>JAQQTO010000053.1:12830000-22362500 GCA_029884595.1 Ormosia semicastrata | reverse complement strand
TATGATAATATTAATATGATAATATAAGATTTAATAGTATAAAATTTGATAAGTATAAAATCTAATATATAATGGTTGAGAATATCAAAATATTTAAAATTATAATAAAAAATTCTTTATAATTGCTTATACATCAAAATCCAATGAGGCCTAATTCCATCTCCTAAGACTTGATTAAGTTATTTATTATTTTAATGTATAAGAAGGGTTTAATAAATAAACTTATATAATACAATATTTGCACTAAACAACTGATAAAATCATAATGTATTATATTAACTTATCTTATCAGGTCTAATACAGCATGCCAAACAGGCCTTAAGTAAATTTCTGCTCACCGGCACTTAGCTTCTTCCATGAAAAAGAATATGAACACGCGGATCACTTGTTCTGTGTCCTTCTAACAATCGAGTCATTTAATTCATTTTTTTTCATAAGTCTTAAAAATTTAAATTATTTTATATAATATTGTGTTAAATATTATATAATATTAAAATTTTATCAAATCTTAAATTATTAAACTTTATACTATCCAATTTAATACAAAGTGGCTTCTCCGGTGGAACACAAAATGTGTATCCAATGGTGGCCTTTTTTTTATGGTTCTTTAATTATTTCTTTTAGCTGCCTTAATTCTTCCTTTTGTTGCTGCAATTTATTATCCATTTTTTTTACATAATAACTTATTCTTTTTATTTCTCTTTCTTTTTGGGTTGCATTTAGTTTTTTGGTTGCTATGTAATATTTTAACCTTTCTCCTAGTTCTTTGAGGGTATGTATTATCAGTTGAATTCGTATTTTTAATTCTCTTTGTCTTATTATGCTTATTATTTTAGTACCTGCTCTGATACCAATTCTTGGCAATTCTTGAAAAATTTTTAATTTATTCATATTCGCTGTTTTAAGTATAGGGATAAATCTTTTACTTGTATTGCTAATTTATTAATTTCAGTATCTTCAGTTGTATTTTCGGGTTCATTAAATCTATTTGGTTTTGGAATTTGGTCTTCCTCAAATTTTAATAATTTTGGTTTATTTAAAAATATTCCTAATTCTATTATTTCATTTTTCTTAGGAATATAAATTTTTTCAATATCTGTAAATAAGCATGGTATATCTATTTTATCATTTTCTTTAAATGTAATACTATGATGTGAATTTGTTAATGCATAACTAACACAATAAGTTACTAAAAATATTTTGTCACCTGATCTCATTAAATTTTTTCTTAAGATTTTATGTTCTAGAGTTAGTGTTTGTTCTAATCTTTGAGTGGTTAACGGTATTACGATATTTGGTCTAACTTTAAATTTTAGTTTTTCATATGCTAAATTTCCTTCTATTATACCTAATATTTTATCTTTCTAGTCATTAATTCTGTCATCCTTTTAGATTAATTCTATTGGTGAATTAATTTCTTCTTGAAAAGTTGATTTAATTAATACTTGTACTGCTCCTATATGAATATATCCAATTTTTCTTTTATCCTCTTCTTTCTTTATTTTTCCTCTTAATTCTATAAGTTTTTTCTTATTTAGTAGTTGTAAACATATATTTCCTTGAGTATTTATTATATCCATAAGTGTTTCATTATTTAATTTTCCATAGTAAATAATATTTTTTCTTTGGTTAAAATTTTTTAGTATTCTTTTAAGTTTTTCTTTTCCTTCCATGTTTACATTTTTTGTTAAATTGAGTTCTTCCTATTGTATCTTTCTGAATAGAGATTTTTTATTAAGATATTTCCTTCATAATTTCCTTCTTCTTCAATAGTGTGTAGATGTTCTATATCCTCTATTTTTTCTACTTCCATTTATAAGAATTTAATTAAATAATCTTTTATTGTATAAATGCTCGATTAATTCTTGGGATTTCTATTTTTATATCATTTAGGGATATAATTAATTCTTCGATTTTATTTCGTATGGTTTTACACTTCAAGGAAGTCTATCCCTAATAATAATTTTGTATTTACATGATTTGAAACATATAATTCTGTGTGAATATTTATTTTTGAATTAAAATAAATTTCTATACTTATTTTTTCTCTAAATGTATTTTCTTCTTGATTAAATTTTACTATGTTTTGCCTTTATTATTTTGCTTGTTAAATCTTTACTTACATAACTAAGACATGATCCAATATCAATAAGTATAGGCATAATAATTCCATTTACTCTTCTTAGTACATGATATTATGAACAATTGTCTGAGATGAGTTTGAGAAACATACCTGATCTATGATTGTAAAATTCTACTGCACTCCTTCTTTCTTTCTGCTTTCGTCGCTTTATTAGGGAAACTCTATAAGCCCACTGTTGCTTCCGTTATTGAAAAGTTTGAGTTGTTTGAGAAATTTGAATAAAGTATGTGAGGAGACTGGATAGATATAAGAGATTTTATTAATGAATAATTGTAAGTACAAGGGTTTGGACACACTCTCAAGTGCCCAACTAGATCTCATGAGAGACTAGCACAGGGTTTTCCTAAGGAAAACAATCTCGGGATTGAGAATTTTTGTTCTGAAAAACTCTGCCTTGCCTCAGCATAAGAGGTCTTATTTATAGGCTAAAGTGCCTAGTACTAATTTACAAAAGTATCCTTACAAACGTAAGTGCTTACATCAGCTACTTAATAATTTACATGGTGACGTAAGGGCGTACGTCATTCTTCTATAATTGCCTCATCTGATGAAACGTCTTCTTTAATTATGTCGGCCATGTTGAAGTAGTAACTAATCCAATTGTATCAGCTAGAGATAGGTGGTTTTTGTTATGTCTGTTAGGCTTAATTGATTAGTTTGTTAGTTGGTTTTGTAAAGGCTAACTGCTTTAGAGTATGCAGTGTTTGTAAAGCCTATAAATAGAAGTTGTAATCAATTGAATAGTTAATGCAATACAAAAAGTAATTCTTCAATATACAATATTCTATTCTCTCTTATTTCTTTTGTGTGAGTGTATGTGTGTTGAGTCCCAACAAATTGGTATCAAGAGCTGTGATCAGGGACCTGTGATAGTGAAGCTATGGCCTCTAATGGCAATGGAAATTTCCTATCATCTATGCCAGTTCTTGATGGCAAGAATTACGACCAGTGGGTTGTAAGGATGGAAGCCATTCTTGGCTTCCAAGAGATACTCGAAATTGTGAAAAAAAGTGTCTCTGAGAAGGATGATGGAGTAACAAGAAAGAAGGATTACAAGGCTAAGTGCTTCCTTCATCAGTGTGTAGATTTTGCTAACTTTGAAAAGATTTCCAAAGCCAAGACAGCAAAGGAGGCCTGGATACTTTGGCCGTCGTATGGTGTTCTTTGAAAAGACCAAGGTCAAGTTGCAATCACTAAGAAGACAGTATGAGTTGTATTGTCTATGATTGATCAAGAATCGTGGCTGAATACTTCAACAGGCTTCAAGTGTTAGTGACTTCTATGAAGACCTGTGGAGATACGATTTCAGATCAGCAAGTGGTGGAGAAGGTTTTGAGAACCTTAACTCCTCGATTTGATCACATTGTTGTGGCAATTGAGGAGTCTAAAGTTCTTGAGGATCTGAAGATTGAAGAATTACAAAACTCACTTGAGGCTTATGAGCAGAGGCTTAATGAGAGAATTGGAGAGAGGCTGCAGATCAAGCATTGCAGGCTCAGGTGACAAGAAAGGGAGGTTCTGACAAATGGAAGAACAAGAAAGGCAAAGGTAAAGAATGGAGTTCCAAGAACAGCAATGGCAATAGGAGCAGTGATCAAGAACAATGCAAAACTGATCAAGATCAAGCAGAAAAGCTCATCAAAGGGAACCAGCTCAAATAAGGGAAGAAAGAAGTTCAATAAAAGGAAAGTGAAATGCTTCAATTGCCAAAGATATGGTCATTTTGCTAGTGAATGTTATGGCAATAGGAACCAGCAAAGGAGATCAGAAAGTGATGCTCATTTGGCAAAAGATTATGATTTAGAAGATGATCTTGTAATGTTAATGGTTACAACCAATACTGATCTTGGTAACCCTGATATATGGTACCTTGATTCAGGTTGTTCCAACCATATGACAGGTCATAAGGAATGGCTAATAGACTTTGATGCTAGCAAGAAAAGCAAAGTAAGATTTGTTGATAACAGGACCATAGCTGCTGAAGGAGTTGGAACTGTGATGATTCAAAGGAAGGATGGGAAGCATGCCTTGATTGTCTTTGATGTGTTATATGTTCCAGACATGAAGAGTAATCTGCTCAGTATGGGACAGCTACTAGAAAGGGGATTTACTATGAAGCTGGAGCATGATCATCTTGAAGTCCTTGATCAGAATCAAAGGAGAATCATGAAAGCCCCCATAGCACAGAACAGAACCTTCCAAGTGCAGATACATGCTGTAGAGAATCAGTGCTTGTCACCTGAAAAGATAGATGATGAATCTTGGCTATGGCACTTAAGGCTTGGACATTTGAATTTCAAGAGTCTGAGTCTTCTCAAAGAAAAGGGAATGGTCACTGGACTTCCCTTGATTGATCATAAAGAAAAGGTATGCGAAAATTGTTTGATGAGTAAAATGCCAAGAAATTTATTCAGTTCCTATATTCCTATGAGGGCAAAGAATGTGTTAGAAGTTATATCCTCTGATGTTTATGGGCCATTTGAAGTGCCATCACTTGGTGGAAATAGATACTTTGTGTCCTTTGTTGATGAATTTAGCAAGAAATTATGGATCTTCTTGATAAAGACTAAAGGAGAGGTGCTTTCTGTCCTTAAAAGATTCAAATTGAATGTTGAGAAGCAAGTGGAGAAAATGATCAAGGTGCTGAGAACTGATGGTGGTGGTGAGTATACTTCCAATGAATTTGAGTAATTTTGTGTTGAAAATGGCATTGAGCATGAGGTGACTTCTCCCTATACTCCTCAAAGATAATGGCCTAGCTGAAAGGAGAAATAGGACAGTGCTAAATATGGCTAGAAGCATGCTTAAAACAAAAGGCTTGCCACATAGTTTCTGGGGTGAAGCAGTAACAACAACAGCCTATGTACTGAACAGATGTCCTACCAAAAGGTTAAGCAAGGTGCCTGAGGAGATCTAGTCTGGAAGAAAACCCTCTGTCAGTCACATGAAAATGTTTGGTTCTCTGTGCTATAGACACATACCAAATGCTAAGAGGAAGAAGTTAGATGATAAGAGTGAGCCAATGATTTTAACTGGTTATCACTCTGCAGGGTCATACAGATTATATGATCCTGTGGCTAAGAAGATTGTGATCAGCAGAGACTTGTTTGTGAATGAAAAGCATAGTTGGGATTTCAAATCTGAAGTAAAAAATGCCAACTCTAACTCTCATGCCACAATGATACTTGATCAACCATTTGAAGAGCAGATGTTGCCATCTAAGACTGAGACTCACAGACCACAGAGGACAAGGTTTCCACCTTTAAGGTTGGAAGATTATCAAATGATACCTGACAATCTTATTACAACAGAAGGTGATATTGTTCACCTAGCCCTTTTTGTTGATGTTGAGCCTGTTAGTATTGAAGAAGCCTTGAACCGAATGTATGGAAGGAAGCAATGAAAGAGGAGTTGAAAGCCATTGAGAAAAATCGACACAGGATTTGGTTGATTTGCCATCTAATAAGCATCCAATAGCTGTCAAATGGGTGTTTAAAGTGAAGCATAGGCCTGATGGAACTATTGCTAAGCACAAAGTAAGGTTGGTGGCCAAAGGCTTCTGCAGAAAGTCGGTTTGGACTATTCGAAGTTTTTGCACCCGTGGCAAGGCTTGAAGCTTGAAACAGTGAGACTTGTAGTTGCACTTGCTAACTACAAAGGTTGGGAGTTGTCTCAGTTAGATGTGAAATCTGCCTTCCTCAATGGGCCATTAGAAGAGGAGGTTTATATGTGTCAACCTCCAGGATTTGAAGTAAAGGGTGAAGAAGGCAAGGTGCTCAAACTCAGAAAAGCCTTATATGGCTTGAAGCAGGCTCCTCGGGCTTGGAACAAGAGGATCAACTCATTTCTGTTGGAACTTGGTTTTGTTAAGTGCTCATTGAGCATGGAGTTTATGTGAAAGGTGATAATGGTGGTAGTCTGATCTTGCTTTGTGCTTATATGTTGATGATCTCTTAATTACTGGTAGCAATTCCAGTGAAATTGAGGAGTTCAAAAGGCAACTGAAGTCTGAGTTTGAAATGACTGATTTAGGAAAATTAGCATATTTTCTTGGATTAGAGTTTGTGTATACTGAGAAAGGTATCATGCTGTATCAGAAAAGGTATATACATGAGGTCCTAAGGAGATTTAACATGGTCAATTGCAATCCTGCATCAACTCCAGTAGAAGCAAATCTAAAGCTGATAAAGGATGAGACAGAAAAACTCAATTGATAGCACTTTGTTCAAGCAAATGGTAGGATCTCTCGAGATATGTATGTAGCGGCGCACGATATTTCCTATGGAGTAGGCCTAATCAAAGCGAGTTCATGGATGATCCTAGACAATCTCACATGGTGGCGACCAAAAGGATCATGAGATACTTGAAGGGAACTACGATTATGGCATTCTGTTTCCTAGCGGAAGTTTGTGCGACGAAATGAGCTTATTGGATTTTCGGTCGATCGGTGTGGGGATAAGATGGATAGAAAGAGTACTATGGGCTATGTGTTTAAGTTTCTTGGTGCTCCAATTTCTTAGTGCTCAAAGAAACAGTCTATAGTGGCTCTCTCTACTTGTGAAGCTGAATACATAGCTGCTTGCTATGCAGCTTGCCAAGCCTTATAGCTTAAATCCTTGCTAGCAGAAATACTGGTTGAAATGGAAGGCAAAGTGTAGTTGATGGTTGATAACAAGTCTGCAATAAGCTTGGCAAAGAATCCAGTGGCTCATGGTCGAAGCAAACACATTGAGACTAAGTATCACTTCTTGAGAGACCAAGTGAACAAGGGAAAGCTTGAATTAGTTTTCTGCAAGTCTGAGATTCAAGAAGCAGATATCATGACTAAGCCTATAAAGCCAGAGAGGTTTAAGGAGCTGAGGAAAATGCTCAGTGTAGTGTCATTAGATACATTGGATTAAGGGGGCGTGTTGAAGTAGTAACTAATCCAATTGTATCAACTAGAGATAGGTGGTTTTTGTTATGTCTGTTAGGCTTAGTTGGTTAGTTTGTTAGTTGGTTTTGTAAAGGCTAACTGCTTTAGAGTATGCAGTGTTTGTAAAGCCTATAAATAGAAGTTGTAAGCAATTGAATAGTTAATGCAATACAGAAAGTAATTCTTCAATATACAATATTCTATTCTCTCTAATTTCTTTTGTGTGAGTGTATGTGTGTTAAGTCCCAACAGGCCACACCTTTACTTTTTGTGCATCTTTCACATGCGTGATTCCCACTTTCTTTAATCATTGCGCACAAGCCATTGAGAGCAGCTGGTTTGTATTCCATTAGTGGGCCTTGAAATGCGTAAAAAAGAAATTCAAAACTTGTCATAAGATTCATATCTTTCTCTTTTATTATTTTACCACTTGTTTTGCTGAGTAATAAAGTTGTCGGTGCTTTGTATAGAGTCTTGATGCATGATTCCTTTCCAATGCTTTGACATTGTGAGTAAATACTTGCAAGATGATTTGTCATCATAACAGTGATTTGATCTTCTTCAGGGACAACTCCATGTGGTTCATCTCTGAGTGAAAAATTATTATTGCTTATTCTCACATAGACTAAGTGTTTTGCTTGTTGCTTAGTAACAAAGTCCGGGTAGGCTGAATAGAACTTTAGAAAAATACTTCGCTCCTTTGCTATGTTTTTCTTGAACATCTAGATTATACCTTTGAAATTATGAGGAAATAGGTTAATTTCTTCTAAATTTAAACTTAAGTAAAGACAATCAATAAATCCAAATTGGAACATATTGAATGCCAGTATTGATGGTCCTCCAAGGAGGATGATTGCTTTAATGCCAAAGAGCTTTTGATCAACTATGTCAAAACAGTTGACTTTTTCTTTGTCACTCCAATTGACTAGTCTTTTGAAATTTTCCCAGAAATTTTCTTCTGAGAATTGTACCTGCAATTTATGTTCTTTCCTGGAAGTAATTTGAAAATTATTTAAGGAAGAAGGAATTTTCCCTAAAATTTTAAGTGATGATTGCTTTACTGGTGGATTCTTGGTTGCTTCTGAGAAAGTTCTTGGTCCGAGATAAATTTCCTTTTCTTTTCCTTTTTCTGAATATTCTTTCAACGCCTTCTCTGCTTCTTCCTTGGTTGAATATGACTTGTGTAGAACTCCTAAGATCTTCTGGCAGTATGGTGCTTCTTTGAACCATTCGTCATAAATTCCTGGACATGGTCCATTGAAGACTATGTACCACTTGTTAATCTTTTTCTCTTCTTGTTGAAATGCTTCTGCAAGCAATCCTTCTGCTTTAAGTTACAAATTTAGAACTTTAATATCTGCTTCAATAAGTTCTAACTCCTTCAACTTTTGAGCTTTTAATGCTTCTTTAAGTTCCAGTTGCTGCTTGATCATTCCTAATGTGCTTCGCTCCATTCTCTGGATAAGATATCTGCAAGAACGTTCTTTTCTCCCTTAATATATGAAATTGAGTAGTTGTATTCGGCAAGCTTCATTTGCCATCTGGTTAGTCTTCCTTGCTTGTATGTTCCTTTGTGATTGATGTTTTTAAAACCTACGACATAAGTGGAATCCATTCAGACAATAAATTCTTTATCAAGTACATAAATCCGATATTTTTCCAACATACGAATTAGTGTCAAAGTTTCTTTTTCATGAGTAGGATAATTAATTTCACTGTCTGAAAATGTTTCAGACATATATCGACATAATAATTCTTTCTTTTGACCAGGAGGTTTTGCTTTCATAACACCACCCCAGTATTCATTGGATGCGTCAATTTCAATAATAATTAAGTCATCATCCGACGGATGATATAATTCAGGAAGATCCTGACATAAGTACTTTAATTTAGTAATAATTATTTTGTCTTCCTCTGTCCAAGACCAGAGGGCATTCTTTTTTAATTTTTGCTGAAGTACTTTCCTTTCTGCAGCAAAATTCTTTATAAAACCTTTATTGAAAATATATGTTAGTAAACCAAGGAATCGCTGTAAATCCTTTTTATCTTTTAGTTTTGTTGGAAAATTTTTAAGTTTTTCTAATACATGTTTTTGTATTATTATTTTTTCTTTTTCAATTTCTAGTCCTAAATAATTGATTCTATTTTGAGCTAAAACAACTTTTTTCTTGCTTAATACTACTCCATTTTCTAAGCATTTATTGAGTATTAATTCTACATTTTTAAAATGATCATTTAAATCTTTATTAGTAAAAACTAATATATCATCAATATAAATAAGACAAAAATCTTTAAATTCTTTAAGAATTAAATCCATTCTTCGCTGAAAAATACCTGATGATTGTTTCATTCTCATTGGAAGTACATTCCATTCGTATTGTCCTTGAGGACAACTAAATGTTATTAATGCCTTAGATTCTTCTGTCAATCGTATTTGATAAAATCCTGACTTACAGTCAAAAGTACTAAACCAGTTCATATTTCTTATTTGCCCAATAATTAAGTCTTTTCTTGGAAGATAATATGCATCTCCTTCCATAGCATCATTTATTTGTTTATAGTTAATTACCATCCGTCTTTTGCCTCTTTTTAATTCATTATGATTTTTAACATAGAATGCTGACGCTGAGTGTTTACTTTTTGATGGTCTAATTAATTTTTTATCTTCCATTTCTTTAATATCCTTAGTAAATTTATCTCTATCTTATTTTGTGTAGATCATAGGTTTACATTTTATTTCTTTTGTTGGATCTTTTAATTTTAATTCAACTAATTCCACATTATTATTATTAATTTTTGGGTCAATGGGGTTTTCACTACATGTTTTATCTAAAAGTTCTTCAATATAGGCTAGTTTTTTTCTTCCTAGTTCTAAATTAATCAATATATGACGAATTTTTTGGCATACTGTCTCAACTATCTCACCACGTTTCAACGTGCTAAACTCTGATTGCTTTTTAGAATAGATACATGTGGAGAAATGAATAATTGGAATTTTGATTATTTCCTGTAATTGTTTGTTTATAATATATGGTGTTTTAAGTGATATATGGTCTAGATATTGCCAAAATGGAGAATATAATCGTAAGAAATTATTTTCTAAGATCATATCTAAACCAGTTTCTTGTTGATATATAGTTGGAACAATAAATAATTTATTGTGAATCCTTAAAGTAAGTCTTTTTGCTACTAAATACAGGGAATGTATAGATTCATCCACAATCTGGATTTTTAATGGTTTTTCAAGTTTTTCCCATTTTTCAAATAATACTTTTGTTGCCAAACAAATACTTGCACCAGTAGCTATATAAGTTTCTGTTTCCTTATTACTTTTTTCAATTTTTGTTTTAATATAAGTACTATTCGAATTCTGTTTCTTCTGAAGGTAATTCATCTTCTGAATATTCATATATAATATTTTTCGTATTACTTAGTTTTTCTTCTAATGGTTCTAAATTGAATATTTTATATACCTTTTTTTATTAATTTTATTTTTTCTTCTTAAAATCTTTTTATTTTCTTTGAGGATATTCATTTGCATAGTGTCATTCTACATTACATATCCAACAGATTACATTTCTTTTTTTTTCCTTTGGACAATATTTTCTTGGTGTTTGTTTTTTCCTCCTAAAATATTTTTTCTTAGTATTTTTATAGGCTTTCCTTTTAGGATAAATTTTTCTTAATCTAGGTTTTCTTTTATAGTATTTTCTTTTCTTTGTAGTTTGATTACATCCATAATTTCCTGATTTTTCTATTTCTGGTATATCGCAACAAATTACAAATCTTCCTTTATTTAATTATCTAATTGCTTCTCTTTGTATACATTGTTCTCTTAATTCATGATAAAGTATTTGTATAATTCCTCCTAGTGTATTAGCTATTTCCAATGGTTGTGTTTGCCATATAGTTGTTATTTTTGTATTAAGTGGGTATGGTAATTTGTCTATAAAAACATCCATATATATATGTTTTGTATCAATTTTTAGCTGATAATAATATTTTTGATATTCACATATGAAACTATCTATTTCGCACATATTGCATATTTGCATTTTGTTTAGATGTGCTTTTGCTTTCTCATGAAGGAATATGTTTACCTCATCTCTGTGTTCAATAGAATTATAACTTATGAATTTTTGATAAATTAAGTGCATAATTAATCTAGCAAATTCCTAATTATTTCCTATAGTTCTTGAATATTGATACCATGTTTCATCACTAATACTTATAAGAAACCTTTGTACATTTCCTTCTGTTTTATAGACTAATAAGTTCTTAACGTCTAATAGGCTTAATCCATTAAATCTTTCATTTGTTGCTATAAGTAAAGCCATTTCATTTGTCCATTGTAGGAGTACTTCTTCTTTATTTCTTACACAATTAATATTTGATTTATTTTCAATTCTAAAACTCTCATATCGAGGTTTAAATTCTTCTTGAATTTTATTCCATCTACCATCTTTTCTAGCATATCCTTTATTATATATTATTTCCTGTTCATATTTATCCTAGTACGCATCAGGTTTTTCCCAATATTCTTCCCATATTCTTGTAATTTTTGTTCCACTAGTTTCTCCTTTTTTTCATAAATATTTCATCATAATCTGATTCAGTTTCTGAAGTACTATAATTTAATATTACTTCTTCATTTTCTTTATTGGTTTCTATATGTTTTATATTTTGCATTTATCTATTTTCTTCTTCAACTATTTTTAATTGTTCTAATAATTATTGAATTTCTTCAATATCATTTGATTTCTTTAATAGTTCGACATATTCGCCTTTTAACCCTTTCATGAGGTTACTGACTTTAGAAATTTTAAATGTTCTGTTTCTATTTGATCTTTTGTTTTTATTTGTTTGATTAATTTTCTCGATTCATTATTTAATAATTCTTCTAAGTCTCTTTTTTGTTATATACCTATTATTTTGTTCATCTTCTAAAAGATTTTCTAATTGTAAAAGCATTTTTTCTATTTTTTAATATTTTTATTTTCATCAGTTTTTTTTCCTTTATTTATATTGTTTAACGTATCTCTTATATTATTTATTTCACTTATTCTATTTTATATTCTATCACATGTTCAATTTACTATTCTATTAATATTTTGTATTAGTATTATTATATTTCTATTAATTTCTTTCATCATTTTTATTAATTTTCTACTCATTATTTTTATTTCTTCTGATATTCTCATTGTTTTGAGTCTTTTTAAATTAATTTTTATTTATTTTATCCTATTAGAGGCACGGTGCCTCCAAGGCACGAGAGGCTCCACCTTAATACAATCAGATCTTTTTCATCCACGTACCAAACGTACCAATGATTTGCAAATTATAATCTTCACATGCTACGTGTCCAAAACCTGTAAACATTTCAACCAGAGGACCAAAAGCAGTAAAGGTCGTCAAGTTGTTCAACTTGCCTAGTAGGCATAGCCCTTCATGGAAGATTCGTTCAACAGTCTAAGATATGAGGCAGAGAAGGACAATTGGACAATCCCCTTCTACTCAAATATGTCAGTCAACTTGCAGGTCGTACCCATCCTATATCCTCACAGTTCACCGTTTATAATTTTCTTCTCCTCCACTTCTCCATCTCTCTCAATGCCCTCATCTTGAAACATCCCAAATGAACCAAAGAATCCTCTTCTCCACCCTCCTCAAGCCCTTCTGTTCTCCCCTAATTGTTCACTCATACATCATCCTCTTCTCTCTCCTAACCACAATCACTTTGTCTTCTGTGGATCCAAAGTTTGAAGCTTGTGAGCCCAAAACCTGTGGCAATGACCAAATCATAAGCTACCCGTTCTACATCATAGGGAAACAAGAACCCTTTTGTGGAAATCCAGGTTTTGAGCTAACTTGTGGCAACAATGGCTTCCCAATTCTCAATCTTATCAATACTCAATACATCATCCACAAAATTTTCTACGACAACCACACACTCCGCGTGTCCAACCTCGCGTTTTCAGAATCAAGCACCTTTGAGTGTATTGCTCCCACCCAGAACCTCACAGTTGGCAAGTACAGGTTCCAACTTGCTTCCAATCAAAGGGACCTGTTGTTGTTTTACGGCTGCGACTTAACATCGCTGCCTGAAGGGATGCAAAGGAACAAAATTGGGTGTTCTGCAAAAAATGAAACGAGTTCAGTTGTGGCCTTATATAGGGAGCATCCAAATTTAAGATTAGCGTGGGAGAATTGCAAGGGTGGGGTGGTGAATGAAACAGTTGAAGATGAGAAAGGAGGGATTCAAGAGGCACTGAAAAATGGGTTTGTGTTGAACTGGAATGCCACTAATTGCAGCGCGTGCACGAACAGTGGAGGGAGGTGCGGGTTCGATCTAGACCCAGATATATACGCTTTCAGGTGCTACTGCACCGATGGAGTTCATGCTAATGCTAATAAATGTGATCCAGTAATTTCTGATCCAGGTTAGTTCCTTCAACACGGGCTCTCATGCTGTGGACCTGTGGTGAGAGATCACTCTTTTTTCACTTTGCATACAAGACACCTTTAAAATGGGTGAAATTTATTTTTGAAGTTTTCACTTTAATTAATTTTTTAAGAATGTTTCTATAGTCGGGTTTTATGTTCATTCTTAATTTTAAGGAAATAAATTTAAATTTATTCATCAAATATTTTCTTCAATGCTGTTAATATACATCTAAAGCAAATCAAATAAAAAATATATATACGAAATAATTGAGTTTAATTATGATATACTTTTATGTTTTATGATGTGTTTGATATGTGATTAAAAATAGAGATAAAAATTTCATGAATCAATTTTATTTGTAAAATTATATTAAAAACCCATCCATAAATTTTACTCTCATTTTTACACACATACCTAACTGACCCTAAGGTGTAATTATCATACTTACTACATTATCTTAAAAAAATGACTTTTTAAATAATTGTTATCATAATCAAATTCATTTAACTAATTATCTTGTTCTATGCTCGAGTTATTTTATATTTTAATCATTTTATTAGGAATTATTATTCTTAGACAACTTTATTTTATATTATTATCAGTACTAGTTAGTTTTTTTTCTTGTCACTACTTACTTACTAATGGTTTTCTTATATTTAGGGATCTAGGAAGTTATGAAGAGATTTTATTCCTCTTATCCATATTAATAAGGGATTTAGTTATAGCTTTTAGGTCATTTATAGAAAGCGAGCCTGGTGATAATTGGTAGAGCCGTCAAAAAGGCCAAATTTCAACCCATCGTTCTAACTTGCACATGGGCTGCAGTTTAAAAAGCCCATAGGGCCAAAAAAACCCACAAGACAAAAAAAAGCCCACAGGGGCCAAAAGCCCATAAAAATTAAGTGGGTTAGGGTTAGCTGTTATGGCCCACAATAATAATAATTTTTTTTTTTTTGAATTTGGCCTACTTATTTAATAAACAAATTTCTACCAATTAAAAAAAAAAAACTCGACCTCCTCTTTTATTACTGACCCTACCACCACTCTACGGTAGAATCTAAAAGATCTAGAAACCCTAGTATCCAAAAGAATACAATAAGATATGCATTATGTATGGTCAGGGGGCCTTAATTTCTTTTCCCTACTGCATATATTTTGTCTTTTCTAAATAATTTTATAACTCAATTTCTTGTCTATTATATTTTGTACATGTCATAATTTGATATTAAATGGATATAGAATTTTTATTATGTTGTTATCTAATTTTATTGAATTAAAATTTTATCATGATGATTCGTGGTATGAAGGTAAAATGTGTAGTTTGATGGAAAGGGTGTCACATAAGTTCTATTGCACGGAACTAATTAGACACAAGTTAGGCGCTGCATATCCAAAAGTATCTTATTGCCTTGAATTCAAACACTTCAAAACTCAAGGGAGAAGCAAATTAACTTACTAGGATCTATGTTTGAAAGGAATGAAAATAAGAACAGAATTTCAGGATGACGTTTTGATATGCTGTTAATTTCAATTCTTTTTAATAATTTCTTAGCAAATAAAATTTATTCAATTTCAATGATGATATTTGCCGGTGATTCAGTGTGAAAGAACTGGTATGTGCATGAGGATATTGAACTTCACTGATTCTTTCTCTGGTTTTGTTTCGCTAAGGGGAAGCCAAAACATGGAGAAGGAAGTGATGGCATAATTCAATTAAGGTCGTGATAATTCTCTGGAATCTTTCTCTTATAAAAGAATTTCTCTGAAATTTTGAAGAAACAAATCCATGGAGGAACCAATATTCAAATGAGCAAAATAAGAATCTGAAACATCTCATCCACATACAAGAGGGATCACGAATAAGGAACAGATCACAAAAGATAGCTATTACATATAATTAGTAGAAGTCATATCCTATCCAATGTTCATATATCAATTTACATGAGGTTGATTGATATGGTTTCTTTTCAAATGATAGGGGCAAATCAAAGTCTCCATATAAAATATGTAAAGGAAGCACTAATTCTGACAAAAAGAAATTATAAAATTAATGTGCATCAAAAAGAAAAAAAGAAAACAAAAAAGAATGAGAGCTATAACATAAAGAAATTACTGCAAAGAGAACATAGCCAAAATCAACAATGAAGTTTTCTTCATCTAGAAAACAACATCACATTGTTATTATTAATATTAATAATTCTTTAGATGTATATATTTTTAGGAGGTCAAATGAAAGTATTTCTAAAAGTAGATAGATTTTTTTCTGTGTGTTTCTTATCTTCTTCCAATTCTGACAATAGATAGCTTTTTTCATTTTTTGTTTCTTATCTTCTTTCAATTCAGACTCCATTACATTGTTACACACACAGTGTCTATTTAGTAAAGTAAAGAAAACAAAGATAGAAAGAGGGAGAAAGTAAAATAAAATGCAGAAACAGGAAACCTACATAGACATAGACAATAGTCATTAGTGGTCAGGTTTGGACCTTGGTGACAACATTCTTCAAAAACCCCAAAACAACAGAGCCATCAGATAAGGCAATATCTGATGTAGATAAGGAATGGAAGGTACCTCAACAAGGACCCGATAGTAGATAAGGCCATCCTAGAGAGGAAATCAATTCTGTAAAGGCAATATCCACTACTTAGACAAATATAAATCATTCAAACTACTCTAACATATATCTTTTTTACCACAAGCATATACTTGTTCACTTGCTGACAAAATTATCTTAAAATGATTAAATTATCTTCTCCTTCATAATGAAAATTCTGCAAGCTTCTAATATTGTTGAATCAAATACAACTTTAGCTTTCAAGTGCAGCTGCGTATCCTTCATAATGTAAGCAGTGAAGCTTCTTCTATACATCTGCCACACCAATTATTTGAGAATACTAGCCCTGAACAAATTAATGAAAAGCATCCGAAGGAAACGTTCTCCACATCAACTCTTGTTGAAAGTTCCCAATTGCATGATCGAATGATCTCTACATCAAGTATATGTTAGAATTCCTATTAACTAAATTTCAACAAGGCACTTCATTGGGGCATTTCATCAAACAATAACGAGAACATCATAGAATTCATTACCCCTTGGAAGCATAATCCCCCACAAATGCAAAAACAAAAGCGGACCCAAATCATATAATCCCCAAACTCCATCAACCAAAACACAGAATCGAGCATAGACTTAGAAGATAAAATAGAAATGTAGTAAAAATGCGAAATGAAGAGTGGAAGAGAGTTTCACCTAAACTGTTGAAGTTGATGATGCGAAATAGAGGAGCTCGACACAGAGAGAGACTTTGGGGACGCCGGTGAGAGGTGGGCGGCGTCGTGGGTGCCATGGCCAGTGCAAGGACGATGGCAACGCGGATCTTGGGACGCAGCGTAAATTGTCGTGTGGAGCCGGCGGCGACGTGGATGCGCCGGTGGAGGGCTGATGGACTGAGGTGCGAAGGTGGATGCGCCGGAGAGTCGATGAGAGTGAGTGTGAAGATGGATTGGATTTTCTGAATTCTGATTAAGGGTTAAGGTTGAGTGGGTCAGGGGGCTTTGTGGGTTAGCCTCATCTTAACCCACTAAATTAGTGGGTTTAATGGGTTAGGGTTAAAAAAAGCCCCATTACATGATGGGCTTAAAAAACATGGGCTAAAAATGGGGCTTAGTGGGTTATAATGTGGGCTATAGCCCATATTGACAGTACTAATAATTGGACCCTCAAATTCTTGTGCTTTGGGCCACAGCGTTTTGAGCCAAGATTTGGGCATACAAGATCCAATCCAAAATAACATAATTTAAGAATTTTGAAAAGTAATTTTTTCAAACCAAAAGGTATATCCTAAAATAAGGAAAAAAATTTCTAAATTGAATTTTTGTATAAAGTGATCACATAAAAATGTATTTCCTCTTGATTTAATCTAAAATATATTGAAACCTTAACCCTCTAATAATTCAAGAGTAAATACGTTTTATTTTTTCACTTTATACACAAATTTACTTTAGAAGAGACTTATCCTAAAATAGAGATGAAATAAATCCTCATTTAAATTAAGCATCCTCATCATAAAATTAATTAAGCGTCATAAGTCAAACTTGGAAGAAAAACACTTTTACATAAAAGTATTTTAATAAATGTCTCAAGAATAATTCTAAATTTTCTTAAATTCTACTCAATTTTCTTACTAATTCTCCTAATTACTAAATGAAGAAAATATTAAATATTTTTTATGCTTATAAGATATTAGATGCATTTATCTTTTCATTTAATATTTTCTTCATTTAGTATTATGAAGATTATTAGGAGGAACTTTTAAGAATATATAGCAAAATTCATGTTTCAAATCTATGTAATTTACATGAGAAATTTCTAAATTCATATTATACAAAAAATTGCTATTTTCATAAAATTTGATGACATAAAAATTTAATCTTAGTATCCTAATTATTAAATTATATGTGAATATAGCCGATGAGAGAGTTTGGTTAATTTGAATAATCAAACAATGTTGATTAAAAAAAAAGTTTTCAATACAACTATAAACAACAACAAAAATATTTTGTATCAAGAGAATGAAAGTGTGGAGGTAAAATTTGTAAATGAGGTGGTGAAATATTTATTGGAAATATATAATACTATCATTTTTTAAAGGAAAAAAAATCTAATTTACCTCTTTTAACTTTGAGTCATATGCACTTTAATTTTGAAACTTTAAAAACATGTAACACAATCCTTAAACTCGTGTGTTTTTGTCTTTCCGTTTGTTTTTTCGTCAAATTGATCTAAAGGAAATTGTCACATTGAAATTACGTTTTTAAAGTTTAATGACCAAATTACACATGACCTTTAGTTGGGGAGGATAAATTAAACTTTTCCCATCAAGAGATTTAGTACAAAAAGCATTCACGTTATTTTAGTGTGATAATTTTCGTTAAAATTTGATGAAAAATCAAATAAAAAGACTAAAATACATGCATTAAAAAATTTAAGATCATATTTCACATTTTTGAAGTTTCAAGACTAAAGTGCTCATAATCTTAAGTTTAAAAGAGTAAATCTTTTCCCTTCTTTAAAATGTTTTTCACTAGTTTTCTTTGTTTTTTTAGTTTGGACATTGACCAAGCACACACTATAATTATATAATAATTATGAAAAAGTTGAATTAGGCAAATACATCATCAATAACAATTAAGCCTTATTTTATTAGGTGATCAACTAAATGGATCAATCAATATCATTAGACTATTATTTTTCAGTAGATCTATTTGAATGAGGTTTTTGTAATATTTTCTTTCGTCTTTCTTTAGCTTTTCTAACCTTTTTTTTTCTTTTAACCAATTCTTTATAGTCATTTTATGCACGTGTTTATGTGTTTGTGTTGATTGGAGTTTACTATATTATTTATTCAACAGAGCCGGAGAAAACTGGCCACAAGTTCGTGGTTATAGCTGCAACAGGTGAGCATTTTACTAAATCAACTTTGCTAAAGGTTTTTTTTATTGTTGCCAATTATCGTTTCTATGTTTTCCTTTCAATTGCCTTCTAACCAATCTTCGAACCTTCGAACCAATACTGGTTTGCGAACCACTTGGACGAAGGAAAGACTGGTATTATTTCCAATTAAGCAAGCGTTAAAATTTGAGAACCACTAATTTCATCTAATTTCAACTCACTGTTTCATCTAATTTTATCTTCTATTACAGTTTCTTCAGCTATGGGAATTGGAATTTTAATTATTATAATCTATTGCTTTAGACGGAGGTTATGGTTTCATAAATTCAATGGATTTTGTATGGACAAATCTAAAGCTCATCAAGATTTTGAGGCCTTTCTCAAGAATCATGGACCACTTGCTATAAGAAGATATAGCTACTTGGAGATCAAGAAAATGACCAACTCCTTCACTGAAAAATTAGACCAAAGAGGATATGGAGATGTTTTCAAAGGGAAGATACATAATGAACGGCTAGTTGCCGTGAAGATGTTGAACAGATCAAAAGGTAATGGAAAGGAATTCATCAATGAGGTAGCAAGCATTAGTAGAACATCTCATGTTAACATAGTCACTCTATTAGGATTTTGTTTTGAAGGATCTAAGAAAGCACTGGTCTATGAGTTCATGTCAAATGGATCTTTGGAGAAGTTCATATATGGAATCAATGCAATGTCATTAGATAACCAATTGAGCTGTGAAAAATTATACCAAATAGCAATTGGTGTTGCTCAAGGATTGGAATATTTGCACAGAGGATGTAATACTAAAATATTCCATTTTGACATAAAGCCTCACAACATATTGTTGGATGAGAACTTTTGTCCTAAGATATCAGATTTTGGACTCGCTAAAATATGCCCTAAAAATGAGAGTATGGTATCCATGTTGGCAGTTAGAGGAACCCCAGGATACATTGCTCCTGAGGTATTTTCAAGAAACTTTGGAATGGTCTCTCACAAGTCAGATGTCTACAGTTTTGGAATGATGGTTTTGGAAATGGTGGGAGAAAGAAAGAATATTAATGTTGAAGTTGATTGCACTAGTGAAATTTATTTTCCTTATTGGATTTATAAGCGTTTAGAGTTGAATGAAGAGCTCACACTTAAGAACATTACCAATGAAAGTGATAGAGAAATGATAAGAAAGATGGTGATAGTAAGCTTGTGGTGCATCCAAACTGACCCTTCAAACCGTCCAACAATGCGTACAGTGGTTGACATGCTTGAAGGGAAAGTTGAGACCTCGCAAATACCACCAAAACCTTTCTTGTCATCTCCTTCAAGATCACCGCGCCACTCTTCAACAAATTGATGCAATAATACCCTGTTTATTGGTACTTAACATTAATATATTTTGTATTTATTTATTGTAAAATTTGTCAAAGAGAAATCTCGATTTCAATTATCACTTTGGGAATGGAGTCTCTTTCTCTTAAGGACTCTTAAATACTTGGTGATTTGTAAATTCGAAAGAATATCATAAGTTTATCTCGAATTTAATAAGACTATAGTGAAGTATGGATGTAAAGAGTAAGAATTACCAAAAATGGATTAAATTTAAAATGAACTAGAAGTTAAAAGAATGCAAATAAATTGAAAACAGTAAAATGCAAGCAATTTAGAGAGTAATCAAAAATAAGTTAAAGAATGTAAATAAAACATGTAAAGAAAGAAAAAGGTTATGTAAAAGACAAAGAACTTAAACTTGCTAGAAAGTAAATTCGACTATAATTTAAATAGAAGCAAATAAAGAAAGAGCAATGTAAAATAAGTAATGAATTGAAAGCAGTAAATGAAAAAGAATAAAGATGCAGAGAAGTAAACTTGCAAGGAAGTAAATAAAGCAAGTAAAGAAAAGCAATTAAAAGAAAGCAATAAAAATGCAAGAAAGTAAACAAAAAGATAAACATACAGAAAAGTAGAGAAGTAAGTAAAAAAAATCAAATGATTCAAAGAATCACTCGATCAAAAGATGGGGAGAATTGTAAGAAATGTAAAGAAGTGGCTTTAAACTTGCATTAAATGGTAAAGATTACAAAAATAAAGTAGAGTGAAAGACATACTTGACTAGTCTCTATGTGTGTCCTTTAAAGTCTGTAATAGATGTGATAGGATTCATGAGAGAGTTTGCGCCAGTGTTATCTAACAACCTAAGTGCCTTCATTCCCTTGATATTTATAGATAAAAGGTGGTAACCTTTATCCTGACAAGATTTGGACATGCCTTTATCAGAAATAACTTTTTAAACTAAAAACAATGATTGCCTTGTTTTAATATTATAGACTCAACTATTAGAAACTTCCTAAATTAAAATTTAAACAATTGAATTTAATTTTTGAATTAAATATAACTATCTTGAATCTGCTTCTAGACATTTTTGAACTCGAAAATGCCTTTTGCAATCTTGGAAATTTGCTTAAATGTTCTCATTCTTTGCTTCGATCACAACTGTGACTCCGATATATTATTTTCTTTTGTCAAATCGAAACACGTCTTATGAGAACTCATCCTTTACCTTCAAATTACTTTTTGTCCTACAAAACTAGTTAGAATATCTTAATCAAAAGGGTTAGTTTTGATTTTAATGATCGAAATTTAATTTAATTAATTAAATCAACCAAAGATATTTTATTTACTAATATATTTCTCTTATAAATCGTAAAGTTTATTTTTATATCAATAGTATTCATGACTTATTCTTAAGTTGTATCGTTACCGGTGAGATCTCCATTGATGCTGAATTTGGCATACCATGAAAACTTAGTAAAGTTTTCAGATTCTCGCTATGTTGGGTGAAATTTTTGTTGGTCGTGTCATGTTAAAATAAAAAATAATAATACATGTCACTTGTAAAATGTGAACGCGAGACTCATTTTTTGCACTCTTCCACTACTCTAAATGATTCAAACGGAGTAGCATGTCTTTTTTCCTGGATTTATTGGAGTGATTAACCTAGTGGAGGAACTGCATTGCGTGGGCCTTAATCCATAATTTCTACATATAGCTTACACTGATTTGGATTAAAACCTCTCGGCTTTTGTTGAACTTTCATTGACTCTAAATTGTATGCTTCACTATCATAGTAAAAAAATTAATGGTCTGTACCCTAAAAACAAACAAATAAATAAATAAAAATAATTGTCTAACTTTCATAGCTTAAAACTCTCCCTTGTGGATTTAATGTATTGGCTTACCCTAATTTATCTTCCTTTTGTTTGATTCCATTAAGTATCTATTACTTCCATTATTAGAAGAGATAAAAATGTTGTTTGTAGAGTGATCAAAAACCTTGTGCATAACATTTTGGTAACTTTCAAAAAGCATTAAAAAAATAGCATAATTTGTTTGATCCTGTTTGATTTTTCTTTAGATATTGATGCCACGCATCACTTACATTAGGTGATCATTGAGATGTCCAAGAGAATTGAAAAATCATATAGAGAATAAGTTTTTGATCACTTGAAACCACTTGACGGAAATCTGTCATTAGTTCCTTGCCAACTTGGGATAGAGTACCATTCAACGTTTCAATTGCAATGAAAAAATCTGTTTTCCAACATAAAGAAAACAATTTTCTTATGGTTCCATTCTTTCTTTTACTTTATATTTAAATTTATAATTTTGGAATGAAAGGCTTTATTCAGTAATGATATTAAGGGATATTTGAGATAGGTATGTCATGACAGTTTCCTCATTGCACAGTAATAACAAAGCGTGTTGAAACAAGGGGTTGGTACCTGCAAAGACACTCCAATGCTCAAGTCAGGTTGTGCACAATTAGGGTTTATGCTTAAGAGTGATAAGTTACCTGTAAAAAGTGAATAAGCCTAGTATTTATAGAGGTTGGATTGGGACATACACTCCCATAATAATTGCAGAGAATCCCTATAATATTGGAATGTTGATACTGTAATTAAGAGCAGCCAGAGGCGGTTATGGGCACTATTATTACGCAAGATCATGATTGAAAATAATAGATAATCTTAGGATTTGTCTACTGTGCAAATCTCGCATTAATGTTGCTGCTACCCAATGTTGTGGTCTAACGTACATGGAGTTGGGATCTCATCTATTTGCCAAGTGAGCTCCTGTTGGGATGTTAATGATGGACTCCGGCATATTGTGTGTCGGGTCGACCCAAGGGATATGATCTTGGATCATGGTCCAGAATAGTTGCCACTACAAAAAAAAGGTTTAAAATGATAGTTATTTGTTGCAAATTATAGTGGTTATAACTTCTATTTTTTGCCTCAATGGTGGTTTCCAAAACTGACATAATTGTATCTGCCATTCGGTATAATACGACAGTTTGCATAAAATGATGGTTTAGTTTTTGCATAAAATGACGGTTAAAGACTGTCGTAATTTACATAAAAATTATGATTTAATTGTAAACAAAATAACAGTTTAAACTACCATAATTTATAGCATAAAATGGCAATTTAGGACTACCATCATTTACCTAAAAATTACGGTTTAATTGTGTATAAAATGGCGGTTTAAACCACCGTAATTTATAGCATAAAATGGTAGTTTAGGACTGCCGTAATTCAACTAAAAATTATGGTTTAATTGTGTATAAAATGATGGTTTTAAACCACCATAATTTATATAACAGTACAACCGCCATAATGCACTAAATGATGATGATTTAAACCCATCATAACTGACACAATGCAAGCTAGTTTTCAGGTTTATTATGATAATTATTGTTCATCAAAACCCACAAATAGAAATATAATAATTTTTCTTAATGAAATATAAAAGGAAATACTCATTAATTTAATTAACCAAGTATCCAATCTAACACGACAATAATTGGGCATGCCCCCAGCTTGAAGCTTAGATGGGACAGCTAAGTGTCAATATACTAAGTTTAATAGGAGCACACAACATGAAGTGGACAAAGGGATCCAAGTCAAAGTTTGCGTCAGATCTCACAATGTTTTCCAAAGGGCCGAGGTCTATTATACATCATAGTATGCCTTCGGGGTTGACGTGTAAGGTCAGAATCCGAGGTGGATCTCTCTGCTTACATTGTCATTCTACCATATGATGTATGTCATTTGTTGCCCCCCATGTGTAGTTCATGGGGTCTTTGTCTTTTCTTGTAGCTTTTACTCTGTAGTTTGTAGCAGTTCTGAACTTGCTTGGGGATCTGTCACTTTACCTTTATTGGGAATTAAAAATCTTTTAAAAGAGGATAGCAATTTCATGTTGTTTCCTAACTACCCGCTACTCTCATGGCCAATTAGAGAGAGAGCATTAAAATGTAACTTCAAATGTGCAATCAATTTTCTTTCTCAAGGGCCAATTAGAATGCTTCATTCCCTTTATAAATAGGGTATGTTTGCATTGAGCCTGGCAATGCTTTTGTTCTCTGTTCCTATTTGAGAATAATCTCTTTCCAGAAAATGATTTCTCTCCTATTTCTTATACGCATGTGAAGAGATTTGCCCTCATCAAAAACCATACTCCTATTCTTCCCAAAATCTTTGAAGGTGTTCCCTTTTTTGCTGTCAGTCTCTCTGGTGGAGGGCCTGGAGGCCTTTTTTTCTCAGCATAACGACTTAGTGAGGACCAAGTAACTGCCCTGAGTGGGCTTGTGAACATGTATCTGGGCAGTAGAAGCTTTTCTCTCTTGGCGTATGTAGGAATGTGCAACCTTTCTGTGTGTGTTAGGGGAATTCACTGCTTCTGTTTAGTTCCTGTGATGCATGGAGGTGTTCCTCACTCCATCTTCCTTCTTTCTCGACTGTTCTGGAGGCACTTAGCCAAGTGCCCTAGTTTTTCTTCCTAACTGCACTTGGATATACAGGAGGGCTCTAAGGGTGGAAAAAATATCTTGGAGCAACTTAGAGTGAAGCAACTTGGAGTGATTGTGAAGCCTGTTGTTATTGGGGTGGAACAATCTTTTGCAGTGAAACATTCTCATGTTAGCTAGCAAGGAAGAGATAGGTATTGGTTTCTGAAAGAACCTTGGAGGTGGTCATCATCATCACTACTGTCTTGTCTGGCTTCCTTTTTGGCTCTCTCCAGATGGCATTTTTGTATTAAAGTAATTTGTAGGCTTTTTGTTAGAGCTGACGATATATGAAATGAGAATAACAATAAAATTATTTTTCTGAATCTTATGACTTGTATCTTCAATTTGCCATTTCCAATCCCTGCTTTTTTCTGAATCTCTGAGATGAGTCCAACACTCATCATATAATAGTGTCATGTTGCCCCAGCTTGATGCTTAGCTAGTATAACAAAGTAGCAAGGTAGTCTTAATGTCCCCGGGTGACGGTATCTGTACTTTACGTAAAGTCATTGTCTGTGCTATCCTATAGGGTTAAGAGCTCTAATCTAGAGACATTTACGACCGTCGTTTGACATTCAGCAAACGTCGTAGTTCAGACAGGGTCCACATGTCAATTGACCACAAGTGCACATTCCGGGGTGTAGCCGGGGTCTATAGAAAGAATTCGTACTCAAAACAATTGGCTTGCGTGATGTTTGGTTTTCTGAGCAATCATCGCTTCATCTATTGTGATAGCTGTGAAGGCCATGTGGCACGCTTTGATTGGATGGTCGTGGTTTGGGTTTTGCACGCCATGATGAGAAGCTTTTGAAATCCTATATGTTAGGACAGAATTGCCCCCTAACTGTCTGGCCTATATAAATAGGGGCTAAGAGTTTCTGATAACTTTTTATAGGGGAGAAGTGTGGTTTTGAGCGATTTTCAGTAGTTTGCAGTGGTTTTTGCTCCAGTTTCATTTCCTTTTGTCATCCAATCTATTCAATTTTCTAAAGTATGTCTTCTTCATTCCTTTGTTCTTGCTATTTTTAGCGTCATAGAGAGTTTTACCTTCTTTGTTTTGGGGGTATATTCCTTTTTCTTCTTAGTAAAACGAGTTGAGATATCACCGTTTCTGGGTACCTTCAATGGCATTGCTCTATAAAGCATCGTCTATGTCATGCCAAGAGCGGCAGAGGTGTCCATCTAAGGTTTAAGCCTTGGTGGGTATGGAGGTCAATAGCTGCAGTAGGTATAACTGATCGGGTACGGAGGGCAGCATCTACCCTCTCCCGTGTCATTCTAATGATTCTTGTGTCTTATCGATCTATGTGGGCGTTCTAGGAATTCAATGGCCAAGAGACGAGTAGTTGGGCCTCAAAGAGTGATTGCTAAAGACCCCACGGTAATTGTCTGCGGTGCAAGACGAGTTTATCCGTGGGTTGGAGATGACACCTTCAAGCAAAAGTCTGACTTCTCAGCTAGGGGGAAGCTTGAAGAGCTCATAAGCTACTTAGAGTTTACATAAGATGGTGCGAGGGATCACGAGTTCTAGGTCCTCTCCCCAACGAACAATGAGAGAGTGTGTTCATCCCGGGAGGCGAGTGAGCATTACATGTTCTTGTACGAGGATTTCTTCGTCCAATTGGGACTCCAAATCTCATTTACTGATTTCTAGATTACGGTCCTTCATACCCTTAACGTGGCTCCATTCCAGCTTCACCCCAACAGTTAGGGAAATACTCTTGCCTTCGAAATATTCTATTGGGTAGTCGAATTATAGTACTCATAAAGGGCATTCTTCTATCTCTTTACTCGATAGAGTCCCCAAGGGGAGGGGGTTACGCAAAAGAACTGGATCATACTCCAATCAAGGCCCGGTTAGAAGGTCCTCGAGGTTTTCTAAGACAGCTTCAAGATCTTTAAGACAAAGTTCTTTAAGTTGATGGTGGCACCAAGGACTCGCTCGTTCTTCTTGGACTCTGTAGGGGAGCTGGTGTTTGACCTATACTAGACCCAAAGGGCCTGGAGCACTCCCCTTGCAATGATTGAATAGGAGAAGCCCAATACCGAGATGACGCCGAGTGCGTTGACTTCATGAATATGTGGGCTCAAGAAATAGGCCTCATTTCTTGTAGGGACATCTTGGATGCCTCTGATGATAAGACTCTCGAGGCCATTCTTGGTAGCGTAGGCCACAATCCGTATTTATTCTCTATATGTAGCAATTTCCTTTAAATTATTTTTCCTGTTGTCTGACTCTTGCTCTGTTTTTCAGAAAGCATGGCATCTGGAAATGCTCTTGCCACCCTCTTGACCCTGAAAGCAAGGAATAAAGAAACTAGTCCTTCCAACATTCCAGTGGACGTTGATCCGACGCCTTCTGTCCAGGATCTTGTGATTGAGGTGGATCTAGTTCAACTAGAAGAACCCTCTGCTTAGCCTCTTTAGAGGCGGAAGAGGACATCTGTTGAAGGCAGTAAGGCGGAGGATCAAGGGAAGAGGGCGACCATCAAGGTGGATGACGAGGGTCCGATTACATTATATGGGAACAACTCGGAGCCTGTGTTGTTCATCGATTTTCAACTCCTAGATGAAAAAGTTATAGATCATATCACTCAGAACAATCTGTCGGAGCTCTTATCGATGATCCAGACCTACGGTCTTCGCCTTGCTATTGAGGCTCGTTGTGTTGAGAGGTGCCTTGGAGAGTACAACCAGCAAATGACAGAGAAGGTGAGGGCGACCGAGGAGGAAAAAGCCCAGAAACTTAACCTAGCCCTTAACGCCAAGGATGAAGCTGAGCAGGCCAAGAACGATGTTGAAGCAAGGGTCAAGGAACTGGAGGGAAAGCTAGCGGCCTCGAAAGACGATCTGAAGAAGGAGAATGCTAGTTCCGTGGAGGTTAGGATAGAAGTCGTCGACCTCCGTGCTGAGAGTGAAAACCTTCAAACTGAAAACCAGAGCCTCTAGTCTGAAGTGGCATAGCTGCAAGAGGACACCCGACAACTTATCACAATCTACACAAAGATCAGTGGGGAGCAATTCCAAAATGTAGTTGACTAACTCCAGCTTTTCAACCCCAGGGTGGCTCTAGCACTAGATGCATTGGACTCCGGGAAGATGATCCGAGACGGCCGTCTCGTGCTTCCAGATCGAATCCGGCTTCTCTCCAGTAGGGAGCTGTCCAGCAGCTCTCTCCAGCAAGATCTGAACCTTTTATTTTCATCCAATGGTCAGCATTTTTTTTTACTTTTTAATATTAAAAATATTTTTTAATATTAAATTAATACTGTCCATTGGATGAAAATAAAAAGTCCAGATCTTACTGGAGGGAGGCTCATTGGACAACTCCCCGTTGGAGAGAAGCCGAATCCTTCCAGATCTTGCTCAACAGGACAACCAAGGTGCCGCTGAGGTCCCAGTCGCTGCTAACCAAGATCAGACCCTTGAGAAGGGCGATGACAGTAGATTAGTGATAATAGTCTAACAACATGTATTTTTAATATTAAAATTAGACTTTAATATACCTCAATGTAAGTAATTTTAGTAATTTTGTGACTTGTTAATTAATTTCTTTAAGTAGATTAATTATTGATTTTTTCTTATTTTGTGATGCTAATCAAGCAAAAATATGCTCAAGGAAAAATTAAATCAAGGTAGCTGAAGTTAGGTCACATCTCCTATTGAGTCATTATGCTATTGGGCCATAACAAATAAAAGGAAAAAAAAAGGACCTAATCTAATTACGTAGCAGCCTTGTGTGTGTATATATACTAGTAAGAAACCTGTGCATGTGTGTGTGTCTATATATATATATATATACTAGTGTAGCAGCCTGTGTGTATGTATATATATATTAGTAAGAAACCTGTGCGATGCACGGGTGTTACTCATTTTCATTGTGTGTGTTTGTTATTTTAGTAATTAAGATTATTTTAATTATAGATATTATGAATTAACTTTAATTATGAAAATTAGACTATTCAAATGGTAGGTAAACTTTTTTTTTATAAAGTATATTTGAGAAATAAACACGAAAAAATTTACATGTTACATAAACATAGAAATTGATTTAAATTTTATCTAATCAACCACAAAAACTTATCGTTATAAAAAAAGGGATGGTACTGAGTAACACAAATAAAAAGTAATGTATTGCTGGAAGTAGTACATTGGTGAGGGCATATCTTAATTGCGACATAGCCTAGGAGATTATGTTTCCATGCTTAACCTTTTTCTACTGAAAAAATAAATAAAAAGTAGTATGCGTAATGCTTAACTAAGCCAAAACATAAATGAAGATTAAAAAAAATAAAAATAATTAGTTTAGGTACAAAACATTCTTCCAACGATCTAACATATATGAGATCTTTGTACAAAACTCATAATGCACGAAGAAAATTGTAAGTGGTCACAAAGCTTTAAGTATAAAAATATCAATGAGTATATAACCAGCTGCATAACTTTATATAATTAATATTTTTTTACAAAAATATGAACCTGAGTGCTTCTAAGTAATATACGAAACCGTACATGACTGAATGATAAAAGAAATCAAATTGACAAAGTGGGATAGTGTAAACTCAAATACAAATTTTTTGGAAAACTTATTTAAAGACAACATTCTTTGTCGTGTGGCAAAGCTCACCTTCATCGTTGCAAATGAGAATTTTTAATCCACACCTGGACTTAACACGAGATATTGCCACATAGAGTTGACTATGTGAGAAAACAGACTTTAGTAAATATAGATCAACATGTGAAAGAGTTTGGCCTTGACTTTTATTGATGGTGATGACAAAACAAACAAATAATGAGAAATGTCTACGTTGAAATCTGTATGATATACCAGGATCAGAAGGAATTAAATTCATTCGAGAAATGTATATCTTATCTCCAATGTTATTGCCTGTGACAACCTTAGCACCAATTACATTGATACCCAACTCAACAACTATCTGCCATATTCCATTACAAAGACCTGAAACCTAATCAATATTACACATTAATATAACTGGAACACCCCTCTTCAAAATTAGTCAATGGTTAGGAAGGCTAGAGCATTGAATCTTATTTAAGAATTCAGGGGTTAACTATTTAGGATCAAAACCTATATCTTCATCTGAATTACAAATCGAGTCACAAAAATGGAAGAGTGGCATGTGTAAATCGAGTCACATTGAATGAGAGAGCGGCACGTGTAAATGAATAGTAAAAGAAACAATAAAGAAAATGGTTTTGTAGTTGTATAGTGTATAGATATGTTTAATATATACTTATTTTATTATTTTGATTTTGTTTGTTTTATTATTAATTATAATTTATTATGTGCTTATATAATCTATACATGACATGATTTTCTCAATTCTATCAACTCTCAAGTCGATAAACTCATTTTTTGTGTAGGACATGAAAATGTACGGGGGACTTTCGATTTATGGTATAATAGTCAGAGACTTTAAAAAAATCATGCGAATAACTAAAATATAAAAATAAAGAAAAATATACAAAATCACTATTAGATATGTTGAATAACGGATTTGGGAGGTGACAACCCATTTAAATGCTTGCGTAGTTAAAAAAAATGATATAGCTAAAGTCTTTTTTATTTTTTTGACAGAAAGGTCTCGACTGATGAAAAAAAAACAAAAAAAGGATTGTTAATTATATATTGGCTAATTGTTTATTAACTCTTATTAAAATTCTTGAAGACTTTATTCTGGAAACTAATTCATATATTAGAAAAATTAGACGTTAAAGAAAATTATTATTATTATTATTATTATTATTATTATTATTATAAGCATTAAATGTAACTTTGACATTAAATTGGAAAAAAAAAGTAAACGTATTAAATATTTTTTCATAAAAATAATTTAATAAAAACAGTTTGTCTATATTTTTTGAGTTGACAATGGAAAATAAAAAGAAATAACACATTTTTGCTTGAATGAATTAGGAAAAAATATATTGGGGATAAAAGTACGGAGCAAGAGAAAAGATAATATAATTCCTTTGTATTTTTTGTTCACATCATGATCATATGATTAAGAATTTTATGTATACATTGTAATAGAAGAAGATTTTCAAAATTAATTAAATATAAAAGGTTGAAGTGAGTAAATAGTTTAACTAAGCAAACTTTGTGGACTTCCATTCCAGTTTTTTGTCATTGAAGACCTCCTCGTATAATATTAATATATATTCACCAGGGCTACTTAAATATGAGATGGAATGTTAAAAAATATAAATACATGTTATCTACTCTTATTTAAAATTTTCTACCTATACCTAACAATTTAAAAAAATATATATTTGTATATATAAAAATAATTTTATTAAGAAAATTAATATTCTAAATACAATCTGGATTAAAAGCTTATGAGTGAACAAATTGGGGTGCCAATAAACCTATCCCAAAATATAGATGTAAGTGAAAACTTAAACAGCAATATCGAGTTCAATATTTTGTGGATAACATTATATTTAGTTTTGGTCAGACCTTTCTCTGTTTTTCAAAAATAATTTATTTAAACCTTCACTTATTGGAATTATGTAATAAATTTGAATCTGTATGAAAGTTAATTTGAAACTAAAATGAAATTAATAACAAATGCTGAACTAAATATCATTCTATGATTGTTCATTAACGTCAATCATTAAACAACGGAACAATGCAAGTTCAAATAAAGAAAGTATGTATGGAACATTATCTGACTTTGAAACCCCTTTGATTGATTATAAAATGACATTGGTTAAAGAATTATTTGGATGATGCTGAATACATAATGTCCAATTACTAATCAATTGAATCAGGCAAAGAGTGAATAGGTTGTTAATCGAAGAAGTTCTAAATATTACCTATTAGTATACACATTACATTAGAAGTCAAAGAGTATGAAGCATAAGAATAGAAGTTAATAATATCATTACTACAAACTAAAATAAAAAAACTCAACATCATACTTTTTACACCCATATTCCTAAAAACCACGGGTCAACTTGTAACATATCATTTTATGAATGTCCATTTTAACTCACTAAGGGCCTGTTTGGCATGCTGTATTAGACCTAATAGGATAAGCTAATATAATACATTATGACTTTATCAATTATTTAGTACAAATACTATATTGTATAAGCTTATCTATTAAACTCCTCTTATACATTAAAATGATGAATAATTTAATCAAGCCTTGGGGAGTGGGATTAAGCCTGATTGAGTTTTGATGTATAAGGTGTTATAAAAATTTTTCTATTATAATTTTAAACACTTTGATATTCCCAACCATTACGTATTAGGTCTTATACAATCAGGCCTTATACTATCATACCTAATACTATCAGGTCTTATCCTATCCTTCATACCAAACAGACCCTAAGGTTTTGCATCAGAAATAGAGTTGCACAAATGTATAGTAAAAGATTCCAGGTAAGCTAAAAAACTTCATTCATTACAACCAAACATATATTAGAATGGTTGCAGTCTGGTGTAAACTTTGATCCCTATGGACGAATACATACCAAAACAACCTAACAGAAACTGCATATCAGTTGACCATTCCACCACAAAGTACTCCATATAAAAAAGTCAAAGCACACCATGTATTATTCACACACATGTACACCTAAGCATTGGAACAATATCATGTGACAAAAAACCACGATAAAAGCTCAGGTCCTCATATTTACACTACAAACACTTCCCCACTCAAGCAAATTACTCTTTCTCTATCTTCACCTCCTTCAGTACCACATCCTCTCCCACTTGACTTGTAGCTACAAACTCCGCTTCAAGCTTTCTTTTGGCAGGGGTGCAGCTGGACCTCACAGAAACACCAACTGATCCAAATGACACGGGACTGATAATTAAGTCAGATACAAATTCCTACAACAGATATGGTAAAAAAAAAAAGTCATATCAGTCAATGATTTCATCAGCACACTAAACAAATGTTATATTATAAAAACTACCTTTGTTTTAACAGACTCTACACCATCTCCATCAGAATCTAGATTGAAAACCTCAGGAAATGGTGGATTAAAGACAGCTTGATAAATACAGACATTAATAAATGGATTTAATAGAATCCACCTTATCATACCCTTATGTAAAAAAAAAATATTGATTTGGATATTATATAAACCGTATAAAATATGAGGAAGTTTTCACAACCTTAGATGGGGAACATTGCTAAAATGCTTTTATCATCACAAATCCTGTTGACACGGTAAGAACCATCAAAGTAGGATGTGGATTCATTCCTATTCTCCACCTTGAAAAGCAATTTCTTCCCAACTAATCCATTAAAAACATCGGGTTATGAAGTCACACTTCTAGTCTAATACATGGAGGAAAAAATATAAGTTAATTAACTGAGCAATTTTATAGGAAATGCTTTTATTATTATGAATTATGATATATTGATAGCATTTGCCAATCAATAATTCAATTGTAAGGGGTCATCAACCTTTTGAAACTCATCAACCAATTCTGAGCATGTTTTTTGAAGCAAGTAGTTCCATCTCGATCAAATATGACAAACACAGCAGCACCACTGTCATCCACCACAAACAATTTGATCTTATGGTTGTCAAAATTAATCTTACAACTTAAGACATCCATCATATTTTTCATGAAATGAATAACTAACAAATATTAAATGCATAATCTATTAGAAAAAGAAAATCAGTCACTAACCAAGAGTTAACCTTGGCATCACGCTCACAACTTGACGGAAACAGGTATCACAATAATACAGACCAGAGTCTGGAGTAATTGCCCTGTGGCACCTGCATGCGGTGTACAACCACTCCCTATCATCCACAATACCACTGACAATTGCCATCACAATAAATATTCCATCCTAGAAAAATAACACCCAACAAAATGAGAAGTTCGTATTAAAAAGGACCAACAATATGCACTATTCAGATATATCATTAAGTGGCACAAAACAATGAGTGCGACAAATAAAAATTAGGTAGGCAAAAGTTCAGAGAGTAAGAGAATCATATAACCAGAATTCACAACTTTGGACACAACATGACACTACTACACATAATACTAAGCATTGAATAAATTTAAACCACTTCCTTGATCTCATTCAGTTGACCAATAGTCTTTTTGGGAAAGGGCTTCATAAAATCATCCTCTATTGACACCACTTGACCATCATTAACAACCCTAGTGGGCTGAGACCCAGTCAATCCATGTAGTGCCAATTTACAAAACAAAAAACTATGACTTCAACTATAGAAAACAATCCAACCAATTTAAACCAGTTAAGATAAATATGCAATCATAATAACTCAACTTTGAACTCCACTGCTTTAGAAATGTCAGGGTTGAATAGAACCCGCGTAGCCTTCATAACATTCTACAGAACAATATTGCCTGCACAAAATTATAGTTAATATAAGTAAGAAATGAATCAATATAGAACTCTCTCAGCACCAAGAAATATATTATATCTCTAGTGCAAAATGGAAGAGCAATTCAATCAACGTACCTTTAAAAAGCTTAACCTTGGTAAATTACAACACCACCACAGGCGAATTCAGATCCCCAGTGCAATAAATGCATTTAGTGGATCAACATAATCCCCAAAAGTGCAGACTATATTTTCCCTCTGTACCATAAAATAAACATAATTATAAGAATATATATGAATACCTACATTTATCAATCTATTAATTCATTAACTAACAGCCAAAAACCACTACATAAAACCAAGGGAAAAAAAAGGCCATACTGATAATCAGTCAACTCAATGACCACCATTTTGGTTAGCTTCTCATCTCTCAGATATACCCTCTCATTAGAAACACCTATCAACATCCTATCATATCTGAAAAAAAAACAAAAGGGATTATATGAAAGAAATTTAAATCGTCAACTGCAACTGTACACAATTTATGATGGAACTTGTAGACCAAAGTTTTTTGCATAGTTGCTTGAATCTTACCCCCTAACAACAAAACCACAATTGCAAAGATAAAGAAATTTAGAAGAAGAAATCAAAAGTAGCACAAGATGAACAATAAAACAGAAGCAACATAGATAAGATTTTCTTACAAACTCATCCAACAGTCGCATCTCAATAGAGCTTGTTAGTTTGGAGTTGTTAAATGAAGGGACCTTCGAAAGCCTCAAAATCCTCACCCTAAGCCTCCAAGCCTCTCTCTAATGAACAACTTTGATCAAAGCATCAGACAGCGGAGCCATACGAAATAGGTAAAAGCACCCAATCAGAAATCAAAAATCAGGAATCAGGAAAACAATACACAATCAGAACAACAAAATGAAATCAGTAGGTGAAGAAATTTCAGGGTCAGCAAAGAAAATGCAAAAGAAAACCCTATAAATAAGGACCAAAGGATCACAATTCAAATTTCAAATTTGTAAAAATGGGAGGGGAAATAGGAAAAAAATTCAGACAAATCAACCACCAAAACCCTAATCGTACACACCACCCATACCCATACTAATCAAAGAATGGGAGAATAGAAGGTCGATTGACATGGTGGAGTAGGCGTATGGGCAACTGATTTATAGACCCCGCTCCTCCTACAATTAGACGGATGGCTGCTACTAGCCTTCATATAGACACACCATCCTCACAACAACTCTAGCTCTTGCACATGGTATCAGATTTGTTCCGCCCTATGGTGATGACACGAAAAGAGATAGGTCGCATCTGAGAAGTCCACCTGTATGCGCTGGTTTGAGGACTTGACAACACCCACTCACTTGCACCATGTGCAGTTCTCTCTAAACTAACAGCAGGGAGAATGAGAGGGTGATAGAAGGAGTGAGGAGCATTCTGTCTCGGCAGAGCATAGAATGAGTGAAGGAGAGAGAAAATGAAGGGTGTATAAAATGACCAATGCACCCCCATTCTTAAGGACATCAAATGTTTAGGCAAAAAAAAGTGAGGACAAAAGTGTAAATGGCAAAAAAAAATACAAAATAAATTAATAATAATGGAAAGACAATTTCACCTTCTATCCAACTGACCACGTTTGATCAGAATTAAAAGAGTTGTGCAAAATGGTAATTTAACGCATTAGATCTGCTGAGAACTTGGCACGTGTAAATGAACAGGAAATACACAGTAGGATTTATGGTTCTACTTTTGTATCATGTATTGATGATACAAAGTCTTCTCTTACATATTAAATAAGATGGAATGCAAAATACAGTGTCACATTTTCAGGCCAATCCCAAACCCCACCGAAAACAGTCAAATAGGAACCACCGAACAATTCCATAAAAATGGATTCAAACCCAAAAACATTCAAACTTGAAACCCACTTATAGCATCCAAACAAGAACCACCAAACAATGCCACAATAAATAAATGAACAAATAACATACATACAATTCAGTCAATTAAATATCAACCAAGGAATGAGATAGGTACCTGAGACAACATCGCAAAGTGAGCTGAGGTGTCAGACAGTGGTGCGAGTGATGAAGTATAGGGGTCCAGTAAGGCATGAACAACGGTGTAGCCACATAAAGGAGAGACCCAAAGGATCTCCATAAATCCTTAAATGAAAAAATGAAAATTGTATATCATTCTAAATAATATTCTAAATTAAAAAAAATTGTTATTTAGAAAAGATATACCCAAAACAAAAATAAAAAACAATATTCAAGGATTTCCTTTGAGAATAAGCAACAGAAAATTGAAACGAAGAGCCTCCACAGCCAATGATGTACTTCTCCATCATATCATCTACATCATATATTCTACCCCTGGCACCATGAAACCCTCCCTTTCTTGTTTTTTATGCAAAAAAATAAGAGGAAAAAAGCAAAGGAGAAATGGAAAAGAGAAAGAGTGAATGGAAAAAAAGAGAAAGAATGGAGACTACACCAATTATAGGAATCATATTTTTAATTCTGAATATATGGTAATTCAATGAATAATTGAAAAGAAAAAACATGTACTAAATGTTGTTTTGCTTGAAATTTTATGATTGTAATTGATGTCTATGTAATCTATCACAGTTCAAGTCAAACCAAAGTTAAAACAACCAAGTTGAATACTATAGTATATGGAACAAAAACACGGCAATTGAAAAGTAAAGGCGCAAGAAGAAATTCACACTTAGTCATTATAATAAACCAAAGTTATATAAATCATTCCCACCAAAGTTATGATTCTAAATTTACACTCAGATTGAATTACGAACACCGAATACCTTAAAATCTTATGCAAATCAACATCGACATATGTAAATCAACACTTCACTTCAAAAGGAAAAAAAAAAACAATCCTTGCAAAATTCTAAATAGATTAACGTCACAATCTACTAACAAACTGAAATTAAAATGCACCCGATATTTTTTTATTGTGGTACTCGGATCCCTACCATGGGGTATTTTCCCCATGCTCTTGCATATCTATACAGGGACCCCAAATTATGTGAAAAAAATAAGAAAGCATTCAATTAAATAGGAGAAAAAATATATTCATCATTCTCAAACCAATCTCAAACCCTAGAAAAAGTTTGAGTGTATAATTCAGAAAGGGGTGCTAAAGGAAAAAGTAAGTAGTTCTATACTACATTACTACCATCTAGAAAGGGGTTTGAAAATCATATAGAAAGGTTCAAACATATCATCATATGAGGATCCAGATAACATTTACTAAAGGTCAAATTGAAAGTTTTCATAATATAATGATAAACAGATAAACAGATAAACAAATGCTTCAGAGGCTAGAAAAGGGAAAAGTAAAGGTTTGAAAGCAAGAAAAAGTAGATTGACAATTAGGTGCAAAAAATACAGTGCAGGAAGTCCAATTGATATTTTAAAAATGATACATGGTATATGATCACTGATGAGTACTCTATCAATCGAGAGTCAAGTATGAAGTGGATTCAAATGCATAGTCTAGAGAAACAACTACTAGTGCATATACAAATTGCACTATGAATGTATCAGTATGATACAAAGCCTTCCCTTGCATATTAAATAAGATGGAATGTAAAATATAGTGTCTCATTCTCAGGCCAATCCCAAACCCCACTGAAAGCATTCAAATAGGAACCACCGAACCGTTCCACAAAAAACCGATTCAAACCCGAAAGCATTCAAACTTGAAACCCACTTATAACATCTAAATAGGAACCACCAAACTATGCCACAATAAATAAATGAATAAATAACACACATACAATTCAGTTAAATAAATATCAACTAAGGAATGAGATAGGTACCTGAGGCAATGGCGCAATGCGAGCTGAGGTGTTAGACAATGGCGCGAGTGATGAAGAACAGCGGTCCAGTAAGGCATAAGCAACGGTGCAGCCACAAAAAGGAAAGACCCAAAGGATCTCCATAAATCCTCAAATGAAAAAATGGAAATTAAATATCATTCTACACAATATTCTAAATTAAGCAAAATTGATAGTTAGAAAAGATATACCTAAAAAAAAATCAAAAACAATATTCAAGGAGTTCCTTTGAGAATAAGCAACAGAAAATTGAAAAGAAGAACCTCCACAACCAACGATATACTTTTCCATCATATCATCTACATCATATATTCTACCCCTGACACCATGAAACCCTTCCTTTCTCATTTTTTATGCAAAAAAAGAAGAAAGAAAAAAGCAAAGAAGAAATGGAAAAGAGAAAGAGTGAATGGAAGAAAAGAGAAAGAATGGAGACTACACCAGTTATAGGAATCATATTTGTAATTCTGAATATATGGTAATTCAGTGAAGAATTGAAAAGAGAAAAATATGTACTAAATGTTGTTTTACTTGAAAGTTTATAATTGTAATTGATGTCTATGTAATCTATCACAGTTCAAGTCAAACCAAAGTTAAAACAACCAAGTTGAATACCACAGTATATGGAACAAAATAACAGCAATTGAAAAGTAAAGACACAAGAAGAAATTCACACTCAGTCATTATAATAAATCAAAGTTATATAAATCAGTCGCACTAAAGTTATGATTCTAAATTCACACACATATTGAATTATGAACACCGAATACCTTAAAATCTTATACAAATCAACATTTGTGGATAAATGACCTTAATGTGTTTTGATTAATGACTAAACTTAATATGATTATTATTTTGAATCACTAACTGCTTGCTAAGCTTGAATTTTTCCATGAGATTTAAAGGGAGCAAGTAAAGTCAATGCAAGGATCAAGAAGGATTACTTGAAGAAGCATCATGAAGAAGCAATACAATGAAGATTATTAGGAACATGTTGTAAAGAAAATAGTCAGTTTAATACTTTGATTAAGCTCTCAATTAAGTAAAAATGGTTTTTCAAAAGAATAAATGGATTAAGAATTAACAAGGTTAAGTAATAAATTTGTACATCTATGTGTACATCAATGTACTTTCAGTTAATTAACTAACTTTTGATGAAAACCTATGTGTACATCTATGTATAAATGTTATACATCTATGCATACATCGATTGATTTTGGACTTACTTGATCAACATGAACGTTTGCATATATACATTGATTGGTACATCGATGTATAAATAAAACAGAGGCTAAAATGCATTTGACATATATATATACATCGATTAGTACATCTATGTATAAATAAGACAGAAGTTTTTGACATATATACATCGATTAGTACATCTATGTATAAGTCAAAACATAAGCATTTTACTTTAACACATCTATTGATACATCGATGTATAAGCCAAAATAGAAGAAAGCACGTTTTAAAATAACTATACAATCGATTCGTTAATCGATGTATAATCTTCTGGGCTGAAATTTAAAGTGTTTTTTGAAGAACAACATTGATGTACTCATGTGTGTATCTTTAAGATGAAGAACATCCAAGATAAGAATTGATTAGGCAATCGATGTACACATTTAATAAAAATGAAATATTGATTAATACATTTGTGTACACATCGATTGACCAATAACAGAATTTTTTTTTAAGTCTGTTGTGATCTCAACTGAATTGTAAAGTGTAACCAACGGATCTATTTTGAGATATACCTATATAAGGGCATTGGTAAACACTTTTTCAACAACAATTGATTCAATATACGAAATCAAACACTAAAATTCAGAGAGCTTTTTCATTTGAAGAAAAATAGAGTATTTTTCTCTAGAGTTTCAATTTGTAATTTCTGATTTCTTGGAATCTGATTCAATCTCTTCAAATTTTGTAAAAGAGAGATAAGAGAGAAGGTTCTCTCGTTGTTTAGATCAAGAGTAGAAAGGACTCTTGGTGCTGTGCAAGAATAGAAGGAATTCTTGTGGGTTTTGCAAGATTGCTTTGACTGAAAAGCTGTCATTTGGGTAGAAGGAACTGAGAAGTGGAGCTTTTGTAAACCAATCTTGTATATTGATTTTCTATAGTGGATAAATCTCACAGTGGTGTGAGGACTGTATGTAGGTTACCAGTGGAGGTAGTTGAACCAGGATAAATCTCGGTTTGTAATTTTCTCTATCCCTTAACCTCTTTATTTGCTTTATTTTTGAAAGTATGAATTAAGCAATATGTTAGGGATGCTTGTATGATTTGATTTGTTAATGATCATGTGTTTAATCTGAAATCAATCTTATTGTTTATATTTCTTTATAAATTTCAATTCTTGAATGTAATACATCTTGCAAAAACACATTTTAGTTTGTTGGTTGACAAAATCACTTTCTTTGATTAAAGAAAAGAATCAGTTTTTGCAAAAAAGGGAAAAGTTTCAAAAACCTATAATACTCAATTCAACCCCCCTTCTTGAGTAATCAGAAGCCACAACCAACAAGTGGTACCAAAGCTTTCACTCTTGTGTAAAGCTTAACAGCTTAAGAGGATGGCTTCAAATGACATCTTGGGAAAAGGGGCTTCCTTGGCAAGACCCCCTGCTTTCAATGGCACTGCCTATATGTATTGGAAAGAAAGGATTTTAATATTTCTAGAGGCAAGTGGCATTGATGTTTTAGATGCTGTTGAGAATGACCCATACATTCCTCACTCTCTTGATGCAAATGGCAACAAGAAAGAAAAACTAAGAAGTGATTGGGATGATGGACAAAAAGAAAGTAGGTTATAATGCTAAAGCTAAGAATATTATAACTGCTGCCTTGAGTTATGATGAATTTTTCAGGGTTTCAAATTGTAAGATAGCCAAGCAAATGTGGGATACGCTGCAAATTACTCATAAAGGAACCAGTGATGTAAAGAGAGCAAGAATGAACTCACTTATGCACGAGTATGAACTCTTTCACATGAAGAATGGTGAAGACATCAATAATATGCAAAGAAGGTTCACTCACATAGTGAATCAGCTGAATGGACTAGGAAAGAGCAATTCAGATGAACAACAAATTAATAAGATCATGAGATGTTTGATAAGAGAATGGCAACCAATGATTACTACTATAGCTGAATCAAAGGACTTGGAAACCATACATATTGTTACACTATTTGGAAAACTCAAAGAACATGAGATGGAGTTGCATAGATTGAATGATCATGAAGAGAAAGAGAAAAAGAAAAGAGGCTTATCACTTAAAGCAATTGTCTCCAAAGAAAGTATTGATAGTGATGAAGATGAAGAAGTTGAAGATGAAGATGAATCTGAAGAGGATATGGGATTGCTAGTTAGAAAGTTCAAGAGATTCCTCAAAAAGAAGAAAACCTTCAACAAAAGGCCCTCAAATTTCTTTTCCAAGAAGAACACTTCAAAAGCTGAAAGTTCAATGTGAAGTGCTATGAATATGGCAAACTTGGACATTACAAGAATGAGTGTCCTAAACTTCAAAAGAAAGGCAAGCATGACAATCATGAGTCCAAGGATAAGAAGAATAGAAAGCCAAGAAGAGCATACATAGCTTGAGAAGAGAATGATATGGATTCCTCTTAACATTCTGAGGAAGAAGAAGCTAATCTTTGTCTCATGACTAACCATCAAAGTGACAATGAAGATGAGGTAAATGAAATCCCCCTACCTATGATGAGCTACAAGATGCTTTTGATGAATTGCATAGTGAATATCTGAAAATTGCTAAGTAATTAATGTCATTTAGGAAAGTCATTGCTAAACAATGTAGTGAATATGCATCTCTTCAAATTAAGATTAAAGAATTAGAAGCTAAAAACATTAAGCTAAGTACATCTAGTTCTACATATTCTAATTGCAACATTCTGGAAAAAGAAGTGGAAAAACTGAAATCCACTCTATCTAAATTTAGAATAGGAAGAGAAAATCTAAATGTCATGTTAGGACAACAAAAATGAGTATATGATAAAGCTGGAATAGGCTATAAACCAGCAATGCATGAAAAAGCTTTTAAGAAACTCTTTGTTGCACCTAAATCCTCTACTAGTCCTTTTGTTAAATGTTTCTATTGTGCAAGAAAAAGACATACAGCTTCTACATGCTATTTTAGAAATCCTTCAAGGATAAGTGTTAAACAAATTTGGGTTCCCAAGGGAACATATGTCATGACTAACACTACAGGACCCAATAAAATATGGGTACCTAAGAGAAATGCTTAAATCTATTTTGTAGGTGTGTTTAAGAGCCAAAAGTTCAAATTGGTATCTTGATAGTGGCTGCTCTAAACATATGACTGGAGATATCACTAAGTTCTCATCCTTCACTCCTAAACAATGTGGAAGTGTCACCTATGGTGATAACAATAAAGGAAGGATTCTAGGAACTAGAACAATTGGAAGAAGCACAACTACCAAGATAGAAGGTGTACTATATGTTAAAGGGCTCAAGCATAATCTACTAAGCATCAGCCAACTATGTGATAAAGGTTATAATGTATTCTTTAACTCTAGTAGTTGTATTATAGGAAATAAGCATGATAGTAATGTAAAGCTAATAGGTAACAGATTGAATAAAATATACATGATAGATTTAGAAAGTATTTCTGCTAATGATGTATGTTATTTGATATCTAAGGAAGAGGAAAATTGGCTATGATATAGAAGAATAAGACATATTCACATAGATCATTTGAATAAACTTATTTTTAAAGAATTGGTAATTGGACTTCCTAAAATCAAATTCTCAAAAGATGGTTTATGTGATGCATGCCAAAAGGGCAAACAAACAAAACTATCTTTTAAAGCTAAAAATATAGTTTCAACTGAAAGACCATTACAACTACTGCACATGGATTTATTTGGACCCTCTAGAACCAAAAGTTTTGGAGGAAACTTGTATGCATTAGTTATAGTTAATGATTACTCTAGATTTACATGGACTTTCTTCTTAGCATATAAGAATGAAGCTTTTATAGCCTTTAAGAAAATGACTAAGTTAGTACAAAATGAAAAAGGCATGAAAATAACTACTATAAGGAGTGATCATGGTGGAGAATTTCAAAATGAAGAATTTGATAATTTCTGTGAAGAGTTGGGAATTCAACATAATTTCTCTGCTCCAAGAACTCCACAACAAAATGAAGTTGTAGAAAGAAAAAACAGATCCTTAGAAGAAATAGTAAGAACTACGTTGAATGACTTAGACATGCCAAAATATTTTTAGGCAGATGTTGTAAACACAGCTTGCTATTTAATGAATAGAGTCTTGATTTAGACCAATTTTGAAAAAGACTCCATATGAACTCTATAAAAGTAGAAAACCAAATGTTTCACATTTTCATGTTTTTGGTTGTAAATGTTTTGTACTAAATAATGGAAAGGACAATCTAGGAAAGTTTGATCCTAAAGCTGATGAATGAATATTTCTAGGCTATTCATCATCTAGTAAAGCTTTTAGAATTTTCAATAAAAGAACACAAACAATTAAAGAATCTGCACATGTTACATTTGATGAAACTAACCCTAAAAGGTTGGGAAAGAAATCTGTTGATGATGTTGCAGAAGTTTTAGAAGAGATTCAACTTGAAGAAAAACAGGACCATACCAAAGTGGATGAAGCAGTGGAAATTTCAGAAGATGCTCAACATGAAGATCTACCTAAAGAATGAAAAATTGCAAGGAATCACCCTCTGGACAACATAATTGGTGAAATATCCAAAGGGGTAACCACTAGACATTCCTTAAGAAATGCATGCAATAATATGACTTTTGTATCACAAGTTGAACATAAAACTATAGATGAAGCAATTATTGATGAAAACTAGATAATGGCAATGCAAGAAGAACTTAATCAATTTGAAAGAAATAAGGTTTGGAAACTTGTTCCTAAACCCAAGGACAAACAAATAATTGGTACAAAATGGGTGTTTAGGAATAAGCTTGATGAAAATAGTATCATAATAAGAAATAAAGCAAGATTAGTAGCCAAATGCTATAATCAAGAAGAAGAAATTGACTATGATGAAACATATGCACCTGTGGCTAGATTAGAGGCTATTAGAATGTTGTTAGCATATGCATGTATTATCAATTTTAAATTATATCAAATGGATGTTAAGAGTGCATTCCTAAATGGATATATACAAGAAGAAGTGTATGTTAGTCAACCTCCTGGATTTGAAATAAATGAATTTCCTAATCATGTGTATAAACTCACTAAAGCCTTGTATGAACTTAAACAAGTTCCAAGAGCTTGGTATGAAAGGTTAAGTAATTTCTTACTTCAAAAGGGATTCATAAGAGGAAAAGTTGATACAACACTATTTACAAAAAGAAAAGCACAAAACATACTACTTGTTCAAATTTATGTTGATGATATTATATTTGGTACTACTAATGAATCTTTGTGTAAGGAATTTACCAAATTAATGCAAAACAAGTTTGAAATGTCTATGATGGGAGAGCTTACATACTTTCTCGGACTACAAATCAAACAATGTGATGATGGGACTTTCATAAGCCAAACTAAGTACTGCAAAGAACTATTGAAAAAGTTTGGAATGGAGAATGCAAAGGAAATGACTACTCCAATGAGTCCATCATGTTACTTGGATAAAGATGAGAAAGGTAAATTAGTAGATGTTTCCAAGTACAGAGGTATGATTGGTTCCTTATTTTATTTAACTGCTAGTAGAACTGATATAATATTCAGTATTTGTATGTGTGCTAGATATCAATCCAATCCTAAGGAATCACACTTAACTACTTTAAAAAGAATTATGAAATACTTATTAGGAACTAAAGAAATGGGATTATGGTATCCTAAAGGATCAACATGTAACTTAGTAGGATATTCTGATTCTGACTTTGCTAGTTGCAAGTTAGATAGGAAAAGTACTAGTGGAACTTGCCACCTTTTAGGAAACTCATTAGTTTCTTGGTTTAGTAAGAAACAAACAAGTATGACTTTATCAACTGCTGAAGTAGAATATGTTGCAGCAGGAAGTTGTTGTGCACAAATCCTATGGATAAAACAACAACTTATTGATTATGGTATTCTCTTAGAGAAAGTACTAATCAAATATGATAATACTAGTGCTATAAATCTTACTAAGAATCCTATAATGCATTCTAGAACCAAACACATTGAGATAAAACATCATTTCATAAGGGATCACATTCAAAGTGGAGATATAATCGTTGAATATATTGATACATCTAAACAATTAGCTGATATTTTCACTAAACCATTGGCTAAAGAAAACTTTTTCTACATAAGAAGAGAGTTAGGAATAATTGATCCTACCTATGCTTAATGTTTTGAATGTTTAATGTGTGATATTTTGATGTTTGATGTTATACACCGATTGCACAATCGATTGATATAAGCATTAAGTACTTAAAATAATTAGAACATCAATTTGTACATCGATTGAAATCAAAAATTAGTATATATGACTTTCTGGAAGTCATTATACATCGATTAGATAATCGATTATTGTGATAAAATAAGTTCAAAAAATTTTATTAATCGATTGAAAAATCGATTACGTTTAATTGAATAAGTCCAGTATATGATAGAAATCGATTTACACATCGATTGAATAACTAATCCTAAATACACTACTTACTGTAAAAGGTTATGCATCAATTGACACATCGATTAGAATGTTTTTAAAACACTAACCCTGTGTATACATCGATTGTAACATCGATTGCATGATAAATCCAAAATTTTGAACTCACTGACTTATACTATACATCGATTTCTACATCAATTGCATGTTACTGCAAATATTAGGACTCTCTGACATTTCTTATACATCGATTCACACATCGATTGCGTTAAAGTTTTTAAAATTTGGTACTCTTTGACATAGCTTATACATCGATTGACACATCGATGTATATGTTTTAAAATTAAAATCTTGATGCTAAGTACGTCGATTAGCATGTGTATTGGAGGTAAAAACCTCTTAATACATCGATTAGGAAATTGATTGACTGTACTGGGTTTATTAGTTTCAACTTCCCTCCAAAATCTTCACTTGTCTAAACCAAATCTCAGAGATCCCAAACCCTAGTAGAGCTCGAAATCTTCTCCAATGGCTCGTATGAAGCATCCTGAACCCTCTACACCTATTCCCTCTAACTCTACATCTTCCTTCTCAACTCAATCCTCCACACCTCAATGTTTATCACCCACAACAACCTCTGTTCATCCTAAAAGAAAAAGGACTGAGAAAGCTCAACCTTCTCAAAGAATTGACAAGCTTCAAATCAAAAGCTTGAAGAAGAAAACACAGGACAAAGGAAAGAAGGTTACTAAATCTTCAAGACCAACACCTATGAAACAAGAAAGGAAAAAGAAGGTGGTGAAGGACACACCTAAAAAGAAAACTGTCAAAAAGAAAAGAAAGAGGACAGAGGAAGAAGAAGATGATGATGAAAGAGTTATTGAGATTGAACTTCTCAGGAGGTATTTCTATGATGAAGAGCATATTATGCTTTATAAGAACAATTTTAAGCACAAAGATACTCATGAAGTTAGAACTGTAGATTTCAATTATTTTGAAGCTTATGAATTTACTTTTCACAAAATTTTAGAAGAGTACAATATGAGTCAATTTCTGCAGATTAAGAGTGATATTTACCCTACATTGATCAAAGCATTTTATTGCACATATGAAATGGACAATGAGGGATTCTCTGCTGAAGTAAAGAACACTAAAATTGAGATGACTTTTGAAGAATTTGCTCAATTTACTGGATTAGATTACAAAGGAAGTAATTTTGTTGGTACTGGAACAGACAGTATTTAGATAAAGACCTTTGATAGAGAAGCAGCAAAGAAGGTGCTTCTAATTGAAAATGCACCAGAAGGAAGACTGATAAATATTAGTTCAATGCACATTCAGCATTGGCTCCTGCAATATGTGCTAAGTAGGATGCTGCTACCAAGATCAGGAAATCATGCTGTGGTGCAGAATAATGATATTTTAATGCTCTGGGCTATGCTACAAAAGAAACAACTAAGTTGGAGCTACATAATTGCTAGACACATGTTGGACTGTAAAATCAGTGAAGCTACTCTACCATACCATAGTTTGGTGATGTGTCTGCTGGAACATTTTGGTGTTTCTCTAGAAAATGAAGAGAAATTTGATGCCACAAGGATAACTCATAAATTTGATGAAGACACAATTAGCAAGATGAAGCTTGCTAAAAAGTAGATGGAGAATGGATCAGAATAGCTGGTGAAGAACCACCAAGAGCTACTAAGGAAAATTCAAAACTAAATAGCAAAATGGACAAGTTAATACAAATGTTTGCAGGCTTTGAGGCTAAGCAAACAAAACATCATCTAATGCAAAAACAATCTATTGACTACTTGAGTATTAGACTCAGTACCTTAGAAGGCCAAATGGCCACTCTACATCAACACTTAGGCATTTCCATCACTTCACCTCCAGAAGTTCATCCTACTTCTGAAGATGTTGTGAACATAGCTAGAGAAGCTGCTGTTGCTGCACTTGAAGAGGAAGTTAATCCTAAAGGGCAAGCAAGTCAAGCTTCACAGCACACAGAAGAACCTAGAACCAATGAAGAAATTTAGGTCTTAGGATGTTTTTAAGTGTGTCTGTAATGCTGTTTCTTTTGATATTAATTAAACTATTTTCAATTCTGTTTTTGACCAATGATGATGATAAATGACTGTATGCCTTGTTTTGATCATGTTGCTATAACTGAATAAATGGATATAAATGAATGATTGAATTTTAAGAATGTACTTTGATTCTCCCTTATATATTTATCTTTTTATAATGACAAAGGGGGAGAAATAGGTACCATACCATACAAATATACTACATACTAAATCAACTTACACTAATGATCTAAAATATAAATAATGATGCAATGATCCTATACATGTTTACATATTAAAGTACTGTCAATTAGACAGGGGGAGTAAATGTTAATATTACTCTAATATACATTTTAATATTACTCTAATATATTGAATGTGTAACACCCTCCTTAGGGCGTCACACTTCTTGTTACTCAATTACCAAATTACCCCTTCGTTATGAATCGTGCTTGTAATATAAATACTAGTTGTAAAATTTCTTGGTGATAGTAAGATAAACTTAGCGGAAATTAAAACATTACAGCATCATTACAATATAATTTTACATTATACATACATAAGTCGTAGTACTGTCACACTTTAATATTTACAAATTGGACCCTAAAAATATTCACACATTAATTAAATTACATAATGCCCAAGTAACTCTAAACATGCAGAACCCTCAAACGGGTCCTCCTCAGACTCCTCAACAGGGAGGAATCCAACTTGACACAAAATATACAATACTAATCGTACCGAGTACCAGGTAGTAAGCTCCCTATTACCGTTTATGTGAGAAATACATTATCCATCCAAAGACGACGCACTATGCCTCTCGGTTCCCATATACCTTACGAAAACTCTGCATCTCCATCTCTTTAGAACTTAACTTCCTTCTCGAAAATCTGATCTTCCTTGCGTTCTCACTCAACGTCTTGCTCAATCTCTTTACAATTATAAATATAATACAGAAATAGACAAACAAAGAGGTGAGATCACCTACGCCAATACCAGTATGGTAGCAATGAAGATAAACACATACAAATTCTCATACCATACATCATACATATTTACAATTATATCATCAATATCATTTATCTAACACACATCATTTATCATCATAATTCATACAATAATTCATAATTATGTCCATGTCCTTATCAATATTCACTTATTCAATAATTCAATTATCAAAATCAATAATTATGATAATACCCTCAGTATCTCTGTATATGCATCTAAACTCATGTACCTAGACTCAATTTTCCTACTCCATGGAGCTACAACTCAGGTCGGAAAGAGTGATCGAAAAGAATCTGTCTGCACAACATGCCTCAGACCACGTGCTCATTCTCTTTGCTCATTTATCATTTGCTCATTTAGCATTTGCACATCTAGCATATGCATCACGCCTTTATCGATCTTGATTATGGATAGTGTCTCGGTCACCGGATCATCGGTGTGTTGCATCGGTCTAACCTACGGTACGAAGCTTTATTCTCTGTCCATTGTAGGCAACCCGCACCCCGATGCCCCCAAGGTCAACGAGTGACCTACACTACGCACATCGCACCCACTCGGAGGTGTGTTCTTTCCTTCTTTCGACAATCGCCTTATTCAACCACTCGGACTTTTTCAATGCACATTCCAATGCACCTTTCTCAGTTCAATTCATTCTCTCATCTTCTCAATTCAATTTTCTTTTTCTCATATTCGGGGTCCTCATATAGGCCCAACAATATTATTACTGTAATTTCATCGCGAAACCATATTTTTCGCATTTTCTCAAATCACGTATCAATTTTTCATCATTTCTCATTCACGTAAAATACTTTTCACACGTTTTAAATTAAGAATACTAGTTTCCTCGCTAACACCAAAACTCAACTTCATTTTTCATATTTGCATAATAACTCCTCAAAACATAATATTTGTATTATAATCCTCATCCAAATAATATTTTCACAACAATCCCTCATAAAAGTCACACTTACGAAATAGTCCCTTGAAAAATTCATATTTTACGAAATCATTCTTCATAAAATTCATATTTACAAAATAGTCCCTCAAAAATTCATATTTATAAAATGGTTTTTCATAAAATTCCTTTTTACGAAATAATCTTTCATAAAATTTATAATTTACAACATAGTCCCTCATAAAAATCCTATTGATGAAATAGTCCTTCATAAAATCACATTTACGAAATAGTTTCTCATACAAATTATATTTATGAAATAGTCCCTCAAAACCATATTTACTAAATAGTCCCTTATAAAAATTATATTTACAATATAACCATTCAAAAATCAATAGTTACAACATGTCTCTGTTAAACACAAAAATTACAATATTGCTCCTATAAAATCATAATCTGTATTGTTTCTCCAAAATTATTTCATCTTGCTGTATTCGACTCTTCCAAATTCAATTCCTTTTCTTTCAAATTCTAAATTCTCAATTTAATCCATCATATTATTCACATCCTAATTTACACATACACTTACATGCATTCAGTTTCATACATACCAATATTTATCAAAACAATAAACATATTATCACACATGCAATCATAATTTCAAAGCCATAAACACCACAATCACGAACATAAAATCACCAACAACACAATCACAACTAAAGAAGTAATTAAACAATAAGTGAAAAACCCCTAAGGGTTTTTCACCAGACACAACCATCTCCACACCACCAAAACTTGGTTGGTGAGGTTAAATCTCCCTCTTACCTCTTGAAGAACCTCCAAAGCTCCTTGTATGTCTCCTTCAAGTGACTTCCTCCACCAAGAGCTTCTTCAAGGCTTCAAACTTGAGCTTTGAAGAACAAGATAAAAAAATAGATGATTTAGGCTTAGGTTTTAACTACAAAATGTCTTGAAATGAAGTAGGAAAGCAAGAAATAAGGTAGTTTAGAATTATAGAAGAGTGATTGATGGAAAGTGGGTGGAAGGCCGTGAGGTTGGAGAAGAAAAGAAGAAGGAAATTTGAGAGCTTTTGCTATTTGGAGAATTTTGGAGAAAAATGAAGACTTTGACTATGCATGGCCGTAAACCATTTTGAGAGAAAATGGAGTGAAGTCTTTGGGTGAGAGAAGGTGAATTTGTGAGGATGAAATGGAGAGAAAAGGAAGAAAAATGCTGCTCAGGTTCGTGGGATTTGAGAGAAAAGATGAATACTGTTTGATGTGAGAGAAAATGAAATTGTGAGAGAGTGAAATTTTTCAATGCTGCTGCCGTGGGATAAGCTTAAATAAAGTTTAGGATTTACATGAAGTAAAATATCTTATTCTGAATGCACGTGGCTGATGTCATTCATTTGACTTTCAAGGTTATTGGATTGTTCAAGAACCTTGTAGAACCTCCTTCAAGCCGCTGCTACGTGGCCGTACGAGAACCCCTCCAAATTGCTGCATGAACGTGAGTTTCCAAGAAAATTTTTGACGAAAAATGACATAACATTCGGTAAGATGGAAGAACATCATTTCCCCAAGAATGGTTAAAATCAAGTGTTGTCGGATGAGAACTCTGTCGAATGGTGATTCTGTCAAACGAAAATAAAAAGTCATTTGATGAACTTGAAAAGGTCAACAAATATCCTAATTCGTCAGACAGATGTTGATGTTGGAGAAATCTTCCAATTGTCGAATCGACGAAATACTATATGGTCAGAAGATCAAATTCGACGGATTTTGACATTAGAGAAGTTTTTCTACTGAAATCAAGAATTCTTACTCGACTGGTCGTTAGCACCATAATTCGATGAACATTATCATTCAAATTCGACGGACATTGGTATCCCCACTCGACGGAAATTGACATTCTAACTCAACAGACATGAGCATCCTCACTCGATGAATATTGACATTTTCACTTAACTGATACTAGCATCCTCACTCGACGGATATCAGCACCATAACTCGATGAACATTATCATTCAAATTTGACGGGCATTAGTATCCCTACTCGACGGATATTGACATTTTCACTTAACTGATACTAGCATCTCACTCGACAGATTTTAACTTGGTACCTAATAATTAAAAGATCCAATTCGACGGATTTTAACATGTTACCAAATAGTAAAAAGATGAAATTCGACGTATTTGGATAGAAGTCCAAATTCGATGGATATGACATTGTCTTAAATGATCAGAGGATCAAATTCGACAGATATTAACATTGTCCTAAATGGTCTGAAGATAAAATTCGACGATAAGTGTTTGTCCAACAATGAGCAACCTTCGACATAAAATAGTGTTCGACAACGAATAGTAGTACTATTTATGATCAGTTAGGTCGATAACATAACAGTCATCTTCATTTTGATTTACAAAATCATCCGACAAGATTTAGGGAAAAAGGAGAACCATATTGTTCTTAACTGATTCTTTGCTAACAGAACGTCCATCGCTTTGTCGAACCTGAGGACTTCTCCCTTGTTTTGAATAGATGGTCTTCTGTCGGAAAGATGGTCTTGGTCAGAATAGATGGTCTTTGTCGGAAGAGACAGCCATAACAGCCAAAATCTTGATTTCTGATTCAAGAATTGAGAATCAGTTTCATCCAGTCTTGAGGTATTTTGGGTTTTGTCGAACTACCGATTGATGTTGTCGGGAAATGCTCTGGAAGTGTCGAATTCAACTCACTATTTAACTTATGCTTGCATTCAGTAATTAAGTCCGACGGAATCAAAATGTTAGGAAAATTTCTTCAAGTGTTTGGATCTTGTCCAAATTCTGTTGATGTCAAGACCTTCAAAAATCTTGGATTGTCGAATGAGTTACGTGAGATTGATCTTTTGGATCCCTGTAAGGCTTAAGAAAGACCGAGTCTATCGACAGGAGTATATTCATAAAACTGTCGAGCTTTATTTGTCGGAATAGGCTTGAAATGAAGTCAGTATCGACAAGAATCTATTCTCAAAAGAAATTGTCGAATTCGGTTTGTCGAAACAGGTTTTGAAATGAAAACCATTTGGGAAAATGTTGAGGAACTTCTGTCGGATTGGGATTTCCAGAATTTTGGTCGAATTAGAATTCCAGAATTTTGGTCGGATTGGGAATTCCATAATTTTGGTCAGTTGAGTATAATGGCAAATTAAACTATACCGGGTCAAAATAATTCATAGCAATAACAACTATGCATCAAGCAACATATATTTATCAGTAAAATAGAATTATTTTACAGATAAATTCTAAAAATTAATAGATTCTTTTCTGTGTTACTCAGATTCGGGTTAAGTAAGATCCCCCATCTCTAAATAATCAGACAAGAATTTCCCCAGCCCGAAAATTATTATTTTCTTGACCAGGAGCAAATCACACAAAATAATCACAAATAGTATCGAAATAATCAAATTATTTTTATAATGCACAGAAAACACAAAGTAGTGTAATTCTGTCAGTTCTTGCAACATAGTCTAAAATTTGGGGTGTTACAACTCTCCCCCTCTAAAATAAGTTTCATCCTCGAAACTTGACACACTTAAAATAAAAATGAATACTACTCTCTTATCTTATCTTCTAATTCCCATGTTGCTTCACCACGTATATTGTTCCAAACCACTGTAACCAATGCGATTTCATTATCTCGAAGTTGCTTTGTTCTTTGATCTTCAATCTTGACTAGAAACGTCTCGTAGGTTGAATTTTCCTTCATTTGTACGATGTCCAACAGAGTATTCGATACGGTCTAATAAACTTCGGAGTGGGTTTCCTCGACTTAATCTCTTGTCCATCTCTTGTCATAGGTGTCACACGTAGAGACACATGGTCACCTTCTTCAAATTCAAGCGGTCTTCATCTTTTATCTTCATAACTCTTTTGTCGTGTCTGAATTGTCCTTATTTTGCCTTAGATCGTCTTTACTTTCTCAGTAGTTTGCTGCACAATTTCTGGTCCTACCTCTGTACTTTCAACATCATGATGCTAACACAATGATGTTCTACATCGTCACCCATACAATGCCTCATAGGGTAGGTACCCTATATTCGAACGAAATCTATTGTTGTATGTGAATTCTATCAATGGTAGAAATTCACCCCAACAACCAGCTTGTTCTAGAACACAAGCTCTCAACAAATCCTTTGAAAATTCTATCTACCGTCTTTTCCTTATATCCTAGCCCTTCTTGATTGTACAGGTACTTCAAACCCTTGAAATTATGGTAGACTTTATAGGAAAGAACATATCTTCAAATTTTCGTGACAAAACAACTATCGCATATTCTAAAATGTAAATCGAATGATTCTTCTCATGTATGTTCCACTGCCTTGAAATATACGTCGCCATCTTTCTATTTTATCTTAACACTCAATCTAAATTCACAAGTTGAACTTCTAACAGAACTTGCATTCGACTAGTTTTACGCATAACTCTTTCTTATTTAAGATACATGAAAGACACTTTGAAAGTCATAAGGAAAAGTAACAAGACTATTCGGTAGGTTACTAGATTAGTCCAACAAGAATTTGAAATGGTCTAATAGATTTCGAAATGAACATAGTCCAAAAATTTTAGAAATGAACTTTCTGGATTCAAATCCAAAAATCTCAGGTCAAGGAAACACTAAGGTTACCTTGTATCAATCTAGTAGGATATGGTTGGAAAATAACCAATCCATTTATAAAGTCAGATTCTCAAATAGATGTAATTTTAGATAAACAAATCAAATCAACAGAAAAGATTTGATATTCCAATAGATATAGGGTAGAGTTAGAAAACTTGAGTATAAACAACAAGTTTAACAAGAAGGATAGAAATACTCTGATCACATTATAACAAAGACACGAATAAGTCGAATTAATTTACTCAGTCTATTTGAAAAAGAAATAGACAAACCAGATCAATAGAAAAACTTCAAACAAACTCGAATAGTAATAACAAGTTTAGAAGTTGAAGTAGTATTATGAAAAGAACAAAACACAGATAACCTAAAAAGATTTTACACAGTCACAGATCACAAAAGACTGGGTTACCTTACGCATTATACAATACATTTTTAAGATTACCCTCTATGGCATAATTTCCTCATTCCTTAAGTTTTTGTATTTGAATGGTCTCACTACACTCTCTGCACCGGCTCTTTCTTCTTCTTCTTCTTGAGATTTTGAAATACGTGTATCACTGATGGAAAGTTCCATCTTCAATTGATCACAATCTCTGGAGAAATGTCCAGGCTTACCACATTGATAACAAATAACCTTTTTATGCTGACAATCTTTGGTAAGATGATTTTTTCCACACTTGAAACATTTCAATGATGATACCACAGTCTGACCAAAATTATTGCCACTAGTACTTCCTCTCTTTGTTTGTTGTTGCTTCCTCAGTGGTTGTACACACTACTTTTGCTGAACACGATCGACCTTACGCTTCCTTCCATCTTGGATTATCGAAGATTCCAAGTTACAGCTTCTCACATCTGATGGCTGCTCCAATCCTAGTAAGCTGTGAAGTTTGATTATCAGTTCCTGTTACTGAGTGATCATCTGTCTCTGTTGTACTGCTACTTCAATCATCTTTTGCATTACACTTCTAGCTGCAGCTATACGATCTTCATCACGTCTCGCATCCTCATGCTCATGTTCGCTTCGTTCCATTATCTTTCTTCAAAGATAAACAAAATAAAAAACACGTCAAACTAAATGTAATTATTTCACACAACTTCGTCTCCTTTAGGAAACCAAAACATATCTCTGTGTTCAGTGTCAGAGATTCACACAACACAAACAAGACAAACCTACCCACAAACCCAAAAGACTCTAACTTGGGCTCTGATACCACCTAATGTAACACCCTCCTTAGGGCGTCACACTTCTTGTTACTCAATTACCAAATTACCCCTTCGTTATGAATCGTGCTTGTAATATAAATACTAGTTGTAAAATTTCTTGGTGATAGTAAGATAAACTTAGCGGAAATTAAAACATTACAGCATCATTACAATATAATTTTACATTATACATACATAAGTCGTAGTACTGTCACACTTTAATATTTACAAATTGGACCCTAAAAATATTCACACATTAATTAAATTACATAATGCCCAAGTAACTCTAAATATGCAGAACCCTCAAACGGGTCCTCCTCGACTCTCTCAACAGGGAGGAATCCAACTTGACACAAAATATACAATACTAACCGTACCGTGAGTACGGTAGTAAGCTCCCTATTACTTGTTTATGTGAGAAATACATTATCCATCCAAAGACGACGCACTATGCCTCTGGTTCCCATATACCTTACGAAAACTCTGCATCTCCATCTCTTTAGAACTCAACTTCCTTCTCGAAAATCTGATCTTCCTTGCGTTCTCACTCAACGTCTTGCTCAATCTCTTTACAATTATAAATATAATACGAGAATAGACAGACAAAGAGGTGAGATCACCTACGCCAATACCAGTATGGTAGCAATGAAGATAAACACATACAAATTCTCATACCATACATCATACATATTTACAATTATATCATCAATATCATTTATCTAACACACATCATTTATCATCATAATTCATACAATAATTCATAATTATGTCCATGTCCTTATCAATATTCACTTATTCAATAATTCAATTATCAAAATCAATAATTATGATAATACCCTCAATATCTCGTATATGCATCTAAACTCATGTACCTAGACTCAATTTTCCTACTCCATGGAGCTACAACTCGTGGTCGGAAAGAGTGATCGAAAAGAATCTGTCAGCACAACATGCCTCAGACCACGTGCTCATTCTCTTTGCTCATTTATCATTTGCTCATTTAGCATTTGCACATCTAGCATATGCATCACAGTCTTTATCAGATCTCGATTATGGATAGTGTCTCGGTCCGGATCATCGGTGTGTTGCATCGGTCTAACCTACGGTACAGAAGCTTTATTCTCTGTCCATTGTAGGCAACCCGCACCCCGATGCCCCCAAGGTCAACGAGTGACCTACACTACGCACATCGCACCCACTCAGGAGGTGTGTTCTTTCCTTCTTTCGACAATCAGTCTTATTCAGCCACTCGGACTTTTTCAATGCACATTCCAATGCACCTTTCTCAGTTCAATTCATTCTCTCATCTTCTCAATTCAATTTTCTTTTTCTCATATTCGGGGTCCTCATATAGGCCCAACAATATTATTACTGTAATTTCATCGCGAAACCATATTTTTCGCATTTTCTCAAATCACGTATCAATTTTTCATCATTTCTCATTCACGTAAAATACTTTTCACACGTTTTAAATTAAGAATACTAGTTTCCTCGGTTAACACCAAAACTCAACTTCATTTTTCATATTTGCATAATAACTCCTCAAAACATAATATTTGTATTATAATCCTCATCCAAATAATATTTTCACAACAATCCCTCATAAAAGTCACACTTACGAAATAGTCCCTTGAAAAATTCATATTTTACGAAATCATTCTTCATAAAATTCATATTTACAAAATAGTCCCTCAAAAATTCATATTTATAAAATGGTTTTTCATAAAATTCCTTTTTACGAAATAATCTTTCATAAAATTTATAATTTACAACATAGTCCTCATAAAAATCCTATTGATGAAATAGTCCTTCATAAAATCACATTTACGAAATAGTTTCTCATACAAATTATATTTATGAAATAGTCCTCAAAACCATATTTACTAAATAGTCCCTTATAAAAATTATATTTACAATATAACCATTCAAAAATCAATAGTTTAAACATGTCTCCGTTAAACACAAAAATTACAATATTGCTCCTATAAAATCATAATCAGTATTGTTTCTCCAAAATCATTTCATCTTGTTTGTATTCGACTCTTCCAAATTCAATTCCTTTTCTTTCAAAGTCTAAATTCTCAATTTAATCCATCATATTATTCACATCCTAATTTACACATACACTTACATGCATTCAGTTTCATACATACCAATATTTATCAAAACAATAAACATATTATCACACATGCAATCATAATTTCAAAGCCATAAACACCACAATCACGAACATAAAATCACCAACAACACAATCACAACTAAAGAAGTAATTAAACAATAAGTGAAAAAACCCTTAGGGGTTTTTCACCAGACACAACCATCTCCACACCACCAAAACTTGGTTGGTGAGGTTAAATCTCCCTCTTACCTCTTGAAGAACCTCCAAAGCTCCTTGTATGTCTCCTTCAAGTGACTTCCTCCACCAAGAGCTTCTTCAAGGCTTCAAACTTGAGCTTTGAAGAACAAGATAAAAAAATAGATGATTTAGGCTTAGGTTTTAACTACAAAATGTCTTGAAATGAAGTAGGAAAGCAAGAAATAAGGTAGTTTAGAATTATAGAAGAGTGATTGATGGAAAGTGGGTGGAAGGCCGTGAGGTTGGAGAAGAAAAAAAGAAGGAAATTTGAGAGCTTTTGCTATTTGGAGAATTTTGGAGAAAAATGAAGACTTTGACTATGCATGGCCGTAAACCATTTTGAGAGAAAATGGAGTGAAGTCTTTGGGTGAGAGAAGGTGAATTTGTGAGGATGAAATGGAGAGAAAAGGAAGAAAAATGCTTTCTCAGGCTCGTGGGATTTGAGAGAAAAGATGAATACTTGTTTGATGTGAGAGAAAATGAAATTGTGAGAGAGTGAAATTTTTCAATGTTTCACTGTAGCCGGGATAAGCTTAAATAAAGTTTAGGATTTACATGAAGTAAAATATCTTATTCTGAATGCACGTGGCTGATGTCATTCATTTGACTTTCAAGGTTATTGGATTGTTCAAGAACCTTGTAGAACCTCCTTCAAGCTGCTACGTGGCCGACGTAGAACCCCTCCAAATTGCTGCATGAACGTGAGTTTCCAAGAAAATTTTCGACGAAAAATGACATAACATTCGGTAAGATGGAAGAACATCATTTCCCCAAGAATGGTTAAAATCAAGTGTTATCGGATGAGAACTCTGTCGAATGGTGATTCTGTCAAACGAAAATAAAAAGCTGTCGGATGAACTTGAAAAGGTCAACAAATATCCTAATTCGTCGGACAGATGTTGATGTTGGAGAAATCTTCCAATTGTCGAATCGACGAAATACTCTATGGTTAGAAGATCAAATTCGACGGATTTTGACATTAGAGAAGTTTTTCTACTGAAATCAGGAATTCTTACTCGACGGTCGTTAGCACCATAATTCGACGAACATTATCATTCAAATTCGACGGACATTGGTATCCCCACTCGACGGAAATTGACATTCTAACTCAACAGACATGAGCATCCTCACTCGACGAATATTGACATTTTCACTTAACTGATACTAGCATCCTCACTCGACGGATATCAGCACCATAACTCGACGAACATTATCATTCAAATTTGACGGGCATTAGTATCCCTACTCGACGGATATTGACATTTTCACTTAACTGATACTAGTATCTCACTCGACAGATTTTAACTTGATACCTAATAATTAAAAGATCCAATTCGACGGATTTTAACATGTTACCAAATAGTAAAAAGATGAAATTAGACGTATTTGGATAGAAGTCCAAATTCGATGGATATGATATTGTCTTAAATGATCAGAGGATCAAATTCGACAGATATTAACATTGTCCTAAATGGTCTGAAGATAAAATTCGACGATAAGTGTTTGTCCAACAATAAGCAACCTTCGACATAAAATAGTGTTCGACAACAAATAGTAGTACTATTTATGATCAGTTAGGTCGATTACATAACAGTCATCTTCATTTTGATTTACAAAATCATCCGACAAGATTTAGGGAAAAAGGAGAACCATATTGTTCTTAACTGATTCTTTGCTAACAGAACGTCCATCGCTTTGTTGAACCTGAGGACTTCTCCCTTGTTTTGAATAGATGGTCTTCTGTCGGAAAGATAGTCTTGGTCGGAATAGATGGTCTTTGTCGGAAGAGACAGCCATAACAGCCAAAATCTTGATTTCTGATTCAAGAATTGAGAATCAGTTTCATCCAGTCTTGAGGTATTTTGGGTTTTGTCGAACTACCGATTGATGTTGTCGGAAATGCTCGAAGTGTCGAATTCAACTCACTATTTAACTTATGCTTGCATTCAGTAATTAAGTCCGACGGAATCAAAATGTTAGGAAAATTTCTTCAAGTGTTTGGATCTTGTCCAAATTCTGTTGATGTCAAGACCTTCAAAAATCTTGGATTGTCGAATGAGTTACGTGAGATTGATCTTTTGGATCCCTGTAAGGCTTAAGAAAGACCGAGTCTATCGACAGGAGTATATTCATAAAACTGTCGAGCTTTGTTTGTCGGAATAGGCTTGAAATGAAGTCAGTATCGACAAGAATCTATTCTCAAAAGAAATTATCGAATTCGATTTGTCGAAACAGGTTTTGAAATGAAAACTATTTGGGAAAATGTTGAGGAACTTTTGTCGGATTGGGATTTCCAGAATTTTGGTCGAATTAGAATTCCAGAATTTTGGTCGGATTGGGAATTCCATAATTTTGGTCGGTTGAGTATAATGGCAAATTAAACTATACCGGGTCAAAATAATTCATAGCAATAACAGCTATGCATCAAGCAACATATATTTATCAGTAAAATAGAATTATTTTACAGATAAATTCTAAAAATTAATAGATTCTTTTCTCGTATTTACTCGATTCGGGTTAAGTAAGATCTCCCATCTCTAAATAATCGACAAGAATTTCCCACCAAAATTATTATTTTCTTGACCAGAGAGCAAATCACACAAAATAATCACAAATAGTATCGAAATAATCAAATTATTTTTATAATGCACAGAAAACACAAAGTAGTGTAATTCTGTCAGTTCTTGCTACATAGTCTAAAATTTGGGGTGTTACAGAATGTTAAACATGTTATGTATGGTAAGTTTGTCATCAATCAAAAAGGGGGAGTTTATGGATAAATGACCCTAATGTGTTTTGATTAATGACTAAACTTAATATGATTATTATTTTGAATCACTAACTGCTTTCCAAGCTTGAATTTTTTAATGAGATTTAAAGGGAGCAAGTAAAGTCAATGCAAGGATCAAGAAGGATTACTTGAAGAAGCATCATGAAGAAGCAATACAATGAAGATTATTAGGAACATGTTGTAAAAAAAAAAGTTTAATTCTCTGATTAAGCTCTCAATTAAGTAAAAATGGTTTTTCAAAAGAATAAATGGATTAAGAATGAACAAGGTTAATTAATAAGTTTGTACATCTATGTGTACATCAATGTACTTTCAGTTAATTAACTAACTTTTGATGAAAACCTATGTGTACATCTATGTATAAATGTTATACATCTATGCATACATCAATTGATTCTGGACTTACTTGATCAATATGCACGTTTGCATATATACATCGATTGGTACATTGATGTATAAATAAAACAGAGGCTAAACTGTATTTGACATATATATACATCGATTAGTACATCTATGTATAAATAAGACAGAAGTTTTTGACATATATACATAGATTAGTACATCTATGTATAAGTCAAAACAGAAGCATTTTACTTTAATACATCTATTGATACATCGATGTATAAGCCAAAACAGAAGAAAGAACGTTTTAAAATAACTATACAATCGATTCGTTAATCGATGTAGAATCTTCTGGGCTGAAATTTAAAGTGTTTTTTGAAGAACAACATCGATGTACTCATGTGTGTATCTTTAAGATGAAGAACATCCAAGATAACAATCGATTAGGCAATCGATGTACACATTTAATAAAAGTGAAATATTGATTAATACATCTGTGTATACATCGACTGGCCAATAACATAATTTTTCTTTTAAGTCTGTTATGATCTCAACTGAATTGTAAAGTGTAACCAACGGATCTCTTTTAAGATATACCTATATAAGGGCATTGGTAAACATTTTTTCAACAACAATTGATTCAATATACGAAATCAAACACTAAAATTCAGAGAGCTTTTTCATTTGAAGAAAAACAGAGTATTTTTCTCTAGAGTTTCAATTTGTTATTTTTGATTTCTTGGAATCTGATTCAATCTTTTCAAATTTTGTAAAAGATAGATAAGAGAGAAGGTTTTCTCGTTGTTTAGATTAAGAGTAGAAGGGACTCTTGGTGCTGTGCAAGAATAGAAGAAATTCTTGTGGGTTTTGCAAGATTGCTTTGATTGAAAAGTTGTCATTTAGGTAGAAGGAACTCAGAAGTGGAGCTTTTGTAAAAGAATCTTGTATATTAATTTTCTATAGTTAATAAATCTCACAATGGTGTGAGGATTGGATGTAGGTTACCAGTGGAGGTAGTTGAACCAGGATAAATCTCGGTTTGTAATTTTCTCTATCCTTTAACCTCTTTATTTGCTTTATTTTTAAAAGTATGAATTAAGCAATATGTTAGATATGCTTGTATGATTTGATTTGTTAATGATCATGTGTTTAATCTGAAATCAATCTTATTGTTTATACTTCTTTATAAATTTCAATTCTTGAATGTAATACATCTTGCAAAAACACATTTTGGTTTGTTGGTTGACAAAATCACTTTCTTTGATTAAAGAAAAGAAACAGTTTTTGAAAAAAGGGAAAAAATTTCAAAAACCTATAATACTCAATTTAACCCCTCCTTCTTGAGTAATCAGAAGCCACAACCAACAACATCGACATATGTAAATCAACACTTCACTTCAAAAGGAAAAAAATTAATGCTCACAAAATTCTAAATAGATTGATGTCACAATCTACTAACAAACTAAAATTAAAATGCACCCGATATTTTTTTCATGTGGTACTCAGCTCCCTGCCATGGCGTATTTTCCCCCTGCCCTCGCATATCCATACAATGACCCTGAATTATGTGAAAAAAAAAGGAAAGCATTCAATTAAATAAGGGAAAAAACATATTCATCATTCTCAAGCCAATCTCAAACCCTAGAAAAATTTTGAGTGTATAACTTAGCAAACCAAACTCTAAATGTATTGATATGATACAAAGTCTTCCATTGCATATTAAATAAGATGTAATGCAAAATACAGAGTGTCATTCTTAGGCCAATTCCAAACCCAACTGAAAGCATTCAAATAGGAATCACTGAATCGTTCGACAAAAAAGGATTCAAACCCGAAAACCTTCAAACTTGAAACCCCACTTATAGCATCCAAACAAGAATCACCAAACCATGCCACAATAAATAAATCAATAAAGAACATACATGCAATTCAGTTAAAGAAAATATCAACAAAGGATTGAGATAAGTACTGATACGCGTAAAATACACTAAGAGCAAGTGCACTCTATCGCCAAGTAATATAGGACTTGAGTCCCAGTTATCGATCCCACGAGAAATAAATGGTAATTACTAAATTCGCTAAACTCTTTGTTATCCAGACAATCGAAAGTGTATGGAGAAATTCAAGATAAAATCAAAATAAAAAAATAAAAAAAATAATGAACAATCAAACAAAGAATAGATAATCGATGAGAGAGAAACTAAGACGCAAGGTTCACTTGAATCCAATTATTCAGATTTTCTTTCATTTATGATGTAAGATAATTTTTTTGCCAATATTCTCTTACCTGCTATTAAATCTCAATGGTCATGGATCAAACAATATTCTATTCCTAAATTAAATCACCTATTTGGTCATTTAGTTGAATTAATTAGGAATGCATTAAATTTCAATTCAAGAGATGAATTAACATATCTATCAATTCCATTGGTAGGAAAATTTGATGTTTGATCATTCACCAATCTAATCCTAGGCTTACCATATAGATCCACTCATTGAATGCGAATAGTTACTGGTCAAACAATGAATTAACACATGCCAAAAGTAAACAAGTTATGACAAAAATACAAGCAATATGATAAACCCTAAAGAAATTACCTTAATCAAATTAGAAATCAAACCCAAATAATTAGGAAAATAAGATCTCCCATAGCCCTAGCTATGGGTTTAGCTACTTATGTTCAATACAAACAAACTCATATCAAAATACAAACCCATGAAAAGAAAACCCAAAGAAAGGAAAAAACTAATGGGAAAGAGAAATCAAAACCCCTTTAATGGAGGTTATGATCTTCAAGCCTTCAATAATCGAATCCTCCTTCGAAGTCGCCCTCTAAGGTCTGCTACCGCAAAACAACTCTCAGGATTAGGGATTTTCTGTGTAATGTACTCAATGTGTTGTCTGTGGCGTAACTTTTCCTATTTAATGAAAATCATGTCTGCTGTTACGCACTCAGCGCCTAGGCGCTCAGTTCTAAGCGCTCAAGCGCTGAATCACTTAAGCCAATATGTGCGCTGCTACACATTGCATGCTCAGGTGCTCCTTCCCAGCTCTTAGGTGCTGAATCACTAAATCACCGTTGTTGTATACGCTCTGGGCGCTCAGGCGCTCCAACACCAGCGCTCAGGCGCTGGTCACCTCTTTTTCTTGCTCCTTTGAACGTCCAAACTTCTCCAAGTATAATTACCTGACAAAAACACATAAAATATTTAATAAAAACACAATTAAATAGTACTAAAAATATAACAAAACTAACAAATAAAATTCATTAAAATTAAATAAAAGAATATGAAAATCCAAGGAATTGAACCGTAAAATTATGACATGTTAACAGTTCATCAACTCCCCCACACTTGAGCTTTTCTTGTCCTCAAGCAAAGAATAGGAATCAACAACAAGATTACACTCAACATCAAGAAATATGAATTAAAGGGAAAATTTCATAATTTAAAAATTCAAGTTCAACAATCAAATCCAATCAAATAAGATCATTTAACACTTAAACAATTAGAGGCTCGAGTCTAGCTTGCAATTGTGCTCTTCATCTAACATCTGAGATCACTCAACTTTCCATCGCTAAAGTGTTTAAAGGACAAAGAGATCACTTAAATTTCTCTTAAAAAATGCAATACCATAAGCTTGCTTATCAATCCCATCTTCACTTCCAAGTTTACATACAACATAAGAATCAAAAGGACTTTCCTTTGGTTGTAACGGGGCCAAGGGTAAAATGGAAAGTAGAAAGAAGGGATAAAATAGGGTAAAGAATGTTCATGAATAAATTAATACAAAGCAGCATTAGGCTAAAAAGATGACAAATAGAGCATGATGCACAAGAATATAACAAATTTTCACTTTCAACCCAATATTTTCATTATTCTTCACCAACAATTCTTTTCTTTCTTCTTTTTCCATTTTTTTTCTTTTTACTTTCAAATTTTTCTCTCTTTTTTTATCTTTCTATTTTTTTTTTCTTTTTGTTCAACCCTTGAAGACAACAACAACCTTTTATGACTTCTCAATTAACACAATAGATGCTCCAAAGAATCTAACTTGATTATTCAATTAGGTATTCAAAGATATCAATTTCAGGCTCAAATGGGGCAACTAAGGAATTTTTTTTATCAATGCAACTCTGGAAGTCAAGAAAGAATTAAGCCTAATTGCCTTAATCATGTTCAAGTCTGTATGTGAATCATTAAAACCTCAACAAGATATCAAAGTAAGTTCTAGCGCACATCAATCAAGAAAAAACTCACTCTAGAAGAAAAATAAGATTTCATTTATGAAAAATCCAATCATTAAAGCTCAAAACTCACTTTCTGGCTAAGTTGATAAAGAGAACAAAGGCAAGCAAGCATGACTAATTTTCAACTAAAGATGCTAAATTTCACTTTTCTTCATTGAAAAATATTACTTCACACATTATCAGCCTATGATTAATGGAATCTCCTTTAAAAATATATCTCTAGCAGCTCAAAATAAATCAAGACATCAACACACAATTCCAACTTAATTACCAACAATACTCAAGTGCTTCAACAAATTTTTTTTTGCACAAAAATTGTAAAAGTACCCCCCATACTTAAGATAAACATTGTCCTCAATGTGGAAGAAAAAGAAATAAAATGGATAAAGAAAAGAACAACACAACCTGATGAATAGTGAGATAATGCCAGGCAAAGGAGAAACACAAGAGTTAGTGCGAGCAAGAACAGAATCCGAAAAATAAAATCTCAAAACACATGAGTAGAATCTAAAAGAAAAATAAAAATAACAAAAACAACTAAAATAAAATAAAGAAAGAAGAAACACAAGTTGCCTCCTATGAAGCGCTTATTTAACGTCATTAGCTCGACGTTGCTTTTTTCAAATAAATCAAGGTGGATTTAAAGCAAAAGAAATAGGAGGACGCCTTCTTCTTTCAAAAGCAGTGCCTCCTCCCTTCGACAATGGCCTTGGGAATGCTTCCATTAGCACTCTGGCTTTGACAAGAACTTGGCTGTCCTAATTGCGCCTTGACTCCACTAGGTCATGGTGGTCGCACTCAATTAACAGAAGAAAGACTAATCTATGAAGAAGCATGGATCTTAGGAGAACCTTTATCTGTTTCAGCAGCTTGACTTTCCAAAAGATCAACATCAACACTGTATGATGGCGGGGGGTCTTTGATAGCTAAGGTTTCCTACTTCTTAGCTTGAACAAAATTTATAGAAGCATAGAGATTTGATATTGGGGAAGATTTAGTCTCCCTAAAGACATTAATGATCATATGATCTCCATCCACTCTCAAGATGAGCTCACCTTGAGGTACATCAATCACAACTCCAGAAGTGGCCAAAAATGGTCTTCTAAGAATGAGAGGAATATCAGCATCCTCTTCCATATCGAGCACCACAAAATCAACTGAGAATATGAATTCATCCACCTTCACCAAAATATCCTCCACCACACCACGTGGGTAAGTGATGGATCTATCAACCAACTGTAGTGAAATGTTGGTGGGCTTTGATTCCTGTATTCCCAATTTCTTAAACATAGAGAAAGGCATCAAATTATTACTAGCACCCAAATCACATAATGCCTTATCAAAATAAGAGTTACCAATAGTGCAAGGAATAGTAAAACTCCTTGGATCTTTCAATTTTGGGGGTAACTTCTTCAAAAAAATGACAGAACACTCCTCATTAAGATATACTATCTCAAATTCCTCAAGCTTGCGTTTCTTTGTAAGTATTTCCTTCAAAAACTTTGCATACTTGGGCATTTGAGAGATGACTTCAACAAATGGAATGTTAATCTGTAATTTCTTGAATATCTCTAAGAATTTGGCAAATTACTGATATGACTGATTGTTCTTGAGCCTCTGAGGGAATGGGATCCTGACATATGGTGATGGTTAATAAACTGTGCTCTGCTCACGATCTTTCTTCGCTCCCTGCCACTTCGATTCTTTCTTCCCAACCTCCCCTTCTTTATCGAGATCTTGAATTGAGACATCTTCAGTAAGGACATCATTTTTCTTTTTCTCAATTCTTGATGAACTATGTGCTTTAGTTGCCTTATCATCTTTATGTACTAGCTTAACAAGAGAATCTCTAAGCTCTGGCATTTCCTTCTTCTAGGAGAACTCCCTAAGTTCCTTACCACTTCTCAGGGTAATTGCAAGGATCTGTTCCTTTGGATTAGTCTCAATAGTACTAGGCAATGTCCCTGGTGCCCTTACTATCATCAATGTAGTCAACTGACTAATCTAAGTCTTCATATTCTTCATTCTAGCATCAGAATTCTGCATGTACTTCATAATCAGATCTTCAAAACTTGGCTTCTCTGTAGGTGCTTGGAAACCAGGAGGTGGTGGTGGAACTCTCTGCTGATTCTGCTGATAGCCCTATTGATTTCTCCATTTGAAATTCGAGTGGTCCCTCCAATCGGGAATGTACATATTTGAATACAGATTGTACTGCTGCCAGTTGGAATTACTAACAAAATTTACTCCTTCAAGCTCGGGGGACTACCAACTTAACAGTTTGCACTTGTATGACCCTGTCCTCCACATGCTTCATAGATGATGTGTGGGGCTGCACTATTTGTCATCATCAAAGTCTCCACCTTCTTTGTCAAAGCTTCCAATTGACTCAGAATTGCTGTAGAAAAATCAATAGTATGTACACCTGATTGTTTCTTAGGAACCTGGCGCTCACTCTGCCACTGATAATTGTTCAGCGTCATTTCTTCAATTAATGCTTGGCTCTCAGTAGGTGTTTTCCTCTATATTGTACCTCCCGCAGCAGCATCAATGAGTGAACGGTTTGTAAGTGACAAACCATTGTAAAAAGTCTGAACTTACTGCTATACAAGAAATCCATGATGTGGACATCTCCTCAACAATTCCTGAAAGCGCTCCCAAGCTTCATAAAGAGTGTCCATTTCAAACTGCACAAAAGAAGATATATCATTCCTTAACTTAGAAGATTTAGAAGGAGGAAAATACTTAGCTAGAAACTATTGTGTCAATTGATCCCATATAGTGATGGAACCCCTCGGTAGTGAGGTTAACCATTGGCTCGCTCTGTCCCTAAGAGAGGAAGGAAAGAGTCGCAACCAGATTGCATCATCTGTCACCCCATTGTACTCGATAGTATCGTACAACTACAAGAACCTGGCCAAATGCTGATTTGGATCATCCGAAGGCAATCCACCAAAATGAACTGAATTCTGAATCATGGAGATCAATGCTGGTTTGATCTTGAAGTTATTAGCCACCACTGCTGGTTTTATAATACTCCCTCCATACCCTTCAGCAGTGGGCATAAAGTACTCAAGCAAGGTTCGCTCTGCTGGGGTAGCTCTTTCTTCACGATTTACCTCAATAACTGGTTGTCTTTCCATTCTATTTATGTCTTCTGTCACAGTTGTAATAAAAGTCTGCTTTTTTAATCTGCGAGTTATTTTCTCAATTTCTGGATCAAAAACCAAATCAGGAAACTGAGATCGACTAAGCATAAACAAGAAATAAAAATTGAAAAATAAATAATAAAATAAAATAAAATAAAAAATAAAAATAAAATAAGGAATAAAAGAAAAGGGTGTTTAAATTAACTAGAAATTTTCCTTCTAATATTACCAACTTATTCCCCAGCAACAACGCCAAAAACTTGATATGCGTAAAATACACTAAGAGCAAGTGTACTCTATCGCCAAGTAATATAGGACTTGAGTCCCAGTTATCGATCCCACGAGGAATAAATGGTAATTACTAGATTCGTTAAACACTTTGTTATCCAGACAATCGAAAGTGTATGAAGAAATTCAAAATAAAATCAAAATAAACAAATAAAGAAAAATAATAAACAATCAAACAAAGAATAAATGATCGATGAAAGAGAGACTAGGAAGCAAAGTTCACTTAAATCCAATTATTCATATTTTCTTTCATTTATGATGTAAGATAATTCTTTTGCCAATATTCTCTTACCTGCTATTGAATCCCAATGGTCATGGATGAAACAATATTCTATTCCTAAATTAAATCACCTATTTGGTCATTTAGTTGAATTAATAAGGAATGCATTAAGCTTCAATTCAAGAGATGAATTAACATACCTGTCAATTCCATTGGTAAGAAAAAATGATGTTTGGTCATTCACCAATCTAATCTTAGGCTTACCATATAGATCCACTCATTGAATGCAGATGGTCACCGGTCAAACAATGAATTAACACATGCTAAAAGTGATCAAGTTATGACAAAAATACAAGCAATATGATAAACCCTAAAGAAATTACCTTAATCAAATTAGAAATCAAACCCAAATAATTAGGAAAATAAGATCCCCCATAACCCTAGCTATGGGTTTAGCTACTCGTGTTCAATACAAACAAACTCATATCAAAATACAAATCCATGGAAAGAAAACCCAAAGAAAAGGAAAAACTAAAGGGAAAGAGAAATCAAAACCCCTTTAATGGAGGTTATGATCTTCAAGTCTTCAATAATCGGATCCTCCCATCGAAGTCGCCCTCCAAGGTCTGCTGCTGCAAAATAACTCTCAAGATTAGGGATTTTCTATGTAATGTGCTCAATGTGTTGTCTGTGGCGTAACTTTTCCTATTTAATGAAAATCACATTTGCTATTATGCACTCAGTGCCTAGGCGCTCAATTCTAAGCACTCAAGTGCTGAATCACTTAAATCAATACGTGCGCTGCTACACGTTGCACTCTCAGGCGCTCTTTCCCAGCGCTCAGGCGCTGAATCACTAAATCACCATTGCTGCATGCGCTCTAGGCGCTTAGGCGCTCCAACACCAGCGCTCAGGCATTGGTCACCTGGTGAAATTTTCTCTTTTTCTTGCTCCTTTGAACGTCCAAACTTCTCCAAGTATAATTACCTGACAAAAACACATAAAACATTTGATAAAAATACAATTAAACAGTACTAATAATATAACAAAGCTAACTAACAAAATTCATTAAAAATAAATAAAAGAATATGAAAAACCAAGGAATTGAACCGTAAAAATATGACATGTTGACAGTTCATCAAGTACCTGAGGCAACAACGAAATATGAGCTGAGGTGTCAGACAATGGTGAGAGTGATGAAGGATAGTGATCCAATAAGGCATGAGCAATGGTGCGGCCAAAAAAAGGAGAGACCTAAAGGATCTCCATAAATCCTCAAATGAAAAAATGAAAATTGGATGTCGTTCTTCACAATATTCTAAATTAAAAAAGATTGATAGTTAGAAAAGAGAGACCCAAAACAAAAAATCAAATACAATATTCAAGGAGCAACTATATGGTCAAGATAATGATCTAACATCATGCTCTTCAAAAATATTCAAAGCAACTTACCTGAATTAGAAAATAGACAAAATGAAATAAATTTAATGAGAGAGGAATACAAGTGAGGAAAATCAGAATAAGTATAAAGCTTCAGAAGACCACTAATAATCTCAAACTCCACTAACGAAGGGATTCAAAGCAACTTACTTGACTTTTCATATTACATTAAGTACTTAAGTGCTATAATTGATCAGATCATGATGCTTTTCTTTATGCCACTTTTGATAACCCTGTATCTATCTCTTCATCATTGAATTGAATGCATATTGAAACCTTTTGCGATGCTAAGCAAACAGATTTAAAATGGCTGAAGAAGTGACTATATAGACAGTTTTCTCTAATGTAATAAATTGCCTATTTTCAAATTAAAGATAAGTGAGAAACAAAAAAAAGATAGTTTTAACCTCATGAATCAGAAACTACAGCTTTTTTGCATTTGCAGGAAGGATACCACCAATCCCCTTCCTTAATATTTAATTTTCTTCACAGTCGCTAGCACAATGTAGAAACCTTCCTGGAAAAAAAACCAAAATGTGCTAATTATATAAAAAAAATTACAAAAAGAAGTATCACACCATGAAAAAAGTATTACGAAATTTATTAAATCAAAGAACAATTCCCTTGTAATTAATAAGCTGCTCAACTATATTCTTAGAAAATCACTTTAAAAAGTCATCCTCCATTGAGTAATTTGTTGGATCAAGCAAAACAACAATATCATGGGGGCCATTAAAACTTTGCTCAATCAATCTATTTAATTAAAAGAAATAACCATCATGATTCATCTGCTAAGTATATTTAACTTTGAAAAAACCAATTTAACATATCAGACTTACTGGCTCCTAATCATATTTGTCTCTTCTATGTCAAGATTGAACAGTATCTTGGTGGCAAACATCACATTTTGAAGATCAGTTTTGCCTAGAATATTAACAAACCAGAAAGCTTAGGAAAGAAAATAATAAAATAGTATTGGTTTTAAAAAAAATATAGTCATACAAATGAATGGATATTTAAACCTTTAAAACTCTTCACTTTTGCAAATTATATCACAATAATAAGGCTTTTAAGATCACCCCGAGCAATAAAGTCATTCAACTCATCCATATAGCCACCAAAAAGAGCACACTCCATCTTGACTGTACTTAATAATAAATGACTAAACATGGAAACAACATAATTAATACACTATATAGGTTGCTGAATATAGAAACCAACTCACAACAATCAATACAAACGTATAAAGAATCCTGCTTGCCCCTCCACACATAGTTCCATGATTCTCATTTTTGTTGTTTTACCATCTTTTTCATACATTTTCTCACTCCCAATTGCAGACAAAGCCGCAATAACATACATGTGATTATTAAATATGTCCTTAGATATTTATATAAATGGATTATATAATATAGACAATCTTCAATATGGATAATACAGATCAATTTACATGTATAACTACTATCCCAAACATTTGAACTGTACGGTGAGGCCACCAATCACAATAAGAAAAGGAGAGGCACATAAAGATTCAAACCCATAAGATGATAAAGTTTATACCTTGCTCAATCAATGCTTATGAGCCTGTTGTATTAGATTAGATGCTAGCAGTTTCATAAAACATCGTATTAATCGCTACCCAAACCCACGGGACCGGCCATCGCCCCTACCTTCACGAACCACTATGCCTCAACCCAACCTTAAACGTTAGAAACTAAGCATAAGAGGCAGCATAGAGATGAAAATTGAAGACTTACATACAAATCACGATTGGGGAGACAAAGAAGCATTTAAAATTTGAAAATAAAAAAGGATCTCACCCACCCCTAATCTTAAAAGTTAAGATTAGGGTTTTTTGGATAGCAAAGAGCATATATTTATTTACAGCTTCTGGGGTGATGATGCGAATTAAAAGTTACAAACCCAAGTGTAGGTTGTTTCAAGTAATAAATTCTCGGGAGTCCGAGGTCGATCCACAGGGAATTGATGAAGAAAATTTTTTTTGATGTAAGAAAAATATTTTGTCACAACAATAAATGTAATAAAACTTAGTCATAAATAAAAAAAACTTACTTGGGTTTGGAGATACGCTCTTGGTAATTAAATTAAGGACAAGATTAATTCTTTTTATAATTCAATTAGAATCCACGCATAATGGAGGTTCCAATCAGAAAATACAACATTCAAAGCTCATTTAAAATTATATACATAATTATATTATGGTTCCTTTAATTATTTATTAACACCACCACTTATAAATGGTCTCAAGCATTCATTGTGATAACCTCTTGTCTACAATGAATCAAGATCTCTACTTTACAAGGAGGGTTTCTAATTGATTAGAAACAAAATACAACACATATAATGACTAATTGATAATATATCATTTAAGCACAAGAAAGAAATTAATCTAACCTTAATTTATTACCAAAAGCTTCACTCTTTCATCCAAGTAAAATGAAAATTAGTTACTCATAGACAAGAAGAAAGTAAAAGAAAAGAATAACATAACTTCAATTTAGAACAAAAGAAAATTACAACAAGAGAAACAAATAACACAATAGCATGATCTTGATCTCTCAACAAAGATTCTCTAAATGATCAGCCAAGGCTCCCTTTTATAGAGGATGAAGAATACAAAATAATAAGGGGCTGATTAATGAGTGAGTGGATGAGTGGGTGAATGAGTGGAAAATGCCAAATTGTAGTTTGATGAGTAGAAAATTATAGAGATTCTTGTCTCCAAAATCATTCAATGCTGAACTCATGGCATGCGTCAAATTCTCATCAAATGGTCTTCATAAAAGTTGTAGATATGGATTTTAGTTTTTAGATGCCAAAATTTCAGCTCATTTCAGTTCCTACAGCCCGAGATATGCCTTGATTACTGCACACTATTCAGGCCCAGTTACAATTCCTCTATTATGACTTGCAAGCCCAATATGACCTCCAAGCCATTCAAATTTCCTCTTGTGTTCTTATAAAAGTTGTAGATTTGGATCTTAACTTTCAAATTCCAAAGTTTCAACCCAAGGTAGTTCCTACAGCTCGAGTTATGGCCTGATTACTGCACACTATTTAGGTTCTAATCACAAAATCTATGTTTTAATTTCCAAACCCAATTAGCTCCACTAGATGTCTGATTTTTCCCTGGAGTTCTCATGAAAGTTGTAGAGCTCTCTCTTATCTTTCTTATAAATTAAGATTCATCATTTTTAGACATATAAAACTTAAGATATGGCCGAAATATAGAAACAATGTAAGATATCAATAATGCTGAAAAAAATCAATTAAGCTCAATTTGAATCCAAACTTACAAAACATAACCAAGCTCAATCAATTAAGTATATGAAGAGTGTAAATAACTAAAAATGAGGGTTTATTAATGTATAAAATATGTTATTATCAAATTCTCTCACACTTATATTTTTGTACTCCTAGGCAAAACACATAAGACCAAAACTAGGGAACAAGGAAAAACAACACAAACTCAAAAGTTATAAATTCTAAAAGACTCAATTTCTAATAATATTTAAGAATAAAGAGCAACCAAAGATTCAAGGGATCAAAACATTTATAAAGTAATGTTTCTTCATATCTCAAACCAACAAATAAGGAAACTTCAATTGAAAAACATGAGTCAAGAATGATAGATCTTCACAAGATGCACTCTCAATCCCTCATGTGTTTAAAAGGTAGGTATTTTGCTCAATTCAACCCATGAAAATTGTAATACAATAAGCTTGCTTATCTTCTACTTCTCCACTACTCAGAACACATGCACACAAAAATCAAGAGGATTTTATTCAAGGTTGTAATGGGGTCAAGGTAAAGGAAGAGATAATATGGATATGACAAGTTAAATACCAAAGAAAATAAAAGAGCGTGAGAAGTTCAATTGACAAGCATAAAAGTTCATCCCAACTCCACCTAATACAAATTCCCTTTACATATTCTTTTCCTTTCCTTTATTGCCTTGTTGGCCCTCCTTTACACATTTGTTTTGTTATTTTATTTATTTTATTTTTATTATACAATATGAACATAATATATACATTTTTATAATTGTATATATATTTTTTTCAACCATGCACACACACCCCCACACTTGTTCAAGAATTCATTCAATGACAAAGCTAATGTTCTCTTATTCCCTAAGGCCAGGTAAGAACATAATTTTTCATTTAAGGCACATAATGAGCTCGAAGCAAAGAATAGTCAAATAAACTCAAAGGGGTTAGGTAAGGGGAAATAGGTCATTTCCAATGCCTTACATTGGCAGGAATCAGAGAATTTCCAAGAAGTCATAAGAGTGCTTGATATCATATTGAGACAATATGCTACTGAGCAAGGCTACCTATTTGTGTACCAATCATTCTTGGCTATTTGGTTAAAGTAGCTATTTCAAGAAAAATGTCTCAATCATATTTATGTATGCATGTGAAAATGTTGCCTCAAATAGAATCAAAGCAAGTTCTAGAGTAACAATTCCATGAGTGAAAATCACACAAAAAAGAAGAGAATGGTACAAATGTTTAATTCATTCATCAATAGGCTCAAAATCTAATACGACATAATTCTATCATTCTCAGTCCACCAATTCAACATCCATAACCAAGCATGTGATTTTTAAGAAAGAAGACAATTTACTCAATCATGATATATTCCCTAAATTTGAATTGCTACTTCTACACAAAGTAGTTATCTACCTAATTACTCCTTACTCTACCACCAATTTTGATGCGTCTCAAGAGCAAATTTATCTCAAGGGCAAAATTTACTCCTTACTCTGTCATCCTTAATTAGTTTTTATGGTAATAAATTATTGACAATCATATAAATAAACACACTTCCTAATTTTTTTTTAGTTTTTTTTTCACACAACTATCCTACCCCCAACTAGATCATAACATTTTACTCAATGTCAAAACATAGATAGGTAAAGGATAGAAGATATTACCTGTTGCTGCAATTACTGAAAAAAAAACCTTACACAAATTTAAACGAAAACAAAGTACGATGATTAAAACCAAAGGTAAAGAAAAGTTATAGATGAAGTGTCAAATCACACCCACGTTCCTTATAGCCTCCCTTACTGCTTCCTTCTGACTAATCTATCTGAGCTATTACTGGTTCAGGTTTATAAACAAAAGTTTGTAATTTATTAATTAATTCATCAACAGTAGAAGCAGAGACAATGAGTTATCTTGCCGAAGGTGTGATAAAGTTCTATTCCATAGCATAGTCAACAAAAGATAACAAATTATCAAAGAAATTATTAACATTCAACAAACCTATGGGTTTATGGTGGATGTTCAGTTAGGCCCAAGAGATAATTTGAAAAACTTCTTCCAAAGTACCAAAACCACCCGGTAAGGCAATGAATGCATTAGAGTTTTCAAGCATTGTCCTTATTCGTCCATGCATAGATGATACTTGAAGTTCCAGCCCAATTATTTTTCCAAAGATGTTCCTTCGAGTTAAAGGATCAAGAATGACACCTAAAACCTAACCACCTCTTAGATGTGCAGAAAGTGATACAACCCCATTAACCCAATGCTACCTCCCTCATATACTACACGAATGTTCCTCGCAGCAAGTGTTTTACCAATAGTGCTTGCTGCATTTACAAACTCTAAACCCTTCCCATAACTTATCCCACAAAATACACAGATATTGGTAAGTCTACGAACAGAAGAAAAAGCTCCTTCCATTTCTACATTCACACTTTATTTGAATGATTATGAGTTGGAAGAAAGTGAAGAAAATAGAGTGTTTAAATAGGGAAGAGAATGGAAAAAGGTAATGATAGCACCTATATGAGTACGTTGGCTGATGTCAGAAAAGTTTAAAATTAAGAAACATAATTTTTTTATTATTTTTTGTTTTTTTTCTCTTTTTTTTCTCTTTTTTTTCTCTTTTTTTTAGACTTCAAGAAAACCATCAGGGTAAAAAAGTCTAGAAACCCCTAAAGGACCCTGCCTAAAGGATCGTCTGTCCAAAACCAAAATAAAACAAAATCATACAAAGATAAAATTATAATAACAAATGGTGGCATACCTTTATGTATAGTTTTCATAGCGTATCTTTATACTGCGCGTCATGAGTGCAGTAATACCAAGACGACTTAGCTAATCTTAGAATTCTTCTCCCTCTTGCTTATGGGATATTTTGGATTGAGTTATGACGCAACTAATTAAAGTGTGTAAATCTAAAAGCTACCACCAACGACCACAGCCAGCGAGAGGTCGCTAGAGAGCCCATGACATGAAATCACAGGATCCAGCTCAGTTGCATAGTCACGCCAGTATGCTAACACGGGGTGCTTCTATCTGCCCATCATCTCAGGTTGCCTAAAAGGTAAACTTTGGGATATTGAGAACGGCTCTCTACAGAGCATGACACACAAACCTTATTTATGGGCCGACATGCGAAGGTCCACCCGAGTCAATGACGAGACGGGCATCTAGCCAGGGTTCCTAATCTAATTAAAGACCAAGTACAACCGAAGTTTCACCTTTTTTTCTTTTCTTTTCTTTTCTTTTTGGAATAAAAATACTTTCACACAATGGGAATAAGTATAAAAACCTATGCCCTCAAGCCAATTAGGGCAACTCTCAATGAAAAGTTGGTTTTAAGACTACAATACCCCTAAAGAACCTTCTGAACAAACGGGGTAAGAATCCATGCACAAGGATTTCATGGACTAAATACCAAGTTACTAATAACCTGATGAAAGGTGAGTGTATACTCACTTGAGAATGGGATGGAGGTAGTCTGCTCTTTCAGCTTTGTGTCAAAGCATCATTAACTAGTATTCGACCCATTCAATACCAGCACAACATAGGGCTCCCAAAAGGGACAAATGGCTATAATGCGACTAGCTGCCTCACATGTGGGATACAATCTACCTACTTTGTTTTTCAATGAAGAAGGCTGGATCAGGATACGCACATTTTCTCATTCACGTTTTGTGTTTACCAAGGCCAAACCCAAGATGTGTACATACTCTATCTCTTTTTTTAGGAGATGTACAAGAATATATATATACATGTTGTTGTGATTGTGGCTCACATCTTCCTCTGGTTTTAAGTCCAGTAACGGCTTAAACATCTTCTATAAGTCGAGGATAAGCTTCCCATCCAATTTTCTTATAAATTGGCAAACAGGATCTTTTTGAGTCAGATTCCCAAGACTGTAACGCTTTTGCTCATCCCTAAAGAGATTTCACAAATTAAGAAGTTCACGATGCACAACTCCACAAGAATGCGTCTCAAGAGTCAATAAGATATCATCTAATGACTCCTTACTCAGTCTATTCTTAATAAAGTATATTTCATTTTCTCGGTTTATGGAAACTATTCCCAAAGAATGACACCGCATGTTACAATTTTATTGTGCACATTTGTGACAAACTTGCATTCTTTTCGCTCTTCTCCTTTTAGAATACGAACTTTTACCGAGACCTGACATGTATGGGACAAATGAATTTGAAGATTCACTAGCTAAACGAACATTTTCTTTGATTATCCAGCGTATATCTTCTGGGATGCCATTGTGCATTAACAGTCTTAGTCTTTCACACCTAACTTTGTAGATTTTTGTTAGAGCATTTAGAGGAAGAGAAGGAAAATATTTTCTTAAATTCTAGAGAATGAAATCCATTTCAAAGGAGAAGGAATCAGTTATTATGGGAAACTGAAAAACAAATCGACTTGAGAGTCACAGAGTACCGTTATCCGCCACTTAACCAGGAACACAAAGAACTACAAAAAGAAAGCAACAAAATTAAAATAAATTCTACTCATAACATGGATTAGAAAGAGATATGAATTCTACCTCAACAACTTGATTTTCCAGAAATGATTTAAGTCTTTGTCCATTAACCTTAAATACATTACCATTCCTAAGGTTCTCAATGTTTATGGTCCCATAAGGATACACATGTTTGACAATAAAAAGGCCACTCCACCTAGATCTTAATTTTTCAGGGAATAGGTGAAGACGATAATTATAAAGCAGACCTTTTTAACTAACTTCAACAGATTTTCTCAAAATTGATTTGTCATGAAAAACTTTTATTCTAGCTTTATAAATTTTTGAGTTTTCATATGCATCATTTCTTAATTCCTCAAGTTCATTTAATTGTAAATTGCGTAACCTGCAAGCATCATCAAGATTTAAGTTGAAAGCTTTAATAACCCAAAATGCTTTATGCTCCAGTTCTACAGGAAAGTGACATGGTTTTCCATAGACTAATCGATAGGGTGACATGCCTAAAGATGTTTTGAAAGCAGTACGGTAAGCCCAAAGTGCATCGTTTAATCTTAAAGACCAATCTTTACGATTTGGGTTAATCATTTTTTCTAACATTTATTTAATCTCCCTATTTGCTAATTCTACTTGTCCACTTGTCTGAGGATGATAAAGGGTGGCAATTTTGTAGATAATGTCATATTTCTTCATTAAGGATTCAAATGGTTTATTGCAAAAGTGTGCTCCCCCATCACTGATGATAGCTCGGGGGATTCCAAATCGACTCAAAACATTTTCTTTTGAAGGGTTTTATGATCATTGTGTCGACATGGAATCGCCTCAATTCATTTTAAGATATAATCAACTGCAACTAAAATATACACAAATCCAAATGATGATGAAAATGGACCCATGAAATCAATTTTTCAACAATCAAAAATTTCAATGACAATGATAGAGTTCAAAGGCATCATGTCTCGTTTAGAAATCGACATCAATTTCTGACAATTTTCACAACTTTTGTAAAAAGTATAGCTGTCCTTAAATAAAGTGGGGCAATAAAATCCACACTGCAAGACTTTCGCAACTATTTTCTTTGAAGAAAAATGACATCCATATGCATCTGAATGACAAACCTTAATGACACTACCTACCTCACTGTCAGGTACACATCTCCGAAAGATTTGATTAGGATAATATTTGAACAAATATACGTTATCTTAATAAAAAATTTTCACCTTAAGGAAAAACTTCTTTCTGTCTTGGTGTGTCCACTTAGGCGACATCTTTTCTGTTACAAGAAAATTGATAATGTTAGCAAACCAAGGCATGGAATTAACAGAAAATAAAAATTCATCAGGAAAAGAATCATTGATAGGTGTGTTATCAAAAGATGAGCCTATTGTCAGTCTGGCCAAATGATCTGCAACAACATTTTTGGCTCATTTCTTATCTTTTATTGTGATGTTGAATTCTTGAAGTAACAAGATCCACCGTATCAACCTAGATTAGGCATCTTGCTTAGACATTAAATATCTAAAACAGCATGATCGGTGAAAGCAACAGTAGAAGAACCAATTAAATAAACTCAAAATTTGTCCAATGCAAAAATTACAGCAAGTAGTTCTTTTTTAGTAGTGGTGTAATTCATTTGTACACTATTCAAAGTTCGACTTGCGTAATAAATTACATGAGGCTTACCTTCCTTTCTCTGTCCTAAAACAGTTCTAATAGAATAATCACTAGCATCACACATCAACTCAAAAGGCAAAGACCAATAAGGGGATTATATGATAGGAGCAGATGTCAAAACATCGATTAATTTTTTAAAATATTTTTGACAATCTTGAGTCCAATGAAATGGTACATCTTTTGTTAGAAGATTACATAATGGTCTAGATATGACACTAAAGTCCTTAACGAATCTTCTGTAAAATCCTGCATGTCCTAAAAAGGGATGAACTTCTCTGACTATTTTTAGGGAAGACAAATGAGCAATTAATTCAAATTTAGTCTTATCAACTTTAATTCTTTTAGAAGATATCACATGACCTAATACTATTCCTGAGGTAACCATGTAATGACATTTTTCTCAGTTTAACACAAATCATTTTTCTTCGCATCTTTTAAGAACTTTTTCCAAATTATCAAGACAATTTTCAAAAGAATTTCTAAAAAATGTCAAATCATCCATGAAAATCTCTAAATAATGCTCAATCATGTCATTGAAAATACTTAGCATGCATCTTTGGAAAGTTGTCGGAGCATTACAAAGACCAAAAGACATTCTTCTATATGTAAAAGTGCCAAATGGGCATGTAAAAGTGGTATTTTCTTGATCCTCTAATGCAATTGGTATTTGATTATACCCTGAATAACCATAAAAAAAAATAATAGTAGGGATCTTTTAATTTTGATTATATCCTACTACTTTTTCCAGAATTTGATCAACAAATGGCAAGGGGAAATGATCTTTCCTAGTGGCTGCATTCAATTTTCTAAAATCAATACACATACGCCAGCTGGATGAGACTTGGGTAGGTATTAATTCACCTTTTTCATTTTCAACCACTATTATGTCAAATTTCTTAGGCACAACTTGTGTAGGGCTTACCTACTGACTATCAGAGATGGGGTAGATAATTCCAACATCAAGTAATTTGAGAACTTCAGCTCTAACTACCTCTTTCATGTGTGGATTTAATCTTCTTTTAGGTTATTGAGATATTTTAGCATTATCCTCTAAATGTATTCTATGTATACAAATTAATGGATTAATGCCTTTTGTGTCCTTTAATATTCATCTAATTGCACTTTTATGCCTTTTAAGTATTTCTATCAACATACCTTCTTGTTCTTTGGTCAGGGATGAGGAAATTACCACTGGAAAGCTTTGTTCTTCTCCTAAAAATGTGTACTTTAACCCAGCAGGTAATGACTTTAGTTCTAGTGTGGGTACTTCTTCATGGGTATCATCATTCATGGGTTTTAGATCTTCGAATCTCGACTTTCATCGTTTGTATTCCATTACCTGTGTACAATCAAGCAAAGAACATACTTCAGAAATATCATCATCTAATTGTGTACCTGAATCAAAGGAATTAATTAAACAAATTTCTAATGGGTCAGAAGAACTCCTAATTTGAAGATGATCATCTATAATGGCCTCAATCCCTTCAACTTCTTCCTTTTCGTCATAAACTTCTTGTGGTTGCTTGCACATGTTGAAAATATTAAACTCTAGTGTCATATTTCCAAATGTTAGCTTCACTAACCCATTTCTGTAATTTATCAAAGCATTAGATGTTACTAAAAATGGGCGACCTAAAATAACAAGAATTGACTTACTACTATTATTCATAAGTTCAGTTTCCAAGATAATAAAATTTATAGGATAAATGAATTTATCAACTTGTATTAACACATCTTCCACTATTCCTTTTAGAATTTTAATTAATTTATCAGCAAGTAGAAAAGTTGCAGAAGTTAGTTTTAAGTCACCTAGGTTAAGTTGCTGATAAACTAAATATGGAAACAAATTAACACTAGCACCAAGATCAAGTAAAGCTCATTCAATTTTATGTTCTCCAATAATGTATGAAACTGTAGGATAACCAGGGTCTTTATATTTCAACGCATTATTATTCTGAAGAATGGAGCTTACCTGTTTAGCCATAAATGTATTTTTTTTTCACGTTTAGTTTCCTTTTAACAGTGCACAAGTCCTTCAAAAATTTGGCATAACAAGGAATCTGTTTGATAGCATCTAACAGAAGAATATTGACCTTCACTTGTTTAAGGATTTCAAAAATTTCACTATTATGGTTCACTTTATTCGAATTGTTTAATGCTTGAGGATATGGGAGTGAAGGCGAGGGTTTGGTCTCCTTTTGGTAAGGTGACTTATCAACTCCTTCCTCGTCTGTGGGACTTGATTCATCATCTTTATCACACGATTCAGGCATTTATTTTTCAACAACCTTTCCACTCCTAAGAGTTATCACTGACTTGATTTGATCGATTTTTTGACTTTCTGAACTACCCTCATTTAAGCTGTATTGGTCCTTGGGATTCGGTTGAGGTTGAGAGGAAAATTTTCCTTTCTCGTGAATGGTGAGTGCAGAAGAAAGTTTAGCAAGAGTGTCTTTTATGTTAATCATGGCTTGAGTGTTTTGGTTATTCATGGCCTCTTACTTTTCCATGAATGCATGCAATGTTCCTTCAAGGTTTTTCCTATATGGTGGCACATAGGGTGCATTTCCTTGAGAATTTTAAGAGTCCTGCTGTGCCTGAGGAGGTGGTGGTTGCATAAATTGTGCCTGATTATTAGTCCTCCAATTGAAGTTCAGGTGATTTCTCCATCCCGGATTATATGAATCTGAAAAAGAAAAGGTGAATGACTTTTTAAAATTGTTCATTGCATTTACTTGCTCATGCACAACTTCTTTAAAAATAGGAATTTTTGGACATTCATTTGTTGAGTGTCCTAATTCATCACAAATGCTATAAATTTTTGCATTTTGCACAAATTTAAATTTTTTTACTTTCCTTGATTCCATGGCTTTAACCTTTCTAACTAAATTGGTAAACTTAGCATTTAGATCTTCTTCTTGACTAAGATGATATTTTTCTTTACTAGTATTTGTAAGGTTATATCTAATTGAAGTTTTAGAAGGATTAGTACTATGCCAAGATTGAGAATTTTCAGCCAAATGGTCTAAATAGTCTAAAGCTTCTTCAGGTTATTTATTAAGAAACTCACCATTGCACATTATTTCCACAAATTGTTTAGTTTCAAGTGTTAACCATTTATAAAAGAAGCTTATAGTGCACCATTTTTCAAAACCATGATGTGAATAAGAATTTAACAAATTTTTAAAATGTTCCCAACTTTGAAAATATGCTTCATTTGAATTTTGGGAAAAATTTTAGATTTGTCTTTTCAAAGCATTAGTTTTATGTGTTGAAAAAAATTTCTTTAAAAACTCACATTGCATTTCTTGCCATGTACCAATTGATCTTGGTTTCAAAGCATTAAGCCAAGTTTTTGCTTTATCTTTCAAAGAAAAAGGAAATAATTTAAGCTTAACAATCTTTTCAGTGTAAGTTTGGTTATTAAAAGCGGTACATACTTCCTCAAATTCTTGTAGATATAAATATGGGCTTTCAGATTCTAAACCATGAAAATTAGGAAGTAATGAAATCATACCTAGCTTAAATATAAAATTGTTAGCATTGAGTCAAAAGATAAAACATGATGGACTAGAATTTCGAGATGGTTGCAAATATTCACGCATGGTTTGCAACGGTTGATTTTCATATTCATCATGTACACTTTCATTTTCAACCATTGTGTTTAATGTGTGTGATTGTGATTCAGACAAATCAATATGTAAAGTACAAGAATTAATTTTAACCAAACGACTAGAATTTAAATCACGATACCAATTAAGCATACATAAGTAACTTAAAATAGAAAAGAAAATATACAAGCGGTATAAACAAGCCATTAAATATTAACAAAGATGTGGTATAAACCAGTCATCAAATAAATATTAACAAGTAGTAAGTTAGTGAGCTGAACAAGTAAAAAGTTAGTAAGCTGATAAAGTAAAAAGTTAGTAAATTAGTAAGTTAGTAAGTTAGAAAGTTAGATTTAAAGTACAGAAAGTAAAATACGAGAAAATAAAGTGTAAAAAGTAAAATACAAAAAGTAAAATACGTAAAAGTAAATTACAGAAAGTAAATTAAAAATATGAAAATTGGAGAGAGACAGAGCCCTACCAGAGCCACAAAAGAGAGAGAAGGGAAGAAGAAAGATTATTTTATTAATGATTAAATATTACGGAGGGGAAGGGAGAGTTTCTCACACTAAATTAGTACGTTAGTAAGTACAAAAAAAATAAAAAGAGTAGAATATATATATATATATATATATATATATATATATATATATATATATATATATATATATATATATATATATAAGATCCTACGGGAGAATATATATATATATATATACACACACACACACACAAAAATATATATATATACAAAATAAATTTGTTCTTCAAATCAAGTCCTGGACAGCAATGGTGCGCCAAAAAACTTGATGCGAATTAAAAGTTGTAAACTCAAGTGTAGGTTGTTTCAAGTAATAAAATCTCGGGAGTCCGAGGTCGATCCACAAGGAATTGATAAAGAAAAAAAAAATTTGACGTAAGGAAAATATTTTATCATAACAATAACGGTGATAAAACTTAGTCACAAATAAAAAAAACTTAGGTTAGGAGATCCACTCTTGGTAAGTAAATTAAGAACAAGATTAATTCTTTTTATAACTCAATTAAAATCCACACATAATGGAGGTTCCAATCAAAAAATACAACATCCAAAGTTCATTTAAAATTATATACATAATTATATTATGGTTCCTTTAATTATTTATTAACACCACCACTTATAAATGAGCTCAAGCATTCATTGTATCAACCTCTTGTCTACAATGAATCAAGATCTCCACTTTACAAAGAGGCATTCATTGTAATATTATTCAATATCATTGTGATCTAATAATTGAATAGTTCATGCTATTCTAAATTGTTTATGTCATAATTTGAATAGACCGTGATATTTTAGATGAATTATGTCATTAATTAGATTTCAATAACCTTTAGTAATGATCAAAACTTATATCCTAGACACTCCATAGAACAAGATTAATTCTCATTCAAGTTAAATTTATTTTTGAATGGTTAGTGGTAGATTTGAAGTCCTAGAATTATTCTTCAATTGCTTTTACATTTTAATTTAAGTCATTTTTATTTAGATTTATTATTTAATTTTAATATTAATTTAGTATGTAATTTATATTTTCAGTTTAATTAAATAAAATAAAAATCTCTTTTCTTTTTCCTTTAGTGTCCGTTGGATCCTGAAATTGAGTATGAAATTAGAATTTAGAATTGAAATTGGAACTCTTAATTCTAATTTTTATGTTTGGAATGTCATTTAAAATTAGAATTGTAATTCTATAAACCAATTCCGTGAAATTAAAAAACAACTAAGTTAAGTTTTTCTCAATTCTTAGCATATACCTTAAGAATTACCAATTCCATAATTTAAAAATTAAATTCTCTCTCTATATATATTTATTTATAAACAATCATATTTATTGAGATTCTATATTCATATAAAAAATTAATTTTATATTTATATAAAAATTATTATAATAGCTATTGATTTTTTTCTAAAATAATTCATGAAAAATTTCTTTATGAAAAAAAGACTATTATATTATAAAAATATTTTTATATGAATATTTTTATTAATTTAATTTTTGTAAATAATTTTTTAATATTTTATATCATACTTTTAAATAATAAAATTATAATTAAATTTAGAATTTTAATTTTTTATTTTAATTCTTTGACAACTACAAAAATAAAATTGAAGATTCTGAACCAATTCTAATTCTGAAAAAATTGGAATTAAAATTAAAATTCTATGTTTCAATTTCAATTTCGTTATCTAAACGGACCCTGTGGATAGAGAGATAGATAGATATTCTATGTTTCAATTAAATAAATATATATAGATATTTAATTTTAATTAATCTTGTCACTCCTTGTGTGTACGACACCCTTATATTGGCCAAATATTACATTAATCTTGTGCACTTGCAAGTAAGATGTAATTTTATTAACTTGAAAATCTCTATCAAGTTTTTGGCATCGTTGTTGGAAAGTTAATTTTGTAATTGCTTTAATTTAATTTTTGCCTATTTTAATTTTTAGTTTAGGATTTTTTTTTTGTTTAGTTTTTTGTTTTATTTATTTTATTTTATTTTATTTTATTTGTTTGGTCTTAGTGTTCTTATATTCAATTTTATTGTTTTTACATTTTGTTGATAAGGTTGGAGAAGGCCAATTTTACTCGAACTTGTGACTCTAGGTCCTTTTGTTCCAACTTTTACTCTTATTAGTTTGATATTTTGTCTTAGTTATGTTTGGTAGGCGTTCATTGTCACTAGATTTGAAAGAGTACGACCTAGAGATAGAGCATACACTCAAAGCACTTAGAGTACAAAACCAAACTGCAGTCATTGATACTAGTTTAAATATGGAAAATAATAATCAGCACTTAAGGAATATTTTACTCCAAATGCATATGATTCTCCTACTTGTGCCCATTTGCCTTAGATTGGGGCAACTACTTTGAAATTAAGCCTAATGTAATTCAAATGTTACCAACATTTTATGGGCTTGAATATAAAAATTCTTATAAGCACCTAAATGCTTTCTTAGAGGTATGTTCCACCCTTAAAATCCCTAATGTTACTGATGATGCAATTCATCCCCATCTTTTCCCTTTTTCTTTAAAGGATAAAGCTAAAGATTGGTTTTCTACATGTAATAACATTGCCACTTAGGATAGATTATCTAGAGAATTTTTGAAGAAATATTTCTCAATTGGTAAACTGACTGCAATGAGACGTGCTATCACCACTTTTTCTCAAGTTAATAATGAACAATTTCATGAGAGTTGGAAAAGATTTAAGGATCTTTTACATTGTTTGTAACACCCCCAACTTTTGAGATAATTATAATATAGTCCTATATGCATTGTTTTGTAATTTCTGTGAGTAGTAAATTGAAATTGACTGTTTCATGAGTGTATTTGACTGTTGTATGTGATTTGCTCCAAGCTAGGGAAATAATAATTTTTTGGCCGAAAAAATCTTATTTTAATTAATTGGAGTTGGGGGATCTTACTAAACCTAATTCGATGAATATATATATATATATATATATATATATATATTAATCTTTTAATTTTTAGGATTTAAGCGTGTAATAAAATAATTTTATATTATTATAATATTATTTTATTTAATCTGATACATCTTGTCTCAAAAACAGTAGAAATCTGCTTCAAAATGACCATAGACCCTTAAAAGTCTATAGGACCCGTATTTAGAAAAGCAGTCAACGATTCTGACTGGATCAAATTCTAAGCCAATAGGAACAAGTCAACGAAGGTGGCTTGAATTTTCTAACCAATAGGAAGTAGTCAAACAAAGGGGCAAAGACTTCTTTGTGGACCGTTAGATGTAGAAGCTTATTTTGGAAGCTTTGATCTTAACCGTTGATCAAATCAATGGTGTAAGAACAATTCTAGTTTGATTACTAAGCAATATCCACCTTAGATCAAATCAAAGGCTATGGATTAAAGTTAAAATCAAAGGTTAAGATTAGGTCAAACATAGTGGCTTGACTTTGTTTAGAAACTAATTAAACCTAATATGGTTAATCTAATTACTTAATTAGTAAACTAAGTAAACTAACCTCCTAGTTATTAATTAGTTATAATCTAAATACTAATTAGATATCCTAATATTGTTTAGAAACTATGATATATGCTAATATATATTAAACTAATTAGTTATGTGGTTAGAATGTTAATTAAGTGTTAATAGGAGATTTAACCTAACTAATTAGCCATTTAATTAGTATGTAATTAGCTTGTAATTAAAATCAAACCAAGCCCCTAATTTCCCTTGAGTCCCATGGCCAAAGGAGGCTAGATGGCCAAGTTCTCACAAGTTCCACAAGGTTCTTGAACCATCCAAGTGACATAAGCCATGTGCTTCAAAGTGTGAACACAAATGGATATTTGTTATCCAAATTAAACACTCAACCTCTCCTACAACTCTCACACGGCAGCCCCTCCATAATTCACACTTGTTTCACTTTTACACTTATCAAAAGACTTTACTTCATTTTCTCTCAAAATACCAAGAACACTAAGCTACTTTCTCTTCCATTTTTCTCTCTAGAATTCGGACCAACACCCAAACACCACCATCAATCTTTTATAATTCTACCTCTTCACATTTCCTAAACCAAAACTATATCCTAAACACTTTTCCTTTACAAGGTTTTGTCAAAAACCTACTCTTTCTAGTTCAAAATCAAAGCTTTTGTTCACTTCCCTAAGGGTAAGTTTTTGATCCTTTGGTTTAAAATTTGATTTGCGATTTTCTAAACCATGATTGTTCCATGGTTTTTCAATATTGATCCTTGTATGTGATTTTACTAATTATTTAAGAATTATTAGGGTTTTGTGTTGGTTTTCAAGAAAGCAAGGAGAATGAGGATACTAGGAGATCCTTGTTGATGATCACATATTTGATACATTAATAAGCCTTCATTTTTAGTCATTTACAATCTTCATGTACTTAATTAATTAATTTTGATTATGTTTTGTAAGTTTGGACTCAAATTGGACTTAATTGAATTTTTTAGCATAATTTACGTCTTACGTTGTTTCTGTATTTAGGCTATATCTTGGGGTGTAGGTGGTCAAATGAGGTGAATCTGATGGCATTTTAAAGATAAGAGAGACTCTATAACTTTCATGAAGACCTCAAAGGCCCAATCACACGAGTAGATAACTCAAATTGGGGTTGAAGCAAGAACTAGAGTGTTATTCCTGATAGTTTGACCTATCTGTACTGTTCATGCCATTTTTCGGGCTAGAAGTTGTCCAATAAGCTGAAAGTTGGATGCTGAATAGTTAAGACCCATATCTACAACTTGCATGTTGAACACTTTTCCAGAATCAGACTCCTTGAAGGTGATATTGGGCTTGCAAGTCAGAACAAAGGAGCTGTGATTGGGCCTGAGTAGTGTGCAGTAATTTGAACGTATCTGGAGTTATAGAAATGATATTGGACTCAAATTAAAGCCATTTGAAATCTAAGATCCAGGCCTACAACTTTCATGAAAATCACTTAGTTCAAAAATGACGAATGCAATGACTTCAGAGCTGCATGATTTCAGAGACAAGGAATCTCCATAATTTTCCACTCACCAAAAGTCTTTTGGCATTTTTCACTCATTTTCCACTCATCCACCCACTAATGACTCACCCCCTTATCATTTTGTATCTCTAATCTTCTATAAAAGGGGGCTTTGGTAGATCATTGAAGGGAGTTAGGTGTTAGGTACTAAAATGATGTTAGTTTGTTACTAGATTTTCTTGTAGTAATTTTTCTTTGTTCTAAATTAAAGTCATGTTCTTCTTCTTCTTTTTCTCTCTTTCTTTCTTCTTATCTATAAGTAACTAAGTTTTATTTTACTTGGGTGAAGGGGTGAAGCTCTTGGTAATGAAATAAGGTTAGATTAATTTCTCTCTTGTGCTTGAATGATATATTTTCAAGTGGTCATTATACGTATTGTATTTTGTTTCCAATTAATTTAGAAACCCTCCTTGTAAAGTGGAGTTCTTGATTTGTTGTAGACAAGAGATTGGCACAATAAATGCTTTAACTCATTTACAAGTGGTGGTGTTAGAAACTCTCCTTATAAAGTGGAGTTCTTGATTTGTTGTAGACAAAAATATTGGCACAATGAATGCTTTAACCCATTTATAAGTGGTGGTAATATTTTTCGGAAACATAATATAAATACGTATATTATTTTAAATGGATTTTTAACGTTGTATTTTTCGATTGGAACCTCTATGTTGCGAGGATTCTAATTGAGTTATAAAAGGAATTAATCTTACCTTTACTTTATTTACCAATAGTGGATCTTTTTACCTAAGTAAATAATTTTTACTGTAGTAACAAAATATTTACTTCACCTTAAATAATCTTCAACAATTCCCTGTGGATCGACCTCGGACTCCCAAGAAATTTATTACTTGAGACAACCTGCACTTGGATTCGTAATGCAACAATTAATCCCACATCAAGTTTGTAGACTTATTTGAAACTAAAAATTGTGCATCAAGTTTTTGGAGCCGTTGCCGGGGACTTGATTTGAAGAACAAATTTCTGGTGTAAATATTTTGTATATATTTTTTTTTACTCTTTTAATTTTTTTTCTTTTGTACATACTAACTTATTAACTTTGTGGGGGAAATCTCTCCTTTTTATTTTTTTTGTACATACTAACAGTGGGGGAAAGTCTCCCTTTTATTTTACGTACTAGCTTAGTGGGGGAACCTCTCCCTTTTATTTTTTTCTGTACTTTACTAACTTAGTGGGGGAAACTCTCCCTAATTTCTCTATAATCTTTAATCATTAATGAAATAATCTTTCTTATTCTCTCCTCTCTCGCTGGAGCAAAAAATTGGCTTGTCGATTCTCCAGTTTTCATATTTTAAATTTACTTTCTGCACTTTATTTTCTGTATTTTAATTTCTGTACAGTGGGGGTAATTCTCTATTTTATTTTCTTGTACATATTAACTTAGTGGGGGTAACTCTCCATTTTATTTTTTTTTTCTCTCATTTTATTTTCTGTATTTATTTTTTGTCATTTTTTTTGTTTACTAACTTACTAACTCTCTTACTAACTATCTAACTTTTTACTTTATCGCCTATCTAACTTTTTACTTTTTCTCGCTTCTAACATTTTAATTTATCTCAGTATACTAACTTTTTAATTTTTATGCTTTTTGACTTATTTGGTGGTTGGTTTATACCACACCTTTGTTAATATATAATGGAAGATTTATACTGTTAGCTTGTACATTTTATTTTATACTGTAAGTTACTTGTTTATGCTTAATTGGTATCGTGATTTAAATTCTGGTCATTTGGTTAGAGTTAATCCAGGTACTTTACATATTGATTTGTCTGGATCACAATCACACACATCAAACACAATGGCTGAAAACGAAAGTGTGCATGATGAACATGAAAATCAACCGTTGCGAACCATGCGTGAGTATTTGCAACCATCTTGAAATTCTAGTCCATCATGTTTTATCTTTCCACTCAATGCCAACAATTTTAGATTCAAGCCAGATATGATTTCTTTACTTCCTAATTTCCATGGTTTAGAATCTGAAAGCCCATATTTACATTTAAAAGAATTTGAGGAAGTATGTACTACTTTTCATGATCAAACTTGCACTGAAGAGGTTGTTAAGCTTAAATTATTTCCTTTTTCTTTGAAAGATAAAGCAAAAACTTGACTTAACACTTTGAAACCAAGATCAATTGGCACATGACAAGAAATGCAAGGTGAGTTTTTGAAGAAATTTTTTCCAACACATAAAATCATTGCTTTGAAAAGACAAATCCAAATTTTTTCCCAAAATTCAAATGAAGCATATTTTCAAAGTTGGGAACGTTTTAAAGATTTGTTAAATTCTTGCCCACATCATGGTTTTGAAAAATGACACACTATAAGCTTCTTTTATGAAGGGTTAACACCCGAAACTAAACAATTTATGGAAACAATGTGCAATGGTGAATTTTTTGATAAAGAACCTGATGAGCTTTAGACTATTTAGACAATTTGGCTGAAAATTCTCAATCTTGGCATGGTACTAATCCTTCTGAAAATTCAATTAGATCAAACCTTGCAAATGCTAGTAAAGAAAAATATTACCTTAGTCAAGAAGAAGATCTAAATGCTAGGTTCGCCAACTTGGCTAGAAAGGTTGAAGCTACGGAATCAAGGAAAGTAAGAGAAATCAAATTTGTGCAAAATGAAAAAATTTGTAGCATTTGTGATGAATTGGGACACTCAACAAATGAATGTCCAAAAATTCCTATTTTTAAAGAAGTTGTGCATAAGCAAGTAAATGCAATGAATAATTTTAAAAAGTCGTTCACTTCTTCTTTTTCAAATACATACAATCCGGGATGGAGAAATCACTCGAACTTCAGTTGGAGGAATAGCAATCAGGCACAATTCATGCAACCACCACCTCCTCAGACACAATAAGGCTCTCAAAATTTTCAAGGATATGCATCTTTTGTCCCACCATACAGGAATAACCTTAAAGAAACATTGCATGCATTCATGAAAAAGCAAGATGTCATTAATAATCAAAACACTCAAATCATGATTGACATAAAAGACACTCTTGCTAAACTTTCTTCTGCACTCACCATTCACGAGAAAGAAAAATTTCCTTCTCAGCCTCAACTAAATCCCAAGGGTCAATATAGTCTAAATGATGGTAATTCAGAAAATGTTGTTGAAGAAAGTAAGGAGATAAAGAGCCAAGTGTCCAAAGTGATGAACTCCTTGAGTGTGAATGAGCTAGAGGATGTGAAAAAGAATCGAGATAGTAGTGATGCTGAGCTACCCAAGGAACCTGAGGTGACAAAAAGTCTTGTTAAGCCAGAAAATGATGACGACGGCCACTAGACATACATGATTGACTCAATCATGGATAGGGGAGTTTCTACAACCTATGATTTTGATCCCCTTGAGAATTTTCTTGTCAATTCTGAGTTTGATTCTATCAATAATCCCTCTGATGTAGTTGATATTTCTACTATTTTTGATAAAACTCAAGATCATAACACTCAGACATGGCAACCAAAGTTTAAGGAGTTTCTTAAGAAAGGTTGGAGCATTACTAATAAAAAAGGTGTTCGTCCCTTGGTCTGTTCTTATAAGATTAATTTGGAAGAAGGTAAATGGTCAGCGGTTGAAGCTATAACTTGAGTTGAAGGATCAAGATATAGCAGAGACTTTGGTAGACGATCCTGTCTACCAAAGCTGAGGTAAGTTTTTAGTATTTCGTGTTTTTATTGAGTCGGCTTAAGTGCCTCCCAAATTTCGGAGCCTTTGTATGGGGATGTAAATAGTGTCGGCCAACAAAAAAAATTATAAAACAAAAGAACCCAAAAAAAAATGTTTGCATGCTTGTTTATTTCATTTTATTTCATTTTTTTTGTCATTGCTAACCATTGTCAAGATGTAGTTATTCTCTTCTCATCTAAGCATTTCGGGTATGTGACTTCTCCCCATTACTTTGTTTAATTTTGTCCCAATAATTTCTTTGATGTATATTGATGATTATTTCTTCAGTCTGGATTTAATTGTTAACATTGAGGACAATATTGTGATCTAGTTGGGGGAAGGATAGTTGTGTAAAAAAAAACCAAAAAATTTTTTTTAGGAAGTGTGTGTATTAATATGTTTGTTGTATTTATATGTTTGTCAGTAATTTACTAAACCAGTTAAGGATGGCAAAGTAAGGAGTAAATTTTACTCTTGAGATGCATCTTAGTTGGGATAGACAACTAATTTGTGTGGAAGTAGCAATTCAAATTCAGGGAAATTTGCATGATTGAGTAAATTGTCTTCTTTCTTAAAATTCACATGCTTGGTTATGAATGTTGAATTGGTGGACTGAGAATGATAAAATTATGCCTTGTGAGATTTTGAGCCTATTGATGAATGGATTGAACATTTGTACCATTCTTTTCTTTCTTGTGTGAATTTCACTCATGGAATTGTTACTCTAGAACTTGCTGATGCACAATTTTTAGTTGTTGCATTTACAAACCCAAGTGCAGGTTGTCTCAAGTAATAAATTTCTCGGGAGTCCGAGGTCGATCCACAGGGAATTGTTGAAGATTAATTAAGGTGAAGTGAATATTTTGTTACTATGATTAAAATTATTTACTTGGGTTAAAAGATCCAGTCTTGGTAAATAAAATAAAGGTAAGATTAATTCCTTTTATAACTCAATTAGAATCCTCACAACATGGAGGTTCCAATCGGAAAATACAACGTTAAAAGTATATTAAAACTATATACGTATTTATATTATGTTTCCAAAAATATTACTACCACTTATAAATGGGTTAAAGCATTCATTGTGCCAATATTTTGTCTACAACAGATCAAGAACTCCACTTTATAAGGAGAGTTTCTAACACCACCACTTGTAAATGGGTTAAAGCATTCATTGTGTCAATCTCTTGTCTACAACAAATCAAGAACTCCACTTTACAAGGAGAGTTTGGAAACAAAATATAATACATATAATGATCACTTGAAAATATATCATTTAAGCATAAGAGAGAAATTAATCTAACCTTTTTTCATTACCAAGAGCTTCACCTCTTCACCCAAGTAAAATGAAACTTAGTTACTCATAGATAAGAAGAAAGAAAGAGAGAAGAAGAAGAAGAAAAACATGACTTCAATTTAGAACAAAGGAAAATTACTACAAGAAAACTTAGTAACAAACTAGCATTATTTTGGTACCTAAAACCTAATACCCCTAATGATCTACCAAGGCCTCCTTTTATAGAGGATTAGAGATACAAAATGTCAAGGAGGCTGAGTTATTAGTGGGTGGATGATTGGAAAATGAGTGAAAAATGCCAAATGACATTAAATGACATTAAATGAGTGAGAAATAATGGAGATTCCTTATCTCTGAAATCATGCAGCTCTGAAGTCATTGCATTCGTCATTTTTGAACCAAGTGGTCTTCATGAAAGTTGTAGGCCTGGATCTTAGCTTTCAAATGGCTTTAGTTTGGATCCAATATCATTTCTACAACTCCAGATACGTTCAAATTACTATATACTATCCAGGCCCAGTCACAGCTCCTCTATTCTGACTTCCAAACCCAATATCACCTTCAAAGAATCCGATTCTGGAAACGTGTTCAACATGAAAGTTGTAGATATGGGTCTTAACTATTCAGCATCCAAATTTCAATCCATTTTACAATATCTAGCCCAAAATCTGTGATGAACAATATACGTAGGTCAAGCTGTCAGGAACAGTATTCTAGTTCTTGCTTCAACCCCAATTTGAGTTATCTACTCGTGTGATTGGGCCTTTGAGGTTTTCATGAAAGTTATAGAACTCTCTCTTATCTTTCAAATGCCACTAGAATCAGCTCCAAAGACCACCTACAGCCCAAGATATGACCCAAATACAGAAACAGTGTAAGATATGAATCATGCTGAAAAATTCAATTAAGTTCAATTTTGAGTCCAAACTTACAAAACATAATAAAACCCAATCAATTAAGTACATAAAGAGTGTAAATGACTAAGAATGAAAGCTTATTAATGTATCAAATATGTGATCATCAAACTCCCCTACACTTAGCTTTTTGCACTCCTGAGCAAAACACATAAGATCACTCACAAAAAAAAAAAAAAACGAAACAGACTCAAAAGCTAAATACTCTAAAAGACTCAATTTCTAATAATATTTAAAAATGAAGAGCAATCATTCAAGTAATCAAAACATTCATGAGGTAACATATCTTCACTTCTCAAATCAACAAGCAAGGTTATTTCAATTGAAAAGCATGAGTCAAGAATGATAGATTTTCACAAGATTCACTCTTAATCCCTCAAGTGTTTAAAAGGTAGGTATTTCACTCAATTCAACCCATGAAAATTGCACTACCATAAGCTTGCTTATCTTCTACTTCTCCACTACTCAGAACACATGCACACACAAATCATGAGGACTTTATTCAAGGTTGTAATGGGGTCAAGGTAAAGGAGGAGGTAATATAGATATGACAAGTTAAACACCGTGAGAATAAAAGAACATGAGAGTGAGTTCAATTAACAAGCATGAAAATTCATCCCAACTCCACCTAATACAAATTCTCTTTACATATTCTTTTCCTTTCCTTTATTACCTTGTTGACCCTCTTCTTTTTACAATTTTTTTTTATTTTTTTTTTATTTTTGATTTTTGATTTTTTTTTTTGAAGAATAAGAACATCATATATACACATTTTTTTTAAATATTCTGCACACACACCCCCACACTTATTCAAGAACTCATCGAATGACAAACTAATGTTCTCTTATTCCCTAAGGTCAAGTAAGAACATGATTTTTCATTTAAGGCGTATAATGAGTTCGAAACAAAAAATAGTCAAATAAGCTCAAAGGGGTTAAGCAAAGGAAAATATGCACAAGGTTGGCTATTTGGCTAAAGTAGCTATTTCAAAAAAAAATGCCTCAATCATATTCATGTATGCATATGAAAATGTAGTCTCAAAAAGAATCAAAACAAGTTCTAGAGCAATAATTCCATGAGTGAAATTCACACAAGAAAGAAAAGAATGGTACAAATGTTCAATCCATTCATCAAGCTCAAAATCTCACAAGGCATAATTCTATCATTCTCAGTCCACCAATTCAACATCCATAACCAAGCATGTGAATTTTAAGAAAGAAGACAATTTACTCAATCAAGCAAATTTCCTTGAATTTGAATTGCTACTTCCACATAAATTAGTTACTACCCTAATTACTCCTTACTCTGCCACCAATTTTTGATGCGTCTCAAGAGTAAATAATTTACTCTTTACTCTGCCATCCCTAATTACTTTTGTTGTTAATAAATTGATGACAAACACACCAAACATATTCACAAACACACTTTTGGAATTTTTTTTTTTTTGGTTTTTTTTTAATGATAAACACAATAAACATATTAACAAACACACTTCCTAATTTTTTTTTTTTGAGTTTTTTTTTTTTTTTTTACAACCATCCTTCCCCCAACTGATCACAACATTGTCCTCAATGTTAAAAAATAGAAAGGAAAAAGATAGAAGATAGTACCAAGTACACGCATCATTACCGAAAAGAGAAACTTCACACAAATATAAACAGAAACAAAATATGACCAAAGATTGAAATTATTTATACAGATGGAGTATCTTGATCGCTTCTTTTCTCATCGCTTCACACAACATTTCCTTCGACCACTTCTAGTTGAGTGCTATTGGATCGTATTGTCATAAGAAGAAGAAATACAACAAAATATATACATGTAGTTGTGATTGTGGCTCACATCTTCCTCTCGATTTTACGACCAATAACGCTTCAACGCCTTCTATGAGTCGAGGATAGGCTTCCCATCCAATTTTCTTATAAATTGGCAAACAGGGTCTTTTTGAGTCAGATTCCCAAGACTGTAACGCTCTTGCTCGTCCTTGAAAAGATTCCACAAACTAAGAAGTTCACGCTGCACAACTCCACAAGAATGCGTCTCAAGAGTCAATAAGATATTATCTAATGACTCTTTACTCAGTCCATTCTTAATGAAGAATATTTTATCTTCTCTGTTTATGGAAACCATCCCCAAAGAGTGACATCGCGTGTTGCAATTCCATCGTGCACACTTGTAACAAACTTTCATTCTTTTTGCTCTTCTCCTTTTTGAAAATGAACTTTTACCGAGACCAGGCATGTATGGGACAAATGAATCTGAAGATTCACCAGCTAAACGAACCTTTGCTTCATTTATCCAAATATATCTTCTCGGGATGCCCTTATACATTAACAATCTCAGTCTTTCACACCTAGCTTCATAGACTTTTGTTAGAGCATTTAGAGGGAGAGAAGGAAAATGTTTTCTTAGATTTGAGAGAATGACATCCATTTTGAAAGGAGAAGAAATCAGTTATTATGGGAAACTGAAAAACAAACCGACTTGAGAGTCACGAGTACCGTTATCCGCCATTTAACCGGAACACAAAGAACTACAAAAAGAAAGAAACAACATTAAAATAAATTCTACTCATAACAAGGATTAGAAAGAGAAATGGATTCTACCTCAACAACTTGATGTTCCAGAAATGGTTTGAGTCTTTGTCCATTAACCTTAAATACAATACCATTCCTAGGATTCTCAATGTCTATGGCCCCATAAGAATACACATGTTTGACAATATAAGGACCAATCCACCTAGATCTCAATTTTCCAGGGAATAGGTGAAGGCGAGAATTATAAAGCAGAAATTTTTGACCAATTTCAAAAGTTTTTCTGAAAATTGATTTGTCATGAAAAGCTTTTGTTCTAGCTTTATAAATCTTTGAGTTTTCATATGCATCATTTCTTAATTTCTTAAGTTCATTCAATTGCAATTTGCGTAACTTGGAAGCATCATCAAGACTTAAGTTGAAAGCTTTCATGGCCCAAAATGCTTTATGCTCCAATTCTACAGGCAAATGACAAGGTTTTCCATAAACTAACCGATAGGGAGACATGCCTAAAGATGTTTTAAAAGCAGTACGGTAAGCCCAAAGTGCATCGTTTAGTCTTAAAGACCAATCTTTACGATTTGGGTTAACCGTTTTTTCCAAAATTTGTTTAATCTCCCTATATGCTAATTCAACTTGTCCACTTGTCTCGAGGATGATAAGGGTTGCAATTTTGTGGGTAATGCAATATTTCTTCATTAAAGATTCAAATGATTTATTGCAAAAATGTGTTCCCCATCACCGATGATAGCTCGAGGAATTCCAAATCGACTCAAAACATTTTCTTTTAAAAATTTTAGAACAGCTTTATGATCATTAGTGCCGACATGGAATTGCCTCAATCCATTTTGAGACATAATCAACTACAACCAAAATGTACACAAATCCAAAAGATGATGGAAATGGACCCATGAAATCAATTCCCAACAATCAAAAATTTCAATGACAAGGATAGAGTTCAAAGGCATCATATTTCTTTTAGAAATGGATCCCAATTTTTGACAACTTTCACAACTTTTGCAAAAAGTATAACTGTCCTTGAATAAAGTGGGCCAATAAAATCCACACTGCAAGATTTTTGCAGCTGTTTTCTTTGAAGAAAAATGACCTCCACATGCTTCAATGACAAAATTTAATGACACTACTTACCTCATTGTCGGGTACACATCTCCGAAAGATTTGATCAGACAATATTTGAACAAATATGGGTCATCCCAAAAGAAAATTTTCACCTCAATCAAAAACTTTTTTTTCGTCTTGGTGTGTCCACCGAGGCGGCATCTTACCCGTTACAAGAAAATTGACAATGTTAGCAAACCAAGGCATAGAATTGACAGAAAATAAAAATTCATCAGAAAAGAATCATTGATAGGTGTGCTATCAAAAGATGAGCTTGTTGTCGCCCTTGACAAATGATCCGCAATAACATTTTCATCCTTTCTTATCTTTTATCAGATGTTAAATTCTTGAAGCAACAAGATCCACCGTATCAACCTAGGTTTGGCATCCCGTTTAGACATTAAATATCTAACAAAGAAAGATGATTAGTGAAAACAACAATGGATAAACCAATTAAATAAGCTCAAAATTTGTCTAATGCAAAAATTACAGCAAGTAGTTCTTTTTCAGTAGTGGTGTAATTTATTTGTGCACTATTCAAAGTTCGACTTGCGTAATAAATTACATGAGGCTTACCTTCCTTTCTTTGGCCTAAAATAGCGCCGACAGCAAAATCACTAGCATCACACATTAACTCAAAAGGCAACGACCAACCAGAGATTGCATGATAGAGCGTAAGTCAAAAGACCGATTAATTTTTCAAAAGATTTCTCGACAATCTTGAGTCCAATCAAATGGTGTATCTTTTGTTAAAAGATTACATAAAGGTCTAGATATGGCACTAAAGTCCTTTACAAATCTTCAAAATCCTCGCATGTCCTAAAAAGGAATGAACTTCTCGACTATTTTTGGGAAAGGCAAATGAGCAATTAATTCAACTTTGGCTTTATCAACTTCAATTCCTTTAGAAGATATCACATGACCTAACACTATTCCCGAGGTAACCATGTAATGACATTTTTCCCAATTTAACACAAATCCTTTTTCTTCGCATCTTTTAAGAACTTTTTCCAAATTATCAAGACAATTTTCAAAAGAATTTCCAAAACTCACAAATCATCCATGAAAACCTCTAAAAATGCTCAATCATGTCACCGAAAATACTTAGCATGCATCTTTGAAAAGTTGCTGGAGCATTACAAAGACCAAAAGGCATTCTTCTATATGCAAAAGTGCCAAAGGGACAGGTAAAAGTGGTCTTTTCTTGGTCCTCTAATGCAATTGGTATTTGATTATACCCTAAATAACTATCAAGAAAACAATAGTAGGGATGTCCTGCTACTCCTTTTAGAATATGATCAAGAAAAGGCAATGGAAAATGGTCTTTCCTAGTGGCTGCATTCAATTTTCTGAAATCAATACACATACGCCAACTAGATGAGACTCGGGTAGGTATTAATTCTCCTTTTTCATTTTCAACCACTGTTATTCCAGATTTCTTAGGCACAACTTGTGTAGGGCTTACCCACTGCTATCGAGATAGGATAGATAATTCCAACATCAAGTAATTTAAGAACTTCAGCTCTAACTACCTCTTTCATGTGTGGATTTAATCTTCTTTAAGGTTGTTGAGATGTTTTAGCATTATCCTCTAAATGTATTCTATGTGTACAGATTAATGGATTAACGCATTTTATATCCTTTAATGTCCATCCAATTGCACTTTTATGCCTTTTAAGTACTTCTATCAACTTACCTTCTTGTTCTTTGGTCGTGGATGAGGAAATTACCACCGAAAGCTTTGTTCTTCTCCCAAAATATGTACTTCAACCCATCGTAATGGCTTCAGCCCAATGTGGGTACTTCTTCATGGGTATCATCATTCATGGATTTTAGCTCTTCAATCTTGGCTTCCTTCCTTTGTATTCTATTTCCGTGTACAAATAAGCAAAGAGCATATTTCGTAAATATCATCATCTAATTGTGTAGTCAATCAAATGAATTAATTAAACAGATTTCTAATGGGTCGAAGAACTATTGGTTTGAAGATGATCATCTATAATGGCCTCAATCCCTTCAATCTCTTCATTGTCATCATAAACTTCATGTGGTTGCTTGCACATGTTGAAAACATTAAGCTCCAAAGTTGTCATATTTCCAAAAGTTAGCTTCACCACTCCATTTCTCGTAATTTATCAAAGCATTAGATGTTGCTAAAAATGGGCGACCCAAAATAACAGAACCGACTTAGAACTATCAACCATAGGTTCGCTTTCCAAGACAATAAAATCCACAGGATATATGAATTTATCAACTTGTACCAACACATCTTCTACTATTCCTTTTAGAATTTTAATTGATCTATCGCAAGTAGAAGAGTTACGAAAGTTGGTTTTAACTCACCAAGGTTGAGTTGTTTATAAACCGAATATGGAAGCAAATTAACACTAGCACCAAGATCAAGTAAAGCTCGCTCAATTTTATGTTCACCAATAATGCATGAAACTCAGTAGGACAACCAGGGTCTTTATATTTCAACTCATTATTGTTTTGAATAATGGAGCTTACCTCTGCTCACCAAAAAGGCATTCTTTTTCACATTATGTTTTCTTTTAACAGTGCACAAGTCTTTCAAATATTTGGCATAAGAAGGAATCTGTTTGATAGCATCTAACAGAGGAATGTTGACCTTCACTTGTTTAAAGATTTCAAAAATGTCACTATTATGATTCACTTTACTTGAATTGTTTAATGCTTGAGGAAATGGGGGTGAAGACGAGGGTTTGATCTCCTTTTGGCTAGGTGGCTTATCAACTCCTTCCTCATCTTTGGGAATTGACTCATCATTTTTCTCAAAAAGTTCAGGAATTTATTTTTCAACAACTATTCTACTCCTAAGAGTTATCACTGAGTTGACTTGATCTATTTTTTGACTTTCTGAACTACCCTCATTTAGGCTAAACTGACCCTTGAGATTTGGTTGAGGTTGAGAGGGAAACTTTCCTTTCTCATGAATGGCAAGTGTAAAAGAAAGTTTAGCAAGAGTGTCTTTTATGTCAATCATGGCTTGAGTGTTTTGACTATTGATGGCCTCTTGTTTTTCCATGAATGCATGCAATGTTCCTTCAAGGTTTTTCCTATATGGTGGGACATAGGGTGCATATCCTCAAGGATTTTGAGAATCTTGTCAGTTGCCTCGAGGAGGTGGTGGTTGCATGAATTGTGGCTGGTTGCTATTCCTCCAACTGAAATTCAGGTGATTTCTCCATTCCGGATTATATGTATTTGAAAAAGAAGAAGTGAATGACTTTTTAAAATTATTCATTGCATTTACTTGCTCATGCACAACTTCTTTAAAAATAGGAATTTTTGGACATTCATTTGTTGAGTGTCCTAATTCATCACAAATGCCACAAATTTCTTCATTTTGCACAGATTTGATTTCTTTTACTTTCCCGGATTCCATGGCTTCAACCTTTCTAACAAAACTAGTAAACCTTGCATTTAGATCTTCTTCTTGACTAAGATGATATTTTCCTTTATTAGCATTTGCAAGGTTAAATCTAATTGAATTTTCGTAAGGATTAGTACCATGCCAAGATTGAGAATTTTCACCAAATGGTCTAAATAGTCTAAAGCTTCTTCAAAGTGTTCTTTATCAAGAAATTCACCATTGCACATTGTTTCCACAAATTGTTTGGTTTCGGGTGTTAACCCTTCATAAAAGAAGCTTATAGTGCGCCATTTTTCAAAACCATGATGTGGGCAAGAATTCAACAAATCTTTAAAACGTTCCCAATTTTGAAAATATGCTTCATTTGAATTTTGGAAAAAATTTTAGATTTGTCTTTTCAAAGCATTGGTTTTATGTGTTGGAAAAAATTTCTTCAAAAACTCACATTGCATTTCTTGCCATGTGCCAATTGATCTTGGTTTCAAAGTGTTAAGCCAAGATTTTGCTTTATCTTTCAAAGAAAAAGGAAACAATTTAAGCTTAACAACCTCTTCAGTGCAAGTTTGATCATGAAAAGCAGTACATACTTATTCAAATTCTTTTAGATGTAAATATGGGCTTTCAGATTCTAAACCATGAAAATTAGGAAGTAAAGAAATCATACCTGGCTTGAATCTAAAATTGTTGGCATTAACTGGAAAGATAAAACATGATGGACTAGAATTTCGGGATGGTTGCAAATACTCACGCATGGTTCGCAATCGGTTGATTTTCATGTTCATCATGCACACTTTCGCTTTTCACCATTGTGCTTAATGTGTGTGATTGTGATTCAAACAAATCAATATGTAAAGTACCTGGATTAACTCTAACCAAACGACTTTAATTTAAATCACGATACCAACTAAGCATAAACAAGTAACTTACAAAGATAAAATAAAATGTACAAGATAGCAATATAAACTCATCCATTAAATATTAACAAAGGTGTGGTATAAACCAACCACCAAATAAGAAAATAACAAAGGTGGGGTAATAAACTAACCACCAATAAAATAAAAATAAATAAATAAATAAAAAGTTAGTATGCGATAAATTAAAATGTTAGAAGCAGATAAAGTAAAAAGTTAGATAGTAGTTAGTAAGTTAGTAAGTTAGTAAACAAAAAAAAATGACAGAAAATAAATAACAAAAAAATGACAAAAATAAATACAGTAAAATAAAGTACAAAAAAAAAAATAAAAGGGAGAGTTACCCCCACTAAGTTAATATGTACAAGAAAATAAAATGGAGAATTACCCCCACTGCATGTAAATTAAAATGCAAAAAAAAAAATAATAAAGTACGGAAAGTAAATTTAAAGAAAAAAAATAAGTAAAAGGGAGAGATTCCCCCACATAGTTAGTATGTAAAATAAAAGGGAGAAGTTCCCCCACTAAGTTAGTATGTACAGAAATTAAAAAAGGAGAGGTTCTCCCACTAGTTAGTATGTTAGTATATATACAAATTTTTTTTTTTACACCGTAAATTACTTCAAATCAAGTCCCCTTGAGAACGGCGCCAAAAACTTGATGCACAATTTTTAGTTGTTGCATTTACAAACCCAAGTGCAGGTTGTCTCAAGTAATAAATTTCTCAGAGTCCGAGGTCGATCCACAGTGGAATTGTTGAAGATTAATTAAGGTGAAGTGAATATTTTGTTACTATGATTAAAATTATTTACTTGGGTTAAAAAATCCACTCTTGGTAAATAAAATAAAGGTAAGATTAATTCCTTTTATAACTCAATTAGAATCCTCACAACATGGAGGTTCCAATCGAAAAATACAACGTTAAAAGTATATTAAAACTATATACGTATTTATATTATGTTTCCAAAAATATTACTACCACTTATAAATGGGTTAAAGCATTCATTGTGCTAATATTTTATCTACAACAAATCAAGAACTCCACTTTATAAGGAGAGTTTCTAACACCACCACTTGTAAATGGGTTAAAGCATTCATTGTGCCAATCTCTTGTCTACAACAAATCAAGAACTCCACTTTACAAGGAGAGTTTGGAAACAAAATATAATACGTATAATGATCACTTGAAAATATATCATTTAAGCATAAGAGAGAAATTAATCTAACCTTATTTCATTACCAAGAGCTTCACCTCTTCACCCAAGTAAAATGAAACTTAGTTACTCATAGATAAGAAGAAAGAAAGAGAGAAGAAGAAGAAGAAAAACATGACTTCAATTTAGAACAAAGGAAAATTACTACAAGAAAACTTAGTAACAAACTAGCATTATTTTGGTACCTAAAACCTACTACCCCTAATGATCTGCCAAGGCCTCCTTTTATAGAGGATTAGAGATACAAAAAGTCAAGGGGGCTGAGTTATTAGTGGGTGGATGATTGGAAAATGAGTAGAAAATGCCAAATGACATTAAATGACATTAAATGAGTGAGAAATAATGGAGATTCCTTATCTCCGAAATCATGCAGCTCTGAAGTCATTGCATTCGTCGTTTTTGAACCAAGTGGTCTTCATGAAAGTTGTAGGCCTGGATCTTAGCTTTCAAATAGCTTTAGTTTGGATCCAATATCATTTCTACAACTCCAGATACGTTCAAATTACTACATACTGTCCAGGCCCAGTCACAGCTCTTCTATTCTAACTTCCAAACCCAATATCACCTTCAAGGAATCCGATTCTGGAAAAGTGTTCAACATGAAAGTTGTAGATATGGGTCTTAACTATTCAGCATCCAAATTTCAATCCATTTTACAACATCTAGCCCAAAATCTGCGATGAACAGTATACTTAGGTCAAGCTATCAGGAACAGTATTCTAGTTCTTGCTTCAACCCCAATATGAGTTATCTACTCGTGTGATTGGGCCTTTGAGGTCTTCATAAAAGTTATAGAACTCTCTCTTATCTTTCAAATGCCACTAGAATCAGCTCCAAATACCACCTACAGCCCAAGATATGACCCAAATACAGAAACAGTGTAAGATATGAATCATGCTGAAAAATTCAATTAAGTTCAATTTTGAGTCCAAACTTACAAAACATAATAAAACTCAATCAATTAAGTACATAAAGAGTGTAAATGACTAAGAATGAAAGCTTATTAATGTATCAAATATGTGATCATCACTTGTTTTGATTCTTTTTGAGATTACATTTTCATATGCATACATAAATATGATTGAGGCATTTTTCTTAAAATAGCTACTTTAATCAAATAGCCAGCCTTGTTTAGCAGCATGTTGTCTCAATATGATATCAAGCACTCTTATGACTTCTTGGAAATTCTTTGATTCCTGCCAACATAAAGCATTAGAAAAAACTTATTTCCCCTTGCTTAACCCATTTGAGCTTATTTGACTATTCTTTGTTTCGAACTCATTATGTACCTTAAATGAAAAACCATGTTCTTACTTAACCTTAGGGAATAAGAGAACATTAGTTTTGTCATTCGATGAGTTCTTGAACAAGTGTGAGGGTGTGTGTGCAAATTGGTTAAAAAAAATGTATATATGATGTTCTTTTTGTAAAAAAAATAAAAAAATAAAAAAAATCAATAAAAAATGTAAAAAGAAGAGGGTCAATAAGGTAATAAAGGAAAGGAAAAGAATATGTAAAGGGAATTTGTATTAGGTGGAGTTGGGATGAACTTTCATGCTTGTTAATTGAACTCAGTTCTCATGCTCTTTTATTCTCTAGTATTTAACTTGTCATATCCATATTACTTCCTCCTTTACCTTGACCCCATTACAATCTTGAATAAAGTCCTCATGATTTGTGTGTGCATGTGTTCTGAGTAGTGGAGAAGTAGAAGATAAGCAAGCTTATGGTAGTGCAATTTTCATAGGTTGAATTGAGTGAAATACCTACCTTTTAAACACTTGAGGGATTGAGAGTGAATCTTGTGAAAATCTATCATTCTTGACTCATGCTTTTCAATTGAAATATCCTTGCTTGTTGATTTGAGATGTGAAGATATGTTACCTCATGAATGTTTTGATTACTTGAATGATTGGTTGCTCTTCATTTTTAAATATTATTAGAAATTGAGTCTTTTAGAGTGTTTAGCTTTTGAGTCTGTTTCGTTTTTTTTTTAGTTTTGGTATTGTGTTTTGCCCAGGAGTGCAAAAAACTAAGTGTGGGAGAATTTGATGATCACATATTTGATACATTAATAAGCCTTCATTTTTAGTCATTTATAATCTCCATGTACTTAATTAATTAATTTTGATTATATTTTGTAAGTTTGGACTCAAATTGGACTTAATTGAATTTTTCAGCATAATTTATGTCTTACGTTGTTTCTGTATTTGGGCTATATCTTGGGATGTAGGTGGTCAAATGAGGTGAATCTGATGGCATTTTATAGATAAGAGAGACTCTATAACTTTCATGAAGACCTCAAAGGCCCAATCACACGAGTAGATAACTCAAATTGGGGTTGAAGCAAGAACTAGAGTGCTGTTCCTGACAGTTTGACCTATGTGTACTGTTTATGCTATTTTTCGGGCAAGAAGTTGTCCAATGAGCTGAAATTTGGATGCTGAATAGTTAAGACCCATATCAACAATTTTTACGTTGAACACTTTTTCAGAATCGGACTCCTTGAAGGTGATATTGGGCTTGCAAGTCAGAACAGAGGAGCTATGATTAGGCCTGAGCAGTGTGCAGTAATTTGAACGTATCTGGAGTTATAGAAATGATATTGGACTCAAACCAAAGCCATTTGAAATCTAAGATCCAGGCCTACAACTTTCATGAAGACCACTTGGTTCAAAAATGACGAATGCAATGACTTCAGAGCTGTATGATTTCAGAGATAAGGAATCTTCATAATTTTTCACTCACCAAAAGTCTTTTGGCATTTTCCACTCATTTTTCACTCATCTACTCACTAATGACTCACCCCCTTGTCATTTTGTATCTCTAATCTTCTATAAAAGGGGGCCTTGGCAGATCATTGAAGGGAGTTAAGTGTTAGGTACTAAAATGATGTTAGTTTGTTACTAGATTTTCTTGTAGTAATTTTTCTTTGTTCTAAATTAAAGTCATGTTCTTCTTCTTCTTCTTCTTCTTCTTCTTCTCTCTTTCTTTCTTCTTATCTATGAGTAACTAAGTTTTATTTTACTTGGGTGAAGGGGTGAAGCTCTTGGTAATGAAATAAGGTTAGATTAATTTCTCTCTTGTGCTTGAATGATATATTTTCAAGTGGTCATTATACGTATTGTATTTTGTTTCCAATTAATTTAGAAACCCTTCTTGTAAAGTGGAGTTCTTGATTTGTTATAGACAAGAGATTGGCACAATGAATGTTTTAACCCATTTACAAGTGGTGGTGTTAGAAACTCTCCTTATAAAGTGGAGTTCTTGATTTGTTGTAGATAAAATATTAGCACAATGCATGCTTTAACCCATTTATAAGTGGTGGTAATATTTTTCGGAAACATAATATAAATACGTATATTATTTTAAATGGACTTTTAATGTTGTATTTTCCGATTGGAACCTCCATGTTGCGAGGATTCTAATTGAGTTATAAAAGGAATTAATCTTACCTTTACTTTATTTACCAAGAGTGGATCTTTTTACCCAAGTAAATAATTTTTACTGTAGTAACAAAATATTTACTTCACCTTAAATAATCTTCAATAATTCCCTGTGGATCGACCTCGGACTCCCCAGAAATTTATTACTTGAGATAACCTGCACTTGGGTTCGTAATGCAACAATTAATCCCGCATCAAGTTTGTAGACTTATTTGAAACTAAAAATTGTGCATCACTTGTCTTCAAGAGGTAAGAGGGAGATTTAATCTCATCAACCTTGTATGGTGATGAGAAAATGGAATTGTATGTGTGTAAAGAATTCATAAGGATTCATTTGTGTGGTTGTTTATTATTTTCTTATTTGTGATTGATTTTATTTGCAAGCATGTTTATAGCTTTAATATATATTGCATGTGTTTATATATTGCATGTGTTTATAGATATATGATTATTAATATAGGATGTGAATAACATGTAACGATTGTATGAGTGTTCCAAAGAACACACTGAGGCTCGCGGCCTTACCATTAAACAGAGAACCAAAATGTTCTCGACCATTTTCTAAATAAATGATTTAAAGAAATCTAGGTAAAATAATAAATTTGAGAATGATTTTGGCCAACATGCCATTTTATTTTCTAAAATAGGTTAAGTAATTAATTTACAAAAGGATTTGATTCCAACGAATCTTTGAAAAATAATATGAATGAACTTAGTTTTAGAATTCTAAATTAGCAGAATTTATTATAAGTAAGAATTAAAGCGAACACTTGAAAAATACTAATGTAGAGCTCACTCTCTAAGTTTTGAAGCGTGTTAGCAAGTTTCAAGATGTAAATGATGGGTAAGGTTAAAATGAACAATATTTAGAGGAAAACGTTAAAAATATCATATACTGATTTTATAGGCAAAATGCTGTCGAAATTTACTAAAATCAGATAAATAAAATGAAAAGATTTCATAATATATTTATAACATAAGGAAAATACCTTACGTAGTTTAAAAGTACAAGATATAGTCTACACATATTTAAAATGATAATTTTAAGTTATATGGTTAAGAAAATGATTTAAAAATCTTACGCGATTGAGAAAATGATTTAAAAACATTACGCGATGTTCAAAAATGTCAATATATTTATACGATTTTAAAATGTTTGTAAAAGCGACGCGATTATGAAAATGCGATAAAATTCCTATGCGATTAAATGGAACAGTGAGTTTTACTATCGGGCCAAAGTGGTGGACCCGGACATGTTATGAGATAGTACTATCAAGTGAAGACATACTATATTTTGTTATATTGATATTGCGGGTATTTTCGTAAATATGGTGAAATATTGAGAATAAGGGTATTTTGATAATTTTTTATCATGCTTAGAGAGTTGTGTCAATTTGGTTGATAAATGGCGATTAGTTGACGAGATGAATTACACTGTGTTATGGTGTGATAGGCGTAGTGTGGTTCATTATATGAACTTGGAGGCATTAGTGTGCGGATAATTCCACATATGGACAGTGGGTTGCTCCTCTGGGCCGTGGTAACGGGCAACACACTAATGATCTCGACAAGCACTGTTCTTAATCGAGATCTTGTGGAGACTATTTAGTACAATGCCTGTAGTACACGATGTATTGGACTGTGTACTGCTACACGATGTTTTGGACTGTGGGTTATAGACACGACGTTGGACAGTGTAATAGTTTGGTTGGGCAGCCTGAGGTACTATTAGTTCTTTTCAAATCATTCTCTCAGATATACATGTTTAGCTCCATTGAGTAGGAACGAGTCAGTATGTGTATCATTCATTATCTGCATTTTAATGTTTACTATAATTTGTGATAAAATGTATGATGTATTGCTTTGCTATACTGTATGAGGTATGATGGTATGTATTATTGTGATATATGTTGTATTGTCATTTTCTTTATTGCCATGCTGGTAGTGATGTAGATTGTCTTACCTCTCTATATGCTTTTCTCTATATTATTATTATATTTTCGTAAAGAGTTTGAGGAAGAGGAGGAAGAGCAGCCTCTTGAGATACAGTATCCGGACGAGCGACAACCGAGCGAGCTGTACGAGGAAGGAGAGCCGATAGATCATTTCCACCATCAGGACTGATCTTGAGATCATGGCGTTGTCGGGATTCTTCAGTTTTGTGAGACTTGAGTTTCACGGAGGTTCGGAGGCCTGGCGTATGCGAGAGGATAGAGGATCAGTGGTCTACGTGGGACGTCTGACTGTGTCCCTGTGTAGAGAGTTCGATGGAGATATTATATTTACTACTACTTTATACTTACATCTAGAGTTGCATCTGACTCTTAGGCGTTACTGGGAAGGAATCTTCCATGCGCCTAGCGAGTTCAGTAGTGAGTCAACAGCCCGGACTCGTGTCGGTAGAGCTGTGGGACCTCCAAGATGTCTGTCTTTCGATGATCTCTCTAAAGATGATCCATCGAAGGGTTAGAAATCTTTCGAGATGCACTTGGGCAATGTTATGTTTTTAGTTTATGCTGACACTTTACTGCTTTGATAAATATTTATAGTTGTAAATTATTTGTGTATTTAAGACAAAAATCCTATGTATATTATGGTGTGATTATGTTTGTTTTATTTTGTGTTCTGTGTTATTTTATTTAATGTTATAAATATAAAAGGAAAAAATTTTACCACTAATATTATTTATGTACCAAATATTTTACAACTTGGGTAAGAATTTTATTTTATTTTATTTATTGCATCATAAATGTGACATCCCCACAAGGGTGTTACATTGTTGTCCACATCATGAAATTCTTAAATGGCAACAAGTGCAAAACTTTTATTCTGGATTGAATGAACACAACAAGTAGATGATTGACGTGTCGTGTTAGGGTATTTTCTTACACAAAATCCCAGATGAGGCATGAGAATTATTTGAGCACTTAAGTAAGAATTCATAATTGCATGCCTCATCCTTATAGCCAGATATATCAAGACAACTAGGGAATAAAGGGGGAATTTATGAGATTGCACACACATCTGATTTGACAATTAAGGTGGAATCTCTATATAAGAAAATGAACCAGTGATGCGTGTAAAATACACTAAGAGCAAGTGCACTCTATCGCCAAGTAATATAGGACTTTGGAGTCCAAGTTATCGATCCCACGAGGAATAAGTGATAATTACTAAAGTTGTAATATTCTTATGTTATTTAGAAAATCAGAAGTGTATGTAAGATCCAAATTTAAAATAGAAAACTAATGGAGAAAAATAAAAAGAACAATTAATTAAAGAAAAGATAAACAAAGATAGAGAGATGCTAGGGCTAAGGTTCACTTGAGTCTCATTATTCTGATCTTCTTTCAATTATGATACAGTAATTCTTTTGCCAATATTATCTTATAAGCTATTGAATCCCAATGGTCATGGATGAAACAATATTCTATTCTTAATTTAATCCACCTATTTGGTCATTTAGTTGAACTAATTAAGAATGCATTAAATTCCAATTTCAAGATATGAACTAACAACCCGTCAATTCCATTGGTAGGAGAAATTGATGTTTGGTCATTCACCAATATAATCCTAGGCTTACCATATAGATCCACTCATTGAGTGCGGATGGTCACCAGTCAAACAATGAATTAATGAATGTCATAAGTGATCAAGTTATGACAAGAATTCAAGTAATACAGTAAACCCACAAAGAAATTACCATAATCAATTTAGAAATCAGATCCAAATAACTAAGAACACAAGATCCCCCATAGCCCTAGTTATGAGTTTAACTACTCATGGTAAAAAAATGACAAATACAAAGAGAGAATAAACCATAAGAATTTTGCTCATTTGCGCGTTGTTGTCTTCCTCCTTTGAGAATTCCTCTCCAAGAATTAGGAAAACTCCCATGGCCGCCTTTTGCCTACAACTTTCTCTCCTCCTCCAAAAATTCTTCTATGCCCGTAGCTCTCTATTACCATGAAGGGAAGCATCAAAATATACAAAATTTATGAGAAACTATGAAGAAACAAGAAGAAACTATGAGAGAAATGAAGGAGAATCCAACCCTTTTACATGATAATCAATGGTGCCTTTTATAGAAGTCTAGGGTAACAAAATGACAAAGGTGAGTGGATGGATGAGTGGAGTGGTTGAGTGAAGTGGTTGAGTGGATTGGTTGAGTGGGTTGGTTGAGTGGATGAGTGGTTAAGTGGGTTGGTTGAGTGGATGAGTAGTTGAGTGGATTGGTTTAGTGGATGAGTAGTTGAGTGGATTGGTTTAGTGGATGAGTAGTTGAGTGGATGAGTGGAGTGGAGTGGTTGAGTGGAGTGGAGTGGTTGAGTGGATTGGTTTAGTGGATGAGTAGTTAAGTGGATGAGTGGAGTGGAGTGGTTGAGTGGAGTGGAGTGGAGTGGTTGAGTGGATGAGTGGTTGAGTGGATTGGTTTAGTGGATGAGTGGAGTGGTTGAGTGGATGAGTGGTTGAGTGGATTGGTTTAGTGGATGAGTGGAGTGGATGAGTGCAAAAATTTCTTGGTCTGACTTGGAAGCCAAAAATGACCGATTAGACTTCAGATCCATGAAAAGTACTCTTCATGAAAGTTGTAGATATTTGTCTTGGCTATAACATGCATATCTGGATCGTCCAATTTGGCTTCGTACAGCCCAAGATATGACTCAAATACCTCAGGTTGCTTAAACCCAACTTCAGCACCTCTGTTCCGACTTACAAGCCCAAACTGACCCATTAGACTTCATTTTTTCAAAATGTGTTCTGCATGAAAGTTGTTTATTTGGGTCTTGACTATCAACTATCCAAATTTCAGCCCATCTCCATTATTACAGCTTGAGATATGATTTTATGAGTGCACACCGTTCAGATTCTAGTGACAGAACCCATATTCTGACTTCCATGTAAACTTAGGTCCCTTAGACATTTGTTTAGGACTTCGAGCTCTTCATCAAAGTTGTAGAGCTTCCTCTTAGCTTTTCTACAAGGTAAAAATCATGATTATCAGATATCAGGAACTCAAGTTATGGCCAAAATACAGAAACAGTGTCAAATCTCAAAAATGCCGAAAATATTCAATTAGGACCAATTTGAGCTCAAACTCACAAAATCATACCAAACTCAATCAATTAAGAATATGGAGAGTTTAAATGACTAAACATAAGGGTTTCTTAATAAATAAAATATGTGATTAAAATATCAAAAGAGAATGAAAATTCAAAGAATTGAATCCTAAAAATATGACATATTATAGGCTCATCAACTCTCCCACACTTGAGTTTTGCTTGTCCTCAAGCAAAGAATAGGTATTAACAGCAAGATCAATCTTAACATCCAGAAACATGCATCAAGGGAGTTCCAAAGTTCAAGTTCGCAATCAAATTCAATCAATTAAGATCATTCAAGCAATTTAAAACAATAAGATGTTTTAGCCTAACTTGCGACTATTTTCTTTACCAAGAATATGAGATCACTCAACTTTCTATCACTCAAGTGTTTAAAGGACAAAGAGATCACTCAAATTTCTCTTGAAAAATGTAATACCATAGGCTTGCTTATCAATCTCATCTCCACTTTCAAGTTCACATACAATACAAGAATCAAAAGGACTTTTCTTTGGTTGTAACGAGGCCAAGGGTATAATGAAAGATAGGAAGAAAAGAATAAATTAGGATAAAGAATGCTCATGAATAAATCAATACAAAGCAGAATCAAGCTGAAAAGATGATAGATAGAGTATGATGCTCAAGAATATAACAACTTCTCACTTTCAACCCAATATTTTCATTATTCTTTACCAACAATTCTTTTCTTTTCTTTCTTTTTCATTCATAATTTTTTCTTTTCTTTTTTTTCAAATTTTTTTTTTTAACCCTTGAAGATAAAATCAACTTTTCAAGACCTTCCAATCAACACATCAATTGCTCCAAAGCATTCAACCTGATTATTCAATTGGGTATTCAAAGAAATCAATTTCAGGCTCAAATGGGGCAACTAAGGTTATTTTTATCAATACAACTCAAAGTCAAGAAAGAATAAAACCTAATTGCCTCAATCATATTCAAGCATGTATGTGAATCATTAAAATTTTAACAAGATATCAAAGTAAGTTCTAGCGCACATCAAACAAAAGAAAATTCACTCCAAAAGAAAAATAGGACTTTATTTATGAAAAATCCAATCATTAAAGCTCAAAACTCACTTTCTCGTTAAGTTGATAAAGAAAACAGAAACAAGCAGTGCATGACTCAAAGATGCTAAATTTCACTTTTCTCAATTGAATAAGATTACTTCACACAAAATAATCTCATAATTAACAGTTTCCCTTTCAAACATATCTCTATCAGCTCAGAATAAATTAAGCAATTAACACACAATTCTAGTTTAATTATCAGCAATACTCAAGTGTTTATCAGTTGTGCAAATTTTTTTTTAACATTTTTTTTACAGAGTACATTATCAAGTACATTACCACTCCCCCACACTTAATATTAACATTGTCCTCAATGTGAAAGAGAGATAAATAAAGAGTAAAGAAAAGAGCAATACAACCTAATGAGGCATGAGACATGGCAGGCAGAAAGACAACGTAACAGTTAGTGCTACAACAGAATCTGAAAAATCACCGAACACATGAGTAGAAACACAAATTAGGGTCTTTTAAAGTCAGATTCCCAAGACTGTAATACTTATGTTCACCCCTAAAAAGATTCCACAAATAAGAAGTTCATGATGCACAAGTTCACATGAATGCGTCTCAAGAGTATGACTCTTTACTCAGCCATTCGAAATGAATTAAATTTTTATCTTCTCGGTTTGTGGAAATTATCTTCAAATTGCAACTTTAAAACAAAGATAACAAAAATAACTAAAAGAAGAGATAATAAGGAAGAAACACAAGTTGCCTCCTGTGAAGCGCTTGTTTAACGTCATTAGCTCGACGTTGCCTTTTCAGAAGAATCAAGGTGGCTTAAAGCAAGAGAAATAGGAGGATGTCTTCTTCTTTTCAAAATAGTTCTTCCTCCCTTCAACAATGGCTTTGGGACTACTTCCAACAGAATTATGAACTTGACAAGAGCTTGACTGTCCCAATTGCTCCTTAACTTCACTAGGCCAAGGTGGTTGCACTCGATCAACAGATAAAAGACCAATCTGTGAAGAAACATGGATCTTAGGAGGACCTTTATCTGTCTCAGTAGCTTGACATTCCAACAGATCAGCCTCAACATTGTATGATGGCGGGGGGTCCTTGATAGCTAAGGTTTCCTGCTTCTTAGCTTGAACAAAATTAATAGGGGTATGAAAATTTGACATTGGGGAAGATTTAGCCTCCTTAAAGACATTGATGGTCATATGATCTCCATCCACTCTCAAGATGAGCTCACCTCGAGGTACATCAATCACAGCTCCAGAAGTGGCTAAAAATGGTCTTCCAAGAATGAGAGGAATATCAGCATCCTCTTCCATATCTAGCACCACAAAATCAACTGGGAAAATAAATTTATCCACCTTCACTAAAACATCCTCCACCACACCACGCGGGTAAGTGAAGGATCTATCACCAACTGTAGTGAAATGTTGGTGGGCTTCTGCCTCGCATTCCCAATTTCTTAAACACAGAAAAAGGCATCAAATTAATACTAGCACCTAAATCACATAATGCTTTATCAAAATAAGAGTTACCAATAGTGCAAGGAATAGTAAAACTCCCTGAATCTTTCAATTTTGGAGGTAACTTCTTCAAAAGAATGGCAGAACACTCCTCAGTAAGACATACAGTCTCAAATTCCTCAAGCTTGCGTTTCTTTGTAAGTATTTCCTTTAGAAACCTTGCATACTTGGGCATCTGAGAGATAGCTTCAACGAATGGAATATTAATTTGTAATTTCTTGAATATCTCCAAGAATTTGGCAAATTGCTGATCTGACTGATTGTTCTTAAGCCTCTGAGGGAATGGGATCTTGGCATATGGGGATGGTTCATAAACTGCACTTTGCTCACGATCCTTCTTTGCTCTCTGCCACTTTGGTGCTTTCTTCTCAACCTCTCTCTCTTGGTTGACATCTTTAGTAAGGACATCGTCAGTTGCCTTCTCATCTTCATGCACTGACTGAACAAGAGTATCTCTAGGCTCTGACATTTCTTTCTTCTCGGAGACTCCCCAAGTTCCTTACCACTTCTCGTGAAAATTGCATGGGCCTGTTCCCTAGGATTAGTCTCGCAGTGCTAGGCAATGTCCCCGGTGGCCTTTCTGACATCGAGTAGTCAACCGACCGATTTGAGTCTCCATGGTCTTCATTCTAGCTTCAATTTTGCATGTACTTTATTACAAGATCTTCAAAACTTGGCTTCTCTCGCAGTGCTTGGAAACCCGGGAGGTGGTTGCGGGGCTCTCTGTTGATTCTGCTGATAGCTTTGTTGATTTCTCCATTTGAAATTAGGGTGGTCCCTCCAACCAGGATTGTAGGTGTTGGCATAAGGATTGTACTGCTGTCGGTTGGGATTTCCAACAAAATTTGTTGCTTCAGGTTCTGGGGCAAAGGGACTACTAACTTGACAATTTGAACTTGTATGACCCTGTCCTCCACATGCATCATAAATAATTGGTGGGGCTGTACTACTTGTTACCATCAAGGTTTCCACCTTCTTTGTCAAAGCTTCCAATTGATTCAGAATGGTAGTAGAAGCGTCCACAGCATGCACTCCTACTGGTTTCTTAAGAATTTGGCGCTCATTTTGCCATTGATAACTGTTCAGCGCCATTTCTTCAATCAATGTTTGGCTTTCAGTAGGTGTTTTCCTCCATATAGTACCTCCTGCAGCAGTATCAATAAGGGAACGGTTTGCAGAAGATAAACCGTTATAAAAAGTCTGAACCTGCTGCCACACGGGAAATCCATGGTGTGGACATCTCCTCCATAACTCTTGAAAGCGCTCCCAAGCTTCATAAAGAGTGTCTATTTCAAACTGCACAAAAGAAGATATATCATTTCTTAACTTAGCAGATTTAGAAGGAGGAAAATACTTAGCCAGAAACTGTTGTGTCAATTGATCCCATGTAGTGATGGAACCCTCGGAAGTGACGTTAACCATTGACTCGCCCTGTCTCTAAGAGAGAAAGGAAAGAGTCGCAATCTGATTGCATCATCCGTCACCCATTGTACTTGATAGTGTCACACAACCGCAAGAATCTAGCCAAATGCCGATTTGGATCATCCGAAGGTAATCCACCAAACTGCATGTACTTTCAAGCATGGAGATCAATGTGGGTTTGATCTCAAAATTGTTAGCCGCCACAAATGGTCTTATAATACTTCCTCCATACCCTTCAAGAAGGGGCATAGAGTACTCAAGCATGGTCCGCTCTATTTGGGTTAGCTATTTCACACAATTCCCTTCAATTACTCGTCCTTCCATTCTCGTTTATGTCTTCTCGTCACAAATGAAATTTGAGTTTGCTTTCTTAACTCATGAGCCGCTTTCTCAATTTCTCGGATCAAATGTCAAATCAGAAACCGAGAGCGAGTGAACATAAACAAGAAAAATGAACAAGTGAAAATTACAAGAAAAATTAATTAAAAATACATAAATAATAATAATAATAATAATAAAAAAAAAATAAAAGAAAAGAAAGATAAAATAAAAAAAATGACAATAAAACAAAATATACAAAATAAGAAAATAAATACAAATAAAAATAAAAGCAAATAGAGATAAACAAAAGCAAAACACAATAATAAAAATAGATAAAATAAATTAAAATAAAAATTTCATCTAAATTAACTAGAATTTTACGCCTCTAATATTACCAAAATTATTCCCTAAGAATCGCGCTAAAAACTTGGTGCGTGTAAAATACACTAAGAGCAAGTGCACTCTATCGCCAAGTAATATAGGACTTTGGAGTCCAAGTTATCGATCCCACGAGGAATAAGTGATAATTACTAAAGTTGTAATATTCTTATGTTATTTAGAAAATCAGAAGTGTATGCAAGATTCAAATTTAAAATAGAAAACTAATGGAGAAAAATAAAAAGAACAATTAATTAAAGAAAAGATAAACAAAGATAGAGAGATGCTAGGGCGCAAGGTTCACTTGAGTCTCATTATTCGGATTTTCTTTCAATTATGATACAGGTAATTCTTTTGCCAATATTATCTTATAAGCTATTGAATCCCAATGGTCATGGATGAAACAATATTCTATTCTTAATTTAATCCACCTATTTGGTCATTTAGTTGAACTAATTAAGAATGCATTAAATTCCAATTTCAAGATATGAACTAACAACCCGTCAATTCCATTGGTAGGAGAAATTGATGTTTGGTCATTCACCAATATAATCCTAGGCTTACCATATAGATCCACTCCTTAAGTGCGGATGGTCACCGGTCAAACAATGAATTAATGAATGTCACAAGTGATCAAGTTATGACAAGAATTCAAGTAATATAGTAAACCCACAAAGAAATTACCATAATCAATTTAGAAATCAGATCCAAATAACTAAGAACACAAGATCCCCCATAGCCCTAGCTATGAGTTTAACTACTCATGGTAAAAAAATGACAAATACAAAGAGAGAATAAACCATAAGAATTTTGCTCATTTGCGCGTTGTTGTCTTCCTCCTTTGAGAATTCCTCTCCAAGAATTAGGAAAACTCCCACGGCTGCCTTTTGCCTACAACTTTCTCTCCTCCTCCAAAAATTCTTCTATGCCCGTAGCTCTCTATTACCATGAAGGGAAGCATCAAAATATACAAAATCTATGAGAAACTATGAAGAAACAAGAAGAAACTATGAGAGAAATGAAGGAGAATCCAACCCTTTTACATGATAATCAATGGTGCCTTTTATAGAAGTCTAGGGTAACAAAATGACAAAGGTGAGTGGATGGATGAGTGGAGTGGTTGAGTGAAGTGGTTGAGTGGATTGGTTGAGTGGGTTGGTTGAGTGGATGAGTGGTTGAGTGGATGAGTGGTTGAGTGGATGAGTAGTTGAGTGGATTGGTTTAGTGGATGAGTAGTTGAGTGGATGAGTGGAGTGGAGTGGTTGAGTGGAGTGAAGTGGTTGAGTGGTTGAGTGGATTGGTTTAGTGGATGAGTGGAGTGGAGTGGTTGAGTGGAGTGGAGTGGTTGAGTGGATGAGTGGTTGAGTGGATTGGTTTAGTGGATGAGTAGTTGAGTGGATGAATGAAGTGGATGAGTGCGAAAATTTCTTGGTCTGACTTGGAAGCCAAAAACGACCAATTAGACTTCAGATCCATGAAAAGTACTCTTCATGAAAGTTGTAGATATTTGTCTTGGCTATAACATGCATATCTGGATCATCCAATTTGGCTTCGTACAGCCCAAGATATGACCCAAATACCTCAGGTTGCTTAAACCTAACTTCAGCACCTCTGTTCCGACTTGCAAGCCCAAACTGACCCGTTAGACTTCATTTTTTCAAAAGGTGTTCTTCATGAAAGTTGTTTATTTGGGTCTTGACTATCAACTATCCAAATTTCAGCCCATCTCCATTATTACAGCTTGAGATATGATTTTATGAGTGCACACCGTTCAGATTCTAGTGATAGAACCCGTATTCTGAATTCCATGTAAACTTAGGTCCCTTAGACATTTGTTTAGGACTTCAAGCTCTTCATCAAAGTTGTAGAGCTTCCTCTTAGCTTTTCTACAAGGTAAAAATCATGATTATCAGATATCAGGAACTCAAGTTATGGCCAAAATACAGAAACAGTGTCAAATCTCAAAAATGCTAAAAATATTCAATTAGGACCAATTTGAGCTCAAACTCACAAAATCATACCAAACTCAATCAATTAAGAATATGGAGAGTGTAAATGACTAAACATAAGGGTTTCTTAATAAATAAAATATGTGATTAAAATATCAAAAGAGAATGAAAATTTAAAGAATTGAATCCTAAAAATATGACATATTATAGGCTCATCAACCAGGTTGATGCATTATCTAAGAAGATGGATCAATTGTTATCTTTGAGTCAAAAACATGCTAATTCTTTTAATGTGCATAATATGTATCATTTGTTCTAACCCTTCTAATACTTCATATGATTGCCCTGTTGCCTCACAATTTTCACTAGAGCAAGCTAATGCAGCCCAATGATTTCCTCCATAAAACAACTCATATTATAACACTTACAATCCTAGTTGGAGGAATCATCCTAACTTTTCTTGGAAACAAGGTGTAGAAGCATTACAAAGGCAGCGACCAAATCAAACAGGTCCAATTGGTATGACACCACCCCTTAGTTTTCAACCACAAAGGTATACGCCCAATCCACCTCAAGCACCTAGTACTAGTTTGAATATAGATGATAAACTAGATAAGGTGTTATCTTCTTTGAATAGCCTAAACACTAGGACTCAATTTATGAAATCTAGGATGCAACTTTTGGATTCTCACATTCAATCCATAGCAAAGTTAAAGACTCAAATTGGATAGTTAGCCTTTGCTATAGGAAATAGAGAGGGGGTAGGCTTCTAAGCCACTCTATAAAAAATCCTAGAAGCCAAATCCATGAGCAAGCCAAGGCTGTAATGATTCTTAGGAATGAAAAAAAAAGTGGAAAATGGGTGCGAATGAGGAGAGAGTGCACGGTGATAGGGATGAGGATGATCATAAAGAAAATGTAGAAGAAACCAAATCCCCTTCCACTAATGTGACTAATTCTTCGACTTCGAGTCCATATGAGTCAAAGGTTCCTTACCCTTAAGCGTTAGAAACACCTTCAGATTTTAAGAAAGATAAACAGATAGAGGATATTCTTGAGACCTTTAAGCAAGTAATGATCAATCTTCCTCTTTTGGATGTGACTCAGTAGATTCCTGCTTATGCCAAGTTCCTTAAGGACATGTGCACATTTAAAAGAAAATCTAAAGCACATATGTCTAAGAAGGTTCACTTAAGTGAACAGGTAAGCTCAATTTTGCATTTTAACACACCACATAAGTTGAAAGATCCTGATGTTCCTACTATTTCTTGTTATATTGGTGATCATATGATTGATAAAGCACTCTTAGATTTAGGTTATAGTATTAATCTGATGCCATATTCTATTTACGAAGAGCTAGGCTTAGGTGAGTTGCAACCATCAAATTGTTCTCTGCAATTAGCGGATAGGTCAGTTAGGATCCCTAGAGGAAGAGTTGATGATGTTTTAGTGAAAATTGATAAGGAATTCTTTCCTGTTGATTTCATAGTGCTCGATATGGAGTCCTTTCACTCGTCAAAAAAAGGAAATTCCTATTATTTTAGGGAAACCTTTCTTAGCCACTGCTGATGCTAACATTAATTGTAGGTCTAGGGTAATTAATGTCTCAGTTATAAATATGAAAATTAGACTTAATATTTTTAGGGTTTTTCCCCAACCCCTTCTTGAGGATGAATCTGAGTATTTATTTGTTGATATGATTGATGAATTGGTTGAGGAAACTTTACTTATCATTTTATCTAAGGATCCTTTAGGGCTAGTGTTTCGCAGATGATTTGGAGTTATGAGACTTGGAAGGTATTATAGAAGAGATGACTTCTATTCTTGAGAATACCTCATCCATTGAGTCATCTTCTTGGGTAACTAAGTACGAGCCTTTACCTCCTTTAGTTGATTCACCTGCACCACCATCTATTGTCTTTCCACCTAAACTTGAGTTGAAACATCTCCCAGCCACTTTTAAGTATGTGTTTTTTGGGAGCTAATGAGACCTTACCTGTCATTATTTCATCTCAATTGTCTAGTGAGTAAGAAAAAAATGTGATTAGGGTCTTGTCTGATCATAAGAGTGTCATTGGGGGGTATTAATTCTTCCATTTGCATGCATAAGATTTTCTTGGAGGTGAGTGCTAAACCTTCTAAAGAGATGCAGCATAGGTTAAATTCTCACAAGAAAGAGGTAGTGATGAAAGAGGTGGTGAAACTTTTAGATATAGGTATCATATACCCTATTTCTGAGCCAATGGGTTAGTCTTGTACAAGTAGTTCCTAAGAAGTCAGGCATTACAGTGGTGAAGAATAGTGAAGGATAGTTAGTGCCTATTAGAGAGACCATAGGCTGACGAGTTTGCATTGACTATAGGAAGCTTATTCTATAACTAGGAAAGACTATTTCCCTTTACCCTTCATTGATCAAATCTTAGAGAAGTTAGCAGGCCAGAACTTTTATTACTTTCTAGATGGTTATTCTGGGTATAACCAAGTAGTTGTTTACCCGAAGGACCAAGACAAAATGACTTTTACATGCCATGCAGGTACTTTTGCTTTTCGAAGGATGCCCTTTAGATTATGTAATGCACATTCTACATTTCAGTGTTGCATGATAGCTATATTTTCTGATATGATTGATTAATTCTTAGAGGTATTTTGGATGATTTTTCTATCTTTGGGTCATCATTTGATGCATGTTTGTATAATTTATTTGTTGTTCTAAAAAGATATGAAGAGGTAAACCTTGTTTTGAGTTAGGAAAAGAGTCATTTTGTGGTTCAAGAGGGCATTGTCTTAGGGCACACGGCCTTGAAGAAGGGTATTGAGGTGGATAAAGCTATAATTGATTTAATTTCTATTCTCCCTATCCCCACTTTTGTTAAACAGGTGTGAATATTTCTTGGCCATGCAGGTTTTTATATGAGGTTTATAAAGGATTTTGGCAAGATTGTTAATTACTAACCTTCTTGCTAATGATGTTCCTTTTGAATTTGATGAATCTTGTATTGAAGCTTTTGAAAAGCTTTGTTCTCTTCTTGTTTCTACACCTATAGTACAACCTCCTAATTTTTCTTTACCGTTTGAGATTATGTGTGATGCTTCTAACTTTGCTAGTCGGATAATTCTTGGGCAATAAGATACCTCATGTGATTTATTATGCTAGTAGAACTCTTTCTGATGCACAAAGAAATTACACTACCACTGAAAAAGAGTTGTTAGCAATTATTTTTGCTCTTGATAAGTTTTGCTCATACCTTTTGCGTTCTAAGGTTATTATTTTCTTAGACCATGCTGCATTGAAATATTTGTTGTCTAAGAAAGAGACAAAGCCTAGATTGATAAGACAGATTTTTCTTTTGCTGGAATATGACATTGAGATTAGGAATAAGAAAGGTTCAGAGAATTTAGTACTTGATCATTTATCTAGGATGATTGTTGATTGTATTGATGACTCAGTTACTTTGTAGGATACTTTCCCTAATAAGCAGTTATTTTCTTTGACACATTCGTAACTTCCTTGGTTCGTAGACATTGTTAATTACCTTGTTTCAAGTAAAACCCCATCACATTGGTCAAGGCAAGAAAAGGATAGGTTCTTTGCATAGGTAAAGCATTACTATTGGGATGATCCATATTTGTTCAAGCATTGCCCAGATTAGGTAATTCGTAGGTGTGTTCCTGAATGTAAATTTCATAGCATATTATCTTTTTGTCATTCCTATGCTTGTGGTGGACACTTTGGAGGTCATAGGACTACTGCTAAGGTACTCCAAAGTGGATTCTATTGGCCTACTTTGTTTAAGAATGCTCACCAATTCTATCTTTCTTGTGAGCGATGCCAGCATACTCTGAGCATTGTCTAGGCGTGATATAATGTATTTTCAACCCATTTTGGTTGTTGAAATTTTTTATGTATATGGTATTGATTTTATGAGCCCTTTTCCACCATCTTTTGGGTATGTATATATCTCGATTGCAGTAGATTATGTTTCTAAATGGGTAGAGGTCATGGCTACTAGGACCAATGATCATATGGTAGTGATTCAATTTGTTAAAGACCATATTTTTTTGTCAGTTTGGTACACCTAGAGCACTTATTAATAATAGAGCTAATCATTTTCATCATCGTTCTTTTGAAGCTCTTCTTAGGAAATATTCTGTGACACAAAAAGTAGCTACCCCTTATCATCCTCAAACTAGTGGTCAAGTTGAAGTTTCTAATCGTGATATTAAGTCTATTCTTGAGAAAACAGTTAGACTTGATAAGAAAGATTGATCTTTGAGGTTGAATGATGCTCTTTGGGCTTATCATACTGCGTATAAGACTCCCATAGGGATGTCACCATACCATCTTTTCTTTGGCAAAGCTTGTCACTTACTAGTAGAGTTAGAACATTGTGCTTATTGGGCTATTAAAGCATTTAATTTTGATATGAAATAAGCATGTGCTAACTGTAAACTTCAGTTGAATGAATTGGATGAATTGCGTAATGAGGCCTATGAGAATGATAAGATTTATAAAGTCAAAACTGGATAAGATAATATCTCGTAAATCTTTTGAACCTAATCAAAAAGTTTGGCTTTTTAATTCTAAATTATGTCTTTTTCCAAGTAAGTTAAGGTCTAGATGAGATGGTCCTTATGTTGTTCAACAGGTTTTTCCTTCTGAGGCTATTCAAATTAAGTATCCTCAAGATAGTAGTACTTTTATGGTCAATGGTCATCGTTTAAAGCCTGTTATTGACAATGTTGTTGAGGAAGGATTAATTGAGTCTATTAACTTGGTAGACTCAATATATATTGAGTAGTTAGTAAAGAATTCAAGTCTGGCTAAAGACTTTAAACTTAGCACTATTTGGAAGGCAATCCAAGTTTCTTTTATTTTTGTTTGCTAGATTAGTTTTTAGTTATTAGTTTCACTTTATTGTTTGAGTCAGCTTAAGTGTCTCCCAGAATTCGGAGCCTTTGTATGGGGATGTAAATAGTATTGGCCAAAAAAAATTTAAAAAATAAAAAAATATAAAAAATTTAGATTGTTTTGGTTTTTACTTCTTTATTTATCGCATTTTATTTGTTTTTGTTATTTTTATTATTAGTTTTTAGATGCTACTCATTTGTTTTGGAAAAGATATTATGATTTTTTAGATTTTGTTACAAAGCTGACTCTTGTGCTTCTCTGTGCCTAACATTGTATTACTTTTCATCAGGCTGTGTTGCACTTTTCTTTAATCCCTTTATTTCTTTATCTTTCACATTGAGAACAATGTGTGATTTAGGTGTGAGGTGAGGAAAAAAAATTGAAAAAAAATATCTTATTTTGAGAAAATATTGACCAACTTTTTTAGAGATTTGATAGTCTCGTTGTGCATGATTATCCTATTTGTTTATTAATTAAAGTTCATGCAGCCTATATGCATTTAAGGGCAATTTTTGGTCTTAATAGGTTAGTAATCAAAACGTATGCAATCATATTCCAATTCACCTTGAACTATAGGCATGAGATGAATTATCATGTATTTTGGCTACTTGAGTTGTTGATAACTCTACAAATGTAGAGTTAAATGATCACCAATTGTGTTAATTTGTGTTAGTTTCCTCATATTTTTTTGATATATTGAGCTTGAAGTTAATTTTGTAGGAGCTTTAGTGGAGTTGAAACCTATTGAGAACTCTTTTGATCAATATGAACAAGTTTTAATGAATTATTTTTGGAATTAGTAATCACTTAATTTTCATGCTTGATAGGTGGTTGAATTCCATGGTTCATGAAGAATTGGAGAAAAGGAAGAGTGTGAAAGGTCAAGAAAGATAATTGAATTGAGGGAACAACATAAGGGACTTAAGAAGTCAAGTATTGGGTGCATTCTGAAGAAGAAAATGGCTTTTAAATGAAAACCACTGGAGGCCGCGGCATCCCTCTCCAAGGCTGCAGCATAGTATGTCAGTTTGGGAAGCATTCTCGCAAGAGGCCGAGGCATCCTGCCAGGATGCCGAGGCATAGTTTCTCAGTTTGGAGGCACACGTCGCAGGAGGCCACGACACACTTCCAGGTGGCCGCGACATCCTGTTAAAATTCTGCTGCGTCGTTTTGGCTCCAAAAAGAGGGTTTTTAATGAAGTAAGGCATCCATTTCGAGGGGGATTCATTGGAAAACATTCTCATGACATTCTTGGAGCCTTGGCAACCGTAGAACACCTGGAGAAACCTAGGAAGTTTGATTTGGAGTTTGAACAACAAGGAGATTCTTGAAGAGTTGCTTGCAATACACCATTGGAGCTAGCTTGTCCTTCATCTTCTTCATCATTTCTCTTGGGTTTCTTTGTGGTTTTCTCATTTTTCTGTGTTATGGCTTTGATGGATGTATTATTTGACTTAATTGATTGTCCCCAATTGTTGAACATGAGCTAAATTCGTTTCTAGGATTGTAACTCCCATTGATATTTAGTTTGATTTATTTAATGCTTGTTTACCCATTTCAATGTTATAAAATTTTTTTATCCATTCTTATGCTTCATGTTATTGATTGTTTGGCCACCAATTGATAGATATTTGGATTTGATTTGAACTTGGGAAAGGGAAATTGAATCTAGAACTAGAATGGGTGACACTTGAACTTCCAACTCAAAGGTTGAATTGGGGGTTTTGTTCTAAGACATAGGGATATGCTTAAGACCTTGTGTAATCTTCCATAGAACTTGTTCGATATAATGCTTCTTTGTTAATTGACTCTAATAGGGATATTATTTGTTGATTAAGAGGGAAATGTCATATTGCCATCGAGAGAGGGGTATGTTTACACTAGAGTTCTAGATTAATTCTTCAAGTAACATTGAGTGGGCTAATGGGTATGATTTAAACCAAGTGAAATATCAAGAAGGGTTACAATCCTAAGTTTTTACCATTGTGGAAATTTGATATTTAGTTAATATTATTGCGTGTTATTTGTTGTTTCATTTTAGGTTACTCTAAGTCTTTATTCTTTACACCTCAATTTATTGTTGTTTGGATATTAGTAAAGCTTTCTATTCTAATACTTAGTTGGAAAATTAGTTCTAGTCCTCGTGGGATCGACTCGTACTTTTCACTTTATTACTTGAGCGACGTGTATACTTGCACGAAAAGTCTCATAAGTTGTACGTAGATGAAAGTCTTTTTCTTTGTTAATTACTTAGTGGCTTGCCTTAAAAGGAATTGTCTCCTTCTTGCAAGTGAAGAATAATAAAATTGAAATTGGAATATGTTGAATACTTCTAAGGCTCTAAGTACCAATGTTCAGGTTATTTTTAATTTCTATATATTATGCCTACACCTGGATATGTACTTGTGGTACTTCCATGCCACTGGTTGGCTTGAGTTAGTAAATCTGATGGGTGCCTTATCACCTAATGCCTTGAGCTAACTAGAACAAGAGTCATTGATTGAATACTTGCTACATGAGTCACCTATGGGACAAAGCATTAGGAATCATGTGCTTCCAAAAGAAAAAGAAAAAAGAAAAAAAAATTGAAAGTGCTATGTTGTGAATGAGGTTGGTTATAACTTGACGACATGAAATTGAGTTAATTGATGAATAATATTGATTCTTAGTGCTACTTTTGTTGTCATTAGAAGTGTGATGAAGTCTTATACCTTTGTTTTTGTTGATGTGAAGATAGTGCTAAAATTGCTTAAGATTTGATTCTTACCTATGAGATTGAAGTTGCCTGAAAATGTGTAATAGTGTTGATCTTAAATTCAGAGTTAAAATGATTCAGGATAAATTTGTACACGAGATTCATTCCTTTCTCTATAATGCATTAGTACTTGGGGTATAATTTATTTGCTTGAAGACTAGCAAAGTTTTTGTGAGTGTGTTGATAATAGTCGAATAATATGTATTTTTAATATTAAAATTAAGTTTTATTATACTTTAATGTAAGTAATTTTAGTAATTTTGTAATTTGTTAATTAATTAATTTAAGCATATTAATTATTGATTTTTTTCTTATTTTATGATGCTAGTCAAGAAAAAATATGCTTATAGAATAATTAAATTAAGACAATGAAATTAGGTCATATCTCTTATTGAATCATTATGCTATTGAGCTCATGGCAAGAAAAGAAAAATAATACTTATATTCTTACATTAAATAGTGCATATATTTTTTTTATACCTCATTTAATATCATTTATTATATATTTTTTTTATTACTTTTTTTTTTCACTTAATTATATCTCTTAAAAAAAGTGTGAATATTTTTATATCTCTAAAAAAGAGTGTAAGATAAATATTTTCTAAAGAAAAAATGGCAAGTAAAAGAAAAGATAAAGAAAAAACCTAATCTAATTGACGTAGCAGCCTTTTGTGTGTGTGTATATATATATATATATATATATATATAAAAAGGAATATATATAGTGAGATAAATTTTTATTGTGAAAGAGTAAGAGAAATAAATTTTAATCATATAATTATATATAAATGATTAAAATTAAAAATTACTTAAATATTATGTAATCACTTAAAAAAGTTACATATATTTATATTCTAATCTTAATTATTTTTATAAAATCTAATAGTGAATATTTACTTATCTCATCTATTATAATAAATATTACTCTCATATTATACACATTTATATATATATATATATATATAAAAGATTGAGGAAAGAAGAGGGTTATACATTGAGAAGATTAACGCACAGCGGCAACTGGCAAAAGGAAGCGCGAGAGAGATTGGACGAAAATTGGAAAGATAGAATGGCACGTGGTACAAGATTCCAAAGTAAGAAGAAAGCGGAGCGTGCTGCACAATAAAATAAAAGAAAGAAAGTGGTCAGAACAGGATCGAGGCACAGAGAGAACGCAGCGCAGTGCAATTTTATAGAATTTTCTTTTCTTTAATATTTTTATTATGAGTTATTAAGTTTACTTTTTAAGATTAAAATGAAATCTTAATCTTTATTTTAGATAATTTAATTTTATTTAAAAAAATTATTTTATAATTACATAATATTAATGATTATTAATCTTTAATTTTTATTTAATTTAATTTTTATTGATTATCTTGTAATCAATTAGTAAATTTAAATTGATATTTTTTAATCACATGCTTAATTCTTGTAGTCATATGTGTGCGTTGTGTAATAGTATTCAATGTCTTTGTGATTTAAGAATTGAATAATTCATACTATGTTAAATAGTTTATATCATAATTTAAATAGATCATATTATTTTAGATAAATTATGTCATTAATTAAATTTCAATAATCTTTAATAGTGATCAAAACTTGTAACCTAAACATTTCATAAAACAAGATTAATTTTCATTTAAGTTAAATTCATATTTACATGATTAATGGTAGATTTGAAGTTTTAGAATTATTCTTTAATTGCTCTTGTATTTTAATTTGAGTCGTTTTATTTAGATTTATTATTTAATTTTAATTTAGCATGTAATTTATATTTTTAATTTAATTAAATAAAATAAAAAATATCTTTTCTTTTTTTTTCTTTAAATTAATTTAGATAGATATTAAATTTTAGTTAATCGTGTCACTTTCTGTAGGTATGACACCCTTATATTTACCAAATATTACATTGATCTTGTGCACTTGCAAGTAATGGGTAATTTTATTACTTGAAAATCTCCATCAATTAGCTTGTCTCTTTTTCTTGCTTTTGCCCCCTGGGTGGGGCATTTATTTTGTAAACAATTTACCCAATTGTCGAGCTTTTTTAAACGTATTTCCTTTGCTCCTATAACATCGTGTGCTTTTTATTTCCATGGTCAGTATTGGGTCTAATGCCCATTATAAATGTGCACTTGGGAACCGCTTAAAGACTTAGGAGAGTTTTAATTGAATTACAACCTTGGTTCGGGGTCCAACGCCCAAAGTATTGAGCACTCGAAATTTCACTTAGTACTTAGACAAAATTTAAGGTGATCTGTAACCAAAGTCTTTAATTTTTATGGCCTAGTGTGAAAAATCGCCCAATACTCAAGAATTTTTTACTTCAAAACCAATTTAACATAAGATATTCAAGGTATGTACCTAATGGTGGACCACAGATGTTGTAACCCGTTTTACCAACTAATTTCACAAACATAAAATGGTCATGGCCAAGTGTTTAGGATTTGAGTATGGGCCCATATCTCACGACAAAAACGCATAAGCGAGTTTTGTGGATTATTCTTCTTAACTTGGAATCTAAGAGACCTCAGATCCCATAGGGAACATGTTCAAGACAATCTCAAGGCATTTTCCGGCTTGAGAGTCTTTAAATCAAGAAATTCCAAATCCCATAAGGAGCGGGCTCAGTATACATCTCAATACAAAGTTCGGCTTGAGGGTCCTTTGAGACTTTAGATAGTGCAAGAAGATGTATGAAAATAACTTCATTTTATTGATAGATTGGAGGACTAAAATCCATACAAAGTATATGCTCACCAAAATTAGGGCAGACCAAATAAAGTAAACTAAGGGACTAGGCCTTAGAGGACACTTAGCTATAGTACTTTCTAAGTTTATCCTCATTTCAATAGTTTTTGATCGGCTTGCCTGTTAATGTCTCCAAAGTGTAAGCTCCCTTACTATTGCTGATCACAATACGGTAGGGCCTTCCTAATTGGGGGCCAACTTCCCTTGGGAGGCATTCCTACCTCTGATGTCTGCTTTCCAGAGTACTAAGTCACCTGGTTGGAATTTTCTTGGGACAACCTTCAAGTTATAACAAGCCGCCATCTTCTATTTAATGGTAGCGTCGCATATATGAGCAACGCGCATTCTTTCTTCTAGAAGATCTAAGTTTTCCCTAAGTAGTCTGGGGTTACTATCAGGTGAAAACTGTTGGTGTCGCCAACTTGGTTCCCCAATCTCCATCGGGATCATAGCCTTACTTCCATAAGTGAGTTTAAAGGGAGTTTCACCCGTTGTAGAGTGAGGCATATTCCGGTAGGCTCAGAGGACCTGGTCCAGTTGTTCAGCCCAATCTCCCTTAGCTTCATCCAACCTTCTTTTGATTCCTCAGACAATAACCTAATTGGCGGCTTCAGCTTGTCCATTTATCTTGGGATTCTCAACTGAACTGCAATTATGCTTGATTTTTAGCTCGACAAATAGCTCTTCGAATCCCTTATCTTTGAATTGGGTCCCGTTGTTCATCACAATGGACTCTAAAACTCCAAACCTGGTGGTAATGTGGAGCCAAGTGAACTTTTGGATCTTAGAGGAGGTGATCGTGACTAGATGTTCTGCCTCGATCCATTTAGTGAAGTTGTCCACAGCCACCACTAAATACTTCAATTGTCTAGGTGCTTGGGGGAATAGACCTAAAATATCCATACTACATCTGTAGAATGGCTAGGGTACAGACATCGTGGATAGTTCATCTAGGGGAGCCCTATAGTGGTCTGAGTGGTGCTGACATTTATCACAAACCCGACAGTGCAAGGGAGTTAGCTTTCATTGTTGGCCAATAGTATCTGGCCCTAAGTACCTTTAGAGCTAAGGCTTTGCCCCTTAAGTGGTATCTGCAGCTCCCCTCGTGGACCTCAGCTGGTACATATTCTGCTTATTTTTGCATGAGGCATTTGAGGAGAGGTGAGGAGAACTCACGTCGGTATAACCGCCCATCGTAGATGGTGTACCTGAATGCAGTTCTGATCAATTTGGAGGCTTCCTTTAGATCATCGGGATTGACTTCGAACTGTAAATATTCCATAATTGGGGTAATTCAAGTACACTTTCCTTCTTCCACCTAGAAAATGGTTGCGTCCGTGATGGAAGGTTGAGAGAAGGTCTCTTGAATCACATAATAGTTATTATCTGGGCTCTTAGTGCTGGCCGGTTTAGACAGGAGGTCCACTCTGGAGTTCTGCTCCTTAGGTATATGCTCTATCTTGCATCTTGGAAGCTTTTGAGGAGCCCTTGTACCTTGTCCAAGTATCTTTGAAGGAGGGGCTCCTTGGCTTAGTAATCACCCTAGATCTAGGAGGTCATAAGTTAGAGGTCACTACAAAGTGTGATCTTAGTTGCTCCTGTGTCATTGGCCATTACCAGTCTAGTGATGCATGCTTCGCATTCTGCCTGATTGTTTGAGGTTGTGAACTCGAACTTCAGGGAGTTTTCCACTGTCACTTATTCATAATTCTCTAAAATCACCCCAGCACCACTTTCCTTGGGGTTCGAAGATCCATCAATGAATATGGTCTAGGAAATTCCTTTGAAGTCATTGGGGTTCGATGTAAGTTCTGACAAAAAATTAGAGAGCCCCTGTGTCTTTATTGCTAACTAGGGCTCATATGCGATTTTGAACTTAGAAAGCTCGATAGACCAAGCAATCATTCTCCCTGCAAAATATGATTTGTGCAACACCTGGCAGATAGGTTGGTCCATTCTTACTACTATGGGGTGGCACTAAAAGTATTGCCTGAGTCTCCTGGTTGTGGTGATAAGTGCGAAGACAACCTTTTCAATCTTCTAGTAGCGAAGCTCTAGGCCTTGCAAAACCTTACTTATGAAGTAGACTGGCTTCTGTCCTTCTGTCGTCTCTCGAATTAGCACTGAGCTTATAGCCTCTTCGTGAACTGAAAGGTACAAGTATAGTATCTCACCGGGTTCTAGTCTTGTCAGAATGAGGGGAGAGGACAGAAAATTCTTCAAAGAGGAAAATACATCCTCACACTCCTAGATTCACCCAAAATCCTTCCCTTTTTTGAGCAATCTGAATAAGGGAAGGGATTTGTAAGCAGCTTTAGCAAGAAAACATTTGAGGGCTACGATCCGGTGAGTCAGCTGCTATATTTCTTTTATACTGTAAGGGCTACGCATGTTGAGCACCACCTAACATTTATCTGGATTAGCTTCAATTCCGTCGTGAGTCAACATAAAGTCCAAGAACTTGCTTGCTTGGACCCCGAATGCATACTTTTTTGGATTATGCCTCATATTGTGCTTCCGAAGTTACGTAAACACCGCTTCGAGGTTCGCAATGTGTGATCTACCTTGTGAGGTCTTCACTATCTTGTCATCAATGTAAACCTCCAGCATCTTTCTCACTTGGTCTTCAAAGACCTTATTCATCATTCTCTGGTAGGTGGTTTATGCATTTTTCAGACCAAATGGCATAACCCTGTAACAGTAGCTCACTTGTCAATGATGAAGGTGGTCTTATCTTCGTCCCAGGGTACATTGGGATTTGATTATACCTAGAGTATGTGTCTATGAAAGATAGTAAACGAAAGCCTGAGGAGTTGTCCACCAATTTATCCATATTAGGAAGTGGGTACAGATCTTTAGGGCAGACCTTATATAAGTCTGTATAGTCTACGCACATTCTCCACTTCTCGTTTGACTTCTTCACCAAGACCATGTTAGACAACCACGTGGTATAGGATACTTCCCTGATAAAGGTGACATTGAGTAGCTCGTTTACCTGTTCTTTGATAACTTGCTTCCTTTCTAGGCCAATTTTTCTTTTCTTCTGGGAGACGAGCCTCGCATCCTCCCTGATAGACAGGCGATGACAGATGAAGGAGAAGTCAAGTCCAGGCATATCAGATCACGTCCAGGCGAAGAGGTCTTTGTTTTTATGCAAAAGCTTAATCAACTGGTGCCTCTCCTCTTCTTCTAAGTTCGCTGCAATCTTGGTGGGCTGATCTGGCTTGGTACCAAGTTGGAGCGGCTATAGCCCACCCTTCAGTTGGGGTATGGTACCCCAGATCTCTTCTCGAACTTCTAGCTCAATCATAAGGATGTTGACCTGATCCAAAGTCAAGCTAGATGTGACAACTTTTGCTTTCTTAGAGACCCTGCAAATCCTGAGGCTCTTGTTATAGCATTTCCAGGCCGTAATTTGGTCGCTCTTGACTGTGACAACCTCATCATTCTTGCTAAGGTACTTCATGGCTAGGTGGGTAGTAGACACCACGGCGCCAAGGGCATTCAAGGCAAGATAGCCCAAGATGATGTTATATGTCGAGGGGTAGTCCATAATTAGAAGCCTGATCTTGAAAGTTCTGAAAAGTTTAGTGGTCCCTAAGGTCAAGTGGGTCTTAAAGTATCCTATTGGAGCGATCTTTTCACTAGTGAACCCTGTAAGCTCGCCATCATAGGGAGTCAGTTCTAAGCGTAGAACTTCTAGCTTTTGATACAAGTCCATGAACATGATGTTTACTGAACTCCATTGGTCAACGAAGATGTGTCGGACCTCAGCATTAGAGATTATTCTCGAAATGACCAATGGGTCGTCATGATTCGGGATGATTCCTCCATAATCTTCATCTATAAAGGTAATTGGGGGTGCTTTCCGATCTTTAACCCATCACTTAGGTACGAAATAGGAGACACTTAGCACTGCCATCCTTAAACCTTTCTTCTGGGCACCATTAGACGAGCCACCACTTGCGAACCCTCCAGTAATAGTGTTGATGGTTCAGTTGGGCTTGGCATGGTGGTTGTCGTTGTCATTGTCATTAAATGGAGCGTCCCGGTTCTGGTCTTTCCAGTTATATGTATCACGGTGAAGTGGACTATGAGCTCTTCTCCTAGGGCTCCAGGTCCTTCTTCTTTGGTGTGGAGATGGGCTCTGTTGAGGGCTGCGTCTCCTTTCTCTTTGCCTTCTGCTGTGTCCGTCATTTTGGATATATCTGATATACTGATCTAGTCATCCTACCCTAATCAAGGACTCGATAGTGTCTGGGAGTTGGTAACAATCTTTAGTGTCATGGCTGTAACTCCCGTGCCATGAACAATGTTTGAAGCGATCCTTTTGCACATGTTTCTTTAGAGGATGTGGCCTCTTGATACCCTGGAACTCAGTCTGTAATATCTCCCTTAAGATTATTTCATGCGGGGTGTTTAGAGGAGTGTAGTTAGAGTATTTGACCTGAGGTAGATCATCCTTAGAAGAGTTCTGGGGCCACGATGAGTTATTAACTTTCTAGTGAGAAGACTCACCTTTCTCAAAACCCCTCTGGGCCTTAGTAACCTCTTCAAGGGTTATGTACTTTAGGAATCACTACTAAAGTTCATTCATGTTCTCCTATTTTTTCTTCTCCAGAGACACAAAGAATTGGGAGTTGGTTTGGAGTTCACTTCTAGCGTAGTGGAGGGCAATTCTATCGTCAAAGTTCTCCACTTTGACATAAGTCGTATTAAACCTCTTAAGGTACTCGCAAAGGGGCTCGTTTGCCCTTAGCAAATCTCAAAAAGAGATTCAATAGACTTAGGTTGTTCATTGCTGGTAATGTACTGGAGCATGAAACATTGTTTAAGGTTCGGCCAGTTGGTGACGGATCCTCGTGGCAAAGTCACCAACCATCTAAGGGCTCCCTTCTTTAGGGAAAGGGAGAAGGCATGACATAATAACTGTGAGGATCCCTATAGAAGCGTATAGATTGGACGTAGATATCTATGTGCTCCTGAGGGTCCGTAGTCCTGTCATAAAGTTCCACGTTGGCTAGGAATTTAAAATTCCTTGGAACCCTAAACTCCATAAGCTGAGCAGAGAAGGGCTGCTCCCAATCGTCGAGGTCTAGGTTATTGTTAACAACATTGGGCATTTCAATGTCAGCGTACTGCATCGCCCTGGTCATCAACTGTGTTCTACCTTCCATTTTCACGTTGCATTCTGGGCTGGCCTTCTTGCACAAACCATTCCAGATTCTCCAATCTATGGTATTGCTCCTCCAATATCGCCATTTGTTGTTGCACCAATTCCTGGAATCAGTTTCTGGATATGTTGGATAGAGCCATACCCTTTGGACAGGAAACTCGATCATCTACAACGTTGTTTGTGGATCCCAAGCACTAATACACTAGGATTCTAGACCCATGAATATCAGAGTTAGCTCCTTGCATGTTGATTCCAAGTCTTTCCCTCATAGGAACCCTACGCGATGGATGAGGGCTCTCGTCAGAAAGCGAGGTATCGTGCCCATCATGTAAAGGTTCTGCATTGGGTGCCTAGTTTCTCACGATGGAGGTTTAAATGACTGGTGGTGGAACAGGGTGGGGAAGGCACTGCGCTGCTGGTCCCCACCATCAGCTTGCGAAAGTTTACGCAGCCTCTCCTCTCCTCAAGTTCTGTCTCGTGTTCACCATGGTTGAGTGAGAATAGAAGTTTATGGTTCTCCATAGATGGCGCCAATGTTCACTAGTGGATACTGAAGGATACTGAGATAGGCACATCACAGTAGTTTCTTCCTTGCGCAGCAGCAGCAGAGCTTGTTGAAACAGGGGGTTGGTACCTACAAAGGCATTCCAACACTCAACTCAGGCTGTACACAATTGGGGTTTTTGCTAAAGAATGAGAAGTTACTTATAGAAGGTGAATAAGCTTGGTATTTATAGAGGTTGGATTGGGAGATACACTCCCATAATAGTTGCAGAGGATCTTTATAATATAAGAATGTTGATACTACAATTATGAGCAGCCAGAGGCAGTTATGAGCACTATTATTACACAAGATCATGATTGGTAATAACAGATAATCTTAGGATTTATATATTGCGCATATCTCTTAGTAATGTTACTGCTGCCCAATGTCATGGTCTGACGTACATGGAGTCGGGATCTCATCTACGTGCCAAGTAAGTACCTGTTGTGGTGTTAATGATGGACTCTGGCATACTGCGTGCGGGGTCGACCAGTGGGACATGATCCTATATTATAGTCCAAAATAGACTTATATACTAACATTTTTTCCTACCTTGGTAAAAGATGTTGATATCTTATATTTTTATGTATTTGTCTCGCTAAGATGAGCTATTGTTATTTCCTTCACTATGACAGGGCTAAATTTGGTGTCTGCCATGGCCCAAAAATGTAGAAATTCTTGTTGGTAGCCATATAGAACTAGCATGAACACTAGTCCATTATAGACTTTTATGCCAAATTTCCTGAAATTTCTAGAGGTTATCACACCATGAAATATTTTACTCAATCTTATTGGATAAATATTTCACGCTTCGTTTTTTTTTTTAACATTTGGGAAGGGTCAGACAGACATTTAACTAAAGGATGAAAACTTATACTTAATATAAAAGTGCATTGGGAAGTTCACTTTTTCCTTTTACGTTCACAAAAATATGAACTAAAACATGCTATTAATCACTTATAAGTATCGTACCCATCCTCGTTCGGTTTCCAGACACATCACACATCAGAAACATAGATAACTATAAGAAATCAAAATTGCTGCAACCTCATTGACTCTTTGCAATCTCAGAATTTCTGACTTTGTACTTAAAATAATTTGAATTTTTCTAAGCACACATACATATGGAGTTGAAATTTTGAGTTCACCAAAATACACATAGATGAACACTTATATTGCCTATGTTCAACTACACTTACGAAGACTTATTTTGACATAATTTAAGAATCTGGTTACTAGTGAGGAAATAAATGATGATTAGTGTTTTTTATATGGTAATTACTTCTCTACTCCCTGACTTGGCTTTTCCTAAGCACATATATACTGAATTAAAATTAGAATTCACCAAATCAAGCACAAGCATCAACACTTATATTGCATATGTTTAACTCTTTCGAAGACTATTGTTTACGAAAATCAAGGATCTAGTGACCTGTGAAGATAATCAAATGAAGAGGTGAATTGGACCATGACTAATTGTTCAACAGATTGGGCTTAGTGAATTACAAAACTACCCAAGAGCATTAATAATTACAATACCAAAAGAGACAAATATGATTATATAAAGGAATAATAAAATGTAATATAGGAAAACCAACACTACGTTTGTTTTTTTGCTCTATTACCATGTTACCAACATATTCGATTTGTTATCGATTATTGTACTAAAAATTATCAACAATGTAATCATTGTTATAGCCTATTTGAATAATTTTCATCCTATGAATCATAGTACAATCTCAACATAAATGTCAATGGAAGCACAAGGATAATCAATGATACCCGTGATATACACTAAGAGCAAGTGCACTCTATCACCAAATAATATAGGACTTGAATCCCAGTTATCGATCTCACAAGGAATAAGTGATAATTACTAGATTTGTAAAACTCATTGTTATCCAAATAATCGAAAGCAAAGAAAATTCAAATTAAAAAAATAGAAAACAAATAAAAAAATAAATAAAGAAAAACAATGAACAATCAAACAGAGAATAAATAATTAATGAGAAAGAAAGACAAAGGTGCAAGGTTCACTTGAATCTAATTATTCATATTTTCTTTCATTTATGATGTAAGGTAATTCTTTAGACAATATTCTTTTATCTGCTATTGAATCCCAATGGTCATGGATGAATCTATTCCTAAATTAAATCACCTATTTCATCATTTAGTTGAATTAGGAATGCATTAAGCTTCAACTCAAGAGATGAACTAACATACCTGTCAATTCCATTAGTAGAAAAAATTGATGTTTGTTCATTCACCAATCTAATCCTAGGCTTACCATATAGATCCACTCATTGAATGCGGATGGTCACCAGTCAAACAATGAAATAACACATGCCAAAAGTGATCAAGTTATGACAAAAATGCAAGCAATATGACAGACCCTAAAAGAAATTATCTTAATCAAATTAGAAATCAAGCTCAAATAATTAGGAAAACAAGATCCCCCATAGCCCTAGCTATGAGTTTAGCTACTCATGTTCAATACAAACAAACTCATATCAGAATACAAACCCATGGAAAGAAAATCCAAATAAAAAGGAAAACTAGAAAGAAAGAGAAATCGAAACCCATTTTACGGAGATTATGATCTTCAAGTCTTCAAGAATCAAATCTTCCATTCGAAGCCGTCTTCTAAGGTCTGCTGCCGCGAAACTACTCTATCAAGAGTATGGATTTTCTACGTGATGTGCAAAAGTGTAAAAGTCTCCCCTAGTATGTTGAGTTTGGCGTAACTTTTCTAATTTTTAGAAAATAATGTGTTCTGTTAGGCAACCAGGGCCTAGGCGCTGGATTCTGGGCGCTTAGGCCCTGAGCCACTTAAACAGGGACGCATATTGTTACATTATGCTCGCTTAGGCACTCCTCCCCAGCACTCAGGAGCTAGGTCACTGAATCACCGCTGCTGCATACGCTTTAGGCACTCAAGCGCTCTACTCCAGCGCTCAAGCGCTGGACGCTGATAAAAAATTTCTCTTTTTCTTACTTCTTTAAACGTCCAGTCTTCTCCATGTCTAATTATCTAACAAAAACACACAAAACACAATTAAACAATACTAAAAATAAAACAAAACTTACAAACAAAGTTTAATAAAAAAAATATAAAAGAACATGAAAAACCAAGGAATTGAACCATATAAATATGACATGTTGACGGTTCATCAACTCCCCCACACTTGAGCTTTACTTGTCCTCAAGCAAAGAATAGAAATCAACAACAAGATCAAACTCAACATAAAGAAACATGAATCAAGGGAAATTCCACAATCTAAAAATTCAAGTTTAGCAATCAAATCCAATCAAGTAAGATCATTTAATACTTAAAATAATTAAAGGCTTGAGTTTAGCTTGTAACTTTTCTCTTCACCAAACATATGAGATCACTCATCTTTCCATCACTCAAGTGTTTAAGGACAAAGAGATCACTCAAATTTCTCTTGAAAAATGCAATACCATAAGCTTGCTTATCAATCTTATCTTCACTTCCAAGTTCACACACAACACAAGAATCAAAAGGACTTTCTTTGGTTGTAATAGGGCTAAAGGTATAATGAAAGGTAAGAAAAAGATAAATAAGGGTAAAGAATGCTCTTGGATAAATCGATATAAAGCAGAATCAGGTTAAAAAAATGACAAATAGAGCGTAATGCACAATGATATAACAAATTCTCACTTTCAACCTAATATTCTCAATATTCCTCACCAACAATCCTTTTTTCCTTCTTCTTTTTTCATTTTTTTCTTTTTCTCTTCTTTCCATTTTTTCTATTTTTTTCTTTTTTTATTTTTATTTTCAACCCTTGAAAACAAAAGTAACCTTTCAAGACTTTTTAATCAACATATCAGATGCTCCAAAGAATCCAACCTGATTATTCAATTAGGTATTCAAAGAAATCAATTTCAGACTCAGATAGGGCAACTAAGGGATTATTTTATCAAAACAACTCTGAAAGTCAAGAAAGAATAAAGCCTAATTACCTTAATCATATTCAAGCCTGTATGTGAATCATTAAAATCTCAACAATATATCAAAGCAAGTTCTAATGCACATCAATCAAGAGAAATCTCACTCAAGAAGAAAAATAGGATTTCATTAATGAAAAATCTAATCATTAAAGCTCAAAACTTACTTTTTGGTTAATGTTAATAAAGAGAATAAAAGTAAGCAGACATGACTAATTTTCAACTAAGATGCTAAATTTCACTTTACTTAAATGAAAAAAATTGCTTCACATAAAAACAACCCATGATCAATGGAATCCCCTTTAAAAACATATCTCTACTAGCTCAGAATAAATCAAGACATCAACACACAATTCCTGCTTAATTACCAGCATTACTCAAATGGTCGTCAAATTTTTATTTTTAGAGTACCCCCCACACTTAAGATAAACAATGTCCTCAATGTAGAAGAAAAAGAAATAAAAGGGCAAAGGAAAGAGCAACACAACCTAGTGAATAGTGAGACAATGTTAGGCATAGAAGAAGCACAAGAGTCAATGTTGCCTTTTTCAGATAAATCAAGGTGGCTCAAAGCAAGAGAAATAGGAGGACACCTTCTTCATTTCAAGGCAGTGATTCCATCCCTTGTCCATGACCTTGGAGGTGCCTCCAAAAGCATTTTGAGCTTGATAAAGACTTAGTTGCTTTGGAAGTGCCTCGATGTAAGAGATCTCATTAAACCATGGTGGTTTCAGTCGATCAACAGATGAAGGACTAATTTTTGAAGGAGCATGGAACATAGGAGGACCTTTATCTATTTCAGGAACTTGAGTTTCTAGAAGATCAACATCAACGTTATATGATGGCAAGGGATCTTTGATAGCTGAGGTTTCCTGCTTCTTAGCTTGAATGAGACTGATAGGGGCATGGAGATTTGACATTGGGAAAGATTTAGCCTCCCTAAAGACATTGATGGTCACAGAATCTCCATCCACTCTCAAGATGAGCTCACCCCGAGGAACATCAATCACAACTTCTGAAGTTGCAAAAAATGGTCTTCCAAGAATTAGAGGAATATCAGCGTCCTCTTTCATATCCAGCACCACAAAATCAACTGGGAAAATGAATTTATTCACCTTCACGAAAACATCCTCCACCACACCGCAAGGGTAAGTGATGGATCTATTAGCCAACTGTAATGAATTGTTGGTGGGCTTTGGTTCCTGCATTCCCAATATCTTAAAAATAGTGAAAGACATCAAATTACTACTAGCACCCAAATCATATAATGCCTTATCAAAATAAGAATTACCAATAGAGAAATGAATAATGAAACTCCCTAGATATTTTAATTTCGGAGGTAACTTCAAAAAGATGGAAAAACACTCCTCAGTAAGACATACCATCTCAAATTCCTCAAGGTTGCGTTTCTTTGTAAGTACTTCCTTCAAGAATTTTGCATACTTGGACATTTGAGAGATGACTTTAAGGAATGAAATATTAATTTGTAATTTCTTGAACATCTCCAAGAATTTAGCAAATTCTTTATTTGGCTAAGTGTTCTTGAGCCTTTGAGGGAATGAAATATTGGCATATAGTGATGGTTCATATACTGTGCTTTGCTCACGATCCTTTTTCGCTCTCTGCCACATTGGTTCTTTCTTCTCAACCTCTCCTTCTTTATTGGCATCTTGAATTGAGACATCTTCAGTAAAAAATATCATTTTTCTTTTTCTTAATTCCTGATGGAATAGGTGCTTCATTTGTCTTCTCATCTTTCATAGTAGCTAACTCATCAAAAGTATCTCTGTACTCTGGAATTTCCTTCTTCTAGGAGGACTCCCCAAGTTCTTTATCACTTCTCAGGGTAATTGCATGGACCTGTTCTTTTGGATTAGTCTTAGTAATACTAGACAATGTCCCTGGTGCCCTCGCTGTCATCAATATAGCCAACTGACTAATCTAAGTCTCCAAGCTCTTCATTATGGCATCTGAATTTTGTATGTACTTCATCACAAGATTTTCAAAATTTTACTTCTCTGCAGATGCTTGGAAACCTGGAGGTGGTTGCAGACCTTTCTCCTGGCTTTACTAATAGCTCTGTTGATTTCCCTATTTAAAATTTGGATGGTCCCTTCAACCGGGATTGTATATATTGGCATATGGATTATACTGTTACCGGTTGGAATTACTAACAAAATTTGCTGCTTCAGGCTCAAGAGCAAAAGGACTACCAACTTGATAGTTTGCACTTATATGATCCTATCCGCTACATGTTTCACACATGCTTAGTGGGGCTAGACTGTTTGTTACCATCAGAGTCTCAATCTTCTTCATCAATGCTTCCAATTGACTCAAAATAGCAGTGGAGGAATTAACAACATGTACACGTGCTTGCTTCTTAGGAACCTGGCACTCATTTTGCCATGGATTATACTGTTGCCAGTTAGAAGTACTAACAAAATTTGCTACTTCAAGCTCAGGAGCAAAAGGACTACCAACTTGACACTTTGCACTTATATGACCCTGTCTGCCACATGCTTCACAAAAGATTGGTGGGGCTACACTATTTGTTACCATCAAAGTCTCAACCTTCTTCGTCAATGTTTCCAATTGACTCAAAAGAGTAGTAGAGAAATCAACAACATGTACATCTACTTGCTTTTTAGGAACCTGGCACTCATTTTGCCACTGATAACTGTTTAGCGTCATCTCTTCAATCAGTGCTTGGCTCTCAGTAGGTGTTTTTCTCCATATTGTACCTCTCGCAACAGCATCAATGAGTGAATGGTTAGCAGGTGACAAACCATTATAAAAGGTCTGTAACTACTGCCATACGAGAAATCCATAATGTGGACATCTCCTTAACAACTCTTAAAAGCGCTCCCAAGTTTCATAGAAAGTGTCCATGTCAAACTGCACAAAAGAATATATATCATTCTTTAACTTAGCAGATTTAGAAGAAGAAAAATACTTAGCCTGAAACTGTTGTATCAACTAATCTCATGTAGTGATGGAACCCCTTGGTAGTGACATTAACCATTGACTTGCTCTGTCCCTAAGAGAGAAAGGAAAGAATCGCAATCGGATTGCATCATCTGTCACTCCATTATACTTGATAGTATCACACAACTACAAAAGCCTGACCAAATGTTGATTTGGATCATCCGAAGACAATCCACTAAACTAAACTGAATTCTGAATCATGGAGATCAATGCTTGTTTGATATCAAAATAGTTAGCCACCACAGTTGGTCTTATAATACTCCCTCCATACCCTTCAGTCGTGGGCATAAAATACTTAAGCATAGTTCGCTCTAGTGGGGGAGCTCTTTCTTCACGATTCGCCTCAATTATTAGTTATCTCTCCATCCTATTTATATTTTTTGTCACAGCTGCAATATAAGATTGCTTCTTTAACCTGCGAGCTGTTTTCTTAATTTCAAGATCAAATGTCAAATCAAGAAACTAAGATCGAGTAAGCATAAATAAGAATTATATAAATAGAGAGATAAAGTGACAAATTAATTCAAAAAAATAACAAATAAAAATAAAAAATAAAAATAAAATCATAAATAAAATAAAAAGTGCATCTAAATTAACTAAAGTTTTTCATTTCTAATATTACCAAACTTATTCCTTGACAACGACACCAAAAACTTGATATGCGTAAAATACACTGAGAGCAAGTGCACCCTATCGCCAAGTAATATGGGACTTGAGTCCCAGTTATCGAGCCCACGAGGAATAAGTGGTAATTATTAGATTCGTAAAACTATTTGTTATCTAGACAATCAAAAGTGAAGAGAAATTCAAATTAAAAAAAAGAAAACAAATAAAGAAAAATAATGAAAAATCAAACAGAGAATAGATAATCAATGAGGGAGAGAGACTAGGGCGCAATGTTTACTTGAATCCAATTATTTAGATTTTCTTTTATTTATGATGTAAGGTAATTCTTTAGCCAATATTTTCTTACTTGTTATTGAATCCCAATGGTCATGGATAAAATTGTATTCTATTCCTAAATGAAATCACCTATTTCGTCATTTAGTTGAATTAATTAGGAATGTATTAAGCTTCAACTCAAGAGATGAACTAACATATCTATCAATTCTATTAGTAGAAAAAATTACTGTCTGGTCATTCACCAATTAATCCTAAGCTTATCATATAGATCCACTCATTGAATGCGGATGGTTACCGGTCAAACAATGAATTAACATATGCCAAAAGTGATCAAGTTATGACAATAATGCAAGTAATATGATAGACCCTAAAAGAAATTACCTTAATCAAATTAAAAATCCTAAATTAGGAAAATAAGATCCTTCATAGCCCTAGCTATGGGTTTAGCTACTCATGTTCAATACAAACAAACTCATATCAAAATACAAACCCATGGAAAGAAAACCTAAAGAAAGAGGAAAACTAGAAAGAAAGAGAAATCAAAACCCCTTTTACGGAAATTATGATTTTCAAGCCTTCAAGAATCGAATTCTCCATATGAAGCCGTCCTTAAGGTCTGCTGCCGCGAAACTACTCTATCAAGATTAGGGATTTTCTGCGTGATGTGCAAAAGTGTAAAACTCTCCCCCAATGTGTTGAGTTTGGCGAAACTTTTCTAATTTATAGAAAATAACATGTTTTGTTATGCAACCAGCGCTTAGGCGCTGACTTCTGGGCGCTTGGGCACTGAGCCACTTAAACAGGGATACACGTGTGGAAATAAGTTTGCCCCAATGATTGAATATGTTAAGTTTTGATGATGACAAATACAAGACAAAAAGAATGATGCTTATGCTTGATAGATGTACTTAATAGATGATAAATGCATTACAAAAGATTATTGATCATGTTACACACATGTGCTTAATGAGATATCTTGTATCATGCATGATTATATACTTTATCTAGTTATATTTCACTTAATAATCATGTAATGAGATATGTGTAATATTCTTCATATAATATATCCAATAATATGTTATGAGTTATATTAAATTAATATTGGATTTGGGTCTATTTGAATGAAAATGTGCAAAAAGTGTTCTTTGTTGCATCTTATATAGAGTATATCTATTAGTAATTGATAAATGTATTATTTTGATGTGTTTATGAAAATCTTATATGTATGTTAGACTAACTAAAATTATACATTTATGAATCATGCATATAAAGATACTGAATTATGAATTTAGACTAACTATGTTTATTTTAAGTGAGCAATACATTGTAGGATAGTCCAAGTACCAAGAGTGAGCATTGTAACAAAAAAGAAAAAGATCACAATTATGCTCAGCTCAAGAAGAATGAGAATGATAAGATATTCCAAGCATTTGTAAGATTTGAAGAGAAGAAATTTGTCGAAGCTTGGATTGCATTAAGAAGCCTAAGGACTAGAATTGATATATTTTTCTTTTAGGCTTTCTCCTATGTAAAGATAGAGGTTTTATAAGAAAAGAGCTCAAATATGTTTTTAAATTTTTAAAAATGGTTCTTACATGCTAAAATGCCTAATAAACATGTTTTCAAAAGCTAATCATGGTAGTAGTTCAAAACTATGAAAAATAGTCAAGTTTGAGTTTTGAAAAGTTAACCTTTGGTTAATATTTTGATCATAACTTTCATAATACTTTGAGTTTCATCCTAAAACTATTTCATTTGAAAATAGACTCAAATATATTTTTAATGAGTGGTCATTACCTTTAAATGGATAAGAAATGAAGAAGTTATGACTATTTTCTTTAAACTATGAAAAATAGTCAAGTTTGAGTTTTGAAACGGCTGACCTTTGGTTACTCTTTTGATTATAACTTTTAAAATACTTTGATTTTTGTCCTGAAACCCTTTTCATTTGAAAATAGACTCAAAGATCTTTCCAATGAGTATCATTTGCTTTAAACGGATAAGAAATGAAGAAGTTATGGTCATTTAAAGTTAGTTTTCAAAACCAGAGTGCATGTAATCGATTACATAAGTCCTGTAATCGATTACAATTCTGGAAGAGGCCATGTAATCGATTACAATATCTATGTAATCGATTACCAAGTGCCTAGAAGCGCTCCCAATGGCTATAAATGGCTAGTTTTCATAAAAAAAATCATTTCTAAACACTACCAACAGTTACTTTATCACTTAGACTCTATATATAAGTGATATTTGAAGCTTTTATAACTCTTGAACACTTGATTTGATTCTTGAATCATCAACATTATATTTTGAGCTCTTTATTGCAAAATCCTTCTATTCTTTTATTCTTCAAGTTGTATATCTACTCTTGTGAGAGTTTCTAATCTTTCTCTTCATCTTGAAATCATTGTAAGAGGGTGAGGTATCCCTTATAGTGAGCCTCAAAGACAAAGGGTGAGGTATCCCAAAGGTGTTGTGAGTGCTCTTGAATGTAAAGGTTTTTTCAAGCACCTGTGAAGCGTGAAGAGTTAGAGGCTCTAGCACAAGGGTGAGGTATCCCAAGGTGTGAGGAGTACTTTTATTTGTACAAAGGTTTTCCTAGCACCCGTGAAGTATAGGAGATAGTGAAAAAAATCTCAAGTTAAGTTCGAGGACTGGATGTAAGCCACAAGTGATTGGTAGCTGAACCAGGATAAATTTTTGAGTTTAATTCTCTCTTCCCTATACTCTTTAATTTCAATATTTGGTGCAACATAATTATTTATTGTATATCTTGTCATCTTGATGTTTTGATTTTAAGAACTTGATATATAGCTTATTTGCTTGATTTATCCTATATTCCAAGTGGTATTTGAGAAATCTCTAATAATTGTACATTTGTTAAACTTATTCTGCTGCATATGTTGATTAAAAACTTACCTCTTGGGTGATGGTTGCCATGGCTAATAGCATGTTGTTACGTTCTGCCCGCTTAGGCGTTGGATCACTGAATCACCACTGCTGCATAAGCTTTGGGCGCTCAAACGCTCCACTGCAATGCTCAAGCACTGAACGTTGATGAAAAATTCTTCTTTTCCTTACTTCTTTGAACGTTCAATCTTTTCCATGTGCAATTACCCGACAAAAATACACAAAATACAGAATAAAATCATAATTAAATAATACTAAAAATAAAACAAAACTTACAAACAAAGTTCAATAAAAAAATATAAAAAGAACATGAAAAACCAAAGAATTGAATCGTAAAAATATGACATGTTGACGGTTCATCAGTGAACACTATCTAAGAACTCTTCCACTTCATTTTCATTAAAAGGGAGTCAAAATTAGAGTTCCCCAAATGAAACACAGGAATCACCACTTATTTTGTCAGTGGTCCACACTTAGCAACAATTATTTGCACAATTCATAATTAAGTGGTAAACTCTGTAGAAATAAGTGGTGAATTCTATTTCTTATGTGGTGAATTGGTCGTCTACTCTCTAATTTGGCCTATGAAAGACACATACTAAAAGAGGGTTGAAATTATAGTTTCCCAAATGAAGGACAGGAATCACCACTTATTTTGTCAGTATTCCACACTCAACAATACTTGTTATGCACACAATTCATAATTAAGTGATGAATCAAGTGAAAATAAGTGGTGAATTATATTTTCTATGTAGTGAATTGGTCCTCCACTTCTTAACTTGATCTATGGAAGGCACACACACACGAAATTCAAATTACTGTTTCCCATATTAAATACAGGAATCAACACTCATTTTCCTTCAATTTCTCCCTTAGTAACACTTATATTGTACACAAATCAAATTAAGTGGTGATCCTTGTCGAAATAAATTTCTATACCATAACTATAATATTTATACCATTATAATATTATATAGTTACTACATACAAAAATTACTAGAAAATTAAAAAATTAGTCTGATTATTATCATAGTTATAGATTAATATTCTTTGAACAATTTAAGCACGGAAACTCTTACAATTTGTCAAGCAAATTATAAAATTTATTTACATTTTTATCATCTTTAAGTTTACTTAATTTCATTTAGTGAATTTTTACTTTGTATGAATTAAACTTTCAAAACTTAACTTCTGCACATATGCGTTTGACATTTTACAGTCAAATGTACAAAAGACGATGATGCTTTTTAATTTCGTCTCCTACTAATAAATTACCATATATATACACTTTCAAAACTCATTATTGCCATCTTGGCAATAAGAAAGGGCAACGATATCTTAATAGAACTCTACTGATACAGTTTGCTATCAGGAATAAGCATATATTCAAATTGAAGCCAATACTGATTTGTACCCCTTAACCAAAATAAGTATTTCACAAATATTTGCTATATAATAATACCACTAATTTAAACAAACAAAACACTTATTGAGGTCTGATAAAGTCCAAACACTTCCACTATTAATGCCCACTATCCACACTTGTTCACATGTACTTCGGCGATAAATATCTTCGCACAACATATCTTCAACCAAAAAAACATAGATTGCATTGTGCTGATGGCTACTACTGTACAAAAGTGGTAAACAAATATGTACCCAATCAACCTGCACCACCAACAAACTCATTAGTTTTAGACCTTACATGCAAAATTCAACCCCACTACCTTAATAACAGTAGAACTAATAATTATCGCACCTTTACACAAAACATCTAATTCTATACTTCCATAGTAAAGGCAGACAGCTGAAAGTCCAGGTAGCAAGAAAAGCATGTGCATCTATATACAATATGTCATCAAAATATATGTGTGACACTTTCACAAAGCAAAAGCCACTGCACCACAAAAAATCCAAGATACACTACCATAAGCAATTCGTAAGCATGCTAGTATCAAGTAATTTAGCTTCCCATCAGCTCCTTTTTTTGAAGTTCTTATCTTCCATCCAAAACTCTTTCTAGAAGCATAATTTCCATATAACGATTTCACATCTTCAGAAGAAAACAACATCCCTGTTGCTGACTCCCAATTTGCGGAATCACTGTTCAAGCTATCAACACCATTAGCAACCTCACATGTATGAAGATTGTTTGAATCCTCCATCAACTTCATTTCTTGGTTGTTGCACACACCTGCACAAAATACTGAAATATTACCAGCACATCTTATATTTTATTAACTACTACACAAGTAATTGTCACCAAAATATTGGATGTTACAATCTCTACCAAAACATTTAACCATATGCACAGATCATCATAATACAAGTCCAACATGTTTGTAAATATAAGCACACCAACACCCAACACAATTTTATGGATTGCTGCACACACTTGTTGTACTGTCATGTTAGCAGCCAGATTCATTTGTTATCAACTGTTGCAAGTATAGTTATCAACAATGTAAGCTTCGGTACAACCTAGTAGCAGAATATCTCACCATATGTTTAGCTTATTTTTATACAAATATCCTTGTTTGTTTGTGTTAGATTGGAACTATAGTAAATTAGTAATTAACTTACATTTGAGTTCCAGATGTCCTCCTTCGTCCTAGAGAAAGAACCAACAACTACTCCAGCTAATGAGCTTTTCTACAAAGAAAAGCTCCTACCTCTTCACCTTCCCCCTAGGCTACAAATGGTTGAGAATCTATGGTAAAAAAGGGGGGGGGGGGTGGAAAGGAAGGAAGGACAGGGGATTCATTATGGTTGTTAAGCCTTTGACATTTTATTTTACAGATACAGTCTCCCACCCATAAATGTAAGAATTGTGAAGTTTTAAACAAATCGTACTCAAACCGAAAATCCAAGTTTAAGCATAGTTAAAAAATTGTCATGTGTATCAGATTTTAGATTAGATTTTTTCCACCCTTTTTATTTATTGCTGAGTGACAGAATTAACTTCACTGCAGATGTAAAACACAATCTACTATAATCAAGTAAACCATTTAATGTCATGAAATATTGAACAAGGTTTCCCTAACTCACTTAAACTGACAGAAACCTTGACTACTTGACTCTCTATATGGTGTAAAAGCACATACACGTCTGCATGAAATTTACTAGCTAACAAAGTAAAGGAATGGCAGCAAAACAAGAGTATTACCTTTTTTTTTAATAATTATTACCTAACGGCTAATTGATAATGGCTATTTGCTACACACCTAGAAGACTTACTCTTATAGAATTTGATGAAGTTGATATGAGGTTGATCCACAAAATGCAATGAATTAGAGGATTTAAACAAACTATACTAGACAGCACAAAAGAAACAATGTTGTGCCTCACGACCTGCAAGAGTGAGCAATACTGAACCCAAACCACTAGTAGTTAACCACTTATGTGTGGAGAAACCTAGCAACTCCATGAATAGTGACACAGCAGCAACCCATACAAATCATAGGTGCAATTGCTGCCACCCAAAAGAGTTCCTTATTCTTTTTAGCCTGTCCATTACAGCACATCAATTACGAAAGTTCAAATGGAAAGGAAGGAAGGAAGGAAGGGAAATTGTTGGCATTCTTACTATATACTTGGTTATAAGAAGGAAGGCCACAAATGCTACTCCAATTACTATTGCCAGCCAATTCCACTGTAAGCAAAGATTAAAGCAAATGTTTGTGAGCCCGTTTTTACTCTTTCATCTATACTGAAAGAGAATTTTACTACAAAATGAAGGTTTACCCCATGGTGCACTGTACTCCAAACTGAGCGCATGACAAAAACAATATCAGTTTTCTTAGTGAAGATTTGTATGCCAAGCAGACCTTTAAGCTGTTGTAGTGCAATAGTAATGGCAGCTCCACCCATGAATCCCACAATGGCATCATGAGATAGGTAGTCATTCAAGAAACCAAGCATGCAAAATTCACGAATTGATTGCAACACAAGAGTCTAAGCAAAGCAAGAAAGAACAATGCATAAGAATCATTTACTAAGCCAACAATATTTTACCTAAAAACTCCTAGTGCCATTTGAGTGATTCCTGCAAAGAAGGTGGCAGTAAATGCAAGACGCAGATATTCAAGACTTTTGAAGTCACTACTCTCATCAGTAAGCATAGTCCCAAGCAAGAGGGACACCACAGCTACAGGTCCTATGGCAACATCTCTTGAGCTACCCATGAAAGCATACACTAGAGAAGCCACAAAGCTGGTGTCTGCACACAGTGACAGAAAGCCAAGTCACGTAACTGAAGAAAGGATATCTACCTGAAAAACTGACATGTCCTAGTTGCTTAAAACAAATCATAATACTCACATAGTCCATACTGGGGATCCAAATTTGCAAGCTTTGCATGTGCACTGTCCTGTTATGTATGCACTCATATGTTAACGAGTAATAATCCAAATTTGCAAGCTTTAAAATTTGCTTACCGCGAGTGTCCTAACAAGTTTTACTACTATGAACTATACCAGCAAAATACTGACACTAAGCTCTAGACCTTCGTAATCTGGCTAGCATCAGGAATCTCATTAAAGGCAGAACAATGTTAAAATCAGAGACCAATAGCAAAATAATACTGAGTTTTAAAGGTTTAAGTTAAGTTTTCTATACAAATTCAATAAAACTCAATCTGAATGAGTAAGCGCTATAATCTATTTGTACCAAAGTAAATTCACAACAGTGCTTGAAAGCCACATAGTTTCATGTTCTCGTAAGCGCTTAAGATTTTACAAATCTATATATCTGTAGGAGACAACTAATGCTCAAACAAAGAGCACAAATTCCAATTATTTATTTTAGTCAAAAAAGCACCAGATTCACATTCATTTCATGCTTTAACATCCAAATTGAAGGGACATACCTGGTTGAGAGATGACTTTCGAACAGAGGGAGAAAATGACTCTTCACTATTTCACTCTTCCATTGCGAAGAGAAGCATTGCCTCCACCGGAACAGAGAGAATGACACGAGCTGAACGAGAAGGAGAGATAAAGGGAAGTGGGTAAGAGCCATTGTGATTCCCGCGGCAGTTGTAAAGCAAGCTCGGAAGTGAGGTTCAGGTGAAGAGGAGCACATGCATGAAAATGAAATGTCGAGAGAGGGAGAAAACGAAATGAAATGTTGGGGGAAAAAATGAAAACGAAAATGTTGAGAGGGAGTAGTTGCCAGCTGGCATACGGTGTCCCGTATGGTGTCGGAGAAGAGTTGTTCAAAAACAAGTATGATATTTTTACGGTCGCGCTATTTGTCCAACAAAAAGACTCCAACTTTTGTCTATCGTATGTCACGTGTCATCATTTGAAATTTGAAATATGAAACTGTTCACGTTAAGAATAAGTGGTTAATACGTTATGAATAAGTGGTTAATCAGTATAAGTTTCTGGTTAATACATTCGAAATAAGTAAGTGGTTAATACGTTAGAAATAAGTGGTTAATCAGTATAAATTTTTGGTTAATACATTCGAAATAAGTGGTTAATCTATATCAGTTTCTGGTGAATCTGAGAAAGAGTTCCTAATAATGAATAAGTGGTTAATACATTAGGAATAAGTGGTTAATCAGTATATGTTTTTGGTAAATCCAAGAAAGAGTTCTCAATAATGAGTAAATGGTTAATACGTTAAGAATAAGTGGTTAATCAATATTAGTTTCTGGTGAATCCAAGAAGTAGGAAATGAGAAGCGAGAAATTAAATGGTTAATACGTTAAGAATAAGTGGTTAATCGATTAGTTTCGGTGAATCCCAAAAGCGAAATGAAAAGCGAGAAATTAAATGGTTAATACGTTAGGAATAAGTGGTTAATCGATGTCGGTTCACAAGTGAATCCAAGCGGGAAATGAAAAGCTTGAAATGAAAATATTGGCATACGGAAAAGTCAACAAACATACGTGCGGAAGATAGGGTGGAGGAAAGTTGGAGTATTTTGGTTGAATGAAAAACGCTTTCCATATTTTTATCGTAAATGATTTATATATAATATATATTTTTTATATTTTTTAATATTATTTATCATATTAATTTTTTATATTTTTTTATTTAATCATACATATTAAAAATAGATATGAAAAAGAGTGTAAACATTAAAATAATATATGACCATCATTTTTCATAAAATAAATGCAGATCTCATTTCTTTTAATAATATTAATGAATCTAAAGAATGGTTTATTTTGTAAAAGGAAAATGATGCTCCTACCGTGTACAGTATGTACACTAATTTTAACACCTATGTCATGTCATTATTTTTCATTTAAAAAATAAAAAAAAGTTGATATACGTTGATATACGATTTTTCTCTCTTTCTCATTTCCGTCTCCCTCTCACTTCTCCCTCTTTCTCTACTTTCTCCATGTCCGAAAACCGGTGACTCCTCTCTCCCTCTCATCTCTCGTCGCATCTCCGTCGCACACACCCTCCGTAGCCCGCAACACCGCTGCTCCCTCTCTTTCTCATTTCCGTCTCCCTCTTATTTCCCCCTCTTTCTCTACTTTCTCCATGTCTGAAAACTGGTGACTCCCTCTCCCTCTCATCTCTGTCGCTTCTCTGTCGCACACAGCCCTCCGTAGCCCGCAACACCGCTGCTCCCTCTCTTTCTAATGAAGCTTCGGCAAGTATACCGAGTCGCACAAGTAATAAAGAGTGAGTGAGTATCGTTCCCACGAGGATTGATTAATATTAAGTACCAATTTCACTAGGCTATTACTATCTAGACTAACTCTTATAATGAGATGGTTGTAAAAAGAACATTAAGAGAATAAACTGAAGGAATGAGCAATTAAACTTAATTTTTAAAAGAATTTGAATTAAGAGTTATAAAATGAAATCAATGAATGAGAACACTAGGGGTTGATTTTCACTTGACCCATCCTTAACTTCCATGTAATTCAATTAATTATGTTTAATTCTCTCAATTGATGGTAAGAAAAACACTGAATTAGCCAAAACCCAATTCCTTGGTGGATTAACTCTCTCCCAATTACCTCAAATTACCAATTCCTTAGTCAATTTCATGTAATTAAGAGGATTAGGCATGAGATTCCTAAATTAACCACATAATCACCAAGACCCATTCCTAGATATTGATAGATTATGGTGCTAAACTCAAGAAGCAAGAGGTAAAGAGGAATTTTCCAATTCTCAAAATACCCAACAAAACAATCTATGGTTGATCAAGTCACAGAAGCATTAAGCACAGAGATTAACACTCAATTGAACAGAACTAAACATCAAATAATCAAAGATCCATGTACATCAAGTTTGGGTCAAGCTAGATCTCCCCCTAGCTATGGAGATTTAGTTACCCATGAAAAGAAATGAAAATAAAGAAGAAAGAGAAGAAGAAACCAAGAGATCCATGGAGATGGAGAGGATAAATCTTCACTCCCTTGATCTTGGATCCACGCCCCTCACTTGCAAAAATGGTGGAAAAAGCGAGAAAGGATGGAGAAGAGTCGGCCTCCTTAATGAAATAGTCCCCAAAAACTGATTCCCTCTCAAAATGGTTGCCTTCCATCTATTTATATTGGGTCAAGTGAGAACCACGTGCATCAGAAAAAATAGCATCAGTCGTCCACGCACGTGCGTGAATTCCTTGCGCACATGCGTAAGATTTTTTGGCCCAAGACAGAGGCTGTCACGCATGTGCGTGAATTCCTTGCGCACATGCGTAAGCTTTTCTGATCCAAAAACAGAGGCTGTCACGCATGTGCGTGGATTCCTTGCGCACATGCGTGGATGCCTACTTTCAATTCTTCTCTTCCAAAGTTATTGTTATCCTTTTTTGATACTTGCTCTTCATGTCCATTGCTCCATAGTCCTTTTCCAAAGCTTCTTTTGCCCTTCAAAATCCACAGATTAAATTCAATTAGTCAGAATCAAGTTATTACATTAAAATGAATCATTAAGCATCATGAAATGCAATTGGACAATGTGAAAGTTAGCTCAGCTCAAGACATGAAAGAAGTGTGCACTTTAAGCATAATTTCTTATGAGGACTGAAAGATAATTACACTCATCACTCTCATTTCTATTCAAATTGAGATTGTAATAACTCTATTTTGTGGAGTTATCACACCCCCAAACCTCAGTTTTGCTAGTCCTTGAGCAAAATATAGAACCAACTCCAATCAATCAACCAAGCACAGATTACCCCAAAATGTTCAAAGAGATTACAAGTTTGGGAAAATAACAATGCAAGCAGAAGAATATCATATATGGCCTCAAAACATATTAGCTCAAGCTGAAGTGTTGCAATTGACAACTCAAACTCAACCAATACATGCCCATGCACACAATCATATGATGACTTCCTCACAATGCATGGATGTGTAAACTCTTCAAGATCCAGTTCAACATTCCAAAAAAAATTATGAGCAAGCACATGTGCTTCGAATGCATACCCTATAAGATTGATTCTCATCCCTCTCTCCACTAATGTAGACAAAGCACAACCAAGGATCAAGAGGGACTTTCTGAGCTTGTAATGTGTGGCTATGGGTAAGGGCGAAGAAAGAAGGGGAAAGGAAAAATTGAATCAACAGTCAAATGCACAATTAAGAAATTCAAATGCTTCAAGTCATTCAAGAAAAGAAAGAGTTCAAGAATCAACCCATTTATTCCTCCTATTTTTGTACAACTTTTAGTTTTTTTTTTTTTTACAAGTATCTTTCTTCTTCTTTTCTTTTCCTTTTTGTTTTTAACTTTTTTTTTTACATATATATATACAAGTGTCTTTTTCTCTTTTTTTTTTGTATTTTTTTTTAGCCATACCATTTTTTTTTAATAGAACTGCTCCACACAATATATTCCCCCCCTTTTTTTGTGCTCTTCTTTTTTTTTTTTAACACTTTTCCCATATTCTTCTTTACTTCTCAGAGTTGATTCCCAATGGTCCTCTCTTTTCATTTGTAATGCACTATGAAGACTTAAAGCAAATGAAGATGCCCAATCATGCATTCAACAAAGGTTATGTGAATGGGATCAAACAATTTCCACATGAACATGGGGTAAAGGTTGGAAGTTTTGGGTAAAAGAAAAAATTATTGGCTAAACTCACACACCCAAGGCTTCAAAATGGGATCTAGGGAATATTCACCTTTGGTTGGCTTGAAACGGCTCAATCTGTTCAAAAAAAAAATTGCCCTAATCATTTCCTTGGTCATGTAGTGCCTAGGATTTCGCCTCAAGGGGAATCAAAACAACTCATAAGTCATTCACAATCCATACATATGCAAATCATAATTTCTCTAGACATGCATTCCCATCAAAATTTGAGTTAAGCACACACACACAAGGTAAGAGAGCTTAATCATACAAAAGTGTGTATGGGATATCAAATAAAGATTTGAATTGGCAAAGGTAACACTAAATCAAGATGATCCATGTAGTTACTCTTCATTGGCCATTCCATTCAATAGCTTACAAGCTAGTTCCTCTACTTGTTTCTCTTTTTCCTCTTTTTTTTTTATAAAAAAAATGAAAGAGAATAGGAAAAGGGGAGCATGGGTGTCAGATCAGATCTAAAAGCAATAATGCACAATATGCATAATTCAAAGAATGCTCAAAAAAATATTACACCCCACCCCCAAACCTAAGGAGAAACATGTCCCCATGGTTCAATAGAAAGAAGCATACCTGATATTCAGAAAAACAGACACAACATTCACTATGCAATCAAAGTGGAATGAAAGACGTGAACTTGGAATGAATGAAGTGTAATGAACGAAACATGTGAAATGAATGAATGAAAAACATGTTCGGTCCATGAATGAATGAAATAGTGAATGAGTCATTTAGGCAAACAGGTGGTACGCACAACGTTGGAGACTACAAGCTAAGCAGTGATAACAGCTAAAAATTGCCCAGATGCACAATAGTAATCAGACTCGGATGAGAAAAAAATACAAAAGAAAAAGGTAAAGAGGGAAAAAGAAAAAGAAAAAGAAAGAAAAAAATATATATATATATTATGTACCCGAGAGAAGAAGAGTGAAGCCCCAACGGAAAAATGGTGCAAAAATCACAAATGGGAAGGGGATGTGAAAAAGAGAGAAGAAAAGAGGGCTACTGTATTTGTGGGAGAAGAGAAGAGAAGACGTTTTGGGAGAAATGGAAGGAAAGGGCGAACAGAAAAAGGGAGATGAGCGTGGAATGAGAGGGGGAGAAAAGATTGGAGAAAAAGAAAGAATGTGTGCTGAAAAGATTGGAAATATATATATTCTTTGGAATGATGCGTTCCGGACGTTGTGTTTCCTGACGTTGTGTTTCCTTTTTTTTTTTTTTTTTTTTAGGAACCTACGCATATGCGTGGCCTCTCACGCATGTGCGCAGCTTGTGCCGCTACGCCAATTTCTGTAAGAAACCGAGAGACTCCCACGCATGTGCGTGGTTTCCTCACGCATGTGCGCAACACACTCTGCCCAATTTTCTATCAGCAACCAGAGACCTCCACGCATGTGCGTGGTTTCCTCACGCATGTGTGCGAAACACTCTGCCAATTTTTTTTCAGCAGCCAGAGAACCCCACGCATGTGCGTGGTTTCCTCACACATGTGCGCGAAATGCTGGTTCCCAGGACCCAAAAATCGTCTAAGTATCTATCCTTTCCAAAATTTTTTATTTTTTATTTTTTTATTTTTTTTAATCAAACAGGAGCCACTTCCAACACTCCATCCCTGCAAAAATCAAAATAAAAAAAAATCACTTGTTAAAAACTTCAAAATTTGAAAACCCAAAATCAAAATAACAAAACAAAAGAGTTGAAAAACTTGGGTTGCCTCCCAAGAAGCGCCCTTTTTATAGTCTTGGCTAGACTTTCTCAGAAATCAATTGGGTTGATTCAATGTCAAGGAGGAAGTGTGCCGGTTGACATCCCCTCCAAGATAGTGTTTCACCCTCTGGCCAATGGCTTTGAAGCTTCTCCCAGATGCAGGTTCTATCAACTCAATTGCTCCATGTGGAAATACTTCTTTTACCACAAATGGGCCAGACCATCTTGATATCAACTTTCCAGGAAATAACTTCAATCTTGAATTGAAGAGTAACACTTGTTGTCCTGGTTCAAAAGTTCTCCAAGCTATCTTTTTATCATGCCATCTTTTGGTTCTTTCCTTGTATATTCTAGCATTCTCATAAGCTTGTAAGCGCATTTCATCCAACGCATTCAGCTGAAGCATCCTCTGTTCACCTGCTTCCTTCAGGTCGAAGTTAAGGAACTTAGTTGCCCAAAAGGCTTTATGTTCCAATTCGACAGGGAGATGACAAGCTTTTCCATACACCAATTGATATGGAGACATACCAATTGGTGTTTTAAAAGCTGTTCTGTAAGCCCACAATGCATCATCAATTTTCCTGGCCCAATCTTTTCTTGACACCCCAACCATTTTTTCCAAAATCCGCTTTAATTCGCGGTTAGAAATCTCAACTTGGCCACTTGTTTGCAGATGATATGGAGTTACAACACGATGTGAGACTCCATATTTACTCAACACAACCTCTAACTGTTTATTACAGAAATGGCTCCCTCCATCACTAATTAGTGCTCTAGGTACTCCAAATCTTGAAAAGATGTTCTTCTTTAGAAACCCAATCACCACTTTAGCATCATTGGTTTGACAAGGTATGGCTTCTACCCATTTGGATACATAGTCAACCGCGACCAAGATGTAAAGATTGGAAAATGAAGAAGGAAAAGGGCCCATGAAGTCAATGCCCCAAACATCAAAAAGCTCAACCTCCAAAATGTTATTAAGTGGCATTTCATGCTTTCTTGAAATGATCCCGGCTCTTTGGCACTTATCACATTTTTCCACAAACAATTTAGCATCCTTGAAGAGGGTTGGCCAGTAAAATCCACTTTGTAATACCTTACCTGCTGTCCTATCCCCACTGAAATGACCTCCATAGTCTGAGTTATGACAATGCCACAAGATGCTATCAAATTCTCCTTCAGGCACACACCTCCTTAACATCCCATCAACACATTGTTTGAACAAAAATAGTGCATCCCATCTAAAAAATCTGGCATCATGTAAGAATTTCTTTCTTTGTTGCCAACTCATGTTCAAGGGAAAAACTCTAGCAGCTTTGAAATTTACAAAATCTGCAAACCACGGTAGGCTCTGAATAGCCAAGAGTTGTTCATCTGGAAATTCTTCCTTGATGGGAAAAGGTTGATTTTTCACCTCCTCATTTTGCACAATTCTTGATAAATGGTTAGCTACAAGATTTTCTGTGCCTTTCTTGTCTTTAATTTCTATATCAAACTCCTGCAACAAAAGAATCCAATGAATCAATCGTGGCTTTGCTTCTTGTTTGTTCAAAAGATACTTTAAAGCAGAATGATCAGTATATACAATGACTTTTGACCTAATCAAATAAGACCTAAATTTATCAAAAGCAAAAACCACGGCAAGCAACTCTTTCTCAGTTGTGGTGTAATTTATTTGAGCTTCATTCAATACCCTACTAGCATAATAGATAACATGCAAAACTCTATCTATCATTTGCCCTAAAACAGCCCCTACTGCAAAGTCACTTGCATCGCACATCAATTCAAATGATAAATTCCAGTTAGGGGCAACAATTATGGGAGCAGAGACAAGCTTTTCTTTAAGGGTATTGAAAGCATGTAAACAGGCATCATCAAACACAAATGGTGCATTATTGGCTAATAGATTGCATAAAGGCTTAGCAATTTTTGAGAAATCCTTTATGAATCTTCTATAAAATCCTGCATGCCCAAGAAAGCTTCTTATCCGCTTGACATTTGTTGGAGGGGGTAACTTCTCAATTATGTCCACTTTTGCTCTATCAACCTCAATGCCTTTGAAAGAGATCCTGTGGCCAAGAACTATCCCTTCCTGCACCATAAAGTGACACTTTTCCCAATTTAAAACCAAATTAGTTTCTTGACATCTCTTTAAAACTAATGAAAGATTAAATAAGCAAACATCAAAAGAGGGCCCAAAAATAGAAAAATCATCCATGAACACTTCAATGAATTTTTCCAGCATATCAGAAAAAATGGAACACATACACCTTTGAAAAGTGGCAGGAGCATTGCACAAACCAAAAGGCATCCTCCGGTAGGCAAATATCCCATAGGGGCAGGTGAATGTTGTCTTCTCTTGATTCGCTGGGTCTACCACAATTTGGTTATAACTTGAATAACCATCCGAGCAATAATATGCGTGGCGGCTAACCTTTCCAACATCTGGTCAATGAACAGAAGGGGAAAATGATCTTTCCTGGTTGCATCATTGAGTTTCCGGTAATCTATGCACATCCTCCATCCAGTCACAGTTCTTGTTGGAATGAGTTCATTTTTCTCATTGACCACCACTGTCATACCACCCTTTTTAGGAACAACTTGAACTGGACTCACCCATGGGCTATCTGAAATAGAGTAGATAATGCCAGCATCAAACAGTTTCATTACTTCCTTCTTAACCACCTCTTTCAAGGTTGGATTAAGTCTCCTCTGAGGTTGAACCACTGGCTTGTAGTTGTCCTCCATGAGTATCTTGTGCATGCAAACTGAAGGACTAATGCCTTTGAGATCACTAATAGTCCATCCAATCGCTGATTTATGCTCTCTCAACACCCTCAGAAGCTTCTCCTCTTCAAGTTCACTTAATGAAGCATTGAAAATCACTGGATAGGTGTTGTTATCACTAAGAAACCTGTATTTGAGAGTAAGAGGCAGCGGCTTCAATTCCAACTTAGGAAGTTCTTCCTTGTCAACCTTGTCATTTTTCAACTCTTCAACCTTTTTCCCATTAGCGTCAATTGGCAAGGCTTCCAACTCTTCAATGCACTTCATTACTTCCTGATCCACATCTTCTTCTTTAATTGTCTTGGAATGCACCATGGTTGTTTCAAGTGGTGTTTTTGGTATAGATTCTTGAAACACTTCATTCACTAAAGAATCAATTATATCAACCCTAAAACACCGATCCTTTTCCATTGGGTGCTTCATTGCCTCAAACACATTGAAAGTGACATTTTCATCTTGAACTCTTAGCATCAACTCTCCCTGTTGTACATCTATCAGTGCTCTTCCAGTGGCTAAGAATGGTCTTCCGAGTATGAGTGGAATCTCTGCATCTTCTTCCATGTCTAATACAACAAAGTCAGCTGGAAATATGAACTTGTCCACTTTCACTAGCACATCTTCCACAATACCGTAAGGGTACTTAATTGATCGATCTGCTAGCTGAAGGGAGACCATTGTAGGCTTCACCTCATTAATTCCAAGCTTGTGCAAGATAGATAAAGGCATAAGATTAATGATTGCACCAAGATCACAAAGAGCTTTACCAATGGTAACATTACCAATGGTGCATGGAATACTGAAGCTTCCCAGATCTTTGAGTTTTGGGGGTAACTTCCTTTGAATGATAGCACTGCATTCTTCTGTGAGCACTACTATTTCATCCTCCTTCAATTTTCTTTTCTTGGAAAGCAATTCCTTCATAAACTTTGCGTAAGAGGGCATTTGTTCTAATGCCTCTGCAAATGGAATGTTGATTTGGAGCTTTTTGAAGACGTCTAAGAATCTAGCAAAGTGCTTCTCTTGGTCTTGCTTCTTCAACCTTTGAGGATATGGAATTCTATCATAGGATGAAGGTTCATATGGCCTGTCCCAGTCTAGATCTTTCCTCTTCCTTCTTTCATTTCTAGGACTTTCCTCTTTAGACTTGTCTTCTTCACTAAGCTCCTTGGTCACTTTATCTTCCAAAGGAATCTCATCAGTCACTTGCTCTTGAACTTTCTCACTCGACTTATCCTTTCTTTCTTGTGGTTCAATCACTTTCCCACTTCTTGTAGTGATAGCTTTACAATGCTCCTTGGGGTTTGTAATAGTATCACTAGGCAAAGTGCCTTGTGATTGCTCAGCCATTTGTCTAGAAAGTTGTCCAATTTGAGATTCCAAGCTTCTAATTGATGCTTCTTGATTCTTAAAATTGGATCTAGCCTCTTGTATGAAACTGTCAGTGGTCAAGGCAAGACTTTTAACAATGCTCTCAAGATCAGATGATTTTGCTTGTTGAGGTTGTGAGGAAGATGCAGATGAAGGTTGTTGGTGAGGAGGAGGTGGCCTTGGCATTCCTTGCGTATTCCATGAGAAGTTTGGATGATTCCTCCACCCTGGATTATAAGTATTTGAATAACGGCTGTTTTGAGGTCTGGAAAAATTTCCCATGTAATTGGCCTGCTCTTGAATTGGAGCACTTCCATCACAAGCTCCATTCATATGGTTTCCTCCACAAAAGTCACAAACTAGAGGTTGAGAGTTCATGGAGTTCACTTGCATGCTTCCAAATTATTTTGTAAGGCTGGCCATTTGCTGAGAGAGTAACTTATTTTGGGCCAAGATAGCATCCAAAGTCTCCAATTCCATAACACCACGCTTCCCTGTCAGCCTTCCATATGGTGTATGATACTCATTTGCTGCAATGACCTCAATTAATTGCCTGGCTTCTTCTGGAGTCTTGGTATTAAGAGAACCATTTGCCGAAGCATCAACCATATTTCTTGTGGTCGGATTCAAGTTGTTGTAGAAAATGTGCATTGTCTGAAATTCATCAAATCCATGATTCGGGCATTTCCTCAACATCTCCTTGAATCTTTCCTAAGCCTCATGTAGTGATTCTCCCTCCTTTTGTGCAAAGCAAGATATGTCACCCCTTATCTTCATGTATCTTGAGGGTGGATAAAATCGTGTAAGGAACTTGTTGGCTAAGTCATCCCATGTAGTGACACTCCCATTGGGTAATGACTGCAACCAATGTTTGGCTTTATCCCTCACAGAATCCGAACAGTCTCACACTTGATGGCATCCTCAATTGCTCCATTGATCTTTATGTTTTCACAATTATCCAAGAAATTGGAAATATGAAGGTTAGGATCTTCATCATCATTACCTCCAAACTGTTCTCTCACTTTGCACCAACTGAATAAGAGATGTCTTCAGCTCAAAATTGTTGGCTTCAATAGGAGGGGGCACAACACCAGATACACGCCCATCAACTGTGGGGATGGAATAATCCCCAAAAGTTCTTCGCACTGGTTGTCTATTTCGCTCAGCCATAGCTGATTGTTCTGCCTTTTTCCTTGCTTTGGTTCTTTTTCGATTTCTTTTAGTAGACTTTTCAATTTCTGGATCAAAAAGCAAAGCTCCCGGATTAATGGTACCTCGCATAAAAAACAAAAGTAAAAAGTGAAAGCAAACAAAATAGAACTAAATGACAATTAAACAATGTAAAAAAAATGTCTAAAGTAGCAATATTCTAGATACTACTTGATATTAATACTAACTCAATCCCCGGCAACGGCGCCAAAAACTTGATGAAGCTTCGGCAAGTATACCGAGTCGCACAAGTAATAAAGAGTGAGTGAGTATCATTCCCACGAGGATTGATTAATATTAAGTACCAATTTCACTAGGCTATTACTATCTAGACTAACTCTTATAATAAGATGGTTGTAAAAAGAACATTAAGAGGATAAACTGAAGGAATGAGCAATTAAACTTAATTTTTAAAAGAATTTGAATTAAGAGTTATAAAATGAAATCAATGAATGAGAACACTAGGGGTTGATTTTCACTTGACCCATCCTTAACTTCCATGTAATTCAATTAATTATGTTTAATTCTCTCAATTGATAGTAAGAAAAACACTGAATTAGCCAAAACCCAATTCCTTGGTGGATTAACTCTCTCCCAATTACCTCAAATTACCAATTCCTTAGTCAATTTCATGTAATTAAGAGGATTACGCATGAGATTCCTAAATTAACCACATAATCACCAAGACCCATTCCTAGATGTTGATAGATTATGGTGCTAAACTCAAGAAGCAAGAGGTAAAGAGGAATTTTCCAATTCTCAAAATACCCAACAAAACAATCTATGGTTGATCAAGTCACAGAAGCATTAAGCACAGAAATTAACACTCAATTGAACAGAACTAAACATCAAATAATCAAAGATCCATGTACATCAATTTTGGGTCAAGCTAGATCTCCCACAGCTATGGAGATTTAGTTACCCATGAAAAGAAATGAAAATAAAGAAGAAAGGGAAGAAGAAACCAAGAGATCCATGGAGATGGAGAGGATAAATCTTCACTCCCTTGATCTTGGATCCACGCCCCTCACTTGCAAAAATGGTGAAAAGAGCGAGAAAGGATGGAGAAGAGTCGGCCTCCTTAATGAAATAGTCCCCAAAAACTGAAAACTCTCAAAATGGTTGCCTTCCATCTATTTATATTGGGTCAAGTGAAAACCACGTGCATCAGAAAAAATAGCATCAGTCGTCCACGCACGTGCGTGAATTCCTTGCGCACATGCGTAAGATTTTCTGGCCCAAGACAGAGGCTGTCACGCATGTGCGTGAATTCCTTGCGCACATGCGTAAGCTTTTCTGATTCAAAAATAGAGGCTGTCACGCATGTGCGTGAATTTCTTGCGCACATGCGTAAGCTTTTCTGATCCAAAAACAGAGGCTGTCACGCATGTGCGTGGATTCCTTGCGCACATGCGTGGATGCCTACTTTCAATTCTTCTCTTCCAAAGTTATTGTTGTCCTTTTTTGATACTTGCTCTTCATGTCCATTGCTCCATAGTCCTTTTCCAAAGCTTCTTTTGCCCTTCAAAATCCACAGATTAAATTCAATTAGTCAGAATCAAGTTATTACATTAAAATGAATCATTAAGCATCATGAAATGCAATTGGACAATGTGAAAGTTAGCTCAGCTCAAGACATGAAAGAAGTGTGCACTTTAAGCATAATTTCTTATGAGGACTGAAAGATAATTGCACTCATCACTCTCATTTCTATTCAAATTGAGATTGTAATAACTCCATTTTGTGGAGTTATCACTTTCTCATTTCCGACTCCCTCTCATTTCCCCCTCTTTCTCTACTTTCTCTATGTCTGAAAACTGGTGACTCCCTCTCCCTCTCATCTCCGTCGCATTTTCGTCGCACACAGCCCTTCGTAGCCAGCAACACCGCTGCCTTCGTAGCCTGCTCGAAGCTCCGCAACACCGCTGCCTTCGCTTCCCTCTGTGCTTCATCAAGGTACTTTCTCCATTAGATACGTAAGCTCAACAATGTTCTAAGAACATGTAGTGAAGAGCTTAAGCTCAACAATGTTCTAAATGGTCACTACATGAAGGGAAACTTAATGTTATGAGATGGGTAGATTTAATAAATTTTTGGGCAGTGTCAGAGGTTGAAAAGAAATTATCAGAAAAAAAAATGAAGGGAAACTGAACAATCGTACCAATAACACTCTTGGCATTATTCTGCTCCAGGAGAGTTGCAACCCCAAATCTCCAATTTTAAGTTCTCCTTGGTGACCATTTATAAAAATATATTATCACACTTCAGGTCCCTGTGTATAATTGGTGGGTTACGACTGTGGAGGTAATTTAGACCTATTAAAATCTGTCTTGCCCATCCTTTAATAGCCTTTATGTCAACCTTCTTGTGTTTCTTACGATACCTAAATGATACATAAAATCCACTCACCAAAAAGATGATTTCACAATAAAAGAGAAAAAGAGATTAAATACGTTTAAAGAAGGTAGTGAACATACTTGTCTGAGGCTCCCGAGGTGAACAACTCAGTAATCATGTTAACTTGATCTTGTGCTTGTCATCAATCTAGGAATTGTAGAACTTTACTATGTTATTGTGCTTCAATGACTTTAAGAGATGCACTTCGAGTATAGTGTCTCTAAGTTACCTGGTGATTATATTAACCCAAACCACAATATGCATTGCGTTATATTCTAAACTGTTCTTGGCATTCAAAATGTCTTTTTTTGCATAGGGAAAACATTTGACAGTGACCTGCTTTGAAATTTAATTATTTATTTTTCTATAGCTTTATTTGGGTGGATGAGAACTCATTTTGGTTTAACTCTAACTTAATCATACATAATCTTCTTACTAGAATAAGTACATGTAAGAAGTAATAAAGAAACAATAATGTTAGGATTGATTGTGCACAGAAGATGAATAAATTAACAGATAAAAACTAGCTGCCTATACTGTTGCTGCATATCAATTACAACACTAAACCAGGTGACTTTAAAGATAAGTACTTGCAGTTTTTACTTTGTCTTGTTGTTGGGAAATTATTGACTTGTGAATGGGTTTAATTTTGCATGTAAATGAGAAGGGTTGGATTCTTTGCTGGTTTGTTATCTTTGTGGCATGTTAGATGGTTGCTTGTGTTCGTTGATTATCTTGCTTACCATGTAACTTTTTTACACCATTTATAACTCTTGGTTAACGAGGTATAAATATATGGTTAATGACGTGTAGTGGATGGTTAACGGTTTAACCACTGACCATGATTCTACCCAGTAACCAACATATACAAGTTAGTAACCATAAATTTCTACTGTGTTAACCAAGAGTAAAAAATGCAGTAAAATAATAGTCACATTTTTCTTTAGCATTACTCTAACTCATACATAATATGAAAGACCATGTCTTATAGTCACTTTGAGAAATTTGTTGACCATTAATAGATAGATGAAATGCTTTCCACTTGCCGATTTTTGGATGGTAACGTGAGTTGTGCATGTGCAGGTTAATGAAATTGGAAATAGGTGCTTCCATGGAGGATGAAAATATTGTGAATGGCAGTGGGGTGTTATCTGATGTTGGTGGCGGTGCTCAATGCATTGAAGAAGCAAATGAAACTCAGATAATTATGAGTTATAGCTGCAATGAGCAATCTGAACCTTGTGAACCGTGCGGCCAGTGTATTATATTTCCTTCGGTGGATGCCGTTAAGTCATTCTATCGGCAGTATGCTAAGGCAAAGGGATTCGATTTCATCATTAGAAATTCAAGAAAAAGAGATGATGGAGAGTTAAAATACTTCATTCTAGCATGTTCACGAGAAGGCAGTTGTGTGTCAACGGTTCCAAATGATTTGAATACCTATCCAACAATCAAGAAGAACTGTCAAGCGAAGATAACTGTTGGTTTGAACAAAAATGGACTTTGGTGCATAAAAAAAGCTATACTTGACCACTCTCATGATCTTAGCCCTGCGAAGGCAAGGATGTTCCAAGGAAACGAAACATCAGCATGCACGTGAAGAGAAGAATAGAGATCAATAATGAAGCGGCGTGAGGTTGAACAAGACCTTCCGTTCTCTTGTTCATGATGTTGGAGGGTATAATAATTTACCATTTGTTGAACGAGACGTGAGAAACTATGTTGGGAGGGAAAGACGTGCGATTGGGAAGGAGGGTGATGGTAAAGCTCTAAGGAGTTATTTTTCACAGATGCAACAACAAAATAGTCATTTCTTCTATTCTATAGATTTGGATGATGACTTTCACGTGAAGAATGTTTTTTGGGCTAATGCAAGAAGTAGAGTACCTTTACGAATCGTTTGGAGATGTTGTGACGTTTGACACAACCTATTTGACAAATAGGTATGACATGCCATTTGCTCCATTCGTTGGTGTGAATCATCATGGGCAATCAATTTTGCTAGGATGTGGTTTACTATCTACTGAAGACACTAATTCGTTTGTGTGGCTGTTTGAATCTTGGCTTAATTGTATGTTAGGTAAGGCTCCAAACGGTATTATCACTGATCAATGCATGGCCATGAAAAGTGCAATCCAGATAGTGTTTCCTACTACTCTCCATCGATGGTGCTTATGGCATATCATGAAAAAAATCCCAGAGAAGTTTAAAGGTTATGGTGAATATAACAATATCAAGGATGCAATGAAAAATACAGTTTATGATTCCTTGACAGAGGCTGAATTTGAAGGAAAGTGGGTTACTTTCGTCCAACAACATGACCTACAAGACAATGAATGGTTGAGTGGGTTGTACAATGAGCGACAGAGATGGGTCCCAATCTTTTTGAAGAAAGATTTTTGGGCTGGAATGTCAACGACCCAGAGGAGCGAGAGCATTAACGCATTTTTTGATGGGTATATAAACTCATCAACAACTCTGCAGGTATTTGTAAGGCAGTATGATAATGCTCTCCACGATAAGGCAGAAAAAGAATATGAGGCAGATTGTCGATCATTTAACAGCATTATTGCATGTGGGTCGAACTCTATGATTGAGAGGCAATTCCAAGGCGAGTATACCCATTCGAAGATTGCTGAGGTTCAAGCTGAATTTAGGGGTAAAATGAATTGTTCTATTTGCATTAAATGTGTTGAGGATGGAATCTCTACTTATGATGTGTTAGAGGAGATGGTAGTAGTTGGATGTATGAAAGAAAGAACAGTAGAGGTGGTATTTGGATGTATGAAAGAAAGAACAGTAGAGGTGGTATTTAATCGCAACAATCATGATGTTAGATGCAAATGCTTGTTGTTTGAGTTCAAAGGCATTGTGTGTAGACATTCTCTTGCTGTTCTTGCGCAAGAAATGGTGAAGGAAATGCCTTCGAAATATATTTTGCCAAGATGGAGCAAAAATATAAGAAGGAAACATGCATACATCAAGAAGCGATTATGATGTGAAACAATTGCAACCTCAAATGCAAAGATTTGATAATTTATTGAAGGAGTTTTACGAGGTTGCCGAAGTTGTTGCTGAATGTGACAATGCTAGTGATTTTTTTCTCCAAACATTGCGTGCATGTAAAGGCAAGGTGTAGTCGATTGCTACATCGAACCACAATAATGTCACATGCCATAAAGGTCAACACAAAACAGGCTATATGATTGGCACTGGAAGCAGTCAAACCAAGGAGTTATCGAGTGAGATTCATAGTCCATTACGTGTTGCTCGTAAAGGCCGCCCTCGATCAAATAGAAAAGTATCAACAGTTGACCAAATTATGAGGAAAAAGAGAAAGACAACACTTCAAAGGTCACACATGTTGACAATTGATGTGAGTGCATTTGGATATATTTTCTTGGTGTATGGAATAACTCTTTGCCGTTAACTCTCTTAGAAGGAGTGCATATATTATGAAATGTATTTTTAACTTATTTGTGTTGGTTTATGTAGGAGTGTATCGAGGGAAGCATGAGTCAGATCAATGGAAACAAGCTACATGTATGCTCATCTATGGAAATTATGACTCTGGAGAACGAGATGACGATTGTACCATGGTGTGTGTGTGCACAGAAATAAAATTTAAATTGTAATTAGTGTTGAAATGATTGTTATCATTTGGAGTAGTATTGATGGAGTCATTCTTATTTGTAAACTTTTATAAGAATTTATAATTTAACTTTAGTTATATTTCTCCCTTACAGTCAACAGCTGTTGACCTGAACACAAATGTTGATGATTACAACGATAGTTGTTGGACTTCGCAATTGGTAGAAAGTCCAGCACAAAGTTCTCTATCATTACTTGCAGATTTTCAACATGATTTCACCAGTGGTCCAAAGGCATGTGAAACGTATGCTAAATTTTAGGTTGTCAAAGTGGTTGTAGTTAACTTTTTCAAATGTTTTTTTCAGGCTGCTAGTAGTGAGAATTCATACATGAATTTTGGCATGAGTAGTTATTCAAAGCAATTTGAAGAAACACGAGTCGAGTAACACTGACGTTGTACTTAACTCTTTCAATCAATTATATTTGTAATAGTTTTTATTGGAGTTAATGTTTAGTTTGAAAGACTAAGGCAATTAACTTTGGTGTTGCAGGTTTATGGGGCAACTGTCGAATTACCTATAATGGGTGCAAAGATTAGTGCTAGCTGACATCAATATTTTTTGGCCACTTTTGATGAGATTAATGCATGGGAGTGGCAAAGGGTGATATGTGATGACATAGTATTACGCTAGTTTTTATTATTATTTTGAATGTTTATTTTGCTGTAAGTAAAGTAACCAACTTATGTATTTTTTTGGAATAGGTTGTTTGTATAGTTTAGTGAATGACATAGTACTTACAATGTGTACATAATTATATAAGGTTATGTAAATGGTCGGGTAAAACCAATATTTTGGTACAAGTTTATAAGGTATCCAATGAAAATTGTACATGTATGAAGCACAATTATATTTTTTTGGTACTTATGATGTGAATGTAGTTGTTTGATTATTTTTGTTTGATTAGTAATGCCATTTTGATTTTTAAACAAATATTACTCATTCCAAGATCAGTTCAATGTCAATTACACACCGCCATTAATACCAAGGATAAGTATTCAAAGAGTTTGCTTTCTCATGGGCCGTTTACCCATTTAATTTTCGAAGGCTAAATCAGTCTTTCATGTTTTCAAAGGAAACTAATCATTTTGACCATTTTTACGCTTTTGAAAAAAATTGGTTAATAGAGAACAAACAAGTGGTTGATGACTTACAGAAGTTGGTTAATGGGGTAAAGGCTAGAAGGGATGCATTTGTGCATGCCTATTAACCAACTTGTATGAGGTTCATTAACCACTATTTTGTAATGGTTAATGATCTGCAAAAGCGTTGAATGGTCTATGATTGAATCCACCCAATCTTGGATAGGTTTCTAAATTGACTACTCTTTAATTGTTATTTCTTCCGTTAATTTTGTTAAGTACGATCTTAAACTGTCAAACCCCCTTTGCTAACTTTCACTTGATTTGATTAAATTGCATCTACAATCCTCGTGGAGACGATCCGGTGTTGTCACTGTGCTACAAGCTTAGGTAATAACTTCGGTTATAATTTTGACTGAGTTCGGCGCTCGTCACCAACTTCCCAAGGCAATTAACCATTTATTTGTTCTTCGTTAAGGAACTACTTTTAGAAGCATTGAAACAAAGTTGGTTAATCCTGAACAAAAAGATGGTTAATGAGCTACAGAAGTTGGTTAATGGTCATGCACAACTTGAATGAGGTTCTTCAGACTCGAAACAAAGTTGGTTAATCATGAACAAAAATGTGGTTAATGAGCTACAGAAGTTGGTTAATGTCCATGCACAACTTGAATGCAACCCCATCCATCATTGACCACGTTAACCAACTTTTGAAGGAAATTAACCACCATTTTGTTCATCGTTAACCAACTATTTTCAGAAGCATTGAAATATAGTTGGTCAATCACGAACAAAAATGTGGTTAATAAAATATAGAAGTTGGTTAATGGTCATGCACAAATGCAACCCGACTCGAAACAAAGTTGGTTAATCATGAACAAAAATGTGGTTAATGAGCTACATAAGTTGGTTAATGGCCATGCACAACTTGAATGAGGTTCTTCAGACTCGAAACAAAGTTGGTTAATCATGAACAAAAATGTGGTTAATGAGCTACAGAAGTTGGTTAATGTCCATGCACAACTTGAATACAACCCCATCCATCATTGACCTCGTTAACCAACTTTTGAAGGAAATTAACCACTTTTTTATTCTTCGTTAACCAACTATTTTCAGAAACATTGAAATATAGTTGGTTAATCACGAACAAAAAAGTGGTTAATCAGCTATAGAAGTTAGTTAATAGTCATGCACAACTTTGAATGCAACCCTAGACTCGAAACAAAGTTGGTTAATCATGAACAAAAAAGTGGTTAATGAGCTACATAAGTTGGTTAATGGCCATGCACAACTTGAATGAGGTTCTCCAGACTCGAAATAAAGTTAGTTAATCATGAACAAAAATGTGGTTAATGAGCTACAGAAGTTGGTTAATGTCCATGCACAACTTGAATGCAACCCCATCCATCATTGACCACGTTAACCAACTTTCCAAGGAAATTAATCACCTTTTTATTCTTCGTTAACCAACTATTTTCAGAAGCATTGAAATATAGTTGGTTAATCACGAACAAAAAAGTGGTTAATCAGCTATAGAAGTTGGTTAATGGTCATGCACAACTTGAATGCAAAAATTTTCATACTTGAAACAAAGTTGGTTAATCATGAACAAAAAGATGGTTAATGAGCTACAGAAGTTGGTTAATGATCATGCACAACTTGAATGCAACCATCCATCCTTGACCTCGTTAACCAACTTTCCAAGGAGATTAACCATTTTTTTGTTCTTCGTTAACTAACTATTTTCAGAAGCATTGAAATAAAATTGGTTAATGACGAATAAAAAAGTGGTGAATAAACTGTAGTGGTTGGTTAACGGTCATGCATAACTTGAATGCAACCTTTTCCATACTTGAAACGAAATTGGTTAATCACGAACAAAAATTTGTTATACTAATCAACATCATGACCAATCAATTTGTTTTAAAATCAACATCACAAATCGTGCATAATCGAAAGAAGTCTTATGGGGTGGGCCACCATCATGGGTTGCATTAGGGGGTGGGCCACCATCATGAGTTGCATTAAAAGTTCCCATGCATAAGAGATTGTCCCACATTTGCACAAACCATCAACAAGAGAACGTAAGTTACAATATTAGGAACCAACTTTGTGCAATGCATTTCATTGAAGAGGCTCACAGATTCATCAATCCTTTTACTCATGCAATACCCAATAATCAAGATGTTATAACTCCAAACATCAGGCGCAATACCTTATTCTGCAACTGTATCAAATAATTTTCTTGCCTCACTCAGATTACACATATCCAACTGAAACCCTAATCCTACCACGCTGTCATGAAAGTTCATTGCTTTCCTAACCTCACCATTGATACAAAGCCCTTTCATAAGTGTTGTGAAGGTTATGGTATTGGGTTGATAACCCCTCTTGACCCAAGTGAACCATAAACCATAAACCCTACAAATGAACTTGGCATTTCCAATCAATCAGAAATAACCATATAGGAAAAACAAAATCCAACAATAACTCAGTTCACATTACCGATTATCAATACATACACTATTTGGAACTCGTCAATGGAGCCAACTTCACCCAAAAAATCAAACATTCTACACAAATATATAACAAAAGACTATAATCAGGTTACAATGTTCATGTCCTAGTATCTGTTAAGCATCGGACAACCCATTACTTGTAGGTGTTCTTCTTATTCCTTAGCTGATACACAAATGGTGTTCGCGTGGACGCATTTTGCAAACGCTTCCTCGGTTGGCATTTTGCTCGAGTGGCAATGTTTGATGATGGCTTATCAGTGGTAACAGCCTCAACATCAGCTTTATCTGTGTAACAACAGACATCAAGTTAGATGCTAAACAATTATGTATATATAAAGCATCTGAGGCGGTGGAAAAAAGATTTGCACAGTTACCTGCATCACTCTCTTGAGGTAAGCTTACTGATGATTCACCTGAAAAGGCATATGATAAGTCAAACAAAGAATAAAATGATACGTAATAACCATGAAATTCTAATGTTAATCAAACAACACTAACCAAAATTTCGAGTAGCAATTTGACTGCGAAGCCGTGGGCTTCCTACTATCGACGGTGAAAAACGTCCAGCCCTTTGCTGAGAACCACTCTCATTCCCCTGACTATCACCATGGATAGGCGTTAAAAATGCATCATTTTGTCTATGTACATTTTGAGGATGATCCGTGGCGCAGTGAAGTTGAGGAGAGCAGTCACTTGACGCTGAAGTACTATTTCTTTCAACAGACTCAGTTCTTGCTCCAAAACAGAAATCCTCTCCGCAAACTACGTATTTTGTGCCACCAACCGACGAAGCTCACTAGCATGGTCCTCTCTATCAAAAAACCTTGCTCCATGATGGCCAGACTCGGGTTGTGCATCGACCAATGCCTCTCTAAGTATGTCAACCCGCATTTCTTCAGGCGTGGCAGCCACATCCTCGATTATCTGATAATGCACAAAACACACAAAACACACAAATATCAAATGTTGTATATTGCAAAACATATTACAATGTCTCACTAATTCAACTATGCTTACCAAATTGTGTCGAAATGCCCGATTAATCTTTGCCTTGCTGATTCCCACGTTTTGCCAATTCAAAAACCGTGGAAACGGAAACACCCGGGGCTTATTATCCATTTTCCACATAGACAGGTGGTCTAAAGCCCAAACCTACATCAAACAATTGTCAGATTTAAGTACATAGTTTTACTAAGAAGGTCAATATAGATATATGCCAATAAAATTCATTCATATGAATAAAATACAATGATTTTTCAAATATTATAAATTTATACCTGAAGGATAGCTGCACACCCTATTATGTGTCTCTGGCGTGAATTCTCCCCTCTTCTGACAACTGAGGCAGCTATGGTTAAGCTATCAACTAAGTAATCGTACACTGCTACACCCCAGGAGTAATTACCTAGAGCATCTAAGTCATCTAACATCTGAGTGAAGCCACCATACACATGTCTTCCTGTTCGTGGAAAGTAAAACACCCCAAATGCAAGTAGAATGTACAGTCTACAGAAATCATCCACCTGATGATCACCTTGATGCGCATGGAGCAGTTGGACTATTCTGTCAACGGTGACAACTTCACTCCCAAGCCAGAGACAATGTATTACATTCCCTCCATCATCAGGTTGGAGACGTTCACCTCGAACGCGCGTCCAAGCGCCAAACATACATCAATGGGCTTAAAACCAACCACCCGACTTCTAACTCTGAACCCCGTAGCTTGGTCGTCCCATCGACAAGCTAACTCCCACAGTAGTACACCAGAGATTTGTAAATTCTCTGGCATATTTAGAAGTGATCTAAATAGAGTGGTCAATATTCGGGTTCGTTGCGCAGTGGTCAAATTATAGTTAATATCAACCAACACATGGGGTACGCAGACATGCCTCAAACGTAACTGAAAAGTATAACAATAAAGTCCATATTAGTAATAAATAAATAGCAGTCATGCAAATAGTGAAAGCAGTTCATGTGTACGATACATTTTGACTATTTGCCATGCTCCAAACAATTGATTCAACAAACACACTTTGCAAACGAAGCCACAACACCTGCAAAATAATTGAAAGCATTTAAATATGTCTCGTACTATAACCGAACCCCAAGTAATCAATGTAATGGTACAACAATGTAATCAATATAGAGGGTTAAGACTTAGAGAGCATAGTTCTTGAAACATTCTACTCATCATTTTCAGCAATAGCAAATTCTACTCAATCATATAATCTAAATATCATTTTAATAATTTTTTAAAAAGCATATTTGTTAATGTGGTCTTTAACCAGTGGAACTAGTTTCCCTATGTAAGAAGCATATAACATAATTAGTAAATGAAAAATATGGCGAATAATTATAATCACTTTTAAACCAGTCCAACCAAGAAGCAGATAAAAAAGTGAATTATAAAACAGATATCTATTATAAGAGTATTATAATTGGTTAGGAACTTAAGTTACACATAATACAAAAACTTTTGACCAATTATATAACTCATGTAACCAGATTTGTTCTAATAAGAACAAATTTTATAGGAACTTATCTAGGAAAGAAATTAGAGCTCCTAAAGCTCCTATCTTTCATAACTTGTCTTTATTAGATTCCTACAAATATTACATAGCTTGTCCAAGGATATTTTTAAACTTGAACATGCAAGAACTCTATTCTTACTAAAGCAATAACTGATTACATAACTTATGTAAGAGGTTAGATTCTCTAGTGCTACATTTTTCTTAAGTTTCCTAACCAATTATTTCATCTAGCTAATCGGTTAAACATTTAATTGGTTTGTTTTTGAAAGCTGCATAACCAGTTACATTCCTTTTTCTAACCGGTTATTAGTGGTAGTCAGGAGCTCCACATTTTGTTATAATCAGTTAAGCAACTCATATAACCGATTATATCTTAAGACAAAAAGTGCAAAAGTTTGTATAATCAGTTTTGATCCATGTTAACTAATTATATTGACATTAAAAGCTTATCTCACGTTCTCCATTCCAGCCACTCTCGGTCCAGTAAAGAGATGGATGGTTAAATAAGTCTTTAACCAATTATTTGAGCCATCATAATTTAGAAGGAAAACGCATACGCAATGGAAGATATGTTGCTATTGAACCTCTAGCTTAAGGTATAATAATAGGTGTTTCAAACATCTATTCCATTCTCTAAACAGGATGCATGTGCACCCTTTTCACCCTTGTAGAATATTCTTGCATGAGAATAGTAGATCCAGAGCCTCAAATTCCTATCAAAGTAATTAGATAACTTAGAAAAGGTCCAAGCTTTTATACCAGAATATGAACAATAATATTTGACCCCAAGCAATAGCAATTTCAAATAGCCTTTGTCTCACAGTGGACTTCTTTCCTCCAATGTTCAAATATATAAAACTTGCCACTAAATCTTTGACATCTATCTTCATCATATTATTGATTACTCACTTACCAAAAAATATCCATTCACATAACGCACACACTAATAACAAACAAAAGCATTTAAATAGAAATTCAATTTTATATATAATGTATCTCAAATTGAAAGCATAGTGAAAGTGTTGATCCATTGTATAGTCCCACAATAAGAGAATTATCAATTAAATATTGTATCTTAAATTTGCAAACGCATCAGAGAGAAGGTACCATAATTAAGAGATCAATACAAAGAAAGATATTCATATGGCAGAAGAATCAGGGGGAACTAGTTGTTCATAGACAAGGCAAGTATCATCCTTAATCAGCTCCTTTTATAACAATAAACATATCTTCTGCATTCACTCAATAGATCGTGATTAAAAGAATAAACAGGTTTGCAGGTAATAAAACTAACTAAACAACTCAGAATCCATTCATCCAAGATTTACCCCATCATGCATTTTGGTTAGTAGAAATAAAAAATCTACTACATGCTTTCAATTTCAGGCAGGAAATCTTGAAAGTTTTTACTTAAAATTTAAACAAATATTGATCTACCACATCCTGTTGGTATGTCGTTAAGGGAAATTTTTACTTAAAATTAAAAATTTCTCCTCCCCTCCCTTCCCCTGTAACTCCTCCCTCCAAACATACCCTGAAGGATTTTTTAAGCTTGAGATTAAAGTTGTAAATTTGATATAAGGCTTACTTCCATACCCCACCCCACCCCACGCCTTCCTTTCTAGTCACACAAGTTGCATATATCTACTTGAAGCCTCATTACCATTACTATAACTACTTATTAACCAGGAAGGAAAAAAAAGAAGAAAAAAAAACTCAGAATTAAACCAAAATACAATTTGATCTAACATCCAACATTTTGTCATCATTTCATATAATCAAATGGTTGTATTGTATATAGCAGGAAATTTGTAATTGTGCAAAGAAACATCATTGTAGAAGCTGGAAACAAATTTTTAGGTAACCTAAACATGAAGAGACAGAAATTTTTTTATGCCAAACAACTTAAGAGCACGTAATCCTTCACTGCTTGGTCCTATACACAGTCCCAGACAGGCTCCGTGAGGGTGTTGGGGGTGGGGGTCCGAACCCAGACGAAGCGATGTCGGTTCAAGCGATGTTGGTTATGGTAGACAGCAAATTTTCGTTGAAAGAAAAGGGTTACATTTGCTACTCTTCTGTCCACCCACCATACATATATAATTTCAGTAATCAATTAATCATTATGTATAATTAAGCTAAAGGCTTTTGTAAGTTAGAATTGACATTTACCAAACAAAATGTCAGATTTAAATGAACTATGTATACCTGTTTTGTGCAAAGGGTCGCTAGCGCGCTAGGGATGGGGGCGGCGCAGAAAGATTGGGGGAAGAATACGAAGACGATGTGTGCTCTTCACCAACTGGTACCTCGCACGGCAACTAGGAGTGCCAACTGCAACTTCGCACGCCGAGTGCGCCTGCGTGGTCTCGACGAACAGTGGTCTCGACTCAGGATGGTGCGAAGGGGAAGTGAAAATGCCAAATGAAAGGGACGAAGGGACAGGAGGAAGTGACAACAGAGCAGAAGTTTCGAGAAATAGGAATGAAGAGCGTAACAGATGGAGGAGAAAATGTGGAGAGGATAGGAGAAATTTGAGAAGGAGAAGTGACGGGAGAAAAGAGAATGAGAGGGAAATGAAAATGAAAAAAGCAGAGAGACAAAGGGAGATATACGGGGACAAAGGGAGAGATACGGGTACAATAATACGGTGTTGAGATTGGTGTGGCACTGTTCGCGGTAGGAAAATCGCGATTGTTTGTAAAATGGGTGTTGAGGCATTTGTTGATGAAGATCCTGAAGAATTGAAGAAGATTTGTCTTTATGATGACTATAAAGGATTGGCATCGAGGCAGTAATAGGACAATTATCAATTCATGTCGGAGAAGCTATAATTCTAGAAGTCGAAGCCAAAAAGCCTAACTTCACCATCTGGGTGGATTGACACAGAGCATGTTTGGGACAGATATGTTCATTGAGTAAAAAAGTTGTTCTCAATAAAAATAATATGTTTGGGTTTTTTCATAGAAAGCTGTTGATGCAAAAATTTATGTCATTAATAGCTTTTTTTTTAAAAGCTAATTTTTTAGTTGTTTTAAAAAAGTTAATCTCAACATGATATATAAATATTATTTTATTTTTAATTAAATAATATTATTTTAATTATTTTATATTTATTTTAGTAATTTAATACATAAAAATAATTTTTTATATCATTGAAATAAAACAAATTAGTTTAAAATCATTTTTCAATTAACATATCTAAACATAAAACTTTTTTATAATTGATTATAAAAAAATATTTTTATATAATAATCAATTATCGAAATAATCTAATTTTCATAATTATCTCAAACACGCATGTATATATGTTATACAATGAACACATCTTTCCACATGGCTAGTTAGAGCATGTTTGGTAGAGCTTAAATTAGCATTTTTTAGCTTTTTTTTAAAAAAGTTGTTTCAATAGTGTTATAATATATTTGTCAAAATTAGTTTCAATTTTTACACGAAATTCAATGCATTATAATTTTTTTTCATAATGTTAAAAAATGAAGTTTATGATTCTAATTTATAGATTATTCCTTACACTTTGAGATGTAAATACCATTTTGTTCTTAATCAAATAATTTTTTTAATCATTCTATACTTATTTTGGTAATTTAATGCATAAAAGTAATTTTTTTATATTATCTAAACAAAACAGTTAACTTAAAATTACTTTTCAAAACATATCCAAACATAAAACTAATTCAATTATAATCGATTATAACAAAAAGTTTTTATATAATAATTAATTATTAAAATAATCAAATTTTTACAGGTATTCCAAATACACACTTAGTTTTCGAAAGACTTGTTCAGAAGTCAACAAGCATTGCAACCGTCAACATGAGTGAGTACAAAGCTTCCCTCTCCCATGTTTCCCTACACTTCTCTTCAACATTTTTTTTAGAATATCTATAACATATCTCAGAATTAAATAAGATTTAATTTTGTATTATGTTAGAATATTTGATTTATACATAATAAAACTATGATGCACAGATACAGGTACGGTACGAGAACACGACAATTTCTTAAAAATTAGGATACAGGTATGAAAGGATATGACATAACATATATACATACATAAGAAATCATAAAACATGTCATTTTAAATAACTCAAAGTATTAAGTATCAGCAGATAAATCATAAAAAAAAATCCAAAGTACAAAATAAATAGTTTCATCAAATACTAAAGTCATTGTTGAAAATTAAACTATTTATTATCCGTGGATAATAACTGCTTCTCGAACTCAAGTTTATCAAGTGATAAGGATGCAACCTCAAGGCTTTCAGCACCATCAAACGGCACCCATTCATCTCCAGTGAGATCCTGCATTTTGCTCTCTCCACTATTATACTTTTCATTCTTCTTAGACAAAAGACGAAGATTTGTATGTACATATACTAAATCTTCTGCCCTTTTAGGATTAATCTTGTTTCTCTTCATGGAGTGAATGAAAGAGTAGATGCTCAAATTCCATTCAGAACATGATGATGAGTTCGGTTGTCTAAGAAGCTTCAAGGCAATGCCTTGGAGTAATGAGGCTTCAGAACCATAAGTTATCCACCACTCTTTTGATTCCAAAAGAGCTCTATCTGCTAAAGAATCTTGAAGGTCGAATTCATCTAGTTGATCTCCAGAGAATTTAGAAAATTCTCTTGTTACCTCTTTTCTTTCATCAGGATCAATAAAATATCTTCTTAAGCATTTCTGTCTCTCAGTGAAAATCTCATGATGTCTATATGGAGGAACTCTATTTGGTCCTTGTTGAAGCCATTGCTAACTATAATACCTATTTAATAAAAAAGAAAACTTAACTAATATTAATACCATAAATATAGCAAATTAAATTTAAAAAATAAAATTAAAAAAGAATCATTTGAATTTACCTAGGATTTTGTGAATGTGCTAAGCAATGCAAGAGTGTGAAACTTTTTAACCACCTATCAATAAGAATTTGATAAACAACACCATAGAAAGATGATGTCCCTCATTCTTTGACTTTTTCAAAATAGAATATTATAGTCTTCACTTGCTCAATCATTGAGTCTCATATATCATAAATCAAGTGAAGTGTAGGCTTATCAGTATCACACATTCGAAGTATATCACAAATAGACCTTGTGAAAGAAAGAATATAATCCACCTTGTCCTACCAAGAATCATCAAGAATAATTGCTTTTACTTGTGTTGCCTTTCCTACATCATCCTCCCTATAGGCAGGGACGGATCCAAAAAAAATTTAGTGGAAGGGCCAAAAGTTATGAATCACATTATCAAATTATATCATAGTATCTATTAATAAAATTTATATTATAGTGCAAAAAAAGGGCCAAAAGTTATGAATCACATTATCAAATTATATCATAGTATCTATCAATAAAATTTATATTATAGGACAAAAAAATATATATAATACCTTCATCAAAGTCGAGCACGACGTTCCTTCATATCATAAAATTCATCAATGATAGAATATGTATCAAACTTCTCAGCAATCCTCCTCTCAATATAAGTGATTAGACAATCAGTTAGAAAGTCATCTTCCATTTTATTTCTATGTCTATGTTTCACAATATTCATAGCTGAAAAAGATCTCTCAGTAGTAGCAGTTGAAACGAGAAGAGTAAACACCAAGCGAATCAAACAATCAATCAAAGGACATGATAAAGACTTTCATGTTTTCATCAACCCTTGGCATAACTCAAATTGTTGACAAGCTACTCAATTCAGAATGATTAGGAACATCAAGTTTATAATGTTGAGCTTGTATTCTAATGTGAAATTTTTCTTATTCAATGAAATCATCAGGATAAAATCTTATTATTAATTCACAAATTTTATCAACATACAGAAATTTGTAGTTATCTCTTGGATCTAAAGTCGAACTTAAAGTAAGCAACTACACCATATTATCATTGAATATGCTATTAAGCTCTTGCAATTGAGTATCTATAGTAGCAAAAAACAAGTTAACACGATAATGATGCTCCACTGAAATACGGTCAACAATTTTACGAGTTCAACCTTTTCTTGGAATATACAATGCATTCATATCAAGAACATCAACTTCATGTTTCTCACAAAATGATATGACTTCTTTGAAAAAAATTTCCCAACCATATTCCCTCATATTTTGAATCAAAGTCTTAGTAGTAGACAAGAAAGTCATTGCATTCAATATATCTTGATTTATAATTTAAAAATACTTTCTTGTAATTATAGGATTTTAATTACCTAGTATTAACAGCAATCTAACTGCCAAAGCCCATATAAAAATAGAATTAGTGGGCCTCACTTATTTTCTTTTAAGCTTTTTAATAAAATAACTTTTTGATATTAACACATTGTTATCAAATAAACTTTATTCTTCACATTATAAGTATTTATTAAATTTTAATTTTAATTTTTTTTGGAGGGGGGCGTGGTCCATGCACGCCCCCTTTCCATCCGTCCCTGACTATAGGTGTTTCACATCTCACTAATAACCATATTTTGGAGACCATGTTTGATGAGCTTTAGTCTTTTCAACATGACTATTGTGGAAGCAAACCTTGTCTCAACAATGGAAAGTAGTTTTAAAGTCACAAACTCATTGAATATAGTAAGTCTTATAGAATGGTTCATGACAAAATTTTTAATAAACATAGCATCATCACGAACTAAAGTGATCTAATGGCATTCCTTATAAATAACCTCATTCTTCTTTGTGTTTCTAGCTGCGCAATATTTTTTTGAGCAAGATTGAGCATGTGCACCACGCAAGGAGTCCAAAAAATATGAGGATAATCATTTTCAATAAGAAGTCTAGTTGCCTTACACACAGGGGCATTATCAGTGATAATTTGGACAACTTTTTTTAGTTCAACCTTTTCAATAGTGAATTTAATTTGGCATGCTATGTAATTCTTATCTTTTATCTCCTTAGAACCATCAATGACCTTTAAAAATATAGGACCTCCATTCGAAGCAGCCATAAAATTAATCAGTGGCCTCCTTTGCGCATTAGTCCATCCATCAGTTACTATACTTATTCCCTTTTCACTCCAAGTCCATTTGATTGGTTCAAGTAATCTCTCAACATTTGTCTTTTCCCTTTGTAACAATGTAATTCTTAGAGAATTGTAACCAAGAGGAATAAAACCAGCAATAGAATTATCTGTGGCAAACTAATACGAACTAATGTAATAAGGATTACACACAAGATTGAAGGGCAAATCGACAAAATAAAACATCCTAGCAATTTCAGACTTAAGTTTCTCTCTAGCCCCAACATTGAAAGCTCTATCTAAATGGTTACTTGCCCTTCTTTTATTTCTTGACACAAGTTGTGATGATTGTTGAAATGAGTTATCAATAATAGATGTAGGAGGAAAGGGAACATTTCTTGGTTTTCTTGATTCTTCAACACACTCGACAACTTTTTGAATTTCAGCTAAGTATTCTTCATTCATCTTTGGACATCTATCAATTCAGACGCCAATAAGTCTAAGCAAGTGAGCCTTGACTCTAGTATATGAACCATAATAATGGTTCTAACAAAAGTTACATACTCATCCTCTATTTCCACCACCCCCAAGAGTAGGGAATTCATCTCTTATGACATAAGCCCAAAGAGGAGTAGCTATTTTTTGCATGTCATCAATAATAAATTTACTAATTATGTTGTTAGAGCTGTTATTAGGCTCATACATCCTTAGAGATTAATCTCAAAAAATAAAAATAAAAATTTATTAGAAACTAAAAATTAAATCCAAAAATTATAATTCATTTAAATATTAAAAATATATTATTAAACTTTGAATTTTTTTATAAAAAAAAAAATGAGTTAACCTCATTAAATTATAAGACAGAGTAATTCTTCTAAATAGAAAGTGATACTAATAAGAAGAAATTATAATTTATCAAATTAATCAATATCATAAAATTAAAGTCACATATTAAAACTTATTAGTCAAAAGAAATTTAAACATTAAAAATTATAACTGAAAAAAAAGAGTCATGATAAAATTTAAAAAATTAATAGTTTCAAAACATTGAGTCAATTAAAAAGTTAAAAACTTTCCAATCATAATTAAATTGCTAGTTTCAAAATGTGAGTAAACTTGAAAGTTTTTGTTTTCAATCCATTCATTACCATGTGACAGAGTGAAAACTGAAATGTAAAGACTTTAATATTAATAAAAGAAAAGATAAGTGGCTTAAAGGCTTAAAGCCATCAGCAACTAAAAAGTTGTTGAAAACAAAAAAGTTATAATTAAAAAAGAGTCATGATAAACAATTAAAAAATTAATAGTTCCAAAACATTGATTCAATTAAAAAAAAGTTAAGAGCTTTCTAATCATAATTAAATTTCTAGTTCCAAAACGTGAGTAAACTAAAGCTTTTCGTTTTCAGTCAATCCATTATCGTGTGATAAAGTGAAAACTAAAAAGTAAAGACTTTATATTAATAAAAGAAAAGATAAGTGGCTTAAAGGCTTAAAGCCATCAGCAACTAACGTTTGAACTTCACGTGTTGTACCTGAAAAGTGCAAAGAAAAGTCTAACAAATAGTTTTGAACTTTTGGGCTTCCACTGGAAAGTCTCTGTTTTGAGGAACCATCGAAACAGTAACAGAGTGACTGAGAGAGTTTTGAGTAAGGAGAGACGAGATGAACTTTAGTGTTGCAATGAGCTACTCCACAGCGTTTCATGGACACATGCACAAAAGAGGTCGGAGAGTCACTGAAAAAGTTGTAGTCGCAGATCAGATAAGGAGGTCGCAGATCTAAAAAACTATGGGTGAATGAATGTTTTTCAACTCAAAATATAGGGCTAAGGTGAGTTAAATAAGCTGAATCTATTGGATAAGTTTAGTCCCAAAAAATCTTGAATTTTTCAAATTGATTTGATTCACCAGTCATTTACACATTCATGGCTATTTTGGGGCGTTTCAGAGCATTTCGAAATGTGTCTAATAAAAAAAGGAGTTGTCAGCACGTTTTTTGGTGATCCATATGCGTCTTCATTTCCGATACTTACCAGACACCGGTACAGTGGCCTGAGAGCCATATCAGTGCTTCATAGTAATTAAAGATACTATTTTGATTATGTTTGATTATATTTTATTCTTTGTATAGACTCTCTCTCCTATAAATAGATAACTTTATTATACATATTGATTATTTAGAAGAAATATATAGATCATTTAGTATCTTTGTGTTCTCTGTCTCCGTTCTTAATATAGTATCAGAGACATGGTATATAAATTGAGAAGAGTTTTTCTTTTTCGCTATGTAGAGTTCGTCTAACTCGTTAGAATCATTACTGATCACCATCGAACCCAGATTTAGTTTTGTTATTTTTTTCATCTTTGTCTCCTCCCACATTTCTCTTTTTGAGTCTTGATATGTTATCTTTCAATCTAGATCGATTTGTTGATAGGCTACTCCTCCAATGCACTCTTGATCAGTCCCTTCTGATCTAGCCTAAAAGATTAGCTCCGTCTTCGTTGTTCTAGCAAAATGCAGATTGGTTCCATTCTAGACGCAGTTTAACTCTATTCCCATTGTAGATTTAGGAAAAGTGCAGTCTCAGAACTCGTATTGTATCAGCAGATATGTCATCCCATTATTTATTATTTCTGATCCTCCTTCTCTTCACTTTATTCCTTTTGTTTGAAACTTCTATTAGTCAATTTATTTTATTTTACTTTCTAGTAAACGGATCTGGTCAATTTAGTCGGAAGCACTTCAAACAATTTTGGTCACATTGACCACATCTTTATCAAAATGTTTTGAATTTGTACTAAACGATATTTTTACAATTCACGCAATTTTTTTTATTACACAAATCACACAATTTATCAGTCTCATGTGTTTGGCTTTTATATTATATTTTGAAGGTCGTCTAGGTGTATATTTTAAGTTGTATTTTCAAGTTACATTTAAGAGCAACTTAAGACTTAAAATTTGTGTATTGTTTTGAACTAAAATGTTTTGCATCAAACTTTCTTATTACATTGCTTTATCCTCACAAGCACCTCTCACACAATTTATCTTTAATCCATGATTTTCACTTAAACAGAACAGAAAAATCGTATTAGAATGGCAAACTAGAAAGCGATATCAATTTTGAGAAATCAAAACAGAGAAAATGGAAAAAGCATTTTTTGAAAAAAACATCAGGGACTCAACAGGACTTTCCCGTTGTAGGCGAAGAAGCAAGCGAAGCAGATCTCCCATTGAACTAGAATGGTAGTCCCATATTTGCTTCCGCTTGCCTATCACAGTTTGAGTTAAGTTGAGGTTGAGGGGCTCTGAACGTTAATGGAACTCTTATCTATAACTTTTTTATCTTCATTTTTTAAGGGCATTGACCCTGAAGTCTTTCCCTGGTTTAAAACGGGGCCTGGAAGCTGGGCCAAGAGCACTAAATGCACACCTTTCAAGCTTCAATATTTCAATTGCATTGACTGACCAAGCATATGCTCCTCGGACTTATGGTCAAAGCCAGCCAGCCCCATCTTCCATCACCCCCAATCCTTTCCTAATATAAGTAAATTTCTGCTCACCCATTTAGAAAACAATAAAAATAAAAAACTCTTTACAAAAGATCTAGGAAAAGTGCAGTCTCAGAACTCGTATTGTATCAGCAGATATGTCATCCCATTATTTATTATTTCTGATCCTCCTTCTCTTCACTTTATTCCTTTTGTTTGAAACTTCTATTGGTTCCGTGGATCCAAAGTTCCAAGCATGTGAGCCCAAAACCTGTGGTAATGACCAATATATAAGCTTCCCGTTCTACATCAAAGGGAAACAAGAACCCTTTTGTGGGTATCCTCGTTTTGAGCTCACTTGTGCCGACAATGGCTTCCCAATTCTCAATACTTCAGAAACCCAATACATCGTCCAAAAAATTTTCTACGACAACCAGTCACTTCGAGTGTCCATACCCGAGTTTTCAAAACCAAGCACCACTGAATGTATTGCTCCAATCCGAAATCTCACCGTTCACAGTAGAAGGTTCAGTCTTGCTTCGAAGCAAAAGGAACTGTTATTGTTCTACAGCTGCGACTTACCGTCGTTGCCTGAAGGGATGAAAGAACATAGAATCGGGTGTTCTGCAGAAAATGAAACGAGGTCAGTCGTGGCCTTCTATGGGGAGGATCCAAATTTGAGCCTAGCTTCGAAGAATTGCAAGGGTGAGGTGGTGAATACAACAGTGGAAGATGAAAAGGGAGGGATTGAAGAGGCACTGAAAAGAGGGTTTGTGTTGAATTGGACGGCCAGTAATTGCAGCGAGTGCACGAGCAGCGGAGGAAGGTGCGGGTTCGACCTAGATATATACGCTTTCAGGTGCTTCTGCAGCGATAGAGTTCATAGTGCGAAATGTGAACCACAACCAGGTTAGTCTATCTGTCCTCTCAGTTTAATACTGTCACTTTTTCCTGTTAATGGTGAATAGAGAAGAGTAAGCATTTTTGGTCATGGTTCGACTATTGCCATGGGTATATGGATAAGTGACAAGACGGCCAACTCGTCTAGTTCGTTCTGTCCGTCCCATTCCACTTTTAACTTGTCAAAATATGGGATGAGATGGCTTGGTCAGAAATGAGTTGAAAGAGTGAATTCATTTCATTTTAAAATAGGTTAATGTATTAACGAATTGATTAGTTTAAAAGAAAAAATAAAAAAAATAATTAAGTTAACAGATCTATTCGTCAAATTTACTTAATAATTATATAAAAAATTAAAAAAATTCATATTTTTTATAAAAAAATTATAATTTATAAAAATTAAAAAATAAAAAAAAATAAAAAAAATTAATATCATATCATAAAAATATTACAAATATATATAAAAAAATTTATTTATAATACTTAATTAAAAAACTCAACCTAATAAGCTAACTCATCTCTGCCGGCTTAATTCACGAGTTATGTGGGATAAATTATATGAGTTAAAAGATAAAAATGAATTAAAATTTTAAATTTGACCCATCAAAAAATAATAAATTGATAGAATAACCTTATTTTACTACCTTTAAGTAGGCACAAGTTTTCCTTTTGCACATTGAGTAAGCCCCAGTTGACCCACCACATAAAAGTTACTTGGGTATTTGGAATAATTATTAGACCCAAGTACATACGCTTTCAGGTGCTTCTGGACCGAGAGTTCATGATGCGAAATGTCGTCCAGTAATTTCTGATCCAGGTTAGTTCCTTCAACACGGGCTCTCATGCTGTGGACCTGTGCTGAGAGATTACTCTTTTCTCTCTTCATATACAAGACACCTTTAAAATGGGTTAAATTTATTTTTAAAGTTTTCACTTTAATTAGTTTTTTAAGAATGTATCTTTAGTCGGGTTTTATGTTCATTCTTAATTTTAAGGAAATAAATTTAAATTTATTCATCAAATATTTTCTTCGATGCTGTTAATATACATCTAAAGCATATCAAATAAAAAAAATATATAGAAAAAAAATTAAGTTTAATTATGATATACTTTTATGTTTTGTGGTATGTTTGATATGCGATTAAAAATAGAAGTAAAAATTTCATGGATTAATTTTATTTGTAAAATTATATTGAAAATTCATCCATAAATTTTACACTCCCATTTTTACACACATCCCTAACTGACTTAAAGTGTAACTATCATACTTAGTACATTATCTTAAAAAATGACTTTTTAAATAATTGCTATCATAATCAACTTCATTTAATTAATTATCTTATCATGTGTCTGAGTTATTTTATATTTTAATCATTTTATGAAGAATTGTTATTCTTAGATAACTTTATATTATATTATTATCAGTACTTGTTAATTTTTTTTTCTTATCACTGCTTACGTACTAATGGTTTTCTTATATTTAGGGATCTAAGAAGTTATCGAAAGATTTTATTCCTCTTATCCATATTAAAAAGGGTTTCAGTTGTAGCTCTTAGGTCATTTATAGAAAGCGAGCCTAGTAATAATTGGGCCCTCAAATTCTTGTACTTTGGGCCACAACGTATTGAGCCAAGATTTGGGCATACAAAATCTAGTCCAAAATAACATCATTTAAGAATTTTGAAAAGTAATTTTTCTAAACCAAAAAATATATCTTAAAATAAGAAAAAAGTTTTTCTAAAGTGAATTTGTGTATAAAGTGAGTAAATAAAAGTGTATCTATCATTAATTTAATCTAAAGTGTATTAAAATCTTAACTTACTAATAATTCAAGAGTAGATACATTTTACTTTCTCACTTTATACACAAGTTCACTTTAAAAGAGACTTATCCCTAAAATAGAAATGAAATAAATGCTTATTTAAATCAAGCGTCCTCATCATAAAAGTAATTAAGCATCATAAGTCAAAACATGGAAGAAAAACAATTTCACATAAAAGTAATTTAATAAATGTCTCAAGAATAATTCTAAATTCTCCCAAGTCCTACCCAAACCTCTTATTAATCCTCTTAATTACTAAATGAAGAAAGTATTAAATATTTTTTTTTTGTTCATAAGACATAAGATACATGTACTTTTTTATTTAATATTTTTTTATTTAATATTAGAAGAATTATTAACAAGAACTTTTAAAAGATATAGTAAAACTCATGTTTCAAATTTATGTAATTGATCTGAGAAATTACTAAATTCATATTATACCATAAATTGCTATATTCACAAAATTTGATGACATAAAAATTTAATCTTAGTAGTCTAATTATTATATTATACGTAAAAATATCTGATGTAGTTTGGTTAATTTGAAGAATCAAACAAGGTTGATTTTTTAAAAAAAAAAGTCTTCGATACAATTATTAACAACAAAAAAATATCTTGTATCAAGAGAATGAAATTGTGGAGGCAAAATTTGTAAATGAGGTGGTAAAATATTTAGCGGAAATATATAATACCGTCATTTTTTAAAAGAAAGAAAATCTAATTTATCTCCTCCAACTTAGAGTCATGTGCACTTTGATTTTGAAATTTTAAAAACATGTAACACAATTCTTAAACTCATGTGCATTTTTGTCCTTCCGTTTGGCTTTCCATCAAATTGATCTAAAGGAAATTGTCACATTGAAATTACATTTTTAAAGTTTTAGGATCAAGTTGCACATGACCTTCAGTTTGAGATAATAAATTGAACTTTTTCCATCAAGAGATTTAGTACAAAAAGGTTCACGTTATTTCAACATGATAATTTTCATTAAAATTTGACGAAAAATCAAATGAAAAGATTAAAATACACGCGTAAAAAACTTTAGGGATTATGTTCCACATTTTTTTAAGTTTCAAGACCAAAGTGCTCATAATCTTAAGTTGAAAACGGTAAATCTTTTCCTTTCTTTAAAATATTTTTCACTGGTTTTTTTTTTTAGTTTGGACATCTACCAAGCACACACTATAATTATATAATAATTATGAAAAAGTTGAATTAGGCAAATACACCATCAATAACAATTAAGCCTTATTTTATTAGGTGATCAATTAAATGGATCAATCAATATCATTAGACTATTATTTTTCAGTAGATCTATTTGAATGGAGGTTTTTTTAATATTTTCTTCACTCTTTCATGACCTCTTTTAACCTTTTTTTATTATAAAAAAACCTGCTTTTTTTCTCTCCCTTTTAACCATTTCTTTATAGTCATTTTATGTGCATGTTTGTGTGTTTGTGTTGATTGGAGTTTATTGTATTATTTATTCAACAGAGCAGGAGAAAACTGACCATAAGTTCGTGGTTATAGCTACAACGGGTGAGGATTTTACTACATCAACTTTGCTAAAGTTTTTTTTATTGTGGCCAATTATTGTTTCTATGTTTTCCTTTCAATTGTCTTCTAACCAATCTTCAAACCTTTGAACCAATACTGGTTTGCTAACCACTTGGACAAAGGAAAGACTGGTATTGTTTCCAATTAAGCAAATGTTAAAATCTGAGAACCACTAATTTCATCCAATTTCAACTCATTGTTTCATCTAATTTTATCTTCTATTACAGTTTCTGCAGCTTTGGGAATTGGAGTTTTAATTATTATAATCTACTGCTTTAGACGGAGGTTATGGTTTCATAGATTCAATGGATTTTGTAAGGACAAATCTAAAGCTCATCAAGACTTTGAGGCCTTTCTCAGGAATCACGGACCACTTGCTATAAGAAGATATAGCTACTTGGACATAAAGAAAATGACCAACTCCTTCACTGAAAAATTAGGCCAAGGAGGATATGGAGATGTTTTCAAAGGGAAGATACATGATGAACGACTAGTTGCTGTGAAGATGTTGAATAGATCAAAAGGTAATGGAGAGGAATTCATCAATGAGGTAGCAAGTATTAGTAGAACATCTCATGTTAACATAGTCACTCTCTTAGGATTTTGTTTTGAAGGATCTAAGAAAGCACTAGTCTATGAGTTCATGTCAAATGGATCTTTAGAGAAGTTCATATATGGAACCAATACAATGTCATTAGATAACCAATTGAACTGTGAAACATTATACCAAATAGCAATTGGTGTTGCTCAAGGATTGGAATATTTGCATAGAGGATGTAATACTAAAATATTCCATTTTGACATAAAGCCTCACAACATATTGTTAGATGAGAACTTTTGTCCTAAGATATCAGATTTCGGACTTGCTAAAATATGCCCTAAAAATGAGAGTATGGTATCCATGTTGGCAGCTAGAGGAACCCCAGGATACATTGCTCCTGAGGTATTTTCAAGAAACTTTGGAATGGTCTCTCACAAGTCAGATGTCTACAGTTTTGGAATGATGGTTTTGGAAATGGTGGGGGGAAGAAAGAATATTAATGTTAAAGTTGATTGTACTAGTGAAATTTATTTTCCTTATTGGATCTATAAGCGTTTAGAGTTGAGTGAAGAGCTTGCACTTAAGAACATTACCAATGAAAGTGATAGAGAGAGGATAAGAAAGATGGTGATAGTAAGCTTGTGGTGCATCCAAACTGACCCTTCAGACCGTCCAACAATGCGTATAGTGGTTGACATGCTTGAAGGGAAAGTTGAGACCTCGCAAATACCACCAAAACCTTTCTTGTCATCTCCTTCAAGATCACCATGCCACTCTTCAACAAATTGATGCAATAATACCCTATTTATTGGTACTTAACATTAATATATCTTGTGTTTATTTATTGTAAAATTTGTCAAAGAGAAATCTCGATTTCAATTAGCACTTTGGGAAGGGAGTCTTTTTCTCTTAAGGACTCTTAAATACTTGGTAATTTGTGAATCGAAAGAATATCACAAGTTTATCTCGAATTTTAATAAGACCGTAGTAAAGTATGGATGTAAAGAGTAAGAATTATAAAAAATGGATTAAATTTAAAATGAACTAGAAGTTAAAAGAATGCAAATAAATTGAAAATAGTAAAATGCAAGCAATCTAGAGTGTAATCGAAAATAAGTTAAAGAACGTAAATAAAACATGTAAAGAAAGAAAAAGGCTATGTAAAAGCAAAGAACTTAAACTTGCAAGAAAGTAAATTCGACTAGAATTTAAATGGAAGCAAATAAAGAAAGAGCAATGTAAAATAAGTAATGAATTGAAAGTAGTAAATGAACAAGAATAAAGATGCAGAGAAGTAAACTTGCAAGGAAGTGAATAAAGCAATTAAAGAAAAACAATTAAAAGAAAACAATAAAAATGTAGGAAAGTAAACAAAAAGATAAACATGCAGAAAAGTAGAGAAAGCACGTAAAAGAAATCAAATAATTCAAAGAATCACTTGATCAAAAGATGGGGAGAATTGTAGGAAATGTAAAGGAGTGGCTTTAAACTTGCATTAAATGGTAAAGACTACAAAAATAAAGCTGAGTGAAAGGCATACTTGACTAGTCTCTGTGTGTGTCCTTTAAAGTCTGTAATAGACGTGAAAGGATTCGTGAGAGAGTTTGTGCAAGTGTTATCTAACAACCCAAGTGCCTTCATTCCCTTGATATTTATAGATAATAGGTGGTAGCCTTTATCTTGACAAGATTTTGACATGCCTTTATCATAAATAACTTTTTAAACTAAAAATAATGATTGCCTTGTTTTAATATTACAGACTCAACTATTAGAAACTTCATAAATTAAAATTTGAACAATTGAATTTAAATTTTGAATTAAATATAACTACCTTGAATCTGCTTCTAGATGTTCTTGAACTCGAAAATGCCCTTTGCAATCCTGGAAATTTGCTTAAATGTTCTCATTCTTTGCTTCAATCTCAATTGTGACTCTGAGACATTGTTTCCTTTTGTCGAATCGAAACACGTCTTATGAGAACTCATCCTTTACCTTTGAATTACTTTTTTGTCCTACAAAACTAGTTAGAATATCTTAATCGAAAGGGTTAGTTTCAATTTTAATTATCAAAATTTAACTTAATTAAGTAAATTAACCAAAGATGTTTTATTTGCTAATATTTTTCTTTTATAAATCGTAAAGTTTATTTTTATATCAATAGTATTCATGACGTATTCTTAAGTTGTATCGTTACTGGTGAGATCTCTCCATTGATGCTGAGTTTGGCATACCATGAAAACTTAGTAAAGTTTTTAGATTCTCGCTATGTTAGGTGAAAATTTTGTTGGTCGTGTCATGTTAAAATAAAAAAATAATAATAAATGTCACTTGTAAAATGTGAACATGAGACTTATTTTTTGCACTCTTCCACTACTCTAAATGATTCAAACGAAGTAGCATGTCTTTTTTCCTAGGTTTAATGGAGTGATTAACCTAGTGGAGGAACTGCATTGAGTGGGCCTTAATCCATAATTTCTACATATAGCTTACACTGATATGAATTAAAACCTCTCGACTTTTGTTGAACTTTCATTGACTCTAAATTGTATGCTTCACTACCATAGTAAAAAATTTAATGGTCTGTACCCTAAAACAAACAAACAAACAAATAAATAAAAATAATCGTTTAACTTTCATAGCTTAAAACTCTCCCTCGTGGCTTCAATGTATTGGCTTACCCAAATTTATCTTCTTTTTGTTTGATTTCATGAAGTATCTATTACTTCCATTATTATAAGAAAAAGAAAAATTTTGTTTGTAGAGTGATTGAAAACCTCATGCATAACATTTTGTTAACTTTCAAAAAGCATTAAAAAAATAGCATAATTTGTTTGATCCTGTTTGATTTTGCTTCAGATATTGATTCCACGCATCGCTTACATTAGGTGATCATTGAAATGTCTAAGAGAATTGAAAAATCATATAGAAAATAAGTTTTTAATCATTTGAAACCACTTGGCAGAAATTTGCCTTTAGTTCCTTACCAACTTGGGATAAAGTACCATTCAATGTTTCAATTGCAATGAAAAAATCTGTCTTCCATCATAAAGAAAACAAATTTCTTATAGTTCGGTTATTTTTTTACTTTATATTTAAATTTATAATTTTGAAATTAAAAGCTTTGTTCACTAGTGGATATTGAGGGATACCTGAGATAGACACGTCACGGTAGTTTCCTCCTTGTGCAATAATAGAAGAGCGTATTGAAACAGAGGGGTTGGTACTTGCAAAGGCACTCCAATGCTTAAGTCAGGTTGTGCACAATTAGGGTTTATGCTAAAGAGTGACAAGTTACCTGTAGAAGGTGAATAAGCTTAGTATTTATAGAGGTTGGGTTGAGAGATACACTCCCATAATAGTTGCAAAGAAAATCTATAAAATTAGAATATTGATATTGTAATTAAGAGCAGCCAAGAGTAGTTATAGGTGCTATTATTACGTAAGATCATGATTGACAATAATAGATAATCTTAAGATTTATCTATTGTGCAAATCTCGCGTTAATGTTGCTACTACCCAATGTTGTGGTCTGGCGTACATGGAGTCGGGATCTCATCTACGTGCCAAGTGAGCTCCTGCTGGGATGTTAATGATGGACTCTGGCATACTACGTGCCAAGTCGACCCGTGGGATATGATCCTAGATCATGGTGTAGAATAATTGCCACTACAAAAAAAAGTTTAAAACGGCAATTTTTTGTTGCATATTACGGTGATTATAACTGCCATTTTTTGCCTCAATGGCAGTTTCCAAAACTGATGTAATTGCATCTGCCATTCGATATAATATAGCGATTTCCCATTAACCACCACAATTTTATCGTGTATAAAGCAGCGGTTTAGTTTTTGCATAAAGCGGTGGTTAAAGACTGTCGTAATTCACTTAAAAATTACGATTTAATTGTGTATTAAATGAAAGTTTAAAATGCCATAATTTATAGCATAAAATGACAGATTAGGACTGTCGTCATTCACCTAAACATTATGGTTTAATTGTGTATAAAATGGTGGTTTAAACCACTGTAATTTACAGCATTAAATGGTAGTTTAAGACTACCGTAATTCAACTAAAAATTACAGTTTAATTGTGTATAAAACGATGGTTTCAAACTCCATAATTTATATAACAGTACAACTACCCTAATGCACTAAATGATGATGATTTAAACCCACCATAATTGACACATGCAAGCTATTTTTCAGGTTTATTATGACAATTATTGTTTGTCAAAACCCACAAATATAAATATAATAATTTTACTTAATGAAATGTAAAAGAAAATACTCATTAATTTAACTAGCTAAGTATCCAATTTAACATGACAATAATTGGGCATATGCCCCCAACTTGACGCTTAGATGAGACAATTAAGTATCAAGATACTAAGTTTCATAGGAGCACAACGTGCAACGGACAAAAGGATCCAAATCAGATTTTGTGCCGAATCTCACAATGTTTTCCAAAGGGTCGAGGTCCGTTATAAATCATAGTATGCCTTCGGGGTTAACATGTGAGGTCGGGATTGATGGATCGCTTTGCTTACATTTTCATTCTTCCATCCAAGGTATGTCATTTGTTGCCCCCATGTGTAGTTCATGGGGTCTTTGTCTTTTCTTGTAGCTTTTGCTTTACAGTTTGTAGCAGTTTTGAACTTGCTTGGGGAACCATCGCTTTGACTTTATTAGGAATTAAAAATTCTTTAAAAAAAGATAGCAGTTTCAAGTTGTTTCCTAACTGCCCGCAACTCTTATGGCCAATCAAAGAGAGAGCATTAAAACGTGACTTCAACCGTGTAATCAGTTTGCTTTCTCAAAGGCCAATCAGAATGCATCATTCCCTCTATAAATAGGGAACATTTTCATTGAGCCTTGTAATGCTTTTGTTCTCTGATCTTGTTTAAGAATGATCTCTTTCCAAAAAGTGATTTCTCTCTCATTTCTTGTACGCATGTGAAGAGCTTTGCCCCCATCAAAAACCATATTCTTATTCTTCCCAAAATCTTTAAAGGCGTTCCCTTTATTGCTGTTAGTTTCTCTGGTGGAGGGCCTAGAGGCATTTCTTTCTCGACATAACGACTTGGTAAGGACCAAGTAACTATCCAATGTAGGTTGGTGAACATGCATCTAGGCAGTAGAAGTCTTTCTTTCTCGACATATGTAGGAATATGCAACATTTTTGTGTGTGTCAAGGGAATTCACTGCTTCTATTTAGGTCCTGTGATGCATGGAAGTGTTTTGCACTCCATCTTTCTCTTTTCCCGACTATTCTGGAGGCACTTAGCCAAGTGCCCTAGTTTATCTTCCTAAGTGCAGTTGGAAATGCAGGAGGGCTCTAAGGGTGGAAAAATATCTTGGAGCAACTTAGAGTGGAGAAACTTAGAGTGATTGTTGATGCAAATTAAAAGTTGCAAACCCAAGTGCAGGTTGCTTCAAGTAATAAATTCTCGGGAGTCCGAGGTCGATCCATAGGGAGTTGATGAAGAAAAACTATTTGATGTAAGGTAAATATTTTGACACAACAATAAAAGTGATAAAACTTGGTCACAAATAAAAAAAAACTTACTTGGGTTAGGAGATCCACTCTTAGTAAATAAAATAATGATAAGATTAATTCTTTTTATTACTCAATTATAATCTACACATAATGGAGGTTCCAATCGAAAAATACAACGTTCAAAGTTCATTAAAAATTATATATGCAATTATATTATGATTCCTTTAATCATCTATTAACACAACCACTCATAAATGAGGTCATTCATTGTGCCAAAATCTTGTCTACAACAAATCAAGATCTCCACTTTACAAAGAGGGTTTCTAAATTGATTGAAAGCAAAATACAACACGTACAATGACTACTTGAAAATATATCATTTAAGCACAAGAAAAAAATGAATCTAACCTTATTTCATTACCAAGAGCTTCACCCTTTCACCTAAGTAGAATGAAATTTAGTTACTCATAGAAAAGAAGAGAGGAAGAGAGAAGAAGAAGAACATAACTTCAACTTAGAACAAAAGAAAATTACTGTAAGATAAACAAATAACAAAATAGCATGATCTTGGCCTCTAGGACCAAGATTCCCCTAAATGATCTGCCAATGGTGCCTTTTATAGAGGATTAGGGATACAAAATGACACGGGAGCTAAGTCACAAGTGAGTGGATGAGTGGAAAATGTCAAATGACTTTTGGTGAGTGAAAAATTATGGAGATTCTTTGTCTCTGAAATCATTTAGCTCTGAAGTCATTGCATTCATTATGTTTTAACAAGTGGTCTTCATGAAAGTTGTAGGCCTGAATCTTAGTTTCAAATGTCATTGGTTTGGGTAAAAAATCATTTCTACAACTCTAGATATAGTTTGATTACTGCATACTACTCAGGTCCAGTGACAACTCCTCTGTTCTGACTTCCAAGCCTAATATGACTTCCAAGAAGTCTGAACTGACTTTTGTGTTCAACATGAAAGTTGTAAATTTGGATCTTAACTATCAGCCACCATAATTTCAGCCTATTTAACGTCCTATATCCCAATCTATGTCATGAAAGTAGACATAGGTCAAGCTGTCAGGATCAACATTTTAGGTCTTACTTCAACTCTAATTTGAGTTATCCAATTGTATGAGTAGGCCTTTGAGGTCTTCATGAAAGTTGTAGGTAATTGTCTTAGCTTTCAAATGCCCCACTAAAATCACCTCAAAAGACTATCTACAACCCAAGATATGGCTAAAATATAGAAATATTGTAAGACGTAAATCATGCTAAAAAAATTAATTAAGTCTAATTTGAATCCAAACTTACAAAATATAACCAAACTTAATTAATTAAGTATATGGAGAGTGTAAATGGCTAAAAATAAGGGCTTGTTAATGTATAAAACACGTGGTCATCAAATTCCCTCACACTTAGCTTTTTACACTCTTGGGCAAAACACACAAGGCCAAAACTAAAAAAAAAAGACACAGACTCAAAAGTTAAACATTCTAAAAGACTTAATTTCTAATAATATTTAAAAATGAAGAGCAACTAATCATTCAAGTAATCAAAACATTTATGAGGTAACATTTCTTCACATTTCAAACTAACAAGTAAGGAAACTTCACTTGAAAAACGTGAGTCAAGAATGATAGATCTTCAAAAGATTCACTTTTAATCCCTTAAGTGTTTAAAAGGTAGGTATTTCACTCAATTCAACCCATGAAAATCACACTACCATAAGCTTGCTTATCTTCTACTTCTCCACTACTCAGAACACATGCACACACAAATCATGAGGACTTTATTCAAGGTTGTAATGGGGTCAAGGTAAAGGAGAATGTAATATGGATATGACAAGTTAAATACCAAAGAGAATAAAAGGGCATGAGAGTTGAGTTCAATTAATAAGCATGAAAATTCATCCCAACTCCACCTAATGCAAATACACTTTACATATTTTTTTTCCTTTCCTTTATTACCTTGTTGACCCTTCTTTATATATTTTTTTTTGTTTTTTTAAAAGATGAACATAATATATACATTAAAACAATTATTTTTTCAACCATTCTACACACACACCCCCATACTTATTCAAGAACTCATCCAATGACAAACCTAATGTTCTCTTATTCCCTAAGGCTAGGTAAAAAAATGATTTTTCATTTAAGGCACATAAACAAAGAATGGTTAAATAAGCTCAAAGGGGTTAAGTAAGGGAAAATAGGTCATTTCCAATGCTTTACGTTGACAGGAATTAGAGAATTGACAAGAAATTATAAGAGTTCTTGATATCATATTAGGAATAAAAGAATTTTCAAGAAGTCATAAGAGTGCTTGATATCATCTTGAGACAATATGCTACTAAGTAAGGCTGGCTATTTGATTAAAGTAGTTATTTCAAGAAAAATGTCTCAATCATATTTATGTATGCGTATGAAAATGTAGTCTCAAAAAGAATCAAAGCAAGTTCTAGAGTAATAATTTAATGAGTGAAATTCACACAAGAAAGAAGAGAATGGTACAAATGTTCAATTCATTAATCAATAGGCTCAAAATCTCACAAGGTATAATTCTATCATTCTTGGTTCACCAATTCAACATCCATAAATAAGCATGTGAATTTTAAGAAAGAAGACAATTTACTCAATCATGCAAATTTTCCTGAATTTGAATTGCTACTTCCACACAAACTAATTGTCTATCCAATTACTCCTTACTCTGCCACCAATTTTGATGCGTCTCAAGAGTAAATAATTTGCTCCTTACTCTGTCATTCCTAATTACTTTTGTTGTTAATAAATTGCTAACAAACATGTAAATACAACAAACATATTAACAAACACACTTCCTAATTTTTTTTTTTATTTTTTTTACACAACTATCCTTCCCCCCAACCAAATCACAACATTGTCTTCAATGTCAAAACATAGATAGGTAAAGGATAAAAGATAATACCAATTGTTGTAATTACTGAAAAGAGAAACCTTACACAAATTAAAAGAGAAACAAAGTACGATAAATAACACCAAAGATAAAGGAAAGTTATAGATAAAGTGTCAAATCACACTTTTGTTCCTTGCTGCCTCCTTTGCTGCTGCCTTTTTTGACCAATCTATCTGAGTTATTGCTGGTTCAGGTTTATAAACAAAAGCTTGTAATTTATCAATTAATTCATCAACAGTAGAAACATATATAAGGAATCGTCTTGCCGAAGGTGTGATAAAGCTTTGTTCCACAGCATGGTCAACAAAAGATAACAAATTATCAAAGAAATTATTAACATTCAACAAATCTATGAGTTTATGGTGGATGTTCAGTTGGGCCCCAGAGATAATTTGAAAAACTTCTTCCAAAGTACCAAAATCACCTGATAAAGCAATAAATGCATCAGAGTTTTCAAGCATTGTCCTCATTCGTCCATGCATAGATGACACTTAAATTTTCAGCCCAATTGTCTGTCCAATGATGTTCTTTCGAGTTAAAGGTTCAGGAATGATACCTAAAACTTGACCACTTCTTATATGTGCAGAAGGTGATACAGCCCCCATTAACCCAATGCTACCTCCCCCATATACAACATGAATGTTCCTCGCAACAAGTGTTCTACTAACAGTGCTTGCTGCGTTTATAAACTCTAAACCATTTCCATAACTTATCCCACAAAATACACAGATACTGATAAATCTACAAACTAAATAAGAAGCTTCCTCCATTTCTACACTCACACTCTCTTTGAATGATTATGAGTTGCAGGAAAGTGAAAAAAATGGAGTGTTTAAATAAGGAAGAGAATAGAAAAAGTAATAATAGCTCCTATATAGGTAGGTTGACTATTGTCAGAAAAGTTTGAATTTAAGAAATATTTTTTATTTTTTTATTTTTTTAGACTTCAAGAAAACCATCATGGTAAAGAAGTCTAGAAACCCCTGAAGGATCCTACCAAAAGAATCGTCTGTCCAAAACTAAAATATAACAAAATCATACAAAGATAAAATAACAATAACAAATGATGACATACCTTTGTATACATATTTCATGATAGATCTTTATACTGCGCGTTATGAGTGTAGTAATACTAAGACATCTCAGCTAATCTTGGAATTCTTCTCCCTCCCGCTTATTTGAAGAAAAGAGAATAAAGAAACCATCGTGAGTTTCCATCCTAGGTCTAGAATCTAGAGAGCTCACATTTGGGTTCGTAACATCAACAAATATGCTAAAATCTGAAACCATCAATGTCCAAGATCCAAAATGCCCCATCTCAGGGCGCTAAGAGCCCCTTCTAATAAAAGAGAGAATCAAGCTCAGATGCCACATACGCTTTGGTAGTCGCGGGCTACTTCTCACTAATAACCAAAGTGAGACGCTTCTACCTGTCCATTAACTCCACAGTGCCTAAATGGTGAACATTTGGCTGTGGAGTGCGACTCTCTACATAGCATGACACACGAACCTTATTTACAGATCGACGTGCGAAGGTCCACCTGAGTCAATGATGGATTTGCTACTGGCAGGGGCTCCTAATCTAATTAAAGACCAAGTACAACCGAAGTTTCGCCCTCTTTTTTTTTATTCTTTTTCCTCTTCTTTTTTTTCTTTCTTTTTTATTTTTTTAAAGATGTACAAGATAATATATATATATATGTTGTTATGATTGTGGCTCACATCTTCCTTTGGTTTTACGTCTAGTAACGGCTTAAACGCCTTCTATGAGTTGAGGATAAGCTTCCAATCCAATTTTCTTATAAATTGGCAAACATGGTCTTTTTGAGTCAGATTCCCAAAACTGCAAAGCACATTAAGGATGTAAACACATGAAATTAAAATACTAGGGATCTGACTTCACTTGATTCAACAATCTATCATAGACAATAAAGTAGCTTTGGAACCTTAATTCTAATTAATTTCTAATCATTCAATTGATGAGGAGAATCCAGTAATTAATTAAAACTTAATTCCTTGATCTAAACCTTAGCTCTTAAAGGCATGACCTTTACTCTATGGATTCTTATGGAAAATACCACAAGTCTCCCACACAACCTATAACTTCCATTCTTAGATGATTATAAATCTTGTCACTTATTATTTATGGTCTAGGTCATATGCAAACTTTTTGATTCTACATATACCTCACTAGATCAATTTATGAGTGACCAATTCATAAAAACATTAAGAATCATAATAAGCACTCAAATTGAATAAAAAAGAAATTACTTAAAATTTCAATCTTAATACATGTCAATTGAATTAAGTTACATCTTCACTCTAGAAACATACAAATTTAACTACACATGACAAAAAAGAAAAAAAAAAAGAGAAAAAATAAAAATATATACATAGCTCAATCTTTCGAAAAAAAAATATTAACAAGTAGGCAAGAAACCCGCCATGGTAAATAATAATAATAATAATAATAATAATAATAATAATAATAATAATAATATTATTATTATTATTATTATTATTATTATTATTATTATTATTATTAACAAGTAGGCTGTAAACCTGTCATTAAATATTAACAAAGATGTGGTATAAACTAGCCACCAAATAATATTAACAAGGGTATGGTATGAACCAACCACCACATAAATATTAACAAAGGTGTGGTAATAGTCAACCACCAAATATATATTTACAAAGATGTGGTATTAACCAACCACCAAATAAATATTAACAAATGTGTAGTATAAACTAACCACCAAACAAAAATTAATAAGTAAGAAAATTTAAAAGGTTAGTAAATTAGTAAGTTAGAAAGTTAGAAATAAAATACAGAAAGTAAATTATAGAATTTCAAGTGCGAAAGTTAAGTACGAAAGTAAAATACAGAAAATAAAAAAAAGTTTCCTCTACTAAGTTAGTACGTTAGTAAAATACAAAGAAGAAAAAAATTAAAAGAATAGAAAAAATATATATACATATATATATATACAAAATATTTACACAATAAATTTGTTCTTCAAATCAAGTCCCCGACAACGACGTCAAAAACTTGATGTGGATTAAAAGTTACAAACCTAAGTGCAGGTTGTTTCAAGTAATAAATTCTCGAGAGTCCGAGGTCCATAGGGAGTTGATGAAGAAAAATTATTTGATGTAAGGTAAATATTTTGACACAATAATAAAAGTGATAAAACTTAGTCACAAATAAAAAAAAACTTACTTGGGTTAGGAGATCCACTCTTAGAAAATAAAATAAGGACAAAATTAATTCTTTTTATAACTCAATTAGAATCCACACATAATAGAGATGTCAATCAAAAAATACAACATTCAAAGTTCATTAAAAATTATATACGTAATTATATTATCATTCCTTTAATCATCTATTAATACCACCACTCATAAATGGGATCAAACATTCATTGTGCCAAAATCTTGTCTACAACAAATCAAGATCTCCACTTTACAAGGAGGGTTTCTAAATTATTTGAAAACAAAATACAACATGTATAATGACTACTTGAAAATATATCATTTAAGCACAAGAAAGAAATGAATCTAACCTTATTTCGTTACCAAGAGCTTCACCCTTTCACTTAAGTAAAATGAAACTTAGTTACTCATAGACAAGAAGAAAGGAAGAGAGAAGAAGAAGAAGAAGAAGAAGAAGAAGAAGAAGAACATAACTTTAATTTAGAACAAAAGAAAATTACAAGATAAACAAACAACAAAATAGCATGATCTTGGCCTCTAGGACCAGGACTCCCCTAAATGATCTACCAATGGTGCCCTTTATAGAGGATTAGGGATACAAAATGACAAGGGAGCTGAGTCATGAGTGAGTGGATGAGTCGAAAATGAGTGGAAAATGTCAAATGACTTTTGGTGAGTGAAAAATTATAGAGATTCTTTATCTCTGAAATCATTTAGCTCTGAAGTCATTACATTCGTTATTTTTTAACAAAGTGTCATGAAAGTTGTAGTCTTGGATCTTATCTTTCAAATGCCATTGATTTGGGTCAAAAATCATTTCTACAACTATAGATATGATCTGATTACTGCATACTACTTAGACCCAGTGACAACTACTTTATTATGACTTCTAAGCCTAATATGACCTCCAAGGAGTCCGAACTGGATTTTGTGTTCAACATGAAAGTTATAGATTTGGGTCTTAAATATCAACCATCAAAATTTCAGCTCATTTAACATCTTATAGCCCGATCTATGGCATGAATCGTAGACATAGGTCAAGCTGTCAGGATTAGGGGTGTACAACCCGAAGCGCGAACCCGCCAACCCGACCGACCCGACCCGACCACATATATCCGGGTTGGTTCGGGTAATCGGGTCGGGTCGGGTAAAATTTTGTCAACCCGATAAATATCGGTTCGAGTAACGGGTTTGGTGAACCAACCCGACGACCCGATGACCCAATAAAACGATGTCGTTTTGCCTATATTTAAATTTTTTATTATTTTTTCTTACAACCCGATCCATGACCCGACCAACCCGACCAACCCGATTATCTAACCCGAACCAACCCGATTTTAATCGGGTTGGTTCGGTTCGGGTTACTCAAACTTTTTCCCCTCTACCCGACCCGAACCGACCCGAACTCACATGATTGGTTTGGATTTTTTTCTCCCCCAAACTCGACCCGAACCGACCCGTGTGCACCCCTAGTCAGGATCAGCACTTTAGTTCTTACTTCAACTCTAATTTGAGGTTATCCAATTGTGTGATTATGCCTTTGAGGTCTTCATAAAAGTTGTAGGAAATTATGCTAGATTTCAAATGCCACCAGAATCACCTCAAAAGATCACCTACATCCCAAGATATGGCCAAAATACAAAAACAGCGTAAGACGTAAATCATGCTGAAAAAATCAATTAAGTCCAATTTGAATCCAAACTTACAAAATATAACCAAACTCAATCAATTAGGTATATGGAGAGTATAAATGGATAAAAATGAGGGCTTATTAATGTATAAAATATGTGATCATCAATTGTGAATCCTGTTGTTATTGGGGTGGAACAATCTTTTGGAGGGAAACATTCTCATGTTTGCTAGCAAGGAAGAAATAGGTGTTGGTTTTTGGAAGAACCTTGGAGGTGGTCGTCGGTGGTTATCATAATCACTACTGTCTTGTCTGGCTTCTTTTCTGGCTCTCTCTAGGGGGCATTTTTGTATTAAAGTAATTTGTAGACTTTTTGTTAGAGCTGACGATATATGAAATAAGAATAATAATAAAATTCTTTTTCTGAATCTTGTGACTTGTATCTTTAATTTGCCATTTCTATTCCTTGCTTTTTTTTTAATCTCGGGGATAAGTCCAATGCTCATCATATAAAGTCATATTGCCCCAAGTTGATGTTTAGCTAGTATAACAAAGTAGTAAGATAGTCTTAATGCCCCCAGGTGATGGTATCTGTGCTTTACTTAAAGTCGTTGTCTGTGCTATCCCATAGGGTTAAGAGCTCTAATCTGGAGACATTTACGATCGTCATTCGACATTCTGGAAGCGTCGTAGTTCGGACAGGGTCCACGTGTCAGTTAACCATAAGTGGACGTTCCGAGGTGTAGTCGGGGTCTGTAGAGAAAATTCAAACTCAAAACAGTTGGCTTGCGTGACATTTGATTTTCTAAGCAATCATCGCTTCATCTGCTGTGATAGCTATGAGGGCTATGTGGTGCGCTTTGATTGGATAGTCGTGGTTTAGGTTCTACGCGCCATGATGAGTAGCTTTTGAAATCTGAAGTGTTAGGATAGAATTTCCCCTTAACCGTCTAGCTTATATAAATATAGGCTAAGAGTACCCTTTTCTACACTTTTATTGTTCCCCTCCAAACTCCAGCTACCTGAAGCGATTTCCAACAGGTTTTTATGGGAGGGAGCATGGTTTTGAGCGATTTTCAGCAATTTGCAGTGATTTTTGCTCCAATTTCATTTCCTTTTGTCATCCAATCTCTTTAATTTTATATGGTATGTCTTCTTCATTCCTTTGTTCTTGCTATTTTTAGCATCATAGAGGGTTCTACCTTCTTTGTTTCGGGGGTATATTTTTTTTTCTTCTTAGCAAAACGAGTTGAGATATCACCATTTCTGGGTCCCTTCAATGGCATTGCTTTATGGAGTACCTTCTCTGTCGTGCCTAAGCGAAGAAAGGTGTCCCCTTTTTCTTTTTCTTTTTTATTTTTTTATATTTTTTTCTCTCTTTTTTTTCTTTTTCTTTTTTTTTATTTTTTTCTTTTTCTTTTTTATTTTTTTCTTTTTTTTTTTTATTTATTTTTTCCCCACCAATTGAAGTGAGATAGTTGTAGGTTTCAGCTCACCCACCTCCAACTTCTTACACACAGATAGGGGCATAAGACTAACACTAGCCCCCAAGTCACACAGAGCTTTATCAAAATTAGTGTTCCCAATCAAACAGGGAATAGAGAAGCTACCTGTATCCTTTAACTTAGGAGGCAATTTATTTTGAATTAACGCACTACACTCCTCAGTTAAAGCTACTATCTCATATTCTTCTAGCTTCCTCTTATTAGACAAGATGTCCTTAAGAAACTTAGCATAGGTAGATATTTGTTCTAACGCCTCAGTGAAGGGTATATTAATGTACAATTTCTTTAGGACCTCTAGGAACTTCCCAAACTACCTATCTAACTTCGCCTTAGCAAGTCTTTGAGGGAAGGAAACCGGGGGTTGGTATGGCTCAGGGGGTACATACTTAGACACTTTCTCATTAGTTTCCTCCTCTTCTAAGGGTTGTGCCTCAGTCTCTTTTTCCTCATTCCCCTCATCTTTGTCACTCTCCTCATTACCCTTAGAATCCTCTAACTTCTTTCCACTCCTCAAACTCACAGCTTTACAATGTTCATTGCCTGGGTTGACTTCAGGTTGACCAGGAAACTTACCTTGCTGCCTGAGAGAAGTGCTTGCTTGTTGGGCAATCTGGGTTTCCAACATCTTATTATGAATAGCCAAATTGTCAACCTTAGCTGATAACTCTCTAATGGCCTCAGTCACAACTTGCCCATGGTGCCTGAACTCCTCATTCTGCTTAGACTGGCTCTCAACAAAATTCTCAAGAAGAGACTCAAGTCTAGATTTCTGTACCTATGGGATTCCAGAAGAGGGTTGAGCACTACCTTGCCCAGCTTGGTACTGGCTATTCCGGTAAGAGAAGTTAGGATGTGACCTCCAACTGGGGTTATAAGTTTAGGAATATGGATCATTCCTCCTCTTTTGGTTGAAGTCATGGAAATTGTGGCATGATTCCACTTGCTCCACTGGTGCACCATGTGAGGATCCCACTCCAACTTGGCATTCAGCACCAATATATCCCTGTACTCTACAAATCTCACAAAAATTGTTAGAGGCACCTATGACATTAACATGAGCTTTCTCAAGCATGTCAAAACGTGTATTCAAAGAATCAAACTTTGACATAATTAAATCGACACCACCTACCTCAAACTTACCTCCCGAGAGCTTTCTTGGGTTGTGCCCTCTTTCATTGGCCCATTGGTGATGATTTGAAGCTATACTCTCAATTATCTCATAAGCCTCTATGAGCCTCCTATTCATCAGAACTCCACCAGTTGCGGAGTCAAGAGACACCTTCGAAGAATATTCCAAACCATTATAGAAGGTGTGGACTATCAACCATTTCTCTAACCCATGGTGTGGGCAGGCTTCCAGCAATGCCTTATATCTATCCCAAGCTTCTGATAATGACTCGCCATCTTTCTGAACAAAGCTTGTGATTTGGGTCCTTAGGTGAGCAGTCTTGGAAGGTGGAAAGAATTTATCTAAAAATGTTTGCTCCAATTGGTCCCAAGTAGTTATCGTCTCAGCTGGAACGGACTTCAACCAAGCTCTAGCTCGATCTCTCAACGATAGAGGAAACAAGCGAAGACGAATAGCATCAACAGAGGCGCCTTCAATCTTGAGGGTCTCACAGAACTCCAAGAACATATCCACATGATCATTAGGATCCTCTGACGGCAATCCTCCAAACTGGTTCTGCCTTATCATAGACAATAAGGCAGGAGGTATGGTGAAATGCCTAGATTCAATGTCTGGCCGAGCAATTCCAGATCGCAAACCCGAGCATTAGGGGTTGCATACTCTTTTAGCGGTTTATTTTCCCTAGCTGCTGCCATGACAAGTGGTGGTTCAGATATTTCTCTTACTCTTTACCTTTATTGTCTTCTCATTCTACGTAAAATCCTTTCAATTTCAGGATCAGCTTCAATAAGAGTCCCGAAACGTCTAGCACTTTGCATAAACCAGAGAAATTACCTGCAGAGAGTTAAAGAGAAAACAAGAACGTAATAATATGGTAAAAATAAAAAGGTTTAAAATAATTAAATTAAAAATTAAATTGATATTCAAGAAAAACATAGTCCCCGGCAACGGCTCCAAAAACTTGATGCGTGAAATTCGTAAGTGTACGGTTTCGTCGTCAAGTAATAAAAAAATCGAATCCATAGGGATTGTGTCTATGAATACAAATTAATTAATTAATTCAATTAAGTTAAACAAAAGGGAATATGATTGTTGATTTAGAAGAACTTAATAACAAAGAAATTAAATAAAAATCAAAGTGTAGAATTTAGAACAAAAATAGTAAATTATCAAGAAAGGTATTTAGATTCAAGAAAGCTTCTAAGATTAGGATACCACAATTATACAAGATAAATTCTAATTGACAACCCTTTTATTAAATCTGAAATTCAATTGAAGGTGAATTACCCTAAATTAGTTAATATTTTTTCTCAAGATACAAGATCCGTGCCCAATTAAACCAATTCCTACTCTCATGGTAATTGAATTTAAATTGAACCCATTATGCTTTGTGGTAATTCATTGAATCCTCGAAAGGCTAAAACTACTCTCGTGATTTAGACCTTAAGTTCAATTCTTATGGTTCCAATACTTAGGTTCACCTCTCAGTACGTCCCTAAATGCCTATGAGATGCAAATAAGTGGCTAGCAAATTCACATGAATAAAAGCAATAAGGATTGAATCAAAGGACATTCAAGATTAATAAAAGGGGAAACAACGTCAATTAATCATTATCAATGTATCAAAGGGCATTGCCCAATCCTAAAAACAAAAAAAACTACTCAGACATAGAGAAGAAAGAACCAGAAAACATGTTCAAGAACATCCAAACCCGTAACCCAATGGAGAAGAGGGAAGAAAGATCAAGAACAAGAGCCTCCAATGTGCCTCCTTCCAAACCAAATTAGGACTAGGTTAGCCCCCCCTAATTTCATTCAGAAAATCTATTTATAGCCTAGGGTTTTTATAGGTTAAAACCCCCCAAAAGAAATAAAAACAAAAACTAAAATTCTGCTGCGCGCTGCGAACCACGGCCGTGGTGGCCACCACGGCCAGGCCGTGGTTGAGTCTGTTTCAATTTTCTTCATTTTCTTGATCCCCTCGAACCATGGCCGTGGTAAAAACCACGGGCAGGCTGTGGATCCCTCTGGAATGGCCTTTTTGCACCTTTATTGCTATCCATTAAGCTCTAACTTCAAACATGCAAGCATTCCATTCAATCCAAGGCCAATTCAACATTAATCTTGCATAAGAACACTAAAAACACCGCAGTTATCTGAACTAAGGGAAAAACAAACCAAAAGAGAAATTAAAATACCTAAAATACCTAAGAATGCATGCAAAATAAGAACAAAACATGATGTTGTTTTACACACATCAGGCGCGGAGGTCGATAGCTGCAGTAGGTATAACTGACCGGGTACGAAGGGCGGCATCTACCCTCCCCCATGTCATTCTAATGATTCTTATGTCTTACCGGTCTATGTAGGCGTTCCAGGAATTCAATGGCCAAGAGACGAGTAGCTGGGCCTCGGAGACCGATTGTTAAAGACCCCACGGTAATTGTCTGCGGTGTAAGACATGTTTATCCATAGGTTGGAGACGACGACTTCAAACAAGAGTCTGACTTCTGAGCTAGGAGAAGCTTGGTATGCATAAAATACACTAAGAGCAAGTGTACTCTATCGTCAAGTAATATACGACTTGAGTCCCAGTTATCGATCCCACGAGGAATAATTAGTAATTATTAGATTCGCTAAATACTTTGTTATCCAGACAATCGAAAATGTATGAAGAAATTTAAGATAAAGTCAAAATAAATAAATAAAGAAAAACAATGAACAATCAAACAGAGAATAAATAATCAATGAGAGAGAGAGAGACTAGGGCGCAAGGTTCACTTGAATCTAATTATTCAGATTTTCTTTCAATTATGATGTAAAGTATTCTTTTGCCAATATTCTCTTACCTACTATTGAATTCCAATGGTCATAGATGAAATAATAATCTATTCCTAAATTAAATCACCTATTTGGTCATTTAGATGAATTAATTAAGAATGTATTAAGCTTCAATTCAAGAGATGAATCAACATACCCATCAATTCCATTGGTAGGAAAAATTGATGTTTAGTCATTCACTAATCTAATCTTAGGCTTACCATATAGATCCCTCATTGAATGCGGATGGTCACTAGTCAAACAATGAATTAACACATGTCAAAAGTGATCAAGTTATGACAAGAATGCAAAAAATATGATAAATCCTAAAGAAATTACCTTAATCAAATTAGAAATCAAACCCAAATAATTAGGGAAACAAGATCCCCCATAGCCCTAGTTATGGGTTTAGCTACTCATGTTCAATAAAAACAAACTCATATCAGAATACAAATCCATAGAAATAAAACCCAAAGAAAGGGGAAAACTAGAGGAAAAGAGAAATCAAAACCCCTTTAATGGAGTTTATGATCTTCAAGCCTTCAAGAATTGAATCCTCCTTCGAAGCCACCCTTTAAGGTCTGCTACAGCAAAACAACTCTCAAGATTAGGGATTTTCTGTTTAATGTTCTTAATGTGTTGTCTCTGTTGAATTTGGTGTAATTTTTTCCATTTTATTGAAAATCACGTCTGTTACGCATCTAGCGCTTAAACACTCAGTTCTGAGTGCTCAAGCGCTCAACCACATACTCCTGGGCGCTCAGGCGCTTAAATCTCACCACTCAGACGCTCTGGGTGCTTAAGCGCTATGACTCTGAGTGGTCAAGCGCTGGCGACTAATGTAATTTTTTTTCTTTTTTTTTTTTGCTTCTTTGAACATCCAGTCTTCTCCATGAATAATTACCTGACAAAAACACACAAAACACTTAATGAAAACACAATCAAATAATACTAAAAATATAACAAAACTTACGAATAAAATTTATTATAAATAAATAAAATGAATATGAAAAACTAAGGAATTGAACCATAAAAATATAACATGTTGACGGTTTCCTGGCAACAGTGCCAAAAACTTGGTACGCGTAAAATACACTAAGAGTAAGTGCACTCTATTGCCAAGTGCACTCTTGAAGAGCTCACAAGCTACTTAGAGTTGATATAAAATGGTGCGAGGGATCACGAAGTTCTAGGTCCTCTCCCCAGCGGATAATGAAAGAATGCGTTCATCCCGGGAGGCAGGTGAGCATTACATGTTCCTGTACAAGGATCTCTTCATCAGATTGGGACTCCGATCTCGTTTACTAATTTCCATATTGTGGTCCTCCGTACCCTTAACGTGGTTCCGTTCCAGCTCTACCCCAACAATTGGGAAAATATTCTTGCCTTCGAAAGATTCTACTGGGTAGTTGAATTACAGTACTCGGAAAGGGCATTATTCTATCTCTTACTAGATAGAGTCCCCAAGGGGAAGGGGCTACGCAAAAGAACTGGCTCACGCTCTGGTCAAAAGCTCCTCAGGGTTTTTGAAGACAGCTTCAAGAACTTTAAGACAAAGTTCTTTAAGTTGATGGTGGCACCAGGGACTTGCTCGTTCTTCTTGGACTCTAAAGGGGAGCTGGTATTTGACTTGTACTAGACCCAAAGGGCTTGGAGCACTCCCCTTGCAATGATTGAACAGGAAAAGCCCGATACTGAGATGACATCGAGTGCATTGACTTCATGAATGTGTGGGCTCAGGAAATAGGCCTTATTTCTTGTAGGGACATCTTGGACGGCTCTGACAATAAGACTCTCAAGGCCATTCTTGGTAGTGTAAGCCACAATCCATATTTATTCTCTGTATATAACAATTTCCTTTAAATTATTTTTCCTGCTATTTGACTCTTGCTTTGTTTTACAGAAAGCATGGCATCCAGAAACACTATCGCCACCCTCCTGGCCCTGAAAGCAAGGAATAAAGAAGCTGGTCCTTCTAACATTCCAGTGGACGTTGATTGGACCCCTCTTGTTCAGGATCCTATGATTGAGGTGGATCTGGTTCAACTAGAGGAACCCCTTGCTCAACTTCTTTAGAGGTTGAAGAGGAGAGCTGTTAAAGGTAGCAGGGTGGAGGATTGAGGGAAGAGGGCAGCCATCAAAGTGGATGACAAGGGGGGTCCAATCACGTTATATGGGAACAACTCGGAGCCTAGGTTGTTCATCGATTTTCAACTCCTAAATGACAAAGTTATAGATCATGTCACTCAGAACAGTCCATTGGAGCTCTTATCGATGATCCAGACCTATGGTCTTTGCCTTGCTATTGAGGCTCATTGTGTTGAGAGGTGCCTTAGAGAGTACAACCAGCAAATGACAGACAAGATGAGGGCAGCTAAGGAGGAAAGAGCCCAGAAACTTAACTTAGCCCACAAGCCCAAGGATGAAGCTGAGCAGGCCAAGAACGATGCTGAAGCAAGGGTCAAGGAACTAGAGGGGAAGCTAGCGGCCTCGGAGGATGATTTGAAGAAGAAGAAGGCTATTTCCGTGGAGGTTAGGATAAAAGTTGTCAACCTCCGTGTTGAGAGTGAAAACCTCTGAACTGAAAACTAGAGCCTCCAGTCTGAAGTGGCACAGTTGCAAGAGGACACTTGACAACTGATCACAATTTGCACACAGATCAGCGGGGAGCAATTCCAAAATGCAGTCGACCAAGTCTAGCTTTTCAACCTCAGGGTGGCTCTAGCACTAGACGCATAGGACTTCGAGAAGATGATCCGAGACGGCCGTCTTGTGCTTTCTGATCTTGCTCAGTAGGACAACCAAGGTGTCGCCGAGGTCCTAGTCGCCGCTATCCAAGATCAGATCCCTAAGAAGGGCGGTGACAGTGTAGATTAGTGATAATAGCCTAACAATATGTATTTTTAATATTAAAATTAGATTTTATTATACTTCAATGTAAGTAATTTTAGTAATTTTATGACTTGTTAATTAATTTCTTTAAGCAAATTAATTATTATTAATTTTTATTTTATTATGCTAATCAAAGAAAATATGCTCAAGGAATAATTAAATCAAGGCTGCTGAAGTTAGGTCATGTCTCCTATTGAGCCATTATGATATTGGGCCCATAACAAATAAAAAAAAGAAAAGAAAAGACCTAATCTAATTGATGTAGCAGCCTTGTGTGTGTGTGTGTGTGTGTGTGTGTGTGTATAAGGTTGAAGAAAGAAGAGGGTTATAAATTTAGAAGATTAACGCAAAGCGGCAAGAGGAAAAGTGAGAGAGATTGGATGAAAAGTGGAAATATAGATTGGCACGTGGCACAAGACTCTAAAGCAAGAAGAAAATGGAGTGCTTGCCGCTATAATAAAAGAAAAAGAAAGTGGTCGAAACAAGATAAGCGACACGAGAAAACAATGTGTGATGAGAATTTTATAGATTTTTCTTTTTATTCGGTGTTTGATATTTTTATTACGAGTAATTAATTTATTTTTAAGATTAAGATGAAATTTTAATTTTTATTGTAGATGATTTAATTTTATTTTAGATTTTTTATTCTATAATTACATAATGTTGATGATTATTAATCTTTAATTGTTATTCAATTTAAATTTTATTGATTATCTTGTAATCAATTAATAAATTTAAATTAATATCTTTAATCACATACTTAATTCTTGTAATCTTTGGTGTGGGTTATGCAATAGTAATCAATGTCTTTGTGATCTAAGAATTAAATAGTTCATGTTATATTAACTGATTTATATCATAATTTAAATAGATCATATTATTTTAGATAAATTATGTCATTAATTAGATTTCAGTAATCTTTAGTTATGATCAAAACTTATAGGTTAAACACTCCACAGAACAAGATTAATTCTTGTTCAAGTTAAATTCATCTTTGCATGGTTTGTGGTGAATTTGAGGTCCTAGAATTGTTCTTTAATTGTTCTTACATTTTAATTTGAGTCATTTTATTTAGATTTATTATTTAATTTTAATTTTAATTTAGCACGTAATTTATATTTTCAGTTTAATTAAATAAAATAAAAATCTCTTTTCTTTTTTCCTTTAAATTAACTTAGATAGATATTAAATTTTAATTAATCTTGTCACTCCCTACGGGTATGATACCCTTATATTGGCCAAATATTACATTGATCTTGTGCATTTGCAAGTAAAGGGTAATTTTATTACTTGAAAATCTCTTTCAATTTTTTGGCATCGTAGTTGAAGAGTTAATTTTGTGATTGTTTTAATTTAATTTTTTCTTATTTTAATTTTTAGTATAGGATTTTTTTGTTTAATTTTCTGTTATTTTATTTTATTTGTTTGGCCTTACTGTTCTTATTTTTAATTTTATTGTTTTTACTTTTTTTTGACAATGTTGGAGAAAGCCAATTTTACTCGAACTTGTGACTCTAGGTCCTTTTGTTCCAACTTTTACTCTTATTAGTTTAATATTTTGTCTGGGTTATGTTTGGTAGGCGTTCATTGTCACTAGATTTGAAAGAATATGACCTAGAGATAGAGTATACACTCAGAGCACTTAGTACATAACCAAACTGCAGTCATCGATACTGATTTAAATATGGAAAATAATAATCAACACTTAGGGAATATTTTACTTCAAATACATATGATTCTCCTACTTGTACCAGTTTGCCTGAGATTGGGGCTAACCACTTTGAAATTAAGCCTAGTGTAATTCAAATGTTACTAACATTTTATGGGCTTGAATCTGAAAATCTTTATAAGCATCTAGATGCTTTCTTAGAGGTATGTTCCACCCTTAAAATCCCTAATGTTACTGATGATGCAATTCGTCTCCGTCATTTCCCTTTTTCTTTAAAGGATAAAGCTAAAGATTGATTTTCTACATGTGATAACATTGCCACTTGGGATAGATTACTTGGAGAATTTTTGAAGAAATATTTCTCAATTGGTAAACTGACTGCAATGAGACGTGCTATCACACCCTTTTCTCAAGTTAATAATGAACAATTTCATGAGAGTTGGGAAAGATTTAAGAATCTTTTAAGTTGTTGGCCACATTATGAAATTCCTAAATGGCAACAAGTGCAAAGCTTTTATTCTGTATCGAATGAACGCAACTAGCAGATGGTTGACGTGTCATATGGAGGTATTTTCTTGCACAAAATCTCAAATGAGGCATGGGAATTATTTGAGTACTTAAGTTAGAATTCACAATTGCATGCCTCATCCTTACAGCCAGATATATCAAGACAATTAGGAAATAAAGGGAAAATTTATGAGATTTCACACACATCTAATTTGACAATTAAGGTGGAATCTCTATATAAGAAAATGGATCAAGTGGATGCATTATCTAAGAAGATGGATCAATTGTTATCTTTGAGTCAAAAACATGCTAATTGTTTTAATGTGCATAATGTGTGTATCGTTTGTTCTAACCCTTCTCATACTTCATATGATTGCCCTGTTGCCTTACAATTTTTTGAATTTTCACTAGAGCAGGCTAATACAGCCTAAGGATTTCTTACACAAAACAACTCATATTATAACACTTACAATCATAGTTGGAGGAATCATCCTAACTTCTCTTGGAAAGAAGGTGTTGAAGCATAACAAAGGCAGCGACCAAATCAAACAGGTCAAATTAGTATGACACCACCCCCTGGTTTTCAACCACAAAGGTATGCACCCAATCCACCTCAAGCACCTAGTAGTAGTTTGAATATAGATGATAAACTAGATAAGGTGTTGTCTTCTTTGAACAACCTAAACACTAGGACACAATTTATGAAATCTAGGATGTAACTTTTGGATTATCACACTCAATCCATAGCAAAGTTAAAGACTCAAATTAGACAATTAGCTTTTGCTATAGGAAATAGAGAGAGGGTAGGGTAGGCTTCCAAGCCATCCTATAAAAAATCCTAGAGGCCAACTCTATGAGCAAGCGAAGGCTGTAATGATTCTTAGGAATGAAAAAAAGTGGAAAATAAGATGAATGAGGAGAAAGTGCACGGTGATAGGGATGAGGATGATCATAAAGAAAATGTAGAAGAAACCAAATCCCCTTCCTCTGATTTGACTAATTCTTCAACTTCGAGTCCATATGAGTCAAAGGTTCATTACCCTCAAGCCTTAGAAACACCTTCAGATTTTAAGAAAGATAAGCAGAGGGAGGATAATCTTAAGACCTTTAAGCAAGTAAAGATCAATCTTCCTCTTTTAGATGTTACTCAATAGATTCCTGCTTATGCCAAGTTCCTTAAGGTCATGTGCATATTTAAAAGAAAATCTAAAGCACATATGTCTAAGAAGGTTCACTTAAGTGAACATGTAAGCTCAATTTTACATTTTAACACATCACCTAAGTTGAAAGATCCTGGTGTTCCTACTATTTCTTGTCATATTGGTGATCATATGATTGATAAAGCACTCTTAGAACTAGGTTCCAGTGTTAATCTGATGCCATATTCTGTTTATAAAGATCTAGGCTTGGGTGAGTTACAGCCATCAAATTGTTCTCTGTAATTAGCGGATAGGCCAGTTAGGATCCCTAGAGGAAGAGTTGATGATGTTTTAGTAAAAATTGATAAAGGATTCTTTCCTATTGAGTTCATAGTGCTCGATATGGAACCTTTTCACTCATCAAAAATGGAAATTCCTATTATTTTGGAGAGACCTTTCTTAGCCATTGATGATGCTAACATTAATTGTAGGTCTGGGGTAATAGATATCTTAGCTATGAATATGAGAATTAGACTTAATATTTTTAGGGTTTTCCCCCAACCCCCTCTTGAGGATGAATCTGAGTATTCATTTATTGATATGATTGATGAATTGGTTGAGGAAGTTTTACCTATCATTTTTTCTAAGGATCCTTTAGAGGTTAGTATTTCGTAGATGATTTAGAGATATGTGACTTGGAAGGTATTATAGAAGAGATGACTTCTATTCTTGAGAGTACCCCATCCATTGAGTCATCTTCTTGGGTAACTAAGTACGAGCCTTTACCTCCTTTAGTTAATTCACCTACACCATTATCTGTTGTCTCTCCACCCAAACTTGAGTTGAAACCTCTCCCAGCCACTCTTAAGTATGTGTTTTTAAGAGCTAATGAGACCTTACCTGTCATTATTTCATCTCAGTTGTCTGGTGAGCAAGAAAAAAAGGTGATTAGGGACTTGTCTAATTGATACGAAAATTGTATTGTTACAAATCCAAGTACAGGTTGTCCCAAGTAATAAATTCTTGGTAGTCTGAGGTCGATCCACAGGAAATTAATGAAGAAAAATTCTTTAAGGTAAAGAAAGGATTTGTCACAATGATAAAGGTGATAAAACTTATTCACACTTAAAAAGGATTTGCTTGGGTTAGGAGATCCACTCTTGGCAAGTAAATTAAGGACAAGATTAATTCTTTTTATAACTCAATTAGAATCTATGCATAATGGAGGTTCCAATTAGAAAATACAACATTCAAAGTTTATTTAAGATTATCTATGTAATTATATTATGATTCTTTTAATTATCTACTAATGCCAATACTTGTAAATGGGTTCAAGTATTCATTGTGCCAATACCTTGTCTACAATAAATCAAGTTCTTCACTTTATAAGAAGAGTTTCTAACGGCAACACTTGTAAATAGGTTCAAGTATTCAATGTGCTAATATCTTGTCTACAACAAATCAAGATCTCCACTTTGTAAGAAGGGTTTTTAAATTGATTGAAAATAAAATACAACACATATAATGATTACTTGATAATATATCATTCAAGCACAAGAAATAGATTTAATCTAACCTTATTTCATTACCAAAAGCTTCACCTTTTCACCTAAATAAAATGAAAATTAGTTACTCATAAACAAGAAGAAAGAAAGAGAGAAGAAGAAGAAGATGAACATAATATTTATTTAGAATAAGAGAAAACTAGAACAAGAGAAATAAATAATACAAGAACAAGATCTTGATCTCTAAACCAAGATGATTCTAATAAGCAACCTATGGTGCCTTTTATAGAGTATGAAGCATACAAAATGACAAGGGAGTTGTTTAATGAGTGGGTGGATGAGTGGAACATGACAATAGAGTTGCTAATGAGTAGGTAGATGAGTGGAAAATTATTGTCATGCTTGTCTCCCCGCTCAACCAATTCAAGTATCTTCATACGACTATAACTCTATCATAAAGTCCTCTATTGCATAAGTGGTCTTCATGAAATTTGAAGGGTTTTGTCTCAGCTTTCCAATGTCACCAGTTTCATCATAATCTGACCTCTAGAGCCTAAGATATAGCCCAATCTTTGCATAGTATTTGGGTTCCAATAATAGCACCTCTGTTTTGACTTCTAGACCCAATATGACCTATTATACATCCGACTATGGTATTGTATTCCTCGTGAAAGTTGTAGATTTTTATTTTAGCTTTCATTTGGGATTAGTTTAGTGTCAATTAAACTCTTATAACTCAAGAAATGGGCTAATTAGTGCACAGAGGTCATGCTATCAAAATCAAAATTCTGGCTCTTGCTTTCACTTCAATTTAAATTATCCAAATGTGTGATTCCTCTCTTGAGATCTTCATGAAACTTGTATAGAATTGTCTTAGTTTTCCTACAAGATGAAAATTACATCAATCAAATATTTGCAACTCAGATTATAGTCAATTTACTAAATGCTGCCAAATAGACAAATTAAGGTCAATTCATGCAATAATTCCTTCAATGATTCAATTAGGCTCAATATCATAAAATGTGACAAAACTAACTTAGTTAAGCCTAATTGAATCTTAAGAAGCCCAGTAAGATGATTATTAAATAAATAAAATATATTACTATCAAATTCTCCTGCACTTAACTTTTGCACTCCCTAGCAAAACACATAAGACCGAAGCTTGAAAACAAGGAAAAATAACACAAACTCAAAAGCTAAAAACTCTAAAAGACTCAATTTCCAATGATATTCAAGAATGCAAAAGTTTATAAGAAAGAAGAGCAACCAAAGATTCAAGGGATCAAAATATTTATGAAATAACATTTCTTTACATCTCAAACCAACACGCAAGGAAACTTCAATTAAAAAGCAGAGTCAAGAATCATAGATCCTCACAAGATTCACTCTCAATCCCTTAAGTGTTTAAAATGTAGGTATTTCACTCAATTCAACCTATGAAAAATTATGCTACCATAAGCTTGCTTATCTTCTACTTCTCCACTACTCAAAACACACGCACACCCAAATCAAGAGGACTTTATTCAATGTTGTAATGAGATCAAGGTACAGGAGGGGGTAATATGGATATGACAAGTTAAATACTAAAAAGAATAAAAGAGCATTAGGGTTGAGTTCAAATAACAAGTATGAAAGTTCATCCCAACTATTCCTAATGCAAATTCTCTTTTACATATTCTTTTTGTTTCCCTTTTTTACCTTGTTGACCTTTATTTACACTTTTTCTTTTGCAGAAGATGACTACTTTTTTCTTTTTCTTCAACCATTTTGCACACATACTCCCACACTTGTTCAAGAACTCATCCAATGTCAATGCTCTCTTATTCCCTAAGATTGGGTAAGAACATTTTTTTTAAGGCATGTACTGAGCTAAAAACAAGGAATGGTCAAATAAGCTCAAAGGGGTTAAGCAAAGGACAATATGCAAAGTTGGCTATTTGGTTAAAGTAGCTATTTCAAGAAAAATGTTTCAATCATGTTTATGTATACATGTGAAAATGTAGCTTCAAATAGAGTCAAAACAAGTTCTAGAGTAACAACTCTATGAGTGAAAATCACGCAAGAAAGAAGAGAATGGTACAAATATTTAATCCATTCATCAATAGGCTCAAAATCTCATAAGGTATACATCTATCATTCTTAATCTACCAAATCAATATCAATAACCAAGCATGTGAAATTTAAGAAAGAAGACAATTTATTCAATCATGCTATAATTCCTGAATTTCAATTGCTTCAAAGAATGTGATAGTGCATTCACTTGAATATTTCAAAGGAAATCAAACGATAAAACTTCATTACTTCCATAAATCAACACAAAATAGTTATCTACCTAATTACTCCTTACTCTGCCACCAATTTAGATGCGTCTCAAGAGTAAATTTACCTCAATCGCATAATTTACTCCTTACTCTACCATCCTTAATTAGTCTTGCTATTAGTAAGTTACTGACAACTATACTAATAAACATACTTCCCTATTTTTTTTTGGTTGACTATCCTTCCCCCCAATCAGATCACAAAATTGTCCTCAAAATATAGACAGGTAAAGGATAGAAGATATTACCTGTTGTGGCAATTACTGAAAGAAAAACCTGGCACAAATTTAAACTAAAACAAAGTATGATAACAAAAACCAAAGGTAAAGGGAAGTTACAAATTGTGTGTCTGATTAAACCCACATTCCTTGCTACTTCCCTTCTGTCGCAACCGGGATCGCGACGGGACGACCGAAAAAGATAAAATCAATGGAGTCGCCACCAATGTTTATTTAAATTGGGAAAATATTAGAAAAACCCTTTTATCAGGAAAACTGGTCTTTTGAAAATGAGTTTGAGTCCGGGAGTCGATTACAGATAAGGAAGGTGTTAGCACCCTATACTGCCCGTTCCAAGAACGGTACCTTATGTTAGTTGTGCAAAATTTAATAATCTCAAATATATTTATTTTTACCCCTTTAAATAAAAGACTTTGTAATTATTTTTATTTTTCTCATTTTTTGGAAAGAAATAAAAGAAACAAACAAATCATGAAAATTTTTTTTTTTGGGCTTGACAGAATAGAGATTCTGCTCCTACGTATCCTCGGGTGCAATGAGGAACTCAAAGTCACGTAGTTCTTTATAAAATAAGTGTGGGTTGGTTGATTTTATTTAAAAAAGATTTTATTTGAAAGTGAATCCATTTTTTTGCATAGGATTCAAGTTAGCACTAGGCTACTCAATAAACCCTTATGATCCAAAAGATAATGAAGATAGCATCCGCTATTCAATCATCATCATTGGTCATTGCATGGATTAAAAGATTTTTTTTTTTTGCTATTTTTATATTCTTTTACCCCTTTTTTTTTTGCCAAAAAATGTATCATTATTGCCTTAATATGAAATGGGCAAGAAATTTCATGAGATTCAAACTCAAATCCCAAAAGACAAATAACAATTCAAATTTAAAAAAGAGTTTGAAACCTTGAGCACCAATAACGAGCACATACAGAGGACGTTTGGGGAAAGATTTGGAAATTGGTTCGACGGTCGGTTTAAGGAGATTGAGTGATTCTGTTTTCGAGTTCGACAGTCGGTGGGGATAAGGATGGGATGGATTCGACGGTCGGTTGGAAATGGGTGATTCTGTTTTGGAGTTTGACAGTCGGTTGGGGGTAAGGATGGGATGGATTCGACGGTCGGTTGGGAAGGGGTGATGGATTCGACGGTCGGTTGCAATTGATGAAGATGGTGGAGGTCACGCTTTTGGGGTCCGACGGTCGGATGGGACAGAGTTTGGTTGATGGTGTGAAGGTTTGGATGGGTTGTCGGTGAGGGGGTAGTAGCTGGTGTGGTTCGACGATCGAGTGAGGTGAAGGTGAATTCTGTGAAGTTGGTTGAGGGTCACAATGGTGCGGTTCGACGGTCGAGTGAGGTGAAGGTCACTGATGTAGTTCGACAGTCGGTAGAGGGAATGATGGTATTTTGTGAAGTGGGTTGAGGGTCCAATGGTGTGGTTCGACGGTCGAATGAAGTGAAGGTGGGCTTTGTGAAGGGGTTGAGGGTCACAATGGTGCGGTTCGACGGTCGAATGGGGTGAAGGTCAGTGATGTAGTTCGACGGTCGGTAGAGGGAATGATGGTATTTTGTGAAGTGGGTTGAGAGTCCAATGGTGTGGTTCGACGGTCGAATGAAGTGAAGGTGGGCTTTGTGAAGGGGTTGAGGGTCACAATGGTGTGGTTTGACGGTCGAATGGGGTGAAGGTCAGTGATGTAGCTCGACGGTCGGTAGAGGGAATGATGGTATTTTGTGAAGTGGGTTGAGAGTCCAATGGTGTGGTTCGTGGGGTCCGACGGTCGGTTAAAGGTATGATGGATCCCGTGCTTGGGTTCGACGGTCGGAAAAGGGAAGGATGTGGCTCTTTGGATTTCGACGGTCGAATGGGAAATGATGGTGTTTTGTGAAGTTATTGAAGGTGGTGGTTACGGTTTTCTGGAAAAGGTTGAATGTGGGTAGTTGAAGATGAAAGTAATAAAAGGGAGATGGGTTCACGGTTGGAGAGTGGATATTGGGTTTCAGTCAGGGAGGCTTGAGTGGATATGTAGTATTCATTTCGTGTTGAGTGCGAGAGGATCAAGGGGTTGTGTGCAAGTGAGAATAGTTAGTAGAAATGAGCTACATGACATAAATGCGAAGGTTACCTATTGAGTTCAAGGTGGAACAGGTTGAAGTGAATGTTATTCCTCGAAGAAGGCTTCGTCTCCTTCTTGTTCCCTTCTCTCTGTCTCCTTGTGATGGTGTGCTCTTGGAAGTTTATAGTGATGAAGGATTGATAAAGACGATGGTCACAAAGTGGAGAATGGGTGAAGGTGCTTGTTTTTGGTGATGAGGGTGGTGAAAATGGAAGGTGTTTTTCTGTTCTTGAAGGTGAAAAAATGTGTGAAAAAAGATCCCCCTTTTTTGATGCTCTTCTCTTTAAATACCTCCACCCTTTCATCATTTCTCCCCGACATTTCCTTCTTTTTCTTTGCGTGAGCCTTCCTACGTTGAGCCCCCATTTCCTCCTTTATCAGAACCTTTTCTTTTCTTTCCATCCTTTTAGCCCCCCTTTTCTCTGCTTGCTGCCTCAATGCATTTAATGCCTTCTTCCTTGCGTGTGCAAGTATCAGGTATTAAATGCAATGCCCCCTTTTAAAAATTTTTATTAACGAGATCAGTGTTCCCCTTTTTAGTAGGCTTACAATTGGGCCAAAAAAGAAGAGTAAAAGAATTTGTTAGCCCGTTCCAAAATTTTATGGACAAAATTGGGTATCAACAGTTGCCCCCCTTTGCTTTACATTTAATATAAATGGGAAGCAAATGAATTGATTTAATTTTGTCCATGAAAATTTTCACTTCTTTTTTCTTTTTTTTTCTTTTTTTTTTTTGGAAAGCAATATTGACGCAAAAAGAATGGACATTAAATGAGGTGGAAAGTTTGCGGAGTCAGGTACCCGCTGAAACTTGACAGAAAAGAAAAAGGCAATGGGCATAAGGCCCCTACTTGCTTTGGAAGCGATGGGTACGAGGACCCGAAAACTAAAAAGCAATGGGTGCAAAGACCCGAAAACTGAAAGACAATGGGTGCGGAGACCCAGAAACTGAAAGACAATGGGTGCGGAGACCCGGAAACTAAAAGACAATGGGTGCGAGGACCCGGGAATTTAAAGACAATGGGTGCGGGGACCAAAACTTAACGACAATGGGAGCGGGGACCCGAAAATGAAAAGACAATGGGTGCGGGGACCCGAGAAACTTAAAGACAATGGGTGCGGGGACCCAGGAATTAAAAGACAATGGGTGCGGGGACCCGGAAACTAAAAGACAATGGGTGCGGGGACCCGAAAATTAAAAGACAATGGGTGCGGGGACCCAGGAATTAAAAGACAATGGGTGCGGGGATCCAGAAATGAAAAGACAATGGGTGCGGGGACCCGAGAAACTTAAAGACAATGGGTGCGGGGACCCGGAAACTTAACAGACAATGGGTGCAGGGACCCGGAAATGAAAAGACAATGGGTGCGGGGACGAGAAACTTAAAGACAATGGGTGCGGGGACCGAAACTTAAAGACAATGGGTGCGGGGACCCGAAAAACTTAAAGACAATGGGTGCGGGGACCCGGAAAACTTAAAGACAATGGGTGCGGGGACCCGGAAACTTAACAGACAATGGGTGCGGGGACCTGGAAATGAAAAGACAATGGATGCGGGGACCCGAGAAACTAAAAGACAATGGGTGCGGGGACCCGGAAATTAAAAGACAATGGGTGCGGGGACTCAGGAATTAAAAGACAATGGGTGTGGGGACCCAGGAATTAAAAGACAATGGGTGCGGGGACCTGGAAACTAAAAGACAATGTGTTGACTTTGTAAATGCATATGATGGCAGAGATGGTGCATGATGCAATGGATGCATGGTGATGCAATGGATGTGATGCTTGAGGGCAATGCATGTGATGCCAGAAATGATGCATGATGCAATGAATGCAATGAATGTGATACTAGAGGACGATGCATGTGATGCCAGAGGCGATGCATAATGCAATGGATGCGTAATGATGCAATGAATGCCCTACTGTAGGGATTCTCATGAACAAACTGAGTAAGCAAATCTTCTTTTTTTTTTTTTTTGCCCTTTTTTATTTTTTTAGTTTTTTAGTTTTTTTTTTTCACATCGGAGCTTTGGTTCCGCAACCCTTAAGGACTTTTTCCCACAGCAGGATTGCGATTGAACAGCAAAATTCGTTGATTGGCCTTATGATTTGTCTGGTCATTCTTTTTTCTCATCAACACTTAAAGGGCCTCGAGCCAGAAAACTTTATGCAATGGGCCTTTAGCCTAAAAACTCATGAAGTGGGCCTTGAGCCCAAGAATTTGTACAATGGGCCATGAGCCAAAGAAATGAATGTACTTGAGGAACCAAACGCTTCTTGGAAAACTTTGACCAACCCAACTCATATTCAAAAGGGATCATTGTTGAATTTCTCATCATTAAATATGGTTTGTGCAGAAGCCTGTGACCTTCTTTCCCCAAAGGTTCTTATTCCCAACGGACACACTTCAATCTGAATTATCCATTGAGGATGTCATTCTCTTCATCGATTGAAACTCTAGAGTTCCTTTGACTTGAGTTGTTCAACAAGAAGCTACCATTAGATGGTTGAATTGTACTATTGTGTTCATGTTCACCAACTTAAAGCATCATGTACCAGATATGCATGGATTCAAAAGTACAACAAGAAAGAGATTTACCAACTGAGTAACCTTTTGACTGATTTTGGGAATATGACTACACAAAGGATATTTACAAAGGATAGAAACATAAGAAGTGGAATAGTACGAAAGCCAAGAGTTTTTTGCTTTTATTTTTTTTTTTTTTGGTTTTTTTTTTTTCTTTTATTTTTTTTTTTGCTTTTTTTTTTTACCCAGTTTGGATGTGATTGATCTTTACTTGACAACTGGACATCATGACCATTGTTTTATCAGGTATCTACAAAAATATGCCCCGTGTAAGGTATCAAAAAAAGGAATCGACTCAAGGTATCTTAGTTTAAGAACAAAGATGCCCAATGTAGGCCATTTGACAACAAAATTTGTCCCAGTGGGGAACTTGAGATATTTTTCTCAGTGTAAGGTCGAATAAAACTAGGCAAATTGCCCCAGTTTAGAGCCGAATTGAATAGGGTAGAGACTTGCCCTAATGTAAAGCCGGATTGAACCAAGATTTGCCCCAGTTTGGAGTTGAATTGCACAGGACAGAGACTTACCCCAATGTAGAGCCAGATTGAATCAAAAGATTTGCCCCAGTAGAGGCCAAGTCGAGCTAAAGAAGAAAACAAAATTGCCCCAGTATAGGGTCAATTTGAACAGGGTAAAAAAAAAATAAATTGCCCCAGTGTAAGTCACTCTTTTTTGTCTTATCTTCTTTTTTTTTAGACCGCCCTTCCGGGTTTTCAGCCTAACGAGTTTTTTTTTTGGAGCAAAGAACTAACTCATAACTTTTTGTCTCGAAATTAAAACTTGTGAAAATAAAAGCAATCATTCATTGATCAGATTGGACTTTTTAAGGCTTGTAATGTGGCTGAGGTTAGGGGTTATGAAAAGAAAGATATAAGGCTCAAACAAGTGCTTAAAGGTTAAGTGGGACCAAGGATCCTTATTCAAACTTAAACTTTGTCAATTGCTTTTGCACTTTCAAGCACACTTTTCTCTTGTTGTTCTCCATTTTTTGTTCTTGTTCAAACTTGAACTTTGTCAATTCCTTTTACTTTTCGCCTCTTTCGCCTTTTCTTCCTTTTTCTTTTATATTTCAAAATAATCACCATGACAATCAACCTTTATTTTGTGTCATCCCCTAGTGTAGGGGTGATCCTTGTCCAGGGTTTATTGAAGGAAACTTTCAAGCTCAAAATAGGATAACGAAGGATAATGGCAAGATGAATTTCTTGTGAGAAAAAGAGAAATATGGTCAATCTTCATTTCAAATCTTGATTGCTCATTTTCAAAAATTTTAAATTTGAGACAAAATGATAATACCCACCAAGTGAGTATTTATTTGCTCTTTTTTTTCTTTTTTTTTTGATTTTTGATTTTTTGTTTTTTTTTGTTTTTTTGTGTGCAAAGAACACCTGCACTCATGGGTCTTACGACCACAAAAACTTTCCAGAATGAGAGTCTTATGAGATTCGAACCAAAAGAAAGCAAGTAAAGAGAAGAAAGAAAATGACAAGAAGATCTGGCAAGAACATGAGTGTCAAGAACATAGGAAAAGGAAACAAGGTAAACTGAGATCCACACAAATTCATCACATTAATGCTTCAAGCAAGTTTACATAAATTCAGAAACCCAAATGGTTTTAATGATTGAACAAGCATGGGGTCAGTACAATCAAACCATCATTTCATGGTAACAACTTAGTAAACAAATCAGAATGTCAATCGCTCAGAATTCCCCAATGTTGAAGAACTCTAGGGTACAGTTCATTCTTGACGGTTAGAAAAATGAATCACCACTTTGTCAAACTTTCTAAGGTTACCCCTGATCAACCATTGTAAACATTCGTTCCTATTGCAGATGTGTAGAAACCTCTGACAATGCTTGGTGATTTAGGTAACCGTTGTAGTCCATGAGTTTTTCTGAAGTCCCATTTAACTCATTCGACTTGAAGTCCACCCTCAGTCGGTTCAACATTCTTCATACTTGCCTGTCCGTCATTCATTTGGTGCAGTCTTCCCTTTTTCATTTCCCTTTCAATCATTTCACCAATTACCACGATGTCTGAAAAATTCGCTGACACACTTCCAATCATATGATCATAGAATGGCGCATATAGTGTATCAGTGAACATAGCAACCATCTCTTTCTCTGACAAAGGGGGTTCTACTTGCGCAGCCATTTCCCTCCACCTCTGAGCATATTCCTTGAAGGTCTCAACATCTTTCTTAGACATGCTTCGTAATTGCATTCTATCTGGTGCCATGTCCATATTGTACTTATACTGCTTTACAAAGGCATCAGCTAAATCCTTGAAACTCCTTATATGGGCACGCTCAAGATGTGTGTACCAATTCAAAGCTGCCCTAATTAAACTGTCTTAAAAGAAATGGATTAACAGTTTATCATCGTGAGCTTGTGAAGCCATCTTGCGAATGTACATTGTTAAGTGATTCTTTGGACAAGTAATCCCCTTATATTTATCAAAATCTGGGACCTTAAACTTTGGGGGAATGACAACGTCAGGGACAAGACAAAGCTCAGTAGCATCCTTGAGGCCATAACAACCTGCTCTTTCAATGACCCGTATTCTCTCTTCCAAAGTTTCAAACCTCTTTTTGAACTGAGGATTTTCAGCAAAAGAATTCAATGGGTATTGAGGCATGACAGTGGGGACAAAATGTTGTACTGGTGGAGTTCCACTGGTACCTGGGTAATGGGCATATGGTTGGATTGTGCTCAATGAGTTCGAAGCAGGCATGCCACTGTCAAGGGAATTAGCAACCCATGGTGCTACGAAGCTGGAAGGGAAGCCATATGGTGGGATGAAGAAAGGGAATGGGTGCTGTATTGGCGGGGTTCCATTAGCATTCAGCCAAGTGACTTGAGTTTGGGTAAAGTTCAATAGGTTTGAATTCGGTGTCACTGTTGGCATGCTATTACCAGGGGGATTGGTGGTTAATGATGGTACATAGCTGGGATGGAAGCCATAAGGAGGGAAGGGTGGCACTTGGATTTCTTGAGAACTGGTGACTGAGGGTTGAGTAGTGATTGGCATCACAACTCCTTAAGGATTGAAGCCTTGGTATTGCAGAAGGGTTGGAGAGAAACCAGACAGGTGAGGAGGTGTGGTCGGATGCCCTTGTTTGCCACCGAGGATTCCCATTTGTGCTCCTTCTATTTTTCATAGGCGAAGCATCTCCATCATCTTGGACACTTGCTCTTTGAGTGATTCACCTCATCCTTCAACTCTTGAATTTGATCTTTTTCATCCATGATCCTAGCACTGGGAATGATCCTATAAGGGTGTCGCGGAAGCAATTTTTCGTTATAGTGCCCATTTTTTCTCTTGGTGAAACATGATGTGAATATGCAATTATCGACATTGACTGAACAAAATTGGCAACATGCATGCATGCAAAGTATTATGCAAATGAAATTTTTTATTTTTTTTTATTTTTTTTATTTTTAAAAAGAATGCTATGAATGTCATGGTAATGTAAAATGATGTATCTTTTTCTTTCTTTTCCCTTTTTTAGAGTCAAGAATGCGATGAAAATGTAAGATGATATTTTTTATGGGGATGTCATGCAAATGCAAGATAATGTATCTCTCCTTTTTTATGCTAGAAATGCCATGAAAATGCAAGATAATGTATATTTTCTTTTGTTTTTGAATGCTAAGAATGCTATGAAAATACAGGATGATGCTTTTTGTTAGGAATGTTATGAGAATGCAAGATGATGTTTTTTTTTTACTTTTTGATGCTAGGATTATCATGAAAATATAAAATGATATTTTTTCTTTTTTATGAATGCTAAGAATGTAATGAAAATGCAAAATGATATATCCTTTTTTTTTAAGCAAGAATGAATGACATGAAAGATAGATGAATAATGGAAAAAAAATGCTAAGAATGAAAATGCTATATGATGTATCATTTTTTGTTGATTTTTTTTTTTTTGCCAAAAAGAATGCAAAGATGAATGACATGGGGAAAAGACAGATAAAAAGAAAAGTATGCTCCATTTGTGTCCTAATCAGGTGTAACCTAAGGAGATGGATGACTCTAATTTTATGTCATTATGTTCAATCTGCTAATGCAAGGCTTTTCAGGACAGATCTATATTCTAAAAAGTCATGGTCCCAGTTGCCCCCATCTCGAAAGATAAGGATCCAATTCATGAATTAATCACAAGTAGGGATGAACCCTCTCAATATGACTAGTCCATGATATCTTGTAACAATCTGAATGGTGTCTCAACAAATGTCAAGTGAGCACAAGGCTCCTCAATAATAAAAGTCGAGACCCCCCCTACTCCTCGGGTTCGCACAGACTCGGGTATAGAGCCCAAAAAGTGTGTGAGGTAAGTGATTAATGACGTGTGTGAAGGAACATAAAAAACCTGTACAAAAAACTTAAAAGACAAAAATACCCCTAAACAACAAAACATATATACAACAGCCAGCCAGCAATCATCTACCCTAGGGTTTTAATAATTAAGTACAAAATATATATACAAGCCACAATATACATGAAATAATTCTATCAGATATTTACATAAAAGTACTAAATAAAGTACATTTACAAACAAATAAGAAAACAAGAACAAAGACAAAGAGGGTAAAATAAATAAATAAAAGATTATTAAAAATTTGCACAACTAACAACAACAGGCCTGACTCTCTGAAAATCCCCAGTGGAGTCGCCAGCTGTCGCAACCGGGATCGCGACGGGACGACCGAAAAAAATATAAAATCAATGGAGTCGCCACCAATGTTTATTTAAATTGGGAAAACATTAGAAAAACCCTTTTATCAGGAAAACTGGTCTTTTGAAAATGAGTTTGAGTCCGGGAGTCGATTACAGATAGGGAAGGTGTTAGCACCCTATACTGCCCGTTCCAAGAACGGTACCTTATGTTAGTTGTGCAAAATTTAATAATCTCAAATATATTTATTTTTACCCCTTTAAACAAAAGACTTTGTAATTATTTTTATTTTTCTCATTTTTTGGAAAGAAATAAAAGAAACAAACAAATCATGAAAATTTTTTTTTTTGGGCTTGACAGAATAGAGATTCTGCTCCTAAGTATCCTCGGGTGCAATGAGGAACTCAAAGTCACGTAATTCTTTATAAAATAAGTGTGGGTTGGTTGATTTTATTTAAAAAAGATTTTATTTGAAAGTGAATCCATTTTTTTGCACAGGATTCAAGTTAGCACTAGGCTACTCAATAAACCCTTATGATCCAAAAGATAATGAAGATAGCATCCGCTATTCAATCATCATCATTGGTCATTGCATGGATTAAAAGATTTTTTTTTATTTGCTATTTTTATATTCTTTTACCCCTTTTTTTGCCAAAAAATGTATCATTATTGCCTTAATATGAAATGGGCAGCAGCCCACGAGATTCAAACTCAAATCCCAAAAGACATCAATAATTCAAATTTAAAAAAAGAGTTTGAAACCTTGAGCACCAATAACAGAGCACATACAGAGGACGTTTGGGGAAGGATTTGGAAATTGGTTCGACGGTCGGTTTAGGGAGATTGAGTGATTCTGTTTTCGAGTTCGACAGTCGGTGGGGATAAGGATGGGATGGATTCGACGGTCGGTTGGAAAGGGGTGATTCTGTTTTGGAGTTTGACAGTCGGTTGGGGGTAAGGATGGGATGGATTCGACGGTCGGTTGGGAAGGGGTGATGGATTCGACGGTCGGTTGCAATTGATGAAGATGGTGGAGGTCACAGTTTTTTGGGGTCCGACGGTCGGATGGGACGGAGTTTGGTTGATGGTGTGAAGGTTTGGATGGGTTGTCGGTGAGGGGGTAGTAGGGGTGTGGTTCGACGGTCGAGTGAGGTGAAGGTGAATTACAGTGAAGTTAGTTGAGGGTCACAATGGTGCGGTTCGACGGTCGAGTGAGGTGAAGGTCACTGATGTAGTTCAACAGTCGGTAGAGGGAATGATGGTATTTTGTGAAGTGGGTTGAGGGTCCAATGGTGTGGTTCGACGGTCGAATGAAGTGAAGGTGGGCTTTGTGAAGGGGTTGAGGGTCATAATGGTGCGGTTCGACGGTCGAATGGGGTGAAGGTCGGTGATGTAGTTCGATGGTCGGTAGAGGGAATGATGGTATTTTGTGAAGTGGGTTGAGAGTCCAATGGTGTGGTTCGACGGTCAAATGAAGTGAATGTGGGCTTTGTGAAGGGGTTGAGGGTCACAATGATGCAGTTCGACGGTCGAATGGGGTGAAGGTCAGTGATGTAGTTCGACGGTCGGTAGAGGGAATGATGATATTTTGTGAAGTGGGTTGAGAGTCCAATGGTGTGGTTCGTGGGGTCTGACGGTCGGTTAAAGGTATGATGGATCCCGTGCTTGGGTTCGACGGTCGGAAAAGGGAAGGATGTGGCTCTTTGGATTTCGACGGTCGAATGGGGAATGATGGTGTTTTGTGAAGTTATTGAAGGTGGTGGTTACGGTTTTCTGGAAAAGGTTGAATGTGGGTAGTTGAAGATGAAAGTAATAAAAGGGAGATGGGTTCACGGTTGGAGAGTGGATATTGGGTTTCAGTCAGGGAGGCTTGAGTGGATATGTAGTATTCATTTCAGGTTGAGTGCAGAGGGATCAAGGGGTTGTGTGCAAGTGAGAATAGTTAGCAGAAATGAGCTACATGACATAAATGCAGAAGGTTACCTGTGGAGTTCAAGGTGGAACAGTTGAAGTGAATGCTATTCCTCAGCAAGGCTTCTGTCTCCTTCTTGTTCCCTTCTCTCTGTCTCCCTTGTGATGGCTGTGCTCTTGGAAGTTTATGGTGATGAAGGATTGATAAAGACGATGGTCACAGTGGAGAATGGGTGAAGGTGCTGTTTTTGGTGATGAGGGTGGTGAAAATGGAAGGTGTTTTTCTGGTTCTTGAAGGTGAAAAAATGTGTGAAAAAAAGATCCCCCCTTTTCTGATGCTCTTCTCTTTTAAATACCTCCACCCTTTCATCATTTCTCCCCTGACATTTCCTTCTTTTTTCTTTGCGTGAGCCTTCCTACGTTGAGCCCCCCATTTTCTCCTTTATCAGAACCTTTTCTTTTCTTTCCATCCTTTTAGCCCCCCTTTTCTCTGCTTGCTGCCTCAATGCATTTAATGCCTTCTTCTTTGCGTGTGCAAGTATCAGGTATTAAATGCAATGCCCCCTTTTAAAAATTTTTATTAACGAGATCAGTGTTCCCTTTTTTAGTAGGCTTACAATTGGGCTAAAAAAGAAGAGTAAAAGAATTTGTTAGCCCGTTCCAAAATTTTATGGACAAAATTGGGTATCAACACCTTCCACCAATCTATCTGAGCCATTGCTGGATTAGAGTCATGGACAAAAGCTTGTAATTTATCAGTTAACTCATCGACACTGAAAGCAGAGATAAGGATCCGTTTTACCAAATGTATGATAAAGTTTTGTTCCATAGCATGGTTAAGAAAAGATAACAAACTACTCAAAGAAATTATTAACATTCAATAAACCTATGGGTTTATGGTAGATGTTCAGTTAGGCCCAATAGACAATTTGAAAAACTTCTTCCAAAGTGCCATAGCCACCTGGTAAGGCAATGAATGCATCAAAATTTTCAAGCATTTTCCTCATTTATCCATGCATAGTTGATACTTGTAATTCTTTCCCAATTATCTTTCAAGTGATGTTCTTTTGAGTTAAAGTTCTAGGAATGATACCTAAAACTTGACTGCCTCTTAGATTTGCAGAGATTAATACAGCCCTCATTAACTTAATGCTACCTCCCCCATATATTATATGAATGTTCCTCGCAGCAAGTGTTCAACCAAGAGTGCTTACTGCGTTTATAAACTCTGTACTCTTCCCAAAACTTAACCCACAAATACACAAATATTTGTAAATTGATGAACATAAGCTCCCTCCATTTCTACACTCACCCTCTCTTTGAATAATTATGAGTTAGATGAAAATGAAGAAAATAGATTGTTTAAATAGGGAAAAGAATGGAAAATGTAATGATAGCACCTATATGGGTAGGTTGGCTATTGACAGAAAAGTTTTGAAATTAAGAAACACATTTTTTCTTTTTTTTTTTTTTTTTATTATTATTATTATTATTATAATTATTATTATTATTATTATTATTATTATTATTATTTCTTTAAAAGAAAACGAGAGTTGGAACCAGTCCAAAACTGGAGGCTAGGCTCTCATGCCCGTTTATTCAACAAAGATGACATATTTTTAACCTATGTGTCATCAGTACAAGGAATTGGTGGCATATCTTTATACTGCGTGTTACCAGTGTAGCAATGCCAAGACGGCTCAGTCAATCTTGGAATTCTTCTCCCTCCTGCTTATGGAATATTTTGGATTGAGTTACGACGCAACTAATTAAAGTGTGTAAATCTGACAACTATCACCAACTACCACAACCAGTGAGAGGTCGCTGGAGAGCCCATGGCCTGAAATCACAGGATCCATCTCAGTTGCATAATCACATGAGTATGCTAACACAGGAAGCTTTTATCTGCCCATCATCTCAGCTTGCCTAAAAGGTAAACTTTGGGTCATTGAGAACGATTCTCTATAAAGCATGATACACGAACCTTATTTAAAGACCGGCGTGCGAAGGTCCAACCTAAGCTAATGATGGGTCTAACCCTAAGGTTAGGGGCTCCACACTCAATTAAGAGCATGTTACTCTTTCGATCGCACTTTTTTTCTCTTTTTTTTTATAGATGAACAAGATAATAACATACATGTTATTGTGATTGTGACTCACATCTTCCTCTGGTTTTAGGTCCAGTAACGACTTAAATGCCTTCTATGAGACGAGTATAAGTTTCCATCAAATTTTCTTATAAATTAGCAAACAGTGTCTTTTAGAGTCAGATTCCCAAGACTGTAATGTTTATGTTTGTAACACCCCAAATTCTGATTATATGAATGATAATAGCAGAATTACACTGTTTTGCATTTTGTGTAGTATAAAATTAATTTGACTGTTCTGAGATCATATTTGATCATTCTGTATGATTGCTCCTGGCTAGGAAAAATAATATTTTTCAGGCCGGGGAAATTCTGATTTGTCTCATTTGGAAGCAGGGGATCTTACTAAACCCGACTCTGAGTGATTCAGAAAAGAATCTTTTAACTTTTAGAATCCATCTATGAAGATAAATAATATTGTATTAATAAATATCCGTAATTGCATTTATAGCAATCGTTGCTATGAATGTTGGATCCGATAAGTTTTAATTAATAAGAAAAAGTATTTAGAACATTTCTTGTAAGTAAAATTAAAGTGAACCAACTGGATATAGACAAAACAATTGGTTAGACTTTTCTAACCAATGAGAATTGGTCAAGGGAAGAAGTTTAGACTTCCTTGTGGACCATTAGATTTGAAGCTTGACTTAGAAGCCTTGATCTTTACCATTGATTCAATCAATGGTGTAAAACAAAGCTTACTAAAACTATCAAATAGTATTTACCATAAACAAGATTAATGGATAAGATTTAGTCAACATTAATTGCTTGACTTTTATTTAGGAAACTAATTAACCTTAATTTAGTTGTCCTAATTACCTAATTAAGCAACTAAGTAAACTAACTTGATTAGGGATTAGTTATAACTTAATTCTTACTTTAATAACTTAATTCTAATTTGAGGTAATGATGTATGATTAAAAAGTATTAGATACAAGCTAAATATGTTAAACTAAAATGGGTTATGTACTTGAAGAATTAAGTAAGAACGGTTAGGAGATTAAACCCAATTAATTAGTTAACCAATTAACTAGTAATTAGGCTTGAACTAATGAGGAATTAAGTATTTAAAACCCACCTAAACTACTATGGACAGCAGCACCTAAATTCATGTCCAGTAAAAAAATTGTTGAGCAGCAGAATTTTAGGCCCAAATAACAGCAGAATTTGTGGCCCAATAGTAGTAGAATTTAACTTGGTTTAATCATAAATTAAAGGACATAAACTTACCTAAAAGGGCTTGGACCAGCAGCTGATTTGGAGCAACAGAAGTGAGCTCCATGTCCAGCAAACTCACGGCCCAACAGCAGCAGAAAATTGGCCCAGCAGCATGCAGCAGAATGGACGTCCAAGGCAGCAGCAAACATTCAGAAATTGTGAAGATTCAAGTGACATTTGAATGTCCAAATGCCATGCAAAAGTCAAGCTTCCAACCAATGAGAAGGGAGGGTTGTTATGCAATTAATGTATGGCCATTTGCTCAAGCAAAGGCTCACTCACGTCCATCACCAAGGAAGGCACACGGCAACAGCAAGGGCAGCTGGAATTGGGATGGATAATCATGCAATAAAACTTTTATTTTATCACCACAATCCTTCACGATGGCAGCTGGATTTTAGCACCTAAAATGAGAAAAATTTCAAGTGAAATTACTCACTTTTCACGTGTTGAAACACGGCTGGACAGCAGCTAAACTTTATCTTCATTCTTCACTTTTATTTCCCAAAAGCATAAGTCCATTTGTCTCTCAAAATCTCACACGGTCAGCAGCTCCAAATACATCTTCATCCTTCACTTTTATCCCTCAAATGTAAGTCATTTGCCTCTCAAAATCATACACGGCCAGCAGCCCCAAATACGTCTTCATTCTGCACTTTCTACTTCTCAAAACATCCATCTATTTCTTTCCAAAATACCAAGGAAACTCATGCATCCTTCTCTCCCATTTCTCTTCTTCACAACCGGTCACTATCTCCAAAACTACACCATCCATCCTTTCTAAACACTTATCTTTTGGCTTGTTTAAATTTAAACTCCACTCTAATATCCTACTTTGTTCAAAGCTTCAAAGCTTCATCAATCTAAGCTTCTTCAATCTTTTTTAAAAAGGTAAGCTTTGATTTAAGAATTCCAAGTTTGATTTTAATGTTTTTAACCATGATTTTTCCATGGTTTTCAACCTTGATTCTTGTATGGTCCTTCACTAATTTTTCTTGAAAATTTTAGGGCTTGTTAGGAGATTTATAAAGTTTCAATGCAAGGGAGGAAAGCTTACAAAGCTTGTCTTCAAGAGGTAAGAGGGAGACTCAACCTTACCACTCTTGTTCTGGTAGTATGAAGATGGTCTGTTCGGTGAAAAATCCTTAAGGATTTATTCACCTATTGTTTGAAGTTAATTCGCTATTGTTTGAGATTATTGAACTGTTTTGAGATGTGCTTGATTGTGTTTGTGTGTTTGAACTGTAATTGGGATGTACCTGATTGTGTTTCTATGTGTTTATGTGTAGCATTTATGAGATCTGAATTTATTTCGATTCTTATCTGTATGCTGTAATGCTTAAGGAACTGATAATTGTGTGTATGTAGAATGTATACTATAGAGAAACTTATACTTTAGGTACGTGGAGTTTATACTGTAAATTTCTGTAAATTTTATGAGAAAGGGATTTAATTGGAAATATTATGGAAATATAGGGTCACTATGCAAATATAAAACTTTGAGGGGCTATAGTGAAAATACTATGTTTTGAGAGACAAAAAATGTAATTTATGTGTTTTGAAGAACGATAATACGATTATTCTATTTTTGAGGGACTAAAACATAATTTATATGTTTTGAGGGACAAGAAAGTAATTATTCTATTTTTGAGGGATTAAAATGTAATTTATATGTTTGAGGGACAAGAAAGTAATTAGTATATTTTGAGGGACTAAAATGTAATTCATATGAATTTATGAAGGGCTATTTTGGAAATATGGATTTTATGAAGAACTATTTCGTCAATAGGATTTTTATGAGGGACTATGTTGTAAATTATGAATTTTATGAAAGATTATTTCATAAAAAGGAATTTTATGAAAAACTATTTTGTAAATATGAATTTTTGAGGGACTATTTTGTAAATATGAATTTTATGAGGGATGATTTAGTAAAATATGAATTTTTCAAGGGACTATTTCGTAAATGTGATTTTCATGAAGAACTGTTGTGCGATTGAGAAAATGCGAAAAATATGGTTTCGCGATGAAATTACAATAATGACACTATTGGGCCAATTTTGAGGACCCCGAATATGAGATAAAGAAAATGAATTGAGAATATGAGATAAAGAAAATGAACTGTGCATGGTGCATTTGAATGTGCATTGAAAAAGTCCGATGGGCTGAATAAGGTCAAGTAATTAACCGTAAGACCGGAGATTGTCTGTGGGCTAAGATGGACAATTAACCGTAAGACCGGAGATTGTTTGTGGGCTAAGGTGGACAATTAACCAGGAAGGCGGACAATTAACCGTAAGACCGGAGATTGTCTCATGGGCTAAGACGGACAATTAACCAGAAGACTGGAGATTGTCTGTGAGTTAAGGCTGGACAATTAACCAGAAGACTGGAGATTGTCTGTGGGCTAAGGCTGGACAATTAACCAGAAGACTGGAGATTGTCTGTGGGCTAAGATTGGATAATTAACCAGAAGACTGGAGATTGTCTGTGAGTTAAGGCTAGACAATTAACCAGAAGACTGGAGATTGTCTGTGGGCTAAGGCTGGACGATTAACCAGAGCATTCTCCTCGAAATTGTGAAAAACCTCTATAGAATTGTTTTGATAAACTGAGTCTTTGTTCATATGCATAAATCTGAGCATTTACATCTGTGTGATATAATAATTGAGGAATATTGATTGTGAGTTATGACAATTGTTTTTGAATACTTGGAGAATAATGATGATGATAATGCTGAGTGCATTATCATCATTATTGTTTATGATAACTGAATTATTGAATAAGTGAATATTGATAAGGACATGGATGTAATTATGAATTATGGTATGAATTATGATGATAAATGATATGTGTTAGATAAATAATGTTGGTGGCATAATTGTAATTATGTATGATGTGTTAGTATGTGTTTATCTTCATTGCTACCATATTGGTATTGGCGTAGGTGATCTCACCTCTTGCATGTATATGTTGTATTATGTTTATGTATTGTAAGATACTGAGCCAGACGTAGAGCGAGAAGCAGAGAAAGATCCAGATTCTGTTGAGAACTTAGAGTTCTGATGGCGGTAGAGATTCCTAGCTTCTTGGGTTACCTGAGACTGACATTAATTGACGGGGACAATGCATGGACTGAAGACCTAGAGGGAGAGAGTATTTATTATTTGGGTGATGTAAATATTAGACTGAGTAGGTTACAGTCAGGAAATCCTTACTTTTCTGTCACGATATATATACAGTTAGAATTTCCTATATCTATCAGGCAAAGATTGGGAGCGTACTATCGCACCCCTCGAGAGAGTAGCGTCCGTATCGTCCGCTCGGACATTTGCTCCACGGACTTTACGCCGGGTTGGAATTCCCCCACCCTAAGGTCCGAGGAGGATCCATCCGAGGATCCTAGGCTACTTCGAGGGCTCCGCCCCTAGTTGTACTTGGGCAAAGATGTCAATATAAATAGTGTTTAAACTTTTTGGAGTGACTAGTTGTAATATTTATAGTATGACAAAGTTGTTAAAGAATTGTATATGTATAACCGTGGACTTGAACATGTATAAATGATGTAAATTATTTGTAATAATGCTGTGATGTTTTATTTTCTGCTAAGATTAATTTCTTGTTATTAAGAAATTTTGAATTTCATATTTTCCTTATAACTTACGTTATATTCATGAGGTTAATTTGGTAATTATGTAATATAATTGTGGCATCCTAAGGTGGGTGTTACAATGTTCATCTCTAAAGAGATTTCACAAATTAAGAAGTTCACAATGCATAACTCCATAAGAATGCATATCAAAGGTCAATAAGATATCATCTAATGATTTTTTACTCTGGCCATTCTTAATAAAATATATTTTATCTTCTCAGTTTGCGAAAACCATCCCCAAAGAATGACATCGCTTGTTACAATTCTATTACGTACATTTATGACAAACTTGCATTCTTTTATTTTCACTCTTCTCCTTTTAGAATATGAACTTTTACCGAAACTTAGCATGTATGAGGCAAATGAATTTGAAAATTTACTTGCTAAACGGACATTTGCTTTGATTATCCAGTGTATATCTTCCGAGATGCCTTTATGCATTAACATTCTTAATCTTTCACACCTAACTTTATAGATTTTTGTTAGAGCATTTTGAGGAAGAGAAGGAAAATGCTTTCTTAAATTTGAGAGAATGACATCCATTTTAAAGGAGAAGGAATTAGTTATTATGGGAAATTAAAAAATAAACCGAATTGAGAGTCACGGAATACTGTTATACATGGATTAGAAAAGAAGGTGGATTCTACCTCAACAACTTGGGTTTCCAGAATTGGTTTGAGTCTTTGTCCATTGACCTTAAATACATTACCATTCCTAGGTTCTCAATGTCTATGGCCCCATGTGGATATACATGTTTAACAACAAAAGGGTCATTCCACCTAAATCTTAACTTTCTAGAGAATATGTGAAGACAAGAATTATAAAGTAGAACTTTTTGACTAATTTCAAAAGATTTCCTCAAAATTGATTTGTCATGAAAAGCTTTTGTTCTAACTTTACAAATCTTTGAGTTTTCATATGCATCATTTCTCAATTCCTCAAGTTCATTTAATTACAATTTGCATATCTTGCAAGCATCATCAAGGTTTAGGCTAAAAGCTTTAATGACCCAAAATGCTTTACGCTCAAGTTCTATAGGCAAGTGACAAGGTTTTCCATAGACTAACCAATAGAGTGACATGCCTAAAGATGTTTTCAAAATAGTATGGTATGCCTAAAGTGCATCGTTTAATCGTAAAGACCAATCTTTATGATTTGGGTTAACCGTTTTTTTCAAAATTTGTTTAATATCCCTATTTGCTAATTCTACTTGTCCACTTGTCTGAGGGTGATAAGGGGTGGCAATTTTGTATGCAATGCCATATTTTTCATTAAAAATTCAAATGGTTTATTTCAAAAATGTATTTCCCCATCACTGATGATAGCTCGAGGGATTCCAAATCGACTTAAGACATTTTTTTTAAAAATTTAAGAGCAGTTTTATGATCATTGTGTCGGCATGGAATCGCCTTAATCTATTTTGAGGCCTAATCAACTGCAACCAAAATATACACAAATCTAAATGATGATGGAAATGGACCCATGAAACCAATTCCACGAAAACATTTAACTAAAGTATGAAAACTTTTACTTAATATAAAAGTGCATTGGGAAGTTCACTTTTTCCTTTTCCGTTCACAAAAATATGAACTACAACACGCTATTAATCACTTATAAGTATCGTACCCATCCTTGTTCAGTTTCCAGACACATCACACATCAGTAACAGAGACAACTATAAGAAATCAAAATTCTAGCAACCTCATCGACTCTTTGCAATCTCAGAATTTCTGACTTTGTACTTAAAATAATTTGACTTTTTCTAAGCACGCATGCATACTAAGTTGAAATTTTGAGTTCAACACAATACACATAGATCAACACTTATGTTGCCTATGTTCAACTACACTTACGAAGACTTATTTTGACATAATTTAAGAATCTGGTTACTAGTGAGGAAATAAATGATGATTAGTGTTTCTTATGTGGTAATTACTTCTCTGCTTCCTAACTTGGCTTTTCCTAAGCACATACACATACTAAGTTAAAATTAGAGTTCACCAAATCAAGCACAAGGATCAACACTTATATTGCATATGTTTAACTTTTCCGAAGACTATTGTTTACGAAAATCAATGATTTGGTGACCTGTGAAGATAATCAAATGATGAGGTGAATTGTGTAACACCCTCCTTAGGGCGTCACATTTTATGTTACTTAATTACCAAATTACCCTTCCATTAAAAATCGTGCTTGTATTATAAATACGAGTTATAAAATTTCTTAATGATAATAAAATAATCTTAGCAGAAAATAAAAACATAACAACATTGTCACACATAATTTACATCATATATATACATACAAGCCTTTAGTACTGTCGCACTTAAATATTTTACAAACTAGACTTCCAAGGTATTTAAACTTTAAACTTTAAAACTAACATATAGCCCAAATCTTACTAGACAGCAGAACCCTCAGATGGGTCCTCCTCAGATTCCTCAGCATGTAGGAATCCGTCATGATGTGCAGTCCTACGGACAAGTATCCGAAAGCAGACGACACCATACTAACCGTACTAGGAGAACGATAGTAAGCTCCCAATCTTGTCTAATAGATATTGGAAACTCTATAATAGATACTCTCTCTCGAAATACAGCTCATGCCTCATCTCCTCCAATGAATATCGCCTTCGGTAGCTAAGGGAACTAGGCATCCGCATCTCCTCGAACTCGACGTCCTCGGCAGAATCGCTCCTCCTCGCCTTGTCGCTCTGTTTCTTGCTCGACGTCTTAACAAATATAAATATAACACTAACATACATACAAAGAGGTGAGATCACCTACGCCAATACCAAGTATGGCGTGAATGAAGATAAACACATACAATATCTCATACAGCTTATCATACCATAATTACGGTTATGCCACTAACATCAATATCATCGCAAAACATGTAATACACAATAATTACAATCATGTCATCATTAATAATCAATAAATCAATAAATCAATTATCATAAATAGAAATTACGATAATACCCTCTATCATTATATGTATGCACACAGACTCAATTTCCTACTCCATGGAGCTACAACTCAGGTCGGAGAGAGTGATCGAAAAGAAGTGTCGGTACCAACATGCCTTGGACCACGTGCTCAGTTTTGCACATCCAGCATATACACGACAGTCTTTATCAGATCTTGATTAAGGATAGTGTCTCGGTCCGGATCATTGGTGTGTTGCGTCGGTCTAACCCACGGTACAGAAGAGCTACCATCTGCCCATTGTAGGCAACCCGCACCCCAATGCCCCCAAGGTCAACGAGTGACTTACACTACGCATATCACACCCACTCAGGAGGTGTAGTCTCTCCTAGGCAACTAGCCTCATACAGTCCATCGGACCTTTCCAATGCATGTACTATGCACTATTCACATTTCCAATTTATATCTCATAATCAGGGTCCACACAGTAATATAACAGTACTATTACTGTACTTTAATCGCGTAGTCACATTTTCACATTTTCTCAATTGCGACTCAATTCTGCCGCCTTTTCAAAATCGCGTAAATATTTTTCTTACGTTTTAAATCCAAAATACTATTTTTCTCATTTTAATACTAAAATTAGCTTTATTTTCCATATTTACACTTCAGTCCCTCAAAAACTCATATTTACAAAACAACCCCTCATAAAATCCATATTTACCAAATAGTCCCTCAAAATTTAGTATTTACAGAAAAGTCCCTCATAAATTAATATTTGTGAAAAAGTCCCTCATCAAATTTATATTTACAAAATCGTCCCTCTTTTATAAAATATTTATAGTTTGACCCCTCTAAAAATAATATTTACATTATGACCCCTCAAAAATCAATATTTATACTATGGCCCCTCTTTTTGAGAAAATTTACAATTTAGTCCTTTTTTTTATAAAAATTTACGGTATAACTCCTCTAAAAATCAGTAAATGGTATTGTTTTCAAAAATCATTATTTCTTTTCTTTACTACTCATAAAATCATTTTATTTTACCATACTCAAATTTTTCTCAGATTCATTTAAATGTCTCAGTTCTCATTTTAATTCATCAGTGTAAGGACTTTAGTCCTTTTTCCATTGTATGGCCGTAAGCCTCAATACTCTTTGGAGTACACATACAATCGATTAATCATGTTAGTCACATCCTAATTTACACATACAATCTCATGCTTTCATAATTACACATACATACAGAATATCAAAACTTTAAGCATTTAATCACACATGCAAGCATAAAAACTCAATCAAACACATCTCAAACACAATCAAATAATCGGTGAAGAACCCTTATGGATTTTTCACCGTACAAAACCATCCTCACACCACCAAAACTCGGTTGGTGAGGTTAAATCTCCTCTTACCTCTTGTAGACAATTTTAATCGGTTGGTTCTCCTTCCTTCCTTCAAATTTGTGCTATCCACCAAACAAATCCCTAAAATTCTTAAACAATTAGTAAAAACACATACAAGGTACAATATTGAAAAACCATGGAACAATCATGGTTAGAAAAATTAAAAATTCAATTTTGAACCATAGAAACCAAACTTACCCTTAAGTAAGTAAGCAAGAAATGGAATTTTAGGCAAGATAGAGTAGGAATTTGGGAAAACTTTGTGAATGAAAGATGCTTAGAATGGTATTTGGCTTTAGGAAATATGATAGGAAAAAATTATAGAAGTTTGGTAGCATATGTAGTAGTCTTGGCCGAATATAGAGAGAAAAAGAGAAAGTAAAGTGTGCTTGGTTCTTGATAGCTTTTTGGAGAGAAAGTAGATGCTTTGATTTGTGATAAGTGTGAAATAGAAAATGAAGAGTGAATATGGAGTGCAGCTGCCGTGTGAGCTGTTTTAGGGAGGTTGAGTGAGTGAATTTGCATGCTAAATATCCTAAAGTGTTCACACTTGGTGCACATGGCTTATGTCATGTTGGATGGTTCTTGAACCTTGTAGATTCAAGCCCACTTGCCTCCTTGTTGCAGCCCCAATTTCGTGCAGCCCCCTCCATTTTAATAGCTTAATTGTTTCCAAATTAGTCCTAATTACATGCTAGTTAATTAGGTAATTTGTTAGGTTAATTATCCTAACCAAACTGAATTAACATACTAGTCACATAACTAATTAATTTAGTATATATTAACATATATTATAACCTTTAATTAATATTAGTATATCTAATTAGTATTTAGATTATAATTAATTAATAACTAAGCTAGTTCACTTAGTTTACTAATTAAGTAATTAGATTAGTCAAATTAAGCTTAATTAGGTTACTAACCATTTTCAAGCCTACAATCTTTGACTAAATCCTAACCCTTGATTCATCTTTAAATCCTAGCCATAGATCACATCTAAGGTAGATATCACTTGGTCATAAAACTATCCTTCTAATCTCACCATTGATTAGATCAACGGCTAAGATTAAAGCTTCTAAAGTAAGCTTCACAATCCAATGGCTCACAAAGAAGTCAATGCTTCTTTTGTTGACTCTTTCTAATTGGTTTAGAAAGTCAAGCCTACCTATTTTGACCATTTCCTATTGGTTTAGATTGCACATACAAGACACGCTTGATCTGTTATACGCTAAACGTGGGCCCCACAAACTTTTTCGTCCACAAATAATTTTTCTATTGTTTTTGAGACAAGAGAAGATCTTGTTGAATAAAATAATATTATAAAAATATAAAATTATTTTATTACACGCTTAAATTCTAAAAATTACGAGATTAATATATATATCAATCAAATTGGGTTTAGTAAGATCCCCAAATTTAATTAATTAAAATAAGATTTTTCCCGGTCGAGAAAATTATTATTTTCTTGACTCGAGCAAATCACACAAAATGATCAAATATGATCTCGAATCACCAAATTATTTTTATAACACACGAAAATGTAAAACAGTGTAATTCTGCTATTACTATTCACATACTCAGAATTTGGGGTGTTACAAATTGGACCATAAGTATTGGTTCAACAGATTAGGCATAGTGAATTACAAAACTACCTAAGAGCATTAATAATTACAATACCAAAAGAGACAAATATGATTATATGAAGGAATAATAAAATGTAATATAGGAAAACCAACACTACATTTGTTTTTTTGCTCTACTACCATGCTACCAACATATTTGATTTGTTGTCGACTATTGTACTACAAATTATCAACAATGTAATCACTGTTACAACCTATTTGAATATTTTTCATCCTCTGAATCATAGTACAATCTCAACATAAATGTCAATAGAAGCATAAGGATAGTCAATGATACGCGTAAAATACACTAAGAGTAAGTGCACTCTATAGCCAAGTAATATAGGACTTGAGTCTTAGTAATCGATCCCACAAGGAATAAGTGGTAATTACCATATTCATAAAACTCTTTGTTATCTAGACAATCAAAAGTGAAGAGAAATTCAAATAAAAAATAGAAAACAAATAAAGAAAAATAATGAACAATCAAACAAAGAATAAATAATTAATGAGAGATAGAGACTAGGGCACAATGTTTACTTGAATCCAATTATTTTGATGTTTTTTCATTTATGATGTAAGGTAATTCTTTAACTAATATTCTCTTACCTACTATTGAATCACAATGGTCATGGATGAACCAATATTCTATTCCTAAATTAAATCACTTATTTGGTCATTTAGTTGAATTAATTAGGAATGCATTAAACTTCAACTCAAGAGATGAACTAACATACCTGTCAATTCCATTAGTAGGAAAAATTGATGTTTAGTCATTCCCCAATCTAATCCTATGCTTTTCATTTAGATCCACTCATTGAATGCGGATGGTCACGGGTCAAATAATGAACTAACACATGTCAAAAGTGATCAAGTTATGACAAGAATGCAAGCAATATGATAGACCCTAAAAGAAATTACCTTAATCATATTAGAAATCAAACCCAAATAATTAGGAAAACAAGATCTCCCATAGCCCTAGCTATGGTTTTAGCTACTCATGTTCAATACAAACAAACTCATATTAGAATACAAACTCATGGAAAGAAAACTCAAAAAAATGGAAAAACTAGAAAGAAAGAGAAATCAAAACTCATTTTACAGAGATTATGATCTTCAAGCCTTCAAAAATCAAATCCTCCCTTCGAAGCCGTCCTCCAAGGTCTGCTGCCGCGAAACTACTCTCTCAGGATTAGAGATTTTCTGCATGATATGCAAAAGTGTAAAAGTCTCCCCCAGTGTGTTGAGTTTGGCATAACTTTTCTAATTTATAGAAAATATGTGTTCTGTTACACAAGTTGCGCCTATGCGCTAGCTTTTGGGCGCTTGGGCGCTGAGCCACTTAAACAGGGATGCACGCTGTTGCGTTTCGCGCTCTCAGGCGCTCCTTCCCAGTGCTCAGGCGCTGGGTCACTAAATCACCATTACTGCATACGCTTTGAGCGCTCAAGCACTCCACTCCAGCCCTCAAGCGCTCCACTCCAACACTTAAGCACTGGACGTTGATGAAAAAGTCCTCTTTTTCTTACTTATTTGAACGTCTAGTCTTCTCCATGTGCAATTGCCTGACAAAAACACATAAAACATATAATAAAAACATAATTAAACAATACTAAAAATAAAATAAAACTTATAAACAAAGTTCAATAAAAAATATAAAAAGAACATGAAAAACCAAGGAATTGAATTGTTAAAATATGACATGTTGACGGTTCATCAACTCTCCCATACTTGAGCTTTGCTTGTCCTCAAGCAAAGAATAGAGATAAAAAATATGATCAAACTCAACATCAACAAACATGAATCAAGAAAAATTTCACAATTTAAAAATTCAAGTTTAGCAATCAAATCCAATCAAGCAAGATCATTTCTCACTCCATAAGAAAAATAAGATTTTATTTATGAAAAATCTAATCATTAAAGTTCAAAACTCACTTTCTGGCTAATGTTAATAAAGAGAACAAACGCAAGTAGACATGACTAATTTCCAACTAAGATGCTAAATTTCACTTTACTTAAATGAAAAAAAAAATTGTTTCACACAAAAACAACTCATAATCAATAGAATCCCCTTTAAAAATATATCTCTATCAGCTCAGAATAAATCAAGACATCAACACACAATTCCTACTTAATTACCAGCATTACTCAAGTGGTCATCAAAAAAAAAAAAAATTTAGAGTACACCCCCACACTTAAGATAAACATTGTCCTCAATATGGAGGAAAAAGAAATAAAAAGGCAAAGAAAAGAGTAATACAACCTAGTGAAAATTGAGACAATGTCGTATAGAAGAAGCACAAGAGTCAAGATCAACAAAATCAAAAATCCTAAAATACATGAGTAACATCTAAAAGAAAAAACAAAAATAACAAAAATAACAAAAATAATTAAAATAAGATAAATAAAGAAGAAACACAAGTTGTCTCTTGTGAAATGCTTGTTTAATGTCATTAGCTCGGCGTTCAGATAAATCAAGATGGCTTAAAGTAAGAGAAATAGGAGGACGCCTTCTTCATTTCAAAGCAGTTATTCCATCCCTTGTCCATGACCTTGGAGGTGCCTCCAAAAGCATTTTGAGCTTGATAAGGACTTGGTTGCTCTGGAAATGCCTTGGCGCAAGAGATCTCGCTAAACCATGGTGGTTTCAATCGATCAACAGATAAAGGAACAATTTGTGAAGGAGCATGGAACATAGGAGGACCTTTATCTATTTCAGCAACTTGAGTTTTTGAAAGATCAACATCAACATTATATGATGGCTGGGGGTCTTTGATAGTTGAGGTTTCCTGCTTCTTAGCTTGAATGAGACTGATAGGGGTATGAAGATTAACATTGGGGAAGATTTAGCCTCCCTAAAGACATTGATGGTCCTAGAATCTCCATCCACTCTTAAGATGAGCTCACCCTGAGGTATATCAATCACAGTTCCTGAAGTTGCCAAAAATGGTCTTCCAAAAATTAGAGGAATATCAGTGTCTTCTTTCATATCCAGCACCACAAAATCAATTGGGAAAATGAATTTATCCACCTTCACCAAAACATGCTCCACCACACTGCAAAGGTAAGTCATGGATCTATTAGTCAACTGTAATGAAATGTTAGTGCACTTTGGTTCCTGTATTTCCAATTTCTTAAAAATAGAGAAAGACATTAAATTAATACTAGCACTCAAATCACATAGTGCCTTCTCAAAATAAGAATTACTAATAGAGTAAGGAGTAGTGAAACTCCCTGGATCTTTTAATTTCAGAGGCAACTTCTTCAAAAGGATGGCAGAACACTCCTCAGTAAGACATACCATCTCAAATTCCTCAAGCTTGCGTTTCTTTGTAAGTATTTTCTTTAAGAATTTTGCATACTTAGGCATTTGAGAGATGACTTCAAGGAACGAAATATTAATTTGTAATTTCTTGACCATCTCCAAGAATTTAGCAAATTCCTTATCTAGCTAAGTGTTCTAGAGCCTCTGAGGGAATGAGATCTTGACATATGGTGATGGTTCATATATTGTGCTCTACTCACGATCCTTCTTCGCTCTCTGTCACTTTGGCTTTTTCTTCTCAACCTCTCCTTCTTTATTAGCATCTTGAATTGAGACATCTTCGGTAAAAACATCATTTTTTTTTCTCAATTCGTAATGAAATAGATGCTTTATTTGCCTTCTCATCTTTCATAGTAGCTAACTCATCAAAAGTATCTCTGTACTCTAGCATTTCCTTCTTCTGGGAGGACTCTGCAAGTTTCTTACCACTTCTTAGGATAATTACATGGACCTGCTCTTTTGGATTAGTCTTAGTAGTATTAGGCATTGTCCCTGGTACCCTTGCTATCATTAATGTAGCCAACTGACTAATCTGAGTGTCCATGCTCTTCAGTCTGGCATCTGAATTCTGTATGTACTTCATCACCAGGTTTTCAAAACTTTGCTTCTATGCAGATGCTTGGAAACCTAGAGGTGGTTGCAAAGCTCTTTGCTAGCTCTACTGATAGTCTTGTTGATTTCCTCATTTGAAATTTGGATGGTCCTTCCAATTGAGATTGTATGTATTAGCACATGGATTATATTGTTGCAGGTTAGAATTACTAACAAAATTTGCTACTTCGGGATTGAGAGCAAAAAGACTACTAACTTAACAGTTTACACTTATATGACCCTATCTGCCATATGCTTCATAAATGATTGGTGGGGTTGCACTATTTATTACCATTAGAGTCTCAACCTTCTTCATCAATGCTTCCAATTGACTCAAAATAGCAGTAGATGAATCAACAACATGTACACCTACTTTCTTCTTAGGAACCTGACACTCATTTTGCTATTGATAACTGTTTAGCGCTATCTCTTCAATCAGTGTTTGGTTCTCAGTAGATGTTTTTCTCCATATTATACCTCCCGCAGTAGCATCAATGAGTGAACGATTGGCAGACGATAAACCATTATAAAAAGTCTATACCTACTGTCATACGGAAAATCCATGATGTGGACATCTCCTCAACAACTCTTGAAAGCGCTCCCAAGTTTCATAGAGAGTGTCCATGTCAAGCTGCACAAAAGAAGATATGTCATTCCTTAACTTAGCAAATTTAGAAGGAGGAAAATACTTAGCCAAAAACTGTTGTATCAACTGATCCTTTGTAGTGATGGAACCCCTTAGTAGTGACGTTAACCATTGACTCGCTCTGTCCGTAAGAGAGAAAGGAAAGAGTTGTAATCATATTGCATCATTTGTCACTCCATTGTACTTGATAGTATCACACAACTGCAAGAACCTAGCCAAATGTTGATTTAGATTATCCGGAGGCAATCCACTAAACTTAATTGAATTCTGAACCATAGAGATCAATGCCGATTTGATCTCAAAATTGTTAGCTGCCATAATTGGTCTTACAATACTCCCTCCATACGCTTTAACCGTGGGCATGGAATACTCAAGCATGGTGCACTTGCTGAGGGAGCTCTTTCTTCATGATTTGCCTCAACTATTGGTTGTCTCTCCATCCTGTATATATCTTATGTCACAACAGCAATATAAGATTGCTTCCTTAACCTGCGAGTTGTTTTCTCAATTTCAGGATTAAATGTCAAATTAAGAAACTGAGATTAAGTAAGCATAAATAAGAATTATATAAATAGAGAGATGAAGTGACAAATTAATTAAAAAAATAACAAATAAAAATAACAAATAAAAATAAAAATAAGAAATAAAATAAAAAGTGTGTCTAAATTAACTAGAGTTTTTCGCTTCTAATATTACCAAACTTATTCCCCGGCAACGACGCCAAAAACTTGATGCACGTAAAATACACTAAGAGCAAGTGCACTCTATCACCAAGTAATATAAGTCTTAAGTCTCAGTTATCGATCCTATGAGGAATAAGTAGTAATTACTAGATTCATAAAACTCTTTGTTATCCAGACAATTGAAAGTGAAGAGAAATTCAAATTAAAAAAAATAGAAAACAAATAAAGAAAAATAATAAATAATCAAACAGAGAATAGATAATCAATAAGAGAGAGAGACTATGGCGCAAGGCTCACTTGAATCCAATTATTCAGATTTTCTTTCATTTATGATGTAAGGTAATTCTTTAGCCAATATTCTCTTACCTGCTATTGAATCCCAATGGTCATAGATGAAACAATATTCTATTCTTAAATTAAATCACCTATTTGGTCATTTAGTTGAATTAATTAGGAGTGCATTAAGCTTCAACTCAAGAGATGAACTAACATACCTGTCAATTCCATTAGTAGGAAATATTAATGTTTGGTCATTCACCAATCTAATCCTAGGCTAACCATATAGATCTACTCATTGAATGCGGATGGTCACCGGTCAAACAATGAATTAACACATATCAAAAGTGATCAAGTTATGACAAAAATGCAAGCAATATAATAGACCCTAAAAGAAATTACCTTAATAAAATTAGAAATCAAACCCAAATAATTAAGAAAACAAGATCCCTCATAGCCCTAGCTATAGGTTTAGCTACTCATGTTTAATACAAACAAACTCTTATAAAAAAATAAACCCATGGAAAGAAAACACAAAGAAAGAGGAAAACTAAAAAGAAAGAGAAATCAAAACCCATTTTACGGAGATTATGATCTTCAAGCCTTCAAGAATCGAATCCTCCCTTCGAAGCCGTCCTCCAAGGTCTGCTGCCACGAAACTACTCTCTCAAGATTAGAGATTTTCTACGTGATGTGCAAAAGTGTAAAAGTCTCCCCCGGTGTGTTGAGTTTGGCGTAACTTTTCTAATTTATAGAAAATAACGTGTTCTGTTATGCAACCAGCGCTTAGGCGCTAACTTCTGGGCACTTGGGCACTGAGCCACTTAAACAGGGATGCGCTCTGTTACATTCTGTGCTCTTAGGTGCTCCTCCCCAGCACTCTGGCACTGGGTCACTAAATCATCGCTGCTGCATCTGTTTTGGGAACTCAAGCGCTAGACGTTGATGAAAAAATCCTTTTTTCCTTGCTTCTTTGAATGTCCAGTCTTTTCCATGTGTAATTACCTGACAGAAACACACAAAACACATAATAAAAACATAATTAAATAATACTAAAAATAAAATAAAACTTACAAACAAAGTTCAATAAAAAATATAAAAAGAACATAAAAAATCAAAGAATTGAACTCGTAAAAATATAACATGTTGACGATTCATCACCAACACTATCTAAGAACTCTTCCACTTCATTTTCACTAAAAGGGAGTCAAAATTAGAGCTTCCCCAATGAAACACAAGAATCACCACTTATTTTGTTAGTGGTCCACACTCAGCAACAATTCTTTGCACATAATTCATAATTAAGTGGTAAACCCTGTAGAAATAAGTGGTGAATTCTATTTCTTATGTGGTGAATTGGTCGTCTACTCCCTAATTTGGCCTATGAAAGGCACTTACTAAAAAGGGGTTGAAATTATAGTTCCGCAAATGAAAGACAGGAATCATCATTTATTTTGTCAATGTTCCACACTCAGTAACACTTTTTATGCACATAATTCGTAATTAAGTGATGAACCAAGTGAAAATAAGTGGTGAATTATATTTTCTATGTGGTGAACTAGTCCTCCACTCCCTAACTTGGCCTATGAAAGGCACACACACACGAAGTTCAAACTACTGTTCCCCATATTAAATACAAGAATCAACACTCATTTTCCCACGATTTCTCCCTTAGTAACACTTATATTGTACACAAATCAAATTAAATGATAATCCTTGTGGAAATAAATTTCTATACCATAACTATAATATTTATACCACTATAATATTATATAGTTACTACATACAAAAATTACTAGAAAATTAAAAAATTAGTCTGACTATTATCATAGTTATAGATTAATATTCTTTGAGCAATTTAAGCACGGAAACTCTTACAATTTGTCAAGAAAATTATAAAATTTATTTACATTTTTATCATCTTTAAGTTTACTTAATTTCATTTAGTGAATTTTTACTTTGTATGAATTAAACTTTCAAAACTTAACTTCTGCACATATGCGTTTGACATTTTACAGTCAAATGTACAAAAACAATGATGCTTTTTAATTTCGTCTCCTACTAATAAATTACCATATATATATATATACACTTTCAAAACTCATTATTGCCATTTTGGCATTAAGAAAGGGCAACGAAATCTTAATAGAACTCTACTGATATAATTTGCTATCAAGAATAAGCATCTATTCAAATTGAAGCCAATACAGCTTTGTACCCCTTAACCAAAATAAGTATTTCACAAGTATTTGCTATATAATAATACCACTAAATTATACAAAAAAAACACTTATTGAGGTCTGATAAAGTACAAACACTTCCACTATTAATGCCCACTATCCGCACTTGTTCACATGTACTTTATATTTAAATATATTCGCACAACATATCTTCAACCAAAAAAAACAAAGATTGCATTGTGCTGCTAGCTACTACTATACAAAAGTGGTAAACAAATTTGTACCCAATCAACCTGCACCACCAACAAATTCATTAGTTTTAGACCTTACACGCAAAATTCAACCCCACTACATTAATAACAATAGAACTAATAATTATCACACCTTTACACAAAACATCTAATTCTATACTTCCATAGTAAAGACAGACAGCTGAAAGACCAGGTAGCAAGAAAAACATGTGCATCTATATACAATATGTCATCAAAATATATGTGTGACACTTTCACAAAGCAAAAGCCACTGCACCACAAAAAATCCAAGATACACTACCATAAGCAATTCGTGAGCATGCTAGTATCAAGTAATTTAGCTTCCCATCAGCTCCTTTTTTTGAAGTTCTTATCTTCTATCCAAAACTCTTTCTAGAAGCATAATTTCCATATAACGATTTCACATCTTCAGAAGAAAACAACATCCCTGTTGCAGGCTCCCAACTTGCAGAATCACTATTCAAGCTATCAACACCATTAGCAACCTCATCAATAGCACCGCATGTATGAAGATTGTTTGAATCCTCCATCAACTTCATTTCTTGGTTGTTGCACACACCTGCACAAAATATTGAAATATTACCAGCACATCTTGTATTTTATTAACTACTACACAAGTAATTGTCATCAAAATATTTGATGCTACAATCTTTACCAGAACATTTATCCATATGCACAAATCATCGTAGTACAAGTCCAACATGTTTATAAATATAAGCACACCAACACCCAACACAAAATTTTATGGATTGCTGCACACACTTGTTGTACTATCATGTTACCAGCCAAATTCATTTATTATCAACTGTTGCAAGTATAGTTATCAACAATGTAAGCTTCGGTACAACCTAGTAGCAGAATATCTCACCATATGTTTAGGTAATTTTTATACAAATATCATTGTTTGTTTGTGTTAGATTGGAACTATTCCCCCCCCCCTTTTTTTATTTATTATTGAGTGACAGAATTAACTTCACTGCAGATGTAAAACACAATCTACTATAATCAAGTAAACCATTTAATGTCATGGAATATTGAACAAGGTTTCCCTAACTCACTTAAAATGACAGAAACCTTGACTACTTGACTCTCCATATGGTGTAAAAGCACATACACATGTCTGCATGAAATTTACTAGCTAACAAAGTAAAGGAACGGTAGCAAAACAAGAGTATTACCTTTTTTTTAAAATAATTATCACCAAGCGGCTAATTGATAATGGCTATTAGCTACACACCTAGAAGACTTACTCTTATAGAATTTGATGAAGTTGATATGAGGATGATTGACAAAATGCCATGAATTAGAGGATTTAAACATACTATACTAGACAGCACAAAAGAAACACTGTTGTACCTCACGACCTACAAGAGTGCGCAATACTGAACCCAAACCACTAGTAGTTAACCACTTATGTGTGGAAAAACCTAGCAACTCCATGAATAGTAACACAGCAGCAACCCATACAAATCATAGGTGCAATTGCTGCCACCCAAAAGAGTTTCTTATTCTTTTTAGCCTGTCCATTACAGCACATCAATTATTTAAATTCAAATGGAAAGGAAGGAATGAAGGAAGGTAAATTGTTGGTATTCTTACTATATGCTTGGTTATAAGAAGGAAGGCCATAAATGGTACTCCAATTACTATTGCCAACCAATTCCACTGTAAGCAAAGATTAAAGCAAATGTTTGTGAAACCGTTTTTACTTTTTCATCTATACTGAAAGAGAATTTTAATACAAAATGAAAGTTTACCCCATGGTGCACTATACTCTAAACTAAGCGCATGACAAAAATAATATCAGTTTTCTTAGTGAAGATTTGTATGCCAAGTAGACCTTTAAACTGTTGTAGTGCAATAGTAATGGCAGCTCCACCATGAATCCCACAATGGCATCATGAGATAGGTATTCATTCAAGAAACCAAGCCTGCAAAATTCACAAATTAATTGCAACACAAGAGTTTAAGCAAAGCAAGAAAGAACAATGCATAAGAATCATTTACTAAGCCAACAATATTTTACCTAAAATATCCTAGTGCCATTTGAGTGATTCCTGCAAAAAAGGTGGCAGTAAATGCAAAACATAGATATTCAAGACTTTTGAAGTCACTATTCTCACCAGTAAGCATAGTCCCAAGCAAGAGGGACACCACAGCTACAGGTCCTATGGCAACATTTCTTGAGCTACCTATGAAAGCATACACTAAAGAAGCCACAAAGCTAGTGTTTGCACACAATGACAGAAACCCAAGCCACATAACTGAAGAGAGGATATCTACCTGAAAAACTAACATGTCCTAGTTGCTTAAAACAAATCAAAATACTCACATATTCCATACTGGGATCCAATTTTGCATGCTTTGCATGTGCAATGTCCTATTATGTATGCATTCATATGTTAACAAGTAATAATCCAAATTTCTCCATTTCCTTCCTCTATGAATTCAAAATAGGCACTGAGCGAAAACATAAAATAAGTATAACAACACCAAAAAATTTTAGCATGGAAAACCTTCTGAATGTGAGCAAGAAAAAATTACGGGACCCGTAGACCACTTAAACTTCCACTATAAAAATAATGGGAATACAAAAATACAATAATATTGTATCTTCAATTTGTGGATATAACTCTCACAAATTGGCTCACTATTTTTCTCTCTTTAGAGACTCTATATGAGGCTCTCTCTATTTTTCTTTCATTATTTTTCTCTCTGTGAGGAGGATATCTCACTTCTCTCAAGAAGCTGCTTCTACTTCTTCGATCTATTTTTCGTTCGTCTACGAGTGCTTCTATTTATAGAAGTGTGAATCAAACCCTTGTCCATAATTTCAGAAATTTAGGCACTGAAAGCCTTGTCGTCCTATAATTGTTGGTGAATTAGGAAATGTCAAAAGTTATACATTTGTTTTCAAACTTTGCTTTAAAATCTTGCACATTTGGTGCATATATTTCTTTGGCTAGAACCCACAATTCTCCCCCTCCAGCCAAAGAGAAAATATCCTTGGATCAATTTGGGGTTGATGCTAAGCCTGCAGCTTATTGACAAAATTCTAACTTCTCTTTTGGTAGAGCTTTTGTCATTATATCTGCACCATTTTCTTTAGTGTGTATTTTCTCATCCTGCAGTAGTTTACTTTCCAACACATCACGTATCCAGTGATACCTTATGTCGATGTATTTTGATTTTGAATGAAATGTCGAGTTCTTGCTGAGATGAATTGTTCTTTGACTGTTGTAATAGAGAACATAACTTTCTTGATTTTGGCCTAACTATTGTAGGAACTTATTCATCCACAGGACCTCCTTACAGCCTTCAGTGATTGCGATGTATTCTGCTTCTGTGGTGCTCAAAGGAATGCACTTTTGTAGTTGTGATTGCCATGAGACAGCTCCCCCTGCAAAAGTAATCAAATACCCAGATATAGACTTTCTTGAATCTACATCCCCTGCGATATCTGCATCTGCATACCCAATAAGCATTAGATTTCCATTGCCAAAATGCAAGCACCTTTTGGCAGTTCCTTTCAAATGCCTTAGTATCCATTTCACAACATTCCAATGATCTTTTCCTGGATTCAATAGGAATCTACATATAATTCCTACTGCATAAGCAATGTCTGGTCTTCTACAAACCATTGCATACATAAGGCTACCCACTACAGAAGAATAGGGCACCCTGATCATTTCTTCTTTTTCTTCCTCATTCCCTGGACATTGCATCTTGCTTAGTTTAAGATGACCAAGTAATGGAACATGCACAAGTTTGGCAGTATGCATGTTGAACTTTTCAAGAACTTTCTTGTTATAGTCTTTTTATGACATCCACAATATTCTTCTAGAATGATCTCTAATGATCTTTATTCCAAGAATCTTCTTTGCTGCACCCAGATCTTTCATGGCAAAAGATTTGCTCAATGCTTTCTTGAGAGCAGCTATCTTTCTCTTATCTTTCCCAACAATCAATATATCATCAACATATAATAGAAGTATGATGGATTTGCCATTCTCATAGTTCTTTACAAACACACAATGGTCTGCAAAGGTCTTCTTGAAATTATGTTGGGCCATGAAAAGATTGAATTTCTTATACCATTGCCTTGAAGCTTGCTTCAGACCATAGATGCTTTTCTTCAGGCGGCACACAGGGTGTTCTTGACCTGGTTTTGCAAAACCTTCAGGTTGCTCCATGTAAATTTCTTCCTCTAGGTCTCCATGTAAGAATACTATTTTGACATCAAGTTGTTCTATCTCCAAGTCTAGTTTAGCAACTAGACCAAGGATTGTTCTAATGGATGTCATCTTCACCACTAGTCAGAAGATTTCTTCAAAATCTATACCTTTCTTCTGATTGCACCTTTTCACAACTATTCATGCTTTGTATCTGAGGTTTGGTTTATTTTCTTCAGTCTTAAGCTTGAACACCTACTTGTTCTTCAGCGCCTTTCTTCCATCGGGTAATTTCACCAGGTCATACGTCTGATTCTCCTTTAGAGACTGATGATCACATATTTGATACATTAATAAGCCTTCATTTTTAGTCATTTACACTCTCCATGTACTTAATTAATTGAGTTTGACTATGTTTTGTAAGTTTAGACTCAAATTGAACTTAATTGAATTTTTCAGCATAATTTACGTCTTACATTTTTTCTATATTTGGGCTATATCTTGGGATGTAGGTGACCAAATGAGGTGAATCTGGTAGCATTTTAAAGATAAGAGAGACCTCTACAATTTCATAAAGATCTCAAAGGCTTAATCACACGATTAGATAACTCAAATTGGGGTTGAAGGATGAACTAGAGTGCTGTTCCTGACAGATTGACCTATGTATACTATTCATGCTATATTTCGGGATAGAAGTTGTTAAATGGGCTAAAAGTTTGATACTTGATAGTCAAGACCTATATCTACAACTTTCACGTTGAACAATTTTTCAGAATCGGAGGCCTAAATAGTGATATTGGGCATGCAAGTCAGAACAGAGGAGCTATGACTGGGTCTAAGCAGTGTACAGTAATTTGAACTTATCTGGAGTTATAGAAATGATATTGGACTCAAACTAAAGTCATTTGAAAGATAAGATCAAGCCATACAACTTTGTTGCAGATCATTTTTGCTCATTCTGATGCATTCAATGACTTCAGAGCTAAATGATTTCAGAGATAAGGAATCTCCATAATTTTTCACTCACCAAAAGTCATTTGGCATTTTTTACTCATTTTTCACTCTGTGGAAATAGGTTTGCCCCAATGATTTAATATGTTAAGTTTTGATGATGACAAATACAAGACAAAAAGAATGATGTTTATGCTTTATAGTTGTGCTTAATAAATGATAAATGCATCACAAAAGAATATTGATCATGTTACATAGATGTGCTTAATGAGATATATTGGATCATGCATGATTATGTACTTTATTTAGTTATACTTCACTTAATAATCATGAAATGAGATATATGCAACATTCTTATATGCATGTTAGACTAACTAGAGTTATATATTTATGAATCATGCATATTAAGATATTAAGTTATGAATTTGGACTAACTATGCTTGTTTTAAGTGAGCAATACTTTATATGATAGTCCAAGTACCAAGAGTGAGCATTGCAACTAGAAAGTAAAAGATCACAACTATGCTCAACTAAAGAAGGATGAGAATGAAAGATGTTCTAAGCTTTTGCAAGTTTTGAGGAGAAGATTTTCTTTGGAAGTTTGGATTACATCAAGAATTGATGGTAGCAAAAGATCAAGTCTTAATGTTCTTCAAGAATAGCTTATAGGACTTAGATCTTGTGTAAAGATAAAAAGGAATCACACTAAGCTCAAATAAGTTTTAAACATCTTTACAAGTGTTTCTAAAATTCTTAAATGCCCAACAAAATATTTTTGGAAAGCTAGTCTTGGTGGTATTTCAAATCTATGAAAAATAGTCAATTGTGTGTTTTGAAAAACTAACATATAATTACTCTTTTGATCATAACTTTCAAAATACTTTAAATTTTACTTTGAAACTTATTTTATTTGAAAATATACTCAAAGATCTTTCCAATGACTGGTCATTTGCTTTAAACCGATAAGAAACGAAAAAGTTATGACCAATTAAAGTTTGAGTTTTGAAAATCTGACCTTAGGTTACTATTTTGATCATATCTTTCAAAATGCTTTGAGTTTTGTTCTGAAATTCTTTCATATGAAACTAGACTCAAATATCTTTCCAATGAGTAGTCATTTGCTTTAATTTGATAATAAATGAAGAAGTTATGACCTTTTAAAGTCGATTTTTAAAAACCAAAAATGGTGTAATCGATTACACAAGTCATGTAATCGATTACAACGTTGACAGAAGCCGTGTAATCGATTACATAAAGTGTGTAATTGATTACAAAGTGCCCAGAAAGCTTGTAATCGATTACATGAAGCTTGTAATCGATTACCAAGTTCCCAAGAACGTTTCTAACGGCTATAAACGACTAATTTTCATAGAAAATCATTATTAAACACTACCAACAGCTATTTTATCATTTGGGCTCTCTATATAAGTGATATTTGAAGCATTTACACTTGGAGAAACTCTTGAACACTTGATTTGATCCTTGAATCACCAAAATCATATTTTGAGCTCTTTATTACAAAATCCTTCTATTCATTTGTTCTTCAATTTGTATTATCTACTCTTGAAAGATTTTTCTATCATTCATACTTTGTTCTTCAAGTTGTATATCTACTCTTGTGAGAGTTTCTATTCTTTCTCTTCACTTTGAAATCATTGTAAGAGGGTGAGGTATCCCTTAAGAGAGAAAAGGGTGAGGTATCCCTTACAGTGAGACTCAAACACAAAGGGTGAGGTATCCTAAAGGTATTGTGAGTGCTCTTGATTGTAAAGGTCATCAAGCACCTGTGAAACTTGAAGAATTGGAGGCTCTAGCACAAGGGTGAGGTATCCCAAGGTGTGAGGAGTGTTCTTGTATGTACAAAAGTTTTCCTAGCACCCGTGAAGTCTAGGAGATAGTGAAGAAAATCTCAAGTTAAGCTTGGGGACTGGATGTAGGCCACAAGTGGTTGGTGGCTGAACCAGGATAAATTCTTGAGTTTGATTCTCTCTTCCCTACACTCTTTAAATTCAGTATTTGGTGAAATATATTTATCTATTACATATCTTGATGTTTTGATTGTTACAACTTGATATCTAACTTATTCACTTAGTTCATCATATATCCCAAGTTATATTTGAGCAATCCTCAATAGTTGTACATTTATTAGACTTATTCTACTGCATTTATTAATTGAGTTATTCAAAATGCATAATTTGTCAAAGTTGCATTAAAACTTATAATTACCCAATTCACCCCCTCTTGGGTAATGGTTGCTATGGCTAATAAGTGGTATCAGAGCTTCGTGCTTTAGTAAAAGCTTAACAGCTTGGAGTTAAAGATCCTTGTTTGTTTGGCAACTATTACAAGCTTTTTAAAATGAATGGTTTTGAAATTAATAAACCACCATTCTTTGATGGTGTGAATTTCATTTATTGGAAAGTTAGAATGGAAATCTATATGCAATCTATTGATATTGATTTGTGGGATATTGTGCTTGATGGATTTACTTGCAAATCAAAACAACCTTGGAATGACTATGATAAGAAATGCTTTTCCTTGAATATTAGAACAATGCAAATATTGAGAAGTGGCTTAAATGATGATGCTTATGCTAAAATTAAGAGTTGTCCTAGTGCTAAAAATATATGGAATACTCTTGATGAAATCTATCTTACTAACAATGATTTCTTGCATAAAGTTGTATATAGAGAGCAAGAAGAGCAAAAGACTTTCAAGGAAGACAATATTGAAAAATGTTATCATGAAGATGCTCTTGAATCCTTGAAGGACAATAATGAGGAAGATAATGATTTCCTTAAAAAGGACTTTGAGGTAAATAATGTTAAACCATATTATAGTCCTTTCTATTATGAGTTACAATGTGCATATGATGAATTGTATGATGATTTATCAAATTTAGAAAATAAAAATTTATCTTGTTTGAAAAATATTTCCTCTGTTGAAAATGAAATTAAGACTTTGAAAAATGAATATGCTTTTCTTGAATAGGAAATGCCTTTGAAATTTGAAACATCAACTTCTTGTAAAAAGTACATTGATTTAGAAAATCAAGTTAATGACTTATCTTTCAAATTTGCCAAAGCAAATGATTCTAATTGTTTACAATCCATGATTGTTAATAAAAATGAAATTGATGTTATTTCACATGAAAATTCAAGTAAGGCTTGTGGCAAAAATAACATAGAATGTAATAACAACCAAAGGCTCAAGTTTTTCAAAAATGATCTTCAAAGGACCAAGCCATCATTAAATTCACTTGCTTGCAATTTTTGTGGTCATCTAGGACATATTTCTCATTTGTGCAATTATAGAAGAAATTATTATATGAGAAATAACATGGTTTGGGTTCCTAAAAATCATAAAGGCTCTAGTACTAACATTCAAGGACCCAAGATGAAGTGGGTACCAAAATATCCTCCTAGTGTTTCAATTATGCAGAAAACATCTCACAAGGATGGACAAATTGGTCAAGTGAAAAAGGAATCATCAAGGGAGATGCTTTCAAAGCCCATTGGTAGAAGTTTTGATCAAAGAAGGAAGATGACTTCAACCAAAGCTTCTCAAGTACAAAATGTGGAACCTGCAAAGATCAAAACAACAAAAGAGAAGTAATGGGTAAATAAAAGAGTTCCCTTGATTACCAAGGCCAAGGTATCAAATGTTTTTACCTCTTATGCACATTCACTTAAAAAGACAATGAATATGAGGTATATTCCTTGTAGGCCTTAGGTAAATGATAGAATCATGTGCACTTAGTAAAATATGAATATTTTGTTTAGCACATGATTATATTAATTCTTGTTGTACCATAGCTCATTAATTTGTTATATATCTTGGTACATGAGATTCTACAATGCCTAGGTATGTTTGCTATGATTTGAATTATCTATATATCATGAAAGTAAGCTTGCTTTTGGTTATATGCTTAATGATAATTGATTATTTAATTTGTTGTGCTCAAATTATATACTATGGAAAATATGATATCTATAAGAGCATATTGGATTAATGATCAATGACTAACCTCTATGGATCCAAAATTAGCGGATACCAAAGAAAATGCTTTGAATTGTGTTGTAGGGTGACCATTAGCTCAAGTATACTTTGAAGTGAAATACAACCATGCTACTTAAGGTTGCGAAAACTTAAAATGGTCGAAGTTCTACAATAATAATGAAAACATAAAAGGATGACATGGAGAACCATAACATTCTCAAGGAGCCTTAAGGCATGGAAGTTGGAGTCACCTACAAAAACTCAAAGAGTACACTTTTGGTGATATCAATCTCTTATCCTTACTCATGCTTTAAATTGAATATCATGTGATATTTGGAGAAGTAGAGAGTTATTTTTACATGTCTTACATGATCATTATTTGTCCTAAAATGCTTATATATATGTTTTGATGATGATCATGTCTTTCTTGACAAACTTGAATATTGCTTTGAAAATGCTTAAACTATGCTTTTGGATTCAAGTGCATATGTTCTTCCTTTATTCTTGTAAGAGCGAGCATTGCATGGTTGATAATGTAGTACATGTTTTACATTGTATATCAACCTAAATTATGCTTGTAAATAAATTTAAATGATATTTGATGCTAACCCATGTTTTAGAAAACTTTTGAAATATAGTCATCAAATATTGATATGTCAAGCATATGTGGATAAATGAGAAATGTTGAAGGAATAGGAACATGAGGAAACTTTCTTCAAGTGCAATATAATGGAATACTCAATGGAAGAAAGTACAAACTCAAAAGACATATATGAAGAACATTCTAAAGGAGCATCACTCTCTAACTCAATAAGTATCTCTATCCCTAATCTATTGTGATGTCTTATATGCTATGAATTATATGATACTTATTGATTAATTGATCTTAAATTATTGGATGTTTTTCTTACATGAGAAGTATGCTTAGCATTTACAAAGTGTCTAATTGGACATTAAATTGCTAGTTTTGTCATTACAAATAGGGTGGAGGACATTAGTTCTATACATACAGCATATTTCATCATGATGAATATTTGATATCTATGATTCTTTTGATCTATGATTTCTTAGTAGTATAACACTTATGAAAATCATGCTCTTTTTGAAAAGAATTTCTTATTTGATTAAAAAGTTTTTTTAAGGCAAAATCTCCTAACATATTTGAAAGAAGCTTTTCAAGTTCCATATCCTTGAGAATCTTTTGAACTTGTCTTAAGAACTTGAAAGTATTTTCACCTCCTAATTGTCTTGAAAATTTGGAAATCATTCAATTTGTGCTATAAATATAGTATTCTCTTCATTTACTTTGAAAAGTCTTATTAAATCTTGAGAAAATGCTTTAAAAAGTTTTCAAATAGATCTTCTGAAATGTTCTATAGAAACCATCTTGATACTTCAAAAGATAAGCCTTGTTCTTCAAAAGTGTTTTATCTTTTCAAGTCTCTTGTTTAATGAAAAAGAGAGGAGATGTACTTTCAAATGTCCCTTTGACTAGGATTTGATTACTCTCAAGGAATATGTGGTTTCAATATAAAACCCTTCTACCCTTCTAAAATGCTTTTGGAAATGTAATGTGTTATTATAAAATTCTTTTTGAAAGGGGGAGAAGTTTTTAAAATGATTTTGTTTGAGGGATTAAGAATATGTATCTATGCCTTGCTTTTCTTTATGGTAATGTGCTTATATGGTCTTGGCATGCATATTTCCCTTTATCTATCTTGTGCTTCAATAAGGGGAAACTTATCTTACATATCATTCTTCCATATCCTTGTTGACTAAGAACATATGCATAACTATGTTAAACCATTATATTTGATATTTTGATAATATGCATATTTTGAGGGGGAGCCTAGTTCTTAAATTATTGCTTATATCTCTTAGCTTACATCCTTTTCTGACATGAAATATTTTATTGTTAATACTATCAACATATCAACTAAGATCATTTCTTATTGTCTTTCTCTCTATCAATGAAAGAAAGTAAACTTTCTTAAACTTCATATCTTTTAATACTTTTATTGAGAAGATCCTACCCTTCTTGACAACATGAGTTTTATCTATAAGGGGGAAAATATTATATTTCCTTCCCAAGCCTTTTTGTTGATGTCAAATAGGGGGAGTGAAAATTGGAAAGAAAAATATGTTCTTGTGCTTATTGCTTGATATGCTTACATGAATATCTATTCTTCTATATTGCTCAATACATTTTTCTTTAGTGATTTGTCATCATAAAAAAGGGGAAGATTGTGGAAATAGGTTTGCCCCAATGATTTAATATGTTAAGTTTTGATGATGACAAATACAAGACAAAAAGAATGATGCTTATGCTTTATAGTTGTGCTTAATAAATGATAAATGCATCACAAAAGAATGTTGATCATGTTACATAGATGTGCTTAATGAGATATATTGGATCATGCATGATTATGTACTTTATTTAGTTATACTTCACTTAATAATCATGCAATGAGATATATGCAACATTCTTATATGCATGTTAGACTAATTAGAGTTATATATTTATGAATCATGCATATTAAGATATTAAGTTATGAATTTGGACTAACTATGCTTGTTTTACGTGAGCAATACTTTATAGGATAGTCCAAGTACTAAGAGTGAGCATTGCAACTAGAAAGTAAAAGATCACAACTATGCTCAACTCAAGAAGGATGAGAATGAAAAGATGTTCTAAGATTTTGCAAGTTTTGAGGAGAAGATTTTCTTTGGAAGCTTGGATTACATCAAGAATTGATGGTAGCAAAAGATCAAGTCCCAATGTTCTTCAAGAATAGCTTATAGGACTTAGATCTTGTGTAAAGATAAAAAGGAATCACACTAAACTCAAATAAGTTTTAAACATCTTAACAAGTGTTTCTAAAATGCTTAAATGCCCAACAAAATGTTTTTGGAAAGCTAGTTTTGGTGGTATTTTAAATCTATGAAAAATAGTCAAGTGTGTGTTTTGCAAAAATGATATATAGTTACTCTTTTGATCATAACTTTCAAAATACTTTAAGTTTTACTTTGAAACTTATTTCATTTGAAAATAGACTCAAAGATCTTTCCAATGACTGGTCATTTGCTTTAAACCGAGAAGAAACGAAAAAGTTATGACTAATTAAAGTTTGAGTTTTAAAAATCTGACCTTTGATTACTATTTTGATCATATCTTTCAAACTACTTTGAGTTTTGTTCTGAAACTTCTTTCATATGAAACTAGACTCAAATATCTTTCTAATAAGTAGTCATTTGCTTTAATTGGATAAGAAATGAAGAAGTTATGACATTTTAAAGTCGATTTTGAAAACTAGAAATGGTGTAATCGATTACACAAGTCATGTAATCGATTACAACGTTAACAATTATGTAATCGATTACATAAAGTGTGTAATCGATTACAAAGTACCCAGAAAGCTTGTAATCGATTACATGAAGCTTGTAATTGATTACCAAGTGCCCAAGAACGTTTCTAACGGCTATAAACAGTTAGTTTTCATAGAAAATCATTATTAAACACTACCAACAACTATTTTATCATTTGGGCTATCTATATAAGTTATATTTGAAGCATTTACACTTGGAGAAACTCTTGAACACTTGATTTGATCCTTGAATCACCAAAATCATATTTTGAACTCTTTATTACAAAATCCTTCTATTCATTTGTTCTTCAATTTGTATTATCCACTCTTGAGAGAGTTTTCTATCATCCATACTTTGTTCTTCAAGTTGTATATCTACTCTTGTGAGAGTTTCTATTCTTTCTCTTCACTTTGAAATCATTGTAAGAGGGTAAGGTATCCCTTAAGAGAGAAAAGGGTGAGGTATCCCTTGTAGTGAGACTCAAACACAAAGGGTGAGGTATCCCAAAGGTGTTGTGAGTGCTCTTGATTGTAAAGGTCATCAAGCACCTGTGAAGCTTGAAGAATTGGAGGCTCTAGCACAAGGGTGAGGTATCCCAAGGTGTGAGGAGTGCTCTTGTATGTACAAAAGTTTTCCTAACACCCGTGAAGTCTAGGAGATAGTGAAGAAAATCTCAAGTTAAGCTTGGGGACTGGATGTAGGTCACAAGTGGTTGGTGGCTGAACCAGGATAAATTCTTGAGTTTAATTCTCTCTTCCCTACACTCTTTAAATTCAGTATTTGGTGAAATATATTTATCTATTACATATCTCGTTGTTTTGATTGTTACAACTTGATATCTAGCTTATTCACTTAGTTCATCATATATCCTAAGTTATATTTGAGTAATCCTCAATAGTTGTACATTTATTAGAGTTATTCCGCTACATTTATTAATTGAGTTATTCAAAATGCATAATTTGTCAAAGTTGCATTAAAACTTGTAATTACCCAATTCACCCCCCCTCTCGGGTAATGGTTGCCATAGCTAACACACTCATCCACTCACTAATGATTCAGCCCCCTTGTCATTTTGTATCTCTAATCCTCTATAAAAGGGGGCTTTGGCAGATCATTGAAGGTGTTAGGTTTTAGGTACCAAAATAATGTTAGTTTGTTGCTAGGTTTTCTTGTAGTAATTTTTCTTTGTTCTAAATTGAAGTTATGTTCTTCTTCTTCTTCTTCTCTCTTTCTTTCTTCTTGTCTATGAGTAACTAAGTTTCATTTTGTTTAGGTGAAAAAATGAAGCTCTTGGTAATTAAATAAGGTTAGATTAATTTCTCTCTTGTGCTTAAATGATATATTTTCAAATGGTCATTATACGTATTATATTTTGTTTCCAATCAATTTAGAAACTCTCCTTGTAAAGTGGAGTTCTTGATCTGTTGTAGACAAGATATTGACACAATGAATGCTTTAACACATTTACAAGTGGTGGTGTTAGAAACTCTCCTTATAAAGTGTAGTTCTTGATTTGTTGTAGACAAAATATTGACACAATGAATGCTTTAACTCATTTATAAATGGTGGTAATATTTTTTGGAAACATAATATAATTACGTATATTATTTTAAATGGACTTTTAACATTGTATTTTCTGATTTGAATCTCTATGTTGTGAGGATTCTAATTGAGTTATAAAAGGAATTAATCTTACCTTTATTTTATTTATCAAGAGTGAATCTTTTAACCCAAGTAAATAATTTTTACCGTAATAACAAAATATTTACTTCACCTTAATTAATCTTCAACAATTCCCTGTAGATCGACCTCGGACTCCCGAGAAATTTATTACTTGAGATAACTTGCACTTGGGTCGCAATGCAACAATTAATCCCGCATCAAGTTTTTAGACTCAGTTGAAAAATTTGTGCATTAGAGACTGTATCTCTTCTTCTATGGCTTGCAGCCATTTCTCCTTATCATTTGTCTCAATGGCTTCCATAAAGCTTTGAGGTTCTCCTTCATCAATGAGATTAACATATTCGTATGAGAAATACCTTCTCGAAGGTTGCCTGTCTCTTGTGGATTGTCTTACTTAGGGATCATGTTCTGTTTGAAGATTATCCATTGCTTGCTCTTCATTTGTGTCATTGGGTTGCATCATCTGATCAAGTTGCTCTGTGTGATCAAGTTGTATCATCTGAGGTGGCTCAGTGACTCTTTGAAGAGTCTCTTCCCCTGAATTATTTATCACAATGGAACTCGAATTAGAAATCACCTTTGGCTTCTCAGATTGCTTAACATCTTGGATTGTCTATTCTTCAAAGAATACCATATCTCTACTTCAAACAATCTTCTTGTTTACAGGATCCCATAATCTGAAGCCAAGTTCGTCTCTTGGTGAACCAAGGTATATGCATTCCTTTGCTTTAGCATCAAGCTTTGCTCTTTCATCTTTAGGAATGTGGACAAATGCCCTGCATCCAAAGACTCTCAAATGACCATAAGAGGCTTTCTTTCCAGACCATACTTCATCAGGTATCTCTCCATGTAAAGCTCTTGAAGGAGACAGATTTATCAAATCAACTGTAGTTCTTACTATTTCACCCCAAAATGACTTGGAAAATTTTGCTTGAGAAAACATGCTTTTGACTTTCTCTGCAATCATTTTATTCATCCTTTCAGCTACTCCATTCATCTGAGGAGTCTTGGGAGGTACCTTCTCATGTCTTATCCCATGAGCTTTACAGTATGCTTCAAATGGACCTCTATATTCTTTGCCATTATCAATTCTCAAGCATTTCAACTTTCTTCCAGATGCTCATTCTACAGAAGCATGGAATTCCTTGAAAGCTTGAAGAACTTGATCCTTCATCTTCAATGGATACACTTACACCTTCCTAGAGTGATCATCAATGAAGGTAACAAAGTATTGAGAACCACCAAGGGACCTTTCAGACGTTGAGCAAACGTCTGAATGAACAAGATCCAGAATATGCTTTCTTCTTCTTACATCATCTGATCTTTGGAAAGATACTTTGTGTTGTTTGCCTGCTAGACAGTCTTCACAAGATTCAAGTGGCTGCCCCTTTATGTTTGGAAGATGATTTTTTGCAAGAATTTCCAAACCTTTCTCGCTCATGTGGCCTAGTCGTCTATGCCACAATTCTTTGGTTGCGTCTTGAGCAACATTGGTCTCTCCCTTGTATATCTTTCCTTGCATGATGTACAAGGAACCTTTCTTCTTTCCACAAGCAATAATCATGCTTCCTATGCTGAGCTTCCATCTATCAGCACCGAATTGATTTATCATCCCAACTTCATCTAAGATTTTTGCTGAGATAAGGTTCAGACGCATGTCTGGAACATGTCTTACCTCCTTCAGTATAAGTTTGTTTCCATTCTCAGTAATCAGAGTTACTTCACAAATGCCAACAATCTTTCTTGTGACATGATTTCCCATTTTCACCGTACCAAAGTCTCTTTTTTGGTATGATGAGAAGAATTCTTCATGAGGAGTTATATGGAGGATGCTCCAGAGTCAATTATCCAAATGCAGTCATTAGATGCAACATTTAGATAATTTTCCTCTCCGACAAGAAATATGTTCCCATCATTCGAGGCCACTGCAATAGTGGCTCCTTCTTCCTTCTTCTTCTTTGGGTTTATCTGGTCAAGATGGATTGTTCCATCCTGTTGATCTCTCTTTAAGAATCTGCACTCAAACTTCTTGTGGCTTAGTTTGCCACAATAATAACAATTTAGTCTAGTGCGAGATTTGGATCTACCTTGTGATTTTTCACGACCTCCTTTTTCACGATTCTTACTCCTTCCTCTGTTTTCAACAACGTTGGCTTCAAACTAGTTATTCAAGCCTCTTTCCCTCCATCTTGACTCTTCATTCATCAAACTGTCTGTAACAGAATCGATACTAAGCTTTTCGTCTGGAGTAGAATTGCTGAGAGTGACAACTAGAGTGTCCCAACTCTCAGGCAGAAAACTAAGGAGTAGAAGAGTCTGTAACTCATCATCTATCTTCATTTCTGCCTTTGTCAATTGATTCACTATACCTTTGAAGGTGTTCAAATGTTCGATCATGTTTTGACCGTCCATGTACTCCAACTTTACTAATCGTCTGACAAAATGGGCTTTGTTTCTTGGCGTCTTCTTTTGAATCAAGGATTCAAGTTTCGTCCACAACTCATACGCATTTGTATAAGTTGATACATGCTCAAACAAACTGCGATCAATGTATTTGTGGATCATAGCTACTGCCTTTTGATTCAGGAGCTCCCAATATTTGTTGATCTTCTTTTCCAGTTTATCCTTCTGGATAATTGGCTCATACAAATCCTTGCAATATAAGTGGTCTTCTATCATCGGCTTCCAATAAGAGCAATTTTCAACAGTTAGTTTGAACATATCTCCATTATGAGTGACAGAACCCTCCATCTTGAATTACATAGGATAATAGCTCTCCCAACCAGACGAGTTCTGATAAAATTTTCAGTTGATAGTGATCCCAATAAAATCTTTTCTGATGTGGAAGATCAGTCAATGCTGCAACCACAGAGCATACTAAGAGTTTTTTATGGGATTAATAACCAGGCGAGCTCTGATACCACTATTGGGAAATGTCAGCACCATTTCCTTCCTCTGTGAATTCAAAATAGGCACTAAGCGGAAACATAAAATAAGTATAACAACACCAGAAAATTTTAGCGTGGAAAACCTTCTCAATGCGAGCAAGAAAAAATCACGGGACCCTAGGCCATTTAAACTTCCACTATAAAAATAATGAGAATATAAAAATACAATAATATTGTATCTTCAATTTGTGAATAGAACTCTCACAAATTGGCTCACTATTTTTCTTTCTTTAGAGACTCTTTATGAGGCTTTCTCTATTTTTCTTTCACTATTTTTTTCTTTATGAGGAGGATATCTCACTTCTCTTAAGAAGCTGCTTCTGCTTCTTCGATATGTTTTTCTTTCGTCTACGAGTGCTTCTATTTATAGAAGTGTGAATCAAACTTTTGTCCATAATTTCAGAATTTTCGGCACCGAAAGCCTTGCCGTCCTATAATTGCTGGTGAATTGGGAAATGTCAAAAGTTATGCATTTGTTTTTAAATTTTGCTTTGAAATCTTGCACCTTTCATGCATATTTTTCTTTGACTGACCCCACAATTTGCAAGTTTTAAAATTTGCTTACCGCGAGTGTCCTAACAAGATTTACTAATATGAACTACACCAGCAAAATACTGACACTAAACTCTAAACCTTGGTAATCTGGCTAGCATCAGGAATCTCATTAAAGGCAGAACAATGTTAAAATCAGAGACCAATAGCAAAATAATACTGAGTTTTAAAGGTTTAAGTTTTCTAACAAATTCAATAACTCAATCTGAATGAGTAAGCGCTATATCTATATGTACCAAAGTAAATTCACAACAGTGCTTGAAAGCCACATAGTTTCAAGTTCTCGTAAGTGCTTAAGATTTTACAAATCTATATATCTTTAGGAGACGACTAATGCTCAAACAAAGAGCACAAATTCCAATTATTTATTTTAGTAATAAAAGCACCAGATTCACATTCATTTCATACTTTCACATTCACAAATTCCAATTATCTATAGGAGAAGAGTTGTTCAAAACTCATTTTCGAATCAAACCCAATGACAAGGACCAGTGGCAATGGCTGTGGGTTACTATACAGAGGAGGATGGAGACGAGGAAAGGTTCGTGCGGTGGTTGATGGTGGTTGTGATAGGTTGTTGGCGGTGGCTTCTTTGGGTTTCAATTTGCTGGGGGTGAGATGCTGTGGCTTCGATTTGTGTTACTGTCTTGATGTGTTGGGTTGAATGTGGTGCTTGATGGCTAGGGAAGCTTTGTGAGAGGGTGAGGTTGGTGTTTGGGTTATGGGGCAAGGGTATCTGTGGAACCTAGAGCGTGAAGCAGTGTAGGTGTGTGCATGTGAGATTTTGTGATGGGTATTTGTGTATCGGTGGGGCTCTTTATTTTGGTGCTCGTGTGCAAGTGAGTTTTTTGAGTGAGGTACCGTTGGGTGAGTATGGTGGACTTGGTAGACATGTTAGTGAGTGCATTTGAACTGTGCATTTAAAGACAAGTTTTTGCATGATATAATTTCCCAAATAATAGGCAACAAAGCAAGAGCAAAGTATTCATTCACATTGCACAATAATATTGAAGAGCAAGAACAAGATAAATACTCAAAGTTAAATACAGAGTGGGGAAATTCTTGCTTTTGTGATGCTATAAGAATGCAAGAGGTCAATAAGCCTTTACTGTTTCTCCTTTCCCCAACCTCTCTGTGAGTGTACTGTGTTTGAATTTTTTTTAACATGATTTTTATTATATCATTCTTTTATCATTTTCATTATATCATTCTTATATCATTTTCTTTTCAAATAATAAAATAAGTAAACACATATTTTAATACACTATTTCTCTATCTTTCTTTTCTTAAAAAAAAATGATGTAAAAAAAATTTATGAATTGATACTTTTTTTCTTTTGTTTTTTCGTAAAACTCTCTGAAAATATAAGTGGGTGAGAGAGTGAAATGTGAGTGTGATGTAGGTGACGTGGTGAGGTGCAGAAATTGTATTGTAGTTGCAGGTTGTTGGGGAAAAAAAAAAGGAAAAAGCTGGGGGATGAGCTATTTAGGCTTGAAACTCAAGATAGAAAGGGAGGAGGGGAGGTCCAACAACACTTTGCTTTTCTGCCTTTCTCCTTTTTGTTTATTTTCTTCTTCTTTTTTCCAGCTCTAATATTTTAATCTTTGATTTCTTCATATTTTTTTTACACAATGAAAATAAAAATACATAAAAGACAAAATCTGATATTTTTATTGAGAAACAAAAAAAAGGAAAACTTGTTCAAAAAATAAATTGTTTCAAATATTAAGATTAAGCATAATTAAGAACATAAACTATTAGAACTTCACCAATTAACAAACAAGAAAAATTATAGGCAAATTTAGGTACCAATAAGATAATTAGACAGGGTGATAAACTAATATTGCCATGCACACTGCTTCATAATGTTCCTAGCTACACATAAAGAGAGGAATAAACAAAGACTAAAAAAAGATTTGGTGTTTGTGAAGTATAATCATACTCTCAAAACTTGTTAGATAAAATAAATGCAGACCTCATTTCTTTTAATAATATTAATGAAACTAAAGAATGGTTTATTTGTAAAATGGGTGTTGAACCATTTGTTGATGAAGATCCATAAGAATTGAAGATGATTTGTCTTTATGATGACTTTAAGGACTTGTTTGACATATTGTATTAAACTTGATATGATATATTAATATAATACATTATGACCTTATCAGTTGATTGATATAAATGTTATATTGTATATACTTATCTATCAAATATTTCTTATACATTAAAATGATAGATAATTTAATTAAGCTTTGAGGGTGGAATTAGATCTGATTGGGGTTTGATGTATAAGCTGCTATAAATACTTTTTCATTACAATTTTAAACACTCTGATATCTCTAACTATTACATATTAAACTTTATATTATCAAGTCTTATACTATCATGCTTAGTACTATCAAGTTTTATCTTATCTAAGGATTTGCATAGGCAGTAATAGGACAATTATCAATCCATGTTGGAGAAGCTACTAATAATTCTAGATGTCGAATGCCTAACTTCAGCATCTGGGTGGATTGACATTTGACAATAGCCATTTTATAATCAAACCTCTAAACCATTTACAAAGATTGACAAAGACCTTATGTAAGAATGGGGTTGGTTTAATATGAACCCCTGTCAAAGGTCCATCCATGGACCTTTGACTTTACCTTTTACTCTAAGATTTTAGATTTTGCATAAATGGGAATTATTTTATTATTCCTAATCCCTTAAGTGTTTATATTTTTTGATTAATCTTTTTCCTACTTTTAAGTGAATTCATATGTAGAAGATGGTCCAGATCTTTCAATCCTTCTCATCTTTTCGTTGTTCCCATGTTAATTGCCATAATTACACTCATGCATCAATGAAGTTGTTTGCTAAAGGCTTGGAAGTATCAAACCATCCATTCATTTGGGTAACTGGAAAAAATGATTGCTCTACTGAGTTAGAAAAATAATTGGTAGATGAGAACTTTGCTAGGAGAAATAAAAGAAGAGGTGTCATAGTTAGATGATGGGCACCACAAGTTCAAATACTATTCCATCTTGCTAACGATAGGTTCTTATTCCATTGTGGTTGGAATTCTACACTAGAAGTGATTTCTGTAGGTGTCCCAATGATAACTTAGGCAATGTTTGCTGAGTAGTTCTTTAATGAGAAGCTCATTATGCAAGTGCTGAAGAGAATTTTCCTACAACAAGAAGTATACAAGCTTGACTCACATAAACTTGCTCATGTAGGTGATTACATCACTCAAAACAGTTAGGAAGGTGCTTTAAGAGAAGTGTCCTACACACAGTGATAAACTTACAAAAATTCATATTTTTACAGTTCAAAATCTTGAGTTTTTATAATCTTTTAATCTTTTTTATTTAGTTTTGTTCTTAAATTTTATTATGTTTTTATTATTTTAATTATGTTTTTATGATGTATTTTTATGTGTTTTTGATAGGTAAATATACATGGAAAGAGATTGGACACTTAAAGAAGCAAGAAGTCAAAGAAATAAGTTTTCATGATAAATCATTAGATTTTATGCAAAAATAAGAAATTTTTGAAGATAAATATTTGAAGAATTATTATCCTATTCTTAGATACTAATTAGAGTTTTAATTGGATGCAAAATCTTAAACAAGGATTAGATTGAAGATTGGATAAGGATTATCAAAGAGATTTGATTTGGAGCAAAATTTGAATTCTCGCACTATCCTGACCATCCATACTTAATTGAGTCATATCTTGGGCTACAGAGATCAAATTGACGCATCATTTGTGGCATTGAAAAACTAACAGAAAATGCTACAACTTCTCAATTGAGATCGAGGGCAAATTAGGCCATTTGGGGGGTGAGAAAAATCGTGCAAGTCAAATACGAAAAGCTATAAGCTTTTCTATAAAAGGGAAAAAACAAGTTTAGCAAATGAGCTCTATTTTTACACACTCTTACACACTTGGACAAAACGTAGTAGCCGTGAAGAGGCACAAACCCTAATATGGTGTGGGCGCAATTAGGCTTGAAGATTAGAAATTTTCTTCAACTTTTTCACCTTTCTACGATGGAGTTTGTCATATTCTTCCCTTTGTGTTTTTCTTTTTTCATGTATAACTAATTTCCCTTTGTTAGGGGGATGATGAATCTTATTCTTTGATGATGTAACTTCTTTTATAGGTTTAATTTATGTTTCTATTTCATGATTTACATGTTTATCTCTATTCTTAATATTTTTCTAAATCTGATCAATTTGGGAATGATCTTTTGAGTTGATGTATGATTTCAAAAAATTTGCATGAACCTAGAACATGGATTAAACACCATAATTTCTGCAATCGCTAGGAATAGACATTGTGGGTTATGTGGCCTTTCTTTTAATTCTCTCATTCTTGATAATGCCTTTCTATTTGGGATTAGACTAAGAAATTAGTTAATTCTAAACAGCGTAAAAGGATTAATATACCAAGTGATTGGATATTAATTAATTTTGAGAATTGACTATAAATTATTGAAATAGAACATAGTTAAACTAATATTTGAATGTGCATTTAAAAAGTTCAAGTGAAGTCTGAATCTTAACTCTTTAACATCATTGTTTTTCACCCTTTGATTTATTGTTTGCTTACTTATATTTCTTTTTAATTAAATTTGCAACACCCCTCTTTTTGATAACTTAAATAGTGTCGATTTGGTGAACTTAGTAATTGATAACTTAATCCTCGCGGGAATGATATTTTACTCACTCTTTATTACTTTTGTCGATTTGGTGCACTTTCCAATATCCACAATAAGTTTGTGGCGTTGTTGCCGAAGATTATTGTTATTAATATTAAATAGTAGTTGAAAAGATACTAATTTAGGCATTTATTATTCTTATTTAATTTTATTTTTCTTTATTTAATTTTATTTTTATTTTTTTTCTTTGTTTATTAGTCATTTATTTTTAATTTCTTTTCTTTACTTCACTCTGCTTTACTTATTTGTTTGTTTATGCAAGTTCTGTGGAGTCAGAAGAATTACTTTTTGATCCAGAGATAGAGAGAACAGCTAGGTGATAACACTGTATTTTATACATTTTGTAATCCTCTCACAAGGTTTCTTAAGGTTCAATTAGGTTTAATTAAGTTAGTTTTAACACATTTTATGATTTTAAGCTGAATTAGACAAATAAATAAATTATTGCATAAATTAGCCTTAATTATCTCTTTGGAAGTGTTTAGTAAATTGACTATAACTTGAGTTGCAAATATCTGATTGATGTGATTTTTAGTCTTGTAGGAAAGTTAGGACAATTTCTTACAACTTTTGTGTTGAACACTTTTCCAAATTTTGAGGTCTAATAGGTGATATTGAGCTTTGAAGTCAGAATAGAGGAGCTGAAATCGGGCCTAAATAATGTGTAGTAGTTGGACCATATCTTGAGTTTTAGGCATGATTTTGGACTCAAACTAAAGTCATTTTAAAGCAAATATCCAGGCCTACAACTTTCATGAAGACCACTTCTCTCAAAAATGAAAAAATGACGAGACGCACGACTATGCATTTGCTCAATTATTATTTAGAAAAAAGAAAAAAAATAATAAAATGTCATTGGTGACGTAGGAAACTTAACAATTAAGTTTTACTATTCATGTTACTATGCATTTGCACTGTAACATGAATTTGCCTATAAATAGGCAATTGAATTGCAAATTGAGTACACATTCGGGGAGGGGGAATTCTGAGGAATTTCCTCCTCCCTCCAATTTTCTTTCTCTCTCTTATTATCTTTTTCTTTTTTTTAGTCTATGTGTAAATAAGTTTCAGTCTACTTGGGTTAAAATGTGAAGCTTTTGGTAATAAAATAAGATTAGATTTATTTCTCTCTTGTGCTTTAATGATTTATATTTTCAAGTAATTATTATACATGTTATATTTTGTTTCTGATAATTTAGAAATTAGCCTTGTAAAGAGGAGTTTTTGATTTATTGTAGACAAGATTTTGGCACAGTGAATGCTTTAACCCATTTAGAAGTGGTGGTAATAATTAAAGGAAACATAATATAATTACGTATATTGTTTTAATAGACTTTTCTTAAATGATTTATTTTTCAAGCAATCATTATACGTATTGTGTTTTGTTTCCAATCAATTTAGAAACCCTCATTATAAAGTGGAGTTCTTGATTTGTTGTAGACAAGAGATTGGTACAATGAATGCTTGAATTTATTTACAAGTGTTAGTGTTAGAAACTCTCCTTGTAAAGTAGAGATCTTTATTTTTTGTAGATAATATTTTAGCACAGTGAATGCTTGATCCCATTTATGAGTAGTGGTGTTAATAGATGATTAAAGGAAATATAATATAATTACGTATATTATTTTAATGAACTTTTAACGTTGCATTTTTCGATTGGAACCTCCATGTTGCGAGGATTCTAATTGAGTTATAAAAGGAATTAATCTTACTTTTACTTTATTTACCAAGAGTGGATCTTTTTACCCAAGTAAATAATTTTTACCGTAGTAACAAAATATTTACTTCACCTTAATCTTCAACAATTCTCTATGGATCGACCTCGGACTCACCGAGAAATTTATTACTTGAGACAACCTGCACTTGGGTTTGCAATGCAACAATTAAAAAGTGTGCATCACTAGGGCAAACAGGAAAGCAATTAGAGAAATGAAGAAACTTGAAGAAGCAGAAGAAAAGATGGTGGAAGTAGCTGTAACTACAGAACAAAGACGCACTATGGCTGACTATGCAACTCCATTTGCTGAGAATGTTTCTATTAGTATTGTGTGTCCTGCTATTTAGGCTAATAATTTTGAGATTAAACCAACTCTTTTACAGCTGGTGCAACAAAATCAGTTTGGGGGAGGTCAAGTAGAAGATCTAAATTTGCATAATGCTAACTTCTTGTAACTCTGCAATACTATCAAATATAATGGAGCTAGCGATGATGCCATCAGATTAAGACTTTTTCCATTTTCTTTGAGAGATAAAGTCAAGAGATGGCTACAAGCCCAACCTCAAGGAAGCATTTCCACTTTGGATGATCTGGTTAGTAAGTTCCTCACTTGGTATTTTCCTCTGTCAATGTTTGTGAAGATAAGGAGTGAGATTGCTTGCTTTATTCAAAATCAAGGAGAATCTCTCTATGAAGCATAGGAAAGATTTAAGGAGCTATTAAAGAAATATCATCATCATGCTTTTGAAGTTTAACAGCAAGTGCAGATTTTTTATAATGGTTTGAATCATTCCACAAGACTTATGGTGGATGCATCTGCAAGCAGATCTTTAAATACTAAAACTCTTGAAGAAGCTCAGGAATTATTTGAGACTATGGCCACCAATGAATATCAGTTGCCTAATGGAAGAACAGTTGTCAAACAAGGAGTTATGGATCTTAGCACTCTCGATGCTTTACTTGCTCAGAATAAAAGTATTTCTTAACAGTTAGCTAACCTCACCAAACGAGTTGAAAATATGCAGGTGAATTCAGTGAACTACTAAGTGTTAATTTGTGACTTCTATGGAGACAATCATGCTAATGGTGGATGCGAGGTAAGCAACTCTAGTTTCATTTCTCCAGAACAGGTTAATTATATGGGACATCCTTCAAGACCTCAAGATACTTCATTTTCAAATACATATCATCCTGGTGGAGGAATCACCCCAATTTCTCTTCGAGCAATCAAATGGTATCATTGAATCCTCAACATGAGCAGAAATCTCCTCTTGAGATTGCACTTGAAAATCATTCGCAACAGACATCCAATTTCATGCAACAGACCTCCACTTTTATGGAGGAAACAAGAGCTAATTTTCAGAATCAAGAGGCAGCCATCAGAAGTCTAGAAAATCAGGTGGGACATATTGCTAGATATCTCATAGAGAAACCTCAAGGCAATCTCCCAAGTGATACTGTGGTAAATCCAAAAGAGAAATGTCATGCAATTACACTGAGAAGTGGCAAGACTTTGGAAGAACAAGTTAAAGAATCACTTGATTCATCAAAAGTTGAAAACACTAATGTTCCTATTCTAAATGTCTCAACTCCAAAATATTGTAATGAAGAAGCTAAAGAGGAGCAACCAAAGTGGCGGAGGAAGAAGAATGAACATGAGTAGAAGATGGCAATTGACCATTCATTGTATGCTAGACTCTCGTTTCCTCAAAGGTTAAAGAAGGAGAACCAAGAGAGACAATTCTTCAAGTTCTTAGATGTCTTCAAGAAGTTACAGATAAATATTCCTTTTGTTGAGACACTTGAACAGATGCCATCTTATGCAAAGTTCATGAAGGATTTGCTCTTAAAGAAGAGGAAACTCAGGAAGATGAAACTGTGGCACTCACTAAAGAGTGCAGTTCTATAATTCAGAGGAAACTGCTACCTAAATTGAAATATCCAAGTAGTTTTACCATTCAGTGCACTATTGGCGAGTTGATTCTTGAGAAAGCTCTATATGACTTAGGGTCTAGCATCAATTTAATGCCATTGTCAATTCTCCGCAAACTTGGGATTGATAAAGTGAAGCCAACTATAATGTCTCTTTAATTAGCTAATCAATCAATCAAGCATCCATATGGTATAGTTGAAGATTTGTTAGTAAAGGTGGACAAATTTATTTTTCTAATTGATTTTTTAATTCTAGATATAGACGAGGATGCTGATATTCCTCTGATTCTTAGAAGACCGTTCTTAGCTACTTCAGGAGCGTTGATTGATGTACCTAGAGGAGAGCTCATTTTGAGGGTGGATGGTGATCAAGTGACTATTAATATTTTTTGATAAATCTACATTGACATCAGATCTCTATGCTCCTATCAAATGCATTCAAGATAAGCCTCTACAGGATTTGGCTAGTAAGAGCCCTTCATCATCAATCAATGTTGATCTTCTTATTTCCAAGATTATTGATGAAAAAAAGAAAGGTCCTCATTTCTCAAAAATTGTTGGAAATGAAAAAGATCATCCAACTTTCACTGATTCATTGCAGATTGATTCCAAGGCCAGTGAACGAGTATGGAGGCAAAGATCTAACAAAAGAAAGACATCATCTTACTTCTCTTGCTTCAAGCCACCTTGATGAGTTAAAAAGGCAGCGTTGAGCTGATGACGTTAAACAAGCGCTTATTGGGAGACAACCCAAATTTTCTCTCTTTTTCTTTACTATTTTATTTTTTTTTGTTATTATCTCGTTATTTCTTATTTTATTGATTATTTTTCTTTTTGCTTTTTGTAGTTAGTCAATGTTGAGTCGGCTTAAGTATCTCCCTGAGTTCGGAGCTTTTGTAGGGGATGTATATAGTTGTCAGCTGCCAAAAAGAGTTTTTTTTTCGTTCTTTAATATTTTATTTTCATATTTTTTATTGATTTTGATTTTGTCATCATCACCCTATTATGTTTTGATTCATTGTGCATACCGGTGTATTGAATTAAATATCCAATGATTGCTTGAATTGTGGATTAGTCTAATTTCTTGGGATAGCACATGAGAATCCATAAGTTGCATTTATATCTATTGTTTCAATTATGTATGAATGTTCTTCCCATCTTTATAATTGATAGATCTTAGAACTTAATTGCATGTCAAGCTTAGAGAAAGTTTATTGGATTGCATATGTGTGGATGATTTGCATTTAGAAGTTATTTGATTTTCTCTTGAGGCGAAATCCTAGGCAGTGCATGATTAAGGAAATGATAAGGGCCTTCTTTGGATCGTTTGAGTCTTTCAAGCCAACCTGTATACACAATATATCCCTAGGTTCCTTTTGTAGCCTTGTTATTATTTGACCTTTATTTTTTTTCTTTATCCACATTTTCCTTTTCCTATACCCACATATAAAAAAAAATTCCTCTCTTACATAACATTTGTTGAGTGCATATCTTGTATTATTTTATTATTCAAGTCTTTGTTATTTTTGTGCATAAAGTTTTGTGGAGTTAGAAAATTCAAAAAAATAAAAATAAAAAAAGGAAAATAAAGTTCACCCATTGTGTTGCAAAAAAATAAGTTTGCGGGTGGAGGTATTGGAAAAGGAAAAAAGAAAAAGAAAAGAACAACAAAAGAAAAAGAAAAAGTGAATGTTGTGTTAATTCTTATGCTCTCTTTTGCATTTATTTAATATTTTGAGGCTTGGATTATGAAATTTGCATGATTTTGTATATCAACTTTTGTTTTCATTATTCTACCCCTTCTTTCTTAACTCATACCTTTGGCCTTACATTACAAGCTCTGTAAAGTCCCTTTTGATCATTGGTTATTTGTTGTTTACATTAGTGGAGAGAGAGATGAAAAACAACCTTATGAATGTGGGTTTGATGTGCACTTGCAGTTTTATAAACCTATCTGAGTTTGTTCTTTATGAGGAGATTGGGTCTTTCCATCATATTTTTGGAAAGTCATTTATGCATGAGAGTTATATGTGAGAGACGATGTGATAATTGAATTGTTCATGTATAACACTTTGAAATTAGATCGTGAAATGATTTCTGAGGATATGTATGATATTCACTACCCTAGATTACCATGTTTGATTTTGTGTGTTTTGAGTTTTTATTTCTTTAGTCTTTTTGTTTTGTTTTTCTTTTTCTTTTTGCTTGAGGACAAATAAAAGCTTAAGATCTGGGAGTGATCAACCTACAAAAATTCATATTTTTACTGGTTCAAAATCTTAAGTTTTTATAATCTTTTAATCTTTTATTTAGTTTTGTTCTTAAATTTTATTATATTTTTATTATTTTAATTGTATTTTTATTATGTGTTTTTGTGTGTTTTTGATAGGTAAATATACATGGAAAGAGATTGGACGCTTAAAGAAGCAATAAATCAAAGAAACAAGTTTTCAAGATAAATAATTAAATTTTGCACAAAAAATAAGAAATTCTTTAAGATAAATATTTGAAGAATTCTTATCCTATTCTTAGATGCTAATTAGAATTTTAATTGAATGCAAAATCTTAAACAAGGATTAGATTGAATATTGGATAATGATTCTCAAAGAGATTTGATTTGGAGTAAAATTTGAATTCTCATACTATCCTCACCATCCCTCATTAATTGAGTCATATCTTGGGTTACAGAGATCAGATCGACACATCATTTGTGGCATTAAAAATCTAACAGAAAATGCTATAACTTCTCTGTTGAGATCGAGAGTAAATTAGGTCATCTGGAAGGTGAGAAAAATCATGCAAGTCAAATACGAAAAGTTGTCAGCTTTTCTATAAAAAGGGGGGAAATGAGTTTAGCAAAGGAGCTCTCTTTTAACACACTATTACACACTTGGACAGAACACAACAGTCGTCAAGAGGCACAAATCATAATGTGATGTGGGTGCAATTAGGCTTGAAAATTAAATTTTTTTTTTTACATTTCCACCTTTCTACGATGAAGTTTGTCATATTCTTCCCTTTGTATTCTTTTTATCTCATGTGTAACTAATTTCCCTTTGTTAGAGGGATGATGAATCTTGTTCTTTGATGATGTAACTTCATTTATGGATTTAATTTATGTTTCTATTTCATGATTTACGTGTTTATCTCTATTCTTAATATTTTTCTAAATCTGATTAATTTGGGAATGATCTTTTTGGTTGATGTATGATTTGAAAAATTTGCATAAACCTATAACATGTGTTAAACACCATAATTTCTGCAATCACTAGGAATAGACGTTGTGAGTTATGTGGTCTTTCTTTTAATTCTCTCTTTTTTTATAATGCATTTCTATTTGAGATTAGACTAAGGGATTAGTTAATTTTAAATAGCGTAAGAGGATTAATATACCAAGGAATTGAATATTAATTAATATTGAGAATTGACCATAAATCATTGAAATAGAACATAGTTAAACTAATATTTGAATGTGCATTTAAAGAGTTCAAGTGAAATTTGAATCCTAACTCTTTAACATAATTGTTTTTCACCCTTTGATTTATTGTTGCTTACTTATATTTCTTTTTAATTGAATTTGTAACAACTCTCTTTTCGATAGCTTGAATTGTGTCGATTTGGCAAACTTAGTAATTGATAACTTAATCCTCGTGGGAACGATACTTTACTCACTCTTTATTACTTTTGTTGATTTGGTGCACTTGTCAATATTCGCAACAAGTTTTTGGCGTCGTTGCCGGAGATTATTGTTATTAATATTGAATAATAGTTGAAAAGACACTAATTTAAGTATGGAGTGCATTCGAGTTCTAAGGAGTGTTTGCAATGTCCATTCCTTTTAAAATAATGAATTCATGTTATAGTAAATCTGGTATATATGAGATGAGAATAATTTCATTCTAGTACATTTCTTCCCCATCCCCTTCCTTTTTTACATCTTTACTAGGTAACCCATGACAACATAGCCATTCATTTCATTTTCAATACATCCAATGGCCTATATAGCAAGATCCATGAATGGACCCTTGATTGGCGGGTATATATTAAAATGACCGTAAGAGTGTATATATGTCATACAATGAACGCCAGGACTGATCTTTCCACATGGCTAGTTAGTCTTCGAAAGACTTGTTCAAAAGTCAACAATGATTGCAACCGTCAACATGATAGAGTATAAAGCTTCCCTCTAACTTGAAAGATTGGCTCCATCTCCATTGTTTTAGCCTCTGATCAGTCCCTTATGATCTAGCCTAAAAGATTAGCTTCGTCTTCGTTATTCCAGCAAAATGTAGATTGGTTTCAACCTAGACGCAGTTTGACTTCATTCCCGTTGTAGAGTTTTTCATATGTAGATAGTTCCATTCCAAATGTAGTTTGGACCTCTTGGTTTTTTCAATATCTCTAAGTTGTGTTTTTAGAATATGTTTAGTTTATTTTATTTTCGTGTGTCTAACTAATTGTAACAAGTTAGTAACTTTAATTTGAGAAAAAAATTAGAATATCTAGAACATATATCAGAATTAAATTAGGCTTGATTTTGTATTAAGTTAGAATATTTGATTTTTATATAATTAGAAATACTATTTTGATTATATTTGATTATATTTTCTTCTTTGTATAAATTCTTTCTCGTTTAAATAGATAACCTTATTGTACACTGATTATTCAAAAATATAGAGATCATTCAGCGTTTTTGTGTTATCCGTCTCCATTATTAACATTTTTAATGTAGAGAATGATCTCTGTTTCCACTTCTGTTTCACCAATTCTCTCTCACATTGTGCTGCTTCTTTATACCCCAAATCATCAGACATACATTAAAAAAAAATGTCCATTTTCAATTTTTTCTGTTGTTACATTTTGATCAAGATGCAAAGTAATAAAAGCCACAAGGATTGGCCTAGTGGAGAGGGATTCGATAGTTTGTCCAAAGTCATAGTAATAAAGAAAATCAAATTGGGGAAGTCCACAAATCGTGATGGTTCCAGCTCATGTCTTTTGCATCCTTCTGTTTTCAAGCCTTGTGCAGCTTGTCTCTGCTGGAAATGGGAAATGTCCACCTTCATTTGATTGTGGGAACCTTGGCAAGAAGATCCATTTCCATTTCACTGATGTGGAGCACCCTGACTGTGGCTTGGTCGTGATACATGGTTGTGATGATCATTACTCAGACTCGGTTAAAAGTTAAAACCATAAAGAACAAAGGCACATGGTTTTATGTTGTCAAACTTGACCAGTTTAGTTTACCATTGTCATCAAAGATAACGATCTCCACAACCTTTTGCTGTCTAGAAGATGTGGGGTCTTCCGTTATAATTGCACTTTTGATACCACTTCTCCTTTCTTTTCTTTTCACTTCACCAATGTCACTTTGTTCAGATGCAACGACACCCTCAATGTCACCCCTCCTCAAACCTTTTCAAAATCTATAATATGCTCGGATGCCATCTTCTATAGTACTGCAAATAAGGATGACAAGTCCCTCAGTTCCAATGACCATCATCAGTTTTTTGCAGCATGTTCAATGGTTCAGCGTCCAATCAGAGACCCAGGTTTCAAGCTTGATCCCAATGCGAACCTCTTTGATTTTATATTAGTTGAGATTCCCATTGAAGTACAAATATCTCGTACTTGTTCTTCTTGTTGCTATCTCAGAGGAGGCCAATGTCAAGTTGACAACCTAGAGAAGTTCTTCTGTGCACAAGGTACCTGCGTATATATGGAGAAGTTTGAAAAGCAATCTTAAAAATTCCTAACAGTTTATCTGCTTGAGAGTAGTTTAGTTTCTTACAATTTTCTGAACTAATATTTGCTGTGTCGTAAATTGTAATTCTACTGCATAGTGAAGAAAATGGATCTGAAGTAGATCCAAATTATTGTGGCTATTTCTAGTGATGGTTTTATCACTTACTTATTGCTATTTCCTTTTTTCCCCCCTTTTTTATGTTTTGCAGGGAAAACTAGTAAAAAGGTGAAGACAGTGGCAGCAGGCACAACATTTTCTAGACCTGATTTTGTTTGCCAATGATTTAATTTTGAGCCCACAAAGCTAAATCTTTCGTTTACATCTATTAGTTAACCCTTTGATCATGGTAGGCTATAGTTCTCTGCCTGATAGTTTTCTACTACGAGACCGTCTTTTTCTCTAATGTAAGAACATCTGTAATTATATTAAATTATTCGTTGGTGTCTGATAGGAGAAAGTAAATTTGGTGACTCCTTTACAAACAAAAAATTTCACCCCCACCCCCAAAAAAAGTAAAAGCCAATATAATAGTAAATTATCTTGGAGGGTATACATATTTCTGATTCTAAACTTTTTCTTTTCAGTGAAATAAATCCTACAGCTGCTTCAGTTGCTGGAGCACTAGGAGTGTTGATAGTCTTGGCTTGCATCTTCCGAAGATACTGTTGCCACAAGGAAAATCCCACCCACCAAATAATTGAGACTTTTCGGAAGCAACACGGACACCTTTCAGCCAAAAGGTACAGTTATTTGGAGGTAAAGAAAATGACCAATTCCTTCAAAAACAAATTAGGCCAGGGAGGATATGGTAGTACATCAAAAGGAAGGTTACAAAATGGAATTCTTGTGGTAGAGAAGATTGTTAAGAGTCTCACATCGCCTGCTTTAATCTTTTGAATATAGATTATATATTTATTAAGTCATTTCACTTAATACTAATTAATTTTAAGTTAAAATTTTATATGATATCATAACCCAAATCTCTTATGCCTATTTCATTGCTTGGTCTGCCAATTGGTTCAACACTAAAATCTTACATTTTGACATAAAACCTTACAACATATTGCTAGATGAGCTGTTTTGCCCAAAAATATCAAATTTTGGGCTTGCTAAAATATGCCCAACAGTATCCATGATGGTTGCGAGGGGAACTGCAGGATATATTACTCCAGAGTTGTTTTGCAGAAATTTTAGCGGGGTGTCTCATAAATCAGATGTCTATGGTTATAGAATGACGGTCTTGGAAATGTTTGGCACAAGAGAGAATATTAATGTTAAAGTTGATTCTTTTCCACATTAGATTTACAACCGTCTTGAATCAAATCAAGTGCTTGGATTGCGATGTACCAAAAACCAAAGTGATAAAGAATTTGTGAGAAAAAATGACAATAGTGAAATTGTGGTGCATTCAAACTGACCCTTCCAATCGACTGGCAATGAGTAAAGTGGCGGAAATGATGGAAGGAAGCATTAGTTCATTGCAAGTACCACCAAACCTTTTCTTTCTTCATTCTCGACATCTTCATCCCTTGAATCTCAAACAAGTGAGACTTCTTAGTTCTTGACGGTACAAAGATGCAATCAACTTCAACAAAGTAAAGTTGCAGCTTGCAGCATCATCTTTTGCGGTGTGTAATGATTGTAATGCACACTTGATTTTTTATTACATTAAAATCATTTTATTGGTTTGTCCATAGGCATAGGATCAATATTTAGATGTTTGTTATACAAAGGAAGGGATGCAAATTGCTGCTTGTGAATCTCTATTGTTTTTAAAGTTAATGAAATTGACAAGCTTTTAGAACACTGCTAACAAGCATTTTGTGAAAATTTCCGCTAAAGAAACACTTCAATTCTCAACAACAATTGGCTTCAACTTTCTGCCTTAGATTGCTACAGTTGTCACCAATTCACAAGGTCCTTTCCAATGTAGTTATAAAGTGAAATCTCAAGAAAAATAGGACAAGTGAGTACAAAGTGCAAAGCAATAAGCCAGCCATTGATGCAGAATCTTGTCAATTTAAGGGCATGTTTTGCTTTCTGTTTTCATTTTTAATTGATTTATTTTTATTAATAATTATAAAAATGTCATTTTATTTTTATTTTATTTCTTGCTTTTAGATTTTTATGTGTTTTTATTATTTTCTCCACAAAATCTAAAAATAGAAAACAAAATAAAAATAAAAATTAATATTTTTATAATTATTAATAAAAATAAATCAACTGAAAATAAAAATAGAATGCAAATCAAACATGTCCAATTTATTTTATTTTACTTTCTAGTAAACGGATCTGGTCAATTTATTTGGAAGCACTTCAACAATTTTGGTCAAATTGACCACATTTTTATCAAAATGTTTTGAATTTGTACTAAACGATATTTTTACAATTCACACAAATTTTTTTTATTACACAAATCACACAATTTATCAGTCTCATATATTTGGCTTTTAAATTATATTTTGAAGGTCGTCTAGGTGTATATTTTAAGTTGTATTTTCAAGTTACATTTAAGAAGAACTTAAGACATAAAATTTGTGTATTGTTTTGAACTAAAATGTTTTGAATCTAGCTTTCTTATTACATTGCTTTATCCTCACAAACACCTCACACACAATTTATCTTTAATCCATGATTTTCACTGAAACAGAATAGAAAAATCGTATTAGAATGGCAAACTAGAAAGCGATATCAATTTTGAGAAATCAGAACAGAGAAAATGGAAAAGGCATTTTTTTAAAAAAATCAGGGACTCACCAGGACTTTCCCGTTGTAGGCGAAGAAGCAAGCGAAGCAGATCTCCCATTGATCTAGAATGGTAGTCCCATATTTGCTTCCGCTTGCCTATCACAGTTTGAGTTAAGTTGAGGTTGAGGGACTCTGAACGTTAATGGAACTCTTATCTATAACTTTTTTATCTTCATTTTTTAAGGGCATTGACCCTGAAGTCTTTCCCTCGTTTAAAACGGGGCCTGGAAGCTGGGCCAACAGCACTAAATGCACACCTTTCAAGCTTCAATATTTCAATTGCATTGACTGACCAAGCATATGCTCCGCAGACTTATGGTCAAAGCCAGCCAACCCCATCTTCCATCACCCCCAATCCTTTCCTAATATAAGTAAATTTCTGCTCAGCCCTTTAGAGAACAATAAAAATAAAAAACTCTTTACAAGATCTAGGAAAAGTGCAGTCTCAGAACTCGTAGTGTATCAGCAGATATGTCATCCCATTTTTTATTATTTCTGATCCTCCTTCTCTTCACTTTATTCCTTTTGTTTGAAACTTCTATTGGTTCCGTGGATCCACAGTTTGAAGCTTGTGAGCCCAAGACCTGTGGCAATGACCAAATCATAAGCTACCCGTTCTACATCAAAAGGAGACAAGAAACCTTTTGTGGGTATCCTGGTTTTGAGCTCACTTGTGCCCACAATGGCTTCCCAATTCTCAATACTTCGGAAACCCTATACATCGTCCAAAAGATTTTCTACGATAACCAGTCACTTCAAGTGTCCATCCTCAAGTTTTCAAAACCAAGCACCACTGAATGTTTTGCTCCAATCCGAAATCTCACCGTTCCCAATGGAAGGTTCAGTCTTGCTTCGAAGCAAAAGGAACTGTTATTGTTCTACGGCTGCGACTTACCGTCGTTGCCTGAAGGGATGAAAGAACATAGAATCGGGTGTTCTGCAGAAAATGAAACGAGGTCAGTCTTGGCCTTTTATGGGGAGGATCTAAATTTGAGCTTAGCTTCGAAGAATTGCAAGGGTGAGGTGGTGAGTACAACAGTGGAAGATGAAAAGGGAGGGATTGAAGAGGCACTGAAAAGAGGGCTTGTGTTGAATTGGTGGGCCAGGAATTGCAGCGAGTGCTCGAGCAGCGGAGGAAGGTGCGGGTTCAACCTAGACCCAAGTATTTACGCTTTCAGGTGCTTCTGCACCGATGGAGTTCATTATGCGAAATGTGGTCCAGTAATTTCTGATCCAGGTTAGTTCCTTCAACACGGGCTCTCATGCTGTGGACAAGAGATCACTGTTTTTTCTCTTCGCATACAAGGCTCCTTTAAAATGGGTGAAATTTATTTTTGAAGTTTTCACTTTAATTAATTTTTTAAGAATGTATCTTTAGTCGGGTTTTATGTTCATTCTTAATTTTAAGGAAATAAATTTAAATTTATTCATCAAATATTTTCTTCAATGCTGTTAATATACATGTAAAGCATACCAAATAAAAAAAAGGAAAAAAATGAGTTTAATTATGATATACTTTTTATGTTTTATGATATGTTTGGTATGCGATTAAAAATAGAAGTAAAAATTTCATGGATTAATTTTATTTGTAAAATTATATTGAAAACTCATTTTATAAATTTTACACTCTCATTTTTTACACAGACACCTAACTGACCCTAAAGTGTACCTATCATACTTACTACATTATCTTTAAAAAAAATTTATTTAAATAATTGTTATCATAATCAACTTCATTTAATTAATTATCTTATCCTATGTTCGAGTTATTTTATATTTAAATCATTTTATTAAGAATTATTATTCTTAGACAACTTTATTTTATATTATTATCAGTACTAGTTATTTTTTTTTCTTATCACTACTTACTTACTAATGGTTTTCATATATTTAGGGATCTAAGAAGTTATCAGGAGATTTTATTCCTCTTATCCATATTAATAAGGGATTCAGTTGTAACTCTTAGGTCATTTATAGAAAGCAGGCTAGTGATAATTGGGCCCTCAAATTATTGTACTTTGGGCCACAACGTATTGAGCCAAGATTTAGGCATACAAAATCAAGTCCAGAATAACATCATTTAAGAATTTTGCAACGTAATTTTTCTAAAACGAAAAATATATCTTAAAATAAGGAAAAAGTTTTTCTAAAGTGAATTTGTGTATAAAGTGAATAAATAAAACTGTATCTACCCTTGATTTAATCTAAAGTGTATTGAAATCTTAACCTACTAATAATTCAAGAGTATAGACATTTTACTTTCACACTTTATACACAAGTTTATTTCAGTAGAGACTTATCCTAAAATAGAAATGAAGTAAATGCTCATTTAAATTAAGCATCCTCATCATAAAAGTAATTAAGCGTCATAAGTCAAAACATGGAAGAAAAACAGTTTTACATAAAAGTAATTTAATAAATGTCTCAAGAATAATTCTAAATTCTCCTCAGTCCTACCCAAATCCTCTTATTAATCATCCTAATTACTAAATAAAGAAAATAATGAATTTTTTTTGTTCATAAGATATTAGATGCATTTACTTTTTTATTTAATACTTTCTTTATTTAGTATTAGGAGAATTATTAAGAATAATTTTTAAAAGATATAGCAAGACTCATGTTTCAAATCTATGTAATTGATATGAGAAATTGCTAAATTCATATTATACCATAAATTGCTATATTAATAAAATTTGATGACATAAAAATTTAATCTTAGTATCCTAATTATTATATTATATGTGAATATAGCCGATGAGAGAGTTTGGTTAATTTGAAGAATCAAACAATGTTGATTGAAAAAAAAAAAGTCTTCGATACTATTATAAACAACAACAAAATATTTTGTATCAAGAGAATGAAATTGAGGAGGCAAAATTTGTAAATGAGGTGGTAAAATATTTAGTGGAAATATATAATACTGTCATTGTTTAAAGGAAAGAAAATCTAATTTACCTCCTCCAACTTAGAGTTATGTGCACTTTGATTTTAAAACTTTAAAAACATGTAACACAATTCTTAAACTCATGTGCGTTTTTGTCCTTCCGTTTAGCTTTCCATCAAATTGATCTAAAGGAAATTGTCACATTGAAATTATGTTTTTAAAATTTTAGAACCAAATTGCACATGACCTTCAGTTTGAGAGAATAAATTGAACTTTTTCCATCAAAAAATTTAGTACAAAAAGCATTCACGTTATTTTAACATGATAATTTTAATTTAAAATTTGACAAAAAATCAAATGAAAAGATTAAAATACACGCGTAAAAACTTTAGGGATTGTGTTCTACATTTTTTAAGTTTCAAGACCAAAGCTGTGCTCATAATCTTAAGTTGAAAAGGGTAAATCTTTTCCCTTCTTTAAAATGTTTTTCACTGTTTTTTTTTAGTTTGGACATCTACCAAGCACACACTATAATTATATAATAATTATGAAAAAGTTGAATTAGGCAAATACACCATCAATAACAACTAAGCCTTATTTTATTAGGTGATCAATTAAATGGATCAATGAATATCATTAGACTGTTATTTTTCAATAGATCTATTTCAATGAAGGTTTTTGTAATATTTTCTTCCGTCTTTCATTAGCTTTTTAAACCTTTTTTCTTAAAAAAAAATTGCTTTTTTTTTTTCCTTTTAACCATTTCTTTATAGTCATTTTTTGCGCGTGATTATGTGTTTGTGTTGATTGGAGTTTACTGTATAATTTATTCAACAGAGTCGAAGAAAACTAGCCACAAGTTCGTGGTTATAGCTGCAACGGGTGAGGATTTTACTACATCAACTTTGCTAAATTTTTTTTATTGTTGCCAATTATCGTTTCTATGTTTTCCTTTCAATTGCCTTCTAACCAATCTTCGAACCTTTGAACCAATACTGGTTTGCTAACCACTTGGACAAAGGAAAGACTAGTATTGTTTCCAATTAAGCAAGCGTTAAAATTTAAGAACCACTAATTTCATCTAATTTCAACTCGCTGTTTCATCTAATTTTATCTTCTATTACAGTTTCTGCAGCTTTGGGAATTGGAGTTTTAATTATTATAATCTACTGCTTTAGACGGAGGTTATGGTTTCATAGATTCAATGGATTTTGTAAGGACAAATCTAAAGCTCATCAAGATTTTGAGGCCTTTCTCAAGAATCATGGACCACTTGCTATAAGAAGATATAGCTACTTGGAGATAAAGAAAATGACCAACTCCTTCATTGAAAAATTAGGCCAAGGAGGATATGGAGGTGTTTTCAAAGGGAAGATACATGATGAACGACTAGTTGCTGTGAAGATGTTGAATAGATCAAAAGGTAATGGAGAGGAATTCATCAATGAGGTAGCAAGCATTAGTAGAACATCTCATGTTAACATAGTTACTCTATTAGGATTTTGTTTTGAAGGATCTAAGAGAGCACTGGTCTATGAGTTCATGTCAAATGGATCTTTGGAGAAGTTCATATATAGAACCAATGCAATGTCATTAGATAACCAATTGAACTGCGAAACATTATACCAAATAGCAATTGGTGTTGCTCAAGGATTGGAATACTTGCACAGAGGATGTAATACTAAAATATTCCATTTTGACATAAAGCCTCACAACATACTGTTGGATGAGAACTTTTGTCCTAAGATATCAGATTTTGGACTCGCTAAAATATGCCTTAAAAATGAGAGTATGGTATCCATGTTAGCAGCTAGAGGAACCCCAGGATACATTGCTCCTGAGGTATTTTCAAGAAACTTTGGAATGGTCTCTCATAAGTCAGATGTCTACAGTTTTGGAATGATGGTTTTGGAAATGGTGGGGGGAAGAAAGAATAGTAATGTTAAAGTTGATTGCACTAGTGAAATTTATTTTCCTTATTGGATATATAAGCGTTTAGAGTTGAATGAAGAGCTTGCACTTAAGAACATTACTAATGAAAGTGATAGAGAGAGGATAAGAAAGATGGTGATAGTAAGCTTGTGGTGCATCCAAACAGACCCTTCAGATCGTCCAACAATGTGTACAGTGGTTGACATGCTTGAGGGGAAAGTTGATACCTCGCAAATACCACCAAAACCTTTCTTGTCATCTCCTTCAAGATCACTGCGCCACTCTTCAACAAATTGATGCAATAATACCCTATTTATTGGTGCTTAAATATATTTTGTATTTATTTACTATAAAAATTGTCAAAGAAAATTTTTGATTCTAGTTGTCACTTTGCGAAGGGAATATCTTTCTCTTAAGGACTCTTAAATACTTTGTGATTTGCAAATCGGAAGAATATTAGAAGTTTATCTCGAATTTTAATAAAAATGTAGTAAAGTATGAATGTAGATAGTATGAATTATTCGAAAATGACTTAATCGAAAATAAACTAGAAGTTAAAGGAATGCAAATAAACTAAAAACAATAAAATGCAAGCAATTTAGAGAGTAATAAAAAATAAGTTAAAGTATGTAAAGAAAACATATAAAGAAAGAAAAAGGCTATGTTAAAGACAAAGAACTTAAACTTGCAAGTAAGTAAATTCGACTAAAAATTTAAATGGAAGCAAGTAAATAAAGCAAATAAAGAAAAGTAATTAAAGGAACGTAATAAAAATGTAGGAAAGTAAAACTAGCAGAAAGATAAACTTGCATAAAAGTAGAGAAAATGTAATACCCTTAGTAACAAGTTAACTTGTTTATATGTTAAAAAGGTAGCATATGACTTACTTAACATGTCTGTGAAGTTTTGTGACAATCTGAGTTCGTTTAGGCACTTAATTGCAATACAGAAGTTGAAAAGTAGCTTAAAATAACTCAGATAATAGCATAAGTTGTTAAGTAGAGGAAAATAAACATAGAAGGTTTGTTTCTAGGTCACAAATGAGCTAAGTAAGATGTAATTAAAGTTTCAAGAGAATCTGAGTTAGTTTGGAATTTTTAGACATACTGGTTATGCTTTTAATGCCAGATTGATTACCAGTAGATATGGAAACAGAGAATATAGGTGAAACAATAATCTAGATGAATCTCATGATTTATTCTAAAGTTGTTGGAAGCTAGAAAACTTGAATTAGCGTAATTCAGGTGTTCTTAATAGATATAAGTTCCAGCACAGGAACTTATATTGTTTTCCTTATTTCTTTCTTTCTTTAGGAAAAGAAGAGAAATAGAGAAATAGAGAAGAGAGAAACGAAGAGAAGAGAGAAATGGGGAGAAAGGAAGAAGAAGAAGGAGAAAGAGAAGAGGAAGATCAAGATCAAGGATCAAACCTTGAAGATTGATCATCCAATCAAGAGGTAATTGGTTTCTATTCATTCTCCTCTTTGATTCTCATTGAATGAGGTTTGGGATTTTGAGTAGAAATAGGGGTTTGGAAAGCCAAATCCGAGTTCTTGGCTTGATTCTTGATTCCAATGATTAAGTTAAGTTAGTTTAAACTTAGTAAGTGTAAGATAGCCATTTATGGCTCAAGATCAACCATTAGGATTCATAGATTTAAGAATTGGACAATGGTTGGAGTTATATGATTTGGACCTAGATCTTTGCCTAAGAGAATCTATAGGTTGTAATTGAGTTACAATAAGTTTAGGGGCATAGATGGGTGTTAGAAATCACCAAGAAACTAATTTTAAATGATTGAAATTAAGATTTGAACCATGGAACAGTGCCACGATTCTGCAAAATTCTGTAGAACCTGGGTTCTGGCATGTGCGCTACGGCGTGAGAGACATCGTGCCGCGGTGTGAAGATGAACTGGCTTCGAATGTCATGGAGTGAGAAGGTTACGCTGCAGTGTGAGGTCATTTTTACTGCATGCACTGAGAGTGATGCTACGCCCTAATGAGACTTGAGGCTAGGGCGCCGTGGCGTGCCCAAGTTAATGCCACGACGTGAGACCCAAAATGGCTAATAATGTCATTGATGATGTTTTGAAGCTATAGACTAGATGGGATCATTAATATATGTTTCCTAAGATGTGTCAAAGCACAAATGGGAAAAATTTATGAGGAAAATTATCACCTAGTAAGTATGAGAAAATATAAGGCCTTTGAGTAACTTCAAGTGAAGGATTGCCCTAGGTAAGGATATAGCACCTTAGACAACCTAGTGTTGCATTAGATATCACTTAAAATGTGATGAGATAGTGCAATAAAATAAGTATACTAGGATGGATTGTAGGGTTCACTCCAGTAAGGATAAGGAAGGTATGAGCCTTAAGATATCTAAGAGTAGTGGATTACCTTTAGAAGGTACCTAGAACCTTAAGCAACAAAGAGCTGTAAGTAAGAACCACTTTGAGTTAGATTCACTTGAGTGGAGACAAGGTTGTGTATTTAGTTCCAAAGAAGGGATGTTATGTACTGAGTCTCTAGTTAAATGGGACCTTGTGCATTGAAGAATACACAATAGGATGAATGTTGACTTGTAAGTTTGTTATATTCATTAAGTATGTAAAGTTATAGTGAAATGCTCATTTGTTTCCTTAAATAAGGTCCAATGAGGCATAACCTAAGATAGACTCTTTCACTAGGATGAGTAGAGTCTATAAAAAAGTTATAAGAACCTTAGTGCAACCAAGAGTAATGGTTTGCTATAGATAAGTATCTATCACCTATAGTAACTTATTATTACTTAGCTTCACTAGAGATGTGATGATGAGGGGAGTTATATATAAGTAAACTAGGAGAAGTTGACATTGTCTACCTTTTAATGTGACTTATATGACATGAGGTCATTTAGCCAAGAAGGAAGGGAGTCAAAAAGTTCCTAAGGGGACAAGTACTCCTAACCAAGTGCTAGGGTTGCATGTAGTGTAGAATTCCAGTTTTCCCTATCTACAAGGAGGTAAACATGAAAAGTCATAATTTCTTAGTAAAACATATCTAGATCTTAGATGACCTAAGTATGTAAGAATGATGTAAGTATGCAAATGGAAATAGTCTAGTGGTATTGATCTTAGTGAGTATCATTTGATGTCTATTCATGAAGGCCAAGAGAGATTGAAGGGTGTCTGATAGACTCAATTGAGGAATGACATAACTCTGATATTTCGATAGTGCCAAGGCCAAAGGAGATAAACGGGAAATCCAAAAGCCTCTTTGAGGAAGGTTGAAGATCGAACTTCTTAGCGTGCCAAGATACGAGTGATGTGAGGATGAACTTTCCTTCTATTTACCACAGGATAATATACTGAACCAATTCCTAATGATCTTCTTGGTTTTCAAAATAAACTTTTGCATGTATTTCAAAACAAGCATTGCATGAGCATATCTTTAGGATATTTCTTAAGCATAATCATATTGCATATCATCTGCATTGTATTTACGGACAATTGTATGGGAATTATCTGTTGTTATTGGTATTTACAATTGTATGGGCAATTATTTATATCCAACGGTGTGTAGGCTATTGGATTAAATCACACTATATAGTAGTGTGTAGTTATGAGAAGTAAAGTGGAGGAAACTCCTATGTTTGTAGTTATAGCAATTGTTATATTTGTTTATACAATATTATGGTTAACTAGTATTAGAATTGCTTTTACTGAGAGTTTATGATTCTCACCCCATTTGTTCTTTCATGTAAATCCAGGTATAAAGTTACAAACCCTGTTAAGGGAATGAAGGTTAAGCATGAAGACTAGTATAATTTTATATACTTTTTTAAAAAGAACTTATGTATACAGTTTACATTTATTTTATATGTACTACAATATGCCCTTTTGAGGCTAGAGTTGTGTATATATATATGTGTATGAGTTTAAGTTTTTCTACATTCTCTCAAGGCTTTTTATAATTACTCAATTGTGATTATGAATATATGTTAGTATGTAGTATGTAGAAGTGACGTCTCTAGTACTGTTTATCTTTTTATATCTCTGTATATCTAGGATATATTTAGATATCTGTTTTAGGATGTTACATTATAGTATTAGAGTAGTTCATCTTGTTAAGTCGGGGTTTGGACTAACTGTGCTTAAGCATAAGTAGCAGTTTAGTATAATGTTATGCATTCTTTTATCTTTATATAAGATATGCAAGTGGAATTGCATGACTAGCCTTAGGTATGGATGCTATTGGCTACTATCATATATTTACATGATATTAAGCCTAACTAACTCAATATGTAATATTCTGTGTGTACAGAAAATTATGGCAACTACCAGGCGAAACTATGAAACTAGGAGACTGGTTAAGGAGGAGATAACCAGAGCTCTTAGAGAAATGGTTGCTATATTGAGAGAGTATACTGCCATTAGTAGAAATTTATCAGAAGCGATAGAATAGGACTCGCGTAGTTAGTTGCGAGAACGAGAAGGAACTTATGAGAAATTAGTATTTATCATAGTTCAAGAAAGTTACTCCTTTATTTTTCAAGGGAGGGTTTGGCTCAGTCAGAGCCAAAAAATAGCTTTATGTGATGGAAGAGATCTTTGAGGTCATAGCGTGCACTGATGGATAGAAGGTGACCTTATTTTGTAAGGGTTAGTAGGAAGAGTCGAAAGCTGTTGAGTGGAAACTGAGAGGTTACAAGAGATGATTGGTACTCGAATCACCTGGTAGGTGTTTAAAGCTACTTTCTTAGACAAGTATTATTCTCTTGAGTTATGGAAGGCAAGATAAATTTGGAAATTTCTAATGTCTAAGTAAGGGGATATTACTGAGGACCAGTATGCGGAGCAATTCAAGGAATGTTAGGAGTTCTTTGCTTATTTTACATCCAATTCAGATGAAGATTGGAAGTGAGTAAAATTTGAAGTAGAACTTAGAGAGGGCATCAAATGGGTTGTGAAGCAAAAAGGAGGTTAAGGACTTCTTCGCTCTAGTCAGTGGGTGCAGAGGTGAAAAAGCATATAATCTCAGAGCCTCGACGGAACAAGAGTTAAAAGGTTCCCCAAAAATGAAAAAATCAGATGTTGTGATTAGTGAAGGTGCCTTTTGGTCTCAATTTTTATCAGGCAAATGAACATAGATTCAAGTGGTAGCTTAGGGAATGATGAGCATGAGTAAGGTGCTTTCAAGACGAGCAACCTTGAAGGAAAAAAGTAAATCAAACTCCAAGGTACCAAGATGCATAAGCAGAATATAGATCAGAGTGCGTAGCGGAGGCGATGAAATCTTCCAACTTGGTATAAGGCAAGAGCACATGTAAAGAGAAATCTTTTAAGGTGTGTATAAGGAGAGTATGGATTTACTTTGTAAATTATAACATCCCAATATTTACTATCCTAATATGTCATCATATAAAAGAATAATTAATATTGATCATGTCACTTCTAACCTCCAACCATTATCTTATATCATTCATACATAATGAGTAAATATGGAGAGCCACAATAACCAAAAGAGATATATATATACACACCATTGCCTTCAAGGCATATTGTAATACATAACTTTTATAACAACAAAACTAGCATATTATACAAACTTTTTCATCAAAAGAAATATAACTACACTAATCTTTGTTCATCTTCTCTTTCCCTTTTGAGGAACTAGCACCTGGATTTACATGGTAACATAATCGGGGTGAGAAAACATATCTCAATAAAAGTATTCCAATACTAGTATATAAACATATACGAATAGATAATATACTCAATTATCAACTAAACATTTCAGTCACAGAAGCAAACAACATCTCCATCTCAGACACACGCAATTACCCATACAACTGTAATGCATGAATATATCATGATAGCAACCGCCCATACAATTGCCATGCTATGCCAATTTTATGACTAGTGTTCATGCCTATGTAATAATCCTAAACATGTAATGCAAAATGTATGAAACCATTTACAAGAACCCAGTTCCATGGTAATGTCATGATATGCATGAGCCTTGAACAAAATAAAGGAACCCGGTTCGACAAGCTTTGAACAAGCACTAGAAACCCAGTTCCATCTATTCCAAGGGATGTGAGGTAAAGACCATCCTTAACTCATCACTATGATCGGGAAGGTATGTTGCCTCTTCACTTACAATTATGTATGATCATCCTCTTCGGGTAGTGAAGTCTCATCAACTACACGGTCTTCAACAATGATCACTATGATAAGAAGGATTGGTTACCTACTCATTCAAAATCATATTGATCAGAACAATGATCTCTGTGATGAGAAGGATTGATTACTTACTCGTTCAAAATCACATTAGACCATATACAATGAGGACTCACCCTCTTTAATATAGTTAAGGAAGAACAATAATGCCAATTACTACAATAACTAGCATGTCAATTGATTTATATTCCTAACTACCAATATGAAATACAGTGATGTTAAATACTCCAATAATTAGTATATCAATTAATTTACATTCACTACATATCCACTTTATTTAATACTCCTATTATAGTCTCCATATACTCTAGGGAACATATGTCAATGATCCCCCCAAGTCAAGAACTTGAAAATAATTAAAAATGACATTTTGAAAGGTTCTGACCTCATACACGGCCCGTGTCAAACTACACGGCCTACCCCGTGTCTTGCTCTGTGAACCCTGTTCATAGATTCCTCTGGCAGAGAGGGACACTGGCTGTGTCGCCCAACCAGAAGTCCTACATCAACTCTGCAGAATGTGGTATTGTTCCGTTGGTTCTTTTCTTGAATTTTAGTCATTCCAATCTAGTTTTTAAGTGATTCTAAGACCTTAATAAGTTCTCAAATATATAGGAAATCATTAATCACAAACTTAAATATCTTAAACAACTTTGATTTCACTCAAAATCAATGATCATGGATTTTCATCCATTTCAAAACCTAAAACCCCAATTCTCCACTCCAATGAATTTTGAGGCATACAAGGGTTGGAAATCCATTTCCATACACCCAACAACTCATAAACAAGTCATCATCAAGTTCTATAACAAGATTCAAGCCCAAACAACCAAAACAACTTAAAACCCAAAATCACTCATCAAGCTATAACTTAAGAACAAAATGGAGAAAGTAAGAAAATGAGTTTAAGAACAAGTTTTCCCCTACCTCAATTCCTAGAAATGAAGTCGATTAATCGTTTTTCTGCAAAGCTAAGATCCTTCTCTTATTTGGATGAAGATCCTCCTCCCTTAACACCTTGAGTTTCCTTCTCTTTGGTTCTCTCTGTGGCATCCGTGAGAAAAGGAAAAGAAAATGAGACTTACTTCTAATTTTTGCCTTAAATAGGCCTTAAACAACAACAGGGCCGAGCCCTAAAATTTTGGTCACTTAAGTGACCAAAATTCACCCGAATAGTTAAGAACACTTAGTTATAACCAAACCAAGTTTTTCAACTTCCAACATATTTAAAATAAATCCTAAGATTAATTAAAAATCTCATTACACCATTTTCACATTTTTTCATATCTGCTGGGGGTCAATCCGATATCAAAACACACAACCAATATGCTTAAAAATGCCAAACTAACCCCGATAATTCTCAAACTTTAACCATGATTACACCCACATATTTGTGACCTAGAAACAAGTTTTTCACACTTATTTCCACAAACTAAGCAATCTAAGTAAAAAATCGGGGCTGAAAATAGCTATATTTAACACATAGCGTTGCAGCAAAGTGACTAAACGTACTCAGATGGTCACAAAACTTCACAGACATGATAATCAGGTATTAGGCTACTTCTGTAACCTTATACAAGTCTATCATATTTTTACGAGTGTTACATAAATCATGTTGGTTTACTTTGTGAATCTATTTTGCTTACCTAGTTGGTACGATTTAGTTGCTAAGAGAGACAAATGATGTTATGTTCTTATTTAGTTTAAGTGTGAGACTGTGCTCATGTTAGGCAGTCAAACAGAGGAGCTATCGAGACTAAATGTCTTTGTCTAAAAAGGATGATCAGGTTGATCGGTTGAGAGAAACTTTAGATTTTCTCACAAGATGATCTAAGACCTGGTTGTCAGATAAGTAAAGTTAAGAAGAGTAGATTTCTAAGGATTTTCCAGGATTACGAAAGGACATGTAAAGTATGTCAAAGGTGATTTTTGAAAACTTTTGGAAAAGAAGTGGTTAGGTGCCAAGTAAACCAAAAGTTAGTTTTAGGTTGCAAGTGGTACAACTTAAAGGCTATGTAATTTTTCAAGGAAGAAATTACAGAGAACCCTAGTAAAGTTTAAGCAGAGGTACAATGGGAAGAGTAACCATTGTAACCGAAGACAGAGATTCTATCAGTGGACTTTCTCAGTTAGTGCTACCTAAATTAGGCTAGCTAAGAAAGGTAGTACTTAGCAATGGACTCTGGAGAGTGAGTATGGTTTCCAATAGTTGTAGAGGAGGTAGATTACTATGTTAGTGTTGGTAATTCCAGATTTCCGTGAGAACTTTAAGGTAGTCAGTTATACTTCGAAGAAGGGACTGGGGTGTGTTCAGATGCACTAGAGGTAAGTAGACGCCTATGCATTAAGGCAGTTAGACTTGTAAGAGAAGGACTACCCTAGGTATGATTTGGAATTAGCCACAGTGGTGTTTGCCTTACAGTTTTGGAGACATTGCTCATAAGGAGTCTAGTTCGAGGTGTTCAGCGATCGTGATAGTTCAAGAATGCTTATTGATCAGAGGAAGCTGAACATGAGGCAGAATAGATGGATAAAGTTTTTCAAGGCTTATAACCTTAAGTTATGATATCATTTGGGTAAGACCAAAGTAGTGGTTGATGCACTAGGTAGGAAATTCATATAGGTGTCCCAGATGATAGTCCAAGAGAGAGTGAATTTCTTGAGAGTTTCGAGAATTTGAGTCTCGCGGTGACTATGATTCCAGATAGTCTCTCAGTGAGCAAGATGAATATAGTAAGAAGCCTAAGGACTTAAATTTCTTTGAAGCTCAGAGGGAGAATGAAACTCTAAGGGACAAGAGTGAACAGATCTTCTAAGGAACCCTAGAGGATTTTGTTATGACTAAGAGGGAATGATGAAGTTTAGAGACAGACTTTGTTTTCCCTGAGGGTCAAAAATCAAGAAAGGGATCTCGGAGGAAGCTTACAAGAAAAAGTATACCATCTATCTAGATACTATTAAGGTTTTTCAATAGTTAAGAAAGATGTATGGTGGCCTAGTATGTTAAAGAACATAGCAGAATATGTTAAGCTGCAGGTAAGGGTGGATAGGTTAAGTAATCTGCCCACCTTTCGCTAAGTAAAGTTAGCTATTTTCTAGATAAGGTGGTTCAACTACTTTTAAAAGAAATAGTTAGGATGTATGGAGTTCCAGTGAATGTAGTGTCTATAGGGGATACTAGGTTCACAATTGGTTTTGGAAAGCCTTACAAGAAGGAGTTCAAAGCTAAGTTATGTTTTAGTACAGCGTACCATCCACAACCAGAAGGGTCAAGACCTTAGAGATAAGTAGATTTCGTCTGATAGAGGTGTAGTTGGGAGAAGTTGGTGCTAAAAAAAGATTACATGGTAGTAAGAATTCTATGTTAAGAGAGTTTACCCGAAGTTGTTTGCACGAGGTGAGTAATTTTGAGGACAAAATTTTAAAAAAGATGGGAGAAATGAAATACCCTTAGTAACATGTTGGACTTGTTTATATGTTTAAAAGGTAGTACATGACTTGTTGAACATATCAGTAAAGTTTTGTGACAAACTGAGTTTGTTTAGGCACTTAGTTGCAACACAGAAGTTGAAAAGTAGCTTAAAATGAATCAGATAATAGCATAAGTTGTTAAGTTGATGGCAATAAACATAAAAGGTTTGTTTCTATGTCACAAATGAGCTAGTAAGATGTAGTTAAAGTTTCAAGAGAATTTGACTTAGTTTGATATTTTTAGGCATATTGGTTATGCTTTTAATGTCGGATTGATTACCAGCAGATATGAAAAAATAGAATATAGGTGAAACAATAATTTAGATGAATCTTATGATTTATTCTAAAGTTTTTAGAAGCTGAAAAACTTGAATTAGCATAATTCGGGTGTTCTTAGCAGATATAAGTTCTATCATAGGAACTTATGTTGTTTTCCTTATTTCTTTCTTTCTCTCGGCAGAGAAGACAAATAGAGAAATAGAGAAGAGAAAAATAAAAAGAAGAGAGAAAGGGGGAGAAAGGAAGAAAAAGAAGGAGAAAAAGAAGAAGAAGATCAAGATCAAGGATTAAAGCTTGAAGATTGATCATTCAATCAAGAGGTAAGGGGTTTCTATTCATTCTCCTCTTTGATTCTTATTGAATGAGGTTTGGAATTTTGAGTAGAAATAGGGATTTGGAGAGCCAAATCTGAGTTCTTGGCTTGATTCTTGATTCCAAGGAGTAGGTTAAGTTAATTTAAGCTTAGTAAGTACAAGAGAGCCATTTATGACTCAAAATCAACCATTAGGATCCATAGATTTAAGAATTGGACAATGGTTAGAGTTATGTGATTTAGACCTATATCTTTGCCTAAGAGAATCTATAGGTTCTAATTGAGTTACAACAAGTTTAGGGGCATGGATGAGTGTTAGAAATCACCAAGAAACCAATTTTAGATGATTGGAAGTAAGATTTGAACCATGGGACAGTGCCACAGTTTTGCAGAATTCTATAGAACTTGGGTTCTGCCATGCGCGTCGCAGCGTGAGAGACGTCGTGCCACGACGTGAAGATGAACTGGCTTTGAATGCCACGATGTGAGAAGGTTATGCCACAGCGTGAGGTCATTTTTGCAACACGTGCTGCGGCGTGAAAGTGATGCTACTCCCAATAATGTGACCCGAGGCTAGGGAGCTGCAGCGTGCGCAAGTTAGTGCCATACTGTGAGACTTAGAATGACTAAAAATGTCATTGATGATGTTTTGAAGCTATGAACTAGATAAGATCATTAATATATATTTCTTAAGATGTGTTAAGGCACAAATGGGGATAGTTTATGAGAAAATTATCACCTAGTAAGTGTGAGAAAATATAAGGCCTTTGAGCAACCTAAAGTGAAGGATTGCCCTAGGTAAGAATATAGTACTTTAGGCAACCTAATGTTGCATTAGCTATCACTTAAAATGTGATGAGATGGTGTAATAAAAATAAGTATATTAGGATGGATTGTAGGGTTCATTCCAGTAACGATAAGGAAGGTATGAGCCTTAGGATATCCAAGAGTAGTGGATTACCTTTGGAAGGTACCTAGAACCTTAAGCAACAAAGAGTTGTAAGTAAGAACTACTTTGAGTTAGATTCACTTGAGTGGAGATAAGATTGTGTATTTAGTTCCAAAGAGGGAATATTATGTACAAAGTCTCTAGTTAAATGGGACCTTGTGCATTGAAGAATACACAATAGGATGAATGTTGACTTGTAAGTTTGTCATATTCATTAAGTATGCAAAGTTATAGTGAAATGCTCATTTGTTTCCTTAAGCAAGGTTGAATGAGGCATAAGCTAAGATAGACTATTTCGCTAGGATGAGTGGAGTCTATAGAAAAGCTATAAAAACCTTAGTGCAACCAAGAGTAATGGTTTGCTATAGATAAGTATCTATCACTTATGGTAACTTATTGTTATTTAGCTTCACTATAGATGTGATGATGAAGGGTGTTAGATATAAGTAAACTAGGATAAGTTGACATTGTCTACCTTTTAATGTGACTTATATGACGTGAGGTCATTTAGCCAAGAAAGAAGGGAGTCAACAAGTTCCTAAGGGGACGAGTATTCCTAACCAAGTGTTAGGGTTGCATGTAGTTTGAAATTCCAATTTTTCCTATCTACAAGGAGGTAAACATGAGAAGTTAGCATTTCTTAGTAAAACATACCTAGATCTTAGATGACCTAAGTATGTAAGAATGATATAAGTATGCAAATGGAAATGGTCTAGTGGTATTGATCTTAGTGAGTATCCTTTGATGTCCATTCATTAGGGCCAAAAGAGATTGAAGGGTGTCTGATAGACTCAATTGAGGAAAGACATAACCCTGATATTTCGATAGTGCCAAGGCTAAAGGAGATAAACGGAAAATCCAAAAGCCTATTTGAGGAACGATGAAGACCGAACTTCTCAATGTGCCAAGATATGTGTGATGTGAGGATGAGCTTTCCCTCTATTTACCACGAGATATTATACTGAACCAGTTCCTAATGATCTTCTTAGTTTTTAAAATAAACCCTTGCATGTATTTCAAAACAAGCATTGCGTGAGCATGTCTTTAGGATCTTTCTTGAGCATAATCATATTGCATATCATCTGCATTACATTTATGGATAGTTGTATGGACATTGTCTATTGTTGTAGGTATTTATAGTTGTATGAGCAGTTGTTTATATCCAACAGCATCTAGGCTATTGGATTAAATCACATTATATAGTAGTGTGCAGTTATGAGAAGTAAAGTGGAGGAAACTCCTATATTTGTAGTTATACCAATTGTTATATTTGTTTATACAATATTATGGTTAACTGGTATTGGAATTACTTTTACTGAGAGTTTGTAATTCTTACTCCAGTTGTTCTTCTATGTAAATTCAGGTACAGTGGTACAGATCCTGTTAAAGGACTGAAGGTGAAACATGAAGACTAGTATAGTTTTATAGGCTTTTCTAGACAGAACTTATATATACAGTTTATATTTGTTTTGTATGTATTATAATATGCCCTTTTGTGGCTAGAGTTGTGTGTGTGTGTGTGTATATATATATATATGTATGTATGTATGACTTTAAGTTTTTCGACATTCTCTCAATGCTTTCTATAATTACTCAGTTGTGATTATGGATATATGTTAATATGTAGTATGTAGAAGTCACGTCTCTAGTATTATTTATTTTTATATATCTCTGTATATCTAAAATATATTTAGATATCTGTATGAGGATGTTATAGAAAGCAAGTAAAAGAAATCAAATGATTCATAAAATCACTCGATCACAAGATGAAGAAAATTGGAGGAAATGTAATGGAGTGGCTTTAAACTTGCATTAAATGGTAAAGATTAATGAGATAAGATTCGTGAGAGTTTATGCAAGTGTTTTTTAACAACCTAAGTGCCTTCATTCCATTGGTATTTATGAACAAAACATGGTAACCTTTATCCTGACAAGATTTAACATCAGAAATAACTTCTTAAACTAATAGCAATGATTGCCTTATTTTAATATTACAGACTCAACTGTTAGAAACTTCTTAAATTAAAATTCAAACACTTGAATTAAATTTTGAATTAAATATAACTGCCTTGAATGTGCTTCTAAATGTTCTTGAACTCAAAAATGCCCTTTGCAATCTTAGAAATTTGTTTAAATGTTCTCATCCTTTGTTTCGATCTCAAACGTGACTCCGAAACATTGTTTCCCTTTGTCAAATCGAAACACGTCTTCTGAGAACTCATCCTTTGCCTTCGAAATACCTTTTATCCTACAAAACCAGTTAGAACATCTTAATCGAAAAGTTAGTTTCAATTTTAATGATCGAAATTTAACTTAATTAATTAAATGAACCATAAAATATTTTGTTTGCTAATGTATTTCTTTTATAAATTGAAAAATTTATTTTTATACCAATAGTATTCATGTCTTATTCTTAAGTTGTATCATTACCGATGAGATCTCCATTGATACTGAGTTTGGCATCCTATGAAAACCTAGTAAAGTTTTTAGATTCTCACTATGTGGGTGAAATTTTTGTTGGTCATGTCATGTTAAAATAAAAAAAACATAATAAATGTCACTCGTAAAATGTGACTCTTCCATTACTCTAAATGATTCAAATGGAGTAGTATGTCTTTTTTTATGAGTTTAATGGAGTGATTAACCTAGTGGAGTAACTGCATTATGTGGGCCTTAATCCATAATTTCTACATATAGCTTACACTGACCTGGATTAAACCTCTCGGCTTTTGTTGAACTTTCATTGCCTCTAAATTGTATGCTTCACTACCATATTAAAAAATTTAATGGTCTATACCCAAAAAATAAATAAATAAATAGAAATAATTGTCTAACTTTCATAGCTTACAACTCTCCATTAGATGAAGGTAACCTGTCTCTTTTTTTTGTCTTTTTTTTATCCTTTCACTTAAATTTTTTAAATAAAAAATAAATTATATGTTATTTATTATAAAAACAATAATTACTCTAATTTTGTCCACTTGAAAAAATTTAAGTAGAAAACATGAAAGAGAATAGAAAAATGAGACACATGATTCTCATCCCTCTCCCTTGTGGCTTCAATGTATTGACTCACCCAAATTTATCTTCCTTTTGGTTGATTCCATTAAGTATCTATTACTTCCATTATTAGAAGAAAAATGTTGTTTGTAGGGTGATTGAAAACCTCGTGCATAACATTTTGTTAACTTTTGAAAAGCATTAAAAAAATAACATAATTTGTTTGACCCTGTTTCTTTTTGCTTCAGATATTGATGCCACGTATCGCTTACATTAGGTGATCATCATCGAAATGTCCAAGAGAATGGAAAAATCATATAGAGAATAAGTTTTTAATCATTTGAAACCACTTGACGCAAATTTGGCATTAGTTCCTTGCCAACTTGGGATAGAATACCATTCAACGTTTCAATTGAAAAGAAAAATTCTGCCTTCCAACATAAAGAAAACGATTTTCTTATGGTTCCGTTCTTTCTTTTACTTTATATTTAAATTTATAATTTTGGAATTAAAGGCTTATATATTAACATTTTTTCCTGCCTTGGTAAAAGATGCTGATAGTTATTTCCAATATATATTGTGATTGTCTGGCTAAGAGGAGCCATAGTTATTTCCTTCACAATGACAGGGCTAAATTTGGTGTCTACCATGGCCCAAAAATGTAGAAATTCTTATTGGTAGCTATATAGCACTAGCATGAACACAAGTCCATTATAGACTTTTATGGCAAATTTCCTGAAATTTCTAGAGGTTATCACACCATGAAATATTTTACACTATCTCATTGGATAAATCTTTTAGGCTTCGGTTGTTTTACATTTGGGATGGTTCAGATGGACATTTAACTAGAGGATGAAATTTTTTACTTAATATAAAAGTGCACTGAGAAGTTCACTTTTTCCTTTTTCGTTCACAAAAATATGAACTAAAACACGCTATTAGTCACTTCTAAGTATCGTACCCATCCTCGCTTGGTTTCCAGACACATCACACATCAGACACAGAGACATCTGTAAGAAATCAAAATTGCAGCAACCTCATCGACTCTTTGCAATCTCGGAATTTCTAACTTTGTACTTAAAATAAAAAATGTCATTCATACCAAGTTTCTTTGGTGGCCGAAGAAGCAGCATCTTTTACCCCTTCTCTCTTGGTGTTTGGGATCCCTTACAAACAAAAATATGCTCATGATTATTTTAGAAAATTAATTTATTTAAACCTTTAAGTTATTTACTTAGGGTTAAGTTTCTAAAGTCTCACAATTATATTTATTCTCCTTCCTTTTAGCATGAACTTAGAATTGTTCTTAAATCTTCAGTTGATGTGATTTCATAATCTCTTTGAGATTGTAGAGTGTTAAAAGGTTCCCATAACTTGCAGTTCTAATTGATGTTATAATCTTCAGTTAATGTGATTTCATAATCTTCATTGGTTTGGAGAGCCATTTTTGCTTGCTAGCCTAGCATCCTCCACTACAAGTTGTGAATCCTTGAGGACCTTGACAAGTTTTTGTTAGACTTTGTGGGTGTTGTGTGTTTTAAACTTGGTATTTTTGTGTGCTTTCGTTAAGATTAAAACCCCACATTGTCTAGATAAGCTTTGAAGAGTCCTTAAATTGGATGTGTTCCATTGTAAATATTTTATGGCATTGTGCTAGGTTATGGACTTGGGCTTATTCATAATACATACGCACGCCTGCCTCGTCTTGTCTCATCCGCGTGTGAGTTTGACTTGGTTTTGCTTAAGCCTTTGTTTTTGTCAACCTATTTTGAGACCATCACCTAAAAATATATTTATGGACCATTGGGTTACTTTCTCTGTAAGTTACCTTTGTTTATTTTTTGCTTTTAACTAGAACCATAGACCAACTTATTTCCTTAGCTTCTCTTACACGATTTTACCTCAGTTGTAATACTTTCTTCCTTTTTCTTTTTCATATCTGGTTCACCATTACGCATTTGAGAACCCCACATCTTTATTGCATTTTCCAATCATTGGAACGAGGAGGTCTACTACTTATGTGATCAGGATCATCATGTGGACGAGTTCCCAATCTGACCCATATCTAATCCTAAAAGGTTAACTATCGAGGCTACTTCCACTAAACATAGCTCTAGGTAGGGTAAAGATCAACCCTTAAGAATAGTTCTCTTGCACAATTTTGTGGTATCCTATTTTCTAAAGTTTAGATCTTACTCTTGCCATATTTTGATTTTGCAATAGCTAAGGTTACACTATCCTCACTTATATTTCCAACACTTTTTTTTTTGTGTGTTTTTTATGTGTTAGCAAAACAGAATCTCCTATAAGTGTCTTTTCTTTGGTAAAATATCATCATCAACTATAAAAGTTGCCACCAAAGTCCTTTATACCGTCATCCCTTAATTGCCTCATTAATTAGTTTATATTTGCTAGTTCATAGACTTTATCAAAATTCATGTCTCGATTTGCCTTGTTAGAATGAGTTTCAGAGCTAATTCCCACCCTAAACTCCAATTCTTCTATATTTGAAAAGTGGTTGTCTGTTCTTTCAAGAACCATACACCTAGAAACATTATATGGCGAATAACTGAACTTGAGCAATATAATCACTCCTAACATCTCCTAACAATAACTTTTGTCCTTGAATGTTACGACTTAAGCCTATAAGAAAAACTCAACCCAAAAGACTAGTTTATTAGGTGAGAGAGTCTTATGGTTTAAGTATCATTTTGATCTTTCTTATTTATTCAATGTGAAACTCATAACATTGCCACCTCCTTTAAAAGCCAACGTCTATGGTGACTTCACTCTATCGACAATGACCAGGTGGTAGCCCTTTCTCCTTTAGCAATTTCAGTAATCTATTAGTATTCAGTACAATACTCTCACTATTGCACCTTAATCCAACCTATAAGTAGCCATTTTCGTAGTCCAACTCTCAACGAAAGCACCAATGATAGTGCTACAACAAGATGAATCAAACTTTATTCAATCAACCACTCAGCTAAAGAACATTTAGAAAGTAGGTTCCCCTTCCTTCGAGTCTAGGGAATAGAGACTCCAAATTCTCAATTGATTCTCTTCTTACTTTTTTACAGAGTCTTACACTTATTTGTACACTTGTTAATCCTACTTAGTCACTGCTTAATTCGTAAATCTTTAACTAACTATATAGATTAATTACAAGGCTAATAATTATTGCTACCATTTGTTACAAAGCTAACTGCCTGAATAACTACTTGCAACATTAACTCCTAATTGTAATAGTCTGAAGCCTATGCTGGTGCACCCCTTAACCTTTGGCTCATGTCTCTTTCTTCTGCATCTGCTCTGTGGTTGTATCAGTGCCTTCCCCTTCACAATCAAACTTGTCCTTAAGGTTGAGCTCTGGATAAGTGTTATGAGGGTCCTCTCATGATTCCTAATTGACCTCCTCACATGGTGCACCATGCCAAGCCGCTAGGACTTCTCTACACAGTTAGCCATTCACCACATTATGACATTGAACAATTAGGCTACCGAGGTCGCTACTTTAGTGTGAAATTTTGCTGGTAAATGAGGTGCAGCTAAAGGGATTGGACCGTGAAAGTCCTTTTGCACTAAGACATGAAAGATAGGATGAATCTTTTTAGGGTTTGCATGAACCCCCTGGCAGCTTACAATATGGCCAAGACACTCCGACTCAGTTTGAAAGAAGATACACCTAGAGCTTAGCAAATAACTAATGCTTTTTTAGTGTCTCCAAGGTTAATTTCAAGTGTTATAGGTAAGCATCCTTGGACTGGCTATAAACCAATATGTCATAAAAAAATGCTATCAACTTCCTCAAATAGGTCTAAAAGACCTTTCCATTGTTGCTTGGAAAGTTGAAGGGGCATTAGCGAGCCCAAAGAGCATCACTATGCACTTGTAATGGCCCATGTTGGGATGTCTTCTTCATGAATTCTAATTTGGTGGTACCCGAATCGCAAGTCCAATTTGGAGAAAAATTTATCCCCCATAGACTTAATCTAAAATTTCGTAAATGGTAAGCATCGTGGATTTATCATTAACCGTGATTGCATTTAAGGCTCTATAGTTGACGCAAAATAGCCAGCTACCATCCTTTTTCTTAACTAATAAGACTGGACTCGAAAATACACTTTGGCTATATCTAATTATCCCTTACTTCAACTTCTCTTGCACTAGTTTCTCAATCTCATTCTTTTGGAAATACAAGTATTTATAAGGATGAACATTAACTGGGTTACTAACAGCAACTGAATGAATTCTATGATCCACTTCCTTCTTAGGTGGTAATTCAGTTGGCTCCTCAAACACTTTAGCATATGATTGCAACAATCAAAAAATCTCAATGGCCATGTCCTTACTCTTAGGAACTTCTTAACATGCCACCATTTTTAGCTAATGGAATGAAGCCACTAATTCAATATTTACCTTCCTTTGTAGAGTTTTACAGCTGATAAGATGAGTCAATATTACCCTTTCACCTTGTAGTTTGAATTGTTGACCTTCCACTACAAACTCCATAACTAACTGTCTCTAATTGACATGTAAGGATCCCAAAGTTTCCAGGCATTCTAATCCTAGTACCAAATATAATCTATTCATGTCCACTAAGTAACATTCCACCTCAAAATGGCAATCTTGAATGCATAATGGGAGAGGTTCAGTCTTAGCTTCATAAAGGATATACTCTCCACTCCCTATATAAACTTTGAATGGTTTAATCTCTTCCACTTTAACTACTGGCTTCTTGGCCACACTAGTTTTGATGAAATTGTGGGTACTCCCACTATCCACCTATATGTACATAGGTTTTCCATTATAGCTTCCTCTTAGTATCAACGTACTTGGATAGTATTGCTCAACCAAAGCATTGAAACTGATTTCTGGTATTGTCTCATCTTCTACCCCATCTTGCACTAATTGTTCATCCTTCCTATTTTCCCCACTATACTCCTGTATGATCTCCTCCATATCTTCTTGCCCTACTAACAACAAATAAGAAGTTTTACATCTGTATGCTGGGGTGAATTTTTTTTCACAGTAATAGCAGAGACCTTTTTTTTCCTCTTATGCCTTATCTCATCCACAGAAAGTCTCCTAAAAGGTGGGCAACTGTTAATAGGTGGGTTGAGGCCTATTGGGTTACTATTTAATGGGTTAGTGTTTAGGTTAGAGTAGGTGGTTTAGGATTGGGTAGTTACTTGTGTTTTTTGGTAGACATTAGGAGTAACAGTTTTGATTCTAGTAGATGTAGCAGGTTGGTATGAACTACTTACACTCCTAATGTAGGATGTTGCTATTGATCTAGTACTCGTGCTTTTCTAGGGTGATTGAAGCGTATGATGTTTCTGTTCATGCAATTTAGCTAATGTTACTACTTGCACATATGTCATTGGTTTAGCTATTAACAATTCATATTTCAAGTGATCATTCAATCTAACAACAAACAATGCTACAAGCTAAGCTTCTGAAAGACCTATTACCTTATTGGACAAGTCCTCGAATTGAGCCTGATATTTTGCTATTGTGGAAGCTTGTCACACCGCCTTCAAAGCTGTTTTAGGATCATAGAACTCATTTGCACCAAATCTCGCCTACAATGCCTCCAAAAATTCCTCCTATGAATGCTAAAACTTGTTATTAACATTCCACCTATACCGAGCATATGCTGGCTTGGTCAAGTGGAAAGAAACCATTTTAATCCTCTGATTTGCAGGCACCTCATAGATCTCAAGAAAGGAAAATTCTTACCTAAACCTTGGACACCCAAGTTGGGTGCACCAGGTCAATTAGGACTTAATATTTTTATGGATCTTTGTAAAATTAATTATGTGATCCTCAAGAAATTCTTTTGCTTTGAATGTCCATTCGTCTACCAAATCCCCATCAAAGAATGGTAATTCCACCTTCATTCCCTTATGAAATCTGAACTTGGTTCCTTATTCTTTGTCTGAATATAAACCTAGAACTGAGCTTGAGTTCTCAACCTCCTCATTTATATTCCTAGTATCATTTGCGAAATTGGACCCTCCATTTACAAAATTGGACCCTCCTAGGTGGTGTCTTGTAATGCTTCTCAAGAATTCCTCCATCAAAGCCATTCAATCTTCCATCATTCCTTGGAGTCGTTGAAAGAAATAAGCCATCTAAGCTCCCATCATTTACTGCGAGCTCTAAAATTCCATCTAGATCCACTACAAACCCATAATCACTTTTTTTCATTCTTCCCATTTCATGAGACGAGTTCCCTCCTCCATCGTAGGTTCTCCCTATGAAATCATAAATTGTTATGACTTAAAGATAAAGAGGTCAACTCAACTCAAAAGACTAATCTATTAAGTAAGAGAACCTTATGACTTAAATATCACATTATATTTTTTTATTTACGCAATATGAGACTCATAATAAATTCATTAAAAAAGAAGATAACTTTTGTAAGACTAGTTCATGCCTAATTGCATCATCTTCAAAAGCCATAAAAGCCTTTTCCTTGGGATTTGCATGCATGTGTTTGCTAGTATCTTCAACTCTTTGACGTATTTATGTTGCCTTAAAAACATATTATTTCTTAAATTGATGAATGGATAATTGGATATCAAAATGGTAATATTATATTATTTGAGTGGAAAATGTTATTTCTACATTTAAATCTTTATACCTTTCTCTACACTAACTATTTTTATTGAGAAAATAAAAATAAAAAGAGAGAAAAGAAAGTATGAAGTGAGGCTAGTTTAAAATTTTTTCCAATAATAATGAGTGGAAGACAGAGTATGAATTTAGGTATAAGAATAATAAAGTTGTATTTGAGTAGTTGGATTTTAGGATTTAAGTTCATGTGATTAAAACAACAAAAATATTTGAGTGCTAGAATTTTTTTTTTCAATTTCTGCTTGGTATTATTTAAATAACATGAGTAATCTTCACTAACTTATTCAACAAGTATCCTTAAATCTTAATAAATCTTTATTGAATTCTAGTAAAATTTTATGATTATCTAGCATTATTATTAAAAAATATATATTAGTTGGTCATTTATAAAATTTAATAAAAAAACTTGGTATATTTAACTAAAAAATATTTTTTTTGTAAAAATACATAAGATAGCAATGTGAAGGTGTCGCGACCGTGGTCGCGGTAAAATAGAAACTTATGAGATTTTAAAAAATGGAGTCGCCACCAATTTTATTTAAATTAAGAAAAATTAGAAAACCTTTATTAGAAAATAGTCTTTGAAATCATATTGGATTCGAGAATCGATTATGTACAAGGAAGGGTGGAAACTTAATCTCACAACACCCCTAACACACATGTTCTGAGACAGTATCTCAAGTCAATTGTACAAATTCTTGATAACTTTTAAAAATATTTATTTTACCCTTTTCGTTAAAAGATAAACGACATAAAAAAATAAATTATGAAAAGTTAATTTTTGACTTGACGGAATAGGAGTTCCATTCCTACATATCCTCGAGTGTAATGAGAAACTCAAAGTCATGTTGTTCTTTAGAAAATGATTATGAGTTTGGTCAATTTTAATTAATTAAAGAAAATTTGAAGTGTTTGAAACAAACATGTTAACAGTGAATTAATTTAAATCAAATCACATGCCAACCAGCATAACAGTTAAGGGCAACAAACCCAACATACAACAAATTGACAAAGATAACACTACTCAACTCTAATCAACCCATATTTTCACTTTCATCACTTTTCATATTTTTTTTTTTTTTTATCTCTTCTTTTCTTTTGTTATTTACTTTATGTATGTATATATATATATATATATATATATATATATATATATATATATATATATATATATATATATTATATTTATATATATATATATTATATTTATTATTATTATTTTTCCATTAATCACAAGACATAACATAAAATATACCATTAAATAAAATAAACACTATCACACAAGAACTAATCCTAAATAACAAAAATAATTAAACCCAAAATACACACACACACATACACACACACAGATATATATATATATATATATATATATATATATATATATATATATATATATATATATTTATTATTATTATTTTTCCATTAATCACAAGACATAACATAAAATATACCATTAAATAAAATAAACACTATCACACAAGAACTAATCCTAAATAACAAAAATAATTAAACCCAAAATACACACACACACATACACACACACGATATATATATATATATATATATATATATATATATATAAAAATTCTTTTTTTTGACATATTTGTATATATTTTTCTAATAATAAAAATTTAAAAAAAGGTTACCTTAAGGTAGAAATGGGCTGCTGGCCCATAAAAAAAGAAAAGGGCAACTAAAAGAACATAAAAAAAGAAAGACAAAAGATAGAATATGAAGAGAGTATTCTGGAAGCAAAAAATGCGAGCGCAGGGGAGGGGGATCGGAGCGTGTAAGGTGGCGTGGCTACTGCTTGCTCACGGCGTAGCTCTAGATTTGGTTGCTACTACTGCTTGCTTACACCTCATAGTGTTGGTTGCTCATGGTGGTGAGTGGTATGCGGTGTAGATATGAGATTTGAAAGGGGAGAGGGTATGGTAGCATGTGGGTGGCGCATGGTTGTGCAGGGGAGATGAGCGGCAGATCTGGGGGGATATCGTACGTGGTGCAACAACTCAGATACGCGAAGGTTCATGGGGTTGGGTGACATAGGCGGCGCGGCTCAAGTGCATCGCCACGAGTTCATTTCAAGACGACTGTGCTGCGACTGTGTCAAGGATGGTGGCCTCAGTTTGAGCTTGAGGTAGATGGTCCTCACGACTACGGTGGGCTGCATGTAGCTGTGATTGGTGGAATGGCTATTGTGTGGTGGTGGGTCACGGTGATGGCTTGTGTTGGCGGTGGGTCACGATTTAGGTTGTGTTGGTGGTGGGTCATAGTGGTGGCTTATGTTGCTGGTCTGCGGCTACTAGGCTAAGAATGTGGCATTTTGCTTGAAGAGTGATTGAGGTATAGGCTAAGTTTACAGGTCATAGGGATGTTGAGTTTTAATCATTGTGGTTTGAATAGGTGTGTGATAGTAATTTCAAGTTGGGTGCAGAGGGATTCAGATGCCATAGTGGTATTATGCAAGTAAGAATGATTACAAAAATGATCTACATGATACCAAATAAAAAATCTTACCCGTTGGAGCTCAAAGCGCAACTGCTTGAGATGATTCCTCCTCCTTCGTGCCAGCAAACTCTGTCTCCTTCTCATTCTCTTTGCTTTACTCCCTTAAAATTTGTTGTTGTTTGATGCATATAAAATACACTAAGAGCAAGTATACTCTATCGCCAAGTAACATAGGACTTGAGTCTCAATTATCGATTCCACGAGGAATAAATGGTAATTATTGGATTAGTAAAACCCTTTGTTATCTAGACAATCAAAAGTGTATGAAGAAATTCAAAATAAAATTAGAAAATAGATAAATAAAAAATAATGAACAATCAAACAAAGAATAAATAATCAATGAGAGAGAGACTAGGGCACAAGGTTCACTTAAATCCAATTATTCAGATTTTCTTTCGTTTATGATGTAACGTAATTCTTTTGTCAATATTCTCTTACCTGCTATTGAATCCCAATGGTAATAGATGAAATAATATTTTATTTCTAAATTAAATTATCTATTTGGTCCTTTAGTTAAATTAATTAGGAATGCATTAAACTTTAATTCAAGAGATGAACTAACATACTTGTCAATTCCATTTGTAGGAAAAATTGATGTTTGGTCATTCACCAATCTAGTCCTAGGCTTACCATATAGATTCACTCATTGAACGCCTATGGTCACCGGTCAAACAATGAATTAATACATGCCAAAAGTGATCAAGTTATGACAAGAATGCAAACAATATGATAAACCCTAAAAGAAATTATCTTAATTAAATTAAAAATCAAACTCAAATAATTAGAAAAACAAGTTCCCCCTAGTCTTAGCTATGAGTTTAGCTACTCATGTTCAATACAAACAAACTCATATCAAAATACGAACTCTTGGAAAAAAAAAACCTAAAGAATGAGGAAAACTATAGGGAAAGAGAAATCAAAATTGTTTTTTACAGTGATTATGATCTTCAAGCCTTCAAGAATTGAATCCTCCCTTCGAAGTAGTCCTTCAAAGTCTACTATTGCGAAAGTACTCTTCTCAAGATTAGGGATTTTTTGCGTGATGTGCAAAGTGTAAAAGCCTGTTGAATTGTGGCACAACTCCTCTATTTATTGAAAATAATGTCCTCTGATATGCAACCAACGCCTAGACGCTGACTTCCTAGCACTCAAGCGCTAAGCCACTTAAGTTAAGACATGCTGCATTACGTTCTGCGCGCTCAGGCGCTAGTGCTGGGTCACTGAATCACCACTACTGCATATGCTTTGGGCGCCCAAGCACTCCACTCCTTAGCGCTCAAGCACTAAACACTGATGAAAAATTTCTCCTCTCCTTCCTTCTTTGAATGTCTAATCTTCTCCATGTACAATCCTTAACAAAAACAAATAAATCACATAATAAAAACATAATTAAATAATACTAAAAATATAACAAAACTTACGAACAAAGTTCAATAAAAGATATAAAAAGAACATGAAAAACTAAGGAATTGAACAATAAAAAATTGAGATATTGATGGTTCATCAACTCTCCCACACTTGAGCTTTGCTTGTCCTCAAGCAAAGAGTAGGAATTAACAACAAGATCAAACTCAACATCAAGAAACATGAATCAAGAGAAATTTCACAATTTAAAAAATTCAAGTTTAGCAATCAAATCCAATCTAGCAAGATCATTTAGCACTTAAAACAATTAAAGGCTTGAGTCTAGCTTGCAACTTTTCTCTTCACTAAACATCTGAGATCACTTATCTTTCCATCGCTCAAGTGTTTAAGGACAAAGAGATCACTCAAATTTCTCTTAAAAATGCAATATCATAGGCTTGTTTATCAATCTCATCTCCACTTCTAAGTTCACATACAACACAAAAATCAAAAAGACTTTCTTTGGTTATAACTGGGCCAATGGTATAATGAAATGTAGGAAAAAGATAAGTAAGGGTAAAAAATGATCATGAATAAATCGATACAAATCAGAATCAGGTTGAAAAGATGATAAATAGAACATAATGCACAAGGATATAACCAATTCTCACTTTCAACCCAATATTCTCATTATTCTTCACTAACAAACTTCCTCTTTTTTTATTTTCCATTTTTTCTTTTTTATTTTCTTTTTTTCATTTTGTACTCTCTTTTTTAACCCTTGAAGATAAAAACAACCTTTCAAGACTTTTCAATCATCACCTTAGTTACTCCATTATTCTAAAAATAATCAACACATCCAACCTAATTATTCAATTAGGTGTCTAAAGAAATCAATTTTAGGTTCAAATGAGACAACTAATGGATTATTTTCTCAATGCAACTCTGAAAGTCAAGAAAAAACAAAGGCTAATTGTCTTAATCATATTCAAGTATATATGTGAATAATTAAAGTCTCAACAAGATATTAAAGCAAGTTCTAGTGCACATCAATCAAGAGAAAACGCATTCTAAAAGAAAAATAAGATTTTTATTAAAAATCCAAAAAATAAATCTCAAAACTCACTTTCTAGCTAAAATTAATAAAGAAAACAAGTGCAAGCAGACAAGGCTAATTTCCAACTAAGATGCTAAATTTCACTTTGTTTCATTGAATAAGATCACTTCACACAAAATCAGCTCATGATCAAAGGATTCCCCTTTAAAACATATCTCTATCAACTCAGCATTAATCAAGAAATTATCACATAATTCTAACTTAATTACCAGCAATACTCAAGTGTTCATCAATTGTGATTTTTTTTATTTTTGTTTTTGCACAAAAATTGTAAAAGTACCCCCCACACTTAAGATAAAAATTGTGCTCAATGTGAAAGAAAAAGAAATAAAAGGCAAAAGAAAAAAGTAACACAACCTAATGACAAGTGATACAATGTCGAAAGGAGGAGAAGCACAAGAGTCAGTGCCGCAACAAAATCTGAAAAATTCCAAAACACACGAGTAGCATCTAAAATAAAAACAAAAAAACAAAAAAAATAAAAAAAATTAAAATAAGATAAATAAAGAAGAAATACAAGTTGCCTCCTGTGAAGCACTTGTTTAACATCATTAGCTCGATATTGTCTTTTTCAGATAAATCAAGGTTAGTTAAAGTAAGAGAAATAGGATGACATCGTCTCCTTTTCAAAGCAATGTCTTGCGCTCTGACCATCTATCAAGAATGTTTGTGGGCCATCTTTCTTCACCTATAACACACTGTACGATAAGATGCGAATAATCTCATATGGTCCACACTCTTTTGACAAAACTTACCAGGAAGAAGATGAAGACATGAGTTACCGACAAGAATTTTATCCTCAATCTTAAAATCACGCTGCTTGACACACATGTCATGCCACTTCTTTGGTCTCTTCTTGTAGAGCTTAGCACTCTCAAAGTCAGTGACAGCCTTGGGTAAGGTCTTCTCTAGCATAGCAATAGTCATATATCCCTGCATATATGAAGACACAACACTCCTCACAACATTAGTAGTATCTATATGATTACATGAATCAAAGGAACTAGGATTTTTAACAGAATTAAAAACATTAAATACTACTTCCTCATCATTTAATCGCAAGGTCAACTTCCTATCATGGACATCAATGAGTGCTTTTCCAGTGGCGAGGAATAGATGTCCAAATATGATTGGGATCTCGTCATCCTCCTTCATATCTAACACAATGAAGTCAACTAGAAAATTAAATTTATCCACCTTTACCAAGACATCTTCCAATACACCACGAGGGTAAGTGATGGATCTATCGACCAGCTGCAATGAAATATTGGTGGGCTTAGGTTCATACATTCCCAATTTCTTAAAAATAGATAAAGGCATCAAATTAATACTAGCACTCAAATCACATAATGCTTTCTCAAAATAAGAGTTACCAATAGAACAAGGAATAGTGAAACTTCCTTGATCTTTTAATTTTGGTGGTAGCTTCTTCAAAAGAATGGCGGAACTCCTCATTTAAATATATCATCTCAAATTCCTCAACCTTGCATTTCTTTGTAAGGATTTCCTTAAAAAACTTTGCATACTTTGGCATTTGAGAGATGACGACTTCAACAAACGGAATGTTAATTTATAATTTCTTGAACATCTCTAAGAATTTAGAAAATTCCTTATCTGGTTGAGTGTTCTTGAGCCTTTGAGGGAATGGGATCTTAGCATATAATGATGGTTCATATACTGTGCGGTGCTCACAATCCTTCTTCGCTTTCTGCCACTTTGGTTGTTCTTTCTCAACCTCTCTTTCTTTATTGCCATCTTGAATTGAGACATCTTTAATAAGAACATCATTTTTCTTGATTTGTTGTAGACAAGATATTGACACAATGAATGTTTGAGCCTATTATAAGTGGTGGTATTAATAGATAATTAAAGGAATCATAATATAATTACATATATAATCTTAAATGAACTTTGAATGTTGTATTTTTTGACTGAAACCTCCATTATGCGTGGATTCTAATTGAGTTATAAAAAGAATTAATCTTGTCCTTAATTTATTTATCAAGAGTGGATCTCCTAACCCAAGTAAATCTTTTTTATTTGTGACTAAGTTTTATCACCTTTATTGTTGTGACAAAATCTTTTCCTTATCTCAAAGAATTTTTTTTCATCAATTCCCTATGGATCGACCTCGAACTCCTAAGAATTTATTACTTGAAACAACCTACACTTGAGTTTGTAACTTATAATTCGCATTAAGTTTTTGGCGCCGTTGCCGAGGAATTGATTTGAAGAACAAATTTATTAAGCTCATCTTTCTTTAAGTAAACTTCACCATCTTGTATATATTTTTTTATACTCTTTTAATTTTCTTACTTACTAACTTAGTGAGAGAAACTATCACATCATCTTGTATATCTCCCTTCTCCCTTTCTCTTTCTATAATCTTCAATCATTAATAAAATAATCTTTCTTCTTCTTTTCTCTCTCGTTGGAGTAAAAAATCGATTTGTCGGTTCTCTGATTTTTACTTTATGTTTTAATAATATTTCAATCTTGACTCTTCTCTTCTTTCTCCTTTGCCGACTCTGGTGGGGCTCTACCTCTCTCCGATTTTCATGTTTTAAATTTACTTTCTGCAGTTTATTTTCTGTATTTTACTTTCTATTTTATTATTTTGTATAGCATGTAAAGTAATTTGTCTGCTCTCCTACTTTCTTTCATCTTGTTCTTACTAACTTTCTAACTTACTAACCTAATTATTAACTTTCGAACTTATTAATTTATTAACTTACTAATTTACTAACTATGATATTTAACGACAGGTTTATACCACCTACTTGTACATTTTTATTTTATTTTAAGTCACTTATTTATGCTTAATTGGTATTGTGATTTAAATTCTGGTCGTTTGGTTAAAGTTAATCCTGGTACTTTATGTATTGATTTCTTTGAATCACAATCACACACATTAAACACAATGACTGAAAATGAAAGTGTACATGATGAACATGAAAATCAATTATTGGGAACCATGCGTGAATATTTGCAACTATCTCAAAATTCTAGTCCATCATGTTTTAGCTTTCCACTCAATGCTAGCAATATTATATTTAAGCCAGGTATGATTTCATTACTTCCTAATTTCCATAATTTAGAATCTGAAAGCCCATATTTACATCTAAAAGAATTTGAAGAAGTATGTACCACTTTTAATGACTAGACTTACACTGAATAGATTGTTAAGCTTAAATTGTTTCCTTTTTCTTTGAAAGATAAAGCAAAAACTTGGCTTAATGCTTTGAAACCAAGGTTAATTAGCACATGGCAAGAAATGCAATGTGAGTTGTTAAAGAATTTTTTTTTAACACATAAAATCAATGCTTTGAAAAGACAAATCCAAATTTTTTTCAAAAATTCAAATGAAATATATTTTCAAAGTTGGGAACGTTTCAAAGATTTGTTGAATTCTTGCCCACATCATGATTTTAAAAAATGGTGTACTATAAGCTTCTTTTATGAAGGGTAAACACCTGAAACTAAACAATTTGTGGAAATACTATGCAATGATAAGTTTCTTGATAAAGAACCTGAAGAAGTTTTAGACTATTTAGACCATTTAGCTGAAAATTCTTAATCTTCGCATAGTGCTAATCCTTCTAGAAATTCAATTAGATATAACCTTGCAAATGCTAGTAAAGGAAAATATCATGTTAGTCATGAAGAAGATCTAAATGCTAAGTTTGCCAGTTTGGCTAGAAAGGTTGAAGTCATGGAATCAGCGAAAGTGAAAAAAATCAAATCTATGCAAAATGAAGAAATTTGTGGCATTTGTGATGAATTAGGATACTCAACAAATAAATGTCCAAAAATTCTTATTTTTAAAGAAGTTGTGCATGAGCAAGTAAATGTAATGAACAATTTTAAAAAGTCATTCACCTCTTCTTTTTCAGATTCATACAATCCAGGATGAAGAAATCACCCGAACTTCAGTTAGAGGACTAACAATTAGGCACAATTTATGCAACCACCGCCTCCTCAGGCGCAACTGGATTCACAAAATTCTCAAGGATATGCACCTTATGTCTCACCATATAGGAAAAATCTTGAAAAAACTTTGCATACATTCATGGAAAAGTAAGAGGTCATTAATAACCAAAACACTCAAGCTATGATTGACATAAAAGACACTCTTGCTAAACTTTCTTCTGCACTCACTAATCACAAGAAAGGGAAATTTCATTCTCAACCTTAAACGAATCCCAAGGGTCAGTACAACCTAAATGAGGATAGTTCAAAAATCCAACAAATAGATCAAGTCAAGTCAGTGATAACTCTTAGGAGTAGAAAGGTTGTTGAAAAACAAATTCCTAAACCTTGTGAGAAAGATTATGAATTAATTCCCAAAGATAAGGAAGGATTTGATAAGCCACTTGGCCAAAAGGAGACCAAACTCTCGTCTTCACCCCCATATCCTCAAGCATTAAATAATTCAAGTAAAGTGAACTATAACAGTAAAATTTTTGAAATCTTTAAATAAGTGAAAGTCAATATTCCTCTGTTAGATGCTATCAAATAGATTCCCTGTTTTGCCAAATTTTTGAAGGACTTGAATACTGTTAAAGGAAACTAAATGTGAAAAAGAATACCTTTTTGGCTGAACAAGTAGGCCCCATTCTTCAGAACAATAATGTGTTAAAATATAAGACCCTAATTATCCTATAGTTTCATGCATTATTGGAGAACATAAAATTAAACGAGCTTTACTTGATCTTAGTGCTAATGTTAATTTACTTTCATATTCAGTTTATCAGCAACTCAACCTAAGTGAGTTAAAACTAACTTCTATAACTCTTCTACTTGCCGATAGATCAATTAAAATTCTAAAAGGAATAGTGGAAAATGTGTTGGTACAAGTTAATAAATTTATATATATTGTGGATTTTATTATCTTGGAAACTGAACCTATAGATAATAGTAACAAGTCAATTCCTATTATTTTAGGTTGCCCCTTTTTAGTAACATCTAATGCTTTGATAAATTGTAGAAATCGAATGGTGAAGCTAACATTTGAAAATATGACATTGCATGTTAATGTTTTCTGAAGCATGCTCTTTGCTTGATTGTACACAAGTAATGGAATACAAACGATGGAAGCCAAGATTCGAAGAGCTAAAACCCATGAATGATAATACCCATGAAGAAGTACCTACACTGAAACTAAAGTCATTACCTGCTGGGTTGAAGTACACATTTTTGGGAGAAGAACAAAACTTTCCAGTGGTAATTTCCTCACCCCTTACCAAAGAACAAGAAGGTATATTGATAGAAGTACTTAAAACGCATAAAAATGTAATTGGATGGACATTAAAGGACATAAAAGGTATTAATCCATTAATTTGTATACATGGAATACATTTAGAGGGTAATGCTAAAATATCTCAACAACTTCAAAGAAAATTAAATTCATACATGAAAGAGGTAGTTAGAGCTGAAGTTCTCAAATTACTTGATATTGGAATTATCTACCCTATCTCTGATAGCCAGTGGATAAGCCTTACACAAGTTGGGCCAAATAAATCTAGAATAACAGTGGTCGAAAATGAAAAAGGCGAATTAATACCTACGCGAGTCTCATTCAGTTGGCGTATATGTATTGATTTTAGAAAATTGAATGCAGCCACTAGGAAAGATCATTTCCCCTTGTCATTTCTTGATTAAATTCTAGAAAGAGTAGTAGGACACCCCTACTATTATTTTCTTGATGGTTATTCAGGGTATAATCAAACATCAATTGCATTAGAGGATCAAGAAAAGACCACTTTTACGTGCCCATTTGACACTTTTGCATATAGAAGAATGTCTTTTGGTCTTTGTAATGCTTTGGTAACTTTACAAAGATGCATGCTAAGTATCTTTAGTGACATGATTAAGCATTATTTAGAGGTTTTCATGTATGACTTGACGGTTTTTTGAAATTCTTTTGAAAATTGTCTTGATAATTTGGAAAAAGTTCTTAAAAGATGCAAAGAAAAAAGATTTGTGTTAAATTGGGAAAAATGTCATTACATGGTTACCTCAGGAATAATGTTAGGTCATGTGATATCTTCTAAGGGAATTGAAGTTGATAAGGATAAAGTTGAATTAATTGCTCATTTGCCTCCCCCAAAAACAATCAGAGAAGTTCATTCATTTTTAGTACATGCAGGATTTTACAGAAAATTCATTAAGGACTTTAGTGCCATATCTAGACCATTATATAATCTTCTAATAAAAGATGCACCATTTGATTGGACTCAAGATTGTCAGAAATCTTTTAAAAAATTAATCAGTCTTTTGACATCTGCTCCTATCATGCAATCCCCTAACTAGTCTTTGTCTTTTGAGTTAATATGTGATGCTAGTGATTTTGCTATTGGCTCTGTTTTAGGCCAAAGAAAGGAAGGTAAGTCTCATGTAATTTATTACGCAAGTCAAACTTTAAATAGTACACAAATGAATTACACCACTACTGAAAAAGAACTACTTACTGTAATTTTTGTATTGAATAATTTTTGAGCTTATTTAATTAGTTCTTCTACTATTGTTTTCACAAATCATGTTACTATTAGATATTTAATGTCTAAACAAGATGTCAAACCTAGGTTAATACGGTGGATCTTACTTCAAGAATTCAACATCATAATAAAAGACAAGAAGGACCCAAAAATGTTATTACAGATCATTTGTCTAAACTTACAACAGCTCATCTTTTGATAACACACCTATCAATGATTCTTTTTTCAATGAATTTTTATTTTCTGTCAATTTTATGCCTTGGTTTGCTAACATTATCAATTTTCTTGTAACAGGTAAGATACCGCCTCAGTGGACACACCAAGACAGAAAGAAGTTTTTGACTGAGGTGAAAATTTTTTAATGGGATGACCCATATTTGTTCAAATATTACCCTAATCAAATCTTTTGGAGATGTGTACCCGACAGTGAGGTAGGTAGTATCATTAAATTTTGTCATTCAGAAGCATATGGAGGTCATTTTTCTTCAAAGAAAATAGCTGCAAAAATCTTACAGTGTAGATTTTATTGGCCCACTTTATTTAGGGACAGCTATACTTTTTGTAAAAGTTGTGAAAATTGTCAGAAATTGGGTTCTATTTCTAAACGAGACATGATGCCTCTGAACTCTATCATTGTTATTGAAATTTTTGATTGTTAGAGAATTGATTTCATGGGTCCATTTCCATTATCATTTGGATTTGTGTATATTTTGGTTGTAGTTGATTATGTCTCAAAATGGATTGAGGTGATTCCATGTTAACACAATGATCATAAAACTGCTCTTAAATTTCTAAAAGAAAATGTTTTGAGTCAATTTGAAATCCCTCGAGCTATCATCAGTGATAGAAGAACACATTTTTGTAATAAATCATTTGAATCTTTAATGAAGAAATATGGCATTACACACAAAATTGCTACCTCTTATCATCCTCAAATAAGTGGACAAGTAAAATTAGCAAATAAGGAGATTAAACAAATTTTGAAAAAAATGGATAACCCAAATCGTAAAGATTAGTCTTTAAGACTAAACGATGCACTTTGGGCTTATCGTACTGCTTTCAAAACATCTTTAGGCATATCACCCTATCGGTTAGTCTATGGAAAACCTTGTCACTTGCTTGTAGAACTAGAACATAAAGCATTTTGGGCCATTAAAGCTTTCAACTTAAATCTTGATGATGCTTGCAAGTTACACAAATTGTAATTAAATGAACTTGAGGAATTAAGAAATGATGCATATGAAAACACAAAAATTTATAAAGCCAAAATAAAAGTTTTTCATGATAAATCAATTTTGAGAAAATCTTTTGAAATTAGTAAAAAAAGTTCTACTTTATAATTCTCGTCTTCACCTATTCCCTAGAAAATTGAGATCTAGGTGGAGTGACCCTTTTATTATCAAACATGTGTATCCTCATGGGGCCATAGACATTGAGAACCCTAGGAATGGTAATGTATTTAAGGTCAATGGACAAAGACTCAAACCATTTCTAGAAAATCAAGTTGTTGAGGTAAAATTCATCTATCTTTCTAATCCATGTTATGAATAGAATTTATTTAAATTTTGTAGCTTTCTTTTTGCATTTCTTTGTGACCCCGGTTAAGTGGAGATAATGGTACTCTGTGACTCTCAAGTCAGTTTATTTTTCAATTTCCCATAATAACTGATTCCTTCTCCTTTAAAATAGATGTCATTCTCTTGAATTTAAGAAAACATTTTTCTTCTCTTCCTCAAAATGCTCTAAAAAAATCTACAAAGTTAGGTGTGAAAGATTGAGACTGTTAATGCACAAGGGCATCCCACAAGATATATGTTACCAAGTGGCCCCAGTACTCAAGAGGGGGGGTGAATTGAGTATGTAAGTCAAGTTGGCAAATCTTTCGCAATTCGGTTGATAAACAATTTTTCGTTGAAGCTATTTGATGATTAGAACTAATTGGATAAATGGAATAACTACTTTTACTAATAAATGCAACAATCAAGAAGAATAATATTCAAGATATTCAATGAAACAGTACTTAATGTAAAGAGAAGGGTTTAGAGAGAGCAAACACAGCGATTTATCCTGGTTCGATCACCAATCCACTTGTGATCTACGTCCAGTCCCCAAGCAATCAACTTGAGATTTTTCACTATATCTTCAAGCTTCAATGGGTGCTTGATAACCACTACAACCTTGAGCACTCAACACAATGGGATACCTCACCCTAGTGCTTGAGCCTCTATTTTCAAAGGGATAAATCACCCTCTCTAAATAGATTGAATAAGATTTAAATGGATGAAACTCTCTCAAGAGCAAGTATTACAAATTGAAGCACTATGATATTTAGGATTCACACAAACTCAAGCTCAAAACAGAGGATTTAGTAAAATGATGAGAAAAACTTGTTTGAAGCTTAATAGGGATTTTTTAGAATAGTTGGTTCAGTTTTTCTAACCTCCTAAACAAGCCCAACTTCCAAATATATAGGTAAGTGCTATTAAATGCCGTTGGAGGTGGTTGTGAGCAATTAATGCTCTGCAATATAGCCGTTACGAGCTTCTGCATATTTTTCCAGAACTTAGGCTAACTGGTTAGCTAAGTGTTCTAACCGGTTAGGGGGTCATTTAGGCTGAAGGAGAAGTGTTCTAATTTGATAGATAACCGGTTAGGAATATGTCCTAATCGGTTAGGATATTACCAACGTGGGTTCTGAGTTGATGAATAACCGATTAGGTCTTCTATCTAATCGGTTAGGCCAACACGTTTTTGGCTTCTGAGTTTGTGAATAACTGGTTAGGCTATTTGCCTAATCGGTTAGGACAAAACAATTTTGGCTTTTGGAAGTGAGACTAACCGGTTAGGTCTTCTACCTAATCGGTTAGGCCAACATGTTTTTGGCTTCTGAGTTTGTGAATAACCGATTAGGCTATTTGCCTAATTGGTTAGGACAAAACAATTTTGGCTTCTGACTTATAAGATAACTGGTTAGGAACCTTGCCTAATCGGTTAGGCATTTGAAAGAAACACGAGGCAAGCCATTTTCTGAGCAAGCTAACCGGTTAGGAGATAGTCCTAATCGGTTAGGAGCCTTAGAAATTTGAATCCTAACAAGAACAGAGATAGTTTTGTGCATGTCAAAAGGAGTTGGAAAGTTCTAAGAGGCTTGTCTTAATTTTGACATATGCATGGAACTTGCTTGAAAGTGAATATAAGATTTCAAAGCATTTGTTGCATAAAAGCATTTTTGAATCTTACTTGAAAAACCATTTTGCAAATACATTTTAAGGAGGTCATTTGAGCTTGAGGTGAATCACTAGAATACCTTTACACTAGTTCTATAGCCTATATGTTAAGCTTGCGTTTCTTGTGACTTGATCATTGTATTCCCATGCTTTCTTGTTTGTCGACATCAAAACCATTTGCATCTTCTCCATGTTAATCACATTCTCCCCCTTTTTGATGATGACAAACACTTATTGAGAAAAGAGTTAGTTCAAACGATAATTGGAATTCATAATAGAATTTGGAGACTTACTCCCCCTCTTTTGTTCAAGAGGTGCTTAAATCAGAGATGCACAGCTCCCCCTTTGTTTTGGAATTCCAGGACCATTAATTTACAGACAATTCACAAATTCATTTTCATTACACATGCACATTTAGTTACTTTTCTCAATAAAAAGAAACACTCTTATCCAAGACTTATATCCTTCTCCCCCTTTTGGCATAATCAAAAAGACAATCAGTAACCTAGGGTATTCAAAACCAACCATGCACAACAGAAACTGATTAATAAGATTCAGCATTTTCCAGTAACTTATAAGCAATCATACTATACAGAAACGCACTAACAGGCATACCAAGGTTTATATGTCCAAGATTCATAACAAGAGTTTAAGATCACTATCAGGATTACCAAAATAAGCTAAAGATAAGCAGTTATCATGATAAACAGGAATTAGTGCATCATACTAAATAATTCTCCCAACATGTTCAAAAAAAGGATAATAAAGCAGAATAAAAAAAAAAAGAGTTCAAAAGTGCAGCAGCACAATTGTGAGAGATATAGAGTCCATGCCTAAGCCCCAGGGTTCTCGGGTGCTGGAAAGCGATGCTCGATCCTGTCCAAGTGGTCCTCCATGGCACTTAATCGATCAAAGATAACTGTGTTGCTGTGTTCTTGGTAGGTGCGCAGATCCACGATGGCTGCGAGAATGCAAGCTTCACTGGTGGTTTCAGAGACGTTACTCATATCTGGTGCCTCCTCTATAGGGACATCAACTGTGTCAACAGGAAATTCTTCTGGTGGCGCTCCTCCCAATCGTGCTTAGCCATAAGTCCATTCACCATTGACCTTTTTCATGTGCATTCTATTAAGAGATGCAAGACCAAATTTATGAGGCCCAGCAGTGTTTACAATGTCATCGTCCAATAATGGAACCTTATGATGGTCTAAGATTCGAGCGACCAGAAGAGCATATGGAAGATCCATGACTGCCTTGTTTTTAGCTTTCATCATGGTGTGTATAATGTAGAAAGGCCATTTGATCTTGATGCGTTCCTTTAGCAGCCACATCAGAAAGATGTCTTCCTCTTCAACCAGGGCATAATTACTTGCCCTTGGTGCGAGAATGTGAGTGACGATGAAATGAAGAAGATGATCATGTATCTTCAGGAGCCCAGTAGTGAAAGTTCCTTTTGGCATTGGAACTCCAGGCTGAATCATGCCCATTGCAGCATCATCTCTCTTATAATTTTCTCACTTACCATGGTTTTCCAGTCTGAGCTTTTCACCGGAGTGGGGAAGATCAAACAAAGGCACCCACTCACTAGGATTCACCACAATCTTATGCTTCTTAACTTTAGAAATTAAAGATCCACCTTTAATAGATAAATTGCAGAAGAACACTTTAGTGAGTTCAAGATAGAAATACCCCGGATTTGTGGTGACAAGGGTTCTCAACCCATGGAACTCAAGAAGTTCTGTGAGAGAAGTGAAGCCTTCTTGGATGAAAAACTCCTAGTCCATCCATTTTGGTGAGATGAGACGCCTTGCATGGAATTCCAATTGATACTTCTTCATCTGAGCAGGATCAGTGAAGTATCTCCCAAGGTTCAGAGTAACTGAAAAATCTGGATCAGTGGCAGTAGGGTTTGTTTCTTTTGGGACATTGGGGTTTTTTGTGTGTGTTCTTTTGGGGAATGAAGAGCTGCTGGCCATGGTGGAAATGGAGGCTTAGGGCATGGTGGTGGAGAGTGAGAGTGAGAGGGAGATTGGGGGTTTAATGGGAAATGATGATGGGGGATGATGGAATGTGAGAAAGATGGGGTTGGAAGACCGAATTTGGTGTGGAGTAAAGGTGGGGAATGAAGGTGAGGAAGTGGGTGTGTGATAGCCCGAGAGAACGAGGATGAAGATGGAAGTGGAGGGGGCGTGAATGGAGGGAACACGCTGCAGGAGGGGCTTTTTAATTAGAGTGCCTAACCGGTTAGGGATTGTGAGTAACCGGTTAGGGCTATTAGGAAATAGGCACTGAGATATCCAATAACTGGTTAGGGAAATTGGGTAACCGGTTATTGTGCTAAGTCAGAACGCACCATTTGGTTCCCAAACGCAGGGTAACCGGTTAGGAGTTATGCCTAACCGAATATTAGGCCATGACAAAGAATCCCTCAATGTTCCAAGGCACTTCCAAGTCCCATAGGTAACCATATTGTTCTTCTTCTACTTGATTATTCCACTGATAGCATTACAACAAACTTATAGGAATAATTCTTGACATGCATCAGTAGAAGCAATTTGATTTCACTTCTAGTATTCCAAAAACACTTGAAGTTCATTTTGAACACATTTCTCCCAATATCAGTAGGAACTTTTGAGCTTTCAAATTTGAGGGACTTAAGCATGAACTCAGCTCCTGCAAAACAAAGTAAGGGGACACTCCGACGCTCAAGTCAGTATTGGATTCAAATATAATGAGGAATTTAGAAATTATGCAGCAATTGTTAATTGATGCATGATTGATCCAATATACCAAGTTCATTTCTAATATAGAAAAATGCTTCTTTTACCAGGGGTTTGGTGAAAATATCAGCAAGTTGCTTAGTTGTTTCAACAAATTCAAGTATGCAATCACCCTTTTGAACATGATCTCTAATGAAATGATGTCTTATTTCAATATGTTTAGTTCTAGAATGCAAAATGAGATTTTTTGACAAGTTAATTACACTAGTATTATCACATCTTATTGGGATATGATCAAGTTTAAGACCATAGTCCAAGAGTTGTTATTTCATCTAAAGGATTTGAGAACAACAACTCCCAGCTGTAACATATTCAGCTTCAGCTGTAGACAATGCCACACTATTTTGTTTCTTGCTATGCCAAGAAACTAGTGAGCTTCCAAGCAAGTGGCATGTTCCACTAGTGCTCTTTCAATCCATTTTGCATCCGGCAAAATCAGAATCTGAATATCCAATAAGACTACATGAGGCACCTTTAGGGTACCATAAACCCATTTGTGATGTGCCTATTAGATATTTCATTATTCTTTTAACAGCACTTAGGTGTGATTCCTTAGGATTAGCTTGATATCTAGCACACATGTATACACTAAATATTATATCAGGCCTACTTGCAGTAAGATAAAGGAGTGAGCCAATCATACCTCTATATTTCGTAATTTCTACTGATTTACCTCATTCATCCTTGTCCAAATAGCAAGAGGTGCCTATAGGAGTAGCCATATGCTTGACATTGTCCATTCCAAACTTTTTGAGTAGCTCCTTACAATACTTGGATTGGTTTATGAACGTTCCTTCTTTTGCTTGCTTGATTTGGAGACCAAGGAAGAAGTTGAGTTCACCCATCATGGACATCTCAAACTCGCTTTGCATAATATTTGAAAATTCTTTACAAAGAGAGTTGTTAGTAACTCCAAATATAATGTCATCCACATAGATCTGAACTAGAAGTATGTCATGCATTTTATGTTTTATGAAAAGGGTAGTGTCAACCTTGCCTCTAGAAAAACCTTTTTTCTAAAAGAAATTTGCTCAACCTTTCATACCAAGTTCTAGGAGCTTGTTTCAAGCCATACAAGGCCTTTTTCAGTTTAAAAACATGGTTGGGCATTTCAAAGTCCTCAAAACCAGGAGGTTGTTCTACATACACCTCTTCTTGTATAAAACCATTTAAAAAGGCACTTTTGACATCCATTTGATAGAGTTTGAAATCCATGATGCAAGCATATGCAAGTAACATTCTAATGGCCTCTAATCTAGCTACGGGAGCGTAAGTTTCTTCATAATCTATGCCTTCTTCTTGATTATAACCCTTAGCTACAAGCCTAGCTTTGTTTCTTATTATTAAGCCCGTTTCATCAAGTTTGTTCCTAAAGACCCATTTGATGTCAATTATAGGATGATCATTGGGCCTTGGAACTAATTCCCAAACTTGATTTCTCTCAAATTGGTTTAGTTCTTCTTGCATGGCCAAGATCCAATGTTCATCATTAATAGCCTCATTTATGTCTTTAGATTCAACTTGAGAGACAAAAGCTAGGTGATTGCATGCATTTCTAAGTGAGTTTCGAGTGATTACCCCTTTTGATACATCACCTATCACCCCGTCGAGAGGATGATATCTTGAAGTCCTCCATTCCTTGGGTAGATCCAAGATTTCTGAATCTTCTTGCCATGGGTGATCAAGGAGTCTCTCTTCTTCCTTCTTGGGCTCTTTCTCTTGATTTTCCAAGTGAGTTTTTTCTAAGATTTCTGCAACATCATCAACAAGCTCCTTTCTCGACTCATTTGGGTTAGTTTCATCAAATGCAACATGTATGGACTCTTCTATGGTTATAGTTCGTTTGTTATAGACTCTAAAGGCCTTACTATGAATAGAATAACCAATGAATATTCCCTCATCAGATTTTGCATCAAACATCCCCAAGTTATCTTTTCTATTATTCAAAACAAAGCATTTACATCCAAAGACATGAAAATGTGACACATTTGATTTCTTTCCTTTGTACAGTTCATATGGGGTTTTCTTTAAAATTGGCCTTATTAAGGCTCTATTTATAACATAATAAGCGGTGTTAACCGCATCCACCCAAAAGTACTTAGGAAGGTTGGCCTCATTGAGCATAGTTCTTGCCATTTCCTCTAAAGATCGATTTTTCCTTTCTACAACACCATTTTGTTGTGGTGTTCTAGGGGCAGAAAAATTATGCTTAATGCCATGTTCATCACAAAAAGTTTCAAAATCATGATTTTCAAATTCACCACCATGGTCACTTCTTATGGATGCAATACAAAAACCTTTTTCATTTTGGATAACTTTGGCAAGTTTTCTAAATGATTGAAAAGCATCATTTTTGTGGGCCAAGAATAATGTCCATGTAAACCTAGAAAAATCATCCACAATCATTAATGCATAGTAATTCCCTTTAAAGCTCATAGTTCTAGAGGGACCAAAAAGATCCATGTGCAAAAATTGTAAAGGTCTAGAAGTTGAAACTATGTTTTTAGCTTTAAAAGAGACCTTTACTTGTTTTTCCTTTTGACATGCATCACAAAGTTTGTCTTTTTCAAATTTGAGCTTTGGAAGACCAATTACTAGTTCTTCAGAAACTAATTTGTTTAAGTGATCCATGTGAATGTGAGCAATTCTTCTATGCCATAACCATGAATCATTTTCTTTACTCATAAAGCACTTAGCATCATTTGAGGAGATATCATCTAGACTAATCATATATATATTATTGACCCTATGACCAACAAATTTAACTTGCTTATCATCCTTTCCCTCAATTATGCAACAAGAGGAATCAAATATTACTCTATTGCCTTTATCACATAATTGACTAATACTAAGCAAGTTATGTTTGAGTCCTTCAACAAGTAAAACATTGTCAATAGATGATGAAGGAATCTTACCAACTTTGCCAATCCAAGAATCTTCCCTTTGTTGTTATCACCATATGTGACATGACCATGTTTCTTGTGTATAAGGGAGGAGAACTTGGAGCCATCACCGGTCATGTGCTTGGAGCAACCACTATCAAGATACCAATTTGAGTTCTTGGTCTTCAAGCACACCTACAACACACATTCATGTTTTAACTTTTGGTACCCAAATTGTCTTGGGTCCTTGTGTGTTAGAGTTAGGCATGGTACCTTTAGGAACCCAAACTCTTTTTATTCCAACTTTATTGTTTATGTTCTTTCTAGCATTGCAAGTTGATGCACTATGTCCTTTCCTACCACAATGAAAACATTTGACGATGGGACTACTTGAAGTTTTTGAGGAAACAAAGAAATTCTTATAAGACTTTTGATGGTTGTTTGGATTAAAGCCCAAGCCAGCTTTTTGAAAAACACATTTTTGTCTTCCTAACTGCACATTCAAGTTGTCTCTTCCAAAAGTGAATTTTACAAGAGTGTTGTTCAAGTCTTCAATTTCTTTTTCAAAAGCTTTACATGATGAACAAGGTAATGATATAGATGCATTATCATGTGAACAACAAGTCATACATAATGAATTAGCATCTATGAGTCCTAAGGTCTCATTTTCGATTTTAAGTTCATTTTTCTCCTTAGTTAAAGTAGAAACTTTCTTTATCAATAGGGAGATTGTTTTATTAGAAGACAAAATCATTTTTGTGAGCCTTAAAGATTCATCATGCAATTCTTGAAAGGCATCTTGCAATTCATCATAAGAAGGTGGAGGTTCTAGGTTAAAAGAGGTTACCTCGGTGTCGCTTTCTCCACTTTCTTCTCCTTGAGCCATGAGGCAAAGATGAGCTTCTTCATTCTCCGAATCGTCAGAAGAGCTTAAATCATTGTCCTCCCAAGCTATGTATGCTCTTCTTCATTTCTTTTCCTTGGAGGGCCTTTTCTCAAATTTCTCTGTCTTTTTGAGATATATAGGACACTCCATTTTCATGTGCCCCGGTTTTTCGCATTCATAGCATTTTGGAGGAGTAGAGGATCCTTCTCCTTTGTGATATGCTTCTTTTGAGGAAACGGTGGTCTTCTTTGAAATCCCTTTTTCTTCAAGAATCTTCTGAATTTTCTCACAAGGAGACTAAGATTCTCCTCACTTAGCTCAATATTTTCAGCATCCTCTTCACCATCTTCATCATCATCTTCAAGTATGGAAGAGGTGGCCTTGAGTGTAATTCCCTTCTTCTTTTTGTCATGCTCTTCATTTTGATTGAGCCTATTTAGTTCCAGCTCATGCTCTTGAAGTTTTCTGAATAGGGTGGCTAGAGACATAGTTGATAAATCTCTTGATTCCGCAATCGCCATTACCTTGGGTTGCCAATTCCTGCTTAGACATCTCAAGACTTTGTTAAAAAGATCCTCATTAGGAAATGTCTTTCCCAATGAGATGAGATGATTAACAATATGAGTAAATCTCTTTTGCATATCTTGAATACTCTCACCTTGATTCATTCTAAACAATTCATATTCATAAGTAAGAGTGTTTATTCGAGACCGTTTTACCTCACTAGTACCTTCATGAGTTACTTGTAGGGTATCCCACATTTCTTTTGTGGTCTTACAATTTAACACCCTAAAGAATTCATCATACCCCAAGGATGTGGTGATGATGTTCTTGGCTCTCAAATTGTATTGAACCTTCTTTTTATCATCATCGGTCCAATCACTTCTAGGTGTATTAATTGTCACGCCATCTTTAGTTTATGTTGGGACAAAAACACCATTTTCAACGGCGTCCCACACATCTAAGTCAATAGCTTCAATAAAAATTTTCATTCTTTCTTTCCAATAAGCATAACCATCCCCATTGAAATAGGGAGGCCTATTTATAGAAGAACCTTCATTTGAAAAACCATTTGAAGCCATCACTTCTCTTGAAGCTGCTAAGCTCTTTATACAAGAGTCTAGCTCTGATACCACTTGTTACCAAGTGGCCTCAGTACTCAAGAGGGGGGGTGAATTGAGTATGCAAGTCAAGTTGACAAATCTTTCACAATTTGGTTGATAAACAATTTTTCGTTGAAGCTATTTGATGATTGGAACTAATTGGATAAATGGAATAACTACTTTTACTAATAAATGCAACAATCAAGAAGAACAATATTCAAGATATTCAATGAAATAGTGCTTAATGTTAAGAGAAAGGTTTAGAGAGAGCAAACACAGCGATTTATCCTGGTTCGATCACCAATCCACTTGTGATCTACGTCCAGTCCCCAAGCAATCAACTTGAGATTTTTCACTATATCTTCAAGTTTCAATGGGTGCTTGATAACCACTACAACCTTGAGCACTCAACACAATGAGATACCTCACCCTAGTGCTTGAGCCTCTATTTTCAAAGGGATACCTCACCCTCTCTAAATAGATTGAATAAGATTTAAATAGATGAAACTCTCTTAAGAGTAAGTATTACAAATTGAAGCACTATGATATTTAGGATTCACACAAACTCAAGCTCAAAATAGAGGATTTAGTAAAATGATGAGAAAAACTTGTTTGAAGCTCAATAGGGATTTTTCAGAATAGTTGGTTCAGTTTTTCTAACCTCTTAAACAAGCCCAACTTCCAAATATATAGGTAAGTGCTATTAAATGCCGTTGGAGGTGGTTGTGAGCAATTAATGCTCTGCAATATAGCCGTTACGAGCTTCTGCATATTTTTCCAGAACTTAGGCTAACCGGTTAGCCAAGTGTTCTAACCGGTTAGGGGGTCATTTAGGCTGAAGGAGAAGTGTTCTAATTTGATAGATAACCGGTTAGGAATATGTCCTAATCGGTTAGGATATTACCAACGTGGGTTCTGAGTTGATGAATAACCAGTTAGGTCTTCTATCTAAACGGTTAGGCTAACACGTTTTTGGCTTCTGAGTTTATGAAAAACCGGTTAGGCTATTTGCCTAATCGGTTAGGACAAAATAATTTTGGCTTCTGGAAGTGAGACTAACCGGTTAGGTCTTCTACCTAATCGGTTAGGCCAACACATTTTTGGCTTCTGAGTTTGTGAATAACCGGTTAGGCTATTTGCCTAATCGGTTAGGACAAAACAATTTTGGCTTCTGACTTATAAGATAACCAGTTAGGAACCTTGCCTAATCGGTTAGGCATTTGAAAGAAACACGAGGCAAGCCATTTTCTGAGCAAGCTAACCGGTTAGGAGATGGTCCTAATCGGTTAGGAGCCTTAGAAATTTGAATCCTAACAAGAACAGAGACAGTTTTGTGCATGTCAAAAGGAGTTGGAAAGTTCTAAGAGGCTTGTCTTAATTTTGACATATGCATGGAACTTGCTTGAAAGTGAATATAAGATTTCAAAGCATTTGTTGCATAAAAGCGTTTTTGAATCTTACTTGAAAAATCATTTTGCAAATACATTTTAAAGAGGTCATTTGAGCTTGAGGTGAATCACTAGAATACCTTTACACTAGTTCTATAGCCTATATGCTAAGCTTGCGTTTCTTGTGACTTGATCATTGTATTCCCATGCTTTCTTGTTTGTCGACATCAAAACCATTTGCATCTTCTCCATGTTAATCACAATATACGCTAGATAATTGAAGCAAAGGTTCACTTAGTAGGTGAATCTTCAAATTCATTTGTCTCATACATGCCAAGTCTCGGTAAAAGTTCGTATTCTAAAAGGAGAAGAGCAAAAAGAATGTAAGTTTATTACAAATGTGCGCGATAGAATTATAACACGCGATATCATTCTTTGGGAATGATTTCCATAAATCGAGAAGATAAAATATACTTTATTAAGAATTGACTAAGTAAGGAGTCATTAAATGATATCTTATTGACTTTTGGGATGCATTCTTGTGGAGTTGTATATCGTAAACTTCTTGATTTTTGGAATCTCTTCAGGGACGAGCAAAAGCATTACAATCTTGGAAATCTGACTCAAAAAGACCCTGTTTGCCAATTATAAGAAAATTGGATGGGAAGCTTATTCTCGACTCATAGAAGGCATTTAAGCTATTATTGGACGTAAAACTAGAGGAATATGTAAGCCACAATCACAATAACATGTATATATTATCTTGTCCATCTCTTAAAAAAAAAAGGCGATCGAAAGAGTACCATACTCTTAATTGAGTGTAGAGCCCCTACCCGTGGCAGACCCGTCATTGACTTGGGTGGGCCTTCACATGCCGTTTCATAAATAAGGTTCATGTACCATGCTCTGTAGAGAGCCGCATTATCCATTCTCAGGATTTTCTCCAAGCTCTGGATGATTGATGGACAGATAGAAGCGTTTCATCTTTATAGTGCACATGAAACTGTTACTGAGCCATATACTTACTTTAATTAGTAGGCCTTTATGGCGAGTTCTGACTGGCTGTGGTAAAGTACCACCTTCTTAAAATATAGGCCTTTAATTAGGTTTGCAAGAAGATATGACTGTTATTTCGTAAGCGGGACTAAAAGGGCTCAAAAGTTTTGTGGCCTATTTTGGCAGGGTGTTTCTAATCCTTGTGGAGTTCTTATGTTGCAATGGTGACACACAACTCAAAGATATGCTACCATTTGTTATTATAATGTTTATTTCTTTTATCTTTGTATAATTTTGTTATATTTGGGTTTTGGACAAACGATCCCTTTGGGAAGGGTCCTTTAGGAGTTTCTAGACTTCTTTACCTTGATAGTTTTCTTGAAGTTTAAAAAAATAAAAAAAAATAAAAAAAATAGTGTTTCTTAATTTCAAACTTTTCTGACAGTAGCCAACTTCCTCATATAGGTGCTATCATTACCTATTTCTATTCTCTTCCCTATTTAAACATTCAATTTTCTTCATTTTCCTCTAACTTATAATCATTCAAAGGGAGTGTTGATGCGTGAAATCCGCAAGTGTACGGTTTTGTTGTCAAGTAATAAAAAGATCGAATCCACAGAAACTGTGTCTATGAATACCAATTAATTAATTAATTCAATTAAGTTAAACAAAAGGGAATATGATTGTTGATTAAGAAGAACGTAGTAACAAAACAATTAAATAAAATTAAGAAAACAAAATTCAGAACAAAAATAACGAATTATCAAGAAAGGGATTTTCAATTTCAAGAAAGCTTCCAAGATTGGGATACCACAATGATACAAGATAAATCCCAATTGACAACCCTTTTATTAAATCTGAAATTCAATTGAAGGTGAATTACCCTAAATTAGTTAATGTTCTTTCTCAAGATACAAGATCCGTGCCCAATTAAACCAATTCCTACTCTCGTGGTAATTGAATTTAAATTGAACCCATTACGCTTTGTGGTAATTCATTGAATCCTCGAAAGGCTAAAAATACTCTCATGATTTAGACCTTAAGTTCAATTCTTATGGTTCCAACACCTAGGTTCACCTCTCAGTACGTCCCTAAATGCCTATGGGATGCAAATAAGTGGCCAGCAAATTCACATGAATAAAAGCAATAAGGATTGAATCAAAGAACAATCAAGATTAATAAAAGGGGAAACAACGCCAATTAATCATTATCAATGTATCAAAGGGCATTGCCCAATCCTAGAAACAAAAGTAACTACTCAGACATAGAGAAGAAGAAAACAGAAATCAAACTTAAAAACATCCCAAACCCGTAACAATGGAAGAAGAAGAAGAAGGATCAAGAACCCAAGCCTCCTTTGTGCCTCCTTTAGAACTAGGTTTCAATTCAAGCTAGAATACCCTAATTGCATTCAGAACATCTATTAATAGCCTAGGGTTTTCATGGGCCAAAAGCCCCCAAAAGAAATAAAAATGAAAAACTAAAAACTATTGTGCGCCCCGAACCACAGCCGTGGTGGCCACCACGGCCAGGCCGTGGTTGAGTCTGCTTCAAATTTCTTCAATTTCCTGGTTCCCACGAACCATGGCCGTGGTAGAGACCATGGGCAGGTCGTGGTTCCCTCTGGAATGGCCTTTTTGCATCTTTATTGCTATCCATTAAGCTCCAACTTCAATCATACAAACTTTCCATCCATTCCAAGGCCAATTTAGCACCAATCCTGCACAAGAACACCAAAAACACCGCAGTTATCTGAACTAAAGGAAAAATAAACTAAAAGGGAAACTAAAATGCCGAAGAATGCATACAAAAGAAGAACAAAACATGATGTTATTTCACACACATCAAATCCCCCCAAGCTTAAGACTTTGCTTGTCCTCAAGCAAAAATTAAAGTTAAACCAAGAAGTGGGATTAAAAGAAAATAATGAATAAGGAACCCGAGAAAACAATATCCAAGCAATAGGCTAAGACAAACAAAGAATCTGAGAGGTAATCAAAATCAAGTCCAATTAGAGGCTAAGTTCTCAGAAATCATGCATCCTCACTGATTGAATTAAGCTCACTCTACTAACCACACTCAAAGTGTTTAAGGGTGGAAACCATATGCTCAAAATTCTTCAAAGAAAATGCACTTCCATATGCTTGATAAGAAATCAGATTTCCACTAATAATCAGCATGCATGTAAGAATCAAAAGGTCTTTCAAAGGTTGTAATGGGGCCATGAGAATAATGTTAGGTAAGGTAGAGAAAGGAAGGTATACACAAAGAGCTCATCAAATTTTTCAATAAGCACAATAAATCCAATAGAACATCAATGGAGCAAAGACAATTTTTCAATCTAAAACATAACTCCACATTTCAAAGAATTTTCTTCCTTTCTTTTCCTTCTTCTCTTTCTCTTTTTTTTTTCTTTCAAGCTTCAATCTTATGATTTTCTTTTATTTGATCTTTTTTTTCTTTTTTTTTCATTTGAGAAAGAGAAGGGTCAAAAACATATAATTCCCAACACATCTTTCAAACAACTTTCAAGCCCAATTCGCTCCATTTAATATTCTAAATGATAACCAACAATGTTTCAGCATAGGTATCAAGAAAACAAGTATGCAATAGGCTCAAAATGGGCAACTAGAGGATGAAAGTGCAACAATTTCAGAAGGCCAGAAAAATACCTAAGATGCCTTAATCACATTCAAGCATGCAACTAAAAATTTTGCTTAAAAAAGGTTTCAAATCAAGTTCTAGAGCACATGATCAATGAAGAATATCACTCAACACAAAGAATGGGAACAAAAATCATATAATGCATAAGTCCCATACAAGCTCAAAACTCACATTTAGAGGTTTAAAAATTCAATGAGAAGCATAAATTCAGAGAACATTATGCTAATTATCAACTATCAAAAGATCACCTCTACTATCAATTAAAACAATGCCTGTTGTCAACTACATGAATCAACAAATTGGGTTCCAAATTAATACCATCTCAAAATCCTCAAAAGAGAGGGGCACAAGTTCAACCAAAAACCCAAGAGATATGATGGTGTGAAAATGCAATATGAAAATGTAATGCAAAACAAGACATGAGAATGCATGAAACTAATGAGAATGAAAATAAGAAAATGAAAATGAAAAAAACCCCCCAAGCTTAGAACTTACATTGTCCCCAATGTAAAAATCTAAAACAAGAGAAGGGATAAAAGAAAATAACTCACTCATGGTGGAAAAACTTCGGTGTTCAATCAATGGCCATAGAATTTTTCATGGGTCGAGTGTGGAACCTTCGATCTCTCTTCTTTCTAAATATGACTTCAAGAAGGGTCAAATCTAAACAAAATCCAAAAGACAAACATCAAAACAACAATCTATCATACAAAATTAAAATAAAAAGAAGAAATAAAATAGAAAAATAAGATAACATGGGTTGCCTCCCAAGAAGCGCTTGTTTAAAGTCATTAGCTTGACTTTGGTCAGGTTTCTGTGCTCAAGTGACATCTACGGAGTAGTACTTAGTCCCCACTCCTTCAAAGTGTTTCACTCTCTGGCCATTTATCATGAAAGGTTTATGGCCTTCTTTTTTCACCTCAAGCACACCGTAGGATAAAACTCGAACAATCTCATATGGTCCTGACCATTTTGACCATAACTTATTAGGACAGAAACGTAGAAGCGAGTTATTAACAAGAACTCTATCCCCGATTTTAAATTCACGCTTCTCATCACACTTGTCACTATGCTTCTTAGGTCCTTCCTTGCAGGGCATAGCATCAGTCACTGATTCCTGTATACTTGAAAGCACAACACTATCCACAACTTTAGTAGCATCAATGCGATTACATGAATTTGAGGAATTAGAATTATTTTCAGATTTAAAAACATCAAAAACTACTTCCTCATCATTTAATCGCAAAGTCAATTTCCCTTCGTGGACATCAATGATCGCCCGTCCAGTGGCAAGGAATGGGCGCCCAAGTATGATCGGCATTGTAGCATCAGCTTCCATGTCTAGCACAACAAAATCCACAGGCATATAAAATTTACCAACCTTAATGGGAACATCCTCTAAGATGCCTACGAGATACTTGACAGACCGATCCGCCAATTGAAGTGAGATTGTTGTGGGTTTCAGCTCACCCACTTCCAACTTTTTACACACAGAAAGGGGCATAAGACTAACACTAGCCCCCAAGTCATACAGAGCTTTGTCAAAATTAGTGTTACCAATCAAACAGGGAATAGAGAAGCTACCTGGATCTTTTAACTTAGGAGGTAATTTATTTTGAATTAAGGCACTACACTCCTCAGTTAAAGCTACGGTCTCATACTCCTCTAGCTTTCTCTTATTAGACAAAATGTCCTTAAGAAACTTAGCATAGGTAGGCATTTGTTTTAACGCCTTAGTGAAGGGTACATTAATATATAATTTCTTAAGAACCTCTAGGAACTTCCCAAACTGCTTATCTAGCTTGGCCTTGGCCAATCTTTGAGGAAAGGGCACTGGGGGTTGGTATGGTTCAGGGGGTACATACTTAGACACTTTCTCATTGGTCTCTTTTTCTTCTAAGGGTTGTGTCCAAGTTGTTTCTTTTTCTTCATCCCTCCTATCTTTGTCATTTTCCCCCTTTGCTTTGGAATCTTCTAGTTGCTTTCCACTTCTTAAACTCACAACCTTACAATGTTCATTAGGATTTATTTCAGGCTGTCCTGGAAATTTCCCATGTGGTCTATATGAAGAGCTAGCTTGTTGGGCTATTTGAGTTTCTAACATCTTGTTATGAATAGCTAAATTATCAACCTTAGATGTCAAATCCTTAATAGCCTCACTAACAACTTGACCATGGTGCCTAAACTCTTCATTTTGCTTAGTTTGACTCTCAAAATTTTCAAGGAGAGTTTCGAGTTTAGACTTTTGTACCTGGGGGAATCCAATAGAAGGTTGAGCACTACCTTGTCCAGCTTGATTTTGATTGTTCCGATAGGAGAAGTTGGGATGAGACCTCCAACCGGGATTGTAAGTCTGTGAATATGGATCATTGCGCACCTTTGGTGGAATGTCATAGAAATTGTGGCATGATTCCACTTGCTCCACCGGTGCACCATGTGAGGAACCCTTTTCAGCTTGGCATTCCGCACTCATATGTCCCTGTACTCCACAAATCTCACAAAAGATGTTAGCAGCACTTATGGCATTAGCACTAGCTTTTTCAAGCTTATCAAAATGTTTATTCAATGAGTCAAACTTAGCCATAATTAAACTAACACCATCCACCTTAAACTTACCTTCCGAGAGCTTTCTCGGGTTGTTACCTCTTTCACTGGCCCATTGGTGATGGTTTGCAACGACACTTTCAATAATCTCATAAGCTTCTGTCAACCTTCTGTTCATTAAAGCTCCACCAGCTGCGGAGTCAAGAGACACCTTCGAAGAATATTCTAATCCATTGTAGAATGTGTGAACGATCAACCACTTCTCTAACCTGTGGTGTGGGCAGGCTTCCAGCAAAGCCTTATATCTATCCCAAGCTTTTGACAATAACTCTCCATCTTTCTGAATGAAGCTTGTGATTTGGGTCCTTAGGTGAGCAGTCTTGGAAGGTGGAAAGAATTTATCCAAAAAGGCTTGCTCCAATTGATTCCATGTGGTTAATGTATCAATGGGTACCGATTTCAACCAAGCTCTAGCCTTGTCCCTTAATGATAATGGAAACAATCGGAGGCGAATGGCATCAACTGAGGCACCTTCAATTTTGAGAGTCTCACAGAATTCTAAGAACATCTCCACATGATCATTTGGGTCCTCCGAGGGTAAACCTCCAAACTGGTTCTGCCTTATCATAGAAAGTAAGGCAGGAGGTATGGTGAAGTGCCTGGCTTCAATGTCTGGCCGAGCAATTCCAGATCGCAAACCCCGAGCATTAGGGGCTGCATACTCCTTTAAAGGTTTGTTATCCTCAGCTGCTGCCATGACAAGTGGTGGTTCAGATATTTCTCTTACTTTTTGCCTTTTTTGTCTTCTCCTTCTACGTAAAGTTCTTTCAATTTCTAGATCTGCTTCAACAAGAGTCCCAGAACGTCCAGTACTTTGCATAAACCAGAGAAATTACCTGCAGAGAGTCAAAGAGAAAACAAGAACGTAATAATATGGTAAAAATAAAAAGGTTTAAAATAATTAAATTAAAAATTAAACTGATATTCAAGAAAAACACAATCCCCTGAATAAAAAAAAAACTTGATGCGTGAAATTCGCAAGTGTACGATTTCGTCGTCAAGTAATAAAAGATCGAATCCACAGGACCGTGTCTATGAATACCAATTAATTAATTAATTCAATTAAGTTAAACAAAAGGGAATATGATTGTTGATTAAGAAGAACGTAGTAACAAAACAATTAAATAAAATCAAGAAAACAGAATTCAGAACAAAAATAATGAATTATCAAGAAATGGATTTTCAATTTCAAGAAAGCTTCCAAGATTGGGATACCACAATGATACAAGATAAATCCTAATTGACAACCCTTTTATTAAATCTGAAATTCAATTGAAGGTGAATTACCCTAAATTAGTTAATGTTCTTTCTCAAGATACAAGATCCATGCCCAATTAAACCAATTCCTACTCTCGTGGTAATTGAATTTAAATTGAACCCATTACGCTTTGTGGTAATTCATTGAATCCTCGAAAGGCTAAAACTACTCTCGTGATTTAGACCTTAAGTTCAATTCTTATGGTTCCAACACCTAGGTTCACCTCTCGAGACGTCCTAAATGCCTATGAGATGCAAATAAGTGGCAAGAATTCACATGAATAAAAGCAATAAGGATTGAATCAAAGAACAATCAAGATTAATAAAAGGGAAAACAACGTCAATTAATCATTATCAATGTATCAAAGGGCATTGCCCAATCCTAGAAACAAAAGTAACTATTCAGACATAGAGAAGAAGGAAACAGAAATCAAACTTAAAAATATCCCAAACCCGTAACAATGGAAGAAGAAGAAGAATGATCAAGAACCCAAGCCTCCTTTGTGCCTCCTTTAGAACTAGGTTTCAATCCAAGCTAGAATACCCTAATTGCATTCAGAACATCTATTAATAGCCTAGGGTTTTCATGGGCCAAAAGCCCCCAAAAGAAATAAAAACCAAAAACTAAAAACTGCTGCGCGCCCCGAACCACGGCCGTGGTGGCCACCACGGCCAGGCCGTGGTTGAGTCTGCTTCAAATTTCTTCAATTTCCTGGTTCCCACGAACCATGGCCGTGGTAGAGACCACGGGCAGGCCGTGGTTCCCTCTGGAATGGCCTTTTTGCACCTTTATTGCTATCCATTAAGCTCCAACTTCAATCATACAAACTTTCCATCCATTCTAAGGCCAATTTAGCACCAATCCTGCACAAGAACACCAAAAACACCGCAGTTATCCGAACTAAGGGAAAAATAAACTAAAAGGGAAACTAAAATACCTAAAATGCCTAAGAATGCATGCAAAAGAAGAACAAAACATGATGTTGTTTCACACACATCAAGTGTGAGTGTAAAAATGGAGGGAGCTTCTATTCATAGACTTACCAATATTTGTGTATTTTGTGGGTCAAGATATGGGAAGGGTTTAGAGTTTGTAAACATAGCAAGCACCATTGGTCGAACACTTGCTGCGAGGAATATTCGTGTAGTATATGGGGGAGGTAGCATTGTGTTAATGGGGACTATATCACTTTCTACACATCTAAAAAGAGGTCAAGTTTTAGGTATCATTCCTGAACCTTTAACTCAAAAGAACATCATTAGAAAGATAATTGGGCTGGAACTTCAAGTATCATCTATGCATAGACGAATGAGGACAATCTTGAAAACTTTGATGCATTCATTGCCTTACCAGGTGGTTTTGGTACTTTGGGAGAAGTTTTTCAAATTATCTCTTGGGCCCAACTGAACATCCACCATAAACCTATAAGTTTGTTGAATGTTAATAGTTTCTTTGATAATTTGTTATCTTTTCTTGACCATGTTGTGGAACAGAACTTTATCAAACCTTTGGCAAGATGACTCCTTATGTATGCTTCCACTGTTGATGAATTAATTGATAAATTATAAACTTTTGTTTATGAACCTAATCTAGTAATAGTTCAGATAGATTGGTAAAAAAGAAGCAGCAAAGGAGGCAGCAAGGAACGTGGGTGTGATCTGACACTTCATCTATAACTTTTCTTTACATTTACCTTTGGTTTCATTCATCTTACTTTGTTTTTATTTAAATTTGTGTAAAAAAAAATTTCCAGTAATTGCAACAACAAGTAATATCTTCTATCATTTACCTATCTATGTTTTGATATTGAGGACAATGTTATGATTTGTTTGGGGGAAGGATCATTGAAAAAAACTAAAAAAAATTAGGAAAATGTGTTTATTGATATGTTTGTCAGTAACTTACTAACAACAAAAACTAATTAAAGATGACAGAGTAAAGAGTAAATTATGCCCTTGAGGTAAATTTACTCTTGAGACGTGTAATACCCTGGAAAACATGTTAGGTTTGTATATGGTTACAGAGGTAGCCTAATACTTACTTAATCTGTCTGTGTAGTTTTGTGTCTTTTGTAGCACATTTAGGTACCTTACTGTAATATTATATGTGAAATATAACTGTTATTTGCTCCAGTAGTGGCTTAAACTGCTTAGTTAGTGGAAATAAATGTGGAGAGTTTGTTTCTAGGTCATAAATGTGGGAATTGTACTACATTTAAAGTTTAACATTAATTAGAGTTAGTTTGATATTTTTAACCATACTGGTTGTATGTTTTAATGTCGAATTGACTACCAACAAATGTGGAAAATGTGGAAATGGTGAGTCAGGATTTTTAATGAATCTTAAGATTTATTTTAAGTCTGTTGGAAGCTGAAAAACTAGATTTGGTAAAATCTGAGTGTTCTTAGCAGATTGGAGTTTTGGTACCTATCCAAGAGAAGTCAAATATGACTTCTCTTCTTTAAATATCTCACGGTTGGGATATTTGGGAAGCAGAGAAGAGAAAATAGAGGAAACATGAAGAAATAGGAGAAAAAGGAGAAATCAAGAGGTAATCAAGGATTGGAGAGCTTGGATCTATCCTTGGCTATCTTCAAGACCTTGAGGTAGGGGGAAAACCTTATTTTTGACTCATCTTCCTATTTTCTTTATCTTGTTCATGAGTGTTGGCATGATAGGAAAGTTAGGTTTTTGAGTGTGATTTTGGTTGTTTGGGCTTGAATCTTGTTATAGAAGTTGATGATGGCTTGTTTATGAGTTGTTGGGTGGATGGAAATGGATTTCCAACCCTTGTATGCCTCAAATTCCATTTGAGTGGAGAAATGGGGTTTTAGGTTTTGAAATGGATGTTAATCCTTGATCTTTGGTTTTAAGTGAAATCAAAGTGGTTTAAGAAGATTTAAGTTGTGATTAATGATTTCCTATGTGTTTAAGAACTAATTGGGGTCTTAGAATCACTAAAAAACTAGATTGGAATGACCAAAATCGAAGGAGAAAACTAATGGAATAGTACCACGTGCTACAGAGTGCTTCTGGTTGGGCGACACGGCCCATGTCCGAGGACACAGGGTGGGTCGTGCCCCTCTCTGCAAGGGGTTTTTGTGAACAGTGTTCACAGTGTAGGACACAAGGTGGGCCGTGTCATTTGACATGGGCCGTGTCTGAGCCATAATCTTTCAAAATGTCATTTTTTTATGTTTTTCAAGTTCTTAGCTTAATAGGATCATTGACACATATTCCCTAAAGTGCGTGGAAACTCTAATGGAGGTTTTAAAGTGAATATAAATCAATTGTATGTTATTTATCGTAGTATTTAACATCATTATGTTTCATGTTAGTAGTTAGAAATGTAAATCAATTGACATGCTAGTTAATGTAGTAATTGGCATTATTGTTATTCCTTATCTATGTTGATGAGGGTGAGTCCTCATTGTAGATGGTCTAATGTGATTTTGAATGAGTAGGTAGCCAATCATTCTCATCACAGAGATCATTGTTCTGATCAAATATGATTATTGCTGAAGACCGTATAGTTGATGAGACTTCACTACCCGAAGAGGGTGATCACACATGATTGTAAGTGAAGAGGTAACATTCCTTCCAGAACATAGTAATAAGTTGAGGATGGTCTTTCCCTCACACCCCGTGGAATAGCTCGAGTTAGGTTTCCAGTGCTTGTTCAAAGCTTATGGAACCGGGTTCCTTTGTTTTGTCCAAGGCTCATGCATATCATGACTTTTCCATAGAACTAGGTTCTTGTAAAAGGTTTCATACATTTTGCATTACATATTTAGGTTATTGCATAGGCATAAGCATTAGACATAAATTGGCATGACATGGCCATTGTATAGGCGGTTGCTATCATGACATATTCATGCATTACAGTTGTATGGACAATTACGTGTCTCTGAGATGGAGATGTTGTTTGCTTCTATGACTGAAATGTTTATATGATAATTGAGTATATTATCTAGGTTTATATCTATGAGATGGAGGTATTGTTGTTGTATCATTGAGATGGAGATGTTGTGTTTATATCTCTGAGATGGAGATATCGTTGTTGTGTCTCTGCAATGGAGACGATGTTTTGGTGTCTCTGGGATAGAGATGATGTTTTTGTGAGCGTGGCAATTTTCTAGAAGACTGTTTGTAGTAAATGAGTTTTTATGCAAACTTATAAAGTGGGAGTTTATTTCGGGAAGAAAAAGGACTTGGTTTTGGCTTTTGACACCTTTCTAGCTTGCTACGAATGAGTTTTGAGTTTACAAATGTGTTTTTCCCTGAAATGGCTGGAATAATTGTGATGTCATGGTTTATGATTTTTATCTACTCAGAATGCGTGATTCTCATCCCTTGTGTGTGTTTCCATGATGATTCTAGGGAAGAAGTCTAATGGAAAGTGAAGACCAGTAGGAGGTTGGAGTGCTTAGCTTAGTGTAACTGAGTAGTTTCTTTTGATATGATGTACATATTGTATTTGTGATAAATACAGTTGTTGTCTATTATTTATACATTCGAGGCTCATAATTTTTATATATATACATGGCTTTGTTATATTGGAAATTATATAGTAGTAGAAGTAGTGTGGCCAGTGTTATGTTATTCTTTTATATGACAATATAATTAGATACAAATATTGGGACGTTACATTATAATATCAGAGTCATATTTATCTTGTTGAGCTGGGGTATGGACTGACTATGCTTAGGCATGTAGAAGTTTCTCTGGGTGTTGTGCATTTCTTTGTCTCTTGTTTGAGATGTTAGGGAAAGGATTGCATGACTTGCTTTAGGTTGGATGTTGATAGCTACTGTTGCACGGTTACATGATGTTGAGACTGTAGCTCAATATGTAATGTTTTGTGTGAACCGGAAACTATGACTTTACCTAGGCGAACTAGGAGAATAGGAGTTCTTCTAGTGAGGGTCCAGTTGGTATAACTGAACTCGTTAGGATTTGTTTGCATCTATACCCTTTGTTGTGGTACCTCTAGTATGAGTAGAGGCCATGTGTTGAATAAAGGATTAATAGATAAGTCTTGCAAGGATTATGGATTGAGGAATCCAAGAGTTTGGTGGAAAACAGATTTTCTTCGGTGAATAATATTTGGCATAGGTTTGGCTTGGGAGTTGGAGACCTGCATGAGACTGGATTTTTTTATTGATGATGATGAGTTGGATATCACTATGGAAGGTGAGATTCCTTCGAGTGTGATTTCTATTGGAAATCTTGGAATCTTAGTTGTGAGAGACTAAGTGTTGATGGCGAATGAATTTTGGGGACAAAATTCTAAAAAGGAGGGAGAAATGTAACACCCTGGAAAACATGTTAGGTTTGTATATGGTTACAGAGGTAGCCTAATACTTACTTAACATGTTTGTGTAATTTTGTGTCTTTCTGAGCACGTTTAGGCACCTTGCTGTAACATTATATGTGAAATATAGCTGTTATTTGCTTCGGTAGTGGCTTAAACAGCTTAGTTAGTGGAAATAAATATGGAGAGTTTGTTTTCAGGTCACAAATATGGGAATTGTGCTATAGTTAAAGTTTGATATTAATTGGAGTTAGTTTGGTATTTTTAAGCATACTGATTGTGTGTTTTAATGTCGAATTGACTACCAACAAATATGAAAAAATGTGAAAATGGTGAGTCAGGATTTTTAATGAATCTTAGGATTTATTTTAAGTCTGTTGGAAAATGAAAAACTAGATTTGGTGAAATCTGAGTGTTCTTAGCAGATTGGGGTTTTGGTACCTATTCAAGAGAAGTCAAATATGACTTCTCTTCTTTAAATATCTCACGATTAGGATATTTGGGAAGTAGAGAAGAGAAAACAGAGGAAACGTGAAGAAGAAGGAGAAAAAGGAGAAATCAAGAAGTAATTGATGCACAATTTTTAATTGTTGCATTTACAAACCCAAGTGCAGGTTGTCTCAAGTAATAAATTTCTTGGTGAGTCCGAGGTCGATCCACAGGGAATTGTTGAAGATTAAGATAAAGTAAATATTTTGTGACTACAGTAAAAATTATTTACTTGGGTAAAAAGATCCACTCTTGGTAAATAAAAGAAAGGTAAGATTAATTCCTTTTATAACTCAATTAGAATCCTCGCAACATGGAGGTTCCAATCAGAAAATACAACGTTAAAAGTCCATTAAAATAATATACATAATTATATTATGTTTCCTTTAATTATCTATTAATATCATCAATCATAAATGAGATCAAGCATTCACTGTGCCAATATTTTGTCTACAATAAATCAAGATTGTTAGTCATGGCAATCATTACCCAAGAGGGGGGTGAATTGGGTATTAAAATTTTTGGCAAAATCTCTTTTAATTAAAATACAAATATTAAAACTAATTAAATAAAAGCACAGAAGGAATGAGATAAAAGAAAAGCTTTAACAACAGCAAATGAATAAGTGTGCAATAATATAAAATTACGTAAAATAAAGATTGCATAAAATAAAGAGATAAAGAGAAGAAGAGCAAGCATGATATTTATCCTGGTTCGACCACCAACCACTTGTGGTCTACATCCAGTCCCCGAAACACAGTTCAAGATTTTTCACTATATGTACAAGTTTCAATAGGTGCTTGCAACTGTTACATAAAAGAGCACTTTTTACACACATGGAAACTCTACCCTTGTGCTAAAGTCTCAGCCTGCAAGGATACCTCACCCTTATACAAACCTTAGAGGGATACCTCACCCCCTTTACAGACCTTGAAGGATACCTCACCCTCAATATAGAAGAATAGAAATATAGATGAAGAGAAACTCTCACTTAGAGCAAATAATACAAATTGAAGTGCTAAGAGGCTCTCAAAGGATATCTCAAAGTTTTAGCAAAAAGAGCATAGAAAATAGGCGTAAAATATAAATCACATTTTTCAGAGCAAGTGCAAATTAAACAAATAGCTGGGATAGTTGCAGATGAGACCCACGGTCTCTATTTATAGAGCCAAAGAGAAAAAAGCCGTTGGAGCAAATTAATGTGATAATAAATGCGTTAACGTTTTCGTATGAATTCAAAAACGAAACAGAATTCTCGTGGGTTATTCGAATACCATCATTGAGTATTCGAATACCACTGTTTATAAACCATCGTGAAAAGCAAATTTATATGGGTTATTCGAATACCAATATGAGGTATTCGAATACCTCTATTTAAAACACGTTAAAACGGCTGTTCAGAAGTTTGTTATTCGAATACCAAAAGAGGTATTTGAATGCCTCTATTTAAAACCCATTCTGGAATGTATTTTAGGCTGTGGTATTCGAATACCACATCATGTATTCGAATGCCCCTTCAAAAAACTCATTCAGGAACGTTTTTTGTGCTGTGGTATTCGAATACCACATGCTGTATTCGAATACTCCTTCCAGATTTCAAAAACTAAGTTTAAATGATCATAACTTCTTCATTTCTTATCCGTTTAAAGCAAATGACTAGTCATTGGAAAGATCTTTGAGTCTATTTTCAAATGAAAGAAGTTTCAAAATAAAATTCAAAGTATTTTGAAAGATATGATCAAAAGAGTGACCAAAGGTCAGTTTTACAAAACTCAAACTTTGCTATTTTTCATAGATTTGAACTATTACCAAAACTAACTTTTCAAAACTTGTTTGTTGGACATTTTAACATATGAAAACCATTTGTAAAGATTTTAAAAAACATATTTGAGATATCTATAAGGCTTCTTACATAAAGACCCTAAGTCCTAAAAACTATACCATTTAATCTTCCTTCGGACTTGGTCTTTGACATGACTTTGATGTTATCAATACCTTCAAGAAATAGGCATTCACATTCTCCTTGTGTTGAGCTTAATATATATCATTTGCTTTCTTGTTTGCAAGCTCATTCTTGGTACTTGGACTATCCTACAAAATATTGCTCACTTAAACAAGCATAGTTAGTCCAGAATCATAATTCAATATCTTCATATGCATGAATCATAAATGTATAACTCTAGTTAATTTAGCATGCATATAAAACTCTCATAGATACATCCAAATAAGATATTTATTAATTACTAATGGATATGCTCTATATAAGATACAACAAAGAACATAAGCAAAGTATTCTTTTTGTCGTGTATTTGTCATCATCAAAACTTAACATATAAAACTATTTGGGACAAACTTATTTCCATAATCTCCCCCTTTTTGATGATGACAAATCACCAAAGAAAAAATATGTTGATGAGCAATATTCAAGAATGGATATTCATATAAGCATATCAAACAATAAGCATATCAAGCATATATTTTTTTTTCCAATTTTCACTCCCCCTATTTGACATCAACAAAAAAGCTTAGAAAGGAAAAAAAATATTTTCTCCCCCTTATAGATACTGCATATGATTCAAAAATAGAGAGATGAAACAAATATGCTTGCAATATATAGAGGATTATTCATGCAATGCTTGTCACATTTTTGTATATCAACATTTAGCATAGCAATAAATTACTTTATGTAATCAAACAAGGATGTAAGCCAAAAGATATAAACAGCTTAAGAGCTAGACTCCTCCTCAAAATATGCATATTATCAAAATAATGGATAAAGGAAATATGTATGAGAAGACCATGTAAGCACATCACCTTAAAGAAAAGTAAGGCAAAAATACATCTCCTCAAACAAAAAAAGCCATTTTAAAACTTCTCCCCCTTTCAAAAAGAATTTTATAAGAGCACATTATATTTTCAAAAGCATTTTAGAAAGGTAGAGATATTTTATATGAAAAACATATATTCATTGAGATAGATTAAACCAAGTTAAAAGAACATAAGTACATCTCCTTGATGAAATATGCTATAGGAAACAAAGCATGTATAGAACTAATATCATTCACCCTAAATGCAATGACAAAACAGCAAGTTAATATCTAATTAAGCACTTTGTCAGAGCTAAGCATACTTCTCATGTAACGAAAGCATCTAGTCATTTTAAGATCAATTTATCAACAAGTATCATACAATCCATATCATATATAGTACCACAAAAGCTTAGGGATATAGATACTTATTGAGATAGATAAAAAGTGATGATCCTTCTTTATTGGTCTTTTAACTTTGAGCTTTCTTCCTTTGAATTCTTCATTCCATTGCACTAGAAGAAAGTCTTCTTTATCTTCCTCTTCATTTGAATTTCGTTCAGCTTTTCTCATTTATCCATATATGCTTGTAGATACAAAATCTGATGGCTATATTTGAAATACATAGAGAGACTTGCAAAGCTAACTTTAAAAGTCCTTTAAAACATAGGTTAGCATCAAATATCATGTAAATCCATTTATAAGCATAATTTTGATTGATATATAATTTAAAACATGTATCACATTATTAATCATGCAATATTAGCTCTAACAAGAATGCATAAAGTACATATGCACTTGAATAAAAAAATAGTTTAAGCATTTGAAGGCATGATTCAAGTTTATTAAGAAATATATTATCATCATCAAAACTTATTTAAGCATTTTTAGGCAAATAATGATCATGCAAGACATGTAAAGGTATAACACAACTCTGTACTTCTCCAAATATCATATGATATCAAATTTAAAACATAAACAAGGATTGATATCACCAAAAGTGTACTCTTTGAGTTTTCGTAGGTGACTCCAACTTCTTCCAAGCTTCAAGCTTTCATGAGGGAATACAAATTCTTTGCACACCTTTTAAATGTTGAGTCATTTTAAACTTTACTATCCTCAAGTTGAATGAATTTATTCCATTTAAATGCTTGCTTGAGGTAGTTATCACCCTACAAAATAATTCAAAGTACTTTTTTTTTTGTATCCATCAATTTTGGATCCATAGAGGTTAGTCATTATGCCAAATTCATAAGCAAATAAACATTCAAAATAAAATAACAAATGAGTTCACAAGGGCAAAACATATTTCATTTCATTGATCACTTTAACTAAGTGCATATAATCATCAAAAGAATAGCCAATTACATTGCATTTTTTATACATATCATTAAGTGCATATTTTTAGATAATACAAACAAAGAATTCAGCATATATTGATTATTAATGCTAGGCAACATATACAATAACAAATACAGCAAAAAATTTTAAAATAAAGCAGGAGTAAGAAAAACAGCAGTAGCAGCAGCAGAGAAAGCAGGGCACCCTTCTGATAGAGGGTATTCGAATACCTTCCCTAGTATTCGAATAGATTGCCAATTTAGGCTTGGCTGCCAAACGATGGTATTCAAATGCTTTATAAAGTATTCGAATACTCCAAAGAGAAACTAAAACAGGAAGCCACAGGGTATTCGAATATCCCTGATGGTATTCGAATGCCTAAACAGAAAAAACACAAGTTTTCTCGTAAAACAGCAAGGGTATTCGAATACCATATGGAGGTAGTCGAATAACTAAACAAGAAATCACATATATATGTCCAGGAAATGCATTTTGAGTGAAGAAGGCATACCTTTGATGGAAATACTTTATCTAGCGTATTAACATGTAGAAACATGTTCAAGAAATAAGGTTAGAAAATCATAACACAAGTTTCACTTATCCAATGATTGCAAGTCCATGCTTCATGGAGACAAGGAAGTGAGCTTGAAATTATTTCTAGTCTTTGTACTTGGAGCAGCCACTTTCAAGATGTCAAAGTCACTTCTTGGCCTTTAAGCACACCTTGGTCTTGGTAATCAAGGAAATACTTTTTCTTATCCATTGCTTCTCTTTTGGAGTCTTGAACTTTGCAAGTTCTACATTTTGTACTTGAGAAGTTTTGGTTGAAGCAATCTTCCTTCTTTGACCAAAGTTTCTACCATTAGGCTTTAGAAGCATTCTCCTTGGTGATTCCTCTTTCTTTTGACCAATTTGTCCATCCTTTTAAGAAATATTCTACATAATGAAAATGCTAGGAGGACACTTTGGTACCCATTTCATTTTGGGTCCTTGAATATTAGTATTAGGGCCTTTAGGATTTTTAGGAACCCATACCATACAATTTCTCATATAAAGATTTCTTTTATAATTGCATAAATGAGAAATATGTCCTAGATGACCACAAAAATTACAAATAATTGAATTTAATGATAGCTTGGTCTTTTGAGGATCATCTTTGAAAAACTTAAGCCTTTTCTTGTTATTACATTCTATGTTATTTTTACCACAAGCTTTACTTGAATTTCCATATGGAATAACATTAATTTTATTTTCATTAACAAGCATAGAATGTAAGCAATTAGAATCATTAGCTTTGGAAAATTTGAAAGATAAGTCCTTAACTTGATTTTCTAAATTAATGCATTTTTCACAAGAAGATGAGGTTTCATATTTCAAAGGCATTTCCTCATTAAGAAAAGCATATTCATTTTTAAAAGTCTCAATTTCATTTTCAACAGAGGAAATATTTTCCAAAGACGATAAGTTTTTCTTTTCTAAATTCAACAAACCATTATACAATTCATTATACGCACTTTGCAACTCATCATAGGAAGGACTATAATTTAGTTTAGAATTATTTACCTCAAAGTCCTTTTTAGCCATATAGGAAGTAGTGTCAATTTCTAGGGTACTTGCCTCTTTAAGAGAATCACATTCTTCCTCATCAATTTTGTTTTGCCATGCCTTTTCTTCAAATTGAGCATCATTATTACCAAGTGGCATTTGGCTCCCTTCAATAGTTTGAGCATCTCTTTGAGGATATTTTTCATGACAAGCTTCCTTCAATGACATTTGCTCTTCTTGCTTTCTATATACAACTTTATGCATAAAAATATTATTAGCAAGATACATATCATCAAGAGCATCCCATATATCTTTAGCACTAGAGCAATTTTAATTTTAGCATAAGCATCATTCAAACAACTTCTCAAAATTTGTATAGCTCTAATATTTAAGGAAAAGCATTTCTTGTCAAAACTATTCCAAGTTTGTTTTGATTTGTAAGTAAATCCATTTAGCACAATATCCCACAAATCCAAATCAATAGAATGCATATAAAACTCTATTCTAGTTTTCCAATAAACAAAAAGCACACCATCAAAGAATCGTGGTTTATCAATTTCAAAACCTTCCATTTTGAAAAACTTTTAAGGTTGCCAACAGACAAGGATCTTTAACTCTAAGTGGTTAAGCTTTCACCAGAGCACGAAGCTTTGATACCACTTGTTAGTCATGGCAACCATTACCCAAGAAGGGGGTGAATTGGGTGTTAAAATTTTTGGCAAAATCTCTTTTAATTAAAATACAAATATTAAAACTAATTAAATAAAAGCACAGAAGGAATGAGATAAAAGAAAAGCTTTAACAACAGCAAATGAATAAGTGTGCAATAATATAAAATTACGTAAAATAAAGATTGCATAAAATAAAGAGATAAAGAGAAAAAGAGCAAGCATGATATTTATCCTAGTTCAACCACCAACCACTTGTAGTCTACGTCCAGTCCCCGAAACACAGTTCGAGATTTTTCACTTTATGTACAAGCTTCAATAGGTGCTTGCAACTGTTACATAAAAGAGCACTTTTCACACACAGGGAAACTCTACCCTTGTGCTAAAGTCTCAGCCTGCAGGGATACCTCACCCTTATACAAACCTTAGAGGGATACCTCACCCCTTTTACAAACCTTGAAGGATACATCACCTTCAATATAGAAGAATAGAAATATAGATGAAGAGAAACTCTCACTTAGAGCAAATAATACAAATTGAAGTGCTAAGAGGCTCTCAAAGGATATCTCAAAGTTTTAGCAAAAAGAGCATAGAAAATAGGCGTAAAATATAAATCACATTTTTCAGAGCAAGTGCAAATTAAACAAATAGCTGGGATAGTTGTAGATGAGACCCACGGTCTCTATTTATAGAGCCAAATAGAAAATAGCCATTGGAGCAAATTAATGTGATAATAAATGTGTTAACGTTTTCGTATGAATTCAAAAATGAAACAGAATTCTCGTGGGTTATTCGAATACCATCATTGAGTATTCGAATACCACTGTTTATAAACCATCGTGAAAAGTAAATTTCTATGGGTCATTCGAATACCAACATGAGGTATTTGAATACCTCTATTTAAAACACGTTAAAACGGCTGTTCAGAAGTTTGTTATTCGAATACCAAAAGAGGTATTTGAATGCCTCTATTTAAAACCCATTCTGGAATGTTTTTTAGGCTGTGGTATTCGAATACCACATCATGTATTTGAATGCCCCTTTAAAAAACTCATTCAGGAACGTTTTTTGTGCTGTGGTATTCGAATACCACATGCTGTATTCGAATACTCCTTCTTGATTTCAAAAACTAAGTTTAAATGATCATAACTTCTTCATTTCTTTTCCATTTAAAGCAAATGACTAGTCATTAGAAAGATCTTTGAGTCTATTTTTAAATGAAAGAAGTTTCAAAATAAAACTCAAATTATTTTGAAAGATATGATCAAAAGAGTGACCAAAGGTCAGTTTTACAAAATTCAAACTTTGCTATTTTTCATAGATTTGAACTATTACCAAAACTAGCTTTTCAAAACTTGTTTGTTGGACATTTTAACATATGAAAACCATTTGTAAAGATTTTGAAAAACATATTTGAGATATCCATAAGGCTTCTTACATAAAGACCCTAAGTCCTAAAAACTATACCATTTAATCTTCCTTCGGACTTGGTCTTTGACATGACTTTGATGTTATCAATACCTTCAAGAAATAGGCATTCACATTCTCCTTGTGTTGAGCTTAATATATATCATTTGCTTTCTTGTTTGCAAGCTCATTCTTGGTACTTGAACTGTCCTACAAAATATTGCTCACTTAAACAAGCATAGTTAGTCCAGAATCATAATTTAATATCTTCATATGCATGAATCATAAATGTATAACTCTAGTTAATTTAGCATGCATATAAAACTCTCATAGATACATCCAAATAAGATATTTATTAATTACTAATGGATATGCTCTATATAAGATACAACAAAGAACATAAGCAAAGTATTCTTTTTGTCGTGTATTTGTCATCATCAAAATTTAACATATAAAACTATTTGGGACAAACTTATTTCCACAATCTCCCTCTTTTTGATGATGACAAATCACCAAAGAAAAAATATGTTGATGAGCAATATTCAAGAATGGATATTCATGTAAGCATATCAAACAATAAGCATATCAAGCATATATTTTTCTTTCCAATTTTCACTCCCCCTATTTGACATCAATAAAAAAGCTTAGAAAGGAAAAAATATTTTTGCCCCCTTATAGATACTGCATATGATTCAAGAATAGAGAGATGAAACAAATATGCTTGCAAGATATAGAGGATTATTCATGCAATGCTTGTCACATTTTAGTATATCAACATTTAGTATAGCAATAAATTACTTTATGTAATCAAACAAGGATGTAAGCCAAAAGATATAAACAGCTTAAGAGCTAGGCTCCTCCTCAAAATATGCATATTATTAAAATAATGGATAAAGGAAATATGTATGCGAAGACCATGTAAGTACATCACCTTAAAGAAAAGTAAGGCAAAAATACATCTCCTCAAACAAAAAAGGCCATTTTAAAACTTCTCCCCTTTTCAAAAAGAATTTTATAAGAGCACATTATATTTTCAAAAGCATTTTAGAAAGGTAGAGATATTTTATATGAAAAACATATATTCATTGAGATAGATTAAACCAAGTTAAAAGAACATAAGTACATCTCCTTGATGAAATATGCTATAGGAAACAAAGCATGTATAGAACTAATATCATTCACCCTAAATGCAATGACAAAACAGCAAGTTAATATCTAATTAAGCACTTTGTCAGAGCTAAGCATACTTCTCATGTAACGAAAGCATCTAGTCATTTTAAGATCAATTTATCAACAAGTATCATACAATCCATATTATATATAGTACCACAAAAGCTTAGGGATATAGATACTTATTAAGATAGATAAAAAGTGATGATCCTTCTTTATTGGTCTTTTAACTTTGAGCTTTCTTCCTTTGAATTCTTCATTCCATTGCACTAGAAGAAAGTCTTCTTTATCTTCCTCTTCATTTGAATTTCGTTCAGCTTTTCTCATTTATCCAAATATGCTTATAGATACAAAATCTGATGGCTATATTTGAAATACATAGAGAGACTTGCAAAGCTAACTTTAAAAGTCCTTTAAAACATAGGTTAGCATCAAATATCATGTAAATCCATTTATAAGCATAATTTTAATTGATATATAATTTAAAACATATATCACATTATCAATCATGCAATATTAACTCTAACAAGAATGCATAAAGCACATATGCACTTGAATAAAAAAAATAGTTTAAGCATTTGAAGGCATGATTCAAGTTTATTAAGAAATATATTATCATCATCAAAACTTATTTAAGCATTTTTAGGCAAATAATGATCATGCAATACATATAAAGGTATAACACAACTCTCTACTTCTCCAAATATCATATGATATCAAATTTAAAACATAAACAAGGATTGATATCACCAAAAGTGTACTCTTTGAGTTTTCGTAGGTGACTCCAACTTCTTCCAAGCTTCAATCTTTCATGAGGGAATAGAAATTCTTTGCACACCTTTTAAATATTGAGTCATTTTAAACTTTACTATCCTCAAGTTGAATGAATTTATTCCATTTAAATGCTTGCTTGAGGTAGTTATCACCCTACAAAATAATTCAAAGTACTTTTTTTTTTTGTATCCATCAATTTTGGATCCATAGAAGTTAGTCATTATGCCAAACTCATAAGCAAATAAACATTCAAAATAAAATAACAAATGAGTTCACAAGGGCAAAACATATTTCATTTCATTGATCACTTTAACTAAGTGCATATAATCATCAAAAGAATAGCCAATTACATTGCATTTTTCATACATATCATTAAGTGCATATTTTTAGATAATACAAACAAAAAATTCAGCATATATTGATTATTAATGCTAGGCAACATATACAATAACAAATACAGCAAAAAATTTTAAAATAAAGCAGGAGTAGGAAAAACAGCAGTAGCAGCAGCAGAGAAAGCAGGGGCACCCTTCTGATAGAGGGTATTCGAATACCTTCCCTAGTATTCGAATAGATTGCCAATTTAGGCTTGGCTGCCAAACGATGGTATTCGAATGCTTTATAAAGTATTCGAATACTCCAGAGAGAAACTAAAACAGGAAGCCACAGGGTATTCGAATATCCCTGATGGTATTCGAATGCCTTAACAGAAAAAACACAAGTTTTCTCGTAAAACAGCAAGGGTATTCGAATACCATATGGAGGTAGTCGAATAACTAAACAAGAAATCACATATATATGTCCAGGAAATGCATTTTGAGTGAAGAAGGCATACCTTTGATGGAAATACTTTATCTAGCGTATTAACATGTAGAAACATGTTCAAGAAATAAGGTTAGAAAATCATAACACAAGTTTCACTTATCCAATGATTGCAAGTCCATGCTTCATGGAGACAAGGAAGTGAGCTTGAAATTATTTCTAGTCTTTGTACTTGGAGCAGCCACTTTCAAGATGTCAAAGTCACTTCTTGGCCTTTAAGCACACCTTTGTCTTGGTAATCAAGGAAATACTTTTTCTTATCCATTGCTTCTCTTTTGGAGTCTTGAACTTTGCAAGTTCTACATTTTGTACTTGAAAAGTTTTGGTTGAAGCCATCTTCCTTCTTTGACCAAAGTTTCTACCATTAGGCTTTAGAAGCATTCTCCTTGGTGATTCCTCTTTCTTTTGACCAATTTGTCCATCCTTTTGAGAAATATTCTGCATAATTGAAATACTAGGAGGACACTTTGGTACCCATTTCATTTTGGGTCCTTGAATATTAGTATTAGGGCCTTTAGGATTTTTAGGAACACATACCATACAATTCTCATATAAAGATTTCTTTTATAATTGCATAAATGAGAAATATGTCCTAGATGACCACAAAAATTATAAATAATTGAATTTAATGATAGCTTGGTCTTTTGAGGATCATCTTTGAAAAACTTAAGCATTTTCTTGTTATTACATTCTATGTTATTTTTACCACAAGCTTTACTTGAATTTCCATATGGAATAACATTAATTTTATTTTCATTAACAAGCATAGAATGTAAGCAATTAGAATCATTAGCTTTGAAAAATTTGAAAGATAAGTCCTTAACTTGATTTTCTAAATTAATGCATTTTTCACAAGAAGATGAGGTTTCATATTTCAAAGGCATTTCCTCATTAAGAAAAGTATATTCATTTTTTAAAGTCTCAATTTCATTTTCAACAGAGGAAATATTTTCCAAAGACGATAAGTTTTTCTTTTCTAAATTCAACAAACCATCATACAATTCATTATACGCACTTTGTAACTCATCATAGGAAGGATTATAATTTAGTTTACAATTATTTACCTCAAAGTCCTTTTTAGCCATATAGGAAGTAGTGTCAATTTTTAAGGTACTTGCCTCTTTAAGAGAATCACATTCTTCCTCATCAATTTTGTTTTGCCATGCCTTTTCTTCAAATTGAGCATCATTGTTACCAAGTGGCATTTGGCTCCCTTCAATAGTTTGAGCATTTCTTTGAGGATATTTTTCATGACAAGCTTCCTTCAATGACATTTGCTCTTCTTGCTTTCTATATACAACTTTATGCATAAAAATATTATTAGCAAGATACATATCATCAAGAGCATCCCATATATCTTTAGCACTAGAGCAATTTTTAATTTTAGCATAAGCATCATCATTCAAACAACTTCTCAAAATTTGCATAGCTCTAATATTTAAGGAAAAGCATTTCTTGTCAAAACTATTCCAAGTTTGTTTTGATTTGTAAGTAAATCCATTTAGCACAATATCCCACAAATCCAAATCAATAGAATGCATATAAAACTTTATTCTAGTTTTCCAATAAACAAAAAGTACACCATCAAAGAATCGTGGTTTATCAATTTCAAGACCTTCCATTTTGAAAAACTTTTAAGGTTGCCAACAAACAAGGATCTTTAACTCTAAGCGGTTAAGCTTTCACCAGAGCACGAAACTTTGATACCACTTGTTAGTCATGGCAACCATTACCCAAGTGGGGGGTGAATTGGGTATTAAAATTTTTGGCAAAACCTCTTTTAATTAAAATACAAATATTAAAACTAATTAAATAAAAGCACAGAAGGAATGAGATAAAAGAAAAGCTTTAACAACAGCAAATGAATAAGTGTGCAATAATATAAAATTACATAAAATAAAGATTACATAAAATAAAGAGATAAAGAGAAGAAGAGCAAGCACGATATTTATCCTGGTTCGACCACCAACCACTTGTGGTCTACGTCCAGTCCCCGAAACATAGTTCGAGATTTTTCACTATATGTACAAGTTTCAATAGGTGCTTGCAACCGTTACATAAAAGAGCACTTTTCATACACAGGGAAACTCTACCCTTGTGCTAAAGTCTCAGCCTGCAGGGATACCTCACCCTTATACAAACCTTAGAGGGATACATCACCCCCTTTACAGACCTTGAAGGATACTTCACCCTCAATATAGAAGAATAGAAATATAGATGAAGAGAAACTCTCACTTAGAGCAAATAATACAAATTGAAGTGCTAAGAGGCTCTCAAAGGATATCTCAAAGTTTTAGCAAAAAGAGCATAGAAAATAGGCGTAAAATATAAATCACATTTTTCAGAGCAAGTGCAAATTAAACAAATAGTTGGGATAGTTGCAGATGAGACCCACTGTCTCTATTTATAGAGCCAAATAGAAAATAGCCATTGGAGCAAATTAATGTGATAATAAATGCGTTAATGTTTTCGTATGAATTCAAAAACGAAATAGAATTCTCGTGGGTTATTCGAATACCATCATTGAGTATTCGAATACCACTGTTTATAAACCATCGTGAAAAGCAAATTAATATGGGTTATTCAAATACCAACATGAGGTATTCAAATACCTCTATTTAAAACACGTTAAAACGGTTGTTCAGAAGTTTGTTATTCGAATACCAAAAGAGGTATTCGAATGCCTCTATTTAAAACTCATTCTGGAATGTTTTTTAGGCTGTGGTATTCAAATACCACATCATGTATTCGAATGCCCCTTTAAAAAACTCATTCAGGAATGTTTTTTGTGCTGTGGTATTCGAATACCACATGTTGTATTCGAATACTCCTTCCTAATTTCAAAAACTAAGTTTAAATGATCATAACTTCTTCATTTCTTATCCGTTTAAAGCAAATGACTAGTCATTGAAAAGATCTTTGAGTCTATTTTCAAATTAAATAAGTTTCAAAACAAAACTCAAAGTATTTTGAAAGATATGATCAAAAGAGTGACCAAAGGTCAGTTTTACAAAACTCAAACTTTGCTATTTTTCATAGATTTGAACTATTACCAAAACTAGCTTTTCAAAACTTGTTTGTTGGACATTTTAACATATGAAAACCATTTGTAAAGATTTTGAAAAATATATTTGAGATATCCATAAGACTTCTTACATAAAGACCCTAAGTCCTAAAAACTATACCATTTAATCTTCCTTCGGACTTGGTCTTTGACATGACTTTGATGTTATCAATACCTTTACGAAATAGGCATTCACATTCTCCTTGTGTTGAGCTTAATATATATCATTTGCTTTCTTGTTTGCAAGCTCATTCTTAGTACTTGGACTATCCTACAAAATATTGCTCGCTTAAACAAGCATAATTAGTCCAGAATCATAATTCAATATCTTCATATGCATGAATCATAAATGTATAACTCTAGTTAATTTAGCATGCATATAAAACTCTCATAGATACATCCAAATAAGATATTTATTAATTACTAATGGATATGCTCTATATGAGATACAACAAAGAACATAAGCAAAGTATTCTTTTTGTCGTGTATTTGTCATCATCAAAACTTAACATATAAAACTATTTGGGACAAACTTATTTCTACAAAGATCTCTACTTTACAAGGAGAGTTTCTAACATTAACACTTGTAAATGGGTTAAAGCATTCATTGTGTCAATCTCTTGTCTACAACAAATCAAGAACTCCACTTTACAAGGAGGGTTTCTAAATTGATTGGAAACAAAATACAATACGAAATAAAATAATATACGTAATTATATTATATTTCCTTTAATTATTATCACAACTTGTAAATTGGTTAAAGCATTTACTGTGTCAATATTTTGTCTACAATAAATCAAGAACTCCTCTTTACAAGGGTAGTTTCTAAATTATCAGAAACAAAATATAACACGTATAATAATTACTAAAAAGATAAATCATTAAAGCAAAAGAGATGAATAAATCTAACCTTATTTTATTACCAAGAGCTTCACACTTTGACCCAAATAGACTAGAACTTATTTACACATAGACTAAAAGAGAGAAAAAGAGAGAGAAAAGAAATTGGAGGGAGGAGGAAATTCCTCAGAATTTCCCCTCCCCCGAACATCTCTGTCCCTCACCGAAAATGTACGTTGAATTGTGTCTTGAATGTCCAATTCAATTGCCTATTTATAGGCAAATTGAATCCACTGTGGCTACAGGAGCCACCATTTAACAATTCATTCTTAAACATCATGGATGACGTTTTTCTATTTTCTGTTTCATTTTTGTTTTTTAATAATAATTGAGTAAATGCACAGCCTTGCATCCAGACATTTTTTCATTTTTGAGAGAAGTGGTCTTCATGAAAGTTGTAGACCTGAATATTTGCTTTAAAATGACTTTGATTTGAGTTCAAAATCATGCCTAGAACTCAAGATATGGTCCAATTACTGCAGAGTGTTTAGGCCCAGTTTCAGCTCTTCTATTCTAACCTCAAAGCCCAAAATCACCTCCAAGGAGTCCGATTCTGGAAAAGTGTTCAGCATCAAAGTTGTAGGGAATTGTCTAAGCTTTCCTACAAGACCAAAATCACATCAATCAGATATTTGTAACTCAAGTTATAGTCAGTTTACTAAATATTTCCAAAGAGATAATTAAGGCCAATTTATGCAATAATTTATTTAATTGTCCAATTCGGCTCAAAATCATAAAATGTGTCAAAATCAACTTAATTAAGCCTAATTGAACCTTAAGAAGCCTAGTAAGAGGATTACAAAATGTATAAAATACAGTGTTATCAAATTCCCCCACACTTAACTTTTGCACTCCTAGGCAAAACACCCAAGACAAAAACCAAGGAATAAAGAAAAACAACACAAACTCAAAAACTAAAAACTCCAAAGAATTTAATGACTCAAGAAGAGCAATTAGACAATCAAGGGATCAAAACAATCATGAGGTAACATATCTTCATATCTCAAACCAACAAGCAAGGAAACTTCAGTTGAAAAGAATGAATCAAGAATGATAGATCCTCACAGAATTCACTCTCAATCTCTCAAGTGTTTAAAAAGGTAGGTATTTCACTCAATTTAACTCATGAAAATTACACTACCATAAACTTGCTTATCTTCTACTTCTCCACTACTCAAAACACATGCACACACAAATCATGAGGACTTTATTCAAGGCTGCAATGGTGTCAAGGTAAAGGAGGATGTAATATGGATATGACAAGTTAAATACCAGAGAATAAAAGAGCATGAGAGTTGAGTTCAATTAACAAGCATGAAAGTTCATCCCAACTCCACCTAATACAAATTCCCTTTACATATTCTTTTTCTTTCCTTTATTACCTTGTTGACCCTCTTCTTTTTACATTTTTTTATTTTGATTTTATTTTTTTACAAAAAGAACATCATATATACATTTTTTTAACCATTTTGCACACACACCCCCATACTTGTTCAAGAACTCATCAAATGACAAAATTAATGTTCTCTTATTCCCTAAGGTCAAGTAAGAACATGATTTTTCATTTAAGGCACATAATGAGTTCGAAACAAAGAATAGTCAAATAAGCTCAAAGGAGTTAAGCAAAGGAAAATATGCAAGGTTGGCTATTTGGTCAAAGTAGTTAATTCAAGAAAATACCTCAATCATTTTTATGTATGCATATGAAAATATAGTCTCAAAAAGAATCAAAGCAAGTTCTAGAGTAACAATTCCATGAGTGAAATTCATACAAGAAATAAGAGAATGGTACAAATATTCAATCCATTCATCAATAGGCTCAAAATCTCACAAGGCATAATTCTATCATTCTCAGTCCACCAATTCAACATCCATAACCAAGCATGTGAATTTTAAGAAAGAAGACAATTTACTCAATCATGTAAATTTTTCTGAATTTGAATTGCTACTTCCACACAAACTAGTTACTACCCTAACTAAGATGCGTCTCAAAAGTAAAATTTACTCCTTACTCTGCCATCCTTAACTGGTTTAGTAGTTACTGACAAACATATAAATACAACAAACATAGTAATACACACACTTCCTAAATTTTTTTTTTACACAACTCTACACATGACAAACATAAACACACTTACTATTTTTTTTATACATTTTTTTACACAACTATCCTTCCCCCCAACTAGATCACAACATTGTCCTCAATGTTAAAAAATAGAAAGGAAAAAGATAGAAGATAGTACACATTCATGCGATTCGAAAAGAGAAATCTCACATAAATATAAACAGAAACAAAGTACGATGAACAAAATCAAAGCTTGTAATTATTTAAACAATTGAAATGTTTGAACTGACTTGCTTTTCTTACTGCTTCCCATAACATTTCTTTCTGACCAATCTATCTGAGCTGCTACTGGATCAGGGCTGTCATAAGAAGAAGAAATACAAGAAAATATATACATGTAGTTGTGATTATGGCTTACATTTTCCTCTGGTTTTATGTCCAGTAACGGCTTAAACGCCTTCTATGAGTCGATGATAAGATTCCCATCCAATTTTCTTATAAATTGGAAAACATGGTCTTTTTGAGTCAGATTCCCAAGGCTGTAACGCGCTTACTTACCTTTGAAGAGATTCCATAAATTAATAAATTCACACTGCACAAATTCACAAGAATGCGTCTCAAGAGTCAAAAAGATTTCACCTAATGACTCATTACTCAGGCCATTCTTTAATGAAAAATATTTTATCTTTTTTTTATTTGCGAAAACTATCCACATAGAACAATTTCACTTGTTACAAGAAAAATTGACAATTTTGGCAGACCAAGACATGAAATAAAAGTGAGTCTATTGTAAGTATGGACAAAACATTTTTGGCTCATTTTGAATTCTTGAAGTAACAAAATCCACCTTATCAACCTAGGTTTACAAAAACTTGTTGAGAAAATCGACGAATGACCAAAAGGTCAAAATAAAGTTGACTATTTAAAAAGAAAAGAAAAACAAACACTAAGACACACGAAATTAGAAGAAAAAGAGAAAACAAAGTTTTTTATTATTATTATTATTTTGTATTTTTTTTGTATTTTTATTTTGAAATGAAAACACATGAAATTAGAATACTAGGGATCAGACTTCACGTAATTCAATAATCTATCATAGACAATAGAGTAGTTTTGGGACCTTCCTTTTAATCAATTTCTAATCATTCAATTGATGAGGAGAATCAGTAATTTAAAAACATTTAAAGGCATGACTTTTACTCTATGGATTCTCATGAAAAAATACCACAGTTCTCCCACACAACCTATAACCTCCATTCCTAGATGATTATAAATCATGGCATTTTATTATTTATGGTCTAGGTCATATGCAAACATTTCGGGTTACACATATACCCACTAGATCAATTTATGAGTGGTCAATTCATAAAAGCATTATGAACCATAATAGGCACTCAAATTGAGTAGAAAAGAAATTGATTAAAATTCCAATCTTAATACATGTCGATTGAATCAAGTTACGTTTTCACCCTAAAAACACACAAGACAAAAGAAAAGAAAAATAAATAAGAAAAATAAAAATATATACAAAGATGTTGTATAAACCAGTCCACCAAATAAATTTTACAAAGGTATGGAATAAACCAACCACCAAATAAAAAAATTAAAAATGGTGTGGTAGAAACCAACCACCAAATAAAAAAAAATAACAAAGGTGGAGTAATAAACAAACCACCAAATATACATATTAACACTTAGTAAATAAATATTAACAAAAGTGGGGTATAAACTAACCACCAAATAAGTTAATAAGTAAAAAATAAATAAAAAGTTAGTATGCAAATAAATTAAAATGTTAGAAGCGGGTAAAGTAAAAAGTTAGATAGTTAGTAAGAAAGTTAGTAAGTTAGTAAACAAAAATAAATGACAAAAAAAAAAAATAACAAAAATAAATGACAGAAAATAAATGACAAAAAAATACAAAAAATAAGTGTAAAAATTAAATTTAAAATATGAAAACTGGAGAATCGGCAAGCCAATTTTTTGCTCCAGCAAGAGACAAGAGAAGAAGAAAGATTATTTCATTAATGGTTGCAGATTATAGAGGGTTAAGGGAGAGTTACCCCCACTAAGTTAGTATGTACAAAAAATAAAAGGGAGAGATTCCCCCCACTGTTAGTGCGTAAAACAAAAAGGAGAGTTTCCCCAACTGTTAATATTTACAAAAAAATAAAAGAGAGAATTACCCTCACTGAGTTAATATGTACAAAGAAAATAAAAAGGAGAATTTTTCCCACTAAATTAGTATATATAGAAAATAAAAGGAAGAATTACCCCCACTATACCAAAAAAAAATAAAAGGAAGAATTAACCCCACTATTAATATGTACAAGAAAAAAAAAAGAGAAAGTTTCCCCTACTGAGTTAATATGTACAAAAAAAATAAAAGACTTAACTTTTTTTTTTAGTTTTTTTTTTCATGTGGGACAGCCTTGTCCACCAATTTCCCTTTTTTTTGTCCCTTTTTTTTTTTTTTTTATTTTTTTCGGTGGTCACGGGTGTGACCACCTTCTCTCTTTTTTTTTTTTGGTTTTTTGGTTTTTTTTTTTATTTTCATTTTTTTAAATATATAAACTTTTTTTTACTTTTTACTTTTTTACTTTTTTTACCATTATTCACACATCTTTTTTTTAAATTTTATTATTATTTTTTATATTATTATTATAATTTTTTCTTTTACTTTTTTACTATTTATACTATTCACACACTATTTACCCTATTCATATTATTCACACAAATTTTTTTTTATTTTTTTTACTATTCATACTATTCACATTACCATTCACACACTATTCATATATTATCCACACACTATTTACTTTTTATTATGTACAAAAATATTTACACCAAAAATTTATTCTTCAAAACAAGTCCCAGGCAACGGCGCCAAAAACTTGATGCATAATTTTTAATTGTTGCATTTATAAACCCAAGTGCAGGTTGTCTCAAGTCATAAATTTCTCGGTGAGTCCGAGGTCGATCCACAGGGAATTGTTGAAGATTAAGATGAAGTAAATATTTTGTGACTATAGTAAAAATTATTTACTTGGGTAAAAAGATCCACTATTGGTAAATAAAAGAAAGGTAAGATTAATTTCTTTTATAACTCAATTAGAATCCTCGCAACATGGAGGTTTCAATCGAAAAATACAACGTTAAAAGTCCATTAAAATAACATACGTAATCATATTATGTTTCCTTTAATTATCTATTAATATCATCACTCATAAATGGGATCAAGCATTCACTGTGTCAATATTTTGTCTACAATAAATCAAGATCTCTACTTTATAAGGAGAGTTTCTAACACTAACACTTGTAAATGGATTAAAGCATTCATTGTGCCAATCTCTTGTCTACAACAAATCAAGAACTCCACTTTACAAGGAGAGTTTCTAAATTGATTGGAAATAAAATACAACACGAAATAAAATAATATACGTAATTATATTATATTTCCTTTAATTATTACCACCACTTGTAAATTGGTTAAAGTATTTACTGTGCCAATATTTTGTCTACAATAAATCAAGAACTCCTCTTTACAAGGGTAGTTTCTAAATTATCAGAAACAAAATATAACACGTATAATAATTACTAAAAAGATAAATCATTAAAGTACAAGAGATGAATAAATCTAACTTTATTTTATTACCAAAAGCTTCACACTTTGACCCAAATAGACTAGAACTTATTTACACATAGACTAAAAGAGAGAAAAAGAGAGAGAAAAGAAATTGGAGGGAGGAGGAAATTTCTCAGAATTTCGCCTCCCCCGAACGTCTCCGTCCCTCACCGAAAATGTACGTTGAATTGTGTCTTGAATGTCCAATTCAATTGCCTATTTATAGGCAAAATGAATCCACTGTGGCTACAGGAGCCACCATTTAACAATTCATTCTTAAACGTCATGGATGACGTTTTTCTATTTTCTATTTCCTTTTTTTCTTTTTTTAAAATAATAATTGAGTAAATGCACAGCCTTGCATCCAGTCATTTTTTCATTTTTGAGAGAAATGGTCTTCATGAAAGTTGTAGGCCTGAATATTTGCTTTAAAATGGCTTTGGTTTGAGTCCAAAATCATGCCTAGAACTCAAGATATGGTCCAATTACTGTAGAGTGTTTAGGCCCGATTTCAGTTTCTCTATTCTGACTTCAAAGCCCAAAATCACCTCCAAGGAGTCCGATTCTGGAAAAGTGTTCAACATCAAAGTTGTAGGAAATTGTCTAAGCTTTCCTACAAGACTAAAATCACATCAATCAGATATTTGTAACTCAAGTTATAGTTAGTTTACTAAACACTGTCAAAGAGATAATTAAGGCCAATTTATGCAATAATTTATTTAATTATCCAATTCGGCTCAAAATCATAAAATGTGTCAAAATCAACTTAGTTAAGCTTAATTGAACCTTAAGAAGTCTAGTGAGAGGATTACAAAATGTATAAAATACAGTGTTATCAGTAATCAAGGATTGGAGAGCTTGGATCCATCCTTGGCTATCTTCAAGACCTTGAGGTAGGGGGAAAACCTTGTTTTTGACTCATCTTCCTATTTTCTTTATCTTGTTCATGAGTGTTGGCATGATAGGAAAGTTAGGTTTTTGAGTGTGATTTTGGTTGTTTGGGCTTGAATCTTGTTATAGAACTTGATGATGGCTTGTTTATGAGTTGTTGGGTAGATGGAAATGGATTTCCAACCCTTAAAAAGCTTAGTTAGTGAAAATAAATGTGGAGAGTTTATTTTCAGGTCACAAATGTGAGAACTGTGCTATAGTTAAAGTTTGATATTAATTGGAGTTAGTTTGGTATTTTTAAGCATACTGGTTGTGTGTTTTAATGTCAGATTGATTACCAGCAAATATGAAAAAATGCGAAAAGGTGAGTCTGGATTTTTAATGAATCTTAGGATTTATTTTAAGTCTGTTGGAAAATGAAATACTAGATTTGGTGAAATCTGAGTGTTCTTAGCAGATTGGGGTTTTGGTACCTATCCAAGATAAGTCAAATATGACTTCTCTTCTTTAAATATCTCACGATTGGGATATTTGGGAAGCAGAGAAGAGAAGAGGAAACGTGAAGAAGAAAGAGAAAGAGGAGAAAGAGAAAGAGGAGAAATCAAGAGGTAATCAAGGATTGGAGAGCTTGGATCCATCCTTGGCTGTCTTCAAGACCTTAAGGTAGGGGGAAAACCTTATTTTTGACTCATCTTCCTATTTTCTTTATCTTGTTCATGAGTGTTGGCATGATAGGAAAGTTAGGTTTTTGAGTGTGATTTTGGTTGTTTGGGCTTGAATCTTGTTATAGAACTTAATGATGGCTTGTTTATGAGTTGTTGGGTAGATGGAAATGGATTTCCAACCCTTGTATGCCTCAAATTCCATTTGAGTGGAGAAATGAGGTTTTAGATTTTGAAATGGATGTTAATCCTTGATCTTTGGTTTTGAGTGAAATCAAAGTGGTTTAAGAAGATTTAAGTTGTGATTAATGATTTTCTATGTGTTTGAGAACTTATTGGGGTCTTAGAATCACTGAAAAACTGGATTGGAATGGTCAAAATCCAAGGAGAAAACTAATTGAATAGTACCACGTGCTGCAGAGTGCTTCTAGTTGGGCGACACAGCCCATGTCCGAGGACACAGGGTGGGCCGTGTCCCTCTCTGCAAGGGGTTTTTGTGAACAGTGTTCACAATGCAGGATATGGGGTGGGTCATGTCATTTGACACGGGCTGTGTCTGAGCTAGAATCTTTCAAAATGTCATTTTCGATGTTTTTCAAGTTCTTGGCTTGATGGGATCATTAACACATGTTTCTTAAAGTGTGTGGAGACTCTAATGGAGGTTTTAAAATGAATATAAATCAATTGGTATGTTATTTATCGTGGTATTTAACATCATTGTGTTTTTTGTGGGTAGTTAGGAATGTAAATCAATTGACATGCTAGTTAATGTAGTAATTGACATTATTGTTGCTTCTTATCTATGTTGTTGAGGGTGAGTCCTCATTGTAGATGATCTAATATGATTTTGAATGAGTAGGTAGCCAATTCTTCCCATCACAGAGATCATTGTTCTGATCAAATATGATTGTTGCTGAAGACCGTGTAGTTGATGAGACTTCACTACCCGGAGAGGGTGATCATACATGATTGTAAGTGAAGAGGTAATATTCCTTCTAGATCATAGTAATGAGTTGAGGATGGTCTTTTCCTCACATCCCATGGAATAGCTGGAGCTGGGTTTCTAGTGCTTGTTCAAAGCTTATGGAACTGGGTTCCTTTGTTTTGTCCAAGGCTCATGCATATCATGAATTTTCTATAGAATTGGGTTCTTGTAAAAGGTTTCATACATTTTTCATTACATATTTAGGTTATTGCATAGGCATAAGCATTAGACATAAATTGGCATAACTTGACGATTGTATGGGCAGTTGCTATCATGACATATTCATGCACTGCAATTGTATGGACAATTGCGTGTCTCTAAGATGGAGATGTTGTTTGCTTCTATGACTGAAGTGTTTATATGATAATTGAGTATATTATCTAGATTTATATCTCTGAGATAGAGATATTATTGTTGTATCTCTGAGATGGAGATGTTGTGTTTATATCTCTAAGATAGAGATATTGTTGTTGTGTCTCTGCGATAGAGATGATGTTTTGGTGTCTCTGGGATAGAAATGATGTTTTTGTGAGCGTGACAATTTTCTAGAAGACTATTTATAGTAAATGAGTTTTTATACAAACTTATAAAGTGGGAGTCTATTTCGGGAAGAGAAAGGACTTAATTTTGGCTTTTGGCACCTTTCTAGCTTGTTATGAATTAGTTTTGAGTTTACAAATGTATTTTTTCCTGAAATGGCTAGAATGATTGTGATATCATGGTTTATGGTTTTTATCTATTGAGAATGCGTGATTCTCACCCCTTGTGTGAGTTTTCATGATCATTCCAAGGAAGAAGTCTAATGGAAAGTGAAGACTAGCAGGAGCTTGGAGTGCTTAGCTTAGTGTAGCTGAGTAGTTTCTTTTGATATGATGTATGTATTGTATTTGTGATAGATATAGTTGTTGTGTATTATTTATACATTCGAGACTCATATTTTCTATATATATATACATGACTTTGTTATATTGGAAATTGTATAGTAGTAGAAGTAGCATGGCCAGTGTTGTGTTATTCTTTTATATGACAATATAATTAGATAGCAAATATTGGGACGTTACATGACACATCAAAATTAGTGGCAGAGTAAGGAGTAATTAGGTAAATAACTATTTTGTATGGAAGTAGCAATTCAAATTCAGGGATCATAACATGATTGAGTAAATTGTCTTCTTTCTTAAAAATTACATGCTTGGTTATAGATGTTGAATTGGTGGACTGAGAATGATAGAAATATGCCTTGTGAGATTTTGAGCTTATTGATGAATGGATTGAACATTTGCACCATTCTTTTTTTTTCTTGTGTGATTTTCACTCATGAAATTATTACTCTAGAACTTGCTTTGACTCTATTTGAGGCTACATTTTCACATGTATACATAAACATGATTGAGGCATTGTCTTGAAATAGCTATTTTAATCAAATAGTCAACCTTGTATATTTTCCATTGTTTAACACCTTTGAGCTTATTCGATCATTCCTTGTTTTTAGCTCATTACACGCCTTAAAAAAAACATTTTCTTACCTAACCTTCGAGAATAAGAAAGCATTGACATTAGATGAGTTCTTAAACAAGTGTAAGGATGTATGTACAAAACGGTTGATGAAAAAGGAAAGAGTAGTCATCTTCAAAAAATAAAAATAAAAATAAAAAATAGAGTGTAAAGAAAGGTCAACAAGGTAAAAAGAGAAAGCGAAAAGAATATATAAAGGAAATTTACATTATGTTGGGATGAATTTTTTTTGTTTGTTATTTTAACTCAACCCTAATGCTCTTTTATTCTCTTTGGTATTTAACTTGTCATATCCATATTATCCCCTTCCTTTACCTTGACCCTATTACAACCTTGAATAAAGTCCTCTTGATTTTTGTGTGCATGTGTTTTGAGTAGTGGAGAAGTAGAAGATAAGTAAGCTTATGGTAGTGAAATTTACTTTTTAAATACTTGAGGGATTGAGAGTGAATCTTGTGAAGATCTATCATTCTTGACTCATGTTTTTCAATTGAAGTTTCCTTACTTGTTAGTTTGAGATGTGAAGAAACGTTACTTGATAAATGTTTTGATCCCTTGAATCTTTGGTTGCTCTTCATTCTTATAAATTTTTTCATTCTTAAATATTATTAAAAATTGAGTCTTTTAGAATTTCTAACTTTTGAATTTGTGTTGTTTTTCCTTGTTCCCTAGCTTTGATCTTATGTGTTTTGCTCAGAAGTGCAAAAGTTAAGTGTGGAAAAATTTAATAGCAATATATTTTATTCATTTTATAATCCTTTCACTGGGATTCTTAAGGTTCAATTAGGCTTAATTAAGTTAGTTTTGTTACATTTATTGATATTGAGCTTAATTGGATATTTGAAAGAATTATTGCTTGAATTGACTTTAATTTGTCTATTTGACAATATTCAGTAAACTAGTTATAATTTAAGTTTCAAATATCTTATTGATATGATTCTAGTCTTGTAGGAAAATCAAGACAATTCTCTACAACTTTCATGAAGACCTCAAGAGTCAAATCACACATTTGGATAACTTAAATTGGAGTTGAAGCAAGAACTAGAGTGCTGATCTTGACAGTTTGACCTCTGCACACTCATTAACCCATTTCTTAAGCTATAGGAGTCCAATTGACACCAAAATTATGGCATTGGAACGTTAAGACCTAAATCTACAACTTTCATGAGAAACAAGAGTTAATTAGGAAGTATAATAAGTCATATTGGGCCTAGAAGTCAGAATCAAGGAGTTGTAGCTGAGCCTGAATAGTGTGTAAAGATTGGACCATATCTCGAGCTGTAGGAATAATTTTGAACAGAAACTATTGGCATTGGAAAGCTAAGACAAAAGCCTACAACTTTCATTAAAATCATTTTTCCATTTTCTAAAGTAAGCTATGAGTTCAATACTGAATCATTTCAAAGACAAGAATCTCAATAATTTTCCACTCATTCACAATTATCAAACAACTCCTTTGGCATTTTCCACTCATCCACTCACTCATTAAACCACTCCATTGTCATTTTGTTTCCTTCAAGCTCTATAAAAGGGGGCATTGGCTGCTCATTTGATTATCTTGGCTTAGAGATCAAGATCATGCTATTGTGTTATTTGTTTATCTTGTTGTAGTTTTCTTTTGTTCTAAATTGAATTTATGTTCATCTTCTTCTTCTTCCCTCTTTCTTTCCTCTTGTCTATGAGTAACTAATTTTTATTTTACTTGGGTGAAAGGGTGAAGCTTTTGGCAATGAAATAAGGTTAGATTAATCTCTTTCTTGTGCTTAAATGATATATTATCAAGTGATCATTATATGTATTGTATTTTATTTCCAATAATTTTAGAAACCCTCCTTATAAAGTGAAGATCTTGATTTGTTGTAGACAAGATATTGGCACAATGAATGCTTGAGCCCATTTATAAGTGGTGGTATTAATAGATAATTAAATGAACCATAATATAATTACATATATAATCTTAAATGAACTTTGAATGTTGTATTTTCCAATTGGAACCTCCGTTATGCGTGGATTCTAATTGAGTTATTAAAAAAATTAATTTTGTCCTTAATTTATTTACCAAAAGTAAATCTCCTAACCCAAGTAATTCCTTTTTATTTGTGACCAAGTTTTATCACCTTTATTGTTATGACAAAATCTTTTCCTTATCTCAAATAATTTTTCTTCATCAATTTCCTGTGGATCGACCTCAAACTCTCGAGAATTTATTACTTGAAACAACCTACACTTGGGTTTGAAACTTATAATTCACATAAATTATTTTGAATGATTGCACTACATTTTCCCGTCAAAGCAATGGTTTCATAGTCTTCAAGCTTCCTCTTATTGGAGAAAATTTCTTTTAAGAACTTAGCATAAGAGGGCATTTGAGAGAAAGCTTCCGTAAAAGGAACATTAATATAAAGCTTCTTAAGGACCTCCAAAATTCTTCCAAATTAATGATCAAGCTTCGCTTTTTGATATCTTTGAGGGAAATGCAAAGGTGGAACATATATTTTTAGAGGAACATACCTTGTAGTGCTTTCTTCATCCCTCTCTTTGTCCTCTTTCTTCTCTTGCTTCTCTTCCTTTTCACGGGTGTCCTTATCTTTAAGCTTTTCTTCCATTGCGGAGCCTTTAAGCTGCTTACCTCTCCTTAATGAAATTACTTGAGCTTGCTCCCTTGAGTTAGTCTCCGGTTGACTTGGGATTTGCCCTTAAATCATGTTAAACAAGCTTGATTGTTGGACTATTTGAGTCTTAAGCATCTTGGAGTGAGTGACCATTTGATCTAGGTGAGTACTGAGTTACTTGATGGACTCCCCATATTGTTGCACTTGTGCTTAAATAGCTTGATTTTGTTCCTTTTGGGTGACTATGAAATTCTCCATGAGAGCTTCTAAATTGGACCTTGTACCCTGAGAAGATTGTTGCGGATGTTGGAATCTGGGTGGGGGTCTATTGTTGGATGGAGCCCCTCTATTTTGTTGGTTACCATATGAGAAATTTGGGTTGTTTCTCCATTCAGGGTTATATGTGTTGGAGAAGGGATTACCTTGAGGCTTGAAGTTGCCATTTTGCACATAACTTGCTTGCTCCAATGATGGGTCTTGAGAATATATTTCTACCGCATTGCATTCCGAAGCCAAATGCCCTCCTCCATATGTTTCACAAGCTATGTTAGGAGCAGTGATAGCATTGACATTCAGCTTCTCAAGTGACTTAGTCAAGGCATCAAACTTGGCATTCAACATGGTAATGGCATCTAGTTCTATCATTCCGGCCTACTTCTTTGAAGTTGATCTCTCACTTGATCATAGATAAATATTCGAAGCGACCTCATTAATTAAAGCCCTTGCCTCTGTTGGAGTCTTGGCCATCAAAGCACCACCAGTTGCGGCATCAAGAGCTACCTTTGTAGAGAAAGTCAACCCAGTATAGAATGTTTGTATAACAACAAAATCTTGTAGGCCATGATGTGGGACATTGACGAATAAGATCATTGTACCTTTTCCATGCTTCATAAAGTGATTCATCTTCCTTTTGGGAGAAGGTAGTGATGTCTTGAAGGAGCTTAATTATTTTTCCAATTAGATAGTACTTGTCCAAGAAAGCTTGCTCCATCAATTCCCAGGTGGTAAGTGAATTTGGGGCTTCCAAGTGAATCCACTTCTTTGCTTTTTTCCTAAGAGAAAAGGAAAAAAAGTCTGATCCGTATAGCATCTGTTTAAACCCCATTAATCTTTATAGTGTCACATAACTCTAAGAACTCATTCAAATGCTGATTTGGGTCTTCAGTCGTTGACCCGCTGAATTATAATTATTGGACCATCTGGATTAGTGACGTCTTTATCTCAAAATTGTTGGCCTCCACCTGTGGCCGTGCAATGGAAGATTACGAGCATTAGCATTGGGAGTTTCATAATCCCTTAGCCTTCGCTCTTGATTAGCAACTTAGTTCATGTTGTGTGCCATGTGGTCTTCCTCAAATCTTTGTGCTCTACTTTCTCTTCTAATGTCACGAAGTATCCTCTCGATCTCAAGATCAATGGGGATAATAAGATTTTCTTGACTCCTCGTTTTACACATAAGAAAAAATCAACACCTGAAAATTCAAAGAAAAAATAAAGTGAAAATAAAATAAAATAAAATAAAAAGTGCTTAAATAAACCAAACTGCCGCTATATAAATATCAACATAATCCCCCACAATGGTGCCAAAAACTTGTTGTGGATTTTCTGCAAGCACAAGGATCGTACAAGTAGTAAAATAATGATCGTTCCTATGATGATCGATTGAGTACTAACTCTTACAGTGATTTTGATTATTTAAGCGAACAAACACAATAGTAAAATCTAAATTAAAATCAAAATAAAACTCAGTAATTAAATAAGCAATTAAATCAAGAAAAGTTAATATTCGATTAAGGTTTAAAGGCCTAGGGCTAGAAAGCCACTACATTACCCCCTATGCTGAATTGTACTAATATCTTTGCTAATGTTCAATTATGTTATTGAAGGCAATTTGTCCTAAATTATTTAAAGTCCAATTTCTTAGCACTAAAAACGTGCTAAAACTTCATCAATCCTATTCTCATGGCAATTAATCCAAGTTTCAATTCATTATGATTCATGATAATCGTTGGTTCCTCAAAGGATTTAAGTTTATGTCTAGGTCACAATTCCTAAGTTCAATTCTTAGATTATCAAGCAATTAGATTTCATCTTTCAATCCTTTTACCTAAAGCCTAAGATCATGTAAATATGGCGTGCAACATACGACAAGCATTAAGCGCACTAAGAATGAATCAAGAACAATAATTCACATTAACAAAGAATCAAATTAATAATTCAACATAGAGAAATAAAGAGTTTCATCCCAATCCTAGAAAAAGAGGTTTAGCCACTCATGGCAATTGCAGCACAAACAAGAACAAAGGTTAAACAAATAACTATGATTCCAAAACAAAAAGAGAATATGGAGAAAATGAAGATAGAGGAAAAGACTTCAATGGTTGATCTTTAATTACTCTTGCTCTTGCCTTCCAAGTCCTATCCTTCAATCCTTGTGCCTCTTAAAGTCTCTTGCAGCCTCTGTGTGTTTTAGGTTTGAGGGTTTGCTCCTATTTATAACAATTGGGGTGAAAACTACCTCTTTTACGCTTCAAAATACTTTACACGGCCATGTGATTGCACGACACAGCTGTGTGAGTTTTAAAAACTGTGTAATTTCAATGTAGAAGGGTCACACGACTGTATGACCAAGACACACACTGTGTGACTTAGTCAGAAGCGTTCCTCAAGTTACACAAGGTCATGTGAGCTTGATAAAAGCATTTTTTGAGTTACACATGGCCGTGTGTAACTTCTTCATCGCTCAATGGTTGGAAAAAGGATAAGTAGTCTTTATAAAAGTTGTAGCTCTTTTTCTTAGTTTTCTGATGCCACCGTAATCACCTCGTTTCGACCTCCTTAACTTAAGTTATGCTCATTTTATCGTGCAAAGGTTAAAAACTCTGTGAATTTTGGTCATATAAATTCTGAGTTCAACTCTATTGCAATGAATCCATCCAAAGCTTCATAGAGCCATGTCAAAACACCTCTTTTGGACCTAAAAACATAGAGAAAGACCAATCATGAGATACCAAGAATAATTAGATTAAATGTGGCATAAATTCCAACATAAATCAATCAAAACACACCTAAATCCACCTCAAATCAAGCACAAGATGTGTGTATTTTATCCACACAGCACCAGGGTGAAACTTAGCATAGAGACGTCACTGCCTTATCAATAAGCTGTCGCAGCTCAATTAATGTTTATTGATTAAAAGACATTAGTTTGGCCCGAAATTTAAAAGATAGTGGACTTTTGTGTCCCGAAATTTAAAAGACAGTGAGCTTCTGTGTCCCAAAATTTAAAAGACAATAGGCTTCTGTGTCCCAAAATTTAAATGATCATGGGCTTCTGCGTCCCAAAATTTAAAAGACAGTGGGCTTTTGTATCCCAAAATTTTAAAGACAGAATTTTTAAAAGGCAATAGGCATCTTGGCCCAAAAAGATTCTTTCTTTTTTCTTCTTTTTATTATTATTAAAAATAGTTGAACTAATGACAACTCTAGAAAGCTTTGGCCAATCAAACCCTTGTTCACGTGCTTTTCTTCATTGGACCCTTCGGTTGGCTTGGAATCCTCCTGACTTGGATTATCCCTTAGAATATCATTTTCCCCTTCAATTGGAACTTCTAAGTTCTTTTTTATCTGAATTGTTCCTTAGAGGATTACTATTAGATGGTCAAATCATAGTGTTGTACTCATGTTCATCTTACCTGAAGCATACGTAACAAACATGCATGGATTCAAAATTACAACAACAAAGAAATCTACTAAGTGAACAACTTCAAGATTGGTCTTGAAAGTTTGACTATACAAAGGGTATTTACAAAGGATGAGTATATGGAAAAAGACATAAAAATGGTACAAAATTCAAAGGGGTGTTGCCCCAATATGGATTGGTTTGATCTTCATAAAATCGATTTTTAGTTGCCTACTAGACATTATGGCCAATGATTTCCTTTTACATCAAGCCAAATTGAACTAAAGAGAAACTTGTCACAATCTAGGACTGAATTGAATAGGGTAGAAACTCGCCCTAGTAATCAAAAGATTTGTCCTAGTGTAAGTCAAACTAAACCAAGGAAAAGAAAATTTGTCCCAGTTTAGAGTCGAATCAAACAAGGTAGAAACTTACCCTAGTGTAGGCCAAATCGAGCTGAAGAAAAAAAAAATTACCCCAGTGTAGGGCCAGCTTGACCAGGGTAGAAACTTGCCCCAGTGGAAGTCTCTTTTTTTTCTTTTTCTTTCTTTTTTTTAAGGAGCAAAGAATTAGATACTTGGATGAGCATAACCTTTTGTCTCAAAATTAAATATTATAAAAATAAAAGCAATCATTCATTGGTCAGAATGGATTTTTTAAGGTTTGTAACGTGGCCGAGATTAGTGGTTATGAAATGAAAGATATAAGGCTCAAACAAGTGTTTAAAGGTTAAATGAGACTAAGAATCCTTGTTCAAAATTAAACTTTGTCAACTGCTTTTGCGCTTTCAAGCACACTTTTCTCTTATTGTTCTCCATTTCTTCCCATTTTCTTTTCACTTCAATCATTCACCTTTCTCATGATCTATTTCATTTCATTTTCTTTCTTCTTTCTTTCCTTTCTCTTTTTTAGTTTTCATCATTTTTTTACTTCCCGACCCTTTTCACGTTTTCTTCCTTTTCTCTTTTTCCATTATGCTTTAAAATAGTCACTATGACAATCAACCTTTGCTTTGTACTATCCCCTAGTGTAGGGGTGATCCTTGTCCAAGTTTATTGAAGAAAATTTTCAAGCCCTAAAAGGGACAACAAGCGATAATGAAAATATGAATTCTTGTGAATGAGAGAGAAAGATGATCAATCTTCATTTCAAATCTTGATTGCTCATTTTAAAAAAAAATTAATTTAGAGACAAAAGGATAATGGCACCAAGTGATTACCTATTTGCTCCCTTTTATTTTCTCTTTTTTAAAAAAAAAAATTTCATCTCCTTTTGTTTTTTTTTTATTTGCGAAAGGTACCTGCACACATGGACTTTATAACTACTGGCATCTATCAAAGTAAGAATTGTCAACAATTAGAGTCTAATCGGGTCCAAATACAAGAAAGACATTTTGAATAAACGGGAGAATAAATGACAAGAAAGACAATAATGTATGCTAAAATCCATGCAAATTTATTACATTAATGATTCACGAAAGTTAACATAAGTTCAACATCACAAAAGTCTAAGATGGCAATCACATCAATTAATGCCTCAGATCACCAATTGTTCAGAGGTTTCTAGTTGCTGGACGGCGATTGGTATAGACAGGACATGTTGCGATATATGGACTCGGCGAGCGAACATTGTTGACTTGGTATGAGATTTGGTAAGCTAAATGAGTAGGTGAAGGCACTTGATAAGAAAGGTAAGGGTGTGGGTTATATGGAGGGGCTCAGTAGGTAGGGTAAGATGACGGATGACGGGTTTGTAAAGGTTATTGGTTTTGCACGTAGCTCACTTCCGACTCCTTTTTCTTAAGGGAAAACTCCTTCTTGAAACCACTATCATTATTGTCAGTTGGCAATTTGCCAACTTTTACCAGAGTGTCAATTCTCTCTTCAACGACTATTAATTCAACAAAGTCTAGATAAAAAGCACCTGCCATTGTCTCAATATAGGGAGTTCCCAAATTCCCCAGATAATATGAGCACATTTCTATCAATGTCAATGGTGGTTGAACTTGTGTTGCGAGAGCTCTCTACCTCTAGGTATAGTGCTTGAAGGTTTCCTCATTTTTCTTTTGTAATGTTCCCAATTGTTCTTGAGTTGGAGCTGTATTCAAGTTGAATCGATACTATCCCATTAACAAGTTTTCCAGTCATCCCAAGAAGAGATTTTGGAAAGGTCCTATTGGATACATCATTCCAAAGCAGGCCCAGTCAAACTTTCGAAAAGAAGCTGACAAAGAACTTCCAGTCCCTTGACCAAATTGACATTTTGGTAATGTATGTTTTCATATGGAAAAAAGGATTGGTGCTTCCATCATATTTGTCGAATCCTAAAATCTTAAAGTCCTTGGGAATGACAATGTTAGCAGTAGGGCATGCACAACTATTCTATCCCAAGGAGACCGTCGGTGCTAGAACCCTTGATTGCTTTGATTTGTTTTTCCATCCTTTCAATCAATTCTTCTTCCATCATATCCTTTTGAATTGCTACACGGCCACTCACAGCAGGAAATCCTATTGTCACTGGGATGGACATATGTGGTTATTCCCACTGAATTCAGCGTTACCATGAACCTTATTTCGAGTATCCTCTGAAGAGCGATACCCTTCTCCTATAGGAATCTCTAGCAATGAAATGTTCGAGGTTCCTCCCACAACGGGAATCTTAGTGGTGATCCTAGGGTTTATCCTCATAGAAGTAATAGTTAGCAGGCGCGGATGTGCCCCACTATGCCCCCAGCCGCCGCAATCAAAGTGAAAGTCTCCCTCATGGCCAACAACATTTCCTTCATTCTTTTCTGAGACTCTGTCATTTCATTAATCCTCCCTATCACCTCATCGATTTTCATACTCAAGTTTCTGCCTTCATTCTCAGCTGCCATTACTGCATGCCTTGCTTGACCCCTTATGTTGTGAACTCAGGTTTAGTTAGGGTATTCTTTCCTAGGCCATGCAATGGTTCCTAAACCAAATTGATTTATCAAAGCAAAATAACATTAAACAAAGAATGAGATGAAATACATGAAACGTATGAGATGCATAAGATGAAATGAATGAACTTTGTGGTGAAAATATTTTCTGTTATTTCTTTTTTTTTTAGAATGCTAGGAATACCATAAAAATACAAGATAATGTATCTTTTTTATTAGAATGCTAAGAATATCATGAAAATGCAAGATAATGTATGTTTTTTAGAATGCTAGGAATACTATGAAAATGCAAGATGATGTATCTTTTTTTTTAAGAATGCTGAAATATCATGAAAGTTGTGAGATGATGTATTTTCTTTTTTTTTTTAATGCTAGGAATGTCATGAAAATGCAAGAATAATGTATTTGGTTTATTCTTTTTCTTTTTTTTAATATTTTTTAAGAATGCTAGAAATGTCATGAAAATGTAAGATGATATTTTTTTTAGAATGCTAAGAATGCCATGAAAATGCAAGATGATATATCTTTTTCTTCTTCTTTTTTTTAATGCTAAAAATGTCATGAAAATGTAAGATGGTGTATTTTTTTTCTTTTTTTTAATGCCTTTTTTTAGAATGCTAGGAATGTTATGAAAATACAAGGTGATGTATCTTCTTCTTCTTTTTTTTAATGCTGATTTTGATTTTTTTTTTAAGAAAAAGCAAGAATGAATGACATGATGAATAGACAGATAAAGAAAAAATATGCTCTCTTCGTGTCCTAGTTAGGTGGAACCTACGGGTTTGATCTTCTTAAGGTCATGACTCTAATTTTGGCGACCATTATGTTTAATCTATTAGTGCAAGGTTTCTCAAGACATATCTAGACTTTTAAAAAGCCATAGTCCCCAGATTGCTCCTATCTCGAAAGATAAGGACCCAACTCAAGAATTAATCATAGGGATAAACCCTCTCAATATGATTAATCCATGAAACCAATAACAATTTGAGTGGTGTCTCAACAAATGTCAAGTGAGCATAAGGTCCCTCAATAACAAAAGTCAAGACCCCTCCTACTCCTCGGGTTCGCACAAACTCGGGTATTGAGCCCAAAAAGTGTGTGAGGTAGGTGATGGTGATGTATGTGAGGGAGCATACAAAAACTTATACAAAAATATAAAATTATCCCCTAACCTGCAAAAAATAACAATCAAATATACATACAACAGCCAGCTAGCAATCATCTACCCTAGGGTTTCAACAACCGAGCACAAAATATTAAAGTAACAAAATATATACAAGTAGATCATGAATATCAAAGTTAACACACGATAACACCATTAGAAATTTACATAAAAGTACTAGATAAAAAAATATATTTACAAACAAATAAAAAAACAAAAACAAAAACAAAAGGGTAAAATAAATAAATATAGGTTATTAATAATTTGCACAACTAACAATAACAGGCTTGACTCTCCAAGTACCCCCAGTGGAGTCGCCATTTGTCGCAACCGTGATCGCGGTGAAATAGCAACTTATGGGATTTTAAAAAATGGAGTCGCCACCTATTTTATTTAAATTAGAAAAAATTAAAAAACCTTTCTTAGAAAATAGTATTTGAAACTAGATTGGATTTGGGAGTCGATTATGTACAGGGAAAGGTGAAAACTTAATCTCACAGCACCCCTAACACACTCGTCCTGAGACGATACCTTAAGTCAATTGTGCAGATTCTTGATAACTCTTGAAAATATTTGTTTAACCCATTTCAAAAGATAAATGAAATAGATAAATAAATTATGAAAATTTAATTTTTGACTTGACGGAATAGGAGTTTCACTCTTACATATCCTCGAGTGCAATGAGGAACTCAAAGTCACGTCGTTTTTTAGAAAATGTTTGTGGGTTGGTCAATTTTAGTAAATTAAAGAAAATTTGAAGGTTTTGAAACAAACATGTTAACAGTGAATTAATTTAAATACATGTCAACCAGCATAACAGTCAAGGGTAACAAACCCAACAAACAACAAATTGACAAAGATAAATGCCACTCTACTCTAATCAACCCATATTTTCACTTTCATCACTTTTGATATTTTTTATCTCTTCTTATTTTTTATTATTTAATTTATATTTTATTTATTTATTTATTTATTATTTTTTTCCATTAATCATAAGACACAACATAAAACATACCATTAAATAAAATAAATACTATCACACAAGAACTAATCCTAAATAACAAAAATAATTAAACCCAAATATATATATATATATATATATATATAGGATCTTACTATGGTGAGAGGATTGTTTATTGTAAGAGGCAAGAAGAGTGAATCTTGACCATTAGATCTTACATGAATGGTCAAGATTAGAACATAAATATATATGACTTTTTTAAGTGGTCACATGACCTTCAAGTAATTTTGAATCTTGATCATCCATATATAATTGTATGGTCAATATTTACTCTTCTTCCTCTCACAATAAAAACTCCACTCACTAAATATGTCCCTTATATATATAATTATTATTTTTTTGATTTCGTATATATATATTTTTTAATAATAAAAATTAAAAAAAAAGGTTACCTTATAGTAGAAATAGGTTGTTGGCCCATAAAAAAAGAAAAAGGCAACTAAAAGAACATAAGGAAAAACAAAGACAAAAGATAGAAAATGAAGAGAGTATTTTGGAAGCAAAAAATGCAGACGTAGAGGAGGGGGAGATCAGAGCGTGCAAGGTGGCGTAGTTGCTACTTGCACATGGCGCAGCTCTGGGTTTTGGTTGCTACTATCGCTTGCTCATGCCTCATAGTGCTGGTTGCTCATGGTGATGAGTGGTGTGTAATGCAGATCAAGGATTTGAAAAGCGAGAGGGTATGGTGGCACGTGTGAGGCGTGGTGGCTGTGCAGGGGAGATGAGCGGCGGATCTGGGTGGATATCGTGTGTGGCGCAACAACTTGGATTTGCGAAGGTTCATGGGGTTGGGTGACATGAGCGGCGCGGCTCGAGTGCACCGCCACGGGTTCGTTTGAAGACTACTATATTACGGCTATGTTGAGGATGGTGGCCTCGGTTTGGGCTTGAGGCAGAGGGTGCTCACGGCTACGGTGGGCTGCGCGTGGCTATGTTTGGTGGAGTGGGTGCTGTGTGGTGGCTTGTGTTGGTGGTGGGTCACGGTTTAGGTTGTGTTAATGCTGGGTCACAGTGGTGGCTTGGGTTGCTGGTCTGTGGCTACTAGGCTGAGAATGCGGCTCTTTGCTTAAAGAGTGATTGAGGTTTGGGCTAAGTTTACAGGTCGTAGGGATGTTGAGTTTCAGCCATGGTGGCTTGAATGGGTGTGTGGTAGTCATTTCAAGTTGGGTGCATAGGGATTCAGATGTCATAGTGGTATTGTGCAAGTGAGAGTGATTACAAAAATGACATACATGATACCATATAAAAAATCTTACCCGTTAGAGCTCAAATCGTAGCTGCTTGAGATGATTCCTCCTCCTTGGTGCCAGCAAACTCTGTCACCTTCTCGTTCTCTTTGCTCTACTCCCTCAAAATTTGTTATTTTTTATTTTTGTTGTGTTCTTGATTCTATGTTGGGGTGATTGGTTATGTTTTTTTTTTTTGTTACTGTTTGGATTAGTTTCTGGGTATTGGGATTATTGTTTGATGGTTCAGGTTGAAGAATGAAGATGGTACATGGTGGAAAGAGTGTTCTCCTATCCTTGATGAAAAAACAAATTCTAAAAATTGTTCTCTCCCCCTTTTCTCTTTTCCTTTTTTCTTCTTGTAGGTAGAAGTGGATCTTCTGCAACCCAAGAAAGTTAGCTTAGGTAGTAGATCAAGTGGCTATTGTTTTCTAGCTCAGTTTCTATTTTTATGAATTTTCTTTGGGTTTATGACCTTCTCCAAATTCTCATCTTTGCTAACTTACCAATTTTGTGTCCCTCCCTTTTTGCATTGAGACTTGAGTTTGCAGAGGCATAATGTAACAAGCTGCAACATCTTTTCATTCTTTTTTTTTTAATGAAATTAATTTTTTCATTTTTTTGTTTAAATATAATAGACAAAGTGATAAAATAAATGAGCTAAAACATGATTAGAGGATTTGGTCAACAATGTGGATAATTTTTATTTTTTTTATTTTTCCTTTCCTATATATTTTTTTTAATTTCCATTTTTTTTTGGAGTTCGGGAAAAATTAGGTGTTCAAAGAAGGCCAAACTAAGGACAACAATGCTGTAATGCTATTTTGAAGATAAGTTTATTCCTTTTTCTTTAGCAATTTTGATATTTTGTTTGCCTTTTTCTTCTGGGTTTTTCTTTAACATTGTGTTTGGATATTTTTTCATTAATGGAACAGAACGAAATAGGTGAAAATGGACCAAAAAGAAAAGGAAAAGAATATAACATAGTTATTTTTTTCTTTGTTTAGAAGATTAATAAAAGAACAAAACGGAAATGATTTTACTTCAATTTTAGAAGAAACAAAAGTTAGGTTTTTGAGTGGAAGAGAGGGAAAATGGTTCTTCATGTGTTACTTCCACTTCTCATGTATTTTAAAACTCTCAAATACAAAAAGTTATTTTCCTTCTCCTCATTTCTTTTTCCTTCCCTTCATTACCTATTATCTAAACATATTGTAAGGAAATTTTCATTAAAGACCCTGAATTTTATAATATTAGTTTAATTTTGGAGATATCTTTTATTGCTAACATACAAAGATTCTAAACAAGGATTGTTTCTCTTAGGCTTTTGTTGTACGTGGCATTTAAAGGTTTCAAAAAGGAACTTTCCATGCGACTAACATACAATAATGTGTATTTTGATGCTTTTATAAGGTTTTTTTTAAATAAATTTCATTTACATTATTTATTGTAAATAAATTTAGTTTGCATGGTCATTGTTTCAAAGTGTAATTTAATATAGGAGAATTTTTTATAATAAGACTCATTAATTAAAATTAGATAAATATTTCTGAATTAATTTGTGAAAATCAATTTCATCATTTAAATGAATTATGAAATTGAATGTATTTAATCTTGGTTATATATATAGCAATCACAACGGAAAAAAGCCCTACCATAACTGCGTAAGCAGGGGAAAACATACTAGCTATAAAACAAATAAAACTACAAGTGAGGTGACCTAGAGATGGGATGTGCGGTATATTAGTCAAAATTATATATTTCCAAAAGGAAATAATTGTTAAAAACTTTTACCAAAACATACACACTTTTTGTATTTTTTAAAAAAAAATATTAAAACTATTTTGCCGAGAAAAAAATATTAGCACTTATAAGTGACTTAGAGATGGCCTGAGGCGTGGGGTAACATGTTACATACTAATATAATAAGGCCATGTTAAGGAAGAAAAAGAGTGAAGCAAAATTAATAAGACAACATAAATAATGGTAAGTCTCACAATAATTACTATTTTATATTTCTCTCATTTATATTCGGTGAGATTTGACCCGTAGTTGTACAAGGAGTGTTCACGAAATAGATTTGACTATACTTAAATTCCACTTGATATTTTTGATCGAGTTATTTTTTAATTTAAATTCAATTCGATTATGACTTGATAATAATTAAATTAGAATTAGACTAACTCGATAAATTTAAATATTATGAATAGTTAAGTAATAAAATTGTAATAGTAAAAATCTAAAGTTAAGGTGTATTTTATAATATATATTTAAAAAATATTATCAATATAAATATATTATCATATTATGTCAAATATATTAATTTAATTTAATAAGTCTTATTAAATATAACTAACTAGAATTTACACTCATGCAATGCACGTAGTAATATTAAAAGTAAAAAATTATAAAATAATACAAACATAATAAAATAAAACTTAATTTAATTAAAATACTTTTCAATGATGGTAGATTAAATTATAAATAAAAGATAAGTTTATTATGCATAAAAACATTTTCTAAATCAATTTCAAATGGAAATAAATAGTAAATATATAAAAAATTAATAATAACCTAATAAAAATATATATACCATACTTTAATTAGAAGTACATGAACATGAGATCATTCTAAAGAAAATTGACAAGTAATTTCCTATAGAAATGTAGAGAAAAACATTATCCAGATTTACTATTAAAAAATACAATAAGAGGTGGATATTCTATCAAATAAAAGGATGGAGTATTATACTCTGACTTTATTCACCAAGACATTAACAATATTTGCAAAAAAAACAAACTACTAGCAATGGAACCCACTAATGTGAATCCACCTTTATTTAAGCCTTATTAGTGTTTCATATTCAAGATCAGAAACATTATTAGCATTTTTAAATTAAAATAAATAATATTTCATACTTTTGCATTGATTATGAGCAATTTTTAGGGTTTAGCAATTTAAAATTGAAAAAATATCTTCCATATTTTTTACAGAATATTCCCTATTAATAGTTTGATAGTATTGTTAACCGAGTATGATTCATTTAAATTTTATCGTATTCAAAATCAAATTGACTCTAATTAATAACTTTTAATTTTTTTAAATTAAACCAAAAATTAATTTAAATAACAATTGTAATATATAAATCACTCATAATACGTTAATTAATGCCTAATACATTAATTATGGAAGCTGGCAATCAAAAGTCATATTTAAGCTCATGAACATCAAAGTAAGGAAAGTTAAATTTATTTCTATAAAAATATGCTAATAAATATTTAAAATTTAAATTTATTGTAAATTTTATTAGAATAATTACACTTGATAATTCAGCTTCTAGCAATTTTCTCTAGTTCATCATTAATGAGCTTCAGGATGAAAATGTTGACACCAAGAAAATATTTATCTAGCAATTAGCAATAATGACTATTATTACTCCTTAATGTATTAAGTCTTTTCTTCTTTTTGTGGCTTTTTGGTTAGTATATTCTCTTTAGGATTTTTATTTAATTTTGTAAATAAATTATAATTGAACATATCAACAATAATTTAATGCTATTTTATTTTATTATTATAGAAGTTATTTATAAAAATATTTGATTGACGTGTTGTATTATTCATTTAAATTTTTTCTCAATTAAAATCAAATTCATTGTAATTAATAATGAGCAAATTTATTTTAAATTAACTAACAGTTAATTAAAATAACAATTGTAATATGTAAATTGCACATAATACGTTAATCAATGCCTAATATGTTAATTATGAATGAAAAGTCTTATTTAAGCTCATGAATATTAAAGTAATGAAAATTAGATTTATTTGAATAAAAACATGCTAATAAGTATTTCAATTTTAAATTTATTGTATTAAGGTCTCTTAAGCAGCAAGAAGGTCTCTTATGGGTTTTGTGAAAAGTTGTTCATCAGGATCCAGAAAGAGGAATAGGGGTGGAAGAATAATTTAGCATTTTATTTTATCTTTATTATTAGGGTAGTGGTAATGTTTTTTATTTTTTTCTTTTTCATTTTTGTTTTTTTGTTATATTGTATTTGTTTAATTTATTTATTAAATGATTTTTGTACATGTGGTATTTTTTTGTCACATGTCTTATGTTACCATCTTAGATCATATGTGATAGGAAATTGTCACATAAGATAACATATGTTAAAATATTAGGTACTCTAGATGCTATATGTCAAGCAAGTGTATGCATTTACTTGCTGACAGAGAAGACACATGACATTTTTTCGAGCCATATATCTTCATTTTCTATATTATATTGATTGATGATGATTGATGATTGATGTATAAATATTAGTTTTAGAATAATATGTAATACTGGGTCGAATCTGGACAACCCGAAGTATGACCCAAAAACACATCAGGTTCAATTTATAGAACCTGAATTCGTCCCTATTAGCTTCAGGTAAAAACAGGTTAGTATGACGTGATGGTGAAGCAGGACTTGGAAAATGGGTTGAATCAAATCCTGCCCAAATGAACGTTTTTGCAAAATAACTTTAAATACAAAAACTTGTGCATGGATGAGTTAACTTAAGTTAAGACAAGCCAGCTTATAATAGTATACACTTAGAAACCAGAAAATTATTCTAATAGTGGAAATGAAAAAGGTAAAGGTTAGAGAGAGCTTGCACAAGAGATTTTATACTGGTTCAATCTCCAATGTGGAGCCTATGTCCAGTCCCCACCTCAGGTGAGATTTTTCACTATCAAACCCAAGTATTCTTTGATCAAACCTAGCCTTTTCAAGTTAGATACAAGTAGTTTTAATCCACCTTATCCTCTTAAAGTTAGAACCGAGTAGTTTTCTTCCACTCTAGTCCCTCTAAGCTAGAGCCCTAATAGTTTTCTTCAACACTAGCCTCTCTAAGTTAGAACAAACACACCATCAAAGGGATTTTACAAAATTACAGAGTATGAACACTCAAAATACTCAATACAAGGAGTGTATATGCTAATGTAAGCACCAATATATGTTGGTCTGAGTGATAGGAGCTCAGGTCCCTTAAGCATGTGGGGTGTGTATGTGTGTGTGTGTGTGTTGGTGGGTGGGTGTAAGCACCAACATATGTTAGTCTGAGTGGCAGGAGCTAATATAAGCACAACTTAGCAAGTACAAGAGAATACTCCACTAAAAGCACAAAACAATATCTTCCTTTCTTTCAATATTCATTCAACTTCTTCTCTCCATTTTTTTCCTCCTTTGTAGCAGTTATTGTATATGAAGAAATGCAGACATTTGAATGTTGCAATTGTGTACAACTCATAGGTGATACAATAAAGTATACCCTTTTCATTTGTTGCCCTTTTGTGTAAATGAGACACCTTTAACATGTCCAACTGTCATTCTTTTCCATTTACACATTTTTTAATCATTGATGAGGTGTAAGAGATGCTAGGACGGCTTCTGGAAGCTTCTAGCACGTTCTGGAAACTGTGCAGCAAAATACAACACTTTGGGTTCGCGTCATAAGCTAGCTTATCATTATTACATGTGCTAGCTCATCTAGTACATCCAAATAGCAACTAACAATTTTGATGAATTGGACAAACCTATCTTCATTCATAGGCATCTCTAAACTTCTGTTCTTCCAATAGCTACATCTAAAAATTAATTTTGATCTTCCATAAGCTCTTCTATTCTTCATAGGATTGGCCTTTGTCATTCTATCTTTTTGAAACCTTAGCTTTGCATATTAGGAGATCATCTTGTTTCTTTTCATTTTGAAGATAGTAGAGACTTCATGCAATTTTCTTTCTCTTGATATATCTTGATTTCCATGAAGCTTTAATGACATCAACGCTTCCTTGAGTATGCATTCTTCATTATAGCTCAAATTGTTCTCTTTGATAGAATATTCAACTTGATAGCTTGAGAACTTTATACTTTCTTTGACAAATCTGTACATTAGCCTTTCAACTAAAACCTAGTATAATATGCAATGTTAAGAAGGATAAAATGTTTGGAATCATCACATAAAGAAAATGCCAAGTTTAAAACCTCGTCTTAACAAAATGGGTTGGGTCTTAAACACCCCTTGTCATGACTGTCATTGCAGTAGGAACGACGAAAAAACAAAATTTTAATAAAATAATATGAAGTTGGCACAATATTATTTAAATTAAGAAAAAATAGAAAACCTTTTTGAAAATAAATTGATCTTCAAAACTAAGTTGAGTTCGAGAGTCAATTGTGTATAGGGAAAGGTAAAAACTAAATTCTACAGCACCTTTAATACACCCGTCCTAAGACGGTTATCCTAAGTTAATTGTGCAAATCAATAATACCTTAAAATGTTTATTTTACCTTTTTTTAAAACATAAATTGAAATGTTGTAATTATCTAAAAAATAAATCAATTATGAAATTTTAATTTTTGATTTGACTTTCGACCTACATATTCTCCAAGTGCAATGAGAAGCTCAAATCAATGTAATTATCTAGAAAATGATTGTAAGTTGATTGATTTTAATTAAGAAAATAATTTTTGAAAAGAAAATTTTGTTTGAAAACATATTCACTTTTACATAGAGTTCAAGTTAGAACCAAATTACTCAATAAACTCTTATGATCTAAATGATATTGAAGATAACATTTACTATTTAATCATTATCATTAATCATTACATGATTTAGAAGATTTTTTAAAATAAAAAACTAACTTTATCTAACAATATTGAAATTAACATTTTTTCCAACAACTGCCAATTACCAGCAAAGTAAGAAACATACGACAAGATAACAATTATACTCTAAAATAAATAGAAGTCATATCATTGAGCAAACTAAATGTAACACATATAAGTAAAATGATTCTTAACAACTCAAACAAGATAATTCAAATTTTTTGTTCATTTAATATTTTGGATTTTTTTTACCATACTTAACCTAATTTATTTGATTACTTTATCATGATAACTTTTTTTTTTTTTTGCATTCTTTAACTTTTATGTTTTAATATCTTTTTAAAGAACATCAGTCTACTTTATAAAAGAAAAAAAAAATCTTAGCCCAAACTTATGTACAAACACTATACCTTTTTTTATCCAAGCCCATTTAACACTTTAAATAAATCCAACAGGACAAAAACACTTGGATCCGTTTGGATAACGAAATTGAATTGAAATATAAAATTTTAATTTTAATTTTAATTCTTTTAAAATTAAAATTAGTCTAGAATCTTAAATTTTATGTTTAGAATTATTAAATAATTAAAATAAAAAAAATTTATAATTTTAAATTTAATTATAATTTTATTATTTAAATGTATGATTTAAAATATTAAAAAATTATTTACAAAAATTAAAATTAATAAAAATATTCATATAATAATATTTTTATAATATAATAATATTTTTTCCATAAAAAAAATTTTCATGAATTTTTTAGTAAAAAAATCAATAGTTATTATAATAATTTTTAAACTATGAAATTAATAATTCTTAAGGTATAGACTAAAATTAAGAGAAACTTAACTTAATCATTTTTTAATTCTATGAAATTGATTTATGGAATTACAATTTCAATTCTAAATGATATTTTAAACATAAAAATTAAAATTAAAAAATTTAATTTTAATTCTAAACTTTAATTTCATGTTCAATTCTAACATCTAAAAGGACACTAAAATAAATTAACAAACAAAAATAAAAGAAAAATGAAGCAAAGAAAAGGGGGAAGCAAGAAACCTCTGGTCTTGGAAGAATACAGGAACAGTGGCTACCGAGGCTAGCTCCACAAACGGACAGCGGCAAAGGGGTTGCACGACAGTTAGATCACAGCGGCGGACTGGGGACCTGTGAGGGTGGAAGCTCGGTGGAGTGTGGGTCACGGTTTTGGTCTTCTGCTAGCAACGGCTTGCAGCGGCGCGGCTGGAGGGGTTTGTATGGTGGTTTCTAACTATGGGAGCAGTGTTTCGCTGCGGAGGATGGCGGCCTGGTCGCCATTGCTGGTTCATAGTTGGGGTGGTTTAGGTGTGGTGCGAATTTGGGTTCTTGGCATGGTGGTGATCGAAGGTGGCTTTGGGTGGATGATGAGTGATGACGGGGCTGCTCTGGTGGCAGAGTTCGTGGTGGTCCTCAGTTGCCAGCGACGGAGCTAGGTTTGCGAGGCTGGTGGTATGGCGAGGCAAGGGTTCGTGGCTGGTGGCTGAACGGAGGCCCGTTGGCTACGGTGGCTTTATGCGGAGGAGGGTGGTGCAGTTCGGTGGCAGGTTCATGATTTTTTTTTGTTTTAACAAGTGTTGGTTTGGTTCCCATTTCAGCACTTAGAAGATAAGAACTTGGGGATCACATTGAGAGAGGCACAAAACTGAGAGCAAGAAGGCATTTCACAAATATGCATTAAACTGTTGTAGACTTGTAGCACTAGGAAGATAGATAAAACTCTCTTATTATCCCTCTCCTTTTCTTTTTCTCTGAATTGCCATCCCTAAAGGACTGCCCCCTTTGTTCTCTTCTCCCTGGTCTTTATAAGCAGAAGTGCTTCCCTTTATAAAATGTAGCTTGTGCTCGATTTTTAAATTGTGATTAAGATTGTGTGTTTTTGAGTAAGGGTGGGCCGATTGTTGTGTATGAGTGTCGTGAATGTATAAGAAAGAAGTGAAAGTGGTGCTGAGTGACCGTGGGGCGTGGGGAACAGTAGCAGCTGATGTGTGCTGGCTGTGTAGAGTGCAATGTTGCGTAGTAAGGTGAAGCGAAGGTAGTGTACTGGTGTTGGAAAAAAAAAAGGAAGAGAGGAGGCATGAGAAAAACAATTTTGGCCTACGCTCAAAATAGAACAAAGAAACGGAGAGCACGGTTTCATTTTTTTTTTTTTTTTACTTCTTGCTATTAGATTAAAGTGGGGTAGGTTTGGGCTTAGAGAGCAATGAAAATTGTAACAAGAAAAAAAAATGGTTAAGCATGTGGGCTTTTGTAAAACTCCTGTATTTTTTCACTTTTCACTTATTTTTATTTTTCCTTTTTTAACTTTTTTTAGAAGGTAAAATATATGATATGGATAAAATTGAGTATTTACATTCCTCATTGCTAACATGCACCTAAATGAGTTTTGCACTGCAAAATTAACTTGTTATTATAGGTTAACAATATTTTTTTTTTATTTTTTTTTACACATTCCACCATTACTGTTACTACCACCACCACTAGTCTCACCCCACCACCACCCCCATCACCCTGCCCCACCGTGAAAAATTGAATGAAGGGGGAGGTAAACATTACCCTTGGTCTTCCATTGACAAATTAACTTATACCACTGAAATTGAATAATAGTCCCCTAAAGCACGGGGCTTCAAGTCCATTTGTCAGAGAAGCTAGCAAAATCAAAATGAAATGGCGGGCGCCAATGACACTGAAGGGGTGGTGGGCTCGGCGGGCGACAATGGAGGGGTCGTGGTTCATTGCGGCTTTGCCACGGACTCACGATTCGACTGGACTTTGGATTGGTTGTTGTTTGTCGCGTTCAAGTTCGAGTTCATCGCTGTTCGATGGTGTTAGCGCCTCAGTGGCTTGTTGTTGGTGGAGGCTGGTGCTGGTCACGACGGCGACTAACTAAAGATAAGAGAATGAGAGAAAAAGTGAAAAGGGGTAGGATTTCTTTCGCCCACACCCTTTCTCTGAGAGAAAAATTGACAATGGACGTATACAAGAGTTGAGAACAAGAAATGAGCAATGGCGGTGTGGCAAAGGCCATGAGCAACAGCGCGCGGTGGGGGTGGGGGTGAGGGTGGGGTGGTGGTAGTGGCGGTAGTGTGAGCTGGGGGAATGGAGAAAGGTAAGAGGAGGGATTTTTTCGAATGATTACCTATACAATTTTTTTTTTATTTTTAATCCCAATCCTTTCTTTTTTTAATTAATAAATCAAAGATGAAAAATTTGTGGTACATGGATGCACCACAAATTTTTAGGTACATTGAAGAAGGCACCATTTTTTTCATCCACGAGATTATAAACTTTATCACTTTAGAGGTGACATAACAAGAGAATTGCATACCCGCCAAATCTAAGTTTTATATAACGAAAGAAAAAATGTTTGGAGTCAAAAGTATTAACCATCTTTCTCAATTATTGAAAGCTTGGAATCATCTTTCTCAATTGTTGAAAACTTGGAACTATATTATATAAATTAATTAAGAATCTGTCTTACTTTCTATTTTTAACAACTGCCCCCAGGAGACACAAAATTTAAGTCCTTGTCCCACTGATCTCGCTCTTAATAAGACTCCAAGTTTTTAAATCCACATTAACAACCAATGATCCGTCCTTTGAATCCAGTGTTCCCTAAAATCTGCAGAATTATTTAAAAGATAAAAATAAAATAAAATAAACCTTTCTATTGTCATTATCCTCCGGTGCAGGTGGACCTGAAATCAATCAATTTTTCCCACATCGGTTTTCTTTTTCGCCTCTGAATACTAGTGTCATCTACCCAGCAGGGCCTAGAGATAAGAGTTGGATACTTCTCTTGTTGATAAATCAAATTTTGAAGAGCACATTGGTGGGTTGTGTAGTATAAAGACAAGTAACTGCTGCACTGCTGCTGCTTCTTTCTTCGTTTTGGGTGGGGTCATTTCACTGTTCCAGAAAGCGTTACAAAGGCACCAATTAGGTCATATTTTTGTTATTACTTATTACCTTTCCATACACAGCGAAAGATCAACTTACATTAATGTAAAGTTTTTTTTTTTGTGATACTTATTTTTAGTTATTAGTTTTATTTTTATTTAATAATTATTTTTAATAAAATAAAATAATTATTAAATAAAAATAAAATTAATAATTAAAAATAAATATAAAAAAATTTATACTAACATAAACTGATGATTCTTCATATATATATATATATATATAATATAAGTATTTTAGGTTACAGGGAATCTTTGCATTTAATGTATAATGAATGTTGTCTTTTTGAGTGGTAAAATTATTATTTATTATTATTTGTCCTCTCCTACTTTTATATTGTGATGAATATCTCTTTGGAGTCACGCCTAAGCTTCTTTATATAAATCCAAAACTTGGTTTAAAACAATATTATTATGAAAAGCGTAATTAATTATAACTGTTTATTTGTAATTTAATATATTTTATTTTTTAATTCAATAATATATATAATTATAGATGTCACATATTACAATTTAAATAAAGTAATGTAATACTTTTAGAATATGGAAGTATCTCTTAATTAATTGACAAGTAATAAGTTAAAAGTAGAAGCATCAAGAAAGATTGCCAAAAGGTTTCAAATTTGATACTGCATAGATGAAGAAACTAGCGGAGACAGATTAATCCAGCCTCGTTAACCCCTTTTTTATTATTTTTCATTTCAATACTTTCTATTTATATTGGTAATCAATCTACTTAAAAGTGTACCAAAAAAATAAATTTACTTAAAAATGGTTAGATACAGTAGACTACAATCTCAGACACATGTTACCTACAATGTTAGGATTCAAATCTTTTGAAAAATCAAAGTGAAATAAATTAAAAAAACAAAACAAAACAAATATCATTAAGTACAGCATTTAATTATGTTTTTACCTAAATATTATTTCTAAAGGCTCTGCTATAGAACTATTGAGCGTTCCAACACTCATTAGTTTTAGCCTTTAGATTCATAATTTTTTTTCTTTGAGATTAATGAAACTATCATTTATTTAAATTTTGACTGTTAACTGTTTTTCATGAAACATTGGAGCGTTTGAAAAGTGATTGTTTTATAACAAAGTCCTATTTCTAATTTGCATCTCACCTTGCTTCCCATTTGGAGCAATTAAAATAAACTTTAAACAGTTCATTATATGTATCAATGTTTAAAAACAAAACCATTATTTTCTAATATCACTTTTGGTAAACCAAAAAATAATGTAATCAGAATAAAAAAGAATGAGTTGGAATGGAATGACCATTTTTATTCACAATTTGGAAACTTTCATAATAAAATGACTTTTCAAGTCATTCAATTGTCTGATACATAGAATTAATGTGAAATAGAATCAAATTTAATCCACATGACAAAAACAGCCCCAAAAAACAAAGACTAACTTTTATCATAAAAGGTATTAGAGATAATAAAGAAAAGAAAGAAAGTTGAAAAACTCAAAGAAAATGAATAAGTGCAAGGAGAAAATATTGAACTAAATTGAATCCGATTTTCTGTGATTGGTCAACTAATTACAAATAGTGAGATCAGTACATATATAGTGAATCATAAGATAACTGTAACCAACTCTAACCAATTCTAACTGATTCTAATTGAATCCTACACATGTGTAACTAACTCATAACTAACTTAACTGTTATGCTCTTACAGCCCCTCTCAAACTCAAAGTTGGATAATCTACAACTTTGAGTTTGTGCCTAAAAGAAAGAAACTGAGTTAAAAGTAGCTTTGGTGAGTATATCTACAATTTGATCCCAAGATGGTATGTGTCAAGCATTAACTTGCTTCTCAACAACCTTCTTTCTAACAAAATAAAGATCTAGTTCAAAATGTTTTGTCTTAATGGATTAGCTGCCAAGAGTACTGCACTTAAGTTTTCACAATAAACCACACGACTTGAAGCAGTGTGCACTTGTAGCTCACTCAACAGGGACTACAACCAAGAGATTTTAGCAACAACAGTTGCTAAACTCATGTATTCAGCTTCTGTACTGGATCTAGAAAGCACAACCTGTTTCTTTGATGACCAAGTGATCAAGTTTAGTCCCAAAAAGACACAATATCCCAATGTTGAGTGCTTGTCATCAATGTCTGATGCCCAATCTGAGTCACAAAAGGCCATAAGTTTCAACTGGGAAGGAATTGAGGGTTTGAGATATAAACCAAGTGATAGTGTGCCATTGAGGTATTGAAGTATCCTCTTTACTGCTTTCTAGTGAGTTTCAAGAGGGTTATGCATGAATTGGCATACCCTATTAACACTATAAGGTATTTTAGGCCTAGTTATAGTAGCATACTGCAATCCCCTTACTATGGACCTATAAAGCTAAGGATTAGAGATTGGTTCACTCCCTTTGCTAGATAGTTTAAGACCATAAGTCATGAGGGTAGGCATAGGTTTAACATTATGTAGGCCAACTTTACTAAGAATATCAGTTACATATTTGGATTAGGAGAGGTGAATGCCACCATCCATTGTTGGCTTAGCCTCAATTCCCTGAAAGTAAGACAACTTGCCCAAGTCTTTCAAAGTAAAGGCTGCATTGAGGTTGTTGATCAACAACTAAATATCATGAGTAGATGTCCCAATGATGAGAATATTACCCACACACACCAGAAATAAAGTAGTGGAATATGTAGTTTTCCTGATAAGCAGTGAAAAGTCTAATATGGCAGATTTGAAGCCTAAGTGGCTAAGAGTGTGATGCAGCTTCTCAAACCAGGACCTAGGTTCCTATTTCAACATATATAGAACTTTGTGGAGCTTACATACTAAACCTTTTGATGCAGATTAAAAGTTGTAAACTCAAGTGTAGGTTGTTTTAAGTAATAAATTCTCAGGAGTCCGAGGTCGATTCGCAGGGAATTGATGAAGAAAAATTCTTTGACGTAAAATAAATATTTTGTCACAATAATGAAAGTGATAAAACTTGGTCGCAAATAAAAAAAAAACTTACTTGGGTTAGGAGATCCACTCTTGGTAAATAAATTAAGGACAAGATTAATTCTTTTATAACTCAATTAGAATCCACACATAATGGAGGTTCCAATCGAAAAATATAGCATTCAAAGTTCATTAAAAATTATATACATAATTATATTATGATTCCTTTAATCATCTATTAACACCACCACTTATAAATGGGTTCAAGCATTCATTGTATCAGCATCTTGTCTACAATGAATCAAGATCTCCACTTTACAAGGAGGGTTTCTAAATTGATTGAAAACAAAATATAACACGTATAATGACCACTTGAAAATATATCATTTAAGCACAAGAAAGAAATTAATCTAACCTTAACTTATTACCAAAAGCTTCAACCTTTCACCCAAGTAAAATGAAAATTAGTTACTCATAGACAAGATGAAAGAAAGAGAGAAGAAGAAGAAGAAGAAGAAGAAGAAGAAGAAGAAGAAGAAGAAGAAGAAGAAGAAGAAGAAGAAGAAGAAGAAGAATATAACTTCAATTTAGAACAAAAGAAAACTACAACAAGATAATCAAACAACACAATAGCATGATCTTGATACCTAACACCAAGACTCCTAAATGATCAGCCAATGCTCTCTTTTATAGAGGATTAGGGATACAAAATGACAAGGGGTTGATTCATGAGTGAGTGGATGAGTGAAAAATGTCAAATGACTTTTGATGAGTGAAAAATTATAGAGATTCTTTGTCTCTGAAATTATTCAGTTCTGAAGTCATTGAATGTATTAGAATATTGAAATGTGGTCTTCATGAAAGTTATAGACTTTTGTCTTAACTTTCAAACGCCGCCAGAATCACCTTAAAAGGCCACCTATAACCCGAGATATGACCCAATTACTGTACAGTATTTAGGCCCAATTATAGCTCCTCTATTCTGACTTTCAAGCCCAATATGACCTCCAAAGAGTCTAAATTGAGTCTTGTGTTCTCATAAAAGTTGTAGATATGGGTCTTAACTTGCAGATACCAAAATTTCAGCCCAATCCAGATCTTACAGCCCGAGTTATGCTCTGATTACTACACACTGTTCAGGTTCTAATCACAAAACAAGTATTCTGACTTCCAAGCCCAATTAGTTCCACTAGATGTCCGACTTTGACCAAGAGCTCTAATGAAAGTTGTAGATCTCTCTCTTATCTTTCCAACAAGTAAAATACATAATTGTTAGACATCTATAACTCAAAATATGGCCAAAATACAGAAATAGTGTAAGACGTAATTCATGCTGACAAAATCAATTATGTCCAATTTGAGTCCAAACTTACAAAACATAACTAAACTCAATCAATTAAGTACATGGAGTGTAAATGACTAAAAATGAGGGTTTATTAATGTATAAAATATGTGATTATCAAATTTTTTCACACTTAACTTTTTGCACTCTTGAGCAAAACACACAAGATTAAAACTAGGAAAAAAATGACACAGACTCAAAAGCTAAACACTCTAAAAGACTCAATTTCTAATAATATTTAAGAATGAAGAGCAACCAATCATTCAAGGGATCAAAACATTTATGAGGTAATATTTCTTCACATCTTAAACCAATAAGCAAAGAAATTTCAATTGAAATGCATGAGTCAAGAATGATAGATATTAACAGGATTCACTCTCAATCCCTCAAGTGTTTAAAAGGCAGGTATTTCACTCAATTCGACCCATGAAAATTGTACTACATAAGCTTACTTATCTTTTACTTCTCCACTACTTTGAACACATGCACACACAAATCATGAAGACTTTATTCAAGGTTGTAATGGGGTCAAGGTAAAAGAGGAGGTAATATGGATATAACAAGTTAAATATCAAAGAGAATAAAATAGCATGAAATCTGAGTTCAATTAACAAACATGAAAGTTCATCCCAACTCCACCTTATACAAATTCCCTTTACATATTCTTTTTCTTTCCTTTATTGCCTTGTTGGCCCTTATTTACACAACTTTTTTTAATTTTTTAATTTTTTGATTTTTTTCTTTTGATTTTTTTTTTGAAGAAGAACATAATATATACATTTTTTAAGTAAACATTTTTTAACTATTCTGCACACACACCCCCACACTTGTTCAAAAACTCATCCAATGACAAAGCTAATGTTCTTTTATTCCCTAAGGCTGGGTAAGAACATGATTTTTCATTTAAGGCACATAATGAGTTTGAAACAAAGAATGATCAAATAAGCTCAAAGGGGTTAAGTAAGGGGAAATAGGTCATTTTCAATGCTTTACGTTGGCAGGAATCAGAGAATTTTCAAGAAGCCATAAGAGTGCTTGATATCATATTGAGACAATATGCTGCTGAACAAGGTTGCCTATTTGTGCACCAGTCATTCTTGACTATTTGGTTAAAGTAGCTATTTCAAGAAAAATGTCTCAATCATATTTATGTATGCATATGAAAATGTAGTCTAAAAAAGAATTAAAGCAAGTCCTAGAGTAACAATTCCATGAGTGAAATTCACATAAGAAAGAAGAGAATGGTACAAATGTTCAATCCATTCATCAATAAGCTTAAAATCTTACAATGCATAATTCTATCATTCTCAGTCCACCAATTTCAACATTTATAACTAAACATGTGATTTTTAAGAAAGAAGACAATTTACTCAATCATGCAAATTTTCCTGAATTTGAATTGCTACTTCCACACAAACTAGTTGTCTACCCAATTACTCCTTACTCTGTCACGAATTTTAATGTGTCTCAAAAGTAAATAATTTACTCCTTACTCTGTCATCCCTAATTACTTTTGTTGTTAATAAATTGCTGACAAATATATAAACACAACAAACATATTAATAAACACACTTCTTAATTTTTTTTTGGATTTTTTTTAATTTTTTTCACAACCATCCTTCCTTCCAACCAGATCACAACATTGTCCTCAATGTCAAAACATAAATAGGTAAAGGATAGAAGATATTACCTGTTGCTGCAATTACTGAAAAGAAAAACTTTACACAAATTTAAACAGAAACAAAGTATGATAAATAAAACCAAATATAAAGGAAAGTTATAGATGAAGTGTTAGATCGCACTCTTGTTCCTTGCTGCCTCCCTTGTTGCTTCCTTCTGACTAATCTATCCGAGTTATTACTGGTTCAGGTTCATAAACAAAAGTTTACAATTTATCAATTAATTCATCAACAGTTGAAGCATATATAAGGAGCCTTCTTGCCGAAGGTGTGATAAAGTTCTGTTCCATAACATGGTCAACAAAAGATAAAAAAATTATCAAAGAAATTATTAACATTCAACAAACCTATGGGTTTATGGTGGATGTTCAGTTGAGCCCAAGAGATAATTTGAAAAAGTTCTTCCAAAGTACCAAAACCACCTGGTAAGGTAATGAATGTATCAGAGTTTTCAAGCATTGTCCTCATTCGTCCATGCATAGATGATACTTGAAGTTCCAGCCCAATTGTCTTTCCAATGATGTTCGTTCGAGTTAAAAGTTCCGGAATGACATTCAAAACTTCACCACCTTTTAGATGTGTAGAAAGTGATACAACCGCCATTAACCCAATGCTACCTCTCCCATATACTTCATGAATGTTCCTCGCAGCAAGTGTTCTACCAGCAATGCTTGTTGTTTACAAACTCTAAACCCTTCCCAAAACTGGTCCCATAAAAAACACAGATACTGGTAAATCTACGAACTGAAGAAGAAGCTTCCTCCATTTCTACACTCACACTCTCTTTGAATGATTATGAGTTACAAAAAAGTGAAGAAAATTAAGTGTTTAAATAGGGAAGAGAATAAAAAAAAGTAATAATAGCTCCTATATGGGTAGGTTGGCTGTTGTTAGAAAAGTTTAAAATTAAGAAACACAGTTTTTATTTTATTTTATTGACTTCAAAAAAACCATCAGGGTAAAGAAGTCTAGAAACCCCTGAAAGACCCCGCTCAAAGGATCGTCTATCCAAAACCAAAATACAACAAAATCATACAAATATAAAATTATAACAATAAATGACAGCATACCTTTATGTACAGTTTCATGGCGTATCTTTATACTGCGCGTCATGAGTGCAGTAGCCTTCACAATCTTACGGCCCCTTGAAAGAGACATCAAATTCCCTTAAGGAATTTCAGACTTAAGGCACTTCTCCCGCTTGTGAGATATCCCAGCCTATGCATTGTCACTTTAGTTAAAGAGAGAAAATTTGAATACGACAACCAGTGACCACAGCCAGTGGAGCTACGCTCAGGAACCCAATAAATCAATACCTGACCTCAGAGGTATTGTCACGCAAGAATGCAAACACGGGACGCTTCTATCTGCCCATCAGCAAGCAGAGCCTACAGTTAAAATCTGGGAATGCATGCGCAGCTCTCTATAGAACATGACACACGAACCTTATTTACGGACCGGTATGTGAAGGCCCACCCGAGTCAATGACGGGTCTGCCACTAGCAGGAGCTCCTAATCTAATTAAAGACCAAGTACAACTGAAGTTTCACATTTTTTTAATTTCTTTTTTTTATTTTTTATTTTTTTTGAAGATGTACAAGATAATATATACATGTTGTTGTGATTGTGGCTCACATCTTCCTTTGGTTTTACGTCCAGTAATGGCTTAAACGCCTTCTATGAGTCGAGGATAAGCTTCCCATTCAATTTTCTTATAAATTGGCAAACAGGGTCTTTTTGAGTCAGATTCCCAAGACTATAACGCTCTTGCTCATCCTTGAAGAGATTACACAAACTAAGAAGTTCACGCTGCACATATCCACAAGAATGCGTCTCAAGAGTCAATAAGATATTATCTAATGACTCCTTACTCAGTCCATTCTTAATGAAGAGATTTTATCTTCTCTGTTTACGGAAACCATCCCCAAAGAACGACATCGCATGTTATAATTTCATCACACACATTTGTAACAAACTTTCATTCTTTTTGCTCTTATCCTTTTAGAATAGGAACTTTTACCAAGATCCAGTATGTATGGGACAAATGAATCTGAAGATTCACTAGCTAAATGAACATTTGCTTTGATTATCCAACGAACATCTTCTGGGATGCCCTTGTGCATTAATAGTCTCAGTCTTTCACACCTAGCTTTGTAGATTTTTTTTAGAGCATTTTGAGGAAAAGAAGGGAAATGTTTTCTTAGATTTGAGAGAATGACATCCATTTTGAAGGAGAAAGAATCAGTTATTATGGGAAATTGAAAAACAAACTGACTTGAGAGTCACAGAGTACCGTTATCTGCCACTTAACCGGGAACATAAAGAACTGCAAAAAGAAATAAACAAAACTAAAATAAATTCTATTTATAACAAGGATTAGAAAGGGAGATGGATTCTACCTCAATAACTTGATATTCCAGAAATGGTTTGAGTTTTTATCCATTGACCTTAAATACATTATCATTCTTAGGATTCTTAATGTCTATGGCCCCATGAGGATACACATGTTTAACAATAAAAGGACCAATCCACTTAGATCTCAATTTTCCAGGGAATATTATAAAGCAGAACTTTTTGATCAATTTCAAAAGATTTTCTCAAAATTGATTTGTCATGAAAAGCTTTTGTTCTAACTTTATAAATTTTTGAGTTTTCAAATGCATCATTTCTCAATTCCTCAAGTTCATTTAATTGTAATTCTTCAAGTTCATTTAATTGTAATTTGCATAACTTGGAAGCATCATCAAAATTTAAGTTGAAAGCTTTAATGGCCCAAAATACTTTATGCTCCAATTCTACAGGCAAGTGACAAGGTTTTCCATAAACTAACTGATAGAATGACATGCCTAAAGATGTTTTGAAAATAGTACCGTAAGCCTAAAGTGAATCATTTAATCTTAAAGACCAATCTTTACGATTTGAGTTAACCATTTTTTTCAAAATTTGTTTAATCTCCTTATTTGATAATTCTACTTGTCCACTTGTCTGAGGGTGATAAGGGGTAGTAATTTTGTATGTGATGTCATATTTCTTTATTAAAGATTCAAATGATTTATTACAAAAATGTTTTCTCCTATCACTGATGATAGCTCGAGGGATTCCAAATCAACTCAAAACATTTTCTTTTAAAAATTTAAGACAGTTTTGTGATCATTGTGTCGACATGGAATCGCCTCAATCCATTTTGAGACATAATCAACTGCAACCAAAATATGCACAAATCCAAATGATGATGGAAATTGACCCATGAAATCAATTCTCCAACAATAAAAAATTTCAATGACAATGATATGGTTCAAAGACATCATATCTCTTTTAGAAATAGAACCCAATTTCTGACAACTTTCATAACTTTTGCAAAAAATATAGTTGTCCTTAAATAATGTGGGCCAATAAAATCCACACTGCAAGATTATCGCAGCTATTTTCTTTGAAGAAAAATGACATTCACATGCTTCTGAATGACAAAATTTAATGACAGTACTTTCCTCACTGTCAGGTACACATCTCCCAAAAATTTGATCAGGACAATATTTGAACAAATATGGGTCATCCCAATAGAAAATTTTCACCTCAATCAAAAACTTCTTTTTGTCTTGGTGCATCCATTGAGGAGACATCTTACCTGTTACAAGAAAATTGACAATGTTAGCAAACTAAGGCATGGAATTGACAGAAAATAAAAATTCATCGAGAAAAGAATCAATGATAAGTGTGCTATCAAAAGATGAGCCTATTGTAAGTCTAGACAAATGATTTGCAATAACATTTTCAGCTCATTTCTTGTCTTTTATTATGATGTTGAATTCTTGAAACAACAAGATCCACCATATCAACTTAGGTTTGGCATCCTGCTTAGACATTAAATATCTAATAGCAGCATGATCAGTGAAAACAATAGTGGAAGAACTAATTAAATAAGCTCAAAATTTGTCCAATGCAAAAATTACAGCAAGTAGTTTTTTTTTAGTAGTGGTGTAATTCATTTGTCTACTATTTAAAGTTTGACTTGCGTAATAAATTACATGAGACTTACCTTCCTTTCTTTGTCCTAAAACAGCGCCAACAGTAAAATCACTAGCATCACACATCAACTCAAAAGGTAAAGACCAGTCAGGGGATTGCATAATAGGAGCAGAAGTCAAAAGACTAATTAATTATCCAAAAGATTTCTGATAATCTTGGGTCCAATCAAATAGTACATCTTTTGTTAAAAGATTACATAATAGTCTAGATATGGCACTAAAATCCTTAACGAATCTTCTGTAAAATCCTGTATGTCCTAAAAATGAACGAACTTCTCTGACTATTTTTTAGGAATGCAAATGAGCAATTAATTCAACTTTAACCTTATCAACTTCAATTCCCTTAGAAGATATCACATGACCTAATACTATTTCTGATGTAACCATGTAATGACATTTTTTCCAATTTAACACAAATACTTTTTCTTCGCATCTTTTAAGAATTTTTTCTAAATTATCAAAACAATTTTCAAAAGAATTTCTAAAAACTATCAGGTCATCCATAAAAACCTCTAAATAATGCTTAATCAGGTCACTGAAAATACTTAGCATGCATCTTTGAAAAGTTATCGGAGCATTACAAAGACCAAAAGACATTCTTCTATATGCAAAAATGCTAAAAGGGTAAGTAAAAATGGTTTTTTGTTGGTCCTCTAATGCAATTGGTATTTGATTATACCCTGAATAACCATCAAGAAAATAATAGTAAGGATGTCTAGCTACTCTTTCCAAAATCTAATCAAGAAATGGCAAGGGAAAATGATTTTTCCTAGTGGCTGCATTCAATTTTCTAAAATCAATACATATACGCCAACTAGATGAGACTTGAGTAGGTATTAATTCACCTTTTTCATTTTCAACCACTGTTATTCCAGATTTCTTAGGCACAACTTGTGTAGGGCTTACCCACTGGCTATCAAAGATATGATAGATAATTCCAACATTAAGTAATTTAAGAACTTCAGCTCTAACTACCTATTTCATGTGTGGATTTAATCTTCTTTGAGGTTGTTGAAATGTTTTAGCATTATCCTCTAAATGTATTCTATGTGTACAAATTAATGGATTAATGTATTTTATGTCCTTTAATGTCCATCCAATTGCACTTTTATGCATTTTAAATACTTCTATCAATATACCTTTTTGTTCTTTGGTCAGGGATGAGGAAATTACTACTGGAAAGCTTTGTTCTTCTTTCAAAAATGTATACTTCAACCTAGTAGGTAATGACTTTAGTTCCAGTATGGGTACTTCTTCATGGGTATCATCATTCATAGGTTTTAGCTCTTCGAATCTCGGCTTCCATCCTTTGTATTCCATTACCCGTGTATAGTCAAGCAAAGAGCATATTTCAAAAACATTATCATCTAATTGTGTAGCTGAATCAAATGAATTAATTAAATAAATTTCTAATGGGTCAGAAGAACTCCTGGTTTGAAGATGATCATCTATAATGGCCTCAATCCCTTCAACCTCTTCCTTTTCATCATAGACTTCTTGTGGTTACTTGCATATGTTGAAAATATTAAGCTCCAGTGTCATATTTCCAAATGTTAGCTTCACCATTCCATTTCTGTAATTTATCAAAGCATTAGATGTTTTTAAAAATAGGCGACCTAAAATAACAGGAATTGACTTGCTACTATTTTTCATAGGTTCAGTTTCTAAGATAATAAAATTCACAGGATATATAAATTTATCAACTTGTACCAACACATATTCCACTATTCCTTTTGAAATTTTAATTGATCTATCGGCAAGTAGAAGAGTTATAGAAGTTAGTTTTAATTCACCCAAGTTGAGTTACTGATAAACTGAATATGGAAGCAAATTAACACTAGCACCAAGATCAAGTAAAGCTCGTTCAATTTTATGTTCTCCAATAATGCATGAAACTGTAGGACAACCAGGGTCTTTATATTTTAACGCATTATTGTTTTGAATAATGGAACTTACCTGTTCAGTCAAAAATGCATTCTTTTTCACATTATGTTTCTTTTTAACAATGCATAAGTCCTTCAAAAATTTGGTATAACAAGGAATCTATTTGATAGCATCTAACAGAGGAATATTGACATTCATTTATTTAAAAATTTCAAAAATATCATTGTTATGGTTCACTTTACTTGAATTATTTAATGCTTGAGGATATGGGGGTGAAGGTGAGGGTTTGGTCTCCTTTTGGCCAGGTGGCTTATCAACTCCTACCTCATCTTTAGGACTTAATTCATCATCTTTTTCACGTAATTCAAGAATTTATTTTTCAATAACATTTCCACTCCTAAGAGTTATCACTGACTGGACTTGATCTATTTGTTGGCTTTCTGAACTACCCTCATTTAGGCTGTACTAACCCCTGACATTTGGTTGAGGTTGAGAGAAAAACTTTCCTTTCTCGTGAATGGCGAGTGTAAAAGAAAGTTTAGCAAGAATATTTTTTATGTCAATCATGACTTGAGTATTTTGGTTATTAATGGCCTCTTGTTTTTCCATGAATGCATGCAATGTTCCTTCACGATTTTTTCTATATGGTGGGACATAAGGTGCATATCCTTGAGAATTTTAAGAGTTCTGCTGTGCCTAAGGAGGTGGTGGTTGCATAAATTGAACCTGATTGTTGGTCCTCTAACTGAAGTTCGGGTGATTTCTCCATCCCGGATTGTATGTATCTGAAAAAGAAGAAGTGAACGACTTTTTAAAATTGTCCATTGCATTTACTTGCTCATACACAACTTCTTTAAAAACAGAAATTTTTGGACATTCATTTGTTGAGTGTCCCAATTCATCACAAATGCTATAAATTTCTTCATTTTACACAGATTTGATTTCTTTTACCTTCCCTAATTCCATGGCTTCAACTTTTCTAACCAAACTAGCAAATCTAACATTTAAATCTTCTTATTGACTAAGATGATATTTTCCTTTACTAGCATTTGTAAGGTTATATCTAATTGAATTTTTAGAAGGATTAGTATCATGCCAAGATTGAGAATTTTCAGCCAAATGGTCTAAATAGTCTAAAGCTTCTTCAGGTTCTTTATCAAGAAACTCACCATTGCATATTGTTTCCACAAATTGTTTAGTTTCGGGTGTTAACCCTTCACAAAAGAAGCTTATAGTGTGCCATTTTTCAAAATCATGATGTGGGAAAGAATTCAACAAATCTTTAAAACGTTCCCAACTTTGAAAATATGCTTTATTTGAATTTTGGAAAAAAATTTAGATTTGTCATTTCAAAGTATTAGTTTTATGTGTTAGAAAAAATTTCTTTAAAAACTCACCTTGCATTTCTTGCCATGTGCCAATTGATTTTGATTTCAAAGTGTTAAGCCAAGTTTTTGTTTTATCTTTCAAAGGAAAAGGAAACAATTTAAGCTTAACAATCTCTTCAGTACACATTTGATAATTAAAAGCAATACATACTTCCTCAAATTCTTTTAGATGTAAATATGGGCTTTTCAGATTCTAAACCATGAAAATTAGGAAGTAAAGAAATCATACCTGGCTTGAATCTAAAATTGCTAGGATTGAGTGGAATGATAAAATATGATGGCCTAGAATTTTGAGATGGTTGCAAATACTCACGTATCGTTCGCAACGGTTGATTTTCATGTTCATCATGCACATTTTCATTTTTAGCCATTGTGTTTAATGTGTGTGATTGTGATTCAAACAAATTAATATGTAAAGTACTAGGATTAACTTTAACCAAATGACCAGAATTTAAATTACGATACCAATTAAGCATAAATAAGTAACTTAAAATATAAAATAAAATGTACAAGTTGGCGTATAAATCGTTCATTAAATATTAATAAAGATGTGGTATAAATCAGTCACCAAATAAATATTAACAATGGTGTGGTATAAACCAGCCACCAAATATATATTAACACTTAGTAAATAAATATTAACAAAAGTGTGGTATAAACTAACCACCAAATAAGTTAATAAGTAGATAAATTAAAATGTTAGAAGCAAGAAAAATAAAATGTTAAAAGGTAAAGTAAAATGTTAGATAGCCGATAAAGTAAAAAGTTAAATATTTAGTAAGTTAGTAAGCAAGAAAATTAAAATGTTAGTAAGTTAGTAAGTTAGAAACTTAGAAATAAAATACAGAAAGTAAAATACAAAAAATAAAGTACAAAATGTAAACTATAGAAAATAAAGTACAAAAAATAAAGTGCAAAAAGTAAATTTAAAATATGAAAACTGCGGAGAATCGGTAAGCCAATTTTTTGCTCTAGCGAGAGAGAAGAGAATGAGAAATATTATTTCATTAAAGATTAAAGATTACAGAGAGATAAGGGAGAGTTTCCCCCACTAAGTTAGTACGTTAGTAAGTATAAAGAAAAAAATTAAAAGAGTAGAAAAATATATATATACCATAGGAAAAAAATATATAAATATATATATACAAAATATTTACACCATAAATTTGTTCTTCAAATCAAGTCCCCGGCAACGGCACCAAAAACTTGATGCGGATTAAAAGTTGCAAACCCAAGTGTAGGTTGTTTCAAGTAATAAATTCTCGGGAGTCCGAGGTCGATCCACAGGGAATTGATGAAGAAAAATTCTTTGACGTAAAGTAAATATTTTGTCACAACAATAAAAGTGATAAAACTTAGTCACAAATAAAAAAACTTACTTGGGTTAGGAGATCCACTATTGGTAAATAAATTAAGGGTAAGATTAATTCTTTTTATAACTCAATTAGAATCCACACATAATGGAGGTTCCAATCGAAAAATACAACATCCAAAGTTCATTAAAAATTATATACGTAATTATATTATGATTCCTTGAATCATCTATTAACACCACAACTTATAAATAGGCTCAAACATTCATTGTGTCAACCTCTTGTCTACAATGAATCAAGATCTCCACTTTACAAGGAGAGTTTCTAAATTGATTGAAAACAAAATATAACACGTATAATGACCACTTGAAAATATATCATTTAAGTATAAGAAAGAAATTAATCTAATCTTAACTTATTACTAAAAGTTTCACCATTTCACCTAAGTAAAATGAAAATTAGTTACTCATAGATAGCAAGAAAGAAAGAGAGAAGAAGAAGAAGAACATAACTTCAATTTAGAACAAAAGAAAACTACAACAAGATAATCAAACAACACAATAGCATGATCTTGATACCTAACATCAAGACTCCTAAATAATCAGCCAATACTCCTTTTTATAGAGGATTAGAGATACAAAATGACAAGGGGGCTGATTTATGAGTGAGTGGATGAATGGAAAATGAGTGAAAATGCCAAATGACTTTTGATGAGTGAAAAATTATGGAGATTTTTTGTCTCCAAAATCATTCAATTCCGAAGTCATTGAATGCATTAGAATATTGAAATATGGTTTTCATGAAAGTTGTAGGCTTTTGTCTTAGCTTTCAAATGCCGCCAAAATCACCTCAAAAGGCCACCTACAGCCTGAGATATAGCCAATTACTGCACAATGCTCAGGCTTAATTACAGGTCCTCTGTTTTGACTTCCAAGCCCAATATGACCTCCAATGAGTCCGAATTGAGTCTTTTGTTCTTCATAAAAGTTGTAGATATGAGTCTTAAATTGCAGATACCAAAATTTCATCCAAATCCAGATCTTACCGCCCGAGTTATGCTTTAGTTACTGCACACTGTTCAAGTTCCAATCACAAAATAAGTATTTTGACTTTCAAGCCCAATTAGTTTTACTAGATGTCCGACTTTGACTAAGAGCTCTCATAAAAGTTGTAAATCTCTCTCTTATCTTTCTAAAAAGGTAAAATATATAATTATTAGACATCTAGAACTCAATATATAACTAAAATATAAAAATAGTGTAAGACGTAAATCATGCTGAAAAAATCAATTAAGTCCAATTTGAGTCCAAACTTACAAAACTTAACTAAACTCAATCAATTAAGTACATGGAAAGTGTAAATGACTAAAAATGAGAGTTTATTAATGTATAAAATATGTGATTATCATTTTTGTCACCCTGGTCAAACCCTTGTGGCTAGTGCATGAAAATCTCCTCCTGAAGATCACTAATCAAGAGGGCGATATTGATGTCTAACTGGTGGACAAGCTAGTGATAAGATAAGGTAAGAGTAAAGACTATTATAACAGTGGTAGGCTTCACTACAAGACTAAAGGTTTTTGAGAAATCAAATCCCTCTCTTTGATGGAAACTTTTGGCAACCAGTCTACTTGTCTATGGGGTGTGATAACACTATATTTTATACATTTTATAATCCTCTCACTAGGCTTCTTAAGATACAATTAGGTTTAATTAAGTTGGTTTTGTCATATTTTATGATATTGAAATTGGATCATTAAACAAATTATTGCATAAATTAGCGTTAATTTATCTCTTTGATAGTGTTTAGTAAACTGACTATATCTTGAATTGCAAATATCTGATTGATGTGATTCTAGTCTTGAAGGAAAGCTAAGACGATTCCCTACAACATTCATGAGACCTCAAAGGCCCAATCACATGATTATATAATGCAAATTGGAGTTGAAGCTAGAACTAAAGTGCTGATCCTGACAGCTTGACCTATATGTACTGTTCATGCCATATCTCGGGCTATAGGATGTTAAATGGGCTGAAATTTTGATGGTTGATAGTTAAGCTCATATCTACAACTTTCATGAAGAACACAAAACTCAGTTCGGACTCCTTTGAGGAGATATTGGACTTGCAAGTCAGAATAAAGGAGCTGTCACTGGGCCTGAGTCAGATTACAGGGCTTAGGCTGCGTAAAAATACACGGCCATGCAAGGCCGTGTACTCCTCTAACTTTTGCAATTAAAACATTAGATTTTGCTCCTCCAAACAGAATCATGCACGGCCTAGGCTGTGTATTAATGCACGGCCGTGCATTCGCTCTAGTAACTGAATAATTGAAGACTTCTGCGAGAAGTTTATGTCAGAGGCCTATATATTGACACTTTCAACCTCTTTGAAGGGGAGTTCTGACCTGGGAGAGACCCTAGAGGTTGCTGGAAATAGAGGAGAGAGAGGGGAAAGCCTTTTCTCTTCACTGAGAGGAGGAATTCCTTCCTCCTCTCTTCAGTTCCTCAGTCTCTCTTCATTTTTTCTTTTCTTTTTCTCTTTTTCTCTTTTCTAGTCTATGTGTAAATAAGTTTCAGTTTACTTGGGTCAAAGTGTGAAGCTCTTGGTAATAAAATAATGTTAGATTTATTCCTCTCTTGTGCTTTAATGATTTATATTTTCAAGTAGTTATTATATATGTTGTATTTTGTTTCTGACAATTTAGAAACTCTCATTGTAAAGTGGAGTTCTTGATTTGTTGTAGACAAGAGATTGACATAATGAATGCTTTAACCCATTTACAAGTGTTAGTGTTAGAAACTCTCCTTGTAAAGTGGAAATCTTGATTTGTTGTAGATAATATTTTGGCACAGTGAATGCTTGATCCCATTTATGAGTGGTGGTGTTAATAGATGATTAAAGGAATCATAATATAATTACGTATATTATTTTAATTAACTTTTAATGTTGTATTTTTCGATTGGAACCTCCATGTTGTGAGGATTCTAATTGAGTTATAAAAGGAATTAATCTTACATTTACTTTATTTACCAAGAGTGGATCTTTTTACCCAAGTAAATAATTTTTTACTATAATAACAAAATATTTACCTTACCTTAATTAATCTTCATCAATTTCCTGTGGATCGACCTCGAACTCCCGAGAAATTTATTACTGGAGACAACTTGCACTTGGGTTCGCAATACAACAATTAATCTCGCATCAAGTTTGTAGACATGGTTGAAAAATTTGTGCATTAGGGTGGCAGTGGTACTAAAAAGCATGTGTTATTGTGGAAAATTGTGTTGTTAGTTTAGGAATGTTGGTGGACATTGGACGGTGGCCTCCTTGATGGAGGGTGGATTGTAGCCTTGAATGGACGGTTGATGGTGGCCTCGTGTTCCCACATTTTCACATTTTTTTGTAGACATCATTTTTAGTACTTTATTGTTACTTATTTTCTAGGCTTGTTTAGCTTGTTTTCTAGGGCCTAGTTTACTATACAACTCCTTATATATATTACCTCTTTGTAAACATTCAGTTGAATTAGAAATATATAGTTTCCATATTCTTCTAATTTTGACAAGGTATCAGAGCGATTCTTTCTTGGGACTGCCTCTGTTTCTCCTTCACTCTGAAACCTCTACATTTCTACTTTACTTTGCCCTGTTAATCATTTGGACTTCATTGCCGATGATACCAACCTTCATCGCCCTGTTAATCATTTGGCCTTCATTACCGATGATACCAACCTTCATCGTTAGATTTTTCTGTTCGAAACACTTGAGGCCTTAATTGCCTAGAAAGAAAAGATGTGGAGGATATTCAATCTCAACAGTCTAGAGGGTTACAAGGTACATCAACATCACAAGAACTGGGTAGTCTCAACTAAGAAGATATTGAAAGCGTGAGATCACTCATTAGCAACCTTGGGAAGCCTTCAAGTACTTGTTCTTTAGTATATTCAGGTAAATTTTCTCTTTCAATTAGACTAAATGTCTCGAGTACAACCTTTACAAATTCCTAGATTGTAGACTTAGGAGCTACTAATCATATGACCTACACATCCAATAATTTTTTCACTTATTCTCCTTGTCCAAGCAGTAAGAAAATAGTCACTGCTGATGGTTCCTTGACCATTGTAGCCGGTATAGAAGATGTCCAACTAAGCCCCCTAGTGACCTTAAAAAATGCTCTTTATGTCCCTAAACTATCCATAAATCTAGTTTCTGTTCAAAAATTAACTAAATATTTATCTTGCAATGTAGTTTTTTTTATAATAATTATTATGTTTTTTAGGACAAGGATTCAGGGAAGACGATTAAACGTGCTAGGGAACAGGATGACCTCTATCTCCTTGAAGCACCAGGTCAGTTAAACAGGACCAAGAGCAGACCTAGGCATCCATATTCCTTTACCTCAGAACTTTTTTTCAACCAATAAAGACAAAATTTGGCTTGTTCACCGCAAACTTGGACATCCATCCTTTATTATTATTAAAAATCTTTTTTTCTCTTTGTTTAAAGGTCTTGATGTTGAACATTTTGATTGTAATGTATGTGAACTTGCTAAACATAAGCGTGTAAACTTTCCAATTAGTAATACCAGAAGTTCTGTTCCTTTTTCTCTCATTCATAGTGATGTTTGGGGTCCTTCTTCTATTCCTAATATCTCTGGGGTAAGATGACTTGTGTTTTTCATTGATGATTGTACTCGAATTACTTGAATTTTTCTATTCAAACATAAATATGATATTAGTATTGTTCTCTCAAATTTCTACTCCATGATTAAAAATCAGTTTGAGATGAGTATTAAGCAATTCAGGTTCGATAATGCTAGGGACTATTTCAATCAAACTTTTATGCATTTTTTTCAAAAAGTAATAATACATGAGTCATCTTGTGTTCATACCCTACAACAAAATAGGCTTGTAGAGCAAAAAAAATAGTCACCTTCTTGAATAAATTCGAGTCTTACTATTCCAGAGAAATGTCTTTAAGTCCTTTTGGGGGGAAGCTATTCTAACAACTACTCATCTTATAAATTACTTGCCTAATAGAGTCTTGGGATTCAAGAGTCCAATAGATATTGTCTCCACTTTTTATCCTGATCTACACAGTACCAATAATCTTGTCCCTAAGAATTTTGGATGTGTGTCCTTTGTCCATGTTCATAGTCAACATAGGGAAAAACTTGATCCGTGGGTCTAAAATGTGTCTTTGTGGGCTATTCTTCGACTCAGAAATGGTACACGTTTTATCACCCTCCATCCAAAAAATTATATGTCTCCATGGATGTTACATTCAGTGAATAAGAGCCTTATTTTACCCATCCTTATCTTCAGGTGGAGAAGTCAATAAGGGAAGATAAGGAAGATTTTTTACTTGACTTGTCCTTACTTCCTGTGTTTAATGGGTTTTCTCTTGACCTTCTTGGCCTTAATCCTCCTCCTGAAATCACTGTTGAACCTATGCCTGAAACTATTCTTGATCTTATACATTCTATGTCCAAAGCCATTCTTGACCCAGTAGCAGAGTCTGCTCTTGAGAATGTGAGGTATGACAAAGGCAATGTGTTTACAAGAAGGAAGATGGCTTTTCTTGAACCTGTTCAAGACCAAGAGTCCAACTCTGAGCCTTTGAATGAGGTAATAGTTGCTAACCCTGCATTACAAGATGAAACTGAATTTAATATAGATAATGATGACCAAAATCTTCTTATAGCCATTGGAAAAGGAACTAGAAAGTGCACAAAATGGTCACTATACCCGCTTGCATACTTCTTGTCCTTTGAGAAATTCTCACCATCCCATAAAGCCTTCCTTATGAGCCTAAATATCATTACCATCCCTACCACCCTACCCGAGACTTTTTCTAATGAAAAATATAATTAAGCCATGAATGAGGAGATAGAGGCATTTGAAAAGAATAAAACTTGGGAGCTAGTGCAGTTACTGGCAGGGAAGAAAGTTGTGGGTTATAAATGGGTGTATACCACGAAATGTAGAGCAAATGGGTCCATAGAGAGGTATAAGGCACGATTGGTAGCCAAAGGGTATACCTAAACTTATGGAATTGATTATCAAGAGAATTTTGCACTAGTTGCAAAGATGAACATAGTTTGGCTATTATTGGCATTGGTAGCTACTTATGGTTGGGATTCACAGCAGTTTGATGTCAAGAATGCTTTCTTACACGAAAATCTAGAAGAAGAAATTTACAAGGAGGTTCCACTGGGATATGCAAAGAATTTGTATACTAATACTGTGTGTAAGTTGAAAAAGGCCTTGTATGGCCTCAAGCAATCACCACGAGCATGATTTGGAAGGTTTGCTAGAATTATGTTGGCTATGGGGTACAAACAAAGCCAAAAGGATGACACACTGTTTATTAAACACTCTCCTTTAGGGGGAATTATAGCTCTCTTGGTGTATATTGAAGACATAATAGTGACAGGAGATTATGCTAAGGAGAAACATATTCCAGGTCAATGCTTAGCTAAGGAGCTAGAAATTAAAGGATTAGGAAGGTTAAAATACTTTCTTGGAATTGAGGTTGCTCATTCTAGGCAAGGTACATTTATCTCCCAACAAAAGTATATTATAGATATTCTAAAAGAAATAGGCCAAACAATATGCAAACCAGCAAGTACCCCTATGGATCCTAATATGAAACTTCAGCAAGCAGAGGAAGACGTTGCAGTTGACAAAGAAATGTATCAACGTATGCTGGGAAGACTTATTTATCTATCCCATACACGACCAGACATAGCATATGCAGTAAGTGTGATTAGCCAATTCATACACAGTCTGAAAGAATCTCATTTGTGGGTAGCATATTGAGTATTACAGTATCTTAAAGGGACACTAGGAAAAGACATTTTATTTAAGAGAAATAGAGGTGCGGTACTTGAGACATACACTAATGTTGACTATGCTGGATCACTAATGGATAGAAGATCAACCACAGGATATTGCACCTTTCTTGGAGGAAATTTGATGACTTAGAGGTGTAAAAACCAGAATATGGTAGCACTATCTAGTGCGGAGGCCGAATTCAAAGATATGGCACAAGGTGTGTGTGAACTACTATGGTTAAAGATTATTCTTGAAGATATAAATATCAAATGGGATGGACCGATGAGACTTTACTGTGATAATAAACCTATAATCAGCATAGCTCATAATTCGGTATAACATGATCGAACAAAACATATTGAGGTTGATATACATTTTATCAAAGAAAAATTGGAAAGGGGTTTAATCTATACACTTTATGTGTCTACACAAGGTTAGCTTGCTGATGTACTTACCAAAGGGTTAAGTAGTCTAGTATTTTCAGACAATTGTATCTAAGATGGGAATGGAGAATGTATATTCACCAGCTTGAGGGGGAGTGTGGAAAATTGTGTTGTTAGTTAGGAAAGTTAGTGGATGGTGGATGGTGGATGGTGGAAGATGGACGGTGGCCTCGTGTTCCCACGTTTTCACATTTTTTGAAGATATTATTTTTAGTGCTTTATTATTGCTTATTTTCTAGGCTTGGATAGCTTGTTTTCTAGGGGCTAGTTTAATGTTCAACTCCCTATATATATTACCTCCTTATAAACATTCAGTTGAAGTAGAAATATACAGTTTTCATATTCTTCTATTTTTAGTAAAGCTTGAAATTCAGCTTCCATGGCTAATTTCCATTATGGTCTAAATAAAGCCTCAGACACTGAAGTTGGCTTAATTATGGACTCAACTGATGCATGATAGTATTTTGGCTTGAATATCCCTGACTTGGACATGGGTGTCATAGTATATGTGTTATCAGCAAAAACATGTCTAGGTATGTTAGGAATAAACTTTGTGCACAATATTTGAAGCTATAACCTCATCTACAATTAATACAATTTGATCAAACTCAGAATGGTTGTCTCTATCAGATCAGATGCAAAACCTATAATTGAAGGGGGACCAGTAGATGGAGATAGCATAAGTAATGATCTAGGCGGTACTGATGAAGAAGTGGACAAAGAATGTAGAGCTATAATAGATGGTAGAGAGGAGGGAGGAAGGTGCAAGTGGAAGGAGAAGAAGGATGAAATTCATTTGGAATTTAATTGAAAGAAAAAGTATGCTCATCAAACACAACATTGTTGGTTATATAGAGTCTTCCACTAGGGGCAAGACACTTGTAACCTTTATGATTGGCATTATATCCTAAGAACAACCATTTTTGGGATTTGTAATTAATTTTATGACTGTTTTAGGGTATGAGATGTGGAAAACAAGCACATCCTAATTTCTTAAGGAAGTTAATCAGGTTTTGTTTTGAATAACATTTCAAAAGGTGACTTATGTTGAAGAACAAGTGTTGGTAGTCGGTTTATAAGGTAAGTGGCAATATCAAATGTTTCTCCCAAAAAACGTTGAGGTAAGGAAGTAGTGGCTAACAGAGTGAGACCTGTTTCCACAATGATCCTGTATTTCCTCTCTGAGGTGCCATTTTTTTGGTATATGCATGGGTAGGAAAATCTATGAATGATGCCCTGACTATGCAAGTATTTAGTAAAGGACACAAACTCTTTTCCATTATCAATATGGAAAGCTTTAAATTTAGGGCCTACTTGCAATTCAACCATGGCTTTGAATATTAGAAAAGCTAAAAATGCTTGTAACTTGTTAGACAAGAAATAGATCCAAGTATATCTGCTATAGGCATCTATGAAATGAATATAATATCTAGCTCCATTAGAGGTCAACAAGGGTGTTGGACCCCATATATTAGAGTAAATAAGCTCTAGTGGTTGTGAGTAAACAGTAGTAGAAGAAGTAAAGGGTAAAGTATGTGACTTTCCTAAACAACAGACCACTTTTCTTCAGATCTCCATTTAGAAAATGTTTTGCATGTCCCTTCCTTTAAATTCAATTTGATATCTATCCCACAACAGACCAAATCCTTAAAATGTAAAGTTGTTTTCTTACCTGATAGTTATTTTTTTGGGACCTGTCCTTGAGGAGAATGATTAGAGTGGGTAATGTACAGAATGGCCTCTACCATATCTCCAAATATGTTGCACTTTTTACCATGGATCAACTCTAATTTGACCTTTAGCATTGGCGTCTAAGTCACCCATCATCTTCACAAATGCATAGTATTTCCCAAATAGATTCTGGTGTTAAATTTTTAAATGAAGAAGTTTGTAATATTTGCCCTTTGGCTAAACAGACTAGTCTCAATTTTTCCCAAATGTTACCAATACTACTTCTGATTTTGAAATTGTTCATTGTGATGTTTGGGGCAAATTCTCCATTAAGAGTAATTCTAGTTCCTACTATTTCTTGACCATCATGGATGATTTTACTAGATTCACCTGGTTATATTTAATGAAATACAAATCAGACACCAAGCTCATCTTCTTGCCTTTTGTGCTCTAATTCAGACCCAATACAACTCACAGTTCAAACAAATCCACATAGGTAATGGAACAAAATTTCTTGATAATGAGCTACAAGTTTTCCTCAAAATTCATGGCATTGCTCACCAATGAAGTTGTGTTGGAACCTCTCAACAAAATGGGACAGTTGAGCGAAAACATAGGCACCTCTTAGAAATGGCATGTGCTCTTAGATTTCAAAGTTACCTCCCTATCTCTTTTTAGGGTGAGTGCATTCTTATTGTTGCATACTTGATTAACAAAATGTCATATCTTTCCTACATGGAAAATCACCACTTGAAATACACCTTCATTCACCACCATCTTATGGACATCTAAAAGTCTTTGGTATAACATCCTCTTTAACATGTTAGACTTCTAAATAGTTATAGAGGTAGTTTAATACTTGCTTAACATGCCTGTTTAATTTTGTGATAATCTGAGTTAATTTAATCACTTTGTTGCAGTTCAAAAGATGAAAAATAGTTTAAAATGACCCAGATATTAGCATAAATGGTTTAACTAATGAAAATAGATGTGGATAATTCATTTCTAAGTCACAAATGTGTATTCTGTAATGTGATTAAAGTTTGAGAATAATTGAAGTCCGTTTGGTATTTTTAGGCATACTGGTTGTGTGTTTTAATGCTGAATTGACTAATCACAGATATGAAAAAATATGATATTAGTTAAATGACTTTTTTTAATGAATCTTAGTATTTATTTTAAAGTTGTTGAAACTTAGAAAACTTGATTTAGCTAAATCTAAGTATTTTTAACAGATCAGGAAGTATCAATGTTATAACTAAAGGACTTAAACTAGCCACAATTACAGCCTATTTCTTGGACTTCTTTTGGTGACTTTGTTACTCATTTTTCTCACGTTTCTCTCTTCTCTTCACGACTACATAGTAGGAAAAAAGGAAGTTTTGAGTGGTGAAAAGGAAGACAAGAAGCAAAAGAAGAAGGGGAAATACAAGGTCAGAGATTGAGGCTCAATTTGTAGCAGTTTAACAGCTTGAGGTAGGGGTTCTTGATACTTAAAACTTTATTTTTCTCATTTTTATGTTTAAGCTTGTATTGAGGTTTGATATGCCAAAATGAGATATTGTGGTGTTTTGAGTGATTTTCTTACTTGGATAAGTTTTAAATGTTGTTTATAACTTATTCATGTTAAGAGTTTGGGTTAGAAATTGAAAACTCTCCATTTGGGCCTAAAATGATCAAAGTGTAGATTTTGGGGTTTGGATGAGTGATTTGATTCAACAATCCATTTTTGATGAAATCAATTAGTGTTTTATGTTTCCTTCATGTTAGTGAACTTATTAGGAACTTAAAATCACCTATAAACCAATTTGAAGTGATCAAATTTCGTAATTGGCACCAATGGAACAGTGCACAAATCTGTAAAAATATGCAGAATTTGCTGTTGGGCGCTCGACGCTCAAGTGCTCATTCTTTGCGCGCTCAAGCGCTCGTTCCTTGCGTGCTCAAGCACCTATCGCCCAGATGAACTGCGCCTGATGGTGTTCGCACGCTTAAGCGTTGGTGCGTTACGCACTCAAGCATCGAGACAGGGCAGAAACAAGGTTTTAGCATTGTGATGCTAATTTAATTCCTTACTTGATGAGATCATTTGTGCAAGTCTTTTAGGGTGTAATGAGACACTTTTGAGAATATTTCTTGGAGAGAATTATCAACTTGCATATATGAAAAGGTTGAGAAATTCTTAAACATTCAAAGTGTGACAGAATGCCTAGGTTAGTGTTTAGAACCTTGATCAACATGAGGTTGATTTCTAAATCACTTGTGAGGTGATTGTGTGATGTTCTAGATACTGTTTAACTAATAATATGAATCTTACTACTTTGTTGGATAAGTGAGGCTAAGATTCCTATGTGCTAGTGTTTAAAATGTGGCTTGGACTTTGGTTTTCAAACTTGGGATTCGCTAATTCTTATATATTGTGACCTTAGATGATGTGCATAACCATATGACCTGAGAATGAAGTGTTGGATCTAAATTCTCCTTGCATTTATGCTTGCATGGTAAGGTTACCAGTATGGGGTGGCAATAGTACTCTTACATTGATGAGAGAAAAGTTTCTACCTATTACCAAGTGAGTTTATGCTTTTAGGCTTATCCTACTTTGTATATACAAGAAACAAAGGTTTCTGGGAAATAAGTAAGTAACTTGTGTTTTCAAAATTCAAAACCTACATGTGCATTGCATAATCATAATATTAGGACATTGTTTGAACATAATCATACCTCATAACATAAAGCATTGCATCATTGACAATTGTATGGGCAGTTGTCTTGCTTGATGTATTGGTTGCTTGTTCGATAGTATCTTAGGATTGTATGAGCGATTCTTTGATATTGTTGATTATTAAATAATTGGTTACATCGTGTGTATGTATGTTTACAATTGATTTATTTGTTGTAAATGATTAACTGTCGGTCTTGGTATGCGTATACTGGAAAATTATGATTTCTCACCCTTGTTTATTCCATTTAAATCCAGGCGAAGTCCCTCTAAAGGGAAAGAGCAAGAAAAAGAAGAAGTAGAAAGCCTAGTTTAATTGCTTTATTTCTTTTTGCATTAGATTGTATTTATTTACTTTGCTGAATAGTTTGTAAAAGATTATGTGTTACAGTATGACTTATTAGCTAGTGATGTAAATATATGATCTTTTTCATCTTTGTGGCTCTCTATAATGACTATACAGGTTATTATGGATTTTGTTTTTATGCATTTTAGAAAGTGGCATGCTTAATATACTTTATCCTGAAATATACTGCTTATTTTATGATAATTTGTATTAGGGTGTTACATTTGGTTGCTTATGCTTTGCCCACTATTATTCACCTCACAAAAGTAAATTTGATGCTCGCACTAAACCAGGCATATTTGTTAGTTATCCTTTTGCACAAAAGGGTTACCATGTCTATGATCTTGAGACCAAAGTTATTTGTACAACCTGAGATGTTGTCTTCCGTGAAACCATATTCCCTTTCCAAAGCATTGAACCAGATTCATCCACCTAAACTATCTTACCTAAACCAATACTTGACACACCTTTTGATCTAACTCACCTTGATGAATGATAATCACATATTTTATAATTAATAAACCCTCATTTTTAGTCATTTACACTCTCCATGTACTTAATTGATTGAGTTTGGTTATATTTTGTAAATTTGGACTCAAATTGGACTTAATTGATTTTTTCAGCATGATTTACGTTTTACACTATTTCTATATTTTGGTCATATCTTGAGTTCTAAATATCTACTAATTATCCATTTTACCTGATTGGAAATATAAGAGAAAGCTCTACAACTTTCATGAAGAGCTCGAGGTCAAAGTCGGATATCTAGTGGAACGAATTGGGCTTGGATGTCAGAATATGAGTTTTGTAATTGGAACCTGAACAGTGTGCAGTAATCAGAGTATAACTCGGGTTGTAAGATCTGTATTGGACTGAAATTTTGGTATCTGCAATAAGACTCATATCTACAAATTTCATGAAGAACACAAAACCCAGATCAGACTCCTTAGAGGTTATATTGGGCTTGGAAGTCAGAACAGAGGAGTTGTAACTGGGCCTGAGCAGTATGCAGTAATCAGATCATATGTTGAGTGTAGGAATGATTTTGGGCTCAAACTAACGGCATTTGAAAACTAAGATCCAGGCCTACAACTTTCATGAAGACCACTTGGTGAAAAAATGGCGAATACAATGACTTCAGAGCTGAATGATTTCGGAAACAAAGAATCTCCATAATTTTTCACTCATCAAAAGTCATTTGGCATTTTTCTCTCATTTTTCACTCATTCACTCATTCATGACTCAGTCTCCTTGTCATTTTGTATCCCTAATCTTCTATAAAAGGGAGCCTTGGCTGATCATGTGTAGAGTCTTAGGGTTAGATATCAAGATCATGCTATTTTGTTGTTTGATCATCTTGTTGAAATTTTCTTTTGTGCTAAATTGAAATTATGTTCTTCTTCTTTTTCTCTCTTTCTCTCTTCTTATTTATGAGTAACTAAGTTTCATTTTACTTGGGTGAAATGGTGAAGCTCTAATGAAATAAGGTTAGATTCATTTCTTTTTTATGCTTAAATGATATATTTTTAAGCAGTCATTATACGTGTTATATTTTATTTCCAATCAATTTAGAAACCCTCCTTGTAAAGTGGAGATCTTGATTCATTATAGACAAGAGGTTGATACAATGAATGCTTGAACTCATTTATAAGTAGTGGTGTTAAAAATAATTAAAGGAATCATAATATAATTACGTATATAATTTTTAATGAACTTTGGTTGTTGTATTTTTCGATTAGAACCTCCATTATGTGTGGATTCTAATTGAGTTATAAAAAAAATTAATCTTGTCCTTATTTTATTTACCAAGAGTGGATCTCCTAAATCAAGTAAGTCTTTTTTATTTGTAACTAAGTTTTATCACTTTTATTGTTATGACAAAATATTTACTTTACGTCAAAGAATTTTTCTTCATCAATTCCCTGTGGATCGACCTCGGACTCCCGAGAATTTATTACTTGAAACAACTTGCACTTGAGTTTGTAACTTTTAATCCGCATCAATGAACCTCCATATCTTACAACCCATATGATTGACAATAACCAAATTTCCTTATAACCAATCCAAGTCAAAGTGACCAACAGAACATCATTCAACCACTGTCACTATTAACACAACCACCTCCAAAATCACCACAAATAATTAAACCCATCATCCAAGATCAAAGGCCAACCAGTACCCGCAAAACTCTAGCCTACCTTCGTGATTTCTATTGCAGCAATGTTCAACAGGACAAACCCACTTCATCTCATGACCTCAATACATGTACCTTATACGCTCTTTCTAATTTTTTTTATATCTTATGATAACTTTGGTTCTACTTATAAAACCTTTACCACAAATATTGACACAAGTGAGGAACGCAAAAGTTTTGCTCAAGTTGTCAAGGATCCAAAGTGGCGGCATGCTACGGAGTTAGAAATTTATACACTTGAACAGAATAATACTTTAACAATTACAACTCTACCAGCTCATAAAAAACCATTGACCGCAAATGGATTTTCAAGATCAAGTATCGATCTAATGGAACAATTAAGCTATTCAAGGCTCGTCTTGTTGCAAAGGGATATACAAAAAATAGAAGGATTAAATTATCATGAGACCTTTGCACCAATGGTGAAGATGGTGCCAGTTCGATGCCTTCTAGTAGTAGCATCCATAAAAAGTTAGAGTTTAGACCAATTGGATGTTAATAATGCTTTTATGCATGAGGATTTATATGAGGAAGTGTGCATGTTACACCACCAGGTTATTATCATCAGGGGGAGTAGCATGTGTGTAAATTACATAAGTCTTGTTATGGACTCAAACAAGCTAGCCATAATTGGTTTTCTAAACTTCTATCTACCTTATTTGAAGTTGGTTATATTTAGTTAAAAGCTAACTACTCATTATTTTGTAAGCATTTACCTAAAGGCTCTACCTTTATTCTTTTTTATGTAGATGACCTTTTAAACACATGCAACAATGAGGCTAAGATCAACGACTTAAACAAATTCCTCCATAAGAAATTTCACATCAAAGACCTTGGGACTCTTCAGTATTTTCTTGGTATAGAAGTGTTGCATTCCCTTGTTGGTCTATCGTTATGTCAAAGGAAATATGTGTTGGACCTTTTCCATGAAGTAAGCATAACAACTTGCCATCCAGTCTCCAAACTTAGAGGTAGCAAAATGGGTCAACTCACCCTACCACGAGTTGGCCAAAAACGGGGCAGGACGGGTTGACCCATTTTTTTAATATAGGTTAAAAGTGTTGACCCACCCCGTTTTGTGGTGGGTTAGCGGGTTGGTGAATCAATCCACCTAAAATAAAAAGATGGCGGGTTAAACAGGTCAACCCGTCCAAAAATAAACCAAAAAGGTGGGTTAGACAAGTCAACCGACCTGCCATGAAAAAAAAAAAAAAAAGACCTTACGGATCAAACTCGCCTCAGCCCGCCTCAACCCATGGGTTATACGAGGCGAGTTAAAATAACACATTTTTAAAAATAGGTTGTAAAATGTAACACAACCTGCCATTTTTTGCTGGTTAAATGGGTCGACCCTTCGAGTCTAACTTGTTTTTCCATCTTTATCCACACTAATGGAACAACACTTGAAGCTCAACAATTGAAATGGAGAAGCTATTGCAAATCCAAAACCATATTGCCAGCTTGTTGGCAAATTAATTTACCTTAATATAACCAGACTGAATATTCTTTATTTTGTTCAGATTTTGAGCCAGTTCTTGTAACATCCACATACATCACATTCTGATGCTACTCTTCGAGTCTTTCGCTACCTCAAAAGTACACTGAGACAAGGCATACTACTATTTTCCAAGAGTCCTCTTGTCTTGAATGTCTTTTGTGATTTAGATTGGGCAAGTTGCCCCTTGACAAAAACCTCAACTAGTGGTTTTTGTGTCCTTTTGGGCAATGGCCTCATTTCATGGAAAACTAAGAAGCAAAATACAATATCGTGTTCTTTTGCTAAAGCTGAATAGCATTCCATGTCTCAAGTTTCTTGTGAACTTCAATGGCTGTAGTTTGTCTTTAATGATCTACATGTTTTTATTTCTCAACCAACATTCTTGTTTTGTGATAACAAAGCTGCACTTCACATTGCTTCTAATCCCCTCTTTCATAAACGAATAAAGCATATAAAAATTGATTGTCTTTTTGTTCGTGAAAATATTCAGAAAGGGCTAATTCTCACCTCCCATGTTTCGTCTTCCAACCAGATTGCAGACTTCTTCACCAAGCCCTTGGGACATGATCATTTCTCTCAAGTAAGTTGCAAGTTGGGTGTGCTCAACATTCACACACCAACTTGAAGGGGAGTGTTAGCATATGTTTCACGTGTGTAAATAGCAACTAGGAAATCAATCCCTCAATTTTCTCTTGGTTCCTTATTTTCTTCTCTTTTCATATATGTAAACATATTTTTAAGAATTAGTTGACTTGTAGAGTTGTTGATTTAGTTCACTCTCTCTTGTATATAATTAGGTGCTCTGTAGCAATTCATATACATGAAACATACTATCATTCATACATGTTTCTAAACCTATTTTAATAGGTGTATTAACATTTTTATATGTTATATATGTTTAATTAATTTTATAATTGTAATTAACCTTATTAAATACTTATTATTTGTATTAAAAGTATTTATCAACCATTTTTAATGTGAAATTATTAAAATTCTTATTTAGAATTGATTAGATAGTTTTAATTAGTCATAAAATTTTAATACTTTTAATATCGCATACATCACACAAGTATAAATACTAGTTGCGCCAAAACAAAAGTACTCGACTTAGAATTAAACGCCATCACTAAATGACTTGAACTAAAATGTATAATGATAATGTTTTTCAAATAATAGATAGACTAAAACAACCAAAGTGTGAACTTGTGGAGCCTACTTAAACTTAGGTATCAATATTGGGAGGATTCTATTATGCACCATCATAGATTTGGTGCATTGATGCACCAATTTTTTTTTTTTTTTTACCTATGATAACCAGTTGGCCAGCTTTTTTTTAAACAAAAAATCTCCACCACTTTCACCTCACCACCGTCACGGCAGGCACCCACCTTCTATCACCTCTCCACTACCACGACAGGTGGTTATCATCAACATTGCTGGCAACCCACATCGCCACCACCCAAGGTCCCTTGCAAAATGAAGTTGCAAACACCTTGAACCTATGCCCACAAGATCATCTTTGTCACTTCACAAAACCAGCTACCTTATACTGATCTTCTTTTCCATCTGCAAGCCACCACTCTTCTCCAACCAAAATTGTCGGCAGCCACTGTCATCCCCTCAAATGACGAACCTCTACCAGTTGTGACCTCCACTGCCATAGCCTTCAACCACTAGTTAGCCACCCCATTCGCGTCAAAGCTCGACCATCTTTGGTAAAAAATAACTCATGTGCCTCCATCGAAGACATACCTCCGCGTCACCTGCGTTGAACCGTTGTGCCCTTTTGCTCCACCGCTCTACGGTCTGAACCAGACTCGCGATTTCAGACTAGCCACCACACCATAGTTAGCCATGGCGTACTACCACAGATCCAACAACCTAATGCGACCCGACCCTGGCCACCCATTCCACTGTGAAATGCTGTTGATCAACTCGTCTGAGACGACTCATGTCCTCGTGTCAGCACACGTTGGGATTGGATGTTGGTAGCTGGGTGGTGGCCATGGATGTTGGATGGTGGCTGGGGTCTTTACCAGTCCAAAAGGTTATTGGTCTTTAATCCCAACCTTTGATTTTTTTTTATCAATAAATCAATAGTTTAAAATTATTGGTGCATCAATGCAACACATCTGTCTTGGTGCATATTAGACAAAACCATCAATGTCATACCTTCTTTCGTCAAATGTAAATGGGTTTTGGGCCTTTGGCTAACAACATTTCACTAGAAATTACAGTTACATTTTTTTAAATATTTACACATAATATTAATTATTATTATTTGTTGAAATAATAAGTATTAGCTTAGTTATTCATTGAAATAATAATTAATTCAATTGGTTTGCTTAAACAAATTATAACTATTCTACATGTTCGGTCTTTATCTAGTTGTATTAAACAATGTTTTGTTTTCTTTTTAACAAATTGTTGTCGCAATTTCAGGCTAGGAGTAGTGGTTAGAAAAGCCTTCCCTAGAGTGGTCATTCCAGGATTCAAACCCCTAACATTATAGGCAAAATTTGCTTAAGGTCATAGTTCACTTCCATTACAACCAATCACGTTTAGATAAACATGCTCTGTTTAAATGTAACAATTATATCAATATATTCCTCTTTCTATGTAACATATATGACATAATGACATAAGTAGTATTGTACTTTCGTTTCCCATTTTGTTTGGTGTGCTAAATATCATTTTCCTAATCACAACTAAAAAGAAGAATTTGTTAAAGGTTTAAACAATGTGAGTTATTTGTTTCAGATTTTTTTTCTCTAACATAATGCTTAAACACTGAATACTAATAAGTTAAGAGTAGGGATGGCAATGGGGTGGGATTTTAGGATGTTAGTAACTCCTCCGCCCATTCAAAATAATATCTCTTTCCTTTCCCGCTCCATATCCACCTATAGTCTGTTGTTATCATTTTTTAATAAAAAAAATCCCGATATCCGCATAGGGTCTAATAAATCATAAAAAAATAATCAACAAAATTAAAAAAATAAAATGAAAAAAATGAAAAAATAGAAAAAAAGTATATCATAATTTTCAAATTTGTAATAATTCTAAAAATAATCTATTCACTCTTTCTACTTTTGATTTATATATATCTACCATATTTTAATTTATATAATTAAGTTTTTTAAGTAATTTTATATAAAATATTTGTGTTTATTTTACTAAATATTAATTTCCTAATCATTAATAACAAAAAAGATATTTATATGGTTTAAAAAATTAGAGTTATTTTCGCCCTCGTTTTAGATTTTTTTTCTCTAACATAATGCTTAAACACTGAACACTAATAAGTCAAGAGTAATGGTATACGCTGAAAAGTAATTAGTCATTGTGGAAGTGGGCTGTAACCTAGACAAATTGGTTCACATTCTACAATCGACGCTTTGAAGAGAATTTTATCTAATAATCACTTTTAACCTGAAATTATGAGAGCAATTTGTTACACTAAAAAAAATTAATGATATATTATACAATAATAAAAACATAATTGAATAAGTAAGTCATTCATTTTCTTAAAAATTAATAAAAATATCATTTTATTTTATTAAATATTTAAAATATATAATAATTTAATGTTTTTCCTTAATCAAATTAAACCAGTCAAGGGCAACAACAGACAATACATGTAAGACAACAATAAGCTTGAGTGAAATGGTTAACAAACGTGTGACGGGATGCCAATGCCACCCGTGTCAGATGATCGTCTTAGTACAAAACCGAACCATCTTTTCCATGTGAGAAATTCTTACTTCTTTGTTGAGGAAGAATTTTCTCCTCCACAAAGCATCTCTACTATCCATTTTTTAGGACCCCACTAATAGCACGAGTCCCATCATGATTTTAATGGTCTAAAATCCACATGGACACAAGAAATTTTTTTTCCTCCATAACAATTAAATAAAATGTTAAACTTATTAAATATAATGATAATATATCATGGAATGCAAGTGTAAATTTTTTTATACTGATAATATCTTAAAAATTAAATTCAAATATAAATAATAAATATACTAATAACATAACTTGAGTTTGAATTATGTGATCCTCTATTAGTAAATAATCTATAATTTTATTATCAATCATTTTTAAAGTTAATGATTTATTTTGACCGTAGAATAAGAAAAACTTTCTTCCACCTTAAACTCTATGTTTACCATAAATAAAAATAAATAAATATACTACCGGTTTAATTCCTACTATTTGTTTTAAAATTGTAGAGGATCTGTATTGTATAAAATTTTACTACAATAAAATATAAGGAAAAAGTTCATTATATATATATTTTAAAAGTGTATATATTATTGATATTATTTTTAAAGATATTAGATTTAGTAAAAAAAATAAAAAAAATATATAATAAATAATATTAAAAGAATTTAAAAATATATATACAATTAAGCAAAAAAAAAAACCTAAACATGAAAGTTCTATTCAGTGAGTCGGTGTCAGCCCCATGCAGGTTGCAGCAGTAAATAAATAGTTGGATATTATGGTCTTTTTAGGTGGAGCACGTATCAGTAAGTAGTAGTATCAAACCACCAATAGTAGGTAAACGTTATATGCCTCGCCTCAGATTCGAGCCAAGTTCTCTCGTGTTTTTCTTCTTCTTCTTCTGTCTTTTTTTTTTTTTAAATGTTTTGGTACTACAAGCTCTCTCGTTTTACTAGACCCAAGTTATCACTCACTTCATTCGTTACTATTAAGCTGAGGAATGTTGGGATTGGATTAAGTTTTTTTAGGAAATAATAACTTATCTTTTTCAAAAAAAAAATTAAATATTTTTTATTATAATTTTTAAAAATATAAAATAAGTTAATCTAATATACACTAATTTAATTATATTAAATCAAAAAAATGAAGCTGAAAACTAAAAATTGAATAAATCAAAAAATTTAAAAATAAAAATGTAAGAATTAAAAAATTAATTGAATTAGTTCGGATTTTAGTTTCAATATTGAAAATTAATCAAATTCAAATCAAATTGAAAAACTTTATGTATATATTTTAAAATAATATTTTATTAACAAAATTACTACATTACCCATATTTATTTAGAAACTTTATTACTATACCTTAAGCTAAACTTAATTTCTTCTCTTATTATTTTGATTAATAATTTTCTCTCTAGTTTCATAGTTTGAAAATTAAATTTAGAAAATATTAAGAAAAGATATAAATACATAAATTTATTGTAATAGAACATAAATAAAACATAATAAATAAGTTACACTCATTCAAGAACAAGATTAAATTATCACTTTAATTAATTAGATTAATTTAGTGTATTTTATAAAAAAAACAAAAAACAAAAAAATTCTATCAAACCCATTGAAAAATAAATTCAAAGGTTAAGAAAATATTTTGAATTTTCAATCAGATTAAAAGCAAGAAAACTAATTAGAATAGATCAGTTTGTGCTCCGCTTTCATTTCACCAACTCTCAATTTTGTGTCAAAAATATTTAGTGAGATAAATTTTTATTATATATGACATAAAAATGTAAATTTTGATCATTAAATTTTACATAAATGATCAAGCACCCGAACGTAAATATAAAATTTTTAAATACATTATATGACGTTTTAAACTAACTTTTAATCTTGATCTTCCCAACACCTAGTATTATTATGAGACTAAGAAATTGTTCTCTTCTACCATATGCCAAAGTTTACATACTTCAAATCATATATTATACAATGCAAATTGAGTTTTATCTCACTTAAAGGCATGTTATTAAAATCTTTTCCTCCTATGTTCAACTCAAATCTTGATGTTAGATGTGATAAAAATTTACTTTTCAAAAAAATAAAATATTATCTCAGAATATAATTTAAAATAATAAAAATATGAGGTAAAACTTTAATTAATCTAAAGTTTTCAATAAAAATAATTTAATAAAAAAATAAAAATAAACTAAAAAAAATTTAAACCATAAAAATATAAGTCAACTTTTGAGGGTTGATTTTTTTGGTTTATCATAAATAAATCCTATTAGCACGATAAAATCAATTTATCTATTTGTTTTAAAATTGTAAAGATCTCATGTAATTAAAACCTTTAAGCCCCTTTCGTATTCTCATAAATTACAAACTCATTATACACTCCTCTTTACAGCTCTACTCTTAAAAACACAATAAATTTAGTTACATATTTTTTTTTACATTATTTTTTTATTTAATTTTTATAATTTTATTATTTTAATTTTAGATTATTTTTTATATATTTTTATTCTAATTTTTTATTATATAAAAATTAAAATATTATCAAAATAATATTTTTATATTACTTTTTTAACATTATTTTTTACATTATTTTTAAATGATTGTGATTATGTAAAAAATAATAATTAATGTAATTAATGATATAAGTGTAATTTTTGATATTAAAAAATGTGATAGAAAAATTATACTTGAATATAAAATACACATCACTTAACATAACGTGCATCTAGCTTTTTTCTTTAAACGCAAAACCAACTGCAGCACACTTTCATCACTCCTCTCTACCCGCTCCTTCCTCTTTTTCTTCTTCTTCATTCCTCTACAACAATGGCAGCACCACCCTCTCTTTCCATTCTACAAGCCACCTTCTTCACCTTATCCTTCCACTTCTTTCTCCTTATTCAAGCCTCCCAAAACCCAGATTTCCAACCCCTAATGTCCTTCAAAATTGCTTCCGACACAAATTGATCAGATTTAGTAAAATATTAAGAGAAGAGATAAATACATAAATTATAAAATAGAAACATAAATAAAACACGATAAATAAGTTTACATCATTCAAGAATAAGGTTAATCATCACCCTAACAAGAGAAATTTAGTTACACATAGAAAAAGAAAAAAACAAAGAGAAGAATTTGATAAACTCTATAAAAGATTAAAGAAAATTCTTAATCTTTAAGTCTGGATGCACCCACAAGGAGTAAGGTTTGATGAATAGTATAATAGTTACAGGTCGTTAATCATAATTATTGATATATTTTTTAATATAATTAATAATTGAGATACACTAAATACACCATACACCTTACATAATAGGATGTATATTAAAAATGACCTAAAACAAAAAAAAACTTGAACATAAAAGTTCTATTCAATGATTTGGCATCAGCCCCATGCAGGTTGCAGCATTAAATAAATAGTTGGATATTATGGTCTTTTTAGATGGAGCACGTACCATTATTTGTTTTCCTTTTTAACTCATTTGCTTCAATCTTCTTTTATATGTATTTACTTATCAAAACACATAAAATACGTAATAAGAATATAATTTAAAATAATAAAAATATGATAAAACTTGAAAATAAAGTTCAATAAAAAATTATTAAAAGAAAATAAAAACTAAAAAATTAAACAATAAAAGTATAAGTTTTTGAGGGTTGATCATTTATCATAAATAAATTTTAACGTTGAATTGCTACTTTTGTTTTAAAATTAAAATCTTTTAAATATAAATTATATTATTAAAACAAAAAACTTGAACATTTTTAATCTATTCAAATTGGTATCAGCCCCATGCAGGTTGCAGCATTAAATAAATAGTTGGATATTATGGTCTTTTTAGAGGGAGCACGTACCATTAAGTGGTAGTATCAAACCACCAATAGTAGGTAAACGTTACATGCCTCAGATTCGTGCCCAGCTCTCTCGTGTTTTCCAATTTTTTTATTTTTCTGTTTTGGTACAACAAGCTCTCTCGTTTTACTAGACCCAAGTTATCACTCACTTCATCTTCGTTAGCGTTTAGCTGAGGAATGATGGATTGGATTAGGTTATTTTAAGGAAATAATAACTTATTTTTTTTAAAAAATAAATAAATATTTTTTATTATAATTTTTTTAAAATATAAAATAAATTAATCTAAATATAAATTAATTTAATTGGATTAAAATCGAAAAAAATTTAGCTGAAAACTAAAAATTGAATAAATCAAAAAATTGAAAAATAAAAAAAGAATTAAAAAATTAATTAAATTAGTTGAATTTTAATTTCAATCTTGAAAATTAATCAAATTCAAATCAAATTAAAAAATTTTATGTATATGTTTTAAAATAATATTTTATTAACAAAATTACTACATTACCTATATTTATTTAGAAACTTTATTATTATACCTTAAGCTAAACTTAACTTCTTCTCTGATTGCTTTGATTAATAATTGGACAAAATTTATATTCATTTTTTTATATTCATTACATTTATTTTACTAATAAAATTATAATATATGTGTATTTTTTTTTTAAAAAGAGAGAATAAGAGAGAATATTAATGAACACATATCATAATTTTAATAAAATTAAATAATAGATATGAAAAAATAGATTTAAGTTTTATCTTTAATAATTTTCTCTCTAGTTTCATAGTTTGAAAATTGATTTAGACTTGTATTATAAGATTAAAAATTAATTTATACTTGTATTTGGAACTTAAAATTATATTTTGATGAATTAGTTTATATTTATTTTATTTTATTTTGATAAATTTGATTATATGTATTTTAATGAATTATGATTAATTTGTGTATTTTATAAAAATATACAAAAAAACCAAAAAACTTGATCTAATATTTAAATTAAATTGGATTAAATCGATTTAATATTTTGAACTGCAGCAATGAGTTTAAAAGACAAGGAAACTAATTAGAATAAATCAGTTCACTTTTTCCATGAAAATTGATTCAATTCATTTCACCAACTCCTCGATAGCCCTACTTATAGCATGTTTGGTTTGAAGTTTACATACTTCAAATCATATTTTATACGGTGCAAATTGAGTTTTATCTCACTTAAACATGTTTTGTAAAATCTTTTTAATTTATGTCTAACTGAATTTTGATGTTAGATGTGAAGATAAAAATTTCTTACTTTTTCGTTAAAATTATTTATTAGAAAAATGAAATATTATCTCTCAAATAAAAATATCTAAACATAAATCATTTTACTGAATGAGAATATTAACACTATTAATTACATATCTACATTTTTCATTAATTACTTATAATTTAATAAAAAATATAATTAATTAATAAAAAATAAGAATAGAAATATCAATAACCTCACTCCACTTTATTATTATGACAAAATCAACTTTATCTTTTATTTTTTTGGTACACTGGTACAACTATTCGTATTAGCATGATAAAATCAAATTTATCCTAACTGAGTTTTACAAACTATAATAATCTCATTTAATTAATCAAAATTTAAATTATTTCAAATTTTTTCTCTCAAATAGTTATTTATAAAAAATACAAAACATTATTATTAAAACTCAATTATTAATATAATTTTTTTATAATTTTATATCTTTTTCTTTTTTATAATTGATTACTAAAAAAATTAAAAAAATTCAAATTCAATTAAACACACCTTTAAGCCCCTCTCGTTTTCTCATAAATTACAAAGTAGCACTCCTCTTTACAACTCTACTCTTTTAAAATGTAATTAATTCTAACGACATACCTTTATTCGGATCATTTTATATTTACATAATTTTTATAATTTAATTATATTAAATCAACATCATTTTTTATATACTTCTATTCTAATTTTATCGTTTAAATGGATATAAAATACAAATCACTTGACATAACGTGTATCTAGCTTTCTTCTATAAACACAAAACCAACCGCAGCACACTCTCATCACTCCTCTCTACCCGCTCCTTCCTCTTCTTCTTCTTCCTCATTCATCTACAACAATGGCAGCACCACCTACTCTTTCCATTCTACACGCCACCGTTTTCACCTTATCCTTCCACTTCTTTCTTCTCGTTCAGCCCTCCCAAAACCCAGATTTCCAACCCCTAATGTCCTTCAAAACCGCTTCCGACACAAACAAAAAGCTCACGACATGGAACACCAGCACCAACCTATGCACCTGGGACGGTGTCTACTGCCTCAGGAACCGCGTCTCGCGCCTCGTCCTCGAAGGCCTCGATCTTCAAGGCTCCATCGAGCCCTTAACCTCTCTCACTCAGCTCCGAGTCCTGAGCCTCAAACGCAACCGTTTTAACGGCCCCATTCCCAGCCTCTCCAACCTCACTGCCCTCAAGCTTCTCTATCTCTCTCATAACGAGTTTTCCGGCGAGTTCCCGGCGACGGTTACGTCTCTTTCTCGCTTGTACCGTCTCGATTTGTCGTACAATAATCTCTCCGGCGAGATTCCAGCGACGGTCAACCGTTTGACCCACCTCCTCACCCTCCGCATCGATGGTAACCAAATCCACGGACACATTCCGGATATAAAACTCCCCAATCTCCGAGACTTCAACGTCTCCGGTAATTTTCTCTCGGGTCAAATACCCGAATCGGTTTCGGGTTTTCCTGGATCCGCTTTTATGCAGAACCCGTCTCTCTGCGGAGCCCCATTGCAGAAATGTAAAGCAGTTGCAGCCCTGGCTTCACCATTGATGCCTCGCAACAGAACAACTGTGCCATCTTCGCCGAGTTCAATGCCTGCAAACGAAGCAGTATCCGAAAACAAGACCCGCAAAAACGGATCTCCGAGAATGGGCCCGGTGGTTTTAATCGCCATTGTCCTCGGTGATGTTTTGGTGCTCGCCGTGGTGTCCCTGCTTCTCTACTGCTACTTCTGGCGAAACTACTCTGCTAAGGAGGGGAGAGGAGGATCGTCGAATTCGAAGGTTCTGGAAGGTGAAAAGGTGGTTTATTCGGCGAGTGCGTACTCTGCTGGGCAACCTGGGTTCGAGAAGGGTCGAATGGTGTTCTTCGAAGGGGTGAAGAGGTTTGAGTTAGAGGACTTGCTACGTGCCTCTGCGGAGATGTTGGGGAAGGGTGGGTTTGGCACGGCTTATAAAGCTGTTCTCGATGATGGAAGTGTTGTTGCAGTGAAGAGGCTCAAGGATGCTCAGGTTGGAGGGAAGAGAGAGTTCGAGCAGCAAATGGAAGTGCTGGGAAGGTTGAGGCACCCTAACGTTGTTAGCTTGAGAGCTTACTATTTTGCCAGAGATGAGAAGTTGCTTGTCTGTGATTACATGCCCAATGGTAGCTTGTTCTGGCTCCTTCACGGTACGTCATTTCATTTCCACAACCATGATTAAACTTCTTTTTTTCTTTTCTTTTTTTCTTTTTTGTTTAATTTGGCTGCTGTGAAAAGTTGGTAATATAAAATGAAAAATAATAGTTGTATACATTTTTTTTACAAGATTTTATCGAATGACTTATAAATAAACGGTGAAAAACGAGTATTATATGGTGAATTTAGATATTAATCAATTATAATATATAATAATCTATTATTAGTTTTGTTCACCACATAATATATATTCACACATTGTTTACCGTTATAAAAATAATGTATAAAATAAGAGAAATTTATGTAGGTTTCAGCTGCTCAAGATTTTTGGTCTTTGGTTGCTTATCAGCTGAATACTGATACTGACTGAAAGTCAATTGAGTGGTTTCTTTCTCTACTTTGTAGTTCATTTTCTTTGCAACATTTTCCTGACAGCCAAACGGGCATAAACAAAATAGTAAATACCCAACAATGTCAGTCACCTAATTATCCAGTGATGATGGTGCAGTGAGCATGACACCCTTGTATGTAGGGTACCTATATGAAACAGCAGTTTTTTTGTGGGGGGCCATTTTGGGGGCTTCTTACTACTTTGAAGTTGGACCATGTGATCATGCATGCTTTCTTTAGAACACAGGATCAAGCGGTCCTTCTCCATCCTTCCACCCTTTTACTTTTTATACATTTTCCAGCAGTTGCAGACAGAAAAAGAACTGTTAAATGGGCAGAAGCTGCACAATAATGACCATCTGGGAATAGGGACTGCTGAACTATTCACAGGCTGTGCAACTGTGTGTGATCCTTTTCTTTAAAAGAAATAAAAGAGAATACAAGTAGTGTCTTTTATATATTTCCTCTTTTGCTTTTTGTCCTTTTCCAGAACGACCTTTGGCCTTTTGCTTTTTTATCTTTAGCCATTGAATTCCGAGAATATGACCAAAAAAAGCAAAGTAGGCCCTTATCATTTGAACCCTTACTTGTATACTAGTGTCAAATGCGTAAATAAAATGGAACTTGATGGGTTCCTTGATTTCTTTCTTCCACAGGTAACCGAGGACCCGGGCGAACCCCACTGGACTGGACCACGAGGCTCAAAATAGCAGCTGGAGCGGCACGAGGGGTGGCCTTCATTCACAACTCATGCAAGTCCCATAAGCTCACCCACGGAAACATCAAATCCACCAACATCCTCGTTGACGTGGCAGGCAACGCACTCGTGGCAGATTTTGGGCTATCCGTCTTCGCGGGCCCATCAAATGGAAGATCCAACGGCTACCGTGCTCCTGAGGCATCATCGGACGGTCGAAAACAGTCTCAAAAGTCTGACGTGTACTCCTTTGGCGTTCTCCTAATGGAGATGCTGACGGGGAAGTGCCCCTCAGCCGTGGACGGCGGCGTGGCGGTGGTGGACCTGCCACGGTGGGTCCAGTCCGTGGTGAGGGAGGAGTGGACGGCTGAGGTGTTTGATCTTGAGCTGATGAGGTACAAGGATATTGAGGAGGAGATGGTGGCGCTGCTGCAGATAGCAATGGCGTGTGCTGTGGCTGCACCTGATCAACGGCCCAGGATGAGCCACGTGGCAAAGATGATCGAGGAGTTGCGTGGGGCCGAGGTGTCGCCATGTCATGACACGTTGGAGTCGGTGTCTGAGTCACCTTCCGTGTCTGAAGATGCATGTGGAGGTAAAGTTAGTCAGTAAACTTGGATTTTCACATCATCACTTGATAGGACTAGGCAGTGTTTGTAAATCAGATTATTATTGATTGGGTTTTGTCTATGGTTATAATTTGTTTCTTTTTATGTGTCACTTCTATTTTTATCTCCTCTGTGGCTTTTATCCTTTACCCATTTTCCTGAATGGCAAGTTGAGTTTTTTGTCAAGGAATTCTGCTAATTAAAGCAATGTGATATGGTGTGGTTTTATATAGAGTTAATAAGCTATTCTGTCAGAAATTTATTGACCAGCATTTTTTAGAGTTAGTTGGACGTAATCTGAAATGAGATCTAAAGAAAAGCATGTTTTGATTGATATTTGAGATGCTATTTTTGACCATGTTTGGAGAATGGAGGAGGCATCCAAATGCAATTTGTTTCATATACATTTTTCTGGCAGCAAGTAAAGTTGTATTTAATATTATCATTAAATTTTAGTACGTTAAAATCACTATGTACTTTAAATTATATTAAAGATAAATACAAATTTATTTATTCATTTTAAAGATAAATTCACTTGAGTTTTTTCTACTTTATTCCACCAACTTTTTGGGGTCTAATTTGTTAGACTAAAACTTCCATATACCAATGAAGCTGTTCTTTTAATACATTTGATGGTCTTTGAATCTTAACGAACTGTTATAGAGAATGAAAACCAATACAGAAACTTATTAACTGTGATCCATATAGCAAATGGACTGTATAATCAGAGAATGAGGCTATACCAGAAATTGAAGACACTTACAAGATGGAAAGAATGAATTAAATGACGAGGAGTGTTAGGAACACACTCTCTATCATACTCCTTTCAATATACTCTGTTTTATTGAATTACGTCACAAATTAAAGTATACACTCAAACTTGATTATACGCTGATCGAGTTGATTACATGTTAATTGAAGTTGAGTGTGTACTTTAATATGTGACGTGATCCAATCAAAGAGAGTGTGTTGAAAGATGTGTGATAAAGAGTATGCTCTTAACATTCCTTAAATGATTGATTTAGTTTGAACTTTGCTTTTGTACCTATAGTAATACCACTGTATTAGAAGTGCATGACCCTTGGAGCAAACCTCATGAGCCTTGTCAACGCAGTAGGCAAGAATTTCCTAGCAAACAGAAAGCAAGCATTTGTGCTGTTTCCATTATACTCGCATTTCTGATTCCTCAAATTCTCCAAGAACTCAACAGTTACCTCTGGTCTCACAAATTTAGCTGGGTGTTGCCCACCCTTTGACCAATCAACCCAAGTCAAACTCCTATTTGAATTCCTCTCCCAAAACTTGATGCTAACAAATGTTGGCAAGTAATGTTCATCTGCATAACATGAACCCGTGCAGTACTTCTGGAAAACTGGGAAGTATGTTCTGTCTGATACTACTTCTAGGGCAAGCCCTCTGTCCATTTCAAACCATTGATACCCTTTTCTCCATTGTTTGAGGGTGATCTTAGGGGACATAAGTTTGTTATACCGTCCACGTCCAACTGCACTACGCTCATCAAAAGCCATGACATAGTTTTGGGTAGAGTTCATTAAGTAAGAGTAGATGGTTGGGAAGTTGAAGAGAGGTATGCAGGATTCTGATATGAGAACAAATCGTTGGTTTGAGAAATCAAGAAGTGCATTGGCCAGTAGGCGACATTCTGCTTCAATCATGTTGACTTTGCCCCATTCCACTTTCTGCATTTTGTGATATCAGACGAACAGTGTTAAATTTTAATCACTGTTTCTTTCCAAATTGAAACAAAATTGATTGAATTAGAAATCTGACCTATTTTGTAAATTTAAAATTCGAAACAACTGCAAAATCAAACATAAGAAAATTAATTTACTAATGAACAGATTTAGATTTAAGTTCCTCAGATTTTTCCCCCGCATTTTCTTATCTTTTTTCACGTTTCACTGGAAGCATGATGCAAAATGGCAATGAATCAAAACTAGTACCATATTTATGTGGACAATTTTATTAGAAAAAAGATTTTTAGTCTTTTATACATTTTTCTGTTACACCCTTTTTAACTCTAGAGATTGGTCCCCACACTAGGGGCACACACATGATGATGGATCTATACTATGCAGGAATTTGATCAATCCGTGTAGAGGAATTGAAATGGAGTACAATTTGAATTTACATTAATGACTAGTGTGCAAATATCAAATCGGGTGATGCTGAATTTAGGAATGTTTTCCCCAAAACTGTGACAGCTAGCTGCTATCAGTTAATAGGGTGCCTTAATTTGGACAATTTCGATATTTATACATTTAAAATTTAACACTCAACTTACACATATCTCATATTAACATATGATACACTTATTTTATCTTGAAATATGATATACCTTGATATCCACCCATATTTACACCAGCATATGGCATTTATACAGGGTATCAAATTTAACAGTGCAAAAAATATTTTTCTAATTTGGGGCCTAGTGAGCTACCTATTTAAATGGTATATGGGGCTGGCAAATGGCAATTCAAGTGGGACATTCGGACATATGGGTTTGTATTTTGTGTTGATGAGATTTTTAAATTTATAATTTATTTTTTTGGGCAAGGATATGGAAACCTTTGTTCAGTTGAAGAAAGCTAACGTATCATATGGGTCAGGACCTGCTTATAACAAAGTGATTGCTGTGATAACTTCCAGTTGTATTGATAGAAGTTCACAACGGCAAAGGATTTCTTATTTCACCTTTTTGAGCCTATGACTAGATGAATTTTAGAAAATAATCGGATGATTTACTTCAATATAAAATATCACTCTAGTTAAACTTTGTTCCGAACTCAATCTTTGGCCCAGGCCCACCATGATTAGGACTCAGATCAGCCAGTTAGTTATCTCGATGCCACAAGGTAACGACCAAATCCTTTAGAAGCTGACAGAGATGACACCAAATCTCTCAATATTAAAGAATAAAGGTTCAAATCCCCTCAATTCCTAAATAGTAGGGGTCATCATTCCTAGGGTTACTTCCTTGGCAAGTACCTATCCACTACATAAAGGAGACCAAGCTCTCGGGTAAAGGATCCTCTCCAACACACTCGTTGCCTCCTAGTACCAGACCGGGTACAGTCCTATGCCTGAATCTTGGATAGAACAATAATAAGGAGTCTTGCTGCTCTTACTGTCGATTATTGGACAGAATTTTTATACCTCTGGCAAGTGTTAATATGAAGCAATTATATGTCTCCCTTTGCTTTGTTCTGTTAATTGTTCTGTTTTATTGTCCCCCTTTCCCTCTTGATTGGATTTACTTTGTTTGATCTTTCCATTTAGCACCTTGTATATCTAAATTGAAACGAGGACATTTTCATAGCTTCATTTCACTTATCCAAGAAAATCAATTTCATTCAGATTAAGGTAATTGTAAATGTACTAAAGTAATTGAAGAATAAAGCAACTGACCTTACTGGGTATTCTCCTGCCATGAAACACACTATTCTCCGGGTCTGATCCATTGTAAGATGGATTGGAATGCACATAAACAGAGTAGTACCCTTCATGCCCTTTGAAGAACATCTCCCACAAAGGAGCCAAAGGCACAGGACCCCTTACCAAGAACATGAAGGCCACCTTGGGAACTCGATCAAATGGGTATTCATGAATCTTAGGAGTCATTGAAGCTCTCCATAGTAGTTCTTCATCACTCATACCATGCATAACATGAGGAGGCTCAATGAACTCTTTCAATCCTACATGACTGAGGTTGGATATTTCTGGTCTTGCAATTGGTAGCGGTATTGGTGGCAGTATTGGTGGCGGCACTGGTGACGCTTTCTGTGATGCAGAGAGTGAAAGTTGAGTGAACTGTAGACTAAAGTTGCAGCTTTTAAGATAGAAACTGATGATGATTCCAATGGTTACACCACAGCCCAAAACGAGGAGATAGGAAAGGAAATGAACAAGCTGGAGATGAGCATTGAAAAGCTTGGAAACAGAGTTTAATGGATATTGACTGTTTGAGCTCTTCATTTTTGAAGGAGAAAAAAAAGATAATTCCCTAGTTCTGTTATCTGGGTATGTAGAATAAAAATATAAGAAAAGACTTCAGGGTTTTCTTGTCAACAAAGGCTAATAGGTACCAAAGTGGATATTGGTAAAGAAGAATAATTATAGGAATATATTTGGTATAAATCTGTCTGGCTTTTGGCACAGGTGTAATACTTTAAAGCCAAGTTATAAAAACCATATCAGCAACATACTTATCTTGTAATCAAAATATCTACGTAGTCATAAATCATAATAAAAATCAAATGAAAGAAAATTAAATGAAATAAAGGATCACCAATAGTAAAACTGATCCAAAATATGGACACTACAAAGGTGAGAGAAAGAAGTAAAGAAAGCTCTGAAAGTCCTGAGAGACAGAGATAGAGAGATTAAGGCACTCTCTGTGCCTTGACTGACTCAAATTTATGCTGAAAGGGCTGCGAGACGCATCACACGGAGTTGATGGCTTTGAAGACCACTGGATAGGAGGCTTTCTCTTTTTGTCTCTTACAATGCCCCCACGTTCAAGTTAAAATATTGAAACAGCTTGGTTGAAACGCTGAAGTTGCCAACGCAGAACACTAATTTGTTTGTTTGGGAAACCTGTAGAAGGTGATTAACTTTCGTTAAAAAAGAAACCAATGCATATTACACACACCTAATTGGAATCAGCAAATTATTATGTTTAAACGAAAAAAGATAATGCAGATTTTTTAGTTAGTGTATCTGGTGCCGTCTGAACTGTGAAGAACATGGACGTTTTATCTGGGTGGACATTTTGAGATTGGAAGTCTATGATACGAATATGACGAAGACCTAATTATGTAGCCGCCAGACCTGTGAGTTTTCTTGACGATTACGTGTTCGGTTAGTGCTTTTTTTTATTTTTTATTGGGTAAAGTGCTATTTTCAATTATTCACTAATTCAGTTTCAGAGAACCCAGTGGAAGCCACGCAGATGGGAGCATATTGAAGACTTTTCAGATGAGTTAACATTTTAACGATCAAAGCCAACGAATTGAAAATGATGCCGCTCGTGCAAGTGACGGAATTGGAAAGGGTAACTTGCCAGCTGCCAGCTTATTTTTTTTTCTTATTTATTTTTTGGTATATTGCAATTGTTTATGGAATTTCGGGTCAATAATACTAATTAGATAAAACTCTTTCAATTTTTTTAAGAAAAAAAATTACATAAGAGAAACTCACTTAATAAGTCTAAAAATAAAGAAACTTCTTTTCATATTGAATAACATTTCGGACGACTTGAAGCTATAATTATATTTTTCTTTAATTTTTTTTGAAAAGTTTAGAACTATGACTTTCTTTTAACTTCCTATAATTCTAACCAATAATTTTTTATCATAATAAGTGAAGCTTAGGACAAAAAAAAACTCAATGCATAATTTTTTGTCTTTTATAGAACAGCAAATATACCAACATGCAAGTTAAACAAGGATTCAAAGTCCCTTATCATTGTTAATTCTCTGTTTAATAAAATATTCATAACTAAATAAAAAAAATCTCAAAACTTCTTTTTGAGTTGTATTTTTTTTACTTATATGTAGATGATAGTCATGATTTATTATTATTATGAATTTTTTATTATTTTAAATTAGAATTTTAATTAGTGATCTTATCTATTTTAGGATTTTAATTTTAATGGAGTTCTATCCAAATTTCAAATTTTATCATTAGTTAGTTATATTAAGATTTTGAATTAAAATAGGATTAATGTATTATCTACTTTAGTTAAGATTAATTTCTTTTGTAAAATGATTATAAATACATTCTTATCAGATTTTAGAAGATGATTGTTGATTGTTAATTGTTATTGATTATTGAATTCAATTTGGATTATATTTCTACTTTGAAACTAAATCTTTTGACACCAAGTGCCTGACACCGAGTGCCTTTGGAACCCAGAGGGTTCTTTGTTCTTTTGATCCTTTGGTTCTACATCAATTATGATGCAAATGATATTAGGATAATAATTATTTTATTATTATGATTTTTTTGTTATTTTATATTGAAATTTTAATTATGGATCTTATCTATTTTAGAATTTCAATTTTAATAGAATTTTATCAAAATCTCAAATCTTATTGTTAGTTAGTCATCAGAATTTTGAATTAAAATAGAATTAATCTATTATCTAATTTAGTTAAGATTGGTTTCTTTTGTAAGAATGTTATAAATACTATCTTATCATATTTTAGAAGATGGTTGTTAGTTGTTATTGATTATTGAATTAAGTTTGAATTATATTCCTACTTTGAGACCAAGTCTCTTGGCATCGAGTGCCTTCGGAATCCCGATGATTCTTTGTTCTTTTGACCTTTATCCATTGATCCTACATTAATTTAGTATCAGAACCTTGTTGATCCCCACTCTTTAAGCTATTTGGAAACATCGATTTTTCATAGTCAAAGTTGTTCCACTGTTTATCGCTCACCAGATCTCTATCAAAAAGTCGATGGAATCTGCGTTTCCTTACTGGTAAACACAACCATACGGACATCTTCAAAATGCTGTCATCCAAACCTTTTTTTGGCTATTTCATTCTTTTTGCTTCATAAAGGTGACAAAGGTGCAATTTTTCCAATTAATCTTGGCTCTTAAAATTTTGATATTTATTTGTGCCTTTAAAATAGTTTATAACTCTCATTACTTTGCATATAGTTTGTTGACACTTCTTTTATTTATAATATATCCCTATTATAAAGCATGAACAATTTGTTGCCAAATCACAATAGTGTCATAAAGTGCATTTATAAATTTCCTATTGATGATGCATGGAAAACCTACATTAAATGCGAGGATAAAACTTGTAGTCTAGTCATCAATAATGATAGTACATTAAATGTGATTTCTAAAAAGGCTGTGATTAGATGTAGTTCAAGCCTGGAACGTCACCCACAACCTTTTAGGAAAGCTTGGGTAAATGATACTTATCTAGAGGTCACCCATAAGTATAAGGTCCCACTTGTATTAGGGTTTCATGCGAAAGATGTTTATTGTGATGTTTTACCTATGGATGTTGCTCATATTTTATTAGATCGTCCTTGGATATATGATAATGATGTGGCCCACAACAATAAGGACAATACATATTCCTTTTTCTTAAGATCATGTCATCGAAGGATTATCTTGAAAACTATCAATCTTAGTAAACAATGTCTATTCTAAACAAGGTTCAAAATAATACCTGAATTAGTGGTTGAAGGTGAAATCCTCCATAGAATGGCGGTGCGAAGGGGTGGGTACCTGCAAAAGGCACTTTGTTGCTCAAGTTAGACTGTGCACAAGGTGGGTAGTGTTTGGAATTAAATGCATATCTTTTGTGACCTTGTAGGGTATTTATAGGAGCGTCTTGGGTGATAAGAATAGTAGTTCAATCTTTATTGAATTATGTTATTTAGGATAAGAATTCATGAGATTGTTATCTCTTATAATTGATTTTCCTATTTATGTGGGATGTAATTGATGTCCATATCTATAAGAGATTATGTGAGACATTCACTCCTCATAAATGGGTAGATTAACTTATCTAATAGCGTGCATAAATATCTGAGATACTATTTTGGTAGGTTGGGTTACTTTTGAACCGCTAACTCAAAACTCGGTCCAGAACAATTGCTCATAGCTTGGTGCTTATATGTGACAGCTAAATGTGAAGATATCCAAGTTCAACAGGAGCAAACGACACACATGGGACAAAGGGATCCAAGTCATAATATGAATGCCGAATCTCGCAATGTTTTTACCAATGGGCTGAGATTCGTGATATATCATAGAATACCCCCAGTGTTAATGAGTAAGGTCGGGATTCAGAATGGATCATTCTACTTAAAGTCACCATACCGTCATCTGAGATTCATAGTGGGTTCCCCCATACAGATTTGTTTGTAGGGCCTACCTAATTTTGGGAATAATTTGGTCTTGAATTGAGATTCGTATTATGATTTATCATAATGTCATGATGCAAGTTTGTGATCTAGATTGAATGTCCTTCTGCCACGTCAGGCGTCACTTCAATTCTGAATGTTCTAAGCGTCGTCCTTTCAACTACTCTGCTCAGAAATAGTATGATGCATGACTAAAAGGTATTGGAAGTTGTAGTTTGGGATTCATAACAACATGATTATTATCTCAAATCTTGTGCTATTTTCCAATTTTGCCACTTTACAAGGTGAAGGTTGGAGAGGTTTCCCTCGCCTGTAAATAGGAGTAAGAGCTTTCTGCCCCCACTTTTCTTCTCCGGTGAATCAAGGCAATTTCTAGCGAGTTCAAGTGGCGGTTGTTCATGGTTTTAAACTCTTTTCAAGTCTTCTTCTTCAATTAATTTTAAGGTACTCTCTTTTTCTACACTTTTTTCCTTCTGAAAACACCATTGTGAGAGAGGAAATGTCACAAAATAGTAGTGAGGAGAGTGTTTCTCTAGAAATCCTTAGTGCTCCGTCGTCTCCACCGCCTAAGGCGTGGTGGAGATGTTCTTTTCATGGTGAGGGTTCTGATAGAGGTATGATGTCGTTAACAGGAATGGATATCCTAGAGGCATTACAGAGGGTGGATCATGCTAGAGAGCTTACAAGGCAAAGACCAATATGTTCGCTCTTCGAACTCATGATAGAGTTAGGGAGCCTTAGTGAGTCCTCTTCTGATTCTAACATGAGTAAGGCCTCTGTAGGTAACGATATCAACTCGGAGATGGCACATCAGAGAGCGGCTCCAGCAGAACCCAAAGAGCTCACCTTCCCACGAGATGTCGGCCTATACCAATGGGTCGACCGTGAAGTCCTGGGCACCCTTTCGAGTGTAGTAAGCGCAAAAGACTCATATGAGAAGTAAGAATACTTACACGTAACTAAGGATAGGTTAAGAGATAGAAAATACGCCATCCATGCTCCAACTGAGCAAGAAATAGTATATTCAATACGAACAAAAGGTGACTATTTCATCTATATGTACAAGGCGCTATTTACAAGAATCGAGGTTTGGCTTCCATTCTCCGACTTTGAGATTGGAGTCTTGAACCACCTACAGGTAGCCCCAACACAACTACATCCAAAACACGTGGGGTTTTATTAGGACTTTCGAGCTTGTTTGTAGGATTTTTTAGTGGCCGTACTTTGTCAAATCATTTTTCTTCCTTTTCACCCATTTTCACCTTCCGGGAACAATCATAAAAAAGGTTAGGTCACTTTGCATGCTTAAGCTGGGCATAAAGTGTACAATCCCTACCAAGAGTCCTTCAAAAATATCAAAAAAGATTTCTTCAGAGTTAAAAGGGCTTTGGGGTCAACACCTTTTTTCATTTTCTCGGATAACGAACACCGTGTATGCATGTACTAGACTCAAGCGGTATGGGACCGAAGTAAGAAAGAAATAGAAACTTCGTTGTCCGAACTGCCTAAACATGAGACCGAGGTCCTCCACTTCCTCATTGAATGTGCTAACAAGGGCAGGGCCATCTACTGTAAGAATGTCCTTGATGAACCCGCCGACTCAATAAAGCCATTACTAGGTATCATGTCATACATGCAGATGATTTATATGTCCAAATTTTTCTCTAAGTGTTGTAACACTCTCGTTTTCCATTTGAAGAAAGTATGGCACCCCCAAGCGGTCTTGAGCTTCTCGCCCAATGTTTAGCGGCAAGAAAAACTGAGGCTTCAGGGTCCAAATCTTTGGTCCCGGTCACTGCTCCTCCATGAGTCACAATTGTAGTTCCTCCACCTTCAACTGCAGTACAAGAGGCGGAGCCTAGTTCTCCAGTGCAACCCCTCCGACCTTGGAAGAGGAAAGCCGACAATTGAAGAGAGCAAAGGGGAAAAAGATCAGTATCTGAAGCTGCCCCTATTGAGGTTATTGTTGGTCCAGGGTCTGCAATCCTAGAGGGCGCTCCTCTGCATTTCTCTCTTAGGTCAGTTTGGGGCAGAGGGGTTGATCCCGAGAGGATCATTGACAATGCTCTTCTATCTCCTGCTAACCAAGATGTCTTAATTGAACATGATCTGTTAGAGTTTCTCTAAGATGCACAAGTGTGATGCCTGAACAACACCTCCATCCTTCGATTTCTAGAGGGAGCTTTCGAGTTTGTTCATCAGACTAGAAAGTTAGAAAAAGAGATGGATGCTCTCCAGGGTGAAAAACAAGAACTTGAGCTGGCTGTTGCCCAAAAAGACGGGTAGCTAGCTCAAGTCACTGAAGAGCTTGGCATGCACAAGGTCGAAATCTCTGGGCTCCAGGATAGAGTCGCCCACCTTTCCGAGGAGGATGTTGAAGTGGCTGCACTCCAGGCCCAAATTACTGAGGGGATTGCTCGGGAGAATACCTTGAAAGATCAAATTTCTTCCACCGAGTCAACCTTTACCACCATTCCAACTGAAAACGAACTTCTCCGCCAAACTGAAACCAAGCTGCAAGATGAAATTATGGTTATTGAAGATGAATGGGCCAAGTCGGTGGATGAATCATTCTCCAACGCACTTGATCAACTTTGTTTTCTAAACCCAAACCTTATCAAGGAGGGGACTGGTTCAAGGAAAGTGGTAAGGGTTAGTCAAATCATGGACCCTACTCCCAAAGTCATTCCTGAGAATCAAGTTCCTACTATGACGGAGGTTAGAGAGGAAGAGGAAGAGGAAACATCGGAGGGCAGCCAAGGCAGAGGAAGCCGAGAGGACCTTGGAGACGGTAGGGGAGCCCACCATGGAGAACGTCTGATACTTCTTTTCCTGTTTCATTTTATTTTTCCTTTGCGTGGGGTTTATTTTTATATATACATGAACAAGTCTTGGTTTTAGGCGTATATTAAATTTAAGCACTTAGAATATTTTTCACTCTTCGTTGCCTTTTCTTTTTCCTTATCGAGATAGGTCCAACGCTCAATCTCAGTGGTTCTATTTATACTTGGCGTATTCTTGCCTTTGTTCAACCGAGATGGGTCCAATGCTCGATCTCGGTATTTCACCTAGCAAACATTCATGTTTTTTCCTATCGAGGTGAGTCCAACACTTGACCTCGGTGGTTATTTCACTCTTAATGAACACTTATATTTTTCCCTATCGAGATGGGCCCAACGCTCTATCTCAGTGGTTCTTTAACACTTAGTGAATGCTCAGTTAAAAATGTTTCTCCATTTTCATTAACACTTAGTCAAATTTTGAAGTGTGAGACTATGAAGTATGATTTTGACACAGAAGCCTCTTGGAATGGTGTCCACTATCCCGGGCAGCGGTCTAATGCTCTTAACCACTTTAAACCTTTTTTAGGCTTATGAGTTAGGCTCACTGTTGAAATTGTAAAATATGATTTTGACATAAAAGCCTCTTAGTGTGGAGTCTACTGTCTCAGACTATGGTCGAATACGCTTAATCTCTGTTAACTTTTAAGTTTATGGGTTAAGATCAAGAACATTAGGATACGGGTTAAAACCCTTGAATGCACTCCTTGAACTCGAACACCGATCAAGTGGATTCCCTTGGTTGACCTTCATGCACGGATATCAAAATATCTGATCCTCTTCGGAACTTGTATTCCTCAGACCTCTCTAAGGTGTGATAACATTGTGGGTTGTAACAATCATAGTTGAATAAAATAAACAAGTGTTGAAGAAATAATAACTGATTTATTCATGTCGGAACACGTCACTTACATGATAAAAATAAAAATTAAAGACATCTAACTATAATATTTTCATAACTTGTCTACATTCCATAAATTCTTGATAGTTTTGCTAGAGAGAGTTTCTATAGTATAGGCTCATGTATTTGTTTTGTGCACAATTTTGTATGGTCCTTCCTATTAGGAGCTAACTTCTCATCCTTCGCATTTTTCCTCCGATATCCGCCCTACGAAGTACAAGGTCGCCAGGGTTAAATCTTCGTGGAATCACTTTAGAGTTATATCGTACTACAATCCTTTGTTTGAGGGTGGCTTCACGGATATAGGTAATGCGATGTTGTTCTTCCAACAAGTCCAATTCATGGAAGATGAGGTATGAGTTGGCCTCTTCAGTGAAGTTCTATCTCCTCCAACTTAGCTCTCCTATTTTCACTAAGATCATGGCCTCGCAACTATAGGTCAATTTAAAGGAAGTTTCTCCTGTGGAGGAATAAGGTATGGTTCGATATGCCCATAAAACGTGATCGAGCTGCTCCACCCAATTCCCCTTAGCATTATCAGGCCTCTTTTTGATTCCTCTAAGTATGACCCAGTTGGCGGATTCAGCTTACCTGTTGGTCTTTGGATGTTCCACCGAGGTGAAATATTGTTTGATCTTGAGACCGGCTAAGAGACCCTTAAACTTTTGATTTGTGAATTGGGTGCTATTATCCGTGACAATAGACTCCAGGATACCAAACCTGCTAATGATGTTATTATAAGTGAACTTTTGGATTTGCACAGAGATGATGGTAGATAACAGTTCTGCCTCAATTCACTTGGTGAAGTAGTCAACAGTCACCACTAAGTACTTGATCTGCCTTGGTGCTTGGGGGAAAGGACCTAGGATATCTATCCCCTACTGGTAGAACAACAAGGGGACCGACATCAGTGATAACTTTTTTGGTAGGGCTACATAGATGTCTGAGTGCCCCTGACATTAATTATATTTCTGAACATGCTCTTTGCTGTCAGCTTCTATAGTAGGCCAATAAATATCCAACCCTCAGTGCTTTCCGTGCTAAGGACTTTCGTCGATATGATAGCTAAAGCTCCCTTCGTGAATTTTGAGTAAGATGTATTTTGCTTCCTTTGGACCGAGACACTTAAGGAAATGAGAAGAAAACCCGTGACAATACAGCTGGTTATCAAGGATGATGTACCAGGCCGTTGTCCGTACTATTTTCTAGGCTTCTTTATGGTCTTCAAGTAATAAGCCATTGCGAAGGCAGACAACTATAAGCGTCATCTAGGTTTTGTCATCTTTTAGTAGGAGGACTTCATTGTCCATAATACTAGGAGTGAATAGGGTATCGTGGATTACATACCTGTTGTTGCTATGGCTCTTGGTGCTAGCAAGCTTTGATAGGATGTTGGCTCTAGAGTTCTGCTCCCTTGGGATGTGCTTTACCGTAACACTGTCAAAGCTTTCCATCAACTTCTTGACTTTGGCTAAGTACTTCTACAACAAGGGCTCCTTAGCTTGGTATTCACCCTGGATTTGGGATGTCGCTAGTTACGAAGCACTGCATAGGATTATATTCGTAACTCTCATATCTTTTTCCATGTTAATGCCTGCAATGTACGTTTCATATTCAGCTTGGTTATTTGAAGTTGGAAACTCAAACCTCAAAGAATGTTCTAATACGAGGCCGACTTCATTTTCTAACATTACTCTAGTGTCACTCCCTTTGGATTCTTAGATCCATCAATGTAGATGGTCTAGGAATTCACTCGAGGATGGTTGGAGTCCTATGTGAGCTTAACTAATAAATCAGATAATACTTGAGCTTTTATGGCTGGTCGTAAGTGATACCAAACTCGGAGAGCTCCATCAACCAAGGAATCATTCTTCCAGTGAGATCTGGCTTATGCAGTACCTACCTGATTGGCTGGTCTATCCTTACTATTACAGGGTGACACTGAAAGTATTGCCTTAACCTTATTGCAGTAATCAACAATACTAGGACCAGTTTCTCAATCTTCTGATAACCGATCTCGGGGCCTTGCAGGACTTTGCTGACAAAATAAATCAACCTTTGATCTTCATTTGTTTCTCTTATTAGGACTAAGTTGATCGCCTTATTGCTGACAAAGAGGTAGGCATAAAGTGTTTCACCGGGATTCGGTCTTGTAAGAATTGATGGCGTAGATAGCATTTGCTTAAGCTCTTGAAAGGCAACCTCACACTCTGGGATCCACTCAATTTTTTTTTTTTTTAAGGTTTTGAAAAAGAGAAGAGATTTTTTAGCAGATTTGGCTAAAAAGTGAGTGAGGGATACTATCCCACCTATTAGTTGTTGCACCTCTTTCACGGACTGCGGGCTATGAGTTGCACATGTCGAGGAGGGCCTATCATTTCTCTGGGTTGGCTTTAATACCTTGGTTTGTTAACAAAAACCCTAGAAATTTGCTGGCCTGTACACCAAAGGCACATTTCTCTGGGTTCAACCTCATGTTGTGTTTCCGTATTTGGGCGAACACTTCTTCTAGATCTTTGATGTTGTCATCGGTCTCTGATGTCTTAACTATTATGTCGTCTATGTAGACTTCTAGCATCTTACCAATCTGTCCTTCAAATACTTTGTTCATCATTTGTTGATAAGTTGCCCCTATATTTTTCAATCCAAATGGCATGACACAGTAACAATAGCTTCCCATCTCGATAATGAACGCGGTCTTGTCTTCGTCTCCCGCGTTCATAGGAATCTGATTAAATCTGGAATAGGCATCCATGAAAAAAAGTAGCTGGAATTCGGATGAATTGTCTACCAATTTGTTAATGTTGGGAAATGGATAAGGGTTTTTTGGGCATGCCTTATTCAAATTGGTGTAATCAATGCATATATGCCACTTCTCATTAGCCTTTTTTTACTAGAACCATGTTAGAGAGCCAAATGGTATAAGACATTTCCTTGATGAATCCAGCGTCTAGGAGTTCTTTTACCTACTTTTGGATCAATCATTGCTTCTTAGGTCAGACTTTTCTTTTTCGTTGGGCCATCAGCTTCGCATCGATCTAGATAGAAAGTCGGTGATGGATGAAATCTAGGTCCAATCTTGACATATCTGTGGAGGTCTAGGCAAACAAATCTTTGTTTTTCACTAGAAACTCGGTTAATTAGGCTCTTTTTTCATGATTTAGATGTCTCCAATCTTGATCACCTAGTCTAGCTTGACACCAAGTTGAAGGGGTTGAAGTTCTCCATCAAGTTGAGGGCATGTATCATAGATCTCTTCATGAACATCCAATTTAGTCAGGAAGACGTTGACAGGGTTCGTAGTGACTGAAGTTGAATTATTGTGTTGGTCTGTGGCCCAAGGCTTCTTAGCGATTTTCAGGCTTTCATTGTAGCATCTTCTACCTGTAGCCTAGTCTCCTTTGATTGTAACAACCCTGTCATATTGGTCCAAGAACTTCATGGCTAAGTGGGGTGTGGAGATCACAGCCCCAAAGACGTTGAGTGAAGGGCGGCCCAGTATGACATTATAGGTCGAGGGACAGTCTACCACTAGGAATTTGACCTAGAGTGTTTTGAACAGAGAATCCTTTCCCAAGGTCAAGTAGGTCTCAATGTATCTCATTGGGGTGATCTTGTCTCTAGTAAATCCGATCAGCTCGCCGGTATACGGGATCAGTTCCTTCTTTGATAATCCTAACTTTTCAAATAAATCTAAGAACATGATGTCAGCCGAGCTTCCCTGATCAACAAATATACGAAAAACCTCGACACTGATAATTATTCCCAAGATCATCATGTGATCGTCGTGATCCCTGATAGTGCATCCATAATCCTCATCAATAAACGAAATCGGTAGGGGCTTTTTCCTGCTTCTATCTGACTTGGTTCATGAGACGGATGCCATGCTCAGTACGGCCCGAAATGCTTTCTTTCTTTTGTTTCCCGACTTGCCGCCACCCGCGAAGCCCTCAAAGATGGTGTTGATTATCCAGGTTACTTCGGTATGACATTGGTCGTTCTTCGGTTTGTTGTCCCGGGGTTGTGCGCTTTCTTGGTTCTGGACATTACCCCGAGATGGGCTTGCACTGGGATTCTCATTCCTCATAAGAGAGCATATTCTATAGTACGACAGAGATGAGCTTCTGCGTAGGTTGTAGCTTCGCTTTCTATAGTTCTACCCTCACCTCTAATTATTATTTCGAGTTTGGCGCACATAACGGCCTAAGCGGCCATCTCAAATTAATGACTCAATGGCATCTTGAAGGTTGATGCAGTCTTCTGTATTATACCCATGACCTTCATGCTATGCACAATGCTTATACTTGTCCTTTTGTGCATGTTTTCTTAAGAGGGAGGCATTTGCACATCTCTGAACTTTGTGTTCATTACTTCTTGGTAGGTTTGAGACTGAGGTGTGTTAAGGGGAGTGTAGCTCTCATACTTTTCCTTAAATGGTGGCTTCGAGTTCTAGCTTTGTTGGTTTGGTTGTCCGGGCTTAAGTTTAGTATATTCCCCTTTCTCGAGGTGTTTCCTAGCCTAAAGAACATCTTTAGGGTTGATGTACTTGTCAGCTCTAGCACGAAACTCATCCATAAGCTTGGGCTCATTCTTAAAGAGAGAAAAAGATAGTGGCCCAAGTCGGAGTCCTTCCCTCATGTAGTGCAGTTCGAGCCTTTCATCCTAGTCACGTATATTCACTATTTCTCTGTTGAACAGGGATATAAAGTCTTGGAGAGACTCCTCCTTTCCTTGTTTGACTTGGGAAAGGCATGAGATGGATTTCGGCTACACCTTACTAGTAGTGAAGTACAGCAAAAATCTTGAGGACAGGCTTTCCCACTTAACAACAGATTTAGGAGTTAAGGTAGTGAACCATCTCAAGAGTTCCCTTTTTTTCCCAAAAACAAGGATTTCAGTGCTCTGACCAGGTTCCGTGATCCTGGAATACTCCAGATGACAAACCTCGTAGTGGGCTTTGTCCCTTCGGTGTTCTTGATTCTTTTTTGGAGATCGATTTTTGTCTTCTTTCTCTTAGTTGATAGCTTTCTCGTATGGAAGGACCAAACTTCATTATTCTCTACTAGATTCCCAAACTTCATTATTCTCTACCCGTTCTCCTAGGTGTTGTAGCGCCGATATCTGCTGCCTAGTATCTCCAGATGTGCTCATTGCAGACCGAGACGTTACCTTATTGGAATTTGCACGAGTAGAGGAGATAGATTTTCACCAGTATGGGAAGTCTCCAAATCATCCTGCCTAGGTTTTGATTGGGAAGCAGACGCCGGATGGCGATTGGAAGATAGTTGGTTTTACACAGTAGAGACGTGATTCTAATTGGCAGATGCTTGATTTCTCTTCGTGGTAACCATGATGGTGATGATGGAAATAGAAATTTATCTTTTCCAAAGACGGTGCCAATGTTCTGAACAAGGTTAGTATAATACTTGAATTGGTGGTTGAAGGTGGAATCCTCCGTAGCACGGCAGCAACGATGACAGTATAAAGGGCGGGTACCTGCAAAATGCACTCTATCGCTCAAGTTAAACCGTGCACAAGGTGAGTAGTGTTTAGAATTAGATACATATCTTTGTGACCTTGCAGGGTATTTATAGGAGCGTCTTGAGTGATAAGAATCGTAGTTCAATCTGAATTGAGTGTTATTATCTAGGATAAGAATACATGAGATTGTTATATCTTATAATTGAGTTTCCTATTTATGTGGGATGTAATTGATGTCTGTATCTATGAAGGATTCTGTGAAATATTTGCTCCTCATAAATAGGTAGATTAACTTATCTAATAGTGTGCATAAATATTTGAGATACTATTCTAGTGGGCTGGGTTGCTCTTGAACGGCTAACCCAAAATCCGGTCCAAAACAATGTCCAAGGGTGAAGGTTAGGGATTCTAAAGGCATAACCACTGCCAAGAAAGAAAATACTGAGCCCATTGATCTTAAGCCCTATACCACCAGATCTTAAACATGTTCATTCAATTGAGATAATAACCAATCGTATCCTTAAATTGCATGCCACCATTAGACGCCACTTTGTTTGAAGTAGTGATAATTATAAATTGAATTTTAATGTGCATTTTATGGATTATAATTTTGATGTTGTTGATTTGCTTCCTTCTAAAGATACATTTGAGCCTTCTGTATCCTCTCTAGTTGTTGCTATAGATCATCCGACTGCTTGTATGCCTAAAGTTCCGTCAATTCCACCACAATATTCTAACCTAATTAATAAAATGCTGCTTGTGGATGATAAATTGTTGATTGTAGATTATTCTCCTAATCCTATTTGTCCTTATGTTGTGAAGAAGAAGAACCATCATGATTTTGTTACTACTTCAGTTTTTAAAGATCATTCCTATCATATTGGATCATGGATGAAGTTGAGATTTAGCTCTCGAGAGGCTAGTTCTTCCAAAGGGAAGAATAACGCAGATGATGTTAGGATAATCATGATTTTTATTGTTATGAATTTTCTGTTATTTTATATTGTGATTTTAATCAAAGATCTTATCTATTTTAGGATTTCAATTTTAATAAGATTCTATTCAAAACTCAAATCTTATCATTAATTAGTTATATTAGGATTTTAAATTAAAATAAGATTAGTTTATTATATACTTTAGTTATGATTGATTTCTTTTGTAAGAATATTATAAATACTCTCCTATAATATTTTAAAAAATATTTGTTGATTATTTTTAGAACCCTGAGAATTCTTTATTCTTTTGACCCTAATCCATTCATCCAACATCATATGTGTATTTAAAAAATAATTTTATTAACAGAATGTAATTAAGAATAGAAAAAGAGGATAAAACATTTGATTTCATTAAGAAAGCGAAAAAGGACATGCAGACGGAAAAATAAGAGAGAGAATATTAGCAGATAGAAAGAGACGATATTTACTTGAGTATAATGTTTAGTGACTAAATTTACCGTATATGTAGAAGTATAATAAATTTTAAGTTCTAAAATACAATTATAAGTGTGCTCACACAAATATTTTTGGTATTAATTTTTTTTATGAAAAATGATTAAGTACTTGAGTGGTTAATTTTGCTAGTATTAACTATTTAAATAATTAATGAACCTTCCTTAATAAATAAATATTATCTATATATTTTAAATTTTTTTCCAAAATATTTTTATAGATAGCATCTTTTGATCAACCGATGAGAATTAAAATTTGAAAAATTCCACCAGCAAGAATGAGAGGAAAACATAAGGAAAGAGGAAATTCTTCCCTGCATAACAAATTTATTCTTATATAATAAATTAGAGTATACTTTCTTGAGAGTAATTTATTTTCTTATCCTACTATCCCTCATAAAATGACACCGTGTTATTACTAACTTTTATTCTTTTACATTTTAAATTCAAATTCCATTTTAAATTAATTATGAATATCTTTCTTATAATTTTAGAATTTTTTTCTCTTTTAATTTATATTTTTTAAAATTTTGTTTGAATAAATTAATTATGCATATCTTTTTTTATAATTTTAAATATTTTCTCTTTTAATTAACTTTTTAAAATTCTCTCTAAATTTAAAAAAAAACTAGTGTAATGCATAGGATATTTACTTGTGAGAATACATTCTCTTAAAAGTGCCTTAATATCTTAAGATACTTAATTTTTTTTTAAAATTTAAATTTAAATTATCTTTTTAATTAATTATGCATATCTCTTTTTTAAATAAATTTTTCTCTTTTAATTTATATATCTTTAGATTCTATTTGAATAAATTAATTATACATTTTTTATAATTTTAAATATTTTTCTCTTCTTCATAAAAAAAATTTCTTTCAATTTATATTTATTTTAATTCTATTTGAATTTTAAAAAAATGCATATAATGTACATAACACTTGCTAGTTGAAGAAAAAGAAAGAGGACTTTTTTTTTGGGCTTTTTTCCCTCCTGAAAATGAAAGGGTTTAGGCTATAAATTGCGTTGCTAGTTGCCACCCGGTGAGGTTAGTTAATTCGATGCCATTGATCCATCTCTTTCTTACATACCATTATTGAGCATATGATTTTTCATATTCGTCATCATGGCCATGGATGTTCTTATTGACATTATTCTAGAAGAATATTTTATTTTATTGATTTAATTATATCTTATAATTTACTAGCACTACTGTTTATCTAAATTTTTATTCATTAAAATTTAAGTTACATAAGGAGTGGTTCCCGTTCTCATAAAAATTTCAAAAATAGAATACTATATATAGTAGTTCACATTGGGAGTTGCTAGATTGATGATCAGCTTAGTTAGTTGTATTGATTATAGTTAGTAAGATTAAACTCTTAAGTTAGTAAGATTAAACTCTTAAGTTGATAGAATATAGTCAAGTTAACACTAACACATAATTGTATGGTGCTCTACAATTCATTAGATTTAATTAATTCAATAAATCACAGACATATTCTTCCTTCCTCTCTGTTTCATTTTCACTCTATCTCAATTCTCTTTGGTTTCATCTTTACAATCATGGTATCTAGAGCTCCAAACTCTATATTAATGGACAAAAACACCACAATTCCACCACAATCTATGGCATCATAGAGCCTAATTCAATCACCTTATCACAAACAAGCTAGAAGAGAAAATTTTCTTACCATGGAAGTAACGAGTTGCAGTTGCAATTCGCGACCATAAAATGTAAAAACTCATCACATGATCCTAGGAAGTTCCTACAAGATTCTCTTCTCTCAAAGATGAAGCAATTGGCAAAGTTAGTGATGAACACCTTAAATGGGAGCAGCAGGACCAACTTTTGCTCTCATGCCTCCTCTCCTCAATGATTGAAAATATGCTTACAAGAGTAGATGGCTGTAAATTATCCTAGCAGGTTTGAGGAACAAGTCCAGATCTTCTTTGCTTCTCAAACAAAGACTAAAATCCTGTAGTTCAAATCAAGCTCAGAAAACACCAAGAAAGGGTCAAGATCTCTGAATGAATACCTGCTACGAATTAAGGCTTTTGTTGATTCACATATCTCAATTGGCAGTCCCATAACACTTCAAGAACACATGGAAGTGATCTTCAATGATTTGCAAGATGAATATGATGCTTTTATCACTTCTTCTAGGTTAGACCCTTATGTAATCAGTAAAATTGAATATTTACTCCTTGCTCAATAAACTAGAATAGAGAAGCATCTCAAATCTACAATTCCAAATTCCATGTCTGCCAATTTTACCAATTTAGAACCAAACACAAAGTTCCTCAGCGTAACAATGATAACAAAGGATCAAACACTCAGAATCTTGGTCGTTTTAGAGCAAATTATCAACTAGGCCATGGAGGCAGATTTACCTCTAACAGATTAAGAGGTTGTGGAGGAAGATAAGGCAACAGATCTCCAATTATTTGTCAAGTTTGTCACAAACTTGGACACCTTGCTTCTCGCTACTACTATAGATATGATTAATCTTATCAGCCAATTACTATGCCATTGTCTTCAAATCAACCACAAAGTTTTCCCAAACCTCTAGGAACCATGATAGCAATGGTTGCAACACCTGAGATTCTATGCAATCAAGCTTGGTACCGTGATTCAAGTGCTACGAACCATGTAATTTTTTACTGTAACAACCTTATGCACAAGACTGACACAGGTAGTGATCAAATTCACATAAGCAATAGATCCGGTTTGGCTATAAGAAATATTGGTTCTACTTGTGTACAGTAACCCTTTAATCCCTCCATTTCTCTTTCTTTGCACAATTTACTTCATGTTCCATCCATCACCAAAAATATTATTAGTATAGCAAACTTGCCAAAATCAATTCAGTTTATTTTGTGTTTCATCCCTCACGTAGTCTTGTAAAATCACAGGGAACTAATGATGTTCTTTTGGAGTGGACTGTTGGAGCAAATGGCTTGTACTGCTTCAACCAGTTTCAACTCCAGCATCTTTCAGCACCTCACTCTGTGAGTATAATGTGTTCACATCAACACCTGTACATTCTTCTGCACATTCTACTATTTATGCGCATGTACTTCTGCTCATTCTTCTGCATTTTCTATGTTTTCACTTTGGCATTTTAGACTTGGGCATCATGCTTCTGCTGTTGTAAAGCACGTTCTTAACACTTGTAACCTAGCAATACCTAATAAAGATGTCAGTGACATTTATATTGTGTATTGTTATGGAAAATCTCATGAACTACCATCCACTACATCATCCACCATTTACAACATGGCTCTAGAATTAACTTTTCCTTACTTGTGGGGTCCCTCCCCAACTACATCCTCTAATGGTTTTCTTTACTACATAAGTTTTGTAGATGCCTATTCCAGGTACACCTAGATCTACCTATTAAAACAAAAATCTAAAGCCCGTAAAGTCTTTATTGCTTTTAAAACCATGGTTGAACTGCAACTTGATTGCAAAATCAAGGCAGTTTAATATGTGATTGGGATGGTGAATTTAAACCTTTCTTCAATTATCCACAAACACTTAGCATTGTCCACAAACTTATATGCCCTCATACCCATCATCAAAATGGCATTGTGGAAAGGGAACACAGGCATATTGATAAGAAGAAATTCAGGAAGGTTACCTCTTTTGAGCAGAGGGAAGCTCCAGGAAAAGGGAAAAGATACACGAGAATTGTCCAAGCTTTTCTGTTTTTTTTTCTCCTCTTTCATTCATTGTAATATAATATGGTTTTTGGTTTTTACAACAAGGGATCTATTGACAAGTGTCTAATGATCCGTACTGGAAGGTAACTACCAAAAATGCAAAGCAAAAGAATATTCTATTGATAACAGACACGTGTGTTGAATGCTGTCACCGAAACAAAACAATTTCTCTTATAGAAAATCTGCCATCCATTTAGGTTTGTGTTTCACCCTGTTGGGCCTCTCATTAGGTCTTTATGTAACAATTGGCCCAATATCCTCTTTAAGTTCCCTTTTCTGCCCCAAGCCCGTATCATTACCCCATTCTTCCAAGACAACCTTGTCCTCAAGGTTGAGCTCAGGGTAGTTTGTCTGAACATGTTCCTTGTCTTCCCACGTAGCTTCCAGAGTTGATAAACCATCCCACTGGATCAATAGCTGTTGTTGGTGACCAGTAGGAGTGACCAAGGTGCGAGTGCCCAAAACTTTGTGCGGCTTTAGTTCCATTTGAGTGCTGGTAAGGGAAGTTGTGAGCGATGGGATTTCTGAAGGAGGCGTGCCATGGAACGGTTTAAGCTTGGAGATATGAAATATTGGGTGGATTCGAGCCTCAGAAGGGAGAGCGAGTTCATACGCCACCTTACCAATTATGCGAGTAACCTAGTAGGGTCCGAGGTAACGACGAGCCAGCTTTGGGGAAAATCGCCCTTTCACAGAAACTTGGCGATAAGGCTGCAATTTTAGCCAGACCCAGTCACCCACTTTGAAGGATCGATCTACCCTATGGTTATTTGCCTGATTTCGCATGCGAAGCTGAGCAGCAGCTAGATTCTCGCAGATGAGGGTCAACATATAGCGGCGTTGGATGAAGGACTCATTAAGAGATGCTACCATAGTTGAGCCTGTGACATATGCTCTCAGATTAGGCGAAGGTCGTCCATACAATACCTCGAAGGGAGTGGTTCGAATGGAGGACTGGTAGGTGGAATTGTACCAGTACTCTGCTAGAGGCAAATAGCGGACCTAGAGTTGAGGCTAGTCACAAACGAAACAGTGGAGGTACGTCTCGAGGATGCGGTTAGTGACTTCAGTTTGACCGTCCGACTGTGGGTGGTAAGCACTACTGAAGGCTAGCTTGGTGCCATGAAGCCGGAAGAGTTCACACCAGAAACGGCTTATGAAAACCTTGTCACGATCACTCACAATCGATTTCGGCATGCCGTGGAGTCTATGTATCTCATATATGAATACTGATGCCAAGGTAACTGCAGAAAAGGTAGTTGGAAGTGCCACAAAGTGAGCATATTTCGATAGGCGATCGACGACAACCCAGATAGCTGATTTGCCTCCGGTGGGTGGAAGGTGAGTAATAAAGTCCATGGAAATATCTTCCCAAACTTGCATCGGTATTGGTAACGGTTGTAGTAATCCAGCAGGTTTCTGAGTAGAATATTTATTTTGTTGGCAGGTAGAACAGTTGCGAACAAAGGCCTTTACATCCTTAGCCATTCGAGGCCAAGAGAAAACAGCAGCTAGGCAGCTCAGAGTGCCCCTGATTCCGGAATGCCCGCTAGCAAGAGTGGCATGGAATTCTTCTAACAACATGTTCCGCAGCCCTGTCTCTAGAGGTATGAATAGCCTCTGTTTAAAATACAAAAGACCCTGTAAAATGCTAAAATGTGTATTCTGAGTCCCTGATTGTTGGAATTTGGCCAGGAGGGTGCGGCCATTAGCATTTTCTGAATAAAATTGGCGCAGCTGATTCAATATGAGGGGTTGGCTCTCAGATATGGAAGTGAAGATGGACTCAGAAGTTGCAGCCACTCTGGATAAGGCATCGGCCACCACATTTTCACGGCCCGGTGTATAGAGGATTTCATAATCAAAACTGAGAAGTTTGGTAAGCCATTTTTCTTGGGCCGGGGTCTGTATAGTTTGACCAAAGAGACCCCGTAAGCTTTTTTGGTCTGTGAAGATACGGAAGTGGCGACCCAGGAGGTAATGACACGCCATTTTTTGACCGCGGAGGTTATAGCAAACATTTCCCGTTCATAAGCGGAAGCATTTTGCATTCTGGAGCATAACTTTTTACTGAAGAAGGCAATGGGGTGTCGATTTTGGGACAAAACTGCACTGACTGCTGTCCCCGATGCATCCGTGGTGACATCAAATGATTGGGTAAAATCTGGAATAGCTAGGGCTGGTAGTGTGGTCATAGCTGTTTTTAATGCTTGGAAAGCCTCTTGAGCTGCTTCTGACCATAGAAACTGATTTCTTTTTAGTAGGTCAGACAACGGGCTGGAAAGGCCAGCATACCCCTGTACAAAGCGCCTGTAATAACCAGAAAGACCCAAGAATCCTCGAAGTGCAGAGATGGATGTGGGAACCGGCCACTCTTGGATGGCTTGCAATTTTGAGGGGTCAGCCGCAACACCCTCACGAGAGATCACATGACCTAAGTAATCCACTTGTTCCAAACCAAATTGACACTTTTGAAATTTTGCAAATAATTTGTGTACTGACAACAGTTGTAATACTTGTTCTAGATGAGCCAAATGTGACTCCCAATCGCTGCTATAAATGAGGATATCATCAAAAAATACTAGAACAAATTTGCAAAGATATTCCTGGAAAACCTCATTCATAGTAGCTTAAAATGTGGAAGGCGCATTGGTGAGCCCGAAGGGCATAACAAGGAACTCAAAATGGCTGTCCACAGTTCGAAATGCAGTTTTAAAAGTATCCTCCGGGGCAAGAAGGATTTGGTGATAACCAGAGCGGAGGTCAAGTTTAGAGAAGACCGTAGAGCCATGGAGTTCATCCAAAAGCTCATCCACTGTGGGAATGGGAAATCTGTCCTTAACAGTGATGAAATTCAAGGCACGATAATCAACACAAAATCGCCACGTGCCATCCTTCTTTCGGACCAAAAGAATCGGTGAAGAAAAAGGACTTGTGCTCGGTTTGATAATTCCCTCGGTAAGCATCTCTTGAATCATTTGGGTCATAACTTCTTTTTGACATTGTGGGTAATGGTACGAATTAACATTCACAGGTGTGGATCCGGGAAGAAGGTGTATGTGATGATCCAAGCTTCGGTTAGGTGGCAGCCCTTGTGGAGTTTGAAAAACTGATACAAACTGAAGCAACATGGCTGCAATACAGGGATTTAAAGTGTTGGGATCAAAGGGTAAGGTTTGCAGGTCGGCTGGTGGGGTTTGTGGTTCCTCTAAGTTGGATATAGTGACTGAATGTAAGGAGGCTATGGAATCAGTAAACACAAAGCGGTAAAACTGAGCAAGGGAGGCAGGGGTCGATTGAGTTTTTGTGCTGCCAATCAGTGTGATGGGTTGTGTATTGTAAGAAAATTGGATAGAAGGTACTGTGTAATCCGAGAGAAATGGACCCAGTGTTTGCAACCATTGTACACCAAGTACAAGATCCGCCCCATGGATGGGTAGAATATAAAATGGAATGTGGAACAGTTGATCAGAGAGGCTAACCGGCACCTCATTGCAAATTCTCGAGCACTGTATTGAATCACCATTGCCCACTATAACAGAGAAGGGTGTGACAGCAATGATGGGCAAGCCTAAAAATTCAGCTACCCTGGGTTGCATGATATTATGTGAGCTTCCCGAATCAATGAGTACCGTAACCGAAAGCTCACGAATTCTTCCCTGGATGCGAAGGGTACGTGGTGAGGGAGGCCTTAAGAGAGCTGCCTGGGATAGTTGAAAATGGGTACAATCCAACGTGGGGTCACCCCTAGGAGGGTCCTCCTCAATAGTAGGGCCTACATCAAAAGGGCTAGTATCCAACACTTGGAAGTTCGGTGTTGGGGTTTGTGGGGCATCAGCCAGCAATATCAGAAACGGCTTACTTTGGCAGTGGTGGCCTTGGGTCCATTTATCATCACAATTGAAGCAGGGTCCTTTAGCACGCCTATCCGCGATTTCAGCTACTGGTAACCTCCGAATGGGTAAGGTGCCCGGTGGTGGGGGGCCAAGAATAGAGGCAGAATTCTGGCCACTCATAACAGATGGCAGGGCACGTGCACCACAAAATAAATTTGGTTTGGAGTCACTGATTTTTGCTTCCAGTAACTTAGCCATCCCAATGGCTTCGAACAATGAATGAGGCCTCAAGATTGCTATCTCTCACTGAATGTCATTTTGGAGACCCGAGATGAAGCAATTAAGAAGCAGTTCCGTGGACATCCGACCACCCGATTATAAAGTGTCTCGAATTGCAGCTGATAGTCCATAACAGTTCCGGTTTGGCGCAATTTAAATAATGCAACCTGATGGTTTTCATAGGTGGAAGGGCCAAAACGAAGTTCCAAGGCTCGAGTAAAATGGGTCCATGTGGTGAGTTGATTGTTGGAATGCATCCATTTGAACCAACCCAAAGCCGGGCCTTGCATAAAAAATGGGATGAAGGTTAGTCTTTGGTTAGGTACAATTTGATTAAGCTCAAAATATTGCTCTGCTTGGAAAATCCAATCCAGAGGGTTTGAGCCATCAAAAGGTATGAGGGTGATTTTTGGGGTTTTTGGGTGATTGTTGAAGGGTGGTGTTATCTGGGCAGAGACAGCTAGTTGGGCACGGAGGGTGTCTATTTGGGAAGTGATTTGGGTATGGATGAAGGTTTGGAGGTTGTGTTCTAAGGAGGTTTGCATATCACGTAGTTGGGTGAGGAGTTCTTCATTGGGTTTGTCATTTTTTTCTGGTTTAGGAAGCATTGAGAATGAGATGAAAGCACCAAATTGATAAGAAGAAATTCAGGAAGGTTACCTCTTTCGAGCAGAGGGAAGCTCCAGGCAAAGGGAAAAGATACACGAGAATTGTCCAAGCTTTTCTGTTTTTTTTCTCCTCCTTCATCCATTGTAATATAATATGGTTTTTGGTTTTTACAACAAGGGATCTATTGACAAGTGTCTAATGATCCATACTGGAAGGTAACTACCAAAAATGCAAAGCAAAAGACACGGGGGTGGGGGTGGGAGTGTCTCTCTCTGTTTGTTCTAGTTTGTAAAATGTGCTAACAGAGCAAGACACGAGTGAGGCGTGTAATCAGACATGGCCCATGTTTGAGGCTAGAATCTTCAAAAATATCATTTTTGGATGTTTTGAAGATATGGACTAGATGAGATCATTAATATATGTTTCCTAAAGTGTGTTAAGGTACAAATGAAAATATTTTCAAGAGAGAAATTATCACCTAGCATATATGAGAAATCTTAAGCCTTTGAGCATTCAAAAGTGAAGGATTGCCCTAGGTAAGGACAGAGCACCTTAGGCAACCTAATGTTGCATTATATTTCACTCAAGATGTGATGAGATGGTGCAATGGAGACAAGTGATGGATTGTAAGGTTCACTCTAGTAAGAATAATGAAGGTATAAGTCTTAGGATATCCAAGAGTAATGGATTACCTTTGAAAGGTATTTAGAACCTTAAGCAACAAAGAGTTGTAAGAACCACTTTGAGTTAGATTCACTTGAGTGAAACAAGGTTGTGTATTTAGCTCCAAAGAAGGGATGTTACGTACTAAGTCTCTAGTTAAATGGGACCTTAAGCATTGTAGAATACACAAAATGATGGATGTTAACTTGTAAGCTTGTCATATTCATTAAGTATGCAAAGTTATAATGAAGTGCTCATTTATTTCCATAAACAATGTTGAATGAGGCATTAGCTAAGATAGGCTCTTTTACTAGGATAAGTTAAGTCTATGAGAATGTTAAGGTGGTGTTTATATAAAAGGTAAACATAATACTACACTTTTCACATACTAGTTAGTTAATCTAGTTTGTATGTGAAGAGTAAGACCCTTAGTGCAACCAAGAGTAATGGTTTGCCATGGGTGAGTATCTAACACCTCAGTAACATAGTGTTGCATAAGATTCACTTAAGAGTTATGAGTGATGAGGTGATGTTTAGATATAAGTATATATGTATGCAAATGGAAATGGTCTAGTAGTATTGATCTTAGTGAGTATCCTTTGATATCCATCCATGGAGGCCAAGAGAGATTGAAAGGTGCCTGATAAACTCAATTGAGGAATGACATAACCCTGATATTTGGTTAGTGTCAAGGCCAAAGGAGATAAACGGGAAATCTGAAAGCCTCTTTGAGGAAGGATGAAGATCTAACTTCTCAGTGTGCCAATATATGTGTGTTGTGAAGAGATACCTCTATTTACCACTGGATAATATACAGAACCAGTTCCTAATGAACTTCTTGGTTTTTAAAATAAACTCTTGCATGTATTTTAAAATAAAGCATTGCATAAACATGTCTTTAGGATCTTTCTTAGGCATAATCATATTGCATATCATTCTCATTGCATTTACGGACAGTTGTATGGGCATTGTCTATTACTATTAGTATTTATAATTGTATGGGCAGTTATTTATATCTAATGGTATATAGGCTATCGGATTATATTACACTATATAGTAGTGTGCAATTATGAGAAAAGTGGAGGAAACTCCTATATTTGTAGTTATAGCAATTGGTATATTTGTTATACAATGTTATAGTTAGCTGGTATTGGAATTACTTTTATTGAGAATTGTAATTCTCACCCCAGTTATTCTTCTATGTAAATCCTGGTAAAGACCCTATTAAGGGAATGAAGATGAAGCATGAAGACTAGTTTTTATATACTTTGATAGATAAAGCTTATGTATACAATTTACATTTATTTTGTATGTTTTACAATATGCCCTTCTGCGGCAAGTGTTGTATATATATGTGTATATGTTTAAGTTTTTCACAATCTCTCAAGGCTTTCTATAATTACTCACTTATAATTATGGATATATATTATTATGTAGTATATAGAAGTGATGTCTCTAATACTGGTTATCTTTATATATCTCTGTATATCTAGGATATATCTAGATATCTGTATTAGGATATTACATTGTGCTATCAAAGCAGTTCATCCTGTTGAGCTGGGGTATGGACTGACTGTGCTAAGGCATAAGTAGCAGTTTAATAGAATGTTATGCATTCTTTTGTCTCTTTTTGAAATATGTAAATGAAATTACATGACTAGCCTTAGGTATGGATGCTATTGGCTACTGTCACATAGTTACATGATATTGAGCCTAGCTAACTCAATATGTAATGTTCTGCATATACAGGAAACTATGGTAACTACCGGGTGAACCTATGAAACTAGGAGACTAGTTAAGGAGGAGATACCCAGAGCTCTTAGAGAAATAGCTGCTGTTTTGAGAAAGCAAACTGCCATTAGTAGAAATCTATCAAAAGCGATAGTATAAGACTCGCGTAGTAAGTTGCAGGATGAGAAAGAACTTTTGAGAGATCAGTATTTCTTAGAATTCAAGAAAGTTACTCCTTTGTTTTTCAAGGGAGAGTTTGGTTCAGTCAGAGCCAAAAGATGGCTTTATGTGATGGAAAAGATCTTTGAGGTCATGGCGTGCGCTAATGGATAGAAGGTGACCTTGCTTTGTAAGGGTTAGTAAGAAGAGCCGAAAGTTGTTGAGATGAAGCAGAGAGGTTACTAGAAGAGGTTGGTACTCTAATCACCTAGTAGATGTTTAGAGTTACTTTCCTAGACAAGTATTTGAGTTATGGAAAGCAAGAGAAATTTGAAAATTTCTAGGGTCTGAGCAAGGGGATATTATTGAGGACCAGTATGTAAAGCAATTCAAGGAATATCAGGAGTTCTTTTCTTATTTTACGTCCAATCCAGCGGACACGGACCATGTTTTTGAACCAGAAACTCTGTAGCAAAATCTGCAGATTCGTGGCATTGTTTAATTGGCCAAATTCTTAGATTTTGGCAACTCCAAATCAGTTCCTAGGTGATTGAAAGTCCCTAACAAGTTTACTAACACATAAAGATCATTAATCAACAACTTAAATATCTTAATTTGGATTATGGAATCAAAATCCCATTTAGCTTCACCTAACCCCTCTTTTAGGCATCAATGACCTAAATGAGATATTCTAAGTTTCTAGCTTCAAGAATATTCTACTGATAACAGAAACATGTGTGTTGAATGCTGTCACTGAAACAAAACAATTTCTCTTATAGAAAATCTGCCATCCATTTAGGTTTGTGTTTCACCCTGTTGGGCCTCTCATTGGGTCTTTCTGTAATAATTGGCCCAATATCCTCTTTAAGTTCCCTTTTCTGCCCTAAGCCCGTATCACACATAACTGAAGTTCGACTAAAACTCCTTGCCCGGGCTTCCTTACGCTTAAAGTATTGAGATGATGCCTAACACCATTCCATAAACCAAACTCTTTTACACAATTCCTGACTATGCTTCACTTAAAGTCTTTAGATGTGCTTGTTATCCTTTGCTCAAACCATATAACAATCATAAAATGCAATATAAGTCAACAGTGTACATATTTAGGTGACACTGCCAAACACAACAGATACTAGTATTTAGGACCAGATGGCAGAATTATGTTTCAAAGGATGTCACTTTTAATGAGTTACTTTTCCCTTTTTGCACCTAAATATAATTACTCTTCCACTGCTAGCTCTATCCCATTCACAGCTTCTGCAACTCCACCTACTATACACTCTAATAATCAATATATTCTTGAGATTTCGAGTCCTAATCCTAGCTCCATTATGATTGAACATTCCTTGTTATCATAATCTTCTTAGCTTACAGCCTGTGAGCATGTTTTAGATCTACGAAACATACTTGAAACCTCACTTACTGCTACTTTTTCCAAAGAACCTTCTGTTTTAGACCAAGTACCCATTCCAAGACCAACAGGCTTGCCTACTTAGCATCCCACAATCACTAGATTGATGTTTGGCATTTTTAAGCCAAAAGTCTTGCTCACGTAGTCAGAGCTATCTTTTGCTAAAGAAACGCCGACTAGTCCTAACTGGAGAAAAGCTATCCAAGAGGAGGAATACAATGCTCTCATGAAGAGCCAGGCCTCTACCTCCTCACAGAAACCAAATTGGGTGTAAACAGGTTTCAGAATCAAAGAAAACCTAGATGGTTCAGTTAAAAAATATACAGCCAGAGTAGTGGCCAAAGTCTTTCATTAGCAGCATGGTTTTGGCTATACTGAAACCTTCTCGCCTATAGTCAAACTTGCAACCATTCTAGAAATGTTGACATTAGCCTTGACCTATCAATGGAATATATAGCAACTTGATGTAAATAATACCTTCTCGATGACTGTGTCTATGAGTAACTCCACATATCACAACCTCCTGACTTTGAAGCTCAAGACAGAACCTTGGTTTGCAAGTTAAAAAAGACTTTATATGAACTAAAAGAGCCCCCTAGGCTTGGTTTGAGAAGCTAGCATGCACAAGTTTTGGTTTGTTTCTAACAAATGTGATCCATCACTGTTTATCAGAACCACAACTTAGAGTTCAACCTACATTTTAGTATATGTTAATGACTTTTTAAGAAATTGTAGTTCATCTATTTTTATTCAAGTTTGATCTTCGCATTTGTAAGATATAAAATCACTCATGAGTGTTCACTTAAAAAGTTTAAACTTTTAGAAGTATAGGTTCTTGACTACGTGGTCAGAAGTTTGACCCTTGTCACCCCATTCTTTTGAATGAAAGTTGAGTTTGAACACAAGGTAGGTAGACTTTTGCATTATTTATACTTCAAGCCAAAGGACTCTTGCATGAAGGGGTATGTTATAGATAAAATTATTTATAACAACTTAAACTTTTAAGATAATTGGTTTTTGATAGCATTAAACAAGGAGTTTTCATTTTGGGATCATGACAAGCTTCATTATTTCTAGGGCATTGAAGTCAGAAAATTGAAAGATGGTAGTCTGCATCTATTTCAAGAAAATACATTCAAGATCTACTTAATAAAGCATATATGCATCAGGCCGAAAGCATAAGTACCCCATGACTTCAGGCTTAAAATTGTCCAACCATGGTCCTAATCTCATGTCAGATCCACATCTTTACCGTTTTATAGTGGGGGCACTGCAATTTACAACCATTACATGGCCAGAAATTTCATTTATTGTGAATAAAGTTTGCCGTATGCAACAACCAGTAGAGGAGCATTAAAAGGTTGTAAAATGAATCCTTAGGCTTTAACAGTAAATGCAATATTTTAAGTTTCAACAACTCTCAATAAATACGATCGACCGAATGTATGAAGGTTTACGAAGTGGTTAATGAAGTATGCTTATGCTTTAACTACATGGGCTCGAACTTTAGACTAGCACCTATAAGAATTAATTTACCTAAATGTATTTGACCAATGGAGGAATGATAACTCAAAAATGGAGTTAGTGATGGATAATGCAAAAATTGGCCCATATATATATATATATATATATATATAATATATATATATATATATATATATATATATATATATATATATATATATATATATATATATAGGCATTCGAACTGCAATGCTGATGTAATAATCCTTTAGAAATGAAACTCGTTACTGGGTTTTGAAAATGAATATTTATGGAGATTATCATCTCTTTAATACTTTCTTGAAAAAATCTTTTGGAATCTCCAGATTTTTCACTTAAAGGAATATTCCATGTGCCATTTGAAATTCTTGCTCATATTTCATAAAGCAAACTTTTTCCTATTGTCACAATTGTTTTAGAGGGGCTAGTTCATGGCCCATTTGAAATTCTTGCTCATATTTCATAAAGCAAACTTTTCCCTATTGTCACTGCTGTTTTAGAGGGGCCCCACAACGGGTGAGACAATTGAATTTAAATGCAGAAAAATTTAGACGAATCGTTACAAATGTTATTTAGTTAAAAAATTAGAAAATCTCTTAAAAGCTAAAACTAGTTTGCGTAAACAAAATTCAGGTATGTGTGCACAAAACAGAGGTGGAAATTAATTCTCACTACATCCTTGTTACGTTTGTCTCAAGATAATTACTTTAAAATCAATTGCGTAAATTATAAAAACATATATATTAAATTTACTCCATAAAATAAAAAAAATGATAAACAAATAAACAAGAATAAATAAATTCAAATTGCAATTGCAATATTTAAAGTAGAGTAAAAACTAATGATAACACTAACTAAAATATTCACAAGTCAAAAGACAATAAAAGTAAAGATTAAAGTAAATTATAAAATTTTCAAGTTTAACTTGACTTGCATTCGTACATAATGAAAGCCACGTAATTCTTTTAGTTATTTTCTTTATTATTTTAATTAGTAGGCAAGAAAATATTAAAAACAAACAAAAATAGGAAGAGGAAATTTAGGCCAAAGAATTGAAAAATGTATGTTTAGATCTTATTTGAGAAAGATTAATTCTTTCTCATTTAATTATTTTTTAAAAAAAATTATTTAATAAAATATTAGTTATATTTGGGTATCTAGATTAATTTGTAAAAAAAATTATTTTCATAAAAAAAGCTGTTTTAGCACAAACTCATAATATGGACTATTTTCATAAAAAAATTTATTTTTAGATAGATATTTTTAACTATGCTTTAATGAGAGAAGCATTTCTCATAATAACTCTAATGACTCTCCACTAAATATTATAAACAAAATAATTTTATACATTTTTTGTAATTTATTATGTAAAAATAATTTTTTTCGCACCATCCAAACGAAATATATTATCTTAAAAAATCATTTTTAAGCAAACATACCCAAACAAAAATAGATTCTGATTATAATCGATTGTCAGCATAATCTATTTTTTTCAGCTTTCCCAAACACACTCTTAATGGGATAAAAGTTGCTTGGACTTCAAATTACTTATAGAGTGTGTTTGGAAAAGCTGAAAAAAATAGATTATGCTGATAATCTATTATTATTATAATCGATTATAATCAATTTATTTTTATGTTTGGATGCATTAGCTGTAAAGTGATTTTAAGCTAATATGATTCGTTTTGATGATATAAAAAAGAATCACTTTTATGCATTAAATTACTAAAATAGATATAGAATGATTAAAAATATTATTAAATTGAGGATAAAATAGTATTTACATATTAAAGTGTAAGAAATAATTTATAAGTTAAAATCATAAGTTTCAATCTCCAAACTTATGAAAATTAACTTTAAAAAGATTTTATTTAATATTGAATTTTGTGTAAAAAAATTTTAAAAAATAATTTTTTTATCCAAACATAATAATTATTTCACAAAATAACTTAATCTTCCAAAAGCAAATTTGAATGAGAAAGAATTAATCTTTCCCAAATAAGCTCATAGTCTTAAAAAAAATTATTTCCTTATTTTAATTTTTATTATTTTTGACATTATTTTATTTTAATTTTATTTTAAAAATTTTATTTTTTCGTAACATATTCAAAATTGAGTATTAACACTTGTATCCAAATCGCATGTCATTATTTTTTTGTCTCTTTCTCCTTCCTTCCTATTAAATTTTGTATTAGGGACACAGAGCAGATTTCCTTGATTTCGAGGACAAGGGGCCTCCTAAATTAAACAAAGAAAATTCTGGAATTCTTCTTTCCCTATTTTCATTCATCACAGAGTATATATGCTGATACAATAATATAGCCATTGGCTGCCCGCAAATGTAGGAACCGAAATAACAAACTGGAAATCTAAATGCAATATGTAGACTGCAGAAATGTAAAACGACGGGCATCTAACAATCCTATTAGCTCTTAGACATAATCAAATAAATATTTGGGCTTGGTAGTGATCCTCTTGGGCTTGACCATCTTGGGTCCTTGGTTGTGAGTCAAAAATAGCAGATTCAGCATTATTGGGTCCATTGCTATCATTTCCTTCCCCTATGGAAACCACCTTGTCCTCAAGGTGGAAGGTGTCGCGAATGTTCTCCCATTTTTCCCAACTAGTGTCTTCTGGGGATAAACCACTCCACTGTACTAAGACCAACTGGTGTGGGGGGGGGGGTAGTGGAACGGTCCCATTTGGATTACAGTATCACTAAAGGCTCCACCAAAGGATGATTCTCATGAGAAGTTAAAGGAATAGCTTCCTGATGCTCAACCAAAGGTCCGTGGTGAGGTTTTAGCAGTGAGCAGTGAAAAGAGGGTGAATTTTGGAGGAGTCGGGTAAAGCTAAGCGATAGGCTACTGGGCCAATTTTTTCTATAATCTGGTATGGACCGTAAAAACGCTTAGCAAGCTTGTGGTAGGAGGCACCGGTTGCCGTTAGCTGGCGATATGGGTGCAGCCTGACGTACACCCAATCACCCACATTGTAACTGATGTCTCGACGCTTGCTATCAGCTATGCGTTTCATCTGCAGCTGCACCTTGTCCAATTTCTGCTTCAACAACTCAAGCATTTCTTGCCTTACAAACAATAGAGTATCAACAGCCTCCACAGGAGATGTGCCCAACAAATATTATGGAATAGAAGGAAGGGCATTCCTAAATATGATCTGGAAAGGCGTCTGACCCATAGCGGAATGGACAGAAGTGTTGTAAGACCACTCTGAGAGGGAAAGAAACTTGCCCCACTGGGAAGGTTTGGTGTGGACGAATGTTCACAAGTATTGCTCTAAGACCCTGTTGAGAACCTCTGTCTGCCCATCAGTTCCTGGGTGATAAGAGGTACTCATTCTCAACTTGGTACCACAAAGTTTGAACAATTCATGCCAAAATTTGCTAATAAAAATCGGGTCACGATCAGAAACTAAACTTCTTGGCAATCCATGGTGCTTACAAATCATGTCTAGAAACAAATTAGCCACCTTGAATGTAGTGAAGTGGGGTGGTAGTACACCGAAATGGGCTCCTTTGGAAAATTGATCCACCACAACAAGTATGACAGTATTACCTTGGGAAGGTGGCAAACCAGTGATGAAATCAAGCGAGAGATCTTCCCAAACTAATGCTGGTGTAGGAAGCGGTTGGAGAAGTCCGGCAGGCCTTCTAGTCTCATACTTAGTCTGTTGGCAGAGGAGACATTAGCTTACAAAGAGCTTGACATCTTCCCTCATTCCCTGCCAAATTTTTTTTTCCTGTAATCGAATACAGGTTTTGGCAATACCCATGTGACCTCCCAGAGGTGTTTTGTGAAATTCCTCAAGTACCAAAGATTTAAAAGGTGTAGAGGGTTCCAACAAGATTTTGTTTTTGAAAAGGAATAGCCCATTATGCACACGGTACTCACTATGCTCATGTGGGTTGGACTGGACCTTTTGGAGCAGGGACAGAAAATCAGGGTAGTCTTGTAAGGTCTGGCGCAGAGTGTCCAGAAAAATAAATCTTGGCATAGAAAGGATAAAATACTACCCAGTATGTTCCTCATAGGGTCTGGAGAGGGCGTCCGCCACAATGTTATGTTTCCCTGCGCGGTACTGTATAGAGTAATCATACCCTAACAACTTTGACAAATATACCTGTTGCTCAGGGCTCTGTATGACCTAGGACATGAGCTCTTTGAGACTCTTGTGATCAGTGAGGATGACAAAGTGATGACCTAACAAGTACTAACGCCACTTCTTTACTGCAGCTGTGATGGCGTGAAGCTCTCTAACATATGTTGATGCACGCAGTAACTGAGGGCAGAAATGTTTACTGGAAAAGGCAATTGGATGACCTTGCTGCAGCAATACTGCACCCATAGCTACGCCAAAAGCATCAGTTTCTAGTATGAAGGGAATATTAAAATTCGGAAGGGCGAGAACTGGTGCTTCGGCCATGGATTTCTTGAGTCTGTCAAATGTCAGTTGAGCTTTGGAAGTCCAAACAAAATTCCCCTTCTTGAGCAGATCTGTCAATGGTGAAGCAATCGAAGCATAGCCTTTTATGAAGCGTTTATAGAACCCGGTCAACCTAAGGAATCCTCTGAGTGCCCGAACAGAGGATGGAATTGGCCAGTCAAGCATGGCCTAAATTTTGGATTGTCCAGGCTCCACACCCTTTTGAGATACAATGTGGCCAAGGTATTCTAGTTGGCGTTGGCCGAATAGACATTTAGACCCTTTCAAGAAGAATTCCCCCTCTTGGATTTTCATGAAAACCTGCTCGAGGTGTGTGATGTGGTCAGCCATGGATGAGCTCAATGAGAGCACCAAATTGTTAGGGACACAGAGCAGGTTTCCTTGATTTCGAGGACAAGGGGCCTCCTAGATTAAACAAATAAAATTCTGGAATTCTTCTCTCCCTATTTTCATTCATCACAGAGTATATATGCTGATACAAGAATATAGCCATTGGCTGCCGGCAAATGTAGGAACCGAAATAACAAACTGAGAATCTAAATAACAAATTAGAAATCTAAATGCAATATGTAGACTGCAGAAATGTAAAACGACGGGCATCTAACAATCCTATCAGCTCTTAGACATAATCAAATAAATATTTGGGCTTGGTAGTGATCCTCTTGGGCTTGACCATCTTGGGTCCTTGGTTGTGTGAGTCCAAAATAACAGATTCAACATTATTGGGTCCATTGCTATCATTTTGTCTACTAGAAAATAATATACACCCCATCTAGTTGAGAAATTGTTAAACTCCAGGTTGCTTTTTGCCATTCTCAACATTCTTCACTGTACTCCCTTCGCCTTGTTCTTCCATTCCCACAAAGCACAACTTATCAGATTTTACTGATGACAATGACCAATCTCAATCTTCATGAGTCACTGCACTAACAATTTCGAGGAAACAAGAAAAGGAGTAAATCAGGTTAGAAATTAGTCTAGGGATTGTCTATGGAAAACCATCACCAACAAGCAGAATGCGTGCCCCACGACCGTTGGCGCCACCCTTTGCCTCTTCCTCCATTATTGTTTTCCTAACGACTATAACGCCTCCATTCTTGTCTCCTCCACCCAAAGAAGTACGAATAATTAATAAACGTTTGTTTAATTTTTTAACAAAAGTCATATGTCCATACTTTTATGCTGTATACATGTCGTATTTGATATCTATATCTATATCCGTACATCATAACTCTACCACCTTCAACAAGGCTAAGCGCAATGTTGACATTAACCTTTCCCTCCTCGGCAACAACTCTGACCTCATCATCATGCCTTGACTGCCCTTAGCTCGCATGCCCTGACAACGTACCATGCGCTAAAGTCCTCGGTGAGACAGCTGCATTTCCATGCAACTGTTGACGACAACCTCCGTGAACCCGCCATATCTATGCCGCGAATCGTCAAGATCTTCTCCATATTAAAATCTCACATCGTATGCTTTAATTTTTTGAGTGCAGTTTATATACTTATTAAATTATTTCACTTAATACTAATTAATTTTAAGTTAAAATTTTACATTATAATAAAATCAATATCTTATATTTTCGTTAGGTTCAACCGTTTATGTGAAAGGGGTGTCAGAATCTTTTGGGTAATCAACAAAGACTTTTATAGTTACAGCAACTTATGCCAATGTGATCCTCAACACACAACCTTCGCTTCACGCAGAGGTTGCACAAGGCTTGTGTTGATTACTGAAAGAATCTAACATTGTCGGTGTTCAATGATCTCATGACCCTCAACAGCTTGATAATGTGTATTTTCAAACACCCCTCAACAACTAAAAATGATACGGGAAGAGGAGAAAAAATTATGTGAGAATGGAAGAAGAAGAACGTGCCTGAGCACAGTTACCAGAAACGCTCCTTTCCTCATCGAATCGCGATCTGGTTCGTGCGAACCAAAACGCAGTACGTTCGAGTAACGAAACGCGACGATTCGCGTTCTAGAAGGTAAAAGCGACGAACTCAGCTGCTTCCATGGCCTGCTCCTGCTGTCTGTAAATGAGGCAGCGTTGCAGAGGGAAAGAAAGAGGGAGAGGGAGAGCCGCTGAGAAACAAGGAAAGGGCGAAAGGCAGAAAAGAAAATGGTCAAAAACTCAAAATACAGAACGAGTTGAAGAGGGAAAGAGAGGGAAAGGGTGAGTCTTTGGGAACAGAAAAGAAAATGATAAAAAATAAAAATACAAAACTGCAATAGGTTTAAAATAAAATTTAAAAATTAAAATTTAGAAACCCTTTGCGAAGAATATTAATAATATATATTTTTATTTTTTTAATATTTATTTTATTATTGATTTATTTTATACATTTAAAAAAATTATTAAAATTATTAAAGAAGAAAAATATTAACAATATTTTATTTTAAAATGAATAATAAAATAAATATTAAAAAATATCAAAAACATATATTACTAAGACTGGCACATTATAATAACTTAAAATTGGGCTAGTTGAATTATTTTAACCTATTCATTTCAGTTATAAATTTAAGGAGAAGTACTCATTTATATATCCAAGATGCATATTTTCTATAAAATTTTAAAGAAATTAGTTATTGATATTAATTGATGAATTTATTATTATTATTTAAAAAAACAAAGCCTCGTCTTTTTAAATTTCTTTACTGATCAATAGTTTTCTACATAATTAAATTCTTCAATAATATCACTTCAATATTCATGCTTATAAACTTGAATATCACTTCAAAATATTTAAGGTTTTTTTTTAATAATTGCTTCTAGTTTTGCATTATCTTGGTGGCTGCTACGTTTATTTTTGTTATGTATGGTTGGTGACACATGTTTTTCTATATGATTTTGATTGAAGAATTACTATTTGATGAAGTTTTTAATTATATGTCCAGCTTTATATGTATTTTTCTTATTTTTTATCTACTTTATTAAGTCTTATTTTAGTTGAGAATAATAAATTTTTTTAGATTTATTATATTTATAAGAAAATAGTTATTAAAATCAATGTGTGAATGTAATAAAATATTCAAGCGTATTACGATTTCGGGTAAAGAGTATCACGACTTTAAATAGCATATCAACTAAGTCTACCTCCAATGTATCCCATATTTTGAGAAGTGACTCATCACGTCTCCGTACCCATACCCCGTTTCTCTACGTGGTGCGTTTCTAGTAATTATGTGCTTGAGAATGTGATGAAAACGACGTTAATGACTTTCAAAGTTTGTTTGAGATGTTATATTAAGTATAATAAGATTAGTTAATATAATATATTATGATTTTATTAATTATTTAATATAAATATTATATTATATAAATTTATTTATCAAATTTTTTTATATATTAAAATAATTAATAATTTAATCAAATTTTAAAAAAAGAAATTAAACTTAATAAAATTTTGATGTATAAATTTTTATAAAGATTTTTTATTATAATTTTAAACATCTCAATATTCTTAACTTTTACGTATTAGATTTTATATTATCAAATTTTATATAATTAGACGATCTATCGAGTTTAATACTTATTAAATCTTATCTTATCTTTTATATCAAACGGGTTGTGAAAGTTTAACAAATTCTAGAAATATAAAATTTAAATTAAGCTCTTTATTTTTTTTTATTTAATTTTTAAATTAAATAATGATATATAATTTTTTTAATTCAGTAATACATATTTAACACTATTAAGAAGTGATTAGTTAGAAAAATTTTAAATGTCATTGTTTAATTTGAGAACTAAATAAAGAATATAAAAAACTTGAATTAAATTTTGTCTTTTTTAGAATAAATGTGTATGCATTATTCTTTAGTTACAAAATTTAAGTTGAAAGACACGTAAGGAGATAGATAATGGGATAAGTGATCTGGATTGGTTGACACCTATATCACTGCTTCCAGATTTATTTCTAAAGTTGTAATTTCCAATAAATGCCCATGGAAATAGAAGAAACTCAAAAAGCAAACCTGGAAGTTTATAGCTGGAGGAACTTTTCACTTTGTAGAGACCAGTGAGTCCATTTATAAGACCAACAACTACCATTGGCCTTCACGATCACCATGTGGTTTCACTCCCAGAAGCCGGTTAAGATAGCTTTAGAAAGACATACATTTACTTGAATCTGCATATGGACTACCAGAATTAATCACGTATGTCGTTGACATACTATATGGTATTGGAACTTTAAAACGATTAAACTTCCAAAGACAGATTTAAAATGCATAAAACTTTCACATTGTTTTAAGTGAATGGGTTGCAATCCTTTTAAACTACCTACATCTCTTGTTGATACTAGAATAAGAACAAGAACTAATCAGTGGGCCAAAAATTGTACAAAACAGAAGCCATTTTCCTTTTTCTCCACTTGGAAATCACCCACTCATCCACTCAAAGAAAGGAAAAGAAAATAAACAGATCAGCACGAGAACTTGGAAACCTTCATGCCTCTGACAATATCAGCACAATGACCAGCATCACAACACCAGAGATGTCAGCAAAACATCAAACCCCTGACACCTCTCCTAGTCTGCCAATTTCTATTAAAAGTTTACTATTTCTACTATTCCACATAAACGAAAATTATATTTATAGCCTGATATCCTCTGAAAACTTAAATTAATAGTTATATTCTATAAAATTCTTGAGAAGGTATCCTCTTATAGAAATTTATTGCAGACACTGAGAATAAAAACTTTTTTTATCAAGGCGTCGTCCAAAATTGAGAAGCGGAAGAAACTGTGAGTAGAAAACTTTTTGCGAATAACAAATAAACCAAATAATAGACACAAACACATAACTTTCCAATTCAGGCTAAAAGGTGAAATTATGGTAACTTGTTTAGTCTTCTGCCTAAACAGAAAAACAAATCTTTTATTAAAGATCATTTTCCACTGGATTTTCCATCAACAAGCAAATTTGAGCTAAACAGATGGGCTAAAACTGGAGAGAAGTAAATAAACCAGCATCAAAATCTAGGGGCACTCCAGGGCACGATATAAAAGTCAATGTAATTATTCTAATTATTTTTAATGCGCAAACCAATTCATACATCCTCTGCACATTAAAATCCGAATCAGAAGCACTTAAACAGGTCATGTTTATATGATTGTAATCAAATCTGGTTCCTCATTGAAGTTATTCTATTTAGAAATTAAACAATAAACATGATCTTCCTGTCAATCATCATGGTGAGATACGGCATATGTGAAATATATTATATTATTTGGATCTGATGTGATGTGATTAATATGGTTATTTATCTTGTTTAAATCACACGTGACTTAAACATTATCACCACATCAGCTTGGATGATACTTTTAACGACTCATTCAAGTACAACCTGTCTATATTTTAGTTATCAAATTGGCTCCTACCCCCTCGTCCTACATATATACCAATTCACGATACCATATTTTGATACATCTATGATTTGGAACGCGATTCAAATCTCCATAATTGGCCAACTAACTTAAAAAATAAAAAAGGAATAAAAGACGAGAGAAAATAATAGAGAATGCAGAGAAGAACCACTTGCCATGGCTGCCCGTAATGCTTGATACAGGATGCAGTCGCAGAAATGAAGCAGGGAAGGGAGAAGAAGAAACATAATAGCCCTGTTCAGTTTCATTTAATTTTAAAAAATATTTTAAAAAAGAGAAATTATAGTCTAGTTTTCTAAAGATGGGTTAATATACTTATTTAGGCTTTTAGTATTTTGACCGTTTCAGTTATCGCACCAGAGAAAATTAATAAATTATAGACTAAAATTTATAATTTATAAAAGATTTGAAACTAAAAATATTTTAAAAAAAGCACACACACTCATATATATATATATATATATATATATATATATATATACACTAGTGTTTTGTATTGCATTTTTTAATATATAAATAAAAAACAATTTATTAATTTTAAGGTATTAATATCAAAAGAAATAATCAAACATATAAAAATAATTTAAATATTAAAATAAATGCACCAATAAAATTATAAAAATAAATAATTACATATATTTTTGAAAGATGTACAAAGTTTTTTATATTGTACACAAAGTTATTTTGCAAGAACACATGTCATGTTACCAGGTATCTTCATTTTAAATGCCGCATGGATAGCTTTTATGACCCATTGTTAAACAATTTTATAACCATGCATGTGATCTGGTATATTGTATAAAAAGTTGTTTAGGAAAAGCACATAGAATACTATAAGATATCTATATTTTAAGAGTTTAATTGATATGCATAGTTAATGAAAAGAATTTTATATTAATATTTATTAATATTTTGATAAATAAGTATTTATTGATATCTCGTTTTTCAGTAATTAAAATAAAAATATATATCAAAATATTAATAGATGTAAGTGAAAAATTCTTTACACTGATAATATATATCACTTTAATTTATATTTTAAATACAACATGAACCATCCTTAAAAGTTGAAATTAAAAATCCTTGTGCCCATCAATGAGAAAGGAATCGTGTAAATAAAAATATAAGTTAATAAGCAAAGCCTGTATTAAGAAATTAATTTTTTTAATTATGTTAAATAACTATAATTTGAGTCTTAATATTTTACCTTCTTGTAATGAAAAAAGAATTATTTAAACAAAAAATATATGTATATATCCCATACTTTTCAAATAATTTTATTAAGTTATTTTCTTGTAAACTTTTTATCTCATAAATATAAATATTAACATTTTTAATGTAAAGTTTTTAACCCCGTGAAATATAAATATTAAAAAGCTTGAATATTATATTTTTGAAGGAAATAATTTTAAAAAATCATTAGTAAATTTTGTTTCAGAATTATAAATTACATTCAATTTATATTAGCACTTCATGTAGAACTTTCACTCCTTTCCAATGCACATATTAAGGTTTTTTTTTAAATATTATTATGCATATAAGTTTGAATAAAATGTTAATTTAAAAAATATAATTAATTAAATTTGTTTCTTGATAATAAATCAGGCTTCAATCAGTTTTATTATATATTTTTTTAATTGTTCGATCTCATGTAAATATTAATATGTTTTCATATAGAGTTATTTAATGTCCTACCTACACACTTTAGGATAATTTATTTATTTAGTTTATTTGGATTGAATTTCACTAATTTTTTTTGGTGGTCTAGGATGAAAAATTGAAATAACAAATTTTGTTTCACAATGCTTAACTTGTCAAAAGATAAAAATAGAACATAAAAAACACGTAACTTTATTGCAACCTTTAAAAGTTTTAAAGTGAAAATGGGATAACATTATAATGAAATTCATAGTAAAAATTGCCAAAAATCTCTTCTGGATATGATGCCATATAGGTTATAATGGATAAATTAACTAAATCTGCTCATTTATTATCCATAAGAGTGAGAGTGTGTTTGAGTAAGCTTTAAAAAAATGATTATAAAATAATATAAATAATAATAATAAATTAGAGATTTTTGTGAAAGTAAAAGTTATTTTACGTTTGGATACAATTATGAAAAGTACTTTTTGTTTTATCTCTCTTCTATTGCATCTTTTCATAATTGATTATTTTAAGAAGCAACTCTTTCTTCAAAAAATTACTTTTTTTTAAATTTTGCTATTTTTCAAAATCTTATTCAAACAGATGTCCATGTTTCAGAATTGTTTCTTTTTAATTTAAAAAATATTTTTCTTGTAAAAAAGTACAAACAAACGCACTCTGAATAATACCTTGGATAAAATGGCTCAATTGTACATTAGGGAACTTGTGAGATTACACGGTATACCCAGTACCGTAGTTTTAGACAAAGACCCTAGGTTTACCACTAGGTTTTGAGAATCTTTGCAAAAGGCTTTTTGAAGTTATCTTTTAGTACTTGCCATTAGTAGAATTTACTTATAATAACAGCTATTATCCTAGTATTGGGATGGAACCATATGAGACATTATATTGCAGAAAGTATATATCTCCTTTCTGTTAGTTTGAGATAGGAGAAAGAAACCTAATAGGACCTAATTTGCTACAAAGAACCTCAAAATAAATAAAACTCATTAGGGATCAAATGTTGACTACTGAAAGTTGCAAAAAGTTATGTAGACATAAGAAGGAAGCCTTTGGAATTTCAAGGAGTACATGTATTCCCTCGCATCACTCTTACAATTGGATAGACATATCCTTAAAATCCAAAAAGTTGAGTTCCAGATTCCTTGAACATTTTCAAATCCTTAAAAGAGTTGGTCCCATGGCTTACTAAATAGTTCTTCTACCCTATCTTTTAATTTTTATGATGTCTTTTATGTGTTACAACTCTAAAAATACTGTCCTGATCCTGCACACGTCATAGATCAAGAACCAATGTTGTTTAAAGACAACTTGACATACGAGGTATGACTTGTACAAGTTGTGGATAAGGACAACAGGTGGTTAAGGGTTCGTTTGGTATGAAGGATAGAATAAGACTTGATAGTATTAGATATGATAGTATAAGGCCTGATAGTATAAGACCTGATAGTATAAAACCTAATACGTAATGGTTGGAAATATCATAATGTTTAAAATTATAATGAAAAAGTCTTTATAACAGCTTATACATCAAAACTCAATCAGACCTAATCCCACCCACTAAGACTTGATTAAGTTATCCATCATTTTAATGTATAAGAGAGATTTGATGGATAAGTTTATACAATACAGTATTTATACCAAATAACTGATAAGATCATAATGTATTATATTAACTTATCTTATCAGGTCTAATACAGCATACCAAACAGGTCCTAAGAAATAAAAACATTTCTATGATTAAGGTGGTATGAGAAGGACAAATACCTAAAGAGGCCACATGGAAAATGGAGGAAGATATTAACCAAAAATACCCAATACTGTTTGAATAAGGTAATTACGAAATTTTGAGGACAATTTTTTTTGAGAGATGAAGAATGCCACATTCTCCAATAAAATAAATAGAAAAATAATAATGATAATAAGAAAGTAAATAAATCTAGAAGTAGAATACATATGTGTATATAATGCAAAAGCTCGAATAAGTTAGAAAATAAATGTGTTCAGATTTTTAAGAAAGATAAATTAGGAAAATAATAAATAAAATGAAGTATGTGAAAATTTTTAGGATTTCAAAATAAAAAGTTAAAAGAGTGTATTTAGAAAACTTCCTAAGTGATAGGAAACTTGTAATAATTACATTTCACTATTCAAGTGACTATCTCCTTCTTTTACTTTTATTTATTCAGGTAATTTTTTTAATTTTTTAATTTTTATTTTTTTACGTTGGCCTTTGATTAATTAATAAGGGGCTGGGATAAAGTTACATGTAGGATCTGAAAAAATCTGACCCTATGTTATGTAATTTTTTTTTTACATTTTTTTTCATGTTGATAACAATAAAGTTTAAACTTATGTCATCCTGCACGCTACCTAATTCATTTACTACTAACCTAATCCTAAGTACTTTTATAATCTAGATAATTTCTTTAATTCTCTCCTCAAAATTTTATAGCTATCATCAAATATAAGATTAATCTTTATCTCAAAAACAGGTCATTTTAATTTAAATCTTTATCCAAGTTTCTTATCACTTCAGAAGTTTTCTAAATACACTCTTTTAACTTATTATTTTGAAATCTTAAAAATTTTCACACACTTAATTTTACTTATTATTTTCCTAATTTATATTTCTTAAAAATCTATGCACATTTATTTTCAAACTTATTCAAGCTTTTACAATATATATACATATGCATTCTAATTCTAGATTTATTTAGTTTATTTATTATCATTATTATTTTTCTATTCATTTTATTAGAGCATGTTACAGTTATCTATGTAAATAAAAATATTAAAATATTAAAAAACACAAACATGTTTTATGAGTATCTCTTATTTATTTTCTTAATCTGAATATTAAATAATTATAATTATAGAAATCTTAAAAAATTGAATGACATAATATTATAAATATTGATAATAGATATTGGTAAATAATTATAGAATTGTCTTTGTCCTAATGATTTAATGTGTTAAGTTTTGATGATGACAAATACATCACAAAAGAATATTGATTACATTACATAAATGTGTTTAACGAGATATATTGTATCATACATGATTATATACTTTATCTATTTATATTTCACTTAATAATCATGCAATGAGAAATGTGTAGCATTCTTCACAGAATATATTTAATAATACTTTATATAAGTTATAATGAACTAATATCATATATGTCTCTATGTGAACAAATATATGCATGATGCATGTTTTAGTGTTTTTATACTTAGAAATCATGCATATTCTGTAAAGTGTTGTATATTACATATTTTATAGAACATATCTAATAGAAATTGATAAATGTCTTAAATGGATATGTGTTTATAAGAGTCTTTTATGAAAGTTAGATTAACTAAAGTTATATATTATTCACAACAAGAATTTTACAAATTTGCTATCAAATTTAACTACAAAATTTTTTTGTAGTTAATCCGTAACTAATTAGTTACAGAATAAATTTTCCTAGTTAAATTTCGAATGCATAAGGAAAATTTTTTTATCAAGCAAATAGCTACAAATTAGCTACAATTTCGCTATGAAATTTAGCTACAACTATTTTTTGTAGCTAATTAGCTACGAATTAGTTATGAAATGAATTTTCCTAGCTAAATTTTGAATACATAAAAAAAAATTATTAAGCAAATATCTACAGAATAGCTACAATTTAGCTACGAAATTTAGCTACATTTTTTTTATTTAGTTCCGTCGCTTCTTAGGGAGAAAAAAATCAACGGAAGTGTCCCTCGCTTCTTAGCTGCCTCCTGGTTTTGTACCCCAAATTGCAACACAACCTTTAGGATTTGCTCAAGCCATCTATATTACAACATTACCAAATGTTTCACCAAGAAATCAAGGAAATATTAATGGTCAAGGAGCAAGAACAAGTACAAATCGAAATGAAAAGTTAAATCAATAGACACTTGTTTTCCCAAACTTACCTAGGGATTTTTCATCAATCCATCTAGGAAATACAAACACTGCTCTAAGCAATATTTGACAACAAGTCGATGAAAGCAATTGTGAGATGGTTAATATGTTGTCTCAACAAATGACCACAATCATAACACCCTTAATCGAGTCAACTAATAATACCTATAATGCTCTAGCAAGACAAATGGGTCTGATTGCTGATATGTTTGGACAACCTGAGGATCTTATTGTAAACCAAGTAGGAAATGCCTAGCCTGCACAAAATAAGCAATATCAGCATGTGCATCCTGAGCGGGCTCAAATTGTGAATCGAAATTAGAATGCTGATTAGTACCTAGAAAGGTTTAGACAAAACAATCTTGGGAGGCACCACAACATTAATCAGATTGTGAACAATTTTTAAATAGTTATGGTTTTAATGTAGGGTATGTGAACCAACCTTACTTTATTTCAACATATCCTGATTTCATTAAACAGGTAGAACTGCCTAGGGGGCTACAAAGTCCCAAAACTAACCAAGTTTGCTAGTGAGGCTGGTGAGTCAACAATCAAACATGTACCTAGATACACAATCGAGTCAGGGGAAACTGCTAATAATGAATATTTAAAAATGAAATATTTCTCAAGTTCTTTAACTAAGAATGCTTTTATTTGATTTTTGACTTTGCCCTGAAATTCAATCCATTCTTAGAATCAATTAGAAAGAAGTTTTCATGAACAATTCTTTCAAGGAGGAACCAAAGTTAGTCTAATGAACTTGTTTAATATTAAATGAGCAAATGGAGAATTGATAGATGATTACCTAACTTGATTTAGGCAAATGAAAGCTAGGTGTTTCATTATTATTCCTGAAGTTGAAATAAATTACTGCCAGTAGCCTCGATTATTCAATAAGAAAGAAACTAGTCAACCAACAACTATTAGATATGTCTCAGTTAGCAAATAAAGTGATACAAATAGAACAGCTTAGGCTTGAAAAGGAAAGATATAAGAAACATATAAGGCGTGATAAAATTGCCTATGTTGAAATAAATGAAAATGAAGATGTAGACGAAGAGGGTAATGAAGAGAACATAGTTGAACTTTAGTCAAGTCATCCTTATGTTTGCACATTTTAAAACCTATTAGAGCAAAGGATAAGTCAAAATTCACAAATAGACAATCCTGTGGCTTTGGTATCATAAAAACTGATAAAAATTTGGTGCGTTGTTAAAAGATAAACAAGTCAAATTACCAAATGATCATAAGATTCATTCTCTTAAGGAAATTAAAGGTTGAAAGTATTGTAAGTACCATCATAAATATTATCATTCGACTAATAATTGTGTCTATTTCAGGAATTTGATTTAAAAAGCAATCAAAGAATGAAGGCTTAAATTCAAGGAAAAAAATAAAAAAGAAATGAAGGTTGGCACTAATCCATTCGAGATGAATGCTAGCTATATTGAGCCAATGGAATTTCTTCAAATAAATATGGTGGATGTCATTGAAAATGCAACTCCAGAGATCAATACCAAGGTTGATCTTGATATGTTTGAGACAGATGAGAAGGAAGTCTATAACATCTTAATATTAATATCTCAGTATTAACAGTAAACAAGAGATATTTAGCATTACAATGTCACTACGTACATTCTAATTATATATAAATATCCATAATGTTCGTTGGAAACACTATAGAGAGTCATATGAAATGTTGTAATACAATAATTATACAATAATGCATCAAGTACATATACATCACTAGCCTTAGAAAAGGCTTTAAGTGTTTCATACCTTAAACATTTCAAAGTATACTAATAAGTACACAAACTGAAACATTATATAAAACCAAGTCTAATCTTTATCTTCATTCTTCTTCTTATCCTTGGAAGAAGGTTCACCTGGAATTACATGATATACAATAGGGTGAGAAACTATATTCTCAGTATGAGGTCATACATAACATAGAGAAACATAATTTCAATATCAACTAGTGAAACATGTTTAAAACTTATACAAGGTCTAACCATAACATTTAGATAAACCAAGATAACTTACATTGCATATTTACATCTGGTTCAACTCAGAACTAATACATAGAAATCATAAAAATATTGGTTTAATACGTTGTTTTGTGATAATTAGAGGTATCTTCTCACAATAACATATATCCTGACACACTGAGAAGTTCAGTCTAAATCCTGATTCCAAAGAACCTAAAAGATCCCTACTTATATCCTTTGGCCTTGGCACTATCGAAACATCAATGTTAAGTCCTTACTCATAATAGTCTTTCAGACACCCATCAATTTTCCTTGGCCTTCAAGAATAACATCAAAGGATATTCAAAAATCAATAATTACCATTTTCCTTCATACGTAATAGATATAATTTTCCACTTTAAAACTATGTCTGTTGGTACTTTAACACTCCTTAGGAAACATATTCTTATTATTCCATCTACAATGAGGACTCACCCTTATCAATATAGTTAAGGAACAAAAAAAATGCCAATTAAAATAATAACTAGTATGTCAATTGATTTACATTCCTAACCAAAATCACATCCTGCTCAATCTTAACCTTTGAACTTTGCTCAGTAAAATGAGCATAACTTGAACTACAGAGGTTGAAACGATGCGATTCCAGTGGCATTGGAAAGTTGAGAGAAAGAGTTACAACTTTCATGAAGACCATAAGAGCTAATTCTCATTACAGAGGGAGAAACGGCTGTGTCATTTGACACGGCCCCGGTCATGTTTTCATCTGTGAGGAATTTCTTCTGACAGAGAGGTACACGGCCCACCCCGTGTTTTCAGACATATGTTTCTTAACTAGAAACATGGCAGCAACTCTCCTGCACGATGCTACTATTCTTTTGGTCATTTTTCATGAATTTTGGCCACTCTAACTTAGTTTCTAAGTGATTATAAGCTCCTAAACAATTCATAAACACATAAGAATCATTAATCACCAACCAATACATCTTAATTTAGATTAAAACACCAAAATCTTCCTATTAAATGACCTAAACCTCTCTTTGGGATTTCAAATATCCAAATGAGATATTCAAAGCTTTTAACTTCAATTAATGTTTGTTAGCCAAGTGGCCTCAAACTCAAGAGGGGGTGAATTGAGTTTATGAAATATTTTCGCAAATTTTTCGTAAAACGTTTGTTAAACAATTTTCGTTGAAGCTATTGGATAATTGAAGTGAATAGATAAATGAGATTAAATACTTCACACACAAATTAAATAAACCAAGATGAATAATATTCAAGCAAGCATATAAAGTAAATGCACAAATGTAAAGAGATAGGGTTGAGAGAATCAAACACAAGAATTTATCCTGGTTTAGCCACCCCTTGTGACCTACGTCCAGTCCTCAAGCGAACCACTCGAGATTTTCCACTAAACTTCAAGCTTGAATGGGTGCTTGAAAACCTTTATACAATAGAGCACTCACCAACACCTTGGGATACCTCATCCTTGTGCTTTGAGCCTCAAAAACAGGGATGCCTCACCCTTTACAACCTTTTGAGGGATGCCTCAAAGATCGAGGATACCTCACCCTTTTCTAACTTTGAGAGATACCTCACTCTCTAAGGGATACCTCACCCTTCACTCTAGAGGGATACCTCACCCTCTCTTTTTCAGATTACACAAAGTATAGAAGATAAAAACTCTCTTAAAGAGTAGATAAATACAAATTGAAGCTCTTAATATGCTCTCAAAGATTTTTCACGTTTTTACAAAAAACAGAGCAAGAAATGGATTTGAGGATTGATTCATGTTTGGAAGTATTGATGATCAGTTTTTTTGGTTCAAGGTCAACCTCAAATAAAGACCCAACTTTGGTATTTATAAGTTTCTCATTTAATAGAGCCGTTGGGGTTTTCTGGGCACGCATTAAATGCATTAAATATAGCCGTTGGACGTTATCAGGATTCTTGTAATCGATTACTCAGCTCAGGTAATCGATTACATATGTTGTTCCAACGTGTTCTTGACTTTCTGGGCTCTGTGTAATCAATTACATTCTTGGTGTAATCGATTACATGGCTTCTGACTTATGTGTAATCGATTACAATATCTGTATAATCGATTACTTGACTTCTGACTTGCTGTGTAATTGATTACAATATCCATGTAATCGATTACATGACTCTTTGAACGTGTTCATGCTTTTGCTTTTAAATGAGTTTGTTGGCTTAAAGGGCTTGATGTAATCGATTACATATATTATGTAATCGATTACATGACCTCTGACTTGCTTGTAATCGATTACATTGCTCATGTAATCGATTACATGCCTTCTGTTTGTTGTGTAATCGATTACAAACGTCGTGTAATCAATTACATTGGCCATTGAACACATTTTTCAAGTCCAATAAAGCTTGTAAGTCATTTCTAACACCTTGAGACACTTGATTAAACATAAATCCTTTTAAGAGTGTTAGATTTAAGATTGAAACTCAAGTTTTATTGAAAGCCATGTTTAACTTTGAAATTTTTCATTTATTTTGAAATCATATATTGAAAAACCATTTGAGAAATCTTGAGAGCATTTAACATTAATGTTCTAAGTCTTATAACTAAATAAACCTCTTGACTTCTTTCTTTGATCTGGATTTTTTCTTTTGCGTTTGATCTTCTCTTTTGCACTTGAACTTTACTTTGGCCTTTGTTATCATCAAAAACTCATTTGATATGCTTCAAGATATAAGCATTCACATTCTCCCCCTTTTTGATGATGACAAACTAAACATTCAACAGAATGAGAAATATATGCATTTATTTGATTATCAGATAATTAAGTGCAACACTCCCCTGTAATGTATGCATGAGATAGAATATGTGAAAGTGCAAAACTCCCATATACACATGCAATATATTTCACTAATTTCTCCCCGTTGGCATTATAAAAAAGAAGACATAAGCATTCAGATTTGATATATTTATTTCATATTATAAGTTTATTAAATGAGATCAATATAAGAGTATAATCGTTTAGCACATCAAGATGTGACACCAATAGCAAATGCATATGAAGAGAAACTTAGATAGTATTTATCATTTATGCCAATAGAAATCAGAGTCATATACAAAAGCAATATGAGATTAGATAAAGATTAAGCAAAAGGAAAGCATCATGAAGGACCAAACTTGAAACAATAAAAAAAAGGTTCCAAATCATTCCAAGACAATTTCAAACATCATTTAAGCATATATTCCAGTCAGATTATGATCCAAAACACATTATTGTGTAGCAAAACAACATATTATGCATCAAGTTGATGTATTATGCAGAAGATTGTGACATTATGCAGCAAAATGTTATGCAACAAGACATTATGCAACAATATGACCAATTTATGCAGCAGATAAGCATATTATGCAGTAGACCAATATATTGTACAGCAGAATTAGATGCATGATTGATCTATTATGACAAGTTCAAAGATATTGATATTATACATGCCATTTCACATGAAAAATATATTCATCTAACATATTCAAGATATTAAACTAGTGAAGCATAGAGCAAGTCACACTTAACCAAAGGATGCAAGTTCAAGCTTCTTGGAGACAAGGAGGATAGCTTAATGTATTTTTCTGATTTTGTGCTTGGAGCAGCCACTTTTCAGGATATCCAAAGTTAATTCTTGGCCTTCAAGCACACCTACAACACACTTTAATTTTTGACTTTTGGTACCCAAATTTTCTTGGGTCCTTGTGTGTTAGTCTTTGCCAAAGTGTCTTTGGGAACCCAAACCAATTTAGTTCCTAGCTTGTTATTGATATTCTTCCTTACATTGCAATTTGATGCACTATGCCCTTTCCTACCACAATGAAAGCATTTAATAAAGGGACTATTTGATGTACTTGATGAAACAAAGAAGTTCTTGAGAAACTTTTGTTGTTTATTGGGATTATACCCCAAACCAGCCTTTTGAAAAACGCATCTTTAGTTTCCAAGTAATATGTTCAAATTATCTCTTCCATAGGTAAATTTTGAAAGAGTATTTTTCAAATCCTCAATCTCAATTTCAAATGCTTTACATGATGAGCAAGATGAGGGTGTAGATGCATTATCAAGAGATAAACATGTCATGCATGAAGATTTTGCATCTATCAATCCAAGAGTTTCATTTTCTAATTTCAATTCCTCAATTTCTTTGTTTAAAGCATAAATTTGTTTTTCAAATGAGGAAATTGATTTCTTGGATGATGAGACAAGTTTTGCAAGTCTTATGGATTCTTTATGCAATTCTTCAAATGCATCTTGTAGTTCATTATAGGAAGGGGAATAGTTTGATTCAAAATTTGAAGATGTTACCTCTATGTCATTTTCATCTTCCTCTTCTCCTCTAGCCATGAAACATAGATTGGCTTTCTCATTATCCGAGCTATCGGTTGAATCCATGTCATTATCATCCCAAGCTATGTAGACTCTTCTTTCTTTCTTCTCCCTTGAGGATTTTTTGTGGTATTTTTCCACTTTACTTTGATAAATTGAGCACTCCATCTTCATGTGACCAAATTCTCCACATTCATAGCATTTAGGAGTGGATGAGGTTTCTTCCCCTTTATGATAGACATTCTTTTGGGGAAAGAGAGGTCTTCTTTGAGCTTCACTCATCTTGAAAAATCTTCCAAATTTCTTTACTAGTAGAGCAAGATTCTCCTCATCTATTTCCAAGCCATCTCCATCATATTCATCATCATCATGATCATTAATCACGGAAGAAGTGGCCTTGAGAGCAATCCCCTTCTTTTTGTTGTCAACTTCTTCACTTTGTTTGAGTCTATTCAACTCCAATTCATATTCTTAGAGCTTGCCAAAAAGTGTGGCTAAGGTCATGGCTGAGAGATTTCTTGACTCCGATATAGCCGTCACTTTAGGTTGCCAATCCCTGCTCAAACATCTTAAAACATGTTAATAAGATCTTCATTGGAAAATGTCTTTCCTAATGAAGCTAAATGATTTACAATAATTATAAAACGTTTTTGCATTTCTTGAATGCTTTCATTTTGGTTCATTCTAAAAAGCTCATATTCATGAGTGAGAGTATTGATCCTTGATCTTTTCACTTCACTAGTACCCTCATAAGTCACTTCTAAAGTGTCCCACATTTCTTGGGCAGATTTACAATTTGAGACTCTAAATAATTCATCATACCCCAAGGATGCGGTAATGATGTTTTTGGCACTCAAATTATATTGGACCTTTTTCTTATCATCATTGGTCCATTGACTTCTTGGTGTATTAACCCTTACACTATTAACAACTTTTGTGGGGATAAAAGGACCATTTTCAATAGCATCCCATACATCTAAATCAATAGCTTCAATAAAAATTTTCATTCTTTCTTTCCAATAAGCATACCCACCCCATTGAAAAAAGGAGGTCTATAGATAGAAGAACTTTCTGAAAACTCCTTTGAGGAGGCCATCACTTTCTCTTGAAGCTGCTAAGCCCTTTACACAAGAGCCTAGCTCTGATACCACTTATTAGCCAAGTGGCCTCAAACTCAAGAGGGGGATGAATTGAGTTTATGAAATATTTTCGCAAATCTTTCGTAAAATGTTTGTTACACAATTTTCGTTGAAGCTATTGGATAATTGAAGTGAATAGATAAATGAGATTGAATACTTCACTCACAAATTAAATAAACCAAGATGAATAATATTCAAGCAAGCATATAAAGTAAATGCACAAATGTAAAGAGATAGGGTTGAGAGAATCAAACACAAGGATTTATCCTGGTTCACCACCCAATGACTTTTCTAGTGACCTACGTTCAATACAAACCTCAAGCGAACCACTTGGGATTTTCCACTAAACTTCAAGCTTGAACGGGTGCTTGAAAACCTTTACACAATAGAGCACTCACCAACACCTTGGGATACCTCACCCTTGTGCTTTGAGCCTCAAAAACAGGAATGCCTCACCCTTTATAACCTTTTGAGAGATGCCTCACCTTCAAGGGATACCTCACCCTTTTCTAACTTTGAGAGATACCTCACTCTCTAAGGGATACCTCACCCTTCACTCTAGAGGGATACCTCACCCTCTCTTTTTTAGATTACACAAAGTATAGAAGATAGAAACTCTCTTAAAGAGTAGAAAAATACAAATTGAAACTCTTAATATGCTCTCAAAGATTTTTCAAGTTTTTACAAAAAATAGAGCAAGAAATGGATTTGAGGATTGATTCACGTTTGGAAGTATTGATGATCAGTTTTTTTGGTTCAAGGTCAACCTCAAATAAAGACCCAACTTTGGTATTTATAAGTTTCTCATTTAATAGAGCCGTTGGAGTTTTTTGGGCACGCATTAAATGCATTAAATATAGCCGTTGGACGTTATCAAGATTCTTGTAATCGATTACTCAGCTCAGGTAATCGATTACCTATGTTGTTCCAACGTGTTCTTGACTTTCTTTTTCTTAGTCTGTGTAATCGATTACATTCTTGGTGTAATCGATTACATGGCTTCGATTTATGTGTAATCGATTACAATATCCATGTAATCGATTACTTGACTTTTCCCGACTTCACTTTGTGTAATCGATTACAATATCCATGTAATCGATTACATGACTCTTTGAACGTGTTCATGCTTTCCTCTGGCTTGATGTAATCGATTACATATATTGTGTAATCGATTACATGGCCTGCTTTCTCGACTTGCTTTGTAATCGATTACATTGCTCATGTAATCGATTACATGCCTTCTGTTTGCTGTGTAATCGATTACAAACATTGTGTAATCAATTACATTGGCCATTGAACACATTTTTCAAGTCCAATAAAGCTTGTAAGTCATTTCTAACACCTTGAGACACTTGATTAAACATAAATCCTTTTAAGAGTGTTAGATTTAAGATTGAAACTCAAGTTTTATTGAAAGCTATGTTTAACTTTGAAATTTCCCACTTATTTTGAAATCATATATTGAAAAACCATTTGAGAAATCTTGAGAGCATTTAACATTAATGTTCTAAGTCTTATAACTAAATAAACCTCTTGACTTATTTCTTTGATCTTAATTTTTCCTTTTGCGCTTGATCTTCTCTTTTGCACTTGAACTTCACTTTGGCCTTTGTGATCATCAAAAACCCATTTGATATGCTTCAAGACATAAGCATTCACAATGTTAAGAACATGTAATAAAAGATCAAAGAAACTCAATCGTGCACTTAAAACACATCAAACTCTTCTAAAACTCAAATTGACCCATTATGCACCTTAAGTACATCTATGGTGAAAGTAGAGAGAAGAGATGAAGATGAGCAAAGAACCCCTACCTTTGTAGTTGTGTTGATGAATCAAGCTTGCTTAGATCCTTAAGCCTTGTCTTTACCCTTAGCTTTCCTCTTTCTCTCTTCCCCTTCCTTTTGCTTTTCCTTTCTTTCCTCTTCTTTCTCTTCTCTTCTCACGTTTTCTATTTCTGATTTTGTGAAACAAAGTGCCATGAGAAAGGCTTATAAATGAGGAAATTATGACTCATTTAGCCCTTAGGTTAAAGAAACAAAGTGCAGAAGAAAAACTAAATAGCAAACGAGTTTTTGAGGATTAAGGATGATGGATCTCTAATTGCTCGAACCCGAGACTTCAATATTTGATCCAAGACTCCCCTCTCTTTCTCCAAGGAGTTGCAGCTGCTTTCCTCGGCCAGAACTCTCTCAAAACATGCTAAGGGTGTCAATATATAGGCCTCCAACACAAACTTCTCGTAGAAGTTTCAATAATTGAGTTTCTGACACGAATACACGGCCGTGTATGATTCTGTTTGGAAGAGCAAAATCTACTATTTTAATTGTAAAAGTCAGAGGAGTACACGGCCTAGGCCGTGTATTCTCACACGGCTGTGTATTTTTACGCAGCCTAGGCCCTGTATTTTGATGCAGGTCCTGTATTTTGACTTCTTCATTTTTTGGCCTGGATTCTTCTCAGAAACTCTTCTTTCATTGCTTCAAAGGGACAAATTGATCTTCATGAATCCATAGCCCTTCTTCAAGTGTATGTCAAGCTTGATTTAGGTTAAATGAACTCCACTATTCAAAGGTTTCCTGAAAAGTTCAAGTATTAGTGTCTGAGAATACATTTAAGCAAAGTTTCACAGTAATATTCCAATTAGGGTTTGATATCAAAAACTAAGCTAAATGATGACAATTAAGCACAAATGGATTTCAATGAATCAATTACAAGGCGATTAAAATATAGGAATAATCAACAGATCAAACACCTAAGGATGAATACCCTATATCAATTATTGATATGTTGATCGATTCAGCATCAAGTCATGAAATTCTAAGTTTCATGGATGGATATTCTAATTATAACCAGATATGCATTGTTGAGGAGGACGTATCGAAAATAGCATTTTGATGTCTTGGTGTAATTAGCACTTATGAATGGGTAGTTATGCCTTTTGGTTTGAAAAATGTTGGGGCTACTTATTAACGGGCCATGAACATCATTTTTCATGATTTAATTATAAAATTCATGGAGATATACATAGATGATGCAGTGGTTAAATTGAAATGGAAAGATAAACATTAAATAAACCTAAGGCAATCATTTGAAAGAATGAGAAAACATGAGTTAAAAATGAATCCTTTTAACTGTGCTTTTGGTGTGTCTGCGGGTAATTTTCTTGGTTTCTTAGTCCAGAAAAAGTGTGTTGAAGTTGATCGAAATAAGGCAAAGGCCATCTTAGAGGCCTCACTACCTTCGATTAAGAAGCAACTTCAATCTTTATTGGGGAAGATTAATTTCCTTCAAAGATTCATATCAAATCTATGTAGTAGGATTAAGGTTTTTTCTCTGTTGCTTAAACTCAAAGCTAAGGAGGAGTTTCAATGGGAGAAGGAATACCAAGAAGCTTTTGACAAGATAAAAGAATACTTGACTAATCCTCCGACGATGACCCTTCTTGTTCTAGGGTGTCCATTGAAGTTATATATTTCAACATCAGAAAAAATCATTGGGAGCATGCTGGCACAAGAAGATGATAATGGAATTGAAAGAAACATTTATTATATTAGTAGGATTTTAATTGATGCTAAAACCAATAGTGCAGTAGATAAATTGTGTCTAGCTTTGTATTTCTTTTGTACTAAGTTAAAGTATTATATGAAGCCTTATGATGTACTTGTCTTATCCAAGATAGATATAATAAACTATATGTTATCAAAACCTATTTTATATGGTAGAATAGGGAAGTGGGCTCTTACTTTAACTAAATTTTCTTTAGAATATGTGCCTTTAAAAGTAATTAAAGGCTAAGTCGTCGTTGGATTCTTAACAAAACACCCTGTGTGGAAATCAAAGAAAATGAAATTGACTTTGTATGGTTAAAACCCTGGAAGCTGTACTTTGATGGGTCAAGACATAACAGAGGTGTAAATTTAGGAGTTTTGTTTATTTCTCTAAAGGGGATCCCAACCAAGTTTATGTTTGAATTAAGATATGAATGTTCGAATAATGAGGTTGAATATGAAGCCTTAATTACTGGTTTACAATTATTAATTTTGATGAAGGCTAGAAATGTTAAGATTATGGGTGATTCTCAATTAATAATCAAGTAATTAGCTCAAGAATATTGATGTATAAATGATAAATTGATTAAGTACTTAGCTTTTTCAATGAAATTGTTAAATGAATTCGATGAGGTCATCACTTAGCATATTCCTAGAGATAAAAATGCAAAAGCCAATGAATTGGACTAGATTGCCTTAGAGTATAAAATTTCAAGTGACTCTTTAGTTAAGCTAATTAAGGTTAAAGAAAAATTGTACTCATTCAAAAATTTAGAAATTTGTACAATAAAAAATTCAGACCCTTTGAATTAGAAGAAATCGATTGTAGATTATTTAAGCAATCCCAATTCACCAGTCAAATAGAAGGTAAAATACAGAACCCATCATTATGTTATAATAGGTTATACATTCTACAAGAAATTAGTAGATGGAAATCTATTGAGTTGTCTAAGTGAAAATGAAGCTTATTTAGCTTTAGCTAAAATACATGAAGGAATATGTGGGACCCATTAGGTTGGTAAAAAGATGAAATGAGTTTTGCCTCGACAAAGGGTTTATTGGCCAACTATGGCCAGCCTCGACAAAGGGTTTATTGGCCAACTATGGCCAAAGAATGTAATTCTTATGCTAAGTCTTGTGAACAATGCCATAAGCATGGAAACATTCAACATGTTACAGCAAGTGAATTACATTCAATTGTAAAATCTTAGCCTTTTCGAGGATGGCACTTGACTTAATTGGGTTAATTACACATGATTTTTTGAAATGTCATAGATATATTTTAGTTGGTGTTGACTATTTCACTAAATGAGTTAAAAAAATTCCATTAAAAGATGTCGCATAAGAAGATGTGATTAATATTATCGAAGAAAATATTGTGCATAGGTTTAATATTCCCTAAACCAAAACCATCGATTAAGGAAAAATGTTTATTGGTGGAAAGGTTGTTGATAGCTACACAGAATGTAGTTATTTGTGCCCTATCCTTGTGCTAGAATGAATGCTATTTCCTTGTTTAAATGCATATTTGGAGGGTTTTGTGCTTATATCTGATATATTCTGAATCTAAGCCTTTCTGATATGTTATTATGCAAAACTGAGCTTTAATGATCATGGATTGAGTAGATTTATATATGTTATTGATTTGGTATTTTCTCTATGATAGGAGGGGCTCCAAACAAGGTTAAATATGGAGCAATTGAGCTTAAAGAGGAAGAGGAAGCCAAATTGGCATTCCAGCAAGCAATGTCGCGGCGCAAGGCAGAGCACGCCGCGGCGCAAAGAGGATGTTCAGCCTGGTCATACTTGGACCCAGAGCAAGAGCGCCGCGGCGTAAGGAAGGCAACGTTGCGGCGGTACTTAACCGACCCATTGTGCGCCGCGGCGTGCATATGTGGCCGCCGCGGCGTGAAGGCGGCTGCTGAGCCTATAAATAGATTTTTACACGTTTTTCTAAAAACCTCTCCCTTCTCTCTCGTTTTCTCTCTGTTTTTCTGAGTTTTGGCCATTTGGCCATCTCTCTCTTTTTATGTTTTGTTAGTTTTAGTTAGTTTAGGTTAGTTTTAGGTTAGTTAGCTTGGCTAGATCTTCATTGCTGGTGGATTGGAGGCCAGGATCAGAGGATTGAATGAGGATTCAAGCTTCAAAGACAAATCTAATGAGCTTCTTTCTCTCTTTTCCCTTTCTCTCTTCTCTTCCTTATCTTTTGTATAGCTAAGCTATGTTTTAGGAGTATTTTGGATCCTTTGATATATATTAATAATGTGTTTTTCTCTGAGTTTGTATTGATGTTTGATTATGGTTCAATCATTATCTGTGCTTAATGCTTGTTCTTGGTTGGCCTCAATTGCATGATCATAATATTGGAAAATGAACTAGACATAGGGATTTGTTAATATGGATATGGTGTGGTTGATACATGTTCGGCGAGTTCAATTGGCTTGGATGAGTTGATTCGTTAATAGAATAGAAATATACCTATTAACTATGTATAGTGTGTGATTGAGAATAGATCGTTCATGAGTAGAAGTTGCACTGGCTCTCAAGGAAACTTAGTGAGTTGGGAAATTGAAACCAGGGTTGATTGACCTAGACATAGGCTATTGACTAATGAAGATTCTCAAGCTAACCTAATCAATGCATTTATGTTTATGAAGGGAGCATGTTGTTGATAGATGTAGGGGGTGAAGGAGGATTTCCTGAAACCTAACCGCTTTTAGGTTTATTGCTTTTGTAGGTTAGTTTAGTTTAGATTATTATTTTCCTATTTTTATGTCCTTGTCTAGAATTGATTAAGCTATTGGTTGGTATTTAGCGTTATAACATAATAATATCCTCGTGGGAACGAACTTTTACTTAATATCATATTATGCGGTTAGAAAAAGGGCAACACGTTTGACCCTTAACAGTTGTACAATATGCAGAAACAAGGAACATCAAAATGATTACTTCAACTCCATATTATGCTTAGACAAACAGTCAAGTTGAAGCAACTAACAAAATAATCATTAGTATAATTAAGAAGCATGTTGGTCGAAAGTCAAAAAGTTGGTGTGATATGCTAAGTCAAGTATTATGGGCTTATCGAAATTCTCCTAGAGAAGCTACTAGTTATACACCATACAAATTAGTTTATGGCCAAGAAGTTGTTTTACTAATCGAAATTAACCTGTAGTCTATTAGGTTACAATGTCAAGATGATATTCCACGTGATAATTACTAAAATTTTACATTTGACAAATAATTTAGATGAAGAGAGGTTGATTGCCCTAGAAAATTTGATTCGACAAAAATAAAGAATTGCTAGATTTTATGATCATCGAATTAAGGTTAAAGAATTTAAGCTTGGTGACTTAGCGTGGAAAACCATTTTACCAATAGATAAAAAATTAAGGAGTTATGGAAAGTGGTCCCTAGATTGGGAAGGACCATTTTGAATTGAGAAGGTATTTTCAGGGAATGTCTATTCGATGATTAATATTAATTCACAAGAAAGGATTCCTTCAATTAATGACAAATATTTAAAAAGATATAAGCCAACATTGCAAGAAATAAATATTTCATATTAAGCACTTTGATTTACAAATAATCAAATTAACTTGTTTGAGTATAAAGAATAAACATCCTATTTTTTACTATTCTTTAAAGAAAAGACAAGAGAAGCCAAGGTATCTTCAACCTTCCTCTTTGAGTTTTGGGATCGTATATAAGCTAGTTCAGAAGTATGGATGGTAGAAAGGATGTCTCGAGTCTAAATGGCTAATGCAATACATTTAGCTTTGAGCTGTTATTTTTTATCTTCGCATTTCTCCACAACAGTTTGCATTAGTCTCTGTTTCGACTCAAGTTCAACTAGTTGTTTCTTCAAATTGTCAAATTGAGTCGAATAGTCTTGGAGTTGTTTTTGAGCTCCAGACATGGTGGTATCCAATCGAGTTTGCTTTGCCTTAGCTTTTGTTGCCTTCTTGGCAATATCAGTCTTCAAATGTAAAAGTTATTGATGATCAAGGATAGGTTGTTGATACCCGAAATAATTGGATAAGAGATCTTCAAAAAAACCCCTTCTCTTATGGATGGTTTCTCTTACATCTAGATCTAGTTGATGATCAAATTGACCAATTTGATCTAGAATAGACGTGACATGTTGCTTCGACTCCTCAAAGGTCATCAAATGGCCAAGATTCATATCAAGAGTCTTCTTTAAGTCTTGCAGAAGTGGTGCAACTAAGGAGCTTTGAACTTCTACTTCTAATTGTGTAGTAAATTGTTAGGACTTATAAGACATCGAGATCTTTCCTGAAAGCATGCCTGAAGAGGGTCGAGCTCCAGCATTTCCTTGAATAAATCAGGGTCAATAAAAGATGGATTGGAAGTAAGAATGACGGGTTAAGGATCATCAAGTGGTTTAGCCACTTTTTTTCGAGTGGTTGATTTGGAGTAGTATTCAAACCACTCGAAGGTTCAGGCTGGTCAAGTATGGATTGGACCTCTATTTCTTCATTATTGGTTATGGAGATGAAGGATTAACATCCCCAACTTCCCAAGCAGGCGAAGTCGAAGGAGAAGGATTTTGAGCCTAATGTGAACTTGGCTGAGTTAGAGAATTATGTAAAATGTCTTCGACTCCAATAGTTAGAGGTTCTCTTTTAACATTCTACAAAATGAAATTCGATATCAGAAGATATACATAAGGCTTTAAAATACATACGTATAAAAGACTCACCACTTGAGAATCCTCGATTTCAATCTCATTTTTAAGAGAATTAACAGACTTCTCCATTGTCGAAATAGGACCAATAATGTCCTGAGGTTCTTCAGCTTCTTCTACCTCAATAGATTTTTGAGGAGCATGCTTCTTCCTCTTTTGACCAATGGATTTTATCCTAGTACCTTTCGATTTAGGAGCTTTGCTAGTGCTTGAAGAAGATGGTTACATATAGAAATAATAAGAGTGATGATTAAGCAAAAGAATTCACTATGGTAATTTTAGGAATATACATTCGAATGAAGTTTCTTGGAATATTTCAAATGTTTGATATTCGAAAGAGACTTTGTGAAAACCTCTTCAAATGGAGGCATATTTGAGATCACATTGAATGAAGGTATTACCCGAGGAATCATAACTTTTAAGACAGAGGTAGAAGAAGTTTTTTTGCTCTTTGGAGGCGTAGATTCTTCATCAGTAGGCCACTCTTCAATTTGGGCCTTTGGATCATCTGTAACTCTTGTGCTCTTTGATACTGTAAAGAAAGGAGAAAGGATTACTAAAAGAATTGTAAAAAGAAACACAAGTTAGGATGGAAAATTTTCATAAGGAGGATATCTTAATATTTGAGTACTACCATACAAGAATCCTCAAAATTTATATAAATACTGCTTAGCAAAGGAAACTTTTTTTTCTTAATTTTATAATAAACACTAATTGCCTCACTAGCTGGATCAAGATACTAGTTAGTCATGCTAAAAGGAGCATAAAGCATAAGGAGATATTTTCGGAAAGGTGGGCAGTAGTCCTTAAATTATGCTGCAGGATTCGACATGAGCACACCAATGAACTTAGCATAATGATTTTGATGGTGTTTAGCTTTCTCATGTTGAAGAACTTGCTTAGCTTCTTGAACTGCCAACCTTGGATTTCGAGTATCCCATTTGACTTTGAAATATTTTTCAAACTTAAAGATTTCTTAAAGATGCGTACCTTTCATTTTTTCTTTGGATCTCCACTCTGCATAAAAGAGCTTTGGTTAGTCATCCTTGAGAAGCAAATATTCAAATCAACATAATGGTCTTTATAATATTGATTCCACCAATCAACAAAATCTACAGAGACAAAAACTGGGCTGACACTTAAAGGGGTTGAACTCTTTTTTTCTTTTTTCTTTCATTTTGAGATAAGCCTTCAAGTGTTTGGTTGTGTAAATATAACTATCAACAAGTTGATGGTCTTCATCCATCGAAATAGGGATAGGTAAACCCTGAGAAAAACCAAATTGCCTATACAAAGTGGAAGGTATGTAGGCATAGATGTTTAGTCTTTTCAATTTTGGTAAACTCATATTCATGACTTGAGGACATAAGAAATTGCTCCATAATTCAAAGTTTTCTACTTAAGCACTAGATGGTTTAGCAAAGAAAGATTTTAGGGCAAAGAAAGGTTTTCAAAACTAAGGACATTGGGATCAATTTGAAAATAGGGTAAGATTGAAACTTCCAAAATTGATTTTTATTTGATGAAATAAGGAAAATAAAACTTTGAAGTCTTTGACTTCATGACCTTTTTTAGAAGAATGATGAAGGAAAGAAAGCCTTATTCCTTCGATTTCCCTAGAAATGTTTTCTACCACCGAACTAGTCAAAAGTGGCTCGAATGTAGCATTAAGCCATAATTGAAGAAGTCATAAAGGACCACCACGATTGGTCAAGGGTCCTAATTTCTCATCTTTGAGTGTGTTGATAGCTTCACCCTTGACTTCAAAAAAATGAGCTAGAATAAGTTTTCTCAAGCAAAGTTTGCGCCCTTCATGAAGAGTTTCTAAGGGAATAAGAGATTTAGGAATCTGAAGAGACTTAGTGCAGAAAACAAAAGTACTAAGCCAAAGAAGAAGAAAAGCAACATGCTCTCCATCTGAAACTTCATCACTTTCAACATGATTATTATTGATGAAATGATTACAAGTGAGCTTGCTAGTATCAAATTTTGAAATGAACTCAGGTGCCATCAAGGAATTGATGATTTCTCTTATTGGCTTAAGATCAGCTATAGTAGCAAAGTCAAAAGGATAAGGTCCAATCATGCCATAAGGGACATGAAAGGAGTTTGTGGTTTTGTTCTAGAAATAAAAGGAACAACAAACATCGAAGGTTTGTAATTGACTACATACTTGCTAAGTTGAATAAAATAAAAAATTATAATTTCTTTCCAAAGATTACCTTTGTGTTTTTTGATTTTGTTCAACCATTGCAATTATGAAGATCGATTTTGAAGACTAGAACTTTAGAAAACTTTATCAAATATGCGAAAATAGTCAGATCTTAAACTTTCTCGTGAAGCAAGGATAGATTCTCCCTCTATGTTTGGGAAGAAACTGGATATAGAGAGAAGCTCATATAAATGCATGGTTGGTCCTAAATAAGCATACCTAGTGTTTGAAATGGAAAAGGGGATTAATACCTGGGATTTTTGAAGCTCAGAATTATCCGCTAAGAGATCTTGGGCATAGGCAACTCCTTCCTTAGAAATAGGAGTTGGTGCAGTTACTACTTCTAGAAGAACAAATGTTTTATTCTACCCAGAAAGAGCTATGGATTTCCCAGAAGAAACCTTTGATTTGATTGAAGAAGCCGTTTTCTCTGAAGAAAAGAAATAAGAAAAAAAATAAAAGGAAGGCACAAGGAAACAAATAAAAAGGACAAAAAAAAGCTCTAAATAGTGACAATGGTGAAATCGCAAAGAAGAAGGTTTTTCATAGAAAAGCTTAAGGAAGAAGGAAAGTAACCAAATGGCTAGTGCAAGGGGTTTTATAAAGGTTTAAATGAACCACCAAGCATTAAGTTACATAAAACCTAGAGTAGCTGTAACATCCACGCACTAAATATCATCATTAAGGCTCAGTTACCCAAAATTAGGTACAACCTAGAATGTGGTGAAGATTGCACGTTGCAATTAATGTGGGAGGTTTTTCAAAATTTCTTTTCCTACCAATGTCTTTTCATTAGACAAAATTTGATATGAAAAGTTCTCAAAGTCTTTTCTATTTGTAATCACTCAGGTCAGATCAGAAAAATTAAAAAGTATAATTCAAACAAATATATTTACTTCTTTCAAACTTCAAGAAATAAATATTGGGAGGTATTAATTGGTATAAAAATAAAAATAAACTTTTCAATTTACAAAAGAAATACATTAGCAAATAAAACATCTTATGATTGATTTAACTATTAAATTTCAATTACCAAATCGAAATTAACCCTTTCAATCAAGATGTTATAGCTAGTTTTGCAAGTCAAAAGGTAATTTAAAGGCAAGAGATGAGTTCTCAAAGATGTGTTTCGATTCAACAAAGAAAATAATTTCTTGAAATCATATATGAAGTCGAAGCAAAAAATGAAGAACACTTAAGCAAATTTAATTAGAAGATTGCAAAGGGCATTTTTGAGTTCAAGAACATCTAGAAGCATATTCAAGGCAGTTATATTTAATTCAAAATTCAAATTCAAATGTTCAAATTTGAATTTAGGAAGTTTCTAACAGTTGAATCTGTAATATTAGAATAAGACAATCATTACTTTCAAACCTAGGAAGTTATTTATGTCAAAGACACTTGTCCATATCTTGTTAGAATGATAGTTACTTCCTTTGTCTATAAATACTAAGGGAGTTGAGTGATAGCAATATATTTTATTCATTTAATGATCCTCTCACTAGGTGTCTTAAGATTCAATTTGGCTTAATTAAATTAGTTTGATCACATTTTATAATATTGGACCTAATTAGATCATTGTGAAAATTATTGCATGAATTGATCTTAAATTGTCTATTGGATAGTGTTCAGTATTTTGGATATAATTTGAGTTTTAAGTATCTGATTGATGTGACTCTAGTCTTGTAGGAAAGTTAAGACAAATATATACAACTTTCATGAAGACCTCGGGAGCTGAATCATACGTTTGGATAATTTAAATTGAAGTTGAAATAAGAGTCAGAATGCTGATCGTGACAACTTGACCTCCACGCACTCATTGGCCCATATCTTGAGTTATAGGGGTGCAACGGACGTCAAACTAAGCCCAAATGGAAGCTAAGAACCAAATCTACAACTCTTATGAAGACTCCTAAGCCAAACTACATTGTTTTAGGCATGCAATTGAAGCTTGAAAATAGAGATGAGTTGCTGACAAGTTTGTGTCACTTAAATGGGCATAACTTGAGTTATAGGTCTCTAATTGACATGGGACTTAGGCCGAGTAATTCCTAATGGATCCAACTTTGTAACTAATAGGTTTCTAATCATGTAAGGCTAAATTAGGGGGTAGTTATAGGAGTGAGTAGTAGAAGTTCGAGACTAAGTTTTCATTCTATACTTTTCATCATATCTCTATATCTAGATCTTTCTCTCTTCTCTTCCTTCTCTCTAGATTTTCTCTTCTTTTTTTGAGTTCTTCCCTCCCATTCGTCGAGGGGTAGGGTCTTTAATTAATCCAAGGGATTGAACATTATTGATGCTTAATTTTGAGATTCTATTTTAATTATTTACATTCAATTATTAATCAAGTTTCTCTCCTTCATCTTTGCTTTATTCTGATTGAGTTGTTTAATTTGATTAGAATTTTTATATGATAATTGCATAATTATTATATGTGAAAGATGAATTACAGAGACTAAACAATGCATTGAAGGTATTTGATGAAAAGTTTAACTTGGTTGGATCTTAGTTTTTAAGTTAATTCAAGTTTTAGATGAATGTTTAATTTGTCTAACATTAATTAATTGAATTCTGGATGCGTATCTAGTAGAAGATCTATAGATCATTTTGAGGCGTCTTGATATGATCTAAGACCAAGGATTCGATTGATAATTGAACGGACCTATAGTGATCAAGGATGGATTAAAATCAAGATTGGACAATTCTCTTGGATTAGTTATTTCTTAATTTTGTTTTCTCTTCTTTAATTGCTTTCTATTTCTTATCTTACAAACTCCTTCCCCCCTGTTTACTAATATCTTAATTTGATTTTGTGATTATAATCAGAGTAATCTATAGGCTCGACTCGGTGTTACCTTATATTACAAGTTATTTTAGTAAACTGGTTATAAATTGATAAATTTGGTAGCCTTGACAGTTATCATTGAGACATTTAATTTGGTTGAAAAACACTTGTACAAACTCTCTCACGAATCCTATCATGTCTATTGCAGACTTTAAAGGATACTCAGAGACTAGTCAAGTATGCCTTCCACCCTAATTTATTTTTGTAATCTTTATCTTTTAATGCAAGTTTAAAGTCATTCCTTTATATTTCTTGCAATTCTCTCCATCTTATGATCGAGTGATTCTTTGAATCATTTGATTTCTTTTACTTACTTTTTTTACTTTTCTGTAAATTTATCTTTTTGCTAGTTTAACTTCTATATTTTTATTGTTTTCCTTTAATTACTTTTCTTTACTTGTTTTATTTATTTCCTTGCAAGTTTATTTCTCTGCATCTTTACTCTTTTTCATTTACCACTTTCAATTCATTACTTATTTTACATTGGTCTTTTTTTTTACTTGCTTCAATTTAGATTTTAGTTTAATTTATCTTTCAGCAAGTTTAACTTCCTTGTCTTTCAGTTTTGTTTTCTTTATATGCTTTCTCTACATGTTTTATTTGTTTCCTTTATCTGTTTTGGTTTCTTCCATTGCTATTTTTTATTGCTATTCATATTGTTTGCATTTATTGCTTTTAAGTTTACTTATCCTTTAAAATTTCAAGTACCATTTTACTTTTCGATTATTGATCCATTAATTTACTCTTTTACATTTAGTATTTCGAATTCTTGTTCAAATCGAAACAACTTTATGATATTCTCTCAATTTATAAATTATTAAGTATTTGAAAGTCCTTAAAAAAAAGAAATTTTATTCCTAAAATGATAACTGAAATCGAGATTTTTTTTTTAAACAAATTTGACACTAAACAGCCTTCCAAAAGGCCTTAGCTTTTTGTGGTTTTTCTTTGCTGTGGTTTTTGTCTTTATTGTCCACTGTATCATCTCAACACTTACGGCTTTACGGTTGAATTGGTTTGTACTTTAATTTCAAAAATAACAATAGGGTATCTCCAAGTAAATCGAGGTAAATGTTTTGTTTAAACAAACTTGGTTAGTGCAGTTGTTTCAAACCTTCAAAACTCAAAAGAAAGGTGGATATGAAAGGGAAAGGAGGCAAGAACCTAATTTAAGGGGAAGTTAGTGGCGACTTTATTCGAAGGCAGTTTTATAAAGCGTATAGGCATTAGCTTCTCTATAAATATGTTGAATATGCACCCTTCAATCCTTATCAGCAGAGACGGGTTCAAGCGGGGCAAGCATGGGACTTTCCCCCTATTCTCACCAAATTTTTAAAAAAATATCAAAAGTTTAATCTAATTTATTAAAAAATAAATAGATAATTATATTGATTTTTTATAAAATTAGCACTTATTACATTGATATTTTTTTATTTAAAAATTATATTCATATTCCTAATTTTATGTATTATTATTACACTTCAATAATTTTTTTTTACAAAATTACACATCTCTTTATTTTATGTATGAATATTACACAAAATTTTATTAAAAATACAAAATAATAGAGGTATGAATAATTTTTCAAATAAAAAAGTGTTAATATAATAAGTACTAACATCGGGAGAGATTAGTATAATTATTTCAACGATAAAAATGATGAAGTTAAAAGAGTTTATACTGATATGTATTTAATATGTGATTCATAATTATTTTATATACATTGATATTACAATTTCAACTCATCTTTCTATTAATTTTAAATTTTTAAATAATAACTCCTCTTATTTTAGTTTCACTATCTTCCTGTTTTTAAATCTAAATATATAAAAATTTTATTTTGCATATGAATCATGATGTAGATGATAATTATTATTGTGATGTATTTAATATCTAATATAAATATTTTTTAATTCTTTTTTCATTTTATTCATAAAACTTCTTATATAATAAAAGAAAAATACTCTTTTAAAATTAATAAATAAGAATATATTTATCTTTAATTTAAAATAATATATTTTAATCTTAATCTACTAAATAATATAAAAATAAATACATCTTTTATTTACTAACTTTAAAAAAAAATTATACCTAATTATATGATTGATGATCTTTGACCCCTTGATAACATCTTCTGTAGAAATTTCAAAACGGGTTAACTCGTCGGTTAACCCGCCAACCCGTCACTTTTTACGGGTTGGGTTCAAGAATTGAACCTATATTTTGTTTCAACCCGCATAACCCGCAGTTAAGCGGGCGGCGGTTTATCTTTTTTTTTTTTTTAAAAAAAATGATAACTAATATTATAAATAAATTTTTTTTTGATGTTATATAATTTATGTTTGACTACTTAATTAGACTATTTTAAAAATTATATTTTAGATATGTGATTTATAATTTTTATCATTATTATTTATTATTATTTATAGTATTTATTAATTTTTTGTATAATTTTTTTTTTTTTTTTAGGAGGATTAAGCCTAATTATATCTATTTTTTTCTCATTTTATTTTTTATGAGGCCAACCCGCCAACCCGCTAACCCGCCAACCCACCTTAAAGCGGAGTGAATTAACTCTTCTAACTCATTTTTTAAAATGGGCCAACTCACCCTACCCCACATTTTAGCGGGTTGAAGCGAGTCAGGACGAATCGAACATTTTCACACCTCTAATCTTCTGCATCCGTTTCTTATCAAGAAGCCGTTGCACTGCATCCAACAAAGGGGCACAAGGATGCTAGGAATCCCAACCAACCTTCAGCAACTGCAAGCAGGGATGGACCTACATTGTAGGTCCTGAGGCTTATGCTCCCACGGTCTCAGTACTTTTTAAAAATTATCATGTATAATTTTTTTATTTTTATATATATTTTAAAATTTATAAAAAATTATTTCAATTATTTGGTTAATATAATTATCTTAAAGATTAAATTTATTTAATATTATAACAACATATATTTAGATGGTAATATAAAAATAATTGCCATTAATAATAAATTCAAATTAACTTTGTTATCTTATAATATTGTATTTTGATATATAAATATAAATATTTAATAAATATTTATTTATACATTTGTATTATTTTTAGTCATCATATCTCCACCGTCCAAATTTAATAAGTCGGTCTAGATACGTTTAAAATCAACCTCCAAAACCAATCTCCTGTAGCCCAAATCAAAAGCAAGCTGGAGACCAAGGAAAACTCCCCATAGCTCTGCCATAGTAATAGTGCATCTATATCTACCAAGATTAACCGAGAAAGCTGCAAGGAAAGCTCCCTCGTCATTCTTGAAAATGCCCCCGCAAGTAGCAGAAGATGAATTTTGCAAGACAGACCCTTCAATGTTCAACTTTGTCCATCCTGTATTTGGGGGATTTCAAGAAAAGAAGATAACCTGCGGAGAAATAACAGCCTCCCTAGCCTTATGAAGAGCTGAAATAGCATTACCATAATCCGAAGCCAAGGTCCTAACTTTATGAGGCAACGCCTGCACAGGATCCCCGCCTCCATAAAAAACAAACCTGTTTCTCCTTGTGCCACAATAAATTACAAGCTGTAGCAAAGGTGAGCTTCCAATCCAAGCCTGTAGGAGACCCACCCTGACCACCTAAATTACTCTCCAGCCAATTAGTTAACTGGGAATTGAAGAAAGAACTCTGGATAGATTTATTTGTGATGCTCATCCACGTTATCTTCGCAACATGACAATCCCGAAGAACGTGGAACACCGTCTCCTCTTGCTCACCACACACAGGACACAAAGCATCCAATGAAAGATGTCTGTGCACTCTATTGTGATTAGTTAGGAGAGCCTCATTAGCGGTAAGCTACAAGAAGGACCTCAAACGCTGAGGAATACTAAGACGCCAAATGGTCCTGAAAATACGATGTTCCTCATTATCATTATTACCAGCACAAACCTCAAAAGCAGAACGAACTGAAAACTGGCCATTCTGGTTTTGAAGGCACGCAATGAAATCAATCGATGCATTAGATGAAGGAGCTTTAACTGATGCAATGAGTATCGGGTACCAGAGTTATGGAAATAGTAATCCACAACTAAAATAAAATTAAAAAAAATACAAACTGACACACAAAATTTAATATGGACAACCCTTTAATAGTGATGAGAGAAAAAATTACAGGCAAGAATAGAAGGTTTTTATTGTGTGGAAGAAAATTACAATTTCTCTCTAATTACAAAGAGAGAAAAATAATACTTTCTCTTAAGATAGAAGAATACACATCTCTCTATATAAAACAGAAAAGACTCTAAAAAAATATTATGTGATATTTTTTATGAAAATAAAATGATAAAAACTGAATGAAGGGGTTCTTATTTATAGATGAAGGACCTCCCCCCTTTGACCTACTCCAGCGAATAAAGAGGGAGAGTTTTTCCCCCTTTCAATTATAACACCGTCTACTCAACTATCTTATGTTTCTTTTTCAAATCCACGGAAAACAAGCCTTCTGCTTCACCGAATTCAAGCCCTTTTTGTTAACTTTTTTTTTCAATGCCACAAAAGTAGCTTTACATTTACAATCTGTCACTTAAGTTACTTTTAGTGAGTTTTCAAAACCTTTCTCATCTTACTAGTTTCATGCTGCCTACGTTTCTAATAGGCCATAAGAGGATCTACACCATTTAAACTTATCATAGTTGATTGGTTTTGTTATAACATCTGCTAGGTTCTCTTTGGTATGAATCTTTTGTATATCCACACTCACTTCTTCTACTACTTCTCGAAAAAAGTGATATTGAACTCCTATATGCTTTGTCCTCGAATGAAAGGCTGGATTCCTTACAATGTGTAAGGCACTCTGATTGTCACAATACAAAGAAATCTTTTGTTGTTTGTGCCCGAGTTCCTCCATTAACCTTTTAATCCATATTGCTTCCATGCATGCTTGTGTAGCTGCCATATATTCAACTTCTGTAGTAGATAAAGCTACAATAGTCTGTAACTTTGATAACCATCTCATAGCTCTTCCTACAAGTGTAAACACATAGCCTGCAATAGATTTCCTTTTATCAAGATCACCTACAAAATCTGAATCAACATATCCCCTGACAACAAACTCTGATCCTCCAAAACATAATGCAGTACCTGGGGTCCCTTTAATGTACCTTAGGATCCTCTTAACAATATTTCAATGCTTTTTACCAGGATCTGCCATAAAACGTCTGACCGTACCAATTGCTTGAGAAATATCTAGTCTAGTACATATCATTGCATACATAAGACTTCCCATTGCTGATGCATACGGTATTCGAGACATTTCTATCCTCTCCACTTCATTGCTAGGACACTTATTTGAGGATAATTTATAATTGATAGGAAGTGGGGTAGAGACTAACTTACAGTCTTTCATGTTGAAGCATCACAAGATTTTCTTTAGGTAGTTCCTTTGAGAAAGCCAAATCTTCATATCTTTTCTGTCTCGGTGAATTTGCATCCCTAAAATCTTGTTTGTTAGTCCCAAGTCCTTCATATCAAATTTCCTAGCCAATATGCCTTCAATTCTTAGACTCAATCTTTGTTGGGGCCTACCACCAATATATCATTCACATACAACAGCAAGATGATAAAATCATCGTCACCAAACCTCTTGTAATATATACAATGGTCTGAACTTAGTCTGTTGTATTTGAGGCTAATAATGAAGAAATCAAATCTCTTGTAGCAACACTTTGGCGCTTGCTTTAGGCTGTACAAAAATTTGGTTAACCTGCAAACCAAGTTTTCCTTACTTTTTTCTTCAAAGCCTTCTGGTTGGAGCATATATATCTCTTCTTCTAGCTCTCTATGAAGAAAAGCTATTTTCACATCTAATTGTTCAATATGTAAATCAAATGTAGCACATATAGCCAAGACTACTCTGATAGTGGTAAGTTTGACAACTGGAGAGAATATCTTATTGAAATCAATTCTTTCTTTTTGAGCATACCCTTTGACCACCAGCCTTGCACAATATCGTTCCACTTGATCGTTGCCATCTCGTTTGATTTTATAGACCCATTTGTTACTAATGGCCTTTTGTCCCTTTGGAAGTTCAACAAGTTCTCATGTCTTGTTTCTATGTAGGGCTTCCATTTTTTCTTGCATTGCTGCAATCCACAGAGAAGCTTCTGAGCTACTCACAGCCTCCTAAAAGGTTGACAGCTCTCCGTCTTTTGTTAGAAGATAATATGCATTATGGCTTACCATAACATAGTTTGAGTGCCATGATGGTGCTCTTATTTGGCGTGTTGATCGTCGAACTTTTGTATTATTGGCCTCATATGGTTCTTGTTCCTCGTGCTCTGGTACTTGTTCTGCTTCAAAGGAATCTTCTTCTCCAGCTTTTCCATCTATCTGTACCGTAGTAGTCTCTTTCAAACTGTTGTCATCTTCTTGTTCACTTTGCAGTTCATTTTCTACAAATATCACATTTCTGTTGACAATAACCTTGCTGGCAGTGGGATCCCACAGGCGATACCCCTTAACACCGTTAGCATAACCCAAGAATATGCATCTCCTAGATTTTGGATCTAACTTTGTTCTTTCTTGGGAATTGTACATCACATATGCAGGACATCCGAACACATAAAGAGAAGAATAATCTGCTGGTTTGCCCACATCTCCATTGGTATCTTTAAACCAATTGTAGTTGATGGCGAATAATTTATCATGTAATAAGCGGTTTTGACTGCTTCTGGACAAAAAGACTTGGTTAGACCTGCAGTTCGCAACATAACTCTTGTTCTTTCTAGGAGAGTTCTATTCATCCGCTCTGCTACACCATTCTGCTGGGGTGTGTGTGCAATTGTAAACTATTTTTGAATACCCTCTTGCTTGTAAAATGCGAGAAAATTGCCATCTATATATTCTCCTCCATTATCTGTCCTCAAGTACTTGATCTTTTTTCTGAATTCAAGTTCTACTCTTGCTTTGAAGTCCTTGAAGATTGGAAACACATTTGACTTCTTCTTGATTGGGTACACCCATAATCTCTTGGAATAATAATCAATGAATGATACAAAATATTTTGCTCCTCCTAAGGACAAATCTGGTGACTCCCACACATCAGAATGAATCAAGTTTAGTATGTGTTTGCTTTTAATAGTTGATCTATCAAACTTTAATCTATGCTGCTTGCTTGTAACACAGTGCTCACAAAAAGGTAAATTTACCAATTTGAGCCCAATAAGGAGATCATGTTTCGCGAGAACCTTTAAACCACGTTCTGACATATGGCCTAATTTGCGATGCCACATTATCGTTGATTCTTCATAGCTTGTTGATGCAACTGATGCATTTGCCTTTTGTAGTGTATCTTCCACAAGCATGTATAGATTTGCCACGATCTTTTCTGCTTTCATCACCACAAGAGCACCTCTTACAACCTTCAAGATCCCACCTTCAATATGAGTTTTGCATCCGAGGTCATCTAATTGCCCAATAGACAATAAATTCTTCTTTAAACCCTTCACATGTCGTACTCCTTAAATTGTGCGAATTGTACCATTGTGTAATTTTATTTTGATAGTACCAACTCCAGCAATCTCCAATGCATGATCATTTCCCATGAACATAGATCATTTTGAGATAAGTTCATAAGTGCAAAACCAGTCTCATTGTGGAGTCATATGCCATGTTGCTCCTGAATCCTTTATCCAAACATCAATGAGCTGTTTTACGTCTTTGGTACTAATTGCTACTTCGCTATAAAGGATTTCTCCATCATTAGAGGTACTCATAACACATCCATGAGAGGTTGTTGCTTCAGGAGCTTTTTTTACATTTTTCTTATTGTGTCAACAATCTTTCTTCAAGTGCCCTCTCATGCCATAATGGTAGCATTTGAAGTTCTTCCTTCTTTGTGACTTTGATCTACTCCGATTTCGACTCCCACTAGAGCCACGTTCAGTTGATGTTCTTCTCGTCATCGACAAAGTCTCTGCTTGCTTTGAGCTTTCTAATCTGTCGTCCTTGTTCTTTCGCTTGGATTCTTCTTCAAGAATAGCAGCAGCAACATCATCAAATTGAAGACTATAAGCAATATTATTCTTTATTATATTGATGATGGGTTGATCATAAGAGTCAAGTAGACTTTGAAGTAGAAGCTCTGCACGTTTATTTTCCACTATGTTTTAATTTGATGCGATGAGCTGGGAAAATAATGTGTTTAGATTATTGATGTGATCTGTTATCATCATGGATTCACTCATTTGAAGAGTATAAAGTATTGTCTTTAAGAATATCCGGTTGTGAAGTGACTTGACCTCGTACAATTTGGTAAGTGCATCCCAAATCTCCTTTGTCGTCTTCTTTTCAGCAACACTTGACAAAAATGAATCTGTTAAAGCTAGATGTAGGTTGCCAACAGCATTGTCATCCATCTCCTACCACTTGTCATTAGGTATCCTAGTAGACCTGTCTTCAAATGCCACTAAACAATTGTCTTTCCTTAAGATCGCCTTTATCTTCAGTTTCCATAAGGAAAAATTACTCCTATTGAACCTCTCAATCTCAAATTTTACTGCCATGCTATTGACAACAATTTGTTTCTTAACTGGACCGGCTTACTCAATTTCACCGTGAATAGTACTGTATACGTGAACAGTATTGTATATATATATCGTATCGAAATAAACCTCTTATACGTTAACAATACTACAAAAGTATATAATCACACGTATAAATAGTAACCATAAATAGTAACTATGAATAGTACCCACAACCTGAATAGTACCTGTAACCAATGGCTCTAATACCACTGTTGGGTACTAAAGTTATGAAAATAGTAACACACAACTAAAATAGAGTTGAGAAAAAATAGGAATTGACACAATATTTAACGTGAAAAACCTTTTAATGGTGATGGGGGAAAAATCAAGGGCAAGAATAGAAAGTTTTCATTATGTAGAAGAAAATTACAACTTCTCTCTAATTACAAGGAGAGAACAATAACAGTCTCTCTTAAGATAGGAGAATACACATCTCTCTATATAAAATAGAAAAGACTTTCAGAAAATAGCATGTGATATTTCTCTATGAAAACGGAATGATAAAAACTGAATGGCCTTTGAGCTACTCCAGCGAATAAAGAGGAAGAGTTTTTCCCCTCTTCAGTTATTGCACCGTTTGCTCAACTACCTTATGTTTCTTTTTCAAATCTAATGAAAACAATCCTTCTGCTTCACCGAATTCAAGCCTTTTTTGTTGACTTTTTTTTTCAATGCCACAAAAGTGGCTTTACGTTTACAAATGAGCTCAAGAAAGTCTTTTGAGATAACTTGAGCTAACTTTACCCAATTCCATTGACCATCCACAGTACCATACTCAGCCACATGTTCTTGAAGTCTAACATCATCCAACTCAATAGTTGCAAAGTCCCCAAGACGACGAACACCTAGGAGCCAATGGTCACACTAAAACAAAATTGTTCGGCCATCACCAACTCTACATATAGTATTTCTATGAAACATATCCCAAACCTTTCTGATACCTCTCCATGCATTAGAAGAATTTGCAGTGTGCTTAACAGTTGGCATAATATCATTTCAGTACCCATGCTTGGATCTATAGACTTTGACCCACAGAGCATCTTTCCTGTGAATTAAACCCCAACTAAGTTTCATCATGAAGGCGTGATTCACGGCTCTAGCACTTCTTATACCAAGACCACTCGTATTCTTCGATTTACAAATATAATTCCAACTCATGAGATGAATTTTCCTCCCATTCTCAATTGAGCCCTAAATTTACAAGTTTTGTCTACCTTATCATACACACTAGAAGGAATCAAAGTTGATTGCATAGTATAACTTGGAATAGTTGGCAAGGCCGATTGAGCAAGAGTAACTCTCCCAGCCAAAGAAAGGGAGCTAGCCTTCCAACCATTTAATCTGCTAATCATCCTACCCAAGATATATATTGAAAAGATTGTTTAGAGCACCTATCATGAAAGAAAGGAACTCAAAGATACTTCACCAAATCAGCAATCAAGCGAAACTTAAACGCATCACTAAGCTCTTCATGCCTAGCATGGTTCATATTTTTTTGAAAATAAAATACAAGACTTGGCATTATTAACTTTTTGATCCGAGTTATCACAAAAAATATCAAAAATTCCTTTAATTACGTGGACTTGGCTCGAGGAGGCATTTGCAAACAATGGGAACCTATTCCTTTAATGAAGTAGTACATTCTGCATTCCAAAGCAATTGCATTAAAGAGAAGGATAAAAATGTCAGATCACATCAATGAAATTCGTAGGAAAGCACACATCAATAAGTTATCTCGAATGAATTCCCATTTCGATGTATCATAAGCCTTTTTTAAGTTAATTTTAACTACCATAAAACTTTTTTTCCTCTTCTTATTTTTCATCGTGTGGATAACTTCTTGAACAACAAGAATATTATCCACACTCTACCTACCCGGGACAAAACTGCACTAAGTTGGGCTCACCAGCATGCTCATCACATTCTTCAGCCTAAAGGCTAAAATTTTATTGACCAATTTGTAACTGACATTACATAAACTAATGGGACAAAATTGAAAATAAAATTCAGGTTTATCTACCTTCGGAATCAGAGAGATGCAAGCATTATTTGCCTCCTTCATCGCTACTGGATGTTGAAAAATATTTTTCACCCAACTGCAAACTGAATTTTCCACAACATCCCACTGAGATTGATAAAACACTGCAAGAATACCATCTGGACCTGGAATCTTGAGACCACCATAGAAAAAACAATCATCTTGATCTCATCATTAGACACCTCTTTACTTAGCATATTTGTCCTCCTTTGATAATTCAAGAAAAGCTCCTGAGACAATAAATTTATTATACAGAACATCATCATTATAAAGCATCAAAGATTTCAACACCCATGCTCGTTAACACATTCGGGGTCTTCAATCCAATCATCATCCTCATTATTTAAAGCTAAGATTTTATTTCGCCTTCTCCTAGCATTGGCCAAACCATGAAAATAAGAAGTATTTTTATCACCATAATTCACCCACTTACACCTAGACTTTTGTTTCCACAAAATTTCTTCTTATATAATAGTGGCCTTATACTCACACCATAACTCTTTCTGTAACTTCTCTAAGAAAATATTTTCATGGAAAGAAAGGTGATTTGAGATACCTTCTAATCTAGACAAGAGCCGCTGCTTTCATCTAGCAATGTGTTAGGAACCGTAATATAGTGAATAGGCCTCCAATTTGAAGGATATATTCTAGGAGAGAGAAGAAAGAGAGTGAAAGGGAGTTAGTTATGAATTAGTGGCTGAGGTCGCAGTGGCATGGGAAAGTCGTTAGAGTGGGAAATGATTGTAAAAAGAGGGGGAGGTGAGAGAATAGTCAGTTTTGCATATTTTTCTGTTATGGTTGTAGGCAGAGGAATATCCTCTGAGGAGCTCTGAGCTCTAGACAGTGCATTCTCTTAAGAATTGAATTCCATACGTCTTTTATTCAATTTTTTGGAGGATTCATTAGTTTATTTTTGCTTTTCTATTCCTGTTAATCAAGTTCCTAACATTTGGTCTGACCTGCCGGATTCGAACCAGCGGGAGCCAGCGTTACGGTGCTGAATTGATGCTGCCTAAGATGTCAGAGAGGGTAGATGTGTTGAAAGCCAGGATCGGAAGGATGGAGACTAATATGGAAGAATTGAAGTCTAGGTTTCTGCAGATGCAACAAGCCTTGTCGGAGATTAGTATGATGCTGGGAAAGAGAGTGGAAAATCCAGATGATGAAGGTCATAAGAACAGTGAGGGACCTCCATCCTCATCCATGACATCCCCCGAATCCTTGGATGAGTATAGAATGTCAGTGAAGAAGATTGAATTACCAATGTTTGATGGGAGTGACCCGGTAGGATGGATAACCGGGGTTGAGATTTATTTTGAGGTTCATAAGACGTCTGAAGAGGTAAAGGTCAAGCTGGCCAGATTAAGCATGGAGGGAGGAACCATCCACTGGTTCAATCTCCTCTTGGAGATGGAAGACGATCTGACTTGGGAGAGGCTGAAACGGGCTTTGGTAGGTCTTTTTGGAGGGAGGAGGCTTGACAATCCCTTTAAGGAGCTCTCTGCCCTGAAACAAACTGGATCGGTGGACGAATTTGTGCAAGCCTTTGAGCTATTGTCATACCAAGTGAGCAAACTCCCCGAGAAGCAATACATGAGCTTTATTGCAAATTATGATGGAGAGGAGCCTGCAGGAGATAAGAGGTTTTCTATGGACTATTTCATGTCTGGAAACAGCAACTCCAGAGCATCTCACAAGCCTCCAGGAGTAGGAATTGACTGCACTATTACACAAATTTGAAGGAGTTTTTATGGAACTGCAGGGCTTACCTCCTAGAAGGAACCATGAGTATGCAATTCCTTTACATTTAGGGCAGGAGCCAGTGAGTGTTAGGCCATATCGTTATCCTCACCATCACAAGGAGGAGATTGAAAGACAAGTCCAGGAGATGCTTAAGTCAGGTATTATACGCCCTAATTATAGCCCTTTTTCTAGTCCTATTGTGTTGGTTAAAAAAAAGATAGTTCTTGGAGGCTATGTGTGGATTATAGGGCTTTAAAAAGGGTTACCATACCTGACAAATTTCCTATCCCGGTTGTGGATGAATTGTTGGATGAGTTGTTTGGTGCTTGTTATTTTTTGAAACTTGACCTCAAATCGGGCTATCACCAAATAAGAGTGAAAGAAGAGGATGTGGTTAAGACCGCTATCAGGACGCATAATGGGCATTATGAATTCTTAGTTATGCCGTTTGGGCTCACAAACGCACCTGCCACTTTTCAAGCAGCTATGAATGATTTGTTAAGGCCCTTCCTTTGTAAGTTTGTATTGTTTTTTTTATGACATATTGGTCTACAGTCCAGATTGGGTTACTCATTTAAGGCAGTTGGAAATAGTTCTATAGGTGTTTGCTAGCAACCAGTTTGTAGTTAACAAAAAAAAGTGCTACTTTGGTAGGATTTCAGTGGAATATTTGAGGCATATAATCTCTGGTCAAGGGGTTTCATTGGATCCTTCCAAAGTTAAGGTTGTAATGGAGTGGCCCGTTCCAAAGAATATAAAAGGAGTTCGGGGATTTTTGGGCTTGACAGGGTATTATAGAAAATTTGTTAAGAACTATGGAAAGATTGCGAAACCGCTGACCGAACTGACAGAGAAAGATAATTTTTCGTGGGGTCAGGCTGCCATGGATACATTTATGACACTCAAGCAACTGTTGACTCAAGCCCTAGTTTTAGTACTCCCGAATTTTTCTAAAGCCTTTGAGATTGAGTATGATGCTTCAGGGGTGGGAGTTGGGGCTGTCTTGATGCAAAATAGGAGGCCCATTGCTTATTTCAGCAAGGCCTTCTCTCTTAGGAATCTATCCAAGTCTGCTTATGAAAAAGAGCTTATGGCCTTGGTCTTGGCCATTCAGCATTGGAGGCCGTACCTCTTGGGAAGAACCTTCATTGTGTATACGGATCAAAAAGCTTGAAATATATCTTACAGCAAAGGGTTACCACAGTGGACTAGCAATGTTGGATAGCTAAGTTGTTGGGGGTATCAATTTGAGGTTGCGTATAAGCTCGGTTTGGAAAACAAAGCAGCAGATGCCTTGTCTAGGGTGCAGGAGGTTGGTATGCTGTACTCTCTTGTATCTTATCCTCTTTGGGCTGATGGAGTGGACATTGCTACTGAAATACAACAGGATCCCTTCTTGCAACAAGTTATCCTCGACTTACAAAGGGATCCAGCCTCTAGACTAGGTTTCACTTACAGCCAAGGGGTTTTGCTACATAAGGGGCGGCTGGTGGTTCCTGCAAACTCCTCTTTTATACCTATACTATTGCAGGAATTTCCCTTCACCCCCATGGGGGTCATTTAGGGTACTTGTGCACCTATAAAAGGGTAGCAGGGAACCTATATTGGGTGGGCATGAAAAAAGTAATCCAGGACTTTGTAAAGGCATGTAATGTTTGTCAGAGGCAGAAATATGAGGCTACATCTCCCAAAGGGTTGTTGCAGCCTTTGGAGATTCCAGCTCGAATTTGGGAAGACATCAACTTAGACTTCATCACAGGCCTTCTGAAATCAAAAGAGTTTGACACTATTCTAGTGGTGGTAGATCGTTTCACAAAGTACGCTCATTTTCTACTACTCAAACACCCCTATATAGCACAGAGTGTGGCTGAATTATTCGCACGAGAAGTAGTCAGATTTCATGGCATTCCACAAACAATAATCAGTGACCTGGATCCTTTGTTCCTTAGCCGTTTTTGGAAGGAATTATTTCGCCTCCAAGGTACTGTTTTGAAGATGAATTCTTCATATCATCCGGAAACGGATGGACAAACGGAAGTTCTAAAACGTTGTTTGGAGACCTATCTTCGCTGTTTTGCATCTAAATAGCCCAGGAATTGGGCTCATTAGGTTTCTTGGGCTGAATTATGGTATAACATCTCTTATCACGTGTCAGCTGGCGCCACCCCCTTTGAATTGGTGTATGGCAGGAAGGCTCCTACGTTGCTCAAATTCATGAGGAATGAGACGAAGGTGGAGATAGTGGCGAATGAGTTATTGGACCGTGATGAGGCTCTCAAATAGCTGCAACAGAATTTGATGAGGGCCAGGGATCAAATGAAGTAATTTGTGAATAATCCTCGCAGCTCACAGTCATTTGAAGTGGGTGAGTGGGTTTTCCTTAAGCTTCGGCCACACTGACAATAATCAGTCCACAAAAGGGTCAATCAAAAGCTGGCAGCATGTTTTTATGGCCCATTTCAGATTATGGACAAGTATAGTGCAGTTTCCTACAAACTCTAGCTTCCGGATCATGCGCGAATTCATCCGATTTTTCACATTTCTCAACTGAAAAAGGCAGTCGACTCTTCCTTTGTGGAAGCTGAGTTGCCAGCAGGTATGGAGGTTGAGTTAGATAACATGGAGGAACCCAAAGAAGTTATAGCTACAAGGGTAATCAAGCGAAATGATACTGACATCCAGCAGTGTCTCATCAAGTGGAAAGGACGAACTCTTGAAGATACAACTTAGGAAGATGTGGAAGTAATCCAGCACCAATTTTCGGATTTCAACCTTGAGGACAAGGCTATTTTTTTCAGATGGAGGCAGTGTTAGGAATCGTAATATAGTGAAAAGGCCTCCAATTTGGAGGGTATATTCTAGGAGAGAGAAGAAAGAGAGTGAGAGGGAGTTAGTTATGAATTAGTGGCTAAGGTGGCAGTGGCATGGGAAAGTCGTTAGAGTGGGAAATGATTGTAAAAAGAGGGGGAGGTGAGAGAATAGTCAGTTTTGCATATTTTTCTGTTATGGTTGTAGGCAAAGGAATATCCTCTGAGGAGCTCTGAGCTCGGACAAGGCATTCTCTTAAGAATTGAATTCCATACGTCTTTAATTCAATTTTTTGGAAGATTCATTGGTTTATTTATGCATTTCTATTCCTATTAATTGGGTTCCTAAGACAATGTCTCCAAAAACCTCTTTATTCCAAATCTTTACTCTATCCATAAAGGAAGATATATAAATTTTGAATCAAGTCACCATTATCTTCCCAACCATCACAAACAAGCTCCTTAAAGCCTTCACATGCATCAGCCATGGTGCAAGAAATCTGAAAAGTTTATTTGAAAAAGCCATATAACCCCTTTGAGAGAAGTTAAATAGAATTGGAATATGATCTGACTTAAGCTTAGGAAGGTGTTTAACATGAGCATCTTTTAAAATGCATGGACCAAGTCATATTTGCCACAACACGGTCCAAACGTTTTCTCAAACTGCCTCTTTGCCAAGTATAGCGCTGACCCACAAAGCCAATATCAACCAAACCACAATTTAGAAGGCAAGAAGAAAAACGCCCATAATCACTAGCAATACACATAGATCCTCCAGAATCATTACAACCCAAGGTAGAATTAAAATGTCCACCTATACACCAAGCATCAGTTATGGAGCTGGAAAAGGTTTCCAAAGAGGCCCAAAGATCACGTCCAAAACCAACTTGGGGACAACCATTAATAGCAGTAAAGAGCCAAGGAGGCTCCTGATTATAAGCCACTTGCATGTGAACATATCGTTTATTTGACTCGAGAATGTCAACCTGCCAAGAAGATTTTTGCCAAAGGCACCGAATGCCGTTAGAAAAACCAATTATTTCCGCAATGAAACATCCATCAAACATAAACCTCTTTACAATTCTTTTTGCTTTTGTTACCCAACGTGAGTTTCCATCAACACAAACAGATGAGGTTGGTATCTACCCATCAAATATGAAAGCAAGGTTGTAAAGCCCTTACTACAAAACACTCTACAATTCCATAAAATAATATTCATAAGCACAAATAAGGGGGAGGAGGCATGAAAAAAATGCCATTAAACAACTTGGGGACGAGCCCCATCAATCACCATAGTTGTGTCCACCTGATTCACAAGAATCACTTGTGTATTCTCTCCACTAATATCATCACAACTTTCACCTGGGTCCCAAAGGGTTGGTTGGTCCTCCAGCTCCATGTTCTTGCCGGTGATAACATTGAGCAAGGGCCAAGTCATCACGGGAAGGACCAAAGACCTAAGGAGTAAGAGCTATCTCAACCATGTTCCCTTTATTATATTGTTTCCAATTATCATTATGCATCCTGCGAAACAATCCCAGTACTCCTTATGAGCATGGGCATCATTAGCACGTTAGGTTTTTAGAGGAACATCCGTCACTTGGTTTGTGTTCACACTACAGGAGCAATCTGCATTACACTATGTTTATGAGAAATTCTTACTTAAATCCTGAGCATCTTAATGGGTGCATAGATCAATCAAAATTTAATATTTTCATGAATATTTGTGTCACATAATTAATTTTATAAAGATCTATAAAAATATTAAGTCTTTATTGACTTGATACACCTAATTTAAGTACTTAAGATTTAAGTAAGAATTTCTCTTATATTTATTAATACCTTCTTTTGTTTTTGCATGGACACTGAGCCTACGTTGCTATTGGGCTTTCTCGTTTTCTTGTTAACAACTGCCAAACTATGCCCGGGAGCTTGTTGAGCTTTATGGGTATTGAGCCCACTTTGGGACAAAAAAATAACACTATCCCCTCCCACATAATGAACGTCTCCAGCCTTCTCCTGAATTAATTCAGAATTCAAAACATCATATCTAGATTTTTGGGACAAACCTATCCCATTTACTCCCTTATCATCAGCATTAAAGCATTGACGACCTCCAACAAATCATTTTCGTTGCACTTTTCTGGCCAACATCCATGGACCAAAATAATGGGAATCATCGGTAACCACAGATTTCTCCATCGCATCCTTTGACAGAATAATATAATCATTATCTTCCATAGTAACTGTAGGTTGTTTAGTATGATTCTCGCCTTCCCCACCTCCAACGTTTTCCTGACCTTGAGCCTCCCCTTCTTGACTTACCACCATTGCTGCTGGTGTAAGCTCCACAAGAGTACTAAAATCAACACAATTATCACTTTTATGACTATACCCTCCACACTTAAAGCAAATCAAATGGAGGCCTTCATATTCAATTCTAAAATCCTTTCCTAATACACTAATGCAAGGGACCAACTTCCTCCTCAAATCTAATTATACACAAATGCATGCAAAACGACCTCTAGAATGAATAAACATATACTGATCAATTTTTAACATGGTGTCTAACTTCGACCCAACCCTCCGAAGAAACTTCTGGTTATACAATTCAATTGGAAGATCCGGTATACGAACCCAAACTGCAATCTTCTAGACTTCCCTGTTCCTAGGTTCAAACAAAGGTCTCCATCGTTGAGCCATGAGATAGTGATCCGCAACAAGCCAAGGGCTTTCATAAAGCACATGCTTATAATCACCCTCATTCATAAAATGAACTAAGAAAAATTCTTCATTCAAATCTAGCACCTTAATGTTCCCTTTGTTAGCCCATAACCTTTGTAACCAAGAATCCATCACCCTAATACCCAACCTTTTACCAAGAAGTTTAACAATAAGACTGATAAAGAATTCAAAGAAAAATACAAGAACATTTGTGAAGAAGAGACAAGGGTTTCATTGATTGTTGAAATGTAAAAGTCAATTTAACCTAAATACAAAGAAACTATATATAGGCTAAACAGGGAAAGGAAAATACTATTCTACCCTTAATAAATAATAAAACAAAATAACTCAATATTCTTAACATCTCCCCTCAAACTCACGATGCAAAGGCCTACAAGCATCGAGAGTTTGGCAACCGTAAAAACGAAACGAGAGATGGAATGCGACTTGGTAAAGAAATCATAATCTCACGCAAAAGAAGAAGAAACAAAGGGCAAGGTAATGGTTCCATGCTTGAGATGATGACGAGTAAGGTGACAATCGATCTCAATGTGCTTAGTTCGTTCATGAAAAATTGAGTTGTGAGCAATCTGAATAGAACTCCGGTTGTCACAATACATAGGAGTGGGATCAGAAAGAGAAACTCCCATATCTCAAGTAACCAACGTAACCAAACAATCTCTTTAGTAGTAGATGCCATAGCACGATATTCTCGCTTCGAGTTGAAGATTGAGAAACAATAGATTGTTTCTTGCTCTTCCAAGAAATAAGAGAATCACCCAAAAATATACGAAACCAAGAATGGACTTGCGATCCGTAGGATCACCGCCATGATCGGCATCGAGTATGCACACAAATTCTAAGGAAGAGGTTGATGGAAATAAAAGACTATGAAAGATCAGTACCTCGAAGGTATCGCAAAATACGAAGTACTTGCCCAATGAATCGTAGTAGGAGAAGCAACAAACTGACTAACAACATGAACAAAGATATGCAATATCTGGATGAGTAATAGTAAGGTATACCAAGCTCCCAACAATAGTACGATATAAAGTAGGATCGACAAAGGTAAACCATCGGAAGAAGAAAACTTTGCATTAACTTCAATGGGAGTGTCTACATCTTATTATCGAGAAGTCTAGCTCGCTCAAGAATATCCGCAACATATTTCGATTGAGAAAGAAGATAACCTCTCGGGTGAGTAGGCTACCTCAATACCCAAGAAATATCGTAAAGAACCCAAATCCTTCATTTCAAACTCTAGCTAACTCTGTCTTCAAAACCGAAATACCATGAATATCGTCACCAAAGTGATAATCATGTCATCAACATATAAAGACAAAATGATACGACATGCGCATCAGTGCACTTAACAAAAAGAGCAGAATCATGATTACTTGAAGCAAATCCAAGGGAAGAGATCACAACAGAAAATTTCTCAAACCAAGCACGGGGTGCTTGTTTGAGACCATATAATGCTTTCTTGAGCTTGCAGACATACCCGAGAATCATGTAAAACACCAGGAGGGGTGCCATATAAACTTCTTCTTGAAGATCTCCATTCAAGAAGGCATTTTTAACATCAAGTTGAAAGATATGCCACGACGAACCGAAGCTACTTGCAATAAGAGTACGAATAGTAGTCATTTTTGCAACAGAGCAAATGTCTCCTCATAATCCATATCATACTGTTGAGAATACCCTTTTGCAACCAACCTGGCTTTGTATCGCTCAATAGATCCATCAGAATTAGTCTTGATTTTATATACCCAACGACAACCAACAACAGTCTTACCAGGAGGTAGAGGAATCAAGTCCCAAGTACCTGTCTTTTGCAAAGCAGAAAGTTCCTCATCCATAGCTTCTTTGCCAAAGAGGATCAAGAATAGCCTCTTTATAGGAAGAGGGCTCGGAGAGACAATGAATAGAAGCTAAAAAGGAAGAAAAAGATGAAGAATGAAGAATAAGCAAAATAAGCAAAATCGGTAACTTTGTGGACTTACGAATGCGTATGGATTGACGTGTACGGTGGATCCACAATCTCGGACGAGGAGCTTGAGGGACCATAGGAGAAGAGGAAGCTTCAGATGTGCTTGAGAGTAAAGTGTCAGTACTGCGAAGGGGTATTTGAAGTATTAGGAACCTGAGATGACAAACTATCAGAATCCTCAGAAAAAGGATCTATACGAATAAGGTCAGATCTAGTCAAACTATGAGTAGTGGATGGAATAAAAAAGAAAGGTATATGCTCAAGAAAAACAACATGACGAGACACATAAAGTTTCTGAGTTATTGGATCAAAACAACGACACCCTTTTTTACCTTTACCATAACCAAGAAAGACACAAATAGCAGATTGAGAGGACAACTTGCTGCGTTCCACATGAAGACGAAGAACGAAACAAGTACAACCAAAAACTCTAAAGAAAGAATAACCAGGAGCATACCCATACAACTTTTCAAAAGGAGACAAACCTAAATATGAGAAGATGAAATTGGAATTGTATTAATCAAACTTACAAGCAGTAAGAACAGCTTCACCCCAAAACACACTAGGAACAGAAGCAGACAGCAAGAGAGAACGAGCAGTTTCAATAATGTGCCTATGTTTTCTTTCAGCAACACCATTTTGCTCAGGAGTATCTTTACATGAAGTTTGGTGAATAGTTCCATCTAAGGCAAGCAGCTCACAAAATTTATTAGAGGTGTATTCCCCACCCAAATCACACCTAAAACATTTAATAACATGGAATGTTGAGTTTTGACAAGAGCTACGTTATATCTCAAAGAATTGGGCTTTTCATTAAATAAACCCAACAATAACGAGTATGATCATCAATAAAAGAAACATATAAACTAGACCCTCCTTTTGTGGCAACAGGAGAAGGTCCCCATTTCGATGAATCAAATCAAAAGGAGAAGAAGAAACAAAAATACTTGGTAAAGCTAAAAATTTTGTCGGACATCCAAATCGAAATATCACTTTGTAAATTTCCTAAAGCCCACATAATGCCAAAAATCTCAAACAGAATATGAAACTCCTGAAGAATTAATAAGTAAAAACTAGAATTCAAAAATCATATAAATCAACATTTTTGGGACAAACCTATCCATCAAAATATATAGTCCCCCCCCCCTCCCTATCATCAGCATTAAAGCATTGACGACCTCCAACAAATCATTTTAACAAGAAGAAGAGGAAAATGTGACTAAATTACAATCCATGGACCAAAATTTAATTTGAGTTTAGGAATATGATAAACATTAGTAAGACAGATTTGTAACATCGCAACACCTTCTAAAGGCAGAATGCCATAATCATTATCTTAGAAGACATAGTAGACACGTAGGTTGTGAAGAATAGACATATGATGTGAAGCACGCCTTCCCATACAGGATGAGACATCCAACGTTTTCAACTGACCTTAGAGTGGTCCTCCCTTCTTGCTCACCAGTACTAGGATCGGTGAAAGGACCCATGAAGCGATTCTTGCTGCTGGTGGTAAGCTCCACAAGGTGGTCTATAAATTAACACAATTACCAGGCTTCACTTTTATGACTGCGATTGGTTACCCTCTCACACTTAAAGGAAATCAAATGACCTTCATATTCAATTCTAATGGCAACCCGTATAAGACTTATTCTTATTGGAGGGTGGCTTAGAGGATACCGCTAACCAAGGGATTAGAAGTCCTTTTCCTCAAGACTTAAGACGTATTTCTTCACAAAACTCACCGCAACCGAGTCAAAACGAAGAGGAGAATGATGCAAAATTGAACTTCTAAGTCCTTCAAAATCACTGATCAATTTTACCAACATGGTGTCTAAGCAATATAAGCACCACAACCCTCCGAAGAAGCCAATTGATCCCAAAGATGTTATACAAAAACTCCCGAATACTCATATTCTTCTGGAAGATCCGGTATATCATTCTCCAATTGATCTTGCTTTGCAAAATTTGATTGAGTGAATAACATTTGCAAATGATCTTCCTTGTTCCTAGGTACATGGAATGCTCAAGGTTAATCCAAGTAATAATTTTTGCATTGTTTGCTTCCCAGCTATCATGAGTATTCTTAGGTTTTTCAAAAGTTCCATCATATCCCAAAAGTTTCTCATCACATAACTCCAATACTAATTCTTTCCATCCAACCTCACACTCACAGATCACAATCGTCTCTTTCATAATAAAAAAACAAGAAAGTCAAAAGAAAACGAAATACTCATTCATAAAATGAACTAAGAAAAATTCTACCAAAATATAGAAGTTGAGCGAATTCAAATCTAGCACATAACTTAATGTTTTGAGATTAAGCCTTCCATGGCTTTCTTCTCGTACCATGATAAAGAATTCAAAGAAAAATACAAGAACATTTGTGAAGAAGAGACAATGGTTTCATTGATTGTTGAAATGTAAAAGTCAATTTAACCAAATCACCCTAAACTATATATAGGCTAAACAACCTTTCTACCAATAAATAATAAAACAAAATAACTCAATATTCTTAACAAAGACAATACCTCCAAGGTTTGCAGCATTCATCATATTCCTCCAAAGAAACCTCCACACAAGGTTTTGGTTCGAATGGAGGAGGACTGAATCCTCATAAGATTTTTTAGGCATCTCAACATGCACCTTCTTTTCCTCAATCATTGCCACTGCTTAGTATCCAATCCTTCAACACCTTACACCTCCTTTGCTGAAAAATCCTCCACCTCTACTGTTTCCATGGCCACCTCGTCACTAGGAAACCCATCTGTCTTCACCTTTTTTGTGCTTCGAACCACCAAGTCTTCTTCTTCCTTGGACCTTCTACCCGTGTTATCTCACCTTATAGAACGTTTTATCTAAAGTTTTTTTTTTTCTCATTATCCCAACCTTGTTTTTAAAAAAAATAAAAAATAAATAAATTAATAAACTCGTGATTAATTAAGATTGACATGTTAAAATATAAATGAAATGAACATATTCTTACCTTATACTCCAAGAACATGGAATGATTTATCGCGAAGTAGAGCGCGAACTGCGCCGTAGAGCATTCACCTGCTTGAGAGGTTCCGAAATTTGGCACGCGAACCCCATAATTGGAACACGTGGAGGAACGAAGCCACTTGTGCCAACTACAAAATGTTCCCCCTTTCTTTATCTTCGCTAGTACCACAACTGATCATTAAAAGCCTCTCATGCTTCTTTCTTTCTGCCTTAACGCTCCTCTGTTGTGCGATCACTCAACTCACTTGAAGTGCAGAAAGCAAACACCGACAGAAAGAGAAAGAAAGAGAGAGAAAGATCCTCAATCCTCTGATATTTTGGAAAAGGAAAATGATGTTTCCTAGGAACTTCACTTCGTCAAATAGTTCATGAAAGGAAAGAAATAACTTTAAGTAATTATTATTATTTTTTAATTTATAACTGTTATTTTTTTTTATGTAACATGATTAGTTATTTGTTTATTCGTTATGTATTCTAAATAATAGGTTCGTGAGATATAGCAATGTTCTTTGGAAAAATCTGAATCTGCAGCGACATTTGCAATCCTGTCGCTACAATGGCAATGCCATAAGCTGTTGCTAGTGGTGGTGGTGTGGCCATAATGCCAGGCACTCTCACCGCTGTCAATCCTTCCAGTTCCAGCACTTGCTCCAACACCTCGCTCCTCCAATCGCCAATTCTCATCTTCTCTTTATTCCACAAGGCCATTCGCTCTGAGCTCGAGTCCTTCCACCGAGCCGCCTTGGATTTCGTTGCCAACCATGATAATTCCTTTGACCTCAAATCCTTGCTCCAGTGTTGTCACTATCTTTGCACTATCTACAAGCACCATTGCAATGCCGAGGACCAGGTGGTGCTCACGGTTTACACTTTTTATTTTATTTTATTTTATTTGTTTTTATCGAGAAACTCCAAATTTCATTAAATGAAATTTTGTAAAAATTATTTTTTGGACTAATATTACAATTCGTGTAGAAATCATGGTTGCTTTTGGTAGGAATTATAAATTGTACGATTTTAAGTGCATTCTTTTCCTATAACAGACTGCAAAATGTAAAGTTGTGTTATTTGGTATTTTGGTGTTTACTATATTTTGTTTTCACTGCTTTGAAGAATTTATTGAATTAGTGACATGGAAAGATGGTCCTTTCGCTTCATCTTGTTATTTGAGATTGGTTAGAAACTTAGAATTAGGCCTCTGTAACTGCTGTTGCTTGTGTGCCTGAGTTGTATCCATCAAATGTGGACTCATTGATGATTTGCCCATGTCTTGTGGAATCATGAATGTTGACAATTGTTGGCTATAAAATCAGATACAATTTGGAAATACTATGGCCTAACAACTCAGCTTTCTAAAAGAAGAGTGTAGGTAGATAAACACTGTATTTCATTTTAAAAGCGGTTTTCATAGTATGTATATATATATATATATATATATATATATATATATATATATATATATATATATGTGTTCATCTTTATGGCTCAAAGTATACTAAGTGTTCTGAACAAGTTTATGAGGATCACCTGAAAATGTCTGTGCATGGTTGAGAGTGGTGGTTTCTTTCGTAGCACAATGACAACGACGGTGATATACTTGTAAAGGACACTTCGATGCTCAAGTTAAATCGTGCACAAGTACTACAAAAAAATGCATAAATTACGATAGTTATTTTTACATATTACAACAATTTTAACTGTCATTTTTTGCGTTAGCGGTGATTTTTAAAATTGACATAATTAACTTCGTCGTTCGGTATAATACAACGGTTTCTCATTAACCGCCATAGTTTTATCATGTATAAAACGGCGATTTTTGTGGTGCATAAAACAATGATTTATGACTACCATAATTCACCTAAAAATTACGATTTAATTGTGTATAAAACGAAAGTTTAAACTACCGTAATTTATAGTGAATTACGACAATTTAAGACTATCGTAATTTACAGATAATTATGGCAGTTTTGGGAGTGCCGTAATTTCTTGCACTCTAAATAACATACTCCTGTAAAAGATACAAAGCACCAACGTAACAAGAATCAGCTACCGAAGTAGCCAACTTATAATTTTGGGGGTAAAAGAATAGCAATATTAAACAAGCTCAGGTCAGGATCATGAAATCAACAATCTCATTAATTGAAATACACTGAATTAAATTCCTCTACAAGGAAAAATATTACAAAAAAATAATAATTTTCTTAAATAAAACATCTATAAATAGCAATACTAAAAAATTAAATATTGCAATACACTACTTGTCGTTAATGTATTGTTTACATATATTACAAGAGTAAAATGAACTAAATTGCACTATCATATTCAAATCAGACTTCACCGAAATTCAAGAATGGAGTCAACACCACGTCGGCTTTCGTCTACTAAAGCCCAGCTCAACATTTCAGTGCAGAACTGGTCATCTGGCTTCAGCCACAAGGTCTAATTTTTTAAGGGAAAAATTGATGAGTAAACTCAAAAGCAGTTGAGCAAAACCCAATGACAATGCTGGCACTATATTGAAGATAATGATTACCACATTTAAATTCAAAATGTCCTATAAATTTGTCACACTAACCGTAATGGGAAGATAAAAATAGTATGCATTAAATCAATAGAGAGAAAGAGAGAAGTGAAAATCTGTGTTAAAGCAAAATCATATGCACATTACAGGATAGATTATCGTAGATATAAGCAATATAAGTTTACAATCACTCACTTTGTGATAATATGTAATTGCTGTAGTGAAGTCATCCTGCATGAATTACAACAGCAAAAAAACACAAGCCTCAGTCTAAAATACTAAAAAATATAAATGTTGTAGCTTTGGGTCAGAAATTTCAGTAGCATCCCACCCCCAATATCCTCATAAGGATTTTTCATTTTCCATTTTATCCCAATAAAGGTAGAAGCAGAGGCACCAAATCCATGAAAATGGGACTAATATTACTGAATGGATAAATCAATCCAATACAAAAAGTGATAAAAGAAAAATAACAGAAACAGTTGGACATTACAATGACTTTCATGAAGGACATTGTCAGCCTAGCTTCTCAGGCCCTTAACAAGCCTGAAGTACGATACCAAAATAAAGTCATAAGACTTAAAAGTATTACAAATATGGAGCATATTATAAAGTCATCCAAAAAGCGTCATTGAAAAAATAAACTAGTATGTTTAAACATATACTAGAGTAGGTGTTGGTGATTGATCCAAGTTCTACTTCTAACTGACTACCACAAACACAAAATACATTCATTTGGATCATCGCATACAACTCATATGGATCTCCCCAATTCCATTCCTTCAATTTGGAAGCAACCTGAAGTAGATCAAATAATACATTGTGCCAAATTTTTTTTGATAAAATAATAAATAAATAATAATTTGAGCACATACTCACTCAAACAAAGCACTCACACAGATATTGAGCAGATACTAATTTTGAAGTTTGGAAACTTAAAAACTTTGCGTCATCTTGTTTTGAAAGGCCTGGTCGTTCTTCTCTGGGAGTTGGTGCATTTTCAGAGAATGGACCCAAAGGAGAGGCCTTGGTTAAGAACCAATTCAGCTGGAATAGAGGTACCTTCCTGAACCAACCCTTGTCTGCACATATTTTTTGTTTTTCATTAATGGGGTAGTTTCACTTTTAGCATAACTATGACATGCTCATCAGCATTGTGCACATGTGAGTTGCAGAGGCAAATATTTTGTACTTGGAAACGCCAATTGGAGTTGGATTCTCTTACTCAACTGATACTTCCTCTTATGAGGGTGTGAATGACAAGATTACGGGCAAGATTTTAACTTACATCCTTCTATTTGATTTCAATGACTAGTTCCCCCCCTAAAATAATTCTCACTATTATTGTTAGAATGGCAAAGCACCATTAGATGCAAGCATTTTGAAATTGATGCGGATTAAAAGTTACAAATCCAAGTGTAAGTTGTTTCAAGTAATAAATTCTCGAGAGTCCGAGGTCGATTCACAGGAAATTGATGAAGAAAAATTCTTTGACGTAAAGTAAATATTTTGTCACAACAATAAAAGTGATAAAACTTGGTCACAAATAAAAAAAGACTTACTTAGGTTAGGAGATCCACTCTTGGTAAATAAATTAAGGATAAAATAGATTCTTTTTATAACTCAATTAGAATCCACACATAATGGAGGTTCTAATCAAAAAATATAACATTCAAAGTTCATTAAAAATTATATACGTAATTATATTATAATTCCTTTAATCATCTAATAACACCACCACTTATAAATAGGTTCAAGCATTCATTGTGCCAATATCTTGTTTACAACAAATCAAGATCTCCACTTTACAGGGAGAGTTTCTAAATTGATTGGAAACAAAATACAACCCGTATAATGACTACTTGAAAATATATCATTTAAGCACAAGAAAAAAATTAATCTAACATTATTTTATTATCAGGAGGTTCACACTTTCACCTAAGTAAAATGAAACTTAGTTACTCATAGACAAGAAGAAAAGAAGAGAGAAAAAGAAGAAGAAGAACATAACTTCAATTTAGAACAAAAGAAAACTACAACAAGAAAAATAAGTAATAAAATAGCATGATCTTAATCTCTAGGAACAAGACTCCTAAATGATCAGCCAAGGCTCTCTTTTATAGATGATTAAAGATACAAAATGACAAGGGGGACTGATTTATGAGTGAATGGATGAGTGAAAAATACCAAATGACTTTTGATGAGTGAAAAATTATTGAGATTCTATCTTTGAAATCATTCAGTGCTGAACTCATTGCATTCGTCATTTTCTCACCAAGTGGTCTTCATGAAAGTTGTAGGCTTTTGTCTTAAATTTCAAACGCCATTAGTTTCAGCCTAAAAGCATTTCTACAACTCTAGATATGGTCCAAACACTGTACACTGCTCAGGCCCAGCTACAGCTCCTATGTTCTGACTTACAAGCCCAATTTGACCTCTAAGCAATCTGATCTGGTTCTTGTGTTCTTCATGAAAGTTGTTGATACGGGTCTTAACTTGCAAATGCCAAAATTTTAGCCCAATTCAGTTCTTGCAGCCCGAGTTATACTCTGATTACTGCACACTATTCAGGTTCCAATCACAAAATTCGTGTTCTGAATTCCAAGACCAATTAGTTCCACTAGATGTCCGGCTTTGACCTAGAGCTCTTATGAAAGTTGTAGATCTCTCTCTTATCTTTCCTACAAGCTAAAATACATAATTATTAGACATCTAGACTTCAAGATATTACCAAAATACAGAAACAGTGTAAGACGTAAATCATGCTGAAAAAAATTAATTAAGTCCAATTTGAATCCAAACTTACAAAACATAACCAAGTTCAATCAATTAAGTAAATGGAGAGTGTAAATGACTAAAAATAAGGGTTTATTAATGTATAAAATATGTAATCATCAAAAATCATTGAATAAAAGAAATTTAATCAAAGAAGATCCAAGTCAACTTTCTTTGTTTATTTCTTTTCATTTTTTACCAACTCAGTTCTCATTATCTCCTTTTTGGCTTTTCTTGTTATCTTTACCTTTTACAAAATTTTGTCCTGTCCCTTTTGCTCAAAGTTTTCCGTAACATACACTACTAAAAATATGAGTTTTAGAGACTGATTTAGAGACCAATTTATTTCAGTCTCTATAGAGATTGAAATAGAGACTGGTTATGAAAAAAAATTAATTTGCAACCAAAACAAAATCGGTCTCTAATTCGGTCACTAAAAAATTTTGAGACCGAGTTAGAGATCGAATTAGAGACCAAAATTATGTTATAAAAGAAATTAAAAAATAAAAATGTGTCTTCATGTTAGAGACCGTTATTTCGATCTCTATAAAAAAATTAGGGACTGAATTTTCGATCTCTAAAAAAACAAAGGAAAAATGGTTAGAGACTGAAAATTTGGTCTCTAAATAAAAAAGTTTTAAAAAAATGGGTAGAGACCGAAAATTCGGTCTCTAAAACAAATAAACGTATAACTCCATGTTTCTTCAGTTTTCACTTGTCCTCTCCCAAATTCAAAACTTCTCAGTTTTCACTTGTCCAACACAGCCGCACCCACACAGCCACCATCCCAACACACCCGGCCAGCCACTGTCCCAGCACACCCGGCCAACCACCGTCTCGTTCTCGTGGCTCATCGTTCAGGAACCAACTGCACCGGTCCCGTGGCTCGTCATTCCAGAACCAGCCGCATCGTTCCAGATCTCAGCAACCGTCGCGTGTTCCACCCAGCCGCACTGTTCCAGATCTCAGCCGCACCGTTCTAGATCTCACCTTTCCAGAACTTTGCCTCTCCGTTCCAGATCGCCCACCGTTCTAGCCGCACTATTCCAGTCGCCCAGCCGTTGTTCCAGATCGCCCACCATTCGCCATACCCAGAGTCGCCCAGCCGTCAGTCGGCCCAAATCTAACCGTCGGTCGAACCAGACCGGCGACACCGAACCACCGACTTCTTTCACTTGCATTTATTTTTTTGTTCCTGTAAGTCCATTTTACTCACCCTTGTTTTTTCTTCTTCCACTTATTTGGTGAATCTTATTCGGTGAATATTATGGTTCACTTTGGACCTAAAACTTCTTCCGCCTAACCGTTTGTGATCGTTGAGTCGTTGTTGGCTATGAATCTATGATTGATTTCATCAATGCTAAGTCCTTGTCTTCTTAAGGCTAATTAGTGATTAGGTTAATATGTTGTAAGGCTTTTTTTCCTTTTTGTTTGGCTGTGATTTGTTGTTCTAAGTTCTTGAGCCTCATCTACTGACTTGGTTTATGATTTTCTCTATGACTATTCTGCATTTTTGGGAACATGAAATCTTTTGTGGTTGTGGTAAAAATTAGCTAAAGTTGATTATGCATTTTACCTTTGCCTCATTATATTTTCAAATTGAAAATTGATTTTAGTAAGTTCATTCAGTTTTGTTTTGATTCTTCGTCATGGAGGACTTTTTCTTAATTTTGTGTTTTTATCGGTGACTTGATGTTTGTTAACTCGCCAGCAAGTGTACTGGTTCATATAAGTAATATAGAAATAGATATCATTTCCAAGGCTTGAATGTAGCTCTCCACTCCTACTCTGACGGCCAAAGAATACCTAGGTTATGCATAACAAGTCTTTTTATACTGATATGGGCGCCTAGGCGTTTCAGTTAGAGTGCCTAGGCACTGATAGTGCAGAACTAGTGTGTTTTTGCTAAAATTTAAGGCGCTTAGGCGCTTCGTGTATGGCACCTAGGCGCTCAACGTCCAGAGAGGAATGATCTGCTATGGGTTTGGGCGCCTAGACACTGCATCCAGGGCGTCTAGGCGCTTATCTAACAGCCTGAGCTCTTTGAATTTGCCTCCAAAAATACATCTCCTCCATCATTAGATGTTTCCCTAGAAAAATACATCAAAGTGATGAGGATTCTGCTTCTTCTAGCTCAAATATTCTCAATTACAAAACTAAATCAAACTTTGCAAGAACATTGAGAAACAAGTAGTAAAAAGAGTAAATGAGGAAGAATTAATTCAAATTTTCAAGACAAAAATCACATCTTTTGCATGCTCATCAATGTTTTGTTCTGGGTGCTTCCAATTTCTTCGGATTAAATTCGGTGCTCCTAATCTGCGCTGGTCTAGGCCATAGCTAATTTTCACTCCAGCCCCAAATGTCTTTGATTAATTTGGATCTAATTTGAGCCATAAGAACGTAATAATAAATAATCATTACAAAAGCTCTCCTTTACCTACTTCTTTTTTTATTTTAATTTTTTTAAATACCATTATTCAATTTCTTTTCTCTCAACTTCTCAAGTTTGAGCAGTGAGTGCACCTACAGAACATATAGTGCACATTTTATTTATAAATTTGGGATACTGTTATAGCATGCGCTTCTGCACATTGGAGATCAATAGGCAAAGTGCAATGGTTAGATTTTGGTGATCGCCGTTACATTAATACAACTTGATATCATTACCTTGCCTTGTGACCCTTTGCTTCAATGCATTGTATTTCACCAATATAGTAATCTCAGTCAATCCGGGACAAAAGCATTGATTCAACTCAACCGATTTTTTTTAATACCAACAATTACCAAAGCACTATAGTGCATAGCCATTCTCATATATAAAAACAAGGGGATTTGGCTTATTTTTAGCACCAACCCACTTATATGTGATTTAAACATTTTTAGGTCCTATACTATGCTGGAAATTTATTTTTTTGAATTTTGTTTTTGTATGTATAGGTGCTTGAGGTTGAACTTTCAGACTTTTGAGATAAGAGGTAAATCCCAATCTTTGATTTTGTTCTTCTACTTTAGGCTTGTTTTTGGTATTATTTTGTATGTTTAACTTGTTCTAGGGTCTATATGCTTTGAAATGATAATGATTTTGAGGATGTTGTTGTATCTTAAATTTATATAATTTTTGTTTAAAAGTAATGAACTAATGTCTAATTTTTAGATTAGTTTTAGAAATTTGTTGCTTGTGGTTAGACTTAATTTCACTTGTAGTTTAAATATTTTATTTTGAATATATTACAGAATATGGATATTCGTCAATATCGTTGTTGGATGTATAATAGACTTTTGCCGGGTAAGAAGGGACTTGCTGATATGTTTTGTAGAGGGGGTAGAACAATTTGTTTCCTTTGCATGTCAACAAGCACATTTATCAAATGGAAATATTAGATGCCCTTGTTCTAAGTGCAAAAACCTGAAATACTTGACTCCTGAAGACGTTAAATTTTATCTTTATAAAAAGGGGTTTAAACATGATTATTGGTATTGGACAAGTTATGGAGAAATTGATCCGACTTTGATTGGAGCTTTTAATAGTCATCCAAGCACCTCTACCACTACACAAATGGGTAATAATGATAATTTAAATAGATTTGAGGCCATGGTTCATGATGCAGTTGGTCCAGAGTTTGGGTTCCATTACAATCAACCCTTAGAGGAGCCTCCAAATAAAGATGCTCAAAAATTTTATGATATGCTTCATGCGGCCCAAAAGCCTTTGTGGCCGGGATGTGAAGATTAAACTGAATTATCTATTGCTGTTGAATTATTGAATATCAAATCAGAGGGAAACATTACCTAACGATCTTTTAATCAAACAATAGCACTTATGAAAAGGACACATCCTACTAGAAATCTCATCCCAGAAAATTTTTATAAGGCGAAAAAAAATAGTTTCCAAACTATGTCTTACTGCAAGGAGAATTGATTGCTGCATGAATGGTTCTATGTTGTTCAATGAAAAGGGAGTTACAACATGCACATTTTGTGGTGCGGCTCGATATAAAATTAAAGGGATTGGTAAGGGAAAAACCAAGGAGATCCCTATAAAGAGGTTGAGTTATTTACCTCTCATTCCTAGGCTGAAGAGATTATATGCTTCAATGAGTTTTGCTGCGCACATGAGATGACATTATGAAAATAGACGAAAATCGGGAGTGTTATGTCATCCATCAGATGGAGAAGACTGGAAACGTTTTGATGAAACATATCCGAAATTTAAAACTGAACCAAGAAATGTTAGATTAGGGGTAAGTGCTGATGGTTTTACTCCATATAGTCAGTCAGCTATTCCTTACTCCTGTTGGCCTATAATTGTCACTCCGTACAATCTTCTTCCAGAACTATGCATGACAACTCCATATATTTTCTTAACTTTGATTATTCTTGGGCCATATAATCCGAAAAGTAAAATAGATGTGTATTTGCAACCTTTGATAGATGGGTTGAAATTGTTGTGGGAACAAGGTGTCCTAACTTACGATATTTCAAAAAAAGAAAATTTTGTAATGAAAGCTGCATTAATGTGGACAATAAATGACTTTCCTGCGTACGACATGTTGTCTGGTTGGAGTACAGTAGGGACATTGGCATGTCCATATTTTATGAATCGAAAAAGGTTTTCACTTTGAAACATGGTAACAAATGTTCTTAGTTTGATTGTCATCGTTAATTTCTTCCTATGGATTGTGCATACTACAGAAATAAGGATGCATTTTATAAGAATAGACAAGAGAAATCTGCACCTCCACCTAGGTTGTCTGGGGCCGAGGTATGGGAAGATGTTTGTGATGTTCCAAAAGTTTTTGGAATTGAGGTGGGTCCATGTACACGTGCTGGGTTCGGGGTTACTCATAATTAGATAAAGCAAAGTATTTTCTGGGAGTTACCATATTGGGAAACTAATATGGTCAGACATAATCTTGATGTGATGCATATTGAAAAAAATGTGTTTGATAATGTCTTTAATACAGTGATGGATATTAAAGACAAAAACCAAAGACAATGTTAAAGCTAGAATGGATATGAAAGAGTGTTGTAGGCGGAGGGAACTACAGTTGCAAGAATTGCCTAATAGAAAAATTTTGAAGCCTAAAGCAAAATTTGTGTTGAACATGGAGCAAAAAAGGGCTGTATGTAAATGGGTTAGTGAATTAAAAATGCCTGATGGATATGCCTCTAATTTATATAGATGTGTAAACATGAGAGAGGGGAAGCTAGTTGGGATGAAAAGCCATGATTGTCATGTGTTTATGGAACGGTTGCTACCAATTACTTTTGGTGCATTGCCAAATCCAGTGTGGAAGCCTTTAGTTGAGTTAAGTAAATTCTTTAGAGATTTGTGTTCAACAGTGTTATGTGTGTCTGATTTGTTGCTAATGGAACAAAACATCATCATTACAACATGTAAGTTGGAATGAATCTTTCCACCTGGATTCTTTAACTCAATGGAGCATTTACCTATTCATCTACCGTATGAGGCAAAAGTAGGAGGCCCTATTCAATATCGATGGATATATCCATTTGAGAGGTAATCACTTACTTTATTACATTTTAAAATGTGGTAATCTTTTTATTTCAAAGTTTAGTAATTAATGATATCACATTTCTTTTAGGTACTTGAATAGGTTGAAACGAATAGTTAAAAACAATCACATGTGGAAGGGTCCATATGTGAGGCATATTTATGCCAAGAGACTTCTCATTTTCGTTCTTACTATTTTGAATCTCATGTGCAATCAATGAGAAATAGAGTTTGTCGAAATGATGATGGAGGTTTAGATGAGACAATCCAACCCACTTTATCAATTTTCAATCATCCTGACCCCTCAGCTGGAACTTGTAATAGTAGGTATTTAATGGATAAGGAAGTAGTTGCTGTACATTTACATATCCTACTTAATTGTGAAGAGGTTCAACCATATATTGGGTAAGTGAACTAAATCATTCTTGAATTGTTCATTTTAGTATGTATATGTAATTGGTTCATATTTAGTAATCGTGTGCAAGTTATTAGATTTTTTGAGGAATATTTGAAAGCAGCTAATCCAAACATCAGTTGCACTGATGTTGATGGTATGATGCTGTACTTAATCGTGGTGTGAAGGTTCATAAACAATATGGAATCGTGGAGGTTCGACATACTCGACGGTATCCAAAATATGACCCCTTCATATTTTCTCAAAATGTAATTCAGGTGTATTATGCACCTTACCTTGAAAAAATAAAAGACAAGGCTAATTGGTGGGTTGTCATTAAAACCAAACCAAGAGGTACTATTGATGCTTGATATGCATTAGAGGTTGCATATCAAGATGCTGCAACCTATGTGGATTTTATAACAAATGATGACCCTCTTGCCAACTTAAGAGATGAAAAAAGTGATCATCATGAAGTAGAAGCTGATGTCAGTGAGGATGAGGAGGAAGATGAGGTAGAAAGTAATGAAGGAGAGGATAGGGAGGAAGATGAATTTATTTTGACAATGATTCTGAAAATGACAATGAAGATGAATATCTTCAATAATATGAATTGCTTGATGATGATGGTGATGACGATGATGGTGATGAAGGTGATGACTATGATGATAATGATAAGGATGACGCTGATCATGAATATGATTAGTGTTTGTAAACAAAAGGTAAATTAATTGTGTTTTGGATTTTCCACAAAGGAATTATTATTTATTTGATAAGCATTTTAATATACATTCCATTTGTGTTCATTGTAGATCTCTAAGAGAGCTCGAGGTAAAGGAAAAGTTTCTAAGAGTCGCCCAAAAAAGTATTGGTGCGACTGGTGGGGCATTCTACATCTCACCCACCTTTAACCTCTGCTAGTTCTCCATCTCTTGCTACTACTCCATCACCCACATTACTCGCATTTACTTATTCGATCCCAAGTGCACTAACACCACCTCTTACTCAACCATCTCACCGTGTGGTGCCTCCGACAGAGGAGTCTCATCACAATGTTGGATCATCTATCCCTCCAACAGATGTAGGATATGCACTTGGATCAAGTCATACTCAGGATAGATCAGATACACAAATGTTTGGTAGCAAACCAATTTTATATCTAGAAGGAGATGGATATGTATAAGTAATATTTTTTAAATTACATTACTATGTTTGATATATTATAACTAAACACCTGTATTATTTGTAGATTCTTGCCTTCGCACTTGGCAGCAAATGGAATCAGTGAAATCTTCAAGAGCCATTATTTAGAGTCATGGACATCATGGAAAAGGATAGGTGATATAAGAGATATGTGGTTTGTAGAGTTTATGGTAATTTTTAAATTTTTATTACTACAATTTAAAATTTGATAGACTTTTTTTGGTCATAAATAATTTGCCTACTCATATTTATTGCAAAGGAAGTTTACTGTCATTCCCCCAGATAATTATTAGGCTTGAAGAAACTTTGAGAAACGAGGTGCAGCATTGTTGAAGAATGTTATGGAAAAGGCTCGCAAGAAAATGGAGAGACCAAGTTGGCTTGGGGATGACATATGGAACGCATTGTGTACACATTGGGAAAAAGGCTTTCAAAAAGAAAAGTGCAATTGCAAAAGCCAATCGAGCATCTGATTGTGGAGGATATGGAGCTTCATATCATACCAGTGGCTCTATTACCTCATCTCAACATAGAGCTAATCTGGTTAAGTTCATTAATATCTTGCATTATTGTCGAAATTGTCTAATACGGTTAAATTTACTAATATGGTTTTGTTACAATTGTTGCAAACCAAGTTGAATGGTGTTGTTCCATCAGCACCAACATTGTTTCATCATACACATCGACGTAAGGATCACACATGGGTAGATAGGAGATCAGAGCATATAGCTGTAAGTTATTGTTTTATCTAATTTGAACTCTTGGGTTTGAAATAATGATGTTTAGTAATTGTATTCATATTTCTATCTTGACGTTTAAAGGAAACTCTAAATATAAGTCATAATTTTTTTTATAGGTGTGCTTGCAATATTTTTTGACTATGTAGTGCATGGGTAATCTGGAACAAGCATCTTGGATTGGAACAGTGCATTAGCCTGGTAGCTATGTAGGAATGCGAGTAAGTTGTGGAATTCATTCGTAACCATAATGTATAGTATTATAAAAAATTTCAGAAAGCTTCTTTCATGGCCTGAAACTAAGAGTGAAAATATAATTAATAGTGGTGACTAAATGATGAGTTGATACGAACCTGAAAAGTTGAAGAGGCAGTGCCAAATATAAAGCCATTTGGAAAGTCTATCCTATTTATCTCTGATGTGCATATCTGAATCTCAAATAATACCATCACTACTAATATTAGAATAATAATGCATCTTCTCAATGCCATAGTTTACAGAGAGAGAGATAGAAGGATTCAGTTTGGTAATAGAAGTGAGTTAGGCGTAGAGATGAGATTTTGAAGGAGTATATATAGAGGAAATAAGAGAGCAAAGAGTGGGAAGAAGATAATAGACAGCAAGTTATGGGAGGGAAAGTGTGAATGGAGAAGGTGTTGCATTAAAGAAAATGGCCGTGCAAGTGGTGGGGTAGTGGCCCAAAAAATTTGTTATTTTGGGTATTGGCCAAAGACGGAAGCTCATCTCTTTACACTCACAGAATGTATGAATAGGATTTCTTTCCTATTCTATTTTTAATTATTTCTTTCTTTTTCTTATTGGCTTCTTTTTTATTTTATCTTTTTCTATATGCAATATATGTACATTATGGTTCTTAATTTCTTATTAGCTTCTTTTTTGTTTTATTTTTTTCTATATCCAATACGTGTACATTATAGTTCCTAATTCAATCGACTTGTTATGATATCTGTTTATTGCATGTCAAAAGTCCCTATTCTATTTTCAAAGAGGAATATTTTACTGTGCTATCATCTCAAATTGAAATTAAATAAGCTTGCAACTTTTAACATGTGATTGAAATCATGTTTATTCTTATATTTTATGTCATGACTTATATTATGTTAGACTTATATGCTGCTTTAACTTTTTGCATTAATTAGTGTCATATTGGTATTGACAGACCAAATTTGAAAACGAAATACAAGAAATGACCCAAAGAGCATCAGAGTAGGGAATTCCTCCCCCAGATGAGTTGGATGTGTGGCGCAATGTGGCTGAAGTGAAAAAAGGTAAAATATATGATCTTAGAATTGAGTCAACTGTAGTGGCTGGAAGACCACAATATCGTGGGTCAAGTTCTTCATCATCTGACTGGATATGAAGAGATGAACTTGAAGAATTAAGAAATGAGAGAAATGAGCTTCAAGCTCAAGTGGCAGATAATAGGAGACAGATTGAGGAGACAAACCAGCTGGTACGAGAGATGATGCAGTCGATGAACTTTCAACCTTCTCAAACATTTCCTGTGACTGATGGAGCAGAAGAGGAGGAGGAGGATGACAAAGACGAGGAATAGTTTTTATGATTAGAGTTTAGTTTGTGTTGTATTCAACTTTCTTACATTTGAAATGTTGTAGTAATGAGATGTTGTAGACAATGCTTAGTTTAGTTTATTCTACAATGCCTTGATATTTAAATGAGATATTCTAAAGAATGAATTAGTTTAGTTTACATTATTTTTTATTTATGTGTTTGGTTATATGAGATTATTGATTGTTGTTTATTAGGTATTTTAAAAATTTGGATTTTAATAAATTTAAAAATAAATATAAATTTGTATTACAAATTAAAGACTGAATTAGAGACTAAATATACAAAAAAATGACATTTAGATACTGATTTAGAGACCGATAAATCGACCTCTAGTTTAGAGATCGATAAATCGACCTCTAGTTTAGAGACCGATTTTGTAAAATATAAAAATATGTTCAATTTTTTTAGAGACCGATTTAGAGACTGATAAATCGGCCTCTAGTTTAGAGACCGATTTAGTGACCGATTTTATCAAATATATAAATATATTCATCCTTTTTAGAGACTGATTTAGAGACTGATAAATTAATCTCTAGTTTAGAGACCGATTTAGTGACTGATTTTATAAAATATATAAATATTCACATTTTTGAGACTGATTTAGAGACGGCTTTAGAGACTGATTTAAAGACCGAAAAATTGGTCTTTAATAAATCAGTCTCTGATGCACTTTTTTTTTTAAAATAATTGACCAATTTTTGACTGACATTAGAGACCAATTATTTTTAAAAAAGTGGTCTCTAAATCGGTTTCTAAATTTAGCGACCAATAAGTTTGGTCTCTAATATTTAGCGACGAGCGTTTTAGAGACCGAATTAAATCGATCTCTAAATTGGTCTCTAATTATTTTAGAGACCGATTTTCATGATTTAGAGATCAATTTTTCAGTCTCTAATGTCCAAATTTCTAGTAGTAAAAGGAAACTTAGTTACTCATAGACAAGAAGAAAGGCAAAGAGAAGAAGAAGAAGAAGAACATAACTTCAATTTAGAACAAAAGAAAACTACAACAAGAAAAATAAGTAACAAAATAACATGATCTTGGTCTCTAGGACCAAGACTCCTAAATGATCAGCCAATACTCCCTTTTAAAGAGGATTAAGGATACAAAATGACAAAGGGGACTGATTCATGAGTGAGTGGATGAGTGAAAAATGTCAAATGACTTTTGATGAGTGAAAAATTAATGAGATTCTATCTTTGAAATCATTCAGTGTTGAACTCATTGCATTCGTCATTTCCTCACCAAGTGGTCTTCATGAAAGTTGTAGGCTTTTGTCTTAGCTTTCAAACGCCATTAGTTTCAGCCCAAAAGCATTCTTACAGCTATAGATATGGTCCAAACACTGTACACTGCTCAGGCCCAATTACAACTCATCTGTTCTGACTTACAAGCCTAATATGACCTCTAATCAATCTGATCTGGGTCTTGTGTTCTTCATGAAAGTTGTAGATATGGATCTTAACTTGAAAATGCCAAAATTTTAGCCCAATTTAGTTCTTGCAACCCGAGTTATACTCTGATTACTGCACACTATTCAGGTTCCAATCACAAAACCCATGTTCTGAATTCCAAGACCAATTAGTTCCACTAGATGTCCGGCTTTGACTTAGAGCTCTCATGAAAGTTATAGATCTCTCTCTTATCTTTCTTACAAGATAAAATACATAATTATTAGACATCTAGAACTCAAGATATGACCAAAATACAGAAACAGAGTAAGACGTAAATCATGCTGAAAAAAATCAATTAAGTCCAATTTGAGTCCAAACTTACAAAACATAACCAAGTTCAATCAATGAAGTAAATGGACAATGTAAATGACTAAAAATGAGAGTTTATTAATGTATAAAATATGTAATCATCAGAAATCACTGAATAAAAGAAATTTAATCAAAGAAGATCCGAGTCAACTTTCTTTGTTTATTTTTTGTTATTTTTTACCAACTCAGTTCTCACTATCTCCTTTTTGCTTTTTCTTGTTATATTTACCTTTTACAAAATTTTGTCCTGTCCTTTTTGTTCAAAGTTTTTCGTAACATAATGGTATTGCACTATTTGCATTTTTACTTTACAGTTATGCTATGTCCTCCTCTGCGTAGTAGTGTTATTTTTCTTTTCAAAATTGATAGAAATGCACCTTTAAAGATTTCCTTATTTTTTTGATACAATTTATCTTTCTCTTTATAGCCAGGGATAAGTTGATGTTCTTGCAAAACTGGTTTGTAAAGTTCCTAGACTATAGAAACAAAAGTTTGTTTATTGTGAGAGAAAGCTATGCTGGTAACTCTTCCATTTATTACATGTATAAGTTTTGGCTAAGACTTCGCATTCATATCTTGATTTTAAAATGGGATAATTTCTTTTCCTCTAAATTTTCAACAATAGCTGCAGTGCTACATAAGTTCAAGCCAAAACCAAATTCACAACAAAGGAAAATAAGAAGAATAAGAAACCTAAATCCCAGTGCTTACCCGTGGAGCAGAGGTAGAGGCTGATCTGCTAGCTGTGAGCTTGTGTTGGCTGGATCTGGACCTGTGAGCTCATGTTGGCCGGATATGGACCTACGAACTGCAACAGGTGCTGGCAAGCTGAGACAGGTGGTGCGACAATTGCGAGACAGTGGCATGACGGTGGCGCGAGTTTCACTGCTTTGAGTGAGAGGGAAGAGCAGATTTGGATAGAGTGGGAACGAGAGAGAGAACGAGAGTGAGAGAGAGAGAGAGTAAGTGAGAGTGAAAGGGAGAGAGCGACAGATTGTGAGGGAATAGAAGGAAGGAAAATTTTAGAATTTTTTAAAATATTTTAATTAAAATTTAAAATAAAAATAATGGCGGTTAAATTGCTATTTTATACATTTAACTACCATTTTTTACTTGTAAAATATGACAGGTGCGTAACTAACGTATTATACTACATATTACAGTAGTTTTTTAAAACTGACATATTAAAACTGCTATAATTTACATGAACTGGTAGTACATATGCTGGACAATTTATCATGAGGGGTTTTCTCAATTTAAGGTTGAAAAAATGGATAAGGACATTAATTACACAAACTTGTGCAATCATCCCAACTATGATAGTTGCTCTTATCTTTGATACCTCAGAGGAATCATTTGATGTTCTGAATGAATGGCTTAATGTTCTTCAGTCAGTTCAAATCCCCTTTGCACTCATTCCCTTGCTTTGTTTGGTGTCGAAAGAACAGATAACGGGCAATTTTAGAATTGGCCTGGTCCTCAAGGTATATTATTCCTTTGTCTGCATTTAGGTCACACTGGTCATTTACCAGTTATCCATTATCAGTTTGTATATTTGATAAAGGACTTTGAAATGCCATATTAATTCATTTGATATGAAATGATTGTTTGTATATGCCAATATGGGTCATCTACTAAAACAAATAGGGGAATGAGATAATTCGGAAATGTCCCAATGTAAATCTTTTGTCTTGCTATTCAGGCAGGAGATAATTCAGAATTGACCCCAGGTATACCTAATTTCTCTTGCAATTAAGAGTTGGATTTTAAAAAGACAAATTGGTGGCATGATTTTATTGTCCTTTCTTGAGAATTGAAAGGAGGTAAGATACCATTGTACTAGTTTCACTACTTTTTTTCCCTTATGACCTTTATATTCTAAATAAACTATCCCCAACCAATTATCAGTAGTTAATATAAATCTAAAGATTCTTTTATCATATTCGGTGTTTATTAATATTCATCATGTGATTATATGTTCAATATCCTATATTATACAGTTTATTGAGTTTTGCTACAATTGGAAACTGCATATGATTCAGCGTTGACATTAAACATCCTAAAAATGACGTGTATTTATATATGTGATAAATAATGTCTATCAGCGAGATTTTGATAATATCTCTAGTTAAGGTGAATAAGATTGACATGTTTTCTTAAGACAGTAGTTTCAAGGCTTCCTTTGTTGTCCCCTCCCCCCTTTCCTTTTTTTCTTTAGGTGGATTAGTGCTGCTTGTTTACTTTCTCCATTGAACATACTTAGAGAGTTTTGATTGTAAATTTGATGCTTTGACTTTTTGGTAAGTGTTCTTAAGACCATAGCTTTTGTGGACCTTGGATGTATTTGGACCAACACCCCTTTGCCCAATATTCTGCTCTGTTTCTTTGGATTACTTGCATAATAGTAATGAGTGTCTCATGATATGAATACAAATTACTTCCTGGCTTGTGGCTGTTCTGGTGATAGTGATAAATGGCTATCTTTTGCTGGAATTCTTCTTCTCTAAAGTGAATGGAGGAGCGTTCACCACTATCGTGTGAGTCACAGTCCTCCGTGAGATTGTTGGCTCCTAAGCAGGAAGTGGTGTGCTGCTGACACCATCACAAAGCTATGCAGTAGGGGATGATCATGAAGTTAATGATCAAGGGGTTAACTTGGATTGATTAGTTGTGTTTGTTGATGATATGGCTAATTTGTTTAGAACTACTTGTGTTAACTTAGAATTATTGATTAGTTATCATTTCTTTGTAGAACATGTTTTTATCTTACTAATGCAATTATGATATTTTGTTGCTTTGTACAACTTATTTGCTGGGTTTTTATATTTGGATTAAAATATTTATACAGGTATAATTTTAAAATTTATCAATTATTATTATAAAATTAATTTTGATTAGTTAGGGAATAGCTACGAAATTGTTACGGATTAGCTACGGAATTGCTATAGATAATTGCTAGGGAATAGCTACGGATAATTGCTACAGATTAGTTACGAATTTATTATGGATTTAGCAACATAATAGTTAGGAAATAGCTACGGAATTACTAGGGATAATTAGCTACAGATTAGCTACAGAATTGCTACGGATTTAGCAATATAATAGCTAGGAAATAGTTACGAAATTACTATAAATTGTTAAAATTGCCTATGGATTAGCTACGAAATTGCTACGGAATATTTCGTAGCTAATTACCTACGGAAATGAAAGAAACTCTAAACAAAAATTAGCTATAGTTTAGCTTCGGATTAACTACAAAAATTTAAAAATTAGCTACAAAAATTTTTAGTAGCTAATTAGCTACAATATTTAGACTACGGACCAATCCATAGCTAATAAATTTAGCTATAGATTAGTTACGAATTTTTTTGTAGCTAATTTGTAAAATTAAACTCTTTTATGTGTTTAATCTATGTTTCTATTTCATGATTTATATGTTTATCTCTTCTCTTGATGTTTTTTTAAACCTGATCAATTTGGGAATGATTTTAGGGTTTATGTATGATATGGGAAAATTGTGCACGAACCTAGAACTTGTGATAAACACCACAATTTCTGCAATAGCTAGGAATAGACGTTGTAGATTGTGTGATATTACTTTTAATTCCCTCATTTTTTAAAGCCTTCTCTATTTGAGGTTATATTAAGGGATTGATTAACTTTAAATAGTGTGAAGAAGATTAATATACCAATGGATTGGATATTGATTAATTTTGGGAATTTGTTCATGAATTATTGAAATAGAACTTGATTAAACTAATCTTTAAATTTGTATCAAAAGAGTTCAAGTGAACTCTGACCCTTAACACTTTGATACCATTGTCTTTCACCCTTAATTTTATTCTTGATATTTTAAATACTTTCTTTTTAGTGTTTTCTTTTGATTTACATTCTTATCAATTCTCATATTTTTTATAGCTTAAATAGTGTCAATTTAACAAACTTAGTAATTGTTAACGTAATTCTCATGAGAACGATACTCTGCTCACTCTTTATTACTTTTGTGATTTGGTGCACTTGGAAATATCACAATATTTGGTGGTAACCATGGAGAAGGTGGTGGAATTGGACGTTTATCTTTTTCCACAGATAGTACTAATATTCTGATCGGGTTTATGTCGAACACTTAAGAACGCCCGTGAATGGCTGAGAGTGGTGGTTTCCTCCGTAGCATAGTGGTAGCGACAATGATGTACCTACAAAAGACACTCTGATGCTTAAGTTAGATTGTGCACAGTGTGGGTAATGTTTTGAGATTTCAATCCATACCTTAGTGACTTAGTCTAGTATTTATAGGAGTGTCATGCGTATGAGATAACAAAATAATAGGGACCATCCTGGACAAGTCGGGTTATTCCTTGTTGGGCTATCCCATAATCTGGACCAGAACACCATACGTCACATGTATTCCTACTTGATACGTTATTCAATCCTCTTATAGTTACATGTTAGCTTGACCTTATTAGTTTTTGCTTTGATATCTGTCTAGATCAATATGGTAAAACTTTTGAATTTCAAACATATAAGACATACAAAAGTCAAGTACATCCTAAAGGACTTATATGAAAACATGTATCCTCATTACATAGTTGAGTATGGTTGTAATACGCATTTGAAGGGCTGTATACGTATAGTACGAAAAATAAAGGAGATGTCGCCAATTATGCAATATTAATTTCAATGATAACATTTTAAAAGCAGATCCATGCATAAAGGAAAACAATTAGGGCCTGTTTGGCATGCTGTATAAGCATGATAGGATAAGCTAATACAATACATTATGATCTTATCAGTTATTTAGTGTAAATACTGTATTGTATAAGCTTATTCATCAAACTCCTCTTATACATTAAAATGATGGATAACTTAATCAACTCTTGGAGGGAGGGATTAGACTTGATAAGGTTTTGATGTATAAGCTATTATAAAGACTTTTTCATTACAACTCTAAACACCTCAATATCCCCAACGCTTATGTATTAGGCTTTATACTATCAGGTCTTATACTATTAGGCCTTATACTATCAGGTCTAATACTATCAGGCCTTATCTTATCATTCGTACCAAACGGGCCCCAAACAGAAAATGATTGGCATAAAATTATTGGAAAGCGTCTCTATTTTCTTTAGAAAAGATTAATAGAGTTTCGAAATTAAAAAGGCGATTTATGAAAACTTTTAGTTAGATACAAATTGTAAAAGCATTTAAAGTGAATGATACATCATTCTACTGCAGTCACTGGTTCTTTGGAACCTAAGTAAGGTGAATAGTTATTGAAGTTATTGCTATAATTTGATTCATTTTTATTCTTAGACTTACTACTAGTCTACTAAGTTGTTTTACTTTGTCATTCCTTAATAGTGTAATTCTATATGATTTGTTAAGCTTGTTACCATGTCTAGTTGGGATTTATTGGTCATATTTCTTGCCTTAGATAAGCGTGTGAAGAATGTTGCACGCACCTATTTTTTGGAACATGAGGGGGAGGGTCTTCTTTGAATTTTTTACCAAACTGTCAATATAGTGGCAAAACTATTTACCAAATTGTCATACTTTTAAAACTATATATTAAACTGCTACACTTTTTGCCTACATGAATTATTTTATTATTTACAATTACGCCAACGCGTATGGCGTAATTACATGAAAAATGCCAACAGAGATGGCGCTATCCACATAAAAGCGCCAATGTTGCTGGCATTTTCCATATAATTGTTGGCGTTTTCCACATTACCTATGAAGCTCTCATTTCTTTCTCTTCCAGAGGACAATGATGATATATTTACGTATAATAGTGTGCACGAGCATATATATATAGAGATGGCACTATCCACGTAATAGCGTCAATGCTGCTAGCGTTTTTCACATAATTACGCTATACGTGTTAGCGTTATCTAAGCAATAATGGCTAATGCATTAACACTATTACGTAGCCACTGCAATACTATTAGGAAACTTACTGAAATACTGCAATAAGATGCAAGCACCTCTAATCTCGTGCACGTTGTAGTTTGTGACTTTGCAAAGCTCCTTATACAAGTACGCTAAGACCGCAGATCCCCGACTATATGTCCCAGCAATGGTAAAGTCTTCTAATAGGGGAATGAACATCATATGCATATATTTACCAGAATGATTAAGAAATAACAAACACTCAATCAATTTAAGTATATATGCTCGTGCACACTACTGCACGTAAATATCATCATCGTTCTCTGGAAGTGAAGGAAATGAGAGCTTCACGTGTAACGTGGTGTTATTCACTGGTAACGCTAACACGTGCGACGTTATTACATGAAAAATGCCAACACATATGATGTATTACGTGAAAAATGCCAGCAACATTAGCGTTATTACGTGGATAGCGCCATCTATGTTGGTGTTTTCCACATAATTATGTCATATGTATTAGCATAATTGTAAATAATAAAATAATTCACCTAAGCAAAAAGTGTAACAGTTTGGTATATAGTTTCAAAAGTATAACAATTTAGTAAATAATTTTGTCACTAATGACAGTTTCATAAAAAAGCCGATCTTCTTTTTGATCAATTGTCCAAGCTGCTAAATTCAAATTTGCCAAACGAAGAGAGCTATCGAAGAGAATTAGCTTCTTGTACTGGAGCCCTTCGAACATCAATCAGCCAGCATGTGTTTAAGAAAGAGGAATAGGTATATTAGTCATTTATATGATTACTCAGTAGCATCATTCCCATGCTTAGATATGCCAAACTTCTAGGGTTAGTAAGTAATTTTAAATTTTGGTTTAGTATTCAAGGACACAAAATTAGCAGTCATGCGAAGATATAAGTCACGTGTGATGACTTTTTTTTTTATAAAAAAAAAGGAGTTAATGTGCAAAGGCATCACCATGAGGTGTAACATCCCAACTAGGTTGGCACCCTACACCCCACCAATCATTTGCAGTACATTAACACAATGTATTATTAAAAAAGAAAAGAAAAGAAAAAGAACATGGGGGACCAAACCAAAACCCATGTAGAGCAAAAAGAACATGGGAGTCACGTGTGATGCACATACACGTTACACTATTTTAATTAATTTCAAATATTGTGCTTATGAACTAAAACAATGAGACAAATTTTTTATTTGGGTTGATCCGTTTTAAGATTTTACTGCTCTAGAAGTGATATAAAAACACATGTAGGAATATGCAGTCTCAATATTGTAACTTTGTAATGCCATATGGACTAGTTTCAGTGTGGAAAATCTTGCTAAGAACAAAAAGAAAAACGTTCTAATATCATATATATATGGGGAAAGGATCTACTTACAAATAGTGTAAGTAAAAAGATTTGCACTCAATCTCTTACTATTAAATTTATTTTAATCTAATGATTCTAAATCATCTAATTAAATAATGAAAGAGAATAATAAACACTCACATTAAAAAAAAAGAGAATAATAAAATGTGATTTTAATGAAAAATTAAATTTTAGTTATTAAGTTTATTTATTAGCTTAAAAAATGATATAATATTAAATATAATTTATAATATTTTTATTTTTATATAATGTATTAATTTATTATATATTAAAATTAGTTAATAAAAATTAACTATCAACTTTTTACACCCAATCTAAGTGTAAGTGAATCTCCTCCCATATATATATACTACTACTGTGCAACTATTGAATATTGTAAAATATATTATATTTTATATTAATTGCATATTAATAAAATTAAATAATATATAATATATTTATGTTACATTATAATATGACATAAATATTAATATAATTGTATGACATGTGGCACATACGAAACACAGGATAATATATAATGAATAAACTAAATAGTATGTAAAATCTGTATTAGAATAAATAGAATTGTTATAAATACAAATTCAAATTTATTCCATAATTTATTATTATCCAAAATTCAAACTTTTTTTCTTATTTACTACAAGAAATTTATTTTGTATAGACAGCAAAATCTTGTCATTAAAAAGTAAAAGGTTATGGATATATCACTAAAAAGATAAACCCACTGACACTTTTTTCCGTGAGATTTGATTAGCTATATACCCACAATTTTTCTTCTATAACTACAGACTTCAGGGTCAGTATACTAAACTATCACTAAATCACCTAAACATTTATCTACAAATTTCTTCCTATCACTATAGGCTTTAGTGAAAGTATACTAACCATCATTAGAGCACCTAAACATTATTCACAGTTATGATTCTATCACTATACAATGAACATATATATTATGTGGATAAAGCCTATAGTTATAATAATAATTTTAATACCTCATTAATTGTCTTCTAAATTCATTTATAACATTATAGTAAAATAAATGTATTTATGAATCAAATTAAAACAAAATTTACATCTATATAATAATATATAAAGAAAGAGTCCGATAGTGAAATTTTGCAACAAGACATATTGCCACATGGCACAGTGGAATGATAACATATGTTAGATATAGATAAGAAAGAACAGTTTGAATTTTCAATAAAAATTGTGCAATAAATTTGAATTTGAATTTGTAACAGTTCTATTTTCTATATTTATATTTTACTTATTATTTATTTTTATCTAATATATGATTTTTCATATTATCTTGTTCGTCCTACAAAACGTGCATGTGTATTGCACAAGATGTAAACATGCATCGCACGTGACTTGCACGTGCATTCACACGTGTGTTAATCTAGAATATCAAAATAATATTTCCTTTACAATTTTTATGTATTTTTATTTTCATGCTAAAATATGCTATTAATAGAATTTCATACAAACTTCTTAGTTAATTTGAGAAAGATATTTATTCCCTTCAAAATAGAAATTATTTGTAATTAAAATTCAATGAATTTTCTATTCAATGAAATATAAGACTTGAAATTCCTTTCATGAAAACCGTTTGCAAAAGGTTGAAATTTTTCAAATTTCAAAAATTGATATAATTGGAATAAAAATTACTACAATAATCAAAATTAGAATTTTCATTCACAAATTTATTATTCGATTGTGGTATTATAATAATTAATAAATATATTTATTATCACTCATCATATTATATTGATTGGCTATTATAATCAATGATCTTAATTGTCTATTATAGTATTATAATAGTATTATAGTATTATAATACTATTAGTACAAATAGTTAATTAAGATTATTGATTATAATAGTCAATCAATATAATACAATGAGCAATAATAAATATATTTTTAATTATTATAATAGCACAATCGAATAATAAACGGGTGAATGGAGATTCTGATTTTAATTATTATAGTAATTTTATTGCAATTATATAAATTTTTGAAATTTGAGAAATTTCAACCTTTGTAAACGGTTTTCTTGAAACAAATTTCAAGTCTATATTTCATTGAATAACAAATTCATTGAATATTAATTACAGATAATTTTTATTTTGAAGGGAATAAAATTTTTTTGAAATTAATTTAAAAGTTTGTATGAAATTCTATTACAAGCATATTTTAGCATGGTAAAAATATGTAAATTTTTTTAAGTATTGTTCCAATGTATTAAATTAATACTCGTGTGATGGCCGTGCAAGTCACATGCGATGCATGTTCACGTCATATAAGATGTAAAAGATAATATGAAATATCATATATTGGATAAATAAATAATAGCTAACATTTAGATAAAAAAATAATGACCAAAATTTGAACCTAAAAAAGATAGAATTGCTGCAAATTCAAATTCAAAAATTCAAATTTATTATACAATTTTTATTTAAGATTCAAAGTATTCTTTCTTATGTATATTTAACATATGTTATCAATTTAACGTGCCACGTGAAAATATATCCTTAGAGTATTTCACTAACGGACTCTTTCTTTATATTTTATTATTATATAGATTGTTTATACTATTTATTTTCATTCTCCATACCTTCATTTAAAATGTTCCATTTTACCCCTAGAAATAAACAAATAAAAATATATATCATATTGATTTATTGTGGGTAAAAATATTTAAATGCATCGTATATGGACATATTAAGGCCAATCAAGACATATTGTCGGTGTCAAAAAAGAAAAAAATACATATTGTCCCTAAACAATGCCACTAGCTTTCACTTCTTTGTATCTTGTGTTTGCACTTAAAAATGGTTAATTTGTTTTTCTTTTCTTGATTTGGCCGGAATCGGTAATTTGTTTCGGCACTCAGGTGATCAATTGAAGAAACTTTGATAGAAGTATTCTCTAATCTGAAATAGTCTTGTTATTCTTCTAATTTTTATACTCTAATTTTTTTAACTTACTTATAAACTTATTCTATATTCTGTAAAAATATTACAGTCACATACAACTTGATTTGACACCCGTCTCACACAAATATACGATAAACATACGTCCATTGTATTTTAAGTAGACGAGAATCATTTCCCAATTCGAAAAACAAAAACCTTTTATATAAGCAGTCATTTACTCATTTCCCATTTTGCCCTAAAGGACCTTATTGTCATTAATGTATGGACAAACAAACCCTTATAATGTTATCTATATATGCAGAAATTTGAAACTAATGCTGTCATGAAGCACATGTAGTTGTTGAGTTTTGGCATGAAATATATGAATATCTATAATCTATGTAGTATATTAGGTTGCAAACATCGTTTACTGTTAGATAATTCACCAACCATCCAAACAGAGTTTGTGATACGAAGTTCTACAAAATCCAATATTCAGTCATTTCATTTGACAGGTCTTCCCTTTGGTTATTGAAAAGTTTTCATCTGAAGAGCAGGCGTCATTGGTATGGCAATTTCTTTGTAACATACCAGTTAAAATGATGGCGGAATTTCTTCCCTGGCTTACTTCATATATATCATCTGACGAGCATCAGGATCTGCTTAGGTGCTTGTGCACGATAATTCCCCAAGAGAAGCTTCTTCAGCAGGTAAATGTTCTTTAGATTGCATGCTGTTACAGAATATTTTTATCAGAATAAAGTTTCAACTTCAGTTTGCTCAATGTCAAGCTTGTCTTTGGATGGATGGAAGGACTAAAGATTAAACGTAGAAACTGCATGCATGATACTGATGTTCAATGTCAGGATACTGGGACAAGCAACTTAACCAGTCATAATGAAAAGGTGTATTGTAATTGTGGACCTTCCAAAACTGGCTAAAGGAAATGGGTGGAGCTAAGTTGCGGTCCTACCAGTTCCACTATTTCATGCCCTATAGATGAAATATTACTTTGGCATAAGGCTATAAAGCAAGAACTGAGTGATTTTGCTGAGGCAGCTAGGAAGATACAAATATCTGGAGAATTTTCTGATTTGTCTTCATTTGATGGGAGGCTGCAATTTTTTACTGAAGTCTGCATCTTTCATAGGTGTGATATATTTACCCTGTTTATACAAATTTCTTTTCTAGGAAGATGCATTGTGTGGCTGTCTTTTGCATCATATTAACGGTCTTTCGACCACGTACTTGGAGAATCAGTCACCGGAAATGATGTGTGTTTGTGTGTGTGTGTAAGTCATAATCCATGTTTATGAATCAGATAGTGCAGTATGTAAAAGATTATTTAATATCAGATATTTTCCTGTCTCTGTTCTTAAAAATGACCACTCTGTCAAACACGGACTCGAACAAGAGAAAGATAGAAACATGACAAAGAGAGAATGAGAGAGGGAGGGTATTAGGAGACTAGATAAGGCTAGATAATGATGTTGGAATATATTAAGGGATAGCTTTATCAATTTGTTGTGGTATCATTTAAACCACTAATATCCCTTATTTTTAGGCTTTCTTTACGTTCTGTTATTATCTGATTGTTGTATCCTTGTATTTATTTACACTTCTGTAACTCAATTCAATGAAAAACAAACAGATTCTATTTAAATTTATTATGACATCAGAGCGGGAGAACGATGGGCCAAAGAAGAAAGATGTTGCCTCTGCAAACACCTAGAACCCAAATATATGTCAGCCTCCATCACACCATCTTCACCCTACTACCTCGGGTCCTTAGACAACCCTGGATGCCACTAGTTGTTGTTACTCTCACCGGTGACATTTACTGCAACTAGGCCCGCTCCATGAAGACAGCCCTGCGTGAAAAGACCAAACTAGAATTTATTGATGGCACCATCAAGAAACTGACAATTACCTCCCTTGATTTTCATGACTGAGAGAAGGCAAACTTTATGGTGATCGCTTGGATTATCAACTCCACTAATCCTACCTTGCATGGTAGCATCTCTCATGCTGCCATTGCAAGGGATGTATGGCTTGCTCTAGAAGAACATTTTTCCTATACCAACATGTTGACTGGGCCAACCCAAGTGGGACCCAGCCATTATATTTAAAAAAAAAGAGGAAAGATTGGTTTTAAAAGGAAGTAAACTCTCGTATGCTTCCTTCATAAGTTTTCTTTCGATTTTTGTTTTCTAAAAAAAGCAGTAGCGCCGCACCGAGAGGGAGAAAAGAGTCTGATTTTTTGTGCTCAGATTGGATAGTCATTTGTGGTCTGATTTTGATGATTTTTCAGTATGTTGTTCCTTGCATTGTGAACTTCTACTTGTACGGTCAGAATTTTATTTCTCCATCTTTATTTGTTGACCTGTTTTTACCCCTTTGTGGGTTTTGAGCTTTGTTACTTTGTTAATTTCTACTTTGTTAGTGGTGAGTAAGAGCCGTTGTGATATTCTTGTTTATTGGGAGAAATTTTGCTGTACTCATTGATCTATTATAGTGGATATTTTTCTGGACTAGGTCCCGTGGTTTTTATCTCTCACATTGAGGGAGTTTTCCACGTTAAAGTTGTGTGTGTTCTCTTGGCCTATTTATTTTTGGTGCATTCTTGGATATATCAATTGGTGGATATTTTTTGCTGGCTGTATATTTTGCTCCTCACAGGTTCTTTCAAGTGGGAAAGATTTTATTGTATATTTGTGTGTTGTTGCTTCCGCTGTGCACAACTCCTTTTTCTTTTCCAACAGCTGGCATCAGAGAAATTTATTGGTTTGTTTACTTGATTGAATGATGGAGCCAAATTACAGTAGAATGATTAGTTTGAATGGCACAAATTACCACAAGTGAAAAGAAAACATGAAAGACTTACTATTTGTGAAAAAATTACATTTACCGGTGTTTGCTTATGAGAAGCTTGAGGCTAAATCTGATGAAGATTGGGCTTTTGAACATGAGATGGTTTGTGGCTTTATTCGGCAATGTGTAGATGATAATGTTTTGAATCATATTGCTAATGACTCACATGCCAAATCTTTGTGGGAGAAGCTTGAGACCTTGTATGCCTCCAAGTCTAGGAACAATAAATTGTTTTTGTTGAAGCAAGCTATGAACTTTAGTTACAAGGATGGTAGTTTTATTTCTGATCACTTGAGTGATTTTCAAGGATGCTTTGACCAGTTGTCCGTCATGAGTGTGAAATTTGAAGATGAAATTTTGAGACTTTGGTTGCTTAATACTCTACCTGATTCTTGGGAAAATCTTAGAGTTACTTTGACTAGTTCTGCTCCTGGAGGTGTTGTGACCATGAATTATGTAAAAACTGTTGTTTTAAATGAAGAAGTTAGACGACGAACTCAGTAGGCGTCCTCTTCACAGTCAGAGGTTTTGGTTACTGCAAACAGGGGGAGAAGCATTGAGAGAGATCAGGGACAAGGCAATAGAGGCAAAAGTAAGAGTAGAAGCAAATCAAGGTCTAAATACAAAAATCTTGTATGTGACTATTGTGGTAAAAAGGGGCATGTCCAAAGGTTCTGATACCGATGGAAAAAGGAGAACAATAGTAACAAGGGCAAACAACAAAAGAAGGATAATGATAACGATGATCATGTTGCCACCACTACTGGACGAGATCTTGTGATTATCTGCAATGAGAATTTAATTAATGTTGCTTGTGATAAGACCAGCTGGGCTATTGACAGTGGTGCCTATTTTCATGTGACATCTAGGAAGGATTTCTTCACTTCTTATACTCCTAGTGATTATGGGGTTTTAAAGATGGGTAATGATGGTATGTCAAAGGTGATTGGCATTGGCAATGTTTGTTTGATAACCAGCAATGGAACAAAGTTAATTTTGAAGAATGTCAGACACGCACCAGGCATCCGTTTGCATCTGATTTCTACTAGTGTTCTTGATGATGATGGCTATTTTAGTACCTTTGGTGGTGGACAGTGGAAACTCTCCAAGGGTTCTTTGGTTGTGGCACATGGAAAGAAGTGTTCAGGTTTTTATTGGACCAAGGCTTCAGTTTCTGTTGATGTTGTTAATATAGCTGAATGTGATAATCAGTCAGACTTATGGCATAAGAGACTTAGCCACATTAGTGAGAAGGGATTTGATACTTTGGCCAAAAAGAATCTACTTTCAAGTTTGATGGGTGCAAGTTTAGAAAAGTGTACTCATTATTTGGCTGGGAAGCAGAATAGAGTCTCTTTCAAGAGTCATCCTCCTTCTAGAAAATCAGAGGTGCTTGAGTTGGCACATTCAGATCTTTGTAGTCTAATGAGGACTAAAACATTTGGTGGTGTACTTTACTTTGTGACTTTTATTGATGATCATTCAAGGAAACTTTAGGTTTATGCCTTGAAGACTAAGGACCAGGTGCTCAGTGTCTTTAAGCAGTTTCAGACTTCTGTTGAGAGAGAAATAGGGAAGAAATTGAAATGTGTTCGCACTGATAATGATGGTGAATATTGTGGACCATTTGATGAGTACTACAGGCAGCAGGGTATTAAACACCAGAAGATGTCTCCTAAGACTCCTCAGCTTAATGGCCTGGCAGAAAGGATGAACAGGACATTGATGGAGAGAGTTAGATGTTTGCTTTCTGAATCAAAATTACATGGATCTTTTTGGGGTGAGGCTTTGTATACTGCTGCACATGCTATTAATTTATCTCCTATTGTTGCTTTACAGGATGATGTTCCTGAAAGAGTGTGGTGTGGAAAGGATGTTTCCTATGACCACTTACGTGTCTTTGGGTGTAGAGCATTTGTACATGTACCCAAAGATGAAAGGTCTAAGTTAGATGTCAAGACTAGGCAGTGCATCTTCATTAGCTATGGTCATGATGAGTTTGGCTATAGGTTGTATGATCCAGTTGAGAAGAAACTTGTTAGAAGCTGTGATGTTATTTTCATGGAGGATCATACCATTAAAGATATTGACAAGGCAAAGAAGTTAGAGTCTCCGAGTACTGATGGTTTGGTTGATATTGATCCAGTTCTTGAGTCTTATATGCCTGATGTAGCTAACTTTGGCAATCATGATGATTTGCATAATCATATTCATGGTGATCAGGTTGAGGATGTTGTTGATAATGTTGCTGATGAGGTAGATGCTCCTGCTCGTGAGGTTGTTGATGAACCTATTGTTGATAATCTTCCAGACATATTATTCCCTCTACCCGTTATTCATCTGATGAATATGTGCTCTTCACTGACAGGGGAGAACCAGAGTGCTATGAAGAGGCTATGGATAGTGAGCAGAAGGCAGAATGGGTTGCAACAATGAATGATGAAATGAAATCTTTACTTGACAACTATACTTTTGAGCTGGTCAAGTTGCCTAAGGACAGGAAAGCTTTGCAAAATCGATGGATTTACAGGTTGAAGAATGATGAGAATACTTCCACTCTAAGATACAAAGCTAGATTAGTTGTCAAAGGCTACCGTCAAAAAAAGGGGATTGATTTTGAGAAAATCTTCTCGCCGGTTGTTAAATTGTCATCCATCCGAGTTGTTCTTGGTTTAGCAGCAAGTCTTGATTTAGAGGTTGAGCAGATGGATGTGAAAACTGCTTTCCTTCATGGTGATTTGGAAGAGGAGATTTACATGGAGCAACCTGAGGGTTTTGTGATGAAAGGTAAAGAAAATTATGTTTGCAAGTTAAAGAAAAGTTTGTATGGCTTGAAAGCCTCGAGGCAATGGTACAAGAAGTTTGAGTCTATTATGATTTAGCAAGGATTCAAGAAGACTACTTCTGATCATTGTGTGTTTGTGCATAAATTTTCTGATAATGATTTCATTATTTTATTGCTCCATGTTGATGATATGTTGATTGTTGGTCATAATTCTTCTAGAATTGACAGGTTGAAAAAGAAGCCTAGTAAGTCTTTTGCAATGAAAGACTTAGGACCAGCAAGGCATATTCTTGGCATGCAGATTACTCGTGATAGAGTGGCCAAGAAGTTGTGGTTATCACAGGAGAAGTACATTGAGAAAATGCTTCAACGGTTTCACTTAGATAAAGCTAAAGTTATAAGTACACCTCTTGCTTTACACTTTAAGCTTAGCACTAGACAAGCTCCTTCTAGTGATGAAGATAAACAAGACATACAACGTGTTCCTTATGCATCTGCAGTAGGAAGTTTGATGTATGCAATGGTTTGCACAAGACCTAATATAGCTCATGCAGTTGGTGTGGTTAGTTGTTTTCTTTCCAATCCTGGTAAAGAGCATTGGAAAACTGTGAAGTGGATATTGAGATATCTCCGAGGTACTTCTAGTTTGAAACTCTCTTTTGGAATTGAGAAACTTATTTTTGTGGTTATACAGATTCAGACTTAGCAGGAGATGTTGATTCTAGAAAGTCTACTTTTGGTTATTTGATTACCTTTGCAGGGGGAGCTGTGACTTGGTAATCTAGGTTACAAAAATATGTTGCATTATCTACTATTGAGGCTGAGTTTATTACTATTACCGAGGCTTGTAAGGAGTTGCTTTGGATGAAGAATTTTATGCATGAACTTGGTTTTACTCAAGAGAGGTATGTTTTGTTTTGTGATAGTCAGTGTGCTATTCATCTTGGCAAGAATCCTATGTTCCATGGTAGATCTAAGCATATTGATGTGAGGTATCATTAGATACGTGATGTTCTGGACTCTAAGTTGTTGAAACTTGAGAAAATCCATACCGATGATAATGGTTCAGACATGCTGACGAAGACTCTACCGAGAGAAAAGTTTGAAAATTGTCGTTTGGTTGCCGATTTGGCATTTGCCTCCACTTGAGTTGGCAGGGGAGTTTGTGGACTAGGCTAACCCAAGTAGGACCCAGCCATTATATTTTAAAAAAAAAAGGAAAGATTGGTTTTAAAAGGAAGCAAAGTCTCGTACGCTTCCTTCATAAGTTTTCTTTCGATTTTTGTTTTCTAAAACAAAAGCAGCAGCGCCGCACCGAGAGGGAGAGAAGAGTTTGATTTTGTGTGCTCAGATCGGATAGTCATTTGTGGTCCAATTTTGATGATTTTTCAGTATGTTGTTCCTTGCATCGTGAACTTCTACTTGTACGGTCAGAATTTTATTTCTCTATCTCTATTTTTTGAGCTATTTTTACCTCTTTGTGGGTTTTGAGCTTTGTTACTTTGTTAATTTCTACTTTGTTAGTGGTGAGTAAGAGTCGTTGTGATATCCTTGTTTATTGGGAGAAACTTTGCTGTACTCATTGATCTATTATAGTAGAGATTTTTCTGGACTAGGTACCGTGGTTTTTATCTCTCACATTGAGGGAGTTTTCCACATTAAAATTGTGTGTGTTCTCTTTGCCTATTTATTTTTGGTGCATTCTTGGATATATCAATTGGTGGATATTTTTGGTTGGATGTATATTTTGCTCCTCACAGGTTCTTTCAAGTGGGAAAGATTTTATTGTATATTTGTGTGTTGTTACTTCCGCTGTGCACAACCCCTTTTTCTTTCCCAACACAACGCACCTTATATTCCTCAATTATAATGCAGCCTTTGTTTGAAGCAACAAGAGCCCAACATGATCGTGATTGATTTTTACACCAAATTCAAGAGTCTTTTAGATGAGCTGAGTGAACTTCAACCTCTGCCACAGTGCACATGTGGTGCATTAAAGGAACTGGCATAAAGAGAAGAGGATCACCACGTGCATCTTGATGAACCTTCAAAAATTCATATTTTTATGGTTCAAATTATGAATTTTCATCCTCTTTTAATCTCTTTGATAGAATTTTGTTCTCAAGTTTTATTATATTTTTATTATTTTAAATTATGTTCTTATTATATGTTTTATTTTTTTATAGGTAAATACACATGGAAGAGATTGGACACTTAAATGATCAAGAAAAACAATGTTTCTAGCGTTTAGCGCCCAGGCGTCTAAGAGCCAAAGCTCAAGGTAGAAACTAGTGTTTTTCTCTGGTCATTCAGCGCCTGAGCGCTGAAGACCCAGTGCCTGAGTGTTAGTCGCATAACAGAATATGTTATTTTGTTATAAATTAGAAAAGTTACACCATTGGATAACACTCTTGCATAGAATTCCAATAATCATTAGGGAGCAAAGCGGGGGCACAAACCCTAACTTGGTGTAGGCACATCCAAGCTTAAAGATTAGGAATTTTCTTCAACTTTCCCACATGTCTTCTATGGAGTTTGTCGAATCCTTTTCTTTGTGTTCTTCTTTCTTCATGTGTAACTAAACCTTTTTCGTTAAGGTGATGATAGATCTTGATACTTGGATGATGTAAATTATTTTATGGGTTTAATCTATGTTTTTATTTCATGATTTACGTGTTTATCTATTCTCTTAATGCTTTTCTAAACCTGATTAATTTGGGAATGATTTTTTGGGTTATGTATGATTTGAAAAAATTATGCACGAACCTAAAACTTGTGATAAACACCACAATTTTTGTAATTGCTAGGAATAGACATTGTTAGTTGTGTGGTCTTTCTCATAATTCATTCGTCTTAGACTAAAGGATTAGTTAATTCTAAATAGTGTGAAGATGATTAATATACCAAGGGATTTGATATTGATTAATTTTGAAAATTGACCATAAATCGTTGAAATGAAACTTGATTAAACCAATATTTGATTTTGCATTAAAAGAGTTCAAGTGAAGTTTGACCCCTAACACTTTATTATCATTGTCTTTCACCATTACTTCTATTTTTGATACTTTTAATTATTTTATTGTTAGTATTCTCACTTATTTATATTTTTACCAACTCCTTTTTTTATAGCTTAAATAGTATCAATTGGGCGAATTTAGTATTTGTCAACATAATCCTCATGGGAATGATACTTAACTCATCATTTATTACTTTTGTGATTTGGTGCACTTGTCAATATTATAATAAGTTTTTGGCACCATTGCCGGGGATTATTGTTTGTCAATATTAGATAATAGTTTAAAAGATACTAATTTAGGCACTTATTTTTCTTATTTAATTTTATTTTTCTTTATTTAATTTTTTTTTTAATTTGGTTCTTTTTATTCACTCTTGTTTTATTTGTTTATTTTTATTATTTGTTTATTTTTATTTTTATTTTTAATTACTTTTCTTTGTTTCACTCTAGTTTGTTTGTTTGTTTGTTTATGCAAGGTATTGTGAATTCGGAAGAAGTACTTTTTGATCCGGAGATAACGAGAATAGAAAGAGCAAACAGAAAAGCAATCAGAGAAAGAAAAGGAATTAAAGAAGAAAAAATGGCTGACACTACTGAACAGAGAAGACACACTTTGGCTGATTATGCAACTCCATCTTCTGAAAGTATCTCAACTAGTATTGTGCAATCTGCTATTCAAACAAATAATTTTGAAATTAAACTAGCTCTTCTACAGCTGGTACAATAGGATCAGTTTGGAGGAGGTCAGGCAGAAGATTCCAACTTGTACATTACTAATTTCTTGCAGCTCTGTGAAACTATCAAATATAATAGAGCTAGTGATGATGCCATCAGGTTAAGACTTTTTCCATTTTCTTTAAGGGACAAGGCTAATAGTTGGCTACAAGCTCAGCCTCAAGGCAACATCTCTACTTGGGATGATCTAGTTAGTAAGTTCCTCACTTAGTATTTTCCTCCGTCGATGTTCATGAAGATAAGGAGTAAGATTGCATGCTTTACTCAGAGTCAAGGAGAATCTCTTTATGAAGCACGGGAAAGATTTAAGGAGTTGTTGAGAAATGTCCTCATCATGCTTTTGAAGTTTGGCAGTGGGTGTAGATTTTTTATAATGGTTTGAATCATTCTTCTAGACTTATGGTTGATGCATCTATAGGTGGGTCTCTAAATACTAAAACTCTTAAAGAGGCCTAAGAACTATTTGAGACAATGGCTACTAATGAGTATCAAATGCCTAGTGGAAAGTCTGTGGCTAAACAGGGAGTTATGGAGCTTGGCACTCTTAATGCAATTCTAGTGCAGAATAAGTGTCTTTCACAGCAAATCGCCAACCTTACAAAGCAGCTTGGTTATATGCAGGTAAGTAAAATTAATCATCAAGCTCTAATTTGTGATTTCTGTGGAGATAACCATGCCAATGGTGGATATGAAGCAAGCATTTTAGGTGCTATCCTCAAGAGCAGGTTAGTTATATAGGTAATCCTTCGCAACCACAAGGTAACCCATATTCCAACACATATAATCCAGAGTGAATGAATCATCCAAACTTTTCATGGACCAATCAAAATATGCTAAGACCACCACCACCTCCATATCAACAACCATCTTCACAACCTCAACAAGAACAGCCATCCAATCTTGGAAGTATTGTTGAGAAACTTGCTCTTAGCACCAATAATTTTATGGAGGAAACAAGGACAAATTTTCAGAATCAAGGAGCATCTATTCGAAGTCTAGAGAATTAAGTGGGTCAGATAGCAAAATAACTCTCAGAGAGACCTCCAAGCACCTTACCAATTGATAAAGCAGTCAATTCAAAGGAGCAATGCATGGTAATTTCCTTGAGGAGTAGAAAAGTTATTAGTCCTCAATCGAAAGAAGATGAAGCTAAGGAAGTACCTTCTCCTCTAAGTCATGATCAAGGAAAAGATGGCGATAAAGAAGAAGAGATTAAAAGGACAAACTGAAAGAGGAACAACTAAGAGTACAAAGAAAGAAGAATGATTCAAATTTGGACAAACCTTTTGACCCTTCATTGTACGCTAGACTTCCATTCCTTCAAAGGTTGAAAAAGGAGAATCAGGAGAAGCAAGAGAGGTAGTTCTTAAAGTACCTTGATATTTTCAAGCAATTGAAAATAAACATCTCTTTTGCTAAAGCACTCAAGCACATACCTTCTTATGCTAAATTCATAAGGGATTTGTTATCCAAGAAGAGGAAGTTAAAAGAAGAAGAGACAGTTATACTTACTAAGGAATGTAGTGCCATAATTCAGCAGAAGCTACTACCAAAGTTAAAGGATCTTGAAAGTTTTAACATTCTATACACCATTGGTAAACTAGCCATTAAGAAGGCTCTATGTGACTTAGGAGCTAGCATTAATCTAATGTCATTGTTAATTCTTCGCAAGCTTGGGATTGTAAAAGTGAAGACAACTATTATGTCTCTTCAATTAGCTGATCGGTTGATAATCATATATTCTATACATTAATAAACCCTCATGTTTAGTCATTTACACCTTCCATGTCCTTAATTGTTTGAGCTTGGTCATATTTTATAAGTTTGGGCTTAAATTGGGCTTAATTGATAATTCTCAGCATTGTTGAGGTTTTACACTATTTTTGTATTTTGACCATATCTTGAGTTTTAGATATCTGATAATTATGCATTTTACCTTATATGAAATTTGAGAGGAAGCTCTACAACTTTTATGAAGAGCTCGAAGTCTCAATCGGATGTCTAGTGGACTGAATTGGGCCTGAAAGTTAGAATACGAGTTTAGTGACCCTTTGATATTATTTTGATCATAACTTGAGTTGTAGCAAATTGCTTGGGGTTTGGGCCCAATTGCTCATAATGGATCCAAATTTGTATCTAAGTGGATTCTAATCATTTGAGGCCAAAATAGGAGGTAGTTTTAGCAGTTTTAGGTAGAAATCTGAGACTAGGCAAAAAATATACCTCTCATTCTACACTTTTCTCTTCTTCTCTCTAGAACTTCTTCCTCCTTCTTCTCTCTAGAATTTCATTTTCTTTTCTTTTATTTTTCTGAGTTCTCCCCTTTTCATGGAGGGGTAGGGCCTTTAGATCAATCCAAGAGATTGAACAACTTGATGCTTAATCTTGATATTCTGCTTTAATTGTTATATTCATCTATTAATCAAGTTTCTCTTCTTCTTCTTGTTAATTTTGGTTGTTTGATTAGAATTTCTATATGTTAATTGCTTAATTATCATGTGCAAAGAGATGAACTCAGAGATTAAATAGGACATTGGAGGTGTTTGATGAAATGTTTAACTTGGTTGGATCTTGGCTTTTAAGTTAATTTCGGTTTGGGTGGGTGCTTAATTTGTCTAACCTTAATTAATTGAATCTTGGAAGCGTTTCTAGTAGAAGATTCATGGATCATTGAGAGGCATCTTGAAGTAATCTAAGACCAAGGACTTGATTGATAATTGAATGGACTTATAATAATCAATGATGGATTAAAATCAAGTTTAGTTAATTCTCTTGGATTAGTTGCTTTATCAATTCTGTTTTATCCATTTTTGTTTGAATTCTATTATTTACGTTTTTTGTATGCTCAACCCCCTTTTTCCATTTTCGGCTTAATCTAGTTAAATTACAACTGAAATCCTTGAGAAACGATCCAATGTTGACTCCTATGCTACAAGCCATAGGTATAACTCGATTTTAATTTTGATTGAGTTCAGCGTTCGTCATTGATCAATCAAACATCCGTATGGTATAGTTGAAGATGTGCTAATAAAAGTGGACAAATTCTTTTTTCCAGTAAATTTTGTGATTTTATATATGGACGAGGATTAGAGCTGGCAAAATAGGTCTAACCCATTGGGTTGGCTCGCCAACCCGCTAATTTTAAGCGGGTTGGGTTCAATGTTTGAACCCATTTTTTTTTTCAACCTATACAACCCACCCCGCTTAACCCGCGGGTTATGCAGGGTGGGTGCGGGTTGACCCGTCGGGTTACTCTTTTTTTTTCACATCTAGTTTTTTGAATCCTGATTCTAAATTTTTTATTCTCCTTTGGGCCCTCTCACTCACCCACGGTCCACGACGCCATGGTCCATTCCATAATTGATAATCCATTCCATGGGCTTCAGTCAGTTCAGTGCTTCACTTCACAGTTCACATTTTATTTTTATCATTTATCACCCTTCACCCATGTGCACCGTGCACGTCCCACACGGCCACACAAGTCACAACACTCCTTCCCACTTCAGAATTTAGATCTGACTTGAGACTTCACTTCACATTCACAATATCAAATCAATATCTCATTACTCTCCTATCTTGTATATCTCCTTCTTCTTTTCATTTTCAATCTTCTTTTCTCCTTGCAATTGCAAATCAACCACTACTGTGCTGTCCGTCCTTCCACTTCTAGATCGGGACGCCGCTCCTCAGCCAACAGACATCGTCTCGTTCCTGCTCAGATCTGCTTACACGACGCCGACCCGCGCTCTCTCTCCGTCGCTGACATTTAGTCTCTCTCTCTACCACACTCTATCTCTGTTGTACTTTCTCTCCGTCGCACCCTCTCTCAGTCACCGGTGGTACGTAGTAACGTAGATAATGATATAGGATTATTTTGACATATTAAAAGAAATATTCAATAAATAATTTACTTATAGATTTTTGTATTTTAAAATTATATAAATGTTAAAATAAATATAAAAATAATGTTTTTAAAATTTTAATTTTATTTACATATATTTTAAAAGTTTACAAGAATTTTTTAAATGTGTTATTTATATTTCTGCATATGTGCTGGATTGTGTGCTGGGATTTTTGCATGTGTGCTGGACTGTATGCTGGAATTTTTGTATATCTTGTGTGTGCTGGTCTGCTGGATTGTGTGCTGGAATTTTTACATGTGTGTGCTGCTGGATTAATGTTGTTGCATAGTGCTCAGCTTGTATTCTTAATTAATTGTTATTACTTATATGGATGAATTGATAATCATTGCGTGTATTTTTTTGTTGCAAATTTTGCAGTGATTTTATTTAAGTGTTTGTCTGAAACTGAAAACATAAAATGGACTCCATCAATAACAACTCTCTTGATCTTGAAAATGTGGATCTTACTATTGATGAGTCCCATTTCGAACCTCTAAAGAGAAAGGCTAAAGTATCAACGTCTGATTGTTGAAAGTTTTTCACAAAGATAGGAGTGGGTGACGATGGAGTAAAAAGGGCAGAATGTAATGCTTGTAAAAAAAAGTATAAGGTTGGGGGTAGATTATATGGGACGTCATCTTTAAATCGCCATATCTCAAATTGTAATGAAGTTAAATTTGACGATGTTGGTCAAATGATGATAGATATCAAAGGAAAACTGAAGTCTCAAAAGATAGATCAAATGATATTACGTGAGATGTGTGCCGCTGCAATCATTGAGCATGATTTGCCATTTAACTTTGTTGAATATAAGAAGATTAGGAGTTGGATAAAGTACTTGAATCCTGATGCAAATCTTATTTCTAGGAATACAACAAAAGTCGATGTCTTAAATATTCATAACAGAGAGAAGGAGAGGCTTAAACAAACAATGGCTAGCATTCCAAATAGGATATGTCTAACTTCTGATTTATGGACAGCTTGTACAACAGAGGGTTACATATGTTTAACCGCTTATTTTGTTGATACAAATTAGAAGTTAAATAGCAAGATTCTTAATTTTTGTCACATGCCTCCTCCTCACACCGGATTTGAAATAGCTTCAAAGATTTTTGATTTTTTGAAGGAATGGGAAATAGAGAAAAAGATTTTTTTCTCTTACTTTAGATAATTCATCCGCTAATGACAACATGCAAGAAGTTTTGAAAAATAACCTTGCTATGAGTGATTGGTTGTTATGTGATGGGAAATTTTTTCATGTTCGTTGTTCTGCTCATATTTTAAATCTCATTGTTCAAGAGGGATTGAAAGTGACTAGTGATGCCTTGCATAAAATTAGAGAGAGTGTGAAATATGTGAAGGGATCGGAGGGTAGAATGAGAAAATTTTAAGAATGTGTTGCACAACTTGGTCTTGAGTCTATTGGCACCGGGAAGGGATTGCGTCTAGATGTTCCTACTAGATGGAATTCAACCTATATCATGCTTGAAAGCGCTCTCAAATACAAATGGACATTTGGTAATTTCCAGGCAAAAGATGCAAATTATAAATATTACCCTTCGGTTGATGAATGGAAAAAAGGAGAAAAAATTTGTGAGTTCTTGTTACCATTTTATGACACTACCAATTTGATTTCTGGCACATCTTACCCTACTTCCAACTTGTATATTTTGCAAGTTTGAAAAATTCAATGTGTTCTTCAAGAAAGTCTAAGTAGTGAAGATGAAGTTATAAAGAGCATGGGGGAAAAATGATGAAGAAGTTTGAGAAATATTGGGATGAATATAGTATTGTGCTTGCACTAGGAGCGGTTCTTGACCCACAGATTAAGTTTTCTTCATTGAGTTATTGTTACTCAAAAATTAATGAATTTACTTGTGACCAAAAGATAGAACATATGAGGAGAAAATTATTCATGCTCTTTGAAAAGTATTCAAATTCAATTAACAACGTCACCGCTTCCAATGTCACAAGTGTTGTCCCTACTCAATCTTCACGTTTGCCGAAGGAACTCAAAGAAATAAATAAAAGGATGTTTGGTGTAAGTATATGTATATTTTAAATTGATAAATTACTTTCTTTCTATTGTGCACTTTTTAAAATTGATCTTGTTTTTCTTTTCATGTATTCCACTTGTCAAATATGATAGGAATTGAAGATGCACAAGGATCAACTCTAGAGTTAGAAGGTCACAACTTGAGCTTTATTTGGATAAGCCAACTTTAGATTTTGATATTTATGAAGATTTAGATGTGTTACAATGGTGGAGGGACACTTTCACCCCCTCTGAACCACCGCTTATCCAAATCTATCCATAATGGCTCATGACGTGTTGAGCATTCCTTACAAGCGTGGTATCCGAAATCCGCATTTAGTATTGGTGCACGTGTTTTAAATAAGTATAGAAGCGCGAGCTCTTTTGCCACAAAATGTCCAAGCTTTGATTTGTACTATAATTTGAAGCATCAGTTGGTTGCATGGTTTTGTTAATGATGGTAATTTCTTTAATTTGAATATATAACATTGTAATTATTATTTTATTTAAGATCATTATCATAATATCATTTGTCAATTATTTATTTATTTTTGGATTGTGATTTGTAGATGAGGATGTTGATGATGTCAATGCTACAACCTCAAGAGTGGAGCCATCTTTATCCAAGGGAGCATCAAATGTTCTTAATTTAGAAGATGATTGATTTAGTTGTTTTTGTAACCTTGGTCTTTGAACTTTAATTTGTGTTTGATGGATGATGGTTATCAATTTATGTTTTATGGTTTGATGGAGTTGGAACTCATTGTTATGGAAATCAAAACTATTGAGTTATGTTATGGTTATGGATTAGAGTTAATGTTTGTGTTATGAAATATTGGATTTGAATATTTGTGTTATGAAAGATAGTTCATTCATTATGAACTTTCAGTTATTATGCAAGGATAGGACTTCGTGCTTGCTAGTTATAAATGATAAGACTATTTCTTATGGTTTGTTTATTAATATTGTTTGAATTTTTGTTTCCTCAAAAACTTCAAGAGCAGTTTTCATTGTGGTAGGAAAGGGCTGACATCCTTGCATCTCACTATTGATCAAAAGTTGAGAAACATAGAGCCATAAATGAAAGCTTAAAGAGAATGAAGGTGACTTTTCTTTATCTTCTAGCTTTTTGTTTTTAAAATGCTAGCTTAAACATTGTTGTCTCTCAAGGACTTATTTTGCATCTCCTTTTATAATAGACTTATTATTTTTAAAAAAAAGGATTATAGTAATTTTTTATTTTTATATATTTTTTAATTTTTTAGACGGGTTAAGCGGGTTATGGCATAGAAGAATTGCTAACCCATGGATCACTTAAACAAATTAGAAACCCATCTTAAAGCGGGGTGGGTTAATTCTTCTAACCCATTTTCTCAAACAACTTTTGGGACCAACCCACCCCTTTGCCCGCATTTTTGTGGATGTTGAGGCATTTAGAAAACTTGCCAAAGTTATCCAAAATGAAAAAGGTCGGGCGGGTTGACCCATTTGCCAGCTCTAATGAGGATGTTGACATTCCACTTATTCTTGGAAGACTGTTCTTAGCTACTTCAGGTACAGTGATTGATATACCAAGAAATGAGCTTATTTTGAGGGTAGATGGAGATCAGGTGACCATTAATGTTTTTGATAAATTTGCACCGACATCAGATCTCTATGTCCCCGTTAAATGCATTCAAGGTAAGCCTCAATAGGATTTGTCTAGTAAGAGCTCTTCATCATCAATTAATGTTGATCCTCCCACTCCCAAGATGATTGTTGAAGCAAAGAAAGGTCCTTTTATCTCCAAGATTGTTGGAATAAAAAAAGATCCTCCCATTATTAATGATTCATTAAAAGTTGATCCCTCTTCTATTAATCAATTGAAACCACCATGGCCTAATGGAATTTCTCATGTTAAGATGAATTTAGGACAACCTAGTTCAAGTCAAGTTCAAAATAACTTTGGGGATACTTCTAAGGCCATTGACCAAGGATGGAGGTACAATTCTGAAAAAGGAAAGATGTCATCTTACTTCTGTTACTTTAAGCCACCTTGATTGATTAAAAAGGAAATTTCGAGCTAATGTTGTTAAACAATCGCTTATTGGGAGGCAACCCAAATTTTCTTTCTTTTTCTTTACTCTTTTAATTTTTTGGTTAGTTATTTGTTTTTGCTATTATTTTGTTATCTCTTATTTTATTAACTAATATTTTTCTATCTTTGTTTTGAAGTTCGCTAATGTTAAGTCGACTTAGGTGCCTCTCCGAGTTCGGAGCCTTTGTAAGGGGATATATATAGTCATTTACTCCGATTCAGGTGTCAAAAAGATTTTTCTTCTCTTTCCTTTAGCATTTTATTTAGGCATTTATTTATTTATTTTTATTGATTTTATTTTGTTATCATCACCTTATTGTGTTTTGAGTCATTGTGTTGAAACTATGCATACTAGTTTGTTGAATTGAATATCCAACGATTGCATAAACTGTGGATTAATTTCTTTTCTTGGGATATTATATGAGAATCCATGAATTGCATTTATCTCTATTGTAATAATTATGTATGAATATATTTCCCATCTTTATGTTTGATAGACCTTAGGTTGCATGTCAGGCTTAGAAAAAGTTTATAGGATTGCACTTGTATGGATGATTTGTGTCTAGAAGTTGTTAGATTCTCTCGAGGCAAAATCCTAGACAATGCATGATCAAGGAAATGATAAGGACTTTCTTCGAATCGTTTTGAGCCTTTCAAGCCAACCTTACAAATATTATATCCTTAGGTCCTTCTTTTGCAGCTTTGTTATTGTTTGACCTTTATTTTTTTTCTTTACCCACATTTTCCTTTCCAATGCCCATAAAAAAGAAAAAAATATTCCTCTCTTATATACCCTTTTTTAAGTGCATATCTTGTATTATTTTATTATTCAAGTTTTAGTTATTTTTATGCATGAAGTATTTAAGGAGTTATAAAAACAAAGGCCACCCAATGTGTTGCAAAGAAATAAGTTTGGGGATGGAGTTTATAAAAGAAAAGAAAAAAAAAGAAAATTAATAGAGAAAGAAAAAAGAAATAAAGTGATGAATTCCTATGCTTCTTTTTGCACTTGTTTAACATTTTGAGGCTTGGATTGTGAAATGTACATGGTTTTGTATCTCAATTTTTATTTTTTTATCCTGCCATTTCTTTCTTACCCTCACCATTGACCTTATATTACAAGCTTTAAAAGACCCTTTTGATCTTTGGTTATGTATTGTTTACATTAATGGAGACAGAGATGAAATATAATTCTATGGATGTGGGTCTGATGTGCAGTTACATTTTTATAAACCTATCTGGGCTTGTATTTTATTAGTAAAAATTGGTATTACATTCATGTCTATGAGAAGTCATTTATGCATGAGAGTTGCATGTGTGAGTCGATGTAACAATTGGATTGTATATGTGTGACACCATAAAATTAGATTGTGAAGCAGTTTTTGAGGATATGCATAATATTTAGTAACCGGTATTGCCATGTTTGAGTCGCAAGTTTTGAGTCTTCAGTTTATATTTCTATTCTTCTTTTTGCTTGAGGACAAGTAAAAGCTTAAGTTTGGAAGAGTGATGAACCTTCAAAAATTCATATTTTTACGGTTCAAATCTGAGTTTTCATAATCTTTTAATCTCTTTGGTAGAATTTTGTTCTCAAGTTTTATTATATTTTTATTATTTTAAATTGTGTTCTTATTACATATTTTATTATATTTTTGATAGGTAAATACACATAGAAGAAGACTGGACACTTAAATGATGAAGAAAAAGAATGTTTCCAGTGTCCAGCGCCCAAGCGTCCAAGAGGGTAGAAAGTGGAGTTTTACTTTGGTCGTTCAGCGACTGAGCACTGAAAACTCAATACCCAAGCACGCAACGCGAATAGCAAATTTCTGAAAGGACGTTCAGTGCACCTCGAGCACTCAAAGACCCAAGACTGAATTTGCAAAATGGTCGCGTAAAAACGTTTTTGTGCAACAATATGTTATTTTGTTATAAATTGGAAAAGTTATGCTATTGAGTAACACTCTTGCACAGAATTTTAGTAGCCATCAAGGAGCAAAGCGGAGGCACAAAACCTATCTTGGTGTGGGCGCATCTAGGCTTAAAAATTAGGAATTTTCTTCAACCTTCCCACATGTCTTCTATGGAGTTTGTCGAATCCTTTTCTTTGTGTTCTTCTTTCTTCATGTGTAACTAAACCTTTTTTGTTAGGGTGATGATGGATCTTAATTCTTAGATGATGTAAATTCTTTTATGGGTTTAATCTATGTTTTTATTTTCATGATTTACGTGTTTATCTATTCTCTTAATGCTTTTCTAAACCTGATCAATTTGAGAATGATTTTTTGGGTTATGTATGATTTGGAAAAATTATACACGAACCTAGAACTTGTGATAAACACCACAATTTTTGTAATTGCTAGGAATAGACGTTGTGGGTTGTGTGGTCTTTCTCTTAGTTACCTTATTTTTTATAAAGTCTTCTCTATTTGGGGTTAGATTAAGGGATTAGTTAATTCTAGATAGTGTGAAAAGGATTAATATACCAAGAGATTGGATATTGATTAATTTTGAGAATTGACCATAAATCATTGAAATAGAACTTGATGAAACCAATATTTAATTTTGCATTAAAAGAGTTCAAGTGAAGTCTGACCTCTAACACTTTATTATCATTGTCTTTCACCATTACTTCTATTCTTGATATTTTTAATTATTTTATTATTAGTATTTTCTCTTATTTATATTTTTACCAACTCTTTTTTTTTATAGTTTAAATAGTGTCAGTTTGGTGAATTTAGTATTTGTCAACATAATCATCGTGGGAACGATACTTAACTCATCATTTATTACTTTTGCAATTTGGTGCACTTGCCAATATCACAACACATCTGTTCCTTGGGAGTCTTGATCGCATTTGCTTATGTTAAGGGAACCATTCTCAACACAGATCCACTTCCCTCTCTTCGACAGGTTTTTAATTACGTTTTGCAAGATGAAGCTCGAGTCACAATAGAGAGAAGTAGGGATCCTAAACCAGAATTGGGGGGCTGTTTTCACACTTCTAATTCAAGCAAATCCAAGGCTCGTGATGGACCAAGGCCTATGTGTGATCATTGTAGGAAGATAGGACATGAGAAGTCAAGATGCTTTGAACTTGTTGGTTATCCCACTAACTGGGATACACGACGGTCAAATCGTGCCTCCACTAGATCTGCTCCAAACTCAGGAGGAGCATGCTTTGCTTGGGCAAACAGCAATCAAGGACCAACTGTATCTTCTAACCTTCAAGAAACAAATTAAAGTGGCCACGCACTTTTTGGATCTCACATCAATGCTTACAACATTGAGCAACATGACGACATGTCTGGTAATTAATTAATTCATGGAACACAAAATTGGGTCCTAGATAGTGGGGCCTCATGTCATATGACTCCATTGTATTCCCTCCTTGAAGAAGTACATAATCTTCATCAACCATTCCGCATTACTGTACCAACTAGAGACACTGTGTTGGTTGATAAAATAGGAACCATGAATCTGGGTTGCAATATGAAATTGCATGATGTCCTCTATATCCCTTAATTTACTTGCAATGTCATTTCTATCCACAAATTGACTACTGCATTGAATTGCACGGTAACTTATTCTGATAATGATGGTGTCATACAAGACTGAACCACGAAGAAAATGATTGGATCTGGTGATTTGTGTGATGGGGTTTATGTTTTCAGAGGAGCAGCAATTCATGAGGATGCAACAATTCATTGGCATGCAAGGATAGGCCATCCATCTAACCAGACTTTGTCCAAGCTCTCTAGTTTACTTAATTTTCATTTTAATGCAAAAAAAAAATGGAATATTACGATGTATGCCATCGTTCCAAACAATGTAGCCTTCCATTTACTTTAAGTGATAATAAAGAAGAGAAACCTTTTGCATTGGTTCACTATGATCTTTGGGGTAAATATCATACAGTGTCACATAATGGCTCTCATTACTTTCTTACCATTGTTGATGATTATACATGGGCAGTTTGGGTGTACTTATTGAGAGATAAATCTAAGACCTCTATTTTTCATATTAATTTTTGCAATATGATGTAAACACAATTTCATTCAAAGGTGCAACGTATTCGTGGTGACAATGGAACCAAATTCACAAATTGTGTTGTTCAATCATTTTTACAACAACATGGAATCTTGCATGAGACCTCTTGCATAGCAACACCACCACAAAATGGTTGAGTTGAACGCAAGCATAGACACATTCTCAATGTTGCGTGAGCACTCCGATTTCAAACCAACTTGCCGATCTCATTCTGGGGAGAGTGCATTTTGACGGTGACTTATCTCATCAATAAGACACCCATTGTAGCAAATGGGGGATCACTCCATATGAAATGCTTTTTGGCAAATCACCTTCCTATGATCAATTAAGGGTTTTTGGTTGCCTGTGTTATATCAAAACACTAAGCAAACACCGTTACAAGTTTGATGTAAGAGCAGTTTGATGCATCTTTGCTGGCTATCCCCAAGGACAAAAAGGATGGCAAGTTTATAATCTTCAAAATCGCGAGTTCTTTGTTTCTCCAGATCTGGTCTTCTATGAGCACATTTTCCCTTATGCCACTCATGGAGACAATGCTCATATCTTAGAATCTTTACCAATACCTACATTTCCTAAAATGGCCCTATTGCCATGTTTGAGTCTTTTGAGTCTTCAATATTTCTAGAGGAAAAGTCCCTTCAAAAATTCATGAAGTTTTCATAATCTTTTAATCTCTTTGGTAGAATTTTGTTCTCAGTTTTTTATTATTTTAAATTGTGTTCTTATTACAAGATTTGCTATCACTAACCCACCATTTGTGCTTCCTATTGCGGCACAAAATTACTCCAATGAAGGGTAGTCACCTATTGTGTTGGACCACACTTCCAGTGAAGGGGAGTCAAATAATATATTGGACCCTACAGCCATAGGCCCACGTATGAGGCAACTGATAACTCTGTAGAGTTAAGTTATTATTGCCCTATATCTGTGCAACATGGCAAGTTTAGTCCTTGTTTATAAGCATTGATGGAAGGTTTTAGCATCATTTCTATCTAGATTTCATTCGATGACTTCCTTTGTGATTCTAAACGAATAAATACTTTCAAGATTATGATTAAATTGAGTACATTTGCATGATTTAAAGAATTGATAAATTCTCTTATATAGGCAGTCTTAAAAACTTCTATTTGCATGGAAATGAAGAAGTTGAAGCAAAAGGATTTGGACCGAGGAAGCCTAAGAGAAGCTCAAAAGTCATTGCTTGATGAAACGGCATCAACGCCGCGACGTGGATAAGGTTGCGCCGCTGCGTTCCCCTTCGCATCGATATTTTTATAAAATCCGAGGCTCGGAGCGCAACTCTTTTTTTTTATAGCAACGTTGAAGAGTTAGGCGCCTCGTGGGAACGCCTTAACTCATCATTTATTACTTTTGCAATTTGGTGCCTTGCGGCCTTGGGACATGTTGGACGCCGCGACATGAACCTGTTTTTATTCACTTTTAAATAGAGTTGCACCAAATTTCTACGGGAGTTTTCATCATTTTTGGAGCAAATCAAGGCTTTGGACCAAGGCCTATGTTTTTGGTTTTTAGACCTAGAGGAAGCGAGAAAAGGCTAAGGTTGGAGGCCATCCTTCCTATGGAGGCTGAAACTCGGGAGGAGTGAATAGCTTAAAGGATACAATCTATTGAGCTTCCTTCCTTTCCTTTCTTCTTTTCTCTCTATATTGCCATGTCCATGATCATGATTTATATGTTTGTACTCTCATGATTCATGGCTAGCTAGGTTCATTCTGTATATAAGTTTTACTTTGTAGTTTCATATAGATACTTGAGAAATTTGTAATCTTTTGAGTATATATTGAAGTTTAGTTGAGTTCAATCACAATCATGTGTTTAATGCTTGTGGTTGGTGATCACTAATTGCATGATGTTAATATTGACAAATGAACTAGACATAGGGATTTGTTAATATGGATATGATGTGGTTGATACATGTTCGATGTAGTTCAATTGGCTTGGATGAGAAACCTTTTGATTCGTTAATAAGGTTTAATATACCTATTGACCATGTATAGTGTGTGATTGAGAATAGATCATTAATGAGTGAAGTTTGCACCTTTTTGGTTCTCAAGGACATTAGTGAAATTTGGGTAAAATGAAACCAGGTTAATTGACCTAGACATAGGCTTTTAACTAAATTAGATTCTCAAGCTAACTAAACCAATCTTTGATTTTGCTTGTAAGGATTACAATTCATTAGTTGAAATAGGAAATGAAAAGTAATTCTTATTTCTCTATTTATTTATTTATCTTAGAGATATTGCTTTTCAGTCTTTATATTTCTTTAACCCATCATTTATAAATTTAATGCTTTTGGATAGCATTAACTAGACTATTGGTTAATACTGCTCACTTTTACTTTGAAATATGTTTTCCTCTTGGGATCGATCTCTTTACTCTATAAACCCACCATATTACTTGTATTGCGACATGCTGCACTTGCGGTTAGCAAAAATATATTGGAACACGTTTGCACCTCACCCCACGTATGAACCACCTAGATATCTAAAGGATTATTATTGTCATATAACTGCTCAAACCCCTTCATGCTCTTCACTTCATCCATAGGTTTCTTCTGGTAAGCCTTATCCTCTCTCCTATTTTATTGGGTATAACCAATTTTCATCAATTGACAGAGATTTTCTAGCGGCCATCACGTCCCATGATGAGCCAAAAACTTATTCACGGGACGTCAAATATCCACATTGGTGAGATGCCATAGCATAGGAGCTAGAAGCACTTGAAGCAAATAATACCTGGTCTCTTGAGAGTCTTCCTCCAAGAAAGAAACCCATAGGGTGCAAGTGGGTCTACAAAATCAAATACAAAGCTAATGGTGAAATTGACAAGTACAAAGTACATTTAGTTGCAAAGGGATACACATAAGTTGAAGGGGAAGACTTCACTGAAACTTTTGCTCCAGTGGCTAAGATGACAATGGTTCATTGTTTACTTTCGGTTGCAATAACCAAAGATTGGGAACTTCATCAAATAGATGTTAGCAATGCTTTTCTCCATGGAGATCTTGATGAAGAGGTCTACATGGATGTACCTCCGAGTTATCTTGTTTCAAACACTGGTCATGTATGTCACTTGAGGAAATCTCTCTATGGTCTTTGCGAAGCATCACCAAACTTTATGCTAAACTTTCACACGCCTTGGTTTTGTATGGTTTTCACTAATCTAGTGCCGATCACAACCTCTTTACATACTCTCACGGCACCATTTTCTTGGTCATGTTGGTGTATGTTAATGTTCTCATCATAGCCGGCAACAATACCACAGCCTGCACTAGTTTCAAGTCATATCTAGGTAGATGTTTCCATATGAAGGATCTAAGAGCTCTTAAATATTTCCTTGGCCTAGAATTCGCTCGTGGTCCCAGTGGCTTATTCCTTTGTCAACGAAAGTACACTCTTGATATCCTAAATGAGTGTGGAATGATAGGCTACAAGCCTTGTTCATTTCCTATGGAGCAACATCATCATTTATCTTTGCCTTCTTTAGTCGGTGTTGCTCATGTTTTGTTAAGGCGATATCTCAGGGTAGGTGGTTGCCACACATTTGGTCTTGCCAAGCCTAGCCTTTATAGGGATTTGTGACCTTAAAGGCCTAAGAGTACCTCATACATGTTGCCGAAGCTCGGGTCTAATCCCTTTAAGTCCAGACTCTGAAGGGATATGTGTCTTTAAGGTCTGGCTGGCTGGATCTAGGGATCCTAGCATGGTTCACAACCTTCCAAGCTCATAGTTTGTAAGTGCGTATGAGCTTTAAAGGATGTGAGTGGATCTGGAGATTCTGGTATGATTCAGAAACTGCTTGTGATTCACCAGTCACAAGCTGCAATGCAAATTGCTTATCGTTTTATCTAATAATTGCAAACCAGCTTCCTGTTTTGTTATTATTCCAATTAATTTCATGCTTATTCCATTTAATTTTGTGCTATCACGTGATTTATGGTCAACTTGGTGGATTTTTTGTTTATTTACTTCCTCCGGTCTTGAATAATTATTATTTTAGAGGTTTAACGTATTTTGATTTATCTGTCATTTTAAAATATTAAGGAGGTATTAATTATTTTTGTAATTTTATCATTAGCTATAGTTATCCTTATTAAATATATTAATAGTTACATGTATATATTAATTTAATTTTCTTAAAATATCTCAACTAATATAATCTTATCTTTCTCCTTTATATTAACTTCATTTCTTTTCCTTAAAATATTTGACAAAGATTGTCAATACTCCAACCTATTTGTTAATGGAGAAAGATATAAAATTAATGAAGTGAGTGAAAATATAAATGAGGTTATAATTTTAATAAGAGAGTAATTTTATCAAATTAACTTATTAGTTTACTGTTATAAAGATTATTTACTAGTTTCCTTAATCTATGTGTAAACCTTGAAGTGAAAGTTATTCAAGACCGAAGGAATTAAGTAACATTCCTCTATAACCAATTATTTTTTTCTTGTTATGTTTAACATCATTATTGCTAGAGAAATTATTACATATTCCTAAAGTAGTAATAAATGCATGCTTCATATTGATCTCTACCATTAATTTTAAGTACACTAACATAAATTTTAAATAAAATCACTTAAATTAATAGTAAAAATTATCCTAAAACATGCATCTATTGTTATTCTAAGAACATACTATAACTTCTCTTATCGTTAAGGTCTTGCGTGACTATAATTGCCACAATGTATCGTAGCATTATTAGGTATTTGTATCATACCATTAGTTTGGCCTTTTCTTTCTTTATTTAAATCATGGGTGGAGCTATTGGCACTCTTTAATGTCTATCCACACTTCCTATTAATAATTTATAATTTTGACTTCCTAAATTACTCTCACCTAAATATCTTAATTTTATTAAAGTCAAATTTTAATTAAGTATATTAATTGTAATTAGTTATTGGTCATTGAAGATTTGTTTTGATGACAACAAATACAAAGATGATAGTAAGATCAAGTCCAAGACCTTTAAGAATAACTTTAGGACTTAGAGTCTTTATGTGAGAAACTCTTTAGATATCTCAAAATGTTTTATAATGTTTTTGAAAGAACTCAAATGATTTCAAGGTTTTAAAATAGTTTTTGGTATCTTAAGAAATAGCCTTTAAGTGCTTAAAAGCTATTTAAAACATTTGAAAACAATTGACAAGTTTTAAAAGTTGTTTAAAAGTGTTTTCAAATAAATTTATTCGAATAAAGCTTTCCTTATTCGAATAACCAAAGTCAGAATGTCAAGATTTTCTTATTATGAAGCTTTATTCAAATAACACAGGGCATTATTCGAATAAAGATTCAAATCAAGCTTACACGCCTCTATTTTAAAAGAATTTATTCGAATAATAAGATTGTTGTTTGAATAAAAGTATTTTTCAGAATCCAATTTTGAAAGGTTTTATTCGAATAACCAAAGGGTTATTCAAATAACCAGTTCTAGAAACCTTTTCCCCCTATGCTATTAATGGTTTTATTTGAATAACAAATGTGTTATTCGAATAAACACAAGGCAGAAACACATAACGGCTATTTTTAGAGCATTTAATACATGAAATTAACACCCCTAATAGCTCTTTTTCTTAGAATTCTATAAATGCAAGTTTTTAGGACGTCTTTTACATACACCCAATAGTCTGACACACTTTTCTCATGCTTTAATATGTGATTCATCTTATTTAATTTCTTGTGCTTTGTTTCAGCCAAAATTTAAGATATCTTTGAAAAGCTTCATAGGGCTTCAATTTGTATCATCTACTCTTGCGAAAGTTTCTCTTTTCTCCATACTTTGATTCTCTGTAAAGAGGGTGAGACATCCCTTAAAGAATTGTAAGGGTGAGGTATCTTTGGTTATTGAGGCTTAAGCACAAAGGGTGGAGATATCCCAATGTGTGAAAAGTGTTATAGTTTGTAAAAGTTTCAAGCACTTGTTCAATCTTGAAGTGATAGTGAAAAATATCAAGTGATTTACTTGAGGATTAGACGTAGATCACAAGTGGCTGGTAGCTGAATTAGGATAAATTTTTATGTTTGCTCTTCTGAACTCTATCTCCTTTACATGTGTGCTTTAATTATATATGATTGCGTTGAATTTAATATCTAACTTATTTGTTTGATTTGGCCTATAACCTAAGTGGTATTTGAGAAATCTCTAATAGTTGTACCTTTATTATGCATGTTCCGCTGCATTTATTAATTGAGTGCTTCAAAATATTTAATCTCTTAATAGTGTCTTAAAAATTTGTAATCACCTAATTCACCCCCTCTTGGATGAAGGTTGCTATGGCTAACATTAATTTTTGTCAAACTTAGATTTTAAATTTAATAAAAAAAATTAGGATTTAATTTTGATTAATTTTAAACGTCACATTATCATTTAACTTTATATTATCTTCAAATTAATTTAATTATGATAATAGTTATTTTATAAGTTAAATTAGTTAAATAATGTAACAATACATGATTTGAAAAGAGTGTGAAAAAATTTTACACCAATAATTAATCAAAACTAAGCTATGATTTGTAAGTATAACTAAGATGAGCTTATTTCAAACCAAATTTAATTTTAATTTATTTTCATTCTAAAATAATATGGAAAAAACTTTTTACACAAAATTTGTTAATACAGATATCACATAAAAACAAAGAGAACCGTTGATTTCTATGACCAAAGAGGAGAGAGAGAGAAAAAAAAAGAATGAGTGAGATATGATTCGTGTAATTTTTGTAGGAGAAAAGTCTATATCAATAATAGAACTGAAACAATATATGTAGAGAGTTTTTTTTTTAATTAATTATTAATAGAAGCATGAATATTACACAAGAACAAAAGAAGTCGTACTTAACATCAACGCATTAAATCCTCATAAAAAATGTTCACATTATTGGAAGAATAAAAATGGATGTTTAATACTTTTATTCCTTAAAATATAATTTCATAATAGTTATACCTTGTAATAGATAACTAAAGGATTAATATAATATATTTTCTATTATTAAAAAATTAGATTACTGATTTAACAATTGTCTTGTTAATGATATTTCAAACAGTAAAAGTTAGTCGTATATGTTGCTATGGCTTTATGTGAATAAGGTGCCATGAAAAAAAAAACATTAATAACAATTTAAATAATTATAAGAGTTTGAATATATAAATAAAATTATAAGTAATTAATATTATAGAATGTGAATAGATAAATATTAATATACTTAATTAAAGTTTAACTTTAATAATATGAAAGTATTTAGGTGAGAGTAATTTAGGAAATTAAAACTATAAGTTGAAGTGGGGAGTGTGAATAGACATTTAGGAGTGTCAATAATTTCACCATCAAATCATATAGATAATTCTTCTAGTTAGCATTCACTTACTACAGCACTGGACAAATCTACCTTAACATTAAGGGGGACCCCAGTCCTAAACAAAATTGTGTTTCTTTAATTACAATGTGAAATGGTTAAGCAAGCCCCATCAAATAGATAAAATTTACGCCCTTTTCAAAGATTTTACAGTATATATATGAATAAGTGTATATATAGCACCCTCATTTTAAATTTTCTGGTTCTACTTCTGGACTTACTATATTTAACAACACCTTATCATAATGCAATTGTCCTTTAATTTGTGCATATGCATATTGTCTGGTAGGGGTATAAACGAGTTAAATCAAGTTAAACACTTGAAATTTAAGTTTGGCTTGTTAATGAAAGAGATTGTTCATGCTTAACTTATTTATTTAAATGAGTCAAATTTAAAGTTTGAGCTTGATTTGTTTAAGAAATATAAAGCTGAGGCTTGACTTGTTTAGCTTGTTTATAACTTGATTTTTTTCCCTCTTTTATCAAATCTCTTTTTGAAATATTTAAGTTTATTAATTTAATATTTAGTAAACATTTTTTGTGCTAGAAGATAGAGTTAAAAACTAAAAGTAGAATACAATCTTTTATTATTCATAATTTATTACATAAAAAATTCATAATCTTCCTATTGAAGCTTTTAGTTAATAATAACAACAAATAAATTATTATTATTATCTATACTTTTTCTTATCTAAATTACAATTTTTTTTGTTATTTAATTTTTACTACCTAGGTAGCATGAATAAGTAATATATACACACACACGTACACAATCTTCTAATGTCAAATCTATAAAGCATAAGCTTGGCTCATTTATATAATCGATCGATCATAAGTTTAAGTTTGTTTATTTAATTAAACAAATATGTTTGATCAAGCATTTAACGAGTTAAACTCAAATAGTTCATAAATAACTCAACTTATTTACACCCCTAATACTTCTACATGCACTTATGCATCACTTAATATACCACTTCACACACATTCAATATAAGGGTGTTTATGACCTATCCCTGTTAGAATTTTATCTATAAACTAGCATAAATCATATTATATTTTTATAAAACTCAGATTAATTAGATGTCAAAATTATTAAAGCGTTTTGTTTAACCCAAATTTATGATCAATGTTGCCTATTGTTGTTAAAGCACTGCTCATATATGAGTTTTGTTTTATAGGTCTTGTATGTAAGTTTGTTATAGTGGATAAGTTTAATAAATTTTAATTATTCTATATATACAATGAGAGACCCCTATTCCTAACCATTTTAGGGCATACAGTTGCATCATTAATACTGACACGTGAGCGACTATTGTAGGGTAGGAATAGTAACTCTCATTCATTGAGATTGTTTTTCAGGATTTCAACAATGACTTCTTCATTGGCGCCTTTTCAAGGTAACCCTAAAACTTTTATATGTATTGATATGTCATAAATATTGAGATTAATAGATTTAATAAATTTTCTATCAGTTGGTATCAAAACTAATTTTAATCCTAATTATGACTATCAAAATTTTAAAGAATGTAATGTTGAATTCAATTTTTTTTATGATTAATTTTCTTTACAATTGGATGAGGGTCGTCACTCCTTGATGTACTATGCTATGTCCATGCGATGCTCCTTTGAAGTTGTGTACTGTACACTCAAAACTTTGAAATTTTTTCTTTCAATTCATGGCTCCAAGTTGTGTACTGTGCCTCAAACCTTTGAAATTTTTACTTTCAATTCACATGTACCATGCACGGCGTGATCTTTTTTTTTTTTCCTTTCTTGTTTGTCATGTGATGCTCCTTGTCTGTCTTTGATTATTTTCTTCTCTTTGTAATGCTAAATTCGCATGCATAGTAATGTATATACATATATGTTTATTTTAAAGTTGTGTGTAATGTAAAATTTTAGTGAGGTAATTTTGTTCAAGTTATTTTAATTCTAAAAATATGTGTATTGAATTATAATATTGTGAATTCACAAAGAATTTTATTTATTTATTTTTCATACTTATTTATTATTTATTCCAAAATTTTTAGAGATTAAAATTATTAAAAATATACGATACTCTTCTCTTTTACCTTTAAAAATTTTTGTGTATTATTGTGATGTTTCTAGGCATGATATCTATTATGCATTCTCATATTTGATGTTGTTTGGTCACTCAAATAATTTTTGGTATTATTTTGTGCATAAATTGATATATAATAGTTTGAAAATATTTATTTTGTTGTTATTTATGCGATTTGATTAGGAGAGTTGTTGTTTAAAGTATTATGGTACTATTTTGGACACTTTTCATGATTGTGAGCTCGCCTTCGCGGGACCAATTCTGTTAAGGTGTCATTTTGTTGATATTTTGTTAATAATGTTGCATTGTAAATTATGTTGATAATGTGTTTACCCTATCAGTTTGTCTTTATTAATGTAATTTATGATGATTTGTTAAGTGGCACTATTTTGGACACTTTTCATGATTGTGAGCTTGCTTTCGCAAGACCAATTGTGGTAAGGTGCTATTTTGTTGATAAAATATTATTATGTTATGGCTTTGTGGATTATATTGATAATGCATTTATCCTATCGATTTTCCTTTATTAATATGATTCTTGATGATTTGTTAAAGGCATTAATGTTCCAACCTTAGAATTCTCAGTATCCTTTCGGTACTAGTTTTAAGGACATAATTTTGATGTCTGTAGGAGTCTACTCATTTGTTGTAATTTGGGATCCTTAGGCGGGATTGCAATTACATGTGAAAACTCCATTACGGTTATTTGCTCAAATATTGTACATGTTGATATACTTGACAAAATCTCTCTTTAATGTATTGTTCTTTCAGTTTTATCAATGTAAATGAGTGCTTTAACGAAATTGAATGAGACTAATTATGAGGATTGGGTGGATTTTGTGAAATTATTCCTTGTTGTCTCTAATATTGATACTGCTCTCACTGAGGATGAACCTCAGAGACCTATAAATTCATCTTCCACATCAGATAAGAATAAGCATGAAAGGTGGGTTCAATCCAATAAAGTTTGTTTGATGACCATGAAGTATAGCATGGAAAAGACTATTAAGGAGAGTATTCTTGAAACAAATAATGCTAAGGAGTTTCTTAAATCTGTTAGTGAGAAATTCAAGAAGTTTGATAAAACTAAAAAGGCCTACTACTTCTCTTTGTTGACAAAGACTACATATTATGGTGTGTGTGATGTGTATGAACATGTTTTGAAGCTTGTGAATTGGTACAACAAGTTGAGGTCCATGAAAGTAGAGTTGGGAGAGGATTTCCTGGTCTGGCAGTTGTTTGAGTCTCTTCCAGCTAGTTTTGATGTTCTGAAGACCACTTACAATGCTCAAAAGGAGGAGTGGACTGTTGATGAACTTATATCTGTTCTTATCCAAAAGGAGCATACCATAAAGAAGGGCAAGACCCATAGTGTTCAGTTTGTTTCTCACAAGAATGGTGACAAGAAGAAGAGATTTGTTAAAGGGAAGAATAGTAAGCCTTAGTTTAAGAAAAAGTGGAATAATAAACCCAAATATCCTTCTAAGTCATCTTCTGGTCCTAGTGAGTCTACTGGTGTGAAGCCCAGATATCGATTTAATGAAAATTGTAAATTCTGTGATATATAGGCATAAGTAGTCTAATTGTTTGAAGTTTAAAAGCTGACTTGAGAAAAAGAAAGGTCACCCCTTGACTCTAGTATATGTTTTGAATTAAATCTAGTTGATGTTCCTTTAAATACCTGGTGGTTAAATATTGGTGCAACTATTCATGTTACAAATTCATTGTAGGAATTTAGAAGCGGGAGGAAACCAAATGAAGGGGAGTTGATGATCACAGTAGGAAATGAAGCTAAAGTCAAAGTAGAGCATATAGGAGTGGTTTCATTAAAGTTATGTACTGGGCATGATTTAGTTTTGAAAGATACAATTTATGTACCTTCTATGGGGAGGAATTTGATTTCAGTTTCTGTTTTGGATGGTTGTGGCTTCTTTTTCCAATTTAGTAATGCAAAAGTTTCTTTATATTATGATTCTGCTCTTATTGGTTCTAGAGTCTTGTCTAATGGTCTATACATGTTGGATGTTGATTCTCTTTCTGTTGATCAATGAAATTCATATATATATCAATAATGTTGTTAGGAATAAGCGTGGTGTAGTTGTTGAAAACTCTTCTATGTTGTAGCACAAATGTTTAGGACACATCCCTAAAGAGAGAATGAAGAGGTTGATCAAGGAGAATATTCTTCATGATATGGACTTCTCTGATTTTGATATTTGTGTTGATTATATAAAAGGAAGACTTATAGCCGAAGCTAGGAAGAGTGGAATTACCAGAAGTGAATGAATACTATAATTGATTCATACAGATATTTGTAGGCCCATTACTCCTATTGCTATGGGTGATTTTAGGTACTTTATTACCTTTATTGAATATTTCTCCAGATATGGGTGTATTGATTTGCTGTATGAGAAATTTGATTCTTTAGATTCCTTTAAAGCATTCAAAGCCGCTATTGAATTAAAATTTAGTAAGTAGATCAAATGTGTGAGGTCTGATAGATGTCATGAGTACTATGGCAGGTATGATGAAAGTGGTAGAAATCCTGGACCTTTTGCTAGGTTCTTACAGGACTATGGTATTGAGGTGCAGTACACCATGCTTGGCACTGCGCAACAAAATAGAGTTGCAGAAAGGCGAAACCGTACTCTTATGGATATGGTGAGATGCATGTTGAGTCATTCTACTCTTCCAAAATTCTTGTGGGGAGATGCCTTGAAGACTACTGCTTATATATTGAATTATGACAGGCAAACGGCCTACCTTGAGGCATTTTCGTGTTTGGGGTTGTAGGGCAGAAGTGAGACATTATAACCCACATTTAAAGAAGCTTAATCTTAAAATCATTAGTGGTTTCTTCATTGGCTATTATATTGGCTCAAGAGATTCTACGTTCTAGTGTTCTTCTCATACTACTAGAGTTATTGAATCTAATTGGGCTGTCTTTTTTGAAGGGGAATTAGAACCTGGTGGAACTCAGATGCCACGTATTGTTGATTTCAGTGAGGAGCATGTTGTTATTCCTATTCTTGTTGATCCCTTTTTTAGGGATAACGCCATCTCCTTTGATCCATAATGATAATGTTGTTGATCCTGTCAATAATGTTGATATATCTCAATAAGTCAAAAATAATGTACAAATTCTTGATGTCATTGTGACTCCACTAAGAAGATCTGAGCAGGTTCTTATGTCCACTGAGTTTACTAGATTCAAGGATTATATTGTGTACCTACAAGAGTATGAGTTTAATTTAGTTGAGGATTATGATCCTATTTCCTTTCAAGAGGCCATGGTTAGTCCTAATAGTGCACAATGACTAGTGGTTATGGAGGATGAGTTAGCTTCTATGAGAAAGAATAATATTTGAGAATTGGTGGAGTTGCCTATTGGTTGTAAAAATGTTGGTTGCAAATGGGTCTTTAAGACCAAACGTGATGCTAGAAGTGAAATTGAGATGTATAAGGTCAGACTTGTTGCTAAGGGATATAATCAGAGGGAAGACATTGATTATAAGGAGACTTTCTCACTAGTCTCCACTAAATACTCTTTTTGTGTTGTGATGGCCTTGGTTGCTCATTTTGATTTGGAGTTTCATCAAATAGATGTTAAGACTGTCTTCTTAAACGGTGATTTGTACGAGGATGTGTATATGGATCAACCTAATGGTTTTGTTGAAGATGGTAAAGATTATATGGTATGCAAATTGAGAAAATCCATTTATGGATTGAAATAGGCTAACAGGCAATGATATTTGAAATTTGATTATATTGTTAGCTCTTTTAGTTTTAAAGAAAATACTATTGACTAATGCATTTATCTGAAGTTTAGTGGGAGCAGATTCATCATTCTTGTTTTATATGTTGATGATATATTGTTGGATAGTAATGATAGTATTTTTTTGAACGAAACTAAGCAAATGTTGATAGTGCATTTTGATATGAAAGATCTTAGTGATACATCTTTTGTATTGGGTATTGAGATTCACCGTGACAGTTCTCGTGGTATTCTTGGTTTGTCTTAGAAAGCTTATATTGAAAGGATTCTAAATAGATTTAATATGATATCTTGTAATCCTTGTGTTGCACCTATTCAAAAGGCTGAAAGACTCTCTAATACTCAGTGTCCTCAAAATGATAAAGATGATGCTGAAATGGAGAAAGTCCCATATGCTTCCGCTTTTGGCAGCCTTATGTATGTTCAAGTTTGTACACATCCTGATATTGCTTTTGTTGTTAGTGTACTTGGGAGATACTTGAGCAAACCTGGTGTGGCTCATTGGAAGGCTACAAAACGAGTTATGAGGTATCTACAGGGTACCAAAGATTATATGTTCATCTATAGGAGGTTGGACTGCCTTGAGGTGATAAGCTATACTGATTTTGATTATAGTGGTTGTCCAGATGACTACAAGTCCACATGAGTGCATATCTTTATGTTAGCAGGAGGAGCTGTTTCTTGAAAGAGTGTTAAACAGACACTTACAATTACTTCTATTATGGAGACAAAGTATATAACTTGTTATAAGGCTACGCGTCAAGCGTTATGGTTGAAAAATTTGATTACTGAATTTCATATTGTGGAGAGTATTTTCAAGCCTCTTACTATTTATTGTGATAACTTTGTCGTCGTGTGCTTTTCTCAAATTAATAAAAGCTCTAAGCACTCAAAGCATTTTGATACAAAATTCATGTTTGTTAGAGAGAAGATTCAGGAGTTCCAGACTCGTGTCGAGCATATCCCTACAGAACTTATGGTTGCAGACCCTCTAACTAAAGGTTTAACTGTTAAAGTTTTTGTTGATCATGTAACTCGTATGAGTATAGTAAGGTCTTTTGATGTTTTGGGTTAGTAGGAGTTTGTTTTGTAATTTTGTTGTAACCTCATTTTATGTCTCGAGACCTTAGACAATTATGTTGTTATTATTATCGTTGTCATATAATATTGTTATTATTATTATCTGCGTAATTTTATTTATTCATGATATGACATTTTGTGGAGATATTTTGGACCTAGTCTCATTTTGTTGTTGTACTGAGATGTTTGTTAAATCTCAGAAAGCATCTTGGGCGGATGCTTGGGGTCATGTTATTGGGAAATGCACTTTGATCACATATTGACATGTAATTTTGGATGTGTTTTCCCATTACCCATATACTACATTTTGATGGGTCACCGAGATATGAGTATCTTGCATGTATGATATAAGTACTCCTTCGAGTATGATTTTCTGCATTGTTGAGATGCTTGTAGCCTCATTTTGGACTAGTCATTGAGAATGCTGGCTTGATTTTGACATCATGTTGTGGCCACATATTATTTAATTAATCTGGAGAATTATTTTCTTATTAAAATGATATAGTATGACTTATGTTGTCCAAGTAGGAGAATGTTAGAATTTTATTTATGGATTAGCATAAATCATATTATATTTTTATAAAACCCAAAATTAATTGGATGTCAAAATTATTAGAACATTTTGTTTAACCTAAATTTGTGATCAATATTGTTAATGGACCTATTGTTGTTAAAGTACTACTCATATGTGAGTTTTCTTTTATGGGTCATGTATATGAGTTTGTCATAGTGAGTAGGTTTAACTCATTTTAGTTATTCTATATATATAGGGAGAGGCCCATATTCCTAGCCACTTTAGTGCGTACAGTTGTCCTATTGATACTGGCGCGTGAGCGACTATTGTGGGGTAGGAATAGTAACTCTCCCTCATCGAGATTGTTTTTCAGGGTTTCAACAATGACTTCTTCATCGATGCATTTTCAAGGTAACCCTAAAACTTTTATATGTATTGAGATGTCATAAATATTGAGATTAATAAATCCAATAATTTTTCTATCAGTCCCGACACGATGACCCATTCCAACCCGAAGCTAATTGGACAAGGTTCAGGTTCTTAAAATTTGACTTGATGTATTTTTGAGTCGGATTCAGGTTACACTCTGAGTTGGCTCAACTCGACCCAGTACAATATAATGTTTTAAAACTTATATGTTTTTTTGAGAATTAGTGATAAATTATAAGACTTTTAGATATAAATTAATAATTTTTACATAACATAATAATATTTTTATATTGATATAATTTATTTTATAATATATATTATAAAATATTCCCTTAATTTTAGTTTTATATTTCTAAAACTTTATGATTTTATATATAATATCTAATTTTGTATATTTTATATAAATATTGATTCAACCTAATCTCATCCAAACATTAATAGGGCCATAACTAAATGGACTCCGAATCTAAAAAAAATAACTTAATCCATATATCAGGTTGAATTTGAGCTAAACTAAACCCGTCGTAAGACTCCTATATAATTCAATATATAAAGTTCACTTCTACCCCACACCATTTTGGCACTTAGGTTATGTTTGGTGCACATGATAGTATAGTATAAGATAAAATGATAGTATAGTATAAGGTATGATAGTATAATTAATAGGATAAGACATAATCCTATCTTCTGTTTAATAACAAAAGGATAAATTAGTTGATTGTATAATATTTTTTTAAGACCAAAATATCCTTTAGTATAAGAGTTAAAATAATTAAAAATAATAATAAAAAAGCTTTATGGTGGTGGTGGTGGTGGTGGTGGTGATGGTGGTGGTGATGGTGGTGGTGGTGGTGGTAGCGGTGGCGGTGGTGGTGGTGGCGGTGGTGGCGGCGGTGGTGGCGGTGGGGGTGGCAACCAGGTGGTGGGGGTGGTGGCGGTGGTGGTGGTGGGTGGAGGTGGTGATAGTGATGGATGGTGGTGGTGGTGGTGGTGGCGGAAGACGGCGGCGGCGGCGGTGGTGGTGGTGGTGGTGGTGATAGTGAGTGGTGGTTGCGGCGGTGATGGTGGTGGGATGGTGGTGGTGGTGATGGTGGTGGCGGCGGCGGCGGTGGTGGTGGTGGCGGCGGCGGCGGTAGTGGTGATGGGCGGTAGCGGGTGGTGGTGGCTATGGTGGTGGTGGCCAGTGGTGGTGGGTGGTGGTGGTGGTGGTGGTGGCGGCGGCGGTGGATGGTAGTGGTGGTGGTGGTGGTGGTGGTGGTGGTGATGGTGGCGGTGGTGGTGGTGGCGGCGGTGGTGGTGGTGGCGGCAGGGTGGTGGATGGTGGCGCAATAGTGGTGGTAGTGGTGGTGGCGCATGGCCGGTGGTGACGGTGGTGGTGGTGGTGGTGGTGGAGTGGTGGTGGAGGTGGTGGTGATGGTGGTGGTGGTGGTGGCGTGGTGGCAAGGGAGAGAGTGATAAAAATGAAATTGAGGATAAGATTGGAATAGAAATCTATCATGTCTTATCATGTACTAGGGGAGGATAGAGTTATCACCTTAGAATAGGATAAAATGACTTGACCTGATTTCATTATACTATCAGTTGAATGCACCAAACATTGAATAAGACCTGATAGTATTAACTTATACTATCATGTCTTCTTTATACGATGCACCAAACATAGCCTTACATATATTTATGACGTTCGTGACTTTAAATACCACTAATTAGCATTTCTTCTCACAAATTTATTTATTTATTAGGAGTACTTTAAAACATCATCACTGAATGGCCCCTTTTTCTGGCCATGAAATTTATTCATTTAATACTTCAAAACATCATCACTGAATGATCGCTTTTTTCTGGTTATGTCCTCACCATATATTATTAATTATTTTTTCTATTCACTTTTATTTGTTTATTTAAAAAATTTATTTATTTAATATTATTTATTTATTTAAAAAGTCAAAGAATATTTATTAGTTTTTGCTTTGAATTAAATTTAGAATGTTACCTGAAAAAGTAATTGAAGGTGAATTCTTTTGTGACATGGTAGCAGCAGCAGTGGTGCGAAGAGCTAAGTATCTATAAAAGGCACTCCGACGCTCAAGTTAGACTATATACAAGAAAGATAGTCTATATATCAGATGAGATGCATATTTTTGAAATATGACAAGCCATTTACAATAGCGTTTTAGGGAGTTATGCAATGCAGTTATTTAGGATTAGAATCGGTTAGATATTGTAGTATCTTTTATCTAATTTTCCTGTTTATGTGGAACATAATTAGTGTGCATATCCATCAAGGATTCTGTGGGAGATTTATGCCTAATAAATAGGCAGATATACACATCAAGATTGTGTGTAATAATATCTGAGTATTATTCTGGTAGGCTAAGTTGCTCTTGAACTACTAACTTAAAATTTAGTCCAGAATAGATGCCTCTAGCTTGGCGCTTAGATGGGACAGCTAAGTGTTAATGTACTCAAGTTTAGCAGGAGCACACGACACATAGTGAATAAAGAGATCAAAGTCATAGTTAATGCCGAATCTCACAATGTTTTCCAAATGGTTAAGGTTCGTGATATATCATAGTATGCCCCCGGGGTTAATGAGTAAGGCTGGGATCAGTGGTGGATCGCTCTGCTTATGTCATCATTCCTCCATCCGAAGTATGTCATATGTTGCCCCATGCGTAGTTCAAGGGGTCTCAACTACACGCCATGAGTGAATTCCTACTGTGGTGTCAACGACGGACTCCGGCCGAATGTGTGCTGAGTTGATCCATGGGAGAGGATCCCAGATTACAGTCCAGAACAGTTACCCTCAGCTCGGCGCTTGACTAATATAGAAGTAGCAAAATAAGTCTCAATGTCCTCAGGTGACGGGATATGTGCTTTACTTGAAGTTGTGACACATGCTGCCCCATAGGGTTAAGAGCTTTAATTTAGAGGCATTTACGACCAAATCATTTGACATTCGTGCACGTGTCATAGTCTGGACAGGGTCCACATGTCAGTTGGCCATAAGTAGACATTCCGAGGTGTAGCCAAGGTTTGTAGAATGAATTAGAATTATTGCCATGTTTACTTCTTTTTCCATGGTCCGTACTGGGTCCAACACCTAAATTTTTTAGTACTCAGAATTCCTTTGAGGACTTAGGCAAAATAAAAGGTGATCTATATTCGGGGTCTTTAATGTTAGCGGTCTAGTTCAGAAAACTACATAACACTTAGGAATTTTCCAAGTTCAAAACTACTTTAACATAAGACATCCATGGTAGGTATACCTGATGGCGGACCATGGTTGTCATAACCCATGTTGCTAGTTAATTTCACAACTATAAAATAGTTATGGCCAAGTGTTGAGGATTTGGGTATGGGCCCATAACTCGTGACCAAAACACACAAACGAGTTTTGTGGATTATTACTCTTAACCTGGAATATAAGAGACCACAGATCCCATAGGAACGGGCTCTAGGCATTCTCAAGGAATTTTCCAGCTTGAGGGTCTTTGAATTGTTAAAAGAAATTCTGAATCCTATATAGAACGAGCTTAGAAGACATTCTCAAGGTAGATTACAGCTTGAGGGTCTTTTGAGACTTAAAAAATTCCCAAATCTCATAAGGAACGGGCTCCTATAGACATTCTCAATGTAGAGGCCGACTTGAGGGTCTTGAAGCTTTAAGAATATGCTTAACCTTTGTATACCTGGTTGGTTTATGAGTTAAAGTCAGGCTCATAAAGGTACGGGTGAAAACCCTTGAATGCGCTCATTGACTTTGGACAATGGTCAAGTGGATTCCCTTGTCTAGCCATTATGTATAGATATCAGAGTAACTAATCCTCTTCGAGCCTTGTATTCCTCGGACCTCACCAAGGTGTAGTAATTTTGTGGGTTATGTCAGGCCGAAATACTCATGGAAAGTTACAACCGAGGTACTAGCTCAAATGATGCAAGGCCAAAGTACACGTGAACTCAAGGTCACGGCCAAAGTACTGGCTTAGATAATGTCAGGCCAAAGTCATGACTAAGATCATTCGCAGAGGATTGAAAGCAGAAACAAACATTGGGCATGTGCCTTGCGCTTAAAATTGGATTGTTGATGTCACTATTCATAAGCAAAAAGTCTAGAATCCCAGCCTAGAGATTGGGCATGAGGGCTGTGATGCTCCATAAAAATAGTTAATGCAGTGCTTTGAAGTACGCCCACAAGGCAGACCCAAGTGGCTAGGGACATATCTGCTGGGTATTTTCTCGATGTTATGGCTAACAATATATAGAAAGCAGAGAAACCTGCAAAACCTATAAGGAGGAAACATGCACCTATGACCCAGAAGTCGCCAGTGGGGTCCTTAACATTCTCAGACTGGCCCATAAGGCTAGCCGATGAGCCAAAAACATTGACTACGGGAGCTTTGTTTAGTGCCATTAGAAAAGCGCCTCCAAGTCTTATCATAGTGCCAATCACTTTGGCTCGACATCCTACTTCCTTCATGCTCATGTACTCATATCCAAAACTTTCCGAATGGTATTTTGTGCCTCCTTACAATGATCAACTAATCCCATAATTCAGTCAAGTTGATTAATTTGTTACTGCTTCTCTTAGTGAGCATGAACGCATAAAAAGTCCCATGGGGGAGCTTCTATATTCGTTTTATATTTGCCATGGATAAAGGAGCCATGGTTGCAGATGGTAACAGTCTATGGGTTATGCCAAGCCAAAAGCAGACCCCCGCTCTACCACCAGATCAACAAAGAAAGAGTGGTGGAAGTCACATCTACCCATCATGTGTTTGAGGCATGAGTGTTGATTCTTGGTTTCCATGATGATGAAGCTATCAGGTTTATGAGTTCTATAGGGGTCCTTGATACGGTTGGCAGATGGGTGCTGCTAGGCCAGGAGCATAGGAGGAGGTGTGAGTGGAGCACAAGATCAGCTCGACGGGGAAGTACCAGGGGAACAATGATTTACAACTCGAGCAAGTCAACGTGTACTGCAACAAAGCCAGTTACGGCCAATTCGTGCCCAAAGCGCTACTGATGAATCTAGAGCCTGAGACCACGGATTCGGCCAATTCGTGCTAGTCCAGAAACAGATCCTGATAGGCCAGAGAAACTGGTTCAAGGCCTCCATCGTCGTTGTCGTTGTCATCAGGTGCAATAATGAGGTGCGCCTGGATCTGCTTTACTGGTTGAAAGGGAGACAGAAGGTTGTGTTGGCTGGGGTGATTTGCCAACAAGCACGAGTAGGGACCGAAATAGACATGACCACAACCCAGCATGTCTACCGACCAGCTATTGCTGCGATCTGCCACCACCACAAACTGTGACATCCATGTGCCACCAACACCATCAAACCCCGCCTCGTCAACCCCCACATCTGCAACTCATGGATGGAGGATGATGGAGCTCTAATAGGTGCGATGATGCTAGTTTTCAAAGCAAAGACTAGAGCTTGAATCTCCGCTTGTGGCATTTGTGATCTAATTTGATCCGTATTCTAAGTTCTGATCCACAGTGGTGCTAGTGTTCTGATTTGTGCCTTTTATTTTGCTCTAATATGATCTATGCCTTTTCTTTTTGTTGGGTAGTGTTTTGGGGAATTTAGTGGAGACACCCATAGCGGTGGTGAAGGTGCTTCAATGGGGAATATGACTCGCCCTCGCAACTTCTGCTATAGTCCTCTTCCTAGATCTTTGTCAAAGCTCGGGATCGTGAGGAGGAGGGTCGTGATGGCCTCTTCTCCCACGGCATACCCAAGCACAACCCAGTGAAGAGAAGATTTGCGTTCATGGAGAAGATAGGCAGAGTATCTCCTTCTATGGGTGTTGTTGCGAGGTGCTCCATGGTTTCCTTGTCCAGCCGTGTAGATTCCTAGAAGTAGGACAGGCAACTTGCTCTTTTATGGCCAGACCCGTGCTGTTTTTGAGGAGAAGTGGACGAACGATGGTCAGCTGGACCCATCTGGATAGGTGTGAAGGAGGCTAATCATGGTTTAGAGTGAGTGGCCAACACAACACAACCAGATTGGGGATTTTTGGTTAAAGCTTTTCTCCTCCATGATGATGATGGTGGTGGGAATAGAAGTTTATCATTTTCCATAGACAGCGTCAATGTTCTGAACTGGATTTAGAGCGTTACCTGAAAAGATAGTTGAAGGTGGACTCCTCTGTGGCATGGTAGCGGCAGCGGTGGTGCGAGGGGGTGGATACCTACAAAAGACACTCCGACGCTCAAGTTAAACCATGCACAAGGAAGACAATTTGTATATCAGATGAGATGCATACCGTTGAGATATGACAAGACATTTATAAGAACGTTTTAGGAAGTTATGCAATGCAATTATTTAGGATTAGAATCCATTAGAGATTGTGATCTCTTTTAACTAATTTCCTTATTTATGTGAGATATAATTGTGTGCATATCCATCAATGATTCTGTGATATATTTATGTTTAATAAATAGACAGATATACCCATCAAAATTGCGCGTAATAATATCTAGGTATGATTTTGATGGGTCAGGTTACTCTTGAACTGTTAACCCAAAATCCGATCCAGAACAGATTTTTTTTTAAACTTTACTTTCATCTTTTGTTATTTTCACTAAACTTAATAAATACATATTAATTGATTTTTACAACTTCATAAAATTAACTACTCAAGTAAATGGGGTGAGAAGGGGAGAAAGAACGTGAAATTAATGAAAATAGAAAAGAAGAGAGAATATTAATTAAGTTAAAAAATATAATTTAATCATTTGAAATTATATTTTTCTATTATTTAGTATATTCAATAACTTTTTTAATCTATATATATTAACTTTGACAGACAAATAAAAGTCGATGCATGAATTAGCATTTGTTATTGTTTTCTACGTAATCACTTGCCCTTAATTTCTTTTAAACTTGTACCCAAAAAGAATTCTTTTAAACTGTTACAGTATATCTATTCCCATGAATTAGCATTTTTGCTCAGCATGCGAAATTTAACATCTTTCGACCAGGTATTTATTTTCATTAATGCACCGAAATTATTTTGTAATATTTTACATAATATTTATGAGTTTAATAAAATAATATTTATGAGTTTAATTAGTATGCATGTAAAGGAATTTTAAGTTGACATCCTATGATATTTTGATAAATTAATATTTATTGTTACTTCCCTTTTTTAGTAATTGAAATAAAAAAATAAAATAAATGTGTTAAAATATTAATAAATATTAATGTAAAATTCTTTATACTGACAATATACACCACTTTAATTCAATATTTATTGTGGTCAACGAAGCTATTCGTCGCATTTCAATTACCCCGTTTTTACACACATCGTTTGTCACTCATGCCAATTCAATTTCATAGCATCAAGTTAATACTAACCCCACTAATATGTTAGTGCCATTTATCAAAAGAAATACCTTTATTATCATTTATTGCCATTCATTTATTCTTGCGAAGTTGAGACCAATATACTATCAAGAAATTATGATATGCTCCTACAGTAACAATAAATGTATGTTTTAGGAAGATATTTACTATTAATTTTAAACACTTTCACATAAATATTAAAGAAAAACAACTTAAATTAATGGTTGAGACCCTCTTGAAGTATGCATTTATTGCTGCTGTAGAGTATGGTATAATTTCTCATTTACTACCAGCAATCATTCTTCATTAATTAGCACGTTAATGGCCATCCCTTCTTAATTTTACACCAATTACCATGTTTATTTCCCATTATTTACACATGTTGTGTTGTTAATCAAGTATTAAATGTTGTTTTATACCGAGGTGAAGAGGGTAGTTTAAGCCTTGGACAGAAGATTGCCCAAAGTTGTGTCTTCTTGATGTAGTGGTTGATGGAATAATGTATATGCAAAGTATTCTAACACTCAAGTAAAAATGGGTAGAAGGAGATTAAGTGAGAGGAAGATGATCTTTACCTTGGAAGTCATTCTTTCTATTTTAAGTCTTGGGGACCAAGTGATTATAAGGGTAGATTGGTCTTTCTCTATGCCCCACAAAATATTTAAGGAAGCTTCATAGTCCTTTCTTTATTTGATGTGCTAGCCATGTGCTAGCCAATGTATAGGCATTTATGAGGGAATATTCCCCTAATAAATAAAGATAGTGACATCCTCTTGTGGTGAGGTTGCATTCCCTTTGAGTGATGGGCCTAGCCTACCCTGGATCCAATACATCAGTCTAGATCAAATGCATTCTTTTTATTGTCATTGGTGGATTGAGAGGCTCCAAGGTGTTTGTCAATCCACATTTTTATGTTTTGTTTATATAATTATATCATAAATTAACATCTATATTTAATCTTATATTACAAAAAAAAATCATGAACAAAATGAATGTATTTGAATAAATAAGAAATATGCATTTACTTCTTTAAGATTGAATAAAAAGAAGAATTTAAGGTTGCGTTTGATGCACCTGATAGTATAAGGTAATATGATAAGGTTTAATAGTATAAACAAATTGATAAGCTCTTATACTATCAAACATTTGGTGCACATAGTATAAGCAACTTGATAGTATATGTAACTATCTACTATGATCGTACTACCCTTCACCATCTCCTTCAGCTTCTCACCCAATTCATGACAGCACCAACACTCCATTCCATATGTAAACATTTCATTTTGTAAACGATTCTCTACTTCTCCTCTCTTCCTTTCTCTCGTTCTCTTCATCTCGATCTTCATTAATTGTAATTCAAAGTTTTGATTTTTGAATAAGGAAAACAAAGTGATACTATAAGAACCAACAACTAAAGCAAAGCAACCATTTTTGGAAAAAAAGAAAAAGAAAGATGTCATGACTGCGAAGATATTTGAAACATCAAGAAGCTTTGACCCCAATAAGCAATATTTGTAGCCACCCCACCCCAACAATAAAATATTTGACACTCAAAAGATCATTCAATCAATTTCAGTCAATTTCAATTTATGTTCTCTTCCTCTTCCTCTTCCTCATTATGCAGTATCGCAACTTGAAGCTTGCATCCAGTCCAAAACTCTATCTCAAGGGAAGATAATACATCAGCATATCATTAAGACCAATACACATATATATCAAAGATTTCACCTTCCTTGACAAGCTTGCCTATTTCTATGTTACATGTAATCAAATTGAACTTGCTCGTTGTGTGTTTGATCAAATCCCAAAGCAGATAAAAACCCAGATCTGATAGGGTTTGGATTTGTTTTCGGGTTTGGAAGTTTTGCCGGTGACATTTGCGTGGTCTGACGACAGCAAGGGCTGGTGGTATTGGTCTTGGAGGGGGTTGCTGGTTTTGGTTTGTGTGGTAATAGAGGTCACAAACGATTGGTGGTCTAGGTTCTTGCCAGAGAAGGAGAGGTTTGGAGTGAGATTGATGAAGTTGAGGGGTAGAGTGTGAAGAGATATCCTATCAAGTTTTATCCTATGGTGAGAGAGAGGATAATTTTATCAAGTTATAATAGGATAAAAAAGACTAACATGATATGGCTATATAATCATGTGAGTGCATCAAATATTTGATATAACCTGGTAGTATAAATTTATATTATCAGGTCTTTCTTATACGGTGCACCAAACGCAGCTTAAGTCTTTATAAACCACAAAAGAGAGTTCTAATATAATTGCAACTGCTAAAAAAGTGGGTTGTTGGTAAGTTTCAACTACAATTTTACAGGTTTATCCCTTTTTATTTGAGTTTAATTACGCATTAAGTGCTAAATGTCAATTTAGAATATTTTTAAAAGTAATAATATTTTGGATATTAGAAAATGTGACAAGTAGATGAGGAGTCCCCTTTATAAATAGTATAAATTAACTGGCGCACTCAGAGGAAATTAACGCGAACTGACATAGCATCAACATTTAGTTTTTCTTCACCATTCATTTCATTTCACAGGAAGAAAGGCACCCATGAGAAAGGAAAACTGCCCAAAGATTGGGACCTTTTAATTTTATTACTCTTTTGGCTACTTACACATACCATTATCAATAATTAGCATTTCTTTCAGATACCTCTCAATATCTCATTGAATGACAGGTACTCGTAAATGAAAGAAGCAAATCCAGGAGATTCCTCACATTCCATGACCGCTCTAATACTTACCACTAATTCTCATTTATTTGTGGACTATCCTCATTTATTTTCTATGATTGTTAATATGATATTCTTCTTTATTGTCACACATAATTGTCAATCGTTATTTGTTACATGCATGTAATTTTCATCACTTTGTCGCCATCAGTTATGGCTTGGATTACAAGTAGGGATGAAATTAGGTCAAGTCAGGACAGATTTATCTTAAACGGATTTGACCTGTTTCTCAAATATAAAGTCTGAACCTAACTTATTTATTTGATATAAGTCATTTTTTAATGCTTGACCTAAAAGTCTTTTTAAAAACTTATTTTGAAATAAAACTTTTAAATATGCTAACAAACTTATCTTTAAATAAGTCAACTGAATAGACTAATGAACTTAGTCTTTAAAAAAATTATATTATTTATCAAATTAATTATATTATTTAATTATTAAAATGTCATAATATATATAAAGTAATAATATATAATTAAATAGGGTGACTCGCTAACTTTAAAAGACTTTTCCAAAGGCCTTAAGCTTGACATATTTAACTAAATAAACTCTTTAAAAAACCTTGACTTGAGTTTTATGTTAAACAGGTTAGGTCAGGCTAAGTCATAAGCCTCCTGATGAACTGTCTAACTTATTTCCACTCCTAGTTACAAGACCTTAAATGTTCAGAAGGGAAACTTAGAACCATATGATCTAATCAAGCTCTTTTAAAAAAGCAACGAGTATATCAGAACATGTTTATAAGACTTTTTTTTCAGAAAAAAGGCAAGACTCATAACATAGAAACACAATCTCATCGCACCGTAACATAACCAAGAGGTATGAAAACTTAACTTAATTACATCTATTTCAATTGCATATTATTAGCAAAATTACTCGTATTGCATGATCAAGACAAACCAAATTAAAGCCCTAGCCATACAACGTCAGGCACCTAAAGCCCAGACCAGCCCAGTTACATGAAAACTTCAGTGGCCGAGGAGACCCAGTTCCCAGGATTTACAACAAAAGCCCTGGCCAGCCCAGACAAATGAAGACCTTGATTCTCAAGGAGACCCAGTTCCCGAGATTTATGACAAAAGCCCCAGCTATCCCTAAAAAAGAAATTCTTTGAAGTGAAGGTAATAGATATTGAATTCATTGTTTATCAATTTAAACGTGGATGTGAATACCTAATGAAAGAGCATAGACAATGAATCCAACACATGCGCCTCGATCAGAATAAGAGCTAACATAGCAAAATCACCAAAATAAACGACAATGGCCATACAACAAGATTACAGATGTCTCATGGGTTAACCCTACACCAAGCTCAACGACGCAATAGTACAAATGGCCATACCTCCTCAAACACGAGTCCAAAACCTAGCCAAATCCCTAGCAAGAGAGTGGACGTTGGGACGAAGCTCTGACTGTGCGAGGACATTAGATCATGAATGAGAGGAAGAGACGAAGCTTTGATTGTGCGAGGACGTTGGGGCTTGAGTGAGAGGAAGAGACAAACCTCTGATTGGCATGAAATTTCTCACCTCATAGAATAGAAGTCTTAACATGCTTTTAGAACTTGGGAATTTTTTAGTGGCTTTTTAGGGATTTGAGAATTTGAGTGATTATATTCATTTGATACTCAGTGTTGAAGCGCGGGCGCAGCAAGTGAAATTTTTTAAGATAATATAAGCTTTAACCAACTCTTTATAATGTTCCAAAATGTAACTCACATAGGTAACATATCAAATGTTGCCTATTTGTTGGGGCCACGCTCATCATTCGTCCTCCTACAAATGTTGCCTAAGCATGTAAGGCTATGTTTGGTGCGTCGTATAAGGAGGATATGATAGTATAAGTTAATACTATCAGATTTTATCAGACGTTTGATATGTCCACCTAATAGGATAGTTAAATTCGGTCAAAGCTTCTTATCCTACTCTAATAGTATAACACTATCCTCCTTATGACCCCATGATATAATCTGATAAGATTTTCCTCCCACTACTATCCTCCACTTTTAATATTATTAAATTCGTAATTATTATTATTATTATTATTATTAAATTCGTAATTATTATTATTATTATTAAATTCGTAATTATTATTATTATTATTATTAAATTTGTAATTATTATTATTATTATTAAATTCATAATAATTATTATTATATTCCTAATTTTATTATTATTATTATTATTATTATTATTATTATTATTAAATTCGTAATTATTATTATTATTATTATAATTATATTCAAAATTATTATTAATATTATTAAATTCATAATTATTATTATTATTATTAAATTCGTAAGTATTATTATTATTATTATTAAATTAGTAATTATTATTATATTATATTCAAATTATTATTAATATTATTAAATTCGTAATTATTATTATTATGATTATTAAATTCGTAATTATTATTATTATTATTAAATTAGTAATTATTATTATAATTATATTCAAAATTATTAATAATATTATTAAATTCGTAATTATTATTATTATTATTAAATTAGTAATTATTATTATTATTATTAAATTAGTAATTATTATTATAATTATATTCAAAATTATTAATAATATTATTAAATTCTTAATTATTATTATTATTAAATTCGTAATTATTATTATTATTATTATTTCATTAGTAGTTTAACAAGCAAAAGGTGATGGTAAAAAATGTTAAGGATAATATAGTCATAGTAAATAATTATATATACTATCAAGTTATTTATACTAAATGCATCAAATGCTTGATAGTATAAGTACTTATCAGCTTGTTTATACTATCAGAACTTATCCTATTATCTTATACTATCATGCTTTATACTATCAGGTGTACCAAACGCAGCCTAAAAGTTTAGTGAACACGGATAAAGCGTTACCTTTGAATTATGTGGCAATGTTTTCTAAAAGTGGCCTAAATGTCGTTGCCTAAATTTAACATTAAGGGCAATGTGTAAAAAATGTTGTCTATACTACCTTAGGCAACATAATGAGTGTATGAGAGTGCTATCTAAATATTCTATTAGTGGACAAAAATGTTAAAATGTGAATAAAAATTATTGGAATTAATGCGTATTTTTAAATTGAGTTTTTATTTACTTTAAAATAATTTTAAGCAATAATTTATATATATATATATATTTTTTTATATTTAAATTTGATAATTTTTCTATTCTTGGATTTATTTTAATCAATTTAATCCCACTATTTAATCATTTTATTTTATAGATTAATATGACAAAAAAAAAATAAAAAGACAAAAGTTTAATTAGGCCCACAACAAATAAAAAAATGAAAAGACCTAGGCTATTAATGCAAGGCTTAGGCGATGCAGAATTTTGATAAAATAGGGAGGCATGCTGCTAGAGAAGGAAAACAAATTGGAGAAAAGCACAACAGCATGGAACGTAGAGAAAAGACGAGTGTGCGTAGCAGTGGATAAAAATAGCAGAGAATAAAATAGGAAGTTGAGTGTAATGAAGAATATTAGTGAGATGATTTTGTTGAATTTTAATCTTAATATGTTTTGCTAAATTATATATACTAAGGGGATGATAAAACCCTTATTGTTTTGATATTATTATGTTGAATTGTTTTTATCCAATTTTAAGATTTAATGCTTATTGATTTTATTTTCCTATCAGATTATATATATGAATGAATTTTTAAATGAGTTCAGTTATGTTTTTCTCAAGCTTTACAATTTATTTATGTTATTTGAATGTTGGTGGTAATTATTGGATATCAATTGTAATTTCTTATTAGAGATATATTTGATGATTTGATAATTTATTATTAATTAGGAAATTTTATCATACACTTTATTATTATTATTAGTGCTTAGTTTATTAATAGATCTTTCGTGATCACATGTTTTGTCGCTAGATGTTCATGAGTTATTTGGATATAAAATTTGACATAGTTTAAAATTAATCTTGGTGGATTTTGAACCTTAATCATCTTGCATCTAGTTGAAACCCAATTTGTTTAATTTGCATTCATAATTAATCTTTATTTACCATTAATCATTTAATATTTTTCTTTAATTTCTTTGTTCCTTCTGCTATTCTTTTAATTTGTCTCTATGTGGATTCGACACCTCAAAACTGTGCTACAACTACCACGTTATTCTTTGGGCATCATCAAATTTTGGCGCTGTTGTCAGGGAGATGGTAGAAGAATTGCTAGACAATTTTTCTTTTCAACAGTTTGTAAAGGCAGTAACTTCGTTCTTTTATTTTTTTAGCTTGCTGCATCTTTATTTTATCCTATTTTCTTTTTGTAGTTTTTTTAGTGTTGCATTTTTCTCTACCTTGCATGCACAGGTATAGAAACGCCTTGGGTCGGTTTGATTGTAGACCTGTGTCAGAGTCAGAGTCTAATTTTTCTAATCATTTGTTTGATACTTCTTCTAATTCTAAGGAAATGAGCGACCACGAAGATCAACCCACTAGGACCCTTCAGGATTACCTTCACCCTACACGCACAGCCACATCATCATGCATCATGTTTCCAACTAATACTCACTGAATAGATTTTAAAACAGTGATAATACAATTACTCCTTACTTTTCATGGCTAATTGAAAAATAAAAATTCATATTTGCATATTAAGGAGTTTGAGGAAGTAGTTATGACTTTTTATAGTCAAAATGCAATTGATGACGTTGTAAGACCTAAGTTCTTTCCTTTCTATTTGAAAGATAGAGCTAAGAGTTGGCTATACTCGTTGAGACCATGATCTATTGAGTCATGGAATAAGAAGACTTGAGTCTTCTTTAATAAATACTTTCCCCAACATAAGACCAACGTTATTCCACCTTTGCACAAAAAGACAATGAGACTTTGTATCAGTCTTGGGAGAGATCTAAGGAGTTGTTGAGTATGTGTCCTCACCATGGGTATGAGAATTAATGCTTAGTGGGCTATTTTTATGAGGGAATTACACCTAGAGAGCACCAATTTGTGGAAATGTGTAATGGTGAATTCTTACAGAAAGATCCTGATGAGACCATAGAATACCTTAATGAACTTGTTGAAAAAGCTCACACTTGGACTGGACCTAGTGCTACTAAGAGCAAAAATAGGTCAAAACCTGCAGGAAACCCAAATGGTGGTAGAATTTACCATCTCAGGGAAGAGGATAACATAAAGGCTAAGGTTGAGATGCTCACTAGGGAGTTAGAGGTGTTAAAGACTAAAGCCTTAAAGCCAACACATATGACTAATCATACAGAGTCTTTTAGACTATATTTTGTGTGTGGCGGAATAGATCACCTCACCCAAGAATGTCCCACATTTGCTGAGATGAGAGGGATGTACGAGGAATAATGTAATGCCTTAGGTATGTACAAGAAGCCTTTTATACCTTCCTTTGATACCTATAATCCAGGGTAGTGTAATCACCCCAATTTTAGCTAGAAGTTTGAAAATCAATTGTCTGCACAACCCCCTAGATCATATCCTGCACCATATCACGCACTTTCATCTTCTAGGAGTCCTTTAGAAGACACTTTGTAGGCTTTTATTAAGGCACAAGGTAAAACTAACTAAAAGTTTGAATCTTTGATTACACAGGTTGTTCAAGAAAACAAGGAGATAAATAGTCAAGTGTCCAAATTGATGAACTCCTTGAGTGTGAATGAGCAAGGTAAGTTCCATTCTTAAGCTCAGTTCATACCCCAAGGTCAACACATGGCACAAGATATTCGAAGGATATGAATGTCATCGTGACATAAAGTGGTACATCATTACACATCCCAACAATGAACAAATTAGAGGATGCATGTAGAAAAGAATCTAGATAGTAGTGATATCGAGCTACCCAAGGAACCTGAGGTGACGAAGAGCACTGTTCAGGTACCATTCACTCAAGCTTTAAAATCAAGCAAGTGAACTCTGGATCTTAACAATGAAATCCTTGAGAATCTAAGACATGTAAAAATCAATCTTTCTCTTTTGCATGTGATTAAATAAGTTCCTACTTATGCAAAAGTTCTTAATGATTTGTGTACAGTTAAGAGGACGCACCATGTGAAGAAGACAACATTCCTAACAGAACAAGTTAGTGCTCTAATTGAGTAGTGGATTCCTCCCAAGAACAAAGATCCAAGTTGTCCAACCATTGCATGTAGCATTGAAAATTATGAGTTTGGGCAAACTTTGCTAAATTTAGGAGCTAGAGTGAATCTAATGTCATATTCTATTTATTTGTAGTTAAGGTTGAGAGAAATCAGACTAACTAGTGTGGTATTGCAATTGGCTGACCGTTCAGTCAAAGTACCTTAAGGTGTGATAGATGATGATCTAATTCAAATTGACAAATTTTATTATCTTGTTGATTTTTGAATCCTTGACACTAGCTCTACTGTTGATACTAATTCTAAAATTCCTTTGATTTTAGTTAGGCCTTTCCTTGCCATTGCTAATGCTCTTATTAATTATAAGAATTGGCTCATGAAGCTGTCTTTTAGAAACATGACTCTCAAAGTGAATATCTTCCATATTGCAAAATAGTCAGAAGATGATGATGAGGGCCATCAAATATACATGATTGACTCACTCGTGGATAGGGGAGTTTCTACAACCTATAATTTTGATCCTCTTGAGTATTTTCTTGTTAATTCTGAGTTTGATTCTATCTATAATCTATCTGATGTAGTTGATATTTATGCTATTTTTTATAAGACTCAGGATTACGACACTCGAGCATGGCAACCAAAGTTTGAGGAGTTACCTAAGAAAGGTGAAAAACAAATTCCTTCAAGTGTGGAAGCACCCAAGGTTGAATTGAAGTCTCTGCCTAAGGGTTTAAAGCATGTTTTCCTTGGTTCAAGTGATACTTTTTCTGTTATTATCTCATTTGAATTGTCTAAATCTTAAAGTGAGAAATTAATTTAAACCCTAACTAAGCATAAGTCAGCCTTAAGTTGGAGCATTACTAATGTAAAAGGTGTTAGTCCCTTGGTCTGTTCTCATACAATTAATTTGGAGGAAGGAACTAACCTTTGTAGAGACCCCCAGGTAGGCTTAATTCCACTATGAAAGAAGTGGTGAATAATAAAGTATTGAAACTATTAGATGCAAGAATCATATATCCTATTACTGATAATAAATGGGTAAGTCCTACACAGGTTGTTCCTAAAAAGTCAGGTGTTACTATGGCAAAGAATACTTGAGAGAGTTGGTCCTTACAAAACTTGTGATTGGGTGGTGGATGTGCATTGATTGTAGAAAGTTGAATGCTGCCACCTGAAAAGACCATTTTTCTCTCCCTTTTATTGATCAAATTATTGAGCATGTGGTTGGTCATGCTTTTTTATTATTTCTTGAATGGTTATTTTGGTTATTATCAAATTGAAATTGAATTAGAAGACCAGGATAAAAACCATTTTCACTTGTCTTTTTAGTACTTGTGCTTTTTGTAGAATGACATTTAGATTATGTAATGTACCTGCTACTTTCAACGTTGCATGATGAGCATTTTTAGTGACATGGTTGAAAATTACATGGAAATTTTTATAGATGACTTAACTGTTTTTGGAATTTCTTTCGATGCATGCTTATTGAATTTTGAGAGAGTGTTCACTCGTTGTGAAGAAAATGAATTGGTTTTGAATTGGGAAAAATGTCACTTTATGGTACCTTCAAGTATTGTCTTAAGGCATATTATTTCTTCTAAGGGGATAGAGGTTAATCAATCTAAAGATCGAATTAATCTCTAAGTTGCCTACACCTTGGACAATAAAGGATGTGAGATCTTTTCTTGATCATGTGGGCTTTTATAAGAGGTTCATACAAAATTTTTCCACCGTATCTAGACCACTATGTGACCTCTTAGTTAAAGATGCCCCATTTGAGTGGACACAAGCTCGTCAAGAGGCCTTTAAAACTCTAATTGGTAAGCTTACCTCAACACCAATAATGCAGTCACTTGATTGGACTTTACCTTTCGAGATCATGTGTGATGCTAGTAATTTTGTTGTAGGTGTTGTTCTTGGACAGCGAAGGGGGAAGCATTTTGTCATTTATTATGCTAGTAGAACTCTAAATAGTGCTCAGATGAATTACTCCACCATTGAAAAATAATTGCTAGTTGCTACCTATAGTGTTTGCTTTAGATAAGTTTTGTGCTTAGTTGATTGGTTCTCCTATTATTATTGTCACAGATCATGCAGCCCTTAAATACCTTCTTACAAAGAAGGATGCTAAGGTGCGACTAATATGGTGAATTTTACTTTTGCAGGAATTTGACATCACCATCAAAGATAAGAAATGAGTGGAGAACGTAGTGGCTGACCATCTCTCAAGGCTCACGTTTGAGGACACCTCCGACCACCTGCCAATCAGGGATTATTTTCCCTATGAGCATTTACTTTCTATTACTTCTTTACCATGGTTTGGTCATATTATGAATTATTTGGCTGCAGGTGAGATACTAGTGGATTGTCACTCCCAAGCTTGTGGGGGTCACTTTTCAATGAAGAAAATCATTGTAAAAATTTTGTAGTGTGGATTTTATTGGCCCACCTTGTTTAAGGATGCAAACAATTTATTGTCACTCATGTGAAAAATGTCAAAAGTTAGGAGTGATGTCCCATCGTAATATGATGCCCTTAAACACAATTTTAGTGATTAAAATTTTTATTGTTAGGGCATTGATTTTATGAGACCATTTCCTCTTTCTTTTGGATATCAATATATTATTGTGGCAGTAGATTATGTTTCAAAATGGGTAGAGGTAGCAACTTGCAAGAGTAATGATAATAGGGTGGTAATTAAATTTCTCAAAGAGAATGTGTTATCTCGATTTAGTACACCACATGCTATCATTAGTGATCAGGGTACACATTTTTGCAACCGTTCTTTTGAGACTTTAATGAGAAAATATGGGGTGGTACATAAGATCTCTACTGCCCACCATCCCTAGACAAGTGGACATGTAGAACTTGCAAATAAGGAAACTAAGCAAATTTTATAAAAAACGGTCAACCTGAATCACAAAGATTGGTCTTTGAGACTAGTTGATACACTTTGAGCCTACCGTACAACTTTCAAAACTCCCTTATGCATGTCACTTTATAGGCTTGTTTTCGGAAAGCCTTACCACTTACCTATGGAGCTCAAGGATCGAGCTTATTAGGCCATCAAGCATTTCAATTTTGACATGAGAGAAGCGGGTAAGCTTAGAAAATTGTAGTTGATCGAGTTAGAGGAATTGAGAAATGATGCTTATAAGAACTTTAGAACCTATAAGGCTAAAATGAAAACATTTCATGATAAAAATATTTTGAGAAAAACATTTAAGCCTAATGATCGAGTGTCCTTATATAATTTTAAACTCCATAAGCATCTAGGAAAACTTCAGTCTAGTGGACCGGCCCCTTTGTAGTGAAGAATATTTTTGCACATGAGGCGGTAGAAATAGAGGATCCTAAGGATGGTCGGATCTTTAAAATAAATGGTCAACGCCTTAAAGTTTTGACTGATAGATAAGTTTCAAAAGTAGAAGACATTCCACTTGTGGATCCAGTCTATCAACCTTGACCACATCACGCATGTATGTTTTTCTTTATTTGTTTTGATTGTTTTTGTTTTTTTTTATTTTCTCTTATTTTCTTGCTTTTCCTTTTTGTTTGCTATTGTTTTCTTTGTTTTTGTTTGCAGGTTAGTTTCATTTTGTCATTTCAGTATACCATCTTTGGTGCTTAGTGAGCTATCCACGTCACTCATCAGGTGTATTCTACCTTTTTTAGCTACTCCTCATTCAATTTTGAGTCTTAAACATTGAGAACAATGTTTCATTTAAGTTAGGGGTTTTGGTGGTGCAAATTTAGTATTTAAAATGCTTGTTAAAACTTTGTGACATATTTTCATGTGTCAATTTTTTTAAAAAATTTGCATCACACGTGCATCCTTATCACATTTGTACTCATTCTCATTCATACCCATCTTTATAAATTCACCAAACCCACCATAGTCATTTTTGCTAAAGCATCCACAGAACCCCTAATGCACTCATCCAAACTTTGTGGTAAAATGGTGGTTTGACACATGTAGCTAGAGAACTATTTGCTTAAGTATTCATGTGAGTTTTGGAGATGATTGAGAGCCTACAAATGCATTAAATTGTGATAAGCGTTCATTGATTAGTTGAATTGGGCACTTCTTTTGAGAACATCATTATATGGTTAGTGGTAAGATGGTGGATATACTTGAGATATGACGAAGGTCAACTTATGATCAACGTTTGAGCCTTAATTTCAAGCTAACCCTTTCCATCATAGACCCCTAGTAGCCAATTTTTCTTTTCATATGCTTGCATCATCCATACCTCTCCACATTGGAGTATCGACTATACACTGATTTTTCTACCCTTTTTACTTCCAAGTGTATACTAAGTGTGGAATTTGCATTTTCTTTCTTTTGAATTTAGTAAAACAAAATGTCAAGAATACTCAAGTGACGTGTGTTTGTTCATCAAATTGTTAAAAAAGAAAAGAAGAAGGAGAAAAAGAAGAAGAAAAAACATTATCATTTTGAAAAGCATTTGATGATTTGAAAAGTTGGAGAGTACATCAAGTAAGAAATGTGGTTTACTAAGATATTTAATAAGATTCCCTTTGTATGTACTTGAAAGTTTTTGAATCTTTTTCATTATTTTATAGCCCCAAACCCAATTCACATTACAAACTTTTGTGTTGACCGTTCTAATCGTAAGTAAACTTTTGTAAAGAGTGGTGAAAGTCTCATTTGTTAGTATTCCTATCATATGATCAATGTTTGTTTGTTGCTTATACATAATTGCCTAATTCTCCATGAAAGTGTGTGTACACTCATTGTCAACTCCATAGAGAGAATTCTCACTTAAAACACTTTTATACCCATGAGTTATGGAGTTGAACATTTCGCTTAAGATGTTCTTAATGTTGCATGTGTCAAAGGTTCTTGTTAGATGGATATTGGAACACACACATACTCTGCAGATTGCTTGTAATAGGGTTACTGAATTCCTAAATTTATTTTAATATGTGAATCTGAAAAATATGAATTGATAGACTATTTTATTAGTTTCTTTCATCACTTTTGCATAAAAATTGCTAAGGACTAAATAAGCAAATTAAGGGTGTGATGAGTGTACGAAAGTATTCTAAATACTCTATTATTAGATTAAAATGTTAAAATATAAATAAAAATAATTAAAATTAGTGTGTATTTTTAAATTGAGCTTATATTTACTTTAGAATACTCTTAAGCAATAATATATATATATATATATATATATATATATATATATATATATATATTTTTTTTTAAACTTGATAAATTTTTCTATTCTTATATTTATTTTAATCAATTTAATCTCACTACTTAATTATTTTATTTTATAGATTAATATGAGTAAAGAATAGATAAGAAGACAAAAGTTCAATTGGGTCCATAACAAATAAAAAAATAGAAAAAACCTAGGCTATTAATGCAAGGTTGAGGCAGTGCAGAATTTTGATAAAATAGGAAGGCACGCCACTTGAGAAAGAAAATGGATTGGAGAAAAGTGCAGCAGCGTGGAGCTTAGAGAAAAGACAAGTGTATGCAGTAGTGGAAAAAAATAGCAGAGAAGAAAAGAGGAAGTTGAGTGCAATGTAGAATATTAATGATGATATTGTTGAGTTATAATTTTATTATATCTTAGTAAATTCTTTGTATTAACGAGATGATAAAATTTTGATTGTTTTGACATTGTTATGTTAAATTATTTTTACTCAACTTTAAGATTTAATGTTTATTAATTTTATTTTTTTATCGATTATATGAATGAGTTTTTAGATGAGTTCGGTCATATTTTTTTTATGTTTTGTAATTTATTTGTGTTATTTAAGTGTTAGTAGTAATTGTTAAATATCAATTGTAGTTTCTTATTAGGGATACATTTAATGATTTGATAATTTGTTATTATTAGAGAAATTTTATCATATACTTTATTATTATTTTTAGTATTTTATTGATAGATCTTCCATGATCACATGATTTGCTACTAGATGTACATGAGTTAAAATATTTGAGTATAATAATTTGATATAATGAATGTTAAAATTAATCTTGGTAGATTTTGAACATTAATCATCTTGCATCTAGTTAAAACTCAATTTGTTTACTTTACTTTACTCTAATTTGCATTTAAAATTAATCTTTGTTCAATATTAATCATTTAATATATTTTTTTAATTTCTTTGATCCTTTTACTATTTTTTAAATTTATCTCTATGTGAAATCAACATTCTAAAATTGTGCTACAACTACTACATTATTGACATAATCACAACACTTTTTAAGCCTGGCCAAAAAATGCGTTGCTAGAGACCAAAAATATTGTAGTGAAAATAAAAGGGTAACAACTAGGTGTATACCATTTCTTCTGAATCTAAAGTAATCTTCTCAAAAGACAATTATATCCATTGTTTTTAAATAATCAATTTCTTACGTTGGTTCTATTGATATGTAGTTTCAATTATATGTTGGTTTTCTTTTAGAGACTTCTTATAGGCCTTGCAATAAGATTCTTAAGAAAGCCTCAAGGATGCAATCCAGCTAATTCAGTAACTTTCCAAGAATAAAATTCAAAGCTAATTCCACTAAGCAAGGTTTCTTTTACACTATTACTGGCCCATGTGACTTGGGGCTAACTGGTTTTTCTCCTTAAATTCGTAACCCATGGATTGGTTTGAACTTTAATCTCTGACGTACAAATAGACTGTTGACAAATAAGTACCACAAATTGCAATACTATTTCAGTCTTTAAAAAAGAAAATAAATTATATTGTCGGGTTATATTGGTAGTAGAATAGAGACTACCATATGCTCATTTGTTTAGAAACTAAAACAAAAATAAATAAATAAATAAGGGTGGGGAAAATGGCATTAACTTACTATAACTGCCTTTGCTAGTACAAGCTTAGCTTGACTTGTTCTGAATCTAAAACTAGTCGTATAGTTTATTGAGTTAGACCACTACTTACATCTGCTTGGATTTTCCCAAGGGACAATCTGCCAGAAACCCAAGGAATTGTTTATGCAAATTTCATTTGTTTTTGATTTGTTGGAACAAGCACATCATGTAGGTTAAGAAATGCATAAAACACTTCTATATATATTATTTTGGGATCTCATATGAAACCAAACGTGGATTTATTAAGGTAGATTCCTCGTTCAGTCATGGTACGAGAATCTAATGCAGAATTGTTTTTATATGCAACAGCTTAGTTTGCGGACAGTCTCCCTAGCTATAAACTATCTCCACATATAGGTGGCTAAGTAATATATATATATATATATATATATATATATATATATATATATATATATATATATATATATATATATATATATACATTTTGGTTTTAACGACAAGGAACTCTATTTATGCGACGATTATATCAGATGTTAACTTGAAAGTTATCTCTTCCAGCAAAAAAAATTTAAAAATAAAACTCCAAAGTTATCTTTTATTTAATATGTTATGATCATGACTATAAGTTCTTGTGTTAATAGCACCACATTTCACTTAGTGTGTATCCACTGCCCCTAAGCACGCTCAATTGAAGTAAACAACAAAAGAGAAGATAAAAATAATAAGACATGCATGCATAGCAAAACTTAATATGATATTAATGAAGGATTGTTCAAGTTTAGTAAGATTCGGGCGTTGTTGCAGTCACCATCATCTAATTTTAAATGTATACAGTCAATTTAATTAATAGTCTTTTATTTTATTTATAGCTAGGGATCTAAATCAAATTTCGTCTTACTAAAAGACCAGAGTTTCAGAAAAGAAAGAGTATATCGAATAAATAATACTAAAAGGAAAAATAAAAAATTACTATAAAAAAAAAAGCATCGTTATCCTAGTAGAGACATTGGGAATCTAGACTTAATAATAAACTTTGTTACCAAAACCTATTTCTAATTATAGAAGTTGATACTTAATTGAATAGGAGATCAAGTTTGAACAGCCAAAATTGGAATAGTTTAACGGGAAGTGAAAAAAGAACAGCCAAAGTTGGAGTAAGTATAATAAGTGATAATAGATCATTTATTAGACATTCAATAGTAGAAATCTTTTACTTTAAGAGTACTTAAGATTTTCTCTTAAATCTCCATACCTGCAAACAGTTTAGTGCCCATGTGGCATTAACTCTTTGCCACGTAAACAAAACTATACTGATAATATCCAATAAGAATACCTTCTTGTTTTTTTGTTTATGTACAGAAGACAGATAATAGATTTTGGGAGGTTTCTATAATGCTCACATCATATGTGTAAGTATATACTCATATAATTTGACTTGCTATAGTAGTTTTTTTTTTTTTTAAGAATCTTGTTATTGTATGTGTAAATATTATTAATTGAAATATGTAGAATTTTCTATATGTATAATATGTATGACAAAAATATAAAATTGATCTCAGTTTTTGTGTATGGGTCTAAGTATATATAAATATTAATAATTAAAATCTATAAAAAAATTTGTATTTACATATAGCTCATACTTGTTACTTGTTTAACAAGTTAAAGGTTATAAATCCTACCCATTCATTTTATTATTATTATTATATATATCAATGGTGATAAGCACATGTAAAAATTATGAACACCAATACTCACTCCTCAAATGTGAGTATTGAAGACAAGCCCTAAATTTTGTCATAACATGTGCAAATGTTCCCCGAGAATGGATGTGTTTGCGTTATATGTTATGTGGGTGCTATATTGCAATGAGATTAATTAGTATATATTTTCAGTGTAAAATTAATTAGTATATATTTTCAGTGTAAAATAATTTTACACTGATATTTAATAATATTTTGATAAATTATTATTCATTATTATCTCTTCTTCTTAGTAATTAATATAAAAATAAAAATATCAAAATATTTATAAATATTAATATAAAGCTTTTTACACTAAAATTGCATACCACTCTAATTCTATTGCAATTGCATAGCCGTCTAAATGTCCCTCACTTTATTAGCAAACCACGCACTTGTTTTTGTCTTATTGATTGACCAAAGTTCCCTTTTCCCTCTCTTGAACTCAATTCACGGGAGCTTCCAGACGAGTATTTTAAACTCATAAAAGAGCTTCTTTTCTTTGTCATAAATGTGGACATTCTGGACTACAATCTAGGCATAGCTCCACGTTGATTAGATTATTAATTGTTAAGCTAATTACATATATAATATAAGAGAGAGAGAGAAGAGAAAGACACTTCACATGACTTAAAGCTAACTCCACCCCACAATAGATCCACCAATTTGGTTTTTAAATAGGGGGGAATTACAATTTTAAAATGAAGTAGGTAGTGTCACTTGGAGTACATGGAGGGGCTTATTGAGTCATACCCACATTGTGTGGGGGAGTGCTTAAAAAGTGCTTTGAACATATCCATTGAGAGGATTTCCAACTTGAAAACTAAGTCACATTAGGGGTTATCTTTTTATCCTTTTTGGATGCTTCCAAAGTAATGGTTGCGAAAAGAAACAAAGATGATTAGAAAGTTAATGGGGTTCTAATATGATAGGATCATGTCTCTTAATAATCACTGATTAAATATTGTGATTTATTGTCTCATTGGTTAATTCTCCTTGATAAGCACAACTTGGTGGGCCATAATCACGATTCGGGCGATCTTAGACGATAATATCGGCATCACTTCAATCAACAACAACAAAAGAAAGCATGATTAATGCCCTCCAAAAGTGATTTTTCTCAAATTGATGGTGGAAACCATTACAGCAAGTTCAAAAAACAGAAAAAAAGAAGAAATAAAGAAACACAAATTTGCTATTTAAGAAGACAGTTGTATGTGAATCAATAAGATTTGTAAAGTATGATTGGACAATTCTCTCACTATCCCAACTTAAATTCAAGCCAAAGAATTAAGTGTTCATGTGGGGGCAAGTGCTACAAAACTTGCACATGTGGTCCCAATTTGGGTGGGACCTACCTATGTTTGTTCAAACAGTGCGGAACCAATCAGACGTACCTTCCCATGTGTTATCACCCTACATCAGTGGAGAAAACCTTGAGTTCATGTCTAACCATTTTCAAACTATGCCTAGCTCCTAAGCCGCTTCTCTCATTTTTTTCCTCTTCCTTCTAACCTCTTCCCACTTAAAAAATATATTTTTTTCCCAGACCTTTTTCACTTAAGAATGTAAACTTATAATTACCTGTCTTCTATCAATTCATGCAATTTGTCCCAACCGTTTTTGTGTATGCTTTGCTGAAGATAGGAAGAAGGGTTCAACTTGGTGATCAATTGCTATTCTGTACAGCATAAGTCAAATTCTTTTAGTCAACTCTCAATAATTTTCATAATTTATATATAAATAAAATATTGAATTTTTTAAATATTTTTAAGATATTAAATACTTTAATTTTTATTTAATAATTTTTTTATTAAATATTAAAAAATTTATTAACAAGATATTTTAGAAGAATATAAAAAAAAATATTCTGTATATATAGCCATAGCCCTAAGCTACCATACCATGTTTGTGTGTGACTCAAAACCCTAAACCCTAATTACACCCTACCTACTCTACGTGGCAATTTAATTGAACTGAATCCAGTGGAAGACAAGGTCACAATTTTAGGTGGATGCATGAATCAGTTACAAATAGTAGTTTGGACTGCCAATGTTATTGCACCAGATGGCCCGAATAAGACTTGGAAATTAATTACCATTCACACAACCTAACCACAGAAATTAAAGAGAAGTGAATCACTTATAACATTTTTATTTTTGAAAAAAAGGTTATTTATGGAAGACAAGTAACACACAGGATGGAGCCAAAAAATGGTACAAGCGTTTTGCTTGGCCACCACTGGTCCCAACAGCTACTAATCTCTCTACGTGAAGTCCTTTTAACCTTTATGACTACACTCATTTATAGGAGATTGTCAATTCAGTGTACATGTTTTCTTTTCTGTGCGTGAGTGTTCGACTGACTCCTTGAGCTCCATGGTGGGACTAAAGTGGGCCATCCCTGGTTTTCCTAACTTTCCCAGGAGGCCAAGACTACTGAGAAAGAACCAAAGAGCAAAATCATTGGATCCACAAAATAAAGCAAAAAGGTTGTTAGGTTTAGCAGTACATTAAACCCAATTTTCTTCTACTTTTCTAAACTTATTAATGGAGATCCTAATGTGAGTCATAAATCTACATGCATTATCATTATTTGATGCCTCCGGTGACCCCATGTTCCATGAGACTTAATGATTGGGACCCACCTGAAAAGATTAATGAAATGACCGTTATAACCATTGCATCTTGCATCGTGATTGACAAGAATTTAATCTTAATTAGCTATTTTATCTGTTCATTGTACGGGTTATTTTATACTTTATATTTTATATTTAAATTTTTATTTAAAAATTTTAATTATCAAAGTGATTTTTTAAATATTTCTGATTGTAATTTTATTATATTCAAATACTACTACTTGAATAACTTTTTTCCTACAAATATTACTTTCTAATTGTGTTGTCATATTTTAAAATATTGATTTTATTATATGCCATTATTATTATTTGATTTATTTTTTATTAGTTACCAACACATACACTATGGTATTATTTTTTTATTTTTTATTCCATTCTTTTTTTAAATTTAATATACAATTTTTTAGTATTTTTATTGAAAATAAATTTCCACCTTTTGTAATTTTTTATATCATATCATAAAGGTTACTCGATTCATTTTTCTCACTAACACGCACATAGTAATATTGTTATCTTTTTTATTTCATTACTCTATTGAATTCTTTTAAAAGTTAAATTAATACTTTTTATTTTATTTAATATTTATTATTTATATGTAAATTAAATTTGTAATTTTCCAATCAATTTTACAATATGCTATCACCGTCATGATTATATTTTATCTTATGCAAATTCACAATTTATCCTTTTTAAGTTTATTATTCATTATCTTCTTTTAAGATTCTTATATAGTTAATGATATTAATAAATTCCTATTGAGGCAATTTAACTATAAAAATATAGATTAATTATAGTAATAAATAATATGAAAAATAAAATAGAGAAAATTATTCATAATTTTGTTGCCTGGCAAAAGCTTAATAATAAAAATTTAACACATCATATACTAAGTAAGATTTATGTTTACTATGTTACCTTATATATATTTATTATTTATAAAAATTTAGACATATCTTATGGTAATATTTATAGATTTTTGTTAATTATGTATTTATTTTTAGTTTAAATAAAATTTTTATATTATCCATAAAATATACAGCAACTAAATAAAATTATAAATATTATTCAAATATTCTTATTCTTAGAACTTGCAGGATTAAAATTTAAAGACAATAGATTTTATAAATATATGAATAAGAATAGTATTTTAAGGGCATTATACTAATTTATTTTTAATTTTCTCTATTAAAGATTAATATATGTAAAACAAGTATGTATTTTTTTATAGTTTTTTAAAAGTTAAAAAGTTAAAAAAGGTGAAAGGTCATGAAATAAACATATGAAAGAGAAGAATGAATTGTCAAGAAAGAAAAAAAAAAGTGAAGTTAATTATAATTCTCATAATTAAAAAAATTACAAAAAATCAAATATTAGAAAAGAAATGCCATGTGAAAATTTTAGTGGAACAAGTTTAATATATAGTTATATATATGTAGATACAACACTCAAGCAGGAAATACAAAAGCAGAAATCAAGGTTAAAAATGCTTTAAAAAAAATGAAAAGATTGATTAATTAAGGTAAAGGAAGCCCCAAAAACTCATAAATGTTAACGGTTGGGTGTCATGATTAGATAGCTTGACCTTTCATTTAGCCATGTCATGGTACTCCTACCTAACTACAAGCGTAGCTAATTAATTAATTAATTGAATAGATTGGCCACTTGGAGATTATGCTAATGATGATTAATATCGGATCTAACGGTGGAAAAAGAATATAAACTTTCACTGCAAAGATGATCCACATCATGGGGATTTACAAAGATATTTTTTCTTACATTGGAAATTTTGACTAATTAGAAGGGCTTTGAATAGATCAGACCTATGAGAAAGAGAGGACAAGGTGGGGTCAGATTAGGAGTTGTGATGAAGACTTCGGAATTGAAGAGGACATTTTTCCTTTTTCTTAAAAACAATAAAATATTACTATAAGCCATTATGATTATGATTATTATGCTTTTTAAGTGGGAGATTACAAGCCCAAAAAAGCACTCACTCTCACTCTTTCTCTCTCTCGTAGTTAGTAAGATTCGCACAGATCTCTCCCAAAGAAAGAAAACCAATACACAAATATAGATTTCAACGTCAATCACGCAAACATCCTAAACAATTATTCATCATCATCAACACGTAATGGTGGGGACCCAAACCCTAAGTTTTGTAATAAACACACACCTGAGCGTTATTATATTCAATTCTATTTCTTCTATGTCATAACACTAAGGAAAATATTTTTGGCATTATTAAATTTAAAAATTTATATAAATATTATATGTCAACTAGGGATAAAAACAGGTCAGGTCATATCAGATTTTGTTTTAAACAGACTTGACTTGTATTCCAATTATAAAATCTAAGGTTGACATATGAACTTGTAATAGGTTAATTTTTAAAGTCTGACTTGATTTTTTTAAAAGTCTAATTTGACTTAAAAGCTTATTTAAAGACTTACTTTGCAATGAGACTTTTAAATAGGTTAACAAACTTATCTTTAAATAGGTCAATATGTCTTTATATAAAATAACAGACTTAACTTTTAATTAGGTCAACATGTTTTTACATTGGTTAATAGACCCAAGTTTTGAAATAGGCCAACAAGTCTACTTAAAGTTAATAAGTCTTTATTATAACTTAACACACACATTCTAATTTTATAAATGATCACCACTTTCTTATTCTAATCTTTGATCTACATGGGACTTGGTGATATACGAAGTTATAAAATTAATAGAGATATATATCTCCAAGTCTCACGTCGATTAAAAATTAGAGTATGAAAGTAGTGGACATCTATAAAAGTAAAGATGAATGTTAATTTATTATTTTCATTCTAATAAATATATTACATTAAATATATTAATAAATATATTATTTATATTCTAACTTATTAACTTGGATTTTTATTACTAACTTTTATTAAAATTTAATTAAAAAATATATTAATATAATAATAAATTAATAATTATAATAACTTATAATTATTATAATAATATATATTATATTATATATAATAAAATAGATCAAACCAATTTGTTAAGCTTTAAAAGATCTATTAGATAATCTAAACTTGACTTTTTTAGTTAAACAGACTTTTAAAAAATTTTAATTTAATTTATTTAATAAAGAGAGCCAATTGTCAGTAGCTATAAGCGTAAGATCATGTAGATCCTGACGACGACCGACTTATTTTTATCTCTAATGTCAACATATGTGTAAAGAGATATTAAAATATATCATATTTCAAAATAAAATATATATATCATATGTCAATAAGAGAAATATAAATTAAAATGTTAAATTCTGAATGTGTAACAGTGTAACACTAAAATGCCCTTTCAAACAAGCCAATTGTGAAGTGTGTAGTAACTGAAGGTGACCACTTTGTTTTCATGTACAGTGTAGCTCTCTCTCTCTCTCTCTCTCTCTACTCGAACATCATACTAGCAAATTAGCATAAGCTAAGCTCCTCCTGTGTCCTCCTGAACTTCATCTTGTGTTAACTTTATTCACGAAATTGCCATCATGGTAAGCGGTGACATGTGTGAGAGAAGAGGTTGGAGTAATGTGAAACATGCATATCTAAAATGAGATATGCAGGGTGAATATGATGTTGACACGTGGGCCATGCAGCAGTGATTAGTGGGACTGACGGTGTTAGATCTGAGTGGCATCTCCTAGTTTAGGATCTTGGATGCTATCACACTATGAAAGCTCCCACCCTCTCTCTTTCCCTCCTTGTGGGCTGCTTTGACCTATTCAAGAGAGATAGAGAGTGGTGGGTAAGGGTGTCGACTTCTAAGATTGAGCCAAGGCAAAACTGATGTAATAGGGGGGGGGGGAGAGAAGAGAGAGAGAGAGAACCTAAAAATGGAAAAGATATTAAATAAACTAGTGAGATGGGGTGGAAGTTCAATATCTAATTTTGGGGCATGCAAATATGCAATTGCCATTATTCTCATAATTCTTTGTATCAGCTGCAGGAGTAGTTGGAGTCTGCAGCAACCAGGGTGGGGAACAGAGACATGGGCTTACCGTTGGTTCATTGGGTTTCGTTCCATCTTCAATAGGAATAGAATTAATCTTTGAAGAAAAAAAAATACGAGAACGATTACTAAAGTACCCAATTTTTTTTTTTTAATAATGGAACATTTCTTTTGTAGGTTAAGTCTAAAGAATCTTAACCAATGTCACAGAAAAAAAAGGGTGACATGAAAAATTCTTATACATTCTGAAAATACTTGTAATTGTTTAAATTTAATTTAATAATATTTTATTTTTTAATCTAACCATTATATGATTATTCAATTCTTACATATCATTTTTTTTAGGAAAGTATTTCTCTCATATTTCACAATAATTTTTCGGCGGCATGTGCATTATATATGGAGAGGTATATGTACCTGTCATAATAAATGAAGCGCGTCAAACACTATATGTCCTGAGGTTTGAGTTGAGTTATATTCTTGCTTTAGCAAATGTTTATTCGTTGATCAAACACTGGTAAGCTTCTGATTGGCCATCTTATGCTAAGTTCAAAGTCATCAGCAAGTACCACAACATCCATGTATACTTTTCTAACCTAATTGCATTAAGAGAGACTCCAATGTCTCTCACTTTCTAGTTATTGGTTGGACATTCAAATTAATTAAACAGTCATTGATGGGTTGGAATGATAAACAAAGGGTCCAATTGACTATTAGATTTTGAATAAGTTAATTAGTCCGCTGATTTAATGGCTTTGATGCTGCTATATATAATCCATCAAACTAAGTTCATTGGTTGAGACTTTGAGAGTTGCCCTTTAAACTAGCTACTTGCATGATACATAATGCATAATTTATGTACTAGTGGCTTGTACGTATATGAGGAAGAACTGTGTCAGGCAGAAAAAAGAATGATATATGGCTCTGATCCAAAGCCAATCATTTTATACAGGACTTTCAACCCGTCCCATACTCCCATCACATGCATCACATTCTCAACCCTCGCCTTCATTTCTTTACAATATTACAAAATAATAACAACAAACAATAATAATAATAATAATAACAACCCATAAGAGATCTATTGTATTGATTTCACCCCTCCCCTCATTTTTTGAATAATAAAACTGAGTGTCTAATTTCTTTAATTCCGAACTGTTCATTAGTCAAATAATTGAAAGGCAGATGAGGAAAGCCACCTTTGAATTTTTAAGTTTTTAACAAACACATAAAAAGGCAAATGGAAATAAAACTGCCAAAGAGACAATAGCTATCCCTTTGGGTCCCCGTGAGAGTGTTCTTGGGTCGTGTTCCCATATTTTCACACACTTTCTTCTCATTGGGATGTCCGCAAAAAACCCTTTCTTCTCTCTCCTTCCCTCTCCCGCTCGCTCTCTCTCTCTATCTTTTCAGTGTCTACTGTCTGCTTATATTTGTATATAAAATTATAATTTTTTTATATTATATTTTATACTTATTAATAAAATATAAATTTATAATTAATTATATATATAAATTAACAATAAACATAATTTTTATTAATTAATTAATATATATAATTAATTATAAATGTATATTTTATTCATTAATTGTTATAAAAATTAATATATATATATATATATATTTTTAAAACTTTATTATATTCTTTTAAAATATTCTCTTAATAATTTTTTTACTATTTAATAAAAAATATTAAATAAAAAATTACATATAATTAATATTTAAAAAATATAAAAAATATTTAATTGTTTTTTATTTAATAATTAAAAGAATTAAAAAAATGAGTTGAGAAGATTAATTATTTTTCATTTTTTTTTTGTCGATTCCCATGTATAAATAGATCTCGAGACAGCAATAACACCTTAACATCAACACACCCCCACCATTTTCCCATACACGCACCGCCTTGTCTCACAATTACACCATCCCATCTTTAACACAAAAACACACTGCCAATGGAGGATCAACTCCATGACCACACTAAAAGAACAAACCCCACTTCCACCACGCGCTTAAAGCTCTTCGGCTTTAGCGTCCACGAAGACGTCATGGACGATGAAGTAGTAGCGCTTGAAGACGCATCAGACTCAATCGCCAAGGCCACTTCCCCGTCCGGCTCGCCGGACTCCGGTGGCGGTGGAGACGGCGGTGAGGCAGGTTTTCCCCCATCCTCCGGCGACCGGAAATACGAGTGCCAGTACTGTTACCGAGAGTTCGCAAACTCACAAGCACTCGGTGGTCACCAGAACGCGCACAAGAAAGAGCGACAACAGCTCAAGCGCGCACAGTTACAGGCCACACGAAACGCTGCCGTTTCCTTCGTTCGAAACCCGATCATCTCCGCCTTCGCCCCTCCGCCGCACCTGCTCGCTTCGCCGGGACCCGTGGTACTCCCGGCGGCCCCTCCGTCCTGGGTCTACATGCCACCACGTGCCGCGCCTCCTCCCTTCCATGTGTCGGTTTCACACGGTTGCGTCTTCCCGTCGGCGAACAACAACAACAACAACAATAGTATCAGTAACTGTAACGGTGGTGGTAACTATAGCATTATAACGGGCGCGAGATCCGCGGGTGCAGGGGTATTGCCCTACGGAGGCGGAGCAGGAGATTCCTCGCCCACATTGTCAACGATGGGCTCGCAAGTACAGGCCCGGGCCCACTACGGGAGGGTTGATGGGCCTTCTTTGAGTAGGTTCTCTAAAGTGGATGTGGGGCCCAATTTTGATGATGGTTTCGGCTTGGACTTGCACCTTAGCCTAGCCCCACCTTAATGGGTCGGCTCGGCTCTTTTGGCTCGGCTCCATTTAAAAGTGAGTCTAAATGAAATGATGATGTAGCCATCTCTAGGTTCAAGCTTAATACGCCGCTTATATGGCTGCTACTTCAGCTTCACATCCTGTACATTTTTCACATTTATTTGTTGATTATTTTATTTTCTCAATCAACTGATTTCACTTGGTACACAGTGCAGTCATTTGCTCATTGACCACATACACTAATTAATTTTCTTTTACTTTTTTTCACTACCATTCAAAATTTGTAAATGACCTATCTCCTTTTATGTGTTCAAAGTTTTTTTTTTCTGGGATTTCTATATAACTCTATTTATCTGAAAGGAAATAATAAGTGCTAAGAAAGCCATTTAATGAATGAAACTAATTACACATAATTGGCTTCTTAACTAGTTTATATATATAGAGTGACGTTAAATGTATATCATGACGAACACTTTGGAGTGGGGAGGGTGTGACTCAATCTGACATGCATTGGATCATGTTGAAGTTTGACAGCCAGTGTTGAAGCCTAGTTTTTATTATAGTTTTTCTACCAGCTAGTTCTCTATTTTTTTTTCCCCACCATATGAAAGCCAACAATGCCTAGGCAGGTAGGGCATGTAAAGTACAATTAATGTGAAAATATCATGCCTTTGTTCGGATTTTCTGAAGGAATTTTATAAAGTAAATAAAATTTAAATATTTGCATGCTAAAGTAGTTCTTTCGAAAGTATAGTCTATTTGAGGAGAAAATGGAAGACAAATAAAAGTATCCCAAAATATGGTAAATGTTTAATGCCTTAGAATTATATTATGCATTTCTAAGGGTTTTTTTTTTTTTTACCTTCATTGCTGTTGTCCTTCGCCATTTTTAAATTCTACATGTTCAATGATCAACGGTTAAAAGAAGTAAGCGGCTAATAATATTAAATCTCGTGCAACTAACTTTTGTAATTCAATTGACACAAGTATAAATATTTAGGACTTACAATACTTTCATCTCCAATATACCAACAAAAAAAAAAAATCCCGTGCTCACAGATAGTACATCTCTATATCTATTATTGATGAGTGGCATAAATCTAGGTGTGTTTATTTTATAACCGTAATAACTATGACACTATTAGAAAGGATTTATAAAGGATAGTTCAATAATTAAAAGTAGATAAAGGTCAAGAAAAATTTTATGTAAAATTATTAAAAATAATTTAGTATTAAATAGCTTTTTTGAAGATTTAATTTTTAACATAACACAATAGTGTTGATTATCCATGTAACTAATTTTATTTAGTTATAAAAGATTTGATTATTGTTGTTGTAATAATTATGACTATAGTTTTACTTATATAAGGTGTAATTAAAAGGACAAGTCTCATGGTAAAGATTGTTATATGTTATAATACCATTTCAGGAAATGCCTTATTTATCATGAATCCCAATATATATCCACGTTAATGGAAAAGCAACTAATCGTGTTCCCTATTTCCTTACTTGTTAAATTGCTTCAATGACATTAGCCATGGAAGAAATAAAAATCAAAATAGGTAAAGAGGATCTTTAGATGAAGATTGATTTTAATTCCTTTGTTCCCCCAATAGATTTCTCAGATCTTTCTGCCTCTCAAAGAAGGTGACATATCATTGCAAGATTTCTAGACTCTGAAAGCTCCAACTAACCTTTTGATGGTTTGTTGGTGCCTTATTTTCACCTTGAATAGGAGTTGATAGGAAGTGGTACCAATAACATGCAGACTATTATTTTCTGTGAGGCGTGACCCATTAATTTTGAAATGTTCAGTTTGATTGGATTTGAGCCGACTAAAATTGCTTGAGTCAAACGCCATAATCTTTCATTGTCTCCCACAATTCACTGATTAACCTTGATATCTAATCAGTAGGTTGATGTCCAAACACATGGAAGCTGATAGAGAGAGTATTTGTTGAGAAAATAATAGACAAGAGTGGCTTCTCACTCTGAAGAGACTTGTGGGTAAGACAATCCTTACCTGTATCCACTAAAAAAAAAAAACGGAGAAGAGAGAGACCAAATGCACTGTTACGAAGCTTTTGGAGTAATTCCATTTATAGAATTTTCTTTATTCACAATCAATATAGACATAAATTGAATGGATAACTGCATTTGAATTTGATTGGTGAAAATATGTTAACAAACGTCAATAATTTCTAGGATTTTCTTGTGACATGTCTCCCTTAATTTTCTTAACACGATACACATAAATTTGTGGGGAAGGGGGTGGGGATGGGGGTGTGGTCAGCTTGAAACTGTCATGTTGACAGGTGGTATACTACAAAAATTCTTCTTGTTTGTCCTTTCCCAACTTGAAGTTAAGTTCAGAAATTAGATATATATTTAATGGAATTAAGATAACACAGGGTCGGTGCTTTTGCCACCCATTATTGAGATCTTTGATACAAACATGTCCAACCCAAAAAGGAAGATTTAGCTACTTTAATTGTTAAAAATTAATGTGGACGATATCATCTGCCTAGCTTAACTGTAGGCTTGGTTTTTATCTTAATTGATTATAGGTGGAGTTGAGATATCCATAAGGGATGCTTTTGGTTCTTCCTTTCCCTTGTATGCAGGGATGGATCCACCTTATAAAGTATGGGGCCATATGTCTCTATTAAAATTTAAATTAAATTTGTATTACATGTATATATATTAATTTATTCTTTTTATTATATTGTCTTAATTGTTTATTATCCACATAAGTGACTGTAAAAAATAACAATAATTTAACTCATCAAATCATTTTTCTTTTTGTAAATTGTAATAACTCTAAATTTTTTATAATTATAAGTGAACATTATTTTAATGTTTTAATTTAATTTTAAATTTTAAAATTTGAAAGAAAGAAAAAGACCAATAGAATATATATTAAATACTATTTTTAAAGATTTTAAGTTTACAGCAGTTTAAATAATTTTATATATCAGAAATATCATAAAGAATTATATGCACAATATACTGATGAGTGATTAAATAATTTATTAACTTCTTTTTATTTATATTTTTAATAATAGTATGTGATATTAAATAAAAATATTTGAAAATTTTTTTTAGTATATATACTATGTTTCTATTGACTAAAATTTTTGGATCCGCTTGTATGCAGGCTTGAAACCTCTTGGTGGTTTTGGTTTGAATTGTTGAAGAACGAAAAGGATGGCTGATAGCTTACAAGCATAATGTTAGATTTGAAAACTTAAGCAATTGGAAAAGTTCGTTCGTTCTCTAGAGCGTTTTGACATTTTAGTACGTTCATGGCTTAGAAGCATAATGAAAGATTTGAAAACTTATGCAGTTGGAAAAGTTCTTCCTTCTCTATAGCTTTTTGACATTTTAGTACGATTCCCTTGTGGTTGGTGAGAAAAGCAACAAAGAAAATCTAGCTTATTCCCACTCTTTTACCTCATCGAATTAACACAATATTAGCTGTGAATTGGACCGTACTATATGCATTGAACTCTATCACAAATGGCTCACACATGCAAGTCGCTCTCTAGTGAAGCTTTCTTGTTAATTTTAACCCATAAAAGGAAAAAAAAAGTTGGGGAAATGAAAAGCCAAAGTAAGTTGAACCATCTTTTCAATTCGTAGTCACCAAAATCCAATTAGAGGCACGATTAAGTTAGACATGTCTAACAAGCAAATTAGCCTTCCTTAGTATGTTGGGACCATGGAATTTTGTTCTTAATGAGGGTGTCATTTTTCTTCATTGCAATTGGCTTGAGCTTGATGGAGAAGTTTAAGAGAGATAGCTCAACCATCAGCTTCAGTGTATTAGGTATGTATCATACCCAATGACAAACGAAACCACGTATGTTTGTGTTTAGCAGATAATAACTTTTACAAAGTACTACTAAATATTCTATATAAGTGTACCTTTCAAAGTCTCTGTCTTTGCGTGCTATAGTTTTCCCACTATTGGTCAATAAGGATTTTACAACTAAGATGTAGAGGGACATTGCAAGAGTTGGAAGCTGACTAAGACTATGATTTTCTATCCTTTCTTTTTCTTTCATTTCCTCCCCACAAATATGGATCTTGATTGGCCGCGGCATATTGTTAACGTAATGTGAGTGTTTGCTTGGAGGAAACTAGCTGGTTATAATGTCAGCATACAAGAAAAGTTTATATAGCATAGTGAAACCACATGAAGAATTATTATATACAGTGGTATGTGTTTGGCATTATAGAATGCAAGTTGTTTACCAGAAAAGTTGAACCTCATCCTCATTAAATTGTATTAATTAGAAACCTAATGTTAAATTGTTATATTTATTAATCAATTTTGATTCTATTTTAACGAAAGTATTTATTTACACTTTCAATTAGATTATGAACTGTATCCATAAAAACCTTAATAAAAAACAAATTCTATAAAAAAATTGAAAAAATATTTTAAAACTTACTCTTTCTTTTTGTAATGTTGAAGTTACACTTCTCATCATAAATCATTAAATATTAACAACCACTAATAAGTCTCTCCAAAAGTAACTAATACAGGGAGACGATGAGCATGTTGCTTATGTCATATCTATCTATTGTATGTGAGCTCCATTTATCACTAATAACCTTGTGGTGCCTAGCTAGCTACTCTATCTATAGCTTTCTACTAGGCCCATCTGTGAGAGTGTTGCTTATGTCATATCTTTGGCACTTCGATGCCACTTTGTTGAACTAGTAATCAGTCTATGAAGTCTTTTTTCTCTAATTACTTATAGGAAATGGTACAAGATTGAAAAGCACTCCTAATTGGCATAGCCTATGGGCATTACCCTGGTGGAGCATAACTTGTAAAAATCATTCAACCTTTTAGCCACAAAATTAAAGTTATACCAAGTCTTCTATATAGTTCATTGAAAAGGCTGATTCACCTGAGACAAATGCATGATTCAAATTGTTTTAATCAAATGAATAATGCAGTAGGGAAGGATTGAAAAAAAAAATCATTTCCCTTCGGAGATTGTGATCAATGGCAATGAAGGATTTCCGTGTGCAACAATTCGACATTTACTTTAAAATTTATCTTACGCCATGGTAGCCTTTTAGTCGACCAGACCTCGAAAGTTCGATAAAAAAAGGAAAGGATGACAAAAGAACACTGATTCAAAGCCCACGGAAATCCAGCTTTCAGGAGTTTAAATTGTGTGCGGGTCCTAAATATTTACCTTAGTGTATGAACAATTACTGTTTAACTTTATATTTGATCTCTCATCCCAAAAACTCAAAAATAAGGAAAATTAAAGAGAAAAATAAAATACAAATAATAAAACTATGTATTTGAGGTCAGTCTAGGAGATTACGGTGGATTGAGATTAGGTACGTATTGGAGGATCTTTTGTTTCGATTTATTCTGAGTTACATAATTATAGAAACATTAGCATGTGATTGTAATTATGTCATGTAATTGATTGTATATAGCTGATTGTTAGGCGTAAGATTGACTATAAAAGATGTATATATTGTAGCATTTTCCATCGGTAAAATTATCCAATTGGGATATCATATTCTTTATGGTATTAGAGCAGGTTATAGAAACCTAGAAGAAAATAAGCGTAGGCATGGCAGGAGAAGCAAGTAATGATGGGAATTTGATGATGAGTGCTTATGTGCCTCAAAGCAAAGCAGTCGATACCAATTCTTCATACTACGTGCACCCATCGGACCACCTAGGCCTGATATCTGTTACGCATCCCCTCAATGAAAATGGAGAAAATTACTTTACCTAGAAGCATAATTTCTTAAATGTTATCCTGCTTTTGAAAATTTTGTCTAATGACAAATTCGATTCATGTTAATACTTTGGGAAGAGAATTTCTTCCTCTCAAGGATTGTTAAGTACTTAGTATTTGTGAATTTTAAAGAATATCAAAGAATATATTTGAGTCAAATAGCAATCAATAAAAATAGAATAACAAGAACTTATATAATAATTGAAAAGTAAAGAGAGTATTCAAGAAATGCATTTAAACTAAATAAAAGCACTAGACAATAATGAAATGACAGATGCAATTGAAATAACAAGAGTGAATGAATGAAAACATACAAAGCAATTTAAAGAAAGCAAGGAATGAAACTTGCATAAAGATAAACTTAACTAAAATGAAAAGAAAACAAGTAAATTAAAGCAATCAAATGAAAGCAATAAAGATGCAAAAAATGAAACTTGTAGAAAATTAAAGAAATGAATTAAAAGAAATCAAATGATTATGAGAACCACTCAATCAAGAGACGGAGGATAATTGCAAAAAATGTAAATGTATTGCTTTAAACTTGCATTGAATAGAAAAGTTTACATAAACAAAGTAGGGTGAAAGACATACTTGACTAGTTCCCTTTGGTAATCCTTTTGTGTCTACGATAGACGTGATAGAAATTGTAAGAAAATACTTGTAAGTGTTTCCAACTAGCCTAAATGTTTCCACCCTCTTGGTATTTATAGACAAAGTTATGACAAGTGTTTTTGTTAGGAATAACTTCCTAAACTAACAACAATGATTACCTAGTATTAGTATTACAGACTCAACTGTTAATAACATCTTAAATTCAAATTCGAACACTTGAATTGAATTTTAAATTAAGCATAACTTCCTTGAATCTGCTTTGAAATGTCTCTAAACTTGAAAGCTTCCTTTGCAACCTTGAAAATCTACTAAGTGTTGACTTCGTAGTTGTTTTGATCTCTTTATGATTTGGAGAGGTTTTCTTTCTTATTTGGTTGAAACGTGTCCTCAAAGAACTCATTCATTGCCTTCGATTATTCATTGACCTATAAGACTAATTGAACATCTTAATTGAATTGTTTATCTTTGATTAAATTGATCAAAATTTAACTTAATCAATTAAATCAACCAAAAGATGTTTTAAATGCTAACCTATTTCTTTTAAAGATCGAAAAGTTTATTTTTATACCAATAGATGCTCCCAATATTAATCTTCTTAACATTTGGAAAAGAAGTAAATATTCATTGTTTCGAATGTTTAATTTTCGATGCTTTTTATTCTGACTTGACTAGGATTCTAGATGAAAAGACTTAGGTCTTTTCAAATCAGATTTTGTTAAATGAAAATAAATTTTTGAAAAACCTCCCACGTTCAGCAAAGCGTGTAACTGCTATAATTTTTCTTGTAATTCCCTATTTTTAGGGAACTGAACCTTAATGATGGATTTAATGGCATTACAATTACAACCATCTAGCCATCATTTCTAATATATGAAGTGTGGGTATAAGGAAATTTATTAATACCCTTGTTTTCCTCGCTTTATCACTTTTTGCTGCTTCATTATTATTGTCTAAAACCTCCTCTTTAAAAAAAAAAAAACCTCTCCTTCACTTAGTCATCTCCATTGTTTTTTCTCTATGCTTTTGGAGGACTTTCTTGAGCTTCTTTCATTTCTAGAACCAAATCCGCACTTGGTTTTGGAAAAGAACGCACTTTCACCATTTATTTTCCTTCATTTCAGTTTCTTTTCTTCTTCAAACATTTTCTGAATCTTGTTATGAACTTTGTTACTTTCAATGTCCAAAAGAACAATGGTCGTGGATGACCTCGAAGAAGATGTTGGAGAAGAAGAAGAAGAGTTTGATAGACCCCAAAAGAAATCTAAATTGGCTACTTTGAAATCGAGGGTGCCTAGTAAAGTTTCAAAAACTACTATTTCTCTAACTCATGGTCAACCCTCTACAGGACCTGTAGCATCGAAAAACCCTAGTCCTACCATTCCTCAAGCTCCTCCTACAAAGGTAATTAATATCTATTTTATTCTTATATGCTTAAAGAATGGTTTACTGATTTACTTTCAATTTCAACCAACCTCTTCTAGCACTACCAAGACTGTTCGAACAAAAACGACAACTAGGAAAATGGCCAAAAAGAAATCAACTCCAAGTACCTCTAGCCTTGAAGCATCCAATTCTGTTAGAGAAGAACATGAAGAACAACCAGCTTCAAAATCTACAAAGTCCTCGAATCTTCCAGAGAAAAGTCAAATATTGTGGTAAGTATTAGTCTTTACTTCCATAATTTTTAATCTTATTATTAAGTCTAATTGACTTGTATTCTTAGGACGTTGAGAATGAGCCCTTGAGAGTGAACATCAAACATTCCTCTACTGGAGAAGGCTCTCCTGTTACTTCAAAGAGATCGAAGACTCCTTCACCACAACCTTCACCAATTCAAAACTTTGAAGAAGTTTTAGAACATAAAGTTTATGCCTCTCCTACTCGCATCGATCCAAATATAGTAATCATCCTTTGTCCTCCTTCGAGTATAATTTAGGTTAAGGAGCCTTTTACCTCCATCTTGGCTAACCTAGAGAAGGTTATTCCTTCTATTACTGAACAAGTGGTTGAAGAGGTTGCGACAATTGAGGCATCATCCATCCAACTCCAACCAGAGAATCCACCCTCAGATTCTCAAAACGATGTGGTCAATCTAGTTGATGACCCAAATCTTGATGATAAAGACTAGGACCTTTTAGTTGAAATGGAATATATTTTAACTAGTAAAGTTTCTGCTTTATCAAAATCTCATCAATCCACTACCCAATTGAAGCCAAAGTATAAAGCATCTCGATTGCTACTTTGTTGCAATCTTTGAAGGACCTATTTGATTTGGGCTTAGATCAACTAAAGTTGGATGATGATTTAAAGCACAAGCTTATTCATCTCCTAGAATAACTTGGTCAGAGTAACGACCAACTTTCTCTTGTTGCCTAAGAGATAGTTAACAAAGCAAGATGTTTCTTCAAAGACCTTTTAGCTAACTGCGATGGTTTTCAACAAACCATAAAAGATCATAAACAACTCCTCGAGGAAAAAACAAGTTTGATGGCAAAAATGACAAATGCTAAGGAAACTTGATCTAAACTTACAACTATTATGACCAATTCTCATGCAAAGTTGGATTCCCTTACAATTGAAATCGAGACACTTGAAGCAAAACTTAAAGAAGTGAAAGAAGTGAAAGATTGGCTTTAATCAATAATCGAAGAATCCATAGCTCAAGGGAAATAATTAAATACTTACAGTGTCCAATGGTTGAATGCTAGTCGAAGTGTCATGGCTACCATCAATAACTTTGAACCTGTTTTTATCAATGCTGAAACCTTAAGGAGAAGAGTTGAAGAAACTTTGGATAGTCTTAGATTTTCTTTACAACATTTGTAGTTTTTCTATAGTTTATGTTCTATTTTGATTTAAACAATTGTAAATCGAATTACTCTTAAATTGTAATATTTAGTTTATGGATTGTTGGTCTATATATTTTCAAGTATTTGCCATTAATCAATGGTATTTTTTCTTGTGAATTAATATTAACAATTAAATAAGTGTTTACTGAAAACATTTTTTCTATCCAATAAGGTCCCTTTCAATTGGAGGATCACTTTCCACATTTCTTTGATTTCTTATCCATTGGTGATGCACAATTTTTAGTTTCAAACAAGTCTACAAACTTGATGCGGGATTAATTATTGTATTGCGAACCCAAGTGCAGGTTGTCTCAAGTAATAAATTTCGCGGGAGTCCAAGGTCGATTCATAGGGAATTGTTGAAGATTAATTAAGGTGAAGTAAATATTTTGTTACTACGGTAAAAATTATTTACTTGGGGTTAAAAGATCCACTCTTGGTCAATAAAGTAAAGGTAAGATTAATTTCTTTTATAACTCAATTAGAATCTGCGCAACATGGAGGTTCCAATCAGAAAATACAACATTAAAAGTTCATTTAAAATAATATACGTAATTATATTATGTTTCCTAAAAATATTACCATCACTTATAAATGGGTTAAAGCATTCATTGTACCAATATTTTGTCTACAACAAATCAAGAACTCCTCTTTACAAAGATGGTTTCTAAATTATAAGAAGCAAATTATAATACGTATAATGGTTACTAGAAAATATAAATCATTTAAGCACAAGAGAAGAATAAATCTAACCTTACTTTATTACCAAGAGCTTCACCCTTTCACCCAAATAAAATGAAATTTAGTTACTCATAGATAAGAAAAGAGAGAGAGAGAAGAAGAAGAAGAAGAACATGACTTTAATTTAGAACAAAGGAAAATTACTACAAGAAAACCTAGTAAAAAAATGGTATCATTTTGGTAACTAACACCTAACACCCACAATGATCTGCCAAGGACCCCTTTTATAGAGGATTAGAGATACAAAATGATAAGGGAGCTGAGTCATTAGTGGGTGGATGAGTGGAAAATGAGTGGAAAATGCCAAATGACTTTTGGTGAGTGGAAAATTATGAAGATTTCTTGTCTCCTAAATCATGCAGCTCTGAAGTCATTGCATTCGTCATTTTTTAACCAAGTGGTCTTCATGAAATTGTAGGCTTTGATCTTAGCTTTCAAATGACTTTAGTTTGAGTCCAATATCATTTCTATAACTCCAAATACGTTCAAATTACTGCACACTGCTCAAGCCCAGTCACAGCTCCTCTGTTCTGACTTCCAAGCCCAATATCACCTTCAAGGAGTCCGATTCTAGAAAACTGTTCAACATAAAAGTTGTAGATATGGGTCTTAACTATTCAACATTCAAATTTAAGCCCATTTGACAACTTCTATCCCAAAATATGTGATGAACAGTACACATAGGTTAAGATGTCAAGAAAAGCACTCTGGTTCTTGCTTCAACCCCAATTTGAGTTATCTACTCGTGTGATTGGGCCTTTGAGGTATTCTTGAAAGTTGTAGAACTCTCTTTTATCTTTCAAATGCCCTACTAGAATCACCTCCAAAGACTACCTACATATCAAGATATAGTCCAAATACAGAAACAACGTAAGATGTAAATTATGCTGAAAAATTCAATTAAGTCCAATTTGAGTCCAAACTTACAAAACATAATCAAAATCAATCAATTAAGTACATGGAGAGTGTAAATGACTAAAAATGAAGGCTTATTAATGTATCAAATATGTGATCATCAAATTCTCTCACACTTAGCTTTTTACACTCCTAGGCAAAACACAAGACCAAAACTAAAAAAAACGAAACAGACTCAAAAGTTAAACACTTTAAAAGACTTAATTTCTAATAATATTTAAAAACGAAGAGCAACCAATCATTCAAGTAATCAAAACATTCACGAGGTAATATATCTTCACATCTCAAATCAACAAGCAAGGATATTTCAATTGAAAAGCACGAGTCAAGAATGATAGATTTTCACAAGATTCACTCTCAATCCCTCAAGTGTTTAAAAGGTAGGTATTTCACTCAATTCAACCCATGAAAATTGCACTACCATAAGCTTGCTTATCTTCTACTTCTCCACTACTCAGAACATATGCACACACCAATCATGAGGACTTTATTCAAGGTTGTAATGGAGTCAAGGTAAAGGAGGAGGTAATATGGATATGACAAGTTAAATACCAGAGAATAAAAGAACATGAGAGCTGAGTTTAATTAACAAGCATGAAAGTTCATCCCAACTCCACTTAATACAAATTCCTTTTACATATTCTTTTCCTTTCCTTTATTACCTTGTTGGCCCTCTTCTTTTCACATTTTTTATTGATATTTTTTTATTTTTTTACAAAAAGAACATCATATATACATTTTTTTAACCATTCTGCACACACACCCCCACACTTGTTCAAGAACTCATCGAATGACAAAACTAATGTTCTCTTATTCCCTAAGGTCAAGTAAGAACATAGTCTTTCATTTAAGGCACATAATGAGTTCGAAACAAAGAATAGTCAAATAAGCTCAAAGGGGTTAAGTAAGGGGAAATAGGTCATTTCTAATGCTTTATGTTGGCAGGAATCAAAGAATTTCTAAGAAGTCATAAGAGTGCTTGATATCATATTGAGACAACATGTTGCTAAACAAGGCTGGCTATTTGATTAAAGTAGCTATTTCAAGAAAAATGCCTCAATCATATTTATGTATGCATATGAAAATGTAGTCTCAAAAAGAATCAAAGCAAGTTCTAGAGTAACAATTCCATGAGTGAAATTCACACAAGAAAGAAAAGAATGGTACAAATGTTCAATCCATTCATCGATAAGCTCAAAATCTCACAAGGAATAATTCTACCATTTTCAGTCCACCAATTCAACATCCATAACCAAGCATGTGAATCTTAAGAAAGAAGACAATTTACTCAATCATGCAAATTTTCCTGAATTTGAATTGCTACTTCCACACAAACTAGTTACTACCCCAATTACTCCTTACTCTGTCACCAATTTTTGATGCGTCTCAAGAGTAAATAATTTACTCTTTACTCTGCCATCCCTAATTACTTTTGTTGTTAATAAATTGATGACAAACACAACAAACATATTAAGAAACACACTTTTGAATTTTTTTTTTAGTTTTTTTTCCTAATATAAACACAATAAACATATTAACAAACACACTTCTTAAATTTTTTTTTGGGTTTTTTTTTCACAACCATCCTTCCCTCCAACCAGATCACAACATTGTCCTCAATGTCAAAACATAGATAGGTAAAGGATAGAATATATTACCTGTTGCTGTAATTACTAAAAAGAAAAACCTCACACAAATTTAAACAGAAACAAAGTATGATAAATAAAACTAAAACTTGTAATTATTTAAATAGTTGGAGTGTCTTGGCTGGCTTTCTTTTCATTTTGCTTCCCTCACCACTTCCTTCGGACCAATCTATCTCGAAATACATCTTGGATCAGTTCATAAACAAAAGCTTCTAATTTATCAATCAACTCATCAACAGTGGAAGCAGAGATAAGGAGTCGTCTGGCTGAAGGAGTAACAAATTTCTGTTCCACAGCATGGTCAATAAAAGATAACAAATTATCAAAGAAATTATTAACATTCAACAAACCTATGGGTTTATGGTGGATGTTCAGTTGGGCCCAAGAGACAATTTGAAAGACTTCTTCTAAAGTACCAAAACCACCAGGTAAGGCAATGAATGCATCAGAGTTTTCAAGCATTGCCTTCATTTGTCCATGCATAGAGGATACTCGAATTTTCAGTCCAATTGTCTTTCCATCGATGTTCATTCGAGTTAAAGGTTCAGGAATAACACCTAAAACTTAACCACATCTTACAATTGTAGAAAGTGATACAGCCCCCATTAACCCAAGGCAACCTCCCCCATATACTATACGAATGTTCCTCGCAGCAAGTGTTCTACCAACAGTGCTTGCTGCGTTTACAAACTCTAAACTCTTCCCATAACTTATCCCACAAAATACACAGATACTGACAAATCTACGAACAGAAGAAGAAGCTCCCTCCATTTCTACACTCACACTCTCTTTGAATGATTATGAGTTGCAGGAAAGTGAAGAAAATGGAGTGTTTAAATAGGGAAGAGAATAGAAAAAGTAATAATAGCTCCTATACAGGTAGGTTGACTGGTGTCAGAAAAGTTTGAAATTTTAAAAATAATAATAATAATAAATTTTTTATTTTTTTGTTTTTTTTATTTTTTTGTTTTTTGTTTTTTGTTTTTTGTTTTTTGTTTTTTGTTTTTTGTTTTTTGTTTTTTTTTTTACTTCAAGAAAACCATCAGGGTAAAGAAGTCTAGAAACCCCCGAAGGATCCCATCCAAAGGATCGTCTGTCTAAAACCAAAATTCAACAAAATCATATAAAGATAAAATAATAATAACAAATGATTACATACATTTATGTACAGGTTTCATGGCAGATCTTTATACTGCGCGTCATGAGTACAGTAATACCAAGACAGCTCAGCCAATCTGGGCATTCTTCTCTCTCTCGCTTGTGGGATATTTTGGATTAAGCTACGACGCCACTAATTAAAGTGCGTAAATCTGAAAGCTACCACCAACGGCCACAGCCAGTGAGAGGTCGCTGAAGAGCCCATGACATTAAATCACAGGATCCACTTTCGGAGGCATTGTCACGCGAGAATGCAAACACGGACGCTTCTTTACGTCCATCGACAGCGAGCCTTTGGTTAAAACCTGGGAATGCTTGTGTGGCTCTCTACAAAGCATGGCACACGAACCTTATTTACCGACCGATATGCGAAGGTCCACCCGAGTCAATGATGGGTCTGCCATTGGCAGGGGCTCCTAATCTAATTAAAGACCAAGTACAACCGAAGTTTCGCCTCTTTTTTATTTTATTTTATTTATTTCTTATTTCTTTTCTTTTTTTTTTTTTTTTTTTTTTTTTTTTTTTTTTTTTTGAAGATGTACAAGATAATATATACATGTTGTTTTGATTGTGGCTCACATCTTCCTCTGGTTTCACGTCCAGAAACGGCTTAAACGACTTCTATGAGTCGAGGATAAGCTTCCTATCCAATTTTCTTATAAATTGGCAAATAGAGTCTTTTTGAGTCAGATTCCCAAGACTATAACGCTCTTGCTCGTCTCTGAAGAGATTCCACAAACTAAGAATTTCACGCTGCACAACTCCACAAGAATGCGTTTCAAGAGTCAATAAGATATTATCTAATGACTCCTTACTCAGTCCATTCTTAATGAAGAATATTTTATCTTCTCTGTTTACAGAAACCATCCCCAAAGAGCGACATCGCGTGTTGCAATTTTATCGTGCACACTTGTAACAAACTTTCATTCTTTTTGCTCTTCTCCTTTTTGAAAATAAACTTTTACCGAGACCAAGCATGTATGGGACAAATGAATCTGAAGATTCAGCTAAACGAACCTTTGCTTCGATTATCCAGCGTATATCTTCTGGGATGCCTTTATACATTAACAATCTCAGTCTTTCACACCTAACTTCATAGACTTTTGTTAGAGCATTTAGAGGGAGAGAAGGAAAATATTTTCTTAGATTTGAGAGAATGACATCCATTTTAAAAGGAGAAGAAATCAGTTATTATGGAAAACTGAAAAACAAACCGACTTGAGAGTCACGGAGTACCATTATCCGCCATTTAACTGGGAACACAAAGAACTGCAAAAAGAAAGAAACAACATTAAAATAAATTCTACTCATAACAAGGATTAGAAAGAGAAATGGATTCTACCTCAACAACTTGATGTTCCAGAAATAGTTTGAGTCTTTGTCCATTGACCTTAAATACGATACCATTCCTAGGATTCTCAATGTCTATGACCCCGTAAGAATACACATGTTTGATAATATAAGGACCAATCCACCTGGATCTCAATTTTTCAGGAAATAGGTGAAGACGAGAATTATAAAACAGAATTTTTTGACTAATTTCAAAAGTTTTTCTCAAAATTGATTTGTCATGAAAAGCTTTTGTTCTAACTTTATAAATCCTTAAGTTTTCATATACATCATTTCTTAATTCCTCAAGTTCATTCAATTGCAATTTGCGTAACTTAGAAGCATCATCAAGACTTAAGTTGAAAGTTTTAATGACCCAAAATGCTTTATGCTCCAATTCTACAGGTAAATGACAAGGTTTTCCATAAATCAACCGATAGGGAGACATGCCTAAAGATGTTTTAAAAGCAGTACGGTAAGCCCAAAGTGCATCGTTTAGTCTTAAAGACCAATCTTTACAATTTGGGTTAACCGTTTTTCCAAAATTTGTTTAATCTCCCTATTTGCCAATTCAACTTGTCCACTTGTCTAAGGATGATAAGGGGTTACAATTTTGTGGGTAATGCAATATTTCTTCATTAAGGATTCAAATAGTTTATTGTAAAAATGTGTTCCCCCATCACTGATGATAGCTCGAGGAATTCCAAATCGACTCAAAACATTTTTTTTTAAATTTTTGAACAATTTTATGATCATTGTGCCGACATGGATTCACCTCAATCCATTTTGAGACATAATCAACTGCAACCAAAATGTACACAAATCCAAAAGATGATGGAAATGGACTCATGAAATCAATTCCCTAACAATAAAAAATTTCAATGACAAGGATAGGGTTCAAAGGCATCATATTTCTTTTAGAAATGGACCCTAATTTTTGATAACTTTCATAACTTTTACAAAAAGTATAACTGTTCTTGAATAAAGTGGGCCAATAAAATCCACACTGCAAGATTTTCATTCATTGCTTTCTTTGAAGAAAAATGACCTCCACATGCTTCAATGACAAAATTTAATGACACTACTTACCTCATTGTTTCTGCACACATCTCCGAAAGATTTGATCAGATAATATTTGAACAAATATGGGTCATCCCAAAAGAAAATTTTCACCTCAATCAAAATCTTTTTTCACATGGTGTGTCCACCGAGGCGATCTTACCCGTTACAAGAAAATTGACAATGTTAGCAAACCAAGGCATGAAATTGACAAAAATAAAAATTCATCGGAAAAGAATCATTGATAGGTGTGAACACCCAATTTTGACCAGGCTAAAAGAAAAAAATAAAAAAAAAAGTATAAATTAAAAATAAAAGAGAAAAATTAAAAAAATAAAATAAATAAAATAAACAATAAACAAAACAAAAAAAAAATCACACACAAAGAACACTCACTTTTCTTTTTTATTATTTTCTAACTACTCCTCACTAATTCACCGACTCCATTAGGCATGATCACCCACTCCATTGTCAGTTTGTTATCACTCACTCCATTATGCGTAACCACTCCACTCCATAACCACTCCACTCCATTATCACCTGGCGGCTAGCAACTAATAAGAGAGGACGAACTTCAAGACCTTGGGAGGGATCTCTCCATCGGAGGCTGATATTAAACTTTCAAAGACCAACCTTCACCAAGACTTTTCAAGCACACCAACTTAATCAACTCACCATCACCTTCTCTCTAAGCTTCAACCGTGAGCATTCTGCACTAACACCTACGAGCTTACCCATTCCCCTTCATCTTCATTATCAATATTCACCTCACTCACCAATTCACCTACCATCAGCCATCAAACTATCATCCACGACAGCAAGCTCCCTTGGCATCCACCTTCCATCACCTAAGCATTTTCTACCATCAACCTCCCAGCCGACCGTCGAATTCATCCTCTCATCTGACCATCGGACCGCACAGAAGCCATCAACCTTTCAACCGACCGTTGAACCCCAGATCCTCCAAACTTCACCCCATTCTCATCACATTCTGCCACCATAAGACCACATCACAACCGACCATCGGGCCGTAATCCTTTAAACCAAATCCATCCCCTCACTCGACCAACTTCACAAAGCCCACCTTCACCTCTAACTCGACCGTCGAACCACCCTAGTTACTAGCCCACCTTCACCTCCAACTCGACCGTCGAACCATACCATTGTGACCCTCGACCAACTTCACAAAGCCCACCTTCACCTCTAACCCGACCGTCGAAACCATCCCACAAACCACCACCTACCTCTCAAATCTCCAAACCACATTTCAAACACCATCACATACATCGACCGTCGAAATCCAAAGAGCCACATCCTTCCCCTTTCCGATTGTCGAACTCAAGCACAAACTCCATTACATCCGACCGTCGGACCCCAAAAGCAAGACCACCTACATTCTCCACCCGACCGTCGAACCAGTGAGTTCCACTCCTCTCACCGACGAGCCATCCAAACCTCCATCACCATCAACCAAACTCCATCCTCTCACTCGACCATCGAATCCATCCCTTCACTCGACCGTCGAACCACACCAGCTACTACCCCCTCACTGACAACCCATCCAAACTCCATCACCATCCACCAACCTCCAACTTGATCGTCGAACCCTAAATCTTTCCCCTCACCGACCGATCCAAGATCTTTTCCAATCGACCGTCGAACTCCAAATCCTTCCCAACCGACCGTCGGATCAGATACCAAATCCTTCAACCAACCGACTATCGGATCAGATACCAAATCCTTCAACCAACCGATGTCGGTGCCGCCAATACCGATCCTCTCCTACGAGTCACCTCTTGCATTACCAGAGTGTTTATTGAGCAGCCTTGTGCTCGACCGTTGATCTCGAAAAGTAGCTCCCGACCGTCGGACTTCGAAAGCAATTCGACCGTCGAACCGAAGAAGCCACCACCCTCCCCTCGCTAATTTGATCGTAAACGAGGTCCTTATGTATATCTCCCGGTTTTGGGTTATCTGTTTCTTGGTTTTCTTTTTACGTTTCCTTGTTCTTTTTTTTTTTATTTCATTTATTATCGGTTGTTGGGCTAGATTTTGGGAGTTAAAAATGATAAATAAAGAAATAATTAAAAGTTTTTAAAAAAGGAATAAAAATGGGTTACCTGAAGTTGCAAAAATTTTTAACCCTTATATTTTGTAAATATCTGAGTTTGATGACTGATGATTTACATTATTATTATTATTATTATTATCATGTTTTTTTTAAGTTAAATCGCTAATTGATAATCTTAAATAAAAATTTCGTAACAAACTTGATGAATAATGGGTGACGTCTCTAGCGTGACGCGAACTTCACCTATTCAATCCTTAATTTGATTAACTGAGTCGCGACGACTTGTTAAATCAATTTTTTTTAAATAATTAAAAATAAAATCAATCATTCATTGATAATTTTAACTTGATAATCAATGGGTGACGTCTCAAGCGTGACGCAAGCTTCACCTATTTAATCCTTAATTTGGATAACTGAGTCGCGACGGCTTGTTAATTCAAATTTTTGAAATTATTTTAATTAAAATCAACCAACCCACAAATATTTTTTAGAGAACTACGTAACTTTGAGTTCCCCATTGCACCAGGGGATACGTAGGAGCAGAATTTCATTTCTGTCAAGCCAAAATTAAATTTTCATAATTTTGTGGTTTCGCTTTGTAAATAGTTACAATGTTTTTGTAAAAAGGGGTAAAATAAATATTCCAAGGATTGTTAATGATTTGCACAATTAACTCAAGGTACCGTCTTAGGACGGGTGCGTTAGGGGTGCAGTGGGATTAAGTTTCCACCCTTCCCTAAGCATAACCGACTCCCGAATCCAATCTGGTTCCAAAGACCATTTCCAAATAAGAGGTTTTTCCAATTTTTTCTAAGTTAAAAATAAAATTGGTGGCGACTTCATTTTCTCAATTTCATATTCTAAAATCCTATCCAGTTGCTATTTTTCGCCGCGGTCACCGGTCGCAACAGATGGCGACTCCACTGGGGATGCTGGAGAGTCAAGCCTGTAAAAGTTAGTTATGCAAAATTTTTGGTGATCTTTAGGTGTTTGTTTTACCCTTTTTTATGATTTTTTATATATATTATTTTTAGTGTTAATTGTTGTACTATCTGAACCTTAGGGTAGAAAATTTTTAGAATTTGTTCTGTATTTGCTTTGTTTTGCAGGATGTGGGTAGTCTATTAGGATTGTAAAGGTTTGTACGCTCCCTGCACCCACTGCACCTACACATAAAGCACACACAATCGAGTGGGGCCCTATACCCGGGTCTGAGTGAAGCTTAAGTTAAGTAGAGGTTGCGTAGTGGTAGCCATTTTGGATGTACTTCCTGTTTGGTTATCGCGAAAACCTCATCTAGAGTGTGCCTTTTTCATGAATGTCCCATACCTAGTGGTTTACCCACTATTTCGTGGTCAACATCCTGAAATAGGACTTGGCTCTAGAGACCTTTAGAACAGAAGAGCCACCCAATGAAAGTTCTCACGAATCAGAAGGACTCTTAGATCTTTAGGATAGAGAGTCCCAAGTTTAAGGCAACCTCATTAGGACACAAAGGGAGCGTACTTCTTCTTTCCTCATGCCATCCATTCTTAAAAAAAAAAACTTAAAAAAAATATATTTTCTTACATTCTTAAAAAAAAAAATCATCTTGCATTTTTATAACCTCAAAAAAAAAAAAAAAAAAAAAACTTGCATTTTCATGACATTGCATAAAGAAAATCATGCATTCCTAGCATTCAAAAAAAAAAAATCATGCATTTTCATGACACTCCAAGCATTCTAAAAAATATATATAAAAAAATAAATAAATAAATCATGCATTTCATTCCATGCATTTGAAAAGAAAATATTTTCATTTCATTCATCTCATCTTATGCATGACATTCATTGTATGATGTTACCGTGTTCGTTACAACTATTGTGCGACTAAGGAAAGAAGACACCGCCTCAAACAATTTCAAGAACTTCCAGAGAATGCAGAAATGGAGGTGATGAACCTTCTCCATCCGCATTATGAATAAAAAAAAAAAAGAAAAAAAAAAGAGACAGATACCCGACAATGATGAGGTCATTTACACCTTTTGCAAAAGTTGCGGAAATTAGTCAATAAAGTTCTCGCTTTGAGATTATCATCTGCGCTACTCCTTGGAAAAATTGAGATCTAGGTGATGCGGTTCTTTGGTTGTCAAACACGTGGGGCCATAGATATTGAGGATCCTAGGAATGGTAATGCGCTTAAAGTTAATGACCAAAGACTCAGCCATTCTGGAAAACCAAGTTCTTGAGTTCTTTGTGTTCCCTGGTTAAACGGTGGATAACGGTACTCGTGACTCTCGAGTCGGTTTGTCTTTCGCTTCCCAAAATAATCGAACCCTTCTTCTCCTTCAAAATGGATGTCATTCTTTCAAACTCGAGCAAATATTTTCCTTCTCTTCCTCAAAATGCTCGAGAAAAATCTACAAAGTTCGATGTGAAAGATTGAGACCGTTAATGCACAAAGGTATGCCCGAAGATGTATCTTTGGATAATTGAAGCAAAGGTCCGATTAGCGGTGAGTCCTCAATTTCATTTGACTCATATATGCCCTGGTCTTGGAAGAAGTTCATATTCTAAAAGGAGAAGAGCAAAAAGGTTACAAGTCTGTCACAAATGTGGACGATGGAACTGTAACAAGCGATGTCGTACTTTGGGGATGGTTTCCGCGAATAGAGAAGATAAAATTTTCTTCATTAAGAATGGACTGAGTAAGGAGTCATTAGATAATATCTTATTGACTCTTGAGACGCATTCTTGTGGAGTTGTGCAGCGTGAACTTCTTAGATTGTGGAATCTCTTCAAGGACGAACAAGAGCGTTATAGTCTTGGGAATCTGACTCAAAAAGACCCTGTTTACCAATTTATAAGAAAATTGGATGAGAAGCTTATCCTCGACTCATAGAAGACGTGTAAGCCGTTTCTGGACGTGAAACTAGAGGAAGATGTGAGCCACAATCACAACAACATGTGTATATTATCTTTCAAAAGAAAAAAAATGAAAAAAAAAATGAAAAAAAATAAAAAAAAAAAAAAAAAAAAGGGCGAAACTTCGGTTGTACTTGGTCTTTAATTAGATTAGGAGCCCCCGCAAGAGTGGCGGGCCGTCATTGACTCGGGTGGACCTTCACACGCCGGTCGATAAATAAGGTTCGTGTGCCATGCTCTGCAGAGAGCCGCGCAAGCATTCCCGTGTTTTAACCAAAGGCTCACGCTGGCGATGGACGAAAGAAGCGTCCGTGTTTGCATTCTCGTGTGACAATGCCTCGAGTGAATCCTGTGATTTAATGCCATGGGCTCTTCACGACCTCTCACCGGCCGTGGTCGTTGGTGGTAGCCTGTCGATTTACGCACTTTAATTAGTGGCGTCGTAGCTCAATCCAAAATATCCCACAAGCGGGAGGGAGAAGAATGCCCAGTTGGGTGAGCGTCTTGGTATTATTGCACTCATGACGCGCAAAGATATAAAGATCTGCCATGAAACCCGTACATAAAGGTATGTAATCATTTGTTATTATTTTATTTTTGTATGATTTTGTTGAATTTTGGTTTTGAATGACGATCCTTTGGATGGGATCCTTCGGGGGTTTCTAGACTTCTTTACCCTAATGATTTTCTTGAAAAAAAAAATAAAAAAAAACAAAAAAATTATTATCATTTCAAACTTTTCTGACAACAGCCGACCTACCCTTCTAGGTGCAATTATTTCCCTTTCCATTCTTTTTCTTATTTAAACACTCCATTTTCTCCTTCATCTTCAACTCAGAAACACTCAAAGAGAGACAGAGTATAGAATGGGGCCTTCTATTCGTAACCTCAAAAATATCTGTGTTTTTTGTGGGTCGAGTTATGGGAAGGGATTAGAGTTTGTAAACGCGGCTAGCACTCTTGGTCGATCACTTGCTGCGAGGAATATTCATCTTGTATATGGGGGAGGTTGTCGTGGGTTAATGGGGGCTGTTTCACTTTCTGCTTTTATAGGAGGCAGTCAAGTTTTAGGTGTTATTCCTAAACCTTTAGCTGAAAATAACATCACTGGCAAGACAGTTGGAGAAGAAATTCAGGTAACATCCATGCATGGATGCATGAAAATAATGATTGACAATTCTGATGTATTTCTTGTCTTACCAGGAGGTTTTGGTATTTTGGAAGAAATTTTTCAAATTGTCTCTTGGGCTGAACTGAACATCCACCATAAACCCATTGGTTTGTTGAATATTAATAATTTCTTTAACCTTTTGTTATTTTTTCTTGACAAAGCTGTGGAACAGAAATTTATCACTCCTTCGGCAAGACAACTTCTTATCTCTGCCTCCACTATTGATGAGCTCATTGATAAATTGGAAGCTTTTGAGTATGTACCGATAAGGTATTAGCTCGAGATAGATTGGTCAACAGAAGCGGTGAAGAAGGAAGTAACAAGAAAAGCAAGCCAGATCGACACTTTCTCTTTAATCGGTTTGATTTTATTGTACTTTGTTTCTGTTTAAATTTGTGTCTGCTTTCTCCAACAGGTAATTTATTCTATCATTTACTCATCTATATTTTAATATTGAGGACAATGTTATGATCTGGTTGGGGGAAAGGATCGTTGTGTGCCTAAATATAAAAAAAAACAAAAAAACAAAAAAAACAAAAAAATTCAAAAGTGTGTTTGTTAATATGTTTGTTGTGTTTGTCATCAATTAACAACAAAAGTAAATAGGGATGGCAGAGTAAGGAGTAATTTTTCTCTTGAGACGCATCTTAATTGGTGGCAGAGTAAGGAGTGTTTTTAGGTAGTAATTAATTAGTATTAAATTGTGGAAGTACTTAAGTTTTATTATCTGATTTCTTTTTAGGGTCTGATGTGGCACTGATCGATGTGTGCTTCTTTTTGCTTGGCGTTGATTCACTTCTTATCAGGGTCAGATGCGGCACTGACTGTGTGCTTCTTTTACTCGCTTGATTCGTTGATTCACTTCTTATCGGGGTGGTCGGCTTCTTACTGACGTGTGTTTTTTTTTCGCTTTGGCGTTGATTCACTTCTTATCGATTGTTTTGCTCTTTTCTATATCATATTGAGGATAATGTTATGATCTGGTTGGGGGGAAGGATGGTTATGCAAAAACAAAAAAAAAAAAAAAAAAAAAAAAAAAACAAAAACAAAACAAAAACAAAACAAAAACAAAAAAAAAAAACAAAAAACAAAAAAACAAAATAAAGGTGTGTTTGTCGGTAATTTTCTAAACCAGTTAAGGATGGCGAGTAGGGAGTAAATTTTACTCTTGAGACGCATTTTAGTTGGGGTAGATAACTAGTTTGTGTGGAAGTAGCAATTGAAATTCAGAAATTTGCATGATTGAGTTAATTGTCTTCTTTCTTAAAAATCATATGTTTGGTTATGGATGTTGAATTGGTGGACTGAGAATGATAGAACTATATCTTGTGAGATCTTGAGCCTAATGGATGGATTCAACATTTATGCCATTCTCTTCTTTCTTGTGTGATTTTCACTCATGATAATGATCACTCTAGAACTTGCTTTGATTCTTTTTGAGGCTACGTTTCACTTGCATGCATGAACATGATTGAGGCCCTCTTTCTTAGCTAGTTTAACCAAATAGCCAACCTTGTTTTCAATATGATATCAATCACTCTTTTGACTTCTTGAAAATTTTCTGATTCTTGCTAACCTTGTATATTTTCCTTTACTTAATCCCTTTGAGCTTATTTGACCATTCTTTGTTTCTAACTCATTACGTGCCTTAAATGAAAAACCATGTTCTAACCCAACCTTAGGGAATAAGAGAGCATTGACTTTGTTATTTGATGAGTTCTTGAACAAGTGTGGGGGTGCATGTGCAGATTGGTTATATAAAAAAAAAAGAAAATATGTTTCTATAAAAAAAAAAAAGAGAGAGAGCTGATTATTGCTACAATCAAAAGAATGCACCATGTGATATATTCATACCTAGAATGAGGGTGGATGATTGGAAATAACAGGAATAGAAGGAGAACGTTCAAGCCTAAAGAAATTCAATCTACCAATTGATCTTTAACAAAACATTAGTTAGATATTGGTCATTGTCCTGTATGAGAAAAAAAAACTAAGAAAATCTTGGGAAAGTTAGACTGAATGTTCTCAAACATCTTCTCCACTCTAACTGTATCATAATGCTCTTTTATTCCCTTTGGTATTTATCTTCTCATATTCATTTTATCCTCTTCTGTTACCTTGACCTCACTACAACCTTGAATAAAGTCCTCATGATTTGTGTGTGCATGTGTTTTGAGTAGTGGAGAAGTAGAAGATAAGCAAGCTTATGGTAGTGCAATTTTCATGGGTTGAATTGAGTGAAATACCTACCTTTTAAACATTTGAGAGATTGAGAGTAAATTCTGTGAGGATCTATCATTCTTTACTCATGCTTTTCAATTGAAGTATCCTTGCTTGTTGATTTGAGATGTGAAGATGTGTTACCTCATGAATGTTTGATTACTTGAATTATTAATTGATCTTCATTTTTAAATATTATTAGAAAGTGAGTCTTTTAGAATGTTTAACTTTTGAGTCAATTTTATTTTGTTTTGCCCGAGGACGTGCAAAAGAGTAAGTGTGGGGGGTATTTGATAATTAATGATGTCCAGTTGTCGAGTCTTGACTGGGGTAAAAAAAAAAAAAGGAAAAGAGCCTGTAGTCTGAAAACCCAAAAGGTCGGTCTAAGCAAAAGTTAAGGCAAAATCTCAGAGGAAGTTGGCCTGAAACACCTTGAAGGATGCACCCAAACTGGGGCCATTTTGAATTGCGTGTGATCATCTACACAGGGGCAATTTTGTTTGCATTTAGTTGGCCATACTGGGGCAAAATTTTTGAAGGATTAAGGAGAAGTGTGTTATCGACGACGGTTGCGGAAATCAACTAGATGAGGGATAAAGTTAAACACTTGGGACAAGATTTTCTCTCAAGGAATCAGTCAAGCAATGGTTCATCCCATTTCTTGAAAAGAGAGTTGAAAGTAAAAAACAAAGAAAAAAAGAAGGAAAGGAGAAGAAGAAGGAAAGAACCGAAGGGTCTAAGGAAGAAAAGCATGTGAATAAAGTTTGAGTGGTCAAAGCTTTCCAAAGTCGTCCTTGGTTCGAATGCTTTTAAATAAAATTTAAAAAATAAAAAAAAAAAAAAAGAAAAAAAAAAAGAAGAAGAAAAAGAGAAAGAAAAAAAAAGAAAGAAAAAGAGAGAAAAAGAAAAAAAAAAAAAAGAGAAAATGAGAGAAAAACAAAGGAAAAACAAAGAAAAGAAAATGAAAAAAAAAACTTTTTGATCAAGATGCTTATTCCATTGTCATTTAAATTTTGGGACGCAGTTGCCCATTGTCTTTTAAATTTCGAGACTCAGTTGCCCATTGTCATTTAAATTTCGGGACTCAGTTGCCCATTGTATTTTCAAATTTCGGGACGCCAGATACCCATTGTCATTACTTTTGGGACACCAGATACCCACTGTCATTGCTTTTGGGACACCAGATACCCATTGCTTTTTAAATTTGGGACACCAGATACCCACTTCATTTTAAATTCGGGACACCAGATACCCACTTCATTTTAAATTCGGGACACCAAATACCCACTTCATTTTAAATTTCGGGATGTTAGATGCCCAATGCCTTTTAAATTATGGGTCAAGCCCACTGTCTCTCAAATTCTGGGCCAAGCCCACTGTCTTTCAAATTCTGGGCCAAGCCCACTGTCTCTCAAATTCTGGGCCAAGCCCACTGTCTCTCAAATTCTGGGCCAAGCCCACCGTCTCTCAAATTCTGGGCCAAGCCCACCGTCTCTCAAATTCTGGGCCAAGCCCACTGTCTTTTAAATTCCGGGCCAAGCCCACTATCTTTTAAATTCTGGGCCAAGCCCACTGTCTCTCAAATTCCGGGCCAAGCCCACTGTCTCTCAAATTCTGGGCCAAGCCCACCGTCTCTCAAATTCTGGGCCAGGCCCACCGTCTCTCAAATTCTGGGCCAAGCCCACTGTCTTTTAAATTCTGGGCCAAGCCCACTGTCTTTCAAATTATGGGCCAAGCCCACTGTCTCTTAAATTCTGGGCCAAGCCCACTGTCTCTTAAATTTTGGGTCAAGCCCACTGTCTTTTAAATTCCGGGCCAAGCCCACTGTCTTTTAAATTCTGGGCCAAGCCCACTGTCTTTTAAATTCTGGGCCAAGCCCACTATCTCTCAAATTCTGGGTCAAGCCCACTGTCTCTTAAATTTCGGGCCAAGCCCACCGTCTTTCAAATTCTGGGCCAAGCCCACTGTCTTTTAAATTCTGGGCCAAGCCCACTGTCTCTCAAATTCTGGGCCAAGCCCACTGTCTCTCAAATTCTGGGCCAAGCCCACCGTCTCTCAAATTCTGGGCCAAGCCCACTGTCTTTTAAATTCTGGGCCAAGCCCACTGTCTTTCAAATTCTGGGCCAAGCCCGCTGTCTTTTTAAATTCTGGTCAAGCCCCTTGTCTTTTAAATTTCGGAGCCTTGATTGCCCATTGTCTTTTAAATTAGGGACTTGGTCGCCCATTTTTTTTTTTTTTTTTCTGTTGAGCGCATCGGCTCCATGCATTCTAATTTCTTTTCATTGTTTTTACTTTGTTTTGCATTTATCCTTTCATGCATTCTTGGACAAAATTGGAGTTCATTTCTTTACTCGTTTCTTACGAAGATAAAATGAAAAAACACAATTTTCCTTTTTATCTAACAAGAAACAAGTAAAGAGGGCAACAGTGAACACCCAATTTTGACCAGGCTAAAAGAAAAAAATAAAAAAAAGTATAAATTAAAAATAAAAGAGAAAAATTAAAAAAATAAAATAAATAAAATAAACAATAAACAAAACAAAAAAAAAAAATCACACACAAAGAACACTCACTTTTCTTTTTTATTATTTTCTAACTACTCCTCACTAATTCACCGACTCCATTAGGCATGATCACCCACTCCATTGTCAGTTTGTTATCACTCACTCCATTATGCGTAACCACTCCACTCCATAACCACTCCACTCCATTATCACCTGGCGGCTAGCAACTAATAAGAGAGGACGAACTTCAAGACCTTGAGGGGGATCTCTCCATCGGAGGCTGATATTAAACTTTCAAAGACCAACCTTCACCAAGACTCTTCAAGCACACCAACTTAATCAACTCACCATCACCTTCTCTCTAAGCTTCAACCGTGAGCATTCTGCACTAACACCTACGAGCTTACCCATTCCCCTTCATCTTCATTATCAATATTCACCTCACTCACCAATTCACCTACCATCAGCCATCAAACTATCATCCACGGCAGTAAGCTCCCTTGGCATCCACCTTCCATCACCCAAGCATTTTCTGCCATCAACCTCCCAGCCGACCGTCGAATTCATCCTCTCATTCGACCGTCGGACCGCACAGAAGCCATCAGCCTTTCAACCGACCGTTGAACCCCAGATCCTCCAAACTTCACCCCATTCTCATCACCTTCGCCACCATAAGACCACATCACAACCGACCGTCGGCCGTAATCCTTTAAACCAAATCCATCCCCTCACTCGACCAACTTCACAAAGCCCACCTTCACCTCTAACTCGACCGTCAAACCACCCCGCTACTAGCCCACCTTCACCTCCAACTCGACCATCGAACCATACCATTGTGACCCTCGACCAACTTCACAAAGCCCACCTTCACCTCTAACCCGACCGTCGAAATCATCCCACAAACCGGACCACACTCACCTACCTCTCAAATCTCCAAACCACATTTCAAACACCATCACATACATCGACCGTCGAAATCCAAAGAGCCACATCCTTCCCCTTTCCGACCGTCGAACTCAAGCACAAACTCCATCACATCCGACCGTCGGACCCCAAAAAAGCAAGACCACCTACATTCTCCAATTCGACCGTCGAACCGTGAGTTCCACTCCTCTCACCGACGAGCCATCCAAACCTCCATCACCATCAACCAAACTCCATCCTCTCACTCGACCATCGAATCCATCCCTTCACTCGACCGTCGAACCACACCAGCTACTACCCCCTCACTGACAACCCATCCAAACTCCATCACCATCCACCAACCTCCAACTCGATCGTCGAACCCTAAATCTTTCCCCTCACCGACCGACCCAAGATCCTTTCCAACCGACCGTCGAACTCCAAATCCTTCCCAACCGACCGTCGGATCAGATACCAAATCCTTCAACCAACCGACTGTCGGATCAGATACCAAATCCTTCAACCAACCGACTGTCGGGCTGCCAATACCAGATCCCTCTCCTACGAGTCACCTCTTGCATTACCAGAGTGTTTATTGAGCAGCCTTGTGCTCGACCATTGGATCTCAGAAAGTAGCTCCCGACCGTCGGACTTCAGAAAGCAATTCGACCGTCGAACCGAAGAAGCTTCACCACCCTCCTCGCTAATTTGATCGTAAACGAGGTCCTTACTGTTATATCTCCCAGTTTTGGGTTATCTGTTTCTTGGTTTTCTTTTTACGTTTCCTTGTTCTTTTTTTTTATTTCATTTATTATCAGTTTGTTGGGCTAGATTTTGGGAGTTAAAAATGATAAATAAAGAAATAATTAAAAGTTTTTAAAAAAGGAATAAAAATGGGTTACCTGAATTGCGACAGCTTGCTAACCCTTATATTTTGTAAATATCTGAGTTGCGACAGCTTGATGATTTACATTATTATTATTATTATTATTATCATGTTTTTTTTAAGTTAAATCGCTAATTGATAATCTTAAATAAAAATTTCGTAACAAACTTGATGAATAATGGGTGACGTCTCTAGCGTGACGCGAACTTCACCTATTCAATCCTTAATTTGATTAACTGAGTCGCGACGACTTGTTAAATCAATTTTTTTTAAATAATTAAAAATAAAATCAATCATTAATTGATAATTTTAACTTGATAATCAATGGGTGACGTCTTAAGCGTGACGCGAGCTTCACCTATTTAATTCTTAATTTGGATAACTGAGTCGCGACGGCTTGTTAATTCAAATTTTTGAAATTATTTTAATTAAAATCAACCAACCCACAAATATTTTTTAGAGAACTACGTAACTTTGAGTTTCCCATTGCACCAGGGGATACGTAGGAGCAGAATTTCATTTCTGTCAAGCCAAAATTAAATTTTCATAATTTTGTGGTTTCGTTTTGTAAATAGTTACAATGTTTTTGTAAAAAGGGGTAAAATAAATATTCCAAGGATTGTTAATGATTTGCACAATTAACTCAAGGTACCGTCTTAGGACGGAGTGCGTTAGGGTGCGAGTGGGATTAAGTTTCCACCCTTCCCTAAGCATAACCGACTCCCAGAATCCAATCTGGTTCCAAAGACCATTTCCAAATAAGAGGTTTTTCCAATTTTTCTTAAGTTAAAAATAAAATTGGTGGCGACTCCATTTTCTCAATTTCATATTCTAAAATCCTATCGAGTTGCTATTTTTCGCCGCGGTCACCGGTCGCGACAAGGTGTGTTATCAAAAGATGAGCCTGTTGTCAGCCTTGACAAATGATCTGTAATAATATTTTCGGCTCCTTTCTTGTCTTTTATTGTGATGTTAAATTCTTTAAGCAACAAGATCCACCATATCAACCTAGGTTTGGCATCCTGTTTAGACATTAAATATCTAACAATGAAAGATGATCAAGTGAAAACAACAGTGGACGAACCAATTAAATAAGCTCAAAATTTGTCCAATGCAAAAATTACAGCAAGTAGTTCTTTTTCAGTAGTGGTGTAATTTATTTGTGTACTATTCAAAGTTTGACTTGCGTAATAAATTACATGAGGCTTACCTTCCTTTCTTTGGCCTAAAACAAATACTAACAAAGAAAATCACTAGCATCACACATCAACTCAAAAGGCAAAGACCAGTCAGGAGATTGCATGATAGGAGCAGAAGTCAAAAGACCAATTAATTTTTCAAAAGATTTATGACAATCTTGAGTCCAATCAAATGGTGTATCTTTTGTTAGAAGATTACATAAAGGTCTAGATATGGCACTAAAGTCCTTTACAAATCTTCTGTAAAATCCTGCATGTCCTAGAAAGGAATGGCAAGTGCAGAAGAAAGTTTAGCAAGAGTGTTGAGAGGGAAACTTTCCTTTCTCATGAATGGCAAGTGCAGAAGAAAGTTTAGCAAGGGTGTCTTTTATGTCAATCATGGCTTGAGTGTTTTGGTTATTGATGGCCTCTTGTTTTTCCTATATGGTAGGACATAGGGTGTATATCCTTGAGGATTTTGAGAATCTTGCTGTGCCTGAGGAGGTGGTGGTTGCATGAATTATGGTTAGTTGCTATTCCTCCAACTGAAGTTCGGGTGATTTCTCCATCCCGGATTGTATGTATCTGAAAAAGAAGAAATGAATGACTTTTTAAAATTATTCATTGCATTTACTTGCTTATGCATAACTTCTTTAAAAATAAGAATATTTGGACATTCATTTGTTGAGTGTCCTAATTCATCACAAATGCCATAAATTTCTTCATTTTGCACAGATTTAATTTCTTTTACTTTCCCGGATTCCATGGCTTCAACCTTTCTAGCCAAACTAGCAAACCTTACATTTAGATCTTCTTCTTGACTAAGATGATATTTTCCTTTACTGGCATTTGCAAGGTTAAATCTAATTGAATTTTTAGAAGGATTAGTACCATACCAAGATTGAGAATTTTCAGCCAAATGGTCTATATAGTCTAAAGCTTCTTCATGTTCTTTATCAAGAAATTCACCATTGTACATTGTTTTCACAAATTGTTTGGTTTCGGGTGTTAGCCCTTCATAAAAGAAGATTATAGTGTGCTATTTTTCAAAACCATGATGTGGACAAGAATTCAACAAATCTTTAAAACGTTCCCAACTTTGAAAATATGCTTCATTTGAATTTTGAGAAAAATTTTGGATTTGTCTTTTCAAAGCATTGGTTTTATGTGTTGGAAAAAGTTTCTTCAAAAACTCACATTGCATTTCTTTCCATGTGCCAATTGATCTTGGTTTCAAAGTGTTAAGCTAAGTTTTTGCTTTATTTTTCAAAGAAAAAGGAAATAATTTAAGCTTAATAACCTCTTCAGTGCAAGTTTGATCATGAAAAGCGGTACATACTTTCTCAAATTCTTTTAGATGTAAATATGGGCTTTCGGATTTTAAACCATGGAAATTAGAAAGTAAAGAAATCATACATGGCTTGAATCTAAAATTGTTGGCATTGAGTGGAAAGATAAAACATTATGGACTAGAATTTCGAGATGGTTGCAAATACTCACGCATGGTTCGCAACGGTTGATTTTCATGTTCATCATGCACATTTTCGTTTTCAGTCATTGTGCTTAATGTGTGTGATTGTGATTCAAACAAGTCTACAAACTTGATGCATAATTTTTAGTTTTAAACAAGTCTACAAACTTGATGTGGGATTAATTGTTGCATTGCGAACCTAAGTGCAGGTTGTCTCAAGTAATAAATTTCTCGGGAGTCCGAGGTCGATCCACAGGGAATTGTTGAAGATTAATTAAGGTGAAGTAAATATTTTATTACTATGGTAAAAATTATTTACTTTGGTTAAAAGATCCACTCTTGGTAAATAAAGTAAAGGTAAGATTAATTTCTTTTATAAATCAATTAGAATTCTCGCAACATGGAGGTTCCAATCAGAAAATACAACATTAAAAGTCCATTTAAAATAATATACGTAATTATATTATGTTTTCTAAAAATATTACCACCACTTATAAATGGATTAAAGCATTCATTGTACCAATATTTTGTCTACAACAAATCAAGAACTCTTCTTTACAAAGATGGTTTCTAAATTATAAGAAACAAATTATAATACGTATAATGGTTACTAGAAAATATAAATCATTTAAACACAAGAGAAGAATAAATCTAACCTTACTTTATTACCAAGAGCTTCACCCTTTCACCTAAGTAAAATGAAACTTAGTTACTCATAGATAAGAAGAAAGAAAGAGAAAAGAAGAAGAAGAAGAACATGACTTTAATTTAGAATAAAGGAAAATTACTACAGGAAAACCTAGTAACAAAATGGCATCATTTTGGTAACTAACACCTAACACCTGTTGGGAATTGCGGATCAAAATATCTCGCAGCGGAATAATAGGATTCCCATACAGGATCCATGCAAAAAGTCCATAATCCGAGTTTTTTTTAAAAAAATTACCTCTTGAAGCGTGATAAACACAAGCGAGGTGAATCACCAACACCGTAATAGCGACGATGTTTCTGCGGTATCCACACGAACAGACTTGCAAAAGGAGTCACGCCTCTGTTTCGCGGTGCTAGCTGCGAATAGAAGAGAAGAACCTTTCACTGTCTCTCACTCACTTTCTTAGGTGCGGCTAGGGTTGTGATGTAACATATATAGCAGCCCCCTTAACAGTACTATTTATAATAGTGGCTGCCTTAAGTGAGTGTGAGCAGAGTAGCAAGGTAAGTCAGTGCCCTAAAACCCATCCGTCATGAGTTAGGCCCACAATTGAATCCGAGTCCAACTTGGATCCTTATTGCTCCAATTTAGTCTGTTCTAAGTGTGCGACCCTGCAGGTTCTCATGACGTTGGTAGTAATATTAAAATCTCATTTTAATGTTACAAACAATGAGCGGTATCTAGTAACACATCACTGCTACCCAAGTAATGACAATTTCAGTGATTTGACATAACCTATCCGTGATCAATGTTTCCGTGTAGTTTAGTCCCTTTGTCCAGATATCCAGATTGAACACAAGGCATGGAACGTGTCACCCTTGTTTAATTCAATCTTCAGTTTCCTGATTCCCGAGTAGACATAGTAATAACAAATGAGATCAATATCTCATATTGACTCATTTGAGCATGGCCATGCATTTCATAGTCTCACTCAATCAGAGGGCCCGAAGATATCACTCCTGTTATGTAGGAGGGACAAATCCCATCTAGGTCACTCACATTCCTCCACATGCATCGCAATATGTCTAATAACCAACTTTATAATCATCTTGTTACGTATGACGTTTGATGGCATTTAAAACACACAACTCTCTTGTAGGAATCGTAGTGATTTCAGGTCAAAGAACCACATACACCATTATCACTATGAGAATCGCTTATGACACTCACGTAATGATCCACGTAGCGTTCTCATGGCGGGTCTGTCCAATACATCATTACTCTAATATGTATCCATGTGTAGACTTGATATCTCATATCCATGACCCGTGAGATGTGTCATCGGATCTACGCACATACTAGTCTCAATGCATTATTGTTGTCCTAATTAACAATAATACTTGACTAGGGACATTTAAGAATAGTATTTTATCCAATAGGATCTCACCATCAAGTCATCCACTTGATGTCCTATGGTATCAAACTTACTATTCTAAGGACTTTATTATGTCTATCAAAAAGAACACAATAAATGAAATGCCTCATATATCAAAAATAGCATAATATAATGTATGTCAATACAAACAAAATGTATTGGCCACTAGGGCATACACCAACAACACCCTCAATGATCTGCTAAGGACCCCTTTTATAGAGGATTAGAGATACAAAATGATAAGGGGTCTGAGTCATTAGTGGGTGGATGAGTGGAAAATGAGTGGAAAATGTCAAATGACTTTTGGTGAGTGGAAAATTATGAAGATTCCTTGTCTCCGAAATCATGCAGCTCTAAAGTCATTGCATTCATCATTTTTGAACTAAGTGATCTTCATGAAAGTTGTAGATCTGGATCCGAGCTTTCAAATGGCTTTAGTTTGAGTCCAATATCATTTCTATAACTCCAGATACGTTCAAATTATTGCACACTGCTCAGGCCTAGTCATAGCTCCTCTGTTCCGACTTCCAAGCCCAATATCACCTTCAAGGAGTCCGATTCTGGAAAAGTGTTTAACATGAAAGTTGTAGATATGAGTCTTAATATTCAGCATCCAAATTTCAGCCCATTTGACAACTTCTATCCCGAAATATGTGATGAACAGTACATATAGGTTAAGCTGTCAAGAAAAGCACTCTAGTTCTTGCTTCAACCCCGATTTGAGTTATCTACTCGTGTGATTGGGCCTTTGAGGTATTCTTGAAAGTTGTAGAACTCTTTCTTATCTTTCAAATGCCACTAGAATCACCTCCAAAGACCATCTACATCCCAAGATATATCCCAAATACAGAAACAACGTAAGACGTAAATTATGCTAAAAAATTTAATTAAGTCCAATTTGAGTCCAAACTTACAAAACATAATCAAAATCAATCAATTAAGTACATGGAGAGTGTAAATGACTAAAAATGAAGGCTTATTAATGTATCAAATATGTAATCATCAATTGGCAAAATAACTTTCCATACCAATCATCAAGTTTACATTCTTCAGCCTTAATTTGACGATCACAAAATTTTACAATTCTTTCTTTCTGTCAAATCAAATTCTCTAGAGCATTTAACCTTTCTTCGTCTAAATCATTCGGTTCATCAACCATCGAAGTCCAATAATCTTTACTAGGAAGTTCATCTTGATGTTGTAATCTAATAGACTGAAAGTTAATTTCGATTGGCAACATAGCTTCATCGACATAAACCAATTTATAAGGTGTACAACCAGTTGCCTCTCTGGGAGAATTCCGATAGGCCCATAAAACTGAACTTACTGTATCATGCCAACTTTTTAGATTTTGACCAACGTGCTTCTTAATTAAACTAATAATAATCTTATTTGTAGCTTCGACTTGACCATTTACTTGGGTATAATATGTGGATAAATGACCCTAGTGTATTTTGATTAATGACTAAACTTAATATGACTATTATTTTGAGTCACTAACTACTTGCCAAGCTTAAACTTTTCAATGAGATTTAAAGGAGCAAGTAACCTCAATGCAAGGATCAAGAAGGTTTACTTGAAGAAGAAGCAAATACAATGAAGATTATTAGGAACATGTTGTAAAGAAAAGACTTAGTTTAATTCTTTGATTAAGCTCTCAATTAAGTAAAAATGGTTTTTCAAAAGAATAAATGGACTAAGAATGAACAAGGTTAATTAATAAGTTTATACATCTATGTGTACATCAATGTACTTTCAGTTAATTAACTAACTTTTGATGAAAATCTATGTGTACATCTATGTATAAATGTTATACATCTATGTATACATCGATTGATTCTGGACTTACTTGATCAATATGCACGTTTGCATATATACATCGATTGGTACATCGATGTATAAATAAAACAGTGGCTAGAATGCATTTGACATATATATACATCGATTAGTACATTTATGTATAAATAAAATAGAAGTTTTTGACATATATATACATCGATTAGTACATCTATGTATAAGTCAAAATAGAAGCATTTTACTTTAATACATCTATTGATACATCGATGTATAAGCCATAAATAACTATACAATCGATTAGTTAATCGATGTATAAACTTCTGGGCTGAAATTTAAAGTATTTTTTAAAGAACAACATCGATGTACTCATGTGTGTATCTTTAAGATCAAGAACATCCAAGATAACAATCAATTAGGCAATCGATGTATACATGTAATAAAAGTGAAATCTTGTTTAATACATCTGTGTACACATCGATTGACCAATAACAGAATTTTTCTTTTAAGTCTGTTATGATCTCAACTGACTTGTAAAGTGTAACCAACGGATCTATTTTGAGATATACCTATATAAGGGCATTGGTAAACACTTTTTCAATAACAATTGATTCATATACTAAATCAAACACTCAAATTCAGAGAGCTTTTTCATTTGAAAAAAAACAGAGTATTTTTCTCTAGAGTTTTCAATTTGTAATTTCTGATTTCTTAGAATCTGATTCAATCTTTTCAAATTTTGTAAAAGAGAGATAAGAGAGAAGGTTCTCTTATTGGCTAGATCAAGAGTAGAAGGGACTCTTGGTGCTGTGCAAGAATAGAAGGAATTCTTATGGGTTTTGCAAGATTGCTTTGACTGAAAAGCTGTCATTTGGGTAGAAGGAACTCAGAAGTGAAGCTTTTGTAAAGAATCTCGTATATTGATTTTCTATAGTGGATAAATCTCACAGTGGGGTGAGGACTGGATGTAAGTTACCAGTGGAGGTAGCTGAACCAGGAAAAATCTCGGTTTATAATTTTCTCTATCCCTTAACCTTTTTATTTGCTTTATTTTTAAAGTATGAATTAAGCAATATGTTACGGATGCTTGTATGATTTGATTTGTTAATGATCATGTGTTAATCTGAAATCAATCTTATTGTTTATATTTCTTTATAAATTTCAATTCTTGAATGTAATACATCTTACAAAAACACATTTTAGTTTGTTGGTTGACAAAATCACTTTCTTTGATTAAAGATCAGAATCAGTTTTTACAAAAATGGGGAAAAATTTCAAAAACCTATAATACTCAATTCAACTCCCCCTTCTTGAGTAATCAGAAGCCACAACCAACAAGTGGTACCAGAGTTTTCACTCTTGTGTAAAGCTTAACAGCTTAAGAAGATGGCTTCAAATGACATCTTGGGAGAAGGGGCTTCCTTGGTAAGACCCCTTGCTTTCAATGGCACTGCCTATATGTATTAGAAAGAAATGATGTTAATATTTCTAGAGACAAGTGACATTGATGTTTTAGATGCTGTTGAGAATGATCCATACATTCCTCACTCTTTTAATGCAAATGGCAACAAGAAAGAAAAACTAAGAAGTGATTGGGATGATGAAGACAAAAAAAAAGTAGGTTATAATGCTAATGCTAAGAATATTATAACTGCTGCCTTAAGTTATGATGAATTTTTCAGGGTTTCAAATTGTAAGACAGCCAAGCAAATGTGGGATACGCTGCAAATTACTTATGTAGGAACTGGTGATGTAAAGAGAGAAAGAATGAACTCACTCATGCATGAGTATGAACTCTTTCACATGAAGAATAGTGAAGACATCAATGATATACAAAGAAGGTTCACTCACATAGTGAATCAGCTGAATGGACTAGGAAAGAGCATTTCAGATGAACAACAAATCAATAAGATCATGAGATGTTTGATAAGAGAATGACAATCAAAGATTACTGCTATAGCTAAATCAAAGGATTTGGAAACCATGAATATTGCTACACTATTTGGAAAACTCAAAGAACATGAGATAGAGTTGCATAGATTGAATGATCATGAAGAGAAAAAGAAAAAGAAAAGAGGCTTATCACTTAAAGCAATAGTCTCCAAAGAATGTCCTAATAGTGATGAAGATGAAGAAGTTGAAGATGAAAATGAATCTGAAGAGGATATGGGACTACTAGTTAGAAAGTTCAAGAGATTCCTCAAAAAGAAGAAAACCTTCAACAAGAAGCCTTCAAATTTCTTTTCTAAGAAAAACACTTCAAAAGCTGAAAGTTCAACATCAAATGTAAAATGCTATGAATGTGGCAGACCTGGACATTACAAGAATGAGTGTCCTAAACTTCAAAAGAAGGACAAGCATGATAATCATGAGTCCAAGGATAAGAAGAATAGAAAGCCAAGAAGAGCATACATAGCTTGGGAAGAAAATGATATGGATTCCTCTGAACATTCTGAGGAAGAAGAAGCCAATCTTTGTCTCATGACTAACCATCAAAGTGACAATGAAGATGAGATAAATGAAATCCCCCCTACATATGATGAATTACAAGATGCTTTTGATGAATTGCATAGTGAATATCTGAAAATTGCTAAGCAATTAATGTTATCTAGGAAAGTCATTGCTAAACAATGTAGTGAATATGCATCTCTTCAAATTAAGATTAAAGAATTAGAAGCTAAAAACATTAAACTAAGCACATCTAGTTCTATGTGTTCTAATTGCAATATTTTGGAAAAAGAAGTGAAAAAACTGAAATCCACTCTATCTAAATTTACTATAGGAAGAAAAAATCTAAATGCCATGTTAGGACAACAAAAAGGAGTATATGATAAAGCTGGAATAGGTTATAAACCAGCAATGTATGAATTTTTTTTTTAAGAAACTCTTTGTTGCACCTAAATCCTCTACTAGTCCTTTTGTTAAATGTTTCTATTGTGCAAGAAAAGGACATACAGCTTCTACATGCTATTTTAGAAATCCTTCAAGGATAAGTGTTAAACAAATTTGGGTTCCTAAGGGAACATATGTTATGACTAACACTACAAGACCCAATAAAATATGGGTACCTAAGAGAAATGCTTAAATCTATTTTGTAGGTGTGTTTGAGATCCAAAAGTTCATATTGGTATCTTGATAGTGGCTGCTCTAAACATATGACTGGAGATATCACTAAGTTCTTATCCTTCACTTCTAAACAAAGTGGAAGTGTCACCTATGGTGATAACAATAAAGGAATTGGAACAATTGGAAGAAGCACAACTACCAAGATAAAAGGAGTACTATATGTTGAAGGGCTTAAGCACAATCTACTAAGCATCAGCCAACTATGTGATAAAGGTTATAATGTATTCTTTAACTCTAGTAGTTGCTTTATAGAAAACAAGCGTGGAAGTAATGCAAAGCTGATAGGTAATAGATTGAATAACATATACATGATAGATTTAGAAAGTATTTCTGCTAATGATTTATGTTGTTTGATATCTAAAGAAGCGAAAAATTGGCTATGGCATAGAAGAATAGGACATATTCACATAGATCATCTGAATAAACTTATTTCTAAAGAATTGGTAATTGGACTTCCTAAAATAAAATTCTTAAAAGATGGTTTATATGATGCATGTCAAAAGGGCAAACAAACAAAAGTATCTTTTAAAGCTAAAAATATAGTTTCAACTGAAAGACCATTACAACTACTGCACATGGATTTATTTAGACCTTCTAGGACCAAAAGTTTTGGAGGAAACTTGTATGCATTAGTTATAGTTGATGATTACTCTAGATTTACATGGACTTTCTTCTTAGCACATAAGAATGAAGCTTTTACAGCCTTTAAGAAAATGGCTAAGTTAGTACAAAATGAAAAAGACATGAAAATAACTGCCATAAAGAGTGATCATGGTGGAGAATTTCAAAATAAAGAATTTGATAATTTTTGTGAAGAATTCGGAATATAACATAATTTCTCTACTCCAAGAACTCCACAACAAAATGGAGTTGTAGAAAGAAAAAATAGATCCTTAGAAGAAATAGCAAGAACTATGTTGAATGATTCAAATATACCAAAATATTTTTGGGCAGATACTGTAAATACAGCTTGCTATTTAAAGAATAGAGTGTTGATAAGACCAATTTTGAAAAAGACTCCATATGAACTCTATAAAGGTAGAAAACCAAATGTTTTATATTTCTATGTTTTTGGTTGTAAATGCTTTGTACTAAATAATGAAAAAGACAATCTAGAAAAGTTTGATCTTAAAGCTGATGAAGGAATATTTCTAGGCTATTCATCATCTAGTAAAGCTTTTAGAATTTTCAATAAAAGAACACAAACAATTGAAGAATCTATACATATTACATTTGATAAAACTAACCCCAAAAGGTTGGGAAAGGAATCTGTTGATGATGTTGCAGAAGTTTTAGAAGAGATTCAACTTGAAGAAAAATAGGACCATACCAAAGTGGATGAAGCAGTGGAAATTTCAGAAGATGCTCAACATGAAGATCTACCTAAAGAATGAAAAACTGCAAGGAATCACCCTCTGGACAACATAATTAGTGAAATATCCAAAGGGGTAACCACTAGACATTCCTTAATAAATGCAGGCAATAATATGGCTTTTGTATCACAAGTTGAACCTAAAAATATAGATGAAGTAATTATTAATGAAAATTGGATAATGGCAATGCAAGAAGAACTTAATCAGTTTGAAAGAAATAAAGTTTGGAAACTTGTTCTTAAACCTAAGGACAAACAAATAATTAGTACAAAATGGGTGTTTAGGAATAAGCTTGATGAAAATGGTATCATAATAAGAAATAAAGCAAGATTAGTAGCCAAAGGTTATAATCAAGAAGAAGGAATTGATTATGATGAAACATATGCACCTGTGGCTAGATTAGAGGCTATTAGAATATTGTTAGCATATACATGTATTATGGATTTTAAATTGTATCAAATAGATGTTAAGAGTGCATTCCTAAATGGATATATACAAGAAGAAGTGTATATTAGTCAACCTCCTAGATTTGAAATAAATAAATTTCATAATCATGTGTATAAACTCACTAAAGCCTTGTATGGACTTAAACAAGCTCCAAGAGCTTAGTATGAAATGCTAAGTAATTTCTTACTTCAAAAAGGATTCATAAGAGAAAAAGTTGACACAACACTATTTACAAAAAGAAAAGCACAAAACATATTACTTATTCAAATTTATGTTGATGATATTATATTTGGTGCTACTAATGAATCTTTGTGTAAGGAATTTGCCAAATTAATGCAAAACGAGTTTGAAATGTCTATGATGGAAGAACTTACATACTTCCTCGGACTACAAATAAAACAATGTGATGATGGAACTTTTATAAGCCAAACTAAGTACTGCAAAGAACTATTGAAGAAGTTTGGAATAGAGAATGCAAAGGAAATGGCTACTCCAATAAGTTCATTATGTTACTTGGATAAAGATGAGAAAGGTAAATCAGTAGATACTTCCAAGTACAAAGGTATAATTGGTTCTTTACTCTATTTAACTGCAAGTAGACCTGATATAATGTTCAGTGTTTGTATGTGTGCTAGATATCAATCCAATCCTAAGAAATCACACTTAACTACTTTAAAAAGAATTATGAAATACTTATTAGGAACTAAAGAAATGGGATTATGGTATCCTAAAGGATCAATATGTAACTTAATAGGATATTATGATTCTGACTTTGCTGGATGCAAGTTAGATAGGAAAAGTACTAGTAGAACTTGCCACCTTTTAGGAAACTCATTAGTTCTTAGTTTAGTAAGAAACAAATAAGTGTGGCTTTATCAACTGCTGAAGCAGAATATGTTATAGCAGGAAGTTGTTGTGCACAAATCTTATAGATGAAACAACAACTTATTGATTATGGTGTTCTCTTAGAGAAAGTACTAATCAAATGTGATAATACTAGTGCTATAAATCTCACTAAGAATCCTATAATGCATTCCAGAACCAAACATATTGAGATAAGACATCATTTCATAAGGGATCACATTCAAAGTAGAGAAATAATCATTGAATATATTGATACATCTAAATAATTAGCTGATATTTTCACTAAACTATTAGCTAAAGAAAGCTTTTTCTACATAAGAAAAGAGTTAGGAATAATTGATCCTACTTATGCTTGATGTTTTGAATGTTGAATGCATGATATTTTGATGTTTGATGTTATACACCGATTGCACAATCGATTGATTTAAGCATTATATACTTAAAATAATTAGAACATCAATTTGTACATCGATTGAAGTCAAAAATTAGTATACATGACTCTCTGGAGGTCATTATACATCGAATAGATAATCGATTAATGTGATAAAATAAGTACAGGAAATTTTATTAATCGATTGAACAATCGATTACTTTTAATTGAATAGGTCCAGTATATGATAGACATCGATTTACGCATCGATTGAATAACTAATCTTAAATACACTACTCACTTAAGAGGTTATGCATCGATTGACACATCGATTAGAATGTTTTTTAAAACACTGACCCTGTGTATACATCGATTGTAACATCAATTGCATTATAAATCCAAAATTTAGAACTTCCTGACTTACCTATACATCGATTTATCCAACGGTTGAATGATGTTGCAAATTGTTGGACTTACTGACATTGCTTATACATCGATTCACACATAGATTGCGTTGAAGTTTTAAAATTTGGTACTCTCTGACTTAGCTTATACATCGATTGGAACATCGATGTATATGATTTAAAATTAAAATCCTAATGCTAAGTACATCGATTAGCATGGGTATTGGAGGTAAAAACCCCTTAATACATCGATTGGAAAATTGATTGACTGTACTAGGTTTATTAGTTTCATCTTCCCTCCAAAATTCTTCACTTGTCTAAACCAAATCTCAGAGAACCTAAACCCTAGCAGAGCTTGAAATCTTTTCCAATGGCTTGTGTGAAGCATCTTGAACCCTCTACACCTGTTCCCTCTAACTCTACATCTTCCTCCTCAACTCAATCCTCCACACCTCAACGTTTATCACCCACAACAACCCCTGCACGTCCTAAAAGAAAATAGACTAAGAAAGCTCAGCCTTCTCAAAGGATTGACAAGCTTCAAATTAAAAGCTTGAAGAAAAAAATACAAGACAAAGGAAAGAAGGTTGCTGAATCTTAGACCAACACCTATGAACTAAGAAAGGAAGAAGAAGGTGGTGAAGGACACACCCAAAAAGAAAAATGTCCAAAAGAAAAGAAAGAGGACAGAGGAAGAAGACGAAGATGATGAAAGAGTTACTGAGATTGAACTTCTCAGGAGGTATTTCTCTGATGAAGAGCACATTATACTTTATAAGAACAATTTTAAGCACAGAGATACTCATGAAGCTAAAATTGTAGATTTCAATTATTTTGAAGCTCATGAATTTACTTTTCACAAAACTTTAGAAGAGTACAATCTGAGTCAATTTCTGCAGATTAAGAGTGATATTTACCCTACATTGATCAAAGTATTTTATTGCACATATGAAATGGACAATGTGGGATTCTCTGCTGAAGTAAAGAACACTAAAATTGAGATGACTTTTGAAGAATTTTCTCAATTTATTGGATTAGATTACAAAGGAGGTAATTTTGCTAGTACTAGAACAGACAGTATTTGGATAAAGACCTTTGATAGAGAAGCAGCAAAGAAGGTGCTTCTAATTGAAAATGCACCAGAAGGAAGACTGATAAATATCAGTTCAATGCACATTCAGCATAGGCTCCTGCAATATATGCTAAGCAGGATGCTGCTACCAAGATCAGGAAATCATGCTATGGTGCAGAACAATGACATTTTGATGCTCTGGGCTATGCTACAAAAGAAGCAACTAAGTTGGAGCTACATAATAGCTAGACACTTGTTGGACTGTAAAATCAGTGGTGCTACCCTACCATACCCTGGTTTGGTGATGTGTCTGCTGGAACATTTTAGTTTTTCTTTAGAAAATGAAGAAAAATTTGATGCCACAAAGGTAACTCACAAATTTAGTGAAGGAACAATTATCAAGATGAAGCCTGCTAAAGTAGATGGAGAATAGATCAGAATAGCTGATGAAGAACCACCAAGAGCTACTGAGGAAAATTCAGAGCTGAATAGCAAAATGGACAAGTTAATACAAATGTTTACAGACTTTGAGGCTAAGCAAACAAAACATCATCTGATGCAAAAATAATCTATTGACTACTTGAGTATTAGACTCAGTACCTTAGAAGGCCAAATGGCCACTCTATATCAACACCTAGGCATTTCCATCACTGCACCTCCAAAAGTTCATCCTACTTTTGAAGATGTTGTGAACATAGCTAAAGAAGCTACTGCTGCTGCACCTGCAGAGGAAATTAATCCTACAGGGCAAGCAAGTCAAGCTTCACAGCACACAGAAGATCCTAGCACCAATGCAGAAATTTAGGTCTTAGGATATTTTTAAGTGTGCCTGTAATGTTGTTTTTTGATATTACCTGAACTATTTTCAATTCTGTTTTGAACAATGATGATGATAATATGACTGAATGAATGATGGATATAAATGCATGATTGACTTTTAAAAATGTACTTTGATTCTCCCTTATATATATATATATATATTTATAATGACAAAGGGGGAGAAATAGGTACCATACCATACCATACAAATATAAATAGGTACCATACTATACAAATATACTATGATATACTAATCAACTTACACTAATGATCTAAAATATAAATAATGATGTAATGATCCTATACATGTTTACATATTAAAGAACTGTCAATTAGACAGGGGGAGTAAATGTTAATATTACTCTGATATACATTTTAATATTACTCTGATATATTGAATGTTAAACATGTTATGTATGGTAAGTTTGTCATCAATCAAAAATAGGGAGTTTGTGAATAAATAACCCTAGTGTGTTTTGATTAATGACTAAACTTAATATGACTATTATTTTGAGTCACTAACTGCTTGTCAAGCTTGAATTTTTCAATGAGATTTAAAGGAGCAAGTAACCTCAATGCAAAGATCAAGAAGGGTTACTTGAAGAAGAAACAAATACAATGAAGATCATTAGGAACATGTTGTAAAGAAAAGACTCAGTTTAATTCTTTGATTTAGCTCTCAATTAAGTAAAAATGGTTTTTCAAAAGAATAAATGGATTAAGAATGAACAAGGTTAATTAATAAGTTTGTACATCTATGTGTATATCAATGTACTTTCAGTTAATTAACTAACTTTTGATGAAAACCTATGTGTACATCTATGTATAATGTTATACATCTATGTATACATCGATTGATTCTGGACTTACTTGATCAATATGCACGTTTGCAAATATACATCGATTGGTACATCGATGTATAAATAAAACAGTGGCTAGAATGCATTTGACATATATATACATCAATTAGTACATCTATGTATATATAAAATATAAGTTTTTGACATATATATACATCGATTAGTAAATCTATGTATAAGTCAAAATAGAAGCATTTTACTTTAATACATCTATTGATACATCGATGTATAAGCCATAACAGAAGAAAGAACGTTTTAAAATAACTATACAATCAATTAGTTAATCGATGTATAAACTTCTGGGCTAAAATTTAAAGTGTTTTTTAAAGAACAACATCGATGTACTCATGTGTGTATCTTTAAGATCAAGAACATCCAAGATAACAATCGATTAGGTAATCGATGTATACATGTAATAAAAGTGAAATCTTGTTTAATACATCTGTGTACACATCAATTGACCAATACAGAATTTTTCTTTTAAGTCTGTTATGATCTCAACTGACTTGTAAAGTGTAACCAACGGATCTATTTTGAGATATACCTATATAAGGGTATTGGTAAACACTTTTTCAATAACAATTGATTCATATATGAAATCAAACACTCCAATTCAGAGAGCTTTTTCATTTCAAGAAAAACAGAGTATTTTTCTCTAGAGTTTTTAATTTGTAATTTCTGATTTCTTGGAATCTGATTCAATCTTTTCAAATTTTGTAAAAGAGAGATAAGAGAGAAAGTTCTCTTATTGGCTAGATCAAGAGTAGAAGGGACTCTTGGTGCTGTGTAAGAATAGAAGGGATTCTTGTAGGTTTTGTAAGATTGCTTTGACTAGAAAGCTGTCATTTAGGTAGAAGGAACTCAGAAGTGAAGCTTTTGTAAAGAATATTGTATATTGATTTTCTATAGTGGATAAATCTCACAATGGTGTGAGGACTGGATGTAGGTTACCAGTGGAGGTAGCTGAACCAAGATAAATCTCGGTTTACAATTTTCTCTATTCCTTAACCTTTTTATTTGCTTTATTTTTAAAGTATGAATTAAGCAATATGTTATGGATGCTTGTATGATTTGATTTGTTAATGATCATGTGTTAATCTGAAATCAATCTTATTGTTTATATTTCCTTATAAATTTCAATTCTTGAATGTAATACATCTTGCAAAAACACATTTTGGTTTGTTGGTTGACAAAATCACTTTCTTTGATTAAAGAACAGAATCAGTTTTTGCAAAAAGAGGGAAAATTTTAAAAACCTATAATACTCAATTCAACCTCCCCTTCTTAAGTAATTAGAAGCCATAACCAACATAATATGGAGTCGAAGTAATCATCTTAATATTCCTCGTTTTCGCATATTGTACAACCCTTCGACCAATAATCACAGTCCTTTATTAGTAATCAAAGTTTAAGGTGTTCCAAATCTGTGTACAATATGTTCCTTGATGAAATCAATTACATCATATTGTGTAACATCTTTTAAAGGAATAGCTTCAACCTTCTTTGTGAAATAGTCAATAGCTACTGGAATATATTTATGACCTTTATATGATGAAAGATTAATTTGGCCAATTAAATCAAGTGTCCATCCTCGAAATGGCCAAGGTTTTATAATCAAATATAGTTCACTAGCTAGAACATGTTGAACGCTCCCATGCTTTTGACGTTGTTCATATGGCTTAGCATAAGAATTATAATCCTTAGCCATAGTTGGCCAATATACTTTTTTTTATCGAAGTATAACCTATTTCATTTTCTCACTAGCTTGATGGACACCATATATGCCTTCATGAACTTCTGCTAAAGTCAAGTAAGCTTCAGATTCATTAAGACAACTTAATAGATTACCATCTACTAACTTTTTATAGAGCACATCACCTATTATAATATAATGAAGAGCCTTATATTTTACCTTCTTTTAGACTAATGAATTAGGGTCCTTTAAGTAATCTACAATCAACTTCCTCTAATTTGAGGGATCTAAATTTTTCTTTGGACAAATTTATACTTTTTCGAATGGATTAAGTTTTTCTTTAATTTCGATCAATTTGACTAATGAATCACTCGAAATTCTATACCCTGAGGCTATTTGGGCCAGCTCATTGGCCTCTGCATTTTCCTCTCTTGGAATGTGTTGTACCATAACCTCATCGAATTCATTTAACAACTTCATTGAAAAAGCTAAATATTTGATCAATTTCTCATTTATACATTTGTATTCTCGAGCCAATTGCTTAACTATTACTTGAAAATCACTTATGATTTTAGCATTTCTTGCTTTTAATGAAATTAATATTTCCAAGCTAGTTATCAATGCTTCATATTCTGCCTAATCATTTGAATATTTGCACCTTAATTCGAACATAAACGTGGTTAGGATTTCTTTAGGTGAAATAATTAGAACTCCCAAACATTCACCCCTATTGTGTCTAGAAATATCGAAGTACAACTTCCAGGGTTTAACCCTAATTAAGTTCATTTTTTTTCTTCGATATCCATATAAGAGTGTTCAGCCGAGAAATCAGCCAACACTTGGCCTTTAATAGCCTTTAAAGGCATATATTATAGAGAAAATTAGGTTAAAGTAAGATCTCATTTCTTTACTTGACCATGAAAGATAGGTATAGAAAACATATATTTTATTATATTAGTTTTTCATAGAACAAATACATCGAAGGGCTTAATATAACATTTCAATTTTGTACATGAAAAATACAATGCCAAACATAATTTTTCTACTACTCTATCTAATTTCAACATTAATCAAAACTCTACTAAGATAATAAATGACTCTCTTTTTTTCTAATCCTATTTTCATCCTCTTGGGCCAGTATGCTCCCAATGGTTTCTTCAAATGCTGAAATGTACAATTTCAAAGGACACCCTAGTGTAGAAAGGGTCATTATTGGAGGATTCGTCAGATATTCTTTTATCTTGTCGAAGGCTTCTTGGTGTTCCTTCTCCTATCTAAACTCTTCTTTTGTTTTGAGTTTAACCAATAGAGAAAAAATCTTAGTCTTACCAAATAGGTTTGATATAAATCTTCGAAGGAAATTTATCTTTCCCAACAAAGATTGAAGTTGTTTCTTTTTCGAATGAGGTGAAGCCTTTAATATAGTTTTTGCTTTATTTTTTTCAACTTCAACACCCTTCTTCTGGACTAAGAAACCAAGAAAATCACTTGCAGACACACCAAAAGCAAACTTAATGGTACTCATCTTTAATCCATATTTTTTTATTCTTTTGAATGATTGCCTTAAGTTTGTTAAATGCTCATATTTCAATTTTGATTTCACCACCACATTATCTATATAAGCTTCCATAAATTTACCAATTAAATCATGAAACATGGTGTTCATGGCTCATTGAAAAGTAGCCCCAGCATTTTTCAAACCAAAAGACATGACTACCCATTCATATGCACCAATTGCATCAAGACATCAAAATGTAGTTTTCAATACATCTTCTTCAGTACTGTAAATATGGTTATAACCAGACTATCCATCCATGAAACTTTGAATTTCATGTCCTGATGTTGAATTGTCTAACATGTCAACAATTAGCATAGGGTATTCATCTTTAGGTGTTGTAGAGTTTGGATCTCGAAAATCTATACTTACCCTTAGCTTACCATTTTTCTTCATTACAGGAACAACATTCGAAATCCAATTTACATACCTGGTGGTTCAAATAAACTTAGCTTTAAAAGTCTTTCGATTTCCTCTTTGATTTTCAATATCACCACATGAGCAAACCTTCTAGGAGCCTACTTAATTGGTCATTGTCATACTCGAATTGGCAGCCTATGCTCCACAAGCTCTCTGTTAAGTCCATACATTTCTTCATAGTCCCATGCGAAGCAGTCCCTGTACTCTTTGAGCAACCTGACTAATTCCTGTTGATAGTTTACATATAATAAACTACTAATATAAATAGGGCATTTAATTACATTATCAACCAAATTAATTTCTTGCAAGGGGTCTTGGACCTCTATCTTCTTAATGCATTAAGATAGAGGGGTCTATTCGAAGCTCAAGGAGAATCATCATATATACAGTCCAAATTTGCACCATTAGTGGTGCAAACCATTTTGTTAGCCATGTAGGCTAATAATTGAGCCATCAGGCTCTCAAGACTCATTTGAGTTTAGTTCATCAGGTCGAATTACATCGACCTTTGGGACTAGATAAAAGCCATTTATGTCCAAGTGACACATTTCGATGGTCTTACTGTCGAAGGCTCTAGTATCCCAAATATTCAGGGGCTTATCCACATGATTATTTTGTAGATAATAAAGATTATCATTAGCTTTAATCGATTCTAACTCCCCCTCTTCATTCCACACAAACATTTGTTGATGCACAGTCAAAGGTGTAACCCCTACAACATGAATTCATTCTCTTCCAAGCAATAAATTGTAGCTGGCTTTTGATGGCACCACTATAAAAAGTGTCGATCTTGTAACAGTCCTTATTCTTATGCTCAGAGCATCAACACCTTCAGAATTTAAGGACCTTCCATTAGAATAAGTGACTACCAGATTGCGTGGGAGTAAATCTGCTTCATTCTTTCTAAGCTTCTTCAGTAGACTCATAAGCATCAAGTTAATTCCTACACCTCCATCGACCAACACCCTTTGACAAGTTTTCCGTTGGCTACCACATTAGTGGTTGAAAGTGGTCCTTCATCTCTCTTGTTGGAATGTCAAAGATTACTGAATTCTTTTTTACCTTTATCATATCTTCTTCTAGTAACATGAAGCTTTCATTTACTTCCTTGAGCTCATTGAAGAAATCCTCTTCCATACTCTCTTTAGTCGAAGTCGCTGCATATTCTGCTGGAAGAACTAAAACAACATTTATAGAAAATTCAATGAAGATGGCTTCCAAGTCATTATCAAAACATGATTCGTAGGAATCAATAATCACATCTTTTTCCATTAACACTGCCTATTTTCCTTTCCTAACTTGATTTGTTATTCCTTTCACCACCTCTGCATATAGTCAAACCTTCATCTAAAAGGCTTGATTTTGAAGAGCTTGTTGTTGAGCTTACTGTTGTTGAATCCTTTGAGCCTTCCTCCATTGGATCTTTGACATGTTAATAACTCTATACCATGTAGTTATTTGTGCCCTATCTCTATGCTAGAATGAATGCTTAGTTCTTATTTATAATGCATATTTGGATGATTTTGTGCTTATATTTGTCATATTATGATTTGGATAACCTTCTATATGTTATTGAGCAAATTAAGCTTAAATTGTTATTGATTAAGTAGATTTATATATGTTACAAATTTAGTATTTTTTCTATGTTATGAAGGGCTCCAAATAAGGTCAAATATGGAGCATTTGAGCTAAAAGGCCAAGAGGAAGCCAAATCTGCATTTCAGCAGTCAACGTCGCGATGTAAGGTTGTGCATGCCGTGGCGTGGAGAGACATCTCAGCCATTTCCATACTTAGACCCGAGATGAGAGGGCCGTGACCCAAAAGAAGGGAGCGTCACTGCGCAAAGAGATTGACCCATTGGACACCGCGACATAAGTATGTGGGGGCCGCGGCGTAGTGCTGCAAGCTGAGCTTATAAATAAGTTTTTTCACTTTTTTCTCTAAGTCTTGGCCGTTTGAGCCATTTCCATTTTTAATTTTCTTAGGTTTAGGTAGTTTGAGGTAAGCTTAGGCTAGATCTCCATTGATGGTGGATTGGAGGCTAGGAACAAGGATAGAGGAGGATTCAAGCTTCAAAGACAAATCAATGAGCTTCCTTGCTCTCTTATCTTCCTTATCTTCCTTGGATATGATTTTACTTATATTTTCATGTTCATTATATAACTAAGCTGTATTTAGGGATATTTTGGATCCTTTTCTATATATATTAATGATGTGTTCTTCTCTGAGTTTGTGTGGATTCTTGATTTTGTTCAATTATAATCTATGCTTAATACTTGCTGTTGGTTGGCCATCAATTGCATGATCCTAATATTATAAATGAACTAGACATAGGGATTTGTTAATATGGATATGGTATGGTTGATGCATGTTCAACTTTTCAGTTGATTTGTTAATAAGATAGAAATATAACTATTGGTCATGCATAGTGTGTGATTGAGAATAGATTGTTCAAGAGTGAATTTTGTGTTAGCTCTCAAGAAAACTTGGTGAGTTGGGTAATTGAAACTAGGGTTGATTAACTTAGAAATAGGCTTTTAGCTAAATTAGATTCTTAAGCTAACCTAATCAGTGCATTCATGTTAATGAAGAGGATTGCATGTTGTTGGTAGGTGTAGGGGGTGAAAAAGGATTTCCTGAAACCTAATCGTTTATCTTTATTGTTTTTATATCTTTACTTTCTTTACTTTTGTTCATCTTTATATCCTTGAATAGAATTAATTAAGCTATTGGTTGGTACTTAACTTTAGAAACCTTTATCCTCATGGGAATGATCTTATACTCTATATGTGTATTACTTGAGCGATATTTATACTTGTGGTTAGCAAATTGGCAACACGTTTTGACCTAATCAAGTCGCGGCATTGAGTTGAATGTCGCGGCGTTGGGACCCAAAATTTCCAGAATTTCTCTGTTTTGCAAATGCTTTTCAATTTTGTCTATTCAATATTAATAGTTTGCAATTCTTTTTCAGGTCTAATGGATCACAAACGCCAAAAGGGATCTAGCAGTCAGCATAACAAGGAGCCATCGCCTCCTCCACAATTTGATCAGAGGAGGTTCGTATCAGCCGCGGCCGAGCAGAAATATATGGTACTGGTTAGTAAAACAGTGATCGTGGAGCGCAAATTTTATTTTTTAGACAACATCCATGAGGATATTGAGAGGACCATTCGTCTGCTGGGATGGGGCCATTTTGTAAAACACCCTGAGGTGGCAGTACTCCCATTAGTTCGTGAATTCTATGCGAACTTAGCCTTTACTGCACTAGGCACTACTACCATCATGGTACGGGGACACCAGGTTCCCTATTCTGTGGAGGATCTCCGAGCAGTACTGAAACTACAGCCTCCACCTCTTCTAAGTGAGTATACAGATTTCTGTTGTTTGGAGCCTGAGGAGGGGATTGATCTTAGCTTGGTGACTGCTCGTATTTGCACTACCGAGTCTCAGACGGTGCAGTGGACTATGAGCATCCAGATGAACAGGCCTCGTTACTTTCCCAGAAGTTGTTTGATGCCTGAGGTGAAGGCCTGGTACCATTTTATATCCACCAGGATCCTCCTATCAAACAACTTATTGGAAGTGACCAGGGATCGGGCGATTCTCATATATTCTATTTTAGAGCACCGATCCATAGACGTTCCTCAGATTATACATGATTAGCTTATCAGAGCAGCGAGGGAGGCCAGGAGCTTCTTCTTTCCTTCACTCATCCATGCATTGTGTCGGAGGTAGGCTATTCAGACTAGCCCTCATGAAGAGAAGACTGATGTAAAATAATCTCTCAATGAGTCTTTCATTATGAGGTTGAGAGGAAAAGCAACACCTGCACCCGCTCATCAGAGGCAGGCTCATAGAGAGTCTTGAGCAGCACCAGCATCTCGAGCTGCACCAGTATCTAGAGCAGTAGCGCCGAGAGCCGCAGTTCTTGAGCCCCAAGCCGCACCTACAGATGACACTGATTGGCATTCCAGGATGGAGGCTAGGCTAGTCCATATGGAGGCCATGTTTGGTTACACGATGCAGACCCAGCATTGGATGGCGGAGCGTCTCGGACTGCCGATGGAGGACTTTCCAGTCCCATATTTCCCACCCACTATTGTTGCTGGACCCTCCCAGGCTGGCCTTTCCAGTGCACATACTGCAGAGGAGGATGTTGATAGCAGTGATGATGGAGATGATTATGATGCTGATTTTAAGGGCCCTGACAGTGATGATCCATTTATCTAGCTATTGCGATCAGGCTTTTCATTTTCTTTCATCGTCTTTCTTTTTTTATCTCTTTTTGTATTTATCTTTTGTACAGTGAGGACGCTGTTTCTCTCAAGTTTGGGGGGGTGTCTTTAACTTTATGTTTTATTTCTAATACGCAATAGTATTATATTTTCAGACTATTATGTTTATGTGCATATGTTTTCGTATTATGAGTATGTTAGTTTTATACTTTTTGAAGTGTATGTATGTGTTTTAGTATTTTAGCTTATTCAATAACTATAGGAGTAGTTATCTTGAAAATTTGATAAAAAAATCCATTCAAGATACAATTGTCATTCCCTTTCACATTGTGTGTTGTAATGTTTAAAAACTAGTGTGAATGATTGTCCAATGATAGATATGGATGCAACCTTCATTTTTCTGTGAATCTATATGCAATCTTTGGCTCATGCTGAAGCATTCTAGTTTTTTTTTTATGTATGGTGAGTTTCCCATTTGCATGCCTTTTGAACTTTGGGAAGAATAAGAATGTTTTCTTAGAGAAAGTTTATGGATGATACATGTGAAAAATTCAATTATCTTAGAAACTATTTGGCAACTCTCTTGAGGCGAAATCCTAAGTTATGCCTGATCGAAGAAATGATTAGGGTATTGTTTGGATCGATTGAGCCTTAAAAAGCTTACCCTGATATGATGATATCTCTAAGTCCCATTTTGAAGCCTTATACTATTTGGCCTTATTTATTTTTCATAACCATTGTGTTCGTTAACCTGCTAACCGTTCTAATGCATGTGAAAGCATTACATTTTCTTCCTACTATCTATGTTTGTTGAGTTCATGATGTGCTATTTCTTGAAGTAAGTCTATTAGTTACAAGTATTAATGATTCAATACAAAATGAGCTTTAAGGAACCAGATGTAGTCAAAGAAAAAAGCATTATTTTGCAAAATAAAAAAATAGAAAAGAAAGAGAAAAGAAAATAAAAATGAAAAAGAAAAGCAAGCATAAGTAAAGTAAAATGTGAAAAACATCAAAATGGTTCTGGCAAGTTATTTATGTTCACTGTTGAGTACCCTTCTAATATCAGTTAATGGCTCATATCTTGAATTAATATATTATGTATCTCAATGTTTGTATTGTATCCTTTCCCTTCATTTTTTTCGCCCATACCATTGGCCTAACATTATAAGCTGATAAAGTCCCTCTTAATCCTTAATCTTGTGTGATTTACATTAGTGGAGAGAGAGTTGATTTACAATCTTGTGGATTCTATGAATCATATACATATATGTTTATAAACTTATCTGAATGTGTATGACTTGATTAGGAGAAGTTTATCTTGCATGTTTGTGAAAAATGTGAATTGCATGAAGAGTTATTTGGATTGATAGCATCTTAAGGATTGTATATGTGTGGAACTGTTTATGGGGCATTTACACTTTTTAAGGAATGTTTCAATCATTATACACTACTAGCTGTGGTTTAAAAGAAAGAAAAGAAGATTGAAACAATATTTGCTAAATGAATGTTTGATTTGAATTGTTAAGCTGATTTACTTAGTCTTATTTTGTTTTGCTCGAGGACTAGCAAAATGTAGGTTTGGGGTTGTGATAACTCCATACAATGTAGTTATTTGTGCCCTATCTTTATGCTAGAATGAATGCTTAGTCCTTATTTATAATGCATATTTGGATGATTTTGTGCTTATATTTGTCATATTATGATTTGGATAACCTACTATATGTTATTGAGTAAATTGAGCTTAAATTGTTATTGATTAAGTAGATTTATATATGTTTCTAATTTGGTATTTTCTCTATGTTAGGAAGGGCTCTAAACAAGGTCAAATATGAAGCATTTGAGCTAAAAGGCCAAGAGGAAGCTAAATCTATATTTCGGCAGTCAACGTCGCAGTGCAAGGTTGTGCACGCCGCGACGTGGAGAGGCATCTCAGCCATTTCCATACTTAGACCCGAGATGAGAGGGCCGCGACCCAAAAGAAAGGAGCGCCGCTGCTCAAAGAGACCGACCCAGTGGACGCCGCAGCACAAGTATGTGAGGGTCGTGGCGTAGTGTGGTAAGCTGAGCTTATAAATAAGATTTTTAACATTTTTCTCTAAGTCTTGGCCGTTTGAGCCATTTCCATTTTTAGTTTTCTTAGGTTTAGGTAGTTTGAGATTAGAAAGCTTAGGTTAGATCTCCATTGATGGTGGATTGGTGGCTAGGAACAAAGATGAAGGAGGATTCAAGCTTCAAAGACAAATCAATGAGCTTCCTTTCTCTTTTTCCCTTTCTCTCTTCTCTTCCTTATCTTCCTTGGATATGATTTTACTTGTATTTTCATATTCATTGTATAGCTGAGCTGTATTTAGGGATATTTTGGATTCTTTTCTATATATATTAATGATGTGTTCTTCTCTGAATTTGTGTGGATTCTTGGTTTTGTTCAATCATAATCTATGCTTAATGCTTGCTGTTGGTTGGCCATCAATTGCATGATCCTAATATTACAAATGAACTAGATATAGGGATTTGTTAATATGGATATGGTATGGTTGATGCATGTTTGACTTTTCAATTGATTCATTAATAGGATAGAAATATACCTACTGGCCATGCATAGTGTGTGATTGAGAATAGATCGTTCAAGAGTGAATTTTGTGTTAGCTCTCAAGGAAACTTAGTGAGTTGGGCAATTGAAACTAGGGTTGATTGACTTAGACATAGGCTTTTAGCTAAATCAGATTCTCAAGCTAACCTAATCAATGCATTCATGTTAATGAAGAGGATTACATGTTGTTGGTAGATGTAGGAGGTGAAGAAGGATTCCCTGAAACTTAACCGTTTATCTTTATTGCTTTCTGTCTTTACTTTTGTTCATTTTTATGTTCTTAAATAGAATTAATTAAGCTATTGGTTGGTACTTAGCTTTGGAAACCTTTATCATCGTGGGAATGAACTTATACTTTGTATCTGTATTACTTGAGCGATCTGTGCACTTGCGGTTAGCAAATGGGCAACATGTTTTGACCCTATCAAGTTTAAGGACCTTTAAACTGATTCAAAGACTGTCCTACCTTATTTATTAACCAAGTATTTAGTTTTGCCCCATTTCCCTTCACAAGGTATTGTACCCCCAATTCAAACCTATGCCAATTAGGCTTATATATTGGAGCTTTTTGAAAGTTTTGGCTATTTTGAATCCACTTATTAACAGCCACATGGCTAGTAGAATTCTAGTCTTGTCTTTTCTGAATTCTCCTGTAAAATCTACCATCATAACATATTTTTTATTAATAGGCTGGTTCTGAATCTCCAACTTCTCTAATTCCACAAATGAAATAATATTCATTTCTTTTTTCTTTTTAACTACCTCGAAAGATTTTACTGCCAATCTATTGAAAACAGCGCTACACCTTGGGCACAATGAAACTTCTATGTCATTTTCTTTCTTACGAAGTAAAAACTCCACTTAGGTTTCCATTGCCTTAGGATATACTTTTTTTTTCATTGACTTTAAACATATCGACATCAATTCCAATATTAACCTCTTGAGCCTTGTTCTCAGAAACATCTACCACATTCACATGTAAGAAATCAATTGGCTCGATTTAACTGACATTCACCTTGAAATGATTTGAATTAACCTCTATTTTCTTTTACACTTTTCCTCAAATCTAAGTTTGCCTTCTTTAATCCCCTTTTGACTAAGATCCCTGAAATGAACACAGTTGTTAGTCAAATGATCATATTTGTGATGGCATTTATAATATTTTTAACTTTTTATCTCCTCAGGGGAAGGAATTTTTTGATCATCAGGGTAATTTGATTTGTTTATCTTTCAACAAAACAGTAAATATTTGATCAACTTTAGTTATATCGAAGTCATAAGATTACCTACTTGCAAATTTTGACTTATCTTTAGCTTGAACTGGTTTTAAAGACGCATAAACATAAGAGAGACCAGATTGAAGTTCAGCTATGTTTACTTCATTTCCCTCCTCATTTATGTCTTTTTTTTCATTTATTTTGACATAGGCTACTTTATATCTTCTTAAATGTTTTTTATACTTTTCCTTTTCAACTTTAAGATGTTCGATCTATCTTACCTTATCAGCAAGTTAAGATATGTCTAATAGTTGTTGGTTCATTAATTTCTTCCTGATCGAATAATCTAAATTGTTAGCAGCAATTTTAATCACTTCAGACTCAAGAATGGTTCTGAAACATCTAGCCTTCATTTTCCTAAATCGAGCTAAGTAATCATCAATAGATTCCCTACTTATTCATTTTATATTGAATAAGTCTGTTAGGCTTACTTTAGTCTTTCCTTGGAAGAATTGTTCATGAAAACTTCTTTTTAATTGATTCCATGAATGTACTGAGTTTGGAGGGAGAGTTGAAAACCAAGTAAATGCATTCTTGGTCAAAGAACTAGAGAAATATTTCATTTTTAAATATCCATTATTAGCGATATTTGTAAATTTGATTGTGTATCGAGCTACATGTTCGACTGTGGATTCACCCATCTCCCTCGATAATTTAGTTAATTTTGAGATTTTCATGCCCCTTGGTAATTCTGCCTATTGTATAAAATTTGGGAATGCTGACACAAAGTATGATTGATTTTCATACCCCACATTGAAACCATACATATTTAATACTTGTTCAATAACCTAGCTGATGTTTTGATGTCCCCAAGATTGTTTCGCCTTAGTCTTTCTAAGATATTTTTAGCATTCTAATTTTGATTAACTAATCGAACTTCTTCAAGTTGGATAAGCTGATTTTGCATATTTTGTATTGGATTGGCATTTCCTACTTGGTTTACAATAGGATCCTCAGGGTTTCCAAACATATATGCAATCCTACCCATTTGCCTAGCAAGTGTGTTATAAGTATTATTAGTTAACTTGATAAGTGGGGTTATCACTGTTGTCATCTGTTGAGTCAACATATTAACCATTTCATGATTGCTTTCATCGAAGACTTGTCAAATATTACTCAAGGCAGTATTAGAATTTCATATCGGGATCGAAAATAGATCCCTTGTTAAATTTGGAAAAACTAGGGTCCTTAAGTTCAACCTATCATTTCGATTAACACTAGTTCCTACCCCTTGAGTGTTAGCATTTACCCCTTGTTTTCTTGGTGAAACATTTGGTAATGTATTTGTATATGTGGCCTAGATAGTACCTAATGGTTGTGTAATAACTTGAGGTGTAAATCCAGGAGGTAATCCATATATTAGTGTCGTTCGATTTACCCTAAGACTCATTGTTTTTGAAGAAGAAACAGGAACTCCTGTAGTTGGAATAACCTCACTAATTATGTGATTTTGTGGCAAAGTATTAGACACTATGGTGTCATTATTGCCACTAACTCCATTATTTTCCAAGAGGATTTTAAGAGTTATTTGAATCATTTTCTGACATTCTTGGAACAATAATTTTACCACTTCTTAATCATATAAGTTATTTGAGTAGATTCTTTTCATAAACCAGTCTCTCCACTTGGTCACACTAGGCATGCAAATTTGTTTACTGAAAATTTTATCTAAGGACAAATTCAATACTTGTTATCATTCTAGGAAGGAAATCTCTTCCTCTCAAGGATTATCGAGTATTTGGAGTTTTGTGAATTTTAAAGAATGTCAAAAAGTATATTCAATTTGAATAACAAGAAGTTATGTAATAATTGAAAAGCAAAGAAAGTATTCAAGAAACACAATTAAACTAAATAAAAGCGCTAAACAATAATGAAATAACATATGCAAGTGAAATTAACAAGTAAATGAATGAAAGCATACAAAGCAATTTAAAGAAAGCAAGTAAAGAACAAGGAATAAAACTTGTAGAAAGATAAAATTGACTAAAATGAAAAGAAAATAAGAAATTAAAGCAATTAAATGAAAGCAATAAAAATGAAAAACAAAGAAACTTGCAGAAAAGTAAATAAAGTAATTAAAAGAAATTAAATGATTTTGAGAACCACTCGATCAAGAGACGAAGGAGAATTGCAAGAAATATAAATGAATTGCTTTAAACTTGCATTGGGTGGAAAAGTTTATAGAAATAAAGTAGGGTGAAAGGCATACTTGACTAGTTCCCTTTGGTAATCCTTTTGTGTCCACGATAGACGTGATAAGAATTGTGAGAGAATTTGTGCAAGTGTTTCCAACTAACCTAAATGCCTCCACCCCCTTGGTATGTATAGATAAGGGTAGTAACTGTTATTTTGGCAAGATTATAACAAATGTCTTGGTTAGGAATAACTTACTAAACTAATAGCAATGATTACCTTGTCTTAGTGTTACAGACTCAATTGTTAATAACTTCCTAAATTCAAATTCGAACACTTGATTTTGAATTTTAAATTAAGCATAATTGCCTTGAATCTGCTTGAAAATATCTCTAAACTTGAAAGCTTCCTAAGCAATCTTAAAAATCTGCTAAGTGTTGACTTTGTCCTTATTTCAATCTCTTTAGTATGATTTGGAGAAGTTTTCTTTCTTATTTAGTCGAAAGGTGTCCTCAAGAGCTCATTCACTACCTTCGATTATTCATTGACCTATAAAATTAATTGAACATCGTAATCGAATTGTTTATCTTCAATTAAATTGAGCAAAATTTAATTTAGTCAATTAAATTAACCAAAAGATGTTTTAAATGCTAACCTATTTCTTTTAAAGATCAAAAAATTTATATTTATACCAACAACTATATTCCAAGAACAAAACCATTTTTGTGGATGGAACAATAGAAAAATTGAACATTGGCTCCATGGATAATCTGTTATGGATACAGTGCAATGTGGTGGTTCTTTCATGGCTTACGAGTGCACTCTTTAAGAAGATTCGGGGAAGTGCTACTCATGTTGAAACTAGCAGAGAGATTTGGAAAGATTTAGAATAACATTTAACTCAAGGCATAACACTAAGGGTCCATGAGTTGAAATGTACGATAGCACTTCTGCAGCAAGAGAAGTCCCTAATTTCTTCCTATTATGGTAAGTTGAAGGCTGTTTGGGGGGAGATGTAAGGACTCAATCCAGTGCCAACATGGTAGTGTGAATGTACTTATGGCGTTGCAAAGAAGATGCAGACCATGCACAAAGAAGAGAAAGTTTTTGATTTCTTGATTGAGCTTGATGAAGCTTATACTACTGTCAAATCCCAAATTTTGAGTGTTGATCCAATAGAAAATCTTAGAAGAACATATGCGATTGCTGCGTAAGAAGAGAAACAGAGATTGATCATAGCAATGTGTGGACATGGTGGAGATGGAGATTGCAACCATGAGCAATGATCAGCATGCGCACACTGTGGAAAAATGAATCATAGCAAGGAGTATTACTATGAAGTGATTAGCTATCCCCCTCACTAGCATAAGCCTAGAAACCTAAGCACGAAACAGATGTGACATCCAAGAAATTGCGGTATAGTGATCAAATGTGAACACACGAGAATCAGCATCCTGTGGTACAATGTCAAGCGTGAGTTCATGAGCAGCATTTGCTGTAACCATGGACGACACCAACACCACAACAATCCCTGCTTTAACTCCAATGCAACTTTAAAAGATGATAGTGTGATAACTTCATGTAATGTAGTTATTTGTACCCCATAATTATGCATCATAGAATGCTATGTCCTTGTTATTATGTATATATAAAAGATTTTATGTTTTTATTGGTTAAATTTCCTTTGGATATCTTTCTATATGATTATGAGTAATTTGTGTATATTCATTAAGTGATTAAGTGGATTTATAATTTATATTTAACTTGGTGATTTTTCTAATATAGGATGGGCTTAAAACTGATATATTGGAGCAATTCAAGATTCAAAAGCTCAAGAGAAAGCTAAGGAGGCATTTCAGGAGAGAGCGTCGCGGCATAAAGGAGTGTGCGCCACGACGCAAAATGTGCATCATCAAGCTGCCATACAAAAACCCGAGGCTAGAGTACCGCGGCACAAAAGAATGTGCGCCGCAGCACTAAGTGACTGACTTAATGCTCGCCGTGGTACAAGGGAGTGTGCGTCGCGGAGTGATGCGCAAAACTGATCTTATAAATAGATTTTTAGCAGATTTTCTTAGGATAGTCTTTTGGTTTTAGAGAAGTTGTGCCTAGTCCTTCATTTCTGAGGCTAAAAAAGGCTAAAGGAGCCAAGGTTAGAGGCTATCTTCCTCATAAAGGGAGATTCAAGCATTAATGGCAACATCTATAAGCTTTTCTTCCTTTCTCCCTTTGTTTTTTTCTCTTTCTCATTCTTTAAGCATGTATTTTGTGTTGTAATTTCATGTTCAATGATGTAGCAGCTGTATTTAGGGATATTTTGAATCCTTTCTATGATTATTGATGTTTTTGTTATCTTTTGAGTATATATTGTTGTTTAGTTATGTTCAATCATATGGTTCTTAATGCTTTTGAAAGTTTGATCAGCTTTTGAATGATTTGTTGAAATCTGATAAACCTAGAAATAGGAATTTAGATCTAATGTATAGTTAATGCATGTTCGATGAGTTCAATTGGTTTGGATGAGTTGATTCGCTAAATGTATAGAAATATACCTTTTAGCCATGTATAGTGTGTGATTGAGAATAGATCATTCATGAGTGGAATATGCACTAGTTCTCAAGGAAACTTAGTGGATTGGGTAAATGAAACTATGGTTGATTGATCTAAACATAGGCTTTTAACTAAATCAGATTCTTTAGCTAACTTAACAATTCATTGATGTTACTTATAAGGGTTGCAAGTCATTAGTATGAAATAAGAGGTGAAGAAGGATTTCCTAAATCTCTAAACCATTATCTTTATTACTTTTGTAGATTAGATTTAGTTCATTTATGCATTCCCTATTTTTATGTTCTTGAATAGAATTAGGTAAGCTATTAGTTAATATTTAGCATTGGAAGTAAATTTATCCTTGAGGGAACGATCTTTACTTTCCACTTTATTACTTGAATGATCCGTGCACTTGCGACCTATTTTGGGACCAACAAGTTTTTGGTGTCATTGTCGGGGATAAAGTATTATTTCTATATTGCTAATATTGATAATGAGTTTGCTTAGTTCTAATTCAAGTTTTTATGTTTTGTTGATAGTGTTACTAGGAAATCAAAACGTAGTTTGAAATCCACCTTCCACAAATATTGAAGATTCTGATTTCTCAGGTAAGATAGAGGATAAGTGGGTTATTGACATTAGAGCTATGAATCATATAACCTGCAATCTTGAATCACTATCTGATGCTGTTTCTCCCCCCCCCATACACCATATGTTCAAATTCCTAATGGGGACACAATAGCGGCCTATGCCTTGGGCTATATAGATCATGGAAAACAATTGAATCTTGAACAAGTCCTTGGAGTTCTAGAATTTTGTTTCAATTTATTGTCAGTTAGTAAATTAACATGTGACTATAATTGTACGCTAACTTTTTATTCAAAATTTTGTGTGATACAGGACTTACACTTAAGGAAGCTGATTGGAGTGGGCAGAGAACGAAATGATCTTTACTATTTTGAGCTAATTAGAGAGGAGAAGGCACTCATGACAAGCAGTGTTGTTAGCGCAGATTTATGGCATTGCCATTTGGGACACCTGCTTATAAATCGCATCTCCTTAGTTCCAAATTTAGCTGTTCATTTTGTTCATAAAAATAGTTCACTTTGTGATGCTTGTTGTAAGGCGAAATAAATGTGTTCACCTTTTCATATTTGTATGAATAAAAGCATGCACCCTTTTGTATTGATACACTGTGATATTTGTGGTCCATACAGAATTGAACCCTTCTTTAGTTCTCATTATTTTCTTACTATAGTTGATGATTTTAGTCGAGCAACATGGGTTTCCTTTTGAAGTGCAAATCAAAAACAAGGACTTATCTGGTACAATTTTTTAATTGGGTTCACACTCAGTTTAATTCATAGGTTAAGATCTTGAGGACAGATAATGGCCTAGAGTTCACTCATAGTGATTTGATGGCCCATTACTTTGATCTTGGCATGGAACACCAATCCAATTGCATGTACATACCACAATAAAATGGTGTAGTAGAGTGAAAGCATAGAAACCTTCTTGAAGTGGCATGAGCACTTCGTTTCCAAGAAAATCTTCCCATCTTATTTTAGGGAGAATGTGTCTTCACTATTGCATATTTGATCAACCGCATGCCTTTCTCAATTCTACAAAATAAAACTCTATATGAGCTTTTATTTGGGAGATCTCCAATGTATGATCATCTAAGAAGTTTTGTTGCTTTTGCTATGTACATGTGAATAAAAGACCTCATGACAAGTTTACGCTTCGTGCTAAACCTAGGATCTTTATTGATGACAAAGTGATTTATATTTCCCATGATGTTCATTCCTTTGAAGATATTTTTCCATTTGCAAGCCATCTAACATCGGACAATGCTCAGTCTTATTCCTTGTCCCGGTTTGACTTAACCAATGACTTAAATAGGCCATTACCTTAACGAGAACCTATATATTTTATGGAACCCATTATGCCCAGCATCTCTACAATTGGGCTCTGTGATTCCACATCACCTACTAGTCCCAAATCTAACACACAGGCCAGTTCACATGTGTAAATGTCACCTACCCATGTCATGCAACTAGTGTCTTTTGGGGATGAGTCTTCATTTTCTAATGATGTTGCACCATCTGGTCTATTTAGTCCAACACCTCTAACTGATATCTTAACATTTCTAGCACCGACCAGCTTCATCGCTCTCCTAGAAACACATCATATGGCAGCAGCAATTCCTTTAATTTATGAGAAAAGACAATGATGAGTATCTCACTCCTTGGCTGGATACAATTATGTATTGCCTCCCTTTCTAGCTCCTCCTGGTACCACACCATCTTCTCCCTCTCCATCAGCTCACTCGACAGTCTATCCTTTATCTCATTCTATTTCTTATAATAAGTTTTCTTATGCCCACAATATTTTTTTAGTGGCTATCTCCTCCACTGATGAGGCAAAATCCTTTTCTCAAGCTGTCAAGTATGAAAATTAGAGAGATGCCATAGCTAAGGAAATTCTTGATTTAGAGGTCAATAATACCTGGACTTTGCAATATTTATCTCTTAGGAAGCGTACTATTGATCCCAAATGGGTTTACAAAATTAAATATCACCCCAATGGAAGCATTGAACAGTACAAAGCACGTATCGTTGCCAAAGGATACACTCAGATTGAAGGTGTTGATTTCCATGTGACCTTTGCACCCATTGTTATATAAGCCACGATACGCGGCTTGTTAGTTGTTACTACAACCAAGAACTGGGAGCTACGTCAATTAGATATTAATAATACCTTTTTCCATGGTGATTTGGAGGAAGAAATATACATGAAGATTCCACAAGGGCTTGCCAAGCAGGGGGAGCATCACTTTTGTCACTTATTGAAATCTCTCTATGGTCTTCATCAAGCCTCCAACAATTGGTATCATAAGCTCACCACTTCCTTTCTCTTTATTGAGTTTCAATAGTCTTCTATAGATCATTCCCTGTTTCTTTTCTCTCATGGAGGATCTTTTGTTTCAGTCCTCATCTATGTTGATGATATCATTATCACTAGAACTGATTCAACTAGGATCACTAAGCTAAAACAATACTTGGATGCCAAATTGCATATCAAAGATCTAGGCAAACTCAAGTACTTCCTTGGAATTGAGGTAACACGATCACCTACTGGGATAGCTCTAAAACAGTGCAAATATGTGCTTGATATCCTCATTAAGTGTGGTTTTATGAGTTGTAAGCCAGTTGTTTTTCCTATGAAGCAACAACATAAACTTTTCACATGATTCTAGGGAGGCCTACACTGATCCTAGGGAATATTGATATCTGATTGGGAGATTGCTTTACCTCACCATCACCTGCACTGACATTAGTTATGCAGTTCACATTCTTAGCTAATTCATGCATGCACCACAAGAACCACACCTTAATGCAACAAATAGGGTGTTACGTTACCTTAAAGGCACCCCATGCCAAGTTATTTTGCTTCCCTCTAATAGCTTTTTGTCCTTGCAAGCATATTGTGATGCGGATTTGGTGGGATGTCCAATGACTCATCAATCCACTATAGGATATATTATCTTTCTTGGTGATGTGTGTGAAATAACATCATATTCTATTCTTGTTTTGCATGCATTTTTAGGCATTTTAGTTTCTCCTTTTATTTATTTTTCATTTAGTTCAGATAATTACGGTGTTTGTGGTATTGTTGTGCAGGAATTGTGCTCAATTGGCCTTGAAATGGATGAAAAGCTTGCACGATTGAAGTTGGAGCTTTACGGATAGCAAACAGGGGCAAAAAGCTCACTCTAGAGAGATCCACGGTCTGCCTGTGGAATTTTCCACGGCCATGGATCGAGCAGCAACTTGAAGAAGCAAAAGAGAAACTCCAGAGAGATCCATGGCCATGGAATTCAGTCAGCAAGATCCATGGCCATGGATCGCAGTACACATCAATTTTTAAGTTTTATTTTTTATTTCTTTTGGGGCCTTTTAGCCAATTAAATAGATCTTCTGAATACAGTTTTGGGGGTTCTAATTTGGTTTGAAGGAGGCACACTTGGAGGCTCTGGATCTTGATCTTTCTTCCCTCTTCTCTCTTTGATTACGAGTTTGGATGTTCTTGAATTTAATTTCTTGTTTCTTCTTCTCCATGTCTGAGTAGTTTCTTTTGTTTATAGGATTGGCCAATACCCTTTGATACATTGATGATGATTAATTGACTTTGTTTTCCTTTTTATTAATCTTGAATGTTCTTTGATTCAATCATTATTGCACTTATTCATATGAATTTGCTAGCCACATATTTGCATCTCATAGATATCTAGGGACGTACTGAGAGGTGAACCTAGGTTTGGGAACCATAAGAATTAAACTTAAGGTCCAAATTACGAGAGTAACTTTAGCCTTTCGAGGATTCAATGAATTACCATAAAGCGTAATAGGTTTAATTTAAATTCAATTACCACGAGAGTAAGAATTAGTTTAATTGGACACGGTTCTTGTCTCTTGAGAAAGAACATTAACTAATTTAGGGTAATTCACCTTCAATTGAATTTTTATTTTAATAAAAGGGTTGTCAATTAGGATTTGTCTTATATCATTATGGTTACACCAATCTTAAAAGCTTTCTTGAATCTAAAAAACCTTTCTTAATAACTTGTTGTTTTTGTTCTTAATTTTACACTTTAATATTTATTTATTTATTTAATTACTTGGATATTAAGATTTCATTAATCAATAATCTTATCCCCTTTGTTTAATCTAATTGAATTAATTAATTAATTGGTATTCATAGACACAGTCCCTGTGGATTTGATCTTTTATTACTTGACGACGAAACCGTATACTTTTGGATTTCATGCATCACTTGGCTCATTCCTTATCTTTTGGAGATCAAAGAAGCAGACTGTAGTTTCAGACTCTTCTGCATTGGTTGAGTACCTTGCATTGTGCTATGGCCACCACTACTAGTGAAATCATTTAGCTTCTTCGTCTCCTGCAGGATCTTCAAGTACCTCATAACACTCTCATTCCCTAATTTTGCAACAACCAAGCAGCACTCCATATAGTAGCTAATCCAATTTTTCATGATCAGACAAGACACATTGAAATAGATTATCATTTCATTCACTAACACATTCAGTTGCTAACACTTGCGATTACCATGCAACATTGATGATGAGTTTTGATGATAACAAATATGGAAATGATGAGAAGACCGAGTCCAAGATCTTCAAGATTAGCATTAGGAGTTAGGATCTTTCTTGTACAGAGCTTTTTATAGGATATCTTAGTGTTTAACTCAAAAGATCTAAGAACATGTTTTTCTACAAACTAAATTAAAGTTTTAATATGGCTTTGAAAATCAAAGAGTTTGTGGATTTTCAGAAATCACATGATCTATTTCTTAAAAGTGTTTTTCATAACTTGAAATAGAGGTATTCGAATAGCCTTGAAGGTATTCGAATACAATCCTTCTGAAAAATGCTTTTTAGAACGTGTTTTAAACAGTGGTATTCGAATACTTCTTTGTGGTATTCAAATAACCTGCTTCTGAGATTATTTATGAGAAAATAAAAAACAGTGATATTCAAATACACCCCAGTGGTATTCGAATAACTTATGTCTAATTGTTTTCTATGAGAACTGAAACCAGTGGTATTCGAATACCCCTTAATGATATTCGAATAACCCACGAGATTCTGTTTTGGTTTTTGAATTTATACGTAAACGGATTCACATTTATTATGATATTAATTTCCTCAACGATCATTTCTAATCAAAGGCTCTATAAATAGAGACATTGTCTCACGTCTGAAACACATGAAATTTCTGAAATTGTTTTGCTTGTGCTAAAACGTTGTTTATATATTTCTCTCTTTTTCTCTGTGCTCTTTTGATAAAATTCTGAGATATTCTTAGAGAGCTCTATAGTGCTTCAATTTGTATAATTTGCTCTGAGTGAGAGTTTCTCTTCATCTACTTTTTGCTATTTGTATCGAGGGTGAGGTATCCCTCAAGGTTTGTATAAGGGTGAGGTATCCCTGCAGGCTAAGACTTTAGCACAAGGGTAGAGTTTCCCTGTGTGTGAACAGTGCTCTTTTGTGTAACGGTTGCAAGCACCTATTGAAGCTTATATATATAGTGAAAAATCTTGGCTTTCGAGAACTGGACGTAAACCACAAGTGGGTTAGTGGTCGAACCAGGATAAATATTGTGCCTGCTTCTCTCTTCTTAATCTCTTTAGTTTATGTAATTTTAATTTACTGTATATTTATTTTTCACTATTTTTTTTGTTTCTTTTCTTCTTCTCGTTCCTTCTGTGCATTTATTTATTAAGTTTTAATATTTGTATTTTATTTTTAAAGAGGTTTTTGTAAAATTTTTTATACTTAATTCACCCCCCTCTTGAGTATTGGAAGCCACTTGGTAACAAGTGATATCAGAGCTAGACTCTTGTATAAAGAGCTTAGCAGCTTCAAGAGAACATGGCTTCTTCAAATGGTTTTTCAGAAGGATCTTCCATAAATTGACCACCATTTTTCAATGGGGATGGTTACGCATATTGGAAGGAAAGAATGAAAATATTCATCAAAGCTATTGATCTAGATGTATGGGACGCTGTCGAAAATGACTCTTTTATACCTACACATGAGGTCGATGGCGTAAGGACCGAAACACCAAGAAATAAATGGTCTGATGAAGACAAAAGAAAAGTTCAACATAATTTGAAAGCAAAAAATATTATTACTACTACTTTGGGATATGATGAGTTTTTAGAATTTCAAATTGTAAAATTGCTAAAGAAATGTGAGACACTTTGCATGTTACCCATGAGGGTACTAGTGAAGTAAAGAGGTCGAGAATCAACTCTCTAACTCGTGAATATGAATTATTCAGAATCAACCAAGGAGAAAACATTCAAGAAATGCAAAAGAGGTTCACCCACATAGTTAATCATCTTGCATCTTTAGGTAAAAGTTTTTCTAACGAAGATTTGATTAACAAGGTTTTGAGATGTCTTAGCAGGATTTGGCAACCAAGGTAACGGCCATATCGGAATCGAGGGATTTATGGACAATGACTCTAGCTACCCTCTTTGGAAAATTTCATGAGCATGAACTGGAACTGAGCAGATTAAGTCAAAGTGAAGAAAATGATAAAAAGAAAAAGGGGATAGCACTCAAAGCCACTTCCTCATCAATCGACAATAATGATGAAGAAAATGAAGAAGGCTCAGAGAACATCGAGGTAAACGAAGAAAATCTTAGTCTGTTAGTTAAAAAATTTGATAAATTTCTCATGAAAAAGGGAATGCAAAGAAGACCTCCCTTCTCTCTGAAGAAAACTCATTACAAAGGCAAAGGAGCTTCATCAACTCCAACTTGCTATGAATGTGGCAAACCTAGTCACATGAAAATGGAGTGTCCAGTTTATCAAAAGAAAAAAGAGAAATTTGAAAAGAAGCCCTTCAAGGAAAGAAAAGAAAGAAAATCCTATATAGCATGGGACGAAAACGACATGGATTCAACTGATAGCTCAGACAGCGAGGAAGCTCAACTATGTCTCATGGCCAAAGGAGAAGAAGAAGAAAATGAAAATGAGGTAAGTTCTAATACTACTTTATTGCCTTCTTACGATGAGTTACAAGATGTCTTTAAAGAATTGCATAAAGAGTCTTTAAAATTCACAAAAATAATCTCTTCTTCTAAGAAAACAATCTCTTCTTTAGAAAATTAAATTCTTGTTTTAAATAAAGAAATAGAAGAATTGAAAGTCCAAAATGAAACTTTGGGAATCATTGATGCTTGCATAGATTATTCTTCACATGCTTCTACATCTTCATCTTGTTCTTCATGTTATATGCTTGAAAAAGAAATTAAAGACTTAAAGAACACTCTTTCTAAATTCACCTTTGGAAGGGATAATTTAAATATTTTATCAAGAAGACAAAGAGTGGTTTGTCAAAAAGCGGGGATAGGTTATAACCCAAAAAATCAACAAAAACTCTATAAAAATTTCTTTGTGCATTCTAGTGTTTCAACTAGTCCTTTTATTAAATGTTTTTACTGTGGAAAGAAAGGACATAGTGCATCAACATGTAATGCAAGGAAAAACATTAATACAAAAATTGAAACAAAAATGGTTTGGGTTCCCAAGGGTACTATACCCAAAACTGACACACAAGGACCCAGGAAAGTTTGGGTACCAAAAGTTAAAAACTAAACTTGTATAGTAGGTGTGCTTGAAAGCCAGGAGTTCAAGTTGGTATCTCAATAGCAGCTGCTCCAAGCACATGACCGGGGATGACTCAAAATTCACCATGCTTATTCCCAAGAATCATGGACACGTTACTTATGGTGATAACAACAAAGGAAAAATTCTTGGAATCGACAAATTCGGTAAGAACCCTAACTCCTCTATTGAAAATATGTTGCTTATTGAAGGCTTGAAACATAACTTACTTAGTATTAGCCAATTATGTGATAAAAGAAATAGGGTAATATTTAATTCAAATTGTTACATAATTGAAGATAAAAATAATAAGCATGTTAAATTCATTGGTCATAGAGTAAACAATATCTATATGATTAGCCTTGATGATATATCTTCAAATGATGCGAAATGCCTTTTAAGTAAGAATGATGATTCATGGTTATGACATAGGAGAATTGCACATATTCACATGGATCACTTAAAGAAGTTAGTCTCTAAAGAGCTAGTAATTGGACTACCCAAGCTTAATTTTGTAAAAGATAACTTATGTGATGCATGTCAAAAGGGTAAACAAATAAAGATCTCTTTTAAGGCAAAAAATATAGTTTCAACTACTAAACCTTTACAACTTTTGCACATGGATCTATTTGGACCTTCTAGAACTATGAGCTTTGGTGGGAATTACTATGCTTTAGTGATTATGGATGATTTTTCTAGGCTTACATGGACTTTATTTCTTGCAAATAAAAATGATGCATTTCTAGCTTTTAAAAGGCTTTTCAAAGTTATTCAAAATGAAAAAGGTTTTCAAATCTCTTCTATAATAAGTGATCATGGTGGCGAATTTGAAAATAATGTTTTTAAAAATTACTGTGATGAACATGACATTAATTATAATTTCTCTGCCCCTAGAACTCCACAACAAAATGGAGTTGTAGAAAGGAAAAATCGTTCTTTAGAAGAAATAGCGAGAACTATGCTTAATGAGGCTGCTATTCCTAAGTACTTTTGGGCGGATGCTGTAAGTACAGCTTGTTATATAATGAACAGGGCCCTTATAAGGCCTATTTTAAAGAAAACCTCATATGAGTTGTATAAGGGAAGAAAGCCAAATGTCTCATATTTTCATGTTTTTGGATGCAAATATTTTGTTTTAAATAATAGAAAAGATAACTTAGGCAAGTTTGATGCGAAGTCTGATGAAGGTATATTTCTTGGTTATTCAAATCATAATAAAGTTTTTCGTATATATAATAAAAGAACTATGACTATTGAAGAATCTATACATGTTGCATTTGATGAAACTGACCCAAATTGATTGAGAAAGGATCTTGTTATTGATGATGTTGCAAAAGTCTTAGCGAAAACACATTTGGATAGCAAGGAAAAAGAAATCAAGGAGCAAGAAGATAAATAAAGACAAGAAGATTCACAAGCCTTGGAACTTCCCAAGGAATGGCGAACTTCAAAATATCATTCCCTTGATCAAATAATCAGTGATGTATCTAAAGGTATAAGTACTCGTAATTCTCTTAGAAATGCTTGTAATCACTTAGCTTTTGTTTCTCAAATTGAAGCTAAGAATTTAATTGAAGCTTTTGATGATGAACATTGGATCTTAGCTATACATGAGGAATTAAATCAATTTGAAAAAAATCAAGTTTGGGAATTAGTTGCTAGACCTAATGATCACCCTATAATTGGCACTAAATGGGTTTTTAGAAACAAACTTGATGAAAATGGTTTAATAACTAGAAACAAAGTTAGATTGGTTGCTAAAAGTTATAATCAAGAAAAATGAATAGATTATGAAGAAACCTATGCACCGGTAGCTAGATTAGAAGTTATTAGAATGTTACTTACTTATGCTTGCATCATGGATCTCAAATTATATCAAATGGATGTTAAAAGTGCTTTTCTAAATGGCTTTATTCAAGAGGAGGTTTTCATTGAACAACCTCCAGGTTTTGAAAATCATGAACTACCCAACCATGTTTTTAAACTTAAAAAGGCCTTATATGGCTTAAAGTAAGCTCCTAGTGCTTGGTATGAAAAGTTGAGTAAGTTCTTTTTAGAAAATGGTTTTTCAAGAGGAAAAGTCGATACTACCCTTTTTATTAAAAATAAAAGCATGACATTCTTCTTGTGCAAGTATATGTGGATGATATTATCTTTGGTGCTACTAATGAATCCCTGTGCAAAGAATTTACTAAGACAATGCAGAATGAATTTGAAATGTCGATGATGGGAGAGCTGAATTTCTTCCTCGGACTTTAAATCAAACAAACGAACGAAGGGACATTCATAAGTCAAACCAAATATTGCAAGAAATTGCTCAAAAGATTCGAAATGGAAAATGCTAAACACATGGCCACTCCGATGGGCACTTCTTGCTATTTGGAAAAAGATAAAGGAGGTAAATCAGTAGAAATAACGAAATACAGAGGTATGATTGGATCTCTCCTTTATCTTACTGCTAGTAGGCCAGATATTATATTTAGTATATGCATGTGTGCTAGATATCAGGCAAACCCTAAGAAATCTCATTTAAGTGCTGTTAAATGAATAATGAAATACCTAGTAGGCACTTCACAAATGGGCTTGTGGTACCCTAAGGGTGCCTCATGTAGCCTAATAGGCTATTCTGACTCTGATTTTGCTGGGTGCAAATTGGATAGAAAAAGTACTAGTGGGATATACCACTTGCTTGGTAGTTGTTTAGTTTCTTGGCATAGTAAGAAGCAAAATAGTGTGGCTCTGTCTACTACTGGGGCTAAATATGTTGCAGCTGGGAGTTGTTGTGCTCAAATCCTATGGATGAAGCAATAACTTTTAGACTACGGTCTTCAGTTTGATCACATCCCGATAAGATGTGATAACACTAGTGCAATAAATATCTCTAAGAATCTCATTCTGCATTCCAGAACAAAGCATATAGAGATAAGACAACACTCTATTAGAGATCACGTACAAAAAGGGGATTGCATTCTTGAATTTGTTGAAACATCTAAGCAACTTACAGATATTTTTACTAAACCCCTAGCAAAAGAAGCATTCTTTTATATAAGAGGAGAATTGGGCATAATTGATCAATCCAACATATAATTGCTTGTTATTTGCTTAAATATGTTTTTAATCTTTCTTGAATTATTACTGACTTGAGCGTTGGAGTTATCCCGAAATCTTTTTTTGTAGGTTCTCCATCAAAAGGTATGCTTTCGTCTCTTAAAAATGCAATTCCTAGACATAGATATGTGTTTTCTTGTTTAAGTTATTCAAATACCTTCATATGGTATTCGAATACCATTGCTGTTATACATGCAATCTTGTGTTTTTTCTGATAAGGCTATTCGAATAACTAAGTAGTCATTCGAATACCCTGAGTGTAACACCCCAAATTTTAGGCTATGTTACAGAACTGACAGAATTACACTGTTTTGTGTTTTCTGTGCAATATAAAAATAATTTGATTATTCCGATACTATTTTTGATCATTTTGTGTGATTTGCTTCGGGTCAAGAAAATAATAATTTTCGGGTCGGGGAAATTCTTATTTTAATTAATTAGAGCTGGGGGATCTTACTAAACTTAATTCTGATTGATATATATACTAATCTTATAATTTTTAGGATTTAACTGTGTAATAAAATAATTTTGTATTATCATAATATTATTTTATTAGTCAATACAAATAAAATGATAACGGGCCAATAGAAACTTGACACGTGGTGTGACACCTCAGCACCATGACTCAACAGATTCCGGAAGGTTCCAGAAGCGGTGACTCGCCCTGTGACTCACCATAGTGACTCACCTGTTCCAGAAGCTTCCTTGATGACTCACCATGGTGACTCAGCGCAGTGACTCAGCTCTGGTGACTCGCCATGTTGACTCACCTGTTTTGGAAAATATCTACGCTGACTTATCATACTGACTCAACGTAGTGAGTCACATGTTCTAGAAATTTCTCTTTGATGACTCACTTTATGACTCATCAAGGGCAATCAGTAGAAAAAAAATGATGATCAATAATAATTACTACTCTGTTAGTCTAAGATAAAAATCTATGTATATTTTATTATCCATTAGACAATAAACACTGATTTTATAAACAGTAATTATTGTATAGTTATTGTTCACCAGTTAAAGTATATTAGAAAATATACAGTGTACACCAATAGAGATTGGTCAACAAAAATAGCAACCAATAGGAATCAAGTTAGTAAATATTTAACCAATAGAAATTGGTCAAGATTAATGGCTTGACTCTTTAAGAACCAATAGAAAACAAGCTATCAAACAAATTTAGACTTCTTGAAATTAGATGGTGCTACGGTGAAGGAGAAGAGTAAAATTCTCTAAATAGCCAATTCACAAAGTGAATTCACGTAGAAATGCTTTAGGAAATTCATTTAAAAAGCTAAATTGAACAAATGAAGAATAGTCAATATTGATGACTCACTTTGTTGAATGTCTACGGTCATGCTTTTCAAAAAATAAAAAATAAAAAAATAATAATAAAGCTAATTTTAATTTCCTAAAACTAGTCAACTTTAGTGGCTTGACTTATTTTAGACCAATGAGAATTAAGTTAACGAAGTAGGCTTGACTTGATCTACACCATTGGATGAGAAACTTTAAGATGAAATGTCAACCCTTGATATGATCAATGGTTCTTGAAGCTTAGGTTAGTAGAATATAAATTAATTAATATGTAGCTAATTAATCTAATTAAGATAAGTTAAGTGTGCTTAGAAGCTTAATAGGATTAGTAGCTTAATTAAGCATCATTAGTGGTGGAACATTCAAGAGCTTGTGACAAGGCTTGGATTAGCCAATGGAAGACAAGCTTGGTGATCAAGTTTTAATCTTGACCCTTGGTGAATTCTAAGGTTTGGATGGAGTCTTGGAGAGTCAAACAAAGTGGCTTCTTTCCATGTGCTTCTACAGCAATTGCATGTCTTTAGGAAAACAATTCCAACACTCCAATTCACTTTCACTCTCTATGCATTTATGACCATGCATTTGGAGGAGACAAAACCAAAATAATTCTCACTTTCTCTCAAAGTGATTCACGGCCATGTATAGTAAATAAGAGACTTATTTCATTTAATCAAAGTCTTCATCTTTCTTCAAAATTCTCCAAATAGCAAAAGCTCTCAAATTTCCTTCTTTTTTTCTTCTCCAACCTCACGGCCTTCCACCCTATTTCCATTAATCATTCTTCTATAATTCTAAACTACCTTATTTCTTGCTTTCCTACTTCATTTCAAAACACTTTGTAGTTAAAACCTAAGCCTAAATCATCTATTTTTTTATCTTGTTCTTCAAAGCTCAAGTTTGAAGCCTTGAAGGTGGGATTCTTTAATCTTCATATTTCTCTTCATTTCAAAGTTCTAATCATGATTTTAATCCATGATTATTTTAGTTTAGAGCCTTAGGTGTTAATATTGCATGTTTTCTCTGTTTTTCAAGAAACTCTTGGTGGAGGAAGTTTACTTGAAGGAGACATACAAGGAACTTTGGAGGTTCTTCAAGAGGTAAGAGGGAGATTTAACCTCACCAACCATGTTTTGGTGGTGTGGGGATGGTTGTGTACGGTGGAAAAATCCATAAGGGTTCTTCACCAATTGTTTGATGCTATTTGATTGTGTTTGTGGTGTATGGTTGTGTTTTTGTGTTTGCATGTGTGATATTATGTCTATTGTCTTTATATATGTTTGTATGTATGAAATTGTTGTTTTGATATATGCATGTATATATGAAATTGTGTGCATGAAAATATATGAGTAAAGTAAGATGTGAATAATATGATGAACCAATTTTATGAGAGTTCCAAAGAGCTTGAGGCTTACGGCCATACTAGGCTAGAAAGGACCAAAGTCCGAAAATGAGAGATTCAATTGAGAATGAAGGATTTAAATGAAAAAGAAATGAATTTGAATAAGTTTGAAGGTTGTGGGAAAATAATCTAATTAAACCGATGAATTAAAATGAGAACTGAGAGATTTAAATGAATTTGGGACAAATTTGAGTATAGTAAAGTAAAATGATTTTTGGGAAAATGAATTATTATAAATATGATTTTGAGGGGCAATATTGTAATTTTTATTTTTGAAAGGGGCCATATTATAAATATGATTTTTGGAGGGGTAATATTGTAATTATGATTTTTAGAGGGGTAAAATAGTAATTTTTATTTTTAAAGGGTCATATTATAAATAACAATTTATGAGGGACTATTTCGTAATTATGAATTTTACGAGGGACAATTTCGTAAATATGAATTTTATGAGGGACTCATTTATTTAAATGAGGATTATAAAGAAAATATTATGTTTTGAGAGGTTATGATGCAAATATGAAAAATGAAGTTGAATTTTGGTGTTAAATGAGGAAAATAGTATTTTTGATTTAAAACGTGTGAAAAATATTTTACACGATTGAGAAACGATGAAAAATTGATACGTGATTGAGAAAATACGAAAAATATGGTTTCGTGATGAAATTACAGTAATGACACTGTTGGGCCAATATGAGGACCCCGAACTTAAGATAAAGAAAATTTGATTGAGAATATGATAGAATGAATTGAATTGAGAAGGTGCATTTGTATATGCATTGAAAAGGTCCGATGGACTGGATAAGGCTATTTGCCTAGGAAAGAGAGAATACACCTCCTGAGTGGGTGCGATATGCGTAGTGTAGGTCTTTCGTTAACCTTGGGGGCATTGGGGTGCGGGTTGCCTACAATGTGCAGTTGGTAGCTCTTATATACGTGGGTTAGACCGATATAACACACCAATGATCCTCCGAGACACTATCCGTAATCAAGATTTGATAAAGACTGGTGCATATGCTAGATGTGCAAAAATTGAGCACGTGGTCCGAGGCATGTAGTGCAGACAGATCTTTACGATCACTCTTTCCGATTCGAGTTGTAGCTCCATGGAGTAGGAAATTGAGTCTAGATGAATGTGCAGAGATACTGAGAGTATTATCATAATTATTGTTTATGATAATTGAATTATTGAATAATTGAATATTGATAAGGACATGATCGTAATTATGACTTATTGTATGAATTATGAGGATAAATGATATTGTTGGCATAAGTGTAATTATGTATGATGTGTTGATATGAGATATGATATGTGTCAGATAAATGATATCGGTGACATAATTGTAATTATGTATGAAATGTTGGCATGAGAATTTATATGTGTTTATCTTCATTGCTACCATACTGGTATTGGCGTAGGTGATCTCACCTCTTTGTATGTCTATTCTATATTGTATTTATAATTTTAAAGACGTTGAGCGAGAACTTGAGCAAGAAGTTGAGGAAGAAGCGATTCTGTTGAGGACGCTGAGTTTTGAAGTGATGGAGGAGTCTCGTTTCCTTGTGTATATGAGATTGAGTAGACTACATCTTGGACATTAGTGTGAGTATTAATACTTAGAGTTCCCATTGTCAATTAGACAGTATTGGGAAGTATACTATCGTACTCTGAGTGCAATTAGTATAGTGTCGTCTGTGCGGACACCTGTTCGTAGGACTTCGCGTCAAGTCGGACTTCTATTTTCTGAGGAGTCTGAGGAGGACCCACCTGAGGGTTCTACTATTTAGTAATACTTGGGCAGTAAGTTAATTTAAATTAAAGTTTAAATATTTTGAGAGTCTAGTTTGTAATATTAAAATATGACAATACTATGACTTGTGTATATACGATGTAAATAATTTGTGACAATGTTGTTATGTTTTTTATTTTCTGCTAAGTTTATCTTACTATCATCATGAATTTTACAACTCGTATTTATATTATAAGCACATTTTCCAATGAAGGGGTAATTTGGTAATTGAGCAACACGAAGTGTGACGCCCTAAGGAGGGTGTTACATTAGTGCATGTGGCGTCCCGGGGCCGACGAGGGCGGGGAGTGATCGCCGGTGCAATGAAGCACGGACAAGGAGCGGCTCTTGGCAGGCTTCTAGGCGGAGGGTCTGCATGAATGAACTGAATACGCACCAGAATGAGAGGGATTCAGATCGTGCAGGTATGGACCGCATAGTTGAGGATGGCTTAAAGGAATTGATTTGGTGTAGCCATATCAACAAGTTGCAACTTCTTTTCGGGAGCCTAGAACATGAGAACTCCATGGTTAAGCGTGCTTGGCCTAGAGCAATTGTGGGATGGGTGACCTCCTGGGAAGTTTCCTAGGATGCGTGTGAGTGAGGACAAAGCACGCTGAAAAGACCCGTGTTGGTTTGTGGAGACACTCATCAATCCTGCAGGCAGTCCCGGGTCGTTACATTTAATGGTATCAGAGACGGGACCTCTCTCAGTACGGTGTGGTTCGGGGACGAACCAAGCGGAAGTTGGTGGGCATGTGGCGTCCCGGGGCCGACGAGGGCGGGGAGTGATCGCCGGTGCAATGAAGCACGGACAAGGAGCGGCTCCTGGCAGGCTTCTAGGCGGAGGGTCTGCATGAATGAACTGAATACGCACCGGAATGAGAAGGATTCAGAGACTGTGCAGGTATGGGACTGCATAGTTGAGGATGGCTTAAAGGAATTGATTTGGTGTAGCCATATCAACAAGTTGTAACTTTTTTTCGGGAGCCTAGAACATTAGAACTTCATGGTTAAGCGTGCTTGACCTGGAGCAATTGTGGGATGGGTGACCTCCTGGGAAGTTTCCTAGGATCCGTGTGAGTGAGGACAAAGCACGCTGAAAAGACCTATGTTGGTTTGTGGAGACACTCATCAATCCTGCAGGCAGTCCCGGGTCGTTACACTGAGGCTTATCTTTTTCAATTTTTACTCAGCTGCTCTGGAGTATTCGAATACCTTGTAAGATATTCGAATACTTGCTCTTCTTGCCTTCTCTTCTTTTTGTGAGTATTTGAATACTGTAAAAAGCATTCGAATACCATAGACTAGTAATCAAGCCAAATCTGGCCATCTATTCAAATACCTGGTGAGGTATTCGAATACCCTCTATCTGAAGGCTGTGTCCTTTGATCTTTCCCAAATGTTTTATTCGAACACCTCCTCATGGTATTCGAATAGATTTGGGTATTCTTTAAATAGCCCCCTGCGTATCCGAATAGGTCTCTCTCTTTTCTCTCTGTTTTCAAAAACTCTTTAGTTTCCCTCCTCTCTCCTAAGCCCTTTTTTTCTCACGTTTCTCACCATTTCCACCCTTCATTCCATCTCCTCCATTTCTTTTCCATCCATGGCCTTATCTTCATCTTGCTCTAAGCGTCCTCGTACGAAGACGGCTCTATGCAACAACCCGCTGGACCTTCGCAGGCTTTCCTCCAATGAGCAACAGCTTGGGCGCTTCATTACCCACTTTCGAGAGCATAACCTGGTGCAACCAAAGTACCTTGACTTGGGGTTCTTCGAAAGAGAAGGTGGTTTTGACTTTCTGAACCTGCTAAATCACCAAGGCGTACTTTGCTTCTGCTCTTACTCAGTTGCTCTATATCCCGACCTGGTCAAGATGTTCAATTGTAACCTGAAGATTGAAGGTCAGGAGCTACACTCCAGTGTCTGCGACCAAAACGTTGTGATCACACCCAGCGATTGGGTTCTGATGTTTGGCTTGCAGTCAACTGGCTGCTACGCTGAAGAAGATTCACTCCTCCAGCTTTCAACAAGAACAGAGCAATTAAAGATGTTCTAAGATCTGGGTTGGCTTTACCTTTGACTCAAAAGGGAGTCAAAGGAGGCATGATGAAGAGTCAGGATAGGCTCCTACATTATGCTTATGCCCACATCCTAGCTCCTAGAGGTGGGAACTACGCCTACCTGAGTGAAGATGATGTGTTCATGCTGTGGATTCTAAAGCAAGGCCATCAGATTAACTGGCCCGTCTTCATTATGAAGCATATGATGAGGACAAAAGGTAAAGAGCAGTCTGAGCTTCCCTATGGCGTGATAATTACTGCCTTCCTAGGCAAGTATCCATATTTTTTGGAAACTGAGTGAGCGACTTCACTAACCCATCATCACGTGTTTGGGTCCTTTACCCTCAACAAAATGATGATGATCAAGACCGATGAAGGCTGGGTGTTCCCAGTGGAAGTTGATAATGATGAGGACGACCCTCAAGGCGATCCTGCTGCCCTGCTGCTACTGCTGTTGATATCCCTGCTCCTGTCACAAATGAGCAAATCTTGGCTTCTTTGTTGGATAACAGAACTTACATGGAGAACACCTTCACTATTCTGTTTGACAGAATAGCTGGTGTTAAGGGTGAACAGGCTGCCCTTCGAGTTCTGCTATCTGGTAATGACCCTACCTCTCCTCCTCCACCACCAGATGCCTATTTCTAGGACTTGCTTGGTCTTAGGATCTATTGCTTATGTTATATTTTTTGGTTGTTTGATGTTTATTGTATTAGCTGTCTTTTGATAAAAATTGTATATGAACTTGGCCAATTATATTTAATGCAATGAGTACTTTCAATTAATCTGTTGCCAATTATAATCGTTTATTGTTTATCTCATACATATTTATCAAAGTGCTTTATTGAATGAATGCATTCTTTTTTATCGTGTCAAAAAGAAGAGAAAAATAATCAATCTTATTTGAGAAAAGATAAGTTAAATTGGATTAATACTGGCTCTTGGATTCCAAAAGAAAGGGGGAGAATGTGCTTGTTTTATTATTAAATTACCTCTGAGAGTAAGTCTCCTATCTTTTTGAATTCCAATTTATATGAACTAATATTTTTCTCAATGATAGTTGTCATCATCAAAAAGGGGAAGAATGTGATTACCATGCAACATTGATGATGAGTTTTGATAATAACAAACATGGAGATGATGAGAAGACCAAGTCCAAGATCTTCAAGATTAGCATTAGGACTTAGGATCTTTCTTGTACAGAGCTTTTATAGGATATCTCAGTGTTTAACTCAAAAGATCTAAGAACATGTTTTTCTACAAACTAAATTAAAGTTTTAATATGGCTTTGAAAATCAAAGAGTTTGTGGATTTTCAGAAATCACATGATCTGTTTCTTAAAAGTGTTTTTCATAACTTGAAACAGAGGTATTCGAATAGCCTTGAAGGTATTCGAATACAATCCTTCTGAAAAATGCTTTTTAGAACGTGTTTTAAACAGTGGTATTCGAATACCTCTTTGTGGTATTCGAATAACCTGCTTCTGAGATGATTAATGAGAAAATGAAAAACAGTGGTATTCGAATACACCCCAGTGGTATTCGAATAACCTGTGTCTAAATTGTTTTCTATGAGAACTGAAACTAGTGGTATTCGAATACCCCTTAATGGTATTCGAATAAACCACGAGATTTTGTTTTGGTTTTTGAATTTATACGTAAACGGATTCACATTTATTATGATATTAATTTCCTCAACGATCATTTCTAATCAAAGGCTCTATAAATAGATACCTTGTCTCACGTCTGAAACACACGAAATTTCTGAAATTATTTTGCTTGTGCTAAAATGCTGTTTACATATTTCTCTCTTTTTCTCTGTGTTCTTTTGGTAAATTTCTGAGATATTCTTAGAGAACTCTATAGTGCTTCAATTTGTATAATTTGCTCTGAGTGAGAGTTTCTCTTCATCTACTTTCTGCTATTTGGTATCGAGGGTGAGGTATCCCTCAAGGTTTGTCTAAGGGTGAGGTATCCCTACAGGCTGAGACTTTAGCACAATGGTAGAGTTTTCCTGTGTGTGAAAAGTGCTCTTTTGTGTAACGGTTGCAAGCATCTATTGAAGCTTGTATACATAGTAAAAAATCTCGGCTTTTGAAGACTGGACGTAGACCACAAGTGGGTTAGTGGTCGAATTAGGATAAATACTGTGCTAGCTTCTCTCTTCTTAATCTCTTTAGTTTATGCAATTTTAATTTACTGTATATTTATTTTTTGCTATTTTTATTGTTTATCTTCTTCTTCTCGTTCCTTTTGTGCATTTATTTATTAAGTTTTAATATTTGTATTTTATTTTAAAAGAGGTTTTGTAAAATTTTTTATACTCAATTCACCCCCCTCTTGAGTACTGGAAGTCACTTGGTAATAACCCTTGTACCTTGGCCCATCACCTCATAGAGCCAGTTAGCTAACATCTTCATTAAGGCGCTTAGGCGTGATAGGTTTCATGAATTGTTAGGCAAGTTGGGCATTTATATACTCCACCCTTTAACTTGAAGGGAATATTGGAGGATCTTTTCCATCGTAACATACCGTTGACTTATTCTGACTTACACAATTATAGGGACAACAATATATGATTATAATTGATTATATATAGCTGATTATTAGGTGTAAGATTGACTGTAAAAGCTATATATATTTCTACATTCTCCATTAGTAAAATCATCCAATTGGGATATCATATTATATAGTATGAGTATTAAAATGGGCCAAGTCTAATGTCGGTCTGAATAATTTGATAAAATGTGTGTATTGGACAAGTAAACTTGAAGTTTAAATATATTTTGGTTTGAATATATTTTGGTTCAGTGATAGCAATATATTTTATTCATTTCATAATCCTCTCACTGGGCTTCTTAAGGTTCAATTAAGCTTAATTAAGTTGGTTTTGTTACATTTTATGATATTGGGCCTAATTGGATCATTGAAGGAATTATTGCATGAATTGACCTTAATTTGTTTATTTAGCAACATTCAGTAAATTAGTTATAATCTGAGTTACAAATATTTGATTAATGTGATTCTAGTCTTGTAGGAAAGTTAAGACAATTCTCTACAAGTTTCATGAAGACATCAAAGATAAATCATATGTTTGGATAATTTAAATTGGAGTTGAATCAAGAACTAGAGTACTGATCCTGACAGCTTGACCTCTGCGCATTCATCAGCCTATTTCTTGAGTTATAGGAGTTCAATTAACACCAAACTAAGTTCAAATGAAAGCTAAGAAAAAAATCTACAACTTTCATGAAGAACACAAGAGTTATATTAGATGTCTAGTAGGTTATATTGAACCTAGAAGTCAAAACAGAGGTGTTGTTGCTGGAACATGAACATTGTACAAATATTGGGCCATATCTTGGGCTGTAGGGTTAAATTATGATGAAACTAGTGTAATTGGAAAGCTGCGACAAAACCCTTCAACTTTTATGAAGATCACTTATGCAATAGGTGATGTTATGATAGTGTTATAGTCATGTGAAGATAGCTGAATTGGTTGAGCGGGGAGACAAGCATGACAATAATTTTTCACTCATCTACCCACTCATCAACAACTCTATTGTCATGTTCCACTCATCCACCCATTCATTAAACAACTCATTTGTCATTTTGTACCTTTCATGCTCTATAAAAGGCACCATAGGCTGCTCATTAGAAGCATCTTGGTTTAGAGATCAAGATCTTATTCTTGTATTATTTATTTCTCTTGTTATAGTTTTCTTTCGTTCTAAATAGAAATTATGCTCATCTTCTTCTTCTTGCCTCTTTATTTCTTCTTATTTATGAGTAACTAATTTTTATTTTGCTTAGGTGAAAGGGTGAAGCTTTTAGTAATGAAATAAGGTTAGATTAATTCATTTCTTGTACTTGAATGTTATATTATCAATTAGTCATTATGTGTGTTGTATTTTGTTTCCAATCAATTTACAAACCCTCCTTGCAAAGTGTAGATCTTGATTTGTTGTAGACAAGGTATTGGCACAATGAATACTTGAACTCATTTACAAATGTTGACATTAGTAGATAATTAAAGGAACCATAATATAATTACATATATAATCTTAAATGAACTTTGAATACTGTATTTTTTAATTGGAACCTCTATTATGTGTGGATTCTAATTGAGTTATAAAAAATAATTAATATTATCCTTAATTTACTTACCAAAAGTCGATCTCCTAGCTCAAACAAACTTTTTTTTGTTTGTAAACAGTTTTATCATTTTTATTGTTGTGACAAATCTTTTCCTTACCTCAACGAATTTTCTTCATCAATTCCCTGTGGATTAATCTCAGACTCCCGAGAATTTATTACTTGAGACAACCTGCACTTGGATTTGTAACACATCAATTCCGCATCAATTTTTTGGCGCGTTGCCGGAGACTTGATTTGAAGAATAAATTTATTAAGGTTTTCTTTTTTTAAGTAAACTTCACCATCTGGTATATTCTTTCCCTACTCTTTTAATTTTCTATTTGTTAATATATTTTTTTACCATGACAAGTTTACCACCTACTTGTTAATATTTTTTAATTATTATAGAATGTTGAGCTCTATATATATTTTTATTTTATTTTTCCTATTTTAAATCATTTATTTATGCTTAATTACTATTGAGATTCAAATTATAGACGTTTGGTTAAAACTAATCTTGGTACTTTATATATTGATCTGTTTGAATCACAATTACACACTTGACAAGGCATAACTTTGCAGCAGCCGTCAAAGAGGCACAAACCCTAAAGTAGTGTGGGCGCAACTAGGTTTGAAGATTAGAAATTCTCTTCAACTTTTTCACCTATCTACAATGGAGTTTGTCGTATTCTTCTCTTTGTTTTCTTCTTTTCCTATGTGTAATTAAGTTCCCCTCATTAAGGGGATAATGAATCTTATTCTTTGACGATTTGAATTAATTTATGTGTTTAATTTAAGTTTCTATTTTATGATTTATGTGTTTATCTCTATTCTTAATGTTTTCCTAAACCTGATCAATTTGGGAATGATTTCTTGGGTTTATGTATGATTTAGAAAAAAAAATTGCATGAACTTAGAACACGTGATAAATACCACAATTTCTACAATCACTAAGAATAGATATTATGGGTTGTGTGATCCTTCTTTTAATTTCCTCATTTATTATAAAGCCTTCTTTGTTTGGGTTTATGTTACGGGATTGATTAATTTTAAATAGTGTAAAGAGGATTAATATACTAAGGAATTGACTATTAATTAAAATTGGGAATTGATCTTAAATCATGAAATAAAACTTAATTAAATTACTATTTTAATTTGCATCAGAAAAGTTTAAGTGAAGTCTAAATCCTAACACTTTCTCATCATTGTTTTCAACCTATGTTTAATTGCTTTAGTTTACTTTATTTTATTATAATTATTTTCTTAATATTTTTATTATTATTATTACTTTTGTCAAACTCTCATATTTCGATAGCTTAGATAGTGTTTAATTAACAAAATTAATAATTGACATTGTAATCTTCGTGGGACGATACTCTTTTCACTACTTTATTACTTTTGTGATTCAGTGCACTTGTCGATTTTCACAAGAAGTTTTTGTCAAACCTAGGTTGATACAGTGAATTTTGTTGTTTTAAGAATTTAACATCACAATAAAAGATAAAAAATGAGCTAAAAATATTATTGCAGATCATTTGTCCAGACTTACAACAGGCTCACCTTTTGATATCACACATATCAATGATTCTTTTCCTGATGAATTTTTATTTTCTATCAATTCCATGCCTTAGTTTGCTTACATAGTCAATTTACTTGCAACAGGAAAGATGTCACCTCAATGGACACACCAAGACAGAAGAAAATTTTTAACTGAGGTGAAAAATATTTATTGGGATGACCCATATTTGTTTAAGTATTGTCCTGATCAAATCATTTGGAGATGTGTGCCCGACAGTGAGGTAGGTAGTGTCATTAAATTTTGTCACTCAAAAGCATGTGGAGGTCACTTTTCTTCAAAGAAAATAGCTGTATAAATCTTGCAGTGTGAATTTTATTGGCCCACTTTATTTAAAGACAACTATATATTTTGAAAAAGTTGTGAAAACTGTCAAAAATAGGGTTCTATTTCTAAGCGAAACATGATGCCTCTGAATCTCATCCTTGTCATTGAAATTTTTAATTGTTGAGGAATTGAGAAATGACATATGAAAACTCAAAGATTTATAAAGTTAAAGTAAAAGCTTTTCATGACAAATCAATTTTGAGAAAATCTTTTGAAATTAGTCAAAAAGTTCTACTTTATAATTCTCGTCTTCATATATTCCTTGGAAAATTGAGATCTAAGTAGAGTGACCCTTTTGTTGTCAAACATGTGTATCCACATGGGGCCACAAACATTGAGAATCCTAAGAATGGTAATGTATTTAAGGTCAATAGACAAAGACTTAAACCATTTCTAGAAACCCAAGTTGTTGAGGTAGAATCCATCTCCCTTTCTAATCCATGTTATGAGAAAAAATTATTTTAATTTTGTTGCTTTCTTTTTGCAGTTCTTTGTGACCCCGGTTAAGTGGCAGATAACGGTACTCTGTGATTCTCAAGTCGGTTTGTTTTTCAATTTCCCATAATAACTTATTCCTTCTCCTTTAAAATGAATGTCATTCTCTCAAATTTAAAAAAGCATTTTCCTTCTCTTCCTCAAAATGCTCTAACAAAAATTTACAAAGTTAAGTATGAAAGATTGATAATGTTAATGCACAAGGGCATCCCGGAAGATATATGCTGGATAATCGAAACAAAGGTCCATTTCGCAGGTGAATCTTCAAATTCATTTGCCTCATACATGTCAGGTCTAGGTAAAAGTTCGTATTATAAAAGGAGAAGAGCGAAAAGAATGCAAGTTTGTCACAAATGTACGCAATGGAATTTTAACAAGCGATGTCATTCTTTGGGGAAAGTTTTCACAAACTAAGAAGATAAAATATGCTTTATTAAGAATAGAGTAAATAAGGAGTCATTAGATGATATCTTATTTACTCTTGAGACGCATTCTTGTGGAGTTATGCATCGTAAACTTCTTAATTTGTGAAATCTCTTCAGAGATAAACAAAAGCGTTACAGTCTTAGGAATCTAACTCAAAAAGACCATGTTTGCCAATTTATAAGAAAATTAGATGTGAAACCTATTCTTGACTCATAGAAGGCGTTTAAGTCATTACTGGACGTAAAACTAGAGGAAGATATGAGTCACAATCACAATAACATGTATGTGTCGAGTACCATGCTCTTGTTAATCTAAAAAAAAAAGGTGATCGAAAGAGTACCATGCTTTTAATTGAGTGTGAAGCCCCTACCGGTGACAGACCCATCATTGACTCGGGTGGACCTTTGCACGTCAGTCCATAAATAAAGTTCATGTGTCATGCTTTGTAGAGAGCCGCATTGTCCATTGCTAGGATTTTCCCAGGCTCTAGACGATTGATGGACAAATAGAAGTGTCTCGTTTTTACAGTGCACATGAAACTATCACTGAGCCATATACTTACTTTAATTAGTAGGCCTCTATGGCGAGTTCTAACTGGCTGCAACAGAGTACCACCTTCTTAGAATACAGGCCTTTAATTAGGTTTACAGGAAGATAGGGTTGTTATTACGTAAGCGAGACAAAAAAGGGCTCAAAGGTTTTTGTGGCTTGTTTTGGCAGGGTGTTCTCAATCCTTGTGGAGTTCTTATGCTGTATTGGTGACACACAACTCAAAGATATGCCACTTACTGCACTGATAACATGCAGTATAAAGATATGCCATCTTTATTGAATAAACAGACGTGAGAGCCTAGCCTCCAGTTTTGGACTGGTTCCAGCTCTCGTTTTATCTTTTCAAAAAAAAATAAAAAAAATAAAAAATATAATAATAATAATAAATCGGTGTTTCTTAATTTCAAACTTTTTTTCAAACAGTCAGCTCACTCATATAGGCACTATCATTACATTTTCCATTCTTTTTCTTATTTAAACATTCCATTTTCTTCATTTTCATCTAGCTCATAATCATTCAAATGGAGGGTGAGTGTAAAAAAGGAGAGAGCTTCTATTCGTCGATTTACAAATATCTATGTATTTTGTGGGTCAAGTTTTAAGAAGGGTACAGAGTTTGTAGAAACAACAGGCACTCTTGGTCGAACACTTGCTGCAAGGAATATTCGTGTAGTATATGGGAGAGGTAGCATTGGGTTAATAGGGGCTGTATCAGTCTCTGCAAATCTAAGAGACGGTCAAGTTTTAGGCATTATTCCTGGAGTTTTAACTCAAAAGAACATCACTGGAAAGGCCATTAGGGAGGAATTACAAGTATCATCAATGCATGGACGAATGAGGAAAATACTTGAAAATTCTGATGCATTCATTGCCTTACAAGGTGGCTATGGTACTTTGACAAAAAAATTTCAAATTGTCTCTTGGGCCCAACTGAACATCCACTATAGACCCATAAGTTTGTTGAATATTAATAATTTCTTTGATGGTTTGTTATCTTTTCTTGACCATGTTGTGGAACAAAACTTTATCACACCTTTAGCCAGTCAGATCCTTGTCTCTGATTCCATTATTGATGAGTTAATTGATAAATTACAAGTTTTTGTTTATGAACCTGATCTAGTAATAACTCATATAGATTGGTCAAAAGGAAGCAGCAAGGAATACGGGTTTGATCTGACACTCCATTTATAACTTCCTTTTACCTTTGGTTTTTGTTATCGTACTTTGTTTCTGTTTAAATGTGTGCCAAGTTTTTGTTTTCAGTAATTGTCACAACAGGTAATATCTTCTATCCTTTACCTATCTATATTTTAACATTGAGGACAATGTTGTGATCTAGTTGGGGGGGAAGGACAGTTGACCAAAAAAAAAAGGAACAACTTACTAACAACAAAACTAATTAATGATGACAGAGTAAAGAGTAAATTATGCCCTTGAGGTAAATTTACTCTTGAGACGCATCTAAATTGATGACAGAGTAAGGAGTAATTAAGTAGATAACTATTTTGTATTGATTAGTGGAAGTAACAAAGTTTTATTGTTTGATTTCATTTAAAAGATTCAAGTCAATGCACTCTTACATCCTTTGAAGCAATTGAAATTCGGGGATCATAGCATGATTGAACAAATTATCTTATTTCTTAAATTTCACATGCTTGATTATAGATGTTGAATTGGTGGATTAAGAATGATAGATGTATGCCTTGTGAGATTTTGAGCCTATTGATGAATGAATTAAACATTTGTACCATTTTCTTCTTTCTTGTGTGATTTTCACTCATGAAATTGTTACCTTAGAACTTGCTTTGACTCTATTTGAGGCTACATTTCCACATGCTTACATAAACATGATTGAGACATTTTTCTTGAAATAACAACTTTAACCAAATAGTCAACCTTGCATATTTTCCTTTGCTTAATCCCTTTGAGCTTATTTGACCATTCCTTATTTTTAACTCATTACATGCCTTTAAAAAAAAATATGTTCTTACCCAACCTTAGGGAATAAAAGAGCATTGACATTGGATGAGTTCTTAACAAGTGTGGGGGTGTGTTTGCAAAACAGTTGAAGAAAAAGGAAAGAGTATCCATCTTCTTAAAAAAAAAACAAAAAAAAGTGTAAAGAAAGGTTAACAAGGTAAAAAGGGGAAGCGAAAAGAATATGTAAAAGAGAATTTGCATTAGGTAGAGTTGAGATGAACTTTCATACTTATTATTTGAACTCAACCCTAATGCTCTTTTATTCTCTTTAATATTTAACCTATCATATCCATATTACCCCCTCATTTACCTTCATTTCATTACAACCTTGAATAAAGTCCTCTTGATTTATGTGTACGTGTGTTTTGAGTAGTGGAGAAGTAGAAGATAAGCAAGATTATGGTAGTGTAATTTTTCATGGGTTGAATTGAGTGAAATACCTACTTTTTAAATACTTGAGGGATTGAGAGTGAATCTTGTGAGGATCTATTATTCTTAACTCTGCTTTTTAAATGAAATTTCCTTGCGTGTTTGTTTGAGATATGAAGAAATGTTATCTCATAAATATTTTGATCCCTTGAATCTTTGGTTGCTTTTCTTACTTATAAACTTTTTCACTCTTGAATATCATTGGAAATTGAGTCTTTTAGAGTTTTTAACTTTTGAATTTGTTTTGTTTTTCCTTGTTCCCAAGCTTCAGACTTATGTGTTTTGCCTAGGAGTGCAAAAGTTAAGTGTGAGGAAATTTGATAGTAATATATTATATTCATTTAATAATCCTCTCACTAGGATTCTGAAGGTTCAATTAGGCTTAATTAAGTTAGGTTTTATCACATTTTATGATATTGGGCCTAATTGTATCATTAAAGGAATTATTGCATAAATTTGCCTTAATTTGTCTATTTGGCAACATTTAGTAAATTGGCTATAATCTGAGTTGAAAATATTTTATTGATGTGATTTTGGTCTTGTAGGAAAGTTAAGACAATTCTTACATGTTTGGATAATTTAAATTGGAGTTGAAGCAAGAACTAGAGTGCTGATTCTAATAGCTTGACCTCTGCGCACTAATCAGCCAATTTCTTAAGCTATAGGAGTTCAATTGACACCAAGCTAAGTTCAAATGAAAGCTGAGAAACAAATCTACAACTTTCATGCAAAAACACAAGAGTTAGATTGGAAGTCTAGTAGGTCATATTGGGCCTAGAATTAAGAACAGAGGTGTTATTGCTAGAACCTGAATACTGTGCAAAGATTGGGTCATATCTTGGGCTGTAGGAGTTAGATTGTGATGAAACTAGTAGCATTAGAAAGTTAAGACAAAACACTTCAACTTTAATGAAGACCACTTATGCAATAAGTGGCGTTATGATAGAGTTTTATAGTTGTGTGAAGACAGGTGAATTGGTTGAGTGGGGAGACAAGCATGGCAATAATTTTTCATTCATCCACTCACTCATTAACAACTCTATTGTCATGTTCCACTTATCCACCCACTCATTAAACAACTTTCTTGTCATTTTGTACCCTTCATGCTCTATAAAAGGCACCATGGGCTATTCATTAGAAGCATCTTGGTTTAGAGATCAAAATTTTGTTCTTCTATTATTTGTTTCTCTTGTTATAGTTTTCTTTTGTTCTAAATTGAAGTTATGTTCATCATCTTTTTCTTCTCTCTTTCTTTCTTCTTGTTTATGAGTAACTAATTTTTCATTTTGTTTGGGTGAAAGAGTAAAGCTTTTAGTAATAAAATAAGGTTAAATTAATTCATTTCTTGTGCTTGAATGTTATATTATCAATTGGTCATTATATATGTTGTATTTTATTTCCAATCAATTTAGAAACCTTTCTTGCAAAGTAAAGATTTTGATTTATTGTAGATAAGATATTGACACAATGAATAATTGAACTCATTTATAAGTGTTAGCATTAGTAGATAACTAAATGAACTATAATATAATTATATATATAATCTTAAATGAACTTTAAATGCTGTATTTTTCGATTGGAACCTCTGTTATGTATGGATTCTAATTAAGTTATAAAAAGAATTAATTTTATCTTTAATTTACTTACCAAAAGTGGATCTCATAGCCTAAGCAAATCTTTTTCATTTATGAACAACTTTCATCACATTTATTATTGTGACAAATCTTTCCTTACCTCAAAGAATTTTTCTTCATCAATTTCTTGTGGATCGATCTCAAACTCTCGAGAATTTATTATTTGAGACAACTTACACTTGAGTTTGCAACACATATCAATTTTGCATCATTCAGCCTAACTCAAAATCAACTATTAGAATGTAATTTTTTTTTCTTTTTCAACTTTACTGAAATGTCATTTTAAAATGAGTAATGTTAAACACACACTTACACATTATTTCACATTTACACAAATTTCACCATCTGATTACAAGTAGTTCCACTACATTTGTACATACTTGCACTCTAATTCTACTACCTTAGCACATGCGAGAGATGTGAGGGAGCATATAATGTGCAAAAAGTATTGCTCTTTTGAAATAAACGTATATCTATTTTAAGTAATAATTAATTTGAAATCTTTCAGAATAGTTAATTTAATTCTTTCAATATAAGTTAAAGTAAATAAATAATTTAAAATTGGGTAAATTGCGTTATCCCCTTTAACTTTTAGCCATTGGTCCAATCCCTTTTCATTTCTAAAGTTTCTGCCCAGTATTTAGAATTTTTAGTCCTATTTGTTTTTTAAAAAAGAATTCACTTATTTTTTTATGTGTGCAAGTTACATAATAAATTTGTTAATAATTAACAATTCCATTAACAGAAGATTTTTTGCACAAAACGCAAAATTCAGGGGTTATTTGCACCATTGCAAACCCAAACATTTAAATTGAGTTGAAAGAGGTAGGTTGTAATTTACCCTTTGAAATTCATAATTTTTTACTATAATTATATATAAAAGAAAAAGAAATTTGGGTCAGCAGACCAACCTGAATAGCCCACAATCTGCAGAGGACTAAGCTATGCTAACAATTTATTAACTTGTGTTAAATTTTACTCATCTTGAATCTAGCCCAACCCACAAGAAGTTAACTAGAATGTGCCTAGCTGGTTTGAATTGACACCCCAGCTTAAAGTTAATTAACGATTTTTCAATGTACGACAAATGTGTTTGTTTGTGCTTTTTTTAAGAAATTTTTTTTTAATAAAAATACTTCTTAAATACTTTTAATTGTATGGATAAAATTTTTAAAATAAGCAAAATCTAAAATAATCAGTAGCTAAGATGAGTTGCTTCTGAAAAAAATAAGAAAAGTAGAAAAAAGAGAAAAAAATATTTTTTTATTATCTTAAAATTACTTTTTTAAAAGTTTATCCCAATGCACTCATAATTATGTTAGAAGTTCACTAGTTTGAATTTTTGCTTGAAATTTCTTTCAAATTAGGTATGTTATTTTGTAATTAATAATTTATTAGCATACCACAATTAAAAATATTTGCATTGTATAATAATTTTTTTATTACAGTTTGTTAATTCTCATACACACACATATGTGTGTGTGTGTCTATTAACAAATTGTACTAATAAAAAAATTATCATACAGTGCAAATACTTTTAATTGTGGTATGCTAATAAGATTATTAATTACAAAATAATATATATATATATATATATATATATATATATATATATATATGTATGTATAATCTTTTTGGTAAGTTAGATTATAAATATATTTTACCTTGTTCTCACTATGCCGTCATATATATAAAATTTATATAAGATTTAAACCGTTAAAAATATATATTTTTTCAAAGCATATAAATATCTTTTTTCAATCATATCTTCCCAATTTATTACATCAACCAAGTAAAAAATTACACCGCTCTCCTAAATAATCTCTCTTTTTAAACTCTAATTCCTCTCTCATAGCTGACAATGATTTTTTACTTAGTTAAGAGATAGAATTGAAGACACAAAAAGCGAAAAAATTTATATACTCTGGGAGATTTACTAAATCTCTCAAGGATAGAAGTTATGAGTCCCCAAAAAGATGCAAAGGTAAAGAATTCCTTTATGTCGCACCTTAGTTTACAAACTCTTTTATATGGATAATAACTAACGGAACAAATATGTGTTAAAGTGTGTATTGGCCTTTATAAGGCGTATTCTTGTAATCAAATGAGTTCCTCCCTTTTCCTAAAATGAAAATTTCCAGTTGTAGTAGTTCAGATTCCGTATCTAATACTGCGGTGCAGATGATTTCTATGTGTGGTTACAATTAAGTAATTGATCCAAGTCTCACGTGACCTGAGTGAGAGAAGCTTAAGAGAAACGTCTTATATAAATAAATTTTTGTGATTGTGATTACAAGCATCCCCATAAAGAGAATAGGTTAGGTTTATGTGGAAAAATGGTTTGTAATTGTGCATGCAAAAATTACTTTTTATTAAGAAAGAGAATTTATAACTTTTTCTGTACAAAAGTTATATGTATTATTTGTAGAAAGGTTTGCAAAGTTATTTGTATCTGTTGGGGTTAATATAAATTTTTCGCTAATTAATACATGTGAAAAATAAAAAGCAAGTGGGAAGCACGTGGAAGCAAAGTAAAATGGTACTGGCAAGAAATGTAATCAATGAAGACCTAGTAGACCATCTAATGTTAAACCAGATAGCTTGACAATGCTAACTAAGGTAATATTGAAGTTGCCTAGAGAAAGATTGCCAGTGAACTTTGCATGAAAAAAATGAATAGGCAATTTGTTAGTTATTAGTAGTACTCAAGCTACTAAGTGTAAATAATTATTATATTCTTATATTAAATAATATATACACTCTTTTTTATACCTCATCTAATATTATTTATTATATATATTTTTTATTATTTTTTCTCACTTAATCATTTTTAAAAAGAGTATAAATAATACTTACATTTCTTTCTAAAAATATAAAATGATCATTTTTCAAGAGTAAAGGGTACTATTTAAGCTATTCATGATAAAGTCAATCATACTGAAGTTGTTGAATAAAAAGGAGCATATAACAATATTAATGATGTCAATGAATCAATAATATTGAAGATGTCAATAAGCAAGTCTTGGGGTCAGCTCATATTGGTTGCATAAAGGATAAGAACATTCTCTCTTTGTATCCGACTTTGGGTGTCTACCGTGCTTATTGTTTTCCTTGTTGCTATACAATGTGAAAGAATATTTTGATGTTGCTTATTGTCTGAGAAATTGCATCATGTGAAATTTAAATTACTTTCTTCCTCTTGACATGAAATACAATTCAAATGCTTCCACAGCACACAGCACACACCCACAATCAACACCCAAAGCCTTTTTCTCTCTTTTCTTTTTGTTTGCAAATCATCAAACACTTCATGTGCAACATTTTCAACCCAACATAGTCACACAAGCAAAAATCACAACATCCCTCACCTAGTGAAACACACCCATAAAAAACACAACTTGCATACAAACACAAACCAAAACTACATACTGAATCAAACCCAAACAGAGACTCCATAACCAACCCAAGTCCCTCTACCATCACTGTTACACAGAATCCCCATACCCTGAACCTTCACCTCGAACCCGAATTGAAATCACCCATGGCCGTCGTTCATCCACTATGCCCACCCGTCATCACCGCCGGCAACCACAAGCTAGCATCGCCGGCAACACCAAAGAGGCCACGTCTGCCATCATCCACGACCCAGAACGCTACCTCGGAGTCGCCACGTCGACACGCCATCTCCCACCTCGAGTTCGCACCAACTGTCACCTGCGGCCCACTAGCCGGAACCACCGTCATTATCTCTTTAAAAAAACGTTTTCCCCAAAAATAATAATATTTTGAAAATTCATTTTTCGAGGAAATCAAATTAGTGTTTTCAATTCACCACTTTCATGAACTCGAATTCTGGTATGCAGACCAACACTTTTTTTAGGTGTCCGATCTAACTTTTCATTTTTAATGGATAAAGTGATTGGTAATAAACTCCCAATACTTTTTAATCCTACAGTGCCCTTCAAGATGGTTGCAACAACAGCACAGTACCATCGAACCTCCACCTCCAAGCTAAGAGACCACCTTGTCAGCCACCCCACCATTATCGGAAAACCCATCATATAAAAACTCCATAACCACCCATCCAGCCAAGGAACCCAGAAAATGACATACAATATCAATAGCACCACCACCAATGACACCAAACTTGGCACAATCCCAGCTTTGGCCTAACTCAATCATCCAATCGTCTGGTTGATCGAGTTCTGAGTCAGAGTCACACAAAGTGGATTTGCCGCCATTGTTGTCAGAAACATCGCTGACGAAATCACCGAAGTCTGAAAACATGTTAGCATCAACCACCACTCCAATCGATTGTCGGTTCTGTCGTCGGCGTTAATATCACAAGCCACACTCAGAGACTTAACCAGAGATGCCTTATAGGTGGTCGGACGTGATTTTTCTCCAGCGGTGAGGCGATGGCTCTGTGGGTGTTGTCGGGTATGTGCCGGAGTTAGAGTTGCTAGCGATGTTGTCGCCGAAGGCACAGGTGGTGCCAGGCCATACGAAGATGAAGATGAAGATGAAGGTAGGGATCATTTTTCAATAACCAATTCTTCACATGTTTACCTGTTGCACATATTGCAGTTATTCACTCACAGTCATTAATCTATTTTCACATCAAATTAATGGCTCTAAAGAAATGGGCCACCAATGTTCCATTGCCTAGGTGGTTCATTTTATACAGCTGTATCTTTTCTTTTCTTTTCTTTTCTTTTCGTTTTGTATGCCCTTTGTTAAGAGAAGATGTATACTAGTAATGTGATGCTTCATAATGATATGTTTGGTATGAAAGAATGGATTGTCACTTTATATTTAATTTTGAAATTAGAAAATCTATATTTTGTTAATGAAAATAAATATGGAATAAAATTTTCATTTCAAATTCTATTCCATAATTTTGTGGAATTACATTCTTTAAATAAAAAAAAGGAAAGAATGAAATTTTATATTTTTGTGAAATATTATTTTACATTTTTTTACTTAATATATTTTTATTCAAATTATAAATTAACAAAGATTACATTTTAATAATTTATCTAACTCTAACTTATTTAACTTCGTCTAACTTAAATTAAACATTCAAACTTCGTGCACCTTAGGGTAGAAATAAGTCAACCGTCTGGTCAGTGTGCTTACATGGCTGACCTCGCTGAGCTGACTAACCTAACCTCGTTTATTAAACAAGTTAGGTTAAAACTTTTTTAAAAGTCTGTTTAATTAAAAAGATCAGTCTCGGTAATCTAATAGCGTTTTAAGCCTGGTAGGCTAAACTTGACTATTTAATTATATATAATATAATATATAATATTACAATAATTATAAATTATAATTATAATTATTAATTTATTATAATATATTAATATATTTTTTAATTAAATTTTAATAAAAGTCAATAATTAAAACTTAAATTAGTAAGTTAGAATAGAAATAACATATTTATTAATATATTTAACGTAATATATTTATTAGAATGAAAATAATAAATTAACACTCACTCTTTTTTTATAGATGCTCACTACTTTCTTGCTCTGATCTTTGATCGATGTGGGACTTGAAAGATTAGAGTAAGAAAGTGAGCAACTTGGTATATCTCCAAGCTCCACATCCACCAAAGACTAGAGTAAGAAAGTAGTGAACATCTATAACACTCATCCCTTACTTTTATAGATGCTCACTATTTTCTTACTCTGATCTTTGGTCGATGTGGGACTTGAAAGACTAGAGTAAGAAAGTAAGCAATTTGGTATATCTCCAAGTCCCACATTAACCAAAGATTAGAGTAAAAAAGTAGTGAGAATCTATAAAATTAGAAGGTGAGTGTTAAATTATAACAAAGATTTATTGGCTTTGAGCACGCCCATTGGCTTATTTTAAGGCTTAGGCCTGTTAACTTATGTAAAGGCATATTGATTTATTTAAAAGTAGGTCTGTTAGCCTATGTAAAATATGTTAACCTATTTAAAGGTAGGTCTGTTAATCTATGTAAAGGCCTGTTGGCCTATTTAAAGGTAGACTTGTTAACCTATTTAAATGTCTCATTGCAAAGTAAGCATTTAAATAGGCTTTCAAGTCAAGTTAGGCTTTTAAAAAGGACAGGTCAGACCTTAAAAATCGGCATATTACAAACTTATAGGCCAGGTTCAGGCCTTATAATTAGGATACAGGTCAGGCCTGTTTAAGGCAAAGTCTGTCCTGACCTGACTTGACTTGTTTCCACCCCTAGTGCACCTGTATTTGAAAGAGACAATAGAAACTTTTACTATTGTTTAGGAGAGTAAAATAATATTATCAAAATTGATAGAAGATATTATCATAATTTTTGTTATAAAAAATTAATCTTAAACATTCAAAAATGTAAATTATAATATATATAGAAGAAAAAAGTAATTTTTTTATTTTTCTTATTAAGGATAATTATGTCATTTATATCTATTTAGATTCTATTCTATATTATATCTCTCACACACTATGAAATTGTTTTCAAATCCATATTGTATTACTTCGTACCAAATTATGAAATTAGAATATAATTCTAATTTCAATTTTTGAGTTCTTATTTTTATTCTCATTCTTATTCTTATGTCATAATATTTTTTTGTTCACCAACCATAACCTAAGAGTAGGGGTGTCAAAATTGGTCAAACTCGATGGATGGGTCGGTCCGAATAACTTAACAAAATGGATTGACTGGACTAACAAAATATCAATCTGAAACTTATATGACTCGAATGGACTGAGTTAGAATGGGGTGAGCCCGAACAGGCCAGACCAACCTATTTTTTTAACACTACATAAAATTAAATAAATTGAATTAAACTAACAAAATGTTAATTCATAACTTACATAACCCGAATGAGTTATCTTAAAAATAACCCGACCCGGGCCAAAACTTTTTGACACCCCTACCTAACCCATCGTTTGTTTCAAGAGAAAATGAGTGGAAAGAAAATGGGAGGAGATGAAATGAGAGGATTATGCCATTTTCTCTCGTTTGGATGTGCACAGAAAACAGAGAGGAAAGAAAAAAATACCGTGGGATCCACATAAAAAGTTTTCTCTCCACAAATGCGAAGAAAACGGGAGAGAATGAGAAGATTAAGTTTAAAATGATGAATCTATCCTTAATTCATTTATCTTCTACCCTCCTAGTTGTCTTATTCTTAGGCGTCTCAGCACCGCCAAAACCTTGTTGCAGAAGACCAAGGTGTTTGAAGGTAGTGTCTTGCAATGTGGGTGGTAGCGAAGGCGTCGTTGAATGAGGAGGCGACGATGGATGTTTTTGACGCCGCTTCGAAAGCCCTATTTCCCTTCGAGTTCCCTTATGGGTTCGGTTCCTGTGGTGTCCCTTCTGACCTCAGTTCCCCCGTTGAGTCCGTTTTGGGCTCCAGTGAGACCGAGAGCAGCGATAAGGAAGAGTACATGGCTGTGTTGACACGCCGAATGGCTCGCGAACTCGATCTCAACCACAACTTCCCCTCTAAAAAATCCAAGGTATAAAAACAACTAGCACTACTTATTCAGTGGAATAATAGTAACTGCTCTGAGGTTTTGTAGGGTATGTTTGTGTCTGGTTCGCCACAATCGACGTTGTGCACGTTCAGGAGCAAGTGTGAGTGTGGGAAGGGTTCGTCGTTGAGCCCTAACCGCGTTTGTCAGGTGAGTTCCTAGAGGGTGATGTGGGATCTACTTCACGCGGCTGCAGGGGAAATGGAGAGGATGAAGCTGAGCAATGATGAAGGTTACGATTTCGGCCATCACCACACAGGGGTCTTGGTCCCACCCAGAAAGTCCTCTCCAGTTACTAAAACCAATCCTGGCGTAGGATTCTACACCCAACACTCGCTTTCTCATCAGCAATTGCAAATAGCACAAGTAAGCACCAATATCACAGTGCTTTAGATTTTTTTACCCTTTTCTTATTTGGATAATTATTTGTTGGTTTGCCTTTCCTTTTTTTTTTCAAAAGTTTCGGAAGCTAAGGGAGCAACAAATGGCGAGGCGGTAACAGGGTTCGGTGTGGGGTGGTACTATTGCGCAGGCGAAGGGTTCTTCTGGTATTGTAATCAGAGGCAAACTAATCAGATGGTCCCGAGCAGAGGAAGGAACAGCGATGGGAAAAGAATAGTGTTTTTGGCTTTTTCTTTTTGGTTTCTTTGGTTAGCCGTAGTTAAATTAAAAAAAAAAATTGGGATCCTTTGGAAAGAGCCAAGTGTGCAATAGCATGTATGATGGTAGGTGATGCTCTGTTTTTACTTCTTGTTGTTGCTTGTGTTTGTTTTGGAATTTTTAGCTATTGTTATGATGCTGTTTTTGGAAATCTTGACACTTCTTGTGCTTTGAACTTTGAACTCTATTTTTAAAGTTCTTTTGGATTGTGGGGTTAGTGGAATTGCTTTGTTTATGGGACACATTGTTCTTCCATGCTGCTAATTACCTATTGGTTTGTGTTACTTGTGTATGCATGCCCTTTTTTAAGTATTTTTGTTAACTAAATTGGACTCAAATTCCAATTCATTGTAAGTCTGCTACTGTAGGGATTTTGATTTTCCTCCTCTGCATTTACTTTCTAAATGTATTGCAAATTTGGAGTCTATTTCATGCATGTATTGCGTTTTGTTAGGATTATAATACCAAGATTGGTTGAAATACTTTGCTTCTGTTGAGAAGTTGACCTTTATGTCTTAAATTTGGTATTTTATTTTGGCTTTAATATTGAATAGACTAGTTGTGAAAATCAAAATTGTTTGATTTCCATTTTTGAAGTGCCTTAAACCAATATTCTTGGAGGATGTAGTTTTGAGCGCCCCTGCATGAATCTGTGTGGTGCAAATTGATTAATTACCAGATTAAGACATATTGATTCAGTCCAAAAGTTACTTCCCCTTTCTTTGGTTAGACTTTAAAGAGGATGCTAGATCTTGTTCACCTAGTTGGATGGATGCTCTATACGTTTTCATTCTTGATACTTCTATGTAGCATTTCTGGTACTTGATGGATGTTTGTATTTTTTGGATAAAATAATAAATATTATTATTAGAGATAAAGAAAGAAGTAAAAGAGCAAAATGATCGTCTAAATCCTCCTTAGATAAAAGGAAAGGAAATGCAAAATGAAAAACGAACAAGAGAGGCAAGCTCATACACTAAGCTAGCTAATGTTTAAATCTACTGTGATTGATAAAATAATAAATAAGCTAGCTAAAAGAGCAAAATGTTTAAATCTCCTATGATTGTATGAGGTTGTAAACACTCTCTTCATTTGTCTATGTGTGTGTGTGTGTGTGTTGTGTGCATGTGTGGATAGATAGATATGTCAGTATAGAGAGAGGGGGTTTCTATTTCTCATAGAAAAATTGAAGGTTGATTTTCTTGTAGAAAGCAAAGCATTATTAATTGACATTATTTTTGTTCCTTTTCTTTTCATCAGTTTTAGATGCCAATGAAGAGAAACTCCAAAGCCTATGTATGTACTCCCCTGAAGGAAAATCAACTGAGCTTGAGCACAAAGAAAACCTAAAAAAATAGGTTTGATTCACTTTATTTTGTTCTTTTCTCCTAAGTAATATTCAGCATTTCCCTTATCTGAGTTCTCTTTTTCTATAATAGTGAAGTTGAAAGAGAGTTTGGCTTATTGTTTTCTAAAGGATGCAGGTGAAGATCTACATTTGGTAATCAGTCTAAATAAGCAAGAGGAAAGACAAAATTCCAATGTTTGTGGAAGATACTAGAGAGGAAGAGTTGTTTTGTATTCATACACACACAAATTTGTTTTTTTTTATTCTGTATAGTTGCAAACATTTTGTAATGTGAAGTGCATCAGCAAATACTTAAGTTTATGTGCTTCCATTTTTGTTTAATTGAAATATAATTGCTTTGTTAAATGCTTAACTGTTTATTTTATTTAATTTTTTAAGAAATGGATCATAGATGTAAAATAGAATAAAATACATTTAATTACATTATAATAAGTGTATAAAAGTCATTTAACATAATTATATTTTCTTTCTTCTCACTTTTCTTTCCAACCAAGCATAAGAAAGAAAAGTTTTTCATTTTCTTTCTCTTTTTTTTCTCTTCATCCAAATAATAGTAGAGAAAATGAACTTTTCTCTTCATTTTTTCTTCTCTTTATTTTTTTCTTTTTATTTTTCTCTTCTCATTTTCTCTCCACATCCAAACAAAGGGTAAGAGTTTGGTTTACCTTTTTAACTCATTAACGTCATAGACACAGAATATGAGAGAACGCGCTACAGTTTTCCCCTCCTGCCGCCTTCTAAAGCTTCGTTTGCTATGCTGTTTGTTCTTAAAAGCAAAGATAAGACCTTTCATGCAATTTTTTAAAAATTGGAGTGGATCCACTAATTCAACCAGTTAAATAATGAATAAGTCATATTTTTTATTCAATTATTTTTTATTATATTATCTTATTCAACTTTAGTTAAATTATTAATTTAGTTTATAAAATCAATTAAACTATAATTCAGAACTCTCAACTATTGATTGAATTTTTAAAATATTACTTTTTAAGTTTTCATCTAATCAAATTATTTTCCCTTTTTTTTCTTTTCACTTTCAAAGGAAAAATGGAGGGAAAGAAACAGCTAACTGATAAAGGCTGAGATATTTTTACGTTCTGACATGCATACTTCAAGAAGAAGTAGGCAGCAGAACTGTTAGCACTAGGTCTGTCTAAGGCTCCAAATCAACTTGGAGAGAAACGTTTGCGGTGTAAATCAGTACAGACAAAAAATTTTAGGTCTCTGCTCTAGGTTCCCCTTGTACTTACACTGCAGCGGCTTTTATTTTCCAAAGGCATATAGATGGGACCCAAAATTGTTCTCAGAAAAGAGATATTGAGTAATAATTTGACAGGATTTTGACATATGCAAGTTAAAGGAAAGGGCACCAAAAATATGAAACTCAAACAACCACTAACATCGTACCTCAGAATTACATGGCCTTTTTTTTTATCTGCTAGTTTTCCATCACTCACTGAAGATCCTTCAATGAATTTTATATATGCGTAAATGGTGGTGGTGGTACCCTTTTTGCCAGAACAAGCTCAATGTTTACTTGGTGCTTTTTGAAGAAATGTGTGCTGTCCGCACGTGCATTTCCGTTGTGGCAATACAACCTATGTGCTTTATACCTAGCTCCTGGGTTATAGGCACTTCGAATTTAACAAAGGGGACAACATGAACGGTATTTGTGAGTTGGGGTGGTTCTAAAGTTCGAAATATTCTTCTTTAGACACAATTATAACATTTCATTCTTGTATATACTTAAAAATGAGATTCATTCACAATTTATGAAAATAAAAAATAAAATACTCATTAAAATTCATTCTTAACCCCTAATTATGTAGTGATGAAAAGAATAACACCAATACATATAAGACTTTAATGGCTTAATCAAACTATTATCGTAATCTATTTGGAAGATACTGTGTATCGTCAAAGTGGGATGAGGAGAACGCCTTGTCAATGGCATCTGTCCTAAAACTTGTTGGTCTAGTCATTCCCAGTTGGTACCAATTGGTCATAAGTACATGAAGATTTTTGGACACATGCATACTATAGTACTAGCAGTATAATCTTTACATGGTATTCACGTGGGATGTCTCACATAACTTAAGAGATAGTAGAGTATTTTTAAAATGAATAAATTAACTTAATTAAAAGCATTTCTTACATCACCTATTGCATGTACTTACACCACAAGAATTTACCTCTACTATATTCTACAATTATATATTCCACCACTATCCCTACGTTTTCACAGAAATTAAAAAGCAGAAACGAAAGGGAGGAGGAAGATGCAAGGTTATCCAAATATTTTTATTTTGAATCACTGAAATTTCATGAATTAAATCAATCAATAATCAGTTTACCTAAAAATAGTAATGAAATTTTAATACGTACTTATGGTGGATGTTAATATATAATTTTAAGAGAAGTTGTTATAATACCTTAATGAGTATGGTACTTAAAGTGACTTGTCAAATATTTATTAAATATTTATTTTATAATAAATATTTAAGTTCTATTCAATTTTAGATTGGAGAAGTGTTCTCCATAGTCCATTCAAGTATGCTACCATAATTAGATTGGAGTGGGATCTGCATTAACTTAAAAATTATTTTCGTAAAATCTGAACTCTAGCGTTTTTGTACTTGTTGGGTGTTTTGACAATCATTTTAACTTGGTTTTGTTTTGCTGAGGAAAATATGACTCCAATCTTCATTGTAATTGTTGAAGCAGAACATCTTGCTATATCTGATTTTCATCCACTGGTTCATTTTTCAATTTTTGAAGGAGAATATGTTGCTATATCTGGACGCCATCAATTCCTTTATGGAAGGCTCAATTAGAAAGTAAGCTGAAAACGACATTCAGGTCACAAGTGCAAAAGGAAGAAGAAATGTTATATGCCTAAATGCTATCTGGTTATCTTTTACTTATTGATATTAAGTTGATATTTATTATTTTACATCGCTTTGCACTTCTCTATGCGTGAATATTACTGCTTTATACACTTCACCAATTTTATCTTAATGTGGACTTTAGCATACAGCATTACCTTTCATCCTAACGTGGACTTTAGCGTATATTTGATATATTTCTCTTATTTTTTGGGGATTTAAATGGTTTTATTGAATATTACTGACTTGTTACCTGTGGCTTATATCTATATTGGTTCTCTGTTTCATGTTTTCAACTATCTAGGTGACAGTTATATTCCATTTACATCAGTTCTTTAAGATGACATAATCATATATTATTCAACTTTTCTATGGAGGAGTGTAGTTATCTCAGCACTTTGTTAGTTATAATTAAGTTTTCAATAAGGATAAAAATAGATCAGACTGTCTGTCAGGAACTTATGGCCTGACCTGTTTGAGACTTGACTTGTTTACTAAATAAGTTAAGTAATTTTTTTTAAAAGTCTATTTAACTAAAAATATCAAGTCTCAAATCATCTAATAAATTTTTTAAGTTTGATAGACCAACTTAGTCTATTTAATTATATATAATATAATATATATTATTATAATAATTATTATAATTATTACTTTATTATAATATATTAATATATTTTTAATTAAATCTTAATAAAAGTCAATAATCAAACTTAAATTAATAAGTTAGAATGAAAATAACATATAACATATTAGAATTAAAATTATGTTATAACTTAACACTCACATGCTACTTTTATAAATATTCACTACTTCTTTACTTTAGTCTTTAATTAATGTAGGATTAGAAATTTTTTTAATGAAACCTGCAAAATGAAATGGGTACGGTATCCACTTATCAATAAAGCCACACAACCTGACCAGATGAAACAATGGTGCACAACAATCATATCATGTTGAATGATTTAGAATCTCGTCACTTGAAAAAGATTAGAATGATTTATTGAAGGAACATTATCAACTTTGTGAGCGTGATATATACCTCTGCATGAAAAATGTGAGGCATTGAATCTCCGGCGAGTGAGGAATTGGCACTGTAGTCAAAACCACCAGAAACAATTTGTCAAATAAAATGAAACTGAAATTAGTCTTCTTTGAGTCCGTTTGAGTCCTCTATACATGTATGGATTTAGAATATCTAATAATAACTGCAATATCTATTACTAGTTTTCCAATGCTGCTACTGCTGATGGAGCAAGTGTTACTGGTAAAGGCATGTAGATTTATATTGTTGTGTCAACGCATTCACACTGAAAACATAGTATTGATTCCAGGATCATGTTTTCTACAATCATAATGCTAACCAATGTTAATATGTAACAATTTCTTCCTCACATCTGAAACATTAATTGTCCAATTTGGTGTAGCTGTAGAGTGGGGAATCGCTTCAACCCCTTGATCAGTATGGTCCACTTGGGCCTGCACATAAAATGCTAAATTTAAGTATTTCTAGGATGATATTTTGTAAACCAGGGAGGGAGCCTAAGAAAGAAGCAATGATATGTGGGGAAAAATGAATAACCATCTAGTTAAACAAAAACGGAGATTCTTTTTCTTTGTTTCTCGAAGAATTATGAAGACCAAGTGAAAAATAGTTCATATTTTAATCAAGGCAGCAATTATGGAATTAAGTGAACGAAAGGACATTATGCGCTCTGATGCACTACTATGACAGAGTGGACTGTTGAAAATATTGAACATGTGTCGGGCTCACATATGTATTTAATAATATTGTATAACTATTTTAAAAGTATAATTTAAAATTAATTATAATTTAATAAGATTAAAGTTAGACTCAGGGGTATTAAATTGTCATGAAATTTTATATATAAATATTATTAGGTGATTTTTAATTTAATGAGGGTCAAATTAAAAATAAAAAAATATTATAATAACTGATAATTGTCAGTTATTATAACAGGGGATTATAGTCCCTGTTTGAATGTATCGTTTGGTTTCTCAATGTAATATTTTTACGGAGAAAACACACTAAAATATGTATCAAGTAGAAAATCTTCAAACTCTTATATCTTTTTGAAAAATTATTATAGATCAAGGTACACTTTCGCTCTTGTGATTCTCTTACATCTTTCTCTTTGAATCAAAGTGGAGAATAGTTAAATTTTTTGGGCTTGATCTATATTGAGTTTTAATGTTTTTCTGTATGAATATTTCAAGAATTAAAATCAACAAGTGATACTAGAACCATCTTTTTTTTTTTTTTGATTCTTTGAGAAATTTCAGATTTTGAACTTTCGGGAAAAGTTTGCCATATCAGGGTTCTAAAGTTTTGTGGATTTACTCATATGAAAGTTACATTTGCAGTGGTTTATCGTTTGAAAGAAATTTTCTTTACGATGAATCAAATTTCATTTGAAATTTCCTTTCCGTGTTGTTACGTGAAATTTCCATCACGTGAAATCACCCAAATATCCATCACGTGAAATTCTGTGTTGTTACGTTTGTCTAGATATGAAATATATATACAACTATTATATTCTTACCACAAATAGTGCATACACTTCTTTTCACACCTCATTTAATACTATTCATTATACTTATTTTTTCTTATCACTTTCTCTCTTTTAATCACATACTATTAAAAATAGTGTGTATAATATCTACACCTCTAAAAAAAATGTAGGATCATCTTTTTCATATATATATATATGCAGTATGCAGAATTAATTAGATCATTGCTTACTTTTGTCTGGATATGATATACATATATATGTGATATATTGATACTGTTCATCTTTTGATATATATTGACATATATTGTTCGTGTATATATATATATATATACTGGATCAAGTATATATATAATGATTGGATCAATTTGTGGGCATTGAGCCCATGGACAAAGGTAATGATATTTTTTGGTGCATCTAATGACTTGTTAATTATGTTTGTCTAACATTTAAAAGAACTAATTAAAACAAGATGTCGCTAAAGTGAACTCTCTTGTGTATATTAGTTTATTGAGAGTGTTAAGATGTTTTTGTGTATATGAATTCATGCGTGTATTGGTTGGTCTAAAGGAAGGCTAATATTTGGCCGAATTGCATATACATTTATGGTGATAAATATGTGAAAATTGTAAGGTTTCCATGTGAATAATAAGTTGATCCAAAGATAAACTCATTGTTTGACCGGAGTTATTTTCAATATTTGATCACTACACCAAGAGTACCACTTACAATTAATATTACTGTCCAAAGACTTGATATTAATGTTGTACTAGGTGTCTTGAGATGCATCCAATAATTGTTTAAATTTGACAATCATATATTTAGTTTATGATGTGAATATGTTTATTTATTTCGATTAAATTCTCTGTACAGTTATTGCATCTGCTACTACTATATCTGCAAACACAAATAACATTCTCATGCTTAATGGGACCAACTTCAAGGATTGGAAAGAGAATGTGTTAATCATTCTTGGCTGCATGGATCTAGATCTTGAGCTGAGGACGGAGCAGCCCACTCCTTTTACAGATAAAAGTTCTTCTGAAACCATAAGGTACTTTGAGAAGTGGGACCGCTCTAACCGCATGAGTCTAATGATCATAAAGCGCGACATTCCAGAAGCCTTTCGAGGCGCAGCATCTGAAGAGGTAACTCTGGCTAAAGATTTTCTTGATAAGATTGAAAAATGCTTTGCCAAAAATGATAAGGCGGAAACAAGCACGCTTTTAGCTAGCTTGACTTCCATGAGGTATCATGGCAAGGGAAATATAAGGGAGTACATTATGCAAATGTCTCATATTACTTCTAAACTTAAGGCAGTAAAGCTCGATTTGTCTGAGGACTTACTCATGCATTTAGTATTGAATTCTCTACCTGCACAATTTGGTCAATTCAAGGTCAGTTATAATTGCCAAAAGAAGAAATGGACTCTCAATGAGATCATTTCATATGGTGTGCAAGAAAAGGAAATGATGAAACATGAGAAATTTAATAGTGCTCATCTGGCTACTACCTCAAAAGATAAGGGCAAGAAAAGAAAGAAAAATGAAGCTGCTAAGGGTCCAACATAAAAGAAACCTAAAGAAAGCATTGAAGGATGTTTCTTTTGTGGAAACCCTGGACACGTGAAGAAAGAATGTCCGAGGTATCATGCTTGGCATGCCAAGAAAGGTATGTTCTTTACTTTGGTCTGTTCTGAGGTAAATTTAGCTTCAGTACCTAGAAACACTTGGTGGTTGGATTCCGATGCTACTACTCACATCAGTGTTTCTATGCAGGGTTGCCTGAGCTACCGAAGGCCAAGTGATGTTGAAAAACGCATCTTTGTGGGCGATGGAAAATTGGTGGAAGTCAAGGCGATAATGCATTTTAGGTTGTTATTAGGAACTGGTTATTATTTGGATTTGAAAGACACTTTTGTTATACCGTCTTTTAGACGGAATTTGGTTTCTGTTTCTTTATTGGACAAATCTGATTATTATTGTTCTTTTGGAAACAATCAATTTAGTCTTTCTTTAAATTCAAATATTGTTGGTACTGGTTCGTTGAGTATTTATGATAACCTATATTTGCTTGAAACTATTGCATCATATAATGAAACCTTGCATGTGGAATCACATGGTACTAAAAGAAAGCTAAATAATGAAAAATCGACAAAATTATGGCACAAGCGTTTGGGTCATATATCCAAATCAAGAATAGAAATACTTGTGTCAGAATGTATTTTAGATTCACTTGACTTCTCAAATTTAGATGTCTGTGTTGAGTGTATCAAAGGAAAACAGACTAAACAAAAGAGATTATGTGCTAATAGGTCTTCAGATGTCTTAGAATTGATACATGGGAATATTTGCGGACCATTCCCAATGGCTTCTTGGAATGGTCAATGATACTTTATATCATTCATAGATGACTACTCACGCTATAGGTACCTATATCTCATTCATGAGAAATCAGAGTCGTTGGACATGTTCAAAACTTTCAAGGCTGAAGTTGAAAACCAACTTGGCAAGAAAATTAAGTGTATCAGGTCTGACAGTGGTGGTGAATATTATGGCAGATATGACAGTTCAAGAGAACAACGTCTAGGACCATTTGCTAACTTCCTGAAGGAATGTGGAATCGTCCCACAGTATACCATGCCGGGTTCATCTAGCATAAATGGTATAACTGAGAGACGAAACAGAACTCTTAAGGATATGGTAAGGAGTATGATCAGTCAATCCACCGTACCAGAATCACTCTGGGGAGAAGCAATAAAGACAGCAACTTATATCTTGAATAGAGTACTAACTAAAGCGATTGCCAAAATACCTTATGAGCTTTGGACAGGCCGAAAGCCTAGTCTAAAGCACCTTCACATTTGGGGATGTCCATCTGAGGCTCGGCCTTATAGGCCAAATGAAAAGAAATTGGACTCCAAAACAGTGAGCAACTAGTTTATAGGTTACTCTGAGCGATCTAGGGGCTATAAGTTTTATGATTCCACAATCAAGTCAATTTTTGAAACAGGAAATGCAACATTTTTTGCGAAAGTTGAGTTTGGGGGGAGAAATAAGGTTAGGGAAATTGTCTTTGAGGAGGAACCGATTCTGATTCCTACTACTACTACTTTTGACAGTGTACAAGTTTTAATACCTATACTTGTCATTGATCAAGAATCAGTTTTGGAGCCTCAACAAGATAATGCTGAACAACTCCCTAATCAAGTTGGGGTAATTATTCCTGAAGAACAAACTCAACAACCTTAAGAACTCATGCCATTAAGGAGATCCATAAGAGAGAGGAGAAATGCTATTCCAGATGATTATATAATATTCCTCCAAGAACATGAGGACGTTGATGGCTTAGTGGAGGATGATCCAATCAACATCCATCAAGCTATGTAGGATTCTAACTCTCAAAAGTGGATAGATGCCATGAATGAGGAGTATAAGTCTATGCAAGACAATCAAGTTAGGGATATTATCCCATTACCTGAAGGAAAGATGCCCATTGGATGCAAATGGATATTTAAAACCAAAAGTGATTCTAAAGGTAATGTGAAAAGATATAAGTCTCGTCTTGTAGTTAAAGGCTTTACTCAAAAGGAAGGTATTGATTTTAAAGAGACTTTCTCTTCAGTTTCTTCGAAAGACTCTTTTAGGACTATAATGGCTCTTATTGCACATTTTGATCTTGAATTACATCAGATGGATGTTAAGACAACGTTTCTTAATGGAGACATTAATGAAACAATATATATGGTGCAAATTTATGAAATTTGTATTTGGAGACCCAAAGAACATGGTTTGAAAATTTAAAAAAAAATCCATTTATGGACTCAAGCAGGCTTCCCGTCAATGGTACTACAAGTTTCATCAGGCAGTTATCTCATTTGGTTTTGAGACAAATACTGTTGAGGATTGTGTGTATCACAAGTTCAGTGGGAGTAAGTTTATATTCTTGATTTTGTATGTTGATGACATACTACTTGTCACTAATTATAAGAACATGTTGCACGAAACTAAGACATTTCTATCAAAGAGTTTTGATATGAAAGACCTTGGTGAAACATCTTTTATATTAGGAATCCAGATACGTTATGATCGCTCTCGGGGTATTCTTGGATTATCACAAAAGAGCTACATAGAAAAGGTTCTCAAGCGATATGACATGCAAGAATGTAGACAAATAGACACCCCTGTCACTAAGGGAGATAAGTTCAGCCTAAATCAATGCCCAAAGAATGACCTTGAAGTTAAAGAAATGCAAAAGATTCCCTATGCCTCACTTGTTGGGAGTCTAATGTATGCTCAGGTTTGCACACGTCCAGACATAACATTCATAGTTGGAATGCTAGGCAGATATTTAAGTAACCTTGAGATGGATCATTGGAAAGCAGCAAAAATGGTTTTGAGGTATTTATAGAGAACTAAGGACTACATGTTCACATACAATAGGTCAGATCATTTAGAGATCATTAGGTACTTAGATTCTGACTATGCTGGATGTCACGACAGTAAGAGATCCATATCAGGCTACATTTTTTTGTTGGCTGAAGGAGCTATTTCCTGAAAAAGTGTCAAACAAGCACTCATAGCTTCCTCCACTATGGCAGCAGAATTTATAGCATGCTTTGAAGCATCCAACCATGGATTATGGCTGTGAAACTTTGTCACTGGGCTGCGTATTATGAGTGGTATTGAAAGACCACTAAAGTTGTATTGTGACAATAACTCAGCAGTTCAATATTCCAACAACAACAGGAGCTCATCTCGTTCAAAGTTTATTGACATAAAGTTCTTGGTTGTGAAGGAAAGGATACAGAGTGGACAAATTCTATGATTGCAGATCCGCTTACTAAGGGATTGACACCCAAAGTTTTTTATGAGCACACTATTCATATGGGTGTTTTATCATATGAGGAAACTATGGTTTAGTAGGAGTTTGTAATTGTCTATGTTTTGTTGCTTTATTTTGTACTTTAGACATATTTTGTATGTTTGGATATTTTCTACAGAAATATAGTATTCAGTTCATTCGCACTCTGTTTTATTAAGTTAAGCTTTGATCTCAATAAAGTTTAAAGTAGGACTAGTTAGAAATAGACATGTTTAGATCACGTTATATGTAATTTTCATGCTACGCATCCATGATTGATCTATGTCATTTGGTTGTATTAGTATATGTGACTACTTATGGATTTAGTTACATTAAATGTAACGAAAGTTCCTTTAATCCTATATCAATGTAGTCAATGGGCGAGATTGTTAGGAATACCCCATTATGTGATAGCAATATTTAAGCGCATAAAGTGTATACATTTATAAGGTAGCATATGTAGCCCAAGTGAGAGATTGTTAACAATATTCAACATGTGTGGGCTCATATATGTATCTAATAATATTGTATGACTATCTTTAAAGTATAGTCCAAAATTAATTGTGATCTAACAAGGTTAAAGTTGGACTCAAGGGTATTAAATTGTCATCGAATTTTATGTGTAGATATCATTAAGTGATTGGTAATTTGATGAGGGGCCAAATTAGAAATAAAAGAAATATTATAATAACTGATAAGTGTCAGTTATTATAACTGGGGTTATGGTCCCCATTTGAACGTATCGTTTAGTTTTTCAATGTAACCTTTCTACAGAGAAAACACATCAAAATACATATCAAGTGGAAGATCTTCAAACCCTCATATCTCTTTGAAGAATTGTTATGGATTAAGGTATGCTTTCACTCTTGTGTTCCTCTTACATCTTTCTCTTTGAATCTAAGTGGAGAATGGTTAAATCTTTTGGGCTTGATCTATATTGAATTTTGATGTTTTTCTGTATGAATATTTCAAGAATTGAAACCAACAACAGATTTAGATGTCTGTGTCGAGTGTATCAAAAGAAAACAAACCAAACAAAAGATATTTTGTGCTAATAGGTCTTCAGACGTCTTAGAATTGATACATATGGATATTTGCAGACCATTCCTGACGGCTTCTTGGAATGGTCAATGATACTTTATATCATTCATAGACGACTACTCACGCTATGGGTACCTATATCTCATTCATGAGAAATCAGAGTCATTGGACATGTTCAAAGCTTTCAAGGCTGAAGTTGAAAACCAACTTGGCAAGAAAATTAAGTGTATCAGGTATGACCGTGGTGGTGAATATTACGGCAGATATGACGGTTCAGGAGAATAACGTCTAGGACCATTTGCCAACTTCCTGAAGGAATGTGGAATCGTCCCACAGTATACCATGCCGGTTTCACCTAGCATGAATGGTATAGCTGATAGACGAAGCAGAACTCTTAAGGATATGGTAAGGAGTATGATCAGTCAATCCACCTTACTAGAATCACTCTGGGGAGAAAAGATGTGAAATTGATAACATCATTGACGTATGGATATAAAAAACTTGTGAAGGCTTTTCTTTGATTAATGTGAAGTTGTGAACTATGAAACTCTAAGGTTATAACAATTAATAAATATAAATGTAAGACAGACAATTTCTGTAACAGACTTCATGCATTCATTTAAATGCAAGTCTTTGTTTACAAATCAATCAAGAAACATGCATCAACCTCGCTAAAAAAAATAATTAACGCCAATCAATTCATTCAAATGATATAAATTACTCTATTTTTTTGTAAAAAAAAGTATTGAAAAATGGGAAGGTTGATGAATGATGAGGAAGAAGGAAGTAATTTTGAAGGGTGTTGTGGAGATTTTGGGCTTCCCTTTGCATCAAAAGCAATAGTGGAGCAACAACCACGGGATCTCTTATTCATTCCCACTAAGTTCTCTTTCTTCTCCTGTGTCATTTTCACCTTTCACAAGTCTCACACCAATTAAAGATTAGAATAAAAAAGTGATGAACATCTATAAAAGTAGGGAGTAAGTGTTAAGTTATAACAAAATTATATTATGACCTATTTCAAAGCTTAGACTTGTTATCTTATGTAAAAGCATGTTATCTATTTAAAAGAATGGTCTGTTAGCCTATATAAATGTTTGTTAGCCTATTTACAGATAGACTTGTAAGCTTACTTAAAGGTTTGTTAGTTTATTTAAAGGTAAGTCTGTTAGCCTAATTAAAAGTCTTATTGCAAAGTAAACAATTAAACAGGCTTTTAGGCTAGGCCAGATTTTTGAAAACGCCAGGGTCAAGCCTTAAAAGTCAACCTATTTTAAGCTCATAGGCCAAATTCATGCTTTATAATTGAGATACAAGTCAAGCATGTTTAAGGCAAAACTTAGTTTGACCTGACCTGTTTCCACTCTTAGTACTTAAGTAAGTTTTCGGGGTCTCCACGCAAGGACTAATGCAAGGTGGTATCTTATTGTTTTTTCACCAATTGTTGCTATCTTAACTGTATCTGATCTGCACACTGTTACATGCACAACTACTTTGCAATTTGCTTACTTTACGGTAAGCTATCATCACTTTAGTTGTTGCTCACTTGCTACAATGCTTTGCGATCATTACCACATATATAGTACTATTAACATATTTTCTATATCTTACTTGATTACGAACACTTTGGCTCTTGAACATTGACTTGTGCTTATTGACCATTACTCTTTATTAGTTCTATTATGAAAGACAAGTATATGGTCATTCTTGAACATGCTATAATCTTTCCCTTTATCTTCCTAATAATATTAACATTTGTAGTAATTTGTCTATGCTAAATAAGGAAGTTTTCATCATAGCATGATAGAAAATTTGAAGTATGTTGTATATTAATCTAATTATATTATGGATAAAGTCAGGAATATATCGTATTATCTTGTTCAAGATAAGTATGTTGGAAATGATCGAGTTTCTTCAGTTATGTTCAAAATTAGATTAGTGAGAATGAAACAGATATTATTGCTTCTGTTAGTAAATTTGGACAATATACAAGATCTCTTGGATTTTATGACTCCAACACTCATTATAATGGCTACTGTTATGCTACCATTGATATTTCTTTGATTTTCCTCTCATGTCTAGGCATGATTCTTATTGTGGGTACCTTTACATTTTTGTGGCATGTTCCTTTTTCTCCACATAACAATAAGCTTATTGACTCGACATCCAACGTGCAAAGCTTATCGATTCATGAGCTAGGGGCTATGGATTGGTATATTCTTATTGGGCCCGAGCTGTTTAGTCTATCTTAATTTGATCTAGGTCACCACAACAATGGAGTCAAGTATGATTAAATTATTAATTAGCAGACATTCATTGGATATTACAACTCATATAGCTTAACACTAGACACGCTTGACTTATCAATTACGAGCTGGGGCTATGGATCTTATGTCCTTATTAGGTCCAAGCCCACTAGCATGAAGCTGACCACACTATCATAGCTCTTAGGGTACCTCACATCCAACATAAGCTCCTTAAGGTTTTTACCCCAAGATTGTTCACTTTTTTGCCTACACTCTCACCTTTTTTTTTTGCTTTGAGACTGACTTAAGTGTTAGAGTATCTTTGTAGGTATTCCCACTTTGTCTTCAGCTAATAAATAGTCATGGCTGACCAATGTGGTGCTTTCAAACATCATAAAGCAAATCGAAGACCACTCTTTTAGGTACAGACAAAAATAATTACAATTAAACAAAAAGGAAAACCTTTAACAATGAGTGGTGATGCGTTTAGATGATCATACTTTCCTTAGCAGTACGGGGTTGGCAAAAAAATACATTAATTTTTAATCAATCTAGTCTATCCATATTAAAATCAATCTAGTCCATCCAATTAGAATAATGTATTTTATTAAATTAGATCTAATGAATTAAATTTAGTTATGAATAGTTAGTAATCTAATCAAAACATCCATTAGATATCTAATTAAAAATCAATCCAATGGATATCCAATGTATTTTATCTTTTTTTTTGTTCAACACTTTTGCTTTCACTTAAGCTTAAAAGTTCATAACACAAAGTGTTTAGTCTCAAAATTTTTAGAGAGATTTTTTTAGAGAGAGAAAGAAATTTTTTTAGAGAGAGAAAGAAAACTTTTAGAGAGAGAAAGAAAATTTTTAGAGAGAAATGTTTTTTTAGAGAGAGAATGAAAGGTTTTAGAGAGAGAAATATTTTTTAGAGAGAGAATGAAAATTTTTAGAAAGAGAAACATTTTTTAGAGAGAAAATGAAAATTTTTAGAGAGAGACACATATTTTACAGAGAGAACAAAAATTTTTAGAGTAAGAAAAATATTTTTTAGAGAAAGAATGAAAACTTTTGGAGAGAGAGACTATTTTAGAGAAAATAATATTTTTTAAAAAAAGAATACAAATTTTTAGAGGTAATTTTTTTTAAATAAGTGTGTTAAATATTTATTCATCTAATATATTAAAATAAATTAATAAATAAATTAAATATTTATCTATTAAATTAAATTATAAATAAATTTAATAATATTAAATATTTTATAATAAATATTAAATAAATTAATAATTTATTTTAAATTTATTCATTAAGATCCAATTCAAAACCAAATTAATTCATTTATTTTGATAGCGTACTCTTTCAACAATCTTCAATAGTTGACTCATAGCCACTTTTAGAATCTCTTTGTTTTATGTAAAACAAAAGGCTAAAATGTATAAAATAATCCTTCGACTTTGTCTAATTCACGAAAATAACTTCTCCCATGTTCTAATTGTGACAATTACACGCCTCGTACTTTAGTAATTTTTGTTCAATGTAAAATAGTATTTTGGTTGGAAATATACTCACTCACAATTTAGTTTTTAATTTAAATTATGCGCATAATTTAATTTTTAAATTATTCAAATTCATTTAAACAAAATAACGTTAATAATGAATTTACATAATTTAAAACTGTCAAGAATTAAATTTAAATCAAGAACTAAGTTGCGAGCAAAGTATATTTTAATAGAGTAAAATACCAATTTACTACTTTTCTTCAACTACAGTATCATAGTGCATGTTTGATGTTGATTAATTTTTAGGAAAAAAAATATTTTTTGGTTTTAAAAGCTCTCAATAAAATTTTAATTATAAACTACTTTGAATACAAAATAAATTAATACAAACACCTACGTGTAATTTTTATTAAAAATATATATAGAAGGGCATGTGACTGCAATAGTTGAAAATAACCATGTCTTTTCAATCGAGCCTTCTACATTAAAATTTTATTTTATAATGGATGTATTCCCTTGAACTTAGACCCCTCACTAGGTCCAAACCATCTTGTAGTGGCTCACCAAAAAATTAGCACCTGTGTAAATTAAATCTATACAACAATCTCTCCCTCTATAAGAGTCTCCCTCCGCTAAGTAAGGTATCTTTCTCTCGGACTTGAGCTCTCTTCTCTTGAAGGAATCCGGCTTCATAGACTCTTCAGCTATAAGACCTCAAAGTGAGATGTACATTGAACCTAACTTACCCGCTAAATCTAACACATTAAATTATGATAAACTACTGATTTTAGTTGATTCTGTAGCTTTGGGTCTAATATAAATTAAAAACTTTTTGGAATTGATTTTTATAATCGTAAATTTACCAACTCGTATGATATTGGACATAAATTATTAACAACTTTAATAATAAATTTTGATATTCTTACACAAATAATATATAATTTTTTAATATTTTTTATATTATTTATTAATTTAATGCATATCATTTTTTCTTTAATCATCAATTCAAAAAAAAGATATGAATTATAAAACCTATTTTTAAAGATGTAAGAGTATCAAACATAAAAATAACCATTAATTTATAATCGCTTATTATAACCATTTTAGATTTTTTTTTGTCTGAAGATAATTAGTTTAGATGCTAATTAAATTTTTTTCGTGGGCTGGGTTGACCTATAAACAATTTCCCAAAACAACGCGGCCTCAAACTAACTTTTGATTTTCAGTTGATTCTGGTTTTCTGAAAAGGACTCGGTTGGACCCGATATAGATCGTACAGTTTACCAACTCGTATATAGGACTATAATTAAAACAACTTCAGTCTATCAATCAATTTACATATTATACTTTATACACAAAATATATATTATATCTTTTTACATCTTTTTTAATATTTTTATTATACTTATTTCTTTCTATTCAATTATTCTCTCCCATTTTTCTCAGTACAAAGCTAAAAAGATAAAATTATAATAATACCTTTGGGATGAAAATGATGTAAAATATCATTTTTCATTAACCAACCATGTTACTGTTATGCGTATTGCTTATTATGCAACCATTTTAGATTTTTTTTTGTCTGAAGATTTTTAGTTTAGATGCTAGTAAGTTTTTTTCATGGGCTGGGTTGACCTCTAGGTTTAATTTCCCAAATCAAACAAGCCTGCGGCCTCAAACTTAACTTTTGGATTACCAGTTTTTCGGTTTTTCTGAAAAGGAAGTATTGGGCTTAGACAAGTTTTAAAGTCAAAGTCTATTTTAGCTATAAGTTAAAAAGTTCAGTCTATCAATCAATTTACAGTTTATACTTTATACACAAAATTTTGTATTATATTTATTATTTACCCGATCTTTTTAAATTTCTCTTTTTCTTTGTCTCTATTCGATTATCTCTCTCCCATTTTTCTTTCAGTACAAAGCTAAACAAGTAAACATCATAATAATGAGATTTGGGATGAAAATGCCCTCATGTATAAAAGTAGCATCATATTCATCTTTATTTTTTCCCCTTTGCACATTTTATATTCAAACTTCTTTTTATTTATAAATAGTCACTCAATTAATTTTTTTGGTCAAAAACTAAATCAACATCATGTGATAAATTTTAAAGTTCAGAGTGGACGCGTGGAACTTTAAAATTTATACTTTAGAAAAGATTGATTTTAATTGTTGGGAGGACAACATGGTCAATAATCAATAATAATAGTGTTTAAAGAATTAGTCTTACAAGATATCTCGGTAAAAAATGTCTCATAGAATTTCACTCCATGTAACTGAAAAACCTTATTTAGTAGTTTGATTTATGGAATTATAGTTAACTACTTTGATTAATTATTTGGGTAATTGAAGCCCAAGTATTCAATGCCTAGGTAACCAAGTAATTATTTGTTTGGTAAGGAGCAGAAATCTAATTACATTATCAATTTTCAAATTAATTCTGTTTATAATTCTTTTGTTATTTTATTTCAAGTGCACATTTACAATAAATTAACCTATACCATTCACTAATGATAAACCGGATAAGGGATAATGTAGGTCAATGCGAACTTTCTATAATATATAGCGAAAGTGTAACAAACCCCCTCCTTGTATGATATTGCATAGGCTCTGATCCACGTAATTGTCATAGCCAAGTAGCAAGTAATTAGTAATTATGCACAAAACTAACTACACAAATGGCCCAAAAAAGAGAAAGATGCAAAATGATTCTAGTCCTAGATTACAAGGCTCATCGCCTTAGCCTTGACTTGTTATAGTGTTGAATACTGGTATGTTATAGAATGAGTAAATGTTCATTTTACTCTTCCAAAGATATATCTGATATTAGGTTCATCTTTCATTTAATAAATACAGTAAAAAAAAAGCCAATTTTATGTTATTAAATTGGTCCTTGAAGTGACATCAAATTGATCTCACAAGAAGAAAAACTGATGACATTTAATTATCATGGAAGGACCAATTTGATTATACTTTTTGCCTTGTTTTACATATAAATTATAACAAGTAAACTACAGAGACCAATAATTCCACTTGCAATATGATTGGTACGAGTCGTCCTTCCAGAAGTAGGCCATGCAAAATAGTCGGAAACACACACACACATATATATATATATAGAGAGAGAGAGAGAGAGATTAACATATAATTAAGTTAATATCTTCTTTCCAGAAACAATTAATTAGCTGGAGGCACTAAGTTGTGGTACTAGGATACAAAATATCAAAGTCATTCAGAAAAAAAACATATGACAACTACAAGCAAACAATCCCAAAGATAAACAATAATTATTTCAGATTACATAATGAAGAAAGTAACTCTCTCCCTCAGCCTCGAACAATGAGCTGGGTCATCACCTTCTAAGAAATTATGCAGATTTTCAAATACCGAATTATTTATTTATCTATTTTTTGTATAAAAGTTACTAGCTGTGAGACTGAGTAATTTAGTGAGATCGGTAATGAGAACAACAACAACGTCAAAACTCTTTTTTATTAGGTAGAGTCAGTTATATAAATCAAATGATATCATTAAATTCTATCATATAGCATGTGCTCAGAAAGACCGTTTAAATCTAATTCTTTTTTAATGATCTCACCTATAATTTTTCTTGATAATCCTCTACCTTTAGCTATTTGATTATCTTCCACATGATTTACTCTTCTTACTAAGGCTTCTAATAGTTTTATCTTTACATTATCAAATTATTTAAGGCGAGATTCTATCATCTTTTTCTTAATAGGTGCCCATCGATCGCTAAATCCCTAAAATTGGTCACTAATTATTTTAGCGACCGATTTAGAGACTGATTTTAATTGGTAACCAAATGCTTGGTCGCTAATATTTAATGATCGATTTACGTTGGTCACTAAAATTAGAGACCAATTAAATGGCCGATTAATTAGAATAACTAGTTGTTAATTTTGGTCAAAATTTGGTCTTTTTTTTAAATAATAATAATTTAGAGACCGATTTAGCGATCGAATTTTAGTGACTGAAAAATTAGTTTCTAAATCAATTTCTAACTTGGTCTATAAACATTGAATATATTTTATATTTTTTTAAAATAAGTCACTAGTTTGGTCTTTAATTTAGAGATTAGAAAATTAGCCTCTAAATTAGTCTTTAAATGCTGCATATATTATATTTTTTAATGATTCTCTCCAAGAAATATTCCCAAAAGTGTCTCATTACACCCTAAAAGACTTGCACAAATGATTCCATCAAATAGGGAATTTAATTAGCATCACAAGCTAAAAACAACCCCTACCCTATCTCAGCGCTTGGGCGCGTAAGGACCGAGCGCTTGAGCACGCTACAGGTATCAGGGCGCATCTCTATAGTCATTGCATGCTGTAGCGCGTGTCCCTTTGGCGCTTAAGCGCTCCCACACCATACACTTGCCCTGTTCTGCTGGGCGATGGGTGCTTGAGTGCGTAACGCTAAGCGCTTAAGCGCCGAGTGCCTAGTGGTAAATCTGCAGGTTTTAAGCACTGTTCCATTGGTGCTAAAACGAAATTCAATCACTTCAATTTGGTTTCTAGGTGAATTTAAGTCCCTAACAAGTTCATAACATGAAGGAAACATAGAACACTAATTCATTTCATCAAATTTGGATCCATAAACCAAATCACTCATCCAAATCCTAAATTCCTCATTTTGAGCTTTTTAGGTCCAAATGGAGAGTTTTCAGTTTCTAATCCAAGTTCTTAACATGAACAAGTCATAAACATCCCTTAAAACTTATCCAAGCAAGAAAATCACTCAAAACACCTCAAAATCTCATTTTGACATATCAAACCTCAATTAAGCCCAAACATGAAAATGAGAAGAAATGAGGTTTTAAGCATCAAGAACCCTGTTGGTGTATACCCTAGAGGCTGATACATTTTGTCTGTATTTACATACATTCTATTATGCTAATTTTAATATATGAGGCATTTCATTTACTGTGTTTTTTAATAAACATAATAAAGTCCTTAGAATAGTAAGTTTGATGCCATAAGACATCAAGTGGTTGACTTGATCGTGAGATCCTATTAGATAAAATTAGAACACTATTCTTAAATGTCCCTAGTCAAGTATTATTGTTAATTAGGACAACAATAATGCATTGAGATTAGTATGTGCATAGACTGATGACCATATCTCACGGGTCATGGATATGAGATATCAAGTCTTCACATGAGTACATATTAGAGTAATGATGTACTGGACTAACCTACCATGAGAATGCTACATTGATCTTTACGTGAGTGTCATAAGCGATTCTCATAGTGACAATGATGTTTGTGGTCCTTTGACCTGAAATCACTACAATTCTTACATGAGGAGTTGTGTGTTTTAATGTCATCAAACGTCATCTGTAATAAGGTGATTATAAAGTTGGTTACTGAACATACCGCGAATCATGCAGAGGGATGTGAGTGACCTAGATAAGATTTATCACTCCTACATAACAAGAGCGATATCTTCGAGCTCTCTGATTGAGTGAGACAGCAAAATGCATGGTCATGCTCAAATAAGTCAATATGAGATATTGATTTCATTTGTTGTTACAAAGTCTACTAGAGTATTAGAAAACAAAGGATTGGACTATACAAGGGTGACACATTCCATGCCTTGTATTCAATCTAGATATCTTGACAAAGGGACCAAACGACACGGAAACATTAGTCACGGAAAGGTTATGTCAAATCACTAACATTCTCATTACTTGGGTAGTAGCGATGTGTTGCTAGATACCGCTCACTGCTTGTAATATTAAAATGGGATTTTAATATTACTACCAATGTAATGAGAATCTGCAGGGTCACACACATAGAGCAAACTAAAATTGGAGCAATAGATCCAAGTGGACTCAAATTCAAATGTGGGACAGAGTCATAACAGATGAGTCTAGGGTTACACAACCTACCTTGCTGCTGCTCACACTCATTTAAGGCAGTTACTATTATAAATAGTACTGCTAAGGGGGCTGCTAAGACACACATTACAGAACTCTAACTGCACCTACAGAAAAAATGAGTGAAAGAGTGATAAGTTTCTTCTCTTCTCTTCGCAGCTAGCACTGTGTGAGAGACATGAGCCTCCCTCTGCGGACGTTGGACGTTCATGAATCTATTTGTGTGGATACCGCAGAGATATCATTGTTGTTACAGTGTTGGTGATTCACGTCACTTCCTTTTGATCACGCTTTAAGAGGTAAACAATTTTAAAACTCAGATTATGATTTTTTCACATGGATCCTTGGTGGGAATTCTGTTTTTCACTGCATGATGTATCCACGATTCTCAACAAATCCCTACCTTTTGTTTCAGCAAGGAACTGGAGATTAAAGTTTCACTCTCGGATCTTGGATTTCCCTTTCCCCTTTGTTTTCCTCTTTTTCCTTTCCTCCTTTCCTCCTTGTTCTCCTCTTATTGTTGTTTTTGTTTTTCCAGCCATGAAAGAGTGAGTGAGAAATAAGAGAAAGGCTTGAAATATCATGAATAGAAGGTCAACAAATTAGGCTATAATTGTGGATAGTTTTAGGGCATTTGATACAACACTCATACTTCCTGATCTACTAAAAACACTCAAATTTAGTTAAATCAAGTTTTTCAATTTTCAACAACTTTAAAATAAATACTAAGATTCTTTTAAAAAGTCATTTCACCAGTATCATATTTTTTTATATCTGTGATTAATCAATCTGGCACCAAAATATACAACCAGTATGCCTAAAAATACTAAACTAACTCCGATTATTCTCAAACTTTAACCACATCATAGAATACACATTTGTGATTTAGAAATAAATTATCCACATTTGTTTCCATTAGCTAAGCCATTTATGCTAATATCTAGGTCATTTTAAGCAGTTTTTCACTTTTTGGTTTGTAGCAAAGTGTCTAAACTAACTTAGACTGTCACAAAATTAAACAGACATGTTAAACAAGTATTAAACTACCTCTATAACTATTTACAAGTCTAACATGTTGAAGAGAATGTTATAAAAATTAGGCTATTTTCACAACCTCCAATCAGCTTATTACTAGTCCCTTGCAATGGAAGCGACTTAAAACAAAGCTCGAAGTGAAAATCATCTTACTCAAGAATATCAGTTATGTATCAGAGCACCACAATTGTCACAAAGCTCTACCTTTATCAAACTCAAAGTGTGAATAATATAGCTATTACTACATATACCCAATATATCTAAATATCACAACTAGAATTCCCATCAGAAAATATGTTTTAACTATATACAATCCTCACAAGTGTTACACTCAACAATGAAAATCACTTAGAAATATGGTGTCACTCAAAGCAAGTATATGTGAGTGTAGTAATAGGCACAAATCAAAAGAAATATCTCACATATAAAATGATAGAAAGAACGCTTAGAAAATAGAACAAGTATCGTTTCATGAAAAGATGCCAAGAAAGATTTTGTTTCCAAGTGGCCTCAATACTCAAGAGGGGGTGAATTGAGTAAGTAAAACAAGTTCGCAAATCTTTCGCAAATCGTTTGATAACCAATTTTCGTTGAAGCTATTGAATGATTAGAGATAATTAGATGGATGAGATAAACCCTCTTACTTATAAATGTGATAGCCAAAGGAGACAATATCTAAGCAATTCAATAAAACAGTGCATAAAATAAAGAGAAGGGTTTAAAGAAAACAAACACAGTCGTTTATCCTGATTCAATCACCAATCCACTTGTGATCTACGTCCAGTCCCCAAGCAACAACTTGAGATTTTTCACTATATCTTCAAGCTTCAATGGGTGCTTGACAACCACTACAACCTTGAGCACTCAACACTATGGGATACCTCACCCTAATGCTTGGGCCTCTATTTTCAAAGGGATACCTCACCCTATTACAGTTTGGAGGGATGCCTCACCCTCTCTACAGATTATACAAAGATTGAATAGGTAGAAACTCTCTTCAAAGAGCAGATATTACAACTGGAAATTCAATGGGTATATGATTCATGGTTTACGCTCAGAAACAGAGTTTTAACAGAGGAATAGATGAAAACTCATTTTTAATGCTCAACCAAGGTTTTTCAGATTGATTGTCTAACCTCCATAAATGCCCAACAACTTCTATTTATAAGTCATTGAAGTTTAGAGCCGTTGGAAGGTGGTTGGAGCATTTAATGATACGTAACTATCCATTAATTTCTGTTTCTGAAAAGCTCTCTTATGCGAATAAGAGAAGTCTTATTCGAATAAGGCTTTAAATAGCACAAGCATATTTTTCTTTGTAATGTGTTATTCGAATAACATCCTGGTTAGTCGAATAACCAATTAAATGTTTGGCTTCTGGGAAAACATGTTATTCGAATAACATTCATGTTATTCGAATAACTCATCCGAATATTTGATTTCCTGAGTTCTCGTTATTCGAATAACACCATCGTTATTCGAATAACCAATTAAACATAATTTTGCTAAAACGCTTGTTATTCAAATAACAACACTGTTATTCGAATAACCATTTAAACATGGTTTTCCAGAATCACTTGTTATTCGAATAACCATTTAATAAAATGATTTCCTGGAGATGTGTTATTTGAATAACACTTTGTTATTCGAATAACTTATTCGTGCCAAAACGTTTTTGAATCATTTATTCGAATAACACAGGGCTTATTCGAATAAATCATTTCCTGAAAGATTATTTGGAATCCCTGACTTGTGTTATTCGAATAAGGAACCCCTTATTCGAATAATACATGTGTAAAACAGGTTTCATGCCTCTTTAAATGTTGCTTTTGATTCCATATTATCTTGTAAGCTTATGGACACGAGATGATTGATTCTTTGGAAGTTAAAAATCATATTGAAGCCTTCAAAACTTGTGTGCTATTTCGAAACGTAAGATTGAGCTATTTGTGAATCTTTATATACCTTTACAAAATGATTGAAGTCCTAAAAGCTACACTTGATTGGTCTTGATACTCTTGGACTTGATCTTGCAACATCTTTAAGTTTGTTATCATCAAAACACATTCTTTCTGAGATACATGCCAGTCACAAATTTTACATCACACCATAAGATTAGTCATGCACATTAGAAGAACCATGCAATCTCTTAAGATCAAATAAGACTTTTTAAGCTTGTAACATGGGTAAAGGAAAAAATATGAAGTCTAAGGGGTAACAATAAAAATCAAAAGTGCTCTAAGAATATTTTGAAGCTCATATCTATACTTTCAATTTCACTTTTTCTATACCTTCTTTAAATCACTTTTTTTAAAACTGCCAAACCAGAAAAAAAAAATTCACTTCTTTTCTCAATTTTTCCCCACTTTGTAGCTTTTCAAAAAAGAGTTCTTCCTTTTCTTTTTATTTTTTTCTTGTACTTTCACTTTGCCTTCTTTTATTTCATTTTTATTTTTTTCCTTCCTTTATACCTTCTCATTTTGCAATAATATTGCTTCTTTCCTGAAACACTTTGGGAAAAGGTTAAGAAATAAAGATTTAATAAATAGGCTCAAAAGAGTGACTAAAGACATTATGTGAAAGAACAAAAATATTATTTCAATGCTCAAAATAAGAAATATGGCCTAATATCATCTCTCAAGAAAGCACATAATCCTACCAACTTCCATGACATCAGATTAAATACAAGTGTGATATAAAACTTCTCTTTAGCCAAAAATAACAATAATGAAACGATTTAGTGAGAGAAAAAAATTATGAGCACTAACCATAAATATTAGAAAGTCAAGAAAATACTTTCACAATAGAAATGAATGGCTCAAAACTCACTCGGTAAAAATATGGTATCCACATGCTTTCATCAAGTTTTCTAATTATTTCAATTTTTTAACAAAGAGACATGCAGAAGTGGCTATGAATAATGTAAAACAAATTAAGTAAGATGATTTAGAAAAATTTTCCTCACAAAAGTGGTATAATGATAACATGACTGAAATTCAAGTAACTTTCACCCCCAATCTAAACCAAACATTGTCCTCAATGTTTCAAATTAAATCCAGACTTAAGAAATAATCACCAATACGTATAAAAGAAATTATTGGGACAAAAATAAATAGCATAATAGGAAGGAATCATATACCTGATATGCTCAGGAATTAAAAAGAGAAGAGGAGAAGAGGATAATGGTTAGCAATGACAAAAATAACAAAAAATAAAATAAAGTAAAATGAAATAAACAAGCATGCAAATTAAATATATATTTTTTGGGTTTTGAATTTTTAAAATTTTTTTTAATGACCGACACTATTTACATCCCATACAAAGGTTATGAAATTTGTAAAACACTTAAGCCGACTCAACAAAAATGAAACTTAAATTAAAAACTTACCTCAGTTTTGGTAGACAAGATCGTCTACCAAAGTTTCTTCTATATTTGGATCGTTCAACTCAAGGTATGACTTCAATCGCTGACCATTTATCTTAAAAATATTACCATCCTTAGGATTCTCTATCTCAATAGCACCATAAGGGTAGACAGTCCTCACAACATATAGGCTAGACCACCTAGATCTTAATTTACTTGCAAACAAATGTAAGTGAGAGTTGTACAAAATGACTTTTTGACCAGGTTGAAAAGATTTCCTAAAGATGTAACTGTCATGCACTCTCTTCATCCTGTCCTTATAAGACTTTGCACACTCATAAACATCATTATGAATTTTTTCCAGTTCATTGAGATGAAGTTTCCTTTGATTACCAGCCTTATCCAACTCAAAATTAAGATACTTGATAGTCCAATATGCTCTATGCTCCTACTCAACAAGGAAATGACAAACCTTACCATAAACAAGTCTATATGTAGACATCCTAATTAGAGTCTTAAATGTCATGCGGTATGCCCACAATGCATCATCTAGACATAGAGGTTTACAGTTTTCTCCAAAATTCTTTTAATCTCCCTATTAGATATTTCAACTTGACCACTAGTTTGCGGGTGATAAGGGGCAGCTACGTTATGAGTGATGTCATACTTTTTCATTAAATGCTCAAATAGCCTATTGCAAAATGCTTCCCCTCATCACTAATGATAGCCCATGGTATCCCAAAACATACAAAAATATTTTCTCTTAAAATTTGGACAACCACCTTGTGGTCATTGCTTCTACATGCTTTTGCCTCAACCTATTTGGAAACATAATTAACACCAACAAGAATATATAGATAACAAAAAAAGTTAGGAAATTGTCCCATAAAATTAATACCCCAAATAACAAATATACAAATAATCAAAATATGATTCAAGGGCATCATATTTTTCTTACTAATACTCCCCAATTTTGGCATCTTTCACAAGCAAAACAATAAGCATGAGAATCACGAAAAATAGAAGGCCAATAAAAATCACATTAGAAAATCTTGGTTGATGTTTTCCTAGAGCTAAAATGTCCACTACATGCATGATCATGGCAAAACGATATGACACTTTGTTGTTCCCATTCAAGAATGCATCTCCTAATAATCTGATTAGGATAGTATTTAAACAAGTATAGATTATCCTAAAAGAAATGATTTACTTGAGACAAGAACTTCAATCTATCTTGTTTAGACTAATGGGGTGACATTTGCAAAGTAATCAAATAATTCACAATATCAACATACTATGGGGGTTTGTGAAACATGTAATAACTACTCATCCGAAAAAGATTCTACAGTAGAAGAAGTATCACTAGCATGTTCAATAACCAATGTAGATAAATAATCAGCAACCACATTCTAAGCACCCTTTTTATCCCTGATTTCAATGTCAAATTCTTGCAAAAGTAAAACTCACCTAATAAGTCTAGTTTTTGTATTGGCTTTAGCAAACAAATATTTCAATGTAGCATGATCAGAATATATCACAACTTTTGATCCAACAACTTATGATCTAAATTTGTCTAAAGCAAACACAATAACTAGCAATTCTTTCTCAATGGTAGAATAATTCAATTGGATAGCATTCAAAGTCTTACTAGCATAACAAATCATATGAAGTAACTTATTCACTCTTTGTCCCAAGACAGCACCAATAGCATAATCAAAAGCATCACACATAATTTCAAAAGGTAAGCTCAAATCAGGTGGCTTAATAATCAGAGCAGAAGTCAATTCAAGTTTCAGCTTTTTAAAAGATTGCAAGCATGCATCATCAAAAACAAATGGAACATCCTTATCAATAAGGTTGCATAATGGTCTTGCTACCTTGTTGAAATCCTTGATGAACCTCCTGTAGAAATCTACGTGTTCTAGAAAAAATCTAATTTTTTTTCACACATTTAGGGGGAGGAAGGTTAGAAATCAAGTCAACTTTAACCTTATCAACCTCAATGTCAACTTTAGATATGACGTGAGCAAGCACAATATCTCTTTTAACCATGAAATGACATTTTTCCTAATTAAGCACAAGATTCTTTTCTTTACACCTAGCCAAAACCAAAGATAAGTGATGCAAACAATCATCAAAAGTAGATCCAAAAATAGAAAAGTCATTCATGAACACTTCCAAAAATTCACCAACTATATCAGAAAAAATATTAATTATGCATATCTGGAAAGTAGCAAGTGCATTACATAACCCAAAAGGCATGCGATAATACGCAAAAGTACCAAATAGACATGTAAAAGTAGTCTTTCCTTGATCCTCAAGTGCAATGAGAATATGATTATATCTTGAATATCCATCTAGGAAATAATAATATTCATGACCAACAAGTCTTTTCAACATTTGATCAATAAAAGGAATAGGAAAATGATCTTTTCTAGTTATAACATTCAATTTCCTATAATCAATACACACTTCCACCCTGTTTGCACCTTAGTTGGAACTAACTAATTGACCTCATTTTTAATCACAGTTATTCCAGACTTCTTAAGCACAATCTGCATATGACTAACCCATTTACTATCAGAGATAGAATAAATAATCCCTATATCTAACAATTTCAACACCTCTTTTCTAACTACTTCCTGCATGATTGGGTTCAAACATCTTTGGGCTCACGAATAGTTTTAGCACCCTCCTCTAAATGAATCCTATACATCACTTATTGAAGGAATAATACCCTTAATATCTGTAACTGACCATCTTATAGCTTCCTTATGCTCTTTCAACATGTCCACTAATTGATGTTCTTGGGACTCATCTAAATCAGAAGCCACAATGGAAGGCAATGTCTCATTAGTGCCTAAAAACAAATACTTGAGGGTGCTCGGCAAAGCTTCATTTCTAACTTTGGTGGCTCCACAATGGATGGCGAAGGTGGGGATAAAGCCAAGGTGATTGGTTGGGCTATGGGTTGCCACCTATCCACATTCATCAGAGGAACATAGTTTAATAAAGAATTTGTATCCCTAATGACTGAATCAATATCAAAATCAACATTAAAATGGTTCAAGCATGCCAATAATGGATCATCACAACTAGAATGCATAAATAAGTCATGAGCCAAACTATCAATTCAATTCAATTCATGCACTTCATTATCATTATTTTCAAACACCTGTTTACTGATATGAAAAATAATAAGCTCAACAATCATGTTCCCAAATGATAGTTTCATCACACCACTCCTACAATTAATCAATGCATTAGATGTAGCAAGGAATGGGCGACCCAAAATAATATGAATTGGGGGATAGGGACCACAAATAGGCTCAGTATCAAGCACAACAAAGTCAACAAGAAAGTAGAAATTCTTAATTTTTATTAACACATCCTCAACAATTCCCTTAAGATATTTAACAGATCTATCAGCCAATTGGAGAGTCACCTTAGTTGGTTTCAACTCCCCTAAACCTAATTGCAAATAAATAGAATAAGGCAATAAATTGACACTTGCACTTAGATCTAATAAAACTCTCTCAATATGATGATCCCCAATTTTACAAGCAATAGTGGGTGATGCAGGGCCTTTATACATAACATGATATTTATTGAGAATCACATAACTTACTTGCTCTGTCAAAAAGGCCTTCTTGGGAACATTAGACTTCCTCTTCACAATGAGAAGATCCTTCAAGAATTTAGCATACGCGGGCACCTGTTTAATAGCATCAAGAAAAGGCAAGTTAATTTGTACCTATTTAAAAATCTCCAAAATATCACCTAATTACACAATGTTCTTGGAATTTACTAATATGTGAGAAAAAGAGGCCCTAGGCACATACTCCTTAACTTCAGGTTCTAGAACTTTAGAAGTAAACACATTAAGCTTTGAGAGTACATTATTGGTATCTGAGTTATTCTTATCCCTAGAACTATTAGCTTCTAACTTCATATTATCTCTCACAGGCTCTACAACATGATTATCTATTTGCTTCCCAAACCTAAGGGTAGTGATAGACTGAACTTGCTCATTTTTCCTGTTAGAGCTAGATATTTCATGAACTGCATACTTTCTTTTGGGATTAGGGATAAGTTGACTAGGGAACTTTCCTCTCTCTCTTTTTGCCATTTGACTGGCCAACTGACCCATCTGAACTTTTAACTTTGCTATAGCATTAGTGTGCACTTGGGTAACATTCTTTATCTCTTGAGTGACATTGGTAGTCACTTGGATGGTATTTATCATCTCTTGCATAAATTGGGCACGAGTCTCCTCTAGTGATGATTGTTGCCTAAACTGACCTGCTCCTTGATTTGGGAAATATGATGGTCATTGGTAACCTTGGTTAGGCTGCTCCATAGGTTAACCACTTAAGTTACCTGAAAAGTTATTTTGCTTCCAATAAAAATTAGGGTGATTTCGCCAATTAGGATTATAAGTATTTGAAAAAGTGTTAGCAAAAGATCTCCCTATTGCCTTTCCCTGCTCAACAAAACAATCATTATTAGGTGCATAATAAGAGCACATAGAAGAAGCATGCATATTACTCCCACAAAATGCACAATTTTCATGTTGGACACTATTAGCCTGACCAACTCTTTTATTAAGTGATAGAGACTTAACTTCATGTGCAATAGCATCTAGTCTAGCTTTGATATCTGTATTCTCACAAATCTCATATAAACCTCCCTTCCTAGGTTGGTATGATCTATCCCTACGATTAGTAAAGTCCCACTGTTGAGAATTTTTAGACAAATCCTCAAAAATTTGATAACTTTTTTGTGCATTTAAATTCAAAAATGTGTCACCATTCATAGACTCAACCAATCCTCTATTAGATTGTGTCAACCCATTATAAAAATACTACACAAGGCACCATTTTTCAAAACCATGGTGAGGGCACATCACAAGCAAATCTTTAAACCTCTCCCAACTTTCAAAGAATTTTTCATGGTCTTCTTAACAAAAATCTGAAATTTCCCATCTCAATGAATTTGTTTTGGACATAGGAAAAAATTTAGATAAAAACTTTTGGCTCAACATTTCCCTTGATGTAATAGAATTAGAAGATAAAGAATTTAACCAATTTTTTGCTTTATTTTTCAATGAAAAATGAAAGAGACGCAAACACACAGATTCTACAGAAAAATTTTGAAATTTAAATGTTTCACAAATTTTGAAAAAATCCTTGACATGCAAGTATGAGCCTTCCCTATGTAAGCCATGAAAAATTAGAAGTATATTGATAACTTGAGGTTTAATCTCAAAATGGGTAGCAGTGGTAGTAGGTAAAACAATGCATGAAGGTGGATTCACAAATATTGGGTAAAATAATTCCCTAAGGCTGTGTTTGACGTACATGATAGTATAAAATTTGATAGTATAAGACAATAGGATAAATGCTTATAGTATAAAGGACATGATTAGCTCTTATACAATCATACATTCGGTGCTCAATAGTATAAGAATTTTGATAGTATAATAATTATTTAACATATGTATAATACCCTTTAGTATAAAAAAATAAAAAATAAACTAGATCTGGTGGTGGATACTCCTGCAATTACCTTTTAATAAAAATTTCCAATTACCCCTACAATCCGAGCTCCAACCCAAACGAGGTGGTGGCAACTCCATTACCCCTGCTATCCAGTGGTGACGCGGTAGTGAAGTGGTGATCTAGGTGGCTTTGGACGACGGCAAGGTGGAGTGGTGGCAGGTGGAGGAACGATGACTTAGTGAGCGGATCTACGTGTGGAGTACGACACGAGCAACGATGCAATGAGACAGCAAGAGGCAGTGTCGGCAGGGGCATCAATGACATTAAAGTGGGGGTGCGGCTAGCGCAATGGGGACAATGGAGTGATGTCGGTGGCGCGGGTTGGGTGGCAGGTTCGCGGAGAAGACGGCTGCCAACGAGTTCAACAATGGTAAGGTTGTGCACGGTGACTCGAGGACACTGCCGTGTGGACGGTAGTGCTGGATCGTTTGGGTTGGAGCTCGGATTGCTGGGGTAATAGTGGTGGGGATGGGGTTCTTGGCAGAGAAGAAGAGGCTTAGAGGGAGAAGGATGAAGTTGAGCGATAGGGTGAGAAGAAAAATCATATCAGGCCTAATCAGGGGGTGGGGGAGAGGATAGAATAATCAGCTTAGAATAGGATAAAAATGTTTGACTTGATTTGACTATACTATCAAGTTAAATTACCAAACACTTAATAAGACTTGATAATATTAACTAATACTATCAGGTCTTCCTTATCCTGTCCACCAAACGCAACCTAAGTGGTCTAACATCATCTCCTTGCACACCCACATCTGTCTCTATTGTGGTTTCTATACCAATAGCCACATCCATGTCTGTTATGTAATACTCAAACAACAAAAAATAAATAAATAAATAAAACTAAAGAAAATAGAACAATTAAATTTTATAAAAATAAAAATAAAAAAGATAAGGCAAACAAGAAAAATAAATAAAAATTTAGAAAAAAAATCAACTAGTAGAAGAGAAAATTTTAACAAATACTTAACTTTTAACTAACTACGTCCTCAACAACAACGCCAAAAACTTGTGACTTTTTATCAAGCCTTAAAATATCCGCAAGTGCACAAGTCGTATCGAAGTATAGTTGAGCAAGTACGAGGTCGATCTCATAAAGACTTAGAGTTAATCTAAAGTATTGAAAATTTTTTTCTAATCTACTCACACAAATTAATGAGTCAAAAATAAAAAAATAAAATTAAATAAATAACTAAAATAAAAATCAAATTAAAAGAAAACAAATATATAAATTTAGTTTCAAGCATGTAAGATGATTAAGGTTTAGAATCCATCAAAATTAATTTTAACATTAATTATGCTAAATTATTATACACAAATGATTTATCTCATAAACATCTAACGATAAAATATGTGCTCACAAAAAATCTATCAATGAAACACCAAAAATAAAATCAAGTGTATGATAAAAAAATTTAATAATAATAAATTATCAAATCATCAAATATGTTCTTAAAAAGAAATTACAATTAATATCTAATAATTATCACCAATACTCATATAATACAAATAAATTATAAAGCATGAGAAAATATAACTAAATTCATCTTAAAATACATTCACATAATCTGATAAGAAAATAAAATTAATAACATTAAATCCTGAAATTAAATAAAAATAATTCACATAACAATATCAAAACAATCAAAATTTTATTATTTTTTAATATAAATAATTTAACAAAACATAATAAAATTAAAATAAATAAAATTATCTCACTAAAATTCTCTATGATACCTCTCTTCTTTTTTCTGCAATTTTTCCCCGTTGCGCTCTCTGTTTCCTCTCGTCCGCGGCGCTACAGTTCTACGCTCCAATCAATTATTCTTCTGTGCGGCGCTCCTGTTCTGTGACCCCCTTTCTATGCAGCATTGTGCTTCCTTTTATATCCCATCGTTGCACTGCCTTTCTGGTTTTAATTAGGCTTCAATTATGGGTCCAGCTTAATAACCCAATTTGTAGGCAACTTCACAGTGAGATTCAATTAGCTATTCAATTGGTTGTGTGCCCAGCCTTCAATTATTTTATATTTCTCTTCCTTGCATTTAGAAGCTTGCAACGTAAGCTTCTTAACCATGGGCCCATGAAGCATTTGTTCTTAGCATATTATAAGCCATCAGGAGAGAGAACGCGAAGCTCCTAAACTCTTGCTTCAACTTATTTAGTTCACGTTCTCATACACGGAATTGTCATTATTTTATTGTCCAAGATTTTTTCAACAAATCTTATACAATTATCAAAATAATTAAATTAATGACTTCTTTACATAAAAAAATTAATAACATTATAAAGTTATTAAAATTAAATATAATGAGATATAATAATGTCTATTTTTTATAAAAAATATATAAAAATTAAATTATTATCATAAAAATAAATATGTTACACCAAATATTAAAAATAAAGAGTGTAAGGAAGAAAAAATCAAATTCAAGAATTTATCTTGATTAAGTCATCAATCACTTGTGACTTACAATCAATCTCCAAACTTAACTTGAAATTTTTTTTCACTATCTTCGAGCTTCAACTAGATACTTGATAAACCTTTACAAAGAAGAGAATTCCTCACATTCTTGAAATATCTCACCCTTAGTGTTTGAACCTCACAACCAAAGAAATATCTCACCCTTATCACAAACTTAGAAGGATGTCCCACCTTCTAACAATTTCTCTTTTCAACAAAAAGATACCTCACATTTGTGTAAAAATACTACAACATTTTCGCCCTTCGGCAAGGGTTTAAAAACGTTGTCATAAAACAAAAAACGTTGCCTAAACTTTGAGGCAACACTTTTCAATTGTTGCTAGGACGTTGCTTAAGCCGGCGTTGCCTAAAGCCTAAGGCAACGCTTTTTCAATAAAGTGTTGCCTATTCTTACACTTTGGCAACGTTTTTCAAAAGTTACTTATTCATAAGCTTAGGCAACGCTTCTATAGGGTTGCCTGTTCATAAGCTTTAGGCAACGTTTTATGAATGTTGCCTATATTTATAGTTTTAGGCAACGTTTTACAAATGTTGCCTGTATTTATAGCTTTAGGCAACTTTTAAAAACCGTTGCCTATATTTACACTTTGATAACGTTTTTCAAAAGTTGCTTATTCAGAAGCTTAGGCAACGCTTTTATAGGGTTATCTGTTCATGAGCTTTAGGCAACGTTTTACGAATGTTGCCTATACTTATAGATTTACGCAACGTTTTACAAATGTTGCCTATATTTATAGATTTAGGCAACTTTTAAAAACTGTTGCCAAAAGTTATATGAATAGGCAACATTTTCAAAGCATTGCTTAAAGTCCAAGAAAATACAACTTTCAAAAAGCGTTGCCAAAAGACTATAAGCAATGCTTTTACATTCAAATGAGCATAATTCATTCATCACAATTTATTTGAAAACTAATTTTCGTACACATGACTATCTCATTAGTCTACATCACTCATTATTAACATACACAAGGAAAATATTCATAACCATAGATTTGAAAAAAAAATACAACTGTCACGAGTAATATAATTGTACATATTCAACTTTAAAGTAAATATCATCAAAGGTGAGTATTTGTCTGCACAATCTACTCAAGAACTTGCATTGGCCTTGCAACTACATCATTAGCATTAACAACCTGCAAATCAATAGATAATAATATAAAAATCAATAGATAATACAAAACTTGCACCAAGAGGGCAGATTTATTAAAGGATATATATATATATATATGAAAACAAAGTCAGCTTTGTAATATAACTAGAAGCATCATCTAGAATAAGTGGAAGACACATGACTCTAGATTTAGCTCAACTCTGTTCAGAAGACAAAAATTTAAGCCAATAGATGCAAAAAGGTTTACCATTGCACAGTCTTCCACTGTTCTCTATTTCTAAAAAGGTTTTCTTTACAACACTTTACTGCATATATGCTGATAACATGCAAAGGCATAAACTTTTAAATGTACAAAGAGGCAATCACAAGATTCCATCAGGCTTAAATACCTGATATTCATAGGCCCCCCAGAGCCTCAGTGCTACCAGCTAAGAAGCTTCCCATCATAACAGTAGACGCTCCCAAGGACAAAGCCTTAACACTAAGACCAGAGTTTGAGATGCCACCATCAACAATCACAGGAACACCACTTTTATAAGCAATGGATGAGACCTTGTAAATAGCAGTTGCCTGAAAATCATAACAACAATATTAAGAATTGAGCACAAGAAATTAGCTATATTGATGTGCTTGAATACGATCGAGAAAAAGTGCTAATATTTCTAGAGAAACACTAGTATAGCTAGCTTTTATATATCAGAGCCCTGAAGCCTAGTACATTCAATCCTCACATTTGGAGCACTTTTAAGAGCAGTGTATTACACCTGTATATTGTGTTTAAGGATATTTATGTCCTTTGAATTATCTGTTGTGCAAAAGATATAAATAACCTTACGCTCACTAACCACGAAATTAATACACTACTCTTAATATTACTTTTCCCCTACACAAATATCAAGATATTCTAAATATGTCCTTAGCAAATCTAGTCTTAGAATTTAATAGAAAAAATGTATCAGTCGTCCAATATTTTTTAAAAAAATCTATATCCTTTTAATGAATAAATCTAGTAATCTTCCTAATTACCTAAAGAAAAAATATTAACTATTTTTTTAAGTTTTCAATATATTAAATGTGAGAAATTTTTAAATAGTGTAGAACACTTAGTAGCATTTCATTTGCCTAATTATGTTAGGAAATGAACACAATTAATGGCAAATGTTCATTTTCCTAATCATGTTTCTAACAGCTTTTTTCTATTTACCTAAACATGTAGTCAAATGAGATAAATGATTGGTATTATCCCAATTTTTTAAATTATTGGTAAAAATATATATATCAGATTAGTCACTTTATCATGCAATGCTTGTACAACATTAGAAAATATCAACACGTCATTCTAACAGATCATCAAGAAAAGCACAAGCTTAACAAGTCATGAAAGAAATAACAGCATATGCTCGTCTAGGACTTGTAAGTCAAGATATAATCTGAATGAACCAATTGATTTGGCTATAGATACAAAGGCAACAACAAAGTGGTCACAGGAAATCACACAAACATGTTTTATGCCCTCATCACGACTTGTCCTCCTCATATACATACATACATGATATCAATCTAACCCTTGTATTGGGAAAAGATTCATTTCAACTAAACCATTGCAAGCTGCAAAATCACATACACAATATCTTCCTGTGACAGCAACTGTGATAATGCCTCATATACTGTACCTTTTAATGTGACAACATTATTTCTTATCTGTTGTAACGCCAACAACAACATTGCTCACCTATGACAAGTTAAATTCTTATAAATAAATCTTGTTATGCTCAAAAGCAACAGAAGAGTCAAATGCAGTAGATAAACACACTCCAACCCATACCAAATTTGTTTAATCTTTCTATTTCCCTTATTTCTCTTTTGGTATGCCCAGTTTTTACACAGTGGAGATAACTAGTTTACAGCATAAGCTACCTAACAACTTCAAGCCCAAAATAAGGGATATCTAATAGCAGATCCTAAATAATTTAATCTCTTATGCTTAAATTCTAAACAAAGTGATCAAGCACCAAAATCAGTAACAGAACTCCTAATCCTATGTTTGGATTGAGAGAAATAGGAGTCTTAGAAGGGAAAAGACCGTAAACGTTTCTAACTCTCCCTTATTTATGAGTTTATTTATTTAAAAAATGTAAAAGGTAAGGGTTAACAAGTAACCCTCAAAATCCAACTTGAGTTCAACAAAAAATGGGGAATTTCATGTTATCCCTCCCTTTATTTTTTAAACATCCAAACAATGGAAAGAAAATCAAACTTTTATCTCTCTTCCCATCACTTTTGGTTCCTCTTGCTTTCTTTTCCTTTCCTTTCAATCTTTCAAAAAATTCCTAAGTGGTTGTGAGTATGAGTAAAAGGCATAGAAGAAAGGAAAGTAGAGAAAAGGTACAAACATCACCTTGTTTCTATGATTTTAATAATGAAAGGAAGAGAACTGGGTATGAAAAACCTCGTGAAACTCCTTTTTATCCGCAGGTTAATAAAGACCAAGGGAAAGGAGATTAGGAAGATGTTAATGTCTCTTCATACTTGAAAATCCTGAAAATTTCTTGATATCAAAACACCAGAGGCAAATTCGCAACTATGTACCATGTCCTATCTCTTCCTGTAGAAAACTAGTAAACAAAAATTAACTTCTCCCTTTTTCCCAATTAACTCCCACGCAGAGATGATTTTGTAACTTTTCTTCTCAATCCTTACCCATTCAGGGGCACTCCTCTCTTCCCAAAAGTAGGAACACAGTGGAGGATTTGCTCATTTGACCTTGGATGTTACTGAATATGAGATCAAGTATAACTAGAGTGTAAAAATTTCTAAGAAAGGATGGAACCTTGTAGATTGAAGAACATAGACCTTGTTCATTCTCTCCTAAAGGAATTTTGAACAAAGAGAGATAATAAAGAGGAATACTAGACAAGGAACATTGAATCAAGGTCACATAACACCCAAAAAGTGAAATAAGCTCGTTTCTAATTGTCAACCCATTTAGTAATATTCTGAATAACAGGATCCCAAAATGAAGAATGATAAGAGTTTCCCAAAATGGAACACCTAGATAGATAAGGGACCATTGCAAGACATAACACCTGACCATATCAGTTTCCCAAACTTTTCTTTAGTAAATGATTAAATTAATTTTCTAAAAAATATAATATTGGTCATATCAGTTCTTGAATGATAAAAATTATTTTTAAAATTTCTAAATCTATATTTCTTTTTTTTTTCAATTAGCTCTTGTTTATAAAATTATCTCAAGAATAATTTCTCCCATTCAAAAATTAATATGATTAATACTATATCTTTCAATCAACTAATTTGAACATTTACTCTCACTAAACAAATTATAGCACTTGAGTCTTCTCTAGTCAAGTGGGTGGATTACATGGTGGGGAATAAGGGCATGTAGAAATAACTGAAATAAATAATAGATGCAGAGAGATCAATATTTACACAGCTCCTATTCTTACAAAGGCATCAATATAAGTACATTTAAAAAAAGAATAATAATGGCACATACGGGTGCAAAATTCCAAAGTACTTAAAGATATATTTATACAAATGCTCTCATATCAACCAGATTTGACACAATAAATAACAGGACCATTTATTGATATTGCACTATCAATAGTCTCATGACGCATAAAGCAAAGTATAAAATAATTAGAAAAAAAAACTAATGTTCACATACCTACTATTGCAATGTCTGCTCCATACTTTTTAGCTAAAGCAGTGGTTGTTGCTATAGCCTAATTAAAAGACATTAACCAAAAGTCAGTTTGGTGAAGGAATAGATATATTAAGTCAAGGCCTGTATCAGGAAATAGAATATACCAGTAGCTGGTTTTCAATTTCAAATTTCTAATAGCAACAGGCATTACTTTAGCACACTTTGAAAGAGTCTGAACAGGGAAACTGACATTTTTGAGGGCCTAGAGTAAGAAATATGGTCATTCAAATATACATGGGTATTAACTTACAGCCAATAATAATAACAACTTCTTATGAACATACAATGTGTAGGCACCTAGAAAGTATGCAGCTTACCTCATACTGACAAGTTGTTTGCAACTGGCACAAGGCAATACTTATAAATAGCTACTAAGAGATCTATCACTTTTTTACTTGCCAATAAGAATTATAAATTTGAGGATAATTCTGGCTAAACAAATGCAGTCACAGGGAAGGTTGCAATTCAAACAAACACTCTAAAATGTGTGGCAACCACAGTATTTTCCCAAATAACATGTACCTACCAGTAAAGCACCTGCAGTATTTTTTGTAATGTAAAACCTTTATCCCAAATAACATATACATGCATTTTTTAAGGCTGTAAAATCGCTGCTTAACCTGTAACACAGCCAGACGTCATTTTTGAAGTCATATATATCCAGCATTAATCCTCTCACACCATTCTGCAACAGAAAATGGCTTATAAAATTTACATATAACAAACATAACATGTCTTTCCTTTTAAAGTAACCCAATATTTAACAAGAAACACTTTTATTAATCACAAATCATTTAGCCTTAAACAGTTATTCACATTGTAAACAAAATATGATAGTTAAAAACAAGACTTTACATAAATGCCAAGAAACAAGAACTATTTATTTCCATTACAAACAAGAACCAAGTAAAAATAAGGAAACTTAAAATTAATAAGAAAATGTCATATTGCACCATTGGTAATTAGCTGCACCAATTGCGCAATTGAAATCCAATTGGCGGGCAAGAAAATAATGGAAGGGATGCCTGCAGAAGCACAATAAGCAGATAAAGCAGCAGAGGTATCACCATTAGAAGCACAACCAACACCAACAACAGGCCTATTCATTTTCGTCACCAAAACAGTCATACCCAGATCCTTGAAACTCCCTGTGTGGCTTATTCCACAGTGTTTTACCCACAAATCATTCATGCCCAAAAACTGTTTGCCGAAACGCTCAGCCTAGAAAAGGTTTGAGTTTATGTCAAATGCGCTCACGATATCATCGTCGTTGATCTCGGGAAGGACCCATTCCTTTTTACTCAAAACACTAGAGTCGTATGGCCAAGTGGTTTTCCCCACGGGCGAGTTGAAGAGCGTGCGCCAGTACTCACCATCGTAACACTTCAAAGCTTTGATGTCATAGCGGAAGTCGAGGAGGCCACCGAATTGGGAACAGTAGACGATCTCGTCGAGAGAGTAGGACTCGGTGAAGAAAGGGTCGGCATTGAAAAGGACGTACTTGGCAGAGAAAAAGTGGTTGTGGGTGAGGTTGTTGAGACGTGCCTCGTCGCAGATGTTCTCGTTGGTGGGGCGGCGGTGTTTTGGAACCACCGGCAGCGATGGTTGAGATGGGGCGGAGGAGTTGGTGTGTGTGAGGGGGGATCTGGGTTCAACATTGGCTTTGATGGTGAAGTTGTTGCGTTTTGGAAAGGGTGGTGGGTGGTGAATGCAAGGTTTAGTTTCTAGAAAGAAAGGTGAAGACTGAAACAAAGAAGAGGAAGCCATTGAAATAGAGACAGTGATTTGGATTTTGGAATCAAGTTTGAATAGCCAGAAAATACCCAGAAAGAAGGTTAGGGAGCCAAAGCTTCATACGGTTCTGAATCTGCTGTGCTAGGGCATCCACCAAAGCTATCCTTGCAAGCTTACTTTGAGGAGCTCCTGTCAATATGGACTTGAGGCTTTCACTCTCTGCTCTCCATGAAGTTTCAAGAGAACTTTCAGAACCAGCAGATCCAGACTATGCTGTAGCTAGTGAGAATGTCTCTGCAAATGCATTTTCATTTTCTCGTCTTCTTTTTCATTTTCCCTCCAATGCCAGTTGCTGTCGTCGGCCTCTGCCTCGACCTCAACGTCCCTTCTAATGACCATCGCTAGTCCTCCGTACTCTCCAGAAGCCTCCATTCTTCTTCTGCTGCCGTCTACGACATTGTATTAGTCAGGACAACGAGTATTAAGTAATATTTTAAAAAGTCTTAAAAAGTAATACAATTGGGAACAACTTTAAAACGTTGCCTATTATGTTTTTGGCAACGTCTACTAAAGGTTGTCTAAATTTTGTTTCCTAAACATGATTAAATTTAGAGAACACCCGAAAAGCATTGCCTGTACACTCTATGGCAACATTTTCAAAAAGTTGCTTAAAAGATGTTGCATATACTAAGAATTAATAGCAACTTTCAAAAAGCGTTGCCGATACAACTTAGACAACATTTTTAAAGCGTTGCTAAAAATCGCATTGCCTAAAGTCAAAAATGTTGTAGTAAAACCTTGAGGAATACCTCACCCTTAACCTTTTTATAGGGATATTTCACCCTTAATCTTACTCGAGGGACTCTCCACCCTCTTACAAGTTTTTAAAACAAAGATTACAAAATACACTCTCTCATATTCCTAAAAGCAAGCCCTCTTATTGGATCATTCTATATACACTTCTCAAGTGTTCAAGATTTGTAAAAGCTTCAATTTTCACTTATTTATAGAGACCAAGTGATAAAATAGTCATTAGTAATGTTTAGAAATGATTTACCTTGAAAACTAGCTGTTATAATGCTTTCTGACATCGAAAATAATCTATTATTTTTCATAATCAATTATTTAATATGTAATAATCGATTATTTAAGTGAATAATCAATTATTGTGTTCTTCATTCTTTTTCAGTTTTTGACGAACAGAATAATCAATTATTACTTATGGATAATCGATTATTGCACTCTATTTTTAAAAATTAACTTTAAATGGTCATAACTTCTTCATTTCTTATCTGATTTAAGCAAATGACCATTCTTTGGAACTCTATTTGAATCTATTTTTATATGAAATAAGTTTTAAATTAATACTCAAAGTACTTTTAGATATATAATCAAATTAGTGATCAAATGTCAGTTTTCAAAACTCAAACTTGACTATTTTTCATAATATTGAATTACCACCAAGAATAACTTTTAAAAACTTGTTTGTTGGGCATCTTAATATGTTTAAAAACATTTGTGAAGGTTGAAAAAATTATTTGAGTTATCTTCTTGTAAAACCTCTATTTTTACATAGGAAAAAAGGCAAAAAGAGAAAATATACCAAATCTTGTCCTTACGCTTCTTGATGCAATCCAAGCTTTCAATAATTCTTCTATTTAATTATTCTAAAATATTGGATCATTTCTTCATTCTCATTCTTTTTGAGTTGAGCATAATTAGGGTCTTTCATTTTTTTTTATTAATGCTCACTCTTAGGACTTAGACTATCCTTCAAGACACAACTCACTTGGAAAACATAGTTAGTACTTCAAATTCATAAATTAACATTCAATATGCATGATTGAATAATATATAACTTTAGTTAATCTAACATGCATATAAGACTCTTATAAACACATATCTATTTAAGACATCTATCAATTTTTACTAGATATGTTCTGTAAAGTATGTAACATACAACATTTTACAAAATATGCATAATTTCTAAGTATAAAACACTAGAATGTGCATCATGCATATATTCGTTCACGTAGAAACATATCTGATATTAGTTCATTATAATTCATATAAAGCATTATTGGATATATTCTATGAAGAATCTACACATATCTCATTACCTGATTATTAAGTAAAATATAACTAGATAAAGTACATAATCATGCATGACACAATATATTTCGTTAAACACATCTATATAGCATAATCAATATCCTTTCATAATATATTTATTATTATCAAAATTTAACACATTAAAACATTAGAGAAAAGACAATTCTACAGAATCCACATTCATCAAACCTAATAAAGAAATGCTAAATCAACCAACTTGGCTTACAAAGGAAAAATTTCTAACCTAAAGAGGAGCTCTTGCAATGTGTCTCTTTCATTTCAACCATTAGCACCAATAGTTCCAGCTTTTCTCATTTTCAATGGCTTTTTTTCACTTTTGTCTTGACAAGGCATGTTCTAAAACTTTACCCTAATTGTTCTTCCTTTTCAAGATTTTTAATAGTCAAGGTAATAATCTACCTCTATTTGTTAAATTAGAGTACATTTATTTGATAGTGACTTAATTTCTTATTTTATTCTCTTTTAAAGAATGACATGTATCATTTTTAACTTCTTTTCCTTAACTTTAAATTCAAATTATCTTTTAATTTAATTATGATGTCATCCTTTTTAATTTTAAATATCTTCTCTATTTTAATCTAAACTTCTTTACATTCGATCTAAATTTAAAAACTAGTTCAATGAACGAGATGCTAACTAGTTTATTTATTTTAATAATCAAAAGTCACTTTTTTCACGTGTGTTCAGCACATGATCAACTAGTCATTTGTTTTCTTAACAAATAGTAGGTATAAAGGAAACATGTATGAAATTTTAAAAGTGAATAAATATCGAATGTAAATACACTAAATTTCCAAAAAAAGTTACATAATTTTTTTCACAAATCATTTGATAACACCTTGAATCTCATTATAACTTTTTTTTAATAATCTAAATTGATTTTGTATTATAGTAATGGAGATTTAGCCTAATTTGCCAAATAATTTGTTTCCTAAATCGATACAAGCAAACATTTTTAATTGCCTCAGACCTAAGAAATTAAAAATGACTATGTTTCCTCCAAGCTCGCAACAAATTTAAAACTCCTAAAACGACACATCACCTAAATAAAGAGCAAAAAAAAAGGTAAATAACAGAAACCACCCTTGAGATTTGCATTAATGACACATAGCCCATTCCTACCAAGAAATTATACTCCATTCCATTGAAGTGAATGTCGTTAAAAGTGTTGTTAGTTGACTCACCAGGGTTAATCATGTTTGAGTTTCCCAAACTTAACTAAAAATTCACGCCATTCCCCCTTTCACCCATGTCCACCAAATAGCCAGTAGCCACCATTGGAGTTGCCAATGCATGATCACCTAAAAACAAACCCATTAAAGATCTTCATCAATCCCTAGTATGGTTCGACTATTTAGTCTTCAATGGTTGTCGCACTTGAGGAACGTGGTGGCTCACAATGGTTGCAGAGGTGCTGCAATGGCTTAGATAGGATGGGGGCTTTGTTGTTGTGCTCTGTCTCTAACTATTTGCAAGGAATTTGGGAGGCATGGGTGTTGATCTTCACTAGAAGCTTGGGAGTTTTTTCTGCTCTTGGATTTCTATGGGGATGTGTGAATTTGGGGCAACTAGTTCCTACGGGAAATGGATTTTATGGCATAAATTACCTATTCTTTGTGGGTTTGAGGAAAAAATGAGATCGGTGTTATGGTTGGGGGCATGGTTTTAAATTGCGGTTGCGGTTGCGGTCGCTGTGATTGTGGGCACTGCGGCTACTGCGATACGGATTGCGGTCATTACGGCGTGAATTTTTTTTAAGTTTGCACAAAATGTAAAAAAAAAATATAATTATTATAACTCTTCATTTATCCTTATTTATAACGTTTTATAGGCTTTTACTCATTTGATAAGATTTTGTACCATCTTAAAGAATAATTTAAATTGAATTCATAACCAACATAACATAATTATTGTTATAATAATTATTAATAGGCCTTTTAAAGTTTTATTTGGGCATATATATGTATAAGAGAATAAGAAACTAAATAATATATAAACTTAAATAAGTTTCAAATAAATTTCACAAAAATATGTCATATTTTTTACACTGAGTCATTGATAAAAAAAATCTTACTCAGTAAGAAGAATACAATTACCTGCAACTTTAATCACGTCACCAGTTATGCAAGGAACAATGTCACTATTAAGATGCATGACTTTACTGTAAAAGAAAGCATGAGATAAACTCATAATTAATATATTAAATATTTATAAGCATTATAAGAATTCTTTTTACTGGTAATTCATAAATAATAAACTAAATCTCACTTAAAAAGCTTTTAAAATAATAAAGTAAATTATTAAATTTAAAATAATAAATAAATAAGTAAATAAATAAATATATTAAAAACTTAAAGACAATATAAATAGAACTTATATGATAATTATTACCACATGGTAGAATGGCGTGGAAGATCATAACCTCCACTTTCATTTTGGTTATCACCTTGCATGCCTCCTTATCCAAAGACGTAATAAAAAAATCTACTACTTGATTATTGATGATCAGGCTCTTGATAGTTCATTGAAGATTGATGGTATGGTGGAGGTTGATTACTACCAACATATTGACCATATGCACTGAAGTAAGGATACTAATAAGATGGTGGATAGTACCCCTGACTACTCTGAGATGATTCACCAAGACCAAAGTCACTAAAACTTTGTGCAATGCTCAAAGAGAAAGAATCTTCTAGTGTAACATTTTGTTGCCTTCTTCCTCTACTAGACTATGATCCACCTCTTCTACTATCACCAAATGAATGATCAGAAGGAACCATATCTGGCCTACATGTAGTCATATCAATCATTAGGCTCTTGTCACAACGATTATATGGAATCTCCTCATATGGATCATTTTGCCTATATTCATCATCCTCTTCATCATTATCAGCACTTTTTTCAGCTTCTGCATCAGCACCACCATTACCACTATTATTACTAGGAGGGCTTAAACCACCACTATTTTCATCAGAACCTGCATCATCATCATCATCAGCTTCTATATCTTCATCATCAGTATCAATTCTAGGCAACCACTCTGAATTTTGTACTCCATCTAATACAGGGCCTTCTCTTTCTTCAATCCAAGGAGATAATGGATCTTCTTCTTGAAATATGTAGTCAAGATTAATTGGATTGAAATTAGCTTCAATTTCATCTTGACTTCTTCTTTGTTCATGTCTCATTTTCAGCTTCATATTGTAATATGTGAAGATAAGGTTTTTGTAGCTTTCTGTACTTGAGTCTATTCCTTGTCTTTGTATGAATGTAGCTGAATATGCTCCAATTTTTCTCACAATTTGTAGCTGAAATTGTTTAACTAAGAACTTTTATTGCTATAAGTTAAAGTTCAGGAGCACACGATCCAAATATCAACCACCATTCAGCTATTTAAATGACCAAGCATAATGAATAATTATTTGTCATATAAAAGTATAAATAAATTTTAAACAGATTTACTTGTACAAAAAAGAAAAAAAAATTACCTAGATTCATTCTAGCCCAAGCTCTTTGAGCTTGTGGTGTGCCAAATGATTCACGTTTTTTCCTAAAAATCATCAACTGTATAACACAATATAATATGTCAATAAGTAAATATATAATATTTAATTATAAATTTATAAGATTTAAATATAAACATTATTTACTAACCTGATTCAAAGCTTTAATTTGATCATCCATGTTTCTTTCTAATTTGATGATAATGCTACTAGTTCCATCAAAAGTTTCTTTATAAACATCAGATCCATGTTCAACTTCATATTGAAATTATGGGTTAAGAAAATAACCTAAAAAAAGTTAATCAATTATTATGCATAGAGGCATGAATGTAAAATTTTATAACAAAAAAATTATAAATTATATCGATTATTGACGTACCTGCAGAATGAACATGAATCTCCAGTGCTGATCTATTATTTCATTATATCTTGTATGATATCGAGAATTTTACTGGATAGATTATTTGGCTCGATCTATGGCTTCATAAAGAAAACCCATTGTTGGCTTCACGTCACCGTCGACCAGCCTCAAGACTTTTACAATAGGTTCAAATACTTTCAGTAGATCAACAGCCTTACTCCAGAATTCACTGCTCAAAACAATTTTTCTTGCTTCAAATTTTGGTCTTTTTTTCTCTTTCCTAAACTTAGATTTTCTAAATTCTTCTGAGTTTAATATGTTTCTTAAACCTTAATTTTGCTTCATAACAGCTTGAAGCTGCAAGAACTGTGTTGCAAATCAAGTTATGCCAGGACGGACAATTTCTCTACCTCCAGTATATTTCTTCATCAAATTTACTGTTCATATGTAGTTATAGATGAAAGTTGTCACTGTCTTTGCATCATTCAATAGTTTCTTCACATTTTGATTTTCCCTATATTTTCCAAGCAAAGATCCAAACAATGAGTTACGCATGCAGACTAATACAGATGTGGCCTCTTTTCCATCAATTTTTTCTCAGCTACTTTTAGTGCTTTTTCATTATCTATAACCACTTGGACTACATATTCTTCTCCAACTTCGTATATAACTTTGTCAAGCAACTGGAAGTAATAATCTCTATTTCTAGTATCAACACCAGAAGCATCAACAGATTTTAAGAAAATTGTCCCATTGCTACAGTAAACAAGAAAATTCATAATATGCGTATGGTTTATACTATCAGTCCAACCATCACACATTATTGTGACTTCTCTTTCTTTCCAGGTACCCTTTAGTATATTTATCCATTCTTGCATTTTTTTTATATTCAACTTCTAAATACACATCTGAAACTTCATAAGGAGTAGGGCACTTAACTTCTTTTCCCACTTCAGGTGCTTCAATAATCAAAGCATGCAACCAAGGAGAATCATCTAAATTCATAGGCAAACGATCATAAATTAGAAACCTGCTTACTGCTGCTCCAAGTGTTTTTCTTAGTGTTTTCATCCAACCACCAGAAACTTTTGGTTGCTTCACGCTTTTACTTCTCGCAAGGTTGATGTTCACATATTTGATGCATTAAGAAGCCTTCATTTTTAGTCATTTACACTCTTCTTGCACTTAATAAATTAAGTTTGGTTATGTTTTGTATGTTTTGAACTCAAAATAGATTTAATTGAATTTTTCAGCATGATTTACGTCTTACACTAATCTTGTATTTGGGTCATATCTTGGGCTGTAGGTGGATGTTTAAGGTGAATCTTATGTCATTTTAAAGATAAGAGAGAGCTCTACAATCTTCATGAAGACATCAAAGACTCAATCACATGTTTGGATGGCTCAAATTGGCATTGAATCAAGAACTAACGTGTTGCTCCTGGCAGAATGACCTTTGTGTACTATTCATTACACTGCTCGTAGTGAAAGTTGTATAATAGGCTGCAATTTTGATGGTTGATAGTTAAGACTCAAATATACAACTTTCATGTTGAACACTCTTCCCGATTCAGACTTCTTGGAGGTGATATTGGGCTTGGAAGTCAGAACAGAGGAGCTGCGACTAGGCCTGAGCAGTGTGCAGTAATTTGAATATATCTGGAGCTATAGAAATGATATTGGACTCAAACCAGAGCCATTTGAAAGCTAAGATCCAGAGCTACAATCTTCGTGAAGACCACTTGGCTCAAAAATGACGAATGCAATGAATTCAGAGCTGTATGATTTCGGAGACAAAGAATCGCCAGAATTTTCTACTCACCAAAAAGTCATTCAACATTTTCCACCTTCTCCACCTTCTCCACCTTCTCCATCTACTCCACCAACCACCATGACTCAGCCTCCTTTGACATTTTGTATCTTTAACCCTCTATAAAAGGGAGGCTATGCAGATCATTGTAACATGTAGAGCTTTTATGTAGAAGTGTTGTTATAATTAAAGTTTTAGTGTTTCATTTTGGAGAATTCTCTTCTTCTCTTTCTCTCCTCCTCTCTCTTTGTTATTTTCATTTTTGTATGGTTCTTGAAGGTTATCCAATGGTGATAGCTATGGAGAGCTAAACTTCTTTAATCAATCCAAGAGATTGACAAGCTTGATGATTAATCTTGAGATCTTGTTTTAATTGTTATACGTTCATCTATTAATCAAGTTTCTCTTTCTCTTTTTCTCTTGTTTAAATTCTGATTTAATGCTTAATTTGATTGGGATTTGCATATGTTAATTGTGTAATTATGATGTGTCAAGAGATGAATTCAGAGGCTAAATAATGCATCAAAGGTGTTTGATGAAATATTTAGCTTAGTTGGATCTTGGTTTTTAAGTTAATTTAGATTTTGGATGGATGCTTAATTTGTCTAACCTTAATTAATTAAATTTTAGAAGCATTTCTAGTAGAAGATCCATGGATCATTGAGAGGCTTCTTGATGTGATCTAAGACCAAAGATTTGGTTGATAATTGAACGGATTTATAAAGATCAAGGATGGATTAAAATCAAGATTTGTTAATTCTCTTGGATTGGTTGTTTTCTCAATCTTGTTTACTCATTTTAATTGTTCTTTGTTGTTTAATCTTGCAAAACTTTCCCCCCTTGTTTTTTTAACCTCTTAATCTGACTTCATAATTAGAATGATCTATGGGCTCGACCCGGTGTTACCTTATACTACAAGTAGTTTTGGTAAATCGGTTATAAATTGATTTAAATTTGATAATCTCGACAAGTGTCAAATTTTTGGCGCCGTTGCCGGGGATCATTCTGATTTTGTTCAATCTTATTAAGAGTTTATTTAACTAACTAATCTCTCATTAACCTTTATTTTGCTGTGTTTTGGTGGATTTCAGGTGAAAACGGGTGATTATGGGTCATTTTACAAGAATTTCGTATTAACAGAAAATGTGCCCAGAATGAGCTAAAACTTGGTCAGTTGAAGGAAAACAGCCTAATAAACAAGACTCACAATTAATTGTGAGGTCACCCCTGGTTTTTCCAAAATCCATCGTTTAGACCAATTTTTCAATTTTTTAATATTTTTTATTACATTTTTTAGTTTTATTTTTGTGTAGTTTTCATGCTGTATAAGTCCTATAATTTTTAAAAATCATTTCATTAGTCAATTAGATTTATTTTGGTATATTTTTAGAGTTGTCTAGTGTATTTTTCTTGTTTACTTATTTTATTTTATTTTTGTGTTTTGATTAGCGCATGACTAGGTCTAATCCTGATATCTTGCTTGAATTTGATCCTGAGATTGATAGAACATTGCATAGGTTGATTAGGACTCGTAGGCTAAGTGAAAGAATTGAGTCTGAATTTAGTTGTGACATTGAATCTGAAAGTGCACTTGAGATCTTAGGTGATTCTAAAATCATGGCTGATAACAGGTAAAATAGGACCCTTAAAGAACTTGCTGCTCCTGATGTAACTTACCAGTCTTTGTGCATTCAATATCCTAATCTTGATGCTGACTTCGAGTTAAAATCTGGATTGATACACTTGTTGCCCAAGTTTCATGGTCTTACAGGTGAAGATCCCCATAAGCACTTAAAGGAGTTTCATGTGGTCTGTTCAACCATGAAGCCACATGGAATCTCTGAGGAGCATATCAAGTTGAAGGCATTCCCTTTCTCTCTTGCTGATGTAGCCAAGGATTGGTTGTTTTACCTTTCACCAGTTCTGTCACGAGTTGGGATGATATGAAGAAATTATTCTTGGAGAGGTTCTTCCCGCATCCAGGCAGGTATTGCCATTAGAAAAGACATTTGTGGTATAAGGCAAATGACTGGTGAGACCTTGCATGAGTATTGGGAGAGATTCAAAAAGCGTGTTCGAGTTGTCCCCACCATCAAATTAGTGATCAGCTCTTGATTCAATATTTCTATGAGGGCTTGCTGCCGATGGATAGAAGTATGGTGGATGCCGCATCTGGAGGTGCATTGGTGGATAAAACCCCTGCTGCAGCAAGAGATTTGATAGCAAATATGGCAGCCAATGCTCAACAATTTGGCACAAGAGTCCTTACCTCAACCAGAGGAGTTAATGAAGTTCAATCGTCTCATGTAGATCAACAAAGAATGGAACATAGACTTGATGAATTGACTTCGTTGGTGAGGCAATTAGCAGTGGGACAACATGTACCAGGTTCTGTACAAGAGCCTGCAAGGGTGTGTGGCATTTGCTCTTGCTCATCTCATCCTACTGATGCATGTCCCACACTTCAGGATGGTGGTTCCGCGTTTCCAGAACAGTCAGTTGCAGCAGCTGGCATTTTTCCTAGTAGACCTCAATATCAGCAGTCCCAGCAGCCAAGATATGATCCATTTTCTAATACTTATAACCCTGGTTGGAGGGACCATCCTAACTTGAGATATGGGAATTCTGGTCAGCAACAACAACCCCAACAGCAGCACCAATTTAGATACCAAGCTGTAGGTCCTAGCAACAAATACCAACCACCTGCATTCAGACAACAACAAACTGTGCAGCCACCTGTGCAGCAGCCCCTCATGTTGCCAAGTCCAGCAACCACTCCATCCGAGCCATCATTAGAAGATTTGATGAAACAGATGGCTACAAATAATGTTCAGTTCCAACAAAATGTCAATGCCACCATTCAGAACCTGCAAACTCAGATTGGGCAACTGGCCACCACTGTGAGTGAATTGAAAAGCCAAGGATCAAGCAATTGCCTTCACAAACAGTCAGTAACCCAAGAGGTAATGTAAGTGCCATTACCTTGAGAAGTGGCAAGGAAATTGATGGTCCTAGTCTGCCACAACCAGAACTCCCATTGCAGCAGTCAGAGATTGATCAGACGCAACAAAATTCGCATAAACTAGATGCCCCAGCCCAGAAGAAATGTGCAGAGAATTTAGACTTGAACATTCCACTACCCTTCCCAAACAGAGTGACACAGTCCAAGCAGATAGCGCAAGCAGAAACAGAGAAGGAAGTCATGGAGACATTCAGGAAGGTGGAAATCAATATTCCCCTCCTAGATGCAATCAAACAAATTCCCAAGTATGCCAAATTTCTCAAGGAGTTGTGTACTCACAAGAGAAGACTTAAGGGTACTGAGAAAGTCAGTATGGGCAGAAATGTTTCTGCGATGATTCAGCCAAGCATGCCAAAGAAATGTAAAGATCCTGGAACTTTCACAATCCCTTGCACTATAGGTAATTCCAGGTTTGACCATGCAATGCTAGATTTGGGTGCTTCTATTAATGTCATGCCTACGTCAGTGTATAAGTCTTTGAACATTGGCACCTTACACCCCACTGGTATAGTGATTCACCGGCAAACGAACTACTGTTCACCCCAGTAGGAGTCTTTGGAAGATGTGTTGGTGTGAGTAAATGAGCTAATTTTTCCAAATGGGACTTCTACATTCGGACATGGAAGATGAGTCTTCAACAAATCATGCTCCATTGATTCTAGGAAGACCATTCCTCAAAAAGCCCAAAACCAAGATAGACGTGCATCGGCACCCTTTCTATGGAATTTGGTGGAGATGTGGTACAGCTTTAACATTTTTGATGCCATGAGACATCCTCTTGAGGAGCATTCAATTTTTCATGTTGATGTGATTGAAATCTTTGGTTGATGATACTTATCTTTGATATGAGTGTTGAATTCCCGATATTGCTAACTTTCTCGGATTCTCACTTGTGATATATGTGTTAACTGTGATACTGAACCATGTGCTGCATGTGCTGAGATTTATGCAGTTGTGAGTGATGATGCAGGTGCTTGTTTGATTGATGCAGCATATGAAAATATGAGTCAAAATTATGTCAAATTTAATGCTGCTGAGTTGCTTGTTTCAAATAGCTTGCTGCCTTCTATTGTGCATCCCCCATCCTTAGAGCTAAAGACTTTGCCAGACCACCTTAAATATGCATATTTGGAAGATGGTGAGAAGTTGCTAGTGATTGTCGCTAGGAATCTACAACCTGAACAAGAAGAAAAATTGCTGCAGGTTTTGAAGCGGATAAAGCGGGCCATCGGATGGACACTTGCGGACATTCCTGGTATTAGTCCCTCCACATGTATGCATAGGATTTTATTGGAGGAAGGTACCAAGCCAGTGAGGCAGCCCCAAAGGAGACTAAATCCCCTGATTCTGGATGTGGTGAAGAAGGAAGTGACCAAGCTGCTACAAGCTGGCATTATTTATCCCATATCTGACAGTAAATGGGTGAGCCCAGTGCAAGTGGTTCCAAAGAAATCTGGAGTCACAGTAATTGCAAATCAGAACAATGAGCTCCTACCCACAAGAATCCAGAACAGTTTGCGAGTGTGCATTGATTATAGGCGGCTTAACCAGGCCACTAGGAAAGATCATTTTCCATTGCCTTTCATTGATCAGATGTTGGAGAGACTGGCTGGCAAGTCGCATTACTGTTTCTTGGATGGATATTCGGGCTATTTTCATATTCATATAGCCCCAGAAGACCAAGAGAAGACCACTTTCACCTGTCCATTTGGAACATTTGCATACAGGAGAATGCCCTTTGGTCTGTGCAACGCTCCGGGAACCTTTCAAAGGTGTATGGTCAGTATCTTCTCTGAATTTTTAGAGAGTTGCATGGATGTGTTTATGGATGATTTTACTGTCTATGGCTCTTCCTTTGATGCATGTTTAGATAGTCTGGATAGAGTCTTGCATCGATGCATTGAGACTAATCTTGTTCTTAATTATGAGAAGTGTCATTTTATGGTAGAACAGGGCATAGTCTTAGGCCATATCATCTCTCAGAAGGGTATAGAAGTATATCCTGCTAAAATTGATGTTATTTCCCAATTGCCTTACCCCTCTTGCGTGCGAGAGGTTCGTTCTTTTCTTGGCCATGCAGGTTTCTACAGGCGGTTCATTCAAGATTTCAGCAAAAAGGCCTTTCCTCTGTCTAACTTGTTGCAGAAAGATGTTGCTTTTGATTTTGATGGCAAGTGCAGAGAGGCTTTTGATTGCCTTAAAGGAGCTTTGACCACCACTCCTATCATCCAACCACCAGATTGGACACTCCCATTTGAACTCATGTGTGATGCCTCTAATTATGCATTGGGAGCTGTCCTTGCACAGAGAGTCGGCAAAGTACCTCATGTCATTTCCTATGCTTCGAGGACTTTAGATGCTGCACAAGTCAACTACACTACAACCGAAAAGGAACTTTTAGCAATTGTTTTTGCTTTAGATAAATTTCGATCATATTTGCTTGGTTCTAGAGTGGTTGTATTTTCAGATCATGCAGCTTTAAAGTTTCTCCTGAAAAAACCCGATGCAAAGCCAAGGTTGATTAGGTGGATGTTGCTCTTACAGGAGTTTGATATTGATATCAGAGATAAGAGTGGAGCAGAGAACCTGGTGGCAGATCACTTGAGTCGGATTGAAAGAGAGGCAGATTCTTCTCCTATCCATGATGCCTTCCCTGATGAACAACTTTTCAAGATGCAAGGTAACATCCTTTGGTTTGCAGATTTGGTTAATTTCTTGGTTGCTAGAGCACTACCTACACATTTTACTAAGGCACAGATTGATAAACTGAAAAGTGAGTCAAAATATTATGTGTGGGATGACCCTTATTTGTGGAGATTTTGTAGTGACCAAGTCATTAGGAGATGTATTCCTGATCATGAGTTTGATTCTGTTCTTAGTTTTTGTCATGCACTTGCCTGTGGGGGACATTTTGGACCTACTCGTACAGCTAGGAAAGTTTTGGACTCTGGATTATATTGGCCCACTCTATTTCGTGATGCATATTTGTTTGTAAATCTTGTGAACAATGCCAGAGAACAGGGAATATTTCTCGTAGGAATGAGATGCCCCAACAACCTTTGTTGTTCTGTGAAATATTTGATGTTTGGGGTATTGATTTTATGGGTCCTTTTCCTGTGTCATTTGGTTTTGTTTACATTTTGCTTGCTGTGGATTATGTATCTAAATGGGTGGAGGCAAAAGCCACTCGGACTGATGATTCCAAGGTTGTTGTGGATTTTGTTAGATCACATATTTTCTGCAGGTTTGGAGTCCCAAAAGCCATCATTAGTGATCAGGGTTCGCATTTCTGTAATCGAGGCATGGAAGCCTTGATGAAAAAGTATGGAGTTTTGCATAGAGTTTCTACACCTTACCATCCCCAGACTAATGGGCAAGCCGAGGTTTCCAACAGAGAGATCAAGCAGATACTTGAAAAACAGTTCAACCTAACGAAAGGACTGGAGCAAAAGGCTTGAGGATGCTTTATGGGCTTATAGGACCGCCTATAAGACTCCGATTGGGATGTCTCCTTATCGGATTGTTTTTGGCAAAGCATGCCACTTGCCAGTGGAAATTGAGCATCGTGCATTTTGGGCAGTAAAAAGGTGTAACTTGGACCTAAATCAAGCAAGCATAGAGCGGAAGCTACAGTTGCAGGAATTGGAGGAGATCCGCCTGGAGGCTTATGAGAGTTCCAAACTTTATAAAGAGAAGACTAAAGCCTTCCATGATAAGAAGATCATGAGAAAAACATTTAAGATTGGTCAAAAAGTTCTCCTTTATAACTCCCGCCTCAAACTCATGCCCGGAAAGCTCAGATCTAGGTGACTTGGTCCATTTGTTGTTACTAAGATTTTTCCTTATGGTGTGTCGGCAAAGCGAGTTACAAGTGAGACTACTACAAAAGCTTTCACAGTCAATGGACATCGCCTCAAACCATTTTATGAGGGAGCTCAAGAGGATATTTTGGAGGAGGTCCACTTACAAGAAGTCGTCTACCCCACTTGATGAGTAAGATGCCACCTCAATGGACAAAAAAAAAATTTCTATTGTGCTGACCCATATTTGTTCAATTATTGTCCTGATCAAATCTTTTGGAGATTTGTATCCGACAATGAGGTAAGTAGTGTCATTGAATTTTGTCATTCAGAAGCATGTGGAGGTCATTTTTCTTCAAAGAAAACAGCTGCAAAATCTTGCAGTATGGATTTCATTGGCCATATTATTCAAGGGTAGTTATACTTTTTACAAAAGTTGCGAACATTGTCAAAAATTGGGGTCCATTTCTGAAAGAAAAATGATGCTTCCAAGTTACGCAAATTGCACTTGCATGACTTGCGGAATCAATAAATGATGCATAAAAAAAAATAATAATAATAAATAAAAAAATAAAAATAAAAAAAAAATTTTATAAAGCAAAAAGACTCAAACCATTTCTGGAACATCAAGCTGTTGAGGTAGAATCCATCTCCCTTTCTAATCCTTGTTATGAGTAGAATTTATTTTAATTTGTTTCTTCTTTTTGCAGTTCTTTCAGTTCCCGGTTAAACGGCGGATAACGGTACTCCGTGACTCTCGAGTCGGTTTGTCTTTCAGTTTCCCATAATAACTGATTTCTTCTCTTTCAAAATGGATGTCATTCTTTCAAATCTAAAAAAGTATTTCCCTTCTGTTCATAAAAATGTTCTAACCAAAATTTACAAAGCTAGGTGTGAGAGATTGAGACTGTTAATGTACAAGGGCATCCCAGAAGATATACGCTGGATAATCGAAGCAAAGGTTCGTTTAGCTGGTGAATCTTCCGATTCATTTGTCCGATACATGCCTGGTCTCGGTAAAAGTTCATTTTCGAAAAAGAGAAGAGCAAAAAGAATGCACGTTTGTTACAAGTGTGCACGATGGAATTGCAACAAGCGATGTCGTTCTTTGGGAATGGTTTCTGTAAACAGAGAAGATAAAATATTCTTCATTAAGAATGGACTGAGTAAGGAGTCATTAGATAATATCTTATTGACTCTTGAGACGCATTCTTGTGGAATTGTGCAGCGTGAACTTCTTCGTTTATGGAATCTCTTCAAGGACGAGCAAGAGTGTTATAGTCTTCGGAATCTGACTCAAAAAGACCGTGTTTGCCAATTTATAAGAAAATTGGATGGGAAGCCTATCCCCGACTCATAGAAGGCGTTTAAGTCGTTTCTGGACGTAAAACCAGAGGAAGATGTGAGCTACAATCACAACAATTTGTATATATTATCTTATGCATTTATTATTTAAAAAAAAAACAAAACAAAACATTAAAAAAAACAAAAAAAAAAAAAAAAAAAAAAAAAAAAAAAAAAAAAATTCAAAAGTTTTCTGACAACAACCAACCTACTCATATAGGAGCTATTATTTTTTTCTATTTTCTTTCCTATTTAAACACTCTATTTTCTTCACTTTCCTGCAACTCTTAATCATTCACAGAGAGTGTGAGTGTAGAGATGGAGGGAGCTTCTTCTTCTTCTGTTCGTAGACTTGTTAGTATCTGTGTATTTTGTGGGACACATTATGGGAAGAGTTTAGAGTTTGTCAACGCAGCAACCACTCTTGGTAGAACACTTACTGCGAGGAACATTCGTGTAGTATATGGGAGAGGTTGCCTTGGGTTAATGGGGGCTGTATCACTGTTTGCATTTCTAAGAGGTGGTCAGGTTTTAGGTGTCATTCCTGAACCTTTAACTCGAAGGAACTTTGTTGGAAAGACAATTGGACAGGAAATTCAAGTATCATCTATGCATGCACGAATGACGGCAATGCTTGAAAACTCTGATGCCTTCATAGCCTTACCTGGTGGTTTTGGTACTTTGGAAGAAGTCTTTCAAATTGTTTCTTGGGCCCAACTGAACATCCACCATAAACCCATAGGTTTGTTGAATGTTAATAATTTCTTTGATAATTTGTTATCTTTTGTTGACCATGTTGTGGAACATAAATTTGTCACACCTTCGCAAGACAACTCCTTATCTCGGCTTCCACTTGTTGATAAGTTAATTGATAAATTGGAAGCCTTTGTTTATGAACTGATCCAAAGGATGTGACCCGGATAGATTGGTCGAGACAAGAAAGAAAACGAGACAACAACAAGGGAGGCGAAGAAACAACAAAGTGTGACTGACACTTCATCTATGACTTTCCTTTATCTTTAGTTTTATTCATCGTACTTTGTTTCTGTTTATATTTGTGTGAGGTTTCTCTTTTCTGTAATTGCGAGAATGTGTACTATCCTCTATCTTTTTCTTTTCTATTTTTTTTTTTAACATTGAGGACAATGTTATGATCTGTTGGGGGAAGGATAGTTGTGTGACCAAAAAAAAAAATTTTAGTAAGTGTGTTTATGTTTGTCGTGTGTAGAGTTGTGTAAAAAAATGTATGTATGTATTAATATGTTTATTGTGTTTATATGTTTGTCAGTAATTTTCTAACCGGTTAAGGATAGCAGAGTAAGGAGTAATTCTACTCTTGAGATGCATCTTAATTGGTGACAGAGGTCTGATGTGGCACTGACAGTGTATTTCTTTTCCTGCTTGGCGTTGATTCACTTCTTATCAGGTTGTGTTGCTCTTTTCTATCCCTCTCTTTCACATTAAGGACAATGTTATATTAAGTGTGGGGAAGAGATTTTAGCATTTTTTTTGTTTTGTTTTGTTGTTAAAAAAAATAAAAAACAAAAAAAAGGGTTCATTGCATGATTGAATAACTTTTCTTCCTTCTTGAACTGATATGCTTGGTGATGGATGATTGAATTGATGAATTGAGTTTGATGGATGCATACCTTGTGAGATTTTGAGCCTAATGGATGGATTCAACATTTATGTCATTCTCTTCTTTCTTGTGTGATTTTCACTCATGTTAATGATCACTCTAGAACTTGCTTTGATTCTTTTTGAAGCTACATTTCACTTGCATGCATGAACATGATTGAGGCCCTCTTTCTTAATTAGCTAGTTTAACCAAACAGCTAACCTTGCATATTTCCCCTTGCTTAACCCCTTTGAGCTTATTTGATTATTCTTTGTCTCGAACTCATTATGTTTCTTAAATGAAAAAAAAAACCATGTTCTTACTTAGTCTTAGGGAATAAGAGAACATTAGTTTTGTCATTGAATGAGTTCATGAACAAGTGTGGGGGTGTGTATGCAGAATGGTTGAAAAATGTATATATGATGTTCTTTTTGAAGAAAAAAAAAAAGGTCAACAAGGCAATAAAGGAAGGGAAAATAATATGTAAAGGGAATTTGTATTAGATGAAGTTGGGATGAACTTTCATGATCGATAATTGAACTCAGCTTTCATGTTCTTTTATTCTCTTTGGTGTTTAACTTGTCATATCCATATTACCTTCTCCTTTACCTTGACCCCATTACAACCTTGAATAAAGTCCTCATGATTTGTGTGTGCATGTGTTCTGAGTAGTGGAGAAGTAGAAGATAAGCAAGCTTATGGTAGTGCAATTTTCAAGAGTTGAATTGAGTGTAATACCTACCTTTTAAACACTTGAGAGATTGAGAGTGAATTCTGTGAGGATCTATCATTCTTTACTCATGCTTTTCAATTGAAGTCTCCTTGCTTGTTGATTTAAGATGTGAAGATGTGTTACCTCATAAATGTTTTGATCACTTGAATTATTAATTGCTCTTCATTCTTAAATATTATTAGAAATTGAGTCTTTTAGAATGTTTAACTTTTGAGTCTTTTTCATTTTGTTTTTGTGTGTTTTGCCCAGGAGTGCAAAAAGCTAAGTGTGGGGGAATTTGATGTTCACATATTTGATGCATTAAGAAGCCTTCATTTTTAGTCATTTACACTCTTCTTGCACTTAATAAATTAAGTTTGGTTATGTTTTGTATGTTTTGAACTCAAAATAGATTTAATTGAATTTTTCAGCATGATTTACGTCTTACACTAATCTTGTATTTGGGTCATATCTTGGGCTGTAGGTGGATGTTTAAGGTGAATCTTATGTCATTTTAAAGATAAGAGAGAGCTCTACAATCTTCATGAAGACATCAAAGACTCAATCACATGTTTGGATGGCTCAAATTGGCATTGAATCAAGAACTAACGTGTTGCTCCTGGCAGAATGACCTTTGTGTACTGTTCATTACACTGCTCGTAGTGAAAGTTGTATAATAGGCTGAAATTTTGATGGTTGATAGTTAAGACTCAAATATACAACTTTCATGTTGAATACTCTTCCCGATTCAGACTTCTTGGAGGTGATATTGGGCTTGGAAGTCAGAACAGAGGAGCTGCGACTGGGCCTGAGCAGTGTACAGTAATTTGAATATATCTGGAGCTATAGAAATGATATTGGACTCAAACTAGAGCCATTTGAAAGCTAAGATCTAGAGCTACAATCTTCGTGAAGACCACTTGGCTCAAAAATGACGAATGCAATGACTTCAGAGTTGCATGATTTCGGAGACAAAGAATCTCCAGAATTTTCTACTCACCAAAAAGTCATTCAACATTTTCCACCTTCTCCACCTTCTCCACCTACTCCACCTTCTCCATTTACTCCACCAACCACCATGACTCAGCCTCCTTTGACATTTTGTATCTTTAACCCTTTATAAAAGGGAGGCTATGCAGATCATTGTAACATGTAGAGCTTTTATGTAGAAGTGTTGTTATAATTAAAGTTTTAGTGTTTCATTTTGGAGAATTCTCTTCTTCTCTTTCTCTCCTCCTCTCTCTTTGTTATTTTCATTTTTGTATGGTTCTTGAAGGTTATCCAATGGTGATGGCTATGGAGAGCTAAACTTCTTTAATCAATCCAAGAGATTGACAAGCTTGATGATTAATCTTGAGATCTTGTTTTAATTGTTATACGTTCATCTATTAATCAAGTTTCTCTTTCTCTTTTTCTCTTCTTTAAATTCTGATTTAATGCTTAATTTGATTGGGATTTGCATATGTTAATTGCATAATTATCATGTGTCAAGAGATGAATTCAGAGGCTAAATAATGCATCAAAGGTGTTTGATGAAATATTTAGCTTGGTTGGATCTTGGTTTTTAAGTTAATTTGGATTTTGGATGGATGCTTAATTTGTCTAACCTTAATTAATTAAATTTTAGAAGCATTTCTAGTAGAAGATCCATGGATCATTGAGAGGCGTCTTGATGTGATCTAAGACCAAAGATTTGGTTGATAGTTGAACAGATTTATAAAGATCAAGGATGGATTAAAATCAAGATTTGTTAATTCTCTTGGATTGGTTGTTTTCTCAATCTTGTTTACTCATTTTAATTGTTCTTTGTTGTTTAATCTTGCAAAACTTTTCCCCCTTGTTTTTTTAACCTTTTAATCTGACTTCATAATTAGAATGATCTATGGGCTCGACCCGGTGTTACCTTATGCTACAAGTAGTTTTGGTAAATCAGTTATAAATTGATTTAAATTTGATAATCTCGACAAGTGTCAAAGGTTAACATCTGTAGACCTCAAAGAAGCAAAAATATCTTGTGGCCTTCTGACTTCACTAACACTTGCACGAGAGCTTCCACCCTCTTCATATATATTTTCAGATCCCCCTATATGTTGTCTGAATTGTTGTCTATCTTCCCATTCATGTTGTGATATAAGGCTCTCCTATGTAGCTAGCTTGATTTGTTCATCAATATGGTATTCCACGTCTTCCTCTTCAACATTTCCCCTTAAGCCTTCTTCGAATTCTTCTTTTCTTTTTTTTGCTTTCCCACCCATGAAGAGTTTCATCATATTCTCTCTGATAAATATGTTGACTCTAGGACAACCTGCTACTTGCCTTTTAAAATGCGCTATGTGTTGCTTCAATCTTGTAATACCATCCTTTATTACTTTTCCACAAAGTTTGCATGTGATGTTGTTTCGATTTCTAGGTACAATTGTTCTGAAATGCCATCCAATATCATCACTTGGAGCACCCTCCAATCTTCCTGTAGGAAATTCTTCTCTTGGCGGCATTGTTTAAATTTTATAATACCTGTTTACAAAAATAAAAATTATAACAATTATCAATAATTAACTTAATTATCACTATTACTAATAACCCAATTAACAATCAATAATTAACTTTAACTTCAAAGTTAAAACTTTTAATATAGACTACTAATTATTTTCTTTTAAACAAATAATTAAGTAATTAAATTAATTATCACTATTTCTAATACTTCATCAATAATTAACTTTAATTTTAAACCCTTAATATAAGCTACTAATTAATTATAATCATTCTTAACTTAATTTTCACACACACTATTATCAAAATTTTTAATTTTCTCACCATTTTTTTTAATTTCCCTCTTCCCTAATTTTCCCACTATTTTCATCAAAAAAATTTCTCCAATTTTTCCCAATTTCCCCCTTCCTCTACCCTAAATCCTCCCAAACCCAACCCACTTTCCTACCCACCCAATTTTTCCCCCTATGGCCTACCAATTTCTAACCCCGTTTCTCATTTAACTTTCCCCAAATCCCCCCATCCTTTCTCTCTCAGTCTCCCAACTTTCTCCGTCTCTGTCTCCATCTCTTCCTCTTTCTCTTCATTTCTCTGCTTCCTTTCTTCCTCTCTACCTTCCTCTTTGTCTTCCCTTCTTTCTTAGTTTCTTCCTTTCTTTCTTTCCCTCTTCGTCTCCATCTCTGCCTCCTAGTTCATCCTTTCTCTTTCTCCCAATTTTTCACTCTCACAGTCTCACCCACCACCCCCCTATCAGCCTCCCAAATCTCACACAAACCCAACCCCAACCCCAACCCCAACCTCAACCCCAACCCCAAGATGCATGAATACAGAGAAACTGAGAAAGTAAACATAAGAGAGACTGGGTCTGGGAGAGATGAGCTCACCTGTGAAGTGCCAGAGCAAGATGGTGAGTCCGTGATTTGGGATCTGCGGGATAGAGACTAGAGCAGAGAAGGAGATGGTTTTCAGGGAGAATGAGAGATAGAGATAGAGACTGCAAGATAGATCTGCAAGACGGTTTTCAACTATGAGGTGAGTCCATGAATGATATTTTGTTTGAATGTTTTCTCCTTTTTCCTGTTGATGAAATTATTGGGCTGATGCAGAATCTTCTTCTTTTTCTTTCCCGTGCTCTGAGTGCTCTGACATTGTCGATTTGGAAGAAAAAATGGAATGGAGCACTGTTGCGGCCACAATACCGTTCTGTTGCGGCCGTTTTATACGATTTCCATTTACATCGCAATTGTGGCACGGGCCACAACGACAATATTGAGGCCGCATCAAGTGATGCAGACCACAATTTAGAACCCTGGTTGGAGGTACTAACTTGGTTGGAGGTTCCATTAGGTGTTGTGGTTTAAGAATAGTACTATAATGAATATGAGTTCTGAACACCCTGAGAATGCTGAAGGATGCCACTAAGACCCCGAAGAAACTCAGCGGGGTAGTTTATGGTCAGACTCTCTAACAAAATGCCTCCATTTTGTTGTTCCAACCATTATCTACTGTTTGGTGTGGAGGACTTGATGGTAATGGTGGTGGCTCCAATCTTGGTTACTACTATTATTATTATTATTATTATTATTAACATATTCTGGGTTAACCTTGTTTAAGTGAGGATGTTCTAACAGAATATTTTAATGGAATATTCTCACAAAATGGTTACTGCCATCTATTTAATGGGGTGGAGAGCAATATCTTGATAAGAATGTGGTTATGTGTCATTTTTGAGTTAGTTACGTGTCATTTATGCAAAACTCAAGGGTAATTTGTGTTATTTATCCAAAATAAAAAAGTAATGATATTTGTACATTAAAATTCTTACATCGCTTTTATATTTTACTTGTTTAGGTAAAAAAGATTGAGAGATAATATGTTAGAATGTGTGCTTTGTTTATTTTATTAACTAAAAAAAGAAATGATGTAAGAAAGATGTAAAAATTTTGATATGTAAATATCATCATTGAAAAAAAAAAAGGAAAGAACACGAAAACACTAGGGTGCAATACAGGATAACTTAATCCCAAGGATCCTAGTCCAATCCAATAACCCCGAACCACTCTTTTCCCTCACATTCCTATATAAACACTATGGTGCAATGGATCATAAACTAATCCCAAGGTTTCCCGGCCACATTGCATACACCACCGAAACACACCCTTTCAATCTTTCATTCGAGGATTTAATTATCTTCATGAGAAATTCCCCAAGAAGTTTTTTAGCTATGTGAAACTCTGGATTCCCTTTCGTTCTGCCTTGGCTATTAACCACTTGCCCCAGTGTCGGGTTTTCTTTCTTTCTCTCTTTTGTGGAGTTGTCAAGGAAGGAGATTAAGGAAGATTTCATGCAGATGATGGGCCACCTGCCACCAAGGAGGCCCAACAAGAGGCCTATAGCTGTGGAGAAGCAATTGGATGTGAGTTGCATTTGCCTTTGATTCTGTGTATAACGTTGCAATGTTTTTATTTTGTGTGCTGTTTTACTTTCTCTGCATCTTTTTTTGGAAGATTTAACACCTATGATTAAATTTTTGTTGTAGATACTTTTCCGTGGTTCAAGATTAACAAAGGTTACAGCTGATTCATAAAAGGTTCCTGAAGCTCCTAAGATTTTCAAGATGCGTCGCTCAAGGGAGGGGAAGGGCACTGATGTATCTCTCCGAGTCTGATGTAGGATTTTTCACTGTAACATTTGGATCTAGTTTTTGATTGCTTTGAATGCTAATTTTAGTTTGCTAGACATAGTTCATTCTTTTTGTTTACAAGAATAGTTCGTTGTTGTTTATAAGTAGTTCTCTACTGAGAAATAATTGTGATAGAAGAGAATATTGTAGTTGAATGACTTTGTACTCTGTATATGAAGCTGTGTGGCCTCTAGGACGCAGCTCAAATATCACAATTTTAAACTTTCATTTTCAGTTACAAGATAATAACATTTATTCAGATTTGGTAGTCTAATCTCTAATTTTTGAGTTATCGATTAGTATTCTGCTTGTTGATTAATGATTATCCTTCCTCATTGTCCAGAAATTATACTATACTTAATAATAAATGCATGTTGTAGAAATATATTTATTATTAGTTTTAAATATTTTTACATAATTTTCAAAAAATATATTTTAAATTAATAACTGAGATCTTCCTAAAACATGTATTTGTTAATGCTCAAGGAATATGATATAATTTCTCTTCAAGGACCGACTATTTATCAACTCCTAACATTGTGTTTATGAATTGCGTTGTATCCTTGTCACAGAATATTAAAAGGTATGCTTTCAAGATTATTATTTTTAGGATTTAATTCCTTTTTATATTATCATCCAATTATGTATTATCACGTTATTAAAAATATTTAATTTTCATACTAATCACCTTAAAAGTCATATATATAATAATATATAATTAATTGATGATATAAAAAATATATATTGATAATGTATCAATTTTTTTATTATTATTGACAATGTATCAAAATTAAATTCAATAAAACAAATAATCATTTTCTATTTTTTGCGATCATTACAAAGTATGCTATCAAAAATTTATATTGATAAAAACTATTTAAGAATTTGATAAAACCTACAAATAAATAAATAAATAATTCAAAACTTGAGAGATGCAATTTCATCGGTGATATTTAATATGTCTTAAAAGAAATATGTTTCTTACGAGACAAATATCAATTGAACATTATTTTCATTTTTTAAAGATATAACTTATTGTCCCGTGTTGATAGCTTAGTTAATAAGGGATATGGATATGTAGGAAGAGTAGAGATGGGTATAAGGGTTGCAGTCTTGGTAACCCGCGGTCTGTGCGGGTTAAGACTAGTTAAAATGCTAGTCCATGTAAACGTGGACTTCTTGGTCCGATTTGCATAAACCCGTGGTTAAACGAGTTTTGGTTTGCAAACACACATACCAGTCTGTAATAGGGCCAACACAAAACACTTCATTGCATGGCCCAAAATCATATCAGATTCTCATTGGTCATGACTCATTTGATCATTATCTCTATCATCTCTCATCTTCAGTCTTCGGACTCTTCACTATTCACATTTGAAGCCTAAACCCTAGCCACCCCTCTTCATCTCTCTCTCATCTCCTTCTCAATTCTCATTCTCACCATTGCCCCTCTCTACTTCGTAGCTGCAGCTCATTTGTCACTAGTCACAACCCATCTTGTGACCCATTACCACTGGTTTGCGACCCACCCGTCGCTGTGCTTGCCTCGCCCTTGCCCTCGCCCTCACTGTGTCACCTTCGTCGCTTGTCCCTGTCACTCTAAATCTCTGATTTGTTTTCCATTTTCAGTTTTCTTTTTTTTTTCTTTGTCTAATTTGTTTTCCATTTTTTCTGTTTTCCATTTTCAGTTTTCAAGTTCTCAGTTTTCAAAAAGTAAAAAAAAAATTGTGGGCCGCATACTGGTCCACATAACCGGTGGTCTAATGCGGTGTAGACGTGGGCCAACATTAAGTTGCAGACCAACCCACATAATCGTTTAATTGTGGTTCGTTGCGAATTGGGCCAGTGTGAACTAGGCTAGCCTGCATACCCACCTCTAAGGGAGAGTAGCAGGGTTTGATTTCTACAAATGCTCTCCATCTCAATTTTCTTTCCCCTCTTCCCCCCCACCTCCTCTCCTAGGCCCCATTAGGGGGTCATTTAGAGACCTCACTAAGGAACCCCCCATCATGCCTATAGGATGAATCTTAGGCCTTACAAAAAAAAAAAGATATAACTCATTAAATTGGATAAATAATATTTTGCCTCAATCAAATTTTCATCTAAATTAGCCTCAGTAAACAAAATTTAAATCTTTTGTATTCCAAAAATTTTTTAAAAAATATTTTTTTTGTGATGAACTAAATATTATGCTTCAAAATGGTACCGGATTTTATGTATTTTTTTTTAAATGTCTTTAAGAAATTAATCCTTCAAATAATCATAAAAAGAAACTATTGTACTTTTGCTATTAAAATTAACTATTTAAAATAATTTCTAAAAGTAGAATATAAACTGTATATTACATGCAACACATCCAATTTAATGAAACCGAAATAATTCTCCCAATTTTCTTGTTGAGAATAATGTCATTTTACATAATTGGTAATTTGGTACTTGACTGTGGGTTATATTTTATGTACTTTGATTGATTAAAATGATAATTTAGGTCAAATCCATAAATTACAATTAAATATTTGGAGAGAAAAAATGTATCAATGGTTTTTGAGTTTTTTTGTTGTTGTTAATGATTAGCTTTTTTCCAATATTTCTTATATTTTTTATAACTTATTATGTCACTATTAATGAAACTTGTGATTAGAGTGTCAAAAGTCCCTAAAATTTTAATAAAAAATTTAATAGCAAAAAACCTAAAATACATTTTTGAAAAAACTTTTTTGTTTTATTTATAATTTTTATGAAAAGTTTAATCTCAACGAAATATATAAAGTTCATAATAATAAAAGCATGCCATGAGATATATGTTTAGAAGTTAGAAAATGTTTGATCCACGTCCCGTAGAATCACATCATCTCACATATATGTGAGGTGACAAAATTAGAGTATAAGCATGTAAAAAATAAAGTAGAACAAGCTATAATCAGATGATAAAAATATATATAGATGTGAGGTAATGTGTGTGTAAGTGTATGTTTGATATTATTCTTTGAAGTTACGATGATTCAACCCCGTGCATTGGCTTAGTGGTGAACGAATATATGATGTATGAATAGGCACACGGCCACATGTTCAAATTGACATGAGCATCACTTGGTTCCATATAAACTAAACATGCATCCAGGTAATATTAATTACAATAATAGACTTAATACCTTATCTTAACCTGAAACCTTAAAGCAGTAGATTTATGAGTCCTTCTATTTATAATGTTCTCACTTTGTCCATTTTTTCAATATAGAACTTCTTTACCCACATATCAACTTGAAACCCACACTTAAGTTTTTAACAATCTTCCCCAAGGACAACACAAATGGACACTCCCCTGCGAGTGAAGTAATAAATCAACGATCTTACCAAAGGCTTTTTCTCCAATGAGCCTGGCAACTATGACAAAGTATTCTACCTAACCGAACTAGGATTGAAAGGACATAGAGAATCCTCACATGCTTGTGTCTAAAATAATTTCCATGAACCAACATCAACGAAAATTACTCACATGAAAATAAGATAGCCCAAGTGTGAGTTCAATTTTAAGGCAATATGAGAGATATATATTATGTTTAATAAAATATATAAAAGTGCTTTTATTTTTTTGCCAAAGATAGATATATCATTACTCAAAATGAGAGGAGCAAAACACTCCAAAGACTGACTACAAGGAAAACGGCCAACAGGCCAAAAGAAATAAAACTATGAAAAAGGGGGATCTTGATGGATATGTACATTCATATATTTCACTTTCCTATCATTTGCTATACAGAAGGTTTCAAGAGGAGATGGGCATTGGGAAGAGAAAACCTTTGCATTCCTTGACTTCCAAATTTGCCACAACATCCATATTGCCAACTCAATGTTATTTGCATGTCTCCCTCCTTGCTTGTATCGTCTGAGATGCAAACCCAAACAATGTTTGATAATAGTGTTACCTCCATAAGCCGAGAAGACAATGGGCATTTGCTCCCACATAGATATAGCGTATGGGCAGTGAAGGAACAAATGGTCCTCCGTTTCAACATGGTGACCACACGAGGGACAAGACGGATCAAGGGTAGGGATGCCTCACTTTTGTAAGTTACTTCTTACTGCCAGAGCATTGTTAGCAAGGTGCCATTGGAAGAATTTGATTTTAGGAGGAAGTTTTAACTTCCATAATTTTTGCCAAGCCATGTCCATGTTCCTCTGTTTAGCCTCGCTAGCCAAAATCCTTCTAGCAATGCGGTAATCAGATTTAATAGTATGCTTGCCAAAGGAGTGATAATGCCAACGCATCCTGTCATGGCCTATCTTGATTAGAATATATAGGTTTTGATAAGAGAATACTTTTTTATTCTCAGATAATTTTATTGAAACATAAACAAGATACTTATAGACAAATTTGGTTAAAGAAAGATAACCAAATCTGTTGTACAGAGAATAAAATAAAAATAGAAAAGATTTCCTATCTAAAATCTGATTAAATCTGATTTTATTCTAACTTCTAATCTGAATCTGATTGATTTAGATTTATTCTAACAGAATCTCCTAATAAACTAATCTGAATCAGATCTATTCAAATCTTATTAGATTTCCTAACAGATTTCAACACCCCCCTCAAGTTGGTACATAGATATCTATCAAGCCCAACTTATTTACAAGATGTTCAAAGTTAGTTCAAAACAATCCTTTGGTGAGGATCTCTGCTAGTTGCTGTGTGGTTGGAACAAATGGCATGCAGATAGCTCCATCATCAATCTTTTCTTTAATGAAGTGTCTATCGATTTCTACATGTTTAGAACGATCATGTTGCACTGGATTTTGAATAATACTTATGGCAGCCTTGTTGTCACAGTATAGCTTCATCGGTAGGTTGATAGACATTGCCAACTTTTCAAGAATCCTTTTTAACCAAAGCATTTCACAGACTCCCTGAGCCATAGCTCTATATTCTGCTTCAGCACTACTCCTTGCAACCATATTCTGTTTTTTACTCCACCATTTGACTAAGTTTCCCCATATAAAAGTGCAATATCCTAATGCAGATCTTCTATCTGTGATTGATCCGGCCCAATCAACATCTATGTAGGTCTTAATGGTCTGCATTGTAGTTCTTCTGAAAAATAGGCCTTTACCTGGTACACTTTTCAAATATCTTAGGATTCTATAAACTGCCTCAACATGATCCTCAGAAGGTGAATGCATAAACTGACTCATTAAGCTTACTGCAAAAGCAATATCTGGTCGAGTGTGTTATAAGAAGATTAACTTTCCAACAAGTCTTTGATAACGAGAAGTATCCACAGGTTCACCCTTCTTGTCATCTCCAAGCTTTCGGTTAAGATCAATTGGAGTATCTACTGACCTACAATCACTCATTCCAATTTCTGTAAGAAGGTCAAGGACGTACTTCCTTTGAGAGACAACAATTCCCTTTCTTGATCTTGTAATCTCCATCCCAAGAAAGTATCTTAAGGATCCTAAATCCTTTATCTCAAACGTTGCAGAGAGAGATTTTTTTAATCGGTTCATTTCTGACAAATCATCTCCCGAGAGAATTATGTCATCCACATATACAATTAGTACAACAATTTTTCCTTCAATCGAGTGCCTTACAAACATAGTATGATCTGCTTGTCCCTGTGTGTAGCCTTGATTCTTGATAAACTGAGTGAATTTCTCGAACCAAGCTCTTGGTGACTACTTTAGTCCATAAAGAGATTTCTACAGCTTACATACCTTCTGATTGAACTTCCCTTCAAAACCAGGAGGAACATCCATATACACTTTCTCCTCTAAATCACCATTTAAAAATGCATTCTTCACATCCAGTTGTTGTAAAGGCCAGTCTAGGTTTGTGGCAAGAGATAAAAGTACTCTGATAGTGTTCAACTTTACAACAAGTGCAAATATCTCTAAGTAATCAATGTCATAGGTTTGAGTAAAACCTTTGGCAACCAATCGAGCTATGGATCTCTCAAGTGATCCATCTGACCTATATTTAATGGTAAACACCCATTTGCAACCTACTGTTGTCTTTCCTCTTAGCAAATCCACCAATTCTTATGTCTGATTCTTTTCAAGGGCTTTCATCTCTTCCAAGACAACCTCCTTCCACTCAGGAACCTATAAAGCATCCTGTACATTTTTTGGAATCTCCATACATGACAATTGTGAGGTAAAAGTATGAAAAATAGGTGACAAATTTTCATATGACACAAAGTTAGATAGCGGGTGTTTGGTGCATGACCTTACACCTTTTCGAATGGCAATGGGAAGACTAGATTCATTTAACTCAGTGGTTTTAGACTCATGGCTCAAAGGATCTGAAATAGATTGAGTAATTTGTGCAAGCTCGGAAAAAATATTACCTGGTGGGTTCAAAGACTCATGGCAATGCATAGGATTCTGGGGCTCATCTCTTTGAGTAGTTTTCCTCCTTGAGCTGACAATGTCAAAAAATCTTGAGTCTCTGCCAATGGTACCTATCTCATTTACATTCGTTACATAGGGTTCAGAATTTTCAAAATTTTCATGTCTCGACATTAGAGATAAACCACATGTGTTTTCATCATTTAAAACACTTGACTCATTAATATTAAGATGAGTGGAGTCTTTAAGTTGAAAATATTGTGTTGAGTCTTCATTTTTTCTCCCCCCTGAAGATGAGTATTAAAAAAAGATGTTGACTCAAAAAAGGTGACATCCATAGTTACAAAAATTTTTTTAGAGATAGGATCAAAACACTTGTATCCTTTTTGATTGAGAGCATACCCAATAAACACACTTCTTTGCTCGAGAGTCAAGTTTACTGTGATTGTGGTCATGTATATGGACAAATACCGTGCACCCAAATATTTTTAGGGGTAAAAAAGTTGAAAGTCTATTTGTTGGAAAAACATGCAGAAACACATCAAAAGGGGTTTTAAAATTTAAAACCTTACTAGGCATTAATCAAATATGTTCCATCAAAATAACCTCTCCCCAAAGATATTTAGGTACATTGTTTTGAAAAAGTAATGCTCGAGCTACTTCTAACAAGTGTTTATTTTTCTACTCAGCCACCCCATTTTGTTGAGGAGTATTAGTATAAGAACTCTGATGAACAATTTCTGTTTCCATGAAAAATTGACTCAGATGTTTGTTAAAGTATTCTTTACCATTATAACTCTTGAAAATTTTAATTTTTTCCTGAAATTGTGTTTCCACCATCTTAAAAAAAAAAATTGAAAACTATTTCCACTTCAGACTTGTCCTTCATCAAGTACACCCAAGTCAGCCTAGTATGATCATCAATAAATGTGACAAACCATTGTTTACCTGAAGGTGTAGAATCACGACTAGGTCCCCAAATTACATCACTATGGATTATGGTAAACGGATTGGATGCTTTACAAGGTTGAGGCAAATAAAAAGTGCGATGATGTTTAGACAATTGACAAATTTCACAGGAAAAATGTGATGGATTTTTATTCTTGAAAAATTTAGGAACAAGTGTTTTAAATAAAGGAAGCTTAGGTGGCTTACCCTATAATGCCACAACATTATTTCATTATCCCTAGAAACAGAAATAGAATTGAAACAGGTATGTTGTTGAGATTGTCTACTCAAGTCAGGTTCATCTTCAAAGATATAGAGTCCATCAATCTCCTTAGCACTGCCAATCGTCTTCCCCGAATTTAATTCCTGAATTTTACAACCCGAGGAATCAAAAACAGCACAACACTTAAGGTCAACTGTTATTTTACTAATAGATAATAGATTGCATGACAAATTATGAACATGAAGAACATTGTGAAGAATTAAGGAAGGAGAAAGAGGAACAGAGCCAATTTTGGCTATTGCAGAGAAAGACCCGTTTGCAATTTTGATTTTTTCTATTGCCTGCACAAGGACTATATGATGAAAACAATTCTGAACAATTTGTCATATGGTCAATTGATGCAGAATCAATGATCCATGGAGTTCTTGAATTCAATTTGGTACTAAAAAGAGCAACAGTGAAATACATACATTTTTGTGCCAAAGAACAAGATGGATTAACTGACATGTTTGGAGAAAACAATTTGTACAGGTGTTCTAATTGTTTCTTTGTGAATGGAGACGCCTCAGAATTAATTTGGGGCTCCTGACTGTCCTCAGAGATGGTCTTAAAAGCACGAGTTTCTCTACTGGATTTCTTTCTCCAGTTTGGTGGTTTGTCATGGAGTTTCCAACAAGTCTCCTTTGTATGCCATGGTTTTCTGCAATGTTCACACCATGGTTTCTTTTTTCCATTTGAATCCTCTCCTTTAATCACAAAAGTTGAACCTTCAACTTTTTGAATTTTGGAGATTTCAAAATTGTGCATCATAATTCTTCTCCTAGATGAATTCAAGGAGGTCATTGAAGGTGTTGTGCCGATCATCGCCGTTTTCACCATTGCGGAAGATGGTCCAGAGTAGGAAGCTCTGATACCATATAGGTTTTGATAAGAGAGTACTTTTTATTCTCAGATAATTTTATTAAAACATAAACAAGATACTTATAGACAAATTTGGTTAAGAAAAGATAACCAAATCTGTTGTACAGAGAATAAAATAAAAACAAAAAAAATTTCTATCTAAAATCAGATTTTATTCTAACTTCTAATCTGAATCCGATTGATTTAGATTTATTCTAACAGAATCTCTTAATAAACTAATCTGAATCAAATCTATTCAGATCTTATCAGATATTCTAACAGAATCTCCTAATAAACTAATTTAAATCATATCTATTCAGATCTTAGTAGATTTCTTAACAAATTTTGACATAATATTAAAAAATGATTTCCACCAGGCTATCATCAAAGAATTTGTGCACCTCATTAGCCTTCCACATTCCCAACTTGCTATCAATCAATTAGCCAAGCAAACAAGGATCATTTGGACTATTTTGTGGGCCCAGTAATATGAAAAGTGGTTCAATGGACAGCCATGAGTCATTGTAAATATGTAGAAAAGAATGACTGCCACTTCCCATCTAGCACCCTCAAAAAGGACTTTTCTTCCATGTAACAGGCTTTGCCAAGCCCAAGAAGCATTAAAACCTCGTTGAGCTTTCAAGAAAGATAAGTAGGGAAAGCACCTGCCCTTGTAAACTTTGTATAGGAGGGAGTTATGATTCACTACCAATCTCCATCTTGTTTCGCTACAAGTGCCATATTCATTGCCTGCACATCTTTAAAACCGAGACCTCCCTCATTCTTCGGCATGCACATCTTTCTTTTCCCAACCCAATGTCTTCCATTAGACTCAGAAGAAGTCTTCTACCACAATTTGTTAATAAGGCGCTGAATATAATCACAAACACTATTTGGCAGCTTAAGGTAAGACATTGTATAGATAGGGAGAGCTAAGAGGACAGACTGGATTAGCACTGCTTTACTAGCTTTAGATAGAAGCTTGTTTCGCCACCCTTATAGCCTTTCTTTTACCTTTTGTATTATGAAGGTAAAGATTTCACTTTTTGACTTGTTAACAATTGACGGCAAGCCCAAATATTTATCCTATGCACCAATACTCCGTACTTCTAACCTGTTTGCAAATTGATGTCACATAGGTTGAGGTGTGTTCTTGGAGAAAAATATTGCGGACTTTTGGAGGTTAACCTGTTGGCCACTACAACTTTCATAGTAACTCAAGGACCAAGATAGTATGTGTCTCGTCTGTTTTACTGAATAGTATCGAATCATCAACAAAAAATAAAGAAGAAACTGCAGGACACCTTCGACTAATTGGAACCCCCTTAAACTGTCCCTCAGCTTCTAATTTAGACATCATATATGTTAGCCCTTCCTCACATAATAAAAACAAATAAGGCGATAAAGGATCACCTTGTCTAAATCCTCTATCCAGCTTAAAATATCCAAAAATTTCCCTCCAATAATCAGAGTAAGAGACTGTAGAAATGCATGCTGTAATTAAACTAGTAAATTTGTCATCAAAACCCAAATGCCCCGTTACCTATTTAATATAGCCCCATTTTGCTGTGTCATACACCCTACTTATATCCAGTTTAAGCGCCATCTCCCATTAGTTGCCTATCTGCTTTATCTTCAGGTAATGCACATAATCTCATAAGCGATAAGAATGTTGTCTAAGATCAATCTCCCTTGAATAAATGCACTCTGGTTTTGTGATATGATTTTTCTGATGATAAGTTGTAACTGGCTCAGCAACACCTTGGCAAGAATTTTATAAATGATTGTTCGGGGACTTATAGGCCTAACCTAAGTCATGTCCTAAACACTAGCTACCTTAGGAATTAAAGCAATGACAGTATGATTTATATTATGCAGCATTTTTTAGAGCTACGAAAGAAACTGGAAACAACATTGTGCACGTCATCATCCACAATGTCCCAAAATCTCCTGAAGAATAAAGCAGTAAAACCATCATCACCTGGAGCACTAGAAGGATCAATACTGAATGTAGCTTGCTGGACTTCCTCTTTGATGGGTGGTCTCAAAAGCCAGGCATTAATTCTTCAAGTCACCTTCTTTGGCATCCCATCCAAGTATCTGTCACATATTCCATAAGCTGTAGACTGAAAAAGTTGTTGAAAATATTCAACAGCTACCTTGGCAACCTCGTCTCTACCTTCCTTCCATCTACCTACTACATCTTTAATCTTGAGCATGGCATTTTGTTGTCTTCACTAATGTTGTGTTTGAAATGAATTAAAATGAGAAATGATTTGATTTGATTTGAATTGAATTGATTAGAAATCAAATTTTATGTTTAGAACTTTAAAAAAAAAATAAAAATTGAATTGATTTAGAAATCAAATTTTGTGTTTGGAATTCATTAAAATGAGAATTGATTTGATTTGATTTTATTATTTTACACTTTAACCCTTATGAGAAGTGATTAGAGAAAATATAGTCTATTCATTTCAAATCAAATCAAATTCTACCAAATCCTATCAAATTTGATAGAATTTTTAAAATAAAAGGATTGAAATTTATAAAATTTTAAAAATCAAATCATTTCTTATTTTTTAATATTTTAAACACAAAATTTAATTAAATTTGATTTACAAATCAAATCATTTCTTATTATTTTCCATTCTAAACACACTCTAAAGGACTCGAACGCAGTGTTTTGGTCACCTTCTTGCTACCACTTGATTTAGCTTTTTTTGTTTCCAGAACACCTCCTCTTGATGGATAGCCTCCTTTAGTTGTTTTTCCAAATCATGCACCATCTCTTTGTTGAAACTTGGACCTGGGTTAATTGCTTGGGACAAGTCTGCTCTTATTTCATTGATTCTGACTTGCGAATTAGCAGGGTGCGTTTGGTTCCATTGCGCTAGTCCATTTCTCACCACCTTTAATTTTGTAAAAACTTGGAATTGTATGGTCCCCTGAATGTTTCTTCCCCAGTCTTGTTTAATGATGTCTCTGACTTCCTCATTATCCACCGCCCTCTTATCAAAGAAGAACCTTCATTTTGGCTTCACTCCATTGTCATCTTGCAGCAGAATTGGGCAGTGGTCGCTGCCAATTGCATCTAAATGTGAGACTGGATGGTTTCGGAATCAGTGCATCCATTACACATTCTCAAAAAATCTATCGAGCACCTTCTGCACATTACCCATTACTTCCCATCTGTTGTTCCAAGTAAAAGCATTTCCTTCAGTGCCAAATTCTAGTAATCCCCCTCGATAAACAAAATGTTGGAGATTGTCCGCCATGGAAGGGGGAAATTCAGCACCGCCTTCTTTCTCTTCCGCTCATAAAATTGAAATAAAATTTACTCCAATCAAGATTGGGTCAGGGTAGTGTTCTAGGATTCCAAGCAATTGAACAAATTGCTGTATTCTCGTTGTTTTCTCGAAGTGAGCATGAACCCTGATGAAACGGCATTGCTGCTTAACCAACAGCTTCTTTTTTTTTGTGTTTTAAGCTATTGTCATTTAAGCAACGTATTTGGGTGGGTTGGAGAAAAAAAGTAACAACTTTTTTATTGAGAAATAAATTATTGGAGAAGAAGTAATTTCTTAAACATTATTAAAAAAGTTATTGAAATTATTTTTAATAATGAGATATAAATATTATTTTATCTTCAATCAAATAATTTTTATAATTAATTAAATAAAATTTTTAATTATTTTAATAATTTAATACATAAAAATAAATTTTTATATAATTTAAAAAAATAAATTAATTTAAAATTATTTTTCAATTAATATATCTAAACATAAATTTTTTTCTTATAATTAATTATAATAAAAAAATTATACAATAATTAAATATTAAAATAATCAAATTTTTAATTATCTCAAACACGTATTATAATTCTATACCTGTTTTAATATATGTGGTTATGTCATTGAAAACTTAATCTCAACATGTAATTTATTCACATTCCCATTGCATGACATCTTTTCCATCATACCCAAACAGGCTCTAAGATTTTCAAGGTGCGCCACTCAAGAAAGTGGAAGGGCAATGATGTATGTTGCTGAGTTTGATTTTGATGGATGGGTTGATTTTTCAATTTTCAAAGTAACATATGGTATATGCCTCTTTTGTTAAGAATTTTTTTATGATTTTGAACTTTTATTAATTTATTTATTTATTAAAATTAGTTGAATGGTAACTTGATGTTTCTTGAAATCATTTTATATTGTAATCAATGGATTTATTAAAAATCATATGATAAACTTTGAGTTCAAATAATATGTGTGTTTAAAAAGGTGTGATACTTGATTACTTGTTTTCATGATAAGTGAAATAAGACAACTCTTTAACGAAAGGACAGGTTCTCTCTCTACTCCCTCTATATATATATGTGTGTCTTTTAAAGACAGATACATGATTTTTTCATTCAAGAACTACTATTGTCCTATCTAAAAAAGAGAAGAGAAATAGAAGAAGATCCTGATTCTTGTAGTTCACAAGTGTGTATAAATTTTTGATCATTCTTGATTATCGAGTTAATAAGAATAAGATGTCTACAAAAAGTATACATTTGATTATTAATATAGTATTCTAAATTCATGATCTATGATCTAAAAAATTTTTTAGTTATGATATATAATGTCTACATGTAATGTTAAAACTTTAGATACATGATTTAAAATCCATTCGAATATGTTCATGCATGATTACATGAGAACCAATGATTTTAGAGTTTATAACTTGTATTCTTTGCGCGCAGTTATGTGGATATGGAATAAGAATTGTTTAAGTAAGTATTTTGTAAGATTTTTTTAGGTCTTTTTTTTAAATGTAAGAAGCCATTTCTCAGTCACAGTGAATGACCCAAAAAAAAAATCTAACTTCTATGAATAAAAACCAAAGACGTGGATTTTTTTGGGTTAAAATCGCTCACGAACCAAGGACGATGGCTGAGAATCGCTGTGAAGGTTGGATGCCACCATTAATGGTGGATTGAGGTGATCGTAGATCACTACAAGACGCGGATCGAGTCGCTGTTGGTTCATTGTAGATCGCGGATAGCGTTGTCGTTTTGATCTGTGTAAAAATCTGGTGAAGAAGTGGCTGTTTCACGCCATTCTTGTTGGAACCCATTTGGGTCTCCATGGCTGCACGAAGCAGCGTTTAGGAAGAAGAGCAAATATGACCCGTTTGTTTGCTCTGATCGGATTTTTTTTAAAAAGGAAAGGCATGAAAAACGTTGGACTTCACGTGGGTTGAAGTCTTGAGCATAATTTTATAATAATGATATTATATTAAGATGTTACGTGTGACTTTATTTTATTTTATTTTTCGAGTCATGTGAATATAACATATAGCATTTAAGAATTTACTGAAATTCTATTCAATTCTGAGCACTCTCATAATTATCTCATATGACTTTGATTAATGGAAAATATTTATGATATACCTGATTACGATTATTATTCTCCTTAATTGTTAACTTTGAATAGTGTACTCTTTAGGTACATAAAAAAATTAAAGAATAAGTTAAAAAATAATTATTTGAACTATTAATTAATTTATCCCAGTTGAAGATTCTATTAATTAAAGTGAATATATGTCATTATAGTGAATTATTTGCTTAAATTGATAGGGTTACTTGTGAATAATTTTTGGGATATTGTGTTACATGATTAATTTGTGAATTAAACTTACCCATAGATAATAAATTCATAAATTATTTTATTGTAATATGTTATTATTTTTGGGATGATCTTTACAAGAAAATTCTTTCTACTCACACGTATTAGAATTTTTGTAACTCATTATTATTGTATGATATATACTCTACCCACATGAGAGTTTATATTATATGTATTAAATCTCTGTTTCAGTAATTGTTATTACTATAATTGCCCATGGTATTAATCATTTTCTTGTTTAATTTTTCAGCTCTAGTCATTTTTTCTTTGTTTAATACTACAAACCAAGTTGAGGTTTTGACTGAAAATAATTATAAGAAATGTAAGGATGATATTGAATTGGCCCTAAACTTGCTAGATATTGATATAGTCATTAGAGAAGATGAGCCCGTTGCACTAACTGCCGAAAGCACTAATGAGCAAAAAAGCTTATCACAAGGAGTGGACAAAGGCTAATCGCAAAGTTTTAATGTTGATTAAGTGCTCAATTGACGAGACACTTGTAAAAGCAGATCCACATTCCGACAATGCCAAAACTTTTCTTGCTTCCATTGGGGAAAGGTACGCAGTATTTGGAAAGGCCGAAGCGGGTCAATTGATGGAAACATTTATTAACATGAAATATGATGGAATTGGTGGTGTTAGGCAACACATTATGAAGATGGTAACCATTGCCAATAAACTTAGTGACCTTAAGTGTCCTGTAACTGATATTTTTCTAGTTCACTATGCTTTAAATTCCCTACCTACTAAGTTTGATGCCTTAAAAACATCCTATAATACCCAAAAGGAAGAGTGAGATATTAACACCTTGATATCTGTTTGCGTACAAGAAGAGGATATGATTAATAGGTTGATAAAGGATAATATCTTACCTTCATTTGATTCTATAGATTTTGGGGATTGTGTAGATGTATAAGAGGAAAGATGACCAAGACAAGTAGAAAGGGTTCTGTCGCGATCGTGATCGCGGTGAAAAATAGCAACTCGTAGGATTTCAAAATATGAAAAATGGAGTCGCCACCAATTTTATTTTAACTTAGGAAAAATTGGAAAACCTTTCTTTGAAAATGGTCTTTGAAAACCAGATTGGATTCGGGAATCGGTTATGCTTAGGGAAATGTGGAAACTTAATCCACAGCAACCCTAACGCACCCATCATAAGACGGTACCTTAAGTCAATTGTGCAAATTCTTGATAATCTCAAATAAATTTATTTTACCCCTTTTATTAAAACAACACTAAAAATAAATAAATAATTTGTGAAAATTTAATTTTTAACTTGACAAAATAAAGATTCTGCTCCTACGTATCCTCAGGTGCAATGAGGAACTCAAAATCACGTAATTCTCTAGAAAATACTTGTAGGTTGGTTGATTTTAAAAAAAACTTAATTTTAAAAATTTTAATTAACAAGTCGTCGTGACTCAGTTAATCAAATTAAGATTTGAATAGGTGAAACTTCAAGGCGTCACGTTAGAGACGTTACCCACTAATCATTAAATTTATTACAATTAAATGAATTTTTTTATTGATTTTATATATTTTCTTAAAATTAATTTTTATTTTATAAAAATTTGAATTAATAGGTCATTGCGACTCTGCTAATTAAATTAGTATTTGAATAGGTGAAGCTCGCGTCACGCTAGAGACGTCACCCATTACACATCAAGTTTGTTGCAAAAAATTTTATTATTATTTTATTTTTAAAAAAAAATAAATCTTTATCAATTAGTAATTTATTTTATTTTAAAAAATATTTGAATCATCAAGTTGTTACAACTTAGATGATTCTAAAAGGTATAGGATTAACAAGTCGTCTCAACTCACTAATCCCAATTTACTCTTGAATTAATTTTAAAATTAAAACTATAAAAAAATAAATAAAAAAATAAATAAACCAATCAAACTAACAAATGAATAAGTTAAAAATGAACAACACTTATATAAAATAATAATAATAATACAAAAAAATGAAATAAGCACTCTAATCATTAAATTTATTTTTAAAAAAATTTATTGATTTTTTTAAAAATTAATTTTAATTTTTTATAGTGTTTGAAAATTTAAATTAACAAGATTAACAAGTTGTCATAACTCGTTAATCAAATTAGTGTTTGAATATGTGAAATGTTTGGATGCATTAGTAGAAAGTGATTTTAAGTTAACATCAGATGATATAAAAAAGAATCACTTTTATGCTTAAATTACTAAAATAGGTAGAATGTCACCCATTACACATCATGATTATGAAAAAAAACTTACAAGATTAACAAATTTTCATTTTAATTGAATTTCGTGTGATGATTATATAATTATAAGATTAACAAGTTGTCATAACTAAATTAATTCCATATTTTTTTTCTTGTTTTATTTTTTTTTTTCAAAGCTCAAATTATTTTTATTTCTAGATTCTTATTCTTTATCCTTTTTTAATTTTTTTTATCTTTTCCTTTTTATATATTTTTTAACTTTCCTAAAGGAGACAAAACAAAAAAAGGGAAAAAAAATTTCAGCCCATTAACTAAAAGTAACTTAACCTATTCAAACCATTAACCTAAACCCATTTTCCTATTTAACCCAAACACACATATACACAAAAAAAGCAAATAAAGAAAAATTGCAAAAAAAAAGAAGAGGAAAACCTTTCAAAACGATCTTAACTCAGTAGCAATTAAAAGAGGAGACATTTGGTCTCTGAATAGGAATACGAAACAGAGAACAAAAAAGAGGGGGGGCGTTATTATGGAGCTTAGGACGGCGAAGGAGGCTGAGACGGCGGAGGAGGACGAGTTCTGGTGCTACATGGTGGTTTTGATTCAGAGGAGTGGCTCACGGGTTCGACGTTCAGGTTGTGTGGAGGACGATCTGGGTTGCAGCTCTGCTCATAGTGGAGCACGGTGACTGAGCGGTGACGGAGGCAGGCGCGGCTCCGATCTGGCACGATTCCGATTCTGAGATGCTGGTGATGGCTCCTAGTGGCCAAATCCGGTGGGTGTGTGTGTGGTTTGGTTCGGCCTTGGTGGTGAGGGGTGGTTCACGTGGTGTCTCGGTTTGATGGTGGGTCAGTGGTTATTGGGTTTGTTTGGTGGAGCTTTTTGGTTAGTTTAAGTGGGGGAGTAGTGATGGTTTTGGGTGAGGATGGAGATGGTTTGGTGAGGCTTTATGAGTTTAAGATGGTCTTCACGGTTGGAGGGTGGTGGTTTGGTTGGGTACGGTGGTGATGGGTGATGGAGTTTGAAGGTGGAGGTTAAAGGTGGTGAGTGTTTTGGAGGTTGATGGTGGTGATGGGAGGCCGTGAATGGTTGTTTAAAGGTGGTGATGGGAGGTTGATGATGGATGGAGGTTGAAGGTGGTGGATGGTTGAGATGGTGATGAAGGTAGATGGGAGGTGATGATGATGGAGGTGGTGAGAGGTTGAAGGTGGTGGATGGTTGAGATGGTAGTGAAGGTGAAGATAATGGTTGTGTGAGTGGGTTGTCATGGTTGGAAGAGGTTGAAGGTGGTGAGGTGATTTTTAGAGGGTGGGTTGTAGAGGAGTTGATGATGAGATGAGCCCGAAGTTGATTCAAGGTGGTGAAAAGAATGAAGATGGAAGAGGTTGAAGATGATGAATAGTGAAGGGTGGTGGGTGGTTTTCACGTGGTGCATGGGTTAGACATGATGGTGTTTTTGGTGTGGTGTGGTGATAGTGAAGGTGAAGATAATGGTGATAGGTGAATGGTGGTGGAACTCGGGTTTGGTGGAGGGTGGTCATGTGATGGTTTGGATGAAGATGGTGGTTGAAGGGGTAAGCCGTGGTGGAGCTTGAAGATGAGTTCTTTGGTGGTTTGTGTGAAAGCTGGACGTTGATTATGGAGGTAGGTGATGTGGTGAGAGATGGAGGGCTCATTGGACGTGGATGTTGAAGGTGGTGAGGGGAGGCCGTGAATGGTGGTGGTTACGATTTTCTGGAGGTGAAGATGGTTGGAAATTGATGGGTGCTTTGTGGCATAGTGTTGGGTAGTCCACGGTTGGGTCACCGTTTGGAGAGGTGATATGGTTGGGTTGGTGGTGTTTGGAAAGGTTATGGAGGGTGTGAAAATGGGAGGTTGATGGGAGGTTGAAGGTGGTGATGGGAGGTTGAAGGTGAAGATCCCGGAAGTGAGGTGGTAGTGAAGGTGAAGATAATGGTTGTGTGAGTGGGTTGTCACGGTTGCTTGAGTGGGATGGCTCACGGTTTTGGGTGGCTATGGGAACTTAGGATGGAAGGTGATGAATGGTGGTAGAGTCATTTTTCAGTGGGTTGGACGTGTGGATGGAAATGGATGAAGCAAGTTGGAAAGGGCGGTCTTGATGGTTGGGAGGAGATGGTCAAGTGAGGTGGTCAAGGGAGGTCGTTACCAGCCTTTTGGTGTGTTAGTGAAGGCCTTTTTAAGATAGTCATCCAGTGGGTCTGATGAAGGTGAGGTTAGAAAAAATCCAAAGATCGTGCAAAGGTATGCGCTGTCTTCAGCTGCATGGTAGAGTGGAGTGAATGAGTCCAAAAAAAACGAATGCCCATCTTCAGAGCAGTACGTGAAAGTGGGGGATCAAACGTGAGTAGGTGAGGGTGATTATGTGTACAGGGAAGTAGTGGTGAAATGTGAGTGAGGCAAAAGTAATATTGTCTCCCCTGCAAAAACGGGTGCTGTGCAAACAATGGAGTGAGTGAGTAATGCATGGCTAAAAAAGGAAAAAAAAAAAAATGGACAAAGAAGAGACAAACCAATTTTTTTACCAAAATAAGAAAAATAAATCAAGAACAAATTTTTTTTTATATTTTTATTTTCTTATTTTTTATTTTTTTTTTTTTTTTTATATTTTATTTTTTTTTGTTTCTATTTTTTTTGGGCTTATGTATTTGGGTTAGAAAGATGGGCTAAAAATGTGGACAACAATTCTTTAATTGATTTTTTTATTTTTTTTATATTTTCACCTTTTTTGTTTTTGTTTTTGATTTTTTTTAAAAAGAAATAAATTAAAAAAAGAGTCCCACAAAATATGGTGTTCACAATTGCCCTTCTTTACTTGTTTTTATTAGAGAATATGAATAACCACAGTTTTTCATATTTTTGTGATAAGAAATAAGTAAAGATATAAACTAATATTTTGTCCGGAAATACATACGATGATACAAAAAGAAAAACAAAACAATGCAAGAATAACGAACTGCGAAGAGCTGATGCGTTTAAGGATAAATGATAGAAAAAATAAAATGCATGGAATGCGTAGAGCCGATGCGCTCAAAAATAAAGACAGGAGCCTCTGCGCTCAAAAGTAAATGACAATGGGCAACTAAGTCCCAAAATTTAAATGACAATGGGCAACTGAGTCCCTGAATTTAAAAGACAACGGGCAACTGAGTCCCGGAAATTTAAAAGACAATGGGCAACTGTGCTCCCAAAAACTTAAAAGACAACGGGCAACTGTGCTCCCGAAAATTTAAAAGACAATGGGCAACTGTGCTCCCAAAAACTTAAAAGACAACGGGCAACTGTGCTCCTGAAAACTTAAAAGACAATAGGCAACTGTGCTCCCAAAAATTTAAAAAATAATGGCCAACTGTGCTCCCAAAAACTTAAAAGATAACGGGCAACTGTGCTCCTGAAAATTTAAAAGACAATGGGCAACTGTGCTCCCAAAAACTTAAAAGACAACGGGCAACTGTGCTCCCAAAAATTTAAAAGATAATGGGCAACTGTGCTCCCAAAAACTTAAAAGACAACGGGCAACTGTGCTCCCGAAAAAAAAAAAGACAAGCAAGCGATCGATTGTGCTCCCGAAAAAGGTTTTTCTTCTTCTTCTCATTTTTCTCATTTTCTTTTTTTTTTTTTCTCTTTTTCTTTTCTTTCTTTCCTCTTTCCCTTTTTCTTTTTCTATTTCTCTTTTTTATTTATTATTATTTTTTCTCTTTTATTTATTAAAAATTATTTGAACCAATGACGACTACGGAAAGCTCGACCAATCAAACCCTTCGTTTAAGCGTCTTCCTTCATCGACTCTTTGTTTGGTTTGAAATCCTCTTGACTTGCTTTCTTCCCTTTTCACTTCTCTATCTTTCTTTTTCCTTCTCCTTTTTTTTTGACCCAAATAAAAGATTGCATTGCAATCTGCACTTTGAGCTACTGAGATCTTTTAGTCCAAATCAATCATTGAAGGATTGCTATAGAATTGTCAAATCAAGTTGTTGACTCTAAATTTATCTTATTTGAGACATAACTTAATGAGTAAATATGCATTCATGAATGGACAGAAATTCGTTGAATGAACAAACTTCCTTTTATTACTTTGGTGATATGATCATACATGAACTTTTAGCAAGATACATACTTGAAAGATGAAAGCCTAGAAACAAAGGATAAGAAAAATTTGCCCCAGTGTTGGTTCCTTGTTCCTCATTCAATTGATTCCTTGCAACGGCTTGATAAATCAGCTATTGTCTCTAATTCTACTTTATTCAACACATCTTCTCCTTCAATCCTCCATGAAATTTGCCTTAGTATGACCAATTGAAATCAAACAAAAATTGCCCCAGTGTAATTAATTGGATGCAGACAAAAACTTTGCCCCAGTGTAGCCAATCAATTGCCAATAAGAATTGCCCCAATTTGGTGAACCCTTCAAGGAGTTTCAGACTAACTTTCTTTGAGATCTCGCCTATTTATTTGCCCCAACTTTTGCTTAGACTGCCCTTTTGGGTTTTCAGCCTAACGGACCCCATTTTCCTATTTTCTCCTTTTTCTCTTTTGATTGCTCTAAATTTTGCTTAAGCCGCCCTTTCGGGTTTTCAACCTAACGAGCTCTCTGTTTTTTTTTTCTTCTTTTTTTTTTAGGCATAGAATCTCTTAACAACATCAGTGTTTATGGGCCTTGGCAATTCTTCTCCATCTATATTCTGTAAAATTAATGCTCCTTCTGAAAATGTCTGCTTGACTATGTACAAGCCTTCATAGTTCGGAGCCCATTTCCCTCTGGCATCCTCTTGATTAGGGAGAATCTTCTTCAAAACCAAATCTCCTGAACAAAATTCTCTGGGACAAACTTTCTTGTTAAAGGCTCTGGCCATTCTGCTTTGATATAATTGCCCATGACAAATAATTGTCAGTCTTTTCTCTTCTAACACATTCAATTGCTCATGCCGAGCCTTCACCCATTCGGATTCTTCTAACTATGCCTCCATCAAAACCCTTAGAGAAGGAATCTCAATTTCTATGGGAGAGACAGCCTCCATCCCATATACCAAAGAGAAAGGCGTTGCCCCAGTGCTTGATCATATATTGGTACGATACGCATGCAAAGCATAGGGCAACATTTCATGCCAGTCTTTGTAATTCACCACCATCTTGGCAATAATTTTCTTGACATTCTTATTTGCTGCTTCAACTGCACCATTCATCTGGGGCCTGTAAGGAGCTGAATTATGATGCTTGACTTTGAAACTCTCACAAAACTTTTGAATCTCAGCACCGTTGAGATTGGTGGTATTATCTGTTATCTGTTATTATCCTTTCTGGAATCCCATATCTGCAGATAATATCCCTTTTGAGGAATCTCAAAAACACTTTTTGAGTGATATTGGCATGCAAGGAAGCTTCTACCCACTTGGTGAAATAGTCAATCGCCACCAAAATGAAGCGATGACCATTGGAAGCTTTAGGATTAATGGGTCCAATGACATCTATTCCCCACATCGAGAAAGGCCATGGAGATACCAAATTGTGCAAGGGTGCATTAACTCAATTTGCATATATCTGGCATTTCTGACACTTCGTACATACTCTATGCAGTTTGTTTCCATGGTGGACCAATAATAACCACTCCTTAGAATTTTTCGTGCCATCATGTGACCATTAGCATGAGTTCCACAAATTCCTTCATGGACTTCAGTCACGACTATACGGGCTTCACGAGCATCCACACATCTAAACAAAGTGTCATCATGGCTTCTCTTGTACAAAACCTCTCCACTCAAGAAAAAGGTCATTGCCAACCTATGGATAGTCTTCTTATTCACTTCATTTGCCCTAGTTGGGTATTCTTTATGCTGAATATACTGTTTGATATCATGGTACGAAGGTTTACCATCTGACTCACCCTCCACATTTATACAATACGCAGGCTCACTGTGTGTCTTCACTTGGATGGGTTGGACATTATTGTGAATATCCAATTTGGTCATTACAGCTAAAGTGGCCAAGGCATCTGCGAACTGATTCTTGTCTCGAGTCAAATGGGAAAAGGTCACCTCCTTAAACTTCTCAATCAACCGGGTCAAATACTTTTGATAAGGCACCAACTTTGGGTCTTTGGTTTGCCATTCACCATTTACCTGATAAATAATGAGTGCTGAATCTCCAAATACCTTTAGCTGTTTGATCCCCAAGTCAATTGCAACTTGTAAACCACTAGCACAGGCCTCATATTCTGCAACATTATTGGTGTATTCAAAATCTAGCTTGATAGCGACTGGATATTGCTTTCCAGTTGGTGAAACAACCACGGCTCCTATGCCACTACCACGCATGTTGACTGCTCCATCAAAATACATTTTCCAAACAGGCTCATCCTCATCTTCTTCTTTTCCTTCCACTGTTAATATTTCTCCATCAGGGAACTCAGATATTATTAGCTGTCCACCCTTCAGAGGGTTTTCAGCTAAATGATCAGCAATTGCACTTCCTTTGATGGATTTCTGAGTCATATACTGGATGTCAAACTCTGATAACATCACTTGCCATTTTGAAACCCTTAATGAGACATGAGAGCTTTCAAATATAAACTTCAGGGGGCCATTCGGGAGATCAACCAAGTAGTATAATACAACATGTATTGCCTTAGCCGCTTTGAGGTCCATACTAGAGCACAACAAGTCTTCTCGATAGCCATGTAATGAGCTTCACAATCATTAAACTTCTTACTCAGATAATAAATTGCCTGCTCTTTCTTTCCTGATTCATCATGCTGCCCTAGCATTGCTCCAATCGAGGTTGGCAGTATGGTTAGGTACAATATCAAAGGCTGACCCGATGTAGGTGGTACCAAAACAGGAGGATTCATTAAATAAGCCTTTATCTTATCAAACGCTCCTTGACATGCCTCATCCCATTCACCCGGTTGATGCTTCCTCAACAACTTGAATATAGGTTCACAAGTGCTAGTCAAGTTAGCAATAAATCTAGCAATGTAGTTAAGTCTCCCGAGAAAGCTTCTCACTTCACGCTCTGTCTTAGGAGCAGACATTTCTTATATTGCTTTCACCTTATCTGGATCCACTTTTATTCCTTCTCTACTAACAATGAACCCGAGTAACTTTCCAGTGGATGCTCCAAAAACACACTTTGCAGGGTTCAACCTCAATTTGTACTTTCTGAGTCTTTCAAACAACTTACGCAAAACCATCACATGACTTTCATCTTCTCTAGACTTGGCAACTATGTCATCCACATACACCTCAATCTCCTTGTGCATCATGTTATGAAAAAGTACAACCATAGCGCGTTAGTAAGTAGCCCCAGCATTCTTTAATCTAAATGGCATCACTGTGTAGCAAAACGTCCCCCAAGGAATGATGAAAGTAGTTTTTTCTTTGTCATTGACATCCATGGGGATTTGATTGTATCCTGAGTATCCATCCATGAATGAAAACCTGTGATTCTTAGCAGTGTTATCAACCAGAACATCAATATGAGGGAGTGGGAAATCATCCTTCGGATTGGCCTTATTCAAATCCCTGTAATCCACACACATTCTGACTTTTCCATCCTTCTTAGGCACAGGCACAATATTGGCTACCCACTCTAGGTGTCTTGATACTTCTATAAATCCTACTTCTAGCTGCTTAGTCACCTCTTCCTTAATCTTCAGGGACATATCAAGATACATCCTCCTTAACTTCTGCTTCTTTGCCTCAACATCTAGATATAATGGGATTTTATGAGATGCTATCTCTGGATCTAATCCAGGCATATCCCGATAAGACCAAGCAAAGACATCCATATACTCTTTGAAGAGTGTGATCATTTCTTCACACTCGGGATTTTTCACCATTTTCAACTCCTTCTTCTCTTCCTCTGTCCCCATGTTAATTACCTCTGCTTCCTCGCCATTCAAGTCGAATCCCTTCTCTGAATACTCTAGTAATTTTGTAAAATTTTCAACAACTTCTCTCTCTTCATTATATCCAGGGTCTTCTTCATCAAACATCATAGGGGAATCAATTGATGAGTTTTCAAAGTCTTTTTCATGAGGCGAACTTTCTACAAGACTCAGATCCCTGGAAAGTAATTGGTGTGGAGTTGGAAAGGCAAAATAGAGTAGGAATGACAAAGGAAGAATAAGATATTATACAGAAATGTAAAAAGGAAACTGACAAATGCAAAGAACAAAAAAAAGTGCAACAAGAAGGAATACTGAATATTCATGCAAATTCATTTAATTAATGTCTCAAATAACATAAATCATAAGCTTAAAACATAGCTAGTCTTAAATATCTGCTTAGTACAATATGACTAGACAATTACTTGGAAACAATCACATCAACCATTGGTTCGGACTGCCAGCTCTTCAGTGGCTCCTCATCGGCAGAGGGACGGATTGCCTTGCTCTCTTCTGGGCCTTCTTCATGCAACGCATTAATAATGGGATGACATTGGGAGCGAATGACTTCTCCAAACATGATTACCTCGGCTGGTGCTGGGAATGTTTCCCTCAGGTGGGGAATATGCTTCATTTTGCCTTTGTCATTTTTCTTTTCGAGAGTCATGCTCCTTATTCTTTTATCTAGGGATGCTTCATATCCTAACCCAAACTTGTCCCACTTTTCTTGGAAGGACACTGGCGACCGAGTACCTTGCAATCGTGAACCCAAGCCTTTTCCTTCTTCGTATCCACTACTTGCCATAATCCGGGCCACCACCTGATCCACACTTTGCGTCGAAGATTCATCCTTACCAACTCCAGTCTCAACTACTTCAAAACTATGCCACAAATTCTCTTCATCTTTCTCTGCACTCTCCACATACAGCACTGACACTGGTTTTGATAACATAATCTCTTCCTCTCCATGTATGGTAATGATCGACCCATTTTCAATGTATTTAACACTCTAATGTAGGGTAGAAGGAACAACACCAGTAGCATGGATCCATGGTCTCCCCAGGAGCATAGTGTAACCAGGCTCAATGTTCATAACTTGGAACAATACCTGAAAATTACTTGGACCGATCTCTAATGGCAATGTCACCTCTCCTAAAATGTCTCTCTTATTTCCATCAAATGCTCGCACCACCTTTTCTCGAGGTAACAGTTCATCCTCACTTATTGATAATGAGGTTAGAGTCGACTTTGGTAGGATATTTAGCACAGACCCCCCATTAATCAAAACCTTTGTAACTATATACCCTTTGCATTTAAGGGTTATGTGTAAGGCCCGTGGGTTTTTCTCAGACCAAGAGGTGATCTCTTCATCCATAAATGTGATCATGTTGACGTGCTTTACCGGGTCCACCATATTGACAACATTATCAAGGGTAACATCGGGTTTGACATAAGCCTCATTTAGTACTCTTAGCAATGCTTTTCGATGTAACTCAGATGTCAAAACGAGTGACAGAAGGGATATCCTTATTGGAGTCTTCTTCAACTGTTCCATCACATCGTATTCACTTTGTTTCACGATCTTCAAATTCTTCTTCCTCTTATTTCCCTCTCTCCTCTTCTCTTGCATTTTCCTCCTTACTCCATTCTTTAACATTCTTTTTCTTCTCTACTTCTACTGGGCCATAGCATCGCCTACTCCTTGTAACTATATTAGTCACATACTCTTCATCCTGGAGTATTTCAGTAACCCGGGGCTTTGAAATCTCTTCCCTGACTCCCTTCGTTTCCACCTTAGCTTCATAATTCCATGGTATTGAATAAGTATCATCATAAGCAAACGGCATCGGCTTCTTGACTATAACAACTACTTTTGCTGGTGTCGGGGCTTAGTTGAGAGGTGGTACCTTAAGTACAAATCGTTCAATCACATTGACCTCTTCAGAGGAAGTTACCTCTGATCTTGCTTGTATTACTCCCAATATGAGCAATCTCTGGACTCGAACCTTAAAGTCCCAACAGTTCTTAATATCGTGTCCTGTTTCCCCACAATGGTAAACGCACCTGGACTCTTCATCATGCCTCTCCTCTTCTTTCACCGATGAAGTTGGTGCAGTGATAACATAACCTGCTATCTTCAGTCCCTCAAATATTCGAGTCATCGGCGTATGCAAGCTCATGACCTCTTTTATTGGAGGTCTTTCCATCTCCACAACATTCACCTCATTCCTTCCACCATGATTAGGGATTAGGTCGTTGACGATACTGGGTCCAACCTCTTCTTGAATGTCAAGCTTCCCATAAGCAATAAGCTTCCTTACTGCAGTCTTGAAGGCCTCACAATCTTCAATTGAATGTCCTGGGATATCCATGTGGTATTTACAAGTCAAATTCGGGTTATACCATGCTGGAAACGGTGGTTCTAAGGGACGTACAGGATTTCCCAAAACGAGGTGAGCATCAAACAGCCTTTGGAATAAGTCCGCATTTGTAATGGACAATCTTGGGAAAGGAGGTAGGTTTTGGGGGCAAAAGCGACCTTGATTTTGGGTATTTGGCCGAGGTTGTGGGTGATTTGGGTAAATTTGTGGAGGTACAAGTGGGTATCGGGTATAGGTTGGGCGAGTTGGTTCATATGGTTATGGTATGGGAACATTGTTGATTTGGAATTGTGGAGTTAGGGTGTTATTTGTGGTTGACACAGTTTGGCGGGAGGGGTAACAAGGAGGTGTAGGTGTAGGTGTTTAGTGTGGAAAGTGAAGGTTAGGGTTATATGGTTGTTGATGACTTAGGTATTGTGGTGGATATCGAGGTCCGAAGGTCTGTTGGTGTTGGACATGATTCACTTCAGATTCTTTCTTTTTCGACTGGAATCTTTTCTTAGGAGCAGTATCCTCTGAAGCACTATTCAATGCTCTTCCCACAACAAGCATCTCAGTAGTGATCCCAGGGTTTGTCCCCATGGAAGGGATATTTGGCAGGCGCGGATGTGCTCCAATCACTCTTGTGCTTCCAGCTGCCCCAATCAAGGTGAGGGTCTCTCTCATGGCTGACAACATTCCCTCCATTCTTCTCTGAGACTCTGCCATTTCATTCATCCTCTCTTTCATCTCATCTATTTCTATACTCAGGTTTCTTCCTTCATTTTCAGCTGCCATCGTTGCGAGCCTTGCTTGAGCCCTTGTATTGTGAACTCGGGTTTGATTGGTGTCTTCTTTCCTTAGTCGCACAATGGTTACTGAACACAATAACGTCATATAAGGAATGAGATGAAATGAATGAGATTAATGTCAGACATAAGATGAGATGAATGAAATGAAAACATTTTTTCAAATGCATAAAATGAAAATGCATGATTTATTTTTTTATATCATTTTTAGAATGCTAAAGATGCCATGAAAATGCATGATTGTTTTTATGAGAATGCATGATTTATTATTTTTATTTTTAATGTCAAGAATGCCATGAAAATGCACGATGATTTTTTTTTAAGAATGCTAGGAATGTTATGAAAATGCGAGATGAAGTATTATTTTTTTTTATGCAAAAATGAATGACATGATGAATAAATAGATAAAGAAGATTTTTTTTTTTTTGCTAGGAATGAAAATGTAAGATGATTTTTTTAATGCAAGAATGAATGGCATGAGTGTTGATACCCAATTTTATCCATTTTCTTTTTATTTTCATTTTTTATTTTATTTATTTTATTTTATTTTATTTCTTTCTTTACAAAAAAAAAAAAAAAGAAAGAAATTTCACTACGGGTCAACCCATGACCCAATTTCTCTTCTCAACCCATAACCCAACTTCCTTCTTCCTGCTGCTGCAACCCTAGCCTCCACAATAGCTACATTGATTTGGATTAAAGGCTCCTGGCAGTTTTCTTTCCGTTGGCTTTCCAATCATGATTGAGAGATAAATTTTGACAGTTTTCTTTTCCTTTGGCTTTCTACTTGTTATTCAGAAACGTAAGATTAATGTTTGGCTAATTAATCATATATCAAGCAGACAAATCAATAAAAAGGGGAAGAATGATTCAGAAAGGGGAGGATCGTTCAGAAAAAACTAAAAACAGAGAGTAATCACAGATTCAGATATTCTCATACACAGATCAATTGGAGCTACACAGATCAATTCTGACAGCCAAAACCCCCCTCACTCCAACTTTCATTCACACGTGAACTTCCACCTTCACCACGCGGCCCCATTACGACCAAAACCCACTCAACCACCATTAACAACCTTACCTCAACCTTCATCTTCAACCTCTAACCTTCACCCTCTCAACCCACCCTCAGCCTTCAAATTCCCACAAACACCACCATTGAACCACCAAGCTCATGGCCTCCATCAGCCTACACCGACCACCGCGCCTAACCAGCGTGCGCAGCCCAGTCACCGCGCAACGTGTGATCATCACCACTGTGCCCCACGCCGCTCGCTGCCACGGACGACCAGCCATACGTCGCGCACTAGATCCGTGAGCCAGCCACCACTGCGCGCCTCCGCCTACGTTGCGCCTCATCCAGCGTCGCGCCTCTGCCCGTGTCGCGCCTCTGCCCACGTCCCGCCTCCGCCCGCGGCGCGCCTCCGCCTGCGTGTCACCTCCGTCTGTGTCGCGTCTCCACCGGAGATCCGGCCACCAAGCGCTGTTGAAGCTTTCCCCTGATCCGTGAGTTTCCCCCTGTTTTCCCCTTTCGTTTTTCCCCTTTTCTTTCCCTATTTTGTCTGCTCTTCCAGAGACTAATAAAGTCTCTTTATCTGGCTATTCATTCCTTTTTTTTTTTGCTTTTCTTTTCTCTTGGGCTCAAGTAAAATAAATTCGGGCCCATCTTTTTTTTTTTTTTACTTGTCCGGGCTTGAATTTTTTTTCTCTTCTTTATTTATTTATTTATTTATTATTTTGGATTGATTTGTATTTGGGGTTTACATTATTTGTATTTGATACACTTTTTTTATATTAAGTATTTTGTTTGTTATTATGAGGTTGATATGTGACTTTAATTTAATCATTGTAATTTAGATAATTTAAAACTTGCCTATGACGGAAAAATTGAGAGAGGATCGGAGCGCCGATCAAATACACTCTTCCCGATAATCTTGAGGCTTTATATTGGATTTTGCTAGGAGCGCTGGCGAGGTCTAATTCTCACACTAAATTAAACAATTTTGTAAATTTAATTACATTTTTTTTTAAAAACACAAATAAAAATCATTTTGTAAAATAAAAATCCTCAAATAAAAGTGAACAATTTCATACAGTTCAACATCATGATTGTGGTGAATTAAAGTTCTATTTTTTAATGAAGACTTTTTTTTTGGAAATTACTACAAAAATCTCATTGTGCCAAAAACTATTTTTCTTGATTATAAACGAGATTTTATTTGGCCATTTACTTAAAGAAACATTTTCCTACCTTAAACAAATTTCTTTGAATTAAAATTATTCATTGAAATATTTTTTTATTTGGCCATTTATTTTAAAAATTACTTCTCTTCAAAAAGATAAAATTTTAATTTACCTCTTTTATATAATATGTTGTAGACTTAGAATTTGTTCAAAAATAATGGCTATTTAGTCACCCATTCCATGTCTTAGTCATTTATCATCTTTGATAACATGCATGACAAAATGGAACATATCAAATAACAACAAAAATAATTCTTTTTAAAAAGGACCAATTTAATTAATCTTGCAAATAACATTAGATTAAATAGGTAACCGTTCTTAGAACGGATGGTGTAGGGTGCTAACACCTTCTCTACCCGTAATCAACCCCCGAACCTCAAACTCTGAAACGTAGACCATCTTTTAGGTGTCCAATTGCACAATTCCATTTAATGGATAAAGCGATTGGTGGCGACTCCCAACACCCCGATGTCATTTCCTCCTCTTTCTTTTTTTTTTATTTTCGCAACGCCCTTCGGGACGGTTACGACAGCTGGCGACTCCACTGGGGACATGATAGAGGGTTAAACCTTTTTTTTTAATCTCATGTGATTTGCTCTTTAATTATATTGGTCCATTTTTTTATTTGTTTATTTGTTATTTGTTTCATATTATTGTACATTTAGTTTGCATTATATGTATTATATTTCTGCTTTGTAAATAAATTCTCTCATGTACACTTGCACACACAAGCTCTACACCCGAGCTCAGTACCTTGTAGGCTTAGATAGAGGGTGAAGTAGTGTTGCTTTGTGGGACCGTTGGTCTCCGGTTAGGCACATGAAAATCCCTCGCTCAAATTGAACTCTTTCCGCTTGTAACCTATCATGGGTGAGGATGGAGGACTCTTGCTAGCCAAAGTGTTGGTGACAGCAAGGGACAATTTGGGGACTTTTTGTTCGATAGGGGTCTAGAACCAAAGTTCTCACTTATAGATATAATCTTAGAGCTACCATCGTTCATAGAACTTATCCTGCTGAACGGGTACCAAGATTAGGTACCCCTTTTCCTCTAACATATGAGGAATTTCTGTTTGTCTTTTATTTTGTAGTTGTTAACTTTTCTTTTATCTTGCATTTGCATATGTGGTCCAATCCTGTGAAGATATCGATAAACCTCAAGGATGAATAAGGGAAAGATGACTCTAATGTCTGAGGTGGCAGAGAGTATCAGGGCTGTCGGTGAAGAGTCTGCAAGAATTCAAGTCAAAGAAGGAAATAGTTTGCATCGCGAGGATGTTCCTTTACCTCTCTTAAAGGGAAGCCATGACTTTGAGCAAACTGACCTAAGGAGGCTCCGTAATGTGTGGTATAGCATGAGAAGACAAGAAGAGTTCAATGATAAGTATGGAGATATTGCAGCTCTCATGTTCATCACCCCTGACCTCCAAATGTTGAAAGCTATGCTCCATTTTTGGGACCCCTCATATCGGTGTTATACTTTCTGACAATTTGACTTGGTGCCAACGATTAAGGAGTATGCTAGGCTTCTTAATAGAGACAACATGCCAAAGGACAAAGTGTACTCACATGACCCCAAGAAGACGCCAAGAAGGATGCTGTCCAAATTGATAGGGATTCATGCCAATGAATTGGACAAGTACATGATGGATGAAGGACGAAGTCTAGATTCGGAGTTCTTGCTTAGGCTGGTTGAAGCTCAAGTTGATCAAAGTTTTGGTTTGGTAGCACTAGCCCTCGCTATTTATGGGTTAGTAATTTTCTCGAGATGGAAAAATCAAATAGATGGACATGTGATCAATTTATTCGAGCAGATCGAGCATGGGGTACACCTAGCCGCACTAATGTTAGCCGAGACAATTCGATCCCTGAATTATTGTCAAGTCCATTAGAAAGGAAGATTTTGGGGATGTGCACCATTACTTGCAGTATGGATGCTTAGTCATATGCCAACCTTGAAGTGCTTTAACCATCTAGAAATTGATCTAAAACAGTATGTCATACCTAAGTACCCGCTCTCTCTATATGGTCATGACAATTGGCCTCCCCGAACTCCGATGATGAGGCAATGGATCAGTTTTTTCATGGAAATAAAAGAAGTGGTCTGGAGGGCCAAGTGGTTTCCTCTCACTTATACCATATATAGATGTGGAAGCAAACCTTGGGTTCCACTTATTGGCCCATGAGGAGTAGTGGGCTATGCTCCAGCTATGGTCCGAAGACAAATGGCATCTCTGCAATTCATTCCGATGACTCATGGACTGTCTAAATTTGAATTCTCGTATGACGATGAAGGAACCAGTCATAAAATAAAAGAAGTCATTGAAGATTGGAAAGACACAAGAAGTGTGAAGCCCGGTCTCCTATCGTCTGAAACGACACCGGAATACCCAATTTGGCAGGCTAGTAGGAAGAAGGGGTTTCTTGCTCCCAAGGTGCAGGGTCCAGAGTTACCAATGCACCAATTTAATGAACCCAATGACTACTATGCTGAAGTAGAGGGGCGGTACGAAATCATTTATCGGTAGTGGACCACTGAGAGAAGGTCATTGGAAGATCAACTTAGCACTGCAAGAAGAAAAATCCAAAGTCAAGAACAAATGGCCTCTAAGGATATTGAAATAGAGAGGTTAAGGAAAACATGTCAAGCCCTCAAAACAATCATTCAGGGGAAAGATGGTCAACTTCAAGAATTCAAGAATGAAGTTAAAATCTTGAATCAACATTTTGAAAAGCATGTTGAATGGTCTACTTTCTTGGAAAGTAAGAAGAATCGGTTGGAGGATGATGTTCTTTTCTTGACTAATGAAAAGAATTTCTATCTTAATGCAAGCCAAGAAATGGAGCGGAAAGCTGAAATGGTTCTTGATAATATGAGGGAAATCTCCAACCATTCAAGAAAGAGAGCAAGAGAAATCATCAAAGTGGAAGCCAAGCTAGCACCAGGAGAAAACCAGGATATTCTGACTCGGGTTAGAAAGGACCTTGACTTCCTAGGAAAATTTCTTTGAAATTAGTTTCTTGTTCTAGGAATGCTGATGTAATTTAGAGTTAGCATGACTCTTTCCATCTTGTTTTGTAAAGCTAACTCCTTCATCTGACTTGAGGAGTAGCAAGAATCAACATGTGTAAAACTCTCTATGACCATAAAGCTTTTCTCTTTGAATGAATGAGGTTTATCGATATCGCTTGCTGCTTTGGATCATGTCTCTACATGCACAGTTTTATTTTTGTTTGCATTTTTTTTCCTTTTTCATGTTTTCTAATAAATAATAATAATGAATACAGAAAGGAAAATCGTCTCTACGACACCCATATAGGACTCGCTCTCAATCAAAAGTCATGGATGAACTGGGTCAGTCACAAGAAGAGTTGAGAAGTGAAGTAAGCCAGCTAAAGGAACAAATGACCAAGATCTTGTAAATTCTAGAAAGAACGAAGAACACAGAGGGGACTCCTTCAAGGGCAAATGATGATCCTTCAGCCACGTCTGCTCACCCGCCCGACTTTACGCCAATTTTTTGGCAATATCCTAGCGTCACCTCTCAAGGGGCCATGATGCCACTCACCATTTACTCAAATAATCCTGAAGCACAGGCATCTTCATTCCCACCATATGGCCTTCCACCTGGTTATGTGCCACAATTATCCACCAACACTCCTGAGGGCAGTGCACCGACAGTCCCAACGACTTCAAACCCTCCCCAAGGATCTCAACCAAATACCAGTGAGATTCCTCAGTACCCTGTTTCTATTCCACCATATGGCATTTCTCCTGGTTTTATGCTGTCACAAATTACTAACCCTCTTGAGAGCGGCTCATCATTGGTAATACCTACTTCAGGGCCACAAGGCTCAACTCAGGCCCAACCTCCTTTCTACATGCCACAATTTTTTCCTCATAAGGTCGCTGGAACTTCTCCGCTGAACCCTTCAACTGAAGGCATTCAATCCAAGGAAAAATTAGAAGTTCTTGAAGAAAGACTGCGAGCCATAAAAGGAGCAAGTAGCTATGGTCTTCTGGATGCCGCAGAGCTTTGTCTTGTCCCGAATGTGGTGATTCCTCCAAAGTTTAAGGTCCCAGATTTTGAAAAATATAAGGGAACCACTTGCCCAAAGAACCATCTGACCATGTACATCCGCAAGATGGCATCACATGCTCATAATGACAAGTTATTGATCCATTTCTTCCAGGACAACTTAGCTGGGGCAGCTTCTAATTGGTATACACGTCTGGAACGTGCCCATATACGATGTTTCAAGGACTTGGCTGATGCTTTCTTGAAGCAATATAAGTACAACATCGATATGGCACCAGATAGGTTACAGTTGCAAAATATGGCTAAGAAAGGAGCTGAAACCTTTAAAGAATATGCTCAACGGTGGAGAGAGATAGCTGCTCAAGTTGAACCTCCACTGACAGAAAGAGAAATGGTGGCCACATTCATTGACACCCTCCAATCACCCTTCTATGACAAAATGATAGGAAGTGTGTCGTCGAATTTCTCAGACATGGTTATCATCGGGGAAAGAGTTGAAGGAGGAATGAGAAGTGGAAAGATTGCTGAAAGTTCAACGGGGACATCTAGTGCCAAAAAGCCCCAAGCAGGGAAGAAAAGAGAAGGAGAAGCCCATGCTGTGACTTTCGATCAAAGGAGTTTTGCCCAAGGGAGACATAGCCAAGTGCCTATCAACCCTCAACCATCCTTCCAACCTCCCTACATGCCTTACTATCCATACATTGCTAATGCCTCTCAAGCTCCATACCCTCAACGTTATCACCCAATGATCCCTTATTGTGCACCATCACCTATCCCAAACCAAACACTCCCTACCATGCCATATCAACCAACCCAACCGTGGGCCCAAAACCCAAATACCAACCAAAGAAGGCCGCCAGCTAACCAAGAAAAGAAACCTATCCAATTTGACCCAATTCCCATGACCTTTACAGAACTGCTACCACAACTCTTCCGAAACTCCTTATTGGTTCCTTGCCCAATGAAGCCAGTGGAACCCCCTACCCAAGAGGATTTGACCAGAATGCTAAATGTGAGTACCATGCTGGGGCTGTAGGTCACTCAACAGAAAATTGCAAACCCTTGAAGTTCAAAGTGCAAGACTTGATTAATGCCAAATGGTTAAACTTTAAAGAAAAAACTCCTAATGTAGGCCGCAATCCCTTGCCTGATCATAGAGGTCCTGTAATTAATGTCATAGAGAAGTCTTCTGGACGATGCCTCATAAGTCAGGTAGCTGATGTGAAAACTCCCATGAGAGTAATTTTTCAAGAGCTTTACAAATATGGGTTGATACAAAACCAAGCTGAGATCAAAAAGGTCAATGAAGATGAAACTGTGTGCAAGATCCACGGGAAAGTAGGGCATTTTATTGAGGAATGTGATGAGTTCAAGCAGATCCTTCAAAGTTTAATGGACAGTCACCTAGTACAAATAAACAATCAGTACGATAATGGTGACGTCTATACGGTCAAAGAAGTTACACCTCCACTAGTTCAAGAGGCTGCCAATACCTATTCAACCCATCCAATCATAGAACAAGGTCCAGGTATACCAAGGCCATTGACAATTCATTATAATAAAGAGGTGTCTCCGCAAGTCTCTCTTGGTCGGAATCCTATCACCATCCAAGTGCCGACTCCTTTTCCCTATAAGGATATCAGAGCTGTGCCTTGGAAATATGATGTACAAGTCGTTGTAAATGATCTCCAAGACAATCAAATGAAAATTCCATCGGCTATCTCTAGCATATCTGGGATCGGTGGAATGACTCGGAGTGGTCGTATTTATACACCTGAGGATCTGCGTAAAGACCAAGTGGAGGAAGTGGAAAGAATTCGGAAAGGGAAAGGCAAGATGGGGGAAACTTCTATTGAAAAAGTCTTGAAAGAAAAGGAAGAACCAAAAGTAGAAAAGCAAGAGGTCTATAAGAAAGAAGTGACTGAGGAAAAAGCTTGTGAGTTCTTAAAATTCATAAAGCAAAGTGAATACAAGGTGGTGGATCAATTGAACCGCACCCCTGCAAGAATATCACTCTTATCTTTATTACTGAACTCTGAGCCACACAAGAAGGTGCTAATGAAAGTGCTCAATCAAGCTCATATTTCTCATGACATCACGGTTGACAAGTTGAATGGCATTATCAGCAACATCACAGTAGATAATTACATCACTTTCACCGATGATGAAATACCCAATGAAGGAAGAGGACATAATAAAGCACTTCATATCTCAGTAAAATGTCAAGACCATATCATGGCTAGAGTACTGATGGACAATGGCTCTTCCTTAAATGTGATGCTAAAGTCGACACTCTCCAAATTGCCTTTTGATGGGTCACACATGAAATCAAGTGCGATGATAGTAAGGGCATTTGATGGCACAAGGAGAGAGGTCATAGGGGAGATTGAAATACCAATTCAAATTGGTCCCTGCACTTTCAACATACTTTTCCAAGTAATGGACATTGCACCATCCTATAGTTGTATCTTAGGACGACCATGGATTCATTCTGCTAGAGCTGTGCCTTCCACCTTACACCAAAAAGTCAAATTCATAGTTGATAATAAGATGATTACTGTCTTTGGTGAAGAGGACCTACTGGTGAGCAAGCCGCTAGACACCCCTTATATTGAAGCTACAGAAGAGGCTTTGGAAACTGCCTTTTAAGCACTCGAGGTTGTCAATACCATTTATATAAAAGAAGGAGCTCCAATTCCTAAACCGCAGCCCTCTGTTGCATCTGTAATGATGGCTAAAGTTATGCTAGAAGGGGGTTATCAGTATGGAGAGGGGCTGGGCAAGAAACGACAAGGTGCCACAGGACTTTTTCAACCATTGGAAAACAAAGGTAGATTTGGGCTGGGATACAGACCCACCAAGGCTGATAAGAGGAGGATCATAGAAGAGAAAAAAGAGAAAAGGCTGGCTCGCTTAGAAAATCTAAAACCTAAAGTGGAGGGAGTCCCCATCTGTGATATACGACAAAGCTTCCAGAGCGCGGGAGTTGTGTTCGTAGACCAAGTGACTGCAGTTGAAGATGACGACTTTGTCAGTCACACGGACCTGGTATATACATGTTCTTCAGATACAAGACTCGACAATTGGGAGATCTCCGAGCTTCCCATAACCTTAAAGTCTCTTTCAAAGTAATTATGTAGTGCTATTCCTTTAGCGATGCCCAAGGCTTTAGGATTTTCATTTGTAAAATGGGCTCACATGTTTCCTTTCCAATAATTATTATTAATAAAATGCATTTATGAGTTCTCTCATTTTTCATTCCATTAGCTTTCATCCCACCATTATCATGACCTTCTATTCATTTCATTTTTCTTGTGTCAACATCACTTATTGCAGATCTGAAAATGACTCTCTTGAAAGTGACAGTGTCAATATCTCGTCATATAATTTTGAACACCCCTGTTAATCATATTGATGAGGATAATGAGGATGATTGGGAAACTTCACCTGAGTTAATGAGATTACTTGAGCAAAAAGCTAAAGAAATCCAACCCCATGAGGAACCAATTGAAGTAATTAACTTGGGGACTGAAAATGATAAGAAAGAAATCAAAATTGGTACCTCGATGAAAGAGGATGAGCGTAACATGTTGATTAAACTCTTATTTGATTATAGTGATGTCTTTGCATGGTCATACCAAGATATGCCAGGGCTAGACACTGACATAGTTGAGCACAAATTGCCATTAAAACCTGGGTATCCTCCGGTTAAGCAAAAGTTGAGATGAATGAAAGCTGAGATGTCCCTAAAAATTAGAGATGAAGTAAAAATATAGTTTGATGCTGGATTTCTTGCAGTTGCAAAATATCCACAATGGGTTGCCAATATTGTTCCTGTCCCAAAGAAAGATGGAAAAGTCTGAATGTGTGTGGATTATCGAGACTTAAATAGGGCCAGCCCTAAAGACGACTTCCCGTTACCTCACATTGATGTCTTGGTGGACAACACTGCTCAACATTCATTTTTTTTCTTTATGGATGGTTTCTCGGGATACAATCAGATCAAGATGGCATCGAAAGACATGGAGAAGACCACATTCATCACTTTATGGGGAACCTTTTGCTACAAAGTGATGCCTTTTGGTTTAAAAAATGCTGGGGCAATGTATCAAAGAGCTATGGTGACATTGTTCTATGACATGATGCACAAAGAAATAGAAGTTTATGTGGATGATATGATTGCGAAGTCAAAAACGTAAAGAAGATCATATAATCAATCTGCAAAAGCTTTTTGAGCGATTGAGGAAGTTCAAACTCAAACTGAATCCTGCAAAATGCACTTTTGGTGTCAGATCAGGCAAACTATTGGGGTTTGTGGTGAGTCAGAAAGGAATTGAAGTTGATCCTGACAAGGTCCGAGCAATACTGGACATGTTAGTCCCTCGCACTAAAAAGGAAGTTCGGGGATTTTTGGGAAGGTTGAATTACATTGCTCGATTCATATTCCAGCTCACAGCAACATGCGAGCCGCTCTTTAAGTTATTATGCAAGAATCAGTCAGTCAAGTGGAATGAAGATTGTCAAAGAGCCTTTGAAAAAATCAAGCAGTAATTACAAGAACCCCCAGTTTTGGTGCCTCCAGTGCCAGGGAAACCTCTCATTATGTATTTGACAGTTCTTAATGAGTCTATGGGTTGCATACTGGGGCAGCATGATGAGTCTGGTAGGAAAGAACGCGCTATTTATTACTTAAGTAAAAAGTTCACCGATTATGAGGCAAAGTACTCATTGTTAGAGCGAACTTGTTGCGCCTTGGCATGGGCTGCCCATCGATTGAGGCAATACATGTTGTGTTACACTACTTGGTTGGTGTCCAAAATGGATCCTATCAAGTATATCTTTGAGAAACCCGCTCTCACTGGCAGAATCGCGCGATGGCAAGTTTTATTATCGGAGTATGAAATTGTTTATGTCACCCAAAAGGCAATTAAGGGAAGTGCCCTTGCGGATTATCTGGCTAACCAACCTATAGAGGATTATGGGTCAATGCAATGTGAGTTCCCTGATGAAGATATAATGGCTCTGTTTAAAAATGAGGAATCCTCTGAAAAAGAAAAATGGACTATGTGGTTTGATGGAGCCTCTAATGCACTGGGGCACGGCATTGGAGCCATCTTGATCTCCCCTGAAGATAAATTCATCCCAATCACAGCAAGATTGTGTTTTGATTGTACTAACAATATAGCAGAATACGAAGCGTGTGCTTTGGGTATTCAAGCAGCAATAGAATCAAAAACGAAGATTTTGGAAGTATATGGGGATTCTGCCTTGGTCATTCATCAACTAAAAGGAGAATGGGAGACCCGTGATGCCAAACTAATCCCATACCATGTTTATATCAAAGAATTGATTGAGCAATTTGATGAAGTCACTTTTCATTATGTTCCTCGAGAAGAAAATTAGTTGGCTGATGCTTTGGCCACACTATCATCAATGTTCCAAGTAAGTCATGAAAGGGACCTACCACTTATAAAAATGGAAAGTCGTGACTGTCTTGTATATTGTCAAGTGGTTGAAGATGAGCCTGATGGGAAGCCGTGGTACCATGACATCAAATGTTTCATCAAGAATAGGGAGTACCCTGCAGGCGCTTCAAAAAATGACAAGAGGACCCTGAGGAGGCTCTCGATGGGTTACTTTCTGAATGGGGAAATACTTTACAAAAGAAACCATGATATGGTGCTTCTAGGATGTGTTGATGCAATGGAAGCAAAAAAGATTATTGAAGAAGTACATGAAGGTTCCTTTGGAACTCACTCTAATGGACATGCAATGGCAAGAAAAATCCTAAGATCTGGTTATTATTGGTTAACCATGGAAACTAACTACTTCAATCATGTGAGGAAGTGCCACAAGTGCTAAACGTATGCTGATAAGATCAATGCACCGCCAGTCCCCTTGAATGTCTTAGCAGCACCCTGGCCATTCTCTATGTGGGGTATGGATGTCATAGGACCTATTGAACCTAAGGTCTCAAATGGGCATCGCTTTATCCTTGTCACGATAGATTACTTCACCAAATGGGTTGAAGCTGCTTCTTATGCCAATATGACCAGGAATGTGGTGATCAAGTTCATCAAAAGAGAGTTGATATGTCGTTATGGTCTACCAAATAAGATCATCACTGACAATGCAACCAATTGAATAACAAAATGATGAAGGAAATGTGCGAGAATTTCAAGATCCAACATCATAACTCCTCGCCATACCGCCCAAAGATGAATGGGGCTGTTGAGGCAGCAAACAAAAACATCAAGAAGATCATCCAAAAAATGGTTGTGACATATAAAGATTGGCATGAGATGCTTCCCTTTGCTCTGCATGGTTATTGCACATCTGTTCGTACCTCAACTGGGGCAACTCCTTTCTCTTTAGTTTACGGAATGGAAGCCGTACTCCCTATTGAGGTAGAGATCCCCTCATTAAGAGTACTGATGGAGACAAAATTGGAAGAGGCCAAATGGGTCCAAGCTCGACTAGATCAGTTGAATCTTATTGAAGGTAAAAGGTTAACTGCACTGTGTCATGGCCAGTTATATCAAAGGAGACTTATGAAAGCTTATGCAAAAAAAGTGCGCCCTCGACAATTTCAAGAAGGAGACTTAGTGCTCAAAAAGATCTTGCCAATTCAAAAAGATCATCGGGGAAAATGGACTCCAAATTATGAAGGACCTTATGTCATGAAGAAGGCTTTTTTTGGAGGGTCCTTGATTCTCACAAAAATGGACGGTGAAGATCTACCACTTCTTATAAATTCAGACGCAGTCAAGAAATATTATGCGTAAAAGCACTACATGTCAAAAAAAAGAGAAAAAAGAAAAGAAAAGAAAAGGGAAAAGCATAGCTCGCTAGGTGGAAAACCTGAAAAGGCTACCTAGGCAAAAGTTAGAGCAACCTGGTAGGTTGAAAACTCGAAAGAGCGACCTAGGCAAAAGTTAAGGTCCAAAATAAAATGACAATAGTGCTTGATATGACAAAGAAAGTGAGACCTAAGCGGTTGAGTCTCCATGCTAGGGAGGAGCAAATCTCTACTTTTAAGCAAACTAAGTTTTCCATGATGGGGCAGGCCAAATGATTCCAATTGGGGCAGTCAAAGTCTTCATAGGCTGGTTAATAGGTGTTCGAAATCGGGTATGCAGATGATTGACGCTGATTACGATAAAGAGTTTCACTGGAAGAACTGAAGACCTTTACCCTTATCATCCCTCTGTAAATTTTATGTCGATGACTATAATATTGCTTTCTTGTCACCATTCCCATTTCAATACAATATCGTCATGTTTTTACCTTTGCCTCTTCTTTGACTCAATATGCATTTTTCTAATAATCATATATTGGAATGTGAAATGTGTGACATTGTTGTCCGAGCATTGAGAATTGCTAATGACTTGAAAGGTATGGGAAACACAATGATTCCTGATAAGAATGTTGATAAAAAGAAAGGACAACAAGGTCATCTCAAGGGTCATCTAAAGAGTTTTCCCATTGATCTTGTGTGTCACATCTAAATGCACACCTCAAGGGTCATCCCGGTTGGACATTTCAACCATCGGCTGAACAGACAAAAGAAAGGATGCCATCAAATCCTATTCTAGTTCATCTTTGAAAATGATTGCAATCATGTCTTCAGGGGTCGTGGAGAAAAAAAAAAGGAAAAAAGACAAAAAGAATTTTCATACTCTCATACATCTAAAGTATGCATTGCATAGTGCATTTTTCATTTTGCTAGCATTAACCTACAAAGGTCTAACTTGCTGTTTTCAGTCAAATCAGAGCCTTATGTCCATTGTTTCTGGGTCCCCGCACCCTTTGCCTTTAAGTTTTCTGTTAAGCTTCAATGGATACCCGACTCCGTAAGCTTCTTACCTTGTTTTTGTTAAGCTTCAGCAGATACCTGACTCCTCAAGCTTTTTACCTTTTAAGGTCCCTGCACCCCTTGTTTTACCTTTTCGGGTCTCCGCACCCATTGTTTTATGTTTTTAGGTCCCTGTACCCATTGCCTTTAAGTTTTTTGTTAAGCTTCAGCGGATACCTGACTCTGCAAGCTTTTGACCTTTTTGGGTCCCCGCATCCATTGTTTTATGTTTTCGGGTCCCCGTACCCATTACTTTTAAGTTTTTTGTTAAGCTTCAGCGAATACCTGACTCCGCAAGCCTTTTACCTTTTCGGGTCCCTGCACCCATTGTTTTATGTTTTCGGGTCCCCGTACCCATTGCTTTTAAGTTTTTGTTAAGCTTCAGCGGATACTTGACTCCGCAAGCTTTTTACCTTTTCGGGTCCCCGCACCCATTGTTTTACATTTTTTGGTCCTCGTACCCATTGCTTTTAAGTTTTTGTTAAGTTTCAGCGGATACCTGACTCCGCAAGCTTTTTACCTTTTCTGGGTCCTCGTACCCCTTGTTTTATGTTTTTGGGTCTCCGTACCCATTGCTTTTAAGTTTTTTGTTAAGTTTCAGCGGATACCTGACTCCGTAAGCTTTTTACCTTTTCGGGTCCCCACACCCATTGTTTTACCTCTTTGGGTCCCCGTACCCATTGCCTTTAAGTTTTATGTTAAGCTTCAACGGATACCCGACTCTGTAAGCTTCTTACTTTGTTTTTGTTAAGCTTCAGCAGATACCTGACTCCGCAAGCTTTTTACCTTTTCTCGGGTCCCCGTGCACTACTTTTTTGGGTCCTCGTACCCATTGTTTTCTATTTTTGGGTCCCCGTACCCATTGCCTTTAAGTTTTCTGTTAAGCTTCAACGGATACCCGACTCCATAAGCTTCTTACCTTATTTTTGTTAAGCTTCACAGAGAGACACGACTGACTATGAAGTTTTTTTTACCTTTTTGGGTCCCCGTACCCATCGTTTTATGTTTTTGGGTCCTCGTACCCATTGCTTTTAAGTTTTTGTTAAGCTTTAGCGGATGCCTGACTCCGCAAGCCTTTTTGGGTCCCCGTACCCATCGTTTTATGTTTTTGGGTCCTCGTACCCATTACTTTTAAGTTTTTTGTTAAGCTTCAGCGGATACTTGACTCCACAAGCATTTTACCTTTTGGGTCCTCGTACCCATTGTTTTTGGGTCCCCGTACTCATTGCCTTTAAGTTTTTGTTAAGCTTCAGTGGATACCTGACTCCGCAAGATTTTTACCTTTTCTGGGTCCCCGTACCCATTGTTTTCGGGTCCTCGTACCCATTGTCTTTAAGTTTTGTAAGATTCAACGGATACTTGACTCCGTAAGCTTCTTACCTTTTTTTGTTAAACTTCAGCGGACACCTGAATCCGTAAGTTTTTACTTTTTCATGGACAAAATTGAATCAATTCTTTTGTTTTTCATTTATTCTAAATGTAAAACAAAGGGGGGCAGTTGTTGATACCCAATTTTGTCTATTTTCTTTTTATTTTCATTTTTTATTTTATTTATTTTATTTTATTTAATTTCTTTCTTTACAAAAAAAAGAGGAAAAAAAAAAGAAAAAAAGAAAGAAATTTCACTACAAGTCAACCCATGACCCAATTTCTGTTCTCAACCCATAACCCAACTTCCTTCTTCCTGCTGCTGTAACCCTAGCCTCCACAATAGCTACATTGATTTGGATTAAAGGCTCCTGGTATTTTTCTTTCCGTTGGCTTTCCAATCATGATTGAGAGATAAATTTTGACAGTTTTCTTTTCCTTTGGCTTTCTACTCGTTATTCAGAAACGTAAGATTAATGTTTGGCTAATTAATCATATATCAAGCAGACAAATCAATAAAAGGGGGAAGAATGATTCAGAAAGGGGAGGATCGTTCAGAAAAAACTAAAAACAGATAGTAATCACAGATTCAGATATTCTCATACACAGATCAATTGGAGCTACACGGATCAATTCGACGATGTACCAAAACCCCTCACTTCAACTTTCATTCACACGTGAACTTCCACCTTCACCACGCGGCCCCATTACGACCAAAACCCACTCAACCACCATTAACAACCTTACCTCAACCTTCATCTTCAACCTCTAACCTTCACCCTCTCAACCCACCCTCAGCCTTCAAATTCCCACAAACACCACCATTGAACCACCAAGCTCATGGCCTCCATCAGCCCCACACCGACCACTGCGCCTAACCAGCGTGCGCAGCCCAGTCACCGCGCAACGTGTGATCATCACCACTGTGCCCCACGCCGCTCGCTGCCACGGACGACCAGCCATACGTCGCGCACTAGATCTGTGAGCCAGCCACCACCGCGTGCCTCCGCCTGCGTTGCGCCTCCTCCAGCGTCGGCCTCTGCCCGTGTCGCGCCTCTGCTCGCGTCCTGCCTCCGCCCGCGGTGCGCCTTCGCCTACGTGTCGCCTCCGTCTGCGTCGCGTCTCTGCCGGAGATCCGGCCACCAAGCGCCGTTGAAGCTTTCCCCTGATCCGTGAGTTTCCCCATGTTTTCCCCTTTCGTTTTCCCCCTTTTCTTTCCCTGTTTTGTCTGCTCTTCCAGAGACTAATATGTTAGCTAAGTGGCCTCAAACTCAAGAGGGGCGGTGAATTGAGTTTATGAAATATTTTCGCAAATCTTTCATAAAACGTTTGTTAAATAATTTTCGTTGAAGCTATTGGATAATTGAAGTGAATAGATAAATGAGATTGAATACTTCACTCACAAATTAAATAAACCAAGATGAATAATATTCAAGCAAGCATATAAAGTAAATGCACAAATGTAAAGAGATAGGGTTGAGAGAATCAAACACAAGGATTTATCCTGGTTCAGCCATCCCTTGTGACCTACGTCAAGTCCTCAAGCGAACCACTCGAGATTTTTCACTAAACTTCAAGCTTAAACGAGTGCTTGAAAACCTTTACACAATAGAGCACTCACCAACACCTTGGGATACCTCACCCTTGTGCTTTGAGCCTCAAAAACAGGGATGCCTCACCCTTTACAACCTTTTGAGGGATGCCTCACCCTCAAGGGATACCTCATCCTTTTCTAACTTTGAGAGATACCTCACTCTCTAAGGGATACCTCACCCTTCACTCTAGAGGGATACCTCACCCTCTCTTTTTCAGATTACACAAAGTATAGAAGATAGAAACTCTCTTAAAGAGTAGATAAATACAAATTGAAGCTCTTAATATGCTCTCAAAGATTTTTCACATATTTTGCAAAAAACAGAGCAAGAAATGGATTTGACCAAACAATAAAGAGACTACTTGATGTACTTAATGAAACAAAGAAGTTTTTGAGAAACTTTTGTTGTTTATTAGGATTATACCCTAAATCGGCCTTTTGAAAAACACATCTTTGGTTTCCAAGCAAAATGTTCAAATTATCTCTTCCATAGGTAAATTTTGAAAGAGTGTTTTTCTAGTCCTCAATCTCAATTTCAAATGCTTTACATGATGAGCAAGATAAGGGTGTAGATGCATTATCAAGAGATAAACATGTCATGCATGAAGAGTTTGCATTAATCAACCCAAGAGTTTCATTTTCTAATTTAGGTTCCTCAATTTCCTTATTTAACATAGATATCTTGTTTTCAAAAGAGGAAATTGATTTCTTGGAAGATGAAACAAGTTTTGCAAGTCTTTTAGATTCATTATGTAATTCTTCAAAAGCATCTTGCAATTCATCATAGGAAGGGGAAGAGTTTGATTCAGAATTTGAAGATGTTACCTCTATGTCATTTTCATCTTCCTCTTCTCCTCTAGCCATGAAACATAGATTGGCTTTCTCATTATCCGAGCTATCAGTTGAGTCCATGTCATTATCATCCCAAGCTATGTAGGCTTTTCTTTCTTTCTTCTCCCTTGAGGATTTTTGGTGGTATTTTTCCACTTTACTTTGATAAATCGGACACTCCATCTTCATGTGACCCAACTCTCCACATTCATAGCATTTAGGAATGGATGAGATTCCTTCCCCTTTGTGATAGACATTCTTTTGGGGAAAGAGAGGTATTCCATGAGCTCTATTCTTCTTAAAGAATCTTCTGAATTTTTTGACTAGTAGAGCAAGATTCTCCTCATCTATTTCTAAGTCATCCTCATCATCTTTATCATCTTCATTCACTATGGAGGAAGTGGCTTTGAGAGCAATTCCCTTCTTTTTGTTGTCAACTTCTTCATTTTGTTTGAGTCTATTCAACTCCAATTCATGTTCTTAGAGCTTGCCAAAAAGTGTGGCTAAGGTCATGGTTGAGAGATTTCTTGACTCCGCAATAGCCGTCACTTTAGGTTGCCAATGCCTGCTCAAACATCTCAACACTTTGTTAATAAGATCTTCATTAGGAAAAGTCTTTCCCAATGAAGCAAGATGATTTACAATATGTGTAAAACATTTTTCCATTTCTTGAATGATTTCATTTTGATTCATTCTAAAAAGCTTATACTCATGAGTGAGAGTATTGATCCTTGATATTTTCACTTCACTAGTACCCTCATGGGTCACTTCTAAAGTGTCTCATATTTCTTGGACAGATTTACAATTTGAGACTCTAAAGAATTCATCATACCCCAAGGATGTGGTAATTATGTTTTTGGCACTCAAATTATATTGGACTTTTTTCTTATCATTATTGGTCCATTCACTTCTTGGTGTATTAACCCTTACACCATTAACATCTTTTGTGGGGATAAAAGGACCATTTTCAATAGCATCCCATACATCTAAATCAATAACTTCAATAAAAATTTTCATTCTTTCTTTCCAATAAGCATACCCATCCCCATTGAAAAAAAGAGGTCTATAGATAGAAGAACTTTCTGAAAACTCCTTTGAGGAGGCCATCACTTTCTCTTGAAGCTGCTAAGCCCTTTACACAAGAGCCTAGCTCTGATACTACTTGTTAGCCAAGTGGCCTCAAACTCAAGAGGGGGGTGAATTGAGTTTATGAAATATTTTCACAAATCTTTCATAAAACGTTTGTTAAACAATTTTCGTTGAAGCTATTGGATAATTGAAGTGAATAGATAAATGAGATTGAATACTTCACTCACAAATTAAATAAACCAAGATGAATAATATTCAAGCAAGCATATAAAGTAAATGCAAAAATGTAAAGAGATAGGGTTGAGAGAATCAAACACAAGGATTTATCCCGGTTCACCATCCTCTGACTTACGTCCTAGTCCTCAAGCGAACCACTCGAGATTTTTCACTAAACTTCAAGCTTGAACGGGTGCTTGAAAACCTTTACACAATAGAGCACTCACCAACACCTTGGGATACCTCACCCTTGTGCTTTGAGCCTCAAAAACAGGGATGCCTCACCCTTTACAACCTTTTGAGGGATGCCTCACCCTCAAGGGATACCCCACCCTTTTCTAACTTTGAGAGATACCTTAGAGGGATACCTCACCCTCTCTTTTTCAGATTACACAAAGTATAGAAGATAGAAACTCTCTTAAAGAGTAGATAAATACAAATTGAAGCTCTTAATATGCTCTCAAAGATTTTTCACGATTTTTTCAAAAAACAGAGCAAGAAATGGATTTGAGGATTGATTCACGTTTGGAAGTATTGATGATCAGTTTTTGGTTCAAGGTCAACCTCAAATAAAGACCTAACTTTGGTATTTATAAGTTTCTCAATTAATAGAGCCGTTGGGGTGGTTTGGGCATGCATTTAATATAGTTGTTGGACGTTATCAGGGTTCGTGTAATCGATTACACAACTTATGTAATCGATTACATTGTTGTTCCAACGTGTTATTGGCTTTCTGGGCACTGTGTAATCGATTACATTATTTGTGTAATCAATTACATGGCTTCTGACTTGCTTGTAATCGATTACAATATCCATGTAATTGATTACATGACTTCTGATTTGCTATGTAATCGATTACAATATCCATGTAATCGATTACATGACTCTTTGAACGTGTTCTTGCCTTTCTGGGCTTGATGTAATCGATTACATATATTGTGTAATCGATTACATGGCCTCTGACTTTCTTGTAATCGATTACATTGCTCATGTAATCGATTACATGGCTTCTGTTTGCTGTGTAATCGATTACAAATATCATGTAATCGATTACATTGACCTTTAAACACATTTTTCAAGTCCAATAAAGCTTGTAAGTCATTCTTAACACCTCAAGACACTTGATTAAGCATAAATCCTTTTAAGAGTGTTAGATTCAAGATAGAAACTTAAGTTTTCTTGAAAGTCATGTTTAACTTTAAAATTTTCCATTTATTTTGAAATGATATATTGAAAAATCATTTGAGAAATCTTGAGAGCATTTAACATTAATGTTCTAAGTCTTATAACTAAAAAAAAACATCTTGACTTCTTTCTTTGATCTTGATTTTTCCTTTTGCGCTTGATCTTCTCTTTTGCACTTGAACTTCACTTTGGTCTTTGTTATCATCAAAAACCCATTTGATATGTTTCAAGACATAAGCATTCACATAATAAAGTCTCTTTATCTGGCTATTCATTCCTTTTTTTTTTTTTTTTCTTTTCTCTTGGGCTCAAGTAAAATAAATTCGGGCCCATCTTTTTTTTTTTCCTGATCCGGGCTTGAATTTTTTTCTCTTCTTTATTTATTTATTTATTTATTATTTTGGATTGATTTGTATTTGGGGTTTACATTATTTATATTTGATACACTTTTTTTATATTAAGTATTTTGTTTGTTATTATGAGGTTGATATGTGACTTTAATTTAATCATTGTAATTTAGATAATTTAAAACTTGACTATGATGGAAAAATTGAGAGAGGATCGGAGCGCCGACCAAATACACTCTTCCCGATAATCTTGAGGCTTTATATTAGATTTTGTCAGGAGCGCTGACGAGGTCTAATTCTCACACTAAATTAAATAATTTTGTAAATTTAATTACATTTTTAAAAAAAAACACAAAATAAAAATCATTTTGTAAAATAAAAATTCTCAAATAAAAGTGAACAATTTCATACAGTTCAACATCATGATTGTGGTGAATTAAAGTTCTATTTTTTTATGAAGACTTTTTTTTTAGAAATTACTACAAAAATCTCATTGTGCCAAAAACTATTTTTCTTGATTATAAATGAGATTTTATTTGGCCATTTACTTAAAGAAACATTTTCCTACCTTAAACAAATTTCTTTGAATTAAAATTATTCATTGAAATATTTTTTTTATTTGGCCATTTATTTTAAAAATTACTTCTCTTCAAAAAGATAAAATTTTGATTCACCTCTTTTATATAATATGTTGTAAACTTAGAATTTGTTCAAAAATAATGGTTATTTAGTCACTCATTCCATGTCTTAGTCATTTATCATCTTTAATAACATGCATGATAAAATGGGACATATCAAATAACAACAAAAATAATTCTTTTTAAAAAGGACCAATTTAATTAATCTTGCAAATAACATTAGATTAAATAGGTAACCGTTCTTAGAACGGACGGTGTAGGGTGCTAACACCTTCCCTACCCGTAATCAACCCCCGAACCTCAAACTCTGAAACGTAGACCATCTTTTAGGTGTCCAATTGCACCATTCCATTTAATGGATAAAGCGATTGGTGGCGACTCCCAACACCCCGAGGTCATTTCCTCCTCTTTCTTTTTTTATTTTCGCGACGCTCTTCGGGACGGTTGCGACAATGAGGAAAAGACAAAGAAAAAGCACGCTCCCTTTGTGTACTAATGGGATGGCCTTAAACTTGAGGATTTCTATCTAAAGGATTTATGAGTCCTTCTAATTCGTGAGAACTTTCATTGAGTGGCACTTCTATTCTAAAGGCTTCTAGAACTCAGTCCCATTTCAGAATGTTGGCCACAAACAGGGAGTAAACCACTAGATGTGAGACATTCGTGAAAAAGGCACACTCTAGATGAGGTTTTCGCGATAGCCAAACATGATGTACATCCAAAATGGCTACCACTACGCAACCTCTACCTAACTTAAGCTTCACTCAGACCCGGGTATAGGGCCCCACTCAGATGTGTGTGATAAACGTGTAAGTGTAGTGTGTGTAAAGAGCATACAAACTTGTACAAAAATTTAAAAAGATAAAAAATTACCCCCCAACCTGCAAAAACATATATACAACAGCCAACCAACAATGATCTACCCTAGGGTTTCAATAATTAAGCACAAGGTATATATACAAGTCACAATATACATAGAATAATGCTATCAGATATTTACATAAAAGTACTAAATAAAATCTATTTACAAATAAATAAGAAAACAAAAAAAAAGAACAAAAAGGGGTAAAATAAATAAATAGAGATCGTTAATAATTTACACAACTAACAATAACAGGCCTGACTCACTAAATGTCCCCAGTGGAGTTGCCATCTGTCGCAACTGTGATCGCGGCGAAAAATAGTAACTCGTAGAATTTCAAAATATGGAAAATGAAGTCGCTACCAATTTTATTTTAACTTAGGAAAAATTGGAAAACCTTTCTTTGAAAATGGTCTTTGAAAACTAGATTGGATTCGGGAGTCGGTTATGCTTAGGGAAGGGTGGAAACTTAATCCCACAGCACCCCTAACGCACCCGTCATAAGACGGTACCTTAAGTCAATTGTGCAAATTCTTGATAATCTCAAATATATTTATTTTACCCATTTTATTAAAACAACACTAAAAATAAATAAATAATTTGTGAAAATTTAATTTTTAGCTTGACAGAATAAAGATTCTGCTCCTACGTATCCTCAGGTGCAATGAGAAACTCAAAATCACGTAGTTCTCTAGAAAATACTTATGGGTTGGTTGATTTTAAAAAAAAACTTAATTTTAAAAATTTTAATTAATAAGTCGTCGCGACTCAGTTAATCAAATTAAGATTTGAATAGGTGAAGCTCTACGTCATCATGCTAGAGACGTTACCCACTAATCATTAAATTTATTACAATTAAATGAAATTTTTTTATTGATTTTATATATTTTTTTAAAATTAAATTTTATTTTATAAAAATTTGAATTAACAGGTCATCGCGACCCTGCTAATTAAATTAGTATTTGAATAGGTAAAGCTCGCATCACGCTAGAGACTTCACCCATTACACATCAAGTTTGTTGCAAAAATTTGTATTATTATTATATTTTTTTAAAAAAAATTTGAATCTTTATCAATTAGCAATTTATTTTATTTTGAAAAATATTTGAATCATCAAGTTGTCACAACTTAGATGATTCTAAAAGGTATAGGATTAACAAGTCAATTTGTCTCAACTCATTAATCTCAATTTACTCTTGAATTAATTTTAAAATTAAAACTATAAAAAAATAAATAAATAAATAAATAAACCAATCAAACTAACAAATGAATAAGCTAAAAATGAACAACACTTATATAAAATAATAATAATAATAATACAAAAAATGAAATAAGCACTCTAATCATTAAATTTATTTTTAAAACATTTTTATTGATTTTTTAAATTAATTTTTATTTTTTATAAAAATTTGAATTAACAGGTCATCGCGACTCTGTTAATCAAATTAGTGTTTGAATAGGTGAAGTTCACGTCACGCTAGAGACGTCACCCATTACACATCATGATTATGAAAAAAATTACAAGATTAACAAGTTGTCATAACTCAGATGATTATATAATTATAAGATTAACAAGTTGTCATAACTCAGTTAATTCCTATTTTATTTTTTTTCAAAGCTCAAATTATTTTTATTTCTAGATTCTTATTCTTTATCCTTTTTTAATTTTTTTATCTTTTCATTTTTATATTTTTTTTAACTTTCCTAAAGGAGACAAAACAAAAAAAAGGAAAAAAAAATTCAGCCCATTAACTAAAAGTAACTTAACCTATTCAAACCATTAACCTAAACCCATTTTCCTATTTAACCCAAACACACATATACACAAAAAAAGCAAATAGAGAAAAATTACAAAAAAAAAAGAAGAAGAGGAAAACCTTTCAAAACGATCTTAACTCAGTAGCAATTAAAAGAGGAGACATTTGGTCTTTGAATAGGAATACGAAACAGAGAACAAAAGTGAGGGGGGCGTTACTATGGAGCTTGGGACGGCGAAGGAGGCTGAGACGGCGGAGGAGGACGAGTTCTGGTGCTACATGGTGGTTCCGATTCAGAGGAGTGGCTCACGGGTTCGACGTTCAGGTTGTGTGGAGGTCGATCTGGGTTGCAGCTCTGCTCACGGTGGAGCACGGTGACTGAGCAGTGACGGAGGCAGGCGCGACTCCAATCTAGCACGATTCCAGTTCTGAGATGCCGGTGATGGCTTGTAGTGGCCAGATCCGGTGGGTGTGTGTGGTTCGGTTCGGCCTTGGTGGTGAGGGTTGGCTCACGTGGTGTCTCGGTTTGATGGTGGGTTGTGGTTATTGGGTTTGTTTAGTGGAGCTTTTTGGTTGGTTTAAGTGGGGAGTAGTGATGGTTTTAGGTGAGGATGGAGATGGTTTGGTGAGGCTTTACGGGTTGAAGATGGTCTTCACGGTTGGAGGGTGGTGGTTTGGTTGGGTACGGTGGTGATGGGTGATGGAGTTTGAAGGTGGAGGTTGAAGGTGGTGAGTGTTTTGGAGGTTGATGGTGGTGATGGGAGGCCGTGAATGGTTGTTTAAAGGTGGTGATGGGAGGTTGATGATGGAGGTTGAAGGTGGTGGATGGTTGAGATGGTGATGAAGGTAGATGAGAGGTGATGATGATGGAGGTGGTGAGAGGTTGAAGGTGGTGGATGGTTGAGATGGTAGTGAAGGTGAAGATAATGGTTGTGTGAGTGGGTTGTCACGATTGGAAGAGGTTGAAGGTGGTGAGGTGATTTTTGGAGGGTGGGTTGTAGAGGAGTTAATGATGAGATGAGCCTGAAGTTGATTCAGTGGTGGTGAAAAGGATGAAGATGGAAGAGGTTGAAGAAGATGAATAATGAAGGGTGGTGGGTGGTTTTCATGTGGTGCATGGGTTGGACATGATGGCGTTTTTGGTGTGGTGTGGTGATAGTGAAGGTGAAGATAATGGTGATGGGTGAATGGTGGTGGAACTCGGGTTTGGTGGAAGGTGGCTATTGTGTGATGGTTTGGATGAAGATGGTGGTTGAAGGGGGTAGGCCGTGGTGGAGCTTGAAGATGAGTTCTTTGGTGGTTTGTGTGAAGGCTGGACGTTGATTATGGAGGTAGGTGATGTGGTGAGAGATGGAGGGCTGTTGGACGTGGATGTTGAAGGTGGTGAAGGGAGGCCGTGAATGGTGGTGGTTACGATTTTCTGGAGGTGAAGATGGTTGGAAATTGATGGGTGCTTTGTGGCATGGTGTTGGGTAGTCCACGGTTGGGTCACCGTTTGGAGAGGTGATATGGTTGGGTTGGTGGTGTTTGGAAAGGTTATGGAGGGTGTGAAAATGGGAGGTTGATGATGGAGGTTGAAGGTGGTGATGGGAGGTTGAAGGTGGAGATCCCGAAGTGAGGTGGTAGTGAAGATGAAGATAATGGTTGTGTGAGTGGGTTATCACGGTTGCTTGAGTGGGATGGCTCACGGTTTTTATGGCTATGGGAACTTAGGATGGAAGGTGATGAATGGTGGTAGAGTCGTTTTTCAGTGGGTTGGACGTGTGGATGGAAATGGATGAAGCAAGTTGGAAGGGGCGGTCTTGATGGTTGGGAGGAGATGGTCAAGTGAGGTGGTCAAGGGAGGTCGTTACCATCCTTTTTGTGTGTTGGTGAAGGCCTTTTTAAGATAGTCATCCAGTGGGTCTGATGAAGGTGAGGTTAGAAAAAATCCAAAGATCGTACAAAGGTATGCGCCGTCCTCAGCAGCGTGGCAGAGTGGAGTGAATGAGTCCAAAAAAAATGAATGCCCATCTTCTGAGCAGTACGTGAAAGTGGGGGATCAAACGTGAGTGGGTGAGGGTGATTATGTGTACAAGGAAGTAGTGGTGAAATGTGAGTGGGGCAAAAGTAATATTGTCTCCCCTACAAAAACGGGTGCTGTGCAATGGAGTGAATAATGCATGGCCAAAAAAGGAAAAAAAAACAATGGACAAAGAAGAGACAAACCAAATTTTTTACCAAAATAAGAAAAACAAATCAACAACAAATCTTTTTTTTTTATATTTTTATTTTCTTATTTTTTATTTTTTATTTTTTATTTTTTTGTTTCTATTTTTTTTTTTCTATTTTTTTTTTTGGCTTATGTATATGGGTTAGAAAGATGGACTAAAAATGTGGACAACAATTCTTTAATTAATTTTTTTTTATATTTTCACCTTTTTTGTTTTTGTTTTTGTTTTTTTTAAAAAGAAATAAATTAAAAAAAGAGTCCGGTCAAAATATGGTGTTCACAGGTTCTATGCGTAGTAAAGAACTTTTAGAAATAATTCATACAGATATTTGTAGTACTTTGAAACCAACCTTATTTGGGAATAAATATTTTATTACTTTCATTAATGACTTTTCTCGTTTTAGTTATGTTTACCTGATAAATGATAAGTCATTATCTTTAGAAAAGTTTCAAATATTTAAAAACGAGGTTGAGAATCAATGTGGTAGAAGAATAAAAATAGTAAGGTCGGACCGAGATGATGAATATTATGGTAGACATGGTGATACTAGACAATTTAAGGGACCTTTTACTAAATACCTTGAGGAATGTGAAATAGTTTCTCAATTTACTATGCCAGGGACTCCTGAACAAAATGGGGTAGCTGAGAGGCGAAATCGCACTTTAATGGATATGGTGAGGTCTATGATGAGTCAATCCAGATTACCTGATTTCCTTTGGGGAGAAGCCCTTAAAACAACTATGTATATATTAAATAGAGTATCTTCTAAGTCTGTTCCCAAAACTCTATTTGAATTGTTTAAGGGGTGGAAACCTAGCCTTAACCATCTTTGTGTGTGGGGTTGTGCTGCTGAGGTGAAAATTTATGACCCTACTGCATCAAAATTAAGTTCTAAGACTATCAGGTGTTACTTTATTAGTTATCCTATCAATGTTAAAGGTTATAGATTCTACTGCCCTACCCGTGGAACAAAAATAGTTAAAGCAATTACTGTCAAATTCCTTGAGAATGATGTGGGGAATTCTAATGTTACTGTGGATGAGGGCACAAGTTCTAGTGGAGAAAAAAAAGGTTATTGTACCTGTTCCTATTATACAAGAAAGAAATGTGAGTGAGTCATTTGAAAGGGTTGATGAGGAACCACAACAAGAAGTTCTAGAAGAACCACCGCCACCAGCTCCTGAACACCTTGTTGAGATTCCTCCTCTTAGACGATCTCAAAGAGAAAAAAGACCGGTCAACCTTGATGATTACTATACATTTCTAGAGGAGATAGATATTAATATTAGGTGCATGACAGATCCAGAAAATTATAAGAAAACAGTTTCTAATGCTTTATCTGATAATTGGATTGAAGCAATGAATGATGAAATAGTCTCTATGAATCATAATGATGTGTGGGAGCTTGTGGAACCTCCTAAAGGTATTAAGCCTATTGGGTGCAAATGGGTGTTTAAGACGAAGAAAGATTCTAAAGGAAATGTGGAAGGATTTAAAGCAAGATTGGTGGTAAAAGGATTCACTCAAAAGGAGGGAATTAACTACAAATAGACTTTTTCTCCTGTTTCTTCCAAGGATTCTTTCCGAATTATCATGGCTCTAGTTGCTCATTATGATTTGAGTTGCACCAGATGGATGTAAAGACAGCCTTCTTGAATGGAGATCTTTATGAAGAGATCTACATGCAGCAACCTGAAGGTTTTATAGAAGATGGAAAGGAGCATGTAGTATGCAAATTGAAGAAGTCTATTTATGGTTTGAAACAAGCTTCTAGACAATGGTATATTAAATTTGATGAAGTTGTTTCTTCTATGGGCTTTGTGGAGAATAAGGTAGATCAATGCATATATCTTAAGGTGCGTGGGAGTAAATTCATTTTTCTTGTTCTCTATGTGGATGATATTTTACTTGCCAGCAACAGTTATGATCTACTTGTTGAGACTAAAGATATGTTGTCAGCTACTTTTGATATGAAAGATCTTGGAGAAGCTTCTTTTGTTTTGGGCATTGAAATTCATAGAGACAGGAGTCGTAGGCTTTTGGGTTTATCTCAAAGAGCCTATATTGATCGTGTTCTTAAAAGGTATAATATGGAAACTTATAGGCCTGGTGATATTCCTGTTACCAAAAGAGACAAGTTGAGTAAGGAGCAGTGCCCTAAGAATGATATTGAGAGGAGTTCAATGACAAATGTGCCTTATGCTAGTGTGGTTGGTAGCCTTATGTATGCTCAGGTGTGCACTAGACCTGATCTGTCTTTCACTATTAATGCATTGGGCAGATATTTATCTAATCCAGGACATGCTCATTGGGTAGCTGTTAAGAAGGTTATGACGTACCTGTAAAAGACAAAAGATTATATGCTTGTTTACAGGAATATGGATGATTTAAATGTCATTCTACTCTGATTCAGACTTTGCTGGATGTATAGATGATAACAGATCAACGTCTGGATACATTTTCATATTAGCCGGAGGAGCTATATCTTGGAAAAGCGTAAAACAAACGCTGACTACTTCTTCCACAATGCAAGCTGAGTTTGTTGCATTGTATGGTACAGCTTCACATGCTATGTGGTTAAGAAACTTTATTTCCGCTCTTGGTGTTGTTGACTCTATTTCTAAACCATTGAAAATTTATTGTGATAATCGAGCTTACCAAGAATAATAGAACCACTTCTGCCTCTAAACATATAAGAATCAAATTCTTGGTAGTAAGAGAAATGTTTGATAGTGGAGAGATTCTTGTTAAGCATATTCTTACTGATGAGATGCTTGCTGACCCCCTAACTAAGGGACTTAGACCCATAGTGTTTATGAAACATGTTAAGAACATGGGTATCATAAGATCCTTTGATATAATTGATTAGTGGGACTTGTCATTTATTGTATACTTGTTACATTGTACTTATGTAATGCTCTTTTAATAAAATTATGTGCATGTTTATTTTTTGTATCATTGTTATAATGATTATTGTATAGTTTTATTGCTGTGTTGTCTCGAGATATTTAATTTTCTTGAAGAAAATGGTGTTTAATGATAAACATGTTTATAATCTCCTTGGGGAGATTGGTTATGTTTTCTTGGGAAAACACAATGTAGGACCTATACACATTAGCTTAAAGGGCGAATGATCACAAATTAAGCTATGATGTGTATCTACACTAGCACACTTGAATTATGATCATAACAATAAGATTATTAGTTACGTAGTCATTGGTGAATTAGACTTTTATAGTTTATCTATCACTTATGGCTCTTAATTGATAGTTTTATTGAATTCTTTGATCATGTTTAATGTGAGTATAATCAGGTTATTTTAGTGGCCACAATTGTTCAACCAGAATTTTCTTTTCTTTTCTTTTCTTTTCAAAAAGGAATTTGTAAAAATACCTATATATTTATTTATATATTTATTTAGTTTTGAAATTCTTTTGAGTTAAATTAAACTGAATCAATGTTGTCCAAGTGAAAGAATGTTAGAAATTTTCCTATGATTTTGGACTTCTATTGATATGTCTGTTTATCAAAACTGGTTGAATGGTAACCTGTTGTTTCCTAAAATCCTTTTATATTGTGATAAATGGATTTATTGGAAATCACATGTTGAACTTTGAGTTCAAATAGTATGTGTGCTTGAAAAGGTGTGATGCTTAGTTGCTTGTTTTCATGATGGGTGAAACAAGACAACTCTTCAACGAAAAAGGCAGGTCCCCTCTCCACTCCCTCTATATATATGTGTCTTTTAAAGACAGAGACATGATTTTTTCATTCAAGAACTATTATTGCCTCATCCAAAAGAGAGAGGAGAAGGAGAGGGAGATCCTGATTCCTGTAGTCCACAACTATGTACAAATTCTTGATCATTCTTGACCGTCGAGTTAACAAAAACAAGATGTCTACAAGAGGTACGCATTTGGTTATCAATATGGTGTTCTAAATTCATGATCTATGATTTAGGGAAATTCTTAGTTATGATGTATAATGTCTACATCTCCTGCTTTGAATGCTAATTTTAGTTTGCTCGACATTGTTCATTCTTTTTGTTTATAAGAATAGTTCTTTTGTGTTTATAAGAATAATTCTGATATAAGAGAATAGTTTAATTTTGATATACTATCAATATAAAATAATAATAGATAATGAATTGATAGTGTAACAAAATTTATTTCTGACAATGCATATAAATTAAACTTTTACGACAATTAATTGACTTTGTACTCTGCTTATGAAACTATGTAGCCTCAAGGACGTAGATCAAGTATCACAATTTTAAAATTTCATTTTAATTACTTGATAATCATGTTGAAGAATTAGGTTTAAGACTAGGGAATAAGGAAAAGAGAGATACGACTATTAATTGAGAATATTATTAAAAGATGTGATGAGATTATATGATATGATATGATATAAAAGACAAACTCTACAATCCTATTTGTACTAATGGTTGACTCTTAGTCCTAATTAAATAAGGAAACAAATATTAAAATATAATGAATAAGAAATAATTCTTAAGAGATCATCTAAGATACTATAAAATATTTTAAGATACAATTAAGATATTATGAGATATTTTTTAAATATTTTAACACTCCCCCTCAAGTTAAAGTTTTAGCTTGTTATAAATAAACACACCAAAAAGAAAATAAACTAAAAATAATCTAAAAGGAGAACTTCAAGATATTAGAGAAGCACAACAAAAGGAGCGTTGTTGCAAGGGCGAACAATGGAGGGAGCTCTGTTGCGCAACGACAGAGACTTCATCGCAAGGGTACACAACGAGAACGGAAGAAGCACGAGAAAAATGGTCAAACTGTATTTGGGATGGAACTAAACTACATTTGGTTGGGGCTAGAATTGAGCCAATCTTTTAGGGTGGAATAACGAAGCCAATGTTTCGGGCTGGAATAATGAAGCCAATCTTTTAGAATAGATCAGGCAGAACTGATCAAGCAGAATGGATATCCTACTCTCTTTCTCCTTGAGAAGAGAATTTTTTATGGTACTTTATTTCTTCAATTGCCACATCATTTTTTTAACTTAATTATCTTTTTAAGTTTATTCTCTCAATGCACTCAAATCTTCCAAATTTCTTCTCCTTATCAGTTACAAATAAAATTCTTTAATAAATTCCCAAATTTGCTTAATGAATTCACTATCAATATTTTATATATCTACTTGGTTAAATATCAAATTTCTATAAATAAATCTTAAATTCAAATACTTTTAAATTTCTTATTTTTTAAAATATCTTTTAATCTAATTATTATGCACCTTTTTTATTTTAAACATCATTCTTAATTTAAAATTTTAAAATTCTATCTAAATTAAAAGAAAATTCCATGTGATGCACGAGATATATACTAGTTCTACTTCCTGCGCTAGGTGCTCTTGCCTAATGGAGGATGCTTCTCTTTAATTGAGGGATTGTCCTCATGCAAGAGAAATTTGGTTAAGGATTGGTTCGTGTTTTGATAGTAATTTTTACCGGTATGACCTTCATTCTTAGGTTCGATCACAGGCATCAGGTAGCTATTCTACGTTGTTTCTTTGTTCTCTTTGGTGGATTTGCAGGTGGCAGAACAATGTGACTTTGGATGAGGATTGTTGGTCTACTGCGCAAGTGGTTAGAAATATCTATGTTATGTTGGCTGATGTTGAGAGGGTGACGGGTCATCAGGTTGTGGCTCCAGTAAACTAGGTGGAGGTTGCTTGGTCTAAGCCAGATGAAGGCTTTGTAAAGTTGAATATAGATGGCAATTGCTTGAGTAATCTTGTTAGAGTTGGTTTTGGTGGTCTCTTGCATGATGATCTTGGTCATTAGAAGACTGGTTTTATCCTGTTAGTAGAGCTTTTGGCTATGAAGCATGGTTTGGTGTTGGCTTGGGATCATGGTTATAGATATGTTTGGTATGAGTCAGACTCTCTTGAGGTAATAAGACTTATTTGGTCCTAAGTTTCATCGGATCTACACTTGTATGATGTTATCATTAGCGATATTCAAGTGTTAACTACACGGGATTGAGAGCTTCAAATTACTCACACTCTAAGGGAGGCAAACCATTATGCAGACTTTCTTGCCAAGATGGGTACTACTTCTCTAGATGCAATGACTTGTTAGGATTCTCCTCCTCTAGGAGTTTCCCATTTGCTCTTGGCTGATACTTTTGGTGCTATTTATTTCTTGTGTTTATTTCCCTTGTACCAAAAAAATCTTATTAATGTAATAATAATGCTTATATATATATATATGAAAACTTTTTTGAGATATTTTTTATAGAATAAAAATATTTTTGTTATGGTGTTTAAATATACCATAATATACAGAGATAAAGTTAAAGAAGTTGGTAGTGGCCGTAGCCTCTAAAGCTAAAAATACTCTTTCAGTAGGTTTTGAAATTTTTAAAGTATTCTTAAAATTTTATATATAAACTTAATATTTGATGCCCTAAAAAATAAAATAAATATTTAAATCTCAACGTGAAAATTCTACATGTGCATCACAAGAGTGCTATTCTAGTTAGTGTTTAGAGTTATTTGAGAAATATTATAATTTCAAATTTGAAAAATATGAATCTATATTTTTTTTTATTTTAATAGTGCCAATGAAATTTGAATCTATGATTTTATACAAATTAACCAAAACCATCATTATGTACTAACCCAATCTTAGTGGCTTATATATATATATATATATAAATGCACAAACAAGTCATGTACCCAAAAGAATTGTACATACAGGTCTTTAATATATTTTTCATTTCATTTCATTGATGAAATTTACTATTTTTGGCCAAAAAAAACTTTAACCTATTTTGTCCCTTCAAGTTATATAAAATCATAGAACTTCATGCATATTTAAGGTGTACAAGATTGATTTTATATTATAATGCGTGCGATCTATTAAAAAAGGAATAATATTTCACACTCCTCAACATTTTGATATTAAATGATGGATAAAATTTAGCAAGTGCACTATATGTGTTTGGTTCTATGTTTAGTTCACTCAAAACAGAAAAATTCTTATATACACTAAGAGTATTATTTTTAACAATTTTGTAATTGTTTAAATTTAATTTAATAATATTTTATCTTGTAATCCAATGGTTGTATGATTATTTAGTTCTCACGTATCATTTTTTTTACTGATTACTCTCTAACTGCATAATAATTTCTCCTCAAAATGGGAGTTTGAGGGTAGAAACGTGGGTTTGTCATTTTCTTAAACTTGTTTGAATGCAAGTTGAGTTTCTATTTTCAATGGATAGTTAGCTTTAAAATTGATTCTAGGTGGAAGCAACTTGATGGTGCTTTTGTATTTTAGTTCTAGAAACTCATGTTGGAATTCAATTATCTAAATGGTAGTTTCTCATTAATCTTTTATATCTTTCTTGGCAATTAAGCATTTAATTATTTAAAAGTGATTTTGGTCAACACTATCTAAACAACATTAATTTTGTCAAAATCACTTTTCGTGTATCCAAAAATAATTTACTTTACTTCAAACCCACTTTTGACAAAATTAATTTTGCAAAATCAAAGCCATCCAAAAATCAAGTTTGCAAGCCCTAAATGATTTACTTTTGATTTCCTTTTCAATTTGGTCCCTCCCTCAAATCTTCTTCCTCTCCATTAGGGTTTCTATTTGTAGAGCCAACGTGGGGGTAGAGATGGCTAACAATGGTTGACAACTGGGGTCCTAGGATGAGTTTGTTGATAGCGTTCTGGCTCATGACTCACACAACGGTGGGACGTTTTAAGTCACATTTGGTTCGTTTGTGGTGCCGATAGTGGTTGGTGGCGTCTTCAGTTGCATCTAGTTTGTGAATGGTGGTGTCTTCATTATGGTCAGTGGTGCTAGGTTTGTGCCAAAGATGGAGTTGATGGTTGGGCTCTGTACCATGTTGGGTTCGTCGATGGTGGCTCGCACTGGACATCGGATGACTTAGTGGCAATTCATGCTGGAGTTCTAGTTGTGGTTGTTGGCTGTTGAATGACCCACATTGATCATGATGGCTACTAGTTATGGGCATTGATTGGTTGGTGAATGGTGGCAATGCTAGTTGTTGGGGCAGGTTGGTGGGTACTAGGGTTAGAGATGAGAAACTGAGAGAGAAATGGGACTTTGGGTATAGTTCATTTGGTTATGAGTAAGGAACCAAAATGAAAAAAAAAAGTTAAGGAACCAAAATAAAATATAAACAACCCTAAATGACATCGTTTATGCTTCTCCTTACTCGACTAATCCACTTAACAACCATGTCAACACTAGTTAATCACCGTTAGTGCCACATAAGAATCAAATTATCCATTTTGTCATTTTTTTGTGGGAATAATAAGCTTTTCTTTCTATGTAATTCTAGAGGGAACATGCATAAACTAAATCAAAAACGAAAATGAGAAGAAACCAAAGGGTTTAAATTAATTATTTACAAATTATTTGATGGTATCTCTCAAGAGGTGTTATTCATGAAAATTCCTTTATTACTAGAAAGAGAATGATATAATTTAATATAAACTATTTCAATACAACATCCACTTAGGTTGTGTTTGGGAGTTTGGAGGGAAAGGAAGGGGAAGTGTTTAAAGGGGAAGGAAGGGAAGGAAAATGAGAGGTTTATCCTTCTTTTGTTTGGAAGTGTAAAATATACGATGGAAAGAAAATGGAGGGTTTAAGATATACTTTTTACCATTTTACCCTTTATTCAAAAATTAACATAATTAATATTTTATAAAAAATATTAAAACAAAACTCAAGCACCAGCAACAGCAAAACTCACGTCCTTAGCTTCTTCTCCACTTTTCTTCTCCAAAATTTCCTTCCCCTATATTTTTCTATATCAAATTTCTTCCTCCCCAGTTTATTCCTCCGTCGTGAACTGGGTTAGGAGGCACGGAGCTTGACAGATCTAGTATGGCGCGCGTGGTTGGGTCGAACCAGGTAGGCGACACGGCGGTTTGCGGGTGTGGGTTTGTGCGGTTCAGTTTGGGCGGAGGACGCGTGATGCGGTAGAGCTCCGAGGTGCTGGCCAGTGCGGATCAATAGATCTGGTGTGGAGCGAGTCCTATCGCATATGGCAGCTCCGTGCGACGCGATGGTGGCTACTGGGAGGAGGAGTGGTGGTGAGCGCAAGGTGGGTTGTGGTGCGGTTCAGGTTGATGGGCGCAGTGGACGGCGCACGGTGGTCTGGCGCGGTGGACAGCGCATGATGGTCTAGCTCACGGTGGTGCTGCATTTGGTGGGGTGGGTTGGAAATTTAGAAAGAAGGATAAATGGGTAATTTCATACAAAAACCCCTCAAATTGGGGGAATTGAAATGGAGGGCTTTAGAGGGCATCCGAAAATCCCATTTTCCCTTCCCTAAACTCCCAAACAAGGGTTTCTCACTTTCAAACTCCTCCCTTCCTTCCCTTTCCCTTCTAATTCTCACTCCCAAACAAACCCTTAAAAGCAACAACAATAATCAATATCAATATGTGCCAAAAAAATAATCAATATCAATAACATCTTATTTTAAGGTGTTCGGGTCAAGTGGTAAATGACTTGTAACCCCCAAAGGCAAACATATATTCAAATCTCAATAGAGTTAGCATTTTGAAAAAAACTTTTCTTAGGGTGTGTTTGGAAGTTTGGGGGGAAAGGAAGAGGAAGGGTTTAAAGGGAAAGGAAGAGAAGGAAAATGAGAGGTTTATCCTCCTCCTTATTTGGAAGTGTAGAATATATGAAAAAAAGGAAATGGAAGGTTTAAGATATATTTTTTACCATTTTACCTTTTATTCAAAAAAATTAACATAATTAATGCTTTACAAAAAATATTAAAGTAAAAAACTAATAAAAAAATTTGTCTAAAATTTCTCACTATAATTTTTTTCTCTAAAAAATTTTCTTCAAATATTTTTTTTTCTCTAAAAAAATCTCAAATTATTTTTCTCTAAAAAATTCTCTAAAATTATTTTTCTCTGTCAAAGTTGAAAAAAATTTTAGAGAGTAAATTTTTTAATAAACAAGATCTTCTCTCAATAAATATATTAATTCAAAAAAATATTTTCTCACTCTAAAATATCAGCTCTCTCTCTCTCAAATTATTTTCTCTAATTAAATGGTGGATCTTATTCACTTTAAAATTTATTTTATTGACATACGAGTCTCAATTCCTTCCTTCACTTTCTATCAACAGGCACCATGCTCTCACTCAGTGTCAATCTCAACACCCTCTTCCCCATTTCTCACACTCATCCTCGCCACTTCCTTAAACCCATTTCAGCCACTCTAAACTTCACTCTTCCAATTCCAATTCCAATTCCAATCTCCAACAACAAAGAACTCTACCAACCCTTCAGCCTCCCCTACCCTCTCCCCCTCCAAATTCGGCACTTGACATCACCGGCCGCATCGAGATACTCGCCAACCGCCTCGGCCTCTCGGTACGAATACGCCCCCTCATCCCCTCCCCTCATCCGCGAAGGCTTCTCCCCTCCTTCCATCGAAGAAGCCACCGGTATCTCCGGCGTTGAGCAGAACCACCTCATTGTCGCCGCCCAGGTCCGTGACTCTCTCCTCCAGTCCAAAGCCGACCCTGAAATTATCTCTGCCTTCGACACCAGCGGCGCCGAATTGCTTTATGAAATTCGCCCTTGTTTATGGGTTTGGCAAAGAAATGGCTAGGATAAGGATGAATACGGATGAAATGGAGTGAAGGATAAAATGGGTAAAGTTATATCAAACCCCTCAATTTGGGGGAACCGAGATTGGAGGATTTTGGAGGGTTGATAAAAACCTCACTTTCCATTCCCTTTTATTTTCCTCTCTCCCAAACAAGGATTTTGCAAGGACAAACATCTCCCTTCCTTTCCTTTCCCTTCTATCCCTTACTCCCAAACACACCCTTAATCGCGACCCGCCACGAGGGATTTTGTTTGCCTCCCTAACATTTTCTCACTTTAAAAAAAAAGGGCAAAGTACTCTTAGGCTGTGTTTGGGAGTTTGGAGGAAAAGGAAAGGGAAGGATTTAAAGGGAAAGGAAGGAAAGGAAAATGAGAGGTTTACCTTCTTCTTGTTTGGGAGTATGAAATATATGAAGGGAAAGAAATGGAGATTTTATGATATATTTTTACTATTTTACCCTTTATTAAAAAAATAACATAATTAATATCTTTATAAAATGTGAAAAACTAAAATATCTTTGTTTGGTCTTGAACCCCAAACAACGTCTGTATTCGTGTTTTATGGAATGTGAAAAACTTCTACTGCCTTTTTGAGTTTTTCGTGTTTTCACTCTTGGAAGCTGGTGGGCACAAAAATCTGGACAAATTCTGTATCATCCAAGGTTGCCTCCACTGTAAAACCATAATTTTGTTCTGCTTCAAAGTTTAGAAAGTGAGATATTTTTTTTAAATGGGCATTGAGAATGGAACAAGCAATGCTGATAACAATAACACAGAATGTGCTGAATGACTTCAGTGTTCAAAAAGTGAAGCTGTAAGTAATGGGGTGGAAGTTGCAGACTGGAATGGTATTGTTGAAGTGATTCCTCGCTTCAAAAGTGAAGCCATTCATAATAAAGGGGTGGCACTTGCAGATGAATTTGGTTCTGCTGACGGGGACTCTGGTGGACTTGCGCCGTCGCGGGTGTTGGCGGAGAAGGAGGAAGGAGGAAGGAGGGAAGGGAGGGGCGTGGTTATCGTCAGAGGGAAGCTTGCGCCAGGATGGAGGAAGTGGCGGGCGGAGTGGGAGGGAGATGGGGCCGGGAGTTGCGAGATCGAAGGGATCCCGAAATGGGGGGGTGGAGAGGCGGCGGGGAGACGAGGTAGACGGATGAGTGGATAATTTGGTATCAAAAATTCAAACAAACCCTGGGATACACCAATATCAATATGGCAAAAATCTCACTTTATCAAAACTCCCCAATTTGGGGGAACCGAAAAGGGAGGCTTTGAAGGGCATTCTAAAATCCCCATTTCCATTCCCTCTTATTTTCAAAACTCCCAAACAAAGATTTTTTAACTCTAAATTCCTCCCTTCCTTTCCTTTCCCTTCTAACTATCACTCCCAAACACAGTCTTACATTCCTTGACGTTTTACATTATTACACACGCTACCACTGTATTTTGAAACCTGACAAAGACCTCCCTCAGGTTTAACGGGGTTAACTCCCGTTTAAGCAAAGTATAAAATACCTCTCCTACCCTTGTCATTTGCTCATATCCTAACCAGCTATCCCAAACTCTCCATAATTCTTCCCCCTTCCCTCTCATGAAGTATAGAACCCTAGGGACCTCTCCATCGCCAGTATCCTCCTCGTACCCGAGAAGCCCGTCAACAACCACCAACCCAAGATGTCCTCCTCCTCCAGTTCAAACGGCTGTTAGTACCACAATAACATCCTCCTCGACCCCAAGATGTCGTTCTCATCGAATAGCAGTGCAAGCTCGCCCTCCTCCTCCACCCCGACAAGAACCCTTTCAACTTGGTAAAATATTGTAACCTTTTGGACCAGTTTTTCTCGGTGGTTCTTGTTTCTGCCTTTGTTTTTTCTTTCCCATCTCTTAACTTTTCTTTTTCTTTTTCAATTGAGTAATATGTGAACTAGCTAGTTCCCTGAGAAATTCGAAGCGTTAATTTTATTGCTTCCATTGCTATTGTTGTTGCTTGATGTAATTCGAAGTGTTGATTTCATTGCTTCCCGTTTGGTGCTATCTTCATTGAGCTTTTCTTCATTCTCACATCAATCTGGTTACATCAATTTTGTTATATATTTGGTTTCCTATTCATCGTGTTCGTCATCCTCATTATCACTTGTGCTGAGATCACAATTGTTCTTTGTTACTTCCAGCTGTTTACTGAGGACTACCTTTGGTGGTGCAGGTCATATCTGACTTCAGGTTCCTCTGCACTCTACCTTTTCCTATATGCTGGGGGAGCATAATAAAAATTTATTATGGCGCACGTGTTATAAACCCGCACATATCATCATGCGACATGTGGCAGTACTGAGGCTGCTAAGGTAGTGTCAAGTGGACATTAAATCTACTAACCGATAGTATTGAGGCTGTCAAATAAAGGCAATATTAATGTTGCCTAAACATTAAAGAGAAATTGCATAAGTGTTGTCATTATTTACCAAGTAGAGAAGCAATTTCCAGTAGTATTGAGGCTACCCATCAAGATAGTACTGATGCTATCTCAATTTTTTATGGTACTGATGCTATCAAAAGTAAAGGAGATGGTAATACTTATGTTACCATAAGGTCGACACCATCTCAACAGGGTCGACCCAGAGTTATTGGTGATTGGAGCTAAAGGGTGCATAGCAATAATACTGACATTACCAAAGACAACTCCAAATTTAGCTAAGTCCTTGAAACTTGATTCGTAATATTACATAGTGACAATGCTAATGTTGTTGATGAAGCTCACAGTAAGGCTTAGTTTTAATGAAACATGTGACCTTCTAGAAGATCTTCAGTTACATAGCGTTGATTGTGAAGCTTACCCATGATGGAGAAGTTATCTCCATTACATTGATTCAAATGCATGAAGTGCCACATGTACACACTCTCTGAAGTAGTGCGCTAATGGAGAATAAGGAGTAACCGCGAAGTATACATGGTGCAACATGAAGAGGAATCAAATTTCTGCAAGATCATTGGATGCTGAGAGTAGTTACCACATTTATCTATAAATAGGGAGGTCGAGTAACATTTCAAAAAGTCCTGAACACTCTACACTCCTCACTCGCTATAGGAAGACGAGTTATCAATGACCACCATTTTCATTTTTCCTTTTCTAGATAAGAAGAATTTATCTTCTTTTTCTAAGAGTAGAAGTAACTCGTAACTTATTAATCAATTTGTACTTGGAATGATGTTGTAAGTGTTTTCTCAAGTTCAATTCAATTATTTCTTTTCAATACATGTTATTAAATGACATGCCCAGCATTATTTCTCTGGTATTTAATGTATGCTTAACATGATCACACACTGTTCTTGTTGAATATTGATTCTTAACTTTACAAACAAACAATCAAGGCCCTTGTCGACACATGAATAAAGCAACAATGAGAGTTAGATCACTTTCTCCCCTCGAACGTAAAAGAGTCAACATTATGAGTTTAGGCCACCATTTGATTGCGTAGGCCATATTAAACTGAGAATAGTTTCCCAAGAAACGCCTACTTTTTACTTAACTGAACTTGAGATCACAAAGCCAGTATTTGGAGTCTTGTATTTTGGGTACTGCTACTTCTTTCATATGCTTACTTCGTGTTAACTGGTACAATTGGTTTTTATGCATGATTCTGGTTCACAAGGCTGATCTATTCATCAGTGAAAATTGACTGGCCAATTTTAACTTGGTCCCATGGTTCCAGTTCTAAGTTTAAGCGCAGAAATTTTTAGTCTCCTCAGTATATGTTGTTTTGCAATTCTAATTTTATTTGTTCAAATGTATTTTCCAAGTATCCATCCATATTTTGTATCCGTAGTATTCTTCTTCCCCTCCCCTCAGTATCCGTGAATATTCTCATTGTTTTATGTGGCACATTCACTATTGAGCAATCTACCTGCCCTCAATGCCAATCTAAATGTAACTGAGTTATGTTTGCAGCATTTTTCTATGTAATGTTTGCATTGTTTTTTCGCAGAAACAGCAGAGGGGTAAAGCTGTTTGGATGCCAAATAATGGTGTGATACCTACTCAAGCTGCTGCAACAAGCCAATTTGTATTGGTGGAAGGTGATGAAGGTTCAAGCAATGCAAGGGAAGAAGGCACTCAAACCAAAGGTGGGAATCCAAGGCAAGATCAAGATCCAGTAGGGACTGCAAGGGCTATTAGCTAGGTTGGGACTCCAAGTCAGAGCACAAGTAAACCAGTGAAAGCTTATTACAAAAGCACCAAAAGTAGATTAAATTTTTTTATACTGATTTTACAGTGGTTTTTTGGCTTACGTCAACCTGGTACAATGTTTTTTGTGGATAGGGAATTACTATAATTAGTTTACAGGATATTGGGATACTAGGTCTATGGCTGTAAATGGTTTTTTATACCTCAATCTGTGTAATGCATATGTGGTGCTTTTTGAATATGCATATGTGCTTAGCTGTTATGCTTGTACACTTTTGGTGCTTCTTGTAACAGAGAACAATTTGATTTTTTTTTCTTCGTAAGCATTTCAACAGAAGAATTTAACTTTCTGGTAATCTTAATTCACATATTTGTGTAGGTCAATTAGTTAAACTCAGATCAAATATGTTTTTACCAAACAACAATGAAGATAGTTCCAAGACAAACCTTGAAGTTAACAAGGCAGCAATTGTTTACATAGAAGTCGACACTTTTGCTGCTCTAAAGGCATTTTAGTGGTATGCTAAAGGATCAGGTGAGTTGCGTCCTCCCTAGTACTAGAAAATTTGAAGCTGGCTAATATTCCAAGAGCCATAGGTTCTTTCTGGCAAGGAATTGCAGCACTTGGTTGACATCTCGTTTACACTCTTTTTGGCTTGCTCGCACATTCAAGAATAAAAGAAAAGACATTCACACAGTACATCCTTTAAAGGAAGAGACTACTCTCTAGATTGAAACCAAACGGTTTTCAAATGACCTCCAAGAACTTGACTTATTAGTGAAGAACTACATAAATGGTTTCCCGCAATGCGAAACATATCTCATGCCACCACAACAACGGGGTGAAATAAGGCATAAGTGGAAGATCTAATTGCAGAAGAACTGGACCAAACAACTGCCAGCAAAGAAGCCTAAAAAAAGAAGTGATTGAAGTCTTGATAGGAAACATGTGGGTCTAAAAGAGGGAACCAATATTAGGTCTCTATTTCCTCATCAAGTGGTTAGGGAAGCCTCCAATTTAAAGTAGATGGATTTCAGAAGAAGAGTATAAAATTCTCGATATTGTCATATATGACCAATATTCCATGTTTCCTCACCAAAGTTGAGTTTCTCTACAAATTCGTATTTAAGCAATAGGTGTACTTCTTTTTTATGGCAGCAAAGAGTATTAAAATTTGCATTTGACAGGAATTTAGCCAAAGATTTATTGTGACATATGACAATCCATTCATTAATTCAACAAAGGTAGAAAATATTAAACTCATAAGTATCTTTTACGCTTACACCTACCCAACACCTATTTCACTTAACTACTACTACAATCATAAGTGCTCCAACCAACATTACAATCATAAACACCAAAGCACAAACAAGCATCTTCAGTGATTGTACAGTAGCTTCCACCACCTTCACTTGGTTCTTGCAATCGGCCATTTCCTTCTCAATTTCACTTTTCCAATCTAACAGGTGTCTGCTGTATCTTCAGGGGCAATATCCTCATAGTCATTGGGCAGCAATCTAAATTTAGATAAGAAGAAAATTAGTCGATAAAAGATGAATGGGAAATTCTAAAATCAGCAAGTTAGTAAATTTAGATCAGCAAATTAATAAATTACAAGCATAAAAGAATTGGCTGGATATTGCGGTTTAGATACTTGCAACTACAATGTACCAATTAACAAAGTTTGTCCATAATGGAGTTAGTAACGAAGTCAGTCTATAACAAAGTCAGTCCCTCTCATTGGAATTGAATCAAGCCCCATATTAACAAAGTCAGTCCATTATGGAGTTAAATTTTAGTGAGAATATATCAGAATTCTTCCTCAAGTGATTCCACAAAATTAATATATCAGAATACATAAAGTTTAATATATCAGAATACACAAAATTAATATTGCTTCTATATAATTGCCTACAAAAACTCTAACCAACACTATTGAATTCAAGGTATTTAATAGTGCTTTAAAGTTTTGTTCCAATGTTCATAGTGCTTTCCAATTTTTTTGGTGTAATTTTCTCCAATTTTTATATGGTGAGTCTTTTCTTCAAACAGGTTTTGGGCATAATTCTTACACTAAAGCACACTCGACTAGTAAAGCTAGATTTCTACAAACACAAGTTCAAAAACACGATATTACTTGTTCTAAATGTCAGAGGGAAACAAAAATGGCTCAAAATCTCTATGTGAACCCTAAAAAGTATACTCAAACATAGAAGAACACAAAACCTAGATGAGTAGGTTAAACGAACTCACCTCTTTGAATGACAAACTCCTCTTTGTTGTCACAGCACACCACAATGGAAGGGGGGTCGATCTTTTGCACTCGTCGATGGAAGTTCTACCACTTCACAATGGAAGAGCGGGCTCAATCAAATTGAGGGCATAATGGTAATTTTCTGTTTTTAGTTCCCATTAAAAACTATGTGCTGGTCACGTGCATCAGATCTGTTACTCATTTTAACAGAGGTAATGTTTTGGGGGAGCAGCAGGTGTAAAAATAAATAAATAAATAACAGGGGAGAGCTTTGCCAGGTTTCAAAATACATGGGTAAATTGTGTAATAGTGTAAAACTTCAGGGGATGTGAGAGTAATTTATCAAAAATATATAATATTTAAAAGGAAAATCAAGTTTGTAAAATTCTGTCAAATAATACCTTTAAATGTGACTCTCATAAATTATTGCAAAAAAAATTAAAATTTTAATTTTCATGACTATTTTATTATAAATAATTCAAAACTTGAATCTTCATTAATATCTTATTTATGAAAAGAATTCATTAATATCTTATTACATTTTTAAAATTTTTGAACTTTTTAACTTTTAATTTATTGCAAATAGTTAAAAATCTAAATCTTCATTAATATATTTATTTAGAAAGAATCCATTAATATTTTGTTACATAGTTTTGAATTTTAAAATTTTACGAATTAAATTCTTTTTAATGATTCCGTACATTGTATGAGTATTATTCTAGTAATAATAAAAAGGATAAATATTGAATCAATAAAAATAATAATTCCCTTAGAATGGAAAATCGCTCAATTTATTTGTTTCCAATTTGAGTTACACCAAATAATATCACATCCTTTGATTACTTGTTTTTCTTTTTAAGGTTGATTGAGTAAATTCCAATACTTCTTCATATACAAACATTAAATTAACATAATCACTTATTATTATTCACCAATGAGGTTTGCTCACATGGTCGATCTTTTACTCTTCAAATATTTAGGTTCAAATAGTTAGAAATAAAAATAAAGAGATAAATATTAATAATTTATGTATATTTTTAAATAAAAGAATACACAAGAGTTAACCTTTATTTATACAAGAAGTTGCTATATACGAAAGAAAAAATAATAAAATATAATTCTACACTAAATCAATTATAATCACCCTTAAAATCAACCGTGATCAATCATAATCTCAATCATAATCAATTACGCTAACATCCTCCCTCAAACTCAAGTGGGTATAGAAGAAACAAACTTGAGTTTGGAATCCAAAGTGCAAAATTGACCAAGATGATGAGCTTTGGTGAACAAATTGGCTGATTGATCAAGAGTGTCTATGGAAATGAGACGAAGAACATCACGTAGAATGTGTTAACGGATGAAGTGGTAGTCAATCTCAATATGCTTAGTACGTTCATAAAAAATATCATTGTGAGCAATTTGAGTAGCGCTCCTATTATTACAGTGAAGAGCAGTGGGAGATGACTGAGAAAATTCCAAGTCTTCAGAAAGCCAACGTAGCCAAAGTATCTCAAATGTGGTGTCAGCTAGTGCCCAATATTCTGCTTCAATACTGGAACGTGCAGTTAAAGTCTGTTTCTTGTTTCGGCATAAAATAAATGCATCACCAAGATAGATACAATAGCCAGTGATGAATCGTCAGTTAGTAGGATCTCCACCCCAATCAGCATCAGAATAAGCCTGGAGAACCAAGGAGGAGTTGGCTGAAAAATGAAGTCCATGAAACATAGTTCCTTTTATATACCGAATAATACGTAGAACAGCAGCATAATGAGTAGTACGCAAAGCTAACATAAACTAATTGACTAGATGACAACATATGAAATGTTTGGACAAGTTATAGTAAGATAAATCAAGCTACCAAACAACTGCCGATAAAGAGTAGGATTATCAAATATAGTACCATTCAGATGTGCAAATATGACATTAGGTTCTAGAGGAGTGGATTCGGTGCGACAGTCGGAGAGATCAGCTCTAGAGATAAGATCTGAGACATATTTAGCTTGAGACTGAGAAATACCATAAGCAGAAGAAATGATTTCAAGCCCCAGAAAGTAACTGAGAGGTCCAATATCTTTCATATCAAAATGATTACTTAAGAACTGTTTAAGCTCAGTAATACCCGTAGTATCATCACCAGTAATAATCATATCATCAACATAGAAAAGCAACACAATAGTAACTCTATCAGTTTTGGAGTAAATAGAGCAGAATCATGGGCATTAGAGGAAAAGCCAAATTGACTAATAGTACTGTGAAACTTGGCAAACCAAGCTCGAGGTGTTTGTTTGAGACCATATAAAGCATTTCGAAGACGACAAACTTTATTTGGTGAACAAGTGCAATTAGGAGGTAGACATATATAAACTTCTTCTTCCAAATCACCATTAAGAAAAACATTCTTCACATCCATCTGATTTAGAGTCCATTTATGAGTGGCTGAAATAGTAAGGAGAGTACGAACTGAAGTGATACGAGCAACATGTGCAAAGGTCTCCTCATAATCAATGTCATATTCTTGAGTGAAACTATTGGCAACCAAATGAGCCTTATATCGCTCAATAGAGCCATCAGAACGAGTCTTGATCTTGAACACCCTTTTACATCCCACAAATGCCTTACTAGAAGGAGAATCAATAAGGTCCCAAGTATTACTGTTCTCCAAATCCCGTAACTCTTCTTGCATAGCATACTGCCAATGAGGATCTGTGTGGAGGCTTCTTGATAGGACTGAGGTTCATGTAAGTGAAGCATGGTGAAAAACAATGATAATCACGAAGATAGATAGACTGAGTTCTTACCCTAGTTGGTCATTTAAAAGGAAGAGGGTGCAATAACAAGTGCAGGATTTACGTCTGGAACAACGTCATCAGGAGTGACTAAAACATCAAAAGTGTCTGGAAGCTTACCGGAGGAACCTGCATCAGAATCATTAGGAAAGAGATCAACAAAGGGTTTAGTAAAAAAGGAGTCAAAGTGGAAGTGAAGGACTTGAACTTTGAGAGTGAGGAGAACATGGCGTCTTCCCAAAAGATGACATAACGGGAGATACATAAGCGTTGAGAGATTGGATTCCAACAGCGATAGCCCTTATGTTCAATGCCATAACCAAAAAAGCAACATAGACGTGCTCGGGGCTTAAGTTTAGTGTACTCATGAGGTTAAAGGAAAACAAAACAAGCACAACCAAAAACTTTAAGAGAGTTGTAATCTAGAGAAGTATGGTGGAGACATTCAAATGGAAATAGATTACCTAGAATAGAGGAAGGAATACGGTTGATGAGATATACAGCATTGAGAGCGGCTTCACCCCAAGCACGTTCAAGACAAGAGGAGGAGATGAGCATAGCTCGGATAAAGTCAAGGATATGATAGTGTTTTCTTTAAGCACGATCATTTTGCTGAGAGGCACCAAGACAAGAAAACTCAGAGAGTGTATCCTGTTCAGCAAGAAAGGTGAAAAGTTTTGAATCACAATATTCAGAAGCATTATTACAATGAAAAACTTTAATTAATTTTGAGAAATTAGTTATGATTATAGTAGCAAAATTAATGTAAATTTAAGAAAGTTCTGAACGATTTTTCATTAAATATATTTAAGTAAAACGAGAAAATTATCAATAAATATTACAAAATATCGATTACCTCCCATAGTTTGTGGGGGGGCAGGCCCCTAGACATCACAATGCACAAGGTCAAAAGGAGATTTAGAAATATAAGTACTTTTACTGAAGGAAAGTGCAGGTTGTTTAGTAGTTTGACAAGAAGTGCAGTGAAAAAATTCATTATTGACCGAACCTAGAGCCCCTTGTGATAATAGGGGATGCAAATTTCCTAGAGAACTATGAGCAAGACATTGGTGTCATAGTTGGATGGAGGTGGATGCTGCATAAAGATTTGAGGCAGGAGGAACATAAAGGTTGGTGAATTCAAACAGCCTTCCGACTTTACATTTAGTCTCTATGACTTGTCTTGTCCATGGATCCTGCACGTAACAGCCAGAAGAAGAAAATATGACTTCATAATTAAGGTCACATAGTTGACCAACAAAAATGATATTAAAGTTTAATTTGGGAATAAGATATGCATCAGGTAAGTTAAGAGTGGACAAAGAGACAGAACTCTTATGACTAACCTTCATAAGAGATCTATCGGCTGTATGTATAGAATGTGCAGTATCATTAACAGACAGGGATGAAAAAGACTAAGATGTGGACATCATATGGTTACAACAAACATAGTCAAAGCACCATTTAGTATTACCTGGTGTGGTTGATAAAGTAGAAGAGGTATTACCAGAATTGGATAATAGACACTTAAGGAGGGACATAAGATCATATGACTTAGAAGAAAAGTCAGCCTAGGGTATGACTTAAGAACCTGGGGATCCTTTAGTAGCAGTAGTAATAAGCACAAATTTAGAAAAATTAGGACGATGTTGAAACTTGTTTTAATTAGACCTTTGAGGACATGTGAGACAGTTCTCAATTAAGTGCCCTGGGTCTTTACAATATCTGTAACATTTGGGGGCAGTGAACGCAACTGAGGTAGATTAAACAATATCTAATTTCTCCATTATACCAAGGAAAAACGCAAAAAATTGAACTTTTAGAGTCTGAAATTTAGATCGAAGTCTAGAATCTGAAATTTAGATCGAAGTCTAGAGTTCGGAGTCTAGAATCTATGATTAGATTGAGAGCCTAAACACTCTAATACCAAGTTAGATACGTAAATTGTGAAACAAATATTAGTAATTTGTGTATATTTCTGAATGAATACAGAGGGACTAACATCTATTTGTACAAAAAGACTGTTGTACAAGAAATAAAAAATAATAAAATATAATTATTTATTAAATCAATTATAATCATCTCTAAAATCAATCGTGATCAATCATAATCAATCATATTTATACAAATTATGGAGTTCTCACTCTAAATTTCTTAGAATTAGGAGACTTTTATGTAAAAAAAAACATATTATTTTTGCAGATGAAGTAACATAAAGCTGTCCATGAAAAATTATAAGGGTAATGTTATTCTCAAATAATTTTTTTTACATAACTTGCATAAATCTAATTATTACCACCTATTTTTATTCTTCTTCGTCATTAATGACCCACCATCCATTATGTTAGTTATGGGAGTCTCACATTACGTGACACATTCTATATATATATATATATTTATATATGTGACACTATCGTTTTTGAAAATATACATTTAAATAAATATAATAAGTTTGCGCTTGGCCAACTCTACCGACGATGATGCGCGATGGCAATTTCAACTTCAATGACATTTCGTAATAGGTGCATTTTGCATTGTACTTTTTACTGAAAGTTACATTGGTGCTCCGTTTAAAAGTTAAAACAACCAGATATAGAGTATATTGGGGAATGCTTCACACAATTTTTTTTGTTTTACATTATTATTACATATTTGATAAAATTAATTTTAATTTTTATATAAAATTTAATGTATTATAAAAAAAAATTAAGTTTTTTTATAATATTAAAAATTAAAATTTATAATTTTAATTTATAAATTATTTTTTATATTTTAATATATAAATATTATTTTATTTTTAATTAAATAATTTTTTAATTATTTTATATTTATTTTAATAATTTAATGTATAAAAATAATTTTTTATATTATCAAAATAAAATAAATTAATTTAAAATTAATTTTTATTTAATATATTTAAACATAAAATTAATTCAATTATAATTAATTATAATAAAAAAATTTATATAATAATTAATTATTAAAATAATTAAATTTTTACAATTATCTTAAAAACTTGCATCTTAAGTTATAACATCTTATAATACTATCCATTGTTTTATTTACCTTTTAGTCCTATAAATACTATTATTTTCAATTTAATCCATGGAGCTTTCGGTGTGGAACCTGATCTCAACGGTGCACGGTTGGCTAGCAGAGCTCCGGTGGTGCTAGGCGGTGCTGGTGGGGACGCAGGGCCTTTTGGGCTCCGATTTGGGTTCGTATTAATGATAATTGGGGCAAATGGTGTGGTTCTGTGTGTGGTGACCTTGCAGGTTCCAATTTGGTTGAGGTGATTCATCCGTGGAAGGGTTTTGCAGTTCTCCGTATGGTACTACTTTCTGTGATTTTTGAGTGTGGGTTTTGTTTTTGGGTTATTGTGTTTCAGCACTGGGTTTTGGAATCACACACAAATAGCACTTCTCGGTTCAACCTATGCCCATTTTCATCAAATGTCACTTCCTTTGCTGTCATTCCCATCTGATGGGCAGTACCATAGATATTCCATTTTTCTTCAACTAAATAATTTTGGCCCTCCTGTTGCATACACTTAATCCAATTTCATTTTTCAATTCCTTCCCTCAATACTCTGCCCATCACTTCTGCATGTACCTACTTCAACATCTCCTATTATATTCCTCAATACCTGCTGCTGACCATTGCTCATGGGATGGGTGGTGCCACAAGACGGGCATGACTAGAAAAATGTAGTGTACTCATCTACAAAAAAATGTAGTGTACACATCTTATGGACTGTTTTACAAGTTGTGTCGCAATCAATTTCTTTTGACTAAAACTCTACTTTAGTTATTAATATTTGCTTGTAAGAGTGTCTGCCCGGTAAGTTGAGTGAGTTAGATGTGTTTAGCAGTATTTTTAAATTCGATTCGTTCATCAAAATAGTGGGTTTGGTTGAATAGATTTTTTGGTTTAACTCAATCTAATCTGACCTGCTTAAGAGTAAATTAGGTTAAATCGAACTCATGGATTTGACATTTTTTTTAAAAAAATTCTTGAAAAGAAAATTAAAATACAAAATTTAACAAATTAACATCATAAGTCTTAATATCAAACATAATAGGTTTTAATCTATATAATTAACATCATAAGTCTCAATCTAACAAATTAACACCTTAAGTATCAACTGACCTTACTCAAATATAATATGTCTCAATCTCAAATAAATTAAATACTACAAGTTAATAAGTACATAAAAATTAATAACTAACAAGTCTTATTAAGTCGAGAATAAACTAAATAAAGTTAATCATAAATCAAACAATAAATTAGTCTAACCAATCGAAATCAGTGTCATCACACATGTCATATGTATTGACATAATCATTGACTTCACTCTTTATTTTTTCTATATACTCTTTATTATTTAAACAACTTTTTACTAAAAAAAAAAGCGTGAGTGGGTTGGGTTTGTACAGGTAAGATGTGTTCCAACCCGCTACCCAACCCACACACTACGGGTTGAAGTATTTTTCAACTCAACCTAACTTGTGAACCCAACTCAACCCGCGAGTTTGCAGTTGACCCGACCCACTAGACACCTTATTTGCTTTTATTCTCACTCTAGTCCTTGACATATCATTTTTCTCATTTTAGTTCTTAATATTTATGAATTCACTTTACTTTAATTTCTTTGTCTATATACCCGTTATCTAATAAATGGAGATGTTCAGTGTTAAAAATAATGTTACATCATTATTTGTGTGCATAAAAGTATGATAGAAGATGACTAGATGAATACATTTAAAATGACGTCGTTTTATTTTTCACTTACCATTTGAAACACTAGATGATTTTTTATCTTTTCAAATATCAAGTGAAGAATCGAATGACATAATTTTAGATGTATTTTTTCAAACATCTTCTATCAAATTTCCATGTTGCCAAGTAACAGTGTCACATTATTTTTAATAGTGAGATATCAACATGTTCGTCTATTATATATTAAATATATAGATAGAGGAACTAAATTAAAATAAGTTTATAAATGTCATGAACTAAAGTGAGAAAAATAAAATATCATGAACTAAAGTGAAAATAAAAGTAAATGTCAAATAACAAAACTGGGTTTTAGTCATTTCTTTTATTTGCAGGACCAGTTCTCAAATGAAAACTTCATATCTTTACCAATTGAACAAGTTTCCTATATTGATTCCTAGCCACTGATCTCTTTCCAATATATCAATGACTCTAACTGCATGGTGCACCGGTGCTCGATCACCAGCAAGGTGCAGCTAAAACAAAGCCTTTGTTATAAAATATAAAGTATGAGTTGAGTTATGACATAACATTCATGTTCCATTTGCACATTACTTCGTCTAGATAGATATTTATCATGAGCATAATTTTGACTTACTTAAAATGTAACACTTTTTTATTTATGTTATCATTTAGTCATGTGTTATTACATTTTAATTTATTTAATCACAATCATATAAAAAATACTTATGGAGAGGGACAACTTTAATATCCGTATAAGGAATATTTTGTAAGATAAAAAAAATAAAAAAATATTTTTCATCCAACTAAATACCTTCTAACCTTTTTTCATTGTATTTTTGTATGAGAGATGTGTCAAATCAAGTTATATGCGATTGTAGCATTCTCGCGAGATACGGTATGAATTTATAAATGAGTTAAAAAAGTTAGAGTATAAAAGTTAGATGAATAACGAGACTAAAAAAAATAATAGTCAAAGTTAATGATACATATTCCATGATAGTATTTAATTTTGATCAATTGTGATGTAAATTTTTTCACTATAATTCAATTATGTATTATCACATTTAATAACAACAACAACAATCAAAATATTTTCTTACTAGTTGGGGTAATGGATCAAACGGCGTTATTATATTCTGTCATAAATCATGTATTTAGAAAGGTCATTTAGCTTTAAATCCTTTCAAATGGTTTTTCCTATATTTTTTTTTGTTTCCCTCTGCCTCTAACTATGAGCAAAACCTGGTTCTTATCCTTTCTCTCTTCCCTCCGACCCCTTTAATCACCATTCATTTGTTACTTCTAACTATACTTGATTGAATTAATAGACACATAAAGGGTGATCAAAGGGGTTGGAGGGAAGGGTCGAAGGGGGTTGGAGCCAAGTTTTGTTCTCTAACTATTGAGATGAATTTGGATCTTCTCAATTTTTTTCCTTTCAAATAGTTAATTGTAGGACAGAAAAAAACACAAAAGTAATAAAAAAAATTTCACACTAATAACCAGGTCCACTAATAACTTTCTTTGTGTCTTTCTCTCTCCTACAATTGATTACTTGAGAGAAAAAAAATTGAGAGAATCCAAATTCCTATTGAGATATCCTCCATTTGATCTATTTTTTTTATTATTATTGAAAGCTTCTAAAGATTTTCTCCTCACATGACCAAATCACTTAAAATAAAATTCTATCATATTTTCCTCAACAAGTACTACTCCTAATTTTTTTAATGTATTCATTTATAATATTATTTTGTCTTCTATACCTACTCATCTAACACAATATTCTCATATATAACACTGAATTTATTAGACTTTAACCTATCTTATAGTTGTTATTATCGTTAAACTTTTTAATATAACAGCACGTCATTAAATAATAGTTTAAAAAAAGTTTTAAACTAACAGTTTATTGATGATTAGATGGTAATTGATGACTCAGTTGATTGATGTCTAGAGTGTCATCATAAATGTAAGCGAGTGTTTTATTTCACATAACTATAATTCTTTCTTTGTTTTGGTACAAGATGGGGCCAAAGCCCAAACAAAAGAAAACTAGGCAACAAAAGGAATCAAACGGGACAAAGAAACCCCAATCAAATCAGCAAACAAAATGGATGTGTAATCACAGGCGGAAGGCTGTCCCAAACTTTCAGACCAACTTCATGGTCCGGGCTCATATTGCCATCTAGTCCGCGCAACAATTACCTTCTCTTAACCGTAATTCTTTAATCAACCAAATTGTACGCATTCATACTCTTTCCTGTTGATTCCAGAATGGAGTTTGTGGTTCAACACTTTGTTCCCGCACGACATTTGGAATATTGGAAGCTGAACTTTTGTATTCCTCGGATAGGAATATCATAGCGCATAAGCATCTTGGGTTTGTCAGACCAAGGTAAACTAATATCATATCACATAAGCATCGTAAATCTTGTGACATAGTCAAAACTTTCAGGGAGGGCACAGAAGTTGCAGGCAGAGGATTTTCAACTGATAAATAAGGTGAATGACATGAATGACCACGTGTTATAAACATAATGTTACACTGAATTGAAATTCAGGTGAGTAATACAAAGAACTGCTACCATATTTACAGTTCAGCAATCAATAGCTCTATTGCCGCAGAGGAAAGTAGCCTACCACATAAACTGTGTTCCTATTGCATGATATGGGAGCCAAACTAGTACCAGTTAAACAGAGCATTTACTATGGGATTTTGAGGGACAAATGAAAAAGCAGAAAGAAGGAGCAAAGTTCTGTGACAGGGGTCCAATGCAATTCATAAGCACAATGTAAGGAACTAATAAAGCCAACTTTACACCAAACTTAACAATACTATATGTGGTAGTTGCTGTTGCGATTATATTGTGTTTATTGTAATTGCGGATAATTGTGAGAAAATATGGTTAATGCGTGATTACAGAGACTACCAAAACTACAACATTGCGATTACAATTGTGGTTAAGGATCGTAAATTGAAACCATGCTAACTCAGAAATAAGTGACAAGAATACCAAAATCTGAATTAAGTGCCATTATCTATTAAATGAAATGAGAGTTTAAAATTGTGATATTTGAGCTGCGTCCTTGAGGCCACAGAGCTTCATAAGCAGAGTAAAAACTCAGCTAACTACAACAGTATTCTCTTCGATAACAATTCATTTCCCGGAAGAGATTAGAGAATTATTATGATAAACAAAATAATGAACTACATATCAATCAAGCTAAAACTAGCCTTCAAAATCACCAGAGGCATAAGCCAGATGTAACTGTGAAAAATCAACCCATCCATCAAAGTTCTTCATCAGATTCAGAGAGATGCATCTTGCCCTTCCCCTTACGCACCTTGCTATTCTCAGGGGCTTCAGGAACCTTGTACGTATCAGGTGTAACCTCTGTTAACCACATACCAGGGAAAAGGGTCTGCACAAAAATCAAATCATAGGTGTTATATTTTCCACACCAACAAACGAGTTTATTAACAAAAACTACAAACACACAGAATCAAAGGCAAATGCAACTTACATCCATTTGCTTCTGGACAGCTTTGGGCCTCCTGGTGGGCCTCCGCGGGGGGCGGTGACCCACCATCGCCATGAAATCTTCCTCAATCTCTTTCTTCGACAGCTGCAAAGAAAATTTCGGCCTTTGCTGCGTCTTCTCAGAATTGCTTCTCAAATTTGGCAACTTCACGGCACCGTTACCGTTAGTCCTCACCGGCGAGGAGCAATTGGGTTTCTTCTCATCAATCTTCAACCCTTTCCCACTACCTCCGACAGCAGCAACCGGAGACTTACACTCCGCTCGCCTTGACCTAAGCTTCCACGGCTTCGCACCCTCCGCCACCGCCTCCGTCACGGTCGGCGAAGATTCCTGCTCTTCTTCTTTTTCTTCATCCTCCTTGTTCCTCAAAATCTTGTCTTTCATCTTATCCGCCGCGGTCTTCAGATCAAGCATGAGCTTCTGCCTCATCGCGTCGAACCCGTCGTCAACGTCGCTGTCGCCGCCGTCAACTCGCGGTTTCCGCATCCTCGAACTCCTCGCGCTCGACGCCTGGTTCCTCTCCGGCTCCAATTCCATCTTCCGGTTCACCGTCGAGTCGACGGACCTCGACGCTGGAGATCGCCGATCTCCGCTGCTGGAAATGTCAGCGCTAGCGCCGCCCGCCGCTTTCGTGCACCTCAGGTGCCTCTGGCCCCCCCACTTCAAGGACGGTAACGTGAAATTGTGAAGACGCTTCGATATCTTGGGACTCGTCGCCATGGACTCCGGCGCCGGAATCGCACCTGTCTCTTCGCCCAAACCCGGCAACACCATTTACCTGAAGAAGAAAATCACAAGAGAAAAAAAAAAAACAGCGAAGGCGAAAAAGAAAGAAAACTCAGCACTGCACTTAGTGCTGCTGAGAGCAAAGGCAGAACGAAACAGAGCTGAAGATTTTATCGGGAAAATAAGAGAATCCTCACATGAAAGGTGTTCTGCAAAGTGGCCGGGAAACGTAAGTATATATAGGGAGTGAGGGAAAAAAGAGTAGAAGAGACGGATTTAATGTTCGGGTTATTGGATTTGGATCATGCCATCTTGGGTAGGGGGTAGATTTAGATATGCTATATTGCTGCCTTCTTTTTTTGTTGTTTTTTTCTTCTTGCGTGATATTGAGCTTGGTAGTGTATATATATACGAGGTGTACATACAATACGATAATAATACGTGAATATCAAAAATTTTAAAAGTTATATAATACGATATAATAAAGAAAAAATATATAAAATTAATATAATATTAACATAAAAATATAAATATTAAATTAAATAAATATATTAATGTTTTATGAGTCAAATGTAATTAATATAAATATAATAAAATATTATTATTTATCTAATTATAATAATATTCAATTTGTATTGGTACAAAAATTTAAAAACTAATTGAAAGATATTAGTTAGAAATATCCAAAAGTATATAAGAAGTATTTGATATGATATGTATTAGATACTAATACGATAACTATTTTGAAATATTGGTACTTCCTAAATATTAAGATTGAGCTTGTAGGATACAATGTTCTAAAAAATCTATTAGGTAGAAATTGAAATATTGGTTAAAAGGCTAAAAATCCATTATAGCAATACCAAAACAATAAAAGATTTAATGAAATTCATGGCGTTATTTAATAATTTACAAAGGAATATGCAACCTTTTTCGGAAGTTTAGTATTTACACTTATTATCTCATCATTTTTGCTCGCTTATATTAACTACTCGTTCAGAGAACCAACGGTTAGTTGATCATGTGCATATCACGTGAGAAAAGGTGACTCCTAATAATTAAAACACATTACTAGCCTTAATATTAAAACTTCTAAAAAAACAGAATGAACAATTGGGATAAGATTTTAGAACATGCATCCTTATAGGGCTGAAAACGAATTGAACTGAGCCAATCCTAGTTCAACTCGGCTCGACTCGATAAGAAAGGGTTTAACTCGAAACTCGGCTTGAGTTCGATATGAACCATTTTTCGTAGCTCGAACTCGATTTGAGCTAAGCTTGCGAATTGCTTATTTTGGCTCGTGAGCTCGAATTATATGAATCAAATGAAATATACTAGTTTGTGAACCTGGTTCATTAGCTTAATTCATAACTCAATTCAACTAATTAATTGTCTCATAATTATTTTTTTAGATTATATTATTGAGTGTATATATATATAAATCAAACGAGTCGAGTAGCACTTAGCTCATGTTTAGCTTATTTATTTAACGAGCTTAATTTTGATATCAACTTCAACGCATTTAGTTCATGAACGAAGTTCATCGAGCTGATTAATGAATCGAGTCTCGAACTAATCTTGAGTTGATTCAGTTCATTGTTAGCCTTACATCCTTGTGAAGTCAGAAGTGAAAGAAGCCAATGAAGAGTAGAACAGTTGGAACCATTGGTACCAATGGTCTAAAAGGAAGAGTAACATTACTAGAGCACCTCTTTAGGTAAAAAAAATTTTGTAACCCTAGCTGGTTGATTTTGTGGTTTTCTTTGTTAATCTTTGTGAATGTGGATGTTGGCTTCTCTTTGTTAACCCAATTCATTCTTTTCATACTTACAATTTGTTAGTGCTCGAGCTATAAGGTTTTATTTAGATTTGCATTTGCTAGGACTTGATCTCATCTACCATGACTACATCAGGTGTCAGTGAAAGTATATGTTTATATTTGATGTACCACAAGGCATCCATGGTTGCTTCTCTTTGAGGTGTACAATAAAATTTGAAATTATATGTTTATATTTCATATGTCAAATTGAATTAATGTAAGTACAATAAAATACTATCATTTATCTAATCATTGTGGTATCCAACTTGTATTGGTACAAAATTTCAAAAACTAATTGAAATATATAGGCTATAAATATCTAAAAGTATCTAAGAAGTATCCCATACGAAACCTATCGAATACAAATACGACAACCATTTTGAAATATTGGTGCTTCCTAGATACTGAGATTGAGATTGTAGGATACAATGATCTAAAAAATTTATTAGGTAAAAAATGAATTTTTGGTTAAAAGGCTAAAAGTACATTACAGAAATACCAAAACAATGAAAGCTTATTTAAAAAAGTTATAATGAAATTCATGGCATTATCTAATAATTTACAAAGAAATACTCAACCTATTTTGGAAGTTTAGTTTTTACAGTTATTATCTCATCATTTTTGGTATTAAATATAAATCTCCTTCTATGAATTACACGTGTCTCGCTTATATTAACTATCCGTTAAGAGAACCAACGGTTAGTTGATCATGTGCATAACACATGAGAAAAAGTGACTCCTAATAATTAAAACACATTACTAGTATTAATATTAAAACTTCTAAAAAAAGAATGAACAATAGGGATAAGATTTTAGAACATGCATCCTTGTGAAGTCAGAAGTGAAGGAAGCCATTGAAGAGGAGAAAAGTTGGAACCACTGGTACCAATGGTCTAAAAGGAAGTGTAATGTTATTGGAGCACCTCTTTAGGTAAAAAATTTTTGTAACTCTAACTGGTTGATTTTGTAGTTTTCTTTTCTAATATTTGTGAATGTGAGTAATGGCTACTCTTTGTAACCCAGGTCATCTTTTTCATACTTACAATTTGCTGGTGCTCGAGCTATAGGTTTTTCTTTATATTTACATTTGTTGGGACTTGATCTCATTTTCCATGACTGCATCAAGTGTGGGTGAAATTATATTTTTATATTTGATGTACCATTAGGCGTCCATGACTGCTTCTTTTTGAGGATTTTTGGTTACCTAAAAAAGTAGGGTCGAGCAGTAGAAGAAGACAAAGATACTTTTAGGTGTCTTGAGGGTAAAAATAACTTTTCACCATTTAATGAAGCAAAAATAACTTTTCACCATTTAATGAAGCAGTGTCCAATCCTATTATCTATAAGGAAGGTCATATTCAATTTCAAAATTAGATGGGTATCAAGTGTAAATATACCATGTAAGCTCTAAAGCTCTTTATACATCAATATTTCCTATGGTGTTTTGATGATAACCAACTATGTTAGAAATTATGATTTATGACTTAAGTGTTTTAAATGGTTAATGCACTTCTATGGAGTTTCTTCTTTTATTTTGTGATATGCAGGACTTAAAATATTATACACGAGGAAAACTTCTATATGGCTAGGATAACTTAAGAAAATTCATAGATGACTTGAGAAAGTTGTTCAAGAACTTGAGAAGGTTGATTCAAGTTCAAGTCCTGAGAAAGTTCACATCAATATAAATAAATAATGAAGAACTCTCCCAACTAAAATATTTGAAAATCAAAACACAATTGAAGAGCATTTCATCCACCTACTATGCCAAGAAAATTCATCTAGTGGAGTTAATTGAGATGCTAAGAAGATTCAAGCTAATCAGAAGCTGAGAAGATTAGTTGAGAAAGTTGGAGGTGAGAAAACTCAGAATGAACATTCTCATTTTCTAACACATTGTATTTTCAAGTTGAGTCATCTAAAAGGACAATACTAATGGCTAGTTATAGGGGCAAGCACAGTGGACTGTTCTAGGACTTTAATAGCTAGTTTCTGAAACTTATAAAAGTGTCTTAGCATCAAGATTTAAAGGTTTGATGAACCCAAGCACAAATAGAACAATGTTCATTCTTTCTTAACCTTCCCATTAGTGCCTATTTACTTCAAACTCAATTAAACTCTCAGTAGGTGTCGTTTAAGCTCTGAACTATTACGTGTATCCACTATAGGAGTGATTTCAAGAGCTATTATTGTCCCAAAATTATTATTCCTCTTTCTTCATGGTTGTAAGTAAGCTTTCAGGTTTTGCAAGCCACAAGTATGATCTAAGTGAAGCCTTAAGAGGATGGGAAGCAAAGAGTACTTTGAAAGTAGCCTGGAGAAGTTGAGTGTTTCAAACAATACTCATTCATAGTGAAAATCCTAGTGAAAAACTTAGTACCTGATGTAGCCCACGTAATTTTTAAGTGAACTAGTATAAACTCTGGTGTTGTGCTTCCTCTAACCTTATCTATTATTTTCTGAGTTTATACTTAAAGTTTTCAAACCCAACCCACTGTATTTGAAGTTCTACAACTATGTTTGTGTTGAGCTTCATACTAATACACTTATGTTCTTATAAAATGTCCTTATTATTTTAAATCATTGTTTAAATTAGTTTTTAAAGTTTTACTCATTGTTAATAAACTTAAGTGAAATTTTATCAAAGGTTAAAACTCTTTTGAGGTGTTTCTTCCAAGCCGAGTAATGTTTGGTCTGCAAGTGTACAGGTCGAGCAAGTAATATGAGAGTGAGAAAGAGTATCGTGTCCCAAGGAATTTGGTTTTAAAGTTTGTATTATCATGTATTTAATCACTTTGTTTAGGCTTAAGCAAGTGAAAAATTGTAAAGATAAAAGAAAAATGCACTGAAATAAGATAACCAAACAAACATTCAAAATAATAGATTTAGCAAACGTTAAAAGGCTAGGGAACTTTCTTCACCCACTACTTCACTTGATTGATGTAACTTACAAGAATATGAGAAACTAAGCTTAAGTTATTGGCGAAAACCTCATGCATCCATAATGCATATGTCTAGGTCACTTCAAGTTTTAGCGTTTAATTGCCTAAAACATATGGCTTTATGTGAAAAAGAGTAATCTTATGCTCATTCAAACTTTATTTCAAACACATGCTATGTTTGGTCAATGGGTATGTGTCCATCCTATTGGCTACTCAAAACACTCAATAAAATCAAGTGAAAATTGACCATGCATTATCCAAAACCAAGGTCCTACTCCCCTTCCCTATGTCTACTTCAAGAGAAAGCCTCAAATCAATTAGTGATCAAGTAATTGAATACAATAAGGATAGATTTGGATAAACAACTCATACCTATTAATCAAATATTTAAGAATAAGTCATTTACAATCAAGATTCATAATGGGATCCAAAAGATCGCCTAAAAAGAACTTAGAAGTCCATAATATTCAAAGACACAAAAGGTAGAAAGAAATCCATAGAAGAACAAGAAAATCAAGATAGGGAGAAGAAAGTAAAACTAGGGATGATCCTTAATCTTAATCCTTCTCTTGAAGCTTGATATTCCAATCTTCAAAGATCTTCTCTCAAAAACCCTAAAACTCAAAGCTAATCTCTCAATTTTCGGGCTTGAAGGTCTAAAATCAAGAATAATGGAAATGACTCTCTAATTACATTAAAAATAAAATAAATCTCGGAACAGAGCGTTACTCACACCTAGGCATGCTTAAGCCATGCCTAGGCATGGCCTTCTTGGCTAAAAGGTCATAAAAATAGAAATAGTCACGCCTAGGCGTGATCTCTAATTGTATTTTCCTTGCTTTCCTCTATTCTTCTGAACTTACATGCCATTTTTCACCTTCCAAATCTTAGAACTAGATTTTGGGCTCTTCATAAAAGTTGTAAGGCTTTCTCTTAACTCTAAAATGCCATTGGGATCATCCCAAAAATAAGGTCATTTTCTCTAGTTATGATGAAAATACCAGAGCAAGTTCAAGATGCCAATTTATCAATTTGGCCCAAAATTTCCTTAATGTTTATGTGCTTAATCAGGTGGAATCAAGGAAAGTGGTCAACATAAAAATTGTAGATATATCTCTTAGCTTTCAATGACTTTAGTATTGCTCTGGTTGGAGGTCTACATCTTCAAATTTACTCCATTTAATCTAATATGGTTGGCAAAGCTCAAAACTTGATATCCTTATCTTCTTGTCTTGACTTGATTCTTTTTTATTTTTGGCACTCCTTTGGGTTATCAACCTACCTTCCAAGATTAAAATATGCCCCAATATGACACCATTCATGAACGATACATAATTAAACCAATTTAACTCTAAATCAAGCCTAATCAATATTAAAGCACATGTAATTCAAGATATTCAAATAAACTCGCAAACTTTGCCAATTTCTAAACAAATCAAGGACTTAACATACATTTAAGCACAAAACTAAGATATAATAAATTTATTTCATAGAGTTATCAAGTAACAATTTAAGTAAGTCAAGAAATTTATTAACTCAACGTATATTTCAATTATATAAACTTTCTCACTTGTTTTATCCGTCATAAGTTGAACCTTCTCACCCTTGTTTTGTTTAAGTTTCCAACTTTCTCACCATCAAGTATATCATGTAATCCCCAAATCCCTTCAAAAGCATATAAACTTGCTGAAGTCCTTTTGAACTTTATGAGTTTTGATGATTAACAAACTTAAACTTAGAATCATATGTTTACTAATATTTCATTTAAGTGTATCAAAGCACATTTAAGAAGACTCCTGGACAATTAACGTGAATTTTGCAAATTTTCTTAAGATTCACTTTGAGGGAGTCTCAACTTGATCAAAATGTTTATAGAGAATCGCTGAAATTTGACTAAGTTATTCAGAAGACAACCATCAGAAGTAAAGTCCACTAGAGGACAAGAATCAAAAGTCATGATCGTCAGAAGACAATAATCATAAATAAAGTGCATCAGAAGACTAAGTTCAGAAGCCAACTTCATCAAAAGACAAATCTATCAAAAAATCAAGCATAAAAAGAATCAAGTCTTTTAGAAGTATACGAGTTTAGAAGAAATCGCTTGCCTATGAATAGAGCCGTCAAAATGGGCTAAGCCCGATAGGCCGGCCCGAATAACTCAATAAAATGGGTAGGCTGGGCTAACAAAATGTCTGTCAAAAATTAAAAATAACCCAAATTAGCCCAGTTCGAATGGGCTGGCCCGCAACGGGCTGGGTTCGCCCAACCAGTTTACATTAGAAAAAGGTGAGCTAAGCTAACAAAATGTTAGTTTGAAATTCATATAGCCCAATCTGGCCTGACCCGATCGGGTTGGGGCCACCTATTTTGACAGTTGTACCTATGAATAGCAAAGTCAAAGCCAAAAACCTTCAAAAGTTTGAAACTTTTGACTATTGCTGGAAATGGACAAAAATCATTAAAGAAAAACTGACTAACTATTATAGGATAAGAAAACGGTAACCTAACTTTCAACAGTAACTGTTGGAGACTTAAACAGCTAGTTTTTGAAGCTCTATAAATTAGAGAAGCCTAAAAGATTAAAGACATGAAGTGAACTGTTATTTTGCCAAGCTTCTAATCAAACTTCTGAACGCTCAAATCTTGCTTTTGAACAAGTTTCTCTACTGAAACTGTCTTCTGATCACTTGCTTAGAAGATAAACTTATTCTCTCAAATTTTTAATTACTTAGATCCATTTTTTGAGTATTAGAGAACAAAAATCTATTTCTCATCTCTGTATTGAATAGAATAAATCTACTCTTTGAGTGCTGAGAGAAACACAAACTCATATATTCTCTTTTTAACTTGATCCATTAATGATCTGAGTGAAAGTTTAGCTTGAAGAGGTTAAGGTGGAGCAAATACTACTTGTAATCTAGCTTAGAGAAACTAGGGTTGAAGAAAGAATACTCATGGCAATACTAAATCCTACTTTTTGACTTGGGACTAGATGTAGGCACATGATTTGGACGAATTAGTATAAATCCCTATGTGATCTATTCTGAACTTAATCTCTTAGCTTTCTATTCTTTAAACCTAGCTTATAACTTGTCCTTCTGATAACTGAAATGACCTTTTTCTTTAGCAAAACTAAGTCTTTAAAAGTACTTTGATTCAAACTTAGTTTCTTTCAAGTACTATTTCTGAACAACCTAACTTTTGATATATACTCTGATTTATTCAAGTTGAGAAAACTTGAGAAGTAGTTAAGTTTACAGGAAATATTCAGAAATTAGAAGCATGATTCAACCCATCTTCTCGTGCTATTGCCACTTTCATATCAAACTTGAGAAAGTTATTAGAAAGTTGATTTTTACAAGTCTTAAGCTATAAAAAGAGGACACGATTCTACTGTCACTTCTTGTGTCATTGGAAACTTCATGCTAAACCTCCATAGAAGTTGAAGTAATATGCCATATGTATATAAATATATGTAAAGGTGAGTATACGAGTTAACCCGACCCTACTTATGATGGATCTTCTATAAGCAAGCTAGACCAAGTTAGCCTTTTTGATAAATGGATTGAGGTTTAAAGTGGTCATAACCCAGCCCTTTAAAGTTTGTAGGTTAACGGGTCAACCCATTAACCTGTTGTTTCAGAATGAATTTGAGACAGTTACAAAGCATATAGAAATTGGTTCGTAAGCTTGTGAGATATATAGAATGCGAGAACTACAACCTTGTTGGCTTGGACTAGAACTTAATAAAGTAATCATGAGGATGAGCTAGATATATAATAATCTCATGCCTTTAATAGCCCATCTAAGGTTGTATTCTCTTAGCTTGGTCTTGCCTTCATCTTCATGTTATGGGGTATTTATAGAAAATATTTGTCGAAAGGCACAAAAGGCATTTGTGAAAAGAGTTGACTATAAGCCTTGGGGATATGTTCTGATAGGTTCTGATTAGTTAAGGTTAAAGTTAGCTACCATTTTGTCTTTGGATAATGAGAGGTCAGACAATAGGTACATTATTTTAGGGTCTATTTATCATGAAAGTAAGATTAGGTTAAAAGGCTGAATCAATCCTTTTTGGCTTTATCTTATTGTCCTAGGTGGCATGAGATCTCGAGGTGCTTCATCTTGTGGCTTTCATGAAGTCTCGTCATCCAAGGCTTGAATGCCTTTGAGAGATAGCCTCTGCCTAAAAGCCTTCTAAGCCAAATCAGTCATTATATTTTCTAATAATGTGTTTATAGGCTATTCTAGGTGTCATCCTACACCTAGGCTATCGTAGCTCATTATGACCCTCTAACCATCTAGTCTGCTTTCCTGGTTAGTTTTGAACGAGTCTAGTTAGGGCAGAATTGGGCTATGTATCATCATCCCCCTGCACATTAAGAAAAAGGATTATATTCTTTTTTCAAAGGACATAATGCTATTTCTGTTTCTTTCAAATTTATTAATCATTATTACTTACCGCATATTTTCTATATTATTATTTTTTACCTATCACGTGATTTAATGCTTTTGTCAACTAATCATGCCATCCTATAAATTTGGGCAGCATATGCCCATTACTCCAATGCATACATGTAGTTGGCAGTTGCCTTCTTGCTCTATTCAAACCTTGTTACTTCATCTCCCTTCAATCTCTTTTTTTCTTGCTTCTTCTGCTTATAGCTTTCCAAAACTTCCTTCAACTATTAGAACCATGGCTTGCGATTCCAGATCTTTAGCCTTAAGTTCTCCGTTAATTTTTTATTCTGATTCATTAGATGAGCTTACTTTTTATGTTCTGATGTTTGGTGTTTAGGCTAAGTTTCCTGCTCCACGGGTCGACCTAATGGTACCCAAAAAACAAAAACTGATTATAGAGGTACAATACATGCAGCGACCGTTCAACTCTCTAATTCCTCCCTTCAGTGAGTCATTTTTCACCTGAGAACCATATGTGGTTCCAATTCTTCTAGCGGATCTTTACCTGTGCCACACTCCCTCTACTAAGAGGCCAGCTTCCATATTGACCATTCTTTCTTACGCAACTATCTAATAAGCGAAGAATTGTATTTGTCTTCTTTCCATTACTCAATTTGCATAAATCCCACCGAAGGTTGGGCTGAATAGGTTACACATGTCTTTGCTCATGATCTCCTCTTTATTGTTGTGTTGGAAAAGGTAGGGATTGCTGATGCCATTTGTGCATCCCCTTACCTTGCCATCTCTAGGTAGATCAACAACTTAAAGTTGATGGTTCAACATGGAGCAACCAAACCCATACCTTTGTGACATCGTAGGGGAATTCATCCACACTCTTAAAGATCTTGATATTCTCTTAAAACTTCTTACGTTCGATGATGTAGATATATCTAGTATCCCCCTGAGCTTTTTCATTATAGATATAGCGAAGACACTAAAAGAAAGTTCCAAGAAGAGTGTTGAGTACACTTCGAAAGTGTTTAAGGTTAGCTATAAGAAGTCCCCTTGGCCAAAGATCAGGTGTATTAGCAACAAACTTCTAGCTGACAAGTGTAAAAAAGTTAAGGAATCCTTCAAGTATACCCACTCCAATTGTATAAGGTATTTTTGAGTAATCCGTAAGTGTACGGGTCGAACAAGTAATAGAGTATAAGTGATAAGTGTCGTGTCCAAAGAGATTTGAGTGAGTGAATGTATTATGGGTCAGTTAATTACTTCTTCAGGCTTATGTAACACAAAATTTGATAATAATAAAGAAAATTACAATCAAAGAATGTATCCACACACAATACACCAAAACTAATTCTTCACCAACTACTTCACTTGGATACATGTAATTTCCGGAAGTTTGAGTTAATGCTTAGGCTTTGTTAGTCGATACCCTCTTTTAGTTAAATGTCTATATCTAGATCAATTAACCATATTTCATTTCCTAACGTATTATTGTATGCATAGTGAATTAGCACAATTACACTCATTAAGTTCAAGTATCAAACACATGTTATGCAAGGCCAATGATTATGTGTCCATCCCATTGGCTAATTGATATACCCAACTCATGCAAGTGTAATTGAATAAGCATCATCCATATCATGTCCAAGTTTCCAAATCCCTATATCTTCATTTGAAAACACCCAAATCATGCAATTGGTGATGAAGCAATTACAAGTATTAAGCATAGATATGAATGAACAAAACCACAACATTAACATATAATATCCAAGAAATTACAAATCATCCAAGATCCATAGTGGGATTCAAAAGATCCCCTAGTTACAAGTTTAAAAGCCCATTAAAAACAAAGGATCCATCACTACAAAGAGACTCATTCTAAGACAACAAAGATTAAGGAAGAGAGAAGAGGAAGAAGAACTATAGATGATGGAATTGAAGATTGATCCTCCTCTTGAGCCTTGATCTCCAATCTTGAATGATTTCTCTCTCTAGATCTAGATATCACAAAACAGGAGCTTTTCTTTCGAGGTTTGGGGTTGAAAATAGAATTGGGGTCTAATTACATAATATTGGTCAAAAAATACAAAAAAAAGTACGAATTTGGGTCGATTAACCAAGCCTGAGCATGATTAAGCCAAGATTAGGTGTGGAGCTCTCTATCCCATTCACTCATATCAATTGCAGGCATGGCTTCCTGGCCTAAATTCCTTTGTTTTCTTGCTTCCTCATCCAATTACAACTTCTAGTCTTCTTGCCTGACTCTTCTTGAAGTCCATTATCTTGACAAAACCTATAAAACAATCACTAAGACTTTACATGAGAATATTTAGTTTGTTAGGAATTTTAGGTTTTATTAACAATGAACCCAGTCAAAACCAATTTTTAGTTAAGAAGATATGAAAGCTCATAGTTTCCAAATTGGGCTTAAATTCTCCCAAAACCATGGAAAACTTGGATTAACAATTGAATTATCCTCCCAATTAGAAGAGTAATAACTCCATTTCTTGGAGTGATCACACTCTCAAACCTAAATGTTTGCTACCATTCGAGCAAACTTAGCCTAAGCATGGAAACTATTATGGTCACAAAGATAAGGATGATACAACCTCCAAATCAACTTACATTTGATAATTTCAATGCCTAAGAACCATACACACGCTCAAGGATCAATCCCTAACTTGACTAAACATGAATTTCATATAATTTTTATTCCACATACGTTCTCACCAAAGTTTCCTCTATGTAAACATGTCATTTCCCAAAATCAAATATGCTCACTCTCTTCCTAATCATGACACTCATATGCAAACAAAAATATAACCATGCATATGTAAATCAATTAATGAATCTCAAGATTGTTTTCCTCTCTTTTTCCACTCTTCTTATGCAATACTCCTTCATCCTTCATGAACCATTTAAGCATAAGCACCATTTTTTAAGTTTTTTTTTATTTTTAAATTCTTTTTATTTATTTGATAAAGAATATGGAGTGTAAGAGAATCAAACTAGTGAGCACATGTCTCCTCCACATATCATTAACCCTTATCGTAAAGTATTAGAGTTATGACCATGCGCCTCTTCCACACATCACACTCCTATACCCCTACTAAACCATTCCTCATTCTTAATTAGACCAAATGGTGTCACTATTAGGAGTTGTTACCCAAGATTTTATATCAAGAGAGTTGAAACAACCTAGGTGATGCATAAATGTCATTATATATGCATGTTATAGTCATTATTTATATATGTAATGACACTTAATTTCCAAGAATTCACATATGCTCTAATGAAAAAAAAATTCATGCACAGCAAGAGGATTCAATGGGATTAACACGCAACAAGACTTATATGCAATTTCTGTTCACAAAACTTATTTCATGCCCCATACAATCATTGGGTGGTAATCTCATATATTCAAACCATTGATATACAAATTGTTCACAAGTTCATGTATCATCACGTCTTTTACTCAATCCATCAATGTTAAGCTTATGATATTACAATGTAGCCAATAATAGAAGCTCAAAATGAACCAATCTAACCCACAAATGACAAACAAAAAGAACAATACAACATAATCTAACAATCATAATCAAACAATTTCAACAGTAACACATAAGTTCTAGAAGAAAGTCTAAAGTGCATAGGAAAAAGGAGGTGGATCATATACAACTCAAAAGCAATATGAATAAAAAAGCTTAAGATAAAACCTAAGAGGAACATTGTCCTCACTATTCACAACCAATACATAAGAAAAACAAAGAAAGAAGCACAAGAACAAAAAGCCAAAAACTCCTTGAGGTGAGGGCCAAATGCGTAGAGGCAAAGGTATTCAAGCTTAGCACAAATCCATGGTTCAAGCCCCAAATGACATGCACAAAAATGCCGAGAGATCAGGACCAAGAAACCCCTTCATTTTCACATTTTTCATTTATTCATTTTTTTTTTGACATAACCCAACGTGGCCCCCTCTGCCATTTTTAGCTTCTGGAGTCCACGAGCACCACGCCTAGGCGTGGTCTTCTCTACCATGTGAACCTAATAGAGGCTGAAAGAAACATGCCTAGGAGTGCTTAGCCATGCCTAAGCATACTTTGCTCAATTGCATAATTATGCAACAAATTCTCCTTTCTAGCTGTAGTGCCGCCATGCCTTACCGCCTTACCTACAATGACACCCTAAGAACTCTATTAAACCACTGAAAACAATGAGAATGTAATCTACACACTAATTTCTCATATAAATTACACAACACAATAGACTTACACAAATATAAAAGACTAAAAATCAAAGCAAAAATACCCCAAAATATAGAGAGAGAAGAATGATGATCCAATTTTTAATTAAATTTTATATTATTTTAAAATAGGATTTATGGTATTTTTATACTTTTCTTTGGGCTTGAATTATTATTTGAATTAATTTCTATGGACGCTAAAATTCTAAATTTCTATTTGAAAAAAAAAGTTGTGAATTTTAAAAATTAAATGGCCCATAGTTTGTTACTAACTATAACATGTTGCTAGATTCAAATGCAAAAAGTAAAAGGAAGTAGAGCCCACAATCATTTCATCAATTCATTAAATATAAGACTAGAGTTTGTTGGGTCTTGACTTGACGAGGGGACAACACAAGCTTGAAGCCCATGATACAAAAGTTAAAAAGTTCATGGTGTAGACATATTGCTAAGGCAGTGAAACAATTGCACAAAACTATAAAAGAAAGAGTGCGCTGCAACAAGAAAAAAAATTCAAACCAGAAGAAGAACGCGTAGCAGGAGAGAGAACGCCTAGGACAAAGAAAAAGAATGCAGTTTGCAGCTTCGAGCATCAAGTGAGTTTTTCATGAACTTTTTGAATATTGCTTTTCTTTTTTATTTTTACATTATGAATTAATTTTATTTTGTTAGGGTTGAGATGTAGCCTAATTACAAAAATACAATTTTTTTTTTCATTTTTGTTATTTTATATTTTATTTTTTATGATTGAGTATTTTATTATTGTTCTTAATACTTTTGGATGCGTGATTACTATTCAATTATTTTGATGTTCATAATGAAACCAAGAGATAATTTATGATATTTGCTTCTTATAATAAACACCACAAATTGAGCGAAAAGTTAGAGATAAGTAAACATGATTTGTGTGACCTTGGTGGAAATCTATAAAGCTTAAAAACCCTTTGTTTCTCTAAATTGCATTAAGAGATTAGGCAAGTTAGTGGATAAAGGTAGTTTGCCATAACTTGAGAAAGAATGTTGAACAAAATAGGAATTTCGATCTTGAATCAAGAAAATTAATTTGGAACAAGAATTAGAAGTTGTATGAGGTTAACTAGATGAAATCGAATGCTCTAACATGTTCTCTTCTAAGTAAATCAAATTTTAAGTTTTAGTTTCAATATTATTTTGTTTTATTTATTTACTTTGTTATTTTATTTTGTTTATTTTATTATATTTTAATTTACTTTTGGCAATTTATTTAAAAAAATCTCGATTTCTCAAATACTGTTAAACTTGGTAATTTTAGTACTTGATAAATTACTTTCCTAATTGGATCGACATTCTGTTTACCACTTTATTATTGAAACAATTTAGTGCACTTGCTAAAATTCACATCAAAGAACTTGGGTTGCCTCCCAAGAAGTGTCTTATTTATAGTCCTGGTTGGACTTTGTCTAGTGAGTAGGTTATGGTGGCTTGAATGGTGAAGTGGTCGACACTCCCATTCTGTGATCAAAGTATGGAGTTATGCTATAGCCAATATCCTTTGAAGTGCCAACAATATAATGTGGTGCCCAAAAGGTGACTTGTGAAATTGAAGGCTCCTTAGATGAGTGGCTCATTATGGACTTGGGTATGTACTTCTCAAGTGGAAAGGAGGAATTCTTTTGGAAATGGACGTCATCTCCCTTGGCATCTAGGGAGTGTGTGGCATCAACATAGGTAGGTATAGAGGACGATTTGCCCACCAAGACATTAATACAAACTTAGTCTCCATCTACCCTTAGGATTAGTTCACCTTTCAAAAACATCAATCAAAGCACCTGCTGTGGCCAAAAATGGTTTCCCAAAAATCAATGACATGGTAAAATCTTAATCTATATTGACTATAATGAAGTCTATAGGGAAAATAAATTTGTCAACCTTGACAATCACATCCTCCATCACACTCCATAAGTATGAATAAGTTTGATTATCAAGTTGTAAGACCAAAAAGGTAGGCAAATGGTTATAACCATGCATTGCGCTTTGTTGTCACCTTTATGGTTAGAGATAGTGTCACTTGAAAAATTTCCTTAAGGACGAGTGTTCATGGCATAAGCTAATTGACTAACTTGGGTTTCTTAATTCTACAACAATGCCGCTTGGCTTTGTAGCATACCCTCATGTGAAGCAAATTGTTCATCAATCTTAGCTATGAAGGCTTCTTGGTTGCTTATCAATTATGCAAACATTTTCTCCAAATTAAGTATCTTGTCTTGAGGCGAGCTATTTTGTTGGTACCCAGGAGGAAAGAGAGGTTCTTCCTTATGTTGGGAAAAAGAGGCAACTTGAGCATTGCCTCCCCATGAGAAATTGGGGTGCTTCCACCATCATAGATTATAAATATTACCAAATGCATTGTTGTGGCTGGGTTAGCGAAATTAGCTTGCATGCTATACACTTTCCAAGCTAGTTGTGCAATTTGTAGTGGAATGTGCTTCACCATAATGATCACAAGTCACAAAAGGGCTTTGGACTGCATTGACCCCCAATTGATCCAACTTCCTAGCCATTGCCATGACCTGAGCTAAAAGAGTTATGAGTGCATCAACTTCATGCAAACCAAAAACTTTCCTAGGGGTTACTCTTTCTACTAGCCATTGGTAATTGTTAGTGGCTATCTCCTAACAAATCATAAGCCACATCAAAGGATTTACTCATAAGGACCCCTCTAGCAGCTGCATCAATGGTTGATTGATAAATATAATTTTCATATATTAGTTAACCTTTATATTTAGTCTCTTAGACTTCTTATATGCTTAATTGATTAGTTTTGGTCACATTTTATAAGTTTGGGTTCAAATTGGGCTTAATTGTATTTTTCAGCATTAATGAGAGTTTTACACTATTTTTGTATTTTAAGCATAACTAGAATTCTAGACATCTAAAAATTATGAATTTTACCTTATAAGAAATTTGAGAGAAATCTCTAAAACTTTGATGGAGAGCTCAAAGTCTGAATCAGATGTCTAGTTACTCAAATTGGGCCACGAAGTCAAAATAGAGATACTATCACTGGAACCTAGATGATGTACAAAGATCGGGCTATAATTTCGGTTGTAAGTGTGATATGGACTTGTAATTAGTGGCATTTGAAAGCTAACACATAGATCTTCAATTCTTATGAAGATCACTTATATAAATTGTGATGTTTTGATAGTTTTTTCATCCTTTTAAGTCGGCTAACAGGATCAGAGACCTGTTTAGAATGTTTTAGGCATAACTATATCATCCTAAGCCCAAATTATGCGAATTAGGTGTCCAATTAAAGTTAAGAGCAATATAATCAACCCTAAGCAAAAGGAAAAGTTGGATTTTTAATTTTAGAGATAGTTATTTAAGTAGCAACTGCAACCATGAAACTCAACCCTAATTTTCTTCTAACTGCTCTTGCTTGCACTTCCTCTCTTCATCTTTTTTCTTCTCATTTCTCTCTACTTTTCATTCTTTTCTATTTTCCCCTTCCATCCATGGAGGGTTAGACCCTTTTAAGTTAATCATAGGGATTGAAAATCTTGATGTTTAATTCTGAGATCTTGTTTTGATTGTTTTACATTTAATTTCTAGTTAAGTTTCTCTTTTACTTGTTGATCAAGTTTATCTTTTACTTGCTAATCAAGTTTTCTTTTTACTTGTTAATCAAGTTCCTATTTGATTTTGTTAAATCTAAATTAAATTGTTTAATTTGGTTTGGATGTTGATGTGATAATTGCATAATTATCACGTGTTTAATGAGGATTATAGAGACTAAACAATGCATCAAAGGCTTCTTGGATGTTATTTGTTAAGCTTGGTTGAATTCTGGGTTTTAGATTAATTTAGGATTAAATGAATGCTTAATTCGTTTAACATTGATTAATTATATTTTGAATGCTTATCTAGTAGAGAATTCATGGATCATCTTAAGGCTTCTTGATGTAATTTCAGACCAAGAATTTGATTAGCAATTGAATGAATTCCTAGTGATCAATGATGGATTAAATTCAAGATTGGTTGATTTCTTTGGATTGGTTGTTTACTAAATTCTATTTACAATTTTTTGCAACCTTTTTTCCCCTGTTGACATTTTAATTTGATTGCTTGATTAGATTGATCCAATGGCTCGATTCAGTTGTGTCTTATACTAGAAGTATTTTGGTGAATCGATTTATAAATTAATTTAATTTGATAGTCTCGATAACTATCATTGATCAAATAGGACCAATCAAACCATTATAAAAAGTATTAACTAACATTCATTTAGCGACTCCATGAAGAGGGCATCTCCCGAGCAAGTATTTAAATATCTCTTAAGCCTCAAATAAAGTTTCACCATCAATTTGTCTTGAAGGAAATTATGTCACTTCGTAGCTTCAATGCCGTCATTGGTGAAAAGAACTAAGCAAGGAATTTTCTTGTGAGCTCATCCCAAGTAGTAATGGAATCCAAGGATAGTGATAAAAGCTAATTCTTTGCCCTATCCCATAAGGAAAAAGGGATGAGTCACAAACGTATAACATCCTCTGAAACCCTATGATGCTTGAAGGTGTCACAAAGCTCTAGGAAGTTTTCCAAATGATAATTTAGGTTGTCAAGTGATACATCATGAAATTGAAAAGATGACTATATCATCTGGATGATAGCTGGCTTAATCTCAAAGTCATGGGCTTGAATAACTGGCCTCTGGATACTAGTGTGAACATCTCAAACTTGAGGGGTGGCAAAGTCCCTTAAAGCCCACTCAAGATTCTTTTCACCTCCCATATCTGAAGCTTGATTGAAATTAAGAACTCGTGCCTACACTCTACTCCTCAACCTAAAAGTAACATACACACTGTTGCTAATCCCTAGCAACGACACCAAAAATTTGTTGGGCAATCTGTAAGTGTATGGTTCAAACAAGTAATAGAGTGTAAGCAAAGTGTAACATCCCGAGATTGCCTGTAGGATCGATAAGTGTCTCCACAAACTAACACGGGTCTTTTCAGCGTGCTTTGTACTCACTCACACACATCCTAGGAAACTTCCCAAGAGGTCACCCATCCCACAAGTGCTCCAAGTCAAGCACGTTTAACTATGGAGTACTTATGTTCTTGGCTCCCAAAAAGAAGATGTATCTTGTTGATATAGGTGGTGTTAATCAATTCCTTTAAGCTATCCTCAACTATGCAGTCCCATACCTGCACAATCTCTGGATCCCTCATATTCTGGTGTGTATTCAGTTCATTCATGTGTCCCTCCTCCTAGAAGCCTGCCAGGAGCCGCTACTTGTCCGTGCTTCATCTTTTGCACCAGCGACCACTCCCTGCCCTCATCGGCCCCGGGTGTCACATGCCCACCAGCTTCCGCATGATTCATCCCTGAACCACACCGTACTGGAAGAGATCCCTCTCTGATACCATTTGTAACGTCCCGAGACTGCCTGCAGGATCAATGAGTATCCCCCCAAACTAACACGGGTCTTTTCAGCTTGCTTTTTCCTCACTCACACACATCCTAGGAAACTTCTCAAGAGGTCACCCATCCCACAAGTGCTCCAAGTCAAGCTGCTTAACAATGGAGTACTTATGTTCTTGGCTCCCGAAAAGAAGATGCATCTTATTGATATGGGTGATGCTAATCAATTCCTTTAAGCCATCCTTAACTATGCAGTCCCATACCTGTACAGTCTCTGGATTCCTCTCATTTCGGTATGTATTCAGTTCATTCATATGTCCCTCCGCCTAGAAGCCTGCTAGGAGTTGCTTCTTTTCTGTGCTTCATCTTTTGCACCGACGACCACTGCCCTCCCTCGTCGGCCCTAGGTGTCACATGAAGAGTGTCGTGTCCCAAGGGATTGGGGTGAATAAGTGTATTATCGATTAATTGATTACATTGTTCAAGCTTAGGTAACATAAAAATTGAGAATAATAAGGAAATTTACAATTAAAGAAAGTATACAAACACAACACCAAAACTAAAGAGATATATGGTTTTAAAGCTTAGAGAGTCTTTCTTCACCCACTACTTTACTTGGATACATATAATTTCCAAAAGTTTGAGTTAATGCTTGGGTCTTGTTAGCTGATACCTTCTTTTAAATGCGTATGTCTAGATCAATTAACTACATGTCATCGCTTAACCCATTATGTGCCCATAGTGAACTAGCACAATTACATTCATTAAGGTTAAGTATCGAACACATACTATGCAAGGCCAATGTGTTCGTGTCCATCCTAACCTATGCAAGTGCAATTGAATAAGCATAATTCATATCATTTTCAAGTTTCCAAATCCCTTTGTCTAGTTCATTTCAAAACACACAAATCATATAATTGGTAATCAAGCAATTACAAGTATTAAGCATATATATAAATGAACAAAACCATAACATTAACATAAAATATCCAATAAATTACAAGTTATCCAAGATCCAGAGTCGGATCCAAAAGATCCCTTAGTTATAAGTTTAGAAACCCATTAAAAACAGAGGATCCATGTTAGGGATATTTTCAATTTTTAACAAAAAAACAAAGTAATGTGAGAGAATAGCTGTAAGCTGAAGGGAATTCAAAAATAAAAGAAAAGGTGATAAAGGAGTTGAAAGACAAAGAGTCGACACCAGAGAAGAAGGTTCGACACAAGAAAGGAGTCGACAAGTAACAAAAGTATGTTGATCAAATTCAAAGAGCATTATCTAGTCAGAACTTCTAGAAACCACCTAGAAACTATTTATAACCGCCAAATACGCAGTAGTGGACAACGAGTATGAAGGTTAATCATAAATGGCAAAGTAGCAGTTAACAAGAAGACACCAAAATTGAAGAATTTTTAAAGTCAAAGAGAAACGGAAGTCGTTGTAGTATAAATAGCAGAATTAAAGATGAAATCAAGGTTTGACATTTGCCACTTCTCACACACACAATAGGAAAAGAGTCCCTCAAGTGCCTTTATTGTTCTAGAAATTCATTTTTCTTTTATTTATTTAGTTCATTAGTTCTTTTTCCCTCTTTTTCTATATTATTATTCACTGCAACACTTACAACTCTATAAGTTACATTTTTTATTTCTAATATAATCAAGTTACTATTTCTTATAAATGTTAATGGCATTATGAATTTTGTTAACTTAACACTTGCATTCACAAATCTAGACACTGTGTGAAAATAAAGAGCCCATAAGAGGAAGCAATTCCCTTCCCTGAATTGAGATTCTGGAATCACACCGTCAATTAATATTATCAAAATTTGATGGAAACAAATTGGTACGCCTAGTGGTACTTATTAAAATCATAAGTGTCAACTCTTATGCCATGATTAAGAAGTAGTACTAAACCATCTAATATGTCTACAAATGATAATACAAATTTCATTCCTACATCCACAATCTTGACTGCACAAGAAGTCAGGAAACATAGATGTCGATAGTGGCAGTTGTAACTGCTGCACTGTCAACTGGATAAATACTAGTGGGCATATGGGTAATTTAGGGTTATCACCCTAGCTTTATACCCATGTATGGAATGCCTATGACTATTAGCATCTCAACTACTTTGCCAATAGCCACTGCCATGTATACCCCCTAACTGTAATGCTATTAATTGCTGAAACTTCGATATTTAAATTTAATATGGGTTTCGAACCTAGTTATCTTTTGGCCATGAAAGTTATGAATAACCCACCTGGTTTGAATAGTGTTGATTCTAGTAGCCAAGATTTTTTGGCAAACCCACAAAGAGGTGTCGAAGGAGGTGCAACTAGGCCTCTTGGATCCATATTTTTAGTAATGACAAGAGGAATGTCGACACATTCTTTAGGTTAAAGCCAAGTGGTTCAAACTTTGACTACTATGAGGCAAAAAATTGACGATAATAATCATGATATAATATATATATTGACCCAACAAATGAATATAGTTCTTAGTCCGTTAATAGAGGTAACTAATAGTACTTGCAATGCCTTAGTCCAACAAGTGGGTTAACTTAATATTGTGCTGGGAGGTGCAAAATATGAACAACCTTATGGTCATGAAGTCAATTATACTCCTAGCTTGCAAATCAAGATCCAAACAATCACTTCTAGTATGGCCATGTGGGTTATATAGACAGAAATGGTTACATAATTAATGGTCAGCCAGGAGGTGGGCAATTTGGACCGAGTTGACCACTGGTCCTCCCAGATCAAAATGTTAATCGGGCTATTGAACAATCCTTAATTAGGTTTGGATTTAATGTTAGCTCTACATTTCACCCTCAGTTTGTTTCGACTTTCTTGATTAGATAAACTAATTGGCGTTGCCTAGAAGATATAAAGTTCCCAAGTTAACTAAGTTCTCTGGTGAAGGTGGAGAGTCATTTGTCGAGCTTGTCACTAGGTTCACTACAGAATGTGGGGACTTTTTATCAAATGAATACTTTAAGATGAAGGTATTTCCCAACTCATTAACACAAAATGCTTTCACATGGTATTTGATCTTGCCTCCAAAGTCAATACTTTCTTGGGCACAACTTTAAAGGATGTTCCATGAATAATCCTTTAGAGCTGAAATAAAAGTAGGTTTGACAGAATTCTATAATGTTAAATGAATGCCTGAAGAATCTACCGATGACTATTTGGTGAGATTTGGGCAATAAAGGAGTTGATGTTATACTTCGATTCCTGAATTGGAGATAGTTAAAATTTTAGCTTCATGCCTAAACTTCTCCATCGAAAAGAGATTAGTCAATCAATAGTTTATCAATATAGCCTAATTGGCTAATAAGGTTTGACAAATTGAATGTTTACAAGAAAAGAAGGAAAGGTTGAAGCAACAAAATAAAAAAGAGAGGATACAAGTGGTCCAGTGTGACAAAGAGGTTGAAGAAGCCTTTCGTTAAGAGGGAATAATGGTGGCAGAATTACAGGAAGGGCCACCTTATAATTGCTAGGCTTTAAGGCCGGTATGTGATTGACATTGACTAGATGCAAATGGTTTTGATGTCGACAAACAAGAAAGCAATGGGAACACAACGATCAAGTCACAAGGAACTCAAGATTAGCATGTAGGTCATAGATCTTGTGTAAAAGTATATTAGGGATTCACCTCAAGCTCAAATGGCTTTCTTAAAATGAATTTGCAAAATGATTTTTTAAGTTAGGACCAAAAGGTTTTTGCAACACCTCTCTAAAATCTTATATCATTTTTCAAGTAAATCTCCTTGTATGAGCCAAAATTGAAATAAGCTTTTTTGGGAACTTACTAATTTTTTAATAAACACAAAACTACTATCTGTCCTGTTAGGAGCCAAAATTCTAAGGCCCCTAACCGATTAGGACCAGCTCCTAATCGGTGAGTTTGTTCAAACAGAGGCTTTGCCTCGTTATTTCTCAAATGCCTAACCGATTAGGCAAAGTGACTAATTGATTATTTAACAAAACAGAACCATTCTCTTTATTCTTGAAACTGTCCTAATCGATTAAGTGAGAAACCTAATCGGTTATTTTCACTCTCAGAAGCCAAAATATTTTTGTCCTAACCGATTAGGTAAGAGACCTAACCGGTTATTTTCATTCTCAGAAGTCAAAATATTTTTGTCCTAATCGATTAGGTGGGAGACCTAACCGGTTATTCTCTATCTCAGAAATCATTCTGATTATGTCCTAACAGATTAGCCTGGAGCTCTAATCGGTTAGCATCCTTCCACAGAAACCATTTTGTGTTATCTTAACCGATTAGGATACATTTCTAACCGGTTAGTCTGTTTTCTAGAAAAATAAAGAGAAACTCGTAACGGCTATATTAATGAGCATTAATTGCTCTCATCTACCTCCAACGGCACTAAATGGCCCTTAACTATAAATTTGGATGTTGGGCTTTAATGGAGGGTTAGAAAAACAAAGACTATCAATCTGAAAAATTACTACTGAGCATTAGAACAAGTTTTTCTTATCATTTTACAAAATCCTCTGTTTTGAGCTTCAACTTGTGTGAATCTCAAATACCATAGCTCTTCAATTTTTATTACTTGCTCTAGAGAGAGTTTCTTCCATCAAATCTTATACAATCTGTTTAGAGAGGGTGAGTATCCCTCAAGAATAGTAAGGGTGAGGTATCCCTTGGAAATAGAGGCTCAAGCATAAGGGTGATGTATCCCAAAGTGTTGAGTGCTCAAGGTTGTAAAGGTTGTCAAGCACCTATTGAAGCTTGAAGAAATAGTGAAAAATCTCTAGCGGTTGCTTGAAGACTGGACGTAGATCACAAGTGGATTGATGATCGAACTAGGATAAATCACTGTGTTTGTTTTCTCTAAACCCTTCTCTTTACATTAAGCACTATTTTATTGAATTGCTTGAATATTATTCCCTTTGGTTATTGCATTTATAAGTAAAAGTGTTTATCTCATATATCCAATCATCTTTAATCATCAAATAGCTTCAACAAAAATTATTTATCAAATGATTTTTGAAAGATTTTCGAACTTGTTTTACATACTCAATTCACCCCCTCTTAAGTATTGAGGCCATTTGGTAACACGGTAATGGGCATATATAGAGAAAATGAGCTTTGTTGGTAAAAAAAAAAAAGAAATACTCATTTGACATTGTAAAGACTAATCAAATATTTGATTTTTTATTGAAAGCTAACCAATTAAAGTTAAAATGAGATCATGTCATTGCTCCTGCACATGAAATAAAAAATAAAAAATATTGTAAATTTCATTATGATTTCAGCCATTTGATTAATAATTGTATTCGTTTCAGGGACTTGATTCAGCACAGCCTGAAGGAAGGATGCCTGAAGTTTGTAGAGACAGATAAGCACACAATGAAAGTCGACTCAGACCCATTTGACCTCTCAGTTAGCTTCGCAGAGCCTGAGGTGTCATGCAACATGATCCTTGTCGACTATGAACCCTCTGCCAAAAGGGATCAAAGTTTGATTGAGAAATTGGATTTATCTGAAGTTGCTTATATGTACCACAGACTTGAAGAAATGATGATGTAGTTCCTTCGAACAATAAATAGTGAAGGATATAAAGGAAAAATATGCACTGCATGTTGACTATTTTATAAATCTGAGGAGAAAGCTAAAAAAAACTTAAGCTTACCTCAGCTGGACCTTCCCCCCGACCAGTGGAGGCTGGAGGCTACAGACAAGCTAACAACCCAAAGGTTGAATATTATCCAAAAATTAAGATGGATAAAACAATGGCTATTGTTAGAAATAAGAGGATGGTGAACTTTGGACCTTTCGAGCTAACCATGAACATGGTTAATACTAAGACCAGGGTCCCAAATCCTATCTTAGGCCCTAAAGAACTCGATTATGTGCATGAAAAAGAGTGTGATGGGCCCATTGGTTTTGATGAGTCACCTCTAAAAGAAGACACTAAGAAAGTGGAGGTACAAGATGCCATGGAAGAAGTGAATTTGAGAATTGAAGAACTCAAAAGGCCAACCAATATAAGCAAGTTACTTATACTGATGATGAGGGAAATGATGGTTGAGTTGTTAAAACAGTACCAAGATTGCTTCGCATGGGACTACCATGAAATGTCGGGCCTAAGTGGAGAGTTAGTTAAACATCGCTTGCCAATCAAGTTAGGATTCAGACCTTTTAAGCAGCCACCTCGATGCTTTGTACCAGAGGTAACCTTGAAGGTTAAAGAAGAGACTAAATGATTGCTGAAGGCTAAATTTATTAGAACTACTAGGTACGCTGAATAGATCTCAAATATAGTTCCAGTAATTAAGAAAAATGGCAAGATTTTGTGATGATTTTAAAAATTTAAATTCGGAAACACCTAAAGATAATTACCCAATGCCCAAAGCATATATGTTGATTGATTCAGCCTCAGGTCATCAAATAATGAGTTTTATGGATAGACATTCTGGCTATAACCAAATCTTTATAACTGAAGATGATATCCCAAAGACTGCATTTAGATGCCTTGGGCACTAGGGACTTATGAATGGGTGGTTATGCCCTTTGGTCTAGAATGTTGGAGCAACTTACCAAAGGGCAATGAATGCTATTTTTCATGATATGATTGGTAGATTTATAGAAGTTTTTGTAGACAATGTTGTAGTAAAATCTGATTCAGATGATGATCATCTGGAATATTTGAAAATTCTTTTGAGTGAATGAGGAAACATAATTTAAAAATGAACCTACTTAAATGTAATTCCAGTGTGTGTGCAAGTAACTTCTTAGGGTTCTAGGTGCATCATAAAGGAATAGAGGTTGACAAGAACAAAACTAAAGCTATCTTGGAGGCCTCTCCACCAAGGAATAAAAAGGAGTTACAGTCTTTACTTAGTAAAATCAATTTCTTAAGGCGTTTTATTTCAAACCTACCTAGCAACTTGAATATTTATTTCCTTTTACTCAAATTGAATTGAAGAATAAGGAGGAGTTTAAGTGGAATCAATAGAACCAAAATGCTTTTGACGAAATCAAGCAGTATACTATTAACCTACCTATAATGACTCCACCTGATCTTAAAAGACCTTTAAAATTGTATTTGTTTGCCAATGATGACACTATAGGTTGTTTTTTGGCTCAAGATGATGAAAATGAGATTGAGAGGTCAATTTTTTTACTATATTCGAATGCTAACAGAATCTGAGAAAAACTATAGTGGAGTAAAAAATTAGTGCTTAACTTTGTATTCAGCTTGTATGAAACTTAAAAGTGTTACATGATCCTGACTACAATTTATATTTAATCTGATGTCAATATAATTAAATATATGTTGACCAAGCCTATAACTCATAATAGAATAAGTCAATGGGCCATTGCTCTTTCAGAAATTTCTTTGCAATTTGTGCCACAAAAAGCTATGGAAGGCCAAGTTTTGGCCTATTTCGTGGTCGACCATTTTCCAAAAATATTGGTAAATTAAGTAGGTTTAAGGAAATGGAAGCTTTATTTTGATGGCTCAAGTAATCAATTCAGAATAGACATAGTTAATTTTATTATCAACCCATCCAGAAAACCTATACACCTTAACTTTTGTCTTAATGAAATTTTCTCAAATAATAAGGCTGAGTATGAAGCCTTAATAATTGGGTTATATTTCATTCTTAGGATGGGAGGAAGAAATGTAGAAATATATGGTGACTCAATGTTAGTTATCAAACAAATAACACGAGAATATAAATATGTTAATGAGAGTTTGATGCAATATTTAGCCATAGGGGCTAGATTATTATATGAGTTTGATGAGGCAGATATTCAAAATATTCTTAGGGCATTGAAATATGTGTCAAATGCTTTGGCTCAGTTGGCCTCTGGTGATCTACTTCCACCTGCTGAGCTAGGAAGCTTGATTGAAATTATAGATGAAATTTTTCCTGTGAAGGAAAGAGAGTTTTTCCAAGCTGAAGTTTTTAATTAAGGGATGGATAATTGGATGCAAGAATTGAAATCCTATTTATCAAACCCTAATAGTAATGCCAAGTGCAAAATAATGATTAGGGCTATAAATAATGTATTGCTTAATAAACAACTATTTTTCAAGAGTATTGATGGCCAATTGTTAATATGATTAACTCATAAAGAAGCTATTGAAACAATGACTGAGGTCCACGAAGGCATTTATGGGGTCTATCAAGTTAAAAATAGAATGAACTGGACTTTGTGTCCCCAAGGTTGTTATTAGCCCTCAATGCATTGAGATTGTATAGATTTCACTAAGAGTTGTTAAGAATGTCAACGGCATGGACCTATTTCAATAAATGGGTAAAAGCAATTTCATTAAAGAATGTAACTCAACAAAACGTCACTAAATTTGTTGAGAATAATATACTTTGCAGGTTTGGAATCGCTGAAACAATTACAACGGATCAAGCAATTGTTTTTATTGGAGTTAAGTTCAAGGATTATGCATCCTCAAGGGGTATTAAACTATTAACATCAAGCCCTTACTATGCACAACCTAATGGCCAAATCGAAGCTATGAATAAAATTATAATAAATTTGATCAACAAAAGCATTGGCCAATATCCAAAGAATTGGCATAATGCTAAAGCAAGTCCTATGGGCTAGTCGAACATCACTAAATGAGGTAACTGGTTCCACTCTATATAAACTAACCTATGGTTGCGATCTGGTGCTCCCAGTTGATGTTAGACTCCAATCAGCTCGCATTCTACATCAAGCTAAATTGCCTTTAGAATGGTATTGGCAAAAGATGTATGAAGAGTTAGATAATTTAACCAAAAAGAGGTTAGTGGTGTTGAACAATTTCCTAAGTTATAAAGATAAGGTTCCACAATCTATAATAAAAAGGTAAAATTGAAAACTTTCTAGGTAGGAGACCTTGTTTGGAAAGTCATTTTGTCCATGGACCAAAGGTCTAAGGCATATGGAAAATGAAGTCCCCATTAAGAAGGACCTTTCTTAGTAGAACAAAAATATGAAGGCAATTTATATGCTTTAAGAGAAATTAAAACTAAAAGAGATTGTGGAATCATAAATGACAAGTGTTTATAGAAATATAACTCGTAACATAAAATGCCAATTATCTAAAGTCAGCAAGACTAGAAAGATAAATAAAGATTAATCTAGCATACACTTCAACCCTTGAAACGTCTCAATAAGCTTAGCAAAGGCTTGTAGTGCATCATCATATATATTCAGTTATAACCTTTTCCTTTGGAGGCAAGCTCACTTGCATAGAGCTTACCGAATCAACTTGTTCTTGTACTTTATCTGCCAGCTATTTTAGGTTGCTAAATTTAGTTCCACAATTAATTAATTTGCAATAGGAAGTTGATGCTTTTGCTCCATCCTATCTAGATTAGCTTGTTCTCCTTGATGTTGAGTCTGTAATGCCAAGACCCTCTTGAAAGTGGTTGCAATCTAATTTTTTATCTCCATTAATTGTGCTTTTGTAGATGCAGACGTTGTTTGCACTATCTTTTGTCTATATTGACCAATGCTTACATCCTTAAGTATCGCCAAGTGAGTTCAGGTGAGACACTGGTGTTGCTCCAAAGTGATTTTGGCAGTGTCGAAGGCTGTGAGGATTGGGCCACAGGTTGAAAGAGCCTTGGTAAAACAATGATACACTTCAATGAACAAAGGAGCAATATAGTTATCACCAAGAATTGTTACTTAGTCAAACAAATTGGTCACTACACGGAGTTGTTGTTCACAAGCCACTGGATCATTTATAAGTTCTTTTAAACCTTTTGACAGAAATTTTTCGAATGCTACAATGGCTTTTCGAGCCTACACAACATTTGCAAGATCAAGGCCATTTGAAGTTGTAGGGATATCCTCGAGCTTAGAAAGAGTCTGACTAAAAAGATCTATTTCATTATTCAAAGAATGATTGGCAGAGGTCAATGGTCCAGCAACATCTTGACCCTGAACACCCTGTTGGGTAGCATATTAGAAATGGATTTGCAGAGAGATTTATATGAAGTTAGACACAGTAACAACAATATGCACATATATGTATATTCATTTAAATTAACTTGAATCTTGAGAGTCATGACTTGAAAGGAAAGTAGAGTTGATTTAAACTTGTGGTCTTTTATGCCATAAAGAACGTGAGAGGTTATAGTAACATCATTACTATCAAGATTGGGGGCAATTAGTCTTGTTGTAAGGCTCACCTTACGAGAACCTAAATAGAGGAGCTACATTAAAGTATGTCTTTTGGTAAATAAAAAAAGGTATTGAATTCAAATAGATCATACCTAAGGGCCTTCTTCCAAGTGATAGGTTTTGTTGAGAAAAACAAAATTTTGGTGTGAGTTCTTGGTATGTAGAAGTGTAAAGTGAGGAACAATCAGTGGACCACCACTTCGCGAAGTCAACGATGTAGGAATAACAACGTTGAAACATATAAAGGCCTTGGGAATAATCCATAGTCTTTTTGTTTAATATCCTATTGATTTCTTCAAGAGATGTTAATCTTTCTCTATGACTAAGAAATAAAGAAGGATTCTCAAAAGGGGTAGCAATGGTTGGGATTAATCCAAGCTGTTGCGAAGATGGATTTGGGAAGTGGAGCACAAAATAACATGTCATTGCCAGACCACCTATATATAAGTTCTTCACAACATAAAAAGTGCCCCCAAATGGATTTTGATAATAGCCTAGTCTTAATAGTCAATAGGCCAATTCCTCGTCGAAACCAATTAGGTCCGTAATGATGCTATTCAAACAATTGTAAAAACCGAGTAAGATAGTCGAGATGATAGAAGAACTGCATGTAACCCTCAGAAACATCTTTGGGGGATAAACAAGAAAAACGTGGTTGAAAGTACGTAAACTTAGCCCCATAGGTCATTAAGTTGAAAGGCCTCAGTGGGGAACATAAGGTTAACTTATCTTCCAGGAGTGCATTGACCCACAGTTGAAGTAATCAAAGAGGACCACCTAAGTTAACAACCTCTCTCTGAGCTCTCATTAGGCGAACAACTTGGTTAATGGACCCATAAAGGGAAGTTAATAAAAGTTGCCCTTATGTATATGAACCATCATCCATGAGAATAACTACTAGTAGGATATAAGTGACTGATACCTTGACTTCTGCTGGATGAAATACATATTTACATGACCAAAACACTAAGAAGGCCAGGTGCTCCACTTCACACACCGGGCTGCCCCTATGATGCCTACTAATCTAATGGGAGTAACTGAGATGGTTTAGAGGGCTATTCCTTAGTGTTTGTTGAGTCGAGGCAAATCGTGTCAGAATACTGGGAGTAATGGGTATGCCATCCGGCCACAAACCAGTCAATGTAGCCAGGTCGAAGAAAATGATGCCCATCATCCCATATTGAAAGTTGAAGGTATTAGTCGATGAGTCCTAAAAAGAAAATGTAGCTCCTATCATCAAGGGAACTATAAAAACCTTATGGCGACTTAACTCAATGAGGAGGAGAAAGCCAACCCTTCTCCAAAAATCCCCATAAACCTCCTCGACTCAATCTAACTAAGAAAGGTATTTAGGACATGCCTTTTGGTAGGTCCTAATGACTCTAACATCCCCTAACCATAGGTAGAGGGGGATTATAGGACTTGTGAAAATAAGATAAGGAAAAAGTTGTTGAATTTCGGGGACATGTCTAAAAGTGGGGAAAGAAGGGCTATGGAAAACAAAAGAGAAGCAGAAAGGAATAAGTACTTATGTTCCGAATCATGAAGTCTCATCTTCAGTCGGAGTAACATATCTGGGAATCATTTTGGAGGAGATATCTTATACCTTTCTTGAATCAAACCAAGTAATAAGATCAACAACCATTGAATTCAAATGCTACGAAAAACCCTCAATAGTAGAAGATAACTTGGAATTAGCATATTGAAGGCATGTAAATCTCCTACGTGAAGCCATGGTAAGAGCAAAAAGACAAGAAAGGTATTTCTTTGGAATTTTACAGAGAAATGGATAGTTTAAAGAACTTTACGTTAGGGAAAACATTTAAGCATTTCTATTTACCTTATTTATAACTGTGTTAGTTATAGGTCTAGTTTAAATGCAAATTGCAGATAACTTCAATATGTTATTAAAAGATAAAGTTAATTTTGAAATAAAGTTATCTAGACAATTATAAAGTCATGAATAAAATTGTCCATGTTAAATTGGTTAAAGTCGAGGTGACGAAAGAGTAAACAAATAAAGTTAAAACATGAGCCAAAAATTACTTGAGAAAATTAGCAATCTCATCCCTAAGCTTAATAAAGGACTCTATGAATATGGGCTATAATACTTCAGCTTTGGCTAACTCCCTCTTGGCTTCAAGATATAGAGGCCTTTTGGCTTCTCTGGTCTTTGAAAAATCTTTGGCCAGGGCAGCTATCTCTTTACCTTGATTACGAAGATTATATATTTGTTGTTGGAAATCTCCAAGGGCAGAGATGTCTTTCTAATGGACCTTTTTCAAGACCTCATGTTTCTGCTTTTCCTTCTCTAGTCGACGCCTTAACTCTATAATAGTGGACTTAGAGATCAAAATTTGTTCTTGGTGAGAGGACAAAGTTGAAAGGAGAGCTTTCTCTTGGACCCGAAGAGAATTGATAGTATCTTGAGCTTTGACAACTTTCTCTTTTTAGGTTCACTCTACGAGTATCTAGCATTGACTTCTCGCTAAGGATGAGGAATGCTTTCCTCAACCTCTTCAAAGATTCTATTACTAAAGTCTTAAAAGAAGACAAGATGCCCTTTTGCTTATCACTCTAAAAATTAGAATGGCGAGAAAAAGTAGCAAAGGTTAACTGATGAAGATTTGTCTTCAAGAGAGTTTAGTGCTAAGCAAATTTCATCTTGCATTGATGGTTAAAGGCCAGCAGGTTCAAATTGAGGTTGTTCGTCATCACTATCATACAATTAACTGTGGATTTTGGTGAACATATCCTCATCCTCAAGAATCAGAAGTAGATATGTTAAATAAACCTCTTTATTGGCAGCTTCAACTATGCCAACATGTATCTACAGAAAAAGATAAATTAAGAACTACTGAATTAATCAAATCCAATAATGAGGTATTAAGCAGTGTAAAGTAACTCAGAAGTAAAAGTTGGGGTGGAATCTTTAGAAGTTGATGCAAGGATATTGGAAGGACTTTGAGGGATATAAGTTGCCAAAGTAGTGGACTTCTCCATTTGAACCTCAGCACTTCTGTTTGGCTCAACAGTAGGATCATCAAGGTTGACTATATCATTGGAAGAGGAAGCAGGAACCATCTGTTTAGAAGCCACTTTAGCAGGAGTCGACTTCTCAATCACCACCTCAGTAAAAGTAGTTATTTCCATGCAATTTTAGTCTCTTGGTCCTTTTGAGGATAAAGACTAGTCGGTTTAGTAATCTCTTTTACTTTTGAATCAGAAATAGAAGTCTCCTGAAATTAAAGATAAAGTTAGAAAGTGAAAAGCCTAAGATTAAAATCAAGACATAAAGGATGAAGTCTATACCTTAGTCGAAGATTTTTTCTTGGATATTTTTAGCTTCAGTTTTAGAGAGTTCTGTTGGCTACCAAAAGTTGTTTTAGAAGGCATATTCTTCGCCTTCTTAGCAACTAGAAAAGAGGTCTCGGTTGACTAAAGCTCCTTGTTTACTTCACCAAAGTCTGAAAGTAAAACAAGTTAGATGAAAATAAACCTAATAGAGGTCAAAGGACTAAGTGAACTAGTCATAATGAGAAAGATATGTTACCTTCAGTCATTCTCTTCTTAGTTTTTTGCAAATCACATAATTTATTAGTCAACTCTTAAGAGGGGAATCAAATGCATGCAAGGAATATTGATGCCACCAATCAGAGAATTCATCATTATTTAGACAAGAAATATCAAAAGGTATAAAGTACGAAAAGGCATCGAAAGAAATCCCATTCCGTTCCACTAGAAATTAGGCGTGTTCAAGTCTTATAAACTGGAATCCATTGGGAACATAATTGCCTTTTAAAGGACGTAGTTGGGGAAAAACTTGTATGAGTCCTATTTGGCGAAGGATATGAGTCTGTAGGGTACAAGTTCACTGACCAGGGAGTTCGACTACAAACTCCCGATGATATAAAAAGCCACGCCGAATCAAGTGTTGATCTTAGATTGATCTCTTGAACTAAGATAGACCAAGCTATCTTTTGGCGAAGGGTTGAAGAGAATCTATAGGAAGCTTCTTAAACAAGTTAAAGAATAATTCAAAATATGACTTGAACTCTAAAGCATCCTCTTCAACTGCTTTAGGAACCAGATAGGCTAGCTTCGACCCATAAGTCAATATATCATCTTTCTTCGACATCCTATCACCTTTTGCCAAGTGGTACATAAAACTCCATTTAACCAAAGTTGAAGTATCCATAGTGAACCTCCAAGATTTTTGACCTAATTAGACTCACAGAGACCTAACAAAGCTAGTCAAATGGATTAGTAGAGATTGCCCAAAATGAGACCATTAAGATTTAGTTGCTTTCCCTCGAGTATCAATACTGCAGGGGGTAAGTAAGTAAAAGAAATCTTAAACCCTACTCGATAGAAGATGAATTTGCATAACTAGTAAAAGATGAAGCAAAGATGTTCTTCATTATCCACTTCAGTAGATTTCTTCATGCAAATTTTTATGAACCCAATGTATCTTAAGTTGATATTCTTCCACAAATTATTTTAGGCCTTAGTGTTTTTAGGGGATAAGGTGGGAAGGATTAATTCACCATTTGGCCTTAATCCTAAAATTACAGCTATGTCAAACAATGTCAGACCCATCATCCCATCACAAAAATGAAAAGAATTTGTGGTGGTACTCGAAAAGCATATAGCTGCACCTATCATGGTTAGGTTCACCACGATCTGGTGTGAGCTGAGATGAAAAGCTTCTTAGATACCAATTGATTTCTAGAAATTCCCCTTCACCTTATGTACGTGAGCAAACCAGGCCCTATAATCTCATGATGGGTTTGGAAAATTCATAAGTATTCTATTCCCAACCAACCAAGGCTTAACTGGGATTTCAAGGAAATTAATGAACAAGTCCTCCCTTCCATTGTTAAGGTTGATTTTTCCTCTTCTAAATCCCTAGTAGGGTTTTCTAGAATAGGGACATAGTAAACAAGAAATGAAGAAGAAGAGTTAACTATTACCTCACTGGCTAGGGCAGTATGCTGCGACACCGTGGGCATAGGAGCCTTCATGAGCTCTTTTACGTTAAGTCCAGATACTGATTTCCCCTTATCAGGTCCCTTGGAAGCCTTCGTACACAGATAAAGGTTTCAAATGGATTATTAGATAACGAGAGGTTGGAATGTTAAGGAATAAAAGAGTAGAAAGTTTTGGGGTTCTTTGAAGAAGAAAGCAAATAAGGCTTGTTGTGTATGAAGGAAGTGGGATTCAAAAAAATGATAAAGGTGGAAATCAAGTAATTGCTGTGCAGACATAGAGAACAGTGAAATATGTTAATCAAACGCCAATAATATGATGACTCTGGTAAAGTAGGTGGGACCCCATTTAAAGGTTGCATATATATAATATGTCAAGATTGAAGAAGATTACAACATTTAGTAGGCATCCTTTACTTAAATTTAAAATTGTAAAGTCAAAAATACATTAGCAAAACAAACAGAAGTACAAAATATTGCTAAGTATTTAAAGATCCTAAAATGACTAGTAGGTGAGCTACTTACTCATTGAGGCGATGGAGGTAGTCAACAAAGTTTGCTAAACTTGTACTAACTCAGCTAGAGATCACTTCCCCTTTTTCTTTGTCTAACTCACCTTCACAATTAGGGTCGACCTGATAATAGTCTCTTTGGCCAAAAAAGTGGTCTAGACCTAGTTATCCTCTAGTAGCTTAGAGTACTTGTCTATATCTGGTTGATCTCGAGCTATGTTCTGGTGAGATAATTGAAAGCTAAATCTCGCAGTTGATAATTTTACCTCCAAGTCTTCAATCTCATCAATAATTGCCTTCTCTTTCTTCATTTCTTTGGCATGGAAAAGTGTAATTGTCCTGATCTTGATTATAAAAGTAGGTTTTTCCCTTTCAGTTTGATGAGATTCGATAACTAATTCCTCGCCTCTTCGTTCAAACGCTTGTTGGCCATCAATAGCCTCTTAAGCACTCCAAAATTTATTAAATATTATTTTGACTTATTAAGCAAGCACTAACAATTCTTCTCTTGATGCATCATCCATGCTATAAACAAGAAGCCGGAGTAGCGAAGAAATTCTTTCCCAAGTTGAGACATCAGTTGTGACTTCATGAAGATCTCAAGATAAGAACGACTCGAACTCCTCAAAAAGATTTGGGGGCTGATTAGCATCAAGATCATGGGGAGCAAACTTTCAAGATGTTTTAAAATGTTATTAAACAAAGCATCGTCATTTAGGGTCAGTACTTCGTCAGTTGAAGGTTTAGACTTATATTCACTAAATGAACTTACTTCATATATGATCTTATCCTCAGATCCTGCATCCTACTCCTCCTCATCCTCTATCAATAAATATCTACTAGATTCAGCCTTATGCAAAGACATAGGATTTTCGTCAAGAGTTGGTTTTGGTGCTGATGAACTTGTAAAAATTCATATTTTTACAGTTTAAAATCTTGGGTTTTCATCCTCTTTTAATCTTTTTTATTTAATTTTGTTCTTATGTTTTATTACGTTTTTATTATTTTAAGTATGTTCTTATTACGTGTTTTTATATGTTTTTATTAGGTAATTACACATGGAAAAAATTAGATATTTAAAGAAGCAATAAAAGGAAAAAAAATCCATTCAGAAGCTCAGCGCTTGAGCGCTAAGCCATCATCGCTTGAGAGCACATTGCGCGTTGGAAAGTTTCACTTAAGTGAGCCAGCGCCTGAGCATTGGACAGTCAGTACTTGAGTGTTGAATGCGTAACATTAGCATGAATTTCTTTTAAATAAGAAAGTTATGCCAAATTTAACACACTCTTACACACTTAGACAGAACGTAGTAATCGTCAAGAGGGACAAATCCTAATATGGTGTGGCCACAATTTGGCTTGAAGATTAGAAATTTTCTTCAATCTTTCCACCTTTCTACAATGGAGTTTGTCAAATTCTTATCTCTCTTTCATTCTTCATCTATGTGTAACTAATTGTCTCTTGTTAGGGTGATGATAGATCTTGTTCTTGAATGATGTAAATTCTTTTATGGGTTTAGTCAATGTTTCTATTTCACGATTTATGTGTTTATCTCTTTTCTTAATACTTTTCTAAATCTGGCCAATTTGGGAATGATTTTTGAGTTTATGTATGATTTGAAAATATTTGTATGAATCTAGAACTTGTGATAAACACTATAATTTATGCTATCACTAGGAATAGATATTGTGGGTTATGTGGTCTTTCTTTTAATTCTCTAGTTCTTGATAATACTTTTCTATTTGGGATTAAACTAAGGGATTATTTAATTCTAAATAGTGTAAGAGATTAATATACCAAGGGATTGAATATTGATTAATTTTGGGAATTGACCATGAATCGTTGGAATAGGACATGATTAAATTAATATTTGATTTTGCATTTAAAGAGTTCAAGTGAAATCTGACTCACAACATTTTCATATCATTATTTTCCAACTCAACCCAATTAATTAAATTTGGCTTTTATTATTTTTGTTTATTCTTTTTTTTACTAACTCTCTTTTCGATAGCTTGAATAGTGTCGATTTGATGAATTTAGTAATTAATAACTTAATTCTCGTGGGATGATACTCTTACTCACTTTTTATTATTTTTGCGATTCGGTACACTTGTCTATTTCACAACAGGTGCAATTGCTAGTCTAGTCGAAGAACTATGAACTACCAAGACGATAGCTATTTGAGGCTATGGTCAAGTAACTTCAATAGCCAAAGTAGTCAATGCAGGACCACTGGGTGTGGCTTCATCTTTTAGAAGGGAATCCTCATTATGATCAAGAGAAGACATTCGATGTTGCTTCAAAGGTCACTTTTGTGCGATTGTCTGAAATCATAAGTTAAGATTTCTTGAAATGTCAAAAGTTTGAAATACTGAAGGTAAGCTACAAGGGCCCTACCTTGATCCGATGTGTCAACAAAAGAGAAGTGTCAAGTGACGCTACAGTTATTATGGGTAACATTTTACCAGGATTTAAGATAGAAGAACTAGCAATAACCGAAGTAGTGCCTCGCTAGATTGGTGTCGCAACTATTATATTGATACCCACTAAAATATGATAGAAAAGTACATTTTGAAAAATTGATTTTCAAATTCTCCCTCATGGTCACTTTTTATGGCAGTTATACAAAAACCTTTTACATTTTGAACTCTTTTGCAAAAGGTTTTGAAGGCCTTAAAAGAATCATCCTTGTGGCTTAAGAAGAGAACCTATGTAAATCTTAATTAGTCATCAATTATCACAAAATCATATTTCTTACCACCTAAGTTAGTGCACTTAGTTAGACCATACAAATCAATATATAGTAGCTTAAATGGCCTATGAGCTGTGATAACATTTTTTGGTTGAAAACTTGACTTTGTTTGCTTACCCCTTTGTCATGCTTCACATACCATGTCTTTTTCAAATTTGATTTTTGGTAAACCTCTAACAAGGTTATGTTTCATCAATTTTGAAATTGTTATCATATTAATATGACCAAATATTTTATGCCATAACCACTTCTCATCTTTCAAAGAAACAAGACATTCTATATCTTGATGAGAAAGGTCCTTAAACTTCAAAATATTGACTTTTTTTTGTCTCTCTTAGCAGCAAATAGGGTTTTGCCATTGTTGGCTTCTCTAACTATGCATTGTTTAGGTTCAAACACTACTTCATAGCCATTGTCACAAAACTGATTAATGCTAAGAAGATTGTGTTTTAACCCTTTAACATAATAAATATCATTAACTTGAGTAGAGTTGAGATTATAACTAAAATCTTTACTTTGCTATTGTCACCAAATGTGACATTTCCACAATCTTTTCCTTCAAGTGACAGGAACTTGTTTATGTCTTTTGTCATATGCCTTAAGGATCCACTGTCTAGGTACTATTTGTGTTTCTTTTTTTTTTTTTTTTTTGTCATGAAGCACACCTACATTAGAAGATTTCACAGATTTAGGTGCCTAAACTTGTTTGGGTCCTCTCGGGTTAGTCACTATAACCTTTGGTGATTTATTTTTGTGGTAACAAGTGGTAGCTTTGTGGCCAAACTTATTACAATAGAAACAAATCACTTTTGGTTTCTTAATAGGCATAAAGAGATTTTTATACCATTTCTGCTTTGAGAATCTCTTGTAAGTAAGGCTAGCTTTCTCAGATGTACACTTTTGACTTCTAAAAAGTTTTTCCAAGTTCTTGGTACCATTGACAAACTTGGATAAGTCTTTGGTTAACTTTTCAACTTTTTATTTCAACATTTTAGTTTCATTAGATACTTTAGAAGAGTGTTGAGAGGAAAGTTGAGAAGTTTCAATAGACTCAAGCTTGGTTGATATTTAGACTAGCATTCAACTAGAGAAGATTCTCCTTTTCTTAACTCAGTGCACTCTTCTCAACTTTCAAAATTTCATTTTCATTAAGAGCTTTAGAAAGCTTTGATTTTAAAACTACACATTTTTGAGCAACAGTGCTCAAGTCAGACAAGATATTATCATAGGCCTTCCCCAATGCATCATAAGAGATTGAGAATGTTCAGAATCTAAAACCTCATCTTCACTTTCTTGTGCTCCTGTGACAAGGCAAAGATGGGTTGTTTCTTCTTGTTCATCATCACTTGAGGACTCTTCTTCAAGGTCCTCTTATGTAATCATCATCCCTTTCTTCTTAAAAGACTTCTTTTGTTGCTTTTTCAACAAAAGACACTCGATCCTTATGTGGCAAGATTTTCTACATTCATAGCATATAACTTGTTCTTTGCTATTATTAGAGTCGCCCTTCTGAAGTTCTTTCATAGGTTGAAAGCCTTTCTGATTTTTGCCTCTTCTCTTCCACATCCTTTGAATCTTTCTAAATATGAATGAAAACTCATCTTCATAAGAAGAATCTCTTTGTTCATAATTTTCCTTATCTGAATCCACAATGGAGTTCAGTTCAGTAGGTTGAGAGGAGTGATGGGACGTGAGATAAGATGAGTGCTTGTTGGAATTCCTCTGAGCCAACTTAAGAACTATGAGTTTTCCTCTTTTATGAACATCTTCATTCATTTCAGCCAGCTCTTGTTCATGAACTTTTAGTGATCCCAACAACTCATCATGCTTCAAGACTGAGAGATCCTTGGCTTCTTGGTTGATGATGACTTTTGGTCTAAATATCTTAGGCAAGCTCCTAAGAATCTTCCTTACATGTTCTTGATTTGAGTAGGTCTTCTCAAGATATTTGAGATCATTTACAATCACTGTGAATCTAGTAAACATACCATCTATTGATTCGTGGTCATGCATCAACTCATATTGATGGACAACATGCTAACTTTGGCTTATTTGACTTGAGTAGTCCCTTCATGAGCTATCATCAAGGTGTTCCATATCTTCTTTAATAGGTTGCAACCAGTTATCTTGTCGTACTTATTTTTACTCAAAGCACATATGAGATAGAACTTGACTTTTGAGTTCAAGATGTATTTGTTCTTTTCTTCTTCAGTCTATGTGTCTCTTGGCCTTTTTGCAGTTCTTCCATCATCAAACCTTGTCATGGGAAAGTATGGACCATTTTCTATGGTTACCCATAAGTCAACATGTTATAATTCAATGAATAGTGTAACATCCTCCTTAACCTTGTTATAGTAGCTTATTAACTTGTGTGAGTTACTTGTTAATTCTAATGATTTTCTGAATTAATTTAAGCATAATGTTATAACACAGAATGTGAAAAATAACTTACACTAGCTCAGAACTTAGCACAAATTGCCTAGATGATAGAAATAAATATAAAAAATTTATTTTTAGGTCATAAATAATTAGAATAAGTTATGGTAATTTTTAGGGGAATTAAATGAATTAGTTTGACATTTTTTTATAAATAGAATGAGTGTTTAAAAGCCAAATAAAATAGGAGAGTACCTTGGAAAATTATGAAACTCTGTGGAGATGTTAAGTAGAGGATGGAAATTATTCTAGAAATAATTACAAGTTAAGGCAGATGACTGTAAGTATATTAGTTTAACTTTTTAAGTTTATCTTAACTTAAGAAAGAGTAATAGAGCTTAATTACTATCAATTATGAGTATAGATAGTTATTAAATGATGAGTATAGAAACTGAATGAAGTCCCACAATTTTTTATAACACATATGGAAGTTAGAAAACTTATCAATGGAAGATCAAAGTATCATTAAGAGATAAATTTCTTCCACTCAATGATGGCAGCACATATCCTTACAATATCATCGTTATCTTTCCACCTTTCCACCGCCACACTCACAAACATACTTTTCTTACTTTTTCTCTTCACTCTCACGCAGCAAGAGTAGTAAAAAGAAGAGAAAAAAGAAAACAAAGAAAATGAGCACCATTAACATGGGAATAAAGGAGTAGCAAAGGAGAGAAAAGATAAACACCATCATGAAGGGAGTTTAGGTAGGGGTTTATGCTTCCCTACCATACTCTTTTCTCTTATTACTTTCAAGGGAGCTTGGATTGATGATACATATTAGATTGTTGATCTGAAGGATACCCATAAGTCTCTATGGATTTGTGGTTGATGATTTAGTTTTATTGGATTGACCTCCATTATTATACTTCATGGATCTTGATTTAAGTATATATATATATTGAGGTTTTAATGATGCTTTTATTAGAAAAATGAAGAGAAAAGAATTGTTCTGATATTAGGTGTTAATTGTGAGAATACCAAGTCTTAGAACCTATTCTGGTTATTGAAAAACATCTAATAATTGATTATTGAAATTGGTAATTGATTATTAGCTTCCAAAAAGATGTTACTGGATAATGGTAATCAATTATCAAATTATGATAATTAATTACTAAGTTACAAAATTTAGATATCCAGAGTCTCTATGGATTTTTGGTTGATAATTTTATTGATTGACCTCTTTATGGATCTTGATTTAAATATATATATATATTGAGGTTTTAATGATGATAATCAATTACTAAGTTAATTGTGAGAATACGAAGTCTTAGAACCTATTCTCAGTTAATGTGTCTAATAATTGATTATTATTAGCGATATGATAATTGATCATCAACTTATGATAATCAATTACTAGATACAGTTATGGTAATCGATTATCAGATTATGATAATCAATTACTAAGTTACGATGGTGATAATCGATTATTAGATAGATTATTTGGATGGTGATAATAATCAATTATCAAGTTACAGAATAAGATTAAATGTGTGTGATAATCGATTACCAACCTTAATAATCGATTATCAATCCCCTGTTTTGAACAAACAAAGTTCTCTACTACATAAAAACTTAAATGGATACATCTATACTATATGATGTGATGAAATTTGATTAAGTTCACTAAGTAAGGTGACTTATGTCTATGTATATGCACTTGTTACTTATGAGATTATGATAATGTGCACTTGATATACTTATGTGATGATGATATTGTGCACTTGTTACATGTGAGATAATTTGTGATATGCTCCTTTAGAGTGTTAAAGTTGAGCTAGTAATTGAATTAAAATGTAAAGTGCAATATATTGGACTTGATCCTCATACGGGGGGGTGATCCTTAGATGTTATTCCCTTATGAAGGGTAGTCCATTGATTGTTTTGGCTAGTGATGGATTTTGAAAATGATCCTCATACTTAGGGGTGATATTATATCTGAGATTGAATAATGGATTTTGGAAATGATCCTCGTACCGAGGGTGATCATATATTTGATATTAGATATGATCCTTATATCAGGGGTGATCCTAGATGTGAATCCTTCGTAAAAGGAAATGATCCTCATTCTGAGGGTGATCCAAGATGTGATTCTTTATAGATTTGGCCAAGGTTACCTAAGGTAATATTGTGTAACGAAGTAATATTACGCATAGGATGAGTATTAAGCCTGATGAGCAGACTATCATCGAGTGTAAGGTAGTGTGAGGAGGTAACATGCCCTCCCTACCTATTTGAGATTAAAAGAGCAAAAGTCTAGGGATTGAGCTAAGAAAGATAATACTTAAAGAGCACTAAAGGAAAAAAAAATTAAAGATATTACTTGAACATTGACCTATTTTCATGAGTATACTATATATATCACTGAATTGATATTGAATGTTTATATCTTGAGTTATTTGAAATAATTCTATGAATAGTATAGATGATTTGTTGGGTTGATGTGCTGATTAAGTTGTATACTTTTAAGAAGTCATGTAGAAAGTTGATATTCAATGATTAAAATTGAACTTCTGCCCTCAGGAAGAGAATTTTGGCATTAGCCACCTTTTTATGAAATATTTTAAATATTGATTTGATTCCCCGAAGCAGTTAGAATTGTTATGATGACATTTAAACATTAGAAATACTGAGAATTTATAGAGTTCTCACCCCTTTATCTTTTCTTTCTATGATAATTCCAGCACGTGACCCACCTACAGAGTAGAGACGAAGATGTTGATGTAGTATAGAGTTATCTATTCTTTTTTATCATTGCCATGTACTTATATTTATGTAATGATTTGTATATAATTTATATATACATATGCCTATGAAGGCTCGGTATGTATAATTTGGATACTAATGTGCTAGATTGTATAGAATACTAATGTCAGTATGACTTATACATATCAAGTATATAATTAGGTATTTCAGGTATATGTTTATTCTTGAGCATATTATTATCCCTCACAAGGCTCAAGTAAGAAATAAAATCAATATAGTTAATTATTAAGGAAAATAATAGTTTAGTCGTGAAATGCCTAAATCTAAGTACTTTAGTGTATTCGAATATACTTGGGGTATTAGTTTTAGGGCGTCACAAACAGTTGTATGCGATCCTTCCAATAGTAGTAGTCCTTCCCATCAAATGTTGGTGGTCTATTTTTTGAAAAGCCTCCGGGTATGAAAGTGTCTCCTCCTTGTTGATTTGCCAATAACCTTTGATTTTTTTTCTTTCACACTGTTAGGTGTGCTCAACTAAAAAATTGAGCTCTAATACCAACTGAAGTTGGTAGAAGGCACAAGAAGAGGAGGTTGAATTGTACTCTCTAGTCTTTGAAAATTTTTGCAAACACAACACTCTTCTCAACTTTTCTCAAGTGTTATAACTTGTAGATGAGAAGAGTCAGAACAAAGCACAAATTCTGTTATAAATAATTACTCTTCTCAACACTGTTAATTATGTCAGGTGTTAACAAAACTTGAAACTAACCAATGGGTATTCTTTTAAAAAACTTTTAAGCACTATTTGGTCCGCAAGTGCACGGGTTGAACAAGTAATAAAGTGATAGATTAAGTGTCATGTCCCAAGGGATTGAAATCAAAGAACGATGTTAACAACCAATCAATTCTCATAAGTTCTTATCCAAACAATTGAGTTTTCATGAATAAAAAGGATAATGAAAGCAACAATAAAAAAGAAACAATGCATTATAAAGCAATACTATCAAACCAAAATCTCAAGAGAAAAAAGTATCAAAGGTTAAGGCCTAGAGGATCCTTATTCACTTTCTATTTCAATGGGTTCATGCAAGGTCCACAAGTTTTCATCAATGGATTGATTTAGTTAGTTGAAACACAAAAATAGTTAATTACCTATGTCAAGGTCAATTATCCATACGATTCTTATCTAATCTACTATGTATCCATGGGAGTTAGCATAAAAATCACTCATTGAGACTATATTTCAAATACTTGCTATGCATGACCAATGGATATGTGTCCATCTCATTGGCTAATCAACACATTCAAACCAAGTAAATGTGATTGAACACACATCAAACATACCATTTCCACATTCTTAATTCCCTATGTCTAATTCTTTTGAAAACATTAAAATCATACAATTGGTGGCCCTTCAAAAGCAAGCATTAAGCATGGGTATGAGATAACTAGACCAAATGCATTGATTCAAACTTGATAAAAATTATAAAGTACCCAAATCTATAGAAAGATCCTAAGGAACCCCTAGTTATAAATTTAGCTACTCATAATGGAGGATATTAAAACACAATAAAAATTAGAATCCATGAAGTCAAAATCAAGAACAAAAAAAAGGGAGAAGTTGAAATCTCCTCCCTTCCAAGTTAAAATCAATCCTCCAATCTCTTCTCTCAAGACTAGGATTCACCCAATGTTCAAAAGTCTCCAAAATGGTTTTCAAGTCATAATATAAAGTTTGATTTGCATAACAAGTCTTTTCCACGCCTAGCATGGTCTGTTACAAGCCTGGGTGTGGTCTTGGCAAGTACAGTGTTAGTTAGCCTCCCACGCCTAGGCATCACTCTTCCACGCCTAGGTGTGACCTTCTCAGTTGATAACTCTGCATTGGATAGAGACAGGTGCGCCTAGGCGTGATTGTGCCATGCATAGGTGTGGACTGCTTGAACAATCTTTTTCCTTGCTTTCTTCCTTATTTTAGCTTTTTCTCACTTCTCCAAGCTCTTCCAAGAATTCCTCCAACTTTAATTCCTATAACAAAGCATCAACAAATGTGTGAGAATCTTAGAAATATACAATTCTTCTATATGTAATCAATAAAAGCTGAATTTTTCAATCTATTCGAGAAGGTAAGCCTAGTTATCTAAAATTAAACAAAATGGACTTAACTGCTTTGAAAATATAGGACTAACATGCAGTTAATACTCAAATAAAAGCAAAATAACTCCAATTCTTGGAGTTATCAAGCACTTATTGTTGGTGTATGCCTTAGAGGCCAATACATTTTCTATATTTACATACATTCTATTATACTATTTTTATATATGAGGCATTTCATTTATTGTGTTCTTTTTTGATAAACATAATAAAATCCTTAGGATAGTAAGTTTGATGCCATAGGACATCAAGTGGATGACTTGATCGTGAGATTCTTTTTGGTTACAACACTATTCTTAAATGTCCCTTGTCAAGTATTATTGTTAATTAGGACAACAATAATACATTGAGACTAGTATGTGCATAGACTGATGACCACATCTCACAGGTCATGGATATGAGATATCAAGTCTTCACATGAGTACATATTAGAGTAATGATGTACTGGACTGACCCACCATGAGAATGCTACATGGATCGTTACGTGAGTGTCATAAGCGATTCTCATAGTGACAATGGTGTTTGTGGTCCTTTGACCTGAAATCACTACGATTCCTACATGAGGAGTTATGTGTTTTAATGCCATCAAACGTCATCTGTAACAAGGTGATTATAAAGTTGGTTATTGGACATATCGTGAATCATGCAGAGGGATGTGAGTGACCTAGATGAGATTTGTCACTCCTACATAACAGGAGCGATATCTTTGGCCCCCCTGATTAAGTGAGACTGCGAAATGCATGACCATGCTCAAATGAGTCAATATGATATATTGATCTCATTTGTTGTTACAAATTCTACTCGAATATCAGGAAACGAATGATTGGACTATACAAAGGTGACACATTCCATGCCTTGTGTTCAATCTAGATATCTTGACAAAGGGACTAAACGACACGGAAACATTAGTCACAGAAATGTTATGTCAAATCACTGACATTCTTATTACTTGGGTAGCAGCAATGTGTTGCTAGATACCGCTCACTGCTTATAATATTAAAATGAGATTTTAATATTACTGCCAACGTAATAAGAACCTGCAGGGTCACACACATAGAGCAGACTAAAATTAGAGCAATGGATCCAAGTTGGACTCGGATTCAAATATGGGCCGGACTCATAACGAGATGGGTCTAGGGTTGCACTGTACTTACCTTGCTACTATTCACACTCACTTAAGGCGTCACTATTATAAATAGTATGCTTGCTAAGAATGCTAAGATAGATAATACTGAAAGTGCGTATGAGTGAGAGAGCTAGCACTTTGTGGGAGACGTTCTCTTTGCGACGTTGGATGTTCGTGAGTCTGTTCATGTGGATACCGCAGAGACATCATTTCTATTACGGTGTTAGTGATTCACGCTTCAAGAGGTAAATTTTTTAAAAACTCGAATTATGGCTTTTTCGCATAGATCCTCGATGGGAATCCCGGTTTTTCGCTGCGCATTGTATCCGCAATTCCCAACACTTATAAACTTGTTTTGAACCAAATAATTATATTTTAGTATATTTAAAGTGCATAAGCTTTAATTCCAAAAACACTTAGTTTAAAAATACTTGGTTGAATTCAAACTTGATTAAACAAATATAAATCAGCTAGACAACAGTGAAACTTATTCAAAAATACTAGAAATAAAAGAAATACGATAGAGGGTAGCTCAACACAACATATTTATACTGGCTTACCCTTAACCACGTGGATTTTGTCCATTCCCAAGCTTTTAACTAAGATTTTTAACTATTTCAAAGTATTCTTTTATTAACACAACATCTCTAGGTTTCAATATACAAATATTTTCTAGACTCCTCAAGCTAAAACCGAATAGTATTTGGACCTAGCCACTCCCAACTACACTTGTAGTGGTTATAATAACACTCTAACTCACTATCTCAAACCCAACAATTTTGGAAAGAATTTAGAAGTTGATAGCTCTCACAATCACTCAGAGAGTGCTTACACAGAGTGTATCGAGCTACTGTAACATCTATAACAAGATTTCAGCTAATGTCAAACAAGTATACAACAAGAAAAATAGATGAGAAGAGTTCTAAGCAAGTCATTCACTGTTATATTCACTTTTTGCTTGTCCAACTTTTTGAATCTTCAACCATAAGCCCTTATATAGCCTTTGGAAGCTAGTCGTTAGTGTTTAGGGCTAGTTTTTGCTTTCTGGTCACAAACTAACCATTGGTAACATCTCTTTTACTGACTCAGCTCGTCTAGTACAATTTGTCCTTTGGTGCATACTTGAGAAGGATTCTTCACTCTTCTCAACTTTGACGAAGGTCAAGTCTTCAACTCTTCTCAACCATCTTCAAGACTTCTTTGGTGGATTCCTTCAACTTTGAAGCTTTGTATATGACACCTTCATGAGAAGATCGTCCTTTTTAAGAGACTTCAAGTCTTCTATTGTTGTCGTAGTGAGTTCTTGAACTCTTTATGAGTTGGTTGTCATCCATCAGACTTGAGACAGGTTCTGGTCTTCTTGGTCAACTCTTCTCAAGTTGGTTCCCAAACTTTAAATCCAAATTGGTGGTCATCCAACCATGTTTTGATATTTCTCATTGCAGTCTAAGGATTTGCATTTTACAATTGAACACAGAAACTCACAAGACCAAGTTAAAGCACTCTAGAAGTGATAGAGCTTAAACATCATATTTCCAATATAGTTTGTTAATGATCAAAAAATAATGATAAAACCTTTGCATTAATAGGCTTTGGACCTTATAGATTGATCCTCCTCTTGAGCCTTGATATCCAATCTTGATTGGTTTCTCTCTCTAGATCAAGATCTCACTAAACCAAAGCTTTTCTCTCTAATTTTGGGGTCGAAAATGGAATTAGGATCTAATTACACAATATGAATCAAAAAATACAAGAAAAAGTACGAATTCAGGTTAGTAGCCATGCCTAGGCCTGATTGAGCCAAGCCTAGGCATGGAAAGACTAGTACATTGGTGGTCATCTCTATGGTTAGGTTTGATAGAGCTAGGCCTAAGTGTGGAGCTCTCTGTCCCATCCGTTCATATTAGTTACAAGGGCCACACCTAGGCATGGCTTTTTGGTCCAAATTCCTTTGTTTTCCTGCTTCCTTATCTAATTGCAACTCCTAGTCCTCATGCTTGGCCCTTCTTGAAGTCCATAATCTTGGCAAAACCTACAAAAGAATTGCCAGAACTTTACATGAGAATCTTGAGTTTGTTAGGCAATTCAAGTTTTATCAACAATGAATAAAATCAAGTCTAATTTTTAGTTAAGAAGAGATGTAAGCTCATAGTTTCCAAATTGGGTCTAAAGTCTACCAAAACCATGGAAATCTTGGATGAACAATTGAATTAACCTCCCAATTAGAAGAGTAATAACTCCATTTCATGGAGTTGTAAGTTATATTTTCTGAGATTTTCCTTCTCAAGGTGTTTTCGAGGTTGGCCTTAAGCTTTCTTTGCACTTGAAGAGGGCAGCGTTCGTTGCATTTTGGTTGATCTAATCTTTTATTTCTTGGTCTACCTTGGGAATCCATAAGTTTAGCTATTTTCATTTTCGCTTCTCTTTTAGTGGAGGATATCAGATTGCCCTTAGGTTCTCTTTATCTTGGTAGTTTGTATGGCCGCTTGGACCAAGTACATGACGAGATGAAGATTTCTCATTACTTCGATAAATAGTTATCTTGACATTGTGTTTCTCCATTTTTTTATATGAAAGTTTTCCTAATTATGGCTCAATTTGTGAAGTTCCTAACGCTTAGATTACTCAAGCCTAGATCCATCAAAATGGGTCAAGCTCGATGGATTGACTCGAATAGCCCTACAAAATGGGCAGGTTGGGTTAACAAAAGTGAATACAAAATTAAAAATAGTCCAAATTAGCTTGACCTAAATGGACCGGCCCGCAATGGGTCAAGCCGGCCCTAACCCATTAACATTACATAGGGGCGGACTGGACTAACAAAATGCCAGTCTAGAACTCACATAACCCAATCTGACTCGGCTCAAAAATGGCTCGGCCTAACCCGTTTTGACAGCTATACTTAAAGCGCCCCCCCAAATCCTCGCCTTAGTGGTTGGGACTATGGTTCTTTATTAGAATTTATTTATTAATGTTGAAACTACTTTCTTCTTTTGGCCCTAACTTGACAATTTCTTTCTAGGAGTCAAGGGTCTTTCTACAATCTATGATGAAGCTAACTTTACCTCTCGAAAGAATAGGCCTTCTCATGAAGAAGGCGTCTATGATTTTTGGGAGCTCTCTTTGACCTCCCCTGTTCTTCCTAGATTCTTGGTAACTGACTCAGTTACTGGAGATAGTGGTGCACTTTTTTCTTTTGTTTACAGACCAAATCACATATTTGGTTGGGACTTACCGAGTGTGGGTGCCACCATGAAAGCGATTCTATTTCAGCCTTCGACTAATCAATTTTTTACTAACTCATGTCTATACATTCCTCCATCTCGCAAGGGCAATGTTTCCTCCTCATTCTTAGCTTATCACTTAGCTTTAAAGATTTCAGTACGAGATATTTTTGTATGCACACAAATGTAACACGTTATCTTTCCATACAAGACACAAAAAATTGGAGAGGGTGAAAAAACAGATCCCACTAAAGCCACTAATTACAGAAAACTATTATCTCTCTCTAACTTTTTGTGAGTGTGTATAAAGATGATATATTATATTTGTGTATAACAAAAAATTTCTCTTTCAGTACAGCATTTTGAGACCAATAAAAGTGAGATGGAACATCAGGAAGTTCGCATCATGTTCCATGACTCATATTGTGTTACCAACATTCGTAAGAAGCCTTCTCAAGGTAAAGATTTATCTTTCAATTTGTTTTTCCGCTTTGCCATCCCATTTTAACACTTTCTTCATTTCAATTTATTTAGCTCTAAAAGAGCGCCCTAAGAAGAAAAAGAGATCATCTAGCCAGAAGGCATTATCTGAAAAATTGGCAAGACTTAATTCCCCTGTAGTGGGTTCCACCTCTATTATTCCTCCACCTCCAAAGCCAAGGGCACACCCTAGCAAGCAAACAATTGCCAACAAGGCCTCCCTTTTCGCCGAGGCCCACTTCATAACATCTTAAGAAGTTCGTAAGTATTCCTACACCCTCTGACCAATCTATTAATGTTGACCTAGCCGAGTCTGCTTCTTTTTCTTCTGGGAACAATAGGACTTCATTGGAGCAATCTTTTTGTGATCATGAAAGCGTTGTTATGGAGACACCTCATTCTGCTCGTATGCTTTTGCCTCCTCTTTTCAAAGTCCCTAGGATTTTTTGAAAAGTTTCCAAACTGTTGTCTGATGATGAACCTGATTCTGGAGCAATCTGACCAATGTTCCCATCCCACGTTGAGTCATGATCTGGCCCAAAGGGATAACATGACCCTTGAATGTGATGCTGCAGAAACCCAAGTTACCTCTCCCTTTCGCCCTGCATTTGAGGGTATTTCTACAAGGGGTTTACACGCGAAGTACAACATGTCTATTCACGATCTGCTTAATCTTAAAGGTATCATTCCTTTTTAACATTATGTTGTGGTATTCCCTTTCCTTGTTGTTCTTTTCTAACCTTCCACCTCTTTTTTTTTTTTTTTAAAGCCAGTAGAGAGGGTTCCATAGGTTCAAGGGATGTAACAAGAGAGAAAGCTGTTGAAGAGATTGCTCATCTAGAACATGTTAAATGTGCTGCTTCCCTTGACATTTTTTGTTTTTGCTGAAAAGGTTGTTGTTGCAGATATCTCAGTTCCCGCCGCAAAGATTGTTATCATTGATGCTCCTGTTTCTACTATTGATGCCTTAGCCACAAGGGAAGAGAATTTGTGATGGATCTTTAAGACAGAAATATCCATAACCAAGAATAGATACATGAAAGTGTATGAATTAGCTTGATTTAAATATTTTAAAAAAGCTTTTTTTCTCAAAATATTCAAGAAGAAATTTTTAACTGAAAATAATCAAAACATGCAAGTTACACCTCTTTTGGCTGCAAACAAAAGAAGATAAGCAATTAAACCAACTATAGGTACATATCCAAGATACTTCACCATAACAACCTTACTTTCTTGGACATTCTGGAGGTTGTCACCAAGAGAAATTCTTGTACACACAATTGTATCACTTCTTTTTTATATAAATTCACAAAAAATTAAAAAAAGAATATGATTTTTTATAATGAATAAGTTTAAAAGGTCTCATTTTTTTTTTTAATTTTTTATGAATATATATAAAGATAAAATAATACAATTATATATAAATAAGAATATCTCTGTGACCAATTAACCAAGGCCGGAAAATCATGTAAAAACATATGTCCCATACGAAGGGGCGGCACTCATTGGACAAGTCAAAGTGAGTATAATTGTTTTGCTCTCTAGGTTACGGAGTGGAGACAGGATCTACATTTATATATGATATATCGTCAAATATCCTCCCATCACAAATTAGTATAGGACTAGGCTTACACACGTCAATCACATCAATCCAACCAAGATGCCGCAAGCCCCAAACTTACAGTGATCACAAGAAAGTAGGCTTGCTCTATCTATTATATGAATTAACTTTCAACCCGTTTTATAAGGCCCAAACATTTACGATTAATAACATTATACAATAAGAATATATTCTAACAATAGTCTTGCATTAGTATCTATACAAACTGAACCCATCTTCAGTGCATAATACTCTTTCAAATATATTTTTGGAATCACTTGGTCTGAAGGGATAGTTGGTGGTATTGGGCCTGGGGTATTTTGATTTGGTGGCATCACTAACTACAATAAATTTTGCTTAAAAAGGAGATTTTTAAAATAATAAAGTTACCCAGGTCGCGAGCCTTGACCCAAACCCGCGGGTTAAAAAAACCGATCTCGTAAACTCACATTTAAACAAGCTTCTAAAATGATTGGTTCTAACCTACATGGGTCAAGGGTTAAACAAGCCAATTGACGGGCCCTGGCCTATATACCCAGATCTAAATGTGTGTGTGAAAATGAGCTGGGCCTGTGTGGCCCGAAATTTGTTTTTGAGCTTGCTCGATCTCATTGTCTAGAAACCGAAGCTTCGGGGTCGAAGTATAGTCCATTCTTCATTACTCAATGTATAGACAATCGAGTCCTTGCCCAAAATATTAAACCTTCACTCAATTTCATTCACGATCTTCTTCTTCCAATGACAAAGTCATCACCATTCACCCAACCCTAGAACCAGAAGGCAACATGAAGCAGAACAATTCTTTGTGACTCTTAGTTGGTTTGGGCTATTCCAACAAGATAAAACTAGTCCAACTCAACCCGAAATAACTTTGTCCAGTTGACAAGTTTAGAAGTATAACCCGAAATAAGTTTGTCCATCTGATAACTTGTAAAGGCGGTTTTGAAAAAAATCATCCGAAGCAGAAGATTACAATTCGGTTTGAATTGGATGAATTCCAATAGTCAAATCGATCCAATTCAAACTAATTTTAATCGGTTTGGATTAGATTAGATAATTCAATTTTTGTCCAATAACATAATAAAAATGCAATCTAAATAAGAATAATACACAACAACAATATAATTCAAATTCTAAACTACAAACCATTCATAAAGTCATACAAACAAATAAAATTCAAGAATAATTTCAAAGTTCAGAATTTAAACAAATAAAATTAAAATGACAATTTAGCTTTCTTTTTCTTAGAATTGAGTTAGCCAACATCTAATACAAATAATAAGGGAAGTGAAGTGTGTCTTTGTCTCACACTCACGTTTGTCCGAAGTGGTGGGGAGAATAGGCCATTGGGGGGATAGGTTTACGGTTTGGATCGGTTTGGATCGGTTTTATAAAATTGAACCAAAAACTGATTCGAACCGATCGATTTTTCAAAAACTTCATTCAAATTAATCCAATTTATTTCGATTTTCATCGATTTTTAATTTTTTTGAATTAATTTTTAGTTTTTTTTATTGATTTGGATGTGAACACCCCTAATAACTTGCATCTTTTTAAAGTATGTAAAGGGAAAACTATCAAGATTGGTCCATCTTCACTGTCGTCGATGATGTAATGGTTTTGCAGCAACAATTTTTTCTACCAGTGGAATTCTTTAGACTAAGAGGGAAGGTAACTCACTTGTGCACAAAAAAAGCTCGATTGGCTTCTCGATCATTTGCCAAGCAATTAGGTTGTTTCTCCTCCCTTTTCTGTTCTGGAAAGATTAAAAAATAACCAAACTGAGTCGATGTTTAGACTTGATGTTTGGTGTTCCAACCAAGCATGCCTCACTTTGTTTGCTTATTGGCTAGGCATTGCGGTGTCGGTTGAGTTGTATTTAATGTTTGTATGTTTGGAAGTTTTGAACTAATGACCCAAAAAAAAAAAAAGTGTACATATAGTACTAAGCCAAGAAGGAATTATATTCTGTTATTCTTACACCCGAAAATCCACATCCCTATGTTTGGTTCGGATTATTTGTTGGGTTTCTAAAAGCTTTTTTTTTTTTTTTTGTGTTTTCAGCTGTTGCAAATGTTCAAACTTGTGTTTGGGTAAAATAAAAAACGTTGTTGATGATTTTGTTTCGTACAATAACAACTTTTTTAAAAAGGTTATCATTTGAGTTGTTTATGAAAAAAGTTGTTAAAATGATTCAAATGTAAATATTATTTTGTTTTTAATTAAATAATTTTTTAATTATTTCGTATTTATGTTGATAATTTAATATATAAAATTATTTTTTTATATTATCTAAATAAAATATATTAACTTAAAATCACTTTTTAATTAACATATACAAATATAATTTTTTTATAATTGATTATAACAAAAAAATTTATACAATAATTAATTATTGAAATAATCTAATTTTTACAACTATCCAAAACACACTCTAAGTTATACTTGGTTATTGTATGGCTAACGCTTATAGTGAATTGTTACAAAAATACGTTGTTAGTGTGTGTTTGAGATTTTTGATTATTTCATTAATCGATCATTGTATAAATTTTTTTTATTATAATCGATTATAAGAAAAATATTTTATGTTTATATATATTAATTAAAAAGTAATTTTAAAATAATTTATTTTATTTAAATGATATAAAAAATTATTTTTATGTATTAAATTATCAAAATAAATATAAAATAATAATTAAAAATAAAACAATATTTATATTTCACTATTAAAAATAATCACAATAATTTTTTTGCAGACAACTCAAATGATAGCTTTTTTAAAAAGCTGTTGTCGTACAAAACAAAATCAATTTTTCTTATTTTACCCAAACTCAAATTTGAACATTTACAACAACTGAAAAAAATTTTGTTAGATCCAACAAATAATCCGAACCAAACACAGGCAATTCGTTAGCTATGTGATAATAGTTATGATATTTTTATTATTAATAATACTTATACCATTTCACACTTTTTTAATATTATTTATTATATTTTTTTATTTTTTTTCACTGAATCACAATCACCTAAAAAAATGTGAAAAGTGATGTTGAAACAAAAATAATATAAAAACATTATTGTTGATGTGATAAATCATAAATGTTATTAACTCATAATTAGCTGATGGGCAACCAGGTGCAGCTCAAGTGTGAATTTTTAAGTGTAAATGAAACATTTTTTTTTTTTCGTGTTTGTCAAGGACTGATTTCACTATATTCATTATTATGAAGATTATATAACCAGTGTTAACTTAAGGATACATGGATTAAAGTGATTGAGGATTCTACAGTATACCTAATTGAGCGCAGAGTATCGTTGCTCCATAAATTTAACCTGTTATAACCAGTCAGTTACCTGTTCTTTATTTATTTATTTTTTTTAAATTTTCATGAGATGGTAATATATAACTTTTACGGCCATAAAGTTCGCCGGAGCAACAGCTTTTCTGGACAAGGTCAAAACATCCTTATTCCATCCAGCCACCAACAATCAAAACCCAATTAAAAAAGGAAAAAAATTAATTCTAATCTTGCAAGGAGTTATCTCCTTGTAACTCCTTAATATATTATTATGTATTTATTTTATTATTAATTTATATAATTAATTAAATTAATAAATACATAACAATAAATAAATTGAGGAGATAAGCGAGAAATAGTTCATCTCGAGGGAGTCAATTTCTGTCTACTAGGAAATCAACACCCCATCGCACCCTTGCTAAATACGCAAAACACCACTTCGAGAGGTAGCAAAACGGGTCAATCCGTTCTTTCTGTCTCGTCTCGTCTTTAATCAGCTAAAATATGAAGTAGGGTGAGTTGACCCATTTTAAAAAATAAGTTAAAAGAGTCAATTCACCCCGCTTTAGGATAAGTTGGCAGGTTTATGAATTGACCCGTATAAAGATAAAATAAGAAAAAATAAGTGGATTGACAGGTTAACCTATTTAAAAAATAAAAAAATTCATAAAAATTTTAAAAAATAAAAAATTTATAATTATAGAAACTAAAAAAATAAAAAAAATAAAATTAATATTATACCCATAAAAATATCAAAAATATAAATAAAAAAACTCATTTATAATATTTAAAAAAAAAACTCAACTCAACGATCCAACCCGTCCCACCCCACTTAACCCGCAAATTATGCGGTAATGAGTTATACAGATTAAAAATTAAAAGTAAGTTAAAATATTAAACCTAACTCACAAAAAATTAACAAATGAACAGATTAACCCAACATATTAAACCTATTTTACCACCTCTAACCACTTTCCTATTCCCATCTCCCCTGTTCCCATCACTCCTGTTTTGAAAACCACTTTCCACCTGTGAGGAATGTGACAAGCATGACACCAGCGTCCAATTGAACAAAACTAACAATATAATATAATAATCGAACCAAACAAAATTGAAAAAAAAAACCCAGATGCAATAAAAATAGCAAAGACAAAAGCTATTCGCAATGACCATTTTAAAAAATAACAACACCAAATGCATAGAGGGGAGGAATACAAACTTTCTGATAATGTGGTCGTAGGGTACAAAAGGGTGAGAGAAGGCGAGGAAGACAAAGGGAGGAAGAAGGGAGCGCTTGAGGATGTGGTGAAGGACGAAAGCAGCACTCTTGTCAACAGAGTCCTCCAGCATGAAGCGACCATGCAGAGGCCATGGCTTAGCCATGTTCCCAGGTTAAAATCGGAGATCATCACACTTCCGAACTCCGAGTCAGCTCCGATTCCCATCACCGACTCACTGAGTCTCCTCTCTTCCTCCTCGCTTTGCCTCTAACTTGGCTAGGCGCTGATGTGATCCTTCTTTGGTGGGAGATGTTGGTCCTTCACCTTTCAGTAGAGTCGATAAAATGGGTGATGAGGATTCAAATTCTCCGATAAAATAAATAGATTGAATTAGTTAATATTAACTCAAAATTAAAAATAATTTGAATGAGTCCGAATACACTGATCTGTAATAAATTGAACTAGCATGAGACATCTACATTAAATAAAAATGAGTTAAATTAATAAAATATTAATTTAAAATTTTCGATTTAACTTGTCCTAAAAATGAATAACCCCGTTCATTTTGACATCTCTAGCTTTTAGGGATATACTTGTTATTTTACACCATCACCACTTTAACAATTATCAGGCAAAAGATCTCATCCCTCCATCTTTTTAATAATAAATCAATGGTGTGAACACTCAATTTTGACCGAGCTCTAAAAAAAAATTTAATTTTGAATTTAATTAATCAAAAGTTTATATTCTTGTTTTTTTGTTAACCCAAATATAAGCTCGTTTTAGCAAAAAAAAAAAAACACTAATCTCGTTTTCTAAAAAAAAAAGGGGGGGGGGGGAATCAATTCTTGAACAGGTTCTGGTTAAGTCCTAACGTCCAACCAAAACCAAGTTTAACGGTGGTTGAAATGTGACTAGCATCCGGTTTTTCTTTTCAACTCAATCTGTCACATTACTGCAATTAAGCAGACTCAAGGCTCAATGCAGAATCAACACAAAAATGGTAAGGAGCAGAGATGAGAAGATGGCAGCCTCAAGAAATATACACGAAGAAGGAAACTGAGCTAGGACTCTATCTGCAACCTACACTGATCTCCTTGGGTGGCAGATTTTTCTTCTTTCTGCTTACAAAAAGAACAAAGCGTAACAGAGGGGGGGTTTTTTTTCAGTTGAGAAGGAAAAAGAACAAAAAAAAAACTAAGATAAACTCCCTGCTGCCATCTCCAGGGACCGATCCTGACGAACACTTGGACCTCCGTTTTCACCATTCCATCTTCACCCTCCTGCTACCCATCAGAAACCCCCTTGACTGATTACCTTCCAACTTCATCTTCCTCATCCTTCATCTTCCAAGCCTCTCAACTGTGAGCCTCCTCTGCCACCACCTTCAACCTCACCATACCATCACCTTCAACTGAGTCAACTCACCATCCTTCACTATTCATCTTCTTCAACCTCCAACACCACAACCACCAAACACCCCTCTCAATCGTGACCCATCTCCTTCAAACCACCACCCATAAACTTCCAAACAACCAACTTGTTGCCAAGAAAGGCTCCCAACCGTGAGCAACCGCAGCTCCTCCATGCTCGTGCCGTCGACCCCAGCCGAGCAGAGAACCATCGCGCACCGGCGTCGCAGCGCCTCACCGCCGTAGCCGAGCCGCACCGTGAGACCCGAGCTTCACCGCCGCCCACCCTACAACCCAGAACCACCCCCTCAAGCGCCGCTCACCGCCTTCCGCGCTCAGCCAACGCCGTCGAGCCACGGACCAGCTCCGCGTCGGTCAGCACTAGATCGGAACCCCGCGCCGCTCGACCCGCAACACCCACGACCGGTCGTCCTTGTCGCCCCTCCGCACCACGCGCAAGCCAGCCGCTCCGAACCGTCGCGCGACCCACGACCTGTTTCTGCTACCAGCCTCCAAACCGCGTCCTCCACCTGCAAAACCAGCACCGTGATCCCGCACTCGCGACCCAACCTCCGTCCGTGCTGTGAACCGGCCACCACCGCGCCACCCATGCGGAACCACCTCAGATTTGCGATTCACGAACCCTCCCCTGTGTGAGTGCCGTTGTGCTTCTGTTAAAGGCAAGATATCCCATTTTGTTTTTGTTTCTTGCTTAGTAAAAACAAAAAAAAGAACAAAACAAAAAAAAGGGGTAGCAACGTGATTGGGCTCCTGGTATATTGGGCTATTGGGTATTGTGGGTTTAATTTTCTTTTTTTTTTTCCAGAAATTAGGCAAGGTTACATAGGCCTAGTTATTTCCTTTTTTCTAAAAAAAATGTGAAATGTATGAAAAAATGATGATAAAAAAAAATCTTTTGATCCATGCAATGACCAATGATGTTGATTGAATAGCGGATGCTATCTTTAATGTCATTTGGATCATAAGGGTTTATTGAGTAGCCCGGTGCTAACTTGAACCCTGTGTAAGAATAACTTTTTTTAAAATAAAATTTCTTTTCAAAATTTCTTTTTTTTAATTAAAATCAATCAACCCACAATTATTTTATAGAGAATTACGTGACTTTGAGTTACTCATTGCACCCGAGGATACGTAGGAACAGAATTTCATTTCTGTCAAGCCAAGATTAAATTTTCATAATTTTGTGGTTTTTTTATAAATAGTTACAATATTTTACAAAATGGGTAAAATAAATATTTCTAAGAATTATTAAGAATTTGCACAATTGACCTAAGGTACCGTCTTAGGACGGGTGTTTTAGGGGTGCTGTGGGATTAAGTTTCCACCCTTCCCTAAGCATAACCGACTCCCGAATTCAATCTGATTCTCAAAGACCATTTTCAAAGAAGGGTTTTCCAATTTTTCCTAAGTTAAAATAAAATTGGTGGCGACTCCATTTCCATTTTCTAAAATCCTTTGAGTTGCTATTTTTCGTCGCTATCCCGGTCGCGACAGATGGCGACTCCACTGGGGATGATGAGAGAATCAGGCCTGTTGTTATTAGTTGTGCAAATTATGAATGATCTCTATTTATTTATTCTACCCTTTTTGTTTTCTTATTTGTTTGTAAATAGATTTTTATTTAGTACTTTTATGTAAATATTTGATAGCATTATTCTGTGTTTGTTTTGACATGATATACTTGTATATATTTTGTACTTAATTATGCATAATTGTTGAAACCCTAGGATAGATGATTGCTGACTGGTTGTTGTATATATGTTTTTGCAGGTTGGGGGTAGTTTTATCTTTTTAAATTTTTGTACAAGTTTGTATGCTCCCTCACACACATCACTATCACTTACCTCACACACTTTTTGGGCTCTATACCCGAGTCTGTGCAAAGCCGAGGAATAGGAGAACTCTCGACTTTTGTTATTGAGGGGCTTTATGCTCACTTGACATTTGTTAAGACACCACTTAGATTGTTACTAATATCATGAACTAATCATATTGATAAAGTTTATCCCTACTTGTGATTAATTCATGATTTGGGTCTTTGTCTTTCGAGATAAGAGCAATCTGGGAACCATGACTTTTTAGAAGTTTAGATCTGTCCCGAAAATCTTGCATTGATAGATTGAACATAATGACTTTCAAATCTTAGGTTCCACCTGACTAGGGCACAAAAGGGAGCGTACTTCTTCTTCTTTATTTATCTGTTTCTCATATCATTCATTCTTGCAAAAAAAAAAGAAAAAGAAAATAAAAAAAAAAGCTATTCATTGCTTGCATTTTCATAACATTCTAAAAAAAAAAAACTCTTGCATTTCATGACATTGCATTTCAAAAAAAAAAAAAACTTGCATTTCATGACATTGCATTTCAAAAAAAAAAAAACCTTGCATTCTCATGGCATTCATTGCATAAAAAGAAAAAAAAAAGAGGGGATATCTCGTCTTGCATTGTCATAACCCTTTTAGTAAAAAAAAAAAAAATGTATTTGCATGTCATGCATTATCCTTTGGGTTTACAACCCTATAAGGGTTTCTTCATGTAGATTGTTAGGATACATTCTCTAGAGTTACCTCGATAAGAGGTACCCTTAGGGTGCACCATTCTTTTTCTGGCATGCTTACACTTTTTTTTAGTATTGTAGGGTGAGTTTGCTTGGTAAAGTGGAAAGATTGGTACTTATCAATAGCAAAGGATGGAAGAAAGGTGTCATGGGCAAAACACAAGCAATGCAGTTGACCACAAGAGGAACATGAAGATTGCAGTTAATGGCAGTGATCTGAGGCATGTAAGAGACATTACTCAACAGATGACTCCTGAAGCTCGATCAGAGTTTTTGAGTAGTTATGGGCAGATCCTGGATTTATTGCGCATCACAGTTGAAGAGCTTGTCTTGAGTGGCCTAGCTCAATTTTGGAACCGTTCTTTGAAATGTTTTGAGTTGCCTGACCTAGATATCGCACCGACCATTGAAGAGTACGCTATCATGTTAAGACTCCCAATGAGCAAGCACCCAAATGTTTATCTTTATGGAGGGTATTATGTGTCAGTAGGGAAGATAGCAGAACTGATAGGGGCTCAAACAAGTCAATTGGGCATAGAAAAAAGGGGAGGAACAGAAGGCTTGAAGAAAAGCTACCTCGAAGCACATCTTCAGTATCTAGCGCAACAAGGAAAGTGGGATTTCTTCAACAAAATACTAACCTTAACCATCTTTGGGTTAGTGTTATTCCTATTTACCTCAGATATGGTAGATCAAGCAGCAATGGATGTATTCTTCAAGTTTGAGAGGCATAAAGCAAATCCAGTCCCTGCTATTCTTGTTGATACTTCCTTGACAATGGAAATCTGTCATCAAAAGGGTGGTGGAAAGATTCGATGCTGTACACATATGTTGTACGTTTGGATCATGACACACATGGATGTGCACAATCGCCTAGGACTCTTACCTGATCCGTTAAGGAATTTTGGTCGCATACCAGTGAAGCAACAAAAAGCAAAAATGAGTTCATGAGGATGGGGCCAGATTCTTTTAAATGGGTATGCCCATGGTATCATGGAGAAGAGGTAGTTTTCAGCTGTGGTGACTTTCCTAATGTTCCCTTGATGAGTCCTAGAGGCGGTGTATCATACGCGCCAAGTCTTGTGCTTAGACAACTCCGATGGACTCAATATGCGCCCAACGAAAAGCAACTTGAAGGGTTCAATTTCTTATACCAGCAAGATGGAAGCACTGCTAAGCGAGAAAAAGAGATTAGAGATGCTTGGAAGAATATTCATATGGCAGGAACAAAGGAATTAGGGAAGCATGTGGTGGTCTGTACCCCTGAATACTTGTAATGGAGAGAGGTAAGGAGGGTGCAAAATAGTATCCCTCAGACAGTTTCAGATGATAAAGGTCATCCTCAAATCATACCTCAAATGGCCACCGAGATGGAAAGACTGAAAGCACAAATGAAAGTCTTGGAACAAGGAAAGGAAGCCGTCGAGTTAAAAGTAGTCATCCACCAGAGTCGATGCCAGAAGCTAGCTGATGAAGTTGAATATTTAAAAGACATATGTGCAGATATGACTGAAACCCCAAGTCGAGTAAAAAGGGCAAGGAAAGGAAAGGAGACAGAATTTGAAAAGACCACAACAGAAGTTCGTGAATTGCAAGCAAAGATAAGCGCTCAGGAAGAGACAATGGCGTTGATTTTGTAAGAGAAAGGAAAGTTGGAGGCGAATGCTAGGATACAAGATCGTAGAATGCAAGCCTTACAAGAAGCTCTGACTGAAGCAAAGGGTCGCTCTGACCAAGGACGAGCATTAACTACCAAATATCATGATGCACTTGTGGAAACAAACCGAACGAATGAACATTTGAAGCTGAAAATTCAAGAGTTGGGGCGAGACCATGAGCAGTGGAGACTCGAAGCCCAAAGACTAGTGAGGCAAAAAGAAGAATGGGCAAAAATGTGGCAATCAGTAGCACAAGATCAAAAGGCTAAAAAAGAAGAATGGAAAAAGAAATATGAGAACATGTCTGGTAGCGTGCAATATCATGCTGTGCAACTGGTGGATTATTTTGAAGAGGCAAACCTTCATATTCGATTGAATCCATTGTTACGGCTACCACAAAAAATAGCTGAGTTCATGAAGTATTGTCGAGGTCTTGCTAAAGGTCTTAGGAAGAAACAAACAAAGTTGTTAATGTAATGTTGTTTATGTTGCCTTTTGAGGAGTCTGAGACCTTGTATTGATTGAAATTTGAAATGAATATGAATGACCAATTGCAGTGTTTTGTTCCAAAACATTGATTTTACTATTTTTCACCTGGGCATTATTCATTGAAGGGTGAATGCCCTCTTGAATAGGTTGTCAATCATGCTCTTAACCTGATACAATTCGTCTTTCAGTGAAAGTACCAAAAGCCTAGTATTCAGTGAAAGAATAACTGCATTACCTGTAAAGATCCAAGAAGATAGCACCCATTGAGGAGAGAATACTCCCTTGGGATCGCTGTCAACCATATTCCTGCCTAAGGGATGATGAACCCGAAGTGCAAAATTTGGGATCCTGCATTGCTATTGAATGTCCGTGCAAATCTTTCCACAATCACCAAGCATTCTCACAATAGCGCTAAATTTTTCTTTCCTTTTCTTTGTTTAATGTTGTTTTGTTTTAATAAATCAATTTGATTTAGGAATCATTACGCGGCCTAGGAAAGAAGATACCAATCAAACCCGAGTTCACAATACTAGATCTCGGACCAGAATGGCTGCTAATAATCCTGAGGCGGGGAGGAACTTGAGCAGAGAAGTCGATGAAATGACAGGGAGGATAAATGAGGTGTCAGAAGCCTAAGTATGGTTGGAAGCAATACTGCAAGATATGAGGGAGTCTCTTCACCTAATCAGCGGGAATAGATGTACAAATGAGGTTGAAGCATATGTAAATGTGCCATCAATGACCGCCCCGACCTTCCCGGCTATTACCTCAGGCATCATTGTAGGGATCCATGAACAACCACCTCAAACGACACTGGTTGTCATGCCTATTGGGGAGGGGTATCGCACTTTGGAAGGTGCTCATAATGAAGTTCCTGGTTATGCTGGCCCTACCTGGGAACAACCTTATGTGTCCATTACAGGGCAAGCAACAATACCTCACTCTGGGAATAGCCACGTCATGAACGAGAAAGACAGGATGAGGGAAGAGTGGATGGAGAAAATGGAGGAACAGATCAAAGCAATCAAGGGCCCCAGTGCTTATGGACCTCTGAGAATAGAAGAGCTGTGTCCTACCACAGATGTCGTAATCCCTAAAGACTTCAAGATTCCTGATTTTGCCAAGTATGATGGAAGTGGCAACCCTCGGTTTCATTTGATCAGTTATGGAACTAAGATGGTTGTTTGGTCCAAGGATGATAAGTTCCTCATTAGCTTTTTCCACGAAAGTCTTACAGGTCATACGCTAGAGTGGTATCTTCAATTAAACCACTCTAAGATTTCTCGTTGGACAGAATTGGCTGACCTATTCATGGACCAATACAAGTTTAATCTGGACGCAACTCCGACTTGGGAACAATTGACCTCGATGCAGAAAGGAAGTGATGAACTTTTCAGACAATACGCACAGAGGTGGAGAGCCTTGGCAGCTCAAGTTCAGCCCCCATTAACACTATCTGAGATGTGTTCATATTTCCTGGGAACCTTGGGAAATCCTTTTATCGGGGCAATGGTCGGGGCAGCCTATAAGGATTTTGCAGACTTGATAATGGCGGGAGAAAGGATAGAGATTATGGCCAAAGCTGGGAAGTTACCGGTGAGCAATACGGAGAATACTGCCTTCAAGAAGGGATTCCAGCTGAAAAAGAAGGAACCCGAGGTGAATTATGTCCAACGCCAGCAGACCTTCAGACCTCGATATTCCCCACAAAACTCAAGCCGCCAACTACCATATAACCTTAACCCTCACCTTCCATACCAAACACCTACACTTCCTTATTACCCGCCCCACCAAGCTATGCCTACCACAAACATCACCCCAACTCCGCAATTCCAAATCAATAATGTTCCCACACCACAACCATATATGCCAGCTCGCCCAACCTATACCCGATACCCACCTGCACCTCCACAAACCTACCCAAATTACCCACAACCTCGGCCAAACTTCCGAATCAAGGTCGCTTTCGTCCTCAAAACCTACCCCCTTTCCCAAGGCTGTCCATTTCAAATGCGGACCTATTCCAAAAGTTGTTCGACACCCACCTCATTTCGAGAAATCCTGTACGTCCTTTAGAACCACCGTTCCCAGCGTGGTATAACCCGAATTTGACTTGCAAATATGATGTGTGTGAAATAACATCATGTTTTGTTCTTGTTTTGCATGTATTCTTAGGCATTTTAGACATTTTAGTTTCCCTTTTTGTTTGTTTTTCCCTTAGTTCGGATAACTGCGGTGTTTGTGGTGTTATTGTGTAGGATTAGTGCTAAATTGGCCTTGGAATGGATGGAAGCTTGGATGATTGAAGTTGGAGCTTTATGGATAGCAAAAAGGTACAAAAAGAGACTTCCAAATAGTTCCACGGCCTGGCCGTAAAACCAATCACGGTCGTGGAACTCAACAGCATGCAAAATTGGCTTGTGCTAGAGAGAACCACGGCCTGGCCGTGGAATGATCCACGACCCCATGGAATTCTGACAGCAAGTTCCACGGCCTGGCCGTGGAATGAACCACGGCCATGGTTCGCAGCGCGCAGCAGAATTTTAGTTTTTATTTTTATTTCTTTTAGGACCTTTTAGCCAATGAAAACCCTAGGCTATAAATAGATGTTCTGAATAGAATGAGGGGATTCTAGTTTGGTTCCAAAAGAGGCACAAAGGAGGCTTGGGTTCTTCATCTTTCTCCCCTCTTCTCTCTTAGGTTACAGGTTTGGATGTTCTTGAACATGTTTTCTGATTCTTTCTTCTCTATGTCTGAGTAGTTTCTTTTATTTCTAGGATTGGGCAATACCCTTTAATACATTGATAATGATTAATTGACGTTGTTTCCCCTTTTATTAATCTTGAATATTCTTTGATTCAATTCTTATTACTCTTATTCATGTGAATTTGCTGGCCACTTATTTGCATCTCATAGGCATTTAGGAACGTACTGAGAGGTGAACCTAAGTGTTGGAACCATAAGAATTGTATTTAAGGTCTAAATCACGAGAGTAGTTTTAGCCTTTCGAGGATTCAATGAATTACCACAAAGCGTAATGGGTTCAATTTAAATTCAATTACCACGAGAGTAGGAATTGGTTTAATTGGGCACGGATCTTGTATCTTGAGAAAAAATATTAACTAATTTAGGGTAATTCACCTTCAATTGAATTTCAAATTTAATAAAAGGGTTGTTAATTAGGATTTATCTTGTATCATTGTGGTATCCCAATCTTGGAAGCTTTCTTGAATTTGAAAATCCCCTTCTTGATAATTTGCTATTTTTGTTTTGAATTCTGTTTTCTTGATTTTATTTAATTAATTTTGTTACTACGTTCTTCTTAATCAACAATCATATTCCCTTTTGTTTAACTTAATTGAATTAATTAATTAATTGGTATTCATAGACACAGTCCCTGTGGATTCGATCTTTTTATTACTTGACGACGAAACCGTACACTTGCAGATTTCACGCATCAAGTTTTTGGCGCCGTTGCCGGGGACTGTGTTTTTCTTGAATATTAATTTAATTTTTAATTTAATTATTTTAAACCTTTTTCTTTATATTTGGTTCTTACATTCTTGATTTCTCTTTGACTCTCTGCAGGTAATTTCTCTTGTTTATGCAAAGTACTAGACGTTCTGGGATTTTCATTGAATCGGATCCTGAAATTGAAAAGACTTTACGTAGGAGGAGAAGATAACAAAGGCAAAGAGTAAGGGAAATATCTGAACCACCACTTGTCATGGCAGCAGCTGAGGATAATAAACCGTTAAAGGAGTATGTAGCCCCTAATGCTTGGGGTTTGCGATCTGGAATTGCTCGGCCAGACATTGAAACCAGAAACTTCACCATACCTCCTACCCTACTTTCTATGATAAGGCAGAACCAGTTTGGAGGATTGCCGTCAGAGGATCCTAATGATCATGTGGACATGTTCTTGGAGTTCTGTGAGACCCTCAAGGTCGAAGGTGCCTCTGTTGATGCTATTCGTCTCCGCTTGTTTCCTCTATCATTGAGAGATAGAGCTAGAGCTTGGTGAAGTCCATTCTCGCCGAGACGATAACTACTTGGGACCAATTGGAGTAAGCCTTTTTGATAAATTCTTTTCACCTTCCAAGACTTGCTCACCTAAGGACCCAAATCACAAGCTTTGTTCGAAAGATAGCGAGTTATTGTCAGAAGCTTGGGATAGATATAAGGCTTTGCTGGAAGCCTGTCCACACCACGGGTTAGAAAAGTGGTTGATCGTCCACACCTTCTACAATGGTTTAGAATATTCTTCGAAGGTGTTTCTTGACTCCGTAGCTCGTGGAGCTCTGATAAATAGAAGGCTCATAGAGGCTTATGAGATAATTAAGAGTGTAGCTTCAAATCATCACCAATGGGCCAATGAAAGAGGGCATAACCCGAGAAAACTCTCGGGAGGTAAGTTTGAGGTAGATGGTATTGATTTAATTATATCAAAGTTTGATTCTTTGAATAAACGTTTTGACATGCTTGAGAAAGCTCATATTAATGCCATAGGTGCCTCTGACAATTTTTGTGAGATTTGTGGAGCACAGGGACATATTGGTGCTGAATGCCAAGTTGGAATGGGTTCCTCACATGATGCACCGGTGGAGCAAGTGGAATCATGCCACAATTTTCATGACTTCAACCAAAAGGGGAGGAATGATCCGTATTCCCAAACTTACAACCCCGGTTGGAGGTCACATCCTAACTTCTCTTACCGGAATAGTCAATATCAAGCTTAGCAAGGTAGTGCTCAACCCTCTTCTGGATCTCAACAGGTACAAAAATCTAGACTTGAGTCTCTTCTTGAGAATTTTTTTGAGAGCCAGTCTAAGCAGAATGAGGAGTTTAGGCACCATGGGCAAGTTGTTTCTAAGGCCATTAGAGAGTTGTCAGCTAAGGTTGACAATTTAGCTATTCATAATAAGATGTTGGAAACCCAGATTGCCCAACAAGTGAGCACTTTACATAGGCAACAAGGTAAGTTTCCTGGTTAATCAGAAATAAACCCAGGGAATGAACATTGTAAAGCTGTGAGTTTGAGGAGTGGAAAGAAATTAGAGGATTCCAAAGGTAAAGGGGAGAGTGACAAAGATGAGGGGACTGAGGAAAAAGATACAAAGACACAACCCTTAGAGGAGGAGGAAACTAGTGAGAAAGTGTCTAAGTATGTACCCCCTGAACCTTACCAACCCCCAGTACCCTTTCCTCAAAGATTGGCCAAGGCGAAGTTAGATAGGCAGTTTGGGAAGTTCCTAGAGATCCTAAAGAAATTGTACATTAATGTACCCTTCACTGAGGCGTTAAAACAAATGCCTACCTATGCTAAGTTTCTTAAGGACATTTTGTCTAATAAGAGGAAGCTTGAGGAATTTGAGATAGTAGCTTTAACTGAGGAGTGTAGTGCCTTAATTTAGAATAAATTGCCTCCTAAGCTAAAAGATCCAAGTAACTTCTCTATTCCCTGCTTGATTGGTAACACTAGTTTTAATAAAGCTCTGTGTGATTTGGGGGCTAGTGTTAGTCTTATGCCCCTTTTTGTGTGTAAGAAATTAGAGGTGGGTGAGCTAAAACCCACAACAATCTCACTTCAATTGGCGGATCGGTCTGTCAAGTACCCCATAGGCATCTTGGAGGATGTTCCCATTAAGGTTGGTAAGTTTTACATGTCGGTGGATTTTTTTGTGCTTGACATGGAAGCTGATGCTACAATGCCGATCATATTTGGGCGTCCATTCTTTGCCACTGGAAGGGCGATCATTGATGTCCATGAAGGAAAATTGACTTTGTGATTGAATGATGAGGAAGTAGTTTTTGATGTTTTTAAATCTGAAAATAATTCTAATTCCTTAAATTCATGTAATCGCATTGATGCTACTAAAGTTGTGGATAGTGTCTTGCTTTTAGGTATACAGGAATCAGTGACTGATGCTATGCCTTGCAAGAAAAGACCTAAGAAGCAGAATGACAAGTGTGTCGAGAAGCGTGAATTTAAACTCGGGGATAAAGTTCTTGTCAATAACTCGCTTCTACATTTCTGTCTTAATAAGTTATGGTCAAAATAGTCAGGACCATATGAGATGGTTCGAGTTTTATCCTACGATGTGCTTGAGGTGAAGAAAGAAGGCCGTAAGCCTTTCATGATAAATGGCCAGAGGGTGAAACACTTTGAAGGAGTAGGGACTGAGCACTACTCTGTTGACGTCACCTGAACACAGAAACCAGACCAAAGTCAAGCTAATGACTTTAAACAAGCACTTTTTGGGAGGCAACCTAAGCTTCTTTGTTTTTTTATTTTCCTTTTTATTTTTTTTTCTTTTGAATTTGTGTGTTGGATTACTGGTTTGATCTTTATATCATGGATCTTGTTTAGGTTTGACCCTTTTGGAACTCAAATTAGAAGAAGAGTGAAGTCATAAGGTTCCACACCCAGCTCATGAAAAATTCCATGGCCATGGATTGAACATCAGAAGTTTTTTCACCACTGCAGTGAGTTCTTTTATTTTATCCCTTCTCTTGTTTTAGATTTTTACATTGGGGACAATGTAAGTTCTAAGCTTGGGGGGTATTTTTGTACTTTCATATTTTCATTTTCATTAGTTTCATGCATTTTCATGTCTTGTTTTGCATTGCATTTTCATGTTGCATTTTCACACCATCATATCTCGGGTTTTTGGTTGAACTTGTGCCCCTCTCTTGAGGATTTTGAGATGATATTGATTTGGAACCCAATTTGTTGATTCTTGTGGTAGGCAACAAGTATTGTTTTAATTGATAGTAGAGGTGATCTTTTGATAGTTGATAATTAGCATATGTTCTCTGAAATTGTGCTTCTCATTGATTTTTAAACCTCTAAATGTGAGTTTTGAGCCTATATGGGACTTATGCATTATATGATTTTTGTTTCCATTCTTTGTGTTGAGTGATATTCCTCATTGATCATGTGCTCTAGAACTTGATTTGAAACCTTTTTGAAGCGAAATTTTTGGTTGCATGCTTGAATGTGATTAAGGCATTTTAAGTATTTTTTTGGCCTTCTGAAATTGTTACACTTTCATCCCCTAGTTGCCCATTTTGAGCCTATTGCATACTTGTTTTCATGATACCTATGCTGAAACATTGTTGGTTATCATTTAGAATATTAAATGGAGTGAATTGGGCTTGAAAGTTATGTTGGGAATTATATGTATTTGAGCTTCCTCTTTCTCAAAAAAAAAAAAAAGAAAAAAGAAAAGAAAAATAAAAGAAACATCATGAGATGAAAGCTTGAAAGAAAAAAAAAAGAGAAAGAGAAGAAGGAAAAGTAAGGAAGAAAATACTTGGAAATGTGGAGTTATGTTTTTGATTGAAAAAAATTGTCTTTACTCCATTTATGTTCTATTGGATTTCTTGTGTTTATTGAAAATCTTGATGAGCCATTTGTGCAAATCTTCCTTTCTCTACCTTACCTATCATCATTCCCATGGCCCCATTATAACCCTTGAAAGACCTTTTGATTCTTGCATGCATGCTGATTATTAGTGAAAATCTGGTTTCTTATCAAGCATATGGAAGTGCATTTTCTTTGAGGAATTTTGAGCGCATTGTCTTCACCCTTAAACACTCTGAGTGTGGTTAGTGGAGTGAACTTAATTCAATCAGTGAGGATGCATGATTTCTGAGAACTTAGCCTCTAATTGGACTTGATTTTGATTACCTCTCAGATTCTTTGTTTGTCTTAGCCTATTGCTTGGATATTGTTTTCTCGGGTTCCTTATTCTTTATTGTCTTTTGATCCTACTTCTTGGTTTGACATTAGTTATTGCTTGGGGACAAGCAAAGTCTTAAGCTTGGGGGGATTTGATGTGTGTGAAACAACATCATGTTTTGTTCTTGTTTTGCATGTATTCTTAGGTATTTTAGACATTTTAGTTTTTCTTTTTGTTTATTTTTCCCTTAGTTTGGATAACTGCGGTGTTTGTGGTGTTATTGTGTAGGATTGGTGCTAAATTGGCCTTGGAATGGATGGAAGCTTGCATGATTGACGTTGGAGCTTTATGGATAGTAAAAAGGTGCAAAAAGAGACTTCCAGATAGTTCCACGGCCGTAGAACTCAACAGCATGCAAAATTGGCCTGTGGCAGAGAGAACCACGGCCTGGTCGTGGAATGATCAACGGCCCCATGGAATTCTGGCAGAGAGAACCACGGCCTGGCCGTGGAATGATCCACAGCCCCATGGAATTCTGACAGCAAGTTCCACGGCCACGGCCGTGGAATGAACCACGGCCGTGGTTCGCAGCCACAGCAATGATAAATTTTAGTTTTTATTTTTATTTCTTTTGGGGTCTTTTAGCCAATGAAAACCCTAGGCTATAAATAGATGTTCTGAATAGAATGAGGGGATTCTAGTTTGGTTCCAAAGGAGGCACAAAGGAGGCTTGGGTTCTTCATCTTTCTCCCCTCTTCTCTCTTAGGTTACGGGTTTGGATGTTCTTGAACATGTTTTCTGATTCTTTCTTCTCTATGTCTGAGTAGTTTCTTTTGTTTCTAGGATTGGGCAATGCCCTTTGATACATTAATAATGATTAATTGACGTTGTTTCCCCTTTTATTAATCTTGAATGTTCTTTGATTCAATCCGTATTGCTTTTATTCATGTGAATTTGCTAGCCACTTATTTGCATCTCATAGGCATTTAGGGACGTACTGAAAGGTGAACCTAGGTGTTAGAACCATAATAATTGAACTTAAGGTCTAAATCACGAAAGTAGTTTTAGCCTTTCGAGGATTCAATGAATTACCACAAAGTGTAATGAGTTCAATTTAAATTCAATTACCACGAGAGTAGGAATTGGTTTAATTGGGCACGGATCTTGTATCTTGAGAAAGAACATTAACTAATTTAGAGTAATTCACCTTCAATTAAATTTCAGATTTAATAAAAGGGTTGTCAATTAGGATTTATCTTGTATCATTGTGGTATCCCAATCTTGGAAGCTTTCTTGAATCTGAATACCAATCTTGATAACTTGCTATCTTTGTTCTAAATTTTGCACTTTGATTTTTATTTTATTAGTTTGTTATTACGTTCTTCTTAATCAACAATCATATTCCCTTTTTGTTTAATTTAATTGAATTAATTAATAAATTGGTATTCATAGACACAGTCCCTATGGATTCGATCTTTTTATTACTTGACGACGAAACCGTACGCTTGTAGATTTCACGCATCAAAATATCACATGGATATCCCAGGACATTCAATTGAAGATTGTGAGGCTTTCAAGACTGCAGTAAGGAAGCTTATTGCTTATGGGAAGCTTGACATTCAAGAAGAAGCTGGACCCAGTATCGTCAACAACCCAATCCCTAACTATGGTGGAAGGAATGAGGCGAATGCCGTGGAAAGGGAAGGACCTCCAATAAAAGAAGTCATGAGCCTGCATACGCCGATGATTCGAATATTTGAAGGATTGAAGATAGCGGGTTATGATATCACTGCACCAGCTTCATCGGTGAAAGAAGAAGAGAGGCATGATGAAGAGTCCAGGTGTGTTTACCATTGTGGAGAAACAGGACACGATATTGAGAACTGTTAGGACTTTAAGGCTCGAGTCCAGAGGTTGCTCACATTGGGAGTAATACAAGCAAGACCAGGGGTAACCTCCTCTGAAGAGGTCCATGTGATTGAACGATTTGTACTTAAGGTACCACCTCTCAACTAAGCTTCGGTGTCAGGGAAAGTAGTATTGACGATCAAGAAGCCAACACCATTTGCTTGTAATGACACCCGCGCAGTACCCTGGAGCTATGAAACAAGGGTGGAGATAAAGGGAATCGGGGAAGGGACTTCGAATGCCCGAGTGGCAAAAATACATCAAGAGGAAGACCCAGTGACTAACATAGTCGGGGTAGGGGGAATTACAAGGAGTGGGCGATGTTATAGCCCAGGAGAAATAGAAAAAGGAAAAATGGTCAAAGAAGTGAGTAGAGAAGAAACTGCAAAAGAAGAGGAGAAGACGAAGGAAGAAGAAGAAAAGTTCCTAAAGATAATGAAGCAAAGCGAATATGATGTGGTGGAGCAGTTGAAGAAGACTCCAGCCCGAATATCTCTTTTGTCACTCGTCTTGACATCTGAAATACACCGGAAGGCATTACTGAGAATTTTGAACAAAGCCTATGTCAAGCCTGATGTTACCCCCGAAAGTGTCGTCAATATGGTGGACCCGGTGAAACGTGTCAACATGATCACTTTTACTGAGGATGAGATTATTTCTCGATCTGAAAGAAATCCACGGGCTTTGCATATAACCCTCAAATGCAAAGGGTATATAGTTGCAAAGGTGTTGATAGACGGGGGGTCTGCACTGAACATCATACCTATGTCGACTCTGACTTCATTATCAATAAGTAAGGATGAATTGTCACCCCGAGAAATGGTGGTACGGGCCTTTGATGGGAATAAAAGAGGCATCTTGGGAGAAATGATGTTACCGCTGGAGATTAGCCCAAGTAACTTTCAAGTGTTGTTCTAAGTAATGAATATTGAGCCTGGATACACAATGCTCTTGGGGAGACCATGGATCCATGCTGCCAGTGCTGTTCCCTCTACCCTGCATCAGAGAGTTAAATACATTGAAAATGGGTCAGTCATTACCATACATGGAGAGGAAGAGATTATGTTGTCAAAACCAGTTTCAGTGCCGTATGTGGAGAGTGAAGAGAAAGATGAAGAGAATTTGTGGCATAGTTTTGAAATAGTTGAGACTGGAGTTGGTAAGGATGAATTCCCGACGCAAAGTGTGGATCAAGTGGTGGCCCGGATTATGGCAAGCAGTGGATATGAAGAAGGAAAAGGCTTGGGCTCACGATTGCAAGGTACTCAGTCGCCGGTGTCCTTTCGGGAAAAGTGGGACAAGTTTGGGTTAGGGTATGAAGCATCCCTGGAAGAGAGAACAAGGAGCATTACCCTCAGAAAGAAAAATGACAAGGGCAAGATGAAGCATATTCCCCACCTGAGGGAAACATTCCCAGCACCAGCCGAGGTAATCATGTCTGGAGAAGTCATTTGCTCCCAATGCCATCCCACAATTAATGCGTTGCATGAAGAAGGCCTAGAAGAAAGCAAGGCAATCTGTCCCTCTACTGATGAGGAGCCACTAAAGAACTGGAAGTCCGAACCAGTGATTGATGTGATTGTTTCCAAGTAATTGTCTGGTCATACTGTATTAAGCTGATATTTAAGATTGGTTGTGTTTTGAGTTTATGTTTGTACTATTTGAGACACTAATTTAATGAATTTGCATGCTTATTCAACATTCCTCCTCGTTGCACTCTGACTTGTCCATTTGCATTTATCAATTTCCTTTTTTGTATAATATTTCATTTTTTTCCTTTATCATTCCCACTCTATTTGGCTTTTCCAACCCTACACAAATTACTTTCTAGGGATTTGAGTCTTGTAGAAAGTTTGCCTCATGAAAGGGACCTTGCAAGCTCATCAGTTGATTCCCATGCAATGTTTGAGGAAGAAGACCCTGGATCTGATGAAGAAGGAGAAGTTGTTGAATGTTTTGAAAAATTACTGGAGTATTCCGAGAAGGAATTTGACTTGAATGGTGAGGAAGCCGAGGTGATTAACATGGGGACAGAAGAAGAGAAAAGGGAGTTGAAAATAGTGGAAAACCCTGAACAGGAAGAAATGATTGCACTCTTCAAAGAGTATATGGATGTCTTTGCTTGGTCTTACCAGGATATGCCTGGATTAGATCCGGAGATAGCATCCCATAAAATCCCACTATATCCAGATGTTGAGGAAAAGAAGCAGAAGTTAAGGAGGATGCATCCTGATATGTCCCTGAAGATTAAGGAAGAGGTGACTAAACAGCTAGAAGCAGGATTTGCGGAAGTGTCAAGACACCCAGAGTGGGTAGCCAATATTGTGCCTGTGCCTAAGAAAGATGGAAAAGTCTGAATGTGTGTGGACTACAGGGATCTGAATAAGGCTAGTCCAAAGGATAACTTCCCACTCCCTCATATCGATGTTTTGGTTGATAACACTACTAAGAATCACAGGTTTTCATTCATGGACGGATACTCAGGGTATAATCAAATCCCCATGGATGTCAATGACAAAGAAAAAACCACTTTCATCACTCCTTGGGGGACATTTTGCTACATAGTGATGCCGTTTGGTTTAAAAAATCCTGGGGCTACTTACCAACGTGCTATGGTTGCATTGTTCCATGACATGATGCACAAGGAAATTGAGGTGTACTTGGATGATATAGTTGCCAAGTCTAGAGAAGGAGAAAGTCATGTGGCAGTTTTGTGTAAACTGTTTGAAAGACTCAGAAAGTACAAGCTAAGGTTGAATCCTGCTAAATGTGTTTTTGGAGCATCCACTGGAAAACTACTTGGATTCATTGTTAGTAGAGAAGGAATAAAGGTGGATCCGGATAAAGTGAAAGCAATACAGGAGATGCCTGCTCCTAAGACAGAGCGTGAAGTGAGAAGTTTCCTCGGGAGACTTAACTACATTGCTCGATTCATCACCAACTTGACCAGTACTTGCGAGCCTATTTTCAAGCTGTTGAAGAAACACCAGCCAGGAAAATGGGATAAGGAATGTCAAGGAGCTTTTGACAAAATAAAGGCTTATCTAGTGAATTCTCCTGTTTTGGTACCACCCACATCTGGTCGACCTTTGATATTGTACTTAACCGTACTGCCAACCTCAATGGGAGCAATGTTGGGACAACATGATGAATCAAAGAAAAGGGAGCAGGCAATTTATTATCTGAGTAAGAAGTTCAATGAATGTGAAGCCCGTTACATGGCTGTTGAAAAGACTTGCTGTACTCTGGTATGGACCTCAAAATGGTTAAGGCAATACATGTTGTATTACACCACTTGGTTGATCTCCCGAATAGACCCCCTGAAGTATATATTTGAAAGCCCTCATATTTCATTAAGGGTTTCAAAATGGCAGGTGATACTATCAGAATTCGACATCAAGTACATAACTCAGAAATCCGTCAAAGGAAGCACAATTGCTGATCATTTGACTGAAAACCCTCTTGAGGGTGGACAACTAGTAACATCTGAGTTCCCTGATGGAAAAATTTTGACAGTAGAAGGAGAAGAAGAAAGTGAGGATAAGCCTATTTGGAAGATGTTTTTTAATAGAGCAGTCAACATGCATGGTAGTGGCATAGGAGCCGTGGTTGTTTCACTAAAAAATAATATCCAGTCGCTGTCAAGCTTGACTTTGAATGCACCAATAATGTTGCAGAATATGAGGCCTGTGCTAATCGTTTACAAGTTGTAATTGACTTGGGGATCAAACAGCTAAATGTATTTGGAGATTCAGCACTTATCATTTATCAGGTGAACAGTGAATGGCAAACTAAAGACCCAAAGTTGGTGCCGTATCAAAAGTATTTGACACAGCTGATCGAGAAGTTTGAGGAGGTGACTTTCTCCCATTTGACTCGAGACAAGAATCAGTTTGCAGATGCCTTAGCCACTTTGGCTGTAATGACCGAATTGGATATTCACAATAATGTTCAACCTATCCAAGTAAAGATGCACAATAAGCCTGCGTATTGTGCTAATGTGGAAGATGAGCCATATGGTAAGCCATGGTACCATGATATCAAGCAGTATATTCAACATAGAGAAAACCCAATTGGGGCAAATGAGGTGAACAAGAAGACTATTCATCGGATGGCGATGGCCTTTTTCTTGAACGGAGAGGTTTTGTACAAGAGAAATCATGATGGCACTTTGCTTAGATGTGTGGATGCTCGTGAAGCTCGCATAATCATGTCTGAAGTCCATGATGGGATTTGTGGAACTCATGCTAATGGTCATATGATGGCACGAAAAATTCTCAGAAGTGGCTATTATTGGTCCTCCATGGAAACAGACTGCATGGAATATGTGCGAAAGTGTCAGAAGTGCCAAATATATGCAGATCGAGTAAATGCACCTCCATTTCCCTTACACAATTTGGTATCTCCATGGCCTTTCTCAATGTGGGGAATAGATGTCATTGGACCCATTAATCCTAAAGCTTCCAATGGTCATCGCTTCATTTTAGTGGCGATTGATTATTTCACCAAGTGGGTAGAAGCTTCCTCGTATGCCAATATCACTCAAAAGGTGTTTTTGAGATTCCTTAAAAGGGATATCGTCTACAGATATGGAATTCCAGAAAAGATAATAATAGATAATGGCACCAATCTCAACGGTGCTGAGATTTGAAAGTTTTGTGAGAGTTTCAAAGTCAATAATCATAATTCAGCCCCTTACAGGCCCTAGATGAACGGCGCAGTGGAAGCCGCAAATAAGAATGTCAAGAAAATTATTGCCAAGATGGTAGTGAATTACAAAGATTAGCATGAAATGTTACCCTATGCTTTGCATGCGTATCGTACCAATATACGATCAAGCACTGGGGCAACACCTTTCTCTTTGGTATATGGGATGGAGACCGTCTCTCCTATAGAAATTGAGATTCCTTCTCTAAAGGTCTTGATGGAGGCAAAGTTGGAAGAATTTGAATAGGTGAAAATTTGACATGAGCAGTTGAATATGATAGAAGAGAAAAGACTGACAGCTATTTGCCATGGGCAATTATATCAAAGCAGAATGGCCAGAGCCTTCAACAAGAAAGTTCATCCCAGAGACTTTTGTTCAGGAGATTTGGTTTTGAAGAAGATTCTCCCTAATCAAGAGGATGGCAGAGGAAAATGGGCTCCGAATTATGAAGGCCCATATGTAGTCAAGCAGGTATTTTCAGGAGGAGCCTTAATTTTACAGAATATGAATGGAGAAGAATTGCCAAGGCTCGTAAATACCGATGTTGTCAAGAGATTCTATGCCTAAAAAAAAAAGCAAAAAACCCGTTAGGCTAAAAACCCAAAAGGGCGGTCTAAGCAAAAGTTAGGGCAAACAAATAAGCAAGATCTCAAAGAGAGTTGGCATGAAACTCTTTGAAGGGCTCACCAAACTGGGGCAATTCTTATCAGCATTTGATTGACTACACTGGAACAATTATTTTTGAAGGATTGACGAGAAGATGTGTTGAAAGAAGTAACAACATAGAGGTAATAGTTGAGTCATCAGGCCATTGCAGGGAATCAATTGAATGAGGAACAAGGAACCAATACTGGGGTAAATTTTTCTTATCCTTTGTAACTTCCTTTAGTTTCTAGGATTTCATCTTTCAAGTATGTGTCTTACTAAAAGTTCATGTATGATCAGATTACCAAAGAAATAAAAAGAAGTTTGTTCATTCAACGAATTTCTATCTATTTATGAATGCATGCTTACTCATTAAGTTATGTCTCAAATAGGATAAATTTATGGTTAACAATTTGATTTGACAATTCTACAACAATCCTTCATTGATTGCCTTGGGCTAGAAGATCTCAGTAGCTCAAAGTACAGATTGCAATGCAGTATTCGATTTCGCTGCCAAAGAGAAAAAAAGAAAGATCGAGGTTATCAGGTCCAACGAACAAAAGCACGTGAGCAAGGGTTTTGATTGGTTAAAGTTTTTCAAAAGTCGCCGTTGGTTCAAAGGTCTTTTAAAAAAAAAAACAACAACAACAAAAAGGAAAGAACGAAAAAAAAGAGAAAAAGAAAAAAAAGAGAAGGAAAATCCTTGTGGATCAAGATGCCTTGCCTTTTTAAATATCTATTTTTCGGGAACACAGTAGCTCGCCTGTCTTTTAAAATTTCGGGACTCAGTTGCCCACTGTCTTTTAATTTCTTTTGAGCGTATCGGCTCCATGCATTCCATGCATTTTAAATTCTGTTGAGCGCATCGGCTCCATGCATTTTACTTTCTATTGAGCGCATCAGCTCCATGCATTTTAATTTCTGTTGAGCGCATCGGCTCCATGCATTTTAATTTCTATCTATTCTTTTGAGCGCATCAGCTCCATGCATGTTGATTTCTGTTAATTCTTTTGAGCGCATCGGCTCCATGCATTCTATGCATTTTAAATTCTTGTCTTTCTTTTGAGCGCATCGGCTCCATGCATTTTAATTTCTGTTGAGCACATCGGCTCCATGCATTTTATTTTCTGTCAATTCTTTTGAGCGCATCGGCTCTATGCATTTTAATTTCTGTCAATTCTTTTGAGTGCATCGGCTCCATGCATTCTAATTCTTGTCTTTCTTTTGAGCACTTCGGCTCCATGTATTTTAAATTCTTGTCATTCTTTTGAGCGCTTCGGTTCCATGCATTTTAAATTTATGTAATTCTTTTGAGCACTGCGGCTCCATGAATTTTAATTTCTGTCCATTCTTTTGAGCGCATCGGCTCCATGCATGTTGATTTCTGTTAATTCTTTTGAGCACATCGGCTCCATGCATTCTATGCATTTTAAATTCTTGTCTTTCTTTTGAGCGCATCGGCTCCATGCATTTTATTTTCTGTCAATTCTTTTGAGCGCATCGGCTCCATGCATTTTAATTTCTATCAATTCTTTTGAGCGCATCGACTCCATGCATTCTATGCATTTTAAATTCTTGTCTTTCTTTTGAGCGCTTCGGCTCCATGCATTTTAAATTCTTGTCATTCTTTTGAGCAATTCGGTTCCATGCATTTTAAATTTGTGTCATTCTTTTGAGCACTGCAGCTCTATGAATTTTAAATTCTTGTCATTCGTTTGAGCGCATTGGCGCTTTGCATGTTATTTCTCGCATTTGTTTTACATCTTATACATTGCCGGATAAAATTGAAATTCATATTTTTACTCGTTTCTTACGACGATAATATGAAGACCACAGTTTTCTTATTATCTAGTGCACAATCGTCATTATGTCAAGTAAAATGTCGGCAAACATTGTCAAACAACAAATTTACTAAATTTTAAACATTTCTCTCGAAAAAAATTAATTTTGAATTTAATTAATCAAAAGTCCATATTCTTGTTTTTTTGTTAACCCAAATGTAAGCCCGCTTTAGCAAAAAAAAAACAAACTATCTCGTTTTCTAAAAAAAAGGGGGGGGGGGGCTCACCAGGGGAATCAATTCTTGAACAGGTTCTACGTTTAAGTCCTAACGTCCAACCAAAACCAAGTTTAACGGTGGTTGAAATGTGACTAGCATCCTAGTTTTCTTTTCAACTCAATCACACATTACCGCAATTAAGCGGACTCAAGGCTCAATGCGAGAATCAACACAAAAATGGTAAGGAGCAGAGATGAGAAGATGGCGGCACTCCAAGAAATATACACGAAGAAGGAAAGCGAGCTAGGACTCTATCTCGCAACCTACAAGATCTCCTTGGGTGGCAGATTTTTCTTCTTTGGTTAAAGTCGAATCCCCAAGATGTCAAAAAGAACAAAGCATAACAGAGAGGGGGTTTTTTTCGGTTGAGAAGGAAAAAAATTCAAAACAAAAAAAAAAAAGATAGACTCCCTTTGCCGCCATCTCCAGGGACCGATCCTGACGACGAACACTTGGACCTCCGTTTCCACCATTCCATCTTCACCCTTCTGCTACCCATCAGAAACCCCCTTGACTGATTACTTTCCAACTTCATCTTCCTCATCCTTCATCTTCCAAGCCTCCCAACCGTGAGCCTCCTTTGCCACCACCTTCAACCTCACCATTCCATCACCTTAAACCGAGTCACTCACCACCCTTCACTATTCATCTTCTTCAACCTCCAACACCACAACCACCAAACACCCCTCTCAACCGTGACCCATCTCCTTCAAACCACCACCCATAAATTTCCAAACAACTAACTTGTTGCCAAGAAAGGCTCCCAATGCCGTGAGCAACCCGCAAGATCCTCCATGCACGTGCACGTCGACCCCACCGAAGCAGAGAACCATCGTGCACCGGCGTCGCAGCATCTCACCGCCCGTAGTCGCCGAGCCGCTTTTGAGACCCGAGCTTCACCGCCGCCCACCCCGCAACCCGTTTAACCACCCCAAGCATCGCTCACCGCCTTCCGCGCTCGGCCAACGCCGTTTGACATTCGACGTCGAGGATCACGGACCGCCTCGCGCCGGTCGCCACTAGATCGGAACCCCGCGCCGCTACCCGCAACACCCACACTTGCGTCCTTGTCGCCCTTCGCCCCACGCACTCAAGCCGTCGCTCCGAACCGCCGCGCGCGACCACGACACTAAGTTTCGATTCACCCACCTCCAAACCGCGTCCTCTACCTGCAAAACCAGCACCGTGATCCCGTACTCGTGACCCAATCTCCGTCCGTGCTACGAACCGGCCACCACCGCGCCACCCACGCGGAACCACCTCAGATCTGCGATTCACGAACCCTCCCCTGTGTGAGTGCCATTGTGCTTCTGTTAAAGGCAAGATATCCCATTTTGTTTTTGTTTCTTGCTTAGTAAAAACAAACAGAAAAGAACAAAACAAAAATAAAAAGGGGCAGCAACGTGATTGGCCTCCTGGTATATTGGGCTATTGGGTATTATGGGTTTAATTTTTTTTTTCCCAGAAATTAGGCAAGGTTACATAGGCCTAGTTATTTCCTTTTTTCTAAAAAAAATGTGAAATGTATGAAAAAATGATGATAAAAAAAATCTTTTGATCCATGCAATGACCAATGATATTGATTGAATAGCGGATGCTATCTTTAATGTCATTTGGATCATAAGGGTTTATTGAGTAGCCCGGTGCTAACTTGAACCCTGTGCAAGAATAAATTTTTTTTAAATAAAATTTCTTTTCAAAATTTCTTTTTTTTTTTAATTAAAATCAATCAACCCACAATTATTTTATAGAGAACTACGTGACTTTGAGTTCCTCATTGCACCCGAGGATATGTAGGAGCAGAATTTCATTTTTGTCAAGCTAAGATTAAATTTTCATAATTTTGTGATTTTTTTTATAAATAGTTACAATATTTTACAAAATGGGTAAAATAAAATTTCTAAGAATTATTAAGAATTTGCACAATTGACCTAAGGTACAAAAGCCTCGAGTCTCTTAGGGCGATCTGTGTTAGAAGTCTTTGTGGATTAAGTTTTCACCATTCCCTAAGCATAACCGACTCCCGAATCCAATCTGATTCTCAAAGACCATTTTCAAAGAAGGGTTTTCCAATCTTTTCTAAGTTAAAATAAAATTGGTGGTAACTCCATTTCTATTTTCTAAAATCCTTTGAGTTGCTATTTTTCGCCGCTATCCCGGTCGCAACAAATGGTTAATTTAACTTTTCAGCATGAATGCTTTGCATGTAATTAGGTGCATTGAAAAAGAGCCCTAAAGTAATATTGGATAGTAGAGGGGCAGTATAGGAATCGTAGAGTAGATTTTGTTTGTTAAAAACTATTAACAATTTCTCTTTCCCTAAAATGAAAATTTAGTACACTTTTTGTTTGTTTTTGAAATAAAATAAAAGAAGAAAATTTAGTACGTTTTATAAGCTGGGAAGTAACAACAACAGGATTTGTTAATCATCTGTTATTTTTGTTGTTTGCCGCTATATATGAGATCTGATTTATTCTTTTCACTTTTCATTTTTTATGAAAACTTTTTGTTTTCCATTTTGGTTATGTACTTATGTTAGAGTTGTTATTTATTATTCTATTTAACTGCCCCAATTAAAAATTACTATTACTTTTCATGATTAGATGGTTAAGAAAATAAAATACCTGGATGCCGGATTAGTTACCATCAAAATTCGTAAACATATCTCGTATATTATTTTGGTCATTTTATATATTATGTTGAGATTAAATTTTCATCAAATTTCTAAATAAAATGAGAGAGAATAGAATCTTTTAAAAATGTATTTTAGGCTTTTTCGAAATTCAAATTCTTATTAAAATTTCTCATATGTATATTGCTTCAAAACTCTTTTGACTTACCAGTCAATAGGAGCTTTGACAAACCAATCATTAGTTTCCTAAAGAGTGAAAGAGGAAATTATGAACAATATAATCTAATGATTCAATAGATAAGAAAATTAAAAATGATGAAATATTGGGTAAAAGGCTATGCGCCATAGAGGATTAAAAAAAATAACAATGTATATTGATTTGAGTGAAAGAAACTTGAGTTTCTTAAGCATGTAATCTTGAAATTGGTTTCAAAATTTATGTATGAAAATAACATCATTGAGAGAGATTTATGCTTAAACGTTTGATTGTATTTTAAAAAATTAGTCTCTCATCAATAGAGTGAGAGATATTATGAGAAATTAAATTCTTTTTAAAAAAAACCAAAAATGTTTGTTACGTATTTGATATTTTCTCTCCAAACATCACTTCAAAATATTTTTTATATGCTGCACTCTCTATGCATCATTAGATTCAATTAATATGATGGCTAAGCTGGGTTTTGATGTCCAATGGACTCAATTAATTATGTCTTGTGTGCGTTTTGTGTCTTTTTCTATAATTCTCATTAGGAAGCAATTTTACTTAGAGAGAGGGTTATCCGACAAGGGGACCCTTATCCCCATACTTGTTTTCTGATTGTTGCAAAAGGACTTTCTTCCCTCTTTTGTGATGCTGTGAGTAGAGGAGTAATTCTTGGAGGTCAAGTAAGTAGAGTGAGCCAATTTGTGCCCCATTTATTCTTTGCACACAATAGTTTGATTTTGAATAAATTATCATTTTGGTCTTTGAAAATAGGATTAGTATCAGTTTAGTTCTTGAAAGATGTTTGACATCAATTTAATCCTTTAATTATATAAAGTGATATTAATTTAGTCATCTAAAGAAAATAACATTAATTTAATCTCTCAATTACATAAAGTTAACATCATTTTAATTTTTCAATAATAGGAAATAACATCAATTTAATTCTTCAATTTCACAATTTGTGCACAAAAGGACGATCTTGATTCACTTTTCATGATTTAGGGACTAAATTGTTACAAATTACCTTTCAAGACTAAATTGATGTCAACTTTATCTTTCAAGAAACAAAATGATAATTTTCTCGTTTGATTTTTGCTAGAGCTAAACAATGAGAGATTGATGGGAAAAAAAAAACTTCAAAAAGTCAGTAATGTTCTTTATTCCAAATTGTGAGCCTTCCCTGAAGTAAGCACTAATGCATAGAGTGGACATTTCTACATTTGCGTTCAATGAAATTTCTTTGGGGAACGAAATGAATACAAATATGAAAAGAAAAACTACATTCAAAGAGATGGGAAAGAAGTTCTTATTAAGGTTGTGGCCCAGGCAATTCCTCCTTATGCCATGAGTGTGTTTAAGTTGCTTGTGAGTTTTTGTGATAGCTTGGCTGGAATGACGTGTCAGTTTTGATGGGGTACAAACACTAATGACAAGAAGATACATTAGATAGGTTAGAAGCGAATGTGTCAACCAAAATAAAAAGGGGATTGGGTTTTACAGATCTGTAATCCTTTGTTTTGGCTCTTCTCGGCTAAACAAGGTCGGTGTCTTATGCATCATCTATGTGTGCCCCTGTTTTGAAAGCTTGATATTTTTCAAAATTTAAGTCTATTTTTTTATGTCTATTATATTCATTTCATCAATTAAGTTATGACATGTGTTTATTAATATTCTTTTTTACTCTTTTTTTTTAAAAAAAATACACACATATCATAACTTGATTAGTAAAATAAATATAATAAATACAAAAAAATGAACCTAAGTTTTGTTTTTCTGAAAACCAGCTTTCTTAAATGCAAATTATAAGTAAATAACCCATATTTTAGTTGGAGAAACATACCGTACACTTCTTAAAGGCCTAAGATGGCATCCATGCATGAGACAAAACATCCGAGTTTGGGAAGATCCTTTGGTGCCAGAGCCATGGCCCTTCAAGCCTTGTTATGTACTAGTATTTACATATAGCATGACCGCCACAATACTTACTAATGTAGTAAGGCATGATGTTGTATGCTACTACTAATTGCAGGTTGGGTTTGGTGAGAATGAGAGGTCATGGATAGGTGTGACTATGGTTTTAAATTATGATTATAGTCACGGTTGCAATTGTGTTACATTTAGCGCAATTATGAGAAAATACGGTCGATGCGATAACAATTGCAGTCGCGATAGAATTGTAAAAATTATAATATTTACAATATTACAACCGTAATTGTGATTGTGAACCATAATTTAAAGTCATGGGTGTGACCTTCATAGGAGAAACAACTAAATTCAAAAAAAAGTTGTTTGTGATTCTTCGTACTTACTAGAGAAGGTACTAACTTGTAACAATCATCCCATAGGAAGATCAATCTGAGGTTTTTTTTTTCCTTTAACTGAAACCATCTATCTATCAATAGGTGAAGAATGAGCCTTCTATCATGGACTCATTTTGTTTGGGTTCATAGATAATATGTAAATTTATTGTATGTATAATTATTCATAAAAAAAGTAATCTAGTTAAATTTTTGTACAAATCTGAATATTACTAATTGAATATAATCTTTTAATCTCATCAATTAATTTATTTTAATAATAAATCAATAGTTAATTTGTGTTTAGTCTATTCATAAATTATCTTAGAAGTGGTCTATATTAAAATTATCCGATGAAGAATGGTGGAACAATGGCTTGTGCTATTTGTATGAGCCATCCGATCCCAACCACCCAGACTTTCCACTAGTTCAACTGTTCAAGTTGTTCTGCCTCGAAAACAACTTTGTAAATCAGATATGTATGTTTACCAAATTTTTATACTTTAGTGACTTTTGTTTTTTTGGCTAAGCCTATTGCATTTGTGAATTTTGCAACCAACCTAGAGGGAACTGAATTTAAAATAAAAAAGAATTAAAGAAATCATCATCAATTTATTTGGTTAAGAAAAATTGAAAACCCCTTTAAAAAATGTAAAAAACTAGTTTGCGGAGATAATGTAAACTGAATCTATTACATCTCTATATATTCATTCTAAGACAATTACTGTAAAGTCTATTATGTGAATTATAATAATCTAAGAATATTTAATTTATGCCATAAAATAAAGAAAAAAATAACAATAAATGAACAAATGAATCAATAATAAACAATTAATTTACAATATTTACAACCTTGGAATAAATAAATAGAAGCCAAAGACAATTGAAACGTTTACTAACAAAGTAGTAAATAGATATAAAAAAGAATTGAAGTAGTTACAAGTTGAGAACAAAAATAAAAGGCTAAATTATAAAAAATATACTCACAAGTTAAGAAAAAATAAATACCAGCATTAAAATACCAATAGGTTAAGCTTGCTTTTTGTGCCTACATATCTCTAAGTGTAATGAGAAGTCAAAGTCTCATAATTCAACTAACCTAAATGTTAATCTTATTCAAAGAAGAGGAAAATTTCAACTAATTTTTATTTTAAAAATGAATTTTGATTATTTTAGAAAAGGATTTAGGGTTAGTTTCGATAAGTTTTGAATAAAAGCGATTTTAAGATAGTACAAAAATGTGATTTTTTATAGAGATTTTTATGAAAAACAAAAACTATTTTATCATTTAGATACAATTACAAAATTGACTTTTTACTCCCATTATGAGTTTTCTCTCTCCTTTGTAGATTATGTATTTTTCAAAAGCTACTCATCTTACTTCTCAAAATAATAAAAAATATATTTTTTTTCTAGATTTTGATTTTTTTTAAAAGCTTACCTAAACAAGGATTTTTTTCTTAGAGAAAGCTTACTCTAAAGTATTTTATAAGTGATATTTATCAATAAAAAAGCACTTTTTTAACAAAAAAAACTTATAGAAATGCACTTAATAAATTTTATTTAAGGGAAACAAGGGGATTGCTTAGTTTGTTTTAAAAGTTTTTATTTTTAAAAATGGAAGTGATCAATTTTACTAATGGGTTTATCTAGTAGCCATCTCTTTTTTCAAGGGTACCATAAAGTCAATAACTAATAAAATATTTGATAACTTACTTCAAGTAGCAGAATATTTATGGGTATCATAGTACCTCCCTTCTATTATCATTGAAAAAAAGTTATAAATTATTTCTAATGATAAATTTAATGGCATGGATTTAATGCAAAAATTGATTCTTAAACCTTTTAGATTTTAGTTCAAAACTGAAATTAAGACTCTGGCGATCAACAAGTTATCACAGCACAACTAATCCACTTAGTGTGTGTTTAGATTACATTTTGCAAACTTGATTTTGCTTGAACTTAATTTTCTAAGCTTAATATTTGTAAAATTGTGGAAAACCTTGCCCAATATCAGTGCAAGTCATGTAATTATATATTATAAATAGGCTTGTAGTACAATATAGTATAAGGTAATACCAAAGACATAAATACCCTTACACACACTAAACATGTGCTTAATATGTTACTCTTAACACTTCTCTCAAGTTGGGATCATAGATGTTAATCATGTCTAACTTGTTACAAGGTTAGTTAACCCTACTTCCATTAAGAGCCTTTATGAGAATATTAGCTATTTGTTCTCTAGTTCTAACGTGTCCTGTAGATACAAGTCCCTATTGGATCTTCTCTCGAGTGAAATGGCAATCGACTTTTACGTGCTTTGTCCTTTCTTGAAATATTGGGTTTGAAGAAATGTAAATAGTAGCTGGATTATCACACCATAGCTTTATAGGAAGCAAAACCTTGAACCCAATCTCATCAAGTAAATGATACACCCATAACAATTCACAAAAAGTTTACGTCATTACTCAATGTTCAAACTTTACACTTGACCTCGCTACTACGTTTATTTGACCTTGCTACTACGTTTTGTTTCTTACTCTTCTAAAAAATCATATTACTTTTAAGGAACACACAGTAGCCAGAGGTTGATTTCCTATCTATAAGACACTCGGCTTAAGCTGCATATGAATAATCTTCCACTCTACAATGTCCATTGTCTCTATTAAGAACCCCCCACCCTAAGACTCCTTTCAAATATCATAAGATATGTAACATTGCATTCCAGTGAGAATCTCGAGGAGATGACATGAACTAATTAACTACACTTAGTGGAAAAAGATGTCTAGGTGTGTCACTATAAGGTAGTTAAGTTTGCTAACTACCTTATTGTATTTCTCAGGATCTGGTAATAATTCTCCATCACTTGTAATGAGATTTACATTTGGGACCATCGGAGTATCACAAGGCCTAGTTCTCAACATACCAACATCAGAGAGAAGATCAAGCACATATTTTCGTTAAAAGAGAAAAATGTCATTTTTGCTTCTACTAACATCAATTCTAAGGAAATACTTTAAAGGGCCTAAATACTTCATTTGAAACTTGGTTTGAAGGAAGCTCTTTAGTTTTGAGAAGCTAGATGTGTCACTTTTAGTTATCATTATTTCATCAACATAAACAACCATGAGAATACACCATCCTACAAATTGCTGATAAAAGACAGAGTGGTCATAGTTGCTCCTTTTCAAGCCAAAATCAAGAATTACTTTAGTCAACCTCTCAAACTAAACCTAAGGAGATTGTTTTAATCCATACAGAGATCGTCTTAGTTTGCATACTTTCACATACTCCCCCTGAGCAACAAAGCTAGACAGTTGCTCCATATAGACTTTCCTCTTGTAGGTATCGATAGTGAAAAGCATTCTTAACATTAAGTTACTGTAAGGGCCAATGATGTCAAGCAACCATAGAGATTAACAATCAAAATAGAAATTAATTTAGCCATAGGGGAGAAGGTCTTAGAGTAATCAATGCCATAAGTTTGAGTATAACCTATTGCAACCAAACAAGCCTTAAGACGAGCAACAGTCCCATCAAGATTCACTTTAACAATGTACACCCATTTACAACCAGTTGCACATTTACCCGAAGGAAGAGGAACAAGGTACCATGTCTAGTTATGTTCCAAAGCCAATATTTCCTCTTCCATGACATGCCACCACCCATCATGAGCTAAAGCCTCTGAAATAGTTCTAGAAATTGTGACTTCATCAAGAGAAGCAACAAAAGATTTGGAAGAATGAGAGAGACGTTCATAATGAATAAAGGAAGCAATGGGATGACAAGTGAGACAAGAACATTTACCATTTCTAATGGCAATGGGAACGTCAAGAGTTAGATCTTGTGATGAAAAGGTAGATGGAGGTTGTGAGTCATCGAAAAGGGCGCATACATCTATCAATGCTTTACTTCAGGTGGGTGTCACTAGTATGACAAACATATACCTGTTGAATGGGAGGCCAAAGAGGAGGACAAGACTAAACATGGGCAACAAAAGATGGGTGCAACTCAGAGTTAGGAGTCTATATCTCTCTATAGACAAGAAATTATTTATCTTCTTCAACAACAAGAAGAGATAGAGACTTCATAAATAATGGAGTAGAGTCAAAGAAAGTAACATCAACAAAAACAAGATACCGGCCTAAATCAGGAACCTATATCATTTTTTTATGATGGGAGTAACCAAGGAAGACATATTTGAAAGAGTGGGGATGGAGCTTGGAGAGTTAATGTTGAATATCTTACACAAAGTAAGTACATCAAAGAATTCAAGGAGAAAGAGGAAAAAAAGATTGAGATGGGAGGATAACAAAATGAGAAACTTGACACTGTAAAACAAAAGATGGAATCTGATTGATCAAGAAGCAAGCAGTAGATACAACATCTACCCAAAATTCTTTAGGAACAAACATATGAAATAATAGGGCTCTAGCAACTTCCATGAGGTTCCTATTCTTGTGTTTGACGACTCCATTTTGTTGGGACTAACAACACAGGAGGATTGATGTATCATCCCATACTGAAGCATGTAGGAGCAACACTCATAGGAAAAGTAATTTTTTTCATATTATCACTTCTCAAAATATGAACAGGAGTATCAAACTAAATTTTAATTTTAGAACAAAAGGTGTTACCAAGTGGCTTGATGATGCGTGAAATCCGCAAGTGTACGGTTTCGTCGTCAAGTAATAAAAAGATCGAATCCACAGAGACTGTGTCTATGAATACCAATTAATTAATTAAGTTAAACAAAAGGGAATATGATTGTTGATAAAGAAGAACGTAGTAACAAAACAATTAAATAAAATTAAGAAAACAGAATTCAAATAAAAAATAGCAAGTAATCAAGAATGGTATTCAGATTCAAGAAAGCTTCCAAGATTGGGATACCACAATGATACAAGATAAATCCTAATTGACAACCCTTTTATTAAATCTGAAATTCAATTGAAGGTGAATTACCCAAAATTAGTTAATGTTCTCTTTCAAGATACAAGATTCGTGCCTAATTAAACCAATTCCTACTTGTGTGGTAATTGAATTTAAATTGAACCCATTACGCTTTGTGGTAATTCATTGATTCCTCGAAAGGCTAAAACTACTCTCGTGATTTAGACCTAAAGTTCAATTCTAATGGTTCCAACACTTAGGTTCACCTCTCAGTATGTCCCTAAATGCCTATGAGATGCAAATAAGTGGCTAACAAATTCATATGAATAAAAGCAATAAGAATTGAATCAATGAACAATCAAGATCAATAAAAGGGGAAACAATATCAATTAATCATTATCAAAGTGTCAAAGGGCATTGCCCAATCTTAGAAACAAAAGTAACTACTCAGACATAGAGAAGAAGGAAACAGAAATCAAACTTAAAAACATCCCAAACCCGTAACAATGGAAGAAGAAGAGAGAAAGATGAAGAACCCAAGCCTCCTCTTTGCCTCCTTTAGAACTAGGTTTCAATCAAAGCTAGAATCCCCTAATTGCAATCAGAACATCTATTTATAGCCTAGGGCTTCTATGGGCTAAAAGCCCCCAAAAGAAATAAAAATAGAAAAACTAAAATTCGACAAGCTGCGAACCACGGCCAGTGGTAGGCTTACCACGGCCAGGCCGTTTCACTGGACTCGGGATTGTTAAGTTGTCTTTCAACCACGGCCGTGGTGGCCACCACGGCCTTGAGTCTGTTTCAGTTTTCTGCATTTTCTTGATTCCCTCGAACCATGGCCGTGGTAGAGACCACAGGCAGGCCGTGGAGTCCTCTGGAATGGCCTTTTTTGCACCTTTATTGCTATCCATTAAGCTCCAACTTCAAACATGCAAGCATTCCATTCAATCTAAAGCTAATTCAACATTAATCCTACACAAGAACACCAAAAATATGGCAGTTATCCGAACTAAGGGAAAAATAAACCAAAAGGAAAACTAAAATGCCTAAAATGCTCAAGAATGCATGCAAAATAAGAACAAAACATGATGTTGTTTCACACACATCAAATCCCCCCAAGCTTAAGACTTTGCTTGTACTCAAGCAAAAATTAAAGCCAAACCAAGAAGTAGGATCAAAAGAAAATAATGAATGAGGAACCCGAGAAAATAATATCCAAGCAATAGGCTAAGGCAAACAAAGAATCTGAAAGGTAATCAAAATCAAGTCTAATTAGAGGCTAAATTCTCAGAAATTATGCATCCTTACTGATTGAATTAACTTCACTCCACTAACCACACTCAAAGTGTTTAAGGGTGGAAACCATACGCTCAAAATCCTTCAAAGAAAATGCACTTCCATATGCTTGATAAGAAACCAGATTTCCACTAATAATCAGCATGCATGCAAGAATCAAAAGGTCTTTCAAGGGTTGTAATAGGGTCATGAGAATGATGATAGGTAAGGTAGAGAAAGGAAGGTTTGCATAAATGGCTAACCAAATTTTCAATAATCACCAGAAATACAATAGAACATAAATGGAGCAAAGGTATTTTTTTTTTCAAAAAGGATCATAACTCCACATTTCCAAGTATTTTCTTCCTTTCTTTTCCTTCTCCTCTTTCTCCTCTTTTTCAAGCTTTCATCTTATGATTTTCTTTTTCTTTTTTTTTTGAGGAAGAGGAAGCTCAAATACATATAATTCCCAATACAACTTTCAAACAACTTTCAAGCCCAATTCGCTCCATTTAATATTCTAAATGATAACCAACAATGTTTCAGCATAGGTATCAAGAAAACAAGTATGCAATAGGCTCAAAATGGGTAACTAGAGGATGAAAGTGTAACAATTTCAGAAGGCCAGAAAAAAAAAACTAAAATGCCTTAATCACATTCAAGCATGCAACCAAAAATTTTGCCTCAAAAAGGTTTCAAATCAAGTTCTAGAGCACATGATCAATGAAGAATATCACTCAACACAAAGAATGGGAACAAAAATCATATAGTGCATATATCCCATATAGGTTCAAAACTCACATTTAGAGGTTTAAAATTTCAATGAGAAGCACAAATTCTGAGAACATTATGCTAATTATCAACTATCAAATGATCACCTCTACTATCAATTAAAACAATGCCTGTAGCCTATCACAAGAATTAACAATTGGGTTCCAAAACAATATCATCTCAAAATTCTCAAAAGAGAGGGACACAAGTTTAACAAAAAACCCAAGAGATATGATGGTGTGAAAATGCAACATGAAAATGCAATGCAATATAAGACATGAGAATGCATGAAACTAATGATCTAAAATGAAAATGAGAAAATGAACATGAAAATACCCCCCAAGCTTAGAGCTTACATTGTCCCCAATGTAAAAATCTAAAACAAGAGAAGGGATAAAAGAAAAGAACTCACTGCGGTGGTGGAAAAACTTCTGGTGTTCAATCCATGACCATAGAATTTTTCATGGGCTGAGTGTGGAACCTTCTGATCTCTCTCTTCTTCTAAATATAACTTCAAGAAGGGGTCAAATCTAAACAAAATCCAAAAGACAAACATCAAAACAACAATCTAACAAACAAAATTAAAAGAAAAAGATGAAATAAAACAGAAAAACAAGATAACATGGGTTGCCTCCCAAGAAGCGCTTGCTTAAAGTCATTAGCTTGACTTTGGTCGACGTTTACGTGCTCGGTGACATCTACGGAGTAGTGCTCTGGTCCCCCACTCCTTCAAAGTATTTCACTCTCTCGCCATTTATCATGAAAGGTTTATGGCCTTCTTTCTTCACCTCAAGCACACCGTAGGATAAAACTCGAACAATCTCATATGGTCCTGACCATTTTGACCATAACTTATTAGGACAGAAACATAGAAGCGAGTTATTAAGAATAACTTTATCCCCGATTTTAAATTCACGCTTCTCGTCACACTTGTCACTATGCTTCTTAGGTCTTTCCTTGTATTATAGCATCGATCATATTCCTCGTATACCCGAAAGCACAACACTATCCACAACTTTAGTAGCATCAATGCGATTACATGAATTTGAGGAATTAGAATTATTTTCAGATTTAAAAATATCAAAAACTACTTCTTCATCATTTAATCGCAAAGTCAATTTCCCTTCGTGGACATCAATGATCGCCCGTCCAGTGGCAAGGAATGGGCGCCCAAGTATGATCGATTGTAGCATCAGCTTCCATATCAAGCACAACAAAATCCACAGGCATATAAAATTTACCAACCTTAATGGGAACATCCTCCAAGATGCCTACGGGTACTTGACCGTGCCTCCATCCGCCAATTGAAGAGAGATAGTTGTGGGTTTCAAATACCCACTTCTAACTTTTTACACACGAAAGGGCATAAGACTAACACTAGCCCCCAAGTCACACAAAGCTTTATCAAAACGGTATTCCCAATCAAGCAAGGAATAGAGAAGCTGCCAGGATCTTTGAGTTTAGGAGGTAACTTATTTTGGATTAAAGCGCTACACTCCTCAGTTAATGCTACTGTCTCATATTCTTCTAGCTTCCTCTTATTAGATAAGATGTCCTTAAGAAACTTAGCATAGGTAGGCATTTGTTTTAACGCCTCAGTGAAGGGAACATTAATATACAATTTCTTTAGGACCTCTAGGAACTTCCCAAACTGCTTATCTAACTTCGCCTTAGCCAATTTTTGAGGAAAGGGCACTGGGGGTTGGTATGGCTCAGGGGGTACATACTTAGACACTTTCTTATTGATCTCTTTTTCTTCTAAGGGTTGTGTCCAAGTTGTTTCTTTTTCTTTATCCCTCCCATCTTTGTCATTTTCCCCTCTTGCTTTGGAATCGTCTAGTTGTTTTCCACTTCTTAAACTCACAGCCTTACAATGTTCATTAGGATTTAATTCAGTCATCTGGAAATTTCCAAGTAGCAGAATTTTATGGGTATCATAGTACCTCCCTTCTATTATCATTGAAAAAAGTTATCTATATGAAGAGCTAGCTTGTTGGGCTATCTAGTTTCTAACATCTTGTTATGAATAGCTAAATTATAAACCTTAGATGTCAAATCCTTAATAGCCTCACTAACAACTTGACCATGGTGCCTAAACTCTTCATTTTGCTTGGTTTGACTCTCTACAAAATTTTGGAGGAGAGTTTCGAGTTTAGACTTTTGTACAAACTTAAATCCAATAGAAGGTTGAGCACTACCTTGTCTAGCTTGATTTTGATTGTTCAGATAGGAGAAGTTGCGATGAGACCTCCAACCGGGATTGTAAGTCTGTGAATATGGATCATTGCGCACCTTTGGTGGAATGCCATAGAAATTATGGCATGATTCCACTTGCTTCACCGGTGCACCATGTGAGGAACCCTTTTCAGCTTGGCATTCCGCACTCATATGTCCCTGAACTCCACAAATCTCACAAAAATGTTAGCAGCACTTATGGCATTAGCACTAGCTTTTTCAAGCTTATCAAAATGTTTATTCAATGAGTCAAACTTAGCCATAATTAAACTAACACCATCTACCTCATACTTACCTTCCGAGAGCTTTCTCGGGTTATTACCTCTTTCACTGGCCCATTGGTGATGGTTTGTAGTGACACTTTCAATAATCTCATAGGAAGCACAACCTTGAACCTTCCATTAAAGCTCCACCAAGTAAATGAGTCAAGAGACAACTTCAAAGAATATTCTAATCCATTGTAGAAGGTGTGAACGATCAACCACTTCTCTAACCCGTGGTGTGGGCAGTTTCCAAAGCTAAATGTTATATCTATCCCAAGCTTCGACAATGACTCTCCATCTTTCTCGAACGAAGCTTGTGATTTGGGTCCTTAGGTGAGTAGTCTTGGAAGGTGGAAAGAATTTGTCCAAAAAGGCTTGCTCCAATTGATTCCATGTGGTTAATGTATCGGTGGGTACCGATTTCAACCAAGCTCTAGCCTTGTCCCTTAATGATAATGGAAACAATCGAAGGCGAATGGCATCAATAAGGCACCTTCAATTTTGAGAGTCTCACAATTCTAAGAACATCTCCACATGATCATTTGGGTCCTCCGAGGGTAAACCTCCAAGGCCTAGTTCTCGCCTTATCATAGATCGAAGTAAGGCAAGGAGGTATGGTGAAGTGCCTAGCTTCAATGTCCTTTTTAGCAATTCCAGATCGCAAACCCCAGCATTAGGGGCTGCATACTACTTTAAAGGTTTATTATCCTCGATTCGCCATAACAAGTGGTGGTTCGATATTTCCTTACTTTGTTGTCTTCTCCTTTGATGCAAGGTTCTTTTAATTGCAGGATTTGCTTCAATAAGAGTCCTGAAATGTCTAGCACTTCGCATAAACAAGAAACAAGTTACGTGCAGAGAGCCAAAGAGAAATCAAGAACATAAGAACCAAATAAAAGAAAAAGGTTTAAAATAATTAAATTAAAAATTAAATTAATATTCAAGAAAACACATACTCCCCAGCAACAAAGAACGGCTCCAAAAACTTGATGCGTGAAATCAAGTGTACGGTTCCAATGATGTCGTCAAGTAATAAAAAGATCGAATCCATAGGGACTGTGTCTATGAATACCAATTAATTAATTAATTCAATTAAGTTAAACAAAAGGGAATATGATTGTTGATAAAGAAGAACGTATTAACAAAACAATTAAATAAAATTAAGAAAACATGTCTAGTTATTCAAATCAAAAATAGCAAGTAATCAAGAATGGTATTCAGATTCAAGAAAGCTTCTAAGATTGGGATACCACAAATACAAGATAAATCCTAATTGACAACCCTTTTATTAAATCAAATTCAATTGAAGGTGAATTACCCAAAATTAGTTAATGTTCTCTTTCAAGATACAAGATCCGTTACTCAATTAAACCAATTCCTACTTTCGTGGTAATTGAATTTAAATTGAACCCATTACGCTTTGTGGTAATTCATTGATTCCTCGAAAGGCTAAACTACTCTCGTGATTTAGACCTAAAGTTCAATTCTAATGATTCCAACACTTAGGTTCACCTCTCGAAAAAGACGTCCCTAAATGCCTATGAGATGCAAATAAGTGGCCAACAAATTCACATGAATAAAAGCAATAAGAATTGAATCAATGAACAATCAAGATCAATAAAAGGGGTGCAATATCAATTAATCATTATCAAAGTGTCAAGGGCATTGCCCATCCTAGAAACAAAAGTAACTACTCGAGACATAGAGAAGAAGGAAACAGTCAAACTTAAAAACATCCCAAACCAGTAACAATGGAAGAAGAAGAAATCAGATGAAGAACCCAAGCCTCCTCTTTTCCTTTAGAACTAGGTTTCAATCAAAGCTAGAATCCCCTAATTACAATCGAACATATATTTATAGCCTAGTGCTTAATGGGCTAAAAGCCCCCAAAAGAAATAAAAATAGAAAAACTAAAATTCTGTCTTGGAAACCACGGCCGTGGTGGCCACCACGGCCGGTGCCGTGGTCGGTTACGGACTCGGGATTGTTAAGTTGTCTCTCAAAAGACGGAATCGTGGTGGCCACCACGCCTTGAGTCCGTTTTAGTTTTCATCTACATTTTCTTGATTCCAAACCATGGCCATGGTAGAGACCACGAGCAACCGTGGAGCCTGGAATGGCCTTTTTGCACCTTTATTGCTATCCATTAAGCTCCAACTTCAAACATGCAAGCATTCCATTCAATCTAAGGCTAATTCAACATTAATCCTACACAAGAACACCAAAAACACGGCAGTTATCCGAACTAAGGGAAAAACAAACCAAAAGGGAAACTAAAATGCCTAAAATGCTCAAGAATGCATGCAAAATAAGAACAAAACATGATGTTGTTTCACACACATCACTTGAATACTCAAGAGGGGGGTGAATTGAGTTTATAAAAACTTTTTAGAAAACTTTTCACAAACTCTTGAAAAGCAATTTTCGTTGAAGCTATTTATCGATTAAGGTGAATGGATTGAGAAGATAGAAAACCTCACTCACAATTAAGCAAACCAAAATAGAGAATATTTAAGCAAGCATATAAAATTAAAGCACAAATATAAAGGAGATTGAGTTTAGAAGAGCAAACACAATATTTATCTTGATTCAGCCACCAACCACTTGTGGCCTATGTCCAGTCCTCAAGTAATCATCTGAGATTTTCCAATATTACTTCAAGCTTGAACAGGTGCTTACTACCTTTACAAACCAAAGCACTCTTCACACCTTAGGATGCTTCACCCTTGTGCTTATGCCTCAACAGACAGGGATACCTCACCCTTACAATTTCTTTGAGGGATACCTCACCCTCTTTATAGTGAGTCAAAGAATAGAAGCGAAAAAACTCTTACAAGAATAATTGATACAATTAATTGAAGTCTTACGAAGCTCTCAAAGATATCTCAAGTATTTGACAAAATAAAGCTCAAAGATTGAAAAGATGAATCACAGATTAAATCCTTGAAAAGATGTTTATCAATGGTGGTTCTATGTAAAAGATGGTCCAAAACTATGTAGTTATAGTGTTATGAGAAAAAGAGCCATTGGGGGTAATTTATTTCAGCATTAAATGCATAGAAAAGATTTATTGTTGACTTTCAGGCTTGTGGTAATCGATTACTAAGCTCTTAGAACACGTTCTGGACTTTCTGGGCAAGTGGTAATCGATTACCAACCTTAGGTAATCGATTACCAAGCCTCTATGACAGTGGTAATCGATTACCAAGCCTCTAACTTTTGAAAATAAGGTTCCCGCACAACTGTAATCGATTACCAGGCCTTGGTAATCGATTACCACATTCAAAAAAGCTATTAATTGATTGTTAAGCCATTGGATGTGATTATAATCATCCTAGAACCGATTTTTGTGCCCAAATCAGCTTGGTAAACATTTCAAACTTGAGAAAACTTGGATTTTTAAAGAAACAAGCTTGATTTTCATAATCCAAGGTTAAACCATCATTTGTTAAGAAAATACCCACCAACTAAAAATACTTTTCAAGAGAAAAACTTTCAAAAGCATTATAAGTCATTTTGAGATATCTAGAAAGCTTCTCACATAAAGACTCTAAGTCCTATTAATTATACCATTTAATCTTCCCTTAGACTTGATCTTTAGCTTGACTTTGTTATCATCAAAACCTTTATGATCTTCATAACATAAGCATTCACATTCTCCCCCTTTTTAATGATGATAAACCAAAACAGATAAAGAGTAGCATTTATATATATAATAGATTTAATGTGCAACTCTCCCCCTTAAGCCATGCATGAGGTTTATGTAGGAAAACATATTAAGACATATTAAGTAAGGTTTAAAAGTAGAAAAAAAAATTGTCATACAAAAACTTGCAAAGCTCCCCCTTGCTCATGCAATCCATACTCTCCCCCTTTTGGCATTATAAAAAAGACAGGATCATTCAAAGCAGATATAAGCATTCATCCTTATATGATTAGTGTCATCAAAATAAATCAATTAATGGCATGTCAACATCTCAAATATAATAATCTCATAAATATGTAATCAGAGCATCAAAACAGAGTACCCAATAGTATGCCATCATTTCACAATAAATCAAGTTATAAGCATCAGATACAAGTAATAATCAGAATAAAAAAAAGACTAATGCTAAGGATTAGACAACAAATAAGACAAAATAAAGATGATCATGATGAAGCCCCGTCATCAGTCAGTCTCCCCACTGCCATCCTCAGCATCAATATCATCATCACCATCAAAATTCGTAGCTACAACATCATGTGCAGATTAAGGAAGTGCAGCAGTAGAGGTGGAATCCCAATGAAACTGACCACTCTCTAACATAGTGCGTATGGCAACTACATTCTGATTTGTGCAGGTCACTCGCTCCTCGAGGTGATCTAGCCGGGTATCAATAGTGATCTGAAGGCTTCACATCTCTTGGAGTAAAAGATCCAAAATGTTCTCGACTGGGACAACTAGTGGTGCTTCATCTTCAGTATCTTCATAATCACCACAGGGTATGTTTCCTTCTACCCCATGATGTAGGTAGTACAATCAGTCACCTATTTTCTTCATTTTTATCTTTTGTAAGGTATGGTCACTAATAGATTATAGGCTATCACTACTAGTATCTTTTACTTTGCTAGCCAGGGGCTCATGGAAGAGCTCCAAGATCTTCGTTATTAGCATAGAGTAGGGTAGGGGATGAGGATCCTTCTGAGCTTTCAGCATGTACTGAATTACATAGTAACCCTAGTTAATTTGTCATCCAGTGTTTAGTGCTCATAGTGTGAGCACATCATCATGCAGAACTTGGGATAGTTATCTCCCTTAGCTATCAACGCTCTTACCAACACATAGTGTAGAACCCTATTTTCCATTGTTAGACCACTGGCCATAATCCTTTTAGTAATCTTGTAGCCAGTCCTTAAAAGAGAGTTCAAAGCAGTTTTATGGTCATAATCATTACCCTAGACTTTAGCACAGCTAGTAAAATTTACCCCATCAAACGTCAGACCAGTTAAACTATACCAGATAGCATAAGTAATAATTATTTTTTATCTTCTTTACCTCTGTTATCAAACAAGCATTCTCATATTTTAGGTTGGCATAAAAAATCCTAACAAGGTCTAGGTAAACATCCCTCCTAATGTTGATAAATTTAATCAAGTCAAGGTTTTCCAACAACCTATAGCTTCGTAAGGGTTTTTGTGAACAAAAAGTAGTAGTCAGGTATCTCGGCTAGATTATTTTTTGGAGTTGAAAATTTTTATGGAAGATTTCTGCTTGCTTGGAGGTGCTAAAGTGAGTGAAGAGGTCTAACCCTAGAATATTGGCTGGTGGAGCTTGGGGACCCTTCCCAGCAACCACCCCTGTTTGTGGCCTCTTTGTCCTTCGTGAAGATTCATCCATTTGGAGGAATGAGTTGTAAATAATGTAAGAAAGGTGGAAGGGAAGGTATTTAGGAGTGTTTGGTGGTAAGAAAAGGTAGAACAAAGATAAAGATTTGGGGGAAATTTGAAGGTTAAGGCGTGGGTTCTAGTGAAAGAGTGAGACGTACAATTTTTGGAAATTTGGTGGGTGAATTTGGTGTTTTTGGTGAAAAATTTGTTGGGATTTTTGTAAAGACAATGTTTTCAAAGGATTTAGAGGTGGAATAGTGAGATTTAATGAAGAAAAGTGTGAGAAATGGAGAGATTTGAGAGAAGAGAGTCATGGGTCTAGAGAGAGAAAGTTCAAAAGCTTTGTGAAAATGGCTGAACGTGCCTCTGGACCCTTTAAATCCCCACGGTAATTGATTACCAGGGGGAGGTAATCGATTACCTACAATATGGGAACTTGGTAATCGATTACCAGGCTCTGGTAATCGATTACCAGCCTTCCAAAACTAGTTTTCTCACTTCAACCAGTAGAAGGCTAGTTCTCATATCATCAAACCAATTCAAAAAGACTAGCATACTAAATTCCCTTATTGTGGAGACTTGTTTTGATCCAAAAATCACTTTTCTTGCAATTTCACCATCTTTTTAATAGATCAACCAATTCCAAATTAATGTACCCCACTAAAACCTATTTTGCAGGCAATGGTGTAGACAGTCCTTGAGCAAGTTGAAGGACTTAGTCATGATGGGAGCACCTATAAAATAAATTTAGGGAAACCTCTGACACTCAAGTCAGTATAGGATTCAAAAGATAATCAAAGCAAGAAATATTATGCAGAAAAATTATGTAGCAAGAATATTCCATTTTAAATGCATGATTGATCTAATATACCTACTTCTCCTCTTATATAAAAGAAATTCTCTTTAGGCAAAGGTTTGGTAAAGATATCAACAAGCTGTTTACTAGTTTCAACAAATTCAAGCATGCAATTTATTTTTTGCACATGATTTCTTATGAAATGGTGCCTTATTTCAATGTGCTTAGTCCTAGAGTGCAAGACGGGATTTTTAGACAAATTAATTGTACTAGTGTTATCATACCTTATAGGGATGTGATCAAGTTAGAGTCCATAGTCTAGAAGTTATTGTTTCATTTAAAGGATTTGTGCACAACTTCTAGTTGCAACATACTTAGCTTTAGTAGTAGACAATGTCATATTATTTTGCTTCTTACTATGCCAAGAAACTAAAGAGCTTCCAAGCAAGTGGCATGTCCCACTAGTACTCTTCCCCATCCATTTTGCATCAGTAAAATCAGAATTGGAATAACCAATTAGGCTACAAGAGACACTTTTAGGGTATCACAATCTCATTTGTAGAGTGCCAACAAGATATTTCATTATTCTTTTTAATGCACTTAAGTGTGATTCTCTAGGATTAGTTTGATATCTAGCACACATGCACACACTAAACATTATATCTGGCCTACTAGCAGTAAGATAAAGGAGAGAACCAATTATACTTCTATATTTAGTAATTTCTACAGGTTTATCTCTTTCATCCTTATCCAAATAATAGGAAGTTCCCATTGGTGTAATCATATGTTTAGTATTTTCCATTCCAATATTTTTTAGCAGCTCCTTGTAATATTTGGCTTGACTTATGAAAGTACAATCCCTAGTTTGCTTGATTTGGAGCCCAATGAAGAAATTGAGTTCACCCATCATTAACATTTCAAACTCATTTTGCATGGTATTAGCAAACTCCTTATAAAGAGACTCATTAGTAGCACCAAAAATTATATCATCAACATAAACTTATACAAGGAGAATATCATGCTGTTTATGTTTAATAAAAAGTATTATGTCAACATTTCCTCTAGAAAAACTTTTTTCTATCAAGAACTTGCTCAATCTTTCATACTAAGCTCTAAGAGCTTGTTTTAAGCCATACAAGGCCTTTTTCAACTGAAAAACATGGTTGGGCAGTTCATGACTTTCAAAACCAAGGGGTTGTTCCACATACACTTCTTTTTGTATAAAACTATTTAAAAAGGCATTTTTAACATTCATTTGATAAAGTTTGAAATCCATGATGCATGCAAATACAAGTAGCATTCTAATGGCCTTTAATCTAGCTACGAGTGCATACGTTTCTTCATAATCTATTCCTTCTTCTTGATTATAGCCTTTTGCAACCAACCTAACTTTATTTCTTGTTATTAGTCCAGTTTCATCAAGTTTATTTCTAAAAGACCCATTTGTGCCAATTATAAGATGATCATTAGGCCTTGGAATTAATTCTCAAACTTGGTTTCTTTTAAATTGATTTAGTTCCTCTTGCATGGCCAAGATCCAATGTTCATCATCAAAGGCTTCATTTAGGACTTTAAGCTCAATTTGTGAAGCAAAAGCCATATGGTTATAAGCATTTCTAAGAGAGTTTCTAGTAATTACCCATTTTGATACATCACTTATCACCTTATCAAGAGTATGATATTTTGAGGTCTTCCATTCCTTGAGAAGGTCCATGACTTGTGAATCCTCTTGTTTTGAGGAATCTACTTGACTTTCCTCTTGCTCCTTGGTTTCTTTCTCCTTGTTCTCCAAGTGTGTTTTTACCAAAATTTCTACAACATCATCAACAAAATCCTTTCCTGGTCTATTTGGGTTAGTGTAATCAAAAGCAACATGAATGAACTATTATATGGTCATAGTTCTTTTGTTGTGGATTCTAAAATCTTTACTATGATTCCCTAAGTTATCATTTCCGTTGTTTAAAACAAAATATTTATATCCAAAGATATGAAAGTGTGAAACATTTAGCTTTCTTTCTTTGTGTAACTTATAGGTTGTGTTTGGAATGAAAAAAAATAGGAAATGATTTGATTTAATTTGATTTGAATTGATTTAGAAATCAAATTTTGTGTTTGGATTTTTTTTTAAAAAATAAGTTTTGAATTGATTTAGAAATCAAATTTAATGTTTGGAATTCATTAAAATGATAATTGATTTAATTTGATTTTATTATTTTTCATTCTAACCCTTATGAGAGGTAGTTAGAAGTAGTTAATAAGGATAAAATAGTCTATTTATTTCAAATCAAATCAAATCATAACAAATCCTATCAAATTTGATAGAATTTCTAAACAAATCCACGAGATTTTAGAAATCAAATTATTTACTATTTTTTTAACATTCCAAATATAATATTTGATTAGATTTGATTTATAAATCAAATCATTTCCTATTTTTTTACATTTCAAACACACTCATTGGGAGTTTCCTTTAAAATTGGCCTTATTAGGACCCTATTCATTACATAACAAGCGGTACTTACCACATCTGCCCAAAAGTACTTAGGAATACTAGCCTCATTGAGCATAGTTCTTATCATTTCTTCTAAAGATCTTTTTTTTCCTTTCTACAACTCCATTTTATTGTGGAGTTCTAGGGACTGAAATATTATGCTCAATGCCATATTCATCACAAAAAGTTTCAAACTCATGGTTTTCAAACTCACCACTATGATCACTTCTTATGAATGCAATACAAATTTTTTTTTGATTTTGGATAACTTTGCAAAGTTCTTAAAAGCTTTAAAAACGTCATTTTTGTGAGAAAGAAATAATGTTCATGTAAGCTTAGAAAAATCATCTATAATCACTAATGCAAAGTAATTCCCACCAAAGCTCATTGTTCTAGAAGGTCCAAAAAGATCAATGTGCAAAAGTTGTAAAGGTTGATAAGCCTATATTTTATAGTCTTATACTGAATAAATTGAAGTGATTTGCTTACATTTATTAGTGAATTTTAGATGGATCATTATCTTTGTCTTCGTTTTCACAGATTTAGAAAGATTTAACACATTTGGAGTGAAAGCAGGTGAAGACATTGTGATTTCAAAGTAAAAGAGGACCATTTTGGCTTAGACAAGGCCCTGTGGGCGATTGAGGAGTTAGACACAGCCGTGTTTAACTTGAGAAACTTTTTTGTCAAGCTCACACGGTCACTTCTAACTTGAAGAACGCTTCTATATGACTATTTTTAAAAGACATGGCTGTGTCTCTTGGTCACACTATTGTGTCTCACTTATAGTGTGAGTTATGTAATTCAAGCTAACACGATTGTGTCGAGCTTATACATGGCTGTATGAGGTCTCCTGTGACTAAAAATAATAGTTTTTCACCCCAAACATTACAAATAGAAGCGATTCCCTAATCCTGAAGCATACTTTTGCGACGACGGACAACCAAAGATTGGAACCTAGGGTTTTGAAGACAAGTACAAGAATGATTGAAGTTCAACCATTGTTGTTGTTTATGCTGCATTAGCTATGAGTGGCTGAATTCCTTTTGTGAATCCTTAAAATAGTGTCGCTTTAACTTTGTTCTTGTTTATGCTACATTTGCTATGAGTGGCTAAATTCCTTTTTCTAGGATTAAGATACAACTCTCCACTTTTCTATGTTGAATTGTTAATTTGATTCTTTGTTAATGGAAAATTATTGTTTTTGATTCATTCTTAGTATGCTGAATGCTTATGGTATGTTGCCAGCCATATTTACATTATCTTAGGGTTTAGGTGAAGGATTAAAAGATAAAACTTAATTCCTAGATAATCTAAGAATTGAACTTAGGAATTGAGACCTAAACATAGACTTAAATCCTTCGAGGAGCAAACGATTGTCATAAAACTTAATGAGTTGAAACTTGGATTAATTGCCATGAGAATGAGATTGATGAAGTTTTAACACGTTTTTAGTGCCAAGAAATTGAGCTTTAAATAATTTAGGACAAATCACTTTCAAGAACATAATTGAACATTAGCAAAGATAGGATTACAATTTATTATAGGGGGTAGAGTAGTAAATTCCTAGTCCTAGGCCTTTAAATCTTAGTTGAATCCTGACTTTTCTAGATTTATTTGCTTACTTTATTACTTTGATTTTCATTTTTTATGTTGATTGAGTTTTACTATTGATTTTAATCGCTTAAATAATCAAAGTCGCTGTAAGAGTTAGTAATCAATTGATCTTCGTGGGAACGATATTTATTTTACTACTTGAACGATCTGTACACTTGTAGAAAATTCACAACAAGTTTTTGGCGCCATTGCTGGGGATTGTGTTGATATTAACACAAATGGCAATTTGGTTGATTTAAGCATTTTTTTATTTTATTTTCTTCTTATTTTATATAATTTCTTCTTTGAATTTTTAGGTGTTATTTCTTCCTTATGCGTAAAATGAGGAGTTAAGATGATCTTACTATCCCTATTGATCTTGAGATCGAGAGGACACTTCATCATATCAAAAGGGAAAGAAGAACACTGAGAGCTAAGGAAGACCACATGGCGAACATCAATAACCAAGTCGCCAATCAATAGCGAAGGCTGAGGGATTATGGAACCCCAAACGCTAACGCTCGTTAGTCTTCCATTGTAAGGTCATGGGTAAAGGCCAACAAATGCGAGATCAAGACGTCATTAATCTAGATCGTCCAACAATTACAGTTTGGCGGGTCAACAACTAAGGACCCAAATAAGCATTTGGATGAATTCTTGGACTTATGTGACATGATAAAGATAAATGGGGTTTCAACTGATGCTATACTGGTCAGACTTTTCCTCTTTTCTCTTAGGGGGAAGGTAGAGAAGTGGATTCATTCGGAAGCCCCAAATTCACTTACCAAATGGGACTTGATGGAGCAGGCTTTCTTAGACAAATACTATCCGCTTGGAAAAATAATCAAGCTTTATTAAGACATCACTACCTTCTCCCAAAATGAGAATGAATCACTTTATGATGCATGGGAGAGGTACAATAATCTCATTCATCAGTGTCCACATCATGACTTACAAGATTTTGTTGTTATGCAAACATTCTATGCTGGGTTAACTTTTCTTACAAAGGCAACTATTGATGCCATAACTGGTGGCACTTTGATGGCAAAAACTCCAATAGAGGAAAGGGATTTGATTAATAAGGTTGCTTCGAACATTTGTTTGAGGCCAAGCAATAAATCATCTTCAAAGAAACAAGCCAGAATGATAGAACTTGATGCCATTACTATATTGATGCCTTGACTAAGTCACTTGAGAAGTTGAATGTCAATGTTGTCCTACTCCTAAAATAACTTGTGAAATATATAGAGGAAAGCATCTTGCTTTGGAATGCAATGTAGTAGAAACATATTCGTATAACCCCAGATGGAGAAACCACCTCAATTTCTCATTTGATAACCAATAAAACAAAGGGGCCCTATCTAATAATCGACCTCCACCTGGATTCCACTAACCTCAACAACCCTTTCAAGGAGCGAAGTCCAATTTAAAAACCCTCATGGAGAACTTCATAGTTACCCAAAAAAAGCAAAATCAAGCCATTCGTGTTGGGAATCGTGGATACATCACGTAGCAGAAAAAGAATTTCCACTAAGGATCCATGCCAAAAAAGCCATACTCTGAGTTTTAAAATTGTTTACCTATTGAAGCGTGATCAAAGGAAGTGACGTGAATCACCAACACCGTAACAATGACGATGTCTCTACGGTATCCACATGAATAGACTCACGAATGTCCAATGTTCAAAAAAAGGAGCCTCACGTCTCTCATACAGTGCTAGCTGAGAAGAGAAGAGAAGAAACCTGTCACTCACTCACTCACTTTTCTGTAGGTGCGGCTAGGGTTCTGTAATGTGTGTCTTAGCAGCCCCCTTAGCAGAAATATTTATAATAGTTACTGCCTTAAGCGAGTGTGAGAAGCAGTAAGGTAAGTTGTGTAACCCTAGACTCATCTGTTATGAGTCTGGCCCACATTTGAATCCAAGTGTAACTTGGATCTATTGCTCCAATCTTAGTCTGCTCTATGTGTGTCACCCTACAGGTTCTCATTACGTTGATAGTAATATTAAAATCCCATTTTTAATATTATAAGCAGTGAGCGGTATCTAGCAAGACATCATTGCTACCCAAGTAATGAGAATGTCATTGATTTAACATAACCTTTCCGTGACTAATGTTTCCACATCATATAGTCCCTTTGTCACAATATCTAGATTGAACACAAGGCATAGAATGCGTCACCCTTGTATAGTCAAATCCTTCATTTCCTGATACTCGAGTAGTCTTTGTAACAACAAATGAAATCAATATCTCATATTGACTCATTTGAGCATGTCCATGCATTTCACAGTCTCACTCAATCAGAGGCCCGAATATATCGCTTTTGTTATGTAGGAGTGACAAATTCTGTCTAGGTCACTCACATCCCTCTACATGATTGCGGTATGTCCAATAACCAACTTTATAATCACCTTGTTACAAATGGCGTTTGATAGCATTAAAACACATAACTCCTCATGTAAGAATCATAATGATTTTAGGTCAAAGGACCACAGACACCATTGTCACTATAAGAATCGCTTATGACACTCACGTACCGATCCATGTAGCATTCTCATGGCAGGTTAGTCTAGTACATCATTACTCTAATATGTACCCATGTGAAGACTTGATGTCTCATATCCATGACCTGTGAAATGTGGTCATCAGTCTATGCACATACTAGTCTTAATGCATTATTGTTGTCCTAATTAACAATAATACTTGACTAGGGACATTTAAGAATAGTATTCTAATTTTATCCAATAGGATCTCACAATCAAGTCAATCACTTGATGTCCTATGACATCAAACTTACTATTCTAAGGACTTTATTATGTTTATTAAAAAAGAACATAATAAATGAAATGCCTCATATATTAAAATTAGCATAATATAATGTATGTAAATACAGACAAATGTATCAGCCTCTAGGGCATACACCAACAATCTCCCACTTGCACGAGAGCCAATTAGGCACATGTCTAATAACTAAAGACCTAGTGTAACCCGCATGCTTCTGCTGTGTAAGAGGTTTCGTCAGTGGATTAGCAGTGTTATCATCTGTTGGTACTCTGCATATCTTTACATCTCTTTTATCGATGATCTCTCGAATGATATGGAAGCGCCTAAGTATATGTTTAGATTGTTGGTGAGATCTGGGCTCCTTAGTTTGTGCAATGGCTCCATTATTATCACAATAGAGGTCCACTGGGTCCACAATACTAGGAATAGTGCTAAGTTCAGCAATGAACTTCTTGATCCAAACAGCCTCCTTTGCTGCATTGGAGGTAGCAATATACTCAGCCTCTGTGGTAGAATCGACGACTGTCTCCTGCTTTGAACTCTTCCAGCTTACAACCCCACCATTTAGGAAAAAAACATAACCCTATTGTGATCTGGAGTCGTCCTTATCAGTTTGGAAGCTAGCATCAGTGTAACCCTTTACAATGAGCTCTTCCTCAGCTCCATATACTAAGAACGAATCCTTAGTCCTTCTTAAGTACTTAAGGATGCTCTTGACAGCAGTCTAGTGACTCTCATCGGGATCAGACTGGTACCTGCTCATCATGCTCAATGCAATCCCTCTCATCCTGGGTAGAAGGGGATTGAGCCTTAGATAGGCTTACACTATGTGACATAGGCAAGAGTTCTTTCTTGAATTCATACATGTTAAATTGTCTTAACACTTTGTCTATGTACGTACTCTGACTTAGGCCAAGCAGTCTCAGTGATCTATCTCTATAGATCCTGATACCTAACATATAGGTGGCTTCGCCTAAGTCATTCATAGAGAAGCAGTTCCCTAACCAAGTCTTTACAGACTGTAAGGGAGGGATGTCATTTCCGATAAGTAGTATGTCATCTACATACAATACCAGAAAGACAATAGTGCTCCCACTAACCTTCTTGTAGACATAAGATTCTTCTTCATTCTTGATGAAACCAAACTATTTTATTGTATCATCAAAACGAAGATTCTAGCTTCTGGAAGCTTGCTTCAATCCATAAATAGATCGTTACAACTTACACACCTTTCCAGCATCCTCTGGAGTGGCAAAACCCTCAGGTTGTGTTATGTACACATCCTCGAGAAGATTTCCATTAAGGAAAGCAGTTTTGACATCCATTTGCCAAATTTCATAATCATGGTATACTGCAATAGCAAGCAAGATCTGAACGGATTTAAGCATCGCAACTAGGGGAAAAGTCTCATCATAGTCTACACCATGAATTTGTTTGAAACCTTTAGCTACAAATCGCGCCTTAAAGGTATACACATTACCATCCATATCAGTTTTCTTCTTGAAAACCCACTTGCACCTAATGGGTTTTACCCTTTCAGGTAGGTCAACCAAGATCCATACTTGGTTGGCATACATAGAATCCATTTCAAATCTCATGGCCTCAAGCCATTTCTCAGATTCTGGGCCAATAATGGCTTCCTAGTAAGTCACAGGCTCATCTTGATCCATGAGCAATACGTCACTTTGTTGGGTCATGAGAAATCTATATCTCTCTGGTTGATGACGTATCCTGTTAGACCTACGCAGGTCTTGTGCTACTAGAGCAAGTTGCTGTTCCACAACATTTTATGGAGACTGCTCTATTTCCATCATCAGTTCATTGTTACTCTGTGAACCTTGAACTTCTTCAAGTTCTACTTTTCTCCCACCAGTTCCTTTAGAGATAAATTCCCTTTCTAGAAACATAGCTGTTCATGCGACAAACACTTTGCCCTCGGTAGGATTATAGAAATAGTATCCCTTGGTTTCCTTGAGATAACCCACAAAGAAGTATTTATAATTTAGGTCCAAGCTTATCAAAAACTTGACGTTTCACATAAGCTTCTCAGCCCCAAATTTTCATGAAAGACATACTGGGCCGTCTCCCAGTCCATATCTCATATGGTGTCTTTTGAACCGTCTTAGATGAAACACGGTTAAGTGTGAAAGCTGCTGTTAACAGAGCATGTCCCCAGAAGGAGCCTGGAAGGTCTGCATGACTCATCATGGATCGGACTATGTCCAACAAGGTCTAGTTCCTCCTTTCAGAGACACTATTCCATTGTGGTGTTCCTGGAGGAGTGAGTTAAGATATTATCCCACACTCTTTCAGATGATAATCAAACTGTTGGCTTAAGTGTTCACCTCCTCGATCTGATTGAAGGATTTTAATACTCTTACCAAGTTAATTTTGTACTTCATTCTTGAACTCTTTGAACTTTTCAAGGGATTCGGATTTGTACTTCATAATATATACAAATCCATATCTACTGAAATCATCAGTAAATGTAATGAAGTATTGAAAATCGCCTCTGGTGAATGGCCCACATACTCACTATGTATAAGGCCTAAAAGATCACTAGCCATTTCACCTTGTCCAGTGAATGGGGCCTTTGTCATCTTCCCCAATAAATAAAATTCACATATCTCATATGATTCGAAATTAAACGAGTCCAAGAATCCATCATTATGGAGTTTGGAGATGCGTTTCTCATTTATGTGGCCCAAACGACAATGCCAAAGAAAAGTTGGGTTTAGACCGTTGATTTAAATCTCTTTGTATTTATATTATAGACGGGCATTTCGAGATCAAGGACATAAGGTCCATTACTCAATTGTGCACTACCATAAAAAATATCATTCATATAAATAGAACAATATTTATTTTTTTTAATAAAAGAAAAGCCTTTCTTATCCAAACAAGAAATAGAAATGATATTCTTGCTAATAGCAGACACAAAATAGTAGTTCTCTAACTCTATTACAAGCCCAGTGGGCAAAGATAACAAGTAAGTCCCTACAGCTAATGTAGCAACCTTTGCTCCATTTCCTACTCGTAGGTCAATTTCGCCCTTCATCAATAGTCTACTGCTCTTTAGATCCTGCACATTTACACAAATGTGAGATCCACATCCAATATCTAATACCCATGATGTAGAAGTAGATAAATTGACTTCTATAACAAAAATACCTGAAGTGGAAATCTCACTTCCCTTTTCTTCTTGAGCTCCTCCAGTTACTTGGCACAGTTTCTCTTCCAATGTCCGGTCTGATCGCAGTGGAAGCATGTACCTTCTTTAGGCACTCCGCCCACTAGTTTTAAGCCAGAAGTGTTGGGCTTGGACTTATCCTTGCCCTTGCCCTTGTACTTATCCTTGGGCTTTTTCTGCTGCTTCTTGCCCTTATTCTTTTGGATCACTATTATAGCCTTTCCTTTGCCTTTGTTTATGTTTTGCTCAGCAGTTCTCAACATGCCTAATAGCTCTGGTAGTGATTTGTCAATTTCATTCATGTTGTAGTTCATGACAAATTGACTAAAACTTTTTGGCAACGATTACAGGACTAAGTCAGTGGCCAAACGGAAAACCAAGTCTTTCTAGGTTTTCAATGTACCCAATCATCTTGAGTACATGAGCACCAACAGGGCTTCCTTCTACCAGCTTGCACTGAAACAGTGCTTTAGAGACCTCGTATCTCTCATGCCTGGCTTGCTCTTGATAGAGCTTCTTAATGTGTACGATCATATCATAGGCATTCATGTTCTCATATTGCTTTTGGAGCTCAGAGTTCATAGTGGCCAGCATTAGACATCCAATGTCCAAGGCATCATCTTGATGTTTCTTATAAGCATCCTTTTCAGTTCTAAGGGCATTAGTAATAGGTGGCTTAAGAATAGACTGTTCTAGAATATGCAACTTTTTCTCTTGCTTAAGGACAATCCTCAAATTCCTGTACCACTCTAAAAAATTCGTTCCAGACAACTTGTCCTTCTCAAGGATGAATTACAGTGATAAGTTACTTGATGTGTTTGTTGCTATGGTAATCTATCAACAAAAATATGTAAAATATAAGTATCATGTTATAAACATATTTAATGAGGTCTTTTAATTAAATATGCCTCCCACTATTTTATTCAAATCAATGGCCCTCAACATTGACTCAAAAAAATCCCATCATAAGATTTCCTAGTGGGCCAAGATCCATATTTCACCTAGTTTTGAGTCAGCTTTGGCTGATCACCAAAAATTCAGTTATTTAGGTAGGAAACACTTTCCAATTACATCACATACAACTCTTGGATAGTTAGGTTAATATCACTTATTCCAATCCATCTAATGGACTAAAGCCCAACTCCATGCCTCTAAGCCTTCAATCCTGTTGAAATGGCCTAGTTAAGTTCCAATGGTTGGCAGTTGGATATTACCCTTATCCCATCGTGTCTTACAAATATAGATAAAAGCATCCTATTTTGGCAGACCTACACTTGATCGATACTAGTCTTGACGAGTACCACGCATTGGAAGGCATCATATAATGACTTAATATTTACTTTGAGGGAATTTTTATTATTATGAGATCTCACCATTTATTAAACTGTTTATCATACCATAAACATCATCCATGCATCTCATACATATAAAGCATATAATAAAAGTGACATAGTTATGGCCCCTTAAGAGAGAAACATAAACAAAGCCACCTTCACTAAGCGTCTCCCACCAACGTCCTCACTTGATGCCATCCTCTTGCCTCCACATCAAGATTACATTATATAGAAACTTTTTTTACATTCGAATGGAGATAGGTGAGAAGAGAATGTACAATCAGAATGTAGAGAGAAAAGCATGACACGCAGGTCGTATTTATAAAAACCAAAATAGCATAAAAGAAGGACTAAGGCCATAACCATGCACCATGCATCACAAAGAACATATAAACTCAAAACAATAATACATTATTATTTTCGTGAGTCATAAAAATAGAATTAAATATCACACTTTTGAATAACACACTACGTAGAGGTAGCACGGGAGTCCCGTTGAATCTCTTGTGCCTCCCTTGAAGGGTAGACTATCAACACTTGAACACATGAACACATGAACGCTTCATGCGCCGCGGGGAACCCTTGTGCCGCTGTTCAACACTTGAACCCTTGCGCCTCCTTAATGGCTTGACATTAACACTTGATGCTGCTACCGCAAAACAAGAATAGGGTTTCCAAAACCCTTTGCGCTGTGCCGCTTGTGTAGAAACAAGGATTCCATAACCTTTGTTGCCACAAACCAAGAACAAGGTTTCCTAAACTCTTGTGCTGCGCATTGAGAATAAAGATTCCAAAACGTTATCCGTATCACATACATACCAGAAGGCTTCACAAAAACATACATCTTAATACAAAACGGTTTTCATAGAATATATGAACATCTTCATGGGTTTTTGAAAACAACATCACAGTTTTACAAACATCACATAAAACAGAATATGTTTTCGCAAAAGGTTTCATTCGTTTTTGTGAAATAACATATTAAAGGTCATATCTTTTATAAAAAATAAGAACAACATCTGATAACTTCTGGAAATGAAGTTATTTTACTTGAATTTGAGTGTATATGAGCATGCTATCCTTAAGTTTTATAGCCTAAATGATCAATTCATGTAGGACTTTGATGATTTAAGCTTGTAATTGAGAATTGAATTTTTGAGAATTTTATTTAAAGTATTTGGATTGATCATGATCTGATGGACTTTGGCATTGTCTTGATGCAGGTATTCAAGATGGGAAGACCTTGGAACGGATAAAGAAGCAAAGAAGAGTTAAAATGAAGAAGGAAGCAAGAGGGAAGCAAGGGCATCCAACTTACGCCTAGGCGTGACCCTTGCAGTATTTCAGGGTTCGCAGGCAGAGAGCTCCACGCCTAGGCATGTAAAAGTCACACCTAGGAGTGACTTGCACCTGACACCACGTGCTTCATAACCACGCCTAGAGCCAAGCCTAGGCGTGGGAAAAATCCTGATCCACGAAAATGTTTTTAATACCTGATTTTGGGGATTGGAAGGCATCTTCTGTTTTTGACAAGCACGAACTTCATAGAGAAAGGGAGAGGAGGAGAAAACCTTGGAAGATTGAAGTGATTCAAGTGAAGAATCAAGATCAAGGAGGAAGATCAAGCATTGGATTATCATCATTCTTGTTCATTCTTTCCCTTTTCTCTCTTGATTTGTAATTTGATGGGTTTCATAATTCCATTAGTTTTCTCTTCTTTCATGATGTGTAACTAAATCTTAATCTAGGGGCTCTCTAGGATCTTGTTATGGATTTGAATATCTTGTAAATTTGTTGGGTTTCTACTAATGAAATTGGTTTTGTTCTTCCATATCTATGCTTAATGCTTGTTATTGATTAGCCATCAATTGCATGATTTAAGCATTCCAATTGAACTAGAAATAGGGTGTTGTGAATACGGATATGGTATGGTTGATGTATGTTCAATTACATTCTATTAGATTGAAAGTGTTGATTAGCTAATGGGATAGATACATACCCATTAGTCATGTATAGTAAGTGTTTGATAATTGGTCTCAATGAGTGATTCTTATGCTAATTCACATGGACACATAGTGGATTAACTAGGTTTTACATTGGTAATTGTCCTAGACATAGGCTTTTATCTATTGATTATTTTAGCTAACAAAACTAACTCATTGTTAGATGCTTGTGAATTGTAAGTTATTCATTGAAGTAGCAAGTGAATAGGGACCCCTAGGCTTTAATCATTCTCATCTTTCTCTTGTGGAATTAGTGTTCGATACTTTCTCGCTTCGTTTCTTTTAATTTGTTATTTTAATTACAAACCACTTTCACAATTTGATTGCTTGGATAAGAATTTGTGGAAATTGGTTAAGTTTAGTATTTCTCTAATTGTCAATCCCTTGGGATACGATACTCTAACTCTCATATATTGTCAACCCATGCACTTGCGGATCACTACCAACCAGCAAACATGTCATCTCATGCAAAACGAAAACTAAAAATTGAATCATGGTTTCGCAAGATGCTTGGATACCACTGTTAGGAATTGCAGATACATCACGCAGCGGAAAAGAATTCCCACTAAGGATCTATATGAAAAAGTCATAATCTGAGTTTTAAAATTGTTTACCTGTTGAAGCGTGATAAAAGGAAGTGACGTGAATCACCAACACCATAACAGCGATGATGTCTCTGCGGTATCCATACGAACAGACTCACGAACGTCCAACGTTCACAATAGGGAGCCTCACGTCTCTCACAGAGTGCTAGCTACGAAGAGAAGAGAAGAAACTTGTCACTCTCTCACTCATTTTTCTGTAGGTGCGGCTAGGGTTCGGTAATATATGTCTTAACAGCCCCCTTAGTTGTACTATTTATAATAGTTACTGCCTTAAGTGAGTGTGAGAAGCAGCAAGATAAGCTGCGTAGCCCTAGACTCATCTGTTATGAGTCTGGCCCATATTTGAATCCGAGTCCAACTTGGATCTATTGCTCCAATCTTAGTATGCTCTATGCGTGTGACCCTGCAAGTTCTCATTACGTTGGCAGTAATATTAAAATCCCATTTTTAATATTATAAGCAGTGAGCGGTATCTAACAACACATCACTACTACCCAAGTAATGAGAATGTCAACGATTTGACATAACCTTTCTGTGACCAATGTTTCCGCGTTGTTTAGTCCCTTTGTCACGATATCTAGATTGAACATAAGACATGGAATGCGTCATCCTTGTATAGTCCAATCCTTCATTTCCTGATATTCAAGTAGAATTTATAATAACAAATAAAATTAATATCTCATATTGACTCATTTGAGTATGGCCATGCATTTCGCAATCTCACTCAATCAGGGGGCTCGAAGATATTGCTCCTGTTATTTAGGAGTGACAAATTCCATTTAGGTCACTCATATCCCTCTGCATGATTCGCGGTATGTCCAATAACTAACTTTATAATCACCTTGTTACAAATGACGTTTGATGGCATTAAAACACACAAATCCTCATGTAGGAATCGTAGTGATTTCAGGTCAAAGGACCACAGACACCATTGTCACTATGAGAATCGCTTATGACACTCACGTAATGATCCATGTAGCGTTCTCATGGCGGGTTAGTCCAATACATCATTATTCTAATATGCATCCATGTGAAGACTTGATATCTCATATCCATGACCTGTGAGATGTGGTCATCAGTCTACACATATACTAGTCTTAATGCATTATTGTTATCCTAATTAACAATAATACTTGACTAGGGACATTTAAGAATAGTGTTCTAATTTTATCCAATAGGATCTCACGATCAAGTCAACTACTTGATGTCCTATGGCATCAAACTTACTATTCTAAGGACTTTATTATGTTTATTAAAAAAGAACACAATAAATGAAATGCCTCATATATTAAAATTAGCATAATAGAATGTATGTAAATACAGACAAATGTATCAGCTTCTAGGGCATACACCAATAATCTCCCACTTGTGCAACAACATGGGGAGTTCATCAACAAATCAATACTCACCTAAATCAAATTGTTACTCACTCCATGATGCTTGAAACACAAATAGCCCAACAAGCTAGCTTGTTCAATATAGTTCAAAGGTGAATACCAAGTCAACCGGAAACTAACCCAAGGGAGCAAGTTCGTGCAATTTCATTGAGAAATGGTAAGCAAATTGAAGGCCACACGAGGGAAGAAAAGCTTGAAGATAAGGAAACCTATGAAAATGAGGAGAAGCAAGAGAAGAGCAAGGATAAAGAAGGAGATGAAAAAAGCAATAAAAAGTATGTTCCTCCAAAATCATATGTTCCACCTTTGCCTTTCCCTCAAAGTTACTAAAAGGCGAAGCTTAACCATCAATTTGGAAGATTCTTGGAGGTACTTAAGAAGCTTTACATTAATGTTCCTTTTATGGAAGCTTTCTCCTAAATGCCCTTTTATGCTAAGTTCTTGAAATATATTCTCTCTAATAAGAGGAAGCTTGAAGACTATGAAACCACTGCTTTGATGAAAGAATGTAGTGCAATCATTCAGAATAAGCTTCCACCTAAGCTTAAGGATCCGGGTAGCTTTTCAATTTCGTGCTCAATTGGAAACATGAATATTAATAAGGCTTTGTATGATCTTGGGGCAAGTGTGAGTTTGATGCCCCTTTCTATTTGTGAGAAACTTGATATTAGGGACCTCAAACTAACCACCATTTCTCTTCAATTGGCGGATAGGTCAGTCAAGCATCCTATTGACATATTAGAGAATGTACAACTGAAGGTGGGAAAGTTTTACATACCGATTGATTTTGTTGTGCTTGAGATGGAAGTAGATGGTCAAAGCCTAATCATACTTGGGCGTCCATTCCTCACCACTAGAAGGGCAATGTTTGATGTCCACGAAGGAAAATTGACTTTGCAATTGAATGATGAAGAAGTAGTGTTTAAATTTTTTAATTTAAAAAAAATTATAGTTCCTTTGATTCATGTAATCGTATAGATGCTAATAATGTTGTGGATAGTGCTGTGCTTTCATATCTACAGGAATGTGTGACTGATGATGTGCTAGAGAAGACCTTGTTTAAGGTTGTCATCGACTTTGAGAATGCTAAGCTTTCCAAGGGGAGAACAAAGAAGCGACATGACAGGCATGTCCAACAGCATGAGTTTAAGCTTGGGGATAAAATTCTTATGGATAACTCACTTCTACGTTTCTGTCCTAGTAAATTGTGGTCAAAGTGGTATGGACCATATGAGATTATTCGATTCTTATCATACATAGTGCTTGACGTGAAGAAAGAAGGCCAAAAAACATTCTTGATAAATGGCTAGAGAGTGAAAAACTATGAAGAGGGAGTAGGGACTGAGCACTACTCCATTGGCATCACCTAAGTATGGCACAGGCCCATAGTCAAGCTAATGACTATAACTTAGTGCTTCAAATGAGGCAATCTGTGTTTCTATCCTTTCTCATATTTTCTTTTAGTTTTTGCATTTTTTTCATTTTTTTCTTTGTTTTTCCCATTAAAAAAAATTGTCTTGACCCTTTTTATTTTTTCTTGTGCAGTTTGAGACCAGATATCGCTGCTCAGTTAGACTTGATGTTTGAGTTCATGGCTACACACCTCCCTCCAGCTCCACCTTTCCCACCACCTTCATGATCTTGTGTTTCAATTTTTTAGGGAAGTTTTGTTGTCCTTTGTTATATTATTTTTCTTATTTAAATATTGAGGACAATGTTTATTTTAAGTGTGGGTGGAGTACTCTTAAATTTGGTGAAAATAATCCACTGCTCATGAGCTATTTTTGTGCAAAATAATCTTTTTCAATTGAATATTGAAACATTTAGCATCTTATTTAGAAATTAGCTATGTATGCTTACATTTGTTCTCTTTATTAACATTAGCTAGAAAGTGAGTTTTGAGCTTTATTGATTAGATTTTTCATAAATAAAATCCTATTTTTCTTCTGGAGTGAGATTTCTCTTAATTAATGTGTGCTAGAACTTGCTTTGATATCTTGTTGAGACTTCAATTATTCATATACATACTTGAACATTATTAAGGCAATTAGGCTTAACTATTTCTTGACGTCCAGAGTTGCATTAATAAAATAGTTCTTTAGTTGCCCTATTTGAGCCTGAAATTGATTTCTTTAGATACCTATTTGAATAATCAGGTTGGATTCTTTGGAGTGACTGATGTGTTAATTGAGAAGTCATAAAGAGTTATTTTTGTCTTCAAGGGTTGAAAAAATAAAAAAATTTGAAAAAGGAAAAAGAAAGAAAAGGATTATTGGTGAAGAATAATAAGAATGTTGGGTTGAAAAGGAGAATCTGCTATCTCCATGTGCATTATGTTTTCAACCTGATTCTGTTTTGTATCGATTTATCCATGAGCGTTCTTTACCTTTATTTACCTTTTTCCTACCTTTCATTATTCCCCTTTACCCAGTTACAATCATAGGAAGACCTTTTGACTCTTGTGATGTATGTGAACTTGGAAGTGGAGATGAGATTGATAACCAAGCTTATGGTAATGCATTTTTCAAGAGAAATTTGAGTGATCTCTTTGTCCTTAAACACTTGAGCGATGGAAAGATTAGTTATCTCAGATTGTTGGTGAAGAGAAAAGATACAAGTTAGACTCAAGCCTCTAATTGTATTAAATGCTAAACTATCTTGCTTGATTAGATTTGACTGCTGAGCTTAATTGAATTTTTAAATTATGGAATTTTTCTTGATTTTTGTTTCTTGATGTTAAGTTTAATATTGTTTTTTATGCTTATTTTTGCTTAAGGACAAACAAAAGCTCAAGTGTGGGGGCATTTGATAAGCCTTTATTTTATACTCTTATACTGGATAAATTGAAGTGATTTGCTAATATTTATTAGTGAATTTTTGATGGATCCTTATCATTGTCTTCATTTTTGTAGATTTATAGAGATTTAACACATTTGGAGTGAAAGCAGGTGAAGACACTACGATTTCAAAGTAAAAGAGGACCATTTTGGCTTAGACAAGGCCCTGTGAGCAATTGAGGAGTTAGACACGGCCGTGTCTAACTTGGGAAATGTTTCTGTCAAGCTCACACGGCCATGTCAAACTTGAAGAATGCTTCTATATGACTATTTTTAAGAGACATGGTCGTGTCTCTCAGTCACATGGTCGTGTCTCACTTATAGTGTGAGTCATGCAATTCAAGCTCACACAGCCGTTGTCGAGCTTAGACACGACCGTGTGAGGTCTCCTATGACTAAAAATAGTAGTTTTCACCCCAAATAATATAAATAGAAGCGAATCCCTAATCCCGAAGTAGACTTTTATGATGGAGGACAACCAAATATTGGAGGCTAGGGTTTTGAAGATAAATGCAAGAGTGATTGAAGTTCAACCATTGAAGACATCTTCTCCTTCTTCCATCTTCTCTTTTTATTTTCTTTTTCCTATTTTCTTAAGATAGGATCATGGTTTTCTCTTTAACTTTTGTTCTTGTTTATGCTACATTATCTAAGAGTGGCTAAATTCCTTTTTCTAGGATTATGATGCAATTCTCTACTTTTCTATGTTGAATTGTTAATTTGATTCTTTGTTAAGGGAAAATTATTGTTCTTGATTTATTCTTAGTATACTTAATGCTTCTGGTATGTTTCCGGTCATATTTACATGATCTTAGGTTTTAGGTGAAGGATCAAAAGATGAAACCTAATTGCTAGATATTCCAAGAATTGAACTTAAGAATTGAGACCTACACATAGACTTAAATCCCTTGAGGAGCAAATGATTGTCATAAAACTTTATAGGTTGAAACTTGGATTAATTGCTATAAAAATGTGATTGATGAAGTTTTAGCACGTTTTTAGTGCCAAGAAATTAGACTTTAAACAATGTAGGACAAATCGCCTTCAAGAACATAATTGAACATTAGCAAAGATAGGATTACAATTTATCATAAGGGTAGTATAGTGAATTCCTAGTCTTAGGTTTTTAAATCTTTGTTGAATGCTGACTTTTCTAGATTTATTTGCTTACTTTATTGCTTTGATTTTTGTTTTGATTTTAATTGAGTTTCACTATTGATTTTAATCACTTAAATAATCAAAGTCACCGTAAGAGTTAGTAATCAATCGATCCTCGTAGGAACGATCTTTATTTTACTACTTGAACGATTTGTGTGCTTACGGAAGAAAAGGTCTAGAAGTTGAAATAACATTTTTAGCTTTAAAAGACACCTTTACTTGTTTTCCCTTTTGATATGCATCACATTATTTGTCTTTTTCAAATTTAAGCTTGGGTGGTGCAATTACTAGCTCTTTTGAGACCAACTTATTTAAGTGATCTATGTGAATGTGTGCAATGCTTTTATGTCATAACCATGAATCATTTTCTTTATTTATAAAATATTTAACATTATTTGAAGATATATCATCAAGGCTAAATATATATATATATATATATATATATATATATATATATATATATTATTTACCCAATGATCAACAAATTTAACTTGGTTATCATCTTTTCCTTCAATTATACAACAATTACAGTCAAATATAACTCTATTTCCTTTATCACATAATTGACTAATGCTAAACAAATTATGTTTAAGTTCTTTAACAAGTAAAACATTATCAATAGAAGAGAAATGGATTTTACTGACTTTGCCAACTCCAAGTATCTTCCCTTTGTTGTTGTCTCCATAGGTTACATGTCCATGATTCTTAGGAACAAGGAAGGAAAACTTGGAGTCATCTCTGGTCATGTGCTTGGAGCAACCACTATCAAGATACCAATTTGAACTCTTAGCCTTCAAGCACACCTACAACACATATTTAGTTTTTAACTTTTGGTGCCCAAATTTTCTTGGGTCCTTGTGTGTTAGTTTTGAGCATGGTGCCCTTGGGAACCCAAACCATTCTAGTCCTAATTTTGGAGTTAATGTTTTTCTTCACATTACATGTTGAAACACTATGTCCTTTCCTTTGACAATCAAAACATTTAATAAAAGGGCTACTTAAAGTACTAGAGAAAACAAAGAAATTTTTGTAAAACTTTTGTTAATTCTTGGGATTGTACCTAAAACCAGCCTTTTGTAAAACACATCTTTGTTTTCCTAGCAAAATATTCAAATTGTCTCTTCCAAAGGTGAATTTACAAAGGGTATTTTTTAAATATTAGATTTATTTTTCAAAAGCTTTACAAAATGAGCAAAATGAAGATGGAGATGCATTTTCATATGAAGAGCAAGTTATGCAAGAAGATTTAGCATCAATTGTGTCTTAAAATTTCATTTTCAATTTTGAGTTCCTCAATCTCCTTGTTTAAAATGATAATTTTGTTCTCCAAAGATACGATTATTTTCTTGGATGCATAAACTAGTTTTGTAAGCCTTAGAGATTCATCATGCAACTCTTCAAAGGTATCTTGTAATTTACTATAGGAAGCGAAAAAGTCAAGGTTAGAAGAAATTACCTCCATGTCGCTTTCTTCTTCTTCTTCTCCTATGTCCATAAGATATAGATGGGCTTCCTCAATATCTGAGCTATATGAGGGGTCCATGTCATTATCATCCTATGCTATGTAAGCCCTCCTTCCTTTCTTTTCCATAGAGGGTCTCATTTCAAATTTCTTCATCTTTTTTGATAAATGAGACATTCCATCTTCACGTACCCTGAATTTCCACATTCGTAGCCACGTAAAATACACTAAGAGCAAGTGCACTCTAACACCAAGTAATATAGGACTTAAGTCCCAGTTATCGATCCCACGAGAAATAAATGGTAATTACTAGATTCGCTAAACTCTGTGTTATTATGACAATCGAAAGTTTATGAAGAAATTCAAGATAAAATCAGAAAAACGAATTAAGAAAAATAATGAACAATCAAATAAAGAATAGATAATCAATGAGAGAGAGACTAGGGCGCAAGGTTCACTTGAATCTAATTATTCAGATTTTCTTTCATTTATGATGTAAGATAATTTTTTTCCAATATTCCCTTACTTGCTATTGAATCCCAAAAGTCATGGATGAAACAATATTCTATTCCTAAATTAAATCACCTATTTGGTCATTTAGTTGAATTATTTAGGAATGCATTAAGCTTCAATTCAAGAGATGCACTAACATACTTGTCAATTCCATTGGTAGGAAAAATTAATGTTTGGTCATTCACCAATCTAATCCTAGACTTACCATATAGATCCACTCATTGAATGTGGATGGTCACTGGTCAAACAATGAATTAACACATGCTAAAAGTGATCAAGTTATGACAAGAATGCAAGCAATATGATAAACCCTAAAAGAAATTACCTTAATCAAATTAGAAATTAAACCCAAATAATTAGGAAAACAAGATCTCCTATAGCCCTAGCTATGTGTTTAGCTACTCATTTTCAATATAAACAAACTCATATCAAGATACAAACCTATGGAAAGAAAACCCAAAGAAAGGGGAAAACTAGAAAGAAAGAGAAATCAAAACCCATTTAATGGAGATTATGATTTTCAAGCCTTCAAGAATAGAATCCTCCCTTCAAAGTCATCCTTTAAGGTCTGCTGTCGCGAAACTGCTCTCTCAAGATAAAGGATTTCCTGTGTTGTGTGCTCAATGTATTGAATTTGGCATAACTTCCTCTATTTATTGAAATTCACGTTTGTTGTTATGCAACTAGAGCTTAGGCGCTGGCTTTTGGGCACTGAATCACTTAAACCAGGATGCACGCTGTTACGCGTTGTGTGCTCAGGTGCTCCTCCCCAGTGCTCAAGCACTGGGTCACTAAATCACCACTGCTATATACACTTTGGGTGTTCAAGCGCTCCACTCCATCGCTCAAGTATTGGACGCTGATGAAAAATTTCTCTTTTCCTTGCTTCTTTGAACTTCTAATCTTCTCCATGTATAATTACCTGACAAAAACACCCAAAACACATAATAAAATCACAATTCAATAATACTAAAAATATAACAAAATTTACGAACAAAGTTTAATAAAAAATATAAAAAGAACATGAAAAACCAAAGAATTGAATCGTAAAAATATGACATATTGACGGTTCATTAACTCTCCCACACTTGAGCTTTGCTTGTCCTCAGGTAAAGAATAAGAGTCAACAACAAGATCAAAATCAAAATCAAGAAACATGAATTGAGAAAAATTTCACAATTTAAAAATTCAAGTTCAGTAATCAAATCTAATCAAGTAAGATCATTTAACACTTAAAACAATTAGAGGCTTGAGTCTAGCTTGCAACTTTTCTCTTTACTAACCAATTAAGGTCACTCATCTTTCCATCGCTCAAGTGTCTAAGGACAAGAGATCACTCAAATTTCTCTTGAAAAATGCAATACCATAGGCTTGCTTATCAATCTTATCTCCACTTCCAAGTTCACATATAACACAAGTATCAAAAGGACTTCCTTTGGTTGTAACGGGGCTAACAGTATAATGAAAGGTAAGAAAAAAGATAAATAAGAGTAAAGAATGTTCATGGATAAATCGGTACAATACAGAATCAGGATGAAAAGATGAATAGAGCATAATGCACAAAGACATAACAAATTCTCACTTTCAACCCAAATTCTCATTATTCTTCACCAACAATTCTTTTCTTTCTTTTTTTCCTTTTCCATTTTTTTCTTTTTTTTTTTTTTTTTTTTTTTCAACCCTTGAAGACAAAAGTAACCTTTCAATACTTTTCAATGTACACATCATATGCTCCAAAGAATTCAACTTGATTATTCAATTTGGTATTCAAAGAAATCAATTACAGGCTCAAATGAGACAACTAAGAGATTATTTTATCAATACAACTCTGAAAGTCAAGAAAGAATTAAGCCTAATTGCCTTATGTTCAAGTATGTATATGAATCATTAAAGTCTCAACAAGATATCAAAGAAAGTTCTAGCACACATCAATCAAGAGAATATTCACTCTACAAGAAAAATAGGATTTCATTTATGAAAAATTCAATTATTAAGGCTCAAAACTCACTTTTTGACTAATGTTAATAAAGAGAACAAAAGCAAGCACACATAACTAATTTCCAACTAAGATGCTAAATTCCATTTTACTTAATTGAAAAAGATTGTTTCACATATTATCAGCTCATGATCAATAGAATCCCCTTTAAAACATATCTCTATCAGCTCAAAATAAATCAAACAATTAACACATAATTCTTGCTTAATTACCAGTAATACTCAAGTGCTCATCAAATCTTTTTTATTTTTTTTCACAAAAATTGTAAAAGTACCCTCACACTTAAGATAAACATTATCCTTAATGTGGAAGAAAAAGAAATAAAAGGGTAAAGAAAAGAACAACACAACCAGATGGCAAGTGATACAATGTCAGGCATAGAAGAAGCACAAGAGTCAGCGCTGTTGTAGAATCTGAAAAATCACAAGATTTGTTCCAAAACAAATGAGTAACATCTAGAAGAAAAACAAAAATAATAAAAATAATGAAAACATTATATATAAAGAAGAAACACAAGTTGCCTCTTGTGAAGCGCTTGTTTAACGTCATTAGCTCGACGTTGCCTTTTTCAGATAAATCAAGGTGGTTTAAAGCAAGAGAAATAGGATGACACCTTCTTCTTTTAAAAGTTGTGCCTCCTTCCTTCGTCAATGACTCTAAAAGCATTTTGAGCTTGATAAGGACTTGGTTGCTCTGGAAGTGCCTTGGCACAAGAGATCTTTCTAAACCATGGTGGTTTCAGTCGATCAACAGATGAAGGACCAATTTATGAAGGAGCATGGATCATAGGAGGACATTTATCTATTTTAGCAACTTGAGTTTCTGAAAAGTCAACATCAACATTGTATGATGGTGGGGGGTCTTTGATAGTCAAAACTTCCTGCTTCTTAGCTTGAACAAAATTGATAGAGGCATAAAGATTTGACATTGGGGAAGATTTAGCCTCCCTAAAGACATTGATGGTCACATAATCTCCATCCACTCTCAAGATGAGTTCACCCTGAGATACATCAATCACGGCTCCTGAAGTGGCTAGAAACGGTCTTCTAAGAATGAGAGGAATAGCATCATCATCCTCATCTATATCCAGCACCACAAAATCAACTGGGAAAATATATATGTCCACCTTCACTAAAACATCCTTAACCACACCGTGAGGGTAAGTAATAGATCTATCAGCTAACTGTAATGAAATATTGGTGGGCTTTAGTTCCTGCATTCTCAATTTCTTAAAAATGGAGAACAACATCAAATTAACACTAGCACCCAAATCACATAATGCTTTCTCAAAATAAGAATTACTAATAGAGTAAGGAATAGTAAAACTCATTGGATTTTTTAATTTTGGGGTAACTTCTTCAAGAGGATGGCAAAACACTCTTCATTAAGACATATCATCTCAAATTCCTCAAGCTCGCATTTCTTTGTAAGTATTTCCTTCAAGAATTTTACATACTTGGGTATTTGAGAGGTAGCTTCAACGAACTAAATATTAATTTGTAATTTCTTGAACATCTCTAAGAATTTAGCAAATTCCTTATCTGGATGAGTGTTCTTGAGCCTATGAGGGAATGAGATCTTGGTATATGGTGATGATTCATATATTGTGCACTGCTCACGATCCTTCTTCGCTTTCCACCACTTTGGTTCTTTCTTCTCAACCTCTCCTACTTTATTGACATCTTGAATTGAGACTTCTGTAGTAAGAACATCATTTTTCTTAGTCTCAATTCCTAACGAGCTAGGTGCTTCAGTTGCTTTCTCATATTTCACATTAGCTAACTCATCAAAAGTATCTTTGTACTCTGACATTTCTTTCTTCTGGGGGGCTCTCCAAGTTCCTTACCACTTCTCAGGGTAATTGCATTGACCTGTTCCTTTGGATTAGTCTCAGTAGTACTAGGCAATGTCCCTGGTTTTCTTACTGCCATCAATGTAGCCAACTGACTGATCTAAGTCTCTATGTTCTTCATTCTAGCATTTGAATTATGCATGTACTTTATTACTAAATCTTCAAAGCTTGGCTTCTTTGTAGGTGCTTGGAAACCTAGAGGTGATTGTGGAGCTCTTTGCTAATTCTGCTGATAGCCCTGTTGATTTCCCCATTTGAAATTAGGGTAATCCCTCCAACTGGGATTATACGCATTAGTATATGGATTGTACTATTGTCGATTAAAATTACTAACAAAATTTACTCCTTCAGGCTTGGGGGCAAAAGGACTACCAACTTGACAGTTTGAACTTGTATGACCCTGTTTGCCATATACTTCACATATGATTAGTGGGGCTGCACTATTTGTCACCATCAAAGTCTCAACCTTTTTTGTCAAAGCTTCCAATTGACTCAGAATGGCTGTAGAAGAATCAACAACATGCACACCTGCTTGTTTATTAGGAACTTGACACTCATTTTACCATTGATAACTGTTCAGTGCCATTTCTTCAATCAATGCTTGGCTCTTAGTAGGTATTTCATACATTGTATTATGTTATTTTTTAATATGTAAGGCATTTCATTTATTGTGTTGTTAATGATAAACATAATAAAGTCCTTAAAATAGTAAGTTTGATGCCATAGGATATCAAGTAGATGACTTGATCGTCAGATCCTATTGGATAAAATTAAAACACTATTCTTAAATGTACTTAGTCAAGTATTATTGTTAATTAGGACAACAATAATACATTGAGACTAGTATGCGCGTAGACTGATGACCACATCTCACGGGTCATGAATATGAGATATCAAGTCTTCACATGGGTACGTATTAGAGTAATGATGTACTGGACTGACCCACCATGAGAATACTACATGGATCGTTATGTGACTATCATAAGCAATTCTTATAGTAACAATGGTGTATGTGGTCCTTTGACAAGAAATCACTACGATTCCTACATGAGGAGTTATGTGTTTTAATGCCATTAAATGCCATCTGTAACAAGATGATTATAAAGTTAGTTATTGGACATATCACGAATCATGCAGAGTGATGTGAGTGACCTAGATGGAATTTGTCACTCCTACATAACAGGAGCGATATCTTCGGGCCCCCTGATTGAGTGATATTGCGAAATACATGGCCATGATCAAATGAGTTAATATGAGATATTGATCTTATTTGTTGTTATAAAGTCTACTCGAGTATCAGGAAACGAAGGATTGAACTATACAAGGGTGACACATTCCATGCCTTGTGTTCAATATAGATATCTTGACAAAGAGACTAAACTACATAGAAACATTGGTCATAGAAAGGTTATGTCAAATCACTGACATTCTCATTACTTGGGTAGTAGTGATGTGTTGCTAAATACCACTCACTGCTTATAATATTAAAATGAGATTTTAATATTACTACCAACGTTATGAGAACCTGCAGGGTCACACACGTAGAGCAGACTAAATTGGAGCAATAAGGATCCAAGTTGGACTGGGATTCAATCGTGGGCCAGACTTATAACAGATGAGTCTAGGATTACACAGTTTATCATGCTGCTGTTCCCACTCACCTAAGGCAGTCACTATTATAAATAGCACTGCTAAAGGGGTTGCTAAGTATGTTTTTCATAACCTTAGCCGCACCTATAGAAAATTGAGTGAGAGAGTCACAGGTTTCTCTTCTCTTCGCAGCTAGCACTGTGTTAGGGATGTGAAGCTCTTTCTGCAGACGTTGGACATTCGTGAGTCTGTTCATGTGGATACCGCAGAGATATCGTCACTGTTATGGTGTTGGTGATTCACGTCATTTGTGTTTTCATCTCGCTTCAAGAGATAAATTTTAAAACACGGATTATGGTCTTTTCACATGGATCCTTGGTGGGAATTTTGATTTTTTACTACGTGATGTATCCGCGATTCCCAACAGTGGTATCAGAGACACTTGTGAAACCATGATTCGATTTTTCTATACTTTGTGTTGTAAGAAATAACATGTTTTCTTATTTTTGGTAAAAAATATGATCTTTAATATGTTATTTCAAAAACTGTATGAATCCTTCATGAAAAACGTAATCTATTTGATATGTTGTATACGAAACCATGATGATGTTTTTGAAATAATGAATCTATTTTGTATGTATATTTTTATGAAGTTTTCTAGTATATATGATATATGTATAGCGGCGCAGCGCAAGGTTTTGGAAACCTTGTTTTTGGTTGGCGGTGGTATCAAGTGTTAATGTCAAGCAAAAACCTTTTTCGGATAATAGACAGCTGCGTTAAGCGTTCCTCTCGTGACATGAAGTGTTCATGTCCTCATGCGTTCTGGAAACCTTATTTTCTGGACAGGTGACGGCAGTTATGAGGGTCAAGTGTTAATGCCCTAGCCGTCAAGGAGGCGCAAGAGGCACCCCCACCCGATGACCAGGTAGCAGGACCCCCGTGATCAAGGTGTTGCCCTGAACCCTGTTGCGTAGTGTGTGTTATTCGAAGCGCAATATTCAATTATGCTTTATGACTCACAAAATAATAATGTATTATTGATTAGAGTTTATATGTTCTTCTTGGTATATGGTGCATGGTTTTGGCCTTAGTCTTCCTTTTATGCTTTTTGGTTAATTTTAAAATACGGCCTACGTGTCATGTTTTTCTCTCTACATTCTGGTTATACATTCTTTTCTCACCTAACTCCCCTCGTATGTAAACTGAGGTTTCTCTATAATTTGTAATGTAATCTTGATGTGGAGGCAAGAAGGTGGCATCAAATGAGGACGTTGGTAAGAGGCGCTTGGTGAAGTTGTTCACTCTCTATGCTTAGTTAATGATACTCTCATTAGCTTGGGAGAATCATTGAGTTAAGGGCTATAACCATGTCATATTTATTATATGCTTTATATGTATGAGATGCATGGATGATGTTTATGGTATGTTAAACAGTTTGATAAATGGTGAGATCTAATAATAATTATAAAAATTCCCTCAAAGCAAATATTAAGTTATTATGTGATGCCTTCTAATGTGTGACACTCGTCAAGACTAGTATAGATTAAGCGTAGGTCTGTCAAAGCAGGATGTCTTTATCTATATTAGTAAGACGCGATGGGATAAAGGTAATATCCAACTGTCAACCATTGGGTTTGATTTAACTAGGCCATTTTAATAGGATTGATGACTTAGAGGCATGGAGTTGGGCTTTAGTCCATTAGATGGATTAGAATAAATGTTATTCACCCAACTATCCAAGAGTTGCATATGATGTAATTGAAAAGTATTTCCTACCTAAATAACCAAATTTTGAGTGATCAGCCAAAGCTGACTCAAAACTAGGTGAAATATGGATCTTGGCCCACTAGGAAATCTTGCGATGGGATTTTTTGAATAAATGCTGAGGGTCATTGATTTGACTAAAATAGTAGGAGACATATTAAATTAAAGACCTCGTTAAATATATTTATGACATTATACTTATATTTTGTATTTTTCTGTTGATAGATTACCATGGCAATAAACACTTCAAGTAACTTATCATTGCGATCCATCCTTGAGAAGGACAAGTTATCTAGAATGAATTATCTAGACTGGTACATGAATTTGAGAATTGTCCTCAAACAAGAGAAAAAGTTGTATGTTATAGAATAGCCTATTCCTGAGCCACCTGCTACTAATGCCCCTAGAGCTGAAAATGACGCTTATAAGAAGCATCAAGATGACGCCTTGGACGTCAGATGTCTAATGCTAGCCATCATGAACTCAGAGCTTCAGAAGCAACATGAGATCATGGATGCCTATGATATGATCGTACACCTCAAGAAGCTCTATCAAGAGCAGGCTAGGCATGAGAGATACGATGTCTCAAAAGCACTGTTTTAGTGCAAGCTGATAGAAGGAAACCCTGTTGGTGCTCATGTACTCTAGATGATTGAGTACATTGAAAACCTAGAAAGAATTGGTTTCCCATTAGGGCAAGAGTTGGCCACTGACTTAGTTCTGCAATCGTTGCTAGAAGATTTTAGTCAATTTGTCATGAACTACAACGTGAATAAAATTAACAAATCACTACCAGAGCTGCTAAGCATGTTGAGAACTACAAAGCAGAACATAAATAAAGGCAAAAGAAAGGCCATTATGATGGTCGAAAAGAATAAGGGTAAGAAACAGTAGAAGAAGCCTAAGGACAAGTGGAAGGGCAAAGGCAAGGATAATTCCAAGTCCAGCACTTCTGATTTGAAACCAGTGGGTGGAGTGGCTAAGGAAGGTACCTACTTCCACTGTGGTCAGACTGGACATTGGAAGAGGAACTACGCCAGATACCTAGAAGAACTTAATAAGAAGAAGGGAAGTAAGACTTCTACTTCAGGTATTTTTGTTATAGAAGTCAATTTTTCTACTTCTGCATCTTGGGTATTAGATACCAGATGTGGGTCTCATATTTGTGTAAATGTGTAGTATCTAAAGAATAGTAGACCATTGGCTAGGGGTGAAGTTGACCTACGACTTGGAAATGGAGCAAAGGTTGTTGCTTTAGCCGTAGGGACTTATCTTTGCCCACTGGGCTTGTAATTGAGTTGGAGAACTGTTATTTTGTGCATGCTATTAGTAGGAATATCATTTCTATTTCTTGTTTAGATAAGAAAGGCTTTACATTTATTATAAAGGATAAAAGTTATTTTGTTTATTTAAATGATATATTTTATGGTAGTGCACAACTGAGTAATGGACTTTATATCCGCGATCTCAAAATGCCCATCTATAACATAAATACAAAGAGGTTCAAGTCAAATGATATAAACCTATATTATCTCTAGCATTATATTTTGGGCCACATAAATGAGAAACGCATCTCCAAACTCCATAAAGATAGATTCTCGAACTCATTTGATTTCGAATCATATGAGATATGTGAGTATTATTTATTGGGGGAAATGAAAAAAACCCCATTCATTGGACAAAGTGAAAGGGCTAGTGATCTTTTGGACTTTATACATAATGATGTATGTGGACCCCTAAACATATAGGCTAGATGTGGTTTTCAATACTTCATTACATTTACTGATGATTTCAGTAGATATGGGTTTGTGTATCTTATGAAGCACAAATTAGAATCCTTTAAAAAGTTTAAGGAGTTCAAGAATGAAGTACAAAACAAACTTGGCAAGAGTATTAAAGTCCTTCAATTAGATCGAGGTGGTGAATACTTAAGCCAACAATTTGATGTTCATCTGAAAGAGTGTAGGATAATATCTCAATTTACTCCTCCAAAAACACCACAATGGAATGGTGTTTCTGAAAGGAGGAACCGAACCCTGTTGGACATGGTCCGATCCATGATGAGTCATGCAGACCATCCAGGCTCTTTCTGGGGATATGCTCTATTAACAGCAGCTTTCATACTTAACAGTGTTCTATCTAAGACGGTTTAAAAGACATCATATGATATATAAACTGAGAGACGACTCAGTATGTCTTTCATGAACATTTGGGGCTGCGAAGCTTATGTGAAACGTCATGTTTCTGATAAGCTTGGACCCAAATCAGATAAATGCTTCTTTGTGGGTTATCCCAAGGAAATCAAGGGATACTATTTCTATAATCCTACTAAGGGTAAAGTGTTTGTTGCATGGACTGCTGTGTTTCTAGATAAGGGAGTTTATCTCCAAAGGAACCAATGGGAGGAAAGTAGAACTTGAAGAAATTCAAAGTTCACAGAGTAGCAACGAATCGATGGTGGAAATAGAGTAGGTTCCACAAAATGTTATGGAACAACAACCTGCTCTAGTAGCACAAGACCTGCGTAGGACTAATAGGATACGTCATCAACTAGAGAGATGTGGATTTCTTTTGACCCAGAAAAGTGACGTACTACTCATGGATCAAGATGAGCCTGTGACTTACCAGGAAGCCATTATGGGCTCAGAATATGAGAAAAGGTTGAGGCCATAAGAACTGAAATGGAATCCATGTATGCCAACCAGGCATGGACCTTGGTTGACCTACTTGAAGGGGTAAAACCCATAGGGTGTAAGTGGTTTTTCAAGAAGAAAACTGACATGGATGGTAATGTGCATACCTTTAAGGCACGATTGGTGGCTAAGGTTTTCAAACAAATTCATGGCGTAGACTATGATGAGCCTTTTTCCCCAGTTGTGATGCTTAAATTTGTTCGGATCTTGCTTACTATTGTAGCATACCACAATTATAAAATCTGGAAAATGGATGTCAAAACTACTTTCCTTAATGGAAATCTTCTTGAGGATGTGTACATGACATAACTTGAGGGTTTTGCCACTCCACAAGATGCTGGAAGGGTGTGCATGTTGCAACGATCTATTTATGGACTAAAACAAGCTTCCAAAAGCTGGAATCTTTGTTTTGATAACACAATGAAATAATTTGGTTTCATCAAGAATGAAGAAGAATATTATGTCTACAAGAAGGTTAGTAGGAGCATAATTGTCTTTCTAGTAGTGTATGTAGATGACATACTACTCATCAGAAATGACATCTCTACCCTACAGTCTGTAAAGACTTGGTTAGGGAACTGCTTTTCTATGAAGGACTTGGGCGAAGGTACCTATGTGTTAGGTATCAGGATCTATAGAGATAGATCGTTAAGACTGCTTGGCCTAAGTTAGAGTATATACATAGACAAAGTGTTAAGATGGTTTAACATGCATGAATTCAAAAAAGGACTCTTGCCTATGTCACATGGTGTAAGCTTATCTAAGACTCAATCTCCTTCCACCCAGGATGAGAGGGATCGCGTGAGCAAGATTCCATATGCATCTGCAATTGGATCTATCATGTATGCCATGTTGTGTACTAGACTAGACATCTCGTATGCTTTAAGCATGGTGAGCAGGTACTAGTCTGATCCAGGTGAGAGTCATTGGACTACTGTCAAGAACATTCTTAAGTACTTGACAAGGACTAAGGATTCATTCTTGGTATATGGAGCTGAGGAAAAGCTCGTTGTAAAGGGTTACACTGATGTGAGCTTCCAAATTGATAAGGACGACTCCAGATCATAATCGGGATATGTTTTTTGCCTAAATGGTGGGGCTGTGAGCTGGAAGAGTTCAAAGTAGGAGATAGCCTTCGATTCTACCACAGAGGCTGAGTATATTGTTGCCTCCAATGCAGTAAAGGAGGCCGTTTGGATTAGGAAGTTCATCGCTGAACTTGGCGCTATTCCTAGCATTGTGGACCTAGTAGATCTCTATTGTGATAATAATGGAGCCATTGCACAAGCTAAGGAGCCTAGATCTCACTAGCGATCCAAATATATACTTAGGCGCTTCCAATTCATTTGAGAGATCATCGATAGAGGAGATGTGAAGATATGTAGAGTACCAACGGATGATAACGTTATTGATCCACTAACAAAACCTTTTGCACAGCAAAAACATGAGGGTTATACTAGATCTTTAGGCATTGGACATATGTCTGATTGGCTCTAGTGTAAGTGGGAGATTGTTGGTGTATGCCCTAGAGGCTGATATATTTTAACAGTACTTACATACATTGTATTATGCTATTTTTTAATATATGAGGTATTTCATTTATTGTGTTGTTAATGATAAACATAATAAAGTCCTTAGAATATTAAGTTGAATGACATAGGATATCAAGTAGATGACTTGATCGTGAGATCCAATTGGATAAAATTAAAATACTATTCTTAAATGTCCCTAGTCAACTATTATTGTTAATTGGGACAACAATAATACATTGAGACTAGTATATGCGTAGACTGATGACCATATCTCACGGGTCATGGATATGTGATATCAAGTCTTCACATAGGTACATATTAGAGTAATGATGTACTGGACTGACTTACCATGAGAACGCTACATGAATCGTTACATGAGTGTCATAAGCGATTCTCCTAGTGACAATGGTATATGTGGTCCTTTGACCTGAAATTACTACGATTCCTACATGATGAGTTATGTGCTTTAATGCCATCAAACGTCATTTATAACAAGATGATTATAAAGTTAGTTATTGGACATATCAGAATCATGCATAGGGATATAAGTGACTTAGATGGGATTTGTCACTCCTACATAATAGGAACGATATCTTCGGGCCCCATAATTGAATGAAACTGTGAAATGCATGACCATACTCAAATGAGTCAATATGAGATATTGATCTCATTTGTTGTTATAAAGTCTACTCGAGTATCAGGAAATGAAAGATTGAACTATACAAGGGTGACACATTCCATGCCTTATGTTCAATCTAGATATCTTGACAAAGACACTAAACTATACGGAAACATTAGTCACAGAAAGGTTATGTCAAATCACTAACATTCTCATTACTTGGGTAGCAATGATGTGTTGCTAAATACCACTCATTACTTATAATTTTAAAATGAGATTTTTAATATTACTGCCAACGTTAGAACCTGCATGGTCACACACGTAGAGCAGACTAAATTGGAGCAATAAGGATCCAAGTTGGACTGAGATTCAATCGTGGGCCAGAATCATGATATATGAGTCTAGGGTTACACAGTTTACCATGCTGCTGCTCCCATTCACCTAAGGCAGTCACTATTATAAATAGCACTGCTAAAGGGGCTGTTAAGTATGTTTTTCATAACCCTAGCCGCACCTATAAAAAAGTGAGTGAGTGAGTGACAAATTTCTCTTCTCTTCACAGATAGCACTGTGTTAGGGATATGAGGCTCTTTCTGTGGACGTTGGACGTTCGTGAGTTTGTTCGTGTGGATACCGCAGAGACATTATTGCTGTTACGATGTTGGTGATTCATGTCGTTTGTGTTTTTATCTCACTTCAAGAGGTAACTATTGTGTCAACTGATCCCATGTAGTGATGGATCCCCTAGGCAGTGACGTTAACCATTGAATTACTCTATCCCTAATAGAGAAAAGAAAGAATCGTAATTGGATTGCATCATCTGTCACCCCATTGTACTTGATAGTATCACACAACTGTAAGAACCTAGCCAAATGTTGATTTTGATCATCCAAAGACAATCCACTAAACTAAACTGAATTCTGAATCATGGAGATCAATGCCGGTTTGATCTCAAAATTGTTAGCCGCCATAGCTAGTCTTATAATACTCCTTCCATACCCTTCAGCAGTGGGCATGGAATATTCAAGCATGGTTCGCTTTGCTGGAGTACCTCTTGCTTCATGATTCACCTCAACTATTGGTTGTCTCTCCATTTTGTTTGTATTTTCTGTCATAGCTTCAATATAAGATTGCTTCCTTAACCTGCAAGTTGTTCTCTCAATTTCTGCATCAAATATCAAATCAGGAAACTGAGATCGAGTAAGCACAAACAAAAAATATGAAGTGAAAAATTAACTAAAAATAAAAATAAAAAAAATAAAATAAAAATAAAAATAAAAATAAAAATAAAATAAAGAATAAAATAAAAGACATCTAAATTAACTAGACTTTTTCACTTATAATAATACCAAACTTACTCCCCAATAACGGTGCCAAAAAACTTGATATGCATAAAATGCACTAAGAGCAAGTGCATTATATCGTCAAGTAATATAGGACTTGAGTCCCAGTTATCGATCCCACGAGAAATAAATGGCAATTACTAGATTTGCTAAACTCTTTCTTATCTAGACAATCGAAAGTGTATAAAGAAATTCAAGATAAAATTGTTAGTCATGGCAACCGTTACCCAAGAGGGGGGTGAATTGGGTATTAAAAATTTTGGCAAAACTTTTTTTAATTAAAATACAAATATTAAAACTAATTAAATAAAAGCACAGAAAGAATGAGATAAAAGAAAAGCTTTAGCAATAGAAAATGAATAAGTGTGCAATAATATAAAATTCCGTAAAATAAAGATTGCATAAAATAAAGAGATAAAGAGAAGAAGAGCAGGCACGATATTTATCCTGGTTCAACCACCAACCACTTGTGGTCTACGTCCAGTCCCCGAAACACAGTTCGAGATTTTTCACTCTATGTACAAGCTTCAATAGGTGCTTGCAACCGTTATATAAAAGAGCACTTTTCACACACAGGGAAACTCTACCCTTGTGCTAAAGTCTCAGCCTGCAAGGATACCTCACCCTTATACAAACCTTAGAGGGATACCTCACCCCCTTTACAAATCTTGAAGGATACCTCACCCTCAATGTAGAAGAACAGAAATTATAGATGAATAGAAACTCTCACTCAGAGCAAATAATACAATTTGAAGTGCTAAGAGGCTCTCTTTTAGCAAAAAGAGCACAGAAAATAAGCATAAAATATAAATCACATTTTTCAAAGCAAGCGCAAATTAAAAAAATAGCTGGGGTACTTGCAGATGAGACCCACGGTCTCTATTTATAGAGTCAGATAAACAAATAGCCGTTGGAGCAAATTAAAATCATAATTATTACGAGAATATGACCGTTTGTTTCCATCTTCGGAACTGTGCTTACCGTGGTTATTCGAATACCATGAATCATTATTCGAATGCCACTGTTTATAAACCATTGTGAAAAGCAAATTTATTTGGGTTATTCGAATACCAACATGAGGTATTCGAATACCTCTATTTAAAATACGTTAAAAAGGCTCTTCTGAAGTTTGTTATTCAAATACCAAAAGAGGTATTTGAATACCTCTATTTTAAATAGAGTTTGGAACGACTTTTGGGCTATGGTATTTGAATACCATATCATGTATTTGAATGCCTCTTTAAAAAACTCATTCAGGAACGTTTTTTGTGCTGTGGTATTCAAATACCACAAGCTGTATTTGAATACTCCTTACAGATTTTGAAAACTGAATTCAAATGATCATAACTTCTTCATTTCTTAACCGTTTAAAGCAAATGACTAGTCATTGGAAAGATCTTTGAGTCTATTTTCAAATGAAAGAAGTTTCAAAACAAAATGCAAAGTATTTTGAAAGATATGATGAAAAGAGTAACTAAAGGTCAGTTTTGCAAAACTCAAACTTGGTTATTTTTCATAAATTTGAACTACCACAATAACTAGCTTTTCAAAACTTGTTTATTGGACATTTTAACATATGAAAATCATTTGTAAAGATTTTGAAAAATATATTTGAGATATCTATAAGGTTTCTTACATAAAGACCCTAAGTCCTAAAAGCTATACCATTTAATCTTCCTTTGGACTTGGTCTTTGACATGACTTTGATGTTATCAATACCTTCATGAGATATCCGTTCACATTCTCCTTGTGTTGACCTTAATTGAGATCTTCTGCTTTGTTGTTGCAATGCTCACTCTTAGTACTTAGACTATCCTACAAAGTATTACTCACTTAAACAAGCATAGTTAGTCCAGTATCATAATTTAATATCTTCATATGCATGATTTATAAATGTATAACTCTAGTTAGTTTAACACGCATATAAGAATTTCATAGACATATTCAAATAAGATATTTATCAATTACTAATGGATATGCTTTATATAGGATGTAACAAAGAACATAAGCAAACTATTCTTTTTGTCTTGTATTTGTCATCATCAAAACTTAACATATAAAACCATTTGGGGCAAACTTGCTTCCATAATCTCCCCCTTTTTGATGATGACAAATCACCAAAGAAAAATATGTTGAGCAATATACAAGAAAGGATATTCATGTAAGCATATCAAACAATAAGTACAAGAACATATTTTTATTTCTAATTTTCACTCCTCCTATTTGACATCAACAAAAAGGCTTAGAAAGGAAAAAAATAATTTCTCCCCCTTAGATTCTACATATGAGTCAAGAATAGAGAGATGAGATAAATATGTTTACAAGATATAGAGAATTATTCATGCAATGCTTGTCATATTTTTGTATATCAACATTTAGCATGTGACAATAAAACACTTTATGTAATCAAACAAGGATGTAAACCAAAAGATTTAAACAGCTTAAGAGCTAGGCTCCCCCTCAAAATATGTATATAATAGATAAAGGAAATATGTATGCGAAGACCATGTAAGCACGTTACCTTAAAGAAAAGCAAGGCAAATATATATCTTCTTAAATCTTCAAACAAAAACCATTTTAAAACTTCTCCCCCTTTCAAAAAGAATTTTACAAGAACACATTATATTTTCAAAAACATTTTAGAAGGGTAGAGATATTTTAAAAAAAAAACATATTCATTGAGACAGATCAATCCAAGTTTAAAAAAAAAAAACATAAGTACATCTCTTTGATGAAATATGCTATAGGGATCAAAGCATGTGTAGAACTAATATCATTCACCCTAAATGCAATGACAAAATAGTAAGTTAATATCCAATTAGGCACTTTGTCAATGCTAAGCATACTTCTCATGTAAGGAAAGTATCTAATTATTTTAATATCAATTTATCAACAAGTATCATACAATCCATATCATAAAAAATACCATAATAGCTTAGGGATAGAGATACTTATTGAGATAGATAAAGAGTGATGATTCTTTAGAAAGTTCTTCGTTTATTTGTCCTTTGAGTTTGAGCTTTCTTCCATTGAGTATTCCATTTCATTGCACTTGAAGAAATACTTCTTTATCTTCCTCTTTATTTGAATTCCATTCAACTTTTCTCGTTTATCCACATATGCTTGTATGTAAAAATCTGATGACTATTTTTGAAACACATAGAGAGACTTGCAAAGCTAACTTTAAAAGTCCTCTAAGACATAGGTTAGCATCAAATATCATATAAGCCCATTTATAAGCATAATTCAGTTTGATAAATAATTTTAAAGCATGTATCACACTATTAATCATGCAATATTAGTTCTAACAAGAATGCATGAAGCACATATGCACTTGAATCCAAAAAAAAATAGTTTAAGCATTTTAAGACATGATTCAACTTTATCAAGAAATACCTGATCAATATCAAAACTTATATAAGCATTTTGGGGCAAATAATGATCATGTTAGGCATGTAATATCAAGTAAGGAATTTTAGTACGCATATGCCAGTCAAGAACAAAAAGTCCCTTATTATAATGAGAGAATTGAAAAACCATGGAATTATAACTTTGAGACCATTTATGATTCATTTCAAGATATACTTCATAAAAAAAATTAAAGTTCAAAGGCGAGTTCAAGGCACAAAAAAAAAATAATTTACTTCTTGTTTTCAAGATATAAATATATCAAGCAATTTCAAACAAGAAAACATATAATATTTTACTTTATGATCTCCAAGTGAGTATATAAGACAATTAAGCATCAAAGAGAAAGGATTACAACTACTTATGAGCATGTGAACTGTCATATTTAAACTAAGAGAGATGGTCACAAGCTCAAGATAAGAAATATTATTATAAAACATGTCATTCCAAATAAGGTATGTACTTATCTAGCATGTTAGCATATGTAAAGAAACTTTTAAAACATAATGCTACAACTTAAGACATGTTAAGGCATAAAAAAAAAAATCTCTACTTATCCAAATATCATATGATATTCAATTTAAAGCTTAAATAAGGATAAGAGAATGATGTCACCGAAAATGTACTCTTTGAGCTTTTGTAAGTGACTCTCACTTCCACCAACTTCCAAGCTTCAAGTTTTCATGAGGGAATAGAAATTCTTTGCACTCCCTTTAAAAGTTGAATCCTTTTACTATCCTCAAGTTGAATGAATTTATTTCATTTAAATGCTTGCTTGAGGAAGTTAACACCCTACAAAATAATTCAAAGTACTTTCTTTGGTATCCATCAATTTTGGATCCATAGATGTTAGTCATTATGCCAAACTCATAAGCAAATAAGCATTCAAAACAGTAAGGGCAAAACAACAAATGAGTTTACAAGAAAAGAAAAAAATATTTCATTCCATTAATCAAATTAGCTAAGTACATATATTCATCAAAATAATAACCAATACATTTGGTTAAGCATTTACATTTTTTTATACATATCATTAAGTGTATATTTTCAGACAAAACAAACAAAGAATTTAGCATATATTGATTATTAATGCTAGGTAACAGAAACTTTCAAAAAAAAAGTAGGGGTAGGAAAAATAGCAATGATTGCGAAAGAAGAGAGAGGCGAGGGGCACCCTTCTGATAGAGGGTATTCGAATACCTTCCCTAGTATTCGAATAGATTGCCAATTTAGGCTTGGTTGCCAAACGATGGTATTCGAATGCTTTATAAAGTATTCGAATACTCCAGAGAGAAACTGAAACAGGAAGCCACAGGGTATTCGAATATCCCTGATGGTATTCGAATACTCACAGAAAAAGGAAGAGAAGGCCAGAGGAGCAAGTATTCGAATACTTCATAAAGGTATTCGAATACTCCAGAGAAGCTGAGTGAAAACTGAAAAGGATTGGCCTCAGGGTATTCGAATGCTTCTTAGGTATTCGAATACACCAGCTTTTAGAAAAGCTGTACTGAAGTAAGGTATTCGAATAACCATGTTGGTATTCGAATAGCCTTGACAGAAGAACACAAATTTTCACGTATAACATCAATGGAATAAGGTATTCGAATAAGTAAACAAGAAAAACACATATCTATGTCCAGAAAAAGCTTTTTTGAGAAATAAAAGCATACCATTGATGGAAATACTTTATCTAGCATATTGACGTGTAGAAACATGTTCAAGATATAAGGCTAGAAAATCATAACACAAGTTTCACTTATTCAATGATTGCAAGTCCATGCTTCATGGAGACAAGGAAGTGAACTTGAAATTATTTCTGGTCTTTGTACTTGGAGCAGCCACTTTCAAGATATCAAAGTCACTTCTTGGCTTTCAAGCACACTTACAACACACTTTAATTTTTGACTTTTGGTACCCACATTTTCTTGGGTCATTGTGTGTTAGTTTTTTTTTTTTTTTTTTGAAAATTAATCTATTATGCTCTCATAAAAATTAATTTTTTCATAATATGTAAATTGAGCACAATAAATTAAATAATTAAATACCATTAAGCACATAGTTGATAGCATGCTTACTTTCATGATATGTAGACAATTTTAAAGCAATAAAGCATACATAAGCATTATAGACCCTTATGTATGAAGATATATGATAAATTAATGAATTATAATATAATAAGAATGATCATAATCATGTGTTAAACATAATATTCAAATTTTATCAAGTACACATGATTTTATTAATCACTTAAGGCCTACAAGGAATATACCTCAAATTTATTGACTTTGCATGTGAGTGTGCATAAGAGGTAAAAGCTTTTGATACCTTGGCCTTGGTAATCAAGGAAATACTTTTTCTTATCCATTGCTTCTCGTTTGGAGTCTTGAACTTTACAAATTCTACATTTTGTACTTGAGAAGTTTTGGTTGAAGCCATCTTTCTTCTTTGACCAAAGTTTCTACCATTAGGCTTTGGAAGCATTATCCTTGATGATTCCTCTTTATTTTGACCAATTTGTCCATTCTTTTGAGAAATATTCTGCATAATTAAAACACTAGGAGGACAATTTGGTACCCACTTCATTTTGGGTCCTTGAATGTTAGTATTAGGGCCTTTAGGATTTTTAGGAACCCATACCATATAATTTCTCATATAAGGATTTCTTCTATAATTGCATAAATGAGAAATATGTCCTAGATGACCACAAAAATTACAAACAATTGAATTTAATGATGGCTTAATCATTTGAATATCATTTTTGAAAAACTTAAGCATTTTATTGTTATTATATTCTAAATTAATTTTTCCATAAGCCTTGCTTGAATTTTCACATGTAATAACATTAATTTTATTCTTATTAACAGGCATAGAATTTAAGCAATTACAATTATTAGCTTTGGCAAATTCAGAATATAAGTCCTCAACTTAATTTTCTAAATTAACGCATTTTTCACAAGAAGATGAGGTTTCATATTTCAAAGATATTTCCTCATTAAGAAAAGCATATTCATTTTTTAAAGTATCAATTTCATTTTTAATCGAGGAAATGTTTTCCAAACACAATAAGTTTTTCTTTTCTAAATTCAACAAACCATCATACACTTTATTATATGCACTTTGCAACTCATCATAGGAAGGACTGTAATATAATTTAGAATTATTTACCTCAAAGTCCTTTTTAGTCATATAGGAAGTAGTCGTAATTTCTAGCACACTTGGCTCTTGAAGGGAATCACCTTCTTCCTCATTAATTTTATTTTGCTTTGCCTCTTCTTCAAATTGAGCACCATCGTCACCAAGAGGCATTTGGCTTGCTTCAGTAATTTGAACATCTCTTTGAGGATGCGTTTCATGACAAGCTTCCTTTAATGACTTTTGCTCTTCTTGCTTTCTATATACAACTTTATCCACAAAATCATTGTTAGCAAGATAAATAGCATTAAGAGCATCCCATATATCTTTAGCACTAGAACAGCTTTTAATTTTAGCATTAACTTCAATATTCAAACTACTTCTCAAAATTCGCATAGCTCTAATATTCAAAGAAAAACATTTTTTGTCAAAACTATTCCAAGTTTGTTTTGATTTATAAGTAAATCCATTTAGCACAATATCCCACAAATCCAAATCAATAGATTACATATAAAACTTTATTCTAGTTTTCCAATAAACAAAATGCACACCATCAAAGAATGGTGGTTTATCAATCTCAAAAAACCTTCCATTTTGAAAAACTTTCAAGGTTGCTCACAAACAAGGATCTTTAACTCTAAGCGGTTAAGCTTTCACCAGAGCACAAAGCTCTAATACCACTTGTTAGTCATGGCAACCATCACCCAATAGGGGGGATGAATTGGGTATTCAAAATTTTGGCAAAACTTCTTTTAATTAAAATACAAATATTAAAACTAATTAAATAAAAGCACAGAAGGAATGAGATAAAAGAAAAGCTTTAGCAATAGCAAATGAATAAGTGTGCAATAATATAAAATTACGTAAAATAAAGATTGCATAAAATAAAGAGATAAAGAGAAGAAGAGCAGGCACGATATTTATCCTGGTTCGACCACCAAGCACTTGTGGTCTACGTCCAGTCCCCGAAACATAGTTCAAGATTTTTCACTATATGTACAAGCTTCAATAGGTGCTTGCAACCGTTACATAAAAGAGCACTTTTCACACACAGGGAAACTCTACCCTTGTGCTAAAGTCTCAGCCTACAGGGATATCTCACCCTTATACAAACCTTAAAGGGATACCTCATTCCCTTTACAAATCTTGAAGGATACCTCACCCTCAATGTAGAAGAACAGAAATTATAGATGAATAGAAACTCTCACTCAGAGCAAATAATATAATTTGAAGTGCTAAGAGGCTCTCAAAGGATATCTCAAAGTTTTAGCAAAAAGAACACAAAAAATAAGCATAAAATATAAATCACATTTTTCAGAGCAAGCGAAAATTAAATAAATAGCTGAGGTACTTGCAGATGAGACCCGCGGTCTCTATTTATAGAGTCAGATAAACAAATAACCGTTGGAGCAAATTAAATCATAATTATTACGAGTATATGGTCGTTTGTTTCCATCTTCGGAACTGTGCTTACCGTGGTTATTCGAATACCATGAATCATTATTCGAATGCCACTGTTTATAAACCATTGTGAAAAGCAAATTTATATGGGTTATTCGAATACTAACATGAGGTATTCGAATACCTCTATTTAAAATACGTTAAAAAGGCTGTTCTGAAGTTTGTTATTCGAATACCAAAAGAGGTATTCGAATACCTCTATTTTAAATAGAGTCTGGAATGACTTTTGGGCTGTGGTATTCGAATACCATATCATGTATTCGAATGCCCCTTTAAAAAACTCATTTAGGAACGTTTTTTGTGCTGTGGTATTCGAATACCACAAGCTGTATTCAAATACTCCTTACAGATTTTGAAAACTGAATTCAAATGATCATAACTTCTTCATTTCTTAACCGTTTAAAGCAAATGACCAGTCATTGGAAAGATCTTTGAGTCTATTTTCAAATGAAAGAAGTTTCAAAACAAAACTCAAAGTATTTTGAAAGATATAATCAAAAGAGTAATCAAAGGTCAGTTTTACAAAACTCAAACTTGGTTATTTTTCATAAATTTGAACTACCACCATAACTAGCTTTTCAAAACTTGTTTGTTGGACATTTTAACATATGAAAACCATTTGTAAAGATTTTGAAAAACATATTTGAGATATCCATAAGGTTTCTTACATAAAGACCCTAAGTCCTAAAAGCTATACCATTTAATCTTCCTTTGGACTTGGTCTTTGACATGACTTTAATATTATCAATACCTTCATGAGATATCCGTTCACATTCTCCTTATGTTGACCTTAATTAAGATATTTTTCTTTCTTGTTGCAATGCTCACTCTTAGTACTTGGACTATCCTACAAAGTATTGCTCACTTAAACAAGCATAGTTAGTCCAGTATCATAATTTAATATCTTCATATGCATGATTCATAAATGTATAACTCTAGTTAGTTTAACATGCATATAAGACTTTCATAGACATATTCAAATAAGATATTTATCAATTACTAATGGATATGCTCTATATAGGATGCAGTAAAGAACATAAGCAAACTATTCTTTTTGTCTTGTATTTGTCATCATCAAAACTTAACATATAAAACCATTTGGGGCAAACTTGCTTCCACAAAAATCAGAAAAACAAAGTAAGAAAAACAATGAACAATCAAATAAAGAATAGATAATCAATGACAGAAAGACTAGGGCGCAAGGTTCACTTGAATCCAATTATTCATATTTTTTTTCATTTATGATGTAAGGTAATTATTTTACCAATATTCTCTTACCTACTATTGAATCCTGATATTCATGGATGAAACAATATTCTATTCCTAAATTAAATCACCTATTTGGTCATTTAGTTGAATTAATTAAGAATGCATTAAGCTTCAATTCAAGAGATGAACTAACATACCTGTCAATTCCATTAGTAGGAAAAATTGATGTTTGGTCATTCACCAATTTAATCCTAAGTTTACCATATAGATCCACTTACCAGTCAAATAATGAATTAACACATCAAATGTCATCTGTAACAAGGTGATTATAAACTTAGTTATTGGACATACCATGAATCATGCAGAGGGATGTGAGTGACTTAGATGGAATTTGTCACTCCTACATAATAGGAGCAATATCTCCGGATCCCCTGATTGAGTCAGACTATGAAATGCATGGCCATGCTCAAATGAGTCAATATGAGATATTGATTTCATTTGTTATTACAAAGTCTACTCGAGTATCAGGAAACGAAGGATTGGACTATACAAGGGTGATGCATTCTATGTCTTATGTTCAATTTAGATATCATGACAAAGGGACTAAATGACGCAGAAACATTAGTCACAGAAAGGTTATGTCAAATCACTAACATTCTTATTACTTGGGTAGTAGCGATGTGTTGCTAAATACAACTCACTGCTTGTAATATTAAAATGGGATTTTAATATTACTACTAACGTAATGAGAACCTGTAGGGCCACACACATAGAGCAGACTAAAATTAGAACAATAGATCAAAGTTGGACTCTGATTTAAATATGGGCCAGACTCATAATAGATGAGTCTAGGGTTATACAGCTTACCTAGCTGCTGCTCACACTTACTTAAGACAATCATTATTATAAATAGTACTGCTAAGGGTGATGCTAAGACACACATTACAGAACCCTAGCTATACCTATAGTAAAAGTGAGTGAGTGAGTGACAGGTTTCTTCACTTCACTTCACAGCTAGTACTGTGTGAGAGACGCGAGGTTCCTTTTTGCGAACGTTGGATGTTTATGAGTTTGTTCGTGTAGATACCACAGAGACATCATCGCTGTTACGGTGTTGGTGATTCACGTCACTTCCTTAGATCACGCTTCAAGAGGTAAACATTTTTAAAAACTCGAATTATGACTTTTTTCGTATGGATCCTTGGTGGTAATTCTTATTCCACTGCGTGATGTATTCACGATTCCTAACAAAGGGAGAGTCATCATTTGGCAAGGCTCCACTTATTCTGGGAAGACCTTTCCTCAAAATTGAACGAACAAAGATTGATGTGTATGCTAGAGTTCTTTCCAGGGAGTTTGGAGATTCCATTATGAGGTTTAATATTCTTGATGCTATGAAACACCCCATAGAAGAACATTTTGTTTTTCATATTGATTTAATTAATGATTTGGTTAATAACTCATATGCTGACTTGTGTGAGAAGTTTCCTGAGATTGCTGACTTTGGTAATTTTGTGTGTGGTGATTTGTGTGCTAGCTGTGATAGTGATAAATTGTGTTCTGTGTGTTCTGAAATATCTACATTTTTGAGATGTGATGAATCTATACCTACGTTAGCAGATTGTGCAACAGGTGATATATATGCAGAGGTTGAAGTAGCAAAAGCAGAGCACCAGCAACCCACTAGATTACTTCCCTCTATAGTGTAGCCACCAAAGTTTGAGCTAAAGCTATTACCTGAGCATTTGAAGTATGCATACTTGGAAGATGATGAGAAGCTCCCTGTGATCATGGCCAAGAACCTCCTTGCTGAACAGCAGGAGAGATTGCTACAAATTTTGAGAGAACATAAGACAGTCTGGGACCCCGGTGTAAGCTTTCAAGCTTAACTTGGTCATTACACTTCAAGCATTGGGATCCTGGTGGAAGTCTCTCCATTTACAATTGATAAGGATATTTCTTTCTCTCTCTCTTTTATTTTATTTTTCCTAGATTAATTGATGATAATTGTGGAATGTTGCTTTCTTTTGAGCTTTACATTGAGGACAATGTAGAATTTAAGTGTGGGGGAGGAATTTACATTATGTTTTATGTTTTTATTTTCTGTTTTGCTTTTTTTAAATTCTGTTTTTACTATTTTTGAAAAAAAAATGTATATTTTTAATTTCCTTCCAATGATGTTTTAGGAATTGTGAAGTTTGTGAGTTTGAAGCAATTAAAATTCAAGGTTCGTAGCATGATCCAATAAATTATCTTCTTTCTTGAATTTGACATGCTTGGTTATGAATGTTTGATTAGTGAATTGAGTTTGATAGACTTATAACTTGTGAGATTTTGAGCTTATTGATGGATGAATTTAACATTTATGTCATTCTCTTCTTTCTTGTGTGATTTTCACTCATGTCATTTGATCACTCTAGAACTTACTTTGATTCTTTTTGAGGCTATATTTTCATTTGCATACATAAATATAATTAAGGCAATATTTCTTGAATTAGCTACTTTAGGTAAATAGCCAACCTTACAACATTTCTCTTTGATTAACCCCCTTGAGCCTATTTACCTATCTTTTATTTTAGCTCATTATATGCCTTATGTGAAAAACCATGCTTTTACCTTACCTTAGGGAATGGGAAAGCATTGGTTCATTTTCATTGGAGGAGCTCTTTTGCTTGTGAGCAATGTAAAATTCAAGTGTGCGGGTTGTGTAATTTGATGTGCAATATGCAAAGTGCTTAGTGGAAGAAAAAGAAAGAAAAAGAGCTTATTAAAAAAATAAAAAAATAAATACAAGAAGGTTGTGAAAGAAAAGAAAAGAAAACAAAACAAAAAAAAAAGAGGAAAAGAAAGGAATATGTAAAGAAAATATGGAATTGGGGGGTGTAAAATTTCAAGCTTGTCATTTGAGTTCCTCTCCAATACTCTTTTGTTCTCTTAAGCATTTAGCTTATCATATCCATATTGTTTCCTTCCCTTACCTTGGCCCCATTACAACCTTGAATAAAGTCCTCTTGATTTGTGTGTGCATGTGCTTGAGTAGTGGAGAAGTAGAAGATAAGCAAGCTTATGGTAGTGCAATTTTCATGAGTTGAATTGAGTGAAATACCTACCATTTAAGCACTTGAGGGATTGAGAGTGTATCTTGTGAGGATCTATCATTCTTGATTAATGCTTTTCAATTTGAAGCTACTTGCTTGTTAGTTTGAGATGTGAAGAAATGTTACTTCATGAATGTTTTAATTCTTTGAATCTTTTCTAACTCTTCTTACTTTTAAACTTGTACATTCTTGAAGTCATTGGAAAGTGAATCTCTTGAGTTTTAGTTTTTGGGTTTTTGTGTTTCTTGTCCCCTAGTTTGAATTTTTAATTTGCCTGGGATGTGCAAAAGCTAAGTATGGGAGAATTTGATAAACACGAATTTTATGCATTAGTTAACCCTCATATTTAGTATCTTGGACCTCTTATATGCTTAATTGATTGGTTTTAGTCACAATTTATAAATTTGGGATCAAATTGAACTTAATTGATTTTTTTAGCATTTTACATTATTTCTGTATTTCAGCCATATCTTCAATTCTAGGTATCTAATAATATGAATTTTATCTTTTAGGAAAGCTAAGAGAAAAATCTACAACGTTGATGAGATATTGAAGTCTCAATCGGATGTCTAGTGAACTGAATTAGGCTTGGAAGTCAGAACTCGGGTTCTATCATGTAACCTGAGTAGTGTGCACTAATTGGTCCATAACTTGGGCTGTAGGTGTGATATGGGCCTAAAACTGGTAGCATTGGAAAGATTACACACAAAGATCAAACTCTTATAAATACTACAAATTTAAAATACAATGTTTTGATGGTGTTTCACCCCTGTGAAGTTAGATGACGGGATCAGAGACTTGTTAAGAGTGAATTAGGCATAACTCTCTCATCTTAAATGCAATTGAAGTGATTTCAGTGGCCAATGAAAGCTAAGAGACCTAAAATTAACTTTAACCTAGGTTTAAATTAGTATTCTTAATTTTGAAGTCAGTTAGTTTTTTACAAAGGAGGATCTGGGATAGAGAAAAAACCCTAGTCGTTTTACTTGATTCTTCTTCCTAGAGTTTTCTTCATTCTTTTTAGATTTTCATCTTGTTCTCTTCTTTGTCTAAGTTCTTCCATCCTATTCATGGAGGTGTAGAGTGTTTAATCAATCTAGGGGATTGACATTCTTGATGATTAATCTTGAGAGTCTATTTTAATTGTTACATATTCAATTATTAATTAAGTTTATCTTCTTCTTCTTCTCTTTGTTTGATTCTGATTGAATGCTTAATTTGATTGAAATTTTCATATGTTTATTGTGTAATTATCATATGCTAAGAGAGGATTCTAGATATTAAACAAGGCATCAAAGGTGTTTGATGAGTTGTTTAGCTTGGTTGAATCTTGGTTTTAAGTTAATTTGGGTTTTGGATGGATGCTTAATTTGTCTAAACTTAATTAATTGAATTCTAGAAGCGTTTCTAGTAGAAGATCCATGCATCATTGAGAAGCATCTTGATGTGATCTAAGACCGAGGATTTAGTTGATAATTGAATGGATCTTTAATGATCAATGATAGATTAATATTAAGATTGGTTAGTTCTCTTAGATTGGTTATTTCTTAATTGTTTTCTCTTCTTTAATTGCTTTCTGTTTCTGTTAATTGATCTTACAAACCCTTTCCCCCTTGTTTACTAACCTCTTAATTTGATTTTGTGATCATAATTAGAGTGATCCGTGGGCTCGACCAGGTGTTACCTTATGCTGCAAGTAATTTTGGTAAACTGGTTATAAATTGATTTAAATTTAGAAGCCTCGACAGTTATCAATTGTCTTATTTAAGCAACGGTTTCATAGTGCTCAAGATTCCTCTTATTAGAGAGAATCTCTTTCAAGAACTTAGCATAAAAGGGCATTTAGGAGAAAGCTTCCATAAAAGGAACATTAATGTAAAGCTTCTTAAATATCTCTAGGAATATTTCAAATTGATGGTAAAGCTTCGCCCTTTGATAACTTTGAGGGAATGGCAAAGGTGGAATATATGCTTTTGGAGGAACATACTTTTTAGTGCTTTCTTCATCTCCTTCGTTATCCTTGTTTTTCTTTTGCTTCTCCTCCTTTTCATGGGTTTTCATTTCTTCAAGCTTTTCTTATCTTGTGGGGCCTTCAAGTTGCTTACCACTTCTCAATGAAATTGCTATAACATGCTCCCTTGGATTAGTTTCCGGTTGACTTGGTATTCGACCTTGAGCCATGTTGAACAAGCTTGCTTGTTGGGCTATTTAAGTTTCAAGCATCTTGGAGTGAGTGACTATTTGATCTAGGTGAGTATTGATTTGCTTGATGGACTCCCCATGTTGTTGCACTTGTGCTTGAATGACTTGATTCTGCTCCTTTTGGGTAACTATGAAGTTCTCCATGATGGCTTCTAGATTGGACTTCACTCCTTGATAAGATTGTTAAGGTTGTTGGAATCTGAGTGGAGGTCTATTATTGGATGGAGCCCTATGTTGTTGGTTGTCATATAAGAAATTGAGGTGGTTTCTCCATCCGGGGTTATATAAGTTGGAGAAGGGATTTCCTTGAGTATTGAAATTGCCATTTTGCACATAATTCACTTGCTCCAAAGATGGTTCTTGAGAATACCTCTCTATTGCATTGCATTCGAAACCCAAATGTCCTCCTCCACATACAGTTATGTTGGGAGTAACGATAACATTGACATTCAGCTTCTTAAGTGACTTAGTCAAGGCATTAAACTTGACATTCAACATAGTAATAGCATCAAGTTCTATCATTTTAACTTGCTTCTTTGAAGATAATCTCTTATTGACCACAAATAAATGTTAGAAGCCACCTCATTTATCAAAGCCTTTCCTCTGTTGGAGTCTTTGCCATCAAAGCACCACCAGATGTAGCATCAAGAGTTGCCTTTTGCAGAAAAAGTTAACCTAGTGTAGAATGTCTGCATAACAACAAAATCTTCCAAGCCATGATGTGGACATTGGAGAATGAGATCATTGTACCTCTCCCATGCATCATAAAGTGATTCATCTTCCTTTTGGGAGAAGGTAGTGATGTCTTGATGATGCTTGATTATTTTTCTAAGCGGATAGTACTTATCCAAGAAAGTTTTCTCCATCAGTCTCATGTGTTAAGTGAATTTGGGGCTTCTAAGTAAATCCACTTCTTTACCTTCCCCTTAAGAGAAAAGAGGAAAAGTCTTACTAGTATAGCATCAGTTGAAACCTCACTTATCTTTATCGTGTCACACAGCTCCAAGAATTCATCCAAATGCTAATTTGGGTCCTTAGTTGGTGACCCACCAAATTACAATTATTAGACCATCTGAATTAATGACGTCTTGATCTTGAAATTGTTGGCCTCTACTTATGGCAGCACAATGGAAGACTAGCAAGCATTAGCGTTTGGGGTTCCATAATCCCTTAGCCTTCGCTCTTGATTGGCAACTTGGTTATCATTGTTCCCCATGTGGTCTTCCTCAACTGTCAGTATTCTTCTTTCCCTTCGGATATGACAAAGAGTCCTCTTGATCTCAAGATCAATAAGAATAGTAAGATCGTCTTGACTCCTCATTCTACGCATAAGAAAGATAGAACACCTGAAAATTCCAAAAAGAAATTAATAAAATAAGAAGAAAATAAGATAAAATAAATAAAAAATACTTAAATCAACTAAATTACCGCTTCTGTTAGTATCAACATGATCCCCGAAAATGGCACCAAAAACTTGTTGTGACTTTTTTGCAAGTGCACGGATCGTACAAGTAGTAAAATAAAGATCGTTCCTTCGAGGATCGAATGATTACCGACTCTTACGGCGACTTTGATTATTTAAGCGATAGAAATCAATGGTGAAACTTAATCAAAATTAAAACAAATATCAAAGCAATAAAGTAAGCAAATAAATCTAGAAAAGTTAGGATTCAACCAAGATTTAAAGGCCTAGGACTAGAAATTCACTACACTATCCCCTATGATAAATTGTAATACTATCTTTGCTAATGTTCAATTATGTTCTTAAAGATGATTTGTTCTAAATTATTTAAAGCCTAATTTCTTGGTACTAAAAACATGCTAAAACTCCATCAATCCCATTCTCATGGCAATTAATCCAAGTTCCAACCCATTAAGTTTTATGACAATCGTTTTCTCCTCTAAGTATTTAAGCTTATGTCTAGGTCTCAATTCCTAAGTTCAGTTCTTGGATTATCTAGCAATTAGGTTTCATTTTTCGATCCTTCACCTAAAGCCTAAGATTATGTAAATATGGCACGCAACATACAGCAAGCATTAAGCATACCAAGAATGAATCAAGAACAATAATTTTCATTAACAAAGAACATGCTCCTAAAAATACATAGGCATTCTTCTTAGACACGACCCTCTCTTTTAGATGAATGGGGTGGTTTCTAACGTGTTTTCCGATCGAAGGTCCCTCGGAGCGAGGGGTTAGGCAGGTAGTATGGGCCCTCTGACTTCCAGCTATGTGTTGTGCGGCTCCCGCGAAGCGAATGAAGGTAAGCTCGAAGAGCTTACGCTTACTCTCAGCCTCTTTGATTGGTAGGCGGGCGGGCTAAGCCCCCTACTTAAGATTCCATTCATAAGGGTCATTTTCTGTTGTCGTGACGTTTTGGTTAGGCCGACTACTAGACTACTAGAGGTTACTTCTAGCTTCTATAGATAGGGGCCTTTCCACTTTGGTGTAGTTTTAGTTTGTATTGGTACTGAATGAACATATCAAACAAAGGCGAGCAGTATAAGCCCTTCTCCGGCCTGGGAAAAGCAGCGAACTCTAGAAGCTAGGGCGTTGTTCACCTTTGGTTTGGACACGAACACTCTTCCGTTCTCAGCGTAAACCCGCCTTAGAGATTGAACGGCAATAAGATAAGTCGACGTTCAATCTAAGACAGCGCTGATAGCTTGTAGTGAACAGCCCCCTTATTTACCAACCGAAAGCAGCCTTTGGTACTTAACTTAAGTAGTTAAGGTTTGGAACCCTTGCTACTATGATAGAAAGCCGTTTGCTTGTTGCCAAACCCTTCGCCTTTCTTTTGTTTTGAATCAAAGTAGGTCGCGACTGTTGTCTTTTTGTTTAGTAGGTCGGGGGAAGCTACCGCTTATATGACAGCTCTGCTTCCTCGTCTTGCTTCTGGCAAAGCTTCTACTTTGCTTGCTTCTCTCGCGTTGCTTGCGCGAAGGCTTATAAAGTCCTTTTCGCTAGGTCCAAAAAAAAGCTTCCGTCAAAGCGAAAGATCTGATCCAACTGAAATCCCGCATATCCGCTGCGCTCAATATGCGGCTACGGCTAGGCGATCATATCGTGCCATAAAACAATTTTATATGTATAGAGAGATCCCCTAGATATACAGATAGAATAGATGTTCATGGATAGACAGACATTCCATTGATTCTTAGTTTTGGGGCTGAAAAAGCTCGTCGATCCAAATGAATGCCCCGAAACTGACCCACAGCACAGCGCCCATTCGCTTCGCGCGCGGGAAGGCAACGAAGTTCAGTTCATGAGACCGCGGCGGAGTGGAGCAGCCGCGACACGAAGTTCCTTACCTTAGCTGGATCTCGCTGGTGCCACCTAAACGGTAAGTAGGCGACGGATGTGTGACGTTTGGAGTTGTCGTTCGTGCACCTGTCCCCAATGGAAGAATGAGTGATCCGTTCCCCTGCGGATCATGGCCTTACCACTCGGTCCCCGATGGCCAGCGGGGGATTCGGTATAGCAGCTTAAGTTATTTTGCGCTGCGCGTTCCCGCTGGACTGGACACGTGTTAGCTGTAGGAAGTATGGTTCCGAAAGTGACTTCGGTTCGCCAGTTCAGGCTCAAATCCTCGCTTTACGTTAGCGGACCTACACTACAGGTCGGGCCGGGGCTCTGCGCTCTTTCTTTCTGTGTGGGACGATGCCGGGGAGAGAAGGGAATGCGTCGAGGCGGCGAACAACAACAACACAACTACATTTTTTTCCCTCCATCCATGAGATGAGCCCAGTGCATTGGACCCGATGGATAAGAGAACTGAGCTGGCCTAAAGCTTGGGCGCTCTACGTACGATGTAGACTCCATCAGATACATATCGATTTCTTTCTGATGGATCAAGAATAGTTGTCTTATCAATAGATAGAAATAGGAGATTTCCCCTTCTTATTTAATTTATGGATTCCCTCTATCTCATTCCTACTCTTTCGATCTATCAGAACGGATCAGGCTATCTATCAATCGATTTGAAAATAGCACGTTCATCTCGCTTTTCGTTCATTTCCGCCACGCCAACATAGCCACAATAAGAAGAAGCAGGCGAAGCAGCTAGAAGCGCTCGCTTCTAGCCCTTGAATTCTGATTCACGAATGAATTGGGAAAGCCAACACAAAGATTCGATTCTGACTTCGTAGAGCCGGTGCTGCTGTTGCCTGCGCGTAGGGTGTCCCCCACTCCCGTCCCGGGGCGCTAAGGGGCTTTTGTTTTTGGAACAGACGGCAATGTTTTGCTGACGCCTTGAATCAAGCTTTTGTTGCGACATGCTATGTTTTCTCCCCCATTGCTAGTAGGTTGATGGGTCGCACGCCCGGCACACATGTTTTGGCCTTGTCTTGTGTGTCCATAACTAAAAATAGGTGACCTAACGGCCGCCGCCCGACTAAACATACCAATAGTCACCAGATTCATATGGGCTACTGAGGAGTAAGCAATGATCTTCTTAAGATCGATCTGTCTTGAAGTGGTCAAGGAAGTATATATTATAGCAATCGCGCTTGGAGTATAAATGAAAGGAGTGGAACAAAGTGTCGCTTCGGGAAACATGGGTATTGAAAATCTTAAAAACCCGTGGGTTCCCAATTTTGAAGGAATTTTATGCATTTTGATATTTTCAATCAATACATGCAATGGAATAAGTCTAACAAATGTACAACTATTATAGATTACTCAAATATAACTTAGATTATGGGATAAATCATGCAAATAAGCTAGATATCAAATTCAACTCAAGCATATATAGTTAAAGTACAAATATAAAGAGATAGAGTTAAGAAGAGCAAACACTAAGATTTATTCTGATTCAACCACTAACCACTTATACCCTACGTCCAGTTCTCAAGTAAACCACCTGAAATTTTTCACTATCTTCAAACTTCAATAGGTGCTTGACAACCTTTACAATTAAAGCACTCAATACACTTTGGGATACCTCACCCTTGTGCTTGAGCCTCAAACAGGGATACCTCACCCTCAAGGGATACCTCACCTTCTATCCAACTAAGGGATACCTCACCCTTTTCTCTAGAGTGATACCTCACCCTCTCTTTTACAGAATATACAAAGTGTAGAAGATAAAAACTCTCTCAAAGAGTAGATAATACAAATTGAAGCTTATGGGTATCTAGGAATCACACACTTAACTCAAAACAGAGATTTGAGAATAAGATGAAAAATGAATTTAATGCTCAAGAGTCATTTTTAGATTGTTCTCCAACTTTTCTTTGATGCCCAAACACTTGTATTTATAGCCTAATGAGTTTTAGAGCTGTTGGGGGTTTTTCGGAAATGATTTATTATGAGAAAGTAGTTGTTTATGACCATTAGGAACGTTTCAGACTCGTGGTAATCGATTACATTGATGTTGTAATAGATTAAAATGCTATTAGAACTTGTTCTGGGCTTTCTGGGCACTTGGTAATCAATTACACACTTTTGGTAATCGATTACATGGCTTCTGCCAAAGTGGTAATCGATTACAGGACTTGTGTAATCGATTATAGCATTTCTGGTTTTGAAAACTGACTTTAAAAGGTCATAATTTCTTCATTTCTTATCCGATTAAAGCGAATGACACTCATTGGAAAGATCTTTGAGTCTATTTTCAAATGAAAGAAGTTTCAGAACAGAACTCAAAGCATTTTGAAAGATATGATCAAATTAGTAACTAAAGGTCAGTTTTGCAAAACACAAACTTGACTGTTTTTGAAAACTGACTTTAAATGGTCATAACTTTTTCATTTCTTATCCGTTTAAAGCAAATGACCATTTATCAAAAGATATTTGAGTCTATTTTCATATGCAATATGTTTCACAACAAAACTCAAAGTATTTTGAAAGTTATGAGTAAAAGATTAACCAAATGTCAGTTTTGTAAAACACAAACTTGGCTATTTTCATAAATTTGAATTACCACCAAGACTAGCTTTCCAAAAACAGTTTGTTAGGCATTTTAGAATATAAAAAATACTTTTAAATATATTAAAACATATTTGAGTTTAACGTGATTCCTTTTTACCTTTACACAAGATCTAAGTCCTATAAGCTAAACTTGAAGAGTCTTGGAACTTGATCTTTGCACTTTCATTCCTTCTCTTGTTTGTTATCATCAAAACCATTGTCATTGCCAATGCTAATCACATTCTCCCTTTTTTTGATGATGACAAACACCTATTGAGAAAAGAGTTAGTTCAAACAAATTGGAATTTACAAAAAGATGTATTAGAGACTTACTCCCCCTCTATATTTCAAGAGGTGATTAGATCAGAGATTGCACAGCTCCCCCTTAATTTTGAAATTACAAGATCATTAAATTTGTACCTTGTTATTTACTTTTTCTCAATGACTCATAAACTTCTCCCTATTTTGTTATGATCAAAAAGATATACAATATATAGATTTTGACAAGAGAGAAGAGATAGTGCAAAACCATTGCTAATTTACAGATATTACGAGAATAATATTAAGTAATAGTATCATCAAAACATAACATGCATTGCCATATCATATCAAAAGTAATATTGAGTTTAAAGCAATTGTTCACCATATTATACATTATACAACAAAAAGTATGAATTATGCAGCAAAATGACCAATTTATGCAACAAACTAATGGCATTATGCAGAAAAATATGACTTTATGCATAAAAAAAACATGATGCAGCAAAAAAAATGATGCAGCAAGGCCATTTAAATGCATGATTGATCTAATATGTCAAATTCAAAGATATTTTCATCAAAAATTCTATTTCAAACAAAAAGTGAACTTATCTAACATATTATCACATGTAAAGATATTTCCAAGATATAAGGCTAGAAAAGTACAACTTTAAAGCAAGTTAAAGCATAAAAATAACTCTCCACTTATTCAAATATCACATTATATTCAAATTAAAGTATAAGTAAGGATAAGAGATTAAAATCACCAAAAGTGTGCTCTTTGAGTTTTTGTAGGTGATTCCAACTTATATGCATCAAGGCTCCTTGAGAATGTTATGGTTCTCCATGCTATCCTTTTATGTTTTCATTACACTTGGAGAGCTTGGACCATTTCAAAATTTTCTAACCTCAAGTAGCATAATTGTATTTCACTTCAATGCATACTTGAGCTAATAGTCACCCTTGGCCTTGGTAATCAAGGAAACTCATTTCCTTACCCATTGCTTCTCTTTTGGTGTTTTGAACTTTGCAAGTTTCATATTTTGTGCTTGAAAAGCTTTAGTTGAAGCCATCTTCCTTCTTTGATAAAAAGTTCTACCAATGGGCTTTGGAAGCATTCCCCTTGATGATTCATTTTTCACTTGACCAATTTGTCCATCCTTTTGAGAAATTTTTTGCATAATTGAAATACTAGGAGGACATTTTGGTACCCACTTCATCTTTGGTTCTTCAATGTTAGTACTAGGGCATTTAGGATCTTTAGGAACCCATTTCATATTATTTCTTATATAAGAATTTCTTCTATAATTACATAAATGAGAAATATGTCCTAGATGACCACAAAAGTTGTAAACAAGTGAATTCAATAATGGTTTGGTCTTTTGAAGATCATTTTTGAAAAACTTGAGCCTTTGGTTATTATTTTTGCCATAAGCCTTACTTGAATTTTTATGTGGAATAACATTAATTTTATTCTCATTAACAAGCATAAAATATAAGCAATTAAAATCATTAACTTTGACAAATTTAAAAGATAAGTCCTCAACTTAATTTTCTAAATCAATGCACTTTTCACAAGAAGTTGAGGTTTCAAATTTCAAAGGCATTTCCTCATTGAGAAAAGCATATTCATTTTCAAAGTCTCAATTTTAATTTCAATAGATGAAATGTTTTCCAAACAAGATGAGTTTTTCTTTTCTAAATTCAACAAGCCATCATACAATTCATTATATCTACATTGTAGCTCATCACAGGAAGGACTATAATCTAGTTTAGCATTATTTACCTCAAAGTCCTTTTTAAGGGAATCATCATCTTCCTAATTGTTGTCCATTAAGAATTCGAGAATATCTTCCTTCTCAATTTTGTTTTGCTTTACCTCTTCTTCAAATTGAGCACCATCATCACCAAGAGGCATTGAGCTCATAATCTTACTTTGAACATATTCTTGAGGACATTTTGCATGACAAGCTTTGTTCAATGACTTTTGCTTTTCTTGCTCTCTATATACAACTTTATGCACAAGATCGTCATTAGCAAGATAAATAGCATCAAGAGCATCCTATATATTTTTTGCACTAGAACAATTCTTAATTCTAGCATAAGCATCATCATTCAAACCACTTCTCAAGATTTGCGTAGCTCTAATGTTCAAGGAAAAATATTTCTTATCATAAGCATTCCAAGATTGTTTTGATTTGCAAGAAACTCCATCAAGTACAATATCCCATAAATCAAGATCAATAGATTGCATATAAATTTCTATTCTAGCTTTCCAATAAATAAAATTCACACTATCAAAGAATAGTAGTTTATCAATTTCAAAGTCATTCATTTTGAAAAGCTTTTAATGGTTGCCAAATAAATAAGGATCTTAAACTCTAAGCGGTTAAGCCTTTAATAGAGCATGAAACTCTGATACCACTTGTTAGCCATGGCAACCATTACCCAAGAGGGGGGTGAATTGGGTGATGATAAGTTTTAATGCAACTTTGACAAATTATGCATTTTGATATTTTCAATCAACACATACAATGGAATAAGTCTAACAAATGTATAACTATTATTGATTACTCAAATATAACTTAGGTTATGGGATAAATCATACAAATAAGCTAAATATCAAATTCAACTCAAACATATACATTTAAAGCACAAATATAAAGAGATTGAGTTGAGAAGAGCAAACACTAAGATTTATCCCAATTCAACCACCAACCACTTGTGGCCTACGTCCAGTCCTCAAGTAAACCACCTGAGATTTTTCACTATCTTCAAGTTTCAATAGGTGTTTGACAACCTTTACAATTGAGAGCACTCAATACATCTTGGGATACCTCACCCTTATGCTTGAGCCTCAAACAAGGATACCTTAACCTTTACAACTTTTGAAGGATGTCTCACCCTCAAGGGATACCTCACCCTCTATCCAACTAAGGGATATCTCACCCTTTTCTCTAGAGGGATGCCTCACCCTCTCTTTTATAGAATATACAAAGTGTAGAAGATAGAAACTCCCTCAAAGAGTAGATAATACAAATTGAAGCTTATGGATATCTAGGAATCACACACTTAGCTCAAAATAGAGATTTGGAGAATAAGATGAAAAACGAATTTAATGCTTAAGAGTCATTTTCAGATTGTTCTCCAACTTTTCTTTGATGCCCAAAAACTTATATTTATAGCCAAATGAGTTTTAGAGTCGTTAGGGTTTTTAGAAATGATTTATTATGAGAAACTAGCCATTTTATGACCGTTAGGAACATTTCAGACTCGTGGTAATCGATTACAAGGATGTTGTAATCGATTAAAATGCTCTTAGAACTCGTTCTAGGCTTTTTGGGCACTTGGTAATTGATTACACACTTCTGGTAATCGATTACATGGCTTCTGCCAAAGTGGTAATCGATTACAGGACTTTTGCAATCGATTACAGCATTTCTAGTTTTGAAAACTAACTTTAAAAAGTCATAACTTCTTCATTTCTTATCTGATTAAAGCGAATGACCACTCATTGAAAAGATCTTTGAGTCTATTTTCAAATTAAAGAAGTTTAAGAACAAAAATAAAGCATTTTTAAATATATGATCAAATTAGTAACTAAAGGTTAGTTTTACAAAACACAAACTTGACTGTTTTTTAAAATTGACTTTAAATGGTGATAACTTTTTCATTCCTTATCCATTTAAAGAAACTGACCACTCATCAGAAAGATCTTTGAGTCTATTTTCATATGTAAAAAGTTTCACAATAATATTCAAAGTATTTTGAAAGTTATGATAAAAAAATTAACTAAATGTCAATTTTGTAAAACACAAACTTGACTATTTTTCATAGATTTGAATTACCACTAAGACTAGCTTTCCAAAAATAGTTTGTTGGGTATTTTAGAATGTAAAAACACTTTTAAATATGTTAAAACATATTTGAGCTTAGTGTGATTCCTTTTTACCTTTACACAAGATCTAAGTCCTATAAGCTAAACTTGAAGAGTCTTGGAACTTGATCTTTGCACTTTCATTCCTTCTCTTGTTTGTTATCATCAAAACCATTGTCATTGCCAATGCTAATCACATTCTCCCTTTTTTTGATGATGACAAACATCTATTGAGAAAAGAGTTAGTTCAAACAAATTGAAATTTACAAAAAGATGTATTAGAGACTTACTCCCCCTCTATATTTCAAGAGGTGATTAGATCAGAGATTGCACAGCTCCCCCTTAATTTTAGAATCTCAAGATCATTGAATCTATACCTTGTTATTTACTTTTTCTCAATGACTCATATAAACTTCTCCCTCTTTTGTCATGATCCGAAAGATATACAATATATAGATTTTGACAAGAGAGAAGAGATAGTGCAAAATCATTGCTAATTTACAGATATTATGAGAATAATATTAAGCAATAGTATCATCAAAACATAACATGCATTGCCATATCATATCAAAAGTAATATTAAGTTTAAAGCAATTATTGGCTATATTAGACATTATACAACAAAAAGTATGAATTATGCAACAAAATGACCAATTTATGTAGTAAACTAATGGCATTATGTAAAAAAATATGACTTTATGCAGCAAAAAGACATGATGCAGCAAAAAAAATGATGTAGCAAAGCCATTTAAATGCAAGATTGATCAAATATGTCAAATTTGAAGATATTTTCATCAAACATTCTATTTCAAACAAGAAGTGAACTTATCTAGCATATTATCACATGTAGAGATATTTCCAAGATATAAGGCTAGAAAAGTATAACTTTAAAGCAAGTTAAAGCATAAAAATAACTCTCCACTTATCCAAATATCACATGATATTCAAATTAAAGCATAAGTAAGGATAAGAGATTAAAATCACCAAAAGTGTGTGATCGGTGATGTCGCACTCACCTCAAAATAGACTAGGATTTACAATGGAATATAGCATAATGCATAACCTAGGTCATCTCCCAAGGACCAATTCGGATTTCTCAAGCATGTTAGAAGTTATCATAAGTAGGGGGTTTTGTTCATTACAATAACAGAAAACGAATTCAAATTTTAAGAAAATTCAATTAAGGAAACACCAATCCAAGGTCTTCATATCAAGTGGCAGAATTAATCATTATTCAAAGAGAATGGAATTTCATTGCATACACCTCTGTTAATTCGAAATCAACTAGATAATCATCTAGAATTTTATCAACTAAAAAAGAATCACAATCGCAATTCTTGATTAAGATTGATTTAGGAACAAATTCGGATTAACATAGATTACTAATTGATGATTTATTCTCCATTAGATTCAGATTAATCAACCCTAATTCTAACTTCAATTTCGAAATCATAATCAGAAATCAATTGAAAAAGGAGAAGAGGGAAGAACACAAACAGAATTTACAATTAAACAAGAGAACTCAAAACTCTAACCACAATCATTGAATTCCTTAGATTGATTGGAGCTTTAGCCTTCCATGGCCATTACGAAAAAGCAGAGAAGAGGGAAAAATGAAAATAGAGAAGATGAAAAGAGAGAAAAGGTTTCTGCTCAAATCTGATAAAACTGAACAACAGCAAATCAAAAGGTAAATTCGAAATCTGTCTTAACCTATTTGTAACTGAAAATTCTTATGTAATTCCTAATCTGCCCCTAGTCCAAACTATAGCCCTCTGAAAAAGCTTTTTAGAAACATATCATTTGCCTTAATTGGGCTTAAATTGAAAGAGTTAGGCCCAAATCATTGAGGAAAAGTCCAAGCTTTGTGATAGCAACAGCGTCCTAATTTTGAGGCCAAATTTCGCCTTGAATCCAATTGAATTAGAAAAATTGTATCAGACATAAAATTGTAGATCTTCATCTTAGCTTGCAGGGGGCTCCAAGATCATCTAAATACGATATTTGTAGCCCAAGTTATGGCCTGTACAAGACAGAAAGGTCAAAATGAGTTAAAATCTAAAAATTAATGAAGTTTTATAATTAAGCTCAATGAAGACCAATCATCTAAAACTCATCTACAAACATAATATTGGGCACAATTATCATCAAGTAGGCTAAATATAAAGCAATAATGAATGCCTAAAAATTGATTGATCAAATTCCCCCACACTTGAACTTTTGCACTCCTGGGCAAAATTCAAAATTGAACCAAAAGGGGTTTCATCACAAGAACACAAAATCAACATGCCTTCCAACGAATTGCAAGAATGCAAGGTAGTGATCAAGATTCAAACATCCAAAGTATCAAGGAGTCAAGACAAACATGAATATATCTCTCAATATCTCAAGCAAGCAAGAAGACAAATCGAATTAAATGATGAACCAAAAGTGATAAGATCCTCACTAGGCATACTCTACTCTCAAGTGTTTAGGATTGTATTTACACTCAAGGCACCCATGAAAGCAAGTACTACCATAAGCTTGACAAGTCTCTAATTTTCACCACTTGAAACACATGTAAATAAAGATCAAAAGGACTTTATTCAAGGTTGTAATGGGGCCAAGGTAAGGGAAGGAACAATATGGATATGGCAAGTTAAGCACCCAAGAGAATAAAAGAGCAATGAGAGGAACTCAAATGACAAGTAATGCACATTCTCTTACTTTGATCACCTTTCCTTTTGCTTTCACAACCTTTCTAGAACCATTTTTTTTAAACTCTTTTTTTTTATTCCTTTTCTTCTTTTTTCTTTTTCTTTTTTTTATTTATTACTTTTCATTTTTTTTATAACCTTGCATGCATATTACACATCAATTTGTATAACCACCACACTTGAACTATCAACTGTCTACAAGCAAAAGAGCTCCTTAAATGAAATGAACCAATGCTCTCTCATTCCCTAAGGTAAGGTAAAATCATGGTTTTTCACAAGGGCATAAAATGAGGTAAAGCAAAGAATAGGCAATTGAGCTCAAGGGGGGTAATCAAAGGGAAATGATGCAAGGTTGGCTATTTGGCCAAAGTAGCTAAACAAAGAAAGAAGGCCTCAATCATCTCAATACATGCATGTGAATAAAGAGCTTCAAAAAGAATCAAGTCAAGTTCTAGAGCACCAACAATCATGAGTGAGATCACACAAGAAAGAAAAGAGAATGGCATAATGCAATCCATCCATTATAAGGTCTAAAATCTCACCAAGGACAAGCCTATTACAAATGATGCAACACTTTAATTCTCAATACCAGCTTGCTAAACTAAAAATGCAAGAAAAATATTTATATCATGTCAAGAAACCTCTAACTAAGAATGATGAAATTATTCACAACCTGTATAAACAGAGATGTTCAATGAAAGGCATGCAAAATGGATCAAAAACAAAATTAGAAACAGCAAAATCCAGCAAATTCAAGAAACAGAAAAAATAGAAACAACAAAAATAGAAACAAAGAGAAAATAGAAAAAATAAAAATAGCAAAACTCCCTCCCCCACACTTAAATCACACATTGTCCTCAATGGAAACATAAAGCAAAAGCAAAAGACAAGTATACATGTGAAATAAAAAAGCAAGGGAAGAAAACACCCTTATCATGGTGGGAAGATTTGCACTTGGGGAAAGGTGGGCTTTGCCAAGGAGAGTTCCTCTACAGGTGCTAGGCTTGCAGGGCTCTCAAGAAAGGGCTTAAGACAGTGGCCATTAACCTTGAAACTCTTATTGGTGGCTTCATTTGAGATCTGCACTGCACCATAAGGAAAAATGCTATTAACAATAAAAGGACTATCCCACCTAGAACGGAGCTTACCGGGCATGAGTTTAAGGCAAGAGTTGAACAAAAGCACCTTTTGGCCAATGGAGAACTCCTTTCTAGAAATCATCTTATCATGGAAATGCTTAGTCTTTTCCTTATAGATCCTTGAATTCTCATAAGCCTCCAAGCGGAGTTCTTCTAGTTGTTGCAATTGAAGCTTCCTCTTTGAACTTGCTTAGTCAAATACTAAGTTACAACTCTTCACTACCCAGTATGCACGATGCTCTATTTCCACTGGAAGGTGACATGGTTTACTAAAGACAACTCTGAAATGAGACATCCCTATAGGTGTCTTGTAAGCGGTACGATGAGCCCAAAGAGCATCTTCTAACCGGTGGCTCCAATCTTTCCTATTTGGCTGCACCATCTTCTCCAAAATCTGCTTGATCTCTCTATTAGAAATCTCGGCCTGCTCGTTAGTTTGAGGATGATATACAGTAGACACTCTATGCACGACCCCATACTTCCGAAACAAAGCCTCCAAAGTTCGGTTACAGAAATGAGTCCCTTGGTCACTAATGATAGCTCAGGGCACTCCAAACCTGCAAAATATATTAGATCTGACAAAATCCATAACAACTCGAGCATCATTAGTCCTAGTGGCCTTAGCTTCCACCCATTTAGAAACATAATCAACTGCAAGCACAATATAAGAGAAACCAAAAGAAACAGGGAAAGGGCCCATAAAATCGATACCCCAAACATCAAAAACCTCGCAGAACAGAATGGGTTGCTGGGGCATCTCTTCGGTGAGTGATAGCCACTCCCTCTTCTCTAAGCTCCGCTCACAAGTACTGAAAACCTGATAAGTATCTCTGAAAATGGTAGGCCAGTAGAATCCAGAATCCAGCACCTTCCTAGCGGTCCGCTGTGGTCCAAAGTGACCTCCAACTGGAGAAGCATGACAGAAATGAAGAACGGACTAGATTTCATGGTCAGGTATGCATCTGCGAATCACCTGGTCACTACAAAATTTCCACAAATATGGATCATCCTACACATAATATTTAGCATTACTCTTAAGTTTAGCTTTCTATGATCTAGATGCATGAGGAGGAAAAACAGATGCAACCAAGTAATTAACTAAATCAGCAAACCAAGGAGAAAGTAGGGTATCATGTAGCTGCATGAGCTGCTCATCTGGGAAGTCATCTCTTATAGGAGAATGGTCAATAACTCCTTCTATCCTGCTCAAATGATCCGCCACCAAATTCTCTGCGCCACTCCTATCTCTAATCTCCACATCAAACTCCTGGAGAAGCAGCATCTATCTAATTAATTTCGGCTTCGATTCTATCTTCTTCAACAAGAATTTTAATGCTGCATGATCAGTAAAAATAACCACTCTAAAGCCAAGCAAATATGATTTAAACTTTTCAAGTGCAAATACAATGGCAAATAATTCTTTCTCAGTGGTAGCATAGTTAGCCTGTGCAGTATCTAAAGTCTGAGAAGCATATGAAATGACATAAAGCGATCTGCCAACTCTCTGTGCAAAGATAGCTCCCAATGCATAGTTAGATGCATCACATATGAGTTCAAAAGGAAGCGTCCACAAAGGTGGCTGAATGATGGGAGTGGTGGTCAAAGCTCCTTTGAGGCAATCGAAAGCCGCTCTGCACTTGCCATCAAAATCAAAAACAATATCTTTCTGCAACAAGTTGGACAATGGAAGCGCCTTTTTGCTGAAATCTTAAATGAACCACCTGTAGAAACCTGCATGGCCAAGAAAAGAACGAACCTCTCGCACACAAGAGGGGTAAGGTAACTGGGAAATAACATCAATTTTAGCAGGATCTACTTCTATACCCTTCTGAGAAATGATATGGCCTAAGACTATGCTTTGTTCTACCATAAAATGATATTTCTCATAATTAAGAATAAGGTTAGTCTCAATGCACCTATGCAAAACTCTATCCAAACTGTCCAAACATGCATCAAAGGAAGAACCATAAACAGTAAAATCATCCATAAACACCTCAATGCAATCCTCTAAAAAATCTGTAAAGATACTTACCATGCATCGCTGGAAAGTTCCAAGAGCGTTGCATAGGCCGAAAGGCATCCTCCTGTAGGCAAAAGTGCCAAAAGGGCAGGTGAAGGTAATCTTCTCGTGGTCCTCTAGTGCTATATGGATCTGGAAGTACCCCGAAAAGCCATCAACAAAATAGTAGAAAGACTTTCCAGCCAAGCGCTCAAGCATCTGATCAATAAAGGGCAAAGGAAAATGATCCTTTCTTGTCGCTTGGTTGAGCCGCCTGTAATTAATACAAACTCTCCAGCTACTCTGCACTCTAGTAGGAATCAGCTCATCATGATCATTCTTCACTATTATGATTCCTGATTTCTTTGGAACCACTTGAACTGGACTCACCCAAGCACTATCTAAGATAGGATAGATGATGCCTGCTTGCAGAAGCTTGGTCACCTCTTTCTTTACCACATCCAGGATTAAAGGGTTGAGTCGCCTCTGTGGTTGTCTCACTGGTTTAGCACCATCCTCAAGTAGTATTCTGTTCATGCACATGGAAGGACTAATGCCAGGAAGGTCAGCCAAGGTCCAACCTATAGCTTTCTTATGCTTCCTCAGTATTTGTAACAGCCTCTCCTCTTGGTCAGCATGGAGGGCAGTAGAAATGATCATTGGCAGCTTCTTATCCTCCTCTAAGTATGTATACTTAAGGTGCTCTGGGAGTGGCTTAAGCTCTAGTGTAGGTGGTTGCACTACATATGGAAGGATCCTGGTGGAAGTAACTGTGTTGACAGCCTGCAATCCAACGAAATCTGATTCAGAGGTACTTGCTGTAATCAAACTACTGCATTCTGACTCCACACAATCTGTATCAAAATCACCATGTAAACAGGATGCAATCTCGGTACAAACGCTGCACATTTCTGAAACAGTACAAGCATCACAGGTGTAGGTATCAACAAAATCAGAAAAAATGGAAGATCATCAGCAAAGAGCTTAGAAAAGCCATCATCAACTATATCAGCCAGCAAATCTATATGGAAAACTGAATGTTCTTCCATGGGGTGCTTCATGGCATCCAAGATGTTAAATCGAACCACATTATCTCCAAACTCCATGGAAAGAGTGCCTGCATAGACATCAATTTTGGTTCTGGCAGTTTTGAGGAAAGGTCTACCAAGAATGATGGGAGCCTTGCTGGATTCGGATTCTCCATCCATATCTAGAATGTAGAAGTCTGCAGGAAAAATCAAATCATTTACTCTAACAAGGACATCCTCAATGAGTCTAGCAGGGTATGCATTACTCCTGTTTGCCAACTGAATGATGACTCCTGTATTCCGCAAGGGTCCAAGAGCAAGAGAGTTGAACACTGACATAGGCATAACATTAATTGAAGCACCTAAATCCAACATGGCATTTTCAAAATTGCTATTGCCTATGATGCATGGGATAGTAAAAATCCCTGGATCCTTACATTTCTGGGGCATTGTAGGCTGTATAAGTGCAGACACGTTTCTTCCCATGCTGATCTTCTCATTTCCCTTTAGTCTCCTTCTATGAGTACACAAATCCTTAAGAAACTTGGCATATCTTGGAATTTGCTTAATTGCTTCAATGAGAGGAATGTTCACCTCAACTTTGCTAAATGTCTCCAAGATCTCCCTATCTATGTCAATCTCAAAAGTCTTCTTAAGTTGCACAACTCTCTGAGGGAATGGTAGTGGGATGGACTGCTCAGCAGTAACTACAGGAATGGGGCCAGAATCTATTTTCTTATTTTTGCTGCTACATGGAATTTCTAGTATGGCTTGCTTCTCCTTATCTAATTCATGTTGCAACCCACAACTTGGTGCATCAACAGTCTTACCAAATCTTAGAGTGATGGCACTCATATTTCTTGGATTCACCACAGTTTGTGCAGGAAGTTTATCAGAATCTTGTGACTATAATTGATTCATAGAACTAGCAAGTTGTCTAATCTGATTCTCCAAATTCTGAATGGTAGCTTCTGTCCTCTGCTGGAATTGCAAGTTATTCACTGCCATCTGTTTCATCAATTCTTCCAAGGTTGGCTCGGATTTAGGAGGGGCATTATTTGGTTGCTGCATATTTTGCTGCTGCATGAAAAGTGGCTGATATGGTCTGCTAGGTCCTGCAGTTGACTGGAAGGGTAGGTGCTACTGCTGCTGCCTAAATTGAGTAGGGGCAGGCTGTGTAGAGGTATTTCCCCACCTCAGATTTGGATGATTTCTCCAGCCTGAGTTATATCTATTGGAGGACAAATCGTAGCTCTGTTGTTGCTGCTGCTGAGGCCTATTATTGTAGATGTTTGCTGCATAGGCTTGGGGGGTACCATTAGTATCAACCTCTTGCAATGTAGGGCAGGCATCTGTTGGATGATCAGCAGAAATACAGATTCCACACACTCTGGCAGGAGCTACTGCAGCAGGCTTCTGTTGTTGAGTCATAGCCAATTGCCTCACCAAGGATGCAAGGTCATCAATTTTGCTTTCCAATTTTCTGTAATCTGCAGCATAAGTTGCCTCAATTTCGTGGACACCTCTACTCAATATCACTGAGTTACTTCTAGTGCCAAACTGTTGGGAATTAGTGGCCATATTCTCAATCAATTCTCTTGCAGTAACAGGGGTTTTATCTACCAATGCTTCTCCACTAGTAGCATCAATCATGCTCCTATCCATAGGCAGCAAACCTTCATAAAAATACTGGATTAGTAACTGGTCACTAATCTGATGGTGAGGACAGCTAGCACACATTTTCTTGAATCTTTCCCAGTATTCAGACAATGGTTCTCTGTCAAACTGCCTGATGCCACATATCTCTTTTTGAATTGATGCAGCCCTTGATGCAGAAAAGAATTTCTCCAAAAACAACCTCTTAAGATAATTCCAGCTAGTGACAGATCTTGGATGCAAATAATACAGCCAGTCCTTAGCAGCATCCTATAATGAGAAAGGGAATGCTCTAAGTTTGATGTGATCTTCTGAGATGCCTTGAGGCTTCATGGTAGAACACACAATGTGGAACTCCTTGAGGTGCTTATGAGGATCTTCTCCTGCATGACCATTGAACTTAGGCAAGAAATGAATCAATCCATTTAAGTTCAAATGGAACATTAACATCGATACTTGAATGCATAAAGATTGATATGTAACATCAGGAGCAGCCAGCTCCTTCAAGGTTCTATTATCCATAATCTCAGTATGCTCAGTAGAATCAGAATTGAAAGATGGATCAATGACAAAAAGTGCAGAATCATAAAATTTAGAAGCAGAATCACTAGTATGATAAGTATGTGTAGAATCACTACTTCCTATATGCTCAGCAAATGCAAAATCAAATCTATTGAACCTATGCAAGGTATGAAAAGTCCTATCTATCTCAGGATCAAAATTATGCACAAAACCAGGATTGGACCTAGTCATATAACATGCAAAACTCGAAAACAGTAAAACAGCAGAATAGCAAAATGGAGTATCCAACACTAGAAATGCACCAAAATAAATCTAATTGACCTATCAAATGATTTTTTAAAAATATGGGACCACCACACACTTAAAACTACACTAAAATAGAACTAAAAAATGCAATGAAAAATCTTCAAAAAATGAAAAAAGTGGTCATAATGAAAGATTTAGGGCAAACTAGGCCTTGTGGAGAAGGCCATTTTCCTTCAACCCACCAATTTTCAGCTTATTCTGACCATGTTTGTTCACCTAAAAATTACAAAAATACCATTGTCTCACCTAAATTTGCTCAAAAACCCTACCAAACGATGGATTTTAGCCAAATTATGCAAGAATGATCCTAGGATCAGTTTGCTTGGAATGATGGTTCACCTTTAGGGACTAAGTTTCAGCTCAAGACTCCATCGCAAGTATAATTCCTGTCTACTAGTGCCTTTTTGGATTCAGAAAAATGGGAGCAAAGTGAAACTCAAAAGTGAAAGTGGAGGTGAAACTCAAGAATGAAGATGAGAATTTTCAAATATCAATAATGAAGTATATGGATGATCAAATGCAGCAAAATGACATGCAAAAGCCGAATGTGGTGCAAGGAGACCAATGGAACAGTAACCGCAGCAAGGTTATTCAACAAACCAGGTTATGCAGCTGTGTTATTTGTGCAACAGAAGTATCAATTGTGTTGAGTGAAGCAATGCACATTCACAGGAGTCATCAAATGCAGCAAAAATCCAATGGAACAATAAACAATCCAAAGGAACAGTAACACGAAAATCCAATGAACTGCAAAATGCAATGCAACATATTTATACCAGAATTGAACAATGGTGTGTTATGCAGATTTATACCAATAGAAAAACACAATGGAACAACAAAACAGCAGAATTATGCAGAAGAACAGAATTATGCAGAAGAACAGAATTTTGCAGCAGAGCTGAATTATGCAACAAATGAAACAAGAGTTGAATGTTGAATTATGCAACAGATGAAATAAGAGTCGAATGCAGCAGAATCAGTAGAAAAACAGCAAATAAGTTAATCGCAAATGCAGAGAAATTAGCAACTATTAGGAACTCCTAATAAACCTAAGAAACTGAAAATAGATACCCGACAACGGCGCCAAATTTTGATCGGCGATGTCACACTCGCTTCAAAATAGACTAGGATTTACAATGAAATATAGCATAGTGCATAACCTAGGTCATCTCCCAAGGACAAATTTAGATTTCTCAAGCATGTTAGAAGTTATCAATAAGTAGGGGGTTTTGTTTATTACAATAACAGAAAACGAATTCAAATTTTAAGAAAATTCAATTAAGGAAACAACAATCCAAGTTCTTCAATTCAAGTGGCAGAATTAATCATTATTCAACGAGAATGGAATTCCGTTGCATATACCTCTGTTAATTCGAATTCAACTAGATAATCATCTAGAATTTCATCAACTAAAACAGAATCACAATCGCAATTCTTGATTAAGATTGATTTAGGAACAAATTCGGATTAACATAGATTACCAATCGATGATCTATTCTCCATTAGATTCAGATTAATCAACCCTAATTCTAACTTCAATTTCGAAATCATAATCAGAAATCAATTGAAAAAGGAGAAGAGGGAAGAACACAAACATAATTTACAATTAAACAAGAGAACTCAAAACTCTAACCACAATCATTGAATTCCTTGGATTGATTGGAGCTTTAGCCTTCCATGGCCATTACAAAAAAGCAGAGAAGAGGGAAAAACAAAAATAGAGAAGATGAAAAGAGAGAAAAGGTTTCAGCTCAAATCTGATAAAACTGAACAACAGCAAATCAAAAGGTAAATTCGAAATCTGTCTTAACCTATTTGTAACTAAAATTTTTTATGTAATTCCTAATCTACCCCTGGCCCAAACTGTAGCCCTCTGAAAAAGCTTTTCAGAGACATATCATTTGCCTTAATTGGGCTTAAATAGAAAGAGTTAGGCCCAAATCATTGAGAAAAAGTCCAAGCTTTGTGATAGTAACAGTGTCCTAACTTTGAGGCCCAATTTTGCCTTGAATCTAGCTGAATTAGAAAAATTGCATCAGACATAAAATTGTAGATCTTCGTCTCAGCTTTCGTGGGACTCTAAGATCATCCAAATACGATATTTGTAGCCCAAGTTATGGCCTGTACAAGGCAGAAAGGTCAAAATGAGTTAAAATCCGAAAATTAATGAAGTTTTACAATTAAGCTCAATGAAGACCAATCATCTAAAATTCATCTACAAACATAATATTGGGCATAATTATCATTAATTAGGCCAAATATAAAGTAATAATGAATGCCTAAAAATTGATTGATCAGTGTGCTCTTTAAGTTTTTGTAGGTGATTCTAACTTATATGCATCAAGGCTCCTTAAGAATGTTGTAGTTCTCCATGCCATCCTTTTATGTTATCATTACTCTTGGAGAACTTGGACCATTTCAAATTTTTTCAACCTCAATTAGCATAGTTGTATTTCACTTCAATGCATACTTGAGCTAATAGTCACCCTTGGCCTTAGTAATCAAGGAAACTCTTTTCCTTACCCATTGCTTCTCTTTTAGTGTTTTGAACTTTACAAGCTCCACATTTTATGCTTAAGAAGCTTTGATTGAAGCCATCTTCCTTCTTAGATAAAAAGTTCTACCAATGGGTTTTGGAAGTATTCCCCTTGATGATTCTTTTTTCACTTGACTAATTTGTTCATTATTTTGAGAAATTTTCTGTATAATTGAAACACTAGGAGGACATTTTGGTACCCACTTCATCTTAGGTCCTTCAATGTTAGTACTAGGGCATTTAGGATCTTTAAGATTCCATTTCATATTATTTCTCATATAAGAATTTCTTCTATAATTGCATAAATGAGAAATATGTCCTAGATGATCACAAAATTTACAAACAAGTGAATTCAATAATGGCTTGGTCCTTTGAAGATCATTTTTGAAAAACTTGAGCCTTTAGTTGTTATTACATTCTAAACTATTTTTGCCATAAGCTTTACTTGAATTTTTATATGGAATAACATTAATTTTATTCTCATTAACAAGCATAAAATGTAAGCAGTTAAAATCATTAGCTTTGACAAATTTAAAAGATAAGTCCTCAACTTGATTTTCTAAATCAATGCACTTTTCACAAGAAGTTGAGGTTTCAAATTTCAAAGGCATTTCCTCATTGAGAAAAGCATATTCATTTTTCAAAGTCTTAATTTTAATTTTAATAGAGGAAATGTTTTCCAAACAAGATGAGTTTTTCTTTTCTAAATTCAACAAGCCATCATACAATTCATCATATCTACATTGTAGCTCATCATAGGAAGGATTATAATCTAGTTTAACATTATTTACCTCAAAGTCCTTTTTAATGGAATCATCATCTTCCTCATTGTTGTCCATCATGAATTCGAGAATATCTTCCTTCTCAATTTTGTTTTGCTTTACCTCTTCTTCAAATTGAGCACCATCATCACCAAGAGGCATTGAGCTCATATTCATTTTTTGAACATCTTCTTGAGGACATTTTCCATGACAAGCTTCGTTCAATAACTTTTGCTCTTCTTGCTCTCTATATACAACTTTATGCATAAGATCGTCATTAGCAAGATAAATAGCATCAAGAGCATCCCATATATTTTTTACACTAGAGCAATTCTTAATTCTAGCATAAGCATCATCATTCAAACCACTTCTCAAGATTTGCATAGCTCTAATATTCAAGGAAAAACATTTCTTATCATAGGCATTCCAAGATTGTTTTGATTTGCAAGAAAATCCATCAAGCACAATATCCCACAAATCAAGATCAATAGATTGCATATAAATTTCCATTCTAACTTTCCAATAAACGAAATTCACACCATCAAAAAATAGTGGTTTATCAATTTCAAAACCATTCATTTTGAAAAGCGTTTAATGGTTGCCAAACAAACACGGATCTTTAACTCCAAGCGGTTAAGCTTTTAACAGAGCATGAAGTTCTGATACCACTTGTTAGCCATGGCAACCATTACCCAAGAGGGGGTGAATTAGGTGATGACAAGTTTTAATGCAACTTTGACAAATTATGCATTTTGATATTTTCAATCAACACATGCAATAGAATAAGTCTAACAAATGTACAACTATTATTAACTACTCAAATATAACTTAGGTTATGGGATAAATCATGCAAATAAGCTAGATATCAAATTCAACTCAAGCATATATAGTTAAAGCACAAAAATAAAGAGATAGAGTTTATAAGAGTAAATACTAAGATTTATCCTGGTTCAGCCACCAACCACTTGTGGCCTACGCCCAGTCCTCAAGTAAAACACCCGAGATTTTCCATTATCTTCAAGCTTCAATAGGTGCTTGACAACCTTTACAATTGAGAGCACTCAATACGCTTTGGGATACCTCACCTTTGTGCTTGAGCCTCAAACAGGGATACCTCAACCTTTACAACTTTTGAGGGATGTCTCACTCTCAAGGGACACCTTACCCTCTATCCAACTAAGGGATACCTTACCCTTTTCTCTAGAGGGATACCTCACCCTCTCTTTTACAAAATATACAAGTGTAGAATATAGAAACTCTCTCAAAGAGTAGATAATACAAATTGAAGCTTATGGGTATCTAGGAATCACACACTTAGCTTAAAACAAAGATTTGGAGAATAAAATGAAAAATGAATTTAATGTTCAAGAGTCATTTTCAGATTGTTCTCCAACTTTTCTTTGATTCCCAAAAACTTGTATTTATAGCCCAATGAGTTTTAGAGTCGTTGGGGGGTTTTTGGAAATGATTTATTACGAGAAACTAGCCGTGTTATGACCATTAGGAACGTTTTAGACTCGTGGTAATCAATTACATGGATGTTGTAATCGATTAAAATGCTCTTAGAACTCGTCCTGGGCTTTCTGGGCACTTGGTAATCGATTACACACTTCTGGTAATCGATTACATGGCTTCTGCCCAAGTGGTAATCGATTACAGGACTTGTGTAATCGATTATAGCATTTCTAGTTTTGAAAACTTACTTTAAAATGTCATAACTTCTTCATTTCCTATTTGATTAAAGCGAATGACACTCATTGGAAAGATCTTTGAGTTTATTTTCAAATGACAAAAGTTTCAGAACAAAACTCAAAATATTTTGAATGATATGATCAAATTAGTAACTAAAGGTCAGTTTTGTAAAACACAAACTTGACTGTTTTTGAAAACTGACTTTAAATGGTCATAACTTTTGCATTTCTTATCCGTTTAAAGCAAATGACCACTCATCAAAAAGATCTTTGAGTCTATTTTCATATGCAATATATTTCACATTAAAACTCAAAATAGTTTGAAAGTTATGATTAAAAGATGAACCAAATGTTAGTTTTACAAAACTCAAACTTGACTATTTTTCATAGATTTGAGTTACCACTAAGACTAGCTTTTCAAAAATAGTTTGTTGGGCATTTTAGAATGTAAAAAACACTTTTAAATATGTTAAAACATATTTGAGCTTAGTGTGATTCTTTTTTACCTTTACACAAGATCTAAGTCCTATAAGCTAAACTTGAAGAGTCTTGGAACTTGATCTTTGCACTTCCATTCCTTCTCTTATTTGTTATCATCAAAATCATTGTCATTTGCAATGCTAATCACATTCCTGCCAAGATGACAGATCCTGCCGTAGGTGCCTCTATATGAGCTTCAGGTAACCAAATATGAATTGGTATCGTAGGCACTTTGATGGCGAAAGATGCAATCCATAGAAAGATTTGGCGCCACTCACTAAATTTTATGGTTAATGATATTTGTAAATCGAAAATCATTGTTTGGAAAAGAATCAAAAGAATAGCTAATAGCATAAAAATAGATCCAAGCAAAGTATAAAGGAAAAACTGATATGCTATCTTGATCTTTCATTGTCTCAAACCCTATACCCCTATAATAATGGCAGAGTAAGGGGTGGCCCCAAAGCATAATTTACTGGTGGTGGTTAGTCGAAGCTCCAGTAGGTAGCCACTCCCTTCTCAAGGAATTGTATGTAAGACTTTCACATCATACGACTACGTCCCAAGCTTCCATCGTTGGCCCTTGTCATTAGACCACTATCTATGTATGTATATTAATCTTGGACTCTAAAATATTTTGCTTCTCTGGTGGTGGCAAACAATACAGCTTACATTGCGAGAGATGCCCACCCGTAGGGCCCAGACTGCTTCTGGCCCAAAAGAACCGCTCACTAGCTAGCCGGACTAGTGGGGGGCCCTATCTGGAGACATACTGAAAACCAGCCTATCCAAAAAATGGCTAGTTGGGAAGAAAGATGGAGTGCGACCTGTAGAGCACATGTAATGCACAATCGGGCTGCTCACATAGTGGATCTCTCTCTCTAGATATCTAGAAAGGTGAAAGTAAGAGCCTTTATTTATGGCCACCCCTGACTTATGGCTTTGTGCTACTACTACTGTGATATGAGCGGTTCAAATTAGTTTTTTGCCTTAATTCTCCTGGGCAGAACTTGTATGCAACATTTATATGACATTGCATGCATAAAGGTTTGGAACTCTTTTCTTATCTGAATCTTAAAGACAGGACCCTACCCTATTCTCGAACCCTCTACCGAGCTTAACCCTGCCCGCATTTCCTTTTTTTTTTTTGAAGGGGGCCAAAGAAATGTCTCCACCTGCTGCCAACAGTCTTTCTTCGTAATTCTACTGAACGGGTCGATCCTCCCCTCCCGTTTGTTTTAGCAACTTATCCTAAGGTCTCCTCACCAAGAGCTCCCCGGCGACGACAGAGGAACCAACCCGCCTGCTGTGGCGGGGCGGCTTTTTTTTCACAATAAGACCTGGACGATTATCCCTACCCTCGGTAGCTTACGAGTTTACGTCCATCCCTGGTTGGGTACAGTTTCCTTTCGATTTCTCCCTTGTAGCCGTTACCCGAATTCGCGCAAGTGTGTCCACACCCCCCAAACTGACTTGACGAGGAATCCATTCTCGCGAACAAACACAACCCCTACACACACCTAGGAGCACCCCTTCCTGCATATCCATACAAGACCCGAGTAGGCGGGTCGAGGTCCTACGAGGTACCCACTACTCGGGAGTACCCTCCCAAAAGGAAAAAGATGTGTTTGTCAGGTTTGGTTTGTCTTAGTTGGGTCAGGAGGGTTCAACCAGAAATGTTATGCTTATGTATAAGACTACCCTTCTTCCCAAAAGCTTCGCAGGAACTACTCTACGATGGACGACTGCCCGTAAGGGGTTCACTGCACATGGCCCTTGCAGAGGAAAAACTTTATCCTAGTGAATAGAAAATGCTAAGCTCCATATAATATAGGGAATAACACGCTTTAGGGAAGAACATAGAATAAAAGAGGATCCAATATGTGGAACACAACGATAATTAGAAATTCATAATTAGAGATATTGTAATATACTCTTTCCTATAACTTCTCATACCTAACCAACCCACTAAAATACAAATAGGGATAAGAAATATGGTCAATATCACGAAGGAAAAAGAGAGGCCATCTATACCAAAATTCAAATTCATGTTTTCATAAGGAAGCTATCAAAGGCTTTCCATAAAATGAGATTTGGCCGTAGAAGGATCAAATTGTATTCGAGGAACAAGGGAATACAAAAATGTAATAAGAGAGGCACATCAACTAATCAATCGTATCAATTGTATTCTTGAATTTGGAATGAAAAGATGAAGAATGCTTCCTAGCACGGGACACAGAATAGGACCACTTAGATCAGAATAGCATTCACAGAAATGTTCTAACATAGAGTAGAATCGAACATTGAAGAGATTAGTTGACAACAGTCAAAAGATGGGCGCCTAATTCCAAGACAATAGGGGTCTATCAGTGCAAGTCAGCTGAACACCGAGATTGATGAGTGGGTATGTGGGTTAGTGTGATTCACATTGACTCAAGAAATAGTTTTGATGATAACAAAGCAAAGAAAGGAAGGCAAATGCACAAGACAATCCCAAAGAACATCAAGTCTAGAATATAGGCTTTAGAACCTGTGTAAAGGTAGTTAAAGGATTCATACTAAGCTCATAAAATGTTTTCTTACTCAAATCAAATACGTTTTACAAAATAAGGATTTACATATGTTAATATGGCTTTTAAGATTAGGAAAAATGTTTTTGAAAACCTCTTTAAAATTTATCTTGAAAAAACCTTTCACAGAAGCCAATTTGTTAAATTCCCAATCGATTAAGATATGGCCCTAACCAATTATTTGCTTTGACAGAAGCCAATTTGGTTAGATTCCTAACTGATTAGGATATGGCCCTAACTGATTATTTGCTTTCACAGAAGTCAAATTGTTAAGTTCCTAACCAATTAGGAAATGCTCCTAACTAGTTATTCTATTTCACAGAAGCCAAAATCTAAAGGTCCTAACTAATTATCAATTTCTTGTATTTGGTTAGGAGATGTATTTGGAGTCAATTCTTGACTCTAAACCGATTAGGACAAAGTCTTAATCAGTTATCTGGGTAACTGGAACTTACGTTCAACAGCTATATTAAATAGCATTTAATGCTCTTAACTACCCCAACGGCTATTATTTGCCCTTAGCTATAAATCTAAAGTGTTGAGCATTTATGAATGGTTAGAAAAACTAAGAGAAACAATCTGAAAACCATTTTTCTAAGCATTAAACACTAGCTTTTGACTTCCCTTTGATCATACTCTGTTTTGAGCTTAGAACGTGTGAATCTTCAATACCCATAAGCTTCAATTTGTATTATCCACTCTAAAGAGAGAGTTTCATTTCTTTTATATCTTATTCAATCTATAAAAGAGGGTAAGACATCTCTCAAAGCATTGTAAAGGGTGAGGTATCCTAAGGTGGTGTTGAGTGCTCCAGTTTGTAAAGGTTACAAGCACCTGATTCAAGCTTGGAATTTAGTGAAAAATCTCAAGTGATTGCTTGAGGACTGGAAGTAAGCCACAAGTGGATTGATGGCTGAACCAGGATAAAGTTTGGTGCTTATTTTTTTCTAAACTCTACTCTTTACTTTGAGCATTGTTTTATTGCTTTAACTGAATTCTATCTCTTTTGGTTAATTCATTTAAGAGTGAAAAGCTTATATCTCCTCTTTCCATTCATCTCTAACAAACAATAGCTTCAATGAAAATAAGAATTCAAGTATTTTGTGAAATATTTGCGAACTTATTTTTTATACTCAATTCACCCCCTTCTTAAGTATTGAGGCCACTTAATAATAAGTGGTATCAGAGCTAGACTCTTATGTAAAGAGCTTAGTAACTTCAAGAGAAGTGATGGCTTCAAATGATTTTTCTAACGAAGGTTCTTCTATTAATCAACCTCCCTATTTCAATGGTGATGGTTATGCCTATTGGAAAGAAAGAATAAATTTTTTTATTGAAGCTATTGATATTGATGTGTGGGATGCCGTTGAAAATGATGCATTTGTTCCCACACGCATAGTAGATGGTGTGAGAATTAACACACCTAGAAGTGAATGAACGGATGAAGACAAAAAGAAGGTTCAATACAATTTGAGAGCCAAGAACATCATTACCACATCCTTGGGGTATGATGAATTCTTTAAGGTGTCAAATTGTAAGACCGCCCAAGAAATGTGGGATACCTTGCATATAACTCATGAGGGTACAAGTGAAGTAAAAAGATCAAGAATAAACTCTCTCATTCATGAGTATGAATTGTTTAGAACGAATCAAGGAGAAAGCATTCAAGAGATGCAAAAAAGATTTACACATATTATAAATCATCTTGCTTCATTAGGAAAAACTTTTCCTAATGAGGATCTTATTAACAAAGTCTTGATGTATTTGAGTAAGAATTAGCAACCCAAGGTGACGGCTATTACGGAATCAAGAAACTTATCAACAATGACCTTGGCCACCTTATTCGAGAAGCTCCAAGAGCATGAATTGGAGCTAAATAGGCTTAATCAAAGTGAAGAACATGATAAGAAGAAAAAGGGAATTGCTCTCAAAGCCACCTCCTCCACAATTGAAGATGAAGATAAAGATGATGAATATGGCATTGTAAGTCTTGAAATGAATGAAGAAAATTTCAGTCTCATTGTAAAGAAGTTTGAAAGATTTCTCAAGAAAAAAGGAAGTCAAAGAAGACCATCTTTTCCTTCTAAGAAGACATATCAAAAGGGAGAATGAGTTTCATCTACTCCAACTTATGGAAAGCCTAGGCACATGAAGATGGAGTATCCGATTTATAAAAAAAAGATGGAGAAATTTGAAAAGAGACATTTCAAGGAAAGAAAAGGAAAGAGAGCATACATTGCTTAGGAAAACAACGATATGGATTCCACCGATGATTCAGAAAATGAGAAAGCTCACATTTGCCTCATGGCAAATGAACAAGGAGAAGAAAGTGAAGAGAGTGAGACCGAGGTAATATCTTCTAACTTAGATTCTTCACCTTCTTATAATGAATTACAAGATGCTTTTCAAGAATTGTATGATGAATCTATGAAGCTCACAAAAATGGTTCTATCTTCCAACAAAATAATCTTCTTATTGGTAAACAAAGTTTTTATTTTAAATAAGGAGATAAATGAGCTTAAGATTGAAAATAATACCTTAGGACTTATTGATGCTAACTCATTGTGCATGACTTGTTTATCACATGATAAAACATTCATACCCTTACCTTTCTCATAATGCAAATCATTCGAAAAAGAAATTGAAGATTTAAACAATACTCTTGCAAAATTTACCTTTGGAAGAGATAACTTGAATGTGTTGTTAGGGAAATAAAAATGTGTTTTCCAAAAAGCCGGTTTGAGGTATAATCCCAATAACCAACAAAAATCTTACAAAAATTTCTTTGTTTCCACAAATGTTTCAAGTAGTCCCTTTATCAAATGCTTTCATTATGGGAGGAAAGGGCATAGTGCATCCACATGTAATGTTAGAAAGAACATAAACACCAAGATTGGAACTAAAAAGATTTGGGTTCCTAAGGGCACCTTGCCTAACTCTAACACACAATGACTCAAGACAATTAGGGTACCAAAGGTTAAAACTTAAATATGTGTTATAGGTGTGCTTGAAGACCAAAAGCTCAAGTTGGTATCATGATAGTAGTTGCTCCAAACACATGACCGGTGATGACCCTAAGTTTTCCTTCCTTGTCCCCAAGAAGAGTGGTCACGTGACATATAGTGACAACAACAAAGGGAAGATCCTTGGAGTTAGTAAAGTTGGTAAGAACCCTTCTTCATCTATTGATAATGTTTTACTTATTGAAGGACTCAAACATAACTTGCTTATCATTAGTCAACTATGTGATAAAGGAAATCGAGTAATATTTGATTCTAATTGTTACATAATTGATGGTTAAAATGATAAGCATGTTAAGTTTGTTGGCATAGGGTCTATAATATATATATGATTAGCCTTTATGACATTTCCTCAAATGATGCTATATGATTTATGAGTAAAGAAAATGATGCATGGTTATGGTATAGAAGAATTACTTACATTTACATGGATCACTTAAATAAATTGGTTTCTAAAGAACTAGTAATTGGTCTTCCAAAGATCAAATTTGAAAAAGATAAACTTTGTGATGTATGTCAAAAGGAAAAATAAGTAAAGGTCTCTTTTAAAGCTAAAAATGTGGTTTCAACTTCTAGACCTTTACAACTTTTACACATGGACCTTTTTAGTTCCTCTAGCTCTATGAGCTTTGGTGGAAATTACTATGCATTAGTGATTGTGGATGAGTTTTTTACGTTTACATGGACATTATTCTTATCTCACAGGAATGATGTTTTTCAATTATTCAAAAAGCTTATCAAAGTTATTCAAAATGAAAAAGTTTTTTATATTGCATTCATAAGAAGTGATCATGGTGGTGAATTTGAAAACTATGAATTTGAAACCTTTTGTGATAACCATAGCATTGAGCATAATTTTTCTGCCCCTAGAACATCACAACAAAATGGTGTTGTAGAAGGGAAAAATTAATCTTTAGAAGAAATGGCAAGAACTATGCTCAATGAGGGCAACCTTTCTAAGTATTTTTGGGCGGATACGGTTAACACCGCTTGTTATGTTATGAATAGAGCCCTAACAAGGCCAATTTTAAAGAAAATCCTCTATGAATTGTACAAAGGAAGGAAGCCAAATATTTCACACTTTCATGTCTTTAGATGTAAATGCTTTGTTTTAAATAATGGAAAGGATAACTTAAGGAAGTTTAATGCAAAATCTGATGAGGGGATATTTTTTGGATATTCTGTATATAGTAAGGCCTTTAGAGTTTATAATAAATGAACTATGACCATAGAAGAGTTCATACATGTTACTTTTGATGAAACTAACCAAAATGAGCCGAGAAAGGAGCTTGTTGATGCTGTTGCAGAAATCTTGGCAAGAACACACTTGGAGAATCAAGAGAAAGAGCCCAAGAAGCAAGAAGAGAGACCCCTTCATCACTCTTGGCAAAAGGATTCAGAAATCATGGTTTTACCCAAAGAATGGAGAACATCAAGATATCATCCTCTCGACAAGGTGATTGGTGATGTATCAAAAGAGGTAATCACTCAAAACTCTCTTAGAGATGCATGTAATCATTTGGCTTTTGTCTCTCAAGTTGAACCTAAAAACATAAATGAGACCATTAATGATGAACATTAGATCTTGGCCATGCAAGATGAACTAAACCAATTTGAGAGAAATCATGTTTAGGAATTAGTTCCAAGGCCTAATGATCATCCTATAATTAGCACGAAATGGGTTTTTAGGAACAAACTTGATGAAATGGGCCTAATAACAAGAAACAAAGCTATGTTTGTTACTAAAGGTTATAATCAAGAAGAATGAATAGATTATGAGGAAACAATGCTCCTGTAGCTAGATTAGAAGCCATTAGAATGCTACTTGCATATGCATGCATCATGGATTTCAAGCTTTATCAAATGGATGTTAAAAGTACATTTTTAAATGGTTTTATACAAGAAGAGGTATATGTGGATCAACCTCCTGGTTTTGAAGATTTTGAACTGCTCAACCATGTTTTTAAATTAAAAAAGACCTTGTATGGCTTGAAACAAGCTCCTAGAGCTTGGTATAAAAGGTTGAGCAAGTTTCTTTTAAAAAAAAGGCTTCTATAGGGGAAAGGTTGACATTACTCTTTTCATCAAGCATAAAAAGTATGACATACTTCTTATACAAATATATGTTGATGATATAATATTTGGTGCTACTAATGATTCTCTTTATAAAAAATTTGCTAACATTATGCAAAGTGAGTTTGAGATGTCCATGATAGGTGAGCTAAACTTCTTCCTTGGTCTCCAAATCAAACAAACGAAGGATGGGACTTTCATAAGTCAGTGCAAATATTGCAAGGAATTACTCAAGAAGTTTGGAATGGAATGTGCCAAGCAAATGGCTACACCAATGGGCACTTCTTGTTACTTGGATAAGGATGAATGAGGTAAATCTATAGAAATTACAAAATATAGAGGTATAATTAGCTCACTCCTTTATCTTACAGTAAGTAGGCCAAATATTATGTTTAGTGTATGCATGTGTGCTAGATATCAAGCAAATCCTAAAGAATCTCACTTATGTGCTGTAAAATAAATTATGAAATACCTAATAGGTATTAGACAAATGGGTTTGTGGTATCCTAAAGGTGCCTTATGTAGCCTTACTAGATATTTTGATTCTGACTTTTTTAGATACAAAATGGATAGGAAGAGCACTAGTGGGACATGCCATTTGCTTGGAAGTTCACTAGTTTCTTGGCATAGCAAGAAATAAAATAGTGTGGCATTATCAATAGCTGAAGTTGAATATGTTGCAGCTGAAAGTTGTTGTGCTCAAATCCTTTGGATGAAGTGATAACAATATATTTTATAATCCTCTTATTAGGCTTCTTAAGGTTCAATTAGGCTTAATTATGTTGGTTTTGTCACATTCTATGATATTGAGCCTAATTAGATCACTGAAAGAATTATTGCATGAATTAACCTTAATTTATCTTTTTGGTAAACTGGTTATAACTTGAGTTGTAAATATTTAGTTGATATGATTCTAGTCTTTTAGAAAATTTAAGACAATTCCCTACAACTTTCATGAAAACCTCAAAGGCCAAATCACACATTTGGATAACTTAAATTGGAGTTGAAGTAAGAACTAGGGTGCTGATCCTGACAGCTTGACCTATGCATACTATTCATGATATAACTTAGGCTATAAGACTTCAGATGGCTGAAAATTTTTTGGTTGATAGTTAAGACCCAAATCTACAACTTTCATGTTGAATACTTTTCAAGATTATGAGGTCTAATGGGTCATATTAGGCTTGGAAGTCAAAATAGAGGAACTAAAACTAGGCCTGAGTAGTGTGCAGTAATCAGACCATATCTTGAGTTGTAGGAATAATTTTGGGCTCAAACTAATGGAATTTGAAAGCTAAGATCTAGGCCTACAACTTTCATGAAGACCACTTGGTAAAAAAATGATGAATGCAATGACTTTAGAGCTAAATGATTTCAGAGATAAAGAATCTCCATAATTTTTCACTCATCAAAAGTCATTTAATATTTTTCACTCATTTTTCACTCATGACTCAGCCCCCTTGTCATTTTGTATCCCTGATCCTCTATAAAAGGCACCATTGGCTGCTTATTTAGGAGGCTTGGTGTTAAATATCAAAATCATGCTATTTTGTTGTTTGATTATCTTGTTGTAGTTTTCTTTTGTTCTAAATTGAAGTTATGTTCGTCTTCTTCTTTTTCTCTTTTCCTTTCTTCTTGTCTATGAGTAACTAAGTTTCATTTTGTTTAGGTGAAAGGGTGAAGCTCTTAGTAATAAGTTAAGGTTAGATTAATTTCTCTCTTATGCTTAAATGATGTATTATCAAGTAGCCATTATATTTGTTATATTTTATTTCTAATCAATTTAGAAACCCTCCTTGTAAAGTAGAGTTCTTGATTTGTTGTAGACAAGAGATTGACACAATAAATGCTTAAACCCATTTATAAGTGTTGGTGTTAAAAACTCTCCTTGTAAAGTGGAGATCTTGATTTGTTGTAGACAAGAAATTGGCACAATGAATGCTTGAACTTATTTACAAGTGTTAGCGTTAGTGGATAATTAAAGGAACCATAATATAACTAATATAATTTTTAAAGAACTTTGAATGTTGTATTTTCTAATTGAAACCTCCATTATGTGTGGATTATAATTGAGTTATGAAAGAATTAATCTTGTCCTTATTTTATTTACCAAGAGTGGATCTCCTAACCCAAGTAAGTTTTTTTATTTGTGACCAAGTTTTATTACTTTTATTATTGTGACAAAATATTTACTTTATGTCAAAGAATTTTTCTTCATCAATTCCTTGTGGATTGACCTCAGACTCCCGAGAATTTATTAGTTGAGACAACCTGCACTTGGGTTTGTAACTTTTAATCCGCATCATGAAGCAATAACTTCTAGACTATGGTCTTGAACTAGATCACATCCCTATAAGGTGTGATAACACAAGTGTAATAAATTTATCCAAAAATCCTATTTTGCACTCTAGAACAAAACGCATTGAGATTATGCATCAGTTCATAAGGGATTATGTTCAAAAAGGTAATTGCTTGCTTGAATTTATTGAAACCACTAAGCAACTGGCTGACATCTTCACTAAACCATTAAACAAAGAAGCATTCTTCAATATAAGAAGAGAACTTGGCATTTTGGATCAATTATGCATCTTGGTGCAATACTTGTCATATTGCTGCATAATATGCTAATTTGCTGCATAATATGGAATGATTGAATAGTTAGTTTGTTTTAATCATTTTAAAATCCAATACTGACTTGATCGTCGGAGTTTCTCCTAACTTTATTTTTGCAGGTACTCAATCCATACTTAAGTCCCCTAATCTCATTATTCAAGTTCCTGATAAAGAGAAATATTCTCTGAAGAAGAAGAATTCTGTGATTAAGATGCCCTTGAAGTGGTTAGTATTGATAAAAAGGAAACCAATATAAGATGGATCAAACTGAAGTTTTAAGGATTGATTTCTTGGAGATTCTCTAATATTGGAAGTCCAATAATCTGTTAGAGGAGGGAAATAATCTGTTAGAAGAATTTCCTAATCGATTATTGAGGCTAACCGAGAGCTCCTTATTTGATTTCTACTCACTCAAACCGATTACTCCACTCCATAATTGGTTATTTCAGCTAACAGGACCTCACATTTAAATTTCATATGAAGCTAATCGGTTAGCTAGACCCCTTAATTGGTTATCTGCTTAACCCGTGGCCTCCCCTTTTCACTCCCCACAATTGCTCTAATCGGTTACCAAAATGCTCTAATCGGTTAGCTAGAACCCCCTAACTGGTTATTATGCTCTTCAAAATATAAAAACTGTGACCTCCCCTCATTATTCACGACCCAAAACCTCCATTGTCATATTCTTCCTCAAGCACCCACTCACACCCACCTCACTCAAGCACCTCTCCCACTCCAAATCCAACCAAAATCCACCACTAAAACTCATTTTCCATCACTTTCCACCAATTAAAACTTCTTTTTTCTTCCAAATTTTTCATCTTCCCTCTCACTTTCTCTCTCATTAATTGTGCCCTAGCCTCCATTCTTCAACCATGGTAAGTAGTTCTTCTCACCCCAAATGCTCTCGCACCAAAAATCCCAATGTACCTCTGCCAACACCCACTTCATCTCGCACCAAAAATGCCAATGTACCTCTACCAACACCCACTTCACCTCTTGACCAAGTTTTTTCAATTAGCCTCAACATTGGAAGGTACTTCTCCCATAGGAATCAAATGAAGGAATACACACTACATTTTCATACGTGACGTCTCACTTAACCCAAGTACATAGACTGGGACTTCTTCGTCAGAGAAGAATTCACATACCTCACAGAGTTCTTAGAATTCCATAGGCTGAAAACTCTTGTCACCACTAACCTCGGGTACTTCTATCTTGAACCCAGAAAAGTTCACTTCTGTAATTTAAATATTATTGGAGCAAATCTAGTTTCTGAATTTAAAATACATAGAATTATTGTACAACCAAGTCAGTGGACTACCTTGTTTAGTCTCACTTATTCTGGAGACCAACTCCCAGTGGAAAATCACAATTCATGGAAGGATTTTGATTGAGACCAAGCAATAGCAAATATGCTTCAAACAAGAACTCAAGTGCCAAAAGGATCTTTTACTACTGGTATTCTGAATTTACAAGATCGCCTTCTTCACTTCATAGTCACACACATCCTAGTACCAAGGGCAAGCAACTATGCCTTGGTTGAAGAAGAAGACATTTTCTTGATATGGGCACTTAAAAGATGTGTGAAGATCAACTGGCCTTATTATATCATGCATTACATAATAAAAGCTAAAAAAAAGGCAGTTATGGATCTTCCTTATGCCCTATTAGTTACTCGAATTATAGACCAATATAAGGTCCCCCTAGAGAATGATAGAATCGTGAATACTATGGGCCCCCACAAGTTTAGACTTGCCTCTCTCAATTGCATGCAAATGAAGAAAGTAAATAGCAAATGGATTTATGGTCGTGGACGTGTGGCAGCAGCACCACAAGAAGAAATTCCTGCTGCTCCGGCTGACGTGCCTATGGAAGAGGCCCCTGCCACCAATGAGGATCGCATCTTGGAAGCAATTTCAAACATGAAAGTTAGTATTGAAGCTCGCATTACAGATTTGAGAACCTATCAAGAACACAACAACACAATTATCTATGATCATTTAAGTGCTATGGAAGGTCGCCTAGGTAGGCTCGAGCATCGCTACCCAGCACCAGAGGATCATGGGGCTTAGGCATGGAGTACCTATTTCAGTTATAGCAGTATTTCTGAAGTTATTTACATTGCTTACAACTATGTTTTGGATATCATGTTTAAATGTGACTCAAATGTTTTGGATATTATCTTAGAACCATGGCATATTTAACTATGACTTGAATATTTTTGGATGGTATCATATAACTTGAATGTATCTGTTTATGAATAAGTTACTGAATATGCTTACATTATGGCTAAATTATCACTGATTATTTGTTCTAAACTACTGGTTATGCACTTTTTTTTATCATGACAAAAAGGGGAGAAGGATAGGCTCTTGGTTTTTGAGAAAATAAGGTAAAATAACAAAAAGTTTTATTTTTTTAGTCTTGGAATTCCAAAACAAAGCGGGAGCTGTGTATCTCTGATTCAATCACTTCTTGAACAATAGAGGGGGAGTAAGTTTCTAAATCCTGATATGAATTCCAATTATTATTTGAACTAACATTTTCTCAACAATTGTTTGTCATCATCAAAAATGGGGAGAATGTGATTCACATTGACTCAAGAAATGGTTTTGATGATAACAAAGCAAAAAAAGGAAGGCAAATGCACAAGACAATCCCAAAGAGCATCAAGTCTAGAATATAGGCTTTAGAACTTGTGTAAAGGTAGTTGAAGCATTCACACAAAGCTCATAAAATGTTTTCTTACTCAAATCAAATACGTTTTACAAAATAAGGATTTACATCTATTAATATGGCTTTGAAGATTAGGCAAAATGTTTTTGAAAACCTCTTTGAAATCTATCTTGAGAAAACCTTTCACAAAAGCCAATTTGTTAAATTCCTAACCGATTAGGATATGGCCCTAACCGATTATTTGCTTTCACAGAAGCCAATTTGGTTAGATTCCTAACTGATTAGGATATGACCCTAATCGATTATTTTCTTTCACAGAAGTCAAATTGTTAAACCGATTAGAAAATACTCCTAATTGGTTATTCTATTTCACAGAAGTCAAAATCTAAAGGCCTTAACCGATTATCAATCTCCTGTAATCAGTTAAGAGATGTATTTGGAGTCAATTCTTGACTCCTAACAGATTATGACAAAGTTCTAATTAGTTATCTGGGCAACCAGAACTTACGTTCAATGGCTATATTAAAGAGCATTTAATGCTCTCAAATACCCCAACGACTATTATTTACCCTTAGCTATAAATCTAAAGTGTTGGGCATTTATGAATGGTTAGAAAAACTAAGAGAAACAATTTGAAAATCATTTTTCTAAGCATTGAACACTAGCTTTTGACTTCCCTTTGATCATACTCTGTTTTGAGCTTAGAATGTGTGAATCTTAAATACTCATAAGCTTCAATTTGTATTATCCACAAAGAGAGAGTTTCATTTCTTTTATATCTTGTTCAATCTATAAAAGAGGGTAAGGCATCCTTCAAAGCATTGTAAAGGGTGAGGCATCCCTTCTTTGAAGATGCTCAAGCTACAAAGGGTGAAGTATCCTAAGGTGGTGTTGAGTGCTCCAATTTGTAGAGGTTACAAGCACCTGATTCAAGCTTGGAATTTAGTGGAAAATCTCAAGTGATTGCTTGAGGACTGGACGTAAGCCACAAGTGGATTAGTGGCTGAACCAGGATAAAGCTTGGTATTTGTTTTCTCTAAACTCTACTCTTTACTTTGAACACTATTTTATTGCTTTAATTGAATTCTATCTCTTTTGGTTTATTCATTTAGGAGTGAAAAGCTTATATATCCTATATCTATTCATCTCTAATAAATAACAGCTTCAATGAAAATAAGAATTTAAGTATTTTGCGAAAGATTTTTAAACTTATTTTTTATACTCAATTCACCCCCCTCTTGAGCATTGAGGCCACTTGGTAATAGTTAGGTGCTCTCATCCAGTGGGAAGTATTGAGGCGAGCCTCCTCCCCCTTCCTTTTTCTACTTTTCCTCTTTCCTTTGGCTTGTGCTTCTACTTGGGCTTTTCATTTTTATAGATTTTATAGAGACTCGAGGAAATTTTTCTAGAATTTATTGCTCGATTTTGCATGCTCTACTCCCAAAATATAGATAGACTTTTGAGGGCAGATCTAGGTTAGTCTAGAAAGTCATGGGAAAGGCTAGCTAAGTGAAAGAAAAAAAAAGAATATGAATATAAATGGAGCTATGTTGACTTATGTATGTCTTATTGACCAAACTATCAGGTATACCACACCACGTATCATCCCCTCTTTCTATAGAGGAGAGATAAAGAAAAAGAAAAGATATAGTGATTGTACCATAAGACCTTGTTTGTTTCTACTTGACGTTATTTTCAAGGGTTTTCTTACATTACATAAGGCCTTTATTTTAGGATTTACTTGGTGCTTGTGCTAAGGATCTAATCAGAGTCAAACTTGGATTTGGAGAAAAAAAAACATTTCCTTTATTAGCCGAAATACAAGTGTACTCCTTGATATTTAGTAAAGGCAGACTAAGAAAAACATTTAAAAAAAAAAAAAAGATCTCAACGTCCTCGTTGAGAGTCACTCCGTGAGATGTCCAATAGTCTCTAACTTGCTCTTTGAATCATAAGTTTCAGCCTGTTCCCAGCTTGCCTCGCTCTCATGTTGGCTCTTCTACTTGACTAAGTAGTATTTTATTTGTGTAGTAGGTGTATGGACTAGCCCATTATGCGATCAGCTGTGATATCTTACTCTTTTTCTTTCTTAGTAAATGAATCTATAACATCTGGTGGTGCCCTCGTGGGTTGGGCATGTTCCTCTCTGGGTCAGTCTAGTCTAATCGAAGTCAAATAACTCACACACATAGAATACGAGGTGATATTGCACTCCTGTACAAGGTCTACTTTCTATAGGCTACCTCTCCTATCCGCTTCTCTACAAGGTCTACTTTCTTCTTCCTTCAGTCAGACCGGGCCAAGCCTTTAGTTTAAGTAGGTTTGGGCTAGGTCTAAGCGCTCCTGCCACGTCTTGGCAAAGTAGGCTGATGGGCAAGCCTCCTCCTGCCGCAATGGTGTGGGGCGTCAGAGGCTGTTGCCCCGTGGCCAACTCGAAGGGGCTGAAGTTTGACAGAAAGCTTTTTGGTTGTTAATTTATAGCAGCACTGAGCAACATCCAACAGCTCCAGTCCTTCTGGTTGGTTTGCACTAAAGTGCCTTAAGTAGCCCTCGAGGAGTCCGTTTATTCTCTCCGTCTGAGCTTTCAAAGATATACCGACCGTAGGTCTCTTACTTACCATAAGATACCGACAGTCGTCTTCTAACATTACCGACCTTTAAATATCGGGTTTTCATCATCAGAAACAACCCGATTTCCGAGACCTCTTGCATTGCATTACCATAACGAAAAAAAAAAAAGAGAAATTGCTCTTGTGACTCGGAATGAACCTTTCTCGGTGGAAGAAAGGAATAGCGATGGATTCCTATGAAGCATTCAGGAACAAGAAGATTCAATCGGACGACGAATTCTTACGTGGTCCAAGGAAATCAAAGGTCCGCTTCCACGATTTCATCTATATCGAATCTGAATATCAGAATAGCTTATATAGTCATGATTCAATTCAGGTCCACTGGCTAATCTATTAAAGAAAACATTAATTACAATTATGTGTTTTTGTTTTTGTTTTTGTTTTCATTTTTTTGTTTTTTCTTTCTTTTTGGTTATATCCAAGTTAGCCAATAAAATTAATGTTTCCATTAGGTAGGATCCTAGCTCAAAATGTCTCATTAGCATTCTTGACATATATGGCTTTGAAAGCTTTCAAAGTAATAGATGAAAGTAGATCACATCATTGACTATAATCTTGCTATTACATATTCCTATGCTTTAGTATAGGCACAAACAGATAGACACACAAAAAGTCTTATATAAGCAGCACTCATTCATGTGAATGTAATGTACACTTAAACATTGCACTATTCCTATTGCTGCTTAGCTTCTTTACTTCACTGAGCTTAGGTAGCTTGAACTCCTTATCGTCTCCTTTATCCCCCTCTCTCTCAATACCATTAATATTGATATTTGGAAAACAAGTGATTAAAAAACAAGCTTTCCTTTGCATTTTGGTACTTTAATGACAAAGATAAATCAATATGATATTTATTTCCCTCTATGAAGCTTTGAACAGTTTTGAATAAATTTCACAAATGAAAAGATGCAGCAATACTTCAACTAGGCATTAGTTTTTCATATAATTTTATAATTTCAGATGTAAATTTTTTTCCTTAACATGCAATCTAAGTTAGATGGTGTCCTACAACATGTGTTTAAGATGGAGCAAGAGGAATACACAAAGGAAGGGATTGACAGTAATTACTTAGAATTTGTTGATAATCATGATGTATTGGACCTCATTGAAAAGGTTTCTACATACTTTTATTTTGAGCTTAATATCTCGTTAAGGGACTTATGAAAGCATACGCTTTTCTATTTTAGTAATCTTATTGAAACTCAGAAGCAAACAATTGTTGACCCACATTTCTAGTGAAAGGACTACTTCCAAACTTAATACAATGGCTTGCTGCTATGTATGAACTTAGGCTTGTGCCTTGCAAGTTAGATAGCATGTGTGTTGCATTAGATATGTGCAAATGAAAAGTACTAAAGGTGATATTTAGTAATTAATATGCAATTTTAATCATTTATGGACACAGTTCTAGTCTTGATTCCCTTTGGTGTTAGTTGATATTTAGAGAGAATAAGGAATTTTTATAGATCTTTGTATTGCATGGCGATTCTCGTGTTTCCTTTTATTTTGCTTTGTTTTAGTTCGTGAGGATTGTTCATCCTTATGTTATGTATCTGTTCCTTTCTCTGAATAAATTCAGCTTTCAATATAAAAAAATAATTAAAGTTGTTTATGTAAGTATTTACTTCAGAAAATCTTATGAATTATGATAAATACCTTTTTCTTGATATACAATAAATACTTGATTGTAACCACAATTTTATGTTTTTAACTTATACCATCCAACATAATCCATAACAACTAGGTTGATGTTACAAAGCTGAAAAATGATCTCAAGTACTTCATCAAGATTGAGTTCAACTTTTCAACTAATTGCTAGAGTTGATGTTTCTTCCAATAGCTCTGATACCTTATCCATATACTTTGATATCACAGTACCAACTCCTTTTTCAAATCCAGCAGCTTTTTTTTTCTTAAGCCAAGTTCTTTTCAACTAGTAGTTGAGGATATATCTGTAGTAGATGGATAAGGTTAGTCTGACTTTCTATATAAATAGAAATGTCCTAGTTATCTTACCTTTGATCTTGTATATTGCATTAGGAGAAAATAATTTGGTAGTATAGGAGTAAAGCGACATTTATATAAAGATCTTATCGTGTTTTACAAATGGAAGTTTGTAGAAGTGCTCCTTTTGAGACCTAAGGCCATTAATCTGCTATTTATTATGGAATCATAGCTAAGGTGGAGGCAATAGGATTTAGTAGCTTCATATGATTACACACTTACACGCTCATTTATTGTGATTTTTGGTACATTTTGATTTTAAATAATTATGTGTATAGTAAAATAATTTTTTTTTTATAAAATGAAAGTGTCTAGTTGTGGAAAACTATAATTAGATACCTAATTTTTTTATATATTTTTAAAATATTAGAGATGGATTTAAAGACGAAAAAATCTGTCTCTAATTTAGAGACAAAAATAGAGATAAAATTTTTTCGTCTCTAATTAAAGAACTGGAGACAAATCTTGGTAATTGAATAGTGATAGAACTTTAAAATTTAGAAACAACAAAAATCCATCTCTAGTTAGAGATGGAATTAACTTTTTAGTCTCTAACAATCAGCAACGTCACTTTTACCAACAGATCTATTTCTATCTCTAAATAATTAGAGATAGAATTTTAACTTTTTAAAGACATATTTTATCTGTTTCTAAATCTGATTTTTCTAGTAGTGATTAACATCATCTTAAAATATCAAATACACATATGCATTAGGCAAAATATTAATGCATTTCCTAGTTATGCATTGTAGCGTGATGTTAATGAACTAAATTTCATAAAACTAGTCAAAGTATATAAAGCTCTTATATTAAACGCAAGATATTTTAAATATCATAACCATGTTCATGAAGATAAAAACTTGATCGAGATAATTTCCTCTAGTCATAATCTTTAGATCATAACACCCACCTTTAGAATTTTTCACTTTCTGAAGATCTCTGATGCACGGACTCTTTAGCATATTGTAATCAAATCATTGATGAGTACAATACTTTCATGACTACTAGACTAAGGACCATGTGCCTCTATTTATAATGACCCAACTTTTCTCTATAAAAAAAATAGTTTCAAACACCAAACATATTTAGTAAGAGTGGTTATCTCCTTCGTTATTTCCTCCCACTTAAATGGACATCTAATACCACATTGGTATCTTGTTAGATAACTTGATAGGAATATGGAAATATAGTTCGGATAGAATAAGATAATAATGAGAGCATTGAAAGTTATAATACATTTAATTAAATAATATATAACAAAATAAAGGAAAGAAAACAAAATTAACCAACTTTGTAGATATGTCAAATAGGTCCACCTAGTTATCTCAACTTGTCTTGCCCCGTCATGCATTAGTTAAAAAAAATAAGGCAAGGCATATTGACCCATTTTTGGAATATGGGATGGGCTCCTAAGCCACCTCATTTTATGACGAGTTGTAACCCTCCTAAAATCATAAAATAATAAAAAATAATGGCTTGGTGGGTTAGATAGGTCAACTTGCCAAAAATTAAATAAAAATAAAAAAATAAAAAGTAGTAGGTTAGGTAGGTCAACTTGCCTTAAATTGAATAAAAGTAGGCTAACCCATGGATTGACTTGCCTAATCCATCACAAAAAATCAAAAAAAGAAAGAAAATTAAAAGTGACCTGATGGGTCAACCCGCCTTGCCCCGCCATAACCCGTGGGTTATGCGAGGCAGGTTAAAATAACTGGCTTAAAAAAATAGGTTGCAAATTCAACCTAACCTTCCTCTTTTGGTAAGTTAAACAAGTCAACCATTTAAGTCCAGCTCATTTTGACATTCAACAACTTTGTGACCTTAGCTCAAGTCAATTTGAGGTAGATTATAGTCAAGAAGATTAATGAATCTACCTAACATGAAAAGGAGTCTGGGTTGCCCATTGCTCTATCCTCTATTCAATGTCTAATTTTGTTTAGAAAATATTTAGTTCAAAATCGAATGAAATCATGATATATTTACAATGGTAGGAAAAAAAAAAAAGCAAAGCAAAACACTATGTGGGAAGAACTGAGAAAGTTTTTCTTCTAATACTATAAGTGACAGAATCAAGAGCAAGGTTGTTTAAAGCGAGATCCCAGTAAAAACCACTTGGGGGTCCAGTAAAAGTGAGCATAAAAGTGCACATGTCACTTACTATAAAGAAAACCATTTAAAACTAATACTTGTACAAATAAGTAGTGAGGTATAAATATTCTAACTAACATTTGAGTACTAAAATCACAAATTCCATAACTTAATATAGTCACAAATCATGTCAAAAAAAACATTTTTAATGTTAGCAAAGTAATATCTTCGTCCTTCAAAGTTCAACAATAGCAAAAATAACAAATCTCATAAGGTTTTGCATGAGATTTAACTACAAGAATTTTGCAGATTAGTGACAAAAATTTAATGATAGAATTTCTCCCTCACTACGACGGATTAGTAGTGGATACTGAGGGATAGGTGATGAAGATTTTTTCCATCGCTAATTAGTGACTCAAAATAAGCAACAAAAAAACCCTCGCTAATCCCTCATTAACCTCGCTAATCCCTTGCAAAATTCACTAATCCCTCGTTAATCTCACATTAACAAGGTTTAATGAGGGATTAATGAGAGATTTTTCCATCTTTAATTAGCGAAATTCTTGTAGTAGTAAGAACTAAAATAAATCATCAAGTGCCACTCTATGTTTTCCATCATCTTCACTTTCATCCCCAAAGTCCTTTTCATCCACAACATCATCATTATGACTAAAAGAAATGTTCTCTATGTTTTCTTCTTCTCCTCCTTCATTTTCTTCATCTTTATCATCCAACTAAACAAAATCATTAGTTATCTATAAGTCATCATGAATCGGTTCAGCTCTAGCATTAACATTTGAAGTTTCACATTCTCCTTTTACTTCAAGAATTATTTCTGTTGCTTTTCTAGCTTCTTTGTTAAGAACATTATGCCATTGCATATCTATTTGAAGAGTTTATCTTCCTTCTCCACTATCCATTCATCATTAGGGGGTAAATCATCAAGGCAATATTGGGCATTATTCTTTTCCCTTTTTAGTTACCTTTCTCTAAGTTTCAAATTATACATCACAAAAACCAAGTCATTCATCTTCTATTGATGTAAGCAGTTTCTTTTTCTTTTGTGAACCTAGACATAAATCAAAATGTGATTATAGTAGTCTTGATAATAACAACTCACATGGAAAGAATATTTAACTTAAGTACCATCTCAAATGAATTCCAATTCTGCTCATGACCTGAAGAGTTACAAGCTTAACACACCAATGGCAAACTTTTGGAGCTTTGGATAATGATCTCCATAGGAAGCCCACTAGTTAGCTGGAGTCTGTTTACCTTTTATTGCCTTTGTCATCTCATTACTAAACAAACTTGTAGTTTTTCTAAATGAATCACGTTAAATATCTATTTTCAAACTTTTCATTTGCATCAAGAACTATTCTTGCATCACATTAATAAAGACTAACTGTTATCTCTGGATTAAAAGCTTTAAAGTATAGATTATGGTGAAGCTAAGGATTTTGATTATATGCAGCAACATGCAATGGCCTATGAAGTTGAAGTGCCCACCTTTCATCAATAATTTTCAAAATTGGCTCATAATTGTAAACATAACCAAATATAATATAAACATGTAGGTTTATTGTTTCAAATTGAAAAAATAAAAAAGATTGCCTCAAATAGGCTCTAGAAATATTACCTTTTACTCTTAGTATTGAAGTTTTGCTGAACCTTCCTTTTTGCATGCTCAATTGCCTCATAAATAAATCCCACACCTAGTTTATTATTTGAATCGACCATCCTTACCATGTTTACAAAAGGAAATACATCCTTCAAACTGTAAGCTCCAAAGATCTTTAGAGTCAATATTCCCTATTTTGATTATAATGCTAACAAACTATGTCGAGAATCATTGATTATTACTTAACATTCTTGAGTGGATTAATGCATTTTTGTCAAGTCTGTTTTGAGTTTTATATGTGCAGAACTTGAAGATTATGCATGACAATGATCATTTCCAGGCTAGAGGATCATAGGAAAGACTTAAGAAAACTTATTGACAACCTAATGAAGTTCTTGAAGAACTTGAGAAAGTTGGCTCAAAACCTAATACAAAAAACTTGAGAAAGTTCACATCAAACCTATTAAAGTCTAAAGATTTCAACAGAAAGAATATGAAGCATAAGGATGATAGAAGAGCATGATATTTTGTAACAGCCCAATATTTGCTACCCAAATATATCATCATATAAATGAATAACCCAATACTGGTCCTACTACTACTAACATAAATCAACATCTAACCCATATCATTCATACATAATGAGTAAATATGGAGAGCCACGATAACAAAAGTTATATATACATTACTGCCTCTAAGGCATATTATAATACATAATCTTTTACAATAACAAAACTAGCATATTATATAAGCTTTTTCATCAAAAGGTATATAACTATACTAATCGTCGTCCATCTTCTCCTTCCCCTTTGAGGAACTAGTACCTGGATTTACACGGCAACATAATCAGAGTGAGAAAACATATCTCAGTAGAAGTATTCCAATACCAACATATAAACATATACTAATTAGAGAATATACTCAATTATTAACTAAACACTTCAATCACAGAAGTAAACAACATCTCCATCTCAGAGACACACCATTGCCCATACAACTGCAATGCATGAATATGTCATGATAGCAACCGCCTATACAATCACCATGCTATGCCAAGTTATGTCTAATGTTCATGTCTATGCAATAATCCTAAATATGTAATGCAAAATGTATGAAACCTTTTTCAAGAACCCAGTTCTATGGAAAAGTCATGATATGCATGAGCCTTGAACAAAACAAAGAAACCCAGTTCCATAAGCTTTGAATAAGCACTGGAAACCCAGTTCTAGCAAAACCACGGGATGTGAGGGAAAGACCATCCTCAACTTATTACTATGATCGGGAAGGTATGTTATCTCTTCACTTACAATCATGTATGATCACCCTCTCCAGGTAGTGAAGTCTCATCAACTACAAGGTCTTCAGCAATGATGACCTTTGTGATAGGAAGGATTGATTACCTTCTCATTCAAAATCACATTAAATCACCACAATGAGGACTCACCCTCATCAACATAGATAAGGAACAACAATAATGCCAATTACTATAATAACTAGCATGTCAATTGATTTACATTCTTAACTACCAATATGAAACACAATGATGTTAAATACCATGATAATTAATATACCAATTAATTTTCATTCATTTAAAACCTCTATTAGAGTCTCCACACACTTTAGGGAACATGTGTCAACGATTCCATCAAGCCAAGAACTTGGAAAACATCAAAAATAACATTTTGAAAGGTTCTGACCCAGACACGGCCCGTGTCAAATGACACAGCCCACCCCGTGTCCTACACTGTGAACATTGTTCACAGAATCCCCTGGCAGAGAGGGACACGGCCTATCCTGTGTCCTCAGACACAGGCCGTGTCGCCCAACTAGAAGCCCTGCATCAACTCTGCAGAACGTGGTACTATTCCATTGGTCTTTTTCTTGGATTTTGGTCATTCCAATTCAGTTTTTCAGTGATTCTAAGACCCCAATAAATTCTCAAACACATAGGAAATCATTAATCACAACCTTAAATTTCTTAAACCAATTTAATTTCACTCAAAACCAAAGATCAAGGATAAATATCCATTTCAAAACCTAAAACCCCAATTCTCCACTCAAATGGAATTTGAGGTATACAAGGGTTGGAAATCCATTTCCATACACCCAACAACTCAAAAACAAGTCATCATTAAGTTTTATAACAAGATTCAAGCCCAAACAACCAAAAACAACTCAAAACCTAAAATCACACATCAAGCTATAACTCAAGAACAAGATGGAGAAAGTAAGAAAACGAGTTTAAGAATAAGGTTCCCCCTACCTCAATTCCCAGAAATGAAACCGGTTAACCTTTCCTCCGCAAAAATAAGCTCATTCTTTTGTTTTGATAAAGATCCTCCTCCCTTTGTACCTTGATTCTCCTTTTCCTTTGTTTTCCCTGTGCAGCCGTGAGAAGAGAAAATAAAAGTGAGACAAAACTCCCACTTTTGGCCTTAAATAGGCCAATAACAGAAACATTTTGGTTACTTAAGTGACCAAAATTCACCTGAACAGTTAAGAGCACTTAGTTATAACCAAACTAAGTTTTCTAACTTCCAACAAATTTAAAATAAATCCTAAGATTCATTAAAAATCTCGTTACACCATTTTCACAATTTTCTATATCTGCTGGGGGTCAATCCGACATCAAAACACACAACTAGTATGCTTAAAAATGCCAAACTAACTCCGATAATTCTCAAACTTTAACCACATCTACTTCCACACATTTAGGATCTAGAAACAAGTTCTCCATACTTATCTCCATTAACTGAGCAGTTTAAGTCAAAAACAAGGTTGAAAATAGCTATATTTAACACATAGAGTTGTAGCAAAGTGACTAAACGTGCTCAGATGGTCACCAAACTTCACAGACATGATAATCAAGTATTAGGCTACCTCTATAACCTTATATAAGTCTATCATGTTTTCACGGGTGTTACATTACTCCCCTCCTTTTTAAAAAAATTTGTCCCAAAAATTTAGTTTACCTATGGTAAGAAGCCCCAAACAACTCATACACAATAACAGGTACAACCAAATTTTAAGAAAACAAAATTACACAACAAGTACAACCATGTACTCACTTTTTTCTGAAGTATAAGATGATATAACCTCCCTGCCTCGTACATTGTAGACTCTACCCGATCTACCCTCTGACTTTGCCTCCTTTCTTGGAGGACAATTCCTTGCAAAATGCCCCGGCTGGCCACACTTATAACATATTACTTGCTCAGCTACATAAGCTTTACCTCCATGGTGCCTACCACATCTAGCACACAACTGGTCATGACCATCCTTCTGATCTTGCTTCCTTCTATTGTTCTGGTCTCTATGTTGTGGAGTACTCCCCTCTGATCTATTTTCTGAACTCTTCCTCTTGAGGGATTCTTGTGATCGATGCTCATGTTGTGGTCTAAAACTCAGGGGTTCAATAACCCTACATTTGTTCACCAAGGATGGGTAATCCCTGATCTCAAAAGGTTTCACCAACCTCCTCATGCTCTCCCTCAGCCCAGTTTCAAACTTCACACACTTCCAACAGTCATTTGGATTATACCGGAGTGAAGAAGAAAACTTGGATAGCTCCTCAAATTTTGCTACATACTGTCTAACCGTCATGTTTCCTTGCCGCAGCTGTAGAAACTCCACTTCTCTTTCTTCTTGCATAGGTTGTGGAAAATATTTCTCCAAAAAGACAACTTTAAATACTTCCCAAGAAACTTGGGTCCCAGCTACCTCCATCAGTCTCTTTGCACTGTTCCACCAGTGCTCAGCTTCTCCTTTCAATATATACATTGCAAAAGACATCTTCTGCTCCTCTAAACATCTCATAGCTATGGAAATCTTCTCTAACTCAGTTATCTATTCCTCAACCCTTTTCGGGTCATAATGTCCTCTAAACGATGGTGGACTCACCTTTTGAAACTTAGAAAGGTCATGAAAGTCCTGGTTCCTCTCCTCCTGTACCTCATGCGTAGATGTTGGTATCGGTGGTAGTGTAGGCTGTGTTTGATTGGCCTCTAGCCTCTCAAGCACCCCAGCAGTTGCAGCTGCCTGCTCCCTCATCGCAGTGACATTCGCAGTCATTTGCTCACGCATCACTTCTGTCATTGCCATCACAGCCTCAACCATCCCCGAAGCCTCATTCTCAAGGTTCCGATTCCTACTTCCACACGGTCGTCCCCTTGCTGCCAATCGCCCTCGTACTGCCATAGTTTCTTATAAGCACAGAACAATCCATATTGAGTTAGCTATGCTCAATATCATATAACTGCACCACATAAGCTAAAGCAAGCATCTCAAAGACAAAACATACAATTCCATTCAAATAATCACATGTAAGAGACAGGAAATGCACAACCAACACGAAACATGCTTAAGTATAGCCAGTCTATAACCCAACTCAACAGGATAAACTGCTCTGATACCAAAATGTAACAGCCCAATATTTGCTACCCAAATATATCGTCATATAAATGAATAACCCAATACTAGTCCTGCTACTACTAACATACATCGACATCTAACCCATATCATTCATACATAATGAGTAAATATGGAAAGCCACGATAACAAAAGTTATATATACATCACTGCCTCCAAGGCATATTATAATACATAATCTTTTACAACAACAAAACTAGCATATTATACAAGCTTTTTCATCAAAAGGTATACAAGTATACTAATCACTATCCATCTTCTCTTTCCCTTTTGAGGAACTAGCAACTTGGATTTACATGGCAACACAATCGTGGTAAGAAAACATATCTCAGTAGAAGTATTCCAATACCAACATATAAACATATACTAATCAGATAATATACTCAATTATCAACTAAACACTTCAATCATAGAAGTAATTAACATCTCCATCTCAGAGACACACAATTGCCCATACAACTGCAATACATGAATATGTCATGAAAGCAACCGCCCATACAATCGCCATGTTATGCCAAGTTATGTCTAATTTTCATATCTATGCAATAATCCTAAATATGTAATGCAAAATGTATGAAAACTTTTTCAAGAACCCAGTTCTATGGAAAAGTCATGATATGCATAAGCCTTGAACAAAACAAAGAAACCCGGTTCCATAAGCTTTGAATAAGCACTGGAAATCTAGTTCCAGCAAAACCACGGGGTGTGAGGGAAAGACCATCCTCAACTCATTACTATGATCGAGAAGGTATGTTAGCTCTTCACTCATAATCATGTATGATCACCCTCTCCGGGTAGTGATGTCTCATCAACTACATGGTCTTCAGCAATGATGACCTTTGTGATAGGAAGGATTGATTACCTTCTCATTCAAAATCACATTAGATCACCACAATGAGGACTCACCTTCATTAACATAGATAAGAAACAATAGTAATGTCAATTACTTCGATAACTAGCATGTCAATTAATTTACATTCCTAACTACTAACATGAAACACAATGATGTTAAATACCACGATAATTAATATACCAATTGATTTTCATTCATTTAAAATCTCTATTAGAGTCTCCACACACTTTAGGGAACATGTTTCAATGATCCCATCAAGCCAAGAACTTGGAAAACATCAAAAATAAAATTTTGAAAAGTTCTGGCCCCAAACACGGCCCGTGTCAAATGACACGGCCCACCCTATGTCCTACGCTGTGAACACTGTTCACAAAATCCCCTGGCAGAGTGGGACACTGCCCACCCCATGTCCTCAGACACGGGCCGTGTCACCCATCCAAAAGCCCTGCATCAACTCTACAGAACGTGGTACTATTCCATTAGTCTTTTTCTTGGATTTTGGCTATTCTAATCCAGTTTTTCAATGATTCTAAGACCCCAATAAGTTCTCAAACACATAGGAAATCATTAATCACAACCTTAAACTTCTTAAACCACTTTGATTTCACTCAAAACCAAAGATCAAGGATAAACATCTATTTCAAAGCCTAAAACCTCAATTCTTCATTCAAATGGAATTTGAGGCATACAAGGGTTGGAAATCCATTTCCATACACCCAACAACTCAAAAACAAGCCATCATCAAGTTCTATAACAAGATTTAAGCATAAATAACCAAAAACAACTCAAAACCTAAAATCACACATTAAGCTATAACTCAAGAACAAGATAGAGAAAGTAGGAAAATGAGTTTAAGAACAAGGTTCCCCCTACCTCAATTCCCAGAAATAAAATCGGTTAACCTTTCCTCCGCAAAGCTAAGCTCTTTCTTTTGTTTTGATAAAGATCTTCCTCCCTTGGTACCTTGATTCTCCTTTTCCTTTGTTTTCCCTGTGCAGCAGTGAGAGGAGAAAATAAAAGTGAGACAAAACTCCCACTTTTGGCCTTCAATAGACCAGTAATAGAAACAGGGTTGTGCCCTCTAAATGTCACTTAAGTGACCAAAATTCACCCGAACAATTAAGAATACTTAGTTATAACCAAACCAAGTTTCCCAACTTCTAACAGATTTAAAATAAATCTTAAGATTCATTAAAAATCTCGTTACACCATTTTCATATTTTTCCATATCTGCTGAAGGTCAATCCGACATCAAAACACACAACTAGTATACTTAAAAATGCAAAACTAACTCCGATAATTCTTAAACTTTAACCACATCTACTTCCACATATTTAGGACCTAGAAACAAGTTCTCCACATTTATCTCCATTAACTGAGTAGATTAAGTTAAAAAGGGGGATGAAAACATATATTTAACACATAGAGTTGCAACAAAGTGACTAAACGTGCTCAGATGGTCACCAAACTTCACAGACATGATAATCAGGTATTAGGCTACCTCTATAAGGTTATACAAGTCTATCATGTTTTCACGGGTGTTACATCTTTCACCTATATAAACAAGCTAAAAATCTACAAAGTGAAAGGAATCACATCTGATAAGATTGAAGACTTGAGAAAGTTAGTTAAAAAGGTTGTAGTTGAAAAAGTTCACGAGGAATGTTTTAAAGTGGCTAGTTGACAAAAGAGTAATTGCAGGCTGAGTCACCAAAAGAGCTGTTACAATAGGTAGTTGCTTCTCAAAGTACAATAGTCTGCTCGAGAGCTTTAGCAACTATATTTTGAAGCCTATTTATGGATATCAACTTGAAGATTTAGGGGGGTTATTTGAGAAATCATCAAACCACAAGGGTCTAAAGTGTCCTTTATCTTATTAAATACCATAATATTAATTGATAATGTATGCATGTTAATATACATGTACTTATTCTTTTATCAAGATAAGAAAATAAATAAAAATAAAGAGTGTTTAATATAAATTATTATAATTTCTACCTGTGATACGTGATAAAAATATACTTATTATGTGCTTGTTTTGATATGAATTTAGATACTTTATTTGAGGATATATGTCATTCTAATTTATTATTCTTCTTGGTAATTGATATATTGGCCTTTGTGTTTGTTTGAGTCAAAATATAAGTTTTGGAATGAAATGATAAAGATTTGGTTGAATTCATTGCAAAGGAGTTGAGCTTGAAATAATGATAGCCAATACTAGCGGAATTCTTTACTTTTGCGTGGTAAAGTGAATGTAATTCAAGTTACAAAGGCCTAAATCAAGCAATTTCAGTGGCATTAGAAAGCTAATAGGAAGGGCTACAACTTTTGTGAAAAAACCAAAGGCTAATTCCTGTTTTAGATCATTACATGGCCCTTACCATGTAATCTGGGGAATTGCATACTCCCTGGTGTGTCAAAATTGTGAAAAAAATAGTTACAGATAGGTACACCACTCTTAGCATAATATTACATAGGTAGTGTAATTATGTGAGTACAAAACAATGCGTTACATTTCACTCCCCATGTAATTTTCTAGATTACATGGTAGGGAAGGTGATATGTATTGGATTTAGTTTTAAAAACCTAATTAGGCTAGAACACTCTAATTAAGGGAAATATTGACATTTTTTAGATTACATGGTAAGGAGGGTGCTATGTACTGGATTTAGTATTAAAAATCTAATTGAGCTAGAACACCCCAATTAAGGGAAATCCTGACAACCTAAATCCTAATGCAAATCAATTAATGCAATCCCCTGATAATAGACCATAGATAATGAATTAAATGGAGGAGATTAAGAGGCCAATGTTGCTGTATGCCCTAGAGGCCGATACATTTTCTGTATTTACATATATTCTATTATGCTATTTTAATATATGAGGCATTTTATTTATTGTGTTCTTTTTTAATAAACATAATAAAGTCCTTAGAATAGTAAGTTTGATGCTATAGGACATCAAGTGGATGACTAGATCATGAGATCCTTTTGGTTATAACATTATTCTTAAATGTCCCTAGTCAAGTATTATTGTTAATTAGGACAACAATAATGCATTGAGACTAGTATGTGCATAGACTGATGACCACATCTCATGGGTCATGGATATGAGATATCAAGTCTTCACATGGGTACATATTAGAGTAATAATGTACTAGACTGACCCGCCATGAGAATGCTACATGGATCGTTACGTGAGTGTCATAAGTGATTCTCATAGTGACAATAGTGTATGTGGTCCTTTGACCTGAAATCACTATGATTCCTATATGAGGAGTTGTATGTTTTAATGCCATTAAACGTCATCTGTAAGAAGGTGATTATAAAGTTAGTTATTGGATATACCGCGAATCATGCAGAGGGATGTGAGTGACCTAGATGAGATTTATCACTCCTACATAATAGGAGCAATATCTTTGGGCCCCCTGATTGAGTGAGACTGCGAAATACATGGCCATGCTCAAATGAGTCAATATGAGATATTGATTTCATTTGTTGTTACAAAGTCTACTTGAGTATCAGGAAATGAAAGATTGGACTATACAAGGGTAACGCATTTCATGCTTTGTGTTCAATCTAAATATCTTGACAAAAGGACTAAACGACACAGAAACATTAGTCACGGAAAGGTTATGTCAAATCATTGACATTCTTATTACTTGGGTAGCAGTGATGTGTTGCTAGATACCACTCAATACTTGTAATATTAAAGTGAGATTTAATATTACTGCTAACGTAATGAGAACCTACAGGGTCACACACATAGAGCAGACTAAAATTGGAGCAATAAATCTAAGTTGGACTTGGATTCAAATATGGGCCAGACTCATAACAGATGAGTCTAGGGGCCCACAGACTTACCTTCTCGCTGCTCACACTCACTTAAGGCAGTCACTATTATAAATAGTACTGCTAAGGGGCTGCTAAGACATACATATTACATAACCCTAGCCGCACCTACAGAAAAGTGAGTGAGTGAGCGACAGGTTTCTTCTCTTCTCTTCGCAGCTAGCACTGTGTGAGAGACGTGAGGCTCCTCTTTATGGATGTTGGACATTCATGAGTTTGTTCATGTGGATATCGTAGAGACATCATTGCTATTATGGTGTTGGTGATTCACGTCACTTCTTTTTTTATCACGCTTCAAGAGGTAAATATTTTAAAACTCGGATTATGGCTTTTTCGCATGGATCCTTGGTGGGAATCTTATTTTTTCGCTGCGTGATGTATTCGCAATTCCTTACAACCAAAGGATTACAAAATAAGGGTTGTAGGCAAGATCAAAGGAGAAGAGGCATCCATTGAAGTGATCTATAGTTCCTTCTTCTTCTACACTTATTTTCTATTTTTCTAGGATTGATTCATAGCTATTATCTATCTTTTAATAGTGTTGGTGTTTTAACTGCCATGTGTGGCTAAGTCCCCCTTTTCTAGGGTTAGGATAAAACTATTTACTCTATTATGTTGAATACTGAATTTTTCCCTTTATTAATGAATTTTTTTTATTCTTTACTAGTGTTCTTAATGCTTGAGGCATGTTGTGACCATACTTACATGATCTTAAGTATTAGGTAAAGGTTTGTGAGATGAAGTCTAATGCTTGATAATCTATGAATTGAACTTGAGACTTAAGACTAGGAGATAAGCTTAATCTTTCAAAGGTTAATGGGATATCATTGAACTTAGTGGGTTTTGACTAATTTAATTTACATGAAAATGAGGTTGATTTAGGTTTTAACACATTTTTAAAGCTGAAAGATTAGGCTTTAAATAATTTAGGATAGACTGCCTTAAAAAAATAGTTAACTATTAATAAAGGAAAATCAATGTTGATCAAAATGGGTATTGGAGTGGATTCCTAATCCTAAGCCTTTGATACTTTGGTTGAACTTTTATCTCTTAGACATGTCAGTTTTGATAGTTATTTTATTGCTTTTACTTTTATTTTATCACTCTTTATTCCCACTTTTGATCGCCTAATTAATTAAAATTGTTGTAGCTTTGTAATCACTTGTTTCTCATGGAAAGGATACTATACTTATCACTAATTTACTTGTTGATAACCCATGAACTTGAGAATTTTGCTCAATATGTATAGTGAAAAATTTAAAGGTGTTCCTTCACGAACAAACTTTCCAATGTTTACTTCCTTTAAACACCTTCACTATTCTTTTTTATTATTTCCTTTTATTTTCCTACCTTGCTACCAAGCCCAAGCTTTGTAGCCTACAATCAGCCAAAATAATACAAATTATGTGGAAATAAGTTTGTCCCAAATAGTTTTATATGTTAAGTTTTGATGATGACAAATACAAGACAAAAAGAATACTTTGCTTATGTTCTTTGTTGCATCCTATATAGAGCATATCCATTAATATTTGATAAATATCTTATTTGGATGTGTATATGAAAGTTTTATATGCATGTTAAACTAACTAGAGTTATACATTTATGAATCGTGCATATGAAGACATTGAATTATGATTTTGGACTAACTATGCTTGTTTAAGTAAGTAATACTTTGTAGGATAGCCCAAGTACCAAGAGTGAGCATTGCAACAAGAAAGCAAAAGATATCTATTAAGCTCAACACAAGGAGAATGTGATTAAACATATATCTTTGAAGATTTTGTTTTGATAACACACATGATGGGAAGACTAAGTTCAAGATCTTTTAAGGATAGCTTTAGGACTTAAAGTCTCTCTGTTCGAGGATCTCTTTGGATATCTCATAGTGCGTTAAGATAAAACAAAATGCTTCCTTAAACTTATACTAAAATTGTTTTGATCTTGAAAATAACTTAAAAATGTTTTGGTGTTTTTAATAAACTTTCTGGGATGCTTTTCAAACATTTATAACTATTTTTAAACAGAGGTATTCGAATAACCTTGAAGGTATTCGAATAACATCCTTCTAAACAGCTTTTTAAATGTGTTTAAAATAGAGGTATTCGAATACACTCTTGTGGTATTCGAATAACCTGCTTCTGAACCTTTTTTCTTTTATGAAATAAAAACAGTGGTATTTGAATACCTCATGTTGGTATTCGACTAACCCGTATCAGTTTGCTTTTCATAATGGTATTATGAACAGTGTTATTCGAATAATGGTTTATGCTATTCGAATAAACACGGTAAACACAGTTCCGAATATAATATGTAACAAACATTTTTTTATAATAATCACAGAATTAATTGCTACAACGGCTAATTTTCTTTTCGACTCTATAAATGAAGACCGTGGGTCTCATCTGTTAGCAGTCCAGCTATCTGTTTAATTTACGCTTGCTTTGAAAAATGTGATTTATAATTTACGCCTATTTTCTGTGCTCTTTTTGCTAAAACTTTGAGATATCTTTTGAGAGCCTCTTAAGCACTTTAATTTGTATTATTTGCTCTAAGTGAGAGTTTCTCTTCATCTATATTTTTGTTCTTCTATACTGAGGGTGAGGTATCCTTCAAGGTTTGTATAAGGGTGAGGTATCCCTTTAAGGTTTGTATAAGGGTGAGGTATCCCTACAGGTTAAGGCTTTAGCACAAGGGTAGAGTTTCCTTGTGTGTGAAAAGTGCTCTTTTATGTAATGGTTGCAAGCACCTATTAAAGCTTGTATACATAGTGAAAAATCTCAGATTGTTTTCGAGGATTGGACGTAGACCACAAGTGGGTTAGTGGTCGAACCAGGATAAATATCGTGCCTGCTTTTTTCTTCTCAATCTCTTTATTTTACGTAATTTTGTATTATTTCACATTTATTTATTTACTGTTCTTAAAGCTTTTATTCTTTATCTCGCAATTCTTTCTCTTTAATTTAATAGCTTAAATATTTGTGTTTATTTTAAGAGCATTTGTGAAAAGTTTTTAATACCCATTTCACCCCCTTTCTTGGGTAATGGTTGCCATGACTAATAAGTGATATTAGAGCTTCGTGTTCTGGTGAAAGCTTAACTGCTTAGAGTTAAAGATCCTTATTTGTTGGCAACCTTGAAAGTTTTTTTTTAAAATGGAAGGTTTTGAAATTGATAAACCACCATTCTTTGATGGTGTACATTTTGTTTATTGGAAAGCTAGAATAGAGTTTTATATGCAATCTATTAATTTGGATTTGTGGGATGTTGTGTTAAATGGATTTATTTGCAAACCAAAAGAAACTTAGAATGCCTATGACAAGAAATGCTTTTCATTGAACATTAGAGCTATGCAAATTTTGAGAAGTAGTTTGAATGATTAGATGCTTTCCTTACATGAAAAGTATACTTAACTTTGACAAAGTGCCTAATTAGATATTAACTTGCTAATTTATCATTGCATTTAGAGTAGATAATATTAGTTCTATACATGCTTTGATCCATATAGCATATTCCATCAAGGAGATGTACTTATGTTCTTTTAACTTGGATTAATCTGTCTTAATGAATATGTTTTTTTAATATAAAACCTCTCTACCCCTCTAAAATACTTTTGAAAATATAATGTACTCTTGTAAATTTCTTTTTGAAAGGGGAAGAAGTTTTAAAATGGTTTTTAATTGAGGAATTAAGAAGATGTATCTTTGCCTTGCTTTTCTTTAAGGTAATATGCTTACATGGTCTTGGCATACATATTTCCTTTATCTATCTTGTGCTTCAATAAGGGGGAGCTTATCTTACTTATCTTACATATCTTTCTTCCATGTCCTTGTTGACTAAAAATATATATGCTTGACTATTTTAAACTTTATGTTTTGATAATATGCATATTTTGAGGGGGAGTCTAGCCCTTAAATTGTTGTTTATATCTTTTGGTTTATATCCTTGTTTGATTACATAAAGTGTTTTATTGTCATCATATGCTAAATGTTGACATACAAAAATATGACAAGCATTGCATAAATAATCCTCTATATCTTGAAAGTATGATCATTTCATCTCTCTATTCTTGAATCATATGTAGAATCTATAAGGGGGATAAAATATTTTTTTCCTTTCTAAGCTTTTTTGTTGATGTCAAATAGGGGGAGTGAAAAATAAAAATAAAAATATGTTCTTGTACTTATTATTTGATATGTTTACATGAATATTCATTCTTGTATATTGTTCAACATAAATTTTTTGGTGATTTGTCTTCATCAAAAATGGAGAGATTGTGAAAATAAGTTTGCCCCAAATGATTTTATATGTTAAGTTTTGATAATGACAAATACAAGACAAAAAGAATACTTTGCTTATATTCTTTGTTGCATCCTATATAGAGCATATCCATTAATAATTAATAAATATCTTATTTGGATGTGTATATGAAAGTTTAATATGCATGTTAAACTAACTAGAGTTATACATTTATGAATCATGGATATGAAGACATTGAATTATGATTTTGAACTAACTATGCTTGTTTAAGTAAGCAATACTTTGTAGGATAGCCCAAATACCAAGAGTGAGCATTGCAACAAGAAAGTAAAAGATATCTATTAAGCTCAACACAAGGAGAATGTGATTAAACATATGTCTTTGAAGATTTTGTTTTGATAATACACATGATGGGAAGACTAAGTTCAAGATCTTTTAAGGATAGCTTTAGGACTTAGAGTCTCTCTGTTCGAGGATCTCTTTAGATATCTCATAGTGCGTTAAAATAAAACAAAATGCTTCCTTAAACTTATACTAAAATTGTTTTGATATTGAAAATAACTTGAAAACATTTTGGTGGTTTTGATAAACTTTCTGGGATGTTTTTCAAACATTTATAACTGTTTTTAAACAGAGGTATTCGAATAACCTTGAAGGTATTCAAATAACATCCTTCTAAACAATTTTTTAAATGTGTTTGAAATAGAGGTATTCGAATACACTCTTGTGGTATTCGAATAACCTGCTTCTGAACCTTTTTCTTTTATGAAATAAAAATAGTGGTATTCGAATACCCCATGTTGGTATTCGAATAACCCATATCAGTTTGCTTTTCACGATGGTATTATGAACAGTGTTATTCGAATAATGGTTTATGCTATTCGAATAAACACGGTAAACACAGTTCCGAATATAGTATGTAACAGACATTTTTTTTATAATAATCACGGAATTAATTGCTACAACTGCTAATTTACTTTCTGACTCTATAAATAGAGGTCGTGGGTCTCATCTGTTAGCAGCCCAACTATCTGTTTAATTTACGCTTGCTTTGAAAAATGTGATTTATAATTTATGCCTATTTTCTGTGCTCTTTTTGCTAAAACTTTGAGATATCCTTTGAGAGCCTCTTAAGCACTTCAATTTGTATTATTTGCTCGGAGTGAGAGTTTCTCTTCATCTATATTTCTGTTCTTCTATATTGAGGGTGAGGTATCCTTCAAGGTTTGTATAAGGGTGAGGTATCCCTTCAAGGTTTGTATAAGGGTGAGGTATCCCTGCAGGCTGAGACTTTAGCACAAGGGTAGAGTTTCCCTATGTGTGAAAAGTGCTCTTTTATGTAACGGTTGCAAGCACCTATTGAAGCTTGTATACATAGTGAAAAATCTTGGATTGTTTTCGAGGACTGGACGTAGACCACAAGTGGGTTAGTGGCCGAACCAGGATAAATATCGTGCTTGCTTTTTTCTTCTCAATCTCTTTATTTTACGTAATTTTATATTATTACATATTTATTTATTTGTTATTCTTAAAGCTTTTATTCTTCATCTCGTAATTCTTTCTCTTTTATTTTATAGCTTAAATATTTGTGTTTATTTCAAGAGCATTTGTGAAAAGTTTTTTATACCCAATTCACCCCCTTCTTGAGTAATGGTTGCCATGACTAACAAATTATATATTCATGAGTGTGGTGCACCAAAGAAGGAGCCACACTTTATTTTCAAAGTTATGAGTGGGGCCTACTCCTATAAGACCAGTTAGAGTATGTTTTCTTGAAATTGATTTAATTTCACAAACTACTCTCCTTTTCATTCCTAACCTTTTTCTTTTAAATTTTAAATTCAAATTATTTTTTTAATTAATTATGTATATCTCTTTTATAATTTTAATAACTTTAAATATTTTTTCTCTTTTAATTTATATCTATTTGGATTCTATTTTAATTAAAAAAACTTGTGCAATGCAAGCGATACTTACTAATTATTTATAAATTATGAAGAATCACTTTACTTACTTGATCAAAAAACTGATGATGATAATGATGATGATGAGGAGGAGGAGGAATCAAATTAGTTATTTTAATTTGTTAGTTATTTCTACGGTATCTTTGGGAGGAATCAATTTACTCTCACTGTCCTTGAACTTCACAGTAATTAAAATGGTTAATAGCAAAGAGAGTGATATGACAAATTAGGAGACTGGAGCCATTCTTGCACAATGGTTGTTGTAAAAATTTTATAGCTGGGGCTTTTCTTTTATATGGAGTGCTAAAGTATGACTAGGCCTCAATTACTAGATAACTATGGTAACAATTAAGACTCATTAATGAAGTACTAAATTGCATTTAATATCTGGGTACTAATTAAGATTTATTTATTATTTTATATTTTTTGTATTTAAAATATTGGAAGTTTTCCAAAAAAATGCATCAAATTTATTTTAGAATTTTTTTTCTTTTCTATCTTTAGTGTGAATTCAATTTATTTAGTTGACTAAATTTTTCATCAAAATTAATACTCATTTATCTCTTTTCTTTATAATTTTTGGGTCTTTTCTTGTATTTATGTTAAATAAAAAACTTTTTAAGATAAAATAAATTTTAATGGAGACACCAAGTCATACATAGAGTTGAATTCACTTGCAATTCAAATAAGATACATGTCAGGATAAGAATCAAATTGATATAACATAGCACAATCTAGATAATTAAGTTCAGATAGAGGGCTACTCTAGGCTAGCCAGATTTAACACCCTTGATTGTAATATAGAGCCTTTAGTATTATCCACTTCAATATTAGATACAGTGACCACTAGTTGTTGTAAGTTCCAAACTCCTTTTAAGCTAATGTTTATATCTTAGTTTTGAAGGTAATAAACTGTGATGAAAATCATTTATTATTGCTCTAACATTCTTTGAATGGATTAACTTGTTCTTGTAAGTTTTCTTCTAAGTTGTAATGTGTAAACCTTTAATAAAAATAAATGATAAAGATCACTAAAAAACTAGATGACCGCTGAAATGACTTTAAAAATTTCATGGAAGACTTGAGAATGTTTCTTGAAGACTTGAGAAAGTTGGTCCAAGATCCAGCACTTAATGAATCAGGGTAAGGTCACATCAAGTTTTGTGAAGAATGAGGGTTACTTCGGGACAAGAATAGAAGTCTTAAAGATGTTAGATAAGAAGATTTCTCACTAACAACATCAAGCTCAAATTAATCATATGTGAAGAAATCAGTTTGAGAAAGCTGAAGCGTTGAGCAAGTTAGTTGAGAAAGTTATACTTGAGAAAGTTCAGGAAGAACATTATCAAGTGACTAGTTGACAAAATTGTACTTGCATGTTGACTTAACAAAAAGAGCTATTACAACGGCTAGTTGCTTTCTAGAGTTCAACAATCAGATCTAGACCTTGAAAGGTCACACCATAGTTGTACACCATAACATAGTGTACTCTATATTTGTATAACCTAGACTAGGGATTAAATCGACTAAAGACAAAGGTCACGTCATCGATTTAACCAGTAGTTTGTCGATCCAATTGTGGTTGAACAGAGATTAGTTGATTGGGTAGTTCGAATGGGTCAAACTTGCGATAATACTCGTGGTCTAAAAAATTACATCATGATTTTTATGAGCAATATATCATGAGTTATAATAAAAGCTTATAAATTACTTTATTGGATTATATTTCATTCTCAAGAAATTTAAATGTAAACAGATGAGTTACACTTCAAGAGTATTCCCTTCACCAAGCTGTCTTCCTACTATAACTTTATCATTCCAAAGAAAGCATCGACGTGATCTTTCCTTTTGCTGACATGGTCCTGTTTTTAGTATATCCCAAGTGCATAATGTACAAGCATCTCGATATTGAACATAAATGTCAAAGTAGTGTAGTTCTCCTATCCATGTAAAGCTGCAGAAGAATTGTGTTGAAGTAAAAAGAAATACTTGCGGCCGAAATTTGAAATAGAATTTTTGTCCAACTTGTAGTATGTGAAACCCAAGATCATCATCCTTGGATTTGCAATGAAGGCCAAGCTGCAAATTATCTAATTTGTTAGTTATTTCTACAGTAACTTTGAGAGGAATAATTGGACTCTCACTGTCCTTGAACTTTAAAGCAATAATACTAGTTAATAGCAAAGAGAATGATATGACAATTTTGGTGACTAGAGCCATTCTTGCACAATGGATTGATGTAAAATTTTTCTAGTTGATGCCTTTCTTTTATATGGAGTGCTGAAGTATGCCTAGATCTCAATTACTAGATAACTATGGTAACAATTAAGACTCATTTATTGAGTTGTTAGAAGTCTCAAGTATGCTTTTAAGACTTTTTTATTTTTTTTATTTTTTGTGTTTAAATATTAGAAGTTTTCAATTAAAAAAATGCATCAAATTTATTTTAGAATTTGTTCTTATCTATCTTTAGTGTGAAAGCATTTTATTTTGTTGACTAAATTTTTCATCAAAATTAATACTTATTTATGCCTTTTCTTTATAATTTTTTGAGTCTTTCTTGCATTTATGTGAAATAAAAAACTTTTTTATTATAAAATAAATTTTAATGCAGACACCAAGTCAAACATGGAGTTGAATTCACTTGCATTACAAATAAGATGCATGTTCGGTAAGAATCAAATTGATATAAGATAGCGTAATCTAGAAAATTAAGTTCAGTTGGAGGGATACTCTATGCTGGCCCATTTTTACACCCTTAATTATAAGATGGAACCTCTAGTATTATCACGCCTTAATCTTAGATACTGTGATCAATAGTTGTTGTAAGCTTCAAATCCCTATTAAGCTAATACTTCTATCTTAGTTTTGATGGTAATACACAATGTTGAAAATCATTTATTATTGCTATAACATTATTTGATTGGATTAACTTGTTCTTGGAAGTTTTCTTCTAAGTTGTAATGTGCAAACATTTAATAAAAATAAATGAGAAAAATCAATGAAAAGCAAGCGGACCACTGAAATGACTTTAGAAAATTCATGGAAGACTTGAGAATGTTTCTTGAAGACTTGAGAAAGTTGGTCCAAGATCCAACACTTAATGAATTTGAGTAAGGTCACATCAAATTTTGTGAAGAATGAAGGTTACTCCAGACTAAATTAGAAGTCTTAAAGATGTTAGAATAAGAAGATTTCTCACCGACAACATCAAGCTCAAATTAATCACATGTGAAGAAATCAGTTTGGGAAAGTTGAAGTGTTGAGAAAGTTAGTTAAGAAAGTTATACTGGAGAAAGTTCAGGAAGAATATTCTCAATTTACTAGTTAACAAAATTGTACCTACATGTTGACTTAACAAAAAGAGCAATTACAATGGCTAGTTGCTTTCTCAACAATGAGATCTAGAGCTCCAAAGGTCACAACATAGTTGTACACTATAGCATAGTGTACTCCAAATTTGTATAACCTAGACCAGAAATTAAACCGACTAAACACCTAGTTCACAGGTCCCCATTTTAACCGGCAGTTTGTCGGTCCATCCGCGATTGATTGGAGATTAGTCTCATGGGTAGTTCAAATGGGTCAAAGCTGTGGGAACACTCGTGGTCTAAAAAAAAACATCACTATTTTTTTTAGCAATATATCATGAGTTACAACAAAAGCTTATAAATTTTGCTTTATTGGATTATATTTCATTCTCAAGAAATTCTAATGGAAACAGATGAGTTACACTACAAGAATATTCCCTTCACCAAGCTATCTCCCTACTATAACTTTATCATTCCAAGGAAAGCATTGATGAGAACTTTCCTTATTCTCACTTGGTCCTATTTTCAGTATATCTCAAGTGCATAATGTACAAGTATCTCGATATTGATCATAAATGTCAAAGTAGTGTAGTTCTCCTATCTATGTAAAGTTGCCAAAGAATAGCATCGAATTCATAAGGATCGTGCAATTTTTGATATATAATACATATTGTGCAATTATAATTTCCTTTTATAATATTATAATGCATTCTAGATCTATTCAATGGAATGAAACATTGTGTAGAACTATGAAGAAAGACACTGATTAGTGATCACTAATAAGATATAAGATATTATATACAAATATATTTAAATGTAAGCTTTTGTTTGTCTTATAGCAGGGTTACAAGAACTTTTTTTCCTACTTTGACTACATAATATATTGTATCTGTTTTAATCCTTCTTGCAACAGAATTTGTCACCATCCATGATTCGATTCCTTGAGCTCATTCTAAATGGTCTAATTGATTGTAGTGAGATTATCACTCTAATCTTGTTGCAATTCCTCGGTCTCATTAATGGTCTCGTGATTTAATTTGTAGGGTTTGTGCAAGTTCTGTCTAATTCTAACTTGAAGATGTGTGATTGGGAGTGTGGAGCAGGTTAGAACGTCTAATATCCAAGCTCTGTGTCACATCTAATATAATTGACTAAATGTTTATTGAAGTTAAAAATGTCAATCAACAAATAAAGTGTATAAAGCACACATAATTAGATCCTATATATTTTGTATCCATCCACTAATGGATGAAAGATTGGGAAGAAAAGCATGGATAACAATAGCCTAGTAGGTCTTAATGCTTTTATTATTAATTGTGTTTTTATTATTCAATTTAAATTAAACAAGATTTTACTCTCACTTCATTTTCTTTTCTCTTGTAACTAATGAAGAGATTTATTTATTTTTATTATTTTTCTCTTATTATTATTTTTATTAAATTACAAATAAGCATGTTATGTCACAACCAATTGTGTAGAGTGGATTATAAGCATAGAGGTTATTTTGAATTTCTTTCCTCTTTGATGTCTTTCTCCCATTTAATTTTTTTTCCACTCTATTTGTTGGAGGTTTTAAACCACTAGAATTTAAAAAAAAAAATTACACAACATGATAGTGGGGTTTACAAATTGCCACAAATTGAAAAAAAACCGCCGCAAAATATGAACTATTGTAGGGCCACTAAAAAACTGCCGCAAATCGATTGCGGCGAATGTAAATGCGACGTTTTTGAAAATCGTTGCAATTCAATTAGCAGGGGTCAAAAACCACCGCAAATTGAAAAAAAAAAACCTGCAATCTAGCATTTTTTTTTTGTAGTGCTTCTTCTACACTTATTTGCTACTTCTTTAGAATTGATTCATAGTTATCTCTCTATTGTTTAATCATGATGGTGTTTTAGTAGGCATGTGTGGCTAAGTCCCCTTTTCTAAGGTTATGATGAAGCTCTTTACTTTATTATGTTGAATATTGAATTTTTCCCTTTATTAATGGAATAGTTAGTTTTTTTATTCTTTCATAGTGTTTTTAATGCTTAGCACATATTGTGACCATACTTGCAAGATCTTAGGTATTAGGTGAAGGTTCGTGAGAAGAAGTCTAATGCTTGATAATCTATGAATTGCACTCAGGTCATTAAGACCTAGAGATTGATTTAATCTTTCAAAGGTTAACAGGATATTATAGAACATAATGAATTTTTACTAATTTAATTTCCATGAGAATGAGGTTGATTTAGGTTTAATACATTTTTAACGCTAAAAGATTGGTCTTTAAATAATGTAGGACAAACCACCTTAAAAATATAGTTAAACATTAATAAAAAAGAATCAATGTTCATCATAATGAGAAATTGTATTAAATTCCTAATTCTAGGCCTTTGATGCTTGGTTAAACTTTTATCTCTTATTCTTATTAGTTTTGATAGTTATTTTAATACATTTATTTAATCACTTTTTATTTCTACTTTTGGTTGCCTAAACTATTAAAATTGTTATAGTTTGATAATCACATGATCCTCATGATAACGATACTATACTTTTTACAAATTTATTTATTGATGACCCATGCACTTGTAGATTTACATAACTTGCATAGTGAAAAATTGAAAAGTGTTCCTTCATGAACAAACTTTCCAATGTTTACTTCCTTTAAACACCTTCATTTTTTTTACTATCTCTTATTTTTATCAACCTTGTTACCAAGCCCAAGCTTTCTAGCCTAGAATCAGCCAAAATAAAACAAATTATAGATTCATGAGTGTGGTACACCAAAGTGGGAGTCACACTTTATTTTCGGAGTCATGAGTAGGACCCATTCCAATAAAATAAACTAGAGTGAATTAATCTCTTAAACTATAATCCTTTTAAGAATGACACATGTCATTCTTAACTTTTTTCTTTTAGATTTCAAATTCAAATGATCTTTTTAATTAATTATATACATCTCTTTTATAATTTTAATAATTTTAAATATTTTTATCTTCTAATTTATATTTATTTAGATTCTATTCAAATTTTTAAAAAAATGTGTAATGCACGCAATACTTGTTTGGTTATTTATAAATGATGAAGATTCACTTTACTTAATTAAACTTGATCAAAAAATTGATGATGATGATGATGGTGATGATGATGATGAGGAGGAGGAGGAGGAGGAGGAGGAGTACATGCTCAAATGTGCATAAAATGGTTCATCAAACTCATATTAGCTAGCTAATTCTTTGCATGACTATAACTAGAAAATGCGATATGAAATTTGATTATGTAAAAATACGTACTTGTTTCCTTATTAAAATCATGATCTTTATGCCCACAAAGGATGGGTAGAGGTGGTGAGAAACCTTGATCCCCTGAGATGAGGACGCAAACTCAAATCTCGCGATCGAACAGAGATTAGTCTTATGGGTAGTTCAAATAGGTCAAACATGTGGGAATACTCGTGGTCTAAAAAAAATCACAATTTTTATGAGCAATATATCATGAATTACAACAAATTTTATAAATTGCTTTATTGGATTATATTTCATTCTCAAGAAATTCAAATGGAAATAAATGAGTCACACTCCAAGAGTATTCCCTTCACCAAGTTGCCTCCCTACTGTAACTTTATCATTCCAAAGAAAACATGGGCAATATCTTTCCTTATTCTGACATGGTCTTGTTTTCAGTATATCCCAAGTGCATAATTTGCAAGTATCTCGATATTGATCATATATGTCAAAGTAGTGTAGTTCTCCTATCCATGTAAAGCTGCAAAAGAATAGCATCGAATTCATAAACACTTGTGGCTGAAAATTGAAATAGAATTTTTGTTCAACTTGTAGTATGTGAAACCCAAGATCATCATCATTGGATTTACAATGAAGGCAAAGCTTCCAAATTAGCTAATTTGTTAGTTATTTCTATGGTAACTTTGGGAAGAATAATTTGACTCTCACTGACCTTGAACTTTAAACCAATAAAACTGGTTAATAGCAAAGAGAATGATATGACAATTCTGGTGACTAGAGCCATTCTTGCCCAATTGGTTGAAGTAAAATTTCATAGCTAGTGCATTTCTTTTATATGGAGTGCCGAAGTATGCCTTAGCCTCAATTACTAGATAACTATGGTAACAATTAAGACTCATTTATAGAGTATTAAATTGTATTTATATCTGGGTACTAATTAAGACTCATTTATTATTATTGTATTTTTGTGTTTAAATAATGAAAGTTTTAAATAAAAAATGCATCAAATTTATTTTAGAATTTGTTCCTATCTATCTTTAGTGGGAATTCAATTTATTTAGTTGACTAAATTTTCCATCAAAATTAATACTCATTTATGTCTTTCTTTTATAATTTTTGGGTCTTTTCATGCATTTATGTGAAATAAAAAACCTTTTTATTATAAAATAAATGTTAATGGAGACACCAGGTCATACATAGAGTTGAATGCACATGTAATACAAATAAGATGCACACTACGATAAGAATCAAATAGATATAATATAGCCAAATCTGGATAGAGGGCTACTCCAGGCAAGCTAGATTTGACACCCTTAATTGTAATATGGAACCTCTAGTATTATCACACTTCAATTTTAGATACTGTGACCATTAATTGATGTAAGTTCCAAATTCCTTTTAAGCTAATATTTCTATCTTAGTTTTGATGGTAATAAATTATGTTGAAAATAATTTATTATTGCTCTGACATTCTTTGAGTGGATTAACTTGTTCTTGTGAGTTTTTTTGTAATGGGAAAACCTTAGATAAAAATAAATGAAAAATATCAATGAAAAGCTGGAGGTCCTCTTAAATGACTTGAGAAAGTTCATGAAAGGGTTAAAATGTTTCTTGAAGACTTGAGAAAGTTAGTCCAAGATCCAGCACTTGATGAATTTGAGTAAGGTCACATCCAGTTTTGTGAGGATTTAAGGTTACTTCGAGACAAAATTAGAAGTCTTAAAGATGTTAGAAGAAGAAGATTTCTCACCTACAACATCAAGCTCAAAGCAGTCAAATGTGAAGAAATCAATTTCAGAAAGCTAAAGTGTTGAGGAAGTTATGCATGAGAAAGTTCAAGAGGAAACATTCTCAAATGACTAGTTGACAAAATTGTACCTACATGTTGATGTACTAAGAAAAGCTATTACAATGGCTAGTCTTGCTCGAAATTTTTTCTCTTTGGTTGCACTATTTTTTCTAAGATTTATTTCAACTCCTTATTTGAAACTTTTGAAACTTTGGCTTACACATTGGTTTGTTGATGGCAGGGAGTCAAAATCTTATGCATCACACTATATTTCTTCAACAATACCTCTATGTTTTAATTATAGAAATGGGATCCTTGGTCACTAATTATGGCTCTCAGAACTCCAAACTTATAGAAAATGTAAGATTTGACAAAGTCTAAAACAATATGAGAGTCATCCGTCCAAGTAGCCTTTGCCTCCACCCACTTAGATACATAATCAACAATTAACAGAATCTAAACAAAACTAAAGGAATTGGGAAAAGGATCCATGAAACCAATGTCCTACACATCAAATATCTTACAAAACAATAATGGTTGTTAAGGCATCTCATTCCTACGAGAAAAGTTACTTATCCATTATCATTGTTCATAATTCTTATAATAACTATAAGCATCATGAAACAAGGTGGGCCAATACAATCCAAAGTCTAAGATCTTCCTGGCAGTGCATTGCGGTCCAAAGTGACTACCACATGCAAGGGTATAACAAAAATGTAGAATAAAGTGAAACTCACAATCAGACACACAACGTCTAATCACTTGGTCACTACACAGTGTCCACATATAAGGATCATCCTATACGTAATATTTAGCCTCACTCTTAAGCTTATTAATCTGATGCTTCATAAAATAAGTAGGTAACTCAAATACAACTAAATAATTCACTAAATAAGCATACCAAGGGTCCTTACCTCGCAGCTGAAGAAGATGCTCATTTGGGAATGTCTCTTGGATAGGAAGAGTGTCCACAACCTGTGGGACTTGGCTCAAATGATCTATCACCAAGTTCTCTACTCCACTTTTATCCCATATCTAAATGTTAAACTCTTGGAGCTGTAGTATCCACCTAATCAATAATGGCTTGGCCTCATATTTCTTCAGGAGAAACTTCAGAGTTGCATGATTAGAAAACACCATAACTTTAGAACCAAATAGATATGATCTAAACTTATCTAATGTAAAAATAATAGATAAAAGTTCCTTTTTCTATAGTTGTATAATTTTTTTGAGCAGCATTGAAAGTCCTTGAAGCATAATAAGTTGAGGTACTTTGCCCACTCTCTGTGCCAATACAGCTCCTACTATATATTTTGAAGCATCGCACATCAGCTCAAAAGGAAATGTCCAATCAGATGGCTGGATAATATGGGTACTGGTTAAAGTATGCTTCAAATGGTTGAAAGCTTCCTTCTATTTCTGATCAATATCAAACTCCACATCCATTTACAGAAGGTTAGACAGTGGAAGGGCTATCTTGCTAAAATCTCTAAGAAATCTCCTGTAGAAACCTGCGTGGCCAAGGAAAGAACGAATTTACCGCACACATATGGGGTAAGATAGAGAAGAAATCACATATATTTTTATAGGATCTACTTCAATGCTCTTGCTAGACACTATATGACCTAAAATTATGCCTTGCTCGCTGATGAAATGACACTTTTCAAAATTCAAAGTAAGGTTAGTCTCATTACACGTATGCAAGACTCTAGCCAAGCTATCCAAACAGGAATCAAAAGAAGAACCATAGACAATAAAATCATCCATAAATACTACCATGCACTCTTCTAAAGGATCAAAGAAAATACTCATCTTGCGTCGCTGAAAAGTGTTAAGGGCATTACAGAGGCTGAAGGGTATCCGCCTGTAAGCAAAAATGTCAAAGGGATAAGTAAAAGTGATCTTCTCCTGATCCTCTGGTGCAATGTGGATCTAAAAATAACCAGTGTAGCCATCTAGATAATAGTAATGTGATTTCCCAGCCAATATCTCTAACATCTTATCAATAAAAGAAATGGGGTAATGATCTTTTCTGGTGGCTTGGTTAAGCTTCTTATAATCTATGCAAACTCTCCAACTATTCTACACCTTGCTAGGAATTAACTCATTATGCTAATTTGCTACTATTATAACCCCGAATTTCTTCGGAACGACTTGCACTAGGCTTACCCATTTACTATTTGAAGAGGAGCTAAATAATTCTAACTTGCAATAGCTTGGTCACTTCCTTCTTCACCATATCCAGAATTAGTGGATTCGATCTCCTCTAGGGCTGCCTCACTGGTTTAGCTCCATCCTCAAGTAAGATTTGATGCATGCACGTAGAAGGACTAATACCAGAAATGTTTGCAAGTATCCATCTGATGGCTCTCTTGTGCTCTATCAGAACCTGTAGCAATTTCTCTACTTGTTCAGCTTAGAGGTTCTTAGCTATAATCACTGGAAGCTTCTCATTATCTTCTAAATATGCATATTTAAGATGCATAGGAAGAGGCTTTAACTCTAATTTGGGTGGCTACACTATGGAAGGAAGTAATCTGGTTGTGGAAACTATTTCTGCAGACTGAATTTCTGCATAATCAGTAGCTGCTATATAATCTGTGAAAACAGACTCATCATTTTTTCAAAAATGCATAAATTTCAACACATGCAATACACATCACAACACTATCACAAGCAGTACATGAGTGACAATAAACAGAATCAAGAAAATCAAGAAATTCAGCACACAACTCATCATAAGTATCATCAACTAATTCAACAAGCAAATCTATATGAAAAATAGAATGTTCCTTCATGGGATACTTCATTGCATCAAAAATGTTAAAATGTACTAAAATATCTCCAAACTCCATGGAAAGAGTTCCAGCATGCACGTCTATTTTGGTCCTTACAATCTTGAGGAATGGCCTCCCAAAAATGATTGAAGCTTTGTTGGATAGTGACTCTTCCTCCATATCCATAATAAAAAATATGTAAGAAAGATAAGCTCATTAACTCTCACCAAAACATCTTTTATCAAGCTTATTGGGTATACATTGCTCCGATTTGCTAATTAAATCGCAACACCTGTTGCTTGCAAAGGTCCAAGTCCAAGAGAATTAAAAACATAGGCATCATATTTATTGAAGCTCCAAGATCTAACATGGCATTTTCAAATTTTCAATTACCTATAATGCATGGAATTGTAAATGTTCCTAGATCCTTGCATTTTTTAGGGATTGGTTGAATAAAGGCTAAAACATTCTGTCCCATACTGATTCTTTCATTACCATTTAGTCTCTTCTTGTGTGTGCATAACTCCTTCAAAAACTTAGCATATTTCAGAATCTACTTGATTGCATCTATCAGTGGAATATTCAGTTCCACTTTCCTAAATGTCTCAAGAAGTTCTCTATTTTTCTCTGCCTCATCTACTTTTCTAGATTAATGGGCCCTCTGTAGATATGGAAGTGGTACTGCATGATCAGATTTCGACTGCTGTTTTATATGAACTTTTGATTTCTGCACATAATGTGTTGGGTCATATTTTTGTTCTCCACTAGTCTCATGTTCTGCAGAATCTTATTTTTCTGCATCGTCAGATTTCTCTGTTGATTTCTGGTTCTGCTGCTTGCTTGCTAGTTGAAGTTTAGTTGGAATTTGTATAAGCTTACATTCCTTAACATAATGGCACTAACATTTTCTTTTGGGTTTGGAATTGTTTGAGACGGAAATTAGTCAGAGCCTTGTGCTTTCAATTGACTCAATGAAGAAGCCAATTATCCAATCTGAGTTTCCAAGTTTTGTGTGGTGGCTTCTATTCTTTACTGAAACTAGATGTTATTAGTCATTATTTGTTTCACTAACTCCTCCAATGTAGGGTCAGATTTAGTAGGTACTAGACCATGTTGGTGTATAGGTGGCTGTTGTATCTGATGTTTAGCATGCTACTGAAATTACTGCCTACTTAGTCTAGAATTCTGCTAAAACTCTATTGCCTAGCTAGTTGCTAGTATTGCTGCTGGTACTGCTATGGTGTTGCCATATTCTCATATTTGATATTCAGATAATCCCTCCAACCAGGATTATAAGTGCCAGAGTAAGGGTTATATCTAGGTTGCTATTGCTGCTAATACTAAGGTTTACTAAGAAAAATATCTATCGCAATAATAGAATAAGATTAGGGTGCAAAATTATCTTCTTGAAGTATAAGGCACACATCTATAGGATAAGATGGACAAGAACAAATACCACACAGCCTTGCAGGCCCTTTCACAGATATTTGTTATTGTCCCATTACCAATTGCCTTACCAAGGAAATTAACTCATTAAGTTTGTGTTCCATCCTTTATTGGTTAGCTTGAGACACATGAATTTCATTCACTCCTCTGGTGGAAGTAATCATCCTAGTACCAAATTGTTGGGAGTTGGTAGCCATGTTAGCAATTAAATCTCTGGCAGCAGTTGGAGTTTATCAACTAAGGCACTTCCACTAGCAGCATCAATCATGCTCCTATCCATAGGCAATATTCCCTCATAGAAATGTTGAATCAATAGTTGGTCACTTATCTGATGGTGTGGACACCTTGAACACAATTTCTTGAATCTCTCCTAATACTCATACAGAGTTTCTCCTGATATTTATCTTATGCCACATATATATTTCCTAATGACAGTAGCTCTAGAAGCAGAAAAGAACTTCTCTAGGAATAGTCTCATCACATTATTCTAACTTGTCATGGAGCCAAGTGGAAGGTAGTAGAGTTAGTCCTTGGCTACATTAATAAGGGAGAATGGAAATGTTGTAAGCTTGATGTGTTCTTCAAGAATACCTTGTGGTTTCATGGTGGAGCACACCACATGGAATTCCTTCAAGTGCTTGTGGGGATCCTCACCTGCAAGTCCATGAAACTTTAGCAGCAAGTGTATCAATCTAGATTTCATTTCAAAATCAGCATTTATATCAAGATATTGAATGCACAAAGGTTGGCATTTCACATCAAGTGTAGCTAGTTCCTTAAGAGTCCTATTATGCATATTATTAGCCATATTTGTAGTGTTATTTGTATTCTCAGGTTTAGTTTCAATTTCAATGTCACTTTCAATTTCAGAAACTATCATTTCACTAAGCCTACGAGCTCTATTAAGTGTATGCAAGGTGTTCTCAATATAAGGGTCAATGTCAAACAAATGATTACTAGAAGACTAGGTTATACAACATGCAAAAGTGTAGAAACATGGGATATGCAAAATGGATTACACAACACTAAATTTATGCCAAAATAACATTATTTACCCCATCTATACAATTTTAAAAATTATGGAACCACCACAAGGTGAAACCTTTTCAAAAATGGTACTAAAAAATGTAATAAAAAAATCTTTGAAAAGTGAAAAAGTGATTTAAATGATGGAATTTAGTCAAGATAAGGTGGTTCTCATAGCTACATGTGAGCTTTGTAGAACATACCATTTTCCTTCAACTGAATAATTTTTAGGCCATTTTGAGATGGTTTGTTCGTACAAAAATTTGAAAAATAACCTAATTCTACTAAAAATGACCAAAACACACAGGATTTTGGGGTTAGGCAAAGTCTTGATATGATAAAATAGCATCAAAAGACATTCAATAATGTACTCTACTTGCCTACCAAAATGCAACTTAATCAGAGATGGTTTGGGTCGTACACTTGTTCTTACACTTAGAGACCACAATTGTGCTAAAAACTACCTGAAACAAGGGAAACAGAGGTTAGTAGTTAATTATACTCCTAATATGAATGATTAAAATCAGAATGATCCCCAACAATGATGTCAAAATTTGATAGCTATCGAGATTATCAAATTATATCAATTTATAAGTTAATTCACCAAATTACTTATAGTATAAGGCACAACTGGGTCGAGCCCTTGGGTCACTCTAATTAAGCAATCATATTGAGAAGTTAACAAAAAAGGGAAAATGTTGTAGAATTAATTAAATGAAACTGATTAAAAATTTTAAATAGAGTTAAGTAAACAACCAATTCAATGAAATAAACTAATCTTGAATTTAATCCATCATTGATCATTAAGAATCCATTCAATTGCTAATCAAATTCTTGGTCTTAGATCACATCAAGAAGCCTTAAGATGATCCATGAATTCTCTATTAAATAAGCATCCAGAATTTAATTAATCAAGGTTAAATGAATTAAGCACCCATGTAATCCTAAATTAACCTAAAATCCAAAATTCAACCAAGCTTAACAATCCATCAAATACCTTTGATGCATTGTTTAGTCTCTGTAATTCTGATTAAACATGTGGTAATTATGAAAGTATAGATCAAAAAATACATATTTTTGAAAGTGTTGAGGGATGTTCCTTATTAAAACCTCCAATAGGTGAAACCCAGTTAGAAAAAATCCTATTGTTTAGGAAAAAGAGTACATAATATCCTCTTTTACATATTTATACAGCCAGGACAACAATATATACAAATTGGCACTTAGGAAAAGTAAGAGTAAAACCTAAAAACATAAAAGTAACATATTTCGGGACTGATGGTCTTTGTAGATTTGGATTTTGTCAACTATAGTACTTCCTCAAGTTGACAACATTCCAGCTTTTGAGGATGGGTTTCCCTAAGAGTTTGATCAGGTGGTATAATCGTTTGTCCCTTGATCAAAGACTATTTTGTAGGGTCCTTCCCAATTTGATGCTAGCTTTCCTTCTCTAGGAGGTTTCCCATGAGTCTCAGTCTTGCTTAGTACCAAATCACGAACCTAAAATTTCCTTGGTATGGCCTTAAGATTATACCTTCTTATGGCTTTCTTCTTTGTCACTTCCCTTCCGATGTGGGCTATCTCTTAGTCTTCTTCCAACAGATCCAGCTCGAGACTTCGATCCTCATTGTTCTTTCTTCTTGGAAAGCTAATCTTGTTATGCTCGATTCTCCCATTTTCACTGGTATCATTACAACCCTATTCGTAAGTCAGAAGGGTGATTCTTGAATAGATGATTACACTGTTGTGTGGTATCCCCATAGCACCTTTGGTAGTTCCTTGACCCAATTTCCTTTAGCTTGCTCTAGACGCTTCCTAAATCTAGCCAAAACAACTTTGTTGGCTAATTCCACTTGACCATTTGCTTGCAGGTGCTCAATCGATGTAAAATGTTATCAGATTCCCAGTCCTTCACAAAATTCTTTGTACCTTTTATCTGCAAATTGTGTGCCATTATCTGTGATGATTGCATAACGGAGACTGTACGAACATATCAAGTTTTCCCAAGTGAAATGTTCTTCTTTTTCTATAGTTATCTGAGCCAACAATTCCTCCTCTATCCATTTTGTGAGATAATAAATTACCACAAAGAGAAACTTGAGTTGTCTATGAGCGATCAGGAATGTACCAAGGATGTCTATACCCCACCAATAGAATGTCCATGCTTAGCAAGATGTATGAAGTTCTTCGAGTGAATCTTGATGGACTTGGGCGCACTTTTAACATTTATCACATTTTTAATCATATCCCAACCAGTCTCGAATCCTGATGGATTTGGGTGAACTTTTAATATTTATCACATTTTTTAAACATATCCCAGGAAGTCTCTTTTCACTGTCGACCAATAATAATCGACCCTTCAGATATTTGAAGCTAGTGATTTTGCTCCTATATCCTAGCTGCAAACTCCCTCGTGTACTTCTGCCATCATATTGATCCAAGCTTAGGAACTTTAAGAGTGGGGTAATGAATCCTCGCTTGTACAAATAATCATTTATGATTATGTAAAAGCTAACAAACCTTCTAAACTTTTTGGTTTTGTTTTTCATCCTTGGGTACTACTATTTCTTATAAGAATATAAGGATCAGGAATTCCTAGAATCTGAGCTTTAAGGTTACCAGCATTATATGTCCTTTATCTATGCTAGGTTTGTTGATTGCTTCATGTAAGATTAATCTATTATTTCCCAGTCCTTTGGTGCTCGCTAGCTTAGATAAGAGGTTTTCCCTTGTGTTTTGATCCCTTAGTATATGCTCCATGCTAAAAGCTCTGAATTCCTTTTCTCTGTCTCTTAATTTTTCTAGGTATTTAGCCAGTTGTGAATCCTTTGTTTGATATTCACCTTTGACTTGTTGAGCTATCAATAATGAGTTGCTCTTTGCTATCAGTTTCGATGCTCTTATTTCTTTTGCCAAGATTATACCAGCTATTAAAGCTTCAAACTCTACTTGGTTGTTGCTTGCTTTGAAATCAAACTTCAATGATTATTCCACTACTATTCTGTTGAGTCCCTCTAGAATGACTCCTACACCACTTCCCTTAAAGTTGGAGGTGTCATCTGCAAATAAAATGAGTTCCTTTTTTTTCCTTTCTTGATCAGGTTTTCCTGAGAATTCTACTAAAATTTTTGATAGGGTGTGAGCCTTGAAGGGTCCACTTAGTTTTATTGAACTATAAATTCAAATTATTCAATTGACTATGAGATCATTCAACTGATGAGCTCAAGTTTTATGAGGATATGTTGGATAGGCTGGTCTAATCGTACGGTGATATGATGCCTTTGAAAATATGGTTTTAGTCGTCGGATGGTTGTTATCAAGGCAAGGACTAACTTCAGTCTTTTGGTATCGGGTTTTCGATCCCTGCAGAACTCGGTTGACAAAATAGATCGTGAATTAGTCTTTTCCTTTCTCATTGATAATTATTAAACTAATTGCATGATCTAAAAAATGATAGATACAAGAATAACTGCTTACCAGGCTCAAGTTTGGCGAAGATCAATGGGGATGCCATGAGCTCTTTCAATTTTTGGTATGCCTTCTCACATTCTTCATTCCACTAGAATTGCTCAAGTTTCTTTAGGAACTTAAAGAACAGTAAGGCACGATCAACTAACCAGGACATGAAACAAGACAATGCCACCACCTTTTCTAACAAACGTTGTACTTCTTTGATGGTGGTTAGGCTTTTCATTTCTAAGACCACTTTACATTTTTTGGGGTTGGCTTCAATTCCTCGGTTTGAAAGCATGAATCCAAGGAACTTGCCTTCCTACACATTGAAGGTGCACTTCTCTATGTTCAGGTGCATATTGAGTTTCCTAAGTTGTTCAAAGATTTCAGTTAAATTATCGCAATGCTTTCCAAAAGTTGAGGTCTTGGCGACCATATCATCAACATATACTTCTATGTTTTTCCTAACTCGATCTGCAAACACCTTATCCATGATTCTTTAATAGGCAGCACCAACATTCTTTGGCCAAATGCCATGGCCTTGTAGCAAAATTTTGCTCCATTGGTAATGAATGCAATCTTTTCTTCATCATTAGGATGCATCGGTATTTGGTTATAGCCTGAGTAAGCATCCATGAAGCTCAAGTGTTGGTATCTTGTTGCATTGTCTACTAGGTCGATGAAGTCTACACACTTTGTCCATCTCTCGTTTAACTATTTTAACATTAACACAATGGAGAGCCATGTGGTATACTTTACTTCCCTGATGACTTATGCCTCAGATAGCTGTTTGACCTCTTCTACCATTACTTTTCTCTTTTCTTCTCCTAGTCTTTGCTTCTTTTGAGCTATCAGTTTTGCCATTGGGTTTATCACAAGCCTGTGACACATAAAAATCATGTCCTTTCATTCCCTTGCAAAAAGATCAGCATTGTTTTGGAGTAGCTTTATCAATCTGTCCGATTGGTTTGGAGAAAGACTAGCACTAATTTTAACCACCTAATTTGATAGATAATATAACCTTAGCAAAAGAAATGGGAGCATTAGAATTGGTAGCAAAGAGTGACTCACAATTGATAGCTTGGAAAGTCAAAGGAAAATATCAAACAAATGATTCACAACTGGCTACATACTAAGGAAAAGTAAACGATATAGAAAAGGAATTCAAAGCCTTTAGGATATAGCCTATACCAAAGGATTAAAATACAAGGTCGTACCTTTTATGCAAGCTGGAAATCACCAAAGGACCGAGAAACAATAAATCAGTCATACATAAAACCATCAGTAGACCCAACATAGATGAAGGACATATAATGTTGGTAACCTTAAAGTTTGGCTTATGGGAATTCATAATCCTCATATTCTTGCAAGAAGTAGTACCCAAAGATGAAAAACTAGCCAAGAAGCTCAAAAGGTCATCTAGTTTTTACATAATCATAAATGATTATCTGTACAAGCGAGGATTCAACACCCCACTCTTAAAATGTCTAAGCTCTGATCAAGTAGACTATGTGATGGCAGAAGTACACAAGGAAGTTTATGACCAGCATATGGGAGTAAAGTCACTAATTGCAAAGATCTTGAGGACCGATTATTATTGGCCAACGATGAAAAGAAACTAGTTGGGATACATTAAAAAATATGATAAATGTCACACATTCGCTCAAATCCATCAAGCTTCGGCCAAAGAACTTCATATATCTTGCTCAGCATGGTCGTTCTATTGGTGGGGTATAGACATCCTTGGCCTATTCTCGACCGCTCCTGGACAACTCAAATTTCTATTAGTGGTAATCAATTATTTCACAAAATGGATAGAGGTGAAACCGTTGGCTCAGATAACTGCAAAAAAGGTAGAAAACTTCACTTAGAAGAACATGGTATATTGGTGTAGTCTCCTTTACGTAATCATCATAGATAATGGCACATAATTTGAAAATAAAAAGTAGAAAGAATTCTGTGAAATTTCGGGAATTAGACAATAGTTTACATTGGTTAAGCACCCATAAGCAAATGGTCAAGTGGAATAAGCCAACAAAGTTATTTTGGCCAGACTCAAGAAGCATTTGGAACGAACTAAGGGAAAATGGATTGAGGAACTACCAAAGGTTCTATAAGCATACCATATAACAGCAGAATCATCAATCACCCTTCCAACTCACGTATAGGGCCAACATAATGATACCAGTGGAAATGGGAGATCAGAGCATGAGAGGACTAATTGTCAAAGAAGAGTAGAACAATGAGAATCAAAGGCTTGAGCTGGATCAGTTTGAAAAAGACTAAGAAATAGCCCATTAGCCCATATTAGAGAGGAAGCAACAAAGAGGAAAGCCGAAAAAGGTATAATCTCAAGGTCTTAACAATGAAATTTTGAGTTAGTGATTTGTTCCTAAGAAAGATTGAGATTCTCTAGGAAACCCTTCATCAGAAGCTAGAATGCTGTCAATCTGAGGAAGTACTATAGTTGACAAAAACGAAGTCTACAAAGACCATAAATCTATGTTACTTTCATATTTTTAAGTTTTACTCTTACTTTCCCTATGTGCCAATTTGTACATATTGTTGTTGTGAACACCTGATTTTGTACGGATCATTAAAATCTTTTAATTCAGAATAAAATAAAATAAAAAATGTTAAAATGAATTTTATTTTGCCTAATCTTTTGTTTTTTATCCAAATTTTCATTAGGCTCAAAGATATAGCTCATCTTAGTCTAGATTTCAAAAAATAAAAATAAAAAAATAAAAGAAATAAAAGAAAAAAGAAGAAAAAAAGAAATTCGAAAGAAGAAGAAGAAGATGATGATTCATCTTTCTTGTATACATAAGCTTAACCCAATTCTTCTCAAGTCACCCACCTTGAGTCCAAACCAATTTGTGACCCATTAAATATAGGTTAACCTGGATCCATCACTTCCACCAAAACCATCTCCCTGCTTGCATCCAAACCCTAGCCTCTTGCAACAAGAACCCTAGCCATCCATCAGCATTCAAGACCCACCAAGCAATCAAAGCACTCGATTTATGCCTCTTATACCCCTTTCAAATGGTAAGTTTCCTTTTTTGGTTTTGGGTGAAGCATCTGACAAGATTTGTTTTTCCATTTTGTTTTCAATCACCAACAAATCAAGAATTGTGAAGCATAATTTGAGGGGATTGATAGAGAAGACACAAATTCAACTCTACAAATACCCAAGCATCAATGCATAAAGGGGGCAACAACGAACTTCTCAATCAACTAACAGAAAGGCATATTTTTTCCTTCACCCTACGTTCAGCACCATCATTTTCTTCAAATCTTCTGCCTTTTCCTAAAACCTTCACCACAATGCACAGCCACGGACATGGACACGGACACGGGACACGACACGGATATGGACACGAGGACACACCAAATTCAAAAAATTATAGGACACAGACACAACATATATATATATATATCAAAGTAAATTAAAGAACTTGATTTATGTATATATATAATTACAAAATTTAAGAAAAAGATTCATAATTCATTAATATCATTTATAAGTTTGAAGATTTATAATATCTTAATATATGTCATATATGTCCATATTTGCTACCTAGTAAGCCCCTCCCAAAAAATATGAAGCATAATTTCTATTGATATTTTCTAAAAAATCTCCTAAACTAACTTCTCCTAATTAAACTAGCCATGTACAAGTACATGTGCATCCAAAGAAATTAACTAAAGGGATTAGTGGTGTGAGGCAAGCTTCGCTGACGACGAACTGAACGACTTGGTACAAACAAAGGTTAAAAGAGTAGATGAAAATAGTGGTGTGTGAAAAAATAAAACTTAAAATCCTAATAGTAGCGTGTGAAAAGATAAAATTTAAAATACTGGTATGTGAAAATAGTGGCTTGGGACGTCAGTTATATGATTGAGCTTGGGTGGTTACGGGCTTACTTATTAGACGTTAGTCATGAAAACTATTATTTTAAAAAAATATTAATGGGTTGTGTCCAAGCCATGTCCTAGATGTGTCCAAGTGTGTCAAAATCGTATCAAAGACGCGTCCAAGCGTGTCCAAGTTATGTCCAAGATGTGTCAAAGTGTGTCCAAGCTGTGTTCAAGATGTATCTAAGCTGAAAAAATAATCTTTTTAATCAGACACATTCAAACACGTAGGACACGTGTATTGTACGCACGTCCTAATATGCCCGACACAGATATGTGTCTGACACCCGGACACACCTTAAAAATGGTGTGTCCATGCTTCATAGACCATAACCTTCTGCCTCCATCCTTCACCAACAACATCACCTACCCTCCACCTGAAACACCACAACACCACCCATAGCCACCATTCTCTGTTTCACCTTAAACCATTGCCACATCTCTAAACTCCCCAAACCACCATTAGAAATCCCATCTCCAACACCTTCACCACCAAAAACCATCCTCAACCCCTATAAATCTCCAACCAAGCCCCTACCTCCACGATACACCCAAACACCTGCAACTTTCATTAACCTTAAACTCATAACGCCGCCATCCATAGCCACCCCTGCAACATCACAGCCATCTGCATCATCCACTCAACACATCATCAACGTCAAACCACATCCACACCGTCACCAAAACACCCAACAAGTCTAGCAGTCTCCCAACCATGCCAGCCACCTATCAACACGCCACTAAGCCTGGCCACCATCCTCGCAGACCCACATTCTCCACTGTGCACTAACACTGATCCAACGCTTGAGTTTACAATTGTAACCAATTGTATCACAAACCGTGCTCAACAGCTGCACTATCCATGTGAAACCACCACATCTCAGCCACTGTGACCACCAGATCTGCACTCACTCATGTCATCTTGCCATCATCCTCCACCATCACCCATCTTCGCAGATCTGAGCCACCATGCCACCAAAATCACAACCATAGCTACAGCTCCGCCCCTTTGACGCGTGACCTTCGTCTAAATTTGTCATAACAACAAAGCCTTCGCTCAGATCTGCCACTAACCGCCGGCCTTCACATCCAGCCACCGTGCCTGAGCTGTAACCCATACCTATTGTTCCTACACCGTACAGGATCAGGGTCCTTTCCATTATCTGTTTATTTTTTTCTTTTGTTTATTTGTTCTTTTAGTCTTTCATTTGTGCTTTTATTTGTTGTTTAGGTTAATTTTTTTTTATTTGGTTTAAGGAGATGCTCATATAGGTCATAAGTCCATTAGTTTGTTTTATATTTGTATTTTGGGTGGATTTGTTTGCCTATTGGGTTAATAATTGGGCCAACTTCTTATCTTTGAAAACAAATGAATTTTTTTAAATATAATTTAATTATAAAATTTCATTTAGTTGCAACAAACTTGATAATTAGTGGGTGATGTCTCTAGTGTGACGCTGAACTTCGCCTATTCAAACCTTAACATGATTAACTAAGAAACGACAACTTGTTAATTCAAATTTTCAAAATAAAAAATTAAATCATTATTTTTTTAATTAAAATCCACCCAACACATAAGTATTATATAAAGAACTACGTGACTTTGAGTTCCCCATTGTATAAGGGGATACGTAGATGCGCAAGTCAAGCTGAAAATTAATTTTACTTAATTTTGCAGGATGTAGGTAGTCCTTAGGATAATCAAGGTTTTTATGCTCATTACACTCACTTCACCTACATGTTTATCGCACATATTTGAGTGGGGCCCTATACTCAGGTCTGAGTGAAGCCTAAGTTACATAGTGTGGTCCATTAATGTGATAAGCCATAATCGTACCCCTCTTAAAGAAAAGTTTTTTTTGACAAAAAAAGTGGGGGCGAGTCACTATTAAAAGACCAACTATTTATCCACCATTGCATTCATCCTATATATTGAGATAAAATGTATAAAAAAAAGGCAAAAAATGAAAAAAAGAAAAAGCATACTTTGCGTCCTTGCACCATGTTTCTTTGCCATACTCTAATCTCTTTGTCATTCCTCAGGAAGATTTGTTAAAGAACTGTTAAAACTCACTTGAAATCTACTTGGCATAAAACTGCTAACAGTCCTCTAATAAATAATGAGCACAATTACTGATCCTTTGATAAAATAATAATTCGAAGGTAAAAGCTTTGAATCATTGCTCGTCCTTGGAAAACACAAATCGCACAAACTCAAACCTATAAGACTAGGTCGCAAACTCGGCTGCAAGAGATGTCAAACTCAGAAAGAAATTTGGGTCAAGAGATGGATGAAATAAGGGGAAGAATCAATGCGATGACACAAGGACAATCAAGGGTCGAAGATTTACTAAGACAGTTAATTGAGACCCTTAGAACAACAAATGGAACTCCTGTCAGCATTGTAGTAAATGCGAATGCAAACAACAACACAAATGAATGGAATGATTCCAGGAATGGAAATCCTAATGGGGAGAATAACAATGCATAAGTCAATCATAAGCAGCCAATGAAAATATTCTTGAATAACTTAGAAAAAGAAAAGTTAAGAGATGAATTGATTGGAAAGCTACAAGAGCAAATCAAAGCCATTAAAGGCCATAATCTGTCTAGTTCGGTGGGAATCAACGAACTGTTCCTGGAGGTTGAAGTTAATATCCCTAAGGACTTCAAAATTTTGGATTTCTCAAAGCACGACAGAAGCACTAATCCAAAGTTTCATTTGAAGACTTACATCACTTAAATGACCATTTGGTCACAGCATAAAAAATTTCTAATCAATTTCTTTCATGAAAGACTGACCGGGCTGGCTTTGGAATGGTACATGCAACTTGACCATTCAAAGATTTCTTGCTGGGATGATTTGAAAAATCTATTCTTGGGGTAATATTTATTTAACATTTACACTGCACCTACTCGAGAACAACTGGGGGCAATGCAAAAGAAGAATGATGAAACTTTCAAGCAAAACACTCAAAGATGGAGAATGTTGGTAGCCCAGGTTCAACAACCATTGACTTCATCATAAATGAGCTCATACTTTATGGGGACCTTAGGAGCACCTTTTATTGCGCTGATGGTAGGGGCTGCCTATAAGGATTTTTCTGACCTAATTGTAACTGGAGAAAGGATTGAGAATCTTACAAAAACAGGTAAGTTACCTACTAGAAATACAGAGAGTAGTTTTCCTAAGAAGGTGGCATTGAAGAAAGAACTAGAAGTCAATTACGTACAATCACAAAACCCATGCTTTCCTCGTAATCCATAACCATACCCTTCTTATCAAGCTCTTCCACATGCTCCTTCAACTTACCTAACCTCATACCAAGACAATAATGTTCCCTCCCCGCATCTATATATCCCAACCTATCCTGCCTATACCAATCGCCCTCCAGCAACTCAAAATCTCTGAACAATTAGAGATCTAAGGCATTAATTGATGTGATTGCCATAAATAATTAGTGATGCTGAACTTATGTTAACTTTCTTGAAGAATTAATGCAATGAATTTGCATGAATTTTAGCATACCTTATTTCCTTTCATTCTTGACATTTATTCTCTTTCGTTTATTCAAAGTGTCTTCCTTATATTTGGATCCCATTGGACTCCAATCCTTGGCAATTCTCAGTTTGATAGATGTCAGTAGTCATAAAATCCACGTATACAAGTGCTTTTTGCAAAAAAAAAAAAGAACAAAAAAAGAGAAGAAAAGAAAAGAATGAATAAAAAATAAAAAATAAAAAGGAACAAATAAGTAATCACTTAGCGTGCACTATCTTTTTGTCTCAAAATTAAAGTTTTTAAAATAAGCAATCATGATTTAAAAATGAAGATTGGTTATCTTTCTCTATCCATTACAAAATTTCATCATCTTTATTATCTTTTATTACCCACTTTTGGGCATGAAAAATTTCTTCAAAGAACCTTGAATAAGGATCACCCCTACATTAGGGGTTATCATAAAGTAAAAAATGTTGATTTTAATGGAAAAGGGGAAAAAGAAGAAGAAAAAAGTGGAGGAAGAAGTTGATGAAAAAAGAAACGGTTCATAAAAAAAGTAAATGATGAAGTGAAAAAGGGAAAGGAATACAAAAGTAAGTGAAAAGTGTCAGTGCTCTTGATAATGTCAAAGGAAATTGACAAAAGTTATTAAAGATCCTTAGTTTCATTCAATCTTTAAACACTTGTTGAGCCTTATATCTTTCTTTTCATAACCCTTAACCATGGCCATGTTACAAGCCTCAAAAAGTTCATCTGATCAATGAAGGGTTATTGTCATTTTTGTTAACTTTAATTTTGAGATAAAAGGTTCATGTTCTTCCGAGTTTTCAATTACTTGCTTTTATAAAACAAAAAAGAAGAAGAAAAAGAAGAAAGAAGAAGAAAAGAGGAAGAGAAGGTACTTTCTAGCCCTATATTGGGGCAAATCTTTTGGTTCAATTTGGCACTACACTGGAACAAGTTTCTATCTTGTCCTATTTGACTTTAAGTAGGGGTAATTTTTTTTCCTTTTCCTTAGTTCTATTTGATTTACACTCAAACAAGTTTCCACCCTATTCAATTTAGTTCTAAACTGGGACAAATTTAAATGGTGATCAATGGAAGAAATTTCGTGTCACTAGCAGTCAATAGCTATAATGTCCATATGAGAATTAGGACCTATCTAATAGGAACAAAGGAATCCTAACCGGGGCAATTACATTTCACTTTGTCTTCGTACTTCACTTTGTCTTCATACTATTTGTCTCTATCAGTGTCTTTATGTGCTTGTGAATCAACGAAAGCACTTTTTCTTTTCCTCCTCTTTTTTTTTCTTTATTATGGTATTCTTTGTTTCATTTCTTTTTTTTATACCTATGAAATCATGCATGTTTATTATAAAATGCTTCGATAAAAGGGAATATAAATTTAGTATCATTGATTTAATAATTTAATGGCAATCCTCCAATTAATAAGTTAGATCAAGAATGAGTTAGAAGTTTCAATTGAGAAAAGAAAACTAGATCTACCCCCTATGCAATCCACAATGCTAGGAAAAAGAGAGAGATTGTGTGCCTGATGAGCAAATTCGAAAGTAAAGATGCCCAATTTTTGAAGATCCAAGGAATTTAAAATAAGTTGATAAGCCCTAGTTTGCGAGACTCTGTGCTAAGGTTTGATGGATCAAAATTTTCCAAGGAAGCAACTAGTATCAAGCACGCAAGTGAAAGGTATTGACATGATGTTTTCAATCTATTATCATGATCTTTAGATTTTGAGTTGCAGGAATGAACATCGCAATATCTTGTCATGATCAAAATTCAATGAGCTGCAACAGCTTGTGAAAGTGACATCTTTGGCTTTTACACCAAGCTTCACTATAAAAGAATAGCCAAACTGTGAAAAAAAAAGAGGAAAAAGAAACAAATCTTTTTGGGCCAAGATGCCCATTGCATTTTTAAATTCCTATCTTTTAAATTTTGAGTCAAGTCCATTGTCTTTTAAATTACCGAGCCTAGCCCACGGTCATTTTAAATTACAGGTCAAGCCCACCGTCTTTTAAATTTCTAAGTCTAGCCCACTGTCTTTTAAATTTTAGGTCAAGCCCACTATCTTTTAAATTTCGGGCTAAGCCCACTATCATTTAAATTTGCCAAACCCATTGTATTTAAATTTCGGGCTAAGCCCACTATCTTTTAAATTCTAGGTCAAGGCCACTATCTTTTAAGTTTCGGGCCAAACTCATTGTCATTTAAATTTCAGGCCAAGCTCACTGTCATTTAAATTTTGAGTCAAGCCCAATGTCTTTTAAATTTTGGGTCAATCCTAATAATCATTTAAATTTTAGGTCAATCTCACTATCTTTTAAATTTCGGGTCAAGCCCAACATCTTTTAATTTTTGGGTCAAGCTCAATGTCATTTAAATTTCAGACTAAGCTCACTATTATTTAAATTTTGGGCTAAAGCCACTATCTTTTAAATTTCGGGTCAAGCCCATTATCATTTAAATTTCTGGTCAAGTCTACTGTCTTTTAAATTTCAGGCCAAGGCCAACGTCTTTTAAATTTAGGGCCAAGCGCAATGTCTTTAAATTTTGGGCCTAGCCAATTGTCATTTAAATTTCAGGCTAAGCCCACTCTCATTTAAATTTAAAATTTTAGTCAAGCCCACTATCTTTTAAATTTCAGGCGAGGCCCAATGTCTTTTAAATTTCAGGCCAAGCCCATTATCATTTAAATTTTGGACCAGGTCCACTGTCATTTAAATTTTAGGCCAAGCCCACTGTCATTTAAATTATGGACTAAGCCCACTGTCTTTTAAATTCTGGGCCTAGCCCATTGTCTTTTACATTTCTGGTCACAAGGTCACCCAATGTCATTTAAGTTCCTATTTTTAATAAACTATTTTTAATCAATAAACATCAATTGAGCTTAGCAGTGTTGCTTTGAAAATGAAACTAAACTCGTGCTCATAGAGATTGGAGAAGAAAGGAAAAATAGAATGTAAATCATTTAAGGTTTTTCTATGCTCTTCCATAGAAGTATTTTCTAGTTCCTAGACAACAACAAAAATAATAATAATGTGATCAATAATCAAAACCCTAAATCATGGAGCACCCACAAATTAAAAGATCAATAATTAATTGAAAGAAAGAGGAAATTGAGAGTGGAGAACAGGTTCACCTTACAGAGAATGAGGTCAAACGACTTAAGAGATGGAGAGCTGAGAACGTCCTAGAGCGACTTGAGAGATAGAGCGAGAACGAGTTGAGAGATTGAGGGAGAATGAACGAGAACAAGGTTAGAGATGGAGGGAGAACGTACCAGAATGAGCTCACAGATGGAGGGAGAACGACTGCACGAGCTGAGACATAGAGATGAGGGAACGAGCTTAGAGATGGAGATGAGAGATCGAGAGAAATAGGTTCTAATTTAGAATTAGGGATTTAGTAGGTATAAATATTAGAGACAGAACAACACTCTGTCTCTATCTTATTAAAAAATTATTAAGTAATATATAAATTAGAGACGGAACACATCCCTCTCTAATATATTTTGAATTTTTTATAACACTTATTTGATTAAATAGAGATAGAATTAGAGACAAAAAATTTTGAGACGGATAAATTTCATCTCTAAATTGCGTCTCTAAACATATTTAACTTGTTAAAACATCACATTGACCAAATAGAGACGAAATTAGAGATAAAAAATTTTGAGATGGGTAAATTCCGTCTCTAAATATATTTGACTTTAAATTGATCAAATAAAGATGAAATTACAGATGAAAAATTTTGAGACAGATCAATTTCGTCTCTAAATTCCATCTCTAAGTTTTAAATTTTATTTTCCCTCTCTAATTCATCAAATCTGTCTCTATTTCTATCTCTATTAGAGACGGAACAAATTCCATCTCTAAATTCCATCTCTAATTCAAAAATTTCTAGTAGTGAATATCATCATTTCATTAGCACCTCAGGTGCACAATATCATTATTTCTTTAGAATATCCAAAGCACTTATCATTATTATGTAAGTGTATCTGATGCACATCACAACTCACATCAAGTGCACGTCTAAACTCATCATATAGATGTATCAAAATGCATATAATCTTAATCTCATAAATAACAAGTTCACATTCATAGACTTAAGTCACATCACTTAGTGAGTTTAGTCAAATTTCATCTCATCACATAGTATAAATGTATACCACTTAGTCCCCATAGAGCAGAGAACTCTGATTTCTCAAATCAAAGGATTGGTTACTAGACTTGGTAATCGATTACCAGACTTGGTTATCGATTACCACAAGCCATTCTCGCAAAACAGGGGCTTGGTAATCGATTACCTACTCATGGTAATTGATTACCATCTCAAATTTCACAAATCAGAAGCTTAGTAATCAGTTACCATTAGTGGTAATCAATTACCACCTGCAAATTCTCGCTTACAGAAGCTTGATAATCAATTATCTACTTATGGTAATTGATTACCATGTTTCCAGCAACCATCATTAAAGGATGGTAATCGATTACCTACTCATGGTAATCGATTACCAACTAGTTTTTATCATCAGAACAGAGTTTAAGAAATAGAGAGTCTCAAAGAAACTCAACTTTCAACTTTATCAATCAATGTAACATCAAAATCTCATTATATACACTCAACCAACAACCACACAATTTAATAATAGATTTCAAACCAATAAAACCTAAATCTTCAACCTCAATTCCTTGGTGTTTTATAGATATCTTCAAACACTAGAATCATACATGTACCAACAATTCAATATGCATCACCACTAAATATTATTCAAATCATTTCAATAATACAAGATTGGAGAAGATATAGAAAAGAGGGTAAGATAGAGATGCACAACCCTTACCTCAACTCTCTTATTGATGGTGCCTAACCTTTCCTTTCTTTTCTTCCTTATCTTCTTCTTATTGCTTTTCTTCTTTCTTTCTTTTCTCTTTTCTCTTTGATCTTCCATTAATGAGTTTTATAACTTTCACAGGTATTAGAGAAAATTCTAGGACTTCATTTAATTTCTATACTCATCATTTAATAAGTATCTATATATATCATTGATAGATACTAAGCTATATTACTCTTTCTTAAATTAAGATAAACTTAAGGAGTTAAGCTAATAGTATCTACCTTAACCTGTAATCATGCCCAGAATAACCTTCATCCTCTATTTGATATTTTCACAAAATCTCATGATTTTCTAAGCTACTTATCTATGTAATTTGACCTTTAAACACTTCTCATGTATTATTAAAAATGTCAAACTAATTCAGTTAATTTTTCAAAATTTACCACAACTCATTCTATTTATTTGTAACCTAGAAATAAATTTTTCATATTTATTTCCATCATCTAAGTCATTTATGCCAAGTTCTGAGCTAATATGAGTTATTTTCCAAGTCTCGTGTTATAACATTATACTTAAATTAACTCAGAAAATCACCAGAATTAACAAGTAACTCATACAAATGTTATTGAGCTTTTATAACAATAATTAAGGCTAATAAATTAAGAAGAATGCCACAATTTCCCTTCCTTTCTCTATGCTACGCCACCCCTGCGATGGATTGTGATGAGGAGGAGTTGATAGAAAAGTATATGCTGTCATAAAAGTACTGATGAACCTGCAAAAATTCATATTTTTATGGTTTAAAATCTTAGGTTTTCATCATCTTTTAATCTTTTTGATTTAATTTTATTCTTAAGTTTTATTATATTTTTATTATTTTAATTATGTTCTTATTACGTGTTTTTATGTATTTTTTTGTAGGTAATTGTATATGGAGAAAACTGGATATTTAAAGAAGAAAAAAAGAAGAAAATTAATTCATAAACCTAGCACTTGAGTGCTAGGCCATCACCGCTTGAGCGCGCATTTCGAGCAGATGAATTCCTGATTAGTGGGTCAGCGCCTAAGCGCTGAAAGCTGAGCGCCTGAGCACTGAACGCGTACACAACAACATGAATTCTTTATTTAAAGAGAAGTTTTGCTAAACACTTCGACACTTTTACATACTTGTGGAGACACTTGGACAGAACACAATAGCCTTCAAGAAGCACAAACTCTAATGTGGTGTGGGCGCAATTAGGCTTGAAGATTAGAGATTTTCTTCAACCTTTCCACCTTTCTACAATGGAGTTTGTCATATTCTTCCCTTTGTATTCTTCTTTTTCCATGTGTAACTAATTTCTCTTTGTTAGGGTGATGATGGATCTTGTTCTTGGATGATGTAACTTCTTTTATAAGTTTAATTTATGTTTTTATTTCATGATTTATGTGTTTATCTCTTTTCTTAATGATTTTCTAAACCTGATCAATTTGGGAATGATCTTTTGGGTTGATGTATGATTTGGAAAAATTTGCATAAACATAGAACATGTGATAAACACTATAATTTCTGTAATCGCTAAGAATAGACGTTATGGGTTATGTGGTCTTTCTTTCGATTTTCTCGTTCTTGATAATGTCTTTCTATTTGGGGTTAGATTAAAGAATTAGTTCATTCCAAATAGCGTAAGAGGATTAATATACCAAGGGATTGGGTATTAATTAATTTTGAGAATTGACCATAAATCATTAAAATAGAACATAGTTAAACTAATATTTGAATGCGTATTTAAAGAGTTCAAGTGAAGTCTGAACCTTAACTCTTCAACATCATTATTTTTCACCCCTTTGATTTATTGTTTATTTATTTATATTTCTTTTTAATTGAATTTACAACAACCTAATTTTTTATAGCTTGAATAATGTCAATTTGGTGAATTTAGTAATTAATAACATAATGCTCGTGGGAACGATACTTTACTCACTCTTTATTACTTTTGTCGATTTTGGTGCACTTGCCAATATCCACGATAAGTTTTTAGCACCATTTTCGGGATTATTGTTATTAATATTAAATAATAGTTAAAGAGACACTAATTTAAGCATTTATTTTATTTATTTAATTTTATTTTTCTTTTGTTTATTTTTAATTTTAATTTTAATTTAATTTAATTTCTTTTTAATTTGTTTCTTTTTATTTTTGTTTTCTTTGTTTATTTTTATTAGTCATTTATTTTTTTTAATTTCTTTTCTTTACTTCATTCTCGTTTGCTTGTTTGTTTGTTTATGTAAGGTTCTGTGGAGTCAGAAGAATTGCTTTTTGATCCAGAGATAGAGAGAACAGCTAGACCAAACAGGAAAACAGCTAGAGAAAGGAAGAAACTTGAAGAAACAGAAGAAAAGATGGTAGAAATAGTTGTAACTGTAGAGCGAAGACGCACGTTGGCTGACTATGCAACTCCATCTACTGAAAATATTTCTACCAGTGTTGTGTTCTCTGCTATTCAAGCCAATAACTTTGAGATTAAACCAGCACTTCTACAGTTGGTGCAGCAGAATCAGTTTGGGGGAAGCTATGCAGAAGATCCAAACTTGCACACTAAAAATTGTTTGCAGCTCTGCGATACTATTAAGTATAATGACGTTACTGATAATGCCATTAGATTATGACTGTTCCCATTTTCTCTCAGAGACAAAGCAAAGAGCTGGCTACAAGCCCAGCCACAAGGGAGCATCACATCTTGGGAGGACCTGGTTAGCAAATTTTTGACTCGATATTTCCCTCCATCAATATTTGTGAAGATGAGGGGTGAAATAGCTTGTTTCACTCAAAATCAAGGGGAGTCATTATATGAATCTTAGGAGATATTCAAGGAGCTATTAAGGAGATGTCCTCACCATGCATTTGAGGTTTGGCAACAGGTGCAAATTTTCTATAATAGTTTAAATCATCCTACTAGGGCTATGGTGGATGCATCTGCAGATGGATCTTTAAATACCAAAACTCTTGAAGAGGCTCAAGAATTATTTAAGGCAATGGCCACTAATGAGTATCAAGTTCCTAGTGGAAAAACTACAGTTAAACAGGGAATATTGGAGCTTGGTGTTGTTGATACTATACTTGCATGAAATCAGACTATTATGCAATACATTGTCAATCTTACTAAGCAAGTTAGTAATTTATAGGTAAATACAGTTAATCATCAAGGTCTGACTTGTAATTTTTATGGAGGTAACCATGTCAATGGTCAATGTGAGGCAGGGAATTCGGGTGTCAATATTCCAGAGCAGATGAACTATATGGGTAATCCTTTAAGGCCACAATGTAATCCTTATTCTAGTACTTACAATCCAGGCTGGAGGAATCATCTTAATTTCTCTTGGAGCAATCAAACAGTGCCATTGAATCCCCAACCAGAGAAAAAGTCTCCTCTTGAGATTGCAATGGAGAAACTTTCTTTATGGACATCTGTTTTTGTGCAACAGACTTCAGCTTTTATAGAGGAGTTGAGAACCAATTTCAAGAATCATGAGGCCGCTATTAGAAGTCTTGATAATCAAATGGGGCAAATGGCAAAGCAGCTTCAAGAAAGACTTCCAGGCACTTTGCCAAGTGATACTGTGGTAAATCCAAAAGAGCAATGTCATGCAATCACTTTGAGAAGTGGAAAGACTTTAGAAGAAGACTAGGATGAAGCATCTACTTCTATAGAAAATTAGAGTAAAAATACCGAGGTTCTGATTGAAGAGGTTTTGTCTCATGATGATAGTAAAGAGGTTGAAGTTAAGGAGGAACAACCAAGAATGCAGAGAAAAAAGAAAGACTTAGAGCTGAAGAAAATAGTTGATCATTCTCTCTATGCTAAACTTCCATACCCTCAAATATTTATAAAGGAGATTCAAGAAAAATAATTTTTCAAGTTCTTAGAAGTTTTCAAGAAAGTACGGATAAACATCCCTTTTACTGAAGCACTTGAGCAGATGCCCTCATATGCTAAATTCATGAAATATTTGCTCTTAAAGAATAGGAAGTTGGAAGAAGATGAGACTGTAGCACTTACTGAGGAGTGCAGTGCCATTATCCAGAGGAAGCTTCCATCGAAGTTAAGGGATCCTGGTAGTTTTACCATTTTATGTACTATTCGTGAGTTGACTATTGAGAAAGCTCTATGTGATTTAGGAGCTAGCATTAATTTGATGCCATTGTCATTCCTTCGCAAGCTGGGAATTGATAAAGTTAAGCCTACAATGATTTCTCTTCAATTAGCAGATCGATAAATCAGACATCCGTATGGTATTGTGGAAGATTTGCTAGTGAAGGTGGACAAATTTATTTTCCCAGCTGATTTTGTGATTTTGGATATAGATGAGGATGCTGATATTTCTCTAATTCTGGGAAAACCATTCCTAACAACTTCAGGAGCATTAATTGATGTGCCTAGAGGAGTGTTTATTTTGAGAGTGGATGGAGATCAAATGACCATAAAAGTTTTTGATAAGTCTTCACCAATATCAGATCTTCATGCCTCTATTAATTGCATTCAAGGTAAAGTTCAACAGGAATTGGTTAGTAAGAGTCCATCATTGATTAATGTCGATTCTCTCACTTCCAAGATTATTGATGAAAATGAGAAAGGTCCTCCTAACTATGAGATTGCTGGGATAAAAAAAGACCCTCCAGCTTCCACTAATTCATTGAAGATAGGTCCATTGAAAGTTGGTGTCGTACTTGTTGATAAATTGAAAATCTCATGGCCTAGCGGAGTTACAAATGCTAAGGTGTCTTTTGGACAAATAAGTACAACTCGAGTTCAGAATAGCTTTGGAGAGGATTCCAAGGCTAATGGCAGAGTATAGAGGCAAAGATATGACAAAAGAAAGGCGTCATCTTACTTCTCTTGCTTCAAACCTCCTTGATGAGTTAAAAAGTCAATGTCAAGATAATGACATTAAACAAGCACTTTTTAGGAGGCAACTCAAATTTTGTTTATTTTTCTTCAGTTAGTTATTCATTTTAGCTTTTATTTTGTTATTTCTTGTTAACTAACATCTTTCTATTTTTGTTTTGTAGTTAGCTAGTGTTGAGTCGGCTTAAATGTCTCCCTAAGTTCAGAGCCTTTGTAGGGGGATGTACATAGCTGTCAGCCACCAAAAAGATTTTTCTTCTTTTTGCTTTAGCTTTTAATTTATGCATTTATTTATTTATTCTTTTTTATTTTGATTTTGTCATCATCACCCTATTGTGTTTTGAGTCATTAACTGTGCATGCCAGTTTGTTGAATTGAATATCCAATGATTGTTTGAACTATGGATTAATTTAGTTTCTTGGGATATCACATGAGAATCCATGAGTTACATTTATCTCTATTATTTCAATTGTGTATGGATGTATTTTCCATCTTTATGATTGATAGACCTTGGATTATGCATGCATGTTAAGCTTAGAGAAAGTTTATGAGATTGCATGTGTGTGGATGATTTGTATCTAGAAGTTGTTTGATTCTCTCTTGAGGCGAAATCCTAGGTAGTACATAATTAAGGAAATGATAAGGGCCTTCTTTGGACCATTTGAGCTTTTCAAACCAACTTGTGAAAATAGTATATCCTTAGGTCCCTTTTGCAACCTTGTGTTTGTCTGGCCTCTATTCTCTTTCTTTACCCATATTTACCTTTTCCATACCCATATAATAATAATAATAAATTCCTCTCTTACATAACCTTTGTTGAGTGCATATCTTGTATTATTTTATTATTCAAGTTTTTGTTATTTTTGTGCATAAAGTTTTACGAAGCTAAAAAAAATTCATGAAAAAAAAAGAAAAGAAAAAGAAGAAAAGAAAGTTCACCCAAAGTATTACAAAGAAATAAATTTGGGGGTGGAGATTTTTGAAAAGAAAGAAAAATAATAGAATGATGTGTTATTTCTTATGCTTTGTTCTGCACTTGTCCTACATTTTGAGGCTTGAATTTTGAATTGTGCTTGATTATGTATCTCAACTTTTGTTTTGTTTATCTTACCCTTTCTTTCTTAACCTCATCCTTGACTTTACATTACAAGCTTATAAAGACCCTTTTGATATTCGGTTGTGTGCTGTTTACATTAGTGGAGAGAGAGATGAAAAACAACCTTATGGATGTGGGTTTGATATGCATTTGAGTTTTATAAACTTATCCGAATTTGTACTTTATGAAGAGATTGGGCCTTTCATTCATGTTTTTGGGAAGTCATTTATGCATAAGAGTTGCATGTGAGAGACAATATGGCAATTGGATTGTTCATGTGTGACACTTTAAAATTAGATTGTGAAGTAATTTTTAAGGATATGAATGATTTTTAATACCCGGTATTACCATGTTTGAGTTTGTTTTGAGTTTTAGTTTATTTTATTTTGTTTTGTTTTTCTTTTACTTGAGGACAAGCAAAAGCTTAAGTTTGGGGGAGTGATGAACCTGTAAAAATTCATATTTTTACGATTCAAAATCTTGGGTTTTCATCCTCTTTTAATCTTTTTTATTTAATTTTGTTCTTATGTTTTTATTATTTTAATTGTGTTCTTATTACGTGTTTTTATGTATTTTTTATAGGTAATTGCATATGAAGAAGATTGGATATTTAAAGAAGCAGAAAAAGAAGAAAATTAATTCAGAAGCCAGCGCTCCATCACCGCTTGAGCACGTGTTGCGCACAGATGGATTCCTGATTAGTGGGTCAGCGCCTAAGCATTGAAAGCTGAGCGCCTGAGCGCTAAATGCATACACAGCAGCGTGAATTCTTTATTTAAAGAGAAGTTTTTCCACACACTTTGACACTTTTACATAATTGTGGAGACACTTGGACAGAACACAGTAGCCGTCAAGAGGCTCAAACCCTAATGTGGTGTGAGCATAATTAGGCTTAAAAATTAAGAATTTTCTTCAACCTTTCCACCTTTCTACAATGGAGTTTGTCATATTCTTCCTTTTGTGTTCTTCTTTTTCCATGTGTAACTAATTTTCCTTTGTTAGGGTGATGATGGATCTTGTTCTTGGATGATGTAACTTCTTTTATGGGTTTAATTTGTATTTCTATTTCATGATTTACTTGTTTATCTTTTTTCTTAATGCTTTTCTAAACCTGATCAATTTGGGAATGATCTTTTGGGTTGATGTATGATTTGAAAAAATTTGCATGAACCTAGAATATGTGATAAACACCATAATTTCTGCAATCGCTAGGAATAGATGTTGTGGGTTATGTGGTCTTTTTTTTTATTCTCTCGTTCTTGATAATGTCTTTCTATTTGGGGTTAGACTAAGGAATTAGTTAATTCCAAATAGCGTAAGAGGATTAATATACTAAAGGATTGGGTATTAATTAATTTTGGGAATTGCCCATAAATCATTGAAATAGAACATAGTTAAACCAATATTTGAATGCGCATTTAAATAGTTCAAGTGAAGTCTGAACCCTAACTCTTCAACATCATTATTTTTCACCCCTTTGATTTATTGTTTATTTATTTATATTTCTTTTTAATTGAATTTACAACAACCTAATTTTTTATAGCTTGAATAGTGTCAATTTGGTGAATTTAGTAATTAATAACATAATCCTTGTGGGAACGATACTTTACTCACTCTTTATTACTTTTGTCGATTTGGTGCACTTGCCAATATTCACAACAAGTACCATAGGGGAAATACTTGCCTTTGAGGACTTTGTACAACAATGAGTATTGATTTGAAATCAGTCTCTATCCTTGCTTTGCTAATAAAGCCAGGTTCATATCTTTGATGTCCCTAAAGCCCAAGCCACCATCTTGTTTGCTTGTACACATACATTAATGATATTTACATATCAATTTTTTTACATTATTTTTACATAATTTATTTTTTAAATTATAATAAGATAAGAAAAACACATCACAACTATCGCAACCGTGATCAATGGTGGGAGCGGTGAACAAAAATGATTTAAAATGAAAAATGGAGTAGCCACCAATTTTATTTGAATTAGAAAAAATTAAAAAAACTTTCTTAGAAAATCAATCTTTGAAACTAGATTGGATTCGGGAGTCGATTATGTACAGTGAAGGGTGGAATTTTGTAGTACCTATATTTGCAAAATTTTGTAGATTTTGGTTTCTGCAGATGGCACCACAGCATAGCACTTAGAGTGCCATGGTGTGTTGAAGAATAGGGATGGCGTCGTGGCATGGCACATAGAGTGCAGCGGCATTGGTAGCATTTCCTGCCAGTACTTGAACCTGAGGCCGGGGCGCTACTGCGTGGAACAGGGTATGCTGCGGCGTGAGAGACAGAGAACAACTATGAGTTGTGTTTGATGCTCTGGATCATTCTAGTGGCGCAATTTTCTTCTTTTATGCTTCTTAATGAGTTATGAGACTCTAGTAGAAGTATTAAATGAAGATGTGAATGCTTTGAATCATAATGATTTGTAGTGCTAATTATGTGGGATAATTAGTCATGATTATACACATATATTGTGTATTGTGATGAATTAAGAAAATAAACTCCTCTACATGTTGGAATCACTCATGTATGCTCTTTGAGAGTGTTAAAGTACTTCTATAAGTATTTAGTGAAATGTTGTGAAATGAACTTGGAAATGCATATAAATCAATTATGAAACTAGTTATGGGAAGTAACTAGTAATTGTTTTGTATGAGATGTTTATGGAGCATATTGACGTGCGTAATATCCTCTCTATGTGATTGTTGAATCATATTGCTTTGAAATGTTAATCATGAGGATTTAATTAAACATGATGATATACTTGATTGTATGATTTTGCCTTTTTGAAAAGTATGAACCCTACAGATGTGGGTGATTGCTTTTTGATAGGTATGAGCCCCGTAGATGTGGGTATTCTATATTGGGTAAGATGGATTGTATTCTTCCTAATATAGTGTTGCTAAGGATGGATTTCCTTGTTCATTATCAATAACTATGTAGTAGATGGATTTCACTACCTGAGGGGGATGGATTTCCTCTGTGATAATGATATTTGTTGGATGGACTTCTAGTGCTTGTTCAAGGTTATGGTTGTGACTTCCATTACTTTGTTCAGGACTCATGCATTCATGACATTACCATGGAATTGGAGGTTCCTAGATATGGTATCATGCATTATTCATTTTCATGCTTAGGATATTGCATAGGCATAAACACTAGACATAATTTGGCATAGCATGACAATTGTATGGGCGGTTGCTATCATAACATTTTTTCATGCATTGCAATTATATGGGCGATTGCGTGTCTCTGAGATGGAGATGTTGTTTGCTTTTATGATGAAGTGTTATTTTGATAATTGTGAACATTATCTAAATGTGTATATGTATATGCTGGTATTGGAATACTTCTACTGAGAAATGTGATTTCTCACCCCGATTGTGTTTTCATGTAAATTTAGGTACGAGATCTTCGAAATGGAAGAAGAACATGTATGAGGTTTAGCACAGTGTAGGTGTTATTGTGAATTGAGCTTGTATATATTTTATATTTGCTTAGCTGTTTTGAGTTATGTATAACAATATGCCCTACTGAAACTGTGATGCATATATATAACTATTCATTTGTGGCTCATATTTTCTATATAATGCTGATATGTTCTTGGAAAATGCATAGTTGCAATAAGTGGCATGCTTGAATCTAATCACTATAATATACTTTGGTTATATTATGGTTATTAAATTCGGGATGTTACATAGTGGGAAACTCAAAGTCACGTAGTTCTTTAGAAAAATAATTGTGGGTTAGTTGTTTTTAACTTTGAAAAGTTTCGAATCATCAAATTGTCACCACTTACATAACTCTAAAAATATAGGATTAATAAGCTGTCACAACTCAGTTAATCTCATTTTATTCTTTTTAACAAAATTTAATTATTAATTTTGTATCATTTTTTAAATTTTTCTGTCTTTTGTATTTTTTTTACTTTTTCAGCCCAATAAGTCCATTAACCTAAACCATTTCTCCAAAAAAAAAAAGAGAACTCAAAATCCTTTTTTTAAATTTTTAGATTTTTCTCCTTTTTTTATTCTTATATAAAAGCTACATTAAACATAAAAAATAAAAAATATATATAATAATAATAATAATAATAATAATAATAATAAATAAATAAAAAGTGAAAAGGTAAAAAAAAGAGTTGAACTCAAAAACGAAACAAAACAAAGAACCTTTCTTTTCTGTTGAACTCAAAAACATGAAAATAGAGGCATAGTGGCTCACGGTTGAGGGGTGGGTGGCAGAGGTGCGTGTTGGCCGAATCTGCTCACGGTGGTGCTGCTGTGCGACGGTGAAGTGTGAACAGAGCAGCTTCAGGCGATGGTGGCCTCTGGTTCATGGTGGATCTGGCTTGCGTGGCTGCTGCACAGAGGACGATGCGAGTTCCAGTTCTGTGGTGGGGCTGGCTGGTGGTGTGACGACAGAGACACGGTGGTGGAGGGTGGTTTCAATTTTTGCGCTATTTGCTGGTCTTCTCGACTTTAGGCTGCAGCGCTTCGTAATAGGAGATGGCGGATCTAGTTTGGGTGTAGAGGATGGGCTGCTGGGCTACGGATCTGGTGGAGCGCGGGTCGTCTAGGGCAGTTCAGGCTTGACTATTAGTCGGACGGCATGGTCAAGATGGAGGAATGACGGTGTATAGCATCTCAAGGGTTGACGGATCTGTTATGGTGGCAGGGAAGAGCTGCTGTTGGTAGAGGACAAAGACCGTGGCGCGGCTTGGTTGGTGGATGTATGGTGCGATGGTGGCCTTGGTCTTCACAAAGGTTCACGGATTTGCGCAGTGGTTGCTGATAGTGTTGTGTTCACAGATGACACGACTATTGGTGTTTGGTTGATGGGTGACGGTTGGTGCTTTGTGGGGTGGAACGGAGGCCATGGGTTAGGGTCTTGGTGTTTATGGTGTTAGGCAGAGATTGACAATTGTGTTGGTGGTGGTTACGGGTTGTGTGTAGAGTAGTGGTTGGTTGTGTGGTGGTTTCGGTGAAGATAGTCTTTGTTGTATGGGGTTTGGTTATAGTGGTCGTATTATGGTGGGATGGTGGTGGTGTTATGGCGGAATAGTATGGTGGACACGGTTGGGTGGTTATGGAGGATGGTTGATAGTGAACATAGTTTGGGTGGTGATGGGGTTGGATGTGGTGGTGGAGGCTTAGTTGTGGACTTGGTTGGGGTGGTTATGGAGGATGGTTGATGGTGAACACAATTTTGGTGGTGATGGGTTGGACGTGGTGGTGGAGGCTTAGGTGTTTTGGTGTGTTGGTGAGGATGAAGATGGGAATGAGGTAGAGGCTGTGAGTTGTTGAAGATGATGAAGTGGTGGCTATTGTGTTGGTTTTTGGAAGGAAGATGATTGGGATTTGGTTGGGGCTTGTAGAAGTTGATGAAGTTTGAGATTTCAGAAAAATGGAAGGTAAGGTGATGGTGCCACTAAGTAGTTGATTTGCAGAGAGGAAGTTTTCAATTTTTGAGGTATTCTGAATATCAATTTTGAGAAATGTTCCTCAGCCTTCAAGGATCCAAGACCCCTTCACTCCCTGTTTTTAGCTCTTTTTGATTGCCCCCCTTTTAATAGTCACCACCCTTTTTTCTTCTTATGTCTGAAATACATGAGAAAAATAGGGTGTATTGTGTGTGTGAGTGTGAGGCAGCTGCTGGAGTGTGGTGGGTCGTGGGGAACACTACAGCTTTTTCCCCTCTATCCTTGATTAGTCCTTGCTGTGAAGTGTGTTATTATGTAGCTTGTATACGAGAGAGTGGAGAACCAACAACATTGGTGCTGTTGTTCGGTGTGTATTGTGTTGAGTTTGTTGAGTTAGTAGTCTAGGGAATGTAAAAGTGAGTGGATAATGCCAAAAAGAGTGGGAGTGAAGAAACTTTGTTCCCTCTGCAAGTGGTGTTGTGTTCCTGCTGCCATATGCAGTGCAAGAGAGTGCATAACATACAACCAAGAAAGGAAAAAAATAAGCCAAGAGAAAGAAAATTAGCTTTCATTCAAAAGCAGAAAAATAACTAAACAGAAAAAGTTCTATGTTTTTTTCTTTTTTTCTTTTTTCTTCTTTTTTTCTTTTTCTTTTGTTGTTTTCTTTTCTTTTCTCTCTCTTTTTTTTTTGCTTTTTCTTTTGTTGTTGTTTTTTTGTTGTTTTTGTTTCTTTTCTCTTTTTTATTTTTAACAAAAAGGTTGTAATGCCCTGGACAAAATTGGGTGTTCATAACACTACACACTCTTTCCATTTTTTTCCACAAGAAGAACAATGTAAAAAATGATGTAGCAATTTATGTGCAAATAACACAACTCTTACACATATGTTGCCAACTAACTCATTTAATGTGTCTTTGGCATAGATTAAATTTTGGCTTAAAGGCTTTTTTGGGGGGGATAAAAGTTTTTTCCACAGTTTTAGCATTGTTTAGGTAAAATTGGTTATAGTAAAAAAAAACCTTTTTGCACCATAGAAAAACTTTTTCATCTGAAGCTTGATTTAGAACATTATTTCAAAAAGCTTTTGAATTATTTTCAAGTCAAGATATATTGCTCATTTTTACCCCTGGATCGTTGAGCAAACCCACCCAATAATAATGTCATCTTTAATGGCTTCATTCCCTTTTTAGTAATTTATTATATAAAAATAAATTTTTTTAGACATTCAAACAAAACTAATTATTTTAAAATTATTTTTCAGCTAACATATCCAAACAAAAAATTAATTTCAACATAATCATTTATAAAGAAAATCATTACACAGCTAATTGATTATTGAAATAATATTTTCACTACAACAATTTTGACTTTTGGTAACGAAATTTTTAGCAAGGTTTAAAAACTGTTGCCTAAACTTATATAGGTAACGTTTTTTGCAAATTGCTTTTAATTATAGCTTTAGGCTACATGTTTTAGGCAACGTTTAAAAAATGTTGCTATAACTAGTATAGGCAACACTTTACGACAGTTCTCTAAATTTAAACATGTTTAGGCAACACTTTTAACACAATGTTTAATAAACGTTGTTTTAAATGGAATAAGCAATGATTTATAAATATTGCTTATTGGTTTTTATGTTCTGAAATTCTTATTGGTTTTTAGGCCATTATATTTCTTTTTAGAACCAATTAAGACGTTGCTCATTGGTTTTTATGTTCTGAAATTCTTATTCAGAAAGGTGAGCATATACAGCGGAAGTCTGAAAATTTTTGGCACTTCGCTTTGAGCCATACCTATTCTCAAACCCCAATCACACGTTCCTACCTATTCTCAGCCATACCTGTTCCTTGCTTTCTTTGAGCCACCACGGAACCTTCATTGTTGGACCTTGTCGCTACCGCTTCAATTAGATATACCTAAGGCCACGGAAGCAACACTCTGCATCCATTGTGAGATCGCTCCTCCCCACCCGAGGATCGCTTCTTCACCTTTGTGCATGGTCGCTTGCTTCTGCGTCTTCATCTGTTTGGTGAGAACCCCTTTACAAGAACCTTTGTTCTGTGTCTTCATCTATTCCCTTCTTCAACTTGAACCCTTGATTTTGGGTTTTTCTTTTTCTTTTTTCTTTTGATTCATGCAGCCTTAATTGTTTGATTCTTCTCTTGGGATTGATTGTTGGGTTGATTGAGTGAAGTTTTCAAAACCTTTTAGTTCTATTTTGCACTTCTTTGTATGTGAAGATACTAGTGGCTTTTTGTGTCCCTCTCTTCTATAGTCGTAACTCATTATTTCCATTTTGTCATGAGCGTTGTGCTCAGGTTGCATTCATGTAATGTTAACCACCTATTGCTTGTTAAGTACTACCAAAGGAGACCAAAATTGATTAGGTTGATGCTCCAGTAATTTAAGCATGAAATATTTGTGTTACGATCATTTCAATTTTCAAACCAACTGCCTAATTATTTTCTCTTTTGTACATCTATTTGAGCTATTTTTATGCAAATTTAAGTAAAAGATTCATTTCTCTCCTAGTAGTATGTAATGATCAATATATAATGTTCAGTTTGTTAAATTTGCAGGGGTTTTGGGTCAAACAGCTTCTCAGTATCAAAACTTGGGAGTCAGATAAAATTAGAACAACTGTAAGTTCTTTTGAAGTCTTAGCTTCTATATATGTTTATTTTTTAATGAAGTTTTAATGTTTGATATCTTTCATCTGTTACAATGAAACTTTAAATTGTTTGTATATTCTTCTAATAGAAGTTGTGATGATATTGTGGCAATCATTAATATTTTGGAAACAAACTTCTTGCTATACCATTAGTAGCCAAGAAATGAATGGTTAGAAATTAATAATAGATAAATTATTTCTGCCTTAGTGGTAATATAATCCTTAAAAATATTACAAGTCTGTAACTTGACTACACATTAAGAGAGAGAGAGAGAGAAAGCCAAGAAAGGTGAGTAAGAAGGTAAGGGCTTGAGAAAGAGAGAGAAGACATGCTTCTGGTGTTTGGCAATTTGCACTTGATGACTTAAGTACAACCATGGTGAGCCATTCTTTGTTAAAAAGACTAGGAGCCTAGAGGGATTATAAATAAATAAAAATAAAAATAAGAGTTTGGTGGCTAAATAATTGAATTTTGAAGAAAAGAGAAAAGAAAAATATTTGAGAGACGGCTGGTTGATATTTTAAACTTTAAAAGGAGTATTGGGGTGTGCTTGATGTCTGCCTTTGGGGTGTAGTGTGCTTGGTCTTTGCAACGAGTAAGGTGTGGTCACGTAAGGACTTGTTCATCTATGAATGACTATGGGACCATTCATTTCTTTGTTCGGTTATGTGACCTGCGAGGCTGCTAAAGCTATCTTCAGTCTTCAACACAAAACATAATGCAAATAAATTAAATTGAAAAGGCTGTCTTTGTATGTTTCTTGTTTGGATTTATTTATTTCATGGTCATACTTGCTTTTTTTTTCTTTTATTTATTTCATAGTCAAGATAATAATAATTTTTGTTCTGGACATTATTATCTGAGAACTTATCTTATTTGTTCATTGCTTGTCAGAGCAAGATGTAATTATTGCTTAACCTTGCTTTGTTTAATTAGTTGGTGTAGGTCTACTTTTTAATACATATCTGTCCACACCACTGAATAATTTATTGTGAAATAATTGAATGATTTGGCTTTTATTTTGGTAATTAATGGTTACCCAAATACAGGGTCCTTTGCTGGTCTTGGTTTTTATTCATGGTATTTATTTGAGAAAGTTAGTGTTTGATCGCAAGGGCCATATTGACATATTGCGATATTTTCAATTTTCAAATTAGCTGCCTAATTATTTTCTCTTTTGTACATCTGTTTGAGCTTTTTTTTTTTTTTTGCAAATTTAAGTAAAAGATTCATTTCTCTCCTAGTAGTATATAATGTTCAACATATCAGTATATAATGTTCAGTTTGTTAAATTTGCAGGGGTTTTGGGTCAATCAACTTCTTGGTATCAGAACTTAGGAGTCAAAAAAAATTAGAACAACTGTAAGTTCTTCTGCAGTCTTAGCTTCTATATATGTTTATTTTTTGTTTATACTATTAATTATCTGTAACCAGTACTGTGATGATTCTTGAAATATTCAGAATGGATTTTTTGCCAATATTTCACCTGATTCCATAATTTTTATTTTTGTTTTTGTTTTTTCTAGCATTAGTAAAGGTACTCAATTAGCTCATAGAGTCTAAACTAAAAAAAGATGGCTGATCCCAACTCTTTTACCTAGTAAAACATAAAATTCTCCTATTTAAGTCTTACTTTTTATCCCGCATTATTTACCTGAACTAGTTTATATGGTATCATTGTTTAGACTAATTTAGTACTATGAATATTTGTGTTAGCATTTGAACATTAATACCAAAAATAACTTTCTTATCAGTGAATTAAAAGATGAGTTCAATGAGTGGATGGATTTAACGAGGTTTACAAAGAGTACATTGATGGTGTCCACTTTTTCTTAGAATTTGCATTTACTATTGGAGAACCTGATGGAGAGGAGATATTTATGCCCTTGTGCAAAATGTGCAAATTCTTATTGGAGAGCAAAAGATATTGTGTAAGAACATTTAATATGCAAGAGATTTGTTGTGGGCTACCAAAAATGGATCAACCATGGAAAGGGGCTAAGCGCAACGGGTCTTGATGCTGACATGGATGTTGAAGACCTATGTGATGACATTGATAACTTATTGAACGATAGGTTTAGAGATGTAGTGCAAAAGGATAGGCTTCATGAAGGTGCTAATGAAGATGCAAAGAAGTTTTATAAATTGGTTGAGGACGCAAATCAAGAACTATACCCAGGTTATGAAAACTTCTCTACATTGTCATTCACCATTCGACTTTATTTGTTAAAGTGTCTTCATGGATGGAGCAATGCATCTTTCACATATCTCCTTGAGTTGTTGAAAGAAGCTATACCTAATTTGAATATTCCTACATATTTCAACAAAACCAAGGCCATGATAAAGGACTTGGGTCTTGACTATGATAAGATCCCTGCGTGTCCCAATGATTGCATGCTATATAGAGGTTGTTATGTTAATAAAGAGTTTTTCCATATATGTGGAGCTTCAATATATATTCAATATCCTAGCGTCGATTGTGAGGCTGAATCGTCCAAGAAACCTAATATAAATGCTAAGATCTTAAGACACTTTCCTTTGATTCCTAGACTCCAAAGGATGTGTATGTCTTCAAGGATAGCCAATACGCTTAGGTGGCATGAAGACGAGCATTCAAAGGATGGAAAGTTAAGACATCCTATCGATGGTCAAGCGTGGAAGGACTTCGATAAGCATCATCCTGATTTTGCAAAGGATTCTCGCAACGTAAGGCTTGGGTTGGCTAGCGATGGATTCAATCCATATCGGACCATGAGTATATCTCATAGTACTAGGCCTGTGGTGTTGATGGCATATAATTTATGTGGAAATAAGTTTGTCTCAAATGGTTTATTATGTTAGGTTTTGATGATGACAAACACAAGACAAAATGTACACTTTGTATATGTTCTTTGTTGCATCCTATATAGAGCATATCCATTAGTAATTGATAAATATCTTATTTGAATGTGTCTATGAAAGTCTTATATGCATGTTAAACTAACTAAAGTTATACATTTATGAATCATGCATATGAAGATATTGAATTATGAATTTGGACTAACTATGCTTGTTTAAGTGAGCAATACTTTGTAGGATAGTCCAAGTACCAAGAGTGAGTATTGCAACAAGAAAGCAAAAGATCTTAATTAAGCTCAACACAAGGAGAATGTGAATGCCTATTTCATAAAGGTATTGATAACATCAAATTCATGTCAAAGGCCAAGTCCAAAGAAAAATTAAATGTGTTTAAAATAGAGGTATTCGAATAACATCCTTCTAAATAGCCTTTTAAATGTGTTTAAAATAGAGGTATTCGAATACACTCTTGTGGTAATCGAATAGCCTGCTTCTGAACTATTTTTTTATAAGAAATGAAAACAGTGGCATTCGAATACCCCATAATAGTATTCGAATAACCCACGAGACTCTGTTTCATTTTTTGAATTCATACGTATACGTTAACGCATTTAATATCATATTAAATTCCTCCAATGGGCATTTTCTTTCCAACTCTATAAATGGAGACCATGAGTCTCATTTGCAAGTAGCCCAGTTATCTGTTTAATTCACGCTTGCTTTGAAAAATGTGATTTATAATTTACGCCTATTTTCTGTGCTCTTTTTGTTAAAACTTTGAGATATCCTTTGAGAGCCTCTTAGCACTTCAATTTGTATTATTTGCTCTGAGTAAGAGTTTCTCTTCATCTATATTTCTGTTTTTCTATATTGAGGGTGAGGTATCCTTCAAGGTTTGTATAAGGGTGAGGTATCCCTTCAAGGTTTGTATAAGGGTGAGGTATCCCTGCAGGTTGAGGCTTTAGCACAAGGGTAGAGTTTCCCTGTGTGTGAAAAGTGCTATTTTATGTAACGATTACAAGTACCTATTGAAGCTTGTATACATAGTGAAAAATCTCAGATTATTTTCGAGGACTGGACGTAGACCATAAGTGGGTTAGTGGTCGAACCAAGATAAATATCGTGTCTGCTTCTTTCTTCTCAATCTCTTTATTTTACGTAATTTTATATTATTGTACATTTATTTATTTGCTGTTCTTAAAGCTTTTATTCTTCATCTCGCAATTCTTTCTCTTTTATTTAATAACTTAAATATTTGTATTTATTTCAAGAGTTTATGAAAAGTTTTTTAATACTCAATTCACCCCCCTCTTATGTAATGGTTTCCATGACTAACAAGTGGTATCAGAGTTTCGTGCTCTGGTGAAAGCTTAACCGCTTAGAGTTAAAGATCCTTGTTTGTTGGCAACCTTGAAGGATTTTCAAAATGAAAGGTTTTGAAATTGATAGACCACCATTCTTTGATGGTGTGCATTTTGTTTATTGGAAAGTTAGAATAGAGTTTTATATGCAATCTATTGATTTGGATTTGTGGGATGTTGTGCTAAATGGATTTATTTGTAAACCAAAACAAACTTGGAATGCCTATGACAAGAAATGCTTTTCTTTGAATATTAGAGCTATGCAAATTTTGAGAAGTAGTTTGAATGATGATGCTTATGGTAAAATCAAAAGTTGTTCTAGTGCCAAAGAAATTTTGGACACTCTTGATGCTATTTATCTTGCTAATAATGATTTTATATATAAAGTTGTATATAGAAAGCAAGAAGAGCAAACGTCATTGAAGGAAGCTTGTCATGAAAAATATCCTCAAAGAGATACTCAAACTATTGAAGGGAGCCAAATGCCACTTGGTGATGATGGTGCTCAATTTGAAGAAGAGGCAAAGCAAAACAAAATTGATGAGGAAGAATGTGATTCTCTTAAAGAGGCAAGTACCCTAGAAATTGAAACTACTTCCTATATGGCTAAAAAGGATTTTGAGGTAAATAATTCTAAACTATATTATAGTCCTTCCTATGATGTATTACAATGTGCATATAATAAATTGTATGATGGTTTATTGAATTTAAAAAAGAAAAACTTATCATGTTTGGAAAACATTTCCTTTATTGAAAATAAAATTGAAACTTTGAAAAATGAGTATGCCTTTCTTGATGAGGAAATGTCTTTAAAATGTAAAATCTCAACTTCTTGTGAAAAATATATTAATTTAGAAAATCAAGTTGAGGACTTATCTTTCAAATTTGCCAAAGTAAATGGTTGTAATTGCTTAAATTCTATGCTTGTCAATGAGAATAAAATTGATATTATTTCACATAAAAATTCAAGTAAGGCTTATGGCAAAAATAGTATAGTATGTAATAATAACAAAAGGCTTAAGTTTTTCAAAAATGATCTTCAAAAGACCAAGCTATCATTAAATTCAATTCTTCGTAATTTTTGTAGTCATCTAGGACATATTTCTCATTTATGCAATTATAGAAGATATCATTATATGAGAAATTGTATGGTATGGGTTCCAAAAAATCCTAAAGGTCCTAATACTAACATTCAAGGACCCAAAATGAAGTGGGTACCAAAGTGTCCTCCTAGTGTTTCAATTATGCAGAATATTTCTCAAAAGGATGGACAAATTAGTCAAAAGAAAGAGGAATCATCAAGGAGAATGCTTCCAAAGCCTAATGGTAGAAACTTTGGTCAAAGAAGGAAGATGGCTTCAACCAAAGCTTCTCAAGTACAAAATGTAGAACTTGCAAAGTTCAAGACTCCAAAAGAGAAGCAATGGATAAGAAAAAGTATTTCCTTGATTACCAAGGCCAAGGTGTCAAAAGCTTTTACCTGTTATGTACACTCACATTCAAAGTCAATAAATTTGAGGTATATTCCTTATAGGCCTTAAGTGATTAATAGAATCATGTGTACTTGATAAAATTTGAATATTATGTTTAACACATGATTATGTTCATTCTTATTATATCATAATTCATTAATTTGTTATATATCTTGGTACATAAGGGTCTATAATGCTTATGTATGCTTTATATGCTTTAAAATTGTCTATATATCATGAAAGTAAGCATGCTATCAACTATGTGCTTAATGGTATTTAATTATTTAATTTATTGTGCTCGATTTGTATACTATGAAAAATTAATCTTTATAAGAGGATAATAGATTAATATTCAAAAACTAATACACAAGGACCCAATAAAATTTGGGTACCAAAAGTCAAAAATTGAAGTGTGTTGTAGGTGTACTTGAAGGCCAATGAGTGACTTTGGCATCTTGAAAGTGGCTGCTCCAAATACAAATATCATAAATAATTTCAAGCTCTCTTCCTTGTCTCCATGAAGCATAGACTTGCAATCCTTAGATAAGTGAAACTTGTGTTATGCGTTTCTAGCTTTATGTCTTGAACATGTTTCTACACGTTAATATGCTAGATAAAGTATGCTCCTTGCTTGAAATGACATGTCTAATGAGAATATCCTTGAGCTTGAGTTTTTTATCAATCATACATATAATTGAATATTTGTGTTTATTACTTTATCATTGATTTATTACTCTTGAATTATTACTGACTTGAGCGTCGAAGTTATCCTGAAATCATTTTTACAGGTACTCCATCAAAAGGTAAGCTTTCGTCTCTCAAAATACAAATCCTGAACATAATATATATGATTTCTTGTTTAAGTTATTCGAATACCTCCCTATGGTATTCGAATATCATTGCTTTTATACATGTAAATATGTATTTTTCTGATAGGCCTATTCGAATAGACCTATGGCTATTCGAATACCATACATCAGTACAGTATTCCTATAAGCTGGTGTATTCGAATAACTAAGTAGTTATTCGAATAACCTAAGGCTTATTAATATCAGCGTTTTTTTACATGCCTCTGGAGTATTCGAATACCTTGGAAGCTATTCGAATACTTGTTGCTGTCTTGCTTATTCTTTTTTGGTGGGTATTCGAATATTAGAATAAGTATTCGAATACCATAGGCTGGCAGCCAAGCCAAACTGGCCCATCTATTCGAATAACTGAAAAGTTATTCAAATACCTTCTATCAGAAGGGTGCGTCCTTTAGTCTTTCCTAACCGTTCTATTCGAATACATCTCATGGTATTTGAATAAAATCTGTTAAAGGCCACAGCACTCGGCTTTCCTTACTCATCTATTCGAATAAAACCCTTTTTATTCAAATAAACACAAATTATTTGAAAAGTTCTGCTGCATTTGTTGCTATATATATTGCATAGCATTAATAATCAATATATGCTAAATTCTTTGTTTGTTTTGTTTGAAAATATGCACTTAATGATATGTATGAAAAATGCAAATGCTTAACCAAATGTAATTGGCTATTCTTTTGATGATTATATGTACTTAGCTAAATTGATCAATGAAATGAAATATCTTTTACCCTTGTGAACTCATTTGTTATTTTGAATACTTATTTGCTTATGAGTTTGGCATAATGACTAACCTTTATGGATCCAAAATTGATGGATACTAAAGAAAGTACTTTGAATTACTTTATAGGGTATCAACTAACTCAAGCAAGCATTTAAATAGAATAAGTTCATTCAACTTGAGGATAGTAAAGTTTAAAATGATTGAACTTTTAAAACAGGTGCAAAGAATTTCTATTCCCTCATGAAAACTTGAAACTTGGAAGTTAGTGGAAGTTGGAGTCATCTACAAAAACTCAAAGAGTACACTTTTGGTGATATCAATCTATTATCCTTATTTATGTTTTAAATTTGATATCATATGATATTTGGAGAAGTAGAAAGTTGTGTTATACTTTTACATGCCTTACATGATAATTATTTGTCTAAAAATGCCTAAATAAGTTTTGATGATGATCATATGTTTCTTGATAAACTTGAATCATGTCTTAAAATGCTTAAACTATTTTTTTTGGATTCAAGTGCATATGTGCTTCATGCATTCTTATTAGAGCTAACATTACATGGTTGATAATGTGATACATGCTTTAAATTATATATCAACCTAAATTATGCTTATAAATGGGCTTACATGATATTTGATGTTAACCTATGTTTTAGAGGACTTTTAAAGTTAGCTTTACAAGTCTCTCTATGTATTTCAAATATAGCCATCAGATTTTTTACATACAAGCATATGTGAATAAATGAGAAAAGCTGAATGAAATTCAAATAAAGAGGAAGATAAAGAAGACTTTCTTCTAGTGCAATAGAATGGAGAATTCAAAGGAAGAAAGCTCAAAGTTAAAGGATCAATAACGAAGGATCGTCACTCTTTATCTATCTCAATAAGTATCTCTATCCCTAAGCTATTGTGGTACTTTATATGATATGAATTGTATGATACTTGTTGATAAATTGATCTTAAATGATTGTATGCTTTCTTTATATGAGAAATATGCTTAGCTTTGACAAAGTGCCTAATTAGATAATAACTTGCTAATTTGTCATTGCATTTAGGGTGGATAATATTAGTTCTATACATGCTTTGATCCCTATAGCATATTTCATCAAGGAGATGTACTTATGTTCTTTTGACTTGGATTGATCTGTCTCAATGAATATGTATTTTTTAATATAAAATATCTCTACCCTTCTAAAATACTTTTGAAAATATAATGTGCTCTTGTAAAATTCTTTTTGAAAGGGGGAGAAGTTTTAAAATGGCTTTTTTGTTTGAGGATTTAAGATGTATATTTGCCTTACTTTTCTTTAAGGTGATGTGCTTACACGGTCTTCGCATACATATTTCCTTTATCTATTATTTTGTGCATATTTTGAGGGGGAGCCTAGCTCTTGAATTGTTTATATCTCTTGCCTTACATCCTTGTTTGATTACATAAAGTGTTTTATTGCTATGCTAAATGTTGACATGCAAAAATATGAAAAGCATTGCATGAATAATCCTCTATATCTTGCAAGCATATTTGTTTCATCTCTCTATTCTTGAATCATATGTAGAATCTATAAGAGGGAGAAAATATTTTTTTCTTTCTAAGCTTTTTTGTTGATGTCAAATAAGGGGAGTGAAAATTAGAAAGAAAAATATGTTCTTGCTCTTATTATTTGATATGCTTACATGAATATCCATTCTTGTATATTGTTCAACATATTTTTCTTTGGTGATTTGTCATCATCAAAAAGGGAGAGATTGTGGAAATAAGTTTGTCTCAAATGGTTTAATATATTAAGTTTTAATGATGACAAACACAAGATAAAAAGTACACTTTGCATATGTTCTTTGTTGCATCCTACATAGAGCATATCCATTAGTAATTGATAAATATCTTATTTGGATGTATCTATGAAAGTCTTATATGCATGTTAAACTAAATAAAGTTATACATTTATGAATCATGCATATGAAGATACTGAATTATGAATTTGGACTAACTATGCTTGTTTAAATGAGCAATACTTTGTAGGATAGTTCAAGTACCAAGAGTGAGCATTGCAACAAGAAAGTAAAATATCTTAATTAAGCTCAACACAAGGAGAATGTGAATACCTATTTCATAAAGGTATTGATAACATCAAAGTCATGTCAAAGACTAAGTCCAAAGGAAAATTAAATGTGTTTAAAATAGAGGTATTCGAATAACATCCTTCTAAACAGCCTTTTAAATGTGTTTAAAATAGAGGTATTCGAATACACTCTTGTGGTATTCGAATAACCTGCTTCTGAACTGTTTTTTATAAGAAATGAAAACAGTGGCATTCGAATACCCCATAATGGTATTCGAATAACCCACGAGACTCTGTTTCATTTTTTGAATTCATACGTATACGTTAATGCATTTAATATCATATTAAATTCCTCCAACGGGCATTTTTTTTCGACTCTATAAATGGAGACCACGAGTCTCATCTGCAAGCAGCCCAGCTATTTGTTTAATTCACGCTTGCTTTAAAAAATGTGATTTATAATTTACGCCTATTTTCTGTGCTCTTTTTGCTGAAACTTTGAGATATCCTATGAGAGCCTCTTAGCACTTCAATTTGTATTATTTGCTCTGAGTAAGAGTTTCTCTTCATCTATATTTCTGTTCTTCTATATTGAGGGTGAGGTATCCTTCAAGGTTTGTATAAGGGTGAGATATTCATTCAAGGTTTGTATAAGGGTGAGGTATCCCTGCAGGCTGAGGCTTTAGCACAAGGGTAGAGTTTCCCTGTGTGTGAAAAGTACTCTTTTATGTAACGGTTGCAAGCATCTATTGAAGCTTGTATACATAGTGAAAAATCTCAGATTATTTTCGAGGACTGAACGTAGACCACAAGTGAGTTAGTGGTCGAACCAGGATAAATATCGTGCCTGCTTCTTTCTTCTCAATCTCTTTATTTTATGTAATTTTCTATTATTGTACATTTATTTATTTGCTGTTCTTAAAGCTTTTATTCTTCATCTCGCAATTTTTTCTCTTTTATTTAATAGCTTAAATATTTGTATTTATTTCAAGAGCATTTGTGAAAAGTTTTTTAATACCCAATTCACCCCCCTCTTGGGTAATGGTTACCATGACTAACAATTTACCTCTGTGGTTATGCATGAAGCCAGAATATTGCATGTTATCCTTACTAATCCCTGGAAGACATTCACCTGGAAATGACGTTGATATTTATCTAGAACTATTGATTGAGGAGTTAAAGTTGTTATGGGATTTGGAAGTATAAACGTATGATGCTTCAAGCAACCAGACTTTTTAAATACAAGCAACTCTTTTATGGATTATTAGTGATTTCCCTACTTATGCTATACTGTCTGGTTGGAGCACCAACGGAAAGTTGGCTTGTCCTTGTTGTAATTATGGGACGTGTTCTACTTATTTGAAACATAGTCGAAAAATATGCTATATGGATCATCAAATTTTTCTGCCCATGAGTCATCCATGGAGATCTAATAAAAAGTCTTTAAATGGAGATACAAAGTTTAGATCTCCACCATAAATATTAAGTGGGATAGAAATCTTAGCTAAATTAGAAGACTTTGATAATGTGTTCGGAAAGAAGCAGAAGAAAAAGAATGAAGGTCCATGGAAAAAGAGGTTAATTTTCTTTGAGTTGCCATAACACCATGTGCCATAACCTTGATGTGATGCACATATAGAAAAACATATGTGATAATATTATTAGAACTTTGTTAGATATCTCTGGGAAGACAAAGGATCATGCAAAAGCTCGTTTTGACCTAAAAGAAATGGGCATAAGAAAGAACCTTCAACCAAAGGAGACAAAAAATAGAAAAACCACTAAGTTTGCAAAAGCTTGTTTTTCTATGATAGCAGCAGAAAAATCTTTATTTTGTGGTGTCTTGAAGTCAGCAAAATTTTCAGATGGTAGTGCCTCAAATATCTCTCGATGTGTTCAAGTTAGTGAAATAAAAATATCAGGAAATAAGATCCATGATGCTCATTTCATGTTGCATTACTTGTTGCAAATACTAAGAAAAAGCATATTGTCTAATCCTATTATCATCCCTTTGATCCATCTTTGTTCTTTCTTTCGATGTTTATGTCAAAAAGTTGTTACACTAGAAGAATTAGATCGCTTGGAAACAGAGATTGCAGAAATGCTTTGCCAATTGGAGAGAATTTCTCCTCTATTTTTTTTTGATATAATGGTTCATTTGTCTATTCATCTAGCAAATGAAGTGAAATTAGGCGGTCCAGTTCAATTTCGGTGGATGTACTTCCAGAAAGATATATGTGTAAGTTGAAGTCTTATGTTCACAATAGCTGTGGAAAAAAATTTTTTCACAGCTAATCTAAACACATTTTTTGTACCATAAGCATCAACTTGGTTTTTCCACCAAAAATCAACCATGAGTTTCTGAATAGTGTTACAAACATTGTCTGGAAGTTTAAAGCAAGACATAGCATATATCGACTATATAGAGAGCACTGATTAAAGCAAGACTGCTTTAGCTGCCTTTAAGAGGAGCTTATTTTTCTAACCCTGTAGTCTATTCTCCACATTTTGAATAATATAGGCAAAGGTCTATCATTTTGATATGTTTACTGTGGATGGCAGCCCAATATACCTTTTAAGAGCACCAATGTTTCGAACCTCACTACAAAAAAAATGCTATTTAGCCACAGTTATTTTCCTATGATTTCAACAACCGTGGCTAAACCATTAAACATATCTCCCTCCTCCTATGCGCCTAAGCCTTCCGCGCTCGCGCCTAACCCTTTTTTCATCTCCCTCATTTTTTTTCCACCTCATCCCACTTGCAGCCCCTCTCTCCTCTCCCTTTCTCGTCTTCGTCTTTTTCTTTCAAACCCAAAATCCCATTCCCAAATTGCAAATCCTCTCTAGTTTTCTCCTCCTCTGTTTGAATCTTGCGTTGATGCCTATAGCTTGAATATTGTGAAATCTTATGTTGGTGCTCTGTCCGTCTGCGTCATCAACGACGAAGCAATCGTTGCTAGCCTCGTCGGTGAAGCCATTGCTGCTGCCATCAAGGTTTTTCTAATTACGATTATTATTTATTATCTCATGGTTAGAATCATCCCATTTAGGATTTATGAAATTTATAATAATGATATACACAATATGGTGTTGGCCTGTATTAATGTGCAATGTTGTTTCCTTTTTTAGTGATTAACTGACCCTTTGCCAATGTGCTATGTGAATATCTGGATTGTATATGTTATTGAAACAACTGTCAGAAATATACCACAGCAGTAGGAATTTCTCCCAGATTCATAATCTGACTTTTGTTTTGAATGTTAGTGGTCCTTTCGGTTAAGTTTTAATCTCAATATTTGTTGATTTTGCATTTTGTGTGTAACCATTTGTTATATTAGTTCATCAAGGGTGATGTTGCACCTCATTTTCGTTGAATAAAATTTGATTAAAAAATCCTGATAATCAGGGGGATCCTTGCTTTAAACTGTGGTAGTATCTGTATGGTAAAATTGGCAACTAGTAAATTTAGTAAGAAGTTATAATATCTAAGGGGAATAGCAGTAGTTCTTATTTATGCCCTATTCTTATGAATGTTCATACTCCAACTTATTAATCTTTGTTGCCTATTGCTTATTGCTTATTGCTTATTGCTTATTGCTTATTGACTAATGTAAATGTCTTAAAATTAATACCCAAATGTTGCTGGTGGGTATAGAACCTATTGCTTACTGCTTATTGACTAATGTAAATGTCTTAAAATTAATAGGGAGGGTTATGCACATTTCTTATTTAGCATGATAATTTCATCAAATATTTGAAGGGGCTGGCTGGTGGTTTCATACATTGGTTCATAGAAGGTCAAGAATGTCAGTGAAGAGCATGCCTCTGTCATCCCTTTGATAAATTAAACAGATTACAGATAGTAAAAAAAGACCAGTGAATTTCCATATGTTATGCAAATGGTACAAGAGGATGTAGAGAAATTTAAGAAGGTCAAATTTCAGTGGCCTTTCATACATAGTAAATTATTGTTATTTGGTATATTGTGTTGAGTAAACATAAAATAAAAATAAAAAGGAGAAAAATGTGAGGCTTTTGAGTTTGTCATAATCAAAAACTTAGAATTTTAAGAAAAACAAAAGCACACATTCTTTAATCAGATCTACAGTTGTTGGGTTGTTTGTTCTTTTGTTGGGTTAATGTTCTCCAGCCTAATAGTAATAAGTAAAACCATTATATACGTTAAGTTTTGGCCATTATAAAATTAGTCAATAAATTTTCTTCTAGTCAACATTGGGATAAGAGAAACTTACCATAAGCTGAGATAAGCTTAGCTTTATGGAAGAATATGGCACCCCCATTAAGTATTTTCTTGACAGTTTCTCCCCCTTTCCAGGTCTCTCTGTGCCTAAGAATATTAAAACACCAAATCAAGACTGAGAATAGCTGTAAAACAATATAGTCCAAAACTCTGGTTCTTGGTCTTTACCTACTAAAGTGTGAAGATAGTATAACATTTAAGCAAAAGAATTGTTTGTAACATGCAATTGCTCACACCATTTGTGAGTGAATATACAAATTAGACATGAAGATGAAACAGAATTCACTCTACAAAATGTGACAGGACAACTTTAGGACATTGTTTAGCTTAAACTAGAAAATGTAGGAAGAATCTTATAGAGAGAGAGAAAGGTAGAGGAGGATGTAGTTTTAGATTTGGTTCATAAGTAGCCAGTAGTCTATTTGTATACAAGTTCTATAAAATAAGTCAATAAATAATTAATATTTTATCAGAGTATTTGCTAGGTTGAGATATTGACTCTTAATGTTACTAAGTAACTAGAAGTATCATAAATAATTGTTAAAACTATTTTATCTCATTAAAATGAAAATTTGACATAGAATAATATTTTATTATATAATAACCTTAACCTAAATTTTGAATTTTAAAATTAGATAATAGGGAGGGTTATGCACATTTCTTTTTCATCATAGAATCTTATAGAAATCATGTATTTGACAGTCTTTATCATTTCATTTTGTGTATATTTCAATCATTCTAAAATTAATTATAAGATTTTATGCTACCATTAACTGTCAACTTTGTTGGCCTTATTGAGTTTCTCTTGCCTTCTTTTGCATATTCATATCATTGACCTTTTCATTTTATTTCAAGAGTTCCAAAACTGCATGACTTAATACTTTGTTTTAAATATTAAATTAGATATAACAAATCATGATTGACAAGAGTTGGATTGAGAAGTCAAATAAATCAAGAGAATTTTTTAGATGGAGTAGTACAGTTTTTGGACTTTGCTTTTTCATATGCATCTATGAATGGAAAAATCATATGTCCTTGTACTTCTTACAAATTTCATGTTAGGGGAAATAGAGCTGATGTGTTCTGTCATTTACTTGAGAGAGGGTTTCCTAGAAGGTACACTACTTGGTATATGCATGGCGAGAATTTTGATGAACCAAATGAGGAACCAGTAGCCCAAACATAAGCAGAACCAGTTAGACAATATCCAATGCAAGAATTATTAAATGATGCATTTGGTGGCTTTGATGATCATGGGTTTCAAGATCCTATTCCATCATCTCAACTTGGCAATGATGGTACTAGGGGTGTAGGAGCTGTAAACAATGAAGAATACGAAAAAATTGAAGAGTTACTTAAAGATAGAAATCAAGAACTATATGATGGCTGCTCAAAATATAACAAGTTATCTTTCATTGTCCATTTGTATGACATAAAAGTGTTGTGTGGTGCTAGTAACAAAACAATTTCAATGGTTATTGATCTTTTGAAAGATGCATTTGAGCATGCTAGACTACCAGCATCTTTGTACGAGGCCAAAAAGATTATTAAGAAGTTAGGTCTTGACTATGAGAAAATTCCTGTATGTCCAAATCATTGCATGTTGTATTGGGGAAATGAAGAAGACAAGTCTAGGGATGAATGTAAGATTTGTCATACTTCTAAGTGGAAAGAAGATCGTGTAGGTAATCCAAAGAAAAAAAAAAGGAAACCTACAAAAATTTTGCATTACTTCCCACTAATACCTAGATTGCAGAGGCTGTACATGTCATCTAAAACTGCTGAACTTATGAAGTGGCATGCTACTCATGCGAACCCAGATGGGCTATTAAGGCATCCTAGAGATAGCAAAGCTTGGAAGGATTTTGATTTGTTGTATGGGGAGTTTGCTTCAGATCCTCGAAATGTAATACTAGCTTTAGCTACTGATGGTTTTAACCCGTTTAGACTTATGAGTTCTAGCAATAGTATCTAGCCAGTCATGTTATATACTTATAACTTGCCTCTATGGATGTGTATGAAACAAACCTCTCTTATCATGTTAATGATAATTCCTGGCCCTAAAATGCCTGGAAATAGCATTGATGTTTACTTGCAGCCCTTTGTTGCTGAATTATTACAATTATGGAATAATGGTATAGATGCTTATGATGCCTCTTTAAATGAAATGTTTTGAATGCATGCAGAATTAATGTGGACTATTAGTGACTTTCCAGGACTTGACAATTTGTCTAGTTGGAATACACACACATTGCTTGCATGTCTAACATGTAATTTTGACATAGACTCTAAAAGGCTGAAGTTTGGCAAAAAAAATTATTTTTTAGGACATCGTCGATATCTGGCACCTAATCATAAGTTTGGGTATAACAAGCAATCTTTTGATGGTTCTGTTGACCTTAGATTAGCTCCTGCTCCAAAAGTTGGTTTTGCTATTTTAAGACAAATTGAAAAAAGTCGTAAAAGGCCTCGCCATAAAGGCACAAGTGAAGATGGTCCCATACAATGGAAGAAAAAGAGTATATTTTGGGAATTACCTTATTGGCAACATAATTCTATTCGCTCTTGCCTTGACATGATGCAAATAGAATAGAATGTATGTGACAATGTATTGTTCATTGTCTTGGATGATAAGAGTAAGACAAAAGATAATCTTCAAGCTCGTAAAGATTTAGAAGCCATGGGATTAAGGAAAGAACTTCACCCTTATCCTAATTCTTCCAAATTTCCTCCTGCATGCTTTACAATGAACAATAAAGAGAAAGACATATTTTTCAAGGTTCTTAAAAGCATTGTAGTTCCTGATAGCTACTCATCAAATATTTCAAGATGTGTTGATTGTAAGAAGCGTAAGATCTCTGGGTTAAAAAGTCATGATTCACACATTCTTATGGAACACCTTTTTCCAATAGCTTTTAGAAAAGCTCTTCCTCATGAAGTGACTTCAGTGTTGATTGAGTTGTCTAACTACTTTAGAGAATTGTCAAGCAAAGTTTTAAATATTAACCATTTGGAAAAGTTGCGTGATCGAATTGCATTGACACTTTGTCACCTAGAAATGATATTTCCTCCATCCTTTTTCACTATTATGGTTCATTTGGTTATCCATCTTGTTGAGGAAGTGATGCTTGTTGGTCCAGTGCATTTTAGATGGATGTACCTAATTAAAAGGTATGATCAAATAAGATTTTGTTTATTTTTTATTTAATGCATAACATTATTTATGTGTTTCATTGTGGAATTCATATGATGATGTGTTATTATAGGACTCTTAGCCATTTAAAATCACATGTTCTTAATAAGGCAGCACCAAAAGGTTGTATATCAGAAGGATTTATCTTGGAAGAGTGTCTAACATTCTACTCTAGATACATGGAAGACATTAAAACAAGGTTTAATAGGCCTAGACGTAATGATGATGACAATGGAGTTAGTTTTACTAGTGAATCTTTTGTTTTGTCATCTGAATTTCCAACATTGGGTAAGCCTATTGGTGCAATGAAGATAATTACTTTGCAACCATTAAAAAAGATACAAGCACATCGCTATGTATTATTCAATTGTAAAATACTTGATAAGTTTGTTGAGTAAGTAGACAATCTTGTTCCTAAAACTTTCCTTATTATAAATTACTTTACTACGCATTTAATAGAAAATGTTTGATTGATTAGGAAGTTCAAAACCGAAGTCAAGAGAATGAATCGACATAGGAGAATGCTATCTAAGGAGGTGGAACAATATGAGCACAAAAATTTTCATGAGTGGCTTAGAAATCATGTAAAGGTATAATCTTGAGTTCATTTTTCTAATTTGTTGAGCAGTATATCCTAATTCATTTTAAAATTTATTAGGTTGCATAAAAAGATGACCTGGATATCTCACCTGAAATTGAGATACTTGCCCAAGGGCCAAATTCTATTGCAAGAAGATTTGATGGCTACAACATACATGGGTTTAAGTTTCGTACAAAAGGGAGAGAGCAAGGAATAAAAACACAAAATAGTGGTGTTGCTGTCTCTGCAAGTACTATGAGTTATTCAAGTCATAAGGATAGAAATCCAACTTTGAGTGAAGTAATGTATTATGGGAGATTGGTTGATATATTAAAGTTAGATTACTATGGTCAATTAAGGATTGTATTATTCAAATCTGATTGGGTTGATACCACACCAAATAGAGGAATCAAGACAGATGAATTTGGAATCACAAATGTAAACTTTTCTCGTCTGAAAAATACAGGTGCACAACAAACAGATGAACCTTTTGTTCTTGCAACTGATGCTCGAATGGTATTTTATGTGGATGATCTAGTTGAAGAAGGATGGAGTTCTGTTTGTCACATGACACTAAGAGACTTATATGATATGGGAGATTTGAACATGGTGAATTCAGAGGAGTCTATTTAGGATATACCATTTCCTGATCAACACTTAGAAAACATTGATCAAATGCTATTAGTGAGGGATGACGTCAATGAACAAGAACCAAATCAATCTTTATTTGATGATCATCATAATCTTGGCAGAGATGAAAATGAAATGATGTCTGATTAGTTTTAAATTTTGAATGCTTGTTTTTAAGTTTGAGCATATGTATATTACTCTTAAATTTCGTTGGTTATCTTTAGCTTGCATGGTACAAATGTTCATTTACTTTTTCTTACTATTATTTTTGTTAATCAATATTTCTATACTTGTTCAATATTTATATTCAGGTTTCCTATTTAAAATGGGAGGGAAAAAATAGGGAAAATCAAGCACTTTTGGCAGAACTATGAGAAGATAAAGATCATGCAATCGACTTAGATTTCCAACAGCAAAACCATAATAGCCAAGATGATTTACAACCTGTTGAAGCTGGTCTTGATGATTCAATCTCTGAATCTAATGATGGTAGCTCAATGATGCATGATGGATCAACTTCTTTCTCTACCACCACTCAAACCCAACCACAACAGAAGGAAAGCCCTTTACTTGTGAAGATAATAGGTGAGAGTAATATGTTTGATTTGTTAATAATATAATATTATCATTATCACTACTTGGTATTTTTCTTTAACTGGAGTTAAGGTTTGTTAATTGTGCTTTATGTATACATGGATAGATACTATTAATAATGAGATCACAATCCGAAAAATGGTTGCAAATTAAGTTTGGCATTTGGAAAAAGATTCAAAGGTGATTGTGGAGCTCAACAGTCATAGCCAACGACAATGGTTCGAATTTGTTGGTTAGATTTTTAGGTTTGCTTGCTCAAAACCCAGATCTTTGTCCTATACACATTTTTTATTGGCGTTGGATGCCCAAAGACAAAAGACGCCAACTATGGAAAATGATAGAGGTAACAATCACATGACTTCCAATTGCTTATCTTCTTATTGCATCCATTACTTGTTTGGAACTAATCTCATTTCAATTTTTTTTAAGGGAAATTTCTTCTTTGATTATCTTGCTGCATGCAAATGGGTTATGGAAAAGTTGGGTGATATATGGAAGGCTAACAAACAAAAGTTAAGGTGTAAGTACTTCTACTTGTATAAATCTAAGGAAGAGTTACTTGTTAATCCCCCTACTAGAGTGGATAGTGGTAAGTGGTCAACATTTGTGCATCATTATAATGAAGATAAGATTAAGGTAATTTTTTTTGGTAATTAATCATTAAGTTTATCTATGTAATTAAGTTTTATAAACACTGACAACTATTAACAAATGCAGAAGATATGCTCACAAAATGCAAAGAATCGGAAGAAGCTTAAAGTCTCTCATACTGGCGGGAGTAAAAGTAATGCTAGGAAAGCTTGTGAAATGGTATGTTACTACAAGTAGGATAAAGTTTTTGATAAATGAATTATTTTTCAAAGATTGTGACAATGTACTTACCTTGATTGAACTTATGATATTTAGTACATGCATGTTACTATTATTTCATTGACTTAATTATGCTAATGTAGGAGAAAAAATTAGGAAGGCCTGTGTGTCGAGGTGAGGTTGTCATTTCAAATTTGCAGAAAAAGGATGGAAGCTATGCGAATGAAGAAACAAAGATAATAGTTGTAAGTTTGCTTTTGATATTGGAAAGCCTACCTTCTCTGGCTCAATTAAGCATAATTGAGTACAATACAAGTTTATGTTACGACTTGCTCACATTCATAACTACTTATTGAGTACTGAATTTTTCTAATCACTGAATTTATTTGGTAATCATGAAAGGAAGACAATGATAATATAATCACTGTGTGTAAAATGGGTGATTATATCACTTAATGAAAAAATACTAATATAACTTTTAATAATGAGAGAAAATTGTACTATTCTCATTAAATTAAAAAAAAAGGAGTTAAAATTAACAAATTTAATTATTTCCTCCTTCCCCTTTCCACTTTCCTTTTGTGCATTGTGCACATTAAAGGCATTACTTGCATTAGAACATTAATAATCAGGTGTTTTGATGCCTCATCAGGGTGAGATAAGACTCTGAAAGAGAGTTCACTATCTATTTCATCTAAGTAGGGAAAACTACAGTTAACTTGTAAATCTTCAAACTGCTACTTGAACTTGAATGCCTTTCATATATTAAGTAGAAATGTGGCAAAATGAACAAACTTGGTACTTCTAAGAGGGGTGAAGATTTTGCCATGGTTACATAATTACTCTGATTTTTGAAGCGATGGGCCAGCAACTCATTAAAAGGATACAAAGGACTTGGCTCCTAGAAATTTATGTTAGCAATCAAGATTCCTGTGCAAAACAGGGAGAGTAATGTTTAAATCTAGTCAGTCATCTTCCTTTCCAACTATAAATCACTTATTCTGAGATATGTAGGTGTTAAAACTCAATCAGTCCTCCTTTTATTCAAAATTTTAGACAAGATTGAATGACTAACATTCAAACTGCTTGCGTTTCATGTTTCATATATTCTTTCTCAAAGAGACCCTAGTCTATGGATAGAGAGAGACAACATAGCAGTAACATACCTTCTAGTGGCATTTAGATCTGTTTATATGCAAGATTTACCAACACTCATTATACATTATAGTATATCTATCTAGTGTGTAAATGAATTAGCTTGTAAATTGTAACAAACAATTTTTAATTTAATGAGAATAGTACAATATTATTTGCTCACATTCATAACTACTTGTATGTTTGCTTTTGTTAGTACTTATGTCTTGAAAATTCAGATTTGAATAGAGAATCTGCCATTTAACCATAATAAAGTTTGACAGTTGACAAAGCCTAGTTGGGATTCTTCATGCAGAGGTAGTTTATTATTTTAAAAATAGGGATTCCTCTACAAGGAGGCATTTTAGCATATTGATGGCTTGAATTGAATGCATATGGGGCACTTTCAATTGTCATCATTAATGCTATATTTTTGTGTATACTTTGCTATTTAATAATTGAAGTGCATTTTCTATCTTAGATACAATTGAAGATCTTTGTTTAGATTAGTTTTAAAGAGTGGTCTTGATTTCATGCATATATAGATATTATTTGCTGAGGTGCCATGCAGGGATATCTGTTGTTGTCATTGGTTTTATTTATTGATTTTATCAATCATGTATTAACAAATGATGAATTTTTCTTTACTTTTAGGATAAGATTTCAGAGAACTTACCTCAAGATCAAGAATGTGTTGCTTCTTCAAGTGTTCCTTCAATGATTTTAGCTCACCCAAATTATGCAATTGGAAAAGTCTTTGGAGTTGAGCACTATGGTCGTGTGCGTGGCTTAGGACATGGTGTTTGCCCTACTAATATTTTTTATATGCCCACACAGCGCAATATAGGAGCATCAAGCAACAATGCATCTCAACAACGTATTGAAGACTTAGAGAAACAAATGGAGACTTTGCAAGATAAGTTAAGTGAATATGATGACACCAAAGCACAATTGAGTAACATCTTAAATTTCTTGCAAGATAGATTTGGTTCTGACTTACCTTTTAACAATGTTTCAAGTTCATAAGTTTATGTAATTAAATGTAGTGATGATAATAAAGTCTACTTTTTGAGTAGGATTTATATTAAGTGGATTTAATGTTGTGAACACAAAGTGTATAATTTAAAATAGTGATGATGCTAGCTAGGGTCTACATTTTGAGTAGGATTGATTAGTGAAGTTGTGAACATAAAATGTATGGTTAAATTTTGACAAATATTCAAAACTTTTTGTCTAATAATCCTTTGTATTAATTAATGATTTGAATTAATTAGTAAGTCACCTTATCTGTTTGTTGAAATAGCTTCTATGCATTTTCCTTTGGAGCATGGAGAAGATTGTCTAACCTGGAAGCACAATGATTCAGGTTCTTTGAGCTTCAAAGATGCTTGTACCTTTCTTAATAGCCACAATGCTCAATTTGCAACCTGGTTTAAATCAATTTGGACTGCCTGCATCCCTTCTTCGAAGTCTTTCTTGCTTTGGAGACTATTACACAACAAACTTCCTACTGATGAGAATTTAAGGCAGAGAGATGTGATTGTTGTTTCTGTTTATAGCTTCTGTGGTTCTATAGATGAGTCTTCTGACCATCTTTTCCTCAAGTGCTGCTTCTCTAGGAAAATCTAGTCTTGGCTCTCCACTGTGTTATGTTGTAATATGGACTTATCTTCTATTAGATCAGTTCTTTCCTCTTGCAATAGAAACTGGTGCACTCAAGTTCAAGATATTGTTAAATCGGCTGTCATTCATTGCTTTTGGCACATATGGTCCTGTAGGAATCATATCAGATTCGATAATAAGCAGATTTCTATTAATCATGCAATTAGTTACATTGCTGCAGCAACTAAGCTCTCAGGAACAGTTTCTAAAGGCACAATGTCCAACTCAATTGATGATTTTAGAGTGCTTAATTCCTTTGCAGTAGATAGCCACCCTGCTAAGTCTCCAAATATTTTAGAAGTCTGTTGGCACCCTCCTCTTTGTGGTTGGATAAAGTGCAACTTAGATGGAGCTTCAAGAGGCAATCCGAGTCATGCTTCTTATGGTGCAATTTTCAGAGGAATGAGGGGTGAAAATCTGGGTTGTTATTCAGAATACATTGGTATTTCTCCCTCTCTTTATGCAGAATTCTCAACAATAATCCATTCTATTGAAATTGCTTTTAAGAGAAATTAGAAAATACTTTAGTTGGAATATGACTCAAAGTTGGTAGTGGATGCCTTCACAAATGATAGTCTTGTCCCTTGGAGATTGAAAAATAGATGGAAAAACTGCATTTTTCTAATCAAAATGATGGAGTTTAAAGTTTCTCACATCTTTAGGGAGGGTAATTCTTATGCTGACAAGTTAGCATCTCATGGTTTAGCCAGTAAATGCTTCACTTGGTGGGATTCACCACCTAGTTTTATTATGGATGACTTTAATCATAATAGGTTTGGTCTTCCATTGTTTAGATTTTCTTGATTGTTATTTTTTCTCTTCATGGGTTTTGGTTTGGTCCCCCCGTGTTCTTTTTGTTTTCTTTTCTTTTTTAATAATCATTTTGTTAATGTGTTGCAAATGATTGGTGGGGTGTAGGGTGCCAACCTAGTTGGGATGTTACACCTCATGGTGATGCCTTTGCACATTAACTCCTTTTTTTAAAAAAATCGTGGCTAAATATATTTACCCATGGTTATAACAATTGTGGCTAAATAAGGCATGGCAAATACATTAGCCACGGTTTTTAGGACATTAGCCACACTTTTAAAACCGTGGCAACATTTTGTTACCAATGGTTTACAACCATAGTTAATTAAGTAATAAACGTGACTAATTTTAATTAAAATATATTCTATAAAATACTTTTGCTGCGGTTTAATCGTGGCTAAGTTGATGATTAACTACGGTTAAACTGTGACTAATGCGATTTCATGAATCTAGTTTGCCACGGTTAAATCGTGGCTATTCTTATTTTTTGAAATACTAGTTTCTTCCCAATCATATCACAAAAGGAGTCCTGTTCAATTACATAATATCAAGTCTCAATCAAGTAAAGCATTCAAATCATTAATTAATTATTTTTTAGGACATTAGCCACGGTTTAAAACCGTGGCTAAACAGCATTTTTTTTGGAGCCTAGAATTGTAGAGATAGCTGAGTTCTGAGCCTGTGGGTGTGTTCTTGGAGAAATTGATAGCAAATTTGTCCAAGTTCACCTTGTGGCCACTACAAACTTCATAAATAGTTTACAAATCCTTTATACCTTCGATCTACTTTGCAAAAAAGGATTGAGCCATTTGCAAATATAAGGGAGGAATTTGTTGGGCTTTTTCTATTGATTTTCACACCTCTAAACTATTGTTCACGTTCCAATCGGTGAAGCAAGAATGATAGCCCTTCTGTACATAGTAGAAAGATGTATAGCGACAGGAGGTCACCTTGCATGGGACATCTACCTGGTTTAAAATAACCAAAGACATTCCCTCTAACCAATACAGAATAAGAAAACAAGGTTATACATTCTAAGATTAAGTTCACAAATCTTTCAACAAAACCCAAGCATAGCATAACTCATGATAATTACTTGTGCATTTTGTTTTAAGTGGTGAATCATCTCGTGGGCTATGGTATGTTATCAGAGATGAGACATCCTTGTATGAAAGCTCTCTGTTGGAAGAGATTATTTTCCCCATTATTGATTGCAATATTTCCATGATGACTTTGAAAAATATCTTACACAGCACATTACACAAGCTGATTGGTCTAGTTTGTGACATGTCTTGCACATTATTGACTTTGGGGATAAAAGCTATAATGGTATGGTTTATGTTATAAAGCAACCAACTGGACCGAAAAAAGCTTGCCACTGCACTATGAATAGTCTCACCATTAATATCCAGTAGGTTTTGAAAAAAAGGCCCACGAAGCCATCTTTTCATGGGGCACTAGAGGAATCAATACTGAGGGTGGCACGATGAACTTCCTCTTTGGTGGGAGGCCTAAGAAGCCAATTGTTCATACAATGGTTAACCTTACATTAGAAACCCTGAAGAGCTTCCTAGAATTTGGTTGGTGCCATGGAACCGAAGAGGTCAGTAAAGTATTCTATGGTAACTTTAGCAACGTCTTCCTGTCCTATTTTTTGGACACCATTTTTGTCCTTTATCTTGTTGATTGCATTATGTTACTTCTTTAATGGTGTGCTGATGTGTGTGATTCCACATCACATTTTGCATATGTTTTGCATGCATTTTTATAGTCTTATATGCATATTTGTTTATTCAATCATTCATTTTTCTTTTAGTTCGGATAACTGCAGTTTGGCATGTGTTGCAATGCAGGAATGAGGCAAATTGAAGTTTAAAGAGCTGGAATGGAGCTAAGCTGAAGTGATATTGAATTAGGGGTAAAATACACTAAAAAGAGGACAAACAGACCCAACCACGGCCTGGGGGTGGTCTCTACCACGGCCATGGTTCGAGGGAATCAAGAAAATGCAGAAAACTGAAACAGACTCAACCACGGCTTGGCCGTGGTGGCCACCACGGCCATGGTTGAGAGACAACTTAACAATCCTGAGTCCGAATCGACCACGGCCCGGCCGGCCGTGGTGCCCACCACGGCCGTGGTTCGCAGCCTTGTGAAATTTTAGTTTTTTTTTTGTTTTTATTTCTTTTGGGGACTTTTAGCCCATAGAAGCCCTAGGCTATAAATAGGTGTTCTGATTGCAATTAGGGGATTCTAGCTTTGATTAAAACCTAGTTCTAAACGAGGCACAAAGGAGGCTTGGTTTCTTCATCCTTCTTCTTCTTCTTCCATTGTTACGGGTTTGGGATGTTTTTAAGTTTGATTTCTGTTTCCTTCTTCTCTATGTCTGAGTAGTTACTTTTGTTTCTAGGATTGGGCAATGCCCTTTGACACTTTGATAATGATTAACTGATATTGTTTCCCCTTTTATTGATCTTGATTGTTCATTGATTCAATTCTTATTGCTTTTATTCATGTGAATTTGTTGGCCACTTATTTGCATCTCATAGGCATTTAGGGACGTACTGAGAGGTGAACCTAAGTGTTGGAACCATAAGAATTGAACTTAAGGTCTAAATCACGAGAGTAGTTTTAGCCTTTCGAGGAATCAATGAATTACCACAAAGCGTAATGGGTTCAATTTAAATTCAATTACCACGAGAGTAGGGATTGGTTTAATTGGGCACGGATCTTGTATCTTGAAAGAGAACATTAACTAATTTAGGGTAATTCACCTTCAATTGAATTTCAGATTTAATAAAAGGGTTTGTCAATTAGGATTTGTCTTGTATCATTGTAGTACCCCAATCTTGGAAGCTTTCTTAAATCTGAAAACCCCCTTCTTGATAACTTGCTATTTTTGTTCTAAATTCTGTTTTCTTGATTTTTATTTAATTGTTTTGTTACTACGTTATTCTTAATAAACAATCGCACTCTCTTTTGTTTAATTTAATTGAATTAATTAATTAATTGGTATTCATAGACTCAGTCCCTGTGGATTCAATCTTTTTATTACTTGACGACGAAACCGTACACTTGCTGATTTCACGCATCAAGTTTTTGGCGCCGTTGCTGGGGACTGTGTTTTTCTTGAATATTAATTTAATTTTTAATTTAATTATTTTAAAAAATTTTTCTTTTATTTGGTTCTTACGTTCTTGATTTCTCTTTGACTCTCTGCAGGTAATTTCTCTTGTTTATGCAAAGTACTAGACATTCCAGGACTCTTATTGAAGCGGATCCTGAAATTGAAAGGACTTTACATAGAAGGAGAAGACAACAAAGGCGCAGAGTAAGAGAAATATCTGAACCACCACTTGCCATGGCAGCAGCTGAAGACAATAAACCGTTGAAAGAGTATGCAGCCCCTAATGCTCGGGGTTTGCGATCTGGGATTGCTAGGCCAGCCATTGAAGCTGAGAACTTCACCATACCGCCTTCCTTACTATCCATGATAAGGCAAAACCAATTTGGAGGTTTACCCTCGGAGGACCCAAATGATCATGTGGAGATGTTCTTAGAATTCTGTGAGACTCTCAAAATTGAAGGTGCCTCAGTTGATGCCATTCGCCTCTGGTTGTTTCCATTATCATTAAGGGACAAGGCTAGAGCTTGGTTGAAATCGGTACCCACCGATACATTAACCACATGGAATCAATTGGAGCAAGCATTCTTGAATAAGTTCTTTCCTCCTTCCAAGACTACACATCTTAGAACTCAAATAACAAGCTTTGTTCAAAGAGATGGAGAATCATTATCAGAAGCTTGGGATAGATACAGGGGGTTGTTGGAAGCTTGCCCACATCATGGACTAGAAAAGTGGTTAATTATTCACACCTTCTATAATGGATTGGAATATCCTTCAAAGGTGTCACTTGATTCTGTAGTTGGCGGAGCTTTGATGAATAGAAGACTTACAGAAGCCTATGATATTATTGAGAACGTCGCTGCAAACCATCACCAATGGGCCAGTGAAAGAGGTAACAACCCGAGAAAGCTCTCGGAAGGTAAGTTTGAGGTAGATGGTGTTGGTTTAATTATGGCTAAGTTTGATTCATTGAATAATTTTGATAAGCTTGAAAAAGCTAGTGCTAATGCCATAAGTGCTGCTAACATCTTTTGTGAGATTTGTGGAGTACAAGGACATATGAGTGCGGAATGCCAAGCTGAAAATGGTTCCTCACAAGGCACTTCGGTGGAACAAATGGAATCATGCCACAATTTCTATGACATTCCACCGAAGGTGCGCAATGATCCATATTCACAGACTTACAATCCCGGTTGGAGGTCTCATCCCAACTTCTCCTATCGGAACAATCAAAATCAAGTTGGGCAAAGTGGTGCTAAACCTTCTATTGGATTCCCCCAGGTACAAAAGTCTAAACTCGAAACTCTCCTTGAAAATTTTGTAGAGAGTCAAACCAAGCAAAATGAAGAGTTTAGGCACCATGGTCAAGTTGTTAGTGAGGCTATTAAGGATTTGACATCTAAGGTTGATAATTTAGCTATTCATAACAAGATGTTAGAAACTCAAATAGCCCAACAAGCTAGCTCTTCACATAGACCACACGGGAAATTTCCAGGACAGCCTGAAATAAATCCTAATGAACATTGTAAGGCTGTGAGTTTAAGAAGTGGAAAGCAACTAGAAGATTCCAAGGCAAAGGGGGAAAATGACAAAGATGGGAGGGATGAAGAAAAAGAAACAACTAGGACACAACCCTTAGAAGAAAAAGAGACCAATGAGAAAGTGTCTAAGTATGTACCCCCAAAACCTTACCAACCCCCGATGCCCTTCCCTCAAAGATTAGCCAAGGCCAAGCTAGATAAGCAGTTTGGGAAGTTTCTTGAGGTCCTTAAGAAGTTGTACATTAATGTACCCTTCACTGAGGCGTTGCAACAAATGCCTACCTATGCTAAATTTCTTAAGGACATTTTGTCTAATAAGAGAAAGTTAGAGGAGTATGAGACCGTAGCATTAACTGAGGAGTGTAGCGCTTTAATCCAAAATAAGTTGCCTCCTAAACTCAAAGATCCTAGCAGCTTCTCTATTCCTTGCTTGATTGGGAATACCAGTTTTGATAAAGCTTTGTGTGATTTGGGGGCTAGTGTTAGTCTTATGCCCCTTTTCTGTGTGTAAGAAGTTGGAGGTGGGTGAATTAAAACCCACAACTATCTCCCTTCAATTGGCGGATCAATCCGTCAAATACCCAATAGGCATCTTGGAGGATGTTCCTATTAGAGTGGGTAAGTTCTTTATTCCTGCTGATTTTGTGGTACTTGAAATGTGTAACACCCTTTCTGGGGATGTCACATTTATGATGCAGAAAAATAAAAATAAATAAAATCCTTACCCAAGTTGTAAAACACTTGATACTTGAATAATATTTGTGGTATATTTATATATATATATATATATATATATATATATAATATATAATATTAAATAAATAATAAAATAAAATAACACGGAACACAAAATATAACAAACATAAACTCACCATAATATACATGTGATTCTTGTCTGAAGTATACAATTAATTTACAATTATTAATATTTAATAGAAACAATAAAAGACAATATACTACTCAAACATAACACCTAAGATATGAGCCCTCGTCATAAGACAAATTCCTTAGTTAGGAATGTCTTGACCGATAGAAATTCGACCCAAAAGTGTATCGAAGTTCTCTATAGGGGTATAGTAAAACTCGTCCCACAACTCCCTAATAGGTAAAATGATCTCTACGAAAGCAACTGTATAACGTGTAGTAACAACCCCATGTTGAGTCCTACTTACTGATAAAGTCACATTACCACTGTACTCTATGTGTCCTGTGTCCCAGTGGACATACCAAGCCTCAGCGCCTTTGAAAAACTGAAGTCTAAAGAAACCTAATTGATCTCGCCTTGCCGCCATTCTAGTCTTCGATGATATAAACATAAAGTAGAAAACAAAACAGAACAATACAATAAAGAGGTGAGACAATCAACATCATTACCCGCATGGCAATTAAGAAAATGACAATACAAATAGGTATTACAATGGCAAGCAGATATTACAATAACACATGCTATTACATCATATATAGTATAGCAATTTAATACATCATACATAATATAACAAAGCAATATATATATATAAAATAACATATATCATCATATCATACAATATATATTAAAGCCATACATCATATAGTTTATCACAGAATATGGTAAACAGTAAAGTGCAGAGGATGCATGAACAGTAAAATGTAAATAATGCATGAACATAATAAACATTTAAAATGCAGATGATGAATGATACACACACTGACTCGTTCCTACTCCATGGAACTAAACACGGATATCTGAGGGAATGATCCGAATAGAAATTAATAATACTTTATGGCTGCCCAACCAAACTATTACACTGTCCAATCTTTGTGTCTATAGCCCACAGTCCAAAACATCGTGTAGCAATACACAAATCCAACATCGTGTACCACAGTATAGTACTTAATAGTCCCCTCAAGATCTCGATTAAGAATAGTGCTTGTCAAGATCATTAGTGTGTTGCCCGTTACCACGGCCCAGAGGTGCTACCACTGTCCACATATGGAATCCTCCGCACACTAATGCCTCCAAGTTCATAAATGAACCACATTATGCTTATCACACCAAACACAGTGTAATTCGCCTCGTCAATCAATCACCAATTAAAACCCAAATTGGCACAACACTCTAAGTATGATCTAAAATGATAAAAATACCCTTATTATCCAAATTTTACCATAATTACAAAAAATTATCAAAATGCCCTTAGTCACAAAATATCAAAGTATAGTACGTCCCACCTGACACCACAACATGTCCGGGTCCACCACTTTGGCCCGACAGCAAAACTCACAGTATCTTTCAATCGCGTAGGAATTTTATCGCGTTTTCACAATCTCGTTGTTTTCACAAATGTTTTTAAATCGCGTAAATATATTTTGACATTTTTAAACATCACAAAATCTTTTTAAATCATTTTCTCAATCGCGTAGGATTTTTAATTCATTTTCTTAACCGAATAGCTTATAATTATTATTTTCAATATGGGTAAAACTATATCTAGTATATTTAAAATACGTAGAGTATTTTTCTTATGTTCTAAATATAGTATGGAATCTTTTCATTTTATGCGTCTTATTTTAATAAATTTTGGCTGCATTTTGCCTATAAAATCAGTATAAGGTATTTTTAACGTTTTCCTCTAAATATAGTTTATTTTATTTTTACCCAATAATTTCACTTTGAAACTTACTAACGCGCTTCAAAATTTATGGAATGAGCTCTACGTTAGTATTTTTCAAGCGTATAATTTAATTCTTATTTAAACTAATTTCGCTAAGTTAAAATTCTAAAAGCGAATTTATTCCTTTTATTTTCTCAATGATTCATTGGAATCAATTTATGTTGTAAAACGATTACCTAACCTATCTTAGTAAATAAAATGGCATGTTGGCCAAATCAAAATAAAATGGCATTTAATTATACACTAAATGGCATGTTGGCCATAATTAACTTAAATCAACTTTAATTTGATTATTTTACCTAGATTCCTCAAATCAAGAATTTAAAAAAATTGTTTAAACATTTTGGTTCTTGGTTTGGATGTAAGGTCGTGAGCCTCATAATGTGTTCTTTGGAACACTCATGCAAACCATACATGTTATTCACATCCTACTTTAATAATTATATAATTATAAACACATGCAATTATATAATCACATACAAAATACATACAATTTATTTAAAACCATAAACATGCATAGCAAAAATAATGAAAGCTATAATCATGCATAGCAAAATAAATCACAAATAGGAAAGCATCTAAACAATCACAAAAATAATAAAAGCCATAAACAACCACACAAATCGAATCCTTATGGATTCTTCATACACAATCAAATCCATTTTCCCATCACCACTTAGGGTTGATGAGATTAAATCTCCTCTTACCTCTTGAAGACAATTAATCGGTTAGTTTCCTTCTTTCTTGAAATTTCGTGCAATCTCCCAAACAAATCCCTAAAATTCTTAAACAATTAGTAAAAACACATACAAGGTACAATATTGGAAAACCATGGAACAATCATGGTTAGAAAAATTAGAAATCCAATTTTGAACCATAGAATCAAAACTTACCTTTAAGAAAGTAAGCAAAAGGTTGGATTTTGGACAAGATAGAGTAGGAATTTGGAAAAACTTTGTGAATGAAAAGTGTTTAGAATAGGATTTGGGTTTAGGAAATATGATGAGATAAAATTATAGAGGTTTGGTTGTGTAGGGTGAGGGCTTGGCCGAATTAGAGAGAAAGAAAAGGAAGGAAAAGTATGCATGGGTTCTTGGTATTTTTGGAGAGGAAATGAATAGCTTAATTAAGATAAGTGTGAAAATAAAAGTGAAGAGGGCAAACTAAAGGGCTGCTGCCGTGTGAGTGGCTTTTTGGGTGAGGTTGAGTGTTTGATTTTGCTAAGTAAATATCCAATTAAATGCACATGATGGTGCACATGGTTTATGACCATTTGGAGGTTTCAAGAAGCTAGTAGAACTTGACCAACAAGCCTCCTTGGCTGCTGAAAACCATGTGGCTCTTCAAGTTTTTAGAGGCTTAATTGTTTTCCATTTACTCCTAATTATATGCTAATTAATTAGGTAATTAGTTAGGTTAATTATCCTATTAAAACTAAATCAACATTCTAATCATATAATCAATTAGTTTAATATATATTAACATATATTATAATCTTTAATCAATATTAGAATATCTAATTAGTATTTAGATTATAATTAATTAAGAATTAAGTTAGTTCACTTAGTTTGTTAATTAGGTAATTAGATTAGTCAAATTAAGCTTAATTAGCTACTAACCAAATTCAAGCCTACAATTTTTGACTTAATTCTAACCATTGATTCATCTTTAATTCCTAGCCATAGATTACATCTAAGGTAGACATCAATTGGTCATAAAACTATCATTCTAATCTCACCATTGATTAGATCAACGGCTAAGGTTAAAGGCTTCCTAACTAAATATTCATCCAACGGTCCAAAAGAAAGTCTATGCTCCCTTCGTTGACCTTTTCCTATTGGTTTAGAAAGTCAAGTCTACTTTCGTTGACTTGCTCTCATTGGCTAGAATTTGTCCAACAAGACAATTGATCGCTTTTTTCCCTAAACGTGGGTCCCACAAGACTTTTAAAGATCCGTGGTCAAACCGAAGCATTTTTACTTGTTTTTGTGACAAGAGGTATCTTGTAATATAAAATAATATTATAATAATATAAAATTATTTTATTACACGCTTAAATCCAAAAATTACGAGATTAATATATATATCAATCAAATTGGGTTTAGTAAGATCCCCCAGCTCCAATTAATTAAAATAAGATTTTTTAGGCCAGAAAATTATTATTTTCTTGACTCGGAGCAAATCACATACAATAGTCAAGTACACTCACGGAACAGTCAAATTTAATTTACTGCTCAGAGAATTCACAAAATAGTACATTTCAGGACTATATTGTAATTATCCCAAAAGTTGGGGTGTTACAAAATGGAAGAGGATGCACAAATTTCCATTATTCTTGGTAGGCCCTTCTTGGCTACTGCAGGTGCTATTATTGATGTAAAAAATGGTAAGTTGTCCTTGACTGTTGGTGATGATAAGGTTGAGTTTGATATATCTAAATCCATGAAGCAACATTCTTTTGAGGACTCTTGTTGCAGGATTGAATTATTGCACCAGGTAGTGAAAGAAGAAACCATCAAGATGCACTTTGAAGATCCATTGGAAATGTGCTTAGTTGGTAGAGACTCATCAGAGTTTGAAGGTGAAGTAGCTGAGTATGCCCGTTTGTTAGAGGCGAATCCAGAGATTCCACCTCAAAATGCCAAAATGGAAAATCTTGAGTCTAAACTCAAACTTGAAGATTGGAAAGAGGAAAAAGCTCCAAAGGTAGAACTCAAACCCCTCCCTTCCACTCTCAGGTATGAATTTCTTAGTCCCAACTCTTCTTATCCTGTCATTGTAAGTGCTAGTTTGAATGAGTTAGAAACAAAGAAATTGCTTAGAGCACTTAGAATGCATAAAAATGTCATAGGATACACAATTGATGACATTAAAGGCATAAATCCTTCCTTTTGCATGCACAGGATTTTGATGGAAGTTGACCATAAACCATCCATTGATCATCAACGTAGGTTGAATCTTAATATGAAAGAGGTGGTTAATAAAGAAATTCTTAAGTTGTTAGATGCTGGGATAATTTACGTAATCTCAGACAGTGAATGGGTTAGTCCGGTGCATGTGGTTCCTAAGAAAGGGGGAATAACTGTGACCAAAAATGAGAAAAATGAACTGATTCCCACAAGGACTATCACAGGGTGGAAAATGTGCATCGATTATAGGAAGTTGAATAAAGCTACTAGGAAAGATCACTTCCCCCTCCCCTTCATTGACCAAATGCTTGAAAGATTAGCTGAGCATACGTATTTTTGTTACCTGGATGGTTATTCGGGATTCCACCAAATCCCCATTCATCCTAGTGACCAGGAAAAGACCACATTTACTTGTCCGTATGACACTTTTGCTTATAGGAGAATGCTTTTTGGTTTGTGTAATGCTCCTTTACTTTTCAAAGATGCATGACTGCAATTTTCTCTGACTTTATTGAAAACATCATGGAAGTTTTTATGGATGATTTCTCTGTATATGGTACTAACTTTGATGATTGTTTGTCTAATTTGTCTAAGATCTTGCAGCGCTGTAAAGAGGTTAACCTCGTCTTGAATTGGGAAAAATGTCATTTTATGGTACAAGAGGGAATAGTACTTGGACACTTAGTTTCAGGAAAAGGGATTGAGGTGGATAGGGTAAAGATTGAAGTAATTGAAAAATTGCCTCCACCAGTGAACGTGAAAGGAGTGCGGAGTTTCTAAGGACATGCCGGTTTGTCTAATCTCTTAGTGAAAGATGTTCCATTTGATTTTGATAATAATTGTTTGAAAGCCTTTTGCATATTAAAAGAAGCTTTGATTACCGCTCCCATTTTGCAGTCACCGGATTGGAATCTACCATTTGAGATTATATGCGACGCCAGTGACTATGCCATAGGAGCTGTTTTGGGGCAAAGGAAAGACAAGAATGTGCATGTCATCTATTATGCAAGCAAAACTCTTGATGAAGCCCAAGCTAATTATGCAACTACTGAGAAGGAATTGCTTGCGGTGGTATTTGCCTTTGAGAAGTTTAGATCATACCTTGTGGGTTCAAAGGTGACTGTGTACACCGATCATTCCGCACTTAAATATCTCATGAGCAAAAAGGAAGCAAAGCCTAGACTTATCCGTTAGATACTTCTCTTGCAAGAATTCAACTTGGAGATTCTGGACAAGAAAGGGGTAGAGAACTTAGTTGCGGATCACTTATCTAGACTTGAACCATCAGTGAATGGGCAGGGTAACTTGCCTATTGATGATTCATTCCCCGATGAACAACTACTTGCCATTTCAGAAGAGGATGCTCCTTGGTATACTGACTTTGTGAATTACTTGGCTTGCGGAATTCTACCACCAAAAATTAACTATCAACAGAAAAAGAAATTTTTCTCTGATCTGAAGCATTTTGTGTGGGATGAGCCATATATCTTCCGGAGATGTGCTAATGGTATCTATCGGAGATGTGTCTCAAAGGATGAAGTTCAGAGTATATTGAATTGTTGCCATTCTTCATCCTATGGAGGACATGCTAGTGCCTCAAAGACAGCAGCCAAAGTTCTTCAATCTGGTTTCTTTTGGCCTCATATTTTCAGAGATGCTCGGAACTTTGTGATTTCTTGTGACAGCTGTCAAAGAACTGAAAATATATCCAAATGGCATGAGATGCCTCTAAACAACATTCTTGAAGTGGAAATCTTCGATGTTTGGGGAGTTGATTACATGGGACCATTTCCACCATCTTGTAACAACAAGTATATTCTTATCGCAGTGGACTATGTCTCGAAATGGGTGGAAGCTGTGCCATCCCCAACAAATGATGCCCAAACAGTAATGAAGCTGTTCAAAAAGATCATATTTCCAAGGTTCGGAGTTCCAAGAGTAGTCATAAGTGATGGAGGTTCACATTTCATCGAAAAGCAATTTGAAAACCTCTTGAAGAAGTATGGAGTGACTCACAAAGTCGCTACACCATACCATCCCCAAACCAGCGGACAAGTAGAGGTTTCCAATAGAGAAATCAAGAGCATATTGGAGAAGACTGTTTCAAAATTGAGAAAGGGTTGGTCTTTGAAGCTTGATGACGCTCTATGGGCATACAGAACAGCTTATAAAACTCCCATTAGTATGACTCCATTCCGATTGATTTATGGTAAGCCGTGTCATCTTCCAGTTGAGTTAGAACACAAGGCATTTTGGGCCATCAAGCTATTGAACTTTGATATGAAAATGGCTGGGGAGAAAAGGAAGTTACAACTTCATGAGCTGGATGAATTGAGGCTTGATGCATATGAACATGCCAAGACTTACAAGGAACAGACCAAGCGTTGGCATAACAAGCACATCTTACGTAGAGAATTCAAAGAAGGAGATCTTGTGCTGCTCTTCAACTCAAGATTGAAGCTATTTCCAGGTAAGCTCAGGTCTAGATGGTCCGGGCCATTTCAAGTTCGCCAAGTGTTTCCTTATGGAGCTGTAGAGGTGTGGAGCGAAGCCACAGGGTCCTTCAAAGTAAATAGACAAAGGTTGAAGTCTTATCTTGTTGATGAACCTATAGAGAAGGGGGTGACACACAACCTTTTTTGTCCAAGTGCTTCAAACTAAAAATGGCAGGGGTCGAGTTTAAGACCATAAATAAGCGCTTCTTGGGAGGCAACCCAAGTTCTCTTCCATTGCAAAATTTCTTTTTCTTTATGTTTTTGCATTTGTTATTTGGATAAATTTAACAAAGTTGCAGGGCAATGAACACTTACTGATGAGTGTAATTCAAGTTGAACCTCTTTGAGGACTTCAAAGCTTCAAATTCCAAGTCCAGAGGGAACAACGGTTAGGATGTGGTATGTACCACAACCATAATTCAGCTCTTGCCACCAAAAAAAAAAAAAAACCAATTCCAAAACCAACCACAGCCTGGCCGTGGTGCCCATCATGGCCGTGGTGTCTACCATGGTCGTGGTTCCTGGTCTGAAAAAAAAAATAGAAAGATGCAAAAAAATAGAATTGACCATGGCCTGGCCGTGGTTCGTGTCTGGAGCGTTTTTTAACACCTACGCACCAATCTTTCCCTCATTTCCCTCCCACTTCTTCTTCTTCCTCCTTCCCCCACCTCCATTGCTATACACATCAACCTCCATTTCTCACTTTTTCTCTCACAAATAACCCTCCACCTTTCAAATTTCACCCCAAAATCAACCCACCAACTCCATTTTTACTTCTTCTTCTTCATTCTTCTCCATCATCATCCTCCATAACCAAAACTTCAAACCTCTCACCTCTTCTACATTACCATTTTCCTTACCTTAAACACTCATTTTCTTTATCTTTCCATCATTCCAAACCTCCCTAAACATAACCCACACATCAAACTCTCCAATTTTCACAAGAATCCAAAATCCCTAATTTTGGAAAACCCTACCCCCCCTAATTTCAAAAATTTCAGCATTCCTTGTTTTCCTTGCAATTGAGAGTTCCTATGGCTAGCAAAAGGCAAAGAGGGGATCAATCTTCATCCTCCAGAGCACGAGGAGCATCTTCAAGAGGTAATTCTTCTGACTCTAACCCCTACGGTATTGAGTTTAAGAATAGAGAATAAAGGGATAGGTATAATATGCTAGTCAAAAGAAAAATAGTGAACACTAGGTACCTAGATGACCAAGTTCTTGACACCTTAGGACTAACTGATGATATAAACTGGATGCTGGAGAATATAGGGTGGAGCACCTTTGCTTGCACCCGTTATGTTACGCTTATTGGGCCTACATTGGAGTTCTTGAGCTCTCTTGAGGCCAATATTTTACAAGGGGAGGGGTGTGCCGAAGGCCGAATCACTTTCTGGCTGTTTAATGCTGACTATGTCATGAATTTAGAGGAGTTTAACTCCATTTTCTCCTTGCCTGTGGGTGGGGAAAGGCGGCTCCCTAGAGAGTTTAATGTTGGGAGATTCTGGAGTCAAATAAGTATGGGTGGAGGTAGCTATGATTCGTCCAAAGCTAAGGCCACAGCCTTAGTTAACCCCTGTTTTCGCAATCTCCACCGCATTATGGCTAACACCATATTCGGTCGTGGAGATAGCGATGGAGCTGTCCGTCAGGACGAACTCCTTTTCTTATAAGGTATGTTGCATAGTGTACACCTGGACACAGGGTCACACATGATTAGGCACTTACTAAAAGTTGCTAGGAAGGGGGATGGTTCTATAGTCATTGGTGGGCTTGTCACTGCAATAGCCTACCATCTTGAGTATGACTTAGACGGATTTGTGGAAGCCGAAGGGTGAAATAGAATTGATCTTACAGCCTATATGGCTATGAAGATGATTGTTAGAGAGGACGATTTGTAACATCCCGAAAATTGCTTATTTCATTATAAATAATCATTTTATAATATTTGTGATTTTTTTGGTGATTTTTGTGAATTTTCTGGAAATGTTGAATATTTTAATATATTTCTCGTTTTGCGTGTGCACTGAGCAGAGCCGGGAAAATAAAATATTTTTTTTTCCTAAGGCTGATAAACTTTGGACTGTGGAAACGTTGACGGGGGATCTTACTAAACCCGAGGCTGGACACAGTTTACGAGGTTTACGCTTCACGAAACTCTATCTGATACATGAAATCACTGTATCATAAAATCATCTGATGAGTAATAAAATATTATTTTCATCAATTGTAATTTTATTTCATTGAGGAAATAATTTTAGCAAAGATTATTCATCATGTCGATGAATTTAATTAAGGTGACAACCTTACACTTCATTTCCTCGAGAAGCGCACAAAGCTTCTCAAGGAAGCTTCCTATTTCCATCTAATCAACCTTTCCTCTCTCTCCCCAATTTATGCTTTGCACGACCATCTTGGAGGAATTATTACATTGACTATTCCATTTTTCCCACTCCCCCACGTCTGTTTGCTCATTCACATTTTCCATTTCATTTCTCCCATTTTCTCTCATTCACGCTTTGCTCCTCCCCCTCACGCAGCTCTCACTCTCTTTTTCTCTCTTCTTCTTCACACGCCGCACACCACCCACATTCACCATTGTTGATCCTTCAAGCCTCCTTTACTCAACCCGACAGAGACCATTTTCCCTCTCCACCTTCACACCTTGCTTCGCTGGAACTCCTCCCGTGTCTTTCATTTTTCTTTCTGCTCAAAACAGCCCCAAAGCTTGGACCTTTAAGGTAAAGTTCTTAACTTTTTCTCTTCTCCTCATTTTCGTGCATTCGGTTTCCTCGCTTTGCCATTCTCTCTTTTGACCTTAATTTTTGTGGATCTTGAACGCCCAAGGTTATGGTGGTGGTGAAGAAAATCAGATTTTCAAGCATGAAAGGAGCTTCTTTATCCCTCGTTCTTCACTTAGGTAAGAGGAAGACACTCCTCCTCAACCTCTCTTAGCATTTAGGAACGTCAGTAATTTGTGTTGAGGGTCTTTCTGTTTTTAAATGTTGTTTGTGATGTATAGATGCTAGCTGATTGCTGGAGTTTTGTATGTAAATAATATATATATATATATTTGGAATGTGTAATATGGAAAGAAATGAGCCCCGTTTTGGTTCTCGTATGGTCACGGTTTTGAACCCAGAAAACAGAGATCCTATATTGAAAATGGTAATGACTTGGTTTGCTGATCCATTCTAAAGTAAATGTTAAAATCCATCGAGAGTGAGTAAGCCATGTCCGTCGAATTAAGATGTTAAAACCTGTCGAGTATGAGCTCCTGGCCAAACCTGTCGACAAGTGGGGCCCTTCATCATGTCAAAAGTTGTCGAAGCTAGTGACCCCCCCCATTAACACCTCCGTCGGTGAATTCGTCGAATTAGAAAGTGTGGCCCTCTTAGTGTCTCGTTCGGACTAGTATAGGTGAAACCTCAACATTTTTCCAGAAATCGGTCGAGTTAAATCCGTCGGATCAGCTTAAGTGAGACCTCAACATTTTCCCAAAGTCAGAATCCGTCGAGTGACATACCTGTCGAGTTTAGATTTCTGACCACTAAAGCACAATGTGAAAATCCGTCGAGTTTAGACTTCTTACTTTTCCGTTGAATGTCAAAACCCGTCGAGTGTATTTGTCGAATTAGCATGAGTGAAACCTTAGCATTTTCCAGGATCTGTCGAGTGTATTTGTCGAATTAGCATGAGTGAAACCTTAGCATTTTCCAGGATCTGTCGAGTGTATCTGTCGAATCAGCATGAGTGAAATCTCAACGTTTCCAGAATCCGTCGAATTAGAACCTTGTAACCCTAACATTCTTGTCGGTTCGACAGGAACAAGACTTTCCCCATTATCCAAAATTTGTCGAGTTAGAATTGAACTTTTAGCGTATTCGTCGGTTGAACACGAGTGAAACTCCTTCAAAGTTAAAATTCGTCGAGTTAGGCTGTGAATCATATCCGTCGAAGTTAAGGTGTGAAAATCCGTCGAGTAGAGTTCTGAAGGTTTAATGGAGAAACTTACCCAATGAGAATATCCGTCGAACTAAAGTGTGGAAATCCGTCGAGTTAAAATATAAAAATCCATCGGGTTAGGCTGAGAATTATATCCGTCGAGTTAGGATGTGAATGCCCGTCGAGTGGAGTTCCTGATTATTAAATAGAGAGATTTTCTCCAAATCCGTCGAGTAGAATTAAGGTTTAATAGAGGAACCGACCTAATGTCGTGTCCGTCGAATCATGTTTTCTCGTAAATGTGGTAGCATATTCGACAGCTTATATACTTCCTCCGGTCGAAGTTCGTTCCCAATTCGACAAAGACTTAGAGTTTATCCCCGCCGATTGTTTTCCATTTACCTTGATCTGTCGTGCTACTACTCGTCGAACGGCAGACTCCGAGCTTCTCACTAGATACACCATTCGTCGAAATTATAAGTATATTTCAATTCTTTTTACCTAGCAAACGAATGGATGATTCTCGGCCTTGTGACCTCCCGATTTCAACTTTTGGGACTAATATACACTATATTAATCATAAATAACATCGATGACTAGAAACAAAGTAGGGACACATAATGAAGGAAAAACAAGGAGCGTGATTGAGCCTTACAACTAGTGAGAACTTGGAATAAAGGAAGAACCATAGTATGAGTGAGGTAGTAAGGAACATAATGAACCTAATGTTTGACCTTAATATTATGATGCTAAGGGTCCACGTGAATGACCACTTGTATATTGATGCTCTCTTGGCCAATTGTGGCATATTATGAAATTGTATGGAATTTTGAATCATACATATTATGCATTGTAATTGTCTTGTGGATCCAAGAATGGGAACAAACCTGATTGTTAAATCATATGATATGCATTTGAGGCATGATTGACTTAGCTTGTTATGAGGAGCATGATTGAGTCATGCATGGCATAAAAAGAGAAAGAGAATGTCCGTTGGACTTTGTTAAGGCCGAGTTGCCTAGGAGTTGAATAACACCTTAGTGCGGGTGCGAATAGATACGTGGGGTCCTGTAGATGACCTTGAGGGCGTCGGGGCGCGGGCGTCTCGCAGAGGGCAGTGGTAGCTCCTCTGGACCGTGGAGACAGACCGATACACACGCACCGACGATCCTAACGGCCACAGCCCTATATCGAGATCTTGTGAGAATGCCGCTGTATAAAGCCTTGTTGCGCAAAATGACTGATTATATTATATGGTAAGCACTTGTATGGTGACGAGATCTTGGCATGTCTCCCCGATCATTCTCTCCGATTGTTTTGTGTTTAGCTCCATGGAGTAGGATCTTGGTTATTGAGGGCACATGTGCATAGTGAGTCCATGAATTATCGGCATACAATGTTATTATAATTGGAACTGTTGCATTTTTAGTATATCCGTATATATATATATATATATGTGATCGCTGAACTGCATTTGGATGATCATAACTCACTACTAAATGCTTATCTCCATTATTCTTTGTCATAAATGCTATGTGGGCGCTTTGCGCCGTTTGGTTTCTTGATGCTATAATTGGTAATGATGGTAGGATGTCTTACCTCTTTCTTGTACTTTCTTTATTCTATATAAATCTTTGGTTAAAGACTCGTAAGTGGGAACGAGGTTGGTTTTCCCTTGGACTTTATTGGCTTGACCCGTTGTACCCGTGATTGCAAACGAAGGGAGCTTCTTTTGGGTTTTGGTTCGAATTGTTTCACTTGGTGATACCAAGACCAGCAAGTCAACCGGACCAATGGCGTGTGGGACATCTTTGGGGATCCGACTTTGACGATGAAGAGGACTCGATGGAAGACCTTATCTCGTATTTCTCACTATACTTGGTGAGCCCGAGTTGCCTCATACATTCGGGATTCCGATGGAGCTCCCAACTCCATAGTTGTGGATAGGTTGTGGGTAGCTTATATCTTATTTTGCATTACCTGTATAAAGTGTATTGTAGTGTATGTAAGTTGTAAGGTGATTATCTAGCCTTAGATACTGTAATTTGAGTATATCTTGTAATGTATATTTTTAACTGATGGTATAAGTAACTATTCATTCGTGGCTCCTATTTTCCTCATATGCGAAACAAATGATATTTTTAGAAAATTGTTATCTGACAATTGTAACACGTCGAAATTTAGTAATCGTGATATAATGACGATTGTGCCGTGGTTATTAAATCGAGGGGTGTTACATTAGGTGGTATCAGAGCAGTTCATCCTGTTGAGCCGGGGTATGGACTGACTATGCTTAGACATATTAGAAGTTGTTGTGTACTTCCTTGTCTCTTGATTGAGATGTTGGGAAAGGAAGGCATAGCTTGCCGTAGGTTGAGTATTGGTAGCTACTGTTGCACAATTACGTGACATTGAGTACTGGCCCACTCAATGTGTAATGTTCTGTGACTACAGGAAACTATGACTTCACCTTGGCATATTAAGGTAATAGGAGTTCTTTAGAAAGAAGCTCAGCTAAGATGACTGAACTTGCTTAGAACTTGTTTGCATTTATACCCATGTAGTGTTACCTCTAGAATTGTTTGAGCCTATGGGTTAGAAAAAGGGTAGTTGAATAAGACTTGCAAGGTTAGTGGACTGAGGTGTCCAAGAGGTTTTTGAAAATCGATTCTCTTTGGAAAGGAGTATCTGGCATAAGCTTGGTTCGAGAAGCTGCATAGGAGTCAAAGACTTACTAGAGATCGCGCCGCGAAAGGCAGAATGAAGGAGCTCGAATTATAGTCTTTTGGGTTGTCTTGATTGGGTTATGTGACTTTTGTGCTTGGTTTCCAAAAAGAGATAATATTGTTTGGAATGAATGCTTTTGATTTTCCCTTATTACTTGACTTGTTTGTTCTTGAATGAAGACAATGACTCGAGGTAAATATAAGCGCGTGAACGCAGGGAGTGACAATGATGACACGACTGAGGCAACCGAGGAAATACAAAGAATGGTTAATGTAACTACACGCCAAGATCGAGAGCACAACAAATAGGAATTGGAAGTTGAGGTTCGAAATTTGAAGGAAGAAAGTCGATTTTGGGGTAACTCGATTACCGAAGTTCCAAAGGAGGAACCGTGGGAAGGCCAAACAGTTTAGCAGAAATCGTATATACTACGACCAAGGGGACAACAAATACAACCAATACCTCGAAGGAGGTACGAGTGGTAGTAAGTCCAATTCAACCGTGGTACCATTGTCAATGTGTAAGAAGTGCGGAAAGGACCACTTCACGAGGGACCGAAGATCGAAGGAAGAATTTGTTTCAAGTGCGTAAAAACCAGACATGTGTCAAGAGATTGTCCTTTACATGAGACAAAGCCTCCATATGCGATCAAAAGGGCAATCTTTCAAATGTGGAAAGGACCATTTAACCAAGAATCGTACTTCGCATGAAGGACGAAGCCTTTTTTGTTGGTGATGCACGCACTTCACAATCTCACGAAGAAAGGAGAGTTAATTTCTCAAGTGGAGTGGAAACGTCCAAGACTGACGGCCTAAGCGAGGAAGCTTGTACTACGGTGGATGACCCTGTGATTATACTGTATAATTCCGGGGGTAACCCGTTTCTTTATGACGTATGAATGTATGAATTCAATAGGGATATTCATACCCTCGTTATCTTTTGACTAAGTTATTCCTAATTTGGCTACTAAGAACTTGTTGATGGTAGCCAAGTTGTTTAAATTATCCTATGACTTGTTAAAGACTTAATCTTTTGTTAATCTGATTTGTTTACTCCTCTTGCAAATTCGATGTAATGTTAGCCAAGGGATTGGTTATCTTCCAACCATATCCTGTTGAAATATTCCAATGAAGTTCTGAGAGTTCATCTACGGAATTGAATCGTCTGTGTACTTACTTTCTTTCAACTCGAATGATATTATCCTCGTTTGTAAGCCTGCTCTTGTTACAACAAGTCTATTTAAAGAACTATCCTAATGTTGTTAGATATTGGAACCCTTTATGCCAATTCCATCATTTGCTTTCTTCATGAATAGGCTTGATCTCAGGAAGGAGATTGATCGTTTTCTGAACGGGTCTCGTCACTCAGTTTTGAGGGAAACTTAGTGATTCTTGAGACAGAAATTTTCTAGATGCGAATCCGTGAAACTCACTCCTAAGTTTTGTTGGACCATATCATACTCTTCGTTAGGCGGGCCCAGTGGTAAATCAAGTAACTTCCCTATTTTTCTTTCTGACCTTATAACGTTTCTAGTATACTTCGATTGAGTAAAGGTGTTCCCGAATCTGAACCATAACAATGTGCTAAGCGTAGCACGATAAAGTGAGAACTTACCCTATGAGACGTTTGTTCGAATCAAGGAAAGACGATTTGGCAAATCAATTGAAGGACGACGCTATTTTCTCCAAGATCAACTTATATTATGGACTATCATCGAGTTCGCTCCAAGATTTATCGTTGTCCTTGATTGACGGCATTTTGATTTATTCATGATGCTTGGAGGAACGTATTGAATCTCTCGGAGTGATCCTTAAAACCCTGAAGAAGAGGTTATGCGTGAAGATGTCTAAGTATGAATTCTAGTTGGAGACAATTCAACTTTTGGGTTACGCAATCTCAAGGGAAGAAGATTGCTGTGAACCATCGAAACTCGAAACATTTAATCAGCGAGAGGAACCGACGACCGTAATGAAGAATTGTAATTTTTGGATTAGCTGGTTGATACGGGAGACTCACAGCAGAATTCTTCAAGTGACAAGATTTCTCACCTAACTCATATATGAGGGTCGAGTTTTGTATGGACTGATGTATACGGGCGAAAACTTTCAAAGAATGATGAAACGTTTGATTTCTTCGCCAAGGATGATTTTGTCCAAATCCTAATGAACTTTTAGGGATGCCTAGTGATGTTTCGCATTGGAAGTTTAGAGCGTGTGCTTGATTAGAATAGAAGGAATGATAACGTATACTTAGAGACAAATTGAAAATACATGAGGAGAACTACCTTACACAACTTAGAGTTAGCTTGTAGTTGTATTAGAGATCTAGAAACATTTTCTACAAGGAGAAATTTTCATTGTCTGTAGTGATCGTAAGAGTCAGAAGTATTTTGTCTGATCGGAATAAGTTGAAATATGAAGCAGGAACAGTGATTAGAAATTCTGAAAGATTTTGATTTTTTTCGTGTTGGTATAATCCCAGAAAAAGCAAATGTTGTAGTAGAAGCATTTAGAAGTAAACAAGCTTAGTTGTCTACTGCAGTAAGCAAGGAGAATAAGTTCGATAGAACCACTTAGCGATGTACAGTTGTTTGGGGAGTTAGCTATCGAAAGGGGTGAAGACTCAAGGAGCATTTATTTTTAAGATATGATTAATTTCGAGGACGAAATTCCTTTTAGAAGGGGAGTATTGTAACATCCCGAAAATTGCTTATTTCATTATAAATAATCATTTTATAATATTTGTGATTTTTTTGGTGATTTTTGTGAATTTTCTGGAAACGTTGAATATTTTAATATATTTCTCGTTTTGCGTGTGCACTGAGCAGAGCCGGGAAAATAAAATATTTTTTTTTCCTAAGGCTGATAAACTTTGGACTGTGGAAACGTTGACGGGGGATCTTACTAAACCCGAGGTTGGACACACTTTACGAGGTTTACGCTTCACGAGACTCTATCGATACATGAAATCACTTTGTATCATAAAATCATCGATGAGTAATAAAATATTATTTTCATCAATTGTAATTTTATTTCATTGAGGAAATAATTTTAGCGACTTAATTATTCATCCGTCGATGAATTTAATTAAGGTGACAACCTTACACTTCATTTCCTCGAGAAGCGCACAAAGCTTCTCAAGGAAGCTTCTATTTCCATCTAATCAACCTTTCCTCTCTCCTCCCCATTTATGCTTTGCGCACGGCTCTTGTTGAGGGAATTATTACATTGACTATTCCATTTTTCCCACTCCCCCACGTCTCATCATTCACATTTTCCATTTCATTTCTCCCATTTTCTCTCATTCACGCTTTTGCTCCTCCCCTCACGCAGCTCTCACTCTCTTTTCTCTCTTCTTCTTCACGGCTGCACACCACCCACATTCACCATTGTTGATCCTTCAAGCCTCCTTTACTCAACCCGACAGAGACCATTTTCCCTTTCCACCTTCACACCTTGCTTCTGCTTGGAACTCCTCCCTGTGTCTTCATTTTTCTTTCTGCTCAAAACAGCCCCAAAGCTTGGACCTTTAAGGTAAAGTTCTTAACTTTTTCTCTTCTCCTCATTTTCGTGCATTCTGGTTTCCTGCTGCCATTCTCTCTTTTGACCTTAATTTTTGTGGATCTTGAACGCCCAAGGTTATGGTGGTGGTGAAGAAAATCAGATTTTCAAGCATGAAAGGAGCTTCTTTATCCCTGTTCTTCACTTAGGTAAGAGGAAGACACTCCTCCTCAACCTCTCTTAGCATTTAGGAACGTCAGTAATTTGTGTTGAGGGTCTTTCTGTTTTTAAATGTTGTTTGTGATGTATAGATGCTAGCTGATTGCTGGAGTTTTGTATGTAAATATATATATATATATATTTGGAATGTGTAATATGGAAAGAAATGAGCCCCGTTTTGGTTCTCGTATGGTCACGATTTTGAACCCAGAAAACAGAGATCCTATATTGAAAATGGTAATGACTTGGTTTGTTTGATCCATTCTAAAGTAAATGTTAAAATCCATCGAGAGTGAGTAAGCCATGTCCGTCGAATTAAGATGTTAAAACTCTCGTCGAGTATGAGCTCCCGGCCAAACTCAAGACAAGTGAGGCCCTTCATCATGTCAAAAGTTGTCGAAGCTAGTGACCCCCCCATTAACACCTCCGTCGGTGAATTCGTCGAATTAGAAAGTGTGGCCCTCTTAGTGTACGTCGGACTAGTATAGGTGAAACCTCAACATTTTCCGAGAAATCGGTCGAGTTAAATCCGTCGGATCGGCTTAAGTGAGACCTCAACATTTTCCCAAAGTCGAGAATCCGTCGAGTGACATACATTGCCGAGTTTAGATTTCTGACCACTAAAGCACAATGTGAAAATCCGTCGAGTTTAGACTTCTTACTTTTCCGTTGAATGTCAAAACCCGTCGAGTGTATTTGTCGAATTAGCATGAGTGAAACCTTAGCATTTTCCAGGATCTGTCGAGTGTATTTGTCGAATTAGCATGAGTGAAACCTTAGCATTTTCCAGGATCTGTCGAGTGTATCTGTCGAATCAGCATGAGTGAAATCTCAACGTTTCCAGAATCCGTCGAATTAGAACCTTGTAACCCTAACATTCTTGTCGGTTCGACAGGAACAAGACTTTCCCCATTATCCAAAATTTGTCGAGTTAGAATTGAACTTTTAGCGTATTCGTCGGTTGAACACGAGTGAAACTCCTTCAAAGTTAAAATTCGTCGAGTTAGGCTGTGAATCATATCCGTCGAAGTTAAGGTGTGAAAATCCGTCGAGTAGAGTTCTGAAGGTTTAATGGAGAAACTTACCCAATGAGAATATCCGTCGAACTAAAGTGTGGAAATCCGTCGAGTTAAAATATAAAAATCCATCGGGTTAGGCTGAGAATTATATCCGTCGAGTTAGGATGTGAATGCCCGTCGAGTGGAGTTCCTGATTATTAAATAGAGAGATTTTCTCCAAATCCGTCGAGTAGAATTCTGAAGGTTTAATAGAGGAACCGACCTAATGTCAGTGTCCGTCGAATCATGTTTTCTGTAAATGTGGTAGCATATTCGACAGTTATATACTTCCTCTGTCGAAGTTCGTTCCCAATTCGACAACACTTAGAGTTTATCCCCCGCCAGATTGTTTTCCATTTACCTTGATCTGTCGTGCTACTACTCGTCGAACGGAGCTCCGCCTCACTAGATACACTTCCGTCGAAATTATAAGTATATTTCAATTCTTTTTACCTAGCAAACGAATGGATGATTCTGGCCTTGTGACCTCCTGATTTCAACTTTTGGGACTAATATACACTATATTAATCATAAATAACATCAGATGACTAGAAACAAAGTAGGGACACATAATGAAGGAAAAACAAGGAGCGTGATTGAGCCTTACAACTAGTGAGAACTTGGAATAAAGGAAGAACCAGAGTATGAGTGAGGTAGTAAGGAACATAATGAACCTAATGTTTGACCTTAATATTATGATGCTAAGGGTCCACGTGAATGACCACTTGTATATTGATGCTCTCTTGGCCAATTGTGGCATATTATGAAATTGTATGGAATTTTGAATCATACATATTATGCATTGTAATTGTCTTGTGGATCCAAGAATGGGAACAAACCTGATTGTTAAATCATATGATATGCATTTGAGGCATGATTGACTTAGCTTGTTATGAGGAGCATGATTGAGTCATGCATGGCATAAAAAGAGAAAGAGAATGTCCGTTGGACTTTGTTAAGGCCGAGTTGCCTAGGAGTTGAATAACACCTTAGTGCGGGTGCGAATAGATACGTGGGGTCCTGTAGATGACCTTGAGGGCGTCGGGGCGCGGGCGTCCTCGCAGAGGGCGTGGTAGCTCCTTCTGGACCGTGGAGACAGACCGATACACACGCACCGACGATCCTAACGCCACAGTCCTATATCGAGATCTTGTGAGAATGCCGCATTGTATAAAGCCTTGTTGCGCAAAATGACTGATTATATTATATGGTAAGCACTTGTATGGCTGACGAGATACTGGCATGTCTCCCTGATCATTCTCTCCGATTGTTTTGTGTTTAGCTCCATGGAGTAGGATCTTGGTTATTGAGGGCACATGTGCATAGTGAGTCCATGAATTATCTGGCATACAATGTTATTATAATTGGAACTGTTGCATTTTTAGTATATCTGTATATATATATATATATATGTGACTGCCTGGAACTGTTTGGATGATCATAACTGCTACTAAATGCTTATCTCCATTATTGCTGTCATAAATGCTATGTGGGCGCTTTGCGCCGTTTGGTTTCTTGATGCTATAATTGGTAATGATGGTAGGATGTCTTACCTCTTTCTTGTACTTTCTTTATTCTATATAAATCTTTGGTTAAAGACCAGTAAGTGGGAACGAGGTTGGTTTTCCCTTGGACTTTATTGGCTTGACCCGTTGTACCCGGTTGATTGTCGCGAAGGGAGCTTCTTTTGGGTTTTGGTTCGAATTGTTTCACCGGTGATACCAAGACCGGCAAGTCAATCTGGACCAAGGCGTGTGGGACATGCTGGGGATCTGACTTTGACGATGAAGAGGACTGCGATGGAAGACCTTATCTCGTATTTCTCACTATACTGGTGAGCCCGGAGTTGCCTCATACATTCGGGATTCCGATGGAGCTCCCAACTCCATAGTTGTGGATAGGTTGTGGGTAGCTTATATCTTATTTTGCATTACCTGTATAAAGTGTATTGTAGTGTATGTAAGTTGTAAGGTGATTATCTAGCCTTAGATACTGTAATTTGAGTATATCTTGTAATGTATATTTTTAACTGATGGTATAAGTAACTATTCATTCGTGGCTCCTATTTTCCTCATATGCGAAACAAATGATATTTTTAGAAAATTGTTATCTGACAATTGTAACACGTCGAAATTTAGTAACCGTGATATAATGACGATTGTGCCGTGGTTATTAAATCGAGGGGTGTTACACGATTCCTACTGCTTAGTTATTCCTGACCGGCAGCACCCTTTACCTCTTCCTAACTCTGATGCAATCACCGTCCGAAACCCAGAAAACTGGCGTGTGCCGGTAGTGGATGAGCCTGAACCACTTAACGTTCAGCAACCTATTCGCCCACCACCACAGGGTCGGCCATCTAGGCCTTTTTCCTCTTCTGCAGGTACTTCTGATGATGCTTTTGCTCGGATCTACACTTCCTTAGATGTTATTCAGCCGAGCACACTCATCCGAGCCAACCAGTGCACACATCCTGGTCCGAGCAGTGCTCGGAAAGAGTGCGATGGAGCACCTCCAAAGAACAGGAGGACAGAGCATGGAGACCATGATCCGCGCCATGTATGTATGACTGGCATATGAGCCAAAGACCACTTTCCATCGCAGTGAGTCCATTCCTTTTTCTTCTCTCTCTGACTTGATAATTTACATTGGGGACAATGTGAATCTTAAGCTTGGGGTGGGATATTTATTTTCATGTTTTCATGCTGCATACTTAGTTGCATTTAGGGTTTTCATGCTTTTTCATATTGCATATTGCATTCTTTTGCATGATCACACCATCTTGTTACCCATGCATCCTCGTGTATGAACTTCATGCCAATTTAAAAGAAAAGTGAATTTGGAACCCATATTGTTATTCCTGTGATAGGCTATTTGCAAGGGTTGATCTTTTGATAATAATGATTAGCGTAAGGTTCTCTATTTTTGTGCTTTTCATTGATTTTGCTACTAAAGGTGAGAATTGAGCCTAATAAGGGGTATGTGCTTTACATTAATATTAACCTTTCTTTTCTGTTGAGTGAAATTCTGTACTCTTGGATTTGGTGCTTTAGAACTTGATTTGAAACCATTTTGAGGCAAAATTTTTGGTTGCATGCTTGAATGTGATTAAGGCATCTTAGGTATTTTTCTGGCCTTCTGAAATTATTGCCACATCTTCATCCACTAGTTGCCCATCTTGAGCCTATTGCATAATTGATTTCCTTGATACCTATAATGATACACCGTCGGTAACCATCTAGAATGTTAAATGGAGCAAAAATTCAGTTTGAAGCTTGTGCTTAGAATTATATGTTTTTGAGTCTTCTAAAACAAAAGGAAAAATTGATATTAAAGCTTGAAAAAGAAGGAAAAGAAAGGAGAAAATTGTTTGGAAATGTGAAGCTATGCTCTTGATTGAAGAATACCTTTGCTTCATTTATGTTCTAGAGGGTTTCTTGTATTAGAAATTTTGCTAACCCTTTGTGCATACTTTCCTTTCTTTATCCTACCAAAAATCATTCCCATGGCCCCATTACAACCCTTGAAAGACCTTCTGATTCTTGCTTGCATGCTGATTATTAGTGAAGATTTAGTTTCCTATCAAGTTCATGAAAGTGCTTTTTGAGGAGCTTGAGTGATGTTTCTTCACCCTTACACACTTTGAGAGTGATTAGATGAGTGACCCCAATTGATGGGAAGCATGAAATTAGGGAACCTAAGCTTCTAATTGGACTGGACATTGATCATCTCTACACTTGTTGAATGTTTAGGCCTATTACTTGGATTCGTTGTTCTTCGGGTTCCACGTTCATAGTCATATTTTCAAAGTTTTGATCTTTATTTGGTCTTAGTGATTGCTTGAGGACAAGCAAAATCTTAAGCTTGGGGTAATTTGATGTGTGTGATTCCACATCACATTTTGCATATGTTTTGCATGCATTTTTATAGTCTTTTATGCATATTTGTTTATTCAATCATTCGTTTTTCTTTTAGTTCGGATAACTGCGGTTTGGCATGTGTTGCAATGCAGGAATGAGGCAAATTGAAGTTTAAAGAGCTGGAATGGAGCTAAGCTGAAGTGATATTGAATTAGGGGTAAAATACACTAAAAAGAGGACAAACAGACCCAACCATGGCCTGGGGGTGGTCTCTACCACGGCCATGGTTCGAGGGAATCAACAAAATGCAAAAAACTGAAACAGACTCAACCACGGCCTTGCCGTGGTGGCCACCACGGCCATGGTTGAGAGACAGCTTAACAATCCTGAGTCCGAATCGACCACGGCCTGGCCAGGTGGCCACCACGGCCGTGGTTCGCAGCGTAGCAGAATTTTAGTTTTTTTTTTGTTTTTTTTTCTTTTGGGGACTTTTAGCCCATAGAAGCCCTAGGCTATAAATAGGTGTTCTGATTACAATTAGGGGATTCTAACTTTGATTAAAACCTAGTTCTAAAGGAGGCACAAAGGAGGCTTGGTTTCTTCATCCTTCTTCTTCTTCTTCCATTGTTACGGGTTTAGAATGTTTTTAAGTTTGATTTCTGTTTCCTTCTTCTCTTTGTCTGAGTAGTTACTTTTGTTTCTAGGATTGGGCAATGCCCTTTGACACTTTGATAATGATTAACTGATATTGTTTCCCTTTTATTGATCTTGATTGTTCATTGATTCAATTCTTATTGCTTTTATTCATGTGAATGTTGGCACTTATTTGCATCTCATAGGCATTTAGGGACGTACTGAGAGGTGAACCTAAGTGTTGGAACCATAAGAATTGAACTTAATGTCTAAATCACGAGAGTAGTTTTAGCCTTTCAAGGAATCAATGAATTACCACAAAGCGTAATGGGTTCAATTTAAATTCAATTACCACGAGAGTAGGGATTGGTTTAATTGGGCACGGATCTTGTATCTTGAAAGAGAACATTAACTAATTTAGGGTAATTCACCTTCAATTGAATTTCAGATTTAATAAAAGGGTTTGTCAATTAGGATTTGTCTTGTATCATTGTGGTACCCCAATCTTGGAAGCTTTCTTAAATCTGAAAACCCCCTTCTTAATAACTTGTTGTTTTTGTTCTAAATTCTGTTTTCTTGATTTTTATTTAATTATTTTGTTACTACGTTATTCTTAATAAACAATCACACTCTCTTTTGTTTAATTTAATTGAATTAATTAATTAATTGGTATTCATAGACTCAGTCCCTGTGGATTCGATCTTTTTATTACTTGACGACGAAACCGTACACTTGCGGATTTCACGCATCACGTGCCTGACTGCTTTTAACTTCTTAAACACCTGAAATTGGCACATGGCCACTACATCCGGGTTCCATTCCTCTGCTATCAAGTCATGGATTGTATCATTGGAAGTATCTCTAGAGTCAAATATGAACCTTCTTTTTGGCTTGGCCAAGTTGTTGTTTGATAATAGGATTGGGCGATGATCACTGCCTACCACTTCAAGGTGCATAACAGGGAAAAGAGATAACCACTAAGAGGGGGGCAAGAAATCTATCTAAAACCTTCTGGACATTCTGGTTGGATTCCCATCTGTTGTTCCAAGTGAAAGGATATCCTTCCGTGGAGAACTCCATGAGACCACTACTATTCGTTAAGTGCAAGAGGTCCTCATACATGGAGTACGAGAAAGGGACTCCTTCAAGCTTCTCATCCTCCCTAAGAATGGCGTTGAAATCCCCACACACTATGGCAAGTCCTTGGTTTCGGTCCAGGATGCCAAGTATTTGGTCAAACTGTTGTAGCCGGTTATTTTTTTCATAGAGAGCATGAATACATATGGTGCTATGGGGGTAAACTTGGATCACTTTTATAGACAGCATGAATATAGAACGTATCATGGCTTTGTAAGGTGATCTGCCATGAATCATTCCGCGCGAGAATTAAGCCCCCTACTATACCTATAGGTTCCACGACAAAGGAGTGTTTTAGGCGATAGGATTGGATTAGACGCTACATCCTTGATGACGGGTTCTTGATATCCATGAGATAAAGATAGTTCGGGGCTTGGTTTCTTAATGATGGGTTCTTGATCTCCAATAGGTAGGCAGGGACAGTGAGGGACCAAGCCCTAGTAACGCTCCCTGCTAGAATTTTAGTTCAAGATTAAAATATAATAATTCCAAATTTTGGTAAATCAATTTAATCCCAAATTATGGAATGCACAAATAATATAGATTGATTCATAAGATTACCTTGAAAAGATGATGATGATGCATCCATGATTGAAGTGATTACAAATAGTGAGGGAGAAAAAAGCTATTTCTATCATATAGTACTTGCTCTCGCGTCAATCTTAATAGGATAGGTTAAACTTACCCATCATGGTAAGCACAGACACAAGACCCAATAAAAAAATTTACTTATGAGTAGTGCTTAATTATAACAGTATTGATCACTATTTTGGATACAATAACATGCTTAAATTATTTTGACATCTAATTAATCTGAGTTTTATAAAATTTAATTTGACTTGTGCTATTCCATAAAAATTACTCTAACATTCTCCCACTTGGATGACATAAGTCATATTATTTTAATTATTAAAAAAAACTTCAAATTAATTAAACATGTGGTCACAATAAGAAATCAAAATTTAGCTAGCACTATCAACCACCAGTCCAAAATAGGTCTACAAGTACCTCAATAATGTAGAAAATCATGCTCGAAGGAATATTAATATCATACATACAAGATACTCATATCTCGGTGACCCAACTAAAGGTGGTATATAGGTAATGAGAAAGTACAACAAAATTATATGACAATATGTTATCTAAGTGTAATTCTCAACAAAATGGACTAAGCATAAGCCCAAGATGCTTTTTGAGATTTAACAATATTATCTCATCGCAATAAACAAACAAAATGAGTCCAAATGTCTCTACAATATGACATAACATAAATAATACTATGCGAGAATAATAATAATAATAATAATAATAATAATAATAACAACAACAACAACAACAACAACAACAACAACAACAACAACAATAATAATAATAATAATAATAATAATAATAATGATGATGATGATTGACAACAACAATAATATCGACCTAAGTATTCAAGGTCTCGAGACATAAAAACCAAATACGAGGTCACTATAATATGAATGCTTATGTCATGAAGATCATGAAGGTTTTGATGATAACAAAGTCAAGCCAAGACCCAAATCCAATGGAAGATTAAATGGTATAGTTTATAGGACGTAGAATCTCTTTATATGAGAAGTCTCTTAGATATCTTAAACTGACTTATAATGTTAATTTTTAAAAGCTTTTCTTGAAAAATATTTTTTAGTTGGTGGATAATTTCTTGACAAATGATGGTTTTAATCTTGGATTATAAAAATCAAGTTTATTTCTTTTAAAATCCAAGTTCTCTAAACTTTGAATTGTTTACCAAGCTATTTTGGGCACAAAAATAAGTTTTAAAATGATTGTAATCTCACTTAATAATCAATTAACAAATTTTTTAGAATATGGTAATCGATTACCAAGCCGGGTAATTGATTACAGTCGTGCAGAAACCTTATTTTCAAAAGTCAGAGACCACCCAAATCAACCCACCATCTCCATAACTCAACCTCCAATCACCAAAACCCAGTAGCTTCCATCAAAAACCACTACTAGATCAACAAAAACCAACAATAAAAACAAGAATAGGAGTACAAAATCGAGACCCTTCTCTTCAACACAACCCAAATCCTTGTGAACTAGCCTCCAGAAATTGACCCAAATACCATGAACCCAATTGCGCCACCCCTTTGCACCGCACAACACCATGCCCTTGAGCTACCACCATCCAATCTCTCCATCTTAACTTTGAAACCACCTTGCTATCACACCCCACCAAACAATGAGCATCCACCACGCCCCCAAGACTGTTGTCGAGAACAACCCTTTCCCCAAATGAAGAAGAGCATGAAGAATTGAGGAAGAAGATAAAGAACAATGTGAGAATTGAGATTTTTTTTAATCATACCCCAAATGATGTTGATTCATGAAGAGGATTACTATTTCAAACCCACCAAAAAATGAAAATTCCATGTTGAAAAATCTTGGGATTAAGTCACACATTTAACGTGCCACGTATGCACATCCATTAAATTTAACATAGCAAAATTAACAGTGGAACTAACATGTCCAATGATTGTTATTATGGGGGACTGATAGGAGAAATTTTTTTTTTTTACTCAAAGACTACTTTTGAAGTGTTGTTTTCCTCAATGATCAAATTAGATGTTTACTCTTATAATTTTTTTCAAGATTATGTATTCAAAGAATGGGCCATGTTCAGGTGGTTATGATGTACGGTATTTTTTTATAACATGGAGAAGCTCTTTAAATGTGTGTGTGTGTCTACATATATATATATAAGAAACATATCTAGTGAGAGAAATTTTTATTGTGAGAAGATAAGAAGAATAAATCTTAACTATACAACTATATATAGATGATTAAGATTAAAAATTACTTAAAAATTAGGTGGCCACTTAAAAAAGTCACATGTATTTATTTTCTAATCTTGACCATTCATAAAAGATCCAATTATCAAGATTCACTTCTCTTACCTCTCATAATAAATATATTTCTCTCTCTCTCTCTCTCTCTCTCTCTCTCTCTCTCTCTCTCTCTCTCTCTCTCTCTCTCTCTCTCTCTCTAGATATATATATATATATATATATATATATATATATATATATATTACAATCAAATATAAAATAATTTTAATTTTCTTAAAATTTCTTTTGAAAAAAGATCAAATAAAAAAAATATCTTACTTTGGAAGTTCATCTAAACAAACCCTACGAATGATCAACTACATAACCAAGTGAAATTTTTTTTTTAAAACAAGATATATATGATATGTATCACTTTATCAGTGTGTAGATTAGCAACTATAAGTTAGAGGGGTTTCTTAATCATTGATTTCCTTTTCCAACCTATTCCTTTTGACTGAACTTGTTGTCCTTATGGCAAAACAATAAAACAGAAAAGAACAAAATGAAGGGATCCGTTGAACAATTGATTTATAAATTTAAGAGCATGCAAAAAAAAAAAAAAAACCAGTGCCAAATTTCCAATCAATCTTGAAAACAACAAAAGGCATTCACATGTAATTCTTAACATAAAATTCAAAAGATAAAATGGGACAAACACCATGGGAGTGCCCATGAAATTAAGATGGATGCCTTGTTTATTTGTCTCCTTCGCCCTAAACATAGTGATAAGAATGATTTGATTTTGTCCGTTAAAATCCCTCATCCGTAGTTATCACTATCCAAAATTACAATGACACCCCGATGTAATATTCCCCAATATAGTATTTAAATCTTTAATGCCCCTTCCTTTTCTTTTATCCTTTTTCATGAATTTATTTACATGCATGCTCACAATTGAGAGATTCTTACTTACATATAATTATACCACGTTATGTATATATACACTCATAAAAAATTAAAAAATAAATAACATGTACATGAAATTAGTTTCTTTCTAATTTTTTATAAATATATATCAAAATAACGTAATACAATTATGTGTAACTAAGAATTTCTCGTTCACATGTACATGAACCAATAATAATCATTGACAGCAGAACCCATCTGCAAAGGATTTGGCCATGAACGAGACATTATAAAAACTATTACCTCTGCTATTTATTTCTTCTTCTTCTTAATCTTCCCATTACAGAATAGTGAACCAAATCCAAAAAAGCTCGCAGTTACTTTGGGGATATACGTTTGTGGTAGATACAAAAAAGGACTAATTCGAACACCATAACCAGAACAAGATCCACGATTTTTCTTTAACGAAGGCTTTCGAGACGAATCATAGAAATAATATGTACTTGAACTCGCTGAGGATGAGGACGAGGATGACAATGATGATGACAACCTTCTATTTGAAACTGAGGACTGTTTCTCCAACTTCTGCTTCTGTTTCTCCCTTGGAATAATAACTGTTTGTTTTGGACTATTTGGTGCTGAACCAGTTGAATAGCTTCGTGACAGAAATCGCAGCGAGCGAAGCAGGCTTTTCCCACGAGTGGCATCACAGTTCAAACTGCTGCTACGCTTGAATTGCCAGAAATATTTGGATGAAGATGAAGGCTTCTCTTCTTCATTGTCATCTGCATCAGATGCTGCAGACAAGAACTCTTTGAGCCTCTTCTTTCGTGTGCTTGAAGGTCTATAAGGTTGATGGATTTCATGTGGGGCATTGGAAACTCTATTATTGATTTGTGTGGGGACGATCTTGCCATTGGAGAAGAGCTCGTCAGCTGAAGAGAGTTTCTGTGCTACCCCATTGGTGATGCAGAATACGAAGTCTGAATCGTGGTGATGATGGCCTAATTCAACTGGGATTGCATCATCTGTGTTGTTGAGATCATGTGAGAAGGAGATGCGAGGAGTGATTCCTGAGCTTGATATCTCAGAACACACACCTTTTGCCATGGGTTTTTCTGAATATAATTCCAAGAATTATAGATATAGAGTTTTAATGTTGATCTTGATTGAGATGGTAATGGGTTTGGAGTCAAAAGGGAAGCAAAGGGAGTGAAGGAGAAAGAGAATGAAAGACGGGGTTAGAATTATGGGATTGAGGAGTCAGAAATTGCAGCTTGCTTTTGGCTCTGATTGTGTCCTGAGATAAGAGTATCTACCAAAACTTGAGGAACGACTATATGCAACGGGAAGGAGGAAGAGTACGTAGCATTATGGCTGGATTAGATTAGATCCCTTTCTTTGCTATTTAATTATCAAAGGGTAAAGGGTAAGCAGAGTAAGGAGAGGGAAAGCAGTTGAAACCAATCACCGAATGACAATAAAAGGATCCCCCTTTCCAGGGTTTCCAAAGAAGCTTTAGCAATTGGAGCATCTGGAAAATGCTATTATGCTAAATGGTAATGGAATTATCAACAATAATTTAGTTACACAATAGAATGACTTATTAAGTGGCTATTATCTTAGCAAAAGAAATAATAGCTGTTGATAAGTAATAACAAAATGGTATATTAAAGTGACGTACGTAGCTTGTGAATAACATCATCTTTGGTTCAGGAAACGTTGGTTTCTATCTTCAAAATAATTCTCCAAGTACACTTTAAAATTATTATGATCAGTTTGTCAATAACATCTATAATATAGGTTTTACATTTTTTACTAAAAAAATTTATTATTGTGAAACAATTGTAAAGGACAAATAGAAGTAAAAGCTGTATGTGCAAATAATAGTGACGACAATAATATCAATTCTATTAACCGTAAGTAAGAGCCAAAGTGCACGAGCTGCATATGTTAATGGCTGATCTGATTACCATTAAACTCATTTTTAGATCTGGGATCGTCAAGTTACTTTTCTTCCGACAATTTTTGTTTTTTTATTTCCAAAGGTTTTTGGATAATCCCAACATTTTGGTTTAGAACTTGACTTAGGGCAATACATTGTCCGCAGTGGTGGAAACATAAGGTTGATAATTGATAAGCTTGGCATAATGTGGCACGCGATGTAGGGTCCACTGAGGACAATAGACATAGCAAGAAATTATCCTCACTCATAGCAAATTATTGTTGCATGAGTAGGTATTATTGGTGAAATAATTAAAAAAAATTAGATTTGAATGATATTTTTAAAATTTTGATTTATGATAAAGTACAATGATATTGTTTGATTTTTGTGGCCGACTTCACTTAATAAAAAATAACTTTATTATTATTATTATTATTGTATGAATATGCACTATTGTAGGAATACTAGTACCACACCTCTACTACTTTTTCAAGCAATATGTTAACAAATCATTACCAAGGAGACCCTTAGGGTGTGTTTGGATTACCATATGTAACTTTAGGATTATGTTTGTATTTTTTAAATGTGTTGGATGATGTGTTAATATGTTTGGTAAATCTTTTAGATTTAAATTTGAGTGTAAATTTAAGTTTAACTTTTTAAATGAAAAAGTAATATTTTGTTACGTTTACGTTGAAAGAAAATTTATTTATGTGTGTGTAGACAAATATATCCTTATAATTTACTATTAAATATTATTTTAATGATATTTAAATAATTATATCATATAACTTAATAGTTATTTAAAATTATTGTAATTATTGTAACTAAGTTCATCTAAAATCAAGTTTGTAAACTTTAATTTAAACACACATTAAATGAATAAAATATTTCAAAGCTTTGAGGTTGACGAAAATTCTATTATAATATATATATATATATAATAATAATAATGATATGAAATAAAAAAACCTACTAATATTATAATATAAAATTTATAAGACAGAACTTGATTCTAATTCGATTAAAAATAGTTCATCTAACTCTCATATAATATATTGTCACGTGTCAATTACTCTTTTAATTTATTGTCATGTACATGTTGTAACAAATTAGATAAGAGTTGAAGGAATTATTTTTAATTAGATTAGAGTTAAGTTCTGTCAAATTTATATCTTTTTAATAATTATATAATTAAACATAATTGTAATTAATATCATTTAAATAATAATTATTTTATTAAAATGACGTTTGAAATAAAAAATAAAATAAAATATAAATCGAGTTACAATTTAGTTATAACTGAATGCTTCTTTTAGGAGAAGAGGCCTGAATATGAAGTTTTTCAAATTTAAAATACACAATACGGAACAAGGACAATTTGTTTTCTTAAGTACAATTTGTTTTTCTTTGTGCATAAAAAATATTTTTTTACATTTAAATATATTTAATTTTCTTTTATAATATTTTTATGTATAAAAATATTATATTAAATTATATACGATTGTAATAATTTTATAAAATAGAATATAAATTTATGATTAGATTAGAAAAAATTAAAATATTTTTAATAAACGAATAACGATGTACACATGGGAAGGGACTAGAGCAGAGGACATTGGCAGAGTTGAGAGTTGATCAGGGATGATGTGAACGTTCTCAAATCTGCACAAAAGCCCTCCAATCCCAAAGGTAATGTTCCTTCTGTCCTTCGGGTATAGTTGTATGACAGGACCGCTAAGGCGATCGGATCAGAATACCTGCGTTAATAGTTGTCAAATTATGAATTGTATATTAGTTATTTAATTTTTGAATTGTGAATTATAATGAATTATACTATTTAGAAATATATTAATAAAAAATTAAATATTCATAATTATATATCTAAAATATAAAAAATATTTGAAAAAGTTTCAAATAAGTATTAAAATTTTACATATCAATATATCACTATAAAAATTTATTCAAATAATAAACTCCAATCATATTAAAATACCATCATAAGTCATAAATTATAAGTAAATTCATAAGTCATAAGTTATCATATCGTGAAACAACCAACTAATTCATGAAGAAGACGTGATGTGAAGATAGAGTCTTTGCAACGTGAAGAAGACGACCACACTCTTCACGAACAAAAGAACAGAGTCACAGAACTACAGAATCGCAGATATATGAGGAAGATGACCCACTGTTCACGATGGTCATGAACAAAAACACGAAGTCACATAGAAGTGATGAAGACGACCCACTGGTCACGAACAGAAGGATGAAGTTGTAGAGATTGGTCACGAACAAACAGAGGCCCTTTGCAATGTGAAGAAGATGATAACGTTCTAACGTTTATGTCTAAGAATAAGAAGACCTTTCAATTTCTTTTATTTTTTAAATTATTTAATCCTCTACCCTTTCAGATTATGATGAGAATCTGTGAAAAAAAGGGGAAAAACTTATGTCCTTGAATCGCACAAAGCATCCATTCGTATCACTGATTCAGAATCGGACCAATTCATGTGATTCAAGTGCAATTTAGTACTATTTACGATTCATAGCCATATTTGAATAGTCGAATCGGATCGAATCGCACAATTCAAATCATGAATCATCTGATTCTAACAACAGAACCTCCAGCCCAATTTTTGATCAACTTGACTAATACTTGTGGCAGATTTTTTTTTTTATGGACTTAGTCAAATTTATGTGACTCATCCAACCTAATTTGAACCTGTTTTGTTTTTAAATAAAATATTAAAAAAGTTACTTGTAATATTTAAACATGGTAAATAAATGACTTTTGTAATAAAATGAATTATTATATCATTAACCCACACATCAATTGAGTTATGCTTTCAATTTTTTATATATAAAATATTTTTCACATAGTATTTTTTATAAAATATTTTTTATATGAAGTATTTTTTATATAATATTTTTTAAAAAAATATTTTTCTCTATTTGAATTTTTCGATTCGACTGCTTAACCGATTGAATTGCTGATCAGGTGACTCGATCTTCTGAATGAGTTGGACTCAAGTCTAAATTATTAAAGTATGCCTTTTTGACATAAATTGAAATTTTGATTTATATAGATAGGTAATTTTTTTTTTAAATATTAGATAAATACCTAGGTTACATCCTGTGAGGCTAGGGGAAGGGAGGAAGGGGAGATAAAAAGAGGAGAGGATTGTAAAGTTTCTAATAGGTTTCACTTTGTTGAATGATATCTATGATTGATATCTAGGTTAATTGGCATTTTGTGATCCTGAGGTTCTTACTTTTTTTTTTTTTACTAACCCATCTTTATATTGGCCGAACGTTTGCTTTAAAGAAATAATTTTCTCTCATCTTTGATGTCTCAGTTTATGTGAAATTTTGATTTCTTCTCTCCTTTTTCTTTCCTTATTCACATTAAAATGTTCTCACTTTTAGCCTCACGTAATAGCAGCGGACACACAGAAATATGCCTTTGGCTTTTATTAAGCCTTAACCTTTTTTTGTTCTTGGTTCTTCCTTAATGATTTTCTCTTATTATCAAAAAAAATTTTCAGCTTTAACATTTTGGGTTTGTGCCGTGGGAGAAGCTGCTACTTCTTTTTTTTCTCTCTCTATATATATATATATATGATCACGTTCATCAATAGGAGGGTTTGGGTCTCTTTCAAAGAGGGACTCGGGATGACATGATCAGAAAAAGAATTTTTCTGAGTAAGGTTAAGTGTTTAGGCTTAAAGTGAACTCTACTCTTTGTAATGACTTCATTCCCATATTTATAAGATCAAGGGGTGCATCATATATCTCCTGCGCCCCTTTTTAGCCATACATGGGGAGTAAGTGTGATGCACACTCCTTCACGTTTTAAGGACTAATGAGATTGTTTGATACTTAAATCGAACACAAACTTCTGAGACATTTCACAAGTTCTTCTTAATTTCAAACTTTGGCTAGTAACTTGTCTAAATTAATTAACCTGTTTGTGCAGATTCATATGCCATGAAATTCTACATATATTTTCTTCTATATTTTAGTTCTATCATATACAAATCTCAGCATAAAAATTACGATTAGGACCACCAAACAACCATGCACCGCAACGACCGCAATCCGCAAAAATGTACCGCAATGTCCGTAATCGAAAAGAATGCGAGTGTTACTCTCAGCATAAAAATTACGATTAGGACCACCAAACAACCATGCTTCCGAGGTGTTATTAGCATAACTTCAAATATGTTTAGCACAAGACATAACACTCTCTAGATTATTAGTTATTATTTATACAAAATCTGTCTATCATTATCTATTATATTTTACAGCCCCTATACATTTCATATATAAAACAAGAAGTACACAACAATAATAAACAAAAGAACAACAATCAAACACGCTTTGCTCTCATTGCTACATCCATTTCTTTGATCTTAAACTTGATGAAACATAAATATAGATTGATGAGATATATAACCTCAATAGATAGGCAAAAACTCAGTACATGAGTGTACACGAATATGAGTACTTCCAATTTTAAAAATAAACAGTAACTTACTTCCATAAACATGCTCAAACTATGGTGGTATGTAAGCCTTGATTGCAAAAAATCTCATTCAAGTAGAGTAAAAGTAGAATGTACATGCAACTCAAAACAAAATGTGCAAAAAAGATTTCATCTCGATGCATGTTGGATTCGATGCACATGTAACTCATATCCCTTAATTATCTACCTTGCGAATTTTATGCAGAATGTAGGAGAGTTTCTGCTGCCCTATCTCTTGATAACCTCCCAGCTCCCTACCTCCACAATCTCTTAGTGAGCACTAGAAACTTCTCCTCATCATCCAATAGCACCCTAACTCCAAAACAGAACCGCTTCCCTTCAATGGCCAGCAGCACCAAATGCCTCCTAAGTTTCCTCAATTCGTAGCTCATCTAACCAGCCACATTTTTCCCCATTCATAAGACCAAAATGTGACAAGATCTTGGACAAACAAGCTCTCAAACTCTAGGTTCTATAGGAAGTTTTCTCTCAGGGTGATTTTGGAATGAATAAAAATGAGAAATGATTTCATTTGATTTGATTTGAATTGATTTGATTTGATTTAGGAATCAAATTTTGTGTTTGTAACTTTAAAAAAAAAATTGAATTGATTTAGAAATCAAATTTTGTGTTTGGAATTCATTAAAATAAGAATTGATTTGATTTAATTTTATTATTTTATATTTTAACCCTTATGATAAGTTGTTAGAAGTAGTTATTAAGAGTAAAATAGTATATTTATTTCAAATCAAATCAAATACTAATAAATCCTATCAAATTTGATAGAATTTAAAAAAAAAAAAAAAGAAATCCATGAAATTTTAAAAATCAAATCATTTCTTATTTTTTAACATTCTAAACACAAAATTTAATTAAGTTTGATTTATAAATGAAATCATTTCTCATTTTTTGACATTCCAAACACACTCTCAATGAAGAATTCAAGAAAGAAGAAGAAATGAAGAAGATGAACATAGTGGGGGGAAAGAAGAGGTGTGTCTCAGTTTAGTGGTGGAAGGAGGCTTATGCTTTCCTTCTCTTTCTCTCTCCCATTACCTTTTGCTTAACTATCTTAGACTTAGGCTAAGTATCACTAATCTTAGCTTAATTATAAATTAGATCATTTTTTATTTTGTTAACAAGTTAAAGAATCAAATTCTTAATTTAAAGTGGATTTAGAAATGAGTCGCTCCAAAAAATTACAAGAAAAAGGGAATAAAAATTAGATCATTTTTTATTTTGTTAACAAGTTAAAGAACTAAATTCTTAATTTAAAGTAGATCCAAAAATGAGTCGTCCTAAAAAATTATAAGGAAAAGATAAAATGACATTTTTTGCATCACAGTACCGCAACGCCAAACAATTGAGCATTGCGGCAAACAATTGAGCTCTACGGCCTCACAGGTTGACATTGCTTTGAGCTTTAACTTCCTCAACTTCTTTGCTGCCCTTTGGCTTTGTTCCTAAGAAATCATATGCAAAATTTTCAAATAAGAATACTGATCTGTAACTCAGTTGGGCCCATTTGAACTAAAGATTTTGGACCGTGTCAGGGTCTACGAAGTAAGACAATGTTAACTTGTTCGCTCAATTTTCTATCGCTCTGACTCGAGAGATTGTGCACCATACTTTGACCTGAGAAGCCCAATATCTTAAAATTCTTAAGTTTATAGGAGGATAATCTCTTTATAAATAGCAACTTATAGCCCAATGAAGGGAACTGTTACACTTCACATACAAGTAGAAGATTCCTACAACAGGTACCTGAGCCTGGACTAAATAATGACGCCATATGTGGTAACTAGTAAAACGGGATAACAATATAATATTTTTATAAAGTGAGGTGAGTAAAATAAATTTATATTAATTATTAATAATTAATATAAATTTATTTATTTATTTTATAAAAAATATGATTTTAAAAATTCATATTCAATAAAACGGACCCCATTTTCTTGCTCTGGAGGAGGGCACGACTTTCAAGAAAGAGAACCTCAAACGGAAAAAGGGTAGTAAATGTAAAAAATGATTCTCTCCATCTCAATTTTTTTTATTTGAATATTTAATAATTAATTGAATAAAATATAATATAATAAAATAAAATAAAAGAGATTAAATAAAATAAAATAAGATAAAAATATTATTTTATTATTTAAATATTTTAAAATAAAATAAAATAAAATAATTATTTTAATATTTAAAAATTAATAATTTTTTATAAGATAAAATAAAATCTTAATTATAATAATAATAAAAAATAATTTATCACATATTTTTAAATTAAAAAAAAAAATTAATAATTTTTTATAAGATAAATGATGAGATAGAATCCATCCAAATTTTATCACATTTTATCTTTTTTAACATAACTAAATCATAAAACATTTTTTTATTCTATTTTATTCCTCTTTATTCTACTCAATTTTACGGATCTAAACATACCCTAGATCACCCTAACCCCAAAATTTGTTAAACCTTTGATCTTGGCTTAATCTCTTACGGTAATCTTGACCATAGAGTTTCTGATCAAGTGCAGATCAGTTATCCCCCTATCCAGCAAATCTTCGCCGACCTACGTTGGCAACACAACTTGACCCACTTGGACCCAGAGAATCCGGGAAGAAAAAGACTACACCGAACACATCAAATCTCCTCCAAAAAAAAAAAAAAATTTCTCCAATTCAAACCCCAACCCAGATTTACAAAATCTCTCTTTCGGCTACATCATCATTCCAGCTAACCCGAAAGATTGGTAGTACATCACAGTTTGAGCACCTGCCCCGCAACTACACATTTTTCTGAGAGGTGATCCCAAAAAAGAGGAGTTTGAGAGCAAAAAGAACAAGGAAATCTCTATACGGTTTGATCAAAATGGAATTTTCTTTGCGCCTTTAATTTTACTTGTGGCTTGTTTTGTTCTTCCCTTGTCTTAACCATCCCTGTTATTGTTAATTGGCCTGAATGAATATTCATGTATGATGATAGGTTATGTATTTTGATAGATTTTGTATTTGTGCACAACTTGCTTGATAAAATGACTCTATGAGGATCTCACTTCCTGATTAACAAACTAGCATTAATTGTGATGTCTTGTCTATTGTAAAGCAAAATGGTTATTTTGCTTCACACTTTCTTTTGCTTGTTATTACAAACTTAGCACAAATGCTTATTTGATGTGCTAAGGACCTTTATTTAATTGCTATGATGACTTCAAAGTTACATTAAGTCATTAACCAGGTTTCTGTGAATACAGAACCGCAAAACACATGGAGTGTAATTAATTCCCAGAAGAGAGCTTAAAAAGAAATAGGTTTTGCAAATGATGAGAATCGCTTACATGTAGATACCAAAACCTGAAGTTTTCTGTTTCATTTATTAGCGTAAGACTAAATAGTTACTATTGCTTAATTACATAGAATTCTTATAGTATTCTTCTTCATGTTCTCTTTCGGTTTGGATGGTGATGGTGGCAATCTCTTATCTTCATGACTGCATTTTGTCCACTTGTTTCCAAATATATATGTGGAAAGGTTCATGTAATGTTCCTACTTACTATGTGAATATTACATAGTCTTCAAGAATTAACATTTCACTGGAAATTTAATATTCTGATTGTTATCAAAACATAATATTTCACTAGTCCTCACCACAATTAACACCGCCGCTTAGTTTTTCATACCTTTATTCTTTACACATTTGTGCAGCTCAGTACTTGGATTTCAAAATGTCCTTTGGGTTGCCTGCTTAGTGTTTGATATAATCCCTCATAGTATAAGGACATGTTTCACCATTTTGTATTTCATAATTAGACACTGTTATAGGCCTCTTACTCCATTTCGGTGCATGCTTATTCTCTATATGGATATATTTAATATTGCTTTTTTGAGTTTTGGCCAAAATGGGTTTTGCCAATAATTTTGAGATCTTCTTACTGATAGTTATGTAAAGTATTCTTCTCTATTAAGACACTTCCTGTATTGGATTAATTTGGGTGTTTATATTTTTCGCTTACCACCAGGAGAGGTGGAGGTAGAGGTGGCAAAACGGCTAACCCGTCCCACCCCGCCTTTAACCGGCCAAAATGTGGGGCGGGGCGGGGCGGCCCATTTTGAAAAATGGGTTGGAAGAGTCAACCCACCCTGTTTTAGGATGGGTTGGTGGGTTGGTGGGTTGACCCGCATAAAAGAAAAAATGAGAAAAAAGTAGGCGGGTTGGCGGGTCAACTCGCCTAACCCACCTAAAAACAAAAAAAAAATGTATAAAAAATAAAAAAATCCACAAAAATTTAAAAAAATAGAAAATTATAATTTATAGAGATTAAAAAAATAAAGAAACAAAATAAAATTAATATCATATCCATAAAAATACTACAAACACAAATAAAAAGACTCATTTATAATACTTAAAAAAAAAAATTCAACCTAACGGGCCAACCTGCCCCCGTCCCGCTTAACCCGCGGATTATGCGAGTTGAAAAATAAAAGTGAGTTGAAAACTTGAACTCAACTCGCCAAAAAATAACGGGTTGACGAGTTAACCCAACGGGTTGAACCCGTTTTGCTATCTCTAGGTGGAGGTGGTGTGACTTTGAGCTTTGAACTTTGAACTTTGTTCTAGGATGATACCATGCTACCTATTAAAAGTAGCAATTCCGTCTCGTCTGTTGAAGAATCTTTTAATGTGTTATTGAAATAACTTAGCTGCAGCCTGCTATGCCAAATAATGATGATAATCTTCCTGAATGTTCATTAGATTTACTCTGTAAGACCCTTGCTTCTTGGTCCACTAGAGTGATCTTTAATCAGGACAAATTTGTTGGTATGCAAACTCAAACTTTTTAATATTCATAATTACCATTTACCATGTTCGCAGTCCCACAGTAATAGTTCAATCTAGCTGTCGTGTAAGTGTTAGTTGCTCGATCTTTGTTACCATATGCTGCTAGCAGAGGAAGAAAGCTTATTTTAGAAGTGGAATGTATTATTGCGTTGGTTTGTTACTAATAGGAATGTTAATTTACATTAAAAGTGCTATCACTTATTGCCACTTATTCATTATCTTCAAGTTCTTTAATGGTCTGGTCTGGTCCGGTTTTATCCCTTGGTTGATCTGAGTTTTGTGAACCACCTCACAGAAGTGTAAGTTCCTATGCCGCGAGAGATGGAAAGGCAGTATGGGTGTAGCCCCGGATTGGTTTTCCTCTTTTCATTTATTTTATTTTGTTATTCTGCTTGTCGTTAGATTCAACTTCCTAAATTCAGTTGCCTTCCTTGGTTTTTATAACTTGATATCTTCATTTTGTCATTTTGCTTCAAAGGGCCACTTAGTTCATCTCAGAATTTCTGTAGCCTTGTTTGCGAGAAAGAAGACGAGAAAAAGGATACTTGTGTTAAATTTTTATTGCATGAAATTGAAGGGAGATTGGTCTTATGGGCAGTTCAAATGGGACGGTTCAAATGGATCCAACTTGTGGGAATGTTTCGTGGTCTCACCAATATATATGTGTTTGTGTATGTGTGTATCGTGATGGACAGTTTGGTTTTGGTGCTTCTTTGATATATGGAAGTGTGTTATATATTATATATATATGTGTGTGTGTGTGTGTGGGCGCGCATCGTGATGGACACTTTGGTTTTGGTGCTTCTTTGATATATGGAAGTGTGTTATATTAGGTGTATCGGTGTTATATACTGATGGACAATTTTGTTTTCTTCCAAATTACTTTAGGTGGATCCGTGCTCATTCACACACGCTGATGCCTTTAGAGCTTTGGTTTGTGCTTGTAGTTCATTATTCCTCATTCCTCGTAGATTGATTGTTATTATTATTCTTAAAAACATATATTGTTGCTTCTACTAGTATAATTGGATAAAGTAAGCCTTGTAATAATCGATATTATTACAATCGATATTATATGGTCATAATGATAGGCATCGGTATTATATGGTCGTAATAATCACTAGTAACAATTGGTATTTTATGCAGAATTTAAGTCTTGATTAAATCATAGTAATGATGATAGTATGATGATTGGAATTGGGAATATAAATATTTTGCTTAAATAAGGATAATTTCAAGCGATGATCGATATATTGTAGCACATAACCTTAATTTTGATCAAATAGCCTTTAGTTGTTCTCAAGATATTCATCTTGCCTCGACTTAGGGCAGTGGATCATACTTGAGCTAGAAAGGCCCAATAGCCGGCCTAAATTTTGAAGTTTCCCAAGGGGCTCAAATATTTAAACTAAGGAGAAGCTTATCGACTCCCAAGCTTGGGCTGAGGAGGATCAAGTGGCCAAAAGCTCTTCAAGCTCAATTAAATTGTTTGAATTGGTGAGATTGAATGAAATAGAAGAGAATGAAATAGAATAGAGATATGTTTTATTGTTTGGTTATATTAAAAAAAGATTAAATGTAATGAAAGTAGGTGAATGGAAATGGAAGTGGGTGGGATGAGATTTATTTATAAAAAATTATTAATTTTCTTCCTCTTAATTTGAGAGATATGAGATGAAATTATTATTTTTAAGAAAAATAAAATTTTAACTCTTATTATTATATTCACTTTTCAAATAATGAAATAATTTTATTTTATTTCATTTTATCATATTTCATCTCATTTCATTCAATCAATTATTAAATATTCAAACATAATTATATATTAGAGCTTTGAGCTGGCGAATTGTGAATCATGCATAAACCATGAAACCCAATTGAGCACATTTGTATTAAGGATTTTGAATCGTATCAGGGCTGCAAAGTAGGACAAAGTTAGCTCGTTTGCTCAATCTTCTGGGCTATGCATTGTACTTGGGCTTGAGAGGCCTAGTACCTTAAATCCCTAAGCTCCTAAAAGTATTATCTCTCTATAAATAGTAATTTATAGTCACTATGAATGGACTTTAACACTTCACACACCCATAGAAGATTCTTACAATAACTACTCTGAGTCAAGACGGAACAAATACCAATCATTAAAAGCTCAACAAATAGTCAAGAATTGCCTAAAAGTCTAGCCAAATCATAAACATGCAATTGAAAATAAAAATATTCAACAATTAGCCCTAAACTTTGCAAATATATAATAGATTCAAGGACCTAGCATTAATTTGATAGCAAAACTAGGAGTAAATAGCTCTATTCCATAGAATTATCACGTATTATTGATAGTGTCAAATGTTAAATTACTGAGTCTTAAAAATATTTACTCTCTATTTTTTGAGCTTTTTGATCCTAAGATTAATTCCTAGCTATTTTAGCTTATTATACCCCTCCTTACACCAAGTCATCCTCATAGACCTCTTACTTTTATTCTTATTCCCATTCCCATCTAAATCATTCTAAACCAAAAGCAATTCAGGAGTTCTCTAGCTTTCCCGGCGTATTTGTGTGTTCGAGGGTGCTCAAATCATGTTCTTGAGCCTGATATTCCAGTTTCTTGCGCCTTCACTAGCTATTCTATCAATAAGGCATCTTGAATCGTATTCCAACATATAGTTTTGTGTATTACAGTTAGTTTCTTTTCAAGACTTCATAAGAATTAAGGTATCATGTATCAGTATTTTCCCATGTTCCTCATCAGAAAACGGTCACCTAATTAAAAAATAAAAATCTTATCCAAATCACACTTTAAATCAGTTTTATGCATATTTTTAAAATAAGCTAATAAAAGTACAACCTTAGAGCTAATATACATAAAGCGGAGGCATGCAGGAGAGAATTTCAATGTTCATGAACAAACAAAAAGTTAACCTTGTAGCGAAGTGCAGGCCTTTCACTTCAATGAGACTTATCCTTATCCATAATGTAGGTAATACTTATAGTTTTATGGTACAACTAACAAAAAAAAAATCATTTTTGGTTATCGTTCAACTACTTTAATGTGATATTAGAGAATTAAGATGAGTTTTGAAAGAAAAATCTTAGACCTATATATTGAACTGTGGAGTGGTCATTGCAAGTACTTATTCCCTTGTTAGTCTAAGTGCCTTAGTTCAAGCAATATCTAAGTTTTTTTTTTCCGGAAATTATTTGATTCTGAAATTAAATTTTAATTGGGCGACTTTGCCTGTATTATTCTGCCTTCTTCTCCACACTAAGTCATAGACTTCCTCTTTTTTAAGAAAAAATCTCTTCTTAAGACGATATTTTAAAAAGAAACAAATACTTATTAATAGGTATCAAAACTTTTCAAAATATTAAAAATAATTTATTTTTTATCATGCCACATAAAACGATATTTTATTTAATTTTTATAAATCCCAGCTCATCCAATTTAAATAGAATTTTCAACATTTTTTTTTGGGGTTAAATATTGCATGAAAAAGGATTCAGGGTGAGCATGACCCTGAACTATGATCCCAAGCCCCTTGCAGACCTTGAGCGATATGGCTATGGCCCTCTTCATTAAATATATTGTAAACATATTGAATTATTTTTATCATAATTTAATTTTAAGTTGTAACCAATAAATTATATAAACATACGAAACAACTGTAATCATATTTAGAAATTAATTAATAAATTTTATTCCATATTTTTTCATTAATTAAATAGAAATTGATCAATTTTTATAATTTTTATTTAATGGGCAATGATTATTTTTAATAATATTAGTTTTATGATAATAGATTTACCCATTCTTATAAACTACTTTTTCTTCTTTTATATCATTAATATATATTACTTACTAGACGTGTGCACACAAAAATTTAAAACATTTTAAAAATGAAAAGGTTATAAAGCAATAATAATTTGAAAATGGCATAAAAGGAATATAATTTTACGGGTTTGGCCATAGACAATTCTGTAATGTATGATTAGGAGCACTAATATAAGTTTAAATCATAAGCCTATTTCTTTGGGTCAAACTAGACTTAAATTAGGAGATAAATTAGTTAAGGTAGGGACAATTTAACATATAACATCACCGAACTTCAATATAAAAATAATTAAATAAAATAACAGAAATAAAAGTAAAGTTGAGAGAGAGTGACCATTCCTTTTAAATTGGAAGGAATGATTATTTACTTTGTTTTTACTTTTTGGTTTTTTTTAAATGATTATGATTATTTCGTTTAGAATGATAAGTTTAATTACCGTTATATCCTGTCATTTTTAACAATGAGAAAAAATTTCTCTGCTGTTTCCACCGTGCACTCAGGGAGTTTCTGATTCGGTTTGGATCGAATTTGAATCCAAGAGCTAATTAATTTAAATAATATTATTTACATCAATTTAGATTAAATTAAGTTGATTATATTCTAAAAATATATCTTAATTAGTTTGAATTAGATCGATTTAATCAATTTTTAATTAAAAAAATTAAGTTTAGAATATTATGAGGTAAAAATAATTTAGCTTATTAAAAAATAAAAAAAATATAAATAACTCATTTCACATGTTTAAAATAATATTTGATCATATAAAATAAGAAAAATTTATGAGAAATTAGAGTTACTATAATTAAAAATGTAAACTCAAAAAATAAATAAATATAAGATTTAATTTTAATACACTATTAGTGTAAAAGTTTTTTATATTGTCATCCAATCATGCATTGTCACGTTATTAAAAATATTTGTCTCTTATAACAACTATCTCACTGTACACTTAGAGTGTTTTCGATTCGGTTTAGATTGAATTTGAGTTAAAGAGCTAATCAATTTAAATAATGTTATTTACATCGATTTGGATTATATTAGATTGATTATATTATGAAAGTATACCTTAATTGGTTTGAAGCATACTTTAATTGGTTTGAATTAGATCGATTTAAGTTTAGAATATTGTGAGTTAAAAGTAATTTAGTTTATTAAAAAAATAAAAAATAAAGGAAATAAAAAATAAAAATAGATTATTTTACATACTTAAAATAATATTTGATAACATAAAATAAGAAAAATTTAAAAAAAATTAGAGTTATTATAATTAAAAATCTAAATACAAAATAAATAAATATAGAATTTAATTTTAATACATTATCAATGTAAAAGTTCTATACATTGTCATCTAATCATGCATTGTCATGTCATTAAAAATATGATTCTTATAATTATCTCAAAAATTATACATGTAATAATATGTGATTAGTTGATAATGTAAAAATCTCTATATTAACAAAGTATATTAAAAGTTAAAATTTTAAATATATTATATAATATTAATCGATTTGAATTATTAAAATCAATTTAATCTAATCCAATCAATTTTAAAAAATAAAACAACAAAATAACCAAATTTATTTAATTTTAATTAAATTTCAATTTTTTAATTTAATTTAAATTGAATTTAAACACCCTATTTACTATCCCCATTATTACTACTACATTTTAGCCGGCACCATCCCTGCGTCAGATCACCACTGCCCCACCCTTGTCACAATCATACTCCCGTGTGAATGCGGCCATGACTGCCACTATTACTACTATATATGAATAAAACGAGGTGATTTTATATATATATATATATATATATATATATAAAATGTTAAACGGTTATGTTTCTTTCATAATAAATATTTTGATTAATGTTACGTAATTAGAAAAAAATAGTCAATTTTAAAAAAATATAAGGATGATTGTGGATAAAATAAAGTGAAAGAGATCATTCATTCTTTTAAAAGTTAATAAACATGTTACATTATTTTAATAAAAAAATTCTAAATTCTAAATATTTTGTTAAGTTTTATTTATTTATTAAATTATTTTTCCTTTCCATTCACATCTCATTTTAGTATACCAAATACTAGAATGGAATGAAATAGATAGGTAGTATAATTTTATTGCCAACCGGAAATCATGATAAGGGGAATAATGATTCAATTTCATTTTATTCTTTTCTTATTCCAATTCTTTTTCTCATTTCCGTCAAAATCATTCAAGCAAATCAAAAAAGCCATCCAAGAGTTCTCTATTTTTTCCATTGTATGTGTGTGTAATTGTGCATGTTAATTTGTTTGAGGGTGCTTAAACCTTGCTCTTGAGCCTGATATTCTAGTTTCTCTTGCCTTCACTAGCTATTTTATCACTAGGGAATCTTGAATCGTATTCCATCACCTAGAGAGCATATGTGTTACAAAAAAATTTCTTTTCAAAACTTCGTAAGAATTAAGTTAGAGTATCATGTATCGGTACTTACTTCCCATGATTCCACATCATAAAACGGTTACCTTTCTAAAAACCTTATCCAATTCGCACTTTAAGTGAACTTTATGCATGTTCTTAAAATAAGCTAATAAGAGAACAACCTTAAGCTAATACCAAAAGCGGATTCATGAATGCTCTAATTGCAATTTTCATTCATAAACAAAAAGTTATTCTTGTAGTTAAGTGAAGGCCTTTCACATCAGTGAGACTTATCCCAATATACTGAAAATTAAAAATGTTCCAATTGTTTTACAATTCTCAATTTTTTTTTTGGGGGGTCATACTCAATCTTTTCACTTTTTTAAGTGCAATTATTAAGGTTTTGAGTGCGGGGTCGGTGGCGTTTGTACTTATGGTTTGCAATAAAAAATAATTATTTTATTATTATTTTACATTATTTTTTATATTAATTAATGAAATATAAATTCATGATTAATTAAATATATTAATTAATTAATAAAAATTATGTGTATTTATTAATTAATAAAATATTTATTAACATATTTATATACATAATTAATTATAAATTTATATTTTATTAATTAATATAAAATATAATGTAAAAAAATTAAAGTTTGGCTGCAATAACCAATCAGGGAAACCAAGATCACTCTTCCTCAGCAGAAAAGTAAAAGCCTTCCCCTTGTCGTTCTCCACAGGGAGTTCTGTTTCTTCACGCTTATATTTGACGGAGAGTGGTTGATTTGATTGAAAGTAAGGGAGTGAATATTATTAATCTATATCCATATATCAATCTAATCTATTTGGCTTTCAAAGGTTCCAATTCACGTGAATACTTAGTTCAAATAGAGCACATGGAGAGGTGCTTCCTTTTCTCTCCAAAAGAGTTCATCATCTGAAGATTCTGAACTGACTGTGCCAGCTCATCCAGCTGACACATACAACATCACATATGCTACTATTCTCTACAGAGAGAGAGAGAGAGAGAGCGAACGATGCTGTAGACTTAGTAAGTGGCTGAAAAATTAGCACGTCTGGTAAAGAATCATGCACAAGCTAAGCCAGACGAGTAGCATATCCCTCCTCTTGTTTGACACCAGGTTGGCGGCTTTGCTGCAAAAGTAAATAAAATGAGCCATTTTTTTTTTTTGTCTCTTGGCAATTTTTTGGCCATGCCATTTTTAGTTTCATATGAAGACTTATAAAAAAAAAAAATTGAACTGTATACATAGCTGTGGTTCAATGACTTGGGGCATGTTTCTTTTCTTGGTTAGCTGAAAATGAACTTAGTGGACAAGAACTTTATATTTCTGGGATTCAACATAGAAACAGCAGTCAATGACACGTTGCCTCCATAATAATCTTGGGACAACTACCAAAAACCTTCATTATTAATTCTATTATTCTATATGTTGCGGTCATGTGTTAAATCATATGAATGGTTTATTTAGTCATAGTTTCGCATGGGAAGCAGCCTTTGATTTTTCTAAGGCCTTCACCAGATACACATCTACCTGTCCCTATTAGCTGTGACAGTTTTTCTACCCCCAATTGTAAATTTGGAGGCATCCTCATGCCGCTAATTAAGCAAGGGATAAGGATTTGGCTGAGGTTACTGTTTTACGGTCGCACAATGAAACTAGCTTAGGTAAGTCAAATGAGACTTTAAGAATTAGTTAGCAAGCCTCTTTAAGATTGTTGCAGGACTTAAAAATTAAATTCTGTATTTATCAGAGAGAAGAGTACTTCAGTATACAAAAACTAAGGAAAAGGAAGAGATTGACCTGAAACTTGTGTGGCATTGGTATCAGTTTACCATGTCTCAAGCGATTTAAATTGTGTACTGCATCACGTGATACTATCACACTGTTATTTAATTGACAAGTATATTAAATCATAAAAGTAATATAATAATAAATAAATATCATCCCATAGAGATTATGTTGTCAAGTATTAAATTTACCAAATTTACATTATTTAGACTATAGAAAATTGAGATTAAAAAGAGTTCAAAAAGAAAATAAGTGATTAAAAAAAAGTAAAATAAGATAAAAACATATAAATTAAAAATAGTAAGAGAATATGATAACAAATTAAGATATAAACAAAAATATACTAGGGATCTGATTTCACTTAATTCAACAATTTATCATAGATAATAGAATAATTTTAAGACGTTTCATTCTAATTAATTTCTAGTCACTTAATTGATGAGGAGAATACCTTAATTAATTAATATTCAATTCTTTGGTGGATTAATTATCTTTAATTATTAAAGGCTAATCAATTCATTGATCTAAGCCCCAATTCTTAAAGGTATGACCTTCACTTTATGAATTCTTATGAAAAATATCATAATTCTCTCACACAACCTATAACCTTCATTCGTAGATGATTATAAATCATGACACTTATTATTTATGGTCTAAGTCATATACAAACTTTCTGATTCTATACACATCTCACTAGATTAATTTATGAAGGACACCTAAATCATAAAAGCATTAAAAATTATAATAAGCACTCAAATTGAATAGAAAAAATATTAATTAAAAATTTAATCTTAATATATGTCAGTTGAATGAAGTTACATCTTCATCCTAGTAAGAGAATAGTTTAGAAACTCACGGCAAAAGAAGCACAAAACAAATAAATGGGTAGAAGAAACATCATGAAGAAAATCTTACAAGAGAAAGTTCTTGAAAGTCTTCAATGGTGAACTCCTCTAAACCTCCAAAGTGAATTCTTTGCCTTCGTTGCCGCTGCCACACACCAAATCACTTGCCTTACCTTTTATTTTATAATAAATTCAAGGAATTTAGGATAAAATAGGTCAAGCATTACTTTGTTGCTACTTGGGGTGTAAATCTGACATTAATGACAGCTTAATTAAGGAAAGTTGTCAACATAAGAATTGTATATCTATTTCTTAGCTTTCAAACGCCATTGAAATCAAGTAAATCACATACTTATAGAGAAAGTTATCCCTAATTTACTGAGATAGATTTGATAGCGATATTTTTCTTAATTAATCTTTGATCAAATCTCTTGTTTTGTATTTTCTTTTTGTTGAATTCACATAAATTAGGAAACAAATATCTCACTCAAATTAGGAAACTCCTTGAGATCTTAACATTAAATACAAATATACTTAGTCACCAAGTAGAGATTACTTGTACTCCGATTAAGAATCTAACTTTATCTTTAAAATTTATAAATACTAGTTGACTTGGCCAAACTTTGTCAGCCACTTTGCACACATTTTTTCACTTTCTTAATGTATGAACTAGGCTTCGATGTCTTCATGAAAGTTATAGAAATTTTTCTCATCTTTCTATAGACACAAGATTAGCTTCATCCGATCTCTGTAGCAAAAGTTATGCTCAAAATGCCACAAAAGCCTTTAAATTCTTACAAAATACAATAAAAATACATTTAATTCAATGAGTCCAGAATTTACTTAATATCATAAATAAATGACATAATTCTTATCTCAAAGCATTCAAATTCATGTTTGAACAAAATTAAAATATATGGGTTTTATTATACACAAATCACACACCACGATTGTAAACTGTATCAATCTACTTTGGTCCAAAAAGTTGTAACACGGCTGTTGTAACTGGGATCGCGACGAGACGACTAAAAAAATGATTTTTGAAAATCAATGGAGTCGCCACCAATGTTTATTTAAATTGGAAAAACATTAGAAAAATCCTTTAATTAAGAAAAACTGGTCTTTTGAAAAAATGAGTTTGGATTCGAGAGTCTATTACAGGTAGGGAAGATGTTAGCACCCTAAACTACCTGTTCTAGGAACGGTACCTTAAGTTAGTTGTGCAAATTTTAATGATCTCTAATATATTTATTTTACTCTCTTAAAAAATATTGTAATTATTTTTTAAAAGAAAAAAAAACAAATTATGAAAATTTAATTTTAACTTGACAGAAATGAATTTCTGCTCCTACGTATCCCCCAGTGCAATGAAGAACTCAAAGTCATGTAATTCTTTAGAAAATGATCATGAGTTGGTTGATTTTGATTAATTAAAAAAAGAAACTTAAAGCTTTCACATCAAATTGTCAACAATAGATTAATTTAAACAATATGTCAACTGGCATAATAATGAGGCAACAAACTAAATAAATCAACAAAGAGATAAAGATAAACCAAACTCAAATCAAACCAACCTACAAATCGAATTTCGACATTTTTTTTTTGAAATTTTATCATTTTATCATTTTCATTTTTTTTGGTATTTTTCATTATATATATATATATATATATATATATATATATATATATTGAACAGCAAGTCAACAAAGAGACTTTTAGTCTCTAAACTCAAAGAAATGAAATAGAGAAAATAGTGGGTATTAGATGGAACTTGGAACGGCGGCATCCAGGTGGCAGCAATTTGGCTATCCACGGGGGTTTGACTCACGGATCTGGTGGCGTGGAGGATGGCGACGCGCATAGTGGTGGATGGTGCGACGCGAGTAGTGGCGCTTCTGGGTTTGTGAGTCTCGGATCTGGTGAACGGGTTCAGTTTTAGGTGGTGTGGGTGGCGGATCTAACTGGTGTGGGGGTGACGGTTCGTGAGTGGGTGGCCGGCGAATGAGGTGGTGTTGTGTGGTGACAGGGGAGGTTACGACGGTGCTACTGGGTGGACGGCATGGCTGGCAGATCTGGTGCATGGAGGGGCTAAGCTGTTACGCGCACGCACAAATGGAGGACTGGTGTGGCTGTTCGGGTGGCTGGTGGGTGTCTTGGTGGTTGGTTGGGCATTTTGGGTGGTGAACACGGTGACTGTGTGGGTGGCTATAGTTCACGGTGAGGCGCTGCAGATCCACGCGGCTGTTACGAGATCGAAGGCGGGCCATTGTAGATCTACATAGCTGGGTTCTGGTGCTTGTCAAAACTAGATTGTTTGGGTGGCGTGGTGGTGAAGGTTGATGGTTACGGGGTGGAAGTTGGAGGGTGGTGGTCACGGTGGAGGTTGATGGTGAAGTGGGTTCATGGAGGTGGCTTGATGTTTGGGTGGTGGTTGAGTATGATAGTGATGGTGGTTATGATGAAGATGGAATGGTGGCTATGTGGTGGTTATGATGGAGCAAGGTCACATATTAGGTGCTTTGAGGGGGTGGAGTGTGTTGGTGGTTTGGTCATTGGAGATGGTTAGAACGTGGGTGCTGGCAGGCTGTTTGGCGGCTGTTTTGTGTTGTCGAGACGGTGGTGGGTAGTATAAGCATAGCTTGTTGGTTGAGTGGAGGTTGCTGCAAGGGTGAAGGTTGCTACAAGGGTGGCTGTTTTGGTGTGCTCGAAGTTGAAAAATGGAAAGGGTGATTGGTGAGTTTGGCTTCATGGTGGCTATGGGTTGAAGATGATGCGCATAAGGTGTTTGTTAATGTGCTTCAAAGAAAACTAAAACCCAAAGACCACCATTTTTCTTTGTTCTGCCATATTTTATACACCCTTGAGAAGCTCCAATTGCACCAAGCTAGTGGGAACAAGGTGAGAAATTCACCTCATAGGGTGGCTAGTTGCAGGTATAGCTCCCTGCATCAAGGATTTTGTGAGATTTTTCCAAGATTTTGCAGCTGAAGGTTGATGGTTACGGGGTGGAAGTTGGAGGGTGGTGGTCACGGTGGAGGTTGATGGTGAAGTGGGTTCATGGAGGTGGCTTGATGTTTGGGTGGTGGTTGAGTATGATAGTGATGGTGGTTATGATGAAGATGGAATGGTGGCTATGTGGTGGTTATGATGGAGCAAGGTCACGATATTAGGTGCTTTGAGGGGTGGAGTGTGTTGGTGGTTTGGTCATTGGAGATGGTTAGAGCGTGGGTCTTTGGCAGTGTTTTTGCGGTTGTTTTGTGTTGTCGAGACGGTGGTGGGTAGTATAAGCATAGCTTGTTGGTTGAGTGGAGGTTGCTGCAAGGGTGAAGGTTGCTACAAGGGTGGCTGTTTTGGTGTGCTCGAAGTTGAAAAATGGAAAGGGTGATTGGTGAGTTTGGCTTCACGGTGGCTATGGGTTGAAGATGATGCGCATAAGGTGTTTGTTAATGTGCTTCAAAGAAAACTAAAACCCAAAGACCACCCTTTTTCTTTGTTCTGCCATATTTTATACACCCTTGAGAAGCTCCAATTGCACCAAGCTAGTGGGAACAAGGTGAGAAATTCACCTCATAGGGTGGCTAGTTGCAGGTATAGCTCCCTGCATCAAGGATTTTGTGAGATTTTTCCAAGATTTTGCAGCTGATCTGGTCTCCAAATTGCACTTTGATTTTGAAGTGCATTAAAAGCTTTCACATACACTCTTTTTCCTGACAGTGGAAAATCTTATGACATCTTCCTTTTTTTCATTATTTTAATTATACGAAAAAGAAAAAAATATTTTTTTTATTTTTTTTGTACAAATAATAAGAAAGGTAGTGATCCAAATAAAATAGACGTAAGTAAAACTTGAAAAGATATTATATGTTCTAAACATTGCAATTAAGTATCATCTAACACAATTATTAGTTCTTGATTAAGTAACAAAAAAAATTATAGACAAAATTGGGTATCAATAGCTGCCCCCCTTTGCTTTACATTTAAATTAAATGGAAAGCAAAGGAATTGATTCAATTTTGTCCATGAAAATTTTCCTGTGCAGATCTATGTAAAATGCAATGGACATTAAAGGTCACGGGTATATGGACCTAAAGAATTAAAGGAAATGGGTACGGGGACCCATTGAAACTTGGTCGAAAGGTTAAAAATTTTTGGAGTTGGGTATCCACCAAAGCTTGGTAGAAAACTCAAAGTAGAAAAGGTAAAAAGCTTGCAGAGTTAGGTATCTGTCGATGCGAGTAGTGGCGCTTCTGGGTTTGTGAGTCACGGATCTGGTGAATGGGTTCGGTTTTAGGTCGTGTGGGGGTGACAGTTCGCCAGTGGGTGGCTGGCGAAGGAGGTGGTGTTGCGTGGTGACAGGGAAGGTTGCAACGGTGCTGCTGGGTGGACGGCGTGGCTGGCAGATTTAGTGCATGGAGGGCCTAAGCTGTTACGCACACGCACGAATGGATGACTGGTGTAGCTGTTCGGGTGGCTGGTGGGTGTCTTAGTGGTTGGTTGGGTGTTTTGGGTGGTGAACACGGTGACTGTGTGGGTGGCTATGGTTCACGGTGAGGCGCTGCAGATCCACGCGACTGTTGCGAGATCGACGGCGAGCCGTTGCAAATCTGCATAGCTGGGTGCTGGTGCTTGTCAAAAATGGGTTTTTGGGTGGTGTGGTGGTGAAGGTTGATGGTTACGGGGTGGAAGTTGGAGGGTGGTGGTCACGGTGGAGGTTGATGGTGAAGTGGGTTCATGGAGGTAGCTTGATGTTTGGGTGGTGGTTGAGTATGATAGTGATGATGGTTATGATGAAGATGGAATGATGGCTATGTGGTGGTTATGGTGGAGCAATGTCACGATATTGGGTGCTTTGAGGGGGTGGAGTGTGTTGGTGGTTTGGTCGTTGGAGATGGTTAGAACGTGGGTCTTTGGCAGTGTTTTGGTGGCTATTTTGGGTTGTCGAGACGGTGGTGGGTGGTATAAGTGTAGCTTGTTGGTTGTGTGGAGGTTTCTGCAAGGGTGAAAGTTGCTACAAGGGTGGCTGTTTTGGTGTGCTCGAAGTTGAAAAATAGAAAGTGTGACTGGTGAGTTTGGCTTCACAGTGGCTATAGGTTGAAGATGATGCACATGAGGTGTTTGATAATGTGCTTCAAAGAAAACTGAAACCCAAAGACCATCCTTTTTCTTTGTTCTACCATATTTTATACACCCTTGAGAAGCTCCAATTGCATCGAGCTAGTAGGAACAAGGTGAGAAATTCACCTCATAGGGTGGCTGGTTGCAGGTATAGCTCCCTGCATCAAGGATTTTGTGAGATTTTTCCAAGATTTTGCAGCTGATCTGGTCTCCAAATTGTACTTTGATTTTGAAGTGCATTGAAAGCTTTCACACACACTCTTTTTCCTGACAGTGGAAAATCTTACGACATCTTCCTTTTTTCATTATTTTAATTATAAGAAAAAGAAAAAAAAGTATTTTTTTTTGGTTTTTTTGTACAAATAATAAGAAAGGTAGTGATCCAAATAAAATAGACGTAAGTAAAACTTGAAAAGATATTATGTGTTCTAAACATTGCAATTAAGTATCGTCTAACATAATTATTAGTTCTTGATTAAGTAACAAAAAAAATTATGGACAAAATTGGGTATCAATAGTTGCCCCCCTTTGCTTTACATTTAAACTAAATGGAAAGCAAAGGAATTGATTATATTTTGCCCATGAAATTTTTTTTGTGCAGATCAATGTAAAATGCAATGGACATTAAAATAAGTAAAAATATGGGTATAAGGACCTCGAATGGTAAAGGTCACGGGTATATGGACCCAAAGAATTAAAGGAAATGGGTACGGGGACCCATTGAAACTTGGTCGAAGGTAAAAAACTTATGGAGTCAGGTATCCACCGAAACTTGGCAGAAAACTCAAAGCAAAAAAGGTAAAAAGCTTGCGGAGTCAGGTATCTATCGAAGCTTGACAAAAATCTTAAAGCAAAAAGGTAAAAAGCTTGTGGAGTTGAGTATCTGTCGAAGCTTGACAGAAAACTTAAAGGCAAGAAGGGAAAAAGCTTGTGAAGTCAGGTATCCGCCGAAGCTTAACAAAAACTTAAAGCCAGAAAGGTAAAAAGCTTGCGGAATTAGGTTTTCGCTAAAGCTTGACAAGAAACTTAAAGCCAGAAAGGTAAAAAGCTTGCGGAGTCAGGATCCCGCTGAAGCTTGGCAAGAAACTTAAAGCTAGAAAGGAAAAAGCTTGTGGAAGCTTATGTAGTCGGGTTTCCACTGAAGCTTGATAGGAAACATAAAGATGGAAAGGAAAAAGCTTGCGAAGTCGGGTATCCGCTAAAGCTTGACAAAAAACGTAAAGGCAGAAAGGTAAAAAGCTTCCGGAGTCAGGTATCGACCAAAGCTTGAAAGAAACTTAAAGTTGGAAAGGAAAAAGTTTACAGAATCAGGTATCCACTGAAGCTTGAAAGAAAACTTAAAGGCAAAAAGGTTGCAGAGTTAGGTATCTACCGAAACTTGACAGAAAACTTAAAGTTGGAAAGGAAAAAGCTTGCGAAGTCCGGTATCCACCGAAGCTTGAAAAAAAATTAAAGGTAGAAAGGTAAAAAACTTGTAGAGTCGGGTTTCCACTGAAGCTTGACAGGAAACTTAAAACTGGAAAGGAAAAAGCTTGCGGAGTCAGGTATCCACCAAAGCTTGACAAAAACTTAAAGCAGAAAAAAAAAACTTGCAGAGTCGGGTATCCGTCGAAACTTGACAGAAAAATTAAAAGAAGAAAAGAAAAAAGCTCGCGGAATCGAGTATCTGCCGAAGCTTGACAAGAAACTTAAAGGCAGTGGGTGCAAGGACCTAGATGGCCAATGAGTATAAGGCTCTAACTTGTCGGGGAAGCTAAAAGCGATGCGTGCAAGGACCCAGAAAGAAAAAGGCAATGAGCATGAGGCCCTGACTTGCCGTGGAAACATAAAAGCGATGGGTATAGGGACCCGGAAAGGAAAAGGCAATGAGCATGAGGCCCTGACTTGCAGTGGAAGCATAAAAGCGATGGGTGCGGGGACCCAAAAATTAAAGGCAATGGGCATAAGGCTCTGGGAACTAAAAAGAAATAGTGTTAATTTTGTAAATGCATGTGATGCCTAAAATGATGCATGATGTAATGGATGTCCTACTATAGAGATTCTCATGAACAATTTTGATATATCAGAACTTTAGTTGAGTCGCTCTTGGTTCCACAACTCGTAAGGACTTTTCCCATAGCAGAATCAAGGTTGAACAGTAACGAAATTCGTTGATTTGCTTTATGATTTGCCTGGTTATTCTTTCTTTTTTCATTAATACTCTTATCAGGACTTCATTATGGTTCCCATGACCTTTTGAGATTGTTAAAGAAAATCTAAATGCTTTTGCAATATTGTCACATGTTTCACATCTCAATATAAAACTATCATGAAAAATACATATTGAATCAACAATGGGTTGCAACGAAAAAGGATTATCATTATAGAAAGGAAAAGTACATGAAAGGTAGTACGAAAAGGATTATAATTGATAGGTTTACAAAAGAAATGTTGGAATAGAGTTTTCCAGCTCTTCCAGTGATGCTCTCTAGGATGATTAGTGCCAATTTCCCATATATGCGACCTTAAACACCCTTTTGTTTGTTTCTAAGAATATAATTTGATCCAATTTTCACACATTGGGAGTGTTCCCTAACAAGACTTCATATATTCAAACTGCTCCAGTTCGGCCTAAATACTCTCAAACTGCCCTAGTTTGTGACTTGAGGCAAGTCCACTTCTTCGGATTGTCAAGTACCATTTTTTAACCCTAACTTTTGCCTAGGTCGCTCTTTTCGAGTTTTCAACCTAGCTGATCGCTCTAACTTTTGTCTAGGTTGCCTTTTCAAGTTTTCAACCTAGCGAGCCACTTTTTTTTTTTTTTTTTCTTCTTCTTTTTCTTCTTCTTTTTTTAAGCATAATACATTTTGACTGCATCTGAATTTATAGAAAGTGGTAAATCTTCACCATCCATGTTTGTGAGAATCAAGGCCTTTCCCGAGAAGGCCTTTTTCACGACAGAATGTCCCTCATAGTTTGGAGTCCATTTTGCTCGATAATCCTTTTGAATAGGAAGAATCTTCTTGAGTACCAGGTCTCCTTCTTGAAATTATCGAGAACGCACCTTTTTCGCATAGGATTTCATCATTCTCTTCTGGTAAAGTTGGTCATGGCATAGTGCAACTAATCTCCTTCCTTCAATGAGGTTCAACTGATCAAGTCGAGTTTGGACCCATTTAGCTTCTTCTAATCCGGCCTCCATCAGCACTCTTAATGATAGGATTTCCACACAAAATGGGTCGAAACTGCTTCCAGTCCATAAATCAAAAGGGTTACCCCAGTTGAAGTATGAACGGACGTGCAATAGCCATGCAGTGCAAATGGGAGCATTTCATGCTAATCATTGTATATTACAACCATTTTCTGGATAATCTTCTTGATGTTCTTGTTTGCTGCCTCAACTGCTCCATTCATCTTAGGGCAGTAGGGTGAGGAATTGTAGTGCTCAAATTTAAAACTCTCACACATCTCTTTCATCATCTTATTGTTCAGATTAGTAGCATTGTCAGTGATAATTTTTCTTGGCTCTTGGCAAACCATAACGACAAATCAGCTCCCTTTTGACAAACCTGATCACTACACTCTTGGTTATATTGGCATAGGAAGCAGTTTCGACCCATTTTGTGAAATAATCAATTGCAACCAGAATAAAGCAACGTCCATTTAAGGTCTTCGGTTCAATGGGCCCTATGACATCCATTCCCCACATCGAGAATGGCCAAGGTACTATTAAAACATTCAAAGGCATTGGTGGTGCATGAACCTTGTCAGCATATGTCTGGTATTTATAGAACCTCTTCACATAATTGAAGCAATCAGTTTCCATTGTCAACCAATATTACTCGGCTCTTAGGATCTTCCTTGCCATTGCATGCCCATTTGCATGAGTTCCAAAAGAACCTTCATGAGCATCTCTAATGATTTTTTCTACCTCCGTTGCATCAACACATCTTAGCAGCACCATGTCATGGTTTCTCTTGTAGAGCAGTTCCCCATTTAGAAAGTAACCCATTGCGAGTCTTCCAAGGGTCCTTTTGTCATTTTCTAAAGCATCTGGAGGGTACTTTCTACTCTAATACCATGATTTCCCATCTGACTCTACTTCTACCATTTGATAATATACTAGTTGGTCACGACTTTCCATTTTTATAAATGGCAACTCCCTATCATAACTTACTTTGAACATTGAAGACAATGTGGCTAAAGCATCAGCTAACTAATTATCTTCCCGAGGGACATGATGGAATGTGATTTCATTAAGTTGTTCAATCAACTCCTTGAAGTAAGTATGATAAGGGATTAACTTGGCATCTCGAGTTTTCCATTCTCCTTTTAGTTGATGAATAACCAAGGCGGAGTCCTCGTATACCTCAAGAACTTTTGTCTTTGATTCTATTGCTACTTGGATTCCCATGGTACATGCTTCATACTCAGTCACGTTGTTTGTACAGTCAAAGCACGGTCTAGCAGTGATTGGAATGAAATTATTTTTGGGAGAAATTAGTATGGCTCCAATTCCATGCCCCCTGAGAATTAGAAGCTCTGTCGAACAACAAAGTTCACTTTTCTTTTTTCGAGGATTCTTCTTCTCCAAATAAAGTCATTATATCTTTATCAGAGAATTCACACTGCATAGACCTATAATCTTCCACAGGTTGACTGGCTAAGAATTCTGCAAGAGCACTGCCTTTTACTATCTTTTGGGTGACATAGACAATGTCATATTCTAATAGCAAAACTTGCAAATGTACAATCCTCCCTGTGAGAGCAGGCTTTTCAAAGATGTACTTGATTTGGTCCATTTTGGACACTAATCAAGTGGTGTAACACAACATGTACTGCCTCAAACGGTGGGCCGCCTATGCCAAGGCACAGCAAGTGCATTCCAATAATGAGTATTTTACCTCATAGTTGGTAAACTTCTTACTCAAGTAATAGATGGCATATTCCTTTCTACCAGTTTCATCATGCTGCCCTAGTACATAGCTCATGGATTCATCCAACACAGTCATGTACATGATAAGAGGCCTTCCTAACACTGGAGGTACCAAAATTGAGGGTTCTTGCAGATACTATTTGATCTTCTCAAATGTTGTTTGATAATCTTCATTCCATTCTACTATCTGATTTTACGCAACAACTTAAAAATTAGTTCACACATCGCAGTCAACTAGGATATAAATCTAGCAATATAGTTTAGCCTCCCTAAAAACCCACAAACTTCTTTTTCAGTGCGAGGAGATGGCATCCCTATGATTACTCGAACTTTATTTAGATTAACTTCTATCCCTTTTTGGCTAACCACAAACCCCAAAAGCTTTCCTGATCTTAAACCAAAAATGCATTTAGCAAGATTCAGTCTGAGCCTGAACTTTCTTAACCGCTCAAAGAGCTTTTACAAATTAACAACATGGTCTTCTTCTATTCTAGACTTTGCAATCATGTCATCCATGTAAACTTCTATTTCTTTATGCATCATGTCATGGAACAAAGTCACCATTGCTATTTGGTAAGTTACTCCTGCATTCTTCAATCCAAATGACATTACTTTGTAGCAAAAATTTTCCCATAGAGTGATGAATGTGGTCTTCTCCATATCTTCAGGTGCCATCTTGATCTGATTGTATCTCGAGAACCAAAACATCAATGTGAGGTAGAGGAAAGTTGTCTTTAGGGCTGGCCCTATTCAAAACTCTATAGTCAATGCACATTCATACTTTTTCATCTTTCTCCGAGACAGGGATGATGTTGGCGACCCATTGAGGGTACTTTGCAACAATGAGGAAACTTGTATCAAACTACTTTTTAATCTCTTTTCTAATTTTTAGTGACATCTCTAACTTCATTCGTCTCAACTTTTGCTTGACGAGAGTATATTATGGTTTTAATGACAATTTATGCTCAACTATGCTAGCATCTAGCCCAGGCATATCTTAGTACGACCATGCGAAAATGTCGCAATAATCAAATAAGAGCTTAACTAACTTGCTTTGCTCATCTTCTTTCATGGAAGTGCCAATTTTAACTTTTTTTTTTATCATCCTCTGTCCCCAAATTAATCACTTCAGTTGACTCTTTATGGGGTTGAATTTCTTTATAGGGTCATGACATTATCATTTTCAAGAGAGTCATTTTCATATCTGCATTTATTGATGTTAACAAAAGTAAAAAGAGGTAATGAATAAAGGTTAATGTAATAGTCGGGCAAAAAGCTAAAAAAGAAAAAATGGCAAGATAATCTGAAAATATATTTATTGATAGTAAATATTGAAATGGAAACATGTGAGCCCATTTTTACAACATATCTTCGTAAAGCCTTAGGCAGAGCTAAAGGATTAGCATTATAGAATTACTTTGAATAAGTTTCAAAGGTCATGGGAAAATCAACAATCTACCAATTGTTGAGCTCTGCATCTGGGGAACAAGGTTACACTAGGTTGACACCATGATTGATGGGTTAATCATCATGGATAACGGTCACTTGGTTTAGAAACACTAATCCTGCACTTTGGAAGCTTCATTGAATGTCATAGACGAGGATCCCCATAACTTTAGGCTCCCAATTTTCCAACCGAGCCAACATTTTCTCTTTTTTCTCTTCTATGACCCTTCTCTTGTCAGCTTTGGTGGGTTTATATCCTAACTCGAACCTGTCTTTGTTTTCACAAGGTTGCAGGAACTTCACAATGCCTTGTTTATTCATTCTCAGTCCCTTTCCACATTGATATCCTCTTTCAAGCATGACCTTAGCCATCATCATGGATGCACTAGATGGTTGTGGCTTTAGAATTTGAGCTCCTTCTTCCACATAAGTGTCATTGACAATCTCCAGCGCTTGGAACGCAGTTTCAAGAGCTTCTTCTGCAACTTCAATATAAGGGGTTGATGGTGGCTTACTCACCAATAGGTCTTCCTCACCCGAAACGATCACCAACCTATTACCAACTATGAACTTCACTTTCTGGTGCAACGTGGATGGCACAACTCCAGCGGAATGAATCCAAGATCTTCCCAAGAGACAACTGTAAGTTGGTGTGATGTCTGCCACCTAGAAGAGTATATGAAAAGTAGTAGGTCCAATTTGAACTGGGATCTCAATTTCTCTTATCACTTCTCTTCGGGTCCCATTAAAAGCTCTCACAATCATTGTACTTGGTTTCATGTAAGTGCCATCAAAATGTAACTTTGAGATAGTTGATTTTGGCAATACATTCAAAGAGGAACCATTATCAATGAGCACTATGGCCATTATATGCTATTGACATTTGATAGAAATGTGCAGCGCCTTATTATGCCCCATTCCTTTAGCAGGTATCTCATCGTCAGTGAAAGTGACATAATTATCAGCAGTAATATTACCAATAATACTACCTAACTTCTCAATTATGATGTCATGAAAAATATGGGCTTGATTCAGTATCTTCATCAACACTTTTCTGTGCAGCTCAGAATTCATCAATAAGGACAAAAGCAATATCCTTGCAAGGGTGTGATTCAACTGATCCACCACTCTATACTCACTTTGCTTGATAAACTTCAAGAACTCACAAGCTTCTTCATCAGATACCTCCTTTTTGTACTCCTTCAACTTTGTTAATTGTTCTTTTTCTTTCGCCTCATTTCTAATAGAAGACTCTCTTATCCTGCTTTTTCCTTTGCGGTTCCTCTTTTCTTCTTATTCTTCTTGCTTATTTCGCAGCTTCTTAGGAGTGTAAATGCGATCACTTCATGTCATTCTCCTAATCCCCGATATATTAGTGATAATAGAGGTCAAATAAGATAAAACTTTTAGCTGATCATTCATGGGATTGCTTCTAAGGACTTGCACATCATAGTTCCACGGCACTGCTCTGGTGTCCTTGAATGGAAAAAGACTGGGAACTTGAATAGTGATGGGCTTCGAGTCACATTGGAGTGGCGAAGGCGTAACTTTAATGTAATAGATAACCGAATATGTAATAAAAGAGACCTAAGAATTTATGGCTTCTTAACCTTCTTGAGGTTGAGGAATGACATACTCATCAGCCATATTTATGTCATCTTCATCACACTGATAACCTATTTGCACTTATTGCATGTCCATTAGATTCTGGAGGGTCTGCCTGAATTCGCCGCATTCTTCAATAGAATGCCTCATATTCCCATGGAAATTACACATTATTTCATTAACATTGCCTCTTTTTCTTTCAACCTGAGCTTGTATCATCCTAAATTTGTAGAGTTCTTTTAAAAATAACTCTCATGGGGGGTTTTGACATCTGCTGCTCGTCTTATAAGCTGTTAGGCAGAATACTTTTCTATAGCATTGACTCTATGATTTTCATGATTTGGTAAAGGATTATGGCCTACATTAGGAGTATTTGCCTTGAAATTCAACGATTTAGCATTGATTAGGTCTTGCACTTTGAACTTCAGCGCTTTGTAATTCTCTGTAAAATAGCCTGCAGCCCCTGCATAGAAACCGCACTTGGCATTTGGGTCAAATCCTTTTGGGTATAAGGGTTCCACTGGCTTCATTGGGCAAGGAGCCAAGAGAGAGTTACGGATGAGTTGGGGTAGTAACTCGATATAGGTCATAGGGATTGGGTTGAAATGGACAAACTTCGTTTCTTGGTTATTTGCTGGTCTTCTTTGGTTTGTGTTTAGGTTTTGGGTCCATGGTTGAGTTGGCTGAGACGGTAAGGTAGGGGGTGTCTGGTATTGAGTAGGGGATGGAGTTCAGTAAGGCATTATTAGGTGGTGAGGCTGGGGATAAAGAACTTGTGAAGCAGTGACAACATACGGGTGGTAAGGTTAGGGATATGGAGCTAGTGAAGTAGTGGGAGAATATGGTTGGTAAGGTACGAAAGAGGTTTGGAAGGATGGTTGATGGTTCACAAGTGTTTGGTTAGGTTGCCTTTGAGTAAATTTCTTCTGATCAAATATCACGGCATGGGCCTCTCCTTCCTTTTTCTTAACCATCGAGAACTTCTTTGCATTGGTTGCCCCGCCTGAACTATCAGCAATCTTTCCACTTCTTATCCCGTTTTTGACTCTTTCCCTAATGATAACAATGTCTGAGAAGTTTGAAAACACATACCCAATCATTCTGTTATAGAAGGGTGACTGAAGGGCATTAATGAACATAGCCACCATTTCCTTTTCTGACAGCGGGGGTTCCACCTGAGCGGCTGTTTCTCTCCATTTATGAGCATACTCCTTAAAACTTTAAACATCCTTTTTTGACATATTTTGCAACTACAATCTATCAGGAGCTATGTTGAGGTTATACTTGTATTACCTTAATAAAGCATCAGCTAGATCCTTGAAACTACGTATATGGGCACGCTCAAGATGCATGTACCAATTCAAAGCTACCCCAGTTAAACTGTCTTGGAAAAAGTGGATTAACAACTTGTCATCATGAGTATGCAAGCCATCTTATGAATGTACATGGTCAAATGGTTCTTTGGACAAGTGGTTCCTTTATATTTGTCAAAATCTGGGAGTTTCAACTTCAAGGGAATCACCATATCCGGGACAAGGCAGAGTTTTGAGGCATTTAGAATACCATAGTTACTTGTTCCTTCTATGACTTATAGTCTTTCTTTAAGAATTTCTAACTTCTCTTTAGACTAAGGATTTTCAGCAGAAGAATTCAATGAGTATGGTGGCATAAAAATGAGGGCAAAATGTTGTACCAGTGGGGTTCCACTAGTACCAAGGTAATGAGCATATGGTTAGGTTGTGCTTAATGAGTTTGAAGCAGGCATGCTGATGTCAGGGGGATTGGTAGCTTGTGGTGGTATAAAGCTAGAAGGGAGACCATATGGTGGGATAAAAAAGGGGAATGGGTGCTGTGATGGCGAGTTTTCACTGGCATTTGGTTGAGTGACTTGAGTTCGGATAGTGTTTAGCGGGTTTGAAGTTGGTGTTACTGCAAGCGTGCTGTTATCAAGGGGATTGGTGGCTAATGGCGGTATATAGCCAGGAAGGAGACTATATGGTAGGAATGGTGGCACCTGGTTTTCTTGCGAACTAGTGATCGAGGGTTGAGTGGTGTTGTTCGGGTAAATGGTGAACGGTATCATAACTCCTTGAGGATTAAAGCCTTGGTATTGTAGAGGGATTGAAATGAAACTAGGCGGGAGAAAAGGTGTGGCCATATGTCCTTCATTTGCCACTGAGGGATTCTCATTTATGCTCATTTTATTTTTCATGGACTGTAACATCTCCATCATCTTGGACATTTGCCCTTTAAGTTAGTTCACCTCATCCTTCAACTCTTGAGTTTGTTCTATTTCATCCATGATCCTAGCCTGGGAACGAGTCTTGTATAGGTGTCGCGGAAGCTACTTTCCTACTATAGTGCCTACTTTTCTGCTCTAGGAAACATGATGTGAATATGCAATTATCAGTATTGACTGAACAAAATTAGCAACATGCATGCAAGCAAAGTATTGATTATTTATGCAGATGGATTTTTTTATTTTTATTTTTTTAAAAAAGAATGCTTAGAATGCCATGAAAATGTAAGATGATGTATTTTTTTTATTTTTAAAAAAAATGCTTGGAATGTTATGAAAATGCAAGATGGTGTATATTTTCTTCTTTGTTTGGAACTTTTTTTTTTAAATGCAAGAATGAATGGCATAGGGAAAGATAGATAAAGAAGAAGTATGTTCCCTTCGTGTCCTAATTAGGTGGAACCTAAGGATTAGATCCCGTTAAGGTCATGACGCTAATTTTGGCGGTCATTATGTTCAATCTATAAGTGTAAGATTTTTAGGACAGATCTAAACTTCTAAAAATCATGGTCCCTAGATTGCCCTATCTCAAAAAATAACGATCCAACTCATGAATTAATCACAAGTAGGGATAAACCCTCTCAATATGACTAATTCATGATACTGGTAACAATTTGAGTGGTATCTCAACAAATGTCAAGTGAGCATAAAGCCCCTCAATAACAAAAGTCGAGACCCCTTCTACTCATCGGATTCGCATAGACTTGGGTATAGAGCCCAAAAAGTGCGTGAGGTAAGTGACAGTGATGTGCGTGAGGGAGCATACAAACCTGTACAAAAACTTCAATAGACAAAATTACCCCCCAACCTGCAAAAACATATATACAACAGCCAACCAGTAATCACCTACCCTAAGGTTTCAACAATCAAGCACAAAATATTAAAATAACAAAATATATACAAGTAAATCATGTCAAAATAAACACAAAATAATGTTATTAGATATTTACATAAAAGTATTAAATAAAATCTATTTACAAACAAATAAAAAAATTAAAAAAAAAGATAAAAAGGGATAAAATAAATAAATAGAAATTATTAATAATTTATACAATTAACAACAACAGGCCTGACTCTCAAAGAATTCCTAGTGGAGTCGCCAATTATCGCAACCGGAATCGTGATGGGATGACAAAAAAAATGAATTTTGAAAATCAATGAAGTCGCCACCAATGTTTATTTAAATTGAAAAAATATTAGAAAAACCCTTTAATTAGGAAAAATTAGTCTTTTGAAAAAATGAGTTTGGATTCGAGAGTCGATTACAGGTAGGGAAAATGTTAGCACCTTACACTGCTCGTTCAAGGAACGATACCTTAAGGTGCAAATTTTAATAATCTCAAATATATTTATTTTACCTCTCTTAAAAAACATTGTAATTATTTTTTTAAAGAAAAAAAAACTAAATTACGAAAATTTAATTTTGGCTTGATAGAAATGGATTTCTGCTCCTACGTATCCCCTGGTACAGTGGAGAACTCAAAGTCACATAATTCTTTAGAAAATGATCGTGAGTTAGTTGATTTTAATTCATTAAAAAAGAAACTTAAAACTTTCACATCAAATTGTCAACAATGGATTAACGCAAGCAATATGTCAACTGGCACAATAATGAGGCAACAAACTAAACAAATCAACAAAGAGATAAAGATAAACTAAACTCAAATCAAACCAACCCACAAATCGACTTTCAACAGTTTCTTTTTTGAAATTTTATCATTTTATCATTTTCATTCCTTTCTTTTTTTTGTATTTTTCATTCTCTCTCTCTCTCTCTCTATATATATATATATATATATATATATATATATTATTTATTTATTTATTTATTTAAAATTATACCTAACCCAAAATTATAAAACCTCTAAAAAAGAATAAACCACTCTACCCACCCCAACTAAAAAAAAAAGAAAGTTAAACCCAAAAAAGAATAGCCCGTCAGAATTTTCTTTGTTTCCTTTGTAGCAGACCCTTATTTTTGAACAAGTCAAAAAAGAGACTTTTAGTATCTGAACTCAAAGAAATGAAATAGAGAAAAAAAAGTGGGTATTATGATGGAGCTTGGAACAATAGGGTCTAGGCAACGACAATCTGGCTGTCCATAGTGGTTTGACTCACGAATCTGGTGAACGGGTTCAGTTTTAGGTGGTGTGGGTGGCGGATCTAATTGGTGTGGGGGTGACGGTTCGCGAGTGGGTGGCTGGCGAATGAGGTGGTGTTGCATGGTTGACAGGGGAGGTTGCGATGGTGCTGCTGGGTGGACGACGCGGCTGGTAGATCTGGTGTGTGAAGGGGCTGAGCTATTACGCGCACGCATAAATGGAGGAGTGGTGCGGCTGTTCAGGTGGCTGGTGGGTGTCTTGGTGATTGGTTAGGTGTTTTGGGTGGTGAACACGGTGACTGTGTGGGTGGCTATGGTTCAAGGTGAGGCGCTGCAAATCCATGTGGCTGTTGCGAGATTGACGGCGAGCCATTGCAGATCTGCACATCTAGGTGCTGGTGATGGTCCAAAATGGGTTGTTTGGGTGGCGTGGTGGTGAAGGTTGATGGTCATGGTGGAGGTTGATGGTGAAGTGGGTTCATGGAGGTGGCTTGATGTTTGGGTGGTGGTTGAGTATGATAATGATGGTGGTTATGATGAAGATAGAATGGTGGCTATGTGGTGGTTATGGTGGAGCAAGGTCACGATATTAGGTGCTTTGTGGGGGTGGACTGTGTTGGTGGTTTGGTCATTAGAGATTGTTAGAACGTGGGTGCTGGCAGGCTATTTTGTGTTGTCAGGACAGTGGTGGGTGGTATGGGCATAGCTTGTTGGTTTAGTGGAGGTTGCTGCAAGGGTGAAGGTTACTACAAGGGTGGCTGTTTTGGTGTGTTCAAGGTTGAAAAATGGAAAGGGTGACTGGTGAGTTTGGCTTCACAGTGGCTATGGGTTGAAGATGATGCACATGAGGTGTTTGATAATGTGCTTCAAAGAAAACTAAAACCCAAAGACCACCCTTTTTCTTTGTTATGCCATATTTTATACACCTTTGAGAAACTCCAATTACACCGAGCCAATGGGAACAAGGTGAGAAATTCGCCTCATAGGGTGGTTGGTTGCAGGTATAGCTCATTGCATCAAGGATTTTGTGAGATTTTCCCAAGATTTTGTAGCTGATTTGGTCTCCAAATTGTACTTTGATTTTACAGTGCATTGAAAGCTTTCACACACACTCTTTTTCTTGACGGTGGAAAATCTTATGGCGTCTTCCTTTTTTTTAATTATTTTATTTATAAGAAAAAGAAAAAGTATTTTTTATTTTTTGTTATTTTTTATTTTGTGTGTGCAAATAATAAGAAAGGTAGTGATCCAAATAAAATGGACGTAAGTAAAACTTGAAAAGATATTATGTGTTCTAAACATTGCAGTTAAGCATCATCTAACACAATTATTTGTCCTTGATTAAGTAACAAAAAAAATTATGGACAAAATTAGGTATCAACAACGACTTTGGCCGCAACGCGACTACAACTCTAATTTAAAGCCTTGTATATATGTCTCTTAACCTAAGAGACTATTTTAAAATTAGATTAAAAACAATTTTTATCATGAATTCTCTAATTTTATTGTGAATGTTCTACTTTTAAGTATTTAGACTAGAGAAAAACTCCAAAGATTGGTTTAGGTAGTGAACGAACATCTGTTGTGTGGGTAGGCACATAGTTACATGTTTAATTTCTAAATATGTCAATTACTTGGGGAAAGTTGCAACTTGTAAGGAATATAGTTGTAAATTCCTTGTCCTAGCATATATAGCCTTTATATATATATATATATATATAAGAGAACTACCACCTTGTGAATTGAACTTCTATTGTAACAGCCCATCCTAATCCAAAAGAAAATAACGTTATCTCACTTTATATTATTTATATTCATGGTTAAGAAACATATTTTCTAGAGAATTTTTCAATAACATTTTATTATGGTATCTTTACTTAATTGATAATATTATTGAAAATTAGACAACTATTGAAAACCTACTTATATACAAAATGTATCATAAAAAAGAGATATTTTTGTTTTGTCCAAGGTTTGGAAGTGAGGTGTACTTGACCTAAGGTAGAACTGGTGAAAGATGGTGATGGAGTCCCTAGTGCACAGGTGAAGGGGAATGTACATACAAAAGACACTTTGATGCTCAAGTCAATAAGAGCACTAGCAGACTAGTTAGTGTGGATTGAAATAGAGTGTGTACCTGAGGGCTTTACTCCCTTTATATAGTGCTCAAGGTACTTGGCCAAGAAGTGACCTAGCAGGTGTCAACTCCTTCTATTTAGGGATTGAGGAGGGATTTTATCATTTTATTCCCTGATATGTGGAGACTTGATATTATCTTTTATTTATCTTGGAAATTTGATTGTTATGGGATCGAAGTGGGTGCCTACTAGAATCATGGGACTCAACCGTAGTGGGCTTGGACCTAAAATCCTAGTATGGATCTTTGCCCCATATTGGATCTTTATCTGAGGTAGCAAAAGTGCTAAGCTCCGTTGTCGATGGGGATTCTAGATGCTCGGTATAAGATGACATGTCCACTATCTAGGGTCATGAGTGGCTATTTGCATTGTAGGGCGTCTATGTATGGAGTTGAATGAGACTTCATTTATGTCAGGTTCTATTATGGTTCTAAGATTCTCTTCCAAATGCCAAAGGCTCGTGATGAGCGTGTCATGCCCCCAGTCCGGAGTCAAGAGCAGTGCACCTGAGATGGATGGTGGTTTTGTGATTTGGTGATGGGATGCGGTGGTAATTGGGATAAAGCATAGAGCTCTGTGATCCATGATGAATCATCTCCTTTTCTTGTGGTGAATCGTTGACTTGAACGAGACGCTTTTCTTGGGCGCATGTCTTATTATGGCTACGTGGCACTCAAAGGTCTTTCCTTTATGTATTTATTGTGTCACTGTCGTTTCGAGTTCTGTATGCAACAATAATTCGAATTGATGGCAATTTCTTGATTTTGTCCCTGATATTAGTGGCAGTTGGGGAAAATAACTATCTATATAAGGTGTAAAGGGAAAGTGGTATTCATTTTCTCCCTTTTACTTCCCTAAAGTTCTCAAAGTTCAAAATAGTTTCTTCTTTCTTCCCAGTGCGTTTGGTAGTTAGTGTTCTCTGGCATGTTCTCTGCTGATCCTTCTACATTATTCCATTCAGGGTACCCTCTCTGTCATGTTCTCCTTGTTTTCTATTTTTCCAGTGTGAGGTGATGGTTAGGATTTAGGAGATGCTGACTGATGGAGAGGGGAAGTCTCTGGAACTGTTAGAGTGCCCCCTTCTCCACCACGCTATGACGATGGAGGGCTTCTGCTAGTGCTGGTGCTGGTGCCAATGGGGTGCCGAGGTCATACAATATTGTTGTGCTCTATAGCAAAGCACAAAGGCTTTAGCAGAATTCGGGCCTTAGAGTAGCAATTCTAATAGTAGCTCAGCTGATGTAGGTTCTATTCTGAGATCCAGTATAACCGAGATGGGACAATGGAGAGTGGCTTTTGTGCTTGTGGAGGAATTTCTCCTACCTTAAGATGCTTTGTTATACGAATGGGTTAGCTGTGAAGCATTGAGAATTGCTGTTCATTTTGAGTAAATCACAACACCGAGCTACGCTAGTATTGTGTAGTTGATCCCATGAGGAATCCAAAAAGGTTACTACGTGTGTCGGCCCTGTGATGATGAGCAGCGGATATGCATGACTCATACTTTAGGCAGGCCACACTTATATATCTATACGAGTCCATTTTCACAAGGATAGGACTTCACCTTCTATTCTCAAAATTTCATATTCATATCTTGACCAAGATAGAAGTCGCTTTGTCCCAACTTTCATCTCAATAACTGGGAGTTTATAAGACATTTCGAGATAGTATGTTGCCATTTAGGCATCCCTCTGTCAGTGTAGGTTTTCCTCTTTCTATTTTCCATGCTTAAGTTCGTTAGAGGGGACAAGCAGGCATGGGCATCAATTTGATCACACACAGGGCAAAGTACGAGCAATTGTATAAGGACTTCAAGGATAGTTTTTTTTCCTTCTAGAGGTGGCCGAAGGGGTTAAGCCTTTCTTCCTAACTCTAGAGAATGATCTTTCCATCTTCCTTTTATTGGAACAAGGGGGTGAAGTCTCTAGAGACATTCGAGTCCAAGCTGATCGATGATGATATTGACACCATAAAATTCTTCTTCAAGATGACGGAGAATGGCTTTGTGCGATGGTCTAGCCTAATAAACACTACTGAAAAGCGATGTTAGGGTGCTCACAGGTGGGCTTCGAGGTTGTTGATACAAATTTAAATTGTTTATGAATTTATATGTGCTTTGCTAAGTCTTTGACACTTTATTATTTTCTTGGTAAAGATAGCATGGACCTGAGGAAAGACATTCTAGATTTGAAAAGGCAGCTAACCAAGAGGAAGTGTGAAAAGGAGATGGCGACGACCATGGTAGAGGAGAAATAAATGTCGGGAAAACCCCTTGTGACCCGTGAATCAAGCTCAAAGTCATTTGGGTCTTCTCAACTTTTACGTTGAAAAAGGAAAAAGGATCGAGAAGGTCAAGGGAAGCCACTTGAAGCGACCCATGGTGGAGGAGTTGAAGCTCATAGACCTGACTGCAAAGGATAGGATCGAGTGCGACATGCCTAAGGGTTACTCTCGGTGCTTGGGGCCTCAGTGTGGTATGGCGACTTCAATGTTAAAAGCCATATCAACTAATTCTTCACGACACCTACCAACCACGACATAATGGGTCTCCTCAAGTTGGATGTTGCTTCAAGTAAAAAGGTTCAAGTTGCGCATGGCAAGCCTATCCCGATACCTAGAGACTACCATCTTGGATGTTAAGAAGATAGCAGTGCTAGAGTCCTAGGTCAAGTCTCTTCATGAAGGAAAGTCGGCTTGGGAGGCTGAGAAGGTAGGATGGGTGACAGAGAAAGTAGGGCTCGAGTCCCAAGCAAAGATGGCTAAGGATGTTGAAGAATAGGCTAAGTCCTCAAAGAAGTAGGTAAAGGCGGCTTCCACTAAGGCTACTTCAACAAAGAAGGTCCAAACTTGTGGCAAAGGTGGAGGCCCTTAGTAGACGCTTTTAGAGGAGAGGGCAACTGTGGAGGAGAAGCAAGACTAGCTTTTGAGTAAGTGGGATTTCATTGTTGTTAGCTCCTTCGAGAACGGGAAGGAGCAATTTCTATTCCTTTACCCGGATGTCGAGCTTTTGGAACCTCGGTCCCTTCCCCCAAAGAAGGTAAAAGCCAGGTTGTTCCCCCGCCGTTCATTATACAATTTCTTGCTCAAAATCCAGTGTCTCGGGAATCAAGAAGATCAAGGCACAATATTAAAGGCTCTGGGAAAGGTAAAACTCATAGGAAGAACTCAACCTTGGCCAATGTTGTAGAGAACGAACCATATGAGCCAAACGAAAAGAAGAGGGGTCATGGACTAATGGAAAAACAATTTTTGCATTCTTATATTTGTTGATAAAAATAAGGGTGTTCAAATTCAATACAAACCAAAAAATAACCTGAAACTAAACCAAAAAAAGTAAAATTCAATTTAAATTAAATAAATTTGATTTTCTTTTGTTTGATTTTGTAAAAACTGATTGGATTGGATTAGTTTTCAATTTTAATTTTCAAAACTTATCTAATCTAATCCAAACCAATACCAATTAATATTATTTAATACAATTTTAATTATTAAATTTGTACTTTTGCTTATAGTAACTCTAATTTCTCATACATTTCTATCACTCTATGTGTCATTCACAATCAAATGTTATTTTATAAATGTTAGATGTGGTTTATGATAAAGTATAATGACATCGTTTGATCCATGTAACTGATCCCACCTACTAAAAAAAGACTTGGTTATTGTTGTTGTTAGATGGACTATTTTTATTCATTTTCTTTTATTTCTTATTTTTTCTTTTTACTGGGATGAGCTACTTTTAGCTCACAATTTTTTTTTTGCCAAAAACTGCTTTGGTTTCGAAATCTAAACTAAATTGGTTCTTTATACTAAAGAATCAATTGAATTAGATTGATTGAGTTTTTATCTCAAAACTAATCCAATCTAATCTACGAACAGTGTAGATTAAAATATGTCAAATGTAATCAAAGTTAGTAAAAGAAATAATATAATTTTTTTTATTTTTGATGTAACATAATTTAATGAAATAAATTTCATAAAAAAATAATTTAATGAAATGGATATTCTTGAAAAATGAAAAACAATCCTAATTTAACATAGAAGAAACGACTTCCTTATTATCCAAAGTAAAATTAATTTTTTAATACGTCACACTATCATTTTATGTGAGGAGGTGAGCTTGGCTAGCTGCTGTTGCAAAAGAATACACCTCAAACTGAGTAAAGAAATTAAAAAGAGTTTGCAAGTTTGAAGTTTGCAAATTTTATTTGTGGTTGTTTTGAGGGAAATTATTATGAATTTAATTTTAATGAACTGAATAAAGTATTTTATATCATTAATTAATTATACATTGTTATATATATAATTTTTGAGATAATTATTATAAAAGTCAAATATTTTCTATAACATAACAATATATGATTGAATAATAGTATAAAAAGCTTTTACATTGATAGTGTATTCAAAGTAAATCCAATTAGTAATATGTACGACATGGTTACACAGAAAACCATAGGTAAAATCCATCTTATGTGTTCTCCACTTAGTTCAATTTGGTGGGGCAGAGATTTTGTAGACATAAGTTGGACAAGCATATGATATAGGACAAGGTAGAAGCTCCAAAAGGAGAAACCGATCTTCCACTCTTCAGAAACTTTCCCATTATTTCCTACAAGTGCAAGGTGGGTATGCATATATTGGCAATTACTCTTTCTCTTGGAGAATCCATAGCTACTGAATTTAGGATTGTATTATAGAGGTGTTGGAAATGGAGGAAGAGAAGAAATGGAAATAGCCGCTACCTTTAACCAAATGTGAAAAGGATTTAGTGCTAGCAAAAATACTTTAGGAATTGGTCGTGGAAGGTCTATGCTTCAGGATGCGGTAAAGGTAGGGATGGATGGAGAAAATATTTAGTGAAAGAATCGAAAATCATAAATCATATTATCAAATATAAAAAATTAAAGTTTGGAAATAAAGATTTATTTACTCTTAAATTATTTAGTGTATTAAGATTTTAAAATGTATTATTTTAAATTAAAGATAAATATACTCTTATTTGTTTATTTTAAAAAATATTTTTCTTTCATTATATAGGAAGTTTTATGAAAAAATAAAAAAAATAAAAAAGATATTTATATTAGATATTAAATGCATCACAATAGTAGTTGTTATTTACATTATAATTCATAGGTAAAATAATTTTTTTAAATATATAGATTTTAAAAAAAGGAAGAAGAAAGTGAAGTTAAAAGTGAGAAGAACTAGTAGTTTTATTATATAAAGATTAAAAATTAATAGAAAGATGAGTTGAGATTGTAATATCAATGTATATAAAATAATCATGAATTGTATATTAAATACATATCAAATATAAACTCTTTTAACTTTACTATTTCTATTTTTAATATAATTATACTGAATTTCTTTGAGTTTAGTACTTATAATATTGATTTCATTTTTGTTTGAAAAATTATTCATACTTCACTTATTTTGTATTTTCAATAAGAATTTATGTAATTTTTATATATAAAATAAGAGAAATATATATAATTTTGTAAATAAAAAAAGATGTTAAAATATAATAACAATATATAAAATTAGAGATAAGAGTATAAGTTTTAAATAAAAATATTAATATAATAAGTACTAATATTATAAAAGATTAATATATTTTTTTTATTTTTTAATAAATTAAATTAAATTATTAATATCTTAAAAAAATTACGAGAAAAGGAGGCTGAGCCCATGCTCGCCCCTTGAATCCACCCTGGGTAAAGTGTATTTTCCCCATAAAAATGAAGAGGAGTCAAACGTTGCAACTAGAAGTACACAACTTGTACATAAAAAAAGAAGTACACAACTTGTGAATATAAAAAATGTTATATCACCAAATTTTTGTCTCAAGATCAGTTGAGGTAATGTTTTTATGCATCCTTGCTGATAACGATCAATCTTCTTATGATCAGTTTCCATCCTTTCACCGATTTTAGATTTCTTATTTCAATAGAAAGGTATTCATAGAAAATGGACGTAGCTCAATTATTATTTATTAAATGCTAATAAATAGATTTTAGATCTATTTACTTCTTAAAATATGATCCTGAAAAAAATTTGAAATTAAAGGAACAAATATGAGCTCCTACTGGAAGATTCACAGTTTGCCCCACATGCTCCGAGTCTCCTACCAATTTTTTCATTCCTGTAAAGTAGTTTGTGAAATATTAAGTGTCCTGTGTAGGGATGGCAAAATTATCCTCTTTGGGATCCATGAAATTATCCGCGATGGGGCGGAGGATGATGCTGCTTAATAAATGGGGTAAGGGCGGAGATTATAAGTACTACTCATAAACCCGTTAAATATACTTTTTCATCTAATATATATCATATATTTTTTTTTTCTTTTTTACTTTGAGATGAGATGAAAATACATATCTTTTTATTATTTTGAAATGATTTTTTATTGAATGAGTCCATAATGATAAAACTTGTTATAAAAATATATACTATTTATATAATAGTTATTTATGTAAATTGATTATTACAAAATATAATTAAATTTAGTTTGTTATTTATAATATTATTTTAATTTTGTAAGAATCTTAGATTGTTGAACAAAGTTGTAGTATATGGTGTTAAAATTTATTTTCTTTATGTTTTTTTATAATTTTTAAGATTTTATTTTAAATTATTAATTACTGCATGATACTGCGGATACCCCCGCCTACCCGTGAGAATCATAAATGAGTACCTGTGATGAGACGAGGACAGGGGCGGGGGAAGCACTATCCACCCCCGCCCCGCCCCGCCCTATTGCCATCCCTAGTCCTGTGCAAGCTAACGGGTGAACAGCTAAGTTTACTACTCACCAAATCAGGTTCTTGATTTTAAATCTACCAAAAATGGAAAAAAAAATAGCAGGTTTTTTTAAGGAAGGAATTTCTGAATCCATGCAAGGCACTCGTGTATCGTAATTGAAAAGTTCAAATTCCCAGTGACATTAAGCACGTGGGAATAATGTATTGACTTAAAAATGTCTTAACCAATTTCTTCATTGACAAGCTGTAAGAAATGTGGTCACTTACCGTGCCATCAATGCCATTTTTTTTTTAATCCATAAAATTTAGGGGAGGGGAAGTTGCATCATGAATCGAACCGAAGATGTTGTTCAATCTTATCAATTGATTGAAACAACCCTCATTAGCTCATCAATGCCAAATTAACTCCAAGGTTGAGAGTTCAAATTCAATCTTGAGTTCTCGACAAAATATCCGTCTCTTACGATTGCATCGAGAATACAAGGAAGTAGCTAATATAGTACGTGGAGAATGGAGATACAGAGTTGCAGATGTAACTGCATTCTAGAATAGTATGTGGAGAGTGGAGATACAAAGTTGCAGATGTAACTGCATTCTAGAATTGTCAGAGACCAAATTTCTGTTATACATTATTTTCTACAATTTTTTCTTCTAATCTTTCATAAAGTAGAGTGCTGAGAAAGGTTTCAAAAAATGGTCTGTTATGTCTGACACGACTGCAACAAAACGGTTGCATCAGTCGCCGCTACTGCAACAGGCCACAATAGTTGCAACGCAATTGCAATCGTGACGCGACCGCGAGATTTAAAACCTTGGTGCTGATCAAAGAGAGAGAGTCCTCATTAGCTTTTTATAGTTAACCACTACTTATAGCAAGTGGCTGTAAGAGTAACATTCTTGACTACCTTCCCTTATCAATGCGTGCCCGTAGTTATAGGTGCAAGAGAAACAAGTATAGGTATAAGAAAAATATAAAAAATGACAGAGTAAAAATCATTTATCGCAAGTAATGTTATTTGCACATTATTTTTATTACATCATTTTTACACTACTTTCTTTTTAGGTAATAAAATAAGATAAATACACTTCCCAACACACATTCTCTCTCCTTTTTTTAAAAAAAAAAAACAAGTATAGGTATAAAAAAGATATACAAAAAATGATTTGTAAAAATCATTTTCCTTTTGCAAGTGTCACAGCATCATGAGATGTGACTCCACCTTTGTTTATTGTCATACACCATTTCTTTGAAAAATAGACTGCCCATTTGATTTCATTTAATTTTTAATTGGGGTGATCAAGCATCAAAGTTTCTCATTTACATGAAATAGATATTCAGAAAAAGATGAAAGAAAGAAACAAAAATGCATAATGTAGAAATTGCACTCATAACAACCAAGATACATTGTGTTGGTCAGGTTACAGTCTTTTCCAACTTTAATAAACCAGAATAGAGGACCATTCAATATCCCCTGCTGTATTTCAATTAACTAATAATTAACATTACACTATGGTAGTAATCTATTAAGGAGGCAGTTTAGACTTTAGAGGCTAAGAATAAGTATATCATAAAAATCTCTACTTTCTTTTTAATATCTAGTTGACCATCCAATAATAAAAAGAACTTGAGATGCATGCCCTCCTCTTGCAAATGTGTACACTGTCACATTGCATCCATGTTCCATAAAGTATCACCCATGTTGTCTAACACCCAGTCACTCTGTGCAGTCTGAACATCAAACTGTGAAATGTCATAAGTTTCCATTATTGACATGGGATCCAGGTTTAGACCTTCCATGCCATTGCTATTGGTATTACTAACATACCAGCTGTCCTGGATTATATTACAGTGAGCATTGTTCTCAAACACATGGGGAGGACTTGCTGGGTGTCCTGAAAGTTCAAGTAGCTGTGAAAATTGCAAGCAATCATAGGAAGAATTGATGGGGTTGGACATAGTGCAAAAATGATTTGCAGCATCTATAAATTCGCTTTGTTGAGGAGATGACGCAGACAGATAAGGAATATTAGAGCAGGTTGACATTGAAACTTCTGCAGAATTCCCAAAATTGATGTTTGTAAGGGAAGAGTAAGAGCTGGGGGAAGAGTCCTGTTCCATCTTTTGAAGCAATCTTGGTGTCCAAAAACACCTGACAGCATCAATGATTCCCTTGCTACCAGACTCAATGTTAAGTTGGCGTGCCTGTTTCTGCACCCTTGTTCTCCAGTAGTTCTTAATCTCATTGTCTGTTCTTCCTGGTAGATGTTGAGCAATTTTTGACCACCTAAACCCCAAATAAACAACCAAAATATGTTTAACCTGATTGTGATTCAACAAGACAAATTTGAGTGCACATCCTACAGATAATTACCTGTTTCCCCACTTGGAATGGAGTTCAAGGATCAAGAGCTGCTCTTGAGGAGTAAGGTTCCCTCTCTTAATATCAGGTTTCAAGTAATTCAGCCACCTTAGTCTGCAGCTCTTTCCAGTCCTCTTCAACCCTGAAATGTGGAATGAGAATTGAGATTATTGAAATGAAAAGGAAAGCAGTGAGAATGAACTTGTATTCCCCTAATCTTGAAGTTCAAAGAATCTGTACCAGCACTTTTGGCTAACATATTCCAACGACCTTCACCATTATGGGAAATATAGTGTATGAGTAAACTATCTTCTTCAAGAGTCCAAGGGCCTCTTCTCAGCTCACTCTCTTCTTCATTGGAACATAACTTTCTCTTTGTAACTATGGACATAGCTTGGTGTCCTTGTGGGGTTATGCAAGACAGCAAGACAGCAAGATAATACAATAAAAGATGCTATGTTGTGTCTTGTGTGGTGAGAGCCAGAGCAATGAAAGCGAAGGTGGACTTACAATATGGTAATGGTATGGACCAGAACAAGGTTTAAACTATGGGAAAAAAGGAATTTCGAAATGAGTCCCAAGGATTGTGTCTACATGCCCATGCCTTCATATATATACTCCCCACAGAATTTTGTTAGATGGGTTTGGTAGACTAGTGCACAACAGGCTATATGTTAAACTCCCTGAGGACTCAAGTTTGATTATGCCCTTTTCATAATAGGTTCCACTTATAATATTCCGTAGTTATGCAAATCACTCTAAATTAGAGACTTGAAATTAGACCATCCATAGTACAGTTATCTCACACTAAACAAGCATCAATAAAGCATCAAGTTTGATTATTGCATGTTAATGTAGTGTCACCTAGAATTATATTCACACTATTCATATTTTGATATTTCAATTTTATATAATAATGTGGTTGACAACTTACTTTAATCTTTTGTAATTGGGAAGCTTTTCTAACAATTATCTTTTCTAAGATTTGAACTTTGGTCCTTTCTGTAAAAGTGTAATTCGTTTACCACTGCACTCATTCCTTGTTGATAGAAAATAGAAAATACTCTCACCATGGTGCTAGAGATAAATTTGATATATTTTTTATTTTTATTTTAGAAATATTTTTATATTTTCTTCTAATCTCTTTGTATTTATACTGTTAAGGAAGGGAACAAGCTTAGCAAATCAAGAATTTCCTTCTACCGTGCTTATTTGGAGAATTGATTTTGTATAATTTTGTTGGTGAAAATAATTAATTATGGAGGAATTTGATTGATTGAAAAATAATGATCTTACACCTTTAAAAATAGGTTTATTACTATTTACATTTTTTTTAAGAATTGTGATTAAATAAAAGAAAATAATAAAAAAATAAGTATAATGAATGGTATTAAAAAAGATATAAAAAAATGTGTATACACTTATTACGATAAGAATATTAAAATTGGATTGATTATATAAAACGGGTTCAATGCACCTTTTGCAATTAGAATCGATTCTGGGCTTGCCGAATCCAACACTCACATACCACATGCGTAAAGATTCTTTCTCAAGTACGTGTACTCTGAACGACCGGAAAAAATAAAGTACATAATCTCTTATGTAAAGTGTTAACGCTCATAGAAAATCTCCATAGAAGGGTGTGGTAATCCATTATATCATTTTTTATTTTAAAAGAAACCAGACTCTTTATGACTTAATTATTTGAATATGAGGAATCACTTTCAAGCCCTGCATCTTGTATTGTTTTTTTTTTTTCTTTCTTGGGGCTTGTCACTTGTCAAATACCTGTACAACTAATGTTTAATGTTTATATGAAAGAAGGTTATGTTATGTAGCATGGGAAATTTAACCAAATACTATATATATCTCGAATGGTATATGAATTTGTTTTGCATTAAGGTATTGTTAAATTAAAAAAATTAAATTATTATTAGATTTACTCTTAAATTTGTATAAGATTGTATCAACACATCTTTTTAATAAATCTGGATATAATTTAACGGGTTGGTACATTGATTACATTTTTTTTCCTTCTTTAGCATTATCCATTTGATAATTGGTAATTGGTTTTCACCATTTGCTTGTATCTGACAATCATATTGTTACCATGCTCCTTTTTCCCTGCGAAGGGTCCATGCTCTTTAGGAAAAGTAACTATAGTCTTTTTCATTGTATAAGTACTTTCTCATTGAATAATTAAATTTTGTTGACCGAATAATAATTGTGAAAAAGCTCTTAGCAGAAGAGTTAAGACTTGAACTGAATCCATCCATCTTATACTGTTTCTAAATATTTCCATCTAACAGGCGTCTTTGACTGAACAAAAATGAGTGGAAACTACAAAATGAAATGTAGAAATTATAATACAATGTAAGAGCATGGACAGGTCGGGAAGACACATGCCAGCAATTCAATGTTAAATAATGTTAAATAGTAGTGAAAGTGTAGTTCGAGCTGCTTTAATTTGTTTTTAGCATTTTTCCTTTTCATTTCCCATCAAAACCAAAGGTTGAGACACAGTCAGACTTCAATATGGTCATAAATCATAATAGAACAGATAAACTGATCGTGGGACAATTTCAATTGAAAGAAATTTTATTAAAAATTAGTTTATCTTATAACTATACTTCACCATAATTTATTTTACTGCTTACTATAATCGAGGTAAAGCTAGTTTTGTAACCTTTGAAAAGTCAAACAAGGCAGTATATTTTATTACCAACTAAGAAAAGTACATGAAATTGGTTGAGGTTATGAAATATTTTCAGTGTAAATTAGTAGTAATAAATTGTATGGTTGAGCAGGTAGTTGGAGAAATTTTCTCCTATTTCACTCAGTGAAACAGCATAGTGGAGGAGGTTTTCCTCTATAAATAGAGGAGTCCTCCATCAATTTCTACATCCTATTCTAGAGAGAAAAAATCATTGTTTTTCTTAAGAGTTTTTCCTTTTCGTCTCTTAGAATTTTCTTGTATTTTAGAGAAAGGTATATTCTCTTATCTCAAAAAAGGGTATTATTGTTCTCTTTTTGTATTTAGAGATAAGTTATAATTTTCTTTCACATAGTAAAAATCTTCTAGTCTTACCCTGTGATTTTTCCTTCATCATTAAGGAAATTTTTCAAGTTAAATATTGTGTATCAGTTTCTATTTTCTCAACTCTGTTTTAGTTGTGTGATACCATTTCAATAACTCTGGTATCTAATAGTGGTATTAGAGTCATTGGTTGCTGGTACTATTCACACTGCAATTACTATTCATAATTACTATTCACATGTGTGGTTGTATACTTTTACAGTATTATTAACATATAAGAGGTTTGTCCTAATACATTCTATATATATAATACTGTTCACGTATACATTACTATTCACGGTGAAATAGAGTAAGCCGGTCCAGTTGAGAAACAGATTATTGTCAATACCATGACAACAAAATTTGAGATTGAGAAGTTCAATGGGAGTGATTTCTCACTATGGAAACTTAAGATAAAGGAAATCTTGAGGAAGGACAATTGCCTAGCAACAATTGAAGACAGACCTACAGGGCTAACTGATGATAAGTGGAAGGAGATGGATGACAATGTTGTCAGCAACCTGCATCTAGCAATGACAGATTTAGTCTTGTCAAGTGTTGCAAAAAAGAAGATGACGAATGAGATATGAGATGCACTCACCAAATTGTATGAGGTCAAGTCACTTGACAACAAGATATTTTTAAAGAGGAGACTTTATACTCTTCGAATGAGTAAATCCATGATGGTAATAAATCGCATCAACAATTTGAACACGCTATTTTCCCAGCTTACCACTTCAGATTACAACATGGTGAAAAATGAACGTTCAAAGCTTCTACTTCAAAGTTTACTTGACTCTTATGATCAACTCATCATCAACATAACAAATAATAATATTTTATCATCTTCGATTTGATGATGTTGCTACTACTATTCTTGAAGAAGAATCCAGGCGAAAGAACAAGGACGACATATTAAAAAGCTCAAAGCAAGCAGAGGCTTTGTTGATGACGAGAAGAAGATCAACAAAACGTGGTTCTACTGGGAGACGAAATCAGAGTAGATCAAAGTCACGAAGAAGAAAGAACTTCAAATGCTACATTGGCATGAGAGAGCACCTGAAGAAAGACTGTTGGCACAACAAGAAAAATACAGAAAAAGCTCCTGAAGCAACAGTCTCTCAAGGATGTGTTGCTAGTACCTCTGATGATAAAGAAATCCTATATAGTGAAGTAGCAATTGGTTCTAAAGATAGAAAGTAGCTCACTGATGTTTGATTAATGGATTCACAATAAGACTGGTTTAGTACTTATGGACCTATCTCTGAAGGATCTATGTTCATTGGGAATGATTATGCCTTGGAGATTGTTGGAGTTAGTACTATCAAAATAAAATTTCATGATGGTACAGTTTACATAATTTAAGGGGTATGGCATGTAAAGGGTTTAAAGAACAATTTATTGTCGATTGGGCAATTGAATGACCTCGGGTGCAAGATCCATATTGAAAGTGGGATCTTGAAGGTTGTTAGATGTGCTCTTGTGGTGATAAAAGCAGAAAAGATCACGAAAAATCTATACATACTTGTGGGAGATACACTACAAAAGGCAAATGCATCAGTTGCATCAACAGCCTATGAAAAATCAACGATAATGTGGCATTGCAAATTAGGCCACATATCGGAATGTGGTTTGAAGATTCTAAAGGAACATGATCTCCTTCCTGGACTCAAATTAGTAAACATACCTTTCTGTGAGTATTGTGTTACAAGCAAGTAACATAAATTAAGTTTGATAAATCAACTGCTAGAAGCAAGCACATATTGGACTTAATTCATTTTGATGTGTGGGAGTCACCAGATATGTCCTTAGGGGGAGCAAAATATTTTGTATCATTCATTGATGACTACTCTAAGAGATTATGAGTGTACCTAATCAAGAAGAAGTCAGATGTGTTTCCAATATTCAAAGACTTCAAAGCAAGAGTAGAACTTGAATCTAGAAAGAGGATCAAGTGCTTAAGAACAGAAAATGGAGGAGATTATACAGATGGTAATTTTCTTGCATTTTGCAAGCAAAAGAGTATTCAAAGACAATTCACTATTGCGTATACACCTCAACAAAATGGTGTAGCAGAGCAGATGAATAGAACTCTCCTAGAAAGAACAAGAGCTATGTTGAGAATTACAGGATTAGCAATGTCTCTTTGGGTAGAAGCAGTCAAAACCGCCTATTACGTGATACATTAGTTGCATCAACTGTAATTGGCTTAAAGACACTGATGGAGATGTGAAATGGAAAGCCAATAGATTATTCTTCTTTTCATGTGTTTGGATGTCTTGTACATGTGATGTATAATTCCCAAGAAAGAACAAAGTTGGATCCAAAATCCAGGAAATGCATATTCTTGGGTTATGCTGATGGTATTAAAGGTATCGCTTATGGGATCTCACTGGCCGCAAGGTTATAGTTATCAGAGATGTGATATTTGTAGAAAATGAACTGCAAAGTGTACAAAAAGATGACAACACTTTGAAAGAGACTACTATAGATCAAATAGATGGAAAAGTTGAGGAAGAAGATTCCTCTAAAATAGAACAAGTACCAGAGCACGAGGAACAAGAACTAGATGACAAATATGATACAAAAGTTCAACGATCAACGCACTAGATAAGAGCACCATCATGGCACTCAGACTATGTTATAACAAGCCATGATGCATATTGTCTTCTAACAGAAGAAGGAGAGCCGTTAACCTTTCAGGAGGCTGTGAGTAACTTAGATGCTTCTCTGTGGATGGCAACAATGCAAAAAGAAATGGAAGCCCTACATAGGAATAAGACATGAAAATTTGTTGAACTTCCAAAAGGACAGAAAGCCATTGGTAACAAATAGGTGTATAAGATCAAACGAGATGATAATGATCAAGTGGAACGATATCATGCAAGGTTGGTGGTCAAAGGGTATACTCATAAAGAGGGTATTGATTTCAATGAGATATTATCTCCAGTTGTCAGACTTACCACTATGAGAGTAGTCCAGGCTATGTGTGCTGTATTCGATTTACATCTTGAACAACTTGATGTGAAAATGACTTTCCTTCATGGAGAGCTATAAGAAGAGATATATGTGCTCCAACTAGAAGGCTTCGAAGAAAAAGGCAAGGAAAACTTAATTTGTAGGTTAACCAAAGCTCTGTACGGTCTAAAGCAGGCGCCATGGTGTTGGTACAAGAGATTTGATTCCTTCATTATTAGATTCAAATACAACAGACTGAGTTCAGACCATTGTACATATTACAAGAGGTTTGGTGATGAAGATTTGATCATCTTATTATTGTACGTGGATGACATGTTGGTGGTAGGCCCCAACAAAGATCAAGTCAAAGAATTGAAGACATAGTTGGTTAGGGAGTTTGATATGAAGGACTTAAGACCAGCAAACAAGATTTTAGGGATAAAACTCACTAAGACAAAAAAGATAGGAAGGTTTGGCTTTCCCAGAAGAACTATCTTAAAAAAATCTTGTGATGTTTCAATAAGTAAGATTGTAAGCCAATCTTTCTACCCCATTTCTCATCAATTACAAATTATTCTCCAGTATGAGTCCTAGCAGTGAAGCAGAAAGGATGGAAATGTCTCGAGTACTATATGCATCAGCAGTGAGAAGTCTTACGTATGCTATGATTTATACGAGACCAAATATTGCACAAGCAATTGACATGATTAGTCGATTTATGAAAAATCCTAGTAGAGAGCATTTGAATGCTTTTAAGAGGATCCTAAGATACATTAAAGGGACCTTAGATACTGCATTATGTTTTGGAGGATTAGAATTTATTGTTAAAGGATATGTTGATTCAAATTTTGCAGGTGATCTTAATAAAAGAAAATCTACTACAGGATATGTGTTCACACTTGCAGGAGGAGCAGTAAGCTAGTTACCTGAGTTAGAGACTATTGTAACTCTGTCTACTACAGAAGCTGAATACATGGCTGCTACCCAAGCATGCAAGGAAGCAATTTGGATTCAAAGGTTAATGGAAGCACTTGGGCACAAACAACAGAAGATTCTTGTGTTTTGTGACAATCAGATTACCTTGCACATTACAAGGAATCCAGCCTTTCATTCTAGGATAAAGCACATAGGAATTCAATATCACTTTGTTCGAGAAGTAGTAAAAGAAGGGAATATGGATATACAAAAGATTCACACCAAAGACAACCTAGCAGATGTTATGACAAAACTAATTAGCTCTGACAAGTTTAAGTAATGTAGATCCTCCCATGGCCTATCAAAAACGTAAGTGGCATAGAACTGGTAAGATGAGAAAGATTTTGAAAACTCATCAAAAGTGACTTTAAATAGGAGACTGTGATCGAGGTAAAGCCACTTTGTGGCCTTTGAAAAGTCAAACGAGGTGTTGATACCCAATTTTATCTATTTTTTTATTTTCGTTTTATTTTATTTAATTTAATTTCCTTTTTTTTAATAAAAAAAGAAAAAAGAAAAAGAAAAAAGAAAAAAGAAATAAAAAATAAAAAAAAAGCTTTGTACGGGTCAACCCATGACCCAATTCTCTTCTCAACCCATAACCCATTTTTCATCTCAACCCGTAACCCAATTTCATTTTTTAACCCATAACCCATTTTTCATCTCAACCCGTAACCCAATTTCATTTTTTAACCCATGACCCAATTTCCATCTCAACCCTTCCCTTTCCCCTTCCTGCTGCTGCCACCCTAGCCATCAAAGAACTACATTGAGTTGGATTAAAGGCTTCTGGCAGTTTTCTTTCCGTTTGCTTTCCAATTATGATTGAGAGATAAATTTTGACAGTTTTCTTTTCCTTTGGCCTTCTGCTCTTTATTCAGAAACGTTAAGATTAATGTTTGGCTAATTAATCATATATCAAGCAGACAAATCAATAAAAGAGGGAAGAATGATTCAGAAAAGGGGGATCGTTCAGAAAAATACAAGCAAAAAATCATAGAGCAATCACGGACTGAGAAAATTACAGAGACAGATTAATCAGAGAGATACATTGAGCACCTCCTCCATCTTCACCAACACCAAGCCACCCAGTTAACTCACCCTTAACAACCACCTTGCTACCTTCATCTCTAACCACCAACCTCCATTCCATTCACCTTCACCTTCCTCACCCTTAACGCATCCTGCTGCCACCTCTCACTCCTCTTCAACTTCTCAACAATCACAACCCATCAAGAATCCAAACCACCCACAACCACCACAAGCCACCATCAACAAATAACCACCACTCACAAACCAGAAAATCACTGTTACCTCCTCCCAACCAGAACTGCAATCAACCACGCACTCCGATCGCGCACCACCGCTCGAGACAGAGCCACTGCGCCGCCGTTCCGGACCCATCACCCAACCGATGAGTTCTGGCCACCACGCTCGGAACCGTTCCCCTCCTCCTCATCGCGAACCAGCACCGAGCTAGGACCAGCGACCCACACGCGTGACCCACCAGTCGTCCAGCCGTGACCACCTTTGCCGTCGAACCCGCACCAGCCAGACCATCTCAAGCCAGATCCGGTGAGCCGCTATCCTGTGCCGCTGCAACCAGAAACGTGAGCTGTTCGGTCTTCACCGTCGCTCTCCAGGACCCAGACCGGCTGCCGAACTCGATCCTCCCAGATCCGGTACCGGCGCCAGCATTCCTTCCCTGCCACACAAGCTGCTGCTCTCCGCGTCCACCCACCGTGAGTCCTCCTTTTTCCCCTCTTCTTCTTTCTTTTCATCTTTGTTTTTGATGGGTCTGAGACTATAAGTCTCCTTTTTATTTTGTTCTGCTTTTTTTTTCCTCTTTTCTTTGATGGGCTTACAGCCCATTTCCCTTTTTTTTTACTAACTAAAATAGAAAAAAGGTGTGAAATAAAAAAGATCCAAATATGTTTTGAATTTTAGGATTTAGTACTTGTTTGATCATATTTATTTTACTTAATGATATGTTTTATATTGTGTTTTGTGATTAATAAAAAATAAATAAATAAAATAAAAATGCATAAAAGATAAAAAAATCATAAATAAAAAATGTAATGAAAGTGAACTTGTGATTTGCTTTGATTTGACTATAGTTTGTCTGTCTCTTCATAACTTGTAAATTTATCTTACTGATTAAAACTGGCCGATGACGGAAAAATTGGGAGAGGATTGGAGCGCTGATCAAATACACTCTTCCCGATAATCTTGAGGCTTTATATTAGATTTTGTCAGGAACGCTTGCTTGCGAGATCTAATTCTCACACTAAATTAAATAATTTTGAAAATTAAATTAATTTTTTTTAAAAAAAACACAAAATAAAAAATCATTTTGTAAAATAAAAATCCTCAAATAAAAGTGAACAATTTCATACAATTCAACATCATGATTGTGGTGAATTAAAGTTCTATTTTTTTATGAAGACTTTTTTTGGAAATTACTGTAAAAATCTCATTGTGCCAAAAAATATTTTTCTTGATTATAAATGAGATTTTATTTGGCCATTTACTTAAAGAAACATTTTCCTACCTTAAACAAATTTCTTTGAATTAAAATTATTCGTTGAAATATTATTTTTTATTTGGCCATTTATTTTGAAAATTACTTCTCTTCAAAAAGATAAAATTTTAATTCACCTCTTTTATATAATATGTTGTAGACTTAGAATTTGTTAAAAAATAATGGCTATTTAGTCACCCATTCCATATCTTAGTCATTTATCATCTTTGATAACATGATGACAAAATGAGACATATCAAATAACAACAAAAATAATTCTTTTTAAAAAGGATCAATTTAATTAATCTTGCAAATAACATTAGATTAAATAGATAACCGTTCTTAGAACGGACGGTGTAGGGTGCTAACACCTTCCTTACCCGTAATCAACCCCCGAACCTCAAACTCTGAAATGTAGACCATCTTTTAGGTGTTCAATTGCACCATTCCATTTAATGGATAAAGCGATTGGTAGCGACTCCCAACACCTTGAGGTCCTTTCCTCCTTATTTCTTTTTATTTTCGCGATGCCCTTCGGGATGGTTGCGACAACTGGCGACTCCACTAGGGACAGTTAGAGGGTTAAACCTTATTTTAATCTCATGTGATTTGCTCTTTAATTATGTTGGTCCATTTTTGTTTTATTTGTTTATTTGTTATTTGTTTCATATTATTGTACATTTTGTTTGCATTATATGTATTATATTTCTGCTTTGTAAATAAGTTTTCTCATATACACCTGCACACACAAGCTCTATACCTGAGCTCAGTACCTTATAGGCTTAGATAGAGGGTGAAGTAGTGTTGCTTTGTGGGACCGTTGGTCTCCGGTTAGGCACATGAAAACCCCTCGGTCAAATTGAACTATTTCCGCTTGTAACCTATCATGGGTAAGGATGGAGGACTTTTGCTAGCCAAAGTGTTGGTGATAACAAGGGACAATTTGGGGACCTTTTGTCCAATAGGGGTCTAGAACCAAAGCTCTCACTTGTAGATATAATCTTAGAGCTACCATCGTTCATAGAACTTATCCTGCTGAACGGGTACCAAGATCAGGTACCCCTTTTCCTCTAACATATGAGGAATTTCTATTTGTCTTTTATTTTGTAGTTGTTAACTTTTCTTTTATCTTGCATTTGCATATGTGGTCCAATCCTGTGAAGATATCGATAAACCTCGAGCATGAATAAGGGAAAGATGACTCTAATGTCGAGTGGCGAGAGAGTATCGGGTACATTGTCGGTGAAGAGTCTGCAAGAATTCAAGCCAAGGAAGGAAATAGTTTGCATCGCGAGGATGTTCCTTTACCTCTCTTAAAGGGGAGCCATGACTTTGAGCAAAATGACGTAAGGAGGCTCCGTAATGTGTGGTGTAGCATGAGAAGACAAGAAGAGTTCAATGACAAGTATGGAGATATTGCAGCTCTCATGTTCATCACCCCTGACCTCCAAATGTTGAAAGATATGCTCCATTTTTGGGACCCCTCATATCGGTGTTATACTTTCTGACAATTTGACTTAGTGCTAACGATTGAGGAGTATGCTAGGCTTCTTAATAAAGACGACATGCCAAAGGATAAAGTGTACTCACATAACCCTAAGAAGACGCCAAGAAGGATGCTGTCCAAATTGATAGGGATTCATGCCAATGAATTGGACAAGTACATGGTGGATGAAGGACGAAGTCTAGATTCAGAGTTCTTGCTTAGGATGGTTGAAGCTCAAGTTGATCAAAGTTTTGGTTTGGTAGCACTAGCCCTTGCTATTTATGGGTTAGTAATTTTTTCGAGAAGAAAAAATTAAATAGATGGACATGTGATCAATTTGTTCGAGCAGATCGAGCATGGGGTACACCCAGCCCCACCAATTTTAGCCGAGACAATTCGATCCCTGAATTATTGCCGAGTCCATCAGAAAGGAAGATTTTGGGGATGTGCACCATTGCTTGCAGTATGGATGCTTAGTCATATGCCAACCTTGAAGTGCTTTAACCATCTAGAAATTGATCTAAAACAGTATGTCATACCTAAGCACCCGCTCTCTCTATATGGTCGTGACAATTGGCCTCCCCGAACTCTGACGATGAGGCAATGGATTAGTTTTTTCATGGAAATAAAAGAAATGGTCTGGAGGGCCAAGTGGTTTCCTTTCACTTATACCATATATAGATGTGGAAGCAAACCTTGGGTTCCACTTATTGGCCCATGGGGAGTAGTGGGCTATGCTCCAGCTATGGTCTGAAGACAAATGGCATCTCTGCAATTCATTCCGATGACTCATGGACTGTCCAAATTTGAATTCTCGTATGGCGATGAAGAAATCATTCATAAAATAAAAGAAGTCATTGAAGATTGGAAGCACATAAGAAGTGTGAAGCCCGGTCTCCCATCGTCTGAAACGACACCGGAATACCTAATTTGGCAGGCTAGTAGGAGGAAGGGGTTTCTTGCTCCCAAGGTACAGGGTCCAGAGTTACCAATGCACCAATTTAATGAACCCAATAACTACTATGCTTTGCGAGAGGGCGGTACGAAATCATTTATCGGCAGTGGACCACTGAGAGAAGGTCCTTGAAAGATCAACTTAGCACTTGCAAGAAGAAAAATCCAAAGTCAAGAACAGAGACAAACCTCTAAAGATATTGAAATAGAAAGGTTAAGGAAAACATGTCAAGCCCTCGAAACAATCATTCAGGGGAAAGATGGTCAACTTCAAGAATTCAAGAATGAAGTTAAAATCTTGAATCAACATTTGGAAAAGCATGTTGAATGGTCTACTTTCTTGGAAAGCAAGAAGAATCGGTTGGAGGATGATGTTCTTTTCTTGACATGAAAAAAATTTCTATCTTAATGCAAGCCAAGAAAAGGAGCAGAAAGCCGAAATGGTTCTTGATAATAAGAGGGAAATCTCCAACCATTCAAGAAAGAGAGCAAGAGAAATCATCAAAGTGGAAGCCAAGCTAGCACCAAAATAAATGGGAGAAAACCAGGATATTCTAACACTCTTAAAAAGACTCGGGTTAGAAAGGACCTTCACTTCCTAGGAAAATTTTGTTACATGAAATCAGTTACATGTAATCGATTACACAATATATGTAATCGATTACACAAAAGAAATTAGTTTCTTGTTCTAGGAATGTAATGTCGATGTAATTTAGAGTTAGCATGACTCTTTCCATTTTGTTTTGTAAAGCTGACTCTTCCATCTAACTTGAGGAGTAGCAAGAATCAACATGTGTAAAACTCTCTATGACCATAGAGCTTTTCCCTTTAAATGAATGAGGTTTATCGATATCGCTTAAAATTATTTCTTGCTACTTTGGATCATGTCTCTACATGCATAGTTTTATTTTTTATACATTCGTTTGCATTTTCTTTTCCTTTTTCATGTTTTCTAATAAAAATATAATAATGAATACGTAGAAGGAAAAACTAAACGACCGTCTCTACGACACCCATATAGGACTCGTTCTTAGTAAAAGTGCTCAATCAAGAGTCATGGATGAAAGATTTGTGAACTTATTTTTAACTACTCAATTCACCCCCTCTTGAGTCGATAACACTCCAACCAAAGAAGAGTTGAGAAGTGAAGTAAGTCAACTAAAGGAACAAATGGCTAAGATCTTGGAAATTTCTGGAAATCTTTGATGTAATTTAGAACAAAGAACACAGAGGGACTTCTTCAAAGGCAAATGATGATCCTTCTACCACACTCTACATGCATAGTTTTATTTTTGTTTGCATTTTCTTTTCCTTTTTCATGTTTTCTAATAAAAAATAATAATGAATACGAGAAAGGAAAACTGCTTTACGCTAGTTCCTTCAATCAAGGCAATATCCTAGTGTCACCTCTCAAGGGGCCATGATGCCACTAATGATCACCATCAACTCAAATAATCCTGAAACACCTAGTGCATCTTCATTCCCACCATATGGCCTTCCACCTTCCACGATTATGTGCCACCATTATCCACCAATATTCCCGAGGGCGGTGCACCGACAAATTCCCCAACGACTTCAAACCCTCCCCAAGGATCTCAACCAAATACCAGTGAGATTCCTCAGTACCCTGTTTCTATTCCACCATATGGCATTTCCCCTGGTTTTATGCCGTCACAAATTACCAACCCTCTTGAGAGCGGCTCATCATTGGTAATACCTACTTCAGGGCCACAAGGCTCGACTCAGGCCCAACCTCCTTTCTACATGCCACAGTTTTTTCCCCATAAGGTCGCTGGAACTTCTCCGCTGAACCCTTCAATTGAAGGCATTCAATCCAAGGAAAAATTAGAAGTTCTTGAAGAAAGACTGCGAGCCATAGAAGGATCAAGTAGTTATGGTCTTCTGGATGCCGCAGAGCTCTGTCTTGTCCCGAATGTGGTGATTCCTCCAAAGTTTAAGGTCCCAGATTTTGAAAAATATAAGGGAACCACTTGCCCAAAGAACCATCTGACCATGTACATCAACAAGATGGCATCACATGCTCACAATGACAAGTTATTGATCTATTTCTTCCAGGATAGCTTAGCTGGGGCAGCTTCTAATTGGTATACACACTTGGAACGTGCCCATATACGATGTTTCAAGGACTTGACTGATGCTTTCTTGAAGCAATATAAGTACAACATTGATATGGCACCAGATAGGCTACAACTACAGAATATGGCTAAGAAAAGAGCTGAAACCTTTAAAGAATATGCTCAGCGGTGGAGAGAGATAAGTGCTCAGGTTGAACCCCCATTGACAGAAAGAGAAATGGTGGTCACATTCATTGACACTCTCCAATCACCCTTCTATGACAAGATGATAGGAAGTGTGTCGTCGAATTTCTCAGACATGGTTATCATCGGGGAAAGAATTGAAGGAGGAATGAGAAGTGGAAAGATTGCTGAAAGTTCAACGGGGACATTTAGTGCCAAAAAGCCCCCAGCAGGGAAGAAAAGAGAAGGAGAAGCTCATGCTGTGACTTTTGATCAAAGGAGCTTTGCCCAAGGGAGACATAGCCAAGCGTCTGTTAACCCTCAACCATCCTTCCAACCTCCCTACATGCCTTACTATCCATACATTGCTAATGTCTCTCAAGCTCCATACCCTCAACCTTATCACCCAATGATCCCTTATCGTGCACCATCTCCCATCCCAAATCAAACACTCCCTACCATGCCATACCAACCAACCCAACCATGGGCCCAAAACCCAAATACCAACCAAAGAAGGCCGCCAGCAAACCAAGAAAAGAAACCTGTCCAATTTGAGCTAATTCCCATGACCTATACTAAACTGCTACCACAACTCTTCCGAAATTTCTTATTGGTTCCTTGCCCAATAAAGCCAGTGGAACCCCCCTACCCAAGAAGGTTTGACCAGAATGCTAAATGTGAGTACCATGCTAGGGCTGTAGGTCACTCAACAAAAAATTGCAGAGCCTTGAAGTTCAAAGTGCAAGACTTGATTAATGCCAAATGGTTAAACTTTAAAGAAAAAACTCCTAATGTAGGCCGCAATCCCTTGCCTGATCATGGAGGTCCTGTAGTTAATGCCATAGAGAAGTCTTCTGGACGATGCCTCATAAGTCGGGTAGCTGATGTGAAAACTCCCATGAGAGTAATTTTTCAAGAGCTTTGCAAATTTGGGTTGATACAAAACTAAGCTGAGATCAAAAAGGTCAATGAAGATGAATCTGTGTGCAAGATCCATGGGGAAGTCGGGCATTCTATTGAGGAATGTGATGAATTCAAACAGATCCTTCAAAGTTTAATGGACAGCCACCTAGTGTAAATAAGCAATCAACACGATAATGGTGATGTCTATATGGTTACATCTCCACCAGTTCAAGAGGCTGCCAATACCTATGCAACGCAACCAATCATAGAGTAAGGTCCAGGTATACCAAGGCCATTGACGATTCATTATAGTAAAGAGGTGTCTCCGCAAGTCTCTCTTGGTCGGAATCCTATCACCATCCAAGTACCGACTCCTTTTCCTTATAAGGACACCAGTGATGTGTCTTGGAAATATGATGTATAAGTCGTTGTGAATGATCTCCAGGACAATCAAATGAAAATCCCATCGGCTATCTCTAGCATATCTGGGATTGGTGGAATGACTCAGAGTAGTTGTATTTATACACCTGAGGATTTGCGTAAAGACCAAGTGGAGGAAGTGGAAAGAATTCGGAAAGAGAAAGGCAAGATAGGGGAAACTTCTATTGAAAGAGCCTTGAAAGAAAAAGAAGAACCAAAGACAACAAAGCAAGAGGTCTATAAGAAAGAAGTGACTGAGGAAGAAGCTTGTGAGTTCTTAAAATTCATAAAGTAAAGTGAATACAGGGTGGTGGATCAACTGAACCGCACCCCTGTAAGAATATCACTCGTATCCTTATTACTGAACTCTGAGCCACACAGGAAGGTGCTAATGAAAGTGCTTAATCAAGCCTATGTTTCTCATGACATAACGGTTGACAAGTTGAATGGTGTTATCAGCAACATCACAGCAGATAATTACATCACTTTCACCGATGATAAAATACCCAATGAGGGAAGAGGACATAATAAAGCACTTTATATCTCAGTAAAATGTCAAGACCATATCATGACTAGAGTACTAATGGACAATGGCTCTTCCTTTAATGTGATGCCAAAGTCGACACTCTCCAAATTGCCCTTTGATGGGTCACACATGAAATCAAGTGCGATGATAGTAAGGGCATTTGATGGCACAAGGAGAGAAGTCATAGGGGAAATCGAAATACCAGTTCAAATTGGTCCCTGCACTTTCAACATACTCTTCTAAGTGATGGACATTGCACCATCCTACAGTTGTCTCTTAGGACGACCATGGATTCATTCTACTGGAGCTGTGCCTTCCACCTTGCACCAAAAAGTCAAATTCATAGTTGATAACAAGATGATTACTGTCTTTGGTGAAGAGGACCTACTGGTGAGCAAGCCGCTGGACACCCCTTATATTGAAGCTACAAAAGAGGCTTTGGAGACTGCCTTTTAAGCACTCGAGGTTGTCAATAACATTTATATAAAAGAAGGAGCTCTAATTCTTAAACCGCAGCCCTCTGTTGCATCTGTAATGATGGCTAAAGTTATGCTAGAAGGGGGTTATCAGTATGGAGAAGGGCTAGGCAAGAAACGACAAGGTGCCACAGGACTTTTTCAACCCTTGGAAAATAAAGGTAGATTTGGGCTGGGATACAGACCCACCAAGGCTGATAAGAGGAGAATCATGGAAGAGAAAAAAGAGAAGAGGTTGGCTCGCGTGGAAAATCGAGAACCTAAAGTAGAGAGAGTCCCCATCTGTGATATACGACAAAGCTTTTGGAGCGCGAGAGTTGTGTTCGTAGACCAAGTGACCGCAGTTGAAGATGATTTTGTCAGTCATACGGACCTGGTGTACGCATGTTCTTCAGATACAAGACTCGATAATTGGGAGATCTCCGAGCTTCCCATAACCTTAGAGTCTCTTTCAAAGTAATTCTGTAGTGCTATTCCTTTAGCTATGCCCAAGGCTTTAGGATTTTCATTTGTAAAATAGGCTCACATATTTCCTTTCCAATAATTGTTATTAATTGTCGTGACCGAGATCGCGGCGGGGAAACAGCAACTCGAAAGGATTTTAAAATATGATAATTGAAAAATGGAGTCGCCACCAATTTTATTTTAAATTAGGAAAAATTGAAAAACCTTTCTTTGAAAATGGTCTTTAGAACCAGATTGGATTCGGGAGTCAGTTATACTTAGGGAAGGGTGGAAACTTAATCCCACTGCACCCCTAACACACCCGTCCTAAGACGGTACCTTAGATTAATTGTGCAAATTATTAACAATCCTTGGGAATATTTATTTTACCCCTTTTTACAAAATATTTTACTATTTATAAAAGAAAAATCACAAAATTATGAAAATTTAAATTTGGGCTTGACAGAAATGAAATTCTGCTCCTACGTATCCCCTGGTGCAATGGGGAACTCAAAGTTACGTAGTTCTTTATAAAATAAATGTGGGTTAATTGATTTTAATTAAAAAAAATTTTTATTTGAAGGTGAATCCATTCTTGCACAGGATTCAAGTTAGCACTAGGCTACTCAATAAACTCTTATGATCCAGAAGATAATGAAGATAGCATTCACTATTCAATCATCATCATTGGTCATTGCATGGATTAAAAGATTTTTTATTTTCCTTATTATTCTTTTTATTTTTTTTTATTTGCTATTTTTATCACTTTTAACTCCCAAAATCTAGCCCAACAAACTGATGATACATGAAATAAAAAAAATAATAAAACGTAAAAAGAAAATAAAGAAACAGATAACCCGAAATTAAAAGATACAGCAGTAAGGACCTCGTTTACGATCAGATTAGCAGGAGAGTGGCTGGCTTCTTCGGTTCGACGGTCGGATTGGAGGTTGGTGGATCTGAGGCAAGCTTGTTATTTGGTGGCTGTGGGGCTGATAGGATCACGGTTTGGAAATTGGGGTCCGACAGTCGGTTGGGAAGGGATCTGGCCTTTTGGTATTCGACGGTCGATTGAAGGGTTGATGAAGATGATGGGGGTGACGTTTGTAGATGGGGAAAAGTCTGGCTTCTTGGTATTCAACGGTCGGATAAAGGGTGTTTGGTATGGAAGTTGCTTGATTGGAATTTGATTTGGGTTCCTACGGTCGGTAGAGAGGGTATGAGGACTGTTTAGAGGTGTGGAGGATTGAGAGGTAGGTGGTTTGGTTTGTGGGGTCCGACAGTCGGATGTGATGGAGTTTGTACTTGAGTTCGACAGTCGGAAAGGGGAAGGATGTGGCTCTTTTGGATTTCGACGGTCGATGTATGTGATGATGTTTGAAATGTGATTTGGAGATTTGAGAGGTAGGTAGTCTGGTTTTGTGGGATATTTTCGACGGTCGAGTGAGAGGATGGATTCGACGGTCGGTTAGGGAAGGGTGATGGATTCGACGGTCGAGTGAGATGAAGGTGAGTGGTTTTGTTTTTGGGGTCACAATGGTGTGGTTCGACAGTCGAGTTGGAGGTGAAGGTGGGTTTTGTGAAGTTGGTCGGGGGTCACAATGGTATGGTTCGATGGTCGAATTGGAGGTGAAGGTGGGTTTTGTGAAGTTGGTCGGGGATCACAATGGTATGGTTCGACGGTCGAGTGAGGAGAGGGATTTGGTTTGAAGGGTTACGGTCCAACGGTCGGTTCTGGTTGGGTTTGATAGTATTTGGAGAGGTTATGGAAATTGCTTTGGTGATGGGGATTATGGAGGCTTTGAAGATGGTGGGTGTATTAGAGGTGAGGGTAGTGATCGATTTGAGGTTCATCGGTCGGTGAAAAGGATGGTGAAGGAGTTTGGGTCGCGGTTGGCATTCGACGGTCGGGTATAGGTCGGGTTTGACAGGTGATTTCACGTAATGGATGGTTGAAGGATGGTGGTGAAATGAGGTTCGACGGTCGGTTTAGGGAGATGGGATGGTTCGACGGTCAGATATGATGGATTTGGTTTAAAGGATTATGGCCCGACGGTCGGTTGTGATGTGGTCTTATGGTGGCAGATCTGGGGTTCAACGGTCGGTTGAAAGGCTGATGGCTTCTGTGCAGTCCGACGGTCGGATGAGAGGATGGATTCGACGGTCGGCTGGGAGGTTGATGGCAGAAAATGCTTGGGTGATGGAAGGTGATGTGGGTGAAGGGTGGTGAGGTTTGGATATGGGGAAGGAATGATGGAGGTTCTGGTTACATGGTGGTTGTGGGTTTATTTGGTTGGCTTAAAGATGGTGATGATTTAGTGGAATAGAAGTGAGCTCACAGTGGAGAGAGAGGACGAAGGTTTAGGTCGCCAGAAGAGATGCTTTCTTTGTATGGACTCTTTGTTTGTGTGCTTGGGATTTGGGTTTACTGCTATGGGTGGCTACGGTGGAGAGGGAAGTTAATGAGAAGGGAGATGTGGTTATGGTTTTTGAGGTTGAAGGGAGAGAGAACGTGGAGATGGAGTGGAAGATGAGGAGGATGGAGTAGGTGGTTTTGGAGGGTGATTCTTGGGTTTTTTTTGGTTGGAGAAAGATTTGGAAAGAATTGGGTTCTCCACCTTTTTGAAGAAAATGATGGCAGAGAGCATTTATGGAGGGATCCTTCACGTTTTGGAGGTGAGAGGATGGTAGTGGGTGTGATGATTGCTCACCGTGCGGGAGTTTGGCGACTTCCTTCAAATTTTCATCTTCTCCCGACAAATCTCCCTAAAATCCTCCTTTTTTATCAAAATTCTCTCTTTTTATTTTTTTCTCGTTGACTCTTTCTTTTTTTTTTCTTTTACAGCGTCAATCACTCTTCCCCCCCTTTTTTTTTATATTGAGCCCTCCACCCCCAGTGACTATTTTTTTTATATTTTTATTTTATTTTATTTTTTTTTACTTTTTGTTTTGGTTTTTTTTTGTTACTTTTCTTTTCTTCTTCTTTTTTTTTTTTTAGCCCGGTCAAAATTGGGTGTTCACAGATTGCCCTCTTTACTTGTTTCTTATTAGATAATAAGAAAATTGTGGTCTTCTTATTATCGTCGTAAGGAACGAGTAAAGACATGAACTCCAATTTTGTCCGGCAATGCATAAGAGGATAAATGCAAAATAAAGCAGGAACAACAATGGAAGTTAAAAAGCAATGAGCCGGTGCGCTCAAAAGTAAATGACAGAAATGCATGGAATGCGTGGAGCCAATGCGCTCAATAAAAAGCTCGACAGAAAGTAAAATGCATGGAGCCGATGCGCTCGACAGAATTTAAAAATGCATAGAATTGACAGAATTTAAAAATGCATAGAATTGACAGAAATTTAAAATGCATGGAATGCATGGAGCCGATGCGCTCAAAAGAACTGACAGATAATTAAAGTGCATGGAGCCGATGCGCTCAAAGAATTTTAAAATGCATGGAGTCGATGCGCTCAACAGAATTTAAAATGCATGGAGCCGATGCGCTCAAAGAATTTAAAATGCAAGGAGCCGATGCGCTCAACATAATTTAAAATGCATGGAGCCGATGCACTCAAAGAATTTAAAATGCATGGAGCCGATGCGCTCAAAGAATTTAAAATGCATGGAGCCGATGCGCTCAAAGAATTTAAAATGCATGGAGCCGATGCGCTCAAAGAATTTAAAATGCATGGAGCCGATGCGCTCAACAGAAAGTAAAATGCAAGGAGCCGATGCGCTCAACAGAAAGTAAAATGCAAGGAGCCGATGCGCTCAACAGAATTTAAAATGCAAGGAGCCGATGCGCTCAACAGAATTTAAAATGCAAGGAGCCGATGCGCTCAAAGAATTTAAAATGCAAGGAGCCGATGCGCTCAACAGAAAGTAAAATGCAAGGAGCCGATGCGCTCAACAGAATTTAAAATGCAAGGAGCCGATGCGCTCAACAGAAAGTAAAATGCAAGGAGCCGATGCGCTCAACAGAATTTAAAATGCAAGGAGCCGATGCGCTCAACAGGAATTAAAATGCAAGGAGCCGATGCGCTCAACAGAAATTAAAATGCAAGGAGCCGATGCGCTCAACAGAATTTAAAATGCAAGGAGCCGATGCGCTCAAAAAATTTAAAATGCAAGGAGCCGATGCGCTCAACAGAAATTAAAATGCAAGGAGCCGATGCGCTCAACAAAGATTAAAATGCAAGGAGCCGATGCGCTCAAAGAATTTAAAATGTAAGGAGCCGATGCGCTCAACAGAAAGTAAAATGCAAGGAGCCGATGCGCTCAACAGAATTTAAAATGCAAGGAGCCGATGCGCTCAACAGAAAGTAAACAAGACAAAGGGCAACTGAGTCCCGGAAACTTAAAGGACAATGGGCAACTGAGTCCCGAAATGACAATGGGCAACTGAGTCCCGGAATTTAAAAGACAATGGGCAACTGAGTCCCGGAATTTAAATGACAATGGGCAACTGGGTCCCGGAATTTAAATGACAATGGGCAACTGGGTCCCGGAAACTTAAAGGACAATGGGCAACTGAGTCCCGAAATTTAAAAGACAATGGGCAACCAAGTCCCGAAATTTAAATGACAATGGAATAAGCATCTTGATTTAAAAGATTTTTTTTTTATATTTTTCTCATTTTCTTTTCTTTATTTTTCCTTTGCTTTTCTCTCCTTTTCTCTTTTTTTATTTTTCTTCTTTTATTTTTCTTTTTCTTCTTTTTTTTATTTTTTATTTTTTAATATTTTTTTATTCAAAAACATTTGAACCAAGGACGACTTTGGAAAGCTTTGACCACTCAAACTTTATTCACATGCTTTTCTTCCTTAGACCCTTTCTGTTCTTTCCTTCTTCTTCTCCTTTCCTTCTTTTTTCTTTGTTTTTCACTTTCAACTCTCCTTTCAAGAAATGGGATGAACCATTGCTTGACTGATTCCTTGAGAGAAAATTTTGCCCCAGTGTTTAACCTTGTCTCTCATTTAGTTGATTCCCTACAACTGCTTGATAACTCAGTCTTTGTCTGCGTTGCTACTTCCTTCAACACAGCTTCTCCTTAATCCTTCAAAAATTTTGCTCCAGTATGGCCAACTAAATGCAAACAAAACTGTCCCTGTGTAGCTGATCACACGCAATTCAAAATTGCCCCAGTTTGGGTGCACCCTTCAAGGTGTTTCAGGCCAACTTCCTCTGAGATTTTGCCCATTCATTTGCCTTAACTTTTGTTTAGACCGACCTTTCAGGTTTTCAGACTAACGGGCTCTTTTTTATTTTTATTTTTTTTAAGCCGCCCTTTCGGGTTTTCAACCTAACGAGCTTTTTCTTTTCTTTTCTTTTTTTTGTTTTTTGTTTTTTGCTCGGTACCTCTCTTCCATCAATTGGGATTTCCAAGATCTCTTCGATTTGAATTGGTCAATAAGAAATTACCATTAGATGATCAAATCATGGTGTTGTACTGATGGTCACTTTACCTGAAGCATTATGTCACAGATACTCATGAATTCAAAAAGTACAACAGGAAAGAAACGAACAACTTCCAGATTGTTCTTAGAAGTTTGACTACAGAAAGGATATTATTTACAACGGTTAAAGGCACAAGAAATAAAATAGCAAGAAAATCAAAAGATTTTTTTTTTCGCTTGAGTCAAGATTCGACAACTGGACATCATTAATTATCAAACACCCCCCACATTTACTCTTTTGCACGTCCTCGGGCAAAACAGAAAAAAAAACTGACTCAAAAGTTAAACATTCTAAAAGACTCAATTTCTAATAATATTTAAGAATGAAGATCAATTAAATTCAAGTAATTAAAACATTCATGAGGTAACACGTCTTCACATCTCAAATCAACAAGCAAGGATACTTCAATTGAAAAGCATGAGTAAAGAATGATAGTTCCTCACGAATTTACTCTCAATCTCTCAAGTGTTTAAAAGGTAGGTATTTCACTCAATTCGACCCATGAAAATTGCACTACCATAAGCTTGCTTATCTTCTACTTCTCCACTACTCAAAATACATGCACACACAAATCATGAGGACTTTATTCAAGGTTGTAGTGAGGTCAAGGTAAAGGTAGAAGTAATATGGATATGTCAAGTTAAATACCAAAGAGAATAGAAGAGCATTATGATACAGTTAGAGTGGAGAGGATGTTTGAGAACATTCAGTCTAACTTTCCCAAGATTTTCTTAGTTTTTTTTCATACAGGACAATGACCAATATCTGACTAATGTTTTGTTAAAGATCAATTGGTAGATTGAATTCCTTTAGGCTTGAACATTCTCCTTCTATTCCTGTTATTTCCAATCATCCACCCTCATTCTAGGTATGAATATATCACATGGTGCATTCTTTTGATTGTAGCAATAATCAGCTCTCTCTCTCTTCTTTTTTTTTTTATAGAAATATATTTTCTTTTTCTTTTTTTTTCTTTTTTTTTATAACCAATCTGCACATGCACCCCCACACTTGTTCAAGAACTCATCAAATAACAAAGTCAATGCTCTCTTATTCCCTAAGGTTAGGTTAGAACATGGTTTTTCATTTAATGCACGTAATGAGTTAGAAACAAAGAATGGTCAAATAAGCTCAAAGGGGTTAAGCAAAGGAAAATATACAAGGTTGGCAAGAATCAGAAAATTTTCAAGAAGTCAAAAGAGTGCTTGATATCATATTGAAAACAAGGTTGGCTATTTGGTTAAACCGGCTAAGAAAGAGGGCCTCAATCATGTTCATGCATGCAAGTGAAATGTAGCCTCAAAAAGAATCAAAGCAAGTTCTAGAGTGATCATTATCATGAGTGAAAATCACACAAGAAAGAAGAGAATGGCATAAATGTTGAATCCATCCATTAGGCTCAAGATCTCACAAGATATAGTTCTATCATTCTCACTCCACCAATTCAACATCCATAACCAAACATATGATTTTTAAGAAAGAAGACAATTTACTCAATCATGCAAATTTTCCTGAATTTCAACTGCTACTTCTACCCCAACTAAAATGCGTCTCAAGAGTAAAATTTACTCCCTACTCTGTCATCCCTATTTACTTTTGTTGTTAATTGATGACAAACACAACAAACATATTAACAAACACACTTTTTGAATTTTTTTGGTTTTTTTGTTTTTTTGTTTTTGTTTTTTTTTGTTTTTTTATATTTAGGCACACAACGATCCTTCCCCCCAACCAGATCATAACATTGTCCTCAACGTGAAAGAGAGATATAGAAAAGAGCAAAACAACACGATAAGAAGTGAATCAACGCCAAGCGTAAAAGAAACACACACAAGGTCAGTCTTTGCATCGACCACGATAAGAAGTGAATCAACGCCAAGCAGAAATGAAGCACACAGTCAGTGCTGCATCTGACCCTGATAAGAAGTGAATCAACGCCAAGCAGAAATGAAGCACACAGTCAGTGTTGCATCTGACCCTGATAAGAAGTGAATCAACGCCAAGCAGAAATGAAGCACACAGTCAGTGCCGCATCTGACCCTAAAAAGAAATCAGATAATAAAACTTAAGTACTTACACAATTTAATACTAATTAATTACTACCCTACTACTCCTTACTCTGCCACCAATTAAGATGCGTCTCAAGATAAAAATTACTCCTTACTCTGCCATCCCTATTTACTTTTGTTGTTAATTGATGACAAACACAACAAACATATTAACAAACACACTTTTTTGGTTTTTTTTTTGTTTTTTTTTGTTTTTGTTTTTTTTACACAACCATCCTTCCCCCCAACCAGATCATAACATTGTCCTTAATGTTAAAATATAGATGAGTAAAGGATAGAATAAATTACCTGTTGGAGAAAGCGGACACAAATTTAAACAGAAACAAAGTACAATAAAATCAAATCGATTAAAGAGAAAGTGTCAGATCTGGCTTGCTTTTCTTGTTACTTCCTTCGCTGCTTCCTATTGACCAATCTATCTGAGCCAATACCTTATCAGGTACATACTCAAAAGCTTCCAATTTATCAATGAGCTCATCAATAGTGGAGGCAGAGATAAGAAGTTGTCTTCTTAGAAGGAGTGATAAATTTACGTTCCACGACTTTGTCAAGAAAAAATAACAAAGGTCAAAGAAATTATTAACATTCAAAAACCAATGGGTTTATGGTGGATGTTCAGTTCAAATTTCAAGAGACAATTTGAAAAATTTCTTCCAAAGTACCAAAACCACCTGGTAAGACAAGAAATGCATCAGAATTGTCAGCCATTATTTTCATGCGTCCATGCATGGATGTTACCCAATTTCTTCTCCAACTGTCTTGCCGTGATGTTATTTTCACTAAAGGTTTAGGAATAACACCTAAAACCCGATCGCCTCCTATAAGAGCAAAGAAGTGAAATAGCCCCCATTAACCCACGACAACCTCCCCCATATACAAGATGAATATTCCTCGCAGAAGTGATCGACCAAGAGTGCTAGCTGCGCATTACAAACTCTAATCTCTTCCCCATAACTCGACCCACAAAAACACGGACATTTTTTAGGTTACGAATAGAAGGCCCCATTCTTTACCCTTCTTCTCTTTGAGTGTTTCGAGTTGAAGATGAAGGAGAAAATGGAGTGTTTAAATAAGAAAAAGAATGGAAAGGGAAATAATTGCACCTAGAAGGGTAAGTCATTTGTTGTCGAGAAAAGGTTGAATTTAAGAAACATAAAATCTTTTTTTTTTTTGTTTTTTTTTTAACTTTTTTTTCAAGAAAATCATCGGGGTAAAGAAGTCTAGAAACCCCGAAGGATCCTATCCAAAGGATCGTCTCATCCAAAATCAAAATCAAAATTCAACAAAATCATACAAAGATAAAATAATAACAAATGATTACATACCTTTATGTACGTGTTTCATGGCGAGATCTTTATACTTGCGCGTAATGAGTGCGAATACCAAGACGGCTCACCAATCTGGGCATTCTTCTCCCTCCCGCTTGTGGGATATTTTGGATTGAGCTACGACGCCACTAATTAAAGTGCGTAAATCTGACAGCTACCACCAACGACCACAGCCAGTGAGAGGTCGCTGAAGAGCCCATGGCATTAAATCACAGGATTCAGCTCAAAGGCATTGTCACGCGAGAATGCAAACACGGGACGCTTCTTTCTGTCCATCAACAAGCAGAGCCTTTGGTTAAAACCTGGGAATGCTTGCGCGGCTCTCTGCAGAGCATGGCACACGAATCTTATTTACCGACCGGCGTGCGAAGGTCCACCTGAGTCAATGACGGGTCTGCCACTCCACTGCGGGGCTCCTAATCTAATTAAAGACCAAGTACAACCGAAGTTTTGCCCTTTTTATTTTATATTTTTTTTTGAGTTTTTTTTCTTTCTTTCTTCTTTTTTTTCTTTCTTTCTTCTTTTTTTTCTTTCTTTCTTCTTTTTTCTTTCTCTTTTTTTTTTTTTTTTTTTTTTTAAAATGTACAAGATAATATATACATGTTGTTGTGATTGTGGCTCACATCTTCCTCTGGTTTCACGTCCAGAAACGGCTTAAACGCCTTCTATGAGTCAAGGATAAGCTTCTCATCCAATTTTCTTATAAATTGGCAAACAGGGTCTTTTTGAGTCAGATTCCCAAGACTGTAACGCTCTTGCTCGTCTTTGAAGAGATTCCACAAACTATGAAGTTCACGTTGCACAACTCCACAAGAATGCGTCTCAAAAGTCAATAAGATATTATCTAATGACTCCTTACTCAGTCCATTCTTAATGAAGAATATTTTATCTTCTCTATTTACAGAAACCATCCCCAAAGAGTGACATCGTGTGTTGCAATTCCATCGTGCACACTTGTAACAAACTTTCATTCTTTTTGCTCTTCTCCTTTTGAAAATGAACTTTTACCGAGACCAGGCATGTATGGGACAAATGAGTCTGAAGATTCACTGCACTAAACGAACCTTTGCTTCGATTATCCAAATGTATATCTTCTGGGATGCCCTTATACATTAACAATCTCAGTCTTTCACACCTAGCTTCATAGAATTTTGTTAGAGCATTTAGAGGAAGAGAAGGAAAATATTTTCTTAGATTTGAGAGAATGACATCCATTTTGAAAGGAGAAGAAATCACTTATTATGGGAAACGAAAAACAAACCGACTTGAGAGTCACGGAGTACCGTTATCCGCCATTTAACCGGCAACACAGAGAACTCAACAACTTGATGTTCCAGAAATGGTTGAGTCTTGGTCCATTAACTTTTAATACAACACCATTCCTAGGATTCTCAATGTCTATGGCCCCATAAGATACACGTGTTTGACAACAAAAGAAACACGCCTCCTAGATCTCAATTTTCTAAGGAGTAGGTGCGGATGAGAATCTTAAAGCAAAACTTTATTGACCAATTTCCGCAACTTTTGCAAAAGGTGTAACAGACCTTGAATAAAGAAGGCCAATAAAATCCATACTGCAAGATTTTCGCAGTTGTTGTCTCCACATGCTTCCGATAAAATTTAATGGCACTACCTACCTCATTGTCTGCACACACAAATTTTCTTTTTTTTCTTTCTTTTTTTTTTTTTCTTCTTTTTTTTTTATTCATAATGCGGATGGAGAAGGTTCATCACCTCCATTTCTGCATTCTCTGGAAGTTCTTGAAACTGTTTGAGGCGGTGTCTTCTTTCCTTAGTCGCGCAATAGTTGCCGAACACGGTAACATCATACAAGGAATGTCATGCATAAGATGAGATGAATGAAATGAAAACATTTTCTTTTCAAATGCATGGAATGAAATGTATGATTTATTTATTTTTTTATATATATTTTTTAGAATGCTAAAGATGCCATGCATGAAAATTTTTTTATGAAAATGCCTGATCTATTTATTATTATTATTTTTTAAATGCTAAGGATGGCATGAAAATGTAAGTTTTTTTTTTCTTCCCTTTTTTTTTTTTGCAAGAATGAATGATATGAGAAACAGATAACTAAAGAAAAAGAAGTACGCTCCCTTTTGTGCCCTAGGTGGAACCTAAGATTTGATGATCCACTATGCTCAATCTATCGGTGCAAGATTTTCTAGACAGTCTAAACTTCTAAAAGTCATGGTTCCCAGATTGCCCTTATCTCGAAAGACAAAGACCCAAATCATGAATTAATCACAAGTAGGGATAAACCCTCTCAATATGATTAGTTCATGATATTAGTAACAATCTGAGTGGTGTCTCAACAAATGTCAAGTGAGCATAAAGCCCCTCAATAACAAAAGCCGAAACTCCTCCTACTCCTCGGGTTCGCACAGACTCGGGTATAGAGCCCAAAAAGTGTGTGAGGGAGCATACAAACCTGTACAAAAATTTAAAAAGAAACTACCCCCAACCTGCAAAAACATATATACAATAGCCAGGCAGCAATCATCTATCCTAAAGTTTCAACAATTATGCACAAATAAGTACAAAATATATACAAGTATATCATGTCAAAACAAACACTGGAATAACGCTATCAGATATTTACATAGAACAAAATAAATAAAATGCATTTACAAACAAAAAGAAAACAAAAATAATGATAAAAAGGGTAAAATAAATAAATAAAAATTATTAACAATTTGCACAACTAACAACAACAGGCTTGACTCTCCAAATCTCCCCAGTGGAGTCGCCATCTGTCGCGACCGAGATCGCGGCGGGGAAACAGCAACTCGAAAGGATTTTAAAATATGATAATGGAAAAATGGAGTCGCCACCAATTTTATTTTAAATTAGGAAAAATTGGAAAACCTTTCTTTGAAAATGGTCTTTAGAACCAGATTGGATTCGGGAGTCGGTTATGCTTAGGGAAGGGTGGAAACTTAATCCCACTGCACCCCTAACACACCCGTCCTAAGACGGTACCTTAGATTAATTGTGCAAATTATTAACAATCCTTGGGAATATTTATTTTACCCCTTTTTACAAAACATTTTACTATTTATAAAAGAAAAATCACAAAATTATGAAAATTTAAATTTGGGCTTGAGTAAATGAAATTCCGCTCCTACGTATCCCCCGGTGCAATGGGGAACTCAAAGTTACGTAGTTCTTTATAAAATAAGTGTGGGTTAATTGATTTTAATTAAAAAAAATTTTTATTTGAAGTTGAATCCATTCTTGCACAGGATTCAAGTTAGCACTAGGCTACTCAATAAACCCTTATGATCCAGAAGATAATGAAGATAGCATTCACTATTCAATCATCATCATTGGTCATTGCATGGATTAAAAGATTTTTTATTTTCCTTATTATTCTTTTTATTTTTTTTTATTTGCTATTTTTATCACTTTTAACTCCCAAAATCTAGCCCAACAAACTGATGATACATGAAATAAAAAAAACAATAAAACGTAAAAAGAAAACAAAGAAACAGATAACCCGAAATTAAAAGATACAAATAGTAAGGACCTCGTTTACGATCAGATTAGCGGAGAGTGGCTGGCTTCTTCGGTTCGACGGTCGGATTGGAGGTTGGTGGATCCGAGGCAAGCTTGTTATTTGGTGGTCATGGGGATGATAGGATCACGGTTTGGAAATTGGGGTCCGACGGTCGGTTGGGAAGGGATCGGCCTTTTGGTATTCGACGGTCGGTTGAAGGGTTGATGAAGATGATGGGGGTGACGTTTGTAGATGGGGAAAAGTCTGGCTTCTTGGTATTCAACGGTCGGATAAAGGGTGTTTGGTATGGAAGTTGCTTGATTGGAATTTGATTTGGGTTCCTACGGTCGGTGAGAGAGGGTATGAGGACCTGCTTAGAGGTGTGGAGGATTGAGAGGTTGGTGGTTTGGTTTGCGGGGTCCGACGGTCGGATGTGATGGAGTTTGTACTTGAGTTCGACAAATCGGAAAGGGGAAGGATGTGGCTCTTTGGATTTCGACGGTCGATGTATGTGATGATGTTTGAAATGTGGTTTGGAGATTTGAGAGGTAGGTGGTCTGGTTTTGTGGGATATTTTCGACGGTCGAGTGAGAGGATGGATTCGACGGTCGGTTAGGAAGGGTGATGGATTCGACGGTCGAGTGAGATGAAGGTGAGTGGTTTTGTTTTTGGGGTCACAATGGTGTGGTTCGACAATCGAGTTGGAGGTGAAGGTGGGTTTTGTGAAGTTGGTCTGGGTCACAATGGTATGGTTCGATGGTCGAATGGAGGTGAAGGTGGGTTTTGTGAAGTTGGTCTGGATCACAATGGTATGGTTCGACGGTCGAGTGAGGAGAGGATTTGGTTTGAAGGGTTACGGTCCGACGGTCTGGTTCGGTTGGGTTTGATAGTATTTGGAGAGGTTATGGAAATTGCTTGGGTGATGGGGATTATGGAGGCTTTGAAGATGGTGGGTGTATTGGAGGTGAGGGTAGTGATCTGATTTGAGGTTCGTCGGTCGGTGAAAAGGATGGTGAAGGAGTTTGGGTCGCGGTTGGCATTCGACGGTCGGGTATAGGTCGGGTTTGACAGGTGATTTCACGTAATGGATGGTTGAAGGATGGTGGTGAAATGAGGTTCGACGGTCGGTTTAGGGAGATGGGATGGTTCGACGGTCAGATATGATGGATTTGGTTTAAAGGATTATGGCCCGACGGTCGGTTGTGATGTGGTCTTATGGTAGCAGATCCGGGGTTCAACGGTCGGTTGAAAGGTGATGGCTTACGTGCATCCAACGGTCGGATGAGAGGATGGATTCGACGGTCGGTTGGGAGGTTGATGGCGTAAAATGCTTGGGTGATGGAAGGTGATGTGGGTGAAGGGTGGTGAGGTTTGGATATGGGGAAGGAATGATGGAGGTTCTGGTTACATGGTGGTTGTGGGTTTATTTGGTTGGCTTAAAGATGGTGATGATTTAGTGGAATAGAAGTGAGCTCACAGTGGAGAGAGGACGAAGGTTTAGATCGCTGATGCGTGTGATTCCACATCACATTTTGCATATGTTTTGCATGCATTTTTGATATTAAGGGAAGAACTGAAAGGTGACTCTTGATTTCAGAACCCTAAAAACTGAACCTGAGCTTTTAAATCACGAAAGTAGATTAATTCTCTTGAGGTTTTCTACTGAATTATCTGTTCTTATTGGATTCTATCTAATGCAATTGTTGTGAAAATAGGAATTAGATTAGATTGGATACGTTATTGTGTTCTGAAAGGAAACAATAATTCTTTAGGATAATTCACCTTCAAGAATAACTTAGTTTGAGAAGAGAGGAAAGAATTGCAAAACTTGTTGATTTCCATTGTGGTGAACCCATATCCTAGATTCCTTAAAAACTGATTTCTTAATACCAATTTCTGTGTTCAAATCCCAAAGTTTATCTTCTTTGTTACTTTCGAATTTTAATTTCTGCATTCTGGTCTACCATCACAACTTTACATCACTAGTTTGGTCTAGATAATCATAATTAAACTTAATTGGTTATCATAAACTCAGTCCTCGTGGATCGATAATTTTATTACTTGACGAAATCGTACACTTGCGATTACACCACAACAAGTTTTTGGCGCCGTTGCCGGGGACTGTGTTTTCTTTGACTATCAATTCAGATTTAATTCGATTCTTCTAGGCATTTTAATTTCTGTGTTGGATATTTCTCTTCCTGTGCTCTCTGCAATTGACTTGTTTCTTGTTTATGCGAAGTTCTAGACGTTTCAGGACTCTTATTGAAGCAGATTCTGAAATTGAAAGGACTTTTCATCGAAGGAGAAGACAAAGAAAGACAAAGAGTAAGAGAAATACACAAACACAACTTACCATGGCAAAGAATGAAGACAATAGACCATTGAAGGAGTATGCAGCCCCTAATGCTCGGGTTTGCGATCCGGGATTGCTAGGCCAGCCATTGAAGTGAGAACTTCACTATACCGCCTTCCTTACTATCCATGATAAGGCAAAACCAGTTGGAGGTTTACCTTCGGAGGACCCAAATGATCATGTTGAGATGTTCTTGGAATTCTGTGAGACTCTCAAGATTAAAGGTGCCTCAGTCGATGCCATTCGGCTCCGGTTATTTCCATTATCCATGAGGGACAAGGCTCGAGCTTGGTTGAAGTCGGTACCCACCGACACATTGACCACATGGAATTAATTGGAGCAAGCGTTCCTGAATAAGTTCTTCCCTCCTTCTAAGACTGCACATCTTAGAACTCAAATCACAAGCTTTATTCAAAAGGAAGGAGAATCGTTATCCGAAGCTTGGGATAGATACAAGGGGTTGTTGGAATCTTTCCCACATCATGGGTTAGAAAAATGGCTAATCATTCACACCTTCTACAATGGATTGGAATATCCTTCAAAGGTGTCACTTGATTCTGCGGCCGGAGGAGCTCTGATGAATAGAAGGCTTACTGAAGCCTATGACATTATTGAGAATGTCGCTGCAAACCATCACCAGTGGGCCGATGAAAGAGGTAACAACCCGAGAAAACTCTCGGGAGGTAAGTTTGAGTTGGATGGTGTTGGTTTAATTATGGCTAAGTTTGACTCATTGAATAAACGCTTTGATAAGCTTGAAAAAGCTGGTGTTAATACTGTAAATGCTGCTAACACCTTTTGTGAGATTTGTGGAATGCAGGGACATATGAGTGCGGAATGCCAAGCTGAAAATGGTTCCTCGCAAGGCACTTCGGTGGAACAAATGGAATCATGCCATAATTTCTATGACATTCCACCGAAGGTGCGCAATGATCCATATTCCCAGACTTACAATCCCGGTTGGAGGTCTCATCCCAATTTCTCCTATAGGAACAATCAAAATCAAGTTGGGTAAGGTGGTGCTAAACCTCCTATTGGATTCCCCCAGGTACAAAAGTCTAAACTTGAATCTCTTCTTGAAAATTTTGTAGAGAGTCAAACCAAGCAAAATGAAGAGTTTAGGCACCATGGTCAAGTTGTTAGTGAGGCTATTAAGGATTTGACATCTAAGGTTGATAATTTAGCTATTCATAACAAGATGTTAGAAACTCAAATAGCCCAACAAGCTAGCTCTTCAAATAGACCACATGGGAAATTTCCGGAGACAGACCAAAAATAAATCCTAATGAACATTGTAAGGCTTGTGAGTTTAAGGAGTGGGAAGCAATTAGAAGATTCTAAAGCAAAGGGGAGAATGACAAGGAAGGGAGGGATGAAGAGGAAGAAACAACTAGGACACAACCTTTAGAAGAAAAGGAGAGCAATGAGAAAGTGTCTAAGTATGTACCCCTCTAAACCTTACCAACCCCGGTGCCCTTCCTCAAAGATTGGCCAAGGCCAAGCTAGATAAGCAGTTTGGAAAGTTTCTTGAAGTCCTTAAGAAATTATACATTAATGTACCCTTCACTGAAGCGTTGCAACAAATGCCTACTTATGCTAAATTTCTTAAGGACATTTTGTCCAATAAGAGAAAGTTAGAGGAGTATGAGACCGTAGCATTAACTGAGGAGTGTAGTGCTTTGATTCAAAATAAGTTGCCTCCTAAACTCAAAGATCCTGGCAGCTTCTCTATTCCTTGCTTGATTGGAAACACCAGTTTTGATAAAGCCTTATGTGATTTGGGGGCTAGTGTTAGTCTTATGCCCTTGTCTGTTTGTAAGAAGTTGGAGGTGGGTGAACTAAAGCCCACAACTATCTCCCTTCAATTGGCGGATCGATCCGTCAAATACCCAATAGGCATCTTGGAGGATGTTCCTATTAGAGTGGGTAAGTTCTTTATTCCTGCTGATTTTGTGGTTCTTGAAATGGAAGAGGATGCACAAATTCCCATTATTCTTGGTAGGCCTTTCTTGCTACTGCAGTGCTATTATTGATGTGAAAAATGGTAAGTTGTCATTGACTTGTTGATGATAAGGTTGAGTTTGATATATCTAGATCAATTAAGCAACCTTCTTTTGAGGATTCTTGTTGCAGGATTGATTTATTGCATCAGGTAGTGAAAGAAGAAACCATCAAGATGCACTTGGAAGATCCATTGGAAATGTGCTTGGTTGGAAGAGACTCATCAGAATTTGAAGGAGAAGTAGCTGAGTATGCCGGTTTGTTAGAGGCAAACCCAGTGATTCCACCTCAAAATGCAAAAATGGAAAAGCTTGAGTCTAAACCCAAACCCGAAGATTGGAAAGAGGACGAGGCTCCAAAGGTAGAACTCAAACCCCTCCCTTCCACTCTCAGGTATGAATTTCTTGGTCCAAACTCTTCTTATCCCGTCATTGTAAGTGCTAGTTTGAATGAGTTAGAGACAGAGAAATTACTTAGAGCACTTAGAATGCATCGAAAGGTCATAGGATACACAATTGGAGATATTAAGGGCATAAATCCTTCCTTTTGCATGCACAGGATTTTGATGGAAGTTGACCATAAACCATCCATTGATCATCAACGTAGGTTGAATCCTAATATGAAAGAGGTGGTTAAGAAAGAAATCCTTAAGTTATTAGATGCTGGGGTAATTTACCCAATCTCAGATAGTGAATGGGTTAGTCCAGTGCATGTGGTTCCTAAAAAAGGGGGAATAACTGTGACCAAAAATGAGAAAAATGAACTGATTCCCACAAGGGCGGTCACAGGATGGAGAATGTGCATTGATTATAGGAAGTTGAATAAAGCCACTAGGAAAGATCACTTCCCCTCCCTTCATTGATCAAATGCTAGAGATTAGCTGAGCATGCATATTTCTATTACCTAGATGGTTATTCGGGATTCCACCAAATCCCCATTCATCCCAGTGACCAGGAAAAGACCACATTTACTTGTCCCTATGGCACCTTTGCTTATAAGAGAATGCCTTTTGGTTTGTGTAATGCTCTGGCTACTTTTCAAAGATACATGACTGCAATTTTTTCTGATTTTATTGAAAACATCATAGAAGTTTTTATGGATGATTTCTCTGTATATGGTACTAACTTTGATGATTGTTTGTCTAATTTGTCTAAGATCTTGCAGCGTTGTGAAGAGGTTAACCTCGTCTTGAATTGGGAAAAGTGCCATTTTATGGTACAAGAGGGAATAGTGCTTGGACACTTAGTTTCCAGAAAAGGGATTGAGGTGGATAGGGCAAAGATTGAAGTAATTGAAAAATTGCCTCCACCAGTGAATGTGAAAGGAGTGAGGAGTTTCTTGGGACATGCCGGTTTTTACCGGAGATTTATTAAGGATGTTTTGAAAATTGCTAAACCATTGTCTAATATCTTAGTGAAAGATGTTCCATTTGATTTTAATACTAATTGTTTGCAAGCCTTTTGCAGATTGAAAGAAGCTTTGATTACAGCTCCCATTTTACAGTCACCGGATTGGAATCTACCATTTGAGGTTATGTGCGATGCCAGTGACTATGCCATAGGAGCTGTTTTGGGGCAAAGGAAAGACAAGAAGGTCCATGCCATCTATTATGCAAGTAAAACTCTTGATGGAGCCCAAGCCAATTATGCAACCACTGAGAAGGAATTGCTTGCGGTGGTTTTTGCCTTTGAGAAATTCAGATCATACCTTGTGGGTTCAAAGGTGACTGTGTACACTGATCATTCCGCACTCAAATACCTCATGAGCAAAAAGGAAGCAAAGCCTAGACTTATCCGCTGGATACTTCTCTTGCAAGAATTCGACTTGGAGATTCTAGACAAGAAAGGGGTGGAGAACTTAGTTGCGGATCACCTATCCAGACTTGAACCACCGGTGAATGAGCAAGGTAACTTGCCTATTAATGATTCCTTCCCCGATGAGCAACTACTTGCCATTTCAAAAGAGGAGGTTCCTTGGTATGCCGACTTTGCAAATTACTTAGCTTGCGGAATTCTACCACCAGAAATTAATTATCAACAGAAAAAGAAATTTTTCTCTGATTTGAAGCATTTTGTGTGGGATGAGCCGTATATCTTCCGGAGATGTGCTGATGGTATCTATCGAAGATGTGTCTCAGAGGATGAAGGTCAGAGTATATTGAATTGTTGTCATTCTTCATCCTATGGAGGACATGCTAGTGCCTCAAAGACAGCAGCCAAAGTTCTTCAATCTGGTTTCTTCTGGCCTCATATTTTCAGAGATGCTCGAAACTTTGTTATCTCTTGTGACAGCTGTCAAAGAACTGGAAATATATCTAAGAGACATGAAATGCCTCTCAATCCCATCTTGGAAGTTGAGATTTTTGATGTTTGGGGAGTTGATTACATGGGACCATTTCCACCATCTTGTAACAACAAGTTCATTCTTGTGGCGGTGGATTATGTCTCAAAGTGGGTAGAAGCAATACCATCCCCAACGAGTGATGCTAAAACCGTTATGAAGCTATTCAAAAAGATCATATTTCCAAGGTTCGGAGTTCCAAGAGCAGTGATAAGTGATGGAGGTTCGCATTTCATCGAAAGACAATTTGAAAACCTCTTGAAAAAGTACGGAGTGACTCACAAAGTCGCTACACCATACCATCCCCAAACCAGCGGACAAGTAGAGGTTTCCAATAGAGAAATCAAGAGCATATTGGAGAAGACTGTTTCGAAATCGAGGAAGGATTGGTCTCTGAAGCTTGATGACGCTCTATGGGCATACAGAACAGCTTATAAGACTCCTATTGGTATGACTCCATTCCGGTTGATTTATGGTAAGCCGTGCCATCTTCCAGTTGAGCTAGAACACAAGGCATTTTGGGCCATCAAGCTATTGAACTTTGACATGAAAATGGCTGGGGAGAAAAGGAAGTTACAACTTCATGAGCTGGATGAATTGAGGCTTGATGCATATGAACATGCCAAGACTTACAAGGAGCAGACCAAGCGTTGGCATGACAAGCACATCTTACGCAGAGAGTTCAAAGAAGGAGATCTTGTGCTGCTCTTCAACTCAAGATTGAAGCTATTTCCAGGTAAGCTCAGGTCTAGATGGTCCGGGCCATTTCAAGTTCGCCAAGTGTTTCCTTATGGAGCTGTAGAGGTGTGGAGCGAAGCCACGGGGTCCTTCAAAGTAAATGGACAAAGGTTGAAGTCTTATCTTGTTGATGAACCTATAGAGAAGGGGGTGACACACAACCTTCTCTGTCCAAGTGCTTCAAACTAAAAATGGCAGGGGTCGAGCTTAAGACCATAAATAAGCGCTTCTTGGGAGGCAACCCAAGTTCTCTTCCATTGCAAAATTTCTTTTTCTTTATGTTTTTGCATTTGTTATTTGGATAAATTTAACAAAGTTGCAGGGCAATGAACACTTACTGATGAGTGTATTTCAAGTTGAACCTCTTTTGGGACTTCAAGGCTTCAAATTCCAAGTCCAAAGGGAACAACGGTTAGGACGAGGTATGTACCACAACCATAATTCAGCTCTTGCTACCCTTAAAAAAAAAAAAAAAACAATTCCCGGAGAACCAACCACGGCTGGCCGTGGTTCCCATCATGGCCGTGGTGTTTACCACGGTCGTGGTTTCTGTCAAAAAAAAAAAAAAAAAAGATGGTTTGAGAATCCAGAACCCACCACGACCTGGCCATTATGGGAACCACGGCCGTGGTGCGTGTTCAGTGGGTTTTTAACCATACGAACCCCCCCCCCTAACTCACTCATTTCCCCACGTCTTCTCCTTCTTCTTTCCCTACCTCCATAGCCACCTTCCTCAACCTCCATCCCTCACTCCTTCTCTCACAAATCACCCTAAACCTTCCCAAATCCTCCCCTAAATTCCATCCTCCACCTCTATTTTACCATTTTCTTCTTCTTCTTCCCCATTCTTCTCGTCCTTCCCTCCATAGCTAACACCACACGTCCCTCCCCTTGCCATTTTACCATTTTTTTTCCTCCCTTTCACCACCCATTTTCTTCATCTTTTCCATCATTCCCAACCTCCATAACCCACACCCACACATTCAAACTCTCACATTTGCACCAGATTTCAAATCCCCAATTTTGAAGACGGAAACCCTAGCTTCCTGATTTTCAATAATCTCCTGCAAATTAAGAGTTCATATGGCTAGCAAACGGCAACGTGGGGATCAATCTTCATCTTCCAGAGCCAGAGGCGCTCCTTCAAGAGGTAACTCTCCTGACTCTAACCCTTTTGGCATTGTGTTTAAAAATAGAGAACAAAAAGATAGGTACAATGTGTTAGCCAAAAGAAAAATAGTAAACACTAGGTACCTAGATGACCAAGTTCTAGACACTTTAGGATTGACTGAGGAGATAAATTGGATGCTGGACAATATAGGGTGGAGCACCTTTGCTCGCACCCGTTATGTTACATTTCTTGGGCCTACATTAGAGTTTTTGAGCTCTCTTGAGGCCAATATTTTGCAAGGGGAGGGGGTCAGGATGGCCGAATCAGTTTTCGGCTATTTAATGTTGATCATGTCCTGAATTTAGAGGAGTTTAACTCCATTTTCTCCTTGCCGGTGGGTGGGGAAAGACGTTCCCCTAGAGAATTTAATGTTGGGAATTTCTGGAGTCAAATAAGCTTTAGTGGAGGTAGCTATGATTCATCCAAAGCTAAGGCCACCGCCTTAGTCAACCCCCTGTTTTCGCTATCTCCACCGCATTATGGCTAATACCTTATTTGGCCGCGGGGATAGCGATGGAGCCGTCCGCCAGGACGAACTCCTTTTCTTATGGGCTATGTTGCACAGTGTTCACTTGGACACAGGGTCTCACATGATTCGGCACTTACTCAAAGTTGCCAAGAAAGGAGAGGGTTCAATAGTCATCGGTGGGCTTGTCACTGCAATAGCCCACTATCTTGAGTATGACTTGGATGGTTTCGTCGAAGCCGAAGGGCGCAATAGAATTGATCTCATAGCTTGTATAGCTATGAAGATGATTGTTAGGGAGGAAGAGTCATATTGCTTGGTAATTCCTGATCGGCTGCACCCTTTTCCCTCCCTAACCCTGCTGCCATCTCTGTTAGAAACCCGGCAAACTGGCGTGTGCCAGTGGTGGATGAACCTGAACCACTTAACGTTCAGCAGCCTCTTCGTCCACCACCCCAAGGTCGGCCATCTAGGCTTCCTTCCTCTTCTGCAGGTACTTCTTCTGATGCTTTTGATCGGATCTACACTTCCCTTGACGCCATTCAGGCTGAGCAGGCGCTCATTCGAGCCGACCAGGCACACATCCGATCAGAGCAAGCTCAGCAGAGAGTGATGATGGAGCAACTACAAAGAACAGGGCCAGAGCATGGAGACCATGATCCGTGCTATGTATGACTGGCATATGAGCCAGCATCACTTTCCACCGCAGTGAGTCCACTTCTTTTTCTTCTCTCTCTGACTTGATGGTTTACATTGGGGACAATGTAACTCTCAAGCTTGGGGTGGGGTATTTACATTTATTTTCATGTTTTCATGCCGCATACTTAGTTGCATTTTAGCTTTTTCATATTGCACATTGCATTGTGTTGCATGATCACACCATCTTGTTACCCCAGTATAGGTTTGCATCCTCCTGTATGAACATTTTTCGCCAATTTTAAAGAAAGTGAATGTGGAACCCATGTTTTTATTCCTGTGATAGGCAAGTTTTCAAAGGGAGATCTTTTGATAGCAATGGTTAGCGTAAGGTTCTCTATTTTTGAGCTTTTCATTGATTTAGCCACTAAAGGTGAGAATTGAGCCTAATAAGGGGTATGTGCTTTACATTGATGTTAACCCCTCTTTTCTTGAGTGAAATTATGTACTCTTGGATTTGGTGCTTTAGAATTTGATTTGAAACCATTTTGAAGCGAGAATTATTGGTTGCATGCTTGAATGTGATTAAGGCATCTTAGGTATTTTTCATGGCCTTCGAACTTATTGTCACATCTTCATCCGCTAGTTGCCCATTTTGAGCCTTATGCATAATTGATTTTCTTGGTACCTATGAGGATACACCGTTGGTAACCATCTAGAACGGTTAATGGAGCAAAAACTCGGCTTAAAGCTTGTGCTTAGAATCATGTGTTTTTGAGTCTTTTGAAAAAATAAAAAATAAAAAAAAATAAAAAAAAATGTTGAAATGAATGCTTGACAAAGAAGGAAAAGAAATGAGAAAATCGTTTGGAAATGCGAAGCTATGCTTGTTATTGTATAATACCTTTGCTTCATATATGTTCTAGAGGGTTTCTTGTTACTAGAAATTTCGCTAACCCTTTGTACATATTTTCCTTTCTTTATCCTACCAAAAATCATTCCCATGGCCCCATTACAACCCTTTTGAAAGACCTTTTGATTCTTGCATGCATGCTGATTATTAGTGAAAATTTGGTTTCCTATCAAGTTCATAAAAGTGCTTTTTGAGGAGCTTGAGTGATGTTTCTTTACCCTTACACACTTTGAGAGTGATTAGATGAGTGACCCTAATTGATGGAAAGCATGAATTTAGGGAACCTAAGCTTCTATTGGACTGGACATTGATCATCTCTACACTGGTTGAATGTTTATGCCTATTACTTGCATTCGTTGTTTTTCGGGTTCTTCATTCACTGTCATATTTCAAAGTTCTGATTTTGGCCTTAGTGATTGCTTGAGGACAAGTAAAATCTTAAGCTTGGGGTAGTTTGATGCGTGTGATTCCACATCACATTTTGCATATGTTTTGCATGCATTTTCATAGTCTTTTATGCATATTTGTTTATTTCTTCATTCATTTTTCTTTTAGTTCGGATAACTGCGGTTTGGCATGTGTTATAATGCAGGAACGAGGCAAATTGAAGTGGAATGGAGCTAAGCTGAATTGATGTTGAATTAGGGACAAAATGCACCGAAAAGAAGACAAACAGACTTGACCACGGCCTGGCCGTGGTCCCCATCACGGCCATGGTTCGAGGGAGTCAAGAAAGAAGAGAACCAGAAGTCCAGACTCAACCACGGCTTGGCCGTGGTGGCCACCACGGCCGTGGTCGAGAAGCAGAGTTAGAAATTTTGGTCCAGAACTGACCACGGCCTGGCCGTGGTCCCCACCACGGCCGTGGTTCGCTTGACGAACAATTTTAAGTGACTTGTTTTCCCTTTTTAAGGAGGAGGGATTGTCAAAGGAAGGGACCAGGCTAAGGCACGAAGGAGGAGACCTACATTGGAGATTTTGAAGCTTGAAACAAGGCAAAAGGGGGAGACTCTTAAAGATGGTAATGATTTAGTGGAATAGAAGTGAGCTCACAGTGGAGAGAGGACGAAGGTTTAGGTCGCCAGGAAGAGATGCTTTGCTGTATGGACTCTTTGTTTATGTGCTTGGGATTTGGGTTTCTGCTATGGGTGGCTACGGTGGAGAAGGGAAGTTAATGAGAAGGGAGATGTGGTTATGGTTTTTTGAGGTTGAAGGGAGAGAGAGAACGTGGAGATGGAGTGGAAGATGAGGAGGATGGAGTAGGTGGTTTTGGAGGGTGATTGCTGGGTTTTTTTTGGTTGGAGAAAGATTTGGAAAGAATTGGGTTCTCCAGCCTTTTGAAGAAAATGATGGCAGAGGCATTTATGGAGGGATCCTTCACGTTTTGGAGGTGAGAGGATGGTAGTGGGTGTGATGATTGCTCACCGTCTGGGAGTTTGGCAGCTTCCTTCAAATTTTCATCTTCTCCCGACAAATCTCCCTAAAATCCTCCTTTTTTATCAAAATTCTCTCTTTTTTTTTTTTTCTATTGACTCTTTCTTCTTTTTTTTTTTTTTTGCGTCAATCACTCTTTCCCCCCCCCTCTTTTTTTTTTATATTGAGCCCTCCACCCCCGTGACTATTTTTTTTATATTTTTATTTTATTTATTTATTTTTTTACTTTTTTGTTTTGGTTTTTTTTTGTTACTTTTCTTTTCTTCTTCTTTTTTTTTTTTAGCCTGGTCAAAATTGGGTGTTCACATTAATAAAATGCATTTATGAGTTCTCTCATTTTTCATTCCATTAGCTTTCATCCCACCATTATCATGACCTTCTATTCATTTCATTTTTCTTGTGTCAACATCACTTATTACAGATCTGAAAATGACTCTCTTGAAAGTGACAAGATGTCAATATCTCATCATATAATTTTGAACACCCTGTTAATCATACTGATGAGGATAATGAGGATGATTAGGAAACTTCACCTGAGTTAATGAGATTACTTGAACAAGAAGCTAAAGAAATCCAACCCCATGAGGAACCAATTGAAGTAATTAACTTGGGGACTGAAAATGATAAGAAAGAAATCAAAATTGGTACCTCGATGAAAGAAGATGAGCATAACATGTTGATTAAACTCTTGTTTGATTATAGTGATGTCTTTGCATGGTCATACCAAGATATGCATGGGCTAGACACTGACATAGTTGAGCACAAATTGCCACTAAAACCTGGGTATCCTCCGGTTAAGCAAAAGTTGAGACGAATGAAAGCTGAGATGTCCCTAAAAATCAGAGATGAAGTAAAACGATAGTTTAATGCTGGATTTCTTGCAGTTGCAAAATACCCACAATGGGTTGCCAACATTGTTCCTGTCCCAAAGAAAGACGGGAAAGTCCGAATGTGTGTGGACTATCGAGACTTAAATAGGGCCAGCCCTAAAGATGACTTCCCGTTACCTCACATTGATGTCTTGGTGGACAACACTACTCAACATTCATTTTTTTCCTTTATGGATGGTTTCTCGGGATACAATCTGATCAAGATGGCACCGGAAGACATGGAGAAGATTACATTCATCACTTTGTGGGGAACCTTCTGCTACAAAGTGATGCCTTTTGGTTTAAAAAATGCTGGGGCAACGTATCAAAGAGCTATGGTGACATTGTTCCATGACATGATGCACAAAGAAATAGAAGTTTATGTGGATGATATGATTGCGAAGTCAAAAACAGAAGAAGATCATATAATCAATCTGCAAAAGCTTTTTGAGCGATTGACGAAGTTCAAACTCAGATTGAATCCTGCAAAATGCACTTTTGGTGTCAGATCAGGCAAACTATTGGGGTTTGTGGTGAGCCAGAAAGGAATAGAAGTTGATCCTGACAAGGTTCGAGCAATACTGGACATGCCAGTCCCTCGCACTGAAAAGGAAGTTCGGGGATTTTTGGGAAGGTTGAATTACATCGCTCGATTCATATTCCAGCTCACAGCAACATGCGAGCCGCTCTTTAAGTTGTTATATAAGAATCAGCCAGTCAAGTGGAATGAAGATTGCCAAAGAGCCTTTGAAAAAATCAAGCAGTATTTACAAGAACCCCCAGTTTTGGCGCCTCCAGTGCTAGGGAGACCTCTCATTATGTATTTGACTGTGCTTGATGAATCTATGGGTTGCATACTGGGGCAACATGATGAGTCCGGTAGGAAAGAACGCGCCATTTATTACTTAAGTAAAAAGTTCACCGATTATGAGGCAAAGTACTCATTGGTAAAGCGAACTTGTTGCACCTTGGCATGGGCTGCCCATCGATTGAGGCAATACATGTTGTGTTACACTACTTGGTTGGTGTCCAAAATGGATCCTATCAAGTATATCTTTGAGAAACCCGCTCTCACTGGCAGAATCGCGCGATGGCAAGTTTTATTATCGGAGTATGAAATTGTTTATGTCACCTAAAAGGCAATTAAGGGAAGTGCCCTTGCGGATTATCTGGCTAACAAACCTATAGAGGATTATGGGTCAATGCAATATGAGTTCCCTGATGAAGATATAATGGCTCTGTTTAAAATGAGGAATCCTCTGAAAAAGAAAAATGGACTATGTGGTTTGATGGAGCCTCTAATGCACTGGGGCACGGCATTGGAGCCATCTTGATCTCCCCTGAAGATAAATTCATCCCAGTCACAGCAAGATTGTGTTTTAACTGTACTAACAATATAGCAGAAAATGAAGCGTGTGCTTTGGGTATTCAGGCAGCAATAGAATCAAAAGTGAAGATCTTGGAAGTATATGGGGACTCTGCCTTAGTCATTCATCAACTAAAAGGAGAATGGGAGACCCGTGATGCCAAACTGATCCCATACCATGTTTACATCAAAGAATTGATTAAGCAATTTGATGAAGTCACTTTTCATCATGTTCCTCAAGAAGAGAACCAGTTGGCTGATGCTTTGGCTACACTATCATCAATATTCCAAGTAAGTCATGAAAGGGACCTACCACTTATAAAAATGGAAAGTCGTGACTATCTTGTATATTGTCAAGTGGTTGAAGATGAGCCTGATGGGAAGTCGTGGTACCATGACATCAAATGTTTCATCAAGAATAGGGAGTACCCTGCAGGCGCTTCAGAAAATGACAAGAGGACCCTGAGGAGGCTCGCGATGAGTTACTTTCTGAATGGGGAAATACTTTACAAAAGAAATCAAGATATTGTGCTTCTAAGATGTGTTGATGCAATGGAAGCAGAAAAGATTATTGAAGAAGTACATGAAGGTTCCTTTGGAACTCACTCCAATGGACATACAATGGCAAGAAAAATCCTAAGATCTGGTTATTATTGGTTAACCATGGAAACTGACTGCTTCAATTATGTAAGGAAGTGCCATAAGTGCCAAACATATGCTGATAAGATCAATGCGCCGCCAGTCCCCTTGAATGTCCTAGCAGCACCCTGGCCATTCTCTATTGGGGTATGGATGTCATAGGACCTATTGAACCTAAGGCCTCAAATGGGCATCGCTTTATCCTTGTCGCGATAGACTACTTCACCAAATGGGTTGAAGCTGCTTCTTATGCCAATGTGACCAGGAATGTGGTGATCAAGTTCATCAAAAGAGAGTTGATATGTCGTTATGGTCTACCAAATAAGATCATCACTGACAATGCAACTAACTTGAATAACAAAATGATGAAGGAAATGTGCGAGAATTTCAAGATCCAACATCATAACTCCTCGCCATACCGCCCAAAGATGAATGGGGCTGTTGAGGCAGCAAACAAAAACATCAAGAAGATCATCCAAAAAATGGTTGTGACATACAAAGATTGGCATGAGATGCTTCCCTTTGCTCTGCATGGTTATCGCACGTCTGTCCGTACCTCAACTGGGACAACTCCTTTCTCTTTAGTTTACGGAATGGAAGCCGTACTCCCTATTGAGGTAGAGATCCCCTCATTAAGAGTACTGATGGAGACAAAATTGGAAGAGGCCGAATGGGTCCAAGCTCGACTAGATCAGTTGAATCTTATTGAAGGTAAAAGGTAACGCGCACTGTGTAATGGCCAGTTATATCAAAGGAGGCTTATGAAAGCCTATGCAAAAAAAGTGCACCCTCGACAATTTCAAGAAGGAGACTTAGTGCTCAAAAAGATCCTGCCAATTCAAAAAGATCATCGTGGAAAATGGACTCTAAATTACGAAGGACCTTATGTCGTGAAGAAGGCTTTCTCTGGAGGGTCCTTGATTCTTGCAAAAATGGACAGTGAAGATCTACCACTTCCTGTAAATTCAGACGCAGTCAAGAAAAATTATGCGTAAAAGCACTACTTGTCAAAAAAAAAAAAAAGAAAAAAGAAAAGAAAAGAAAAAGGAAAAACATGGCTCGCTAGGTGGAAAACCTGAAAAGGCTACCTAGGCAAAAGTTAGAGCAACCTGGTAGGTTGAAAACTCGAAAGAGCAACCTAGGCAAAAGTTAAGGTCCAAAATAAAATGACAATAGTGCTTGATATGACAAAGGAAGTGAGACCTGAGTAGTTGAGTCTTCATGATAGGGAGGAGCAAATCTCTGCTTTAGAGCAAACTAAGTTTCCATATTGGGGCAGGTCAAACGATCCCAACTGGGGCAGTCAAAGTCTTCATAGGCTGGTTAATGGGTGTTCAAAATCAGGTATGCAGAGGATTGACGCTGATTACGATAAAGGGTTTCACTGGAAGAACTGAAGACCTTTACCCTTATCATCCCTCTATAAATTTCCATCTCAACCCTTCCCTTTCCCCTTCCTACTGCTGCCACCCTAGCCATCAAAGAACTACATTGAGTTGGATTAAAGGCTTCTGGCAGTTTTCTTTCCGTTTGCTTTCCAATCATGATTGAGAGATAAATTTTGACAGTTTTCTTTTCCTTTGGCTTTCTGCTCTTTATTCAGAAACGTTAAGATTAATGTTTAGCTAATTAATCATATATCAAGCAGACAAATCAATAAAAAGGGGAAGAATGATTCAGAAAAGGGGGATCGTTCAGAAAAATACAAGCAAAAAATCATAGAGCAATCACGGACTGAGAAAATTACAGAGACAGATTAATCAGAGAGATACATTGAGCACCTCCTCCATCTTCACCAACACCAAGCCACCCAGTTAACTCACCCTTAACAACCACCTTGCTACCTTCATCTCTAGCCACCAACCTCCACTCCATTCACCTTCACCTTCCTCACCCTTAACGCATCCTACTGCCACCTCTCACTCCTCTTCAACTTCTCAACAATCACAACCCATCAAGAATCCAAACCACCCACAACCACCATAAGCCACCATCAACAAATAACCACCACTCACAAACTAGAAAATCACTATTACCTCCTCCTAACCGGAGCGCAATCAACTGCGCACTCCGGTCGCGCACCACCTCGCGAGACAGAGCCACCGCGCCGCCGTTCTGGACCCATCACCCAACCGACGAGTTCCGGCCACCACGCTCGGAACCGTTCCCCTCCTCCTCATCGCGAACCAGCACCGAGCTAGGACCAGCGACCCACACGCGTGACCCACCAGCCGTCCAGTCGTGACCACCTTTGCCGTCGAACCAGCACCGGCCAGACCATCTCAAGCCAGATCCGGCGAGCCGCTACCTCGTGCCGCTGCAACTAGAAACGTGAGTTGTTCGGTCTTCACTGTCGCTCTCCAGGACCCAGACCGGCTGCCGAACTCAATCCTCCCAGATCCGGTACCGGCGCCGGCATTCCTTCCCTGCCATACAAGCTGCTACTCTCCGCGTCCACCCACCGTGAGTCCTCCTTTTTCCCCTGTTCTTCTTTCTTTTCATCTTCATTTTTGATGGGTCTGAGACTATAAGTCTCCCTTTTTATTTTGCTGCTGCTTTTTTTTTTCCTCTTTCTTTGATGGGCTTATAGCCCATTTCCCTTTTTTTTTTTTACTTACTAAAATAGAAAAAAGGTGCGAAATAAAAAAGATCCAAATATGTTTTGAATTTTAGGATTTAGTACTTGTTTGATCATATTTATTTTACTTTATAATATGTTTTATATTGTGTTTTGTGATTAATAAAAAATAAATAAATAAAATAAAAATGAATAAAAGATAAAAAAAATCATAAATAAAAAATGTAATGAAAGTGAACTTGTGATTTGCTTTGATTTGACTATAGTTTGTCTGTCTCTTCATAACTTGTAAATTTATCTTACTGATTAAAACTGGCCGATGACAGAAAATTTGAGAGAGGATCGGAGCACCGATCAAATACACTCTTCCCGATAATCTTGAGGCTTTATATTGGATTTTGCCAAGAGCATTGGCGAGGTCTAATTCTCACACTAAATTAAATAATTTTGTAAATTAAATTACTTTTTAAAAAAAACACAAAATAAAAAATCATTTTGTAAAATACAAATCCTCAAATAAAAGTGAACAATTTCATACAGTTCAACATCATGATAGTGGTGAATTAAAGTTCTATTTTTTTATGAAGACTTTTTTTGGAAATTACTACAAAAATCTCATTGTGCCAAAAAATATTTTTCTTGATTGTAAATGAGATTTTATTTGGCCATTTACTTAAAGAAACATTTTCCTACCTTAAACAAATTTCTTTGAATTAAAATTATTCGTTGAAATATTATTTTTTATTTGGCCATTTATTTTGAAAATTACTTCTCTTCAAAAAGATAAAATTTTAATTCACCTCTTTTATATAATATGTTGTAGACTTAGAATTTGTTCAAAAATAATGGCTATTTAGTCACCCATTCCATGTCTTAGTCATTTATCATCTTTGATAACATGAGGACAAAATGGGACATATCAAATAACAACAAAAATAATTCTTTTTAAAAAGGACTAATTTAAATAATCTTTCAAATAACATTAGATTAAATAGGTAACCGTTCTTAGAACGGACGGTGTAGGGTGCTAATACCTTCCCCTACCCGTAATCAACCCCCGAACCTCAAACTCTGAAACGTAGACCATCTTTTAAGTGTCCAATTGCACCATTCCATTTAATGGATAAAGTGATTGGTGGCGACTCCCAACACCTTGAGGTCCTTTCCTCCTTATTTCTTTTTATTTTCGCGATTCGGGATGGTTGCAACACAAGGCAGCTGATTTTACTGCCAACTAAGGAAAGTAAATGAAATTGGTTGAGGCTATGAAATGTTTTCAGTGCAAATTAGTAGCAATAAATTGTATGGTTGAGAAGCAAGTAGTTGGAGAAATTTTCTCCTATTTCGCTCAATGAAACAACATAAAGGAAGAGGTTCTCCTCTATAAATAGAGGACTCCTCCATCAGTTTTTACATCACATTCCAAAGAGAAAAAATCATTGTTTCTCCTGAGAGTTTTTCATTCTTGTCTTTTAGAACGTATTTTAGAGAAAGGTGTATTGTCCTATCTCAAGAGAGGGTATTATTGTTCTCTCTTTGTACTTAGAGAGAAGTTACAATTTTCTTCTACATAGTGAAAATCTTCTAGTCTTACTCGTGGTTTTTCCTTCATCATTAAGAGGGATTTTTCACATTAAATATTATGTGTCAGTTCCTATTTTCTCAACTCTAATTTAGTTGTGTGATATTGTTTCAATAAGTCTGGTATCTAACACTTACAACTACGTAATTAATGAGTCAACAAGTTAGTTAAGTGATTGGGTAGATTAGTTATCATTCAGTTAGTATGTTAAGAAGTTTGTTAAATTAGTTAACCAAATTGTGCTCATAACAGTGTGGTATATAAACATCACCTTCCTTATGTATTACACACACTTGTATCATTTTCTCTTGGTAATCAGAGAAGTTCTGTTTCAGTATGGTATCAAGAAAAAATTGATTTGCTCTACTGCTACTCTTTCTCGCTCTTCTTCACGAATTTTCTTTCAAACCTTTTCTCCATTTTCTTTCATCATTTGTAGCTTGTCTTTCCTGTTCTGCTCCTTCCAAATGACGCAGTTTTCAGTTATCAATGAATATCTAATCCTTTCTTCCTCCTCCATGGAGATAACCCTGGTCTAACTCTTGTTTCACAAGTATTCATAGGGGATAACTACAATTTATGGTGTCGATCCATGAAAATGGCTTTCAGTGCTAAAAACAAGTTTGGCTTTGTTGATGGCTCAATTTAGAAATCTAAATGTTCAGATCCTTAACTTCTCTTCGCATGGGAGCTTAACAACAATATTGTCATTACCTGGCTTCTCAATTTTGTCTCCAAAGACATTATCATTGGTGTTATCTGCTCAGAATCTACAATTGAGATCTGGAATAATTTGCATAATAAATTTCAGCAAAAGAATGGTCCAATAATATTTCAGCTCAAGAAAGATATCAAGAGTATTGCTCAAGAAAACAATACTGTGAGCCAGTATTTCACCACATTGAAGGCAATTTGGGAAGAGCTTGTTGATTATAAACCTGTTTATAGTTGTTCTTGTGATGACTTAAAGGTAGAGGTGTTAAATGAGTTAGCTCGACTCATTTAGCCCGACCCATTTAAGCTTATAGGTTAAACGGGTCAAGTTAAAAATATGTAAATTTAAATGAGTTGATATTTTACTAGCTTAGTCTATTTAAGAGCAGCCAGCATGCCTAAACGAGTTGATGCCTCTTTTCTTTTGTGTAAAATTTTGCTTTAAAAGTCAATAAGCTAATAACCAAACTTAATATCACAAAATGCATATCGAATCAAATTCAAACAAATATCAGTTTCTAAAAAAAAAAGATAGCTAAAACGTCTTCTTTGCAATAACAAATTCAAACAAATATTTTAATCAACAAAAAAAGTAAGATAGAAACGTCGACTGCTCTAATTTGGCAGTGGCACGAATGAAGTTATGAAGAGGAAGTAGAAAGAAGCAAGAAACAGTAACAGAGAGAGAGAGAGGCCTGAGGTGATGAGAGGGAGAAAGTCAAAAAGAGTCACGTGAATGGGGAAAGAAAAAAGGGAATTGGCCGAATGGGACAATAGGTGACAACAGATAGTAGCACCAGCATTAAAAAAAATTGTTAAAAAATATTAAACGAACCATGGACCAACCTGAAGACTAAACGGACTAGTCTATTTGACCAACAGATTAAACGAGTGCGATAAAAAATGAATTGATTTAAACAAGTCAGCATTTTTGAGACACAATCCACCTAATTTTTCTTGATAAACAGGCTAATCCAGCAGATTTGACCACTTTTAATGGCCCTACTTGAAGGCTTAGAATGACCATACTCAAATCGAGTACATGTTAAGTTTTCTAATGGGTCTCAATAATTCTTATTCTCAAACTCAAGGTAAAATCCTCTCAATGGAGCCAATTCCTCCCATAAACAAAGTGTTCACCTTGATCATTCAAGAAGAGAGCAATGCGAGGCTAGATCTGCTATCTCTCAGAATTTTGATTAGCAGTTAGCCTTTGCTGTGAAATCAACTCTTGCGAGGTCCAATCTAGATTCGAAATAAAAATATGTGAAGAAAGACAGACCTATGTGGCTTGATGGGACAATGGATAAGTGTTACAAGATTCATGCTTACCCTCCCCGGGTACAAGTTCAAATCCCAATCAATCTCTTGTTTTGCTGATGTTCATAAGATGTCTGATTAACTTGGTGCCTCCATTGGTGTTTTTAATATGCAGTTATCAGCAGCTCAATACTAGCAGCTCGTAGCCATGCTAACTTCACAGATATCCCATGCCTTAAAGCCTGTTGTGGAGCATGATGATTTTGCTGATGCTTCTACAGGCATCACTTTGTTAGATAAACATGATGTTCATTTTGAAAATCTAGATTATTAAGTGTTAGATTCGGGGGCAACTAGTCATATTGCTTGTTCTTTTAAATATTTCACTTCTTATCACTTAGTGTCTCATTCTTTTGTCACTTTACCTAACAGGTCTCGGGTTCTCATTCATCTTATAGGCACTGCACAGTTATCTTCCATTCTTGTTCTTCAAAATGTTTTCTATATTCCTCAATTTCATGTCAATTTGATTTCTATTAGTGCTCCAAACAGCCATCAATCAAAGTTATCTTGGATTCTAATTCAGTTTTTCTACAGGATCACAATCTCTCCAGGATGATTGGTAAGGGTGATCGTGTTGGAGGTCTCTATATATTTCAAGCTCATCCTTCACCATCAATAGACACAATAATTGCATCTACTCATGTACGTCATATAGTTCATTCGACTTCTTGTATTTCAAATTCTGTTTTTTCAAATTTTGTTATTAATAATACTGCTGTCAATCTATGGCATGCAAGACTTGGTCTTGTATCTCATAGGAGACTTCAATTGCTTGCTGATAAATTTTAGATTATTATTCCAAAATCATATGATTCAAATTCTTGTCTCATTAGTCCCTTAGCTAAATAGAGAATATTGTCTTTTATTTCTAATAATCACATGTCCCCTTCTCCTTTTGATTTGATTCATTATGATGTATGGCGCTCCTATCGCACACTCACATACTCTGGTAACAGGTATTTTTTGACATATGTGGATGACTTAACTAGGTTCACTTGGAACTACTTGATGTCATACAAATATGAGGCTTCCAAGTTAGTCGTGCAATTTTTTAGTTTGGTTGAGACACAATTTGGGAAAGTTATTAAAACTTTCAAATTAGAAAATGCCAAGGAGTTAGTCCTCACTGATTTCCTACAACAAAAGGGCACTATTCATCAGTATTCATGTGTCTAAAGACCTCAACAAAATACAGTTGCTGAAAGGAAGAACCAGCATTTGCTTAATGTTGCAAGGTCCTTGTACTTTCAGTCTAACGTTCCAGTGAGCTTTTGGGGAGACTACTTGGCCACAAACCACTTTTCTAATCAATAAAATACCTTCTCCATTGCTAAAAAAATTAGACCCCATACCAATTGTTGTTTCACAAAGAACTTGATCATAGTGCTTTGAGAGTCTTTGGGTGCCTTTGCTTTGCTTCTAACCTACCCTCATCAAGAACTAAGTTCTAGTCAAGAGCCATCTCGTATGTTTTCCTTGGTTATCCATTGGGTTATAAAGGATACAGGTTGTATAACCTACAACCCAAAACTTTTTACATTTCTAGAGAAGTTGTGTTCCATGAACACACATTTCCACTCCAAGCCTAACCACACCCAAACCCTCTTATTAATCCTTTTCCTAATTTGGTCTCACCATTACCAACATTTGATGTTCCCAACCAGCATGTCACACCGCCCACCCAATATCCATCCCAACACTCAACTTGTCACCAGTACTAACCTTGACACTAGTGTTGCCATTATAACAATTCCCACTTCACAACCAAAACATGTTGTGGTTCGAAAATCCTCTAGAGTTTCCTGACCTCCTTCCTACTTGCAAGATGATAAGTACTGGTTTTACTGAGAAAGAAACAATAGAGTCTAGCTCCTTACAATAGGGAAAACCCCTCTTGATTACACTGAAAAATAGAAAATAAAGCAAAGAAACCTGTAGATCTTCAAGGGCCTGCTTCCTCCCTACCCAAAAGCCTCAATTCTTTACTCAAATGATTGGATGTCTTCTCCCCTCCTCCATTTTCCTATTTATTTCCTCTGCTAAGTGCCTTTTCATTTGTCATAACCCCCTTAGTTAAATGCTAATTGCTACCCCTCGTTACTCTCTCTAGCTCACTCTCCTTCTTCTTTTCCCTTCTCTTATACTCAAGTGTTACGGGTCCATCAATACCCTCCCCTTTTAGTTTCACCTTGTCCTCAAGGTGAAGGTTCGAATAAGGGTCCCCTAACAATTGAAGGAAACTTCCATCAGGGCTCCATTGCTTGAAGTATGAGTGAGACTCAAAATGAACCCCAGGCGAGCTAGGTAACTCTAGGTTGGGGTAAGCTTTTCTGCGACTTTATCAGCAGGATTGACTTCGTGTTCAATTGTATACTAAGTAGTTACATAACAATATCGTATTCCTCAAAACAATTTAGCTGAATGCAAACAACATGAAACTTGTGTGGGAGTGATGAACCCCCATTTTCACTAATCCATTGAAGCAACTTACAAGAACTACACCCCAAAAGCTGCAAGCCTGGCATTCCAATGTATATATTTAATTCAAGAAGGCATATGTTATCACTTACTTTTTTATACTCACCAAAATATTCACTTTCTCCAAAATAAATTCTAGACAACGACTCTTTCACACACACATTGGAAAATTTCAAAGGAGAAGAACAAATTGCGATACTACACTTTGCAATCAATAGCTGCCCACATTAGCTTTCAGCATGAGTAGGCATCCCATATTAAAGTGTTGGTTCACATGTTGGCTCTTGCTCAATCACAGTTTTAGTTTCACTCCCACCATTCCATACGATGGATTACTGCCCAGACCACAAATTGGGCTCAACACCCACCCCCTTCCACCTGGGTTGTCTTGCGCCCCAGCCCATTTACTAGTCAATGTGGGCCTACTAGAATAGACCTAAATCCTCAGGTAGAATACCCATAATTTTGACCTAATGCCCAATTTTTATCTTCCACCCTTTGAGCCATCATCATCAAGGAATGGAGATCCCCGGAGCTAAACAATCGCAACTCTGCTTTCACTTCATCTTTTAGTCCATTCATGAATGCTCCGTGCATGAATTCCTCATCCACGTAACGAAGTGGAGCAGACAGGAGCTCAAATTGCTCTCGATACTCCATGACCGAACCTTTCTACCGTAATCCCATTGGGTTTTCTGATGAAGCGATCTGAAACCTCCCCAGGAGTCCTCGTCAAAAAATTGGCCAAGTTATCGTCCCTATCTATGGTTCCTACCACTGGTACTAATTCAATGCCCATCCCTCCAAACACACCACCACTATAGCAACTTTCTCCATTTCTGGGATTTGATTGATCTCAAAGTGCTGTTCAATATGGTACAACCACTCGTGCAGATCGTCACTCATAAAATATGGCACCTACACCCATCATATCCTCTCCTCTCTGTGAATGGCTTCGAGATCAGGTTCCTCTTCATTTCTTTCCCAATTTCCATGTTAATTTCCTTCTCCTTCTAGAACCACTTGTGCATTCTGAATGGCCACCGCTATCTACTTCGTCATCGTCCTCATCATCTCCTGAAATCCCTGTTCAATGGACTCCATCTGCCATTCCACCACTTCCAATTTGCTCTCCATGCATGTAGATACCATCCAAACACTCCTCGGATCAAGAGTTCTAATACCAATTGATACGTACTGGTTTTATTGAGAAAGAAACAATATAGTCTAGCTCCTTACGATAGGGAAAACCCCTCTTGATTGCACTAAAAAATAGAAAATAGAACCCAAAAAAATCTGCAGATCTTTGAGGGTCTGCTTCCTCCTTGCCTTTCTTTACTCAAATGATTGGATGCCTTCTCCCCTCCTCCACTTCCCTATTTATTCCCTCCACTAAGTGTCTATTCATTTGTCATAACCGCCTTAGTTAAATGCTAATTGCTGCCCTTCATTACTCTCTCCAGACTACTCTCCTTCTTCCCTTCCCTTCTCTTATACTCAAGTGTTAAGGACCCATCACAAGATTACACTTGCAATGTTACCTCTGATTATTCACCATACCCCATTTGTAATCATGTCACCTACGATCGACTCTCTTCTTCTTTCAAGCACTATACTTTTCAAATTTCATCAGTCTATAAACCTACTTATTATCACCACGCTATGAAGTTTCCTTAATGGAAAAAAAGCCATGGATGAAGAACTACAAGCACTAGAGGCCAATAATACTTGGACTATTATGACACTTCCTCTTGACAAGTATACAATCGGATGTCGTTGGATCTACAAGGTTAAATTCAAACTTGATGGCAAGATTAACTGGCATATAGCTCATTTGGTTTCCAAAGGGTATACACAATATGTTGGGGTCAATTTCATGGACACTTTTCCACCTGTGGCCAAACTCATAATCTTGTGACTTCTTCTTTCTTTAGCTGCTTTGAAAGGTTAGAAGTTGCTTCAGCTAGACATTAATAATGCTTTTGTGAACGGCGACTTGTTTGAAGAGGTTTATATAGATTTACCTTTGGGATATCCAAGGTAAGGGAGCATATGGTCTGTAAGCTTAACAAATCTTTCTATGGTTTGAGAGAAGCATCCAGACAGTGGGTTGAAAAGTTTTCCACTGCCCTCAACTCCTATGGCTTCACATAATGTCGCAATGATTATTCCTTGTTCACACAAGGTTCCAATTCTACATTTGTGGCTTTACTCGCCTATGTGGGCGATATCATCATTACTAGTATCTTTGGCAATGATTGATACTATTATGTCCACTTTACAATCACTCTTTAGGTTGAAAGTCCTTGGTAACTAAAATACTTTCTTGGCTTGGAAGTGGCACAATCCAAGCGAGGCATTTACTTGTCCTAACACAACTATACATTATTTATGCTTGAAGACACTAACTTCAGAGATTGTAAACTAATTGATTTTCTAATGGATCCCAACTACAAGCTTAGTGCAAATGATGGTGACCCTCTTCCAGATGGTTCCTTATATGAGAGACTAATTGGATGTTTGATGTATCTCACTTTCTCCCACCCTGATATAAGCTATGCAGTTAATAAACTCTGTCAGTATATGTCAAAGCCTCGCATTACTAACGTACGAGCTATTTATCAATTGTTTTTATACTTGAAATCATCACTAAGCAAGGTCTACCTTTTTCAGTAGATTCATCACTCAGTCTCAAGGCATATGTTGATGCAGATTGGGTGATTACCTAGACAACAAAAGATCTACCACATGGTATTGTATATTTCTAGGCCACTCTCTTATCTCCTAGAAACCAAAAAAGCAAACTATTGTGTCTATATTTTTTGCTGAGGCTAACTACAAGGCCTTGGCAAGTGTTTCTAGAGAAGTTCATTGGATTTATACTCTTTTGAAAGACTTTGAAGTTTCAGTTAGACCCACAGTGTTGTTTTGTGATAATCAAGCAGCTATTCACATCACCTTCAATCGAACTTTGAATGAAAGATCCAAGCACATTAACATTGATTATCATTTTATGTGAGAATTGGTGACTTCTGGACTTTTGAAACTCATTCATGTTCCATTTGCCTATCAGTTGGCTAGCATACTGACCAAACCACTCCTAGCTTCCCAATCCCATAACTTATTGTACAAGATGGGTACTCTTGACATCCATTGCCTATCTTGAGGGGGAGTTTTACTATTTATAATTAAGTAATTAATGAGTCAACAAATTAGGTAGATTAGTTATCATTCAATTAGTTTGTTAAGAAGCTTGTTAAGTTAGGTCACAAATTGTGCTCATAATAGTGTGGTATATAAACACCACATGCCTTATGTATTACACACTTGTATCATTTTCTCTCTGTTTCAATAATTTATTACAACCAAATAATTACATTTTATAGTAACATGTCAGAACTAGTGGTGAAAATATATTTGATTTCTCCTTAATGAGCTCTGTCATCATTAATGATTTGATGCACTAAACGAAAATTTTAATTTCTCCTTTATCCTTCTTTATTAGAAATTATTTGGTCTTTTTGGTCTTCACAAAGGTATTTTCACATTGTTTTGAGTGTGATACTAATATTGTTCAAAGTAATGAAGTTGTCTTTCCTAATAATGTATTTTTACGAGCGCAAACCCCTAACATTAGAGAATCCTGAACAACTTACCTTCATGTTAGTTTACCCTCTCTTTTTTTCACACTTGATCATAGATCTCCATTGAAACAATTTTTTTTAATGTTTGTTAACTTGTTAATTTATGCAGGCAATTCATAATTCATGTAAAAGAGTACAAATGTCCGTTTAGATGATGAAATTGGAATTACAGTTTAGAATTTTAAATTCAATTCTAATTCTGCTAGAATTGGAATTAACTAAGAATATTAAATTTTAAGTTTGAAATAAATAAATAATTGAGCTATAGAACTGTAATTTTGCCAGCGATGGTGGTTGGAGGGCGTTGTCGAAGATGGTGATCAAAGGGCACTGCTAGCGATGACGGTTGATGGACGTTGCCAGTGACAGTGGTCCAAGGGCACTATCAGCAATGGAGGTTGGAGGGCACCACTGGTGGACTTCGCTGGCGACTGGTCCAAGGACCTTGCTAGCGATGGAGGTTGGAGGACATCATCAGTGATGGTGGTCGGTGGAAGCCACCGACAATAGTGGTCGGTGGACTCTGCTAGCGACAATAGTTGGAGGAAGCCACCAACTACTAAGTCGGCATCTACAACAATGGTTGCTAGAATATGTGACAAAGATAATAAATAATAATTATAACATTATTTTTAATTTTTGTGCTTGGATTTGTAATTCTTAGTATCTAGGCTAAGAATTGAAAATAGTACAAAATAGTTGGAATTGGATTCAAAATTGGAATTGCAATTCTAATGTACACACCAAATAAGATAATTGAAAGTAGCATGTCCAATTCCAATTTCAAGGCTCAATTCCAAGCCTAATTCTACACGCCAAATGGCACCTAAGTTTTATTTTTTATGATGATAAAATGGAGAGTTTGGGAAACATTACAACTTTAAAAATAAAAATCAACCATTAAAGCAACAATGATATTGTACTAGTGAGGAAAATGTCATTTCTCATAAAGAATGGAGGAGTACTATAAAGGATTGAAACTCCTGTCAAAGTGAAGAAATGCTTTTTTTGTCACTTACCTTTTTTATATGAAAAGCTAGGAGACTTGAGCATGTTTGGGAAAGATTAAATGTTTTCCAAAACAGTTTTTTTTCTTCATAAAAGATGTTGTCAACATATTATGAGATGTTAGGAAACAATTGATAAAATTAATTATAATCGAAAACTTATTTTGTTTATACTAGAAAAATGTTTTTTTAAAAACCATATTTTTTGAGTATTTTGATTATAATTAGAATTTCAAAATATTTACTAAGATTTTACTATATAAAAGGATTTCTTTTATAGCATCCATATAAAATATATTATCTTAAAATCACTTTTCAGTCTACATATCTATTGAGTGTCAAAATTAGCCTTTTTGACAAATATAGAATGAGGTAGTATGAAGCCACAAAAAATGACTAAGTTTCAAGGATTTGTCGAAGACAGTGATCGACGAAGCAGTTAACCGATATCAATGATGTTTTGACAACTGACTCATCCAGGATCACAAGTCAAAGAAGACCATATCGATAGAAGGAAAGATTCAACAGAAACCAAGTGTCAGAAGATAAGTGGATTTGACAAAGAAACAATAGACAAAACAAGAAGCTTCAAAAACAAAATCCAAAATTGTTGTCAAAGTGAAACTATGCAAGTATGTTGAAGCCATGCAAGTGAAAATTTGTCGATGTTAAAGCTTATGGTCGACGAGGAACAATTTGTAAGCTAAAAGGAGATCATGATGGGTCCCATCACTGAGCGTGGGAAGTTCCCAAAGTTAATGCTGAAAGAGCAACAACGTGGCATCATAGGAAAGTTAGAAGCTGGAGAGAAGAAAGAAACCACCCACTACTTAGAGCAGTTACTATGTTGAAGGGCATGTGGAAAATTAAGCACATGTTATAAAATTGATTGACTACCGAGTGGCAACATCCTAGGGGCTATAGAGATTAAAATTTAAGCACTAAAAGGAGAGACTGGTTGCTGATAAATAGAAGATTGAACAAAATTTAACAAGCTAGTCCATCTACTTGCAACACACCCTATACTTCCTATGAAGATGGCTTTTGCATAAGAAGCAAAATTGAATTGTGCCTCTATTAAATTTTTTGAACTTTTATCTAACACTTAAACATGTTTTCTCAAGTATATAAACTTGGATATTATGATAAGAAAGTTAGCATCTCCTTCAGAAAGATTTTTATAAATTCGAGTAGTCTTTCTTCCACCGTAGCCTCTTCAAGCTAGACTACAAGTATTATTTTCACACCTAACCTCTTCAGACTCACTTAGAAACCTCATAGACCACTGTCGGGTCAAGGTTACAAGAGTCAAAAATGAGTTTGTGTTTGTTCACTCACACACTTAAAAAGTGGATTACAATGCTTAGAATCAGAGCACTGAAGTCTACTTACAAGATATAGAAAGAATGTACAAGTAGAGATAAAGTATTGCTATCAGAAAGAAATATAACAGGAGCTAATATGATCAGAAAAGTAGGTTTCAGTTCCCCAAAACCCAACTGTAAGTAAACAGAATAAGGTAATAAATTAACACTTGCACCTAGATCTAGCAATGCTCTCTCAATATGATGATCCCTAATTTTACAAGCAATAGTGGGTGATCTAAGGTCTTTACACTTAATAGGATATTTATTGAGAATCATTAAATTTACCTACTCTATAAAAAAGGCCTTCTTTGGAACATTAGATTTCCTCTTCACAATGAGAAGATCCTTCAAGAATTTAGCATATGCATGAACCTATCTAATAGCATAAAAAAAGGCAAGTTAATTTGCACTTGTTTGAAATTTCTAGAATATCACTTGACTGTGCAGTGTTCTTAAGATTTACTAACCTATGAGGAAAAGGAGCCCTAGGCACATACTCCCTAACTTTTGGCTCTACATCTTTACGAGTAGACACATTAGGCTTTAAGGTCACATTATCCTCATATGAATTATTCTTATCTTTAGAACTACTGGCTTCTGACTTCTTATCACCTCGAACAGGCTCTAAACATGTATTTGCTTATCAGGCCTAAGGGTGGTGATAGACTGAATATGCTCATGTTCCCTATAAGAACTAGATGTTTCATGAACTACAAATTGTCCCTTAGGGTTGAGGATAGGCTGACTGAGGAACTTTCCTTTCTCTCTTTCTGCCATCTGAAGCCAAATGTCCCATTTGAACTTCTAACTTTGTTATGGCATTGGAGTGCACTTGGGTAACATTCTTTATCTCTTGAATGACATTAGATGTCACTTGGCTGGTATTCCTCATCTCTCGCATAAATTGACCAAGAGTCTCCTCTAGTGATGACTATTGCCTGGATTGACCTGTACATTGATTAGGGAAATATGGTGGCTATTGATACCTTGGTTAGGTTGCTCGAACTAATTTTTGGCTCTCCACAGATTGGCCACCTAAATTATCTGAAAAGTTATTTTGCTTTCAAGAAAAATTAGGGTGATTTTACAAATTGGGATTAAAAGTATTTGAAGAAGCATTAGCAAAAGATCTCCTTATTGCATTTTTTTATTCAACAACACAATCATTATTAGGTGCAAAAGAAGAGCATATAGAAGTATGATGCATATTACTACCACACAATGTAAATGTTTCCTGTTGGACACTGTTAGCCTGACTAACTCCTTTATTTAGTGATAGGGACTTAACTTCATGTGCAATAGCATCTAGTCTAGCCTTGATATCAACATCCTCACTAATATCATATAAATTCCCTTCTTAGGTTGGTTTGATCTATCCTTAAGATTAGTAAAGTCGCATTGCTAAGAATTTTCAAAAAAGTCCTCGAAAAATTGATAAGTCTCTTATGCATTTAAGTTCAAAAATATGCCACCATTCATAGACTCAACCAAGCTCCTATTAGATTATGACAACCCATTATAAAAATATTACACAAGACGTCATTTTTCAAAACAATCGTGAGGACACCTTGCAAACAAATCTTTAAACTTCTCCTAACTCTCAAAGAATTTTTCATTTTTTTCTTAACAAAAATCTGAAATTTCACTTCTCAACGAATTTGTTTTAGATATGGGAAAAAATTTAGATAAAAGATTTTGGCACAAAAGTTCCCAAGTCGTAATAGAGCTAGAAGTTAAAGAATTCAACCAAATTCTTGCTTTATCTTTCAAGGAAAATGGAAAAAGATGCAAATGCACTAACTCCTCAGAAAATTTTTGAAATCTAAATGTTTCATAAATTTCTAAAAATTTCTTGACATGCAAGTATGGGTCTTCCTTATCTAAGCCATGAAAAATAGGAAGGAGATTGATAACTTGAGGTTTAATCTCAAAATGGGTAGTAGTAGTAGCAGGTAAAACAATACATGAGAGTACATTCACAGATATTGGGCAAAATAACTCCTTTAGTGGTTTTTCATCATCTGTTGGCACAACCACTGTCATCTCTACTATGGGTTATGTATCAACTCTCACTAATCTATGTGTATGATCACATGCCCAAGCTTTCATACAATGCTCAAACAAAACAAAGTAAAATTAAAAATAAAACAAATAGATAAAATAGAAATAGCAAAAATAAAATAAAGAAAACAAAGTGAAAATAAAATAAAATTAAAATTTAACTAGTAGAAGAAAAAATTTAACAAGTACTTAAAATTTTCAACAAACTAAGTCCCAACAACGACGTCAAAAACTTGTTGTGACTTTTTATCAAGCCTTAAAATATTCGCAAGTGCACGAACCATATGTTAGTATAGTTGAGCAAGTACGAGGTCAATCCTATAGAGACTTAGAGTTAAATTTTATGTATTAAAAAATTCTTCCTAATCTAGTCATAAAAATTATGAAATCAAAGATGTAAACGTAAAATAAAACAAAAACTTAAAATGAGTAGCAAATTAAATGAAAGCAAGTAAACAAATTGGGTTTCAACCAAATGCAAGATGACTAAGGTTCAGAATCCACTAAGATTAATTTTAACATTAACTATATCAAATTATTACATCCAAATAATTTATCTCATGAACATATAGCGGCAAAGCATGCGATCACAGAATATCTATCAATGAAGCACTGAAAATAATAATTAAGTGTATGATAAAATTTTCTTAATTAATAGTAAATTATCGAATCATCAAATGTATCCCTAATAACAAATCACAATTGATGTCTAAAAATTACCACCAACACCCAGATAACACAAATAAATTATAAAGCATGAGAAAATATGATTGAACACGTCTAAAAATTTATTCATATAATCTGATAAGAAAATAGAAGTAAAAAACATTAAATCCTAAAATTAGGTAACAACAATTCAATAAAGTAATGTCAAAACAATCAAAGTTTCATCATCCCCTTAGTAAAAAGAATTTAGCAAGGCATAGTAAATTAGAATACAACAAAATAATCTCACTAAAATCCTCCATTGCACATAACTTCAATTTTTTCTCCCTTTTTCCTCACTTTGCTACTCGTTGTGCTGTGCATTCTCCTTTTTTTCCCCAACAATGTATGAAGTTAAAGTGCATTGAACTTGTCATTATAGATAAAATGGCCATGAAGGCTGATACAATACATTTCAAAAGTGTCAGCCATAACAATCGACATCGATAAAAATACATTCAAAATTGACCCTCTTCGCCAAATATCTAAGTACATCAAGAAAAAAAGTCAAAGCAAAGACTTGTTTATGGCAAACTTCCTCTTCAAGTCTTCCCATTCTTTCTGAATGATGCCTTTTTTCGACATGGCCGAATTATAAGCGGCCTTACTTTCTCTTAGTTTTATAAAAAAAGGTGGAACCTTTAGCTACGCACTTCTGAGCTTTTTCACGAAGTTTTTGCTTCTCATTTGCACAGAGTTTAAGAGCCTTCTTGAAACTCTCTTGCTTTGTTAGGAGCTCTTGAAGTTGCTTCCTTATGTCATCTAGATGTTTTTCTCCTTTGATAGTTTTTGTATCGATGATAGCCTGCCTTTATTTAGCTTCAGTTACTTGAACTGTCAAACGACTCCTTTTCATTGAATGTTCATTATAGGCGGCCATGGTGTCAACCAAAGGGGGATAGTTGACATTTAAGTCAACAATGGCCAGTTTCAACTCCCAAAATAATTTGCGAAGAGCCTCAGGAAATTGGACATTCGCTTAGTGAAAAGTTTCGAGAGCAATTTGCAATTTATGGTTCAACTATTGACCTCAAAGAGTTGGTTAAGTGGTATGTCAAAGAGTTATTCCAAAGATGGCATAGCTTTCTTTTGATTTGACATCAACAAAAAGGCTGAGGAAGGAAAGATAATATTTTTCTCTCCCCAAAAGATAGGAACCATGTTGTTGTCTAAAGAAGAAGTAGGTTTGACACCATTTATCGACGTCGATTTCAGTGTACAACAAAATCTAACTTGTAGAAGATTGTCAAGAAAGGCCATTGGATCATCAGAAGCCTCTTGAGCAGTGTTGGTCTCAATAGGACGATCGACAACCATTGGAGAAATGTCAACTACAAGCTTCAAATCTTTCATCTCGATGTCTTGAAGGGTAGAAGACAAAGTGTCCTGAGTGATTTCTCTTGAAGGAACTTTGGAAGGTGCTCTTTCGACCGATGCTAAAATGACCTTTTTCTATCTTCTCCTTCTTAACCTCAATTAAGCCTGAAGAGGCTGGAGAGTTAACATTAGAAGCCACTGGAGTTGGCTATTTGTCTTGACAAACAAATAAAGGCAAGAGTTAGTCAAAGGCCAAGGGTGTCTGCAAAGAAAAATAACTTAACCAACTAAAGATTACCTTAGTAATAGGTGACTTTTGTGTTGACTTTGACCTAACTAGTTTAGCCTTTGGAAGGTGAATAGGCATTGTAGCCTTTGCCTTGTGTTGTAGTCTTCGTCTTGATAGACTTAGTCATTTTGGAGATAGGCTCAACAAAATATTCATCCTCTTCATCCTCGACATCGACAAGTTCAGGGAACACTAGTGAGGACTTTCCTATCAAAGACATAAAGAAAAGAAATGGTGTTAATGGCAAAGAAAAAACAAAGCAAAAATTTAAAGGTTTTATTTAATAAAGGTTGGCAAACCACCTTTGTACTCAATTTAGTTAATTGGCATCTATGTAAACGCATGTAATTGCCGATAAAAGTAACTTGATTTTTGCAGTTATCAAGGGGATCAGCCATTTCAGCAACCCCAAAAAGAGCTATCGGAATAAGAACTAGTATTCGAAGAAAAGAAGTAAAGTAATGATCAAGATCAACATTGAGATTTGACATCAAAACATCAAATAATTTCCAAATGCATTCATTTTGATGATCTTTGAATTTTTATTCCATCAGCTACTCCACTTTCTTAGTTATTTCATAAGCATGTTGGAAGGTGTCCCTTTTATAGACATAGTAGTCATTCAACTAAGGCAAGTATTAAGATCTAGTAGCAGATGTTGGTAGTAATGTTCCCACCATTTGACAAAGTCAGGAGTTAAAAAATTGCTTGTGGTACAATTGACAGGTTTGAATGTCTGTTTGATCTGCTAGTTGCTCCTATCTAATTTAGCACGACCTCTATCGTAGACAAAACTGCAATGGGCCGCTTGTATAAATTATGTTTAAGCATGGGAGTAGGAATGGCTTGAGTATAGCCAAATTGTCAAGCCACTAGGTTTAGCAGATGATAGACAACTCCAAGGTCATCAAAACCTATAAAGCTTGTGCAGAAAATTTGCTGGCAAAGGTAATTTGCCCACATAGTATTGATTTTATCTTGGAAATCACTATCTTTAGAAATCATCCCGTCGATGAAACGGGCAGGACCTTCAATTACAACTGCAAATGGGTTAAAACTTATGTCAGTCACATTCATCTTCATGGAGTGAAACACTTTAAAATACTTCTTGATGTCATTGACATAAGAAGTGTTTTTACTCTCATGATGGCGGTAATAGGCAAGCCTATAGCTGCAAATTCCTTCAGGAAGATTGACTGGTGAATAGTCAACCAAGTAATCATAAAAAATGGCATTAAGCCATAATTACAATAGCTATAAAAGGCTACCCATGATAAGCATCCTGTTGCGAGCACAGATTACGTCAACAATCTCATTGATCGACTAATATAGGCGAGCGATTATCAATTAACTTAAAGCCAAGAATCGGTCGTCATGAAGCGTAGTTGCCAAAGGCAAATAGGCCTTTGACACCTACAAAGAATTGATACAAAAGACATGTCCACGAAGATGTGAACACCTATATTTGTCTGGGGCATTTTGTTAAAAAAACAAAAACAAAAAAATAAAAAAATAATAAAAAAAGAAGAAATGACCTAACTTTCTTCCATGTCTCATAACCTGACCTATTGACCTATTATCCAACCCATGACCTAGATTCATCACTTCCACCTAAGTCATCTCCCTTCTCATCTAAACCTTAGCCACCATCAGCCTGTAAAACCTAATTTTCTTCTACAAATACCCATCACGTACACACTTTTTCTACACATACACTTTTGCCTATAGCCAACACCCAAAACAAATACCCTAGCAATCCTTATTCTTTTTTCCACCTTACGCAGCAAGCCCCTCACCATCACCATCATCCTCTAGCCACCATCTTCATCACCTCGCCATACGCTCTAGCCACCATAAACAAACCCACCATCAACCTTCACCACCTTCACCTTCATCATCCCTCCATAATAGCCCCCATCCACCATACACTTGCAAATATCACCCCACCACTCCTCCATTAAACTAAACAGCCAAAGAACCACTTCACCTTCATCACCATCAAGCGTCCACCATGCTGTCTTTGCCGTCGTACCACCAGCCACCCTCCACCATACGAACCACCATGTCTCAGTCACCACCACCCGCGCGCAGCCAGAGCCACTCGAACCGCTCACTGCGCCACCAATACCCAACCCAAAAGAATCTAGCCACTGAACTAGTTCCTCTGTTTGTTTCCTGTTTCTTCGTTCTTTTCTATTTTTTTTTTATTTTCAAACTTTTTTGTTCATTTTTTTAGGAAAGTAAAAAAATAAAAAAATAAAAAAATTGAACCTTGTTACGAAAAAATAAAATGGGATTAACTAAGTTGTGACGGCTTGTTAATCTTGTAACTTTTAGAATCATCTAAGTTATGACAACTTGACAATTCATTTTTTTAAAACATAAAAAAAATTGAATAAATTTCGAAAACAAAAATCTTTGTTAATTAAAATCAACAAACTCACACTTATTTTTTAAAGAACTACGTGACTTTAATTTCCTCATTGTATCCGAGGATATGTAAGATCAGAATCTCTATTCTGTCAAGTAATAAATTAAATTTTCATAATTTATTTGTCTATTTTGGTTTATTCTTTTAACAAAAATGGTAAAACAAATATTTTCAAGAGTTATAAAAATTTACACAACTGATTTAGGGTAACCGTCTCAGGATGGATGTGTTAGGGATATTGTGGGATTAAGTTTTCACCATTCCCTATACATAATCGACTCCCGAATTCAATCTGGTTTCAAAGACTATTTTCTAAGAAATCCTATTTTTAATAAAATTGGTGGCGACTCCTAATTAATTTATTTTCACCGCTCCCACCGCGATTATAGTCGTGACTCCACTGGGGATACTTGAGAGTCAAACCCATATAAGCTAGTTGTGTAAAATTTTTGTGATCTTTATATGTTTTTTTTTACCCCTTTATTTTTTTATATTTATTTTTATTTGTTGACTTTTTTATTTTAGTGTTAATTGTTTTATTATGTAAACCCTAGGGTATATAACCTTTTGGAATTTTGTTTGCATTTGTTTTTATTTTGTAGGATGCGAGTAGTTCTTAGGATTATTAAGGTTTGTATGCTCCCTACACCCACCGCATTTACACATTTATCACACACATCCATGTGGGGCCCTGTACCCGAGTCTGAGTGAAACCAAAGTTAGGTAGATGTTGCGTAGTGGTAACCATTTTGGATGTACATCCTGTTTAGTAAAACCTCATCTAGTGTTTGCTTTTTTCACGAATGTCCCACACCTAATAGTTTACTCACTATTTGTGGTCAACAATCTGAAATGAGACTTAGTTCTAGAGACCTTTAGAATAGAAGAGTCACCCAATGAAAGTTCCCATGAATAAAAAAGACTCATGGATCCTTAGGATAGAAATTCCCAAATTTAAGGCTATCACATAAGGACACAAAGGGAGCATACTTCTTCTTTATCTATTTATTCCTCATGTCATTCATTCTTACATTTTTTGTAGAAAAAAAATTATTTAAAAAAAAAGATACTTCGTCTTGCATTTTCATTGTATTCCTAAAATTAAAAAAAATTAAAAAGATACATCATTTTTCATTTTTCATGGCATTCCTAACATTAAAAAAATAAAAAAAGATACACCATTTTTCATTTTTCATGGCATTCCTAACATTAAAAAAATAAAAAAAGATACATCATATTGCATTTTCATGGCATTCCTAACATTTTTAAAAAAAAATAAAAAAAGAGAAAATGTTTTCATCACAAAGTTCATTCATTTCATTCTATGCATCTCATACATTTCATTTCATTCTTTGTCTAATATTATTATGTTTTGATAAATCAAATAGAAGGAAACATGGCGCGATCTAGGAAAGAAGAGACCAATTAAACCCAAGTTCATAATACTAGATCTCAGACTAGAATGAATGCTAGTAATCTTAAGATGGGGAGAAATTTGGGCAGGGAAGTTGATGAAATAACAGGGCGGGTGAATGAGACATCTGAGACCCAAGCAAAGTTAGAAGCAATACTGCAAGATGTGAGGGAGTCTCTCAGCTTAAGCAGTGGAAATAGGGGTGCAAATGGGGTTTATGCATATGTAACTATGCCACCGATCCCCTCCATGATAACAACCCTGACATTCTTGACTGTAACCTCAAGCATCATTATGGGAATTCATGAGCAACCACATCAAACAACATCGATAGTCATGCCTATTGGAGAGGGGTATCGCACCTTGGAAGATGCTCATAATGAAATTCCTAGTTATGTTGGACCTGCCTAGGAATAGCCTCATGTGTCAATTTTGAGAAAAGCAACAATGCCTCACTTTGGGAATAATCACACCATGACCAATAAAAATAAGATGAAGGAAGAATATATAGAAATGATGGAAGAACAAATCAAAGCAATCAAGGGTCCTAGCACCTATGGTCCCATTGGGATAAAAGAGTTGTGTCCTACTGCTAACATTATTATCCCTAAAGACTTTAAGGTTCTAGAATTCGACAAATATGATGGGAGCACTAACCCTTTTTTTCACCTGAAAACATATGTTACCAAAATATCAATTTGGTCAAATGATTGGAAGTTCCTTGTTAGCATCTTTCACGAAAGCTTGACTGGGCCTGTTTTGGAGTGATGTATCCAATAAGACCTTTCCAAAATCTCTTCTTGGGATAACTGGGCAAACTTGTTTATGAGACAGTATCAGTTCAACCTAGATATAGCCCCAACTCGGGAACAATTGGGAACACTGCAAAAGAAAAATAAGGAAACCTTCATGTAATATGCCCAGAGGTAGAGAGCTTTTGCAACACAAGTTCAACCACCGTTGACATTGACAAAAATGTGCTCATATTTTCTAGGGACTTTGGGAGCTCCCTATATTGAGACAATGGTGAGTAATGTTTATCTAGACTTTGCTGAATTAATATCTACTAGAGAGAGAATTGAAATTCTGGTAAAAGTTGGCAATAATGAAAGTGGTTTTAAGAAGGAGTTTCCCCCTAAGAAAAAGGAGCTGAAAGTGAGCTATGTGCAAAACTAACAACCTTCACAACCCTGCTTTCCACCATCTTACCCTACCTACTGAGCCTTTCCATATAACTCAAACCATTACCCTTCTTATTAAGCTCCTCCACTCACTCCTTCAGCTTACCAAACCTCATGCCAAGTCAACAATGTTCTTTTGCTGCGTCCATATATCCCAACCCGTCTTGTCCATACTAATCGCCCTCCAACAACTCAAAACCTCTGAACAATTGGAGATCTAAGGTGTTAATTGAAGTGATTGCCATAAAATAATTAGTGATGTTGAACTTATGTTAACTTTCTTGAAGTATTAATGTAATGCATTTGCATGGATACCTTGTTTCCTTTCATTTTCATCACTTTGTCTTTCTTGACATTTATTCTCTTTCATTTCTTCAAAGTTTCTTCCTTGTATTTGGACCCCATTGGACTCCAATTTTTGGCAATTCTTAGTTTGGTAGATGGTAATAAAGTTCGCATGTGCGAGTGCTTTTTTCCAAAACAAAAATAAAAAAAAAAAGAAAAATGAATCAAAAAGAAAAAAAAAGGAACAAAGAAGTAATCACTTGGTGTGCACTATCTTTTTGTCTCGAAATTAAAATTTTAAAAATAAGCAATCATGTCATGATTTGAAAATGAAGATTGGTTATCTTTCTCTATCCGTTACAAATTCCATCTTCTTTATTATCTCTTGTTATCCTTTTTGAGCTTTAAAAAAATTATTCAAAGAACCTTTGACAAATATCACCTCTACACTAAGGGTTAACATAAAGTAAAAAAAGGCAATTTCTAAAAAAAATGAAGAAGATGAAGAAAATGGAAAAAAAGAAAAGAAAAGAAAAGAAAAAAGAAGTATAAGATTGCAAAGACAAATGATGAGTTAAAAAAGAAAAGAAAAGAATCAGTGCTCTTAATAATGCCAAAGGCAACTGACAAAACTTGCTAAAGATCCTTGGTCTCTTTTAACCCTTAAATACTTATTTGAACCTTATATCTTTACTTTTATAACCCTTAACCATAGCCACGTTACAAGCCTTAAAAAGTTCATTCTAATCAATGAAAGTTGTTGTTATTTTCATTAACTTTAATTTTGAGATAAAAGATTCGTGTTTTTTTGAGTTTTCAATTCCTTGCTCCTAAAAAAAAGAAGAAAAAGGAAAAGATGAGGTGGAAGTACTTACCAGTCTTACACCGGAGCAAATCTTTTAGTCACTAGGGTGAGTTTTTGCCCTATTCAATTCAGTCCTACACTAGGGCAAATCTTTTGGTCACTAGGGTTAGTTTTTGCTCTATTCAATTCAGTCCTAAACTGGGGTAAATTTCTTTAGTTCAATTTGGTCTTACACTAGAGCGAGTTTTACCCTATTCGATTCGACTCTAAACTAGGGCAATTCTTCTTTTCCCTGATTCAACTTGACCTACACTAAGGCAAATCTTTTGGTCATTAGGGCGAGTTGTTGCCCTATTCTATTTAGTCTTGGACTGAGGCAAATTTGTCTTTAGTTTAATTTGGCTTGATGTAGATGTTTAGCAGAAGAAAATCATTGGTCATAATGTCTAGTAGGAAACTAAAGATCATTTTCATGAGGATTAAACCAATCCATATCGGGGCAACACTTCTTTGAATCTCACCATCGTTTGTGTCTTTTTCCATATAAACCCTTTTGTATAGTCAAACTTCCAAGACCAATCTGAAAGTTATTCACTTAGTAAATTTCTTTTTTGTTGTACTTTTGAATCCAAGTTTGTCTATTATGTAATACTTCAAGTAAGGTAAATATGAGTACAACTCTAAAATTTGACCATCTAATGATAAACCTCTGATGAACAATTCAGATCGAAAAGAACTTAGAAGTTCTAATTAATGGGAAAAATGATATTCTAAGGGATAATCCAAAAATAAAAGGTACCTGAGCAAAAAAAAAAAAGAAGAAGAAGGAAAAGAGCCCATTATACTGAAAATTCGAAAGGATGGTTTAAGAAAAAGTTAAGGCAAATAAATTGGAAGATAACCTGAAACTCCTTGAAATGTTCACCAAACTGGGGCAATTTTGTTTTATTTGTATTCAATTGGCTATACTGGGGCAAAATTTCTAAAGGATTAAGGAGAAGATATGTTGAAGGAAGTAGCAACAGAGACAGTGGTTGAGTTATCAAGCAGTTGCAAGGAATCAATTGGATGAGAGACAAAGTTAAATACTAGGGCAAAATTTTCTCACAAGGACTTAGTAGCTCCAAGCAAAGGTTCACAATAAGGGACGATCATCTCAATTCTCAAAATGAGAGATAAGAGAAAAAAAAAAAGAAAAAATTAAAAAAAAGAAAGAAGAAGAAGAATGAGAGAAAGGATGAGTAAGTAGGATCAAGGCTATCAGGCCCAACAGGCAAAAGCACGTGAACAAGGGTTTGATTGGTCAAAGCTTTCTAGAGTTTTCGTTGGTTAAAATGACTTTTAATAAAAAAAAAAAAAAAAAAAGGGAGAAAATAAGAAAAAAAAAAAGAAAGAGAAAAAGAGAAAAAAAAGAGAGGAAAAAAAGATTTTCCATGTCTACCTAGCACAAATGCTTTCATGTCATTTATTTTGAGTGCATCGACTCTTGTCATTTACTTTTGAGCACATCGGCTCCTGACATTTAAATTTCTATCATTTACTTTTGAATGCATCGGCTCCCTACATTTTAAATTTTTGTCATTTACTTTTGAGCGCATTGGCTTCTGTCATTTACTTTTGAGCGTATCGACTCCTATCATTTACTTTTAAGCGCATCAATTCTATGTATTTTAAATTTTTGTTATTTACTTTTGAGCGCATCGGCTCCTTGCATTTTAAATTTCTTTCATTTCTTTTGAGCGCATTAGCTCTTCGCATTTTACTGTTCTCGCATTGTTTTGCATTTATCATCTTATGCATTCCCGAATAAAATTCGAGTTCATGTCTTTACTCATTCCTTACAATAATAAAATAAAAAATTATTATTATTCTTTTTTATCTAATAAAAAACAAGTAAATAGGGACAACTATACACACCCAATTTTGTTCGGGGCATTTTTTTAAAAAAAAAAAAAAAGAATAAAAAGAAAAAATAAAAAATAAAAAATAAAAAAGAAAAAGAAAAAGAAAAAGAAAAAGACCAAACTTTCTTCCATGTCTCATAACCTGGCCCATTATCCAACCCATGACCTAGATCCATCACTTCTACCCTAATCATCTCCCTTCTCATCTAAACCCTAGCCACCATCACACTGTAAAACCTAATTTTCTTTTACAAATACCCATCACGTACATACTTTGTCTACACACACACTTTTGCTTATAGCTAACACCCAAAAAAAATACCCTAGCAATCCTTATTCTTTTTTCCACCCTACGGCAGCAAGCCCCTCACCATCACTACCATCCTCCACCACCATCTTCATCACCTCTACCATACGCCCTAGCCACCATAAACAAACCCATTATCAACCCTCACCACCTTCACCTTCATTATCCCTCCATAATAGCCACCATCCTCTATACACTTGCAAATATCACCCCACCACTCCACCATTAAACCAAACACCAAAGAACCACTTCACCCTCATCACCATCAAGTATCCACCACGCCGTCTCTGCCATCACACCACCAGCCACCCTCCACCATGCAAACCACCACGTCCCAGTCACCACCACCCGCGCGCAGCCAGAGCCACTTGAACAGCGCACCGCACCACCAACACCCAACCCAGCAAAATCCAGTCACTGAACCAATTCCCCTGTTTGTTTCCTGTTTCTTCGTTCTTTTATGTTTTTTTTTTGTTTTCAAACTTTTTTTTGTTAATTTTTTTAGGAAAGTAAAAAAAATTAAAAAAAATATAATAAAAAAATAATTGAACCTTGTTAAGAAAAAATAAAAATGGGATTAACTGAGTTATGACAGCTTGTTAATCTGGTAACTTTTAGAATCATCTAAGTTGTGATAACTTGATGATTCATTTTTTTTAAACATAAAAAAAAATCTACTAAAAATTCCAAAACTAAAATCTTTTTTAATTAAAATCAACCAACCCACACTTATTTCTTAAAGAACTATTGATAGGCAAATTCTTGGTCCTTTCATTAGATAAAAACTTATTTTCTTGACCAAAAATTTATTTAGACTATTTGTACCGCAAATGCACGGGTCATTCAAGTAATACAGATACAAAGTAAGAGATCGTTCCCACAAGGATACGTTTACTTCTAATGCTAAATATTAACCAATAGCTTACCTAATTTTATTCAAGAACATAAAAATAGGGAAAGCATAAGTAAACTAAATCTAATCTACAAAAGCAATAAAGATAATAGTTTAGAGATCTAGGGAATCCTTCTTTACCTCCTATTTCATACTAATGACTTGCAATTCTTATAAGCAACATCAATGAATTGTTAAGTTAGCTTGAGAATCTTCATTAGCTAAAAGCCTATGTCTAGGTCAATCAACCATAGTTTCATTTACCTAATTCACTATGTTTCTATAAGAATTAGTGCAAACTCCACTCATGAACGATCTATTCTCAATCATACACTGTACATGACTAAAAGATATATTTCTATCCAGTTAGCGAATCAACTCATCCCGCCATTGGAATAGAATTGAATATGCATCAACCATACATTAGATCTAAAATTCAAATTTTTATGTCTAGGTTCATTATATTTTAACAAATCATTCAAAAGCTGATCAAACCTTCAAAAACATTAAGAACCATATAATTGAACATAACTAAACATCAATATATACTCAAAAGATAACATAAACATCAATAATCATAGAAAGAATTCAAAGTATTCCTAAATACAGCTGCTACATCATTGAACACAAATTACAACACGAAAACAGTGCTCAAAAGATAAGGAAAACAAGAGAAAGAGAAAGGAAAAGGAGGAAACTCTTAGAATATGATCATTGAAACTCCAATTAACTTCCCTAAGGAAGAAGACCTCCATCCTTGGCTCCTTTGGCCTACTTAGCCTCCACACACGAACCCTAGCCGTAGCTTTCTCTAAAATTTAAAAAACTCTCTAAGAAAATATGATAAAAATCTATTTATAGGCTTAGTTTTACACATCGCGCTGTGACGCACACTACTTTGTGCCGCGACGCTCATTGAATTAGTCACAAAGGGCCACTGCGCACACTACTTTGTGCCACGTCGCTCTAGCCTCGGGTTTTTGTATGGAAGCTTGATGATGCACCTTTGCGCCGCGACGCACACTCCTTTGTGCTGCAATGCTCTCTCCTAGAATGCCTCCTTGGCTTTCTCTTGGGCTTTTAAGCCTTGAATCACTTCAATTCCTCTCTTTTAAGCCCATCCTACATTAGGAAAATCACCAAGTTAAATAAAAGTTGTAAATCCACTTAATCATTTGCATAATATGGACAATTTGCTCAAAAACATATAGAGAAACATCCAAAAGAAATTTAACCATTATAACATAAAATCTCCCCTATATGCATAATAATAAGGACATAGCATTCTATGAAGCACAATTATGGGGCACAAATAACTACATTTCATGGAATTATCACACCCCCAAACCTAAGTTGTTGCTAGTCCTCGAGCAACACAAAGTATGAGTAAGTAAACTCACATTAATTAATTCATTCTCATATGCATTCAACACTTCAGTTTTCATTTAACCATAATCAGTGCACAATGATTGTTTAAGCCCTCAAAAGATGCACATGTCTTACAATTAAGCTCAACACATATACAATCCTAAACATGCCCTCAATCCAGCTTCCAATCGTGCACATGACATTTCCCACGAACACGCAAGTCAAACTTATCTTTTTCAAATTATGCTTATCAGGATAAGTTTATGAACTTACACATAGATATAAATCAAAGAATCCACAAAATTCTAATCCTACCGTCTCTCCACTAATGTAAATCATACATAATTGAGGATCAAGAGAGACTTTCATAACTTATAATGTAAGGCCAAGGGTAGTGGGGCGAAGAACAAAAAGGAAAGGATACACAACAAGCATTAAGAAACATAAACATGTTAATTCAAGACTTGAGATCAAGTGAAACTATTAAGGTATTCAACAATGAAAGCATAAAACTCGCCAGAACCATTTAATGCTTTTCGTACTTTTCTTTACTTCATCTTTGCTCTTTTTTTCTTTCTATTTTCTTTTTCTTTACATTTTTCTATTTTTCCAAAGCAATGCTTTTTCTTTGAGTGCATCTGGTTCTTTTAGGTTTATTTTGTATTGAAGATATGAATACCCCTAATCACTAAACTCACTTCAAGAAATAACATATTATGAACTCAATAAATATTGATGGTAGGAAGAAAATGCAATGCTTTCACATGCATTAGAATGATTAACAGGTTAACGAATACAATGGTGGTGAAAACAAATAAGGCCAAACAGTATAAGGCTTCAAAGGAGGACCTATGATATAATCATGTTAGGGTAAGCTTGAAAAGGCTCAAACGGTCCAAATAATGCCCTAATCATTTCCTCAATCATGCATAACCTAGGATTTCGCCTCAAGAGGGTTAGAGAACAACTTCAAGGATAAAAGAAATCATTCACATGCACAATTCATAAATATTATCTAAACAAACACTCATATCTTTCCAAAGTTAAACAAGCATCTAAGTCGAAAAACACAGCATGCATAAAAACAAACCAGATTGCATTGACGTGCTTCAAGATCGCAAACGGTTTCACAAAATAGAGGGCAATTCGCAAGCATTTATATCATTGGTCAACCATCACACACTAGCAAATGGAAATATGTCATGCATTCCAAAGATCCATCATTTTCCATTCAAGGATGCATAACAACATGTACAAAGTGTGAAAAATTAAAACTTGCATCAACAGCTCACCAGTAATAGCCAAAACAGGATATAATCATGAAAGCATGATGACTATCACTAGCACATACCTAAAATATCAAAACATGTGTAAACATTAAGCATTAAGGGAGAAAACATGTAAAGATACTCCACCAAACCAAAGTGAATGTGTTCCTTGCTGCATATGGTTTATAGGGTACCTGAGCATATCAAAATAGCAACCAAACTAGCACTGAGCATACTAAATAAAGAAAAATAGAGAAAATAAACAAAAAAAAGCAAAAATAGGGTGCTGCGCCGCGGCGCTCCCATGCTTGAGCCGCGGCGTGAGTAAAAAGCTGCAGAATACTGCAGAAAATGTGCACTTATGTCACAGCGCTCAGAACTCAACTTGTAGAATTCTGTAGGGAAATGGTTTCTGTTGCCATTTCTGCTTCAATATGGCCTCAAGCACCAACAAAATGTGTCTACAAACTTAAAACACAGAATGTACAACAAAAACATAACAAAAACACAAAATCAATCTATAATTACATATTTAAGCAAATCAACAACAAAAACATAAAAACTTGAAAATAAAATTATTTATAACAACAAAACATAAAAAATTGAATTAGAACTAAGCAAACTCGTTGTCAATATTAGCAATATAGAAATAATGCCTTATCCCCGGCAACGGTGCCAAAAACTTGATAGGCAAATTCTTGATTCTTTCATTAGATAAAAACTTGTTCTCTTGACCAAAAACTTGTTTAGACCATTTGTACCGCAAGTGCACAGGTCATTCAAGTAATACAGATACAGAGTAAGAGATTGTTCCCACGATGATAAATTTACTTCCAATGCTAAATATTAACCAATAGCTTACCTAATTCTATTCAAGAACATAAAAATAGAGAAAGCATAAATAAACTAAATCTAATCTACAAAAGTAACAAAGATAATGGTTTAGAGATCTAGGGAATTCTTCTTCACCTCATATTTCATACTAATGACTTGCAATCCTTATAAGCAACATCAATGAATTGTTAACTTAGCTTGAGAATCTTCATTAGCTAAAAGCCTATGTCTAAGTCAATCAATCATAGTTTTATTTACCTAATTCACTATGTTTCCATGAGAACTAGTGCAAACTCCACTCATGAATGATCTATTCTCAATCACATACTATACATGGCTAAAATGTATATTTCTATCCAGTTAGCGAATCAACTCATCCCGCCATTAGAATAGAATCGAACATGCATCAACCATACATTAGATCTAAAATCCAAATTCCTATGTCTAGGTTCATCAGATTTCAACAAATCATTCAAAAGCTGATCAAACCTTCAAAAGCATTAAGAACCATATGATTGAACATAACTAAACATCAATATATACTCAAAAGATAACATAAACATCAATAATCTTATAAAAGATTCAAAGTATCCCTAAATACGGCTACTACATCATTGAACACAAATTACAACACAAAAATAGTGCTCAAAAGATAAAGAAAACGAGAGAAAGAGAAAGGAGAAGGAGGAAACTCTTAGAATATGATCATTGAAGCTCCAATCAACTTCCCTAAGGAAGAAGACCTCCATCCTTGGCTCCTTTGGCCTCCTCAGCCTCCACACACGAACCATAGCAGCAACTTTCTCTAAAACCTAAAAAACTCTCTAAGAAAATCTGATAAAAATTTATTTATAGGCTCAATTCTACACATCGCGCTACGGTGCACACTACTTTGTGTCGCGATGCTCATTGAGTCGGTCACAAAGGGCCGTGGTACACACTACTTTGTGCCGCGACGCTCTAGCCTAAGATTTTTGTATGGCAGCTTGATGATGCACCTTTGCACCGCGGCGCACACTCCTTTATACTGCGGCGTTCTTTCCCAGAATGGCTCCTTGGCTTTCTCTTGGGCTTTTAAGCCTTGAATCGCTCCAATTCCTCTGTTTTAAGCCCATCATACATTAGAAAAATCACTAAGTTAAATAAAAGTTATAAATCCACTTAATCATTTTCATAATATGCACAATTTGCTCAATAGCATATAGAGAAACTTCCAAAGAAAATTAAACCATTATAAGCATAAAATCTCCCCTATATGCATAATAACAAGGACATAGCATTCTATGAAACATAATTATGTGGCACAAATAACTACATTTCATGGAGTTATCAACTATGTGACTTTGAGTTCATTTGCATCCAATGATATGTAGGAGCAGAATCTCTATTCTATCAAGCCAAAAATTAAATTTTCATAATTTATTTGTCTATTTTAGTTTATCTTTTAACAAAAGGGGTAAAATAAATATTTTCAAGAGTTATAAAAATTTGCATAACTGATTTAAGGTAACCGTCTCAGGACGGATGTGTTAGGGGTGCTGTGAGATTAAGTTTCCACCCTTCCCTATACATAATCAACTCACGAATCCAATCTGGTTTCAAAGACTATTTTCTAAGAAAAAGTTTTCCAATTTTTCTTATTTTTAATAAAATTGGTGGTGACTCCTAATTAATTTAAATTTCACCACTCCCACCGCGATTAAGGTCGCGACGGAAGCAATAAAAGCAAAAAGGCGACGTGTTCTTCATCAGACAAGGTTGGTTGGCCAAGTTTGCAGTGGTGGTTGATGAAAGGCCTATAGGATCAATTCAGAGCTTTAACATTGACAGTCTTACATAGACTTTATTAATAAAAATAGTTTCCCTTTGAGGTTCCAAGTTGGTAATAGTGACTAAGTCAAATAGTGTTGGTCCAATCATTCCACAAGGAAAGTGGAAGTTATTTGTAATTTTGTTCCAAAAGAACAAATCATCGCCTATCATACTCGAGTTAAGCTAATGTAATGGAGGCTTAATTAAATCATGCAGTGTTCTTTCTAGAAACCCTCTTTGAAGGATTGGACTCGGTCAAGCCAAGCGATGTATTCCTTGGATGGCTTCATCTGAAAAGCCCTGAAAAGTTGCTCCTTTGGATCAAAGTAGCTAATAAGAAGCGTATCAAGTGAGGCTAAAATGGGTTGGTCCTTGTGAGAATGGAAGAACTCATCAAAATCAAACTGTAAAGCTTCAAAATTTGGCAACAAAGAGCCAAGATAACAGTATATTTTCTGGCCAACAGTATGTGGAATGAGAATCTAGTTTTTCCAAGTCTCAAAATTTTTGGCTTGAAGGATCAGGAGTAAGAAAAATCTCATCTTTCTAGGCTGGAACTTCTATATGCAATGCCATGGGAAGTTTTCTGGAAGAACTTGGGTTGGTGTCAATGAAGGAAGCCATGGAAAAGAATGAAGAAAAAGATATGGAGCAACTTCAAAGTTTCATTGGAAAAAGGAGAGTGTGAATGAAAATTGGAATTACCCTAATGCATATTTATAGGCTCGAAGGCTTCTTGTGGAAGTTAAAACCTTTTAACCTTTTCAAATTTAATTTATAGTTTCCAAGACATGATAAAATTTGGTAATGGGATAAAAATCCCATTAACATTGTTCCTAGAGAAATGTGTCTATTTGACAAATAGTAATTATTACATCCGTTTCTCAAGGAATTTTAAATACACCTGTCACATCAAAGGTCAATCACCATAAAGGCAAAAATCTTTTTGAATTCTCCAAAGCATTCTAGAGACATCCATTGCAAGTTGTCGAAATGAATGATACTAAAAAAGCGATAACATCAAATATAGCAATGTCAGAATATCGCTTATCAAAATAAAATTTACCCTTTTTCCTTCCCACTTTGTCAAAAGGTAAATTTTGAGGAGCATTTGTTGGAGTCAAAATTAACCATTTTGACAAATATAGTAAGCAAACAACATAGAGTCGCTAAAAATACTAAGTTTCAAGGATTTGTCGAAAACAGTGATCAACGAAGCAGTCAACCGACATCAACAGTGTTTTGATAATCGATTTAGCTAGGATCATAAGTCAAAGAAGACCATGTTGATAGAAGAAAATATTCAACAGAAATCAAGTGTCAGAAGATAAGTGGATTCGACAAAGTAACAACAGACAAAACATGAAGTTTCAAAAGTAAAGTCCCAAATTGTTGTTAAAGTGAAGCTATGCAAGTATGTCGAAGTCATGAGAGTGAACGTTTGTCGACGTCGAAGCTTATGGTCAACAAGGAACAATTTGCAAGCTGAAAAGAGATAATGGTGGGTCACATCATTGAACGTGAGAAGTTCTCAAAGTTGATGCTGAAAGAGCAAGAACGTGGCATTATGAGGAAGTTAGAAGCTGGAGAGAAGAAAGAAACCACCCACTACTTGGAGTGATTACTTTGTGGAAGGCCAGGTGGAAAATTAAGCACATATTGAAAAACTGCATGACTGCCAAGTGGAAACATCTTAGGGGCTATAAAGGTTAAAATTTAGGCACCAAAGGGAGATGTTGTTTGCTTATAAATAGAAGATTAAATGAAGTTCATCAGGCTGGTCCATCTACTTGCAACACACCCTATACTTCCTATAGTTCCTAAGTCCTTAGTATGATGCTCATGGATTGGCGAATTGATTGGTTATCAGTCAAGTATGACTGCCACTTTCAATTCACATGCCTTTTTATGTTTCAACATTTATCTTCCAGTCATTTTGATTTCATGTATTATTTACATTCTAGTTAATGTAATTTCAATTTTAGTTTCTTTCAAGTTCTTCCATGTTCTTGGTTATTCACTTTCCAAGTTCTCTTTAAATTATGCAATTTACTTGCTTTCATGGTTAATTTCCATGCATTTTACCTTTCTACAAGTTTCCTTTAATCTTTTTCTAACTTAATGCAAATTTTACGCTTTTCTGCGTTTACTTTCTGATTTTTGTTGTTCTTCGTATTCTTGCATATTCATGTATTTTCTGCATATTTTCATAGTTTAATCTTTACTTAAACACATACAACACTCTAAACATATGCTTTTGATAGCACGTTGCATTGACACTGACATTTATAGTATTTACTTTTAGCATTTATATTTTGTCATTTATATTCTGTCAGTTTACTTTCTAGCAAGTTTACTCTCGACAGTTATTTATATTCTGTTAGTTTACTTTTTGCAAGTTTACTTTTGACAGTCATTTATTTTTGTCAAGTTTACTTTCAGTAAGTTTACTTTTGACATTTCCATTCCATAAATTTACTTCCAGTAAGTTAATTTTGATGCACTCTTTACTTTAACGCTTCATTTTCATTCCCTTATTCACATTCATACCTAATGGCTAACTCTTTTTGGACATACCCTTTACTAATGCTTGGCTGATCAACGATTGCTTAATCTTTAATGTTAGAATTTTGTCAATCACTAGAAATTTGAAGGTCCTAAGAGGAGTCGATTCGCTCCCAGATATTAGATCTTGAATCAAAAGAGTAGTCAATACTTTTGACAAAAATCACCACAAACAATATCTAAACACAAAAATGATTTTATAATTGATTATGAAGAAAATTGATTATACATATAATTAATTATTAAAATAATCTATTTTTTATAACTAATCCAAACACATATTTATTACGATGGATCAAAGATATTTTTTTAAAAAATAGGTCATATGTTTCATTTTCAATCAATTGTGACTAGCATATATGACAAAATAATAATAATAATAATAATAATAATAATAATAAAAAATAATAAATAGCCTTACAAGAAGACCATGCGAGTTTGTTTGGGTGATTGGGAAATGTTTCATATCCACTAGAATACGTCCACTGCCTTTACACCGTATGTCAAACTAGTTCAAAATGTCAAATTATTTCGTATGCGACTGTAGCATTCCCGTAACATATGAAATGATTTTGCACTTGAGTTGGACAAGTTGGACGTACTTGGGTTGGACAAATAACGGGGCTGTTTATGATTAGAGAATAGAGTGAATTGTCTAGTTAAAAATATTGATTGTGACAAATGAATATTGTGCTTTTGATGTTTACGAAGTAGAACATCTTGGATGTTTGTATTAAATTGTCCAAAAGCTTATTATGCTGCGAAGTGCATTGGGTTTTTTTTTTTTGAATGATTCATATTTTTTAATGAAAAAAATCAATTTTTAAATAATTTTAAATGTTTGGATAAGATTTTTAAAATAATTAAAATATAAAAATAATCAATTTTTATTTGTTGAGAAGTTAGAATGATATACTTGTGAAAGCAATTAAAAAAAGGACAAAATTTAGGTCCATTTCCTTATATCAATTACATCCATTCAACCAATCAAGTTATGACATGTGTGCATTTTTTTAAAAATAGAGTAAGAGAGAACATTAATAAACACATGTCATAACTTGATTGGTAAAATGAACATAATGAATATAAAGAAATAAACTTAAGTTGTCCTTAAAAAAACTCTATTGCGATAAAACAAATAGAAACATTATAAACAAATACAGAGAGTACAATTATAATTTTTTGTACAAATTTATCCTTACATAATTTTAAAAAAACAACACTTGTCCTTCACTATTTTCAGAGCTCATTGTGACTTCAAGAGCCTTTTTCTTCTTCCTTACACGTTTTTTGGTTCTTTTGGTTCTCTAGTTGTTGCCACACAACATTGCCACTAGCAGGTGCCATTGTCTCCCTGCCATATACTATCAGATGCTTGTCTCATTGATAGCTGTCTCACTGCCATATACTAACAAATACCGCCACTTCTTCCCATCAATCAATGATATTTTAACTTCTATTGATACAACTTGATTTCTAAAACATGAGAGTTAGTTTTTTTTTTATTTTCTTAAAAACCTCTTGAAAATAGAATGATTTGATGATTTTTGGGAAATGAGTTGGTGGGTTTTGATTGCTGTGTGGTGAGCTTGGTTGTGTTATTTTGTTAAGTTACTGTGTTTTTGGCTTTAGAGTTTGCCTTTATGTGTTTTTGCTCCTATGGGGTTGGGGTTTTTTACAAGAGAGATTTTGAGTAATTATGCAGAAAATATACATGTTAGGTTGTTTTTTTTTTCTTTTTCTCTCTCTCTTTTTTGTGTGTCAACGATAGATAATTTATTATTGGAATAAAAGGAGAAGCTATGTCTCATGTACAAAAGTTAGGGCATATGCCCAAAGAGATCTTCCATCAAGTTTGGAAGTGCGACTGGTTGAAAGGTAAAACAATGATATTGTGATTTAGATAGAGTACATGCAAATTTTCTTGTCTTTTCTATCATCATTGGGTTCTTACCTACTCTTCTTCACTAATCATTTCTCAAATGTAGCTTTTTGAATAGGGATGTTGACAAGAGAGGTGACATCTTGTCTGGCCTGTTGGATAAGGGCGCTAATGAGGGTGCACATGGTGTGGGGTAGAGTAGTTTTGTCCTCATGAATGTTGTCTTAGGAATGGTGTGGGGCACACAGTACACATGTTATTTTTTTTCCCTTTCTTTCTTGATAATAATTATGCACTTTTATATTCTTACATCCAAATAGTTTAAAATTACTTTTTAAAGTAAAAATTATTTTTTATAATTATATTCAAATGTAAAATAACTTATACTTTCATAAAAAAGACTAAAAACATTAAATTTTTTTGTTCTATCTTAAAATCTTTTTTTTAAAAGCTTATCTAGACGCATCTTATATATTTTGAGGTTGAATTTAATTAAAGAGCAATCTAACACGTATTTTGTCAATGCATACACAATCATAATATTTTAACTTATGGTTTTTTAAAATTATTTAATTTGTTCTTACTATTCTAAGTCCAAATGATAATAGCGTAGGTTAAGATATTAAACAACTTTGATTTTAGGAAACAAAAACAAAATTTGAATATAAAAGAAGTAACTTTTATGAAAAAATTGTATAAACCTTGTGCTTATTGACTTATGAACGCAATTTAAATAATTAAATTTATGAAAATACTTTGTGATCTTTATAAAAGAAAAAAAGAATAGCGAGAAATAGGTTTGCATAAACAAACTTAGCTACCAAGTGGCCACAATCCAAAGTAACAGAAAATACATAAAGGAAATGACATAGCTGTTCCTGGTACATTCCGAATCTTCACCGCTTGCTAAATGCTATGTTAAACTAGTGTCAGGGTAAGGTGACTACAGTTGTTAACAGTGGAGAAGAAGGGTAGAATTGTAAAATCATTAACATCAGCTTCCTTCTTTGCACTTTTCTCCTCATAAGCAGAGCGAAGCAAAATTTTAAACGGGCGGGTCCCAATTTTTTCTTTCCTCTCTCTTTCCTCTCCACGTCCAAACGTGAGGAAATCCCAAAATCTACTCCTTTTCTTTCCATCCATTTTCTTTCCCTCTACTTTCTCTCAAACCAAACAAAGGCTTAAGGGTAGGGACAGCAATGGGCAAGGCGGGGTAGGAGCGGAGATGGGTATTGCTTCCTCTGTCCTGCATTGCAAGTATCTATTTGTGATCTTTACAAATAATTGAGAGTATTCACAAGTATTTATATATAGTTAATAATTTAAAATAAAATATTAAAAATTATAAAAAATAAAATAAATTTTAACATCATATATTATAATTTTATTTAATAATTTAAATTTTTTATAAAATTAAAAAGTATTATAAATAATAAATTAAATTAAATTATATTTTATAATAATCAATTTACATAAATAATATATATTTTTTTAACAAATTTTATTATTATGAGTTTATTCAATAATAAATTTATTTTTAAATAATAAAAATACATATATTTTTATCTCATCTTAAAATAAAAAAAATCATAATATATAATATATTAAATAAAAAATATACTTAATAAATTTATGAGTATATGCATGAGGGGTAGTATAATCTCTATTCCATCCTCGTTTATTAAACAGATATCGATTCTCCTCGTTTATTAAACGGAAATCCATTCTCCCCCCATTCCAGGGGTACGGATAATTTTACCATGCGTACTCATAGGAAGTAATCGCAGAAGAAAAGAAATTGCAATCAGAGAAGCCCACATTATTGTCGACTCTCTTCAATCTGGCACCAACTCTCAGAACAGCAAATGGGTACATCAGCTCTGAACAAGGACAACTTCAATGGCAACAGGAGTGGACAGTGGAAGCAGAAAGAGTTGTTTTTTCTCGTGGCATATGCATTTGTTTTCTATGTCATCATCATCATCCGTTCCCTTCAACTTTCTCATGGTATTATATCTCTTGTTTTAGATAAATTTGTTTCTTTTATTGTGTTTTCTGTTGGGTATTCTCATATCATCTCATTGTGCTTTTGTATTGATTTTCGTAGATCACTACAGCCAACTGTATGGTTTACGCCCAGGATGGCTCATACCCCGTCACCTTAATGTATGATCTCTATGTCTTATGCTCTTTGTAAATATTATTATTATTATTTTTCATCATGTATTGAGCCCATTGCTCTTTTTGCTTTGTTGGTTGGTTAAATGGGGATCATACTCCAAATGGTTTTTTTTTTTTTTGTGTGTGTGTAGAAGTCCAAATGTGCATGCATAAGAACATATGTGGAAACTCATAAGCTCTACCACCCTAACTGATTCAATCTGATATATGATAATAGGTGAGTGGGTTGATGAGGGGTTTTGCTTGAAAGGCATTATTTTGGTGTTTATATTTCTTGAATAGTAATGACTAATGACTGCCTGACAACCGACCTTAATACTCAGTCTCTGATCCTTATAAGATTTTGATAATTCTGAAATCATAGTGTGGAAAATTTAGGAAATTAAGTATTTTCTTGAGTGTTCAAAATGCTTAGAAGGAACTGAATTTCCTTATTATAAGCTCATTAATTTCTGATATTTATTTACTTATTAATGGATGATCAAAGCATGGATAACTGCTTACTGACAAGTCACAACCTGTTAATGACTTCAAAGATTAACTAGAGTAATAAAAAATTTAAATTTTTTTATGAATTCCTGCCAGGAATAATCGATGTTTCTAAATTGAACCGGTGAACCCTCTTCTGAAACTTGGCAAAGTTATTTTAATGACTGAGGAAGAGTTGAATACATACAACTCTACAGGCCAAAAAGAAAAACCACTCCTACAAAATACAAATATTTTGTTATTTGGAAATTATTGTTTTACTTTATTTTATATCTGTATATCTGTATATCTGATTTGATGTTTAAGCATTTTCTAATCTTTGTTGGATGGGAGAGGGTAGGGTTCAGCTGGAAGTAATACTAACTGCAATCTTATTGTGCTGGGGAAATTTAACTTTATTGCATCTATTGTCTCCCTCCCATTTCTTTCTATCATTATTACCATTTTATCAGTAAGTAGTTCAGTAGTTAGCTCAGCTATGATGCAATATATTTTTCTTTTGCTAATCAGATGCACTCCCTGTTCTGTTTTGTATAAAGGATGTGTCAGATGCTCAGTGGAGGAATTTTCGAGGAAATATACCTGTTCTTGCTCGTCTTTGGAATTTTCACTCTGCTGGCCAACTTGATGAGGGCTTTTTCTAATTTGAAAGTGGGGGAAATGTCCATCATCTGGCTTTTATTTTCTTTGGCCTACCTGTCATAACTGCATGGAGCTTGGTACAGTTTATTTTTATGTTGTCCATTTAATATTCTTTCTTTCACTATTGGTACTCTTTACCTTCTCATGTCTAACTTTGTGTTTGTCTCTTTGTAGCATCATATTTGTCCTATCAATAGCTACAGTTAATTATCTTCTGGTAAAGGTGCGTGTAGTGGAACAATGAATAAGTATTACAATACTTATAGCTAAAATTTGTAATATTGTTGTTTTTAATTGTTAACTTAAAATTATCATTTGTCATAACAATTTTAGTTTATGTCTTTGAAAGTTATTTCTGCCCAGGCTGCTTTTTTTTTAGTGGTATGTCATGTGTAGAAACCTAATGGAAAGACATATATGTGTGATTTAATGAATTATTCATAGGAATGATATTCCTAGACTTAAAAATATTAAATTTATTTGTTGCTTGATTTCATGTTGACCATTTGTGTACTTTTAATGTTATATATTGTGTTTCTAGGACTTTGAAATTTGTGAAAACTTAAAAATCAGTACTTTGATGAGAATGGTGTGATCATTGATCATTTATTACTTCTTATCAGAGAAGAATTATGTGGTGAACTTTTTTATATTGAAAGTTTATCCCTAGGTGTTGATATGAACGGGTCTGGATGAGTGTAGGGTTAATAAAACTTGAACAAGGGTAGAAAAATATGGATAATAACTAAATGAAATTACCTAGCTGCTACCAAGCCTGGAATGGAATTGCATCACCGTATGTGAAACAAGAGCCCCCAGTTCCATAGCTACTAAATGTCTCTAAAGGTGTTCCAAATTATTTAAAAGGGAATTGAGAATATATATATACAATTGATAACACCATTCAAGTTGGAAAGTCATACACTCAAATAAAAAACACTACTAAAGACCACTAATTATAGGCCCCAAAAAATGGTAAAATTCATTCTAAGATCCATGTGCCTACTGCCTAGCTACATTTCATTTCTGGCAAATGTAACGTTGCCAAAAGAAAGCCCATGCCAATATATAATACAATTTTTAAAATATTATATTAATAGCCTGCTAATGTTCATAAAATAAATTGCTATAATGTAATTAAACTAAGGGATAACACAATGGGTCATGAAGAAAAATCACAGTATATTTAAAGTTGTGCTTGCTGAGAGTGAAAGTATAACTGTATAAGACTGGAGGTGAGAGTAGTAAAATTTGCAATGTATCTAATCATGCATAATGTCTAGATGCATAGCCAACTTTCACTTAATCCCTCACCATTGCTTCCATTTTCACTCCTAACTGGCAGTCCAGCTGATGTAGGACAGTGGAAGTGTTAGTATTTCAGAGGTTAGGATAGGATTTCTTGGACATATTAAGGGTAGATAGAGATTAGTGGGTTAAGATTTAAGAAGCTACTACAGGTAGGTAAAGGCGTGAGGGATTTGCAAACAATAGAATGTGATAAAGGGTCAATTGGTGACTATTTGGGTGCTGTGAACAGTACCTGTAATATTAGGACTTTGGGAATGGTGGGTTTTAGGGAAAACTCAATCAAGAAACAACTATTGTTTTGTTGGGGTTAAGTTCAAATGAAGTTTGACAAGAAAATCAGACCTGGGTAGGAGTAGAAAATTGATAAACTGATTGGCATCTGAGAAGAAGGATAAAATGAACCTAGGCTTCATGTTCACACCCATGGTTTGATTGCATCACCCAACCAGTTAATAGCGATTTGCTGAAATCTTGCATATTAGATTATTGAGTCTGAAAGAAAGCATTAAAACTTTTTAAATAACTCCAAGCACCAAAGTAATTCCAAGTCCATTAACAGCCCAAGGCTTGGTCTGTTCACATTAAGGGTGAGTTTGGAAACAGTGCTTTTATGATATAGCTCTATTTTAGTACTTTTTTTTTTTCAGAAGCTACTCTTTCTGGCTTTTGAGAAAAGCACCAAATCTGTTTTTTTTTTGTGCTTTTGCTTTTTTAGAAAAGCTTATCTAAATATCTTAAAAGTTTTTAGACTTATTTTTTTAATTAAAAAAGTGTTTTTTTCCTTAAAAAAAGCACAAACAAAAGAGACCTAAAAATAAAATACTGCAAAAAAAAAAACCTGCAAAAATTACTAGAATACCTCAGGGGCTGAAAAGATAAGATTAATGTAATTAACTACTTAGTACTCACTAATCTTAATGATCCTAAATGATGATACACTAGTAAGGCATTTGGAATAATACAACTGGCCCCGAAGTCAAAACTAAACCAAAAGTTGGGATGATTTTTCTTTAGCTTATGCTTTCTTGATGCTGATGCCTCCTGTGTCCTAAGTACTCTCAACAGCTTTTTAAGCTTTATAAAATAAATTGCTATAATTTAGTTAAACGTAGGAGTAACATAACAAGGTCAAAATAAAATTTACACTTTATTAAGTTGTGCATAGTGGGAGTGAAAATGGAAGGAGTGGAGGGGAAAGCAGTAAAATTTGCAATGCATGAAGCATGATGCATCATGTCTAGATACATTTACCAATTTTCACTTTCTCCTCCATTATTCCTTCCATTTTCACTCCTAAAATGTAGTGTAACAAACCCTAAATATTCCGTTGCTCCTTTGCTTATATACTTCATTTAAATTTCTTAGTCTACCTGCATCAAGGTAACAAACCAGCACCTGCTTCTATTGTGGATATCATGTACGATTGAAACTCAAGGTCTACAAATGTGATCTATAGTAAATAGTTTTAGGCTTTGTGGGTTTCATTTCTTCAAATATTAAAGCTAACAGTCTCCAGAGTTGTGATTCATTATAGAAGAAATGCGTATCAAATGAAGGTTGAAGGATAAAGTTAGATGTCATAGAAGGGTTTTGTTTAGTAGGATGGTTTGGGCTTGAAATTTCAACAGGTTTAGTTTTGAAGGCACAAGAGTGGCCAAAATATAAAATGTATGTTAAAATTCTGGAGGCCTAATAAATGCACTTATTATGCTTTGACCAAAAGTTTTTTTTTGTTTTTTTGAAATGTTCGAGGAGCCATAACTATAATCCTGATGTTCCTATGCAGAAAATGTTTTGGTTGATCATTATATTTTAGCATTTAATTCCCACATTTATTACTCTCCACACAGTTGTCATGTTTGACAAAGGATATGTTTCTGCAGATATTTGCACAGAAAAAGCACTTTCCACTTGTAATTTGGAGTTACAACATATTTTTTCTTCTCTGCAATCGCATTTATGAAGGATATTCATTCTCTGTATTTGGGTAAAGATGTGTAAAATTGATTATATTGATACATTATGTGCAAATAGTAATTCTATTTCCATTTAAGATGATGTATTTACATTGCAGGGAACAATGGGCAATTTTGGACAATTACCGGGGCAGCTTTAGGTGGCACATATGTTTCAACTTTGGTATTCATTTTCATTATTATTTTTAGTTCCAGTAATATCTAAAGTCAGAATTGTCCATGTATATGTGGTTCTTATATATCTTTGCATTCTTTGTTTTCTCATATCATGTTGGTGGAAGTTGGAACTGATTCCCATCCATTACCAGCATACATCTGAAGTTCTGCTAACCCTGTTGGTTTTAAGTTACATGATTTGTTACTAGAACACTTATGGGCCAGAATATTAAGTTTGGTGATCTAAACATTTTTAAAATCTGTTCTTATTGTGCATTTTGCCAATTATATATGCATGTCTTTGTATTCTCATGTACATACCATTGTCTAATGTAACAATAACAATTACTTGGTATGTGTTTTTTATTTATAAGTTTAGTTGTCTGTGGCAGTTGTCTTGCGCATGATAAGCTTTGGGTTTGATTATCATTGGACAAATCAAGATTCTCATTTTGATCGCGAGGTATTAATTTCTTTTGAATATTACTTGTTTGTTTCTTGAAAATAGTTTGTTCTGAATATATTTTTCTAAATACCTTAAAAAAAGTATCTGCTCCACAGTCTCTCTCTCAATTTGCTAAGGTTGTGGTGATGGCAATTTAATAGTGCTGGGGGGACATATACTACTGAAACATTATTACTAAATAGTAGCTTTTGATATTACCTCATAGGTATCAGTTTTTGTAAGCATCATGTAGATTGAAGATTATATTTGCTTATCAATTACGTAAGGTTATCTCTGACTTGTTTTATTATAATGGCTATGGTGTTTGCATGTTTCTACAGTTTTCATTGTGGTTTAGGAACAACCTTGTTGCATTCATTTTCTTCAGGGAAAACCTATTATGAATTTTTAAGCCTGTCCTCATGTTTTTAAGAGTCAGGAGTCAGGACTGAAGTTTACTAGTCATTGCATTTGCTTGAAACATACCAGCTTGCAGATCAATATCTTTTACACAATTTGTCAAGTAGTTGTTGACCTATTGATTAATTTTTCACTGGGAATCTGTGTTTGTAGAAGTCTGTGATTTTATGCTTTTGTGTATTCATGTGATTATGCTTTGGTGATTGCAGAAACATTATCAACGTTGTCATATTTGTAAATCGGGAAAATATTGCTACCAAATTTTACAGGTTAGAATAGCTTCTAGTTAATCAAGCATGTGGTGAAATGTAATTTATTTTCTGAATTATGCATTATGCTTTTTTTAAAGTATACTTTTAAGTAATTATAATTTCTATTCAGCACGTGGACATGTTTTTACCGGTTCATTAATTACATTACCAGGAGACAAGTGTGCTGAATGACAAGTTCAGATATACCACATACCTGTGTTATTTGGTGTATGCGCCACTTTACATTGCTGGTCCAGTACTAAGCTTCAATTCTTTTGCCTCACAGGTCTGTGACTGAGAGTTATTTTTCTTGTAGAACTTTGATTATTGACTTTCGTTACATTTGATACAGTTATGGTCTTTGTGAAACCTCTATTGATGCACCGAAACCTAATCTTGTTATTTTCCAAAATAGAAGTGTATGGAAGATATTAATTATTTGTTCCAATTGGAAAAGAAAACTACGGCTGTTGTGATTTTGTCTGCTTAGCATCCCCATTTTCTTGGGATGCCATTTTTATATTCAAGATTGTTATTTTATTGGGAAGTTCTAAACAGTGTAGAAGAGATTTCCAGTATATGATACTGAGAATGCATGAGCTGTTTGTGCTATATATTTGGTTTGATGCTAAGAATTAAGAACTATGATACATGTATTACAGCAACCAAAAGATTGTTATTGTTGTCTGGAAATTTAATACATTGTGCAGCAATTGTTAAACGTAAATGTAATCAAAACATGAATATTTTATACTGCAATCAAACTGTTGAAGTTGAACCTTAGCCAGATACGCTCCTTTTTCTTCCTTAACATTTCTTGTGTTATTAATTGCTGTCAAGTGTTTTTAAATGGTTGTTTGAGATTATGTTTTGTTGATGGTTCCAGTTCTAATGTTTTTGCAGCTAGATGTTCCCCAGAATACTAATTCAGTTAGAAATGTGATGCGCTATGGTTTTCGTTGGGTATTGAGTCTTCTCCTCATGGAATTAATGACCCATCTATTCTATTATAATGCCTTTGCTATTAGGTGAGTTCCTTAGTACTCAGGAAAATACTCTGTTTTCTTTTTAGTTTCTAATTTTATTCTTTGGTGGCTGAAATAATTTCTTCGCCAATTAGTGGTTTGTGGAAGCACTTGTCTCCTATGGACGTGTTCATTATTGGATATGGGGTAAGAGGAAATTCTTTTAGATAACCAGACCAGTTTTGCAGGAAGACAATATCTATGATGTAAATCAAAGATTTCCGTGATATTTGAATTAGTTCCCAACATGCTTGGCCTAATTTGTGAAACTGGATGACTATTATATTAATTTTTTATGTAATAATAGAGAGCATAAAGGATTCAATTACATATTGTTGAGACAGAGAAAAGAGAAGCATAGAAATTGTGAAACCGTGTCTGAATTACACAACTGAGGCTGAATTATATAGAGTTATTGTAATAAATACAAAGATTATAAAAGATCCTAATTACCGTAATTGCATGATTTGTTTATGATTTAGTTAGCCTATACAATGAATCTAGACACTCTTTACATAGTTTTCAACACTCCCCCTCAAGCTGGAGCATATAGGTCATATGCACCAAGCTTGTTACAAGTATAACTTATATGAGGACCTCTCAAAGACTTAGTGAAAACATCCACTAGTTGATCATTTGAATTGATGAAGCTAGTGGTGATGTCTCCATATAGGATCTTTTCTCTAATAAAATGACAGTCTATCTCAATATGTTTGATCCTCTTATGAAACACTAGATTAGAGGTGATATGCAATACAACTTGATTATAAAAAATGAGTGTCATTTGCATAATCTTCCCAAATCAAAGCTCTTTAAATAGCTGTTTTAACCAAATGAGTTCACAAGTAGCTGAGGCCATGTCTCGATATTCTGCTTTGGCACTTGATCTTGCGACCACATTTTGTTTCTTACTCCTCCAGGATATCAGATTACTCTCGATGAATACACAATGCCCAGAAGTGGATTTTCTATCAAGAGGAGAACCTGCCCAATCAGTATTTGAGTATCCAACAATTTGAGTATAGCCCTTATCTTCATAGACAAGGCCTCTTCTAGGAGCTCCTTTAATATACTTTAGGATGCGAATCACTGCATCCCAATGTGCATCACAAGATGAATTTAGAAATTGACTTACCACACTAACTGCAAAGGAGATGTCAGGATGGGTAACAATGAGGTAGTTTAGTTTTTCAACCGTTGAGATTAACGAGATTCATTAATAAGGTTCCATGAACAGATTCATAGGTTCATGTATAGATTCATGTATACTAGAATTTATTAGATTCATGTACATAGAGAGTAAGCTATCTTATTAATTACCTTGTAAATTGTACCTTGTAAGCTTCAATTCTGATGTATATATAAATCACACCTGCTGAGTAATTTCTACTCAAGCAATTCAGTCAATCCTAATTTCCTAATTCTTATTCTTAAGTTGGTGTCAGAGCCCACACCTTGTGGGCCTGATTTAAACCCTAAGTTCAAAGTTAGTAAACCCTAGACATCACTAGAAGTCCCGACGTCCGGCCACCGTCTATCCCGACATATCAGCCCTAGCCCCAAAATCCTCTGATCGATCGTCCCATTAATTGCCGTCCAATTTTGTCCGACCATGCGCCCTCACGTGCGTTCAACTTCATTAGAACTCGTCGGCACGTGTAGGCCACGCGCCGCCTTCCTGACGTCCATTTGACCTGCCGCTGGTGCCAATCTGCTAGTCGGTGCCTCCCCAGTCTATTTTGGGGCATCCATTGTCCAAGCTGCTCACTGTCTATTGTTCCCTCATCTCACCTTGGTTTGTTCTTCAATGGCTTCCATGTCAGAAACCTCGAACGTTGCCTCTGGTGCTTCTACTCCCTCAAATAAGGCCCTTGTCTCTTTTGTTTTCTCTGGTAATCCATCTATTACTTCTGAAAAGCTCAATGGCAGAAAGCTAGAAACTATATGGATTGGTAAGCTGCGGTGGAGATTTGGTTTTTGGGACAAGGTCTCTCTGACCATCTAACCAAAAAGGTTGAAGATATCGATATTACAGAACGAGACCAGTGGAAGAGAGATGACTATGAGCTGGTTTTGCTCTTATGGTAGTCCTTTGACCCGAAGTTGATGGTTCATTTTCGCACCTATAAAACATGCTTTGACATATGGAAGAAGGCTCGAAGTGTTTATTCAAATGATATCCAACGCCTCTATGATGTGGTGCACAATTTAACTACACTCCAAATGACGGATCATGATCTCTCGACATATTTGAATAAAGCTCGGTCTACCATTCATGAAGTCAAGTTGGCCCTGAACGGAGATGATGTCCAGAATAAGATCGATAATATATGCATGGTGTTTGTTCTTCATGGTCTTCACAAAGACTTTGAATCTATTCGGAACCAAATTTTGACAAATCCCAATGTCCTTGCAGCAAAAAATCTCATTGATCGTTTGCTACGTGTTCCTTCTCCGGAGGCTGTGTTAGGAGCTGGTTCTTCACCAAGTTTAGAGTCATCTGCATTCCTTTCTAATGTGGCAAGTTGTGGAGGCTGAGGTCGTGGTCGAGGTGGACGAGGAGGTCGTGGTTCCGGTAATCGTCCACAGTGCTCCTACTACAAACGTATGGGGCACACTCAAGATAAATGCTATACCCTAATTGGATTTTCAAAGAAGTCAGCTCATGTGACTTATTCTCAGTCTTCAGGTCCAAAAAAAACAGGATGAAAGTGGAGGTGACAATCAGAATATTTTGTCAGATGCTGAATATAAGGAATATCTTCAGTTCAAGGTAGCACAACAGAATTCATCTTCAGCAGATATAGTTCATACTGGTAATTCTACGGTTTGTCTCTCTCATTCCTCACCTGTTGAATCCTGGATTTTGGATTCTAGTGCTTCCGATCACATAGCTGGTAATTCCTCTCTTTTCTCAAAAATATCACAACCCAAAAATTCACACTACATCACTCTTGTCGATGGCTCCAAGGCAAAATCCAAAGGCATTGTTCAAGCCACACCTCTTCCCTCCTTGCCATTAAATTATGTACTCTTTATTCCTGGTTGCCCTTTTAATCTAGTTTCCGTTAGTCAACTCACTCGTAGTCTTAATTGTTCTATAACCTTTACTGCCAATTCTTTCTCTATACAGGATCGGAATACGGGACAGACGATTGGCGTAGGATCTGAATCACATGCTCTCTACTATTTCCAACCTTCATCTTCAATTGCTTGCACCGTTGCTGATTCACCGAGTCTCCTTCATTGTCGTCTGGGTTATCCAAATCTAAATAAACTAAAGAAAATGGTCCCTCATCTTTCCTACCTGCAATCTCTAGAATGTGAGTCATGTCAGCTTGGTAAACATATTTGAACTTCCTTTCCAACCTCAGTTCATCGTAAAGAAACTTCTCCCTTTGCTCTTGTCCATTTAGATATTTGTGGTCCTAGTCGAGTCAATTCTATCTTAGGCTATAGGTTCTTTGTTATTTTCATTGATGACTTTTAAAGATGTATTTGGCTCTTTTTAATGAATGAACATTCAGAGTTGTGTTCTATTTTTCAGAATTTTTGCAATGAAATTCAAACCCAATTTGGACATCTTATTCACATCTTGCGTAGTGATAATGCAAAAGAATACTTTTCTGCTCCCCTTAATCATTTTATGGCTTCTCATGGCATAATTCATTAATCCTCTTGTCCACATACAACACAACAAAATGATATTGCTGAAAGAAAACATCGCCATATTATTGAAATTGCTCGTACCCTTTTGTTACATGCCAATGCACCTTTAAAATTTTGGAGTAATGCCGTACTCACTACTAGTTTCTTGATAAATCGGATGTCATCCTCTGCCTTGAATAACAAAGTATCTCATTCCTTGTTGTTTCCTCAGGACTCACTTTTCACAGTTCCCCATGTGTTTTTGGTTCTACTTGCTTTGTACATGATCTCACACCAGGTATTGATAAATTGTTTGCTCGTGCTGTCAAGTGTATCTTTCTTGGTTATTCTCGTGTACAGAAAGGATACAGATGCTATTCTCCTTCTACTCATTATTTCTACATGCCTGCCGATGTTGCCTTCTTTGAGGATACACCTTATTTCACTACGTCGATGACAAGAGATTCTGTCTCCCAGGTATTGCCCATCAATTTTCCTATTCCACTTGTTACTGATTCTTCAGTATCAGATTTGTCAGGGTCTTCTTCTCCATCTATGTCTCCCACTCCTTGTCCTCTTATTACTTATCAGCGTCGTCCTTGCCAAACACAATTGGAGGAAGTTGCCGTTGAAGAGACAGGTGATTCATCTTCTGCTCCAATCTCTGAACTTACTCGGGATCCACCTGCATCTCCTGTTGATTTACCTATAGCTCTTCGCAAAGGTGTGGTCTACTTGTAACCCTCATCCAATTTATAATTTCTTAAGTTATCACCATTTATCTCCATCCCATTGTGCCTTTGTGTCTGCTATTTCCTCTGTTTCTATTCCTAAAACTATCCAGGAAGCACTCTCTCATCTAGGATGGCGACAAACTATGATTGACGAGATGACAACTTTAGAATCCAATAATAGTTGGACACTTGTTCCCTCTTCTTCAGGAAAATCTACTGTTAGCTGTCGTTGGGTGCTTGCTATCAAAGCAGGCCCAGATGGTTTGATTGATCGGTTGAAAGGCCGTTTAGTAGCTAAAGGATATACTCAGGTATTTGGGCTAGATTATGGTGATACTTTCTCCCTAGTTGCAAAAATGGCCTTTGTTCTTTTATTCTTATCCATGGCAGCCATGAGTTGCTGGCCTCTGCATCAATTGGACATCAAAAATGCATTCCTTCACGGTGATTTAGAAGAGGAGGTTTATATGGAGCAACTTCCTGGGTTTGTTGCTTAGGGGGAGTCATGTGGATATGTTTGCAGGTTACATAAGGCCTTATACAGCCTCAAGTAGAGCCTTCGAGTTTGGTTTAGCAGATTTCGTGCAGTCCTTAAACAATTCGGCATGATCCACAGTGAAGCAGATCACTCTGAGTTTTATAAACATTCTCCCTCCAATCAGTGTATTTATCTTGTTGTTTATGTAAATGACATTATCATTACAGGGGATGATCATGATAGCATCAAACGCCTCAAGGAGCACTTGTTTCAACATTTCCAAACCAAAGATTTGGGACAGTTATGATACTTCCTTGGAATTGAAGTAGCTCAATCCAGCACTAGTATTGCTATATCTCAGAGGAAGTATGCTCTTGATATTTTGGAGGAAACAGGAATGATAAATTGTAAACCGATTAACACTCCTATGGATCCTAATGTTAAACTTATGCCAGATCAGGAGGAGCCCTATTCAGATCCAGGAAGGTATCGGAGACTATTAGGGAAGTTGAATTATCTTACTATGACCCGACCAAACATTTCTTTTGCTGTTAGTGTTGTGAGCCAATTTCTTAACTCTTCCTGTAACAGTCATTGGGACGTAGTAATTTGAATCTTGAGATATATTAAAGGCTTTCCGAGATGAGGGTTGGTCTATGAGAATAGAGGTTATACTGATATTATTGCCCACACAGATGTAGATTGGGTTGGTTGCCCAAGTGATAGGCGATCAACCTCAGGTTATTGTGTTCTTGCTGGAGGCAATCTCATTACATGGAAGAGCAAAAACCAGATTGTTGTTGCTAGATCGAGTGCAGAAGTAGAGTATCGAGCTATGACTCTTACGACATGCGAACTCATATGGCTAAAGCAACTTCTTTCCGAGTTAAAGTTTTGTAAAATAGGGTCTATGAATCTTATTTGTGATAATCAAGCAGCTTTGCACATTGCCTCTAATCCAGTCTTCCATGAGCTGACTAAGCACATAGAGATTGATTGTCACTTTATTCGTGAAAAGGTTATCTCTGGAGAAATTATCACATCATTTGTGAATTCTAATGATCAGCTGGCGGATGTGTTCACTAAGTCACTCCGAGGTCCAAGGATAACATACATATGTAACAAGCTGGATGCTTGTGACATATATGCACCAGCTTGAGGCAGAGTATTGAAATTAACGAGATTCATTAATAAGGTTCCATGAACAGATTCATAGGTTCATGTACAGATTCATGTATACTAGAATTTATTAGATTCATGTACATAAGGAGTAAGCTATCTTATTAATTACCTTGTAAATTGTCCCTTGTAAGCTGCAATTCTGATGTATATATAAATCACACCTGTTGAGTAATTTCTACTCGAGCAATTCAGTCAATCCTAATTTCCTAATTCTTATTCTTAAGTACAACTAATCTTCTGTATTTTCTTGGATCCGAGAGTGGCTCCCCTTGATTTGGTAGAAGTTTAGCATTCGGATCCATAGGAGTGTCAACAGGATTTGCATTCAACATATTTGTTTCCTCAAGAATGTCCATAGCATACTTTCTCTGTGAAATTACTATTCTATCATTGGATTGTGTCACCTCTATTTCTAAGAAGTATCGAAGTTTGCCAAGGTCTTTGGTCTGAAAGTGATGACCAATATATTGTTTTACCTAAATTATGCCATGGTGATCACTGCTAGTGATAACAATGTCGTCGACATACATAATCAAATAAATACACCCTTGAGTTGAATGGCGATAGAAGACAAAGTGGTCAGCCTCACTCTGTTTCTTATCGAACTGTTGAGCTACAGTACTAAATCGGCCAAACCAAGTCCTAGGAGACTGTTTAAGGCTATAAAGAAATTTGTGAAGATGACAAACTAGTCTAGAAGATTCCCTTTTAGCAACAAACCCTGGTGGAGTTGCTCCATGTGAACTTCTTCTTCTGGATCACCATGGAGAAAAGCATTCTTGATGTCCAACTGATGAAGGGCCCAGTGGCGAATAGTAGCCATAGACAGAAAAAGTGGAATCGAAGCCATCTTCGTCACGGGCGAGAAAGTGTCTCCATAATCCAAGCCAAAATATGGATATACCCTTTTGCCACCAGACGAGCCTTAAGGCGATCAATCTTGCCATCAGGGCTAACGTTGACCATATAAATCCACCGACATTCTACAACAAGCTTCCCAGGAGGAAGAGGAACAAGTTCCCAAGTACCACTGCTTTGAAAGGCACACATCTGATCGATCATAGCTTGTCTCCACCCAAGATGAGATAAAGCATCACCTGGAGGGTTAGGAATAGATACAGAACACAAGGAAGAAAGACAAGCATAATACGAAGAGATAGGCGATGATAACTCAAAGTAACATAGTGAGGAGAAGGGTTATGAGTAGACAGTATACCTTTTCAGAGAGCAATGGGAAGGTCAGGCTTAAGAGACAGCGCCAGAGCTGGTAAAGGAATTGGTGCCGAAGGAGAGTCCACATTGACCTTTGCAACTTTTGGTGGAGGTAAGGGCGGTGGAGGTGGCTATGGCCAACGAGGATAGACCTGGAAGGGGCGAATAGTAGTGGTAGGTTTCTTGACATGGGGGGTCGGAGGTGTATCTAACTCAACAATGATAAGAGGAAGAGGAACAGGTAAGACCTCAGAGATAGGCTCAAGAGTCGAGGAAGGAAACTGGAAGAAAGGACTTGAATATCAAAGAAACTTAGAGAGGATTTTTGAATTGCTTGAGTAAATTGTACTCAGCATGTTGGGTTTATATATATACAAGGAATTAATTATAATATGATATTTACAAGGATAATAAAAGATGATAAACATTTCCTAGGATGCTAAGGTTCCAATGTTACTAGAAGTACACAAACTATAAACTGATCAAGTTCCAATAATACGTAAATTCCAACACTCCCCCTCAAGCTGGAGCGTATATATCATAAGCATCCAGCTTGTCACAAATGTATGTTATTCTTGGACCCTGAAGTGACTTGGTAAGAAGATCTGCCAGTTGGTCATTAGAATTTACAAACGAAGTAGAGATTTCCTTTGAAACAATCTCCTCACAGATGAAATGACAATCAATCTCTATATGTTTGGTTCGTTCATGAAAGACCGGATTTGGAGCAATATGAAGTGTTGCTTGATTATCACAAATTATCATCACAGGTCCTATCTCGCAAAACTTCAACTCTTTCAAAAGTTGTTTTAACCATATGAGTTCACATGTAGTGAGAGCCATAACTCAATACTCCGCTTCAGCACTCGATCTAACAACAACATTCTGCTTCTTGCTTTTCCATGAGATAAGGTTTCCTCCAATAAGAACACAATATCTAGAAGTTGATCTTCTATCAATGGGAGACCCAGCCCAATCAGCATCTGTATAAGCAACTACATTCGGATGGAATGTTACCTTATGCTTTGCACGCGTATCGTACCAATATACGATCAAGCACTGGGGTAACACCTTTCTCTTTGGTGTATGGGATGGAGGCTGTGTCTCCCATAGAAATTGAGATTCCTTCTCTAAGAGTTTTAATGGAAGCGGAGTTGGAAGAATCTGAATGGGTAAAGACTCGATATGAGCAGTTGAATATGATAGAAGAGAAAAGATTGGCAGCTGTTTGTCACGGACAGTTGTATCAAAGCAGAATGGCCAAAGCCTTTAACAAGAAAGTTCGTCCCAGAGAGTTCTGTTCAGGAGATTTGGTTTTGAAGAAGATTCTCCCTAATCAAGAGGATGCTAGAGGAAAATGGGCTCCGAGTTATGAAGGCCCATATCTAGTCAAGCAGGCATTTTCAGGGAGAGCATTAATTTTGCAGAATATGGCTGGAGAAGAATTACCAAGGCCCGTAAACACTGATGTTGTCAAGAGATTCTATGCCTACAAAAAAAAAGCCCGTTAGGCTAAAACCTGAAAGGGTGGTCTAAGCAAAAGTTAGGGCAAATAAATAAGCAAAATCTTAAAGAAAGTTGGCTTGAAACTTGAAAGGTTCACCAAACTGGGGCAATTTTGATTTGCACCCGATTGACTACACTGGGGCAAATTTATATTTGCATCCGATTGGTTACACTGAGAAAATTGTATTGGCCTTCAATTGATCATACTTGAGCAAATCTTCTGGAAGATTGAAGGTGAAGATGTGATGAATAAGGCAATAACAGAGACAATAATCGAGTTATCAGACCATTGCAAGGAATCAATTGAATGAGGAACAAAGAACCAATATTGGGGCAAAATTTTCTTACCATTTGCAACTTTCTTTTGTTTTTAGGATTTCATCTTTCAAGCATATGTCTTACTGAAAGTTCATGTACGATCAGATTACCAAAGTAATAAAAAGAAATTTGTTCATTCAACGAATTTCTATCTATTCATGAATGCATGCTTACTCATTAAGTTATGTCTCAAATAGGATAAATTTAAGATCAACAATTTGATTTGACAATTCTACAATAATCCTTCAATGATTGATTTGGATTAAAAGATCTTAATAGCTCAAAGTACAGAATGCAATGTAGTATTTGCTTTCATTGCCAAGAAAAAAAAGAAAGAAAGAAGAGAAGAAATGAAAAAGAGCAAGTCAAGAGGATTCCAAACCAACGGAAGGGTCTAAGAAAGAAAGACACGTGAACAAGGGGTTCGATTGGTCAAAAGCTTTTCAAAAGTCGTTGGTTCAAATGACTTTTAATAAAATTTCAAAAAAAAAAAGAGAAAGAGAAAAAAAAAAGGAAAGGAAAAGCAAAAAGAAAGAAAAAATGAAAGAGAGGTTGAATTTTTCAAAAAAAAAAAAGAAAGTAAAAGAAAAAAAAAGCAAACAAAAATCAAACAGAAACAAAAACAAAAACAATGCTTTAAAAAAATGTGTTTTCTAATTTTGAGCCCATCGACTCCTGTCTTTTAGTTTTAAGCGCATCGACTCATGTCTTTTACTTTTGAGCGCATCGGCTCATGTTTTTTTACTTTTGAGCGCATCAGCTCATGTCTTTTACTTTTGAACGCATCGGCTCCTGTCTTTTAGTTTTGAGCGCATCAGCTCCATGCATTCATTACATTTAAATTTCTGTCAATTCTGAGCGCATCGGCTCCATGCATTCCATACATTTTAATTTCTGTCTTTTACTTTTGAGCGTATCGGCTCCTGTCTTTTAGTTTTGAGCGCATCGTTTCCATGCATTCATTGTATTTTAATTTCTGTCAATTCTGAGCGCATCGGCTCCATGCATTTTAATTCCTGTCAATTCTTTTGAGGGCATCGACTCCATGCATTTTAATTTCTGTCAATTCTGAGCGCATCGGCTCCATGCATTCTAATTTTTGTCAATTTTGAGCGCATTAACTCCATGTATTTTAATTTTTGTCAATTCTGAGCGCATCGGCTCCATGCATTCTAATTTCTGTCAATTCTGAGCGCATCGGCTCCATGCATTCCATGCATTCCTTTTCTTGTGTTTTGAATTCCAACAAATGCAGAATATACAAGTTTGGACAGAATAATACAAAGTATAATACAAAGTCATTTTCATCAGTTCTCTAGTTTTCCTGCTCTTACATCTATGTAGTTTTATAAGTACACAACAATTTGATTTGTAATAATTGCGAAACATGTTATTTTTTACTATTTTTCACTCTTAGGGTTTGGTGAACATATTATTTGTTTATAGTTGTTGAAGCCACGAGAAACCATCTTCAAAACTGGTGAGGATTGAGGATGAATATCTTATGGTGGAAGAATTATTTCTATTTTTATTTGCTACATGAATCCTTTGGCATTAACAACGGAATAAGATAATTAATATCCCTGTTGCTCAAAGCCTCAAACCATGCTAAAACATCGAGACCTGTTCCCTTCGTATGTGTTTAGTGTTCACTTTCCTGATGCTTAGGTGGAGTATCATGAAAGTTTATTTTTCTAAATTAGTTCAGAAAAGTGCTTTGTCATTCTCCTTTATTTATTTTTTTCAGGTCCTAAACTTCATGTGGCTAAAATTTCTACTGATCTGGCGCTTTTTGCGTTTCTGGTCACTGGTATGTTACTCGCTGTAACCTTTAAGTATCTAACATCAATGTCCAAGTACATATTTGAGGAAAGTCATTACTTTGGAATAATGTTTTGTAGATAAACGGCATTGAGGCTCCAGAAAATATGCCAAAGTGTATTAATAATTGGCACAACTTGGAAGGCTTTTGGAAAAATTGGCATGCTTCCTTTAACAAGTGGCTTGAGAGGTGAAATGAATTCTTTACCTTGATTTTGCAGTTCATTTTCTCAGATAACGACTTAAATTTTTTTTTTATTTGCTAGAAATTCAGGTATATGTACATTCCTCTTGGGGGATCTCAGAAAAAGCTACCGAATGTATGGGTTATATTCACATTTGTTGCCATCTGGCATGATTTAGAGTGGTATGCTCCCTTTATTCGTTAGTTCTGTCCATTCTAATGGAAAAAGTGTCAAATTCTTTAACCTGATATTTTATGCTTGATTATTCTCATGGCCTCTTAGGAAGCTTCTTTCATGGGCATGGTTGACATGTATATTCTTTATCCCTGAGTTGGTTTTAAAATCAGCATCAAAAGCATTTCAGGTAATGCATATATTTCTGTGCTATTCTATTCTTTCAGTTGATTCAGTTGTTATAATGGTTATACCATTTTATGTAGTCAAATATTCCTGTTGCTGAGGTGATTTTCAGTATGATTTTGAGATTGGGTCCTGTATATATAATAAGATTAACTGTTTTAGTAACTGGCTACGAGGACCAAACATGAATATCATTAGCCTTTATGAGTATCATAGGGCTCCTAATGGAAGTTTCATTATTCATGTGGAATGATAATTATGAGATAGTTTATTCTCCAAGGAGAGGAACTGTATTTGCTGTTATTTAGAATCAGAGATTTCAACTTTCCTTTCATTTGGGTCATGTTAAGGTTGTCCTTTAATACAGAGAGTTGAGGTTATGATAAACAACAGTTGTCGTTTTGTATTAGATTCTGTCTCAATAAATTTTTAGATAATAGTGATGGTACTTCTAATGTATCTGATAGGAACTTGTATTACTGAGAAAGAAAGATGGAGTCTAGCTCCTTACAATAGGTAAAATTCCTCTTGAATACACCCAAAAACAGAAAAAAAATATAGACAGAACACCTGCAGATCTTTGAGGGTCTGCTTTCTCACTACCTAAAGGCTCAAATTCTTCAATCAAATGACTAGATGCCTTCTCCCCTCCTCCACTTCCCTATTTATTCCCTCCACTAAGTGCCTATTCATTTGCCGTAACCCCCTTAGTTAAATGCTAATTGTTGCCCCTCTTTATTCTCTCAACTCTCACTAACTGTAAATGCTCCTTGCTGCCCCCTCTTTACTCTCCACTCCCACTTGCTATAAATGCTCCTGGCTGCCCCCTCTTCACTCTCCACTCCCACTAGCTATAAATGCTCCTTACTGCCCCTCATTACTCTCTTTTTCCCTTCACTTTCCTTATTTCTTCTCTTAATAGACTTTCATAATCTGTTCCCTTGGCCCATTCACTAATGGTCCAACCTTGTCTCTCGTAGACCTTCTCGCATACACATGAGCTAGGGGCCTATCAATACCCCCTCCTTTGACAGCCACCTTGTCCACAAGGTGGAAATCAGGGAAGGCATTTTGGATTGCCACTACATCCGCCCAAGTATTATCATGAGCAGGCAAGTTGGCCCATTTAACCAGCACTTCAGTGGTACCATCCAATAGCTTGCACATTGCCACCACCACCATCACATCTTCTGGTAACACCTGTAATTCCCATTCATCGGATAGAAATTCAGGGAGGTGTTGACAAGGACTATTGGCAGGCAGTGCTCTCTTCAGCTGGGACACATGGAATACCGGTTGCACCCATGAGGTCTCAAGCAATCTCAGCTTCTAGGCCACATTTCCAACCTTTTCCAATACTGTGAAAGGACCATAAACCCATGGGCTCAATTTTTCATCGATTCTCTTGGCCAAGGATTTGTGTCTATAAGAAGAAATTCCAGGAGACACAAGCACATTGCGAAAAGATAAATCAATGTCCCCAACAACAGTAATAGGAAGAGTATTACCATTCGTAATTTGAATATGTTGTGTACTATAACAGGGTCGAACATTGTGCAAAGAGTCAGAAGTACCAGACATATGATTCGAAGCCCCAGAGTCAACAAACCAAGATTGAAGAGTGTGCTTGGGCTTACCTTGAATGCCCATGGCAGAGAATGCTGAAATTATCATCTGTTGCACCATCTTTGAAGTTAGGACAGCTTGAGTAGAGACTGCGGGAAGAGCTGTTATGGAAGGTTGATGTGCTGGTGCTGTAGAAGAAGAGGGATGAACCGCTGCATGGAAGGCATTGACTGGACGGTTTTCTGGTCTCATAGGACATTCCTTAATAATATGACCACGCTGTTTACAGTAGGAACAAAATTTTCGGATGCAGTTTCGAGCAATATGCCCAAACTCATTGCAGGAATAGCACTGAACTTGCTTCATATCCCTTCCTTTTCCCTTCCCTTGAGCAGCATAAGCAACGGTGATAGCTTCCAAAGGAAATTTGTCTTACGCCATAGCTCCTTGAGTGAATAACCGCTGCTCCTCCCGAAGTAACTCTCCAACACACACATCCAAGGAGGGAACCGGGTCTCTATTTAACAGAGCAACCCTCGTTACTTCGAATTCTGGTCTGAGTTTCATGAGAAATTGAGCCCTTCGCCTGGTGTTATGAACTTGAAGGGCAGACAATGCTTCCTTTGGAACTATAGCAGGTATAATAGCCGAATGCTTGGTCCACAAGTTGAGGAAACCAGAGTAGTATTCTTGAATCGAGAGATTACCCTGGCTGTAGTTGGCAATGTCCAGCTCCAGCTGAAAGCGCTTTGCATTGTTATCTTGGTTGTAGATACGTTTCAAGTAGTCCCACATCTCCTTAGCTGTTGAAAAGGAGCGCAAATTGTTGACCATGTGTGGCTCAATGGATCCCAAAATCCACGAAATAATCTGAGCGTCTTGCGTCTCCCATTTAGCAATCTCGATTGTGTCACTTGGTGCAGCGGAAGAGCCATCAATATGACCCCACAGTCCTTTGCCTTTGACGAACATCCTGAACTGAAACTCCCAGGCTGAATAGTTCTTCCCACTAAAGAGAACACAGAAGTTGTTTGTTGCCATAGTGATGCAGTAAACCAAAAGGATGCAAAAAAAATTCGTAACTCTGAGGTGAAACCAGAATACATGATCTGGAAAAAAATTCCAGAACCAGATGCCGTGAAACCAGAATACGTGATCTGAAAAAAAAATTCTAGAACCAGATGCCAAACATGACGAACAAAATTTTGAAGCCAGAAAAGACTATAAATCCAAAAGCCCCTAGGGCAGAGAGGAAAAAAAAATCGTGACAGCCTAGGATAAGAGAGAAGGCTGTGATACCATGTCAAAGTATTTGAAAAATTGTCTATTATTCTAACCTCCGAATGTTTACAATGATAGCCCTATATATAGGGAGCAGTTGTACATTAAATGTCCCTAGAAAATAAGTAACAAATTAATAAAGCACTAAATGCACTAAATACAATATCTACACTAAAAACGTGGTAACAAGGCCAAGAGGCTACCGTCCATAGAGGCCACCGTCCATAGAAACAAGGCCAAGAGGCCACCGTCCAACAGCTAGTATTAACACTCCACCCCCGACACACCCCTTGACTTCCAATTTTGTGTTGTCGCCCATAAAATACGGCACCTCCACCCGTCGCATCCTCTCCTCCCTGCGAATGGCTTCGAGATCGGCGACCTTTCTGTTTCTGTCCTACTTGGCATCATTGCGTCCTTCTCCTTTTGGAACCACTTGCACATTCCGAACTTCCACCGCGATCTGTTTCGTCATCGATCGCAGCATCTACTCGAACCTCTGGTCAATAGTTTCTTGGATCAGTCCAAGAATTCCGTCCATCCTCCATTCAACAGCATCCAAGCGGCTATCAATGCGAGTTGATATCGTCCAGAGGTTCCCTAGGATCGGCAACTCTGATACCAATTGATAGGAACTTGTATTAATGAGAAAGAAAGATGGAGTCTAGCTCCTTACGATAGGGAAAATTCCTCTTGAATACACCCAAAAACAGAAAAAAAAAAAAAAAGATAGAACACCTGCAGATCTTCGTGGGTCTGCTTCCTCCCTACTCAAAGGCCCCAATTCTTCACTCAAATGACTAGATGCCTTCTCCCCTCCTCGACTTCCCTATTTATTCCCTCCACTAAGTGCCTATTCATTTGCCTTAACCCTGTTAATTAAATGCTAATTGCTGCCCCTCTTTATTCTCTCAACTCCCACTAACCTATGATGCACCGGTACGGCCCTCAGGCCGCCGTACCCGTGTCCGGTGCATTTCAGGTACGGGTACCGTACTAAACTGAAGAAAACATGTGCAATGCTTGATACAATGAGCAACGAGATCCAGCTGCAAGTCTGCGATGCCTGAGATGGTGAGCCGTGCCGCTGTATCGTTGCTCATCTTTACTCTTTTTGCTTTTGTTGCCCACGATAATTCACTGTGCGTATTATTTGAAATTACGAAGACGAGAAAGAGATTGGGTACTGTTCACCCATTGAATATTAATATTATATAGATGATTTTTGTTTGTTTTATTTGGCAATGGGCAGCTTAGATCTTTTATTACATTATATAAGTAACTTTTATCTTATTTGGCAATTGGCATAATGTGATTTTTTATTATATTATTCTGTTTTTTTTACTTATTCAAAGTTTTATTTGGCAATTGGCACTTTGGCAGCTCCAGTTATTTCAAATAACATGTTTTATAATTTTTTATAATTATTTTATATGCTTTTTTTATATTTTATGAAATTATGGGTATATATATACATCTATATGTTTTGCCGTATCTTATCTTACCCGTATCTTAATCTTTTAAAAAATATCGTATCCCCGTACCATACCCGTATCGTACCGGATACTCGTACCCATATCCGTGCATCATAGCCACTAACTGTAAATGCTCCTTGTTGCCCTCTCTTTACTCTCCACTCCCACTTGCTTTAAATGCTCCTGGCTGCCCCCTCTTTACTATCCACTCCCACTAGCTATAAATGTTGCTGCCTCTCATTACTCTTTTTCTCTTTACTTTCCTTGTTTCTTCTCTCATAGACTCCCACTAGCTATAAATGCTGCTACCCCTCATTACTCTCTTTTTCCCTTCACTTTCCTTATTTCTTCTCTCATAGACTTTCATAATCTGTTCCCCTGGCCCATTCACTAATGGTCCAACCTTGTCTCTCCTAGACCTTCTCGCATACACATGAGCTAGGGGCCTATCAGTATCCAACAGATGCATAGGGTTTTGTCAAATAGTAAAAATGATGCAGAATTTCACTTCATTGTTTCTGTTTGTACTTTCATTAAAGCTTCCCTCCCCCCTTCTTCTCTTTTGGATAAATAAGTATCTTGTGATTGAAGCTGCTTAAAGTCCATACTTCCTCTTCTAAATTATTCGTTAGTCCAATTTCATAATTCTTGCTGTCTGACATGGAGGTAAATTTGATTGTCAGGCTGGAAGTGCTTTTTGGGAATTCATATTTCGTGAACTCAGTGCTGTTGCTGGTGCAGTTACAATTACTTGTCTAATGGTTTGTCCTTGAATGCACTTGGAAGCTGTAGCATATATGAATATTATAATTCTTATTTATTCTTTACAACATCCCCATCGGCTTTGTGCATTTGATTTGATATCTTTCCTAAAAGAATATATAAAAAGCAGTGCCATCAGGTTACAGAATTTTTACCTAAAGAAGCAACAGAAAGATGTTCAGTTCTATGGTGCAACAAGTAAATCTTGTTGAAAACCAGTGCAAATCCTTTTAAGCCACAAACTACTTCAATTTAACACAAATTTGAAGTGGAAGTTACTCAAATTTAGTTTTTTACATCAAATTGAATCTGAGTCTGACAAAAAATCTGTATCTGATTGGAACTGTTATACTTAAAATTGAGTAAATGACTCTAACCTCACTTAAATTTTAAGGGGAGATGAGAATAATTTACTCTAACATAGATGAGAGGTTTCTGTCGGCTTTCAAAATAGATGAGAGGTGTGTGTAATAGAGACACCATTAAGGAGAGGTGAGAGTAATTTCACTCCAAATTTTTTATGTGATAAAGTGGGATTAGAATTTGTGGTCCAAAATGCACTTCATAGGTGCTGCTTGTTTCATTGTAGACTCAACCATGTCAAGGATGGCATTGGGATAGTAAAAAACTTACTAGAAAGAATGCATATAATTTTGGTGCCTTAAGATTTTGGATTTTAGAAAATCTAGAATTTTACAACATGTGTTAGATTTATAAAACCAATCATGTGCCTTCACCTAACAGCTTAAGGTTTTGGGAGAATTAGTTAATGACATGGTATCAAAGGCTTTATGACTAAGTGCTCTGGAGTTCGATCCTTAATGCCCCTATTCTTCTAATAAAAAGTTGAATTTCAGCACAAGGTAAGTGGGCTTGTGCATTGTCCACGCTTCAAACCCAAAAAGCTCTTGCGTGAGAGGGCATGCTAGATATATAAAATCAATCATCTATAAAGCATAGACACAGACACAGGGAGACACCAAAATCTACAAATTGTAGGACATGAATACGATATATATATATATATATTTGAAAATTTTAGGAATAAGATTCATAATTCATAGTACGATATATAAGTTTTAAGATTTTAAATATTTTGATATATGTCATATGTGTCAATATTTGCTACTTAGTAAGTTGCTCCTAAAAAACATGGAGCATCATTTTAATTGACATTTTCCAAAAATTTTCCTAAACCAACTTGTCATAGAAAACTAGCCATATACAAGTACATGTACAACAAAAAAAAATTAACTAAAGTGAGTATCTAAAGATTAACTCCATTTTCCTCTCCACCATCGGTGCGATGGTGGCATGATGAGTTAGTCGTAGATGGTGGTTGATGGCTAGATGGGAAAGGGTGGCCTCACAGTAAAAAACATTATGGTCTGACTAGGGTAAGTGGTACTGGTAACTAACTAATTGAGCCTGGGTAATGGGTAATTGGTAGTTGGGTGTATCACTGTTTTTTATTTTAAATAGTAATTGAGTTTTTTTTAGGGTTTTTCTTAAGGAATCAAAGATAGAAAGTTTTTATTGAAAAGTAAAGCTTTTGAATTCCCAATGTATTAAATGCAATACTTTCAATAAAAAATTTCTATGTTTGATTCCTTAACAAGTAGGGCACTTGTTAGAAAAACTTTTTTTATTATTTTAAATTGGCCTCATCCTGTGGTGTCCCTAGCGCGCCCCTGCCATGTCCAAGCCAAATTTTTTTTTTTTTTAATCGAACACTTCTGGACTCGTACAACATGTGTCATTGTGTGTCTAACACACAGACACGGCACCAAAATGAAGTGTTCGTGTTTCATAGTCAATCATGTGTCTTCACCTAACAGCTTAAGTTTTTGGGAGAGTTATTTCATAACAATGAGTATTCCCATTGAGGATTGTTTCAGGTCTATTTTATTTAATAGATTTTTTTTTAAAAAAAAATTGATCATTTTTTTCATCAATATTGTTCTGAGTTGTCCTATTGCTCTGTAAGTAACTGTTGTAAACAACTTGTGAGATATGGAGCACAGTCTTAAAAGTTTCTGCTTGTCAATTCTCCTTCATCTTTAATGGACCTATTCCATGAAATTACATTAAACTTAATTTATACTTTTTTTAAATAAAATTTGGAAATTTCACTTATCTATTCAAAATTGATAAATATAGAAATATTGTATTTATTTTGAAGTTAGCCATAGCATTGCAGGAAGAGGGCAAGAGCAAGCTGAGTCACTCGGGCAGTCAGCCTTCCCATATGCCTTGTTAACTTATGAATGCAACCTTATCTAGAAGAGTTCAACTTCAGCCTTTGCTTTTTAGGTTGCTGAGTACACAAATTGCATTAATCTCATTACCAGCTAGCCTTTTTGGAAGTAAACTGAATAAATGTTATGTTTTAAAACTGCTTGTTGAAGACCAATTAAAGAATATATATCTCTTCCCTTATGATTCATTTGTTGCCCTTTCCAATGCATTGAAATATTTTCCCTACCTGGAAAAAATAAAATCAGAATCTAAATAACCGCAGAAAATGGAGGTTAAGGGTGTTTATGAGATGTACATACATACGACAAAGATGAAATGTTTGTGATTAATGTTTATAAGGCTTCCTTTTGCATGGTCTGGTCACTAAACTAACAAATCTTCTAAATTTAAGCTGATATATATCGTTTAAAGGAAGTGAATACACTGATGAAAAAAATATAGTGAAAATTTTAAAAAAAGAAATGTAAGCGAAAGTCTTACCAGGATGGAAGTGATTGAATTATTCGGAAAGGGTAAATGGTTATTTAGATTACATGTTGACTTGAGTAACCTCTTTTTTTATCCATTTTTTCATTTGTGGTTATTATTTCTGTTTTAGTAAATACCTCTTCTTACATTTCTTTTTATGAAGCAAAAAATATAGTTAATTTATATTTTGAATTCCATGTCCGGATATTAATCTTTATGCCTTTTGGGTATAATACTTTTCTTGACAGGTGGCAAATCTGGTTGGTTTTGTTATTGGACCAAGAGGCATTAACTGGTTGCTTTCTTCTTTCATTCACAAGGAAGGTTTGTCAAGATCCTTGATCTTTTTTACTTCATTGCAATTAAATACGGTGTAAAATTAATTGGGAAATTCCATTACACAGGGCTTCCTGTTTTTTGTGGCATGCTTATGACATTCTACGTAGGAACGAAGGTATGAAATATTGAGGACTTGCATTTTGCAATGGTTTTCTTTTTTTTTCCTCTTCTTTTTCTCTTTTAAATAATCTTCAACCTGGATATTCGCAGCTTATGTTCCACATAGATGAAGCAAAGCAAAGGTCTCCTTGAACTGGGATAATTACTTTGCCCATATTACTTGCTGCCAATGTGCTAATTCATGTTTATTGCTTGAAGTTTAAAATCTGGGACGACACAGTCTGGTTGGATTAGGAGGTAAGGGTGAGTTTGGTTCTTGACCCTTTTTGACATATTTTCCTATGCACTGTAGCCTATACATCAGATTGGGAGCCTATGGCTTCGAATTTTGTACAGCATCACATCTGTACTCCTGATGGGAAAATGAAAGTTAACAGAAGACAAGAAAAATGAAAAGGTAAATCTATTGAACATAGGAGAGGTGTACATGATCAAATTCAGATTCCCCCATTTTTTTGAGGCCTGAGAAGTGCTCAAACATTCAACTTCTTGCCTTATTAGTGATGTGCCTTTAGTATTTTGTTCTCTTCCTTCTCTTGTATTGTGTTGCCCTGTAAGGTATGATCTGAGATATATTCCATTCTCAGCAGCTGCAGTTTTCTGCAAAACCTTTTTCTTCTCTTCTTGGCTTTATATTTGACTATTTCGATTGATGATATTTGGTTATTAAGATATCATAAAAGCACGTGATAGTTCTCATGCACATTTATCCACCTTATTAATATATCAAATGAATGCTATCATTTATAACTATATAAACTAAACAGTGCTTCCATTTGAGTTGAACAGGAAGAAAAAAAAATGTCAAACTAGATGGGGCCACTTATACAGTGTATTCAGTTGTGTATACGAAAACGCTGTGTAAGGAGCATTACGGTATACAAGGAGACTTACGAGTCAAGTGACATAGTAATGCATCTTGTTTTTCTTGTCTAAAACGTCCGTAGTATCACTATCCGATATGTTTATATGTGTTGAAAATTATGTAAATAGTGATAGATTCATTGTATAGGCTAACCAAATCATAATTAAATCTTGTAATTATGGTAATTAGCATCTTTGTATTTATTGTAATAAGTCTATATAATTCAGTCTCCGTTGTGTAGTTTAGACACGGTTTCACGATCTCTATGCTTCTCTTTTCTCTGTCTCAACATGGTATCAGAGCTAGTGGAACAGGTATGTTGTTCCTCTTGACCATGTGTCTATCTAAAACTGCGAACGATTCTAATTGCATTCTCCCATCTTCTTGGACAGGAGGAAGCTCGATTTTGTTGAACATTGGCAGCTCCTAGCTTCTGTTTTTAAGCATGGAACATGGAAAACAGGGTGGATCTTGGACTGAGAAGGCAATTCTAATTTGTAAGCTACAAGTCCAATCTTCTATAATATTTTACAAGGTCCATAAGAAGAGTAGTCAATTTTCTGTCAGTTTTTAGAGCTAAGGAAGTTTGCTTGTAGGGCTATAAACGAAGATATACCCAATCACTCACTTCAAAAGTTTGATTTGACCGGTGCTTATCTGCCATCTTCTTCATTATGTTTTGGGCTTGCTACAAATTTTCTTTAAGGAGACGTACCATCGACTCTTTGTCCTTCAAAGCTTGATCTACTGTCGCCATAAGGATTCTCTAGGAATGTAAGAAGTAGGAGGTTTTCTACTATAAACCACCTCAAATGGCATCATCTTTAAAGAAAGATGGAATGAGGTGTTGTACCACCATTCAACCAATAGCAACCACTTACTCCATTCCTTGGGCTTATCGCGAGTCATGCACCTCAAATATTGCTCCAAGCCTTTATTAACAACTTTTGTTTAATCATCTATTTGGGGATGATAAGTAGTACTCATCAACAATTGAGTTCCTTGAAAAGTGAAGAGATGCTTCCAAAATTGGATGGTAAAATTATGATCCCTATCCCTTACAGTGGTTTCTGGTAGTCCATGTAATTTGAAGATATTTCCAAGAATAGCTGAGCAACATCTTTAGCTGTAAAGGATGAGACAAAGCTAAAAAATAAGCATACTTGCTTAGTCTATCTACAACCACTAAAATAAACTCTTTACCATGAGATTTTGGAGGCTCTCTATAAAATCCATGGATATATCAGACCAAATTAGTTTTGGTACAGGAAGTGGCTGCAAAAGGCTAGGAGATGCTACAATTTCAGTATTTATTCTTCTGACTAGTGTCACATTCAACCACAAAGTTATAGACTTCCCTCCTCATCTTCCTCCAATAAAAAGTTTGTCTTATCATTTCCAATGTTTTTTTGGTTCCAAAGTGTCCTCCTTCAACCCTGCCATGAGTTTCTTGTAATATTTCTAATTTGAGGACAGTTTTTTCCTTTACCCGTAGCCTTCCCTTATACCTTAACTGATTGTTTGCCCATGAAAACATGGAGTGTGAATTCGGATCTGTTACCAACTCTTGGATTAGTTGTTGAATCTTCTCATCCTTCTTCCATTCATCTTGAAAAATGCTTTTCCAATCAACTATAGGATATGATAGAGCCATAATGGCAGATTCGTTTTTCTCTTCCGGTAGTCTAGACAAAGCGTCTGCTACCTTATTCTCCTTGCCACCACAATAGATGATCTCATAGTCATAATCAACCATTTTAGTAAGCCATTTCTATTACATTGGAGTTGAAATCCGCTGAAATCTGCTAATTTAACAAATATTTCAAGTTGAAATGATCAATGATTATATTGAAGTGGCGTCATACCAAGTATGATCTCCATTTTTGCATAGCTATCACAACTACTAAAATCTCTTTCTCATAGGCTAAAAGACCTAAATTCTTAGGTTCTAAGGCCTTGCTCATATATGCTATGGGTCTGCCTTCTTATAAAAGCACTGCGCTAACCCCAATTCTAGATGCATCACACTCAATTACAAAAGGTTTTTTTGAAAATTCGGGATTGTCAACATTGGTGCATTACATATAATATGTTTGAGTTGCTCAAAAAAATCTTCAGTTGATTGTGACCACAAGAAACTATCCTTTAATAGTGAAGTGAATGGTTGATTAACCTTGTCGTAATCTTTGATGAATCGCCTGTAGTGCCTGGTCAACCCCAAGAATCCCCTTAAGGATTTAAGCAAATAAGATCTATGCCATTAGAGCATGATTTGAATCTTTGCAAGATCAATAGCTACTCCCTCATTTGAAATGATATGCCCAAGTTCAATTTTTGTGTCCTGCCAAAAACATATTTTGATTTTTTGACATATAATTGGTGTTGAGACAGCACACCTAACAACAAATGCAAGTGTTCCAAAGGCTCTTTCCAACCACAACTATAGATTAAAATATCATTGAAAAATACCAAAATGAACTTCCTCATAAATGGCTTAAATATGGAATTCATTAGACCTTGAAAGGTAGACGGAGCGTTAGTTAACCCAAAAGGCACTAGATATTCATAATGCCCTTCATGGGTCCTAAAAGCATTTTTATGGATATCAGAAACATACACTTTGATTTGGTGACAGCTCGATTGAGGATCTAATTTAGAAAAAAAATTTGCTTCATGCAATTCATCTAATAATTCATCAATAACAGCAATGGGAAACTTATCTTTGATGGTAATTTTGTTGAGGGATCTATAATCAACGCACATCCTCCATATGTCATCTTTCTTTTTAACCAACAATACCAGAGAAGAGAAGGGACTCACACTTCTCTCGATCATTCCAGCATCAAGCATTTCTTGCACCATCTTTTCAATCTCATCCTTTTGCACATGAGGATACCTATAAGGTCAAATATTGGGTGGAACCGATCTTGGCTCAAGAGGTATTTTGTGATCGCATTCCATTTGAGGAGGCAATCCCTTTGGCTTAGCAAAAACACTTGAGTGTTGCATCAACGCACATTCTCCACGTACCATCCTTCTTTTTAACCAACAATACCGAAGAATAGAAAGGACTCACACTTCTCCGGATCGTTCTAGCATCATCTCTCACTCTTTTGCACATGAGGATACCTATAAGGTCGAGTGTTGGGTGGAACTGATCCTGGCTTAAAAGGTATTTTGTGGTCGCATTCCCTTTGAGGAGGTAATCCTTTTGGCTCAGCAAAAATGCTTGAATGTTGCTGCAATAATTAAATCAATTCCTTTGGCTCATTTCCTTCTTCCTTGACCTTTCCTTCTTCTTCTATTCGTCTTGAATATATATGGGCAGCAGATGACTGAGACAAGTGTTTTAATTCTCCTTGAATATGGTTTGCAGAGATCATTTTAATAAGAGTCGTTGTAGCACCTCTCAACACAAACTTTCTTCCCATAATAGAAAATTCCATTCTCAAATTTTTGAAGTCCCATAATATAGGTCCCAACTCTGGTAGCTAGTGAATCCCCAAGACCATATCATAACCACTAAAGGGTAAAAGTCTCAAATCAGCTTGAAATCCCTTTCCTTGCATAGTCCACTTTAGTTGTCTACAAATAGCGTTATTCGTGATTTTGGTTACACCACCACTCTTACCTTCATAGGACTAAATCATTGTATTGGGAAACCTGTTCTTTTCGCAACAATTGGATCAAGGAAGTTATGGGTGTTACCCGAATCAATTAGTTTAATGGTGGCTTTCTTGATATTTCCACGAATCCTCGTGGTTTGATGAGAAGTTGATCCACAAATTGCAAGAAGAGAAACAATAGGATCATTATTATTCAACATTGTTTTCAGATACAACAAAAGCCTCCTTTTCATTATCATCCCCTTCTAATAGATAAATCTGCTTCATTTTGCATTTGAGGCCAGGCTCATAATTTTCATCATAATAATAACATAACTTTTTATCTCACCTTTCCTGCATTTTAGGAGCAAAAATTCTCTTAATTGGGTGCTAATGATCATCAGTCCTTTTGCTTACTAGAGAATTAGAAGCATTGACACCATCCTTATGCATATTCTTGGCCTCCTTATGAATTGTCTAAATAGTGCACTCTTGGAGTAATGCTAACCAAATAGTTTGAGTTAAAGTATTTGATTGGAACATAGTTACGTGATTCTTAATTGCATCCTTCAAGCCACTAATGAAGCATTGTACAAAATAATCCTCAAGTAGATCACTAGTTCTAGCCATCAATATTTTAAATTGCTCTTGATAAGCCTTCACCTTAGTGGTCTATTTCAATTTTGTTAGTTGTCCCACTGGGCTTTCATAGACATTAGGACTAAACTGAGCAACCGAGAAACCACATCAACTGAAAATTTTGCCTAGTTGATATTTCCATTAGCCACCTAGTAACTCTAAAACAATTCAAGAGCCCTACCCTCCAATTGAATGGAAGTTATATTCATAATTTCTTCTTCAATTCCATTGAGGTTGAAGAATCGATTACATTTGTAGACCCATCCACTTGGATTTCCACCATCGAATTTTGAGAAATTCAATTTAAAAAATCTAGTTTGGACAAAGCTATTGCAATTTTGGTAATTGAACATTCTCCAGCCACCATTACTTCCAGTTGAATCTTCATTTCTAGCAGTTAATTGGTCAAATTTCAAACTCATAGTCGTTACCATTTTTGTCAAATTAGACAAATATGTTGCTTGTTTTTCTGTCGTGTCCTTCAACTGCTTCACAATCTCTTCTAGTCGTCTCTATTCTTATGCTTTAGTTTCGTCCGCCATAGATGGTGCCAAAATTGATCTCTAAGACGAAATCTAATGACCCCAGAAGAAGACGCAAAAGAAGGAAGCCTTTTCCATTGTATTTTTTTTTATTATGAAGTTTTTGATGTTTTACAATACAACTAGTGATGTTTTCATAAGTAAAGAAAAACATAGGGAAACACACAAATAGAGTACCAAAACAACAATTATAGGAAACTACACAAAATAACTCCTACTAGGGAACTACATAAATAAATAAGCTAGTAATTATTACTGCAACAGAAGCCATGCTACCATTATGCCAATGGTGCTTCTTGATATATATTGTATAATAATATAGACAAAACAAACATTTTGGTCCCTTATCTTTATTTCTTTTTTTAATTCGGTCACTTATCTTGCAAACCGTTTATCAATGTGATCCTCCTGTCACAATTTTATCATTTCCCTAACATAAGTGGTGATACATCACTCATTGATTGTGCCACTTCATCGCTATGTCATATTTACATTATTGCCACATCAGTGACACATCATTACTTTTGTTAGGGTTTGTAATGAAATCGTAACAGAGGATTACATTGATAGACAATTTGCAAGAAAATAGTCCAAATTGAAAAAAAAAAGATAGGGGATCAAATTGAAAAAAATAAAGATAAGGGGCTAAAATGCTTCTTTTTCAATAATATAATATATTGCCATGTCTTGGAAATTCGAGTTTTAAATATTTGAATTATTTGAAAAAGGCTAAAATTAGGAATCAAACCTGGGTTTTCAAATCCAAGGCATAAATTGTTGACCATTACGCAATTGGATACTTACTATTAAGTTTTTTTATTTTGTTTTAGAGTATCTCCCATTGACATGTGAGAGACTAATTTCTTTGAGTATGGTCAGATATCAAAGTGGAAACCCTTCTCAACGTTGTTATTTCCATATACAATAATCTTGAAATTGAACCCATGGTGGTTGGGCGTGTTCAAATCCTACTGGAGTCATCATTTTGGGGAGGACTTCTCTTAAGTACAACCCAACTCGGGGGATTAGGCTTCCCTGCCTAATCTTAGTATACCAAAAAAAGATTTATATTTAAATTAGGGTAAATTACGCATTACCTATCCAAAGTTTAATCTACTTTGACTTTTTATACATGAATTTCATTTTTGTAACATATAACCTCTTTAAATTATGGTAAAAAGTGTAAACTTGTATTTTCTGTTAAATTTAACAGTGGCAGTCTACACGTGTTTGAGTATTACGTTGAAAGAGATCATGTACTTCTCACATATAGACTCTCACCGTTAAAATTAATGAAAAAACACAAGTTTACTCTTTTTTTACTATAATTTAAGAGAGTTATGTGTTACAAAATGAAGTTGATATACATCAACTTCATTTATTTAGTGTAAAATATATATAGATACATTTATATATTGTAAGATAAGTGTTTTTGTAATGTGTTGATTTATTGAATGTGTCATGAATCATATTACATGTATATTTCTTTTTTTTTCATAATTTCACTTATATACTTCATATATTTGTTAAATATATAAGTATATTACAAAACTTGGTTCAATTCCAATTAGACTTTAAAGTCTTAAGCTTCTCTCTTTATCGATACAATGATTGGTCCAATTTTTAAAATATTGAAATATAGTATGGCGAGACAAAATAATTAAACAACTTAAGCAGCTTGTAATATTAGACTATATTAGTATATTGTAACGTTCTATAAATTCTAAGATTTTTTTTAATTTAATAGTTGACTAATGTTCCTTGTAATTGTTGTATAATTTTAGGTAGTGATAATATTTTTTTTAGGAGATGTCTGAACTAATTTGTGGACACCTCAACTAATCTACTTATCCGGTCCGATTAAAGGTTTAAATTGAACTCAAGTAAATAACATAATTAGGACTTAAACTGGTGATAAATTAATTTAGTTTACACTGCCCCCAAGTTACAATGATTTTAAAATGAAGTTTAGTTTAAGCTTTATTTATCAAGTTATAGTTTATGTCAAGATCGATTTTTCGCTCATGACAATTGCATAACTTAGGTTTGAATCAAGGGACCCTTTATTAGTAAGTGATTTATAATCTCACTATAAATTCTTGTTAAAGTTAGTGGTTTGCCTTTTAAAATGGAAAGAGTCTCCCTTCATCTAAACTTCTGTTGTAAAAAAAATAATATTACATCACTATCAAGTTTAATATTTGTATCAATCTATTCTAAGTATTGCTTATTTAACTTTCTCTTAACTTCTACAATACAACAGGTTAAACTGCTTTGAAAAGTTGTAATAAAAATATACCATTAAGATTTATGCTCATTTGAGAACTATTATTAGGGAAAAGTCCAAAAAATTCCCTGAACTTTGGTTGATGTGCATTTTGTTTATGTTACTTTAAAAACATGCAAAATAGTCCTATTACTTTTAAAGCTATGCACTTTGGTATAAATTGCTAACAGATGTCAAAAATTGAACCACAAAGGTGGTCCAAGGAGGCACACAAATTCAACATAACGACCATCGTAGTTCTAAGGTTAAGTTAGAACTAACCTTATTGGCCTTCCTCGATGCCCAACAATCCTCCACGGTTTGGTCGCACGAATAAAGGTGTTCCTCCATGGTTCGGTCGCATGCACAATTTCTCCTTCAATGGCAACATTCAAGTTCATAGTTCGCAGCAATTGAAGGAAAGAGGTAAGCTCTCGCGATTTAGGATAGGGAAATTAGGGTAAGTTTAGGTTTAGGAGGGAAATTAAGGTAAGTTCGCATCAATTGAGGGAAAGAGGTAAGCTCTCATGTGCAAATCATGTGCACCAATTGGTCTCTATTTGGTTATTAGCATTTTTAATGTGCACATGAGTAGCATGTGGTGTTTTTTGTCCAATTTTTTATATATGTTAGCAATTTGTGGCAAAGTGCACAACTTTAAAAGTAACGGGATCATTTTTTACGTTTTTAAAGTAACAGGATCAAAGTACACATTGACCAAAGTAAATGGAAGTTTTTTGGACTTTTCCCTTTTTAGGGTGAATAAGGGGTTTTTGAAATTTACGATGGAATCAATTTATAGAAATTTGTCTTCTCACGGAAGATTAGAACTTGAACATGAGGCAATAAAGTGAAATGCAAATTCTCATATCATTTGAACTAACTTGGTTACTAAGATATGTAAATTGGTGATAAAAACACAATTTCCTCCTCTCTCTCTCCCCTAATAATTCTCTTGTTAAAGGTAGGTCTCAATAATTCCTTATCTCTCAATCCTAAATTTATATTTTTAATGTCATTTTATTATATGTACGAAAACGGATAATGAAGATTGATCGAGAATTAAGGCAGTGAAGTATAGACATTGGATGTAGCAGTTTTTTGGCATTTAGTTTAAAGCTCCATTTTTACCAGAATAAATATCACATTGCGTTGCAAACAAATCATTATCCTAAGCCATCATATCATTTTCAATTGTCCTTAAATTATTTGAAATATGATAAAACAAGAAAATAATTAACATAGGAAAATACAAAACATGAATCCTTTGAAAGCAGAGTTTCGAATGGATAAAATGGGTGTAGCATACTTAGGCCTAGATTTTTTATTTTTTATTTTTTAAGAAAACTACTTAGGCTTAGTTTATTAGGTAGTTAAAGTGGGTGCTAGAGGTAGTTCAAGGTATGATAATTAGCTAAGAGTAGTTGGTACTTGGTATCATTGGAAGTGGATAGTAGCCCTAGACAAACCTTACCTACAATATCAGGAGTTCAAATTTTGAAATTGACTCTTTAGGAAAAGATTTGCTTAATCACCACCCTAACCCAAAGGTTAGTCTCAAGCTATGATAATTGCTTTAGAAATAGTTGGAGATACAGTATGGTCAAACAGATTTTAGGTGTAAATTTTAATAGCTCGACCTGATGAATGGCATAAAAGATTTCTTTGGAAGTAAATTCCTTTATAAGATATGAAAGATAAGGGGATAATGTCATGCATCTAACTTCGGGGCATCAAACTGCATGTACTGTAGTGGATGTGAAACATAAGTAGTTAAGTACATAACAATTAAAATATTAGATGATAATCAATAAGGGTTGTGTGCGGTGGTAAGTAATCTACACTTTTAGGGAGATGGTCAAAGTTCAAATCTTGAAGAAGACAATTATTGAGAGGACTTCTTAATTGCGATAGTGTCTAAGGATTAGTTTCATAATAATGTTTATGGGAATACATGGTCAAAGATCAAAAAATTATTAGATGATAAAGTATAAAAGACTAGTTCAATTTTTTTGGTGAGAGAGTAGTTCAATTTTTTTGGTGAGATAGTAGTTTTGAGAAATTTCTAGTGCATGTATAAGTCAACAATACACCAAACTTAACAAATTAAAAGACAAACCATTCATATACCCCCAAAAAAAAATGACAAGCCATGTGTAGTGTACTAACAACATGTGCTGGAAATTCGGACAAGGATAGTAATAGCTTCGTTTCATTTAATCACTCAAATTATGGTAGAACTTGGGAGAAGATCGCATATCATAGGTACCTCGTGTTCCAACAATTATGGCAGGCTGAGAATTAGCAAACCTCTATTTCAATATTTTGGTGCCTTAAGGGCTTTTCAGAACGTGTAAGAGTATAGGGCCAAATAGCAAATACATCATAGTCTTATACCCACATTATGGTAATAATTGCCTCATGGATGGCATGTATGCTCTTTTTCCAATTTAAGAGTACACTTTTTTTTTCTTTTTTTTTTCCCTTCTAAAGATGATGCCCATTCATTGGCCATTATTTGATAAGGAGTGGAAATTTAGAAAATTAAGCAAAGTAAGATTCCACAAATGGATAGTTTTGACTCAACATTATTTGAAAATTTATAATTATGAAGAGTTGAAACTATAACAGAGCCCCTTCCTTGCCTTAGAGTAATAGACTTATATAATCTCCAATTTCATTGTGCTATAGAGGAAAAACAAAAAGACAAACTAATAACTCCGTACAAATGGGTTTGATGAAAATGAAAGCCAATGCAATTTTCTCAGTTTGTTCCTGTTTAGAGCTGGGATTAGAGGTGGTACTTGATCTCACCTCTAAGCAAAATTTCTCCTTGTGTGACAGCAGTAGCAGCGGAGAGGGGGTAGTGTACGTGTAAGGCACTCCGACGCTCAGTGCTCTAGGAGAAAGTATGAGAGATACATATCTGAGTAGCTTAGCCCTGTATTTATAGAGAGGGTTTGCTTACAAGGTAAGTAGTATATGAAGAGATACTATTTAGATATGACTGGGATTAGTAGCTATAAGGGGATTTGATCCCGAGAAATCCTCATTAGAGAGGGATTCAGTTATGATATGGTAATTACGCATTAAGTGGGAAATTAGTTATGAGGGCCTAGACATCCTGGAGCCGCGGTTAGTGTTGGCTACTGTTGGGTCGTTCATGTTAGGCCTAGATCCGAGATATTAGTCCAAAACATTTGCTCGGCACCCTAATGTGTTAGCGGAGTGTCGAGGTACTCCATGCATAGAGATCTAGAACAAAGGTGGCCAGGAGCTCTAGATGCCCCTAGTCACAAGGATGTGTCATAGGGAGCACATGCTGAGATTCACGGAGTTATAGGGTGATTAATAAGAACCCGTGATTCTGCATCAAGGAATATTTGTATATTCACCCTTAAAAGTAAAAGGATAAATGCCCCTAATCCATTATGATGATATTACCCCAAGGCCGTATAGACCTACCATGGTATAGTGATCGAGGTTCATTGTAGCGGGCATGTTCGTTCCCCATGATCTTGCCTAAAAGGGTTCAAATTACGGCCACAATCTGTGGTGTTAAGCTGAGATGCCCTTATGCGATTACGATATGCCTTGTTTCGAGAACTCTATTGTGGGTGGCATAAGGCAACTGGAATTTGGCCATTGTTGCTTGATTTTCCCGTGACGCATCATCTAGGGCCGAGATTGTTTCATCTGTTATTGACATCCTTTATGGCCACGTGGCATGCTATGAGAAGCGAGTGGCATTCGAGTTTTGTGCTGCTATCATTTCAAATGAGCACAAAAATGACTAGCGTACCCTTGCCTTAATGGTGGCAATTGGGGCGATGATGTTTCTATAAATGGGGAAGTGGGGTGAAGTCCCCCATTTTTACTTTCCCTTCCCTTTGTTTTCTCTGTCTTCCGTGAACCTAGGAAATTTTTGGCTAGTAATCCATGGTGGTGCATAGTGGCAGTGACGATGGTGCTAGTTATAAAACCTCACTTCCATAATTTTCCTCCCATTTCCTTCATTATCTAAGGTATTTCACTACTCCCTTCTCCCTTTTTCTACATTCACTTTAAAAATGGAAAGGGTTAAGGAGATTGGGAGTAACTGGGAAGAAGGGAGTTCCCTAGAAGTCCTCTCTTGAACCGCTAGCTCTATCACGCCATGAGTGGCGAAGGGGAATTCGGAGGAGAAGGAACATCACTGTGGCACAATGGCTATGATCCTAGGCCAAGGCTCAAGAATTGATCTTGGAAAATATTGAGGTAGGGTAGATAGTAAAAACGCTTAGGCCCGTTCATCCTATTTCTGAGTTCATCGCTGAGCTGAACCAAAAACTGGGTCATTTAAGCAATTCTAATTCTAACGCCAAAAGTTCAGCCTATGTGTGTGTTTCTTCTTAGGTCCAAGATATGCGGAGGAGGAAGGTGGTCACGGCCACATTAAGCGACTAATCAGCACCTAGGGACTTTAACCTATATAGATAGGTGGACAAAGACGTCCTGGGGACACCCTCCAGCTTGAATACCCACGAGGCCATGGCGAACTTGCAATCGTATCTTTAACTAACAGCGGATGTCTTCAGGATGACGAGTTCGAGGTGCATCCCAGGACAATCAAGAAAAGGTGTGCACGACTTGGAGATGTATGGACATAGCATGGTGATTGTATGAGTAGTTTATTGTTACCAAGTAGCTTCCAGTACTCAAGAGGGGGGTGAATTGAGTATTAAAAACTTTTCGCAAACCTCTTTTAGTGAAAACACAAATATGAAAATTATTAAATAAAAGCACAGAAATAACGAGATGTAGAAGAAAAGCTTAAGAAACAGCAAAGGATAAATATGCAATAAAATGAAGCTGCGTAAAATAAAGAGATTAAGAAGAGAGAAGCAGACACAATATTTATCTTGGTTCGACCACTAACCCACTTGTGGTCTACATCCAGTCCTCGAAACAATAGCCGAGATTTTTTACTATGTATACAAGTTTCAATAGGTGCTTGCAACCGTTACACAAAAGAGTACTTTTCACATACAGGGAAACTCTACCCTTGTGCTAAAGCCTCAGCCTGCAGGGATACCTCACCCTTATACAAACCTTGAAGGATACCTCACCCTCGATATAGAATAGCAGAAAGTAGATGAAGATAAACTCTCACTCAAAGAAAATTATGCAAATTGAAGTGCTAATGGAGCTCTCACAGAATATCTCAAAGTTTTAATCGAAAATAGAGCGTAGAAAATAAATTCACAAGTTAGTGCAAGTAGAAAATAATTTAGAGTGTTAGGCAATTTTAGAGATGACCTAAAGCTTCTATTTATAGAGAAAATTCGAAGAAATAGCCGTTGGGTATAATTAAAACTCATAAAAGCCAAAAGACATTTCCATATCAGTACGTGAAGGACCGTGTTTATTCGAATAGAGTAAAACGTTATTCAAATAATACTGTTCATAAAAGCTTCATGAAAAACAAACTGATATGGGTTATTCGAATACCAATGTGTTATTCGAATAACTCTGTTAAAACCATCATCGTGAAAAGCAAACTAATATAAGTTATTCGAATAATACTAAGTTTATTCGAATAACACTTTAAAAATAGAGTTTTCAAAAGAGAAGGATTATTCAAATAACAGATGCGTTATTTGAATAATGTTTTGACAAAAACATTTTTGAGAAACTCATTTATTCGAATAGTTAACCTGCTATTCGAATAGCAATTTTAAAACCTTCAAACTCGTAGCATGGTTTATTTGAATAGAGCAAGCTTTATTCGAATAAATCAATAAAAACTAATTTTGAAGAAATCATTAAAAAACACTTAAGTTTCTTTTTAAACCCAATTTTATCTTTTCTCTCAAAGCAGTGAGATATTAAAGTGAGCTCCATACAAAAAGACTCTAAGTTCTAAAGCTATTCTTATAAGATCTTGGACTTGGTCTTTCCATCATCTTCATTTGTGTCTTCACGTTTGTTATCATCAAAACAAGTCTTCAAAGGCATATGTCTAATCACATTTCTATCATAACATTTTCATGCATTGCAATTGTATGAGCGATTGCGTGTCTCTGAGATGGAGATGTTGTTGCTTCTATGATTGAAGTGTCAACTTGATAATTGTGAATATTATTTGATTGTATATATGTATATATGCTGATATTGGAATACTTCTACTGAAATATGTTTTCTCACCCCGATTGTGTTGCCATATAAATCCAGGTGCGAGATCTTCGAAAGGGAAGAAGAAGATGTGTGACATTTAGCACAGTGTAGGTGCTATTATGAACTAAGCTTGTATATATTTTATATTTGCTTAGTTGTTTAGAGTTATGTATAACAGTATGCCTTTTTGAGGCTATGATGTGTGTGTGTGTGTGTATCTGTTCATTCGTGACTCATATATTTTATATAATGCTGATATGTTATGTTAGAAATTACAAAGTAGTAAGTAGCAGTTCTAAATCTAATCACTATAGTATACGTTAGATATATTATGGTTATTAAATTTGGGATGTTACATTATGATATCAAAGCAGTTCATCCTGTTGAGCCGAGATATAGACTAACTATGCTTAGGCATGTAGAAGTTTCTAGGTGTGTTGTGCATTTCTTTGTCTCTTGTTTGAGATTTGAAAGAGGATTGCATAACTTGCTTTAGGTTAGATGTTAGTAGCTACTGTTACACAGTTACATGATATCGAGAACTGGCCTACTCAATATGTAATGTTTTATGTGAATAGGAAACTATAACTTCACCTAGACAAACTAGGGGAATAAGAGTTCTTCTAGTGAGGGTCCAGTTGGTACGACTAAACTCGTTTAGGATTTGTTTACATCTACACCCATTATTGTGGTACCTCTAGTGTGAGTAGAGGTCATGTGCTGGATAAAGTGTTGATAGATAAGTTTTGCAAGGATTATATCTAGCATAGGTTTGGCTTGGGAGCTGAAGACTTGAATAACACTGGATTGTCTTGAGTTGATAATGATGAGTTGGATATCACTGTGGAAGGTGGGATTCCTTCGAGTGTGGTGTCTGATGGAGATCTTGGAACCTTAGTTGAGAGAAACTAAGTGTTGATGGTGAGCGAATTTTAAGGACAAAATTCTAAAATGGAGGGGAAAAATGTAACACATTGGAAAACATAATAGGCTTGTATATGGTTAAGGAGGTAGCCTAATACCTGTTTATCCTACTTGTTAAGTTTTATGACTGTCTGAGCACATTTAGGTACTTTACTGTAATATTATGTGTGAACTATAGCTGTTATTTGCTCCGGAAGTGACTTAAACTACTCAATTAATGGAAATAAATGTGAAAATTTTGTTTCTAAGTCACAAATGTGTGAAGTATGCTACAGTTAAAGTTTGAGGTTACTCAGAGTTAGTTTGACATTTTTAAGCATACTGGTTATGTGTTTTAATGCCAGTTTGACTAGCAGCTGATATGAAAAAATAGAGAAATGGTGAAACAAGATTTTTAATGAATCTTAGGATTTATTTTAAACTTGTTGGAAGCTAGAAAACTTGATTTGGTGAAATCTAAGTGTTTTTAGCAAATCAGGAGTTGTAGTGCTTGGCTATAAGAAGCCAATTTTGGATTTCTCTTCCTCATATCTCACTGCTGAGAGAGGAAACAGAGAAAGCAGAGAAAACAGAAAAGAGAAAGAGAGAAACCAAATAAGAAAGAGAACGAGGAAAAAAGGGAAAGAGGAAGGGAGAGCTTGGATCTTATATGGCCTATCTTTGGCTTCATTTTCATCTTCTTGATCTTGAGGTAGGGGTTTTGTGCTTCTTTCATCCTCTTTTTTTCACTTTTACCATTTATGCATTTGTGAGGCATAATAGGTTAAATTGGTCTCTAGAGGTGTTAGAGGTGTTTCTAATGCTTGATTAAGTTCCTTTAGTTGTTTAGGACTTATTCAAGTAATAGGTTTGTGTTAGAAACCTAGAATTGGACTTTTGAGTCTTGAACCTAAAAGTGAGAAAAGTTAGGTTTTGATTTGTGGTTTTAGTCATAGAATCCAAATTAGAGGTTTTTGTTAGTGATTAATGATTCCTATGTGTTAGTAAACTTGTTAAGGACCTTAGATCACCTAGAACCCGAGTTAGAGTGTCCAAAATCCAAGATTTTGGCCATGGGAACAGTGTCACAATACTACAAAAGGAATTACAGAGTTTCTGGTTGAGAAACACGGCCCGTGTCTGAAGACACGGGGTGGGCCGTGTCTCTCTCTGCCAGTTGAAAATTCGTGAACAGTGCTCATAGAGTAAAACACGAGGAAGGGGCGTGTCTGAAGACACGGGCCTTCTGTAATGAGAACTAGCTCTTATGGTCTTCATGAAAGTTGTAGCTCTTTCTCTTATCTTTCCAATGCCGCTGGAATCACCTCGTTTCAACCTTTGTAACTCAAGTTATGTTCATTTTACTGTGCAAAGGTCAAAGGTTGAGATTTAGTAAGATGCATTTTTGGTTAGGAAACGCATGATGTTTTGGCATTTTATAAGGCTAGGAGCCTTAGAGGGACCTTAGATAACCATATTGAGGTGGATTATCAAGGGGTAATGTGTTGGAATATCTTAGGCATCCATAATGTGGTGGAATGCTATAAAGTAACACTTAGGATTTTGACCCATATAGGGTTGTTTTATCATCTTTTGTGATGCTGTGATGTGATGAGAATGGTATATAGCATGAGTATGTGAGTATTCCTAATTCGAAGTGTGAATGTGTTGAATCAAATGGATTCGTAGTGCTAATTATATGAGATAATTAGTCATGATTATACACAAATATTTTATATTGTGATGAAATGAGGAAATGAACTTGTAATGCATATAAACCAATTATGAAACTAGTTATGGGAAGTAATTAGTAATTGTTTTGCATGAGATGTTTGTGGAGCATATTGAGGTGCATAACTCTATGTGATTGTTGAATCATATTGATTTGAAATGCTAATTATAAGAGTTTAATTAGTCATGATGATATACTTGATTGTATGAGTTGCCTTTCTAAAAAGTATGAACCCCGTAGATGTGGGTGATTTTTTTTTTTTTACAGGTGTAAGTCCCGTAGATGTGGGTGTTCTATATTGGGTAAAGTGAATTGTATCATTCCTAATATAGTGTTATTAAGGATAGATTTCTTTGTTCATTATTTATAATAGTGTAGTAGATGGATTTCACTACCCGGGGGGATGGATTTCCTCTGTGATAATGATGTGGGTGTTCTATATTAGGTAAGGTGGATTGTATCCTTCCTAATATAGTGTTATTAAGGATGGATTTCGTTATTCATTATCAATAACTGTGTAGTAGATGGATTTCACTACCTGGGGGGCATGGATTTCCTCTATGATAATGATGCTTGCTAGATGGACTTCCAGTGCTTGTTCAAGGTTATGGTTGTGACTTTCATTACTTTGTTCAAGTTTCTTGCATTCGTGACATTACCATGGAATTAGAGGTTCCTAAATATGGTATCATACATTATTCATTTTCATGCTTAGGATATTGCATAGGCATAAACACTAGACATAATTTGGCATATCATGGTGATTGTATGAGCAGTTTCTAATATAACATTTTCATGCATTGCAATTGTATGGGCGATCGCGTGTCTCTGAGATGAAGATGTTGTTACTTCTATGATTGAAGTGTCAACTTGACAATTGTGAATATTATATGATTGTATATATGTATATATGCTAATATTGGAATACTTCTACTGAAATATGTTTTCTCACCCCGATTATGTTGGCATGTAAATCCTGGTGCGAGATCTTCGAAAGGGAAGAAAAAGATGTGTGAGTTTAGCACAGTGTAGGTGCTGTTGTGAACTAAGCTTGTATATATTTTATATTTGCTTAGTTGTTTAGAGTTATGTATAACAGTATGCCTTTTTTAGGCTATGATGTGTGTGTGTGTGTGTGTGTCTATATATATATATATATGTTCATTCGTGACTAATATCTTCTATATAATGCTGATATGTTATGTTGGAAATTGTAAAGTAGTAGTAAGCAGCAGTTCTAAATCTAATCACTATAGTATACGTTGGATATATTACGGTTATTAAATTTGGGATGTTACATTATGGTATCTGAGTAGTTCATCCTGTTGAGCCGGGGTATGGACTGACTATGCTTAAGCATGTTGAAGTTTCTAGGTGTGTTGTGCATTTCTTTGTCTCTTGTTTGAGATGTTGAAAGAGGATTGCATAACTTGCTTTAGGTTGGATGTTAGTAACTACTGTTACACAGTTACATGATATTGAGGACTGGCCTACTAAATATGTAATGTTCTGTGTGGACAGGAAACTATAACTTCACTTAGGCGAACTAGGGGAATGAGAGTTCTTCTAGTGAGGGTCCAGTTGGTACGACTGAACTCATTTAGGATTTGTTTGCATCTACACCCTTTGTTCTGGTACCTCTAGTGTGAGTAGAGGCCATGTGTTGGATAAAGTGTTGATAGATAAGTTTTGCAAGGATTATGGATTGAGGAATCCAAGAGTTTTGTGGAAAATATATTTCTTAGGTGAAGAATATTTGGCATAAGTTTGGATTAGGAGCTGAAGGCCTGAATGAGACTGGATTATCTTGAGTTGATAATGATGAGTTGGATATCATTGTGGAAGGTGGGATTCCTTCGAGTGTGGTGTTTGATGGAGATCTTGGAACCTTAGTTGACAGAGACTAAGTGTTGATGGTGAGTGAATTTTGAGGACAAAATTCTAAAAAGGAAGGGAAAAATATAACACTCTGGAAAACATGATAGACTTGTATATGGTTACGGAGGTAGCCTAATACCTGTTTATCATGCTTGTTAAATTTTGTGACTGTCTGAGCACGTTTAGGTACTTTGTTGTAACACTGTGTGTGGACTACAACTGTTATTTGCACTAGAAGTTACTTAAACTGCTCAGTTAATAGAAATAAATGTGAAAAGTTTGTTTCTAAGTTACAAAAGTGTGAAGTGTGCTACAGTTAAAGTTTGAGGTTAATTAGAGTTAGTTTTGCATTTTTAAGCATACTGGTTGTGTATTTTAATGTCGGTTTGACTAGCAGCTGATATGGGAAAATAGAAAAATGGTGAAACAAGATTTTTAATGAATCTTAGGATTTATTTTAAACTTGTTGGAAGCTAGAAAACTTGATTTAGTGAAATTTAAGTATTTTTAGCAGATCGGGAGTTGTAGTGCTTAGCTATAAGAAGCCAATTTTGGATTTCTCTTCCTCATATCTCACGCCTGAGAGAGGAAACAGAGAAAGGAAAGAAAACAAAAAAGAGAAAGAGAGAAACCGAAGAAGAATGAGAAAGAGGAAAGGAGATCTTGGATCTTCCATGGCTCATCTTTAGCTTCATCTTCATCTTCTTGATCTTGAGTAAGAGTTTTGTGCTTCTTTCATCATCTTTTTTCCCACTTTTACCATTTATGCATTTGTGAGACATAATAGGTTAAATTGGTCTCTAGAGGTGGTAGAGGTTTTTTTAATGCTTGATTAAGTTCCTTTGGTTGTTTAGGACATATTCAAGTAATAGGTTTGTGTTAGAAACCTAGAATTGGACTTTTGAGTCTTGAACCTAAAAGTGAGAAAAATTAGGTTTTGATTTATGGTTTTAGTCATAGAATCCAAATTGGAGGTTTTTGTTGGTGATTAATGATTTCTATGTGTTAGTAAATTTGTTAAGGACCTTAGATCACCTAGAAACCGAGTTAGAGTGTCCAAAATTCAAGATTTTGGCCATGGGAACAGTGTCACGATACTGCAAAAGGAATTACGGAGTTTCTGGTTGAGAAACACGGCCCGTGTCCAAAGACACGGGGTGGGCCGTGTCTCTCTCTGCCAGTTGAAAATTCGTAAACAGTGCTCATAGAGCAAAACACGGGGAGGGGCGTGTCTAAAGACACGGGCCTTCTGTAATGAGAACTAGCTATGATAATTAGTCATGATTATACATAAATATTATATATTGTGATGAAATGAGGAAATGAACTTGTAATGCATATAAACCAATTATGAAACCAGTTATGGAAAATAATTAGTAATTGTTTTGCCTGAGATGTTTGTGGAGCATATTGAGGTACGTAATATCCTCTCTATATGATTGTTGAATCATATTGATTTGAAATGCTAATTATGAGAGTTTAATTAGTCATGATGATATATTTGATTGTATGAGTTGCCTTTCTAAAAAGTATGAACCCCGTAGATGTGGGTGATTATTTTTTTTATAGGTGTAAGCCCTGTAGATGTGGGTGTTTGATGCAGATTAAAAGTTACAAACCCAAGTACAGGTTATTTCAAGTAATAAAATCTCGAGAGTCCGAGGTTGATCCACAGGAAATTGATGAAGAAAAATTCTTTGACGTAAGGTAAATATTTTATTATAACAATAAAGGTGATAAACTTAGTCACAAATAAATAGGATTTACTTGGGTTAGGAGATTCACTCTTGGTAAATAAAATAAGGACAAGATTAATTCTTTTTATAACTCAATTCGAATCCACGCATAATGGAGGTCCCAATCGACAAATACAACATTCAAAGTTCATTTAAGATTATATACGTAATTATATTATGATTTATTTAATCATCTATTAACACCACCACTTATAAATGGGCTCAAGCATTCATTGTGCTAATATTTTGTCTACAACAAATCAAGATCTCCACTTTACAAGGAGGGTTTCTAAATTGATTGGAAACAAAATACAATACATATAATAACCACTTGAAAATATATCATTTAAGCACAAGAAAGAGATAATCTAACCTTATTTCATTACCAAGAGCTTCACCTTTTCACCCAAGTAAAATAAAAATTAGTTACTCATATACAAGAAGAAAGGAAGAGAGAAGAAGAAGAACATAACTTCAATTTCGAACAAAAGAAAACTACAAGAAGATAAACAAACAATACAATAGCATGATCTTGATCTCTAAGACCAAGATTCCTAAATGATCAGCCAAGGCTCCTTTTTATAGGGGATTAGGGATACAAAATGACAAGGGTGTGATTCATGAGTGAGTGGATGAGTGGACAATGAGTGAAAAATGCCAAATGACTTTTAATGAATGAAAAATTATGGAGATTCTGTCTCCAAAATCATTCAGTTCTGAAGTCATTGAATGCGTCAGAATATTAAAATATGGTCTTCATGAAAGTTGTAAGCTTTTATCTTAACTTTTAAATTCCACCAGAATCACCTCAAAAGGCCACCTACAGCCTGATTATAGCCCAATTACTATATAGTGTTCAGGCTCGGTTACAGCTCATCTATTTTGACTTTCAAGCCCAATATGACCTCCAAGGAGTCCGAATTGAGTCTTGTGTTCTCATGAAATTTGTAGATATGTTAACTAACAGATACCAAAATTGCAGCCCAATCCAGATCTTACAGCCCGAGTTATGCCCTGATTAATACACACTGTTCATGTTCTAATCACAAAACCTGTATTCTGACTTACAAGCCTAATTAATTCCACTAGATGTCTGACATTGACCTAGCACTCATATGAAAATTGTAGAACTCTCTCTTATCTTTCCAACAAGATAAAATACATAACTGTTAGACATTTAGAACTCAAGATATGGCCAAAATACAGAAACAGTGTAAGACGTAAATCATGCTGAAAAGATCAATTAAGTCCAATAAGAGTTCAAACTTACAAAACATAACCAAACTCAATCAATTAAGTACATGAAGAGTGTAAATGACTAAAAATGAGGGTTTATTAATGTATCAAATATGTGATTATCAAATTCCCTCACACTTAGCTTTTTGCATTCTTGGGCAAAACACACATGACCAAAACTAGGAAAAAAATTAACACAAACTCAAAAGCTAAACACTCTAAAAGACTCAATTTCTAATAATATTTAAGAATGAAGAGCAACCATAGATTAAAGTGATCAAAACATTTATGAGGTAATATTTCTTCACATCTCAAACCAACAAGTAAGGAAACTTCAATTGAAAAGCATTAGTCAAGAATGATAGATCTTCACAAGATTCACTCTCAATCCCTCAAGTGTTTAAAAGGTAGGTATTTCACTCAATTCAACCCATGAAAATTGCACTACCATAAGCTTGCTTATCTTCAACTTCTCCACTACTCAAAACGCATACATACACAAATCATGAGAACTTTATTCAAGGTTGTAATGGGGTCAAGGTAAAGGAGGAGGTAATATGGATATGACAAGTTAAATACCAAAGAGAATAAAAGAGCGTGAGAGCTGAGTTCAGTTAACAAGCATGAAAGTTTATCCCAACTCCACCTAATACAAATTTCCTTTACATATTCTTTTCCTTTCCTTTGTTGCTTTGTTGGTCCTTATTTACTTTTTTTTTATTTTTTTTAAGAACATAATATATACATTAAACATTTTTTTTACCAACCCTTCTGCACACACACCCCCACACTTATTTAAGAACTCATCCAATGACAAAGCTAATGTTCTCTTATTCCCTAAGGCCGGGTAAAAACATGATTTTTCATTTAAAGCATATAATGAGTTCGAAACAAAGAATGGTCAAATAAGTTCAAATGGGTTAAGCAAAGGGAAATAAGCCATTTCCAATGCCTTACGTTGGCAAGAATCAGAGAATTTCTAAGAAGTTATAAGAGTAGTTGATATCATATTAAAAATCAGAGAATTTTCAAGAAGTCATAAGAGTGTTTGATATCATATTGAGATATTATGCTGCTGAGCAAGGCTGCCTATTTGTGCGCCAATCATTCTGGGCTATTTAGTTAAAGTAGCTATTTTAAGAAAAATGTCTCGATCATGTTTATGCATGCATGTGAAAATGTAGTCTCAAAAAGAATCAAAGCAAGTTCTAGAGTAACAATTCCATGAGTGAAAATCACACAAGAAAGAAGAGAATGATAAAAATGTTTAATCCATTAATCAATATGCTCAAGATCTCACAAGGCATAATTCTATCATTCTCAGTCCACCAATTCAACATCCATAACCAAGCATGTGATTTTTAAGAAAGAAGACAATTTACTCAATCATGCAAATTTCTCTGAATTTGAATTGCTACTTCCACATAAACTAGTTGTCTACCTAATTACTCCTTACTTTGCCACCAATTTTGATGCGTCTCAAGAGTAAATAATTTACTCCTTACACTGTCATCCTTAATTAGTTTTATTGTTAGTAAGTTGTTGACAAATATATAAACATAACAAACATATTAATACACACACTTCCTAATTTTTTTAGGTTTTTTTTTAGGTTTTTTTTTACACAACTATCCTTTCCCCCAACTAGATCACAACATTGTCCTCAATGTCAAAACATAGATAGGTAAATGATAGAAGATATTACCTGTTGCTGCAACTACTGAAAAGAAAAACTTTACATAAATTTAAACAGAAACAAAGTATGATAAATAAAACCAAAGCTTGTAATTATTAAATAGTTGGAGTGTCTGATCTGGCTTGCTTTTCATACTGCTTCCTTCACCACTTTTTTCTGACTAATCTAGCTAAGTTGTTACTGGATCAGGTTCATAAACAAAAGCTTCTAATTTATCAATCAACTCATCAACAATGGAAGCAGAGATAATGAGTCATCTTGTCGAAGGTGTGATAAATTTCTGTTCCACAGCATGGTCAAGAAAAAATAACAAAATATCAAAGAAATTATTAACATTCAATAAACCTATGGGTTTATGGTGGATATTCAATTGGGCCTAAGAGATGATTTGAAAAACTTCTTCTAAAGTACCAAAACCACCTAGTAGGGCAATGAATGTATCAGAGTTTTCAAACATTGTCCTCATTCGTTCATGCATAGATGATGCTTGAAGCTCCTCCCCAATTGTTTTTCCAGTGATTTTCTTTCGAGTTAAAGGTCCAAGAATGACACCTAAAACTTAACCACCTCTTATATGTGCAGAAAGTGATACAGCCCCCATTAACCCAATGCTACCTCCCCCATATACTACACGAATGTTCCTCCCAGCAATTGTTCTACCAACAATGCTTGTTGCATTTACAAACTCTAAACCCTTCTCATAACTTGTCCCACAAAATACACAGATACTGGTAAGTCTACAAACAGAAGAAGAAGATCCCTCTATTTCTATACTCACACTCCCTTTGAATGATTATGAGTTGGAGGAAAGTGAGGAAAATGAAGTGTTTAAATAGGGAAGAGAATGGAAAAAGGTAATGATAGCACCCATATAGGTAGGTTGGCTATTGTCAGAAAAGTTTGAAATTAAGGAATACAATTTTTTTGTTTTTGTTTTATTTTTCATTTTTTTAAATTTTTTTTAGTTTTATTTTTATTTTTGACTTCAAGAAAACCATCGGGGTAAAGAAGTCTAGAAACCCCTGAAAAAACCCGCTCAAAAGGATCGTTTGTCCAAAACCAAAATACAACAAAATCATACAAAGATAAAATTAAAACAATAAATGATGGCATACCTTTATGTACAGTTTTCATGGCGTATCTTTATACGGCGCATCATGAGTGCAGTAGCCTTCATAATCTTACCGCCCCTTGAAAGATACATTGAATTCCCTTAAGGAATTTCAGACTTAAGGCACTCCTCCCGCTTGTGGGATATCCCAGCCTATGCATCGTCCCTCCTGTTAAAGAGAGAAAATCCGAATACGACGACCAGTGACCACAGCCAGTAGAGCTACGCTCAGGAACCTAATAAATCAATACCAGGAATTGAGCTCAAAGGCATTGTCATGGGAGAATGCAAACACGGGATGCTTCTATCTGTCCATCAACAAGCAGAGCCTAGGGTTAAAACCTAGGAATGCTTGCGCGACTCTCTATAGAGCATGGCACACAAACCTTATTTACGGATCGGCGTGCGAAGGTCCACCCGAGTCAATGACGGGGTTACCATTGGCAGGGGCTCCTAATCTAATTAAAGACCAAGTATAACTGAAGTTTCGCCCTCTTTTTTTATTTTTTTCTTCTTTTTTCTTCATTTTTTTTTTGAAGATGTACAAGATAATATATACATATTATTGTGATTGTGGCTCACATCTTCCTCTGATTTTACGTCTAGTAATGACTTAAACGCCTTCTATGAGTCGAGGATAAGCTTCCCATCCAATTTTCTTATAAATTGCCAAACAGGGTCTTTTTGAGTCATATTCTCAAGACTGTAATGCTTTTGCTCGTCCCTGAAGAGATTCCACAAATTAAGAAGTTCACGATGAATAACTCTATAAGAATGTGTCTCAAGAGTCAATAAGATATCATCTAATGACTCTTTACTCAGTACATTCTTAATGAAGAATATTTTATCTTCTCTATTTGTAAAAACCATTCCCAAAGAATGACATCGCGTGTCACAATTTCATCGCGCACACTTGTGATAAACTTTCATTATTTTTGCTCTTCTCCTTTTAGAATAAGAACTTTTACCTAGACCCGGCATGTATGGAACAAATGAATCTGAAGATTCACCAGCTAAATGAACCTTTGCTTCGATTATTCAATGTATATCTTCTGGGATGCCCATGTACAATAACAGTCTCAGTCTTTCACGTCTGGCTTTGTAGATTTTTGTTAGAGCATTTTGAAGGAGAGAAGGAAAATGATTTCTTAAATTCTTGAGAATGACATTCATCTTAAAGGAGAAGGAATCAGTTATTATAGGAAATTGAGAAATAAATCGACTTGAGAGTCACGGAGTACCGTTATCCACCACTTAACCGGGGGCACAAAGAACTCAAGAACTTAGTTTTCCAGACATGGTTTGAGTCTTTGTCCATTGACCTTAAATACACTATCATTCCTAGGATTCTCAATGTCCATGGCCTCATAAGGATACATATGTTTGACAATAAAAGGACCAGTCCACCTAGATCTCAATTTTCTAGGGAATAGGTGAAGACGAGAAATATAAAGCAGAACTTTTTGACTAATTTCAAAAGTTTTTCTCAAAATTGATTTGTCATTAAAAGCTTTTGTTCTAGCTTTATAAATCTTTGAGTTTTCATATGCATCATTTTTCAATTCCTCAACAATCAAAAATTTCAATGACAATGATAGGGTTCAGAGGCATCTTGTTTCGCTTAGAATTGGAACCCTATTTTTGACAATTTTTATAACTTTTTCAAAATGTATAGCTGTCTTTAAATAAAGTAGGCTAATAAAATCCATGCTACAAGATTTTCGCAGCTGTTTTCTTTGAAGAAAAGAAACCTCCACATGTTTCTGAGTGACAAAATTTAATGACACTACCTACCTCATTATTGGGCACAAATCTTCGAATGATTTAATCTGGATAATTGAGGCGGGATCTTTCATGTTGCAAGAAAATTGATTATGTTACCAAACCAAGGCTTGGAATTGATAGAAAATAAAAAAAAAATCAGGAAAAGAATCATTGATAGATGTGATATCAAAAGGTGAGCCTGTTGTAAGTATGGATAAATGATCTGCAACAATATTTTTGACTTCTTTTGAATTTTTGAAACAATAAAATCCACCGTATCAACCTAGGTTTGCAAAAACTTGTTGAGAAAATCGACAAGTGCACCGAATTGTCAAAGAAATAAAGTAGACAATTAAGAGGGAAAAATACACTAAAACGCATGAAATTAAGAGGAAAAAGAGAGAACAAAGCACATGAATGTAAAACACATTAAGGATGTAAACACATGAAATTAAAACACTAGGGATCTGACTTCACTTGATTCAATAATCTATCATAGATAATAGAGTAGCTTTGGGACCTTCATTTTAATTAATTTTTAATCATTCAATTGATGGGGAGAATCCAGTAATTAATTAAAACTCAATTCCTTGGTCTAAACCCTAACTCTTAAAGGCATAACCTTTACTCTATGGATTCTCATGGAAAATATCACAATTCTCCTACACAACCTATAACCTCTATTCTTAGATGATTATAAATCATGACACTTATTATTTATGGTCTAGGTCATATGCAAACTTTTCGATTCTACATACACCTCACTAGATCAATTTATGAGTGGCCAATTCATAAAAGCATTAAGAATCATAATAAGCACTCAAATTGAATAAAAAAGAAATTAATTAAAATTTCAATCTTAATACATGTCGATTGAATTAAGTTACATCTTCACCCTAGAAACACACAAATTTAACTATACATGACAAAAGAGAAGATGAAATAGGAAGAATAAAATAAAAATATATACATAGCTCAACCTTCCATAAAAAAAATATTAACAAGTAGGCAATAAACCTGCCATGGTAAAAATAATAATAATATAAACAAGTAGGCGGTAAACCTGCCATTAAATATTAACAAGGATGTGGTATAAACCAGTCACCAAATAAATATTAACATAGGTGTGGTATAAACCAACCATCAAATATATATATTAACACGTAATAAATAAATATTAATAAGGGTGTGGTATAAACCGACCACCAAATATATATTCACAAGGGACCAAATATATATTCACAAGGGTGTAGTATAAACTAACCACCAAATAAGTTAATAAGCTGATAAATTAAAAAGTTAGTAAGCATGTAAATTAAAATATTAGAAGCAGGTAAATTAAAAAGTTTGAAAGTTAGAAAATTAGTAAGAGAGTTAGATAGTTAGTAAGTTAGTAAGCAAGAAAAGTAAAAGGTTAGTAGGTTAGTAAGTTAGAAAGTTAGAAATAAAATACGAGAAAATAAAGTATAGAATATAAAGTGCGAGAATGTAAAATATAGAAAATAAAGTGCATAAAATAAAATACAAAAAATAAAGTACGAGAAAGTAAATTTAAAATATGAAAACTAGAGAATTGGCAAGCCGATTTTTTGCTCAATGAGAGAGAAGAAAAAGAAGAAAGATTATTTTGTTAATGATTAAAGATTACAGAGGGATAAGGAGAGTTTTCCTACTAAGTTAGTACATTAGTATGTACAAAACAAAAAAAAAAATTAAAAGAGTAGAAAATATATATATATATATATATAAGATCCACAAGAAAAAAAATATAAATATATATATACAAAATATTTACACAATAAATTTGCTCTTCAAATTAAGTCTCCAATAACGGCGCCAAAAACTTAATACAGATTAAAAGTTGCAAACCCAAGTGCAGGTTGTTTCAAGTAATAAAATCTCGGGAGTCCGAGATCAATTCACAGGGAATTGATGAAGAAAAATTCTTTAACGTAAGGTAAATATTTTGTTACAATAATAAAAGTGATAAACTTAGTCACAAATAAAAAAAAATTACTTGGGTTAGGAGATCCACTCCTGATAAATAAAATAAGGACAAAATTAATTCTTTTTATAACTCAATTAGAATTCACACATAATGGAGGTTCCAATCGAACAATACAACATTCAAAGTTCATTTAAGATTATATACGTAATTATATTATGAATCCTTTAATCATCTATTAACACTACCACTTATAAATGGGCTCAAGCATTCATTGTGTCAATATTTTGTTTACAACAAATCAAGATCTCCACTTTACAATGAAGGTTTCTAAATTGATTGGAAACAAAATACAATACATATAATAACCACTTGAAAATATATCATTTAAGCACAAGAAAGATATTAATCTAACCTTATTTCATTACCAAGAGCTTCACCCTTTCACCTAAGTAAAATGAAAATTAGTTACTCATAGACAAAAAGAAAGGAATAGAGAAAAAGAAGAACAAAAAGAACATAACTTCAATTTAGAACAAAAGAAAACTACAAGAAGATAAACAAACGACACAATAGCATGATCTTGATCTCTAAGACCAAGATTCCTAAATGATCAGCCAAGGCTCCCTTTTATAGAGGATTAGGGATACAAAATGATAAGGGGGTGATTCATGAGTGAGTAGATGAGTGGACAATGAGTGAAAAATGCTAAATGAATTTTGATGAGTGAAAAATTATCTGAAATCATTCAGTTCTGAAGTCATTGAATGTATTAGAATATTGAAAAGTGATCTTCATGAAAGTTGTAAGCTTTTATCTTAGCTTTCAAATGCGACCAAAATCACCTTAAAAGGCCACCTACAGTCTGATTATGGCCTAATTACTATACAGTGTTCAGGCCCAGTTACAGCTCCTCTATTCTGACTTCCAAGCTGAATATGACCTCCAAGGAGTCCGAATTGAGTCTTGTGTTCTCATAAAAGTTGTAGATATAGGCCTTAACTAACAGATACAAAAATTTCAACCCAATCCAGATCTTACAGCCCGAGTTATGCTCTGATTAATACACACTATTCAGGTTCCAATCACAAAACTAGTATTCTGACTTCCAAGCCCAATTAGTTCCACTAGATGTCCGAATTTGACTAGAGCTCTTTATGAAAGTTGTAAAGCCCTCTCTTATCTTTCCAACAAGATAAAATACATAATTGTTAGACATCTAGAACTCAAGACATGGCCAAAATATAGAAATAGTGTAAGACGTAAATCATGCTGAAAAAATCAATTAAGTCCAATTTGAGTCCAAACTTACAAAACATAACCAAACACAATCAATTAATTACATGGAGAGTGTAAATGACTAAAAATGATGGTTTATTAATGTATCAAATATGTGATTATCAGTGTTCTATATTGGATAAGGTGGATTGTATCCTTCCTAATATAGTGTTATTAAGGATGGATTTTCTTGTTCATTATCTATAACTATGTAGTAGATGGATTTCACTACTCGGAGGGGATGGATTTCCTCTGTGATAATGATATGGGTGTTCTATATTAGGTAAGGTGGATTGTATCCTTCCTAATATAGTGTTATTAAGGATGAATTTCCTTGTTCATTATCGATAACTGTGTAGTAGATAGATTTCACTACCTGGGGGAGATGGATTTCCTCTGCGATAATAATGTTTGCTGGATGGACTTCCAGTGCTTGTTCAAGGTTATGGTTGTGACTTCCATTACTTTGTTCAAGTTTCATGCATTCATGACATTACCATGGAATTAGAGGTTCCTGAATATGGTATCATACATTATTCATTTTTATACTTAGGATATTGTATAGGCATAAACACTAGACATAATTTGACATATCATGGTGATTGTATACGCAGTTTCTATCATAACATTTTCATGCATTGCAATTGTATGGGCGATAGCGTGTCTCTGAGATGGAGATGTTGTTGTTTCTATGATTGAAGTGTCAACTTGATAATTGTGAATATTATCTGATTACATATATGTATATATATTGGTATTGGAATACTTCTACTGAGATATGTTTTCTCACCCCGATTATGTTGCCATGTAAATCCAGGTGCGAGATCTTCGAAAGGGAAGAAGAAGATGTGTGAGGTGTAGCACACTGTAGGTGTTGTTGTGAACTAAGCTTGTATATATTTTATATTTGCTTAGTTGTTTAGAGTTATGTATAACAGTATGCCTTTTTGAGGCTATGATGAATATATATATATATATATATATATATATATATATATATATATATATATATATATATATATATATATATATATATATCTGTTCATTCGTGGCTCATATCTTTTATATAATACTGATATGTTATGTTGGAAATTGCAAAGTAGTAGTAAGTAGTAGTTCTAAATCTAATCACTATAGTATACATTGGATATATTATGGTTATTAAATTCTGGATGTTACATTATGGTATCTGAGCAGTTCATCCTGTTGAGCCGGGGTATGGATTGACTATGCTTTAGCATGTAGAAGTTTCTAGGTGTGTTGTGCATTTCTTTGTCCTTTACTTGAGATGTTGAAAGAGGATTGCATAACTTGCTTTAGGTTGGATGTTAGTAGCTACTGTTACACAGTTACATGATATTGAGGACTGGCCTACTCAATATATAATGTTCTGTGTGGATAGGAAACTATAACTTCACCTAGGCGAACTAGGGGAATTGGAGTTCTTCTAGTGAGGGTCCAGTTGGTACGAATGAACTCGTTTAGGATTTGTTTGCATCTACACCCTTTGTTGTGGTACCTCTAGTATGAGTAGAGGCGATGTGTTGGATAAAATGTTGATAGATAAGTTTTGCAAGGATTATGGATTGAGGAATCCAAGAGTTTTGTGAAAAATAGATTTCTTAGGTGAAGAATATCTGGCATAGGTTTGGCTTGGGAGCTGAAGACTTGAATGAGACTGGATTGTCTTGAGTTGATAATGATGAGTTGGATATCACTGTGGAAGGTGGGATTCCTTCAAGTGTGGTGCCTGATGGAGATATTGGAACCTTAGTTGAGAAAGACTAAGTGTTGATGGTGAGTGAATTTTGAGGATAAAATTCTAAAAAGGAGGGCAAAATATAACACCCTAAAAAATATGATAGACTTGTATACGGTTACAGAGGTAGTCTAATACCTATTTATCATGCTTCTTAAGTTTTGTGATTGTCTGAGCACGTTTAGGTACTTTGCTGTAACACTTTGTGTGGACTATAACTGTTATTTGCTCCAGAAGTGACTTAAACTGCTCATTTAATGGAAATAATTGTAAAAAGTTTGTTTCTAGGTCACAAATGTGTGAACTATGCTACAGTTAAAGTTTGAGGTTAATCAGAGTTAGTTTGACATTTTTAAGCATACTAGTTATGTGTTTTAATACTGCTTTGACTAGCAAGTGATATAAAAAAAATAGAGAAATAGTGAAACAATATTTTTAATAAATCTTAGGATTTATTTTAAACTTATTGGAAGCTAAAAAACTTGATTTGGTGAAATCTAAATATTTTTAGCATATCGGTAGTTGTAGTGTTTGGCTATAAGAAGCCAATTTTGGATGTCTTTTCCTCATATCTCACGGCTGAGAGAGGAAACAGAGAAAGGAAAAAAAATAGAAAAGAGAAAAAGAGAAACCAAAGAAGAAGGAGAAAGAGGAAGAAAGGGAAAGAGGAAGGGAAAGCTTGGATCTTCCATGGCCCATCTTTGGCTTCATCTTCATCTTCTTGATCTTGAGATAAGGGTTTTGTGCTTCTTCATCCTCTTTTTTCCACTTTTACCATTTATGCATTTGTGAGGCATAATAGGTTAAATTGGTCTCTAGAGGTGTTAGAAGTGTTTTTAATGCATGATTAAGTTCCTTTAGTTGTTTAGGACTTATTCAAGTAATAGGTTTATGTTAGAAACCTAGAATTGGAGTTTTGAGTCTTGAACTTAAAAGTGAGAAGAGTAAGGTTTTGATTTGTGGTTTTAGTCATAGAATCCAAATTGGAGGATTTTGTTAGTGATTTATGATTCCTATGTATTAGTAAACTTGTTAAGGACCTTAGATCACCTAGAAACCGAGTTAGAGTGTCCAAAATCCAAGATTTTGGCCATGGGAACAGTGCCACGATACTGCAAAAGGAATTGCAGAGTTTCTGGTTGAGAAACATGGCCCGTGTCTGAAGACACGGGGTGGGCCGTGTCTCTCTCTGCCAGTTGAAAATTCATGAACAGTGCTCACAGAGCAAAACACAGGAGATGGGGACGTGTCTAAAGACACGATCCGTGCCTACCTCTGTAATGAGAACTAGCTCTTGTGGTCTTCATGAAAGTTGTAGCTCTTTCTCTTAGCTTTCCAATGTCGCTGGAATCACCTCATTTCGACCTCCGTAACTCAAGTAATGCTCATTTTATTGTGCAAAGGTCAAAGGTTGAGATTAAGTAAGATGCATTTTTGGTTAGGAAATGCATGATTTTTTGGCATTTTATAAGGTTAGGAGCCTTAGAGGGACCTTAGATAACCATATTAAGGTGGATTATCAAGGGGTAATGTGTTGAAATATCTTAGGCATCCATAGTGTGGTGGAATGCTATAGGGTAACACTTAGGATTTTGACCTATATAGGTTTATTTTATCATCTTTTGTGATGCCGTGATGTGATGAGAATGACACATAGCATAAGTATGTGAGTATTCCTAATTCGAAGTGTGAATGTGTTGAATCAAATGAATTCGTAGTGCTAATTATATGAGATAATTAGTCATGATTATACACAAATATTGTATATTGTGATGAAATGAGGAAATAAACTTGTAATTCATATAAACCAATTATGAAACTAGTTATGAGAAGTAATTAGTAATTGTTTTGCATGAGATGTTTGTGGAGTATATTCTTGATTGTATGAGTTACCTTTCTAAAAAGTATGAACCCCGTAGATGTGGGTGATTATTTTTTTTTTACAGGTGTAAGCCCCGTAGATGTGGGTGTTCTATATTGGGTAAAGTGGATTGTATCATTCCTAATATAGTGTTATTAAGGATAGATTTCTTTGTTCATTATTTATAATTGTGTAGTAGATGGATTTCACTACCCGGGGGGATGGATTTCCTCTGTGATAATGATGTGGGTGTTCTATATTGGGTAAGGTGGATTGTATCCTTCCTAATATAGTGTTATTAAGGATGGATTTCCTTATTCATTATCGATAATTGTGTAGTAGATGGATTTCACTACCTGGGGGGCATGGATTTCTTTTGTGATAATGATGTTTGTTGGATGGACTTCCAGTGCTTGTTCAAGGTTATGGTTGTGACTTCCATTACTTTGTTCAAGTTTCTTGCATTCATGACATTACGATGGAATTAGAGGTTCCTGAATATGGTATCATACATTATTCATTTTCATGCTTAGGATATTGCATAAGCATAAACACTAGACATAATTTGGCATATCATGGTGATTGTATGGGCAGTTTTTATCATAACATTTTCATGCATTGCAATTGTATGGGCGATTTTGTGTCTCTGAAATGGAGATGTTGTTGCTTCTGTGATTGAAGTGTCAACTTGATAATTGTGAATATTATCTTATTATATATATGTATATATATTGGTATTGGAATACTTCTACTGAGATATGTTTTCTCACCCCGATTATGTTGCCATGTAAATCCAAGTACGAGATCTTCGAAAGGGAAGAAGAAGATGTGTAAGGTGTAGCACAGTGTAGGTGCTGTTGTGAAGTAAGCTTGTATATATTTTATATTTGGTTAGTTGTTTAGAGTTATGTATAACAGTATACCTTTTTGAGGCTATGATGAATATATATATATAAATCTGTTCAGTCGTGGCTCATATCTTCTATATAATACTGATATGTTATGTTGGAAATTGCAAAGTAGTAGTAAGTAGTAGTTCTAAATCTAATCACTATAGTATATATTAGATATATTATGATTATTAAATTCGGGATGTTACATTATAGTATCTGAGCAGTTCATCCTGTTGAGCCGGGGTATGGATTGACTATACTTTGGCATGTAGAAGTTTCTAGGTGTGTTGTGCATTTCTTTGTCTTTTATTTGAGATGTTGAAAGAGGATTGCATAACTTGCTTTAGGTTGGATGTTAGTAGCTACTGTTACACAGTTACATGATATTGAGGACTGGCCTACTCAATATGTAATGTTCTGTGTGGATAGGAAACTATAACTTCACCTTGGCGAACTAGGGGAATTGGAGTTCTTCTAGTGAGGGTCCAGTTAGTACGACTGAACTCGTTTAGGATTTGTTTGCATCTACACCCTTTGTTATGATACCTCTAGTATGAGTAGAGGCCATGTGTTGGATAAAATGTTGATAGATAAGTTTTGCAAGAATTATGGATTGAAGAATCTAAGAGTTTTGTGAAAAATAGATTTCTTAGGTGAAGAATATCTGGCATAGGTTTGGCTTGGGAGCTGAAGACCTGAATGAGACTGGATTGTCTTGTGTTGATAATGATGAGTTGGATATCATTATGGAAGGTGGGATTCCTTCGAGTGTGGTGTTTGATGGAGATCTTGGAACCTTAGTTGGCAGAGACTAAGTGTTGATGGTGAGTGAATTTTGAGGACAAAATTCTAAAAGGAGGGGAAAAATGTAACACCCTAGAAAATATGATAGACTTGTATATGGTTATGGAGGTAGCCTAATACCTGTTTATCATGCTTGTTAAGTTTTATGACTGTCTGAGCACGTTTAGGTACTTTGTTGTAACACTATGTGTGGACTACAACTGTTATTTGCTTCAGAAGTTACTTAAACTGCTCAGTTAATAGAAATAAATGTGGAAAGTTTGTTTCTAGGTTACAAATGTGTGAAGTATGCTACAGTTAAAGTTTAAGGTTAATCAGAGTAAGTTTGGCATTTTTAAGCATACTGATTGTGTATTTTAATGCCGATTTGACTAGCAGCAGATATGGGAAAATAGAAAAATGGTGAAACAAGATTTTTAATGAATCTTAGGATTTATTTAAAACTTGTTGGAAGCTAGAAGACTTGATTTGGTGAAATTTAAGTATTTTTAGCAGATCGGGAGTTGTAGTGCTTAGCTATAAGAAGCCAATTTTGGATTTCTCTTCCTCATATCTCACGCCTGAGAGAGGAAATACAAAAAGGAAAGAAAACAGAAAAGAGAAAGAGAGAAACCGAAGAAGAATGAGAAAGAGGAAGGGAGAGCTTGGATCTTTTATGGCCCATCTTTGGCTTCATCTTCATCTTCTTGATCTTGAGTAGGGGTTTTGTGCTTCTTTCATCCTCTTTTTTCCACTTTTACCATTTATGCATTTGTGAGGCATAATAGGTTCAATTGGTCTCTAGAGGTGTTAGAGGTGTTTTTAATGCTTGATTAAGTTCCTTTGGTTGTTTAGGACATATTCAAGTAATAGGTTTATTTTAGAAACCAAGAATTAGAGTTTTGAGTCTTGAACTTAAAAGTGAGAAAAGTTAGGTTTTGATTTGTGGTTTTAGTCATAGAATCCAAATTAGAGGTTTTTGTTGGTGATTAATGATTTCTATGTATTAGTAAATTTGTTAAGGACCTTAGATCACCTAGAAACCGAGTTAGAGTGTCCAAAATCCAAGATTTTGGCCATGGGAGCAGTGTCACGATACTGCAAAAGGAATTACAGAGTATGTGGTTGAGAAACACGGCCCGTGTCTGAAGATACGAGGTGGGCCGTGTCTCTCTCTGCCAGTTGAAAATTCGTGAACAGTACTCACAGAGCAAAACACGGGGAGGGGGCGTGTCTAAAGACACGGGCCTTCTATAATGAGAACTAGGTCTTGTGGTCTCCATGAAAGTTGTAGCTCTTTCTCTTAGCTTTCCAATGCCACTGGAATCACCTCGTTTCGATCTTCGTAGCTTAAGTTATGCTCATTTTACTGTGCAAAGGTCAAAGGTTGAGATTAAGCAATATGCGTTTTTGGTTACGAAACGCGTGATGTTTTGGCATTTTATAAGGCTAGGAGCCTTAGAGAGACCTTAGATAACCATATTGAGGTGGATTATCAAGGGGTAATATGTTGGAATATCTTAGGCATCCATAGTGTGGTGGAATGCTATAGGGTAACACTTAGGATTTTGACCTATATGGGATTGTTTTAGCATCTTTTGTGATGTTGTGATGTGTTAAGAATGGCACATAACATGAGTATATGAGCATTCCTAATTCGAAGTGTGAATGTGTTGAGTCAAATGGATTCGTAGTGCTAATTATATGAGATAATTAGTCATGATTATACACAAATATTGTATATTGTGATGAAATGAGGAAATAAACTTGTAATTCATATAAACCAATTATGAAACTAGTTATGATAAGTAATTAGTAATTGTTTTGCATGAGATGTTTGTGGAGCATATTGAGGTGCGTAATATCATCTCTATGTGATTGTTGAATCATATTGATTTGAAATGCTAATTATGAGAGTTTAATTAGTCATGATGATATACTTAATTGTATGAGTTACCTTTTTGAAAAGTTTGAACCCCGTAGATGTGGGTGATTGTTTTTTTTGGCAAGTATAAGCCCCGTAGATGTGGGTGTTCTATATTGGGTAAGGTGGATTGTATCTTTCCTAATATAGTGTTATTAAGGATAGATTTTGTCGTTCATTATCTATAATTGTGTAGTAGATGAATTTCACTACCCGGGGGGATTGATTTCCTCTGTGATAATGATGTGGTGTTCTATATTGGGTAAGGTGGATTGTATCCTTCCTAATATAGTGTTATTAAGGATGGATTTCCTTGTTCATTATCGATAACTGTGTAGTAGATGGATTTCACTACCTGGGGGGCATGGATTTCCTCTGTGATAATGATATTTGCTGGATGGACTTCTAGTGCTTGTTCAAGGTTATGGTTGTGACTTCCATTACTTTGTTCAAGTTTCATGCATTCATGACATTACCATGGAATTAGAGATTCCTGAATATGGTATCATACATTATTCATTTTCATGCTTAGGATATTGCATAGGCATAAACACTAGACATAATTTGGCATAGCAGGGTGATTGTATGGGCAGTTGTTATCATATCATTATCATGCATTGCAATTGTATGGGCGATTGCGTGTCTCTAAAATTGAGATGTTGTTACTTATGTGATTGAAGTGTCAACTTGATAATTGTGAATATTATCTAATTGTGTATATGTATATATATTGGTATCAGAATACTTCTACTGAGATATGTTTTATCACACCGATTGTGTTGCAATATAAATCCACGTGCGAGATCTTCGAAAGGCAAGAAGAAGATGTGTGAGGTGTAGCACAGTGTAGGTGCTGTTGTGAACTAAGCTTGTATATATTTTATATTTGCTTAGTTGTTTAGAGTTATGTATAACAAGTATGCCTTTTTGAGGTTTGTGATGAATATATATATATATATATATAGTGATGAATATATATATATATATATATATATATATACTGTTCATTCATGGCTCATATCTTTTATATAATGCTGATATGTTATGTTAGAAATTGCAAAGTAGTAGTAAGTAGCAGTTCTGAATCTAATCACTATAGTATACGTTGGATTTATTATGATTATTAAATTCAGGATGTTACACAACCTGAGCGGATAATGCAGAGGGAAAGGCAAAGACTGCTAAGGATGAAGCTAGAAAATTTAAGCAGTAGGTGAATGGGTTGTTTGGGAAGGTCATGGAAGTCGATGCGGTGGCAGTTGAACTCTGTGCCCAAGTTGGGGAGTTAGAGAAGGAAATGAGAAACCGGAGGCTGAGGTGGAGGATGTTGAGTTGAAGTAGACATAGTTTGTTGATGAGTCCTTTGAGAATGCACTTGAATAGCTCAAGGTTCTCAATCCTAGCCTTTGGACAGAGAGGGAGAGGCCACACCGGTGCGTCGAAAATGGCATCATCATCAATATGAACTTGACACCTATCGTGCCGTCAATCTAGAAGCCTGCCAAGGAGCTAAGGGACTAGGCCGAGTCTGAAGACGACAGTGTTGATGGTGGCACACCTGCCCAATAGACCATATCTTCTTTTAATTTTGAATACTCCATGCATGGGGCTTTTTGTGGTTGTAAGTAGGGGTGTTCTTGGATCGGTTTAGATCGGTTTTGAGGCAAAAAATCATCCGATCCAAGCAAGGTAAGTATCATCGGTTTAGTTTGGATTGGATGAATTCCAATAGTCAAACCGATCCAATCCAAACCAATTTTAATCGGTTTGGATTGGATTGGATGATTCGGTTTTTGTCCAATAACATAATAAAAATGCAATCTAAATAAGAATAATACATAACAACAATATAATTCAAATTCTAAATTACAAACCATTCATAAAGTCATACAAACAAATAAAATTCAGCAATAATTTCAAAGTTCAGAATTTAAACAAATAAAATTAAAATAACAATTTAGCAATTATAATCTTTCTTGGAATTGAGTTAGCAATTACAACATACTAATACAGTCAACAATGGAAAGTGAAGTGTGTCTTTGTCTCATACTCACGTTTGTGCCGAAATGGTGGGAGGGAATAGGCCATTGGGCCAATGGGGGGATAGGTTTAGTTAGGGATATTTAGGTAATTTTAAGTGTAAAATCGGTTTAGATCAGTTTGGATCAGTTTTATAAAATTGAACCAAAAACTGATCTGAACCGATCGGTTTTTCAAAAACTTCATCCAAATTAATCCAATTTATTTCGGTTTTCGATTTTTTTGGATCGATTTTCAGTTTTTTTTAGATTGGTTTGGATGTGAACACCCCTAGTTGTAAGGACATGTCCCGACCTTGAGCACTTTTATGAGTAAATTATTTATACTATATATATTGTCTCTACTATTTCCTTAGTCTGTTTAGGGTCCAATGTCCAAGTTTAGGCTACTTTGATCCTCTAGGGAATTTAAAATTTTGAATAGTTTCGCGAGAGTGCGTATTTAAAGCTGATGTAACTCGAAGGTTCCCAAATTTAGCCTATAGTGCATTTCAACACTTAGAAAACTTTCCCTACTTTGAAGAATTTCTATGATGGTGTATAGGTGAGCCTTGGAGGGGGTTACTTAAATAAGACCTCAGCAGTGTTGGTTGCCATACTTCGAGCTTTCCCTTTACCATGGTGGTGCGGTGTAAATCGACGTTGCAAGTACTTGGCGAGTTTCAAAATGTATAAAGACTCTGCGAGTCTCAACAAGGTGGTTGTAGCAGCCTTAGGACTATATTAGAATCATGTGGATATTTTAGCAAGGTGAAAATCTTGTTAATCGCGTCAAGGCAGCCACAAACAACCTTGAGGGTTATAATAAGATTGAGTGGGAGTAATGGTGATGTAAGAATCTCAATAACTGCATTAAAGCGGCCACAGACAACATTGAGGGTTGCACAAGAATAGTAAATGTGTATTTCAAGATGTTGATCCTTCTGACCTCGCCAAGGTGGCCACAAATGGCCTTGTGGGTAGCATATAGATATTTAAGCTAGTAAAGGTAAGAATTCAATTGAATTACATTTGTAAATTACATTTCAAATCATTGGATAGTCGGAGTCCATACAGTAATTAGGGACATAAGCAATCGGGCCTAAAAAGGCCATTAATGAAATTGAAAAATAACAAGTGTAGAACAAATGTAGAATTAGCTATAGTATTTGTAGAATTTCGTAGCATTCCAAGTTCTTGGAATCTCTTTCCCGATAAGGGTCTCAAGCTTGTATGCTCCTATGTCATTTTTCACATTATTTGATATGGTCTTCCTAATCTGGAAGGCATTTTTTCCTCCTACCTCCGCCCTCCTTAGAACCAGATCTTTGGGTGTAAAACTCTGTAGTAAAACTTTGGAGTTGTATCGGATTATTGTTTTGTGTTTGAGAACGACATTGCAGACATAGGCTTTCTCCTTCTGTTCTTCTAGCAGGTCGAGGTTCTGGTGGATGAGTTCCTTGTTAAATTCTTTAAAAAAATTCTGCTTCCTCTAGCTTAGTTCCCCAATTTTTCTGAGATCATGGCCTCGTATATGTAGGTAAGCTTGAATGGAGTTTCTCTCGTGATAGAGTGAGGAGTGATTTGGTATGCCCATAGCATATAGTCGAGCTCTTCTACCTAGTCCCCTTTAGCGTCATCTAGCCTCTTTTTTAGACCTTGGAGGATGACCCTGTTGGCTACTTCCGCTTTTTCGTTTATCTGCAAGTATTCGACTGAGGTGAAGTGTTGTTTAATGTGGAGGTTGAACTGAAGCTTCTAGAAGTTCTTGTCCATGACTATAGACTTCGAGATCCCAAAGAAGTTGATAATGTTCTTGTATATGAACTTCTAAGCTCAAGCCGAGGTGATTGTGGATAGGGGTACCGCTTCGATTCAATTTGTAAAATAATCGATGGCTACTATTAGGTACTTGAGTTGGGCAAAAACTAGTGGAAAAAAGACCTAAGATATCCATTCCCCACCTATAGAAGGGCCAGGGAACCAAGATGGTTGTCAATTCTTCATATGGGGCAGAGTATATATTTACGAATCGTTGACACTTATCGCACTTCTAGATGTGCTCTATAACATTTGCTTCCATAGTGGGCCAATTTAACCTTGCTAACAATGTCTTCCAAGCAAGGGATTTTCCACCTAGGTGATGCTCGTAACTTCCCTCGTAGATCTCAACCAAGGCATAAGACACTACCTTGGGTCCAAGACACTTGAGAATGGGAGAGGAAAACTCTCTGTGCTATAACTGGTTATCATATAGTGTGTACTAGGCCAAGGTCTAGATCAGTTTCTTGGCTTCTTTGGGATCGTTTGGCAAGATCCAGCTACGTAGAGAGGGAGTAATGGGTTTGATCTAGTCATCGTTCTCGTCAACCAACATTACGACCTCAAAATCCGCTATGCTAAGGTCTCTTAAATAACAAACATATTGTTTCCTGAGCTTTTGGTTCTTGCGAGCTTAGAAAGGATGTTTGAATGGGATTTCTGTTCCTTGGGGATATGCTCTACTTTGACTTGAGTAAAGCTGTTAAGGAGTTCCTTTACTTTGACTAAGTATTGTTGTAGCAAAGGTTTCTTGGCTTGATATTCACCAACGACCTAAGAGGTTACAAGTTGTGAGTCCCTACAATGGGTGATCTTAACAGCTCCTAGGTCCTTTGCTAATGTAAGTTTAACGATGCAAGCTTCAAACTCATCTTGGTTATTTGATGTAGGGAATTCAAATTTCAAGGAGTATTCAGTAGTTACTCTTTCTCCATTTTCCAATATAACCCTAACATCACTTCCCTTGGAGTTCGAGGAGCTATCAACATAAATGGTCCACTTATTTCTTGATGTGATGCAAAATTGAACACATCTTTGGGTTTTATTTGTTAGGATTTTTATTTGATTTTTATCTAATTGTATTTATTTTAATTAGTTTTATTTAGATTTTAATACTTTTATCTTCCTTATCCATTTTTTATGGTTTATTTGAATTTTTAGGTGTAATCTAGAGTATTTTGGACTAAATTGGAAGATCTTGAAGATGAAGCTTTAAAAGAGTTTTATCCAAAGCCTAAATTGTTGATGGACTACTCAAAACAAATTATGGTTAGATTGTTATGTTATCATAAAATCAAGGACTTAGAGACATAGACCTAATATATAAATAGGAAGATAAGACAAAAGGAAAAGAAGAGACGTCAGCGGTTGAAATCTGTCATAAAGGGAGCTTGTTCTTAAAAGAAGAAAATGACTAGAAAGCCTTCAAGGAGAGACCTTTGGCTAATATTAGGAGCAAAATCAAGGAGGAGAAGCATCTTGGAGAAACCCAGCAACGAACTTCATCTTACTATTTTACTTTACTTGGATTTATTCATGTTTGGCTTTGTATCTTTGAATTTCATGTGTGCTTTAATGTCTATGGGAAGATAAATATTTTCCTAGGAATAAGATGTAACTCTTCTACTTTGTTTTGTGATGGATGTTTGATTTAGTATTTATTAACGAGAAGTTACTATTTCTTGATTCATTCCTCGTGTTCTTAATGCCTGCAGTCTGTTGGTACCCATATTTACATGGTCTTAGGTATTAAGTGAAGGATCAGGAGATGAAGTCTAATATCAAAAAATCAAGGAATTAAACTTAAGAATTATGACCACAGAAGTAGGCTTAATCCTTCGAGGAGCTAATGGATGTCATGGATGGGTTTCAATTTACTTAGTACCACGAATGTAAATATTACTTTAATTCTAACACGTTCTTTTGAACTCGGAAAAAAGGGATTAGATTTACAATAAGACAATTCACCTTTAAGACAGAAATGGAATTAGTAAATAATAACTGACTTTCATCATAATATGTGGTTGTAATCAAATCCTAGTCCTAGAGTCTTAGTCATTGGTTGAATCCTTATCACTTTCATTTATTTATTTTCTGGCTCTTATTTTTAATTTGTTTTCTTATTTTATTTTCTCCAACATTTTCTTTAGCCTAGATAATTAAGATTGTCGTAGTTTGGTAATCACACGATCTTCGTGGCAATGATACTCTTACTTATCACTTTATTACTTGTGATAGCCCGTATACTTGCAGATCCTATGATATTTCCCTTAGGAGGGTTGAGGTCTTGTGTCAGCTTGATAATGAAATTGGACAAGGCTTAGGCTTTAATCGCTTAATGAAGTTTGAAGGTTATTTTGAACTCAAACAGCTTCACTGACCTCCTTAGTTACTAACTTGTCTAGGTTGGCCTCTATGTCACGGTGTGTCAACATGAAGCCTAGGAATTTGCCTTCTTGGATATCGAAGACACATTTTTCTGGTTTAAGCCTCATATTATACTTTCAGAGTTGCTGAAATACCTTGGAGAAATCCTGGATGTGGTTACCTATAGATGGGGTTTTGTTGATCATGTCGTCAATGTAGACTTTCAATGTCCTGCTTATCTGTTCTTCAAAAACTTTGTTCATAATACATTAATATGTTGCCCTGGCATTTTTTAGGCCGAAAGGCATAACGCGGTAGCAATAGTCGAGTCTCACTATTATGAATACAGTTATGATAATTGAATGGCTTAGAATAACCTTCTCAGCCTCCTCAATTTAAAGAATGTTAAGTTATAACAATTGAATACAAAATTTCTTAATTTTAGGGATTGACTATTAACAATTATATCAAACAATATCAAGCTATATCAAACTATAGCAGACTATATCAAATTTAAATCAAACAATATCAACACTCCCCCTCAAGCTGGTGCATATATGTCATAAGCACCCAGCTTGTTACATATGTAAGTTATTCGTGAGCCCCGTTAAAACATCTACAAGTTGATCTTTAGAATTGACAAATGAAGTACTAATCTCCTTTGAAAGAATCTTATCTCGAATGAAATGACAATCGATCTCTATATGCTTAGTTCGTTCATGAAAGACAGGATTAGAAGCAATGTGTAAGGTTACTTGATTATCACAAATCAGCTGCATAGAACCCATTTTGTAAAACTTTAACTTTTGAAGTAGATGTTTTAACCATATAAGTTTACATGTTGTAAGAGCCATAGCCCTATATTCTGCTTCTGCACTCGATCTTGCAACTACACTCTGCTTCTTACTTTTCTAAGAGATGAGATTACCTCCAATGAAAACACAATACCTAGAAGTTGACCTCCTATCACTTGGAGATCTTGCCCAGTCTGTATCTGTATAGGCAACAATGTCTGTGTTACCTCTATTCTCATATATTAGCCCCTTTCCAGGAGATCCTTTAATATACCTTAAAATGTGAGTCACTGCATCCCAATGACTGTCACAATGAGAGTTAAGAAATTAACTCACAACACTAACAGCAAAGGCTATATCTGATCTGGTCATAATGAGATAATTTAACTTTCCCACTAACCTTCGATACCTGCCTGGATCTGAGTACGGCTCTCCCTGATTTGGCATAAGCTTAACATTCGGATCCATAGGAGTATCCACCGGCTTACAATTTAGCATCCCAGTCTCTTCCAAAATATCAAATGCATACTTCCTTTGACAAATGGAAATGCCTGTTTTTGATTGAGCAACCTCAATACCAAGGAAGTATCGCAACTTGCCCAAATCTTTGGTTTGGAAATGCTAAAACAAATGTTGCTTTAGTCTAGTGATCCCTTCATGATCATCACATGTAATTATAATATCATCCGCATAGACCACAAGATAAATGACATTTTTACACGATGAATGTCTATAGAACATAGAGTGATCAACCTCACTATGAATCATGCCCAACTATTGTATGACCTTACTAAACCTCCCAAACCAAGCTTGAGGTGACTGTTTCAACTCATACAATGACTTCTGAAGTTGGCATACAAGACCTGACTCCCCCTGAGTAATAAACCCAAGTGGTTGCTCCATATAAATCTCCTCCTCTAACTCACCATGTAAAAAGGCATTTTTAATGTCCAGCTGATATAAAGGCTAGCAAGAGATAGCAGCCATGGATAAAAAGAGACGAACAGATGCCATTTTAGTAACAGGAGAGAATGTATCACCATAGTCAAGACTATAAATCTGAGTATATCCTTTGGCCACAAGACGAGCCTTCAAGTGATCCACAGTCCTATCGGGACCAACTTTGATAGTAAAAACCCAACGACAACTAATAGTAGACTTCCCTGGAGGATAGGGAACAAGAGCCCAAGTGTGGTTAGATTCCAATGCTGTCATCTCATCAATCATAGCCTGTCGCCATCCTGGAAGGGATAGTACTTCCTGAATAGTTTTAGGAATAGAAATGGATGACAAAGCAGATACAAAGGTATAATGGTTGGAAGATAAACGATGATAACTTAGAAAATCATAAATAGGATAAGGATTGCGAGAAGAACGATTACCTTTGCGAAGTGCAATGGGAAGGCTAGTGGTAGGCTCAGGTTGGACCGGAATCAACGGAGATGGAGGAGCAGGAGATGAGTCACTGGTGTCCACAACAGGTGTAGCCTCCGGAGTAGTAGGATGAGGACGATGGTGATAAGTGAGACGAAATGGCTCCATCGGGTACGTAGGAGCAACAGGGGCAGTCTTTTGTATATGTGAGACAGGTGGACTTAAAACGGGAGAATCGAAGACTGGAATAGGCAAGACTTGAGAAACAGACTCCGACAAGACTTGTGAGGCAAAGAAAGGTGTATCCTCAAAAAAGGTAACATCTGCGGAGATGTAAGAACGATTTGTGGATGGAGAATAACATCTGTACCCCTTTTGAACCCGAGAATAACCAAGAAAGATACACTTAATGGCGCGAGTAGCAAGTTTATCGAGACCTGGAGCAACATTGTGGACAAAACATGTGGAACCAAAAACACAAGGGTGGACAGTATAAAGGGGTGCCTGAGGATATAGAATAGAGTGAGGAACCTGGTTATTGAGAACAGAAGATGACATTCGATTTATTAAATAACCTGTAGTGAGAACAGCATCACTCCAAAATTTCACAGGAACATTAGAATGTAACATGAGAGTACGAGCTGTTTCAACGATATGGCAATGTTTGCGCTCAGCCACACCATTTTGTTGAGGTGTGTGAGGACAACTCGATTGATGAACTATACCGTGAGATGCCATGAAAGAATTAAAAAGGGCAGAAAAATATTTTTTGGCATTATCACTGCGTAAGATACGAATAGTTTGTCCAAATTGATTATATATTTCAGCACAAATTTTTTGAAAAATAGTGAATAACTCAGAACGTCCTTTCATTAAAAATAACCAGGTACAACAAGAGAAATCATCGATGAAAGTAACAAAACATCTATATCCTAAGAAAGAATAAGTACGACTAGGACCCCAAACATCAGAATGAACAAGACTAAAAGAAGACTCTGCACGACCTGTAACCTTGCTTAGAAAGGATGCCCGAACATGTTTTCCAAGCTGACATGGCTGACACTCCAATGTCGATAAATTAGAGAGATGAGGGACCATTTTCTTTAATTTATTCAAACTCGGATGGCCAAAACGACGATGAAGAAGACTAAGTGACTCTGTGGCAGCACATATGGTGAAGGATGGAGATTGTAAGTAGTAGAGACCGCATGACTCAGATCCTACTCCAATCGTCTTCCCCATACTCCGGTCCTGGATAGAAAAAGAAGTAGAAGTGAAGGTTATGGAACAATTGAGAGATCGAGTAAGTTGACTAATAGAAATTAAATTAAAAGGACATCCAGTTACAAATAAGACTGAATTTAAAGACAGAAAGGGAAGAGGTGAAGCATGACTAATACCAGTGGCTTGAGTTTTAGAGCCATTAGCAAGGGTGATGTGATATGGTGTTTTAGTAGAGGATAAAGTAGAAAAGAGAAAAGAGTTACCAGCAATATGATCAGAAGCACCAAAATCCAAAATCCAGGAACCAACAGGAGATGAATGAGAGAAACAAATCGTAGAATTACCAGAATGCGCTATAGTTGCTGAAGATGAGGCTTGTTAGGCTGCCTTAAGCTGAAGGTACTCCTTATATTCATCAATTGAAAATTTGTTCTGATTGTGACCTGTCTGATTATTATACACAACCTCGACTTTCTGATCGGCAGACTACATCACATTAGCTGACTTTTTTGGGAAACCATGAAGAGAATAACACTTATCTTGGGTATGACCCATGCGCTTGCAATAAGAGCACTGAGGACGATCACCTCTACCACGACCACTTCTTCCACCACGCCCACAGCCTCGTCTTCCACGATTTGCTAAATTAGAGACAAAGGCCGAGGACTCTGAAGCTATCTAGGAGCCAATCTCAGATGTCTCCACTAGTGACAGAACTCGTAGAAGACGATCAATGAGCTCCTCCACCGTGGGGATGTTAGGATTAGTTAGAGCTTGATTTTGGACAGATTCAAAGTCCTTATGTAAACCATGAAGAACAAAGACCATATACATATTATCAAGTTTTGCTAGTACCTTCGTAAGATCATCACCTGTTATAATGCGTTTAATGTCATCAATGACGGACTGTGCTTTGTTCAGATAAGAGGGAAGATCATGATCCGTCATCTGAAGAGTGGCCAAATTGTGGACAGAAGCATAGAGACGTTGTAGATCATTGGAATAAACATTTTGAGCTTTCTTCTATATTTCATAACAAGTTTTGTATGGGCAAAAGTGTACCATCAACTTCGGATCAATAGACTGCCATAAAAGAGAGACCAACTGATAATCTGCCCTTTTACATTTATCACGAATTTTCTCATCAATCTCTGCTTCCTTCTTAGTGAGATGTTCATAAAGCCCTTGACCTAAAAACCAAACTTCAACCGCATTGTACCAATCCATAAAATTCTTATCTTTGAGTTTTTCAGATGTGATAATGGGCCTTCCAAAGAAGGCAAAAGAGATGAGACCCTTCCCTGTAAACCCAGAACCAGCACCAGAATTGACGTCAGAAACTTTGGAAGAGCTGGTGGTTGAATCGAACATGGTGAAGAATGAAAGTTCTTGAAATTGGACTTTGATAGTCAAAAGGAGGCCAGAGGACGCCGGCGAACAAGACGGAGATGACGCGAGGACAAAATGGCGCTTGGACGGCAGCGCGTAGAGCTCACATGCATGGAGATCTGCAGACAGTGGCGGCACGTGATGACGCATACGGTGGAGAACGGAGGTGCGTCTTCTCGAAAATGGATCGCCGACGCTTTCTGAGTTGTCTGGTCATCTTACTTTGGTGATCGAAGATGGTGGCCGGTGACGGTGGCTGGAGACAGTGGCTGGAGACAATCACCAGAGAGTGGTTCTTGACCAGATCGAACCGTAGCTCTAGATACCAAGTTATGATAGTTGAATGACTTAAAATAACCTTCTCAACCTCCTCAATTTAAAGAATGATAAGTTACAACAATTGAATACAAAATCCCTTGATTTTAGGGATTGACTATTAACAACTATCTCAAATAATATTAAGCTATATCAAACTATATCAGACTATATCAAATCTAAATCAAACAATATCAACAAATACAATTTTATCTTCATCATTTGGATGCATTGGAATCTAGTTGTATCCAGAGTAGGCATCCATGAAGAAGAAAAGTCAGAAGCTGGAAGAATTATTAACCAGTTTGTCGATATTGGGAAGTAGATAAGGGTCCTTTAGACATACTTTGTTTAAGTTCATGTAGTCTCTGCATATACACCACTTGCTATTGGTCTTCTTAACTAAGACCACATTAGAAGGCCAGATAATGTAGGCTACTCTCTGATGAAACCAATATCTAGGAGCTCTTTACTTAAGTCTTAATGATTTTCTGCCTTTCAAGCCTAATTTTTCGCTTTTGCTAAGATACTGACTTGGAATTTGGATATATGGAGAGTCAGTGTAAGATAAAATTTAGGTCTATCCTGAGCATGTCGGCTGAGGTCTAAGTGAAGAGGTCCTTCTTTTCCTTTAAGAACATAGTTAATTTGTTCCTTTCCGCTGGAGTGAGATGGTCACCAACCTTGGTGACTTAGTTCGGCTTGTCACCAAGTTGTAGGGATACGAGTTCACCTTCAAGCTGGGTTTGAGTATCCTGGATCTCTTCACACACGTCTAACTTCAGCCAAGAGGATGTTTGGGTGATCTGCAGTGGCTTGATTAGGTTTTCATGGTGAGGCTTTATTTGGTGCTTTCCTAGTTTTGAGGCAGGAATTGTAGCATCTTCACCTCACAAGTTGATCTCCCTTGACAATTGTTTGTGAAATATAATTAGGTTTGATCTATTGGGTTGGGCCTTGTTTTTGTATATCAATAGCTCTAATAGTTTAATATAAATATAGTGTTAGGGTGATTAATCATAATAAGTTAGCTACTCTCTTTTTCTGTTATACCTCATATGCTTCCCTTTTTCTCCGTCTCTCTTTTCTCTTTACATAGTATCTACAGCCAGAAACAAACCCTAGCCTTCCAAACCTTAATATGCCTTTTTCCAAAAAAAAATGTAAAAAAGAAAAAAAAATTATACCTTTGTGCTCAGAATCTGCCGATCTACCCTTCCCTAGGGTTGGTTTATTTTCTCCAGCACTGCTAAGGTCCAGATCGGAGGTTTTCGTTGGTGTTTGGGTATGAGGGCTTCATGCTAATGTGCTGAACAGTGGCTAGGTAGGTGCCGCGCATATTGTTTTCGATGACCAGGGGTGTCGCCGCCAGCCAGGGGAGCCGCAACTGATGTTTCCAACGACCAGGGGTGCTGCATTTTTGGTGTTTTTAGTCGCGGTTTGGAGTTTTCCAGTGAGCCTAGTCCATGATTTGGGCATTTTCAGGCGTGGTACCCAGTCCTCTTGCTGTGTTTTTGGGTGCCATTTGGGTGTTTTCAATTCTGTTGATGCATTTTTCGGTGGTGTTTAGGTGTTTCCAATGCCGTTTAAGTGTTTTTCTTTGAGCCCAACATTTTTTGTGTAGTTTGCAGTGTACGTTGGTGCCTCTTTTCTTTTTCTCTAATGGCTGATCCTGCTTATGATTCCAGTTCTACTAGTTTTGATGAATCTGAGAAGTCGATGAAACCTATCGTTATGTCTGAGGTCATATCTGCTTCTATCTGCATTACTGATGATAAGTTTGATGGGAAATACTATGCAGAATAGCATAAAACTATTACCATGTTTCTCACTGGGATTGAGAAAGAAGATCATCTGACAGATGACCCATCGACATCTAAACCTAGGTGTGATCGGTGGTTACGGGAAGATAAACGCCTCTTTGGTATGATCAACAAAATCCTTGATACTTCTATTAAGCATGTTGTTTCTCACTGTGATATTGTGAAAGAGTTATGGGAGTATATAGAGTTTCTTTATTCTAGGAAAGCTAACTTAACTTGTCTTTATGAGCTGTCACAGGCATTTTATAGACCAGTACAGCAAGATAAGTCTCTTCATGGGTATTTTACTGACTTTAAGCGTACCTATGAGGAATTGAATGACCTCCAACCCATCTCTACTTATGTTAAACAGACGTGCTTATAGCAAGAACAGTTGGCAGTTATGAGTTTCTTGTCTGGATTACCCTCTGAGTTCAGTGCCGCTCGTGATCAGCTATTGACTGGTTTTGATCATATGACCCTTGCTGATGTTTTCACCACCTCATGCGCACTCATCATGAGTTGCATTCTGATTCTTCTTATGGATCACTGACTACTTTGGTTGGTCGTGGTGGCGGTAGAACAGGTAGAGGTGGAGGTCATGGTAGTCGTGGTAGAACAGGTGGCCGTTTTGGTGGCCGTGATGGTGGTCATGATGGTAGTATTTCTAGTGGCCGTGATGGTGGTTCTTATCTTTGTTATTACTATGGGGAGGAAGGCCATATTCAGAAGAATTGTTGGAAGTTGAATGGGAAACCTGGTTCCTCCCAAGGTTAGCGTTATGCTCATGCAACAACTCAAGAGGGTCTCTTGCCCATACCTGTCATTGCTCCTCAAACATAAGGTCTCAGAACTATTACCATGTCTAATACTGAATTTGAGGCTTACACTCAGTTCTAGGCCTCACAAGGTATTGGTCCTTCTTCCACTACTACTCTTGTCCATTCAGGTAATCCCACTGCTTGTCTCACTTCTTTCTCCCGTACATGGGTCATTGATTTTGGTGCCACAGACCATATGACTGGTAATATTAGTATTCTCTCCTCTTTTCTTCCCATTTCTTCCTTACCAAATATCACTCTTACTAATGGTTCCTCGACCCCTATTATAGGTAGTGGGGTTGCCCATCCTTCATCCTCTCTTCCCTTACATTCTATCTTATGTTTACCGCATTTTCCTTTTAATCTTTTGTCTGATGGTAAATTACCAATAGTCTGAATTGTAGTGTTCACTTCTTTCCTACATATTGTTTATTTCAGAATCTTGGGACGAAGAAGGTGATTGGTAGAGGTCGTGAATCTAATGGCTTATATGTTTTGGAGTCCACCAATCTGACACCACTGTTGGTTGCTTGTTCTACTTCCATTTCTCTGTTTCATTTTCATTACCGGCTTGGACATCCACCCTTGTAGACATTGAAGAAGTTGTGTCCTATTTTAGAGTCTTCATTTGTTTTGAATTGTGAGTCTTGTCAGCTTGCTAAACACCATCGAGGACCTTTTCCTCCTAGAGTCAATAAGTGTGTTACTTTTCTTTTTACTTTAGTTCATTCAGACATTTGGGGCCTTGTCCTGTTGAGTCTAAAGCTGGTTTTCATTATTTTGTTGCTTTTATCGATGATTACTCTTGTGTTACTTGGCTTTATTTAATGAAAAATCATTTAGAGGTGTTTAATATATTTTGTTCCTTTTGTGCTGAAGTTCAAACTCAATTTAATATTACTATTCGCACTCTTCTTAGTGATAATGCTAAAGAATACTTATTCCTCCCCTTTATATCTTTTTTGCAAGAACATGGCATTATTCATGAAACCTCATACATTGTCACCCCTCAATAAAATGGGGTGGCAAAAAGAAAGAATCGACAATTACTTGAAGTTGCTCGTGTTCTTTATTTGAAATGAAAGTTTCTAAACACTTTTGCGCTGATGATATGTCTACTGCATGTTATTTAATTAATCATCTTCCTTCATCTATTCTTAATGGTCAAATCCCTCATTCCTTGTTCTATCCCTCCCAATCTCTATTTGCTCTCCCTCCTAAAAATTTCAGTTGCACTTGTTTTATGCAAGATGTTCACTCTCAAGTCTCCAAGTTGGATCCCCGCTCTCTCAAATGTATCTTTCTTGGTTATTCTCAAAGTCAAAAAGGGTACCGGTGTTACTCTCCTGATTTACGTTGGTATCTTGTTTCTGTAGATGTGACATTCTTTGAAACCATTGCATTCTTTTCTGGGTCTACCCCTTCCTCTACCCTAGATAATGATGAGGACTTTTTGGTATATTCTTTTCCTACTCCAGGTACTTCCTCTTCTCTTTCTTCTTGGTCTTGTCCCTTCCCTCGTCCTCCTGTGCTCCATCATTATCTTTGGCAGAATCAGTAACCTATTGTGGTTAGTTCTACTACTCTAGATGCTACGGATTCATTGCATGTTCCAGTTCTTACTTCCTCTCCAGATCCTACTCCTCCTGATTCGAGTCTTGATCTCCTAATTGTTCTTCAAAAAGGTAAACGTAATTGTATTTATCCTATTTCTTCTTTTGTTTCATATGCTGGTTTATCTCATTCTAGTCAGTCTTTTGTTGTTTCTCTTGATTCTCTTACCCTTCCTAATACTGTTGTTGAGGCCTTGTCTAATGAGGGGTGGCATCAGGCTATGTTGGATGAGATGCATGCCCTTGAACACAATGACACATGAGAATTAGTTTCTCTACCTGCTGGTAAACAGGCAATTGGTTGTAAGTAAGTGTATGCTCTGAAGGTTAATCCTAATGGCTCTATGGCTCGTTTAAAAGCTCATCTTATTGCTAAGGGTTATGCTCAGGTTTATGGCATTGATTATTCTGATACATTATCTCCTGTTGCTAAACTTGCCTCTATTCGTATCTTTATCTCTCTTGCAGATAGTCATCATTGGCCCTTGCACTAACTTGATGTTAAGAATGTCTTTCTCCATGACGACCTGTAGTAGGAGGTATACATGGAGTAACCACCTGGGTTTGTTACTCAGGGGGAGAATGGTAAAATTTACAGACTAAAGAAGTCATTATATGGTCTCAAACAAGCTCCACAGGCATGGTTTGGGCATTTTAGTCAAGTTATTCTTTAGTTTGGGCTACAGAGAAGTACTTTTGATCATTCAGTATTCTTTTGATGCTCTCAGGGTGGCTGTCTTTTCTTGGTGGTTTATGTGGATGATATTATCATTACTAGGAGCGATGAAATTGAGATCAGAAAGCTTAAGGACTTTCTTCAAACACAATTTCAGACTAAGGACTTGGGTGCTTTGAAATACTTCTTAGGCATTGAAGTGATGCAGAGTTCGAAAGGTATTTTTCTTACTCAGAGGAAGTATGTGCTTGATTTACTTAGAGAAATAGGTATGATTGGAGCCAAACTTGTTGACGCGCCTAAGGTTCCTAATGTCAAACTCTTATCAGATGATGGAGATGCTATGCCTGACCCTGAATGATATAGAAAGTTAGTTGGCAAGCTTAACTACCTCTTGGTTACTCATCCTGATATTGCTTTCTCTGTCAGTGTGGTTAGTCAATTAATGTCATCTCTCCGAACCACTCATTGGGAGGCTGTTCTTCATATATTGAAGTATCTAAAAGGGGCTCTAGGTTGTGGTATTTTGTATAGAGATCATGGACATAATATGATAGAGGGGTTCTCTGATGCTGATTAGGATGGTTCTCCCATAAATAGGAGATCTACTTCAGGTTATTGTGTTCTTATTGGAGGTAACCTTATTTCTTGGAGGAGTAAGAAATAGAGTGTTGTTACTTGTTCTAATGCCAAGTCAGAATATAGGGCCATGGCCCAAGCTACTTGTGAATTAGTATGGACTCATCATCTTCTTAGTGAGATTGGAGTTAAGAGTGTAATGCCTATGAAGTTGTGGTGTGACAATCAAGCCGCTATCCATATTGCCTCTAATCCCATTTTTCATGAATGGACAAAGCATATTGAAGCTGACTGTCACTTTGTGTGAGAAAAGGTTCAACATGGTCTTGTTATTACTGGACATGTACGGATAGGAGAACAACTTGCAGATATCTTTACCAAAGCACTTAATTGAAGTAGAGTTGACTATATTTGTAATAAGCTGAGCATGATCAATATCTGTGCTCCAGCTTGAGGGGGAGTGTTAGTGAAATATAATTAGGTTTGATCTATTGGGCTGGGCCTTGCTTTTGTATATCAATAGCTCTAATAGTGTAATATAAATATAGTATTAGAGTGGTTAATCATAATAAGTTAGCTACTCTTTTTTTCTATTTTACCTCTCATGCTTCTCTTCTTCTCTATCTCTCTTTTCTCTTTACAACAATCATAGAATTAAAGAGAATTGGAGGAATTATGTGTAAATTCACACACAACTATATTGATATTTATATACAGAAGTGGTACACTGAATAAATAAACACTAATTTCTATGAAGTGATGATTACAACATCTAGTAATAATCACTTATGAGTCAACTATGAAACATGTGAAGCATTTAAAACATGGCTTAGTTCTAACACTCCTCCTCAAGATGGAATATATATATATGTCATATGCCCCAAGTTTGTTACAAATAAAATCAACCTGAGTCCTTCTAAGGGACTTAGTAAATATATCGGCTAATTGTTCGTTGGAATTGACAAAGCTAGTAGTACTCTCGCCTGAAAGGGCCTTTTCTCTGATAAAATGACAGTCAATCTCTATATATTTTGTCCTTTCATGAAAAACTGGGTTAGAAGTAATATGTAAAGTAGCTTGGTTGTCACAAGTCAATTTCATTTCCTTGACGTCTCCTAATTTTAGCTGCTGAAGTAATTGCTTTAGCCACGTAAGTTCACATGTTGCTGCTGCCTGCGCTGGATCTAGAAACTATGTTATGTTTTTTACTCTGCCATGAGATTAAGTTACCTCCAACAAAGACATAATACCCTGAGGTTGATCTTCCATTTGATGGTGAACTCGCCCAATCAGCATCAAAATAGTCAACAACTTGAGCATTACCTTTGTTTTCATAAAGTAACCTTTTTCTTGGTGTGCTCTTGATGTATCTAAGAATATGAACCATGGCATCCCAATGACTATCACAAGGAGCATTTAGAAATTAGCTTACCACACTTAAAGTAAAAGTAATGTGTAGTCTAATTACTATAAGGTAGTTAAGTTTACCAACTAGAAGTCTATATCCGCCAGGGTCTATTAGTGGTTCCCCTTGACCTAGTAGCAGTTTGATGTTGGGATCCATCAAAATATCACTAGGGCGGCAATCTAACATTCCTGTTTCTTCAAGTATGTCTAAAGCATACTATCTTTGCGTGATGGTAACTCCTATATGAAATTGAGCAACCTCAATGCCCAAAAAATATTTTAAAGGGCCTAAATCTTTCGTCTGAAAATGGTTTGACAGATGTTGCTTTAGATGTTGGATATCAGCCTCATCATTCCCTTTGAGGACAATGTCATCTACATAAACAACAAGGCAGATATAAAGGACAGGTGAAGAGTGTCGAAAGAACACAAAGTGATTAACTGCACATTGAGTCATGCTGACTTATTGGATGACAGAGCTAAATCTCTCAAACTAGACGTGAGGAAATTGTTCAAGTCCATAGAAAAATCGGCATAGTTGGCAAACTAAGTCTGGTGCTTCGTGAGCAGTAAATCCTAGTGGTTGTTGCATATAGACCTCTTCTTGTAATTCACCATGCAAGAAGGCATTCTTGATGTCTAACTGATGAAGGGGCCAGGTGTGAGCCAACCATAGCAAGAAAAAGGCGAACTGAAGAAATCTTAACTACAGGAGAAAAGGTATCTCCATAATCTAGGCCAAAGATCTATGTGTATCTTTGGCCACTAAGCGGGCTTTCAAATGATCAACTTTTCCATCAGGACCTATCTTAATAGTATACACTCATCTATAAACAACAATTGTTTTACCAGTGTTGGGTTTTTAAGTTTTGATGATGATATATAAATTAAGTTATTTGAGCATGTATTTTTAATTTATTTAAATCTCTTAATTTTGGTTAAATGTTAAAGATGATTTTTAGTATGTGTTATATATTTGAATTTCAAATTTGAAGTATAGAAGGAAATTTTTTAAAATTTGATTTATTTATAAAATATTTCCTTACTTAATATTTGATTTCCATTATTGTTAAGACAAGTCATTTGTACCGCTTTATGATTAGATCAAGCTCTTTTAAGTGCAAATGAATGCTCAAACGATTAAAAATTTGAATAATATGTTGTCAAACTCAAACCAAACAAGAATAGTAACTAAAACAGCACGTACTGGGTGAACTAGCAACTACTGGGAGTTAAAATAACAACTACTTAAAAACGTACGAGCCGCATATCCCATGGGTTTTAAAGTCTCTTAGCTGATTTTTTGCAACCTCTAACGGCTAGCAAATGTTAAGGGAAGCCCTCCGCTATATATAGAAGGCCTTGGAAAGGATCAAAGACAACAACCACTTGCTCAAATCAAAAGTGAAGAATTGCTGAAAGTTTGTTATATCTATTTTCCTCCTCTAAGTTAGTTATACACTTGTGTATCCACTTTATAGAGAGAGTTTGCTTTTAGAATCCATTGTAGCTCATTTTATAAGAGCATAAAGATGAAAGAAACTATTGTAAGGTTACTCTTCTTCGGGTAGAAGTAGAGGGAGGTTTGGTGGTATCCTTGGTGAAAGAAACCATTGTAACTCTGCCTTGAGGTTAAGGTAGAGGAAGGTTCGTTGAAGTCCTTGTAAGAGAAAATTCGACAAGTGAAGAAAATCTCTAGCTTATGCTTGGGGACTGGATATAGGTCGCGGGTTGTTATCGAACAAGTATAAAAATCGTTTGTGCATTTCTCTTAATCCTTTCCTCTTTACTTTCAATTTTACTTATCTTTATATTGCAATTATTGTTTAATGATTTAAATTTTCTGTTATTGAACCATATAGAACCAATTCACCCCCCTCTTAGTTCTGTCAACCAAGGAGTAAGGGGACAAGTTCCCAAGTACCACTAGAGTGTAAAGCAGTCATTTTGTCAATCATATCATGTCACCATCCTATATGAGATAAAGCTTTACCTATAGTTTTGGGAATGGAAACAGAGGGCACAAAGGCATAATAGGAAGGTGATAAACGATGATAACTCAAATGACAAGCATAAATAGGGTTAGGATTACGAGTGGACCTAATACCTTTGCGTAATGCTATGAGCAACAAGAATGTCAATCTAATCAAATGGGTCGATGGATGCAACAACAGGGTGAACTCTAGCCATGATGGCATGCATAGCAATGTCCTTGATGTGGTCTCTAATCATCAGTGCCTCCTTGTTGAATATGGTTATGAAATCCTGGAGTGATTCATCTTGTCCCTACTTAAAGTTGATGAGGTTGGTATAGGTCTTAGGTTGCACTTTGGTAATGGTGAAGTGTAATAAGAACTTCATAATAAGCTCATCAAACTAATTAACCAATCTAGATGGCAAGGTGGAGAGCCACTTTAGGGCGACTCTCTTTAAGGTTCCAAGAAAGGCGTAGCACATGATAGGATTAATGCTCCCCAAAAGTAGCATATGCAAAGTGAACGAATCTATGTGTTCTTAGGGGTCTATGGTGCCATCGTAGGGGTCGATACTAGTAGGGATCTTCAATACTGTAAGCAATCAAACTCCTATGATAAATTCTAAAAAGGGGTGAAAGAACTAATAAAGAGCACTAGGGTAATTAGTTGGTTATGAGACCATATTCTCGGGGGATGGCTGTGTTTTCCTTCTCAGTTCGCGTTCAACCCACATTCTGGGGTTATTTACTAGTCTCTTTCTTGCTAGTATCTTGGGTTATTTTCATCTTGGTGCTCTGAATTTATTACCTTTTGGAGCTTCGCGATCTACCTTTCTTGTTCCTCCATCTGTCTATTTTGATGGTGGACAATATCCAACAACTCTTGATAGGTGGGTTCATAGTGAGTGGACCATTTCGGAAGGGGCGGCGGAACTGCGTTGCAAGGTTGCGCCCCGTGACGGGAAGGATCCTAGACGATGGATCGCAACCTGCCACTATTGTTGTTGTTGGGGCCACGCGGGGGATCAGGAGCCTCGTTTAGTTAGTGAGGGAGGCTTCCACTTTTTCCTGCTATTACTCCTGGTTCGTAGCAATTTGTCTCCTGGTGTTAACCATGGTGGTGGTGGTGGGATTTACAATTTAGCATTCCAACAGATGGTGTCAATGTTCAAAGTTGGGATCATAAATGGTACCTGATCTCACCTCAAGCAGTTGATGGTGGTGGATTCCTCCTTTCGTGACAATGGCAGCGGCAAAGAGGAGTAGTGTACCTGCAAGCCACTCCGATGCTTAAGTTAGGGCTGTGCTTTAGGAGAAAGTATATGAGAGAGATGCATACCTGAGTAGCTTAGTCTTATAGAGATGGTTTGCTTGTAGAGTAAGTAGTTTCTAAATAGATACTATATAGATATGATTGAGAATGATAGTTATAAGGGGAATCGATCCTTAGAAATTCTCATTAGAGAGTGATTCGGTTATGATATGGTAATTACCCATTAAGTAAGAAATTAGTTATAAGGGTCTAGACATCCTGGAGCTACGGTTTGGGCTAACCAGCATTGGGCCGCTTATGTTGGGCATGGTTCCAAGATATTGGTCTAGAACAATTCCATTCATGATTTTTTTTTTTAATATGAAATGGGTCAAAATTTTCAAGTTCGTGCAATATGAGAAATTATTAAAATTTGTGGGATATAAGGTAAGAGTTGCATTCCAGTTTCAACGGTTTTCCACGTTTTCTTGTATCAAACAAATAAAATAATTTTCCTTTTGAAATGTTTACTTTTCTACTTTTTACTGTCAAATAAGCATATCTCAACGGAAAATGTTAATCTTATCACAAGACAAGACTACACACCGCTTTTAACACCCTGCTTGTTCATGGGACCCACCTATGAACAAGTATCAAATCGACTTCTGTTTTTTTTTTTTTTTTTTTAGTATACGTCGTCTATTAACCAACTTCTCTACGTCGTTAACCACTTTTTTGTTCTTCGTTAACCAACTTTTTCCACGAACATAGAAATCATGTGATAAAATCTTGTATCATTAACCAACTTCTGTACGTAATTAACCACTTTTTTGTTCTTCATTAACCAACTTTATTTCTATAAAAGTTGGTTAATGAAGAACAAAAAAGTGGTTAATTACATACAGAAGTTGGTTAATGATACAAGATTTTATCACGTGATTTCTATGTTCGTGGAAAAAGTTGGTTAACGAAGAACAAAAAAGTGGTTAACGACGTAGAGAAGTTGGTTAATGGACGACGTATACCAAAAAAAAAAAAAAGAGACGAAAAGCATGATTTGGTACTGTTCACAGGTGGGCCCCGTGAACAGTACCCAGTGTTAAAACAGGTGTAGGTATTGTACGCGATAAGATTATCGGGACCGTATCTCAACAGGCCATAACTTGATTTTCAATCAAAATACACCTGCTTTGATGAAATGTTGATTCAAAGGACAAAGAATTGTACTATTTGATATTGTGGTTCCCTAACCTAATCTATGGATGTACTTCTGATATCTCCTCTAGTAGTACTTCACCTTCTATGGGCTTGACTTTGATAGTAGTGCTCAAAAGAGAATATTAATTCACGTGCATAATTTTTTTACATAACTATAATGGGTAACTATGTGTGCAAACGGGGCAATATGTGTAATTTTTGTCTTTCTTATTTTCTCTATCAAAAGATGGCCTGCAATTATAAGAAACTAGGAATAATATATGTTAGTTGAAGGTTTTGAACTTAGAACCAAACAAATTAATTATAGATTACTAACCAAGTTATTATTTGTTAGGCGAAAGGGGGAGTTAAGAACTACATAAATAGATTTAATGTCTTTTTAAGATATTAAGATATTAACTCAAAATCTTAAGACATTCAGTTTATGGGTCTTTTTCACTTATATATCTTTTAATTTATTCATTCTTTATTAATGTGGGACTTCAACACTCACACTTGAATTTTTAATATTGGTGTAGAAAAATAAAATGTCTTATAGATGAAAGAGGTGATTTAGGATCAGATATCAAAATTAGGAAACTGATGCCATTTGAATTTAGCTTAGGCATTTGAATTCACACTTCTCTCTAATTACTTTTAATCGCAATTTCTTAAAAACTGTGGAAGAATGGATTCTGCATATTTTATCAAATAATTTCAAACAAAAGTTTTCTCTAATTTTATCATTTGGGGGATGTACTTGTGGTCGTTATGAAAGTATATTGGACCCTCCACACTAAGAACTTATTGAAAGAGTACACCGCATCTTGGGCAATCATGTGATTATCATGAACTGAAGTTTGAGGTACATAGAACCAACGGAGGATTCTGACTTCTGAGCGAATCAAAACAGCCTTGGAAATCAGATTTTCACTTGTTCAGAGCTAACCATGCCATTAGCAATGTTAGCATTGGCAATTAACATCCTAAACATCATTAGCAATGTCATTTCTAAGAAATCTATCTGTCAAAGACAAGGCCTTCAATGTATCTGTATCCAGTCATCTTAAATCATGTTCTTGTAGGACCAATAAAATGGATATACAAAACTATTATGTTTCATTACTTCCTTTATATTATAATTGGCATTTTATGATACTGTCACGTATAGGTATAATAATGCTTAGTGTAGGCTCCTATAACTGTATTCCATGTATCTGACTACAGATTTTTAGTGAACAAATATAATAATATGATTGGTATTTGAATTATATTATTTTAGTTTATAGAATTTCTTTTTTAAATTAATCTGTTTTGCTAGAATTATTCATCTAGAAAGACAATAAATAGAATGCAAGAAAGAGAAGGCCTTTTAAACAGAATGATCCCTTCTTTTCTCTCACAGATTAGAAGTCAAACTCAAGAATCATGAGCAAGGTGGAGAATTACAGCTTGACCAATCAAGGACTCATCATGCCTTTCTCCATTGACAACCTTTTGGATCAACAGCCTAAGCTCCATACTGTGCAGTCCTTCACTCAGTCTGGGAATCAACCAAATCCTACCCCACTGATTCTTTCATCAGCCTCTTCCTACAGTCCCATATATGATCATGATGAAGCAGAGACCTTGCTCGTATCAGAAAGCTTAAGGGATTCTTCTCCTCCATATTCTGCAACTGGTTGTACTGAAAAGAATAAGGTTTAGAAGATTGTCCACTCTGGAAACATATATTTTTTGTTTTTGAAGCTTATGGCTTTTGCATTTTGCAGAATCTGGTTGGAAACAAAAGGAAGAGAAACAATGACAGGCTTAAAGAGAAACCAAACGAAGTCATCCATGTAAGGGCAAAAAGAGGCCAAGCAACTGATAGCCACAGTTTAGCAGAAAGGGTAAAATTTTAGTCCTTTTTCTTTCCTTTATTTTTTGTTGTTCTTGTTTTTGTTGGATTGTGTTACAAAAGCTGTTATAAACAACCCTTTCTGCATCAAATAAATAAGGAAAGCAAGAACTATATTCTTTAGTGATGACCCTAAATATTGAGATAGGTATTTTCTGCTTGATGCTAGGTGAGAAGAGAGAAAATCAATGAGAAGCTGAGATGTTTGCAGGACTTGGTTCCAGGATGCTATAAGGTTTATCAGAATTATTCTTTCTACCATGACATTTTTCTTTAGTGTATGTGTACTTGTGTAGTCATAATTTGTTGCCTTTCTTATGAATTTCCAGGCAATGGGAATGGCAGTAATGTTAGATGTGATAATAAATTATGTTCAATCACTGCAGCAGCAAATTGAGGTTAGGTTATGGTCCTAATCACGATTTCTCATTTGGGCTATTAAAAATACTGAACATCAAATTTTTCTCTTCTTAGTTTCTATCCATGAAGCTTTCAGCAGCAAGTATGTATTTTGATTTCAACACTTCAGAGATGGATGCCACCGAAACCATGCAGGTACCCTTTAGTATCATGCTTTCTTTCTTTCTATATTCTTTCCTACACAAGAAAACTAGAAAGATCCCATCATTTTCATAGAATGATCCATGTAAACTTCAGGCATCAACTAGGTCATTATTAATATGCTCATAAGAGTGGTTTGTGTGTTGCAGAGTGCTAGCACACATGAAATCCAAGAGATGGAAAGGATAGCAAGAGAAGGTTATAGTGGGATCTGCTATTTCAACCCAACACGGTCACTTTATTGACAAGTCTTTGTTTCTGTTGCCCATAATCATATGAAATCCTTATATGCTTCCTTTGATACATATAAATTACTTAGATAAATGGAAAATGAAAGTATGGAACTATGTATAACAAATAAATGAAGAAGGCGTTGTAGGAGGGTGGCAGATTACCCAATAATTTATAATGTTTATTTTCATTTATTAATCATCAATATCTTCAAGTTCTGAATTAGTTTACAATTCATGGATTGATGGTCCAAAAGTGGGCAAATTATTGGCAAGCACATCCAGAAGATGCGATTTGTTTGGCAAAAATCTGGGTGGTATGACAGTTACTGCTTTATCTGACTGAAAATTTAATGAACTTCTGTCCACATAAGAGTAAGGCTATACAAAGCAGGCACATATAAGAGTCCAGCTTCCTGAAAGAGAATGATGGATGAATCCCTTTCTTGTACATTAAAATGACATTGACTATATTAGAGTTTTATAACTAATGAAAATGAAAGGTCCAATTTGTTCATTGTCGGTGATGATCATCTGGGTCCCACAAATTGAAAATTGTGTAGTTAAGATTGGGGATGTGATTGATATTGGCATCTAAGTCAAGTCATGAGATTGAAGTGGCTGGACAAAGCTAAGTGTTAAAGGGCAAATACATTGTATTCTTGATCAAATTGGGGTGGCCCAACGTCCTACTATATAAAGACAACTTAAATAGAGACACTTCAAGGGGAAACATCAAACAGGAAAATGCACTGGAGGATCTGGAGTAGGCGGGTGGGGTAGCAAAACCAGCTGCTTTATCCTCAAATACCAAATATGTTTATCTGCGTTATCTTTGATTATCGTATGTCATTTTCAATACTATTCTCTAGCTTCCACTTGTTTGGTTTCAAAATATATGAAAACCTTGTTAGTAACTATGCAGAGAAGCCTTTTGTTGTCATTTCTTTGTTGAGCTTCCATTGATTAGAGGAGGTTATCCAAAACGAATTAGATACATTATCCAATGATTCCAGATACTCATAATTAAGTAATCAGTAATACGATGTTGAACTTAAATTGTAACGGGCATTCCATTAGATTTTGGACATTAGTCCAATCTTAATCAATCAATCAAAGTTTTTTTTAAAAGAAAAGTATATATGGGCCACAGGGCTGACCTGAATAATCCGTCATCCGTATAGAATCGGGCCAGCCCAATTTACTGGCCATAACCGCCTCACCTGGACTCACCTTTTCCAGCCAGTATTAGAGATTTTTAACCTTCACAGCCATGTTGTGTTGTGAAGAGGCAGAGGGAGGGGGACGTGGGTATCACATGGTCTTCCCCAGATTACTTTCATGTATTCCTTCATATATTTAGTTGGTATTCCTTATAAAATGAGTTAAATTTACATATAGTATTTTTTGTTATTAAAAAGTTTTGTGCAAATGATATAATCTTTGTTATCGCACAAAATTTACCTTACAAAATAAAAAGAAAAAGATTAAAAGAAAGTAAAAGGAAAAGAAAAAAAAACTTGAAAAATTTCTTATTGATATATATGTTTAGTTTGGTTTGATTTGATCCCCGCAAACTAAATTTCTGGTTCCACCCCTGGTTGTGATGATGCATCCCTTCCCCCTCAGAAGTGTTTTGTATATGGATTTGAACTTCTCACATTTTGAAATCCTCAAACTTACTTACCACTTGAACTACCCTTTTTATTCAAAACATCAATAATGCTAACGATAAAACTTAGCCAACCCTGATCATGTATGTTGATCATCTCATTTTTCTGTTGGATTAGTGCAGCTTCCACCCATGATATCCTCCCTTTGTTCTTCAACTCCTCTTTTGGTCGCACAACATGTGTTTCACTCTTGAAACTCACTTTCAAGACGAGTCTTTGGCATGTCAGTATGTCAGTTAGACCTCCAACTTCACCTTTTGGATAAACAAAAAGGATCTGTGTCTTTTGATGTCCACAGTAAAAAATATAAGGAATTGGCTTATGTGATGACAGCAATATATTTCTTACCCATTTTGCAGACTCTGAACATGTCGTGTATTTGCTTAAGGGCACTATACCTGCAACTATGGTTTTAAATTGCAGTCCATAACTATAATTACGGTCGCAATATTGTGATTTTTATGATTTCTGTAACCACATCGCAATCGTAATTGCGGCCGCATCAGCCGCATTAACCATCATAACTCTTCTTCATCATGATGTATTGAACATCTTTAGCCCAACAACTTTGGTTACTACTTGTGCTGCCTTGGTTTTGCAACGATCAGTTCCTCCCTTTTGAGGTCGTAGTGGTTGATTTCCCAATGGTCTAGGTCTTGGCTGTGGTGACTATTTTCCTGCTGGTATAGTCATACCTTCAATTCCTCTCCTTGTACTCTTACACTTTCACAGGTATGTCCTCCTTTCAGGTCCTATTACAATGCTCACCCTAGTTAAGAACATTGATGCTCACTTGACCACACTTGATATCATGGGGAACTAAAGTACTTTGTTGTATTTTAAGTTTAGGCCCAAATGTAATCTTATTACCATCCACCACCGTTGTCGCACCCACCATCCCTAAACAGCCATGCACACACCCACCGACTCACGCTTCAACTCACAGCACCAAATAGCAAGATCATCGTCTTCGGCGTCAACCACCCAAACCCATGCACCACCGCGGTAACCCGTACACCATTACCCAGCACCGTGAACCACCATGCACCGCCCGCAACCGTTGCCTCCATCCATCCACAAGCCCAGAAAGACAACCCAAATAGCTAGAAATCCAACTCAACCAAATCACCAAGCAACAGAATCACATTCTAATAGTTTTTAAGACAAATTTTCTAGCATTTTTATTTTGATAGATTTAAACGTAGTTAGTTCCTTCTGGTTTTTTATGTTAGTTTTAGATAAATCTTGAACCTCTGTTGCCAGCTCAAATTTTTCTAGCATTCATTTTATAAACTTAACCAAACCCACCAAAATCAAGTAGATATTTGTCCTTGAAGCCCCTTGGTGCTTGCTTCAAACCCTTGATCATGGAGGCTTCGTGAAACGGGGTTGTAACAGTTGATATTTGCTAAGATCTGATTTGATCTGAGATAATGATCTTGCCAAATGCTTCAAGTTCAAACCTTTCAATAGATGTGGGGGAGGAATGGTTGGAAGTTGGAGCTGTTTACAAGACCAGTGTGCAGATTTTGAGTTGGTTTGTTATCGAATGACCAAGTTGCCCGTCATGTATGCCTGTTATGGATCATAATTTATTACCGATCAATGCCTATGAGTAGGGTGAGCATCAATGCTTCGTTGACAAGGGTGAGAATTGTAAAACGACTCCCTCCTTTCTAGGATGTTTATATCGAGGATATATGAAGTATGGACACATCGATTTTTGAGGTGTGTATGCATGTTAGACACGTATCTATATTGGATGTTTCTGTGTTGGATACATGGAAATACCTGTATGACACATGTATCCTGCGAATCCAAATGTGTTCGATTAAAAAAATTATTATTTTTTAATTTGAGCACAACTCAAACACGCTTGGACATATCTAAGACACGGCTTTGACACGATTCATTAATATTTTTTTTTAAAATTAGTTTGCATGACTAATATTCAATTAGTAAGCTTGTAACTCACCTAAGTCCAATCACATGACTGACATTTCAAACCACTATTTTCACATACTAATATTTTAAGTTTTATTTTTTCACACGTCACTATTAGACTTTTAAGTTTTATTTTTTCACACGTTACTTTTAGACTTTTAAGTTTTATCTTTTCACACACCACTATTTTTCATCTGCTCCTTCTACCTCTGTTTGTACTAAGTCATCCACTTAGTCATCGCTAAAACTTGTCTCACACCAATATTCTCTCTAGTTAATTTTTTTTTATGCACACGTACTTGTACATAGTTAATTTTATTAGGAGAAATTAGTTTAAGAAATTTTTTAAAAAATATTAATATAAATTATGGTTATATTTTTTAGGAGAGATTTATTAGGTAGAAATATTGACACATATGATATTTATTAAGATATTATAAATCTTCAACCTTATTGAAATAATATTAATGAATTATAAATCTTTTTCTTAAATTTTACAATTATATATATATATATATATATATATATATATATATATATATATATATATATATATATATATATATCGTGTTCGTGTCTTATAATTTTTTGAATTTGGTATGTTCTTGTATTCGTGTCTGTGTCATGTCCCATGTCCTAGTCCGTGCTTCATAGGTGAAGATTCTACAATGTTCATAAATATGATAGGAGCATGGATGCTCCATTAAATTGACTCGACCGGTCAATGTTGTTTAAATGATTTTTATATTGATTTTGTTAGGTAAAAGAGATTTTTTGTATTTGTACCCAAATGTTATGGTTTATTGTTTTGTATTTGAACCCAAATGTTATGGTTTATTGTATTATAGTCCTTCAATTTATTGTATTCTAGTCTACACCTTAACCATTGTGAGCCACTAAACATCCATTCTTGTTATGGTTTATTGTATTCTAGTCCTTCAATTTATTGTATTCTAGTCTACACCTTAACCATTGTGAGCCAATAAACGTCCATCCCCGAAGATCACAACCTCCACAAGCCTCAACCTCTCACCTTCAAATAAAGTCAGAAAATTCCCCTTACACAACCCATTTCCTTCTCTATTCGATACAACCACAAGAACACTACCAAATCTCAAAAACCCTAATCAGAGCACCTTCATCAAGCTGTCATCCAAACTCGCCTCTGCTCCAGTTATTGTCAATGACTACTACTCGCCAACAATCATAAGCTCCATGACAACCACAATCCCACCTATGACACCAACCTCTACAACTACTGCATCTACCCACACTCAAGGCTAGAGCAATCGCCAATACCAACTGCACGGTGCATCTCGATGAAGCCAACGTCTAGCCACACAAAGTAGCATCACAAAGCTTCAACAAACTCCAGTATAACCCCCTTCATAAGTTTAATCTATTATTCAAATCTTACTTCCTTCACTTGTGAATGATTTAGAATTAATATTTGAATTAGATTGATGTCAATTTTTTTTTTAAATTTAAAATTAATGTCAAGCGAACACGCAATACGGACTGGAGAATAATTACATATATTATTGTCAAGTTTGTAGGTCATTGTCAAGAAACTATCAGTTATATATGTATACATTATTATGGACTGTAGAGTGGACATCGCTAAACTATATACAACCAAAATACAAAAGAAATAGGAATGGAACACATAAAAGCACAAGGTTGTACTACAAAACACCCTTTAAAAAGGTTATGCCTTTCATCAGTTATGCAAGCTAGTCATAATGTTTATGCAAGAGTAAAAATACACATATTTCTAATAACTTTAATATATCTCCCTCCTAGGGGACCAGAATCTATGCGTAATCGATTTGGATGATAATCATGATGAATAATTAGAAAATCTTTTACAAAACATAAGGTGAGTTCCAACTTTGTAAAGCCATAGAAAACTACATGGCAACTAAATATGATAAAATAAGACTGATTCAAGCAACATAACCAAATTACAATAGCATGAATAAATAAATACTAACTTTACATGCGATCATCATCAAGCAAGTTCTTAACATATTATATCATATTTGCTTTAATTTCCTTTCCTTTTTATGTCTGCTTGTCTCACATATTGGTCGATTGTCTTCTCTTTCTTAGGGAATTCCCTATCTTTGGTGTTACTTTTGACATCGTGACAACAAAGTAAGAAATTTCACATTATTTAAGGCAGGTAACATTAAAGAATCTTACATCTATCCACATGCCTTATTGACAGTTAGCTGTAACGTATTAAGTGTCCTCCTTTTAAATCACTTGTTTACCATTACACACAAATACAAGTAATGTAAAACACCCAACATGTCAGAAAATAAATTTATCATACCAAAGCCAACAATAAACTTCAAATAAATCATGACATTTAAAAAATATTTCCAAAACTTAGAGTTATCAAATTAATTCAAATGTCTATTCTTTAAGGGACCAATTTTAATTTAAAAATATTTCATTAATTTTTTTAAAGATCCTCATCATAGTCCTTATCATAGTCTATAATTTAGTCCAGGTCAAGTTCTTGTACGCTCCTAGAGAATTACACCAATCCAATAAAAGTATAATACTTGTCATCTATAACCATATATGTCATTAGATTGAGAAATAAAATATTATTAAATTAAATATTAATGGTTATAAAACTAGTCAGAGTAATACTCTGAGAGTAAATTAGAATTTCTAGTGGATTCATTGCATAAGAGTCCTTTCCTTGCAACGCTTAGTATAAAGATCATAAAATTATTCTCAAGCCAATGTAACAATAGCATAATATGAGAAATTCCATGTAAATCAAGTAAATTCATTACACGAGAGTCCTTTTCTTACAAAGGTCATTGTAAAGGTCTTAAATTGTTCCCAAACCAAGGTAACAATAGCGTAATGCAAGAAAGTTTATGTAGATCAAGAACATTTATTTAGCTTTAGTCTTGAATGATATTTTAATTTTTTATAGATTATAATATTGGTCTCACGAAAAAATCAACATTCAAATTATAATAACTCTAAACTTTGTTAAGCATCATGAGAATTTCAAAACTACAGCACAAACACAAATCAAATCAAGTTTCTACAATCTAATCACAACCCTTTTAATATTACATGTGTACAATTAAATTGGCATGAAGAGGAGATTATAACAATATACACAAAATATTAAATTAAGAATTAAACAACTTTAAAAATAAAAGTATTATTAGAGCATATAACCATGTTTATTATCAACTAACTATAAACATATTTGGTGCCACGATTTAAATTTTAAAAAGAAAGAAAAGTTTATTTCCTACCTCTTTCAAACTTTCCTTTCTTTCCTGTTCTTTTTTCTTCCTTGTCCATCCATTTTAATTCGTTATATAATTTGTCATTTATTAAGCTTCCTAAAAAGAGTGAAAATCTTTTTTTTTCAAATAATTGAGAAAATACCACATTGTTGCTTTCAAGTTTCAATGTCAGGGGGATGGAATTCAATTTTGCTTTTATAGAGGCTAAATTTTTTTAGTAATTGCCAACTCCTTTAAGTACAAAATCTTATGGCTATTTCTGGCATTTAATATGTTGGGTATGGCAGCCTGTGTTTTACTTAACATTTTATTGTATGACATGGTGCTTCTTTTACTTTATTTTTTGATTTTATCTTTTTTTTTCATTTAAGTTTAATCCTTGAATAAAGTATGATAAACTTTAAGAGCTATAGCTCGATTTATATACCAAGTTTCTTATGAGACTACTTGGTTTTAAAAGTGAATCCCAACTAGGCCGCTTTGCCTGCACTTCAACTATTGTCTCCTCCCTACTTGGGTCTTTGACCTCCTTTTTAACAAAATAAAATATATGTTTAATCATTATTGGGTGAACTAAATTTGTTATGAATCTCCTAAACATGCTCTATTATAAAAATACATTGATTATGCATGTAGATATTTTGTTGGCTGATTAATTACTTTAAGTCTTTAGTTGTTTATGGATTTTATTCTATTGGTTTTTTGAGGAATGTCAAGGTAAGAGTTTCCTTTTTTGAGTTGTCTTCCCTTTGTGAAGTTAGTCCTTTAGTTGTTGTTGAGTTGAAATCTTAATTTATTCTAATTTAATTTTAAAATCTTTATTTAAAAGCAGGCATATATATAGTATGATTTTGGTGTGTGCCAAACAAAAGGTAACTATTTCTGAAACTATGTTTAGTAAATTTAGTACATTGTATTATTTTATGGTTTCTATTTCTATTAACTTTGTAAGGTGTAACTGTTTCCTATTGGTACTACATCTTTGCTTGTAGGGTGTAAGTGTGTTCTTTGAAGGTTGTTAATCCATTTTTTGTAAATTCACTCTTAAAATTATTGTTGTATTTGCAATTGTAGTAGTTGATTTTGGGTTATTGCAGAGTTAAGTTGTTCTCCTCTTGCACATGTTTTTGCATGTATTTGTCTGTATTTAAATGTCAGAACTATCATCTTTCAATTATAACAAAATTCTATATCTCTTAAGGCATGTTTAACTGTTTTTTTTTTAACATGCTATTTATTTACATTGTATATATATCTGTACATTATTTTAAATTTATTAAAGAATTTGTGCAAGTTATCCATTCTTTGAAGTTTGAAAAGTTGACTGCAGATGAAGATAATTGCTAAGTTGAAAAGTTGGCAGCAAACTTTTATGAGAGTTACTATACTTGAGTATCCAAATATAGTTTCATAATATATATTTTTAATAAAATATATACATAGTTTCATAATATTCAAATATTTTAATGAAATAATTAGCTAATATTTTTTGCAATTTTTTGTGTAGAAAATATATATTTATAATAAATTTTATTGTCTATTTTTTTATAAAAAAAGTTCTTTTATTTAGATATAGAGAATACACAAATTGGTCCTCCAAAAGAGAAATTCTACCATACTTCTAGAGTAACAATTAATGTGTGCTCCATCAAGATTACCACTATTGATTTTAAGTTGGTGTGCCTAAAATTTATTTGAATGCATTGAATATCATTTGACAATAATATTATTGACCATTTATTTTTTAGCATGTTCTCCGTTTCATAATGTTATTTGCACACCATTTTTTATTACACCATTTTTACATTACTTTCTTTTGTGTAAAAAGAAAAAAAAGAGAAACATGCATTCTAACACACTCTATCTTTTTTCCCCCTAAACAAGAATGCGTTAAGAAATCTTGGAAGGAAATGGTGTGCAAGAAACATTTTCTATTTGCAAGAAAATGGTGTTTTCATTCATGATTTTTTCACACAAAGATACATTAAAGTGACTATATAAATGATTATATAATTTTTTTTATTATAGATCAATTTGGTATAGACTTGAAAAGGGAATGAAAAATGAAAGATGAATATTTTCTTTCACAACAGTATAAGATTCTTTATTTTTGGGATATATACATGCCTTTTATTATTAATAATTCTTTTCTTATTGCATGAAATAATGATGCTGTTAAAATTTATATAATTTTATACAACTTGGAGCCAGAGAACTTGGGGCTAGATGAGGTGTAGTTCACCAAATTTGGCGATTTTTTAAGCATGATATTTCTGTTATAGCATGTATAATTTTTGTCAAATAATTTGAACTTTTATTTAAATTGAGAATGAAGTTTTATTTTGAATTAGTTGTTTTATTTCAAATCACTGTAAAGTATTAGAAATGTAGTTTATAAAGAAGTTTTCTAAAATTTAAGTAAAGTAAGTTATTTATATTTCCTTTAACTTATATAAAAGTTTAGATGGATTATTACACAAAATATTACAGATAATGTTTTTCATTATGCTTACTTACATATAAAATATGAAAGAATATTAATTTCATAAACATTAGAATTAAGTAATTGTTGATAGAGTCTCTATTTATTTATTTCAATTAATATTCTTGTTTGTTATTAGTACTCACATGCTTTAGACGTCTAAGGTTCTATAACTATTTGTTAGGATATTTTTATAATCCAAGAACATGTAAAAAAAAAAGTAATGAATAAAAGCTTATTTTGTTGATTGAAGTTGATCCTGTTTTTATATCATTATTATTATAGTTAATTTTATAAAGTTAAGTGTAGGAAATTTTGTGTTACAAGCAATGAAGTAAGAAAAGCTGTTAATTGATAATCAAAATATTTATTTATAGCAATATGACGAATTTTTGTATTAATTTATTTTTTCATATAATATTTGTTACTTTTATTGGTATGATTTTTTTTTTTTTATAGATTTGTTCATAAATTATAATTAATTATACTCATAGCACTCATTCAAGTATTTATCTAATTCTTTTTATAAGGTATTAATGAAACATATTCATTATGTGTAGCATTTTGCTATAATAATCTATCTTTTAGGTTGATTATGCTTGAAAGGTGAAAATAAAATAAAGTGAACAATAAAATAATTTTCAAAATTAATGTAATGATTAGTGATATTATTTATTTTATAAGATTTTGAATGATATTATTTCCCTACTGTTATTGTTCACTTAATTATCTAATTCTTACTTTGTTACTTTATCAAATTTATATTTTTGATATATTAAGTGTATTTTAAATTATAAAATTTCAACATTTTTTACTACTATATTTTTAATGACTCTATCATATATTTAATATATACACATTCTAAATACCACCACAATCAATCCAAAATTTTTTTACCTACAAATAATGAATAATATATATATATATATATATATATACACACACACACCATGTAACGCATAAGTAAAAATACTAGTCTTATATTAAAGTGAAGTCAAACCTGCATCAGAGGAATTTAAACTCGGGATCAAGTAAACTCTAGAATGACATTAAGTTTCTTTATCACAATATATTATGTTTTACTGAAATAAAAATAATTATCATTTATTTAAAAATTTTTCTGAACAGTTTTTTCTTGATCCAAAAACAATTGCTGGAAGGGCTTGACTAACCTAAGTCAAGTGCATCATTTTTCAACAAATCTGAAGGCAACTATAACTCTTTTGAATAAAATCATTATCTTTATTAAAAAATTATTATTAAAAAAATAAAATCATTATAACTTTTAAAAAGTTACAAATATTTAAAATTCAAAATTATTATAACTTTAAAATATTTATCTTCTTTAAACTTCAAAATAACTTATTTTTAATAAAAAAATATTCTAACTTTTTCTTTTACCAAGAATTCTTGTGACTTTATTTTACAGAATTATAATTTTTTTAAAAATTACTGTAAAATGACGCTCCTCACGTCACTTTGGTACACTACTAGTAGTGAACCCCTTGCTTGAATAGTTCCGAAAAACGATAAAAACAAAAAAATTCCGAAAATAAGTTAATACAGATATGAAGGAAGAATTCTAATATGAACCTTCTAGAGTAATTCATGAGTGGATTACTTTTAGGATGATTTATGGATGAACTAAACATAAATTAGTTATTATTTATTATTAAAATAAATTAATAATTAAAATTAAGAGGTTAGATTTAATTAATAATATGTAAATTTATACAATAATTTAGTTAAATTATTATTTTTATGAATAATTATATATATATAAATTTATAAATTTTAATTGATAATTTTTATATATACTTAAATTTACATATAAATATTATCAAATAAAATAATAATAATAATTCATTCATAAATTTAAATAAAATGAGCTCATAATAGCTTTCCATTAAGAAGAGGCAGCGAAGAAAGGTGGTTGAGGAACGAACGAGGAGCAGAACAGTTTGAAAGCAGTTGCATGGGCAGGTACAGAATTACTTGAAATGAGTAGGACACTTTTAGGATTTTTTTATTACTTAAGATAGTCGTTTATTGTTTTTATATTTTTTATAACTCTATTTTAAGATGATAGATAAATAAATAAATTTATTATAAAAAATTAAAATTTATGTAATATTATCATTCACATAAATATAAAATAAAAAATATGTGATAATAAATTTTTCATTATTTTATATGATAAATTTTTTATTAATTTTTTTTTATACTTGAAAGTTGCCTTTTCCCTCGTTACCATGGATTGTAACGCCCACAATCACGATCCTGGGCTCCCAAAAAATGTTTCACCCATTTTCATTTCCTTGCTCTAACCACACTTCTATGATTGCCATGCCTTCCCCATTATTCCTCAACACTACGTCGTTTCATCGTACCGCTCTATCTCCGTATTTTCCGTTTACCCGCCGTCCGTTCAACCCGCCGGCACTCCGATCAGTTCTCCCGGTGAGTGCCAGCGCCTCTGCACCACTCTTCGATCTCAGAGGGGGCAAAGGGTACTTGCAATTTCCCCCACACATTCCTTGTTTATGCGTCAATGTTAATTATCGTTATTTTTCTTTGGGATGTTAAAGTTGGGAACTTGAAATTGGGGGCTTCTTTTGTAGCAATTGATGGGTCACAAACAAATTTTATTAATCTTGTTGGCTTCCCCTAATATATGCAATTTTCATTCTAGCTTCTCTTTCATTGGATGGAACACAATTTATTTTATGAGATTATATATGTTTCTATGTAAAAAAATAAAAATAAAATTGTTTGTGCAATAATGCCTGCTCTGTAATTTGTACCAGACAACTTTGAATGCAATAGTTTTTCGTTGACTATTTTTTTTAAAAAAAAAAAACTCATTTGCTTCTGTATATAGAATAATTTGAGCAGTTTTGGGAGTATCATTTACTTCTAGTTTAACAGTATTGTAGTGTTTATGTTTTATTGGTATTTTGGTTGAATTCATGGAAATGGCAATGGCAATTTGTTGGATCTTCAGATCTTATATAGTAGTCTTCTCACAAGCTCACACTTCTTGGTAATATAACAGGCAGGTTATACTCATCTGCCTTTGTTATTTTGCAGAATGAGTGGATTCTTTGATGTCGAACTAAAAGTCCGTGACTATGAGTTGGATCAGTATGGTGTGGTCAACAATGCAGTTTATGCAAGTTATTGCCAACTCGGTGAGACCTCATGATCTGATACATGTAAATTTTCAGTAGTGAACTGTTTCTGTTACTTGAATGTTTTCTAAGATAACTTTTTCCTGATGATGTTGTAGAAAACTTTTCAATTATATGTATATTTCACGTAAATGATGTATGAAAACAAATTTAATTTTGGAGTGTTTAGTGTTTACAACTCCAAATGAACACTAAAATTTGGCATGGTATATTGAGGACAGCGGTGCTGTGGTAAGTTGGTGGTTTTAAGTACATATCACATTGTAAAGGGTTGTGAGTGATTGTCTGCATTTCTATATATGTCTAGAGAAATTCTTGCATAAACTAGGAGCACCTAGGTTGGGTGTAGTAGGCTAATCACATCATTAATTAATAGATAACTACTGTAGTTAATTAATAATTAGTTACCATAATCTACCATTATTAATGATGTAATTAACCTAGTACACCCAACTTTGGTGCTTTAGGTTTATGTAAGAATTTCTCATATGTCTAAATGATACATGCAAGCATACATGAATGATGAATACCTATAATATGTAGTTATTTAGTTCAATAGAAAGTAGAAATTTGTTAGGATAACCACTTGCATTTGTGCATATTGGTAGAATTTAGGAATTAAGATTTTTAGGAGCTAACCTTTCAATCCAAGTATTTCATGCATAAATTGGGAAGAAATAGCCCATGGAACTTGATTCACGGGAGTTGTTGCCAATGCAAGGCTATTTATAGTATGGGACTATGAGTAATGCTACATAATAGAAGCAGAAGAATCAAAAGATCAAAATTGAAGATAACAAAGAGTCGAAATCGAAGATAACAAGAAATCGAAGAAAAGCTTGATGAAAACAGAATCAAAGCTTGATGAAAGCTGAAACAGCAAGCTGAAGTAGAATCTTGATGAAGAAATAGAAGCTTGATTTGAAAAAGAAGAGAAAGAAATGAAAATTATAACTAACTTGAACTTTCAGTACAATCTGAACATCTTTATATACAACAACAACAACCAAGCCTTTTCCCACTAGGTGGGGTCGGCTACATGGATCAAACGATGTCATTGTGCCCTATCATAAACCAAGTTATAGTTAGTTAACACAGTTAGGTAAGTTAAAAATCCCCTGTATATAAAGATGAATCTGAACATCTTTATATACAGGGGATTTTTAACTTACCTAACTATGTTAACTAACTATAACTTGTTACCAAGTGGCCTCAATACTCAAGAGGGGGGGTGAATTGAGTAGTTAAAAATAAGTTCACAAAACTTTCGCAAATCGTTTGACAACCAATTTTCGTTGAAGCTATTGAATGATGAGAAATAATTAGATAGATGAGATAAACACTTTTACTTATAACCGTAACAGCCAAGAAGACAATATCCAAGCAAACCAATAAAACAATGTACAAAAATAAACAGAGGAGGGTTTAGAGAAAACAAACACAGTCGTTTATCCTGGTTCGATCACCACTCCACTTGTGATCTACGTCAAGTCCCCAAGCAATACCTTGAGATTTTCCACTATATCTTCAAGCTTCAATGGGTGCTTGAAAAACCACTACAACCTTGAGCACTCAACAATATGGGATACCTCACCCAAAAGCTTGAGCCTCTATTTTCCAAGGGATGCATCACCCTTACAATACTTGAGGGATACCTCATCCTCACTAATCAGAATGTATAAGATTGAAATAGAAGAAACTCTCTCTAGAGCAAGTGTTTACAAATTGAAGCTCTAATATGCTCTCAAAGATTTTTCACGTTTTTAATCAGAAAACAGAGCAAGAAATGAATTTAAGGATTGATTCACATTTTGAAGTATGATGATCAGTTTTTGATTCAAGGTCAACCTCAAATAAAGACCCAACTTTGGTATTTATAAGTTTCTCAGTAAATGGAGCCGTTGGAGGTAGTCAAGGCATGCATTTAATTCATTTAATATAGCCGTTGGACGTTGTCGAGTTTGTGTAATCGATTACACTGGATCGTAATCGATTACATTGTTGTTCCAACGTTTTACAACTTTCGGGCTCGTGTAATCGATTACATTCTTGGTGTAATCGATTACATGGCTTCGACTTTGCTTGTAATTGATTACAATGCCCATGTAATCGATTACATGACTTCGATTCTTGTAATCGATTACAATATCTATGTAATCGATTACATAACTCGTCAAACGTGTTCTTTGAGTTTCGGGTTTTGTGTAATCGATTACATTGCCCATGTAATCGATTACATGACTTCTGACTTTGTTTGTAATCGATTACAATATCCATGTAATCGATTACATGACTCGTCGAACGTGTTCTTTGCCTTTCTGGGCTTTGTGTAATCGATTACATATATTGTGTAATCGATTACATGGCCTCTGACTTTCGTGTAATCGATTACATTTCTAATGTAATCGATTACATGCTTCTTTCTTTATGTGTAATCGATTACAAACATTATGTAATCGATTACATTGGCCTTTGAACACATTTTTCAAGTCCAATAACGCTTGTAAGTCATTTCCAACACCTCAAGATACTTGATTAAACATAAATCCTTTTAAGAGTGTTAGATTTAAAGTTGAAACTCAAGTTTTATTGAAAGCCATGTTTAACTTTGAAATTTCCCATTTATTTTGAAATCATATACTGAAAAATCATTTGAGAAATCTTTGAGAGCATTTAACATTCATATCCTAAGTCTTATAACTAAATAAACCTTCTGTCTTCTTTCTTTGATCTTGATTTTTCCTTTTGCGCTTGATCTTCTCTTTTGCTTTTGTTATCATCAAAAACCTTTTGACATGCCTTAGAGACATAAGCATTCACATTCTCCCCCTTTTTGATGATGACAAACTGATCATAGGAAAAAGAAAGAGTTTTTGCATTTGTATATAATAGTCATTTAGGTACAATGCTTTGCCCCGAGTTTATGCATGATGTTGGGTTAGATTTTGCATATGAAAAGCTTAATAACTTAAAAGGTCAATAACTCCCCCGTACTCATGCAACCTTTAATTTCTCATGCAACCATTAATTACATTTCATTTCATTTTTCCTCATTTTCTCCCCCGTTGGCATTATCAAAAAGACATAAGCATTTAAGAAAAATAGACAGCATGACAGCTATATTTCATGATTCCCAAATGTTTGTCATAACAGAAAAGCCACAAAGATTAATCAGTCCAATCAATATTCCAAAAGCCAAACATTCAAGGTGAAAACAAGTTCATGTATTAATAATCAGTCTAGCCAAACATTCATAACCAGTAGGCAATAATCAAAATATAACCATAAAGGTATACCAATTTTATATAATCAGAGTTAAAACAAAATAAGTACAAGGTGGTCATCAATACAAGAAAATATCAAGGCAATAGGCCATGATCACTATCAGTGTCCTCGTCACAAAAGACTTCACCTTCCTCGGATCCGCAGCAGAGTCTCCTAGATCAATATTATCATCGGCCGGGCATAAGATCGTCGTCGAGTCCGAAGCTCCTCATCATCGCGGGAACTCCGATGAACCAAGGATAGGATGGGGAACCGGAGGGGCGAGAGATGTGGGAGGTGCAAAGAGCGGCCAGGGACACTCGGAATAAGAGGTCCACTTAGGAGGGATCGAATGGAGCTAAGCTCCTGGTCTGAGTAGTCCATCCTCAGCTCAAGATGGTCAATCTTTTGCTCTATATGATCCATGCGTGTGTTTACGTTGGCGCTCAGGTTACGCATTTCTTGGAGCAGAAGATCAAGAGAAGCTGGAGCAGGAGCAGAGGCAGGGTACTGAGCCTCCTCATCATCACTATCGGGATCGTGATGGATATGACCAAACGTGCCATGAGTAATGTAATGCCACCTATCTTCCATCTTATAGAGCTGAAGCTTCTTCAGAGTATGCAACCCAATTGATTGGGGTCCTTTCGAGCTGGTGTCCTTGGACTCTTCACCAAATAAATGCGACAGGACTCGAGGATTGTGGTGACCAACATGGCGAAGGGGAGAGCAGAGTTCTTCTTTTTCTTGACGTCCAAAGATATGCTCTAGAATGTAGTAACCCCGGTTTATTGGGTGCCCCGTGGTCATTGCCCATAATGCCACGACATCATCCTTGAGGACTTGGGAGTAATTCCTCCTCCTGGGAATCAATCCACGAACCAAGAGGTAGTGGAGAACCCTGTTTTCCATAGTGAGGCCGGTGGCCATTATTCTTCGTTTAGGATCACTAGGGAGGTGGTATCCATCTGATCAAAGAGAGAAGAGCACCTTTATGCTCAAACTCATGCCCCCGTACTTTTGCATTTCCACGAACCGAGCTCCATCGGGGGAGTGAGCTTTGTAAGCCTATACCACTCTGCCATTGTCAACCCGATTTGTTGCTTTTTCACTTCGAGATTATGCAATTATCCTCAACCTTCGGGTTAGCATAAAAGACTCGGACAAGGTTAGGGTAGATGGCCTTCTCTATGCTCGAATCCCAAAGCAAGCCTAAGTTTTCTATTGTCCTAAAGCTCTCTAAAGGTTCACTCTCGCAGAAGGTGATGGGAAGATACACAGGAGAGATGATTTTGCGAAGTGGAAGTTCTTCCTAACAACTCGCTTTCTTCACGGTGGAGAAGTGCCTCGTGAGGTCCAGCCGTATATATTACGTGAAGAGCCACCAGAGGACCCTCCAACAAAGGCCCCCTGTTCTTGGGAGCTTCGAGCGATGAGAGGATTCAACCATTGATGAGAAGGAGAAGCAAGGGATGAGTGATTAATGATTGGGGATGAGAGAGGACGAGATTAGGGCGAGAAAATGGAGATGGGGTTCGTGAGAGAAGATGGGGAGATTTGGATGAGGGATGTGAGGGGATTTTGAACGATGGGCTATGTGGAGAGGGTTTTCCGAGATCGAGAGAGGTGAAATGACGGGTTTTGATGGAGATTTGAGTGAGAAAAGAGAGATTTTGAGATTTAAGGTGCGTGGGAGCGAAAGGAGAGAACGAAGAAGATGAACAGTTCCAAAAAGAAATGAGCTCTACGCGCGTCAGAAACCTTTTAAAAACCCTGTGTAATCGATTACATTGAGTGTGTAATCGATTACATGCATTCTGGTGGGTATGTAATCGATTACATTTTTGATGTAATCGATTACATGCTTTCTGGGAACCTTGTAATCGATTACATAGTTGACGTAATCGATTACCTGAGTTCTGAGTTGGTTGTAATCGATTACAAAGGGTGTGTAATCGATTACATGCGTGACAGAACATGTGTAATCGATTACAAAGACATTGTAATCGATTACCAGCACTCTTTAACTCAGATTTTGCGTTCCAAACAGCATATAATCAATTTTAATCCATCCAAATCAGTTTTAAAGCAACTTAAATCAATTCAAATCATCATTTAAACATATAATCAAATCATGTTATGATTCAACTCATATAATTGATCAAAATTATCATTTTTACCAAGAATTTCACCCTTTTTGGTGAAATTTGAGGTTGTTGAATTTCATGTCAAAATTGGACATGAGGGAGCACCTGCAAAATAACTTAGGGGAAATCTCCGACGCTCAAGTTAGTATGGGATTCAAATATAATGAAAATTCAGAGATTTTGCAGCAATGTGGCATAATTATGCAGAAAAATACAAGATTATGCAGCAGAAATTAATTTATGCAGGAATGATCCAATATACCCAGTTCATTTCTAATGTAGAAAAATGCTTCTTTTGCTAGGGGTTTGGTGAAAATATCAGCTAATTGCTTAGTTGTTTCAACAAATTCAAGTATGCAATCACCTCTTTGAACATGATCTCTAATGAAATAATGTCTTATTTCAATATGCTTAGTTCTAGAATGCAAAATGGGATTTTTTGACAAGTTAATTGCACTAGTATTATCACATTTTATGGGAATGTGATCAAGCTCAAGACCATAGTCCAAGAGTTCTTTGTTTCATCCAAAGGACTTGAGCACAAAGAACTCCCAAATTCGCAACATATTCACCTTTTCATTTGTGGACAATGCCACACTATTTTGTTTCTTCTTTGTGCCAAGAAACTAGTGAGCTTCAAGCAAGTGGCATGTCCCACTAGTGCTCTTTTTCGATCCATTTTGCATCCAAAGAAAATCGAATCGAGTACCCAATAAGACTACAGAGGCACCCTTAGGGTACCATAAACCTATTTGTGATGTGCCTATTAGATATTTCATTATTCTCTTAACAGCACTTAGGTGTGATTCCTTAGGATTAGCTTGATATCTAGCACACATGCATACACTAAACATTATATCAGGCCTACTTGCAGTGAGATAAAGGAGTGAGCCAATCATACCTCTATATTTTGTAATTTCTATTGATTTACCTTCTTCATCCTTGTCCAAATAGCAAGAGTTGCCCATAGGAGTAGCCATATGCTTGGCATTGTCCATTCCAAACTTCTTGAGCAGCTCCTTGCAATACTTGGATTGGCTTATAAATGTTCCTTCTCTTGTTTGCTTGATTTGTAGACCAAGGAAGAAGTTGAGCTCACCCATCATGGACATCTCAAACTCACTTTGCATAATATTTGAAAATTCTTTACAAAGAGAGTTGTTAGTAGCTCCAAATATAATGTCATCAACATAGATTTGAACTAGAAGAATGTCATGCATTTTGTGTTTTATGAAAAGAGTGGTGTCAACTTTACCTCTAGAAAAGCCTTTTTCTAAAAGAAATTTGCTCAACCTTTCATACCAAGCTCTAGGAGCTTGTTTCAAGCCATACAAGGCCTTTTTCAATTTAAAAACATGGTTGGGCATTTCAAAGTCCTCAAAACCAGGAGGTTGTTCTACATACACCTCTTCTTGTATAAAACCATTTAAAAAAGCACTTTTGACATCCATTTGATAGAGTTTGAAATCCATGATGCAAGTATATGCAAGTAGCATTCTAATGGCCTCTAACCTAGCTACGGGAGCATAAGTTTCTTCATAGTCTATGCCTTCTTCTTGATTATATCCTTTAGCTACAAGCCTAGCTTTATTTCTTATTATTAGGCCCGTTTCATCGAGTTTGTTCCTAAAGACCCATTTGGTGCCAATTATAGGATGATTATTGGGCCTTGGAACTAATTCCCAAACTTGATTTCTCTCAAATTGGTTTAGTTCTTCTTGCATGGCCAAGATCCAATGCTCATCATTAATGGTCTCATTTATGTCTTTAGGTTCAACTTGAGAGACAAAGGCTAGATGATTACATGCATCTCTAAGTGAGTTTCGAGTGATTACCCCTTTTGATACATCACCTATCACCTTGTCGAGAGGATGATATCTTGAAGTCCTCCATTCCTTGGGTAGATCTAAGATTTCTGAATCTTCTTGCCATGTATGATCAAGGAGTCTCTTTTCTTCCTTCTTGGGCTCTTTCTCTTGATTTTCCAAGTGCGTCTTTTCCAAGATTTCTGCAACATCATCAACAAGCTCCTTTCTCGACTCATTTGGGTTAGTTTCATCAAATACAACATGTATGGACTCTTCTATGGTCATAGTTCGTTTATTATAGACTCTAAAGGCCTTGCTATGAATAGAATAACCAATGAATATTCCCTCATCAGATTTTGCATCAAACTTCCCCAAGTTATCCTTTCCATTATTCAAAACAAAGCATTTACAACCAAAAACATGAAAATGTGACACATTAGGTTTCCTTCCTTTGTACAATTCATATGAGGTTTTCTTTAAAATTGGCCTTATTAGGGCTCTATTCATAACATAACAAGCGGTGTTAACCGCATCCGCCCAAAAGTACTTAGGAAGATTGGCCTCATTGAGCATAGTTCTTGCCATTTCTTCTAAAGATCGATTTTTCCTTTCTACAACACCATTTTGTTGTGGTGTTCTAGGGGCAGAAAAATTATGCTCAATGTCATGTTCATTACAAAAAGTTTCAAATTCATGATTTTCAAATTCACCACTATGATCACTTCTTATGGATGCAATACAAAAACCTTTTTCGTTTTGGATAATTTTGGCAAGTTTTCTAAATGATTGAAACGCATCATTTTTGTGGGCCAAGAATAATGTCCATGTAAATCTAGAAAAATCATCCACAATCACTTATGCATAGTAATTCCCACCAAAGCTCATGATTCTAGAGGGTCCAAAAAGATCCATGTGCAAAAGTTGTAAAGGTCTAGAAGTTGAAACTATGTTTTTAGCTTTAAAAGAGACCTTTACTTGTTTTCCCTTTTGACATGCATCACAAAGTTTGTCTTTTTCAAATTTGAGCTTTGGAAGACCAATTACTAGTTCTTTCGAAACTAATTTGTTTAAGTGATCCATGTGAATGTGAGCAATTCTTCTATACCATAACCATGAATCATTTTCTTTACTCATAAAGCATTTAGCATCATTTGAGGAAATATCATTAAGACTAATCATATATATGTTATTGACCCTATGACCAACAAACTTAACTTGCTTATCATCCTTTCCCTCAATTATGCAACAAGAGGAATCAAATATAACTCTATTTCCTTTATCACACAATTGACTAATACTAAGTAAATTATGTTTAAGTCCTTCAACAAGTAAGACATTATCAATAGATGATGAAAGGATCTTACCAACTTTGTCAATTCCAAGAATCTTCCCTTTGTTGTTGTCACCATATGTGACATGTCCATGTTTCTTGTGTGTAAGGGAGGAGAACTTGGAGCCATCACCGGTCATGTGCTTGGAGCAACCACTATCAAGATACCAACTTGAGCTCTTGGTCTTCAAGCACACCTACAACACACATTCAAGATTTAACTTTTGGTACCCAAATTGTTTTGGGTCCTTGTGTGTTAGAATTAGGTATGGTACCTTTAGGGACCCAAACCCTTTTGATTCCAACCTTGGTGTTTATGTTCTTTCTAACATTGCAAGTGGATGCACTATGCCCTTTCCTACCACAATGAAAACATTTAACAAAGGGGCTACTTGAAGTTTTTGAGGAAACAAAAAAGTTCTTATAAGACTTTTGATGGTTGTTTGGATTAAATCCCAAACCGGCTTTTTGAAAAACACATTTTTGTCTCCCCAACAACACATTCAAGTTGTCTCTACCAAAAGTGAATTTTACAAGAGTGTTGTTTAAGTATTCAATTTCTTTTTCAAAAGCTTTACATGATAAACAAGGTAATGATATGGATGTATTGTCATGTGATGAACAAGTCATGCATAATGAATTAGCATCTATAAGTCCTAAGGTCTCATTTTCAATTTTAAGTTCATTTATCTCCTTGGTTAAAGTGGAAACTTTCTTTGTCAATAGGGAGATTGTTTTATTGGAAGACAAAATCATTTTTGTGAGCCTCAAAGATTCATCATGCAATTCTTGAAAGGCATCTTGCAATTCATCATAAGAAGGTGGAGGTTCTAGGTTAGAAGAGGTTACCTCGGTGTCGCTTTCTCCACTTTCTTCTCCTTGAGCCATGAGGCAAAGATGGGCTTCTTCATTTTCTGAATCGTCGGAAGAGCTTAAGTCATTGTCCTCCCAAGCTATATATGCTCTTCTTCCTTTCTTTTCCTTGGAAGGTCTTTTCTCAAACTTCTCCGTCTTCTTGAGATATATAGGACACTCCATTTTCATGTGCCCCGGTTTTTCGCATTCGTAGCATTTTGGAGGAGTAGAGGATCCTTCTCCTTTGTGATATGCTTTCTTTTGAGGAAAGGGTGGTCTTCTTTGAAATCCCTTTTTCTTCAAGAATCTTCCGAATTTTCTCACAAGAAGACTAAGATTCTCCTCACTTAACTCAATATTTTCAGCATCCTCTTCACCATCTTCATCATCATCTTTAAGTATGGAAGAGGTGGCCTTGAGTGCAATTCTCTTATTCTTTTTGTCATGTTCTTTATTTTGATTGAGCCTATTTAGTTCCAGCTCATGCTCTTGAAGTTTTCCGAATAGGGTGGCTAGAGACATGGTTGATAAATCTCTTGATTCCGCAATCGCTGTTACCTTGGATTGCCAATTCCTGCTTAGACATCTCAAGACTTTGTTAATAAGATCCTCATTAGGAAATGTCTTTCCCAATGAGATGAGATGATTAACAATATGAGTAAATCTCTTTTACATATCTTGAATACTCTCACCTTGATTCATTCTAAATAATTCATATTCATGAGTAAGAGTGTTTATTCGAGATCTTTTTACCTCACTAGTACCTTCATGAGTTACTTGTAGGGTATCCCATATTTCTTTTGCGGTCTTACAATTTGACACCCTAAAGAATTCATCATACCCCAAAGATGTGGTGATGATGTTCTTGGCTCTCAAATTATATTGAACCTTCTTTTTATCATCATCGGTCCAATCACTTCTAGGTGTATTAATTGTCACACCATCCTTAGTTTGTGTAGGGACAAAAGCACCATTTTCAATCGTCCCCACACATCTAAGTCAATAGCTTCAATAAAAATTTTCATCCTTTCTTTCCAATAGGCATAACCATCCCCATTGAAATAAGGAGGTCTATTTATAGAAGAACCTTCATTTGAAAAACCATTTGAAGCCATCACTTCTCTTGAAGCTGCTAAGCTCTTTATACAAGAGTCTAGCTCTGATACCACTTGTTACCAAGTGGCCTCAATACTCAAGAGGGGGGGTGAATTGAGTAGTTAAAAATAAGTTCACAAAACTTTCGCAAATCGTTTGACAATCAATTTTCGTTGAAGCTATTGAATGATGAGAAATAATTAGATAGATGAGATAAACACTTTTACTTATAACCGTAACAGTCAAGAAGACAATATCCAAGCAAACCAATAAAACAGTGTACAAAAATAAACAGAGGAGGGTTTAGAGAAAACAAACACGGTCGTTTATCCCTGGTTCGATCACCACTCCACTTGTGATCTACGTCCAAATCCCAAGCAACACCTTGAGATTTTCCACTATATCTTCAAGCTTCAATGGGTGCTTGAAAAACCACTACAACCTTGAGCACTCAACAATATGGGATACCTCACCCAAAAGCTTGACCCTCTATTTTCCAAGGGATGCCTCACCCTTACAATACTTGAGGGAAACCTCACCCTCACTAATCAGAATGTATAAGATTGAAATAGAAGAAACTCTCTCTAGAGCAAGTGTTTACAAATTGAAGCTCTAATATGCTCTCAAAGATTTTTCACGTTTTTAATCAGAAAACAGAGCAAGAAATGAATTTAAGGATTGATTCACGTTTTGAAGTATGATGATCAGTTTTTGATTCAAGGTCAACCTCAAATAAAGACCCAATTTTGGTATTTATAAGTTTCTCAATAAATGGAGCCGTTGGAGGTAGTTGGGCATGCATTTAATGCATTTAATATAGCCGTTGGACGTTGTCAGAGTTTGTGTAATCGATTACACAGATCAGGTAATCGATTACATTGTTGTTCCAACGTTTTACGAACTTTCGGGCTCATTTAATCGATTACATTCTTGGTGTAATCGATTACATAACTTCTGACTTTGCTTGTAATCGATTACAATACCCATGTAATCGATTACATGACTTCTGACTTGCTGTGTAATCGATTACAATATCTATGTAATCGATTACATAACTCGTCGAACGTGTTCTTTGAGTTTCTGGGTTTTGTGTAATCGATTACATTGCCCATGTAATCGATTACATGACTTCTGACTTTGTTTGTAATCGATTACAATATCCATGTAATCGATTACATGACTCGTCGAACGTGTTCTTTGCCAGAGGCTTTGTGTAATCGATTACATATATTGTGTAATCGATTACATGGCCTCTGACTTTCGTGTAATCGATTACATTTCTAATGTAATCGATTACATGCCTTCTGTTTGCTGTGTAATCGATTACAAACATTATGTAATCGATTACATTGGCCTTTGAACACATTTTTCAAGTCCAATAACGCTTGTAAGTCATTTCCAACACCTCAAGATACTTGATTAAACATAAATCCTTTTAAGAGTGTTAGATTTAAAGTTGAAACTCAAGTTTTATTGAAAGCCATGTTTAACTTTGAAATTTTCCATTTATTTTGAAATCATATACTGAAAAACCATTTGAGAAATCTTTGAGAGCATTTAACATTCATATCCTAAGTCTTATAACTAAATAAACCTTCTGTCTTCTTTCTTTGATTTTGATTTTTCCTTTTGCGCTTGATCTTCTCTTTTGCTTTTGTTATCATCAAAAACCTTTTGACATGCCTTAGAGACATAAGCATTCACATAACTGTCTAACTAACTAAGTGACATTTAACTAACTAACTACTAAATAAACTAACCCAATAGCCCCTCGCAAGCTGGAGAATGTATATCTAACATTCCCAGCTTGGAACTGAGAAAATCAAAAAGTTTAGGAGGAAGGGCTTTGGTGCAAAGATCAACAATTTGAGATGCTAATTTAACTGGCAAAAGATGCACAACCCCTGCTTGGACTTTTTCTCTGACAATATGATAATCTATCTTGATATGCTTTGTCCTTTCATGAAATATAGGATTAACAGTTATGTGTAGAGCTAACTGATTGTCATAATATATCAATGAACGTTGAATGAAAGGAACTTGGAAATCCTATAAGAGATAGATAAGCCATTGTACTTCACAAGTTGTTGTAGCCAAGGCCTAGTATTTGCCTCAGAAGATGATTTAGAAACCGTGGCTTGTTTCTCAGATTTCCATGAGATAAAAGAGTCCCCAAGATAAATGCAATAACTTGTGACTGATTTGCGGCTGTCAGGACATGCTACCCAATTAGAATCTAAGAAACCTTTGAGCTGAAGAGAGGAGGTTCTAGGAAAAAATAGGCCCTTGCCAGGTGAAGCTTTGACATATTTGAGAATTCGCAGAGCAGCATTATAGTGTGAAGTCATAAGCTTGGATAAAAACTAACTGAGATGATGCACTGCATAGGTAATGTCTGGCTGGGTTGTCGTCAAATATAGAATTCTGCCAATTAATCTTCTATAAGCAGAGCTGTCTTCATAAGGTTGCCCATCATCCTTCTGCAGTTTAACATCAAAAAGCATAGGAGTTGAAACAGGTTTGCAAGCCAATAAACCTGCATCTTGTATGAGCTCAAGTGCATATTTTCTTTGATATAATGAGATGGCAGTGCTATTTTGGGCTATTTGGAGACCCAAAAAATACTTGAGTACCCCCAGATCTTTAATTTTGAAGGAGGAATCTAATTGACATTTAACTAACTTGATCTCATCCATATGACCATATCATTTCCAGCCAAAATGATATCACCTACATAAACAAATAGAGAAGTAAATGAAGTGCCATTTCTTTTGATGAATAAGGAATAATCTGCCTTGCTAAGAGTGTAACCAGAACTAATTAAAGATCTGGACAATTTAGAAAACCATTGCCTATTGGCTTGTCACAAACTATACAGTAATTTCTGCAATTTGCATACTTGGTTGGCTTTGGAAGAATGAAAACCAGGAGGTAGAGTCATATATACATCTTCATCCAAATCTTCATGCAAAAATGCATTGTTTACATCTAGTTGATGTAAGTGCCACTGTTGAGTAGATGCAAGAGCTAGTAACAATCTCATTGTAGTCATTTTGGCTACTAGGAAAAAAGTTTCATGAAAGTCCAGCCTTTCAGTTTGTGTGTAGACTTTGGCTACTAATCTTGCCTTGTGTCTCTCAATAGTGCCATCAAATTTGTATTTCACAGTGTAAACCCATTTATAGCCAATTGGTTGCTTACTAGGAGGTAAATCAACTAGTATCTAGGTTTGATTCTGCTCTAAAGCTTGAATTTCAGAAGCCATGGCTTGTCTCCAACAATCATGTCTAACAACTTGTTGATTGGTTTTAGGTTCAGGTGTAGTGGTGATATTTAAAGTAAATGTTTTATGGTGAGGTGACAATCTATCATAAGAAAGATAACTAGCCAATGAATACAAATTACTTGAAGAAATTGGGTGTGTGTTGAAGCATTAAGACTGCAATGGTAATCCTGTAAATAACAAGGTGGCTTTCTAGGTCTAGACGAGTGTCTAGGAGGTGGATTAGGAGCATGTTGTAGTGATTGATCAAGTGGAATTACTGGTTGATTAGGAGGAATTACTGGTGAAGCAACAAAAATATCATAATCATGAAAAGAATGTTCTATAACTGGTCGATTTTGATTGGCAGACTCAATAAGAGAAGAGGAAACTTGATATGGAAAAACATTTTCATGAAAAACAACATTTTTGAAGACAAACACAGATTTGGAACTGATATAAAACAGTAAATAACCTTTGACACCAGCCCTAAATCCCAAGAAAACACACTTTATTGCTCTAGAATCAAACTTATTTCTATGAGCAACAAGTGTGGTTGCGAAACACAAACAATCAAAAATTTTGAGATCAGCAAAAATAGGAGGTTTGTCATACAAAACAATGTGAGGACATTGGTTTTGAATGAAACTAGAAGGAAGTCTGTTTATCAGAAACGTTGCATGAGCAATAGCAAAAGTCCAAAAAGATTTTGGAAGGCTTGATTGAAACATGAGAGCTCTAGCCACAGTTAGAATGTGTTGATGTTTTCGTTCAACAACTCCATTCTGTTGTGGTGACTCAACACATGATCTATGATGAATAATGCCCCTGTCTTTATAAAACTGTGACAAACAAAGAAATTCAGGTCCATTATTAGATCTAATGACTTTTACTCTGGTAGAAAATTGATTTTCAACAAGAAAAATGAAATGCTTGATATGAGATGTAGTTTTTGACTTTTGTTTCATAAAAAATAACCAGGTATGCCTTGAATAATCATCCACAACAGTTAAAAAATTTGTAACCCTGGAATGAAGGAAGAGAACAAGGACCCCAAATATCCCTATGTAACAAATAAAAATGCAACTAGATTTTGTATTACTGTCAGAATAAGGCAATCTTTTGAATTTTGCCAAAGGGTAAATGTCACATACAGTAGAAGAATTACAAGTAATGAAGGTAAAAAATTTATGAAGTACATATAATTTAGCACTAGATGGATGACCAAGCCTATAATGCCAAATATCATTGACACAACTAGGTACAGGACTGACTATGTCATTGTTTACAGAATTCACCATATGAGAGGCTTGTAGTACATATAGGCCATTAATGACTTCAACTGATCCAATCTTCTTCAAGGAAATGTGATCCTGTATTGAATAAGAGGAATGATTAAAAAGTAAATCACAATGGAGAGATGAGATCAATTTTGAGACTAAAATGAGATTAAAAGTAAATTGAGGCAAAAACAAAACATCAATATGATAAAGCTGATTGGAAAACATGACAGTACCAGAAATTTGAGCAAGACTAGGGTTGCCATCTGATAATCTAACTGAAATGGGCTTTATTTGTTTATAAGATGAATATAGATCCAGTGAACAACAGATATGATTTGTTGCTCCTGTGTCTAATATCCAACTAATAGGTTTGGAATGACAATTGAAAGTTAAATGAGGGCTACCTGAAGTTGGTTTGACATTAAGATCAGAACTGGGCTCTGGATGTGTATTAATGTGGTTGGCTATATGTTGTTGATGTGATTGTTGAATGAGGTTCATGAGAGTCTAAAGCTGAGCAGGTGTAAAACCATAATTGTCTTAACTAACAGAATTCCCTTGTGAACTAGAATTGTCTGTAGAACCAGTTTCTTCAAGAAATCAAAATCGAAGATAGCAAAGACTCGAAATCAAAGATAATAAGAAATCAAAGAAAAACTTGATGAAAACAGAACCAAAGCTTGATGAAAGCTGAAGTAGAAACTTGATGAAGAAGCATAAGCTTGATATGAAAAAGAAGAGAAAGAAATGAAAATTGTAACTAACTTGAACTTTCAGTACAATCTGAACATCTTTATATACAGGGGATTTTTAACTTACCTAACTATGTTAACTAACTATATCTGTTTGTTAACTAATTATAACTGTCTAACTAACTAACTGACATTAAAGTAACTAACTACTAAATAAACTAACTCAACACTACATAAACAATTCTTTACGCATAGAAAAATTCACACCCCTTTCTGCACCCTTTACACATAGAAAAAGTCAAAATTTTGGGTTTTTCCAGGGTCACATCAAAGAAATTTGGGGGGGGGGGTAAACTTGTAGTTTCTTTTTGTTTAGAGTTGCATGTCTAGTATTTTTCTTACCTTGTATATGCTTGGAAATATTTCCTCTTTTTTCTTGACCTCTGTTCTGGTATATTTGAGATTGTTTAATTGTTGTAATCAGGGGGTTGACACTTGACAGTTGACACTGACAGGATATTGAATTGAAGTGTATTGAGTTCAATGGTCTGCAGATTTTTAAAATTATCCTTGTACATTTTTTTGGCAATTAAAAGGCATACTTTCTATTTTACATGCATAAACTGATCGCTTGTCTATCAATATCTTCATAAGGTCGTCATGAACTCTTGGAAAGCATTGGTATTAATTGTGATGCTGTGGCTCGCAGTGGTGATGCATTGGCAGTGTCAGAATTATCACTCAAATTTCTTGCACCTCTTAGAGTAAGCCTCTCCAATTTTGTTGGTCATTCCTGTTTGTTAGAATATAGTGTACATAACCTCCTTATACATGGTAGTACACTAAAAGGATATGATGATGTCTTGTATAAGATAGTTTTGTTTGCCAATATTTGTTCTCATTCTAAGAAAATGCAACCAGAGTGGAGACAAATTTGTTGTAAAGGTTAGGATTTCTGGCTCTTCAGCTGCTCGTTTATACTTTGATCACTTCATCTTTAAGCTCCCAAACCAAGAGGTTTATCTCTGTCCCTTACAGTTTATTGTTTCTCCACATTCTTGAGAATTTTTGTTGATATTTGGTGAATTTGATGGCAGCCTATTTTGGAAGCCAAGGCCACAGCGGTGTGGCTTGACAAAAACTATCGTCCTGTCCGAATTCCAGCAGAGATGAAGTCTAAATTTGTAAAATTTCTTCGAAATGAGGACTCTTAATTAATTCAGTTTCCAGATTAACATAGCAGAGAAGTTTCTTGGTTAATACAACATTGAGAAAGGTAATTGTTTCTTGATGTTTAGAAGAGAACAGCAAATGAACCATTTTTTTTCTTGTTTTTCTGAATCCTTTGGTCCTTTCTGGTTTGTCATAGTCTGTTAATTAGTGAGAGAGGGAGACGGAGGGAATTAGAGATTTGAAGCATTCTTACTTGTCTGTGTCCTTAGTTTGTTCTAGTGTTGGCAGAGTGTTCTGTGGGGTGTGGTGCCAACTTGTTCAATAATATGCCACTATGTGAACTAGGTGAAGAATTGAAACGTTATATAAAGGAAATTTTCTGATCAAATGAATACGCAGGCGGATTACAGAAGGTGCTTTTAGCTGCTAATATTATATGGCCTTTTAATTTGTTTTATGCGGATTGCATTCAACAAAGTTTTGCGCATAAATTCCAGATATGAGAGCATTGATTATTTAAAGAGCAAAAGACAGCAAACTGTATTGTTATATCGTGGTAATTGTTTAACTTCATAGTATATGTAACCTTCCACGAAAAGAATCTTGTCCCTTTAAAAATTTCCTTTAAAGTACGGTGCTCTTTTGGTGCATCTCTAGTCTCTCTTGCAAAAGAGTCTATAAAATATTGAAGAATTTGTTGATTAATAATATGATATTTTTTTAAAAGTTCGCCGAAGTATGATTGTCATTGATGTCCCTTATCGTCCTATCTGATCAGGTAGCCATGTTAACCTACTTAAAAAATAAACCAAAAGTTAACCTTGTAACATTCGGATTTAACTTTTGTCACCCTTCCATCTCCCTCCAGTAGCACGTAAAATAATGCAACCAACTTATGATGTGCGGTGCCGTAGCTCAAATTGGTTGTTTATAGCTTTGATAAGAACTAGTATTGGTAGGATCTAGCAATGTCGATTAAAAGGTTGAGTTTGATTTTTGTTGGTGATCTTTCATTTGAACGTCATTTATGAATTTATAAATTTGATAAGGCTTGTGGCGTGCCCTAACATTGAAATTGGACAATATCACTGCTCCCTAACCTTTCTTAAAAAAACAAAAAAACAAAAAGGGAAAAGGGAAACAGAAAAGAAAGACTAGTATTGAATAAGGATTAGGTCCTGGTATAAATTGGACATTTGGGTCATAATTAGGCTCTCCTTGTTGAAGCAATGACATGAAGCATGCGAAATCAAACAACACCTATTTACATTTCTTTCTATTATGCTCTCTCTTCAAATTCTTAATGGTGTTTACGACATGAAATGAGAAATGATTCTTACACTTGTTTTTAAATAATTTTTGCTTAGGCTCGAGTTTTTTATATATCACAAAGACATTGTAAACTAATTAAGTGGAGTTTTTATCCTTAAAAGTAAGAGGTGTACCATAGAAAACAAACCGTTAATGAAAAAAAATTAAGAGTAGATTATCTCATATTCATGATTAGTTATCCAAATGCTTGTTTTATGAAATTTTAAATGGTTGATTTTCTTATTAGTAGTTATCAAATATCAATTTTGTACTGTACTATCTGAAGTGAACCCTTACCATTAAATGAGGCTATACGTGTAAAAAGAAAAAGATATTTTAAAGTGAATTTATATATAAAATGAGTAAGTAAAAATATATTCATTATTGATTTAATCTAAAATGTATTAAAATCTAAACCTACTAATAATTAAAGAGTGAATTTGCTTACTTTACACGCAAACTTAATTTAAAAGAGCTTTATACCGAGTTAAAAGGGCTACACTCACTTAGGCTTGTATAACACGTTAATTTGTTTTATTCTTTGGATGGTTAGGGTTGGGTTCTCAGCAACACCGAAAGGGCAGATCTAGGACGAGCTGGGCTGGGTAAGTCCGCTTTCCAACTCTAACAAAAACTTGTTCAAAGTCACATGAAACGAAAAATTTGTTAAGAAATTCAATCTTCAACTCGAAGGCTATAGTTTTGTGTTAGAAGGCTATAGTTTTGTGTTTCTGTTAGTATAAAAGCTACACAATAGTAATAAATTATACAGTGATATGTGTTCAGTAAATTATTAAAAGTTTTATTATTAAGAAATTTTAATTACTACAGTGATGTAACATTTTCTTATTCATAGATATAAAGAAAAAAGTTATACTAAATTAAGATATATTTAGTTTCGCTTTAGAATTTGAAGTGAACAATTCATATATTTTCTATAAAATGTTCTATACAAAACTAATTTGTAAATTGTTCACTTAAATATCAAATTGACCATGACAATTAAAAGGTCAAATTCACCCCACCGAATTTGAGGTAAAGTGTAACACCCTGAAACTTCTTCGAACTCGTTGTTTTGATTGTATGTTGGCATCAACCATATCCTAGATTAAATGATTCCAAAATTGTATTCATGTCAAAAACATTCAACATCAATGATTTTTGACAGGTGAGCACAAAGGGTAGAAATGATCCACGTATCCTAGCCATGCAAAATCCAAGTAAAGGATTGGAACACTTGACTATAGTTAATAGCACTAAGCCTCTCGCCAAGAATTCACACTACACACACAGGAAGATGGAAGAAAGGAAGGCCGACGAGAAGAAAATGATGGTGGCAATAGATGAAAGTGAATGTAGCCACTATGCTTTGCATGGGTACTGGAGAATCTTGGTCATACCTTCTATAAGAGAGAATGGTTAGTTTAGGTAGGTATAACTAATAACAAAAAGCTAGTTATAACTGAATCAGAATTAGTTAAGCTTAAACAAAAGCTATTCACTATATATGTACAATATGAGATCATTTTAAGTTGAACACAGAATATAAAATTTTCATTCCTTCGTTTTCTCTCTCTCTTGGTTCTGTATTCTTTCTCTCTCAACCTTGCCCTGATACCTTTCATGGTATTAGAGCTTGTGCTTCCAAGGCTTCCCAAGATTCTTCTCAAACGGCAATGTCAACCTCAGGTTCATTTGTTCTTCATACGTTTTCAAATCCAGTCTCCATCAAGCTCGATGAAGAAAATTTTCGACCCTGAAAACAGCAAGTACTAGCAACTATTAAAGGATATAAACTTCAGAAGTATATAATAAGAACATCAATTACCAAGAAGTTTGCAACTACAGAAGATGAAGAAAATGGAATAATCAGTGATGATTTTCTCAATTGGGAACAACAAGATCAACTCTTGCTGTCTTGGCTATTATCATCAATGAGTAAGTCTTTTATAACTCGTATGGTAGGGTATGAATTTTCACATCAGGTTTGGAAAAGATTAGAAGAGTTCTTCTCGTCTCATTTTCGTGCAAAAGTGAGACAACTTAAACTTCAGCTGAGAAATATAAAGAAACATGCCTATGTAAGTGTATATCTTCTTGAAATCAAGAAGATTGTGGACACCTCGGCATCAATTGGAGCACCTATTGATGAAACTGATCATATCAAAGCAATTTTAGATGGGTTAATTAAAGAGTATGAAGTTTTTGTCATATCAATTACATCAAGAACTGATCCTTTTTCAGTAGGATAGATTGAAGCTCTTCTCATGGCACAAGAAGAAAGAATTGAACGGTTTAGGAAAGCTGATAATAGCTTGGTCCAGGAAAATATGACTCAATTTCAATCCAATCAACATCAACAGAGAAAAGGAAACTTCAGATCTCAAGGTTCAGTCCAATCCTCGAAACCAAAACTTCCCAAGCTCAGGCAGGGGTAGATTTGGTAGAGGAGGAGGTAGATTCAACAAACCATATTGTCAATTATGTGGGAAATCTGGTCACCTTTCTTTTAATTGCTGGCATAGGTTTGATCATAATTTTACTAATTCTAGTTCGGGGTACTTCAAATCAAATTTCTAATAATAGATATGTTGCTTCTCATAATGCTCCAAATGCCAATCTTTTAATGAGTAACATACTTGCTACACCTGCTACATTACATGATTCCAATTGGTACCCAGATTCTGGTGCCACACATCACATGACACTCGAGCCCTCTAATCTGATGCAAAAGATGGAGTATAATGGTAATGACAAAGTTGTAGTTAGGAATGGATTAGGTTTGTCCATTGTGCATGTAGAGAATTCTGAATTTTCTTCTAATTCTAGTTCAAAATCATTTCTCTTGAATAATTTGTTACACGTTCCTCAAATTACAAAGAATCTATTGAGCGTTTCCCAATTTTTCAGAGACAATGTTGTTTATTTTGAATTTCATCCTGATTCTTGTTTTGTTAAATCTTAGGTTACCAAGGAGACACTTCTCCAAGGAACCCTTAAGCTTGGACTCTATGTTTTTTACAATCTACATCAAGTATCATCCACTTGTCCAGTTGTTTCCAATCTTGCTTCAACTAGTTCAAATTCATATTTTCAACTTTAGAATTCAAGACTTGGACATCCTGCTTCTCAAATAGTTTTTAGGGTCTTAAAGTCTTGTAATTTGCCTGTTTCTATTCCTAAACATTTTTCTGTTTGTTCTGCTTGTTGTGTGGGCAAGTCTCATCAATTGCCTTTTTCTGTTTCAAAATCTGTATACAATTCTCCACTTGAACTTGTATATAGTGATGTTTGGGGTCCAACTCCTCTTAATTCAATAAATGGAGCAAGATATTATGTGCATTTTATTTATACTTATTCTAAGTATACTTGGATTTATCTCTTGCACAGTAAGTCTTAAGTGTTTTCTACCTTTCTTAATTTCAAAAAATTGGCTGAGTTGCAATTAGGTACAAAACTAAAAGTGCTTCAGACAAATAATGCTAGAGAATACCTTACTTTATCCAAATATCTTGAGTCACATGGAATCATTCATAGGCTGTCATGTCCTTACACACATCAGCAAAATGGAAGTGTTGAAAGGAAGCACAGACATATTGCTGAAGTAGGATTAACCTTATTAGTAGCCTCATCATTACCTCTCTCTTACTGGGGTCATGCTTTTCTCACTGCTACTCAACTAATCAATTCTCTCCCTACACCAATTCTTAAAAACTTATCTCCTATTGAAGTTCTTTTTCATAAAAAACCTTCTTATGACACCTTTAGAGTCTTTGGATGTGCATGTTATCCCTTTCTTAGACCCTATAATCAGCACAAGTTTGATTTTAAGTCCCAATAGTGTGTCTTTTTGGGGTATGGGACATAATACAAGGGTTATCAATGTCTAACACCTTTAGGAAAAATTATTCTTAGCAAAAATGCCATTTTTGATGAAAACTTATTTCCCTTCAAACTTAATCCCACTATTTTTCTTCCAAATTTACATGTAACTCCTGAGTCAACATATCAGTCTACTGTTCCTATTATACCTGTTTTGTCTTGGGATTCTCTATGTCATAATGGTCATTTTGCATCTCATTTTCCTCATACTACTGTTATGGCTAATAATGAATTATCTGAGCAAGTTATTAATCAGCAAGGCACTAGTGATGTTACACATGTTACAGTTCTTGTTACAACATCTAATCAGCAGGAAACTATTGTTACTATTCATCCAACTAATTCTACACCAGTCAATCTTCATCCTATGACTACTAAGGCAAAGGTTGGGATACATAAACCAAAGGTATCTTCAGCTTCTGTAGAGCTTACTTCTGTTAAGCAAGCACTTTCTCAACCTTGTTGGAAACAAGCAATGGATGATGAGTATAGTGCCTTAATGAGAAACAATACTTGGACTCTAGTTGATTTACCTGAGAATAGAGTTCCTATTGGCAGTAAGTGGGTTTTTAAAGTCAAATACAATCCTAATGGATCCATACAGAAACATAAAGTAAGATTAGTGGCTAAGGGGTTCAACCAGAGACCTGACTTTGATTACACTGAAACCTTCAATCCTGTTGTCAAATCTGCTTCAATTAGGATTGTCCTAACATTGGCTCTATTTCACAATTGGCCCATACATCAATTAGACATCAACAATGCCTTTTTGAATGATGATTTATAAGAGGAGTTTTATATGACTCAACCTCAAGGATATGAAATTGGCACTAGTAGTCAAATTTGCAAACTGACAAAGGCCATATATGGTCTAAAACAGGCCCAAAGAGCCTGTTTTTAGAAGCCCTCCTCTGTTCTATATGCATTAGGTTTTATCTCTACAAAATCAGATGTTTCCTTATTTACCAGAATTACTTCCACATCCACGATGCTGATTCTCATCTATGTGAATAATATTATCATTACAAGGAATTCTTCTTCAACTATTACAAATCTTATCAGTAGCCTTAATTCTTCATTTACACTAAAAGATATAGGTTAACTACATTATTTTCTTGGAATTAAAGTATAGAAAACTACCACAGGTGGATTACTCTTGTCTCATACTAAATATATTCAGGATTTGCTTACCAAGGCCAAAATGACTGGCTGCAAACCTTAACACACTCCCATGACTACTCATTTGAAACTTTCAACATCTGGCAGTATACCATTTAATGATCCAAGTCTTTATAAGTCAGTGGTTGGTAGTTTGAAATACATTACTATCACTAGACCTAAATTAGCTTATTGTGTTAATAGAGTCTACCAATTCATGCGAAATCCACTTAACTTTCATTGGAAAGCTGTCAAAAGGATTCTTAGATATTTGTCTGCTACTTCATCTACTGGTTTGCATCTTCAAAGACCTACTACATAGGACTTGGTTGGATTCAATGATTCTGATTGGGGGTCTGATCCTGATGACCGAAAGTCCACACCAGGTTATTATTTTATTTTGGCTCCAATTCGGTTAGCTGGTGCTCTAAAAAGCAGCATGCTATGCTATTTCTAGATCCAACACTGAAGCTGAGTTTTGAAGTATTGCTCTCCTGGTTACTAAATTGACATGGATGAGATCCTTACTCACTGAATTGCATGTTCCTCTTTCAACTCCACCAATGGCCTATTGTGACAACTTGAGTGCAGTTCTTCTTGCTGCTAATCCCATTCTTCATTCTAGAAGCAAATATTTTGAGATTGATTTATACTGTGTCAGAGATCATGTCATTAAAGGCAAAGTCAAAATTAGTCACATTCCAACTCATGCACAGGTTGCAGATATCTTAACAAAGGGAATTTCTAGCTCTTTGTTCAATGATTTTAGAGACAAACTCAGAGTTAGAACTCCTCCAATATTGAGTTTGAGGGGGGATGTAAGAGAGAATAGTTAGTTTAGGCAGGTATAACTAATAACAAAAAGTTAGTTATAACTGAATCTGAATTAGTTAAACTTTAACAAAAGCTATTCACTATATATGCACAATATCAGATCATTTGAACACAGAAAATAAAATTTTCATTCCTTCATTTTCTCTCTCTCTTGGTTCTGTATTCTTTCTCTCTCAACCTTGCCCTGATACCTTTCACCTTCCCCAATTCTAAGCTGATTATCTTCAATGTATTGTCCACTAATGATCTTGGTTATGCTTATGCTTCTACCTCCGGTGCAGCCCGTAGGTTCTCTCCTCACATGCCTATCTTCAACCAGCTCATGAAAGCATGTTCTTTGTTTATGTGTCTTGCTTTATGTATGGTATCTTCATGCAATAGTTCTTTTTCTGTTTTACAGCTCCGGAGTTAAGACAAACTATCCAAGAAAATCAAAAGAAGGTGGTATTAGCTATATTTGAGAAGGCTAAGAAAATGTGTGCACAACATGGGGTATGCCCTCTTATTTTGTTCCCTCTTTTCTATGTAGTGATTCAGATAATAGACATGGCTGTGGCTCTGAACTACTGATTATCTATTCCTGTTAACAAAGTACTATAGTTTATAGTTTTTTTTCTTAGCATAAGTACGTACATAGACTTATTGGCTAAATAGAAATTAGAAAACAAATGTTAAGAATCCAGCTTCACTGTTGGTTTGTTGTAGAATGCAAAGTTGGATATATATGATGAGCACTGTGGTAATTGTTTATAATATAAAGTTATGGTTTACGAACACCCAACAGAACTACATCTATTATTATGTGTCTTTAGTAGCCTAAATCTTCTTTTTTCCTTACTTCCTATTGTTAAGAGTCTCACATTGCCTGCTTTAATATTTCGGATGTGATATATAAATCTGTTGAGTCACTCCACTTAATGACAATTGATTTTAGGTTGGAATCTCACACTTATAACTGTGTATATTTAAGTTTACTAGATAGAAATTTAAAAAAGAAAACAGATGCATATAGATTATTGCATATAGATTACAAGTTAATAGTGTCAGAAGAATTGGCTTTGTTATCTTTTCTTCATTGTATTTCCACTATAAATAATAGCATGAGCATTTACAGCCATTTATAACTATTTAATTACAAATATTCTGTTACCTGATTTGTCTAGCTAATTTAGGAAAGTTAAATATATACAATTAATGAGTTGTCCCCTTTTCCTATTTTATTCTACATATAATAGGAAACAATATATACAATTAAGGAGTTGTCCCCTTTTCCTATTTTATTCTGCATATAATAGGAAACAAATTAATCCCTGATTAACATCCCCCCTCAAATTGATGCGGCTGGTCAAGAAGCATCAATTTGTGAACAAGAAACTGATGGCGCGGGCGAGGCACTGCTTTGGTAAGAATATCCGCAACCTATAATTGGGTGTTGATATGAGGTAGTGAGATAACATGAGCATCATAGGATTCCCGGATAGAATGACAATCCACTTCAATATGTTTTGTGCGCTCATGAAAAACTGGATTGGCAACAATCTGAATAGCACTCGTATTGTCAGCATATAGAGGTGTTGACTCGTCTCGAGGAACCCAAGCTCACCAAAAGACCACGTAGCCAAATTATTTCGAACAAGCGGAGACATGGCTCGGTACTCGGTTCGGTGGAGGACTTAGAGACTCGTGCTTGCTTCTTACTCTTCCAAGAAATCAATGCGTAACCAAGAAACATGCACCAACCAAGAATGTGATCTACGAGTATCGGGACATCCCGCCCACAAGATCACTATAAGCAATCAATTTAGGGACCGTCCCAAAGGGGAAATAATAGACCGCGTTGAGAGGTGCCTTTCAAGTATCGAATTATGCGATGAACAGCGGCCAAATGAAGATGGCGAGGTGAGTGCATGAATTGACTTACTTGCTGAACTGCAAAGGATATGTCAGGCCGTGTAATAGTCAAATAATTAAGACTACCCACGAGCTGACGATACAACAAAGGATCAGGCAAAAGATCACCGTCATCACGATGGTATTTAACATTAACCTCGAGAGGAGTATCCACCGGATTAGCTGATTGAAGACCGGCCAAAGAAATTAAATCCTCGGTGTACTTTTGTTGATGTAGGAATATGCCCTTGGAGATATAATGAACCTCAAGTCTGAGGAAATAGTGCAAATTACCAAGATCTTTCATATGAAATGAGGCCTGTAATTGGTGTTTAAGCTGCTGTATGGAGGTATGATCAGAACCAGTAATGACCATATCATCAACATAGAGAATAAGAAGAACAATACCAGTAGGCGTGCGATGAATGAACAAAGATGAGTCATATTGACTTTGAGTAAAGGAAAACCCAAGAAGAGTAGAACGAAATTTCTCATACCATGCTCTGGGAGCCTGTTTCAAACCATATAAGGATCGTTTGAGCTTGCACACACCTTTAGATGATGAAAAAAGACCCGGAGGGGGAGTCATATAAATATCTTCTCGTCGATCACCATGAAAAAATGCATTCTTTACATTCATTTGATGGAGGGACCACCATTAGAAGCAAGAATAGAGAGTACCGTTCGACATTGTCATCTTTGCCACAGGCGCAAACGTTTCATCATAATCAATCCCATATTCTTGCTTATTCCCTAAGGCAACTAGTCGAGCCTTGTAACGGTTGAGGGAACCATCAGAATTCAATTTCACAGAATACACCCATTTGCAGCCTATGGGTTTGACATCGTGGCCAAGAAACAATATCCCATGTAAAATTTTCTTGAAGAGCACTGGAGTTCATCTTGCATTGCTTGTATCCAACACACATCCTTAATCGCTGTGAGTAACATGTAGGAATAGATATGCTTGGATAGAGTAGCCGTAAGAGAAGTATGTGATGAATCATACCTTTCTCGGTGAATATCTATTAGGTGGACGAGACACTCTAGCAGATCGCCGAGATGCCACTGCACAGGTTCAGTGACGGAGCAGCGTCGGGAAGGGAGTGGGAGCCTGCTGTCTGGGTTGTCTGACATATACATGGCCTGGTTCAAAACGTTCTATAGATTGAGGCACAATAGAAAAGTTGGGAAGAGTAGCAACCTCATTAGAGTCAGAAGAAAGACAAGGAAACATAAATTGATTATCAAAGAAGGTCACATTCCTTGAAATACGGAAGCGATGGTTAGTAATATCATAACACAAAAAACCTTTGTGAGAGTTACTATAACCCATAAATGCACATTGGACAGATTGTGCTCCAAGCTTATGTCGTTCAACCGAAGGTAAGTGAACAAAACATACACACCCAAAAATATGTAAATCTAGATAATTTGGATGAGTCTTAAAGAGACAAAAAAAAGGGGAATCAAGATCAAGAACCGTAGATGGAAGGCGATTGATCAAGAAGACAGTTGTGGACAAAGCTTCAACCCAGAATCTAGATGGAACAGATGCTTAAAGTAGCAATGTGCGCGTCACATCAAGCAAGTGACGATTCTTTCGCTCTGCAATGCCATTTTGTTGGGGTGTATTGGGACAGGAACGTTGAGAGACAATGCCTTTCTGTTGCAAATAGTCCTGAAACTCATGAGACATGTACTCACCACCAGAATCAGAGCGAAAGATTTTAAGCCTGGCTTGGAACTGATTTTCAATATATGCCAAAAATTTCTTAAACATTGGAAAGACTTCAGCCTTAGATCTAAGAAAATATATCCAAGTAAAACGACTGTAATCATCGATAAAGGTCACAAAGTATTTATAATGAGCATGAGAAGCAACAGGAGACATACCCCAAACATCACTATGAACCACATCAAAACAGTTGGAAGCACGATGAGCATTAGAGGGAAAAGGAAGTGCTTTACTTTTAGCAAGTTTGCAAACCGAACAAGGAACAGAGGAATGAGAAATGGCATTTTTATTTCCCAATAAACCATTTTTAAATAAATGAGACAAAACACCAGAATTTGGATGGCCCAATTTTCTATGCCAATCCTCATACATATTCAAAACACCATTACAAGCAAAAGATAAATGATTAGAAATAAACTGAAGCGGAAATAATCTGCCCACTTTAGGCCCCTTCGCGATCACCTTCCCCGACACCTGATCCTGCACAAGACAACCAGCCCGAGAAAAATTAACATTACAATTGTCATCCACTAATTGACCCACTGAAAGTAAGTTGGAATCAAGTCCAGGAGATACAAACACATGTCTAAAATCAGAGTTTATGTCACCAACATCAGTGATAGAAAGGGTATTACCATCAGCAATTTGAATTTTTTGAGTACCATGGTAATGGTGTATATTGTGCAAGTATTCAGAGGAACCCGTCATATGATTGGAGGCACCAGAATCAAGAAACCATGGTCGAGAAACATGAGAAGACTTACCCTGAATACCCAAGGCTGAAAGTGCTGATAGTACCATTTGTTGGATCATTTCAGGCTTCAAAGCGCCAACATCGATGCTGCAATGGTGGAAAGTGAATCCGCTGAACTGGTAGTGGCATGGAACGTCTGCTCAGGACGTTGGGTTGGTCTTGGAGGACGCGTGGGACAGTCAGAGAGGATATGACCCTGTTATTTGCAGTAATTACAGAATTTCTTACTTGCAATTACGAGCGATATGGCCAAATTGTTTGCACGAAAAACACTTGGACTGTCGCATATCACGACCTTTGCCTTTACTTTGGGCAAGATAGGCAACCGTCACACGGTTCTCGGAACCAATGCATCATGGGACATGGATCCTCGGGTAAGTAGACGTTGCTCTTCCCGAGAAGTTCACTAACACATGTGTCCAAAGGAGGAACAGGGACTCGATTCAGCAAAGTGCCTCTGACGCCTCGAACTCAGGACGAAGTTTCATGAGAAATTGATCCCGCTTACTGATGTCGTAAACCGCTTGAAGAGCCGTGAGCGAGGTTTTGGGAACATCAGCATATAAGATGGCTGAGTGTTCTGTCCACAGATTCAAGAAACCAGAATAATAATCCTGAATAGACAGATTACCTTGTTTGTAATTGGCTATCTCGAGCTCCAACTGAAAGCGCTTGCGATTATTCGGTTGTAAATTCGCTTCAAATACTCCCACATGTCTTTAGCAGCTTGTAAAAGTAAAAGCGCAAGTTATTGATCATCCGAGTCTCAATAGAGCCGAGAATCCAAGAAACAATTTGGGCATCTTTCACCCCCAAGCATCTAAGGCAGATTTCTCAACCTAAGTCTTTGTGGAGGTCCCGTCTATGTGACCCCACAAGCCTTTCCCTTTGACATACATCTTGAATTGAAATTCCCAGGCACCATAGTTCTTGCCGGTGAAGCGGACACAAAAATTATCCCTTTCCTTGTCCGAAGCCATGAGATCGCAACCAAGAGCAAGAAAGAAACGAACACGAAACGAGCAAGAACGAAACCTGCGAACCCAAAGCTAGCGGCACGAACAGAAGAACTGAGAGCAGCGAAGAAGACGAAGACAAGAGCGACCCAGAGTGGTGTCGCTGAAGAAATCCGATATAAACCAAGAAATCACAGGTTTGATCGAGAACCTGCTGATACCATGTCAGAAGAATTGGCTTTGTTATCTTTTCTTCATTGTATTTCCACTATAAATAATAGCATGAGCATTTACAGTCATTTATAACTATTTAATTACAAATATTCTGTTACCTGATTTGTCTAGCTAATTTAGGAAAGCTAAATATATACAATTAATGAGTTGTCCCCTTTTCCTATTTTATTCTACATATAATAGGAAACAATATATACAATTAAGGAGTTGTCCCCTTTTCCTATTTTATTCTGCATATAATAGGAAACAAATTAATCCCTGATTAACAAATAGTATCTCAAGTCTTGTTGCATATAGATTGTTGCAGAGACACTAATGGGAACCGGCATTCCGAAAGATGCCATATGTGAAGCAGTGATGAAACTAAACATCCAATTGCTCGTGCTTGAAAGCCATGGCCGGGGAGGCTTAAAGATGTAATGAAATTTCCATATTTCATGCCTCTTTCTCCTCAATGTAAAGATAAATAATGTGTGCATTCCATTCGTTTTCATGCCTCTTTCTCCTCAATGTAAAGATAAATAATGTGTGCATTCCATTCGTTTTTCTGTTTATGCCATAAATTTCTGTCATGCTCTCAACTACAAATTTCTCTTTTGCAAATAATAGTTCAGGTGTCTTAGGATTGGTATTTTATAATGACTCTGTACTTTTAGAAACAGAAGACGCCTTGTATTTTCAGGTTTAGAGACTAAATGCATTATAGAAGGAAAAGTACATTCATCATAGACATGTATCTTGTTTAAGGAGATTATTCTAAGTTAATTTGTTATTGATGAATAGTTGATATGTCCTAAATTCAGTATGATACAATATTCAGGTTAGAAAATGATTAGTAAAATCCTTGTGTGAATAAGGAAAGGTCAGGGTTTGTATATGGATTAGGCCTTTTAAGTCTGGAGCTTTAAACTTTTAAGGACAAGTTTTTGTTCATCCATGTGTATACATACACCCATAAAATATCTTTCTGTACTTGAAAAAGACAATTTCTAGTAGTGAGCATAAATTATGCCTTCCTGTGATATAAACATACTTGGTTCTCTTCAGTCAAGAAAATTAACATAAAAAGTGAACATTAATTGTAAGTGTGCTACCAAGCACTGATGAGGATAATATGTTCTTTAAAGATTAATTCAAAAAGTTTGTTAAATAAATCTAAGGTTAGTCACAGTTTAATCAATTCTCATCAGAATTCACCAGTTGCAGGCATGAGACTTCAACTCAAATTAGGCAGGAAAATTGCTTAGTGGTTAATATTAGTGATTTTTCTTCATTCACTCACTTTAGTTATTAACATTACTTCAACATTTGTTGCCGTTGTTAAAATCATCTACAAGGCTTGTTATTATTGCATCGTAAGATACTAATAACATTTTGCTTGAGCAGGGCATTTCTGGGAAGTGTCAGCGACTACTGTGTTCATCATGCCAAGAGTCCTGTTCTTGTTGTAAGGAAACAGGCTCAGTGAAAGAAAGTTGTTTTGTTTGGTAATATAGCGAAAGGTAACTAAATCTGATGTTAGTTGAACCAAATCTGATGGTCGTAATATTAGCTGATATGGGCAGTTAGTAAAGGAGTGTTAGTCCTTATTTTGAGTAGATTTGCAACAGAGTTGGTATTGACAATCAACAGTCCATGAAGCCTTTTTTATGTTATTATATTATTTTTGGATAAACAAAAATTTAAGGTCTAACTGTCCTATTTCAGGCAGGTCCCCAAAACTCAAAAATCAATCACTTACAATATATTATAATCCACCAGCAATAGGAGGAATTCTGTAGTACATCTGGAGGAAGAGAACACTAATCTCAACATTCAATTAGAGTCTACCCCACAATAAAACCATACATGTCTGATATTTTTATTATAAATAATACATATATATTTTTTTATTTTTTATTTAATATTATTCATCATACTTATTTTTTTTTTATTACTTTCTCTCTCTCAATTATACATTCTTAAAAAGAATATACACAGTACTTACACCTACCTGCACCTCTAAAAAATATGCAAAATCATCTTTTTCCAACAAACATAATTCAAGGACGAATAGTTACCTGCAGGAAGAAAGGTGTATATATAAGAAATTTTCCAACAATAGACCTAGATTCGTTAACACAGTCCGTCCTTTTCTTATCAGTTGTGCCAACCTGGCATATAAATATTTATGCTGCTGGTGAATAAAATGGGAGAAACCTGTTCACCTCCTCACAGTTCTATTTTTCTAACACGTATACTTTGGTGTTAATTGTCTCAAAGATTTGTAGAAGATGGTTTCGCTGCTTTATCATCTTTTATGCCAAGCCGCCAAAGTGTATTGCTTCTTGTCTTGTAAACATTGACTGGCCTTAATTTGTGGTATTGAAGAACACAGTCTTACTTTTCCCGAGTTAACCAAGTCCTTTAAATACATAATAGATTAGAGCTTTGTAACCCAGATTAAAAAAAACAAAAAAGAAAGATTGGTTTTATCTTTGTTTAGTTCTAATCTCACTTAAGGCCATAAATTCTGAAACTTTTCTTTTTCCTTCAGTTTTTTTATCCTTTCCCTTATCCCGTTGAAGGTCTGGAGTAATAAGTAGAACATATATATATATATATATACACACGAGAGATACATATACACGAGAGATATATTTAGTGAGAAGAATTTTTTTTATAAGATAATGAAAAGAATAAATATTGATCATACAATTATACATGGTCAAGATTAAAAATTACTTAAAAATCATATAATAATTTAAAAAAGTCACATGTATTTATATTTTAATCTTGATTATTTATGTAAGATTCAATAATCAAGATTCACTCATCTCACCTCTTATAATATACATTCTTCTCACCAAAATAAGATTATATATATATATATATATATATAACTTTGTATCAAAGAAACTTGTCTCACGTGTCACCTTCTAAGTTATTTTAATTTCCTTCATTTTTTAGACTTCCCTTTAATTGTAAGATTTTTAAAAATTTAAATTTGAAAAATACAAATATTTCTAAACAAATAAATTAAAAAAGTTTTATGCCCTGAATAGTTTCGAAATTCAAAATATATCAATTTGATCTCAATTGATTTAGGTAAAATTATATATTCAATTGGTTTCATATATGAATATTAATGCAAAGGTAAAGCTTTTTGGCAGGTATTTGGTTAATTAATTATTTATGATTCACAAGAGCTAATTTAAACACTGGAATTAACTAAATAAATCCACTTTTCTCTTAAGTGTCTCTATGACTTTACTGTTTGTGATATACACTGATTAGTTAATTAGTTTATATTGATCCCTCTTAAACAGTGAAAGTTTCAGGCTCAAATTCTCTTCATAACTATAGCTATATATTTGTGTTCTTTATCTAGTTTCAACAGGAAAAAAATAGTTGTGTTTGACTCTTGACAGTTGACACCTACCAGCAAACTTGCCAATAGTTGACATTAAAAGAAAAGAATTTGGGAGCTATTAAAAATTTTGAACTAATAGGTATCAAACCGGAAATTGGGATTAGTGAGGGCATCATTATAAGTTTCCATAACTTTTTGAAATTTTAACTTAAAATCAAATGTAAGACTCTAACACCTTTTTTTTATAAATACTTAAGTAATGAAGATGAAATTTTAATTTTAATATTATATAAAATTTTAATTTAAAATTAATTAATATCAAATAAAATAACATAATAAATATATAAATCACAAAAAATTAAGATAAATAATGCGAGCCTATAACAACTTTAACGAAGAAATGAGCTCAAAGTGGTCCTCGGTCTCAAAGCGAGACAAACATATGATTCGGTAAAGGTCGTGTTTTTGGTATTTGCCCTTATGGAAGACGTGGCACCAAAGGACTGCTTTGAATTGTGGGTAGTATGCAATGGCTCTGAAATCTAGCAGGTGCAGCTGCTACTCCTTTCTACTCACTTCCACGTCACTTTTAAGCAGGACCAAATTCAGGTTTTGAAAAAGAATTTTCCCCTCCATTTTCTATCCACATTTCCAAGCACAAAATTATTTTTTAAGCTTCAAGAACTCTTTCAATTGGAGTTTTGTTATCCAATAGGACAATATTTTTGGTTTACAGTTTCTTGTGAGCTTTATGTGACTAGTCTTCGGAGCTTTTTGACTCTTTTTCTGTGTTAATCTTTTTTTTTTAATTTTTTGTCTCTAATATTTGTTAAAAGATATTGTGTTATTAATCGCAGAGTTAATAAGTTTGGCCTAATACATCTAAATATTAGTATAAATAAGAATACTAAGTTATAGAATTATATCACGTCTTATCTTATTAATAATATACTCAATGTTTTAGTTAATCGTCTTTCTCTCTTTTCATTTCCCTAACTCTAAACCTATAATTCTTCAACATGATATTAGAGCGGTACCATCCACTTTGAAAAATGTTTCTCCTTTCCACAGAATCACCTTGCTGACTATTGTGTTGACCAACTGTGGAGTATTTGTTTCATTTTCATATAATCTCAATATTCATAGATGGTTTTGGAACTTTGTTTAAGTCACATGCTTGATGGAACAAAGAAGTTCTTATAAAGCTTTTATTTATTATTGGGGTTATATCCTAATCTGACTTTTTTCAAAGCTACATCTTTGTTTCCCAAGCAAAATATTTAAATTATCCATTCCAAAGATAAACTTGGCAAGAGTGATTTTCAAGTCTTTAATTTCCTTTTCAAAAGCTTTGCATGAGGGGTAAGAAAATGATATAGATGCAATCTCATGTGAAGTGCAAGTCATGCAAGAAGAGTTAGTATCAATCAATTCAAGAGTTTCATTTTTAATTTTAAGCTCCTCAATCTCTTTGTTCAAGATAGAGATTTTGTTTTCTAAAGATGAAATTGTTTTCTTGGATGAGGAGACTTGTTTTGCAAGTCTCATAAATTCATTATACAATTCTTCATATGCATCTTGCAATTCATTATAAGAAGGAGAAGATCAATGTTAGAGGATACTACCTCCACATTATCATCATCTTTCTCATCTCCTTTAGTCATGAGGCAAATATGAGCTTCCACATTGTTGGAGTTAGTTGTTGAATCTACATCATTGTCATCCCATGCTGTGTAAACTCGTCCACCTTTCCTCTTCTTTGAAGGTCTATTTTCAAAGTTTTCCATTTTCTTTTGATGAATTGGGCATTTCATCTTCATGTGTCTTGATTTGCCACATTCATAGCATATAGAAATGGATGAAGTTCCTTCCCTTTGTAATAGGTCTTCTTTGGTAGAAAGGGGAGGTCTTCTCTAGTTTCCTTTCTTGAGAAAATTTTCAAATTTCTTCACATGCAAATTAAGGTTCTCCTCATTAAGCTCAAGATTTTCCTAGCCATCTCTATCATCTTCTTCAAATTTGGAGGAGATTGCCTTGAGAGCAATCATTTTCTTCTTTTTATCAAGCTCTTTATGTTGATACTCTTGAAAGCTTTCCAAACAGTGTGACAAGAGTCATGGTAGCATGGTTCCTTGATTCCGCATTGACCATCATTTGGTTGTCAATTCCTATTCAAATACCTCAACACTTTGTTAATATGATCTTCATTAGGAATTTTTTTTTTTCTAATGAAGTAAGATGATTAACTATATGAGTAAATCTCTTTTACATTTCTTAAATGTTTTTACCTTAGTTTATTCTAAAAAGTTCATATTCATATGTGAGAGTATTGATTTTTGATCTTTTGACTTTACTAGTATCTTCATGAGTGACTTGTAAAGTGTCTCACATTTCTTGGGATGTCTTATAATTTGAGATTTTAAAGAATTTATCATACCTCAAGACTGTGATAATGATGTCTTTAAATCTCAAATTGTATTGTACTTTCTTCTTATCATTATCGGTCCATTTAATTTTTGGTTTGTTAACCTTTACACCATTAACAAGATGTGCAAGGACAAAGGGACCATTTTCCACATGATCATATACATCCAAATCAATAGTTTCAATAAAAAACTTCATGTGTTCCTTCTAATACACATATCTATCACTATTGAACAAGGGAGATCTATTAATGGAAGCACCCTTCGATGAAAAAGGATTTGAAGAAGTTATCTCTCCTCTTGAATCAGTTAAGCTTTTTACACAAAATTTGAGTTCTAATACCACTTGTTACCAAGTAGTTTCAAACTCAAGAGGGGGTAAATTGAGTTTGTAAAAGATTTTCAGAAACTTTTTGCAAAACAATTGATTATCATTTTTTGTTGAATTTATTAATTGCAAGAATTGAATGGATAGAAGAAGATGAACACTTTTTAGACAAATTTTATCAACCAACAACCAAGAGTAAAAGTATACAAGATTGTACAATCAATTAAATTGCAAGAAATTGAAAGAGATAGGGAAGAGATTATGCAAACAATGATTTTATATTGCTTCAGCCACTTCTTGTGACCGACGTCTAATCCTCAAGTAATGTACTTGAGATTTTCCACTAATCTTCCAAGACTCAACAGGTGCTTGGTACTATTACAACAATGGAACACTTCTCACACTCTTAGTATACCTCACCATAGTGTTTGAGCCTCACTTACAAGGGATACCTCACCCTCTTACAAAGATTTACAATATTTAAACTCTCACGAGAGTAAATGTTACTACTTGAAGACCAATAGGCAATGTAGGATTTGCACATTAAGAGGTCAAGAATAGGGAAAGAAGAAAAAGATGAATCAAATTACAAATTAATGCTCAAACATTAGCTCAGTCATTTCATTAGTCTATTTAAGTCTCCAAATGAAAGCATTTATAGCCTGTGAAGGAATATAGCCGTTTGAGGTGGTTGAGACTTGTATTGAATGCAAAAAGAGCCATTACAACACTTTCCGATATGAAAGATAATTGATTAAGCCAGTGCCATAATCGATTATGGCTTAGAAACTTTCGCTACTAGAAGCCACAATAATTAATTGTGTGATGGCCATAATCAATTATCATATAAGTCAGAATGTAAAAACTTAAAGTCCTATAATCATAATTGATTAGAAGGTTTGTATAATCGATTATGATGTATACATAACCCACGATGTATACATAATTGATTATGACATAGATGAAAGGGTAGTTTTTGACTTCATAATTGATTATGCTTTCTTCATAATCAATTATGAAGATCCATTTGACTTTCTTTATACTTGATTATGGTAACTTCATAATTGATTATGACTTGTAGAAATTGAAGGTTATGAACAAAATGTAGAGTAAATAGTATTTTAAATATTTGGACCATTTTTAAACAAATTTTTAAAAATACCAACAAGCAAATTTTGAGAACATCAAGGGTTATGTAAAATCACTTTTAAAGGATTACGAATATTGAGTTTAAGTGTGTTAATCCTAATACATTCACATGATATCTAAGTCCTACAAGATTAAGCTTGAAGAACTTGGATGTGATCCTTGCTTGCTACAGACTTACATAATTGTTTATTGTCATCAAAATTTGTTAGGCCATATTGATGTGCATTCTCACTTACAAGAAAGAATCCAATATGGTGTGTCATGGGTTATGATGACGTAGTTCTTACCCTTTGTTCAATGGTCATGAGAATGAAGGGGAGGAAAGCTTGAAACATTTTAAGTACTTTAGTTTGGGTTTGGTAAAGTTATGGGTTGTTCGTCATATAACTTGCAATGTATTCTAGAGATATGTTTGCTTACAGGTCTTGATGAACTTGCCTTTTATTATTCATTAATGAAAATGTCAATACTATTATATTCTGGGGTTCTTATAAAGATGAATTCATTGCATTTACAGACAAGACAAATGGCAATTGCAATTAAGAAAATTCGACTTTGCAATCGAAACAAGGGGTAACTTTTACAAATAAAGTTGCTTAAAGAGCTCAATGATCTAAACATTATTTAGTTGATTGGTGTAAAATGCTTTCATTTGCTATGAAAGAGACCTGCTACAACCACTAAGGGCACGTTTGACACGACATATAAAACTTGATAGAATAAGCTTATACAATACATTATGACTTTATCAGTTATTTGGTGCGACCACAATATTGTATAAGCTTATCCAGCATATCCCTCTTATACATTAAAATAATGTATAACTTAATCAAGCCTTAAGGTTGGAATAAGGCCTGATGAAGTTTTGATGAATAATCTCATCTAAGAATATTATTTACTTTCTAATAAGGTTTTTATTTCAACCCTACCCTCATCTCTTATCTCTTGTAACAATCACTGCCGCTAACCCAAGCTCCAACCACCACCACCATGCCTACATTTTCTGACCACCATCACTATCACCTCATTTTTCGACCACCATTAATCTCTACTCTAGCCATCACTCCTTCATCGATCTCTGCCTCACCATCTAAAACCCCAGTAACAGAGAGCAGCAGTTCTGTTTTGAACAGATCTTTGCTCTTCCACCATGGTAGGCTTTAGGACAGTGCTATTGAACATCTATGTTATTGGACTAGTTTTGATTAGTCATCTTGTAGAGAGGCGCGACGTAAGTAGTGGTCAAGAAGAAAGAGCCTCCGCTGCCACCGGAAAATGTCCAAGATGAAGAAAAGAAAGAGTAGAAGGAAACCTATTGCTCACGCTGAGAAGCTGAACAGTAGAAGGAAAACTATATGTTGAAGTCCAATCAAACTCTAATCTAAACAGAAGTGTGCAGATCTAAGCAGTAACCCACGATGTCCGGTCTTTGAGTATCGACCCACGATCCACGAACTCCGGTCTTTGAGCAACAACCCACGAACTTTGGTCTCTAAGTAGTGACCCACGAACTCTGATCTTTGAGCAGCAACTAATGGTTTGTCGCTAGAAATCAGTGCGACCAATGGTCTGACTCTAGTCATTGATGAAGGCCAATAGTATATTTTTATTAAAGGATATTTTTGTCAAAAGTATTAATTTTTTTTATCATATCCAATATTATATAGGATATCAACAAACACATAATAGTATTATTTTATACAATACAGTATCTTATACAATGTCGCTCTAAACATTGGACAGTATTAAAATTTTATTAAGTCTTATACTATCAGACCTTAGACTATCAAACTTAATACTATCAGTCCTTATCATATCTTGCATACCAAACAGATCCTAAGTAACAAAAATCCATCACAAGGAGTCAAAGTGAGAGCTTTTCAAGGAGAACATAATTGAGATCGAACCACATGTGAGATGCATGTTATTTGAATCCCTACCATTGCACCATTCACTAACTCCTTTTGGATCCTAATTTCCCATTTTTTTCATACTTATTTCTTAATAATGGTAGGTCAAATTGACTTATGAGTTCATTCTTACCCCGAGAAATTCCATTCTCTATTTTGCTTGGAATTTTTTATATTAATTCTTTAATTTTGTCTACAGGAGAAGGAAAAGTAGATTTCGTCCATGGAAGAATGAACTTGCCAAAAGTGTATTTTATTGTGTCTTCTTAGCAATATTTTCTTGGCAATATTTAAGAAAATCAGAGTTTGCTTTTTCTAACATAGTTTTTTTATTTGAATTATGTGATAAGGAAGACACCCGATTTTTATAAGAATTCCAAGTTTAGAATTACTGGGCCCTAAGCACCCATTTTTGGTGTTTAAATTTTGACCATTGCATTAACAAGCAAAATTTCAGCCTTCAATTACTAAATGGTGTTTAAATCTGGAAGTTATTGAATAATGATCCCTTTTGGTGTTATTGTATCTCATGTTGTCCGAATCAAATTTTATTCGGAGAAATAATAATAAGGACTATTACGGAATGATATTTAATTTAAAGAGATCCAAAAAGTTAAAATTATTAAGAAGGACATTTCTAATTTTAATTAAAGTGAAAGACTATTTAATTTTATTTAATAGTCAAAATTACTTTTAATGAAAACTTCATTTGAATCGTCAGTTATTCAATTGCAATAAATGATCAATCAATAAGTAGTAATCATTTACAAAAAAATTTTATATAGAACTTAATTTGAAGCAGTTAGGAATTTAGTAACAACTAATAATCACTTACTAAAAAGTAATAATCATTCACAAATTTCTTCTTAATTTTAAGTATTTTATATATTGAACTTTATTTGAAATATTAGTCACTCAGTAAAAATAAAATGATTATTCAATAAAAGGTAATAATCATTCACAAATATTTTTTATATAGAATTTAATTTGAAACAGTTAGTCACTCAGTGACAATTAATGACCATTCAATAAAAAGCAATAATCATTCGCAAAATTTCATCCTAATTTCTTGTATTCTTATATATTGAATTTCTTTTGAAACGTTAGCTACTCAGTGGTTACAAATAATCGCTCAATAAGAAGTAGTAGTCATTTGTAAATTTTTTTCGTATAAAACTTAATTTGAAACTATTAGTCACTTAGTGACAACTAATGACAACATAATAAAAGACAAAATCATTCACAATTTTTTTCCTAATTTCATGTATTTTATATATGAAACTTTATTTGAAACGTTAATCATTCAGTAACAAGAAATGATCACTCAATAAGAAATAGTAGTCACTCACAAATTTTCTTCATATATAATTTAATTTGAAACCGTTAGCCACTTAGTGATAGCTAATGGTCACTCAATAAAAAATAATTATAATAATCACTCATTATGAGTATTATAGTCTATTATTTGAAATTAAATGATCATTCTTTCTAATTAAAATTTGAATAATCCTTCTTAATAATTTTAACTTTAATTATCCCTTTTAAATTAAATATTATTTCTTAAAAGTCTTTATCATTAATTTTCTCAATTTTATTATTATTGATAAAATGAGGTTATTAAATTTTGATCTTATTAAATATCATCCCCTTTATATGTATATTAACTTATAAAGGAAATCATGAATCTGGCTAGCTAATTAAGCACGAAAACATTTGTAGGCAAATTAAGGCATGAATCTCATAATCCACGGTTATAATATCATGACTTATTATCATAAATAAAAAACTTCTACTTTTAATTCATTAATTCTATCTGATAATATATGCATTTAATTCGATAATTTGATTTTGCGTGTCATTCATCGATTCATTGCATTATGATACTTAAAACATTTTAATTTGCAATAAATGACAAAAGTCAAACTTTTTTTTATTTTAATTATCCTAATAAATATTACATTACAAATACTCTTATTTGTGTTGAGCAACTCTAGCCGGATATCTTTAGTAGCGTTGTCGTCCCTCACATCACAAATTTGTGGCCTTATGGGAAATAATTGTACATTATTTTACTTTTCCTTACAGGTTGGAGTTCAATGAGCTAGATTGTTGTAATTTATTTTACTTTTCCTTACAGTTTGGAGTTCAATGAGATTGTTCTGTCTGAGTTTCAAGAAGAAAACAATAGTAGTGGTTTTAGAAATGATAATAACAGAGATGCTGATGGTCAAGTGGGAAACTCTGCAGCTCAACAAGCTGTTAAAACTAATAAAGGTATCTCTAACCATATCAATTTTGATGGATTAGAAAATGAGTAAGAAAGACAGGAAAGTTAGCTTGTTCTTTTAAATGTTTGTAAGCATTATCCACATTAATATTGACAACCAGTTTTAGGGGAGATTTGCTATATTTTGATGGAAAGTGGATTTTGTTGTGGCGAGGAAGAGGGTGAGATTTAATAGGATTTTGAAGTATTATTTCATCATTAATAAATTCGTACCTGAACAAAATATGAGGACTCATATACTAGGTACATCACTAATATTTTCCATTTCCATATATGATGTAATGTTCTATAATATCTATATATCTTTATATTTGTGTCGTATATGCTGAAAATTTTACTGGAAACAATAATTAATAAAATTAATTGTTATATATTTTATTATTAGAGATTCGAATTAATTATTATATATTTTAAAAATGATTTTTTTATTCTAAGATATATTGTTTTATGATATGTAATGATTATTATAATATTTAGTTCGTATGGGATGAAATTTTACTCAAAAATATAACTAAATTAATTAAATGTAGTTTATTATTAAAAAATATTATTAATATATTATATCTTAAAAAATAGTATATATATAGTGTTCTATAAAATTTTAATATTTTTATTTTTACATTTGCTAGGGTTAAAAACTTTATATGAAATATAATTAATATTTACGTTTACAGTGGAAATTTCAATATGTTTATAATTTGAATCCTGAAGTTGTGACTTGAACGAGAGCTTTACTTAGTCATCACTCTCAATTTGAAATTGCATGAACAATTGGTCAAAAACCAATCTAATTCACATTTAACAAAGTTTCAAGTTGATTTAATTTTATACATTAAGTTTAGAATCTTCATTTCTTATGTTTATTAATAAGTTTATTATTTGTTGGTTTCTTGAATCTTCTCACTTTAATTTCATTTTATGCTATTTTTATTATTTTCACTTTTTAATATTGTCCTGTCATGTTGATACATTTAATGAATGAACTATTTCTTTTAGTGTCGACGAGACTTCTTATGGACAAGCTATATTTAATTAAAATCGATCATGACGATGTCACTTTGATGCAATTTAAGCACATTTTCTATAGATTTTTTTTTGTTCTTTTGATAGTTTTCACATTATTTTTAAATTTGAATACTCAATGTAATTATATAATCATATAACATATAAAGAGAAGGTACATATCTTCAAATTATGACATGTGTCAATCTGACATGATAATACATATATAAAACGTTGTCATGTGACAAATGTGTACTCTCAAAAATTGTCATGTAGCATATCATGTTATAATTTAAATAAAAATGTAAATGTGTCACCACATTAGAAAAATCATGTCATATTGAAAAATAATCTTTTCATATATGAAAATAAAAACACTTCCAAACCAGTTAGTAATTAAAATTAAAAATTATAAAATTATTAAAATAAAAAATATCATAATCAAATAGATGAACTCAAGGTTCCATCATTTCTAAATTTTATATTGCAACCTAGAATTCCTTTCTTGTTTGATATAATTTTCCAAGGCAAACCACCGCTCCTCTTTTTTCTTGCACTCAACGGCGTACAACAAGTTATGATAAATGTTACAAGTTATATCATTCTTCATATAATATAATATATAAAAACAAGGTGCATGCCTTTAAATCACGACATGTGTTACTCTGACATGACAATACATGTATAAAACGCTGTCTTGTAACAAATACATGCTCTCAAAAATTGCCGTGTGACATATCATACTACAATTTAAATAGAAAGTGTAAATGTATCACTACATTGAAAAAATCATGTCAAGTTGAAAATAAAGTCTTGCCACATATAAAAATAAAACACTTTCGGACCAAATAGCAATTAAAATTAAAAATTACAAAATAAAAAATACCAGAATCAAATAGATGAAATCAAAACTCCATCATTTTTGGGTTTTATATTATAGTCTAGAATTCCTCTCTTATCTGATACAATCTTCCACGTCAAACCACCGCTCATTCTTTCCCTTGCACTTAACGATGTATAGCAAATTATGACAAATATTACAAGTTATGTCATTCTTCATATAATCATATAACATATAAAGAGAAGGTACATGTCTTTAAATTATGACATGTGTCACTCTGACATAGCAGTACATATATAAAACACTATCATGTGGCAAATACGTTCTCCCAAAAATTGCTATATGGCATATCATGCTACAACTTAAATGGAAAGTGTAAATGTGTCGCCACATTGGAAAAATCATGCCACATTAAAAAAAATCTTGCCATATATGAAAATAAAAACACTTCCGAACCAATTAGCAATTAAAATTAAAAATTATAAAATTATTAAAATAAAAAAATCAAAATCAAATAATTGAACCCAAGCTCCATCATTTCTAAGTTTTATATTGCAGCCGAGAATTGCTCTCTTACCCGATACAATCTTCCATGATAAACTACCACTCCTCCTTTTCCCTGCACTCAACAGCGTACAACAAGTTATGATAAATGCTGCAAGTTATGTCATTCTTCATATAATATATAAAGATAAGCTATGTGCCTTCAAATCATAACGTGTCACTCTAACATGACAGTAAATGTATAAAACGTTGTCATGTGGCAAATATGTGTTCTAAAAAATTGTCACATGGCATATCATGTTACAATTTAAATGGGAAGTGTAAATGTGTCACCAAATTGAAAAAAATCATACAAAGTTGAAAAAAGAGTCTTGCCACATATAAAAATAAAAACACTTACGAACCAGTTAGCAATTAAAATAAAAAATTATAAAATTATTAAAATAAAAAAATCAGAATCAAATAGATAGACCCAAGCCTCCATCATTTTGGAGTTTTATATTGCAGCACAGAATTCCTCTCTTGCCCGATACAATCTTCCACGACAAATCACTGCTCATCCTTTCCCCTACACTCAATGGTGCACAACAAGTTATGATCAATGTTACAAGTTATTCCATTCTTGCATTCCTCACCAACCTTTTTTCTTTCACATCTATACATTGCTAATCTACTAATCGAAATCTTGTCTTTTACACAACTTGATCTAGCCATGTTTAGATCCACGAACACTCAGAGAAGCCTTGCAAAATATAAGAGATTAGAAAAAGAATATGTTGCCAATCACACAACTTGATCCATCCATTATTAGATATATGAGCTCTTGGTAACACCTTGCAAAATTTGAGAGATTAGAAATAATGTGTACTGCCAATGGGACTTTGAATGAGGAGTTGAAGTAGAGTACAACTGTACTTTATCGAGCATAAGGTTCAACCTTTAGGGACATCAATCAATAAGAAAACTCCACTAAGAAGGACAATAACAATAACCAAAAGAAAAAGAGTCACTTTCACTTCAGCTTCTTTGATCTTTGTTAGAAAATGTTTTATGTAAGGATTTAGAAGATAATGATGACTCACATGAGAATCTCTGAGTAATTGTCCCTTCTTTTTTTTCGCGTAGTTTACTTCTTGATTTGCTAGATTTTCTAATTTTAATTCATTGTTGTATGAAGTAATTTTTTATTTGCTTTATAGTGTAATCATTAATTGGAATCTTCACTAATATAGTAACATTAGGTAATTATTGTACAAATATTTGGGATAATTAACTCAAATATTTCCTTCCTATTTTAATTGTGTAAATTAATTTGATCATTCTACATAAATATATAATGTATACCTTTCATTATATATCTTTCAAGTAATTTCTTTCGATACTATTGATGATTATTAAAATAAAAAGTAAATTTTATTTAATTTGTATTAATTATTTTTAATTAAATCAATAGATTAATTTAGTTACCTATTATTTTACTTTTATGCGTCTCTTATTTAAATAACACATTAATACATTTAAATCTCTCATTCTCTACTGCTATCACTCTCTTTTTAACTGTTAGTTTTAGAAACTTCACAAGTAAAGTCCTTGTTCAGTACTTGATATAAAGATTATACCAAATGTTGAAAGTGCTTATAATAACTTAAGATTCTTAATTACATTAAATATATAAAAATAAATTTACGGGTATCTAACCAAGATATAAATGAAGTTAATGAACCCTACTCGACAAAGTATAACTTAATTTTTTTTCAATCATATGTGTATCTAATAATAAAAGATGTTATATTAAGAATAAATATGTAATATACAAAAAATAATTAGTAGAACAATTGAGCATTGAATTTTTAATATTAGATAATTTTGTCTATATATTTCTTTTATTTTGTACATATGTTTATATATTTCATTTAATAAAATTATTTTATTATATTTATCTTTATAACTCAATTCTTAATTAACTTCATGCATAGTACATGGACATAAATAATGTTATTATTCATTATACTTATATAAAAGAATGTTACAAATTGTCAATGTTAAAGAATATATTTTCACATTTTCTTTATAATTTTTTAAAGATGATTTTAATATACTATTGATATGTTGTTAAAAATAACATAACTTATATTCCAAACTCTATAATTTTTGTTTTCAATTTTTGTTTATTATATTACATTTGAATATCATTTTCTAAAATTATTAAATATTTTCTAAAATTATTAAATTTATTAGTTGTTCAATTTATTAAATCATATCTAATGCATCGTACATGTACAAATAAAATTATTACAAATTACTTCATATAGATATTTTTTAAATTTAAAATTAATATAAAAATACATATGAAAAATAATAAAAGGAATAAAGTATTAATATACATATACACACACTTGCGGAGTAGGGAATACGATCCTCATCCACACACACACACACACTTGCGGAGCAGGGAATACGATCCTCATCCCTGTCTCCACATCTATATCAGGAGGATTTTTAACCCATTCTCATTCTCACGGGGAAAATTTCTCGAATTCAAGTCCCAAAATGGGACAGTTCCCATGATGATCTCCAAATGTAATGCGATTTTGTCATCTCAAATTTTCTTATCACTTGACTTATATAAATTGAATTAATTTATATATAATTTTCAGTCAACTTAATTTATTAAAATATTTTTTATAAGATTATTGGATTAAATTGTTCATTTAGAAGGTAAAGATTTTTTTATATTATAAATATTTTTTCAAACTTATTGGTTGTTTTATAATAATTTATATTTAAATTCTTTAGTATTTATATTAGAATAAATTTTTTTCATGAAAATATAATAAAAATTATATTTTATGTATTTTTAAACTTAAACTTATACTTTTTTCTTGAAGAATTATTATATATATTTTATTTAATAAAATTATTTTTTATATAATTATATTTATTTTTATTATTTAATTCTTAATTTACCACGTTCATCGTAATTAAGTGCAAAATCTATGCACAGGTGCAAAATTTAATTATTTTAAAAATATAGTCATTTTATTATAAACATCCAATTCAATAACGATATATACATTTTTAAGTTATTACTATCTTTTATACATATTTATTTGTTTTCACTTATAATTGAATTTAGAAAATAACTTTTTTGTTTTGTAATAAACTTATCTTCTATTCATGTTTTAATATGAAATTATAAAAATAAAAAAAGTAATTTAATTTGATTTTTTTACATTATTATTCTTTTTAATATTATCCGGTGCATTTCACGATTCAAGATACTAATAAAACATACAAGTTAGAACCCCAAATTTAAGAAAAACAAGATATAGCTAACTTGTTTCTAAACCATCGTACATCGGAGGAAACTGCATTCATCAACTTTATTCGGGTGACTCTCTAAAACTCATTCCAAACATTAATGTCGTCTGTGAGAAACAATAAATTTCAATTCCCATGACCACAATCATGATTACTACAAGGAGAAATCATGTTGCTACAGCTCAGAATCAACCTTCTTTTGGTCATCGTCCACCATTTGCCCCTGTTGATGAGCCAATCCAAGAGCTAGTCGCAACCCAATTGGAACTCATGCAGGATGGGGTAGAGATTTCATATGCTGGCCAAAATCTCTCTCCTCTGTCGTGGCAAGTTCCAGTGAGGAAACAACTTGGTCCATAAAGAGTACTTTCTGGAGATACCAAACAATGGGTATCAGAGCTACAATGCTTAGGAGGGGCGAACAATGACGAAGTTCGGTCCCACCAGGGCTAATCCGGTCTCTTGGAGCTATCCAGAGAAGAACTCGTCTCTCTTGTTAAACTTCAGGATGACCGTATTCATAACTTAGAGAGAGTTGTAAATTAGGAGAATGAGGGCGAAAATCAAATTCCACATAGGAATCAATAAAATCGAAGGGACCTAACCCGCGACAGGGTATGTCATCTGAAATATTCTAGGATCACGGAACCTAGTCAGATAGCTGAAATCTAGATTTGGGGAAACAAAGAGCAGGATCAAGAATTAAGGAACTCAATTGAATAATACCAACCTTTCTCTGACGAACTGATGACCTATGAGATTCCTAGGCATTTCAAATATCTAACAAATATTGAAGCCTATGACGGGACCACAGACCCTCAAGAGCACTTAGATGCTTATGTTTCTGCTCTCCTATTCACTGGAGGAGATGATCCACTCATGTGTCGCGCTTTTCTTCTTTCTTTAAAAAAAGCAGCCTTAGATGATTCACCATTTTGACTCCTAAGTCCATTATTAACTAGGAAGATTTGTCCTCAAGATTTTTATTGTACTTCACCATTAGTAAAGTGCAGTCGAAATCCATTTCATATATCTCCTATATTAAATAATGAAAGGAGGAATCTCTTTAAGACTTTATATGCCGATTCAATAAAGAAATAGTGAATATTCGTGATTAGGATGAAAAACTTATACTACATTACATGAGGGAAGGACTCCGCCTTGAGCCGTTATATTTTTCTCTTTCCAAAAAGGAATCCAAGACTATGGACACGTTTCGTGCTAGAGATGATAAATACATTAATACGGAAGACTTTTTTTGGTCTAGGAAGCACCTAGAGAAAGGAAAAAATGTCAAACTTAAGCCTAGACAACCCTCCCAACAAGGTCGGAACTCGATGCCACCTTTGAAGCGAAAGTATGAGAGTTACACCCCCTCAACACACCTCGAACTCAAATTTTCCAAGAGGTGATGAATACAGAGTTCAAGGACATGCAAAGACCTCCCTCCTTGAGAAAACATGCACAGAAGGATAAATCTAATCATTGTGCATTTCATGAAGGTCATGGGCATAATACTGAAGACTACATCAATCGTCAAGACATTATTGAATCTTTGATCCAGGATGGTCGTCTAGGCCGATATGTGTGTCAAACTCAAAATAATAATCAAATAGGAGTACAAAATTACAGAAAAAGAAGCAAAAGTCCTCAAAGTAGCCCATATCCACCATACCAAAGAATATGCTCACTTGTGAGGAATAAAAATCCTAGCGTAGGCCAATCTCGAGATAACGCTCAGAATTAAGAAAGAGCACAACCCCGGGATAACTCCAATCTAGACAACGAACGTCGTCGAGCGGAAGTAACCAGGACAATGAACACCATTTCGGGGGGTTTCAAAGAAGATGGTGAATCAGGAAATGCAAGGAAAAAGAACTTTGGGATGTACTAAGTGTAACATCTCTCTCAGAATATAAGTTGGATAATGGAGCAAGAAAGACCCTACCGATTTTACTTACCGATGAGGATTATGGATGCACTATCCCAGATCACGACGATCCTATGGTGATATCGAGAATAATAAAAAATGCTGAAGTTCGTCGCATATTTCTTGACTAAGGGAGCTCAGATGACATTATTGATGTGTGGATAAAATACACACATCTTGTGTTTGATTTGAGGTGAATTTAGGTGTGCTTTGACTAATTTATGTTAGAATTTATGGCACATTTAATCTAATTATCCTTGGTAGCTCATGATAGGACTATCTATATGTTTTTAGGTCCAAAATAGGTGTTTTGACATGGCTCTATGAAGCTTTGGATGAATTCATAGCAATGGAGTTGAGCTCAGAATTTATATGGCCAAGATTCGTAAAGTTTTTGACCTTTGTGCGATCAAATGAGCATAACTTGAACTAAAGAAGTCAAAAGAAGGTGATTAGTGGCATTGGAAAGTCAAGAAAAAGAGCTACAACTTTCATGAAGACCACTTGTCAAAAAAGTGACATTTTGAGCAATGTGTAACTTGGAAAATGCTTCTGTCAAGCTCACACAGTCTTGTCTAACTTCAATTAAGCTTCTGTGTGGGAGACATGACCGTGTCTCTTGGTTACACAGCCATGTGACCCCTGAACGTGCAAATTATATTGTTCTTAAAGCTTACACAGCCATGTCGAGCAATAACAAGGTCGTGTGAGGCTTCTTGACGTGAAAAATAAGTTGTTTTGCCCCCAAATCATTATAAATAGGGCAAATCCTTAAACCTAAAGGGGGCTTTTTGGAAAAAACTTGTGTGACGGCTGGTTTCGACATAGAGGCTACAAGAAACTTTGAGAGGTATAAGGATTGAAGGCTAAGGCTTTGAAGGCAAGAGCAAAAGTCATTGAAGATCAACCATTGAAGTCTTTTTCCCTATCCTCATCTTCTCCATCTTCTCTTTTTGTTTTGAAATCATAGTTGGTTCTTTAACCTTTGTTCTTGATTGTGCTATATTAGCCATGAGTGGTTAAACCCCTTTTTTCATGATTGGGATGAAACTCTCTATTTCTCTATGTTGAATTATTAATTTGATTTTTTGTTAATGGGAATTATTGTTCTTGATTCATTCTTAGAATGCTTAATGCTTATGGTACATTGCGCGCCATATTTACATAATCTTAAGCTTTAGGTGAAGGATTGAAAGATAAAATTTAATTGCTTGATAATCTAAGAATTGAACTTAGGAATTGAGACTTAGACATAAGCTTAAACACTTCGAGAGGTAAACGATTGTCATGAATCTTAATAAGTTGGAACTTGGATTAATTGCCATGAGAATGAGATTGATGAAGTTTTAGCATGTTTTTAGTGCCAAGAAATTGAGCTTTAAATAATTTAGAACAAATCGTCTTCAAGAACATAATTGAACATTAGCAAAGATAGGATTACAATTTATCATAGGGGGTAGTGTAGTGAATTCCTAGTCGTAGGCCTTTAAACATTGATTGAATCTTAACTTTTCTTGATTAAATTACTTATTTAATTGCTTTGAGTTTTGTTTTTATTTTAATTTAGCTTTCACTATTAATTTTTGTTTGCTTAAATAATCAAAATCAGCGTAATAATTAGTAATCAATCGATCCTCCTGAGAACAATATTTTTTTATTACTTGTACGATCCATGCACTTGGGAAAAATTCATAACAAGTTTTTGGCACCGTTGCTGGGGATCGTGTTGATATTAACACGAGCGGTAGTTTGGTTTATTTAAGCACTTTTTATTTTTTTTTATTTTCACTTTATTTTTCTTTGAATTTTCAGGTGTTATTTGAGGAAGACCACATGGTGAACAACATGAACTAAGTCATTAATCAAGAGCGAATGTTAAGGGATTATGGAACTCCCAATGCTATTGCTCGTTAGTCTTCTATTATACGGCCACGGGTAGAGGCCAACAATTTTGAGATAAAGACGTCACTAATCCAGATGGTCCAATAATTGCAATTCAGCGGGTCAACGACTAAAGACCCAAATAAGCATTTGGATGAGTTCTTGGAGTTATGTGATACCATAAAGATTAATGGGTTTTCAATAGATGCTATACGGATCAAACTTTTTCCTTTTTCTCTAAGGGAGAAAGCAAAGAAGTGGATTCATTCGGAAGTACCAAATTCACTTACCACATGTGACTTGATGGAGTATACTTTCTTGGACAATTACTATCTGATTGAAAAAATAATCAAGTTCCGTCAAGACATCACTACCTTCTCCAATAAAGAAGATGAATCACTTTATGAAGCATGGGAGAGGTACAATGATCTCATTCGTCAGTGTCCACATCATGGTTTACAGGATTTTGTTGTTATACAAACATTCTATACTAGGTTGATTTTCTCTACAAAGGTAGCTCTTGATGCCGCAGCTGGCGGTGCTTTGATGGCCAAGACTCAAATAGAGGCAAGGGCATTAATTAATGAGGTCACTTCAAATATTTTTCTATGGCCAATTGAGAGACCAATTTCAAAGAAGCAAGCCAGAATGATAGAGCTTAACGCCATTATCATGTTGAATGCTAAGTTTGATGCCTTGACCAAGTCACTTGAGAAGCTGAATGTCAATGTTGTCTCTATGCCTAATATAGCTTGTGAAATATATGGAGGAAGACATTTGACATCAGAATACAATGTAGTAGAGACATATTCTCAAGACCCATCTTTGGAGCAAGTGAGTTATATGCAAAATGACAATTTCAAGGCTCCAAGTAATCGTTTCTCCAACACATAACCCTGGATGGAGAAGCCACCCCAATTTCTCATATGGTAACCAACAAAATATAGGGGTTCCATCCAACAATAGACCTCCAACTGGATTCCAACAACCTCAATAATCTTCTTAAGGTGCGAAGTCTAATTTAGAAGCCCATATGGAGAAATTCATTGTTACCTAAAATGAGTAAAATCAAGCCATTCAAGTACAAGTTCAACAATATGGGGAGTCCATCAAGCAAATCAATACTCACCTAGATCAAATGGCCACTTATTTCAAGATGCTTGAAACTCAAATAGCCCAACAAGCAAGCTTGTTCAACATGGCTCAAGGGAGAAAACCAAGTCAACCGGAAGCTAACCCAAGGGAGCACGTTCTAACAATCTCAGTAAGAAGTGGTGAGCAACTTGAAGGCTCCACAAGGGAAGAAAAGTTTAATGATAAGGAAACTCATGAAAAGGAGGAGAAACAACAGAGATTGAAGAAGGACAATCAAGAGAGATAATTCTCTACGTTCCTCGATGTCTTCAAAAAGCTTCAAATAAATATTCCATTTGCTAAAGCATTGGAACATATGCCCTCTTACGAAAGGAGAGGAAGCAAATAAATATTCCATTTGCTAAAGCATTGGTACATGAAGGAAGTGCTCTCAAAGAAGAGGAAGCTGGAGGATAAAGTCACTGTGGCACTTACTAAAAAGTGCAGTGCTATTTTACAAAAGGAGTTACCACTGAAACTCAAGGACCCCGGTAGTTTCACCATTCTTTGTGAGTTTGGTTCACAATTTTTAGGAAAAGCATTTTGTGATTTGGGGTCTAGTGTCAACTTGATGCCATTGTCTATTTATGAAAAATTAGGTTTGGGAGATCCAAAGCCTACCTTCACTATGTTGGAACTTGCTAATAGATCATATCTAATTCCTTGGGGTGTGGTCGAAGATGTGCTTGTAAAGGTGGATAAGTTCATTTTTCCTATGAATTTCTTCATTATGGACGTGGATGAGGACGAAGATGATGATATTCCACTTATATTTGGAAGGTCATTCTTAACTACTTCAGAAGCACTAATTGACGTGCTGAGAGGCGAGCTCATTTTGAAGATGGATGAAGATCAAGTGACAATCAAGGCCTTTGATAAATCTACCCCAACATCAGATCTTTATACCCCTATTACTTGTATTTAAGAAAAATTTTACAGGGATTCAGTTGGTAAAAGTTCTATATCATCAAACAATGTTGATCCTCCTACTTTCAAGAATATTGTTGAATTAAAGAAAGGTCCCTCCATTAGTCATGATTTATTACGAACTTGTCCATCATCTTCTGATAAATTGAAACTTGATCCCTCATCTGTTAATAAATTGAAACCACTATGATTGAGTGGAATTTCTCATACCAAGATGAATTCAGGACAACCAAGCTCAGGTCAAGTTCAAAACACCTTTGGGGATACTTCTAAGGCTATTAACCGAGGATGGAGGAACAATTCTGAAAAAGGAAAAGGGTCATCCTTTTTTTGATGCTTTAAGCCACCTTGATTTTCCTGAACAAAAGGCAACGTCGAGCTAATAATGTTGAACAAGTGCTTTACAGGAGGTAACCTGTGTTTCTATCCATTCTCAGTTATTTATTTTAGGTTTCTTTAGCATTCACAGTCGTTACATTTATTTTTTTCCCTTATTTTCTTTGTTTTTCCCTTTCCAGAAGTGATTGAGGAGTTAGACACGGTCGTGTTTAACCTCCAAAATATTTCTGTATAAATTTTGGCAAGTCACATGGTCGTGTCCCCCTAATTTCAAAAGAAAAAAAAACTTTACTATTTTCCTATTATTTCTTATTGACTAACATTTTTCTATTTTTGTTTTGAAGGTCATGTTGAGTCGGCTTAAGTGTCTCCTTGAGTTCGGAGCCTTTGTAGGAGGATGTATATAGTTGTCGGTCATCAAAGAGATTTTCTATTCTTGCATTTTGTTTTTTAGTTTTTACTTTGTTTTTCTTATGTAGTTTTTGGGATTATGAGACCGCTCAGTTTGACCAACTATTCGCTTATGGCTACACGTCTCCCTCTGAGTCCTCTTCTCCTACCACCTTTGTGATCTTGCATTTTCATTTTTCAGGGAAGTTTCGTTGTCCTTTGTTCTGTAATTTTTCTTATTTAAACATTGAGAAGAATGTTTATTTTATGTGGGGGGTACTCTTAGATTTGGTGAAGTTTTTTTTTGTGAAATCAATGAACACTTGAGTATTATTGATAATCAAGTGGGAACTATGTATTAATTTCTTGATTATTTCTAAGCTGATAGAAATATGTTTAAAAAGAGAATCCACTACTTATGAGCTGATTTTGTGCAAGGCAATTTGGTGAAATTTTTTATGAAATCAATGAACACTTGAATATTATTGGTAATCAAGTGGAAATTGTGTATTAATTTCTTGATTATTTCTAAGCTGATAGAAATATGTTTAAAAAGAGAATTCACTGCTCGTGAGCTGATTTCGTGCAAGCCAATTTTTTTTTCAATTGAGAATTAAAACATTTAGCATTTTATTTGAAAATTAATCATGTTTGCTTGCATTTTTTCTCTTTATTAGCTCATCCAGAAAGTAAGTTTTGAACTTTAATGATTGAATTTTTCATAAACAAAATCATATTTTTCTTCTAGAGTTAGATTTCTCTTGATTGATGTGCGCTAGAACTTACTTTGATATCTTGTTGAGACTTTATTGTTTTACATACATACTTGAGCATGATTAAGGCAATTAGGTTTAAATTCTTTCTTAAATTCTAGAGTTGCATATGATAAAATAATTCATTAGTTACCCCATTTGAGCTTGAAATTAATTTTTTTGAATACCAAATTGAATAATCAGGTTGGATTCTTTGGAGCATCGAATATGTTAATTAAGAAGTCATAAATGATTATTTTTGTCTTCAAGGGGTTTATTGCTTACAAAATGAAAAAAATAAAAAAAGAGAAAAAAATGAAAATGAATGAAGAAGGAAAAAGAAAGAAAAAAAATTGTAGTGAAGAATAATGAGAATATTTGGTTGAAAGTGAGAACTAATTATACTCTTGTGCATTATGTTCTACTGTTCATCTTTTAACTTGACTCTATTTTGTATCAATTTATCCTTGAACATTCTTTACCTTTTTTTTTATCTTTTTCCTACCTTTCATTATACCATTAGCCCTATTACAATAAGAGAAAGTCTTTTTGATTCTTATTATGTATGTGAACTTGGAAGTGGAGATTAGATTGATAACCAAGCCTATAGTAATGCATTTTTCGAGAGAAATTTAAGTGATCTTTTTGTCCTTAAACACTTGAGCGATGGAAAGATGAGTGATCTCAAATAGTTGGTAAAGAGAAAAGGTGCAAGCTAGATTCAAGCCTCTAATTGTATTAAGTTTTAAATTATCTTGCTTGATTGGATTTGATTGCTGAGCTTAATTGAATTTTTAAATTATGGAATTTCTCTTAATTCATGTTTCTTGATGTTGAGTTTAATTTTACTTTTGATTCATATTCTTTGCTTGAGGACAAGCAAAGTTCAAGTGTGGGGGAATTTGATGTGTGGATAAAATACACATATCTTGTGCTTGATTTGAAGTAAATTTAGGTGTGCTTTGATTGATTTATGTTAGAATTTATGTCACATTTAATCTAATTATCATTGGTATCTTATGATTGATCTTTTTCTATGTTTTTAGGTCCAAAATAGGTGTTTTGACAAGGCTCTATGAAGCTTTAGATGGATTCATTACAATGGAGTTTAGCTCAAAATTTATATCGCCAAGATTCATAGAATTTTTTACCTTTGCACAATAAAATGAGCATAACTTGAGTTACAGAAGTCAAAATAAGGTGATTTCGGTGGAATTAGAAAGCTAAAAAAAAGATATGCAACTTTCATGAAGACCACTTTTCCAAAAAGTGACGTTTTAAGCAATTAATAAGTTGCATACGGTCACCTGTAACTGGAAAAATGCTTCTGTCAAGCTCACATAGCCCTGTCTAACTTCAATGAAGCTTCTGTGTGGGAGACATGGCCGTGTCTCTTGGTCACACGGCTGTGTGACCCCTGAACATGTAAATTATGTTGTTTTTAAAGTTCACACGACTGTGTCGAGCAATCACACGGCCGTGTGAAGCTTCCTGACGTGAAAATTAAGTTGTTTTGTCCCCAAATCATTATAAATAGGGCAAATCCTTAAACATAAATGGGACTTTTTGGCAAAAATTTGTGTGACGGTTGCTTTTGACACAGAGGCTACAAGAAACTTTGAGAGGTACACGGATTGAAGGCTAAGGCTTGGAAGGCAAGAGCAAGAGTTATTGTGTAACATCCTAATACTGGTAACCTAGTATATCGCACATATACTTGGATAACCAGTATTAGCAATGCTACTTCTAACTTAAACAACAAACTAAACCCATATCATTCATTCAAATAAATAAATATGGGGAGCCTGAACAACAAAAAGTCATATATACATCATCAGCTTCACAAGGCAAACTATAATACATAACTCTTACAAACTCAAGGTAGCAGATAATAAATATACAACATTTTCATTTAAAGAAACAAAATAAAACTACGCTAGTTCTTCTACCTCTTCTGCTTTCTCCTGTACTTGAATTTACATGTAAACATAATCGGGGTGAGAAATCATAATTTCTCAATATATGTAATTCTAAAACCAACAGTTAATTATTTAACAACAAATAACTAACTGAACGCATAAGATTAAGCCAGCAACAGATAATTGAGCCCCCTGCTCAAACACTATCAGAAAATATACACACCCTATGTAACGTTCACAAGGCAAGTTATAATACTATCTTACGCTAATATCGAACAATCAACAATATCAGACAACTGCCTATACAATCGTGAGATATCATCGAGCAAGCAACCAACAAGCACAACGCTTAAACCATGACAAATGCTCATACTAGTGTCAACCATGCAATGTTTCATGTTATGAAGTATAATTATGCTCAAACAAAGTCCACGTATTATGGATGTGCAATGTCAATGTAGGTTTTAAAGTTGAAAACATAAGCTATTTACTTATTTTCCTCTAGAAACCACATTCCTTGTATATTCTACGTAGGATAGGCATCCTGCCCTAACACTACCTGGTTATGTGTGAACTGGTTTCCCTTAAAAAAATAAGAGTAACGACACTAACTCTATATATTGGTAACCCTGACCATACAAGCAAACCAGCAAGGAGAATTTGGATTTAACACCTCATTCTTAGGTCATATGGTTGTGCACACCATCTAAGGTTACAATACATAGGAAAACAAGCAAATATCAAGTTTGAAAAAAAAAGATATGCTATGTGTTTCGTAAATACAAGCAATTATCACTAGGTCCTTTCTAACCAAGTGACTAAGGAAAACTAGCAAACTTTCCAACCAAGCTCACTTACCGCTTAAGGAGTAAAGTCACGTTTCTAGTGCTTCCTATACCTCAACCTTGTCTCTAAAGGGAGTAAAATGTCATTCATGCTTCTCTGGCTCTTATTTTCACATAAAGGAGCAAGCTATACATGATAACATAACCAATAAGCCAAGCACACTTAGCTTACAACACCTAATATCTTAATTCATCACTTCACAAGTGATTCACAAGGTAACCTCCTGTTGTTCAAGATTATAGGTACTAACCTATGACATTCTACTTCTCAAAAGATGCATAAGGTTTCACAAATCCTATCACAAGATTCACCTTAACCAAGTGAAAGAATTATCACTAGTAAACATGCACTCATCGGTCAACTTTCTCACATAAAGGAACCAACACATGTTTCTAGCATATCCTCAAGTTCAACCTTTAAGAACAAGAGGGCATACACCAATTATGCATCTTAAACTCAACTTTAATTCTAAAGGAGTAAACTATGCATAAAAGAAGTCATACTAATCCAAGTGAAAAGCTCCAACTAGAATACATGATCCTCAAGTTCAACTTTATCCCAAAAAGGAACCTATTCATGACCCTAGTACTCAAAACCTTTCACCTAAGATAAGTGATTATTCTCTCCAACAACTATCACTAATTGTGTCTCAAAACTAATGTTCTTGTATCTAGAACCTCACACCATCACTTCACAAGTAAATCCAAAGTCAACCTCGTGTTGAACAAGGTTCTAAATACTTCCTTGTTGCATTCCAACACACTGGGATGCTCAAGGTTCCCAAGATTATCCTAGGACATTCCATCACATTATGGAAGCCTATGGTTTCCAAAGACTTCACCCCTTGACACTCTACCATACTATGGTTGTCTAGGTCTCACGAGTCTATCATAAGACATTTCCCACACTTTGGATGCCTAAAGGTTCTCCAACCAAGTCCTAAGGCAGAACACCTCACTAAGGTGCCAATAGGTTTTTCAAACTTCTCACATATGCAAAGTAGTAATTTCCTCCATCAAAATACCATCAGTAGTGCCTCAACACACTTAAAAAGGCATATATGAGTGATCCCAATAAGTAAGGAACTCAAATTTCCCAAGGAAAACACTCTGGGAGTTTCTATGTCTAGGCGATTAAGCACTCACTTTTTGGGTGATTAATCTCTCAGCACATTGGTGTTTTCTGGGCTTGGACAATTAAGCCCCCACTTTTTGGGTGATTAAGCGCCCAACACGAAAAACTTCTGCAAAAACTTGTTGTCTACTCTAATTGATTCCTAATCAATTTCTAATCTTTAAAATATGAATTATAAGTTATTTCAAATCCTAAACATGGTCTCTAACATGATAGAATCATCAAAAACTAATTAATCCATCTAATATAGAATCATGATCAAAGATAAATCATCCAAAACCCCATTTTTCCTACTTTGGCCATCAAGGGTTTAAATGGGGAGTTCTAAGTTTCTAACTCAAACTCATACCATGAACAAGCCATAAACAACCCTTGAAACACATCCAACTAAGAAAAACACTCCAAACACCTTAAAATCTCATTTTGGGCCATTATGCCTCAACTAAGCATAAAGGAAGGAGATGAGAGAAAGAGACTAAAAGGACTCAAAAACCCCTACCTTGTGGTAATGACCAATCTTAGAGATCTTCAAGTTTTCCTCTTGATCTTCCTCTTTTCTTCCTTCTCCTTCTTCTCCTATTTCTTCCTTTTTCTTCCTTCTTTTCTTCTTCTATGTTTTCTGTTTCCTTTCGTGAGAGAAAGAGAGATGAAAGAGAGAGAAATAAAAAGAAAGGATAGGAACAAAGTTTCCTGTATAACTTCTCGATCTGATAAAAACACTTAGATTTAGCTTAATCAAGTCTTCCAACTTCTAACAACTTTAGAATAAATCATAAAATTCATCTAAATTATTATTTCATTATTTTCATATTTTTTCATATCTGTGACTAGTGTCAATCCAGTATTAAAACATACACCCATATGCTTAAAAATACCAAACTAACTCTGATTATCCTCAGATGTTAAATACAATACAGTTTACACATTTGTGACCCAAAAATAAAGTCTCCACATTTATTTTCACTAACTAAGCAGTTTAAGCCATTTTCGGGGCTAATAATAACTATTTTTCACAAATAGTGTTACAGTGAAATGACTAAACATGCTCAGAAAATCACATAATTAAACAGATATATTAAGAAGATATTAGGCTACTTCTGTATCCATATACAAGCCTAACATGTTTACTAGGGTGTTACACATTGAAGATTAACCATTGAAGTCTTTTCCCCCATCTTCATCTTCTCCATCTTCTTTTTTTATTTTGGAATCATGGTTGTTTCTTTAACCTTTGTTCTTGATTGTGCTATATTAGCCATAAGTGGCTAAACTCCTTTTCTAGGATTGGGATGAAACTCTTTATTTCTCTATATTGAGTTGTTAATTTAATTCTTTGTTAATGATAATTATTGTTCTTGATTTATTCTTAGTATGCTTAATGCTTGTGGTATATTACACGCCATATTTACATGATCTCAGGTTTTAGGTGAAGGATCGAAAGATAAAATCTAATTGCTTGATAATCTAAGAATTAAACTTAGGAATTGAGACTTATACATAGGCTTAAATCCTTCGAGGGGTACACAATTGTCATGAATTTTAATGAGTTGGAACTTAGATTAATTGTCATGAGAATGAGATTGATGAAGTTTTAGCACATTTTTAGTACCAAGAAATTAGGTTTTAAATAATTTAGGATAAATAGCCTTCAAGAACATAATTAAACATTAGCAAAGATAGGATTACAATTTATCATAGGAGGTAGTGTAGTGAATTCATAGTCCTAGGCCTTTAAACCTTGATTGAATCTTAACTTTTCTTAATTAAATTACTTATCTAATTGCTTCGAGTTTTGTTTTTATTTTAATTTAGCTTTCACTATTGATTTTTGCTCGCTTAAATAATTAAAATCACCGTAATAGTTAGTAATCAATCGATCTTTGTGGGAACGATCTTTATTTATTACTTGTACGATTTGTGCACTTGCAGAAAATCCACAACAATTATGTTCCTAAATCTATTTGAAAAGTTGGGACTATCAAAGAAAGAATTAATCCCATATATTTGAGAGTTAATCGGATTTACTAGAGACAAAATCACCCTAGTGGGATACATCAAGACTTATTTGACTTTAGAGAATGATTCTTTTTTTTAAGACACTTAAAGGTTAAATTTCTCGTGGTTGACTGACCTTCAGCTTATAATGTCATACTAGGCCACCTCTTACTCAATGCTTTCTAGGCTGTCATCTCTATGCACCCACTTGGCCATGAAGTTTTTTGACCAGCATGACAGGGTCGTTATGGTTAAAAGAGACCAGGCTACAACAAGGAAGTGCTATAACGAAAACCTGAAGATTTCCAAGAAGCCACGAACCATGCACCAATATAACAACCTAGTTTCAGTCATTACAGACCACGTCAATGTCCTCCTGATTGAGCTAGATGTGCATGAAAAGATTTGTGGTATACGCCCTTAACCTGATAAAGAACTTTAGTCCTTTCAACTTGGTGCTAAGCCTGACTAGGTAACAAAGATTGGATGACATCTGATCTCGGAAGAAAGATCTCGTTAATTGAATTTCTTGAGAAAAACAAGGATTTCTTCTCCTGGACGTCGACGGATATGTCAGGACTAGACCCCAAATTTATTTGCCACCAACTTTCCAACATGAAGGATGTGAAGCCAGTGGCACAATGAAAAAGGAAAGTCAAACATGAAAGACAAGAGGTAACTCAGAAGCAGGTAAAATAGCTCCTAGATGTTGGATTTATGAGATAAGTTTCTTATACCACCTAACTCTCTAACGTGGTCCTAGTTAAAAAGTCTAATAGAAAGTGGCGTATGTTCGTTGACTATATAAACTTGAATAAAGCTTGCCCAAAAAACCCTTATCCACTTCCCAATATAGACAAATTTGTGGAAAATTTATCTGAATTTCGGCTACTCTCGTTCATGAACGCCTATTCCGAATATAATCATATTCCCACAAACCCAGAAGACAAAGACAAGACCGCGCTTATAACTAAGATGGGAAGTTATTGTCACCGTGTTATGCCATTTGGATTGAAAAATATAGGAAGAACTTACTAACGAATGATTAATAAAGTCTTCGAAAAACAAATTGGTAAGATGCTAGAAATCTATATAGATAACATGATAATCAAGACAATGAAGACTGATGACCATGTGAAAGATTTAGAATAAGTATTTGCCCAAATACGAAAGTATAACATGAGGCTGAACTAAGAAAAATGTGCTTTTAGTGTACAAATTAGTAAATTTCTAGGATTTTTGTTGACAAATTAAGCTATTAAAGCCAACCCAGAGAAATGTCAAGTTGTCATCGATATGCGCATCCTGCAATCCATGAAAGAGGTACAATAACTAATGACACAAATAGTGGCTCTCACTTGTTTTCTAGCTAAGTCCACTAAAAAATCTCTTCCCTTCTTCAAATCTTTAAAAAAGGGAAGGAATTTTAAGTGGATCCTAAAGTGTAAGGCTGTCTTTCAAGAATTGAAGAAGATAGTATCCACACTTCCTATTCTGAAGAGACTAGATTCTGGTAAAATACTATATACCTACTTTTCATTCAGTAATGAAGTAATCTGTTTAGTCTTATTATGAGAGACCAAGGAAGGACAAAGTCCAATTTATTTTGTTAGTAAAGTCCTACAATGTTTCGAACTCTATTATCAGAAGATAGAGAAGCTAGCTTTGGCGTTGCTAATTACGGCAAGAAGGTTATGACAATACTTTCAGTATCACCCTGTGATATTGAGGATAGATCAACTAATTCGGTAAGTGCTGCATAAGCTGGATCTCATTGGGAGAATGATTGCTTGGTCGATGGAACTCTCCAAATTTGGTATTACTTATGAGCCAAGACAATCCATAAAGGTTCAAGTCTTATCCAATATTTTGGTTATGCTTACACCAGATTCATGCTATCCTAGAGCGAATTCCTACACCATCTATGTTAATGGATCTTTGAATCCCAAAGGGAGTGATGCCGAAGTAATGTTAGAAAATGAAGTCAAACTCATATTAGAACATTCTTTGAGGTTTGAGTTTTCGACTTCAAATAACTAAGTTGGATATAAAGTAAGCATTGTTGGCATCAACATAGCAAAAGAGATGGGGGCTATGGATATAATTCTATACAGTGATTCGTAGTTAGCGACATCCCAAATCTGGGGTGAATACTAGGCTAAGGAGCCTTTGTTGCAGAAATACTTAGCCAAAGTAAAGAAGTTAATGGAAAGTTTTGATAATGTTAAGGTAGAACATATTCTAAAAGAGTAGGATTTTAGAGCCGACATCCTATCAAAGCTTTTCAATACTAAAAACCTTAGCAATAATAGGTCCGTAATCTAGGATACCTTACTTACCCCTAATATTATGGAAATGAAGTCCTTTTCGTGGAAGATGATGAAACATGGATGACGTCCATAGTTGCCTACCTCCACAATGGCTTATTACCTGAAGACTAAAAAGAACCCCAGAAAATAGTACGAACAACAGCTTGGTATACCATCCTTGATAATCAATTATATCATCGTAGGTTTTCTTTTCCCTTCCTTAAATGTCTCGATCCAAATAAAGTAGAATATGTCTTAGCTGAAATCCATGAATGGAGTTCTAACCATCATCTCGGCGAAAAGTTCCTAACACAAAAAGTATTAAGAGTTGAATACTATTGGCTATGAAAGCTAATAGCATGGAACATGTTCAGAAATATGATCAATGTCAATGGTTCTCGGATATCTACGTTGCCCTACCAGAAGAACCATCTACGATGTTCATCCCATGGGCTTTTTACTAATGGGGGATGGGTATCCTAGGTCTTTCTCCTCAAGCACCAAGGCAAATCAAGTACTTAGTGGTGACCGTCGATTATTTCACTAAGTGGATTGAGACTGAATCATTATCCATCATCACCTTATCTAGGATCTAGATATTTACTTATAAGAATATTATCAGCAAGTTTGGTATCCCAGAGTCTATTGTCATAGATAATGGAACCCAATTCACGATCAAAAGTTCAAGGATCTCTTAGCTGATCTCAAGATCAAACAACATTTCACATCGGTGGAACACTCAAAGACCAACAGGCAGGATGAAGTCGCCAAACAGGTTATAATTGGAGGAATAAAAAAATGGCTCGCTAACGTTGAAGGAAATTAAGTGGAGCAGCTTGATCATGACTTATGAGCATAACGGACCACACCCTATTCCTTCACAAGAGAGACTCCCTTCAAATTGACCTATAGTTGTGAGACTATGATCATGATGGAAATAGGAGAACTAAGCTAGAAGGAGACAAAACTTTTCAAAAGAGGCTAACTCGAACCTCATCTGTCATAACTTAGACTTGTTGGAAGAATAACTTCGCATTGCCCATATCCGTGAAGCCGCCCTTAAATGGAGGTTTGCAGCATGATATAATTCAAACGTGATACCACCATGATTCATTCCTGGTGACCTCGTACTTCGTAGGACGGATATCGAAGGTAAAAATGTGAAAGATGAAAAAATTAACTCTTAATTGGGATGGACCATATAAGATCGTGTCCAACATAAACACTAGAGCCTATACTCTAGAAACCATCTCTAGAAAAACCATTAAGAACTTTTGGAATGTTGATAAACTAAAGAAATACTATAGTTAGATGCCTTTAATTATTATTTTTATCATGTAAATGATAAGTTCCGACATGAATAAATCAATCATTATTTTTCCAACACTTGGTTATTTTATTCACCTATAACTATTGCAGCCCACAAAGTGATCGTACCTTGACATGGTTTGAGGAATACAAGGTCCAATTAGGATCAGATATTCCAATGCGTGAATGAAGGTCAAAAAGGGGAAACTAGTTGACCAGTTTCTGAGCTCAAGAAGCAAATTCAAGGGTTTTAACCCACGCCCTAATGAGTCTGACCTTAACTCATAAGCCTAAAAAAGGTTTAAAGAGGTTAAGAGTAGCTAGCCATTGCTCGGGATAAAGCAATAACATTTGTCATGGATGCCACTCCAAAAGGCTCTTGTGTCAAAATTATACTTCACAATTTCACACTTAGAAATTTGACTAAGTGCCAAGAGTACTGACAAAAATGTAGAAACATAATTTAATAAATAAATTGAGTAGACTTCAAAAAAGGAACCACCAAGATTGAGTGTTGGACTCATCTTGGTTAGGGAAAACATGAGTGTTCGTTAAGTGTAAAAGAGAAACATCGTGATCGGGTGTTGGACCCATCTTGGTCGAATAAAAGGAAGAATATGCGCTAAGTGTAAATAAAGCCACTAAGATCAAGCGTTGGACTCATCTCGGTTATAAAAGAAAAAGGGGACAATAAGAATACGAAGAAAAATATTCCAAATATAAAAATATATAATGCTCGAAGTCCAGGACTTGTTCATTTACATATAAAATGAAACCCCACGCAAAGGACAAAATAAAACGATAAAATAAATATCAAGCATCTCGGGTAGGCTCTTCTTGATTGATGACTTCCACCTCGACCTCCTCTACTAGTCCGCTTTCCGAACTCTCTTCCCCTTGTTCCTTATCATCTTCCGCAGTTGCAGGAACCTGATTTAATGGAGTGGGCACTGGGATGACATCCACAATGCATCCATCACGGACCACCTTCCTCGAACTAGTTCCATCAATGACGAGATCCAAATTCAACAAGCTTAGTTGAGAGAGAGTGTTTGAGAAAGATTCAACCACCGAATTGGCCCATTCATCTTCGATATATAAAATATCACTTTTAAACTTGGACTTGGATTGCTTGAGAATTTCATTCTCAGTCCAAAAAGCGATTAGGGTCGATTCAGCAGAAGTCATATGATCTTTCATATTATTTTCTCGAGCAATCGCCTCCACAAGCTAGACCTGGAGCCTGACCATCTCAGCCTTGTGCAGCCCAAATTCCTCACTTACTTGAGCCAACTGCCCATCTTTTTGAACAATGGCCAGCTCAAGTTCTTTTTTTTCACCCCGGAGGGAGTCAAGTTCTTTTCCAACTCTTGAGTTTGACGAATCGACTTGAAAGTGGATTCCAAAAAGCAGAGGATCGAGGCGTTGCGCAGATCCCTCATCTGAGCATCTCGGATTATGTCTATCAAGTCTTATTCAATAAGGACGTCTTGGTCCATCGGGGTCAGCAAAGTGTTGTTGGTAATCTGACCAAGATCAACTCTTCCACCCCAAACTGGATGCCTAGTGAATTGAAAAGGGGCACCCTTTAGGATCTCAGATTCTCGGTTAGAGGTTAAGTCCATTGGCGCAGCTTCAACCACTGGCCTCTTGCCTCATAGCTCTCGTCTTCCCTCCCATTTCTTCTTCCAAGTCCATAGTGGTTATGTGGGAGAACTAGGGTCCCCATCTTGAGGTTAAGATTGAGCTAGAGGGACTGAGATGGTAGGTTAGGATCTATACTCTGAAGCTCTAGCCTTTTGCTGGGCCAACCGCATAGCGAGAGCCTCGAGCCCGCCTGGAAGAATCATGCTTTCTGTAAACAAGAAACAAGAATGTTACAACACTTAGAAGTAAATTTGGAAATACAAGTTTACTAAACATATGTATGACAAAATACTTAAGAATGACTTTATAGAGTTGAATGGCTCATCTAGGACATCTTTACAATAGATGACCCCACTTTTATCAGCAAACTCAACTAGAAAGTTCAGGACGTCGACCTTGTCTTCAGATAAGGTGGACATCAGAGTCTCAATCTACTCAAGATTTTGATTCCAAACTGCCTGTGTTCTGTACAAAAATAACATAAGTTCACCTTTCAGGGTAACAAAAAAAGGTGTTATCCCTGGAGCTCCTTCCACCCTAAAGAAATCCTTTGTAAAATTCTTAAAGGATTCTTGATAAGGCTTGAACACTTTACGACTTACTTATGCACTTAAAGTGACACATCCTTTTTGGAAGCTATTCCTAGAGGACGAAAATCGGGTGTAGAGAAAGAAAAATGACTTCACAGAGTATGGTCATCCGAAGGTTTTGCAAATAAGCTCAAAAGTTCAAATGAAATTCTAAGTATTTGGGTGTAGTTAGGTTGGAGCCATGCATAAGTGATTGAGGACTCCAATTTTGAACTCTGAGAATAGAAGTTAGACACCAATGTGAGTGAACAGAGCTTTTTACAGATACATGAAATGGTCACCCTCTGTTCTCGTTGAACAGACCCTCTCATTGTTAGTCGGAGCTCGGACAACGTACTCTCTATCTCTTAACTTATCCTCTATTAAGGGTAAATATTCCTGCTTGACACAAGCATCCTCTGAGCTCTCCACGCTAGAGGGAGTCCTAATACTTCTCAGTCTACCCACTGGTAAAGACCATCATTTCTGGGGATGATGAACTCCCTGGGCTGCAATGTAGATCCTCTTTGGCGTCCCATTTTTGAACAACTAGCTTCACTTACAGAGACCGCACTCATGTTAGAATCAGAAGAGGTTTTATCTAGACTCTCTAACTCTATCATGAACATGAAGTGCAGATGTGTTGGTCTTTATCTTGCAAGTTCTCATGCATGACCCGCACTCTGTAGTGCCTCCAAGATGTCAATCTCAATTTTCAACCTCAAACCCTACCAGAACCTCCACTATGAGAAGGGTGTCTCTGTCGTGCTTGAGACGGAGGAGACAACAGAGCACTCAAAATTTCTAAGGAACTACTTTTTTTGTCACTATTTTAAGACATTCACTCTCACAGAATGAAAGTTTTAGAAGAAAAAGAGAGTGGAAAATGAAACTACCTTGAAAATAAGTTGAGGGAAGGATTGAAAAGAGGATGGAACCACAAAAAACCACTATTTAGGTTCGTCGAAAATCGCCTATGCTCGTCAAAGAAAAAGGCAGAAATGGCAAAGGAAGGAGAAAAGAAAGGGATTTTCCCCTCATTCCTATTTATAAGCGTAAAGAAACTCCCCCCAATCGTTGCCATAAAGATGGGTAAAAATGAAAGTTCGCATTGAATTTAAAATAGTAATCATGGCTATACGAAACACAAGCGGTGGCTTCCAATATCTTTTGGCCACATGGCGATTTGTACCTAACAAAGCAATTGAAAGGACGACACTCAGAGTTGAAACAATCCATGATGTTGCAAGAAGATATTCAAACCAGATCACAAAAGTATGTTATGATATTATGATATGTTTATAATACAGATCTCGGTTCAAGATCAAATTACTTTCAAAATTAAATGGGCCCTGCAAATAAAATCTGTATGGGGTAACCTATCATGGATCCTGGATGACGGTGTATTGACTTTAAGCAAAGTGATCCATTCCAGATCCCGACCTTATTCATTAACACTGGGGGCATCTAGTATGTATCACGGACCTCGACCTTTTGGTAAAAGCATTACGAGATTCAGCATTTATGTTATGACTTGGATCCCTTTGTCTCAGACGTGTCGTTTGCTCCTGATAATTTTGAATATTCTGACACTCAACTGTCACATTTAAGCGTCAAGTTGGGGACAACTATTTTGAACTAAGTTTCAGGCTAGTGATACATAAGCAACTGGACCCTATAGAATTAGATCTTAGATATTTATGAACGTTATTAGATAAGTAAAACATTCCTATATATGAGGAGTAAATCTCTAACTAAATCTCTTATAAATAGGGAAGTCAATTATATCCCTCATAAATAAAGGAATAAATTATAAGAGATGACAATCTTATTAGATTCTTATCTTAATTAACAATATTTAATATAACTTTAACCATGACTCTTATTAACTAAGACACTTCTATAAATGCCATATACGATAACAAAAATATACATCTAATTCTAAATACTATCTATATTATGTACGGTATAACTCAAGCATCAGAGTATTTTTTGTAAATACTCACTCCTTACACTACTATCACAATCACTATGTATCAAAGAAAACTATTTTTATAAATCTTATTTAAGTAACTCGTTAAAACTCATGTAGAATAAAATTAATTATAATTAAATAATAAAAATTGTATAAATATAAAATAATGTATTAATTTATCTGAGTGAGAGTATTCCACTTGATAAGATTCCATATATTTGAAGTGTCGAGTCTCGGTGATTGGTACAATACAAATGTTATTTTTTGGAATAATTTTATATTTTTATATCAAATAATACATATATTTATTTTTATATTTTATTTAATATTATTTATTATACATATTTTTTATTATTATTATCTCTTATTCAATTATATCCCTAGAAAATAATATAAACAATAATACACTTTTTTTTAGAAATATAAGAATATCTTTTTTCTTTCCTAAAAACACGTAAGTACCTCCTATAAGCTGGTGGCGTTGCTTGCATCCTTTTCCTTATTGTCAGGCACGATTCTTACAATTCCTATGGCCATTCGATGATTTGATGAAAACAAGAGTTAACTGAACCATACTCTAACTGCAATAAAATCAAGAATCAAGGAGGGCTTAGGACAAAGTTAATTACACCGATTTTTTTTTTTTTGTCTTCTTTTACTTATGTCTCACCGACTTAAAATCATTTGCGGAAAATTTTCACTTATCCCAAAAAATATTTTACGCCACTCATTTGTTTTAATAAAGGATAATTTATTTAAATATAATTATTTTTACTTACACTCAAGACTATTTAATATTTTTTTAATTTTTGTACAAAATAACCTTGAAAGGTTGATAAAAGTGGACGAAGGAATTATATTTTTTTAAAAGAAATATGAGAATATGAAGCTATAGAATCGCTTGGGAAAAATAGGTATTGATGATATAGTTTTCTAAAACATCTTTCTCATGAAAAAATTGTGGGTAAACTATAATTTACTCCCCTTAAATTGCATTGATTATCATTCGAATCACGTTAACTTTTTTTGTGTCATTAAATTTCATTAAATTTTTTATTTAAAGTGAAAATGTTAACTTTAGCATCCCTAAATCTTAAAAGAAATAAATAGTCATGATTTTACTAGTGACTAATTAGTTTAAAATTTTGACTAAATTAAAAACACATGCATCACAATTATCGCTCAGATGTTCTGCATCCACACCTCTACATTCACCATATTATACATCACTTGCGAGTCAGTAATAGCATAAGTCATAGCATGTGGGTGATAACAGATTTGTCTCTTCGTCATTTTATAATTGCTGCATAGGTTGACAACTGCTGTTATACATGTAAATAGTGAAAAAATAGTATATGCTAACACCTAATTGTAACACCACCTTTGTTAAATTGACCAAACTAAAAGGGGGTTTCAAGTGCAAAGATGATAGTGAAATGTAATTTATAACTTAGTCATGATTTTAGGCTAATTACCGTGGCTATTCATTTTATTTTGGATTTAAGGAAGTTAAAGTTAATGAAATATAACATTTTTACTTCAAACCAAAAGTTTATGAGGGTTTAGTGATAAAAATAAAAGTTTAAGGGGATCGAGTGATAAGTGATAAACTTGAGAGAAGTAAACTATATAATTTGTCCAAAAATATTTTATAAATCTCTCGCATTCAAATTTCGTGTACTATGCTAACAAATTATTGAAATATTATTATTGATTATAGAAGTTACTCCCTCCATTTCAAAATAAATATCATTTTATATAATTTTTATTTTATTTGTTGCTTTTAAAAACGAAGAAAGTATTTGATTATTTTTTAAAATTTATTCTTGTCTGTTGGTATCTCTGTTAAGGAGAATGAAAGAGAACATTAATGGAAGAAAAAGATAATTTAGTTAAATATAATTATATTTTCTTAAAATTGTGAGTATTTAATAGTTTTTTTAATATATGTGTAACAATACTAAATGATAAATATTATGAAATAGATAGAGTAATCATTAATTAATAATATGTTAATAATTTATTAGTCTAATGTATATATTTTAGATATGGATAACGAATTTAATCTAAAGGTATTGTTGGGTAAGGAAAATGAATTTAATTTTGATATAATTTTTTTTACATTTACATCTAGCTATGTATTTTTACATTATTTAATAATCTTGATAATTCATGTAGTTATTAATATAATTAAATTCATTAAATAATGTATTGATACAAGATTAAATAATAATATAAAAAATCTTATATTAATAGTATATCAAAATTAAATAAGGATTAATGAGTATTAAAGAATATGTTGGGTAATTAATGTTAGTTTTGTTTAGAAAACGAAAAAATGACTCACAAGATAAGCTTGAACAGAAGAGTATATGTCGAATTTTTGTCTTGAAACATTCTTTATATTACTTATAATAAAATTATTAAATAAAAATATTTAATATATTAATAATTTAATAAAGTTTGTTTTCAAAATGTCTTGCGTGAAGCCAAAGCATATGTCCATTTTTGGGTGAATTTTGGGGCCAACATTATTGATCCTTGGAAGCTATCACTTTGACTTCTCTGCGTGTAAGTTTGAGCTCCAGTGTGCTGGGTTATGTCATGGGGTGTGGCTTTCTTAAGAAGTAGATTTCCCGTTTCTTTCTTTCTGCATAAAAAAATGTTAAGTTAAGACACACGTTAATGGATAAAAAGATAAAATATTAAATAAAAAATAAAAATATCTAATATATTAAAAAATTTAAAAATATTTAACATTATCTTTTCCAAAAAATTTATGATGATTTAATAAAGGTAATAAATATTATTTGTTTTTGATATTGAGTAATTATTCACATAATTTTAAGTTAAGAGTATTGGTTAGATAAAATTTTCCAAAATGGTAAATCCCCGAAATGGTTAAGCAATAAATACTATCTTTGATTTTTTAACGTGTGTGTTTAGGATAAATATTAACAAAACTCTTTAAAAATGTTTATATATATTTTTTACTTTAGCTAATTATGAAAATTAATAGAAAAACTCATTAGAAAGATTTATGTTTTTTTCTTATCACTACCAAAAACAATTTTTTTCTTAACACAAAACTCAGCTATTAGCTGGTCATTAGGAGCTCCAATAGGAAGCTCTTCTTCCAAGCCCACAAGATGCAGCCTAGGTCTTTATTAAAAAAAAAATCCAAACATTATTAGTATTACTTCAAATTTCGATGGCGTTAGGTGGCGCGTTAGGTAAGTGAAAAGAAAGAAAATTATTAATTACACATCTCTAAAAAACACATTTCCACAAATATGAGATGTATGACATAATTAATATATATATATAATAAAGTAAAATTAAATAATAAAAATTATATAAATATAAAATAATATATATAAATATTTATAAATAACTTTATTAGATAAGAAAACATACAAGTGATTTTTCTAATTAGTGTTTTCAACAAGAAGTGATTGAATAAAGCAAACAACTTTATACTGATGGGTATATTAAATTATATCTTATATTTTTATTATTAATAATGTATATATTTTTTTAATATTATTTATTATATTTATTTATTATTATTATTATTTTTGTTTTTATTAAATTTAATATCCTTTAAAAAAATATTAATAATATATACATTTTAATTTCAACTCAGCACATCAATGCTATAATCCCTTTATCACAAAAGAAAAAGAGAATTGCTTAATGTGTGATGGCATGAGAACATTTTCACACAATCATCTTGTTGTCATTTGTGAAAATTCCTGAAAAGTGAAAACCGTTTACCTGACAATGACATGTCGCGGTACTCAAAGAAAAACAATCATAAACAAGATGTGAATTTATGATTAAAGTTGAAATACTCGTACACGGACGGCTCAAGGGTTAGGCTGCTGAATTCTTCGCTTTAGGCCCTAATATTCTATAGGTTCTATAATTTTATAATAATATATTAATGATTGTTTAAATAAAAATATACAAAAATAAAAATAAATAAAATATTTATATATTTTTCTCTTTTAATTATCTTTATTTTATCTGACATCCCACATCCCACATCCCTATATATTCTGAATTACTTTTTAACTTCCAAAATTTATATAAAAATATGCAAAAGTGTAAATGTTAAAAAAAAAAAAATTGCCATATATACTCTCACCTTCTTAACTAAGTATTTAGGAAATTTTTGTTATTACTTCTATTTTACGATAAAAAGTTAAAATCATGAGATAATAAGCTTGCATCTCCAAAAGCTAGAATAATAAAATTAATAAAAATTATTTTTTAAATGTCACTTTCTATACTATTTTTTATATTATTAATTATATTATTTTATCTTACTTAACCACAATTATTAAAAAGTTAAATAAAAATTAATATAAAATAAAAAATGATGTACATCATCATTTTTCATAATAATGATAATAATAATGTAGAAAACCGATTCACCAAATTTGGACAAGTAGCTAGTCAAAAAGAGCGTGATTAATAGTTTCAAGTTCAAAAGCAGTTGCTTGGCTCCTGGAGCACTGCATTAAATATGGAAATGAGCACCCAAAAAGTCAAGTGCTTGCGTCAAAATTGAAGTGTCATATTTTCTTCAAGCTGATACTTGCGCCCCATTAATTTCTGGTTCTGTTCTTACACTTGGTTTAATTATCCAAGATGGAAAAAGGACCAAAAGGGTCAGAGAAGAAGGTGATGGTGGTCATAGATGAAAGCGAGCATAGCTACAATGCACTCATTTGGGTACTTGACAACCTCAAAGAACTAGTCAATAAGTCATCATTAATCATATTTGCCACACAGCCACTTCCCAACTACAGTTTTGCTTCCATACCACCACAGCTATGTTCAGCTGGTTTGCACTATCCATTTGGACCCAGTTACGCATCTACTACTCTTGCTCTCTATTTTCTTCTCATATTTTGAAAGTTTTCCATGTTAAATCTACTTGGCTGCCTAGTGTATGATCAAACCAACTTCGAGAAATATAGAATTTAAATTTGGTTTCAGAGACTTCATAATCAAGAGTAACATGTCTTTTTGTGGTAGTGATGTAATTGTGATGTCTTTTTAAATTTATAATGAGGTGGTTTAGAATTTAGTTTGAATTGTTGTAACTTGTATTGTTGGAACTGGGGAGAGTAATTGCACTATTATCTCAAATTGAAAATTTCTGGGTCATATCACAGATCAAGATTTGATCAAGTCTATTCTAAAACGGACTAGGAGCATATCAGAGGGTCTCTGCAAGAAAGCCAAGAGTATCTGTGCCAGTCGAGGGGTATGATGACGTATTCCTATTTTCTTTAAATCAAGAAATTTTGCCATTTTATGATTTCATGAATATTTTATTGAAGTTGAATTGTTTGCTATTGTTTCATATCAAGCAACCTTCATTCTTTCATTTTTATATTTCACGACTCTGAATCTGTTATAAATTTAAGTTGTAATTAAAAGAGATGTAAGTGAATCACTAGTTTCCGATCAACTCCTTATAACTGACTGTTTGTAGAACTGTAGCTCAGCCAAAAGTTTTCTTAAACTTTACAATTATCTCAATCTGAGGTTAGATAAAAGTTTTCATGAAGTAGTATGTTCTGATGCTCCCAGGCTGATGGGCTAGAACCAAATTCTTGCTGGGACTCTTCAAGCTTGGATGTCTTGAAAATGGGGGTTAGGTACATGTAAAGACACTCTAACACTCAAGTCAGTATGGTATGCTAGATTTTGTTAAGAGCAGGAAAAAAATGCTTACCAACATCTTTAATGTTGCTATTTATAGAGGAAATGAGGTTGGCAGCGTGTAGGAAAGTTTGTGCCCTAAAAGGGACCTCTAGTTATAGGCCTACTTTGGCATGTATTATTAGAATTTCCTTAGTCCAGTTGGGGCATTCCTTTTGTATTAAGGCAGGGATTACCTTTCAGCTATGTTAGTGGCCTTAGCCTTTAAAGGCCCAAAACTCTAGGATGGATCAGTGCTCCTAGGTTGGTGCCTCGATTGTTATCATAGTGCCGAGCTCTGAGATGATTCTATTTTGGGCTTTTTGTATTGACTGTCTTGAACTAATTGTATGAAGCCGGAGCACAACGCTTGTTGTGTGAATCGTGCCCCGAAGTGGGAGGCTAACAGATGTTTCCAGTGGGTATGACTTTTGGCTTGTTTGAGACGCCTCAACTGCTGAGTGCACGTCCTTTTGCTTTCCTTCCAACAGTCTTTTGGCCACATGGCATTGGTTGGTTTGTCCACGTGTGACTTTAGGCTTGTGGTTACGCGCCTTATCATTATTTTGAATTGTATGTTGTGGACTATTTTGCCTCCATTAGTGGGTGGTAGCTACTTACCTTTCTCCTTATAAATAGGAGGTCATGGATCTCTGCATCATTCCCGTTTTTTGTGGGCATCAATCATGTCTTTGAAGGTTTCCTCTATATTGATGTACTTTTAGGAGCATTGTTTCAGCTCTTCTAGCGTCTTTGAGCTCTTTTTGGCAAATGACTTCGCAAACTCTCCACGTTTCAGACCGCCCATGATCGCGTGCATGGAAGCATCATGATTAAAATCACGGACCTCTAGTCATGCCATGTTAAACCTATGCATATAATCGTGGAGAGTCTCGTCTTTCCCCTGCCTGGTACTAACAAACTTTGAGTGGTCCTAGGATGAGTTTTACTCGTTGCGAAGTGAGTAAAGAAACTCTGTATTGCTTCATCAAAGTTGTTAATTGACCGTGCTAGCAAGATAGTGAACCACTTCTGGGCAGCTTTCCTGAAGTTACACAAAAAAGCTTGGCATCGAATGGGGTCAATTTCTCTTGTGAGCAAAATTGAGGCCATAAAAGCATCTAAGTGCTCTTAGGGGTCCATAGACCTATTGTATGCCTCAATGGTATGAGGCTTAAAGCCTTTTGTAGTTGTACACCCATGATGAAGCTGAAGAACGAGTGGCTGAAGTTCTAATGGGCCATATTCTAATGTATATGACCAGAGGTGGTGGAAGGCTCGTGCCTTGTTGTTCACGGTGAAGGTAGGGTTGTTTTACAACATTTGATTGTATCAATACCTGAGCTCTGTGATCCACTCCTACCTCAGCATCATTTTCAGCTACCTACTCCCAGTTTCCATTCAAGGCTTGAAGAATCTCTGTGAGTTGATCCTGTTGATGATTGAGCATGGCATACAGCTGCTAGTTGGTAGAAGGTGGGTTTGGTGCTCATTATTCTTGCAAAACAGGAGAGGAAGCTTGCTGAGCTAGAGTAGAGGCTTGGTGTTGCTGGGTAGGTTGCTCCACCCTTTGGACGATAGAACGGAGCTGTTGGGATGCAACTAGCTTACTAAGGGTGTTAGAGGCTTAAACCCCATCCTTTTGCTCCTGGTTCATCACCGTTTGCTTCCTAGTAACAGCCATAGTAGAAAGATGGGAATGATAATTTACTAGATTTTCACAAACAGCGCCAATTTTCTGATGCTCCTAGGCTGATGTGCCAGAACCAAATTCCTATTGGGAGCTCCTCAAGCTTGGAGGTCTTAAAAATAGAGATTAGGTACCTACAAAGACACTACAATGCTCAAATCAGTATAGTGTGTTAGGTTTAGCTAGAAGTATGAAAAGACGCATATGAACATCCTTAATGTTTCTATTTATAGAGGGAATCTCTCTAGTAGTTGGTAGTATGCAGAAAAGTTTATGCCCTAAAGAGACCTCTAGTTGTGGGCTCGCTTTGGCATATGTTGTTAGAATTTCCTTAGTCCAGTTGGAACAACCCTTCTATATTAAGGTAGGGATTACCCTTCAACTATTAGTGGGCTTGGCCTTTAGAAGCCTAAAACTCCAGGATGCATCATTGTGTATCCTTAATGATGAGTGCTCACCATACTTTAAGGGGAAAAAAAGAAACAAAAGTTTATTCTAGTTTTAAAAATGTTTTCATATACCTACCTAATTAAAGATCATTGGACCAGCTTGTGGCTTGTAGGAACACTCAAGCAAAACTAAAGATCTAATAAATTGCTTCTCAGTGCCTGAGAATGGACCATTATCCTAGCTTAAGTATGAACTTGGGCCTCTTTTTTTGTAGTATATATCAATTTTCATTGATTTGGTGAAAATAGAGAAAATCAAGAAGACAGATAAAAGCAACTTGTTTATCGTCCTGACGTGCAGCAAGGTAAGATTGAGGAATGAATACGATAATGGAATAGCTATATCGAAAAAGGTAAGTTGATGAGAAAAGCACAAAAGGATGCAGTTGTCCTTCTTGTATCTGTTGAACATTACAGTTTCTGTTGGATGTGTTCATTTTATCAGATGTGAACCTTTTACCATTGACAGTTTAAGGGTAATTAATGGACTAGCATGCTTCCTCTTCTAGATTTAGACATACTCTTTTAGCTAAGTGACATGGTCCTTGTTGTTTGAGATATAATCTATGAATCACTGACACGACACACGACACACTCGGACACAGACATGAGAACACATTTTCTAAAAATTGTAAAACATAGACATATATATATATATATATAAAGCTTTGAACTTTACAATATATTAATATATGGTAAATGTGTTAATATTTGCTATTTTATAATCCTCTCTTAAAAGATTTGAAACATCATTTTTATTGATATTTTTCAAAAAATTTCCTAAATGAACTTTTCCTTACAAAACTAGTCATGTACTAGTACATATACTACAAAATAAAATTAACTAGATTGAGTATCTAAAGATTAATTTCATTTTGCTCTTCACTATTGTTGTTATTGCCTTCATCATGTCTATGCCATGTCATAGTCGTGTTGAAGCTAAAAAGAAATAATTTTTTAATTGGACAAGTACGAACACGTGTTATTATTGTGTCAGACATGTGTCCAAAACTCAAACACGACACTAAAATAGTGTGTTCATGCTTTATAGGATATAATAAAGTCATTCATGTGCTTTTACTTAATAACTGAAGTTTTTGGAAGAGTTGATTCATGACATGATATCAGAGTTTTTATGACCAAGTGATCTAGAATTTGATCCTTGTCGCCCACATTCTTCTAATATTTTTTTAATGTTGAATTTCAACATACGGTAAAAATGGGTCATGCATTATCCACGCTTCAAACTTAAAGGGCTCTTACGTGAGGGAGCTGTTAGAGATATAATAAAGTCATTCATATTCTTTCATATAACAGCTTAAATTTTTGGAAGAGTTGATTCATGATACATGTGAGAATGAGCGAGAGTTGAATTTTTCACTGGTATAAAACTAGATTGGATTGTAAATTGTTGAATAAAGATAAGGGTTTGTTAGCTCATCTTCTACTTATCCTCTCTATCTTCATCAGATTGTGCATGTCTAAGTTTGACTTTTATACATATGCATTATGTGCATTTATATTCACAGGTGTTTGTAAAAGCAATTACTGAAGCAGGGGAACCAAAAGAGGTCATATGTAACGCAGTTTATAAGCATGGAATTGATTTGCTAGTTATGCCTAACTATCACAACAGTCCCTTAAAAAGGTTCGTTTAATTTTCCATGATCATGAAGACTTGAAATTTTCCTATAGTATGGCTATATGATCAGTTACCCTGCAGGCGCAGGCTCACAAAACCTTCTTTGGTGGTTCCTTTCAATCATGCTTGTCATTGTATTTGTTTTATTGATTTAACCTGCCATATATTGCACGTTTTGCATTAATGAAGGATAACCACTAAAAGAGTTGGCTGTGATCAGTTTTAAAGTCACACTTAGTTGTCTCTTTTGAAGCATCAATTTTCACATGGTCATATATGTTCAAAACCTTATTATATACTTGTACTATTGTAGTATCTTCCATGTGTGGTATACTGGCCATTGTAGTGTCCCCTCATTCAAATCTGATTGTATGTTTGTCCTCTAATACATATTGTGCCATCCTGTTGAAAAAACTAACTTTTTTGACATCCTATATTGATTGAATATGGTGCAGGGTTTTTGTGGAAAGTTTGAGCGACTATTGCTTGAGAAACGCCAAGTGTCCTGTTCTTCTTGTGCACAAACCAGCAGAGCAAAAAAATAATGGGGATATGTAAATGACCCCTAAGTTTGTCTTATGAACTAAAATATTGTAGCGAGAGTGGTTACCAGTACATGCAGTGCTAGGTTGCGGATTGAAAATGCCTCCAGTATATTCAATGTGCATTAAATATACTGAAGTCTCTTTAAAACTGCAGTATAAGTGAGACATAAAATTAGAGCTCTAAAAGTACGTTTAGTAAGGTTTTCAATCTTATATGTGATATATTGTACCTTGTTTATCTGCCCCTGCCCATTTGTTAAACCAAATTAATAGCAAGAAGACTCTCTTGTTGCTCAAAGCACTTTTTTATTCTCGCAGGAAATGCATAATGTTCATCAACTGAAGAAATCTAATTGGATAACTCATAACTGATAACTCATCTTAGCCAATATTTTATCTATTAAAAGGAAAAAATACAATTTATCCCTTTAAACTATACCTCATATGCATTTTACCCTTGAGGTTTAAGGTGCAATTGAACCCTCAAAGTTTATTAAAGGATTTTAAAACCTCCTCACTCTTTAAAACCGTCTAAATGGGTGACGGAGCATCACCATCTAAAGAGGCAGTATGATAACATATTCAATATCAGTTTTGAAACTCTCAAAGTTTAAATAATTCTCTTCCCCGAGCACCTAGAGATCGGAAAGCTCTACCTTCGATTTGGACGGAACTGGCGTTGAATCATTCTCTTCCTGAGCCAATGTAATAGAGATTATGGAATTCCAGAAGTTGCATTCAGTTTAAATTCTAGAAACTCATTAGGACTCCCACTCAATCCTACTTTCAGTGGTAGTATTCCTCATTACAGCTACATAAACAGCCTGAAAAGTATTACTTAGGACAATCTTCAATTAATCCTCTCTTTTTATTTTATTTTATTTTTTTATGTAACTCTTGCACTTTTTTCTCGGTTGATACATAATATCTTCGAGTTTGGCTATTAATATCTCATTGCTGTTTGGATTAATTGTTAGAAACGAAGAAGTTAAAAATAAAGTTAAGACTTCAAGCAGAAGGAAGATGCAATTAACTCAGAGTTCGTATCAAATATTTCAGAGAGCAACTCATAAACAAGAGTGATAAAAGACAAGTAGTCAATGTAGTGTTATTTCAATCATCTAACAATTCACACATAAATAAAGCAGACGCAATAAATTTTAGAAAGCAATGGCATTTAGAAGATGAGAATTATTAGTCTTTTATTTGTTTTAAGTTGTAGAAGTTAATTTCATGGAGGCAATTGAAAGAACCAACTGTGAGGAAGACTAAAACGGGTAGTAAGAAATTAAGACTCCCTCTAGGGTTGAGAATCCGTGATACCTTCCGATATATCTTAGAGACTTCGGCCATGAACATATTTTGGAAATCTGCATTTCTCCACATAATTGAACAGAAGTAAAAGGCGTTGAGAAATTTAAAGTGGCGCCGATAGTGGTAGTGTTCAACAATTGAATTTTAGAGTTGAAATGAGATTATGAGAATATTATAAGTTTGGCCTATGTAAGTCTTACCTATTTAACAAGAAAAATGACATTCATATATCATTTTTTAACAAATATTATTTTGCACACTATTTTTAATAGTTGTGATTAAGTAAGAAAAAGTGATAAGAAAAAAGTGATATGATTAATAGTATAAAGAGTAGTGTAAAAAGTGATATAGAGAAAAATAATATAAAATAATCATGGTTAATTTAATAAATAAATCAAGTTTATTGTTTTAAAATAGTTTATTTAACTATACAAGTTAAAACTATCAACCTAAACCCTACACTGTAAATAAACTAGACAGTAAGCCCCCTTATAAGTCCACAATATGAATTTAGACGTATTTTATGGGAATTTATGCTACTAATGAGTGGATTATTCTTGATAATTTGAGTTTTTCATTTCTCTATGTTTTTAGGTTCAAAATGAATGTTTTGGTATGGTTTCATAAAGATTTGTATGAGCTAATTGCAAAGGAGTTGAGTTCAGAATTAAGATCGCTAAGATTCACAGAATTCTTAACCTTTGTGTGATAAAATGGATATAACTTGAGTTACAAATGTCAAAATTAATTGATTCTAGTGGGGTTGAAAAGATAAAAAAGAGAGTTACAACTTTCATGAAGACTGCAAAGTAAAATTCTCACTCCAGGGAATCACACGGAGTAAAATAGTAACTCAGATGGGGTACCCCAAGTGAACTCACATGGCCCCGTGTGAGGTGTCAAAAGCTCAAAAACTTTTTTTTTAAAATCCTAATTGATACCTTTCATTACTTAGGGGTAAATTAAGGATTTACTTAGGAACCAATTAATTGAAGAATTACTTTGGGACCAATTAAGGAGTTTAAGTTTCTTAAATTTAGTTTCTTAAATTCAATCAAGATTTTTTCATTACTTTGGGACCAAGTAAGGAGGTTAAGTCCTAATACAACTACTTGAGGGTCAACCTCCTATAAATAGACAAGAGATAAAAGCTTTGGGGGAGCTTGAGAGAGGCTTTTGGGAGATTAGAGAGGCAACAAGAATTGAAGAACAAGGGTTGGAAGCAAGTTCAAGGGACAAGAGACATCTATTGAAGACATCCTTCTTTCTTTCTTCTTCTTATTTTACTTTTATATTCTCTTATTTTAAGATTGATTCATGATTGTATTTATATCTTTTAATCTTGTTTGTTCTTTAATTGCCATTTTTGTCTCAATTCCCTTTTTCTAGGGTTAAGATATTAATTATTGTATTTGATTCATTCCTAGTGTACTTAAAGCTTGAGATATGTTGCTGGCTATACTTAGATGATCTTAGGTATTAGGTGAACAATCGAAAAATGAAGTCTAATACTTAATAATCTAGGAATTAAACTTGAAAATTAAGACTTAGAGATAAGCTTAATCCTTCGAAAGTTAATGGGATATCATAGAGCTTAATAGATTTTAACTAATTTAATTGCCATGAGAATGAGGTTGATTTAGTTTTAACATGTTTTTAGTGTCAAGAGATTGAATTTTAAATAATTTAGTATAGACCATTTTAAAAAACACAATTAATCATTACTAAAGAAGAATCAATGTTTATCATGATGAGTAATTGTAGTGGATTCCTAATCCTAAAGCTTTAATGCTTGGTTACACTTTAGTCTCCCTAGATTTGTTAGTTTTGTTAGTTATTTTGATATTTTTATTTAATTGCACTTTATTCTTATTTTTGATCGCCTAAATAATTAAAATTGTCGTAGTTTAGTAATCACACGATCCTTGTGGGAACAATACTTTGCCCATTACTTTGACGACTCGTGCATTTGTAAATTTTCCACAACACCAATTATTTAAACTTTTGCAGTCATAGGAGCAAAATAATCCCCTTTTTTGAAATAACATGTAATATCTTAAAAGAGCTACAATGGACCTACAAAATTGTTGTTAGAAAATGCTAAGAAATGCAAGAGAGAGGAAACATCATAAATACTTCTTATAGAAATGCCTTAATCTTTTGCCAAACTAATCCAATGTATGGTCGTAGATCCTAAATTATTTATTCAAAAAAGGTATCTAGCTACTCCAATTAACTACATTAACATATATAGCAAGACAAGTTTGATATCTCTCTTAAGCAATTGGGTAATCACCTTGGACTTGAAGAAGAGTATTGTAAACATAATGATACTAATGAACAATTTGCTCATGAGAAAGTTTATGTGATGGAGGAATGAAAGTCCAACAAGTCCTCAAAGAAAAGACCTTGAGATTCTAGAAAATCTCATAAAGAGAACAATGGTAGCAACAGTGAAAACAAAAGGAAGAAAAAGAAAGGAAGTCGTTACAATTGTAGAAAGCTTAGACATTTCAAGAATGAATGTCATTTTCTAATAAAGAAGAACAAAAAGAAGGATTCTGGTTCTAGTGCAATAAAAGACAACCTTGTTAATATCATATCTAAGGTCAACATGATTAAAGATGTTAGAGCATGGTGGATAGATTCTAGTGCAACCCACCATGTGCGAAAGAACAAAGAGCTTTTGAAGACCATCAAGTAAGATGATAGGGCAGTTCTTTACATAAGGAATGCTTCAACTATTCAAGTCAAGGGCAAGGAACTATGAAACTCAAATTCACTTATGGAAAAGTGCTTACTCTTACTGATGTACATGTGTATTATATACTAGAAGTTAGGAAGAATTTAGCTTCTATTCCTTTACTTAATAAGTTTAGGTTTAAGTTTTTATTAGAGGAAGACAAGTTTATTCTGTCGAAAGGTGGAATGTTTGTGGAGAAATGATATCTTTATGAGAACATGTTTAAGATGATTGTTATTAATAATAATAACGTTTCTGTTTATACTGTTGAGTCTTTTGATTTATGACATAATCATTTAGAACATATTAATTTCATAAAATTAAATGATATAATGAAATTGGAAATGATTCCAAAAGAAAATAGAAACTTAGAAACATGTACAACTTGCATGCTAACAAAGATAACTTGTCTTCCATTTCCAAGAGTAGAAAGAAGTTCTAAGGTATTAGATTTAATACATTTTAATGTATGTGATTTACATGGTTGGCCTAATATAAGTGGTAAGAAATATTTTGCATCATCCATAGATTATTGCACTAGGTACTATTATATATATTTAATGCACTCAAAAGATGAAGTATTAGACAAATTTAAGATTTCTAAAACTAAAGTAAAACTTCAACATGAGACATTCATCAAATGTGTAAGGTCTAATAGGGGAGGAGAATATTATGATCTGATAGGGTTAAAACGTGTTTGCCCATTTGCTAATCACAAGTGTACGAATCGCTCAAGTAATACAGATACATAGTATAAGTTTGTTCACACGAGAATAAAGGCTTATAAAGTTAAGTACCAACTAATAGCTTAATTAATTCTATTCAAGGACATAAAAATGGACAAAAATAAAGAAAGTAAAGACAAAAAATAATAAAGATAAACGGTTAGGTTTCAGGGAATCCTTCTTCACCCCCTATATCTACCAATAACATGCAATCCTTTTCATTAACATGAATGCACTAATTAAGTTAGCTTGAGAATCTGATTTAGCTAAAAGCTTATGTCTAGGTCATCTAACTATAGTTTCAATTGCCCAACTCACTAAGTTTCCTTGAGAGCTAACACAAAATTCACTCTTGAATGATCTATTCTCAAACGCATGTTATACATGGCCAATAGGTATATGTCTATCTTATTAATGAATCAACTGAAAAAGTCGAACATGCATCAACCATTCCATATCTATATTAACAAATCCCTATGTCTAGTTCATTTACAATATTAGAATCATGCAATTGTTGGCCAACTAACAGCAAGCATTAAACATAAATTGTGGAAAAATAAAACCAAACATCCACATAAACTCAAAGAATAACAAACCATTCATATATATAAAATGATCCAAAATTATCCCTAAATATAGCTCAACTATACAATGAATATGAAAATACAAGTAAAATCATATTCAAGGAAGATAAGGAAGAGAAGAGAGAAAGGGAAAAGAGAAAGGAAACTCATTGATTTGTCTTTGAAGCTTGAATCCTCCTTCATCCTTGTTCCTAGCCTCCAATCCACCATCAATGGAGATTTAGCCAAAGCTTTCTTGCCTAAAACTACCTAAAACCTAAAACTAAAAGAAGAAAACTAAGAGAATTGGTTGAGACAGCCAAAAGAGGTAGCCCAGTCTGAGAGAAAATCGTGAAAAATCTAATATATATGTTCAACTTGCTGCGGCCCCCATTAGGTCTGTTGCAAAGCACCGCAGCGCACCCTTCTTTTGGGTCGCGACACTGAACTCTCGGGTTCAAGTATGAGAATGTTGAAATGCGCCTCAACATCGCGGCGTGTAAAATCTTGTGCCACGGCGTTACATGCTGAAATACAGATTTGGCTTCCTCTTCCAGTTTTAGCTCAAATGCTCCACATATCTTGTTTGGAGTCCTTCCTATCATAGAGAAATCACCAAATAAGTAACAGATACAAATTAACTTAATCTTTAATCATTTAAGCACAATTTGCCCAAAAACATACAGAAGGTTATCCAAATCAGAATATGTCAAATATAACCAATAAACCTTTCAAATATGCTTCATAAACAAGGACTAAGCATTACTTATATTATAAGATTAGGACGCAAATAACTATATTCCATGGAGTTATTATGATCCAAATTAATTTGAGTCAACTAGAATAATACATCAAATAATTGCATCATATTTCCCACAACAAAATAGTGTTGTTGAAATGAAAAATAGGGTGTTGAAAAAATTGGTAAATGTCATGTTATTCTATTATGGTCTAGCAAAAGGTTATTGGGGTAAAGTTATATTGACAACTTGTTATATTTTCAAAATAGTTCAAAATAAAATGAATACAATAACCTCATATAAACTCTGGAAAAGAAAAAAAAAGAAGCCCAATCTAAACTATTTTGAAGTTTGGGGTTGTAGAGTAACAGTAAAAGTTCCTGAACTCAAAAGGAAGAAATTGGGTGAGAGAGAAATTGAATGTATCTTTTTGGCATATGTCGAAAATAGAAAAGCATATAGATTGGTAGTAATTGAATCCAGTGACTCATATCCAATGAATATAGTAATTGAGTCTAGGGATGCAATTTTTAAAAAAAGATAGATTTAACTCAATTCTAAGACACAAACAATATTCATTTTAATGGAAATGAAAATGACCCAGAGAATAATGTATCAAATAAAAATACATTAGAAAGCTCTGAACCTAGAAGTAAAAGAATTAGGAAGATAAAAATATATAGACCATATTTCTTCACATTCAAAATTGAAGGGACAAGAGACTCCATAGAGAGTCACGCACCACTATGCTATAATACAGAAAGTGATCTATAAACATATAAAGAGACAACGAAGTTTCAATATGCAACTTCCTAGAAATAAGCTATACAAGATGAAATAGACTCAATAATGGTGAATAAAACTTGGAAATTAGTAAACATCTCACCAAGTTCCAAGCCCAATGGCTGTAAATGAATTTTCAAAAGAAAATGAAGGTAGATAGAATCATTGATAAATTCAAGGCAAGACTAGTTGCTAAGGGATTTAAATAAAAGGAAGGAGTTGGTTATTTTGATACATATGCACTTACTTTTATTTATAAATTTGTTATTTATTAAATAGATGTTAAAATGACATTCCTAAATGGTGAGTTGGATGAAGAGGTGTATATCAAGAAACTTGGGTTTGTAGTTCCTAGTTAAGAAAACAAAGTTTGTAAATTAATTAAATCATTGTATGGACTAAAGCAAGCCCTAAGCAATGGCATTAAAATTTTGATCAAGTTGTTCTTGCTAATGGATATAAAATAAATGAATCTGACAAGTATATGTATAGTAAATTTCATAATGGTAAAGGAGTTATGATTTGTTTGTATGTGGATGATATGCTAAGTTTTGGCAATGATTGGGATGAGGTAAGAAACACTAAGAGATTCATGTCTAGTAATTTTGACATGAAAGATATGGAGGAAGCAACAGTGATCCTAAGGATCAAGATAACAAGATATGGCAGTAGGCTAGGACTATCTCAATCTCATTATATAGAGAAGGTTTTAAAGAAATTTGATTACTTTGACTGTCATCTTATTACTACACCATTTGACTCAAGCTTTAAATTAGTACCAAATAGTGGATGTCCAGTTGCACAACATGAATATGCAAAAATATTTGGATGCTTGATGTATGTTATGACATGCACGCGATCAGATATTGCATATGTTGTATGTAGTTTGAGTCGCTACACAAGAAATCCAAATAAGAACCACTGACATGTTGCTCAAAGTGTATTGAAATACTTAATGGGAATAATTAATTATAGTTTAACCTATGATGGTAATTAAGGGTGCAAATGAGTTGACCTATTCGTAAACTATTCAAGTTCAACTCATTAAATGCTTGATCATGTTCCTTTTTTTTTAACTATACAAGCAAAGTCAAGCATAAACTTAGACTCAACTATATAAATGAGTCAAGTTCAAGTTTTATAGGCTTAACACTAAAAGCTCATGAATAGCTTGCTTGTATGTATGTGTGTGTGTGTGTGTTTGTGTGTGTATGTTTTATTTATTCATTTTGTATAAATAGTATAAATTCAATCACAAAATAATTATAATTTTAAATTAAAAAGTATAGATAATAATAATTTATTTATTATTAGTACTAACTAAAAACTTCTATAAGAGGGTTATGAAATTTTTTTATGTAATGAATTATGAATAAAAAAAGCTTTTTATTTCTATTTTTAATTTTTTACTCTATCTTTTAGCATAAAGATGTTTACAAAATACTAAATTAATAAACTTAAATATTTCAAAGAGAGATTTGATAAAAGGAAAAAAATAATCAAGTTATAAATAAGCTAAACAAATCATGCTCAAGCTTTATATTTTCTAAACAAGTTAAGCTCAAGCTTTAGATTTGACTCATTTAAATAAATGAGCCAAGCTTGAGTAGCCAATTTTTCTCACAATCAACTCGTTTACACCCCTAATGGTAGTCCTTCAATTTTAGAAGGAAACTCAAATACCAGTTGGGCAAGTTATACAGAAGACCGTGCTTCAACAAGCAATTAGGTCTTTACTCTTGGTGGGGGTGCTATTTCTTGGAGATCAAAGAAACAAATATGCATTGCTGATTCCACCATGACTATAGAATTTGTAGTTTAATTACAGCAAGAAAGAAAACTAGATGACTTAGAAACTTGGTCCATGAAATTCTAATATAGCCAAAACCAATGGCACCAACAACAATACATTGTGATAGTCATAAGTCAACTTTCAAAGGCATATATCCAAGTGTATAATAGAAAGTCCAAACGCATTGGACTACGACATAGTTATGTGAAAGACTTGATTACAAATGAAGTGCTCATCGTTATTTATATAAGATCATAACAAAATCTTGCAAATCCTTTGACGAAAGCATTGATAAAGGATTTGTTGCAGAAAGCATCAATAGGGATGAGATTCAAGCCCATATCATAAATGATCACCAATAGTGGAATCTCGACTCACACTTGAGTAACATCAAGTCTTGAGTTCAACAAGAAAAGTATATCATTAGAGTGATTGCAAGTACTTACTAAATTATATTTATCCTAAGGTAGAAAATACTTGGTCCCACAAGTAAATAAAAGGGGAAGCTTGAGGTTTGTTCTTAATAGACCTATAACATATATATTTGCTGAAGTGCTTATTATGGGGGCACTTCTTAGAGTTAAGGGTTTGATTTTTAAAACACTCATGAAAAGGATACAAGACACAAGGTCACGTTAAATATGTCACATTATTTTTTTGGTGCATAGGAAGGGCCCAGCAAGCATTCTCAATATAGAAACACCTGCAAAATCCTCTAAAAGAATCCTACCATAGCCCATAAGGGGGCAAAATAGAACATATATGCTCACCAAGATCATAAGAATGCGATAAATTAATAAGGAAATCTGCCACTTTATTTGCTTCCCGATATCCATATGTGATACATATTTACCAAGCCTTAACTATGAGATTTCTAATCTTTCTAACAATGACAGCATACGGATGCAGATTAAGACAACCATCCAAAACAAACTTCACAGCACAAGTATTATCATATTCCAACCAGAGAGCCTGAATATTTCTCTTCCAAGCCATAGACAATCTAGTATAAATTGCCCACAACTCATCAAGAAAGGATGTGCCAACACCAATACTTTTAACAAATCCAAGAATCCAGGCACCACTACTATTTCTAAAAACACCTCCACATCCAGCCTTGGCACCTCCCAACTTACAAGACCCATCAGCATTGCAATTAATCTTCAACCATTATTTGGAAAATTCCACCCCACTGCTACCTTACTATAACTTCGACCATGCATAGCTTTAAACAAAACATAAGAATGGACATCAAGAAGCTCTTCGACCCTATGATAAATAGTAAGAACAATATTGGTTAGATTTACCTCACATCCATTGAAAACCACCTGATTATGTTAAATCCATAAGATCCACATTGCACATCCGAAAGTCAATTACCAATGAATGAAATCTTTCCTTCTCAAATTACGATTGGCTTCCAACTAATCCGAGATAGAGCCAGCAAAGAAAATGTTCCACTCAGTAGTCTTAATCAATTGAAGCCAAAAGTCTATAATAATAGGCTATAGCAATATTCATTTAATTATTCTCTTACTAGGCTTCTTAAGCTTTAGTTTGGCTTAATTAAGTTAGTTTTATCACATTTTATGATATTAGGCTTAGTTGGATCATTGAGGAATTATTGTATGATTTGGCCTTAATTTATCTATTTGGCAGTGTTCAATATTTTGGTTATAATTTGAGTTTCAAATATATAATTGATGTGATTTTATTCTTGTAGGAAAGATAAGACAAATCTCTACAAGTTTTATGAAGACCTCAAGTATTGGATCACACATTTGGATAATTTAAACTAGAGTTGAAGTAAGAGCCAGAATGTTGATCTTGACAGTTTGACCTTTGCGCACTCATTAGCTTATGTCTTGAGTTATATGAGTCTAATAGATGTCAAACTAGACCCAAATGGAAGCTGAGACACAATTCTACAACTCCTATGAAGGCTCCTAAGCTAAAATACGTTGTTTTGTACATGCAATTGAAGCTTGAAGTCAGAAGCATGTTGTTGACGAGTTAAGCCACTTAATTGGGCATAACTTGAGTTTTAGGCCTTGAAATGACATGGGACTTGGGCCCAATGATTCCTAATTGACCCATATTTGTATCTAATGAGATTATAATCATGTAAGGCCAAAAAAAGAGTTAGTTATATGGGTATACCAGCAAAAAAAAGGACACACAATTCATTTAGCACTTTTCACCTTCTCTTTTCATCTTTCTTTTAGGTTTTCTTCCTTTTTTTCTGCATTTCTTCCCTCCCATCCATGGAGGGCTAGAACCTCTTAATCAATCCTAGGAATTGATAATATTAATGTTTAATTTTGAGATCTTACTTTGATTGTTTTACATTTAATTGTTAATCAAGTTTCTCTTCTTCCTCCTTTGATTTTGATTGAATCTAGATTAAATTACTTAATTTGATTTGAATTTTTATGTGATAATTGCATAATTATCATATGTTTAATGAGGATTACAAAGACTAAACAATGCATCAAAGGTGTTTGATGGATTGTTTAGCTTGGTTGGATTCTGGATCTAGGTTAATTAAGGCTGAGTTGGGTGCTTAATTTGATTAACCTTGATTAATTAAATTATGGATGCTTATCTAGTAGAAAATTCATGGATTATTTTAAGGATTCTTGATGTGATCTAATCCAAGATCTTGGTTAGCAATTGAATAGATTCCTACTGATCAAGGATGGATTAAACTCAAGATTAGTTGATTTCCTTAAATTGATTGTTTACTTAATTATGTTTACAATTTTTAATTACTTTCTATTAATTAATTCTGTAACTTTTTCCCTGTTAACCTCTTGATCTGATTGCTTAATTATTAGAGTGATCCAAAAGTTCGACCTGGTTGTGCCTTAACTACACGCAATTTGGTGAATCAATTTATAAATTGATATAATTTGGTAGTCTCGATAGCTATCAATAGGACAATCACAGATGGCACGCAAAATATCCTCAGTGGTTGTATTACAACGAGGACAAGAATATGTATTAGCAAAGTGCCTGCGATACCAAAAAGATTGGTTGGAACTCCACCTTTCAACATTCTCTAAAGAAAACAGCGGATCTTCTCTAGACCAAGCCATCTCCACACTTTCTTCTATATATTCATATTTTGATGTCCCACATTGCCTGAAATAACATGATAGGATGAGCTAGTAGAGAACTCCCTAGAAGATGTATAAGTCCAAGTTGGAGCAAATAGCAACTTAAACTAAAATTAATTAAGTTTAGGAGTCGCCACCAATTTTATTTTTTTTTATTAGGAAAAATTGGAAAACCTAAGAAAAATAGTCTTTGAAACCAGATTAATTCGAGTCGGTTATGTGTAGGGAAGGATGGAAACTTAATCCCACAAAGACTTAACACACCCATCCTAAGATTAGGTACCTTAAATTAATTATGCAAATTCTTAATAATTCTTGAAAATATTTGTTTTACCCTTTCGTAAAAAAATAAAATAAACAAATAAATTATGAAAATTTAATTTTTGGCTTGACAGAATTGAGTCCCGCTCCTACGTATCCTCAGTGCAATGAGGAATTCAAAGTCACGTAGTTCTTAAAAAAATATTTCGGGTTGGTTGATTTTATTATAAAAAATAACTTTAAAAATTTGAATCAACAAGTTCGTCATGCGCTCGCTTATTCAAATTAAGAATTAAATAGGTGAAGCTTCAAGCGTCACGCTAGAGACGTCACCCATTGATTATCAAGTTTGTTACAAAATTTTTATTTAAAATTATCAATTAATGGCTGATTTTATTTTTAATTATTTAAAAAATTTGATTTAACAAGTCGTCGCGACTCGCTTAATCAAATTAAGGATTGAATAGGTGAAGCTCGCGTCACGCTAGAGACGTCACCCATTATTCATCAAGTTTGTTACGAAATTTTTATTTAAGATTATCAATTAGCGATTTAACTTAAAAAATTGAAAACATGATAATAATTTAAATATAATATAAATAATAATAATAGTAATAATAATAATAATAATAATAATAATAATAATAATAATAATAATAATAATAATAAACCATCAAGTTTGTCGCAACTCAGACGTTTACAAAATATAAGGGTTAGCAAGATTTCGCAACTCGATAACCCATATTATTATTATTATTATTTTTAAAGAAATCAATTATTTTTGTTTTATTTTTACTTTTACCATTTTTTTAGCCCAATGACCCTACTACTTAAAAAAGAAAAAAAACTGATCAGAAAAAAAAATAATTGGGGCCTTACGAAAAGCAAAACGAAGAGGGGGGTTTTCTTTTTGCTTTGGAACGTTTTTTTTTCTTACAGAGAGAACAGAGATGCGGCTGGTCACGGGGAGGAGCACCAGAGAGGAGGGAGGAGCGGCTCCGACGACCCTAACGGTGGCGCGCTGGAGTTCGACGGGCTCGGATCCTGTGCGTGGGACGACCGGTGCAGCGCAGGTTCGCCTTTTCACGGTGATTCGCGCAACGAGCGGCGTGCGGTGGTGCTGGGCTTTGATGGTCACCAGATCAGGTGGTTGGGCGGTGTGGTTCGACGGTGAAGGGGCAGCTGGTTGTGGAATGATGGAGGCTTGGTTTAATGGAGGATTTGGTGGTGGTTTCGTGACAGAGGGTATTTGGCGAGGAAGGTGATGACTTCGTGGCGGGGGTGTTTTGCTAATTGTTGCAAAAATTTGCTATGGAGAGAATAATATGGCTATGTATGTAGGCGTAAGTGTGTAAGTGAGGCTAGGTGAGAGTATGTCGGTTCTTAGTATATGTTCGATGTATGGGTTAGGTGTTTTATAGGAGAGGATTAGGTGAGGTGTTTGAGTTAGAATGTGATTAGGAGTTTGTTTAGGATAATGATGGGAGGTTTAGGATAAGTTTGTTTAGGATGGGTTTGAGATAGGATGGGTTTATGTTAGGATAAGTTTGTGGTAGGATGAGTTTGAGTTAGTTTAGGATAGGTTGGTTTAGGATAAGTTTGTGGTAGGATGAGTAATGGTTAGTTTAGGATAGGTTGGTTTAGGATAAGTGATGAGTTTAAGTGTGAGGATAACTGATGGGTTGTGGGTTAACGGGTTATGGGTTAACGGGTTGGTTTATGGGTTACGGGTTAATGGGTTAATGGGCCAATGGGTTGAAAGATTATTATTTTTTATCTTTTTTTTTATTTACAAAACGCCCCGGACAAAATTGGGTGTTCACAGTTGCCCCTCTTTACTTGTTTCTTACTAGATAAAAAGAATAACCGTAGTTTTTCATTTTATCATGGTAAGGAACGAGTAAAGACATGAACTCAATTTTGTTCGGGAGCGAAAAGAAACAAAACAATGCAAAGAGCGATGCGCTCAATGATAGAAACTTAAAAGACAGAGCCGATGCGCTCAAAAACAAAAGACAGGGAGCTGATTGCCCTCAAGAGCAAAAAAAAAGACAGAGCGATGCGCTCAAAAGTAAAAGACAGAGCCGATGCACTCAAAAGCAAAAGATGAAAATTTAAAATGCATGAAATGCATGGAGCCGATGCGCTCAATGTAACTTAAAATGACAATGGGCAATCGAGTCCCAATTTAAAAGTCAATGGGCAACCGAGTCCCAAATTTAAATGACAATGGGCAACACTGAGTCCCGAAAATTAAAAGACAATGGGCAACTGTGACCCGAAATTTAAATGACAATGGGCAACAGAGTCCCAAAATTTAAAAGACAATGGGCAACAGAGTCCCAAAATTTAAATGACAATGGGCAACAGAGTCCCGAAATTAAAAAAGACAATGGGCAACAGAGTCCCGGAATTTAAGTGACAATGGGCAACAGAGTCCCGAAATTAAAAAGGCAATGGGCAACAGAGTCCCAGAATTTAAAAGGCAATAGGCAACAGAGTCCCAGAATTTAAATGACAATAGGCAACAGAGTCCCAGAATTTAAAAGACAATGGGCAACAGAGTCCCAAAATTAAAAAGATAATGGGCAACAGAGTCCCAAAATTTAAGATGACAATGGGCAACAGAGTCCCAAAATGAAAAAGACAATGGGCAACAGAGTCCCGAAATTTAAAAGACAATGGGCAACAGAGTCCCGAAATTTAAATGACAATGGGCAACAGAGTCCCAAAATTTAAAAGACAATGGGCAACAGAGTCCCGAAATTATAACGACAATGGGCAACAGAGTCCCAAAATTTAAATGACAATGGGCAACAGAGTCCCAAAATTAAAAAGACAATGGGCAACAGAGTCCCAAAATTTAAGATGACAATGGGCAACAGAGTCCCAAAATGAAAAAGACAATGGGCAACAGAGTCCCGAAATTTAAAAGACAATGGGCAACAGAGTCCCAAAATTTAAATGACAATGGGCAACAGAGTCCCAAAATTTAAAAGACAATGGGCAACAGAGTCCCGAAATTATAACGACAATGGGCAACAGAGTCCCAAAATTTAAATGACAATGGGCAACAGAGTCCCAAAATTTAAAAAACAATGGGCAACAGAGTCCCAAAAGACAAATTTTAAAGACAATGAGCATCTTGACCCAAAAAGATCTCCTTCTTTTATTTTTTTTTCTCTTTTTTTTTTTTTTTTTTTTTTTTTCCTTTTTTTTTTTCTTTTTTTTTTTTTTTTTTTTTTTTCCTTTCTCTTTTTCTTTTTTTTTTTCTTTTTTTTTTTTCTTTCCCTTTTTCTTTCCTTTTTTTTTTTTTTTTTTCTTTTTTTTTTTTCTTTCCCTTTTTTTTTTTTTTTTTTTTTATTTTTTTTAAAATTTTATTTTAAAAAAAAATCATTTGAACCAAGGACGACTTTAGAAAGCTTTGACCAATCAAACCCCTCGTTCACGTGCTTTAGCCCATTGGACCTGATAACTTCGGTCCTCATCCTTTCTTTCCTTTTTCTTCTTCTTTCTTTTCTTTGTTTGCCACTCTCAACTCTCCTTTTGAGGAATGAAATGATCATCTCTTGTCATGAACCCTTGCTTGGCGAGTCCTTGAGAGAAAATTTTACTCCAAATATTTAACTTTGTCTCTCATCTAATTGATTCTCTCGCAACCGCTTGATTACTCATATCTTCTCTTTAATACTTCAAAAATTTTGCCCCAAGATGTATGCCAATTGAACAAAATTGCCCCAATTTTTGGTTAAACCGCCTTTCGAGTTTTCAGTCTAACGGGCTCTTTTCCCTTTTTGCTTAGGTACCTCTTGTTTTTGGATTATCCCCTGGGATATCATTTTTCCCTTTAATTGGAACTTCTAAGTTCTTTTCGATTTGAATTGTTCATCAGGCAATTGCCATTAGATGGTCAAATCATAATGCTGTACTCATGTTCACCTTACCTGAAGCATTACGTAACAGATAGACATGGATTCAAAAGTACAACAGAACAGGAATTGACTAAGTGAACAACTTCTAGATTGACCTTGGAAGTTTGACTACACCAAAGGGTATATATGGAAAAAGACACAAATGATGGTATGTGACTCAAAGAAGAGTTGCCTTGATATGGATTGGTTTGATCCTCATGAAAACAATCTTTAGTTGCTCACTAGACATTATGACTAAGGATTTTCTTCTACTGAACATCTACATCAAGTCAAATTGAACCAAGAAAAATTTGTCCCAGTTTAGGATAGAATAAGGCTAACACTCACTCTAGTGACCGAAAGATTTATCCCAGTGTTGGTCAACCGAACCAAGGAAAAGAAAAATTGCCCCGCTTAGAGTCAAATCGAGTAGGGGTAGACACTTGTCCTAGTGTAGGTTAAATTGAACTAGGAAAAAGAATGCCCCAGTGTAGGGCCAGCTCGAACATGGCAGAAACTTGCCCTAGTGAAAGTCCCTTTTTTTTTTTTTTTTTTTTTTTTTTTTTAGCAATGAACTAGACACTTAGATGAGTGTAACATTTGTCTCAAAATTAAAGTTAACAAAATGACAACAACCCTTCATTGATCGAATGGACTTTTTGAGGCTTGTAACGTGGTCAAGGCTAGGGGTTATGAAAGGAAAGATATAAAGCTCAAACAAGTGTTTAAGGGTTGAATAAGATTAAGGATCCTTACACTTTCAAAATTGAACTTTGTCAACTGCTTTTACACTTTTAAACACATTTTTCTCTTATTGCTCTCAATTTCTCCTCATTTCCTTTCATTTTCTTTCATTCCCCTTTGTCATGACCCATTTCATTTCACTTTCTTTCTTTTTTCTTTCCTTCTCTTTTTTTGTTTCATTTTTTTTCTTCTTCCCCTTTTTAGTTTTTTTTTACCTCTTGCCCATTTCACCTTTTCTTTTTTCATTATGCTTCAAAATAGTCACCATGACAATCAACATTTGCTTTGTGTTATCCCCTAGTGTAGGGGTGATCCTTATCCAGGGTTTATTGAAGAAACTTTCAAGCTCAAAAGGGGTAACGAGGGATAAAAATGATGAAATTTTGTAAAAGATAGAGAAAAATGGCCAGTCTTCATTTTCAAATCATGATTGTTTATTTTCAAAACTTTAATTTTGAGACAAAAAGATAGTGCGCACCAAGTGATTACTTCTTTGCTCTTTTTTTTCCTTTTTGATTCTTTTTTCTTTTTTTTTTTTTTTATTTTTTTTTCTCTTTCAAAAGACACTTGCACTCGAGGACTTTATTGACATCTACCAAACTGGGGATTGCCAAGAATTGGATAAAAGGAAGACACTTTGCAGAAATGAAACATCATAAATGTCAAGAAAGATAATGTGATGGAAAAGAAAAGAAACAATGTACCCATGCAAATTTATTACATTAATGCTTCAAGAAAGTTATCATAAGTTCAAAACCCAAATGATTTTATTGATCGAACAAGCATAGGGTTGATACAATTAAACCATCGTTTTACGGTAACTACTTGATAAACAAATCGAAATACCAATCGCTTAGAAATTCCCCAGTGTTGGAGGACTCTAAGGTATTGTTTATAAACCACCACTAAGTTGAACTTTCTGAGATTTCCTTGATCAACTATTCTAAGCATTTACCCCATTCATTCCACCATGATTAGGAATTGGGTTGTTGACAATATCGGGTCCAGCCTCCTCTTGGATATCAAGCTTCCCATAAGCAATTAACTTCCTCACTGCTGTCTTAAAAGCTTCACAGTCTTCAATGGAATGCCCAGAAACATCCATGTGAAATTTACAAGTCAAATTTGGGTTATGCCAACTTGGGAATGGTGACTTCATAGGGCGCACAGGACTCCCCGAAATTAAATGGGCATCATAGAGCCTTTGAAATAACTCTGCATTTGAAATGGACAATCTTGGGAAAGGAGGTAGGCCTTGGGGACGAAAACGACCTTGATTTTGAAAGTTTGGCCGAGGTTGTGGGTAATTTTGTGGAGGTGCAGATGGACATTGGTTATAGGTTAGGCGGGTTGGAGCATATGGTTGAGGTACGGAACATTGTTGATTTGGAGTAGTTGGGTTTGAGGTGCATTCATGGGAGAGGCGGTTAGGCCGGTAGATGGGACGATGCAGAAGGGTATGGGGGTGGTCGGTATACAGGGTAGGATGACGAATATCGAGGCTGTGAAGGTTGTTGGTTTTGCAGATAACTCACTTCTAGCTCATTTTTCTTAGTGGGAAACCCCTTCTTGAAACTACCTTCATTATTGCCAATTGACAATTTGCTAGCCTTTACCAGAATTTCAATCCTTTCTCCGGCAGCAATTAATTCAGCAAAGTCTTGGTAAGCAGCACCTACCATTGTCCCAATATAGGGAGCTCCTAAAGTCCCCAAGAAGTATGAGCACATTTCTGTCAGAGTTAACGGCGGTTGTACTTGAGCTGCGAGAGTTCTCCACCTCTGGGCATATTGCTTGAATGTCTCCTCATTTTTCTTCTAGTGTTGTTCCCAATTGCTCTCGGGTTGGGCGTATCTAGATTAAACCGATACTGTCCCATAAACAAGTTTGCCCAGTCATCCCAAGAGGAGATTTTCGAAAGGTCCTGTTGGATACACCACTCCAAAGCAGGCCCAGTCAAACTTTCATGAAAGAAGCTGACGAGAAACTTCCAGTCCTTAGACCAAATGGACATTTTGGTAATGTAAGTTTTTAGATGGAAAAAGGGGTTGGTGCTCCCATCATACTTGACAAATTCTGGGATTTTAAAATCCTTAGGGATGACCGTAGGTGCTAGGACCCTTGATCGCCTTGATTTGCTCCTCCATCTTTCCCATCCACTCTTCTTTCATCTTATCATTCTGAACAGTTATGTGCCCATTACCGGTAGGAAATCCAGTTGGCATCTGAATGGACATATGTGGTGGTTCCCACGTGAACTTGGTGTTACCATGGACCTCATTTTGAGTACCTTCCAATGAATGATATCCTTCTCCAATAGGAATTACTACTGATGTAGTGTTTGAGGTTCCTCTCACAAAAGGTATCTCAGTAGTGACCCCTGGGTTTGTCCTCATGGAAGTGATATTCAGTGGGTGCGAATGTGCCCCAGTTACTCCTGTACTTCCAGCTGCCCCCATCAAGGTGAGGGTCTCCCTCATGGCTAACAACATTTCCTCCATTCTTCTTTGAGACTCTGTCACTTCATTCATCCTTCCTTTCACTTCATCCATTTCCAAACTTAGGTTCCTGCTTTCATTTTCAGCTGCCATCACTGCAAGCAACTTTGTTTGAGCCCTTGTATTGTGAACACGGGTTTGATTGGTGTCTTCTTTCCTTAGTCGTGCAATGGTTGCTGAACACAGTAACATCATACAAAGAATGAGAGGAAATGAATGAGATTAATGTCATGCATAAGATGAAATGAAAACATTTTTTAAATGCTTGGAATGAAAATGCATGATTTATTTTTTTTTTATTTTTTTTAGAATGCTAAAGATGCCATGAAAATGCATGAAATTTTTTTTTTTGAGAATGCATGATTTATTTTTTAATTTTTTTTAAAATGCTAAGGATGCCATGAAAATGCATGATTTTTTTTATGAGAATGCATGATTTATTTTTTTTTTAAAAAATGCTAAGGATGCCATGAAAATGCATGATTTTTTTTTATTTTTTTTTAAGAATGCTATGAGTGTCATGAAAATGCATGATTATTTTACTTTTTTTTTTAAGAATGCTAGGAATGCAAGATGATTTTTTTTTTTTAAGAATGCTAGGAATGACATGAAAATGCAAGATAATGTATTTTTTAAGTTTTTTTTTTAATGCAAGAATGGATGGCATGAAGAAAGAAGAAGTACGCTCCCTTTGTGTCCTAATGGGATTGCCTTAAACTTGAGACTCTATCCTAAAGATCTAAGAGTCCTTCTGATCCGTGAGAACTTTCATTGGGTGGCTCTTCTGTTTCTAAAGGTCTCTAGAGCCAAGTCCTATTTCGAATGTTGACCACGAAATAAGGGTAAACCACTAGGTGTGGACATTCATGAAAAAGGCACACTCTAGATGAGGTTTTCACGATAACCAAACAGAAGTACATCCAAAATGGCTACCACTACGCAACCTCTACTTAACTTAGGCTTCACTCAGACTGGGGTATAGGGCCCCACTCGAATGTGTGTGATAAACGTGTAAGTGCGGTGGGTGTAAGGAGCATATAAATAGTTACAATCTTAAGACTACCCATATCCTACAAAACAAAGCAACAAACAAACTCCAAAAGTTTTCTACCCTAAAGTTTAGATAATAAAACACTTAACTATTAAAAAAAATCAAATAAAAAAAATGAAAAAATGGTAAAACAAATACATAAAGATCACAATATTCGCATAACCAACTTGTATAGGCTTGACTCTCAAGTATCCCCAAATGAGTCGCCATCCGTCGCGACCGATTTAATCACTGATGGAAATAGCAACTTAAACTAAAATTAATTAAGTTTAGGAGTCGCCACCAATTTTATTTTTTTTTTATTAGGAAAAATTGGAAAACCTAAGAAAAATAGTCTTTGAAACCAGATTGAATTCGAGTCGGTTATGTGTAGGGAAGGATGGAAACTTAATCCCACAAAGACTTAACACACCCATCCTAAGACGGTACCTTAAATTAATTATGCAAATTCTTAATAATTCTTGAAAATATTTGTTTTACCCTTTCGTAAAAAATATAAAATAAACAAATAAATTATGAAAATTTAATTTTTGGCTTGACAGAATTGAGTCCCGCTCCTACGTATCCTCGTGTGCAATGAGGAATTCAAAGTCACGTAGTTCTTTAAAAAATATTTCGGGTTGGTTGATTTTATTATAAAAAATAACTTTAAAAATTTGAATCAACAAGCCGTCGCGCTTTCGCTTATTCAAATTAAGAATTAAATAGGTGAAACTCAACGTCCACGCTAGAGACGTCACCCATTGATTATCAAGTTTGTTACAAAATTTTTATTTAAAATTATCAATTAATGGCTGATTTTATTTTTAATTATTTAAAAAATTTGATTTAACAAGTCGTCGCGACTCGCTTAATCAAATTAAGGATTGAATAGGTGAAGCTTCAAGCGTCACGCTAGAGACGTCACCCATTATTCATCAAGTTTGTTACTAAATTTTTATTTAAGATTATCAATTAGCGATTTAACTTAAAAAATTGAAAACATGATAATAATTTAAATATAATATAAATAATAATAATAGTAATAATAATAATAATAATAATAATAATAATAATAATAATAATAATAATAATAATAATAATAATAATAATAATAATAATAAACCATCAAGTCAAGTCATAACTCAGACGTTTACAAAATACAAGGGTTAGCAAGTTTGTCATCGCAACTCGATAACCCATATTATTATTATTATTATTTTTAAAGAAATCAATTATTTTTGTTTTATTTTTACTTTTACCATTTTTAGCCCAATGACCCTACTACTTAAAAAAAAAAAAATCGATCGAAAAAAAAAAAATAATTGGGGCCTTCACGAAAAGCAAAACGAAGAGGGGGTTTTCTTTTTGCTTTGGAACATTTTTTTTTTTCTTACGAGAGAACAGAGATGCGGCTGGTCACGGGGAGGAGCACTAGAGAGGAGGGAGGAGCGGCTCCGACGACCCTAACGGTGGCGCGCTGGAGTTCGACGGGCTCGGATCCTGTGCGTGGGATGACCGGTGCAGCGCAGGTTCGCCTTTTCACGGTGATTCGCGCAACGAGCGGCGTGCGGTGGTGCTGGGCTTTGATGGTCACCAGATCAGGTGGTTAGGCGGTGTGGTTCGACGGTGAAGGGCAGTGGTTGTGGAATGATGGAGGCTTGGTTTAATGGAGGATTTGGTGGTGGTTTCGTGACGGAGGGGTATTTGGCGGAGGAAGGTGATGACTTCGTGGCGAGGCAGGGTGTTTTGCTAATTGTTGCAAAAAAATTTGCTATGGAGAGAATAATATGGCTATGTAGGCGTAAGTGTGTAAGTGAGGCTAGGGTGAGAGTATGTCGTTTCTTAGTATATGTTCGATGTATGGGTTAGGTGTTTTATAGGAGAGGATTAGGTGAGGTGTTTGAGTTAGAATGTGATTAGGAGTTTGTTTAGGATAAGTGATGGGAGGTTTAGGATAAGTTTGTTTAGGATGGGTTTGAGATAGGATGGGTTTATGTTAGGATAAGTTTGTGGTAGGATGAGTTTGAGTTAGTTTAGGATAGGTTGGTTTAGGATAAGTTTGTGGTAGGATGAGTAATGGTTAGTTTAGGATAGGTTGGTTTAGGATAAGTGATGAGTTTAAGTGTGAGGATAACTGATGGGTTGTGGGTTAACGGGTTATGGGTTAACGGGTTGGTTTATGGGTTACGGGTTAATGGGTTAATGGGCCAATGGGTTGAAAGATTATTATTTTTTATCTTTTTTTTTTATTTACAAAACGTCCCGGACAAAATTGGGTGTTCACACCATATATGAGGTGAATTTGGTTTCCTAGACACAATTGGAATAGGCTCATCACCACACTGATACTTATGTCTTAGAACCCGAACCCAAAGACATTGAGGTGTATTGGTAAGACCCCAACCAAGTTTGGAAACGAGAGCTTCATTAAAAGGTCACAGCTACCTTAGACCCAAGCTACAACATGACACTTTCTAGTTTTTGATGTAGATCCCCAAACAAAGCCACGACTAATCCTCTCTTAAGCCTTATAGGTTCCTCAAGGAAGCAATGTTGTTTGCACAGTATAAGTAGGAATGACTGAGAGAAATGATCTTACTAAAGTAGTTCACCAGGCTTGGGAAAGGACCCCAACACTTCTAAGAGGATAGACACCTATTTGTTTTATCAATGTGATACTTATAAGTGTAACGACCAACCCGCTTATGAATTAATGGGACTCCAAGATATCTACCTAAGTCTGAGGTAATAGAGAACCCCACTACATCTCAAAGCTCATTCCTTCTATTATGATTGACATTCCTTGAGAAAAATATTCTAGCCTTAGTATTACTCACCTTTTATCCATAACACTCACAAAATAAATTCAAGCATTCCTTGATTACCTCTATTTTAGCAACAAAAGCTTCACTAAACGACACCAAGCCTATTTTTCTTCAACTTCTTCCACAACCCCTCAGACATAGCTAAATTAATGTAATGCGATAATCTTTCAATACGTAACACAAAAGATAGGGAGAGTGGGGGCCTTCCAGTCTAATCCCACAAGAAGGAGAAATGGTAATAGATTTACCTCCATTCCAAAGAATCTTCATACGATAAGATGACACACATTGCATAATTAACTAACAGAAATGCTCATTAAACCCCACTTCTTTCAGCGTGTCATGGAGAAAATCCTAATTAATACGATCATGAGCCTTCTCCAAATCTACCTTTATAGTCGCCCGTCCATTGTTTCCTTTTTTCCTCTCCATAGAATGAACCACTTCTTAGGCTATCACCATATTATTAGCACTATGCCTCCTTGGAACAAAGCTATACTAGGAAGGTGAAACCAAAAAATCCATATGATTTTTCAAGCGGGTAGCAATAACCTTAGTTATTATCTTATACACTACATTACAAAGACTTATTGGACGAAACTTCTTAATTGTTTCAGACTTATCAACTTTTGGAATCAAAACAATCAAAATACTATTAACATCTCTAAATATGACATTAAGTGGTACCGAGATTTTATGTGTAAGTAATGCACTAGTTTGTATGGATTAAATGGTTCAAAGATGGACTTCGATTATATTCTGGATTAGCAAAAAATGGTGGCAGGTTATGAGAGTGGATTTCCAAAATAATGGAAAAGTAAAGTCCCACATTAATTGTTGAAGTATTGAGAAAAGGAAAAGCTCTAAATTGCTTAAGCATTGGAGAAGTAAAGGTTTTATATATGAAAAGTCACACACTCATAATAAATAATGATGAAGTGAAACTATGCCACATATACTACACACACGTGCGCACGATGCGGGCGCTTTTAGGCATTAATTAGGGCGCACTTGGCACTTAAACATGTGGCTGTGGTTGTTAATTAATCATTATTTTTTTTACAGTTATAGTTGTTATGTTTGAAAAGTTGTATTTGTTTATTTTTCACTGTTATGTCTAGAAGGGTATATCTATTCATGGAAGCCTTTCATTTATGAAGAGTTATAACTATTCGCAAGATGTCTCTTTATAGTCTATAAATAAAGTCTGTCATAATCTATATCAAGAATTTAGAATTTTTCCAAATCATATCAGTGTTTCTTTTATATGCAGAAAGTGATATCTACGAAACTATCATTTTGTAAATATCATTGGTGTTAAAGGCTTGGCTGCGATGGTACAAAACGAATTAAGTGTTCTTCATTATCTTACAAAAAATTTACAAGTGCCCATTTGCGTCAAAAAAATAGAATTTGGTGGAGCGAATTAAAATTAAAAGAGAATATAAAATTGGCTTTGAAGTTTCTATGCAATTCTCTGGTTTTTCAATATCTCATCCAACATAAAGTGTGTCTTATTATAGTGCAAGAGGTGTGATAACCTAAAACTCAAGATGGACAGCAATCAAGTTAATATTCTCCTATTAGAGTATGTTGATTTTCATAGAGAGCATAAGAAGATCTATCGTTTTGATTGAAAATATTTTAGATAAGCACTGCCTACTAAAAATATTTAAATTAATAATTAACATATATAAAGTTGTGTAGAACATATTAAAAACACACATGTATCTAAAAAATGCTTTTGAAAAATCAACTTTTAATAGGCTGTGTTTATCTAAGAAGTTCTCTATTATGATAATCTACACAAGTAAAGAAATAACGACGTAAAAGAGGTATATATAAAATTACTCATAAATATTGCTTGCATGTGTTTAATTTCTATATAATGATAAATTATGGAGAGATTTTTGTGTATACTTGATGTACATAGTTATGTGTACTAAATTAATCAATAAATAATATATCATCATTTTAAAATATAAAATATTTATACAGCACAAAAATTTATCTAATTATATAATATTGATTGACTTAATACACATAATTTATGTGCTCCTGTATACAAGTATACTTCTCTAATTATAAGATAATAATTAAGTGTTGGGCCGTGCTTTTAATTAGCAAGTCAGACCTAATGAGTCAATCCCATTTACTAGTGGTTACCACTTGCATTTGGAACTTTTCCATCCGAATATCACAACACCCCCCCCCCGAAAAAAAAATCTAAAGAAGATAGAGAGGCGAGTGAAAACACAAATTAATGACTTGATATACTTGTTTTCAAAGAAGAAAGAGAACATAATGACTTGGTACGAAATTCTTTTAATTGTGACTAAATAATAATATCAAGTATATTTATCAATGGGGCCTATTTACTTTTCTTTTTTTGGGTACAGGGTCTATTTTCTTTATGTGTCTTCACATACTTATTCTATTGAGTGTTTTATAAAAATGTTGAATTTCTTTAATACAATCATTCGATGAAATCATGAAAGTTATCCAAAGGGTTGAAGGACATGTGTAATGTCAGTGAACGGAATTGGTCTCACACAGCGCGAGAATACTCAGGTAAAAATCAATATAGAAAAAACTCATTGGATGAAAGTTTTTACGAAGTTGATCAATTAAATTTTAAGAATTAAGTAGTATTTCTTTTTCTTTTACTGAAAAATTATCAGTATTTTAATTCCATTAAATTACTTTTTTAAAGCTAAATTCCATTAAATTAATTTAAGTGTATGATATATAGTTTGAAAATATAAGTAAATGTTAACTATCAAAATAGATACTTATGAATGATTAATTTATCTTAAATTTAGTGAGCATTATCAACGATGAAAATTTACATCTGGTAAAATTTAGGTTAAATTAATTTATAAGGCCCTATATATTTTGGCAATATTAAATAGGTTACTGTATTATAAAAGTTTGTAATTAAATCACTATCTATTTTTTTTTCAAAATTTGAACGTTGATTCTTTCCCTCCAATTATCACTTTAGAATAGGAAATATTGAATATTGAGAAAACAGTATGCAGGAATAGATCATGAAATCAGACAATTCTAACAGTAATGTTTAAATGATAGATAATAAGAGGGAAAAAAAGAGAATGAGAGGTACACAATGAGGAGAAAAAAAAATAAGAAGAAGAAAAATAATTTTTTATATTTAGAAATTTTAAAATATATAAAAAATGAAAAAAATACACAAAAATAAGAATAAGAGAAATAATTTTTTATATTTAAAAGTTTTAAAATATATAAGAAGTAAAAGAAACACATAAAAAATTATTTTTTCTCTTTTTCTCAAAAATTTAACTTTTTGTTCTCTCAAAATTGAAATAAAATTATTTTCATTCTATTTTCTTATTAATTTTTTTAAAAATAATTATATTTTATTTCTTCCTTTTTTTATAAATCTATCACACCAATTCTATTTCGTTTCATTAACATTATGTTTGGATGATAAATAATAAAAAGAACAGAAACAAAATGAGAGGAACGAAAATAACTTCTCTTATTTGAGTTTTAAAATACATAAAAAAAAAAAAGAACACATGGATAATCATTTTCTCATCTTCTCCTCAAATATTTAACTTTTGTTCTCCTAAAATTGAGATGAAATAAGAGGAATACATAAGTAATGAAATTTCGTTTTGTTCCATTAATAAAATTTTTAAATAAAAAAATAAAAATTATATATATATTTTTTTCATCTCCATCAATTTTCTGTTTCGTTCTATTAATAAAAAAATATTTAAACATAAATTAAGGAAAAAGCATTCAAACAATTAAAAAACTTTGTTTCTGTCTAAGGGGTGGGGGGTCGTCTCCAGGGGCGGAAACAGGGGGGGACGTGTATGAGCCACGGTCCCCCCCAGCTTTGGATAATTGAGTTTTTTTTATATATACATGATTTTTTTTAAGTCCTCTAATAAAAAATAAATATTTATCCTTTAAATGATAAATTATTTCATTTGTTTATTTCTTTCAGTATCAATAATAACTATTAAGTGTGTTTTTTAATTATGAAAATTATTAAAATAAAGTTATAAAATAAGATGAAAGATGGTTTTTTCACATATTACATGATTGTTTATATTTAAAAAATTACTAAAAAATTCACTACAAATACAATAATAGACGACTTTTATTTTATAAAATAACTTTGAAATATGACAACTTTAAAAATTAAAGATATATATTTAAAATTGTCTTATATTCAATTGTATTTATTATAAATGTTTTTAATTTAAAACATGTTGATTATGAATTGAATTGAATTTATTTTTATGTTTACATTATATGATAGTTAATTTTTTTAACTTAAATATTTAAAAATATGTATTTAATTTTTAGTTTCGACCCCCCTAGAGTTAAAATCCTGCCTCCGCCCTGGTAGTCTCACTCTAGGTACAGTTACAAGTTTTGTTCAGATTTTGAGTATGGTACACTCTGCTGAAGAGATAGTTTGCTCTCATCCATCCTTATCAACTTTATTAAATGTAACATTTTTCTAGGTACTGTGTAAACCAATGTAGGGCCTATCTTGGTGTTTGACTGACCGTTTTGACGTGAGAAATCCGACCTCCCGTTTTCCCAACTACCAAATTTTGTAAACTGGGTTTTAGCCATGAGAGCTCATTGACAGAGGTGCTTCAGCTTTAAACTTTGGATTCTTAGAAATGGCAACAGAGGTGTTGGGAGAAGAAAAGGGAGCTGGGAAGAAGGTGATGGTGGCCATTGATGACAGTGAATACAGTCACTTTGCCCTCATGTGGGTGCTTGAATGTCTAAAGGAATCTATAACTAAGACCCCACTTCTTATCTTCATGGCTCAACCTGTCATTGATAATAACTACACTTTTGCTGCAACTCTTGGCACTGCTCGAATGTACTCCCCATTTTCACCCAGTTAAGTAATCAAATTTCTCACCTATTTGAGATCAGGAGTTTTCATTTTGCTTCCGGGGTTTTAATTTCAGCAGAAATATTGGACTTTTCAGTTTCTACCTGATCAATTTTAAGTTACAGTGTTTCTTGGTTTTAGATAAGTATGGAAGTTTGTTGCTTATTTACAAAGTTGAGCTCAACAGGACCTGATTTTGTGAACTCACATAAGGAAAATCAGAGAAAGCTTGTACTGGCTCTGTTGGAGAAGGCTAAAAGTATATGTGCTAGTCATGGGGTATGGACGACCTTCGGCTGCATTTTTGGTGAATTGTATATATATAATTTTTGTTCTGAAGATTCATGAACTATATGCTAATTTCTTGCCTTAAAAGTTACTGCTTAACTATGGTTTTAAATTGTGGTTCGTAACTGGAATTGCGGTTGCAATATTGTGGTTTTAGAGGTTTTTGTAACCACAATTGCAGCCGTATTAACTGAATTTTCTGACAATTGTATGCAATTTTGTAATTGTAATCGCAATCGCAAGCCCTTAAAATCACTAACCAAGAGAATATTGGTTAATTGTAGTTACTAGACACTCACAAGAAGAACTATGTTTTCCCAGCCATGATTAGATTGTAATTTGTATGTATTGAATCTTGTTGTGAGATGTGAGAAAGACATCACATTTTCACAAAATAGGGGGGGCGGGGTGGGTGGGGGGGAAATGAATTGCATTTATCAAGCAGTCTCACATAGTCAGTCACATGCTTTGTTAATCTTTTCATATCATGAAATTTAAACCACCATTTGGCGATCACTTCTCTTATCATTGATGGAAAGGAAAATAAGATGCTTATGTCGTGTGACACAATTAAGGCATACTTTGAAGTAAAATGGTTCAATAAACATGTAAAATGCTTAAAAAGTGTTTGGATGTTTCTTTATCTTTACAGGTAAATGCTGAGATCTTCACAGAGGAAGGAGAACCTAGAACAGCCATATGTAGTGCAGTTGAAAAGCATAACATTGATTTGCTTGTGTTAGGTCAGCGTGGCCTTGGAAAAATAAAAAGGTTAGCTTCCTCTCCCTCGTGATTTTTGCACCAGCTATGAAGTTAACAGAATAGTGTCTCATATCGTTGGAGCATTTCTAATTTTCTTATTTTGCTAATGGTATATATGAACTGTCTCTTGACTCTAAGAAGGAAAGAGAACATTATCTCGTCAGAAAAGGGTGATTATTTTTTTATCCGTCTATTCATGTTCTTTTTGTATGTTTACATATATAACAACGTAAACTTAGCGTTAACTTCATCATTTCATTGTTCATTGTTCTTTTTAATTTTATTATTTTGCTTTTGGTATAAACGCATGGTCACAAATAAATTAAAAAATTCTTTATGTTTAAAAGTTTACATTCAAATTTTGGTTAGTACTAACACCACTGTGTTCACACAGGGCTATTATAGGGAGTGTGAGCAACTACTGTGTTCATCATGCCAAATGCTCTGTCCTTGTCGTGAAGAAGCCGAAGTGATTATGTCCACTACATTGCATGCCTAACTTTTCATTAATCTGATTTATGATGTAAATTTCGTTTTCGAAGAATTTCCTGGCGAATGGACTGTAATCCATACTGAAAAGATGACTATCTCACGTACTGCTTCTGCAAAGACCATTCCTCTTTTTGGCTCTTTTATTTCCAAGGTTTTTAGAGTATGTGAAAGCTTAACTTATATCAATAATATAGTTCCGCTATTGCTAGGAAATCAATGAGAACAGTAACTTATACAAGAGAGAAGTAATGGTACTGCATATATGATAATTTGTGCATGCTCAAGGAAGCAAAGCATGGTACTGCATATATGATAATTTGTGCATGCTCAAGGAAGCAATGCAGGATCTCTAATATGCTTTATTTGGTACAATGAAAGCATGGAGGTTTGAACCTATAATTTCTTACAAATTATCCCTCCTAATGGCTTAACTTTATTCCCACTCTTTTATTTTTTTCTATTTTTGTTTTTTGTTTTTGTCACAAGCACCTAAGATGGGAAAGAAGAAAAATGACCAACTTCAAGATCGAACCTCCGACATCAACATCTCAGTCAAGTCTTAAAGACTTGGAGTAGCAGCCAAACTTACATCGACATTGCAAAACTCTCCGTCAAAAATTCGATTGAGAGTAGCGGCCAATCGAACTCCTCCTTGAGCTAAACGCAAATTGACTATTGGGAAACGTGACAGGAAGTAATCATCTGCAGCGTACATTTTCATGGTATAGTGAGAAAGGAATAAAAGAAAATAATCTCAACTATCAGAAGTCTTAAAGCTTACCTTCTAATACTGAACCCTCAGTGGCGTCTTTATATGCCCATTTACAGGCATCTTGGACACTTTCAGATGCATATCTAAAAAAATAAACCAAAGTTAAGCATTTACATTTTCAATAATATAGATACACTATTGAAGAAGAGGTGCCAGGATTTTTCTAGCTACAGTTTATTGGGATTTAAATCAAGAAGTTCTCACTAAGGAGCATGAGATGGATGTATGAAATGCCTCGTGTGTGTGGGGGCAAACTATGTGATTTAATAAATAAGTAAAGACTAAATAGTAATTGGTTGATGATGGTTGGGAAGAGATTTCTTAACCTCTTTAAATATTTGATGGGAGCATTTTGTTAAGGTATGAAAAAACAAATAAAAACTTGTCCTCTCTCTCTCGTATAATTTACGTTTTATATTTACCATTAAGAAAAAGAACATAGAGAAGAGAAAGAAAAGAGAGAGAAAGGAGTTTCTACCTTCATCAAGATCTGCATATTGAAACACCAATTCTCATCATGGATAAATGTTAGTACACCTTGACATAATGATATGAATATATGAAAATTATGAATTCTCAAGATCTTTGTTATGTAGAAGAATTTAACATATGGTATCAGAGTATGTGTTTAGGAATTCAAAATTTTCCATTGATGATGATTGGTTATTCCAATTTGTATGAACCCTAAATGTGAAAATTGGGATTTTAATTATGTTTTTCACTACATGAAAAATTATTATGTTTTACCCATATGATTCTACGACTATACTATACATGCCTTTTGAAATGTTTCCACTTCATCTCAAATTTGCTTAGTCTCAGATTTTGAGATTTTAAAAGGAATTAAAAAAATAAAATAAAATAAAATAAAAGGTGCTTCACGTATGATTTGATGATAACTGTGCATTTATTGTATATATAAAATTGATAAAGTGTGTATATAAGTCAAAAGGTTATAAAGCCTTGAATGTCATGGAAAAGAAAATAATTCCTTTAATAAACTTTGTCTTGTATGTCATTTAAGTCAAAAGGCTATAAAACTTATAAGAAATGTCATGAAAGGCTATAAAGCCTTAAATGACTTTATTAATTTTTAAAGTTTTGCAAACTACCGTAGCAATGCTTTAATGGTTTTATTGTCAGGAAGTGTTGACTTTCCACTTTAATGATTTTTTGTCTTATATGTCAAGTTTGTGACTTTTATATGACTTTTACCAAAATGTATGAACCCAGAATGTAGTTTTGTGTTCAATTAAATTAAATGTGAAATTTTATTCCTCTAATGTTTATGAAGTGTTTATATTTTGGAATTAAAGTATGATAGATTTGTTAATCACCAAAGTGGTCAAATTTTTAAGTTGATTTAATTCCAAATTGTAAACACTTCATAAACATTAGAGGAAATAAAATTTTACATTTAATTTAATTGAACACAACACTACATTCTGGGTTCATACGTTTTGGCAAAAGTCATATAAAAGCCACAAACTTAGCATATAAGACAAAAAATCATTAAAGTGAAAAGTCAACACTTCCTGATAATAAAATCATTAAAGTATTGCAACGTTGGTTCGTAAAACTTTAAAAAACAATAAAGTCATTTAAGGCTTTATAGCCTTTCCTGACATTTCTTATAGGCTTTGTAGCCTTTTGACTTAAATGACATATAAGACAAAGTTTATTAAATGAATTCTTTTCCTTTCTTGACATTCAAGGCTTTATAGCCTTTTGACTTATATTCACACTTTATCAATTATATATATATATATATATATATATATATATATATATATATATATATATATATATATATATATAATAAATGCACAGTATCATCAAATCATACGTGAAGTACTTTTTATTTTATTTTTTTTAATTCCTTTTGAAATCTCAAAATTTGAGATGATAATTTGATGATAGCTGTGCATTTATTGTATATGAAAAATTGATAAAGTGTGTATATAAGTCAAAAGGCTATAAAGTCTTAAATGTCAGAAAAGGAAAAGAATTCATTTAATAAACTTTGTCTTATATGTCATTTAAGTCAAAAGGCTATAAAGCCTATAAGAAATGTTAGGAAAGACTATAAAGCCTTAAATGACTTTATTGTTTTTTAAAGTTTTACAAACCAACGTAGCAATGCTTTAATGGTTTTATTGTCAAGAAGTGTTGACTTTCCACTTTAATAGTTTTTTGTCTTATATGTCAAGTTTGTGGCTTTTATATGACTTTTACCAAAACGTATGAACCCAGAATATAGTGTTGTGTTCAATTAAATTAAATGTGAAATTTTATTTTCTCCAATGTTTATGAAGTATTTATATTTTGGAATTAAAGTATGATAGATTTGTTAATCACCAAAGTGGTCAAATCTTTAAGTTGATTTAATTCCAAATTGTAAACACTTCATAAACATTAGAAAAAATAAAATTCCACATTTAATTTAATTGAACACAACACTATATTCTGGGTTCATACGTTTTGGTAAAAGTCATATAAAAGCCACAAACTTAGCATATAAGACAAAAAATCATTAAAGTGGAAAGTCAACACTTCTTAACAATAAAATCATTAAAGCATTGTTATGTTGGTTCGTAAAACTTTAAAAAACAATAATGTCATTTAGGGCTTTATAGCATTTCCTGACATTTCTTATAGGCTTTGTAGCCTTTTGACTTAAATGATATATAAGACAAAGTTTATTAAAGGAATTCTTTTCTTTTTCTTGACATTCAAGGCTTTATAGCCTTTTGACTTATATACACACTTTATCAATTTTATATATACAATAAATGCACAGCTATCATCAAATCATAGTTGAAGTACCTTTTATTTTATTTTTTAAATTCCTTTTGAAATCTCAAAATCTAAGACGATGATTTGATGATAGCTGTACATTTATTGTATATATAAAATTAATAAAGTGTGTATATAAGTCAAAATGCTATAAAGTCTTGAATGTCGGGAAAGGAAAAGAATTCCTTTAATAAACTTTGTCTTATATGTCATTTAAGTCAAAAGGCTATAAAGCCTATAAGAAATGTCAGGAAATGCTATAAAGCCTTAAATGACTTTATTATTTTTTAAAGTTTTACAAACCAACGTAGCAATGCTTTAATGGTTTTATTGTCAAGAAGTGTTAACTTTCCACTTTAATGGTCTTTTGTCTTATATGTCAAGGTTGTGGCTTTTATATGACTTTTACTAAAACATATGAACTCAGAATGTAGTGTTGTGTTCAATGAAATTAAATGTGAAATTTTATTTCCTCTAATGTTTATGAAATATTTATATTTTGGAATTAAAGTATGATAGATTTGTTAATCACCAAAGTGGTCAAATTTTAAGTTGATTTAATTCTAAATTATAAGATGATTTTATCTCAATTACCCATATAGAATGGATGCTATGAATGACATGATATTTTTGATATATTGAGGTTCATTGTTATAAGACAGTTAAGGATCACCCAAATGTTGATTGTTTGTTCTTACAATTAATGAGTATGAATGTTGGTAGTATAAATGTACTGTTAGTTTTATTTATATATCCAAAGATAATAAATATTTTTAGTTAGTATATATATCATTGTCAAATTATGTAATTTTTATTAGCATCATTATATTGAATGTGGTATATTGATGGATTGCCCAAAGGTAAACATCAACATACATTGTATAAAGTATTTTTTTTCTGAATCTGTGTAGCATGTTAGTATGTAACTCAGAGCATTAATATTTTAAATTTCTATTACTTGCAGTGCCTGTTGATTTACATTCGCATCTCTCATCTGTGTCAATTTTTAATGGACTGAACATCTCTGAATGGAATGAGCAAGTCCAATTTTACCTTAGAGTAATGGATTTGGATTTAGCTCTTCGAGTAAAGAAATAAGATGCTATTACTGTTTTAAGCACTGATGAAGAGAAGGTCCATTATAAAAATTGGGAAAGGTCAAATAGATTGAGTTTGATGTATATGCGGATGAGTATGGCTAGAAATATTAAGTCAGCTCTTCCTAAAACTGAAAGTGCTAAAGAAATGATGAAGTTTGTGGAAGAGCACTTCGAAACTGCTGATAAGTCTCTTGTTGGGACACTGATGAGTACCTTGACTACCATAAAATTTGATGGTTCTCATACTATGCATGGGCATTTCATTGAGATGACAAATATTGCAGCAAGACTTAAGTCATTGGGAATGAACGTGGATGAAAATTTCCTTGTGTAGTTCATCTTGAACTCATTATCGTCTGAGTATGGTCTTTTCCAAATGAACTATAACACCATGAAATACAAATGTAATGTGCATGAATTGCACAGTATGCTACTTCAGAAGGAAACCAGACTCAAGAATTAAGGAAGTCATTCCATCAATTATGTTAACCATCAAGGAGCTAGAAAGAAAGCTAGTAGGAAACATGACAAGAAAGGAAAAGGACTCCTAAAGATCAATGAGGCCTCTTCCTCTCAAATCTACAAAAAGGAACCGAATGAAAACAGATGTTATTTCTGTAAAAAAGACTAGGTATTTCCAAAAGGATTGTCTAAGACGTAAGCCTTGGTTTGAAAAGAAAGGTAAGCTCAGTGCTTATGTATATTTCGAATCAAATTTAGCTGAAGTTCCTTATAATACTTGATGGATTGATTTTGGTTGTACAACCCATGTTTCTAATACGATGCAGGAATTCCTTACAATCCAAACCACAAGACCAAATGAAAAGTTTGTCTTTATGGGCAATAGAATGAAAGCTCTAGTGGAAGTTGTCGGGACATATCGTTTAATCCTCAACACTTGATATCATTTGGATTTATGTGAAACTCTTTATGTACCTAGTATATATAGGAATTTAGTTTCATTATCCAAACTTGATAAAGATGGATACTCTTTTAAATTTGGTAGTGGTAGTTTCAGTTTGTATAAACATAACTACATGATTGGTAATGGTATGTTATGTGATGGATTATATAAGTTAAATCTTGATACTCTTTATGCGGAAACGCTCTTAACCTTGCATCATAATGTTAGTACTAAATATGGCTTAGTTAATGAATACTCTGCTTACTTATGGCATAAACGCTCGGGACATGTTTCCAAAGAGAGAATGAGAAGATTAGTAAAGAATGAAATCCTTCTGGATTTAAATTTTATTGATCTGAATGTATGTGTGGATTGTATTAAAGGTAAACAAATAAAACACACAAAGAAAGGAGCCACAAGAACTACTCAGCTTCTTGAAATTATACACACCGATATTTGTGGACCTTTTGATGTTAATTCTTTCAATAAAAAAAGATACTTTATCACCTTCATTGATGATTATTCACATTATGGTTATGTTTATTTGGCGCATGAGAAATCTCAGGCTATAAATGCCTTAGAGATTTATATTGATGAGGTAGAAAGACAATTAGACAAAAAAGTAAAAATTGTCAAGTCTGATAGAGGTGGTGAGTATTATGGAAGATATGATGAAAGTGGACAACATCCAGGTCCATTTGCTAAATTCATTGAAAAACGTGGTATATGTGCTCAATACACAATGCCAAGTACACCACAGCAAAATGGTGTATCAGAAAGGCGAAATAAAACCTTGTTAGATATGGTTAGAAGTATGTTAAGTAATTTCTCTTTACCCATTTCATTGTGGATTTATGCTCTAAAGACTTCCATGTATTTGTTGTATAGGATTCCTAGTAAAGCAATTCCAAAGACTCCTTTTGAGCTATGGACTAGAAGGAAACGTAGTCTAAGGCACCTGCATGTTTGGGGTTGTCAGGCATAAATTAGATATTACAATCCACAAGAAAAGAAGCTGGATGTAAGAATAATCAGTGGTTATTTAATTGGTTATCCAGAAAAGTAAAAAATGTATAGATTTTATTGTCTTAACCATACTACAAGGATTATTGAAACTGGGAATGCTAGGTTCATTGAGAATGGTGAAGTTAGTGGGAGTGAAACACCACGTAAGGTGGAGATTCAAGAATCGAGAGTGGAAGTTCCTTTGACTTGTGTCTCTAATAAAGTTGTTGTTCCTCAAGTTGTTGAACCAGTTAACAATAATTAAGAACAACAAATAAATGATCTCATTACTCACAATGAAGTTATAGTAAATGAGCCTATAGTAGAAGAACCACAACAAATAGCATTAATAAGATCTCAAAGAGAAAGAAGATCAGCTATTTCTGATGATTATGTGGTATATCTACAAGAGTCTGAAGTTGACTTAAGAATAGAGGATGACCCAGTTACGTTTTCACAAGCCATGAATAATGATAATACTGATAAATGGTTAGATGCTATGGAAGATAAGTTAAAATCTATGGAACAAAATGAGGTTTGGGACCTTGTTGAGTTACCAGAAGGCCGTAAACGAGTTAGTTGTAAGTGGGTCTTTAAGACCAAACATGACTCTAATGGTAACTTAGAATGTTACTGTTGGGAATTACGAATACAACACGCAGCGAAAAAATAGGATTCCCACCAAGGATCCATGCGAAAAAGTCATAATCCGAGTTTTAAAATTGCTTACCTGTTGAAGCGTGATCAAAGGAAGTGATGTGAATTACTAACACTGTAATAGCAATGATGTCTCTGCGGTATCCACTTGAACAGACTCACGAACGTCCAACGTCCGCAAAGAGGAGCCTCACGTCTCTTACACAGTGCTAGCTACGAAGATAAGAGAAGAAACATATCGCTCTTTCACTCACTTTTCTATAAGTGAGGCTAGGGTTCTGTAATATATATCTTAGCAGCCCCTTAGTAATACTATTTATAATAGTGACTGTCTTAAGTGAGTGTGAGTAGCAGCAAGGTAAGTTGTGTAACCCTAGACTCATCTGTTATGAGTCTAGTCCATATTTGAATCCGAGTCCAACTTGAATTTATTGCTCCAATTTTAGTCTGCTCTATGTATGTGACCCTGCAGGTTCTCATTATGTTGGCAGTAATATTAAAATCTCATTTTAATATTACAAGTAGTGAGCGGTATCTAGCAATACATCGCTGCTACCCAAGTAATAAGAATGTCAGTGATTTGACATAACCTTTCCATGACCAATGTTTCCATGTTGTTTAGTCCATTTGTCAAGATATCTAGATTGAACACAATGCATGGAATACGTCACCCTTGTATAGTCCAATTATTCGTTTCTTGATATTCGAGTAGACTTTGTAACAACAAATAAAATCAATATATCATATTGACTCATTTGAGCATAGTCATGCATTTCGCAGTCTCACTCAATCAGGGGGCCCGAAGATATCGCTCCTGTTATGTAGGAGTGACAAATCCCATCTAGATCACTCACATTCCTCTGCATAATTCACGGTATATCCAATAACCAACTTTATAATTACTTTGTTATAGATGACATTTGATGATATTAAAACACACAACTCCTCATGTAGGAATCGTAGTGATTTCAGGTCAAAGGACCACGGACACCATTGTCACTATGAGAATCGCTTATGACACTCACATAATGATCCATGTAGCATTCTCATAACGGGTCAGTCCAGTACATCATTACTCTAACATGTACCCATGTAAAGGCTTAATATCTCATATACATGATCCGTGAGATGTGATCATCAGTCTATGCACATACTAGTCTCAATGCATTATTGTTGTCCTAATTAACAATAATACTTGACTAGGGACATTTAAGAATAGTATTCTAATTTTATCCAATAGAATCTCACGATCAAGTCAACCACTTGATGTCCTATGGCATCAAATTTACTATTCTAAGAACTTTATTATGTTTATTAAAAAGAACACAATAAATGAAATGCCCCATATATTAAAATAAGCATAATAGAATATATGTAAATACTAAAGTATCAGCCTCTAGGGCATACACCAACAGGTACAAGGCTAGACTAGTTGCAAAAGGGTTTACTCAGAAAGATGACATTGACTATAAGGAGACCTTTTCACTGGTCTCTAAGAAAGATTCTCTCAGAATTATCATGACATCGATGGCTCATTATGATCTAGAGTTACACCAAATGGATGTAAAAATTACCTTTCTAAATGGGAATTTGGATGAAGAGGTTTATATCGACCAACCAATAAGGTTCATAGAAGAAGGAAAAGAATACATGGTGTATAAACTTAAGAAGTCAATATATGGACTTAAACAAGCTTCCCGATAATGGTATCTCAAGTTCAATGATATTATTGTATCCTTTGGATTTAAGGAAAACATTGTTAATCCATGTATATATCTGAAGGTCAGTGGGAGTAAATTTATCTTTCTGGTTCTGTAAGTTGATGATATCTTACTTGCAACTAATGATCTTGGTCTATTAAGTGAGACTAAGAATTTTCTCTCTAATAACTTTGAAATGAAAGATATGGGTGAGGTAACCTATGTGATTGAGATAAAGATATTCTGTGATAGATCACAAGGATTGTTGGGTTTATCTCAGAAAGCATATATAAATAAAGTGTTAGAGAGATTCGGAATGGAAAAGTGCTTAGCATCTCCAGTTCCAATTCAGAAAGGAGACAAATTTAGTCTCATGCAATGTCCAATGAATGATATGGAACGAAAACAGATGGAAGCAATTCCGTATGCATCTGTTGTTGGGATTTTAATGTATGCCCAGACTTGTACCCGACCAGATATTAGCTTTGCAGTTGAAATGTTGGGAAGATACTAGAGTAATCTTGGTTTAGATCGTTAGAAAGCTGCAAAGAAAGATCTGAGATATCTGTAAAGAACGAAGGATCATATGCTTACTTATAGGAGGTCTGATCTTCTTGAAGTGATTGGATATTCAGATTCAGATTTTGTTGATTGTGTGGATACAAGAAAAATCTTCTTTTGGTTATCTGTATCTTTTAGCTAGAGGAGCTATCTCATGGAAAAGTGTGAAGCAGTCTGTTATTGCTACATCTACTATAGAAGCTGAATTTGTGGCATGCTTTGAGGCCATGGTTCAGGCTAAATGGCTACAAAATTTTATTTCAGGGCTTGGAGTAGTCGACAATATTGGCTACAGAATTTTATTTCAGAGCTTGGAGTAGTCGACAGTATTACCAAGCCGCTGAAAATTTACTGTGATAATTCATCAGCTGTCTTCTTTTCTAAAAATGACAAGTATTCCAAAAGTACTAAACATATGAAATTGAAATACTTTGCTGTTAAAGAAGAAGTTCAGAAACATAGAGTGTCAATAGAGTATATTAGCACTGATCTTATGATTGTTGATCCTTTAACAAAAGGATTACCGCCCAAAACATTTACTGGTCATATTAAAAGTATGGGCATTATGTTTACTAGTGAAAGATAAACATTATTGTTTTGTTTTAATGCATATTTCACACTCTGAGCTCATTAATGTATAAGTTTCTGAATTTTTCTATTTTCAAACTTATGCGTACATGTATGAATGATAATATTGAAAAATAGGATTTGTCTTTGATAAAGACATTATTGTTGGACATATTATGTATTTCCCATTAAAGTGTCATGGAAAGAACTATGTCGATTTAATGATATATAACCGTCATGACTCTTATTAGTTCTTATTCTTAATTATGACTTATGATGCAACCAATGTATGAAACTTTTAGCCTTGTTTATGCACATTATGATTGATATGTTGTTAAATCATGAAATGATACTTTGTCACATGAGCCAAGTGGGAGAATGTAAGAAATGTCTCGTGTGTGTGGCAAACTATGTGATTTAATACATAAGTAAGGACTAAATGGTAATTGGTTGATGATGGTTGGGAAGAGGTTTCTTAACCTCTTTAAATACTTGATAGGAGCATTTTGTTAAAGTATGAAAAATAAATAGAAACCTGTCCTCTCTCCCTCCTACATAGTTTACGTTTTATGTTTACCATCAAGAAAGAAAGAACGTAGAGAAAAGAAGGAGAAGAAAGAGAAATGAGTTTCTACATTCATCAAGATCTGTATATTGAAGCACCAATTCACATCATATATAAAGATTAGTACACCTTAACATAATGATATGAATATGTGAAAACTATGAATTCTCAAGGTCCTTGTTATGTAGAAGAATTTAACAATGGAAGCCATTATCCTCAGGAATAGAGAAGAGTAATATTTGTAAGTTAGAAACAGAAATAGAGAAGAGAAGTCGAAAAGAGAACACGGCATGACAGGTGACTAATTAGAGTTCTAGATTTTTGGAAACTATGCAGCAGAATAGTGATGGGACAAGTCACGAAGGATGGTACAACTCTGATATCATGTTAGAAATAGATAAACAAGGACACATAATAAGTCTGGAGAAAGTTTTAATATATTCTCTAGATTATCTCTGAATTATTATCTTTAAATTACTGAATTAATCAGTGTGTACAAAAAGATTTCCTATTTATAGGAGAGTGAGTTTATATAAAGAAGAAAATACAATCAAATATAATCAAAATAGTATATCTAATTATGTACAAATTAGATCCCTAAGATAACACAAAATTAAGCCTAATTTAATCCCGAGATATGTTGTAGATATTCTAATACTTCCCTTCACGCTAAAGTTACTAAGTTTTAGTTTGTTACAATTAGATACACGAAAATAAAATAAACTAAAATATGGAATCATCTACATTTGGAAAAATCTACAATGGGAACGAAGTCAAACTGCATCTGGAATGGAACCAATCTGCATTTGGCTAAAATAACAGAGACAAAACCAATCTATCAGATAGAACTGGTTGAAGGTTGGAGCAATAGAGACAGAACCAATCTTTCAGGCTGAATCAGACGAAACTGATCGGCGAAACTGAACAAAGATGCATATCGGAGACTAGAATCTAGGACAGTAATCGAAGTCTGAAATCTAGAACAAAAATCGTAGTCTGGAATAGGACAGTAATCAGAGTCTGGAACGGAGTCTGGAATCTAAGATTGGACTAAGAATCTAGACTCTTTGATACCAAGTTAGAAACAAAAACAGGGAGAGGAAGTCGAAAAGAGAACACGACATGAGAGGTGACTAATTAGAGTTCCAGATTTTCGAGAACTATGCAGCGGAATAGTGATAGGACAGATCACAAAGGATGGTACTGCTCTAATACCATGTTAGAAATAGAGAAATAATGACACAGAAAAAGTATGGAGAAAGTTTCTGTATATTCTCTAAATTATCTCTAAATTACTAAATTAATTAATGTGTACAATAGGATTCCCTATTTATAGGAGAGAAAATTTATATAAAGAAGGAAATACAATCAAATATAATGAAAGAATTTTTTGGTACCATTATATAAAAGAATGGCGTATCAAAATAAAACATCAAAAAACAAATTAAAATGTATTTCCATAAGAAATATTATTTGAAATGAACTAGTAGTGAAAGAATGAACGTTAGGTTAAATGATCCTGCTAATTGGCGCTAATGGGATATGGGACATACATATTTGGGCATGGGATGTCATTGGAACTGCAGTTCTCCCATTCTTCTACTTGATCAGCCCATACTTTCTGTTTATTCAGGAAAACAAATTGAAGTAAACATCAAACTTCTATAGGCAATTCCTTAGATTGATGATAACAAAAAAGAAGCTGCATAGAATACCGTAATATTCTTTTGAATTGCATCGATGAAGTCACCTATGTCAGAGTCATAGAATCTTTCAACTTCTGTCTCAATTATGCTATCATCCCAAACCTGTATATGATATACAAATAGATGGTAGATAGTGAAATAGATCAGATCATATTGTTGTATACTTATATAGTTGATGAATGTAAGAACTAGACTCACATGATGAAGATTTTGCTTCCTTCTGTACCAATGAACATTAATTGTATTGCCTCCCTTGTCTGAGGTAAAGCCACAATGTAGAGGCTGCAGATTAAGCATGTACAGAAAGAAAGCCATTATGATAATCTACCACATTGCAAATTCAGATGGAAGCACGGTGTGTACTATGGATGATTTGGCGCTTGTATATGATGCATACCTGATGGATATCTCCGATAAAATGCGAAAGGAACAGGAGAGCTTGTGTGAGGTTATCTGATATTTTGATGTAACCATATCCAAACAAGAATTTGTTAGTATGCAACGAAGATAGATAGAAAAATCATAGGATACAACTGAGGTTATTAGTCTGCAAACAAGGATTTACATTTAGATTTAGTGTCACTGCCGTAGTCGAGGAGCTGGTTGGTGTAATTGTTAATCGCTGCCACAACACATCGCCCCTTAATTCCAGTTTTGTGATCCACACAATCCCCTGAATGTTCAGACAACTGGTCAATACTACACACCACAACATGCTATCACATCATTCCCTTAAGTTCACTGGATTTCTGATCCATAAATTAATAAACACAGGTAGTTAATTTAATTCATTATTTGATATACTAGTAGAAGTTTGATTTAAGTTTTAAGAAACTATATGCAAATACTGAGTGATGATTTATGGTCTCGATACAAATAGCACAAGCTAAACTACATTTGACAAAACAAATGTAGCTTAAATCTCACTCTTAATTCTATTAAATATGTTGAGAATGATCTGCATATTTTTTCCAAGCTATTGTTAGGGACGGATCCAGAAATTTTTGTATTGGGGCCAACCAAGATGGAAGTTGGGAATTTGGGAAGCTAGCTTGATAAATGATTACGGGAGACGAATTTCAAATTAAGTTTTTATTTATCCTTTATATAAAAACTGTTAATGCCATCAAAATTACTTAAAAACTTTATAAGTGTAGGCAAATTATAAATAACTTTAAAATAAATTAATAAACTAGTAGTATGGTAATAAAAACAAAATTTAAAGGTAATTGGGGGCATATGCTCCCACTCTCTATAACATGTGTCCATCCCTTGCAATTGTCATGTGCAAAATGTCAAAGTACCAAGGGTGACAAGGGCCATTGGAGCAGAATGAGAAAGGAACTTACTTTTGTTCTGGTAGCTGCAAACGGACTCAGGAGTATCAGCAAAGTGCAAAGCAGATGACCAGGGAAAGACCACCCTGACATTATCTGCCCATGAACACTTGCTAGCCAAGTCATTATTTGCAGATTTTGGCAACAGTTTTTTCACAGCCTCAGCAGCTGTATCGCTGAGGCGAGCCTGCTCAAAAGCGAAAGAAAAGAGAAAAATAAATAATAGTAATGTGACACTAGCACAATCAAACACACCAAACAGAGAGAGAAAGAGAAAATACAACTAGCTAGTCACCTGAGCAATCTTACAAACTATGGCATGCCCATCTTCTCCCCACCCTTGGGTATTTGGAAGCAAAAGCATGAATGACACTATGGCCACTAGCTGAATTCTGCAACAACCCATAGTTCTCTAATCTCTACTCTAAAAAAGCATACAAATAATTGACCAGCTCTGCTTTTATATGCAACTAAATTGGGTATATAAATGCGATCTGTGTGAATAATATAGTGTTTGTACTTTACGTCAACTTGGACAGCGGACAATGAGATACTTGTTTGTAGGGCATGGAAAGCGTGGCTGATATTATAATCTCTCCTTTTTTTTTTTCATCATAATATCTGTCCCCACACCCTTAAGATTTAGGTGCTCTTCTTGCGTTCAGATTTAGACATTCGTCATGTGAGTGGGCGTTTGGAGATATTTTTTGTTAAGATAAATATAACACATCAAATTTATACATAAAAATAAAAAATTAAAGAAAAATATAATTTTTTATTATGAATAAATTTAGTAAAACTTATTTTTATTTTCTCTTTAACTTTTTATTTCTTATATATAAATCTAATATATTATATTTATATACATACAAAAATATTTCCATGAGTTACTTCCTGTGATATTATAATCTTTCTTTTTTTGGTTATTGTGATATCATAACCTTTCTTCTTAAAGAAAACTACCTAACGGCCAAAATAATCCTTAGAAGCAAGATGTTGACCTTGGTTTTGGTGCAAGACAGCAAGCAGACGTTAAAAACAAGAATAAAATTTCAACACAAATTGATTAGAAAAAGAGTTCAACGAATCTTGAAGGAATAATTCAATTGTGCTCAAGTAGTTGGTATGGATAAGTAGTAGCTTTCTATAATTCTCATAAAAAAAATTAAATATGGATACTCTTCTTTTATGACTTGTTATTATCTGTTTTTAAAATATTTTTAAAAAGCCCTTCAATTTTAATTTTATGACCTTTTCTTAAGGTGTTCAGTAACACACCTTAGCCATTTAGCTTTTTTATTCATTAATTAATGAATGGCTCTGCATAATTGGTGTATCTATATATCCTAAATTTTTATGAGCATTGATAAGGAGCCCGAATAATTAGATTTTTTTATTCAAATAATACAACTTTTATTTTTATTTCTCACATCACTGCACTTTTATTTTTATTGCTCACATTATTGTACTTTTAATTTTATTTTCCAAAATACTTCTATCCAAATAATACGACTCCCTAATATGAACTTTTGTTTTTTTTGTTTTTATACATGGAGAAGTCGTTTAGGAGAAATTAACTTCTCAATGTAATAGTTTTTTGTTTCAAATATAGTTGGAAAGTTGATTTTCCCCACACTAACTTTCCAATTATGTTCTTTTTTTTTTACATAGGGTGTAGTTTTTGTTAACAATTTTTTTATTTGTGTTCATGACCCGTCCTAACCTAAAGCTAATTAAGTTAGATTTGAGTTTTTAAAATTTGATTTGGTATATTTTCAATCTGAGATTAGATCACTCTTTGGATTGGTCTGATTTATCCTAATACAACATAATTTAGATTGAGATAATTAGGAGTGTGATAAGAACCCTTCTCAAAATTATATCGAGTCAAAGTTTAAGAATCTAAACCTCGACCCAATTAATTTTGGATTGAGACGAATCATTGAGTCAATACAAGTCAAAAATACCTATAAAAAAAATTAACAAAAAGTATATCTTATGTAAAGAAATAAATAAATAATTGAGAAGTCGTTTAGGGAGAAATTATCTTCTCATCTATGTTTTAAAAAAAATTACATTGAAAAGTTAATTTCTCCTACACTAACTTCAAAACATATAATAAAAAAATAAAAAAGTAAAATAAAAATTTACGTTAAAAAGTCATTTTGGCCACGTTACTCAAAAAGAGCGCATTTTAAAAAATAAAATTAGGAGTGTGATAATGTGAAAAGTGAAGTTAAAAATTGTAAAATGTATATAAAAAAAAGCCGAATAAGTAAGGTAAAAATTGGCTAAATTGCTTAAATTGTTTATGGTTGGTATGAAGATTACGACACCATCATTAACATTTAGGAGAATTCTATAATGGTCTCCTTGTAATGTTTAGGTGCATAAATGCACCGTGAGAATTTGGCCTATTATTAGAATATTTTTTTACTTTTTTTAACAATTTTATGATATTTAATTTTTAACTTTATAACTATTGTATTTAAAAAAATTATAAAATCACATTTCCTAAACTTGAAAATAAAAATACATAAGATAAAGTGATAAACTCGTCTTAACATACTATGATAACTAAAAAATATCGCAAGAATAGTGCTAGTCTAATCTCTTCGATATGATATTTTTTTGTTACTCTTATTATTTGGCCCTCTATTTTTTTTTATATCCTTTTTATTATTTACCCCTTTCTCTCCCCGTGTCAGTGTTAATCTATTATTTTATTACTAATTAAATTATCTCTAATTATCACATGTCATATTCTTATTGTAATTAAAGTAAAATTTTGTTTCGCTAAACCTGATTTTCTCTCGCGTTTCGCACGCTCTCGATTCTCGCATTCCGCTCCGCTGCTGTACTTGCTGAACAAACAATTCTTTATTGTTTCCTTTTCTCCCGTTCCAACATTTGTTTGGCCAGCTTTCAATTTCTTTTATTTTATTGCTTTCTTTCCCTAAGATTTTATTAAAATTGAGACTGACCAATAAATGATGACATAGTATTTTTTAATTATTTATTTATATTTCATTTTCAAATTATAAATATTTTATTTAATTAAATTACTTTTAATTAAAAATATTATTTTCAAATCAAGAATATTTAAAATTCTAAATTTTAATATTTATTAATATTTAATATTAGAGACTCTCTTTTATTTTTTCTTATATATCATTGATAAGAAGTAAATAATGTTCAATTTAATCTATTAATCAATTTATATATTCTAATAAAATTTATGTTGTTTTTTAATATAGGATCTTTCTCTAATTAGAAGTAATAGTTCCTTAATTCAATTGATTGTTAATTTTTTCACATAAAGTTTAGAGCTCTTAAGTCTTTTGCATTTATTTGTTAAGACACATCCATTGCGTCTTTTCATTGAGATTAGACCCATTCATCTTTCTCTCTAAAAATCAAGAGATTCTTACCTTTTTTTTTTATCTCTCTATTTGAAGTAATCTTTCTGTGCTTCCATTATTTTTAAGAGTAATGGGATCAAACTTGGTCATTGATAAATGAACCTAAAGTTCGGTGTATATTCTTTGAGATTAGTGCTCATGAAGCGTGATAAGCTAGGATGATTATATTAAGATAAAATTTAGATAAAATTTTTTAAATATTTATGGTATTATTTTTTAATAAAAATATAATATGTGTCTTATTTTTTAATAAAAATATAACATGTATTTTAAATTTTAATCACTTAATAATTATTTTTTAAGTTTTTATTAATAAGTTATAAAAAATATATATATCATATTTTTATTAAAAAACAATATAACAAACACTTAAAAAAAATTACCTAAGCTTTATCTTATGTATTATAGGATTTTGTTGATCATTTAGGGTACTAATTAATGAGTTCAAATACAAATTATTAAATAAAAGTAGAAACATTTAATATTTAAAAAATATTTAATAATTTCTTCTTTAAGTAATTAAAATAAATTAATAAAAAGTAATAAATACTTCTTAACATGTATATATCTAAAGGTACACTTTAACAAAATCGTATAGGATAATTTGATTTGGTTTTATTTATTTTTACTTTAAGTTTAAAGATTAATTGTATGTTAAAATAAAGTTTTATGATATAATAAAAGCAAAATTATATGAAATAGAAAAATAATTATATATATAATATTTATAATATAATATCAAATTAAAATTATATTACTTTATAAGTTCAGCCTCAAATTTCACCTAAAAATAATTATATAATCAGAAGTGTTAAAAATATGAAATGTAAACACAAAATTTATCAAAATAAAAAAATAAAAAAGAAACATCCGTAAAATTCACGGGTGCACGTACTAGTAATTTAATAAATGAATGGCTCACTAATCATTACCCTTCTATATTTTATTTTAGATAAGATGAAATGGATTTTGTTATTTCTGTAGTGTATAATGTATATTTGGATATTAATAGCATGTTTGGACGTTGAGTTTTAGAAAGAAAGTAAAAGGAAAATTTAATTTTTATTTTTAAATTAAAAAATATAAATATTTATAAAAATAAATTAAATATTATTAAAATATTTTATATAATCATATTTCATTTTAGTTCTTTATTTTGAAACAATATCAAATATATAGAGTGTTTATAAAAAATAAAATCTTTTTTTTTTTTTCCTTTCAAAACCTTTTAAAATTCTAACTCTCAAGCATTTCTTAAAAGTTAATGCACGTCAAGCCTATTAGTATGGTTGAATTATAGTTTGAGATCATTGTTTGACTCAATAGAAAAATAATTCTTTTTACTTTTTTTTAGCTGAATTCTTTTTTAGTTTTACTCGGATCATGATTTGAGATTTGTTTTGATAGATTGAAAAAGTAAAAATAATTAAATTACAAATAAATAAAAGTCTCTTATAGTCAATTAACAATAAAGCGATAAACTTAGAGAATGTGAGTTTTAAATCTAAAAATGAATTTTATTAGATACACTAAATTTAACAAACTGTACAATTCAAATACAATTCAACCATGATTTTGTTAAATATATTATTTGTTAATGAAATTTAATTTCTACACCCTAAATTGGTATTTGGAGTGTGTAAATTTTAATTCAAACATGCTATATGTTGTGAACAAAAATAAGACCAAACACTGAACACAATAGGTCCTATCTTAAACCAATAAAATATGAAAAACAATAAAAATTTAGAGCAATTACACTGACCTATTTTAAATTTTTACCTACTTACATCTAACACTTTTTTATTTGGCAAACCATTGTATAGGAACCGTGCATAAAGTAATTAAGAGAAGTAAGTGTAATTTTTTAAATAAAGAAGGTATCAATATGTAAAAATAGCACACGAGAAGTATGTCTAATTTATTTCTAGTTAGATAAAATAAATATTGCTAGTTAAATTACTTTTTGAAAAGTTAGAATCGTCCTACCATCCTAGTCAGGTGAAAGTGGCAGCAAAACGATCCTCTACTATCCAAAGGAATATTTTCTACAAGAACTCCTTTGGGTTATTTCATCCATTATACTTGTTCCTGTCTCCTATAGAATTCAAGGAGAAAGCATAGCTCAACAGGTATTTTTCGTTGTCTCTATCAAGGGGAGGGGTTATGTCATCTGTGTTGAGGATTCAAGGCATCACATCTTTATTACTCATAGAGTGTAACGTAATTTTTCTGAGGTTATGTTCGGATTAGTGGGATTAAGTAAAATAAAATAAAATGAAATAGGATATAGATAGATTTTATTATTTAATTGTGTTAAAAAATAATAGAATGAGATGAAAGTAAGTAGGATGAATCTCATCTCATCTCATTAAAAATCATCAATTTTTTTCAATTTTAATTTGAGAGGTATGAGATAGAATCATTTCTTTTATTATAATTATAATTAAAATTTTATTACATCAACTTTATACCCTAAAATTAGTATGTTTGCAATAAAGGTAGTTTAAGAAAAATAAAGTTATAATTTTATCATTCCATCCACTTTTCAAATAATTAAATAGTAATTTTACTTCATTTTATCTTAAAATATTAAAATAATAAAATGATATTTTTATCTCATTCTATTATATCTCATCCTATTCTATCTCATCATATTTCATTTCATTCTATTAATTATTAAATATTCAAACATAGCTAGGAGTTAGTTTAGTATGATGCAAAGGAAGGAAAAGAAAAGAGAGGGATAGAATACAAAAAAAATGAAGATTGTATTTGAAATGAATAAAAATAAAAATAATTTTATTTTATTTTATTTGAATTGATTTAATTTAATTTATAAATCAAATTTTGTATTTAAAATTTAAAAAAAATAAAATTTGAATTGATTTAAAAATTAAATTTTGTGTTTATAATGCATTAAAATAAAAATCAATTTGATTTAATTTTATTATTTTACATTTTAACTCTTATAAAAGGTAGTTAGAGATAATTATTAAGGGTAAAATAATTTATTTATTTTAAATCAAATTAAATTCTAACAAATCTTATCAAAATTAATAAAATTTATAAAATAAAAAGAATGAAATTCATAAAATTTTAAAAATTAAATTATTTTTTATTTTTTAACATTCTAAACACAAAATTTAATTAAATTTAATTTATAAATCAAATTATTTTTTTATTTTTTTAATTCTAAATACACTAAAAAAAAGGAAAAATGAAGTAAAAAAAATTGTCTTCCCTTTATTTAATATAAACCTATGAAAAGGAAAAGGTGTTTCATTTTTTTATTAAAAAAAGAAATAAAAATATATGTAAAAATAAATAATAAATTATTATATTACCTTTCATAACTAATAAAATTGCAATTCAACACCAATAATTACGGGCAGAACACCAAGCCATAAAATAGCTAAAACATGGACTCAAGCCAGTCGATTTTATTGGCACCAGTAAATTTATTGCTAAAGCACCAATAAAATTACCAAACCACCATTTGAGCACCCTTTTGTTTTTTTTTAATTCTAAAGCACCGGTCAGCTTCCTTTTCTTCCATTGGCCACAACCCATGTGCTACTCTGTTACTGTCCCTTCCAATCTCAGCGGTGGACCAGTGAGATACAATCTGTCACTATTATATCAAAGTATGTGGAAAGTTTGTTCTTTTTCTTCAAAGCTTGTACCACCTCCAAGCAATCCGCCGCTATCTCCAACTTCCAAAAGCAGAGTTCAAGCGCGAATGGCAAGCCTAATTTCACCCCTATGGCTTCAGCAACTTCGGCATCAAACGTCTGAGAAATTATCCAAGTTGCCGCTGCCATTGTATTTTCTTCCCCATCTCTAATTATCGCACCAATCCCCCATTCATTTTCTCCCAACTCAACTGCATCTCGAAGGGTGACTTTAATGTTATTCAATTGACTATAATGTTATATATATATACCAAGATAAGATTCACTGTAGATAAGTTATCTTCTAGTAATTATTGAATGCATGATAGATGTAAATGAATGAGCGAACATATAATATCATCAAAATGATATGGGAAATGTTTTAAGTATATTAAAATATACATATTATATTTATATTATATATTAACATAAGAGATATTAAATTATTTTATATATAATTATAATATTTTTTAATATATAAAATAATTTTATGAATAAATTAAATAATATTAAATATATTTTAATTAAATGAATAAAGAGACCGAAATGATATATACCAAGATAAGATTCTCTATACCATTTCTCTCTGTATTGTAATAATTTATTATCCTTTAGCTTGCACAAACTTGCGAAAAAATGGGAGCCATGTGAGTAGAGATGTTTTTTTTTTTAATTGTATTTAGGTGATGTCTATATTAATTTGTACTCACCACGACTAATTTACATTTTTAATCTGATTAAAAATAAGTCGTTTATATTGAGACTAGAGATTTATAAGAATGTTTCCGCTACTTGACTCAAAACATTGACATAACTGATATTTAAACATATGACAGATATGAATCAAATTAATCTAAACTGGAAATTAAAAATAAACAAAATTAAATAGGTTTGTTTTGTTTGATTTTTTTTAAAAAAAACAACCCACCATCAATTGGATTTGGTTTTTTATTTATTTTTGAAACCAAACCAAAATAAACTTATATAATTTTATATATCTTATACAATTTATACTTATACATGATTAAATTTCAACGTATTATTACTTTATGAAATTTTTCAGATTAATTTATTGTTTATATCTATTAATGATGCTTTTATTAAGATTTTTAAGTAAATTTGTTGTTGATTAGGTCTTAAAAAGGGAAAAAGAAAAGTAAAGTTAAATTTAAGTTTAAAGTGAAGTTAAATATTCCAACTATGTCATTTTATTTGAGTTAAGTTGGAAGAAATATTCTTATGAATTTTCTAGTCTCGCCATAGATAATCTACCAATGACTAGACTATAGAAATAGATTAATCAATGTGCACACAAATTAACTTAGACACTAACTAACTGCAATACTCAAATACAATAAATTTAAGTTTAAGAAAAAAAGTATTTGATAAAAAATTGATTGTACCGAATCGAACAAAACCAGTTAAGATTTGTTTGATTTAGTTTGATTTTAAGTGTAGGAAAACGAATTTGTTTGGTTTAGATGACTTTTATCTTGAAAGGCAAACCAAATCAAATTGTGTAATATGTAATTGTATTTATTATATTTATAATGGGTCTTTCTCTTGCCCTTTTTTGGAAAAGTGGCTTTGAAATTAGATACCTACCATCATTACTTATACTAAGGAATAATTATGCTATTAAAGCTTAATTTTTCTATTTGAGTCAGGTATTTCGTATTTTTATTCTAGGGTTTTAATTTCCTGCAAAAATATTGAAATTTATAGATTTTACCTAGTCAATTTAATGTTATTGGGTTGCTTGGTTTGAGGGAACTATGGACTATGGTGGTTTGTTTCTTATTTCTTGGATTACTTATTGTTGCTAGACAGTCACAAGAACAACATTTTCCCAACTATGACTCGAATGTATGTATTTAATTGTGAGAGTATCATTATAGTTTCTTGTTTGGGGGAAGAGCGGTTACCTTGTTGCAAAGCTAGAGCATGCATCAAGCACTTGCGGTGGTTACTTCCAAATCACCTACCAAAGAAGATTGCAGATAGAGGTAATCAAACCTGAACTTTATAAATTTATAAGCAAAATGCTTGAATACTTTCAAGCTAAACTAACCCCATTCAGAATAAGAAATGCATTTATAAAGAACTCACTTAATTTTTTAATCTTTCTATATCATTGCCATTCTGTACCCGAATATATATATAGGGAGTATATCTAGTGAGAGAAGTTTTTATTATCAGAGTATAAGAAAAATAAATCTTGACCATACAACCATACATGAATGGTCAAGATTAAAAGTTACTTCAAGGTCACGTGACTACTTAAAAAAGTCACATGCATTTATGTTATAATCTTCATCATTCATGTATGATCAAATGGTCAAGATTCACTCCTCTCACCTCTTACAATAAACACTCTTCTCACAAGATACGCTCCCTATATATATAAATGCATGTGACTTTTTAAGTAGTCATACGACCTTTAAGTAAATTTTAATCTTGACCATCCATATATGATTGTATGGTCAAGATTTACTCATCTCACATTCTCACAATAAAAATTTCTCTCACTAGTTATGCCCCTATATATATATATATATATTGTAAGAGGTGAGTGTTAGAATTTTTTATGGACTAGTATAAATTAATTTTTATAAAACCCAGATTAATTAGATGTCAAAATTATTAGAACATTTTTTTGTTTAGCCCAAATTGTGATCAGTATTGATATTAGGCCTATTGTTGTTAAAGCACTGCTTATATGTGAATTTTGTTTATGGGTCCTGTATGTGAGTTTGCTATAATAGGTAGGTTTAACCCAGTTTAGATATCTTATATATACAGGGAGAGACTCTTATTCCTAACCACTCTAGTGCATACAGTTGCCCCATTGATACTGACGCGTGAGCGACTACTGTAGGATAGGAATAATATCTCTCTCTTATCAAGCTTATTTTTCTAAGGGTTTTAATAATGATTTCTTCATCGGCATCTTTTTAAAGTAGCCCTAAAACTCTTGATATATTTTGATATGTCATAAATTTTGGGATTAATAGATCTGAAAAATTTTAGCAATTAGCATCAAAGTAGTTTTAATCCTAATTATGACTATCAATTTTTTGTTTTACCTAATAAAAAAAATTTAGATCAATTTTGAAAATCAAGTTAGGACTTTTGTAGATCGGGTAATCTTGAGTCTAAAAACATGTATGTCATATTATAATATTATGAATCCATTGAGAATTTTACTCAAACCCGTAGAATCCTAAAACATTCAAGTTTCATGATTCAAAATTTTGTTGGTTGATACTTAAAATTTGTATAGGGCTATTATAGATCATTTCATTACGAGTTGAATAACACCAAATTTCACAAATTTCGTTGAGAAAACCAACTTTGTTGAGGTGTCATTTTGTTGATATTTTGTTAATAATGTTGCATTGAGGATTATGTTGATAATGCGCTTACCCTATTGGTTTACCTTTATTAATGTAATTCCTGATGATTTGTTAAGTGGTACTACTTTGGGACACTTTGCATAGTTGTGAGCTCGCCGTTGCGAGACTAATTGTGTTGATGTGCTATTTTGTTGATAAAATATTATTATTTTGTGGCATTGGGGATTATATTTATAATGTGCTTATCCTATCAGTTTGCCTTTATTAGTGTAACTCCTGATGATTTGTTAAGGGCATTGAAGTTATGTCCTTAGAGTTTTCAGTATCCTCTCGGTATTAGCTTTTGGGACAAGATTTTAATGTTGTGGGAGTCTACTCATGTGTTATAATTCAGGACTCTTAGGCGGGATTACAATTGTATAAGAGAACTCTATTGTAGTTACTGCTCATCTTGTTTATTAAAATACTCAACAAGAAAACCTTCCTTTAAAATATTGATTCAGTTTTGCTTGTGAAAATAAATGTTTTGACAAAGTTGTGTGAGACCAATTATGAGAATCGGGTTAAGTCAATAAGTTTATTTTTGGTCATCTCTATTATTCATGTTACTCTTACTGTGGATGAGCCCTGAAGCCCATAGATATATTTTTCACAGCGATTAGGGTGAAATATGAAAAAGGTGGGATCATTCAAATAAAGTTCGTTTCATGATCATAAAGTATAGCATAGACAAAGCCATTAAAGAGAATTTTTATGAAGCGGATAATGTCAACTAATTTTGTAATGCTATTGATAGATCTAGAAGGGTCTATGACCTCTCTGTGTTAACCAAGACTAAGCATGATGATGTGAATGGTGATCGTGAATGCATCACGAAATTTCCAGAAAGGCAAAATCGTACTCTTATGGTTATGGTGAGATGCCTTGAAGGCTTTGCTTATATATTGAATCATATGTCAAGTAAATTTGTGCTAAAGACTCCATCTGAGCTTAAGACAGGCAAACAACCTACCATGAGGTATTTCCGTGTTTAGGGTTATAGGACAGATGTGAGACCTTATAACCCACATTTAAAGAAGGTTGATCCCGAAGCCATTAGTGATTTCTTCATTGATTATTGTATTGGCTCAAAGGGTTCTAGATTCTATTGTTCTTCTTATACTACTAGAGTGATTGAATTCAATTGGATTATCTATTTTGAAGGGGACTTAGAACATAGTGAAACTCAGGAGCCGTGTATTATTGATTTTAGAGAGGAGCATGTTGTTGTTCCTATTTCTGTTGTATCATTTCTAGGAATAGTGTCATCTCCTTTGATCCATAATGATGATGTTGTTGATGTTGTTAATAATGTCAATGTCCCTCAATAAGTCAAAAATAATGTGCAGAATCCAGATGTTATTATGACTTCACCGAGAAGAAATGAACGGGTACCTCTATCCATTGAGTCTACCAAATTCAGGGATTATGTTGTGAACTTGCAGGAGCATGAATTTAATTTAGTTGAGGATTCTGATCCTATTTCCTTTCAAGGGGCCATTTTGTCCTGGTAGTGCACAACAGTTGGTAGCTATGGAGGATGATTTGGCTTCTTTGAGAAAGAATAATGTTTGAGAATTAGTGGAGTTGCCTGCTGGTTGTAAAACAGTTGATTGTAAATGGGTCTTCAAGACAAAACATGATGCTAAAGGTGAAATTGAGATGTATAAGGCCAAACTTGTTGCTAAGGGATATAACCAGAGGGAAGACATTGATTATAAAAAGCCTTTTTCACCAGTCTCCACTAAAGACTCTTTTCATCTTGTGACGACCTTGGTTGCTCATTTCGTTCATGAGCTTCATTAAATGGCTATTAAGATTGTCTTCCTAAATGGTGATTTGTATGAGGATCTATATATAGATCAACCTGATGGTTTTATTGAAGATGGTAAATATCATATGGTATGCAAATGAGAAGATCCATTTATGGATTGAAACAGGCTTCTAGGAATTGGTATTTGAAATTTGGTTATATTGCTAGCTCTTTTGGCTTTAAAGAAAATACTATTGACCAATGCATTTATTTGAAGTTTAGTGGGAGCAGATTCATCATTCTTGTTTTATATGTTGATGATATGTTGTTGGTTAGTAATTATGTTGATTTTTTAAATGAGACTAAGTAGATGTTAACAACGCACTTTGATATGAAAGATCTTGGTAATGTTTTTTTGTACTAGACACTGAGATTCACCAAGACAGATCTCGTGGTATTTTTTACTTGTTTTAGAAAGGTAATATTGAAAGGATTCTGAATAGATTTAATATAAAATCTTGTAATCCTTGTGCTACACTTATTTAAAAGGGTGAAAGACTCTCTAATACCTAGTGTCCTCAAAATGATAAAGATGTTGCTGAAGTAGAGAAAGTCCTATATGCTACAATTTTTGGCAGCCTTATGTATGTTCAAGTTTGTACACGTCCTGAAATTATTTTGTTGTTAGTGTACTTGGGAGATACTTGAGCAAACTTAGTGTGGCTAATTGGTAGGCTACAAAACAAATCATGAGATATCTGAATGGTACTAAAGATCATATGTCAACTTATATGAAGTTGGATCACCTTGAGGTGATTGGGCTATTCTAATTTTGATTATGGTGGTTGCCCAGGTGACCATAAGTCAACATCAGATTAGAAAGTGTACTAAGTCTAGTTGGCATTTGGACAAGTGTCGTAGTGCATGAACTGCTCTTACAAAGAAGAGGTAGTCTTAGTAGTGCAAAGATGAACTTAGTATAAAGTTACATGGTAGTTATGTTAGAATTAGGACATAACTCCGCATTTTCACACACTTTACCTCACATATACTTGTTATCCCTAGAGATCAGATAGTGAAGGCATCCACTCAGTTTAGTAGCGATATTCACCTAGTTTACGGTGGGCTACTTGATAGACTACTTAGTAGGATTAAGATGATACATGTTATGGTAATAGGCTTTGCCCCTAACCTAATTTTATTATTGTATTAAGATGTTTGTTAAATCTCAGAGAGCATCTTGGGCAGATACTTAGGGCCATTTTGTTGGAAAATACACTTTCATCACATATTGGCTGTAATTTTGGTTGAGCTTTCCCATTACTCATATATCATATTTTGTTAGGTCACCAAGGATATAAGTATCTTGCATGTATGATATTATACTTCTTCAAGTATATTTTTTGCATTGTTAAGATGTTTGTAATCTCATTTTGGACTAGTTGTTAAGAGTATTGGCTTGATTTTGATATCATATTGTGACCACATATTATTTCATTAATTTAGAGAATTATTTTCTTATTGAAATAATGTAATATGAGTTATGTCGTCTAAGTGAGAGAATGTTAAAAAATTTTATAGACTAACATAAATCATATTATAATTTTTATAAAACTCAGATTAATTAGATGTCAAAATTATTAGAGCATTTTTTTATGGGTCTTGTATATGAGTTTGCCATAATGTATAGGTTTAATTCATTCTAGATATCTTATATATACAGGGAGAAACTCATATTCCGAGTCACTTTAGTGCGCGCAATTGTCTTATTGATACTAATATGTGATTGACTACTGTGGGATATGAATAGTATCTCTCCCTCATCAAGATTGTTTTTCTAAGGTATTAGCATAATTAATTATAATTGAGATTATGATTGATTACAATTGATTTTAGGGATGATTGTAATTGATTTAGTATAAAATTAGATTGATTTAGTTCGTAATTATATTTTATTATTTTCCTTTTTTGTACAACAGTTTTCTTTTATAAATAGAGGCTAATCCTCATGTATATATTCATTCAGAAATATATACAGATTATCAATATTTGTTTTCTTATTTCTGTTTCTAACATGGTATCAAAGTCATGGTATCCACCTTGAGGAGAGTTTCTCCTTTTCGCTATATAGAGTTCGTGGAACTCGTTAGAATCGTTACTAATCGTCATCAAATCTAGATTTAGTTTTATTGTTCTCTTTATATTTGTCTACTCCAGTCCAATCCTTTCACTCTTCCGTTGCGGATCTCTGCTGCGGTCCTCTGTTGTGCTCCTCCGCTGCACTCCTCCGTTGCGTTCCTCCACTCTGTTTAGACTTCGTTATGATGTCTCTATTTAAGACTCCCTCCTAGATTCCAGATTTTGTTCTGATGACAGAACTCTATTTTAGACTCCGTCCTAGATTCCAGACTTCGTTCTGATGGCAGGACCAGTCCTAGATTCCAAACTCCAGATTCCAGACTTTATTTTAGATTTCAGACTCCAGACTTTGTCCTAGATTCCAGACTCTAGACTCTAGATTCCAGACTTAATCATCATCTTGACCGATTTCGCATTCTGGTTTTCAAATTCAAGTTAATTTGTTCTATACCCACTTGAGTTTGAAGGGGAATATTAGCGTGATTAATTATAATTGAAATTATAATTGATCACGATTGATTTTAGGGATGATTGTAATTGATTTAGTATAAAATTAGATTGATTTAGTTCATAATTATATTTTATTATTTTCCTTTTCTATACAACAGTCTTCTTCTATAAATAGAAACTAATCATCGTGTATACATTCATTAAAAAATATAAACAAATTATCAATATTTTTTTCCTATTTCTATTTCTAACATTAGGGTTTCAATAATGACTTTCTCATCAACATCTTTTTAAGATAACCCTAAAATAATTTATATATTTTAATATGTCATAAATTTTGTGATTAATAGATCTCGAGAAATTTTCGTAGTGAGAGGATATATATATATATATATATATATATATATATATATAGTATATATAGTGAGAGAAGTTTTATTGTGAGATAGGGAGATGAGTAAATCTTGATCATACAATCATACATAGATGTCAAGATTTAAAAGTTATGTGACTACTTAAAAAAGTCACATACATCTATGTTCTAATTTAAAAATGTCACATACATTTATGTTCTAATCTTGAGCATTCATGTAAGATCAAATAGTCAAAAATTTATTCATCTTATCTCTTATAATAAACATTTCTCTCACAAAATACGTTTCGTTTATATATATATTCCGAGGAAACATACTGAAAAATGTTAGGTTGTATATATATAAAATTGCATTCTACCTTTAAGCACACAGACAAATGTAAGATTAACGGTGAGAGCATGTTTCTTTATGCTTATAGGTAAATGACAAAACCTTCACAAAGGAATGACTGAGGGAGAACCTAGAACAACCATGTAGAGTGCAATACTATACTGTGGTTGACACTAAAAAAAATGCTAGATTACGGCACTTTTATTTTAAGTTGCAGTGATTTTTTTATCCCCTATTAATAAAATTACAGCGATTTTAAGAAATACTGTATTTACATTTGCCACAAATTATTTGTGTTTGATTTTGCTTGTGTTAGGCGAGCGTGGCTTTGGGAAAATAGAAAAAGGTTAGCTACATTGTTTCCTTTCCATTGTACATTTTGCACTAGTTAGAATTAAAAGAAAAGTCTTATATCATTGTAGCTTAACTCATGCTCTTCTTTTGCTGATGGTGTATATGAACTGTCTCTTATTCCGAAGAAGGAAAGAAAACATTGTCCCGTCAGACAAGGGTTCTCTTTTATGTCCCTGTCATTTTCCTTTTATAGGTTTACAAACTTTACATATAATAAGAATCTGGATTTTGCATTCAAAGTATAACTAAGATCTTGATGTTCAAAATTTTCCATTCAAAATTAGTTGGCACTTGGTACTAACACAATTGTATTCATACAAGGTTTATTATATTTTTTTTGTACACCCTAATTTGACACTCTTTGGGACACCGTACTTTTATATAAGTGGAGTTAGATACTCTCATATATCATATATAAAATTGGAATAAATGTATCATATATGCATATGTGAGTGGCGTGTCGTTTAGGTGTTATATTCTAAGTGTTCAAATAATAGAATTCTATCTATATGGAGTGTTAACAGTGTTGTAAATGTAATTCAATTAGTTAGTTAATGTTTGTTAGAGAGTTTGTTGATAAAAACTGGTCAAAGTGCTATAACACCAGTTGGCACCGAATGGACCTTGTAAGTGGTATAAATACAAGGGTGTGTAGTGTAAACAATGTGTGATACAAGAGTAATAAGATTGACATTCAGAAAATTACTTCTCTATTTTCTTTTCTTTTCTTTTCTCCCCAACAAATTGGTATCAATAGCTTTATGCTCTGGGACCTGTGCATGCGTGTGTGCTAGCTGTGCAACTGTGAAGGATCTTTGTGCTCAAGAACTTTGAGACTATGTCGAGCTCCAATGGCTCGCTTCCAACGGTGCTACCAGTGTTTGATGGCAAGAATTATGAGCAGTGGTGTGTGAATATGAATGTGATCTTTGGTTTCCAAGATGTGCTGGAAAACATCAAAATTGGTATTCAAGAACCTAGTGGGAGTGCTATAGAGGTTCAAAAATCAACGTATAAAGATTTGAAGAAGAAGGATTGCAAAGAGCTTTTCTTAATTCACCAATGTGTGGATTCAGCTATATTTGAGAAGATTGTTTTGGCAACTACAGCAAAGGATGCTTGGGATACACTGAATCGAATCTATGGAGGAGCTGAGAAGGTGAAGAAAGTGAAGCTTCAGTCACTTAGGACGCAGTACGAGTTGTTATCCACGAAAAAACAAGAAAGCGTGGGCAGCTACTTCAATCAACTGCAAGTGTTGATGAATTCGATGAAGACATGCGGCGAAAAATTCACTGATCAACAAATTGTAGAAATGGTTCTCAGCTCTTTGACTCCAAAATTCGATCACATAGTGGTTGCGATTGAGGAGTCCAAGGATCTTGCGAAACTTTCAGTGGAGGAACTACAAAACTCTCTTGAGACCCATGAGCAAAGGCTGAATGAGAGGAACAGTGAGAAAGTTCAAGAACAAGCATTGCAAGCTCAGTCTAGCCACAAGAAGGGAGGATCATGGGAGAAAGATAAAAAAGGGCAAAGGAAAATGGAAGGGTGGTAACAACTATGGAAGAAATGATAGAGCAAATGAGCAAGAACAAGGAGAAACCTCCAACAGAAAGAAGGATGATCAAGAGCGCAATAAAGGAGGCAAGAAAAGGTTTGATAAAAGAAAAATTCAATGCTATAATTGTGATAAGTGGGGGCATTTCGCAGATGAATGTAGGCATGGAAAGGGTGGAAGAAGGAAGAATAATGAGGAGGCATATCAGGCTCATGACACAAGGTCAGATTCTGATGAACTTCTATTGATGGTGACCACAAACTCTGGTGTTGATAACACTGAAACATGGTACCTCGATACCAGTTGCTCAAATCACATGACTGGACATAAGGAGTGGCTGCTTGATTTTGATTCAAATGTCAAGAACAAAGTAAGATTTGCGGATAACAGTACCATCTCAGCTGAGGGAATAGGAAATGTGATGATAAGCAGGAAGAATGACAAGTCTGCACTTGTAACTGATGTGCTGTATGTTCCCTCCATGAAGAACAATTTGTTGAGCCTTGGGTAACTATTAGAAAAAGGATTCTGGATGCAAATGAAGAAGAATGCACTTCAAATTTTTGATTCCAAAAGGCAGCTAGTATTGGAAGCCCCCTTATCAAAGAATAGAATCTTCAAAATAGATTTGAAAGTAGCTGATACAAACTGTTTTTCAACCACAAGTGCAGTGAATGAAAGCTAGTTGTGGTATTACAGATTTGGTCACTTAAACTTCAAAAACCTGAATCGTTGGGAACAAGGAACATGGTTCATAGATTGCCTCATATCAAACTACCTCAGAAGCTGTGTGAGGGATGTCTTGTGAGCAAGCAACCAAGGAATGCATTTAAGAATTATGCACCCTCAAGAGCCAAACAGCTGCTAGAAGTTATGCACTCAGATGTGTGTGGACCAATGGAGACCCCATCACTTGGAGGAAGCAGGTATTTCATGACTTGTGTAGATGAATTCAGTAAAAAAATCTAACTATTCTTGCTTAAAGAAAAGAGTGAAGTATTTAAAGTTTTTGTAAGGTTTTGTGCACTTGTAGAAAGACAAAGTAGTCAAAACCTTAAAAATACTTAGAACTGATGGAGGAGGGGAGTATAACTCTAAGGAGTTTAAGGAATTCTGTGACAAGAAAGGAATAGAGCATGAGGTGACAGCACCATACACTCCTCAGCACAATGGCTTGGCTGAGAGGAGAAATAGAACCTTGCTCAATGAATATTCTTGGGTGAGCACAAATGTAACACATCACATTTAGGCACACTCACAAAAAGTTAGAGAGAGATGATGTGATGAGTGATGAGTGAGTTTAATGGGACCAAACCATCATCTCTCTCCACTTTTGTGAGGAAATGAAATAGAACCTTGCTCAATATGGCTAGGTGTATGCTAAAAGGAAAAAGGTACACCAAAGTGCTATTGGGGAGAAGCAATGAATACATCTGCATATGTACTCAATAGATGTCCTACTAGAAGCATGAAAGATGTCACACCAGAGGAAGTTTGGACAGGAAGAAGACCAAGTGTTAAGCACTTGAGGGTCTTTGGATCATTATATCATAGACATATTCCCGATGAGAAGAGAAGGAAACTAGATGACAAAAGTGAGGCCTCAATTTTAGTTGGATATCATCCAACTGGTGCTTACAAACTGTATAATCCAGTGGAGAAGAGAGTCTTTATCAGCAGAGATGTAATCATAGAGGAAACATCTACCTGGGATTAGAATAAAGGGACACAGCAGAGTGTTCATGTTCAGCTTGATGATAGTGATGCAAGCAAAGAACCAAATTCCAGCAATGATACAGAAGAGCAAGGGCATAGAAGATCCCAGAGGCAAAGATTTCCTTCAGTAAGGCTCTCTGATTATGAGGTCTTTACAGATGATGCAATCATAGAGGAAGGTGAATTAGTGCACTTAGCTTTCATGGCAGATGCTGAACCAATTGAGTGGGAGCAAGCTTTTCAAAATCCAGCATGGAAGGAGGCCATGAATAAAGAGATAAATGTCATTGAGAAGAATCACACCTGGAAGCTAGTGGATTTGCCAACCTCAAAACAGCCTATCAGTGTAAAGTGGGTCTTCAAGCTGAAATTGAAACCAGATGGCACAGTGGCAAAACATAAGGCAAGGCTGGTGGCTAGGGGATTTCAACAAAGGCCTGGATTGGATTATACAGATGTTTTTGCACCAATAGCAAGAATGGAGACTATTAGACTTGTGGTTGCTATAGCCAGTTGCAAAAAATGGCCATTATTTCATTTAGATGTCAAATCTGCCTTCCTAAATGGTCCATTGGAAGAGGAAGTGTATGTGTTGCAGCCACCTGGATTTGTGGTGAAAGGGGAAGAACACAAGGTGTATAAGCTTGAGAAGGCCTTATATGGCTTGAAGCAAGCCCCTCGGGCCTGGAACAAGAGGATTGATACTTTTCTACACCAACAGGGTTTTTCTAAATGCTCAGTGGAATTTGGAGTGTATGTTAGGTTGGTTGGCAGTTCTGACTTGATCATAATTTGTCTCTATGTTGATGATTTACTCATAACGGGAAGTAATCTTGGTGAGATTGAGAAATTCAAAGGGAGAATGAAAGCAGAATTTGAAATGAGTGATCTTGGAACTCTCAATTATTTTATTGGTTTGGAATTTCTCTATACTCATAGGAGCATATTCCTACACCAAAGAAGATACATTCAGGAAGTTCTTAGAAGGTTTCATATAGAAGAATGCAATTCAGTTGTGACCCCAGTAGAGACAAATCTGAAACTGACAAAAGGGAAAGGAGAGAAATCAATTAATGAAACTTTGTACAAGCAAATAGTTGGTTGTCTTAGATTCATTTGCAACAGCAGGCCTGACATATGTTTTGGAGTTGGATTAATCAGTAGATACATGAGTGATCCAAAAGGTTCTCACTTGGTTGCAGCAAAAAGAATACTGAGATACTTGAAGGGAACTTAAGACCTTGGTTTGTTTTTTTCCAAAACGAAGAGGGCAAACTATTGCTGAGATAAATGCATTTTCTGACTCGGATTGGTGTGGTGATAAAGTGGATAGAAGGAGCACTTTAGGTTACTGGTTCAGTTTCTTGGAAGCTCCAATTTCACTGTCCTCTAAGAAGCAAAGTGTGGTTGCTCTCTCATCATGCGAAGCTAAATACATTGCTGCTTCTCAGGCAACATGTCAAGTAGTGTGACTGGAAGCTTTGATTGAAGAATTAAAGGTTGAGTGCAGAAAACCAGTAAGGATGCATGTGGATAATAAATCTTCTATAAGCCTAACCAAGAATCCTATAGCTCACGGAAGAAGCAAACACATAGAAACTAAATTCCACTTTTTGAGGGAGCAAGTAAATAAAGGGAAGCTGGAATTGATCTACTACTGCACTGAGTCACAAACAGCAGATATACTCACTAAGCCATTAAGACCAGAAAGGTTTAAGGAACCAAAGGGAAAGTTAGGAGTAATATCTTTGGGTAATTGAATTAAGAGGAAGTATTGTAAATGTAATTCAATTAGTTAATTAATGTTTGTTGATAAAAATTGGTCAAAGTGCTATAACACCAGTTGGCACCGAATGGACCTTGTAAGTGGTATAAATACAAGGGTGTGTAGTGTAAATAGTGTGTGATACAAGAGTAATAAGATTGACATTCAGAAAATTACTTCTCTGTTTTCTTTTCTTTTCTTTTCTCCCCAACAAGCAGTTACCGTGTTCATAATGCCAAATGCCATGTCCTTGTCCCAAAGAAACCAAAGTGATTGTGTCAGCTATATTGCTTAGAAAAATGCTAGTGACACATTACTTCCACACATGTGTCAGAATCAAAGTGTAAGTATATAGAAAATAAGGTGTATCTAATTGTATAGATATGAGGTGATATGTGTATGAGTAACATTGTTGTATTCCCTAGTTAGAATCATATTGCATGTCTCACTTTCCATTAATATTAGGGGGTATTTAGTTTGTTTTCTATTTTTATTTTTAGTTAGTATGTTTTCACTTATAATTATAAAAATGTCATATTATATTCATTTTGTTTCCTGATTTCAAACTTATGTCAATTTCCTTCACAAAATTTAAAAAACAGAAAACAAAATGAAAATAATGTGATATTTTTGTAATAAATGAAAACATATCAATTGAAAATAAAAACAAAAAACATATTAATTGAAAATGAAAGCAGAAAAGAAACCAAACGCGGAAAATAGAAAACAAAACCTAAAACAAAAATGAAAATGAAAATAATATAGTATTTTTGTAATGAGTAAAAACATATCAATTAAAATGAGAACAGAAAACAAACCAAATACGCATTTGGTTTGTTTTCTATTTTTCAGGTTTAATTTGATATATTTTTTGTTTTTATTTTCAGTTGATATGTTTTCATTAATATTTATAAAAAATACCATTATGCTTTCACTTTATTTTCTTTTTTCAAAGTTTTGTGAACAAAATAATGAAAGAAAAAAAAGTTGATTATGCGAAGATGACCATGCTGTAAATATGGAAGGCGTTTATCGTACACCCAAGCAAAATAACTAGCAATAACCGGCTAATTGCTCTTTGTGTTTTTTACAAAATTTTATTATTATATATGTAAATATTATCAATTGAAATTTATAATATTTTTTATATATACAATTATCTATGGCAAGAAAAAAGAGTGGTCTAAGTTTATTGTTTGTGTGTGTGTAAATATTATCAATTAAAATTTATAAAATTTATTATATATACAATTATTTATAAAACAAATATGAGGTCCAAATTTCCTGTGTATTAATTTGGGTGTGTAAAAATTATCAATTAAAATTTATAAAATTTTCTGTATATATGACTATCTATGAAAAAAAAAATTGATAACCTACATTTAAGGTTACCGATAATTTGTCTCAACTGTTAATATTTTTTTAACTAAATCAATGGTGATTATAGGTGAGTATATGTTAAACGTTTCCGTAAATATATGATATATTTTCATTAATATTTATAAAAAATACCACCTTGTTTATATGCTATATATTTCCATTTTCAAATAATTTCCTAATAGATGCACCGTAATTCAAACTTAAAAGATGAGTTATCTTACGTGTTCATTTTGCAAAGAATGATAAAGATGAGAGGCAGTACCTCCTTTCGATTTTAATTTCTTTGGCTTTTTTATAACACTTCTCTAAAGTAAATTTTTTTTGAATTAAATAAATAAAAATATATTTATTATTAAATTTTAATATATTAAATTTTTAATACACTTTAAATTAAATTAAATATACATAAATATTTATTTATTAATTTTAAAGACAAATTCACTTTAAAAAAACTTTTTTCTAACTTTTAAGTTACTTTTGTGGGGGCTTTGGACATGATTCTTACATAAAAGACTGCTATATAAAATATACATAAGCACAATGTATTCTGAATCACACAATACTCCCAACAGCAGCAAATATAGATTAGTGAACCTTAAAATAGTTCCAACATTACTACTGAACCTTAAAATAGTTCAAACATAGAGAGGTAACTTATACGAGAGTAATGGTACTGTAGATATCACAATTTTTTGCATGGACAGAAAAGCAATGCAGGAACTTCATTTTCAATAATTAAATTACATCACGGCCGCATATTGTCTGCCAAAAATACGATTGAGAGATGCAGCCAATCGAACTCCTGCTTGAGCTAACCGCAAAGTGACTACTGGCAAACGTGACAGGAAGTAATCATCTGCAGAGTACATTTTGATGGAATAGTGAGAAAAGGTAAAAGAAAAAAAATAACTTCGAGATCTCTTCTTACAGCTTACCTTCTAGCACTGAGTTTTTAGTGACACCTTTGTATGCCCATTGACAGGCTGCTTCGATGCTTTCAGATGCATATCTAAAATTTTAATCCAAGTTAAGCATGTATATTTTCAATAACAAAGATACTAGACAAACTATTAAAAAAGCTGGTGCCAGTATTTTTTTTAGCTACAATTTTTTGAGAATTTACTCAGTAAGTTCTCATTAAGGAGCACTAGATGGAAGCCACCATATCCTCAGGAACAGATAGAGGAGAATAATATTTGTACTTGCTAAAGAATTTTTTTTTAAAGTGAACTAGTAGTGAAAGAATTAGCATTCGCATAAATGATTCTGCTATTAAGTGCCAATAGAACATACATATCTGGGCATGGGATTTCATTAGGACTGCAGTTCTCCCAACCTTTAACTTAATCAGCCCATGCTTTCTGTGTGTTCAGAAAAATTGAAGTAAACATCAAACTTTGATAGGCAATTCCTTAGATTAATGACAACAAAAAAGGTGCTGCATAGGATACCGTAATATTCTGTTGAATTGCATTGATGAAGTCACCTCTATTAGAGTCATAGAATCTTTCTTCTGCTGTCTCAATTATGTTATCATCCCAAACCTGTATAGGTAAAAACAGTTAGACATATAGTAGATAGCGAAATAGGTAATAGGCAATATATATATATATATATATTATATATTATATTCCTTTATCTTTATTTTTTTAAAATTAATCTCATATCATTTTTTTTATCAATTTAATTTTTTATCTTACAAACTGTTCATAATGTGATTTTTCGTTAAGATTCTGTCACTCTCTTAATAAAAATAATGATATGTCATTAATGATAATGACGTGACTATGATGTAGTGATGATGTGAATATGACGTAACGATGATGTGACTACCACCCATTAATGACATGTCATCGTTTCTCTTAAAGGATAACGAACTCTAATAAAAGAATAACATTGAAAATGATTTGTAAAATAAATAATCAAATTGAAAAAAAATAATATGAAACCAAATTAAAAAAGAAATAAAAATAAAAGATCAAAATGTCTATTTTGCCTAAATCATATCGTTGTATAGTTGATGAAGTTGAGAATTAGTCTCACACGGTGAAGATTTCGCTTTGTTGTGTACCAGTTTACTCCAATTGTATTGCCTCCCAGGTCCGAGACAAAGCCGCAATGTAGAGGCTACAGATTAAGCATGCGAAAAAAAAAAAAAATCCCATTATGATAACCACATTGCTAACTCAGATGTGAGCATGGTATATGGGTAATTTGGAGCAAGTATCATGCATACCTGATGGATGTCTCCAATAAAATGAGAAAGAAACAGGAGAGCTTCCGTGAGGTTATCTGATATTGTTATGTTAATATCCAAACAAGAATTTGTTTGTCAGCAGAGAAGATAAATAGAAAAATCACGGGGTACAAGTACAACTGAGGTTATATTAGTAAGCATATTATAGGCTCGTAACAAGGGTTTACATGTTGTGTCACTGCCATAGTTGAGGAGTTGGTTGGTGTAATTGTTAATCGCTCCCACAACACATTGACCCTTCTCTCCAGTATTGATATCCTTACAATCCCCTGAATGTTCATACAAAACTGGTCAGTAGCGCACCGGATCATGCTATCACATCACCAAAACTAAATGATACGTTTTCAGAACTCTGCCTATATTGTGTTGTGTAATGTTCTATGGTCTCAATATAAATAGCAAAACTAAATGGTAGGCTAGGATGAACTTATAATATATATATATATGAGCAAAACTACTTTCATCTAATGGTAGATTATTTCATTAAAGCAACCATTAGATGAAAGTAGAATTAACGGTTGAAAACGAGTTATTTACATATATATCCTCCTCTATATATATATATATATATTATGTGAGCTTCCCTTTTTAAAAATCTTTTAAAGAAGTTAAAAAAAATTGATGAGATATAATATTTACGAAGTATTTATTTTATGTTTCAGCAGCTTCTCCATAATATAAAAGGTGTCTTTTTTCTTAACCACGAGAAATTAGAGAATAAAAAACACAAAGTATACTTGTTTTCAGTGTTTTACTTAAAAAAAACATCCAAAAGCAGTAAAATATAATAAAAATACATTTTTGAAAAGAAAGATTTCTTTTTAATCGACAAAAGCATTCACAAACAAACACAAACTATTTTTTACGGAAAAAAATTGTGGTTAGTGTCCGAAGTAGAGAAAAAATCTCAATCTCACTCTTAAGGATATGTTCCAATTAACTATGAATAAAGGATTATTTTAATAATCAATTGTATGTAATTGATTTTTGTTATAATTAATTATAATAAAATTAGTTTTATGCTATAATATATTAATTAAAAAATAATTTTAAGATAATATGTTTTATTTGAATTGTATAAAAGAAATTATTTTTATATAATAAATTACTAAAAAAATTATATATAATTTATTTAAATTATATAATATTTAATGTTTTAAGATTATTTTGGTAAATGCACAATTCTAACATAATAAACTTTTTCTTATAATTATAGTGCTAAAAAAATATGCTTTCAGAAAAATGCTTTTTCAACAAATTATAATCTGATTATAATCAATTCTAACCACTTATTCCAAACATTTCAATTTTTTCTCAAAACAACTTTTATATTAAAAAAAATTGTTATGAAAAAAATAATCTTTCCCAAACATTAACTTAACATAAAAATTCATATGTGAATGAAATAAGTCATACATCAAGAAGGAATAAAAAAAATTGACAACAATATAAATGGATAGATCTATAAATCTAATGATTTAAAATTTTTAATCAAGATATAATATTAAATCTATTATTATGATTTTTCACTTGACCTTAAAAAATAGCACAACTCATAAAACAAGATCTCTCTAAATATTTTGGACTCTCCAATAAACCAACACGTGGCATCAAAGATAATGATTCGAGTGCCCTAATCCCAACACGTGGTATTAAATCCTATGATTTGGCTCTTGGAACGACTATTGAAAAGACGGTGATGGTGCTCTCATGGTTAATGCCTCCCATTAAGAAAAAAGAGTTAAGAACTACTAAAAGCCTAAAGCCCATAGAATGGTAAGACGTGGCTCAAATGAAAAATGATGGGTCTGGCTTAGCCTGTGTTCCGGATAATTAGCATACACAAGCGCACACTTTGGTGAAACATGGACTAAGGTAATATGGATATGTGCAACTCTTAAATATTATGCTAAGTGAAAAAAACAAGGCCCAATGCCGGATTAGGTGAAATACAAGGTCCTATTAATGCCACCAAGATATTCGGAAAACATAAAAGACTTTTGTTCAAGAGGGAGCATATTTTTGTGTAAAGGACTCATACTTAATTAAATCTGAATAAAATAAGTCTCATATAAAAAAAAATGAAAATATAGTAAGTATCACATAAGTGTGAGTAATTCTTAATTAGACATAATCTATTATAAATACTTAAATTATTATTTAATATGTATAAAGTAATTGAGACTATAATAAAATTACACTAATCTTTAACTATACTTTCACACATATCAATTAATAATTTAAGCACTTAAAAAATGATGTAATTAATAGACTATGCTTATCTAATAATTTCTACACAAGTGAATGAGTCCATGAATTTAAGTTAATATTTACTTTGATTTCTTAATTACCCTACACAATCTCCTCAAGTATATTGAGCTCCCTTGAACCAACATGTAACCATTCGAATCCCCTAATCCCAGCAAAGAAGTATGATGAAAATGTTCTGTAAAAAATCTCAAGGGTGACAAGGGCCATTAGAAGCAGCAAGAGGAAGGGTCAGGGAACTTACTGTCGTACTGGTAATTGCAAAGGGAATCAGGAGTATCAGCAAAATGTAAAGCAGCTGACCAGCGATAGCAAACATCACGCTTGATATCATCTGCCCATATACACAAGCTCCCCAGGTCATTTTTTGCAGATCCTGGCAGCAGGTTTCTCACAGCCTCAGCAGCTGAATTGCTGAGGCGAGACTGTTCAAAAGCAAAAGAAAGAGGAAGTTAATGTGAAACTAGCCCATTCAAACTAATAGATGAAGACAACTAGCTAGTCACATTCAAACTACATTAACAGGAACGAGTGAAGGAGAAAGACAACTACAGGCACCTGAGCAATCTTACAAACTATGGCATGCCCATCTTCTCCCCACCCTTGAGTATTTGGAAACACAAGCATTAGTGAGACTATGGCCACTAGTTGGATTTTGTAACACTCCATCACTCGCATGCAAACATTGAGCTTGGTCTTCCTTTATATATAAAAAAATTAGGGGGTGTTTTGTTGAGTGTGAATATCAAATTTTAAAAAAAATAATTAAAAAGAGAGCATGTTACACGCTGTAGCAATAACAATATTTTCAGATCATTCGTTAAGAAGAAAGTTGCGGACAGGTATAAACTTTACAATACTTTAATGTTTTGATTTCGATCCATTGCTGTTAGGCCTTTCCAAAAAGTTTTATATAAATTAATAAGGATTTAATTTAAACATATTATTAGTAAAAAAAATTATAGTATCATCTCATCATATATTAATATGTTATTCAAAATGTTTAATTCTTATAATAATTATTTTAAAAATTATTCATGTTATAATATATAATTAATTGATAATATAATTTTTTTATATTAATAATACATTAAAATTAAACTCAATTAATAATATTATTCACATAAACTTATATTTATATAACTTTTATTATTTAATCTAATTATAACAGATATTATTAAAAAATTTACTCACCTTTACTCTCGTCTCACTAATCTAATCTAAGAAATATGAAATAAAAAAATTTGTGTAACAAGCATTTTTTTACTTAAATTTTACTAACTTAAATTATTCCTATTACTTTTTTAATCTTTCTGTTTTTTTTAACCTCTCTGTGTCACTCGTTATGTGTTCGTGGAATCTACGCAGAAAGGATAATGTTTTTTTCACATCACATACTTCTTCGTATCTTTTACATTTATTTAAATGATAGAATTAAAAAAGAGTAAAAAAATTAAGGTAAGATTAATTATAATCAAATAATAAAAATAAAATTTTGTTATCAAATTTCTTTTAAAGATATTAAAATAATTTTTTTAAATAAAAATATACTTTTTTAATTTTTAATATATTAAATATTTTATTTATATTTAAAAAATTTATTTTATCTTTTTTAATAATTAATCTAAAAAAATTTACTAGTAACATAAAGATAATATAAATGTAAAATATATATATATATATGTTATCTCTCTTCTTTCTGTAATGTTTTTTGTCTATTTTTAGTACTCTGATCTTCTTTGTTGAGTATTTATTTAATAGAGAGTATCACTCCAATGCAACTTTCTCCATTTACTTTCCTATTTTTCTTATATTTTTGGAATTAACTCCAATAAAAGATTTATATAAATACGTGTCTAAAACTATTTATGCAGAAATTGTCCGGACATACATCATTTCTAATAATAATATTGATATTGACATGCGAAGACGTCAACTTTACAGCTGTATTCTGATTTGCACGACTGATGTCAGACGGAGCACATGACTGATATTAATATTTAATATAATATTATTCAATTATACTATATATTTTATTTTATATGTACATAATTTTTTTATATATTTATATTTTAACTTTAATATATCAATCTAATAAAAAAATCATTATATATATATTTTTAGAAATATATGTATTAGTAACACTCTTTTTAAAAATATTAAATTTAGTAAAAAATAATAAATAATACGAAAAATAATATAAAAAATATATATAATATAATATTATTATTCAACGGATTCGGATGGATACCGTCATGAAGGTATGGTTTGGTGATTTTCTCCTTCTGCAATTGCGTTCTACCGTCAAGGTCCCAAGAGGTGACAGACTGCAAAAAAAGACTCCAACGCTCAAGTTTCAATCGGTAGTGTCTTAAGGTTATCATTACTCCAATCAAAACGTTACCTTTTTGGTTTACTTAGCTTGATCTTTATGGAGCATGATTGGCGTCAGAGCATTTAATGCAGGTATTATTGTATTGTGGACGTTATAGTCATTCATTGAGAGGAAAGGTTATAGAATCAAAGAGATTCGTATTAGCAGTTACGAAGGTCTGTTGATTCCCTGATCCTCATGAATTACACGTTCCGAGGTCTTATGGTACTTTCCGGGGTGTTGATGGAGGAGTAAGGTGGAGCGTGTGCCGGGTTGACCCTTCTGGGTAGGATTCCGGTCCACGGTCCAGAACAGTTACCTCCAGCTTGGTGCTTTGACGGGGTAGTCAAGTGCCAAGGTATTCAGCTTCATAAAGCATAACGGGCTACGCCCTGACTTCAAAGCTAGGTTTCGCGATGTCTCGCGTCGAGGTCGACGTTCATTGTATTAAAATGTCGTCAGGGTTGGAGATCGGTAAATCCGTACCCCCTGTCCCGGAGTCTGGATCTTGCTGCTTCCTCGGAATCTGGATCTTGTTGCTTCCTCGGAATCTGGATCTTATTCTTAGACTTCCTGAAACTTGTAGAAATCTGAATCCTTATCTTTGGAAACTGTTGCTTCTGACTTAAATGGGAGATAAGGATCCTTTAAAAGAGGATCAGTTTCAATGTTTCCCAGACATCCGTTGCTCTCGTAACCAATAGGAAAGGGAGAGCATTTAATGTCGTTGATTTGATTCGTAAGGTCGATCAAAGCCTCCCGTTCTATAAATACAGGGAGGTTCACGCCTAGTACAATCATTCCCTTTTCCACCTAATCCTGCAATCTTTCAGAATGGTTTTGTTGTTCTTACGCCTATGCTTGTGTTCAGAGGGAGTTAGAGAAGTTTTGCCTTCTGTGAAGGTCACCATTTTCCTGCTTTTCCCAAAACATTTGAAGATACTTCTTCTCCTGCTAAAAACCTTATTTCATTAGGAACTTTCCTTTCTCAGCGTAATGAGGACGGGGACTTTACCTTCCCAACGTATGAAGGAATGTCTAATTCATTCTTTTTCGCTGGGAAGTTCTGTAATCCCTGTCGTGTTGGACGGAGGTAATTGGAGAAATAGAGCCCTTCTTGGTATTCCTTTTACATAAGCCGGGGGCACCATTGAAGTAATTGCTTCCAAGCATCCCGGAGTGATCATGAAGAAGTTCATTCCATGCCCAACTCCGTTCAACCGAAGAAGACGCACGTCGGTCTTTTATCCTTGTGAGTGGAACTTAATTGAGTGGTATGACTAAAATTTCCTGAGCCCGCGGCAGTGTTCTGTTTCGGTTATCTTCAGTTTTTTTGAAGCCAATCCACATTTTTAAGAAGCCTTAACAGGGAAGAGACTAGTGTGTGCTCTAGAGAATCTGGATGTGAAAGTTCACAGCAAAAAAGTTGGCCTTCGAGCTCGTCAGTGCTGTTTAGCTTTTTCATATCCCTTATTTTCCTTCTCCCTTGTATTGATGTATGACGATGTATGAAATGAAATAAAATCTAATTGAATTGTCAAGCAACTTCTTTGACCATTTTTGATTCGTGGAATTTATATTGTACCGGGGTGAGTCCAATGCTCGCCTTGTATAATATACCCCCAGCTCTGTACTTTACCGAGACAGACAAAGTGCAAAGCTTAAGCAACTTAACCGGGGTATTTGTTACCGTGAAGGGATTTACCGGGATACGTAATGAGTCGGGGTCTTTAATATTTTGTAGACGTTATAGATACTAGGGTTGGTTGGTTCTGCTGAGCGGCCGTCTCCTCAACTGCCATGACAGCGACGTGGGCCACGTGGCTTGCTCTGGTTGAGGAGTCGTACATAGTGCTTTGCGTGCCATAATGAACATCTTTTCAAATTCAGACTGAACGGACGAAAATGTCCCCTAACCGTAGTTTCTATAAATAGGGCTTCGTCGTTCCATTTTTCACCTTTTACTGTTTCTGCTTAAAAACCGATCGCCTGAGAGGAAATCCGACAAGTTTTCACGGTTGTTAACAGTGGTGTTTGCGTTTTAAAGCAGCTTCTACTATCCTTTGTCAAGGTATTTTCTTCCTCTAACCACCTTTTTTACGGATAACTTGAATATGCGAACGTCCTTCTGGTGGACTGTTTGCTTTCCTCTTCTGTTAACTTTGGGGATAGCTATTTCGTCCCCCTTTCCAATCGGCGTTGCCTGATGTTGCACCTCCCCTGCTGCTCCGCGTACGGCGGGCGAGGATGTCCTTCCGAGGCTTAAGTCTCGGTGGGTGCAGAGGACGGTGCGTGGGTGTTAGTTTACTGCTCGCCCACTGCCATGTTTGGATGTTTTGAACATCTTTGGTTTTGACCCTAGGCCTCTGTGTGTCTTCTAGGAAACTGAATGGCCAGAAGAAGGCGGCCAAGAGGTGAAGCTCCTGCCCCGACCTCGGATCAACAAGCGGAGCAGGAGATTAGGATTCGCCGAGGTCCTCTGTTGCCCTGTACGTGGGTTGCAGACGATGCCTATGACCGGATATCCCGTTATGAGTCCGGCACTGAACTAGATAGGCTGAAGGAATACCTGGAGCTCACCGAGGGTGGTGAAAGGGATGATGAGTTCGTGATTTTATCCCCAGGGAGAGAACGAGTGTGCTGGACCGATGAAGAAGGCGAGCACTTCGTGTATCTCTACGAGGACTTTTTCACGCGGTTCGGACTACGGCTTCCTTTCAACGATTTTCATATTGCTATTCTCCGGACTCTTCATGCTGCCCCCAGGTAAATTCATCCCAACGGTTGGGCAAACATCCTGGCCTTTGAAAGAATATGTCGGGTAGTAGGGTTGCGATGCTCTGACGGGGCATTCTTTTATTTTCATACCCGGTATTCAACCCTTGGAGCCCGTGCTCGACAGCAGTCTTGGCTCTCAGTTCGATCCCGGCAAGGAAGGGCTGTATTCTTGCCTTACTTGGAGAATTACAAGGACTTCAAAGAGAAATTCTTCAAATTGAAGGCGGCGAGTGGTAGTCATCCCTTTTGGCTGGGTAATGGTGAGGAGACGGTATTCAGTCTTTACTAGAATCCGGCGGCATGGAGCATCCCTACTCAATCGTTTGAGAAGGAGATCAACCAACTCACTGATGAAGAGCTTGAATGTGTGAACTTCTTCAACATGTGGGTTGAAGAGGTCGGCAAGATCCGGCCTAAAGATATTTTAGATAGCCCGGATGACGATGAGCTCTGGACTGTGCTAGGTAACGTCGGTCAGCTGTGGTGTATATTTAAATGCCTAATGTTTTAATGCATCTGACTTTTGCTTTTATGTTTTGCAGAGAGCTTAGCCGAGATGGTGGGTGGTGATTCTTTGGCTATTTTGGAGGCACTTAGGGCAAGGAATTCTGATGTTCCAATGAGTCCTCCAATGGGGTTTATGTCGTCCCCTATGAGCACGATGCCCAAGGTTCCTTCTGAGGTGGTGGAACCTATCAATGTAGATGACTCTCTTGAATCACCTCGGGGACGCAAGAGGGCGGCATTGGAAGAAGGGCAGTCTAGTGGCCGGAGTAAGAGGTTAGCGACAGAAGAAATTTCTGGGCCAATAGAGCTGTTTCAGGAGGAAGCAGATCCCCGGGAATTTATTGACTTCAATATTCTTGATGAAGAGGTTGTGGATCACTTCGTCCGACGCAGGCCAAAGGAAGCTTTGTTAGCGTTCCAAAACATGGGGATCTATATTGCTGCCGAAGCTCGGTTCTTAGAGCTAGCCCTCGAGGATCGTGAACGAGAAATGGCGGACAAACTGGCCGCGGCCAAGAGTGGCGAAACCAAAGCTCTTAAGGATCTGGAGGAGTTTGCAAAGGCCAAGGATGAAGCTTTACTTCGGGTAAAGGAGTTAGAAGCCGAAGTAGTTGCTTTGAAGGATGCCAGCAAAGCAAGGGAGGCCACCCTGACTGAACAGCAAAAGCAGATTGCCGCGCTTCGGGCTGAAAGTGACAATTTTCGAGCCAAGTCTCGGTGGTGTGAGGGTAGAATTACCTCTCTTCAGGCCGATGTTAACCAGCTGATATCGTTGTGCACCAAGATAAAAGAAGATCAATTCAGCAACGCTGTCAGCCAAGTCCAACATTTCAACCCCGGGGTTGCATTGGTTTTGGATGGACTTGACTCCGGAAAGGTGGTTCGGGAGGGGTCTCTTGTAGCTCCTCGTGTGGCTTCTTCAAATTCAGCTGAAGACTCTAATATCCGTGGTCCGGACTCAGCTGCAAACTAGGAGTTTTTTTTTTAACCTCCTGCGCGAGGTCTTGGTTTATCTATACCCCGGTTTTTGTAAACATCAACCCAGACTTTGGACTTTATCAATTATCGTTATTTTTACTGATCGAGATGCCATATTCTTTATTCTTTGTAGAACTGCTTTAAACATTGGCTTAGGATCCGATGTCCAGATAAATCCGGCATTTAAGACCCTTGCCGAAGGTAAGAAACAATGTCCGGGGTCCTCTTAAGGATACCACATGACGATGTTTTTAAAAGACTAGTCCTTGCCGAGGTCATTTCGTGCTTTTAGTTAGGTGCTAGAATTTTTCCAAATATAGGATTTTTCTATTGCACGGACTATGTAACACCTCTCGGTTGGTACTATGAAGTAATTGAAAACTTGAAAATTGAATTGAAAATAATACTTACTTTATTGAATGTCATAATGTGCATTTCATAACAATTAGGCAGATCAAACAAAAGTTAACTAGGAGACTAGGCCCAACAAGGCACTTAACTGTAGTACTTTCTAAGTTTGTCTGCGTTCCAAAAATTTTTTTACTGGCCTCCCTGTCAAAGTTTCTAGGGTATAAGCTCCTCTGCCGGTGCTGATTACAACCCGGTAAGGACCCTCCCAGTTAAGGGCTAATTTTCCTTGGGAGGTATTCCTTCCTCCGACATCGGCTTTGCTGAGTACCAAGTCGCCCGGCTGGAATCTTCTCGGGATGACCTTCAGGTTGTACCGGGATGCCGTTCTCTGCTTGATCGCGACATCTCGTATGTGGGCAATACGTCTCCTTTCCTCCAACAGGTCCAAGTTCTCCCTGATTAAACCGGGGTTATCATCATACGAGAAGTTCTGAGAATGCAAACTTGGTTCTCCAATTTCCATCGGGATCATGGCCTCACATTCGAATGTTAGCTTGAAAAGAGTTTCGTCCATCGAGGAGTGGGGAGTAGTTCGGTAGGCCCAAAGGACGTGGTCCAACTGCTCGGCCCAGTTCCCTTTTGCTTCATCTAACCTTCTCTTCAATCCCTAGACTATGATCCGATTTGCGGCTTCGGCCTCCCCGTTTGTCCTGGGGTTCTCGACTGCGCTACAATGATGTTATTTTCAGCCTAGAAAGTAGTTCTTTGAACCCCTTGTCTTTAAACTGCGTCCCATTATCCGTAACAATTGACTTCGGAACACCGAATCTGGTAATAATGTGACACCAAGTAAATTTCTGAACTCGAGCCGAGGTGATGGTGACTACGGGCTCAGCTTCAATCCACTTGGTAAAGTAGTCCACTGCAACAATCAAGAATTTCAGCTGTCCGGGAGCCTGAGGGAACGGACCCAGGATGTCCATTCCTCACTGATAAAAGGGCCAGGGTACGGACATCGTGGATAGTTCTTCAGGTGGGGCGTGATAGTGATCCGAATGCCGCTGGCACTTGTCACATACTTGAACATGTGCGAGAGCATCTGCTTCCATCGTCGGCCAGTAGTAACCTGCCTGAGAGCCTTCAAAGCTAAGGCTTTCCATCCCAGATGGTGTCCACAACTCCCTTCATGGATTTCGGCCAAAACATATTTGGCTTCTTTCGGTGTAAGGCACTTAAGGAGGGGTAAGAAAAATCCATATTGGTAAAGCTGCCCATTATAGATAGTATACCTGACCGCGGTTCTCTTTAGCCTAGATGCTTCCTTTGGGTCATCAGGGAGGCTGTCGGACTGTAAGTACTCAACCAACGGCATAGTACAATCGTGCTCCTCCCCGTCAACCTGGAAAATTTCCATGTCGGCGATTGATGGTTGTTGGATGATTTCCTAGATCACAGAGCGGTTATTATCCGGGCTCTTAGTGCTAGCCAATTTGGACAAGAGATCGGCCCTTGAATTCTGCTCTCTTGGGATGTGCTCTAGCTGTACTGACTGAAAACTTGAGAGAAGGTTCTTCACTTTCAGTAAATATCTCTGTAAGAGTGGCTCTTTTGCTTGATAAGGTGGCTCCCAAGTCCATAGCCATCGTCAGTCCGGTAATGCATGCTTTATATTCAGGTTGATTGTTTGAGGTGTGAAACTCGAACCTGAGGGAATTTTCTATGGTGACCCCGTCGGAATTTTCTATTATCACCCCGGCTCCACTTCCTTTTAGGTTTGAGGACCCATCAACAAACACGGTCCATTATTTTTTTTCAGTTTTATTTGCTTTCGAGGTTAATTCAGCTAGAAAGTCCGAGAGTGCTTGCACTTTGATTGCCACTCTGGGCTCATAGGTGATTCCAAACTCGGAAAGCTCGATGGACCATGCAATCATCCTTCTTGCCAAGTCCGGTATGTGTAATATCTGTCGGATAGGCTGATCCGTTCTTACCACCACCGGGTGGCATTGGAAGTACTGTCTCAGTCTTCTGGCCGCAACGATGAGTGCGAATGCGACCTTCTCAATCTTCTGATACCAAAGCTCGGGGCCTTATAAAACTTTGCTCACAAAGTAGACTGGCTTTTGGACACCCTCGGATTCTCTGACTAGTACTGTACTAACGGCTTCCTCATGAATAGAGAGGTATATGTACAGCGTTTCTCCTGGCTCAGGTCTTGTGAGAATTGGGGGGATGACAAGATATTTTTCAATGAGACAAATGCGTTCTCGTACTCCTGAGTCCATTCAAACCCGGTCCCCTTTTTCAACAATTTGAAAAGTGGGAGGGATTTGTGAGCGACTCCAGCCAAGAAACGCGTAAGAGCCGCGATCCGTCCATTTAGCTGCTGTACTTCTTTTACGTTCCGGGGGCTGTGCATGTCAAGCATGGCCTTGCACTTGTCGGGGTTTGCCTCAATTCCCCGATGTGTCAACATGAACCCAAGAAACTTTCCAGCCTGGACCCCGAATGCACACTTCTCCGGGTTAAGTCTCATATTATGCTTCCTAAGTTGTTCAAACACTTCTTTCAAATCCGAGGTGTGGGATCCTGACACCGAGGTCTTGACTATCATATCGTCGATGTAGACTTCCAACATTCTTCCTATCTGATCTTCGAAGGCCCTGTTCATCATTCTCTGATATGTAGCTCCGGTATTTTTCAACCCGAAAGGCATCACTCTGTAGCAGTAACTTACCTTTTCGGTGATGAATGCGGTTTTATCTTCGTCCCCGAGGTACATCAGAATCTGATTGTACCCGGAGTAAGCGTCCATGAAAGACAGTAGTTGGAAACCGTAGGAACTATCAACCAGCTTGTCCACATTAGGGAGGGGGTATGGATCCTTAGGGCACGCCTTGTTTAAGTCGGTGTAGTCCACACACATCCTCCACTTGCCGTTGGATTTTTTAACCAAGACAACGTTGGACAACCAGGTGGTATATGAAATCTCCCTGATGAATCCGGCGTTCAGGAGCCCTTTTACTTGTCCTTCGATGACTTGTTGCCTTTCTGGGCCAACCTTCCTCTTCTTTTGAGAGACCAGCTTTGCATCTCGTTTAATAGATAAATGATGACAGATGAAAGCGGGGTCAATTCCAGGCATATCAGCAGATGTCCAGGAAAAAAGATCTTTATTTTCTTGCAAGAGTTTTACCAATTGAGCTTTCTCCTGTTCGTCGAGGTTCGCCCCTATTTTGGTGGTGTGATTAGGTTCATCACCAAGTTGCAACAGGATCAAGTCTCCGTCGGGCTGGGGTCTAGTGCCTCGGATTTCCTCTCGTGCATCCAGTTCGGTCATTAAAACATTGACTTGGTGGGTTGGAATGGGTGTGTGCGCCTTCTTGTTTCTAGATGCTCTACTGATTTTCAGACTTTCGTTATAGCATTTACGGGCTGCAATCTGATCGCCCTTGACCGTAACCACTTTATTATCTCGGTTAAGGAATTTCATTTCTTGGTGGGCGGTGGAGATTACAGCGACCATGCTGTTCAACGTAGGACGTCCCAAAATGATGTTGTAGGCCGAGGGACAATCCACAACCAAGAATCTCACCTTCACGGTTCTATACGCGCTGTCATCACCCAAGGTCAGGAAAGTATCAAAGTATCTAACTGGGGTGACCTTCTCCCTAGAGAAACCAGTGAGCTCACCTTCATATGGTGTTAATTCAGACAAAGAAAATTCCAGCCTTTCAAAGGCGTCCATAAACATGATATCTGCTGAACTTCCCTGGTCCACAAAAATTCGACGGACTTCGGCGTTGGATATTACTCCGGAGATCACTAGTGGGTTATCATGATCCCGGATGATATCGCCGTAGTCATCCTTGGAAAAAGAGATGGGAGGTGCTCCATTATTTCGGGCGGGTGGTCTTAGTGAAGAACTTGACACGCTTAAAACCGTCGTCTGAAATGCCTTTTTTCGGGAATTATTTGACACTCCTCCTCCAGCGAACCCTCCTGCGATGGTGTGGATTAGTCTATCCTTCCGGTACCTGCCTTCTTGGGCATCCCGGTTTGGCCCTTGCCTGTTCTCCCCATCTCGGCGTGTCGGGGTTCGAGATCTTCTGACGGGACTTCAGTTTCTTCCGGATGGGCTATGAGTTCTTTGCCGATGTTGGTTTGGACTCCGCCGTGGACTTCGGCTTCGTCTCTGATTCCTTCTCCTTCTGTGGTCTTGACTACCACGAAAACCACTAATGTACTTCTGCAAACGTCCCTCTTTGATCAGGGACTCGATAACATCTCGGAGCTGATAACAATCTTCGGTCTCATGGCCATAACTGTTGTGCCACCTGCAATGCTTCGAATGATCCCTCTGGGACTATTTTTTAACAGGTGGTGGCCTTTTGATATCCTGGAACTCGGTTTGAAGGACCTCCTTCAAGATTGTTTCTCGAGGGGTGTTCAAAGGAGTATACTCAGAATACTTAGGCCTATACCGCTCACTCTTGGAGGGATCTCGGGGCTGGCCGGAATTGTGATTATTTTTTTGAACGGGCTCACCTTTCTCGAGGCTTTCTTTTGCCCTGGTAATCTCTTCCAGTTCCACGTACTTATCTGCCCATAAGTGGAACTCATCTAAACTAGCGGGCTTCTTTTTTGCCAGTGACCGGAAGAAGTCTGAATCAGTCTGTAGACCATTTTTGGCGTAATGGAGGGCTATCTTGTCATCGAGGTTTTCAATACCCACACAAGCATAACTGAATCTATTGATGTACTCGCGCAGGGATTCATCACTCTTTTGGTGAACTCTAGAGAGAGAATCAATTGACTTCGGTTGTTCTTTAGCAGTGGTGTAATGTAACAAGAATCGCTGCGTGAGGTCCCCCCATCCTGTAATTTTGTCCGCAGGGTCACGAACCAACGAAGAGCATCCTTCTTCAGGAAGAGCGGGAAAGCTCGGTATAACAGTTCTGGGGTATACCCGTAAAGCTGCATAGACTGGGTATAAGCATCCAAGTGCTCTTGTGGATCCGTGGTCCCATCGTAGGGCTCTAAATTGCTCGGGGGCTTGAAGTTCCTCGGGACCCTATATGCCATTAAGGCATCGGAGAATTGCTGCTGACGGCTGGGGACCGGGTCACTGTTTTCTATGACCACGGTACCGACAGGTTGGGTTTTCCTTTGAACTGCGACTCGCTCACCTCCCTCATTGCCAGCATGCGCAAACCTTTCTAAATTATCCAAATGGCGACGCTGTTCTTCCAACTGACGCCGTTGGTTGTCAATCAGTGCGGTCTGTTGGCGCAGTAATTCTCGAAATTCATTCCTCGCCATTCCAAATTGCGAGTTGTCCTCATAATGTGAATGGTCAGCATCCAAATTCAGGATTCCCAAGCGAGCATGCGCTAGGACCCTTGCGCATTGATTTGAGTTATTCTCTCCAGTTGGGGGGTAAACGAGTCTATCTCGGACAGAGATTCTTCGCGAGGGGACTGGGCTTTCAGCTGAAGCCGAAGTTTCGTGCCCCCCATTAAGCGTCTCTACCAGAACAGGTCTACTCCTTACGACGGAGGTTTTTGGTGGTGTGACGGAAGGAGGGTCGCGCTGAACCGCTGGGCCCTGTCCGTGAGCAGGGGCAGCATGCGCAGCACTTCCTCTCCGTTGATTTTGCCTCGTACTGACCATGATGAACGTGGGAATAGTAATTTATCTGATTCCCACAGATGGCGCCAAATGTTTTGAACGGATTTAGATGGATACCTGTTGAAGGTATGGTTCGGTGGTTTCCTCCCTTCTGCAGCTGCGTTCCACCGTCAAGGTCCGGCGGGGGCAGTACCTACAAAAAGGACTCTAACGCTCAAGTCAGCTAGTGTGCTAAGGTGTCTATTACCCAATCAAAACGTTACCTTTTTGGTTTACTTAGCCTGATCTTTATGGAGCATGATTAGCGTCAGAGCATTCAATGCAAGTATTATTGTATTGTGGACGTTATAGTCATTCATTGAGAGGAGAGGTTATAGAATCAAAGAGATTCGTATTAGCAGTTATGAAGGTCTGTTGATTCCCTGATCCTCATGAATTACATGTTCCGAGGTCTTATGGTACTTTTCGGAGTGTTGATGGAGGAGTAAGGTGGAACGTATGCCGGATTGACCCTTCTAAGTAAGATTCCGGTCCACGGTCCAAAACAAATATTAATGATAAAAATATATGTAAAATAATATACACTCACAATATATATCAACATCATTCTATCATCTAAAATAAAATAATATTTAAAGAAAAATTGGGACTTTGATCACATTTCAAAGGCAGAATATGTCTCAATGTTGTCCCGGGGAAATGCCCTGCTTTTAAGATGAAGTTTGAAAGTTGTGACTTAGCTTTTTTTAAGCTGTCTTTTCATATCTATCTCTTTATAAAGTTACATAATCAAATTAGGAGAATTCTTTGGCGTCTCCTAAAAATTAATAGCCATTGTGTCCTTCGAATACAACCAAAAGAAATAAATAAATAAAGATAAAAATGAGAATATCAAAAGAAATTGAATTATTGAATAAGGAGTTAAGAAAAATGTTAAAAGAAATTAATAAAAATATGATACTATTAATAAAAATATTAATAAAATTACAAATTATACATGTGACAAAATATAAAATAGTAAGAATACAATAAATGATATTAGGAAAACATTAGATAATATAAATAAAGGGAAAAAATTAATAAAGATAAAAATATTAAAAGGATTGAAGAAATTTTAAAACTAGAAGATCTGTTAGAAGATGTAATAAATGATAAATATATAATTAAAAAAGAATTAAAAATATATTAAATATACAATCAAAATAAATAATTGAATCAATAGGATAAACAATCTCAAAATTCTTAAAATTAGTAACCTCGTGGAGAGGATAAAAGATGAATACATAGATTTATTAAAGAAATCAAATAATATTGAAGAAATTTAACAATTATTAGAATAATTAAAAATAATTGAAAAAAAAATAAACAAATAAAAAAATAGAACACATAGAAACAAACAAAGAAAATAAAGAAGTAATATTAAGTAATAGTACTTTAGAAATCGAATCAAACTATGACGAAATATTCATGAAAAAAGATGAGTCAAGTGGAACAAAACCCAAAAGGAAATGGGAAGAATATTAGGGTGACACAAAAGAATTATGGGATAAATATGAATAAGAAATAATGTATAATCCAGGATATGCTAGAAAAGACGATAGATGGACAAAAATTCAATAAGAATTTAAACCACATTATGAAAGTATTAGGGCAAGAAATAAATTAAATATTGACTGTGTAAGAAACAAAGAAGAAGTACTTCTACAATAGACAAATGAAATAATCTTACTTATAGCAACAGATGAAAGATTTAGTGGATTAAATTTACTAGATATAAAAAATTTACTAATCTATAAAACAGAAAGAAATGTGCAAAAATTTCTTATGAGTATAAACAATGAAGTATGGCAACAATATGCAAGAACTATGAGAAATAATCAAGAATTTGCTAGATTAATTATGAGATTAATTTATCAAGAATTTATAAGATATAATACCTTTGAACATAGAGAGGAAGTAAATAGATTTTTACACGAAAAAGTAAATGCACATCTAAATAGGAGGCAAATATGCAATATGTGTGAAATTGAAAGTTTTTTCTGTAAATATCAAAAATATTATTATAAGCTAAATACCGACACTAAGCAAGTATATATGAATATCTTTATAGACAAATTACCATATCCACTTACTACAAAAATAAGAACTATTTGGCAAACTCAACCAAAAGAGACAGCTAATACTCTAGGAGGAATTATACAAACTCTTTATTACGAATTAAGAGAATAATGCATACAAAGAGAAACAATTAGACAACTAAATAAAGGAAGAAATGCAATTTGTTGTGATATACTAGAAATAGAAAACCTAGGAAATTATGGATGTAATCAAACTACAAAGAGAAGGAAGTACTATAAAAGAAAACCTAAGTTAAGAAAAATTTATCCTAGAAAAAAGGCCTATAAAAATATGATAATCATATATTTTATACATTAATAAATCCTCATTTTTAGTCATTTACACTCTCCATGTACTTAATTGATTGAACTTGGTTATGTTTTGTAAGTTTAGACTCAAATTGGGCTTAATTGATGTTTTCTAACATTATTGAGATCTTACACTATTTTTGTATTTCGGCCATATCTTAAATTCTATATGTCTAAGAATTATATCTCTTACCTTCTAGGAAAGATAAGAGAGAGCTCTACAACTTTCATAAAGAGTTCCAAGGAAAAATCAGACATGTAGTGGAGCTAATTGGACTTGGAAGTCAGAATACGGGTTTTGTGATTGAAACCTGAACAGTGTGCAGTAATCAGGGCATAACTCGAGATGTAGGAACTACCTTGGGCTGAAACTTTGATATTTGAAAGTTAAGACCCAAATCTATAACTTTCATGAGAATACAAGAGGAAATTCAGATGACTTGGTGGTTATATTGGACTTGCAAGTTAGAATAGAGGAGTTGTAACTGGGTCTGAATAATGTGCAGTAATCAGAGCATATCTCGGACTGTAGGAACTGAAATGAGCTGATATTTCGGCATCTAAAAGTTAAGATTCAGATCTACAACTTTCATGAAGACCGCTTAGCGAGAATCTAACACATGCCATGAGTTCAGCATTGAATGATTTCGGAGATAAGAATCTTTATAATTTTTCACTCATCAAACTATTATTTGACATTTTCCACTCATTCACCCACTCATCCACTCACTCATTAATCAGCCCCTTTTCATTTTGTATCCCTCATCCTCTATAAAAAGGAACCTTGACTGATCATTTGAGAATCTTGATTTTAGAGATCAAAATCATGCTATTGTGTTATGTGTTTATCCTGTTGTAGTTTTCTTTTGTTATAAATTGAAGTTATGTTCTTTTTCTTCTTCTTCTTCTTCTCTCTTTCTTTCTTCTTATTTATGAGTAACTAATTTTTATTTTACTTTGGTGAAAGGGTGAAGCTTTTGATAATAAATTAAGGTTAGATTAATTTCTTTCTCGTACTTAAATGATATATTATCAAGTGGTCATTATATGTGTTGTATTTTGTTTCCAGTCAATTTAGAAACTCTCATTGTAAACTGGAGATCTTGATTCATTATAGACAAGATATTGACACAATGAATGCTTAAGCTCATTTGTAAGTGGTGGTGTTAATAAATAATTAAATGAACCATAATATAATTACATATATAATCTTAAATGAACTTTGAATGTTGTATTTTTTGATTGGAACCTCCATTATGCGTGAATTCTAATTGAGTTATAAAAAGAATTAATTTTGTCTTTAATTTATTTACCAAGAGTGGATCTCACAACTCAAGTAAATCCTTTTTATTTGTGACTAAATTTTATCACCTTTATTGTTGTGACAAAATATTTCCTTACGTCAAAAATTTTTTTTTCATCAATTCCCTGTGGATCGACCTCGGACTCCCAAAAATTTATTACTTGAAACAACCTGCACTTGGGTTTGTAACTTTTAATTTGCATCAAAATAATAATAAAAAATATTTTAGAAAGAAAAGACAAGCACTAAGAAAATATTGTCTAAAAGGAAAAAAGAAATGTGTATGTTGGATATGTAATGTTGAAGGACACTATGCAAATGAATATCCTCAAAGGAAAGAAAAGGATTTTAAGAAAAATCAAAATTAATAAAAAAGGTATATAAAATATATAACCTAGAACCATTAGAAGAAAAACAAAGTAATACTGAAAATAGTATATACGAATACACAACAAATGAATTATCTTCATAAGAAACAGAATCTGAATAGTACTTATATTCAAATCATTATCGAGAAAAGTAATAAAGAAACTAAAGCTTATATAGATACTAGTGCAAATATTTGTATAGCAACAAAAACATTATTTGATAAATGGAAAAAAATTAGAAAAACCATTAAAAATCCAGATAGCAGATGGATCAATATATCCTTTGTACTTAGTAGCAAAAAGAACTATTTTAAAAATTCAAAATAAATTATTTATGGTACCAACAATCTATCAACAAGAAACATGATTGTATATGATAATAGAGAATAATTTTTTATGATTATATTCACCATTTTGGCAGTACTTAGATTATATTAATATTACACTCAAAACACCATATATTAGAAAAAAGCAATTTAGGGAAATCATTGAGATTCCAATAATTCATTTTTTCAAATGTATTTACTCTAAAAAACAATCAGAGTTTAGCAAGCTGAAATGTGGTGAGATAGTTGGGGCTGTTTGCCGAATAATTCACCATGTACTAATTAATTTAGAATCAAGAAGAAAAATCCCAACTTATATTGAGGAACTTTTAGAAAAAAACATGTAGTGAAAATCTGTTAGACCCAAAAATTAATAATAATAATAATAATATGAAATTAATTGAGTTAAAACTAAAAAATCCAACAAAAGAAATAAAATGTAAACCTATGATCTATACAAAACAAGATAGAGATGAATTTGTAAAAGATATTAAAGAAATGGAAGACAAGGAATTAATAAGACCATCAAAAAGCAAACACTCATCACCAACATTCTATGTTGAAAACTATAATGAAATAAAAAGAGAAAAAAGACGAATGGTAATTAATTATAAATAAATGAATGATGTAATGGAAGGAGATGTATATTATCTTCCTAGAAAGGATTTAATTATTGAAAGAATACGAAATATGAACTGGTTCAGTACTTTTAATTGTAAATCAGGTTTTTATCAAATACGGCTTACAGAAGAATCCAAAGCATTAACAGCATTTAGTTGTCCTCAAGGACAATATGAATAGAATGTACTTCCAATGAGAATAAAACAATCACTAGGTATTTCTCAATGAAGAATGGATTCAATACTTAGGGACTTTAAAGATTTTTGTCTTATTTATATTGATGACATATTAGTCTTTACCAATAAAGATTTAGATGATCATTTTTAAAAAGTAGAATTAGTAAATGTATAAAACATGGAGCAGTTCTAAGTAAAGAAAAAAGTTGTTTTAGCACAAAATAAAATTAATTATTTAGGATTAGAAATCGAAAAAGGAAAAATAATAATGCAAAAGCATATATTAGAAAAACTTCAAAATTTTCCAACTAAACTAAAAGATAAAAAAGATTTACAAAGATTCCTTGGTCTACTAACGTATATTTCTAATTAAGATTTCATAAAGAATCTTACTGCAAAAAGAAAACTACTTCAACAAAAGCTAAAGAAGGATGCCCTCTGGTCTTGGACTGAGGAGGATGAAACAATTATTACGAAATTAAAGTACTTATGTCAAGATCTTCTTGAGTTATATCATCTATTGGATGATGAGTTAATTATTATCGAAACTAATGCATTTAATGAACATTGGGGAGGTGTAATGAAAGCAAAACCCCCTGGTCAGAAGAAAGAATTACTATGTTGATACAATTCTAAAACTTTTTCAGACAGTGAAATTAATTATCCTACTCATGAAAATGGAACACTGACACTAATTCAAATGTTAAAAAAATATCATATTTATGTGCTTGATAAAGAATTTATTGTCTGAACTAATTCTACTTATGTTGCAGGTTTTAAAAATATTAATCATAAAGGAACTTATAAGAAAGGAAGACTAATTAGATGACAAATTAAGCTTGCTGAATACAATTATTCAATTTCACATATTAAGGGTGAAAAAAATATTCTTGCAGATATATTATCTTGAGAATGGAGCGAATCACATTAGAGATGATTAAGCAGCAACTAGAACTAAAAGAAACATTAAAAGTACAAAAGTTGAAGGAACTAAAACTCATTGAAGCAGATATTAAAGTTTTAAAGTTACAATTTAAAGCAGAAGGATTTCTTGCAGAGGTATTTCAGCAAGAAGAGAAAAAGACTAAATAGTACATAATTTTTAATGGACCATTTCCAAGGATTTTTGACGACTGGTTCAAAGCAACACCACATTGCCAGAAGATTTCAGAAGTTCTACTCAGCCTATCCAAACTCCATCATTAAACAACAGGCCAAGCACTTAGTCTATGTGGGAGTAAGCAAGAATAATTTTTCCCTCAAAGACGAACCAACTGGAGTAGTCTATGAAGAAGACCAAATTACTCAGATACTATCAAACTAACTTGCAAGTATTTACTTGCAATGCCAGAGCATTAGAAAGGAATCATTTATTAAAACCCTGTGCAAAGGACCTACTACTTTGTTGCTCAGCAAAACAAGATGTAAAGTAATAAAGGAGAAAGATATAAACCTCTTGACAAGCTTTGAATTTTCTTTTTATGTACTACAAGGACCACTAATGGAGTATAGGCCAACTATCCTTAAAAGCCTATGTGCAACGATAAAGACTAGTGGGAACTATGCATGTGAACTTTGCGTAAAAGAAAAGGAGGTTGCCGACACAATTAAAGAGGAAGTATCATCAGACGAGGCAATAATTGAAGACTGATGTAAGCCCTTATGTCACTATGTAAATTATTAATGTTCTACTATAAGCACTTACGTAGTAAATGATATTTTTGTAAATTATCCTAGGCTACTTTAGACTATAAATAAGCCCTCTTATGTTGTGGCAAGGTAGATTTTAGATAAAAAAATCTTAATTGAGATAGTTTTCTTAGGAAAACTCTGCTAGTTCCTTATGGAATCTAGTCGGGCACTTGATAGTGTGTCCAGTATCTTGTACTTATAATCACTTATTAATAAAATTCCTCATCTTTACTCAATTCTCTCAATTCTTCTACCCTACTCGAATTACCAAAACAATTCAATCAATTCAACCATGGAAGCAGTAGTGGGCTTGCAGAAATTCCAGAATAATAATTTGAAGCAGAAATTACGAAAGCAGTAGTTGTGAAAGAAATCTTTGGAATTCTAGACCAGGTTTGTTCATCCAACTCCTTCTGAATAATTATTGTCAATATCATGTACTAGAAAGAGTAAATGGAATCATTATGCCTATACTTATTGATACTTGAGCATGTCTTAGCTATGTAAGTAAAGATTTGACAAGTAAAATAGAAGAAATAATACCAAGAACAATAATAAAATTTAATCGAGAAGAATTTTTTTTTAAAGAAAAAACAAGTATAGAAGCTTACTTTAACTCAAATGTAAAAATACAAACTGAATTATATGTCAAAGAACAAACAAATACTAAATTACTTTTAGGAATGGATTTTCTTAAAGCAGTGAAACCATATAAAATTAGATTTGAAGAATTAATTATATCTTTAAAAAATAGACAAATAAGAATTCCAAGAATTAATTTAAGTATTCATACTATAAAGGCTTATGTAGACAAAATATTATAAATGGTGTTCTGAACGGATTCAGAAGGATACCTGTGGAAGGTATGGTTTGGTAGTTTTTTCCCTTCTGCAGCTGCGTTCCACCGTCAAGGTCCGGCAGGGTGGTACCTGCAAAAAGGACTCCGATGCTCAAGTCAGCTAGTGTGCTAGGGTGTCTATTACTCAATCAAACATTTCCCGTTTAGGTTTACTTAGCTTGATCTTTATGGAGCATGATTGGAGTCAGAGCATTCAATGCAGGTATTATTGTAATGTGGACGTTATAGTCATTTATTGAGAGGAGAGGTTATAGAATCAAAGAGATTCGTATTAGCAGTTACGAAGATCTGTTGATTCCCTGATCTTTATGAATTATGCATTTCGAGGTCTTACAATATTGTCCAGGGTGTTGATGGAGGAGTAAGGTGGAGCGTGTGCTGGGTTGACCCTTCTGGGTAAGATCCCGGTCCATGATCCAGAACAGTTGCCCCCAGCTTGGTGCTTTGACGTGGTAGTCAAGTGCCAAGGTATGCAGCTTCATAAAACGCAACGGGCTATGCCCTGACTTCAAAGCCAGGTTTCGCGATGTCTCATGCCGAGGTCGACGTTCATTGTATTAAAATGCCGTTATGGTTAGAGATCGGTAAATCCGTACCTCTTGTCCCGGAGTCTGGATCTTGCTGATTCCTTAGAACCTGGATCTTGTTCCTAGACTTCTTGAAACATGTAAAAATCCGAATCCTTATCTTTGGAAACTGTTGCTTCTGACTTAAATAGGAGATAAGGATTCTTTAAAAGAGGATCAGTTTCAATGTTTCTCAGACATCCGTTGCTCTGGTAACCAATAGGAAAGGGAGGGCATTTAATGTCGTTGATTTGTATCTTAGGGTCGATCAAAGCCTCCTGTTCTATAAATACAGGAGGTTCACACCTAGTATAATTATTCCTTTTTCCTCCTAATCCTGCAATCTTCCAGAATGGTTTTACTGTTGTTACGCCTGTGCTTGTGTTTAAAGGGAGTTAGAGAAGTTTTGCCTTCTAAAAAATTTGAAGGTACTTCTTTTCCTGCTAAAAATCTTGTTTCATTAGGAACTTTTCTTTCCCAGCGTAATGAGGACGGGGACTTTACCTTCCCAGCGTATAAAGGAATGTCTAATTCATACTTCTTCGCTGGGAAGTTCTGTAATCCCTGTCATGTTGGACGGAGGTAATTGGAGAAATAGAGCCCTTCTTGGTCCTCCTTTTAGATAAGCCGGGGGGACCATTGAAGTAATTGCTTCCAGGCGTCTTAGAATGATCATGAAGAAGTTCATTCCACGCCCAACTCCGTTCAATCGAGGAGGACACACGTTGGTCTTCTTTTATCCTTGTGAGTGGAACCGATGAGTGGTATGGCAGAAATTTCCTGAGCCTGCGACAGTGTTCTATTCCGGTTATCCTCAATTTTTTGAAGCCAATCCACTTTTTCAAGAAGCCTCAACAGGGAAGAGACTGGTCTGTGCTCTAGAGAATCTGGATGTGAAAATTCACAGTAAAAAGTTGGTCTCCGGGCTCTTCAGTACTGTTTAGCCTTTTCATATCCCTTGTTTTTCTTTTCCTTGTATTGGTGTATGACGATGTATGAAATGAAATAAAATCTGATTGAATTATCAAGCAACTTCTTTGACCATTTTTGATTTACGGAATTTATATTGTACTGGGGTGAGTCTAATGCTCGCCCCGTATAACATGCCCCTAACTCTGTACTTTGTCGAGACAGACAAAGTGCAAAGCTTAAGCAACTAAACCGGGGTATTTGTTATTGTGAAGGGATTTACCGGGATATGTAATGAGCCGAGATCTTTAATATTTTGTAGACGTTGTAGATACTAGGGTTGGTTGGTTCTGCTGAGCGGCCGTCCCCTCAACTGCCATGACAACGACGTGGGCCACGTGGCTTGCTCTGGTTGAGGAGTCGTGCCTAGTGCTTTACGCGCCATAATGAACATCTTTTCAAATTCAGACTGAATGGACGGAAATGTCCCCTAACCGTAGCTTCTATAAATAGGGCTTCATCCTTCCATTTTTCACCTTTTACTGTTTCTGCTTAAAAACTGGTTGCCTGAGAGGAAATTCGACAAGTTTTCACGGCTGTCAGCGGTGGTGTTCGAGTCTCAAAGCAGCCTCTACTAACCTTCGTCAAGGTATTTTCTTCCTCTAAACACCATTTTTACCGATAACTTGAACATGCGAGTGTCCTTCTGGTGGACTGTTTGTTTTTCTCTTCTATCAATTTTGGGGATAGTTATTTCGTCCCCCCTTCCAACGGCGTTGCCTGATGTTGCACCTCCCCTTCTGCGCCGTGTACAGCGGGCGGGGGTGTCCTTCCGAGGCTTAAATCTCCTGTGGGTGCAGAGGCCGGTGCGTGGGTGTTAGTTTACTGCTCGCCCACTGCTATGTTTGGATGTTTTAAACATCTTTGGTTCTGACCCTAGGCCTCTGTGTGTCTTCCAGGAAACTAAATGGCCAGAAGAAGGCAGCCAAGAGGTGAAACCCCTGCCCCGGCCTCGGATCAACAAGTGGAGCAGGCGATTAGGATCCGCCGGGGTCCTTTGTTACCCTGTATGTGGGTTGTCGAGGACGCCTATGATAGGACATCCCTTTATGAGTCCGGTGCAGAACTAGATAAGCTGAAGGAATACTTGGAGCTCACCGAGGGTGGCGAAAGGGACGATGAGTTCGTGAATTTGACCTCGGGGAGAGAACGAGTGTGCTGGACCCGTGAAGAAGGTGAGCACTTCATATATCTCTACGAGGAATTTTTCACACGGTTCAGACTACGGCTTCCTTTCAACGACTTTTATATTGCTATTCTTCGGACTCTTCATGCTGCCCCCAGTCAAATTCATCCCAACGATTGGGCAAACATCCTGGCCTTTGAAAGAATATGCCGGGTAGTGTGGTTGCAGTGCTCTGACAGGTCATTCTTTTATTTTTATACCCGGTATTCAACCTTTGGATCCCGTGCTCGACAGCAGTCTTGGCTCTCAGTTCGATCCCGGCAAGGAAGGGCTGTGTTCTTGCCGTACTTGGAGAGTTACACGGACTTCAAAGAGAAATTCTTCAAATTGAAGGCGGCGAGTGGTAGTCGTCCCTTTTGGTTGGGTAATGGTGAGGAGATGGTATTCAGTCTCTACTGGAATCCGGCGGCATGGAGCATCCCTACTCAATCGTTTGAGAAGGAGATCAACCAGCTCACCGATGAAGAGGTTGAATATGTGAACTTGTTCGACATGTGGGTTGAAGAGGTCGGCAAGATCTAGCCTAAAGATATTTTAGATAGCCCGGATGACGATGAGCTCTGGACCGTGCTTGGTAACGTCGGTCAGCCGTGGTGTATATTTAAATGCCCAATGTTTTAATGCATCTGACTTGTTTCTATGTTTTGCAGAGAGCTTAGCCAAGATGGTGGGTGGTGATTCTTTGGCTATTTTGGAGGCACTTAGGGCAAGGAATTCTGATGTTCCAATGAGTCCTCCAGTGGGGTTTATGTCATCCCCTATGAGCACGATGCCCGAGGTTCCTTCTGAGGTGGTGGAACCTATCAATGTGGACGACTCTCTTGAATCACCTCGAGGACGCAAGAGGGCGGCATTGGAAGAAGGACAGCCTAGTGGCGGAAGCAAGAGGATAGCGACAGAAGAAGTTTCTGGGCCAATAGATCTATTTCAGGAGGAAGCAGATCCCCAGGAATTTATTGACTTTAATATCCTTGATGAAGAGGTTGTGGATCACTTCGCCTGACGCAGGCCAAAGGAAGCTTTGTTGGCTTTCCAAAACATGGGGATCCATATTGCTGCCGAAGCTCGGTTCTTAGAGCTCGCCCTCGAGGATCGTGAACGAGAAATGGCAGACAAACTGGCCGCGGCCAAGTGTGGGGAAACCAAAGCTCTTAAGGATCTGGAGCAGTCCTCAAAGGCCAAAGATGAAGCTTTACTTCGGGTAAAGGAGTTAGAAACCGAAGTAGTTGCTTTGAAGGATGCCAGCAAAGCAAGGGAGGCCACCCTGACCGAGCAGCAAAAGCAAATTGCCATGCTCCGGGCTGAAAGTGACAATTCTCGGGCCAAGTCCCGGTGGTGTGAGGCTAAAATTACCACTCTTCAGGATGATGTTAACCAGTTGATATTATTGTGCACAAAGATAAAAGAAGATCAATTCAACAACGCTGTCAGCCAAGTTCAACATTTCAACCCCGGGGTTGCATTGGTTTTGGATGGGCTTGACTCCGGAAAGGTGGTGCGAGAGGGATCTCTTGTAGCTCATCGTGTGGCTTCTTCAGACTTGACCGAAGACTCTAACATCCATGGTCCAGATTCAGCTGCAGAATAGGGTTTTTTTTTTAAACTTCCTGCGCGAGGTCTCGGTTTATATGTACCCCAGTTTTTTGTAAACATTAACCTAGATTTTGGGTTTTATTAATTATCGTTGTTCTTGCTGATGTCCATATTCTTTATTCTTTGTAGAACTGCTTAAACCTTGGCTTAGGATCCGATGTCCAAATAAATCCGGTATTTAAGATCCGTGCCAAAGGTAGGAAACAATGTTTGGGGTCCTTTTTAGGATACCGCGCGATGATGTTTTAACGGACTAGTCCTTGTCGAGGTCGTTTCATGTTTTTAGTTTGGTGCTAGAATTTTCCCAATATAGGATTTTTCTACTACACGAACTAGGTAACACACCTCAGTTGGTACTATGAAGTAATTGAAAAACTTGAAAATTGAATAGAAGAACGACACAATAGAAAAAATAACACTTACTTTATTGAACATCATAATGTGCGTTTCATAACAATTTTGAGCAGATCAAACAAAGTTTAATTAGGAGACTAGGCCTGACAAGGCACTTAGCTGTAGTATTTTCTAAGTTTGTCTGCGTTCCAAAAATTTTTTACCGGCCTCCCTGTCAAAGTTTCTAGGGTATAAGCTCCTTTGCCGGTGCTGATTACAACCCGGTAAGGACCCTCCCAGTTAGGGGCTAATTTTTCTTGGGAGGCATTCTTTCCACCGACATCGACTCTGCGAAGTACCAAGTCACCCGGCTGGAATCTTCTCGGGATGACCTTCAGGTTGTACCGGGATGCCGTTCTCTGCTTGATCGCGGCATCTCGTATGTGGGCAATACGTCTTCTTTCCTCCAACAGGTCTAAGTCCTCCCTAATTAACTCGGGATTATCATCATACGAGAAGTTCTAAGAACGCAGACTTGGTTCTCCAATTTCCACTGGGATCATGGCCTCATTTCCGAATGTTAGCTTGAAAGGATTTCGCTCGTCGAGGAGTGGGGAGTAGTTCGGTAGGCCCAAAGGACGTGGTCCAACTACTCGACCCAGTTCCCTTTTGCTTCATCTAACCTTCTCTTCAATTCTCGGACTATGATCCGATTTGCGGCTTCGGCCTGCCTGTTTGTCCTGGAGTTCTCGACTGCGCTACAATGATGTTTTATTTTCAGCCCAGAAAGTAGTTCTTCGAACCCCTTGTCCTTAAACTGCGTCCCATTATCCGTAACAATTGACTCCGAAACACCGAATCTGATAATGTGACACCAAGTAAATTTCTAAACTCGAGCCAAGGTGATGGTGACTACGGGCTCAGCTTCAATCCACTTGGTAAAGTAATCCACCGCAACAATCAAGAATTTCAGTTGCCCGGGAGCTTGAGGGAACGGACCCAGGATGTCCATTCCCCGTTGATAAAAGGGCCAGAGTATGGACATCGTGGATAGTTCTTCAGGTGGGGCGTGATAGTAATCCGAATGCCACTGACACTTGTCACATACCTGAACATGTGCAAGAGCATCTGCTTCCATCGTCGGCCAGTAGTAACCTGCCCCTGAGAACCTTCAAAGCTAGGGCTTTCCCTCCTAGATGGTGTCCACAACTCCCTTCATGGACTTCGGCCAAAACATATTTAGCTTCTTTCGATGTAAGGCACTTAAGGAGGGGTAAGGAAAATCCCCGTCGGTAAAGCGGTCCATTATAGATAGTATACCTGACCGCGGTTCTCTTTAGCCTAGATGCATCCTTTGGGTCATCAGGGAGGTTGTCGTACTGTAAGTACTCCACCAACGGCATAGTCCAATCGTGCTCCTCCCCGTCAACCTGGAAAATTACCATGTTGGCGATTGACGGTTGTTGGATGACTTCTTGGATCACAGAGCGGTTATTACCCGGGCTTTTAGTGCTAGCCAATTTGGACAAGAGATCGGCCCTTGAATTATGCTCCCTCGGGATGTGTTCTAGCTGTACCAACTGAAAACTTGAGAGAAGCTGCTTTACTTTTAGCAAATATCTCTGTAAAAGTGGCTCTTTTGATAATCACCTCGGATCTGTGAAGTTACGAGTTGGGAGTCACTGCATAGTTTAAGTTTGGTGGCTCCTGAGTCCCTAGCCATCGTTAGTCCGGCAATGCATGCTTCATATTCAGCCTGATTGTTCGAGGTGGGAAACTCGAACCTGAGGGAATTTTTTATGGTGACCTCGTCAGAATTTTCTATTATCACCCCAGCGCCACTTCCTTTTGGGTTTAAGGGCCCATCAACAAACACGGTCCATTGTTTTTCTTCGGTTTTATTTGCTTCCGAGGTTAATTCAGCTAGAAAGTCCGAGAGTGCTTGCGCCTTGATTGCCACTCTGGGCTCGTAGGTGATTCCAAACTCGAAAAGCTCGATGGACCATGCAATCATCCTTCCTGCCAAGTCCAGTTTGTGTAATATTTGTCGGATAGGCTGATCTATTCTTACCACCACCAGGTGGCATTAGAAGTATTGTCTCAGTCTTCTAGCCGCAACGATAAGTGCGAATGCGACCTTCTCAATCTTCTGATACCGGAGCTCAGGGCCTTACAATACTTTGCTCACAAAGTAGACCGGCTTTTGGACACCCTCGGATTCTCTGACTAGTACTGCGCTAACGGCTTCCTCATGAATGGAGAGGTATATGTACAGCATTTCTCCTGGCTCAGGTCTTGTGAGAATTGGGGGGGATGACAAGATATTTTTCAAGGAGACGAATGTGTCCTCATACTCCTGAGTCCATTCAAACCTGGTCCCCTTTTTCAACAATTTGAAAAGTGAGAGGGATTTGTGAGCGGCTCCAGCCAAGAAACGCGTAAGAGCCGCGTTCCATCCATTTAGCTGCTGTACTTCTTTCACATTCCGGGGGCTGTGCATGTCGAGCACGGCCTTACACTTGTCGGGGTTTGCCTCAATTCCCCAGTGTGTCAACATGAACCCCATAAACTTTCCAGCCTGGACCCCGAATGCACATTTCTCCGGGTTAAGCCTCATATTATGCTTCCTAAGCTATTCAAACACTTCTTCTAAATCCGAGGTGTGAGATCCTGACACCAAGGTCTTGACTATCATATCGTTGATGTAGACCTCTAGTATTCTCCCTATCTGATCTTCAAAGACCCTGTTCATCATTCTCTGATATGTAGCTCTGGAATTTTTTAACCCGAACGGTATTACTCTGTAGCAGTAACTTGCTTTTTTGGTGATAAACGCGATTTTATCTTTGTCCCCGGGGTATATCAGAATCGAATTGTACCCGGAGTAAGCATCCATGAAAGACAGTAGTTGGAAATCGAAGGAACTATCAACCAGCTTGTCCACATTAGGGAGGGGGTATGGATCCTTAGGGCACGCCTTGTTTAAGTCGGTGTAGTCCACACACATCCTCCACTTGCCGTTGAATTTCTTAACCAAGACAACGTTGGACAGCCAGGTGGTATATGAAATCTCCCTGATGAATTCAGCATTCAGGAGCTCTTTTACTTGTCCTTCAATGACTTGCTGCCTTTCTGGGCCAACCTTTCTCTTCTTTTGAGAGATCGGCTTTGCATCTCGTTTAATAGATAAACGATGACAGATGAAAGCGGGGTCAATTCCAGGCATATCAGTAGATGTCCAGGCAAAAAGATCTTTATTTTCTTGCAAGAGTTTTACTAATTGAACTTTCTCCTGCTCATCGAGGTTCGCCCCAATTTTGGTGGTGTGATTAGGTTCATTACCAAGCTGTAACGGGATCAAGTCTCCGTTGGGCTGGGGTCTAGTGCCTCGAATTTCCTCTCGTGCATCCAGTTCGGTCATTAAAACATTGACCTGGTGAGTTAGGATGGGTGTGCGCGCCTTCTTGTTTCTGGATGCCCTACTGATTTTCAGACTTTCGTTGTAGCATTTGCGGGCTACAATCTAGTCGCCCTTGACCGTGACCACTTTATTATCCCGGTTAAGGAATTTCATGGCTTAGTGGGCGGTGGAAATTACAGCGGCCATGCTGTTCAACGTAGGACGTCCCAAAATGATGTTGTAGGCCGAGGGACAATCCACAACCAAGAATCTCACCTTCACGGTTCTATATACGCTGTCATCACCCAAGGTCGGGAGATCAAAATATCCTACCGAGGTGACCTTCTCTCCAGAGAAACCAGTGAGCTCACCTTCATATGGTGTTAACTCAAATAAAGGGAATTCTAGCCTTTCAAAGGAATCTATGAACATGATGTCTGCCGAACTTCCTTGATCCACAAAAATTCGACGGACTTCGGCGTTGAATATTACTCCGGAGATTACTAGTGGGTCGTCATGATCTAGGATGATATCGCCGTAGTCCTCCTCGGAGAAAGAGATGGGAGGTGTTCCACTATTTCGGGCGGGTGGTCTTAGTGAAGAACTTGACACGCTTAAAACTGCCGTCTGAAGTGCCTTTTTTCAGGAATTATTTGACACTCCTCCTCCAGCGAACCCTCCTGCGATGGTGTGGATTAATCTATCCTTCCGGTATTCGCCTTCTTGGGTATCCCAGTTTGGCCCTTGTCTGTTCTCCCCATCCCGGCGTGTCGGGGTTCGAGATCTTCTGACGGGACTTCGGTTTCTTCCGGCCGGGCTACGGGTTCTTTGTCGATGTTGATTTGGACTCCGCCGTGGACTTCGGCTTCGTCTCTGATTCCTTCTCCTTCCATGGTCTTGACTGCCACGAAAACTACTAATGTACTTCTGTAGACGTCCCTCTTTGATCAGGGACTCGATAACATCTCGGAGCTAATAACAATCTTCGGTCTCATGGCCGTAACTGTTGTGCCACCTGCAATGCTTCGAATGATCCCTCTGGGACTATTTTTTAACAGGTGGTGGCCTTTTGATATCCTGGAACTCGGTTTGAAGGACCTCCTTCAAGATTGTTTCTCGAGGAGTGTTCAAAGGAGTATACTCAGAATACTTAGGCCTATACCGCTCACTCTTGGAGGGATCTCGGGGCTGGTTGGAATTGTGATTCTTTTTCTGAACTGGCTCACCTTTCTCAAGGCTTTCTTTTGTCCTGGTAATCTCTTCCAGTTCCACGTACTTATCTGCCCGTAAGTGGAACTCATCTAAACTGGCCGGCTTCTTTTTTGCCAGTGACCGAAAGAGGTCTGAATTAGTCCGTAGACCATTTCTAGCGCAATGGAGGGCTATCCTGTCATCGAGGTTTTCAATACCCACACAAGCATGACTGAATCTCTTGATGTACTGGCGCAGGGATTCATCACTCTTTTGGCGAATTCTAGAGAGAGAATCAATCGACTTCGGTCGTTCTTTGGCAATGGTGTAATGTAACAAGAATCGCTGCGTGAGGTCCCCCCATCCTGTAATTTTTGTCCGCAAGGTCACGAACCAACGAAGAGCATCCTTCTTTAGGAAAAGCGGGAAAGCACGGCATAACAGTTCTGGGATATACCCGTAGAGTTGCATGGACTGGGTATAAGCATCCAAGTGCCCTTGTGGATCCGTGGTCCCGTCGTAGGGCTCTAAATTGCTCGGGGGCTTGAAGTTCCTCGGGACCCTATATGCCATTAAGGCATCGGAGAATTGCTGCTGACGGCCGGGGACCGGGTCACTGTTTTCTATGACCCCGGTACCGACATGTTGGGTTTCCCTTTGAACTGCGACTCACTCACCTCCCTCATTACCAGCCTGCGCAAACCTTTCTAAATTGTCCAAACGGTGGCACTGTTCCTCCAACTAACGCCGTTGGTTGTCAATCAGTGCAGTCTGTTGGTGCAGTAATTCTCGAAGTTCATTCCTCGCCATTCCAGATTGCGAGTTGTCCTCATATTGTGAATGATCAGCATCTAAGTTGGGGATTCCCAAGCGGGCATGCGCTGGGACCCTTACACCTTGATTTACGTTATTCTCTCCGGTTGGGGGGTAGACAAGTCTATCCCGGATAGAGACCCTTCGCGAGGGGACTGGGCTTTCAGCTGATGCTGAAGTTTCATGTCCCCCGTTTAGCGTCTCTACTAGAACAGGCCTGCTCCTTACAACGGAGACGGAAGGAAGGTCACGCTGAACCGCTGGGCCCTGTCCATGAGCAGGGGCAGCATGTGCAGCACTTCCTCTCCGTTGATTTTGCCTTGTACTCACCATGATGAACGTGAGAATTGTAATTTATCAGAATTCCCACAGACGGCGCCAAATGTTCTGAACGGATTCAGAAGGATACTTGTGGAAGGTATGGTTTGGTGGTTTCTTCCCTTCTGTAGCCGCATTCCACTGTCAAGGTCCGGCGAGGGTGGTACCTACAAAAAGGACTCCGACGCTCAAGTCAGCTAGTGTGCTAGGGTGTCTGTTACTCAATCAAACATTTCCCATTTAGGTTTACTTAGCTTGATCTTTATGGAGCATGATTGGAGTCAGAGCATTCAATGCAGGTATTATTGTAATGTGGACGTTATAGTCATTTATTGAGAGGAAAGGTTATAGAATCAAAGAGATTCATATTAGCAGTTACGAAGATCTATTGATTCCCTGATCTTTATGAATTATGCATTCTGAGGTCTTACAGTACTATCCGGGGTGTTGATGGAGGAGTAAGGTGGAGCGTGTGCCGGGTTGACCCTTCTGGGTAGGATCCTGGTTCACGGTCCAGAACAAATGGAAATAGAAAAGGTAGATGATATAGAACATTTATACACTACTGAAGAAGAAGGAAATTATGAAGGAACTATTTTAATAAATCGATCTCTTTTTAAGAAAATACAAAAGGATGACTTAGATTTAACCAAAAAAAAATGCAAATATGAAAGGAAAAGAGATACTTGGAGGAATATTAAAAAGATTTAATTAACGAAAAAATATTATTTATTATGGAAAATTAAATAATGAAGCACCAATGGATATAGCAGATGCTCAAGGAAATATGTGCATACAATTACTAAATAGGAAAAAACTAATGGAATTAAAAAGAAATATAAAGAAAGAAGAAGATAGAAGAAAAATAAGATATATTTATATAGGAGCAGTACAAGTACTAATTAAGTCAACCTTTCTGGAAGAAATAAATTCACTTGTAGAACTAATATTAAAAGATGATAGAATTAATGATCCAAAAGATAAGATATTAGGAGTAATAGAAAGAAATTTAGCTTATGGAAAACTTAAATTTGAAGTACGATCAAATATTGGAATACTTTTAAACACTCAAAGACTAGAACAATCATTAACACTCGAACACAAGTTTTTAAGAAAAGATTTAATGAAGCCGGGAGATAAGATTTTTTCTATTACTTATTGTGTTAGTTATGCATTAACAAACTCACATCATATCATTACTTTTAAAAACAATGATAGAATAGATATTCCATAGTTGTTTACAGACATAGGTAAAATTTATTATCCCAAAAAAAATAAAATAATAGAATTAGAAATTTTTACAAATAAATCAAAATTATTAAAATTTAAAGAAAAACAAATTCCAAAGCCAATTAGGTTTAATGAACCAGAAAAAATTAGTGAAGAAGATGAAATTAATAAGTTAGTAGTCCAAGTAAATGATTTAACTCAATATTTAAAACAAAAAATATGAAAAACTTGGTACAAAAGACAAATTTAAAAACTTATAAAAAATTGGTATCAATTTGGTATCAGAGCTAAGTACTAAAACAAAAGAATAGATGAAAATAAAGACAAAAAGAAATACAAATGCAGAATACTATCAACACATTAAGAGGATTAGGTGAAAGATTAAGATATTATATAACAACTAAAAGATTAAATCAGGAACAAAAAGATAGAGAAATAAAAAGGATAAGTACTTATCACCCAAAAAGAATAGATAATATGTTACAAAAACAAAAATAAAAAATATATATTAAAAAAGAGCCACCTTGGTGCCCTTGCATTTCTAGTTCCACTTTGAGAAGCCACCTTATAATTTTATAAAAAATAAGATAAAATTAATTTATTTTAATAATTAAAATTATATAAATATAAAATAATTATATATAAATAATATTATTATTTTATTCTCTACATGAATAAGTAGGTGTGTTTGTGGGTTGGGTTGTGTTGAGTTGAGTGAGTTTAGTAGCATTTTTGGACCTGATCTGCTCATCAAAGCAATGGATTGAGTTGAGTTGGGTCAAAGTTATTTTTTTACTCAACTCGACCCAATCCGACCTGCTCAAGAGTGGGTTGGGTTAAGTCGAACCCGTGGGTCCAACGTGTTTTTTTTATAGAAAATATTCCTGAAAAAAAGTTAAAATATAAAATCTAACAAATTAATATCATAAGTCTCAATCTCAAATAATTAAATATTATAAGTCAATAAATGCACAACAAACTAACAACTAATAAGTCTTACTAAGTCTGTAATAAATTAAACAAAGTTAGTCATAACTTAAATAATAAATTAGTCTCAAATATATACAATTGCATAACATCTCTACCTATAGTTTGTTTAGAAGGAACTTGGAATTGAGGTTACATAACTTAAGCAAAACTTTTAAAGCCTTCATTTTCAACAAATTTAAATGGAAGCTCATCAATTATAATCATTTTAGCAAGTGGAATCCTATACTCCAAGTTTGCTCTTCTTCTTCTCCAACGATACTACATTCATCACCTGCCCACTCTGCTCGTACTCATAACTCTACTGCCTACTCTGCCCCCTGTAGTTTCCTTACTCGTATGGTGCAGCTGCAATGTACCTAGCTGCACTCCCTCTTATGTTCCAAATTTACATGAAAAGAGTAGAGGAAGAAGGCTTACTTGTTAGGGTTGCGTGGTGTAGAAAATTGAAAAAGTGCCAAGAGGTAAGAGGGATGCGTGGCTGTGTGGTGGCATGACTAATTGTAGAGAACAACTGAGAGATCGGGGTGGGAGAAGAAGTAATGGTCACGAATTCAAAGTGATAGCGCAATCGTTGGAACTGGGAGATCCGATGGGAGAAGAAGCAATGGTCACTGGCTCAAGACGCAAATGCTGGAAGCTTGAGAAAATGACTGCACTGCAAAGAACTAGTCGTAGAGAAGAGAGAACTACTAACTGAGCTAGGGTCAGTGGAAAGAGAGTAGATAGATAAAGTTTTGATGTCTTTTTCTCTTCTTATTTTGGCCTCTATTTGTTAGTGTATCTTACATGGTCTAACGCTATTCCTAATTATATTAGAGATGATATTTATGAACTTTAAAGACATTTTTAAACAAAACGCACACTCTGTCTGGGTCACTTTTTTTTTAAAAAAAAAAGGTGGGTGGGTTGGGTTAGGTTGGAAGTGTTTCAACTTGCTACGTAACCCACACACTGTGGGTTGAAGCATTTTTCAACTCGACCTAACTTGTGAACCCAACCCTACCCGCATTTTATGGGTGGGGTTAGGTCGAAATTAGGTCGACCCAACCCGCTGGACACTCCTATGAACAAGTATTCTTGAGATAGCTTGAGGTCATCAGAGAATTTTACATTAGTCGACAATGGTGATGCATTAGTCGAAAGTGGAATGAGAGTATTTGAAAAAACACTCAATTGCTCAAGTTGATCTCAAAATTAAAAAAAAAAGTAAAGGTAGCAAAAAAGAACCAATCTAAAATACCCATAATGCTTATATAGGGGTGAGACTCCTAAGAAAGTCTAATGTAATGGGTTGGGTCGTTACCTAATCCTCTTAGGCTTGTGAATTGCTTGGGAGTTGATAAACTTGTTATGTCAAGTTCTGAGATGTATAAACTACAACAACTAATAGATATGGAGAGAAAGAACATGTCATATGATGTCGAGATGCCAACAACAAAGGTCTATTCAAGATATGAGAAGAAAATTCAAGAAATATCCAAAATAATATAATAATATCTATTATAATCGGTATTGGCCTTCAAAGAATCAAAGAGGTCTTGTGCTTTGTTTGAGTATACCAACAGAAGTAATAATATTTGCTTATATCTGATCACTAACATTTTGAAGATAAATAGGAAGCAACTAGATCAATTCCAACATATTTTGCATAATTGAGATAACCTAGTATATTCCAAAGCTATCAATAATATAGTCAATCTAATATGCAATATACTTCATTTGTCATACTATGATTAGAACGTCTCTGTCTAACATAGAGAAATACTTACTAACAAGAATAATATCAAGAAAATAAAGGTAAGAGCACATCATGGCCAAGAATGATCGACCATAGCATATTCAAGAACGACCGACCATAAGCCTCACTTTCATAACAAAGGTGACAAAGAACACTAATCAATAAGTATAAGTCAAATATCCGTATAAGACCTGAGATGAAAATCCAATAAACACCAAAAGCAGCATCACAATAACCATTTTAACGACAAAGTAGCACATTCAAGAACAACCATAACAAGTAAATGCCAAGAGTAGCAAAGTGTAATAATAAATAACCAAGAACCAAAGTGATAAGAACTTGATGTGGATGAGTGAAAGCAAGTTATGAAGTCCTTGTGCATATAATGGCATGCCGATCTTCTCATATAGTTAAGGTAGCAAAAACTAATGAAAAAATAATGAAGATATCAATTCCCTCATATTTGTCCTTGCATGGTGATCTTGGGAGTTTGCCTAAACTTAATGATAATTGATATAGTGACGTTATAGCTATATTCTTCATGGGAAAGCTGAGCAATAATGATTATGTTATCTTAAAGAACTAAGTAGAATAGAAATGCCACTAAGAAGGTTGAAAACATAAGATAAAAGATCATCACATTGTATGTATAAGTTGCACATAATCAGTCAATTGCATTCAATCATGTAAATTCTAATGAGTCATAAAAGTATCAAATGTATGCTAAAGTCCACAGTAGGATGCAAAAGAGATGACACATTTATTCCCAATGTTATATGATATGAGGTATACATGAGTGCCTGAGCTAGAGGTAGGGACTTAGATCTTCATGACGAAATTGAAAAGGTGCATAAAGTAGCAATATAAGCCTTCTATAAAAGAGTTGATGGCATCCTGACCAAGATCAAGACTAAACAATTAGATATAAATTATACGTAGCAAGATATCCTCCTCCAACAATAAAAGAACAGACCACCAAATGTGAATAAGATATAACAAGATATTAACTGATAACCAAATATGAACCAAAGATAACCAGATATCATGAAGCATTACTATTCTCCTTCAACAACAATAAAACAACCAACATATGTAGATCAAACAATATATTTCTCCTTTAACAATAAGAGAAAAGATCACCTGATGAGAGTACAATTCCAACAGATGTGGATTGGATAAGCCCACATATGTAGATCGGAAATAGCAAAAGCTCGATTTTGGAAAATGTGGAACCTCACATGTAATGGTAGATGCTTGAACGTTATAAAAGTTGATGCTATGCTATGATAATATACCTGCCTTTTAGTTGATGACTGATACAGCAAAATAATGACCAAAACATAGAAATAACCACAAGCAATTATAATAAAGGTGTAAGTAAAACTTAATCAATGGCAATAAGTCCAAGTAGGTAAATTTTCACAATGTAAAATGCTAATGAGCATTATAAACTTGAAGATGATGATTGTAGGAGATGCAATAGGATACTGGACCTGGCCCGTTGTGTTGGTGGGACGCAAGGTTTAGGATGCTTGGTAAGGTAAAGCTTTGGTGTGGAGAAGTTCTGACTGGATTGATCCGAGAGACGACCTGGGCCGAAGATTATGGGCACATGATTTTTTGGAGTGCTCGGCAAGTTCAGGGATTTTGGGAACCTGGCCTGTTGTTCTGAGTAATGACTTGGGTCGAAGATCATGGGCACAGGATATTTTGGAGTGCTCAGTAAGATTAGGGGTTTTGAAAACTTGTCTTGTTGTTCCGAGTGGCGAATTGGGCAGAAGAACGTGGGCTCAACATTTTTTGATGAGATCAGGAGTTTTGAAAACTTGTCTTGTTGTTTCGAGTGATGACTTGGGCCAAAGAACATAGACACAAGATTTTTTGGAATGCTCGATAGGCTCAGAGGTTTTGAGAACTTGGCCTATTGTTTCGAGTATCAACTGGATCACTAGTTTGATGAGCCTCTGGAATTTCTTTGGAGGCAACTGGTCGGTCGGTCAACGACTTGTAAGGAGCAGGGTCTCATGGTAAAAGCTCGACATATTGGCATTTTGTTGGAATGTATGTGATTATGACAATAATATATAAATAAAATAATCTGTAAATATGAATAAAATTTTTATATCGAGGTTGAATTGGCTACACTGATGGACTTCTTGGATAGTAAAGGTTGCTCCTTCGATACTTTGGGAAATTGGATGCCATATAGTCAGGTGGTGGAAATAATGACAAGCGTCTTTCTTTCTCAATTGAGGAGTTGTTAGATGTTCTACCTCCCTCTCTATTCTGTCATGGTTTGTCATTTTCAACATTGGCAGCACTTTTGTGGGTTTGACCACGATCATTTGCTTCCTTGTGAAGCCTTGGAGATAAGTCAGTAACAGGTAAAGAAAGCTTTGAACAAATATGAGGTACTACTAGCGGCTAAAATGGAGTCAGTTAGACACAGCTTGCAAAGGAAATTATAATAAAAATAGTGGTATACCATCCAATATAAATACAACCCCGATAATCCTACCGCGCACAGTACCCACACCCGTTTCAACACCGGGTACTGTTCACGGGGCCCACCCGTGAACAGTACCAAATCATGCTTTCCGTCTCTTTTTTTTTTTTTTAGTATACGTCGTCCATTAACCAACTTCTCTACGTCGTTAACCAATTTTTTGTTCTTCGTTAACCAACTTATTTCACGAGCATAGAAACCGTGGTAAAATCTTGTGTCATTAACCAACTTCTATATGTAATTAACCACTTTTTTGTTCTTCATTAACTAACTTTTTTCACGAGTATAGAAATAAAGTTGGTTAATGAAGAACAAAAAAGTGGTTAATTACGTACAGAAGTTGGTTAATGATACAAGATTTTATCACATGATTTCTATGTTCGTGAAAAAAGTTGGTTAACGAAGAACAAAAAAGTGGTTAACGACGTAGAGAAGTTGGTTAATGGACGACGTATACCAAAAAAAAAAAATAAGAATCTGATTTGATATTGTTCATGGGTGGGTCCCATGAATAGTATCGAGGTTAAAAACGGTGTGGGTACTGTACGTGGTAGGATGAACATTTTCCATATAAATAAGATGTTGATGCTGTGTCAAACAACAGATAATGGCGTTGAGTACGAATTATGAAGATAAGGACAATTAAAGTCAAAGAACGTTGAATGCCATTTGATATATATGACAAGTAAATATACTTATTATTTTTATATTTTAATTTAAGAAGTAAATAAAAATGTTAAGTGTAAACAAATTTAATAGAGCGATTTTAGATAGATTTGATATCGCTTCGTAATTAAGAACGTTCTTTAATATGCAATTCTAATAAGCGAATATAACAAAGTACTGTAATTTTGGAAACTTCTAGATCTAGTGCACAAAAATTTCAATTGAAAATATAACTTTTTTAGTTATATTATGATCATATTTATTTTAAATATTTTTTAATTAGTTATATTTAGATATTATTATCTTAGAATAATATTTAGAATATTTATAGAAGATTTTCTAAAAAATTTGGTAAGAAATTTAATAGGAAATTTGATAGGCTTGAATGTTGAAACAAAAAGAATAAAAGGGGGGGAGAGTAATGAATAAATTTTTCTACATGCCGCTCCCCCTCTTCTCCTTCAAGTTATTATCCATGACCCTATGTAGTTAAATTTTATAATTGATAGAAGGAAACGGAAGCCTCAAAATCAATAACAATAAAACTGTGATATGTAATTTATTTTTATTGTTTAATTTATACTTTGAGTATTGAATTTTTTCTGTTACTATTTTCATGATTATTTTTTTTAATTACTAGGAGGTCTTACTAGTTTATTATTCGTTGTAATCTACTATTAAATTAGATATCAAATCTATAATTGTTTGATCCCTTTAATTTGTGAAGTAACTAAAATTTAATGATTTGTTACATTAGAAATTATTAGATTTTAGGAAAAACATTTGAATAAATTAAATGCAGCTACTTGTGCTTGTGTTTTTTTAGTTTCATCGATCTCTCTAATTCTTAAAGCTACTACTAGATTTAACTTTTAGCGCTTGTCTTGGGCTGTTTAGTAGTTATGGTTATTTAGATCGTTTGTTTTCTAATTAATCACGACTAAGGAGAGATATGAAAATAGTTAAGTTCTAATGGTAAATATTCAAAATGTGAGTTGTTATATACTTGGTTCGATGATCAGTTGTAAAATTTCGATAGTAGATGTTGACTTAGACTAAGGTTTGTTCTTTTGATTAATTTTGATACTTTAATTTAAATTGTTCCTTAATTATTTTTCTTAAAATTATTTTTGATATACTCAAAACTCCTCTATTCACATTCACGTAGTATAAAACTAAACTAGATACTCTCCATGGAAACGATCCTTACTAACACTATTATATTTATTTTTAAGAGTATAAGTTTTATTTTTAGTTGCCTGTGACAACACACCGATATTGTATGATCGATATATGTTCAAATACACCTAATTGGTTTGAGTATATTGATTAGCTAATGAAATTGACACATATAAATTGGTTATGCATAATAAGTGTTTGAAATTTAGTCTTAATGAAAGACTCTTATGCTAATTCACATAAACACATAATGAACTAATAAGATTCATATGGGTAATTAATTGATCTAGACATATGTAATTATCTATAATCATGTTTTAGCTAACAAAATCAACACATTAATAGATGCTTATTGACTTTGCAAATACTCATTAAAGTAGGAAGTGAATAAGGACCCCCTAAACCTTCACTTTTGGTTCCTTTCTCTTGTGAATTTGGTGTTTAGAGTTGCTTTAATTTGCATTTTTAATTTGGTGCTTTTATTATCTTTGTTTCTAAAAATTCGATTACTTGGATAAGTATTTATGAAGATTGGTTAGTTGATAACATCATTCATATTTTCAATTCCTTAAGACACGACACTATTTCTCACACTTATATATTACATGTTCAACTTGTGCACTTACGAACCAAACATCAAGATCAGTCAAATGCAGTTTTCCTTGCTGCAATTTGGTGGCTATGGCGTTGACGAAACCAAACAGTTCTGGGTAATGACCATTGGAGCGTTGATTATGTGGTACGACAGGTTTATATTCTTGCACAAGTTATGATTATCTCCTTCAATGATGATCCTCGCAGGGCTGTTGGGGGTTCTGGAAGTTAGCTGGACTCCCCCTATGGATGATTCAATCAAGCTTAAGGTGGATGGAAGTTGTTTGGATTCACCCACAAGAGTTGGTTTTGGTGGAGTGCTACGAAATGCAATGGGTGGTTGGATATCAGGTTTCTCAGCCTATGTTGGTGAAACAGATATTCTACCTGCAGAATTACTTGCCATCAAACAAGGCTTGTTACATGCTTGGGAAGAAGGATTTCATAAGGTTTATTGCGAGACTGATTCGATTGAAGCCTTCCGTTTGGTTACATCCACATGAATATCAAAGTTCCATGCATATGGTAAAGTAATTGCATATGGTAGGGAGCTAATGGAGAGACACTGGCAAGAGTTTCACATCTCTCATGTCCTTCGTGAAGCTAACTTTTGTTCAGATGCTCTGGCGAAGATGGGTATCCGGGGAACTCAATCTCTTGTTATTTGGAATGCTCCTCCTCTTGAGTTAGGACCATTACTTCTGGCTGATATGATGAGTGTGGTCTATCTTCGTAGTTAGTTGTCTCTCTCTTTCCAGTGTACCAAAAAACAAAAAAACAAAAACCCTAACAATTCTAGTGCTGACTTCTTTGCTAAAAAAGGCAACGAAGATCGAGTTCGATTTAACACCTGGCTTGTTCCTCCTCCAGGACTTCATCCCTTGCCTCAGGCGGATGCCATGAGAGTAGCTTTTGTTAGATTCTAGTTTTCTTTGTTTCTTGTTTTCTTTCTTTTCACCAGCACCAAAAAATGCCTAACAATTGTTTTAAGTGATATCAACCTCAAACATAAAACTCGTCTACTGAACTGAAAATATAAAGAGAATATTTTTAATTAAGTCACAAAAAGGATATATATTCAATTAAGCATGGTGTGAAGACTATTTCAACCATCACAAGGAAAGGCCAAGTTTCATTTTTCCCCTTTGGATGGAGTCGTAGATTATGTGTTGGGCAAAAGATTGGCATGTTGGAAGCAAAGATGGCATTGTGGTTACTTCAACAACATTTCTCATTTGAGGTTTTCCCAACTTATGCGCGTGCTCCAGCCACTGTACCCTATAGGCATAGATGATAGACTTCAAGAAATTTCATCTGATATATAAGGGAGTAGTTAAAAATTCACGTAATCTTGTTAGTTTTAACTTTTGAACCCACTCAATTAAGACATGATGCAATTGAGAGGGGATAAATGTAAGAAAAAGGATATGGAAATGGTGATATTCCTAAGTAATACTCCTCCCAAAGCTAAATTCAGCAGCAATATTGTATGCTAAGCAGCAAGCATTGACCCATATCTTGTCACCTAGCAGTTTTCGTTAGAACAAAACGACACTTGGAAGACTATTTGATAATAAAATTCTGTAAATCACCTAAAATATTCAGATTTTGGAAATAACTTTCCTGGCTTCAATATTGGCAAGATGAGGAAAAAAATTTCCAATGAGAGGCTCATGTCAAAATGATTCATTACTTCAGACGCTTAAGTGGATAAGGAAAAAATTGTTAAATTAAATGTTTCATGTGATGAGCTTGTGATCGACTTATCTTATTAATTTAATAAATAATTAAATTAAATTAATGAACTAAACTCTTATTGAATAAATGGGAAATGACAGATTTGTAATTATAGTAACTGTTAACTTGATGAAAGTTAACAGTATTTAAGGAATAGTTTCTGTGTAAAACTCTAAGTCTATTTTTGGTTGTCAGGGTTTCTTCTTTCCTCACCATCACTAAAGTAGAAGAAGCATAAAGAAAAGGTAAAAGAATAAAAAGTGAGTTTTGATATCTCTCTAGCGCACTTAGAATACAGTCTACCAATCATTCATGGATAAATGTTAGTGTCTTCTTATGCTCTTATTTGTGAGAATCATGAATTCTAAAATCCTTATGTTTGAATGGTAATTTTCTATATTAAGATTTTTAGAAAACTTATAAACTTACATGTGGTATCAGAGTATGGTTATGGAATTTATGATTCTCCATTAACGATGATTATTTTTCCCAATTTGTATGAATCTTAATTGTAAAAATTAGAAATTTTTATTATGTTTTTTCGCTGCACTATATGAGTTAATTTTATGATTTATTATTGACTCTAATTATGAATTATTGAACCTAATTAAATATTAATTAGATAAATTCTTGTGACACGGTATGTATAGGCTGCAAGAAACTTCATGATTAGAGTCGTAAAGCATAAACCCAAATTGAACATAATTTTATTATGTTCGTGATATCACGTCACGTATAGTTTTAATGCTCTAGAAGTGGTACAAATTTGATTGCAATATTGAATTGGATAAAGCTTTACCGCTGCACATCAACGTATTTGATTGCAATATACATCACTTTTATTGTTTTAATGATTGTTGCAATAAATCAACGAAAAACACTGTATATTATATTATATTTATTATATTAGATTGTTTTTGTAAATCTATGAAATCAATGGAAAACAAATACAGTGAATCAAATACTGTTTGATGGTATTACGTAAATAAATCACCGTAAATCAACGTAAATCACTATTATTGATTCTAATAGCAAATTAATTTTTATGCATATTTTTTTTTATGTATAATGTTATTAATTTGGGATGCTGTTACATGAGATTTGTTAATTATCAAAGTGGTTAAATCTTTAAATTGATTTAATATCAAATTATATGAAAGTATTTTTTAAAGAATATACAGTATTTGATTTTATGCATAATGCTATCAATTTGAGATGATATTATAATAGATTTGTTAATCACCAAAGTAGTCGAATCTTTAAATTGATTTAATCCCAAATTGAATGAAAGTTATTTTAAAGAATATGCAGTATTTGATTTTACGCATAATGCTATCAATTTGGAATTAATGTATGATAGATTTGTTAATCACCAAAGTAATCGAATCTTTAAATTGATTTAATTCCAAATTGTATGAACGTTATTCTTTTAATTACCCATAGAATGAATGTTATGAATGACATGATGACTATTTGTGTATGGATAAATTGAAGTTCATTGTTATAAGACATTATGGATCACCCAAAGGTTGATTAACTGCTCTTATTGTTGGTAGTGTAAGTTTACTATTAGTTTTATTTATATATCCAAATATAATAAATATTTCTAGTTAGTGCATATATCATTGCCAAATTATGTAAATTTTATTAGCATTATTATGTTTATTATTGTATGTTGATGGATCACCCAAAGGAGAACATTAATATATATTGAATGCTTAAGTGATTTATTTTCTGAATCTGTATAGTATGTTAATTATGACTCACAGTATTATTGTCAAACATGTAATCATTATAGTAATTATTGCTATGCATTTGCATCTCTAATTTGTTCTAATTTTTAATGGACTTAATTTATTTGAATGGAATGAGCAAATCTAGTTTTATCTTGGGGTAATGGATATGGATTTGGCTCTTCGAGTAGAGAAATTAGATGCTATTACTGTTTTAAGCATTGATGAATAGAAAGTTCATTTAAAAAAAAAGGGAAAGATTAAACAGATTGAGTCTGATGTACATGCAGATGAGTATAACTAACAATATTAAATCAGCTCTTCCTAAAACTGAGAATGCTAAAAATGATGAAGTTTGTGGAAGAATGCTCCCAAAGTGCTAACAAGTCTCTTGCTGGGACATTAATGAGTACTTTAACTACCATGAAATTTGATGGTTATCATACTATGTATGAGCACGTCATTGAAATGACAAATATTGTAGCAAGACTCAAGTCATTAGGAATGGAAGTGGATGAAAATTTTCTTGTGCAGTTTATTTTGAACTCATTACCGTTTGAGTATTGTCAATTCCAAATGAATTATAATACCATGAAAGATAAATGGTATATGCATGAATTACACAATATGTTAGTTCAGGAGGAAACCAGACTTAAGAATGAAGGAAATCACTCTATCAATTATGTGAACCATCAAGGAGTCAGAAAGAAAGTTTATGTATGTTTCGAATCAAATTTAATTGAAGTTTCCCATAATACTTGATGGATTGATTCTGAATGTACAACTTATGTTTATATACGATGCAATGATTCATTACAATTCAAACCATAAGCCTGAATGAGAAGTTCATCTTCATGGGAAATAAAGTGAAAGTTCCAGTGAAAGGTGTCAGAATTTATCATTCAATCCTAGATACTGGACATCTTTTAGATTTATTTGAAACTTTTTATGTACCTAGTATTTGTAGAAATTTAGTTTCTTTGTCTAAATTTGATGTTGCTGGATACTTTTTTAAGTTTGATAATAGATGTTTTAGTTTATATAAGCATACCTATATAATTGGTTTTTGCATACTTTGTAATGGTTTATATAAATTGAATCTTGATAATTTATATGCTAAAACTCTTATGACTTTGCATCATAATGTTAGCACTAAACGTAGTTTAGTGAATGAACGTTCTGCTTACTTGTGGCATAAACGTTTGGGTCACATTTTCAAAGAAAGAATGGAAAGGTTGATAAAGAATAATATCCTTCCAGATTTTCACTGACCTTAATATTTGTGTGGATTGTATTAAGGGAAAACAAACAAAACATACAAAGAAAGGTGCCACGAGAAGCACTCAACTTCTTGAAATTATACACACCGATATATATGGATCCTTTGATGTCAATTCTTTTAGTAAAGGAAAGTACTTTATCACCTTTATTGACGGTTATTCATGTTATAGATATGTCTATTTACTATATAAGAAATTTCAGACAGTGAATGCCTTGAAAATTTATGTAAATGAAGTTGAAAGACAATTAGACAGAAAGGTAAAAATTGTATAGTCAAACAGAGGTGGTGGTGAGTATTATGAAAGATTTGATGAAACTGAAAATGTCTGGTTCATTGAAAATGGTGAAACCAATGGGAGTGAAACTTCACAAAATGTGGAGATTAAGGAAGTTAGAATACAAGTTTCTTTAACTTGTGCTCTTACTTATGAAATTATTGTTCCTCATGTTATTGAACCGAATAACAATAAAGAAGAATAACAAATTAATGATATCAAGGTTAACAATGAACCTATAGTAGAACAACTATAAGGAATAACATTAAGACTGACTGAAGATGGCATCAAGTTATTTGAACCATCACAAGGAAAGGCCAAGTTTCATTTTTCCCATTTGGATGGAGTCGTAGATTATGTGTTGGGCAAAAGATTGGCATGTTGGAAGCAAAGATGGCATTGTGATTACTTCAACAACATTTCTCATTTGAGGTTTTCCCAACCTATGCGCGTGCTCCAGCCGCTGTACCATATAGGCATAGATGATAGACTTCAAGAAATTTCATCTGATATATAAGGGAGTAGTTAAAAATTCACGTAATCTTGTTAGTTTTAACTTTTGAACCCACTCAATTAAGACATGATGCAATTGAGAGGTGATAAATGTAAGAAAAAAGATATGGAAATGGTGATATTCCTAACTAATACTCCTCCCAAAGCTAAATTCAGCAGCAATATTGTATGCTAAGCAGCAAGCATTGACCCATATCTTGTCACCCAGCAGTTTTCGTTAGAACAAAACAAAACTTGGAAGACTCTTATCAATTCTTGATAATAAAATTCTGTAAATCACCTAAAATATTCAGATTTTGGAAATAACTTTCCTGGCTTCAATATTGGCAAGATGAGGAAAAAAATTTCCAATGAGAGACTCATATCAAAATGATTCATTACTTCGGACGCTTAAGTGGATAAGGAAAAAAAGGTTCGAACATTTTACCTCTAGCTTAATAAATATTATTTTGTCTTTTCCAAAAAAAAATGTTATATTGTCCAAAAAAAACTGTACCTAAGCACATTCAAAAGCAGTGAGAATCAAGGCCTGAAGATTGACTATAATAATTGAACGTGAAAAACGAAAACCATGTCCTATAATGTGTTGCTTTGAGAACCAAGGCCTGTTTTCACATATAATGCCAGATATTTATTAAGAAACTATAATCTATAATATTTAACTATAATAACTCACTTATATTCTCAACATGATTTACCTTTTCCCGTTAAATTGTTTTGGAATATACAAAACGGTGGCCTTAACATATTTTTACCTGAAGAATGAGAGCTCTGAGCTGATGATCAATGGGCAAAAATGGCTAAAACTGTTCAGAGAGAGAACAAGTTTGGTGTTTAAGGCAATGTTCTAAATTACGGTTGCGGTTGCAGTTGTGGAGACTATTAAAATCGTAATATTACAGTCAATTGCAAGAAAATGTGGTTGATGCGACCGTAATTGCGGTTGCGATACGGTTATGGAGATCACAAAAATCGCAATATTGCGACAACAATTACATTTGCGGACTGCAATTTAAAACCATAGTTTAAGTTTAAAATTGTTGTGCATCATATGAGAGAAATAGAGAAAACTATCTTGGTGTTCAGGGTTTAAACTTTAAAATCTCTATCTATTGCATAAGATCATTAATATAAACTTGCCTGTAAGAAAATAGCCACAACCATGTCACTAAAAGAATAGAAGAACTCTTCATTTATAGCTATGTAAAACTAAAAGTATTGCACAAGATTAGTAGCAATTATAACATAATTATGACGCTTCTTTCTCTGTTTTCAACTCAGTCTCTTATTTTGTTATTACAGAAGTTAAAGAAGAATTGTAATTCGGCCTCCATTCACTAGCCAAAATTGGTTACACTGCTAATGATGTAAACCCACAAGCACAAAATTTATCCGTTGCAGACATACCCGCTTGGTTAAAGAATAAGAGAAAAGAAGGTGTTATAGCAATATAGCTACCATTTCACACTGAATTAATATATTATAGCAATATAGCTACCATCAACAAAACAAACCCACCAAATTCAGAATCAGCTTTTGCAATGCCTTCATTCTAGTTTACATTGTCTCTCTCTCTTTTGATGAGCAAAGATAAATGACCAATGAATATTAAATTCCTGACTTTTATGAGAAAATATGATCAATTTTAAAATTCATAATGAGATGCTGACCCTTTCAGATTGGTTGTGTATAACAGCAGCTCTACTCCTTTTATTGGACGCTGAAAATTTCCTTGTTCCTTTCATTTTGCCCTCCTCATCCCATGCCCATGTCTATAAAAACTCTGCGTCACACTATCATAAATCAAAAAATTAAAAAAGAGAAAAGAAAAAAAATAAAAAGCGTTGCATGTAGTCTACTGTGGCAAACGGAATTATGGTCGTAGGCGTGTAAGCTTCCTTGCAAAGCCAACCTAGTTTTTCCCATTATGACACTAGGACAAGCAAAAGCCAAGCCAAGGGCAAGAGAACACTGGGGAAGTCCCACTAGTCACTGCCAAATAGGTAAGAAGGCTTGAAAGTGACTCCTTCCGCAGAGGGAAATTGAGAGGACACCATCTAGCTTGTGCAGAGTTGAAGAGATGCCGTACGGAAATGAGATGTAAAATAAGGATAAGCATTTTAAATTGAGTTTGTCTTAAAAAAAGTAATTAAATAAAAGTATATTTATTATTAAATTTTAATGAGTTAAAAATTATAATATATTTTGTGTTCAAATTAATTTAATTATAAATTGTAATATATTTTAAATTAAATCAAAAGTTTAATTTATAATGTAAAATATATACTTTTTTTTTATTAATAATATCTATTGCTTTTTATGGTGACTTGTTTTAATTTTGGGTTTCTGATGCATTGGCTTAGTTGTGCTCAGGTTGGGTTTCTTGGGTTGTTTTCAATGTAATTTGGGCCAGCTTTTGTAATACTCCTTGGTCTGTTTTTATGTTGCTACATGCTGATTTGGGCCTGTTATTTTCTTTTTCTTATCAAAGAACAAAATATAAAAAATGAGAAAAAATATATAATAAAAGCATAAAGTTTAATTAGTAGTTTTCCTTTTTAAAAAAGCCTACATATAAAATTAAATAAACGAGTTTGATTGATCATTTAATAAGTCAAATTTAAATATGAATAACTCAACTTATCTCTTAATAACTATATATATAATAATAATAATAATAATAATAATATATTTTTATATGTAAACTATTTCTCGTTTAATTATGTTTAAGTTACTCAATGGCATGATTTTGTCTATCTTAAAATATTGTGACTTGTTCTTACTTTTTCTTGAGTAATTAATGTAAAAATAAAGAGAAAAAATTAAACTTAAAATAAAACAACAAAAATATTTTCTATAAAGGATAAGATAAATATTTTTGAAATTATTAAAACTTGTATAATTAACTTAAGGTAACTGTTCTTGGAACAAATAATGTAAGTGTTTCCTACTAGTAATTGACTCCTAGAGTTCAATCTTCTTTTAAAAATCCCAGTTTTCTTAAATACAAATGGATTTTTCTAATATTTTCCTAACTTAAATAAGCTTTGGTGGCACTTCCTTTCAAAATTTTATTTTTCGCCAACCCGTCGTGATTCCATGCTCCACATTGATTTTGAAGATATTTAGATGGTTGAGAATAAAAAAGAATAACTAGTACAATAAGTAACAATAACAAATAAATTATTACTATATATACTTTTTCTTATATACAACCAACAACAACCATAACAAAAAATAAAAAAAAAAAGGAAAAAAGATTCTTATTATGTGAAATGGAAAATCATGTGATAGATTGAATTAGAGAGAAATGAAAATAGAGGAGAAAGAGAGAGCATAGATAAAAAAAACCCTTTGGATGTCATTTTGTTCTAATATAAAATTAATCTTTTTTTATCAAAATTTTACTACATGAATAAGTAATACATGCACACATATACACGAGTTATTCACAAACTTTTAATGTCAAGTTTATAAAATTTGAACTTAGTTTATTTATATAATCAAACCTACATTCAAGCTTGAACGTGTTTGTTTAATTAAATAAACGAGTTTGATCAATCATATAATAAGTCAAATTTAAATATGAATAACTCAACTCATTTATCCTTATTCTCGAGGATTTTTATTTATTTTTAACTAATAATTTTTACATCTAGTTTCATACAATTGATATCTTTTTGTATTGAAACTCATACAATGGTCATTGATAATGGGATTGAAACAATATATCTAACCTAAGAGCATCACATATTTTTATAAGTAAACAATCATTTTAGTTCTCAAAAGATATATGTGACATTAATTTAGTTTTATTTAAAAAGTTGACATCAATTTAGTCCCTTAAACATAAAAAAGGTGACATTAATTTAGGTAAGCAAAAAAGTTAACATCAATTTATTTCCTCCATTGTTAATAGTGGTATCAATTTAGTCACTCAATCAAAAGTTCAATCAACATTGTTCTCTTGATTCTTATTAGAAAGACAATTTTCTTGTCATTCTTTATTATTGATGTACTAAATTAATGTCAATTTTTAAAAAATCAAATTAATATCATATACATCTTTGAAGGATTAAAATATATATATATATATATTCTATATTTTAATATTAAAATAAGTAATGTCCAAAAATTATAAATCTAATATTGTAAGGATACTGTAGAATATATATATATTGGACCACCCATAAAACTATAGATAACCCTCATGTTGGATTTGGATTATCATGGTGTCGTCGTTGCTTGCACTTCATGTTGGATTATCGTGGTGTCATCTACAACGACACCAACTGACATAAAAGTTGAAATTTTTTTTTCTTATTCTAACCACATCACTATATCTAATAATTTAAATGATATTTCTAAAATCTTGAATAATTTTCTTACCTTAACTAAGGCTCGAATATTAGACTAGCTAGACCGTACCAGCCCACTGAGCCTGGACCAGCCCAATTAGATTGGAGAAGCCCAATAAGTTCGAACAGAGGACAACATGCCCAACACGGCCTGAAAGTAGGATCCTTGGCCTAATGACGATGTCAGACTCTTGGGACTCTGCACCCCTTAGCTGGAGTAACTCTTGAAGTCACGCCTTACGGCCTTAGACACATGCCTGGAACTCCACTCGAGATTGATGCTTCCTCAACCTTTATTCTCGACTGTCTAGATGGCAGGAGTCCACCCCAAGTCCCCATTTAATCAAGCACGATGGAGTGAGCCAAGTATGTTGATCTTCTAAGCCTAAACACATCTATCTACTTGGATCCCATATTTGACTTGGGCGTTAAAGTGATCTTATATTCTTATTGATACCTCACCCCATTGTGCCTGGACAACGGCGAAACTCTTCGGCTGACCTCTACAATAGGTAAGCAGGATGGATCACTAGCAACTTGTAAGATTTATTTTCTTAAAAATGTATTATTTGATGATGTGGCTTTAAAATTACCTTAATAAGAATTGAATTTGGATTGGTCCAAAAGGTTATCCAAAAATACACTTACCATCAAAAGAAATGTTATATTAAAATTAGGGAGATGTTTATAATACTCCTAAAAAATTATGGAGCATCTATGCTCCACATATTGGAAGTCATTGATTTTGAAAATATTTAAATCTATGGTTGAGAATAAAAAAGAATAACTAGTACAATAGGTTATTAAAGGAAATGTGTAAATTATAAAGTTGGCTCTTCAAAAATCTCAAAATTATGTGTAACTATTTGTAGAAAATCCCTTCTATTCTCTTGATCCTACATTTCAAAAAATTTAAAAAATAAATTAAAAAGTTACATGTCAAAAAAATAACAGAACTTGGTCCTCATATTCACACAAATGCAAGCAATTGTTAATTGAGCATTTAAGCTCACTGACAGTAAGAATTTTTTGACTTTCTTTGAATAATTGAAGCAAAATGACATGGAGAGTAGGATATTTCCCTTTATCTCTTGTTAATACAAAAAAATAAAAAATAAAAAAGAAAAAAAGATGAAGAAATCGAATCTTACCTAAGGTGAAAGAGAAAAGTCAAGGAGCATGAAATGGAAAATCATGTGATAGATTGGAACTTGCTGAGAGAGAAATGAAAATAGAGGAGAAAGAGAGAGCTGGGGGGGGGGGGGAGGATGGAAGAGGGGCAGATCCCAAAACAAGAAGAGCCCTTCAAAGATGGGACATAACAGCTGCAGGTATTTCCTTTCCCTTCATCTACGATATCACATTGCATCGGTTCTCTGCAAAACCGTCAATGATGTTCCGTATTCCTTGCGTTCGCCCACATCTTAGTGAAGCTTAAACTCCCCACCACTCTAGTGGGGGAGACTGCCATGGCTGCTGCCGTGTTCAACTATGTCACTGCCATGTGAGACTGGTCTAAAATGAGGTAAGGAAGTGGACACCACCATGTTCAATGAAGGTGATGGAGAAAGTGTACATAGGGAGGAATATTTGGTTAAAGTGCTAAAATTAAAAATATATATATAAAGGGTCAAAAAATAAAAGAAGAATGGTAGTAACACATTTTTTCGACACTTCTTTCAATACTTACTTTATTATTGGTTCACTTTATGCACTTGAAAAGATTATTAGGAAAGAGATAATAGCAACACTTATTTTTAAACTAACACTATATTTGGATGATAGGTAATGAGAGAAATGGAAAGGGAATGAGGAAAAGAGAAATTACTTCTCTTGTTTACGAGTTTTAAAATACATGGAAAAAGAACAGAATACTTGAGGAATCATTTCCCCATTCTTCACCTTAAATGCTTAACTTTTGTTCTTCTCAAAATTGAGGTGGAATGAGAAGAACGCACGAGTAGTAAAATTCAATTCCGTTCTATTAATGAAACTTCCAAATAAAGAGAATGATAATTATGTTTTATTCCTTTTTTTTTTAGTCTATCCTCATATATTCTGTTCCTTTTCATTAATAAAAAATATTCAAATAAAGAGTAATAATAAAATAAATATTAAAAAAGTGTTAAAAAATATGTCGGTAATATTTTTCAAAAATAAATAATAAAAAGGCTTCTAATAAATATTCAAACTTGATTAAAAAATAACATGACCATTAATAAAAAATAAATTCAATAAAACATTTACACTCTCAAATAATTTAGAAATATTGTAAGTATTTACTAAAATTAGTCTATCAATACTCAAATTAAAACTCCCCATCAAGAGAGGTCCGAGTCTCAAGTGTAGAAACCGCCAACAAACAACCGCGACAAAATGAGTATTCAACTACTGCAGAACGCGACGCAGTTAAAAAATCGACCACTTCTACAAAGAGAAAAAAAAAAAAGAAACAAAATTCAAACAATTCAATGACCTGTCACCGCGTGTCAAAATCCCACTAGGGAATAGTTGAGTGACCCTAACAACCACAAATTCTAAGGTCCAAGACATTACCTGTTCCTGTAAGCGGGTCCCACCTGTTACTTTTTTGGCATCTGAATGACTCAGCCATCCCAATCTTTTCGCGTTTGGTCTTTCCAAAAAGCCTGCTCTCTGTTTTCTTACGTGGAAACATTATTCTCTTCCACCCCATATTCCTTTTAAGGTCGAGTGTTGTTATATTTTTTTAAATATTTTTAATATTTTTTAATATTTAATAAAAAATATTAAATAAAAATAAAAAGTTATTATATTTAAAAAATATTTTTAATTATTTTTTAATATTTAATAAAAAATATTAAAAATAAATAAATACATTTAATATCTTAAATATTTTTTATATTTAGTAAATAAGAGAATTTAGAAAACTTTTTCAATTTTAATGTATTAAATATTTTATTTTTTATGAAATATTTTCTCTTTTAAATCATTTACAATATTTTAGTAAAATCCTTAAATCAAAAATAAATATATTTAATATTTAAAAATATGTAATATTTTTTTATCTAATAATTAGAAGAGTTATTAAAAAGATTATGTTAATTAGTATCCTAAAAATATTTGTTAAGAAAATTAAAATAAAATATTTTTATTAAAAAGTGGTGTACTTAATATAATAGGAAATCAAAAGTTGTAGTTTTTAATAAATACCTTTTATCTTTATTTTCTTAAGAGATAGCCTAAACAAAACCCTTATTACAAAGATGCATTAGAGTATTTAGAATTATTTTTTATTTTTTTAAATTAAATAATTCTAAATTTTTTAATCAATTATTCTAACAATTTTCTTAATTATTAAATAAATAAAGTATTAAAATTTTTTATATTCCTAAAATATTGGACATATTTATTTTTTTATTTAATATTTTCTTTATTTAGTATTAAAATAATTATTAAAAAAATTACTATTAAAAAAGTTAAAAGATAAAATTTTTAATGATAACAAAATGTTCAATATATTTGAAATTAAAAATACTTTAATTTTTATTAAGAAATTTATTTTATTTTCTTTAACAAGTGTTTTTAACAAAATCTTTACTAAAAGATCTTTTAAAAAATATAACAAAATTATTTTTATTTTAATTTACTTATTACTTATGAGTTTTATTAATAAATATCCTAAAACTACTAATTAAAATTATCAAAATGATTTTTTTAGATAAATATAAGATATTTAATATATTAAAATTTTAAAAAAAATCTTACTTTTTTTATTTAAAATTTTCTGTTTTTATCACGATCTTCTTAGCAAAACTCATTTCTCATTAGCACTTCATTTCTATCGCTTTTCGCTATAAATCACTCTCACTTTCCCAACACATTTCTCTCTTCCCCCTGTTACAGTTTCAGCTTCTCAACTTTCAATCCCTTTTCCCAAAACCCAAAAAACATGCAAGTTCCATTGATCGACAGGCTCAACGATCTCCAAGTGGGTTTCAATTCTCTGCAGAACCCATCGTTCCCTTCTCAGATCACGTCATCCCTTTCCGGGATCCAATCCGTTTCCGTAGCTTACAATTTCTGCAAATGGGGTGCTGTCATTCTCGCTCTAGTCGCCACCTTTGGCGGCATCATCAACAGGGTCACCATTTTCATCATCAGATTCCGCAACAAGGCCACTTCTCTTCCTTCCATCCCTCTTCTCAGCGACTTCGATGATGACGATGATGATGATGATGATGATTGCAGCAGCTCCAACGATGACGACGGTTACACGTCATCAGAGTTTGAAGACAAAGAAGAAGAAGAAGAGCTATCTGCATCTTCCAGTTTCCACCGAGTGAATGAGTTTTTTCGAGTCAGAGGTACCGGTCATCAACTCGATGACGAGTTTCAAACCGAAAATGGCATCCACAAACGACGTCGTAGCATTGGGGAGATCTTTTCCCTTTCAGAAATCGCCAACAGCAAAAGCGTCGTTAAGTTGTGGGACAGCATAGGATTCGGGCTGGGGTTAGATTTCGATGATTACGAGGAAGGCATCATTAAACCACCGGTGCCGGCTATTTCTACCGCGTCGCCGGCTGTGGTTGTGTCCGCCGGAGAAGGCGCGTGTGGTAATTTAGCCCTGAAGATTTGGGACACGCGTCTCCGGCACCGGAAACCGACGGTGGTTGCCGAGTGGGGGCCCACCAGCCTGGAAAACACTGTGCGCATAGAATCTGGCGGCGTCCAGAAGGTTTACGTCAGAGATGACGGCCGTTACGGAGTGACGGTTGGCGACATGAGAAATGTCAGCACGCCGTTAGGAAACGTAACGGAATCTGATGCGGATATTTGGTGGGATGTGGACTCTATTATCGTTTCGGACGAGTCTTATGGCGAAGAGCAATCACTGTTGCATCCAACTTGAATAATTGCAATTTCTGTTTGGTGCGGAAAATTTAATAAAAGATTAAAAAAAGAAGAAAATAAGGCACTATCGGAGATTCTCTTAAAAGATTGTTTATTTGTATTGTTTTATTTTAAAATTTATAATTGTAAATTAATAAATTAGTTCTTTGACTATGAATATATCTCATGCGTGTGGTTGAAAATAAGCTATCTTGCTTCTAGAGAATTATAGATAGCCTCCTTATAGCGAAAGTTTCATAATTGGCTTTTCAAAAAGATTTAATTTTTTATATAGAAAAATTAATTTTGTTTAACTATCAATATTAAAATTATATTATTAATTTATTATAGAGTAAATTAATAATTTAGTTCTTCAAATTATTATTTATTTTTAATAATTTAAAAATTAGTTTTTTTGAATTTAATTATGTGTACAAATTTAAATTTATAGAATTCATATCAACTTAGTTTTTCTTTTCTTAATCTCACTTTAATTAAAAAAAAAGACTAATTTGATATAAGTTTTGTAAATTTATGAACTAATACAATAATAAAACTCAAAGATTAAACTACAAGTGGACAATGATTTATGGGATTAGGGTTTAGGGTCATATCAACTTAGTTTTTCTTTACATAATCTCATTTTAATTAAAAAAAAGACTAATTTGATATAGGTTTTGTAAATTTATGAACTAACTGGTACAGTAATAAAACTCAAAGATTAAACTGCAAGTGGACAATGATTTATGGGATTAAGTCACTAGCTTACCCTTTAATTATATTATTAAAAAAGTTTAACTATCACAATTATTACATAAGAAGCTTAATCATTTTATTAGTGATATATCAACAAATCATTAGATAGTAATGTAAAAAATCTTATAATACATCAAATTTAAACTCTTAAAAAAGAAAAAGACAATATAAGCAAAGCTAGCTATTTGGCCATGAAGCTTGATATGAGAAAAGTTTATTACAGGGTGGAGTGGGCTTTCCATAAGGCAGTTATAAGAATAATGGTTTTCCTTGATAGATGAATATCTTTGGTCATGAGTTGTGTAATATAAGTTTCCTATCCTATCCTACTAAATGAGTTTCTTAGCACTATTTTTAACTTGTAGAGGGCGCTCAAATAAGGGGATCCCCTATCCCCATACCTGTATTTTTTTTGTTTAACGTGTGGAGACTCTTTCCTCTCTTATCTCTAAAGCTGAGTTCAGCCATACCTTCATTGGGCTTAGAGTATGCAGGTCTATAATATCCTAACTATTCTTTGCAGACGATAGTATCATTTTCTCCAAAAGCATCCAGGGAGGATGTTGAGTCCATTCTTGACATTGTTGATCTATATGGGATCGCATTAGGTCAAAGGATTAATTTTGACAAATCCTTTATCCTCTTCGATCCCAATGTCCACAAAGATCTAAAATGTCTCATTCTCAATATGACAAACATACAACAACATGTTGCTTTCTCTGAAAAATACTTGGGGCTTCCTACTTTGGTGGATAGATCCAAGAACCATAGTTTGCAATCGTTAAATGATAAGGCATGGAGGTGGATACAACGATGGAAAGAAAAGCTTCTATTTGCAGGAGACAAGGAAGTGCTAATCAAAGTTGTGGCTAGAGGTAGGTATACGGGCATTGGTCTATGGATCGGATTGCTAACCCGTAACTTGTGTAGGTTAGGACCAAGCAAAATGCTGGTCCGTTTAGACATGTGCTTATTGGCCCAGTCCTTTTTAACCCGCAGTAAAATGGATTTTGGTCTGTAGGTTTGCAGACCTGCCCGCAAGCCTGCTAAATTTTTTATTTTAAGAAAATTGCTTTGGATTTGGGCAATTGGGCCAAACATTTCTCTTTTAATTACCAAGCCCAAATGAAAAAAAAATTAAATTAAAAAAATTAATTAACAAAAATAAATACATCAAAGAAAATCATATCATAATTCGAATTCTAATATCTCATCATCAAATTAGAAATCCAAAATCCCTAGCCTCTCATCTCTTTACTCCCCCTGCCAGCCCGCCGCCCTTCTCTGTTGTGGCGCTTCTATCACTCTTCCCTTGTCACCGGTTGTGCCCCTAGTCTCCTCTCGTCACCTCGCTCACCCAGCTCATCTCATCACTCTCGGTCTGTCCCATCGTCATCGATTGTGACCACAAGCTCACGACCCAACTACTAGCCTCTTGCAACCACGAGCTCTTTCTCCAGCATGCGACTGGGATACCGCTAGGTATATCTCATGCGTGTGGTTGAAAATAAGTGATTTTGCTCCTATAGAATTATAGATAGCTTCCTTATAATGAAAGTTTCATATTTGACATTTAACAAAATAATTTTGTAAATAAAAAATTAATTTTGATTTCTACCGTCGCCGGCGGTGGTTGTGTTCGTCGGAGAAGCCGCATGTGGTAATTTAGCCCTGAAGATTTGGGACACGCACCTCCGGTATCGAAAATCGACGATGGTTGCCAAGTGGGTGCCCACCAGCCTGGGAAACACTGTGCATAGAATCTGGCGGCATCTAAAAGGTCTATGTTAGAGATGACGACCGTTATGGGGTGACGGTTGGCAACATGAGAAATGTCAGCACGTCGTTGGAAATGTAACGGAATCTGTGCGGATATTTGGTGTGATGTGGACGCTATTATTGTTTCAGACAAGTCTTATGGCGAAGAGCAATCTCTGTTGCATCTAACTTGAATAATTGCAATTTTCGTTTGGTGCGGAAATTTTAATAAAAGATTAAAAAAGAGAGAAGAAAATAAGGCATTATCGGAGATTCTCTTAAAGGATTGTTTATTTTATTATTTTGCTTTAAAATTTATAATTGAAAATTAATAAGTTGGTTCTTTGACTATGTATATTTCTCATGCGTGTGGTTGAAAATAAGCGATCTTGCTTCTATAGAATTATAGATAGCTTCCTTATAATGAAAGTTTCATAATTGGTTTTCAAAAATATTTAAATTTTTATATTAAAAAATTAATTTTGATTTACTATCAATATTAAATTTATGTTATTAATTTATTATAGAGTAAATTAGAAATTTAGTTCTTAAAATTATTATTTATTTTTAATTTGGTTTTTGAATTTAATTATGGGTACCAATTTGAATTTATAGAATTCATCAACTTAGTTTTTTTTCTTAATCTCAATTTAATTCTTAAAAAGACTAATTTGATATAAATTTTGTAAATTTATGAACTAACTCATACAATAATAAAACTCAAAGATTAAACTACAAGTGGACAATGATTTATGGGATTAAGTTGCTAGCTTACCCTTTAATTAAATTATTAAAGAAATTTAACTATCACAACTATTACATAAGAAGTTTAATCTTTTTATTAATGATGTACTAATACATCATTAGACAATAATGTAAAAAATCTTATAATACATCAAATTTAAACTCTTAAAAAAGAAAAGACAATATGAGCAAAGCTATTTGGCCATGAAGCTTGATATGAGAAAAGCTTATGACAAGGTGGAGTGGGCTTTCCATGATGCAGTTATAAGAAGAATGGGTTTCCTTGATAGATGGATATCTTTAGTCATGAGTTGTGTAATATCAATTTCCTATGCTATCCTGCTAAATGGGTTTCCTAACACTATTTTTAACTTACAAAGGATGCTTAAACAAGGGGATCCCTTATTCCCATACTTGTTTGTTTTATGTGCGGAGGCTCTTTCCTCTTTTATCTCTAAAGTTGAGTTTAGTCATACCTTCACTAGGCTTAGAGTATGCAGGTCTATGATATCCCAACTATTCTTTGCAGACGATAGTATCATTTTCTCCAAAGCATCCAGGGAGGACGTTGAGTCCATTCCTAACATTCTTGATCTATATGGGACCACATTAGGCCAAAGGATTAATTTGGATAGATCCTATATCCTCTTCAGTCCCAATGTCCACAAGGATCTAAGAAGTCTCATTCTCAATATGACAAATATGCATGTTACTTTCTCTGAAAAATACTTAGGGCTCCCTACTATGGTGGGTATATCCAAGAACCATAGTTTGCAATCGTTAAAGGATAAGGTATGGAAGTGGATACAAGGATAGAAAGAAAAACTTCTATCTGCAAGAGACAAGGAAGTGCTAATCAAGGTTGTGGCTAGAGGTGGGTATACATGCATTGGTTTGTAGATTGGACTGCATAACCCGTGGCCCGTGCGGGTTAGGACCAAGCAAAATACTGGTCCATTTAGACATGAACTTATCGGCCAAGTCCTTTTTAACCTGCAGTTAAATGGATTTTGGTTCGTAGGTTTACAGACCAGCTCGCGAGCCTACTTAATTTTTTTTTAAAAGAATTTGCTTTGGATTTGGGCAATTGGGCCTACCACTTCTCTTTTAATTACCAGGCCCAAATGAAAAAAAATTAAAATTAAAATTAAAATAATTAAATAACAAAAATAAATAAATCAAAGAAAATCATATCATAATCTGAATTCTGATATCTCATCTTCAAATTAGAAATCCATAAATCCCTAGCCTCTCATCTCTTCACTCCCCCAGCCAGCCTACAGCCTTTCTCTGTCATGGCGTGTCTATCACTCTTCCTTTGTCACTGGTTGTGCCCCTCGTCTCCTCTCGTCACCTCGCTCGCCCACCTTGTCTCATCACTCTCGGTCTTTCCCATCGTCACCGATTGCGACCACGAGCTCGCAACCCAATTGTCGGCCTCCTGCGATCACTAGCTCTCTCTCCAGCGTGCGACTGTGATACTGCCAAGTATATCTTATGCATGTGGTTAAAAATAAGCGATCTTCCTCCTAGAGAATTATAGTTAGCTTTCTTATAATGAAATTTTCATATTTGAATTTAAAAAAAATTAATTTTGTATATAAAAAAATTAATTTTATTCACTATCAATATTAAATTTATATTATTTATTCGTTATAAAGTAAATTAGCAATTTAGTCCTTACAATTATTATTTATTTTTAATTTAGTTTTTGAATTTAATTATGTTTAAAAATTTGAATTTATGGAACACATATTAACTTAGTTCTTAAAAAAGACTAATTGTATATAAGTTTTGTAAAATTATGAACTAACTCGTATAATAATAAATTTCAACGATTAAACTGCAAGTGACAATGATTTCAGTAATTAAGTTACTAGCTTATCCTTTAATTAAACTATTAAAGAAATTTAACTATCACAATTAAGTTTATTTTTTTATTAATGATGTATCAACCATCATTAGATAATAATGTAAAATTTTTTATAATACATTAAATTTAAACTCTTTTTTTTTAAAAAAAAAGACAATATGGAGTTGCATAACAGGTAAGCTTTTGAAAACATGTTATTCAAGTTTATGAAAGGAAAATAAGGAATGTTGCTCATACTTCATAGCTGAAACATAAAAGTACAACTTATAAAAATGTGAAGAATTTAAATTTAATGCACGTGTAAAAACATTTTACCCTTGTATGAATAATGTATTGTTGTATAATTTAATGAATTTCATATTTAATGTAGTTTTGAACATAGTCGGATTTATTAAATAAAGTGTTAATGTAAAATTAAATGATAATATAAAAAAATTTACATTAACAATACATAAAAATTAAACTCAAATGTGAAATGGAGAACCTCCTAATATAATATAAAGGAGATATTCAAATTATATGTTTCTACTTTCTAGTGCTCCTAATAAGGCTTATTTTGTTTCTCATAGTTCATCAACTTTTGGAACTAGAAACTGCCAAATTCATTTAGATTAAAATAGTACTTTCTAAGTCAAAAAGTTAACCCTGACAAAAATAAAATAAAATAAAAGTAATTAGATTTTGACTTTAGAATAAAAATTTAATTTAAATATATTATTAGTATAATTCTTTTATAATATTATTTTAATCTTGTATTATAATATTATTAAAAATATTTGAGTATCACAATAACTAACTTAAAAGTTACACATTTGGGTAATGAATGATTAGTTAATGATATAAAAAACTTTGAATAATTCTAAATACTTTTACATAGTTTTTTACTAATCATTCTAATTATTAAATTAAAAAAATATTAAATATTTTTTACATTCTCAAAACATTAGATATATTTATCTTTTTATTTAATATATTTTATTTAATATTAAGAAGATTATTAAGAATAACTTTTAAGAGAATATAACAAAATTCAAAATCTTTACACTAACAATGTATCAAAATTAAATTATTAGAATAATACTCCTTCCAGTTCAAAATAACTCATGTGAATTTAGGGTTTGCATAGAAATTAAGGAAGCTACTAAATAACCATGATAATAGTAAAAAATAAGTTAATTTGATAAAATTACCCTTTTTTGAAAATTATAAACTTAGTTATACATTTACTCACTTCATTAATTTTATCTCTTTTTCCGTTAACACTCTTTTAGGAAAAAGAAATGAATTTAATACAAAGGAGAGAGATAAAATTTTATTAGTTGAGATATTTTATAAAAATAAAATTAATAAATATATGTAGTTATTAGCATATTTAATAAAGGTAGATAGGGAAATGGTAAAATTGAAAAAAAAAATTAATATGAGCTTGATATTCTAAAGTGACAAATAAATTGAAACAAGTTAAAACTTCTAAATTGATAGTTATTTTAAAATGGAGAGAGTACTATTATTGGAATTTGAATCTTTTAAAGTGATAGATATACTTTAGAAAATAAGGTGAAATATTATAATCATTAATGAAAAATTAAGAGAATAAATTATTACATATGTATAATCTATTATATAAAAGTACTTTTTTATTACTTATTTGATCACAAATAAAACAAGAAAAATAAAAGCAAACCGTCGTATAGTGGCAATTTTTTAAGAAAATTAAAATTTGTAAAAGTAACAATACTTATTTAAATTAACTTATTTTGTGTTTAAAATAATTTATAATAAAAAATATTTAAAAGATTTTTTAAAAAATAAGCGATTATTATTTTTAAATAAACTAAACTAAACATGCTATAAATCTTATTCTTAATGTGTAATGAATTTTTAATGTTTCATTTGTTTTGATGGATAAAGGCTTGTCTGAATAATTATTGTTTACTTGAATATATGACAAACCTTAATCTGATTAACGACTAGCGTGAATTAAAATTTTGCTATTAAGACACGCAAATTACTTAACTGACATTCTCTCTAATCATAATAACCTTATATCTTTTTTAGAAACCTTCATTAGACAAATGAAAAAAATAAATACATTTAATATCTGGTAAATACTGCAAAATTATTCCTCCAAAGTATATATTGGGCTGAGAGCCCAAGAGTCACTCATCTACTTAATCGTTTCACCCACTTTGCATCCACCTTCATTTTCCAATTCTTAGTGGATACTGTCATTAGAGACGACAAAAATTATTGGACTCGCTGGTCGAACTGTTTAACCCTAAAAAATTATTGGTTGGCTTTATATCTTGTCACCCACTTTTTAGAATGAGTTATTCTAACCCGTCCCGCATAAGTCGCAAGTTGAGGTGAGACAGGGTTAGTTAACATGTCATATCAACTTATCTAATTTGTTGGTTGATCTGTTTAACTTGTTCTTTTGTTTTGTTTTTTACGAGTTGACCTATTTACTTATTTTTTTTAAATTCAGACAGTTAACACGTCAACTCATTGTAAGATAGAGTATGTTAACATTTTCAACCCATATTTTAAAAACTAGTCAAGCCACTTTCGTCTTATTTTTTAGTAATCCACGATAGGTCACGATAGGTCAACCCATTTTGTCGCCTCTAAATTTGTCACTAGTAACTCATAGTAATAGTGATTAGTTGATTAGAGAGTGACTGGTTAATTAGCTGTAAGATCAGTGAATTAGAAACCATATATCAGTTCCTTATAAATCAGTTAATTTGTTAGTCTGTAATGCGTATAGTTACTTGTAAAGTGATGATGAACTCTTGTATATAAAACTCCTAAGTTAATGAGAAATAAACAATTCACATTTCCTACATTTCAATAGTAACAATGATAAAGACTCAAGATATGCTTCACCAAGAGGTTGTGCCCCAAAAATGGTTGATGTTATTGTAATTAATTGGACAAAAAACGAGAAGGAAAAACATAAAAATATATTGTTTTGGACCAGATTTTGGGTTAGCAGTGTAGGAGCAACCCAGCCCACTAGAATAATACCCAAATATTACTACGCGTTATCTTAATAAGTATATCTGTCTATTTATTAGGCATAAATATCTCAAGTATCCTTAATGGATATAAAAGCTAATCACATCCCTCATAAATAAGGAAATTAGTTAAAAGGGATTACAATCCATAACAAATTCTAATCCTAAATAATTGCATTTAATACAGATTTCACTTATCCTAAGACGCTTCTATTCTAATATACAGACTGCCTACTATGTGCACAGTCTAACTTGAGCGTCAGAGTGCCTTTTACAAGTACCCACCCTCTCGCACCACCACAAGAGCAGTTGTGCCATGGAGGAATCCACTTCAAAACATTGGCGCCGTATGTGGGAACAATAAATTTCGATTTCCATCATTGCCATTATGAGTCAGAAAACTAAAGAGAAATACTGACACGTTCAACACCATTGTGTCCCTCAACCTCTCCTCCTTCACGGGCCCAGAGGTGTGGGAAAAACCACCTTTATACTCGAGCATTTGGTTGGAACGAAGGCTCTCACATCACCGCTTAAATTGACTTTACAGAATCTGTAAAGTGTCACCACCTATCACATGGCGAGTCGTTTCCATGGGCCTCATGGTCCAACTACCCGCTGTTTGCCCTCTCGGATTGTCGAAAAAGCCTTGAGCAAAGCCTAGAGTCCACGGCTAAGAAGGTTGTCCGGACACCCTCAACAAACGGCACAGTCTGACCGCTCCTCTTTAGTGCACAAATCGACGGTAGCGCAAGGCTGTTTCAACCACAAACTCCTCTTCTTTGCGGTAGCCTGAGGCACTACGGCAGCCATTGCAGCCCAAGTTACTGCGTCCGCGCCCGCTGTAGCCACAACAGAAGCCGCCACGATCTCCACCACCACGATCTGTAACACCCCAAAATTTCTAACTATTGACAGTAATAATAGAATTCTACTGTTAAGTGATTTCTGTGTACTATAAAATTATTTTGAGTATTCCATGAATATATTTGATCATTTTGTGTGATTTACTCTGTGTCAGGAAAATAATAATTTGTGGGCTAGAAAAAATTTACAGTAATTTATTTTTACGTGCAAATTCTTAATTCTTTTTGCTAATCTGATTTGATTTTCATAAGTTTTATAATTTTTATGATTTTGTGAATTATTATGAGTTTTTTATATTTTTTATTATTTTAATGTTATTCTTAGTCAAGCCAGTGGGCCTAGAAATTTGTTGTGGGCAAAGTGGCAGAAAAGTAAAAAAAATTTTGAAACCAGAAAATTTTGTATTGTTGAAATGAGGACGGGGGATCTTACTAAATCCGAAATCAGAAACAGTTTTGAAAATTTCTTTTACTGCATTTTGTACTGTATTTAATTATCGGGCAACAAAAACTACAGTTAATTGTGTTCATAGGATAATAGCAGATAAAAATAACTATTACATTGCTTAGTCAACATTAATGGTTATGACGACTTTATGACGGACCAATAGGAAGCAAGCTTAATGTTGAAACCTTTGGATATCCACCATTGATTTAATCAAGGATAGAGATTTGGTCTTACAAAGTGGCTACGACCATTTGTGACCCTTGGATGTAAAGTATGAAGAGGAGATCTTGACCCTTCATTTTGGAGATACATCTAATGACTAGGATTTCCAGGAGAAAGATCCAATGTCCTAGATTTGGTCTTATCAATATAGAAGCTATACTTAGAAGCTACATTAATATAAACCATTGATCTAATCAATGGCTAACAATGCCCAAAATGGTGGCTAGTGAAATTTGACATTCATTGAGTGTACAAGAGGGGGGACGGTTTTGTGATGGCTTGAGGCCATAGGAATTTCAAGACCACTTCATTATTCATCTTTGTCTTCTCCAAAATCCTAAAGCTTTTACAAAAATTTTCTCTCCTCTCCCTTCATGTGTGTTTCGGCCAAAGCACCCAAAATGCCTTCCATCACTCTATAATTTTAACCAACCACATATCTTGCATCCTTACGTCAATCTAATAACCTTTGTAGTTAAGTCCAAGCTCTAAATCTTTCATCTTCAAGGACTTTCTTCAAGATCAAGTTCTAGGTTTTTGAGGTGAAGTGTAAGGAAACTTCACTACTTGTCTTATTTTCATGTTCTAAGCAATGTTTGATCTATGGTTCTCCTTGTTCAAGCTTAATATGCTAATAAACTTGTGTGTTATTTTGTGTTTAAGAAGCTTTTGGTGGTGAATCACTTACTCAAGGAACAAATCAAGGAGTTTGAGAGGTTCTTCAAGAGGTAAGAGGGAAATCCATCTCACCAACCAAGTATGGTGGTAGGAGATGAATTTTGTATTTGATAGATGGTGAATCCATGTGAGGATTCATATCCTTGGTTGTGTAATTATGTGTGGGTGTTTATGTGCTTTAAATTATTTATTTGTGTTTGCATACTTTATGTGATTTTTATTGCTTTAAGGTATGCTTGATTATATGATATGATGAATATGTATATGTATGCCATGATTTGATGATGAAAGGAAAATAAATTTTTGGTTCCAATGACCATGAGGATTTCGGCCTTAACACCTCAAAATAGGTGTTTCCAAACTAAAATTTTCATGAATGGTAAAATTGAATGATTAGAAAGGAAAGGAAAAAGAAAGGATGGGTTAGTTTCAAAGACCAAGTGTGCATGGTTTTTGAAGGCTTGTATTGCCTTGGTTTTGTGAGACAAAGTGATTTCAAAGTGGCAATATAATTGATTTAGTACAATGATTAAAGAAATGAAAACAAAATGTTTTGTCATTTGAAAAATATGGAATTTTTGTATATGAATGGAAAAGAGAGGTTGAAAGTGTTTGAACCTCAATTTATTTTAAAGAGGGTTATTTTTTTTAGAATTGTTTTGAGAATTAAGAAGAATACTTTGGTAACTTGAAATTTCCTGACTATAGCCCACCCTCTGGGTTTTGAAGCGCGTTAGGAAATTTTGAGCTATAATATCTGAAGTAACTGTAGGAAACAAAATTTTCTGAGAAACAGTAAAAAGACTAATTTTTAGAGGGACTATATTGAAAATATTCTTTAAAAATAAATTTTATTGTAAATATTATTTATTGAAAGACTATTTTGTAAATATTATTTGAAGAGAGGCTATTATGTAAATATTATTCTATAAAGAAGGGCTATTATGTAAATATTATTTTATAGAAGGACTAATATGTAAATAATAAAAATGCAAAAATATGATTACGCGATGAGAATACAGTAAAGATACTGTTGGACCAATGTGTGAACCCTGAATATGAGATGATGAATTTAAATTGTGAATGGTGCATTGTACATGCATTGGAAAGGTCCGATGGACTGTATGAGGCTAATTGCCTAGGAGAGAATACACCTCTTGAGTGGGTGCGATATGCATAGTATAAGTCATTTGTTGACATTGGGGGCATTAGGGTGCGGGTTGCCTACAGTGGGCCGTTGGTAGCTCTTCTGTACCGCTGATTAAGACTGTAGTGTATATGCTAGATGTGCAAATACATATGAGAATTGTAGCACGTGGTCTGAGGCATGTTGGTACAGACAGATCTTTTCGATCACTCTCTCCGACTGATGCGTGAAATCCACAAGTGTACGGTTTTGTCGTCAAGTAATAAAAGATCGAATCCACAGGAACTGTGTGTATGAATACCAATTAATTAATTAACTTAATTAAATTAAACAAGAGAAAATATGATTGTTGATTGATAAGAACTTAGTAACAAAATAATTAAATAAAAATTAAGAAAATAGAATTTAGAATAAAAACAGCAAGTTATCAAGAATGAGGTTTTCAGAATTAAGAAAGCTTCCAAGATTGGGATACCACAATGATACAAGACAAATCCTAATCGACAACCCTTTTATTAAACCTGAAATTCAATTGAAGGTGAATTATCCAAAATTAGTTAATGTTCTCTTTCAAGATACAAGATCCGTGCCCAATTAAACCAATTCCTACTTTCGTGGTAATTGAATTTAAATTGAACCCATTACGCTTTGTGGTAATTCATTGATTCCTCGAAAGGCTAAAACTACTCTCGTGATTTAGACCTTAAGTTCAATTCTAATGGTTCCAACACTTAGGTTCACCTCTCAGTACGTCCTTAAATGCCTATGAGATGCAAATAAGTGGCCAATAAATTCACATGAATAAAAGCAATAAGAATTGAATTAATGAACAATCAAGATTAATAAAAGGGGAAAACAAAGTCAATTAATCATTATCAATGTATCAAAGGGCATTGCCCAATCCTAGAAACAAAAGTAACTACTTAGACATAGAGAAGAAGGAAACAGAAATCAAACTTAAAAATATCCCAAACCCGTAACAATGGAAGAAGAAGAAGAAGATGAAGAAACCAAGCCTCCTTTGTGCCTCCTTTAGAACTAGGTTTTAATCAAAGCTTCAATAACCTCATAGCAATCAGAACATCTATTTATAGCCTAGGGTTTTTATGGGCTAAAAGCCCCCAAAAGAAATAAAAACAGAAAACTAAAATCTGCTGCGCGCCCCGAACCACGGCCGTGGTGGCCACCACGGCCAGGCCGTGGTTGGTTCTGAGTTGGAGATTTCATTGCTGCTGTCTTCAAACCACGGCCGTGGTGTAGACCACGGCCAGGCCGTGGTTGGTTCTGGAATGGCCTTCCAAGCTCAATATGACCCATTAGACCTCCGAATCTGGAAAAGTGCTCAACATGAAAGTTGTAGATTTGGATCTTAGCTATCAACCATCAAAATTTCAGCTCATTTGACAACTTGTAGCTCGAGATATGTCATGAATAGTATACAAAGGTCAAGCTGTCAGGATCAGCACCCTAGTTCTTGCTTCAACTCCAATTTGAGTTATCCAAACGTGTGATTGGGCCTTTGAGGTCTTCATGAAAGTTGTAGATAATTGTCTTATCTTTCCCTAAATTAGTTCCATAAAGCTCCAACTTCAATCATGTAAGCTTCCATTCATTCCAAGGCCAATTTAGCACCAATCCTACACAATAACACCACAAACACCGCAGTTATCCGAACTAAGGAAAAACAAACCAAAAAGGCAAACTAAAATGCCTAAAATGCCTAAGAATGCATGCAAAACAAGAACAAAACATGATATTGTTTCACACACATCACCGACCTGAGTTTTAGCTCCATGGAGTAGGAAATTGAGTATATGTGCACATGCATAATTATTGAGTATTGATATCGGTGTGATATTTGAACTGTTGCTACCGTACACTTAGAGTTTCTGTTTTCTATTAGGCAGTACTGAGGAACTTACTACCGTACTCCTAGTGAGATTAGTATCGTGTCATCTGCGCGAACACCTGTCCATAGGACTTTGCGTCAAGTCGGATTCCTACCTGCTGAGGAATCTGAGGAGGACCTGTCTGAGGGTTCTACTGTTTAGTAATACTTGGGCAGTATGCTAGTTTTAGAATAATGTTTTAAATACTTTGAGAACCTGGTCTGTAAATATTTAAGTATGACAGTACTAAGACTTGTGTATATATGATGTAAATTATTTGTGACGATGTTGTAATATTTTTATTTTTTGCTAAGTTTATCTTATTAATACTGAGAAATTTTACAACTCGTATTTACATTACAAAACATATTTCATAATGAAGGGGTAATTTGGTAATTAAGTAACATAAATGTGATACCCTACGGTGGATGTTACATTAGTTGGTATCAGAGCCCAAGTTAGAGTCTTTTTGGGTTTGTAGGTCTGTCTTATTTAAGTTGTGTGATTCTCTGTGTTTGTTTCTGAAAAAAATAATATTGTTTGAAGATTGACTTTCACTCTTCTTTGTGTTGTTCAGTCTAATTTGAGAAAACGTAAAATGTAATGACTGGACGAGGAAGAGGACGCGTGAATACTAGAGCAGGATTTGGAAATGTAGGCGATGATAACCAAAACATGGCTACAGCTATAGCAGCAATGCAACGGATGACTGATGTCGTTGTGCAGTAAAACTAAAGAGCAACTGAGGATGCTTAAAGTTTGTCAGAATTTCGTAGAAACAATCCACCGAAGTTTCATGGAGAATTTGACCCAAAGAAAGCTGATCTATGGATCAAAGAACTAGAAAAGATATTTGAAGGTATAGGTTGTACCAATGAGCGGAAGCTTACTTTTGTAACTTTTGTGTTAGTAGGAGATGGAGAAGCTTGGTGGGCAAGAGCCCAGAGATTGATTCAAGCTGAGGGAAGAGTTGTGACGTGGTAACTCTTTAAGCAGAAATTTCTGGGGAAGTATTTTCCTGCTAGTGTTCGTCATGCTAAGGAGATGAAATTTCTTTGTTTGAGGCAAGGGGTGATGTCCATAAATGAATATGCTACAAAATTTGAAAGCTTGTCTAAGTTTTCGAGTTATTTTTAGATGCACCCGGATGAGGAATGGAAGTGCAGAAATTTTGAAGAGGGGTTGAAATTTGACATTAAGCGAGCTGTAACAACCTTGGACATTGACCAGTTTCCAATATTATTGGACAAGTGTCGAAAGGTTGAAGAAATTGATCGTCAACGTGAGGCAAGGGATAAGAACTTTAGACCTACACGATTCCAAAGAGGAAAGGGTAGCGGTGGCAACTGTTATCAGCAGAAACCGTATACCAAACCAACTGGAGGTCAGAATCGACAGCAATCTTTTGGAGGAAGTTCTAGTGGCAGTAAGGCGAGTCAAGTTGGAACTTCTACACTTAAATGCTTCAAGTGTGGGAAAGATCATCTCACCAAAGATTGTTAACATAAAGGAGTTATCTGTTATAGATGTGGAAAGCCTGGACATTTCTCCAGAGATTGTGATCAGTTGAAGGCAGAACCATCGGTGAGGAGTGTTCGTACTGTGAGGCCACAGGCGGGTGGTGGTGTGTATACTATGAGAGGAGAAGAAGCCGCGAAATCTGAGGACTTGATTATGGAGGAATGTGTCATCGAAGGTAATCCTTTAACAATGTTATATGATTGGGGAGCAACACATTCTTTCATTGCATGTGATTGTGTGGAGCATTTGGGATTGATTGGGACTACATTGCCTTATGATTTGAGTGTTGTTACTCCTACTGATAAGCTTGTGATAACTACAAAAGTATGTTTGAATTGCCCTGTATGTGTTAGGGATAGAATCTTTTATGTGGACTTAATTTGTTTGCCTCTTTCTAAGATTAATGTAATCTTAGGAATGGATTGGTTGTCTTCTAACCATATCCTGATAGGCTGTTCCAGTAAGACGTTAGTTTTTCCTGAGGTTAAGGATTCTAGATTCCTAACGGCTACTCAAGTAGAAGCTTGTTTGAAGGAAGGAGATCAGGGGTACTTGTTGATATTTTCTTTGGAGGTTCAGTGTGAAGATGTCTTGAAGGATATTTTCGTAGTTAATGAATTTCTTGAGGTATTTCCTGAAGATATACCTGGATTACCATCGGAAAGAGAAATTGAGTTTTCTATTGATTTAGTACCTGGAGCTGGACCTATATCTATGGCGCCTTACAGGATGTCGCCAGTTGAGTTGGCAGAGCTTAAGAAACAGTTGGAGGATTTATTAGAAGAGCAATTTGTGAGACCAAGTGTATCACCATGGGGAGCTCCAGTATTGTTGGTAAAGAAGAAGGATGGGACTTCTCGTCTATGTATAGACTACAGGCAGTTGAACAAGATTACAATTAAGAATAAATATCCACTTCCAAGAATCGATGATCTGATGGATCAATTGTGAGGAGCCGCAATATTTTTCAAGATTGACTTACATTCTGGTTATCACCAGATACGTGTGAAAGCGGAGGATATTCCCAAAACTGCGTTTCGGACACGTTATGAGCATTATGAATATCAAGTGATGCCGTTTGATGTGACTAATGCACCTGCCATATTCATGGACTTTATGAACAGGATTTTCCGTTCCTACTTGGATAAGTTTGTTGTTGTCTTTATCGATGACATTTTGATCTATTCTCGAAGTCAGGAGGAACATGCTGAGCATCTCAGAGTGGTTCTCCAGATTCTGAAGGAGAATAAGTTGTATGCTAAGTTGTCCAAATATGAATTTTGGTTAAGTGAAGTTCAATTTTTGGGACACGTCATATCGAAGGAAGGAATTGAAGTTAATGCTTCAAAAGTGGAAACAATTGTTGAATGGGAAAGACCGAAGACTGTATCGGAGATCCATAGTTTTATCAGATTAGTCGGTTACTATTGATGATTTATTGAGGGGTTTTCAAAGATAGCAGGACCTCTTACCCAACTTATACGAAAGAATCAACCATTTGTATGGACTGATGCATGCAGAGAAAGTTTTCAGGAATTGAAAAGACAACTGACTACTTCACCGATTTTGATTCTACCTGATCTGAACGAACCTTTCGAAGTATATTGTGATGCTTTGTACTAAGGATTGAGTTGTGTACTTATGCAGAACCGTAAGGTTGTAGTATATACATCGAGGCAGTTGAAAGTGCATGAGAGGAATTATCTGACTCATGATTTCGAGTTAGCAGCTGTAGTGTTTGCATTGAAAGTGTGGAGACATTTTCTTTATGGAGCAACGTTCACTATCTTTAGTGATCATAAAAGTTTGAAGTATCTGTTTGACCAAAAAGAGTTAAACATGAGACAATGGCGTTGGCTGGAGTGTCTGAAGGACTATGACTTTCAGTTACAGTATCATCCCAGAAAGGCGAATGTTGTAGTGGATGCTTTAAGTAGGAAAATGCTTAGTGCTTCTGTTATGATGATTAAGCAGAAGGAATTGATAGAAAAATTTTGGAATATGCGTTTATATGTGAAATTGACACCAGGAAAGATGTGTTTAAACATGATCACCATTTCAAATGATTTAATGGATAGAATACGAGTAGGACAAAATAGTGACCAGTATTTACAAGAAGCAAAGGAAGCAAGGAGCCAAGGAGCAATATTGGAATTTAGTGAAGGTGCTAATGGAATTCTAAAGTTTAAAGGAAAAGTTTGTGTGCCAAACAATCCAGAACTTAGGAAATTGATTTTGGATGAAACTCACAAGAGTAAGTTGAGTATGCATCCAGGAGCCACAAAGATGTATTAAGACTTGAAACAGCTATATTGGTGGCAAGGAATGAAGAGGGACATCGCTGAATATGTATCATCCTGTTTAATTTGTCAGAAGGCTAAAGTGGAACATCAAAGACCATCAGGAATGTTGCAACTTTTGCCTATTCCTGAATGGAAATGGGATGACATAACAATGGATTTCGTAACAGGACTACCAAAGACTCGGAAAGGTCACGATTCTATCTGGGTAATTGTTGATCGGCTTACAAAGTCGGTGCACTTTTTGTTGATTAATATTAAGTACTCAATGAAAAAGTTAGTCCAAGTGTACATTAATGAAATTGTTAGACTTCATGGTGTACCATCCAGTATTATTTCTAATCAAGATCCGCGATTTATATCGAGGTTTTGGAATAGTTTACAAAAAGTGATGGGAACAAAGCTACGTCTAAGTTTTGCTTACCATCCACAAACAGATGGTCAGTCAGAAAGGACGATTCAGTCATTAGAGGACTTGTTGAGAGCTTGTGTTCTAGAACAAATTGGTTGTTGGGATGGAATTTTGCCATTGATAGAGTTCACATACAACAACAGTTTTCATTCGAACATGGGGATGGCACCCTATGAGGCATTGTATGGGAGACGATGCAGAACGCCGTTATATTGGTATCATGATGGTGAAAGTGCTGTTGTAGGACCAGAATTTGTACAACAGACAACTGAGAAAGTGAAGATGATTCAAGACAAGATGAGGACAACTCAGACTCGACAAAAGAGTTATACTGATAAAAGATGAAGACCACTTGAGTTTGAAGAAGGTGACCATGTGTTTTTACGTATGACACCTATGACTGGAGTTGGACGAGTGATTAAGTCAAGGAAACTCACTCCAAAGTTTATCGAGCCGTATCAGATACTTCATCGGGTAGGTCCAGTAGTTTATCAGATTGCATTACCACATTTACTATCAAATCTTCACAATGTATTTCACGTATCACAACTACAAAAATATATTTATGATCCTACTCATGTTATCGAAACAGACACTGTACAACTGAAGGAAAATTTGACCTATGAGACGTTTCCAGTTAAGATTGAAGATCGAAGGACAAAGCAACTTCGAGGTATGAAAATTGCATTGGTTAAAATAGTTTGGAACGATATACGCTGTGAAGCTACATGGGAGTTAAAAGATAAGATAAAAGAGCAATATCCATATTTATTTTGAGGGTGTGAAATCAAGTTTCGAGGACGAAACTTCTTTTAGAGGGGGAGAGTTGTAACACCCCAAATTTTCTAACTATTGACAGTAATAACAGAATTCTACTGTCTAGTGATTTCTGTATACTATAAAATTATTTTGAGTATTCTATGAATATATTTGATCGTTTTGTGTGATTTACTCCGTGTTAAGAAAATAATAATTTTTGGGCTAGGGAAAATTTACAGTAATTTCTTTTTACGTGCAAATTCTTAATTCTTTTTGCTAATCTGATTTGATTTTCATAAGTTTTATAATTTTTATGATTTTATGGATTATTATGAGATTTTTTTATTATTTTAATATTATTCTGGGTTGTTTGTGGGCCCAGGGGGCTGTTGTGGGCCTAGTCCGGACCGAAAAAGTGAAATTTTTTTCAGAGTCAAAAAATTTTATACTGTTGAGACGGGGACGAGGGATCTTACTAAACCCGAAACTAAAAACAGTTTTGAAAATTTTCTTTTACTGTGTTTTGTACTGTATTTAATTATTGGGCAACAAAAACTATAGTTAATTTTATTCATAGGGTAATAGTAAATAAAAATAAATATTACACTGCTTAGTCAACATTATAGAGTTATGAAGACTTTATGACGGATCAATAGGAAGCAAGCTTAATGTTGAAGCCTTCGGATATCTACCATTGATTTAATTAAGGATAGAGATTTGGTCTTACAAAGTGGATAGGACTATTTGTGACCCTTGGATGTAAAGTATGAAGAGGAGATCTTGACCCTTCATTTTGGAGATACATCTAATGGCTAGGATTTCAAGGAGAAAGATCCAATGGCCTAGATTTGGTCTTATCAATATAGAAGCTATACTTAGAAGCTACATTACTATAAACCACTGATCTAATCAATGGCTAACAATGCTCAAAATGGTGGCTAGTGAAATTTGACACTCATTGAGTGTACAAGAGGGGGGGACGGTTTTGTGATGGCTTAAGGCCATAGGAATTTCAAGACCACTTCATTGTTCATCTTTGTCTTCTCTAAAACCCTAAAACTTTTACAAAAATTTTCTCCCCTCTCCCTTCATGTGTTTTTCGGCCAAAGCACCCAAAATGCCTTCCATCACTCTATAATTTTAACTAACCACATATCTTGCATCCTTACATCAATCTAAGAACCTTTGTAGTTAAGTCCAAGTTCTAAATCTTTCATCTTCAAGGACTTTCTTCAAGATCAAGTTCTAGGTTTTTGAGGTGAAGTGTAAGGAAACTTCACTACTTGTCTTATTTTCATGTTTTAAGCCATGTTTGATCCATGATTCTCCTTGTTCAAGCTTAATATGCTAATAAACTTGTGCTTTATTTTGTGTTTAAGAAGCTTTTGGTGGTGAATCACTTACTCAAGGAACAAATCAAGGAGCTTGGGAGGTTCATCAAGAGGTAAGAGGGAGATCTATCTCACCAACCAAGTATGGTGGTGGGAGATGAATTGTGTATGTGATGGATGGTGAATCCATGTGAGGATTCATATCCTTGGTTGTGCAATTATGTGCGGGTGTTTATGTGCTTTAAATTATTTATTTGTGTTTGCATGCTTTATGTGATTTTTATTGCTTTAAGGTATGCTTGATTATATGATATGATGAATATATATATGTATGCCATGATTTGATGATGAAAGGAAAATAAATTTTTGGTTCCAATGACTATGAGGATTTCGGCCTCAACATCTCAAAATAGGTGTTTCCAAACTAAAATTTTCATGAATGGTAAAATTAAATGATTAGAAAGGAAAGGAAAAAGAAATGATGGATTGGTTTCAAAGACCAAGTGTGCATGGTTTTTGAAGGCTTGTATTGCCTTGGTTTTGTGATACAAAGTGATTTCAAAGTGGCAATATAATTGATTTAGTACAAGGATTAAAGAAATGAAAACAAAATGTTTTGTCATTTGAAAAATATGAAATTTTCGTATATAAATGGAAAAGAGAGGTTGAAAGTGTTTGAACCTTAATTTATTTTAAAGGGGATTGATTTTTTTTAGAATTGTTTTGAGAATTAAGAAGAATACGTTGGTAACTTGAAATTTACTGACGTATAGCTCACCCTCTGGGTTTTGAAGCGCATTAGAAAATTTTGAGCTATAATATCTCAAGTAACTATAAGAAACAAAATTTTTTAGAAAACAGTAAAAATACTAATTTTTAGAGGGACTATATTGAAAATATTCTTTAAAAATAGACTTTATTACAAATATTATTTAATGAAGGACTATTTTAAAAATATTATTTGAAGAGAGGCTATTATGTAAATATTATTCTATGAAGAAGGACTATTATGTAAATATTATTTTATAGAAGGACTAATATATAAATAATGAAAATGCAAAAATATGATTACGCGACGAGAATACAGTAAAGATACTATTAGACCAATGTGTGAACCCTGAATATGAGATGATGAATTTAAATTGTGAATGGTGCATTGTACATATATTGGAAAGGTCTGATGGACTATATGAGGCTAATTGCCTAGGAGAGAATACACCTCTTGAGTGGGTGCGATATGCGTAGTGTAAGTCACTTGTTGACCTTGGGGGTATTGGGGTGTGGGTTGCCTATAGTGGGCAGTTGGTAGCTCTTTTGTATCGTGGGTTTGACCGATGCAACACACCGATGATCTTGACCGAGACACTATTCTTAATCAAGATCTGATAAAGACCGTAGTGTATATGTTAGATGTGCAAATACATATGAGAATTGTAGCACGTGGTCTGAGACATATTGGTACAGACAGATCTTTTCGATCACTCTCTCCGACCTGAGTTTTAGCTCCATGGAGTAGGAAATTGAGTCTAAGTGCACATGCATAATTATTGAGTATTGATATCGGTGTGATATTTGAACTGTTGCATATTTGGAAAATACTGAGGGTATTATCGTAATTATTATTTATCATAAATGAATTGTTGAATATTTGGATATTGTTGAGGGCATGTTCGTAATTATTATTTATTACATCTGTTGTGATAATAAATAATGTTGATGGCATAATTGTAATTATGGTATGATGTATCTGTATGATATATTGTATGTCTTTATCTCCATGCTACCATGTTGGTATTGATGTAGGTGACCTCACCTCTTTGTATGTCTACTTTGTTCTGTATTTATATTTGTAAAGACATTGAGCGAGGAATTGAACAAGAAGGTGAAGAGGAGCAGATTCCTATGGAGGAAGCTGAATTTTGAGAAAATGGCGATGCCCAGTTTCCTAGGATATTTGAGGTTGCAGTGTCGTGGAGGATCGAAAGCGTGGCATGTTGACCTAGACAGAGCGTGTGTTTTCTATATAGGAGACTTGAACGTCATCCTAAGTAGACTTTATCAAGGGAACCCTTATTTCAGTGTAAATATTAATGTACACTTAGAGTTTCCATTGTCTATTAGGCAATATTGGGGAACTTACTACCATACTCCTAGTGAGATTAGTATCGTGTCATCTGCGCGGACACATGCCCGTAGGACTTTGCATCAAGTCAGATTCTTACCTTTTGAGGAATCTAAGGAGGACCCGTCTGAGGGTTCTGCTGTTTAGTAATACTTGGGCAGTATGCTAGTTTTAGAATAATGTTTTAAATACTTTGAGAACTTGGTCTGTAAATATTTAAGTATGACAGTACTAAGACTTGTGTATATATGATGTAAATTATTTGTGACGATGTTGTAATATTTTTATTTTTTGCTAAGTTTATCTTATTAATACTGAGAAATTTTACAACTCGTATTTACATTACAAAGCATATTTTATAATGAAGGGGTAATTTGGTAATTAAGTAACATAAATGTGATACCCTACGGTGGGTGTTACACGATCCACTCTCAAAATCCAGGTTTTCATGGTAGGGTCTAATGGTGACGAGTTGTGGTTGTGGGACCCTATTGCAGCCATTGAACCTTAAAACATAGATCAGACCCATATAACTCAGATCTACGACCAAGTTTCGGCAAAACCCACACAGGCGTGCGACCCGCCACACTGGTTCACTACTCATTTTGTGGTGCAAAGGGTTCAATGAAGTGCTGCCTCCGACAAAGAATTATGAGGGTGACGACGGCAACTCCGTGAGTGTGGCGGTAAAAGTTAGCCATGGTGGTTCAGATCTGAGGCCATATTTTCAGGTTTGGTTATTGATGTCGTGGCGAGTGAGAATGTAGAAGTAAACTGCGAATCATCTCTTGCTGATTAAAGACTATGTGAGCCTGTTAGGCTTAACCCCACGGAGATATGGGTACCCTATTGATGCTTTGCTTGATGTTTTGAGCAAACATAGGGATAAATACCATGAGTTGCTGTTGTCGGATTATCGGGAGTAAATAGCTGGGGCTCTGGCCACTGATAAGTTTGAGCAGATGTTGTTGAAGAAAAGACACTATTTTCATCGACAGTATTAGATTGTTGTGGCATTGAGCAGTCCTTCGATCTTCATGGAAAATTATGCAATGCAAGTAACAGCAAATATGGCTATATTGGAGCGTGCGAGTGATTTTTTCTTTTACCATGCTGCACAACTTTCAGAGATTCCTTTTACAATGGTGAAGAGGATGCTGGCGAAAGGGATATATGGTGTTGTTTCCTACAATACTATTCAGGGTGTTTTACTTCTAGAGTCACAGATGTTGTGCTCCTATATGATGAAATGCAGGTGAAAGCTTTCTCTCCTGACGAGGAAAGCTCAATGCATGTAATGGCACCTGTAAATCAGTTTACCCCGTGTTTATGATGCTCATGGTGCAATCCCATACCTTTGCCTGTTTCTATTCACATATACTTTTGAACTATAAAATATTACTAATTCACTGGCCAGCCTTTGGTAAAGGATCCATACGGAGTACAGTTTCAAATTCTCGGTATTTCATCTACTCAAGGGTCTAGTTGTGGCCACTTTCCCCCGGATGTGGTTTTTATTATACAATGAAGATCTACTAAAGCTCACAGAGTCATATTAAGTCCAAGGTCACCATTTTTCAAGAAAAAGTTTGAGAGGCAGAGACTAATTGGAAAGAGCGCACTAAAGTTGTCAACCTCAAGTACTGGTGGGCTAGCACGTAATAATTGCTATTCTTGGTTTATTTTGGAGGTTGAATAGGCCCTCTGTCAATGCAGGATCACCCCACACAATAAATACAAACAACTTCCTCAGATATTTATTATTTTGGCTCGACATTATCTAAGCCAGTATCTCAACTGCGACCCTAAGTTTATAAATTCTTTGGTCTAACATAACCTCCAAGGTTACGACACCCTAATGAGGTCCGAGGAGTCAAGGTTTGAAGATGATCAGCTATACAAGATAGCCAAATTGGGGAATCCACTTGACCACCCTCTAGGGGCAAGTAGTGCATTCAAGGGTCTTAACCCGTGCCCATGTGAGCCGCACCTTAGACGGTCAAACAGGGAGCCACCAATGGGATCAGGGAGTGCCTTACATTCCAGGTTAAGAGGGAAACCCACCAAACCCTTCTCAGCAAGTTAGTCGTGAGTCGCAAAACCTCGACACTTGGCTAAAATCATCACGTGGTTATTGGCAACATGGATAGTGAAATCCATGCATAAGCCATTACGGTACCCATCGAGAGTTGTCTTATGTTAAACAAGTTGTGCAGTAGGAAAATCCTAAATCTTGGGAAAATTCACGCACTAAACTGTAAACATAAAAGACCCCAGCAAGGACCACTTTAACCAAAGTCACGAGGGATCCTAAATACCAAAGTGAATGGTAATGGACCCCGGACAAGGTTTCATTTATGCCTAAGTCCTAAGAGGGATCCTAAACATCCAAATAGTTCGTGACAGACCCCAGACAAAGTTTCTATACTAAAGTCACGAAGGATCCTAAACGCCCAAATAGTTGGTGATGGACCTCGGACAAGGTTTCATTTATGCCAAGGTCAAGAGGGATCTTAAACGCCTAAATAGTTGGTGACGGACCCCGGCCAAGGTTTCTTTTATGGCTAAGTCCTAAGAGAGATCCTAAACACCCAAATAGTTGGTGACGGACCTTGGACAAAGTTTCTATACTAAAATCACTAGGGATCCTAAATGCCCAAATAGTTGGTGATGGACACCGGACAAGGTTTCATTTATGCCAAGGTCAAGAGGGATCCTAAACACCCAAATAGTTGGCGATGGACCCTAGACAAGGTTTCATCTATACCAAAGTCATGAGGGATCCTAAATACCAAAGCGATTGGTGATGGACCCCGGATAGGGTTTTTACTTTATACCTAAGTCATGTGGGATCCCAGACGCCAAAGCGATTGGTGATGGACCCTGGACAAAGTCTCCTCAATTGGAAATATTCCTAAGTCCATAAAATGGTTGTGAAAAGCAACATCATGGGCGTTGGACCTAGTACGGGCCATGGAAAAAGAAGTAAACATGACAACAATTCTGGCTCATTCTACGAAACCTCGCCACTTTTGGCCAATTGACGTATGAACCTTGTCCGCACTACAGCGCGTCCACGAGTGTCATGATTAAATGCCTCCAGAGTAAAGCTCATAATCCTATAGAGAAGCACAGACCGCGGCTTCAAGCATGGATTCCGTCATCCGGGAGCATTGAGACTTGCTACTTCGCTATACTGGCCAAGCTGGCGCCAACCCGACGCACACTCGATTGGAGTCCATCGTTGACACCTCGACAGGAATTCACTCAACGTACGGTCGAGACCCCCCGAACACATGGGGGGCAATGTATGACCCACCTCAGATGACAGAATGACAATGTATGCATAGCGATCTAACTCGGACCCCAGCCGTACATATCAACCTCGGAGGAATACTATGATATATCACGAACCTTGACCCTTTCGAAAACATTGTGAGATCCAGCATTAAGTCTGACTTGGATCCCTTTCTTCACTGCGTGCTGTGTACTCCTACTAAACATGAGTACCTTGACACTTAGCCGTCCCATCTAAGCGCCAAGCTGGAGACAACTGTTCTAGAGCGGATTTTGGGTTAATAGTCTAGAAGCAACTTGGCCCACCAGAATAATACCCATATATTACTATGCGATATCTTGATAAGTATATTTGCCTATTTATTAGGCATAAATATCTCAAGTATCCTTAATGGATATGAAAGCTAATCACATCTCGCATAAATAGGAAAATTAATTAAAAGGGATCACAATCTATAATGTATTTTAATATTAAATAACTGCATTTAATACGGATTGCACTCATCCTAAGATGCTCCTATATATGTTATGTCAGGTCTCAAAGGTATGTATCTCCTCTAATATACAGATTGCCTACTATGTGCACAGTCTAACTTGAGCGTCGGAGTGCCTTTTACAAGTACCCACCCCTTCGCACCATCGCAGGAGCATCTGTGTCACGGATGAGTCCACCACATACATGCCTATCTCAGATACTCCTCTGAATCTATTTCAGAACATGTATCATTTAAATAATTTATTATATTTAAATATTTTTATTTAATTAAAATATTATTAAAAGACTTAATTCTAATTAATGTGAAAATTACTAACAAAACATATGTTTTCGTCTTACCCAAATTTTCATTTTTTTTCTTTTAAAAGTTGATGACTTTAAAAGTTGGAGTATATAAAGCTTTGAGGTTTTAATTATATGGTGGGTGAGTATAACGATTCCTAGGCCCATAAAATTAATTATAAAGTTTGGTTGGTGCGCCTAATGTCGTAAAGTATGGATGCAGAAATGTATGAGGAGGGTGCAATTATTGATTATCCCTTCGTGAAAGATGACTTAAGTGTTAGAACGAAAATTATGATGGACTGAACTTGCTTATTCAGAAATTTTTACATAAACTTAAAATATTTAAGATGAGTATATTAGATTAATTATATTATTAATTAATAAATAATTATTATAGTCAATTAATAATTAATTATTATAATTTATGATAATTAATAATATGATTAGTTTAGTATATCCAATTTAAATATTTTAAATTTACGTAAAAATTTCACTTTTTTATCCACACATAAAGTGAAATTGATCGAATTCAATTTAATAGATGCTATTAATAGTACTTTAAGTAGTTAACAATTTTAAGTTAGTATTTTTTATTTTTTTTTATGATTTTAAGATAGGTACACTGAATATCCTAAAGTAAATGACACTTGAGTTAAATGTCATTAATGATCATTAGGTTGAAAAAGTATTTGAAGCTGACAAAAAGACAAAAATAAGGTTGAATTATGCTTTTTATTTAAAATAAAAAATCTACAACCACAAATATCTTTCTTAAACTTTTTCAAGTTTGATATTATAAAGTTGAGAAAGTTCAATCATAACACGGGTTATAGTTAGGAAGGTTTAAATTTTTAACTTGGTCAGATTGTACCACAAACAAAATTTAACAAGGATCTAACCTAAAAATACTTTATAAACACAATTTTAATCTGTTTAACTTGAATCAAACTTTAAAACTGATTCTTAACAGATTAGCCTCACATAAACTTAAGTTTCAAAACTTATGAGTGCTAGTGAAGGTCCTCTTTAAAAGACTTGCTTTTAACTTGTGAACAGCAATAGGTTAACCTCAAAATGATCACATATGAACTTATTAAACATGAGAAAAGGATAGGGAAAACTTGACACGAGTATTTATATTGGTTCATCCTAAAATCAAGTGGGTTATTCTAGTTCTTAGCTCATCATTGAAATTTTCACTATATCGAAATATTATTTGAACACCTAACCTCTCATAGCTAATTTATAAGCATTGTTTGGCATCCAACCTCTTCAAGTTAAATTACAACTCACAATATTGCTAGTACAACCCATTGACTCATACTTAAACAACCAAGTTCAAAATGAGTAGAAAAGGTGTTTTACACATTGGGTAACTCTAGAAACACTCAAGGAGTTTATTTGCACAATGTATCAGAGCTTACAACAACACATACTACAAGATTTTTCTAAGATATGAACAAGTAGGTAGAGAAGAGAGTTGCATACATTCAAAGTATTTTCATTGTACTATTGAGGCTTAGGCTTCGGACCATTGAAATATGATTGTTGAAGCTCTAAACCTGACTATTGCATGATGAAAAGCAACTAGTTATTATAATAACCTTTTTTGGTGAGTCATCATGCAAATACAATTTTATTAAGTTGACACTTGAGAATGTTCCTCTTGATTTCTCTCAAATCTAGCTTTCTCGACTAACTTTCTCAACTCTTCAATATTCTCAAACTTATTTCTTCACACTTTAATGATTTGAGCTTGATGTACTAGGTGAGAGATCTTCCTCTTCTAACATCTTTAAGACTTCTAATCTTGTCTCCAAGGGTTCTTCATTCTTCATAAAACTAGTTAGATGTGACCTTTCTTATTTCTTCAAGTGTTGGGTTTTAGACCAATAATACAAGAATGAAAGAATAGGTGGTGATTCTTTCCCATCGAGTTTTTTGTTGTTAGGAAAATTTCCCCAGTAGCAACGACTTTTACAAGTCGTTGGCATAGGAAAGCTTTTTGTCCATCAATAGGATTTATGGTGGCGACTATATTTATCGTTGGAATAGGAGCATCTATATGTAGACTTCTTAAAGACTGGAATGAATAGCTCGACAAAAACTATGGGTTCAGTTATAAAAATTTAAGCTCGAACTTAATTTGGCCTGGCCATATCTAGCTTAGCCCAAAATCGGGCTTGCTCGCTTCGAGCCGGGTCAGCCTGTTGGTTTGAATTTTAATTATTTTTAATCTAATAATATACACGTAAAAAGAAATTATCATTTTTTTGCTTGAAAAATTAAAACCTAATTGACAATTGGACTATCTTATTTATTTATCATTGACCCAAAACTAAATTACCCAAATTTTTTATTTCTCACTAATTGAATTTTTTAAAGATTAAATTCCCTATTTTTTTAAAAAAATAAAAGAAATATCGGGCTAGTGGGCTGACCCGCCCAACCAATAGCTCACAACGAGTTAGGCTAAGCTAGCAAAATATTAACCCGAAATATACTTGGCCCGACTCGGCTCGACCTATTTTGCTAGCTCTATCTATATGGTAGCAACTTTGCTTCTTATTGGATAGGTACAAATCTATGATAGCCACATCACTTGTCGTTCGGACACTACACCACAATTTTTAATATTTTAATTTTTTTTAAAAAGTAAATAAATAAATCCAAGCTTCAAAAAATTAATTAGAATTCACCATAATAACCTAGAGGCCGTGTGAAGTTTAAACAATAAAATAGAAATAGAAATATGTTTTGCACATACTACACACACCCTGGGTGTGAGTGGGCTTTCATGAGAGGGCTAATCATCTACCCTACTCTATTTCAAGTGATCCGGGTCGTTTGACCCGCTTCTAAACCTATTTCTTGACTTTTTTTTTGTTATCTCTCTGTTAATCTTGATTCATTTGATACGATTCTTATGTCATTGGATTCAAATTTTCATAATCTATAAAACCCCCAATATAAATTTTGAAATTGTTCCACAAAATTTATTGGTTCTTTCAACAAAAAATGTGTAGGTATATTGTGGGTTTTCCATGAATTCTCCCTCAATTTGCATTGGTTTTATGGGATTTTTTTGCCTATGAACTCAAAAGATTGAGTTCTACAAAACCCCTTTAACAATTTTGAAATTGTTCAACAAAGTTTTTGAAATCTTGAACAAAAGTCTTTGGCTTTTTTTTTGTTTTCTTGAGGAGTTTATGTCCAAAATCAGAATCAATTTCAGGCTTTCAAGCCTCATATAATATTTTTCCAGGGATACAAAACATCAACCATATGGAAATTGAATTTGGTTTTTATATGTTTCTTAATGATTTTCAAAAAAGAGACAAGATTATTTAAACCCATTCAGCATAATTTTCAATCTAAAAAAAGCGGACACGTAATTTGCATCCACAGTTAGGAATAAATTAGCTCTAATACCAATTGTTAGAATTTTGGTTCAAAACAAAACATAATAATCCAAAATTCCCTCATGAATTTAATCCCAAATCATGACATATACAACAATATAGATTGGGTTATAGGGCTACTTAGAAAAGATGATGATGAAACAGTCATGATTGAATCCTTGAAAACGAACTTGAACATTGTGAACGAGAGAAGTTATTCTTATCTCACGATAGTTTGCTCGTGCATCAATATCGATAGATGATGGGGTGGTTGCACGCATTAGGATGGTTAGGAACATGAGCCTCTCCCTTGTGTATAAATATCATAAAGAACTAAATCTATCTATCATTGTAAGCCCATACACAAAACCCAATATTATACCCAATTATGAGCAGTATTTAATAACAATAGGCTAATAACAATACTAATCACTAACTTAATATATTATAATAAATTAATAATTATAATTATAATTTATAATTATTATAATAATATATATTATATTATATACAATTTGTGTTAAAATAATATGTTCTAATTATTTTCACATCCAATTAATTTAGTTTTATAAAATATAATGTTGACTTGCCAGCTCCTATAAAATGATATAACATTTTTTACTATGTATAAGTATAACACACAGCCCGATATAAGAAACAATATTGCAGCCTTGCATATAACCAACCCTGTATATTCATGTTGAATTCTTGGACCAACTTCTGCAAGCACTACACGTAAGAATTGGAGTAAGCTTTTTTGATGATCTTAAGGCGGCACTCAAAGACTACAAACAAATTCCCATTGTCACCAAATAATAGAGCAGTTTTGAGGAACCTTCTACCATGGTTAATGGCCTTAGTGAAGCTTGGTTAGTTAGCTTTTTCTTAGCTAGTATACATCAATCTTTGAAGTGTAAATTGTTCTAGGCACAACCCCAAAACTACTTCCAAGCTATTTCTTTAGCTACACTTCATGAACAAAAATGAAACTATGAACTTGCAAATACATCCACTAGACAGAAAGACTATTCTATCACCAAGACCACTAGATACCCATTAGACCCTAAGTCACTGACCACTATCCTTTCAAAAACACTGGACAATTATTATGGTTAATCAGAGTTAGTTGATCAGTTAATTACACATAATTAGTATGTTACTGGAATTCTGTTACTTGTAAATTGCTTAAGCAAGCATTCACTTAGTGTTGTCATTAGGAATGAATCCTCTCATGTGAAATTTCACATGACAAGATTATGTGAAAAGAGAGATTGACAAAAACTCTAACATAAGGTCTCACAAATTTGAAAAAGGTCCCACTATTTAAGTCTTTATGTCTATGTCTCTCTTAACACAATCAAAGCTTACCAACACTTTTAAAATCACGCTTGGTATTTGTGTTATGAATTTTACATGCATGTGAGAAAAAGTTGTCTAGTTATCTATATAAGTGTAAATAATGTAAGCAATTGTGATATTTATAATTACACTTGAGTTGTTGCTGTGCTGGGATTATTTGAAAATAATACATATATAGGAGACATATTTAGTGAGAGGAATTTTTATTGTGAGAATGTGAGAGAAATAAATTTTGACCATATAACCATACATGAATGATTAAGATTAAAAGTTACTTAAAATTCATGTGACTACTTAAAAAAGTCATATGCATTTATGTTCCAATCTTGATCATTTATATAAGATCTAATGGTCAAGATTCACTCCTCTTACCTCTTATAATAAACATTCATCTCACAAAATACATTCCTTATATATATATATATATATATATATATATATATATATATATATATATATATATATATATAGTTTTTCTATATTTTCCTAAAATATCCATTTAATATTCCTTTTAATACATAATAAAAAGTATTAAAGAAAGATAAATGTAATTAATATCTTGGGAATATAAGTTGAGTTAAACTCTTACACCAATTTGTAGCGATTGATTGTAATTAGATCTAATGATGTAAAATTGTTCAATTTAATAGAGTGAAATTAGTGACTTGTGTGTTTAATGAAGAGTGAGAATTTATTACTACTAGATTTAATGAAGAAAGAGACCATCAATTAAATACACAAATTTAATTTTATTATTTTAATTTTTTCACACCTAGAAATTTGGATTTTATTGTTCTTCTTTTTCACTTCATATTAAAATTTATTAAAATAATTTAAAAAAAAGTAACCTCGTCTCTTTGCATCAAATGTTCTATATTTGATGTAGTATTGCTCTTTTCTGCTCTTTTTAACTTAAACCCTGTCCCTTTGTTCTTCTATTATCAGGAAAGAAATACAAATTTTTTTGCTACTCTTTCACATTTTTTTATGTTACTTACTGTCATGTTTAACTCCTACATCATGCTTAGAGCTATGTGACATAAACGAAAGTCAAAGTGATGCAAACCCAAAATCAATCAAGTGTACTTATCTTCTGTAAATGGATTATATTCATAACTATTAACTATAAAGTAGAGTTGGTTGTAGCTATGTTGGAACAAACCAAAAAAATAAGAAAAGTAGTGTTAGATTGGAGGTCCACTTTGTTCAGTCATTGAAGCACTTGGTTGGGTTCAAAACTGTACAAAACCACAAATGGAAGAATATCCAATGAATGTCATGTTCTCTTATAGCCATTTTTCTTGATTTCTATAAGCCAATTATACCATTCATAACAATATATACTACCATTTCTAATAAATGAGAAAGGATGAATTGCAAAATGTTAGGACCAAATATAATAAAGCTCATCATTCCTTTCTGAATGCTAGTGAATAGTCAACAAAAGTGAGCCTACATTTAAGTGAGCTTTCACACAATCAAAAGTCTAAAAAAGCATTCAAAGTATAGGTCAAAGGGTATATGAGTACGAGTTGAAAATCCTGAATGAGTAACTAAGTCCAACTTAATCTCTCCAACACAATTTAGCATTCAATCCAACTTCAAGCTTCCTTTACTATGGCAGAACTGAAGTCTTTTTTTTAATGGTTGTAAGTTGTCCATCCAAAAAGAAAGTTCAATTAATTTAAGAGAAGTTGGGGTAAGAAGGAGATGGAGTGCCAAATCATGATGTTCCAAACAATAATATTGAACTTAAGTCAAGAAGTATGGCATGACTTAATGCACAAGAGATATCAATATGATAGAGTGCATAATGAATGGCTACCTTATTGATAGTTGTCAATAGGATTTGGTGTAACACCTGATTTTGCTTTCTTTCTCTATTATATGTGCTTTTTTAATTTTTGTAATTATTGTGAATTATTTGAATTATTTAAATTATTTTATTATTATTTTAGAATTCGTGTGTTTGAAAATGGGGGATTTATTTTTTCGGGTTGAAAAAATTTTGATTGTTGTCGCGGGGTCGGGGGAGCTTACTAAACCTGAAATCGGGAACAAATTTCAAAGTTTTTCTTTTTTTTTGAGATTTTTTTCTAATTGATAAAATTTAGGTACGATTTATTATCTATTGGACAATAACCACTGATTTTCTAGCAGTAGCCTATGTCCATTGAATAATAACTATCAGTAAATATCTTGATGGGTGACTAGTCATGAGCCTAGTCATGACTGTGAACACCCAATTTTGACCGGACTAAAAGAAAAAATAATAAAAAGAAACAAAAAAGAGAAAAATAAAAAAATAAAAAAAAAAAAAAGATTTTTGTTATCCTTTTTTAACCCATCTTTTTAACCCAAATACATAAGCCCAAAATATAATAGAAAATGAAAAATAAAAAAAGTAAAAAAAATGAAAAAAAGAAAATAATAAAAATAATAATAAAAAGATTTTTTTTTCGTTGGGATAAAAATCATTTTTTTTTCTCTTTTTAGCCATGCAAAGATCACCATCGCACAGAGACAAACACTTTTGCCTCCCATTCTCTTTTTCCACAAGATACGCTTTTGCTCCCCACTTAGTTTCCCACTTGCACTTCTTGAACAAACAGATTCCCTCACTAATTGCACCTACTCCCTCACTAATTCACCCACTCCATTATCACCTGGCGGCTAGCAACTAATAAGAGAGGACCAACTTCAAGACCTTGGGGGGATCTCTCCATCGGAGGCTGATATTAAACTTTCAAAGACCAACCTTCACCAGGACTCTTCAAGCACACCAACTTAATCAACTCACCATCACCTTCTCTCTAAGCTTCAACCGTGAGCATTCTGCACTAACACCTACGAGCTTACCCATTCCCCTTCATCTTCATTATCAATATTCACCTCACTCACCAATTCACCTCCAACACCTTCTCGTCTCCATTGAGAGCACATTCACAAACCATAATCACACCCCCAACACTTCGGGGAATCAACATGAAATAAAACCAATCACCAAACTTCAAAACCTCATCATCAAACCATCCCACAAACCAGACCTCCTACCTCTCAAATCTCCAAACCACATTTCAAACACCATCACATACATCGACCGTCGAAATCCAAAGAGCCACATCCTTCCCCTTTCCGACTGTCGAACTCAAGCACAAACTCCATCACATCCGACCGTCGGACCCCAAAAGCAAGACCACCTACATTCTCCAATCGACCGTCGAACCGTGAGCTCCACTCCTCTCACCGACAACCCATCCAAACTCTATCACCATCCACCAACCTTCAACTTGACCGTCGAACCCTAAATCTTTCCCTTCACCGACCGTCGAACTCCAAATCCTTCCCAACCGACCGTCGGATCAGATACCAAATCCTTCAACTAACTGACTGTCGGATCAGATACCAAATCATTCAACCAACCGACTGTCGGGCTACCAATACCAGATCCCTCTCCTACGAGTCACCTCCTGCATTACCAGAGTGTTTATTGAGCAGCCTTGTGCTCGACCATCGGATCTCAGAAAGTAACTCCCGACTGTCGGACTTCAGAAAGCAATTCGACTGTCGAACCGAAGAAGCCAGCCACCCTCCCCTGCTAATTTGATCGTAAACGAGGTCCTTACTGTTGTATCTCTCAGTTTTGGGTTATCTGTTTCTTGGTTTTCTTTTTACGTTTCCTTGTTCTTTTTCTATTTCATTTATTATCAGTTTGTTGGGCTAGATTTTGGGAGTTAAAAATGACAAATAAAGAAATAATTAAACATTTTTAAAAAGGAATAAAAATGGGTTACCTGAGTTGCGACAACTTGCTAACCCTTATATTTTGTAAATATCTGAGTTACGACAGCTTGATAATTTACATTATTATTATTATTATTATTATTATATTTAAATTATTATCATGTTTTTTTTAGTTAAATCGCTAATTGATAATTTTAAATAAAAGTTTTGTAACAAATTTGATAATCAATGGGTGACGTCTCTAGCGCGACGCGAGTTTCACCTATTTGATCATTAATTTGAATAACTGAGCCGCGACGGCTTGTTTGATTCGAATTTTTAAAGTTTTTTTAATAAAATCAACCAACCCACAAATATTTTCTAAAGAACTACGTAACTTTGAGTTCCCCATAGCACCAGGGGATACGTAGGAGCAGAATTTCATTTCTGTCAAGCCCAAATTTAAATTTTCATAATTTTGTGATTTTCCTTTTTAAAAAAAAAGAAAAGAAAAAAAGAAAATAGTTACAATGTCTTTGCAAAAGGGGTAAAATAAATATTTTGAGGATTGTTAATGATTTGCACAATTAACCTAAGGTACCGTCTTAGGATGGGTGTATTAGGGGTGCAGTGGGATTAAGTTTCCACCCTTCCTTAAACATAACCGACTCCCGAATCCAATCTGGTTTCAAAGACCGTTTCCAAAGAAAGGTTTTCCAATTTTTCCAAATTCAAATAAAATTGGTGGCGACTCCATTTTTCCATTGTCATATTTTAAAATCATAACGAGTCGCTATATCCTTCGCCGCAATCTCCGGTCGCGACAGATGGCGACTCCACTGGGGATGATGGAGAGTCAAGCCTGTAAAAGTTAGTTATGCAAAATTTTTGGTGATCTTTAGGTGTTTGTTTTACCCTTTTTTTATTATTTGATGATTTTTTATATATATTATTTTTAGTGTTAATTATTGTACTATCTGAACCTTAGGGTAGAAAATTTTTGGAATTTGTTCTGTATTTGCTTTGTTTTGCAGGATGTGGGTAGTCTATTAGGATTGTAAAGGTTTGTACGCTCTCCCAAAGACCCATTGCACCTACACATAAAGCACACACAATCGAGTGGGGCCCTATACCCGGGTCTGAGTGAAGCTTAAGTTAAGTAGAGGTTGCGTAGTGGTAGCCATTTTGGATGTACTTCCTGTTTGGTTATCGCAAAAACCTCATCTAGAGTGTGCCTTTTTCATAGATGTCCCACACCTAGTGGTTTACCCACTATTTCGTGGTCAACATTCTGAAATAGGACTTGGCTCTAGAGACCTTTAGAACAGAAGAGCCACCCAATGAAAGTTCTCACGAATCAGAAGGACTCTTAGATCTTTAGGATAGAGAGTCCCAAGTTCAAGGCAACCTCATTAGGACACAAAGGGAGCGTACTTCTTCTTTCCTCATGCTATCCATTCTTAAAAAAAAAAAACTTAAAAAAAATACATTTTCTTACATTCTTAAAAAAAAAAAATCATCTTGCATTTTTATAACCTCAAAAAAAAAAAAAAAAAAAAAAACTTGCATTTTCATGACATTGCATAAAGAAAATCATGCATTCCTAGCATTAAAAAAAAATCATGCATTTTCATGACACTCTAAGCATTCTAAAAAAAAAAATCATGCATTTTCATGCCATCCTTAGCGTTTAAAAAATAATAAAAATAAATCAGGCATTCTCATAAAATTTTTTTTTTCATGCATGACATCTTTAGCATTCTAAAAAATATATATACAAATAAATAAATAAATAAATCATGCATTTCATTCCATGCATTTGAAAAGAAAATATTTTCATTTCATTCATCTCATCTTATGCATGACATTCCTTGTATGATGTTACCGTGTTCGGCAACTATTGTGCGACTAAGGAAAGAAGACACCGCCTCAAACAGTTTCAAGAACTTCCAGAGAATGCAGAAATGGAGGTGATGAACCTTCTCCATCCGCATTATGAATAAAAAAAAAGAAGAAAAAAAAGAGACAGCTGTATACCCGACAATGAGGTCTGTTACACCTTTTGCAAAAGCTGCGAAAATTGGTCAATAAAGTTCTACTTTGAGATTATCATCTGCGCCTACTCCTTGGAAAAATTGAGATCTAGGTGGTGCGGTTCTTTGGTTGTCAAACACGTGGGGCCATAGATATTGAGGATCCTAGGAATGGTAATGCGCTTAAAGTTAATGACCAAAGACTCAGCCATTCCTAGAAAATCAAGTTCTTGAGTTCTTTGTGTTGCCGGTTAAGTGGCGGATACGGTACTCCGTGACTCTCAAGTCGGTTTATTTTTCAGTTTCCCAAAATAACTGAATCCTTCTTCTCCTTCAAAATGGATGTCATTCTTTCAAACCTGAGCAAATATTTTCCTTCTCTTCCTCAAAATGCTCTGAGAAAAATCTACAAAGTTCGATGTGAAAGATTGAGACTGTTAATGCACAAAGGTATGCCAGAAGATGTACGCTGGATAATTGAAGCAAAGGTCCGATTAGCAGGTGAGTTCTCAATTTCATTGGACTCATATATGCCCGGTCTTGGAAGAAGTTCATATTCTAACAGGAGAAGAGCAAAAAGGTTACAAGTCTATCACAAATGTGGACGATGGAACTATAACAAGCGATGTCACTCTTTGGGGATGGTTTCTATAAATAGAGAAGATAAAATATTCTTCATTAAGAATGGACTGAGTAAGGAGTCATTAGATAATATCTTATTGACTCTTGAGACGCATTCTTGTGGAGTTGTGCAAATGTGAACTTCTTAGTTTGTGGAATCTCTTCAAGGACGAGCAAGAGCATTACGGTCTTGAGAATCGACTCAAAAAGACCCTGTTTGCCAATTTATAAGAAAATTGGATGAGAAGCTTATCCTCGACTCATAGAAGGCGTTTAAGCCGTTTCTGGACGTGAAACCAGAGGAAGATGTGAGCCACAATCACAACAACATGTATATATTATCTTGTATATTTTTAAAAAAAAAAGAAAAAAAATAAAAAAAAAGAAGAAAAAAAAAAAAAACTAAAAAAAAAAAAAAAAAAAAGGCGAAACTTCGGTTGTACTTGGTCTTTAATTAGATTAGGAGCCCCCGCCGGTGGAGTGGCACCGTCATTGACTCGGGTGGACCTTCGCACGCCGGTCGGTAAATAAGGTTCGTGTGCCATGCTCTGCAGAGAGTCCGCGCAAGCATTCCTGTGTTTTAACCAAAGGCTCGCTGGCGATGGACGTAAAGAAGCGTCCGTGCTTGCATTCTCGCGTGACAATGCCTCCGAGCCGAATCCCGTGATTTAATGCCATGGGCTCTTCACGACCTCTCACTGGCTGTGGTCGTTGGTGGTAATCGTCGATTTACGCACTTTAATTAGTGGCGTCGTAGCTCAATCCAAAATATCCCACAAGCGGGAGGGAGAAGAATACCCAGATTGGCTGAGCCGTCTTGGTATTACTGCACTCATGATGCGCAGTACAAAGATCTGCCATGAAACCTGTACATAAAGGTATGTAATCATTTGTTATTATTTTATTTTTGTATGATTTTGTTGAATTTTGGTTTTGGACAGACGATCCTTTGGATGGGATCCTTCGGGGGTTTCTAGACTTCTTTACCCTGATGATTTTCTTGAAAAAAAAAATTATTATCATTTCAAACTTTTCTGACAACAGCCGACCTACCCTTCTAGGTGCAATTATTTCCTTTCCATTCTTTTTCTTATTTAAACACTCTATTTTCTCCTTCATCTTCAACTCAGAAACACTCAAAGAGAGAAAGAGTATAGAATGGGGCCTTCTATTCGTAACCTCAAAAATGTCTCGTGTTTTTTGTGGGTCGAGTTATGGGAAGGGATTAGAGTTTATAAACGCAGCCTAGCACTCTTGGTCGATCACTTGTCTGTTGCGAGGAATATTCATCTTGTATATGGGGAGGTTGTCGTGGGTTAATGGGGGCTGTTTCACTTTCTCGCTTTTATAGGAGGTAGTCGGGTTTTAGGTGTTATTCCTAAACCTTTAGTGAAAATAACATCACCGGCAAGACAGCTTGGAGAAGAAATTAAGTAACATCCATGCATGGACGCATGAAAATAATGGTTGACAATTCGATGCATTTCTTGTCTTACCAGGAGGTTTTGGTACTTTGGAAGAAATTTTTCAAATTGTCTCTTGTCGAATCCGAACATCCACCATAAACCCATTGGTTTGTTGAATGTTAATAATTTCTTTGACCTTTTGTTATTTTTTCTTGACAAAGTCAGGAACGAAATTTATCACTCCTTCTAAGCAAGACAACTTCTTATCTCTGCCTCCACTATTGATGAGCTCATTGATAAATTGGAAGCTTTTGAGTATGTACCGATAAGATATTAGCTCGATAGATTGGTCAACAGGAAGCAAATGGTGAGGAAGTAACAAGAAAAGCAAGCCGATCGACACTTTCTCTTTAATCGGTTTGATTTTATTGTACTTTGTTTCTGTTTAAATTTGTGTCTGCTTTCTCCAACAGTAATTTATTCTATCCTTTACTCATCTATATTTTAATATTGAGGACAATGTTATGATCTGGTTGGGGGAAAGGATCGTTGTGTGCCTAAAAAAAAAAAAAAAAAAAAAAAACAAAAAAAAATTCAAAAGTGTGTTTGTTAATATGTTTGTTGTGTTTGTCATCAATTAACAACAAAAGTAAATAGGGATGGCAGAGTAAGAAGTAATTTTTCTCTTGAGACGCATCTTAATTGGTGGCAGAGTAAGGAGTGTTTTTAGGTAGTAATTAATTAGTATTAAATTGTGGAAGTACTTAAGTTTTATTATCTGATTTCTTTTTAGGGTCTGATGTGGCACTGACTGTGTGCTTCTTTTTTTTGCTTGGCGTTGATTCACTTCTTATCAGGGTCAGATGCGGCACCGACTGTGTGCTTCTTTTCTGCTTGGCGTTGATTCACTTCTTATCAGGGTCAGATGCGGCACTGACTGTGTGTTTCTTTTCTGCTTGGCGTTGATTCACTTCTTATCAGGTTGTTTTGCTCTTTTCTATATCATATTGAGGATAATGTTATGATCTGGTTGGGGGAAGGATGGTTATGCAAAAACAAAAAAAAAAAAAACAAAAAACAAAAAAACAAAAAAAAAAAAAAAAAAAAAAAACAAAAACAAACAAAAACAAAAAAACAAAAAAAAAAAAAAAAAAAAAAGGTGTGTTTGTCGGTAATTTTCTAAACCAGCTTAAGGATGGCGAGTAGGAGTAAATTTTACTCTTGAGACGCATTTTAGTTGGGGTAGATAACTAGTTTGTGTGGAAGTAGCAATTGAAATTCAGGAAATTTGCATGCTTGAGTTAATTGTCTTCTTTCTTAAAAATCATATGTTTGGTTATGGATGTTGAATTGGTGGACTGAGAATGATAGAACTATATCTTGTGAGATCTTGAGCCTAATGGATGGATTCAACATTTATGCCATTCTCTTCTTTCTTGTGTGATTTTCACTCATGATAATGATCACTCTAGAACTTGCTTTGATTCTTTTTGAGGCTACGTTTTACTTGCATGCATGAACATGATTGAGGCCCTCTTTCTTAGCTAGTTTAACCAAATAGCCAACCTTGTTTTCAATATGATATCAAGCACTCTTTTGACTTCTTGAAAATTTTCTGATTCTTGCCAACCTTGTATATTTTCCTTTACTTAACCCCTTTGAGCTTATTTGACCATTCTTTGTTTCTAACTCATTACGTGCCTTAAATGAAAAACCATGTTCTAACCCAACATTAGGGAATAAGAGAGCATTGACTTTGTTATTTGATGAGTTCTTGAACAAGTGTGGGGGTGCATGTGCAAATTGGTTATATAAAAAAAAAGAAAAGAAAAAGAAAAAGAAAATACGTTTCTATAAAAAAAAAAAGAGCTGATTATTGCTACAATCAAAAGAATGCACCATGTGATATATTCATACCTAGAATGAGGGTGGATGATTGGAAATAACAAGAATAGAAGGAGAATATTCAAGCCTAAAGAAATTCAATCTACCAATTGATCTTTAACAAAACATTAGTTAGATATTGGTCATTGTCCTGTATGAGAAAAAAAAAATCTTGGGAAAGTTAGACTGAATGTTCTCAAACATCTTCTCCACTCTAACTGTATCATAATGCTCTTTTATTCCCTTTGGTATTTATCTTCTCATATTCATTTTATCCTCTTCTGTTACCTTGACCTCACTACAACCTTGAATAAAGTCCTCATGATTTGTGTGTGCATGTGTTTTGAGTAGTGGAGAAGTAGAAGATAAGCAAGCTTATGGTAGTGCAATTTTCATGGGTTGAATTGAGTGAAATACCTACCTTTTAAACACTTGAGAGATTGAGAGTAAATTCTGTGAGGATCTATCATTCTTTACTCATGCTTTTCAATTGAAGTATCCTTGCTTGTTGATTTGAGATGTGAAGATGTGTTACCTCATGAATGTTTGATTACTTGAATTATTAATTGATCTTCATTCTTAAATATTATTAAAAATTGAGTCTTTTAGAATGTTTAACTTTTGAGTCAGTTTTATTTTGTTTTGTTCGAGGACGTGCAAAAGAGTAAGTGTGAGTGGTATTTGATAATTAATGATGTCCAGTTGTCGAGTCTTGACTGGGGCAAAAAAAAAAAAAGGAAAAGAGCCTGTAGTTTGAAAACCCAAAAGGTCGGTCTAAGCAAAAGTTAAGGCAAAATCTCAGAGGAAGTTGGCCTGAAACACCTTGAAGGGTGCACCCAAACTGGGGCAATTTTGAATTGCGTGTGATCATCTACACAGGGGCAATTTTTTTTGCATTTAGTTGGCCATACTGGGGCAAAATTTTTGAAGGATTAAGGAGAAGTCAGTGTTATCGACAAATTGCGGAAATCAACTAGATGAGGGATAAAGTTAAACACTGGGGCAAAATTTTCTTTCAAGGAATCAGTCAAGCAATGGTTCATCTCATTTCTCAAAAGGAGAGCCGAGAGCGAAAAACAAAGAAAAAAAAGGAAAGAAGAAATGAGAAGAAGAAGGAAAGAACCAAAGCGTGTGAACAAGGTTTGATTGGTCAAAGCTTTCCAAAGTCGTCCTTGGTTCAAATGTTTTTCAAATAAAATTTAGAAAATAAGAAAAAAATAATAAAAAAAGAAAGAAAAAAAAAAAAAAGAAAGAAAGAGAAAAAAAAAAAGAAAAAAAAAAAAAGAAGAAAAAAAGAAAGAAAAAAAAGAAAGAAAAAAAAAAGAGAAAAAAAAAAAAAAAGAAAGAGAAAAGAGAGAAAAGCAAAGGAAAAACAAAGAAAAGAAAATGAAAAAAAAAACTTTTTGATCAAGATGCTTATTCCATTGTCATTTAAATTCCGGGACGCAGTTGCCCATTGTCTTTTAAATTTCGGGACTCAGTTGCCCATTGTCATTTAAATTTCGGGACTCAGTTGCCCATTGTATTTTCAAATTTCGGGACGCCAGATACCCATTGTCATTGCTTTTGGGACACCAGATACCCACTGTCTCTTAAATTCTGGGCCAAGCCCACTGTCTTTTAAATTATGGGCCAAGCCCACTGTCTCTCAAATTCTGGGCCAAGCCCACTGTCTCTTAAATTCCGGGCCAAGCCCACTGTCTTTCAAAATCTGGGTCAAGCCCACTGTCTTTTAAATTCTTGGCCAAGCCCACTGTCTTTTAAATTCTTGGCCAAGCCCACCGTCTCTCAAATTCTGGGCCAAGCCCACCGTCTCTCAAATTCAGGGCCAAGCCCACTGTCTTTTAAATTCTGGGCCAAGCCCACTGTCTTTTAAATTCCGGGCCAAGCCCACTGTCTTTTAAATTCTGGGCCAAGCCCACTGTCTTTTAAATTCTGGGCCAAGCCCACTGTCTCTCAAATTCTGGGCCAAGCCCACCGTCTCTCAAATTCTGGGCCAAGCCCACTGTCTCCCAAATTCTGGGTCAAGCCCACTGTCTCTTAAATTCCGGGCTAAGCCCACTGTCTTTTACATTTCAGGCCAAGCCCACTGTCCTTTAAATTATGGGCCAAGCCCACTGTCTTTTAAATTCTGGGCCAAGCCCATTGTCTTTTAAATTTTGGGCCAAGCCCACTGTCTTTTTAAATTCCGGGCCAAGCCCACTGTCTTTTAAATTCTGGGCCAAGCCCACTGTCCTTCAAATTCTGGGCCAAGCCCACTGTCTTTTAAATTTGTGGGCCAAGCCCATTGTCTCTTAAATTCTGGGCCAAGCCCACTGTCTTTTAAATTCCGGGCCAAGCCCACTGTCTTTCAAATTCTGGGTCAAGCCCACTGTCTTTCAAATTCTGGGCCAAGCCCACTGTCGTTTACCTTTTGTAAAGTCACCCAAGATATTTTTTTTTTCAAAAAAAAAAAAATGTGTGTCAACTGAGCTGTGACAGCTCGTTGACAATGTAGTGACGTCTTTGGCTTTACGCCGAGTTTCACTTTGGTAGGAGTAACGATGTTGCGACAACTCGTAAATCCACGTTTTAGCTCGCTGGTTTCCAAGCGGCGTCTTTACCTTGTCCATTCACCTCATCCCACACATTACCGGATAAAATTAGAGTTCATTTCTTTACTGGTTTCCTACGACGATAAAAAGAAAAATCACAATTTTTCTTTTATCTAATAAGAAACAAGTAAAGAGGGCAACTTCAGAACACCCAATTTTGACCGGACTAAAAGAAAAAATAATAAAAAAGAAACAAAAAAGAGAAAATAAAAAAAATAAAAAAAAAAAAGATTTTTGTTATCCTTTTTTTAACCCATCTTTTAACCCAAATACATAAGCCCAAAATATAATAGAAAATGAAAAATAAAAAAAAAGTAAAAAAAATGAAAAAAAAAAAAAAAATAATAAAAAATAATTAAAAAAAGATTTTTTTTTTCGTTGGGATAAAAATCATTTTTTTTTCCTCTTTAGCCATGCAAAGATCACCACCTTTGCGGCGAGGGACAAGCACTTTTGCCTCCCATTCTCTTTTTCCACAGTACACAGTTTTTGCTCCCCCACTTAGTTTCCCACTTACGCTACTGAACAAACAGATTCCCTCACTAATTGCACCTACTCCCTCACTAATTCACCCACTCCATTATCACCTGGCGGCTAGCAACTAATAAGAGAGGACCAACTTCAAGACCTTGGGGGGGATCTCTCCATCGGAGGCTGATATTAAACTTTCAAAGACCAACCTTCACCAAGACTCTTCAAGCACACCAACTTAATCAACTCACCATCACCTTCTCTCTAAGCTTCAACCGTGAGCATTCTGCACTAACACCTACGAGCTTACCCATTCCCTTCATCTTCATTATCAATATTCACCTCACTCACCAATTCACCTCCAACACCTTCTCCGTCTCCATTGAGAGCACATTCACAAACCATAATCACACCCCCACACTTCGGGAATTAACATGAAATAAAACCAATCACCAAACTTCAAAACCTCATCATCAAACCATCCCACAAACCAGACCTCCTACCTCTCAAATCTCCAAACCACATTTCAAACACCATCACATGCATCGACCGTCGAAATCCAAAGAGCCACATCCTTCCCCTTTCGACCGTCGAACTCAAGCACAAACTCCATCACATCCGACCGTCGACCCCAAAAGCAAGACCACCTACATTCTCCACCCGACCGTCGAACCGTGAGCTCCACTCTCTCACCGACAACCCATCCAAACTCCATCACCATCCACCAACCTTCAACTTGACCGTCGAACCCTAAATCTTTCCCTTCACCGACCGTCGAACTCCAAATCCTTCCCAACCAACCGTCGGATCAGATACCAAATCCTTCAACTAACCAACTGTCGGATCAGATACCAAATCCTTCAACTAACCGACTGTCGGGCTACCAATACCAGATCCTTCTCCTACGAGTCACCTCCTGCATTACCAGAGTGTTTATTGAGCAGCCTTGTGCTCGACCATCGGATCTCAGAAAGTAACTCCCGACCGTCGGACTTCAGAAAGCAATTCGACCGTCGAACCGAAGAAGCTAGCCACCTTCCCCTGCTAATTTGACCGTAAACGAGGTCCTTACTGTTGTATCTCTCAGTTTTGGGTTATCTGTTTCTTGGTTTTCTTTTTACGTTTCCTTGTTCTTTTTTTATTTCATTTATTATCAGTTTGTCGGGCTAGATTTTGGGAGTTAAAAATGATAAATAAAGAAATAATTAAACATTTTTAAAAAGGAATAAAAATGGGTTACCTGAGTTGCGACGATTGCTTTAAAACCCTTATATTTTGTAAATATCTCGAGTTGCGGCAAATGACTTGATAATTTACATTATTATTATTATTATTATTATTATTATATTTAAATTATTATCATATTTTTTTATTTTTTAGTTAAATCGCTAATTGGTAATTTTAAATAAAAGTTTTATAACAAATTTGATAATTAGTGGGTGACGTCTCTAGCGCGACGCGAGTTTCACCTATTTGATCATTAATTTGAATAACTGAGCCGCGACGATTTGTTTGATTCGAATTTTTAAAGTTTTTTTAATAAAATCAACCAACCCACAAATATTTTCTAAAGAACTACGTAACTTTGAGTTCCCCATAACACCAGGGGATACGTAGGAGCAGAATTTCATTTCTGTCAAGCCCAAATTTAAATTTTCATAATTTTGTGATTTTTCTAAAGAAAAAAAAAAGAAAATAGTTACAATGTCTTTGCAAAAGGGGTAAAATAAATATTTTGAGGATTGTTAATGATTTGCACAATTAACCTAAGGTACCGTCTTAGGATGGGTGTATTAGGGGTGCAGTGGGATTAAGTTTCCACCCTTCCTTAAACATAACCGACTCCCGAATCCAATCTGGTTTCAAAGACCATTTCCAAAGAAAGGTTTTCCAATTTTTCCAAATTCAAATAAAATTGGTGGCGACTCCATTTTTCCATTGTCATATTTTAAAATCATAACGAGTCGCTATATCCTTCGCCGCGATCTCCGGTCGCGACAATGACTCTTCATCATTTTCTTTGCATGACTCATTGGTTTTAAACCAATGAGAAGGAAGCTTACATGAGAAGCTTGCTTAGAGTCAACCAAAGTGGCTATGACTCATTGTGATGCACTAATGGGTGGCAAGCTTGGAGGAGAAGTTTTGATCTCCACCCTTGATGTAGTTCACGGCCAAGATCTCCTAGAATAAGCTTAAGTGATCAATTTGATCACTCCTTCCTCTATGTCTATCATGTCTATCTTGTTTAGTTTTCAAGAAGCAAATATATCAAAAGCTATCACAAAAACTCTCTCTTTTTCTCTCCTTGAAGCTCATGGCCAACCCCTCCCAAATGCCATCCAATTTTGTTTCATCCAAACTAAATACACATCTTGAACTTACACACCATTTCAAGACATTTTTGTGTTGCGACCAACATCTAGATCATCCATCTTTAACCTCTTTCTTCAAGCTCAAAGTTTAGAGGTTTTAGGTGAAGTTCTTAATCTTCACTCCTAGATTTTATTCTAAAGTCTTAGACCATAATCTTGATCAATGATCATCTTGTTTCAAGTTTTAGATTTTAATAAATTTATGTTTGATTTGTTTTAAGGGTTTTCTTAGAGGTAGAACTTGTTACAAGAGGACATCAAAGGAGCTTTGATCATCACCTTAAGGTAAGAGGGAGATTAACCTCATCAACCATGTTTTGGTGGTGAGAAACGAAATTGTGATTTGTGAAGTGAAAAATTCATGTGAGGATTTATTCACTTGTTGTATTCAATGGTTTAGGCTTGTTTGGCTTTATGTGATTTTTATGGCTTTAATAGTATGCATAAACTTGATATAGTAGAATTATGATGATTGAAGTATGTTGTATGCTATGATTTATGTTGGAAAGGAAAGAAATTTTGCTCCCAATGACCACTATGGCTCACTGCCATCATGCCCTCAAAAGGGCAATCCAATGCAAAAATGATTTTTTAATTGTGAAACCTAGATGATTTAGTGATAAGAAATTTAATTAAGGAGTTACAAGAAAAAAATGGAAATGAATAAATTTTATCATTGAACAAAGAATGATTTTCGGCCATGACAATGAAATAATTTTTAAGGATGGTTTGGAATTTAAAGTACTTTATTTAAGAAAGTTTTTATTAAGGGTAATGAACAAAGAATTTTAGAGATATCTTATTTAATTAAAATAATATAAATTTTTGTGAAAAACTTTAAGAAATATTAATTAAAGGAGGTTTACTTAGAAAATGTTGGAATTAAAAATGAGAAAAGTTTAAAAATAAGCTTAGAATATCAATAAAACATTTTACGCGATTAGAAATATGTAGAAAAACCTTTTCGCGATTTAAAAATGATGATTTTTAGTTATGCGATTAAGAAAATATTTTAAAATTTTTACGCGATTGAGAAAACGTTGAAAAAATGATATGCGATTTGAAAATGTAACAAAAGTGTTACGCGATTGTGAAAATGTGATAAAAGTGATTCGCGATTGAGAAAAATAGCAGTTTGTTGTCGAGCTGACGTACTGGACCCGAAAATATCAATGTTTGGTTGTAGCCGGTAATGGCTTGTGTTATGCATTAAGTCATTGATCATGCATTTTATAGACAGTGTCTGTTGAGGCTTTTTGCCTAGGAGATTAATTACACCTTCGTGCGGGTGCGAATTTCATTAGTGAAGGTCTATGAATGACCTTAGAGGCATCGGGGCACATGTATTCCACAAGTAGACAGTTGGTAGCTCCACTGGGCCATGGTGACTGAGCAATGCACTGATGATCTCAATGAGAACACTACTCTATTCACGATCTGGCATAGAATATCTTGTACAAGTCATGACGTGTACACTAAGAAAAAATATAGCACTTGAATTGAGGCGGATGACGTACATACATATCTTCTGGATCATTCTCTCTGAAATTGTGTTTTAGCTCCATGGAGTAAGAAGTTGGTACATTGTGCATATGCATAGTCAGTTGACATATTATTATGCTATATATATTTGTGGAATTATCTGTTATTTGATGAAATGAATATATTTGTTATTTCTGTATATGAATGGCATTATTGTCATTACTGTTTCTGTGCTGCTATGTTGGTATTGATGTAGGGGATCTCACATCTTTGTGTTATTATTTTGTCTGTTTCTATTTATGTTTATGTATGTGAAGACGACGATGGTGGCCAGGAGGAATTTGCTAGATTTTGTTAGACTACAGTTTCTCAAAAGTGCTGATGCTTGGCTTGTCCATTAGGACACGGAGCGTATAGAGTATTGTGGAGACATTACTCTATCCATAAGAAGGACCCGCCATGGGGTGACTACTTTTTCTTTTGCTGCTGTATATGTAGAGTTTGTTATGCCTATCAGGGAGTTGTGGGGTGATCTTCACTATACTCCTAGGGAGGACTCCGTTGTATTTTCTGCTCAGATTTTTGTTCGTCGAGACACTCCCCAGCCAAGGAATTTGTCTTTTGAGGATCCAGTAGAGGGCTCTTCTCATTAGGTGTTGTGAACTTGGGTCAGTCTAGGTTAGTTATGTTAGATGTTTTATGGTTTTGGTATGTAAGTATAATGTATTTATAGTTATAGTAAACTTTGTTTATATGTAAAGTATATTATTCAGTTCTTATGTTTTGTGTTTCCATAATTTGGTAAGTTTATGTTATCGTGAAAAAGGAATTTTGAAACTCGTATTTTATAATATTAATTCTTTTATGGCTTAGTTAAAGTTTTAAAAAGAGTTAGTTTGAAATGCAATGCTTTTCGGAGGGTGTTACATTTGGCTTTTTAACAGTAGTTTCAGGAGTGAATATGTATTTGTAGTTTAGTACTAGCAAGATTGTTTCTTAATCTTAAAAAGGATTAAATATTTAAGAATCCATAGTATACAAATTGGAATATAGGGTGTTCAAGTGAAGTCATATTAATGCACTAAATGCATAACACTACCACGACAAACTAGTAGAGTAAGATATAATAACCAAAGATAATCCAAGTGGAATAGTATTTCCTTATAGTTATAAGTCTTATAAGTATACAACATTGTCTAAGAAAAGATAGGACCAAAAGAACAAAAGAAAGAGCTATTGGAAAAAATTAATTATGACAAGTACCAAACCTGATTGTAATCAATGACAAGCAATAGTTACCATTTTTAATTTTTAATTTTTGTACAGGTGCTTCTATTGTGACCATATCCTCCACATGTTGTACAAGCCCACCTTTTAACCAATGTATGATTAAAAGATACTTCAAGACCACTTTTGAGTCATTTACTTTGAGTCCCCCTTTCTCCATCTTTCTTTCACCCTTTAGTTTGCAATATGTGGGAGGCTACAATTCTCACTTGTGAAAGCTCATTTACTTTGTCATTGATCAAAGATTGGTGATTTAAATCTGAAAGAAGAGTTTCATTACTAGTCAGCATTTCAGCTCCCATGGCAGTAGCCACTTCACAGGTGCGATCTAGTTCACCCATTATGAAATTGTATATATCTTCTAATTTTTCAACAAATTCTGATAATCCATTAAATCAAAGACACACATGCATACTTCTTAGTGCCCCCGACATATGATACTGGTCATTACAATCAACACTATGTTGACTAATTCCAATACCTCTATTAAATTTTTTTGTCCATCGCTGCAAAATATAGTGACTTGGGATCTCAACAAAATTCTAGCTTGAAATATCACTAAGATATGTCTACATAGAATCCCCATGAATTCATACAGTTGGTACCCATATTTGTTAACTTTTGAGTCCAAGTCCACATTAACAATGACAGTATCTTGAGGATCAAAACAACTGGATACTCTGTACCTTGATTGAGATCCATTTTTTTTAATCTTTTCCTTTGTAAAATGATTTATCTTTGCAAGTTCTTCTTGAAACTTCTTGAAAAAATATTTATTTTGTAGACTCTTGCAGTATGCTCTTCAATTTTTGATTCAATACTAAAAAATGCACGATCTATGTCAAGATTCAAAATCCTCCTTTCTCTCTTTCTCATAAATCTTCTCATATACTTTGTCATCTTTACTACAAATCCTCTTAATGAAGTTGTTCAATCTACAAATGAATCAAAAAATGCATTAATGCTCTCACTTCTCTGAGTAGTGTTTATTCCAAAAAAATAAGAATTTCTATAATAGATAAGTATTCATAACTTTCTAAGGCTGTATAAGCCTTAAGTCCAATCATTTTCCTTCAAATCATAAACAGTCATTTTCTGAAGCCAATCTTCTTCAAAATCTTCAATTGTCAGTGAGTCTTGAATGCACCTTTTTAAGCTACACTTAAAAGTTTTCTTTTTATGGTATATGTGTGACAACTTCTTAAGAAACTTCTTTCTAATATGCCATAAAGCACAACTGAGTTTCAAGAATACCTTCTCAAAAGCAGCTTTCATTACTAAATCTTGATCATAGATGATTGAAATTGGTTTTTTTTCCTATAAATTGCTTCCAACCAAGTTTCAAAAATCTACACAAAGAATGTTTCAGTTTCATCTTGCAGCAAAGCTCATCCAAATAAAATGGATTGACAATGATTATTTAGTCCTGTAAATGGAGCAAATGACATACTGTATTTGTTGGTTCTGTAAGTTGTGTCAAAAGTAACAACATCGATAAGCCAATCTACATCTTGCATCAATCCAAAAAACGTTTATCATGCAAGTATTATCATCGGAGACATTTACAATGCTCCTAAAAACTTTTTGAGCATTAATGCTCCATTGATTTTACTTGTTATATCAAGTAAAAACCTTTGACTTTTTTTCTTTTAACTGTAAATTTATGTAAATACAAATTTAATCCTAAATACATAAGAATTGGACTTAAACCCCTCTTTCTTTTTCTTTTTGCTGTTGGGTGAGGCTGAGTTGAGGGCATTTTGGATATTTTGCATCGTCTGGAGAAATTACAAGAAGAATCCCTGGTTCTGCTGCAACAACCTCCATAGAGGCGTAATAATCTCTGACATCATCCACTGCACCGTCGCTATCATCAGTGGCTCCACCACCACAGGCACCACCACCAACCCACCTCAACTACCCTAACTCGGTAGACTCCCCCCTGCTCCCAAAATACAGATTCCTAGGACGAGCCCTTCCCCCCAGCCTCTACCAAACTCCGCCTCATGTGCAGCTACGACGATCACATCGCCCACTTCCTTCCCCTTCTTTTTTTCACGAACAAGTGCCATTTTCAATAAAAGCAAAATGTAATAGAGCAAGGGCAGAAAAGGCTAGCATTCAAGATGCACACAGTGGTAGCAGCTAAGGTTTTTCAGTGGCTTAGATTTAGGTTAGACTCGAGTGGGTAATTGCAGGGTTTGGGCTCTGAAAATGGACGTGATTCTATGAGATTACGATTTTGATAACATTGCGAGAAGAAGAGTGAAGTGGAATTGCCTGATATAATTCCAAAGATTCACTTGCATACCAGATAATCATATCGCTTGATGAATGTTTTCTGTATTCTTAGACAACATTTGAAGAGGTTGATGGTAATGGTTCAAATGATGCTTTGATAATTCATTTTCTTTGATGATTTTCCTGCGCCACCATCTTCTCTGACGCATCACCATCCCAACTAAACCGCAACAAGAGCTTTTGTGCCAGAGAGTAGTTTGCAATTACCCATTTTCTAAAAGACCTAAGTTTTTAATTTTAAAAACCTTTCAAATTACTTATTCAACCAGTTTTTGGTTTTCCATCCTTGCCATTCATTTTTAAATTATAAAATCAATTGTTTTTATTTGTGGAGCATCAATGCTCAAAAAATATTTAGGTGCATTGAAAACGTTGCCATCTTCATCACATTGGATTGTATAAAAAAGTTAAGATTCTCAGTCTGCTTCTATTTACAAAAATTAAACACAGGTTGGGCATCTCTAACATCTAAGTTCTGTGTATGGTGAGTTCAATGGTGATTCTAACAATCCCTTTCAAAAAATGAACATTTATCAGAGTTAAACATGACTACAACCTTCCTAGTTAGTAAGCCTTCACTAAATTTTTCTACAAGACTCTTGGTAGCCATGCTCATTTTCCTCTGACTCCTAAGATAGGACATACTCTTGGAACTAACCATGAGATGATTGTAATCATTATTAAATTTTCTTTCAGCCCATTTACCATTATTATCCATCGATATAGTACGTAGTGCCTTACAACTTGCTCTTGATATTGAGAATTTTTTTTTTTACATTTTTCCTTTCCCATTCTCACCTTTTTTTTCAAAATCATTCATTGTGTAGTAACCTTCATTAGAACATAATAAAATGAAAGAATTAATTTTACTTGAACAAATGTGAACACCAAATCCTTTTTCTTTGGCAAAACCCTATAAAAGTCTTTCTCATCTTTTAAAGGACTGAATCTCATTCCATTGTTAACATATGGTATAGGTTTTGGTTCTCCAATATAGGATGCATGCAACACATCATTTGCCTAAACAATTTTTGGATCACCCAAAACATTATTTGAAGTTTGAAAATTACTTACTGCATTATTTTCAAACTCATTGAGAAGTTGCAAATCCATGTTAAAGGAACTAGTTGTATGCCCATCCATTTATTTTTAATACTATCTGCACACACAAAAAAAGCAAGAAGCTTTTGATTGAGTGAAAACTTGAAGATGGATGTTTGTGAATAGAAAATTATTGAATTTAATTGGCATGTTATGGTTATGACATTTGTATGGTATGACAAGAATTTGGGCTTTGGACGGATAATGGATTTTTTGATTTTTGGTATTGGGCTTGGAGGAAAGAGTTGGGCTTAGAGGAGAAATGACATACTTAGATTGGAACCAATTTGACCCAAAAGCTAACTTATGAATCTTTGGCCCATCCAAGCTTATAAATCACTCTTCTTCCTCTAATCTCTTCAATGTGGGACTTCCCACTTCACCATCACACACATTCCCATGTGTTTTCAACACTTCCCCTCACATGTGAGTGTGTGCAGTCAATCCAATCACACAAGCTCAAGGCCCATCTAAGATCATTGATGCTCTGATAACATGTTGAATTGAATTGGTATGTTATGGTTATGACATTTGTATGGTATGACAAGAATTTGGGCTTTAGATGTATAATGTTTTTTTTTTTTTGGTATTGGGCTTGGAGGCATTAGGCTTTAGGAAGGAGTTGGGCTTGGAGGAGAAATGACATACTTGGATTGGAAACAGTTTGACCCTAATGCTAGCTTATGGATCTTTGGCCTATCCAAGCTTATAAATCACTCTTCTTCTTCTAATCTCTTCAATGTGAGGCTTCCCACTTCACCATCACACACATTCACATGTGTTTTCAACAAAAATATTAGTGTAAATCAACACATAGTAAAACATCCGGTTGTCTCTAGTTATGTAAAGTCTTACTTTTATGAGTAAATTTAGTTGGTATATTAGGAATAATACTTGGGGACCATTACCACAGACTAAGAGTTAGTGTCACAATATCTTAAAGATGACATGCTATTCTATAGTATGCATAAATTCCATTCACACACATGCTCAAAGTTAATTTGTTACTTGTCACACACACACACACACACACACACATATATATATATATATATATATATATATATATATATATATATATATATATATATATATATGTTTCCTTTTCAATTTTTTTTTACAAAAATGATTACAAATATAAGTATAATTTACCTTACAAAATAATTATAATGATGACATTGAAAACACATACATACACATGCTCAAAATAGCAACATTTCTACAATAAAGCAAAATAAAGATAAATAAAAAAATTATTTAAGATATGTGGAAAAGAAAACTGTTCTGGACCTTTATCCAGAGTCATTTCCTGTAGATCAAACTGAAACGCAGCACGCCAAAGTTTGACATAAACTCCCTCAATAGAAATCTGCCTATGGTACGCGAATGAGGTCCTAGCTATATGTATATCGGACCACGGCATAGGGAAGTAACAACTTTGTTGTGAAATCTGCACAATGGATAAATCTTTATGATATCTGTTATTGTCAATCATGATCTTATGGAATAATAGCACCCATAATTGCCTCTGATTATTGACACCAACATTCTGATAATATAGGGATCATCTACAACTAAATAAGAGACATATCTCTTCTTGCTACTATTACGGGAACATATCCCTCTAACCTCTATAAATACCAGGCTTATTAACCTCTACAAGTAACTTGTCACCCATTGCATAAATCCTACTTGTGCACAACTTAATTTGAGCGTTGGAATCCCTTTGCAAGCACTAACCCCCTGCTTAACACACTTTGCTACTGCTGCATAAGGAGGAAACCATTATGACGTGCCTATCACAGGTACACATCTGAATCCACTTCAGAACATTGGCCCCATCTGTGGGAACCATAAACTTCTATTCTCACCTAACCATGGTGAACAAGAGACAGAGCATGAGGAGAGAAGACTTCCCATAAACTTTTGCAGATTGAAGGTGAGGACCAGCGGTGCAACGTCTTCCTCATCCTGTTCCACCACTAGCTGTTGAAACCTCTGTTGTGAGAAACTAGGCTCCCGATGTAGAGCATTTATGTGATGGGCATGAGACCTTGCTTTCTAATGAGAGCCCTCAGACATCGCATAGGATTCCTGCAATGGATAAATTTGGACTCCGCGTGCAAGAGGTTAATTTTGACGTTCGCAGATCCAGAATCCTAGTGCATTAGTGCTTAGGACTCCCAAACGATGAAGCTGATGATTATTTGTCTCACCTAAAACACGTAAATCAGTCCCATATATCCAGAAACTAGTTCCAAGATATGGTGCAACAATATATGCAGATGTTGGAAACACAATACCGCAGATTAGAAGATCTGGGATGAATTACGTATGAAGGTCAACACAGAACGCAATGTTAGAATGGAAGGCATAACACAGATAACGATCAAAGAGGGCCACGCACTAACCCCAGCATGTCCAATGTTGCTAATGACAACTTACAACTTGGCGATGAAGAGAAACTTTTCTCTGCCCAACTCCTGGAGTATAGAGTCCCAACGAATTTCAAATTCTCAGCCAATGTGGAACTTTATGATGGGACCACGGACCCCCAAGAACACATAGACGTCTATGTTCAATTTATGTGCTTCCATGGCAGATCCTCACAATTGTTATGTCATGCATTTCCTTTCTCCTTGAAGAAAGGAGCCCTTTGATGGTTCGTTGCTTTGTCATGAGGATCCATCACTGAATGGCCAGTCCTAAGACAACGTTTCTTGCTTCAGTACACTACTAGCAAGGAACAACCTAAATCCATTGAGTCATTATCTAAAACTCGCCAAGGGAGTGACGAGCCCTTTCACGAGTATATTAAAAGATTCAGTGCGACATGTATAAATATGGAGAACTTTGATGACTGGATTGCCCTCCATTATGCCAAAAGTGGCCTCCGAGCTGGTTTCGAATTCTTCACTTCTATGGTAAAGAAAAAATCAGAGAACATGCAAGAATTTTGGCAACGGCCTCAAAAATATAAACCTTGAGGAGGCAACTGAGGATCAGAGAAGATTGGAGAAAGATGAGCCATTTCACCAGATAGTCCAAGGATAGTCCACCCCAAGGCAAATACTTTAACTACACTACTCTGAACACCCCACGAGAGACAATCTTGAGTGAAGTGTTACAGACAGAGTTTCAAGACATTAAGAGGCACTCTTTTTGAAGAAAAGTAAGTAGGAGGATCGTTCCAAACATTGTACACGGCATAAAAGTTATGGCCATGTAACTAAGGATTGATATCAATTTCGTAATACAATTAAGTTCTTGATCAGGGCAGGACGACTAGAAAGTACGCTAGTCGTGTCCAAGACAATAATCACCACGAAAGACAGAGAGAAGGTAGACGGAGTCCTTGACAAAGCCCATCTCCACACCAAAGAAGAACTCGAAGTCCAAGTAGAAGAACCCAGTGTTAGCCATGGCAACCATTACCCAAGAGGGGGGTGAATTGGGTAATTACAAATTTTAATAAAACTTTGACAAATTATGCATTTTGAATAACTCAATTAATAAATGCAGCGGAATAAGTCTAATAAATGTATAACTATTGAGCATTACTCAAATACAACTTGGGATATATGATGAACTAAGTGAATAAGCTAGATATCAAATTGTAACAATCAAAACATCAAGATATGTAATAGATAAATATATTTCACCAAATAGTGAATTTAAAGAGTGTAGGAAAGAGAGAATCAAACTCAAGAATTTATCCTGGTTCAGCCACCAACCACTTGTGGCCTACATCCAGTCCCCAAGCTTAACTTGAGATTTTCTTCACTATCTCCTAGACTTCACGGGTGCTAGAAAAACCTTTGTACATACAAGAGCACTCCTCACACCTTGGGATACCTCACCCTTGTGCTAGAGCCTCCAATTCTTCAAGCTTCATAGGTGCTTGATGACCTTTACAATCAAGAGCACTCACAACACCTTTGGGATACCTCACACTTTGTGTTTGAGTCTCACTACAAGGGATATCTCACCCTTTTCTCTCTTGAGGGATACCTCACCCTCTTACAATGATTTTAAGGTGAATAGAAAGAATAGAAACTCTTACAAGAGTAGATATACAACTTGAAGAACAAAGAATGGATAATAAGAAAACTCTCTCAAGAGTGGATAATACAAGTTGAAGCTCAATGGGTATAAAGGATTCATACTTTAAAGCTCAAAATATGATTTTGATAATTCAAAGATCAAACCAAGTGTTCAAGAGTTTCTCTAAGTGTAAATGCTTCAAATATCACTTATATAGAGAGCCCAAATGATAAAATAGCTGTTGGTAGTATTTAATAATGATTTTCTATGAAAACTAGTCATTTATAGCCGTTAGAAACGTTCCTGGGCACTTGGTAATCAATTACAAGTTTCATGTAATCGATTACAAGCTTTCTGGGTACTTTGTAATCGATTACACACTTTATGTAATCGATTACATGGCTTCTGTCAACGCTGTAATCGATTACATGATTTGTGTAATCGATTACACCATTTCTGGTTTTCAAAACCGACTTTAAAAGGTCATAACGTCTTCATTTCTTATCCAATTAAAGCAAATGACCACTCATTGGAAAGATCTTTGAGTCTATTTTCATATGAAAGAAGTTTCAGAACAAAAATTAAAGTATTTTGGAAGATATGATGAAAATAGTAACCAAAGGTCAGATTTTCAAAACTCAAACTTTAATTGGTCATAACTTTTTCGTTTCTTATCCATTAAAGCAAATGACCAGTCATTGGAAAGATCTTTGAGTCTATTTTCAAATGAAATAATTTTAAAGTAAAACTCAAAGTATTTTGAAAGTTATAATCAAAAGAGTAACAATATGTCAATTTTGCAAAACACAAACTTGACTATTTTTCATAGATTTGAAATACCACCAAGACTAGCTTTCCAAAAACATTTTGTTGGGCATTTAAGCATTTAGAAACACTTGCAAAGATGTTTAAAACTTATTTGAGCTTAGTGTGATTCCTTTTTACCTTTACACAAGATCTAAGTCTTATAAGCTATTCTTGAAGAACATTGGGACTTAATCTTTTGCTACCATCAATTCTTGATGTAATCCAAGCTTCCAAAGAAAATCTTCTCTTCAAAACTTGCAAAAGCTTGGAACATCTTTTCATTCTCATCCTTCTTGAGTTGAGCATAGTTGTGATCTTTTGCTTTCTAGTTATAATGCTCACTCTTGATACTTGGACTATCCTATAAAGTATTGCTCACTTAAAACAAGCATAGTTAGTCCAAATTCATAACTTAATATCTTAATATGTATGATTCATAAATGTATAACTCTAGTTAGTCTAACATACATATAAGAATGTTTCATATATCTCATTGCATGATTATTAAGTGAAGTATAACTAAATAAAGTACATAATCATGCATGATTCAATATATCTCATTAAGCACATGTATGTAACATGATTAATATTCTTTTGTAATGCATTTGACATCTATTAAGTACAACTATAAAGCATAAGCATCATTCTTTTTGTTTTGTATTTATCATCATCAGAACCTAACATATTAAACCATTGGGGCAAACTTATTTCCACAATCTCTCCCTTTTTGATGATGACAAATCACCAAAGAAAAATATGTTTAGCAATATATAAGAATATATATTCATGTAAGCATATCAAACAATAAGCATAATAACATATTTTTCTTTCCAATTCTTTCTCCCCCTAGTTGACATCAACAAAAAGGCTTAAGAAGGAAATATAATATTTTCTCCCCCTATAGATAAAACTCATGTTATCAAGAAGGGTAGGATCTTCTCAATGAAAGAATCAAAAGATATGAAGTTTAAGCTTGAAATTATGTCTAGCATATAATATTTTGAAAGTTTACTTTCTTTCATTGATAGAGAGAAAGACAATAAGAAATGATCTTAGTTGACATGTTGATAGTATTAACAATAAAATATTTCATGTCAGACAAGGATGTAAGCTAAGAGATATAAGCAATAATTTAAGAACTAGGCTCCCCCTCAAAATATGCATATTATCAAAATATCAAATATAATGGTTTAACATAGTTATACATATGTTCTTAGTCAACAAGGATATGGAAGAATGATATGTAAGATAAGTTCCCCCTTATTGAAGAATAAGATAGATAAAGGAAAATATGCATGCTAAGACCATATAAGCACATTACCATAAAGAAAAGTAAGGCATAGATACATATTCTTAATCCCTCAAACAAAATCATTTTAAAAACTTCTCCCCCTTTCAAAAAGAATTTTATAATAACACATTACATTTCCATTAGAAGGGTAGAAGGGTTTTATATTGAAACCACATATTCCTTGAGAGTAATCAAATCCAAGTTAAAGGAAATTTGAAAGTACATCTCCTCTCTTTCTCATTAAACAAGAGCCTTGAAAAGATAAAACACTTTTGAAGAACAAGGCTTATCTTTTGAAGTATCAAGATGGTTTCTATAGAATATTTCAAAAGATCTATTTGAAAACTTTTTAAAACATTTTCTCAAGATTTAATAAGACTTTTCAAAGCAAATGAAGAGAATACTACATTTATAGCACAAATTGAATGATTTCCAAATTTTCAAGACAATTAGGAGGTGAAAATACTTTCAAGTTCTTAAGACAAGTTCAAAAGATTCTCAAGGATATGGAACTTAAAAAGCTTCTTTCAAATATGTTAGGAGATTTTGCCTTAAAAAAAACTTTTTTATTAAATAAGAAATTCTTTCAAAAAGAGCATGATTCTCATAAGTGTTATATTACTAATAAACCATAGATCAAGAGAATCATAGATATCAAACATTCATCATGATGAAATATGCTATAGTGATCAAAGAATGTATAGAACTAATATCAACCATATATGCAATGACAAAATTAGCAAGTTAATATCCAATTAAGTACTTTGTCAATGCTAAGCATACTTCTCATGTAAGGAAATCATCTAATCTTTTAAGATTAATTTATCAACAAGTATCATATAATCCATAGCATATAGAATACCGCAATAGTTTAGAGATAGAGATACTTATTGGGTTAGATAGAAAGTGATGCTCCTTTAGAATGTTCTTCATTTATAGGTCCTTGTACTTTCTTCCATTGAGTATTTCATTCCATTGCACCTGAAGAAAGTTTCCTCATGTTCCTTTTCCTTCAATATTTCTCATTTATCCATATATGCTTGACATTTCAATATTTGATGACTATATTTCAAAAGTTCTCTAAAACATGGGTTAGCATCAAATATCATTTAAACTTATTTACAAACATAATTTAGGTTGATATACAATGTAAAACATGTACCACATTATCAACCATGAATTGTTAGCTCTAAAGAGAATAAAAGAATGATATATGCACTTGAATCCAAAAGCACAGTTTAAGCATTTTCAAGGCAAGATTCAAGTTTATCAAGAAACACATGATCAACATCAAAACTTATATAAGTATTTTGGGACAAACAATGATCATGTAAGGCATTTAATATCAAGTAAGGAATTTTAATATGCACACATGCTAATCAAAAACAAGAAGTTTCTTATTGTAATGAAAGAATTAGAAAATCGTGGAACTAAAACTTTTGAAATCATTCATGATTCATTTCAAGATATACTTCATTAAAAAAAAACATTGAAGTTCAAAGATAAGTTCATGGAACAAAAAAAAGAATCATTTACTTCTTGTTTTCAAAATATGAATATATCAAGCAATTTCAAACAAGAAGACAAATAACTTTTAACTATCCAATCTCTAAATATGCATATAAGCAAATTGAGCATCAAAGAGAAAGGATTAGAACTACTTATGAGCAAGTGAATTTACATATTTGAGTGAAGAGAATTGGTCACAAGCTCAAGAACAAAGATATTGCCATAACATGTCATTCAAAGCAAAATGTGTGCATATCTAACATGTTAGCACATATAAAAATATTTTTAAAACGTACTGCAAGAAAAGCACAACTTAAGGCATGATAAGGCATAAAAACAAATCTTTACTTATCCAAATATCACATGATATACAATTTAAAGTATAAGTAAGGATAAGAGATTAATATCACCAAAAGTGTACTCTTTGAATTTTTGTAGGTGACTCCAACTTCTATGCCTCAAGGTCCCTTGAGAATGTTGTGGTTCTCCATGTCTTTCTTTTTATGTTTTTCATCACTTTTGGAGAACTTGGACCATTTTAAGTTTTCCCAACCTCAAGTAGCACGATTATTTTTCACTTCATTTGCATGCTTGAACTAATGGTCACACTACAACTACAACACAATTCAAAGAAATTTCTTTGGTATCCGCCAATTTTGGATCCATAGAGGTTAGTCATTGATCATTAATCTATTATGCTCTCATAAATATCAATTTTTCCATAGTATGTAAATTGAGCACAACATATTTAAATAATCAATTACCATTAAGCACATAGCCAATAACATGCTTACTTTTATGATATATAGACAATTCAAAACATAACAAACATACCTAGGTATTGTAGAGCCTCATGTACCAAGATATATAACAAATTAATGAGCTATGGTACAATAAAAATAAACATAATCATGTGCTAAACAAAATATTTAGATTTTACCAAGAGCACATGATTCTATTAATCACTTAAGGCCTACAAGGAATGTACCTCAAATTTATTGACTTTACAAGTGAATGTTCATGAGAGGTAAAAACTTTTGATACCTTGGCTTTGTTGACCAAGGAAACTTTTTTCTTTACCCATTGCTTCTCTTTTGGTGTTTTGAACTTTGAAAGTTCCACATTTTGTACTTGAGAAGCTTTGGTTGGAGTCATCTTCCTTCTTTGATCAAAACTTCTACCATTGGGCTTTGGAAGCATTCCCCTTGATGATTCCTTCTTTACTTGACCAATTTGTTCATCCTTTTGAGAAGTTTTCTGCATAATTGAAATACTAGGAGGATATTTTGGTACCTATTTCATCTTGGGTCCTTGAATGTTAGTATTAGGGCATTTAAGATTTTTAGGAACCCATAACATACTATTTCTCATATAAGGATTTCTTCTATAATTGCATAAATGAGAAATATGTCCTAGATGACCACAAAAATTACAAACAATTGAATCTAATGATGGATTGGTCCTTTGAAGATCATCTTTGAAAAACTTAAGCTTTTTGTTGGTAATATATTCTATGTTATTTTTGCCACAAACCTTACTTGAATTTTCATGTGAAATAACATCAATTGCATTCTTATTAACACACATGAATTGTAAGAAAATAGAATCATTAGCTTTGACAAATTCAAAAGATAAGTTCTCAACTTGATTTTCTAAATCAATGCATTTTTCACAAGAAGTTGATGTTTCACATTTCAAAGGCATTTCCTCATCAAGAAAAGCATAATCATTTTTCAAAATCTCAATTTCATTTTCAATGGAGAAAATGTTTTCCAAACAAGATAAATTTTTATTTTTTAAATTTAACAAACCATCATATAATTCATCATATACACATTGTAGCTCATCATAGGAAGGACTATAATCTAGTTTAGCATTATTTACCATAAAGTCCTTTTTAGCCATATATGAAGTAGTCTCCATTCCTAGCATACTTGGCTCTTTAAGGAAATCATCATCTTCCTCATTATTGTCTTGCTTTGCCACTTCTTCAAATTGAGCATCATTTTGAGAATGTTTTGCACAACAAGATTCCTTCGATGACTTTTCCTTTTCTTGCTCTTTATATACAACTTTATGTACAAAATTTTTATTAGCAAGATAAATAGAATCAAGAGCATCCCATATATCTTTAGCACTAGAGCAACTCTTAATTCTATCATAAGCATCATCATTTAAACCATTTCTCAAGATTTGCATAGCTCTAATGTTCAACGAAAAGCATTTTCTATCATAGGCATTCCAAGATTGTTTTGATTTGTAAGTAAATTCATCGAGCACAATATCCCACAAATCAATATTAATAGATTGCATACAAATTTCCATTCTAACTTTCTAATAAACGAAATTCACACCATCAAAGAATGGTGGTTTATTAATTTCAAAACCTTCTATTTTGAAAAGCTTGTAATGGTTGCCAAACAAACAAGGATCTTTAACTCTAAACTGTTAAGCTTTTACCAGAGCACGAAGCTCTGATACCACTTGTTAGCCATGGCAACCATTACCCAAGAAGGGGGTGAATTGGGTAATTACAAATTTTAATAAAACTTTGACAAATTATGCATTTTGAATAACTCAATTAATAAATGCAGCGGAATAAGTCTAATAAATGTACAACTATTGAGGATTACTCAAATACAACTTGGGATATATGATGAACTAAGTGAATAAGCTAGATATCAAGTTGTAACAATCAAAACATCAAGATATGTAATAGATAAATATATTTCACCAAATACTGAATTTAAAGAGTGTAGAGAAGAGAAAATCAAACTCAAGAATTTATCCTAATTCAGTCACCAACCACTTGTGGCCTACATCCAGTCCCTAAGCTTAACTTGAGATTTTCTTCACTATCTCCTAGACTTCACGGGTGCTAAAAAAACTTTTGTACATACAAGAGCACTCCTCACACCTTGGGATACCTCACCCTTGTGCTAGAGCCTCCAATTCTTCAAGCTTCACAGGTGCTTGATGACCTTTACAATCAAGAGCACTCACAACACCTTTGGGATACCTCACACTTTGTGTTTGAGTCTCACTATAAGGGATACCTCACCCTTTTCTCTCTTGAGGGATACCTCACACTTTGTGTTTGAGTCTCACTACAAGGGATATCTCACCCTTTTCTCTCTTGAGGGATACCTCACCCTCTTACAATGATTTTAAGGTGAATAGAAAGAATAGAAACTCTCACAAGAGTAGATATACAACTTGAAGAACAAAGAATGGATAATAAGAAAACTCTCTCAAGAGTGGATAATACAAGTTGAAGCTCAATGGGTATAAAGGATTCACACTTTAAAACTCAAAATATGATTTTGATAATTTAAGGATCAAACCAAGTGTTCAAGAGTTTCTCTAAGTGTAAATGCTTCAAATATCACTTATATAAAGAGCCCAAATGAAAAAATAGCTGTTGATAGTGTTTAATAATGATTTTCTATGAAAACTAGCCGCTTATAGCCGTTAGAAACATTCCTGGGCACTTGGTAATCGATTACAAGCTTCATGTAATCGATTACAAGCTTTCTGGGCACTTTGTAATCGATTACACACTTTATGTAATCGATTACATGGCTTCTGTCAACGTTGTAATCGATTACATGACTTGTGTAATCGATTACACCATTTCTGGTTTTCAAAATCGACTTTAAAAGGTCATAACTTCTTCATTTCTTATCCAATTAAAGCAAATGACCACTCATTGGAAAGATCTTTGAGTCTATTTTCATATGAAAGAAGTTTCAGAACAAAAATTAAAGTATTTTGAAAGATATGATCAAAATAGTAACCAAATGTCAGATTTTCAAAACTCAAACTTTAATTGGTCATAACTTTTTCGTTTCTTATCCGTTTAAAGCAAATGACCAGTCATTGGAAAGATCTTTGAGTCTATTTTCAAATGAGATATTTCAAAGTAAAACTCAAAGTATTTTGAAAGTTATAATCAAAAGAGTAACTATATGTCAGTTTTGCAAAACACAAACTTGACTATTTTTCATAGATTTGAAATACCACCAAGAGTAGCTTTCCAAAAACATTTTGTTGGGCATTTAAGCATTTAGAAACACTTTTAAAGATGTTTAAAACTTATTTGAGTTTAGTGTGATTCCTTTTTACCTTTACACAAGATCTAAGTCCTATAAGCTATTCTTGAAGAACATTGAGACTTGATCTTTTGCTACCATCAATTCTTGATGTAATCCAAGCTTCCAAAGAAAATCTTCTCTTCAAAACTTGCAAAAGCTTGGAACATCTTTTCATTCTCATCCTTCTTGAGTTGAGCATAGTTGTGGTCTTTTGCTTTCTAGTTGCAATGCTCACTCTTGGTACTTGGACTATCCTATAAAGTATTGCTCACTTAAAACAAGCATAGTTAGTCCAAATTCATAACTTAATATCTTAATATGTATGATTCATAAATGTATAACTCTAGTTAGTCTAACATGTATATAAGAATGTTGCATATATCTCATTGCATGATTATTAAGTGAAGTATAACTAAATAAAGTACATAATCATGCATGATCCAATATATCTCATTAAGCACATCTATGTAACATGATCAATATTCTTTTGTGATGCATTTGACATCTATTAAGCACAACTATAAAGCATAAGCATCATTCTTTTTGTTTTGTATTTGTCATCATCAAAACCTAACATATTAAACCATTGGGGTAAACCTATTTCCACACCTAGAATGCTAGGATAGGATCCCAAAGTCCACCTCGCTGTGATACAAACGATTGGCAAGACAGGAACACGGACGCTTTATCTGATGATAATGACAATTGCCATACCCCCCCCCCCAACAGAACCATCAATACAATTGTTGGTTGGTTCCCAAATAGTGGTTCATCCAATGGTGCTCTAAAAAAAAGCCTTTAGGGTGGTAGTGTTGAGTGTCTCCCACTCCGAGTCTAAGTCACGTATTGGAGAGATGAAGACGCCCCCATCACCTTTTCAGATGAGGGATATGGCGAAATTATCCTGGATCATGATTACCCACTAGTTATTTCAGAAATAATTTCTAATGTCGAAGTCTGGTGTATCTTCGTGGACCAAGGGAGTTAGGCAGACATAATGTTCATGGACCTCCACTAGAAGCTAGAACTTCCACGTACGAAACTAACCCCCTTCGATAGGGAGTTTACGGGGTTTATTGTAATACCCTAGAAAATCATGTTAGACTTATATATAGTTATAGAGGTAGCCTAATACTTACTTAATATGTCTGTGAAGTTTTGTGACTTTTTGAGTACGTTTAGTCACTTTGCTGTAACACTATGTGTGAAATATAGCTGTTATTTACCTCGAAAGTGACTTAAACTACTTAGTTAGTGGGAATAAGTGTGGAGAGTTTGTTTCCAAGTCACAAATGTGGGAACAGTACTATAATTAAAATTTGAGAATTTTCAGAGTTAGTTTGACATTTTTATGTATACTAGTTGTGTGTTTTAATGTCGGATTGACCCATAGCTGATATGAAAATATCAATTTTTAGTGAAATAGAATTTTTAATGAATCTTAAGATTTATTTTGAATCTGTTGGAAGCTACGAAACTAGATTTGGAGAAATCTAAGTGTTTTTAGCAGATCGAGATTTTGGTACCTATCCAAGAGAAGCCAAATTAGACTTCTCTTGTTAAATATCCCACGGGTGGGATATTTGAGAAATAGAAACAGAGAAGAGAAAACGTGAAGAAAGAAGAATGAGGAGAAAGAAGAAAGAGAAAAGGAAGGAAAGAGAGGAAAGAAACCAAAGAGTAGGATCAACAATCAAGGAAGAAGAATTAAGAAGAGGTTGGCTTCATCTTCAAGACTTTGAAGTAGGGGGAAATTTATATTACTTCATGACTTCATCTTCTTCATTAGGTTTATGGGGACTTGATGGGGGATATGGGGTTTTGAAGTATGAGAATTGTGTTTATGTTAGTAAATGCATAAATCTTGTTAGAAAGCTTGAGAATAGCATGTTTTTAGTTTGCTAGAGGCGTGAGAACAGTTTTTCATCACTTGAACACCCTTGAATGTTATTTGAGTTGAAGATGGGGGTTTTAGGTTTAGGTGGATGAATGATTTGTGATTAGTTGATTTCTGGGAAATTGAGGTTGTTTAAGAGTTACAATATGTTGATGGACATTGTGGAAGGTTGAAAATCACATGGAGGTGAAGTTTGAGTGATTGGAAGAAAGGTAAGTTCCAATGGAACAGTACCTGAATTTGTAAAATTCTGTAGAATCCATGTTCTGTTCTTGGCGCCGCGGCGTGAGTGTGATGCACATCTAGTACTGGAACTCAAGAGCAGGGCGCCGCGACATGGCTGAGTTTGTGCCGTGGCGTGAAGTCCAGTTTTGGACAGAAATTGTTGTGTGATGCAATAGGACCTATGATAGGTTTACTTGCTTTGTTTGTACTTCTTAGTAAGTAATGAGACTCTAATAAGGGTATTTAATGAGGTGTGAATGTATTGAATAAAATGGATTCGTAATGCTAATTATGTGAGATAATTAGGCATGATTATATACATATAATTTGCATTATGATGAATCGAGGAATTGAATTTCCCTAATTGTAGGAATTATTCATGTTTACTCTTTTAAGAGTATTAAAGTACTTCTATAAGTATTTGATGAAGTGTTGTGAATTGAACCTGAAATGCATATAAATCAATTGTGAAACTAGTTATCGGAAGTAATTAGTAATTATTTTGCATGAGATGTTTGTGGAACATATTGAGGTGCGTAATATCTTCTCTATATGATTGTTGAATCATAGTGATTTGTAATGCTAATTATAAGTGCTTAATTAGTAATGATGATATACTTGATTGTATGTGATGCCTTATTAATAAGTGCAAGCCCCATTGTAACACCCCAAATTCTGACTATATGAATGATAAATAGCAGAATTACACTGTTTTGCATTTTCTGTGTGTATAAAATTAATTTGACTGTTCTGAGATCATATTTGATCATTCTGTGTGATTGCTCTGGCTAGGAAAAATAATATTTTTCAGTAGGGAAATTTGATCTGTCTCACTGGAAGCGGGGATCTTACTAAACTCGACTCGAGTGATTCAAAAGAATCTTTTAATTTTTAGAATCCATCTATGAAAATAAATAATATTGTACTAATAAATATCCGTAATTGCACACATAGCGATCGTTGCTATGAATGTTGGACCGATAAGTTGTAATTAATAGAAAAAGTGTTTAGAACATTTCTTGTAAGTAAAATTAAAGTGAACCAATAGGATATAGTCAAAACAATTGGTTGGACTTTTCTAACCGATGAGAATTGGTCAAGGAAAGAAGTTTAGACTTTCTTGTGGACCATTAGATTTGAAGCTTGACTTAGAAGTTTTAATCTTCACCATTGATTCAATCAATGGTGTAAAACAAAACTTAACAAAACCATCAAGTAACATTCACAATAGATAAGATTAATGGATAAGATTTAGTCAACATTAATTGCTTGACTTTTTCTTAAGAAATTAATTAACCTTAATTTAGTTGTCCTAATTACCTAATTAAGCAATTAAGTAAACTAACTTAACTAAGGATTAGTTATAACTTAGTCCTTACTTTAATATCCTAATTATAATTAGAAGTGATGATGTATGATTAAAATGTATTAGATACAAGCTAAATACGTTAAACTTAAATTAGTTATGTACTAGAAGGATTAAGTAAGAATGGTTAGGAGATTAAACCCAATTAATTGGCTAATCAATAAACTAGTAATTAGGCTTGAACTAATGATGAATTAAGGACTTAAACTCACCTAAAACTACCATGGACAAGCAAGAGAATTTGAGGCCCAAAGAAGAAAAATTTGGGCAGCCAAGAAAGACCTAAACATGCCATGGTCTAACTGAATTGGAGCAAAGCAAAATTTGGGGCCCAACAACAAGAAACTTGTGGACGGTCCAAAGAACAATTTAGAGCAAACAGAAACAACAACCACGTCCAAAGAGAAAGAGCAAAGACCGTCCCGCCAGAATTGTGAAGCCTATATGTAATATTTGAATGTCCAAATGCCATGCAAAGTCAAGTGAGCAACCAATGAGAAGAGAGAGTCATTGTGCAATTAATGCATGGCTACTTAAGCAAGCAAAGGCTCACTCACGTCTATCACAAAGGCACAACACGAAAGAAAGATGGCGGCAAAGAAATGGATGGAAGGGATAATGATGCAATAAAATTCTTAATTTATCATCACAAGTAATTCACTAACGGACAATGAAAGCTCATTCACGTATTCATCTTCATTTTTTCACTTCTCAAATATAAGCAAATTATCTCCCAAAATATTACACGGCCAGCAGCTCTCACTTTCTTATCTCTACTTTTTACTTCTCAAGGCATAAGTCCATTTCTATCCAAAACACCAAAGAAAACTCACGTACCTCTCTTCCATCTTTTTCTTCCAACCGGTCATCATCTTAAACTTACACCATTCACCCTTTAAAATACTTATCTCTTGGTTGGCTTCAACTTAAATTCTACTCTAAAATCATTTCTTCTTCACAAGGTCCTAAGTTTCTTCAATCTTCTTCCTAAAAAGGTAAGTTTTAAGTTAATGATTCTAAGTTTGATTTTAAATTTTTTTTTAACCATGATTTTTCCATGGTTTTTCACCTTAATTCTTGTAGGATCCTTCATTAATTTTTATTAAAAAATTTTAGGGCTTGTTAGGAGATTTATAAAGTCTCAAGGCAAGGGAGGAAAACTTACAAAGCTTGTCTTCAAGAGGTAAGAGGAGACTCTACCTTACCACCCATGTTTTGGTAGTATGAGGATGGTATGTTTGGTGAAAAATCCCTAAGGATTCATTCACTTACTTGTTTGAGGGTCTTGGACTATATTGATTGGATTTGTTGTGATTGGACCGAATTGATTAAACGTATTGAGATGTGTTTGATTGTGTCTGTATGCTTGGACCGTATTTGAGATGTGGCTGCTTGTGTTTCTAGGTTTGTATGTGTAGTATTTATGAGATACGATTTTATTTCAGTATTTGTTTATATGTTGTGATGCTTAAGGAAATGATAATGTATGGGTATGTAAAATATTAAGGAAATGATAATGTATGGGTATGTAAAATATATACAGTACGGGTACGAAATTTATACGTAAATTTTATGAGAAATGGAATTAATTGGAAATACTGTGGAAATATGTAATTAAAATGTAAATTTTCTGTTTTGAGGGACTAAAGTGGAAATATTCTGTTTTGAAGGACGAAAAATGTAAATTATGGGTTTTGAGGACTATAATGTAAATATGAGAGAAATACAAAAAATTTGATATTAAAATAAGTAAAACAAGAATTTGATTTAATACGTATGAAAAATGTTCACGCGATTGGAAAACGTTGAAAAAAATCACTACGTGATTCGAAAAGGCTATTGCAATTGAGTCGCGAATGAAAATACATGAGAATATGACTACGTGATTAAATTACGATATTATCACCGTTAAATTATTTTATGAACCCCGTATATGTGATATTAGTAGAAATTATGAATAGTGCATAGTACATGCATTGGAAAGGTCCAAAGGACTGTGTAAGGCAAGATGCCTAGGAGAGATTACACCTCCTGAGTGGGTGCGATAAGCGTAGTGTAGGTCTCTGATTGACCTTGGGGACATTGGGGTGCGGGTTGCCTACAATGGACAGTTGGTAGCTCTTCTGTACCGTGGGTTAGACCGATGCAACACACCAATGATCCGGACCGAGACACTATCCCTAATCATGATTTGATAAAGACTGTCGTGCATGTGCTAGATGTGCAGAAAATGAGCACGTGGTCTGAAGCACGTTGGTGCCGACAGATCTTTTCAGTCATTCTCTTCGACTTGAGTTGTAGCTCCATGGAGTAGGATATCGAGTCAGTGTACATTTGCATTCATAACGGATATATCATTATAAATTTATTTATGTGTAATTCTTGTTCGTGGTAATTATTATATTGAATACTTGAATATTAAAAGTAGCATAATTGTAATTTTTCTGTTATTTCTTGTGTAATGATTATATTTAAGATTAATGGCATAACTGTAATTATAGTATGATGTCTCGTATGATATTTTGAGATTTGTTTATCTTCATTGCTACCATACTTGGAATTGGCATAGGTGATCTCACCTCTTGTATATATATATTGTATCATGTATATGTATTGTTAAGACAATGAGCCGACCTAGAACGTGAAGTAGAGAAAGATCCAGATTCTGAGAACCTAGAGTTCGATGGCGGTAGAGATTCCTAGCTTCTTGGGTTACTCGAGACCGACCTTCATTGACGGGGACAATGCATGGACCTGAAGACCTAGATAGAGAGAGTATTTATTATTTGGGTGATGTAAATATTAGACGAGTAGGTTACAGTCAGGAAATCCCTACTTTTCTCGTCACTATATATGTACACTTAGAATTTCCTATATCTATTAGGCAGCATTGGGGAGCATACTATCGCACCCCTCGAGAGAGCAGTGTTGTATCGTCCGCTCGGACATTTGCTCCACGGACTTTACGCCGGGTTGGAATTCCCCCACCCGGAAGGTATGAGGAGGATCCATCTGAGGATCCGGCTACTTCTGAGGGCTCAGCTGCTTAGTTGTACTTGGGCAAAGATGTCAATGTAAATAGTGTGTAAACTTTTTGGAGTGACTAAGTTGTAATATTTATAGTATGACAGTGTTAAAAGTTTGTATATGTATATCCAGAGACTTTGATATGTATAATGATGTAAATTATTTGTAATGATGCTGCTCTGTTTTATTTTCTGCTAAGTTTATTTTCTTGTAAATAAGAAATTTTAAATTTCATATTTTTTTATTACAATGTACATTATCTAGATGAGATTAATTTAGTAATTATGTAACATATATGTAGCACCCTAAGGTGGGTGTTACATTAGTTGGTATCAGAGCCCAAGTTAGAGTCTTTTGGGTTTGTGGTTAGGTCTATCTTGTTTAAGTTGCGTGTTTCTCTGTGTTTGTTTGTCGGAAAGGAAATCATATTACCAGAAGATTGATTTCAACTATTATTTGTGTTGTCCAGTTGATTTGAGAAAGACGAAATGGCTGGACGAGGAAGAGGGCGTGTTAATACTAGGGCAGAAGGTGAGAACGCCGGCAATGACAATCAGAATATGGCTGCAGCTATAGCAGCAATACAAAGGATCGCTGAAGTTGTTGTACAGCAGAACCAGAGAGCAACTGACGATGCTCATAGCTTGTCAGAATTTCGAAGGAATAATCCGCCTAAGTTTCATGGAGAGTTTGATCCAGAGAAGGCTGATCTGTGGATTAAGGAACTAGAAAAGATATTTAATGGTATGGTTGTACTGATGAGCAAAAGCTTACCTTTGCGATGTTCGTGCTAGTTGGAGATGGAGAAGCTTGGTGGGCAGGAGCCCGAAGATCAATTGAAGTGAAGGAAGAATTGTAACATGGCAGCTCTTTAGACAGAGTTTTTGGCAAAGTATTTTCCAAATGAAAGTGTGCGACATGCTAAGGAGATGGAGTTTCTTAGTCCGAGGCAAGGAGCAATGACCGTGAGCGAGTACGTTGTGCAGAAGGTTCGATAACTTGTCTAAGTTTTCGAGGTACTTCCAGATGCATCCTGGATGAGGAATGGAAGTGTAGGAAATTCGAAGAAGGATTGAGACTTGACATCAAGAGAGCTTTAGCGACGGTGGATATTGATCGCTTTCAGGTGTTATTGGACAAGTGCCGTAAGATTGAAGAGATCGACAACCAGGCGGGCGGCAAGGACTAAACATTTTGGGCCAACACGGTTCCAAAGGGGAAGAGGTATTGGAGGTAGCGGTGGCAACCGTTATCAACAAAAGCCCTACACTAAACCAAGCAGCAAGTCAGAATCGACAACAATCAGTTGGGGGAAGTTCAAGTGGTAGTAAGGCAAATCAACTGGAACTTCGCACTTAAATGTTTTAAGTGTGGGAAAGGACATCTTACTAGAGACCGTCGGATAAGGGGGTGATCTGTTTTAGATGTGGGAAACCTGGACATTTTTCCAGAGATTGTGATCAGTTGAAGGCAGAGCCATCGGTGAGCAATGTTCGTACTGCAAGACCCCAGGCTGGTGGTCGAGTGTATACTATGAGCGGGGAGGAAGCCGCTAAATCCAAGGATTTGATAATGGAGGAGTGTGCCATTAAAGGTAACCCTTTAACAAGTGTTATATGATTCAGAGCAACACATTCTTTCATTGCATGTGATTGTGTGGAGCGGTTGGGATTGACCGTGACTACATTGCCATATGATTTGACCGTAGTTACTCCTACCGATAAACCCGTGATAACTACAAAAGTATGCTTGAATTGCCCCGTATGTGTTAGGGATAGAATCTTTCATGTGGATTTGATTTGTTTGCCTCTTTCTAAGATTAATGTAATCTTAGGAATGGATTGGTTATCCTCTAACCATATTCTCGATTGACTGTTCGAGTAAGACGTTAGTTTTCCCGAGGTTAAGGATTCTAAATTCTTAACGGCTACTCAAGTGGAAGCTTGTTTAAAGGAAGGAGACCTAGGATACTTGTTGATATCTTCTTTGGAAATTCACGTGAAGATGTTCTCAAGGATATCTTTGTAGTGAATGAATTTCCCCGAAGTGTTTCTCAAGATATACCGGGATTACCACCGGAAAGGAGATTGAATTCTCTATTGATTTGGTACCGAGTGGACCTATATCTATGGCACCTTACTGAGAATGTCACCAGTAGAGTTGGCCGAATCAAAGAAGCAATTGGAAGATTTGTTGGAAAAGCAATTTGTGAGACCAAGTGTATGACCTTGGGGAGCTCCGGTGTTGTTGGTAAAGAAGAAGGATGGGACTTCTCGGCTATGTGTGGATTATCGACAATTGAATAAGATTACAATCAAGAATAAGTATCCCCTACCGAGAATTGATGATCTGTTGGATCAATTGCGAGGAGCCGCCATATTTTCTAAGATTGATTTACGTTCTGGTTATCATCAGATACGTGTAAAGGTGGAGGATATTCCGAAGACTGCATTCCGGACTCGATACGGGCATTATGAATACCAAGTGATGCCTTTTGGCGTGACTAATGCACCTGCAATATTTATGGACTTCATGAACAGACTTTTTCGTTCATACTTGGATAAGTTTATTGTTGTCTTTATTGATGACATCTTGATTTATTCTCGAAGTCAGGAGGAACATGCTGAACACCTCAGAGTGGTTCTCCAGATTTTGAAGGAAAATAAACTATATGCCAAGTTGTCCAAATGTGAATTTTGGTTGAGCGAAGTACAATTCTTGGGGCATGTCATATCGGCAGATGGAGTTGAAGTTGATGCTTCGAAGGTGGAGACAGTTGTTGAATGGGAAAGACCGAAGATCGATCGGAGATCCGTAGTTTCATCGGATTGGCCGGTTATTATCGGCGATTTATAGAAGGATTTTCAAAGATTGCAGGACCTCTTACCCAACTTACACGAAAGAATCAACCATTCGTGTGGACTGATGCATGCGAGGAAAGTTTTCAGGAGTTGAAACGACGACTGACTACTTCACCAGTGTTGATTCTACCTGATCCGAATGAACCGTTCGAAGTTTACTGTGATGCTTCTTATCAAGGATTGGGTTGTGTACTTATGCAGAACCGCAAGGTTGTGGCATATGCATCGAGGCAGTTGAAAGTGCATGAGAGGAATTACCCGACTCATGACTTGGAGCTAGCAGCAGTGGTGTTTGCGTTGAAGGTATGGAGACATTTTTTATATGGGGCAATGTTCACTGTGTATAGTGATCATAAAAGTTTGAAGTATCTGTTTGACCAGAAAGAGTTGAACATGAGACGAGGCGTTGGCTCGAGTTTCCGAAAGATTATGACTTTCAGCTTGCAATATCATCCTGGAAAAGCGAATGTCGTAGCGGATGCCTTGAGTAGAAAATCGCTTAATGCTTCGTTATGATGATGAAGGAGAAGGAATTGATAGAAGAATTTCGAGATATGCGATTGTCCGTGAAGTTGACACCGGGAAGATGTGTTTGAATATAATCACCATCTCGAATGAACCGATGAATAAAATACGAGAAGGACGAATAGTGATCAATATCTCGCAAGAAGCAAAAGAAGCAAGAAGTCAAGGAGCAAAATTAGAATTCAGTGAAGGTGTTGATGGAATTTTGAAGTTCAAAGGGAGAGTTTGTGTGCCAAATGATCCAGAACTTAGGAAATTGATTTTGAATGAAGCTCATAGAAGCAAGTTGAGTATGCATCCAGGAGCCACGAAGATGTACCAAGATTTGAAGCAGTTGTATTGGTGGCAAGGAATGAAGAGGGATGTCGCAGAATATGTATCATCATGTTTGACTTGTCAAAAGGCCAAGGTAGAACATCAACGGCCATCAGGAATGTTGCAACCTTTGCCTATTCCTGAGTGGAAATAGGATGATATAGCAATGGATCTCGTCACGGGGCTACCAAGAACTCGGAAGGGTCACGACTCTATATGGGTAATTATAGATCGGCTCACAAAGTCGGCGCATTTTCTACCGATTAATATTAAGTACTCAATGGAGAAGTTGGCTCAGATATACATCAATGAAATTGTTAGACTTCATGGTATACCATCCAGTATAATTTCTGATCGAGATCCGCGATTCACATCAAGATTTTGGACTAGTCTACAAGAAGCGATGGGGACAAATCTAAAATTGAGTTCTGCTTACCATCCACAAACTGATGGTCAATCGGAAAGAACAATTCAGTCGTTAGAAGACTTATTGAGGGCTTGTGTTTTAGAGCAAACTGGTTGTTGGGATGAATTTCTGCCATTGATAGAGTTCGCCTACAACAATAGTTTTCATTCGAGTATAGGAATGGCACCCTATGAAGCCTTATATGGGAGAAGATGTAGGACACCATTGTGTTGGTACCAGGATGGTGAAAGTACTGTGATAGGACCTGAATTTGTACAAGCAGACAACCGAAAAGGTAAAGATGATCCAAGACAAGATGAGGACAAATGCTCGAGACGCGACAAAAAGCTATGCAGATAAAAGGCGAAGACCCCGGAATTCGAAGAAGGTGATCATGTATTTTTACGTGTGACGCCTATGACCGGAGTTGGACGAGTCATCAAGTCGAGGAAGCTCACTCCTAAGTTTATCGGACCATATCGTATACTTCGTCGGATAGGTCCGGTGGCTTATCAAGTCGCGCCGCCACCATTTTTATCAAATCTTCATAATGTGTTTCACGTGTCACAATTACGAAAATATATTTCAGATCCGACTCACATTATCGAACCGTATTACATCGTACAACTAAAGGAGAACTTGACCTATGAAACAGCTCCATCAGATTGAAGATCGAAGGATAAAGCGACTTCGAGGAAAGGACATTGCATTAGTTAAAGTAGTTTGGAATGATGTAAGTGGTGAAGCCACATGGGAACCGGAAGAAAAGATTAGAGAACGATCCGTTTTTGTGTTAAGTGTATGTCAAGTTTCGAGGACGAAACTTTATTTTAGAGGGGAGAGTTGTAACACCCCAAATTCGACTATATGAATGATAAATAGCGAATTACACTTTTTTGCATTTTCTGTGTGTATAAAATTAATTTGACTGTTTCGAGATCATATTTGATCATTCTCGTGTGATTGCTCCTGGCTAGGAAAAATAATATTTTTCAGGCCGGGAAATTGATCCGTCTCGGTTGGAAGCGGGGATCTTACTAAACTCGACTCGAGTGATTCGAAAAAGAATCTTTTAATTTTTAGAATCCATCTATGAAAATAAATAATATTGTACTAATAAATATCCGTAATTGCACACATAGCGATCGTTGCTATGAATGTTGGACCGATAAGTTGTAATTAATAGAAAAAGTGTTTAGAACATTTCTTGTAAGTAAAATTAAAGTGAACCAATAGGATATAGTCAAAACAATTGGTTGGACTTTTCTAACCGATGAGAATTGGTCAAGGAAAGAAGTTTAGACTTTCTTGTGGACCATTAGATTTGAAGCTTGACTTAGAAGTTTTAATCTTCACCATTGATTCAATCAATGGTGTAAAACAAAACTTAACAAAACCATCAAGTAACATTCACAATAGATAAGATTAATGGATAAGATTTAGTCAACATTAATTGCTTGACTTTTTCTTAAGAAATTAATTAACCTTAATTTAGTTGTCCTAATTACCTAATTAAGCAATTAAGTAAACTAACTTAACTAAGGATTAGTTATAACTTAGTCCTTACTTTAATATCCTAATTATAATTAGAAGTGATGATGTATGATTAAAATGTATTAGATACAAGCTAAATACGTTAAACTTAAATTAGTTATGTACTAGAAGGATTAAGTAAGAATGGTTAGGAGATTAAACCCAATTAATTGGCTAATCAATAAACTAGTAATTAGGCTTGAACTAATGATGAATTAAGGACTTAAACTCACCTAAAACTACCATGGACAAGAAGCAGAATTTGAGGCCCAAAGAAGCCAAAATTTGGGCAGCCAAGAAGACCTAAACATGCCATGGTCTAACCGAATTGGAGCAAAGCAAAATTTGGGGCCCAACAACAAGAAACTTGTGGACGGTCCAAAGAACAATTTAGAGCAAAGAAACAGAACCACGTCCGGCGAAAGAAGCGACCGTCCAGCAGAATTGTGAAGCCTATATGTAATATTTGAATGTCCAAATGCCATGCAAAGTCAAGTGAGCAACCAATGAGAAGAGAGAGTCATTGTGCAATTAATGCATGGCTACTTAAGCAAGCAAAGGCTCACTCACGTCTATCACAAAGGCACAACACGGCAGCAGCATGGCAGCAGCTGGATGGAAGGGATAATGATGCAATAAAATTCTTAATTTATCATCACAAGTAATTCACGGCTGGCAGCAGCTCATTCACGTATTCATCTTCATTTTTTTCACTTCTCAAATATAAGCAAATTATCTCCCAAAATATTACACGGCCAGCAGCTCTCACTTTCTTATCTCTACTTTTTACTTCTCAAGGCATAAGTCCATTTCTATCCAAAACACCAAAGAAAACTCACGTACCTCTCTTCCATCTTTTTCTTCCAACCGGTCATCATCTTAAACTTACACCATTCACCCTTTAAAATACTTATCTCTTGGTTGGCTTCAACTTAAATTCTACTCTAAAATCATTTCTTCTTCACAAGGTCCTAAGTTTCTTCAATCTTCTTCCTAAAAAGGTAAGTTTTAAGTTAATGATTCTAAGTTTGATTTTAAATTTTTTTAACCATGATTTTTCCATGGTTTTTCACCTTAATTCTTGTAGGATCCTTCATTAATTTTTATTAAAAAATTTTAGGGCTTGTTAGGAGATTTATAAAGTCTCAAGGCAAGGGAGGAAAACTTACAAAGCTTGTCTTCAAGAGGTAAGAGGGAGACTCTACCTTACCACCCATGTTTTGGTAGTATGAGGATGGTATGTTTGGTGAAAAATCCCTAAGGATTCATTCACTTACTTGTTTGAGGTCTTGGACTATATTGATTGGATCATTGTGATTGGACCGAATTGATTAAACTGTATTGAGATGTGTTTGATTGTGTCTCAGTATGCTTGACCGTATTTGAGATGTGGTTTGCTTGTGTTTCTAGGTTTGTATGTGTAGTATTTATGAGATACGATTTTATTTCAGTATTTGTTTATATGTTGTGATGCTTAAGGAAATGATAATGTATGGGTATGTAAAATATTAAGGAAATGATAATGTATGGGTATGTAAAATATATACAGTACGGGTACGAAATTTATACGTAAATTTTATGAGAAATGGAATTAATTGGAAATACTGTGGAAATATGTAATTAAAATGTAAATTTTCTGTTTTGAGGGACTAAAGTGGAAATATTCTGTTTTGAAGGACGAAAATGTAAATTATGGGTTTTGAGGGACTATAATGTAAATATGAGAGAAATACAGTAAAATTTGATATTAAAATAAGTAAAACAGTAATTCTGATTTAATACGTACGAAAAATGTTCACGCGATTGGAAAACGTTGAAAAAAATCACTACGTGATTCGAAAAGGCGACAGAATTGAGTCGCGAATGAAAATACATGAGAATATGACTACGTGATTAAATTACGATTATCACCGTTAAATTATTTTATGAACCTGTATATGTGATATTAGTAGAAATTATGAATAGTGCATAGTACATGCATTGGAAAGGTCCAAAGGACTGTGTAAGGCAAGATGCCTAGGAGAGATTACACCTCCGAGTGGGTGCGATAAGCGTAGTGTAGGTCTCGATTGACCTTGGGGACATTGGGGTGCGGGTTGCCTACAATGGACAGCTTGGTAGCTCTTACTCGTACCGTGGGTTAGACCGATGCAACACACCAATGATCCGGACCGAGACACTATCCCTAATCATGATTTGATAAAGACCGTCGTGCATGTGCTAGATGTGCGAGAAAATGAGCACGTGGTCTCAAGCACGTTGGTGCCGAAACAGATCTTTTCGCCATTCTCTTCGACTTGAGTTGTAGCTCCATGGAGTAGGATATCGAGTCGGTGTACATTTGCATTCATAACGGATATATCATTATAAATTTATTTATGTGTAATTCTTGTTCGTGGTAATTATTATATTGAATACTTGAATATTAAAAGTAGCATAATTGTAATTTTTCTACATTATTTCTTGTGTAATGATTATATTTAAGATTAATGGCATAACTGTAATTATAGTATGATGTCTCGTATGATATTTTGAGATTTGTTTATCTTCATTGCTACCATACTTGGAATTGGCATAGGTGATCTCACCTCTTGTATATATATATTGTATCATGTATATGTATTGTTAAGACACCGAAATGACCTAGAACGTGAAGTAGAGAAAGATCCAGTTATTCTCCGTTGAGAACCTAGAGTTCGATGGCGGTAGAGAGATTCCTAGCTTCTTGGTTACACGAGACCGACCTTCATTGTGACGGGGACAATGCATGGACCAAGACCTAGATAGAGAGAGTATTTATTATTTGGGTGATGTAAATATTAGACCGAGTAGGTTACGGTCAGAAATCCCTACTTTTCTCGTCACTATATATGTACGCTTAGAATTTCCTATATCTATTAGGCGAAAGATTGGGAGCATACTATCGCACCCCTCGAGAGAGCAAAGTGTTGTATCGTCCGCTCGGACATTTGCTCCACGGACTTTACGCCGGGTTGGAATTCCCCCACCGGAAGGTATGAGGAGGATCCATCCGAGGATCCTACTTCGAGGGCTCACCGCTTAGTTGTACTTGGGCAAAGATGTCAATGTAAATAGTGTGTAAACTTTTGGAGTGACTAAGTTGTAATATTTATAGTATGACAAGTGTTAAAAGTTTGTATATGTATATCCGAGAGACTTTGATATGTATAATGATGTAAATTATTTGTAATGATCTTCGCTTTCTGTTTTATTTTCTCGCTAAGTTTATTTTCTTGTAAATAAGAAATTTTAAATTTCATATTTTTTTTATTACAATGTACATTATCTAGATGAGATTAATTTAGTAATTATGTAACATATATGTAGCACCCTAAGGTGGGTGTTACACCCATAGATGTGGGTGAGCCCCGTAGATGTGGGTGATCTATATTTAGGCAAGGTGGAATGTATCCTTCCTATTATAGAGTTTGAGGATGGATTTCCTTGTGCATTATCAATAACTGTGTAGTTGATGGACTTCACTACCCAGGGTGAAATAGATTTTCTCTATGATAATGTTGTGGCTGGATAGACTTCCAGTGCTTGTTCAAGGTTATGGTTATGACTTCCATTACTTTGTTCAAGTTTCATACATTCATGATATTGCCATGGAATTGTGTATTCCTAAATATGGTATCCTGCATTATTCATTTTCATACTTAGGAATTATGCATAGGCATAAACATTAGACATAACTTGGCATAGCATGACAATTGTATGAGCGGTTGCTTTTATAACATTAAACATGCATTGTAATTGTATGGACGATTGCGAGTCTCTGAGATGGAGATGTTGACGTTGCTTCTGTGATTGAAGTATTAGTATGATAATTATAAATATCATCAATTTGTACATATAAATGTATGTATGCTGGTATTAGAATACTTCTACTGAGATATGTTTTCTCATCCCGATTATGTTGCCATATAAATCCAGGTGCGAGTTCTTTGAAAGGGAAAAAGAAGATGTATGAGGACTAGCATAGTACAGATGCTGTTTTGAGCTGAGTATATATTTGTTTTATATTTGCTTAGTTGTTTTGAGTTATGTATAACAATATGCCCTTGAGGCTGTGATGTATATATATAACTTTTGTTTTCGTGGCTCTCCATAGTTACTTATTATGTATGAATGATATGGGTTAGACGTTGATGTATGTTGTAGTAGCAGGGTCAATATTGGGTTATTCATTTATATGACGATATATTTGGGTAGCAAATATTTGGCTGTTACATTCATTTGTGAGAAGATCACCCTTGCAGGATATTATGAGACTCACTTGACCCTAGGGTCATCTAAATTCTTTAGGATATTCAAGGTAAGGTTTCTGGTCGTGGATTCCTCCTCGGCTTAAAATATCATTTTGGGCCGCCCTGTTTTAAATGCACTTAGCATCGTGGTATCCACTACCCATCTGGTCATGAAGTTTCCCAGCAAGAATGACGTAAATGTTATAGTAAAAGGTGACCAAATTGTAACCCAAAAATGCTATAACGAGAGCCTCATAATTTGCAAGGTTCCCAAGAAAGCAAGAGCTGTTACATCAAGCCCAGTCTTGGATCAGGTTAACATTGTGATGACAGCTGGATGTTCGAGAAGAAATTCGGGGTACCAGACCTAACCGAAAATTGAATTACAGCCTATCCAACTTGGTACTAAGCCATACTAGGTCACCAAGATTGGAATGAACCTGGAAGAAGAAGAAATGCGCCAGCTAATTGAGCTCATTCTGAAAAACAAAGACCTCTTTGCCTGGACGTCCTCTGACATGCCTGGGCTTGACCCTGATTTCGTCTGCCATTATTTATCTATCAGGGAGGATGCAAGGTCGGTCTCCCAGAAGAAACAAAGAAAGTTAGCCCAAAAAGGCAGCATATTATTAAAGAATAAGTGAAGGAATTGCTAAATGCTAGTTTCATCAGGGAAATACAGTATACCACAAGGTTATCCAACATGGTCCTAGTGAAGAAGTCAAATGGGAAGTGGAGAATGTGAGTAAATTACACAGATTTAAACAAAACTTGCCCTAAATACCCGTACCCACTTCCCAATGTAGATAAATTGGTTAACAGCTCCTCAGGCTTTCGTTTGTTGTCATTCATGGATGTATACTATGGGTACAACTAGATCCTAATGTACCCCGAAGACGAAGACAAGACTGCCTTCATCACTGATAGGGCGAGCTGCTGCTATAGGGTCATGCCCATCGGATTGAAAAATGCAAGAGCCACCTACTAAAGAATGATGAACAGGGTCTTTGAAGACCAAGTGGGGAAAATACTAGAGGTTTACATTGATGACATGATAGTAAAAACCCCACAAGGTCGATCACATACCACAGACCTTGAAAAAGTGTTTGCACAACTCCAGAAGCATAACATGAGGCTTAACTTAGAAAAAGTACGCCTTCGGGGTCCAAGCTGACAAGTTCTTGGGTTTCATGCTGACACAGCGTGAAATTGAGGCTAATCTAGATAAATGCCAAGCGGTGCTCAACATGTGGAGCCCTCAGAATGTCAAAGAAGCACAACAGCTAACTGGCCGGATTGCGGCCCTCACATGATTCCTTGCTAAAGCTGCTCATAATCCCTCCCCTTATGTAAGCTGCTTAAGAAAGGAAAAGATTTTAAGTGGACTCTAGAGTGTGAGGATGTATTTTCCTCTTTGAAGAGTCTTCTGTCCTCTCCCCTCATACTGACAAGACCAGAATCCAGAGAAACACTGTACTTGTACATTTCAGTTCATGAAGAGGCTATAAGTTCAATACTAATCCAGGAGACGAACGAGGGACAAAAGCCGATTTATTTCGTAGGCAAAGTTGTGCAAAGCCCAGAGCTCCGCTACCAAAAGATTGAAAAGGTTGCCTTCTCACTTGTCACCATGGCCAGGAAACTCAGATATTACTTTTAGTGCCATCCTGTGGTGGTGAGAACGAATCAACCTATCTGCCAGGTGATAACTCCATACAATGCAGTTAATGGTGCTCTAATTCTGTGCTAAAAAGAATGCTTAGTCCTTGTTTACAATGCATATTTAGAATATTTTATGCTTATATTTGTCATATTATGATTTGGATACCTTTCTATGTGTTTTTGTGCAAATTGTGTTTAAATAATATGTGATTAAGTGAATTTGTTATTGTTATTGATTTGGTACTTTCTCTATTATAGGAAAGGCTCCAAACAAGATGAAATGTGGAGCATATGAGCTAAAACAGCAAGAGGAAGCCAAATCTACATATCAGCAGGCAACGCCGCGACATGTTCATATTGGCGCCACAACATAGTGCATTTCCCCTGCATCAGTAGAAAATACCCGAGGTTAGAACGTCGCGACATGAAGAGTGGATGCCTCAGGCATTAGGTGACCTAAGTATTGCACGTCGCGACGTGGCATGTTTAGCGCTGCGGCGTCCCCTATTTTTCTGCGCCTATAAATAAGATTTTATTAGATTTTGGGGTTATGTTTTACTTAGTTTAGAGAAGCTGCGGCCAGGACTTCATGGTTGGAGGCTAAGGAGGCCAAGGGAGTGAAGGATGGAGATCATCTTCCTTAGGGAAGATGATTCAAGCATGAATGATCATATTTAAAGAGTTTCCTTCCACTCTTTTCTCTTTCTCTTCTCTTCTTTATCATTTGAGCATGGTTTTTGTGTTGTATTTTCGTGTTCAATGATTAGCTGAACTATATTTAGTGATACTTTGAATCCTTTCTATGATTATTGATGTTTTTGTGATCTTTTAAGTATATATTGATGTTTAGTTATGTTCAATCATATGGTGCTTAATGCTTTTTGAAGGTTTGATCAGGTTTTGAATGATTTTTTGAAGTCTGATGAGCCTAGACATAGGAATTTGGATTTTAGATCTAACGTATGGTTGATGCATATTCAATGAGTTTAATTGGCTTGGATAAGTTGATTTGCTAACTGGATAGAAATATACCTTTTAGCCATATATAGTGTGTTTGAGAATAGATCGTTCATGAATAGAGTTTGCACTAGTTCTCAAGGAAACTTAGTGAATTAGGTAAATGAAACTATTATTGATTGACCTAGACATAGGCTTTTAACTAAATCAAATTCTCAAGCTAACTTAACAATTCATTGATGTTGCTTATAAGGGTTGCTTGTCATTAGTTTGAAATAGGAGGTGAAGAAGGATTCCCTAGATTTCTAAATCATTATCTTTATTGTTTTGTAGTTTAAATTTTGTTCATTTATGTTTTCTCTATTTTTATGCTCTTGAATAGAATTGATTAAGCTATTAGTTGTTACTTAGTTATGGAAGCCTCTATCCTCGTGGGAACGATCTTTTACTTTATATCTGTATTACTTGAATGACCCGTACACTTGTGGTAAAATGGTCTAACAAGTTTTTGCTCAAGAAAATAAGTTTTTATCTTTTGAAAGGACTAATAATTTGCTATCACCAGGTGCTACACAAACCAGACTTAGTAGGGAGATTGATTGTTTAGTTCATCAAGTTCTCTGAGTTTGGAATCGCATATGAATCTCGGCTCGCAATAAAAGCTCAAGCGCTCTCTGACTTCCTGACAGAATTCATATCGGACCCTAGTGACCTTGTAAGGACTTCTTGGACCTTATTTGTTGATGGATCCTCAAACCCCAAGGGAAGTGGTACTAGGATAATCTTGAAAAGTTTTAAAGGAGTGACAGTAGAGAATTCCCTGAAGTTCGAATTCCCAACCTCCAATAATCAAGCAAAGTATGAGGCATGTATTATAGGATTGGTAATGACCAAGGACATGGGAGTAACTAAGATCACACTTTGCAGCGATTCCCAACTTTTGGCCTCCCAAATCCAGGGTGATTATCAAGCAAAGGAGTCCCTCCTTCAAAGATACTTAGCTAAGGTACAAGAGCTCCTTAAAAGCTTTTAGGAGCCCAAAATAGAGCATATACCAAGGGAGCATAACTCCAAGGCGGACCTCCTGTCTAAACTGGCCAGCACTAAAAGCTCAGGCAACAATTGTTACGTGATCCTAGAGACCCTATCTCAACCTTCCATCACAAATCACGTCATTTTCTAGGTGGAAGGGAAAGAGTATACTTGGGTCACCTCAATCATGGAGTATCTGTAGTCCAAAGCCACATCCTCTAATCCGAAGGAAACTTCCAGGCTAGTCAAGACAGTAGTCAGGTACACCATCTATAATGGGCAGTTATACCGATGAGGGTTTTCTTCACCTCTCCTCCAATGCCTCATGCTAAAGGAAGCAGAATATGTATTGGCTGAGATTCATAAGGGGAGTTGTGGACACTTGGCAAGCAGAGCCCAAGCCTTAAAGGCACTCAGGGTGGGATACTATTGGCTAACAATGAAAGCAGACTTCCATGCACATGTCCGGATCTGTGATAAATATCAATGCCACTCAGACTATTATCAGACCCCCTCAAAGGAACATCCACGATGTTGGTGTCTTGGCCATTCTATAAATGGGCTATGGTCATCCTGGGTCCGTTTCCTCAGGAACCTGGTCAATTGAAATACTTGCTGGTGTCAGTGAATTATTTTACAAAGTGGATCGAGGCAGAACCCTTGGTCACGATCACCTCTACCCGGGTTCAAAAATTCACTTAGTGCTATATTATCACTAGGTTTGGAGTCCTGGAGTTCATTGTGAAGGATAATAGGACCCAGTTCAAAGATAAAGATTTTCAAGAGCTACTTACTGAGTTGAAAATCAAGCACCATTACAGTTCTGTAGAAAACCCAAGGACCATTGGGCAAGTTGAAGCTGCTAACCGGGTTATTGTCCATGGAATAAAAGAAGGTTTGATGAAGTCAAGGGAAACTAGGTTGAACAGCTAGACCACGTCCTCTGGGCCTACCAGACTATGCCCCACTCTATAATAGGTGAGACTCTGTTTAAACTCACTTATGGGTGCGGGGCTATGATCCCGGTGGAAATAGGAAAATCAAGCTGGCATTTCCAACAGTTTTCATTTGACAGCAACCCCGGATTAAGGGAAGACTTAGATTTTTTGGAAGAAAGAAGGCACGTTGCCTATATACGTAACACCGCCATCAAGCAGAGGATGGCGGCTAGGTATAACATGAAAGTTGTTTCAAGAAAGTTCTAGCCAGGAGATTTGGTTCTCCAAAGAGCGAACATCGGAGGTAGGAATGCCTCCCAAGGAAAATTAGCCCCTAATTGAGAAGGCCCCTACCACATCATAATCAGCACAGGCAAAAGAGCTTACACCTTGAAAAAATTAACGGGCAAGTCGATCAAGAACTATTGGAATGCGAACAAACTCAGAAAGTATTACAACTAAGTGCCCTTTAAGGCATAATCTTGGTTTACTTCACGTTTGATCTACCCTAGTTTTTGGTGAGTATATACTCTGTATGGACTTCTGTCCTCAAATTTATCAATAAAATGGAGTTATCTAGATACCGTCTTGCATATTTAAAGCCTCAAATGACTCTCAAGTTGAAAAACGCATTGAGAATGCCCCGCACCTGTCCCTCAAGGAATCCAAGGCAACTAAAAAAGTCCAAGATAAAAGGAATAATAACCCATAAAACTCGCTTGAGTGTTTTGGTCATGAGTGTTTTGGTCGTGAGTTATGGGTTAATACCCAACCCTCAACACTTGGCCGTGACCATTTTATGGTTGCGAAATAAAGTGGCAATACAGATTACGACATCTATGGTCCACCATCAGGTATCCACCGAAAATGTATTATGTTAAAGAGGTTCTAAAGTAAAAAATTCCTAAGTGTCACGTAATTTTCTGCTGTAAATTGCAAACATTAAAGACCTCGATTATGGATCACCTTAATACCTAAGTCAAGTGGGATCCTAAGTGCTAAAACATTTTGGGCGTTGGATCCCGGGCCAAGGTTTTGATTTTAAATTTTTCCTAGGTCAAGTGGAATTCCGAATGCTTAATGTTTTGGGCGTTGGATCCCGAACCAAGGTTTTAATTCGATTAAACAAAAATTTTCTAAGTCCATTTAGTGGTAACCAAATATACAAAAAAAATGTTAGACCCGAAATGGACCATAAAAAAAGAGTAGACATAAAAATGCTAAGTTATAAAAATAAAATAAAAATTCAAAATGCCCCAGTGCCCAGGGCAATTATCTCGACAAAAATCAAAGTGCCCCACGCAGGGGGCAAAAGAAAGCAAAAGAAAAGGTAGATCAAGCCTCAAATTCATCTCCCTCCAGGGTTTGCAGCTTCGTTGAATCATACACGACATTTGAGGGCTCAGCTGTAGGGAACTCAGTAGCTACCTATGTAACTTCCTCTGCCATCATAAGACGTCCATCTTGGAAAACCATCTCAGAGTTTAAGTCTTCCAAGGCTAGAATGACGTCGAGGTTAAAGTGCTGGAATTGGGCCATAATGTTCTGAAAATTGCTCTCCACCAATGCTCGCAGAGATCGTGTCCAACTCCTCATTCTCCTTTTCCAGCTGCACTATACAGGCCTCGAGGTTGGCAATGGCCTTGTTGAACTTGGATTTCTTTCTTTTCCTGGTGGACTTGGACTTAAATAGCTCTTTTTCTAGCCCAGTAAACTTGGTTTTAGTATATTCCTTTTGTTTAAGAGCCAAAGCTAGCTTCTGAGCTCTATCTTCTTCTACTGCCTTTAGTCGATCTGCCATCATCCGATCGGCCTCTATTATAGACCTCTCAAGGCAACGAGCCTCAGCAAACCCAAAGTGCAAAAGTCTGAAACCTTGAGAGAGTCTTGATCGTATTCCTTTGGGTGATATACTTCACCACCTCATCACTCAAGAGAAGCCCGTCAACAAAAGGCCAAGCATACTCACTACCCTCCGTTGCTACTCTCTTGCCTCGATCCGTGGAGCTTTCAATGGCCTTTCTCGTCCTCCTCTAAAGAGGTTGGCTAGGAGAGTCTAATTGGTCAAGGGCCACTTCAACAGCCACATCCGGTTCAGCGGACCCCAGAACAATGGGTGCTGGGGCGTTGGAAGGTCCTGCCCCTCCTCTCATTGCCCTCAAAGCCTTTAGGGCAACAAGCGAAGGTCCATACGCCATGATTACTGAAATAAGTCAAGAAAAGCAAACAAGTCAAAAAACAATTGAATAGGAAATGTAAAGTACAGGAATCAAAGGCGGACCCCGGACAATGACGACATAAACCCTACCTAGCAAGGCAAAAAGATAGTCATCACCAGGGGTGTCAAGAATATCCTTGCATTTGATGAGCCTATCATCTTCAACCCATTTGATTATAAAATCAACACACTCAACATCTCCCTGATCGAGATGATGCCTCTCTTTCTCAATCAACCCAAGGGGAGTGCTCCATGCTTGTGTCCAATATAGAGGGAACGCCGACTCCCCATTAGCTTTCAAGAAAAATGGATTAGTTCCCGGCGCTCCTGTTAATTTGAAGATCTTCCCTTTGAACTCCTTAAAACTATCTTGGAAAACGGTGAAGACCTTCTGCTCGGATCTAGATTGAATGGTCAACCAGGTCTTCTGATATGCCGCACCCTGGAGAACTGCCCATCATGGCGTACGAAGCACTAAGCATTACTATCCAATTAAACCATGCCATATGCCCCTCACAGTTGTCGAAGCAGTTGAAAGGATAGTTGCACAGCAAACCAAGCATCACGTAACCTCTGAAAGTTGAGTCCAGATTTTTCCATAGAACCTAGATTTTTTTCACGGACCCCGGCTACACCCAGAATGCCCATTTGTGGTCAAACAGCACGGAGTCAATCCAGACTATGACATTTAAAGGAAGGCCGAATGGATTGGTCATCAACATTCCCAGGTTTGAATATTAACCCCATGTGATAACACGAACCACAGCTTTAAGAGAAGCACGAATGCTGTCACCCAGGGACATAAAGACTTTATCTTGCCACTTAGTTGTACTAGCCACGTACCAAGCTAGGGGCAACATCATTACAGGTTGAGCATTGGACTCACCCCAAAGGAAAAAGAGAAAGCAGAGAACGAAAATGATAAATAGAAGATACAAGAAAAGGAATTTTATTATCATTCACATTCTATACATCACTAGCTCTAACAAAAAGATATACATAAAAATTTCCTCCAAGACAAAAAAAAAAAAGTCAAGAATGCCCACTAGAAAGATAGGGCATAATTGACGATGATGGTCGCCGGTCACTGCCACCTCCAAGATTCTTCCAGAAACCAACACCCATCTCTTTCTTGCTGACCAACGGGAGATTGCTCCACATCAAAAGCTTGTTCTAATGAACCACAAAATGTTTCATAATCACTCCAAGTTGCTTCGAATCACCCCAAGTTGCTCGAAGAGATTCTTCCACCCTTAGAGCCCTCCTGCATATCCAGCCTCACCTAGTGAGAGAAACTACGAAAGCACCTGGATAAGGGCCTCCACAACAATCAGAAAGGAGGAGGGCAGAGCATGGATCACCCCCATGCATCTCAAGAACTACACAGTAGCAACGAGTCCCTTCGTACACACAAAAAAGTTACAAATTCCCACGTACGCCGGGAGAGAAAAACTTCTACCCTCCTGATGCATGTTGGCCAGCCCAGATAGAGCAATTACTTGGTCTCCACCAAGACATTATGCTAAGAAAGAAAGGCCCCCATCGGAGGAATTGGATGCATAAAAGTAAATTCTTTCAAAGACTTTGGAAAAAATAGGAAGATGGTTTCAGTAGGGGGCAAAACTCTCTACATGCGTACAAAAAATGAGAGAAAAATCACTATTCGAAGGGAGATAATTCCCAAGTAAAGCCACAAAACAAAAAGGAATATCAGCCTCAATGAAAACATTCCTTATTTATCAAGGAAATTAAAAAATCTGATTAGCCCCTGAATAGGTAAACCGATTGCACGTTAGAAGCCATACTTTAATGCTCCCTCTCTTTGATTGGTCACGAGAATAGCGGGTAGTTGGGAAACAATATGAAAAGTGCTATCATCTTTTATAGGACCTTTAATTCTCGATAAAGTCAAAGCAACAGTTTCTCAAGTAAGCTCAGAATGTTACGAGCTGCAAAATAAAGCTGCAAGAAAGGACAAAGATCCCGCGAACCACACACGGGGGCAACGAGAGATACAGCTCGGATGGTGGAATGGCAACGTAAGCAGTGATCCACCACGATTCCTGGCCTACATGTCAACCCCAGAGGTATTCTACAATTTATAACGGACCTCAGCCCCTCGGATCCCTTTATCCACTGTGCACCGTGTATTCCATTCAAACTTGGTACCTTGATACTTAATTGTTCCACTTAAGCACCAAGTTGGGGGCAACTGTTTTGAACCGTTATCCGGGGTCATGTCCTGTGGATCGAACCGGTACGCAGCATGCCAGAGTCCGACATAAACACTCTCAACAGGAATCCGCCTATGGTACGCGAATGAGGTCTTGGCTATATGTATATATCGAACCACGTCATAGGGAAGCAACAACTTTGCCACGAGATTTGCACAATGGATAAATCTTCATGATATATGTTATTGTCAATCATGATCTTACGATACAATAGCACTCATAATTGCCTTAATTGTCGACACCAACATTATGATAATATAGAGATCATCTGCAACTAAATAAGGGACATATCTCTTCTTACTACTATTACGAGAATGTATCTCTACAACCTCTATAAATACCAAGTTTATTTACTTCTACAAATAACTTATTGCCTATTACATAAACCTTACTTGTGCACAACCTGACTTGAGTGCTGGAGTCTCTTTGCTAGTACCAATTCTTCCATCTCAACACGCTCTACTGCTGTTACACAAGAAAAAAACTACTGTGACATATCTATCTCAACTATACCTCAGAATCCAAACAAAAAGGAAGAAGTATCATTGTACGAAAATGTTCTTAATGGAGAGAAAAAAAAATTGAAGAACTCGAGATAAAGTAAAGCAAGAAAGAAACTTGCATGTGAGAGTAACAATATAGAACCAATAAGCTACTTACTTGGAGTCGTAAATGGCTACCTGGAGAAAAACCCCGTCTCTACAAATGGTCTCCAAGATGGGTATAAAACCTTTCAAAGATTTTGACGATTGAGAGTGATAAATAGCTACCTCTTTGGCTGTCTTAATTGGAATCATGATATGTATGATTGATGCAGGGAAAAGAGCTTTGCGACAACGACTGGCAATTGCTTTACTCTCTATATATGTTTTTGTGAGATTATTTCAATAAAATTTTAATGAGGTGTAAAATATTAAAAAAAATAAAAAGTCAATACTTGGTGTGAAAAGTAAAATGAATAATATTAAATTTGTATATTTAATTGATGGTCTCTTTCTTTATTAAATCTAATAGTAATGATTTTTACTTTTTTTTAATAATTATGATATTCTTATTATTAATAGTATATATATATTTTTTATATTTTTTTAATATTATTTATTATACTTATTTTTTATTATTATTTTCACTCACTAAATTTAATATATTTAAAAAATATCAACAGATATACACCTCTAAAAAATATATATAGTAATCTTTTTTCTTCATTTAACATATAAGGGCTTGTTTAAAAAGTTGAAAATTATAGATTATCTTTGATAATCGATTATTGTTATAATCGATTTATTTTTATATTTGGATGTATTAATCTCAAGCTATTTTAAGTTAATATGATTCGCTTTAGATGATATAAAAAACATCACTTTTATGCATTAAATTATTAAAATGGATATAGAATGATTAAAAAAATTATTTGATTAAGGACAAAATAGTAATTATATATCAAAATATAAGAAATAATCTATAAATTAAAATCATAAGTTTCAATTTTTAGCTTGTGATTATTTATTGAAAAAAAATTTTATTTTGCATTGAATTTTGTGTAAATTTTTTTTAACAAAATAATCATTTTATCTAAACATAATAATTATTTCACAAAATAACTTAATCATCTAAAAATAGTACATTTTGAGAAAGAATCCGTCTTTCTCAAATATATTCTAAGTCACTAATCTCACTATTCATTAAATTGAACAATTTTACACTATTATATTTAATTACAATCAATGGCTACAAATTAATGTACACCAATGACAATTGAATATATATATATATATATATATATTGGTCTTGTATCAAGACCAGAATTGGAAAAAAATAATAATAATAAAGTGCCCAGTAGATATATCTTCTAGATAACTTTTGGAAAGGAGCCTGTAAAATCTCTAACTAATGTGCTCACACCAAATTCATATGACACTTTGAATTGTGTTTGTATGTGATATATTGTATTCAAGCCCTAAAACTAGTTGCCAGGCCGTCGTCCAATTTTAATATTTTATACATTTGTCAAAGACTTGCACTTTTATCTATCCTTGATGAAACTCACCTCGGCTATTGGCAAAAGAGACAATTGCTTTCACACATATACTGATGTTTTTGCTTCTACAATATCAAATTCTAAGCAAGCTATTGAAAATGTGGTCCTATTTAAGTGCGTATGTAACTTCAGCAAATCCTCCTCATCTTATCCATCTATTATATAACCTGACAATTTTAAGTTGGCAACAGTTGGAAAGTATTTGAGGCTTTCCGTATTGTGTTATCCATATTTTGAGTAGTTTTTGTTTTTAAAATTTTCGTAGATCGTACCTCTTTTCTTTTAAGAGGTTTAAGGTTTATATCCTAGAAAACACGGACACGTTATTTTATTGGTATGTTTACGTGTCAGATACGTGTCTGACATAAATACACTTTGACACGCACACGACACGTGTGTCTTACGTGTTCGAGTGTGTCCAATTAAAAAAATTATTTTTTTTTGACTCAGACACGGCTCGAACACGGCCATGACATATCTCGGACACACCGCTAACACATATTGGACACAGTCCATTAAAATTTAAAAAAAATTACTGTGTGGCAGTGTACTAATATCATGGCCCACAAGCCCAATATCACCCAACCCACTCTCAGGAAAATTTTTTTATTCTTCCTCAATACATTGTGTTCACTGTATGCTAATGGTTCAAGTTTCAAGTGAGTTTCACTCTGGTCTGGTGGTTCAATTTTTAATTATTATTGGTTTCTTTTTAAATTATAAATGAAGATGCTTGTGTTGTCATTGCGGAGTTGTGTTTGGAATATTTATAATCAAAATTATATATACATATGTCGTGTCCATGCCGTGTCCGTGTTCTAAAATTTTTGAATTTGGTGTGTCTCTGTATCTGTGTTTGTGTCGTGTCCCGTGTTCATGTCCATTTCCGTGCTTCATGGTTTATATCTAGTTGGTGCTAATTGTTGGCATTTGGCATTGGGCTTAGGAGAAGTGTTGGCATAGATGATGTGTGTCATGCTTGGGTGGAATCAATTTAATCCAAAAGACTAGATAATTTGGGCTTGGGAGAAGTGCTAGACCGAGTTGGTTCTATCAGGCATGCCACACATTATTTATGCTAACACTTGCCTAATATCAAATGTTACATGATATCAGAGTTTCAATGAATTTAGGCAGTCTGTGAGCAAAAAGAATAATATAGCTAGAGAATTGTCGCAAAATTCACACAAAACAAGTGACTAAGTTGACTGTTATATAAATACAACCAATGACTAGTTGGCAGGTTTAGACATCCAATCATGGATAATATTGCGGACTAGGTGATGACATATGGAGAATCCAATTGTAGTCCAACTATGAATAAAGCTGAAGACATGAAGAGAATCCAATTGTGGCTAGAGTTTATGAGTAGTGCAGGTTAGGTGTCCCCTAATGTGAAGAGAAAAAAGAAAAAAGAAAGAATGTGAGAAAAATTTTGAAAAAAAAGTGAAGAAACAAGAAAAGTAAAATAAAAAAATGAAACACTCATATGTGAAGGGGAGTCTTGAAATAACACATGTGAGTGTGTATTTGTTATGAAATGGAAAGTCCCACTTTAAAGAATTTCAAGAGAGAATGGTGATTTATAAGAGGCTTGGATGGACCAAAATTCTTAGGCCAATCTTTTAGGTCAAGCGGTTCCAATCCTCGTATGATAGTTTTCTCAAGCTCAACATGTCAAATTGGTTCAACACTTTTCCAAGCCCAAATGCCAATATGCCAAACACTCTTCAAGGCCAGTGCTAAATGGCAACACTAATTTCTGCTATAACAGTAAAAGATACAATTGATAATCACAACCATTAGAATAAAATGTTTCAAAGCTTTACCACAAAAAATACATCAAAGTAGAAAGAAAGAAAAAAAAAAGGAAAAAAAAAAAGATTCAGTGTTTTCAAACCTTTGTTTAGTTCTTAACTAGCTCGTAAGTTTCAACTTTTAACAAGAGTGAAGCATTAGCTTTAAAGAGTTGTAGGTTTTTATGTATGGGGGGTGTTAATATTCATAATAATCAATTACAACTATAATCAAATATTAAATATTAGTAACTCATCAATACAAATTCTAAAAATTATTGTATGATCTTGGGCATAATAAATGTATATTTCAAGATGAATCTTTATCATTAATTTTAAATTAATTATTTAAAATTTAATAAATTTATTTGAAATTAATAACGAAAATCTTAAAACACACGTTTATTATACTTGAAGAGCAGGTTAGGAATTTCTCCGAATCAAATTCTACTAAAAATTGGTGAGTTAAGCAAGGAGTTGACTTAAGCTTGTTGGTACAATCATCCCTGTCTGTCCGCTGTATTCCTCTATTTAATTAATTGTTGACAAAAATACCAAAACTGACGGTGATTTGAGAAACAACTAGCATTCGTCTTTCTCAATTTGAAAATTTGGATCCAAAAATTATTTAAATCATGAAGAAATGGAAGTCGAATGAATATTATTTCCTCAAGGACATGCCACTTGTTTGAGAAATTAATAATGCAGAGAAAAAACAAAATTACTGAAATAGCAGCTTTTATGTAATGAGAAAATAACATGGAAGACAAGTGGCAGCAGATGAATATACACAACACATACACCACACTTGATCCAATGTCTCCCCACTTGGTATAGATGGCTCAAGTTGGAAAATTCTAGCTGCTGCCTATGGTTACAAAAGAAAATATGGCTTAAGAATATAATAGGGAATTGAAAATTACAGTATCAAAATCAAATCAATGAACTTGATCTTCTTATGTCCAGAAAGAATCAATTAAATCTCTTCATAATTCACATTAACTTGATCATGTTCAATATGCTAGCTGATCCTCTCCATAACACTAATATAACTTAATTTACAAAAGAAATAGGAGGGGGAAAAACAAAAGAACAACCTATGTGTATGATGTCATTAATATTCAGGTAGTTCTTTCATGAATTCCAATCCAGAAGGAGATAACAAACTACCCAAAATCCCATATGGTGAATCAGAATATTTGTACACTGATCGAGATGAGCAAATGAAATTTGAGGAATTTGGGGTGAAGAGAGGCATGTCAGAAAAACCCACATTAGAATGACCAAGTTGAACATATGGCTCTCCCTTAGCACAAGTTTCACCATCCCTAAGAGCTGAGCATGTCTCATCACCAGCCCAAGTGTCATGTTTCCACTGCTGCTCCTCCTGTTGCTTGATACTGCTATAGGACCCATCAGACAAAGATGACCCAAAATTCTCAGAGGCCTCAAGTAGTGGCTGACGCTGAACTAGTGAGGCAGTGACATCGGATACGTTCTCCTTGGAGGGTGCCGTGCCCGTTAGTCTTTGAACCAGAGCCATGAAATCTTGGGGGTTGGTGTGGATAACCTTGGGAGATTGGGTGTAAATGATGATGATGTCCCTCTGCTGTTTGTTGGGTTTGGTCTCTGAAACAACAACAGATGTGGAAGATGAAGAAGGCTTACGGATCAAATGGGAGTCTTTGTTGATCATCAATGGGGAAGGACGTGGACCATTGATCACCACCATCTTTGAATGCTCGTGAAGGGCATGGTCCCCATGGAACTTTGCAGCAGGCCTCATATCAGAAGTTCAACTGAATACACCAAAATGAAAAAAATGAAATTGTATGATGAAATTGAAAAGTGAGAACGGTGAACAGGGAGAAAGACATAAGGGGATATATATTGACAAATATTTTAGCCAACGATTCTGACCGTTGACTTTGCTTTCATTCAGAGTGAGAGAGAGAGAGATGAGGGCATAAGGGTGAGAAGATGAAATACGAGAAGGGTTTTTATTATTATTATTTATTTGAAAAATTTAGGGGATGAAAGGCTACTGCTACGTTCTAAGTTTAGGAATTATATTTTTTAGTAATTTGCATAAACTTATACATTCCTTATCAACTTACTATACATGTTATTAGATAACACTTGGTCCTAATGTATTTTGAGTTGTCCAAATTATACACCAGATTCACATAGTTTGTACCAGTATTATTATTTTTTTTTCTGTTTGGTTGTTTGGCTTACACTCCAGATGGCATAAAAATCAAAACATAAGCCTGTTAAAAAGTACTTCAAATTTTACCAATTAAATTAGCATGTGGGTAGAGGCGCAGTGTCACGTTGTATGAGGGGCTTTGTGCTCTCAAATTTTCTCAAATCTCATTAATCTTACACTTAATATTTTTATTGCATTTTGTTCTTAAGCACTCCTCCTCAAGTAATGAAATTTTTTATGGCTACCTCAGCACTACATGTGGGAGGGGATCCGGATTAGTAGTATTATTGTTTTTTTTAAGAGAAAAAAAAATCATTAACAACTACAAAGTTTAATATACTTACAAATTAAAAAAGATATATCAGATTTAAAAAAAAAATAAGAAACAAATACATTTTTCATATTAAACCAGTCAACGATCTATAATTTTGTTCCTTACTTAAAAATTATTGATGTCTATGTTTCTTTCACGTTAGAGACCAACATAAAAAATAGTACAGTTTAAAGAATGTATTACATTTTTTTCAAAATAGATATAAAAACCTCTCATATTTATAAAATCATCAAGATAAAAATAATTATAAAAAAAACTAAAATATTATTAAAAAAATAACAAAAACAAAATTAAAATCACAAGATCTACCATCAAAATAAAAAAATTTAGATAAACATGCTAAAGGTCTAAATCACTTGTTGAAAATACATATCAAAACAAAAGAAGAGAAAACGATAGGAAACGATAAGCCTGCCACCAATGAAAGAAAATGACAAGCCCCACTCTTATACTCTTAAAAAAAAATCAAAACAAAAGAGAAGAAAAATAAAAGCGCCATAACAATCCTTATTATGGCCTTTTTTAAAAAGGCATCGAGTTAGCTGTACTATTGTTATGTTATTCCAAATTTTGTTTTTAATTGTTTGAACTTATGCCCTACACCTCTTAGCCGCCTTTGTAGGCCAGCATTCGGACATTTACGAACTTTTTCACCTTCATAATTTATTAATTTTTTTGGCCCTTTCTTGTCACTTATGCCCTACCTCTTAGCCGCCGTTGTAGGCCAGCATTCAGACATTTGCAAACTTTTTCATCTTCACAATTTATTATTATTACTATTTACTTCTAACATTTTCTACGTGTTAAATATGGCATATAAATTGATTACATTTCGTATATTCCTATATATATATATATATATATATATATAAGAATTGTTTTGTATATAATTAAATGACTCAAATTTTTCTTTATTTGCGTGTATATCCATCTTCTACCATTGTTGGTTGAGTTTGAATAATTATATTTACCATTAAATAAATAAGATTAAAGTTTTGTAAACTCAAATTATGTGAATAAGGATCGACTCAACTAATAAAATTAAATAGCATTGATAAAATATTTGTTCTCTCCCTTACCAAAAAAAAAATAGCATTGACAAAAAGGGATTGGATTTGATACTTTCAAATGAGGCAAATGTTAGAATTTTTATTTATGAACTAGCATAAAATTATATTATATTTTTATAAAATTCAGATTAATTAGATGTTAAAATTATTAAAGTATTTTATTTAATCTAAATTGTGATCAGTATTATTAATGATTCTATTGTTGTTAAAGCACTACTCATATATATAAATTTTGTTTCATGGGTCCTGTATATGAGTTTATTATAGTAAGTTGGTTTAACCCATTTTAATTGTTCTATATATACAGGGAGATGCCACTATTTCTAATCATTTTAGTACGTACAGTTGTCATATCGTAATACTGACGTGTGAGTGACTATTGTGCGATAGGAATAGTACTCTCCCTCATCGAGTTTTGCTTTGCAAAGTTTCAATAATGACTTCTTCATCGACGTATTTTCAAGGTAACCCTAAAATTTTTTATATGTATTGATATGTCATAAATTATTGAGATTAATAGATTCGATAAATTTCTATCGGTATCAGAGCCAATGTTTTAACCCTAATGATGACTATCAATATTTTGTTTTATCAAGAAATATTATGAGATTTAAAAAAATTTAAGAAACCTGAAATCTTAACGTATGTGATGTTTAATTTAAATTTTTTTTAAATCAATTTCAAAATAAAGTTAAGGCTTTTGTATATTGGGTTGTCCTGAATTCAGAAACATGTTTATTACATTTTTATATTGTGAATTTACAAATAATTTCACTCAAATTCGTGGAACCCTAAAGTTTAATTTTTTTTGTGATTCGTTTTCTTTTAGAGATTATTTCAAGAAATTGATTTAGGGCTATTGTAGATCCCTTTTTCCTAAATCTAACAACGTTTGGATCGTGAGTTTTGGTTGAGAAACAACCTCGAATTTCTAAGAAAATAATTCGCAGTGTGTTGTGCATGTTCTTCGTTTTGGTTGAGAAAACCCAGAACATATGTGCAGTTGTTTTGAAAATTTTTATAGGGATTTTAAAGATCATGGTTTTCTGAATCTAATAGAATAAAAATCCCCAATTTTAATGAAGTATCAAGAGAGAATTTTGATGCGAGCCGTTTCTGGGGAAACCGGGTCGTGCGACCAGATTACAGAGAAACGGGAGAAGAAGGAAACCCTGGTCTCCCGCACGTTCACCACTCGCGCACGTGGCGCGTGTAGGCCCGTGTGGATTCATGGAGCATGTTTTTCAACTTCTGTATTTTGGGTTGTGCTCCACGTGCCCTTTCCTATTTTTCTATGATTTTTATTTATTTTTTCATGCTTATTTATTATTTATTCCAAAATTTATAGAGATTAAAATTGTTAAAAATATATGATACTCTCCTCTTTTGTCTCAGTAGAAATTTTTGTGTATTATTGTGATGCTACTGGGCATGGTATATATTGTACACTCTTATAGTTGATGTTGTTTAGATACTGAAATAATTTTTGGTATTATTTTTTGCATAAATTAATATATAATGTTTTGAAAATTATTTATTTTGTTGTTATTTATGCGATTTGATTATGAGAGTTACTATTTAAAGTACTGTGGTACTGTATAGAAGCACTTTGCATAATTGTGATGCTATTGGATATCATATATATTGCACACTCTCAGATTTTGTGTTATTTGATTATTTAAATAATTTTGATATTATATTGTATATATAATATTGCATAATGTTAAAAATTATTGTATACTCTCCAAGTTTTGATCTGAATTTTTTTTCAGCATGATTGTGACACTACTGAGAGTGTTGTACAATCTGTACTCTCAAACTTGATATTGTTTAGTCACTGAAATAATTTCAATGTTATTTTGTGCATAAAATGTTATGTAAAATATTATATATATTGTTATTTCTTATTATTCTTTATGCAATTCTGTTCTGAGAGTAATTATTTAAAATGTTGTGGAGCTTTTGGGCACCTTTCATGATTATTGTGAGCTCGCCTTCGCAGGACCAATTATGTTGAGGTGTCATTTTGTTGATATTTTGTTAATAATATTGCATTGAGGATTATATTGATAATGCATTTACTCTATTGGTTTGCCTTTATTAATGTAATTCTTGTTGATTTTGTTACCAAGTGGCTTCCAGTACTCAAGAGGGGGGCGAATTGAGTATAAAACTTTTTCACAAAACCTCTTTTCAATTAATACGAATATCAAAAGCTTAATAAATAAATGCACAGAAGGGATGAGAAGAAGAAAAGAAACAATAAAGAACAGCGAAAAAAAATGTGCGGTAAGTTACATTGCATAAAAAAAGGAGATTAGGGGAAAGAGAAGCAGACACAGTATTTATCCTGGTTCGACCACTAACCCACTTGTGGTCTACGTCCAGTCCTCGAAAGCTGAGATTTTTCACTAAGTACACAAGCTTCAATAGGTGCTTGCTACCGTTACAAAATAGAGCACTTTTCACACACAGGGACACTCTACCCTTGTGCCAAAGTCTCAGCCTGCAGGGATACCTCACCCTTATACAAACCTTGAGGGATACCTCACCCTCGATACAGAATATCAGAAAAATAGAGATGAAGAGAAACTCTCACTCAGAGTAAGTAATACAAATTGAAGTGCTAATGGAGCTCTCATAGAAATATCTCAAAGTTTTTAAACAAGAAGAGAGTAGAAAATAGTTTTCACAAATCAGAATAATCAGAAAATAGTTCAGAATTATTGGCACTAAAAAACATGACCCAGGCTTGCTATTTATAGGGAAAACCAGATGAATTAGCCGTTGGGTATAATTAATAGCAATTAACACAGATTGAAAAACTTGTCTGTTTCCATTTACGTAAACAAAAGCTTCGTGTTTATTCGAATAGAGCAAATGTTTATTCGAATGACACTGTTTCTGAAAACTCATCTGAAATGGGTTATTCGAATAACTAACCTGTTATTCGAATAACTCTGTTAAAACCAGAGTTGTGAAAAATGAACGATTATTCGAATAAAGGCTTATCTATTCGAATAACGTATTTAAAAGAAGTTCAGATAGAATGGTTTTATTCGAATAACGTATGAGTTATTCGAATAACTCACTTAAAAGCATAGTTCTGAAAAACTTCATTTATTCGAATAAGGGAAGGATTATTCGAATAGCCACTTACAAAACAGTGTTCTGAAAAACCTTAGTTATTCGAATAACAGGGTAGTTATTCGAATAACACCTTTTAGAAATCAAACCACGTGAGGATGTTTATTCGAATAGGCAAAGCTCTATTCGAATAACTCAGTTCAAAAAGGGTTTTAAAAAGATGTTTTCAAAGACACTAAGTTTAGAACCAAGTTTTCTCTTTTCTGTCAAAAAACAAAGAGATATTAATGTGGGCTCCGTACAATAGATCCTAAGTCCTAATGCTAATCAAATATAAATTTGGACTTAGTCTATTTATCATCTTCATTATTCTTCCCGTTTATTATCATCAAAACAAGTCTTCAAAAGTATGCATCCAAACACATTCTCCCCCTTTTTGATGATGACAAACTATCAAAGAGACTAGCAATGAGAAAAAGCGTTGGTGCATATAATTGGAATTCACAAAAAGTATAAAAGTTTACTCTCCCTCTTTAATTATAAGAGGTAATGTGTATCAGATATGTGCGCAGCTCCCCCTTTCAATTTGAATCCAATCCCATTTTAATTTTGCCTGTCTTTTCTCAATTAAAGTCAAATGATCAAATATTTCTCCCCCTTTTGTCATGATAAAAAAGGTGGGGTAAGTCTCATATATCAAAGTAAGAATGCATAAAACTCATATCAAGAGATCAACAGGAAATATTATTTATTCATTAATAATAAAAGAGAGTCAAGTACAAAAGCCGAGAATAAAATAACATAAAGCCAAAAACAAACAAACTAAGAACTAAAGATCCTAAAAGTAAGCATCCGGAGGTGGTGGTGAAGAAGCCGGTGCAGAGCAGGTGAAGCAGATCGAAGAGCCACAACCTCACGTTCAACGCCTTCTATTCTATCAAATAGAATAGAGAAAGTATGTTCCATGTAAGCTCTGTTATCTTGCAAGGTGGCCAAGATCTGTTCCCGAGTGACAGAGCAAAGCAAGCAGCAGCAGTACGTCGCCGGCCAGGCAGGGGGCATCGCCAGGGTCGACCTCGTCCTCAGCAACCTCATCTGGGTACACCCAGCCTTCATCGGTTTGGATCATCTTCATCTTCCGTAAGGTGTGAGCTCCAAAGACATTGTGGTGCGTTAGAGCAATGGCTCGCTCAGTCTCCAAGACATGAGGATACTTGCTCAGCAAGGTAGTAACAAGAATGTCATAAGGCAAGTTAGATTTCTCCTTGCCCTTGGCCCTCATCATGTGCCTCATGATGAACACAGGCCAGTTGACCTGATGGCCATTCTTCAAGAACCACAGCATGAAAACATCTTCCTCACTGAGATAGGCGTAGTTACCACCGCGAGGAGCCAGGATGTGAGCATAGGCGTAATGCGTGAAGCCTATCTTGGCTCTTCAAATTCCACCCTTGAGACCCTTATCATGCGGCTAAACCAGGCTTCAACAGGTCTTCAACCGCCTGAAGTTTGTTGAAGTCTTCGAGAAACGGGGTGTCACCATCTTCAACAAGGGTGCCAGAGAACTGCAGCCCGAACAAAGTCGACCAGTCTAGTGGTGTGATCACGATGTTTTGATCACATACCTCGGAAAGAAGATTCTGGCCATCGAAAGCCAGATTGCAGAAGATCATCTTCACCAAAGCTGGATAGATGGTGGCTCGGTGAGAGCAGAGCTGAAGAACTCCCTGGTTTTGCAGCAGAGTCAGGAAGTCGAAGCCGCGATGCTGCTGGAAGAAAAAGAGATCCAGGTACTTGGGTTGAACCAAGTTTCGCTCCCAGAAGTGCGAGATGAAGCGTGCACGATGCTCTTCATTGGAGGAGAGCCTTCTCAGATCAAGAGAGTTGGTGCCTGGAGCATTCTTCGTGCGAGGACGTTTGCTGGAGGAGGAGGCCATGGAAGAAGGTGAGAGAGAATGAAAAGACGCAGAGGGTGAAAGGTTTGAGAGGAAGGAGTGAAGAGCAGAGAAGATGGAGGGTGAAAGCGTTTTGGGCGCGCAGGGGGTTATTTAAAGAACCCCATGTTTATTCGAATAAACTGAGGTTTATTCGAATAAACCTTGCATGAAAGCTGAACAGACATGCGCGCAGGAAACTGAAAATGTGTGGCTGCTAGGGTTTATTCGAATAGGAAAAGTTCTATTCGAATAAAACAACTGGGAAAGCCAAGCATTTTGGCTAGCTGACATGGTTTATTCGAATAACTATGTGAGTTATTCGAATAGACTAAGGCCAAACAGTCCACACTGATAGAAACAGGTTCAGGTTATTCGAATAACCTGAGGTCTATTCGAATAGACAGAGACCAAGACCAGAACCTGATAAAAGAAGGACGCTGGTTATTCGAATAAAGAAGGACTTATTCGAATAAGCAGAGGGCAGAAAGAAACACTGATAAATGAAGGCTTCTGGTTATTCGAATAGGGAAGGTGTTATTCGAATAAGCAGAGATGAAAAACATACAGGGTTAAGCAAAGGAATCAGTTTATTCGAATAAACTGAGTTCTATTTGAATAAGGCTGATGTTTAACACACATTTTAACTAGCAGTGGAGGAGTTTATTCGAATAAAGCCTTGCTTATTCGAATAAAACTAACACAGAATCATATACGTTTATGAAATTGAAGGCATATAACCATGATAATATTCAGCAAGAAAAAAAGTAATTTAAATATTTGATTAATCAATTATGCCCAATTCTCCTCGGATGTAAAAGAATGCTTCTTTTGCTAAGGGTTTAGTAAAGATATCTGCATGTTGCTTAGATGTTTCAACAAACTCAAGAATGCAGTCCCCTTTTTGTACATGATCTCTAATAAAGTGATGTCTTATCTCTATATGCTTTGTTCTAGAATGCGGATGGGATTCTTAGAGATATTTATTGCACTAGTGTTATCACATCTTATCGAGATGTGATCAAGTCAAGACCGTAGTCTAAGAGTCATTTGCTTCATCCAAAGGATTTGAGCGCAAAGAACTCCCGCTACAACATATTCAAATTTCGCGGTAGACAAAGCCACACTATTTTGTTTCTTACTATGCCAAGAAACTAAAGAACTACCAAGCAAGTGGTATGTCCCACTAGTACTTTTTCTCGTCCAATTTGCACCCAAAGAAAATCGAGTCGAATAGCCTATTAGGCTACAAGAGGCACCCTTAGGGTACCACAAGCCCATTTGTGAAGTGCCTACTAGGTATTTCATTATCCGTTTAACAAAGACTTAAGTGAGATTCCTTAGGGTTTGCCTCGATATCTAGCACACATGCATACACTAAACATAATATCTCGGCCTACTAGCAGTAAGATAAAGGAGAGATCCAATCATACCTCTATATTTCGTTATTTCTACTGATTTACCTCCTTCATCTTTGTCCAAGTAGCAAGACGTGCCCATTGGAGTTGCCATGTGTTCAGCGTTTTCCATTTCGAATCTCTTGAGTAATTCCTTGCAGTATTTTGTTTGACTTATGAAAGTCCCTTCGTTCGTTTGTTTGATTTGAAGTCCGAGGAAGAAATTCAATTCTCCCATCATTGACATTTCAAATTCATTCTGCATTGATTTAGCAAATTCTTTGCAAAGAGATTCATTAGTAGCACCGAAGATAATATCATCCACATATAGTTGCACAAGAAGAATGTCTTGCTTTTTATTTTTAATAAAAAGAGTAGTATCGACTTTTCCTCTCAAAAAATCATTTTCCAAAAGAAACTTACTCAACCTTTCATACCAAGCTCTAGGAGCTTGTTTTAAACCATATAAAGCCTTTTTAAGTTTAAAAACATGGTTGGGTAGTTCATGATTTTCAAAACCTGGAGGTTGTTTAACGTATACCTCCTCTTGAATAAAACCATTTAGAAAAGCACTCTTGACATTCATTTGATATAATTTGAAATCCATGATGCAAGTATAAGCAAGTAACATTCTTATAGCTTCTAATCTAGTTACAGGTGCATAGGTTTCTTCATAATCTATTCCTTCTTCTTGATTATATCCTTTAGCAACCAATCTAGCTTTATTTCTAGTTATTAAACCATTTTCATCAAGTTTGTTTCTAAAAACCCATTTAGTTCCAATTATGGGGTGATTATTAGGTCTAGTAACTAATTCCCAAACTTGATTTCTTTCAAATTGATTTAATTCCTCATGCATAGCTAAGATCCAATGTTCATCATCAAAAGCTTCAATTAAATCCTTAGGTTCAATTTGAGAAACAAAAGCTAAGTGATTACAAGCATTTCTAAGGGAGTTACGAGTACTTACACCTTTAGATACATCACCGATAATTTGATCAAGGGAGTGATATTTTGAAGTTCACCATTCTTTGGGAAGTTCCAAAGCTTGCGAATCTTCTTGTCTTTGTTCATCTTCTTTCTCCTTGATTTCCTTTTCTTTACTATCCAAATGTGTTTCCGCCAAGATTTCTGCTACATCATCAACAATAAGATCCTTTCTCGATCCACTTAGGTCAGTTTCATCAAATGAAACATGTATAGATTCTTCAATAGTCATAGTTCTCTTATTATATATACGAAAAGCTTTACTATGATTTGAATAGCCAAGAAATATACCTTCATCAGACTTAGCATCAAACTTGCCTAAATTATCTTTTCCATTGTTTAAAACAAAATATTTGCAACCAAAAACATGAAAGTGTGAGACATTTGGCTTTCTTCCCTTATACAACTCATATGGCGTTTTATTTAAAATAGGCCTTATGAGGGCCCGGTTCATTACATAATAAGTTGTACTTACAGCATCCGCCCAAAGGTATTTAGGAAGAGTAACCTCATTAATCATAGTTCTCGCCATTTCTTCTAAAGAATGATTTTTCCTTTCTACAACTCCGTTTTGTTGCGGAGTTCTAGGGGCAGAGAAATTATGATTGATGTCATGTTCATCATAGTAATTTTCAAAAATATTGTTTTTAAATTCGCCACCGTGATCACTTCTTATAGAAAAGATTTGAAAACCTTTTTCATTTTGAATAACTTTGGTAAGTCTTTTGAAAGCTAGAAATGCATCATATTTATTTGCAAGAAATAAAGTCCATGTAAACCTAGAAAAATCATCCACAATCACTAAAGCATAGTAATTCCCACCAAAGCTCATAGTTCTAGAAGGTCCAAATAGATCCATGTGCAAAAGTTATAAATGTCTAGTAGTTGAAACTATATTTTTTGCTTTAATAGAGACCTTTATTTGTTTACCCTTTTAACATGCATCACATAATTTATCTTTTATAAAATTAAGCTTGGGTAGTCCAATTACTAGCTCTTTAGAGACCAACTTCTTTAAGTGATCCATGTGAATGTGTGTAATTCTCCTATGCCATAGCCATGAATCATCATTCTTACTTAAAAGGCATTTCGCATCATTTGAAGATATATCATCAAGACTAATCATATAGATGTTGTTTACTCTATGACCAATGAATTTAACATGCTTGTCATTTTTATCTTCAATTATGCAACAGTTTGAATCAAATATAACTTTATTTTCTTTATCACATAATTGGCTAATACTAAGCAAGTTATGTTTCAAACCTTCAACAAGCAAAGACATTTTCAATAAAGGAGTTAGGGTTCTTACCGACTTTGCTTGATTCCAAGAATTTTACCCTTGTTGTTATCACCATACGTGACGTGTCCATGATTCTTGGGAATAAGCATGGTGAATTTTGAATCGTCCCCTGGTCATGTGCTTGGAGCAAATTCGCTATCAAGATACCAATTTGAACTCCTGGCTTTCAAGCACACCTACAACACAAGTTTAGTTTTTAACTTTTGGTACCCAAACTTTCTTGGGTCCTTGTGTGTCAGTTTTGGGTATAGTACCCTTAGGAACCCAAACCATTTTTGTTTCAACTTTTGTATTTATGTTTTTCCTTGCATTACATGTTGAAGCACTATGTCATTTTCTTCCACAGTAAAAACATTTAATAAAAGGACTACTTGAAACACTAGAATGCACAAAGAAGTTTTTAAAGAGTTTTTGTTGATTTTTCGGGTTATAACCTATCCCGGCTTTTTGAAAAACCACTCTTTGTCTTCCTAATAAAATATTTAAGTTATCCCTTCCAAAGGTGAATTTAGAAAGAGTGTTCTTTGGGTCTTCGTTTTCTTTTTCAAGTATATGACATGAAGAACAAGATGAAGAAGTAGAAGCATGTGAAGAATGATTTGTGCATGCATCAATGATTCCTAAAGTTTCATTTTCAATTTTCAATTCTTCTATTTCTTTATTTAAAGCAAGAATTTGATTTTCTAAAGAAGAAATTGTTTTCTTAGATGAAGAAATAATTTTTGTGAGTTTTAAAGATTCTTCATGTAGTTCCTTAAAAGCGTCTTGTAACTCATCATAAAAGGGCAATAAAGTATTAGAACTTACCTCGTTTTCGCTTTCTTCTTCATCTCCTTTTTCCATGAGACATAGTTGAGCCTCTTCGCTATCTGAGCTGTCAGTTGAGTCTATGTCGTTTTCATCCCACGCTATGTAGGCTTTTCTTCCTTTTCTTTCTTTGAAGGGTTTCTTTTCAAACTTCTCCTTTTTCTTCTGATAAACAGGACAATCCATTTTCATTTGACCAGATTTGCCACATTCATAGCAAGTTGGGGTCGATGAAGTTCCTTCGCCTTTGAAGTGAGTCTTTTTAGGAGGGAAGGGAGGTCTTCTTTGTGTTCCCTTTTTCCTGAGAAATTTACTAAACCTTTTAACTAACAAACTCAGATTTTCTTCACTTACCTCTATGTTCTCTGAACTTTCTTCATTTTCTTCATCATCATTGTCGAATGTTGATGAAGTGGCTTTGAGTGCTATCCCCTGTTTCTTTTTATCGTTCTCTTCGCTTTAGCTTAATTTGCTCAGCTCCAATTCGTGCTCATGAAGTTTTCCAAAGAGGGTAGCTAAAGTCATTGTGGACAAATCCCTTGATTCAGATATTGCTGTCACTTTGGGTTACCAAATCCTGCTAAGACATCTCAAAACTTTGTTAATCAAATCTTCATTAGAAAAGCTTTTGCCTAAAGATACAAGATGATTAACTATATGGCTGAACCTCTTTTGCATTTCCTGAATGTTTTCTCCTTGGTTCATTCTGAATAATTCATATTCACGAGTTAGAGAATTTATTCTCGATCTCTTAACTTCACTAGTACCCTCATGGGTAACTTGCAAAGTATCCCACATTTCTTTAGCGCTTTACAATTTGAAATTCTAAAAACTCATAATATCCCAAAGCAGTAGTAATAATATTTTTGGCTTTTAAATTAAATTAAACTTTTCTTTTGTCTTCATCAGACCATTTATTTCGTGGTGTTTCGGTCCTTACATCATCGACCTCATGTGTGGGTATAAAAGCGCCGTTTTCGACAGTAACCCAAACATCTAGATCAATAGCTTCGATGAAGATTTTCATTCTTTCCTTCCAATATGCGTAACCATCCCCATTGAAAAAGGGTGGTCGGTTTATGGAAGATCCTTCTGAAAAATCATTTGAAGAAGCCATATACTTTTGAAGCTGCTAAGCTCTTTATACAAGAGTCTAGCTCTGATACTACTTGTTACCAAGTGGCTTCCAGTACTCAAGAGGGGGGTGAATTGAGTATAAAACTTTTTCGCAAAACCTCTTTTCAATTAATACGAATATCAAAAGCTTAATAAATAAATGCACAGAAGGGATGAGAAGAAGAAAAGAAACAATAAAGAACAGCGAAAAAATAAATGTGCAGTAAGTTAAATTGCATAAAAAAAAAGGAGATTAGGGAAAAGAGAAGCAGGCACAGTATTTATCTTGGTTCGACCACTAACCCACTTGTGGTCTATGTCCAGTCCTCGAAAGTCGAGATTTTTCACTAAGTACACAAGTTTCAATAGGTGCTTGCTACCGTTACAAAATAGAGCACTTTTCACACACAGAGACACTCTACCTTTGTGCTAAAGTCTCAGCCTGCAGGGATACCTTACCCTTATACAAACCTTAAGGGATACCTCACCCTCGATACAAAATATCAAAAAAATAGAGATGAAGAGAAACTCTCACTCAGAGTAAGTAATATAAATTGAAGTGCTAATGGAGCTCTCACAGAAATATCTCAAAGTTTTTAAACAAGAAGAGCATAGAAAATAGTTTTCACAAATTAAAGTAATCAGAAAATAGTTTAGAATTATTGGCACTGAAAAACGTGACCCAAGCTTGCTATTTATAGGGGAAACCAGATGAATTAGTCGTTGGGTATAATTAATAACAATTAACACAGATTGAAAAACTTGTCTGTTTCCATTTACGTAAACAAAAGCTTCGTGTTTATTCGAATAGAGCAAAGGTTTATTCGAATAACACTGTTTCTGAAAACTCATCTGAAATGAGTTATTCGAATAACTAACCTGTTATTCAAATAACTCTGTTAAAACCAGAGTTGTGAAAAACGAACGGTTATTCGAATAAAGGCTTATCTATTCGAATAACGTATTTAAAAGAAGTTCAGATAGAATGGTTTTATTCGAATAACGTATGAGTTATTCGAATAACTCACTTAAAAGCATAGTTCTGAAAAACTTCATTTATTCGAATAAGGGAAGGATTATTCGAATAGCCACTTACAAAATAGTGTTCTGAAAAACTTTAGTTATTCGAATAATAGGGTAGTTATTCGAATAACACCTTTTAGAAATCAAACCACGTGAGGATGTTTATTCGAATAGGCAAAGCTCTATTCGAATAACTCAGTTCAAAAAGGGTTTTAAAAAGATGTTTTCAAAGACACTAAGTTTAGAACCAAGTTTTCTCTTTTCTGTCAAAAAACAAAGAGATATTAATGTGGGCTCCATACAATAGATCCTAAGTCCTAATGCTAATCAAATATAAATTTGGACTTAGTCTATTTATCATATTCATTTATTCTTCCCATTTGTTATCATCAAAACAAGTCTTCAAAAGTACGCATCCAAACACAGATTTGTTAAGTAATATTATTTTGGGGCACTTTGCATGATTGTGAGCTCCGACCAATTGTGGCATGGTGCTATTTTGTTGATAAAATATTATTATTTTGTGACATTGAGGATTATGTTGATAATACACTTACCCTATCGATTTGCCTTTATTAATATAATTTCTAATGATTTGTTAAGAGCATTGATGTTATATCTTTAGAGTTTTTAGTACTCTCTCGATACTAGCTTTAGGGACGTGATTTTAATGTCTGTGGGAGTCTACTCATGTGTTATAATTCGGGACCCTTAGGCGGGATTACAATTTCATGGGAGAGCTCCATTGTGATTTTTGCTCATCTTGTTTATTGAAATATTCGACAAGAAAATCTCCCTTTAAAATATTGATTCAACTTTACTGATGAAAATAAATGTTTTGACAAAGTTGTGTAGGACCAAGTATGAGGACTGGGTTGAGTCAATGAGTTTATTTTTAGCCACCTCTGTTATTGATGTTGCTCTCGCTGTGGATGAGCCCTAAAGTCCATAGATATGTTTTCTGTTGCGATTATGGTGAAATATGAAAGGTGGGATCATTTAAATAAAGTTCGTCTCATGACAATAAAGTATAGCATGGACAAAGCCATTAATGAGAGTTCATAAAGTGGATAACGTCAACCATTTTTTGAGAAGCTATTGTCAGATCTAGAAGGGCATGTGACCTCTTTATGTTGACCAAGACTAAGCATGATGGTGTGAATGGTGATTGTGAACGCACCACGAAATTTGTGGATTGGCTCAAACCAGCTAATTGTATAGAGTTTAATAATTGGATTAAGGAGAAGGAAGTCGAACCCTTGGCTCTAATGTGTTATGAATCCAATCTTGTTAATGTTCCTTCTAACACTTGTTGGTTAGATATTGGTATAACTACTCACATTACAAGCTCATTATTGGAGTTTAAAATAGGCGAAAGCAAGTGAAGGAGAGTTACTGATCACATAGGAAATAGAGTTAGTGTCAAAGTAGAGTATATAGGTATTATTTCCTTGAAGTTGTGTATTAGATATTCTTTAAGTTTAAAAAGTACTATCTATGTGTTCTCTATAAGAAAGAACTTGTTTCCAGTTTCTATTTTTGGATAGTTGCACTATCATATCTATTTAGTGATAAAAGAGTTTCCTTACCTTATGATTTCATTGTAGTAATTTTTGGTATTTCTAGAGTTTCATCTAATGGCCTTTATATGTTAAATATTGACCCATTCTGTTGATCTAACGACGTTTAAATATCAATAATATTGTTAGGATCAAGAGTGGTAGAGTTGTTGAAAACCTTTCTATGTTGACGCAAAAACATTTAAGACATATCTCTAGGAAGAAAGTGGAAAGGTTGATCAAGGAGAATATTCTTCACGATCTAGACTTTTCTGATTTTGAAACCTGTGTTGATTGCATAAAAAGAAAACTTACAGTTGGAGCCAGGAAGAGTAGGGTTACCAAGAGTGAAAGAATATTACAGTTAATTCATACAGATATTTGTGGGCCCATTACTCCTATTGCAGAAAGGGGAAATCATACTCTTATGGATATGTTGAGATGTATGCTTAGTCATTCTACTCTTCTAGAATTCTTGTGGGAAGATGTCTTGAAGACTGCTGCTTATATATTGAACCATGTGTCAAGTAAATCTGTGCTGAAGACTCCATATGAGTTTATAACAGGCAAACGACCTACCTTGAGGTATTTTCGTGTTTGGGGTTGTAGGGCAGGAATGAGATCTTATAACCCACATTTAAAGAAGCTTGATCCCAAAATCATTAATGGTTTCTTCATTGGCTATTGTATTGGCTCAAGATGTTCTAAGTTCTATTGTCCTTCTTATACTACTAAAGTTATTCCACTATTAGAAATTTGGGTTTTAGAGACCGATTCAGAGACTGATTTATTTCGGTCTCTATAGAGATCGAAATAGAGACCGATTAAAAAAATAAAATAAAATTTACTACCGAAATAAAATCGGTCTCTAAATCATTTCTAAATTTTTTAGAGACTGAAATTATGTTATAAAAAATAAAAATATGTCTTATTTTTAGAGACCGAAATATCGGTTTCTAAATAAAAATATTTAAAAAAAACATATATTTATAGAGACCGCAAATTCAGTTGCAAAATAAAATAAAAAAATAAAATAAAATTAGAGACCAATATTTCGGTCTAAGTAAAAAATATTTATAAAAAAAAGATAATTAGAGACTGAAAATTCGGTCTCTAAAAAAGGCTTCTCCCCGAAACCAGCCTTTCCTTAAAATATTTCCCACAACTCATTTTCTCTTATTCTCTCTCTCACTGAATCTGTGGTCTGCTCCACCTTATTCCCATCTCCCTCATTCTCTCGTTCTATGGTATGCTCCACAGTCTACTCCAACCGGAGCTGCTCCAGCCAGATCTGCTTGAACCGGGAGACGCCGCGAGCGGTGGAGATGCCGCGAACAGCCGCTCAAACCAAAAGGCACCACGAACCATTCCTACGATGCCGCGAATAGCCACTATCCCTGGATCTACTCCACCCCGGATCTGCTCTACCCCAAATCCGCTCCACCTCTCAACTATCTCGCTATCCTAATCCCCTCCCTTCAGGTATTCTCTCTCTCACCATTTTAACCAAAAAAATAAAACTTTTCCTTTCTACACTCAAGCACTCCTACCAATTTTTTGTAATTGTGAGATTGAATTTTGTTAATATAAAATTAATCTGGAGTTTTAGTTTCTTTCTGCCATTTGATTGTATGGTGTGTGTGAGTAGGTTCTTGGTTATTTTCATGAGTTAGAATTCAGAGGAGGAGGTTAGGGTTGCTCTCGATTAGCTTCCCAGGGACGCCTCTGACATCCTCGACATTCTTAAGGCCGAGCAGGCCCCTCTCGATCTCTGGCTCATCATCGCGGTTTGTTACGTTCTCTTAAATATCTTGTTATGTAAATGCTCTCAAGTTCCAATTTCTAGTTGCAATTGCACGCAATTCAGCTTCAAAAAATGTTCAATTTCGAAGACAGTTAGTGATTGGATTTTGCTTTGTTGATTCGCATTTGACTAGTGGTTTTTCTTGTGCTTGTTTAGTCATTTTGCTTGCTATGCCCTTGTTCTCTGTTATGCTACTTGACAAAGTGATAGGTTCCATATTTATGGCTTTTGTTACTTATTATTATGTTGGTTTTTATTGTGATTTCCTGTCGTATTTTCTGTGAATTGATTTCCTTTCATAATTTATGTGAGTCCTTGATTATAGTTTACTATTGTAAACTCCAATCTAGGAGTAACTGGCGAAACTGCAAGCAAGGAATAAGTATAGCAATTTCCTATTTCTTTTAGTTGAGTCCTTATAATATGTAGATGTTGTATGGCTCATTTTCATCAATGAAGATTATAGCCTAAGGCTCTTTGGAGGTCACAATTGTGGAAATAAGTTTGTCTCAAATGGTTTTATATGTTAAGTTTTGATGATGACAAATACAAGAAAAAAAGAATATCTTGCTTATACTCTTTATTGCATTCTATATAGAGCATATCCATTAATATTTATGAGGAAGAATTCATTTGATTATTTAACTGAGTTATTCGAATAATTCATTTGAGAGAAACCTTTCTGGAAGTCCATTTATTCGAATAAACATTTGGTTATTCGATAAACGTTTAGTTATTCGAATAAAACGTTAAAAATACGTTCAGTAACATTTTTTTGGGTCATGTTATTCGGATAACCCTTTGGTTATTCTAATAAACCATTAAAAACTCGGTCTGATATGATTTTTATGGTGTGTTATTCGAATAACATATGCTTTATTCGAATAAACCACTCAGATTTCGAAAACTAACTTTAAATGGTCATAACTTCTTCATTTCTTATCCGTTTAAAGCAAATGACCAGTCATTGGAAAGATCTTTGAGTCTATTTTCAAATGAAATAAGTTTCAAAACAAAACTCATAGTATTTTGAAAGATATGATTAAAAGAGTGACCAAAAGTCAGTTTTGCAAAACTCAAACTTGGCTATTTTTCATAAATTTTAACGAAACAAATATTAACGAAATATTAAAAGGAATTCAGCAAATATTAACAAAACATAGCAAAACCTTTTGTTTAAAAACAATCCTCTATTCGAATAAAACCCAAATCTTCTTCTTTTATTCGAATAAACATGGCTCGTTTTTAAACAAAAGGTTCTACTATGTTTCGTTAATATTTGCTGAATTCCTTTTAAAAATACAAATGCTTAATCAAAAGTAATTGACTATTCTTTTGATGATTATATGTACTTGGCTAAATTGATCAATGAAATGAAATATCTTTTGCCTTTGTGAACTCATTTGTTGTTTTATTATTTTGAATGCTTATTTGCTTATGAGTTTAGCATAATGACTAACCTCTATGGATCCAAATTTGATGGATACCAAAGAAAGTACTTTGAATTATTTTGTAGGGTGTCAACTACCTCAAGCAAGCATTTAAATGAAATAAATTTATTCAAATTGAGGATAGTAAAGTTTACAAGGACTTAACTTTTAAAAGATGTGCAAAAAATTTCTATTCCCTCATGAAAGCTTGAAGCTTGGAAGTTGGTGGAAGTGGGAGTCATCTACAAAAATTCAAAGACTACACTTCTAGTGATATCAATCCTTATTTATGCTTTAAATTTGATATCATATGATATTTGGAGAAGTAGAAAGTTATGTTATACCTTCACATGCCTTACATGAAAATTATTTGCCTAAAAATGTCTAAATAAGTTTTGATGATAATTATATGCTTCTTGATAAACTTGAATCATGCCCTAAAATGCTTAAACAATTTTTTTTTTATTCAAGTGCATATGTGCTTCATGCATTCTTGTTAGAACTAATATTGCATGGTTAATAATGTGATACATGCTTTAAATTATATATCAATCAAATTTTATGCTTGTAAATGAAATTAAATGATATTTGATGCTAACCTATGTTTTAGAGGACTTTTAAAATTAGCTTTGCAAGTCTCTCTATGTGTTTCAAATATAGCCATCAGATTTTTACATACAAGCATATGTGGATAAACGAGAAAAGCTGAATAGAATTCAAATGAAGAGGAAGATAAAGAATACTTTCTTCTAGTGCAATGGAATGTAGAATTCAAAGGAAGAAAGCTCAAAGTTAAAGGACCAATAAAGAAGGAGCATAACTCTATATGATTCAATAAGTATCTCTATCCCTTAGCTTTTATGGTATTCTATATGTTATGAATTGTATGATACTTGTTGTTAAATTAATCTTAAATAACTAGATGCTTCCAAGGAATATATGGTCTTTTTTTTAAACATCTCCACCTTTCTAGAATGCTGCTCTTATAAAATTGTTTTTGAAAGGGAGAGAATGTTAGTCATGGCAATCATTACCCAAGAGGGGGGTGAATTGGGTATTAAAAACTTTTCACAAAAGCTCTTAAAATAAATACAAATATTTAAGTTATTTAAATAAAAGAGAAAGAATTGCAAGATGAAGAATAAAAGCTTTAAGAATAGTAAATAAATAAATATGCAATAATATAAAATTACGTAAAATAAAGATTGCATAAAATAAAGAGATAAAGAGAAGAAGAAGCGAGTGCACGATATTTATCCTGGTTCGACCACCAACCACTTGTGGTCTACGTCCAATCCCCGAAACACAGCTTCGAGATTTTTCACTATATGTACAAGCTTCAATAGGTGCTTGCTACCGTTACATAAAAGAGCACTTTTCACACACAGGAAAACTCTACCCTTGTGCTAAAGTCTCAGCCCGTAGGGATACCTCACCCTTATACAAACCTTGAAGGGATACCTCACCCTTATACAAATCTTGAAGGATACCTCACCTTCAATACAGAAGAATAGAAATTATAGATGGATAGAAACTCTCACTCAGAGCTAATTGTACAATTTGAAGTGCTAAGAGGCTCTCAAAGGATATATCAAAGTTTTAGCAAAAAGAGCACAGAAAATAGTTTTCACAAAAAACAGAGTAATCAGAAAATAGTTCAGAATTATGGGCTATGAAAAACGTGACCCAGGCTTGCTATTTATAGGGAAAACTAGGTTAATTAGCCGTTGGGTATAATTAATAACATTTAATACTAATTAAAATTCTTGTCTGTTTCCATTTACGTAAACACAAGTTCCGTGTTTATTCGAATAGAGCAAAGGCTTATTCGAATAACACTGTTTCTGAAAAACTCATTTGAGATGGGTTATTCGAATAACTCTGTTAAAACCAGAGTTGTGAAAATGAATGTTTATTCAAATAAAGACTTATCTATTCGAATAACGTATTTAAAAGAAGTTCAGAAAGAAAGGTTTTATTCGAATAACGTATGACTTATTCGAATAACTCACTCAAAGCTTAGTTCTGAAAAACTTCATTTATTCGAATAAGGGAAGCTTTATTCGAATAGCCTCTTACAAAACAGATTTCTGAAAACCTTAGTTATTCGAATAACGGGGTAGTTATTCGAATAACATCTTTTAGAAAACAAACCACGTGAGGATGGTTATTCGAATAAGCAAAGCTTTATTCGAATAACTCAGTTCAAAAAGAGTTTCAAAAAGATGTTTTCAAGGATACTGAGTTTAAAAATAATTTTTCTCTTTTCTTTCAAAAACAAAAAGATATCAATGTGAGCTCTGTACAATAGATCCTAAGTTCTAAAAGCTATACCATTTAATCTTCCTTTGGACTTGGTCTTTGACATGACTTTGATGTTATCAATACCTTCATGAAATAGGCATTCACATTCTCCTTTGTGTTAAGCTTAATTGAGATATCTATTGCTTTCTTGTTGCAAGCTCACCCTTGGTATTTGGACTATCTTGTAAAGTATTGCTCACTTAAACAAGCATAGTTAGTCCAAATTCATAATTCAATATCTTCATATGCATGAATCATAAATATATAGCTTTAGTTAGTTTAACATGCATATAAGACATTCATAGACACATCCAAATAAGATATTTATTAAATATTAATGGATATGCTCTATATAGAATGCAACAAAGAGTATAAGCAAGATATTCTTTTTGTCTTGTATTTGTCATCATCAAAACTTAACATATAAAACCATTTGGGGCAAACTTATTTCCACAGAGAAGTCTTAAAATTTTGGATTAAGAATAAATATCTTTGCCCTTGCTTTATTTTGATAATATGCATATTTTGAGGGGGAGTTTAGCTCTTAAGTTGTTTATATCTCTTGCCTTACATCCTTGGTTGATTACATAAAGTGTTTTATTGTTATCATATGCAAAATGTTGACATACAAAAATATGACAAGCATTGCATGAATAATCTTATATATCTTGAAAGCATGATCGTTTCATCTCTTTGACAACATGAGTTTTATCTATAAGGAGAGAGAAAATTATTATCTTTCCTTCCTAAGCCTTTTTGTTGATGTCAAATAGGGGGAGAGAAAATTAGAAAGAAAAATATATTCTTGTGCTCAATTGCTTGATATGCTTACATAAATATCAATTCTTGTATATTGCTCAACATATTTTTCTTTGGTGATTTGTCATCATCAAAAAGGGGGAGATTGTGGAAATAAGTTTGCCCTAAATGGTTTTATATGTTAAGTTTTGATGATAACAAATACAAGACAAAAAGAATATCTTGCTTATACTCTTTGTTGCATTCTATATAGAGCATATCCATTAATATTTAATAAATATCTTCTTTGGATGTGTCTATGAATGTCTTATATGCATGTTAAACTAACTAAAGCTATATATTTATGATTCATGCATATGAAGATATTAAATTATGTTTTTGGACTAACTATGCTTGTTTAAGTGAGTGATACTTTGTAAGATAGTCCAAGTACCAAGAGTGAGCTTACAACAAGAAAGCAAAAGATCTCAATTAAGCTCAACACAAAGGAGAATGTGAATGCCTATTTCATGAAGGTATTGATAAACATCGAAGTCATGTCAAAGACCAAGTCCAAAGGAAGATTAAATGGTATAGCTTATAGGACTTAGTGTCTTTATGTACGAAGCCTTATGGATATCTTAAATATGTTTTTACAAATGGTTTTCCTATGCTAAAATACCCAACAAATAAGTTTTGAAAAGTTATTTATGGTGGTAGTTCAAATTTATGAAAAATAGCCAAGTTTGAGTTTTGCAAAACTAACTTTTGGTCACTCTTTTAATCATATCTTTGAAAATACTTTGAGTTTTGTTTTGAAACTTATTTCATTTGAAAATAGACTCAAAGATCTTTCCAATGACTAGTCATTTACTTTAAACGGATAAGAAATGAAGAAGTTATGACCATTTAAAGTTAGTTTTCGAAATCTGAGTGGTTTATTCGAATAAAGCATATGTTATTCGAATAACACACCACAAAAATCATATCAAACCGAGTTTTTAACGGTTTATTCGAATAACCAAAGGGTTATTTGAATAACATGACCCAAAAAATATTACTAAACGTGTTTTTAACGTTTTATTCGAATAACTAAACGTTTATTCGAATAACCAAATGTTTATTCGAATAAATGGACTTCCAGAAAGGTTTCTCTCAAATGAATTATTCGAATAACTCAGTAGTTATTCGAATAATCCTAGTTTTTCAGAACTCTGTTTGTTAAAGAGTTATTCGAATAAATTTAAGGTTATTCGAATAACCCATGTCAGTTTGCTTTTTACGATGGTTTTATGAACAGTGTTATTCGAATAATGGTTTATGCTATTCGAATAACCTCGGGCTTTTACGAATACTGATATGAAAACTAACGGATATATTCTCGTAATAATCATGGATTTAATTACACCCAATGACTATTTTCTATCTGGCTCTATAAATAGAGACCGTGGATCTCATCTGCAACAAGCCCAGCTATTTGTTTAATTTGCACTTGCTCTGAAAAATGTGATTTATATTTTACGCCTATTTTCTATGCTCTTTTTGCTAAAACTTTGAGATATCCTTTGAGAGCCTTTTAGCACTTCAAATTGTATAATTTGCTCTGAGTGAGAGTTTCTATCCATCTATAATTTCTATTTTTCTATATTGAGGGTTAGGTATCCTTCAAGGTTTGTAAAGGGGGTGAGGTATCCCTCTAAGGTTTGTATAAGGGTGAGGTATCCCTGCAAGCTGAGACTTTAGCACAAGGGTAGAGTTTCCCTGTGTGTGAAAAGTACTCTCTTTTGTAACGGTAGCAAGCACCTATTGAAGCTTGTGTACTTAGTGAAAAATCTCAGCTTTCGAGGACTGGACGTAGACCACAAGTGGTTGGTGGTCGAACCAGGATAAATATCGTGCCTGCTCTTCTTCTCTTTATCTCTTTATTTTATGTAATTTTATTTTATTGCACATTTACTTTTCGCTGTTCTTAAAGTTTCTTTTTTTCATCACGTTCCTTCTGTGCTTTTATTTAAATAGCTTAAATATTTGTATTTATTTTAAGAGCATTTGTGAAAAAGTTTTTATACCCAATTCACCCCCTCTTGGGTAATGGTTGCCATGACTAACAACAACCCCCTCGAAGCGATCATCTTTTCTTCTTCTTCTCATTTCTCTTTATTTTTCCTTTAAACCCACGAGGGTCTTATCACAAGGCAACAAAAATGTTGCACTCCTATTTTCCCTATTTAAATCCAGATATTGCTTTTGGCGTATTTTCGTAGTCCCTATTCAACTGTACTTCTATTGTCATGTCTGTTTTCTTATTATGCTGCAGAGGAAGTACTTCAAGCAAGGAAAAATTGATCAATTTTGCTAGATTTTGGAGGAAGGATTCAGTCCTGGTATACTTTATTTAAAGCTTGGTTTTGGTATTTTCTTTGCTACAACAATTGGTGTAGGATCACTTTATTGCACCATTCTAATTCATGTCATCATGTGATTATCCTGATAGAGCACAATTATAGAAAGATATAGAAGTTCACATACAAGTCTTTATGATATTTTAGTTTTTAGCTAAGCCATTTGCATATTAAATATAATTGATTATTAATTAAAAAGTAAATAATGGATTTTTTTGGTAGAATTATATTTTCTATGTAAAACTATACAGGGATAGGCCAACAAATGTTTGTCCGAATGAACAACATATGTAACAATTTGCTGGTTGAGAAAACTGGAATTTTGGTGTCTAACAAGTGTGCCTCATACCTGCTGCCACTTTTAGATGTTAGATTGCTTCAATACAAGGTGTATATCAGGATAGAACATAGATTTATAGGATTTAATTATAGAAATTCTAAAGAAGGTCAACATTTATCAAAGAAAACAGAGCTAATGATTCAATGTCAATGTTTTAACAGCATGTTGTCATATTTTAGTTAAATCAAAGGGTCTAACATGTTTTAGCTTTAAAATATATGTTCTATTAATCAAATTCTCTATCGAACGGCACAACTGGAGTATTGTTTTTAGTGGAAATCTGCATGTATGATAATAGATCTCAGTGGTCTTTTTTTTTGGGTCACAATGGACTCCGAATGATTTAAGGGGAAAATATGGTGGAGAATATTGAACATGTTGGTAATAAGGAACAAATGAGGTATTTATAATCATCTAAAGTCTTGGTTGTTTGCTTCTGTGAATGCACCTTGTGAGAAAATTGATGTATCCAATTTGTTACAACAATTACAATGCTATAACCATTGATTCCATCCTATGATTCAGCCTTTCTTACAATTTAGTTTTTCATTCACATTTTTAGCATTTTATGACATATAGAGACTGTCAATGATTCAATGTCAATGATTTATATTCTTTCTTACTAGTTTATGTATATTATTTCAAAAATATTTTTTTTCTCTAAATGTTCATGATAGAGACTAGTGTATGTATATTATTTCAAAAATATATGCCCCTCTTTCTTCTTGTTTGATGCTGCTATAATGAAGAACGGAAGCCAAACGGTGTGAAACATGTTGCGAATGCTGCTGGCTAACAAGGACAGTTGCGAACTCAGCTGCACATTGGGTAAGTAGTGACTGGTGCAAACAAGATGCTTTGAGTCAAAATAATGAGTATTTTAAGGCACTCTTAATTCCTTCCCATTTTATTATTCTTGATTTGTAATTTGATGAGTTCTACAAATAGGATATCATGCTCATGTAATTGATATATTGTTGTTTTGGGATGACAGCTTTCCCATGGTTGGGCTTGTTCAACTATTGTTAAAATCTAATGCTGCAAACAGCTTGATAGAAGATTATGCAGCCTGCCTTGAGTTGCGGTCAAAAGAGTCTTAGACTGTTGAAAAAATATTGATGATCTAGGCATTCTTATTATGCAGGTTTGTCTTCGTCCTTGCCAACTACTCAAAAAATTGAAGCTTTCTCTAATACGTAGGTGCACACCGACTATTTGCTCCTTGAACCAGTATGTGGCAGCTCTATTTTGTGAATGCTTATGTCTCTAAGGCATGTCGAAAGGTTTTTGATGATAACAAAAGCAAAAGAGAAGATCAAGCACAAAAGGAAAAATCAAGATCAAAGAAAGAAGACAGAAGGTTTAATTAGTTATTTAGAATTAGGAGATTAATGTTAAATGCTCTCAAGATTTCTCAAATGGTTTTTCAATATGTGATTTCAAAATAAATGGGAAATTTCAAAAGTTAAACATGACTTTCAATAAAACTTGAGTTTCAACTTTAAATCTAACACTCTTAAAAAGATTTATGTTTAATCAAGTATCTTGAGGTGTTGGAAATGACTTACAAGCGTTATTGAACTTGAAAAATGTGTTCAAAGGCTAATGTAATCGATTACACAATGTTTGTAATCGATTACACATCAAACAAAAGCATGTAATCGATTACATGAACAACGTGTCGATTACAAGCAAGTCGAGAGTTATGTAATCGATTACACAATATATGTAATCGATTACACAAAGCCGAAAAGGCAAAGAACACGTTCGACGAGTAATGTAATCGATTACATTGATGTTGTAATCGATTACAAACAAAGTCAGAAGTTATGTAATCGATTACATTGATGATGTAATCGATTACACAAAACCCAGAAACTCAAAGAACACGTTCGACGAGACATGTAATCGATTACATGAACATTGTAATCGATTACAAGCAAAGTCAGAAGCCATGTAATCGATTACCTCAAGAATGTAATCGATTACACAGAGCCCGTAAAAGTTCGTAAAAACGTTGGAACAATAATGTAATCGATTACCGAGATATGTAATCGATTACACGCATCCTGACAACGTCCAACGGCTATATTAAATGCATTAAATGCATGCCCAACTACCTCCAACGGCTCTATTAATTGAGAAACTTATAAATACCCAAGTTGGGTCTTTGTTTACGGTTGACCTTGAACCAAAAACTGATCATCATACTTCAAAACGTGAATCAATCCTTAAAATCATTTCTTGCTCTGTTTTCTGACTAAAAACGTGAAAAATCTTTGAGAGCATATTAGAGCTTCAATTTGTAAACACTAGCTCTAGAGAGAGTTTCTTCTACTTCAATCTTATACATTCTGATTAGTGAGGGTGAGGTATCCCTCAAGTATTGTAAGGGTGAGGTATCCCTTGGAAAATAGAGGCTCAAGCTTTTGGGTGAGGTATCCCATACTGTTGAGTGCTCAAGGTTGTAGTGGTTTTTCAAGCACCCATTGAAGCTTGAAGATATAGTGGAAAATCTCAAGGTGTTGCTTGGGGACTGGACGTAGATCACAAGTGGAGTAGTGATTGAACCAGGATAAACGACTGTGTTTGTTTCTCTAAACTCTCCTCTGTTTATCTTTGTGCACTGTTTCATTGTTTTATTTGGATATTGTCTCCTTGGCTATTATGTTCATTAGTAAAAGTGCCTAACTCATCTATTCAATTATCTCTGACCTTTCAATAGCTTCAACGAAAATTGATTGTCAAACGATTTGCGAAAGATTTGTGAACTTATTTTTAACTACTCAATTCACCCCCCCTCTTGAGTATTGAGGCCACTTGGTAACAAGTGGTATCAGAGCTTGACTCTTGTATAAAGAGCTTAGCAGCTTCAAGAGAAGTGATGGCTTCAAATGGTTTTTCAAATGAAGGTTCTTCTATAAATAGACCTCCTTATTTCAATGGGGATGGTTATGCCTATTGGAAAGAAAGGATGAAAATTTTTATTGAAGCTATTGACTTAGATGTGTGGGACGCAGTTGAAAATGGTGCTTTTGTCCCTACACAAACTAAGGATGGTGTAACAATTAATACACCTAGAAGTGATTGGACCGATGATGATAAAAAGAAAGTTCAATATAATTTGAGAGCCAAGAACATCATCACCACATCTTTGGGGTATGATGAATTCTTTAGGGTGTCAAATTGTAAGACCACAAAAGAAATGTGGGATACCCTACAAGTAACTCATGAAGGTACTAGTGAAGTAAAAAGATCTCGAATAAACACTCTTACTCATGAATATGAATTGTTTAGAATGAATCAAGGTGAGAGTATTCAAGATATGCAAAAGAGATTTACTCATATTGTTAATCATCTCATCTCATTGGGAAAGATATTTCCTAATGAGGATCTTATTAACAAAGTCTTGAGATGTCTAAGCAGGAATTGGCAACCCAAGGTAACGGCGATTGCGGAATCAAGAGATTTATCAACCATGTCTCTAGCCACCCTATTCGGAAAACTTCAAGAGCATGAGCTGGAACTAAGTAGACTCAATCAAAATGAAGAACATGACAAAAAGAAGAAGGGAATTGCACTCAAGGCCACCTCTCCCATACTTGAAGATGATGATGAAGATGGTGAAGAGGATGCTGAAAATATTGAGCTAAGTGAGGAGAATCTTAGTCTCCTTGTGAGAAAATTCGGAAGATTCTTGAAGAAAAAGGGATTTCAAAGAAGACCACCGTTTCCTCAAAAGAAAGCATATCACAAAGGAGAAGGATCCTCCACTCCTCCAAAATGCTATGAATGCGGAAAACCGGGGCACATGAAAATGGAGTGTCCTATATATCTCAAGAAGACGGAGAAGTTTGAGAAAAGACCTCCAAGGAAAAGAAAGGAAGAAGAGCATATATAGCTTGGGAGGATAATGACTTAAGCTCTTCCGATGATTCAGAAAATGAGGAAGCCCATCTTTGCCTCATGGCTCAAGGAGAAGAAAGTGGAGAAAGCGACACCGAGGTAACCTCTTCTAACCTAGAACCTCCACCTTCTTATGATGAATTGCAAGATGCCTTTCAAGAATTGTATGATGAATCCTTGAGGCTCACAAAAATGATTTTGTCTTCCAATAAAACAATCTCCCTATTGACAAAGAAAGTTTCTACTTTAACCAAGGAGATAAACGAACTTAAAATTGAAAATGAGACTTTAGGACTCATAGATGCTAATTCATCATGCATGATTTGTTCCTCACATGATAATGCATCCATATCATTACCTTGTTTATCATGCAAAGCTTTTGAAAAAGAAATTGAAGACTTGAACAACACTCTTGCAAAATTCACTTTTGGAAGAGACAACTTGAATGTGTTGTTAGGGAGACAAAAATGTGTTTTCCAAAAAGCCGGTTTAGGATTTAATCCAAACAACCATCAAAAATCTTATAAGAACTTCTTTGTTTCCTCAAAAACTTCAAGTAGCCCATTTGTTAAATGTTTTCACTGTGGTAGGAAAGGGCATAGTGCATCCACTTGCAATGTTAGAAAGAACATAAACACCAAGGTTGGAATCAAAGGGTTTGGGTCCCTAAAGGCACCATACCTAATTCTAACACACAAGGACCCAAAACAATTTGGGTACCAAAAGTTAAATCTTGAATGTGTGTTGTAGGTGTGCTTGAAGACCAAGAGCTCAAGTTGGTATCTTGATAGTGGTTGCTCCAAGCACATGACCTAAGTGATGACTCCAAGTTCTCCTCCCTTACACACAAGAAACATGGTCATGTCATATATGGTGACAACAACAAAGGGAAGATTCTTGGAATTGGCAAAGTTGGTAAGATCCCTTCATCATCTATTGATAATGTCTTACTTGTAGAAGGACTTAAACATAATTTACTTAGTATTAGTCAATTGTGTGATAAAGGAAATAGAGTTATATTTGATTCCTCTTGTTGTATAATTGAGGGAAAGGATGATAAACAAGTTAAGTTTGTTGGTCATAGGGTCAATAACATATATATGATTAGTCTTGATGACATTTCCTCAAATGATGCTAAATGCTTTATGAGTAGAGAAAATGATTCATGGTTATGGCATAGAAGAATTGCTCACATTCACATGGATCACTTAAACAAATTGGTTTCTAAAGAACTAGTAATTGGTCTTCCAAAGCTCAAATTTTAAAAAGACAAACTTTGTGATGCATGTCAAAAGGGAAAACAAGTAAAGGTCTCTTTCAAAGCTAAAAACATAGTTTCAACTTCTAGACCTTTACAACTTTTGCACATGGATCTTTTTGGACCCTCTAGAACTATGAGCTTTGGTGGGAATTACTATGCATTAGTGATTGTGGATGATTTTTCTAGATTTACATGGACATTATTCTTGGCTCACAAAAATGATGCTTTTCAATCATTTAGAAAACTTGCCAAAGTTATCCAAAACGAAAAGGTTTTTGTATTGCATCCATAAGAAGTGATCATGGTGGTGAATTTGAAAATCATGAATTTGAAACTTTTTGTGATGAACATGGCATTGAGCATAATTTTTCTGCCCTAGAACACCACAACAAAATGGTGTTGTAGAAAGGAAAAATCGATCTTTAGAAGAAATGGCAAGAACTATGCTCAATGAGGCCAATCTTCCCAAGTACTTTTAGGGATGCGTTAACACCGCTTGTTATGTTATGAATAGAGCCCTAATAAGGCCAATTTTAAAGAAAACTCCATATGAATTGTACAAAGGAAGGAAACCTAATGTGTCACATTTTCATGTTTTTGGATGTAAATGCTTTGTTTTGAATAATGGAAAGGATAACTTGGGAAAGTTTGATGCAAAATCTGATGAGGGAATATTCATTGGTTATTCTATTCATAGCAAGGCCTTTAGAGTCTATAATAAATGAACTATGACCATAGAAGAATCCATACATGTTGCATTTGATGAAACTAACCCAAATGAGCCGAGAAAGGAACTTGTTGATGATGTTGCAGAAATCTTGGCAAAGACGCACTTGGAAAATCAAGAGATAGAGTCCAAGAAGAAAGAAGAGAGACTCCTTGATCACTCATGGCAAGAAGATTCTAAAATCTTGGATCTACCCAAGGAATGGAGGACTTCAAGGTATCATCCTCTTGACAAGGTGATAGGTGATGTATCAAAAGGGGTAATCACTCGAAACTCACTTAGAGATGCATGTAATCATCTAGCCTTTGTCTCTCAAGTTGAACCTAAAGACATAAATGAGGCCATTAATGATGAGCATTGGATCTTGGCCATGCAAGAAGAACTAAACCAATTTGAGAGGAATCAAGTTTGGGAATTAGTTCCAAGGCCCAATGATCATCCTATAATTGGCACTAAATGGGTCTTTAGGAACAAACTTGATGAAACGGGTTTAATAATAAGAAATAAAGCTAGGCTAGTAGCTAAGGGATATAATCAAGAAGAAGGCATAGATTATGAAGAAACTTATGCTCCCGTAGCTAGATTAGAGGCCATTAGAATGCTACTTGCATATGCTTGCATCATGGATTTCAAACTCTATCAAATGGATGTCAAAAGTGCTTTTTTAAATGGTTTTATACAAGAAGAAGTGTATGTAGAACAACCTCCTGGTTTTGAGGACTTTGAAATGCCCAACCATGTTTTTAAATTGAAAAAGGCCTTGTATGGCTTGAAACAAGCTCCTAGAGCTTGGTATGAAAGGTTGAGCAAATTTCTTTTAGAAAAAGGCCTTTCTAGAGGTAAAGTTGACACCACTCTTTTCATAAAACACAAAATGCATGACATTCTTCTAGTTCAAATCTATGTTGATGACATTATATTTGGAGCTACTAACAACTCTCTTTGTAAAGAATTTTCAAATATTATGCAAAGTGAGTTTGAGATGTCCATGATGGGTGAGCTCAACTTCTTCCTTGGTCTACAAATCAAGCAAACAAGAGAAGGAACATTTATAAGCCAATCCAAGTATTGCAAGGAGCTGCTCAAAAAGTTTGGAATGGACAATGCCAAGCATATGACTACTCCTATGGGCACCTCTTGCTATTTGGACAAGGATGAAGGAGGTAAATCGGTAGAAATTACAAAATATAGAGGTATGATTGGCTCACTCCTTTATCTCACTGCAAGTAGGCCTGATATAATGTTTAGTGTATGCATGTGTGCTAGATATCAAGCTAATCCTAAGGAATCACACCTAAGTGTCATTAAGAGAATAATGAAATATCTAATAGGCACATCACAAATGGGTTTATGGTACCCTAAGGGTGCCTCATGTAGTCTTATTGGGTACTCGATTCTGATTTTGCTGGTTGCAAAATGGATCGAAAAAAGCACTAGTGGGACATGCCACTTGCTTGAAGCTCACTAGTTTCTTGGCACAGCAAGAAACAAAATAGTGTGGCATTGTCCACAGCTGAAGCTGAATATGTTGCAGCTGGGAGTTGCTGTGCTCAAGTCCTTTGGATGAAACAGCAACTCTTGGACTATGGTCTTGAGCTTGATCACATTCCTATAAAATGTGATAATACTAGTGCAATTAACTTGTCAAAAAATCCCATTTTGCATTCTAGAACTAAGCATATTGAAATAAGACATCATTTCATTAGAGATCATGTTCAAAGAGGTGATTGCATACTTGAATTTGTTGAAACAACTAAGCAATTAGCTGATATTTTCATCAAACCCCTTGCAAAAGAAGCATTTTTCTACATTAGAAATGAACTGGGTATATTGGACCATTTATGCATAAATTAAATATTTGCTGCATAATCCTAAAACAAAAGCCTAAGCTTGAGTTTTTCTGCATAATTATGCCACATTGCTGCACAATCTCTGAATTTTCATTATATATTTGAATCCCATACTAACTTGAGCGTCGGAGGTTTCCCCTAAATTATTTTGCAGGTGCTCCCTCATGTCCAACTTTGACAAGAAATTCAACAACCTCAAATTTCACCAAAAAGGGTGAAATTCTTGGTAAAAATGATAATTTTGATCAATTATATGAGTTGAATCATAATATGATTAGTCTATATACTTGCATGATGATTTGAATTGATTTAAGTTGCTTTAAAACTGTTTTGGATGGATTAAAATTGATTATATGCTGTTTGGAACGCAAAATCTGAGTTAAAGAGTGCTGGTAATCGATTACAATGCCTGTGTAATCGATTACACAGTTCATCACGCATGTAATCGATTACACACATTTTGTAATCGACATAACTAACTCGAGAACTCAGTAATCGATTACATCATCTATGTAATCGATTACAAGGTTCCTGAAAGCATGTAATCGATTACACCAAAATGTAATCGATTACATACCCACCAGAATGCATGTAATCGATTACACACTCAATGTAATCGACACACAGGGGTTTTTTAAAAGGCTCCTCGACGCACGTAGAGGTCATTTCTGTTTGGCCCTGTTCATCTTCCTCGTTCTCTCCTTCTGCTCCCACGCACCTCGAATCTCCAAATCTCTTTTTCACTCAAATCTCCATCAAAACCGGTCATTTCACCTCTCTCAATCTCGGAAATCCCTCTCCACATAACCCACCGATCAAATCCCCTCACATCCCTCATCCAAATCTCCCCATCTTCTCTCACGAACACCCTCTCCACTTTTCTGACCTAATCTCGTCCCTCTCTCTCTCCTCACTCATCCCCAACCATTTACCACTCAACCCTTGATTCTCCTTCTCATCAATGGCCGAATCCTCCCATCGCTCGAAGCGCCCAAGAACAGGGGCTGCTGTTGGAGGTTCCTCTGGTGGCTCTACACGCAATATTTCTGGCCTGGACCTCACGAGGCACTTCTCCACCGTGAAGAAAGCTGAGTTGTTCCGGAAGAACTTCCAAATTTTCGCAAAATCATCTCTCCCAGGTATCTTCCCATCACCTTCTGCGAGAGTGAACCTTTAGAGAGCTTTAGGACCATAGAAAACTTAGGCTTGCTGGGATTCCTGAGCATAGAGAAGGCCATCTACCCTAACCTTGTCCGAGTGTTTTATGCTAACCTGAAGGTTGAAGATAATTGCATCATCTCTCGAAGTGAAAAGCAACAAATCAAGTTAACCATGGCAGAGTGGTATAGGCTCACCAAGCTCACTCCCGATGGAGCTCGGTTACGCCTGTGGAAATGCCAAAATCTGGGGGCATGAGTTTGAGCACAAGGCGCGCTCTTCTCTCTTTGATTAGGACCGGCTACCACCTCCCCAAAGTGATCCTAGACGCGTAATAATGGCCACTGGCCTCACTATGGAAAACAGGGGTTCTCCACTACCTCTTGGTTCGTGGATTGATTCCCAGAGGAGGGAATTACTCCCAAGTCCTCAAGGATGATGTAGTGGCATTATGGGCAATGACCACAGGGCACCCAATAAACTGGGGATACTATATTCTAGAGCATATGCTGGACATCAAGAAAAAGAAGAACTCTGCTCTACCCTTCGCCATGTTAGTCACCACAATCCTTGAATACTGTCGCATTTCGCTGACTGAAGAGTCCAAGGACACCAGCTCAAAGGGCCCCCAATCCATTGGGCTGCATACTCTGAAGAAGCTTCAGCTCTACAAGATGGAGGATAGGTGGCATTACATTACTCATGGCACATTTGGCCATATCCATCACGATCCAGATAGTGATGATGAGGAGGCTCGCACTCGCCTCTGCTCCCTCGCTCCAGCCTTCTCTTGATCTTCTCTCGCTCCAAGAAATGCGCAACCCGAGCGCCAACGTAAACACACGCATGGATCATATAGAGCAAAAGATCGACCATCTTGAGCCGAGGATGGACTACTCGCACCAGAGCTTGCCTCCATTCGATCCCTCCTACGTGGACCTCCCGTTCCCGTGAGTCCCGCCGCCGCACCCCCACATCCTCTCGCCCTCTCCGGATCCCATATCCTTCGCTGGTCCATCTGGGAGTTCCTGCTAATGATGAGGAGCTTCTGGACTCTGACGACGACCTTATGCCCAGCGATGATAACATTGATCTAGGAGACTCTGCTGCGGATCCAGAGGGTGACGTCTTCTGTGACAGCGAGGACACTGATAGTGATCATGGCCTTACGCCTTGATATATTTTCTTGTATTGATGACCACCTTGTACTTATTTTGTTTTAACTCTGATTATATAAAATTGGTTTACCTTTATGGTTATCTTTTGATTATTGCCTACTGGTTGTGATATGTTTTATTTGCACATACTGGTTATTAACTCTGATATTCCTTTATGTTGGAATACTGATTGGACTGATCTTTGTGGCTTTTCTGTTATGGCCAACAATTGGGAATCATGAACTATAATCACATGTCAGTCCATTTTTTAAAATGCTTATGTCTTTTTGATAATGACAACGGGGGAGAAAATAAGGAAAAATGAAATGTAATTAAAGGTTGCATGAGTACGGGGGAGTTATTGACCTCTTAAGTTATTAAGCTTTTCATATGCAAAATCTAACCTAATATCATGCAGCATTGTACCTAAATGACTATTATATACAAATGCAATGCAAAATCTTTCTTTTTCCTATGATCAGTTTGTCATCATCAAAAAGGGGGAGAATGTGAATGCTTATGTCTCTAAGGCATGTCGAAAGGTTTTTGATGATAACAAAAGCAAAAGAGAAGATCAAGCACAAAAGGAAAAATCAAGATCAAAGAAAGAAGACAGAAGGTTTAATTAGTTATTTAGAATTAGGAGATTAATGTTAAATGCTCTCAAGATTTCTCAAATGGTTTTTCAATATGTGATTTCAAAATAAATGGGAAATTTCAAAAGTTAAACATGGCTTTCAATAAAACTTGAGTTTCAACTTTAAATCTAACACTCTTAAAAAGATTTATGTTTAATCAAGTATCTTGAGGTGTTGGAAATGACTTACAAGCATTATTGAACTTGAAAAATGTGTTCAAAGGCTAATGTAATCGATTACACAATGTTTGTAATCGATTACACATCAAACAAAGCATGTAATCGATTACATGAACAACGTAATTACATAAGCAAGTCAGAGGCCATGTAATCGATTACACAATATATGTAATCGATTACACAAAGCCAGAAAGGCAAAGAACACGTTCGACGAGTAATGTAATCGATTACATTGATGTTGTAATCGATTACAAACAAAGTCAGAAGCCATGTAATCGATTACATTGATGATGTAATCGATTACACAAAACCCAGAAACTCAAAGAACACGTTCGACGAGACATGTAATCGATTACATGAACATTGTAATCGATTACAAGCAAAGTCAGAAGCCATGTAATCGATTACCTCAAGAATGTAATCGATTACACAGAGCCCAGAAAGTTCAGAAAACGTTGGAACAATAATGTAATCGACACCGAGATATGTAATCGATTATACGCATCCTGACAACGTCCAACGGCTATATTAAATGCATTAAATGCATGCCCAACTACCTCCAACGGCTCTATTAATTGAGAAACTTATAAATACCCAAGTTGGGTCTTTGTTTACGGTTGACCTTGAACCAAAAATTGATCATCATACTTCAAAACGTGAATCAATCCTTAAAATCATTTCTTGCTCTGTTTTCTGACTAAAAACGTGAAAAATCTTTGAGAGCATATTAGAGCTTCAATTTGTAAACACTAGCTCTAGAGAGAGTTTCTTCTACTTCAATCTTATACATTCTGATTAGTGAGGGTGAGGTATCCCTCAAGTATTGTAAGGGTGAGGTATCCCTTGGAAAATAGAGGCTCAAGCTTTTGGGTGAGGTATCCCATACTGTTGAGTGCTCAAGGTTGTAGTGGTTTTTCAAGCACCCATTGAAGCTTGAAGACATAGTGGAAAATCTCAAGGTGTTGCTTGGGGACTGGACGTAGATCACAAGTGGAGTAGTGATTGAACCAGGATAAACGACTGTGTTTGTTTCTCTAAACTCTCCTCTGTTTATCTTTGTGCACTGTTTCATTGTTTTATTTGGATATTGTCTCCTTGGCTATTACGTTCATTAGTAAAAGTGCCTAACTCATCTATTCAATTATCTCTGACCTTTCAATAGCTTCAACGAAAATTGATTGTCAAACGATTTGCGAAAGATTTGTGAACTTATTTTTAACTACTCAATTCACCCCCCCTCTTGAGTATTGAGGCCACTTGGTAACATATTTGAGTAATATTAATGAGGCACTCCTTTTGCCAAGTAAACATATATTTAAAATGCATATGTATTGTTCACTTAACCATGATTTTATTAATGTAATGAGTGGGATTTGGTTTGGATTTGTATGTCAATTCTATTCTTTGCGCATTTGTTTATTTGGCATGTAATAAAGATTATATGATGAAGTTATGGGGTGTGGTCTAAACAAATAAGAGGGATGCCTTATGAGTCAAGGTTCTTAGAGCGAATATATTGAATTAATAAACTATTTGTATGTGTGGAAAGGTATCTATCATGCTTGGAATGATACTTGGAAGGGATATAAAATGGATTCCAGTCTAGGTTGTGGCTCTCAGAATGGACTGCTGGATTCCAAGTTGTGGCCCCTTCTTGCTTTGCTTAACACTTAACAATTACCCAATCCTATGAAACTACTCAACTCATAGCTTTAACGTAAACAACTAGCTGTGTGAGTACCAAGTACTGCTTCATGAGCTTGGCTTTAGAGTAAAATTATGCAAAATTTCCTGTGTTGCATATAAGGAAAAAATACTGAATAGATACACTTAATGATTGTTCCTATGTGTAAAACCTCTAGTTAAGCATGTTCTTACTTCTTTACAGAGGTAAGCATAAAAAGTGGTTTCCTTAAACTTAGTAGATATTTGTGAATAGATGAAGTGGTCAAGAATAAAAGTTTGTGTCGTTCCTCTCCTCTTACTTGTAACATTCCATAATCAAGAAATCAACTTATCATTTCATTGGTTGCGTTAAATGGTTTTTGCTGTTTCTTCATTAGTTCATTTGTTGAAATCCAGCATACATGATTTTTTGAGCTTGGATTTGTCTCCTGTATAGGTAGCAAAGAGGAAGCATTTTTTGATTCGAAGGCCTGATTAGACTCAAATTGTGAAGACAATTTCTATAGTGTCAATGGTGGTAAGGATGCCTTGCAATGCTTTTTCCTTTTGTAGTTTTCTGGTAGAGTATCTTAATTTCTTTACTTGGCCATTTTGTAATATTATAGTTATGTTCTTAACAATGAGTAGGAGGTGAAACTTTGCATAGTTAATAGTTTGTGGAAGGAAGAATTTGAAGGAAACACAAAATTGTCTTGGAATGAAAGGTTCATGATTTTATTGATTTATAATATGACCGTTAACTCATCATGGACATTATAACTTAACCAGTGTTTTTTTTAACCCAACTTTATGAAAAATGCAGAACTCTTGTTAGAACCTGTGGATATTTTTCCTTTTGCTATAGTTTCTCTTTTTTCAATATTTTACCATAGGTCCATAACTCTCCTTCCTCCAATCAGCTTAATTTTTCTTGCAATTGTGCTAGAAACATGATAATTAGCCTGCAATATGTGACCATTTATATGGAAGGAGTGCATGATTTGAATATAGAAATCAATTCTAAGAGTTAAGTATAGAAGGAGTGCATGCTTGAATATGGAAATCAATTATAAGAGCTCAAATTCATATTATTTTCAAATAAAAAAATGAAAAAGGAAGAAGTTCAGGTTTTTGTTTTCTCTCCCTCCATCTAAAACGAACAACTTTAAGTAAAATACTAGACCTCAAATCCACTACAAAAGCATAAAAGCATATGTTCATTTGTTTTAAATTAGAATGGTGCTATTAAGGATATCCAAATTTATCTCTTTTGTTTGTTCATGGGGTTGAATTAAATGAACGATATTTATCTTTTTTACAGGTTCTGGACTATCAAGCTCTGCAACATTTGTTTGTTCTTTCACAATTGTTATTATGGCTGCTTTTGGTGTGAACTTCCCAAAGGTCTGCCTTTTGTGTTGGAATATATACTAGTTTGTGCTTTGAGGGGGGAATTCAGTTTCAGGATCACCTCTAAATCAGTTGAATCTAAACAACATTTTTGAAATTGCTGTGGCGCAATGTGGATGGAGTGAAAAAAAGGTAAAATATATGGTCTTAAAATTGAGTCAACCGTAGTGGCTAGAAGACCACAATATCATGGCTCAAGTTCTTCATCATCTGATTGGGTGCGAAGAGATGAACTTGAAGAATTAAGAAGTGAGAGAAATGAGCTTCGAGCTCAAGTGGCAGATAATAGGAGACAGATTGAGGAGACAAATCGACTGGTATGAGAGATGACGCCGTCGATGAACTTTCAGTTTTCTCAAATATTCCCGTGACTGATGGAGCAGTAGAGGAGGAAGACGACGAGTTTTTATGATTAGAGTTTACTTTGTGTTTTGTTCAACTTTCTTACATTTGAAATGTTGTAGTAATGAGATATTGTAGACAATGCGTAGTTTAGTTTATTCTAGAATGTCTTGATGTTTAAATGAGATATTCTGAAGACTGAATTAGTTTAGTTTATGTTATTTTTTATTTGTGTGTTTTGTTATATATGAGATTATTGATTGTTGTTTATTAAGTGTTTTAAAAATTTGGATTTTAATAAATTTAAAAATAATTACAAATTCATATCACAAATTAGAGATCAAATTAGGGTTTGAATATATAAAAAAAAATGACATTTAGCGACCGATTTAGAGATTGATAAATCAGTCTTTTAGATACTGATTTAGTGACCGATTTTATAAAATATATAATATATTCAACCTTTTAGAGATTGATTTAGAGACTAATTAATAAAATATATAATATATCCATACTTTTAGAGATTGATTTAGAGATTGATAAATCAGTCTATAGTTTTGAAACTGATTTAGCGATCAATTTTATAAAATATATAATATATTCATGCTTTTGGAGACCGATTTAGAGATTGTTTTTGAGACTGATTTGGAGACTAAAAAATCAGTCTCTAAATCGGTCTCTAATGTACTTTTTTGAAATATAGTTAACCAATATTTGACTGAAAATTAGAGACCGATTTAGAGACCGAAAAAATTGATCTTTTTAAAATTGGTCTCTAAATCGATCTCTAATATTTAGCGATGAGGCTTTTAGATACCGATTTAAATCGGTCTCTAAATCGGTGTCTAACTATTTTAGAGACCGATTTTCTTAATTTAGAGATCAATTTTTCGGTCTCTAAAATCCAAATTTCTAATAGTGTTCAATCCGATCAGGCTGTCTATTTTGAAGGGGACTTAGAACATAGTGAAACTCATGAGCTGCATATTGTTGATTTCAATGAGGAGCATGTTGTTGTTCCTATTCCTGTTGATCCCTTTCCAGGGATAATTGCATCTTCTTTGATCTATAATGATGATGTTTTTTATCCTATTGATAATGTCGATATCCCCCAATAAGTCAAAAATAATATACAGATTCCAGATGTTGTTGTGACTCCACTGAGAAGATCTGAGTAGGTTCCAATATCCATTGAGTCTACTAGATTCAGGGATTATGTTGTGTACCTACAGGAGCATGAGTTTAATTTAGTTGAGAATTTTGATCCTATTTCTTTTCAAGAGGCAATGGTTAGTCCTGATAGTGCACAATGACTAGTGGCTATGGAGGATGAGTTAGCTTCTATAAGAAAGAATAATATTTGGGAATTGGTGGAGTTGCCTACTGGTTGTAAAACTATTGATTGTAAATGGATCTTTAAGACTAAATGTGATGCTAGAGGTGAAATTGAGAGGTGTAAGGCCAGACTTATTGTTAAGGGATATAACCAGAAAGAAGGCATTGATTATAAGGAGACTTTCTCACCAGTCTCCACTAAAGACTCTTTTCGTATTGTGATGGCATTGGTTGCTCATTTTGACTTGGAGTTTCATCAAATTGATGTTAAGACCGCCTTCCTAAATGGTGATTTGTATGAGGATGTGTATATGGATCAATCAAATATTTTTATTGAAGATTGTAAAGATCATATGGTATGTAAATTGAGAAGATCCATTCATGGATTGAAATAGGCTTCCAGGCATTGGTATTTGAAGTTTGATTATATTGTTAGTTCTCTTGATTTTAAAGAGAATATTGTTGATCAATGCATTTATTTGAAGTTAAGTGGGAGCAAATTCATTATTCTTGTTTTATATGTTAATGATGTATTGTTGGCTAGAAATGATATTATTTTTCTAAATGAGACTAAGCAGATGTTGACAACACATTTTGATATGAAAGATCTTGGTGATGCCTCTTTTGTATTAGGTATTGAGATTCACCGTGACAGATCTCGTGGTATTCTCGGCTTGTCTCAGAAAGCTTATATTGAAAGGATTCTGAATAGATTTAATATGAAATCTTATAATCCTTATGCTGCACCTATTCAAAAGGGTGAAAGACTCTCTAATACTCAGTGTCCTCAAAGTGATAAAGATGTTGCTGAAATGGAGAAAGTCCCATATGTTTCTACTATTGGCAACCTTATGTATACTCAAGTTTGTACACGTCCTGATATTGCTTTTGTTGTTAGTGTACTTGGGAGATACTTGAGCAAACCTGGTGTGGCTCATTGGCAGGCTACAAAACGAGTTATGAGGTATCTACAAGGTACCAAAGATTACATGCTCACCTATAGGAGGTCAGACTACCTTGAGGTGATAGGCTATACTGATTCTGATTATGGTGGTTGTCCAGATGACTACAAGTCCACATCAGGGTATATCTTTATGTTAGGAAGAAGAGTTGTTTCTTGGAAGAGTGTTAACAGACACTTACAGCTACTTCTAAAATAGAGGTAGAGTATATAGCTTGTTATGAGGCTACGTGTCGAACAATATAGTTAAAAAAATTGATTACTGAATTTCTTATTATGGAGAGTATTTTCAGGCCTCTTACTATTTATTGTGATAACTCTACCACAGTGTGCTTCTCTCAAATTAATAAAAGCTCTAAACACTCAAAACATTTTGATACAAAATTCATGTTTGTTAGAAAGAAGATTCAGAAGTTTCAGACTCGTGTCGAGTATATCCCTACATAACTTATGGTAACAGATCCCTTAACTAAAGGTTTAGTTGTTAAAAATTTTGTTGATCATGTGACTCATATGGATATATTGAGGTCTTTTGATGTTTTGGGTTAGTGGAAGTTTGTTTTTAATTTTGTTATGACCTCATTTTATGTCTCGAGACCTTAGAAATTTATATTGTTATTATTATCGTTGCCATATAATATTGTTATTGTTATTATTTGCGCAGTTTTGTTTATTCATAATATGACATATTGTGGAGATATTTTAGACCCTGTGTCATTTTGTTGTTGTGCTGAGATGTTTGTTATATCTCAAAAAGCATCTTGGGCGGATGCTTGGGACCATTTTGTTGGGAAATGCACTTTGATCACATATTAGCATGCAATTTTAGATGTGCTTTCCCATTATCGATATACCACATTTTGATGGGTCATCGAGATATGAGTATATTGTATGTATGATATCAATACTCCTTTGAGTATGATTTTCTGCATTGTTGAGATACTTGCAGTCTCATTTTGGACCAGTTATTGAGAGTGCTAGCTCGATTTTGACATCATGTTGTGGCCATATATTGTTTGATTAATCTAGATAATTGTTTTCTTATTAAAGTGATATAATATGACTTATGCTGTCCAAGTGGGAGAATGTCAGAATTTTTATTTATAGACTAGCATAAATCATATTATATTTTTATAAAACCCAGATTAATTAGATGTCAAAATTATTAGAGCATTTTGTTTAGTCCAAATTGTAATCAATATTGTTAATGAGCCTATTGTTGTTAAAGCACTACTTATATATGCCGGTTTTGTTTCATAAGTCCTGTATATGGGTTTACCATAGTGGGTAGGTTTAACCCATTTTAATTGTTCTATATATATAGGGAGAGACCCTTATTCTTAACCATTATAGTGCGTACAGTTGTCCTATTGATACTGACGCATGAACGACTATTGTGGGATAGGAAAAATATCTCTTTCTCATCGAGTTTTACTTTTCAGGTTTCAACAATGACTTCTTCATCGATGCCTTTTGAAAGTAATCTTAAAACCTTTTATACGTATTAATATGTCATAAATTATTGAAATTAATAGATCCGATAAATTTCTATCAGCAAACTATGCTCTCTCAAAAAATCTTTTTAAAAAATATCAAAATTGTGTTTTTTTTTGTTACAACTCAAATTGTTTGTTTTAAAAGGGCACTTATGACTATTACTATTTTATTTGTTAGCAATTTGGCAATTGGTGTGGCTTAAAATTAAGTAGATAAAGGTTGCAAATGGATAAAAATGCTCCTGAGTATTTTGGCGATTTTACTTTCTTTATTGAAAATACTGCAAATATATGACTTGAACATGCCTATTATTATTTTGGTACAGGAGTGTCAATTATTTTACACAATAAGACATGTTACAAATAGGTAAGAGTACTGTAGTTTATTATAAATTTTCAAATTTCTTTTTAGTATTGAATTGTAACAATTCATTATTTCGGTTCATCTCTTTTTTCTTATATAAATAATATTACCAACTAATAAATTATTTTAAGATTACAAAGATCAAATACAAGAAATAATACAAATTAAGATGTCAATTAACTTAACTGATAAAAAATTTTGCGGTGAATGCAAAGACCTAGAATCAAATCCCATATCACCATTCCTCCTCTTTGGTTGAAATCTCTAAGTTTCCCATACCAACTATCTATAATAATAATAAAATAATAATAATAATGCAGCATTGAATACTGCCGAAATAAATTTGCTTCATTTGATCCTTTGAGTTTTCTTATTACTTTGAGTTTATTAATAGGTAACTAATTACAACATATGTTTTAGTAATTAAGTATTCTTCACATGAACGATGACAAAAATTTATAAAATCTTCTCTTAATTAGCAAAAAAAAAGTTTATAGTAAGGATTTACTGGTTACAAACCATTTTAAAATTAAAATAATATATAAGGTGAGAATTGAAAAAAAAAAATCAAAATGAGAATTGATAAGGAGAGAAATTCTTATATAGGTACTGCGTAACATATAATCTTTTAGACACTCTATTTAATCATTGACATATGAAAAAAGATGACCCACATATTTAACTTCTCATTTAAATTACACAACTTTTAGAACTTCATTTAAATGTGACTTTTTTCTCTCTCTTTCTTTCTTTTTTTCTCTCATGTTATTAATACATATATAAAATAAAATTTAAAGTTTAATATATCTCTTCTAATATTACGACCGAAACAGCCTCGTGCTGTTTCTTCATTTGCTTTTTTTTTAAATTGTTCCAATTAACCTTTAATTGTTTATAAATTTTTTTTATAAAAAATCTTTTTAAACATAAAACAAACATAAAATAAATTTTTAAAAATACTTCTCTTGTTGAAATATTAATTTTTTATAACTTAAAACAAATAGAAAGTGCCTTACACTATTTCTCCATCTTCTCTTTTTTTTTTTGTAAATTTGATGTAATTAATTTTATTTTGTCTTTTTTTTTAATTTTAACCTTCTTTTTGTTATGACTTTTTTAAGTACTAACACTTCTTAATTTTACCTTCAACATTTACACCACGTGCTTTTGCTACTCACTAATCATTGTCACCATCCAATTTTTCTTTAATTTCTTGAAACTAAAACATAAAACTATATAAAAATGATGAGTTTGTTTATCTAATCTATCACAAATTACTTTATGTGAATCACTAAAATATATTAAAAAATAATACAATTATATTATAAATTAGTATGTGCCATGTGAATTTTATAGGAAAGAGATCAATTCAACAACTATATAATGTTCCCGCAAAAAATAACTCAAAAGAGAGCGCTAGGATTATTATAAAATATGATTGAAAATAGTTGTTAAAAAAATTTATATTTTTTGAACTTATAATTATATTATAAAAAATAATATTTCTACATGAGAAATTCTTTTTAATTTTTTTATATTTTTTGTGTTAAAAATGATTTTTTGTAAAAACATTCATAAAAAATTAAAAATTAAGTAGAACAAAATTAAAAATTAAAAACGTAAATGCTAAAACAACGTAGGCTGTTTCCAGTTTTAGGAAAAAATTAAATATTATATATAAGAAAGAAAGAAAAAAAATTACATTTAAGTTCAATCTTAAAAATTATATAACTTTAATAAGAAGTTAAATTATGTAGGTTATTATTTTTATGTGTTATGTAATACCTACACAAGAATTTCTCTTGATAAGGATGGGTCGGCGGCTGGAAAGTTTTGCAATAACTTGTTGGTTTGAAAATGAAAGAATAATGGCTTGAGCCGCGTTGACTGGCTAGTGGGCTCTAAAGCTCAATTGGCGCATCCACGAAAACGAGCTTTTCTTGTTACAAACTAGCCAGCCATTACTACCATCCATCTTTTTGGTCAACCCTTAAAAAACTGTGTTCCGAAATAATTAGTTTGTAGTTATCTAATCTAATTAATTACTATACATTGGCCAAGCCGTAATAATTTGATTAAATGAATTGAAAGTATGCATATAAACATAGAGAGAAAGACTATGGGGCCTTGCTATTAAAAGCCTGACCGCAAGGGGTCAAGTTTCTAACACGTGCATGTCACTTTCTTTTCTAAAGTTTTTTAAGTTTTCACATTTAGAATTGAGCATAAAATTAAAATTTAAAATTAAAATTATAATTTTATAAATTAATTTTATAAAACTAAAAAATAATTAATTTTAATCTTTATTAATTTTTAATTTATATTTATAAAATTATTAATTTCATAATTTAAAAATCAATGTATCTCTCTCTACATTTAATTATGAACAATTATATTTATTGATATTTTATGTTTATATAGAATTTTTTTATATTTATATAAAAATTATTATAATAACATATTTATTATTTTCTAAAAATGGTTTTTTAAGAGTCATTTTTTATGAAAAAAATATGACTATTATATTATAAAGTTATTATTGTACAAATGTTTTTATTAATTTTAATTTCTTAAAAATTTTAAATTTTTTAAATCATATATTTAAACAATAAAATTATAATTGAATTTACAATTATAAGTTTTTATTCTAATTATTTGACAACTCTAAATATAAAATTTAAATTTACAAATCAACTCTAATTCTAAAAGAATTGAGATTGAAATTAAAATTTTATACTTTAATTTTAAAATTTTATATTTTAATTCTAATTTCATTATCTAAACGGATCCTTTATGAATTTCAAAAAAATGTTAAACAATCAATGGTTAAAAGACTCGATCGCTTGTGCAGTCAAGTGTTCTGTAGTCCATTCCAAGACAGTTTTGATCCCTTATTAATATGCTTTTTTCTCATTTCAATCCCTTGTCGCAAATCAATTTTTACATTATAATATCCTTTTATAATCAAATTTATCCCAAATTTGACTTATATTGGGTTTAAATTAATGTACATTTTGATCAACGAGACTAAATTATAAAAATTAATTTATGATAGGACTAAATTGAAAACGAAAAAACTAGTGAATGATTAAAATAAAGATTGAATTTGATTTAACTTTGAATTGGTTAAATTCACTTATTTTTAGAGTAAGTCTTGTCTATTTACTTTATTAAATTTTTCTTTATAAAATATGAATTTAATCAACCCAACATTAAATCATAGGATATTATCATGATGATTATTCATATTACATTTTTTTTGTGTGTAAATTCTCTGGTATCTGGAAGTCGCAATGAGCTTGGATCGTCTAAGCTCAATAAACTCGGGTAAGCCCAGTTGTCATCGCCTCAACTAATTAGACTACATAGGTCCAACAAAACTGGGTGAGTCAAATCGTCATCCGAGACTTCTATTTAAGCATCCTTGACAGAAAAAAGTTAAGCATGTTTAATTTTCTCTACTTATACTTTCATCACCATCTTGACTTTGAGATTGATTGGTCGGAGTGTCTTTGCAGGTATTCCACCTCATCTCCAACCAACGGACTGCCAGACAATCTTTGTGGGACTATTCGACAACTACCCCCTCAAGTAGAGGATGAAACAAGGCCCTAACTAATTCAGAGTTGAGCCGGATCGGATCAGAAAAGTATAAAGCTCTCCCAACACTAATTTTTTTCATTCACAAGATTCGAACTCGAGATGTTATTTAAGAGAAACAAATGTCGAACCACTTGAATTAACCAAGCATTGGTATTCATACTACATTTTAAGTAAATTAGAAACTCATAAATATGTATTTTAATAGTCAATATATACTTTTATTTTAAAAAATATACTATACTTTAAATAAAGTGATGTCCTGAACTATGAACTAGATTTTAAATTGTAAGAAGTTTTATAAACATCATCTAACTTATGAGAACTTTGATTCCAATCAGTTGGATTGATAAAATTTAAATCTCTTAAAAAACTATTCAAAGGAATAAATATATATAAACACGGGTATTAAATATATATCAATAACATGGGTATTAAATTAATGTAAAAATTGGACCACTAAAATTTTTTTATGGGATAAACTGTTCATGGAATCTAATTTTAAATTATAATCTTACGCCTAATATATACCATCCATTTTTCAATAATGATTTTAAAAGCAATCAATCTAATTTTAAATTATAATCTAAAACTATTCCACTGTCTTTGTGGGAGTATCCACTAGGATACAAGGATTATAAATTGTATAATGTCCCGACCAAATCTTTTTTCATGTCAAGAGATGTTGTTTTTCATGAATATACTTTTCCTTTACATACCCTGCCTTCCATTGACAACACATTGGGTTTCTTTATTGATTTGGTTGTACCACTATCACAACCAAATATAGTTTCATCCCATCAACCTACAACTTCACCAGGCCTTGTTCCTCTTAGCGTTATTCATCTTCTACCCATCCAGCACCCTTACCTAGGAAGTTTTTTAGAACATCCAAACCACCCTCTTACTAGCAAGACTATGTTTGCAATGCCACTATTTCTTCCTCTTATCCTATTACCAAACACTTAACCTATGACAACATGTCATCTTCATACAGACATTTTGTCTTACAACTCTCTTCCATCTATGAACCCCAATTTTATTATCAAGTAGTCAAATACCCTTAATGGAAAAAGGCTATGTAGGATGAGCTTCATGCCATGGAGGCCAGCAACACTTGGACAATAGTTCCTTTACCTCATAGCAAACACACTATTGACTGTAGATGGATTTATAAGATAAAATATAAATTAGATAGGACTTTGGACAAACACAAGGCCATGTTAGTGGCTAAGGGTTATACTCAACAAATGGATGTGGATTTTTTGGATACTTTCTCACTAGTGGCCAAATTCATCACTATCAGAATCTTGCTCTCTGTTGCTATATATGGTGAGGGGTTGGAAAATGCTTTAGTTAGACATAAACAATGCCATCCTAAATAGTGATTTGTTTGAGAAAGTGTACATGGATTTGCTCTTGAGATGTTCTAGAGAGGGGGAGGGTCTTGTATGCAAACTAAATAAGCACATTTATGGATTGAGACATGTCTCTAAGCAATGGTTTCATAAATTATCATATGGCTTGCTCAACCATGGTTTTAGGTAGTCAAAGTGATTATTCCCTATTCTCCATTGGCCCAAGGTTTCATAAAACAACCTACTGTATCTGGAAGTTTTGCTGAGGCTGAATGTCGTGCATTGACAAGTGTTTCCAGTTGTCATGACCGGGATGGCAATAAAATGGTAAAAAATAGAATTTATAAATAAAATAGAGTTGCCACTAATTTTATTTAAACTAGGAAAAAATTGGAAAACCTTTTATTTATGAAAATTGGCCTTTTGAAAATAAGATTAGATTCGAGAGTCTGATTATGAACAGGGAATGGTGGAAACTTAATTCCACGACACCCCTGATACATTCGTCTTAAGATGGTTATCCTAAGTTAATTGTGTAAATTATTAATAACCTCTACATATTTATTTTACCCCTTTTACAAATAAAGTGACAAAACTAACTAATGAAAATTTTATTTTGGATTAATTGCTATTATTTAATAGAGAAAATAGTTTATTTTATTTTTAAAAAAATTGTTTGATTTATTTAGAAATTTCGAGTCATCAAGTTATCACAACTTAGATGACTCTTAAAAGTAACGGGACTACTAAACTGTCACAACTCAACTAATCTTTTATTTTCCAAACTAGAGCAAAATCATCAATGAAGAAAGATTATCTCAATAATGAAATTAATATGAATATGCCAATGAACATGATAAGTAAATGTAAACAAACAAAGACTAAACTTTATATAAATTGTTAAATTAGAGAAGTAAACGTATTTTTCATTTTTCATTTTAAATTTATTTTTGTTTATTGCCAAAACAAATTTTATTTTGTTTATCTGCCTAATCCTGCTCAAATCCTCTCATGCTACTAACAATGGCATTAAACCTTCACCTAAAACAAAATAATAAACTCACTAGCAAAGACCAAGGGTCCAGAAAATAATCCTTAAAAAAAAGCATGAAACATGTTTAACCAACAAGAAACAAGGAAAGGCTCAAATTCCTCTAAGCAAATGAGCCCAAGATTTTTACACAATATTCATTAGGGGTGTTCAGATCCAAACCAATCAAAAAAAAAAAATCAAAAACCGACAAAAATCAAAATGGATTGGATTGTTTTGGATGAAAATTTGAAAGAACCGATCGGTTCGATTTGGTTTTCGGTTCCATTTTGTGAAATCGATCCAAACTGAATTGATTACTACACTACATATATATATAACTACTTAAATGTCCTTCTAATATCCATAAAATTACGTTTTCAGTCCCTATTACAGTATTACGTTTACGGAATCCCCCCATTCCCCCCTTCTTCACGTTTTTAGCACAGTACCTTCACATATTCACCCCTCCATTCCCCCATGGCCCACCGTGACGGAACGCGAATCCCCCCACCTTCACCCCTTTCCCCCGTCCATTCCCCCACGGCCCACCGCGACGCGAGTCCCCCCACCTTCCCCCTCCCCCCACTTTAGCCTCCACCGCAAGTTGCCCCCTCCCCCTCCACTTCGGCATCCACCGCCCAAAGAACCTTCGTCTCCAACTTTCACCATCTCCCTCTCCACCCATGCTCCTGCAAACCCCATCCACGGCCACCACGACCACGCCCAGATCTGTGACGCCACCGCAACCACGCCCAGATCTGTGACACTATTTATGATCTCTCTCTCTCTAGGGTTTCTTCCTCTATGCTATTTATGATCACACTTTGACACGCTCCCTTCACCAAAATCAGGTTCTTTGATTTCTTCATCTTTTGTATATCTCTCAGATTTCGAATCTCCAATTCCAATTCGCGTGGTTCTTCACTGATTTGAATCATTTTTCTTTTTGATTTTGCATATTGGAGCAGGTTCTAGGGATCGAAGATGGTTGTTTCGGAGCCAATCACACCGGGGCAAGTGTGTAACACTGTGATTATTTGATTCGATGTTGAAATCCAAAAAAGTGCTTATTTTCAGTTTGATGTTAATTGTAGTGACTGTTGAAGGGTTCAATCGATGTGTGGTGGTAGTTCTTAGTGGTGATTTGATTTTCCTGATCTGCTTTGGCGTTGTGTTGCTTACATCTTATTCTTATCAAGTAGTGAGGTTATTGAAAGGGAACTATTTGGTAGGATAATAGGCATAACTGTCATTCAATTAGGATGTGTATTAAAAATAATGAAAATTCATTTTTAAGTTGCAAGATACACAGTTATGTAAGTTGAGCAGCTACATCTGTCATGGTGGGTCATGATAATGGTATGCTATGGAACACAAAATGTTGGGTGGGGGTTTGTTTTTATGATATTAAGCAACATGATAAGCCTATAAATGTTTGGGGAAAACCATTTAGGACTTTAACCTGAATGACAAAATAATTTGTAAAATAAAGATATTATATGCAAGCCAACTTCTATGATGTTCGCTCAAATTTGAGTATATTGACGTGGAGTATACCTACATGTAAGTAAAACTTATATATTTTTTTTGAAACTGAATCATCCAATCCAATCCAAACTGATTAAAATTGGTTTGGATTGGATCAGTTTGGTTATTGGAATTTATCCAATCCAAATCGAATTGATGATACTTACATTGTTCGGATTGGATGATTTTTTACCTCAAAACCAATCCAAACCGATCCAAGAACACTCCTAATATTCATGAATAAAGACCCATTCAAAAATAAAGCAAATCTAAATTAATCAAAATATAGAATCAGAAATGAAGCACAAACAGAGAAACGTCTTTGGCTTTGGGTATTGAAACGCAAGGAGAAATGGCAAATTGTTGGTCTTTTGTATTTTTTTGGATTGTGTTTTTATGGATTAAAGTTTGTTGTATGCTGTTTTTGGAAATTCGTGTATGGTGGCTATGGAATGTGAGTTGCTTTATTTTGGGAGTGATTGATAAGTGAAGAGGGTGGTATTTTGGAAATTTGTGGGTGGTGCTTATGGAGTGTGGGGAACTTTCATAATATTTTGAGCAAGAGATTTGATCTTTTATAGCGATTCATGAGGGGTTTGCGTTTTTGAGTTTGGGTTGTTGCTTCATGAATATTGTGTCAAAGTGAAGTGTATGATTGTGAGTGAGAGTCGGAATGTGAAGAGAAATTATTTTTTTGTAGCAATCCTACCAATTCAAATGCAAACAACAATGACAAAAATCAAAATGCATAATGAAAGAAGGAATCAATATACTTCTAACTTTTAGAAAAACACTAACAAAGTTTCTTTTCACAACGTTTTTCTCTATAATTTCACTTCTCAATCTAACTCTAACAACAAAGCACCTCCCGCTCTTTACATTGGTTCACTTTATATAGGCACAAAGGAAAAAAAACCTCTGGCTTGGGCTGCATGAGAGCAGATTGTATAGTCGCTTTTCTCCATTTTCTTCCTACTGCAACCTTCTCATTTATTGTGTTTTGTCTTTGGCTCTTTTTTTCACAACTTTGACTTTGTCAGTGTTGCAGAAGAGCTACAACATGTGTTTTGCAAGAGACAGTTGGAGCTGCTTCTTTGCTTATTTAATGCTTTATTTTTTAAAACTTCTAACATCACTTTTTTTTCCCTTCCCTTGCAATGCTGAAAGGAAAATGATGTTTATATATTAATTTTTTTACACTTTTTTTTATATTTATTTTGAACGAGTGTGATTAAGTGAGAAAAATAATAGAAAAAAATAAATATGATAAATAATATTAAAAAATATAAAAAGAGGTATATATACTATTTATATTAAGAATATCATAGTTGATCCTAAAAAGCTTCATTTGTCTTTTGGTCTTGGCTTTTTCCCTGCAATGATCTTGATTTCGATTTCCTCTCTTTTTTTTTATATTTAAATATTAAAACTTGAGACAAATGAGCCAAGTCTATAAGATGTCATTTTTTTCTTAATTAATTTTTACAAAAAAAAAAGACTAAGATGAGTTATGGATTTGGGCCAAATGAGCAAATAAAAAAAGATAAAAATAAAAAGGTCAAAAGCATGTGGGTTTAATGTAAAAACCTTTTATTTTATTTTTCTTTCCTCTCCTCTCTTTTTTGTGAGTATTTTCATTTTTTATTTTTTTTCATCCAGACAAAATCAGGGTCAAACCAGTGAATTAATTTGGGTTCACAACTTGCTCAAGGACTTTGAAGTCACTACTCCTTCAACCATGGTTTTTTGTGACAATCATGCAGTGATTTATCTTGCCTTTAATCTAACTTTCATGAAAGATTCAATTATGTGGACATAGATTGCCACTTCATTCGTGATAAAGTTAATGTTGGTTTTCTCAAGTTGGTTCATGTCAAGTCTCAATATTACTGACCAAACCAATCCAGTTCCATTGTTTCATCAATTCCGTCCAAGATGGGAACTTTAGGTATTTACTTCTCATATTGAGAGGGACTTTTACACTATATCATTAAATATAAATGCAATTTATAGTAGCTTAGTTTCAACTAGTTAGTTAATAGTTTGTTAACTTTCACATTTACAATTAGTTAGTTGGATTTACTCCTTTGGTCAGTTAGCTATCATTCTGTACAAGTTAGTTAGAGCTGATCACATATTCTTCATTTGTATAAATACCATCCAGATTAATGAAAAGTTAAGATGATTTATTCCTTTCCTCTTAGTCTTAATACGAGGGAAAAAATCACACATGAAAAAGGAATAAAATATATTTAGTAATATAAGCCTACTAACCAAAAGCCATTGCTAGTTTAGTGACCATTCCTTGCCAATTTGAGGATCCGTCTTCAACTCCTAGCAAGCAATGAAATTTTAGAGCATTTGTGTTTTGAGGTTCACTGGTTCTTAGCAATCCAGTTAAAAGAATATAACCAGAGCGTGTTTGAATACCATGCTTTTCAATTTTATATTTTTTATAATAATTTTGGCTTAAAGAAAGAAGAGGGAGCATTGTAAAACTTTCATTTTTTTCTCTGCCTTTTACAAATACCCTGGCCCCAACATACAATATTGCTATAGAATATAAAGTTATTGGGTGTTGTTGGGTTCAACCCAATGTAATAAAATGATTGGGTTGGGCTGTGCACGTGTAGGCCCAAAACCGGTAGAATCAACTCACTTTTGCTAGTTAGGTGAAGAGGCCATGCCCAAAATGAAAAGAGGCTGGCATGCAGATAAGCGGATACCAATACTGTATATGTCTTCATATTCGCCTAGTTGAGAGAATCCTTATGGTCCATAGATACCCATTTATTTTACACAATTCTTTTGTCATCCTTTTCTGCAACAATGTATTAATGATAATCCATGTATTGTACAGATAAAATTACTAAAAGCATGGTTTTTATTGAGAAGCAGTTGAGCTAGATGACCCAATAAAATTTTATTTATTTATTTTTACATAACAAACAAACATAATTGTTATTTCCAGTGTACTCTTGCATGATGAGTCGAAGTTGAGTCTCGTCAAAAGCTCTTGCAATGGCATTAGCCGCAAGTAATAGTACCTGTAAAAATATTTCAATGCTCAAGTCAAATTCTCTGAAAGGTGGGTATAGGTATATAGGTCAAAATGAACATACCTTGTGCCACATACTCTGATAATTTAAATAGAAAGGAGCATTATAGAGACCGCTGAGGTTTGGGCTGAAGATCTGTTGAGGCGTGGTGGCCATGCCTTTGATTGCTATGGGGATGAGTGGTCACTGTCTCTATCTAGCATGGTTCTCGGGTGTTACAAGGAGATTAACCGAGAAGATCGCCGCTCACGTAGATGGGGTTGAGCAAGTGGGCTGAAGACACTGGGCCCATATGGTCCATTGGTTCAGTAAGTGGGTCGAAGGCAATCGGCCCATGCAGTCCACAGCCCTCAAAAGCACATATTTTCAAGGGGATTATTTATAATGGACCTATAGCTGGCTGCATTGCCTGACACATTTTCTCCGGTGCAGTAGAAACCAAAAAAAGATGATTTCCACCAAAATTTTAGGATTGCTCTTGCGACTTAGTTACTCTCAATGGCACAAAAGTAGATATCTTCCGTTAGTCACTTAGTTTTGATTGTGATGGAGTTGGCATGTTAATTTGTCTCAAAGGAGACATAGATTAATGCTGGCATTAAAGCAAATGGATGCTTTGATTGAATGCTTTTTCAAGTGGGTTTTTTTGGGTACTGAGAAGTAATAATTAAACAGCAGAATAGGGAAACCCACAAGTTGGACAATTGTTCCCATCAATTTGCAATTTCCACTTTTTGCATAGTTCAATATTCCCATTAGTGTTGTAGCTGGCTGGCCCAACAAGACAAGTACAACATACAGGGCTATTCGGAACCATGGGTTGTTATTTGGCTATTTGTTTGACCTACTTGATTGAGGAAACTATTATATCCTCCATTTGATTTGTTTCTCTGACTCAGCTTCTACAAAAATATGCTAAAAGATCAATACATCAGCTTAGATAATGTCATTGATTGGACAAACGTTATATATGCATTTGATTTGCTTCAAGAGAACTCATTTCCCCAGAAACACTGATAGTGGCGTAACCAGCACTCAAAGATTACGGAGATCACTAGTATTAAAAATATCAATTCTACAACTAAAGGCATATAAAAGGAATAACAATTAGAGATTTCTAAATATCAATTTCATAAAAAAGATCATGGAAGAAAAGTATAGTATTAATTTTTTTTACCTAAAGTAGAGATAAACAATAGAGATAAACAAAAAAAACAATTACAAAATAAATAAATAAACTCTAATACGTTTTAAAGTAAAAATCGAAACTATGGACTTCAAAATTTTTAAAGTATGAGTGAAAAAATTGATTAATATTTATAGTTAATAATATTCTTTGGTGAATTGGAAAAAAAAATATAAAAAAGGAACTTTTGCTTAATGTTTTGCTGATGCTGAGTTATTGTCACCACTAAAATTCACTCATAACTCGCCAACATCTAAACCCTAAAAATAAAGGACCAAGGAGAATTTGAGTTGTTAAATTGGGATTGAAATTTAGGACATTTGTAATTTGTCAATTAAAAAAGTGAGAGAATAATATATTAGTTTAATAAGTTTAATAGTTTAAACTTCAAAGAATTTAGGGGAATAATGTTATTATTTAGAGATACTTAAGTCTTAAATTTTTTCCTAATAATAGTTAATATATATTATATTTTTAAATTCCAGGGGAGCATGCTCCCCCTTGAGATCATATGGCTCCTATTGGTGTCCTTGACAAATTATGAGAGACTTTCTTCAAATTGCTACCAATTTATCTTTTGTAATTATGGTGTAATTGGGTGTAATTATAGTCATTCATTTGTAATTATATTTCTTGTCTACTCTTTGTCTTCTCCCTTGTATTTTGATATGTACAAAGGCTATAACTCTTCTCTTTGTGAAAATATATGAAAATCATTCAACCATTTTCTTATATGGTATCAAAAGCCTTTGCTTAATAAGCACTCACGATCCGATGGCCTCTTCTGCTAGCTAAACCACCACCCAACCATCCTCCGCCAACCTTGATCTCAGAGACCTTATCACCTTCAACACTAACAATCTTCCCATCAAACTCAATGACAAAAACTACCCTGCTTGGCACAAACAACTTCGACCTCTCCTTATCACTCATGACCTTGTTGGCTACGTTGATGGCTCTACTCCATGCCCACCTACAAAAATAGGTGAAGGCACCGATGCTCTTCCAAATCCAGCTCACTCATATTGGGTTTGTCAAGATCAACTACTCTTTTTAACCCTCCTGGGTTCTTGCGAAGTCGATGCCCGTACGGTCATGTCCTCCTGCTAACTCTTCTACTGAAGCTGGGACCAACAACAGTGTGCCTACGCTAACAAATCTCAATCCCGTATCATGTCACTCAAGGAGCGTCTTCGCTCCATCACCAAGGGCACCTCCTCTATCTTTGACTACCTTTGCTCCATTAACAGCAGTGTTGATGAGCTTGCCCTCATTGGTCACCCATCTTGACCTTGTCATCCATGCTCTTAATGGCTTAGGCCCGAGGTTCTGTGAATTTATTGCCTCTGTGCATATTAGGGACTTATCCATCTCCTTCGATGATCTGTTTCATAAACTTATGGATTATGAGTTGTTTGTCTAACGAAAAGATCATCTATCCCCTGTTGGTCCAACCTTTGCCAACTATGTCGGCTCTTTGTCTTCTCCCTTGTAATTTGATATGTACAAATACTATAAGTCTTCTCTTTGTGAAAATATATGAAAATCATTCAACCATTTTCTTATAGCTCCGCCACTGAGCACTGTTCAATTTGCCTTTCAAACTCCTTTTATTTTCTTTCCCAATGTTTCTACAGAAAAATCTCTGTGATTTATGCAACAAGAACCGTGCATGATTTCCTCATAATAGTAAAGTAAACCAAAGATAAAATGATAATGCAACACTTACAGGAAATGCAAGTCTTAAAACTTCACACCTAAGCCAAAATTTAAATAGATATTCAAGAATAAATTCTCAGCAAAAAATAGATGCTGTTTTGCCTTATTTCTTTTATTTTGGGAAGTACACAAGAATCAATGACCTCCGCTAAAATCTCCATCACCCAGATTGCCTCGTCTCACCCACATTCAAACTAGGAAAAAGATATTCTTACATTCTTAAAAAAGAGTGTATTACTATTTACACTATTTTTGATGAATGTGATTGAGTGAGAGAAAATAATAAAAAAAATATGTATAATAAATGATATTAGATAGAGTGTGTAGATGAATACACTATTTGATGTAAAAAAAAAAGAGTTGTTTAAACTATACTACTTTATTGACAAAATTTAAGAAGAGATTGTTACATTCCAAGACTTTGTTACATTCAAACTATAGAACATTCTTGATGAGAAAAATATATTAGCTGTTTCTGACATGCAAATATGACTTTCATCAAATTTTCTGCATCTGTTGTGCATTCATATTGCAAGCCTATTATGCCATTTCCTTAAGTGCCCGCTTCGGGCAGCAAAGCTACTAGTATTTAATAATTTGATAGCAATTTGCTAAATGGACGGGCTCTGTGCGTGGGCAACAGAGCTTGTAATTAATACATTGGTAGCAATTTGTTAAATGGACAAAACTTAGTTCCACCTTAAGTTGGAGGCAAGTCCTTTAACCCTTTTAAATTTTATGACATGTGTTTATTTTATTAAGTTAATAGAATCAAAAATTAGAAGAAATTGGAAGAGATTAAAAGAATAAATACATGTCATAAAATTAGAAAGCGTTAAAAGATTTGCCTTCAACTTGAATTGAAATCAAGTTTTTTCCCTACTAAATGGGCTGGCCGAGCTATTTAAGATTAGCTTGTTTTGAAACCTTTTGAATAAGGGTAGCAAATAAGGATGAATTTACATTAAATTCACTGGCAAGATATATTCTAGTATAGTTTTAATTGTTTTTAAATTAATTTATAAGACCTAACATGCAAGAGCTCCTTGTGGATGCAAGAGAAATGCAATAAACAACACTTGGCATGCAAAATTACAAAACCCTAATTGTTCTCATTGTGATTGCAAACCAAAATGGTCACACACGCTGTTCGATGAACCTCCCAGTAATAATGCAATGTTGCAGACCCATGCCCTGTCTCAGTTGGTAATAAAATAAAGGTGGTCACTTGTTAAAAGAATTAAAAATAAAAAATATTAAATTAAAAATAACATTTTTAACGTATTAAATATTTAACTTTTTATTTAATATTTTTTGTTTTTTGATTTCTTTAAGGCAAATTTATAAAATAATGGCTTAGCCAATGTTATAGGATCATGCGCAGAACAACCTCACGCGCTGTCTCGACTCCTCGCAGCACAAAGGGATTCCTCTCAGATTCTGCTATAAAGCCATCATGTGTTTCCCCAGCAAATGCCTCAAAATTCATATAATATTCAAGGTTGCGCCATTGAAAAATACTTACATAAATTTAGTGTACCTATATTAATGACATTATTAATTATGATAAATTATAGTAATTAATTATTATAATTATTTATTAATTAATAATGTGATTTACTTAATTCATCTAATTTGGATGCATTAAGTTTATTCAACTTCTTGCTCCATTTGTTTATATGCCCTGACTGCATTTGGGTAAGTAAGCTTACACCCACATTGTTTATGAATCAAAGTACTCAGAGTCATTCTCTCTTATCAAAGTTTTTCTCTTTCACTCTTTTCACTCTTCCTTGGATCTCCCACTCCCACTTTTATCACTCCCTCTCTGTCATTGATTTATTGTTTCTTTATCAATACTTAATATTTGAAGTAACATTCTTAGAAAGAGAGCTTCATTTAAAACCAGCGTGTTCACTTCCAACCAGGAGTGACACAGACATCATTCATATTTTAGGAATGCACATCAAACTGTTCACTTCTTCTCACGAAAATGTATCAACCCAAGTTTGTCCAAATCCTGAAGAACATGCCCCTCCAAGAAAATTGTGTTAGATTAAATGTCTCATGTGATGAGTTTGTGACTTATCTTATTAGTTTAATAAGTAATTAAATTAAATTAATGAGCTAAACTCTTATTTGGTAAAAGGGAAAGGACAGTTTTATAATTATAGTAACTGTCAATTTAATAGAAGTTAACAGTATTTAAGGAATAGTTTCTACACAAAACTCTAGGTCTATTCCTAGTCGTCAGGGTTTCTTCTTCCCTCACCATCACTAAAGTAGAAGAAACATAAAGAAAAGGCAAAAGAATATAAAGTGAGTTTTGGGATCTCTCTAACACTCTTGGAATACAGTCTACTAATCATTCATGGATAAATATTAGTGTCTTCTTGTGCTCTTATTTGTAGGAATCATGAATTCTAAAATCATTATGTTTGAATGGTAGTTTTCTATATTAAGATTCTTAGAAAACTTATAATCTAACATGTGGTATTAGAGCATGATTATGGAATTTATGATTCTCCATTGACGATGACTGTTTTTTTCAATTTGTATAAATCCTAGTTGTAAAAATTAGGAATTTTTATTATGTTATTCCGCTATACTGTATGAGTTAATTTTATGAGTTATTATTGACTCTAATTATGAATTACTAAACCTAATTGTATAATGATTGGATAAAGTCATGAATCATGAAAGATTGTAAAGCCATACGCATGATCGTCTTTTTCGTCCACATGGAATTGCACTATATGGTGAAAGAACGTGATTATTAGAGTGATTGTTAATTGGGGGCTTATTGTTTATTGTCTGGAAAAAGTAAGTTATATTATATTATATTATAATTGATTGTTCCAAATAATTATATCAATGATTTACTGTTTTAATTATTGCAACAATAAATCAATTTGGGATATTGATTGTAATAAATTAACGAATATTTTTTAATGGCATGTTGATTTTTATGCATAATGTTATAAATTTGGGATGATATTATGATAGATTTGTTAATCACCAAAGTGGTTGAATCTTTAAATTGATTTAATCCCAAATTGAATGAAAGTTATTCTAAAGAATATGCAGTATTTAATTTTACGCATAATGCTATCAATTTAGAATTAATGTATGATAGATTTGTTAATCACCAAAGTGGCCGAATCTTTAAGTTGATTTAATTCCAAATTGTATGAACGTTATTCTTTCAATTACCCATAGAATGGAAGCTATGAATGAAATGATGACTATTTGTGTATGGATAAATTAAAGTTCATTGTTATAAGGTATTATGGATCGCCCAAAGGTTGATTAGCTGCTCTTATAATAAATGGACATAATTGTTGGTAGTGTAAATGTACTATTAGTTTTATTTATATATCCAAAGATAATAAATATTTCTAATTAGTGCATATATCATTGCCAAATTATATAAATTTTATTGGCATCATTATGTTTATTGTTGTTTGTTGACGGATCACCCAAAGGAGAACATTGATATACATTGAATGCTTAAGTAATTTATTATCTGAATCTATATAGTATGTTAATTTATGACTCAAAGTATTAATGTTAGACATGTGATCATTGCAATGCCTGTTGCTATGCATTCACATCTCTCATCTGTTTCAATTTTTAATGAACTTTATTTCTCTAAATGAAGTGAACAAATCCATTTTTACCTTGGGGTAATGGATTTGGATTTAGCTCCTCAAGTAGAGAAACCATATGCTATTATAGATTGTTCTTTATAAAAATTGGAAAAGGTCAAATAGATTGAGTCTGATGTATATGTGGATAAGTATAACTAGCAATATTAAGTCAACTCTTCCTAAAACTAAGAGTGCTAAAGAAATGATGAAGTTTGTGGAAAAACGCTCTCAAACTATTGACAAGTCTCTTGTTGAGACATTAATGGGTACTTTAACCACCATGAAATTTGATGGTTCTCGTACTATGCATGAGCACGTCATTGAAATGACAAACATTGTAGCAAGACTTAAGTCATTGGGAATGGAAGTGGATGAGAATTTTCTTGTGCAGTTCATTCTAAACTCATTACCTCTTGAGTATTATCTATTCCAAATGAACTATAATACTATAAAAGATAAATGAAATGTTGATGTTCACATATTTGATGCATTAATAAGCCTTCATTTTTAGTCATTTACACTCTCCATGCACTTAATAAATTAAGTTTGGTTATGTTTTGTATGTTTTGAACTCAAAATGGATTTAATTGAATTTTTCAGCATGATTTATGTTTTACACTAATCTTGTATTTGGGTCATATCTTGGGCTGTAGGTGGATGTTTAAGGTGAATCTTATGTCATTTTAAAGATAATAGAGAGCTCTACAATCTTCATGAAGACATCAAAGACTCAATCACATGTTTGGATGGCTCAAATTGGCATTGAATCAAGAACTAAAGTGTTGCTCCTGGCAGAATGACCTTTGTGTATTGTTCATTACACTGCCGTAGTGAAAGTTGTAGAATAAGATGAAATTTTGATAGTTGATAGTTAAGACTCAAATCTACAACTTTCATGTTGAACACTCTTCCCGATTCAGACTCATTGGAGGTGATATTGGGCTTGGAAGTCAAAACAGAGGAGCTGCGACTGGGCCTGAGTAGTGTGCAGTAATTTGAACATATCTGGAGCTATAGAAATGATATTAGACTCAAACCAAAGCCATTTGAAAGCTAAGATCCAGACCTAAATTCTTCATGAAGATCACTTCGCTCAAAAATGACGAATGCAATGACTTCAGAGCTGCATGATTTCGGAGACAAAGAATCTCTAGAATTTTCTACTCACCAAAAGTCATTCAACATTTTCCACTACTCCACCTACTCCACCTACTCCACCAACCACCATGACTCAGCTCCCTTTGACATTTTGTATCTCTAACCCTCTATAAAAGGGAGGCTATGCAGATCATTGTAATATGTAGAGCTCCTATGTAGAAGTATTGTTATAATTAAAGTGTTAGTTTTTGATTTTGAAGATTTCTCTTCTTCTTTTTTCTCCCCTTCTCTCTCTTTGTTATTTTTCATGGTTCTTGAAGGTTCTCCAATGGTGATGGCTATGGAGAACTAAACTTCTTTAATCAATCCAAGAGATTGACAGTCTTGATGATTAATCTTGAGATTTTGTTTTAATTGTTATATATTCATCTATTAATCAAGTTTCTCTTTCTCTTCTTCTCTTGTTTAAATTCTGATTTAATGCTTAATTTGATTAGAATTTGCATATATTAATTGCGTAATTGTCATATGCCAAGAGATGAATTCAGAGGTTAAATAATTTATTAAAGGTGTTTGATGAAATATTTAGCTTGGTTGGATCTTGATTTTTAAGTTAATTTGGGTTTTGGATGGATGCTTAATTTGTCTAACCTTAATTAATTGAATTCTAGAAGCATTTCTAGTAGAAGATTCATAGATCATTGATAGGCGTCTTAATGTGATCTAAGACCAAGGATTTGATTGATAGTTGAATAGATCTATAAAGATCAAGGATGGATTAAAATCAAGATTGGTTAATTCTCTTGGATTGGTTATTTTCCTAATTTTGTTTACTCATTTTAATTGCTCTTTGTTGTTTAATCTTGCAAAATTTCCCCCCTATTCATTAATCTCTTAATCTGACTTCATAATTAGAATGATCTATAGGCTCGACCCGGTGTTACCTTATGCTACAAGTAGTTTTGGTAAATCGGTTATAAATTGATTTAAATTTGATAATTTCAACAAGTGTCAAATTTTTGGCGCCGTTGCCGGGGAATCATTCTGATTTTGTTCAATCTTATTAAGAGTTTATTTAACTACTAATCTCTCACTAACCTTTATGTTGCTGTGTTTCGGTGGATTTCAGGCGAAAACGGGTGATTACGGGTCATTTTACAAGAATTTCGTATTAACAGAAAATGTACCCAGAATGAGCTGAAACTTGGTTAGTTGAAGGAAAATAGCCTAATAAACAAGACTCACAATCAATTGTGAGGTCACCCCTGGTTTTTCCAAAAACCATCGTTTAGACCAGTTTTTTAATTTTTTAATATTTTTTATTACATTTTTTAGTTTCATTTTTGTGTAGTTTTCATGCTGTACAAGTCCTATAATTTTTAAAAATCATTTCATTAGTCAATTAGATTTATTTTGGTATATTTTTAGAGTTGTCTAGTGTATTTTACTTGTTTACTTATTTTATTTTATTTTATTTTTGTGTTTTGATTAATGCATGACTAGGTCTAATCCTGATATCTTGCTTGAATTTGATCCTGAGATTGATAGAACATTGTATAGGTTGATTAGAACTCGTAGGCTAAGTGAAAGAATTGAGTCTGAATTTAGTTGTGACATTGAATCTGAAAGTACACTTGAGATCTTAAGTGATTCTAAAATCATGGCTGATAACAGGCAAAATAGGACCCTTAAAGAACTTCTGCTCCTGATGTAACTTACCAGTCTTTGTGCATTCAATATCCTAATCTTGATGCTGACTTCGAGTTAAAATCTGGATTGATACACTTGTTGCCCAAGTTTCATGGTCTTACAGGTGAAGATCCCCATAAGCACTTAAAGGAGTTCCATGTGGTCTGTTCAACCATGAAGCCACATGGAATCTCTGAGGAGCATATCAAGTTGAGGGCATTCCCTTTCTCTCTTCTTGATGTAGCCAATGATTGGTCATTTTCTACCTTTCACCAGGTTCATCACGAGTTAGGATGATATGAAGAAATTATTCTTGGAGAGGTTCTTCCTGCATCCAGAGTAAGCCGCCATTAGAAAAGACATTTGTGGTATAAGGCAAATGACTGTGAGTGACCTTGCATGAGTATTGGGAGAGATTCAAAAAGCTGTGTTCGAGTTGTCCCCACCATCAAATTAGTGATCGCTCTTGATTCAATATTTCTATGAGGGCTTGCTGCCAATGGATAGAAGTATGGTGGATGCCGCATCTGGAGGTGCATTGGTGGATAAAACCCCTACTGCAGCAAGAGATTTGATAGCAAATATGGTAGCCAATGCTCAATAATTTGGCACAAGAGTTCTTACCTCAACCAGAGGAGTTAATGAAGTTCAATCGTCTCATGTAGATCAATAGAGAATGGAATATAGACTTGATGAATTGACTTCTTTGGTGAGGCAATTAGCAGTAGGACAACATGTACCAGGTTCTGTACAAGAGCCTGCAAGGGTGTGTGGCATTTGCTCTTGCTCATCTCATCCTACTGATGCATGTCCCACACTTCGGATGGTGGTTCCGCGTTTCCGCAAACGGTCGATTGCGAATTGGCATTTTTCCTAGTAGACCTCAATATCGCCGGTCCCAAGACCAAGATATGATCCATTTTCTAATACTTATAACCCTGGTTGGAGGGACCATTCTAACTTGAGATATGGGAATTCTCGTCAAGAACAACAACCCCAACAAGAAGACTAATTTAGATACCAAGTCAGTAGGTCCTAGCAACAAATACCAACCACCTGCATTCGACAACAACAAACGTGGCCACACCGCGGCAAAGAGCCCCCTCATGTTGCCAAGTCCAAAGAACCACTCCATCCGAGCCATCATTAGAAGATTTGATGAAACAGGTGGCTACAAATAATGTTCGGTTCCAACAAAATGTCAATGCCACCATTCGAACCCGCAAACTCGGATTAGGCGGCCACCACTTGTGAGTGAATTGAAAAGCCAAGGATCAAGCCAATTGCCTTCACAAACAATCGGAACCCAAGAGGCAATGTAAGTGCCATCACCTTGAGAAGTGGCAAAGAAATTGATGGTCCTAGTCTGCCAACCGTAGGCTCCCATTGCGGCAGAAATGAGATTAATTAGACACAACAAAATTCGCATGAACTAGATGCCCTAGCCCGGAAGAAATGTGCGAGAGAATTCGGACTTGAACATTCCACTACCCTTCCCAAACAGTGACACAATCCAAGCGAGATAGCGCAAGCGAAAATGGAAAAGGAAGTCATGGAGACATTCGGAAGGTGGAAATCAATATTCCCTCCTAGATGCAATCAAGCAAATTCCCAAGTATGCCAAATTCCTCAAGGAGTTGTGTACTCATAAGAGAAGACTTAAGGGTACTGAGAAGGTCAGTATGGGCAGAAATGTTTCTGCGATGATTCAGCCAAGCATGCCAAAGAAATGCAAAGATCCTGGAACTTTCACAATCCCTTGCACTATAGGCAATTCTAGATTTGGCCATGCAATGCTAGATTTGGGTGCTTCTATCAATGTCATGCCTATGTCAGTGTATAAGTCTTTGAACATTGGCACCTTACAACCCACTGGTATAGTGATTCAGTTGGCAAACAGGACCACTGCTCATCCTGCAGGAGTGCTGGAAGATGTGTTAGTGCGGGTGAATGAGCTGATTTTCCCAGCGGACTTCTACATTCTGGAAATGGAAGATGAGTCTTCAACAAATCATGCTCCATTGATTCTAGGAAGACCATTCCTCAAGACAGCCAAAACCAAGATAGATGTGCATGCTGGCACCCTTTCTATGGAATTTGGTGAAGATGTGGTACAGTTTAACATTTTTGATGCCATGAGACATCCCCTTGAGGAGCATTCAGTTTTTCATGTTGATGTGATTGAAATGTCAAGTTGATGATACTTATCTTTGATATGAGTCTTTGAATTCCCGATATTGTTGACTTTTTGGATTCTCACTTGTGATATATGTGTTAGTCAGTGATATTGAACCATGTCTTTGCATGTCTTTGAGATTTATGCGAAGTTATGAGTGATGATGCAGTGCTTATTTGACGATGCAAAGATATGAAAATATGAGTCAAAATTATGTCGAATTTAATGCTGCTGAGTTGCTTGTTTCAAATAGCTTGCCGCCTTCTATTGTGCATCCCCCATCCTTAGAGCTAAAGACTTTGCCAGACCACCTTAAATATGCATATTTGGAAGATGGTGAGAAGCTGTCAGTGATTGTCACTAAGAATCTACAACCTGAACAAGAAGAAAAATTGCTGCAGGTTTTGAGGCAGCATAAGCGGGCCATCGAATGGACACTTGCAGACATTCCTGGTATTAGTCCCTCCACATGTATGCATAGGATTTTATTGGAGGAAGGTACCAAGCCAGTGAGGCAGCCCCAAAGGAGACTAAATCCCCTGATTCTGGATGTGGTGAAGAAGGAAGTGACCAAGTCGTGCAAGTGGCATTATTTATCCCATATCCGACAGTAAATGGGTGAGCCCAGTGCAAGTGATTCCAAAGAAATCTGGAGTCACAGTAATTACAAATCAGAACAATGAGCTCCTTCCCACAAGAATCCAGAACAGTTGGCGGGTGTGCATTGATTATAGGCGGCTTAACCAGGCCACTAGAAAAGATCATTTTCCATTGCCTTTCATTGATCAGATGTTGGAGAGACTGGCTGGCAAGTCGCATTACTGTTTCTTGGATGGATATTCGGGCTATTTTCAGATTCATATAGCCCCAGAAGACTAAGAGAAGACCACTTTCACCTGCCCATTTGGAACATTTGCATACAGGAGAATGTCCTTTGGTCTGTGCAACGCTCCGGGAACCTTTCAAAGGTGTATGGTCAGTATCTTCTCTGAATTTTTAGAGAGTTGCATGGATGTGTTTATGGATGATTTTACTGTCTATGGCTCTTCCTTTGATGCATGTTTAGATAGTTTGGATCGGGTTTTGCATAAGTACATTGAAACTAACCTTGTCCTGAATTTTAAGAAATGTCATTTCATGGTAGAACAAGGTATAGTTTTAGGGCATGTAGTATCTAGCAAGGGTATTGAGGTAGATCCTGCAAAAATAAATGTCATTTCATGTCTATCTTACCCGACATGCGTGCAGGAGGTTCGTTCTTTTCTTGGTCATGCAGGTTTCTATCGTCGGTTCATAAAGGATTTTAGCAAAATTGCCCTTCCACTATCCAACTTGCTACAAAAGGATGTAGAGTTTCACTTTGACCAGATATGCAAGGATGCCTTCAATCACTTGAAGCAAGCATTGACCAGTGCACCTATCATCCAGTCACCAGATTGGACACTCCCATTTGAACTCATGTGTGATGCCTCTAATTATGCATTGGGAGCTGTCCTTGCACAAGGAGTCGGCAAAGTACCTCATGTCATTTCTTATGCTTCGAGGACTTTAGATGCTGCACAAGCCAATTACACTACAACCGAAAAGGAACTTTTAGCAATTGTTTTTGCTTTAGATAAATTTTGATCATATTTGCTTGGTTCTAGAGTGGTTGTATTTTCAGATCATGCAGCTTTAAAGTTTCTCCTGAAAAAGCCCAATGCAAAGCCTTGACTGATTAGATGGATGTTGCTTTTACAAGAGTTTGATATTGATATCAGAGATAAGAGCGGAGCAGAGAACCTGGTGGCAGATCACTTGAGTCGGATTGAGAGAGAGCGATTCTTCTCCTATCCATGATGTCTTCCCGATGAGCGACTTTTCAAGATGCAAGGTAACATCCATTGGTTTGCGATTTGGTTAATTTCTTGGTTGCTAGAGCACTACCCGCACATTTCACTAAGGCACGATTGACAAATTGAAAAGTGAGTCAAAATATTATGTGTGGGATGACCCTTATTTGTGGAGATTTTGTAGTGACCAAGTCATTAGGAGATGTATTCTGATCATGAGTTTGATTCTGTTCTTAGTTTTTGTCATGCACTTGCCTGTGGGGGACATTTTGGACCTACTCGTACAGCTAGGAAAGTTTTGGACTCTGGATTATATTGGCCCACCCTATTTCGTGATGCATATTTATTTTGTAAATCTTGTGAACAATGCCAGAGAACAGGAAATATTTCTCGTAGGAATGAGATGCCCCAACAACCTTTGTTGTTCTGTGAAATATTTGATGTTTGGGGAATTGATTTTATGGGTCCTTTTCCTGTGTCATTTGGTTTTGTTTACATTCTGCTTGTTGTGGATTATGTATTTAAATGGGTGGAGGCAAAAGCCACTCGGACTGATGATTCCAAGGTTGTTGTGGATTTTGTTAGATCACATATTTTCTGCAGGTTTGGAGTCCCAAAAGCCATCATTAGTGATCAGGGTTCGCATTTTTGTGATCGAAGCATGGAAGCCTTGATGAAAAAGTATGAAGTCTTGCATAGAGTTTCTACACCTTACCATCCCCAGACTAATGGGCAAGCCGAGGTTTCCAACAGAGAGATCAAGCAAATACTTCAGAAAACAGTTCAACCTAACAAAAGGACTGGAGTAAAAGGCTTGAGGATGCTTTATGGGCTTATAGGACTGCCTATAAGACTCCGATTGGGATATCTCCTTATCGGATTATTTTTGGCAAAGCATGCCACTTGCCAGTGGAAATTGAGCATCGTGCATTTTGGGCAGTAAAAAGGTGTAACTTGGACCTAAATCAAGCAGACATAGAGCGTAAGTCTGCTTGAGAATTGGAGGAGATCCGCTTGGAGGCTTATGAGAGTTCCAAACTTTATAAAGAGAAGACCAAAGCCTTCCATGATAAGAAGATCATGAGAAAAACATTTAAGATTGGTCAAAAAGTTCTCCTCTATAACTCCCGCCTCAAACTCATGCCCGGAAAGCTCAGATCTAGGTGGCTTGGTCCATTTGTTGTTACTAAGATTTTTCCTTATGGTGCTGTGCAGGTTACAAGTGAGACTACTACAAAAGCTTTCATAGTCAATGGACATCGCCTCAAACTATTTTATGAGGGAGCTCAAGAGGATATTTTGGAGGAAGTCCACTTGCAAGAGGTCGTCTACCCCACTTGATAAGTAAGATGCCACCTCAATAGACACACAAAAAAAGTTTTTGATTGAGGTAAAAAAAAATTTATTGTGATGACCCATATTTATTCAATTATTGTTCTGATCAAATTTTTTGGAGATTTGTACCCGATAATGAGGAAAGTAGTGTCATTGAATTTTGTCACTCGGACGTATGTGGAGGTCATTTTTCTTCTTCAACGACAACAACTGCGAAAATCTTGCAGTATGGATTTTATTGGCCTACTTTATGCAAGGTCTGTTACACCTTTTGCAAAAGCTGCGAAAATTGGTCAAAAAAGTTCTGCTTTGAGATTATCATCTGCACCTACTCCTTAGAAAATTGAGATCTAGGTGGCGCGGTTCTTCGGTTGTCAAACACGTGGGGCCGTAGATATTGAGGATCCTAGGAATGGTAATGCGCTTAAAGTTAATGGCTAAAGACTCAACCATTCCTGGAAAACCAAGTTCTTGAGTTCTTTGTGTTACCGGTTAAGTGGCGGATACGGTACTCCGTGGCTCTCAAGTCGGTTTATTTTTCAGTTTCCCAAAATAACTGAACCCTTCTTCTCCTTCAAAATGGATGTCATTCTTTCAAACTTGAGCAAATATTTTCCTTCTCTTCCTCAAAATGCTCTGAGAAAAATCTACAAAGTTCGATGTGAAAGATTGAGACTGTTGATGCACAAAGGTATGCTAGAAGATGTTCACTGGATAATTGAAGCAAAGGTCCGATTAGCAGGTGAGTCCTCAATTTAATTTGACTCATTTATGCCCGGTCTTGGAAGAAGTTCATATTCTAAAAGAAGAAGAGCAAAAAGGTTATAAGTCTGTCACAAATGTGGATGATGGACCTGTAACAAGCGATGTCGTACTTTGGGGATGGTTTCCGCAAATAGAGAAGATAAAATTTTCTTCATTAAGAATGGACTGAGTAAGGAGTCATTAGATGATATCTTATTGACTCTTGAGACGCATTCTTGTGGATTGGTGCATCGTGAAATTCTTAAATTGTGGAATCTCTTCAAGGATGAAAAAAAAAACGCTACAATCTTGGGAATCGACTCTAAAAGACTCTGTTTGCCAATTTATAAGAAAATTGGATGGGAAGCTTATCCTCGACTCATAGAAGACGTTTAAGCCGTTCTTGGACGTTAAACCAGAGGCGATGTGAGCCATATCCACAAACAATCTTACGTATCATCCTCTTCTTCTTCTTCATGTCATCTTACAAAAAAAAAAAAAACAAAAAAAAAAAAAAAAAAAAAACAAAAAAAAAAAGATTCGGTGTTTCTTCAATTCAACCTTTTCTGACAATCGTCAACCTACCCTTATAGGTGCATTTATTCCTCTTTCCATTCTTTTTCTTATTTAAACACTCCATTTTCTCCATTTTCCTTCAACTCAGAAACACTCAGAGAGGAAGAGTATAGAATGGGGCCTTTTATTCGTAACCTCAAAAATGTCTGTGTTTTTTATGGGTCGCGTTATGGGAAGGGATTAGAGTTTGTAAACGCAACTAGCACTCTTGGTCGATCACTTGCTGCGAGGAATATTCATCTTGTATGTGGGGGCAGTTGTCGTGGGTTAATGGGGGCTGTCTCACGTTCTGCTTTTATAGGAGGCAGTCAGGTTTTAGGTGTTATTCCTAAACCTTTAGTTGAAAATAACATCACTGGAAAGACAATTGGAGAAGAAATTCAGCTAACATCCATGCATGGACGAATGAAAATAATGGTTGACAATTCTGATGCCTTTCTTGTCTTACCAGGTGGTTTTGGTACTTTAGAAGAAATTTTTCAAATTGTCTCTTGGGCTGAACTGAACATCCACCATAAACCCATTGGTTTGTTGAATGTTAATAATTTCTTTGATCTTTTGTTATTTTTTCTTGACAAAGCTGTGGAACAGAAATTTATCACTCCTTCGGCAAGACAACTTCTTATCTCTGCCTCCACTATTGATGAGCTCATTGATAAATTGGAAGCTTTTGAGTATGTACCTGATAAGGTATTGGCTCAGATAGATTGGTCAACAGGAAGCAGCGAAGAAAGTAACAAGAAAAGCAAGCCAGATCTGACACTTTCTCTTTAATCGGTTTGATTTTATTGTACTTTGTTTCTGTTTAAATTTGTGTTTGCTTTCTCAAACAAGTAATATCTTCTATCTTTTACTTATCTATATTTTAACATTGAGGACAATGTTGTGATCTAGTTGGGGGGGAAGGATAGTTGACCCAAAAAAAAATTTTTTTTGTTGTTTTTTTTGGAAAGTATGATATGATTGTCATGGACTTATTAAACCAATTTTGATGGCAGAGTAAGGAGTAATTCTACTCTTGAGACGCATCTTAATTGGTGGCAGAGTAAGGAGTGTTTTTAGGTAGTAATTAATTAGTATTAAATTGTGGAAGTACTTAAGTTTTATTATTTGATTTCTTTTTAGGGTCGATGTGGCACTGACAAGGTGTGCTTCTTTTCTGCTTGGCGTTGATTCACTTCTTATCAGGTTGTGTTGCTCTTTTCTATCTCTCTCTTTCACATTAAGGACAATGTTATATTAAGTGTGGGGAAGAGATTTTAGCATTTTTTTGTTTTGTTTTGTTGTTAAAAAAACAAAAAAACAAAAAAAAGGGGTTCATTGCATGATTGAATAACTTTTCTTCCTTCTTGAACTGATATGCTTGGTGATGGATGATTGAATTGATGAATTGAGTTTGATGGATGCATACCTTGTGAGATTTTGAGCCTAATGGATGGATTCAACATTTATGTCATTCTCTTCTTTCTTGTGTGATTTTCACTCATGTTAATGATCACTCTAGAACTTGCTTTGATTCTTTTTGAAGCTACATTTCACTTCGTGCATGAACATGATTGAGGCCCTCTTTCTTAATTAGCTAGTTTAACCAAACAGCCAACCTTGCATATTTTCCCTTGCTTAACCCCTTTGAGCTTATTTGATTATTCTTTATCTCGAACTCATTATGTTTTTTAAATGAAAAAAACCATGTTCTTACTTAGTCTTAGGGAATAAGAGAACATTAGCTTTGTCATTGGATGAGTTCATGAACAAGTGTGGGGGTGTGTATGCAGAATGGTTGAAAAATGTATATATGATGTTCTTTTTGTAAAAAAAAAAAAAAAGAAAAAAAAAAAAAATATATATATATATAAAAAAATTCAAATATATATATATATATATATATGTAAAAAAAAAAGGGTCAACAAGGCAATAAAGGAATGGAAAATAATATGTAAAGGGAATTTGTATTAGATGAAGTTGGGATGAACTTTCATGATCGATAATTAAACTCAGCTTTCATGTTCTTTTATTCTCTTTGACGTTTAACTTGTCATATCCATATTACCTTTCCTTTACCTTGACCCCATTACAACCTTGAATAAAGTCCTCATGATTTGTGTGTGCATGTGTTCTGAGTAGTTGAGAAGTAGAAGATAAGCAAGCTTATGGTAGTGCCATTTTCATGAGTTGAATTGAGTGTAATACCTACCTTTTAAACACTTGAGAGATTGAGAGTGAATTCTGTGAGGATCTATCATTCTTTACTCATGCTTTTCAATTGAAGTATCCTTGCTTGTTGATTTAAGATGTGAAGATGTGTTACCTTATAAATGTTTTGATCACTTGACTTATTAATTGCTCTTCATTCTTAAATATTATTAGAAATTGAGTCTTTTCGAATGTTTAACTTTTGAGTCTATTTCATTTTGTTTTTGTGTGTTTTGCCCAGGAGTGCAAAAAGTTAAGTGTGGGGGAATTTGATGTTCACATATTTGATGCATTAATAAGCCTTCATTTTTAGTCATTTACACTCTCCATGCACTTAATAAATTAAGTTTGGTTATGTTTTGTATGTTTTGAACTCAAAATGGATTTAATTGAATTTTTCAGCATGATTTACGTTTTACACTAATCCTGTATTTGGGTCATATCTTGGGCTGTAGGTGGATGTTTAAGGTGCATCTTATGTCATTTTAAAGATAATAGAGAGCTCTACAATCTTCATGAAGACATCAAAGACTCAATCACACGTTTGGATGGTTCAAATTGGCATTGAATCAAGAACTAAAGTGTTGCTCCTGGCAGAATGACCTTTGTGTATTGTTCATTACACTGCTCATAGTGAAAGTTGTAGAATAGGCTGAAATTTTGATAATTGATAGTTAAGACTCAAATCTACAACTTTCATGTTGAACACTCTTCCCGATTTAGACTCCTTGGAGGTGATATTGGGCTTGGAAGTCAGAACAGAGGAGCTGCAACTGGACCTAAGTAGTGTGCAGTAATTTGAACATATCTGGAGCTATAGAAATGATATTAGACTCAAACCAAAGCCATTTGAAAGCTAAGATCCAGACCTAAAATCTTTATGTGGACCACTTGGCTCAAAAATGACGAATGCAATGACTTCAGAGCTGCATGATTTCGGAGACAAAGAATCTCCAGAATTTTCTACTCACCAAAAGTCATTCAACATTTTCCACTACTCCACCTACTCCACCAACCACCATGACTCAGCCTCCTTTGACATTTTGTATCTCTAACCCTCTATAAAAGGGAGGCTATGCAAATCATTGTAATATGTAGAGCTCCTATGTAGAAGTATTGTTATAATTAAAGTGTTAGTTTTTGATTTTGAATATTTCTCTTCTTCTTTTTTCTCTCCTTCTCTCTCTTTGTTATTTTTCATAGTTCTTAAAGGTTCTCCAATGGTGATGGCTATGGAGAACTAAACTTCTTTAATCAATCTAAGAGATTGACAGTCTTGATGATTAATCTTGAGATTTTGTTTTAATTGTTATATATTCATCTATTAATCAAGTTTCTCTTTCTCTTCTTCTCTTGTTTAAATTCGATTTAATGCTTAATTTGATTGGAATTTGCATATATTAATTGCGTAATTGTCATATGCCAAGAGATGAATTCAGAGGTTAAATAATTTATTAAAGGTGTTTGATGAAATATTTAGCTTGGTTGGATCTTGATTTTTAAGTTAATTTGGGTTTTGGATGGATGCTTAATTTGTCTAACCTTAATTAATTGAATTCTAGAAGCATTTCTAGTAGAAGATTCATAGATCATTGATAGGCGTCTTAATGTGATCTAAGACCAAGGATTTGGTTGATAGTTGAATAGATCTATAAAGATCAAGGATGGATTAAAATCAAGATTGGTTAATTCTCTTGGATTGGTTATTTTCCTAATTTTATTTACTCATTTTAATTGCTCTTTGTTGTTTAATCTTGCAAAATTTTCCCCCTTGTTCATTAATCTCTTAATCTGACTTCATAATTAGAATGATCTATGGGCTCGACCCGGTGTTACCTTATGCTACAAGTAGTTTTGGTAAATCGGTTATAAATTGATTTAAATTTGATAATCTCGACAAGTGTCAAATGTGCATGAATTGCATAGTATGTTAGTTCAGGAGGAAACCAGACTTAAGAATCAAGCAAATCACTCTATTCATTATGCGAACCATCAAGGAGTTAGAAAGAAAGCTGAAAAGAAACATGGAAAGGTAAAAGGACCATTAAAGATTGATGAGTCATCTGTCAAAATCCAAAAAAAAGAATCAAACAATAATAGATGTCATTTCTGTGGGAAATATGGACACTTCTAGAATGATTGTTCGAAAAGAAAGGTAAGTTTAATGCTTATGTATATTTCGAATCAAATTTAACTAAAGTTCCCCACAATACTTGGTGGATTGATTTTGGATGTACAACTCATGTTTCTAATACGATGTCTGGATTCCTTACAATCCAAACTATAAGCCCAAATGAGAAGTTCATCTTCATGGGAAATAAAATGAAGGTTTTAGTAGAAGGTGTCGGCACTTACTGTTTAATCCTAAAAATTGGACATCATTTATATTTATTTTGAAACTTTGTATGTACCTAGTATTTCTAGGAATTTAGTTTCTTTGTCTAAACTTGATGTTACTGGATACTCTTTTAGGTTTGGTAATTGATGTTTTAGTTTGTATAAGCATACCTATATGTTTGGTTCTGGTATACTTTATGATGGTTTATATGAATTGAATCTTGATAATTTATATGCTAAAACTCTTATGACCTTGTATCATAATGTTGGCACCAAATATAGTTTAGTGAATGAATGTTCTGCTTACTTGCGGCATAAACATTTGGGTCATATTCCAAAGAAAGAATGGAAAGGTTGGTAAAGAATAACATGCTTCCTAATTTGGATTTCACTGACCTTAATATTTGTGTAGATTGTATTAAGGGAAAACAAACAAAACACACAAAGAAAGATATCACGAGCAGCACTCAACTTCTTGAAATTGTACACACCGATATATGTGGACCCTTTGATGTCAATTCTTTTAGTAAAGAAAAGTACTTTATCACCTTTATTGATGATTATTCACGTTATGGATATGTCTATTTACTGCATGAGAAATCACAAGCAATGAATGCCTTAGAAATTTATGTAAATGAAGTTGAAAGGCAATTGGACAAAAAGTTGAAGATCATAAGGTTAGATAGATGTGGTGAGTATTATGAAAGGTTTGATGAAACTGGAAATGCCTGATTCATTGAGAATGGTGAAACCAGTGAGAGTGAAGCTTCACGAAATGTGGAGATTAAGGAAGTTAGAGTACAAGTTCCTTTAACTTGTACTCTTACTTATAAAATTATTGCTCTTCATGTTATTGAACCGAATAACAATAAAAAAGAATAGCAAATTAATGATATTGAGGTTAACGATGAACCTATAGTAGAACAACCACAAGAAATAGTATTAAGAAGATCTCACAAAAAAAAAAAGATTTGTTATTTCGAATGACTATGTGATGTATCTACAAGAGTAAAAAATAACTTGGGAATTAATGACAATGATCCAGTATCGTTTTCACAAGCCATTAATAGTGATAATGCTAATAAATGGTTAGATGCCATGAAAGATAAACTTAAATTAATGGAACATAATGGCATAACCTTATGGAATTAGCTGAAGGATGCAAGAAAGTTAGGTGTAAATGAATCTTTAAGACTAAGCGTGATTCTCATGTCAACCTTGAATGTTATAAGGCTCGTCTTGTTTCCTAAGGTTTTATTCAAAATGATGGCATTGACTATAAGGAAACTTTTTCACCGGTTTCCAAGAAATATTCTTTTAGAATTATCATGACATTAGTAGCTCATTATGATCTAGAGCTGTATCAAATGGATGTGAAAATTGTCTTTCTAAATGAGAATTTAGAGGAAAATGTTTATATGGATCAACCAATGAGGTTTTTAGTTGAGGGGAAAGAACACATGGTGTGTAAACTTAAGAAATCAATATACAGACTTAAGCAAGATTCCCAGCAATGGTATCTCAAGTTCAATGATACTATTATATCCTTCAGATTTAAGGAAAACAACGTTGATCGGTGTATATATCTGAAGGTTAGTGGGATTAAGTTTATCTTTCTAATTTTGTATGTTAATGACATCTTGCTTGCAACTAATGATCTTGGTCTATTAAGTGAGACTACGAAATTTTTCTCTAATAACTTTGAAATGAAAAATATGGGAGAGGTAAGCTATGTGATTGGAATAGAAATATTCTGTGACAGATCACAATGATTGTTGGGTTTGACGCAGAAAACCTATATCAATAAAGATATAGAAAATGGATAAATGGTCAGCATGTATGGTTTCAATTCATAAAGGGAACAAAATTAATGTTATGACATGCTTTGAGGCCATTATTAATGAATTATGGTTGTAGAATTTTATTTAGAACTTTGAATTGTCGACAATATTGCCAAGTCGCTAAAGTTTATTGTCTGCAACAATCTTCTTTTCTAAAAACGATAAGTATTCTAAATGTGCTAAACATATGGAATTGAAATACTTTGTCATCAAAGAAGAAGTTCAGAAACATAGAGTGTCAATAAAGTACGTTAGCACTGACTTTATGATTGTTAACCATTTGACGAAAGAGTTACCACCCAAAACATTTAGTGGACATGTTGAAAGTATGGGCATTATTATATATTATGTTAATGATGATGTTTTATGTATTTTGACACTCTGAGCTCATGAATGAATATGTTTCTGTCTTATTTGTTTTCCTAGTTTGTATACATGATTGAATAGGAATGATGATAACAGGTTCTGTCTTTAATAAAGACATTATTGTTAGACCAATTATGTGTTTTCCATTTATAGGTCATGTCAAGGAGATGACTAATTCTGTGGTACATGGAAGGGACTATGTTGATTAAATGATATACGACCATCATGACTCATGCTAGTTTATTCTTGGTTATAATGAATGATGTATCCAATGTAAAGAAGAGTTTGAGTATATATATATGAATTCATATTATGTTTTGACAGACTTATCAAACTATAAAGAAGGTAATGTCACATGAGTCAAGTGGGAGAATGTTAGATTAAATGTCTCATGTGATGAGCTTGTGACTTATCTTATTAGTTTAATAAGTAATTAAATTAAGTTAATGAGCTAAACTCTTATTGGGTAAAAGAGAAATGACAGTTTTATAATTATAGTAACTTTCAACTTAATGGAAGTTAATAGTATTTAAGGAATAGTTTCTGCGCAAAACTCTAGGTCTGTTCCTAGCCGTCAGAGTTTCTTCTTCCCTCACCATCACTAAAGTAGAAGAAATATAAAGAAAAGGTAAAATATTAGAAAGTGAGTCTTGGGTTCTCTCTAACACTCTTGGAATACAATCTACTAATCATTCATGGATAAAGGTTAGTGTCTTCTTATGCTCTTTGATGAACCTTTAAAAAGTCATGTTTTTATGGTTCAATTTCTAGGTTTTTCATTCTCTTTTAATATGTTGAATTGAGTTTTGTCCTTAAGTTTATCTTATTTTCATTTTAAAGTGTTTTTCTTCTTTTCTTAGTATTTTCTTATGTTTTTGATAGGTATTTGCATAGGGATGAAGAATGGATTTTATCGCATGGAAGAGCTGCTAGAAAAGCTTTCTGGATACTCAATGCTCAAATGCTCAAGATCTAGTGCTTAAGCACTGGTTGGGCAGAATGTGGGAGTTTTCTCTGTTATCCCAACGTTCAGGCGCTGGGAGTTCACCGTTCAAGCGTGCAACTGCCAGAATTGGAAGATTATTGCTAGTAAGCCAGCATTCATGCACGTGCATTATGGAAAAACTGGCTTTTGGTGAGATAACGTTCAGGCGCTTGGAAGCTAGCGCTCAGGCGTTAGACGCGTAACAGCATGGGATTTTTAAATTATAAATAGAAAGTTACGTCAAATTTCAACACACATTATAGCAGTCGTCAAGACAACTCAATCTTAATTTGGTGTGGGTGTGTCAAGGCTTGAAGATTAGGGATTTTCTTCAATCTTTCCATTAATTATTAATGGAGTTTGTCATCTTCTTATCTTTGTTTTGTTCTTTTCCTATGTGTAACTAACTTCCCCTCGTTAGGGGGATGATGGATCTTGATACTTTGATGATGTAACTTCTTTTATGAGTTTAATGCATGTTTCTATTTCATGATTTACGTGTTTATCTCTATTCTTAATGCTTTTCTAAACCTGATCAATTTGGGAATGATCTTTTGGGTCGATGTATGATTTGAAAAAATTTGCATGAACCTAGAACTTGTGATAAACACTATAATTTCTGCAATCGCTAGGAAAAGACGTTGTGGGTTATGTGATCTTTATTTTAATTCCCTTATTCTTGATAATACTTTTCTATTTGGGATTAGACTAAGGGATTACTTAATTCTGAACAGCGTAAGAGGATTAATATACCAATGGATTGAGTATTAATTAATTTTGGGAATTGATCATAAATCATTGAAATAGAACATGTTTAAACTAATATTTAGAAGTGCTTTTAAAGAGTTCAAGTGAAGTCTGAACCTTAACATTTTTTTTTTATTATTTTCATCTCTTGTTAGATTGCTTGATTTTATTTTGTTTAATTTTAATTATCTTTATTCTCGCTTTAGCCAACTTTCACCTTTTGAGTAGCTTAAATAGTGTTAATTTAACGAACTTGGTCATTGGCAATATAATCCTCGTGGGACGATTCTCTTTTCACTACTCTATTACTTTTTGTGATTCGATGCACTTGCCGATTTCACATCACTCTTATTTGTGGGAATCATGAATTCTAATATCCTTATGTTTGAATGGTAGTTTTCTATATTAAGATTCCTAGAAAACTTATAATCTAACAAAATGTTAACGTAATTAATTATAATTGATATTATGATTGATCATGATTGATTTTAGGGATGATTATAATTAATTTAGTATAAAATTAAATTGATTTAGTACATAATTATATTTTATTATTTTTCTTTTCTATATAATAGCATTCTTCTATAAATAGAGGCTAATCCTCATATATACATTCATTCAGAAATATATACAAATTTATCAATATTTGTCTCTGTATTTCTATTTCAAAATATAGTATTAGAGTCATTGTATCTACTTTGAAGAGAACCTCTAACTTAATATCAGAGCGTCTAGGCTCTTGGTCCAATCCTAGATTTCATACTCCATATTTCATACTCAATCATTGTCTTGGTCAATTTCGCATTCTAGTTTTCAAACTCAAATTGATTTCTTCTATACTCACTTGAGTTTGAGGAGGATGTTAGCGCGAGATGGCATGAGATGGCATTCACTAGTTTCTAAAATTCTTAGCTTTCTGACTGGATTTCTTATCTGTTTGAACATGTGGGTTATAGTGCAATTTGGAGGACTGCATCTAATGATTTCCCTTTTCTTTTTGTCTTTTTTGAGTTTTGGATTTGAGAAGTCGAAAGGGGTCCGGTTTGTTATGTGTGAAGCATATTTAATTGAATTTTTCTGTGAGATAATTAATATATTAGAATTAATAGAGTAGTCTAGACAAGGATTAATAATTTTTGTGCCCATGTTTGGCCTGTTTTTTAATCTTCTAGAAACTGTTCTCTAACATGCCTGGTTCGAGAACCAGCTAACTTGTAGCTCATCCCAATATGTTGCCAGCCATTTAGAGGCTGCAATATTGTTACTCTATAGTTTGCTTTCTTGTCTCAATTAAGTGATAAATAAATTAAATACTTGAAGTTGTACTAATCTAAATTTCTGGTAATAAGCTCCACCAAAGTACAACCAAATCCTATTTTATTAGCTGTATAATAAAGCGAGATCAATTAAGAGTGCGCAATCTTATTCTAATAAGAGAGATATGCATAAGTAGTGAGTCAGTGAACCAAATGCTAATCTATTTACAAATTAATAAATATAATCTCACATGAAAATATTTATCATTGATTTTATCTCAACATATGTAGTAGTTCCACATACTACTATCAACAAATTACCAAAGCATATTCTTGGAAGTTATTGATCTATAGCTATAAAGTATATTAAGCATTTAGCGGACTGAATATGATAATAGCATATTGTACGTTTCATTCCCTATGCCTTCCATTGCCATTAAACAAGACCAAATTTGACTCCAAATTTGATTTGATGCCAAGATATAATTTTAATTAAAGATGCTAATTGATTTAGCTAATAAAATCTCGCAGGAAACTAAATCATATTTATATTTTGTAAAAAAAAAAACAATAAAGGAAGAAGAATTTATAAAGTAAAAGTGTATCACTAGTTGTTTAACCCTCTTGTTGACACATTGAAGAAAAAATAAATACGCGTTCTTATTTTAACCATTTATTATTCGAAATAAATGTGACTATCCTTCGGCAGCTCTGCACAATTTATAATTTTATTATTTGTCCTTTCTGTTTCATTGAGAAGAGTATCTAGTACATGTCATTATTTTCCTTAATCAAGGGAAGTAATGTCCTGAACTTTCCAAGCTTCTTCATGCGCATTGCACATGCATCTAGCAATTTGGACATTTTTATTATTGAGCTAGACAGGTACAAGCTGTACGTTTATTAACCATATAAATCAACTATTTGGAAAAAACTAAACCTGTTATAATGCAACGTATAATGCTTCTTGGTCATCACCCCACTGATGTTCGCTAACATTAAACTAGATAGCATGGACAAAATGCCTCCACACATAGCTAGCTAATCAGCTACTTTATGTACGTGGTTCCACCTATGATCCATGTAAGCCAATTTGGGTTATTGTAGAATGTGTTGAATAATTATGCAGCCTATAAGCAATTCTTAAAACTGAATAACGAGTAATCATGAAAATACAACCACACTATACTAGTTGGACGAACAAGAGAAACTAGCTTGCTCAAGGCAACTTTTATGTTTAGTAATAGCAACTAGCAAGAAGTCTTGAATATAAATTTGCTTGTTGGCACTTGAAAATTCGTAATGCACTCTGGAATCTGAGGTGTTACTATATTTTTAATCCACAAGCAAGAAAAAAATAGTAAATAAAATAAGCAATGATATTTTTATATATTTCACTTAATTTTTATATTTTTTCCACACTAAATATCAACTGAATCATACACATTTTGTTAAATTATTTAGATTATTTAGTCTTTCGCACTAATGTACAATCATGATCCGAGAAAATTTCAGCTTCTCTTCAAATTAAATTTTTAATGCATTTTCGTGTCTGCTGAGAGAAATTGATGTTTCAGAGAACGAGAAAGAGCTGAATGACCAGATATATATATGTGGATCATCCCATAAATGCCATAGCTTACTATCCTTTGCGGAAGAATTGACCACTATTCATAAAAAATAGGAATTGAAAACCTAAGAGAAACGAACATCTGCCCTTAAATATGTTAGAATCAATTAGAATTTTGTTAGATATAGATAAAATTAGCGTCAATCTATATAGGTTAGAATATTTGAAAAATATCTTAAAATATTTTTATTGTATCTTGAAATATTTTAAAATATCATAGATGATCTCTTAGGACATATTTGATTTTTTTTTGTTTCCGTTATTAGGACAAATTTATTCATGTATTAGGATAGATTTATTTCCTGTAATGTAGCTCTATTCTTAGCAAGTATTATTGACATAAACCTACATAATGTAAATTATATTTGTACAATTATTTTTTCCATATTTTTCCTTGTAATTATGGAAAGAATTCAGTATAAACTTACAAATCATTATATATAAATATACATCCTTGAGTGACGAATAAATTATATATCAAAATTATTCTCTGAAAATTTTTAATATGGTATCAGAGCCAACTCTGATTACTCTTTTATCATAGGAATCAGAGCATTTAGTTTCTTTGATTTGAGAATTCTGATCTCTAATGGCTACTTTAACCAGTAACAATACATATACATGGTTCAAACTTCATGGTTATCTTGATTGGCATCCAAAGGGTAAGGCTGCATCAAAGATTAAGAACTCCAAGAGTAATTTTGTTGTTGTTGCTGAATTTATTGCCAAGTCAGGTATATCTAACTATGCCTGTAGCTTTCCAGTTTTTGTTAGTAGTAGTGATTGGATAATTGAAACGAGTGCTACTAATCATATGACTTGTGACTGTTACAAGTTTACTCATTTATCTCCTTGTGGCTCTAAGCCAGACATTGTTAATGCCAATGGTGTTTCATCTCCTGTCTTAGGTGTTGGTACTGTATCTTTGTCCCCTTCACTGTCCATTTCTAATGTCCTATTTGCTCTTTCACTAAACTGTAATCTTCTTTCTGTTAGTCAAATTACAAAGTCTCATGATTGTGTTGCCTTGTTTTTTCCCACTCACTGTGTTTTTCAGAATACTCATACCAAGGAGAAGATTGGCAATGGTAAGAAAAGTGAAGGATTGTACCATCTGGATAGTGGCTCTCAACAAACAAATGGAAGAGCATTAGCCCACTTATTGAGTTGCACCTAACTAGATCAAAATAAGAAGATTTGGCTATAGCATAAATGTTTAGGACATCCCTCCTTTAGTTATCTTACAAAACTATTTCTGACACTATTTTATCATTGTGATCTTTCTGATTTTCAACTATGAAACTTGTGTTATGACCAAGAGCCACCGTGTTAACCTCCGTTTAAATAATGCTAAGGTTGATACTCCTTTTTCACTCGTTCACTTTGATGTCTGGGGCCCTGCTCCCCTGTCCATACACAATGGCATGACTTGGTTTATCACTTTTGTTGATGATTGCACACGAATGACATGCCTATACTTGTTAAAACATAAAAATATGTGCGTACAATTTTTTAACTTTTTCATAAAATGATTATCACCTAATTCAACACTTCTCTAAAGGTTGTTAGAACAAATAATGGGGGAGAATATTTCAAGAAAGAATTGAAAGATTTTATGAACTCAAATGATATCATCCATCAAACATCATGTCCTAATTCTCCTCAACAAAATGGAGTCGCTGAGAGAAAGAATAAACACCTTTTAGAAGTCACATGATCCTTACTTATTAGTGGCAATGTTCCATCCCACCTTTGGGGAGAGGCATTAAGTTCTGTCGTATACCTAATCAATTATGTCCCATCTAGTACCTTGAACTTTAGGGGGCCTTTAGATGTTCTCTCAGATCACTATACTCTTCCTTCAATTGTTCACCTACCTTTCTGTACCTTTGGATGTGTGGTATATGTTCATCTACATCAACACCAACGTACAAAATTTGAACCCCGAGCTATGAGGTGTATGTTTGTTAGATATGGCACAACACATAAAGGTTATCGTGCATATAATCCTTCCACTAATTTTTTTTTGTTTCCATGGATGTCACCTTTCAGGAGCAGAAGTTATTCTATACCACAAAGCCCACTAATTCTCCACTTCAGAAGAGGAATGAATTTGAAATGGAAGTTCATAACCATGATCTCCATGACATAAAATTGTTTGATATGTCAAAGCCATAATTGCAAACTAAAAACTCAGATCTCATTACTGAGTATGAAATTACAAATCAAGATTTGACAGGTTTGATAGAGGAACTGCCCAATAGTATAATGTCTCCAACTTTAAGTCCACTGATACAATTTGCAGCTTTAGAAAACTCTCTAGAGGTAATAAATAACATTGACTCTAATTATACCGTTGATTCCAATATTCATGAAGTTATTAGCTCACCTGATTCTAATCTTGTAAAAAGTTCATATCATCTCCCTCTTAGATCTAATTGAGGTCAATCCCCAATTAAATATGAGGCCGACATTAAATCGAAAGTGAAGTACCCTATAAACAACTATATGTTAACTAACAAGTTGTTCAAATCATATGCATCTTATGTATCTCAATTGTCTACTATCTCTATTCCTAGTAATTTACAAGAAGCTCTAGCAGATCCTAGATGGATCCAAGTTATGGTAGAAGAGATGGTAGCATTGCAAAAGAATGAAGCTTGGGAGCTCGTACCTTTACCAACAGGAAATATGACTGTTGGATGTAGATGGGTGTTCACTATTAAACACAAAGCTGATGGAACTATTGAGAGACACAAAGCTCGACTTATTGCAAAAGGCTACACCTAATCCCACGATGTGGACTATCAAGAGACCTTTGCACCTATTGCAAAACTCAACACTGTGAGAGTGCTTTTGTCATTGGCAGCAAATAAAATTTGATCATTGTTTCAATATGATGTAAAAATGTCTTTTTACATAGAGATTTAGTTGAGGAAGTATATATGAACTCTCCCCCAGGTGTTCCATAATACTCAGTCATAACTCTGGTGTGCAAATTAAAAAATGACCTATATGGGTTAAAGCAGTCCCCACGAGTTTGGTTTGGCAAGTTCACCAAATCCATGAAGAACTTTGGTTATAGACAAAACAACTCAGATCACACTTTATTCCTAAAACAAAAAAAGGCAAAACTATTACCGTAATAATTTATGTTGATAATATGATTGTGACAGGAGAAGATCATGATGAGATTTAACTTTTACAACAATATTTGGCCTCTTAATTTGAAATGAAACAACTTGGAGACCTCAAATACTTTCTTGGAATTGAAATGACTTAGTCAAAGCATGATATCTTTTTTTCCCAAAAGAAATATATCCTAGATTTGTTATCTAAAATAGAAATGCTTGCATGTAAGCCAGTTGACATTCCCATTGAGCAGAACCACAAGTATTTCCAATGTTCAAATGCAGCTAGTACTGATAAAGGCAAATACCAAAGGCTTGTAGGGAAACTAATCTACTTATCCCATACTAGGTTAGACATTACATATGTAGTAAATGTTGTAAGTCAGTTTATGCATGCCTAAGAAAGCCTCAAGTGGATGTTGTCGAAAGAATTCTAAGATACTTAAAATTTGCTCCAGGAAAAGGATTATTGTTCTCAAATCATGGTCACCTAGAAATAAAAGGGTATATTGATGTTGATTGGGATAGGTCAGCCAACGATAGAACATCCACCTCAGGTTACTTCACCTTCGTTGGAGGAAATCATGTAACTTGGAGAAGAAAAAAACAACATGTAGTGGCCAGGTCAAATGCTGAAGTTGAGTTTAGGGGTATGGCACTTGGAATATGTGAGTTGCTATGGCTAAAAAATCTGCTAGAAGATTTAGGATTTGAATCAAAGGAAGCAATGAATCTACATTGTGATAATATCTTAGCTATAGAGATTTCCCACAATCCTGTTCAACACGATCAGACAAAACATGTAGAAATTGACAAGCACTGCATTAAGGACAAGCTTGAAGTTGGAATCTTGTGTCTTCCACTTATCAGGTTTGAGCACTAATTAGCAGATATTCTTATAAAGGCAGTGGCAAGTAGTGTATTTTCTGATTCTCTTATCAAGTTGAGAATGTCTGATATCCATGCATAACCTTGAGAGGGGTGTTAGAATCAATTAGGATTTTGTTAGATATAAATAGACTTAGCGTCAATCAATATATGTTAGAATATCTAAAAAATATCTCAAAATATCTTTATTACATTTTGAAATATTTTAGAGTATCATAGATGATGTCTTAGGATATATTTGATTTATTTCCTTATTTCTGTTATTAAGACAGATTTATTCTTACAGATTTATTTCTTCTAATTTAGTTTTATTCTAGGCGAGTAGTTATTGATATAAGCCTATATAATATAAAAAATATCTATACAATTATTCTTTCCATATTTTCCCCTTGTAATTATGGAAAGAATTCAGTATAGGCTTACAAATCTTTGTCTATAAATATATGTCCTTGAATGACGAATAAATTATATAACAGAATTATTCTCTGGAACCTTTTAATAAAATATGAAGGGACCCCCTTAAAATTCAAAGTTATTTAAGATGATCAGAACATCATAGAGCTTTGTCCCCTCTCTGCCTATGTACATGAACTTCGGGGAGAAGATAACAACATTAATTGGCTCATCCTGAAATAGTGAAATTGGTGCGTTATGCAGAAGTTATTTCAGTTCATTACTCTTTTTTCCTACATTTATTTGATGAAAATTCAAAACCTTGAGCCCAAGGATTTGGTTGTTATAATCTAGAATTAGCTAGCAATATGACTATTCTATTGCACCAAGAAAACTACCTATGCCTACCCTTCTCCTACATAGCTCGATCCTTCATTATCAAGGTATCGAGATATGAAATACTCCCTTTTAGCTTCCTTAGAGAAACCAAAGAAAATAAATTGAAGGATACCCTTAATAGTAATTAACATAAATGGGACAAAGGGAAGAGAAAGTTCCCACATATTTGGTGTAGGAAAAAACTTGGAGATTTAAGCACAACAGAATAAAATCATACATGATCAAGGCCAATCAAAATGCTTTCTAATGATGTGCTCTACACCACTACATACTAACTTTTACTGTTTTACACAAGATCACTAATGGAACCTTGTGCGTTTTCCACTGTAAACACACCAAAATCCAGAGATTCTATGCTCTCTCTCTGTGTTTTTCTTCTCATTTGTCACTTGTCTCTTGTCTTGTGAGAATGGAGTGCCCAACACTTTTATTTATAGAGGTTTTCTCATATATTGTAAGTAACCTTTCACTCCTACAATTCCACACATTAGAAGTTATTGACCCAATGGAGTTGTGTAACTATTCCCTCCAACCTTTAATTCAAATAATTAACTAATTAATTAATCAATTAATTAACTAGCAGGGTTAGGTCATGGGTATGGGTCAACCCATCATTGGCACCCCATTTTCCAACATCTCCCCCTCGCACATGATGGGATAAATTATATTGACCTTCTCATTTCCTCTTGGATTTTCATAATGAGTATGTCGTTGTGGCCGCTTGGGCACTATATTGGGAGCTCTTATAGTAGCAATCCTTCTCAGGACTAGCATACGTGTCTACAACCCTTTTGTTATTGGCTTTATCATAAATATGCCTCAAATGCCGTAGATCTATTTATATACACTTCACATATAGCATCTCTAATCCCTTGTGAGTTTCAACTAGTCAGATCCTTGCTATTGTGATCTCCAATATACTTTGTGTCCATGCTTATGATGCTTCTTGAAAACAACATCATTACGGACATGTCTCAGACATAAGCATAATGTGTATATATTCAACATGATCTTCCTTTCACCTAAATATAACTAAGATTGGAATTAGTTACTTTCCTAGTATTGCTCCATTGAGTCACATTATCATAACCCTTGGATATATACTAAATTAGCATACACTAACTCGACACCTTATGACACTCTCAAAGTCATATGGGCATCAGTGAAATGATTTGTACCTATCTAAGACTCACACAACAATGATCTATTCACTTGCTTCCCAATTGTAGTCAATAAGCACATGCGGTATGAAATACATGTTACAGTGTATCTTTTATTCCATAAGAGCATATTTCAATTTTCTTTATTCTATAATGTACAAATCTTAGTCCAAGTACCCTTGGAACTTGACCCGAGTCCTATCATTATGCTTGCCCTCATGGAGCCTAGAGGAGGTCTCGCATCTAGCTACATATATTATGGATGGTAGGTATCCATAATTTGATCCATATATGATATCTCTTTTGGATCACATTCTGGTCTCTTATCAGGGCAATATAATAAACCATGATGTATTCATACTTGCCACACAACACCCTTTGGCAGCCCTTCTCAATGCTAAGAAGCACAAATGTCTTAACTTGGCTTGCTCCTCAAAAGTGCCCACGGCGGTTATTCGTGTAAGAGAACTAACCTTATCAACCTGTATGACATACTATCATTTTATGTTTGTGTATTCCATGATATATGAAATCAATTAATGAATAACACATTCTTTCATAAAACAAATTCATACATCATGTTCAAAAACATTTAAGAGTAAGGAAATGCAAATCTCTACAATCTACGCAATCCTAGAGATTTCACATTTTCGATAAACATTTCTCTAGGTATTGGCCTTGTTAGGGGTTCAGCTACCATACTATGCATAGAAATGCATTGTAAAGTTATTTCCTTTTGTGCCATGATATCTCTCTCAAAGTTATATTTTGTGCTTATGTGCTTTGTCCTATTATGATACTTAAGGCCCTTAATATAGGCTATAGTTGTTTGGCTATCACAATAACATGACACTAGATCTACTGGTCCACCAATTATACCCCTAAATGATCCATGAATCGTCTCAGCCATACAACCTCTTGCACTGTTATAGAATATGCGATAAACTTAGTTTCCATGGTCCACAGTGGTACGCATGTCTGTTTCTTGCTGCTCCAAGAAATGTTACCATTATACAGCAAGAATGTATAACCAAAAATAGATTTACTTTCATCCGGATCTCTACCTCACTTTGCATCAGAGTAATCTACCAATTATAGGTCACTTCCCTGATAACACAATTTATAATCAGCAGTGCCCTTTAAGTATCTTAGGATTCTATTGATTGGTTGCTAATGTTTTTATCCTAGATTGGACTGATAACGGCTTACCAGACCTATAACATAACAAATATCAGGTTATGTGCATACAATTACACTTATCAAACTCCTAAATGCACTGGAGTAAGGGACTCTTTTCATGAAATCCCTTTTAGATTGAGTCTTAGGACACATTTCCAGGCTTAGACTTTTACTTTTAGAAACTTTAGTTACAGGGGTATCTATGGATTTGCAGTCTTTCATTCTAAACCTCTGAAAAATCTTCTCATTATATAACTCTTGTAACAAAGTGACTAGATTCTTAGAATGTTCCCTTTGGATTTTTACTCCATGAATATATTCTGCTTCACCCATGTCCTTCACCTCAAAATTAAAGGATAGCCAACTCTTGATGACATTCACAAAAATAAGACTACTTTTAGCTAATAGTATATTATCTGCATAAAGGGATAATATCACAAAATCTATTTCAGATTGTTTCACATACACATAGTGGTGCTCATCAATCATCTGAAAGTCATAAGATGTAATAGCTCAATGAAACCTCAAATATCATTGTCTGGATGAATGCTTAAATGGACATTTGAAGCCTGCGAACTTTGCACTTCTGACATTTCTAAATGAAACCTAATGGTTGTCCCATATCGATTCTCTCATCTAGTTCTTCATTGAGAAAAGTAGTCTTTATATCAATATAATGCATTCATTTTTGCAACTATGACTTGAAAAAGGCTAATAGAACTTAATCTCACAATCGGAGAGAAGGTATCCTCGTAATCAATACCTTCTTGCTGTGTATACCCCTTAGCTATCAAGTGAACCTTGTATCTTTTAATGGAATCATCCGTCTTTCTCTTAATCTTGAGAACCCACTTGTTCCCAATACCTTTTGGGCTTGGCGTAAGATCAACTAAGTCCCAGACATAGTTAGTCCTCATAGACTCCATCTTTTCTTGCATTGACTTCATCCATTTTTCCTTAGCAAGGTATAAGAGAGCCTCTTGAAATAAAATTGGCTCATCATTATCCTATGAAGTAACCATCAATGCTTCCCTTTCAATCTCAAAATATCATAAACGAATATTACCTCAACTACTCTGACGCAACTGTGTCTCTTGGGGACTATAAATTATCTTCCCACTCAGATCAATAAGTGGAGGTATAACTATTTATTCATCACTTCTTTGGTTTTGAACATCTACCTATTGATAAACAATCACATAAAATGACAAAATCTTTCTGATATGTCCATACTAGGAAATTCAATCTCTAAAAATATGCCATCCCATGATTCAAGCTTTGTTATGCTTCCATCTTTATTCCCACCAATGAAGACATAACCATTTGAGTGTTCAAAATATCTGGTGAAAATGCATTTCTTGCCCCTAAGGCCTAACTTCCTATATTTATGAGAAAAATCATGCACATAAACTACTGATCCCTAAGGTTACGGTAGGTAAAATTGATTCGAGTGTCGAGCTCAACCAAATAACAAAATTCTAGTTCTATTAATAACTTGTAGCACAAGGCAGTGATCCGGGTCATCTCTTGAGGATCTTGTTACCAAGTGGCCTCAATTACTCAAGAGAGGGGGTGAATTGAGTATATAATACAAGTTCGTAAATTTTTTCCAAAATACTTGAATTCTTATTTTCGTTGAAACTATTTGATTAATAGAGATAAATTGATAGATGAGATAAACATTTTCACTTATAAATATAACAATCAAGCAAGATAGTAATCAAGCAAACTCAATAAAATAGTGCACAATATTAAAGAGTTTAGTTCAGGAGAACAAACACCAAGCTTTATCTTGGTTCAGCCATCAATCCACTTGTGACTTACGTCCAGTCCTCAAGCAATCATTCAAGATTTTTCCACTAAATTCCAAGCTTGAATTAGGTGCTTGTAACCTTTACAAATTGGAGCACTCAACACCATCTTGGGATACCTCACCCTTACAATTTTGAGGGATACCTCACCCTCTCTTAACAGATTGTACAAGATTTAGATGGAAGAAACTCTCTCTAGAGCAGATAATACAAATTGAAGAACTATGATATTAAGGATTCACACAAGTTGAAGCTCAAAATAGAGGATTATATGAAATGATGAGAAAACTCGTATTTAATGCTCAATAATAATTCTCAGATAGTTGGTCTCAGTTTTTCTAACCCTTCATTAATGCCTAACACTCAGATTTATAGTTAAAGGCAAATGATAACCGTTGGGGGTAGATGAGAGTATTAAATGCTCTTTAATATAGCTGTTGAACGTGCTTATTCTCTTTTCCAGATAATAGGCTTTAATTGATTACCCAAGCTTCCTAATCGGTTAGGGGCTCTTTTAAGCTCAAAACATATGTTTCTGTTTTATTGAATAATCGATTAGAGAAAATCTATAACCGGTTAGCCTTGTTTTTGAGATGATTATGGATGCCTCTGTTAAAGCATATAACCGATTAGGCTAAGTACATAATCGGTTAGGCATATAAATCTTAAAGAGGCAATGCCTCTGTCTAATTAATCTAACCGATTAGAAGCAGTCTCTAATTGGTTAAGGATCATAGAAATTTGCTTCTGTAAAAGGCAATAATCAGTTAGGACCTTATGGTAATCGGTTAGGAATTAAACAGGTTTGCTTTTTTTTAAGCAAATAACCGATTAGACTAAGTTTCTGATCGGTTAGGACTTAATGAATTTTGCTTATGAGAAAGCAAATAAATGATTAAGGCTATAACCTAATTGGTTAGGCCCTATTTTAAAACAAAAGGAGATGCCTCTATTTATTCAAATAATCGATTAATCAAATCACCTAATCGGTTAGGCATTAAAAAGATAGAGAGCTAATGTTCTGATTTATCAATCTAACTTATTTAGAGCTACTCCTAACCGGTTAAGGGCATTAGAATTTGGCCTCTAATAAGACAATTAACAAGTTACTCTTTTTGCCTAATTGGTTGGTTCTTTTAAAACACAAAATGGCACGTTTCTATTTTGGCTCTTAATTTGTTATTGACTTGAAAAGGAGATAAGATTTCCAAGAGGTTTTTCAGAAAAAAGCTTTTCATTCTTACTAAAAACCATTTATTTAAACTATGATTTTCATAAAGAAAAGAATGGTTTTGTAAAGCCATTTTAAGAAAGCCAATTGATGAGCTTAGAGTGAATCCTAAAATACCTTTACACAAGATCTAAGACCTACATACTAATCTTGAATTCCTTGTGACTTGATTGTTGTGTTTCCATTACTTTCTTGTTTGTTAACATTAAAACCATTTGCATTTAGTCAATGTCAATCATATTCTCCCCCTTTTCTATGATGACAAATAATTATTGAGAAAAAAATTAGTTCAAATAATAATTGAAATTCATAACAAAATTTAGAAACTTACTCCCCCTCTTTTATTCAAGAGGTGATTGAATCAGAAATGCACAACACCCCATTTGTTTTGGAATTCCAAGACCATTAAAAGAAAAACTTTAAGTAAAACTTTCAGTTATTTTACCTTCTTTTCTCAACAAAAAGCCTATATCCTTCTCCCCCTTTTGTCATGATAAAAAAAAATTAGAACAGATAACTAGTAATAATCTAGGCACAATGGAAGCATAGTCAATAATCTATTCAGACACATGCAAGTTATACGACATCATCCAAAACAGGCATTCAAACCATATTTAAACATGTCCAAGATGTCAATTAATCATGCCATGGTTCTAAGATAACTTGCATGATTGAAAACATAATATCAAAACATTAGAGACATAGCTAAACATAATATCCAAAACATAATTGTAAGCATAGTAGTTGAGTTTAGAAACATTGCTATAACTGAAATAGATAATGCATACCTAAGCCCCATGATCCTCTAGTGGTGAGTAGAGACGCTCGAGCCTATCTAGGCAATCCTCCATAGCACTTAAGCGATCAAAGATGATTGAGTTGCTGTGCTCTTGGTAAGTTCTGAGATCCGCAATGGCAGCAACAATGCGTGCTTCACTTGTAGCTTCTGAGATGCTACTTGTTGCTGGTGCCTCCTCCATAGGAACATCAACCGGATTAGTAGGAATTTCTTCTTGTAGTGCTGCTGCCACACGTCCATAGCCATAAATCCATTCGCCATTTACTTTCTTTACTTGCATTCGATTGAGAGAGGCAAGTCTAAACTTATAGGGACCCGCAGTATGTACGATTCCATCATCCCCTAGGGGGACCTTATATTGGTCTAGAATTCGAGAAACCAATAGGGCATAAGGAAGATCCATAACTGCCTTTTCTTTAGCTTTCATCATGTAATGCATGATGTAATAAGGCCAGTTAATCTTCACACATCTTTTGAGTGCCCATATCAAGAAAATGTCTTCTTCTTTAACCAAGGCATAGTTGCTTGCCTTTGGTACAAGGATGTGTATGACTATGAAGTGAAGAAGATGATCCTCTAAATTCAGAATACCAGTAGTAAAAGATTATTTTGGCACTTGGGTTCCTGGTTATAGCATGTTTGCAACAGCTTGGTCTCTATCAAAATCCTCCCATGAATTGTAATTGTCCACAGGGAGTTGGTCTCCGGAATAAGTGAAACCAAACATGGTAGTCCACTGACTTAGTTGCACAATAATTCTATGTTTTTTAAATTCAAAAACTAAATTTCCACCAACAATAGTTAAATTGCAAAAGTAAACTTTTGTAGGTTTAATGTAGAAATACCCGAGGTTGTTGGTGACAAGGGTTTTCAACCTATGGAATTCCAAGAGCTCTGTAAGGTATATGAATCCTTCTCTGTTGAAGAAATCCCAATCCATGTACTTGGGTTGAATGAGACGTCGCCCATGAAAGTGCAGTGTGTATGCCTTCATTTGATCCCTGTTGGAGAAGTACCTTCCAATGTTGAGGCTAATTGAAAAATCTCAGTCAGGAGGTGAAGTGGATGGTGGCAGAGGTACATTGGGGTTTTTGGTGCGAGGGCATTTGTGGTGAGAAGAACTGCTTGCCATGGTGGAAGAATGGAGGCTAGGGTGTAACACCCTCCTTAGGGCGTCACACTTCGTGTTACTCAATTATCATATTGCCCCCTTCGTTATGAAATCGTGCTTGTAATATAAATACGAGTTGTAAAATTTCTTGATGATAGTAAGATAAACTTAGCAGAAATTAAAACATTACAGCATCATTACAATAAAATTTTACATTATATATACATAAGTCGTAGTACTGTCACACTTTAATATTTACAAATTGGACCCTAAAAATATTCACACATTAATTAAATTACATAATGCCCAAGTAACTCTAAACATGCAGAACCCTCAAACGGGTCCTCCTCGAACTCCTCAACGGGAGGAATCCAATTTGACACAAAATATACAATACTAACCATACCGGAGTATGGTAGTAAGCTCCTATTACTATTTATGTGAGAAATACATTTTCCAACAAGCTCGACGCACTATGCCTCCGGTTCCCATAAACCTTATGAAAACTCAGTATCTCCATCTCTTTAGAATTCAACCTCCTTCTCGAAAATCTGATCTTCCTTGCGTTCTCACTCAACGTCTTGCTCAATCTCTTTACAATTATAAATACAATACAGAAATAGACAGACAAAGAGGTGAGATCACCTACGCCAATACCAGTATGGTAGCAATGAAGATAAACACATACAAATTCTCATACCATACATCATACATAATTACAATTATATCATCAATATCATTTATCTAACACACATCATATCTCACATCAACACATCATACATAATTACAATTATGCTACCAACATCATTTATCATCATGATTCATAATTACGTCCATGTCCTTATCAATATTCACTTATTCAATAATTATGAAAATACCCTCAGTATCTCTGTATATGCATCTAGACTCATGTACCTAGACTCAATTTTCCTACTCCATGGAGCTAAAACTCAGGTCGGAAAGAGTGATCGAAAAGAATCTGTCTGCACAACATGCCTCAGACCACGTGCTCATTCTCTTTGCTCATTTAGCATTTGCACATCTAGCATATGCATCACAGTCTTTATCAGATCTCGATTATGGATAGTGTCTCGGTCCGGATCATCGGTGTGTTGCATCGGTCTAACCTACGGTACAGAAGCTTATTCTCTGTCCATTGTAGGCAACCCGCACCCCGATGCCCCCAAGGTCAACGAGTGACCTACACTACGCACATCGCACCCACTCAGGAGGTGTGTTCTTTCCTTCTTTCGACAATCAGTCTTATTCAGCCCATCGGACTTTTTCAATGCACATTCAAATGCACCTTTCTCAGTTCAATTCATTCTTTCATCTTCTCAATTCAATTTTCTTTATCTCATATTCGGGGTCCTCATATAGGCCCAACAATATTATTACTTTAATTTCATCGCGAAACCATATTTTTCGCATTTTCTCAAATCACGTAAAATACTTTTCACACGTTTTAAATTAAGAATACTAGTTTCTTCAGTTAACACCAAAACTCAACTTCATTTTTCATATTTACATTATAATCCTTATCCAAATAATATTTTTCACAACAGTCCCTCATAAAAGTCACATTTATGAAATAGTCCCTTGAAGAATTCATATTTTACGAAATCATCTCTCATAAAATTCATATTTACAAAATAGTCCCTCAAAAATTCATATTTACAAAATGGTTTTTCATAAAATTCCTTTTTACGAAATAATCTATTTTACGAAATCATCCCTCATAAAATTCATTTTACAAAATAGTCCTCAAAAATTCATATTTACAAAATGGTTTTTCATAAAATTCCTTTTTACGAAATAATCTTTCATAAAATTCATAATTTATAACATAGTCCCTTATAAAAATCATATTTACAATATAACCATTCAAAAATCAATAGTTACAACATGTCCCCATTAAACACAAAAATTACAATATTGCTCCTATAAAATCATAATCTGTATTGTTTCTCCAAAATCATTTCATCTTCTTTGTATTCGACTCTTCCAAATTCAATTCCTTTTCTTTCAAATTCTAAATTCTCGGTTTAATCCATCATATTATTCACATCCTAATTTACACATACACTTACATGCATTCAATTTCATACATACCAATATTTATCAAAACAATAAACATATTATCACACATGCAAATCATAATTTCAAGGCCATAAACACCACAATCACAAACATAAAATCACCAAAGAACACAATCACAACTAAAGTAATTAAACAATAAGTGAATAAACCCTTAGGGGTTTTTCACCGTTACAACCATCTCCACACCACCAAAACTTGGTTGGTGAGGTTAAATCTCCCTCTTACCTCTTGAAGAACCTCCAAAGCTCCTTGTATGTCTCCTTCAAGTAAACTCCCTCCACCAAGAGCTTCAAGGCTTCAAACTTGAGCTTTAAAGAACAAGATAAAAAAATAGATGATTTAGGCTTAGGTTTTAACTACAAAATGTCTTGAAATGAAGTAGGAAAACAAGAAATAAGGTAGTTTAGAATTATAGAAGAGTGATTGATGGAAAGAGGGTGGAAGGCCGTGAGGTTGGAGAAGAAAAGAAGAAGGAAATCTGAGAACTTTTGCTATTTGGAGAATTTTGGAGAAAAATGAAGACTTTGACTATGCATGGCCGTAAACCATTTTGAGAGAAAATGGAGTGAAGTCTTTGGGTGAGAGAAGGTGAATTTGTGACGATGAAATGGAGAGAAAAGGAAGAAAGATGATGCTCAGGTTCGTGGGATTTGAGAGAAAAAGATGAATACTATTATTGATGTGAGAGAAAATGTAATTGTGAGAAAGTGAAATTTTTCAATGCTGCTGCCGTGGGATAAGCTTAAATAAAGTTTAGGATTTACATGAAGTAAAATATCTTATTCTGAATGCACGTGGCTGATGTCATTTATTTGACTTTCAATGTTATTGGATTGTTCAAGAACCTTGTAGAACCTCCTTCAAGCTGCTACGTGGCCGACGTAGAACCCCTCCAAATTGCTGCATGATCGTGAGTTTCCAAGGAAATTTTCGACGAAAAATGACATAACAACATTCGGTAAATGGGAGAACATCATTTCCCCAAGAATAGTTAAAATCAAGTGTTGTCGGATGAGAACTCTGTCGAATGGTGATTCTGTCGAACGAAATGAAAGGCTGTCGGATGAACTTGAAAAGGTCAACAAATATCCTAATTCGTCGAACAGGTGTTGATGTTGAAGAAATCTTCCAATTGTCGAATCGACAAAATATTATATGGTCAGAAATCAAATTCGACGAATTTTGACATTAGAGAAGTTTTTCTACTGAAATCAGGAATTCTTACTCGACGGTCGTTAGCACCATAATTCGACGAACATTATCATTCAAATTCGACGAACATTGGTATCCCCACTCGACGGAAATTGACATTCTAACTCAATAGACATGAGCATCCTCACTCGACGAATATTGACATTTTCACTTAACTGATACTAGCATCTCACTCGACAAATTTTAACTTGGTACTTAATAATTAAAAGATCCAATTCGATAAATTTTAACATGGTACCAAATAGTAAGAAGATTAAATTCGACGTATTTGGATAGAAGTCCAAATTCGATGGATATGACATTGTCTTAAATGATCAGAGGATCAAATTCGACAGATATTAACATTGTCCTAAATGGTCTGAAGATAAAATTCGACGATAAGTGTTTGTCCAACAATGAGCAACCTTCGACATAAAATAGTGTTCGACAACGAATAGTAGTACTATTTATGATCAGTTAAGTCGATTACATAGCAGTCATCTTCATTTTGATTTACAAAATCGTCCGACAAGATTGAGGGAAAAGGAGAACCAGATTGTTTTTAACTGATTCTTTGCTAACAGAACGTCCATCGCTTTGTCGAACCTGAGGACTTCTCCCATGTTTTAAATAGATGGTCTTCTGTCGGAAAGATGGTCTTGGTCGGAATAGATGGTCTTTGTCGGAAGAGGCAGCCATAACAGCCAAAATCTTTGATTTCTGATTCAAGAATTGAGAATCAGTTTCATCCAGTCTTGAGGTATTTTGGGTTTTGTCGAACTACCGATTGATGTTGTCGGGAAAATGCTCTGAAGGTGTCAGATTCAACTCACCATTAGCATATGCTTACATGTAGTCTTATTAATTAAATCCGATGGGATCAAAATGTTAGAAACATGTCTTCAAAAGTATTTGGACCTTGTCCGAATTCTGTCGGTGTCAAAATCTTCAAAAATCTTGGATTGTCGAATGAGTTACGTGAGATTGATCTTTTGGATCCCTGTAAGGCTTAAGAAAGACCGAGTCTATCGACAGGAGTATATTCATAAAACTGTCGAGCTTTGTTTGTCGGAATAGGCTTGAAATGAAGTTAGTGTCGACAAGAATCTATTCTCAAAAGAAATTGTCGAATTCGGTTTGTCGAAACAGGTTTTGAAATGAAAACCATTTGGGAAAATGTTGAGGAACTTATTCGGATTGGGATTTCCGAATTTTGGTCGGATTAGAATTCTAGAATTTTGGTCGAATTAGGAATTCCATAATTTTGGTCGGTTGAGTATAATGGCAAATTAAACTATACTGGGTCAAAATAAGTCATAGCAATAACAATATGACTATGCATCAAGCAACATATATTTATCGGTAAAATAGAATTATTTTACGGATAAATTCTAAAAATTAATAGATTCTTTTACGTGTTTACTCGATTCGGGTTAAGTTAGATCCCCGTCTCGAAATAATCGAGACAAAGAATTTCCCCCTACTTGAAAAATTATTATTTTCTTGACCAGGAGAAAATCACACGAGAATAATCACAAATAGTATCGAAATAATCAAATTATTTTTATAATGCACAGAAAACACAAAGTAGTGTAATTCTGTCAGCTCTTGCAACATAGTATAAAATTTGGGGTGTTACATAGGGCACAGTTGAGGAGAGAGAAAGTGAGAGGAAGGTGAAAATTTTGGAGAAGAAATGAGGTTTTAATCGGTGGAAATTAGGGGAAAGTGATGAAAAATAAGGGAAAAAGTGTTTGAATGGTGGTTTTGCAGTGGGTGTGAGTAGAGAAGAGTATGTGTTTGAGGGAAGAAGAAGAAGATGAGGATGGAGGTATGGGGGTCATCGTGAAAATGAAGGTGGAGGCTACTATTTTGGTGTTTTGAGGAGTATATTAACCGGTTAGAATGGTGGGGCTAACTGATTAGAACATGTAGGTAACCGATTACAGCATTGTGGGAATAAAAGTGGAGCTCACGGTTTGGTTAAATAACCGGTTAGAGGGTTCTGTCTAACCGATTAGAGCATTGCGTAAAATTTAGAAAGTGAGGCCCTGTGAGCTGAAATAACCGGTTATATAGTTTTCCTAACCGGTTATTGAGCTACGGCAGAAGGCAATTTTCTTGTCAACCAAAGTTCCAAGTCTCACATAATAGATCTTTTTCCTTTTCTGATAGTTTATTGCACTTCCAAAGCTGCTATTCTTCAAGAAATCAGACTTTTCATCACTAAACTATTCCAACTTAACTTGATTTCACTTTTATCAACATTTACTCACTATGGAGGCATCCCAAACACAGAATTTTCTTCTTCAAGTGATTAAGGAATAATTTTCTTCAGCAGGAACATGATTAGGGGAAGATAAGGGACTTAAGCATGGATCAAGCACCTGCAAAACAAAATAAGGGGACACTCTGATGCTCAAGTCAGTATTGGATTCAAACGTAATTAAACTTTATTAAAATTACATAATGAATCAATATTATACAGTAGAATAGCAAGATAGGCATCAAAAAAGATTAATTATGTAGCAAAGATAACCACTTTATCAATAAATGATCAGTTTGTACATAAAATTAACTTATTGCATCAAATGACTAATATATGCAGTAAATAATTAACTTATGCATGATTGATATAATATACCAAGTTCATTTCTTATATAGAAGAATGTTTCTTTTGCGAAGGGCTTAGTGAAAATGTCAGCTAGTTGCTTAGTGGTTTCCATAAATTCAAGTATGCAATCACCTATTTGAACATGATCCCTTATGAAATGATGTCTAATTTCAATGTGTTTAGTTTTTGAGTGCAAAATAGGATTTTTTGACAAGTTGATTGCACTAGTGTTATCACACCTTATAAGGATATGATCCAGCTCTAGACTATAGTCTAGAAGTTATTACTTCATCCAAAGGATTTGTGCACAACAACTTCCCGCTGCAACATATTCAGCTTCAACTGTAAACAATGCCACGCTATTTTGTTTCTTGTTATGCTAAAAAACTAGTGAGCTTCCAAACAAGTGGCATGCCCCACTAATGTTTTTGTGATCCATTTTGCATCTAACAAAGTCAAAATCGGAGTAACCAACTAGGCTACAAGAGGCACCTTTAGGGTACCACAAACCTATTTGTGAAGTACCGATAAGATATTTCATAATTCGTTTTACAACACTTAAGTGTGATTCTTTAGGATCAGGTTGATATCTAGCACACATGCACACACTAAACATGATATCCGGTCTACTAGCTGTAAGATAAAGAAGTGAGCCAATCATACCTCTATATTTTGTGATTTCTACAGATTTACCTCTTTTATCCTTATCCAAGTAACAAGAGGTGCCCATTGGTATAGCTATATGCTTGGCACTTTCCATGCCAAACTTCTTGAGCAACTCCTTCTAATATTTGGACTGACTTATGAAAGTCCCATCCTTCGTTTGCTTGATTTGGAGACCAAGGAAGAAGTTTAGCTTACCCATCATGGACATCTCAAACTCACTTTGCATAATATTAGTAAATTCCTTGCAAAGAGAGTTGTTAGTGGCACCAAATATTATATCATTAACATAAATTTGAACAAGAAGAATGTCATGCTTTTTATGCTTGATAAAGAGAGTAGTGTCAACCTTTCCCCTAGAGAAGCCATTTTCTAAAAATAATTTGCTCAAAATTTCATACCAAGCTCTAGGAGCTTGTTTTAAGCCATACAAGACCTTTTTCAGTTTAAAAACATGGTTGAATATTTCAAAATCTTCAAAACCAGGGGGTTGTTCCACATACACATCTTCTTGTATAAAATCATTTAAAAAGGCACTTTTAACAACCACTTGATAATGTTTGAAATCCATGATGCATGCATATGCAAGCAACATTTTAATGGCCTCTAATCTAGCTACGGGAGCATAAGTTTCTTCATAGTCTATGTCTTCTTCTTGATTATAGCCCTTAGCTACAAGCCTAGATTTGTTTCTTATTATTAACCCCTTTTCATCAAGTTTGTTCCTAACGACCCATTTGATGCCAATTATAGGATGATCATTGGGCCTTGGAACTAATTCCCAAACTTGATTTCTCTCAAATTGATTTAGTTCATCTGACATTGTCAAGATCCAATGTTCATCATTAATGGCTTCATTTATGTCTTTAGGTTCAACTTGAGAGACAAAAGCCAAGTGATTACAAGCATCTCTAAGTGTGTTTTGAGTAATTACCCCTTTTGATATATCACCTATCACCTTGTCAAGAGGATGATACCTTGACATCCTCTATTCTTTGGGTAGATCTATGATTTTTGAATCCTCTTGTCTTACATGATCACTGGGTCTTTCTTCTTGCTTCTTTGGCTCTTTTTCTTGAATCTCCAAGTGTGTTCTAGGCATGATTTCTGTAACATCATCAACAAGTACCTTTCTCAGTTCATTTGGGTTAGTTTCATCAAAAGTAACATGTATAGACTCTTCCATGGTCATAGTTCATTTATTATAAACTCTAAAGGTCTTACTATGTATAGAATAGCCAATAAAAATTCTCTCATCAGATTTTGCATTAAACTTCCCCAAGTTATCCTTTCCATTATTCAAAACAAAGCATTTACATCCAAAGACATGAAAATGTGAAATATTTGGCTTTCTTCCCTTATACAATTCATATGAGATTTTCTTTAAAATTAGCCTTATTAGGGCTCTATTCATAACATAACAAGCGGTGTTAACCTCATCCGCCCAAAATTACTTAGGAAAGTTGGCCTCATTGAGCATAGTTCTTGTCATTTCCTCTAAAGATTGATTTTCCCTTTCGACAACACCATTTTGTTGTGGTGTTCTAAGGGTAGAAAAATTATGTTCAATGTCATATTCATCACAAAATGGCAATACAAAAACCTTTTTGGTTTTGGATAATTTTGGCAAGCTTTTTAAATGATTGAAAAACATCATTTTTGTGAGCCAAGAATAATGTTCATGTAAACCTAGAAAAATCATCAACAATCACTAATGCATATTAATTCCCACCAAAGCTCATAGTTCTAGAGGGACTAAAAAGATCCATGTGCAGAAGTTGTAAATATCTAGAAGTTGAAACCACATTTTTAGCTTTAAAAGAGACCTTTACTTGTTTTTCCTTTTGACATGCATCACAAAGTTTGTCTTTTTCAAATTTGAGTTTTGGAAGACCAATTACTAGTTCTTTAGAAACTAATTTATTTAAGTGATCCATGTGAATGTGAGCAATTCTTATATGCCATAACCATGAATCATTTTCTTTACTCATAAAGCATTTTGCATCATTTGAGGAAATGTCATCAAGGCTAATCATATATATATTATTGACCCTATGACCAACAAACTTAACATGCTTATCATCTTTACCCTCAATTATGCAATAATTAGAATCAAATATTACTCTATTCCCTTTATCACATAGTTGACTAATGTTAAGCAAGTTATGTTTGAGTCCTTCAACAAGCAAGACATTATCAATAGATAAAGAAGTGTTCTTACTAACTTTTCTAACTCCAAGGATCTTCCTTTTATTGATGTCACCATATGTCACGTGACCACTCTTTTGGGAACAAGGAAGGAAAACTTGGAGCCATCACCAATCATGTACTTGAAGCAACCACTATCAAGATACTAACTTGAGCTTTTGGCCTTCAAGCACACCTACAACACATATTCAAATTTTAACCTTTGGTACCCAAATTGTCTTGGGTCCTTGTGTGTTAGAGTTAGGTAAGGTACCCTTAAGAACCCAAATCCTTTTAGTTCCAATCTTGGTGTTAATGTTCTTTCTAACATTACATGTGGATGCACTATGCCCATTCCTCCCACAATGAAAGCATTTGATAAAGGGACTACTTGAAATATTTGTGAAAACAAAGAAATTTTTGTAAGATTTTTGTTAGTTATTGAGATTATATCCGAAATCGACTTTTTGAAAAACACATTTTTGTTTCCCTAACAACACGTTCAAGTTATCTCTTCCAAGGGTAAATTTTGCAAGAATGTTGTTTAAATCTTCAATTTATTTTTCAAATGCTTTGCATGATGAGCAAGGTAAGGGTATGAATGTGTTATCATGTGAGGAGCAAGTCATGCACAATGAGTTAGCATCAATAAGTCCTAAGGTCTCATTTTCAATCTTAAGCTCAATAATTTCCTTGTTTAAAATAGAAACTTTGTTTACCAATAAGGATATTATTTTGTTAGAAGATAAAACCATTTTTGTGAGCCTCATAGATTCATCATGCAATTCTTGAAAAGCATATTGCAATTCATCATAAGAAGGTGGAGATTCTAGGTTAGAAGATGTTACCTCGGTGTCGCTCTCTTCACTTTCTTCTCCTTGAGCCATGAGATAAAGATGAGCTTCTTCATTCTCCGAACTATCGGATGAACTCATGTCATTGTCCTCCCATGCTATATATGCTCTTCTTCCTTTCTTTTCTTTGGAAGGCCTTTTCTCGAACTTCTTCATCTTCTAAAGATACACAAGACACTCCATTTTCATGTGCCCCGATTTTCCATATTCATAATATTTTGAAGGAGTTGAGGATCCTTCTCCTTTGTGATAGGCTTTCTTTTAAGGGAAGGGTGGCCTTCTTTGGAATCTCTTCTTCTTTAAGAATCTTCCAAACTTCCTCATAAGGAGACTGAGATTCTCTGCACTTAGCTCAAGATTTTCTACATCATCTTCAATTGTGGAAGAGATGGCTTTGAGTGCAATCTCATTTTTCTTCTTATCATGCTCTTCATTTTGATTAAGTTTATTTAACTCCAACTCATGTTCTTGAAGCTTCCTAAATAAAGTAGCTAGAGACATTGTTGATAAATCTCTTGATTCCGCAATAGCCGTTATTTTGGGTTGCCAATTCCTGCTCAAACATCTCAAGACTTTGTTAATAAGATCTTCATTAGGAAATATCTTTCCTAATGAGATAAGATGATTTATAATATATGTGAATCTCTTTTGCATCTCTTGAATACTTTTACCTTGATTCATTTTAAACAATTCATATTCATGAGTAAGAGTGCTTATTCTAGATCGTTTTACCTTACTTGTACCTTCATAAGTTACTTATAAAGTATCCCACGTTTCTTTAGTCGTCTTGCAATTTGACACCCTAAAGAATTCATCATACCCCAAAGATGTGGTGATGATGTTTTTGGCTTTCAAATTTTATTGAACCTTCTTTTTGTCCTTATCGGTCGATTCATTTTTAAGTGTATTAATTTTCACACTATCTTTAGTATGTGTGGGAACAAAAGTACCATTTTCTACAGCATCCCGCACATCTAAATTAATAGTTTCAATAAAAAAATTTATCATTTCTTTTCAATATGCATAACCATCCCCATTGAAAAAGGGAGGTCTATTTATAAATGAACTTTCATTAGAAAAACTATTTCAAGCCATTTCTTTTCTTAAAGCTGCTAAGCTCTTTATGCAATAGTCTAGCTCTAATACCACTTGTTACTAAGTGGCCTCAATTACTCAAGAGGGAGGTGAATTGAGTATATAAGACAAGTTCGTAAATTTTTCGCGAAATACTTGAATTCTTATTTTCGTTGAAGCTATTTGATTAATAGAGATAAATGGATAAATGAGATAAACACTTTCACTTACAAATACAACAATCAAGCAACATAGTAATCAAGCAAACTCAATAAAATAGTGCACAATATTAAAGAGTTGAGCTTAGGAGAACAAACACCAAGCTTTATCCTAGTTTAGCCACTAATCTACTTGTGGCTTACAACCAGTCCTCAAGCAATCACTCAAGATTTTTCTACTAAATTCCAAGCTTGAATTAGGTGCTTGTAACCTTTACAAATTGGAGCACTCAACACCACCTTAGGATACCTCACCCTTTGTAGCTTGAGCCTCTTCAAACAAGGGATACCTTACCCTTACAATTTTGAGGGATACCTCACCCTCTCTTAACAAATTGTACAAGATTTAGATGGAAGAAACTCTCTCTAGAGTAGATAATACAAATTGAAGAACTATGGTATTAAGGATTCACACAAGTTGAAGCTCAAAATAGAGAATTATATGAAATGATGAGAAAACTCATATTTAATGCTCAATAATAATTCTCAGATAGTTGGTCTCAATTTTTCTAACCCTTCATTAATGCCCAACACTTAGATTTATAGTTAAGGGCAAATGATAGCCGTTGGGGGTAGATGAGAGCATTAAATGCTCTTTAATATAGCCATTGAATGTGCTTATTCTCTTTTCCAGATAATAGGCTTTAATCGATTACCCAAGCTTCCTAATCGTTTAGGGGCTCTTTTAAGTTCAAAACATATGTTTTTGTTTTATTGAATAATCGATTAGAGAAAATCTATAACCTGTTAGCCTTATTTTTGAGATGATTATGGATGCCTCTGTTAAAGCATATAACCGATTAGGCTAAGCACATAATCAGTTAGGCGTGTATAAAGAGGCAATACCTCTGTCTAATTAATCTAACCGATTAGAAGCTGTCTCTAATCGGTTAGGGATTATATAAATTTGCTTCTATAAAAGGCAATAATCGGTTAGGACCTTATGGTAATCGATTAGGAATTAAATGGGTTTGCTTCTGTTTAAGCAAATAACCGATTAGACCAAGTTTCTAATTGGTTAGGACTTAACAAATTTTGCTTATGAGAAAGCAAATAACCAATTAGGGCTATAACCTAATCAGTTAGGCTATATTTTAAAACAAAAGGAGATGCCTCTGTTTATTTAAATAGTTGATTAATCAAATCACCTAATCGGTTAGGCATTAAAAAGATAGAGAGCTAATGTTCTGATTTATCAATCTAACTTATTTGGAGCTACTCCTAACCGGTTAAGGGCCTTAGAATTTGGCCTCTAACAAGACAATTAATAGGTTACTCTTTTTGCCTAATTAGTTGGTTCTTTTAAAACCAAAATGGCACGTTTCTGTTTTGGCTCTTAATTTGTTATCGACTTGAAAAATGAGAGAAGATTTCCAAGAGATTTTTCAGAAAAAGCTTTTCATACTTACTAAAAACCATTTGTTTAAACTATGATTTTCATAAAGAAAAGAATTATTTAGCAAAGCCATTTTAAGAAAGCCAATTGATGAACTTAAAGTGAATCCTAAAATACCTTTACACAAGATCTAAGACCTACATGCTAATCTTGAATTCCTTGTGACTTAATTGTTGTGTTTCTATTACTTTCTTGTTTGTTGACATCAAAACCATTTGCATTTAGTCAATGTCAATCACACAAGGTACCAATTAAACCAAATCAAGGTCAAACAGGGGGGAGAATTTGTGTATGTAGAATGTAAATATAATAATTAAATGTAAGAAAAATCAAATTGTAATGCAACCAATCCAAGAAACCATCATAAACTTAGTTGGCTTGTCATCAATCACTAAACATACATCTGGATTGAATTAATTGATTAGTCTATGATTGACTTAAATCTCTGCATCAAACACATATAATTCAACACTAGATAATCACTTAGAATTTAACTAACAAATGATTCATAAACCTGCAATCACTATATTCATGTAACCTATACTAGTTTAACAACTAGAATTCAATTAACCTAGATTAACAAATCTGTCAACCTAACTATTTTCAATTTATATGACTAAACCATAATTAATCAATCACAATTTAATCACAAATCTCAATTAGGATTAAGGATCCAATCAAATCACATCATACAACAGAAATCTCTAATCATGCAATTCGAAATCCAAATCAAGAGAAGAAAAAGATAATTAATTTAATTCAAAATCAAAACTAGGTACAGAATCTCAAAGCCAAACAAGAATTTCCTCAAGATCCTTGGATTGATCTCAAATGTTTAGTTCTCCATGGCTGTCGCACACAGTTTGCAAAAGAAATGAGAAAATTCTAGGTAGAAGAATCAAGTAGTACGACTTAGGGTTTTTATCTATTTCAGGTCCTCTATTTATACAAAAATAACATACTTAAAATTAAGAATTCCAATTTGCCCCTAAGTTAAAGTTAATCCTCTGTCTCTTAGCTTTCCTTCGCCACTAAAATCACTTGATTTGGGTTTAAGATAAGAGAGTTATACCCAAATCACTCTCAATGGGTCTCTGGTCTCGTCAGCCTACTTCACATAGGTAGAACATCAACAAAATATTGTAGTTTCAATTAGTTATCTTCATAAGAGTTTGAGCCTGCTTTCCAATGGCACCAATTTTAGCTTTAAAAGACCCCTACAACCTAAGTTATGGACCAATTAGTGCACGCTACTCGAGTTCCAGTGACAGCACCCATATTTTGACTTCCAAGCCCAATTGGGTCCATAAGATATCCTATTCAGTTCTGGAGCTCTCATGAAAGTTGTAGAGCTATCTCTTATATTTCCTATATAGTAAAATACATAATTTTTAGATATCTAGAACTCAATATATGGCTAAAATATAGAAATAATATAAAATCCTAATAATGCTAGAAAGATCAATTAAGCCCAATTTGAGCCCAAACTTACAAAACATGGCCAAACTCAATCAATTAAGTATATGGAGAGTGTAAAGAACTAAAATTGGGGGGTTATTAATGTATGAAATCTGTGATTATCAAATTCTCCCACACTTAACTTTTACACGTCTTGGATAAACTAAAAATTCAAGCTGAGGGACAAAGAATACAAAAACTCAAAAACCAAAACTGAAAGAGATTCACTTTCCAATGACCTTCAAGAATGTAAGGTTATGTTTGGTGCACATGATAGTATAGTATAAGATAAGATGATAGGATAGTATAAAGTATAGTAGTATAATTAATAGGATAAGACATAATTCTATCTTTTGTTTGATAATAAAATGATAAATTAGCTAATTGTATAATATTTTTTAAGAAAAAATATCCTTTAGCATAAAAATTAAAATAATTAAAAATAATAATAAAAAAGCCTTATGGTGGTGGCGGCGGTGGTGGTGGCGGCGGCGGCCAGCGGCGGTGGTGGTGGTGGAGGCGGCGGCACGGGGGGCAGAGCGGCGGTGGTGGTGGTGGCGGTGGTGGCGATGACGGCGGCGAGTAGCGGTGATGGCGGTGGCGGTGATGATGGTGGCGGTGGTGGTGGTGGCGATGACGGTGGTGGTGGCGGCGATGACGGTGGTGGTGGTGGTGGTGGTGGTGGTGGCGGTGGTGGTAGTGGGGGTGGTGGCGGCGGTGGCGGTGGCGGTGGGGGTGGTGGCGGCGGCGGGGGTGGTGGCGGTGATGGTGGTGGGGGTGGTGGTGGCGGTGATAGTGGGGGTGGTGGTAGTGGTGGTGGTGGTGGCGCAAGGGAGAGGAAGTGATAAAAATGAAATTGAGGATAATATTGGAATAGATATCCTATCATGTCTTATCATGTACTAGGGGAGGGGATAGAGTTATCAGCTTAGAATAGGATAAAATGACTTGACCTGATTTTATTATACTATCAGTTGAATGCACTAAACATTAAATAAGACCTAATAGTATTAGCTTATACTATTATGTCTTCTTTAGATGATACACCAAATGTAGCCTAAAAGTTTACAAGTAAGGATAGCAACCAAGAAGTTTTAGGAATTAAAACATTCGTGAAATGACATTTCTTTACATCTCAAATCAATAAGCAAGGTAAATTCAATTGAAAAGCATAAACCAAGAATAATAGATTCTCACAAAATATATTTTCACTCCCTCAAGTGTTTAGTGTTAGAAATGTCTAGAAGATAAGTGTTTCACTCAACTCAACTCATGAAAATTTACACTACCATAAGCTTGTTTATCTTTTACTTCTCCACTATTCTATATACATACATACACAAATCAAGAGGACTTTACTCAAGGTTATAATGGGGTCAAGGTAATGGATGAGAATAATAAAGATATGACAAACTAAAAATCAAAGAGAATAAAAGAACATTGGAGATGAATTCTAAGAACAAGCATGAAAGTTTAATGCGATTCCATATGATGCAAATTATTGTCTTCATATATATTCACTTTTCCTTTTTTTTGTATAGAAATAATGCAATTTTTTTTTTACATAACAATTTAGCACAACATTTTTACACACCCCCCCACACTTAAACCTTGCTTGTCCTCAAGTAAGACCAAACAACAATAATAATTTAAGATTCCCCCCCACTTGTTCATGAGCTCATCCAAAGATAATGCCAATGCTCTCCTATTCCTTAAGGTAAAGGGACAACATAGTTTTTTACTAAGGATATGTAATGAGCTAAGAACAACAAAGAATAGGAAAATAAGATTAAGGGGGTTAATGAAGGGAAAATATATAAGGTTAGTTATTTGGCTAAAGTAGCTAATGCAGCTAATGCAAGGAAAGAATGCCTTAATCATGTTCATGCATGCACGTGAAAATGTAGCCTAAAAAAGAATCAAAACAAGTTCTAGAGTGATCAAAATCATGAGTAAAAATCACACTAGAAGGAAGGGAATGGTACAATTACTTAATCCATTCATCAATAAGCTTAAATTCTCACAAAGTATAAGTCTATCAAACTTAATTTACCAATTCAACTTCCCTTACCAAACAAGTCAACTTCAAGATAAAAGACAATTCATTCACTTATGTCATGAATATCTAATCCTGAATTTGTCCAAACTCACAACTTTCATACATCTCAAGAGCCATTGCAAAACAATTAAAAATTTAAAAACAAGAAGCACACAAATTTTTTTTTAAAAACATCAAAACAGAATTTAAAAACAAAATAAAAACAGAATGAAAAAATAGAAAAACAAAAAATAAAATTGACAGAAAAATAGAAATAGTGATAGAAATTAAAACAAAAAATAGAAAATAGAAAAAATACAAAAATAGCAAGCAGAAACAGAAAATAGAAAACAGATAATAAAAAATAAATAGACAGAAAACTAAATTAAAAATAGAAAAACTGAAACAGAAAATAAACAAGTAAAGAAAGGAAACTCTCTCTTTCATGTCGGAAACCATCATAAAAGTGCTTGAGTCTATTATGCTCATTAGCCTTGAAGCTCCTCTTTGTAGTCACATCTTGAAGCTCAACTACACTATAAGGAAAAACATTAGTAATAACAAAATGACCTTCCCACCTAGATTTCAATTTTTCGGGCATCAATTTAAGATGAGAATTATATAAAAGCACTTTTTGACCAATCTCAAATGTTTTTTCTCATAATCATCTTATCTTGGAAGGTTTTGGTCTTCTCTTTATAAAGTTTGGAATTTTCATATGCCTCCAAGTGGATCTCTTCCAATTCCTACATCTGTTTCTTCCTCTCCATGCCTACTTAGTCTAAGTCCAAGTTGCACCTCTTCACCACCCAAAATGCGTGATGCTCAATTTCTACCAGCAGGTGGCATGCCTTGTCAAAGATAATCTGATAAGGGGATATCCCAATTGGTGTCTTATAGGTAGTCTGGTAAGCCTATAAAGCATCATTAAGCCTCTTGCTCCAGCCCTTTCTGTTAGGTTGGACCGTCTTTTGAAGTATTTGCTTGATCTCTATATTGGAAACCTCAACTTGCCCATTGGTCTAGGAGTGGTAAGGTGTAGAAAGTTTATGCATGACTCCATACTTCTTCATTAAAGCCTCCATGCTCCGATTACAGAAATACGAACCCTGATCAATAATGATGGCCATCAGGACTCCAAACTTGCAGAAAATTTGTGATCTAACAAAATTCACAATTTTAGAATCATCAGTCCAAGTGGCTTTTGCCTCTACCCACTTAGATACATAATCAACAACCAGCAAAATGTAAACAAAACTAAAAGAAATAAGAAAGGGTCCCATAAAATCAATACCCTATATATAAAAAATCTCACAAAACAGCAAAGGTTTCTGGGGCATCTCATTCCTACAAGAAATGTTCCTGTTGGGAATTGCGGATCAAAATATCTCGCAGCGGAATAATAGGATTCCCACACAGGATCCATGCGAAAAGTCCATAATCCGAGTTTTAAAATTTACCTCTTGAAGCGTGATAAACACAAGCGAGGTGAATCACCAACACCGTAATAGTGACGATGCTTCTGCGGTATCCACACGAACAGACTTGCAAAAGGAGTCACGCCTGCTTTCGCGGTGCTAGAGAAGAGAAGAACCTTTCACCGTCTCTCACTCACTTTCTTAGGTGCGGCTAGGGTTGTGATGTAACATGTATAGCAGCCCCTTAACAGACTATTTATAATAGTGGTGCCTTAAGTGAGTGTGAGCGATAAGCAAGGTAAGTGCAACCCTAAAACCCATCTGTCATGAGTTAGGCCCATTGAATCCGAGTCCAACTTGGATCCTTATTGCTCCAATTTAGTCTGTTCTAAGTGTGCGACCTGCGAGGTTCTCATGACGTTGGTAGTAATATTAAAATCTCATTTTAATATTACAAACGATGAGCGGTATCTAGCAACACATCAACTTCTACCCAAGTAATGAGAATGTCGGTGATTTGACATAACCTATCCGTGATCAATGTTTCCGTGTAGTTTAGTCCCTTTGTCAAGATATCTAGATTGAACACAAGGCATGGAATGCGTCACCCTTGTATAGTCCAATCATTCGTTTCCCGATACTCAAGTAGACTTTGTAACAACAAATGAGATCAATATCTCATATTGACTCATTTGAGCATGGCCATGCATTTCGCGGTCTCACTCAATCGGGGGCCCGAAGATATCGCTCTGTTATGTAGGAGTGACAAATTCCATCTAGGTCACTCACATCCCTCTCGCATGATTTGCGGTATGTCCAATAACCAACTTTATAATCACCTTGTTACGAGATGACGTTTGATGGCATTAAAACACACAACTCCTCATGTAGGAATCGTAGTGATTTCGGTCAAAGGACCACCACCATTGTCACTATGAGAATCGCTATGACACTCACGTAACGATCCATGTAGCGTTCTCATGGTGGGTCAGTCCAGTACATCATTACTCTAATATGTACCAATGTGAAGACTTGATATCTCATATCCATAACCCGTGAGATGCGGTCATCAGTCTCTACACATACTAGTCTCAATGTATTATTGTTGTCCTAATTAACAATAATACTTGACTAGGGACATTTAAGAATAGTGTTGTAACCAAAAGGATCTCACGATCAAGTCATCCACTTGATGTCCTATGGCATCAAACTTACTATTCTAAGGACTTTATTATGTTTATCAAAAAGAACACAATAAATGAAATGCCTCATATATAAAATAGCATAATATAATGTATGTCAATACAAACAAAATGTATTGGCCACTAGGGCATACACCAACAGTTCCTTGTTCTCTAGCACTGTTCACAAGACTTACAAAACAAGTATGCATCATGGAATAAGGTAAGCCAATATAAACCATAGTCCAAGACTTTCCTAGTTGTACGTTTAGGTTCAAAATGTCCACCACATGCAAATTCATGAAAAAAGTTAAAAGCAGAATCAAACTTATGATCAGGTATGTATCTCCTAATCATTTGGTCATTACAAAATCTCCACAGCTAAGGATCATCCCACACATAATACTTAGACTTACTCTTTAACTTATCAATCTGAGCCCTAGTGAAATAAGCAGGCAGTGCATTAGCAACCAAGTAATCAACTAAGTCACCAAACCAAGGAGAGGTAGTCTTACCTTGTAGCTATAAAAGCTACTCATCTGGGAATGAGTCATGGATGGCCAGAGGCTCTGAAGCTCTCTCAATTTTGCTCAAATGATCAGCCACCAGATTTTTGGCTCTACCGTTATCCCAGATTTCAAGATCAAACTCCTGGAGTAGCAACATCCACTTAATTAGTCGTGGTTTCATTTCTAGTTTCTTTAGAAGAAACTTTATTGTTCCATGATCAGAAAACACAACTACTTTAGAACCAAGCAGATATGATCTAAATTTGTCTAAAGCAAATACAATGGCTAAGAGTTCTTTTTCTGTAGTTAGGTAGTTAGCTTGAGCAACATCCAAAATTCTGGAGGCATAGTAGATCACATTAGGATCCTTCCCCACTCTCTGTGCCAAGACAACTCCCACTACAAAATTGGAGGCATCACACATAAGCTCAATTGGAAGTGTCCAGTTAGGGGGCTGGATGATGAGAGTGCTAGTCAACGCCATCTTCAAATGATCAAAGGCTTCTTGGCATTTTTGGTCAAAGACGAACTCCACATCCTTTTGCAGTAAATTAGATAGTGGAAGGGCGATCTTGCTAAAATCCCGGATGAAGCGCTTGTAAAAACCTGCATGTCCTAAAAAAGAACGCACCTCTCGCATGCATGTGGGATAAGATAAATAGGTAATGACATCAATTTTAGTAGGATCAACTTCAATGCCCTTACTAGAGACTACATGGCCTAAAACTATACCCTGTGCTACCATGAAATGATATTTTTTAAAATTTAAAATAAGGTTAGTTTTAATGCATCTATGCAGTACCTTATTCAGACTATCCAAACAAGAATCAAAAGAAGAGCCATAAACAGTAAAATCATCCATGAATACCTCCATGTATTCTTCTAAAAAGTTTGAAAAGATGCTCACCATATACCACTGGAAAGTGCCAGGGGTATTGCAGAGGCCAAAAGGCATCTGTCTGTAAGCAAAAGTGCCGAAGGGACAAGCAAATATGGTATTCTCTTGGTCTTCAGGTGCAATGTGGATCTGTAACTATCCAGTGTAACCGTCCAAGAAGCAATAGTGTGACTTGCCAACCAATCACTCTAGCATATGGTCAATGAATGGAAGGGGTTAATGGTCCTTCTGAGTAGCCTGATTGAGCTTTCTGTAATCAATGCAAACTTTCCAACTATTCTGTACTTTGGTAAGAATCAACTCTTTCTTCTGATTGGCCACAACAGTCACTCTAAATTTCTTGGGGATAACCTGCACCAGGCTCACCCATTGACTGTCAGAGATGGGATAGATAGTGTCAGTCTGCAATAGCTTAGTCACCTCTTTCTTCACCACATCCAAAATTAGAGGATTCTATATTTTCTAGGGCTACCTCACTAGTTTAGTTTTATCCTCAAGTAAAATTCTATGTATGCATGTAGAAAGGCAAATGCCAGGAATATCCACCAATGTGCATCCGATGGCCCTTTTATTATCTCTCAAAACCTGTAGCTATCTCGCCTCCTATTCAATAGGGAGGTTTGTGGCTATAATCACTAGAAGCTGCTCATTATATGCCAAGTATGCATACTTCAGGTGCTCGGGTAATGACTTCAGCTCCAATTTCGGTGGCTATACTATAGAAGGTAATAATTTAATGGGTTGCTACTGTCCTGCTTCTGCTGCCTAAATCTCTGCATATATATCACCTGTTGTACAATCTGCTAACACCGGAACAGATTCATCATATCCCAAAAATGTAAAAAATTCAGAATATACAGAACACAACTTATCACCATCATAACTAACACACAAATCACCGTATATAGAGTCACCAAAATCAGCAATCTTAGGAAACTCCTCACACAAGTCAGCATACGAATTATCAACCAAATCATCAATTAAATCAACATGAAAGATAAAATGTTCTTCCATTGGATGTTTCATAACATCAAGAATATTAAACCTTATAATGGAATCTCCAAACTCTATGGATAGAACTCCTGCATGCACATAAATCTTTGTCTGTGCTATTTCTCAAAAGGTCTCCCTAGAATAAGGAGAGTCTTGTTGGATGATGAATCTCCCTCCATCTCCAAAATGTAGAAGTCAACTGTGAATATCAGTTCATTCACCCAGACCAACACATCCTCCACAAAAACCAGCTGGTTAAGCATTACTCCTATTAGTTAATTGGATCACCACACCTATAGCCTACAAAGGACCAAGTTCAAGGGAATTAAAAATAGACATAGGCATTACATTAATGGAAGCACTAAGTCTAGCATAGCATTCTCAAATCTACAATTTCCTATTATGCAAGGAATTATAAAAGTCCTTGGATCCTTGCACTTCTGTGGCATAGGCTGGGTGAGGGCTGAAACATTCTGCCCCATGTTGATTCTCGCATTGCCCTTTAGCCTCCTTTTATGTGTACACAGTTTCTTCAAGAACTTGGCATACTTCGGTATCTGCTTGATTGCATCCAGTAGTGAGATGTTTACTTCCACTTTATTAAAAGTCTCAAGCAACTTTTTGTCTTTCTCAATCTTTTTTATTTTTTTCGACTGTGTGGCTCTTTGTGGAAAAGGAAGAACTATAGAAGGTTGAGGCTTCTGTTTAGCTCTAGCGACTGTTTTCTCATCATCATTACTAGATTTCTGGGCTGGTGCACCAGAATCAGGTGTGGCTAGTGTTGATGGCTTGTGCAGTTGTTTCTTCAATGTTGGTTAGGGATCCACCTCCACTGTTTTTCCAAACCTCAGCATAATGGAACTCACATTCCCCTTTGGATTGGGAATTATTTGAGAAGGGAGTTGGTCAGATCCTTGATTTTGCAATTGACTCAAAGTGGAAACTAATTGTCTAATTTGAGTTTCAAAGTTTTGAATTGATGCTTCTGTCCTCTGTTGAAACTGTATGTTGTTGGTGGCCATCTGCTTCATTAGATCCTCTAAACTAGGCTCAAATTTTATGGCTACAGGACTTTGTGGTTGTTGCTGGAAGGGTGGTCTACTTAGTCCAGCTTGTATCTAAAATTGTTGTTGTCTCATTGGTTATTGGAAGGGCTGCTTGTCCTGTTGCTGTGGTGTTGCATTCCCATATCTCAGGTTATGATGATATCTGTAGCAGGATTGTATGTGTTAGAGAATGGATCATATCTTTATTGTTGCTACTGGAATTATGGTTTACTAAGAAAATCACTTGCTGCAACAACAAATTGGTCTTGGAATGCAGAATTGTCATCCTGAAGTGTAGGGCATGCATCTGTGGGATGTGAAGGACAAGAATAGATAATGCACACTCGAGCAAGTCCTTGCACAAATGGTTGATGCTTCTCTACTGCCAAGTCTATGTTCTAGTCTTTGTTGATTAGCATTAGAAAGCTGGACTTCATTGACTCCTCTAGTTGAAGTTATCATTTTGATACCAAATTGTTGTGAGTTGGAAGCTATGTTTGTAATCAAGTCTCTAGCAGCAGCTGGGGTTTTGTCAACTAAGGTACCTTCACTTGCAGCATCCACCATGTTTCTGTCCATTGGCAGCAAGCCTTCATAAAAATACTAGATCAACAACTAATCACTAATCTGGTGGTATGGGCAGCTTGCACATAATTTCTTGAATCTCTCCTAGTATTCATACAAGGTCTCACCACTCATCTTTTTGATCCCACATATATCCTTTTTGATTGTAGCAGCTCTTGAGGCAGGGAAAAATTTCTCTAAAAATAGTCTCTTCATGTCATTCCAGGAAGTGATAGCTCTTGGTTGCAAGTAGTATAATCAGTCTTTGGCTACACCATCTAATGAAAAGGGAAAAGCTCTTAACTTGATGTGTTCCTCTACAATTCTTTGTGGTTTCATGGTGGAACAGACCACATGAAACTCTTTTAAGTGTTTGTGAGGGTCCTTTCCTGCAATGCATAAAACATAGGCAGCAAGTGAATTAAACTATATTTAAGTTCAAAATCAGCATTCAAATTAAGATATTGAATACACAATGATTGATAGTTCACATCAAGTGCAGCTAGTTCCTTTAAGGACTTATTTTGATTATTATTAGTCATAGGTGTAGTGTTATCTATATGCTCACCTTCAGCTTCAAATTCAATGTTAGTCTCAACCTCAGATGTTATTATTTCACTAATCCTGCGAGTCCTATTCAATACATGCAAGGTTCTTTCAATTTTAGGATCAATGTCAAGTATATAACTATCAAAAGACCTAGTCATACATCAGACAACACTATAGGAACTCAAAACCGATTCAAAACACAAAAATACAAAACAATGGTAAAAATCATACAAAAATTCAACAAAAACTATATCTACATATTTTTAAAAATTATGGGATTACCATAACATGAAAATTACACAAAAATGAAAATTAAAAATGTAATAAAAAATCTTAAAAAATTGAAAAAGCGGTCAATGAAAAAATCATTTATTAGGTCATTTTTCTTCACCTGACCAAGTTTCAGATCATTCTGAGCATGTTTGTCCATAAAAAATTTAAAAAGAAAGACTTGAAATCACCTATTTTTGCCTGAAAACCACCAAAACACAAAAGAAAAGGGGTTAGGGGGTTAGTGAAAGTCTTGATATGATTAATTAGAGCACCTAATGATCCCCGGCAACGGCGCCAAATTTGATTCAAGTGTCGAGCTCAACTAAATAACAAAATTCCAATTCTACTGATAACTTGTAGCACAAGGCAACGAACCGAGTCATCTCTTGAGGATCAAGGTACCAATCAAACCAAATCAAGGTCAAATAGGGGTGAGAATTTGTGTAAACAGAATATAAATGTAATACTTAAATGTAAGAAAAATCAAATTGCAAAACAACCAATCCAAGAAACCGTCAGAAACCTAGTTGGCTTGTTATCGATCACTAAACATGCATCTGGATTGAACTAATTAGTTAATCTATGATTGACTAAAATCTCTACATCAAACATATAGAATTCAACACTAAATAATCACCTAGAATTTAACTAACAAATGATTATTAAACCTGCAATCACTAGATTCATGCAACCTACAATTAACCTAGATTAACAAATTTACTAACCTAACCGTCTTTAATTCATGTAACTAAACCAATATTAATCAATCACAATTTAATCACAAATCTCAATTAGGATTATGGATCCAATCGGATCACATCACAAAATAGAAATCTTTAATCATGCAATTTGAAATCCAAATCAAGAGAAGAAGAAGATAATTGATTTAATTCAAAATTGAAATTAGGTATAGAATCTCAAAGCCAAACCAGAATTTCCTGAAAATCCTTGGATTGATCTCAAATGTTTAGTTCTCCATGGTTGACGCACACAGTTTGTAAAAGAAAGGAGAAAATTCTAGGTAGAAGAATCAGCTAGTACGACTTAAGGTTTCTATCTATCTCAGGTCCCCTATTTATACAAAAATAAATGACTTGAAATTAAGAATCCTAATTTCTCCTAGGTTAAAGTTAATACTATGCCTTATAATTTTCTTTAGCCACTGAAATCACTTGATTTGGGCTTAAAATGAGAAAGTTATGCTCAAATCACTCTCAATGGGTCTCTAGTCTCATTAGCCTACTTCACAGGGGTAGAACACTATCAAAACGTTGTAGTTTCAATTAGTGGTCTTCATAAGAGTTTGAATCTCATGTGTAATCTTGCCAATGGAACCCATTTCAGCTCTAAAAGACCCATGTAGCCCAAGTCATAGACCAAGTAGTGTACGCTACTAGGGTTCTAGTGACAGCACCCATGTTTTGACTTCCATGCTCAATTCGATCTACAAGATATCTGACTCAGCTCTAGGGCTCTTCATGTAAGTTGTTGGGATATCTCTTATCTTTCCTACAAGGAAAGATACATAATTTTTAGATATCTAAAACTTAAGATTTGGTTAAAATATAGAAACAGTATAAAATCCTAATAATGTTGGAAAGATCAATTAAACCCAATTTGAGCCCAAATTTGTAAAACATGGTCAAGCTCAATCAATTAAGTATATGGAGAGTGTAAAGAATTAAAAATGAGGGTTTATTAATATATAAAATCTGTTATTTTAAAAAATCAAGCTTTCTACTTGTCCACAACTCGTAGGGTGTGAAAACAACAAAATTAGAGGGCACATGGTTAAGTATAAGGGTTGTAGTTATCAATGCATCTCCCCAATAGGAAATGTGTAAGTTAACCCGCACCATCATTGACCTAACCATCTTGAGCAAAGTCTTATTCCTTCGCTCAGTAACTCTATTCTGTTGTGGAGTGCCAAGAATCATTAATTGTCTTACTATTTTGTTTTCATCATACAAATCTCTGAATTAATCTAATAAATATTCACATCCACAATAAGTTCTTAAAGTTTTTATCTTTTGATTCAATTAATTCTCAACCATGTTCATAAAATGTCTGAAGTACAATAATGCTTTTGACTTATCAGAGATCAAATAAACATAACCATAACGAGTACAATCATCAATGAAAGTGATGAAATATAAGGCTCCATGCATTTCCCTCATACTCATAAGACCATATATATCATAATGAATTAACTGTAATGGAAACTCATCTCTGGTTCCTTTGCCAAATGGTTTTCTAGTTACTTTTCTTGCTAGGTAATGCTCACATACTGGTAATTCTATCTTTGCTAAGGATCCCAATAGCCCTTCTTTTACCAGCTTGTTTATTCTTTGTAAAGCTACATGTCCAAGCCTAGCATGCCATACATTTACATCTGAAATTAAATTTAAGGCACTAGATAAAGTAAAGCAACCATGATTATCATAAACATAATCATTACCACAAATTATATCTAACACAATAAAACCATCTAACAAAGAAACAAAACCATAATGTCTTTTCCCATGAACAATATCTATAGAAATATCATGGAAATTGACACTAAAATCAAGTCTAAGAAAAGAAACAACTTTAACTAAGTTCCATTGGATTTCTAGAAGGTATAACACATCATGTAGGAATAGGGTTCATCCATCATGCAACTCTGGTTTGCATGTACTGATCCTTTTCACTTCAATGGTCGCATTGTTTCCTACATAAAGCCATCTGCTCTGGGAAGGCAGCTATTAGCACTTAACAAATGATCCTTTGTCTCTAGCTACGTGATTTGTGGCCCTTGGTCCACAAAGAATTAGCATTAGCCAATAATGTAATGCTAGAGACATAAACCAAATGAGGATACTCAACATGTGGTGGCACCAGATTTTGCTCTGAGCAATCCCGTGCAAAATGACCTTTCTTTTGGTAAACATAGCATATTATCTTGGTCACATCATACTTTTTGCCACCACACTTTCTTCTTTTCTTAAACTCATGACTAGCCTTCTTAAAAGACTTGTCAAATCCCTTTTTATGCAGTGTTTCTTGTTCTAGGACTTCTTACCCTTATCCTTTTGATTGGGCTTTGAAGTCCTATCAGATTTAGCCAGAAAAGCTTGCTCGGATATCTTAGCAATCTCACGATGCTTATGCTCAAGAAAAAGATGGTGCTCAATGTCATCAAAAGTTTTAATGCACTCATTATGGGTCATATTTGAACTTCATGTATTCCCAACTACTAAGAACGTATCTAATGATAGCTTGCATTTGTTGTTCATCAGAGAAGTTATGACTAGTTCACTTTAGCTCCCAAATTATGTTTGATATTTCTTTTAAATGTTACCTTATCGAAATAATTAGGGCGCAATTTATAAGTATTGAACTTGATGCCCAACCTCCTAAGTTTGGTAGCTTAAGTGCCCCTAAACATGACTTTTAGTGTGATCCACATAGCTTAAGCTGTGGGGTAAGCCTCATACTCGCACATGAGTTCATCAGCCATGCTATTCAGTAACATTATGCGAGCAATGTTGTTTTTTTATTTCTTGCCTTGAAAAGCCTTAAGATCTCTCATGTGCTACTGTATGCTTCCATGTTTTGGCTCAATCATTACATGGTTCAAAGTCTCCAAAACATCTTGATCCTCAAGGATGTAGTGAACCTTAAGATGCCATATATCATAATTATCCTCATTTAGCTTATCACCTCTATTAAGCATAGCAATGATGTTCTTAGAAGCCATATCTCAAACTTATTTGCACATATAGGCATAGCATATTTCAACATATACACAATATCCATGTTTGCTGCACATTGCAATCAGACCAGTAATGGTATATAATTAGGTTCATGATCGAAAGTCTATGTTTGTCTTACTTTCATCACTTGTTACCTAACTATACCATCATTTTTCTAATTCAATGATGCACATAACGTCAATTCATTATAATTCTTAAATGAGCCTTTAATCTATCAATTTAAGAACTCCCACTCAAATAAACGTCCATATAGTTTTTAAACGAGCCCATTGTCTACCAATTTAAGGACTCCCACTAGGATTACATATATATTTCTTATGCAACGATATGAACATAAACCAACATCTAAGAATAATTAATCACAATTATTCAAATTATGGAAATCAAACCATAACATATTCATATGACAAGAATAATTATTTAATAATATGAGAAAATGTTATATTTGATTTATAATATTAAGCATGAAAACATGTCATAATAAAAACATAGCATACTCAAAACATGTCGACACCTTTCAACCAATGTTTCAAGAACCGAACCATAGATGAAACTGGCAAGACTTTCGGGTCATGATTTGATTGGTTCAACCGATTAAAGCAATGGTTGGACCAAATGATAATTTTACACGCACACACACACACACACAAAACATACACATAAACACAATATACAAAATATGTAATAATGTAACACACACACACACATACATGGAAACACAATATACAAAATATGTAATAATGTAAGCATGAAAATCACAAAAAGAAATGTAAGCATGAAAACGCACAATGTCATGTCTACTGGACTGGGCATAGTAGTGGCCGTATCCACAAATATAGGCTTTATGGGTTAAATCCATTTGTCTCACTATCTTATTTCTTTCACATTAAAACCCTAAACTTCAACATAAAAAGAGTCCAATGTCGCTGGCCATTGAGTGGCAAGCTCTAGTTATGACTTTTGAGAGCAATCATAGACAACCATCGAGTAGTTCCTTTGCCAAACTGAAATGCCCACCAGCACTAAGACAATATTCCATGTGCACGGCTAAACGAAGGAGATGAGTGTGACTCAAGGATGATACATTATGGTTGGACAGACAACGATAACATGACTAACCAGTTATTGAAAATCCGCTCCAATATGAGCAATCGTTTAGTCCGGTTTTATTTGGTTCTAACTATTCAAAAGCAATTTGAAGACTCAAATGATTTTTAGTCTTAACCGAACTGTTGACATGGCTGGTTCCCAGTTCAACTGGTTGAGCAGGCCGATCCGGTTCGACTTTTAAAGTAATGCTCTCAACATGTTGACAATTTTTACCGTGTTGATAACTTCCAATATGTTAACCTACCGTGTCGACAACTTTTAATATGATGACAACTTTTTAATGCATCAATGACTTTAGCATGTCAACATTGACAATTTTCAACTTATCAACCATTTTGTTTGGATGTTGAACATAACCAAATTATATACAATTAGAAAGCTTATAAATAATAAGTTTTAAAATTAGATATAGAATGCCTAAATTGGCCTAGAGATGCACCCTACAAAGTTGCTCCCAAAAAAATGACTAAAAACATGATTTTCTTGGCCTCCCACTCGCTCTAAACAACATATGCATGCCACTTGCCATCATAACGGCATTTTTCGGCCACAAATCGATCACGATTTTGGTTCTCTTTTCAATTTGATTCAATTGGTGTAATAAAATTCACCATTTGATTTAAAGGTAAGACACATTCTCCACTTGTGCAAATGGGTCAAACGTTGGTCAATAGGGACGTATTCTTCAACCTTTTAAACCAGAATTTTCCAATAACAAGGGCCATCTTCTAATGACCATATCTCTCTCATTTCGCTATGAAGTTGCACATTTGGTACCTCATTGGAAAGCTTGCGAAAAAAGCTTTTCAATTATATATAATTTTAAAAATCTCTCTGAAGGTTTGTCCATTTTTAACTAAATTTTAACCACTTTATATCCATCGTATAGGCATCATTATATGTGAAAATCATAGCATATAATAGTCCTTACGTTTTTCTACTGAGGTTTGAAAATGCTTTAAAAAAGATAAATAACATGTGAAAAGAAGAGGGAGTACATCTTACCTTGAAGAATCAACCTTGCTCTAATACCAATGTAGGAAAGAACTTGGAGATTTAAGCACAATGAAATAAAATCATACCTGATCAAGTTGAGCCAAAATGCTCTCCAATGATATAGTTTGCACCACCACGCACTAAGCCTTGTAGTTTAATACAAGATCACTAATGGAACCTTGTGTGTTTTCTACAACAAACATACCCAAATCTAGAGAATCTATGCTTTCACACTCTCTTTCTTTCTTTTCATTTGTCATTTCTCCCTTGTCTTGTAGAATGGAGTGTCTAGTACTTCTATTTATAGAAGTTTTTTCATATATAGTAAATAACTTCTCACTTCTACATTTTCACACATTAAAAGTTATTGACCTAAAGAAATTACGTACCTACTCTCTCCAACCTTTAATCAAATAAATAAATACTTAATTAATCAATTAATTAACTAATCAAGTCTGATCATGCTATAGATCAACCCATAATGGGCGCCCCGTTTTCCAACATTTGGACCGTAAAACATCAAGTAATGGGAATTCATATTGATTGACATCAAGACAATGCTAGGCTTATATTTTAAAATTGTATTTTCATATTCTTTTCTTACCAGTTGTTAATAATAATTGAACTCAACTTAAAATCTTATAACAGTACAAATTCTATACACTTCTAACAATTAGTTATAAAACTTTATGTTAAATTATAATTAAATAAAAGGGTTATTTTACGCTATGCCTATATATTAGTAAAAGAAAATTATATTAGCAATGTATTTATAATATTTGCTAAATAAATTACAATATATTAATATTATAAAAATATTATTATGAAATATGTAATTTTTTATCTTTTCATAAAATAACATTATAATTAATCTACGATTGGATTATGACCTGATGGCTCAAGCCTTTAACCAGGTTAACTTCCTATTAGAATTATACAACTATGCATATTAAAGCCTATCTACCTCAAGAATGAGGTTTTTTATTTTATTTTCTCAAAATAGTGTAATTTTATAAACTATTTACTAAATTATGATAATTTTAAAATTATTTATTAGTTTGTGGTCTTTTTGTCACATTAGTAAAAGATATATATATATATATATATATATATATATATATATGACACGTCATGCAAAGAATAATTTCAATTTAATCTTTGTAAAAAACTAGCATTGTCTCATTAGTCAAAAGAAAAATCAATTTTAATAATATTTTAATTAAAAAAATAAAAAAAATAACTTTAAGTTATTCTTTCTAAAAACTGACACAACATCACATCGATCAAAGATGGAATCAATTTTAATAATTTTTTATAGAAAAGAACAATTACAAGTTGCTCTTTTCAAAAGACGATATCACATTAATAAAAAGAAAAAATTAGTTTTAATAAATATTTTAATAATAAAATAAAAAGAGTAACTTCAAGTTGCTCATTCTTTAAAGTTGATGCTCTAACTAGTTGTGCCTTATTCCCATGGCTAATATAATCTTCCTCACGCTCTTTATTTAAACCCTCAGGCAAGCATTCTTCCCAACTCTTCTCTCTTGTACACTCTTTCTTACAACTTTTAAATTTGTCTCTCATAGATACTTACATTTTTTTTATTTTCTTTTAAAAATGAGTCAATTTATTGTTTTTATCTATTCAAATGATAGAAAGTTTGAAGGGCTACAAGGGCTCACATTCAAAGGCAATAGAGACCAATTCAAATTAAACGCAGTATCAATAATAAGATGTTGAAGAGAAAGATTTATACTAAATTAAACCTTCAGTTTCATTAAATCATTTCTAGTTTCACATATAAATTTTTAATCTCTTGAAATGAGAGCAAATATATTGCTCTTGAAATATTTGATGGTGAAGATATTGAGTACATGATCAATACTTTTGATCAATACTCGACATGAAGAGAGGATTTTGGGTGAATTAGTCGATTGCATGTAGCCACGTAGTGAATAAAAGAGAACAAGCAATTGTAAGTTGCTCTTTCTTTGGGTATTTGACAGGTGGCGATTAAGAAAGAGCAACTTGAAGTTGTTCTTTTCATTTTATTATTAAAATATTTATTAAACGTGATTCGTACTTGACTAAGAGGGAATGGTGTCAGCTTTTGGAAGGAACAACTTCAAGTTGTTCCTTTATTTTTTTAATTAAAATATTATTAAAGTTGATTATTCTTTTGACTGATGAGACAATGTCAACTTTTTATAAAGAACAAATTAAAGTTACTTTTTACATGACATGACAATAAAATAAAATAAAATGTGAGGTCTCTTGCCAGCTTGATAGAAAAAGATCCCAAACTAATAAATAATTTTAAAAACTATCCTAATTTGATAAATAATTTATAAAATTACTCTACTTTAATAAAAATCCCAAGAATGAAGTGGCTAGAGACTGATTTAAGGAGGGGCGAGCATGGCCTAGGCCTCTCCTTTGCACCAAATTTTCTTTTAGCTACTAATATTATAATTTATTAAAATATAAAAGATTAATTATACTAACTTTTTCAAAGGTTAATACTTATTACATGGACACTTTTTTTGTTTAAATTTTTATACTCATATATCTCATTTTATGTATTGTTATTACACTTTAACATCATTTTTTATTTACGAAATTACATATATTTTTCATACTTTTTATGTATGGAAGTTAAAAAAATTGATATTTAATATGTGATTCATGATTTTATATATATTAATATTACAATTTTAACTCATTTTTCTATTATCTTTTAATTTTTATATAATAAACCTATCAACTTTTCTCACTTTCAATTTCACTCTTTTTCCCTTTTTAAAATCTATATATATAAAGACTTTTATTTTGCATATAAGTTATGATGTATAAGATACTTATTATTATGATGTATTTAATATTTAATGTAAATATTTCTTTCTTTATTTTTTAACTTTCTTTATAAAATTTTCTATATAATAAAAATATTTTTTAAGTAAGTAAGTAAAAGTATATATATTTTTAATTTAAAATAGTACATTTTAATTTTATTTTATTAAATAATTTAAAAATAAATACATTTATATTTGTTCATTTTAAATTTTTTTTATATTTAGCAATATAATAATTCATGAATTTAATCCCTTCATTATTATTTTTCGAGATAAGTGACTCGGTTTCTGGTGGCTGATGCTGCAACTCTATTGATGAGACTTAAGAAGACAGAGCCATATTATTTTATTCCCCTTTTCTTTTGGGTGAGAGACAGGTCCTTCATCATTGCGCAAAAATAGAAATCAGAAAGACCATCCAAATCCCTCATCCATCAGACCACTAACAACGGTTAGGTATTTGGGATAATTTTATGAGGATTCTAAATGTTTATTATTAAAAGGACATAAAATATTCCTTATTCCAAGAATAATTCAATCATACATAAGCAATGGAAGTCCATAAATCCAAGAAAACAATGAAAGTCCATACAAATTGTGCAAAGCAAACAGGAATTACATATTAAAATAACTCTAGGCTGTGTTTATGCAAATTGGTAGTGTCCTCGTGTTAAACCTCACATTATCCTTAAAAACAGGGGCATATCCTGATATCCACGTCTAGACTGAATTCAGAATTCACGTATTTTCTTCTTTGGATTTTGTCAGGTAACATGAATGCATTCTGACTGCAGAACCCTGACAGTTTCATTCATAAATCATAACTTTCTTGGTTTCTTTTCCCTCCAATTCCACCCTATTTCTTATTTTGTTTGGGTAAAATTCCACGTTACTTCTGTGTCTCTCTTTTTTAGCTAAAATCCCAAGGGTTCAATTATAAAACTGTTGTCAATTTTATAATTATGGGTAAAATATGTTAAACATTGCGAAGAATTAAATAAATTAACTTCATCCTGCTTAAAGCCATATTCAACCCAAGCAGAGTTTCTTTCAAAGCCAAAACAAATTCACACTTCTGAATGCCCCCCCCCCCCCCATCCCCTGCCTCTTCGTACCCAAACAACTAACATAATATACAAAAGAAAAAGAAAATATTAGAGAAAAAAAAAAGTGATTGGTTGTCTTTTAGTTAATTGAAAGGTGAGGGAGGAACTGGGGCTGGACAGAACTTCCACCCTTGATCCAGAGTTGATTCTCCCCGTTTGCACTTTTGTACCCACATATGTAAATATGTGCGCTTCCTGTTGGATTAGTTTTCCATGTGATTCCACACCCAAAAATGTGAGAGAGAGAAAGTTGAGAGTGGGAGAGACATATCAAGGTGGAGAACAACATGCACAATAAAGGAGACAAAAAAAACTACCTTACCAAAAATAAAATATAAAAATAAAAACAAAACTCTTTTGCTACTTATTGCTAGCTACAAAAATTTCTATAACTTTTACTGTAGTATTTCCTTTTCTTTTGTTTTTCACATTTTTTCCTTATCAAAGCAGCTTAATCAATAGAATTTGTGCACTCATAGATAAGAGAAACCTCCTTCTTCACCTCAACTCCAAAACCCAAAAATTTGGTCACCCATTCTCCAACCCACTCACTCACACATCTCTCTCCGCCACAGCACTGACCCCAACCAGTTATCCAAATTGCCAACTTCCATTTCCATTTTTATACATTTCCCCCCATACCCCATTTTACTTTTATCTAAATTAAAGTGAAAGAGATAAAAGAAAAATAAAAATTTTTAGTTGGAATAGTAGCTGGATTTAGCTGTAAGACCTACTCTTTCAAGAATTGCTTCACAATCTTCACGCTCGGTTCCAACACCTCCCTCTCCCAAATCTCCGAGCACCTCCCTCCGCCGCCTAGCGCCGCCTTAAACGCCGCAGTAGCGTCCAACCTCCTTAGGTCCCACCCCGCCTGTTTTAATCGCAGGATCTTCCTTATCTGCCTCTTCGCCAGTTGACACGTGTTGTTCTTGATCGCCCTCACCGCATCCTCGTATGCACCCCTCCGCATGCGATCCTCTTCCTCCTCCTCCCAACAGCCTCGAAGCCCCAACGGCGGCGGGTACTCCAAAAAATAACGGTCAAACTCCGGCACCCCAATGGCCTTCCTCAACCCACTCCGACTCGCCGAGTCATCCTCCAAATCGCCCGATTCCGAGTCGAAGAACTCGGCCAACTCGTCTACCATCCCCGAGTCAAGCATCTCGTCAACTCGCTTCAACAAATAATCAGTTAAAACGGGGAACGAAACATCTACCCAGAGGAAGCAACACTCGTACCTCAACCGAGTTAAGTCGGGTCGGATCGTCCGTGACAACTCATCAAACACGTTCAACTCGGGATCCAATCGCTCCACAAGAAGAGCGTGAATGAACGAGTTGGATCCTCCGACGACGATGGGGAGCTTACTCCGGGAGGTGATGTCGGCGACGACTTCACTGGCGCGCCGGCGAAACTCCGACGGGGTGAGTTCGCCGTTTGTGGGGTCGAACTCGCCGAGGAGGTGATGGGGCACGCCGTTGCGTTCTTCGATGGAGATCTTGTTGGTGGTGATGTCGAGGCCCTTGTAGACTTGCATTTTGTCTGAGTTGACGATTTCGGAGAAGGGGAAGAAGAGGGTGGCGAGGTCGATGGAGAGGCGCGATTTCCCGGTGCCGGTGGCGCCCATGATGACGACCACTTTATCCTTCCGGCGGTGGCGGCGCTGGAAGGCGGAGGTAGCGACCATGCGCGGTATGCACACGGTGGCGGTGGCCAAAAGGGGAAGTGAACAATGGTGCGGGTTGGTTGAGAAGAAGGGTAGTCTCATAGGAAGAAAAAAATGAGTTGAAAATTTTTATATATGTATTGTGGCTATGGGTGAGGTGAGAGACAGAGACATATACAGAATAGGAGAGACAGAAGATGAGGAACTTTGTTGTGAAAAGGTTGAAACTGTGTGTGTATATGTGTGTGGCGTGGGTATAAGTAGCGGGCACCTATGATGCAGTGAGAGGATTTATGGTAAATGGCATAAGAAGATTGGGTTGAGATGAGGAAGGGAAACTCTTTAGTAGTGGGATTTTGAGAGGAAAAGGCATTGCATAATGCATTTGTCAAATGATATATTTACCAGATTGAACTCAGCAATGCTTTGGTTTTGGCAACTCTGTGTCTTTCTGTTTGTGGTAAGGAGGAATTTGTTTTGCTCTTGGAGGAGGTGTTGTTGGGGGGTTTGGATACTAGATGTTGTATGCAATCTGGGATTGCATTAAATTTTTAGAGGCTTTTTGCCTTGCTCTTTCTGAATGGGGTTTAGCTGATATTAGCTCTTATTCCTCTCTGCCTCTGCTTTCTTCTGACTCTGTTTCTTTCTCTTGTAGTGAAATGAGATTGTTGAGATTATTGAATGGAGGGAGAAATAGGAAGGTCCTATTTAAAACACGAGTTATCAAGCATCACTTTTGTACGTTTACACATAGTGCATATTTTAACTTTTTTGTATTGGTATCCTCTTTAAATTTGAGATACTATTATCGTATTAAGTCATGGGAAAAACAGGGGTATGCTTGACTCATAATTTTTTTGACTTAATTCCTAATTTGTAATTTCATTTTCCTAAGGATTTTTTTTAAAAAAAAAAACGATGATCGAAGTTCAACAAGACTTTCCCTGAACAAGGATAATATCATCACAAATTCAAACTTCTCCCCTTTCCATCCTACGTCAAAAACCAGTACCATATTCATTGTTAATAATTAAAGAGAAGGGGCAGCATAATATAAACTAGCACATCCAATTCTATGATATCCTCAAAGGATTCTAACTTTACGTTACGTTTAATGTACTTGATTGTATAAAATTTGATAGTATAAGATAATATAATAAAATCTAATAATATAAATAAATTGATAAATTCTTATATTACTAAATATTTGATACACATAATATAAATAATTTAATAATATATGTAATATATTTATTATAATTATATTATCATTCACCTTTCTCATCATCACATTTTTCTTCTCACCCTTCACTTACCTCTATGCGTTGACCACAACGTGAACTTCCTGTGCATGAAGTCATCTCTTTAACCTGCAGCAAGACCCAACTGTGCGTGAAGTTCCTGCAAAAGTCCAGATCGGTGGTTGCAGATCTAGACCACGGTGGTTGCAGATTCGGCGATAACCATGGCCATCATTGTCTTCTTCCTCTTAAGAGTGAGTTGCAGCCTTCTCGTTACAGAGGCACCGCCTCCTTTGACGGCGAGCTGCACAGACGAGTTGCACTGCCTCCTTCGACCATGGTGGTTGCAGATCTGGCGATAACAATTGCAGATCTGACCACGGTAAACCCCAACTTGCTTGGCTATGGATCTCACGAATCGCGTTGCCGGTGGTGGTGAGGAATGGCAGCTATGGTGGTGAGGCAGAGTGGTGGGGAGGAACGATGGCTGTGGTGGTGAGGCAAAGTGGTGGTAGTGGGGGATGATTTTTTGATTTTGATGGGTTTCAGTTGTTGGGTTGTTTGATTTCTGAGTATAAAAGTGGAGGGTAGCGGTGGAAGGAAAATCCTATCAAGTTATATCAGGGAGTCATGGGGAGAATAATATTATACTATTAGAGTGGGATAAAAAGCTTTGACCAGATTTGACTATCTTATCAGGTAGACATACCAAACACCTGATAAAACCTGTTAGTATTAACTTATACTATCAGCTCCTCCTTATACGACGCACTAAACATAACCTTAAAATTTAGACTTCTACTATCTTATTATTCATTTTCAAATTCCTTCTTATCTAATCATTAAGTTCTTGTGAAGTTTTAATCAGTATCAAGGTCATTTCTAATATGCACCCTCTAAAAGATGGTGTGTGATACACCATGTGATCCAAGTCATTGATTTAATCATAAAAATAATCAATGGCTTGGATAAATTACAAGAAAGCAGGTTTTCTTTTTTGTTTTGTTTTATATATTGTTTTTATTTTATATTTTTTAGTTTTATGTTTTTTTTATGGTTTCCAACCACCGTCTGTCGTCGTCTTTACCATTGTCTACCGTCACCGACCACTAGTAGCCGCCACCACTTTTTTTTAACATTATACTATTTTTTTTTAAATTGTAAAATTGTGTAAATAATATCATTTAAAATAATACTAGTTAAAATTGTATCAGTCTTTTTATTTTTTTAATAAATAACTGTACATATCGAAAACCTTACAGATTTTAACTGATAATATTTTACACATACTGTAAAATTTTTAGTATGCACAGTTATTTACAAAAAAAATAAAATCCTGATATAATTATAATTGATATTATTTTAACTGGTATTATCTACATAATTATATAACTTTTAAAAAAATGAACAGTGTCAGCCGGCAAGTAAATAGTAACATCGGCAAGCGGTGAACATTACTTTCCAGTGTGAACAATGTTTTTTAGATGTGAAAAGTGTTCTCGACATGAACAGTATTTCCAGCCTACCTCTGACGTGAACAGTACATGATCTGAAATAAAAAAAAGGTAATCTATCTAAAAAAAACTTACTATTATAAATAAAAATTTAAGTGTATGATACACTTAAACTTGACATGATAAATAATACCCCCGCCTCAATATCAATGGCACAAACATGTTGAAGGCCTTCTGACTTAACAGACATATACCGACCCTCAAAGATTAAAAAAACAATTTAGGACTCAGATTCAAAATCTAATAATTATTTGTAACCAAAAAAATCTAATAATCATTAGTCACAATTTATTAAAAAAATTATAATTAATTAATTCATATAATATGAATTACCTATGATAAATTAAAAAATGACAAAAAAAAGTATCTAGTAACAACAAGAAACACTACATAACCGTTTACCCAAAAAAAAAAAAAAACACTACATAACCAATACAAATTAAAATATATCTTTTGATTTTTGATGGATCAAAAAGTTTAAAATAAAGAGAGACTTTCCCTATTTTAAAGTCAAAATAAATTACAAGTTTCAACGAAAATTTATAATAAAATTATAAATCATCTATTAACAGAAGATATTAAGAATCGAACCCAAATCATGCTAATTAGTGTTTATTTATTTCATATAAAGAAATATTCAATATGATAATATGTATATATTAGCTGTCACATGCACTCTAAGTGCAAAAACCACTAATAACTAACATGTAGGAGTATCATCAAAAGAGTCAATGACTTTTAAATTGATTTTCAATGAAGACTTTTTGTTTCTATTCAATCAAGCATGGGGACTTTTCAAAATTAATTTTAAGTATCTTCAAAAGAAGTCATTTATATTATAGATGCATGTAACAAAACTCTTGTTGAACCGATAATCCATATCATATACATGAAGTGAGATCATCACTATTTTTTATAAATATGGTTTATTTTCCCTTTATTTTTGGTTTATTGTTGAATCGTTACTTTTCCTTGTAGAGATTATGAATTACTTTACCATTCGTATATACGTTTATATTATTATGGAATGATAATTGACAGAAAATAAAGTCTTTTCATTTATTTTTTGGTGCAAAAGTCTTTTTATTTATTTATTGAAACAAGCAGACAGAAAATGTGAATTGGTGATATCCAAACGACATGTATATTAATGGGTAATTAGTTTGAGGAATATAAGAGTGGAGGCTATATTCAATTTTTTGTTCCCAAATTGATTACGTTACAAAAATGCATTTAATAATTTATTTTTTGTTATTTTTTTTTTTGTGTTAGATCATTAAATGTCCTTACATCCATTAAGAGTAGGAAAATAATTAATCATCATAACTCATTCTTCTAATAATCTTCTTAATTATTAAATAAAAAAATATTGAATATTTTTTATATTTTCAAGATACTGGATATATTTATTTTTCTATTTAATACTTTTTTTATTAAGTAGTAGAAGATTATTAAGAGAATATTTTACGAGGATATAACAAAGCTCTTAAGTGTAAGACTAATCCTTGCATGAAATTCAACTTGGCCTTGATGGACATCCATTAACTGTAAGACTAATCCTTGCACGAAATTCAACTTGCCCTTAATCATAAAATTCTTTCAGTGGATTAATTCAGACCTCTGCAATGCAGGTATATCAAGCTTAATTTGCCATATGAATCACTTAGCTGTATATTTTTTATTTTTTAATAAATAGACAAGTACAGCTATTAGACTTTTAATTGAGTGGTAGGTTGAGTTTTCACCAAAACCTGAAGGATTAAGGTTAATTCCTCTAGGATTTACGCGGTATCTTATGGTCATTATCATCTAGGATTTTTCATGACATACATATAACTTATCATGTTCTGTCCATCACTTAATAAATTATTTAAAGAAATTTAACAAGATAAATCATCATGCTTGAGTCATTTTTAACATTAACTGGATCAAAGAAATATATAATATATAAAAATTTCCCATAAAACAAAATTTAGCATTCTAATTTATTTTTTAAAGTAAACTTTAGAGCTTTATTTGTTAACATGTCTGATGATTAGTTACATCAATTCGTAATGTTATTTTTCACAAATTTAAATTATTAATGTTTAAAAGCAAAATATTATATGTATGATGAATTCGTCAATCACACGGACATAATAACTATAGTGTTTAAGTATAAGACAATTGTATTTGCTTAAAAAAATATCGGTTGTGCACAATCCATGATGGCAATTATTTTAACTGAAAGGTGAGGGTTATGATCAGAAAACTGTACTGAAAGCTAATCTAATGGCGTTTAGTCCAAACACATCAACCCGTGTTTGACTATCGATTTATAGTTCATTTTCCATTCTATTTTTCTACTAGCAAGTTTATAATTATATGAGAGTTTAGACTATTTTTAGATTACATCGTAATTTATTCTGACTTGTTTGAAATTATTTTTGACATGATTTTCCAGTATGTATTGATTCTTTCTCAATTTTTCCAACTCGGATTAATTCTGACGAAACAAGACCAGAGCAAGAAAATATATCAAGTGTAAAAAGGCCAATGAAGAGATATACGAAAGTGTGGTGACTGTATAGAATTGAATTTTTTTTAAGAGAAATGTTTTATTTCTTATAAAAAATTAGTTGAATTTATAAAATTAAGAAAAAAAATATCATTCTAAACAAGTTTTGTACGTGAATTTATTCATAAGTAAAATAAATTTTTTATTTTGAAGATTCTAAACACTGAACGGTTATTACATTACCTGTTAACAAATTGTATCTTACCCTACAAAAAATATTACAAATTGCATCTTCCACATGACTTCTATCTAAAGCTCTAATAACAATGCTATATTTATATTTAAAACAAAACACTGTTATATATAAAACATATTGAGTTTTTAACAAACTGCATCTTACCCTACCAAAAAAAAAAAAATACAAATTGCATCTTACACATGACTTCTAATGACAATGTTATATTTATATTTGAAACAAAACACTGTTATTTTAATAAAGGTGACAAAGCAGGTCAATCCGTCCTGCCCCGCCTTCAACCTGTCAAAATATGGGGCTAGACAGGTTGACTCATTTTAGGAAATGAGTTAGAAAAACTAACACACTCCATTTTAAGATGGATTGGTGGGTTGGTGGGTCAACTTACCTAATTCACCTAAAAATTAAAAAAAAATATATAAAAAATAAAAAAATCATAAAAATTTAAAATATAAAAAATTATAATTTATAAAGATTAAAAAAATAAATAAAAAATAAAATAATTATCATACTCATAAAAATATCATAAATACAAATAAAAAGACTTATTTATAACATTTTAAAAAAAACTTAACCCAACGAATTAATCCATTCCGCTCCACTTAACTCGCAGGTTATGAGGGTTGAGAAGTAAAAATGAATTAAAATCTTAAATTCAACTCATCAAAAAATAATAAATTAACGGATTAACCTAATGAATTAAACTCATTTTACCACCACCAGTTATGTATATAAACATATTGAGTTTTGAGTTCAATATTACATGTTTGATCTGACCTTGAAATAAAGATAGTCTTCTCTCACCTTAAATTTTTAAAAAATCGAAAATAATGGAGTTTTGAGTCAACATTGGTTTGACAAAATAAAATATTTCATGTGAGTTCTATTCCCACCCTAAAGTTTTATCGTAGGTAGGAGAGTGATAGTCTGCGAGGGTTGATTGAGTCCACTTTGGGTGGCTGCCACCGCTCTTCGCGGCTTTTCTGCTTCGCTTCCCACCTCATGATTTAGTTGCTATTCATGTAAACTATATCTTTCCATTATAATCAATTTAGACTCCTTAAATTTGAAAATAAAAATGGATAATTAATTGAGTTTTTCAAACAAATTCTTATGAATTCAATACAGTGAGTGTAAATTTTTTTTCTTTTCCAATTTATAATGTATTGACAAATTATTTTTATTCTTTTTTAAAAAGATCGCTAACGTGAATTTAGGGATGGAAACAGTCGATCAGGTCTTCACTAAACAATCGTGCACTCAAGTATACAAATATCTGATCTGAACCTGACTTGTTACCTATCAAAAACCTTTTTTTGGACCTGACCTGACCTGTTTAAGAAGTCTGACTTGACCTGAAACCTGTTTAAAAGCCTGATTTATATTAAGACTTCTAAATGGGTCAACAGGCCAAGACCTTCATATAGGCTTCAAATAGACTTAAGCCTTTAAACAGGTCTTGAAAGGTATTAAAAAAAATAAAATATAATTTTATAAATTAATATAAATAAGTCGACGTAATAGGCCTAACAAGTTTTATTAAAAGGTCAGACCTGACCTACTAACTGAAACAAATTTTTAAAATGTATGAGCCTAACTCATTTTTTAAATAGGTCAAACCTAAAACAGGCTAGGCCACAGGTCCCTAATAAGCCGATTGACTTATTTTCATCCCTACATAAACCTTAATATGTATGGACTTACTCTGAGGCTTTTTTTTGGTTACTACTTTTATGATCTGAAACAATTTTATTTTTCTATGGTAAAAGTACATTTTGTTGAGAAGGACAAATTTTAATCATCAGTTTAAAATAAGGAGAAAATTAATACCCAAAAATTCCTTGAATTTTACTTTATTTTAAAATAGTCATCATATACTTTTAAATTTAGATAAAAATTCCTTTAACATTTTTAAACTTGTAAACAGACCCTTCCTCATATAAGTTAAATAAAAAATATTCAAAACCCAATAAAAATCTCTTATAGCTAAGGCAAACTAACACTTAAACAAAAATTAATCCTATAAAACAAAAAAATATTTAAATATCTTGTGATCTCATCAACATAATTATTCATATGACTTATACATATTGATTAAAATACATGACGTGTATGATATAGAGCTGTGCTATTTCATACAAGATATCTCACACGAATCCGTTAATGAATGAGGTGTCATATCATACCGTCAGTCTTCTATTAAATAAAATAAGTGGATATTGAAAAAATGAACTCACATATCTCATTCTTGAAACTTGTCACAAAAACAGTTTCATGATCAATGTCCTTTCTTTATTTTTTCATATGACTTTTAAAAGTGATTTTATATTTTTGAATTGTTTAATATTTTCTATTTTATGAAAATAGAAAATAAATAAAAAGGATAAATAATTTAATATTTTCTTATAAATAATATGAACAAATTTGGTATTAGTATGTGTATTATCAAAACATGCAAACCACATGCTAAACAATTTTAGCTTAATTAGTACACACATGGATTTATTTACTAGTTTAAGAAAGTTTAGTTCTGTCTCACTCGGGTTTGAAAGCTCAAGATAATTATTTCAAAACGAGGTTGTCCATGCATTGTTCTCTAAAAATAATAAGCTCCACGTAACTTTTTATCTTTAAAAAAAAACTCAAGGTGACTTTCTGCACTTATTGACATTTAATACATTTAATTTGATTAAGTAACAAAAATTAAAAATAAATATCCCAATAACATGACAAGAAAACAATAATAGTGTGCGAAATAAAAATAAATCTTTTGAAGATTTTATTTTTGTGGTTACTAAAACTTATATTAGTTATATCAACCATACTTTTTAATCCTTCTTTCAAAAAGATAATATAACACCATAAAATTACAATAACAAATCAGGAAAAAAATAAATCTCAAAATATAATTACAAGATTTCAAATATAAAATTGTACTTAGATAGACTTTCCTCAAATGTTAAATGTTAAATGTAAAATGTAAGTTAGTAAAAGTGCACAAAGAATGCAATGAAACTAACATATTACAGAATGGTTTTTTATTTAAAGAATGTGTGGGTTTAAATTAATTTATTTTTTGATAAAATATCTATAATCAAAATGTTACACAAAAACTTTAGTTAAAAAATATAGAAATTAATAAAATCAAATCTGTTGGACGAATTCTTTCTTGCAGGAGTATTCTTTCTCCCTCTTTGTACTAGAGTTACAAATATTTTGTGAAAAATGAGGAATTTTTGTTTAAATTGTGTTATTTTATATATTTTATTTAAATTTATAAAAATACAATTACAAAATTTTAACCATCATGTAATTTCTCAGTAATGCACATGTATGAAGAAAACTAATGCCTTATTGCCTTATAGTTTACCCAAAAAAAAAAAAACTAATGCCTTATAAAAGAAAGTCATTTAATTTTTATAGCACATAATTTTAAAACTTCTAGGAGACCAGCACTTATGTGCTACTAAAAAATTGTGTCTGATTTAAATGTAAAGATAATATTATTTTTATTACTATTATATAACAACAGAATATAGTAGAACTATGTTTAAGTACTCACAAAAGATATTTATTTATTTCAAAATATGTTCATTCCATTTATTCACAAAACATTTCTTTAAAAGATTACAATGTATATAACAGTTATTCATTTAACATGATATAGTCATATTATTTGTTTTTTGTTGTTAATTCTTGAACATAATAACTCAAGAAACTTATACGAATTTACAATATAAATGTGAGAAAACCTCTAAATATGTTGAGAATTCGTAACCACATGCTAAGCATGGGTGAAGATAAAGAACTTTGTCTAATGCAAAAGAAGAGAAAAGGTAATAATACACTTTTCGTGCCTTAACTTTAATTTAAGTTTTCATTTTTTTTCCATAATTATATTTTATTTCATTTTTGTTCCAAATATTTTTAATACACACCAAATTCATCTTAATTAGAAATATTAAAATAAGTCAAGTTTAATAAATCGACTTAAATAACTCAATAAAAAGTGTTAATTGAACTAAAAAAATTAAAATTTAAATGTACTTTTGACTTGACAGGACTAGTTGAGTCTGACACGACCAACCCATATATTACATTATTATTTATGCTTAAACTAAAAATTCGATATGCCATAATATCTTAATATGTCAGTGTAATTTTTACAATAGAGAGATATGCACTTCTTTTTCATCAGCTATATTATTTTTTTTAAATACAAAATTTAATATTTTCCTAATCATAATCTTAATCCTAATTATTTATACGTTGCTTCCTAATAACTTTCATTAATTCTTTCAAATTTTTATTTTTCATCAAATTAATAACATATATGTTCAACTTTTAAATTTTTTTGTAACTTAATAAAATTATAAATTAAATCTTTAGTTTTTCTTTAATTAAAATTTCATATTTTAAGAGAGTTGTTAGATTAATTTAAAATTTAAAATGTATCATTATTTTATATAAAAAAATTATATTTTAACTAAAAAGTTATTATTTTATGTATGACAAAATTTCCACTAAAACTAAAACAGCGCTATACGAACTTAATTGACAAATTTTAGTTTATAACAATATATAACTAATATTATAAACAAATTCTAACACATACAACACTAATAACAAGTTCAAATATTAATTAGCAACATTCAAACATTATTATCATCAACAACAATACAAAAATATAATTTAATTAAATAGCATCTAGAAAAATTAACAAGAACCATGGGTGGAGAGATGTTTGCTCTATTGAAGGAGTTTCTTGTGCTCCTCCTCTTTGGTTTTCCTCTACAGTATCTAGAAAGGTTAAGAATGGGAAACACATAAGATTCTGGCATGACTCTTGGATTGGCAACTCTAGTCTTAAGGGTACTTTTTCAAGATTATATCAAATATCCTCTGACAAGAATGCATGTGTTGCTCATATAGGTGAGTGGTTTAATGAGGTGTGGTGTTGGAAATGGAGATGGAGGCGGAATTTGTTTTTGTGGGAAGAAGACTTTTTATTTGAATTATCTTTTTTGTTTAATTCAGTAAGTTTATGCAAGGAGGAGCAAGATGAGTGGATTTGGAAGGAAGACAGCTCTAGGATCTTTTCTGTCAAATATGCTTATTCTTTTTTGCAAATCCAGCTGAATCTTGGGGCTTTTAATAGTTTGGATGTTGCTGTGTTTAAACGTTTCCCCAAGTGTCATGTTCCTTTGAAGGTGTTAGTTTTTTCATGGCGTATATTGATTGATAGACTGCCTACTCGCCTAAACTTACTTCAGAGAAGGGTCATAAATGAGCAATAGGGGGTTTCTTGTATCTTCTGTTTCCTGCAGGTTGAAGACTCTGACATTTGTTCTTTTCCTGCCCGACGTCTTATTAGGTTTGATCTAATATTTATGCTTGGTTGGGTTTCTCTGCTGTCTTACCGTATGGTGGTCAAGCTCATTATTTTCAACATGTTAGATGTTTAAGAGGTAAGCGGTTTAGAAACTTTCGTCATATTTTCTGGCATGCTGTTACGTGGTCTATCTGGTTGATGCGTAATAAGATTTTGTTTAAAGGGGATTCTTTTGATTTGATTGGTGTCTTGGACCTTGTTAAAGTTAGATCTTGGTCCTAGTTTATGGCAAGGGTGGGGAGTTTTCAATGTATTTTCTCATATTAGTGTATGTCTCCTATTGATTGTATGACTTGCTGTTAGTTCTACTACTAGTTGGACTTTTATATACGGGTTAGAGTACCCCGTGTACTCTTCTTAATATATCTTTGCTTATAAAAAAAACAAGAACCATGGGTGATTCAACCATCTATATATTATTATACATGTAAGTATATAACATATTATAATATAATTACACATAAAAATACAAAATAAAAAAATAAAATGTTTAATTTTAATTCAAATATATATGCTACGTGGATTAGCATTAATCAATAATTAAAATATTATTTAAATAATTAATATATATTAATTATTGTATTATGATTTATAATATAGCACTTGGTCAATTTTATGAATATTGTAATTGGGCTTTTGTTGTGGGTGGCCTGTGATAGGTTGGGCTATTTATTTGGTAGCCTATTGAGAGGTCTCTACTTTTATCTGGTAAGCAAATAAAAACTGACTTCCCTATTAGGCAGTTTTAACACGTACATAAAACTTACCAGGTAGAGGGCAGTTTTTCTCTCACACGGGGTTTCTTCTAGATCCCTTCACATAACATCAATGGATTGCAGAATCATGCCAGGTACACATTCTTAATCTATTTCTTGAATACAAAGTAATTAATATGCTATAATATTGTATCTATAATTAATCTAGGTTTAAAGAATTGAAATAAATCTATCAATTGGTATCAGAGCAAGATAGATACAGATTATGACTATTATATTTTCTTTTCCATAATTAAATCAAAAATTTGTATACCCTAATTTATAAACCCTAAATGTGAAAATTGGGATTTTAATTATGTTTTCGCTGTCATGAAAATTATGATGTTTTACATGATGTTTTCCGCTGCATTGTATAATACTGTTGTATATGTAAATGAACTCAAAGGATAAAGATTTTGTTTCGATACTTGCGTCTGATTGAGAATTTTTATTCATGATATTCCACTGCAACATGTTTCCATCACGTATTAAAGAATCTGATTGTTTTTAACGAAACAATTGAATATGAAAAAGTTCTGCTGCTTAATTCCTTGAAAAGAATTAGTTTCTTGATTGAAAATGGCCAACATCACTTTTTCTTATATGAAAATTGATGGACATGATTTGTCTTATATGGAGGTGATTGTTTTCGTAATGTCCATCAAGTATTTGCAGTATGTGGATTATGTGAATATTTAAAGTCAATTGATTGAATATATACTTATGAATATGGACAATTGATTTTGAAATTCCTTCTTTGACTGAAACGACTTTTATGTGCTTGATGGCTTGGCATGTATTGGAGAAAGCACATAATGGTGCTATTCACTGTGCACCTTCTTTGGTATATGATACTCTCCTTGTTAATGTGTCATAGTCATGGAATTAATTTTTTAGTCTATATGTGAATTGAATTTTTTTTATTATACATAATATGAGGTTATCTTATTTTATTAAGCATAATTGCTGATAATGAGCTCACCTATTGTGGGTACAATTGTGCAAATTGTATGAGTTGAATGATTAATTTTTTTAATAATAATTTTTCTTGCATTAATAGTAATTAGACCCTATTAGTGTGCTGTTATTAATGTAATTTGTTATTGTACAATGTGTTGTTAGATTTATGCTTATGTCAATTATCTTTTGAGTACCCTATCAATGTTAGCAATTTTGGTGATATAAGATTTGTGCATTGTATTATTATATTTCTTATTTATTATGGTTCGGGACCCTTAGACGGGACCATGATAAGTAAGAAATTTTTCTAAAGGGCTTGTTTGGTTGTGCATACGGAACCATTTAATTCTCTTGTTGCATGATAACATTGTGCATATTTAATGTTTTCTTTTTGTTGAAATCATGCCAGCCTCTTTGCCTATGCAATTGACTTCTGTCAAGACTTTGAATGGGACTAACTTTGAGGATTGGAAAGAATCTCTAGATTTCTATTTAGCTATCACTAATATGGACTTGGCTTTGAAAGAAGAAGAACCTGCTACTCTTACTATTGAGTCCACTGCTGCTGAAAAGGCTTCTTGTGAAAAATTGGAGCACTCAAATAGGTTGTCTTATGGTGATGAAATATACTATGGAGAAGTCAATTAGATAGAGCATTCCAGAGAGTAAGAAGGCTGAGGAATTTCTTAAATCTGTTGGTGAGAAATTCACGACTTTTGATAAAGCTCAGAAGGGCCAATATCTTTCTTTGATTGAGAAGACTATATATGATGGTGTTAGTGGAGTTCATGAGCACATCATGAAGTTAATGCACTATTTTAATAAACTGAAGTCTCTCAAGGTTGATCTTGGTGAGAGTTATCTAATCTGACAGGTTCTAGAGTCACTCCCTTCTCAATTTGATGTTCTGAAGACCTCTTACAAACTTAAAAAAATAAGTGGACAGTTGATGAAATAATTACTATTATATCTCAAGAAGAGGATTCTATAAGGAAAGGGAAATCACATAGTGTTTAGTTTGCTGGTTCTACTTCTGGTACTAAAAATGAGAAAAATAAAGGTTACAAAGGCAAGTTTCAACATGATAAGAAGAAAGGAGGGAAAGTATCTCAACACCTAGAGCCTAAGAAGAATTTCTTCAAGGGAAACTGCAAGTATTACAAGAAGTATGGCCATAAAGTGGATGATTGTTACATTCTCATGAAGAAACTTGAGAAGTAAGGTACACTCCTAGCTTTAGCTTGTTTTTGAGTCAAATGTGATTAATATTTCTCCCAATACTTAGTGGTTTGACTCAGGTGCGACTATTCATGTTATGAATTCTTTACAGGGGTTCACAAGCTTGAGGAAGTCAAGTAATGCTGAATTGAAGATCATTGTGGGAGATGGAGCTAGAGTATCAGTAGAAGAAATAGGAGTAGTTACATTATAATTTACCTTCTAGACATACTTTATTATTGATAGATGTTGTTTATATACCTTCCATGAGAAGGAATTTAATTTTAGTTTTAGCTTTGGATAGATGTGGCTACACTTTTGAATTTGGTAATGGAAAAGTTGTTGTTTGTTTTAATTCCATTGCCGTTGGTTCAAGAGTTTTGTGTGATGGGCTATATATGCTAAATTTGAATGATATGTCTATTAACTCCGTTGTTGGAAGTAAGCGTAGTAGGACTAATGAGAGTTCTTCTATGTTATGTCATAGATGCTTGGGGCACATCTCTAGGCCCCGAATTGAAAGACTAGTTAGGGAAGGTATTATTCATAACCTTGACTTCTCTGATTTTGACACTTGCATTGATTGTGGTAATGGTAAATTCACTGCCAAAACTAGGAATAAAGGAGCGAATAGGTGTGATGATGTGCTACAGTTGATTCACACAGACATGTGTGGACCTATTACACCCACTGCGATGGGTGCATATAGGTATTTTATTACCTTCATAGATGACTTCTCCAGATTCGGTTGGATAGATCTTCTCAATGAAAAATCTAGTTCTTTGGCTGCCTTCAGATCCTTCAAGGCTGCTGTTGAATTGAAGACACGTAAGAAGATTAAATGTGTGAGGTCTGACAGATGAGGTGAGTATTACGGTAGATATGATGAAACTGAAAGAAATCCAGGACCGTTCGCCAGATTTCTCGATGAATGTGGAATTGAAGCTCAATATACTATGCCTGGTACTCTTGAGCAGAATGGAGTTGCAGAGAGACGTAACTGCATGCTTATGGATATAGTGAGATGCATGTTGAGCCATTCGTTATTTTCAAATTTTCTTTGGGCAGATGCTTTGAAGACTGTTGTGTACATTCTTAATCAAGTACCTAGCAAGTCTGTGCTGAAAACTCCCTATGAGCTAATAACTGGAAGAAAGTCAAGTTTGAAACACTTTCATGTGTGGGGTTGTAAGGCATAAGTTAGATCTTATAATCTTCAGCAGAAGATGCTTGATCTTAAGACTGTTAGCGAATTTTTCATTGGCTACTGCGTGGGCTCCAGAGGTTGTAAATTCTATTATCCTTCCCACTCCATGCGAGTCATCGAGTCTGGCCGAGTGATATTCTTTGAGGATGATTTGGACAGTGGGAGCCATACACCATGACCAGTTACTCTTAAAGAAGACTGGACCGTAGTTCTTGTACTGGCTATTTCACTTCCTGCAGATAGCATGGTTTCATTCAATCATAATGATGATTAGGATCTTTGAGGAGAAGATGATGTAGTGGCACCACCAGCTGATGTACAGGAACTAGATGACATTGCTGAAGTAGTCTTATTAAAACGATCTCAAAGAGTACGCAGGCCTTCTATACCAGATGACTATGTAGTGTATCTTCAGGAGCACGAGTTTGATTTCCATGATGACGATGATCCTATCAATTTTAAAGAGACAATCTCTAGCTCTCATGCTTCCGATTGGCTAAATGTTATGTATGATGAATTGTCTTCTATGTCTCATAATACTGTTTGGGATCTCATGGAGTTACTTGTTGGTTGCTAACCCATCGGGTGCAAATGGGTTTTTAAAACTAAGCATAGTCCAGATGGTAGAGTTGATAGGTACAAAGCTAGACTAGTAGCAAAAGGCTATAGTCAAAGAGAAGGCATTAATTATATGGAGACTTTCTCACTAGTCCCTACAAAAGATGCATTTCGAGTTGTTATGGCTTTAGTAGCTCACTTTGATTTAGAACTTCACCAGATGGATGTGAAGACGACTTTTCTGAATAGAGATCTAGCCGATGACATCTATATGGTTCAGCCTAATGGTTTTGTTGAAACAGGTAAGAAGCATTTGGTTTGCAGACTTAAAAAGTCTATTTATGGACTGAAATAGGCATCCAAGCAATGGTATTTAAATTTTGATCAGGTTGTCACTTCTTTTGGCTTAAAAGAAAATGCCTCAGATCAGTGCATTTACTTGAAGACTAGTGGGAGCAATTTTATAATTCTTATTCTATATGTCGACGATATTCTTCTTGCTAGTAGCTGTGTTAAACTTTTGACTGAAACAAAAGTAATATTGAGTAGTCACTTTGATATGAAGGACCTTAGTGATACTTTAGTTGTTTTAGGCATCCAGATTTACTGTGATAGGTCATGTGACATTCTTGGATTGTCTCAGAGAGGATATATTGAAAAGATCCTTAAGCGGTTTAACATGCATTTTTGCTCCCCATGTGCGGCACCTGTTCAAAAAGGTAATAAACTCTCTATGTAACACCCCGAAAATTTCTTATTTTCTGTTATATATGCTTTTTATAATATTTGTAATATTTAAGAATTTTTTTAGAATTATTTGATTATTTTAATATATTCTTCGATTTATGTGCCACTGAGCGAGGCCGGGAAAATAATATATTTTCTTCGAGGTCGAAAAACTTTGGGCTGTGAAAACGTCGACGAGGGATCTTACTAAAGCCGAGGCTGAACACAGTTTACTGTTGGGAATTGCGGATCAAAATATCTCGCAGCGGAATAATAGGATTCCCACACAGGATCCATGCGAAAAGTCCATAATCCGAGTTTTTAAAAATTACCTCTTGAAGCGTGATAAACACAAGCGAGGTGAATCACCAACACCGTAATAGCCACGATGTTTTAACGGTATCCACACGAATGGACTTGCAAAAGGAGTCACGCCTGTTTCGCGGTGCTAGTGCGAATAGAAGAGAAGAACCTTTCACTGCTCTCACTCACTTTCTTAGGTGCGGCTAAGGTTGTGATGTAACATCTATAGCAGCCCCCTTAACAGGTTTACTATTTATAATAGTGGCTGCATTAAGTGAGTGTGAGCAAAAGAAGGTAGGTAAGTGCAACCCTAAAACCCATCTCATGAGTTAGGCCCACAATTGAATCCGAGTCCAACTTGGATCCTTATTGCTCCAATTTAGTCTGTTTCTAAGTGTGCGACCATGCATTCTCATGACGTTGGTAGTAATATTAAAATCTCATTTTAATATTACAAACAAAGTTGAGCGGTATCTAGCAACACATCACTTACCCAAGGAATGAGAATGTCAGTGATTTGACATAACCTATCCGTGATCAATGTTTCCGTGTAGTTTAGTCCCTTTGTCCAGATATCCAGATTGAACACAAGGCATGGAACGTGTCACCCTTGTTTAATTCAATCTTCAGTTTCCTGATTCCCGAGTAGACAAAAAAAAAAAAACAAATGAGATCAATATCTCATATTGACTCATTTGAGCATGGCCATGCATTTCATAGTCTCACTCAATCAGGGGGCCCAAAGATATCACTCCTGTTATGTAGGAGGGACAAATCCCATCTAGGTCACTCACATTCCTCCACATGCATCGCAATATGTCTAATAACCAACTTTATAATTATCTTGTTACAGATGACGTTTGATGGCATTTAAAACACACAACTCCTCATGTAGGAATCGTAGTGATTTCAGGTCAAAGAACCACATACACCATTATCACTATGAGAATCGCTTATGACACTCACGTAACGATCCACGTAGCGTTCTCATGGCGGGTCTGTCCAATACATCATTACTCTAATATGTATCCATGTGTAGACTTGATATCTCATATCCATGACCCGTGAGATGTGGTCATCAGTCTACGCACATACTAGTCTCAATGCATTATTGTTGTCCTAATTAACAATAATACTTGACTAGGGATACTTAAGAATAGTATTTTATCCAATAGGATCTCACCATCAAGTCATCCACTTGATGTCCTATAGTATCAAACTTACTATTCTAAGGACTTTATTATGTCTATAAAAAAAGAACACAATAAATGAAATGCCTCATATATCAAAAAATAGCATAATATAATGTATGTCAATACAAACAAAATGTATTAGCCACTAGGGCATACACCAACATTTACAAAGTTTTATTTTTTGAGATTTTATCTAATAAATAAAATCATGATAACGTTTTATTATTCGTTGGACGATAAATACTATTTTTGCTAATTGTAACCTTTTCTCACTGGATAATAGTTTTAGTAGAGTGTTAGTCATCTTTTCTAGCGAGTACTTTAATGATATCACCAAGACGACATCACCATGACATCACCCTTGACTTTTTCAAAAAGTGTGTGAAACTTCTCAAGGAAGCTTTATACCAAGCTTCTCAAGGAAGCTTCACATTTCCTCTCTCCTCCTTGGACTCAACGGCAATTGGAGGGAAAGATGATACCAATTGTCATCTTTTCACTTTACCACACATTCACTTTTCACTTTACCATTTCAAAAAAAAAATCATCACTTTTCACTCTCACTTTTCTCCTTTCTCTCTCACACTTCCTTTTCTCCATTCTTCCTCTCCATTCTCACGTCCATACACACCATTTTGGCCATCCATCTTTGTTCCCTCTAACCAACCTTGGTTCTTGAATCTCCTTGTCATATAGAAGCTTTTCTCTTTAGTGATCATCTCTTGATTCTTCCATCTTCATCACTTTCTACTAAGCCCTAAAACTTGAAGCTTTGAGGTAAAGTTCTTAATTTTCATCTTTTCTCTTCTCATTTTTGTGATCATTGGTCACCTTTGTGATCAATGACTCATCTTTTCAATAAGTTTTGGTTGTTGATTGTGTGAGTTTGACTATCCTAGGGTTTCGTTGGTGGTGGTGGACGAAAATTGTAAGGAAGCATCAATGAGCTTGCTTTCTTTTGTTGTCTCTTTAGGTAAGAGGGAGATCATCCTCTTCAACCTATCATGGTGGTGAGGAACACATTTTTGTGTTGATGGTGAGGAATCCATGTGTGGGTTGCTCACTTTGTTGTGTGATTTTTAGTAATGTTGTGATTGGTTGTGTTGTATGACTTTAATACTTGCTATTGTGTAACTTGATGGATTTGGAATGCATTGGATGCTTGGATGTATGTATAGAAAGCAAAGGATTCTTACCCTTTTAGTTTGGAGGCTCACGGCCAAGAGGCCATTTGATGGGTCCAAGATGGAACTTTTGTGCTAATTTGGGACTTAAGCAATTAAATGATGAATGGTTAGAGAAGTGATGAAAAATGTTGGATTCCTAGTCCCTTGGAGGCTCACGGCCTCATTGGGCACTCATTGTGAGACTTTTATATCAAGCTAAAATTTAGTTAATTAAATGAGTAGACACTTAATTAGAAATTCATAATATGGAAAGAATAAAGAAAAAAATTTATCCTATAACCTATAGTGATTTTTGGGCCAAAGAAAGAACATGAGTGTGAGTTAGGTTTTGAGAAACTTAAAATGATTATTCTAAATGAGTTTGGTCTAAAAACAAAGGAAAGAACTTATTTAATTAAAAGTAATAAGGATTGAATGAAAAATACTAGAGAATTTCCCTAGAGAGGTTAACAGAAAAATAAAATAAAATAATGAAATTGAGGTGTAACTTTCATATCAAACTTTAAAAAATATGTTTTCACCCTTGAGATTTGGACAATGACTTGTTGTGAGTCCATAAGTGGGACCAAGGATTGTTGATAATTGATTGGGCCTAATGTAGCGTGTAATCATGGACAAGTTATACTATTATTGAATATCTGTATATATGTGCATTGAGTCATTATGCATTGTGAAAGTTCATTGGACTCTATTTGTAAGGCTGTATGCCTAGGAGATGAATCACACCTACATGCAGGTGCAAATAGACTAGTGTAGATCACTTGTTGACCTTGGGGGCGTCGGGGTGCAGGTATCTCATAATGGACAGTTGGTAGCTCCTCTGTACCGTGGGACAGAACGATGCAAACACACCGACGATCCGGACCGAGACACTGTCCTATATCGCGATCTTGTGAAGAATGCCTTGTATAAGCCATGTTACGCAATTTGTTGATATTGAAAGCACTTGATTTGAGGCTGATGAGATACAGGCATGTCTCCTTGATCATTCTCTCTGATGTCGTGTTTAGCTCTATGGAGTAGGATTTTGGTACCTTGTGCATGTGCATAGTTTGTCAACATATTTATCTGGCATAAATATATATGATTATGGATTTATTTCTTTTAATGATATTATGACTATCTGCATTATCAAATTGTTTATCATCTGAATCCTGATGCTGTTTATTATATTTGCTATGCTGTATGGTGTCCTGCGCCATTTCTGGTTCTTTACTTCCATAATTGGTATTGATGTTGGATATCTCACCTCTTTTCTGTATTCTACTATTCTGTTTATATCTATACTTTTTAAAAGACCGAGGCAAGGAAGAGCTTAAGTTTCTTGGTTTTGGGGCGAGTTAGTCTTCTGCTTGGCTATGGCAACCCGGCGAGGTTTCCTTGGGTATGCTAGACTGAGGTTCCATGGAGGTGGTGACTCTTGGCACGTCGACTTGATCACTGAGCGCTTTATCTACGTAGGAGATGTGACCATATCTTTGGCTTGGGGTTGTTATAATCCACCTGTTTTCTCTTTTGATGTTATCTGGTAAGCAAATAAAAACTGACTTCCCATTAGGCAGTTTTAACACGTACATAAAACTTACAAGGTAGAGGGCAGTTTTTCTCTCACACGCGATATCTTCTAGATCCTTTCACATAATAACAATGGATTGTAGAATCATGTCAGGTACACATTCTTGATCTATTTCTTGAATACAAAGTGATTAATATGCTATAATCTCGTATCTATAATTGATCTAGGTTTAAAGAATTGAAATAAATCCATCAATTGGTATCAAAGCAAGATAGATACAGATTATGACTATTATATTTTCTTTTCCATAATTAAATCAGAAATATGTATACCCTAATTTATAAACCCTAAATGTGAAAATTGAGATTTTAATTATGTTTTCGCTGTCATGAAAATTATGATGTTTTACACGATGTTTTTCACTGCATTGCATAATACTATTGTGTATGCAATTGAACTTAAAGGATAAAGATTTTGTTTCGATACTTGCGTCTAATTGAGAATTTTTATTCATGATATTCTGCTGCAACATGTTTCCATCACGTATTAAAGAATCTGATTGTTTTTAATGAAACAGTTGAATATGAAAAAGTTTTGTTGCTTAATTCCTTGAAAAGAATCAGTTTCTTGATTGAAATGGTCAACATCACTTTGTTTTATATGAAAATTAATGGACGTGATTTGTTTTATATGGAGGTGATTGTTTTCGTAATGTCCATCAAGTATTTGCAATATATGGATTATGTGAATATTTAAAGTCAATTGATTGAATATATACTTATGAATATGGACAATTGATTTTGAAATTCGTTCTTTGACTGAAATGACTTTTATGTGCTTGATGGCTTAGCATGTATTGGAGAAAGCACATAATGGTGCTATTCACCGTGCACCTTCTTTGGTATATGATACTCTCCCTGTTAATGTGTCATAGTCATGGAATTAATTTTTTAGTCTATATGTGAATTGAATTTTTATTATTATAAATAATATGAGTTTATCTTATTTTATTAAGCATAATTACTGATAATGAGCTCACCTATTGTGGGTACAATTGTGCAAATTGTATGAGTTGAATGATTAATTTTTTTGATAATAATTTTTATTGCATTAATAGTAATTACACCCTATCGGTGTGTTGTTATTAATGTAATTTGTTATTGTACAATGTGCTGTTAGATTTATGCTTATGTTAATTATCTTTCGAGTACCCGATCAATGTTAGGAATTTTGGTGATATAAGATTTGTGCATTGTATTATTATATTTCTTATTTATTATGGTTCGAGACCCTTAGGCAGGACTATGATAAATAAGAAATTTTTCTAAAGGGCTTATTTAACTGTGCATACGGAACCATTTAATTCTCTTGTTGCATGATAACATTGTGCATATTAAATGTTTTCTTTTTGTTGAAATCATGCCAGCCTCTTTGCCTATGCAATTGACTTCTGTCAAGACTTTGAATGGGACTAACTTTGAGGATTGGAAAGAATCTCTGGATCTCTATTTGGCTATCACTAATATGGACTTGGCTTTGAGAGAGGAAGAACCTGCTACTCTTACTATTGAGTCCACTGTTGCTGAAAAGGCTTCTCGAGAAAAATGGGAGCACTCAAATAGGGTGTGTCTTATGGTGATGAAATACACTATGGAGAAGTCAATTAGACAAAGCATTCCAGAGAGTAAAAAGGTTGAGGAATTTCTTAAATCTGTTGGTGAGAAATTCACGACTTTTGATAAAGTTCAGAAAGGTCAATATCTTTCTTTGATTGAGAAGACTAAATATGATGGTGTTAGTGGAGTTTGTGAGCACATCATGAAGTTAATGCACTATTTTAATAAACTAAAGCTCTCGAGGTTGATCTTGGTGAGAGTTATCTAATCTGGCAGGTTCTAGAGTCATTCCTTTCTCAATTTGATGTTCTGAAGACCTCTTATAAACTCAAAAAAATAAGTGGATAGTTGATGAAATGATTGCTATTATATCTCAAGAAGAGGATTCTACAAGGAAAGGGAAATCACATAGTGTTTAGTTTGTTGGTTCTACTTATGGTACTAAAAATGAGAAAAATAAAGGTTACAAAGGCAAGTTTCAACATGATAAGAAGAAATGAGGGAAAGTATCTCAACACCTAGAGCCTAAGAAGAATTTTTTCAAGGGAAACTGCAAGTATTGCAAGAAGTATGGCCATAAAGTGTATGATTGTTACATTCTCAAGAAGAAACTTGAGAAGCAAGGTACACTCCTAACTTTAGCTTGTTTTTGAATTAAATGTGATTGATATTTCTCCCAATACTTGGTGGTTTAGCTCAGGTGCAACTATTCATGTTATTAATTTTTTACAGGGGTTCACAAGCTTGAGGAAGCCAAGTAATACTGAATCGAAGATCATTGTGGGAGATGGAACTAGAGTATCAGTGGAAGAAATAGGAGTAGTTACCTTGTAATTTACCTTCTAGACATACTTTATTGTTGATAGATGTTGTTTATGTACCTTCAATGAGAAGGAATTTAATTTCAATTTTAGCTTTGGATAGATATGGCTACACTTTTGAATTTGGTAATGGAAAAGTTATTATTTGTTTTAATTCCATTGCCGTTGGTTCAAGAGTTTTGTGTGATGGGCTATATATGCTGAATTTGAATGATATGTCTATTAACTCCGTTGTTGGAAGTAAGCATAGTAGGACTAATGAGAGTTCTTCTATGCTATGATAAAGATGCTTGGGGCACATCTCTAGGCCCCAAATTGAAAGACTAGTTAGGGAAGGTATTATTCATAACCTTGACTTCTCTGATTTTGACACTTGTGTTGGTTGTGTTAAAGGCAAGTTCACTTCCAAAACTAGGAATAAAGGAGCGAATAGGTGTGATGATGTGCTACAGTTGATTCACACAGATGTGCAGACATATTACACCCACTGCCATGGGTGGATATAGGTGTTTTATTACCTTCATAGATGACTTCTCCAGATTCGATTGGATAGATCTTCTCCAGGAAAAATCTAATTCTTTGGATGCCTTCAGATCCTTCAAGGCTGCTGTTGAATTGAAGACAGGTAAGAAGATCAAATGTGTGAGGTCTGACAGATGAGGTGAGTATTACGACATATATGATGAAACTGGAAGAAATCCAGGACTGTCCAGATTTCTCGATGAATGTGGAATTGAAGCTTAATATACTATGCCTGGTACTCTTGAGCAGAATGGAGTTGCAGAGAGATGTAACCGCACGCTTATAGATATAGTGAGATACATGTTGAGCCATTCGTCATTGCCAAATTTTCTTTGGGGAGATGCTCTGAAGACTGTTGTGTACATTCTTAATCAAGTACCCAGCAAGTCTGTGCTGAAAACTCCCTATGAGCTAATAACTGGAAGAAAGCCAAGTTTGAAACACTTTCATGTGTGGGGTTGTAAGGCAGAAGTTAGATCTTATAATTCTCAACAGAAGATGCTTGATCTTAAGACTGTTAGGGAATTTTTCATTGGCTACTGTGAGGGCTCCAGTGGTTATAAATTCTATTGTCCTTCCCACTCCATGGGAGTCATCGAGTCTGACTGAGTGATATTCTTTGAGGATGATTTGGACAGTGGGAGCCATGCACCATGACCAGTTACTCTTAAAGAAGATCGGATCGTAGTTCTTGTACCGGCTGTTTCATTTCCTGCAGATATCATGGTTCCATTCAATCATAATGATGATTAGGCTCTTCGAGGAGAAGATGATGCAGTGGCACCACCAAGTAATGAACAGGAACCAGATGACAGTGCTGAAGTAGTCTTATTAAGACGATATCAAAGAGTACGCAAGCCTTCTATACTAGATAACTATGTAGTGTATCTTCAGGAGCACGAGTTTGATCTCCATGATGACGACGATCCTATCACTTTTAAGGAGGCATTCTCTAGCTCTCATGCTTCCGATTGGTTAAATGCTATGCATGATGAATTGTCTTCTATGTCTCATAATACTATTTGGGATCTCGTGGAGTTACCAGTTGGTTACTAACCCATCGGGTGCAAATGAGTTTTCAAAACTAAGTATAGTCCATATGGTAGAGTTGAGAGGTACAAAGCTAGACTAGTAGCAAAAGATTATAGTCAAAGAGAAGGCATTGATTATAAGGAGACTTTCTCACTGGTCCCTACAAAAGATGCATTTCGAGTTGTTATGGCTTTGGTAGCTCACTTTGATTTAGAACTTCACCAGATGGACGTGAAGACAGCTTTTCTGAATGGAGATCTAGCCGAGGACGTCTATATGGTTTAGCCTGATGGTTTTGTTGAAACAAGTAAGGAGTATTTGGTTTGCAAACTTTAAAAAGTCTATTTATGGACTGAAATAGGCATCCAAGCAATGATATTTGAAATTTGATCAAGTTGTCACTTTTTTTGGCTTAAAAGAAAATGCCTCAGATCAGTGCATTTACTTGAAGACTAGTGGGAGCAATTTTATAATTCTTATTCTATATGTCGATGATATTCTTCTTGCTAGTAGTTGTGTTAAACTTTTGACTGAAACAAAAGTAATATTGAGTAGTCACTTTGATATGAAGGACCTTGGTGATGCTTCAGTTGTTTTAGGCATGTAGATTTACCGTGATAGGTCACATGGCATTCTTGGACTGTCTCAGAGAGGATATATTGAAAAGATCCTTAAGCGGTTTAACATGTATTCTTGCTCTCCATATGCGGCACCTGTTCAAAAAGGTAATAAACTCTCTATGTAATACCTCAAAAATTTCTTATTTTCTGTTATATATGCTTTTTATAATATTTATAATTTTTGAGAATTTTTTTGAAATTATTTGAATTATTGGATTATTTTAATATATTTTTCGATTTATGTGCCACTGAACGGGGCTGGGAAAATAACATATTTTCCCTGAGGTCGAAAAACTTTGGATTGTGGAAATGTCGACGGGGGATCTTACTAATGCCGAGGCTGGACACAGTTTACGAATTTTTTATTTTGAGATTTTATCTGATAAATAAACTCGTGATAATGTTTTATTATCTATTGGATGATAAATACTATTTTTGCTAACTATAACCTTTGTCCATTGGATAATAATTTTAGTAGAGTGTTAGTCATCTTTTCTAGAGAGCACTTTAATGACATCACCATGACATCAGCCTTGACTTTTTCAAAAAGTGTGTGAAACTTCTCAAGGAAGCTTTATACCAAGCTTCTCAAGGAAGCTTCACCTTTCCTCTCTCCTCCTTGGACTCCACAGTAATTGGAGGGAAAGATGACACCAATTGTCATCTTTTCACTTTACCACACATTCACTTTTCACTTTACCATTTCAAAAAAAAGTTTCATCACTTTTCACTTTCACTTTTCTCCTTTCTCTCTCACACTTCCTCTTCTCCATTCTTCCTCTCCATTCTCACGGCCATACACACCATTTTGGCCATCCATCTTTGTTCCCTCCAACCAACCTTGGTTCTTGAAACTCCTTGTCTCATAGAAGCTTTTCTCTTTGGTGATCATCTCTTGATTCTTCCATATTCATCACTTTCTACTAAGCCCTAAAACTTGAAGCTTTGAGGTAAAGTTCTTGATTTTCATCTTTTCTCTTCTCATTTTTGTGATCATTGGTCACCTTTGTGATCAAGGACTACTCTTTTCAATAAGTTTTGGTTGTTGATTGTATGAGTTTGACTATCTTAGGGTTTCGTTGGTGGTGGTGGATGAAAATTGCAAGGAAGCATCAAGGAGTTTGCTTTCTTTTGTTGTCTCTTTAGGTAAGAGGGAGATCATCCTCTTCAACCTATCATGGTGGTGAGGAACACATTTTTGTGTTAATGGTGAGGAATCCATGTCTAGGTTGCTCACTTTGTTGTGTGACTTTTGGTAATGTTGTGATTGGTTGTGTTGTATGACTTTAATACTTGCTATTATGTAACTTGATGCATTTGGAATGCATTGGATGCTTGGATGTATGTATAGAAAGCAAAGGATTCTTACCCATTTGGTTTAGAGGCTCACGGCCAAGAGGCCCTTTAATGGGTCCAAGATGAAACTTTTGTGCTAATTTAGGACTTAAGCAATTAAATGATGAGTGGTTAGAGAGGTGATGAAAAATATTGGATTCCTAGTCCCTTGGAGGCTCACGGCCTCATTGGGCACTCAATGTGAGACTTTTGTATTAAGCTAAAACTTAGTCAATTAAATGAGTAGACACTTAATTAGAAATTCATAATATGGAAAGAATAAAGAACAAAACTTTATCCTATAGCCTAGAGTGATTTTTGGGCCAAAGAAAGAACATGAGTGTGAGTTAGGTTTTGAGAAACTTAAAATGATTATTCTAAATAAGTTTGGTCTAAAAACAAAGGAAAGAACTTATTTAATTAAGAGTAATAAGGACTGAATGAAAAATACTAGAGAATTTCCCTAGAGCGGTTAATAGAAAAAAAATAAAATAATGAAATTGAGGAGTAACTTTCATATCAAACTTTAGAAAATATATTTTCACCCTTGAGATTTGGACAATAACTTGTTGTGGGTCCATAAGTGGGACCAAGGATTGTTGATAATTAATTGGGCTTAATGTGGCATGTAATCATGGTAAAGTCATACTATTATTGAATATCTGTATATATGTGCTTCGAGTCATAATGCATTGTGAAAGCCTGTTGGACTCTGTTTGTAAGGCTGTATGCCCAGGAGATGAATCACACCTACGTGCGGGTGCGAATTGTAACACCCCTCGATTTAATAACCACGGCACAATCGTCATTATGTCGCGGTCACTAAATTTCAGTGTGCTAACATTTTCAAATAACAAACTTTACCAAAATGTTAGTCATTTCTCATATGAGGAAAATAGGAGCCTCGAATGAATAGTTACATATACAACCAATTAAGATATGAATTATAAGATGTATTCAATTTACAACATTTAAGTCTGGATAATCACCTTAAAAACAGACACATACCCCAAAATACACTTTATATAGGTAATGCAAAATAAAATATAAACTACCCACATCATATCCACAACTAAGGAGTTGGGCACTCCATCGAATCTCGAATGCGTGAGGCAACTCCGAGCTCACCGGTGTAGCGAGAAATACAAGATAAGGTCTTCAATCGCAGTCTTCTTCATGGTCAAAGTCAGATCCCCAACATATCGCATACGCTTACCGGTCCAGTCGACTCGCCGAGTCCTGGCACCACCAGTGAACACAATTCGAGCGAACCCAATAGAACTCCCTTCGCGACGACATCACCGGATACAGTGGGTCAAACCAAGAAAATCCAGAGGAATCCAACCTCGTTCCCTCTTACAGTCTTTAACCAAATTTTTACATAGAGCAAGAAAAGTACAAGAAAGAGGTAAGACATCCTACTATCATTACCAATTATAGCAATAAGAAACCAAACGGCGCAAAGTGCCCACATAGCATTTTTTACAGCAATAATGATAATACACATTTAGTAGCAGTTATAATCAACCAAACAGTTCCAGGCAGTTATATATATATCAGTAATGCAACAGTTCCATTTAAAATAACAATGAATGCCAGATAATTCATGAACCCACTATCCATATGCATACAAAATCAAAATCCTACTCCATGGAGCTAGACACAAACGGTCGGAGAGAAAGATCAGGTGACATGTCTGCAACTAGGCTGCCGAGGCCAAAGTGCTATAATTCTGAATTTTCCCACGTGCACATCATGGCATTATATAGACAGTCTGCACTAGATCGCGATATAGGACAGTGTCTCGGTCCGGATCATCAGTGTGTTTGCATCAGTCTGCCCCAAGGACAGAGAGCTACCAACTGCCCATTGCGAGGTACCCGCACCCTGACGTCGCCAAGGTCAACCGATGACCTACACTTGTCTACTCGCACCCGCACTAAGGTGTGTTCAACTCCTAGGCAACTAGGCCTTATGACAGTCCAACGGACATTCACAATGCATACAGACTCTATGCATAATCATGTATGATTATTATTACATACTATTCTATCATATGTCACAATTTGCCAAAGTAAGAATTAACACAATCAATGGTCACTCACATGGACCCACAATAACATAATATTGTTGTTAAATAAATTAATACATTTTAAAAGTGTATTATGAATTCTTGCTTAGGTTTAGCTTTTCTTACAAAGTTTGTCTCTAAAGGAATTCTCTTAATTAATTGAATTCTCTTAATTAACTAAATTCTCTTAGATAGCTTATTCATATCACTTAGAAGGTTATTCTAAGATCTCAAAATCTTACACTCTCATGTTCTTACCCTAATTAAAATTATCCAAAGTCTTATGAAAATTCCATTCTTGGTTCTTTAAAATTTATGGATCTCAAAGTGTAATTTAATTTCCCAATTTGCTAATTCTTGCATCCTGTTACCACTAATTAAATCACTAAGTGTTAGATGATAATTATAATTTTGGATTCGACGAAGAAATGTCTCTAGTGTACGATTGAGGCTGCCTTTCGACGGAAAATGTCCTGACAGAAGCAATGTTGGTAGAAAGACATTGATTGACAAGAATGGCTAAAAAGGTCAGTTTCTGTTGAATGTTCGGTCGAGTGGTGTATAGAGTTGTCGAATCCATTAGAAGATTAGCAGAAATCCTATTTTCGACGGATGGATGTTGACGTTGGAGAAAGCTTCCAAGTGTTGAACTGATGAAGACACAAAATGGTCAGAAATTCAAATTCGACAGATATGTCACTCGACGGGTATTGACATTCAAACTCCACGGATATTGACATTGTGCTTAACGGTCAGAAGTCCAAACTCGACGGATTTGGCATTGGAGAAGTTTCTTTTCAATGGCCAGACATCTTAACTCGACGGGTATTGGCATTCTGACTCGACGAATCTTGACATCCCAACTCGACGGATTTGGCATTGGAGAAGTTTCTCTCCTAAAGGGGTCAGAAACTCTATTCGACGGATTTGGCATGAAGATTAATTTTGACGAGCATGGTCAGGAGTTCATACTCGACGGATTTTGACACTACACTAAATGATCAGGAGATCAAATTCGATGGGTATGGTCAGAAGTTCAAATTGTTACTATTTTTCACATAAAATCCTCAGATTTCTGGGCTCAAAACCATGACCATCCGAGAACCAGTCGGACGTCATTTCCTTCAATATTATACATTCCAATTCATTCAGATATATCAAAACACACAAAAACAATCAAATAGCACACATACATCACAAACAACATGCAAACAGAGGATGACCCTCAATACCAATCACAGACAACGTTCCTAAATGCTAAAAGAGGTTGAGGAGGAGTGTCTTCCTCTTACCTTAGAGAAGCACAAAGAAAGCAAGCTCCTTCTATCCTTGAAATCTGGTTCTTCACCACCACCAACAACCTTGGTGTTCAAATCTGAAAAATCAAAATCAAAGAGTGAAAATAGAATCCATAGTCACCAATGTGACCATGGAATACGAAAATGGGGAGAAAAGAGAAGAAAGTTGAGAGATTTACCTTAAAGCTCCAAGCTTTGATGTTGGGCTGCCAACCACAAAAATGGAGGAGTAAAGAAGAGCTTCACCAAGAAGAAAACTTGAAGATGGTGAGGGGGAAACAACGGCCCCTTTTGGGTTGATACAAAGAAAGCTTGAAATCAACAATGGTGGTTGTGGGTGTGTAGCCGTATGGAGAAGAGATAAAGAAATGAGAGTAGACGTGAGGGAGAAGGAGACCAGCGTGGATGAGAGAAAATAGGGGGAGAATAATTGGGATATTACCCCCCAACTGTGCTGCACAATGAGAGTGAGGAGAGAGAGTGAATAGTAGTTGGAGAGGAAGCTTCCTAGAAGTTTCCTTGAAGCTTCTTTGAGAAGCTTTGCACAATTCTCAATAAAGTGCATAGCAAGCTTGTCTCCTCAATTAAATACATCTGACAATGATTTAATTACACTGTTAGAATTATTTTCCCCGTGAATAAAAGTTACAGCCGATGAAAATAATATTTTATCATTCATCAGATGATTTTATGATACAATGATTTTATTTATCAGATAAAATCTTGAAAAACGTAAACCTCGCAAACTGTGCCCGGCCTCGGGTTTAGTAAGATCCCCCGTTGACACGTTGACAGTCCAAGGTTTACCAGCCTCAGGGAAAACATTTCGTTATCCCGACTCCGCTCATTGTACACGTAAAACGAGGAATATATTAAAATATTCGTCATTTCTAGAAAAATTCACAAAAATTCCTAAAAATCATAAATATTATAAAATGATTATTTATAATGAAATAAATAATTTTTGGGATGTTACAACACTCCCCTTCAAAAAGGAAATTTCGTCCTTGAAATTCATCATATCTTAGAACAAACGTGACTGTGTTTCTTTCATTTCGTCTCCTAGTTCTTGTGTTATATCTTCAGCTGCATCAATCCAAATTACTGGCAATAAGGTTGCTTCCTTCCACTAAGTATCTTATATTAACGGGCAAAAACGTGTTGACGTCATAGGCCGATCAATAAAAGATTCTACGCCCTTGAGCCTTTAGCCATCCAACAGCCAACTCTCCAAACAATTGTACATCGTGGAATGGCTCTATCGATCTTATTCTTCTTGCTCACTTAGTAAACAACTAAGCATATTTTCTTCTTAAGGCATTCGCTACGACATTCGCCTCTTTTGGGATTTATACTAAAACGAAAAAGTCAAAACCTTTCGAACTTCTAATCATCATCTCTGCCTCATTTTCAACACATTCCAATAGGACAAAATACTTCTGATTCTTGAGATTACTAAAGACATTAAAAATTTCTCCTTGTAGAAAATACTTCTAAATCTTCAGTGCAACTACGAAGCTAACTCTGAGTTGGTGTAAGGTAACCCTTCTCATGTATTCTCGATTGTCACTAAAGCGTATGTTATCATTCCTTCTATTCTGATCAAGCACACGTTCCAATTTCCAATGCGAAGCTCCACTAGGCTTCCCAAAAGTTCATTGGGATTTGGGCAGAATCATCTTTAGCGAAGAAATCGGGTGTCTCTTCAATTCTTGAAAATCTTTCCTTATATGCACCAATCCTATAAACTTGACTCTCATGCATGAGTTTTGACAAGAAATCTTGCCACTTTGGAGAATTCTGCGACGAGTCTCCTATATTAACCAATTAATTCCATTTGGCTACAAATTTCCATTACGGTCGTCAGTCTTTCTCGTTGAAGAAACGCTTCGAGTTTCGATGGGTTCACAATAATTCCATCCCTTGAGATCGCATAGCCCAAAGGTTGAACTGCCTCCAACTGGAATTCGTACTTAAACAACTTTACATATAACTTCTTCTTCTTCAGGATTTTAAGCATCACTCCTAGAGATTCGGTACGTTCCTCCAAACATCAAGAATAGATCAGAATGTCACCTACGAGGACAACGACAAATTTGTTTTCAATAAAGAAGAGAGACTATATTCAAGTAATTGATGAACATTACCGAAGCATTCACTACACAAAACGACGTTACGAAATTCCCGTAGTGCCCATGACACGTCAGAAAAGTTATTTTGAAGAAATTTTCTACCTTTGAGTGAACTCAATGATAGTCCAGAACACAAGCTGGTCTTAGAGAAAACAGCGGCATTCTTCAATCGATTTGTCAAACCGTCTTTCCTTGATTCGAACAAAATGTCTAATAGGATAAGTTCTCACCTAATTGTACTACGCTTGGTGCATTGTTATAGTTCAGATTCGGGAACATATTACTCAACCGAAGTATACTAGAAACGTTATAAAGATTAGAAAGAAAAGTAGGGAAATCACTTGATTTACCACTGGACCCGCCTAATGAGGAGTGTGATGTATGGTCCAATAAAACTTAGGAGTGAGTTTCATTGATTCACATCTAGGAAATTTGTATCTCAAGAAACACTAAGTTTCCGTTGAAATCGAACAACGAGACCCGTTTAGAAAACAATCAATCCTCTTCCTGAGATTAAGTCTGTTCATGAAGAAAGTAAATGATTGAATTGGTAGAAAAGGGTTCCAATTTCTATCAACAATAGGATAGTTTTAAATAAACTTGATGTAACGAGAGCAAGCTTACAAACGAGAATAGTATCATTCGAGTTGAAAGGAAATGAATATACAAACAACTCAATTCCATAAATGAACTCTTAGAATTTCATTGGAATATTTCAACAGGGTATGGTTGGAAGATAACTAATCCCTTTTGTAACATTACATCCAATTTGTAAAAGAAGTAAACAAATCAGATCAACAGAAGGATTCAGTCTTTAACAAGTCATAGGATAATTTAAACAACTTGGCTACCATCAACAAGTTCTTAGCAGCCAAAATAGAAATAACTTAGTCAAAAGATAACAAAGGTACGAACATCCCTGCTGGATTTATACATTCATACGTTATAAAGAAATGGGTTACCCCCGGAATTAAACAGTACAATCACAGGGTCATCCATCGTAGTACAAGCTCCCTTGTTCAGGTCTTCAGTCTTGGATGTTTCTACTCCACTAGAGAAATTAACTCTCATTTCTTCATGAGATTGTGAAGTGCGTGCATCACCAACAAAAGGCTTCGTCCCTTGCGAAGTACAGTTCTTAGCCACATGTCCTAGCTTTCTGCATTTGAAACAAATTATCCCTCCGATCGTACAATCCTTTGTTAAATAGTCCTTTCCTTTCCACACTTGAAGCAGATTACCCTTTTGATCGCATATGGAGGCTTTGTCTCATGTAAAACATAATCCCTCCACACATGTCCTTGCTTTCCGCACTTGAAACAAATTCTTCCTTTGATCTTACAGTCCTTCATGAAGTGGTCCTTTCCGCACTTCTTACACATTGATAACGGTACCACAGTTGGATTGGACTTACTACTACTCGTACCTCCTTCAGGCATTTGTTGTTGCTGTTGTCCCCTTGGTCGTAGCGTATACAGTTTTTGCTCAAACCGATTGGCCTTCCTATGGTTCCTCCTTTAGAACTTCGGTAAACCAGAGTTACCCCAAAGTCGACTTTCTTCCTTCAAATTTCGAACCTCAACTTCCAATTCCTACTGTTGTGCGGCTCTCTGATCTTGGCGTGTAGTTACATTAACCATTCTTTGTATTTCTTCGATTGCCACAGTCATGCCATCATTGTCACTCCCCGCGTTCACACACTTACATTTACCTCGAGTCATTGTCTTCCTTTAAGAACAAACAAATCAAATAATAAGGAAAATCAAAAGCATTCATTCCAAACAATATTGTCTCTTTTTGGAAACCAAGCACAAAAGTCACATAACCCAATCAAGACAAACCCAAAAGACTATAACTTGAGCTCCTTCATTCTGCCTTCTGCAACACGATCTCCTGTGAGTCTTTGACTTCTATGTAGCTCCTCCAGCCAAACGTACGTCAGATATTCTTTTCCAAAGAGAATCAATTTTTGAAAACTTCTTAGTTACCTCAGTCCGCAAACTTCGCAAGTCTTATTTAACTACCCTTTTTCTAACCCAATGGCTCAAACAACTCTAGAGGTAACACAACAAGGGTATAAATGCAAACAAACCCCAAGCAAGTTCAGTCATACCAGCTGAGCTTCTTTCTAAGAACTCCTATTGCCTTAATATGCTTAGGTGAAGTCATAGTTTCCTGTAGACATAGAACATTATACATTGAGTGGGCCAATACTCAATATCATGTAACTGTGCAACAGTAGCTACCAACACTCAACCTACGGCAAGCCATGCCTTCCTTTCCCAACATCTCAATCAAGAGACAAGGAAGTACACAACATACAAAAACTTCAAACATATCTAAGCATAGTCAGTCCATACCCTGGCTCAACAGGATGAACTGAGCTCTGATACCACCTTAATGTAACACTCCTCGATTTAATAACCACGGCACAATCGTCATTATTCCACGATCACTAAATTTTGGCATGCTAACATTTTCAAATAACAAACTTTACCAAAATGTTAATCATTTCTCATATGAGGAAAATAGGAGCCACGAATGAATAGTTACATATACAACCAATTAGGATATGAATTATAAGATGTACTCAATTTACAACATTTAAGTCTGGATAATCACCTTAAAAACATACACATACCCCAAAATACACTTTATATAGGTAATGCAAAATAAAATATAAACTACCCACATCATATCCACAACTAAGGAGTTGGGCACTCCATCGAATCCTGAATGCGTGAGGCAACTCTGGGCTCACCGGTGTAGTGAGAAATACAAGATAAGGTCTTCAATCGCAGTCCTCTTCATGGTCAAAGTCAGATCCCCAACATATCGCATACGCTTGCCGGTCCAGTTGACTCACCGAGTCCTGGCACCACCAGTGAACACAATTCGAGCGAACCCAATAGAACTCCCTTCGCGATGACATCACCGGATACAGTGGGTCAAACCAAGAAAATCCAGAGGAATCCAACCTCGTTCCCTCTTATAGTCTTTAATCAAATTTTTACATAGAGCAAGAAAAGTACAAGAAAAAGGTAAGACATCCTACCATCATTACCAATTATAGCAACAAGAAACTAAACAGCGCAAAGCGCCCACATAGCATTTTTGACAGCAATAATGATAATACACATTTAGTAGCAGTTATAATCAACCAAACAGTTCCAGGCAGTTATATATATATCAGTAATGCAATAGTTCCATTTATAATAACAATGAATGCCAGATAATTCATGAACCCACTATGCATATGCATACAAAATCAAAATCCTACTCCATGGAGCTAGACACAAACGGTTAAAGAGAAAGATCAGGCGACATGTCTGCAACTAGGCTGCTGAGGCCAAAGTGCTATAATTCTGAATTTTCCCTCGTGCACATCATGGCATTATACAGACAGTCTGCACTAGATCGCGATATAGGAAAGTGTCTCGGTCCGGATCGTCAGTGTGTTTGCATCAATCTGCCCCACGGACAGAGAGCTACCAACTGCCCATTGCGAGGTACCCGCACCCTGACGCCCCCAAGGTCAACCAATGACCTACACTTGTCTACTCGCACCCGCACTAAGGTGTGTTCAACTCCTAGGCAACTAGGCCTTACGACAGTCCAACGGACATTCACATTGCATACAGACTCTATGCATAATCATGTATGATCATTATTACATACTATTCCATCATATGTCATAATTTGCCAAAGTAAGAATTAACACAATCAATGGTCACTCACATGGACCCACAATAACATAATATTATTGTTAAATAAATTAATACATTTTTAAAGTGTATTATGAATTCTTACGTAGGTTTAGCTTTTCTTACAAAGTTTGTCTCTAAAGGAATTCTCTTAATTAATTGAATTCTCTTAATTAACTAAATTCTCTTAGATAGCTTATTCATATACACTTAGAAGGTTATTCTAAGATCTCAAAATCTCACATTCTCATGTTCTTACCCTAATTAAAATTATCCAAAGTCTTATGAAAATTCCATTCTTGGTTCTTTAAAATTTATGGATCTCAAAGTGTAATTTAATTTCCCAATTTGCTAATTCTTGCATCCTGTTACCACTAATTAAATCATTAAGTATTAGACGATAATTATTATTTTGGATTCGATGAAGAAATGTCTCTAGTGTACGATTGAGGCTGCCTTTCGACGGAAAATGTCCTGACAAAAGCAATGTTGGTAGAAAGACATTGATTGACAAGAATGGCTAAAAAGGTCAATTTCTGTCGAAGGTTCGGTCGAGTGGTGTATAGAGTTGTCAAATCCATTAGAAGATTAGCAGAAATCCTATTTTCGATGGATGGGTGTTGATGTTGGAGAAAGCTTCCAAGTGTTGAACAGACGAAGACACAAAATGGTCAGAAATTCAAATTCGATGGATATGTCACTCGATGGGTATTGACATTCAAACTCGACGGATATTGACATTGTGCTTAAGGGTCAGAAGTCCAAACTCGATGGATTTGGCATTGGAGAAGTTTCTTTTCAATGGCCAGACATCTTAACTCGACGGGCATTGGCATTCTGACTCGACGAATCTTGACATCCCAACTCGACGAATTTGGCATTGGAGAAGTTTCTCTCCTAAAGGGGTCAAAAACTCTATTCGACGGATTTGGCATGAACATTAATTTCGACGGGCATGGTCAGGAGTTCATACTCGACGGATTTTGACACTGCACTAAATGATCAGGAGATCAAATTCGACGGGTATGGTTAGAAGTTCAAATTGTTACTATTTTTCACATAAAATCCTCAGATTTCTGGGCTCAAAACCATGACCATCCGAGAACCAGTCGGGCGTTATTTTCTTCCATATTATACATTCCAATTCATTCAGATATATCAAAACACCTAAAAATAATCAAATAGCACACATACATCACAAACAACATGCAAATAGAGGATGACCCTCAATACTAATCACAGACAATGTTCCTAAATGCTAAAAGAGGTTGAGGAGGAGTGTCTTCCTCTTACCTTAGAGAAGCACAAAGAAAGCAAGCTCCTTCTATCCTTGAAATCTGGTTCTTCACCACCACCAACAACCTTGGTGTTCAAATCTGAAAAATCAAAATCAAAGAGTGAAAATGGAATCCATAGTCACCAATGTGACCATGGAATACGAAAATGGGGAGAAAAGAGAAGAAAGTTGAGAGCTTTACCTTAAAGCACCAAGCTTTGATGTTGGGCTGCCAACCACAAAAATGGAGGAGTAAAGAAGAGCTCCACCAAGAAGAAAACTTGAAGATGGTGAGGGGGAAACAACGGCCCCTTTTAGGTTGATACAAAGAAAGCTTGAAATCAACAATGGTGGTTGTGGGTGTGTAGTCGTATGGAGAAGAGATAAAGAAATGAGAGTAGACGTGAGGGAGAAGGAGACCAGCGTGGATGAGGGAAAATGGGGGGAGAATAATTAGGATATTACCCCCAAACTGTGCTGCACAATGAGAGTGAGGAGAGAGAGTGAATAGTAGTTGGAGAGGAAGCTTCCTAGAAGTTTCCTTGAAGCTTCTTTGAGAAGCTTTGCACAATTCTCAATAAAGTGCATAGCAAGCTTGTCTCCTCAATTAAATACATCTGACAGATGATTTAATTACACTGTTAGAATTATTTTTCCCGTGAATAAAAGTTACAGCTGATGAAAATAATATTTTATCATTCATCAGATAATTTTATGATACAGTAATTTTATTTATCAGATAAAATCTTGAAAAACATAAACCTCACAAACTGTGCCCGGCCTCGGGTTTAGTAAGATCCCCCGTCGACACGTTGACAGTCCAAGGTTTACAAGCCTCAGGGAAAACATTTCGTTATCCCAGCTCCGCTCATTGCACACGTAAAACGAAGAATATATTAAAATATTCATCATTTCCAGAAAAATTCACAAAAATTCCTAAAAATCATAAATACTATAAAATGATCATTTATAATGAAATAAATAATTTTTGGGATGTTACAACACTCCCCTTCAAAAAGGAAATTTCGTCCTCGAAATTCATCATATCTTAGAACAAACACGATTGTGTTTCTTTCATTTTGTTTCCTAGTTCTCGTGTTATATCTCTAGCTGCATCAATCCAAATTACTGGCAATAAGGCTGCTTCCTTCCACTGAGTATCTTATATTAATGGGCAAAAACGTGTTGACGTCATAGGCCGATCAATAAAAGATTCTATGCCCTTGAGCCTTTAGCCATCCAATAGCCAACTCTCCAAACAATTGTACATCGTGGAGTGGCTCTATCGAACTTATTCTTCTTGCTCACTTAGTAGACAACTAAGCGTATTTTCTTCTTAAGGCATTCGCTACGACATTCGCCTCTTTTGGGATTTATACTAAAAATGAAAAAGTCAAAACCTTTCGGACTTCTAATCATTATCTTTGCCTCATTTTCAATTCATTCCAATAGGACAAAATACTTCTGATTCTTGAGATTACTAAAGACATTGAAAATTTCTCCTTGTAGAAAATACTTCCAGATCTTCAGTGCAACTACGAAGCTAACTCTGAGTTGGTGTAAGGTAACCCTTCTCATGTATTATCGATTGTCTCTAAAGCGTATGTTATCATTCCTTCTATTCTGATCAAGCACACGTTCCAATTTCCAATGCGAAGCTCCACTAGGCATCCCAAAAGTTCATTGGGATTTGGGCAGAATCATCTTTAGCGAAGAAATCATGTGTCTCTTCAATTCTCGAAAATCTTTCCTTATATGCACCAATCCTATAAACTTGACTCTCATGCATGAGTTTGACAAGAAATCTTGCCACTTTGGAGAATTCTGCGACGAGTCTCCTATATTAACCAATTAATTCCATCTGGCTACGAATTTCCATTACGGTCTTCGGTCTTTCTCGTTGAAGAAACACTTCGAGTTCCGATGGGTTCACAACAATTCCTTCCCTTGAGATCGCCTAGCCCAAAGGTTGAACTGCCTCCAACTGGAATTCGTACTTAAACAACTTTATGTATAACTTCTTATTCTTTAGGATTTTAAGAATCACTCTGAGAGATTCGGTACGTTCCTCCAAACATCAAGAATAGATCAGAATATCGCCTACAAGGACAACGACAAATCTATTTTCAATAAAGAAGAGAGACTATATTCAAGTAATTGACGAACATTACCGAAGCGTTTACTACACAAAACAACATTACAAAATTCCCGTAGTGCCCATGACACGTCAGAAAAGTTATTTGAAGAAATTTTCTACCTTTGAGTGAACTCGATGATAGTCCAGAATACAAGCTGGTGTTAGAGAAAACAGCGGCATTCTTCAATCGATTTGTCAAACCGTCTTTCCTTGATTCGAACAAAATGTCTCATAGGATAAGTTCTCACCTAATTGTACTACGCTTGACGCATTGTTATAGTTCAGATTTGGGAACATATTACTCAACCGAAGTATACTAGAAACGTTATAAAGATTAGAAAGAAAAGTAGGGAAATCACTTGATTTACCACTAGACCCGCCTAATGAGGAGTGTGATGTATGGTCCAATAAAACTTAGCAGTGAGTTTCATTGATTCACATCTAGGAAATTTTTATCTCAAGAAACACTAAGTTTCCGTTGAAATCGAACAACGAGACCCATTTAGAAAACAATCAATCCCCTTCCTAAGATTAAGTCTGTTCATGAAGAAAGTAAATGATTGAATTGGTAGAAAAGGGTTCCAATTTCTAATAACAATAGGATAGTTTTAAATAAACTTGATGCAACAAAAGCAAGCTTACAAACGAGAATAGTATCATTCGAGTCGAAAGGAAGTGAATACACAAACAACTCAATTCCATAAACGAACTCTTAGAATTTCATTGGAATATTTCAACAGGGTATGGTTGGAAGATAACCAATCCCTTTTGTAACATTACATCCAATTTGTAAAAGAAGTAAACAAATCAGATCAACAGAAGGATTCAGTCTTTAACAAGTCATAGGATAATTTAAACAACTTGGCTACCATCAACAAGTTCTTAGCAGCCAAAATAGAAATAACTTAGTCAAAAGATAACGAAGGTACGAACATCCCTACTGGATTCATACATTCATACGTCATAAAGAAATGGGTTACCCCCGAAATTATATAGTACAATCACATGGTCATCCATCGTAGTACAAGCTCCCTCGTTCAGGTCTTCAGTCTTGAATGTTTCTACTCCACTAGAGAAATTAACTCCCTTTTCTTTGTGAGATTGTGAAGTGCGTGCATCACTAACAAAAGGCTTCGTCCCTTGCGAAGTACAGTTCTTAGCCACATGTCCTAGCTCTCTGCATTTGAAACAAATTATCCCTCCGATCGTACAATCCTTTGTTAAATGGTCCTTTCCTTTCCACACTTGAAGCAGATTACCCTTTTGATCGCATATGGAGGCTTTGTCTCATGTAAAACACAATCCCTCCACACATGTCCTTGCTTTCCGCACTTGAAACAAATTCTTCCTTCGATCTTACAGTCCCTCGTGAAGTGGTCATTTTCGCACTTCTTACACATTGATAACGGTACCACAGTTGGATTGGACTTACTACTACTCGTACCTCCTTCAGGCATTTGTTGTTGCTGTTGTCCCTTTGGTCGTAGCATATATGGTTTCTGCTCAAACCGATTGGCCTTCCTATGGTTCCTCCTTTGGAACTTTGGTAAACCAGAGTTACCCCAAAGTCAACTTTCTTCCTTCAAATTCCGAACCTCAACTTCCAATTCCTGCTATTGTGCGGCTCTCTGATATTGGCGTGTAGTTACATTAACCATTCTTTGTATTTCTTCGGTTGCCACAGTCGTGCCATCATTGTCACTCCCCGCGTTCACGCGCTTACATTTACCTCGAGTCATTGTCTTCCTTCAAGAACAAACAAATCAAATAATAAGGAAAATCAAAAGCATTCATTCCAAACAATATTGTCTCTTTTTGGAAACCAAGCACAAAAGTCACATAACCCAATCAAGACAAACCCAAAAGACTATAACTTGAGCTCCTTCATTCTGCCTTCTGCAACGCGATCTCCTGTGAGTCTTTGACTTCTATGTAGCTCCTCGAGCCAAACATACGTCAGATACTCTTTTCCAAAGAGAATCAATTTTTGAAAACTTCTTGGTTACCTCAGTCCGCAAACTTCGCAAGTCTTATTTAACTACCATTTTTCTAACCCAATGGCTCAAACAACTCTAGAGGTAACACAACAAGGGTATAAATGCAAATAAATCCCAAGCAAGTTTAGTCATACCAGCTGACTGTTGATTATTTAATTACTTATGTTATGTATCTAAATATATATATAGTATGTATCCTCTGTGTAAAAGTACAGTTTGATATTCACGTTAAGTTTCGCTAAGTTTATGTTTTGCGCTTACAAAAAAAAGAGAGAGAATTGCTAAGTTAGGATTCTTTATTGATGAACAGGTTAATACCTATAGATAAAATAAACCGGATCTTAATAATTTTTTTTAGTTCTGTTTGGTGTGACGCCCTTACGAAGGGGGCGTTACACTCTAAATCCTAATGTCCTAAATAAGATATAGAGATAGTTGAAATGAAAAAAGTCTCATATGCTTCTACTGTTAACAGTTTAATGTATACTTAAGTTTGTACTCGTCCTAATATTGCTTTTGTTGTTAATGCTTTAGGGAGATACTTGAGCAACCCAGGTTTAGGTCATTAGAAGGCACTGAAAAAGGTCATGAGATATTTGCAGGGAACCAAGGATTATTTGTTGACTTATAAGAAGTTTGATCAACTTCAGGTCATTATTTTTATGATGGCAAGAAGAGCTATCTCTTGAAAGAGTGTCAAACAGACTCTTACAACTACTTCTACCATGGAGACAGAGTATGTCGCTTGCTATGAGGCTACTTGTCAAGCCATGTGGCTTAAAAACTTAATCTCTAGCTTTCATATTGTTGAAAGCATATCTAGTCCACTTGTGATATATTGCAATAATACTGATGTTGTGCATTTTTCTCAAAACAACAAAAGTTCTTCTCGCTCAAAGCATTTTGATATTAAATATTTATTTGCTAGAGAGAAAATTATGAAGTTTTAGACTCGAATTGAGCATCTTACTACAGAGAACATGTTAGCAGATCCCCTAACTAAAGGCTTAACTATTGGAGCTTTTCAGAATGACGTAGCTCATATGGGTTTAGTTAAGTTTTTTTGATGTTTTGGGTTAGTAGGAGTCTGAAATTTTATATTTAGTTATTGTCATTCTTATGATATATGTATGAGAAGACGTCGCTTTTATTATCATATCTCTTATAGCATTTCCAGATGCTTGGACCATTCTTGGATTGCATATTTCTCTAATTTAATTAAGTTTTTCCATATTCGTTATTCTTTATGTGAAATATGAACATTTAACATGTATGATCTACTTCTCTATCAGATACTATTTCTGCAGTGTTAAAGTTTATGTTTCTTAGACTATTGGTTGACATGTGCTATGACCATAGTTGGTATTCTAGTCTTAATGATTTTTGTATTTTAATGATTGACTAATGCTATCCAAGTGGGAGAATTGTTGAATTTTAATTCAAATATATATGTTACGTGGATTAGTATTAATCAATAATTAAAATATTATTTAAATCATGAATATATATTAATTATGGTATTATGGTTTATAATATAGCACTTGGTCAATTTTGTGAATATTGTAATTGGGCTTTTGTTGTGAGTGGCCCATAATGGGTTGGGCTGTTCATTTGGTAGCTTGTTGAGAGGTCCCTACTCTCATCTGGTAAGCAAAATAGAAACTGACTTCCCCATTAGGTAGTTTTAACACGTACAGAAAACTTACCAGGTAGAGGGTAATTTTTCTCTCACACGCGATTTCTTCTTGATCCCTTCACTGAACAACAATGGATAGCAAAATCATGCCAGGTACACATTCTTGATCTATTTCTTGAATACAAAGTGATTAATATGCTATAATATTATATCTATAATTGATCTAGGTTTAAAGAATTGAAATAAATCCATCATAAAACACATACACACATATGTATAGGTATATCAAATAAAAATTATAAATATACCTCAAGTTTTTCATTGGAAATCCTTCACCGTCACTAGAGATCGACTGCTCTCATTCAAAAACTTCATGCCATCATCAGAAAACATCATGCCATTACTGGCAAACCTCACGTCAGCTATCATTGGATACAAAAGAGAGATGAAAAAACTTGTAGAGAGAGAAAGAGTGTGATCTGTTGATTATTCCTATATTTAATCGCCTTGTAATTGATTCATTGAACTCCATTTGTCCTTAATTGTCATCATTTAGCTTAGTTTCTGATATCAAACCCTAATTGGAACATTATTGTGAAACTTTGCTTAAATGTGTTCATTTGCACTCATAATTGAATTATGCTTTTCAGTCACTGAGCTTCTTAAGGTTCAATTAGGTTTAATTAAGTTGGTTTTGATACATTTTATGATATTGAGCCTAATTGGATCATTGAAGGAATTATTGCATGACTTAGCCCTAATTTATCTCTTTGACAGTGTTCAGTAAACTAGCTATCATTTGAGTTTCAAATATCTGATTGATGTGATTTTGGTCTTGTAGGAAAGTTAAGATAATTCTCTACTACTTTCATGAAGACCTCAAAGGCCCAATCACACGTTTGGATAACTCAAATTGGAGTTGAAGCAAGAACTAGGGTGCTGATCCTGACAGCTTGACCTTTGCATACTGTTCATAACATATCTCGAGCTACAAGTTGTCAAATGGGCTGAAATTTTGGTGGTTGATAGTTAGATCCAAATCTACAACTTTCATGTTGAACACTTTTCCAGATTTGGAGGTCTAAATGGTCATATTGGGCTTGGAAGTTAGATTACAGGGCCAGAGTCAGAATACAGGGTCTGCGTCAGAATACAGGGCCTAAGTTGCGTAAAAATACATGGCCGTGTGAGAATACACGGCCGTGTGTGCCTCTGACTTTGCATTTGAAATAGTGAATTTTGGACCCCAACTCAGTGTCATACACGGCCGTGTATTCATGCCAGAAACTCAATTATTGAGACTTCTACGCGAAGTTTGTGTTGGAGGCCTATATATTGGCACTCTTGGCACGTTTTGAAGGGATTTTTGACCTAGGAGAGCAGCTACAACTCCTTGGAGAAGGAGAGGGGAGTCTTGGATCAAAGATTGGAGTCTCAGGTTCGAGCAATCGGAGATCCATCATCCTCAATCCTCAGAAACTCATTTGCTTTAGTTTTTCTTCTGCACTTTGTTTTTCATGTTGTTCTTTCTCAGTTTTTCTTGTGATTTCCTTCTAGATATATGTAATTAAACCTCCCTTGGTTAAGGGGGTGATGAAACCACTAGTATTTATGTTGTGAATCTTGCATTTTTGATTATTTTAACACAGTTATGTTTTTATTCATATATTTTTGAATCTATTGTTGGTATGAAGATTTTTGTACTTGTTCCCACTTTCAAAGTGGTAGATCTGGGTTTATTATGCGCGATTGCGGTAGCAGATTTAGCGGAATATATGATGTTCATGTGGGTATAATTATCTTTGTGCTATTTTTCAGTTATAAAAGTGGTAGATCTGGGTTTATTATGCGCGGTTGCGGTAGTAGATCTAGAGAAATATATGTTCTAAGTAATTTAATCCCGGTGTGTGATTAGATCTTAGTGTAATTAGTTTTCTAAATCTTAATACAATTATTGGATAGTTGTAAGAGCGGTTGCTTTATGACTAATCAGTGATTAGGAGTTGATTTGAGCGGTTGCTAAATTGGCCAACACTTAAGGAAAACAGAGATTTTACTCTCACAATTGCGTAAAAACATAATTGAGCATGTTGTAATAAAAGGATATGTGGATTTACATCATCATATAAATCTAGTGGTGGATTCAATCTCTTAACCAATTTTCTTATATTGTTGATTTCAGTTCATTTATTGTTATTGCCTTTGAAACTGTTTATTGTTCATCAAAACTCCAAAACCCCCTATTTACTATTTATTGTTAATCAGAGTTTAAATTGAGAATTACTTGATAGTATTAATTGAATTGGTTCTTTGTGGATCGACCCTTACTAACTACAACTAGTTGTAAGGTTTTTATTTTCTGGTGGGCCTGACAACTGATTTTTATCTGAATTTTAATCGCTATATCCTCACGCATCAGAAATTTTGGCGCCGTTGCACGGGAACGAATTTTTCAATTACACTTTTAATTTATTTTCTTATTTTTAATCTGTTTTTATTTTTGTTTTTATTTTATTTTTAGTTTTGAATCTTTCTTTCTGAGTGTTTTGTAGGTGTTGATGTCCATTGAAGGGGTAGATGAATGATTGCTAAATTTGAGGAACTATATTGATTAACTCACTTCACATCCTCAATTTCCCTTCCATTCGGCTAACTTCCACTTCACACCTGCTGACATTGAAGCTGCCCGTTACATTGATCTATCAAGTTCAGAGACATCTGAGCCATCTGAAATATCTAAAGAAGTGACAATGGCATAAAACACTTTAAGGGCATTGGGTGCTCCAGATCTAGATCAACAGCCTCTATGCATAGACATTCTTAAAAATGAAGAGGCATTTGAATTGAAGTACGGCTTAATCCATCTCTTACCATCTTTCAATGGTTTACCCGGAGAGGACCCCAACAAGCACTTGAAGGAAATCCATGTGGTGTGTTCTAGCATGAAGCCTGCAGGAATTCATGTAGAGCAAGTCAAGTTGAGAGCTTTTCCATTCTCATTGAAAGACTCAGCAAAGGAGTGGCTTTACTACTTGCCACCTGGATCCATCCAATGATTGCAAGACATGACTCAAACTTTCTTAGACAGATACTTCCCTGCCTCAAAAGCTGCAACAATTAGAAAAGAAATATGTGGTATTCAACAAAGGCATGGGGAATCACTCCATGACTACTGGGAGAGATTTAAGAAGCTATGTTTCAGCTACCCTCATCATCAAATAAGTGAGCAGCTTTTAATTCAATATTTCTATGAAGACTTACAAGTGATGGATCGCAACATGATTGATGCTGCTAGTGGAGGAGCATTGGTTGATAAAACTCCTCAAGAAGCTAGAAACTTGATCTCAAGAATGGCTGCCAATACTCAACAATTCTACTCTAGAAATGACACTGGAGTAAGAGCAGTGAAAAAGTAGAGACAACCGGTTCTGACACAAAGAAGAAATGACTCAATTGACTGCTATGGTTCATCGGTTAATGGATTCAGGCAAAGCACCAGTTCATGCTTGTGGGATCTGTTATTCATCTGGACATCTTACTGATATATGTCTTACTCTCCAAGAGGACACTAATGAGGAGGTAAGAGCAGTAGGGGGATATGCTGGACTTTCAAAAAATTACAACCCCTACTCAAACACATATAATCCGGGTTGGAGGGATCATCCTAATTTCAGCTATGCAAAGTAACCTCAAAATCAACCTCCAGCTTATGGACCTCCAGGATTCCAACAAAGGCAAGCACCTTTCCCTCAGAGACAACAGCAAGTTCAAGCTCCTAAGCAATCTGAACCTTCACTAGAGGAGCTAGTGAAACAAATAGCCACTGATAATTTACAGTTCAAACAAGAAACAAGGACTGCAATCAACAACTTGTAGAATCGATATAGGGCAGTTATCCACAGAATTCAACAAGTTTCAAAGCCAATCTTCAGGGAAACTACCCTCACAGCCAGAAGTGAATCCGAGGGAAAATGCTAGTGCTGTCACATTGAGAAGCGGAAAGACGGTGGATGAGCCTACACCTCTTCCACCAATCACTCAAGAGAAAGATGAACTACCCAAAGAAGCAAATGATAAGGGACAAACTTCCAAAGCCCCTAAGGTAAGTATTTCTGAACCCTTTCCTAAATATGTCATTAAAGCTCATTTTCCTAGTAGGTTGGTTAAAACCAAGAAAGAAGAAGCAGAAAAAGAAATACTTGAGACTTTTAGGAAGGTAGAAGTTAATATCCTTTTGTTAGATGCCATTAAGCAGGTACCTAGATATGCAAAATTTCTAAAAGAATTATGCACTAACAAGAGGAAGCTAAAAGGAAATGAAAAGGTCCAAGTGGGAGAAAATGTTTTAGCTGTAATTAAAAAGAAACTCCCAACCAAATGTAAGGACCCTGGCACATTCACTATTCCATGCACTATAGGTAACACAAGGTTTGAAAGGGCAATGCTTGATTTAGGTGCATCTATAAATGTCATGCCATATTCTATTTATACATCTTTATACTTGGGTCCTTTGGAACCTACTGGTGTTATTATTCAATTGGCTGATAGATCTAATGCGTACCCTAAGGGTGTGGTTGAAGATGTTTTGGTGCAGGTGAATGAATTAGCGTTTCCGACAGACTTCTATGTTTTGGACATGGAAGAGGATGAGTCTCCCAAATCGGCTCCTATCTTGTTAGGGAGATTATTTTTGAAGACTGCACGGACAAAAATTGATGTGCACTCAGGAACTCTAACAATGAAATTTGATGGGGAATTAATTAGATTCAATATTTTTGAAACTATGAGATACCCAAGTGATGTGCACTCTGCTTGTTTAATTGATTCTTTTGATCCTTTTGATTCTTTAATTTCTGCAACTTTTGATACTAACCATTTTGATGCTCTTGATACAATTCTAACTCATAGCTTAGATGTACAGGAGGAAAAGAAGAAGAGTGAAGAAGAGCCATGGAGTGAAGACATTGATGAAATTGTTGCTGCCTTACAAGAGCTCTCTTCCACTCCAGAAGAGCATGAGGTAACTTTTGTTGATTTACCTGTTACTACTGATATACCTCAACCTTCTGTTGTGCAGGCACCTGAATTGGAACTTAAAACACTGCATGATCATCTTAAATACATCTTCTTGGGGGAGAAGGACACCCTTCCAGTAATAATTGTAAATTCACTCACCCAAGAGCAAGAAGAGAAATTAGTAGCTGTTTTGCAGGAACATAAGACAGCCATTGGTTGGTCAATAGCTGATATCAAGGGTATTAGTCCCTCTATTTGTATGCACAGGATATTAATAGAGGAGGATACTAAACCTGTGAGAGACCCCCAGCTGAGGTTGAATTCTCCCATGATGGAGGTAGTGAAAAAAGAGATACTGAAGCTCTTAAGTGTGGGAGTGATCTACCCCATTTCTGACAGCAAGTGGGTAAGCCCAGTCTAGGTAGTACCGAAGAAATCTGGAATTACTGTGGTAAAAAATGCTGAAAATGAGCTTATTCCCACTAGGTTGCAGACAGGGTGGCATGTTTGTATTGATTACAGGAAATTGAATGTCGCCATGAGAAAAGACCACTTTCCTTTACCTTTCATTGATCAAATGTTAGAGAGATTAGCTGGTCATTCTCATTATTATTTTCTGGATGGTTTTTCAGGTTACAATCAGATTGCCATAGCTCTAGAAGACCAAGATAAGACTACATTCACTTGTCCATTTGGTACCTTTGCATATAAGCAAATGCCTTTTGGACTCTGCAATGCACCAGGAACTTTCCAGAGATGCATGATGAGTTTATTTTTTGATTACATTGAAGATATTATTGAGGTTTTTATGGATGACTTTAGTGTCTTTGGAAATGGTTTTGAAAATTGCCTGGAACATTTAACATTGGTGCTTAAAAGATGCATTGACACTAACCTGGTACTGAATTGGGAAAAATGTCATTTCATGGTTAAGGAAGGTATTGTGTTAGGTCATGTAATTTCTGCTAGGGGAATTGAAGTAGATAAAGCTAAGGTAGAACTCATGCATTGTTTGCCCCCACCTACTAGTGTGCGGGAGATTCGTTCTTTTATTGGTCATGCAGGTTTCTACCAGAGATTCATTAAAGACTTCTCTAAAGTCTCATTGCCCCTTTGCAGACTTCTTCAAAAAGATGTCAATTTTAACTTTGATGAGAAATGTATGGAAGCTTTCAATAAACTCAAGAAGTTGTTAACTGTTGCGCCTATCATCAGGCCACCCAACTGGGAGTTACCGTTTGAACTAATGTGTGATGCCAGTGACTTTGCAGTAGGGGCTGTCTTAGGACAGCGAGTTGATAGGGTTCCTTATGCCATTTACTATGCATTAAGGACTCTAAATGATGCTCAATTTAATTACTCAACCACAGAAAAAGAACTTCTAGCTGTTGTATTTGCTTTGGAAAAATTTAGATCATATCTAATTGGTTCTAAAGTAATTGTGTTTTCAGATCATGCAACTTTGAAGTATCTACTAACAAAGAAAGAAGCAAAGCCTAGATTGCTCTGATGGATTTTATTGCTCCAGGAATTTGACTTAGAGATTAAAGACAAGAAAGGGAGCGAGAACTTGGTGGCAGATCACTTGAGTAGGTTGGTAACTGAAGAGGAAGAAATGCCTATCATGGAGACTTTTCCGGATGAATATTTGATGGTTGTCAAGGCCATAATCCCTTGGTATGCTGACATTGTTAACTACCTGGTTACTAAGGACTTTCCGGAGAGTTTGAACAAGGCTCAAAGAGATAAATTAAGGAGTGACTGTAAATACTATATCTGGGATGACCCGTACCTATGGAAGCATTGTGCAGATCAAGTCATTAGGAGGTGCATTCCTGATTCTGAGACACACTCCATCATTTCCTTTTGTCACATCTATGCATGTGGAGGACACTTTGGCAGTAAAAGGACAGCCAACAAAGTGCTTGACAGTGGTTTCTATTAGCCCACAATTTTCAAAGACGCTTACAACTTCTGTAAGTCTTGTGACCACTGTCAGAGAATAGGTAACATTGGTCCTCATAATCAAATGCCTCAGACTCTGATCATTTTTGTGGAAGTCTTTGATCTGTGGGGTATTGATTTCATGGGACAATTCCCTTCTTCATTTAGTTTCACATACATTCTTTTATCTATTGATTATGTGTCTAAATGGGTGGAAGCAAAAGCCACCTGATCTAATGATTCTAAAACTATTGCAGATTTTATTAAAACTTATATTTTCTCTAGGTTCTAGACCCCGAGGGCTATCATCAGTGACCAAGGGACCAATTTTTGCAACAAAACCTTTGATGCTCTATTGAAGAAATATGGAGTAATGCACAGAATTTTCACTCCTTACCATCCACAGACAAATGGGCAAACTGAAGTGTCCAACCGGGAGATTAAATCAATCCTTGAAAAGACAGTGAATCCTTCAAGAAAGGATTGGAGCACTCGACTTGAAGATGCTTTATGGGCTTATAGGACTGCCTATAAGACTCCCATTGGCATGTCACCATTTTGGTTAGTGTATGGAAAGCCCTGTCATTTGTCCGTTGAGCTGCAACATCACTCTTACTGGGCCATTAAACAAGTAAATATAGAATTGGAAGGTGCTGGAAAGCAAAGGAAGTTCTAGTTACAGGAACTGGAAGAACTAAGAAATGAGGCCTTCGAGAATGCCCTGATTTATAAGACTAAAGCTAAGGCATTCCACGACCAATTGATTTCCAGAAAGAAATTTCACGAAGGACAAAAAGTTCTGCTATTCCAATCAAGACTCAAATTATTTCCAGGTAAACTACGTTTTAAGTGGATTGGGCCGTTTGTGGTAACTAATGTCTTTCCTTTTGGTGCAGTTGAGATCAGGAGTGAAATTTCTGGAAAAACATTTAAGGTCAATGGTCATCGTCTCAAACCATATCATGAACTTCCTGACAGTGCAGAGATGGAAGTGATGACCCTCATCCTTCCACAATATGAGGAGCATTGAAAGTGTCACAACGTCGGGCTGAGGACAAAAAACTAAGCGCTCATTGGGAGGCAACCTAACCAAATTTACTTTCTTTACCCCTTTTATTTTATGTTTTTATCTATTTGTTGATTGTAAGCATGCGAATCTTTGGAAAACCTTGTGTTTTGGTTTGATTAAATGTGCGTTGGAATGCATGGATTGTTTGTTTGATATCTGTGTGGATTAAGTACAGTGGAAACCAAGCGAAACTATGGGAATTACTTCTTTTGTGGTGGTGTTGTTTTGTTCTTCTGAATGCTGAATCATGTTCTTTGGGAATGATTTCCTTCAATTGAAAGTTAAATTTTAAGTTCGTGATGAATGGACTGAGTAAAGAGTTATACTCTTGAGACGCATTCATATGAACTTGTGCCTTATGAACTTCATAGATTTTTGACATTCCCTCAAGAATGATGAGTAAATGTACCCCCTTAGTTTCCATTGTATTTTCATTCTCTTGTATTGTGTACATTTGGGAATTGATTTGCACTATTGATTTGCTTGTTTCATTCATAGTAGATTTGTTTTTGCTTTCGGTTGTGGTATAGTTGTTTTTGCTTATTTTTCTTTTCTGGATGTGTGTAGCATTCTCTTTGTTGTTATTTTTCCTTTTCTAGATATGTGTAGCATTCTCTTTGTCATTATTTTTCCTTTTCTGGATGTGTGTAGCATTGAGGACAATGCTTGTTTTAAGTGTGGGGGTGTGGATACTTTGATGCCGTATTGTGAATATTGTTGATTTCTGAATTGTTCTCCTGAGATTTGAATGACTGATTGAACTTTCTTGTGGTGAGTGTATTTGATCTTGATGGTGTTGTTCTTCTTGTGATACTTCTCCATTGGGCTTTTAAAGTTTCCGATAAGCTTTCAAGTGATGTGGTTAGTGAGCAATTGACCCAAAAAAAAACTTTGAGCATGATTGAATGAACTTTCTGGTTAGTGATCTTGTCGGGTGAAATTCTAAAAAATTAAAGGGTTTAATTGAAATTGATAAATCGAAACCTAGTGAGTTTTTGGGCTTTGTTGTAAATGGCTAACTTTAGGCCATTTTTTATCCTTGATTGTGTGATTTCACTCATGATTATTGTGCTTTTCAGAACTTGTCTTGGTTCTCTTTTAAGCTGCTAATGACCACTGCATGCATTTGAAATGATAAAGACAATTTTCTTTTAAATAACTACTAGCCAAATAGCCATCCTTGCATTTTTTTTCATTGATTAACCCCTTTGAGCCTAATTGACTAAATTTCCTTCTATCTAAGCTCAATTTAAACCTAAAAGTGAAAAACTATTTTACTACCCTAGCTTAGGGAGTAGAAGAGCTTTATGATTATGATGGAAATTGGTTCTTGAATAAGTGTGGGGGTATTTGAATTAATGATGTATTTGCCTAGCTATGTTTGTATATAAAAGTCTCATGCTGGCAAAATATTATTGTTAATAGGATGTAAGGTGTGTATATATATAAATTAAAGTTAAAAAAAAAGAAAAAGAAAAAGAGAAGTCAGAAAAAGGATAAGGTACATAATAGGAATTTGAATTTGAAGACTATTGGGAAATTTTGTGTAATGATTGAATGTCTTTCCATTTTGCTCTTCTAGTTCCTATGGTCTAGCTTTGTCTATCTTTGATGTATCCTACCTTAACCCTGACCCCATTACAACCTAAATAAAGTCCTTTTGATCTCTGTTTGCATGTGGTCTGAGTAGTGGAGAAGTAGAGGCTTGACAAGCCTATGGTAAAGCATATTCTCATGAGTTGGTTGAGTGAAAACACAAGCCTGAAACACTTGAGTGAGAGAGCATTTCAGTGAGGATTTATCATGTTGATTGAACCCTGAAATTTGATTGATTTTGCTTGTCAACTTGGATTGCTAAGAAAGGGAATTTTGAATTGTTTAAATTCTTTGAAAACTAAATGCATAAAGGTCTTTGCTCATTATTCTGCATTTGCTTGGCTTGTTGTGAAACTGTATTGAACTGTATATTTTTGCCCAGGAGTGCAAAAGGCTAAGTGTGGGGGTAATTGATTTGTTGATTATTCCTATATTTAATCGCATTGTAATTGATTCATTGAACTCCATTTGTGCTTAATTGTCATCATTTAGCTTAGTTTCTGATATCAAACCCTAATTAGAACATTATTGTGAAACTTTGCTTAAATGTGTTCATTTGCACTCATAATTGAATTATGCTTTTCAGTCACTGGGCTTCTTAAGGTTCAATTAGGTTTAATTAAGTTGGTTTTGATACATTTTATGATATTGGGCCTAATTGGATCATTGAAGGAATTATTGCATGACTTAGCCCTAATTTATCTCTTTGATAGTATTCAGTAAACTACCTATAATTTGAGTTTCAAATATCTGATTGATGTGATTTTGGTCTTGTAAGAAAGTTAAGACAATTCTCTACTACTTTTATGAAGACCTCAAAGGCCCAATCACACGTTTGGATAACTCAAATTGGAGTTGAAGCAAGAACTAGGGTGCTGATCCTGATAGCTTGACCTTTGCATACTATTCATGACATATCTCGAGCTACAAGTTGTCAAATAGGTTGAAATTTTGCTGGTTGATAGTTAAGATCCAAATCTACAACTTTCATGTTGAACACTTTTCCAGATTTGGAGGTCTAAGGGGTCATATTGGGCTTGGAAGTCAGATTATAGGGCTAGAGTCAAAATACAGGGTCTGGGTCAGAATACAGGGCCTAAGTTACGTAAAAATACACAACCGTGTGAGAATACACGGCTGTGGCCGTGTATGCCTCTGACTTTGTATTTGAAATAGTGAATTTTGGACCCCAACTCAGTGTCATACACGGCCGTGTATTCATGCCAGAAACTCAATTATTAAGACTTCTACGCGAAGTTTGTGTTAGAGGCCTATATATTGGCACTCTTGGCACGTTTTGAAGGGAGTTCTGACCTAGGAGAGCAGCTACAACTCCTTGGAGAAGGAGAGGGGAGTCTTGGATCAAATATTGGAGTCTCGGGTTCGAGCAATTAGAGATCCATCATCCTCAATCCTCAGAAACTTGTTTGCTTTAGTTTTTCTTCTGCACTTTGTTTTTCATGTTGTTCTTTCTCAGTTTTTCTTGTGATTTCCATCTAGTTATGTGTAACTAAACCTCCCTTGGTTAAGGGGGTGATGAAACCACTAGTATTTATGTTGTGAATCTTGCATATTTGATTATTTTAACACAGTTATGTTTTTATTCATATATTTCTGAATCTATTGTTGGTATGAAGGTTTTTGTACTTGTTCCCACTTTCAAAATGGTAGATCTGGGTTTATTATGCGCAGTTGCGGTAGTAGATCTAGCGGAATATATGATGTTCATGTGGGTATAATTATCTTTGTGTTATTTGCCAGTTATAAAAGTGGTAGATCTGGGTTTATTATGCGCAGTTGCGGTAGTAGATCTAGAGAAATATATGTTCTAAGTAATTTAATCCCTGTGTGTGATTAGATCTTAGTGTAATTGGTTTTCTAAATCTTAATGCAATTGTTAGATAGTTGTAAGAGCGGTTGCTTTATGACTAATCAGTGATTAGGAGTTGATTTGAGCGGTTGCTAAATTGGCCAACACTTAAGGAAAATAGAGATTTTACTCTCACAATTGCGTAAAAACATAATTGAGCATGTTGTAATAAAAGGATATGTGGATTTACATCATCATATAAATCTAGTGGTGGATTCAATCTCTTAACCAATTTTCTTATATTGTTGATTTCAGTTCATTTATTGTTATTGCCTTTGAAATTGTTCATTGTTCATCAAAACTCCAAAACCCCCTATTTACTATTTATTGTTAATCAGAGTTTAAATTGAGAATTACTTGATAGTGTTAATTGAATTGGTTCTCTGTGGATCGACCCTTACTAACTACAACTAGTTGTAAGATTTTTATTTTCTGGTGGGCCTGACAACTGATTTTTATCTGAATTTTAATCGCTATATCCTCACACATCAGAGTGCACATGAATAAGGGAATGGGCGTTAAGAGCTTTTATAAAATAAATTTACCAATGGATCATCAATGATATAATCCGTTGGCAATAATGAATGAAACAAGCGTTCCATTAAATGCAATTATTGACCAAAAAAACTCAATTTGTCGACAAAATGTCCATTAGTAAACACTAGTGATGCACCATCCATTCCGTCGTTAGTTTCCATCAGTAAGTTCAATGTTGGAATCTCATCGTCCACTATTGATAACGTCATCGATAGTCATTAATGTATGGGAAAAACATTGACCACTACCTACGAAATCACCGATGGACAAAAACCATGCAATGTTGCATCGACCAGTACTGACGAAACTATCGTCGGATACAAATCACCAACTAAAAATCCATCGGTAATAGTTATTGGTATATATTTTTTCCAGTTAGCACTAAAAGGCGCCAAATTCACTGACGGAGTTATTGACACACTATTTTCCAACAATTTTATCTAGCTGTAAATCCATCTATAAAATCAAAGCCACTATTTTTGGATGGTGACCATCATTTCTGTAGTTATGTGATTGCTATTTAGCAACGAGATTAATGTCTCACTACAAAAAATGGTCATTTTTGTGGCTGTTAAAGAGTCACTTAGTGACGTTACAACCACCGCTAAATTCTACTCATGACAGTTTGTTAACCGCCACAATTTACACCGCCGCAAGGTTAATTTATGATGGTTAAGACCAACCGCGAGAATAACCACTACAAATTTATTATTTAGTGGCAGTTAGAACTGTCTCGAATGAATGAAATGTTTGACGATTCCTTGTTATTTTGTGGTAGTTTGTAACCACCACCATTTTATTTTTAAATTGTTTGAATTTTTAATGACGGGTTGTAACTACCGCGAAAGACTCATAAGGGCTGAAAATTAAATATATTAGTGGCAGTTAAAAACTGTCCCTATAATTTTGAACTATGGAATTCCATAACTTAGCCACTAGATGCAAAGAATAATAAACTTTTATTTAATTTAGTGGCGGTTTTGAACCACCGCTATTTGGCTAAAATACTGGCAAATATCATTTATTTTTTGTATTTAGCTCGTTTTTACATTTGATATTTAATTTGTCCAGAATCAGTATTCAACAACACATAAAAAATACACTCCAAATACTTTAAATACCAAATTAAATATAATAAGAAGCAAATGACATTGTAGTAAGTTAAGTAGCACAATTGTAACGACCTGGGATTGCCTGCCAACACGGGTCTTTTCAGCGTGCTTTGTCCTCACTCACACGCATCCTAAGAAACTTCCCAGGAGGTCACCCATCCCACAATTGCTCCAGGTCAAGCACGCTTAACCATGAAGTTCTTATATTCTAGGCTCCCGAAAAAAAGTTACAACTTGTTGATATGGCTACACCAAATCAATTCCTTTAAGCCATCCTCAACTATGCAGTCCCATACCTGCACAGTCTCTGAATCCCTCTCATTCCGGTACGTATTTAGTTCATTCATACACACCCTCCGCCTAGAAGCCTGCCAGGAGCCGCTCCTTGTCCGTGCTTCATTGCACCGGTGATTACTCCCCGCCCTCGTCGGCCCTGGGATGCCACATGCCCACCAACTTCCACTTGGTTCGTCCCCGAACCACACCGTACTGGGAGAGGTCCCGTCTCTGATACCATTAATGTAACGACCCGGGACTGCCTGCAGGATTGATGAATGTCTCCACAAACCAACACGGGTCTTTTCAGCGTGCTTTGTCCTCGCTCACATGCATCCTAGGAAACTTCCCAGGAGGTCACCCATCCCACAATTGTTCTAGGTCAAGCACGCTTAACCATGAAGTTCTTATCTTCTAGGCTCACGAAAAGAAGTTGCAACTTGTTGATATGGTTACACCAAATCAATTCTTTTAAGCCATCCTCAACTATGCAGTCCCATACCTGCATAGTCTCTGAATCCCTCTCATTCCGGTGCGTATTCAGTTCATTCATACAGACCATCTGCCTAGAAGCCTACCAGGAGCCGCTCCTTGTCCGTGCTTCATTGCACCGACGATCACTCCCCGCCCTCGTCGGCCTCGGGATGCCACAACAATGACTACTATCAAAGTAGCACATTAACTAGTATCAAATTAAGTAGCAAAATAACTATTACAAGTATTGAAATATCTAAATGTTCATGAGATTGTCAAATAGTTGTAAAAAACTACTACCCCAAACAAACAAGTAGTTGTCCATATGTTATTTACAAAATATATCATCTATTGATGTGAATGTGGTTCATGACTAGTTGATAAAGAGCGTCTTGCACCCCCTACTAGTGAACCTTCACCACTAGCTTTCATATGTGCCTTATGTGTTGTACCTTCCTCCTCACCTGTCATTTGAAATTCAAATCATCAATCCAAACTAAAAAAACAACCATAATTGGTGTGTGCAGCTTCATTCCTATCTTAGCTCCAACAAATATCATATATGCACATAATAGCACTAATATAGAGCAACTTAATCTTGGGAAAAGAGAAGATAGAAACTGATGGAAAGATTTTCAGATATAAAGCAAGAATGAGTTATAAATCCATAGGTCAACAATTATAGGAATCAAAGAATCCTTTGCATCTCAAAAGGCAGACAACATAATAATACATGTAAAGGAATGAAAACTGTATTATGTAGAAGCTCTATATCTTGCTACCATCTTTTGGGATATTAGAAGTCCACAGAGTAAGGTTGTCTCTCAACAGCTGCATAATCAAGGTACTGTTCTTGTAAGATTTCTTATTCAGGGTATCCAGCTCTGAGGCAGCATCATCGAAGGCTTGCTTTGCAAGGTGGCAGGCCTTGAAAACAACTTATACAAAATAAGGATCTGCCCTTATCCTTTTTCTTATAAGCACAACTATTTTCGCATAGCTTTCAGGTGAATTCATTATCTCATAATAAAATACAGAGAAATTTAGAGCCAGATCCAATCGGATGGGATGTATAGGTGGTAATTCACTCTTAGCAGTGGTAGAAGTTATCTGCAAATAATCATAACTCAATAGTTAACGTCTTCAGAACTGGAAATTTTTAAGTTTTCTCCATAAATACAAATAACTTGAAATACAACAATGCTGAGGAATAAGAAAGAACCAGTTGGAAAGTATCATAACATGAAAAATTGATGCAAACTCTAAGGACATATTATTCGTCAAAAGCAAAATAAGTCTCCAAACTTCAAATGTAAGAGAGGCTGTTCCTCGAATTTAGAAAAATAGTAGGCAACAATATAGAATTGGCCTCACCAAATAGTACTTCTCTAACCATGTTGCCAAAAAACTGAGAAGATAAAACTTAACATACCACAAGAAGCTTGATGAATAAAGCTACAAACATTTCCAAGCAATATAGATTTAACTCAATGGACCCTAAAACTGAATCAGTTTATAACTTTTAATTCCCAGTACCCAAATAATGAACATATATTTTGTTCAATGCACTTAATTTAAGTTTAAATAGGTGAAACTGTAAGTAGAAGAAGAAAAAAGGAAGCACAATAAATTGCTTCTTCTATAAAAAATTGAATAGGGAATTAAAAGAATAAACAAGTTCAAGGATATAGACAAAAATGGGCCTCCAATAAATGGAAGTCTTTGACAAATGACAAGGTTACTTGTACTATTATACTTTGAACTTAAAAGTGCACCAGCAATTATGTATACTAAATTTGTACCCCAAATTATTCAAAACTTCATCAGTAACATTGGAGCTCAATTTTCTAGGACTGCAAATAGCTTTCTGTATTATGCTTATTCATACTCCAAGCTACAACATGTCAACTGACACTCTAAAATGTTGAGTTCATATTAAGGAATATAACCAAATGATTCATTGAAAAGAAACAAAAGAATCTCTTCATCTTGTTGTAGAAGAAAAAAAGTCATAACTATGAACTACAAAAAAATCTCTTCAAGAATTTTTGGGAATGGAACAGAAGCATGCTATAACTATACTTTGCCACATAATGCAACAAAAGCTGCAATGCTTGTAAGAATCAATACCTTCCTCCAAGGCTACTCTGGCATCAGATATGAGATCCTAGAAGCCATTACAAAACTGCTAAATCACAACATTACACCATGCTTGCCATTGTGTGGTTCAATTTCTGCTTTAGGGGACTTAGTTCCATTTTCATACATAGCAGGACTCCTAACAGGGAGGCCTAATTCAAAGGCTATTGGCCCCGACAGTGACTCCCTAAGTGCTACACAAGCTTTCCATGTAGCTGGTATTGGTGGGGACTTCTTTAACACTACAAGAAATCAGGAAATCAACGAGGAAAATTTCCCTTGCTAATCCTTCTCTAATCCCTCGCTAATAAAATTAGCGAGGGAAAAGTTAGTCGCTTTATTTTCATCGCTAATTAGCGAGGGAAAGCATTCACTCTCTAATCCGTCTCTAGAAAATTCATTTCCCTCACTAATCCCTCTCTAATTCCTCGCTAATATTCCCTCACAAAATAATGAGGGAATTTTCCTCACTATTCCATCGCTGTATTATTTACTAATTTTGTCAATTTCCCTCGCTATTCCCTCTCTAATAATTCCCTCTTTATTCCCTAGCTAATCCTTCTCTAACTTCCCTTACTAATCCCTCTCTAATCCCTTGCTAATGGATTGTATGATGCTCTCGCTATTTCCTTGCTAATCCTTCGCTAATATATCCCTCGCTAATCCCTCGCTAATCAGGTAGTTTTTTTTAATAACCTATATGTATATATAACTTTCCTAAAACCTGCATATCAAACCACAATCCAGTAAACAGAAATCCAGCAAAAAAAAAATTCCAACAACAAACAATCCAATAATTGTAAACTGTTACAACAAAAAACTTGTACAACTAATCCAATAATATAGTTGAAAGTTATTATACAAATATTCAATCAATATAGTTGAAAGTTATACATATTTGATAATAAGAATAAAAAATGGCAATCAGTCTAAGTTGTCTTCGTCTTCATCTTCGTCTTCCTCTCGACCCTCCCTACCTAAATCTTGCGATGGTGGTTGTGGAGCAACATTTGTTGATCCAATCATAGATAGGAACGAATGGAAGGGCGCCAACATAGGGACAAGTTGACTCTGGACAAACGAAGCCATCGCTGCTGCCACTGTTGTATTTACAGCTTCAGATATGTCTTGTGTCAATGGTGTAGAGTGGGAAGGACCCGCAATCGAGGAGGATGAAGATGGCCTGGTGTTATTACCAATGTGCAAGCTGTTACCTATGCTATGCACACGTCCCTTCTTGTTGGGACCCACCGCATCCAACTAAACCTCCAAGTCAACCATAGGGTGAGAGGAAGAGTTTTCTCCATATTTTTCTGTCATTGCGGTGTCATATGACTCCTAAAAATAACAAAACAAGAAAAAAATTAACAAAAAAATAAACAACCTAAAATATATATGACTTTTGAATAGGAATAAGACATTTACAATAAAATTCCTCAAGCGCTCAGAAACATAGCTTCCGTCTTTCTTCTTATGAACTTTTGCATACAGATCTCTGTAAGAAACCAGATGCTTTAACTCTGCCTCCTATAATCCCATATGAAAGAATATTATATAATAAACACATATCAAAAGTAAGGCAATCGCTCTAAAATACTATGTCATACTCAAGATAGGCAAATAACTCAAGTAATTACAACATGTTCATACACAAATGCTTATCATTAAAACTTTAAATGAGGAAGTTATATTACCATCTTGCTCTTGTGTTGACCAAAGCTTATCGACCCACCTATATGCTTCAAGGCATCAGGCATGGCTGCCCTGTTCCTTCAGGTAGCTGTAGACCTCGTTATCCATTTATCTACCAGCCAAATGTCGACCAGGCCATCCCACACTTCCGTCCTCAATCCTCTGGGCCCATGAGCCTTAATATCAGTCAAGTTGTTTGAATTTGCCCTCTCAAAGGCCTTATCTCGTGCTTTGTTTAAATGGTCTGGATAACGGTCCATGATAGTCTGTTCCCAGACAATTCTCGCCTTGCTGCGATCAGCATCAGATGTGAATCGATGCTTAGCCTACACAAAGGATATGTATATATATTTTATTTTTAATAAACGTATAATATATAATTCTATAAATACAATTACTTACCATGAAGTCATTAAATAGTATTTCTATCATCTCAGCTAGATAACCTCGCCACGTACTAGCCGGAACAGGCATCCATGTCATGACATTGTACATAATGTCACGTGTCACCCTCGACGGGAGAAACCTCCTCCTGTAAGTACAATAAGATAATGTTAGTAATATGAAAGTAAATACATATAATAGAAAATGATATGTCACTATTACTTACGGTTCAGGGACAGAGGCCACATATATAAGTTCCCTGCTATCTGTTTCTACATTGGATTCTCCATATGAAGGCACCACATTCGGGCCGCTAGTGGGTGGGTCAGCAGGGGATGGCATAGAAATTGCTGGGTCAGTAAGGGGTGGGACAGAAGCTGATGCGCCTCCAATGGTCAATGGACTAGACGCTGGTAGGCCTGCACTATTGATGGGCTAGTAGCTGAAGTTGCATCTAACATAATTATACATAAAAAAATACATATATATTACATTTATATAAACCACGAGTTAACAATAATTAAAAAGATTATCCTACAAATATACCTGGAGAAGGCTGAGAATGCTATACCGGTGGAGAATCATGGGCAGATGAAACATTACGGCCTCTCCCATGACCGCGTCTAGCACCTCTACCTCGAATGGTCATGATGAATATCTGTATAAGGAAACATAATGAAATATGACGAGTTAAGAAACTATATGTCAATAAAAACCTCAAAATATAATAATGATATTCCAGTGTAAATACCATTAACGAAATTTGTTGAACAAGCTTTAATTTTAACTACTTGAGTTTGAAGCAAAAGATTCCTCATCTTCATCTGAGAATTCATTAATTTCATTATTTTCATTGTCATCAATGAACTCATCATCAACCAGATCGTCCATTGGATAATGTATATCACGTATATTTACTTCTTCCATTTGGGCATGTGCATCAAACAAGGAGACTGCTTCATCATCTATGACAGGATTGTGTGTTCCAAGGGATCCATCATCTTAGTAATAATCAGTGGCAGTTAAGTCATTCAATTCATAACCTTCGTCATTCAATGTCTCAACCATGAAGAGTTTTGCTCTGACCTTGCAAGCTGCCCACCATTCACTATTAGCTCTATTCCCGCTTTGTGAGTATGTTGTATAGTACATTTGTTATGCTTGTTCAGCAAAGACGAATGGCTCATTTGAGTGAAGTCTTGATTTATGCTTGATGTCAACCAACCCATATCTCTCATCAACATTGACTCTAGTTATCGGGTCAAACCAATGACATTGTAAAAGAAATATTTTGTTTTGATTTTCTACATATGGCAATTCCAATATATCTTCAACAATGCCATAATAGTCGAAGTCATTCTCACCATATATACTACCTCTAACACATATGCCACTATTCATGGTAGCTTTATTTTGTTCGTACACCTTGGTATGAAATCTGTACCCATTAACTATTAAGCCACAGTAAGAAGTCATGGACTTGGATGGACCGTAACTTATTTCTCGTATCATTTGATCCTCGACTTGGCCTATATTAACCTGTATCATTACATAGACGGTAGATAGTTGTAACATCTAGCATAATGCACATTGAATTTAATATGATAGATAACTATTATGGATAAAAGGACTCACTAGATGTTTTAGCCACCTACTGAAGTCCTTATCTTGAGCTTCCAATATTTGATCCTCAGTGATATTGGGATCTGTATCCCTTAACGAATCCTCGAATTGTCTAATTAATACAATAATTAATATTTAGCATAAATTTAGCATATTAATAACAAATTCATTAGATAGAGAGTAAACTTATTGGAGATAAGGTTCTACTTCTCCATAATTTACATGCACATATGTCTCAGTAATCTGAAGTTCCATATCTGTCAAGAATCTATTTCGACCTCTCCCGACAGGATGACATGGATGTTTAAAAATAGACAACCATTTATTAATTATATCTTTCCCACCGTTGTCATTCCGAGGAACTTGAGTGCGCCTGGTCTGTAGGTGGGGATCAAAATACATGGAAGCAAAATTGGAAATTTCTTCTAAAATATACGCTTCACAAATATATCCTTCAACTTTCACCTTATTTCAGACATTTCTTTTCAAGTACAACATACACCTCTCAAGGGGGTACATCCACCTATAATGCACTGGTCCTCCAACCTTAGCTTTATAAGGGATATGCACGACTAGATGTTCTATCACGTCAAAGAATGTTGGAGGGAAAATATTCTCTAACTTGTAAATTGTTTCAATGATAGAAAGCTCCGCATTCTCCATGGTGGAAGCACGAATTTCAGTTGCACAAACTTCTTTAAAGAACAAGCTTAGTTCTGTTAATGGTCCTTATATAGGTTTTGGTAAGATATTACGAAATACCAGAGGAATTAACCTTTGCATAAAAATATGACAATCGTGACTTTTTATTCCATATATCTTCCCTTCGTCTACATTGATGCAACGTGCGATATTCGACGCATACCCATTAGGAAATTTCAATTGTTTTATCCACTCACACACCATCCTTCTTTGATTGGCATCCAAGACATACGTCGCCTTTGGTTTTTTACACTTGCTATTCTCAACTATTAGCTCCAATGTAGGACGTTTGTATATTATCTTCAAATCTTCTCTTGCATTTGCATTGTCTTTTGTCTTACCCTTTATGTCCATGACAGTGTTGAAGATATTATCAAACACATTCTTCTCGACATGCATAACATCTAAATTATGTCGTATTAGATTAGTGGACTAATAAGGCAATTCCTAAAATATGCTCTTCGTCACCCAATTGTGGTGTATACTAAAGCCATCTTATTTTTGTTTGCCTGAATTCAAGTCAAAAATGATTTCCCTAAGTTGAGTCACTCTATTTAAGACATCTGTCCTACTCAGCTGTTGCGATAGATTAGATTTTTTCACTGTTGATCTCTTAAAAGAGTTTTGATCACGGCGAAATGGATGATCAAAGGGCAAAAATTGACGATGACAATCAAACCAACAACATTTCCTACCATGCTTCAACACAAATGACTTACTATGATTCATACAAAGCAGACAAGAAAATTTTTCACGAGCGCTCCACCCAGACAGCATTTCATAGGTTGGAAAGTCACTTATTGTCCACAACAAAGTCGCTTTCATATCAAAATTTTGCTTCTTCTAGGCATCATAAGTTTGCTCCCCATCATCCCACAATATCTTCAGATCGTCAATTAGGGGTGTAAGATAGACATTTAAGCTTTTACCTGGTGACTTTGGTCCAGGAATCATAAGAGTGAGGAATATGTATTCCCTACTCATACACATACTTGGAGGTAGATTGTACGATGTGACAAAAATAGGCCAACATGAATATGGTGTGGCTGAATTGTTGAATAGATTAAAATCGTCTGTATACAGGCCAAGCCAAACATTTCGAGCTTCTAGGGCAAATGTAGAATGGGTAGCGTCAAATCGTTTCTAAGCCTTAGTATCAGCTGGATGCCTGATCACTGATTCATCTTGACGTACTTCATCCGCATGCCAAGTCATATATTGTGCAGTGTTTTTGGACATAACAGACGTTGGAGTCTTAGCATAATGGGAAAATATCGCAACACTGAGTGCGGCACATCCTTCTCATTTGATGAATGTCCCGCCTTCGATTTGAATCGTGGGTGTCCACATACTAAGCAAACTGAGTAGAGTCTCTTGTCACTGTATTCTTTGTAATACAACATGCACTGATTAAGACACGCATCTATCTTCTCATATCCTAATCCCAACTCACGAGCCATTCTCTTCGATTTGTAGAAGTTTTCGGGTAACCTTTCAGTCTCTGGAAGCATGCTCTTAATTATGACAATCATTCTATCATAACAACTCTCACTAATGTTAAACTCTGACTTCACGTTCAAAAGTTAAGTTACAGCTAACAATTTCGTGTGCTTATGGCAACCATCCCATAAAGGTTCGTCAACGTCACTTAGCAAGTCATAAAACTTCGTAGCTAACGGATTTGGATCCTCTTCTAAATCTTGAGCCTCTGGATTTAATCTATCACCTGTGGCATCCATAACCATATCCACATATGAATTCCTAGGCTCCACTTCATCATCATGGACAATGGATGTTGAGTTACTATCCCCCATCTGTCCTCACTATGAATGGTCTAATTTACATAACCATCCATAAATTCGTACTTATACAGATGTTGTTCTACCCCAAATACCTCCCTCCAAGCACGATTCTTACATCTAGCACATGAACAAAGGATGTGATTTAATGTATCAGTAACTGTCGGGTCTCCTTGAGCAACCCTAATGAAATCATCAACTTTATCCTTGAATTCTTCACTTACATAGCCGGTAGGATCATTTTTTCATAACATCCAACTTCGATCAGGTCTCATGATTGCTGAAATTAGTTTAGCACATTAATACGAATCCTTATATCAACTGGTCCTTCTTAACATGGTATGGCCCTATCCCATTCGATAAAAAACTTTTTCAACACTTGGTTAATAGTTATTTCTTAAATCTCATATTTTATACTTGATAAAATTTCGGCAGCATTTCTCATTGGTCTCCAAGTGCATGACTATAACGCAGTGAGATCTACCGCATTTAAGTATACACCTAGAGAACAAAAGGAAATGTAGCAGACTCAAATTTCAACAAGTATAAGATATGAGATTTAAATAATAACTATTAACCAAGTGAAGGAAATTTTTTTTATCAAATTGTCCCACTTGGATAATTCAAGATTCAATACAATGAGCAGTACAAACAATAAGTATATGTGCTCATTAATATTGAATCTCAAACGGGAAACTAAGGTTTTACTCAAATCTTCACTCGAATAAGAAAATAAAACTTTAAGCATATATTAACGCACAATCAAAAGTTAAATCAAACCAATATTCTTAACACATAATTCGTTAGAAATTCATAACTTTTATTTTTAACATCCAAGATTTGATGTCATATTTAGATAGTCCTAAATGTACCTCATAGGAGAGAAAAACATAAATAAAATCTAAGTTTTCACTGGCCACAATGATTACTGCTATGCGGCCTGACATAGACAACATTGATGAATATATTAGGAACACTACTGCTAGAGCTTTCAGTGTTGTTGCCTCTGCTCTTGATATACCTGCACTCTTACCCTTCTTGAAGGTTATTTATAAGAGTAAGAAATCATGGCAAGCTCGGCACACTGAGATTAAGATTGTGCAACAGATTGAGAAGGTAAAGTAGTGTGTAAGGAATTGGAAGCCCTATACGTCAGTTGCTATACTAAGGAAGTCATGATCATTCTGATTCGTGAATTTCAGTCGCCTGATGAAGAAATGAACCAAGTTGTTCTGAATGTGGTGAGTAACACCCTCAGTATCATGTTAGGCTTATAAGCGGGTTACAAAGGTATTCTAATACTTGCTTAACATGTCAGTTCAGTTTTCTGACAAACTGAATTAGTTTAGGCACTTGGTTACAACATAGAAGTTGAAAAGTAGCTTAAAATGACATAAGAAATAGCTTTAAAGGCTAAGTTGAGAGAAACAAGTATAGAGAACTTGTTTTTAAGTCACAAATGACTTAAGTAAGATATAGTTAAAATTTAAGAAGAATCGGAATCAGTTTGGTATTTTTAAATATATTAGTTGTGTATTTTAATACCGATTGACTAGTAGCAGATATGAAAAATGAGAATAAAAGTGAACTAGCAATTTAAATGAATCCTAGTATTTATTTTAAAGTTGTTGGGAAGTTGAAAAAGTTGAAGTAGTATAATTCAAGTGTTCTTAGCAGATAAAAGTTCTAACGCTGGAACTTAAATTTTGATTTTCCCCTTAACCCACGACCCCTAGCAGAAAACAAAAGAAAAGAATAGAACATAATAGAAATAGAGAAACGAAGGGGAGAAAGAGAGAAAGGAGAAGAAAGGAAGGGAAGAGGAAAAGAAGAAGAGCAAGGCTCCAAGGTTGGTCATCACCTAAAGGTAGGCGATTTCTATTCTTTTTCCCTCTTTGTTCTTTTGAATGGGGGTTAGAGATTTGGAATGGAAAACTGGATTTGGAGAGCAAAATCCTAGCTCTTAGCTTGATTCTTGCTTCTAAGAATTAAGTTAGGATAATTTTAGTCTAATAAGTATTAGATAGTCATTTATGGCTCAAAGCAACCATTTTGGTTCATGATAGAGAATCTTGGAAATGAATTAGAGAAAAATGAGAATTAAGTTGTGATTGATTGAATTTGATCATAATCTAAGTTTAATGAGTTAGATACTAGTTAGTTGATGGATTGGAGCCCTTAGAATCCATAGTTTCCTTTTTAATGGTTAGTTGGAAAAAAGTAGGGTTTTAGTTAGAAGTTTGAGTTTAAATCCATCATTGATGAGTTGAATTAGTGTTTAATGATCTTAACATGATTAGAGACCATGATTAGGGTTGGAAAACACTTAGAATCCATGATTTGAGGATTAGAACTTGGTTAGAAACCAAGATTATGCAATACCCGAATTTGCAGAATCAGGACAGCACCCAAACAGCCTGTGGTATTTGTCGCATAACTTGAGCTACATATATCGGATTGACCTAATTCTTATGGCATTTTAAAGCTAAGATATAGGCTACATGTGGTAAAAATTTTAAAATTTTACACCTAGCCAAATAGTACTAGTTTTGGTTTGAATCCAAGACAGATTCTGCAGAAAATGCATTCTGGCAGCCAGTAAACCAGATTGCATAACTTCCTGCTCTAGTGTCCGTTTCACATAAAACTAGTGGCATTTAAAAGCTAACATGTAAGGATTCCCGCTTGAAAAATTTCATAATTTTCCTGTGTGTATTTTGTTCCCAGTTTCAGTTTAAAGTCAAGATAGAAATGGGTAAACCAGTAAATCCTCTATTTTTGCTTCTGCAAAATATCATATAACTTTAGATATGCTTATCCAAATGAGGTGAAGTTTATGGCATTGGAAAGATATAAGAGAGAGCTATCTTCCCATTAAATTTTAGAATTTTATGAGTTAAGATACACATTTGGTGCAATCTTGAAAATCAACCTTTTTAGGCAAGTTTTAGAGGTATTTTGGGATGGTTTGAATCCTAGAAACACTAGTAACTCCTTTAATAGTTAAAGTTAAGTTAGATAGGCAAGTTTTGTGGTAAATACTTTACTCTCTCAATAAGTTGAGTTGAAATGGGGTAGTAGCAAGAGTGAATTAGTTCCCTCAAGCAAGTGAGGTTGAGCCTAGTGAGTTGGTTCTCTCAAGTAAGTGAGGTTAAGCTTATTGAGTTGGTTCCCTCAAGCAAGTAAGGTCAAACCTCGAGTTGGTTCCCTACGGGTCGAACCTAGAGTTAGGTATATTTAGAAAACAGATTATTAGGGACTTTAGCTAATTATTGAAGAGCTCTAATCGGTTAAAGAGCTAATGTACACAAAGCCATTTAGAAACAAAAGTTGGTATTAAAAGATACTTCTATCTTAGCTCAACAAAAGTGTAAAATAAAGTAAAAAGTGTTCATAGAAAACATAATTAATTCAAGGTCCCTACTCCATATTATTTAAACCTCATCAACAAGAGTAGATGTTATTTAACTTTAAAAGACTTAAATTTGCTAAAAGAGATAATTTGTTATTCATAAAATCAGTTAATTACTCAGAACCATTAACAAAAAGTTTAGTTGAGTTGTGTACAAAATAGTGACTTGAGTTTAAGTAACTACCGCTAATAGTAGTATAACTGAGGTGGCCTTTATAAGTGGGTTCTAGAGAAGAAGAAATGTAGGAGCTCAATAGAACAACTAACACAAGAATGTTCTAAAGACTTGAGTTTAAATAAGTATCCCTGTACATATAATGAAAAGGCACATATATCAGTCACGATCATAAGCAGACATTTTCATCATTAGAACATAGACAATAACTAAATGACCATGTACCCAACATCTCACACCTCTCTTGACAACCTTGTTATAGGGATTATGATACAATGATGAACAAGATCTGTTCTTATTGTGCAGAGAGATTAAAACACATCTAATATCATTGTATAGATTTTAGAGAAGTCTCATATATTTCTCCATGTATTTCAAACAATGAAATGAAACAAAAAAATGGGATGTTGTTTATGTCATCTTAAACAATAATTTTCTTTGCAGTTATGATAGTTTGCATAATATTTTTCCTCTCTTCCCTTAGTTCAACTAGAGTTTTATCCCTAATTTTTATTTATTTTGATTTAGGGAAATGAGGAGAAAGAAGATACAGCAAGGGAGATTGTTTTCTATAAGAAGAGGGGGCTTTATAAGAAGGCTTTGTGATGTTGTGGTAGCTCTCAGCCTTTGTCTGCTACTGCCAAGCTATATGGATATGCTAGCTCAAGGTATTTTCCATATAGTCCTTATCATATGCAAGTTAACTAAAAATATAGTACTTGATATGTGATATAAATACTTGTTATAAGATGAGATTTAAAATATTATATAACAATTTAAATTAAATCTTAACTGCTAAAAGTATAATTACTCTTAATACACCTAAGTACTCTTATATGTGGATGCACTAATTACTCTTTCTTTTCTGAAAAATAAGTAATAATTTTCTAATGAAGAAAGTAGGACCCAAAAACTTGATCCTGTGAAAATTTCTATCAATATGAGCCACATAAATCCCTATTTTAATCCATTGTTTCCAGTCTAATGTCAAAGTAAGCACCTTGATCCTATGAAAATTAGTTTCACTTCGTTTTTTATACACTAACTAGTTCTACTTCATTAACACTTTAATTCTGCTACATTTCCCCAAATGCAGAGTGATGTGAAAGAAGCGTTTTTCTATAATCACCAATTCATATCCACCCGCTTATTACATTGTCACCCCTCATAGTATCTCCCTCAACCCAGCCCTTAAACCCAGACACATTTCTCCCCCCTCCAGAGCTGAATCGTTTTGATTCATTTGAAGCAACTACATCACCTCAAAAGATTAGGCAAGTTGTCAATTTATCTGAAACGACAGGCAATGTTGATTGATGCATTTTTAAATGACCTCTTATGTAAAGAGTAATAATAACAACATATGCCATAGAGGAGAGTATATATATCTCTACAACCAAATAGATTTACTATGTAAACTTTATACACCAACTAGCAGGAAATTATGGTTCAAGACCTTATACATCAAAATAAAATTATATACATACTCTATCAAAATATAAATAGTAAATGTTGCTATTTCATTTCCTTTAATTTAATTTTCTTTTTCTGCAAACAAGGAATAGCAGATGTTGAAGAACCATTCTGATGCAATAGCTTCAGATTGGAAGTGGTTTAGAATTTTAGTAGAGTAGCAACCACTGCTAATATCGGAAGCAGACCCTCAACCACCATCTCCACACTGTTCTGCCCACAAACAACCACCCTCAACCAAACCACTAAAAAAAATATCACCACAGGTCCATAATCTTTACCCAATGAAACCCATGATCACCATTACCTAGTCTGAATCCAGCACCTGCAGATCTGAGCTTGCACTCAAGTCACCATAGAGGCTGCCACCATTGTTTCACCATCACCAACAATTATCACCAATGACCCCATTCAAACCAGCAACCCCTCACAGGTCCAGCCAACTCACACCCTTTCAAACCTATCACCACTACAATTGTAACCGTAAACCACCCATAGAAAGAAGAAGGGACAGAGAAGGAGGCAGAATGGTACCAAACATAGAAAGGGACGAAGAAGGAGGCAGAATGATGGAAAAAAGAAGAAAACTTGAATGGAAGAAAGAAATAATGGAAGAAGGCTTACCTGTAGAAGGAGGAGAAGTCACTCGCATTGCGTGGCTGCCGTGCTCAGCTCCAGGGAAGGGCTTGGGTGGTGGAGGGGAAGGTTGTACGGCTGAGGGTAGGAAGGAGATTTGATTTGGGGAAGAAGAGTTGATTACTAAACCTAAAGGAGACGTTTTGCAAATCCTGTACTGAAGGGCGGGATTTCTAATTTAGTGAGGGAAATTATTCCCTCGCAATTCCCTCGCAATTATCTCTCTGAATTTAGCGAGGAAATTTCATACCTCGCAAATCCCTCGCTCATTTTAGTGAGGGAATATGTTACCTCGCAAATCCCTCACTGATTTTAGCGAGGGAACATATTACCTCGCAAATCCCCACTGATTTTAGCGAGGGTAACTTATTCCCTCGCAAACTTTTGCGAGGGATGTGTTTGAACATATGCCTTTGAAGACTTGTTTTGATGATAACAAACGTGAAGACTAAATGAAGATGATGGAAAGACCAAGTCCAAGTTTACATAAAATTAGCTTTAGGATTTAGGATCTTTTGTACGGAGCTTACTTTGATATCTCTATGTTTTTAAAAGAAAAGATAAAACTTGTTTTTAAAAGAAACTTAGTGTCTTTAAAACATTTTCTCCAAAACCATTTTGTATTGCTTTATTCGAATAGAGCTTAGTCTATCGAATAAACTCTTTCACGAGGTTCTATTTTTAAAGATGCTATTCGAATAGCATGACAGCTATTCGAATAAATGGTTTTTTCTAAACTATCTTTATAAGAGAATTATTCGAATAACTCAAACGTTACTCGAATAAACCTTTTTCTATCTGAATAGTTTTTAACCGTGTTATTCGAATAACCCATATCAAATGGCTTTTTCACGATGGCTTCAGGAACAATGTTATTCGAATAACATGTTAAGCTATTCGAATAAACACGTTGCTCACGAACACTAATATGGAAATAAACAGGTTTTTAATTCGGTTAAATGGCTTTTAATTTTACCCAACGACTATCTCTTCTAATTTCCTCTATAAATAGGAGCCTTGGGTCACGTCTAAAATTGCCCAAAACTTTGAATTATTTTCTGTTTGCTCTAATCTGTGAAATTATTTTCTACGCTATATTTTAGATTAAAACCTTGAGATATTTCTGTGAGAGCTCCATTAGCACTTCAATTTGTATTACTTGCTCTGAGTGAGAGTTTCTCTTCATCTACTTTCTGCTATTCTGTATCGAGGGTGAGGTATCCCTCAAGGTTTGTATAAGGGTGAGGTATCCCGGCAGGCTGAGGCTTTAGCACAAGGGTAGAGTTTCCCTGTGTTTGAAAAGTGCTCTTTTGTGTAACGGTTGCAAGCACCTATTGAAGCTTGTATACATAGTGAAAAATCTCGGCTTTCGAGGACTGGACATAGACCGCAAGTGGGTTAGTGGTCGAATCAGGATAAATACTATGCCTGCTTCCCTCTTCTTAATCTCTTTATTTTATACAATTTTAATTTACTGCATATTTATTTTCTACTATTTTTATTGTTTCTTTTCTTCTTCTCGTTCCTTCTGTGTATTTATTTATTAAGTTTTAATATTTGTTTTTTGATAAAAAGAGGTTTTGAGAAAAAGTTTTATACTCAATTCACCCCCCTCTTGAGTACTAGAAGCCACTTGGTAACAAGTGGTATCAGAGCTAGACTCTTGTATAAAGAGCTTAGCAGCTTCAAGAGAATATGACTTCTTCAAATGATTTTTTAGAAGGATCTTCCATAAACCGATCACCCTTTTTCAATGGGGATGGTTATGCATATTGGAAGGAAATAATGAAAATCTTCATCGAAGCTATTGATCTAGATGTATGGGATGTTGTCGAAAACGACACTTTTATACCCACATATGAGGTCGATGGTGTAAGGACTGAAACACCACGAAATAAATGGTCTGATGAAGACAAAAGAAAAGTTTAATATAATTTAAAAGCCAAAAATATTATTACTACTGCTTTGGGATATGATGAGTTTTTTAGAATTTCAAATTGCAAAACTGCTAAAGAAATGTGGGACACTTTGCAAGTTACCCATGAGGGTACTAGTGAAGTAAAGAGGTCGAGAATCAATTCTCTAACTCGTGAATATGAATTATTCAGAATGAACTAAGGAGAAAGCATTTAGGAAATGTAAAAAAGGTTCACCCACATAGTTAATCATATTGCATCTTTAGGTAAAAAAATTTCTAACGAAGATTTGATTAACAAAGTATTGAGATGTCTTAGCAGGATTTGGCAACCTAAGGTAACAGCTATATCAGAATCGAGGGACTTGTCGACAATGACTCTAGCTACCCTCTTTGGAAAACTTCATGAGCACGAACTAGAACTGAGCAGATTAAGTCAAATCAAAGAAAACGATAAAAAGAAAAAGGGAATAGCGCTCAAAGCCACTTCCTCAACATTCGATAATGATGATGAAGAAAATGAAGGAAGGTCAGAGAACATCGAGGTAAGCGAAGAAAATCTTAGTCTGTTAGTTAAAAAATTTGGTAAATTTCTCAGGAAAAAGGGAATGCAAAGAAGACCTACTTTCCCTCTGAAGAAGACTCATTACAAAGGCGAAGGAGCTTCATCGACTCCAACTTACTATGAATGTGGCAAACCTGGTCACATGAAAATGGAGTGCCCAGTTTACCAAAAGAAGAAGGAGAAATTTGAAAAGAAACCCTTCAAGGAAAGAAAAGGAAGAAAAACCTATATAACTTGGGATGAAAATGACATGGATTCAACTGACAGCTCAAATAGCGAGGAAGCTCAACTATATCTCATGGCCAAAGGAGAAAAAGAAGAAAGCAAAAATGAGGTAAGTTCTAATACTACTTTATTGCCTTCTTACGATGAATTATAAGATGCCTTTGAAGAATTGCATGAAGAGTCTTTAAAATTCACAAAAATAATGTCTTCTTCTAAGAAAACAATCTCTTCTTTAGAAAATCAAATTCTTGCTTTAAATAAAGAAATAGAAGAATTAAAAGTTAAAAATGAAACTTTGGGAATCATTGATGCATGCACAAATCATTCTTCACATACTTCTACATCTTCACCTTGTTCTTCACGTCATATGCTTGAAAAAGAAATTGAAGACTTAAAGAACACTATTTCTAAATTCACCTTTGGAAGGGATAGCTTAAATATTTTATTAGGAAGACAAAGAGTGGTTTTTCAAAAAGCCGGGATAGGTTATAACCCGAAAAATCAACAAAAACTCTATAAAAATTTCTTTATGCATTCTAGTGTTTCAAGTAGTCCTTTTATTAAATGTTTTTACTGTGGAAGGAAAGGACATAGTGCATCAACATGTAATGTAAGGAAAAACATAAATACAAAAATTGAAACAAAAATGGTTTGGGTTCCCAAGGGTACTATACCGAAAACTGACACACAAGGACCCAAGAAAGTTTGGGTACCAAAGGTTAAAAACTAAACATGTGTTGTAGGTGTGCTTGAAAGCCAGAAGTTCAAATTGGTATCTCGATAGCGGCTGCTCCAAGCACATGACTGGGGACGACTCGAAATTCACCATGCTTATTCCCAAGAATCATGGACACGTTACTTATGGTGATAACAACAAAGGAAAAATTCTTGGAATCGGCAAAGTCGGTAAGAACCCTAACTCCTCTATTGAAAATGTGTTGCTTGTTGAAGGCTTGAAACATAACTTGTTTAGTATTAGCCAATTATGTGATAAAGGAAATAGGGTAATATTTGATTCAAATTGTTGCATAATTGAAGATAAAAATGATAAGCATGTTAAATTCATTGGTCATAGAGTAAACAACATCTATATGATTAGTCTTGATGATATATCTTCAAATGATACGAAATGCCTTTTAAGTAAGAATGATGATTCATGATTATGGCATAGGAGAATTACAGACATTCACATGGATCACTTAAAGAAGTTAGTCTCTAAAGAGCTAGTAATTAGATTACCCAAGCTTAATTTTGTAAAAGATAAATTATGTGATGCATGTCAAAAGGGTAAACAAATAAAGGTCTCTTTTAAAGCAAAAAATATAGTTTCAACTACTAGACCTTTACAACTTTTGCACATGGATCTATTTGGACCTTCTAGAACTATGAACTTTGGTGGCAATTACTATGCTTTAGTGATTGTGGATGATTTTTCTAGGTTTACATGGACTTTATTTCTTGCAAATAAAAATGATGCATTTCTAGCTTTTAAAAGACTTGCCAAAGTTATTCAAAACGAAAAAGATTTTCAAATCTCTTCTATAAGAAGTGATCATGGTGGCGAATTTGAAAACAATGTTTTTGAAAATTATTGTGATGAACATGGCATTAATCATAATTTCTCTGCCCCTAGAACTCCACAACAAAATGGAGCTGTAGAAAGGAAAAACCATTCTTTAGAAGAAATGGCGAGAACTATGCTTAATGAGGCTGTTATTCCTAAGTTCTTTTGGGCGGATGCTGTAAGTACAGCTTGTTATGTAATGAACAGGGCCCTTATAAGGCCTATTTTAAAGAAAACCTCATATGAGTTGTATAAGGGAAGAAAGCCAAATGTCTCACATTTTCATGTTTTTGGATGCAAATGTTTTGTTTTAAATAATGGAAAAGATAACTCAGGCAAGTTTGATGCTAAGTCTGATGAAGGTATATTTCTTGGTTATTCAAATCATAGTAAAGCTTTTCGTATATATAATAAAAGAACTATGACTATTAAAGAATCTATACATGTTGCATTTGATGAAATTAACCCAAATAGATCAAGAAAGGATCTCATTATTGATGAAGTTGCAAAAGTCTTAGCGGAAACACATTTGGATAACAAGGAAAAAGAAATCAAGGAGCAAGAGGATAAACAAAGACAAGAAGATTCGCAAGCTTTGGAACTTCCCAAAGAATGGCGAACTTCAAAATATCATTCCCTTGATCAGATTATCAGTGATGTATCTAAAGGTGTAAGTACTCGTAATTCTCTTAGAAATGCTTGTAATCACTTAGCTTTTGTTTCTCAAATTGAACCTAAGGATTTAATTGAAGCTTTTGATGATGAACATTAGATCTTAGCTATGCATGAGGAATTAAATCAGTTTAAAAGAAATCAAGTTTGGGAATTAGTTGCTAGACCTAATAATCACCCTATAATTGGCACTAAATGGGTTTTTAGAAACAAACTTGATGAAAATGGGTTAATAACTAGAAACAAAGTTAGGATGGTCGCTAAAGGATATAATCAAGAAGAAAGTATAGATTACGAAGAAACCCATGCACCTGTAGCTAGATTAGAAGCTATTAGAATGTTACTTGCCTATGCTTGCATCATGGATTTCAAATTATATCAAATGGATGTCAAAAGTGCTTTTCTAAATGGTCTTATTCAAGACGAGGTATACGTTGAACAACCTCCAGGTTTTGAAAATCATGAACTACCCAACCATGTTTTTAAACTTAAAAAGGCTTTATATGGCTTAAAGCAAGCTCCTAGAGCTTGGTATGAAAGGTTGAGTAAGTTCCTTTTAGAAAATCATTTTTCAAGAGGAAAAGTTGATACTACCCTCTTCATTAAAAATAAAAAGGATGATATTCTTCTTGTGCAAGTATACGTGGATGATATCATTTTTGGTGCTACTAATGAATTCCTGTGCAAAGAATTTGCTAAAACAATGCAGAATGAATTTGAAATGTCAATGATGGGAGAGCTGAACTTCTTCCTCGGACTTCAAATCAAACAAACGAACGAAGGGATATTCATAAGTCAAACCAAATACTGCAAGGAATTGCTCAAGAGATTCAAAATGGAAAAAGCTAAACACATGGCCACTCCAATGGGTACTTCCTGCTATTTTGACAAAGATGAAGGAGGTAAATCAGTAGAAATAACGAAATATAGAGGTATGATTGGATCTCTCCTTTATCTTACTGCTAGTAGGCCAGATATTATGTTTAGTGTATGCATGTGTGCTAGATATCAGGTAAACCCTAAGGAATCTCATTTAAGTGTTGTTAAACAAATAATGAAATATCTAGTAGGCACTTCACAAATGGGCTTGTGGTACCCTAAGGGTGCCTCTTGTAGCCTAATAGGCTATTCTGACTTTGATTTTGCTGGGTGCAAATTAGACAGAAAGAGTACTAGTGGAACATGTCACTTGCTTGGTAGTTCTTTAGTTTCTTGGCATAACAAGAAACAAAATAGTGTGACATTGTCTACCACTGAGGCTGAATATGTTGTAGCCGAGAGTTATTATGCTCAAATGCTATGGATGAAGCAACAACTTTTAGACTACGGTCTTCAACTTGATCACATCCCGATAAGATGTGATAACACTAGTGCAATAAATATCTCTAAGAATCCCATTCTGCATTCCAGAACAAAGCATATAGAGATAAGACATCACTTTATCAGAGATCATGTACAAAAAGGGGATTGCATTCTTGAGTTTGTTGAAACAACGAAGCAACTTGCAGATATTTTCACTAAACCCTTAGCAAAAGAAGCATTCTTTTATATTCAAGGAGAATTGGGCATAATTGATCAATCTAATATATGATTGCATGTTTTATTGCTGAATATTATCTCTCTTTAAATCACATGAATATATGCTTTGTCTTGAATTCTTGAACGCATGCTTTTCTGTGCTTTTTGTTAATTTTATTCGAATAAACAAGTTTTTTATTTGAATAAAATTCTTTACAGCTTGTCAAATAATGTGTTGAATATCAGCTTTATTCGAATAATACTTAGTTTATTCGAATAAACTGGCTTCTGTGTTAATCTTGTGTTTGATATGCTTTCTGTCTATTCGAATAAATCTCCTTCTATTCGAATGACCAGAATCCTTAGTTTATCAATCTCAGTCTTTGCCCTCTGTCTATTCGAATAAAACTCAGGCTATTCGAATAACCAGAGCCTTAGTTTATCAGCCTTGACTGATAGCCTTCAGTCTATTCGAATAACCCCTACAGTTATTCGAATAAATCCTGTAAGTCTGAAAATGCTTGGCTTTCCCAAATAATCTATTCGAATAGAAACTGCCTCTATTCGAATAAACCCTAGCCAATTTCTCTTTCAACGTCTGTCCTTTTAGTTTCCAAGCAAGGTTTATTTGAATAAACCTCTGTTTATTCGAATAAACACGGGCCTCTCTTTAAATAGCTCCTGCGCGCCCAATCGTTTCACTCCCTCTTTTCTCTTCTGCTCTTCTTCTCTGCACATCGTCTCTTTCTCTCCTACTCTCCTCCACCATCTTCCTGCCATCTTTCTCTCTTCTGTACTTCCAATCACCATGGCCTCCTCCTCCAACAAGCGCCCATGCACGAAGACGACTCCATGCAACAATCCACTAGACTTAAGAAGGCTCTCATCCAATGAAGAGCACCGTGCCCGCTTCATTATGCACTTCTGGGAGCGTAACCTTGTCCAGCCCAAGTATCTTGACCTCTCCTTCTTCCAGTAACACAAAGGTTTAGACTTTCTGACCCTGCTGCAAAACCAGAGAGTTCTACAGCTCTGCTATCACCGGGCCACTATCTACCCAGCTCTGGTGAAGATGTTCTTCTGTAATCTGGCATTTTATGGCCAGAACCTTCTCTCTGAGGTATGTGATCAGAATATTGTGATTACCCCGCAAGACTGGCAGACTCTGTTTGGGTTGCAGTTCACCGGCGTACTCGTTGAAGATGGTGACAACTCTTTCCTTGAAGAGTTCAACAAGTTTCAGGCGATTGAGGACCTGCTGAAGCCTGGTCTAGCCTTGCCTGATAAGGGTCTCAAGGGTGGCATACTGAAGAGCCAACATAGGCTTTTGCATTACACCTTTGCTCATATCCTGGCTCCCCGCGCTGGAAATTACGCCTACCTCAGCGAAGATGACATCTTCATGCTTTGGATTCTGAAGAATGGCCATCAGATTAGCTGGCCTGTGTTTATCATGAAACACATGATGAGGGCCAAGGGCAAGGAAAAATCTGACTTGCCTTATGGTATTCTCGTCACTACCTTGCTCAGCAAGTATCCTTAGGTCTTGGAGACTGAGCAAGCCATTGCCCTGATTCATCACAATGTTTTTGGCTCCCACACCTTACACAAAATGAAGATGATCTAAACCAATGAAGGCTGGGTGTAACCAGATGAGGTTGCTGAGGATGAGCTAGACCCTGCTGACGCTCCTACTACCCCTGCTAATGTACCTGCTGTTGCTCTTGCTCCAGTTACCTTAGAGCAGATCATGGCCACCTTGCATGATAACAGAGCCTATATGGAACATACATTCTCTATTCTTTTTGATAGAATAGAAGGCGTTGAATGTGAGGTTATTGCCCTCCAATCTGCTTCACCTGCTCCTGCACTAGGTTCTTCACCACCACCTTCGGATACCTATTTCTAGGAACCTTAGTTCTTAGGATCTCTGTTTTGCCCTTGTGTTATTTATTTCTGGTTTTTGTAATTGGATCCTTTTTTGGTTAATGCATAAATACAGTTTCTTGGTGATCTATTCTTGTATTGATATGAGTATGCTTCCTTTTATGCACTTATACCTGAATATATGTTTATGGGACTTACCCCTCCTTTTTGATCATGACAAAAGGGGGAGAAAAATTTGAAATTTAATTGAGAAAAGATAGGTAAACTTAAAACGAGATTGGATTCAATTTGAAAGGGGATGCTGCGCACATATCTGATATACATTACCTCTTATAATTAAAGAGGGGGAGTAAGCTTTAATACCTCTTTGTGAATTTCAATTATATGCACTAACTCTTTTCTCATTGATAGTTTATCATCATCAAAAAGGGGGAGAATGTGTTTGAACATATGCCTTTGAAGACTTGTTTTGATGATAATAAACATGAAGACTAAATGAAGATGATGGAAAGACCAAGTCCAAGTTTACATAAGATTAGCTTTAGGACTTAGGATCTTTTGTACGGAGCTTACTTTGATATCTCTCTGTTTTTGAAAGAAAAGATAAAACTTATTTTTAAAAGAAACTTAGTGTCTTTAAAACATTTTCTCCAAAACTGTTTTGTATTACTTTATTCGAATAGAGCTTAGTCTATTTGAATAAACCCTTTCACAAGGTTCTGTTTTTAAAGATGCTATTCGAATAGCATGACAGCTGTTCGAAATAAATAGTTTTTTCTGAACTATCTTTATAAGAGAATTATTCAAATAACTCAAACGTTATTCAAATAAACCCTTTTTTATCTGAATAGTTTTTAACCATGTTTTTCGAATAACACAGAGGTTATTCAAATAACCCATATCAGATGGCTTTTTCATGATGGCTTCAGGAACAGTGTTATTCGAATAACATGTTAAGCTATTTGAATAAACACGTTGCTCACGAACATTGATATGGAAACAAACAGGTTTTTAATTCGGTTAAATGGCTTTTAATTCTACCCAACGGCTATCTCTTCTAATTTCCTCTATAAATAGGAGCCTTGGGTCACGTCTAAAATTGCCCAAAACTTTGAATTATTTTCTGCTTACTCTAATATGTGAAATTATTTTCTACGCTATATTTACGATTAAAACCTTGAGATATTTCTGTGAGAGCTCCATTAGCACTTCAATTTGTATTACTTGCTCTGAGTGAGAGTTTCTTTTCATCTACTTTCTGCTATTCTGTATCGAGGGTGAGGTATCCCTCAAGGTTTGTATAAGGGTGAGGTATCCCGGTAGGCTGAGGCTTTAGCACAAGGGTAGAGTTTCCCTGTGTGTGAAAAGTTCTTTTTTGTGTAACGGTTGCAAGCACCTATTGAAGCTTGTATACATAATGAAAAATCTCGAGGACTGGACGTAGACCACAAGTAGGTTAGTGGTCGAACCAGGATAAATACTGTGCCTGCTTCCCTTTTCTTAATCTCTTTATTTTATGAATTTTTAATTTACTGCATATTTATTTTCTGCTGCTTTTATTGTTTCTTTTCTTCTTCTCGTTCCTTTTGTGCATTTATTTATTAAATTTTAATATTTGTTTTTTGATAAAAAGAGTTTTTGAGAAAAAGTTTTATACTCAATTCACCCCCCTCTTGAGTACTGGAAGCCACTTGGTAACAAGGGAAATAATCCCTCTCACTTCCCTCGCTAATTTTAGAGAGGGAATTAATTTACTCGCTATTGCTTTACTCTTTACTAGTTGTGGATTTTGTTTTGAATTTTAGCGAGGGAAAGTGTTTGCCTCGTTAATCCCTCGCAATTTTCTAGCTAATTAGAGAGGGAATTGTGAGGGAAAAATTCCCTCGCAAATTTTCGTCGCTAATTCATAATTTTCTTGTAGTGTAAGTTGTAGCCTAAGGAGGGTCTTGCACTTGTTAATGGAACTGGGGTTGGAACTGGTTTGGCATCTATAGTTCTATTTGAGGTTAACATCTTAAACATCTTATCTGAAGTCATGTCTGCTATTTTTGCTGAAGTGATGCAAGGGAAACCAGAGTTCACAGACCATTTGACTCACAATTTGAAGCATCATCCTGGCTAGATTGAAGTCGCAACACTAATGGAACATATCTTGCATGGAAGTACTTATGTTAAAGCAGCACAAAAGTTACATGAGATAAACACCTTCCAAAGGGCTAAGCAAGATAGATATGCTCTTAGGACTTCAGCACAATTCTAAGTACAACATGAAATTCAAATTGACTAGGACTAGGCTTCAACAATTTCACCTGATATGTTACAACCTATTTTTTTATATCATTTCTAAGTACCAATTCATATAATTTCTAAGTACCAATTCATATAGGCTGCTGGTCTCTTGACCAAAAGTACATTTAATTCACTAACACCTTGTACAAGAAAAAAAGCGTACAAAGCAAGATACCTGGTTGAGATTCATGCAAAACTAGCATAAAAAGGGAAAGATAGATCAAACAATGAGGACACATACTTAGAATGAAGAAACCATCCTATGAAGACTACACCTCTATTTGTGTATGACTGTATGTGTCTACAAACAAAGCAAAAAAAAAAAAGATGAAAGAGAATAGAAGAATTGATAAACCACATGGGTTTCCTTAGCAACTCTTGGGAGCCACAGCCACTATGGTATCTTAACCCCATTAGTTGAAATTTGAAAAGTTATGGTCCAAAATCCAAATCATTGACTTTATTCTTAGTACACAATTGTCCATAACATAATTAAATTTATCAAAAAACAAAAAATAACATGACCTACAATAATCCCATTACTGCTTTGTATGGATAGGGTGAAGATGAAACAAATTCAGCTCAACTAGCATGAAATCAGTATAGCAATTAATCAATAAAAAGACAAAAAAAAATATATATATATATATATATATATACACTATGCAAGTGCAAATCTGAGGCTACTAGACAGAACTTAAGGAAAGCATTAAAAAAGAATTGCAATGAATTAAGGATTGTGGGGGAAAGCATTAAAAAAGAACAGGAGGAGGAATAGGCATCTTCTTCTCTGTTGTATATGGCTTACGATTTGCAATGAATTTTTTAACTAAAAGTCATTTGGTAAAAAAAAAATTTAGGAGATCTTAGGATTTTAGGGATTTAGATTTTAGAGAACCAAAACATTTCTTCAGATTTGCGCCTAATGATTTGTGCATTGGTGGAGGCTGGTTCACAGCTAGCGTGGAGGCTGCACGATGCTTCAAGATATGGTAGAGGTTGCACGATGTTGGGGGTGGGATGGTGGTTCATGGTGTGGGGGAATGGTGGTTCATGATGGAGGACAGTTCATGATTCATGACATGGGTGAACAGTGCTTCACGATGGGGGAAGGGAAATAGAGTGAGGGAGTGAAAAGCTTAGGTTTAGTTTTTCCTTCTTTCTAATGTTATAAACTATGGCGGTTAATTACTAGAATTGCCATTAAATTACTACAATTCGCAACGATTACAAGAACTGCCACGAAATTTATTTTTGCGGCGATTTAGAACAACTGCTGCAAATTAACCATCACAATTTGACCACTTTTTTGTTGTGTCTGTCGATGAATCGCACAATTCTAGTAGTGTATCCCAAATATAAAAATTAAGATTCTTAATCAATTTAGATGTGAAAATGAATTAAATTTCTAAAATGTAATTCTAATTTTGTCATCCAAATTGAGCCTTATTGAATTTGTGTTCCTATAAATGTTTTAAAATCAAATATGTGCATCCAATACTTTATTTTGGCCATATTTCACAATTTTTTTTCATAAAACTTGTACAAGTGAATTTGATATGAAATTTAATATTCCATTATTTAGAATACTGGTCACACTTGATACATGTGTATGACAATTCAATTATAATTAATTTTAGTTCCCACAATTTTTATAAAATATAATGTTCAACTTTACGTGTTACAAAGTGAGAGCATTAAGAAATTATTTTGAATATTTGTTTCTGATTCTTTTTATAAGGAAAATTGTTAGGTTTACTTTACTTCGGCATGAAAGATAATATTTTCTTGTAGTTTCCAAAATAATAATGGCACTTAAATATTTGTTTAAAATTTTATGGGGTGAGAGATTTTGATGTTCATTTTATTACGTAATATTCTTTAATTTTGATGGTGTGCTTTTCTCTCAATTACTGAAAGTTTAGAAATCGTGATTTGCTACCAGTTTTACCTCTTGAAATCTTGTCAAAAGCATTGATATGCTTTTTTTTCTTTTTTATCTGAAAGATGAACTTTTATCCAATTAGAGCATCACACAAAGCAAAGGAATAATAAAAGATAGGGGATCTTCTAACCAAAGACAATTCTCACATTCTCCTTAACATTGATATGCTTATTTTGATTGACTTACAAGTTTAAATATTGATACATGATACTTGAAACATATATTTAATATATTTTGCGGATTTGTAAATTTGATGAAGATATGTTTCCTTTGAGTTGAAATGTGTTATACAAATTAAACATAATATGGATCATGACATCAAGATTCAAGCTTTAGTCATGATTTGATGTCAAAGTGGTAGTAAATAATTTGTCATATGAACTTGAAAGATAGGTATTGGAAAATCTTAAAGTACATGGATACTGAAATACCTCTTAATATCATAAAACTCTGTTGGAATGTTTATGCTTGGCATACAATTATATGCATATAATTATCCATATAAAGAACAACAAGTTTTCCAAAACTATTGCTGTGAAGTTAGATTTATTTGATGTTCTAAATATCATATAATTATCTATTTCATTTTTATAGTTTGTATTTCATTTGGCATTAACCCAAATCTTCAATACTTATCTATAATGATAATGTAGAAGTTTCGGTCTTCTACCAAGTAACCTCTCCTCCCTTCTTATTCAGATTTTTTGGTTTTTCAGGATATTTATAAACCTTTAATTATATTTCTAAATTTTGTACATGCAGCATTCATGAATTTAGATACACATATAGGTCCATATATACACTTAAAGGAGCTGCAATATGGGCAGGATAACATACATTATTAACTAATTATCATAATGAATTAACTACTTATTTACACATACTAACCACAAAATTCATTGTTTTCTCTTTTCTGTGTGGTGTTTTTCCTCCCTTTACTTACTTATTTTTCTTTTTTTTGTACTTATTTCTATAATAATTTATCTAGATATTTTGAATATATTATTTATTGGATAGATATGAAAAGTTTAATTTTGAGTTTCATAGATCTACCTCATGTTATTGTATATTTTAAATTGTTTTTTTTTAATATGTGGACTTACAAAATAGTAAGACCTTCATATCTACTGAGACGTGATACTCTTTCCATTTGGCGGCATGTTATGTGTCTGTCTCTATAGTAAAGATGCGCTATCATTAATAGTCTATAGATTAGGATCAAAGCAACAAATCATGAGTTAGTTTTGAATGAAAACTATAAGCTTAAATATGTTTTTGTTCCTTAAAATGTTTTTGCTATGATTTGTATCTCTATAATTTCAAAAAGTAAGTGAAATTGACTCATTTCAACTTTTTTATATTAAATTTTTCTTAACCCTCAAAATGAGGGAAGGTTTAATATGAGATGGTTGAATTAAATTAATTTCACTCACTTTTGAAATTATAGAGACCCAAACCGTAACAAAATATTTTGAACGACGAAAAGAGATTTGATATATTTAGAGAGATCAAAAACATATTTAAGCCAAAACTATATCTATTTTTTCTCTTAATAAGTCCATTATTTTTTAATAAAATTGTAAGTGGCGATGTACATTTATTTGAATGAAATTAAAATTTATGATAAACAAAAACCACAAATCCGTTAAGTATTTATTCAACTAATTTAATTATTTACTTAAAATAATATAATTAACCATTTATACAAGTAATATCTTATGTCAACTCACATAGAAGTACTTAATCTGCCTATGGTTAGTATTCTATCCTCTACTTGAGGAGGTAGTCATCCGAGAACTCCACATCGATCATCAGGCGGTCTATTAGTTGGAAATAGAGTAGAGTTTTTGCAAAGATACTTCGATCCATTCATCTCAGAATGAAGACAATGATGAAGGTGAAGGTAGATAAATGTAATCATACCTGAGTGTTTCATTTAGGCGTGCTTAAATAGAGGGGATAAGGCCCCGAATAGTGGGTTAGGTTAACTCAAGGAAGAAGAGGTCTAGTCTTGGTTCAAAGGGCCCAATTCGATCTACAATCCCCGAACTTAGCGATCAATAATGATAACCTAAATTTGTATTAATAATAATTAGACTTATCCGAACTTATTGGATGCATATAAAATCCCCTTAAAGAAAGTAAAATCAAAATTTCACCGACTCATTTAAGTATTCTTAAAAGCATAAAAGCTCTAGAAAGATTTGACAGGTAAACCGCCCAATGAAGCGAAAGAATGATGTGAAGAACCCTGGTCGATATGATACTAAATTACTAATAATTGCATACTTGTCTCCTTTTTTTTAAATATCTACGGTAAAATCAGACCATGAGTCTGAATATGTGGGTGATCAAGATAAGAGCTTCGGTCTTTTTCTATCTTGGGGCCCTTGATATAATTCAGATTGAGATCAAAGGAGTTTTACAATCTTCTAGAGGGCCACACTTTTCATATACGAAATCTTTCTGGGCCACCATTATATACAGCAAGTCTTACATGTTTTTACTCAAAAAAATGAGCAAATCTTCTGCCTTTACAGTCAAGCAACTAAAAATTTCATATCTATAATCTATGTAATAGAGTTAGGTAAACCTAGTATAAATTTGTAGGTTTGAATTAGTTTGCGCTCTTCTCATTTGGACAATATCACTTTGCCATCTAAAGATTTCAATTCTATCATTTTGTCCGATATATGATAAGTTCAAGTAGCATTTTGTCCTCCTATGATTTCAATCTGTTCACTTAATTTACAAATTCCTAAGTATAACTAATGGAAGCTACAATATTTCTATTAAAGATTCCTTTATTTCCCTTCAAACAATTTTTCTTTGTTGAAAATTAGATACCTTAAACAAAATGTTGACAAATTAATGGACATGTCTTGATGTTTTGATGTGTACAAATTCGACATGTCTTCACACATAAACCTACTCATTTAACAGATTTTAACATAAATAACCACATTTTTAGTTGATACAGTTAAACTACAAGGGGAGAAATGATAATGGAACAAATCTCAAAGAATAAAGTGACAAAGTGAACTAATAAGGACAAGGTTGAGTGGTCAACAAACTTGACTTTAGCGTTTAAGGGGCCTCAGCAATGTTGAGGGTTTAATCCAACGAGAAAAAACTTGAAAAAAGGGACAGCCTTAGTTCCTCGAATGAGGATTAGGCTCAAGCCCAAAGGATATAGGAAACCTTACAACAAAAAAAGTCAAAACTAAATAATAATAATAAAGTGATATCGCCACAAACCAAAGGACATTCAACCCTAAATTTAATTAAACTCATGTTACTATTCCTATATATACTAGTAAATATTTTGTGTATATATACTAGTAAATATTTCATGCATTGTAAGAATTTTTTTAAATTCGAGTAGAATTTAAAGAAATTAAATTAAAAGAGAAAATGTGTTTAAAATTATAAAAGAAATATGTATAATTAATTTAAAAAATGAATTTAAATTTAAAATTAAAAAAGAAAGTTATGATGGACATATATTATTTTTTAAAGAAGAGTAGAGTAAAAAATTTAGCCATTATAAAAAAGACATACTCTAATGAAAGGGAGGGAAATCGTTATCGTTATCAATGTGTAACTCTCACTCTTCAAGTAATTATCAAGCAAGATAATCAACCTCGATCAATGGCCCACTTTCGATTAAGTTTTCAAATCAGCCGTTTGTTTAGGTTTAGATTTTCTCACATGAAATGATGTAATGTATTTAAAGTAAAAAAAGAAGGTATATTTTACGCAAGCTTTTTTATTTTTTAGAGTGTTATTGTGAGAATCCTAAAACTTTAGATAATAGGGGCAAGAACAATATACAAACATAAGAAATGAATTTTCAGTTCTTAATATTTTAATAAAAAATTTAATTTTAATATATTGTTAATATAAAATTTCTTTAGATTATTATTTAATTATATATTATTAAATCATTAAAAAGGTGTAACTATTATAATACTATCTAAAAAGTACAACTTTTTTTATAATGTACTAATATATAATTAAAAGATAATGTAAAATTTTTTTACACTAATAATATATGAAATTCAAACTCAAAATAAAATAATAAAAAATAAATTCATAGTTGTTTCCTTATTTTGTAACATTGAGTGGTTTTTTCATAATTAATATTATCAAAAAAATTTATATATTATCATATATATATATATATATATAATATATATATATATATAAAAACCAATCAACTATTATCTCTCTACGAAAGTTGGTGACATGGAATTGACCAATAAATCTCATAATGTGTCAAACTTTGAAAAGTTTTGAGAAAATTATATTTATAAATAATATAGTAACAAAGAAATTTAAAAAAATTAGTGAAAACATGTGTTTCACTCTTTAAAAGGTCAATCTCTCTTTCTTCATATTTCTTATATCAATCATTATATTTTTATATTAAATAATACATATATTTTTTTATATTCTATTTTAATATTATTTATTATATATATTTTTTTTATCATTTTTTTTCACTCAATTATATTTTTAAAAAATATATAAATAATATTTATATATTTTTTTAAAAATATAAAATAATCATTTTTCTTCTCATATACCCCTCGTGTGAGCATTCGTGCAGGAAAGCCAAAAAAAAAAAAAGAGTAGTAATGATTGGTTGAATGTAAAAAAAAAAAAATGTGAATATATAACATTTTCTTTTTTACTTGGTTATGTCCTTAAGTCCAAAAAGCTGTTCAATAATACACGTTTCAAGATATGGCAGCGATAAATAATGTTAGTCAAGTCAGAAATCAGTGTTGGAGATTGTTGATTTTACAGATACGATTGTGGAAGTTCGAAGTTGAATATAATCAACTGTGTAATGATTACTTCCTCTCTTTAGTACCTTTCTGATGAATATCTACCGTTGATCAACGCCCGAGTAAAAAAGCCAAAAGGGGAGAAGGGAAAGTTAAAAGAGGGAAAGATCAATTAACTAACAATACTTATATTCTTATATTAAATAATATATATATATATATTTTTATATCTTATTTAATATTATTTATTATATATATTTTTTATTATTTTTTTATTTAATTATATTTTTTAAAAATAATATAAATAATACTTACACTTTTTTAAAAATATAAAATGATCATTTTTAATTAACTAATTCATTTGAATTTACTTTTGGATGTTTGGCTAAGACCAATTGAAATAACAAAAAGAAGTTTGAAAGCCTATCTGGTGCACAATCTGAACTTGAGCTTTAATTCTAATCTATCTACTTATCAACTTCATTGATTAATCTTTCCCCTATTAATGATCAATTAAAATAGTCTATGTGAAGTAAAACCACATCAAGATGCCTGTGACATTGGTAATGAATCTAATAATTCAGTTCATATTACAATATCTCATGCGCAATGTGTGTTAGGAAAATGCTACATCCTGCGAAAGTGTATTAGTAGATAGTAGAGACGACACTCGAAATATAAAAAATAGTGCTATTGAATTTGCGTTTTGTCTGCCACAACACTGTTTGTTTGTTTGTTTGTTTTTTTTATTTTAGTTTGTTACAACATGCTGTGACTGGCTTGGATGCTGACCACGTCATTCATGAACCCATTCACGAAATTAACTTCGTGAAATATAGCACTTCTCTATATCTTTACTGAATAAATGAAAGTGATTTGAATATTTAATTCTCCTTAACTTACTAGTATTTCATAGGCAGATTGTCATAAAAGTTTCTTCAATAAAATGAAAGTATGCTGCCAAGGAATTAGTAGCTCAATTCACATCCGTCTAAGTAATTAAAATTTAAGTGTGATATTAATGTTAAAAGTTTAATCTTTTCTTCAGATAACATTTCTCCCTCCCATATATGCAGGTGTTTGTACCTCTAATATAACCAACAAAATAAAAAAGAATACATATTGGATTCTCTTTAAAAAAAGGCGGCTACTCATTATTGTCTTATATTTTGAATCTTAAAGAAAAGTTAAGCAAGCTAAGAAAAAAAATCTGCCAGAAAGACTTTTTGAACTTTGGGTGCACAATCCTTATCGTTGAAAAATGATTGAGGTCCATGACATGGAGGATTTCATGGTAGCTATCCATCTCCATCAACATAAAGAATTCTAACATGCATGTTCTAATCCAAAAAGAAGAATTCTAACATGCATGTGGCTCTTCTTCTTCTTTCAATGTTAATTTCTAGCACGCGTGCTTAGCTGAAACACATTAATTTTTTGTGTTTTGCTAAACAAGAGAAACAACCTTGGATTACTTTCTATCTGTCTACAAGCTACGGAAAAATGTACGAAGATTATATTCATAACTACTTTTTTGTAGTTAAATTTTAATTTTAAAATGATATTTAATGGGCAATTTTGAGAAAGAAGCTGGAATAGCTATATAATAATAATTATCACAAAGTACGGGTCTAAAAATTCCACACTCACTAAGATAAAAGAATAAAATAAAATAAAAATTCCACACTCACTATTTTATAGTAACCATCATAAGAATATCTCAATTCCTAGACCCACTTCGGATTCGGGTGACTTGAGATTTCATTTTCAATCTTTCTTTACAGTTTGTTATAATAAATAAAGATTAATTGCGTGATCCATCTTGACTGACATTTCCACTTAGGGAGTGATTGTTTGACTACTTTTTCAATGGTAAATCCCTTCAATATATATATATATGTATGTATATATTGGTATGTAGCTCATCTATGATTTTTGTTAAAAGAAAGTCATCTTTTTTTATTTTGATATAAGTTTGTACAAATTTCTTTTTAAATTAAAGTATATAACTATTACCATTAGTGGTAACAATAAAAGATCGTAACTTTTTTTTTTTTAACAAAAAAACATACAAAAGCATCACTGTAATGCAAGAAATCCCAATAAGGTTGACACTTTAGGCATTACCAATCATCTGCAACACACCAAAATAAAATTAAGAAATTAAAAATAACGAATACAAAAACATAGGGGGACATAGACCAAACCCATAAGCAAAGATCAAAAAAATTTGTAACAAGGAAGACCTATTCTATTGTGGAAAAACTCTTCCTTAATAAACCTAGGAATTATATCCCACCAAACTAAGCCCTGAATATTAATGCCATAGTTGGCAAGCTTATCGGCACAAGAATTCCCTTCCCTATATATGTGAGAACAAATAAATGTCATCTTCTTTGTAAGGGCCATACAATTTAACCACCTATTTCTAAGCTTCCAAGGGACAATCTTCAAAGATGTAAAGGCATCAATAACTAATTTAGAATCACATTCTAACCATAATCTATGCCATCCTTTACTATAAGCAATCTTAATTGCAATGATTGCACCAAGAATTTCAGCATGAAGAGCATGAGTGACTCCAATATTGTATGCAAAACAACCCAATGTGGCTGTACTTCTGTCTCTAAAGATACCACCACAGGCTGCCATACCAGGGGCTCCCTTTGCTGCTCCATCGGTGTTTGCTTTAATCCAGTAGCTAATTGGAGGATTCCAATTGACTTCTTTAATTTTAGGAGCTGCATCGTACTTCCCACTGACCCCAAACTTCTTAATGATGATGAAATCATTTATATCAATAGAGATCGTCCCCACAGATAAGCTTCCTATTAAATAGACATTACCATTAATAGAATTTATAGCAGCTTCCAAAGGTATTCTCTTGTCTTCAAACCGCAACTGATTCCTTGTATACCATATTGCCCATATTGAATTCACAATGGCTGCTAAGACCACATCCTTTGTCTGAGAGCACCAACTTCTGTTACATATTGACAAGATTGAAAGAATAGAGTTGGTAGCAATTGAGAAGTTTAGACAGGTGCTGAGCCATTGCCAAATTTTAGATGCAAAAATGCATTGAAAAAATAAATGATCTGTGGTTTCATAACTAGATTCACATAAGCAACACATTAAAACCATATGACAGCCCCTAGACCAAAGCTGCTCATAGGTAGGAACTCTGTTGTTGATAAGTCACCAAACCATAAAATATTTAGAAGGAGGAATGACTTTGCCCCAAATTAATTTACCCCGAGAAACAGGTTGACCACCTTGATACTGAAATTGATAAGCTTCTTTTAGAGATAGAAAACCAGAATCTGTAGAATTCCAGACTAAGCAATCTGTTGCTTCAAACTGAGGAATGCTAATTCTTTGCAATTCTTTTCATATGGCAGGGAACCGCAATAACAGCTCTTAAGGGATGCACCATTCTCCATCCTTTATAAAATCATTAACAGTAGCTTTAAGAGAAGATTGCCATTCTGCAGGAATTCCAAGCATATCCACTATAGGTTGAGATAGCCATTTATCACACCAGAAGTTTATATATCTACCATCCCCAAGCTGCCAACTAGAATTGATAAAAACAATATTGACATGATTTTTCAAGCCTGCCCAGATGGAAGAACTTAAATGATGTTGAATAGGGTTCTTATTTATAAGAGTTCTAGCTCTAAGCAAAACAGCCATTAATTATTAGAAGCTATCAAATCCCAACACATTTTGAGCATGGAAGCATTATTGATTGATCTAAGGGATCTAAGACCCAAACCCCCTTCATGATAGGGTGTGCAAAGTTTGTGCCAAGCCACAATGCAGATTTTCCTAGTCTGAGTGTCACCAGACCATATGAAATTCCTTATCCAATTATCAATCATCTTAATGAGAGAGATAGGCCAAGCATAAATTTGGAAAGAATAGATGAGCATGCTATGTATCATAGATTTCACTAATTCATTCTCCCCATAATAGAGAGCATGGACCTTTTCCAAGTAGCAAGCTTAACCTTGATTCTATCTGTAATTGATTGAAGATGAGCCTTCCTAAGCTTTCCTTTAAATAAAGGAACTCCAAGGTAATTAAAAGGCAAATGACCAGCATTGAATCCCAAAGCACTAGTAATATTAGATAGTCTATTGGCAGGGATAACACCTGAATAATATTTAGATTTCTCACAATTAATTACTTGTCCTGAAGCTTCATTGTACCTATGAAACAGATTCATGAGATTGTCAAGGTTCTTTTTAGTCCCTCTGCAGAAAATTAAGATATCATCTGCATAAAGAACATGGCTAGGGACTTGGTAACCTCTAAGACTTGCCATAGGCAGCAGCTTACCATGATGAACTAAATTAGTTATGCCTCTACTCAGCACATCTTCAGCTAAATAAAAAAGGAAGGGAGATAAGGGATCCCCTTGTCTAACCCCTCTTTTACATGAGAAGTATCCAACTGATTTACCATTCACAGAAATAGATAATCTAGCAGATTCCAGAATAGCTTTAACCCAACTGCAAAACAAAGGATCAAAACTAAATTGATCTAGAACCTTGAGTAGGAAATTCCAGTCCATGGTATCAAAGGCTTTTTTAATATCAATTTTGACAGCAATGTTACCACCTGTCGTGACCGTGATCGCGACAAAAAATAGCAATTCATGAGATTTTAGAAAATGAAAAAATAGAAAATGGAGTCGCCACCAATTTTATTTTAACTTAGGAAAAATTGGAAAACCTTTCTTTGAAAATGATCTTTAGAACCAGATTGGATTCGGGAGTCAGTTTTGGATAGGGAAGGGCGGAAACTTAATCCTACAGCACCCCTAACACACCCATTCTAAAACGGTATCTTAAGTTAATTGTGCAAATTCTTAACAATCCTTGAAAATATTTATTTTACCCCTTTTGCAAACACTGTAACTATTTATAAAAAGGAAATCACAAAATTATGAAAATTTAATTTTGGCTTGATAGAAATGAAATTCTGCTCCTACGTATCCTCGGGTGCAATGAGGAACTCAAAGTCACGTAGTTCTTTATAAAATAAGTGTGAGTTGATTGATTTTAAAAAAAAATTGAAAAAATGATTTTTGCTTGAAAACAAAATCATCATTGCACAGGATTTAAGGTAGCACCAAGCTACTTAATAAACTCTTATGATCCAAACGACATTGAAGATAGCATCCGCTATTCAATCATCATCATTGATCATTGCATTGATTAAAAGATTTTTTTTCTTTTTTTATATATTTTTTGTTTTTTTTTTAAGAAAGCACAAGGAGAAACAAATAAACACAAACAACACATTGCCATAAGCTAGGCAAATACAATAAAACTAAAATAAAAACCAAATTTAACACAACAAAATTTTTTTTTAACATTTTTTATTTTTTTATTTTTAACTTTTCATCATTATTTTTTGAAGCCTATTAATTACAAGACACAACATAAAATATACCATTAAATTAAATAAAACACTATAAAACAAGAACTAACTCTAAAAGACAAATAACTAAACTCAAAATACACTTTTATTTTATTATTATTATTATTATGATTCAAAAACCTATCAAGCAGCCCAAAACTTTTTCATTTTTTTTGTTCTTTTTTTTTATGCCACAAATGAGCCCAACCACATATAAGTACATTATCCTTTCTTCTTTTTTTGATTTAAAACCACTAAACTTAGAAAATGACCAGAACATACAAAAAAAAAAATGAAAACCGATAGCTTCAGAAAAGAATCATGTTGAGACACTCAAAGAAACAAATGAGCAAAAGAGACTGGGAGTGAGCCTCAGACCTCTAGCTTCACGTATGAGGAGACAACGCAAGGAGTGGAGGTGCTGGTCGGAGTGGGCGGAGTGGTGGTTTTTGCGGTGCCAGCGTGTTGACCTGTCGGTTGGTCTGACGTAGCGCGCGGCTCTGGTTTGACGGTTCTGTTCCGGCTCGGTTGCTGGTTGAGCAGAGCTCTAGCGGTCCGGTACTAGGTTCACGGATCTAGGTCCGGTACAGGCAGAGGCGCGGTGAAGACGGTGGCTTCAGGCAGTCTCAGTGGAGCGGCTTGGGTGCTAGCAGAAGTGACTCTACGTGGGCACTTAATGGAGATGGTGATGGAACTCGTGGGCTATTGGGTGTGTGAGGTTGGAGGGTTATGGAATGGTGGTGGTTACAGTTTTGGTGGAGGTGAGGTGGGTATGGTGCAACTATGTTGGTTGTGAAAATGGTGAAGGTGATGGTGAGTGAATGAGTGAACTCGGTAGTGTGGGGTGAGTTGCTTAAAGGGTGGTGAAAAGGATGAAGGTGATGGATTGATGGTGAGTTTGAAGATGGTTATTTCCGGTGGGGTGGAATATGGTTCACGGTTTTGAGGTTGAAGGGAGAGCGATGAAGGTGATGAGGTGGTGATGAGTGAGGGTGGTTATGGGTTGTGGTGGATGATTTTTGGAAGATGGTGGTCACGGTGAAGAATGGGTGGAGGTTGGTCACGGTGGTGAGGGAAGTTTGGACGTGAATGGAGTAGAGGCCGTGAGTTGTTTGGAGATGGTGAAGGGGAGTTATGGAGGTTGTGGTGTGTTGGTGAGGGTGAAGATGGGAATGGAGGGTGGCTTCGTGTGCATGGGTTGATGGAAGGTGGAGGGAGGTTGTTTGGATGAGGTTTCACATGGATATGGTGTAGAGGTCGTGGTGGTCTCGGTTGGGAGGGAGGTTGATGGCAGAACGTGCTTGGGTGAGGTTTGGACGTTGGGTATGGATGGAAGTGGTTGCTTATGGCAGAGGAAGCAAACGCAGGTGGCGATGGTGTGAAAGGGTTTGGACGCAGTGCATGGTTGATGTAGGTGGAAGATGATGAAGATGAAGTTGAAGGTGATGAGAAGTGAGGTTATAGATATGAAGATGGTGGGGGAGTGGTGATGGTTAATGGTGGTGGAGCTCCGGTTTGGTGGATGGAGGTTGAAGAGTTATTGGTGATGAAGGTGAAAGGTGAAAGGGATCAGTTTTTTGGGGCTTGCAGGTCGTTTGATGGCAGGTTGGTGCTGGTCCCCGAAGCCCAGGGGTGAAGGTTCCCTACATGAGAGCTAGAAAAAGGTGAAAAAAAAAGTAGGTTGCGTGTGAGGTGATGGATTGTGTGTGAAGTGAGTGAAAGTGTGCTGAGTGACTGAGTGAATGAAATTATGCAGAGGGTTGTGTTGCAATGAGTAACACTCACGTGAGGTAATGAGGTAATGGTGAAAGAAAATGGAGAAAGTGAGTGGGTGAAATTGTGTGTGCAGAGGGTGGTGTGTTGCAGTGTATGGCCAAAAATAGAAAAATAACAAAGGCTAAGAGAAAAAACAAAAGCTAATTTTTACCCAACAAGAACAACAACGCAGCAAGTTTTAACATTACCCCTTTTTTACTTTTTTTTTTTTTTTTCTTTTTCCATTTTTTTTCTTTTTACGAAGGGGGCCTATGTTTTTTGTGAATTAATTGAATTTTTTTCTCTTTTTTTTTCTTCTTCTTTTTTTCTTCTTTTTTTTTACTTATTTTTTATCCTATCAAAATTGGGTGTTCACACCACCAAAAGATCTTTTATCAAGGAGGTTAATGGTTTCTGAAGCAACACAAATGTAGTCTGAAATTTGTCTACTTTGAATAAAGCCTCTTTGTTGCTCAAAGACAATTTTAGGAGCAATTTTAGCTAATCTATCTGCCAACACCTTGGTGATAATCTTGAATTTATAATTAGCAAGAGCTATAGGTCTATAATGACTAATAGAGTCAGCACCAGGAGACTTAGGGATCAAAACCACAAGGTTTGAGTTGAGATTAGGCAACAACCAACCTTGTTTGAAAATTGCAAAACTGCATTGAATACATCTGTACCAACCACATTCCAATAACATTGAAAAAAGAAACCTCTAACACCATCTGGACCAGGGGCACCATTGGCATTCATAGAAAAAATAGCATTTCTAACTGCATCCCTTGAAGGCAAGTTTATGAGCATAAGATTGTCTTTAGTACTTACTTTGGAAGTGATTTTTTGATTAATTAAACCATTGTCAGTACAAGAGTTTCCAGATGCAAACAAATCAAAATATTACTCCAACACATGATTTTTAATTTCAGCAGGCTGCTCTAAAATCAGGTTGTCCTTTTTTAACATAGTCATTCTTTTAGTAGCATTCCTAATTTTAGTTACCTTATGGAAGAAGGATATGTTCCTATCACCATGAGAATGCCAATCAATCCTTGATTTCTCTTTCCAGAACTCCTCTTCATAATGCAAGGCCTTGTTTAACTCTAATTGGGCTATCTGTTCTTGCTCAAAAAGGTCATCAGAATATCTATGCCTATTAATTTGCTCCTGAATTAAGTCGATTGCTTGCATAGCATTAGCAACATTGACATGGACATCACTAAATTTTTCTTTGTTCCAAGTCTTCAGCTTGTACTTCAAGTTCTTTAACTTCTGAGTTAAGATAAACATAGGGCAGCCAACAACTTCCTGCTTCCAGGAATCAACAATAATGCTATGACAATCAAGATGTTCAGCCCACATTCTAAGAAATTTGAAAGATGAACTGTGAGAGACTACATCTTTTTGAAGAGATAAAAGAATTGGATAATGATCAGATTTGCTCCTTGTTAGAGTGCAGTAAGTAACATTGTTCCAATAAGAGAGCAGTCATCATTATAGCAAACTCTATCCAGTCTTTTTTCAGTTGAAGCATTCCCTCTTCTGCCATTGGACCAAGTAAATTCTGCCCTTCTTGTTGTTAAATGAGTGAGATTACATTTATCAGACCAAGGTTTAAAATCATTGCAAGAAATTTGGGAAGGGATTCTTTTGCCTCTTTGCTCATGAGCACCAAGAACAGCATTATAATCACCAAGCAAACACCATGGGCCAGAATAATTTTGCTGTAGTAATTTTAATTCATGCCAAAGTTGCCTTCTAGTAATGTAATTAGTTGTTGCATAAATGGCTGATATGTAAAGCATCTAACTACTCCACAAAACAGAAAAAGGTGACATGCTAAGTAGAAGATTAAATGACAACAGGGTTGATAGAATCATTGCAGATACATCACAAATTAGGAATCCTATTATTTATATTGTTAACAGCAAATATTTTCAGATTGAACCTTTTCCAAAATCTCATAGGAAACTGATCATTTTTTTTCGAGGCTCTAACACAAAGAAGAAATTAGGCCTATTAGAAGTTAGCAATCTTTTGATAACCAACCTAGTATCAAGATTAGCTATCCCTCTAGTATTCCAATACAATATATTCATTATGCTAAATTTCTAGGAATACCTGCCCTGGTTCGGTTGTTATACCTCCCAGCATTCTGAGCTAATTTAGCTTGTCGCCTTAATTTTTTTTGTAAGACTTTGAAAGAACTACAGTAAAGGCTTCAACATCCTGAGTTTGTTTCATATATTTGTTAGCATCATTTGCCCTATTCTGCCCAGGATCCTAAGCTGGAGAATTACTTTCAATATCATCAATTTCCTCATCTTCCATATCCACCTGATTACTCCATAATCTGCCTGCTATCCTCATGTCATTCACCACCACAGAATTGAAATTTTGAGCCTCAGCAACTCTGACTGGAGTTTCTAAAATCAAATCTGGAATGGTGCTGATGCACACATTTTTCAACCAAGTCTACAAACTTGATGCGCGATTAATTGTTGCATTGCGAACCCAAGTGCAGGTTATCTCAAGTAATAAATTTCTCGAGAGTTCAAGGTCGATCCACAGGGAATTGATGAAGATTAATTAAGGTAAGGTAAATATTTTGTTACTATAATAAAAAATTATTTATTTGGGTAAAAAGATTCACTCTTGGTAAATAAAGTAAAGGTAAGATTAATTCCTTTTATAACTTAATTAGAATCCTCGCAACATAGAGGTTCCAATCAGAAAATACAATGTTAAAAGTCCATTAAAATAATATACGTAATTATATTATGTTTTCTTTAATTATTACCACCACTTGTAAATGAGTTAAATCATTCACTGTGCCAAAATCTTATCTACAACAAATCAAGAACTCCTCTTTATAAGGGTAGTTTCTAAATTAATTGAAAACAAAATATAACACATATAATAACTACTTGAAAATATAAAACATTAAAGCACAAGAGAGAAATAAATCTAACCTTATTTTATTACCAAGAGCTTCACACTTTGACCCAAGTAGACTGAAACTTATTTACACATAGACTAAAAAAGAGAAAAAGAGAAAAAGAAAGGAAAAGAAAAGTGAAGGGAGGAGGAAGTGAAGCTGGGCACTGCCCAGATTCCCTTCTGTCTCTCCTCTCCCAAATGTGCTTTCGTTTTTGAATTCTGCCTTCTATTTATAGGCAAATTTGAGGTTACTATGCAATGCACAGTGAAACTTAACGATTAAGTTTCCTTATGTCATTTATTTATTTATTTTATTTTTTTAATAATAGTAATTAAGCAACTGCACAGCCGTGTGTCTAGTTTTTTTCATTTTTGAGAAAAGTGGTCTTCATGAAAGTTGTAGGCCTAGATCTTTGCTTTAAAATGGATTTGGTTTGAGTCCAAAATCATTCCTAGAACTCAAGATATGGTCCAATTACTGCAGAGTGTTTAGACTCGATTTCAGCTCCTCTATTCCGACTTGCAAGCCCAATATCACCTCCAAGGAGTCCGATCTAAGTTTTGTATTCTTCATGAAAGTTGTAAGGAATTGTCTAATCTTTCCTAAAAGACCAAAATCACATCAATCAGATATTTGAAACTCAAGTTATAGCCAGTTTACTAAACACTACCAAAGAGATAATTAAGGCTAATTTATGTAATAATTTATTTAATTGTCCAATTTGGCTCAATATCATAAAATGTGTCAAAACTAACATAATTAAGCCCATTTGAACCTTAAGAAGCCTAGTGAGAGGATTATAAAATGTATAAAGTATAGTGTTATCGAATTCCCCCACACTTAACTTTTGCACTCCAGAGCAAAACACAAAAGACAAAAACTAAGGAACAAAGAAAAACGACACAGACTCAAAAACTAAAAACTCTAAAAGATTCAATTTCTAATAATAATAATGAAGAACAACCAGACATTCAAGGGATCAAAACATTCATGAGATAACATTTTTTCGCATCTCAAACCAACAAACAAGGAAACTTCAGTTGAAAAGAATGAATCAGGAATGATAGATCCTCACAGAATTCACTCTCAATCTCTCAAGTGTTTAAAAAGGTAAATATTTCACTCTAATCAACTCATGAATAATTACACTACCATAAACTTGCTTATCTTCTACTTCTCCGCTACTCAAAAATAACATTTATACACAAATCATGAGGACTTTATTCAAGGTTGTAATGAGATTATGGTAAAGGAGAAAGTAATATAGATAAGACAAGTTAAATACCAAAGAGAATAAAAGAGCATTATGATACAGTCAGAGTGGAGAAGATGTTTGAGAACATTCAGTCTAAATTTCCCAAGAATTTCTTAGTTCCTTCTCTATTTGCTTTATTCTCATAAAGGACAATGACCAATATTTGACTAATGTTTTGTTAAAGATCAATGCCAATATGGTAGATTGAATTCATTGTTAGGCCGAAACATTCTCCTTCTCTTCATGTTGTTTCCAAGCATCCACCCTCATTCTAGGTATGGATATGTCACATGGTGCATTAGGAGAATCTGATAATTCTTTGATTGCAGCGGTGGTTAGCTCCCTTTTTTTTTCTTTCAACATTTTGCACACACACCCCCACACTTGTTCAAAAACTCATCCAATAACAAAGTCAATGCTCTCTTATTCCCTAAGGTAAGGTAAGAACATGTTTTTTTTAGAACACGTAATGAGCTAAAAATAAGGAATTGTCAAATAAGCTCAAGGGGGTTTACACAAGGAAAAATATGCAAGGTTTGCTATTTGGTCAAAGTAGCTATTTCGAAATGCCTCAATCATTTTTATGTATGCATGTGAAAATGTAGCCTAAAAAAATCAAAGCAAGTTCTAGAGTAACAATTCCATGAGTGAAAAAAAAATCACACAAGAAAGAAGAGAATGGTACAGATGTTCAATCCATTCATCGATAGGCTCAAAATCTCACAAGGCATATATCCATCATTCTCAATCTAAAAAATTCAACTTCCACAACCAAGCATGTGATGTTTAAGAAAGAAGACAATTTACTCAATCATGAAAATTTCTCTGAATTTGAATTGCTACTTTCACACAAACTTATCAACTACCTCAATTTAGATACGTCTCAAGAGTAAAATTACCTCCACAGTAAAATTTACTCCTTACTCTGCCATCTTTAATTAGTCCAGCTATTATAAAATTGCTGACAAACATATAAACACGACAAACATATTAATAAACACACTTCCTAATTTTAATTTTTTTTACACAATTATTCACACAACTATCCTTCCCCCCAACCAAATCACAACATTGTCCTAAATGTTAAATCATAAAAAGGTAAAGGATAAAAGAAAGTACTTGTTGTTGCAATTACTGAAAAGAGAAAACTCACACAAATTTAAACAAAGCCAAAGTACAATGAATAAAATCAAAGCTTGTAATTATTTAAATAGTTGGAGTGTCTTGGCTGGCTTTCTTTTCATTCTGCTTCCCTCACCGCTTCCTTCGGACCAATCTATTTGAGCTGTTACTAGATTAGGTTCATAAACAAAAGCTTCTAATTTATCAATCAACTCATTAACAGTAGAAGCAGAGATAAGGAGTCGTCTTGCCAAAGGAGAATAAATTTCTGTTCCATAACATGGTCAAGAAAGAATAACAAATGGTCAAAGAAATTATTAACATTCAACAAACCTATGGGTTTATGGTGGATATTCAGTTGGGCCCAAGAGACAATTTGGAAAACTTCTTCCAAAGTACCAAGACCACCTGGTAAGACTATGAATGCATCAGAGTTTGCAAGCATTGTCTTCATTTGTTCATCCATAGATGATACTTGAAGCTCCTCCCCAATTGTTTTTCTAGTGATATTCTTTCGAGCTAAAGGACTAGGAATGATACCTAAAACTTGACTTCCTCTTGTATGTGCAAAGAGTGATACAGCCCGCATTAACCCAATACTACCTCCTCCATATACTACATGAATTTTTCTCGCAGCAAGTGTTAGACCAAGAGTGATTGTTGTGTCTACATACTCTAAACCCTTCCCATAAGTTGACCCACAAAATACACAGATATTGGTATGTCTATGAACAGAAGAAAAAGAAGAAGAAGAAGAAGAAGAAACTCTCTCCATTTCTATACTCACACTCCCTTTGAATGATTTTTGTTGATACCCAATTTTATCCATTTTTTTTTATTTTTGTTACTTAATCAAGGTATGAACACTTAATTTTGTTCATAAAGTTTATTTTTAAACCTTGAAAAGTGAATGAAAATCTAAACAAAAAAAAGAAAAAAAAAGAAAAAAAAAGGAAAAAAGTTGAAAAAACTAAAGTGTCTAAGTCCCACATTGGAGAAACCAAACTCCTTCTCCCTCCCCCCTCCTATATAAAGGAGTGATTCTCAATGGTTTGGATATCCAAAAAATATACACTTGGGCTTAATACAAAGTATAAGAGTCCGAGAACTTTAGTAATTTTTTTTTACTTGGGCTTAATACTAAGTATAAGAGCCCGAGACTTTAGTAAAAATTTTCTCCATGCAAGTGGGTTGCTGTTCAAGATTCAATTTGAAGAGAACGTGCGAGGCTCTGTGTAGAATGCTTTGAGCATAGCATTTTTATACGCCTTGGAGGTAAGTCTGCTTTTTTTTTTTTTTTTGGTTTGTTTGTATTTTTATTTTTATTTTACTTTTTTAATTTTATTTGTACCTTTCATTTAGGCTTTAACTTTCTATTGATGTCTTGAATTTTACATGTTTATTATATTTTCATTGTTGTCATTCATATTTGTATAAAATAATCTTATTCCATATCACTTCACTTGTAATAATATCATTATGCATTTGTACTTGTGCTTGAATTTAATTTATTTATTTTTAAATTAATGTATTAATCAAATAATTTTCAATGGCCTATGACGGAAAAATTGGGAGAGGATCGGAGCGCCGATCAAATTACACTCTTCCCGATAATCTTGAGGCTTTATATTAGATTTTGCCAGGAGCGCCATGGCAGTCTAATCCCCACATAAAAATTAAAATAATTATGTAAATTAAAATACAATTATTTTTAATAAACCAAAATAAAACTTTTCCTTTTGCAAAATAAAATATTCAAATAAAAGTGAACAAATTCATACAGTTTTAGCATTATGATTGTGGTGAATTAAAACTTTATTTTTCATGAAGATATTTTTTAGAAATTAATACAAAAATCTCATTGTGCCTAAAAATATTTTTTCCTTGATTATAAATGAGATTTTATTTGGCCATTTACTTAAAGAAACATTTTCCTACCTTAAACAAATTTCTTTGAATTAAAATTATTCATTGAAATATTGTTTTTTTTTATTTGGTCATTTATTTTAAAATTACTTCTCTTCAAAAGATAAAATTTTAATTCACCACTTCTATACAATATGTTGTAGACTTAGAATTTGTTCTAAAATAATGGCTATTTAGCCACCCATTCCATGTCTTAGTCATTTATCATATTTGATATTATGCTTGACAAAATGGGACATGTCAAAATAAAAAATAAAAAAATTCTTTTCTTTTAATTAGTTAAGGACCAATTTAATTAATCTTGTAAATAACATTAGATTAAATAGGTAACGTTCTTAGAACGGACGGTGTAGGTGCTAACACCTTCCCTACCCGTAATCAACCCCCGAACCATGAACTCTGAAATGCAGACCATCTTTTAGGTGTCCAATTGCACCATTCCATTTAATGGATAAAGCAATTGGTGGCGACTCCCAACGCCCCGAGGTCCTATCCTCCTTGTTCTTTTTATTTTCGTGACGCCCTTCGGGATGGTTGCGACAGCTGGCGACTCCACTGGGGATATTAGAGGGTTAAACCTTATTTTAATCTCATGTGATTTGCTCTTTAATTATGTTGGTCTGTTTTTGTTTTATTTGTTTATTTGTTATTTGTTTCATATTATTGTACATTTTGTTTGTATTATATATTATATTTCTGCTTTGTAAATAAGTTCTCTCATGTACACTTCCACACACAAGCTCTCTTCCCGAGCTCAGTACCTTGTAGGCTTAGACAGAGGGTGAAGTAGTGTTGCTTTGTGGGACCGTTGGTCTCCGTTTAGGCACATGAAAACCCCTCGCTCAAATTGAACTCTTTCCGCTTGTAACCTATCATGGGTGAGGATGGAGGACCCTTGCTAGCCAAAGTGTTGGTGACAGCAAGGGACAATTTGGGGACCTTTTGTCCGATAGGGGTCTAGAACCAAAGCTCTCACTTGTAGATATAATCTTAGAGCTATCATCGATCATAGAACTTATCCTGCTGATCGGGTACCAAGATTAGGTACCCCTTTTCCTCTAACATATGAGGAATTTCTGTTTGTCTTTTATTTTGTAGTTGCTAACTTTTTGTTGTTTTCTTTTATCTTGCATTTGCATATGTGGTCCAATCCTGTGAAGATATCGATTCGATATCGCTTGCTGCTTTGGATCATGTCTCTACATGCATGGTTTATTTTTGCATTTTCTTTTTCTTTTTCATATTTTCTAATAAAAAAAATAATGAATACTAAAGGAAAACTGTCTCTACGACACCCATATAGGACTCGTTCTCAATCAAGAGTCATGGATGAACTGGGTCAGTCACAAGAAGAGCTGAGAAGTGAAGTAAGTCAGCTAAAGGAACAAATGGCCAAGATCTTGGAAATTCTGAAAAGAACGAAGAATACAGAGGGGACTCCTTCAAGGGCAAATGATGATCCTTCGGCCACACCTGCTCACCCGCCTAGCTTTACACCAATTCCTTGGCAATATCCAAATGTCACCTCTCAAGGGGTCATGATGCCACTCACCATTTACTCAAATAATCTTGAAACACATGCATCTTCATTCCCACCATATGACCTTCCACCTGGTTATGCGCCACCATTAGCCACCAATACTCTTGAGGCAGTGCACCGACAGTCACAACAACTTCAAACCCTCCAAACACTACCCAAGGATCTCGGCCAAATACCAAGTGATTCCTCGGTACCTGTTTCCATTCCACCTTATGGCCTTCCCCGATTTTATGCCGTCACAAATTACCAACCCTCTTGAGAGCGGCTCATCATTTGTAATACCCACTTCAGGGCCACAAAGCTCGACTCGGCCCAACCTCATTTTTACATGCCACGCTTTTTCCTCATAAGATCGCCGGTACTTCTTTGTTGAACCCTTCAACCAAGACCTTCAATCCAAGGAAAATTAGAAGTTCTTGAAGAAAGACTACGAGCCATAGAAGGAGCAAGTAGTTATGGTCTTCTAGATGCCTCGAGCTTTGTCTTGTCCCGAATGTAGTGATTCCTCCGAAGTTTAAGGTCCCGTTTTTGACAAATATAAGGGGACTACTTGCCCAAAGAATCACTTGATAATGTACATTCGCAAGATGGCTTCACAAGCTTATGATGACAAACGTTAATCCATTTCTTCCAAGACAGCTTTAATCGGGGCACTTTGAATTGGTACACACATCTTGAGCGTGCTCGTATAAGGAGTTTCAAGGATTTAGCCGATGCTTTTGTAAAGCAAGACAAGTTCAATATTGACGTGGCACCGATAGAATGCAACTACAAAGTATGTCTAAGAAGGATCTTTGAGACCTTCAAGGAATATACTCAGAGGTGGAGGGAAATGGTTGCACAAGTGGAACCCCTTTGTCGAAAAAGAGATGGTTACTATGTTCATTGATACACTACACACGCCATTCTATGGTCATATGATTGGAAGTGTGTCATCGATTTTTTCAGATATTGTGATAATTGGTGAAAGGATTGAAAATGAAATGAAAAGGGGAAGATTGCATCAAATGAATGATGAACAGGAAAGTATGGACAAATGTTGAACCAATTAAGGGTGGACTTCAGGTTGAATGAGTTAAATGAGGTTTCAAGAAAACTATGGATGACAACGGTTACCTAATTCACTAGGCATTGTCAGGAGGTTTCTACACATGCCCATCTGCAATAGGAGCAATTGTTTACAATGGTCGATCAGGGGCAACCTTAGAAAGTTTGATCAAGTGGCGATTCATTTTTCTAACCGTCAAGAATGAACCGTACCTTGGAGTCCTCCAGCACTGGGAAATTTCTGAGCGACTAGTATTCTGATTTGTTTATCAAGTTGTTACCATGAAATAATGGTTTAATTGTACTGATCCCATGCTTGTTCAATCATTAAAATCATTTGGTTTTTGAGCTTATGTGAACTTTCTTGAAGCATTAATGTGATGGATTTGCACGGATCTCAGCATACCTTATTTCTTTTTCCTATGTTCTTGGCACTCGTGTTCTTGTCAAATCTTTCTTGTCATTCTTTTCTTCCCTTTACTTGCTTTCTTTTGGTTTGGATCCTATAGGACTTTCATTCTGGAAAAAATTTTGTGGTCATGAGGCCCATGTGTGTAGGTGTTCTTCGTCCAAAAAAAAAATGCAAAAAAAAAAAAAAAAAAAGAAAAAAAAATAAAGGGAGCAAATAAATAATCACTCAGTATGTATTATCCTTTTGTCTCTAAATTAAATTTTTTGAAAATGAGCAATCAAAATTTGAAATGAAGATTGGCTATCTTTCTCTATCTCTCACAAGAATTCATTATCCCTTGTTATCCCATTTTGAGCTTGAAAGTTTTCTTCAATAAACCCTGGACAAGGATCACCTCTACACTAGAGGATAACATAAAAAAAAGGAGTTAGTTGCCATGATGACTATTTTGAAGTATAATGAAAAAAAGAAAAGAAAGGAAAGGTGAAAGGGGCGGAAAGTAAGTGCAAAAGCAATTGACAAAGTTCAAGTTTGAACAAGGGTGAAAAAGAACAATAAGAGAAAAGTGTGATTGAAAGTGCAAAAGTAATTGACAAAGTTTAAGTTTGAACAAGGATCCTTGGTCCCACTTAACCTTTAAACACTTGTTTGAGCCTTATACCATTCTTTTCATAACCCCTAACCTTGGCCACATTATAAGCGTTAAAAAGTCCATTTTGATCAATGAATGGTTGTTTTCATTTTCATTGACTTTAATTTTGAGACAAAAGGTTCATACCTTACTGAATTTGCAATCCTTGCTCCTTAAAAAAAAAAAAGAAGACAAAAAAAAGGTTAAAAAAAAGAGAATTACATTAGGGCAAGTTGTTATCCTGTTCAAGTTGCCCCTGCACTGGGGCATGTTTTCTTTTGGTTCAATCTGACCCTACATTGGGGTAAATCTTTTGGTTCAGCTTAGTTCTACATTGGGGCAAGTCTCTACCCTTTTCAATTCACTCGAATCGGGGCAGTTTGTTTTGTTTTATTTGGCCTTAAACTGGGCAAAAATTTATTCTCAAGTTCCCCACTTGGGACATTTTTTATTGTCAAATGGCCTACACTAGGGCATCTTTGTTCTCAAATGACATACTACGAGTCAAATTCATTTGATATCATACATGAGGGTAGATTTTTGTGAATACCTAATAAAGCAATGGTCATGATGTCCAGCTTGTCAAGTAAAGATCAATCACATCCAAACCGAGAAAAAAAAAAAAAGGGAAGAAAAAAGCAAAAAAACTTGGCTTTTGTACTATTCCACTTCTTGTTTTTTTTTTTTGTAAATGTCCTTGTGTAGTCATACTCCCAAAATCAATCAAAAAGGTTTCTCAGTTGGTAAATCTCTTTCATATTCATGCATATCTGGTACATGATGCTTCAAGTTAGTGAACATGAGTACAATAGTACAATTTAACCATCTAATGGTAATCTCTTATTGAATAACTCAAGCCAAAGGAGCTCTAGAGTTTCAATCGATGAAGGGAATGACATTCTCAATTGATAATTCAGATTGAAGGGTGTCCGAGTAGAAATGGAATCTCTGGAAAAGGAAGTCACAAGCTTCTGCATCAGCCATATCTAATGAAGAGAAATTTGAACAAGACAAGATTGGCAATGATCCTATTTGAATATGGGTTTGGTTGGTCAAAGAAGAGTTTAGTTCAAAACTTTGCTAAAAGATGTTTTTCTCAAGTACGTTCGCTTCTTTGGCTCATGGCTAACTGTGCAAAGTTTTCTGGCTCATAGCTAACTGTGCAAAGTTTTCTGACTCAAGGCTCACTGCATAAAGCTTTCTGGCTCAAGGCTTTTTAAGAGTATTGATAAAAAGAAGGACAACCAGGTCACCTCAAGGGTCGTCTAAAGGATTTTTTTCATTGCTCTTTTGTGTCACATTTAATGCACACCTCAAGGGTCATTCTGGTTAGACATTTCAACCATCGGCTGAATAGACAAATGAAAGGATGCCATTAAATCCTATTCCAGTTCATCTTTGAAAATGATTGCAATCATGTCCTCAAGGGTCGTGGAGACAAAAAACAAAAAAACAAAAAAAAACAAAAAAAGAAAAAAAAAAAAAAAAAAATTTTTTTTCATACTCTCATACATTTGAAGCATGCATTGCATAAGTGCATTTGTTCTCATTTTGCGGCCTTGACCTACAAAGGGCCAAGTTGTTTTTTTACCTTTTGGGTCCCTCGCACCCATTGTATTCTCATTTTTGGGCCCCGCGTACCCATCATTGTGTTTTCCTTTCCTGGGTCCCTGCGCCCATTATGTTTTCCTTTTTCCTGGTTCCTACACCCTTGTTTTCCTTTTCTGGGCCCCGCGCCCATTGTCTTTTAGTTTTTGGGTTCCTACACCCATTGTTTTCTCGTTTCGGGCCCCCGCGCCCATTGTGTTTTCCTTTCCGGGTTCCTACACCCTTGTTTTCCTTTCTGGGCCCCCGCGCCCATTGTCTTTTAGTTTTTGGGTTCCTACACCCATTGTTTTCTCGTTTTCGGGCTCCCGCGCCCATTATGTTTTCCTTTTTAAGGGCCTCGCGCCCATTGTCTTTTCCTTTCGGGCCCCCGCGCCCATTGTCTTTTAGTTTTTGGGTTCTTACACCCATTGTTTTCTCGTTTCGGGCTCCTGCGCCCATTGTGTTTTTCCTTTCCGGACCTCGCGCCCATCGTTTTTTCCTTTTTGGGCCCCGCGCCCATTGTCTTTTAGTTTTTGGGTCACCGCACCCATTGTTTTTATGTTCTTGGGTCCCCGTACCCATTGCCTTTAAGTTTTCTGTTAAGCTTCAACGGATACCCGACTCCGTAAGCTTCTTGCTTTTAAGTTTTCTGTTAGCTTCAGCGGATACCTGACTCCGTAAGCTTTTTACCTTTTGGGTCTTCGTACCCATTGTTTGTTTTTGGGTCCCCGTACCCATTGCTTTTTGTTTTGTTAAGCTTCAACGGATACCCGACTCAGTAAGCTTCTTACCTAGTTTTCTCGTTAAGCTTCAACGGATAACCGACTCGTAAGCTTCTTACCTTGTTTCGTAAAGCTTCAAATGGATACCCACTCATGCAAGCTTTTTACCTTTTTTTGGGTGCCCGTACCCGTAGCTTTTGGGTCCTTGTACCCATTGTTTATGTTATCTGGTCCTCGTACCCATTGCCTTTTGTTTTTGTTTAGCTTCAACGGATACCGACTCAGTAAGCTTTACGTTGTTTTTGTTAAGCTTCACGGATACCCGATTCCGCAAGCTTTTTACCTTTGGGTCCTCGTACCCTTTGCTTCTTTGTTTTGTTAAGCTTCAACGGATACCCGACTCCGTAAGCTTCTTACGTTGTTTTGTTAAGCTTCACGGATACGATTCATGAAGCTTTTTACCTTTGGGTCCTCGTACCCTTGTTTCTTTATTTTTGTTAAGCTTCAACGGATACCCACTCATAGTTTTACCTTGTTTTTGTTAAGCTTCAATGGATACTCGACCAGTAAGCTTCTTACGTTGTTTTTGTTAAGCTTCAAATGGATACCGATTTCGCAAGCTTTTTACCTTTTGGGTCCTCTTACTAATGTTTTGGGTCCTCGTACTTTGCTTCTTTGTTTTTGTTAAGCTTCAACGGATACCCGACTCAGTAAGCTTCTTACCTTGTTTTTGTTAAGCTTCAACGGATACCCGACTCAGTAAGTTTTACGTTATTTTTGTTAAGCTTCACGGATACCCGATTCCGCAAGCTTTTTACCTTTGGGTCCTCGTACCGTTGTTTTTGGGTCCTCGTACTTTACTTACTTTTTGTTTTTGTTAAGCTTCAACGGATACATCGACTTCGTAAGCTTCTTACCTTGTTTTTGTTAAGCTTCAACGGATACCCGACTCCGTAGGCTTCTTACCTTGTTTTTGTTAAGCTTCAACGGATACCCGATTCCGTAAGCTTCTTACCTTGTTTTTTGGTTAAACTTCAGCGGACACCTAAATCCGCAGTTTTTACCTTTTCATGGATAAAATTGAATCAATTCCTTGTTTTTCATTTATCCTAAATGTAAAACAAAGGGGGCAAAATAAATACCCAATTTTATCCATTTTTTTTTATTTTTGTTACTTAATCAAGGTATGAACACTTAATTTTGTTCATAAAGTTTATTTTTAAACCTTGAAAAGTGAATGAAAATCTAAACAAAAAAAGAAAAAAAAAAAAAAAAAGGAAAAAAGTTGAAAAAACTAAAGTGTCTAAGTCCCACATTGGAGAAACCAAATTCCTTCTCCTCCCCCTCCTATATAAAGGAGTGATTCTCAATGGTTTGGATATCCAAAAAATATATACTTGGGCTTAATACAAATTATAAGAGCCTCCGAGAACTTTAGTAATTTTTTTTACTTGGGCTTAATACTAAGTATAAGAGCCCGAGACTTTAGTAAAAATTTTCTCCATGCAAGTGGGTTGTTGATTCAAGGTTCGATTTGAAGAGAACGTGCGAGGCTCTGTGTAGAATTCTTTGAGCATAGCATTTTTATACGCCTTGGAGGTAAGTCTGCTCTTTTTTTTTTTTTTTTTTTTTGTTTGTATTTTTATTTTTATTTTACTTTTTTAATTTTATTTGTACCTTTCATTTAGGCTTTAACTTTCTATTGATGTTTTGAATTTTACATGTTTATTATATTTTCATTGTTGTCATTCATATTTGTATAAAATAATCTTATTCCATATCACTTCACTTGTAATAATATCATTATGCATTTGTACTTGTGCTTGAATTTAATTTATTTATTTTTAAATTAATGTATTAATCAAATAATTTTCAATGGCCTATGACGGAAAAATTGGGAGAGGATCGGAGCGCCGATCAAATTACACTCTTCCCGATAATCTTGAGGCTTTATATTAGATTTTGCCAGGAGCGCCGGCGAGGTCTAATCCCCACATAAAAATTAAAATAATTATGTAAATTAAAATACAATTATTTTTAATAAACCAAAATAAAACTTTTCCTTTTGCAAAATAAAATATTCAAATAAAAGTGAACAAATTCATACAGTTTTAGCATTATGATTGTGGTGAATTAAAACTTTATTTTTCATGAAGATATTTTTTAGAAATTAATACAAAAATCTCATTGTGCCTAAAAATATTTTTTCCTTGATTATAAATGAGATTTTATTTGGCCATTTACTTAAAGAAACATTTTCCTACCTTAAACAAATTTCTTTGAATTAAAATTATTCATTGAAATATTGTTTTTTTTTATTTGGTCATTTATTTTAAAAATTACTTCTCTTCAAAAGATAAAATTTTAATTCACCACTTCTATACAATATGTTGTAGACTTAGAATTTGTTCTAAAATAATGGCTATTTAGCCACCCATTCCATGTCTTAGTCATTTATCATATTTGATATTATGCTTGACAAAATGGGACATGTCAAAATAAAAAATAAAAAAATTCTTTTCTTTTAATTAGTTAAGGACCAATTTAATTAATCTTGCAAATAACATTAGATTAAATAGGTAACCGTTCTTAGAACGGACGGTGTAGGGTGCTAACACCTTCCCTACCCGTAATCAACCCCCGAACCATGAACTCTGAAATGCAGACCATCTTTTAGGTGTCCAATTGCACCATTCCATTTAATGGATAAAGCAATTGGTGGCGACTCCCAACGCCCCGAGGTCCTATCCTCCTTGTTCTTTTTATTTTCGTGACGCCCTTCGGGATGGTTGCGACAATTTTGAGTTGAAGAAAAGTGAAAGAAATGTAGTGTTTAAATAGGGAAGAGAATAGGAATGATAGCACCTATATGGGTAGGTTGACTTGTGTCAGAAGATTAAGAAACACTTTTTTTTAAGAAAAAGATATATAAGAAAATATATACTTGTAGTTGTGATTGTGGCTCACATCTTCCTCTGGTTTTACGTCTAGTAACGGCTTAAATGCCTTCTATGAGTCGAGGATAAGCTTCCCATCTAATTTTCTTATAAATTGATAAATAGGGTCTTTTTGAGTCAGATTCCCAAGACTGTAACGCGCTTACTTGCCCTTGAGAAGATTTCACAAATTAGTAAATTTACTATGCACAACTCCACAAGAATGCGTCTCAAGAGTCAATAAGATATCTCCTAATGACTCCTTACTCAGACCATTCTTAATGAATAATATTCTATCTTTTCTGTTTGGGAAAACCATCCCCAAAGAACAACTTCGCTTATTACGAGAAAAATTGACAATATTAACAAATCAAAACATAAAATTAAAAATTAAAAATTCATTACAAAAAAAGGATCATTGATAGGTGTGATTTCAAAAGGTGAGCCTATTGTAAGTATGGACAAATGATCTACAACAATATTTTCGACTCATTTTGAATTCTTGAAGCAACAAAATCCACCGTATCAACCTAAGTTTGCAAAAACTTGTTGAGAAAATCGACAAGTACACAAAATTGTCAAAATGATTATGAGGAAAAAGACAAACAAACACAAAGACACACAAAATTAAAAAGAAAAAAAGAAAACAAAACACAAAAGAATTAAAACACTAAGGATCTGGTTTCACTTGATTCAATAATCTATCATAGACAATAGAGTAGCTTTGGGACCTTCCTTCTAATTAATTAATTAAAACTTAATTCCTTAGTCGAAATCTTAACTCTTAAAGGCATGATTTTTACTCTTTGGATTCCCATGAAAAATACCACAATTCTCCCACACAACCTATAACCTCCATTCCTAGACAATTATAAATCATGACACTTATTGTTTATAGTCTAGGTCATATGCAAACCTTCCGATTCTACATACACCTTACTAGATCAGTTTATGAGTGGTCAATTCATAAAAGCATTAAGAATCATAATAAACACTCAAATTGAATAGAAAAGAAACTGATTAAAATTCTAATCTTAATATATGTCGATTGAATCAAGTTACGTTTTCATCCTAAAAACACACAAATTATTTACACATAACAAAATAGAAGAAGAAATAGAAAAATAAAAAATAAAAAATATATACAAAAGTATGGTATAAACCAACCACCAAATAAATATTTACAAAGGCGTGGTAATAAACCAACCACCAAATATATATATTAATACGTAATAAATAAATATTAACAAGGTGTGATAATAACCAACCACCAAATATATATATTAACAAAGATGTGGTAATAAACCAACCACCGAATAAAAGAAAATAACAAATGTGTGGTATAAACCAACCACTAAAAAAAATAAAAAAAAATAAAATAAAAATAACAAAGGTGTGGTATGAACCAACCACCATAAAAATATAAAAAATACAAAAAGTAAATTACGAAAAAGTAAAAGATAGATGTTCTCCCACTAAGTTAGTGCGTAAAATAAAAAGAAGAGTTTACCCCCACTAAGTTAGTATGTACAGAAAATAAAAGGGAGAGTTTCTCCCACTAAGTTAGTATATACAAAAATTAAAAAGGAGAGTTTCCCCCACTGTTAATATGTATAAGAAAATAAAAGGGAGAATTACCCCCACTAAATTAGTACGCAAAGAAAATAAAAGGGAGAGTTACCTCCACTAGTTAGTATATACAAAGAAAATAAAAGGAAGAGTTTCCCCCATTTTTAATATGTACAAGAAAATAAAAGGGAGAATTACCTCTACTGTACAGAAATTAAAAGGGAGAATTAACCCCACTATTAATATATACAGAAATTAAAAGGGAGAGTTTCTCCCACTAACTTAGTGCGTAAAATAAAAGGGAGAGTTTCCCCCCACTAAGTTAGTATATACAGAAAATAAAAAGGAGAGTTTCCCCCACTGTTAATATGTACAAGAAAATAAAAGGAAGAATTACTCCCACTGTACAGAAATTAAAAGGGAGAATTACCCCCACTGTTAATATGTACGAAAATTAAAAAGGAGAGTTTCTCCCATTGTTAATATGTAAAAAAAAATAAAACACTTAACTTCTTTATATTTTTTTTTTAGCTTTCTGTTTGCTTTTAGTTTTTTTTAATGTTTCTCTTTCTTCATTATTTTGTTCCCTCTCTCTTTTCTTTATTTATTTTGCTAGTTTTCTTTTATTATTATTTTCATTTTTTTTTTTTGGTGGTCATGGGTGTGACCACCTTCCCCTCCCTTTTCTTTTTTTTTTTTCTACTCACGGGACAACATTGTCCCCCACTTTTTTTTATATATAAAATATTATTCACACACTATTCACACACTATTCATACTATTCACACACTATTCACTCAAAAGTGTGGGGAATTAAAAGGGAGAATTACTCCCACTAGTTAGTGCGTTAGTATGTACAAAAATATTTACACCAGAAATTTGTTCTTCAAATCAAGTCCCCAATAACGACGCCAAAAACTTGATGCACACATTTTTCAACCAAGTCTACAAACTTGATGTGGCATTAATTGTTGCATTGTGAACCCAAGTGCAGGTTGTCTCAAGTAATAAATTTCTCGAGAGTCCGAGGTCGATCCATAAGGAATTGATGAAGATTAATTAAGGTAAGGTAAATATTTTGTTACTATGATAAAAAATTATTTACTTAGGTAAAAAGATCCACTCTTGGTAAATAAAGTAAATGTAAGATTAATTCCTTTTATAACTCAATTAGAATCCTCGCAACATGGAGGTTCCAATCGAAAAATACAACGTTAAAAGTCTATTAAAATAATATACGTAATTATATTATGTTTCCTTTAATTATTACCACCGCTTGTAAATGGGTTAAAGCATTCACTGTGCTAAAATCTTATCTACAAGAAATCAAGAACTCCTCTTTACAAGGGTAGTTTCTAAATTAATTGGAAACAAAATATAACACGTATAATAACTACTTGAAAATATAAAATATTAAAGCACAAGAGAGAAATAAATCTAACCTTATTTTATTACCAAGAACTTCACACTTTGATCCAAGTAGACTGAAACTTATTTACACATAGACTAGAAAAGAGAAAAAGAGAAAAAGAAAGGAAAAGAAAAGTGAAAGGAGGAGGAAGTGAGGCTGGGCACTGCCCAGAATCTCCTCTATCTCTCCTCTCCCGAATGTGCTTTTGTTTCTGAATTCTACCTTCTATTTATAGGCAAATTTGAGATTACTGTGCAATGCACAGTGAAACTTAATGATTAAGTTTCCTTACGTCATTTATTTATTTATTTATTTTAATAATAATAATTGAGCAAATGCACAATCGTGTGTCTAGTTTTTTTCATTTTTGAGAAAAGTGGTCTTCATGAAAGTTATAGGCCTGGATCTTTGCTTTAAAATGGATTTAGTTTGAGTCCAAAATCATTCCTAGAACTCAAGATATGGTCCAATTACTAAAGAGTATTTAGACTCGGTTTCAGCTCCTCTATTTGACCTTGCAAGCCCAATATCACCTCTAAGGAGTCTGATGTAAGTTTTGTGTTCTTCATGAAAGTTGTAGAGAATTGTCTAAGCTTTCCTACAAGACCAAAATCAAGTCAATCAGATATTTGAAACTCAAGTTATAGCCAGTTTACTAAACACTGCCAAAGAGATAATTAAGGCTAATTTATGCAATAATTTATTTAATTGTCTAATTTGGCTCAATATCATAAAATATGTCAAAACTAACATAATTAAGCCCATTTGAACCTTAAGAAGCCTAGTGAGAGAATTATAAAATGTATAAAATATAGTGTTATCAGGTGCCACTGATAGAATCTAGATAGCTTTGCCTACCTGTGCCATTACTAGAATTAGTAATTGACTGATCAATTCCTGAAGAAGATTTTCTACCAGAGTCAACTTCAAATGAATCCCCAACTATAATATCTCCTTAACTAACATCATCAACATCAGTGTTCACCTCATCATTCACCTTATAAGCGTTAGGAATGTTGCTACTAGATGAAAAAAAAATAAACTACAAGTCTTCTAATTACTGAATTTCGAATTTGATTAACCATCTCATTGGCACACATTAGGACTGACCTCATTGGAATTCCTGATTAAGACACTATGACTATTACGAAGATCTTCATTCACATAGCCCAATAGAGGGTTTAAATCCTCATAGGTAACATGCTGCTGTAGATTAGTATTCCTCACTGGACCAACCTGGACATATTCAATTTCAACAAGATTGGTTTTGCTAGTGCCTTCATTAAAAGGAACCGCTATGTCCTTATTTGCTGCCACATCAAGCTTGCTGACATCATCAACACCAACTGAAATAACTGTTTCTTTCTTCTTTTGCACATATACTACCTTGAGTTTAGAATTATTCTTTCTGTCCCTCTTAACTGATATAACACGAGAAGCTTGAGGATCTTTCTTTAAATTATCAGCAATCTCATTTTTCTTCCTGCAATTACCCATGGAATAACCAATGACTTGGCAAGAATGGCAAAATTTGGGTAATCTTTCAGACTCTATACCAACAAAGAATGCTAAACCATCTTTCTCCACTAAGATTTGATTATGAAGCTTCCCATTCAGATCAATATCCACCAATACACGCGTAAAATATCCAAAGGTATGTTTGCTCGTGGCTTCATCTAAATAAATAGGAATACCAATACTACCTGCAATGGCAAATATAACTTTAGGACTCCAGTATTCTTGTACCAGGCCAAGGATGTGAACCCAGCATTGCACGTTTGTCTGCCTTTGATTACTTGTGTTGAAATCTGGCGTCCACACAAATAAACCCAGAAACCCTGGATCTAAATTTCAAGAACCAATGGATCTCACACTACGCAGATCTTCAACCGAGGAGAAAGCAAACTCATAATAACCTTTTCCAAGAGGTATTATGTTCCATTGATCTAACGGCTTCCACAAGGGAGATAGTTTAGATCGCAAGTCACCGACCTTAATAGGAGCATCACCTTTAGAAAGAATGAGTCGACCATGCAGATGGTTCTTACACATTTCCAGACTAGCCTTGTATTCTTCCTCTGGGATCTTGATTGAGATCTCATCACCTTTAAAAGATTGTAACTTACTTATTAAAGTTATAAACTTTTTTTTTCTAATGAAAGAGACAAAAGTTACATACTTTTCATAAAAAAATTACAAATTCGTTTGAAAAAAATAGCAAAACAATATTATAAAATTTAAGATATATATTTTAAATTAGCTACTAATACGCCATTTTTAAAATAAGCCCCTTTGAAATAGTTATTTCAATGTCAATTTCTTTCTCCCATTTTAAGATTAAATAACTTTTCATCTGCCTTTTTATGCTTATATACAAAAACTCTTTAATTACGAAAACTTACACAAAATTCTCTTGTATTTATGAAAAAGTTATAACTAATTCCAAAATACTATGTGATCTAACATATCAATTAAGTGATGGACTATCGGAAAGTATATTGACTTGATTAAGTAATAAAATGAGCAAAAGTGTATTCATAGAGATTGATTAGTATCAAGTACCAATTTTACTAGTCGTATCACTATTTAGACTACCAATTTGTATGAGAGATGTGTAATCAATATGATAATAGCAAAACAAGAAATTAAAACAATTAACAATAATTTTGGAGAGTTTTAACAAAAGAGATGTGTGAAGAAATCAATGGATGAAGATGCTAAGGGTTTATTTTCACTTGACCCTTACTCAATTTCAATGAATTTCAGTTAATTACATTTAGTCCCCTTAATTGATGGAAAGAATACATAAAATTAGCTAAGACTCAATCCCTTAGTGAATTAGCCCTCTTCTAATTGCCCTAAAATTACTAATTCCTTAGTCAATTTCATGCAATTGGAAGGTTCAAGCACAATTTTCTCGTATTCACCACATTATCGCCAATACCCATCCCTAGATATTGGTAGATTATGGTGTCAATCTCAAGAAGCATACAATATTAAGGATTTTCCCAATTCACAAAATAGCTAATATATCAATCTTTGGTTGATTAAGTCATAGAAGCATTAAGAACATAGATTAACACTCAATTAAGAGAAATAAACATAGATTAATTAAAAAATCCATTTACTTCAAGCTATGGGTCAAGCTAGATCTCCTCCTAACTATGAAGATTTAGTTACCCATGTAGAAAAATAAAAAGAAAAAGAGAGGGAAAGAGTGAACCCACAGAGCCATAGAGGTGGAGAGGAGAGATCTTTACTTCCTAAGCCTTGGGTTGAAGCTCTAAGCCCTAAACAATGGGTGAGAAGCAGAGAGAAGGGAAAGATGAGAGAAAAACTAGATTTGGGAAGTGAAAAAGTACAGAAAATGGTTGTAAAAATCTATTTATATGGGGTCATGTGTGTGCCACATGTATTAGGAAAAATTGAGCACCAAGAATATGTTTATATAGGGTCATGTGCGTGCCACGCGCATCAAGAAAAATTGAGCATCAAGGATCCATGCCTACACATGGAAGTTCCACGTAAAGATGTGGAGCTCACAAGTCCCAGGATTTTCTCAAGTCAAGAGATCCCACATCTATACATGGAGAAGTCAAGTATAGATGTGATGACCTCTATCTAATAGTGACTTTCCCACATTTAGACTTGGAAGTCCCACGTACATATGTGGGACTTTCTGGAAAATAACCATCCTTGTGCCCTTCCCACGTATATACGTGGGACTTGCCATGTATAAACGTGGTTTATAACCCTAGTAAAAATGCCCACCACGTCTAGACGTGGAACTTCCAAGTATAGATGCAGGTCTTTTGCTTCCAATCTTCACTTGTTCTTCTTCTAGTTCCATTGTGTGTACTTTAAGATCAATCCTTGTGTTCCTTCCTTCATGATTTCCTTCCAAAATCTGCCTTGTCATACCTCTATGGTACCTACAATTCATAACAACCAACACATCTTAGATTTAGGTAACAATTTAGGCAAAATGACTTCATAAACAAAGTAGAAGTTGGCTTATATTCAAGTATGAACTAGTTCATGATTTTAAGCATAATTCTCAACAAAACTACGAACAAAGTGGACTTAGCTTTCTAATTTTAATTCAATTTAAGGCTATAATAACTCCATTTTGTGGAGTCATCACACCCCCAAATCTATGTTTTTGCTAGTCCTTGAGAAAAATAAACAATGAAACTAAGCAATCAAAGCATTTTCAGTAACAATCAATTTCTCAAAGTGTTAGAAGATCACAAGTTTATATCATGACATGATTTACAAGCAAGGATCATTCTCAAATTCACCTCATGTTAAAGTGCACATTGAAAATGGTTTCTCAAACTTGTAGAATTAAGTTTACTCTAATGGTTTAATATGTTAAGTTTTGATGATGACAAATACAAGACAAAAAAATGATGTTTATGCTACATAGATGTGCTTAATATATTATATTGGATCATGAATGATCATGTACACCATTTTATTATATTTCATATAAAAATTATGCATATTCTTTATAGCATCTTTTATAGAATATATCCAATAATGTGTCATATAAGTTGTATTAAATTAATATTAGATTTGAATCTATTTAAATGAAAATATGTAAAGTGTTCTTTGTTGCATCCTATACAGAGCATATCTATTAGTAATTGATAAATGTCTTATTTGGATGTGCCTATGAAAGTCTTATATGCATGTTAGACTAACTAGAGTTATACATTTATGAATTATGCATATGAATATATTGAATTATGAATTTGGACTAACTATGTTTGTTTAAGTGAACAATACTTTGTAGGATAGTTCAAGTACTAAGAGTGAGCATTGCAACAAAAAAGCAAAAGATCACAATTATGCTAAACTCAAGAAGAATGAGAATGATAAGATGTTTCAAGCATTTGCAAGATTTGAAGAGAAGAAATTTTTAGAAGTTTCGATTACATCAAGAAGCCTAAGGACTAGAATTAGAATATTTTCCTTTTAGGCTTTCTCTTATGTAAAAATAAAGGTTTTACATGAAAAGAACTCAAATATGTTTTTAAATTTTGACAAATGGTTCTTACATGCTAAAATGCCTAAGAAACATGTTTTGAAAAGTTATTCATGGTAGTAGTTTAAAACTATGAAAGATAGTCAAGTTTGAGTTTTGAAAAGCTGACATTTGATTACTATTTTAATCATAACTTTTAAAATACTTTGAGTTTTGTTCTAAAACTTATTTCATTTTAAATTAGACTAAAATATGTTTCCAATGAGTAGTCATTTGATTAAAACAAATGAGAAATGAAGAAGTTATGGGTGTTTAAAGTCAGTTTCCAATCTTCAGAATCTGTAAACGTGTTTTTTAACGAAACAGAGGCTATGTAATCGATTACATGAACCTTGTAATTAATTACATTCTACCCATAAATAACCAGTTTTCATAAGAAATCATTTTTAAACACTACCAATGACTATTTTATCACTTGGACTCTATATATAAGTGATTTTTAAAGCTTTTACAACTCTAGAACACTTGATTTGATCATTGAATTATCAAAATGATATTTTGAACTCTTTATTGCAAAATCTTTCTATTCCTTTGTTCTTCAAGTTGTATATCTATTCTTGTGAGAGTTTCTAATCTTTCTCTTCATCTTAACATCATTATAAGAGGGTGAGGTATCCCTCAAGAGAGAAAAAGGTGAGGTATCCCTTATAATGAGGCTCAAACACAAAGGGTGAGGTATCCCAAAGGTGTTGTGAGTGCTCTTGAATGTAAAGGTTTTTCAAGCGCTTGTGAAGCTTGAAGAGTTGGAGGCTCGAGCACAAAGGTGGGGTATCCCAAGGTGTGAGGAGTACTCTTCCTTTTACAAAGGTTTTCCTAGAACCCGTGAAGTCTAAGAGATAGTGAAAAAATTCTTAAGTTAAGCTTGAGGACTGGATGTAGGCTACAAGTGGTTGGTGGCTGAACCATGATAAATTCTTGAGTTTGATTCTCTCCTCCTTACACTCTTTAATTTCAATATTTGGTGCAACATATTTATTTATTGCATATCTTGTCATCTTGATGTTTTGATTTTGAGAACTTGATATATAGCTTATTTGCTTGATTTATCTTATAACCCAAGTTGTATTTGAGTAATTTATAGTAGCTGTATCTATGGTAGACTTATTCTGCTGCATGTGTTGATTGAGTGTATCAAAATGTATAATTTCTCAAAGTTGCTTTAAAAATTTGTGATCACCTAATTCACCCTTCCTTGGGTGATGGTTGTCATGACTAACAAGTGGTATCAGAGTTTCGTGCTCTGTTGAAAGCACAACCGCTTAGAGTTAAAGATCCTTGTTTATTGGCAACCATTGCAAGCTTTTCAAAATGAAAGGTTTTGAAATTGATAAACTACAATTCTTTGATGGTGTGCATTGTGTTTATTGGAAAGGTAGAATGAAATTTTATATACAATATATTGATCTTGATTTGTGGGATATTGTTGTTAGTCATGGCAACCATCACTCAAGAGGGGGTGAATTGGGTGATTACAAATATTTAAAACAATTTTGAGAAATTATACATTTTGATATTTTTAATCAATACATGCAGCGAAATAAGTCTAACTATTGTATATTACTAAAAAATAACTTAGGTTGTGGGATAAATTAAGCAAATAAAATAAATATCAAATTCAACTCAAGCATATATAATTAAAGCACAAATGTAAAGGAGATAGAAACTCTTTGAAAACTTTTTTCTAACACTTGAAAACAATTTTCTCTGAAGCTATTTATAGATTAAAAAGAATGAATAAAGAAGATAAAAAGATGCATTTGTAAATGAACAACCCACACAGAGAATATTCAAGAAATATTTAAAACATAAATATAAAGGAGTTTGAGTTTAGAGAAGCAAATACATAATTTATCCTAGTTCAGCCACTAATCACTTGTGGCCTACGTCTAGTCCTCAAGTAAACCACCTAAGATTTTTCACTAAACCTTCAAGCTTGAATAGGTGCTTGAAACCTGTATAAACTAGAGCACTCTTCACACCTTGGAATACCTCACCCTCGTGCTTGAGCCTCAATAGTCAGGGATACCTCACCCTTACAATTTCTTTGAGGGATACCTCACCCTCTTTACAGAGAATCAAAGAGTATAAGATAGAAGAAAATTTCTTAAGAGTGTGTATTACAAATTGAAGCACTATGAAGTTTTTTAAGGATATCTCAAATTTTGGCCAAAAAAAGCATAAAATTTTGGTAAAATATGAATCACAAATTAAAGTAAGAAAGAATTATTTTAAACAATTGGATGTTGTTAAAAGATGACCTAAAACCATGTATTTATAGTGTTATTGAGAAAATAACTATTGGGTATCATTTAATATCATATTAAAAGCATAGAAAATAGTCATTACGTGTTGCTGCCCGTGTTTATTTGAATAACATGTGTGTTATTCGAATAACTCTTTAAAAACACATTCTGGAGTGTTTTCTGGGGTGTTTTATTCGAATAAATACTTGCTTATTCGAATAACCTGTATGTTATTCGAATAACTCTTTAAAAACACATTTTAAAACATTTTCTGGGGTGTTTTATTCGAATAAATACTTACTTATTCGAGTAAACCACTCTGGTTTTGAAAATTGACTTTAAATGGTTATAACTTCTTCATTTCTCATCCGTTTAAAGTAAATGACCACTCATTGGAAAGATATTTAAGTCTATTTTCAAATGAAATAAGTTTCAGAACAAAACTCAAAGTAATTGAAAGATATGATTAAAAGAGTAACTAAAGGTCAATTTTACAAAATACAAACTTGACTATTTTTCATAAATTTGAACTATTACCATAACTAGCTTTTCAAAACTTGTTTGTTGGACATTTTAGCATGTGAAAATCATTTGTAAAGATTTGAAAAACATATTTGAAATATCCATAAGGTTTCTTACATAAAGACCCTAAGTCTTATAAGCTATACCATTTTATCTTCCTTTGGACTTGGCCTTTGATATGACTTTGATGTTATCAATACCTTCATGAAATAGGCATTCACATTCTCCTTGAGTTGAGCTTAATTGAGATCTTTTGCTTTCTTGTTGCAATGATCACTCTTAGTACTTGGACTATCCTACAAAGTATTGCTCACTTAAACAAGTATAGTTAGTCCAAATTCCTAATTCAATATCTTTATATACATGATTCATAAAAGTATACCTCTAGTTAGTTTAACATGCATATAAGACTTTTATAGACACATGCAAATAAAATATTTATCAATTACTAATGGACATGCTCTATATAGGATGCAACAAAAAACATATGCAAACTGTTCTTTTTGTCTTGTATTTGTCATCATCAAAACTTAACATATTAAACCATTTAGGGCAAACTTTTTTCCACAATTGTGCTTGATGGATTTACTTGCAAATCAAAACAAACTTGGAATGGTTTTGATAAGAAAAGTTTTTCCTTGAACATTAGAGCAATGCAAATCTTGAGAAGTAGTTTGAATGATGATGCTTATGTTAGAATTAAGAATTGATTTAGTGCCAAAGAAATTTTGGACACCCTTGATGATCTTTATATTTCTAGCAATGATTTTGTGTATAAAGTTGTATATAGAAAGCAAGAAGAGCAAAAGTCATTGAAGGAAACTTGTTATGAAAAATATGCTCAAAAATATGTTCAAACTATTGAAGGGAGCCAAATGTCTCTTGGTGATGATGATGCTCAATTTGAAGAAGAGACAAAACAAAACAAAATTGAGAAAGAAGATGTTCTTGAATCCTTGATGAACAATAATGAGGAAGATGTTGATTCACTTAAAGAGCCAAATATGCTAGAAATTAAGACTACTTCCTATATGGCTAAAAATGACTTTAAGGTAAATAATGCTAAACTAGATTATAGTCCTTCCTATGATGAGCTACAATGTGCATATGATGAACTATATGATCGTTTGTTGAATTTAGAAAACAAAAACTTATCTTGTTTGGAAAATATTTCCTCCATTGAAAACAAAATTGAGACTTTGAAAAATGAATATGCCTTTCTTGATGAGGAAATGGCATTGAATGTGAAATCTTAACTTCTTTTGAAAAGTGCATTGATTTAGAAAATCAAGTTGAGGACTTATATTCTGAATTTGCCAAAACTAATGATTCTAATTGCTTACATTCCATGCTTGTTAATGAGAATAAAATTGATATTATTCCATATAAAAATTCAAGCAAGGCTTATGGCAAAAATAATATAGAATGTTATAATAACAAAAGGCTTAAGTTTTCCAAAGAGAATCTTCAATGGACCAAGTCATCATTAAATTCAATTATTTACAATTTTTGTGGTCATCTAGGACATATTTCTCATTTATGTAATTATAGAAGAAATACTTATATGAGAAATTGTATGGTATAAGTTCCTAAAGATCTTAAAGGCCCTAGTACTAACATTCAAGGACTCAAGATGATATAGGTACCAATATATCCTCCTAGTGTTTTAATTATACAAAAAATTTCTCAAAATGATGGACTAATTGGTCAAAGGAAAGAGGAATCATCAAAGAGAATGCTTCCAAAGCCCAATGGTAGAAATTTTGGTCAAAGAAGGAAGATGACTTACACCAAAGTTTCTCAAGTACAAAATATAGAACTTGTAAAGTTCAAGACTGTTGGGAAATCCGTGAACAAAAACGCAGTGGAAAAAGGATTCCCACTAAGGATTCATGCGAAAAGCAGAGCCATGAAACATGATTTTTGAGTTTACCTCTTGAAGGCAGACAAAAAATAATCAAGAGAAATCACTAGCACCACAGTAACGATGATGCCTCTACGTTGTCCACAAGAACAGACTACAAACGTCCAACGTTTGTGATCTTGGAGTCCCACGTCTCCAGCACAGTGCTAGCTGTGAAGAGAAGAGAAACTTGTCACTCTCTCACTCACTCTTTCTGTTAGGGTGCGATTAGGGTTTTTTTTTTTAATCTGTACCTTGATAGCCCCCTTAGCAGTACTATTTATAATAATGGCTGCTTTATGCAAGTGAGAGTAGCAGTAGGGTTAGCAATGCGACCTTGGACTCATCAGTTATAAGTCTAGCCCACGATGGAATCTTAGTCCAACTTGGATTCTCATTACTCCAATTTAGTCTGTTCTATGTGTGTGACATTGCAGGTTCTTATGACGTTAGCAATAATATTAAAATCCCATTTTAATATTACAAGCAGTGAGTAGTATCTAGCAACACAACACTACTACCCAAGTAATGAGAGTGTTAGTGATTTGACATAACCTTTCTATGACTATTGTTTCCGTATAGTTTAGTCCCTTTGTCCAGATATCCAGATTGAACACAAGACATGGAATGTGTCACCATTGTATAGTTCAATCTTTCGTTTCCTGATACTCGAGTAGACTTATTAATAACAAATGAGATCAATATCTCATTGATTCATTTAAGCATGGCTATGCATTTCGTAGTCTTATTCAATCAAGGGGTCCGAAGATATCGCTCCTATTATGTAGGAGGGACAAATCTCATCTAGGTTACTCATATCCCTCTATATGATTCGCAGTATATCCAATAATTAACTTTATAATCACCTTGTTACAAATGATGTTTGATGGCATTAAAAACACACAACTCCTCATGTAAGAATCAGTGTGACTTCAGGTCAAAGGATCACATACACCATTGTGACTTTGAGAATCACTTATGACACTCATGTAATGGTCCACGCAGCGTTCTCATGGTGGGTCAGTCCAATATATCATTACTCTAATATGTATTCATATGAAGACTTAATATCTCATATCCATGACCAGTGAGATGTGGTCATCAGTGTATGCACATACTAGTCTCAATGCATTATTGTTGTCCTAATTAACAATAATACTTGATTAGGGACCTTTAAGAATAGTGTTTTGAATCTATCCAATAAGATCTCATGATCAAGTCATCCACTTGATGTCCTATGACATTGAACTTACTATTCTAATGACTTTATTATGTTTACAATAAATAATACAATAAATGAAATACCTCATGTATTAAATAAATAACATAATATAATGTATATAAGTATGGTCAAAATAAATTGGCCTCTAGAAAATATATAAACAAAGACTCCAAAAGAGAAGCAATGGGTAAGAAAAAATATTTCCTAAATTACCAAGGCCAAGGTATCAAAAACTTTTACCTCTCATGCACATTCACTTGTGAAGACAATGAATATAAGGTGTATTCCTTATAGGCCTTAGGTAAAGGATAGAATCATGTGTACTTGAAAAAATTTGAATATTATGTTTAGCACATGATTATGTTCATTCTCATTGTACCATAACTCATTAATTTGTTATATATCTTAATACATAAGGTTCTACAATGCTTATGTATGCTTACTATGTTTTGAATTATTTATATATCATGAAAGTAAGCATGCTATTGGCTATGTGCTTAATGGTAATTGATTATTTAATTTATTGTGATCAATTTACATATTACAAAAAAATTGATCTTTATGAGAGCATAAAATGAATAAATAATCAATGACTAACACCTATGGATCCAAAATTAGTGGGTACCAAAGAAAGTACTTTGAATCGTGTTGTAGGGTTTAGGGCTTATATTCAAGTATGAACTAGTTCATGATTTTAAGCATAATTCTCAACAAAACTACGAACAAAGTGGACTTAGCTTTCTAATTTTAATTCAATTTAAGGCTATAATAACTCCATTTTATGGAGTCATCACACCCCCAAATCTATGTTTTTGCTAGTCCTTGAGAAAAATAAACAATGAAACTAAGCAATCAAAGCATTTTCAGCAACAATCAATTTCTCAAAGTGTTAGAAGATCACAAGTTTATATCATGACATGATTTACAAGCAAGGATCATTCTCAAATTCACCTCATGTTAAAGTGCACATTGAAAATGGTTTCTCAAACTTGTAGAATTAAGTTTACTCTAATGGTTTAATATGTTAAGTTTTGATGATGACAAATACAAGACAAAAAGAATGATGTTTATGCTACATAGATGTGCTTAATATATTATATTGGATCATGAATGATCATGTACTCCATTTTATTATATTTCATATAAAAATCATGCATATTCTTTATAGCATCTTTTATAGAATATATCCAATAATGTGTCATATAAGTTGTATTAAATTAATATTAGATTTGAATCTATTTAAATGAAAATATGTAAAGTGTTCTTTGTTGCATCCTATACAGAGCATATCTATTAGTAATTGATAAATGTCTTATTTGGATGTGCCTATGAAAGTCTTATATGCATGTTAGACTAACTAGAGTTATACATTTATGAATTATGCATATGAATATATTGAATTATGAATTTGGACTAACTATGTTTGTTTAAGTGAACAATACTTTGTAGGATAGTTCAAGTACTAAGAGTGAGCATTGCAACAAAAAAGCAAAAGATCACAATTATGCTAAACTCAAGAAGAATGAGAATGATAAGATGTTTCAAGCATTTGCAAGATTTGAAGAGAAGAAATTTTTAGAAGTTTCGATTACATCAAGAAGCCTAAGGACTAGAATTAGAATATTTTCCTTTTAGGCTTTCTCTTATGTAAAAATAGAGGTTTTACATGAAAAGAACTCAAATATGTTTTTAAATTTTGACAAATGGTTCTTACATGCTAAAATGCCTAAGAAACATATTTTGAAAAGTTATTCATGGTAGTAGTTTAAAACTATGAAAGATAGTCAAGTTTGAGTTTTGAAAAGCTGACCTTTGATTACTATTTTAATCATAACTTTTAAAATACTTTGAGTTTTGTTCTAAAACTTATTTCATTTTAAATTAGACTAAAATATCTTTCCAATGAGTAGTCATTTGATTAAAACAAATGAGAAATGAAGAAGTTATGGGTGTTTAAAGTCAGTTTCCAATCTTCAGAATACTGTAAACGTGTTTTTTAACGAAACAGAGGCTATGTAATCGATTACATGAATCTTGTAATTAATTACATTCTACCCTATAAATAACCAGTTTTCATAAGAAATCATTTTTAAACACTACCAATGACTATTTTATCACTTGGACTCTATATATAAGTGATTTTTAAAGCTTTTACAACTCTAGAACACTTGATTTGATCATTGAATTATCAAAATGATATTTTGAACTCTTTATTACAAAATCTTTCTATTCCTTTGTTCTTCAAGTTGTATATCTATTCTTGTGAGAGTTTCTAATCTTTCTCTTCATCTTAACATCATTATAAGAGGGTGAGGTATCCCTCAAGAGAGAAAAAGGTGAGGTATCCCTTATAATGAGGCTCAAACATAAAGGGTGAGGTATCCCAAAGGTGTTGTGAGTGCTCTTGAATGTAAAGGTTTTTCAAGCGCTTGTGAAGCTTGAAGAGTTTGAGGCTCGAGCACAAAGGTGGGGTATCCCAAGGTGTGAGGAGTACTCTTCCTTTTACAAAGGTTTTCCTAGAACCCGTGAAGTCTAAGAGATAGTGAAGAAATTCTTAAGTTAAGCTTGAGGACTGGATGTAGGCCACAAGTGGTTGGTGGCTGAACCATGATAAAATTTTGAGTTTGATTCTCTCCTCCTTACACTCTTTAATTTCAATATTTGGTGCAACATATTTATTTATTGCATATCTTGTCATCTTGATGTTTTGATTTTGAGAACTTGATATATAGCTTATTTGCTTGATTTATCTTATAACCCAAGTTGTATTTGAGTAATTTATAGTAGCTGTATCTATGGTAGACTTATTCTGCTGCATGTGTTGATTGAGTGTATTAAAATGTATAATTTCTCAAAGTTGCTTTAAAAATTTGTGATCACCCAATTCACCCCTCCTTGGGTGATGGTTGTCATGACTAACAAGTGGTATCAGAGTTTCGTGCTCTGTTGAAAGCATAACCGCTTATAGTTAAAGATCCTTGTTTATTGGCAACCATTGCAAGCTTTTCAAAATGAAAGGTTTTGAAATTGATAAACCACAATTCTTTGATGGTGTGCATTGTGTTTATTGGAAAGGTAGAATGAAATTTTATATACAATATATTGATCTTGATTTGTGGGATATTGTTGTTAGTCATGGCAACCATCACTCAAGAGGGGGGTGAATTGGGTGATTACAAATTTTTAAAACAATTTTGAGAAATTATACATTTTGATATTTTCAATTAACACATGCAGCGGAATAAGTCTAACTATTGTTGATTATTAAAAAATAACTTGGGTTATGGGATAAATTAAACAAATGAACTAAATATCAAATTCAACTCAAGCATATATAATTAAAGCATAAATGTAAAGGAGATAGAAACTCTTTGAAAACTTTTTTCTAACACTTGAAAAACAATTTTCTCTGAAGCTATTTATAGATTAAAAAGAATGAATAAAGAAGATAAAAAGATGCATTTGTAAATGAACAACCCACACAGAGAATATTCAAGAAATATTTAAAACATAAATATAAAGGAGTTTGAGTTTAGAGAAGCAAATACATAATTTATCCTAGTTCAGCCACTAATCACTTGTGGCCTACGTCTAGTCCTCAAGTAAACCACCTAAGATTTTTCACTAAACCTTCAAGCTTGAATAGGTGCTTGAAACCTGTATAAACTAGAGCACTCTTCACACCTTGGAATACCTCACCCTCGTGCTTGAGCCTCAATAGTCAGGGATACCTCACCCTTACAATTTCTTTGAGGGATACCTCACCCTCTTTACAGAGAATCAAAGAGTATAAGATAGAAGAAAATTTCTTAAGAGTGTGTATTACAAATTGAAGCACTATGAAGTTTTTTAAGGATATCTCAAATTTTGGCCAAAAAAAGCATAAAATTTTGGTAAAATATGAATCACAAATTAAAGTAAGAAAGAATTATTTTAAACAATTGGATGTTGTTAAAAGATGACCTAAAACCATGTATTTATAGTGTTATTGAGAAAATAACTATTGGGTATCATTTAATATCATATTAAAAGCATAGAAAATAGTCATTACGTGTTGCTGCCCGTGTTTATTCGAATAACATGTGTGTTATTCGAATAACTCTTTAAAAACACATTCTGGAATTTTTTCTGGGGTGTTTTATTCGAATAAATACTTGCTTATTCGAATAACCTGTATGTTATTCGAATAACTCTTTAAAAACACGTTTTGGAACATTTTCTGGGGTGTTTTATTTGAATAAATACTTACTTATTCGAGTAAACCACTCTGGTTTTGAAATTCGACTTTAAATGATTATAACTTCTTCATTTCTCATCCGTTTAAAGTAAATGACCACTCATTGGAAAGATATTTGAGTCTATTTTCAAATGAAATAAGTTTCAGAACAAAACTCAAAGTAATTGAAAGATATGATTAAAAGAGTAACTAAAGGTCAATTTTACAAAATACAAACTTGACTATTTTTTCATAAATTTGAACTATTACCATAACTAGCTTTTCAAAACTTGTTTGTTGGACATTTTAGCATGTGAAAACCATTTGTAAAGATTTGAAAAACATATTTGAGATATCCATAAGGCTTCTTACATAAAGACCCTAAGTCTTATAAGCTATACCATTTTATCTTCCTTTGGACTTGGCCTTTGATATGACTTTGATGTTATCAATACCTTCATGAAATAGGCATTCACATTCTCCTTGAGTTGAGCTTAATTGAGATCTTTTGCTTTCTTGTTGCAATGATCACTCTTAGTACTTGGACTATCCTACAAAGTATTGCTCACTTAAACAAGTATAGTTAGTCCAAATTCCTAATTCAATATCTTTATATACATGATTCATAAAAGTATACCTCTAGTTAGTTTAACATGCATATAAGACTTTTATAGACACATGCAAATAAAATATTTATCAATTACTAATGGACATGCTCTATATAGGATGCAACAAAAAACATATGCAAACTGTTCTTTTTGTCTTGTATTTGTCATCATCAAAACTTAACATATTAAACCATTTAGGGCAAACTTTTTTCCACAATTGTGCTTGATGGATTTACTTGCAAATCAAAACAAACTTGGAATGGTTTTGATAAGAAAAGTTTTTCCTTGAACATTAGAGCAATGCAAATCTTGAGAAGTAGTTTGAATGATGATGCTTATGTTAGAATTAAGAATTGATTTAGTGCCAAAGAAATTTTGGACACCCTTGATGATCTTTATATTTCTAGCAATGATTTTGTGTATAAAGTTGTATATAGAAAGCAAGAAGAGCAAAAGTCATTGAAGGAAACTTGTTATGAAAAATATGCTCAAAAATATGTTCAAACTATTGAAGGGAGCCAAATGTCTCTTGGTGATGATGATGCTCAATTTGAAGAAGAGACAAAACAAAACAAAATTGAGAAAGAAGATGTTCTTGAATCCTTGATGAACAATAATGAGGAAGATGTTGATTCACTTAAAGAGCCAAATATGCTAGAAATTAAGACTACTTCCTATATGGCTAAAAATGACTTTAAGGTAAATAATGCTAAACTAGATTATAGTCCTTCCTATGATGAGCTACAATGTGCATATGATGAACTATATGATCGTTTGTTGAATTTAGAAAACAAAAACTTATCTTGTTTGGAAAATATTTCCTCCATTGAAAACAAAATTGAGACTTTGAAAAATGAATATGCCTTTCTTGATGAGGAAATGGCATTGAATGTGAAATCTTAACTTCTTTTGAAAAGTGCATTGATTTAGAAAATCAAGTTGAGGACTTATATTCTGAATTTGCCAAAACTAATGATTCTAATTGCTTACATTCCATGCTTGTTAATGAGAATAAAATTGATATTATTCCATATAAAAATTCAAGCAAGGCTTATGGCAAAAATAATATAGAATGTTATAATAACAAAAGGCTTAAGTTTTCCAAAGAGAATCTTCAATGGACCAAGTCATCATTAAATTCAATTATTTACAATTTTTGTGGTCATCTAGGACATATTTCTCATTTATGTAATTATAGAAGAAATACTTATATGAGAAATTGTATGGTATAAGTTCCTAAAGATCTTAAAGGCCCTAGTACTAACATTCAAGGACTCAAGATGATATAGGTACCAATATATCCTCTTAGTGTTTTAATTATACAAAAAATTTCTCAAAATGATGGACTAATTGGTCAAAGGAAAGAGGAATCATCAAAGAGAATGCTTCCAAAGCCCAATGGTAGAAATTTTGGTCAAAGAAGGAAGATGACTTACACCAAAGCTTCTCAAGTACAAAATATAGAACTTGTAAAGTTCAAGACTGTTGGGAAATCCGTGAACAAAAACGCAGTGGAAAAAGGATTCCCACCAAGGATCTATGCGAAAAGCAGAGCCATGAAACATGATTTTTGAGTTTACCTCTTGAAGGCAAACAAAAAACAATCAAGAGAAATCACTAGCACCACAGTAACGATGATGCCTCTACGTTGTCCACACGAACAGACTCACAAATGTCCAACGTTTGTGATCTTGGAATCCCACGTCTCCAGCACAGTGCTAGCTGTGAAGAGAAGAGAAACTTGTCACTCACTCTTTCTGTTAGGGTGCGGTTAGGGTTTTTTTTTTAATCTGTACCTTGATAGCCCCCTTAGCAGTACTATTTATAATAGTGGCTGCTTTATGCAAGTGAGAGTAGCAGTAGGGTTAGCAGTGCGACCTTGGACTCATCAGTTATAAGTCTAGCCCACGATGGAATCTTAGTCCAACTTGGATTCTCATTACTCCAATTTAGTCTGTTCTATGTGTGTGACATTGCAGGTTCTTATGACGTTAGCAATAATATTAAAATCCCATTTTAATATTACAAGCAGTGAGTAGTATCTAGCAACACAACACTACTACCCAAGTAATGAGAGTGTTAGTGATTTGACATAACCTTTCTATGACTATTGTTTCCGTATAGTTTAGTCCCTTTGTCCAGATATCCAGATTGAACACAAGACATGGAATGTGTCACCATTGTATAGTTCAATCTTTCGTTTCCTGATACTCGAGTAGACTTATTAATAACAAATGAGATCAATATCTCATTGATTCATTTAAGCATGGCTATGCATTTCGTAGTCTTATTCAATCAAGGGGTCCGAAGATATCGCTCCCGTTATATAGGAGGGACAAATCTCATCTAGGTTACTCACATCCCTCTACATGATTCGCAATATGTCCAATAATTAACTTTATAATCACCTTGTTACAAATGATGTTTGATGGCATTAAAAACACACAACTCCTCATGTAAGAATCAGTGTGACTTCAGGTCAAAGGATCACATACACCATTGTGACTTTGAGAATCACTTATGACACTCATGTAATGGTCCACGCAGCGTTCTCATGGTGGGTCAGTCCAATATATCATTACTCTAATATGTATTCATATGAAGACTTAATATCTCATATCCATGACCAGTGAGATGTGGTCATCAGTGTATGCACACACTAGTCTCAATGCATTATTGTTGTCCTAATTAACAATAATACTTGATTAGGGACCTTTAAGAATAGTGTTTTGAATCTATCCAATAAGATCTCATGATCAAGTCATCCACTTGATGTCCTATGACATTGAACTTACTATTCTAATGACTTTATTATGTTTACAATAAATAATACAATAAATGAAATACCTCATGTATTAAATAAATAACATAATATAATGTATATAAGTATGGTCAAAATAAATTGGCCTCTAGAAAATATATAAACAAAGACTCCAAAAGAGAAGCAATGGGTAAGAAAAAATATTTCCTAAATTACCAAGGCCAAGGTATCAAAAACTTTTACCTCTCATGCACATTCACTTGTGAAGACAATGAATATAAGGTGTATTCCTTATAGGCCTTAGGTAAAGGATAGAATCATGTGTACTTGAAAAAATTTGAATATTATGTTTAGCACATGATTATGTTCATTCTCATTGTACCATAACTCATTAATTTGTTATATATCTTAATACATAAGGTTCTACAATGCTTATGTATGCTTACTATGTTTTGAATTATTTATATATCATGAAAGTAAGCATGCTATTGGCTATGTGCTTAATGGTAATTGATTATTTAATTTATTATGATCAATTTACATATTACAAAAAAATTGATCTTTATGAGAGCATAAAATGAATAAATAATCAATGACTAACACCTATGGATCCAAAATTAGTGGGTACCAAAGAAAGTACTTTGAATCGTGTTGTAGGGTGACTATTAGCTCAAGCATGCATTGAAATGAAATACAACTATGCTACTTGAGGTTAGAAAAATTTGAAATGGTCCAAGTTCTCCAAGAGTGGTGAAATATAAAAAGAATGACTTAGAGAGCCACAATATTCTCAAGAAGCCTTGAGGCACAAAAGTTTGAGTCACCTACAAAAACTCAAAGAGTACACTTTTGGTGATATCAATCTCTTATCCTTATTTATGCTTTAAATTGAATATCATGTGATATTTGGAGAACTAGAGACTTGTTTTATGTCTTAACATGCCTTAAGTTGTGCTTCTCTAGCATTGTGTCTGATAAGCAAATTTGTGGTCCTTTCAAAAGATAAAAACTTGTTTTCTTGACCAAAAACTTGTTTAGACCATTTGTATTACAAGTACATGGGTCATTCAAGTAATACAGATACAGAGTATAAGTTCGTTCCCACGAGGATAAAGGCTTCTACAACTAAGTATTAACTAATAGCTTAATTAATTCTAGACAAGGACATAAAAATAGAGAAAAACAAATAAACTAAGTCTAAACTACAAAAAATAATAAAGATAATGATTTAGAGATCTAGGGAATCCTTCTTCACCTCCTATTTCATACTAATGACTTGCAACCCTTATAAGCAACATCAAAGAATTGTTAAGTTAGCTTGAGAATCTGATTAAGTTAAAATCCTATGTCTAGGTCAATCAACCATAGTTTCATTTACCCAATCCACTAAGTTTCCTTGAGAACTAATGCAAACTCCACTCTTGAACGATCTATTCTCAATAACATATTATACATGGCTAAAAAGTATATTTCTATCCATTTAGCGAATTAACTCATCTAGCCATTAGAATAGAATCGAACATGTGTCAACCATACATTAAATCTAAAATCCAAATTCCTATGTCTAGGTTCATCAGACTTCAACAAATCAATCAAAAGCTGATCAAACCCTTAAAAACATTAAGAACCATATGATTGAACACAACTAAACATCAATATATACTCAAAAGATAACATAAACATCAATAATCATAGAAAGGATTCAAAGTATTGCTAAATACAACTCAACTAATCTATGAACACAAATTATAACTAAAAACTATGCTCAAAAGATAACGAAAACAAGAGAAAGAGAAAGGAGAAAGAGGAAATTATTAGAATATGATCATTGAAGCTCCAATCAATTTCCCTAAGGAAGAAAACCTCCATCCTTGGCTCCTTTGGCCTCCTTAGCCTCCACACATGAACCCTAGTCGTAGTTTTCTCTAAAACCTAAAAACTCTCTAGGAAAATATGATAAAAATTTATTTATAGCCTTAGTTCTGCATATCGCGCCACAGCGCACACTATTTTGTGCCGCGGTGTGCATTGAGTCAGTCACAAAGGGCCGCGACACACACTCCTTTGTGCTGCGACGCTCTAGCCTCTGGTTTTTATATGGCAGCTTGATGATGCACCTTTGCGCCGTGGCACACACTCCTTTATGCCACGAAGCTCTCTCCCAGAATGCCACTTAGTCATTCTCTTAGGCTTTTGAGCCTTGAATCGCTCCAATTTCTTTGTTTTAAGCCCATCCTACATTAGGATAATCACCAAGTTAAATATAAATTATAAATCCACTTAATTCATTTGTATAATATGCACAATTTGCTCAATAGCATATAGAGAAACATCCAAAGGAAATTTAACCAATATAAGCATAAAATCTCTCATATATGCATAATAACAAGGACATAGCATTTTATGAAGCACAATTATGGGCCACAAATAACTACATTTCATGGAGTTATCAAACCCCCAAACCTAAGTTGTTGCTAGTCCTCGAGCAGCACAAAGTATGATCAAGTAAACTCAGATTAATCAATTCATGCTCATATGCATTTAACACTTCAATTTTCATTTAACAACAACCAATGCACAATGATTATTTAAGCCCTCAAAAGATGCATATGCCTCACAATTAAGCTCAACACATATACAATCCTCAACATGCCTTCAATCCAGCTTCCAATCATGCACATGACATTTCCCACAAACATGCAAGTCAAACTTATCTTTTTCAAATCATGCTCATCCGGATAAGTTTATGAACCTACACATGGATACAAATCAAAGAATCCACAAAATTCTAATCCAACCCTCTCTCTACTAATGTAAATCACATATAATTGAGGATTAAGAGAGACTTTCATAGCTTATAATGTAAGGCCAAGGGTAGTGGGTAACAGAATAAAAGGATAGGATATAACATAAACATTGAGAAACATAAACATGATATTTCAAGACATGAGTCACCGCATGATTTTCGTAGGGTGTACAACAGTGAACATAGAAAACTTGCCAGAATCATTTTGATGCTTTTCACACTTTACTTTTCTTAAGCTTTGCTTTTCTTTTCTTTCTATTTTCTCTTTTTCTTTACATTTTCTTTATTTTGCAAAGCAATGATGTTTTCTTTGACTGCATCTAGTTCCTTCAGGCTCATTTTGTATTGAATATTCATTAACACCCCTAATCATAAGATTCACTTCAAGAAATAACATATCATGCACTCAATAAACAATAAGGGTAGGAAGAAAATGCAATGCTTTCACATGCATTAGAATGGTTGACAGGTTAACGAACACAATGGTGGTGAAAAACAAATAAGGCCAAACAGTATAAGGCTTCAAAAAGGGACCTATGAATATCATCATATAAGGTTAATCTTGAAAGGCTAAAATGGTCTAAACAATGCTATAATCATTTCCTCAAGCATACACAATTTAGGATTTCGCCTCAAGAGGTTTGGAGAATAACTTCAAGGATAAAAGAAATCATTCATATGTACAATTCATAAATATTCTCTAAACAAACACTTATATCTTTCCAAAGTTAAACAAGCATCTATGTGGAAAAACACAGCATGCATAAAAACAAACCAGATTGCATTGACATGCTTCAAGATCACGAATGGTTTCACAAAATAGAGGGCAATACGCAAGCATTTATATCATTGGCCAACCATCACACACTAGCACATGGAGATCTGTCATCATTTTCCATTCAAGGATGCATAACAACATCTACAAAGTGCAAAAAATTGAAACTTGCATCAACAGCTCACCAGTAATAGCTAAAATAGGATATAATCATGAAAGCATGATGACTATCACTAGCACATACTTTAAATATCAAAATATGTGTAAACATTAAGCATTAAGGGTGAAAACATGTAAAGATACTCCCCCAAACCAAAGTGAATATGTTCCTTGCTGCACATGGTCTATAGGGTATCTGAGCATATCAAAATAGCAGCCAAATTGGCACTGAGCATACTAAATAAGGAAAAACAAAGAAAATAAGTAGAAAAAGGCAAAAACAGGGTGCTGCGTCATGGCGCAACCATGCCTGGGTTGCGGCGAAAGTAAAAAGCTGCAAAATTCTATAGAAAATGTGCTCGTGCATCGCGGCTTTCAAAAGACTGTGCTGCGATGTGAGAACTAAACCTGCAGAATTCTGCAGGGAAATGGTTTCTGCTGCCATTTCTACTTCGATATGGCCTCCATCACCAACAAAATGTGCCTAAAAACTTAAAACACAGAATGTACAGCAAAAACATAACAAAAAACACAAAATCAAACTATAACTACATATTTAAGCAAATCGACAACAAAAACATAAAAACTTGAAAATAAAACTATTTACAATAACAAAACATAAAAACTTGAATTAGAACTAAGCAAACTCATTGTCAATATTAGCAATATAGAAATAATGTCTTATCCCCGGCAACGGCACCAAAAACTTGATAAGCAAATTCTTGGTCCTTTCAAAAGATAAAAATTTGTTTTCTTGACCAAAAACTTGTTTAGACCATTTGTACCGCAAGTGCATTGGTCATTCAAGTAATACAGATAGAGAGTATAAGTTCATTCCCACGAGGATAAAGGCTTCCATAACTAAGTATCAACCAATAGCTTAATTAATTCTAGACAAGGACATAAAAATAGAGAAAAACAAATAAACTAAGTCCAAACTACAAAAAATAATAAATAAAGGTTTAGAGATCTAGGGAATCCTTCTTCACCTCTTATTTCATACTAATGACTTGCAACCTTTATAACCAACATTAATGACTTGTTAAGTTAGCTTGAGAATTTGATTTAGTTAAAAGCCTATGTCTAGGTTAATCAACCATAGTTTCTTTTACCCAATCCACTAAGTTTCCTTGAGAACTAATGCAAACTCCACTCTTGAACGATCTATTCTCAATCACACACTATACATGGCTAAAATGTATATTTCTATCCAGTTAGCGAATCAACTCATCCTGCCATTGGAATAGAATCAAACATGCATCAACCATACATTAGATCTGAAATCTAAATTCCTATGTCTAGGTTCATCAGACTTCAACAAATCAATCAAAAGATGATCAAACCCTTAAAAGTATTAAGAACCATATGATTGAACATAACTAAACATCAATATATACTCAAAAGATAACATAAACATCAATAATCATAGAAAGGATTCAAAGTATCCCTAAATACAACTCAGCTAATCTATGAACACAAATTACAACCAAAAACCATGCTTAAAAGATAAGGAAAATAAGAGAAAGAGAAACGAGAAGGAGGAAACTCTTAGAATATGATCATTGAAGCTCCAATCAACTTCCCTAAGGAAGAAGACCTCCATGCTTGGCTCCTTTGGCCTTTTTAGCCTCCACACACGAAACCTAGTCGCAGCTTTCTGTAAAACTTAAAAACTCTCTAAGAAAATCTGATAAAAAAATCTATTTATAGGCTCAGTTCTGTTGGTTGTGGCTTCTTAATACTCAAGAAGGGGGGGTTGAATTGAGTATGATAACTTTTTAAAGCTTTTCTCCTTTTTGTAAAAATTGATTCTTTTCTTTAACGAGTTTTTTCCTGGTTCAACTACCTCCTCTGGTAACCAACATCCAGTCCCTACATGACTGTGAGTTTCGTCCACTATTAAAAATCAATTTACAAGATTCTTTACACAAGCTTCACTTCTAGGTTCCTTCTACCCAAATGACAGCTTTTCTAGTCAAAGCAATCTTGCAATTCCCACAAGAGTTCCTTCTACTCTTGCACAGCACCAAGAGTCCCTTCTACTCTTAATTTAATCAGCAAGAGAACCATCTCTCTTATCTCTCTTTTACAATATGAAAAGATTGAATTAGATTCTAAAAAATTAGATATTACAATTTGAAGTTCTACAGAAAAATACTCAATTTTTCAATGAAAAGCTCTCTCAGTATTTGTGTGTTTGATCTCAAGTTTTGAATGAGTTGTTATTGAGAAAGTGTTTGCCAATCTCCTTATATAGGTATATTTCAAAATAGATTTGTTTGACACACTTTACAAGTCAATTAAGATCAAAACAAACTTATCTAAAAAAAATCTGTTATCAGTCAATTGACTAGTACACAGATGTATTAAACAAAATTTCACTTCTTACAACGTGTGTACATTGATTGCCTAATCGATTATGTTCTTGGATGTTCTTGATCTTGAGTGATACACACATGAGTACATCGATGTTGTTCTTGAGAAACACTTGTAATTTCAGCTCAGAAGTTCATACATCGATTACCTAATCGATTGTATGGCTATTTCCAAAAGTCCTTGCTTCTATTTTGACTTATGCATCGATGTACCAATCAATGTATAGATGCAAAAGTGCATACTGACCAAGTACGTCCAGAATCAATTGATGTATATATAGATGTATAACACTTATACATAGATGTACACTGAGGTTTTCATTAAAAGTTAGTTAATTTACTGAAAGTACATCGATGTACACATAGATGTACAGACTTATTAATTAACCTTTTTTATTCTTAGTCCATTTTTACTTATTTTAGAGAGCTTAATCAAAGAGTTATACTATACTAAGTCTTTTCTTCACAAAAAGGTTCCTAATGATCTTCCTTGAATTCGTTCTTCATGATGCTCCTTCTTCAAGTTTTCCTTCATGATCCTTGCATTGAAATGCTTTACTCTATGATCCTTTGCATCCACTTTTCTTCCTCCATTAAATCTCATTGAAAAAGTCAAGCTTGGCAAGTAGTTAGTGAATCAAAGTAATAATCATGTTAAGTTTAGTCATTAATCAAAACATACTACAGTTATTTATCCACAAACTCTCCCTTTTTGATTGATGACAAACTTACCATACATAACATGTTTAACATTCAATATATCTTAGGAAGTAATTAGAAATATCAGAGTAATAAAATGCAGCAATTGTTTAACATTTACTCCCCCTGTCTAATTGACAGTTCTTATCATTTGAACATGTATAGGATCATTGCATCTTTATTTTAGATCATTAGTTCAAATTGTTTTATTTAGTATGGTACCCATTCTCCCCCTTTGTCATTATCAAAAAGAACATGTGTGGGAGATTCAAAGTATAAAAGCATGTAAAACAAGGTACATACTAGAAATTCAACCATTCATTGATATCAAAGATTCATTCATTCATATCAGCATAATCAAAACAAGTTATATTGTCATTTATATTCATCATTGTTCAAAGAAAGATTGAAATTGAAAACAGTAGAACAAACATAAAAAAATAGCATGCTAACATCATTATAGACACACTTAAGACACCCTAAGATCTAAACATCTTCATTGGTCCTTGGTTCTTCAGTGTGCTGTGAAGCTTGAGCTGCTTGTTCTTCAGGATTACATTCTTCTTCAAGTGCAGTAGCAGCAGCTTCTCTAGCCATGTTCACAACATCTTCAGAAGTGGGATGAACTTCTAGAGGTGCAGTGATAGAAATGCCTAGATTTTGATGCAAAGTGGCCATTTGGCCTTCCAATGTGTTGAGTCTGATAATCAGATAATCATATTACAGGAGCCTATACTGAATGTGCATAGAGCTGATGTTGATCAGTCTTCCTTCTGGTGCATTTTCAACTAGAAGCACTTTCCTTGCTTTTTCCTTGTCAAAGTTCTTGATCCATACACTGTCAGGTCCAGTGCCAGCAAGATTACTTCCTTTGTAATCTAGTCTAACAAATTGAGCAAACTCATCCAAAGTCATCTCAATTCTTGTGTTCTTCACCTTCGCAGAAAATCCCTCATTGTCCATCTCAAATGTACAGTAAAATGCTTTGATCAATGTAGGGTAAATATCACTCTTAATTTATAGAAATTCACTCAGTTTATACTCCTCTAAAATCTTGTGAAAAGTAAACTTATTGGCCTCAAAATAGTTGAAATCTACAGTCCTAGCCTTGTGAATATCCCTATGTTTAAAATTATTCTTGTAAAGCATGATGTACTCCTCATCAGAAAAATACCTCTTGAGAAGCTCAATCTCTGTGACTCCTTCATCATATTCTTCTTATTCCTCTGTCCTCTTTCTCTTCTTTTGAACAGTCTTCTTTTTGGGTGTTTCCTTCATAATTTTCTTCTTCTTTTCTTGTTTCTTGGGTGCTGGTTTTGAAGATTCAGCTACCTTCTTGCCATTGTCTTGTGTCTTCTTCAATCTTTTGATTAGAAGCTTATCAATCCTTTGAGAAGCCTGAGTTTTCTCAACTCCTTTTCTTTTAGGGCGTGCAGGGGTTGCTATGGGTGAAACATGTTGAGGTGTGAAAGATTGAGTTGAGGAGGAAGATGTGGAGTTAGAGGGAACATGTGTAGAGGGTTCAGTTTGCTTCACACGAGCCATTAGAGATGATTTTGAGCTCTGCTAGGGTTTGGGTCTTTGAAATTTGGATTTGAAAAGTGAAAGATTTGGAGGGAAGGGTTAAAATTTATAAACCCAGATCAGTCAATCGATTACCCAATTGATGTATTAAAGGGTTTTTCCTCCTATACACATGTGCTAATCGATGTACTTAGCATCAGGATTTGAATTTTAAACTAGGTACATCGATGTATTAATTGATGTATAAGCTAAGTCAGAGAGTACCAAAAACCCTAAACTTGAACTCAATCGATGTGTGAATCGATGTATAAGCAATGTCAGAGAGTCCAACAATTGCAGCATACACCCAATCGATGTACAAATCAATGTATAAGGAAGTCAGTGAGTCCTAAATTTTAGAACTATCACTCAATCGATGTTACAATTGATGCATAGGCACTTACAGTGAGTAGTGCATCTGAGATCAGTGATTCAATCGATGTGCTAATCGATTTACATGATATCTTGTACCTATTTGATCAAAATAATCGATTGTTTAATTAATGTATAATGACTTCCAGAGAGTCATGTTTTCTGATATATAATCAATGTAAAGGCACTTAAAACGGATTTCTAAGTTTGTATATAGATTACCTAATATGTGTACTAGCTTTTAGATTAGGGATTTTTCCTAGACAAATCGATTGTTTAATCGATGTACAGACATCAAACATCAAATTATCATGCATTCAACATTCAAAACATCAAGCATAGTAGGATCAATTATTCCTAATTCTCTTCTTATGTAGAAAAAGCTTTTTTTAGCTAATGGTTTAGTGAAAATATCATCTAATTGTTTAGATGTATCAACATATTCAATGATTATATCTCCACTTTGAATGTGATCCCTTATGAAATGATGTCTTATCTCAATATGTTTGGTTCCTGAATGCATTATAGGATTCTTAGTGAGATTTATAGCACTAGTATTATCACATTTGATTGGAACTTTCTCTAAGAGAACACCATAGTCAATAAGTTATTGTTTCATCCAAAGAATTTGTGCACAACAACTTCCTACTGCAATATATTCTGCTTCAGCAGTTGATAAAGCCACACTTATTTATTTCTTATTAAACTAAGAAACTAATGAGTTTCCTAGAAGGTGGAAAGTTTCACTAGTACTTTTCCTATCTAACTTGCATCTAGCAAAGTCAGAATCAGAATATCCTACCAAGTTACATGTTGATCCTTTAGCATATCATAATCTGATTTCTTTAGTTCCTAATAAGTATTTCATGATTCTTTTTAAAGTAGTTAAGTGTGATTCCTTAGGATTAGATTGGTATCTAGCACACATACAAATACTGAACATTATATCAAGTCTACTTGCAGTTAGATAGAGTAAGGAACTAATCATACCTCTGTACTTGGAAACATCTATTGATTTACCTTTCTCATCTTTGTCCAAGTAGCATGATGGACTCATTAGAGTAGCCATTTCCTTTGCATTCTCCATTCCAAACTTCTTCAATAGTTCTTTGTTGTACTCAGTTTGGCTTATGAAAGTCCCATGATCACATTGTTTGATTTGTAGTCCAAGGAAGAATGTAAGCTCTCCTATCATAGACATTTCAAACGCGTTTTGCATTAGTTTGGCAAATTCCTTACACAAAAATTCATTAGTAGCACCAAATATAATATCATCAACATAAATTTGAACAAGTAGTATGTTTTGTGCTTTTCTTTTAGTGAATAGTATTATGTCAACTTTTCCTCTTATAAATTCCTTTTGAAGTAAGAAATTACTTAGCCATTCATACCAAGCTCTTGGAGCTTGTTTAAGTCCATACAAGGCTTTAGTGAGTTTATACACATGATTAGGAAATTCATTTATTTCAAATCCAAGGGGTTGACCAACATACACTTCTTCTTGTATATATTCATTTAGGAATGCACTCTTAACATCCATTTGATATAATTTAAAATCCATGATACATGCATATGCTAACAACATTCTAATAGCTTCTAATCTAGCCACATGTGCATATGTTTCATCATAGTCAATTCATTCTTCTTGATTATAGCTTTTGGCTACTAATCTAGCTTTATTCCTTACTATGATACCATTTTCATCAAGCTAATTCCTAAACACCCATTTTGTACTAATTATTTGTTTATCCTTGGGTTTTGGAACAAGTTCCCAAACTTTATTTCTTTCAAACTGATTAAATTCTTCTTGCATTGTCATAGTCCAGTTTTCATCAATAATTGCTTCATCTATAGTTTTAGGTTCAACTTGTGATACAAAAGCCATATTATTGCATGCATTTCTTAAGGAATCTCTAGTGGTTAATCCTTTGGATATTTCACCAATTATGTTGTCTAGAGGGTGATTCCTTGCAGTTTTCCATTCTTTAGGTAGATCTTCATGTTGAGCCTCTCCTGGAATTTCCACTACTTCATCCACTTTGGCATTGTCCTACTTTTCCTCAAGTTGAATCTCTTCTAAAGTTTTTGCAACATCATCAATAAATTCCTTTCCCAACCTTTTGGGGTTAGTTTCATCAAATGTAACATGTACAAATTCTTTAATTATTTGTGTTCTTTTATTGAAGATTCTAAAAGCTTTACTAGATGATGAATAGCCTAGAAAGATTCCTTCATTAGCTTTAGGATCAAACTTTCCTAGATTGTCCTTTGCATTATTTAGTACAAAACAATTACAACCAAAGACATGGAAATATGAAACATTTGATTTTCTACCTTTATAGAGTTCATATGAAGTCTTTTTCAAAATTGGTCTTATCAATACTCTATTCATTAAATAGCAAGCTGTGTTTACAACATCTGCTCAAAAATATTTTGGCATGTTTGAGTCATTCAACATAGTTCTTGCTATTTTTTCTAAAGATATGTTTTTCCTTTCCATAACTCTATTTTGTTGTGGAGTTCTTGGAGCAGAGAAATTATGTTGAATTCCCAACTCTTCATAGAAATTATCAAATTTTTCATTTTGAAATTCTCCACCATGATCACTCCTTATAGAAGTTATTTTCATGCTTTTTTCATTTTGTACTAACTTAGCCATTTTCTTAAAAGCTGTAAAAGCTTCATTGTTATGTGCTAAGAAGAAGATCCATGTAAATATAGAGTAATCATCAACTATAACTAATGCATACAAATTTCCTCCAAAACTTTTGGTCCTAGAGGGTCCAAATAAGTCCATGTGCAGTAGTTGTAAAGGTCTTTCAGTTGAAACTATATTCTTAGCCTTAAAAGATACTTTAGTTTGCTTGCCCTTTTGGCATGCATAACATAAACTATCTTTTGAGAACTTGGTTTTAGGAAGTCAAATTACCAATTCTTTAGAAATGAGTTTGTTTAGATGATCCATATGAATATGTCCTATTCTTCTATGTCATAGCCAATTCTCCTCTTCCTTAGATATTAAACAACATACATCACTACCAGAAATACTCTCTAAATCTATCATGTATATATTATTCAATCGATTACCTATCAGCTTTGCATTACTATCATACTTGTTTTCTATAATGCAACTACTAGAGTTAAAGAATACCTTATAACTTTTATCACATAGTTGACTAATGCTTAGTAAATTGTGCTTGAGCCCTTCCACATATAGTACACTTTCTATCTTGGTAGTTGTGCTTTTTCTAATTAATCTAACTCCTAAGATCCTTCCTTTGTTGTTATCACCATAGGTGACACTTCTAACTTGTTTGGGAGTGAAGGATGAGAACCTTGTGATATCTCCAGTCATATGTTTGGAGTAGCCACTATCAAGATACCAATTTGAACTTTTGGCTCTCGAACACACCTACAAAACAGATTTTAAGCATTTGTCTTAGGTACCCAACTTTTGTTGGGTCCTTTGGTGTTAGTTATAACATATGTTCCCTGAGAACCCAAATTTGTTTAATACTAATCCTTGAAGGATTTCTAAAATAGCATATAGAAGCTGTATGTCCTTTTTTTGCACAATAGAAACATTTAACAAAAGGACTAATAGAGGATTTAGTTGCAATAAAGAGTTTCTTAAAAGCCTTTTCATGCAATGCTGGTTTATAGCCTATTCCAGCTTTGTCATATACTCTTTTTTGCTGTCCTAATATGGCATTTAGATTATTTCTTCCCATTGTAAATTTAGATAGAGTGGTTTTCAGTTTTTCCACTTCTTTTTCTAGAATATTGCAATTAGAACATGTAGAACTAGATGCACTTAACTTATTGTTCTTAACTTCTAATTCTTTAATCTTAATTTGAAGATATACATAATCACTACATTGTTTGGCAATGACTTTCCTAGATGACATTAATTGCTTAGCAATTTTTAGATATTTACTATGCAATTCATCAAAAGCATCTTGTAGGTCATCATAGGTAGGGAGGATTTCATTTACCTCATCTTCATTGTCACTTTGATGGTTAGTCATGAGACAAAGATTGGCCTCTTTTTCCTCAGAATCTTTAGAGAAATCCATATCATTCTCTTCCCAGGCTATGTATACTCTTCTTGGCTTTTTATTCTTCTTGTCCTTAGACTCATGATTGTCATGCTTGTCCTTCTTTTGAAGTTTAGGACACTCATTCTTGTAATGTCCAGGTTTGCCATATTCATAGCACTTCACATTTAATGTTGAACTTTTAGCTTTTGAAGTGTTCTTCTTGGAAAAGAAGTTTGAGGGCCTTCTGTTGAAGGTTTTCTTCTTTTTGAGGAATTTCTTGAACTTTTTAACTAGCAGTCCCATATCCTCTTCAGATTCATCATCTTCTTCAACTTCTTCATCTTCATCACTATCAAAATTTTCTTTGGAGACATGTGCTTTAAATGATAAGCCTCTTTTCTTTTTCTCATTTTCTTCATGGTCATTCAATCTATGCAACTCCATCTCATGCTCTTTAAGTTTTCCAAATAGTGTAGCAATATTCATGGTTGCTAAGTCCTTTAATTCAGCTATAGCAGTAATCTTTGGTTTCCATTCTCTTGTCAAACATCTCATAATCTTGTTGATTTGTTGTTCATTTGAAATGCTCTTTCCAAGTCCATTCAGCTGATTCACTATGTGAGTGAACCTCCTTTGCATATCATTGATGTCTTCACCATTCTTCATGTGAAAGAGTTCATACTCATGCATGAGTGAGTTCATTCTTGCTCTCTTTACATCACTGGTTCCTTCATGAGTAATTTGTAGTGTGTCCCACATTTGCTTGGCTGTCTTAAAATTTGAAACCCTAAAAAATTCATAATAACTCAAGGCAGCAGTTGTAATATTCTTAGTTTTAGCATTATAACCTGCTCTCTTTTTGTCCTCATCATCCCATTCACTTCTAAGTTTTTCTTTCTTGGTGCTATTTGCATCAAGAGTGTGAGGAATATATGGACCATTCTCAACAACATCTAATACATCAATGCCACATACCTCAAGGAATATTAACATCCTTTCTTTCCAATACATATAGGCAGTGCCATTGAAAGCAGAGGGTCTTACCAAGGAAGCCTCTTCTCCCAAGATGTCATTTGAAGTCATCCTCTTAAGCTGTTAAGCTTTACACAAGAGTGAAAGCTCTGGTACCACTTGTTGGTTGTGGCTTCTTAATACTCAAGAAGGGGGGTTGAATTGAGTATGATAACTTTTTGAAGCTTTTTTTCTTTTTGTAAAAACTAATTCTTTTCTTTAACGAGTTTTATCCTAGTTCAGCTACCTCCTCTGGTAACCTACGTCCAGTCCCTGCATGACTGTGAGTTTCGTCCACTATTAAAAATCAATTTACAAGATTCTTTACACAAGCTTCACTTCTAGGTTCCTTCTACCCAAATGACAGCTTTTCCAGTCAAAGTAATCTTGCAATTCCCACAATAGTTCCTTCTACTCTTGACAGCACCAAGAGTCCCTTCTACTATTGATTTAATCAGCGAGAGAACCTTCTCTCTTATCTATCTTTTACAATATGAAAAGATTGAATCGGATTCTAAGAAATTAGATATTAAATTTTGAAGTTCTACAGAAAAATACTCAGTTTTTCAATGAAAAGCTCTCTCAATATTTGTGTGTTTGATCTCAAGTTTTGAATGAGTTGTTATTGAGAAAGTGTTTGCCAATCTCCTTATATAGGTATATTTCAAAATAGATTCGTTGGACACACTTTACAAGTCAGTTAAGATCAAAATAAACTTTTCTAAAAAAATTCTGTTATCAGTCAATCGATTAGTACACAGATGTATTAAACAAAATTTCACTTCTTACAATGTGTGTACATCGATTGCCTAATCGATTATGTTCTTAGATGTTCTTGATCTTGAGTGATACACACATGAGTACATCGATGTTATTCTTGAGAAACACTTGCAATTTCAGCCCAAAAGTTTATACATTGATTACCTAATCGATTGTATGGCTATTTCAAAAAGTCCTTGCTTCTGTTTTGGCTTATGCATCGATGTACCAATCGATGTATAGATGCAAAAGTGCATACTGACCAAGTACATCTAAAATCAATCGATGTATACATAGATGTATAACACTTATACATAGATGTACACTGAGGTTTTCATTAAAAGTTAGTTAATTAACTGAAAGTACATCGATGTACACATAGATGTACAGACTTATTAATTAACCTTTTTCATTCTTAGTCCATTTTTACTTTTGAAAACCATTTTTACTTATTTTAGAAAGCTTAATCAAAGAGTTATACTATACTAAGTCTTTTCTTTATAAAAAGGTTCCTAATGATCTTCCTTGAATTTGTTCTTCATGATGCTCCTTCTTCAAGTTTTCCTTCATAATCCTTGCATTGAAATGGTTTGCTCCATGATCCTTTGCATCCACTTTTCTTGCTCCATTAAATCTCATTGAAAAAGTCAAGCTTGGAAAGTAGTTAGTGAATCAAGGTAATAATCATGTTAAGTTTAGTCATTAATCAAAATATACTAGGATCATTTATCCCTAAGTTCTGCACATCGCACTGCGACACACAATACTTTGTGCCGTGGCGCGCATTGAGTCGGTCACAAAGGGCCGCGACGCACACTCCTTTGTTCCGCAGCGCTTTAGCCTCGGGTTTTTGTATGGCAGCTTGATGATGCACCTTTGCGCCGCGACACACACTCTTTTGTGCCGTGGGGCTCTCTTCCAAAATGCCACTTGGTCCTTCTTTTAGGCTTTTGAGCCTTGAATCACTCCAATTCCTCTATTTTAAGCCCATCCTACATTAGGAAAATCACCAAGTTAAATTTAAATTATAAATCAACTTAATCATTTGCATAATATGCACAATTTGCTCAATAGCATATAGAGAAACATTCAAAGAAAATTTAACCAATATAAGCATAAAATTTCTCATATATGTATAATAACAAGGACATAACATTCTATGAAGCACAATTATGGGGCACAAATAACTACATTTCATGGAGTTATCATACCCCCAAACCTAAGTTGTTGCTAGTCCTCAGGCAACACAAAGTATGATCAAGTAAACTCACATTAATCAATTCATGCTCATATGCATTCAACACTTCAATTTTCATTTAACCACAACCAGTGCACAATGATTGTTTAAGCCCTCAAAAGATGCACATGCCTCACAATTAAGCTCAACACATATATAATCCTAAACATGCCCTCAATCCAGCTTCCAGTCATGCACATGACATTTCCCACAAACATGTAAGTCAAACTTATCTTTTTCAAATCATGCTCATCCGGATAAGTTTATGAACCAACACATGGATACAATTAAAAGAATCCACAAAATTCTAATCCAACCCTCTCTCCACTAATGTAAATCACACATAATTAAGGATTAAGAAGGGCTTTCATAGCTTATAATGTAGGGCCAGGGGTAGTGGGTAACAAAATAAAAGGATAGGATATAGCATAAATATTGAGAAACATAAACATGATATTTCAAGATATGAGTCACCACATGATTTTCGTAGGGTATACAACACTGATCATAGAAAACTTGCCAGAACCATTTTGATGCTTTTCACACTTTACTTTTCTTAAGCTTTGTTTTTCTTTTCTTTCTATTTTCTTTTTTTCTTTACATTTTCTTTATTTTGCAAAGCAATGATTTTTTGTTTGACTACATCTGGTTCCTTTAGGCTCATTTTGTATTGAATATTCATTAACACCCCTAATCACAAGACTCACTTCAAGAAATAACATATCATGCACTTAACAAATAATAAGGGGAGGAAGAAAATGCAATGCTTTCACATGCATTAGAATGGTTAACAGGTTAACGAACACAATGGTGACGAAAAACAAATAAGGCCAAACAGTATAAGGCTTAAAAAAAAGACCTATGAATATCAACATATAGGGTTAAGCTTGAAAAACTCAAATAGTCCAAACAATGGCCTAATCATTTCCTCAAGCATACACAATTTAGGATTTCGCCTCAAGTAGGTTGGAGAACAACTTCAAGGATAAAAGAAATCTTCTACATGCACAATTCATAAACATTCTCTAAACAAACACTCATATCTGTCTAAAGTTAAACGAGCATCTAATTGGAAAAACACAGCATGCATAAAAACAAATCAGATTGCATTAACATGCTTCAAGATCGTGAATGGTTTCATAAAACAGAGGGCAATACGCAAGCATTTATATCATTGGCCAACCATCACACCCTAGCAAATGGAAATATGTCATGCATTCCAAAGATCCATCATTTTCCATTCAAGGATGCATAACAAAATGTACAAAGTGCGAAAAATTGAAACTTGCATCAACAACCCACCAGTAATAGCCAAAACAGGATATAATCATGAAAGTATGATGACTATCACTAGCACATAATTTAAATATCAAAACATGTGTAAACATTAAGCATTAAGGGTGAAAACATGTAAAGATACTCCCCCAAACCAAAATGAATGTGTTCCTTGCTGCACATGGTCTATAAGGTACCTGAGCATATCAAAATAGCAGCCAAATTGGCACTGAGCATACTAAATAAGGAAAAACAAAGAAAATAAATAGAAAAAGGCAAAAACAGGGTGTTGCTTCACGGCGCAACCATGCCTGGGTCGCGGCGTAAGTAAAAAGCTATAGAATTCTGCAGAAAAAGAGCTCGTGCGCTGCGACTTTCAGATGACTGCGCTGCGGTGTGAGAACTAAACCTGCAGAATTCTGAAGGGAAATGATTTCTGCTGCCATTTCTACTTCAATATGGCTTCCATAACCAACAAAATGTGCCTAAAAACTTAAAACACAGAATGTACAGCAAAAACATAACAAAAAACACAAAATCAAACTATAACTACATATTTAAACAAATCAACAACAAAAACATAAAAACTTGAAAATAAAACTATTTACAACAACAAAACATAAAAACTTAAATTAGAACTAAGCAAACTCATTGTCAATATTAGCAATATAGAAATAATGTCATATTCCCGACAACGACACCAAAAACTTGATAAGCAAATTCTTAGTCCTTTCAAAAGATAAAAACTTATTTTCTGGACCAAAAACTTGTTTAGACCATTTGTACCGCAAATACACGGGTCATTCAAGTAATACAGATACAGAGTATAAGTTCGTTCCCACGAGGATAAAGGCTTCCATAACTAAGTATCAACCAATAGTTTAATAAATTCTAGACAAGGACATAAAAATAGAGAAAAATAAATAAACTAAGTCTAAACTACAAAAAATAATAAAGATATGGTTTAGAGATCTAGGGAATCCTTCTTCACCTCCTATTTCGTAATAATGACTTGCAACCCTTATAAGCAACATCAATAAATTGTTAAGTTAGCTTGAGAATCTGATTTAGTTAAAAACCTTTGTCTAGGTCAATCAACCGTAGTTTCATTTACCCAATCCACTAAGTTTCCTTGAGAACTAGTGCAAACTCCATTCTTGAACGATCTATTCTCAATCACACACTATACATGACTAAATGGTATATTTCTATCTAGTTAGCGAATCAACTCATCCCGCCATTGGAATAGAATCGAACATGTATCAACCATACATTAGATCTAAAATCCAAATTCCTATGTTTAGGTTCATCAGACTTCAACAAATCAATCAAAGCTTATCAAACCCTTAAAAGCATTAAAAATCATATGATTGAACATAACTAAACATCAATATATACTCAAAAGATAACATAAAAATCAATAATCATAGAAAGGTTTCAAAGTATCCTTAAATACAACTCAGCTAATCTATGAACACAAATTACAACCAAAAACCATGCTCAAAAGATAAGGAAAATAAGAGAAAGAGAAAGAAGAAGGAGGAAACTCTTAGAATATGATCATTGAAGCTCTAATCAACTTCCTTAAGGAAGAAGACCTTCATCCTTGGCTCTTTTGGCCTCCTCAGCCTCTACACACGAACCCTAACCACAGCTTTCTCTAAAACCTAAAAACTCTCTAAGAAAATCTGATAAAAATGTATTTATAGGCTCAGTTCTGCTCATCGCATCATGGCACACACTATTTTATGTCATGGCACGCATTGAGTCGGTCATAAAGGGTCGCGGTGCACACTCCTTTGTGCAACGACGCTCTAGCCTCGGGTTTTTGTATGGCAACTTGACGATGCACCTTTGCGCCGCGGTGCACACTCCTTTGTGTCACGACGCTCTCTCCCAGAATGCCACTTGGTCCTTCTCTTGGGCTTTTGAGCCTTGAATCGCTCCAATTCCTCAGTTTTAAGCCTATCCTACATTAGGAAAATCACCAAGTTAAATATAAATTATAAATCCACTTAATCATTTGCACAATATGCATAGTTTGCTCAATAGCATATAGAGAAACATCCAAAGAAAATTTAACTAATATAAGCATAAAATCTCTTATATATGCATAATAACAAGGACATAGTATTCTATGAAGCACAATTATGGGGCACAAATAACTACATTTCATAGAGTTATCAGTATCTTGAAAGTGTCTTTACATGTGCTAACATGCTAGATAAGTGCATACCTTATCTCTTTGTTCAAAAATGGAAACTCACAAGTTCATAAGTAGTTCTAATCTTTTCTCTTTGATGCTTAATTGTCTTATAGACTCACTTGGATATTTGAAAGTTAAAAGTTAAATGTCTTCTTGTTTGAAATTGCTTAATATGTTCATATCTTGAAAACAAGAAGTAAATGATTTATCTTGTGCCTTGAACTTGTCTTTGAACTTCAATGTAAGAAACTTGAATCATGTGTGCATACTAGAATTTCTTACTTGATATAACATGTCTTATATGATCATTGTTTGCTCCAAAATGCTTATATATATATTTTGATGATGATCATGTTTTTCTTAATAAACTTGAATCTTGCTTTAAAAATGCTTAAATTGTGCTTTTGGATTCAAGTGCATATGTCATTCTTTGGTTCTTATTAGAGCTAACATTGCATGGTTGATAATGTGGTACACGCTTTAACCTAAATTATTGTTGTAAATGGACTTAAATGATATTTGATGATAGCTTATGATTTAGAGAACCTTTGAAGTTAGTTTTGCAAGTATCTCTATATGTTGCAAATATAACCATCAGATTTTTACACACAAGCATAGTGGATAAAGAGAAGAGTTGAATGAAGAGGGACATAAGGAGACTTTCTTCAAGTGTAATGGAATGGAATACGTAATGGAAGAAAACTAAAACTTAAAGGACCAATAAATGAAGAATATTCTAAAGAAGTATCACTCTCTCAATATATATCTCTATCCCTAAGCTATTGTGATATTCTATATGCTATGAATTATATGATACTTATTGATAATTTGATCTTAAATGATTATATACTTTCTTTACATGAGAAATATGCTTAGCATTGACAAATAGCCTAATTGAAAATTAACTTGCTGATTTTGTCATTGCATATAAGGTGGATGATGTTAGTTCTATACATACTTTGATCCTTATAGCATATTTCATCAAGGTGAATGTTTGATATCTTTGATTCTCTTGATTTATGATTTCTTAGTGGTATAATACCTATGAGAATCATGCTCTTATTTTTTAAAATGAGTTTCTGGTTTGATTAATTTTTTTTAAAGCAAAATTTCTCATCATATTTGAAATAAGCTTTTCAAGTCTCATATTCTTGATAATCTTTTGAACTTGTCTTAAGACCTTGAAAGTATTATCACCTCCTAAATGTCATAAAAATTTGGAAATCATTGGATATGTGCTATAAATATAGTACTTTCTTCTTTTGCTTTAAAAATTGTTATTAAATCTTGAGAGAATGTTTAAGAAAGTTTCCAAATAAATCTTTTGAAATGTTCTATAGAGTCCTTCTTGATACTTCAAAAGATAAGCCTTGTTCTTCAAAGTATTTTATTTTCTCAAGGCTCTTGTTCAATGAGAAAGAAAGTATATGTACTTTTATATGTTCTTTTGACTTGAGTTTGATCACTCTTAAGGAATATATGGTTTAATGTAAAATCTCTCTACCTTTCTAAAATGCTTTTAAAAATGTAATGTGCTCTTATAAAATTCTTTTTGAAAGGGAGAGAAGTTTTAAAATAGTTTTTGATTGATGGATTAAGCATAAGTATCTTTTGCCTTGCTTTACTTTATGATAATGTGCTTATATAATCTTGACATACATATTTCACTTTATCCATCTTGTGCTTCAATGAGGGGGAGCCTAGTTCTTAAGTTATTTATATTTCTTGGCTTACATCTTTATTTGATTACATAAAGTGTTTTAATACTATCATATGGTAAATGTTGATGTACCAAAATATGGCAAGTATTGCATGAATAATCTTTTATATCTTGAAAGCATGCTTGTTGCATCTCTCTATTCTTGAATCATAAATAGAATTAAATAGGGGGAGATAGTTCTGTTTTGAATAGCTTGAAGAAGATTTTGGTTTTGATGATCCTACTCTTTTTGGCAACATGAGTTTTATCTATAGGGGGAGACAATGTTATCTTTCCTTCCTACGCCTTTTTGTTGATGCCAAATAGGGGGAGTGAGAATTGATAAGAAAAATATGTTCTTGTACTTATTGTTTAATATGCTTACACGAATACTTATTCTTCTATATTGCTCAACATATTTTTTCTTTGGTGATTTGTCATCATAAAAAAAAGGAGATTATAGAAATAAGTTTGCCCCAATGGTTTAATATGTTAAGTTTTGATGATGACAAATACAAGATAAAAAAATAATGTTTATTCTACATAGATGTGCTTAATATATTATATTAGATCATGCATGATCATGTACTCCATCTTGTTATATTTCATATAAAAATAATGCATATTCTTTATAGCATCTTTTATAGAATATATCCAATAATGTGTTATATAAGTTGTATTAAATTAATATTAGATTTGACTCTATTTAAATGAAAATATCCAAAGTGTTCTTTGTTGCATCCTATATAGAATATCTATTAGTAATTGATAAATGTCTTATTTGGATATGCCTATGAAATTCTTATATGCATGTTAAACTAACTAGAGTTATACATTTATGAATCATGCAAATGAAGATATTGAATTATGAATTTAGACTAATTATATTTATTTAAGTGAACAATACTTTGTAGGATAGTCCAAGTACCAAGAGTGAGCATTGTAACAAGAAAGTAAAAGATCACAATTATGCTAAACTCAAGAAGAATGAGAATGATAAAATGTTCCAAGCATTTGTAAGATTTGAAGAGAAGAAATTTTTGGAAGCTTGGATTACATCTAGAAGTCTAAGGACTAGAATTGATATATTTTCCTTTTAAGTTTTCTCCTATGTAAAAATAAAGGTTTTACATGAAAAGAACTCAAATATGTTTTTAAATTTTGACAAATGGTTCTTACATACTAAAATGCCCAAGAAACTTGTTTTGAAAAGCTAGTCATGGTAGTAGTTTATAACTATGAAAAATAGTCAAGTTTTAGTTTTGAAAAGCTAACCTTTGGTTACTATTTTGATCATAACTTTTAAAATACTTTGAGTTTTATTTTGAAACTTATTTCATTTTAAATAGACTCAAATATCTTTCCAATGAATGTCATTTGCTTAAAACGGATGAGAAATAAAGAAGTTATGGGTGTTTAAAATTGATTTCCAACCATCACAATGCTATAAACGTGTTTTTAACGAAACAGAGGCTATGTAATTGATTACATGAACCTTGTAATTGATTACATCCTACCCAAAAATCCTAGAACGTGTTATAAGAGCCATGGGATTGATTACAACATTAATGTAATCGATTACCATAAGTCTGAAACGTTCCCAACGACTATAAACAACTAGTTTTCATAAGAAATCATTTTTAAACACCACCAACGACTATTTTATCACTTGGGCTCTATATATAAGTGACGTTTGAAGCTTTTACAACTCTAGAATCCTTGATTTGATTCTTGAATTATCAAAATCATAGTTTAAGCTCTTTATTACAAAATCCTTCTATTCCTTTGTTCTTCAAGTTATATATCTACTCTTGTGAGAGTTTCTAATCTTTCTCTTCATCTTAAAATCATTGCAAGAGGGTGAGGTATCCCTTATAGTGAAACTCAAACACAAAAGGTGAGGTATCCCAAAGGTGTTGTGAGTGCTCTTGAATGTAAAGATTTTTCAAGCACCTGTGAAGCTTGAAGAGTTGGAGGCTCTAGCACAAGGGTGATGTATCCCAAGGTATGAGGAGTGTTCTTCTTAGTACAAAAGTTTTCCTAGCACCCGTGAAGTTTAGGAGATAGTGAAGAAAATCTCAAGTTAAGCTTAGGGACTGGATGTAGGTCACAAGTGGTTGGTGACTGAATTAGGATAAATTCTTGAGTTTGATTCTCTCCTCCTTACACTCTTTAATTTCAATATTTGGTGCAACATATTTATTTATTGCATATCTTGTTATCTTGATGTTTTGATTTTGAGAACTTGATATTTAGCATATTTGCTTGATTTATCCTATAACCCAAGTTATATTTGAGTAATCTACAATAGTTATATCTATGTTAGACTTATTCTGCTGCATGTGTTGATTGAGTGTATCAAAATGTATAATTTCTCAAAGTTACTTTAAAAATTTGTGATCACCCAATTCACCCCCCTCTTGAGTGATTGTTGCCATGACTAACATAACTTAATTCAATGCTAACCAAGAGATGCAAATGTATTCTAACCCCTTCCAAATGCATGGATGCATCACTTCATTAAGATCAAAGATTACACACCCGGATAGGTTTATGGACATGCTTATTCATTTTAGACTCATGCTTATAATGTTAAACCTCACCACTCTCTCCACTAATGTAAGCAATGCACACCGAAGGATCATAAGGGTCTTTCAAATCTTGTAATGTAAGGCCAAAGGTAAGGTTAAAGAAAGGAGAGGAAAGGAAAAATGATGCAAAAGGTTAAACACATAATTAAGCATTCCAATTGAATTAAATCAACAAATAAAGAATTAAGTGCCTAAGAAAAAAGATTCCAACCAAAACCAACACTTTTATTCTTTCTTCATTTTGTACCCTTTTCACTTTTTCTTGTATACTTGTATATTTTTCTTTCTTCCTCTTTTGCTTTCTATATATTTTCCTTTTCAACCTTTTTTTTACCAAATGTTTTCCTTTTTTTTCAACTTTATTTTCTTCATTTCTTTTGTATTTTTCCACATTTTCTTTTCCTTAAAAGGGTTGATTCCTAGATTTTTCCTTTTTCCTTGATGTCATGCAAAAAAAGATTGGCTTGAAATAAACAAAATGCCTAATCATGCATCCAATAAGGGTTATATGAAATTGGGAAAATATATTTTTTTCCACATAAAAAAGGGTAAAGGGATGGAAAATGTCACTTAAAGGAAGATAAATTAGGCCAACTCACACATACAAAGCTTCAAAAAAGACCTAGGGGTATAATCATTATTGGGTAGGACTGAAAGACTCAAACGGTCCAAAAATGACCCTAATCATCTCCTTGGGCATGACATGCCTAGGATTTCACCTCGAGAGTGATTCTAGGCAAGCTTTAAGCTTTTCTAGGCATGCATTCATGTCTCAAACCAAAGCTCACAAATATACAATTGGAAGGGAAATTGTCACGCAAAAACAAGCACAGAGCATCAAAATGAAATTCAAGAAAGCCTAAGTTCAATGCTAAATCAAATCCGTGCATTAATCCTCACTAACCATTCACCTCAAGAGTAAGTCTTGCCATTCTTTCACTTGTCTAATCAAAATCTTTAACTTTTTTTGGAAACAATAGATAACATGGGAAAAAGTGCATGCTTTTTCTAGTCTTAATTACAACCATTTAAGCTCAACTAACTATAAAAGATAAAATAAAAAAAAAAGCTAGATAAAGCTAGAAACAGGTTACTTCGTTACAAAATCTAAATGTACTTCATCAAATAGAACAACATGTAGATCATGTCCACCTAAATAGGAAAGGGGAATGAGGTAAGTTAATTAAGACCATAACATTCAATCAAAATATGCTCAAAAGAATAATATTACCCTTTACCCCCAAACCTAAGGGGAAGCATGTTACCATGGTTCAGATAGAATCAAAAAACAATAACAAAAAGAAATAAAGAACAAAAAGAGAGGAAAGGAAGAGAGTAGGCCATAGTTAGACAGTAGTTGTTCTTTTAAGTCAATCCACCTTTTCTCTGACTTACGAGCCTTTTTCCATCATTTTTATGACACTTCCACACCTCTATCCCTACGAAATAAGCATAGAAACTTAACATCATACTCTTCATAATATAAAATTAAATTCAAAACAAATGAACACTAAAGTTCTAAATTCTCAATTTTGTAATTAAAAAATTCAATTTTTTTTTAAAAACTGAACACTAAGCCTAACAAAAGGAAAGTTGATATGACAAGAAAAAAGAAAAACACCTAAATAGAGAGCAAAAGTTTAGAACTTGAGTTACCTCCCAAAAAGTGCCTTATAGTCATGGGAAGACTATGTCTGGTTATGACTCATGGTAGTTAGAAACATGAGGGATATGGAATCCCCTTTCCCCTATCAAAATATAAACTTATCCCATGACCAATGACCTTAGAGATATCCCCAAGGGTACTTTGAGTGCCCAATATGACTTTGTGACTTGAAAGCTCTTCGATATAATTTGTTTCACTAGGTCAAGCTAGTTTAAGATGGTCAAACTGTGGACTAGGGATTTGGAAGTAGTTACACTCCTTATTAGAGTTCTTGTCATCCTCAACTATTGTGGACTTGGGGATGCACTTCTCAAGTGGTGGTGGAGGGCCCTTTTTGATTATTTTCTCTTGTGTGTTGTCTTCAAGGAGAGACATTAAAGCACAAAGGGTAAGTCTATGTGATGATTCAATTCCCTCAAAAACATTGATTGTCTTTTGCTTTCTCCATCCACCCTTAGAGTAAGTTCCCCCTTTTGTACATCAATCAAAGCCCTAGAGGTAGCAAAAGAAGGTTTTCCAAATAGCAAGGGTATGCTTTTATCCTCATCCATATTAAGAATGAAGAAGTCCATAGGAAAAATAAATTTATCCACCTTTACAAGTATATCTTCTACCACACACCAAGTATAACAATATGATCTATCAGCAAGTTGAGAAAGAATTAAGGTGGGCTTTGGATCTCCCAATCCAAGTTGTTTATATATGGAAAGAGGCACAAGGTTGTTACTTTCCCCTAGGTCACAGAATGCCTTACCTTAAAATTTCTAACCAATAACAAAAGGAATGCTAAAACTACCAAGGTCCTTCAACTTTAGTGGAAGTTTACGTTGCAAAATAGCACTGCACTCCTTATTTGAGGCTACAGTCTCACCACCCTCCAGCTTCCTCTTCTTTGTCAAAATCCCCTTCATGAACTTGAGGTATTGTAGCATTTGTGCCAAGGCTTCCACGAAGGGAATATTGACTTAAAACTTCTTTAAAATATTAAGAAACTAAGAGAATTGCATCTCTTGATCTTACTATTTTAACCTTTGTGGATATGGAATTTTGTCATAAAGTGAAGGTTCATACAGCTTATCCATGTCTTAGTCTTTCTTCTTCCTTCTTTGCCTTTTAGGGCTTCCTTCTCTAGGCTTGTATTCCTTATTAGCTCCTTAATTACCTTGTCTTACAAAGAAGCTTCACCATCTACTTGCTCATGTATTGTTGAAGTAACTTCATCACTAGGTTTGTCCTTCTTTGCTCGTGGCTCAATTACCTTCCCACTTCTTGTAGTGATCATCATGCAAAAATCTTTTGCATCTTTGTTGAGTTTCTCTAGAAAGGTTCTAGAGATTTGACCCACTTGAATCTCTAAGTTCTTGATGAAAGCCTCTTGGTTCTTGAATTTGGATTTTATCTCTTGCATGAAATTGTCAGTGCTTAAAGTAAGTTTCTCCATAATACTCTCTAAGTTGGATAGTTTAGCTAGTTGGGTTTGGGAAAAAGATGAAGAAGATGGTTATTGGTAGGAATGTGGTGGAGGTATTTACATACCTTAGTTGTTCCATGAAAAGTTTAGGTTATTCTTCCAAACTGGATCGAAAGTATTAGAATAAGGGTTGTTTTGAGGTTTAGGAGGATTTTCCATGTAATTGAATTGCTCTTGATTAGAAGTATCCCCATAACAAGCTCAATTCAAATGATTGCCCCCACAAAAGTCACATACCAAAGGTTAAAAATTATTTACATTAACTTGCATTCCTCCAATTTGCTTTGTGACCCTTGCCAATTGTTGAGAAAAAAGCCTATTTTGAGCAAGCAGAGCATCCATTGTCTCCAACCCCATCACAACTCGCTTCCTCATGGATCTTCCACTTGGCATCTGATATTCATTAGTTGCAATAACCTTAATTAGTTGTCTGACTTCTTTTGGAGTTTTAGTGTTTATAGAACTTCCAGCTGAGGTGTCTACTATGTATCTTGTAGTTGGGATCAAACTGTTGTAGAAATATGCATTTTCTGAACTTCATCATATCTGTGGTTCAGATATTTTTCTCAACATTTCCTTGCATCTCTCCTAAGCTTCATGTATAGATTCTGTAACACCCTCCTTAGGGCGTCACACTTCGTGTTACTCAATTATCATATCACCCCTTCGTTATGAATCATGCTTGTAATATAAATACGAGTTATAAAATTTCTTGGTGATCGTAAGATAAACTTAGCGGAAATTAAAACATTACAACATCATTACAATAAAATTTTGTATTATATATACATAAGTTGTAGTACTGTCACACTTTAATATTTACAAATTGGACTCTAAAAATATTTACACATTAATTAAATTACATAATGCCCAAGTAACTCTAAACATGCAGAACCCTCAAACGGGTCCTCCTCAGACTCCTCAACAGGGAGGAATCCAATTTGACACAAAATATACAATACTAACCGTACCAGGAGTACGGTAGTAAGCTCCCTATTACTATTTATGTGAGAAATACATTTTCCAAAGAAGCTCGACACACTATGCCTCCGGTTCCCATAAACCTTACGAAAACTCAACATCTCCATCTCTTTAGAACTCAACTTCCTTCTCGAAAATCTGATCTTCCTTGCATTCTCACTCAACGTCTTGCTCAATCTCTTTACAATTATAAATACAATACAGAAATAGACAGACAAAGAGGTGAGATCACCTACGCCAATACCAGTATGGTAGCAATGAAGATAAACACATACAAATTCTCATACCATACATCATACATAATTACAATTATATCATCAATATCATTTATCTAACACACATTATATCTCATATCAACACATCATACATAATTACAATTATGCTACCAACATCATTTATCTAACACATATCATTTATCATCATAATTCATAATTACGTCCATGTCCTTATGAATATTCACTTATTCAATAATTCAGTTATCAAAATCAATAATTATGATAATACCCTCAGTATCTCTGTATATGCATCTAGACTCATGTACCTAGACTCAATTTTCCTACTCCATGGAGCTAAAACTCAGGTCGGAAAGAGTGATCGAAAAGAATCTATCTGCACAACATGCCTCAGACCACGTGCTCATTCTCTTTGCTCATTTAGCATTTGCTCATTTAACATTTGCACATCTAGCATATGCATCATAGTCTTTATCAGATCTCGATTATGGATAGTGTCTTGGTCCGGATCATCGGTGTGTTGCATCGGTCTAATCTACGGTACAGAAGCTTTATTCTCTGTCCATTGTAGGCAACCCGCACCCCGATGCCCCCAAGGTCAACGAGTGACCTACACTACGCACATCGCACCCACTCAGGAGGTGTGTTCGTTCCTTCTTTCGACAATCAGTCTTATTCAATCCATCGGACTTTTTCAATGCACATTCAAATGCACCTTTCTCAGTTAAATTCATTCTCTCATCGCGAAACCATATTTTTTCGCATTTTCTCAAATCACGTATCAATTTTTCATCATTTCTCAATCATGTGAAATACTCTTCACACGTTTTAAATCAAGAATACTAGTTTCCTCAGTTAACACCAAAACTCAACTTCATTTTTCATATTTGCATTATAATCCTCATCCAAATAATATTTTCACAACAGTCCCTCATAAAAGTCACATTTACGAAATAGTCCCTTGAAAAATTCATATTTTACGAAATCATCCCTCATAAAATTCATATTTACAAAATAGTCCCTCAAAAATTCATATTTACAAAATAGTTTTTCATAAAATTCCTTTTTACGAAATAATTTATTTTACGAAATCATCCCTCATAAAATTCATATTTACAAAATAGTCCCTCAAAAATTCATATTTACAAAATGGTTTTTCATAAAATTCCTTTTTACGAAATAATCTTTCATAAAATTCATAATTTACAACATAGTCCCTCATAAAAATCCTATTGACGAAATAGTCCTTCATAAAATCACATTTACGAAATAGTTTCTCATACAAATTATATTTATGAAATAGTCCCTCAAAACCATATTTACTAAATAGTCCCTTATAAAAATCATATTTACAATATAACCATTCAAAAATCAATAGTTACAACATGTCCCCATTAAACACAAAAATTACAATATTGCTCTTATAAAATCATAATCGTATTGTTTCTCCAAAATCATTTCATCTTCTTTGTATTCGACTCTTCCAAATTCAATTCATTTTCTTTCAAATTCTAAATTCTCGGTTTAATCCATCATATTATTCACATCCTAATTTACACATACACTTACATGCATTCGGTTTCATACATACCAATATTTATCAAAACAATAAACATATTATCACACATGCAATCATAATTTCAAGGCCATAAACACCACAATCACAAACATAAAATTACCAAAGAACACAATCACAACTAAAGAAGTAATTAAACAATAAGTGAATAAACCCTTAGGGGTTTTTCACCAGTTTCTGACCATCTCCACACCACCAAAACTTGGTTGGTGAGGTTAAATCTCCCTCTTACCTCTTGAAGAACCTCCAAAGCTCCTTGTATGTCTCCTTCAAGTGACTTCCTCCACCAAGAGCTTCAAGCTTCAAACTTGAGCTTTGAAGAACAAGATAGAAAATAGATGATTCAAGCTTTTTAAGCTCTTCTCCTTCTCCTTGTTTTCGTACAAGCCACAACAATTCCTCCAAAGAAGTAAGATAGAAATTGGATTTTGAAGCACTTAGAGTGGGATTTTGTGAAAACTTTCTAAATGAAAGTGTTTAGAATGATGTTTGGCTTTAGGAAGTGGTGAGAATGAAAATTACAGATGATGGATAGTGTTCGTAGGATACCTGGCCGAACCAAAGAAGAGAGAAAGAAGAAAATGATGCTCAGGTTCGTAGGATTTCTGAGAGAAAAAGATGAATACTTTTTGATGTGAGAGAAAATGTAATTTATGAGAGTGAAAATATGAGGCGGTTGCCGTGGGATAAGTATAGGAAAAATTAGGATTTACTTGAAGTAAAATATCTTATTCTGAATGCACGTGGCTGATGTCATTTATTTGACTTTCAAGGTTATTGGATTATTCAAGAACCTTGTAGAACCTCCTTCAAGCTGCTACGTGGCCGACGTAGAACCCCTCCAAATTGCTGCATGAACGTGAATGTCCAAGGAAATTTTTGACGAAAAATGACATAAAAATTCGATAAAATGGGAGAACATCATTTCCCCAAGAATGATTAAAATCCAGTGTTGTCGGATGAGAATTAATCGAATGGTGATTACATCGAATCGAAATGAAAGGCTGTCGGATGAACTTGAAAAGGTCAACAAATATCCTAATTCGTCGAACAGGTGTTGATGTTGAAGAAATCTTCCAATTGTCGAATCGACGAAATATTATATGGTCAGAAGATCAAATTCGACGGATTTTGACATTAGAGAAGTTTTTCTACTGAAATCAGGAATTCTTACTCGACGGTCGTTAGCACCATAATTCGACGAACATTATCATTCAAATTCGACGGACATTGGTATCCCCACTCGACGGAAATTGACATTCTAACTCAACAGACATGAGCATCCTCACTCGACGAATATTGATATTTTCACTTAACTGATACTAGCATCTCACTCGACAAATTTTAACTTGGTACTTAATAATCAAAAGATCCAATTCGAAGGATTTTAACATGGTACCAAATAGTAAAAAGATTAAATTCGACGTATTTGGATAGAAGTCCAAATTCGATGGATATGACAATGTCTTAAATGATCAGAGGATCAAATTCGACAGATATTAACATTGTCCTAAATGGTCTGAAGATAAAATTCGACGATAAGTGTTTGTCCAACAATGAGCAACCTTCGATATAAAATAGTGTTCGACAACAAATAGTAGTACTATTTATGATCAGTTAGGTCGATTACATAGCAGTCATCTTCATTTTGATTTACAAAATCGTCCGACAAGATTGAGGGAAAAGGAGAACCAGATTGTTTTTAACTGATTCTTTGCTAACAGAACGTCCATCGCTTTGTCGAACCTGAGGACTTCTCCCATGTTTTGAATAGATGGTCTTGGTCGGAATAGATGGTCTTTGTCGGAAGAGGCAGCCATAACAGCCAAAATCTTTGATTTTTGATTCAAGAATTGAGAATCAGTTTCATCCAGTCTTGAGGTATTTTGGGTTATATCGAACTACCGATTGATGTTGTCGGAAAATGCTCGAAGGTGTCGGATTCAACTCACCATTAGCATATGCTTACATGTAGTCTTATTAATTAAATCCGACGGGATCAAAATGTTAGAAACATGTCTTCAAAAGTATTTGGACCTTGTCCGAATTCATCGGTGTCAAGATCTTCAAAAATCTTGGATTGTCGAATGAGTTACGTGAGATTGATCTTTTGGATCCTGTAAGGCTTGAGAAAGACGAGTCTATCGACAAGAGTATATTCATAAAAACATGTCGAGCTTTGTTTGTCGGAATAGGCTTGAAATGAAGTCGATATCGACAAGAATCTATTCTCAAAAGAAATTGTCGAATCGGTTTGTCGAAACAGGTTTTGAAATGAAAACCATTTGAGAAAATGTTGAGGAACTTCATCGGATTGGGATTTCCAAATTTTGGTCGAATTAGAATTCCAAAATTTTGGTCGGTTGATTATTATGGCAAATTATACTATCTTTCAAAATAATTCATAGCAATAACGACTATGCATCAAGCAACATATATTTATCAAGTAAAATAGAATTATTTTACGATAAATTCTAAAAATTAATAGATTCTTTTACTCGTATTTACTCGATTCGGGTTAAGTAAGATCCCCCGTCTCTAAATAATCAGACAAGAATTTCCCCGGCCCGAAAATTATTATTTTCTTGACCAGACAAGAATTTCCCAGGCCTGAAAATTATTATTTTCTTGACCAGGAGCAAATCACACAAAATAATCACAAATAGTATTGAAATAATCAAATTATTTTTATAATGCACAGAAAACACAAAGTAGTGTGATTCTGTCAGCTCTTGCAACATAGTCTAAAATTTGGGGTGTTACAGATTCTCCTTTCTTTTGTGTGAAGCAAGAAATGCCACTCCTCATTTTCATGTATCTTGATGGTGGATAGAACCAGACAAGAAACTTATTGGCCAAGTCATCCCATGTAGTGATACTTTCGTTAGGTAATGACTGCAACCAATTCATAGCCTTATCCCTCACAAAATACCTAAATAGTTTTAACTTGATGGCATCATCACTTGCTCCATTGATCTTGATATTCTCACAAGTATGCACAAAGTTGGATATGTGAAGATGGGGCTTTCATCATCATTACCTCCAAATTGATCCTGTTGAACCAACTAGATGAGGGATGTCTTGAGTTCAAAATTGTTCGCATCAACAGCAAGAAGTACAACACCAGAAAGATTCCTTTCAGCAGTGGGAGTGGAATAGTCTCCAAGAGTTCTTCGAATTGGCCCTATATTACCTTCAACCATAGGTTCTTTTTTCGCTTTCTTTCTTGCTTTAGTCATTTTTCTATTTCTTTTCACAATTTTCTTTATCTTCGAGTCAAAAAGCAAAAATCTCGGATCGACTTCACATAAATAAGGGAAAAAAAGAGTGAAACAGAGTAACAAAACTAAAACAATAAACAAATAATATGAGAACAAATGTCTAGAGTAGCGATGTTCTAAGTACTACTTGATATCAACAGTAACTTAATCCTCAACAATGACACCAAAAACTTGATGGACTATTAGCAAGTATACTAAGTTGATCAAGTAATAAGGTGAGTAAAAGAGTATTGTCCACAGAGATTGATTTGTATGAAGTACTAATTTTGCTAGTCGTATCATTATCTAGACTATTAATTTGTATGAGAGATGTGTAATCATCATGAAAATAGAAAAACTAGAAATTAAAATAATTAACGGTATTTTTGGAGAGTTTTAATAAAAGAGATGTGTGAAGAAATCAATGGATGAAGATGTTAGGAGTTGATTTTCACTTGACGCTTACTCAATTTCAATGCATTCCAGTTAATTACGCTTAGTACCCTTAATTGATGGCAAGAATACACAAAATTAGCTAATACACAATCCCTTAGTGAATTAGACCTCTTCCAATTGCCTTAAAATTGTTAATTCCTTGGTCAATTTCATGCAATTGGAAGGTTAAAGCACAAGTTTCTCGTATTCACCACATAATCACCAATACCCATCCCTAGATATTGATAGATCATGGTGTCAATCTTAAGAAACATACAATATTAAGGAATTTCCCAATTCAAAAAATACCCAACATATCAATCTATTGTTGATCAAGTCATAGAACCATTAAGAACAAATATTAACACTCAATTAAGAGAAATAATCATAGATTAATTCAAAAATCCATTTACATCAAGCTATGGGTCAAGATAGATCTGCCCCTAGCTATGGAGATTTAGTTACCTATGCAAAAAAATGAAAAGAAAACGAGATGGAAATAGTTAAACCATAGATACATAGAGGTGAAAAGAAAAGATATTCACTTCCTAAGCCTTGGGTTGAAGCTTCAAGCCCTCAACAATGGGTGAGAATTAAAGAGAAGGGGAAGATAAGAGAGAAACTAGATTTGGGAAGTGAAAAAGTATAGAAAATGGTTATAAAAATATATTTATATAGGTTATGTGCATGCCATTAGCATAAGGAAAGGTTTGCCATCAGGGATTCGCATCTATATGTGGAAGTTCCACGTATAAATGTGGAGCTCGCAGGTTCTAAGATTTTCTCAGGCCAGGAGATCGCACGTTTATTTGTGGAGGAGTCACATATAGACGCGATGACCTCTATCTAACAGTGGATTTCCCATATTTATACTTTGAAGTCCCATGTACATATATGGGACTCTCTAGAAAATAACCATCCTTGTGCCCTTCCCATGTATAAACATGGGACTTACCACGTACAGACGTGGTTTATGACCCTAGAAAAAATGCCCACCACGTCTTGACGTGGATTTTTTACTTCTAATCTTCAATTGTTTTCTTCTAGTTCCATTGTGTGTTCTTTAAGCTCAATCCTTGTGTTCCTTCCTTCTTGATTTCCTTCCAAAATCCACCTTGTCATACCATAAAGTGAACTTAACTTTCTCATTTTAATTCAATTTAAGGTTATAATAACTCCATTTTGTGGAGTTATCACTAAGTGATAAGTTCAAAGATATTTTTTTATGCTCAAATGTCATTCTTACCATTCTTCAACTCTAAATATTGAGAAAATGAGAAGAATCCATTTATTTGATATATAGTTAAAAATTCAGTTAAAGGTTAATTTGACTACTCAATTATTTGAACTTTCAATTTCTTTATACCAAATAAACGATGGTTGCAATGATATCTGATCATTTGGGATACTAAGTATTCCTTCTCACATGTGCTTATTTGTAGATCCAAATCCTTAACATTATAGAGACTCCTCAAACTCTTATATGAAACTTACTTATCACTTGAGTCACCACTTATAGATTATGGGTTGGGAGTTTAGTGAATGAATTTGTTAGGTCAGTATATTAGAATTGGTTTTAGCATTTGTTTTATAACCTAAAGAGAGTTTTGTGTAGCATTAAAAAATAAATGAGATATGTGTATTAAATGCAAAATATATTAGAAAAGAAAGTAATTTACTTTAGATTTAAATATACTTCTACTTAGACATTTTTTGGTATATATTTTTAATATATACATCTTATCAAATTCTCACTTATTTACTCACCTAACAATACTATTTACAGAATTTTGCAGGAACGTCTACATTCTCTTTAGATTTATCTTTAGTAAATTAAAAGCTATGTAATAAGGGCCAAGTCTGTTCCCTTTCTTCAAATTGTGGCATGTTTTATGTTCTAGATCGGTATTTTGGAACCTTAGATTTGGCAGGCCGTATAACACAGCCTAATTCTCATCTTGACCCATAACGGCTCAGCGCGGCTTATTAGCCCACTTTTGAGAAGATTATTGTATCCTAATAGAATTTTTCACTTAATGAAGAAAATTGGGATAAAATTCCCACTACAAGAAATTTGTGATATAGCGATGGAATTTTGCGATGGAAAATTTCCTTTGCTAATCCCTTGCTAATTAGTGAGGGAATTGCGAGGGATCAGCGAGGGAAGTCTAAGCCCTCGCTAAATTTCAAAAATAAATTCGAGGGGAAAATAGTGAATTAATAGCGAGGGAATTGCAAGGGAAAATATCCCTCACTAAAATTAACGAGGGAATAGCGAGGGATGTTTTCCCTCGTTAATTTTAGCGAAGGAATTGCGAAGAATAATTTCCTTGCTGAAAGCATAGTTAAAACTTAGTCAAATTAGTGAACGAATTGCGAGGGAAAGTTTCCCTAACTAACTAATAAAATTTTAGCAAGGGAAATTTTCATTGCAAATCCCTCGCAAAACCTAATTAAAATATTTTAAAGGATTCTAAATCCCTAATAGCCACGCTCTCCCTCTCACTCTCACCCTCTCTCTCTCGTGCTCTCCCTCTCCCTCTCCCTCTCCTCTCACCCTCACCCTCACCCTCACCCTCACCCTCGCCCTTACCCTCACTCTCACTATCATTCTCACTCTCATTCTCTCTCACTCAAAGTCTTAGCCTCTATTCTCTGCTTAGCCTCTACCTTTGCCTAAAGCCGTGAAACCCGCGCCATCGTCACACCAACACGAGCTTGCAAGTCCAAATCTGCTCAGCCTCTGCTCCAAGTCCACGGGTAAGTCCCAAAGAAATTAGGTGAGTCTAACTCGGTCTAACTCAGTGTTGAGCTGAGTTGATTTTGTTTTACGACTTAGAAAATTTGGTGATTAGTTTCGTGTGTGCTTTTGTAGGCCATTGAGTGAAGATGAAATCAGGTTGCATACGCCCATTGTGTTTTCGTGTAACGAGGGAAAAAAGGAAGTTTTGGCTGTGCAGAATATAGCCAATAAGCAGATCGATAGAACCTTCGCATTTGACAAGGTTTTGTGCCTTTTGCTAATTTTTGATTTATTATTATTATTATTTTGAGTTTTGAACTCGTATAAGAGAATGCAAGCAAATCTAAACAAAGAAAGAAAGAGAAACAATATAAAGTATGCTTAAAGGATGATAACTTTACTGATAATCATTGGCTAATTTTGTTATACATGGATAGAACTATATGGATAGAACTATTTTTCTAGGCAGCAAGTTCATAAGCTATAGAAAAATCTAAGACCCATGAATCCTTTGAGGCATTAGTGGAGCTCCTCAAACAGTCTGCCAATATAAAAGTTAGAGTTTGAAAGTAATTTTGAAAAAGAAACAATAACTTTGGACATGTTCTAACTGTCTTAAAGTTCTTCTCTTAGATATTAACCCACTTTTGTTTGGCCCTAACTAAGTATATTAATCTCTGAAATAAGCTAGCTAAGCTACTGTAAAAAATGACAAGTGTTGAAATAAACATATATCCATGTCTTTAACAGTAATTACTAAAGGTTACATCATGAAAAATGAAGAGTTAATTACACATGATGATAGGACAGTAAAACTCTCTTGGTCATACTTATGCTCAACTTGTTAATAAATTAACTTACACATCTTATTAATATGTTAATGTTATTAATATGTTTATATAAAATTTCTAAATTGTGTCATTATATAAACAATTATAAGAGGCTTCTTGGAGTTAGCAACTACTCCTAGGTAAATCATTTAGAAACATCAAAGCACTTTTTCACATGTTCATAACTTGATCTGCATCTATGTGTGTGTGTGTGTGTGTGTGTGTTTGGATTAGTTTGCAAAGGTGCAAGAAGGTTATGAATGAAATCAATGTCATAAGTTGTACATGATTTTGTATTAAGCTATGAGATCTGAGGCCTTTATATTCCTTTTCTCTCTTTTTTTTAATATTTTTTCCAATAGCTGGTTATAAGAGTTTGAATGTAAAATAAAATTTTACTTGTAGTTGCTCAAAGAGCATCGTCACAATAGAAGCTTGGTGCCATTGTTATGATTTACTTCTATTTTTCTTTACTGTGATCTTAGCCCCATGACTGGTGCTTCCTTTTGTTTACTTTGGATTTGCTTAGGATCTAATGGTGAATTATTATCTTTTACTTTTTGTCTAATCTGGTAATTGGAAAGACAGGAATCAAAGAACTCTCTTGAATTATTCTATGGACAACTAAGGATCACTGTGTTCAGAAAAAAATATGTACAATGCTTGTCTGTGTAGTTTCTAAATATTGTCTCATATAGTAAGTTTTCTGTATTTCTATATCGCTTATAGCAACTATGAACTATTTGTATATGATCTAGTTAATGCTATTTTTATTATTTTAGGTTTTTTTTGCAAGATGCAAGTTTTGCTAGTTGTGCACTAAGATAGCTAAATTTTTGGGCAAATACTATTCATTATGTGGACTTATGCTGAGTAAGTAGTACTTTAACTTGGATAACACGGTTGTCTCTTGCATTGCAAGTAATTGAGTCAGTAGGTGCTTGAGACTCCCTCCAAGTCACCTAAGGTAGGCCTTAGTTCCTTACAGGCTTACAGCTTTTTGTTTCTGAGTTTCTGTTTAAATCCCTTATTTATGTGTACAAGATTTCTTGAGAATGGTTAAGACAACTGTCATTTTTAATGATGGTTGAGTTTTGGCACTTGTGCCTCATAAATTACTTGATTATTTAATGTATTTAGGACTTTTTTTTTTGTTCTTTTCCTTTCACTTAATTTTTTCTTAAGAGTTTTTGATATTTTATGCTGCCTATTTTACTTTTAGTAGATTTGCTTTGTCATTAAAGATAGCCAAATTGACTTCCACAGCTGCCAGGAAATTGACTACTTAGAGTTTGCACCATCATCTTCCATATTTTATGTTTGTGCCTCTCTATTTTCTATTATCTTTAAATTCTATTTTTACTGTCTTTTTCAATTTTTTTAGTAGTTTCCTTGTTTTGGTTTTATTTTATTTGTTGGTTTGGGATTGGTTTGCAAATTGAGTTTTAAATGTAAAGAGTTACTATACCAACTCTTTAAATTTGAAATCTATTTGCCTTCGGTCAGGAGGCAAGAGGATATATTAAGGTGGTTTGGTGTTGGGTTTAAGGCTCAAATTATGCCATTAAATAGTCCATAATCATGCTGCATTAAGAAAATTAAAAATAAAAAGTATTTAGATAAACAAAAAAAATCCTCTTGACATGCGCTACTATTAGCAGTAGTTACTTAAACTGAAGCCACTGTTTTGTACACAACTCAACTAATTTTTTTTTTAAAAACTATTGTTTCTATAAAACTTATGGTTTTATGGTTAGAATGTGCATGTTTATGGAAATTGAACAGAAGTAAGATCCTTAACCAGTTTAAGTTTCCATGATTCCTTTTTCAATTTATTTATTGAATATTGCACCCCTATGAGATTATAAATGACATTTGTATTTTGAGTCCTATGTGGAAAGTTACTCAATTAGTGTAAGCATTGGTATTTATCAATTCCAAAGTACTTCAACAGGCAGTGTTATATTAAATCTAACAAAATTTTACCAATGAAAGATGCCTGTCATATGTATGTTGTATCATATCTGCTATACTTAATCATGATATGTGACCCAATAGGATTGGAGTCTGTAACACCCCAAACTTTTGACATATTTGACAGTAATAATAGAATTCTACTGTTTAGTGATTTCTGTGTACTGTAAAATTATTTTGAATATTCTGTAAATATATTTGATTATTTTGTGTGATTTACTCCATGTCAGGAAAATAATAATTTTTGGGCCAGGGAAAATCTACAGTAATTTATTTATAATTGTTGTGATTTTGTGGATTATTATGAGATTTTTATATTTTTTTTATTATTTTAATATTATTCTGGGCTATTTGTGAGCTCAGGGGGGCTGTTGTGGGCCCAAGCGGGGCAGAAAAAGTAAAAAAAAAAATTAGAGCCAGAAAATTCTGTACTGTTTAGACGGGGACGGAGGATCTTACTAAACCCGAAACCCAAAACAGTTTTGGAAATTTTCTTTTACTGTGTTTTGTACTGTATTTAATTATCGGGCGATAAAAACTACAATTAACTGTGTCCGTAGGGTAAAGGCAGATAAAAATAAATATTATACTGCTTAGTCAACAATAGTGGTTATGACGACTTTATGATGGACCCATAGGGAGCAAGCTTAATGTTGAAGCCTTTGGATATCCACCATTGATTTAATCAAGGATGGAGATTTGGTCTTACAAAGTGGCTATGACTATTTGTGACCATTGGAAGTAAAGTATGAAGAGGAGATCTTGTCCCTTCGTTTTGGAGATGCATCTAATGGCTAGGATTTCAAGGAGAATGATCCAATGGCCTAGATTTGGTCTTATCAATATAGAACCTATACTTAGAAGCTATATTAATCTAAACCATTGATCTAATCAAAGGCAAATAATGCCCAAAATGGTGGCTAGTGAAAATTTGCTGCACATTGAGTGAACAAAGGGGGGGACGGTTTTGTGAAGCATAAGGCCATAGGAATTTCAAGACCACTTCATATTTATCTTTATCTCTCCAAAAAACTAAAGCTTCCATAAAAATTTTCTCTTCTCTCTCTCCATGGTGGTTTCAGCCAAGACACCCTAAATGCCTTCTATCACTTTATAATTTTATCCAACCATATATCTTGCATCCTTACATCAATCTAAGAACCTTTGTAGTTAAGCCCAAGCTCTAAATCTTTCATCTTCAAGGACTTTTTTTCAAGATCAAGTTCTAGGTTTTTGAGGTGAAGTGTAAGGAAACTTCACTACTTGTCTTATTTTCATGTTCTAAGCCATGTTTGATCCATGGTTCTCCTTGTTCAAGCTTAATATGCTAATAAACTTGTGTCTTATTTTGTGTTTAAGAAGCTTTTGGTGGTGAATCACTTACTTAAGAAGCAAACCAAGGAGCTTGGGAGGTTCTTCAAGAGGTAAGAGGGAGATCCATCTCACCAACCAAGTACGGTGGTGGGAGATGAATTTTATATTTGATGGATGGTGAATCCATGTGAGGATTCATATCCTTGGTTGTGTAATTATGTGTGGATGTTTATGTGGTTTAAATTATTTATTTGTGTTTGCATGCTTTATGTGATTTTTATTGCTTTAAGGTGTAACACCCTCTGTAGGGCATCACATTTCTGACTACAAGCTCATAATCTGAAAATGATTTCATAAAAGGTTTGAGTTATAAAACATGGGTTTTAAAATTTCTTTTCACGGAAACATAAACTTAATGAAATTTATAGGTAATACTGAAAAATAGATTTAAACTGATTAATATACATTATTGACACCACATAATATTTAACAATTATTTAGGAAACATAAAACTTACAGACTTAATTCTAAACAGTAGCAAACCCCATTACGGGTCCTACAAAATAGCACGGTAAAATACTAATGAGAAAAACTCAACATACTTATTCCGTCTTGTGTCCCTCTTGATGCGTCATATTTCTGTTCATCCTCAAAACTGCACACCAACCAATCCGAGTTGGTCACTCCTCGATGTTATCACCAAACTCAGAATATTTGCCTCTAGTCATGTCTAAGAAACTCATTCCATCTACTATATATGATTTTAACAATACAAGCACAACACAACAATATAACAAAGAAGTGAAATCCCTTTTCATCAATACCAAAGTGGTAATAAGGAATGATACGAATGACAAAGTCATTCCATATGCACAGATATCACAGCTTCATTCATGTTATCAATTCATCACAGTTCCCTATCAATTCATCATACTTCATTATCAATTCATCATACTTCGTTATCATTTCATCTCAATTCCAGTAAACATATATCTCAGTTAAATCACCAGTACCAATTTCATCATAACAAATATCCTCAGTATATAAAATGATGATGTCACATCATATGAACATTTCTCATGCAACAACAATATGTGTTCTGACTCATGTGTATGCATACTAGACTAATTTTCCCACTCCATGGAGGTTTTCACAATTTCGAGAAGAATGCTCTGGTTAATTGTCCAGCCTTAGCCCACAGACAATCTCTAGTCTTTCTGGTTAATTGTCCAGCCTTAGCCCACAGACAATCTCTAGTCTTTGAAAAGAATTGTGTTCTTGTTGGGTATCTTCAATGTGTTGCAACAGATTGCGTCGCCATTTGGCACAAGGTACTTGCCCCTGCCCACTGGATCGACCGCCGCGCCTTGACGCCCCAAGATCCATCATAGATCTCACTTTTTAATTCTCACTCCCTCTTCAACCACACGGGTCATAATAGCTATCAGCTATATTCCATTCAATGCACGAATATCTCAATGCATGTTTCATTTTCATTATATACCTCAATGCATATCTTTCAATTTCATCATATGCTTCAATGCATATCTTTCAATTTTATCTTTAAAAAGGTTCCCTTTCAGTACATCCGTTCTTTATAGTATCTTTACTGTATTTTCAATCGCATATCATTTTCAACACGTTTTCACAATCGCGTAACACTTTTGTTACATTTTCAAATCCCGTAACCATTTTCCATCATTTTTCTCAATCGCGTAAAAATATTTACATGTTTTCCAAATCACATAGCAATTTTTCAATGTTTTCAAAATTGTGAAACTTAAAAATCATACTTTTAAGTCGCGTAAACCCTTTTTCATCATTTTTCAAATTCGTAAAATATTTCTCAATATTCCAAACATCGTTTTGGATTTTCAAAACTCAATACCATTTTCAACTTCATTTTCCACGTATTCTTCACTTAAAAATCTTCTACGTAATATTTTTTATCATTTCCACTCAAAATCAATTATTCCAACTTAAAATTTCCTAACACGCCTCAAACCCAATGGGTGAGCTATACATTAGTAAATTTCAAATCACCAACATATTCTCCATAATTCTAAATCAATTCTAAAATCAGTCCTCTCCAAAATAAGTGAAAGTTCAAATACTTCCAACTTCTCTTTTTCTTTCATCAACGAAATTTTCATCTCTCAAGTGACAAAGTATTTCTCTTCCATTTCTTACATCCTTTTATAAATTTCTTGTACTAAATCAATTAACTTTTCATTTCTAAATCAAAGTTTTACATAAAGTAAAACCATTTCAAACTCACAAAATCGTAACTACATGGTCATTGAAAACATCATATCTTTTCTTTTCCTTTTTCCTTCTAATCATCCAATTTTACCATTCATGAAACTCTTAATTTACCAATCCTTGGCATATTATCCGAAAATCATAAATACCTTCATTATAAAAATCTTCATTTCCTTGTCCACTTTCTTTGCAAATCCTCAAAATCATCAACTTATTACCCTTTTCTCTAAAACTCATAATTAGTAAAATACTTAGAATCTTTTGTTCCCAAAAATTAATTTGAGGCTGTGTGCCTCCATGGTTCTTTGGAACCAACATATTTTCATTTGTCATGTAATTCATATCTTAAAACATACACAATTCATCATGCATCATAAACACATACTAAATCATGTTATCAAAGCAATAAACATCCCAATCACCAAACAACCATAAATATGGAAAGCTCTTAAACAAACAAGTGAAATAATCCTTGTGGATTTTTTCACCACACACACATCCATTCCTCACCACTAACACATGGTTGATGATGGTAATCTCCCTCTTACCTCTTGAAGAACCTCCCAAGCTCCTTGATTTGCTTCTTGAGTAAGTGATTCATCATCAAAAGCTTCTTAGAATCACAACAAACACCTACAAATTAGTATCTATAGCTTGATTAAGATGACCATAGATCAAACATGGTCTTAGGATTATAAAAATCAAATAAAAAGCCAAGTTTCAAGATTTTTACCTTGAAACCCTAGGACTTAAATCCAAGATTCAAGCATGAAGATGATGGATTTAGACCAAAGTCTCAACATCAAAGAGTCTTAGAATGAGGTAAGGATTCAAGAAATATGGTTAGTTAAAGTTAAACAAACTTGGAGGGTGGTCTTAGGGTGGTTGACCGAATCCTTCACAAGAGGAAAAACAAAGGCTTTTTGATCTTTAACTTGAAGAACAAGGTTGAAGATGATAGAACTAGATCAAGATCTTAACTACAAAGTAGCTTAGGATTTTGTATAGGTTCTAAATCTAAGGTTGTATAAAATTATTAAAGTTTGGATGGTGCTTTAATGGGTCTTGACCGAATTCCTCAAGAAGAAAGGATAAAAGCTTTTGTGTTCTTGGCTTGATAAGATGATGAAGATGAATGAATTTTGAGAAGTTCCCAACATGAAAGTGTTTTGGATTGATGAGAGGATTCAAGATATGTAGCTAGATAAAATTATAAAATATTGGAGATAAGTTTAGGGGAGGGTGACCGAATCCTTCAAAGGAGAGAGAAGGAAGGAGTTCTTTGAGTGTTCTTGATGTTCTTGAATAATTGGAAGAGAGAGAGAATGGTTTAAGTGTTACAAAATGAGAGAAAATGAAATGAAATAGACTCCTCCCTAAGTGTATGCAACCAAGTGTATGCATGCACATGGCCTATGTCACTTGGTGTCATCTATTGGTCATCAAATGATCATGAAAGATGAATCAAGAACCTCCTAGAAAAGCCTAGGCAGCCGTGGAACTCAAGGATAAAACAATCCAAGTCTTAATTCAATTAGCTTTCTAATTACACTTAGTTAATTTAATTAGTTACCTAGACTACCATCTAGTTACAATTAAATTTATTTAGTTAAGTTATTTAATTACATTCTAACTAACTAATAACTTAATTATGTCATTGCATAGATCATGATTATGTCATGTTTCTAAATAATTAAATATTTATCTAGCTTCTAATTATTTAACAACTAAATTAATTCATTTAGTTACTAATTAGACTATTAAGGTAATTAAATTAGATTATCTAATTACTTAGTAACTAATCAATCTAGCCATTTTTATTGACTAAATCCTAACCATTAAAATCAACTTCATCTCCTAACCATTGATTGAATCTAAGGTTAATATCATAAGCTTCTTTATCAAGATTGTTTCCACACCATTGATTAGATCAACGGTGAAGATCTAAGGCTTTTCCATCAAATTTTCCATCCAACGGTTCACAACAGAGTTTAGCCACTATATTTGACCAATTCCTATTAGTTGTCATAAAGCTTAGTAATAATAAGCCATCATGATCTTTAAGATATTTAACTGAGATATTTTCAATTTTCATAATTACACTTGAGATATTTTATTAAGATATTTTTTTGGTAGATATTTTCTGATTAGAAATATCTTAGATATTTTCTGATTAGAAATATCTTAAATATTTTCTGCTTGGATATTTATTCCTAGATATTTACTGGGTGAGTCAACACAGAATTTTCTAGAATAGCTAAGTTAGCACGATGAGTCATAGGGTGAGTCAGCGTCCTACAAGTTTCTAGAATGTGGCAAGTCACCATGGCGAGTCATCGTTTCTAGAACATGGCAAGTCATCACACTGAGGTGTCATGCAAGGTGTCCAACATCTATTGGTCCATCACTTTGAGTCATAGCCATTAAGATATTTTCTAACAGATATTACCCAATAGATAATAGCTAATGTTATTACTACACAATGGGTAATGGAAAACTCAGATACAGAAAATCTCTGTCAACTGTTTCCGATTTCAGATTTAGTAAGATCCCCCAATCCCGCCTTGACAGTCAGGAACTTTCTGATTCAGAAATTTTTTTTATTTTTCTAGGCCCGCCCGGGTCCACTCCGGGCCCACACACAACTCAAAATAACACTAAAATAATCAAAAACTCAAAAAGTTCTACAAAAATTCATAAAAATCATAAAAATTATAAAACTCATATATTTTCAGAAAAAATGAAATTCGGATATACAGTTTTCAAGATAATATTAAAATATCAAAATAATATTAAAATATTCAAAATAATTAAAAATTTCCAAAAATTCACAAAAACTCTTAAATATTATAAAACTCATTTATTTCAAGAAAAATAAAAAATTAGGGTGTTACATAAGGTATGCTTGATTATATGATATGATGAATATAAATGTGCTTGATTATATGATATGATGAATATATACATGATGATAATTTGATGATGAAAGGAAAATAAAATTTTAGTTCCAATGACCATGAGGATTTCGGCCTCAACACCTCAAAATAGGTGTTTCCAAACTAAAATTTTCATGAATTGTAAAATTGAATGATTAGAAAGGAAAGGAAAAAGAAAAGATGGATTGGTTTCAAAGGCCAAGTGTATCACGGTTTTGAAGGCTTGCATTGCCTTGATTTTGTGAGACAATGTGATTATGGAAATATAATTGATTTAGTACAAGGATTAAAGAAATGAAAACAAAGTGTTTTGTCACTTGAAAAAAAATGGAATTTTTGTATATAAATGGAAAAGAGAGGTTGAAAGTGTTTGAATCTCAATTTATTTTAAAGAGGATTGATTCTTAGAATTGTTTAGAGAATTAAGAAGTATACGTTGGGAACTTGAAATTTATGGATGTATAACTCACCCTCTGGATTTTGAAGCGCGTTAGAAAATTTTTGAGCTGTAATATCTCAAGTAACTGTAAGAAATATAATTTTCTGGGAAACAGTAGAAATACTAATTTTTAAAGGGACTATATTGAAAATATTTAAATTTTTTTGGAAAATAGTAGAAATATTGATTTTTAGAGGGGTTATATTGAAAATATTCTTTAAAAAGGGGTCATTATGCAAATATTATTGAATGAGGGGTCATTATGTAAATATTATGTGAAGAGGGACTATTATGTAAATATTTTTCTATGAAGAAGGGTTATTATGTAAATATTATATTATAGAAGGACTAATATGCAAATAATGAAATAAGGTTGAAATGGAATTTTTGGAAGGTTGAAAAATCAATATGTGATTTGAAAATGTGACAGAAATGTTACGCGATTGAGAAAATGCGAAAATATGATTACGTGATGAAAATACAGTAAAGATACGCATGTGTGTCCCGGGGCTGACGAGGCGGGAAGTGATCGTCGGTGCAATGAAGCACGGACAAGGAGTGGCTTCTGGCAGGCTTCTAGGCGAAGGGTCGTATGAATGAACTGAATATGCACCGGAATGAGACAGTTTCAGAGACTGTGCAGGTATGGGACTGCATAGTTGAGGATGGCTTAAAGGAATTGATTTGGCATAGTCATATCAACAAGTTGCAACTTCTTTTCGGGAACCTAGAACATAAGAACTCCATGGTTAAGCGTGCTTGACCTGGAGCAATTGTGGGATGGGTGACCTCATGGGAAGTTTCCTACGATGCGTGTGAGTGAGGACAAAAGCACGCTGAAAAGACCCGTGTTGGTTTGTGGAGACACTCGTCAATCCTGCAGGTAGTCTCGGGGCATTACAAATGGTATCAGAGAAGGGACCTCTCCCAGTATGGTGTGGTTCGGGGACGAACCAAGCGGAATTGGCGGGCATGTGTGTCCCGGGGCCGACGAGGGCAGAAGTGATCGCTGGTGCAATGAAGCATGGACAAGGAGCAGCTTCTGGCAGGCTTCTAGGTGAAGGGTCACATGAATGAACTGAATATACACCGGAATGAGATGGATTCAGAGACTGTGCAAGTATGAGACTGCATAGTTGAGGATGACTTAAAGGAATTGATTTGGCGTAGCCATATCAACAAGCTGCAACTTCTTTTCGGGAGCCTAGAACATAAGAACTACCATGCTTGACCTGGAGCAATTGTGGGATGGGTCACCTCTTAGGAAGTTTCCTACGATGCGTGTGAGTGAGGATAAAAGCACGCTAAAAAGACCCGTGTTAGTTTATGGAGACACTCGTCAATCCTGCAGGCAGTCCCAGGGCATTACAGAGTCCACTTTTTGTCATTGACATGTAATTTACCAAACACTATTTTGTCAAATGTAAACATCACAAAACAGAATAATGTGATGTTTCAGGTGCACACAAATATCTCAGTTACCCGTATTATTATGTGTCTTTTTTATCTATACTAATCCTTCTTTCTACACTATGTAGTTCTTCCACCAGGAGCATTTATTGCTCTTTCTTCTACTATTTCTCCTGCATATGTGAGTCAGCTAGAGCGCAAATTGCATAGTATATTTCTACTTTAATGAGATGGTTATCTAATTCATATTATGATATCTGAATTTCTTTCTTTCCTTTCTTATTCATGTGCAAACTCAATTTTGGGCTTGTCAATTTCCTACTATTATAATGTGGCTTGAATTTTAATAAGTGAATATTGTGCCATGCAAGTAGAAGGAAAACTAGATCACCAAGTTGACTTGTGATGCATGAAATCCGCAAGTGTACGATTTCGTTGTCAAGTAATAAAAAGGTCGAATCCATAGGGACTATGCCTATGAATATCAATTAATTAATTAATTTAATCAAATTAAACAAAAAGGGAATATGATTATTGATTAAGAAGAACGTAGTAACAAAGTAATTAAATAAAAATCAAAGTGCAGAATTTAGAACAAAAATAGCAAGTTATCAAGGATGGTATTCAAATTCAAGAAAGCTTCCAAGATTGGGGTACCACAATGATACAAGACAAATCCTAATTGACAACCCTTTTATCAAATCAGAAATTCAATTGAAGGTGAATTACCCTAAATTAGTTAATGTTCTTTCTCAAGATACAAGATCCGTGCCCAATTAAACCAATTCCTACTCTCGTGGTAATTGAATTTAAATTGAACCCATTACGCTTTATGGTAATTCATTGAATCCTCGAAAGGCTAAAACTACTCTCGTGATTTAGACCTTAAGTTCAATTCTTATGGTTCCAACACCTAGGTTCACCTCTCAGTACGTCCCTAAATGCCTATGAGATGCAAATAAGTGGCCAGCAAATTCACATGAATAAGAGCAATAAGGATTGAATCAAAGAACATTCAAGACTAATAAAAGGAAAAACGGAGTCAATTAATCATTATCAATGTATCAAAGGGCATTGCCCAATCCTAGAAACAAAAGAAACTACTCGGACATAGAGAAGAAGGAATCAGAAAATATGTTCTTAAACATCCAAACCCGTGATCCAAGAGAAGAGGGAAGAAAGATCAAGAACCCAAGCCTCCACTGTGCCTCCTTGAAAACCAAAATTAGAACCCCCTAATTGTATTCAGAACATCTATTTATAGCCTAGGGTTTTAATTGGCTAAAAGGCCCCTAAAAGAAATAAAAATAAAAACTTAAAAACTGCTGCACACTGCGATCCACGACCGTGGATGGTTCCACAGCCAGGCCGTGGAACTCTTTGTAATTCTTTTTTCCTTCTTAAAGTTGTCCCTCGATCCATAGCCGTGGTTTGATCCACGGGCAGGCCGTGGATCCCTCTGGAATGGCCTTTTTGCACCTTTATTGCTATCCATTAAGCTCCAACTTCAAACATGTGAGCATTCCATTCAATCCAATGTCAATTCAACATTAATCCTGCACAAAAGAACACCAAAAACACCGCAGTTATCCGAACTAAGGGAAAAACAAACCAAAAAGGGAAACTAAAATGCCTAACATGTTCAAGAATGCATGCAAAATAAGAACAAAACATAATGTTGTTTCACACATATCAAATGCCCCCAAGCTTAAGACTTTGCTTGTCCCCAAGCAAAAATTAATGTCAAACCAAGAAGTGGGATCAAAAGACAATAAAGAATAGGGAACCTGAGAAAACAATATCCAAGAAATAGGCTAAGGCAAACAAAGAATTTAAGAGGTCATCAAAATCAAGTCCAATTAGAGGCTAAGTTCTCAGAAATCATGCATCCTCACTGATTGAATTAAGTTCACTCCACTAACCACACTCAAAGTGTTTAAGGGTGAAAACCATATGCTCAAAATCCTTCAAAGAAAATGCACTTCCATATGCTTGATAAGAAACCAAATTTTCACTAATAATCAGCATGCATGCAAGAATCAAAAGGTCTTTCAAGGGTTGTAATGGGGATGATGTTAGGTAAGGTAGAGAAAGGAAGGTTTGCACAAAGGGCTCATCAAGATTTTCAATAAACACAAGTAATCCAATAGAACATAAATGGAGCAAAGACAATTTTTCAATCTAAAACATAACTCCACATTTCAAAAAATTTGCTTCCTTACTTTTTCTTCTCCACTTTCTTTTCTTTTTCAAGCTTTCATCTCATGATGTTTCTTTTATTTTTTTTCTTCTTTTTTTTTAGAAAGAGGAAGCTCAAATACATATAATTCTCAACACAACTTTCAAACAACTTTCAAGCCCAATTCACTCCATTTAATATTCTAAATGATTACCAACAATGTTTCAACATAGGTATCAAGAAAGACAATTATGCAATAGGCTCAAAATGGGCAACTAGAGGATGAAAGTGTAACAATTTCAGAAGGCCAGAAGAATACCTAAGATACCTTAATCACATTCAAGCATGCAACCAAAAATTTCACCTCAAAATAGTTTCAAATCAAGTTCTAGAGCACAAGATCAATGAGGAATATCACTCAACACAAAGAATGGGAAAAAAAATCATACAGTGCATAAGTCCCATATAGGCTCAAAACTCACATTTAGAGTTCAAAAATCAATGAGAAGCATAAATTCAGAGAACATATGCTAATTATCAACTATCAAAAGATCACCTCTACTATCAATTAAAACAATGCCTGTAGCCTACCACAAGAATCAACAAATGGGTTCCAAATCAATACCATCTCAAAATCCTCAAAAGAGAGGGGTGCAAGTTCAACCAAAAACCCAAGAGATATGATGGTGTGAAAATGCAACATGAAAATGCAATGCAAAACAAGACATGAGAATGCATGAGACTCTAAATAAAATACCAATTATCTAAAATGAAAATATGGAAATATCCCCCCTAAGCTTAGAACCTACATTGTCCCCAATGTAAAAATCGAAAACAAGAGAAGGGATAAAAGAAAAGAAAACAACTCACTGCGGTGGTGGAAAATGGTGTTGACTCAAATGCCAACTATGAATGGCCCGGATCATGCTCTCCATACTCTAAACTGTCCCCTCCAAGGCCTACAGGCGGCCATCAGTAGCCTGACCCTACTGACGAAGCTCCTCTAGTATGTGGCGCTGCTGTAACTGCTCAGCATGAAGTTCCTCCAAAGAAGCATAAATCTGTGTGAGACCATCCTCCGAAGGACCTGCAAAAGAAGAAGAAGAAGGACAAGAGGTGCCTGCCCTTGGTGGAGGGCGAAGGGGGCACTGAACATCAATGGGTTCATCTGTTGCACTCCCAGGTGTGCGCCAATTGTCACGGTTGCGCACAGTGATAGCAGGTGGGTTAGGAAGGGGTAAAGGTTGAGCATTATTAGGCAAACAGAGGCAGAAATTTCTATCCTCTTTGACAATCATCTTAATTGCTAAACAAGACTCGAGATCAATCCTAGAGTTTCCTCGAACTGCCTCCAGACCATCCAAATCATATTCAAAGAAATTGGCTATCGCCGTGATAAGCCCACCAATAACAATGGCCCCAAATTGGGCTCTAGCTACCCTAAGCAGATGCCTAGCAAGAAAAGATCCAGTGTCCATTTTGACATCATTAAGAATGGCCCACATAAAAGCAAGTTCATCAGCACGAACATTGCCATCACTATCCCCACGCCCAAATAGAATATGAGCTATGATTCGGTGGAGATAGCGAAGGCAAGGATTCGGAAGAAAAGATGCTTTATAATTGGAGGAATCATATGAACCTGACCCACAAGAGATATGAGCCCAAAAAGAAATTATGGAAAAACCACTTAGGTGCCTCCTTTCCCCCCAGCAAGTAATCCAAAAATCTCATTAAATTCCTCCAAATTTAAGCAATGCTCATTATTGAACAGTCGGAAAGTGATCCGACCTGCAGAGCAACCTTCCCCTTGAAGGATATGATCCTCAATAGAACTAAGAAATTCCAATGTAAGCTCAGTGTAAGTGGGATACTTTAAATTCAAAAAATAAGTCCATCCTGCCCTATCAAGCATCCAATCAAAGTCATCACGCAAGCCTAAGGTATCAAGAACAACATCATCCATATACCTAGTGCTAACTATCCTTCTATTCACTAACACATTATAACGATCTCTCTGCTCATTATTCCTAAAATTAAAACCATGGGGATTAGGGGGATTACCTCTTGGAGCAGTAGTGCCTCTACCCCGTGGCCTTGAACTTAAACCAGCTTCGCCCTTCTGACGCTTATTCGTCATACTGCCTACCCACACCAAATCAATCAAGCACAACAAAAACCCCTTCTGTGCAGCACTATTCACATATGGAGGCAAATTTGCCAAATTGGGAGTTTTCCAAATTGGAAGAAGGGAATGGTTGGGTAGAGGTGATGAAGGGGAGAAATGGTAGGAAAATGGAAGAAAAGGGATGATTTGTGGAGTAAAGAAGTGGTTTGGAAGGTTTGGGTATGGTGGGTTAAGGTGGAGAAGGAAAAAGGAGAATGAGGGAGAATGGGGGGAAAGAGTTGGCTTTGAGAGGGAGGAAGAAGATGGTTAATGTGGAATGGTGAGGGAAATAAGGATTAATAGGGGTTTGGGAGGATGGGTATAGGGGCTGAGGGAGAAAAAAAAGAGAAGAAGGAAAGAAGAAGTAAGGAAATGAAGAAGGGAGGGGGGGCGTGGTTTTTGAAAACTGGCAGCAGCGATCCACGGCTGTGGATTGATCCACGGCCTGGCCGTGGACGCTGCTGACTTCTGGCCTCCTTTTTTTTTTTTTAGAAGAACTGAGATCCATGGCCATGGATTGATCCACGGCCTGGCCGTGGATTTCTCTGACTTATACCTTCTCCTCTGGTTTGCATTCCATGGCCATGGAATTTTCCATAGGCGGGGTGTGGAACCTTTGGACCTCTCTTCTCTCCTAAATATGTCTTCAAAAAGGGGTCAAACCTAAACAAAATCCAAAAGACAAACATCAAAACAACAATGTAACACACAAAATTAAAAGAAAAAGATGAAATAAAACAGAAAAATAAGAAAACAAGGGTTGCCTCCCAAGAAGCGCTTGTTTAAAGTCATAAGCTCGACTCCTATGCTCTCATCACTCTGCAGTTGGGTTATGGAGGGCAATGTTCATCCTCTTCTCAAGTTGCTCCTCCGCTAGATAGTGCTTCAATCGCTGACCATTAACCTTGAAAGTCCTTTGCTCTTCATTCCAAACTTCCACAGCACCATAGGGAAACACTTTCTTCACCAAAAATGGCCCCGACCATCTTGACTTAAGTTTTCCGAGAAAGAGTTTCAATCTAGAATTGAAAAGAAGCACCAGTTCTCCTTCACGAAACTCTCGACAAAGAATATGCTTATCATGTCACCTCTTGGTTCTTTCCTTGAATGACTTGGCAGTCTCATAAGCATTCAATCTCAGCTCATCAAGCTCATAAAGTTGAAGCTTTCTCTTTTCTCCTGCCACTTTTAAGTCAAAATTTAGAAGCTTAATAGCCCAAAAGGTTTTATGTTCAAGCTCAACGGGTAAATGGCAGGGCTTCCCATAAATCAGTCGAAAGGGTGTCATCCCAATGGGAGTCTTGTAAGCAGTATAGTAAGCCTAAAGAGTGTCATCAAGCTTCAAAGACCAATCCTTTCTTGAGATAGACATATTCTTTTCTAGAATACTCTTTATCTCTCGATTAGATACCTCCACTTGGCCAGAAGTCTGAGGATGGTAAGGTGTAGCAACTTTATGAGTGACTCCATATTTCTTCAAGAGGTTCTCAAATTGTCACTCTATGAAATGTGAACCTCCATCACTTATCACAGCCCTAGGAACTCCAAACCTTGGGAAAATGATCTTCTTGAATAGCTTGATCATGGTCCTTGCATCACTTGTTGGAGATGGAATGGCCTCCACCCACTTAGATACGTAAATCAACAGCTACAAGAATGAATTTATTGTTGCAGGAGGATGGAAAAGAGCCCATGTAGTCAACTTCCCAAACATCAAATATCTCCACCTCAAGCATAGTATTCATTGGCATCTCATGCCTCTTGGAGATACTTCTAGCTCTCTGACATGGATCACATGATAACACATAATTCTGAGCATCTCTGAAAATATGAGGCCAAAAGAAACCAGATTGAAGAACTTTGGCTGCCATCTTGGAGGCACTAGCATGTCCTCTATAGGATGCAGAATGATGATAACTCAATATACTCGGAGCCTCTTCCTCGGAGACACATCTCCTATAAATACCATCAGCACACCTCTGGTATATGTATGGGTCATCCCACACAAACTTCTTCAGATTTGAGAAGAATTTCTTCTTCTGCTGATAGTTGAGCTTAGGAGGTAGAACCTTACTAACCAAGTAGTTTGCATAGTCAGCATACCAAGGAGCACTCCCCACAAAAACTACAAACAATTGCTCATCAGGGAAAGAATCATCAATACGTAATTCGCTCTCCCCAATCACCGGTTGCTCAAGCCTAGATAAATGATCTGCAACTTGATTCTCCGTCCCTTTTCTATCCAGAATCTCCAAATCAAACTCTTGTAGGAGAAGGATCCAATGGATAAGTCGAGACTTTGCTTCCTTCTTGCTCATGAGATACCTAAGTGCTGAATGATCAGTGTACACGGTCACCTTTGACCCCACTAGATAGGACCTGAACTTCTCAAAAGCAAAAACTACCGCTAGCAACTCTTTCTCTGTAGTGGCATAGTTTGCTTGAGCTCCATCAAGTATCTTGCTAGCATAGTAAATTGCATGCACTTTCTTGTCCTTTCTTTGCCCCAACACAGCTCCTACGGCATAGTCACTGGCATCACACATGACCTCGAAAGGTAAATTCCAATCCGGTGTTTGCAAAACGGGAGTAGTGATCAAAGCTTCTTTCAACCTGCAAAAGGCATTCAAACAGTCACTATCAAAATTAAATGGAACATCCTTCACTAAGAGATTAGACAAAGGTTTAGAAATTTTAGAAAAATCTCTAATGAATCTCCGGTAAAAACCGGCATGTCCCAAGAAACTTCGCACTCCCTTCACATTCACCAGTGGAGGCAATTTCTCAATCACTTCAATTTTCGCCTTATCCACCTCAATTCTTTTTCCAGAGACCAAATGTCCAAGCACTATCCCCTCTTGTACCATAAAATGGCACTTCTCCCAATTCAAGACAAGATTAAACTCCTCGCATCTCTGTAAAATCTTAGACAAATTAAATAAACAATTATCAAAGTTAGTACCATATACTGAAAAATCATCCATAAAAACTTCTATGATGTTTTCAATAAATTCAGAAAATATTGCAGTCATGCATCTTTGGAAAGTAGCAGGGGTATTACATAAACCAAATGGCATTCCCCTATAGGCAAAAGTGCCATAAGGGCAAGTAAATGTGGTTTTCTCCTGGTCACTAGGATGAATAGGGATTTGGTGGAATCCTAAATAACCATCTAAGTAACAAAAGTGTGTATGCCTAGCTAGCCTCTCAAGCATCTGATCAATGAAGGGAAGAGAGAAGTGATCTTTCCTAGTTGCACTATTCAACTTCTTATAATCAATGCACACCTCCAACCTGTGACTGTCCTAGTAGGAATCAATTGATTTTTCTCATTTTCAATTACAGTCATCCCCTTTTTCTTAGGAACCACATGCACAGGACTAACCCATTCACTATCAGAAATTGGGTAAATTGCCCCAACATCAAGTAACTTAAGTACCTCTTTTTTAACAACCTCTTTCATATTAGAATTCAACCTACATTGATGCTCAACAGAGGGTTTATGGTCAGGTTCCATCAAAATTCTATGCATGCAAAAGGAAGGATTTATGCCTTTAATATCATCAAGAGTATATCCTATGACTGTTCTATGCATCCTAAGAGCCCTAAGCAATTTCTCAGTCTCTAACTCATTCAAGCTAGCGCTAACAATGACAGGATAAGAAGAGTTGGGACCAATAAACTCATACCTGAGAGTGGAAGGAAGAGTTTTAAGTTCTACCTTAGGAGCCTTTTCCTCTTCTCAGTCTTCAGACTTAGGCTTTGGCTCAAGCTTTTCCACTTTGGCTTTACAAGGAAGAATTTTGGAGTTTGGCTCCAACAAGCGGGCATGTTCAGCTACCTCTCCTCCAGAATCAATAGAGCCGCCACCAACCAAGCATCTCTCCAATGGATCTTCCAAATGAATAATGGTGGACTCTTCTTCCACCACCTGGTGCAATAAATCAATCCTGTAACAAGAGTCCTCAAAAGAAGGTTATTTAATAGATTTAGAAATATCAAACTCAACCTTATTATCTCCAATAGTTAAAGACAATTTGTCATTTTTAACATCAATTATAGCACCAGCAGTAGCTAAGAAAGGCCTACCAAGAATAATGGGGATTTGGGAATCCTCCTCCATTTTGAGCACAACAAAATCAGCAGGAATGAAAAACTTACCAACACGGATAGGAACATCCTCCAAAATGCCTACAGGATACTTGACGGACCGATCCGCTAATTGAAGTAAGATAGTTATGGGTTTTAGCTCACCCACCTCCAACTTCTTACACACAGAAAATGGGCATAAGACTAACACTAGCCCCTAAATCACACAGAGTTTTATCAAAGTTAGTGTTGCCAATCAAACAGGGAATAGAGAAGCTACCTGGATCCTTTAACTTAGGAGGCAATTTATTTTGAATTAAGGCACTACACTCCTCAGTTAAAGCTACTGTCTTATAATCTTCTAGCTTTCTCTTATTAGACAAGATATCCTTAAGAAACTTAGCATAGGTAGACATTTGTTTTAACGCCTCAGTGAAGGGTACATTAATGTACAATTTCTTAAGAACCTCTAAGAACTTCCCAAATTACTTATCTAACTTCGCCTTAGCCAATCTTTGAGGGAAGGGAACTGGGGGTTGGTAAGGTTCAGGGGGTACATACTTAGACATCTTCTCAGTGGTTTCCTCCTCTTCTAAGGGTTATGCCTTAGTCTCTTTCTCCTTATTCCCCTAATCTTTGTTATTCTCCCCATTACCCTTAGGATCCTCTAACTTCTTTCCACTCCTCAAACTCACAGCCTTAGAATGTTCATTGCCTGGGTTGACTTTAGGTTGACCAGGAAACTTACCTTACTGCCTATGAGAAGTGCTTGCTTATTGGGCAATCTGGGTTTCTAACATCTTATTATAAATAGCTAAATTGTCAACCTTAGCTAACAACTCTTTAATTGCCTTAGTTATAACTTGCCCATGGTGCCTAAACTCCTCATTCTGCTTAGACTGGCTCTCAACAAAATTTTCAAGAAGAGACTCAAGTCTAGATTTCTGTACCTGTGGGACTCCAGAAGAGGGTTTAGCATTACCTTGCCCAGCTTGGTACTGACTATTCCGGTAAGAGAAGTTAGGATGTGACCTCCAACCAGGGTTGTAAGTTTGAGAATACAGATCATTCCTCCCCTTTTGGTTGAAGTCATGGAAATAATGGCATGATTCCACTTGCTCCACCGGTGCACCATGTGAGAAACCCATTCTAACTTGGCATTCAGCACCTATATGTCCCTGTGCTCCACAAATCTCACAAAAATTGTTAGAGGCACCTATGGCATTAACATGAGCTTTCTCAAGCATGTCAAAAATTTATTCAAAGAATCAAACTTTGACATAATTAAATCAACATCATCTACCTCAAACTTACCTCCTGAGAGCTTTCTCGGGTTATGGCCTCTTTCATTAGCCCATTGGTGATGATTTGAAGCTACACTCGCAATTATCCCATAAGCTTCTGTGAGCCTTCTATTCATCAAAGCTCCACCAGCTGCGGAGTCAAGAAATACCTTCGAAGAATATTCCAAACCATTGTAGAAGGTATGGACTATCAACCATTTCTCTAACCCATGGTGTGGGCAGGCTTCCAGTAAAGCCTTATATCTATCCCAAGCTTCTGACAATGACTCGCCATTTTTCTGAACAAAACTTATGATTTGGGTCCTTAGGTGAGCAGTCTTGGAAGATGGAAAGAATTTATCCAAAAAAGCTTGCTTCAATTGGCCCCAAGTAGTTATCGTCTCAGTAGGAACAAACTTCAGCCAAGCTGTAGCTCTATCTCTCAACGATAGAGGAAACAGGCGGAGACGAATAGCATTAATAGAGGCACCTTCGATCTTGAGGGTCTCACAGAACTCCAAGAACATATCCATATGATCATTAGGATCCTTTGACGGCAATCCTCCAAACTGGTTCTACCTTATCATAGACAGTAAGGCAGGAGGTATGGTGAAGTGCCTAGCTTCGATGTCTGGCCGAGCAATTCCAGATCGCAAACCCCGAGCATTAGGGGTTGCATACTCTTTTAATGGTTTATTATCCTCAGTTGCTGCCATGACAAGTGGTGGTTCAGATATTTCTCTTACTCTTTGCCTTTGTTATCTTCTCTTTCTACGTAAAGTTCTTTCAATTTCAGGATCTGCTTCAATAAGAGTCCCAGAACGTCTAGTACTTTGCATAAACAAGAGAAATTACCTGCAGAGATTCAAAGAGAAATCAAGAATGTAAGAACCAAATAAAAGAAAAAGGTTTAAAATGATTAAATTAAAAATTAAATTAATATTCAAGAAAAACACAGTCCCCGGCAACGACGTCAAAAACTTGATGCGTGAAATCCGCAAGTGTACAGTTTCGTCGTCAAGTAATAAAAAGATCGAATCCACAGGGACTATGCCTATGAATACCAATTAATTAATTAAATCAATTAAATTAAACAAAAAGGGAATATGATTGTTAATTAAGAAGAACGTAGTAACAAAGCAATTAAATAAAAATCAAAGTACAGAATTTAGAACAAAAATAGCAAGTTATCAAGGATGGTATTCAAATTCAAGAAAGCTTCCAAGATTGGGATACCACAATGATACAAGATAAATCCTAATTGACAACCCTTTTATTAAATCTGAAATTCAATTGAAGGTAAATTACCCTAAATTAGTTAATGTTCTTTCTCAAGATACAAGATCCGTGCCTAATTAAACCAATTCCTACTCTCATGGTAATTGAATTTAAATTGAACTCATTACGTTTTGTGGTAATTCATTGAATCCTCGAAAGGCTAAAACTACTCTCGTGATTTAGACCTTAAGTTCAATTCTTATGGTTCCAACACCTAGGTTCACCTCTCAATACGTCCCTAAATGCCTATGAGATGCAAATTAGTGGCCAGCAAATTCACATGAATAAGAGCAATAAGGATTGAATCAAAAAGCATTCAAGATTAATAAAAGGGAAAACAAAGTCAATTAATCATTATCAATGTATCAAAGGGCATTGCCCAATCCTAGAAACAAAAGAAACTACTCAGACATAGAGAAGAAGGAATCAGAAAATATGTTCTTAAACATCCAAACCCGTGATCCAAGAGAAAAAAGGGAAGAAAGATCAAGAACCCAAGCCTCCAATGTGCCTCCTTGAAAATCAAAATTAGAACCCCCTAATTGTATTCAGAACATCTATTTATAGCTAGGGTTTTAATTAGCTAAAAGGCCCCCAAAAAAAGTAAAAATAAAAACTTAAAAACTACTGCGTATTGATAGCTACATAGAATGCAGTTATTTGTGTCCTATCCTTGTGCTAGAATGAATGCTTGGTCCTTGTTTAAATGCATATTTGGAGGGTTTTGTGCGTATATTTGATATATGCTGAATCTAAGCCTTTCTGATATGTTATTGTGCAAAACTGAGCTTTAATGATCATGGATTGAGTAGATTTATATATGTTATTGATTTGGTATTTTCTCTATGTTAGGAAGGGCTCCAAACAAGGTTAAATATGGAGCAATTGAGCTTAAAGAGGAAGAGGAAGCCAAATTAGCAATTCAGTGGTCAACGCCGCGGCGCAAGGCAGAGCACGCCGCGGCGCTGAGAGGATTTTCAGCCAGGCTATACTTGGACCCGAGGCAAGAGCGCCGCGACCTAATGAAGTGGGCGCCGTAACATAAATAGATCGACCCATTGGGCGCCGCGGCGTGAATATGTGGGCGCCGCAGTGCTAAGGTGGCTGCTGAGCCTATAAATAGAATTTTCATGCATTTTTCTCATAATCTATCTTAGTTTTTCAGGGTTTTGGCCGTTTTGGCCATTTCCATTTCTAGTTTCCTCTTGTAGTTAGTTTAGGTTAGTTTTAGGTTAGATAGCTTGGCTAGATCTTCATTGCTGATGGATTGGAGTCAAGGATCAAAGGATTGAAGGAGGATTCAAGCTTCAGAGACAAATTAATGAGCTTCTTTCTCTCTCTTCCCTTTCTCTCTTATCTTCCTTATCTTTAGTATAGCTAAGCTTTGTTTAGGAATACTTTGAATCCTTTTATTTATATTAATGATGTGTTCTTCTCTAAGTTTGTGTGGATGTTTGATTATGGTTCAATCATTATTTGTGTTTAATGTTTGTTCTTGGTTGGCCTCAATTGCATGATCCTAATATTGGCAAATGAACTAGACATAGGGATTTGTTGATATGGATATGGTATGATTGATGCATGTTCGGTGAGTTCAATTGGCTTGGATGAGTTAATTCGTTAATAGGATAGAAATATACCTATTGGCCATGTATAGTGTATGATTGAGAATAGATCATTCATGAGTGGAAGTTGAGCTGGCTCTCAAGGAAACTTAGTGAGTTGGGCAATTGAAACCAGGGTTGATTGACCTAGACATAGGCTTTTGACTACTTCAGATTCTCAAGCTAACCTAATCAATGCATTTGTGTTTATAAGGAGAATTGCATGTTGTTGGTAGATGTAGGGGGTGAAGGAGGATTTCCTGAAGCCTAACCGCTTTTAGGTTTATTATTTTTTATAGATTAGATTAGTTTATTATTTTTCTCTTGTTATGTCCTTGTCTAGAATTGATTAAGCTATTGGTTGGTACTTAGCTTTATAATCGAATATCCTCATGGGAACAAACTTTTACTCTGTATCTGTATTACTTGTGCAATCCGTGCACTTGCGGTTAGCAAATGGGCAACACGTTTTGACCCTAACAAGTTTTTGGCACCGTTGCCGGGGATAGTTTTTATATTGCTAATATGAACAATGAGTTTGATTAGTTCTAATTCAAGTTGTATATATAATCTAGGTTTTGTTTATGTTTTGTTGTAGTTTCAAATAAGAAGCCGGGTGATTTTATTCATACGAGGCCCTTGAGGGAATTCGCGACTCTTGAAAGGATAATCTTTAGATCAAGTTCTTGAAGACTACTCATCCGCAAGACTTCAATTTTGGTGACAAAGTCCTGCTGGGACTATAACTCAGGCCCTTCATGGGAGGGAACCCCATGTTTATGTTTCATTCCTATTTTTACTTTGTGCATAAATAGGTAGTATGTTAATGTGTTATGTTAAATATGTGAGCATATTAGTATGTTGTGTTTTGTTAGTTTTGTTAATATGTTAGTGTATATAAGTGTTAGTATGTTAGTTTAGTTAGTTTTATTATTTGTTAGTTATGTTTAGTTACGTTAGTTTTTGTAGTTTATGGTTTTAAGTGTTGTTTGTGTTAGTTAGTATATAGGTTAATATGTTAATTAGGTTAGTTTAATGTTTTTGTTTATTTTTAAAGTTTTAAGTTTGTTATAGTTTGTATATAGGTTAGTAAGTTGTTTATATGTGTTATTATGTGTGTATTGTACATTTTTGTAATTTAGCTTTTTGAACAAGTTTTGTTGCAGTTAGAGAACCATAAGAGCTAAACTCAGTAGCAAAACTGTGTTTGCTGCTAAATTTAGCAGCTTGTGTAGTCACTTCGTGGCGTAAGGTAGTGCATGCCGCGGCGCAAGGGGCATTTCTGCATAATTCTGCAGCTTTTGTGAGCGTCGCGACCCAAGCATGAGGTGCCGTGGCGCTGATCCCCTGTTTTTGCTATTTTTGTTTTTATTTTTGTTATTTTTCTATTTTTTAGTATTTAGTAATGCTCAGTACTAGTCTCAGGTTCCCTATAGGCCATGTTCATTAAGGATACAATTCATTTTAGGTTTGGGGGGAATATCTTTACATATTTAATTCTTTTGTGCTTAATATTAACATGTATTGGTATTTTGAGTATGCAGTGATTTTAGTTAACATATTTTCATGATTATATTCTGTTTTGACTATCACTGATGTACTGATGACAAGATTTTCAATTTTCACTTTATGCAAAAGATGTTATGCATGCTTGAACTTAGAAGTTGAATCCATTTGAATGCATGACATGTTGCAAGGATGCTGGTGTTGTTTTTGATTGTCCATGATTTGAAAGGTTGCTATTTGCCCCCTTTTCAGTGAAACCTTATGTGATCTTGATGCATGTGAAACAATTTAGTTGCTTTTGATGCATGATTTACATCTCACTTAGATGCAAGTTTAACTTTGAAAATGATAAGAGTGCATGTTTTGAGAATGTTTATGGATGTACATGTAGAGTTTTGATTATCCTATAAATTGTTTTTTAACTCTCTTGAGGCAAAATCCTAAGTTGTGCATGATTGAGGAAATGATTAGGGCATTATTTAGACCGATTGAGCCTTAAAAAGCTTACCTTGATATGATGATATCCTTAGGTCCCTTTTTGAAGCCTTAAACTGTTTGGCCTTATTTGTTTTTCATAACCATTGTGTTCGTTAACCTGTTAGCCATTCTAATGCATGTGAAAACATATCATTTTCTTCCTACCCTTATTGTTTGTTGAGTATATGATGTGTTATTTCTTTAAATGAGTCTGATGATTAGGAGTATGAATATTCAATTCAAAATGAGCTTGAAGGAATTAGATGCAAAACAAGGGAAAAAATAAAAAGCATTGCTTTGCAAAAATAAAAGAGAAAAGAAAGAGAAAATAAAAAGAAAAATAAAAATGAAAAGAAAAGCAAAAGCTTAAGAAAAGTAAAGTTCAAAAGCATCGAAAATGGTTCTGGCAAGTTTTATGATCTCACAATTGAATACCCTGCTAGTATCAGTTTGCGGCTCATGTCTTGAAGTAGTATATTATGTGTCTCAATGTTTGTATTGTATCTTCTCCGTTCATTTCTTTTGCCCATACCATTGGCCTAACAATATAAGCTGATAAAGTCCCTTTTGATCCTCAATCTTGTGTGATTTACATTAGTGGAGAGAGAATTGATTTACAATTTTGTGGATTCTGTGAATCATATGCATGTATGTTTGTAAACTTATCTGGATATGTATGACTTGATTAGGAGAAGTTTATCTTGCATGTTTGTGATAAATGTGAATTGCATGGAGAGTTTTCTGACTTGTTAGCATATTAAGGATTGTATATGTGTGGAACTGTTTACGGGGCATTTGCACTTTTTGAGGATCGATGTAGTCATTACACACTAGTATTTGTTTTTAATTGAAAATAAGAAGATTGAAATATATTTGCTGAATGAAAAATTGATTTTACTGTTTAAGTGATTTACTTAGTTCCATTTTGTTTTGCTCGAAGACTAGCAAAATGAAGGTTTGGGGTGTGATAGCTACATAGAATGCAGTTATTTGTATCCTATCCTTGTGCTAGAATGAATGCTTGGTCCTTGTTTAAATGCATATTTGGAGGGTTTTGTGCTTATATTTGATATATGCTGAATTTAAGCCTTTCTGATATGTTATTGTGCAAAACTGAGCTTTAATGATCATGGATTGAGTAGATTTATATATGTTATTGATTTGGTATTTTCTCTATGTTAGGAAGGGCTCCAAACAAGGTTAAATATGGAGCAATTGAGCTTAAAGAGGAAGAGGAAGCCAAATTAGCAATTCAGTGGTCAACGTCGCGCGGCGCAAACGCAGAAACAGCCACACGGCCGAGAGGATTTTCAGCCAGGCTATACTTGGACCCGAGGCAAGAGCGCCGCGACTTAATGAAGTGGGCACCGCAACGTAAATAGACCGACCCATTGGGCGCCGCGGCGCTGAGGCGGCTGCTAAGCCTATAAATAGAATTTTCATGCGTTTTTCTCATAATCTATCTTAGTTTTTCAGGGTTCTAGCCGTTTTGGCCATTTCCATTTCTAATTTCTCTCTTTTAGTTAGTTTAGGTTAGTTTTAGGTTAGATAGCTTGACTAGATCTTCATTGCTGATGGATTGGAGTCAAGGATCAAAGGATTGAAGGAGGATTCAAGCTTCAGAGACAAATCAATGAGCTTCTTTCTCTCTCTTCCATTTCTCTCTTCTCTTCCTTATCTTTTGTATAGCTAAGCTTTGTTTAGGAATACTTTGAATCCTTTTATTTATATTAATGATGTGTTCTTCTCTAAGTTTGTGTGGATGTTTGATTATGGTTCAATCATTATCTGTGTTTAATGTTTGTTTTTGGTTGGCCTCAATTGCATGATCCTAATATTGGTAAATGAACTAGATATAGGGGTTTGTTGATATGGATATGGTATGATTGATGCATGTTCGGCGAGTTCAATTGGCTTGGATGAGTTGATTCGTAAATAGGATAGAAATATACCTATTGGCCATATATAGTATGTGATTGAGAATAGATCGTTCATGAGTGGAAGTTGAACTGGCTCTCAAGGAAACTTAGTGAGTTGGGCAATTGAAACCAGGGTTGATTGACCTAGACATAGGCTTTTGACTACTTCAGATTCTCAAGCTAACCTAATCAATGTATTTGTGTTTATAAGGAGAATTGCATGTTGTTGGTAGATGTAGGGGGTGAAGGAGGATTTCCTGAAGCCTAACTACTTTTAGGTTTATTGTTTTTTATAGATTAGATTAGTTTATTATTTTCCTCTTTTTATGTCCTTGTCTAGAATTGATTAAGCTATTGGTTGGTACTTAGCTTTATAATCGAATATCCTCGTGGGAACGAACTTTTACTCTGCATCTGTATTACTTGTGCGATCCGTGCACTTGCAGTTAGCAAATGGGCAACACGTTTTAACCCTAACACGCACTGCGATCCACGGTCGTGGATGGTTCCACGGCCAGGCCGTGGATCATTCTGCCAAGAAGCCCATCCTGTGTCATTTGAGTTCTATGGCCATGGATGGTTCCATGGCCAGGCTGTGGAACTCTCTGCAATTCTCTTTTCCTTCTTAAAGTTGTCCCCCGATCCATGGTCGTGGTTTGATCCATGGGCAGGCCGTGGATCCCTCTAAAATGGCCTTTTTGCACCTTTATTGCTATCCATTAAGCTCCAATTTCAAACATGCGAGCATTCCATTCAATCCAAGGCCAATTCAACATTAATCCTGCACAAAAGAACCCCAAAAACACCGCAGTTATCCGAACTAAGGAAAAAACAAACCAAAAAGGGAAACTAAAATGCCTAAAATGCTCAAGAATGCATGCAAAACAAGAACAAAATATGATGTTGTTTCACACACATCAACTTGCCTAGTTGGAGATCCTATAGGAGATATAAATTCAAGTAGAAGGAAAACTAACATACTTCATTAATTGAGTATAAGTATCTGGCCAAGCAAGAGGCAAGAAGGTATGTTATGCTTTAGAAAATCTTCGAGAGATTAGAAGTCATCTACCGCATTACTGGTGTTATGCACATATAGAAGTTAGTTTTGTTATATAAATCATAGATTAAAACTTCTGCACATCGGACACTCCTCATTTCTAAAACATGATTTACTGCAGTTATGTATAGTCTCTATATGTTTACATGATTTTATTTACATGGCTAGGATTTTGATGGTAATGCTTAAAGCTCTTAAGGCAATTTGTGTTTTCTTTTACTTATTTATTTTTCATAAAATCTCTTTAATTCTTTAGAACATGTTTGACAATATTAGTTTAAATGTGCAGAATCATTTTAACAATAAATAAAAAAGTGTGCAGAATCCTCTTTTATTTCAGGATTATGGATGCTTGTGATCAAATAGGGAAGTGTTTTTCTCTAATAGTATATACATAATATAATTTCTTATATCTGTAATGTATTTATAGGATGATTAAGAATTCAGCATGGTATAGTTAATATTGTAATGCAGTCTCAGGGTTCCCATATTTGAACCTTGGCCATGGTTACTATTAAGATTCAGTGAGCAGAGAAAATGATAGAAATTGAACGAAAATATGATAAAGTAGAAAGAGAGATGAGAGAAGAGAGAGAAAGTGAATATGAGTAAACTGAATTAACCATAGAACCTAACTTAGGTTCTGGTACTTATACAAGAGAGTCTAGAGTATGTTCTAGAACTCTGTTAGCAGTAATTGACTAACAAACTAAACAATTGAAATAGTTTAACAACTAACAGTAAACAACCTAACTAACAATTATACAAGCATACCAAATTCTTTAATTTGGCTTTCTTAATTTGACATTTACTAATAAATACTGGTTGGTAGATGTGTTAAAGTCAAATGTTTTGTCTTTCTGATTTGTATGTGTTAGTGCAAATTTTTCGATAGTGATAGTTCAAAGATCTGGATCTGAGACAAGGTCACAAGGGACCTGATTATACTCTGTCAGGTAGAGTTACAGCCTCTGACGTTTTATCTTGCTTTATGCTTTGTGATTGCTTATGGATATATGTATCTAGAAATGCTGCATTATAATTATATATACTAGTCCAACTTCAAAAATTTATATAGCATAAATTTATATAACATAAACTAAGGTATGAATTATATAACTTATTTGATTTATGTCATAATAGTGGCTAGGTCTTTGTCCCTTTAAGAACCTTTTTTGTGAAAGCTCAACTGCCTTCAAACAATTAAGTGGCCTTCAAGTATTGTCTCCTCTTTCTTATGTTGAGTTTAATTAATTTCAATAACTTAATTTCACAATATTCTTTTGAGTTTAAATTGGACTTGGAATGATTCGCCCACAAATTAGGTTAAATAAACTTTCTTTGTGTGTGTCAATAAGATAGGAAGAAGATGAGAGGAAAAGGTTAAGAGAAATTGAGGGGAGTCCTCATATAAGACAACACCAAAATGGCCTATCAATTGTTCCTCGTGGCACTGCTTCATGACAACAGCAATCCCTGAAATAAGGTCTGTTGCTTGCTATCTCACCTTTGCACTTTTGTTGTTTAACCACCACTTGATGGTACCGCAAATCTGAGAAAGATACGGTTTCACCCTCTGCCTAAGAGAGTTCACAACTACACCAAACTTGTTAAGTGTCACATTAGCATCATCGCTGGTCTACTCTTGGAAGGCATAAAGAATACCATCAATCAGAAGATCTTCCAACCGGGCATCTATATCAGATGCTCCCAAGTTAGTGACCACCTTCTCAATAGTTTCCATAACTATTTTCCTGTACGATTCACTCTCATCTTTAAGATCCTCAATAATTCTCCCAATAATATTGGCAACGCCAACTTTGTTTGCTATCTTTATAGTAGTTTGCACAAGTTGCTTATAGTTTCTTCGATCCAAAGCCATCCTCCTAACCCAGAAGTTCTTGAAAAAGTTAGCGAGAATATCATTTCTAAAATAATCAGCTTCCACACCCTCAAGTAATTACACACTGCTTCACCACTTTCAGAACAATTTTCTTCCTTTCTTCTTCAGGCAACTGAAATTCACGAATCAGAATAATCATGACTTCCTTAGTATAGTAACTGGCATATAGGGCTTCCATCAACAGAATTATAAAACCAATTGCCTTTAAGAATTATTTTTCTCTCATATCCCAGTACATTTAGGACTCTCTAAATATGACATCAAACCTTGGATGTTGAAAATGAAAGTTATGAATTTCTAACAAATTATGTGTTAAGAATCTTGGTTTGATTTTTCTTTTGATTGTGCTTTAACATATGCTTAAAGTTTTATTTTCTTATTTGAGTAAAAATTTGAGCAAAACCTTAGTTTCTCGTTTGAGATTCAATATTAATGAGCACGCATACCTTTTCAAGGTACTGCTCATTGTATTAAATCTTGAATTATCCAAGTGGGACAGTTTGGTAAGAAATTTTTTCTTCACTTAGTTAATAGTTATTCTTTAAATCTCATATCTTATACTTGTTGAAATTTCGGTCTGCTACATTTCCTTTTGTTCTCTGGGTCTATACTTAAACGCGGTAGATCTCACTGCATTCAAGTCATACACTTAGAGACCAATGGGAAATGCTGCTGAAATTTTATCAAGTATAAAATATGTGATTTAAGGAATAACTATTAACCAAGTATTAAAAAAGTTTCTTATCGAATGGGATAGGGTCATACCATGTTAAGAAGGAGATAGAGATATAAGGATTGTACTAATGTGTTAAATCAATTTCAGCAATCATGAGACCCAATCGAAGTTGGATGCTATGAAGAAATGATCATACTGGCTATGTAAGTGAAGAATTCAAGAATGGAGTTGACAATTTCATTAGGGTTGCTCAAGGAGACCCGACAGTTATTGATGCATTAAATCACATCCTTTGTCCATGTGCTAGATGTAAGAATCGTGCTTAGAGGGAGGTATTTGGGGTAGAACAACATCTGTATAAGTACAAATTTGTGGATGGTTATGTAAATTGGACTATTCATGGTGAGGACAAATGGGATGATAGCGGTTCAACATCCATTGTCCATGATGATGAAGTGGAGCCTTGGAATCCATATGTGGATATGGTTATGGATGTTGCAGGTGATATATTAAATCCAGAAGTTCAAGATTTAGAAGAAGATCAAAATCCGTCAGCTTCAAAGTTTTATGACTTACTAAGAGACGCTAACGAACCTTTATGGGATGGTTGCCATAAGCACACGAAATTGTCAGTTGTAACTCAACTATTGAACTTGAAGTCAGAGTTTAACATGAGTGAGAGTTGTTATGATAGAATAATTGTCATAATTAAGAGCATGCTTCTAGAGTCTGAAAGGTTACCCGAAAACTTTTACAAATCGAAGAGAATGGTTTGTGAGTTGGGATTAGGATATGAGAAGATAGATGTGTATCTTAATCAGTGCATGTTGTATTACAAAGAATATAGTGATAAGAGACTCTACTCAGTTTGCTTAGTATATGGACAACCACGATTCAAGTCGAAGGCAGGACGTTCATCGAATGAGAAGGATGTGCCGCACTCAGTATTGCGATATTTTTTCATTATGCCAAGACTGCAACGTCTGTTTATGTCTAAAAACACTGCACAATATATGAGTTGGCATGTGGATGAAGTGCGTCAAAATGAATCATTGACGCTACCCATTCAACATTTGCGCTAGATGCTTGAAATGTTAGGCTTGACCTTTGTACAGATGATTTTAATCCATTTAGCGGTTCAGTCACACCATAATGATGTTAGCCTGTTTTTATCGCACCGTACAATCTACCCCCAAGTATGTGTATGAGAAGGGAAAACATATTCCTTACTCTTGTGATTCCTAGACCTAAGTCACCAAGTAAAAGTTTAGATGTTTATCTTTGACCCCTAATTGACGATCTAAAGATATTGTGGGATGATGGGGTGCAAACTTATGATGCTTGGAAGAAACAAAATTTCGGTATGAAAGTGACTTTGTTGTAGACAATAAGTGACTTTCCAGCCTATGGAATGCTATTTGGGTGGAGCACTTATGGAAAAATTTCTTGTCCGCTTTGTATGAATCACAGTAAGTCATTCGTATTGAAGCATGGTAGGAAATGCTGCTATTTTAATTTTTATCACCAATTTATGCCTTTTGATCATCCATTTCGCCGGGATCGAAACTCTTTTAAGAAATCAACAGTGGAAAAATCTAATCCACTGCAACGGTTGAGTGGGATAGATGTTTTGAATAGAGTGACTCAACTTAAGGAAGTCTCTTTCGGCTTGAATTCAGGTAAACAAAAACAACATGACTTTGGTATACACAATAACTGGGTGAAGAAGAACATATTCTGGGAATTGCCTTATTGGTCCACTAATCTAATACGACATAATTTAGATGTTATGCATGTTGAGAAAAACGTGTTTGACAATATCTTCAACACTGTCATAGACATAAAGGGCAAGATAAAAGACAATGCAAATGCAAGAGAAGATTTGAAGATAATATGCAAATGTCCCACCTTGGAGCGAATAGTTGAGAATGGCAAGTGTAAAAAACCAAAGGCGAAATATGTCTTGGATGCTAATCAAAGGAGGATGGTGTGTGAGTGGATAAAATAGTTGAAACTTCCTGATGGGTATGCATCGAATATCGCACATTGCATCAAAGGAGATGGTGGGAAGATATATAGAATGAAAAGTCACGATTGTCATTTTTTATACAAAGGTTAATTCCTCTGACATTTCGTGACATCTTGCCAAAACCTACATGGGGACCATTAACAGAACTCAACTTGTTCTTTAAAGAAGTTTGTGCAACTGAAATTCATGCTTCCACTATGGAGAATGCAGAGCTTTCTATTATTGAAATAATTTACAAGTTAGAGAAGATTTTCCCTCCAACATTCTTTGACGTGATAGAACATCTAGTCGTGCATCTCTCTTATGAAGCTAAGGTTAGAGGACCTGTGCATTACAAGTGGATATACCCCTTTGAGAGGTGTATGCTATACTTGAAAAGGAAGGTCCAAAATAAAGCGAAAGTTAAAGGATCTATTTGTGAAGCGTATATTTTAGAAGAAATTTCCAATTTTGCTTCCATGTATTTTGATCCCCACCTACAGACCAGGCGCACTCAAGTTCCTCAGAATGACGATGGTGGGGAAGATACAATTAATGAACGGTTGTCTGTTTTTAAACATCCATGTCGTCCTATCGGGAGAGGTCGAAATAGATTCTTGATGGATGTGGAACTTTAGATTGCTGAGATATATGTACTTGTAAATTGTGCAGAAGCAGAACCTTATCTCTAGTAAGTCTACTCCCTATCTAATAAATTTGTTTATTTTTCGCTAAATTTATGCTAAATATTAATTAGTGTATTGATTAGACAATTCGAGGATTTGTTAAGGGAAACATACCCCAATATCACTGATGATCAAATATTGGAAGCTCAAGATAAGGACTTCAGTAGGTGGCTAAAACATCTAGTGAGTCCTTTTATCCATAATCACAACTATCATATTAAATTCAATGTTCATTATGCTAAATGTTACAACTATCTACCGTCTATGTAATGATACAGGTTAATATAGATCAAGTTGAGAATCAAATGATACGAGAGATAAGTTATGGTCCATCCAAGTCTATGACTTCTTACTGTGACTTAATAGTTAATGGGTATAGATTTCATTCTAAGGAGTAAGGACAAAATAATGCTACCACGAATAGTGGTGTATGTGTTAGAGGTAGTATATATGGTGAGAATGACTTCGACTGTTATGGCATCATTGAAGATATATTAGAATTGTCATATGTAGGAAATCAGAACAGAGTATTTCTTTTTCAATGTCATTGGTTTGACTCGATTAATGGAGTCAATGTTGATGAAAGATATGGGTTGGTTGACATCAAGCACAAATCAAGATTTCACTCAAATGAGCCATTCGTCTTAGCCGAATAAGCACAACAAGTGTACTATACAAGATACCCACAAAGCGGGAATAGAGCTAATGGTGAATGGTGAACAGCTTGCAAGGTCAGAGCAAAACTCTTTGTGGCTGAGACATTGAATGACGAAGGTGATGAATTGAATGACCTAGCTGCCACTGATTATTACCAAGATAATGGATCCCTTGGAATACACAATATTGTCATAGATGATGAAGCATTTTCCTTGTTTGATGCATATGCCCAAATAGAAAAAGTGAACATACATGATATACATTATCCAATGGATGTTTCGGTTGGTGATGAGTTCATTGATGACGACGAAGATAATGAAAGTAATGAATTCTCAGATGAAGATGAGGAATCTTTTGCTTCAGACTAAAGTAGTTAAAATTGAATCTTGTGCAATAAATTTCGTTAATGGTATTTACACTGAAATATCATTATTATATTTTGAGGTTTTTATTGACATATAGTTTCTTAACTTGTCATGTTTCATTATGTTTCCTTATGCAGATATTCATCATGATCATTCGAGGTAGAGGTGCTGGATGCGGTCGTGGGAGAGGCCGTAATGTTTCATCCCAGCCTTCTCCATCTAGCCATAATTGTCCACCACTACAGCCTTCTCAACCCTCCCCAAGTATACCTATAGGATAATCTTTTTAATTATTGTTAACTTGTGGTTTATATACATGTAATATATTGTATTTTTTTGTTTATATATAATTATGTTAGGTGCAACTTCAGCTACTAGCCCATTGACCAGTGCAGGCCTACCAGCATCTATCCCATTGACCATTGGAGGAGTATCAGCTTCTGTCTCACCCCTTATTGACTTAGCTCTTTCTATGTCACCCCCTACTGACCCACCCACTACCAACCTGAATGTGGTGCCTTTAAGTGAAGAATCCAATATAGAAACTGATAGTAGAGAACTTATATATGTGGCACTTGTCCCTGAACTGTAAGTAATAGTGATTGTCATCTTTTAGTACATTTATTTGCTTTTAGATTAGCAACATTATCTTCTTGTACTTACAGGAGGAGGTTTCTCCCACCGAGAGTGACATGTGACATTATGTACAATGTCATGACAAGGATGCCTGTTTTGGCTAGTACGTGGAGAGATTATCTTGCTGACATAAAAGAAATACTATTTAAGGACTTTATGGTAAGTAATTGTGTTTATAGAATTATATATTATATGTTCATCAAAAAATAAATATACTTACATAACATTTGTGTAGGATAAACATCGGTTCACAGCTGATTCTGATTGCGGCATGGCGAGAACTGTCTGGGAACGGACTTGCATGAACCGTTATCCAGACCATTTAAACAAAGCACGAGATAAGGCCTTTTATAAGGCAAATTCAAATAACTTGGCTGATGTTAAGGGCCATGGGCACAAAGGAATGAGGACATAAGTGTGGGATGACCTGGTCGACATTTGGCTGACAGATAAATGGATGACGAGGTCTATAACTGGCCGAAGGAACAGGGTAGCCATGCCTGATGCCTTGAAGCATACAGGACAGTCGATAAGCTTTGGTCAACACAAGAACAAGATGGTAATATAACTTCCTCATTTAAAATTTTGATGGTAATCTATTTATTAATCTGGAATTTTCTGAGTTTTAATTTATTTTATTAATCTGTTTATTAACATGTTGTAATTATTTGAGTTATTTGCCTATCTTGAGTATGACATAAAGGCATTGATATTTTAGAGGGATTGCCTTACTTTTGATATGTGTTTATTATATATTCTTCCATATGTGATTACAGGAGGCAGAGTTAAAGCATCAGGTTTCTTACAGAGATCTCTATGCCAAAGTTCACAAGAAGAAAGACGGAAGCTATGTTTCCGAGCGCTCGAAGAATTTTATTGTTGGTGTCTTTAAAATTCAATTATCATTTATATTTGTTGTTATTAATTTTTGTTAATATTTTTTATTATTATTTTAGGAGTCGTATGACATTGCGATGACAGAAAAATATGGAGAAAACTCTTCCTCTCATCCTATGGTTGACCCGGAGGCCTGGTTGGATGCGGTGAGTCCCAACAAGAAGGGATGGGTGCATGACATAGGTAACAACTTGTACATTAGCATTAATAACACCATGCAAGCTTCATCCTCCTCGATTGCGAGTCCTTCCCGCTCTACACCATTGACACAAGACATAACTGAAACTGTAAATGCAGCAGTGGCAACAACGATGGCTTCTTTTGTCCAAACTCAACTTTGTCCATATGTTGGTACCTATCCTATCTACGGTCAGATAAGCAAATGTTGCTCCACAAGCACCATCGCAAGGTGCAACAGTTAGCAAGGGTCGAGACGAAGATGAAGACGGAGCCAACTTATAGACTGATTTTTTGTTCTTTTTATACAACATTCTTTTTTATGACATTCTTTTTTATCTTGTTTTGTACATTTTTATGAACACAACATTCTTTTTATCTTGTTTTGTACATTTTATGAACACGATATTCTTTTTATCTTGTTTTGTACATTTTATGAACTATTTACATAATAAGTAGATTTATTTTGGATTATTTGTACAATTTTGTTGTTGCTGTTGTTGTTGGATTTCTGTTTGATATACAGGTTTTGGTAAGTCAATAATATAGGTAATTTTAAAAAAAAAGACTGATTAGCGAGGGATTAGCGATGGAATAGCGAGCAAATCATTCGGTCATTAGCAATGGAAATAGCGAGTAAATCATATAGGTCATTAGCGAGGGATTAGCGACAGATTAGCGAAGAAATAGCGAGGGGGTTGGTTGAAATGGATCCAAAATTGGTACGAATTTTTTACATGTAGTGACGGAATAGCGACGTAAATTCCCTCGCTGATTTGCGATGGAATAAGGGGTTATATTTGTGACGTATTAGCGAGGGATTAGAGATGGATTAGCAAGGGAAATAAATGCACTAGCGGTGGATCAACGAGGGAATTAGAGATGAAAAAAAGTGACTGATTTATCCCTCGCTAGTCCGTCGCTAGTTCCTCGCAAATTTTTTCTGCAATGGACTAGCGAGGGAAATTTCCCTCGCTAATTTGCTTATTTCTTGTAGTGTCCCTCATAACCACCTTGATACTTAATAACAAGGAAACTCTATTTCTTAAATATTACTTCTTTAGCAAATAATTTCACGCTATAAATACAGGGTTTAGCGTATACATCTCTTCCCATATACTTCTCCCTCCTAATACACACTCTAACTTGAGCATTAGAGTCCTTTACAAGTACACCACCCTTTTTCGTTGCTGCTGCGCAAAGAGAAACCACCCTATTTAACCCTTCTGAATATTGGACCAGTTACGCCTTTTTTTATTCTATTTTATATATAGAAACTGATTATTTCATTCATTTATATACACTTGGAATGGTGAGTTCATGATGGAGCGTAATGAGATGGAATAAAAAGGTCATTCACAGTTTATAATTTTTTACATAAATAGGAGAAATTATAAATTATAGCATGATCTTGAAAGCACATTTAATACGTGTTTCAAAAAGAATATTTACTATTTAATTTTAAGCAAATAAACATTAATTTTAAGTCATCAATTTAAATTAATGGTAAAAATTTATCCTAAAATATGTATTTATTATACTTTAAGAGCACGCAATAGTTTCTCCACATATAAAATCAACATAAATACTCTCATGACAAACAAAAAGAGTTTAACTTTTTCTCATGTTTAAGGTTCAAGTTTAATTCTTTTTGGTGTGAAACGTAGTTTTTAATAAATATTTTAAACGTTTGTGTGAATAAATTGAACATATATATATATACATATATATATATATATATATATATTTGTGTAAGACACTTCATAAATCTTGTATAATAATTTCTTTGTAATATTTTAAATAGTAATTGAGTTTCACTGCATGATTATAATTTCTTTCATAATTTGTTGCATTTTGGTAGCGATTAGTTCTTTTAAATTACAAGTCATGAGGGTAGAGGCTAGAGAAAGCTGGAAATAAATCTGAGATTCAGGTAAATTAAATTTAATGAATAGTAATATTTTAATTGTTTTAAAATCATTGAGGGTATATTAGGTAAAAGAAATTAAATATTATTTTATAGAGTATGAAATCACCTATTTCACTTCTTTAAGAGCAAATGATGATTCATGATACTATAGAATGAGGAATAAAATAGAATCACTATTCTATGTATTTTTTTCTTGTTTTCCCCCCAAACATATATAGATGAAAATGCCTATTTTATAAAATAAAGTGCGGAATGAAACTTCTATTCTGTATAACAAAATATCATCTCTTAAGCAAATATTGTTAATGTATTATCTCATCCAATAAAGAATATTTACTTAATTATTTTATTCCTTCGTAGCTACTTATTCAGTTATTCGTTAAATAATAAATGTATGTAGTAATTTTCATTGATATTTAGTTTTTTTTTCTAAGTTTTCTTAATAAATACTAAACAAAATTGACCGAATTAGTTGAATTGAGCTGCATCAATTTAAATATTTTGAGTTCAACCTCACATTTTTAGTAAAAAGAAAAACTTATTAAATTATTTTGCTCAAACTAATTTAGTAATTTTTTTGGTGTACAGTTCAAACTATTTTTGTGCAAAGCACAGATAGAACACTTATACTTTTTTAAAACTTGAATCAAATCTCCTGTAATTAAACTGATTAAGTTTGTGGCATATATCTTTAATTATTTTATGAATCCGTCTGAAGTGTTCCGAAGATATTGTTAACTATAAAAAACGCACCTACAGAATATTGTTTAATTAACTACATGACGGAAGAGTTTACTCCCGTGGAGTTTATTTTGGGCCGTCAATTGTACTCCCTTGGAGTTAAAATATGATTTTCTTATGAAAACGTTGTTTAGTGTCATTCCTCTTGTCTCTTTAGTTACTTCATCCAAATTAAGATAAACTTGAGAAGTGTCAAATTGTATAACTAATTAATAGATATTAGTTTGTTGTTTCTTCTTGGCAGCATATAATGGACAACTTAAGGTAGCTCCAAATATCTGGTTAGTAGAGTCTGGTGGGTCTTAATCTTAATGTCATGACCCATTATTAAGTACTTAATTAATTAATGTTATCTTAATATTGTACGTACTTGAGATAACGTTGTTGACATAGGTTATCATCATATTAGGTATATAAAATAACAGGAACATGAATAATTAATTATTAGATACAAACTAGTAAATAAATACCTAATCAACATTTGCACCAATCGATTAAAGAAAGTGACAGCGGCATCTAGAGTCTGAGATCATACGGTTTCTTTTCCCTTGGAATGTAACTCGTATGGGGCTGCATCAGGGTTTTCAGTCTCAAGGTGTCATTCATATGGTCCCAACATTATCATTGAACATTTAGATGAATTTTACAATTAATTATAATAAAAGATCAAAGAAGAAAACAAAGTAGGAAATTATTGAAATTCATTGATCAAATATTGGAAGTTTTGAAAAATAATTTCTGCCTAACAGTAATGAAATTATGAGAGCCAAGAGGTTTATTATTATTGTTTTTCTGAGCATATGTGCCGACACAAACTAAAACTTTTTGAAAAAATTGAGTAATATTACTTATACAACTACTATAATTAGCTTCATTTGAATATAAGTGGTTATACATCACTTTTTTTATGTTAAACTCATAAAGTTATATGCAAATAGAAGCCTATCCTGGCCGTTATATACTAACATATAATGAAATTATGAAAAATAATTAATTGATCAAACATTGGAAAAGTTTTGAAAAATAATTTCTGCCTAACAGTAATGAAATTATGAGAGCCAAGAGGTTTATTATTATTGTTTTTCTGAGCATATGTGCCGACACAAACTTGAACTTTTTGAAAAAAATTGAGTAATATTACTTATACAACTACTACAATTAGCTGCATTGAATATAAGTGGTTAGACATCAATTTTTTATGTTAAACTCATAAAATTATATGCAAATAGAAGCTTATCCTGGCCGTTATATACTTACATATAATTGTATAGCAATATAATTTGCATTATTTACAAGAATTATAGGTTAGTATGCTAGTATAATAGTTATAGAAAGCTCGTTTCAAATCATGGAATGGGTTGATGAATTGACGCATACCAAATTTGATCTAGCAACTTTGTTTCAATGTATTTAAAAACAGTTAAACTGTTGAACCGATAAAGTGAATGATTTATGATTTAATTGGTTCAACCAATTTAACAAATGGTTAAACTATTAATATTATAACTATATAAATATTTTTTTCTTTTTTTAAAAATTCAATTAAAAGTTTTAAATTAAAAATAGGCCGTTTTAACTAAACGGTTCAATTGGTTGATTTATTGGCTTTCACATATTTTTTTAGTTTTTAACTAATTTTTAGTGGTTTAATCACTCATCTAATTTTTTGAGTGAATTAAAATCGATAGAATGACCGATTCACAGTTGAATCAGTCTAATGATCAATCTAGTGGTACCAATTTTTAAAACACTGCTTTGTTTTTTATGTACCGGCCAAGTTAGCCACTTCTTTAGAAGAAAAAGGTGCTGTGAGAAGCCGCTTAGGAAGAGCACATTTTCCTACAAGAAGGCAAATTTTGACTCTAGCAAGCTTTATTGCATTGCTTCAAAGTACGAGACTTAGATGCATCACTTTGATTTTTCAGTGCCTCAATCCCCACCATTTGACATATTTTATGCTAAGGAAGAACGGTAATGTAATATCGTTGGACCCACTTAAAGAAAGGACATCTGAACATTAATGTCCTGTTTGAATACATGTTAAGAGGAAGGAATATAGCAAAATGACAGTGGAAAATTGCAAGAAAATAAAGCATCTGTTCCACTCACATCCATCAACAATAGACTAGAGCAAATTGGAGATGTGTAAGGATTCTACAATGGTCATAAAAACTTCTGGACCATCGATGGTCCATGCAAAATGACCTTTCATAACAAGTCACTCGATTTTTTTTTAATAGTTTTTCATATTTTAACTGTAACATATTGCATTTTGGTCCTTCAAATGATGGACTAACTTTTGAAAATTGAAATATAGTCCTCAAATTATTTTAATTCTATTGTCCAAAAGTCAAAACCTAAAAGGTATACAACAATGGGAAGTTGGCTGAAGAGTCCGACGCCAGGGAGGTGGAGCTCAATGAGATGGGTTTTGTTGTTGTTGCATTAGATGTTGGCCCAATTACAAGTGAGGAACCCTCTCTTTGAGGCTCAAACACTTCTAGGTCTCACCACCAAGAAGATGAGAAGGCTTCTCCATGCCTTTAGCAAGGTCTTAGGGCTCCCCTTCTGCTCCAATGCTGACATGTTGGTGGAGGAATGCCTTTGTTACCAAGTTGCTCCAGTACACAAGAGGAGGGTGAATTGAGTATAAAAATGTTTTGCAAATATTTTTAAAATAAACACAAATATTGAAGCTATTAAATAAATAAAGTGAAATTACGAGAGGAAGAAGAAAAGCTTTAAGAACAGCAAATAAATAAACATGCAATAATATTAAACTGCGTTAAAATAAAGAGATTGAGAAGAGAAGAGTAGGCACAATATTTATCCTGATTCGACCACTAACCCACTTGTGGTCTATGTTTAGTCCTCGAAAACTATCCAATATTTTTCACTATGTATACAAGTTTCAATAGAGACACAAACGAACACTTTCACAAGAAGAAACTCTACCCTTGTGCTAAAGCCTCAGCCTGCAGGGATACCTCACCCTCAATACAGAAGGGCACAATATAGATGAAGAGAAACTCTCACTCAAAGTAAATAATACAAATTGAAGTACTAAAAAGCTCTCTATGGATATCTCAAAATTTTAGCAAAAAGAGTACAGAAAATAGGCGTAAATTATAAATCATGTTTTCAAAGCAAGTGTAAAAATTAATCAGATAGCTGGGCAAGAAAAAGAAGAGATCCACAATCTCTATTTATAGTGTCGAAAAAGAAATTAGTCGTTGAAGCAATTAATCTTGTAATTAATATGAGAATATGGCCGTTTCTTTCTATATCAGGATCCCGTGTTTATTCGAATATATAGCCAGTTATTCGAATAACACGTTCTTTTCAAAAATAGTTTTGAAAATGGTTATTCGAATAACACATTAGTTATTCGAATAACACTGCCACAAAAGGATTTCTGAAAAATAGTTCTATTCGAATAACTGATAAGTTCTTCGAATAGCTTATATAAAACAAGCCATTCTGAAAACATTTTATTCGAATAATAAGAGTGTTATTTGAATAACACTTTTAAAAATAGAGGCATGCAACAGCAAGTTTAAAACTTTATTCGAATAACTAATGAGTTATTCGAATAACTCAATTTGTAAAACAAGTGTAAATGCTTAAAAAAGCAGCCCAGATGGTTTTTCAGGAACACCAAAACTTTTTAAGTTAATTTCAAGATCAAAAATAGTTTTGGGATAAGTTTAAGAAAACGTTTTTTGTTTTATCTTGTAAAACCATGAGATATCCAAAAAGATCTCCGTACAAAGACTCTAAGTCCTAAAGCTAATTTTTGAAGTTCTTGGACTTGATCTTCTTATTATCTTCATGTTTGTTATCATCAAAACCAAACTTCATTGAGCATAGTCAAATACAGCCTTGATTACTTCTGGTTCGCAGTGGAGACTGATTGCATTGGTGATGTGGAAGCCTATACAGTGGAATCACCATAGCCCTTATGGCAATTTTGACAACAAATGCACAAAATGCTAAACATAGAAGAATCACCACAGACTCGATCGTGATTCTGACAATGATGCCAATTGACATACTCGATGATCAGCAACGAACCCATGTACAAAGTTATGGTGGCAGATGCCCCCATTAACTTGAAAAACAATTTGCTATATGTATTGATTACCTATTATTATTTTGTCATTATGTGTTCAATTGCCACCACAATAGTTGTTATATTTTTAATATTAAAGATATTTATTCACACTTTTTTGTTAAAAAATGAATTATTTTAAAATAATTAAAAACAGTTATAAATATAGAAATGGTGAAATCAACTACTAACATTTTACATATTGCTCCCATTAACAAAAATTGTTTGGTCTGTCATTGTCGATGATGAAGATGATGACGACAGAGAGTGGAGGAAGTGAGGACAAAGAATTGGGCGAAGGTGACGACGAAGTTGAAGGTGTGCTTGAGTTCTACGGAGGAGGATGATGTGAGAGCTAAGTCACTGGATTGGGAGGAATTTTGCCACTAGATGGAGGTGTTGGAGATGTTGGTGCAGATAAGTTGACGGTGTGGATGGCGGAGGTGGGTTGGGTGTTGGGGTAGTTGGCAATTGGGGTGAAGGAGTGGTAGGTGGGGGTGCAGAGGGGCTGGGCGACAGAGGAGAAGTGTTGTTGGTGGCCAACGAAAGAGTGACTGGAGGAGAAGTGTAGAGGGGGTAGTGGGAGTTGCAAACAATTTTTTTTATAAGTCTAAGTTTGTAATTTATAAAAATTGATCATTACCTCCTCAACAAGTTCTAAGTCACTCATCTTAGTCCTTGATTTTGTTAATTAATATATCAACAATCTAAAACATTAGTCCATCGATGGTCCAAAAATTTTTGTGGCTCTATTGAAGACGTTGCCTAAAAGTCTGTAGAATTTTTTAGTTTATGCCGGGCATGAGTTCAAACAAACACTTAATTTTTTTAAGGTAGTCTATTGCTCTTCTTGCAACTTGTTGAATTGCTAGTCACACTTATCCATACACAAGAGTAGATTGAGGTCTTGGTTAGGTTCAACTGCTAATATACAATTAAGTAGCTCAATTGATGATTAAAAAAATTAATTTGGTTTCCATGTAATATCATTTTAAACTAATAATTTGCTCAATTGCTCAACTGATATTTTATAAGACCAAAAGATTCAATCATGAGAAAGTTACTTCTTGTTAAACTAAAATTAAAATTTCGTTTTTAATTATAAACTATAAGTCAATTTATCTTGTGTCTTGTTGATTGGTGAAACCAAGACCTTAGGGTCAATTAATGAAAATATACTTTTCTCTGTAATACAAAATTAAACTTATATCAATATCAATATCCTCATATCTTTCTATTATGTAATTTCAATTTTGGATGTATAACATAATTCTACAATGTTAAAGAGAACTTGTCTTCTAGATAACCAATTACCGAATTATTGATATAGAAATTCAATCGCCTTGACATATACCTGTTATATATTTATAGACAAGATACGCAGAAACACATTTTTGACATACTCCTCTCAACCTTCACTGCATAAGCTACTCTGCGCCTAAATTTTCATCTCAATTACAATGTTGTGTAACAATAAATTTTCATTTCTTTGTTTAGTTTGATTCAAAATAATATATGAAAATACAAATTTTTTTAAAATGTTTTTGTGATTAATATTTTCTTTAGCAAGATTACTGGGACGTGAATGAGATATATATGTGCATTTGTAAGAGGAAATTTGTTTACAAAATGTTTAGGACATATTCGATATAATGAGGAAATTTGCATTTCTCCTTTTCATAATTAAATCTAAGCTAAAATGGGCCTGATCTTTGTAAAACATACTGTATCTATTATAAATTTATTGTCCAATACATCCACCCAAGTTAACAATAATGTTATGGATAATTCTATATCAACTTTTGTTGGATCGAGTTGAAGAGACTCGGATCTTCGGATCTTTTAAGTATATGGACTTGAGTTCAATCCTAAAATTCATATGCTTAGAAATAACACTTTTGGAAGCAGAGCATACAAATACCATTCAATTTCTATTATTGTGTAACAATACTTCACATCTGTTTTTTTTTTTTTTTTTTTTTTGGTACATGAATCAATCTTTATTATTGGGGAGATTTATTCCTTAATCTCTATTTATTATATTCTTTTTAATCTATTAGAATCAATTACATTTTGATCATTCGTCATTAATATGTACATATATTTTATGATTTTAATATATTATCTTTATTTTAATCAGTCATAATTAATTTTCCTGACTTGGGACATTTATTCTTTAATTTTATTATATTATTATATTTTCTTTATTAGTTTTACAATCAATTAGTATTTTTTTATTTTTCCTTAATTTCTCATGACAACATGTGTTACATTCCTTATTTAGAATAAAGTATGTTATAAGCTTTCTTACTTTAGGCAATTTATAGCTCAAGTATATGAACATACCAATACCATTCAATTTGCTGCATATTCATGTTCGTCAGACGGTCTGCAATATATCAATAAAAATAAAAGTTGTGAGAAAGCATGAAAGAAAAGAAGAAACATTGTAACAATCTCAAATAATCGTGAAACATGTTCATACCGGAAAACATGTAAAAGAAAAGGTAAATAGTTAATTAGAGAAAGTACATGTACCCTATTAGATAGAAAGCACTGTTTATATGCTCGTCGGCAAGCACATTGCTCTAGAACGCGTCTTTGCTAAACGTTAAATGGTTTACAATACATCAATCAAATGAAAAAGTTTCAAAATTAGTTCAAAAAATTGTGAGAAGAATGAAAAAAAGAAAGATCTCTCATGCTAAATAATAACAATAAAATAATGATATTATAAGCTTTCCTATACACCATAGGAAATGAGACTTTTTGCATAGAAAAAAGTAGCCGCAAAAGATAGATTTTGTTGCAATAGGACACTTTTCACAGCAAATATAATCGCTGCATGCTGCTGCATTAGAAGCTATTGTGAAAGGTTCTTGCAACCACTTTTTGGGTTGTTGCAAAAGGTGATGATTTTGCAGCCAAGGATGTCGCTACTAATATACACCAATTCACAATATTTTCTCGCTGCAATAGATTAATCCTTTGGCAGTTAATGTTGTTGTTGCGAAATGATCAATTTCAAATGAGACAAATGACTGTTGAAACACCTTTGGCAGCAATTATTGTCGTTGCAAAATTATTGTTGCGATAGATTAATCCTTTGGTAGTCAATATTGTTGCTGTGAAATGTTCAATTTTAGATGTAACATATGGCTGTAAAAACACCTTTGGCAGCAACTAATATCGCCGCAAAATACTTTTTTCTTTTTATGACAAATGGAAAAATTGAGAACTAATTCCTTATTAATAAACTTACTTAGGTTTATATAGCATCATTTGTGTATAAGTATAAGTGTAAAATAATTATCAATAAGTAAAAAATTAAATTTATTTTTTATTTATTGATTTTTTTGTACAAAAAAAATATGAATTAGTCAAACAACATGAAATATTTAATATGTGTGTATATAGCCATACATTGTCTTCAGTTCAACATTTCACCGTACAAATGTTCAAAATTAGTCCTTGACATAAGACTTAGTGGCACTACAAATTGTTCAATAAGCTTACATACATAACCCCTAGACTATTTGAAATGATCTCAAGTTAAAAGACAACATTGTTTAGTGACTACATAAGCTTTCACATAAGATGTTGCTTCTAAAAAAACTAAACTCAAGACCAGTCATGTATTCTACTAGATGCTTTCAACCTCCCAACAAAAAGTTTGAGAAATAATCCTACAATATTATCTTTATTATATCAAATATGCTCCAACCAACAACCACAAAATAGTTTAAAATAAGGTAGTCAACTTGACCTTTGCAAAACCTGCACCATATTTGCTTAAGTTAAATATTTTTCATGAAGTCACAGCTATAGTACTATAAGTCATAAGTCATATGCTATATGTTGAAAAAAAAAGAATAGAAAAACCAAGCCAATTAAAGATGACCCCAATTAAAGCCTACTTAATGACAAGAAAATAGCTTATAAGTACCACATACAATATGTATGGTTTCAACTCTTAATAGATGTGAAGGTTCTTACACATAAATTTGGTGCATGCTAGAATAAGTTAGGAATTTTATAACTTAAATTCAGCTAAATGAATTCATTTCAATTGTTTGAAAGGAAGGAAGAAAATGTACTTATACAATCTACACACAAGTACATCATGCAATAAGAAGATTTCCAACACTAATCAATCATGACCAAAATGCGTATAGTAATCTACTTCACAAAGCTGACAACAAGAGTTAAACTAAAAAGGGAGCAACTTACATAGTTAAGTATCTTATCCAGAGTGAAAACATGCATTAGGATTCTAAAACATCAGCAAGTACTTTGACTGAAGTCCAAATTAATATTTACATTAGAAACCCCAACTTGTCAAAAATAGAGGCAATTAATTTATTATCTACAAATTGTTTTAGTCATCCACTTTAGCACTTGCAAGAATGCTAAAAATTCAAACCTTTAAGTAGAATAATTAAATGGATGTCCATTGGTTGTAAGCATGCTAGTTAAGTTAGAACAAAATAAGATAATTAATATAATCTTTGAAAGACTTAATCAAATGATTTTTTACCTGTGACAGCACAACATGTATAGCTTCTTGAAATTGGTTTCACATTCTTTCTTGCATTTCTCTTTGGCGATCATTAAAACGAGCCTCCATCTCTTCTCTCATTTGACGTTCTTCCACTAATTGGGCTTGAACCCTAACTAAAGTTGTCAAGACCTCATTGGTTTGCCTTCTAGCTTCATTTGCCTCTCTTGGTTGTGCTGCTAGTTGTTCTTGAATAGCTTCAAGTTCAACAGATTTAGAATTTGTTGGCCTTGGTCCTTTTCCACGTCCTCAGCAGTATCCTGATCTCTGTTCAATTGTTGATTCAAAAGTTACATTATTTATTAGAATTAGGTTTGTACCTTCCTAAATGCCTTGTAGCTTCTCATAGACAAGATCACTAACTTTTTGCTAAAATAAATATAAATGATAAAGTTAATTATAAAAGATCAAATAAATATTTTTCATAAATAGGCTACTAAGCAATAGAGAATTTCATTACATCAACTTTCTTAGAACCTTCGTTAACCCAATCTCTAATCTCTGGATTCCTCTACTTACACACAATTCAACTGATTAGGATAAAAATAACTCAAGCATAACATAAAGCATTAAGGTAAAATAATTTATCACCTTGTTATAGCTAACACATTGGAATGTTTTTCAACCACAATAATGGTTTATGAGCTGTTTTGCCCTGTTTCTCTTGTTTCTTTAACTAAGTCTCTACCACAAATAAAATTTGCTCTACGAGTATTTGCTGAATAGGAGCAATTCATATGATGAACCCTATTTGTTTCTTAGTAAGCTAGTAAAGACATGCAAGGATAATAACCTAAAAATTAATGCTACTTCACAAAAATTATAAGAACCTGAGTTATCTTCTAATTAATTTGTAAGAAAATAGAATTATTCCAATAAGAGAGAAATAGAGATATAATACCATAAAAGTTGGAGAACTAAAATTATCAACCAAATATTCTCACTCTTCCTTTGATAAGTCACTTGGCATGTTCTCTAAGCATTGTTCCTTTGTCGCAAACTTTAGAAAATGTGTATGCAACCTATTATGCCTATAACGAAATAGGTCTCTTGTCTCATTTAGAATAGCCCTTTTAATTGTGTTAGTATCTAGAAGTCTAAATGAATCCTGAATTGAAGGGTGAAATATGAATAACTAAGAAAAACATATATTAAAGCATAATTCTAAATGTTTGTAAATGTTGAAACTTAAAGTATAGCATTTATACCAGCAAATTCATCACTATTCTTTCCTTGATAATATCTGGAAAGTCCTTCCATGTTTCTACATTTTGTAAGGCATGTTGATGGACTATGACTGAAAGAGAAGTCACAAAATCATTAGCACCTTCACTTACTGCAATATTCTAGTCTGGAGGGATAATGACATCCAACTTTCCATTAGAACTTGCTCGACATTTTTTTTCAACTCTTAAGCCTCTAGTTGGCCCTTTTTTAGCTTTCAAAGATGTTGTTACATAATATATATACATATATATATATATATATATATATATATATATATATATATATATATATAGACACACACACACACACACTTAAACAATGATATACTTTCTAGTATTTGAAAGGCAACATTGTATACTTTAGCTTAATAGAAGTAAAATCTAAATATACCTGTAGCTTGAGTTATTGAATTGCTAGGTGTCCCTTTTGAACCACCCCTATTTGAAACTTGGTTTGTATTAGTCATATTGATAAGCTGAAAATTAAAAACAAGTAAAGTACCTATTGATAATACTTAAAAATAAATAATTGGTTGAATTGATTTGATACACAAATGTACACTGGAATATAAAGACTCTATCTAGGAGATAAAAAGGAAACTAATCTCCTTAATGAAGAGGAAAATATTCTGCCTAATAAAGAGGGAAATAAAAACTGATTCCTAAAATCTTTCTACTAGTTTAACTAATCAAATATAACCAAATATAGCATATAATCAAATATAATACATAAATAGACAATATTCTAGACGATCTTTCAACACCCCCCTCAAGTTGGCATGAATATATCACTCATGGCAAGCTTTCTAACTAAATTCTCATGTTATGCCTTAAGGAGTCATTTAGTGAGTATGTCAGCTACTTGACTTATGGTAGGTATATAGGACATGCATATCATGTCACTGTCAATCTTTTACTTGATGAAGTGTTTATCCACTTCTACATGCTTTGTTCTGTTGTGTAGAACTGGATTATGGGCTATAGAAATTGTAGTTTTGTTGTCACAATAGACTTTAATAAGTGCAAGTGTAGGAATCTTCAACTCTTCTAGAAGTTTTTTGATCCATAACACTTCACAAAATCCATGTGCAACAGACCGAAATTCTGCTTCGACACTACTCTTTGGAACAACACTTTATTTTTTGCTTCTTCAAGTGACCAAGTTACCTCCTACAAAGGTGCAATATCCTGAGGTAGATCTTTTATCATTGACATCACCTGCCTAGTCTGCATCTGTGTAAGTCTCCACCTGAAGATGGCCTCTATTTTTGAACAAAAGTCCTTTGCCTGGAGTCCCTTTTAGGTATCTCAAGATTCTAAACACAGCCTCAAAGTGAGTAAGTCTAGGTGAATCCATGAACTGGCTTACCATACTTATTGCAAATGCTATGCCTGGTCTAGTATGTGCCAAATAGATTAATTTTCAAACTAGTCTTTGATAACATTCTCGATCCATGACTTCATTAGCTGCTACTGCTTTCAACTTTGCATTGGGTTCGGTTAGAGTATTTGCTACCTTACAATTAGTCATTCTTGTTTCTTTAAGTAGATCAAGAATATACTTGCGTTAGTTGATAAAAATTCCCTCCATGGATATATCAAATTCCATTCCGAGAAAATACTTTAGCTTTCCTAGGTCCTTAATACCAAATTTGACCTTAAGTTTCTTCTCATTATCTCCAGTTATGATTATGTCATCAACATAAACTATCAGTATGGCTATTTTTCCTTTGGTGGAATGCTTGAAAAATAGAGTGTGATCAGCTTGGCTCTGTGAGAACCCATGTCTCCTAACAACATTTCCAAAATGCTCAAACTAGGCTCTAGGAGACTGCTTTAGTCCATATAGAGCTTTCTTCAGCTTGCACACTTTCTCCCTTCCAAGCTTTTCTTCAAATCCAGGTGGTAAGTCCACATATACTTCTTCTTGCAATTCTCCATTTAGAAAAGTATTCTTAACATCAAACTGATGAAGTGGCCAATTGGAGTTAACTACAAGATAGAGAAGTATTCTAACAGAGTTAATTTTAGCAACAGGAGCGAAAGTTTCTTAGTAGTCTATACCATGAGTTTGAATAAATCCTTTCGCTACAAGTCTTGCTTTGTATCTTTCCATACTTCCGTCAGCTTTACATTTTACAGTAAATACCTATACATACCCAACTATCTTCTTATTTGCTGGTAGATCAATAATGCTCCATGTGTTATTTTTTCTGAGAGCATTCATTTCTTCCATCATAGCTAATCTCCAACTTAGGTCACTTAAAGCTTCCTAAATAGTTCTTGGAATAGACAAATTAGAAATCTTAGACACAAATGCTTTATGAGTATTTGACAATTTTTCATATGATAAGTATTTTGCAATAGGATGTTTAGTGTATGCTCAGGTCCCTTTTCTCAATGCAATAGGAAGATCAAGGTTAGAGGAAGGTATATCCAGAGATGAAGAAGGACTAGGAGTGGAAGGAATTTTACATTGAGTTATAGGATCATCACTCAGCAAATTGGATTACATGGAGAAATAAATTGATTAGTAGTCTATTTATGAAACCTTTTTCTAGTATAAACCTGAAGCTCTGATGGAGTTACTTTAGTTACTTCTCCCCCTGTCTCTAATAAAGTAACATCTGGTAAAGGTACATGTAAGGTTTCTTAAAAATTATCTTCCTCAACTATGTTCTCCCTTTGAAGAGAATTTTTTGGAAAGAAAGGCTGATCCTCAACAAAACTGACATCCATACTCTCAAAATTATTTTTAGTAATAGAGTTAAAACATTTGTACCCCTTTATTAGATGCATAACCAAGGAAAATACAGTTTTCAACCTTTGGATCAAGTTTTGACCTGAAAACGTTTGATATATATACATAACAAACATAACCAACAACTTTTAGGGGAAGATCTACAGTTATCTGAGATGTAGGAAAAAAATCTTTTAAAACCTGTAAGGAGGGTGTTTTAAATTTTAAAACTCGAGATGACATTCTATTTACTAAGTAACAGGTAGTCAAGAGTGTATTATCCCAGGAATATTTTGGAACATTCATTGAAAACATAATGGCTCGAGTAACTTTAAGTAGATGCCTATTTTTTCTTTTGACAATGCCATTTTGTTGTGGTGTGTCATGATAAGTTAATTGATGAATAACACCTTTTTAAGACAGGAATATGCCCAAATATTGATTAAAATACGTAGTTCCATTATTAGTTCTTAGAATGCCAATTTTTGTTTGAAATTGATTTTCAATTACGAGAAAAAAAATCTTTAAACCATTTTTCAACTTCATATTTCTTTTTCTAATAGATAAACTCAACATATTCTTGTGTGGTCATCAATAAAAGTCATAAACTATTTTTTACTAGAAAGTGTTTTAGCCTTGGATGGGCCCCAAACAGCACTATGAAACAAGTAAAATGGTTTTCAAGTAGAATAAGACTTTATTGGAAAAGAAACATGGTGATCTTTAGCTAAATGACAAGCTTCACAATGAAGTTTTGAACAGTCGATTCCTTTAAACAATTCAAGAAATAGGTGTTAGAGATATGGAAAGCTAGGATGTCCTAATCTTCTATGCCATAACATTACTTAAGCATTGACAAAGATTGATTAATACTACCTAATCCATGAACTTTTTTATTCCAGGAAGTTGTTTCATCAAAGTAGTACAGTCCATTTATTTCTCTAGTAGTTCCAATCATCTTCCCCGAGTTCTGTCCCTGAAAAACTCAAAAAGAAGGAAGGAAAAAAATTGTACAGTTAGAATCCTTAGACAATTTACTGATGGAAAGGAGATTACAGGTAAGTTTTGGTACATGTAGAACATATTTTAGAGTAATTTTTTTTGAGATTCTAATATAGCCTTTGTCTACAATTGATGAACTACCATAAACTATTCTAACCTTTTTAACACCAGAATACAGACAATAGAAACTAAACAAATGCGAATAACTGGTCATATGATCGGAAGCCCCTGAATCTATGATCCAAGGATTAGTTATTTTAAGAACAAAAAGTGTCAAAGGGTTGTTACCTATTTGTGCCACAGAACCGATAAAAGCATTAAGTAATGAATGAGTTTTTAGTAGTTTAAGAAGATGATCTAACTGCTTTTTACTGAATGGAGATGATTCAGCATTATTTGCTGTAGGTGAACGCTGTTCACCAGCTTTGTTTGGCTTACCAAGTCTGTCGTTCAGCTTGTAGAAGGTCTCTTGAGTATACCATGGTTTTCCATAGTATTTACAGCGCAGGTTATTTTCATCTCTTGTTCACTGGTTCTGAGACATTCTATGGTTGACTTGGGCTTTAGGAATGGCTAAGGCTGACCCTTCTATAGACCCGGTTGCACCTGCAGTCCTTTTTCCCAACATCACTTGTCTACGACTCTCTTCTCTTTGCACCTCTGCAAATACTTCCCTAATTGAAAGGGGGTTTCTTCCAATAATTCGACCACAGACTTCATCATATTCAACGTTCAAACCTGCAGGAAAATTAGAATCCTAGGGTTTGAATTCGCTTCCTTGTTCCAAAAATGTCTGAGTTTACATCAGAGACTTCTCGGTCATCTCAATCTGAGCCCCAAGCCACCTAAGGTTCATCTGAAAATCATCCTATTTAGATCACTACGATCAGACTAAATGGTGACAATTACATTTGATGGTCACAATCTGTTCGTATGTACCTCTGGGGGAGAGGCAAGATCAACTATATCACAAGAGACATAACAAAGCCTGACAAGAAGGACCCAACCTATGTGTCCTATATCGGCTGCCTCAATATTTCAGGTACAGTTTATATATCTGGTGGGCCATTCCACTTAATGCCAATTGATTTTTGGTTAGAATATCATATGGTATCAGAGCCAAGATCTCATCTTTGTTGTCTACTTCGTTAGGCTTGTTTTTGCCTACTTCATTAGGCTTGTTTTCGCCTACTTCGATAGGCTTGTTTCCACCTACTTCTATAGGCTCGCCTGTTCCATTTAGGCCTTTGTGGAAGGGGGTGTTAAGAGTCTCATATCGTCTGCCTCAATATTTTGGGTGCAGTTTATATATCTGTTGGGTTACTCCACTTAATGCCAATTTGTTTTAGTTTGAAATCTCACAATACTAAATTTGTTGAGCATTTTAAATCACAAGTGAAGACAAACAACAATAGTATGATAAAGATATCATGCTAACTTTAAAGCTAAATAGCATAACAACTAAAAAAAATTGACTTCAAAAAAATTAAAGGTAAATACAAATTGCATTTCAACAATGGCTACAAAATATTATAAACAAAAAATGCACAGTAGTATTCATAAACTATTGCCAATCATCATCCTCAAGTTCTTCACTATTGGATGTGTCTCTATTTGAATAACTAGAGTCATAATCTTCAATTTCAAAATCTATTGTGGATGCATAAACAACCTCTTCCTCTTCTTCAATTAGGATAGCTTCATCAATGCTAACTCCAGCAATATCATCCCTTCTAAGAATGTCATTATTACTATGAGTTTGATATTGAGTCAAGTCAATCCACATCTCAGTTAATCCATTAAGTTAGTAAGGTTCTGACTCATGATCATTACTATCAACACCATCTGGTATGTTAAAGGCACCTCTAGCCTTACTTTAATTATTATATGCCAATTTGCATTTGAACTATACTAAACATAATAAACAGATTCAACTTGAGCTGTTAACATAAATGGATCATTTTTGAAGTGTAATCTTGTCACATCTACATTTATAAACCTATAAACATCCTTTTTATAGCCTCTACTTTGGCTTCTACCATGAGGTGGAATCTTAAACCAATCACACTTGAATAATATTACTAAATTCCTTCCCACATATCCTATCTCATATATCTTCTGTCTTACACCATAGTACTCAAGATTCTCATTGAGTTCATCACCTTTAACTATTACCCCACTATTTTGAGTTTTCAAATTTTTTTCACTCTCTTTTGTGTGAAACCCGAAACCATTAAGAGTGTATCCTTTATGAGAACAAACACGACAATTTGGTGCTCTAGCTAATGCTAACAATTATGAAGTCACTTGAAAATTTTTACAACATGTAAACATACCACCTGTATAAATTATAATCCAAATATTCAAAGTCAGTATATGTCCATATTATTCAAACTTTTGGTATAATGATAATAGAATTTTAAACAACCTATACCTCTTTTTCAAACCTAGGAAATGAATTCCTCATTATGTTCTTTCTATGTTTCCATTATTTTCTCTTTTAAGTACTTCTTTATGTTCCCTAGAACATTTTAATGTAAGAGAAAACTCAAACAAGTTAGGACATCAGACTAGTAGGGAAATGTAGCAAAGATAATTGAAAAAAAAGTTAGATATCTTACTCAATCCATGGTTTGACTTCCTCACAATTTTCAAGTATATAAAAATGGGCTTTTTTAAGTTCATTCAAGTCTAGACTTATCCATTCTTTACCATCTAATGCTCTACCATTTTTATCAAACACAGACAAGCAACCATGAGTATTATCAAGACAAGAGTAAGAATTGCGATATTCTCGAGTTAACTTTGTATCCATATCATTCAAATATCATTCACAAAGTGTCATGGCTTCTTTTGAGATATAGCCCTCAATAATGGAGCACTTAGGATGGGCTTTATTACGCACATAATGCTTTTCTGTGCATAAAATTCTGACAAGTATAATAATAAACTTAATATATATATATTGTCGCGATTGAAAAATCGCAGCGGGAGCGGCGAACAAAATAAATTATTAGGAGTCGCCACTAATTTTATTTAGAATAGGAAAAATTAGAAAACCTTTTTAGAAAATGGTCTTTGGAACCAGATTGGATTCGAGAGTCGGTTATGCGTAGGGAATGGTGAAAACTTAATCCTATAGCACCCCTAAAACATCCGTACTAAAATGGTTACCTTAAATTAATTATGCAAAATTCGATGATCTCAAAATATATTTGTTTTACCTTTTTTTTAAGAAAATAAATAAAACAAAGAATTTGTGAAAATTTAATTTTTGGCTCTTGACGAAATAGAGATTTCGCTCCTACGTATCCTCAAGTGCAATGAAGAACTCAAAGTCACGTAGTTCTTTATAAAATGCTTGTGGGATGGTTGTTTTTAATTTAAAAATGAATTATTAAGCTGTCGAAACTCAGATGATCATAAAAAAATTATAGGATTAACAAGCTGTTACAACTCAGTTAATCACATTTTATTCTTCTAAAAAAATAATTATTTTTATTTTTTTAAAAACTCATTTAACCGTTTTTATGTTTTTTTTTTCAAATGAATCATCAAGCAGTTACAACTCAGATGATTACAAAAGTTACAGGATCAACAAGTTGTTACAACTCAGATAATCCTGTTTTATTATTTTTTTAAAAAAATTTATTTTTTTATATCTTTTATTTCATCATTCTTAAATTTCTATTTTTTTCCTTATTATTATTATTATTTTACCCTTTTAGCCCCAATAAGCACATTTGCCCAAAATAAAATTTAAAAATCAAACAAAACAAAACAACATAAGCTTACGAAAAACAGGGGGAATTCTTTTTTAGTTGCAGATGAGGAAGGAGAGTGCAGGAGTGGAAGCCGACAATTGGTGACTAGAATGTGATGGCTCGTGTCGAGTCACGGTGACTTGGGTGCTGGGTCACAGATTGGACTTGCACGGCTACTGCACGGGTTCTGGTTAGCCGGATCTGGGTTCTTAGACACGGTGTGGCTTCACAGGTGTTTTCAAATTTTCGATCGAGGCTGTTTGGGCGAGGTGCAGCCGACTGGATCTGGGCATGAGTGTTGGGCAACGACGGCTTGGGAGGCAAGGCTGCGGGTCATGGCTTGGTGGTTGACGGTCGTGCGGAGTGGAGGACGAAGTGGCGCTGCTAGTGGTTGCACAACCACTGTGAGCAGGGGTTGCGGTGGTGACTGTGTCTCATGGTTGGGTCTTTACAGTTGATGGATAGATCTGTATTGCAGGGGTGTGTTGACACTGGTGGAGGCTGTACTTGGTAGTGGAAGGTGATGGCTTGGAGAGGTAGGGGATGAAGGCTTGGACGTGATAAGGATGGTTTGGTTTTGTGAATAGTGAAAGTGAAAGTTGGTGGTTACGGAGGATATGGGTGTTGTGGGGTGGTTGTAGATGGTGGCTACGGGCAGGTTGGAGGTGTTTGAGGTGATGATGGGTTTTTAGCCTGGGGTGTGTTATAGAAAAGGCTACATGGTGAAAAGAAAAAAAATATGGTTGCGATAGGTAGAAGTGTATACGTGAGGCTAGGCTTTTCTTGCTGTAGTGTGTGTGTGTCTGTGTGTGTATTAAGGCTGAAGGATCAAAGTGCTCTGAAGTTGAAGCGAGTTATGTTTTTATAGGAAGAATTAGGCTCAAATGTTTAAGTTAGAATGCGATTAGGATTTGTTTAAGATGATAAGTTGTCATCTGTTTAGGATGGGTTATGGTTAGTTTAGGATAAGTTTATTTAGGACGAGTTATGGTCAGTTTGTTTAAGATGAGCTTAAAGGGTTAGGATAACTGATGAAGTTTGTTTAAGATAAGTGCTGGTATATGGGTTGTGGGTTAACGGGTTGAATCATGGGTTATAGGTTAATGGGCCACTAAGTGAAAGATCGATGAGCCTTTTTTTTTCTTTTTTTTTTTAAAAATACTCCAGACAAAATTAGGTGTTCACAATTGCCCCTCTTTACTTGTTTCTTACTAGATAAAAAGAATAATTGTAGTTTTTCATTTTATCACTGTAAAGAACGAGTAAAGACATGAACTCAAATTTTGTTCGGGAGCGACAAGAAAAACAAAACAATATGAGAACAAAAATGCAAAGAGCGATGCGCTCAATGATAGAAATTTAAATGACAGGGAGTCGATGCCATCAAAAGTAAAGGACAGGAGTCGATGTGCTCAAAGTAGAAAACAAGAGCCAATGCGCTCAAAAAGTAAAAGATAGGAGCTGATGCGCTCAAAAGTAAATGACAGAAATTTGAAAGACAAGGAGCTGATGCGCTTAAAAGTAAAGGACAAGAGCTGATGCGCTAAAAAATAAAAGATAGGAGCCGATGCGCTTAAAAAGTAAAAGACAGGAGCCAATGAGATCAAAAGTAAATGATAGAAATTTAAAAGGCAAGGAGCCGATGCGCTTAAAAGTAAATGACAAAAATTTAAAAGACAGGGAGCCAATGCCCCCAAAAGTAAAAGATAGGAGCCGATGTGCTCAAAAAGTAAAAGATAGGAGCTGATGCGCTCAAAAAGTAAAATACAGGAGCCGATGCGCTCAAAAGTAAATAACAGAAATTTAAAAGACAGGGAACCGATGCGCTCAAAATAAAAGACAGGAGCTGATGCACTCAAAATTAAATGACAAAAATTTAAAAGACAGGGAGCCGATGCGCTCAAAAGTAAAAGATAGGAGCTGATGTGCTCAAAAGTAAAAGACTGGAGCTGATGTGCTCAAAAAGTAAATGACAGAAATTTAAAACACAGGGAGCCGATACGCTCAAAAGAATTGACAAGAAAAGTAGATGCAAGTAGTCAATGTGCTCAAAAAGAATTTAAAATGCAAGGAGCCAATCCGCTCAAAATAAGTGATAGAAATTTAAAGGAATATGGAGTTGATGCTCTCAAAATAATTTGAAATGCATAGAGCTAATTCGCTCAAAAGAATTTAAAATGCATGGAGCTGATACACTCAAAAGGATTTAAAAACTACACGGAGCCGATGCGCTCAGAATGCATGGAGCCGATACGCTCAATAATGCATGGATTTGGTGGAATTTGAAAGGTAAGAAAGAGATCTACAAATCTCATAGTAACAACTTTTTGTAATTAAGCTGCCATTAATGTTGAAGATTGGATAAGGATTTTTAAAAAGATTTTATTTAGATTCTCGCACTATCCTGATCATTCCTCATTAATTGAGTAATATCTTGAGTCACAGAGATCAGATTGATGCGTCGTTTGAAGCACTAAAAAGCTAATAAAAAATCCTACAAATTATCTTTTGAGATCGAGGGCAGATTCTGCTATCTGGTAGGTGAGAAAATTGTACAAGTTATATACGAAAAGCTATCAGGTTTTCTATAAAAAGGAGAAAACGAGTTTAGCAAAACAACTCTCTTTTGGTTTAGAAAATACACAGAAATATACAATTTTAAAAGGCTCAAAGACAACGAGGGGATGAGCCCTTGGAGAGGAGGAGGAGCAATCATGGAGCTCTCATAGAGTTGGAAATCGAATAACCATTGAAGGTGCTTTGGTTTCTTTTTTACGGTTCTATCATGATGAATTCTCTTTCCTCTTCCTATCTCTTCTTCTCTTTTGTCATATGTATCTAAATTTATGTTTTTCTAGGGTGAAGATGTAACTTTATTCAATCGACATGTATTAAGATTAAAATTTTAATTAATTTTTTTGCTATTCAATTTGAGTACTTATTATGGTTCTTAATGCTTTTATGAATTGGTCACTCAAAAATTGATCTGATGAGATGTGTGTAGAATTGAAAGGTTTGCATATAACTTAGATTATAAATAATAAGTGTCATAATTTATAATCATCTAAGAATAGAGGTGATAGGTTGTGTGGGAGAATTGTAGTATTTTTCATGAGAATCCATATAGTGAAAGTCATGCTTTTAAGAGTTGGGGTTTAGATTATGAAATTGACTAAACTTTGATAATTAAAGAGAATTAACTCACCAAGGATTTATCTTTTAATTAATTAAGGGATTCTCTCCATCAATTGAATGACTAGAAATTAATTAGAATAAAGATCCCAAAGTTACTCTATTGTTTATGATAGATTGTTAAACTAAGTGAAGTTAGATCCCTAGTGTTTTAATTTCGTGCATTCTTATATGTTTTTGTATTTTATAATTTTGTGTCTTTAATTGTTTTAAATCACTCTTAATTATTGGTTGCCTAAATATTATTAATATTAAAGAAGTTGTACTTAGTAAACTAATTCCTCGTGGGAACGATATATTACTCATCATTTATTACTTATGTGATTTGGTACACTTGCCAATATCACAACAAGTTTTTGACGCTGTTGCGGGGAAATTAGGCTTTTATTAAATCATTAGTATTTAGGAAGAGTACTACACTAGGCTATTTTTTTTTCAATTTGTTACTTGTGGTTGGCTATACTACAGTGAAGATTAGTTTTGATGATAACAAATGTGAAGATGATGAGAAGACCAAGTCCAAGAACTTCAAGATTAGTTTTAGAACTTAGAGTCTTTTTTGTATGGAGATCTTTTTGGATATCTCATTGTTTTTACAAGATAAGATAAAAATAGTTTTAAACTAAAATCCCAAAACTGAAAATAGTCTTGAAAATAAATTAAAAGGTTTTGGTGTTTTGAAAATCATTTAGACTTTTTCTAAAAGTATTTTCAAATGTTTTTTAAACAGTGTTATTCAAATAAAGGTCTCTTTATTCGAATAAACCAAGCTTACAAAAACTGTCTTTTAACTAAGTTATTCGAATAACTCAAGAGTTATTCAAATAATGTTTTCAAAATCCTGTTGCGCGCCTCTGGTTTTCACAAGTGCTATTCTAATAGCATCTCTGCTATTCGAATAAAAGCTTTTTAGAATGGCTTCTTTTTATATAAGCTATTTGAAAACCCCAAAGTTATTCGAAAAGACCTATTTCTCGAAAAATGTTTTAAATCAGTGTAATTCGAATAACCCTCATGTTATTCGAATAACCCATATCTGAACTGGTTATTTGAAAACAAGTTATTCGAATAACACAAGAGTTATTTGAATAAACACGCGTTACAGATTTAGAAAAAATGATAATATTCACATTAATTACGAGAGTTAATTCTTCTAATGGCTATTTTCTTCATAGACTCTATAAATAGTGACTGTGGATCACTTCTGAATTTTGTCCAACTATCTGAATTAATCTTTGCTTGCTTTGAAAAGTGACTTACAATTTTTACATATTTTTTGTGCTCTTTTCGCCAAAACTTTGAGATATCCTTAGAAAGCTTCCTAGTGGTTCAATTTGTGATATTTACTCTTTGTGAGAGTTTCTCTTCATCTATTTTCTGCTTCCTTAACGAGGGTGAAGTATCCCTCAAGTTTTGTATAAGGGTGAGCTATCTCACAAGGTTGAGGTTTTAGCACAAGGGTAGAGTTTCCCTATATGTGAAAAGTGCTCTAATTTGTAATGGTAGCAAGCACTTGTTTAAGCTTATATTCATAGTGAAAAATCTTAGATAATTTTTCGAGGACTGGATGTAGGCCACGAGTGGTTTAGTGGTCGAACCAGGATAAATATTGTGCCTGCTCTTCTCATCTTAACCTCTTTATTTACTACAATTTATCTATTATTGCTTAACTGTTTAATTTATGTTCCTAAGGCTTTTTATCCTCTCTTTGTATTCACATCTTTTATTAAATAGCTTCAAATTATTTTGTTTTAAAAACATTTGTAAAAAATTTTTATACTCAATTCATCCCTCTTCTTGAGTACTAGAGCTACTTGGTAACAAGTGGTATCAGAGCTTAGCAGCTTCAAGAGAACATGGCTTTTTCAAATGGTTTTTCAGAGGGATCTTCCATAAACCATCTACCCTTTTTCAATGGGGATGGTTATGCCTATTGGAACGAAAAAATAAAAATCTTCATCGAAGCTATTGATCTTGATATGTGGGATACTGTAAAAAATGACGCATTTATACCTACAAAATAGGTCGATGGTGTAAAAACTGAGACCCTGAGAAGTGATTGGTTTGATGAGGATAAAAGAAAACTTTAACATAATTTAAAAGCCAAAAACATCATTACCACCGGTTTGGGGTATTATGAATTTTTCAGAATTTCAAATTGTAAAATAGCTAAAGAAATGTGGGACACTTTACAAGTCACCCATGAGGGTACTAGTGAAGTAAAGAGGTTGAGAATTAATTCTCTTACTCGCGAATATGAATTATTTAGAATGAACTAAGGAGAAAACATTCAAGAAATATAAAAGAGGTTCACCTACATTGTAAATCATCTTGCATCTTTAGGAAAGAATTTTACTACGAAGATTTGATTAATAAAGTTTAGAGATGTCTGAGCAGGATTTGGCAACCCAAGGTGACAGCCATATCAGAATCAATGGATTTGTCAACAATGACAATAGCTACCCTTTTTGGAAAACTTTATGAACATGAATTGGAGCTGAGCAGATTAAGTCAAAGCGAAGAAAAGAAAAAAAAGGAAATCACACTTAAAGCCACCTCCTCCATTATCGATAATGAAGATGAAAATGATGGAGATAAAGCGGACAACTTTAAGTTAAATGAAAAGAACCTCAGTCTCCTAGTAAAGAAATTTGGAAGGTTCCTCAAAAAGAAAAAAACTCAAAGAAGACCGCATTTTCCCCCAAAGAAAACCCATCGCAAAGTGGAAGAAGTAAGCATCATTAACTCCAACCTGTTACGAGTGCAGAAAATGAAGACATTTGAAAAGAAAATGAAGACATTTGAAAAGAAACCCTCCAAGAACAGAAAAGGAAAAAGAGTTTACATAGCATGGGATGACAATGATATGAACTCTACTGATAGTTCAGATAGTGAAGAAGCCCATCTATGTCTTATGGCCATGGGAGAAGAAGAAGAAGAAAGTGACAATGAGGTAAATTCTAACTATGACTTATCGCCCTCTTATAATGAATTATAAAATACTTTTGAAGAATTGCATACGAATCGATAAGGCTAATAAAATTGATTTCCTCATCTAAGAAAATAATTTATTCTTTGTAAAATCAAATTATTTCTTTAAACAAAGAAATTAAAGAATTAAAAATTGAAAATGAAACATTAAGATTAATTGATGCTTGCCTAATTTGCTCTTCGCATGCCTCAACATCTTCATCTTGTTCATCATGCTAAATTCTTGAAAAAGAAATTGACGACTTAAAAAACACCCTTTCTAAATTCACTTTTGGAAGAGATAATTTAAATATTTTATTAGGAAAACAAAAAGTGGCTTTTCAAAAATCCGGGATTGGGTACAATCCTAAAAATTAGCAAAAATTTTATAAAAAATTCTTTGTTCACTCAAGTACTTCAAGTAGTCCTTTTATTAAATGTGTCTATTGTGGGAAGAAAGGACACAGTGTGTCAACATGTAATGCAAGGAAAAACATAAATACAAAAAGTGGAACAAAAATGGTTTGGGTTCCTAAAGGTACTATACCCAAAACTAACACTCAAGGACCCAAAAAAATTTGGGTACCAAAAGTTAAAAATTAAACATGTGTTATAGGTATGCTTGAAGGCCAAAAGTTCAAATTGGTACCTAGATTGCGGCTGCTCCAAGCACATGACCGGAGACGACTCCAAGTTCACATTCCTTGTTCCCAAGAATCATGGACATGTAACCTATGGAGATAACAGCAAAGGGAAGATTCTTAAAATCAGTAAAGTCAGCAAGAGTCCTAATTTCTCTATTGATAATGTATTGCTTATTGAAAGACTCAAACATAACTTGCTTAGTATTAGCCAATTATGTGATAAAGGAAATAGAGTAATCTTTAATTCAAATTGTTCCATAATTGAAGGTAAAAATGATAAGCATATTAAATTCGTGGGTCATAGAGTTAATAACATTTATATGATTAGCCTCGATGATATATTCTCAAATGATGCAAAATGCCTCTTAAGTAAGGAAGATGATTCTTGGTTGTGGCATAGAAGAATTGCACATATTCACGTAGACCACTTAAAAAAATTGGTCTCTAAAGAGCTAGTAATTGGATTACCTAAGCTCAATTTTATAAAAGATAAATTATGTGATGCATGTCAAAAAGAAAAACAAGTAAAGATCTCTTTCAAAGCAAAAAATATCATTTCAACCTCTAGACCTTTATAACTTTTACACATGGATCTTTCTGGACCATCTAGAACTATGAGCTTTGGTGGGAATTACTATGCGTTAGTGGTTCTGGATGATTTTTCTAGGTTCACATGGATCTTATTTCTTTCTATTGGGAATTGCGGATACAACACGCAGAGAAAAACAGGGATTCCCACCGAGGATCCATGCGAAAAAGTCATAATCCGAGTTTTAAATGATTTACCTTTTGAAGCGTGAATCATTAACACCGTAATAAAAATGATGTCTCTGCGGTATCTACACGAACAGACTCACGAACGTCCAACGTTCGCAAAGAGGAGCCTTACGTCTCTCACACAATGCTAGCTACGAAGAGAAGAGAAGAAACCTGTCACTCTCTCACTCATTTTTTTATAGGTGCGGCTAGGGTTCTGAAATTATCTATATTAGCAGCCCCTTAGCAGTACTATTTATAATAGTGACTACCTTAAGTGAATGTGAGCAGCAGCAAGGTAAGCTGTGCAACCCTAGACCCATCTGTTATGAGTCTGGCCCATATTTGAATCCGAGTCCAACTTGGATCCATTGCTCCAATTTTAGTCTGCTCTATGTGTGTGACCCTGCAGGTTCTTATTACATTGGCAGTAATATTAAAATCCCATTTTAATATTACAACCAGTGAGCGGTATCTAGCAACACATCGCTGCTACCTAAGTAATAAGAATGTCAGTGATTTGACATAACCTTTCCGTGACCAATGTTTCCGTGTTGTTTAGTCCCTTTGTAAAGATATCTAGATTGAACACAAGGCATGGAATGCGTCACCCTTGTATAGTCCAATCATTGGTTTCCTGATACTCGAGTAGACTTTGTAATAACAAATGAGATCAATATCTCATATTGACTCATTTGAGTATGGCCATGCATTTCGCAGTCTCGCTCAATCAGGGGGCCCGAAGATATTGCTCCTATTATGTAGGAGTGACAAATCCCATCTAGGCCACTCACATCCCTTTGCATGATTCACGGTATATCCAATAACTAATTTTATAATCACCTTGTTACAAATGACGTTTGATAGCATAAAAACACACAACTCCTCATGTAGGAATCGTAGTGAGTTCAAGTCAAAGGACCACAGACACCATTGTCACTATGAGAATCACTTATGACACTCACGTAACGATCCATGTAGTGTTCTCATGGTGGGTCAGTCCAGTACATCATTACTCTAATATGTACCCATGTGAAGACTTGATATCTCATATCCATGACCCGTGAGATGTGGTCATCAGTCTATGCACATACTAGTCTCAATGTATTATTGTTGTCCTAATTAACAATAATACTTGACTAAGGACATTTAAGAATAGTGTTGTAACCAAAAGGATCTCATGATAAAGTCATCCATTTGATGTCCTATGGCATCAAACTTACTATTCTAAGGACTTTATTATGTTTATCAAAAAAGAACACAATAAATGAAATGCCTCATATATAAAATAGCATAATAGAATGTATGTAAATACAGAAAATGTATTGGCCTCTAGGGCATACACCAACAATCTCCCACGTACACTAGAGCCAATCAGGCATATATCTAATGCCTAAAGACCTAGTGTGACCCTCATGCTTCTGCTGTGCAAGAGGCTTCGTTAGTGGATGAGCTATGTTATCATCTGTTGGTACTCTGCATATCTTCACATCTCCTCTATCGATGATCTCTCGAATGAGATGGACGCGCCTAAGTATATGTTTGGATCACTGGTGAGATCTAGGCTCCTTAGCTTGTGCAATGGCTCCATTTTTATCACAATAGAGGTCCACTGGGTCCACAATGCTAGGAATAGCGCCAAGTTCAGTAATGAATTTCCTGATCCAAACAGCCCTCTTTGCTGCATTGGAGGCAGCAATATACTCACCCCCTGTGGTAGAATCGGTGACTGTCTCCTGCTTTGAACTCTTCCACTCACAGCTTTCACCATTTAAGCAAAAAATATAACCCGATTGTGATCTGGAGTCGTCCTTATCGGTTTGGAAGCTAGCATCAGTGTAACCTTTTACAACTAGCTTTTCCTCGCCTCCATATACCAAGAACGAATCCTTAGTCCTTCTCAAGTACTTAAGGATGTTCTTGATAGCAGTCCAGTGACTCTCACCGGGATCAGACTGGTACCTACTCGTCAAGCTCAAAGCATACGAGATGTCTGGTCGTGTACAAAACATGGCATACATGATAGATCTAATTGCAGATGCATATAGAATCTTGCTCATGCGATCTCTCTCATCCTGGGTGGAAGGGGATTGAGCCTTAGATAGGCTTACACCATGTGACATAGGCAAGAATCTTTTCTTGGATTCATGCATGTTAAATCGTCTTAACACTTTGTCTATGTATGTACTCTGACTTAGGCCAAGCAGTCTCAGTGATCTATCTCTATAGATCCTGATACCTAATACATAGGTGGCTTCGCCCAAGTCCTTCATAGAGAAGCAGTTCCCTAACCAAGTCTTTACGGACTGTAGAGTAGGGATGTCATTTCCAATAAGTAGTATGTCATCTACATACAATACCAGAAAGACAATAGTGCTCCCATTAACCTTCTTGTAGACACAAGATTCTTCTTCATTCTTGATGAAACTAAACTGTTTTATCGTATAATCAAAATGAAGATTCCAGCTTCTGGAAGCTTGCTTCAATCCATAAATAGATCGTTGCAACTTGCATACTTTTTTAGCATCCTCTGGAGTGGCAAAACCCTCAGGTTGTATCATGTACACATCTTCAAGAAGATTTCCATTAAGGAAAGTAGTTTTGACATCCATTTGCCAGATTTCATAATCATGGTATGCTGCAACAACAAGCAAGATCCGAACGGATTTAAGCATTGCAACTGGGGAAAAAGTCTCATCATAGTCTACACTATGAATTTGTTTGAAACCTTTAGTCACCAATCACACCTTAAAGGTATGCACATTACCATCTATGTCAGTTTTCTTCTTGAAAACCCACTTGCACCCAATGGGTTTTACCCCTTCAGGTGGGTCAACCAAGGTCTATACCTGGTTGGCATACATGGAATCCATTTCGAGATCTTATGGCCTCAAGCCATTTCTCAAATTCTGGGCCAATAATGGCTTCCTGGTAAATCACAGGCTCATCTTGATCCATGAGCAATACATCACCTTGTTGGGTCATGAGAAATCCATATCTCTCTGGTTGATGACGTATCCTGTTAGACCTACGCAGGTCTTGTACTACTAGAGCAGGTTGCTGTTCCACAACATTTTGTGGAGGCTGCTCTATTTCCACCATTGGCTCATTGCTGCTTTGTCAAACTTGAATTTCTTCAAGTTCTACTTTTCTCCCACTGGTTCCTTTGGAGATAAACTCCCTTTCTAGAAACACAGCTGTCCGTGCGACAAACACTTTGCCTTTGGTTTCCTTTGGATAGCCCACAAAGAAGCATTTATCTGATTTAGGTCTAAGCTTATCAGAAACTTGACGTTTCACATAAGCTTCGTAGCCCCAAATCTTCAAGAAAGATATACTGGGCCGTCTCCCAGTCCATATCTCATATGGTGTCTTTTGAACCGTTTTAGATGGAACATGGTTAAGTGTGAAAGCTGCTGTTAACAGAGCATGTCCCCAGAAGGAGCCTGGAAGGTTTGCATAACTTATCATGGATCAGACCATGTCCAACAAGGTCCAGTTCCTCCTTTCAGAGACACCATTCCATTGTGGTGTTCCTGGTGGAGTGAGTTGAGATATTATCTCACACTCTTTTAGATGATCATCAAATTGTTGTCTTAAGTATTCTCCTCCTTGATCTAATCGAAAGATTTTAATACTCTTGCCATGTTGGTTTTGTACTTCATTCTTGAACTCTTTGAACTTTTCAAAGGATTCTATTTTTGCTTCATAAGATATACAAATCCATATCTACTGAAATCATCAGTAAATGTAATGAAGTATTGAAAACCGCCTTTAGCGAGTATGTTTAGTGGCCCACATATATCACTGTGTATAAGGCCTAAAAGATCACTGGCCCTTTCACCTTGTCCAGTGAATGGGGCCTTTGTCGTCTTCCCCAATAAACAAGATTCACATATCTCATATGGTTCGAAATCAAATGAGTCAAAGAATCTATCTTTATGGAGTTTGGAGATGCATTTCTCATTTATGTGGCCTAAACGACAATGCCAGAGAAAAGTTGGGTTCAGATCGTTTGATTTAAACCTCTTTGTATTTATGTTATAGATGAGCGTTTCGAGATCAAGTACATAAAGTCCATTACTCAATTGTGCACTACTATAAAAATATCATTCATATAAATGAAACAACACTTGTCCTTTATAATAAAAGAAAAACCTTTCTTGTCTAAACAAGAAACAAAAATGATATTCCTACTAATAGCAGGCACAAAATAGCAATTCTCTAACTCTATTACAAGCCCGGTGGGCAAAGATAATAAATAAGTCCCTACAGCTAATGCAACAACCTTTGCTCTATTTCTCACTCGCAGGTCGACTTCGCCCTTCGTCAATGATCTACTGCTCTTTAGATCCTGCACATTTACACAAATGTGAGATCCACATCCAGTATCTAATACCCATGATGTAGAAGTAGATAAATTGACTTCAATAACAAAAATACCTGAAGTGGAAGTCTCACTTCCCTTCTTTTTTTTGAGCTCCTCCAGGAATTTAGCACAATTCCTCTTCCAATGTCTGGTCTGACCACAATATAAGCATGTACCTTCCTTAGCCACTCCAGCCACTGGTTTTAAGCCAGAAGTGCTGGGCTTGGACTTATCATTGCCCTTGCCCTTCCAGTTGTCTTTGGGCTTTTTCTGTTGTTTCTTGCCTTTATTCTTTTGGACCATCATTATGGCCTTCCCTTTGCCTTTGTTAATATTCTGCTCAGCAGTTCTTAACTTGCCTAGCAGCTCTAGTTGTGATTTTGTCAATCTCATTCATGTTGTAGTTCATGACAAATTGACTAAAACTTTCCGGCAACGATTATAGGACTAAGTCAGTGGCCAACTCTTGACCCAAAGGAAAACCGAGTCTCTCTAGGTTTTCAATGTACCCAATCATCTTGAGTACATGAGCACCAACAGGGCTTCCTTCTACCATCTTGCACTGAAACAGTGCTTTAGAGACCTCAAATCTCTCATGTCTGGCTTGCTCTTGATAGAGCTTCTTAAGGTGTACGATCATATCGTATGCATCCATGTTCTCATGTTGCTTTTAGAGCTCAGAGTTCATGGTGGCCAACATTAGACATCCAATGTCCAAGGCATCATCTTGATGCTTCTTATAAGCATCTCTTTCAGTTCTAAGGGCATTAGCAGTAGGTGGCTTAGGAATAGGCTGTTCCAAAACATACAACTTTTTCTCTTACTTGAGGATAATCCTCAAATTCCTGTACCAGTCTAGAAAATTCGTTCGAGATAACTTGTCCTTCTCAAGGATGGATTGCAATGATAAAGTGCCCGATGTGTTTGTTGCCATGGTAATCTATTAACAGAAATATGCAAAATATAAGTATCATGCCATAAACATATTTAATGAGGTCTTTTAATTAAATATGTCTCCAACTATTTTATTCAAGTCAATGACCCTCAGCATTGACTCGAAAAATCCCATCGTAAGATTTCCTAGTGGGCCAAGATCCATATTTCACCTAGTTTTGAGTCAGTTTTGGCTGATCACCCAAAATTCAGCTATTTAGGTAGGAAACACTTTCCAATTGCATCACATGTAACTTTATGCCTCTAAGCCTTCAATCCTATTGAAATGGCCTAGTTAAGTCAGACCCAATGGTTGGCAGTTGGATATTACCTTTATCCCATCGCATCTTACTAATATAGATAAAGACATCCTACTTTGGCAGACCTGCACTTGATCGATACTAGTCTTGACGAGTGCCACACATTGGAAGGTATCGCATAATGACTTAATATTTACTTTGAGGGAATTATTATTATTATTATTACTAGATCTCACCATTTATTAAACTGTTTATCATACCATAAACATTATCCATGCATCTCATACATAAAAGCATATAATAAAAGTGACATGGTTATGGCCCCTAAGAGAGTAGCATTAACTAAGCCAGCTTCACCAAGCATCTCCCACCAACGTCCTCACTTGATGCCGTCTTCTTGCCTCCACATCATAATTACATTATATAGAAACCTCTTTTACATTCGAGGGGAGTTAGGTGAGAAGAGAATGTACAATCAGAATGTAAAGAGAAAGGCACGACACGCAGGTCGTATTTATTAAAACCAAAAGGCATAAAAGGAGGACTAAGGCCATAACCATGCACCATGCATCACAAAAACATATAAACTCATAATAATAATACATTATTATTTTTTTTACGAGTCATAAAAAAGGATATAAAATATCACATTTTCGAAAAACACCCTACGTAGAGGTAGCACGAGGGTCCCGCTGCCCGGTCAGCGGGCGGGGGTCAAAGGGAGGCTGCCCCTGCCCGAAAAATTAGACCATAAGCAAGAGCTGAATCTCTTGCGCCTCCCTTGAACCTTTGTGTCGCGCGGAACCCTAAGCCTGAACAACATGAATACTTCATGTGCCGCAGGAAATCCTTGCGCCGTCGTTCAACACTTGAATCTTAGGCGCTTCCTTGACGACTTTACATCAACACTTGATGCTGCTGCCGTAAAACAAGAATAGGGTTTCCAAAACCCCTTGCGCTGCGCCTCTTGTGCAGAAACAAGGATTCCATAATGCTGTACGTATCACATACATACCAGAAAGCTTCGTAAAAACATACATCTTAATACAAAATGGTTTTCACAGAACATATGAACATTTTCATGGGTTTTTTTTGAAAATAACATCACAGTTTTGCATACAACATAAGAAACAGAATATGTTTTCGCAAAGAGTTTCATACGGTTTTTGGAAATAACATATTAAAGATCATATCTTTTGTCAAAAACAAGAACAGAAAACATGTTATCTCACGTAAATGAAAACAGAAAACTAAATCATGGTTTCACAAGATGCTCTGATACCACTGTTGGGAATTATGGATACAACACGCAGCGAAAAATAGGGATTCCTACCGAGGATCCATGCGAAAAAGCTATAATCCGAGTTTTAAATGATTTACCTTTTGAAGCGTGAATCACCAGCACTGTAATAGAAATGATGTCTCTGCGGTATCCACACGAACAGACTCACGAATGTCCAACATTCACAAAGAGGAGCCTCACGTCTCTCACACAGTGCTAGCTGCAAAGAGAAGAGAAGAAACTTGTCGTTCTCTCACTCACTTTTCTGTAGGTGCGGCTAGGGTTCTGAAATTATCTATATTAGCAGCGCCATAGTAGTACTATTTATAATAGTGACTACCTTAAGTGAGTGTGAGCAGCAGCAAGGTAAGCTGTGCAACCTTAGACCCATCTGTTATGAGTCTGGCCGATATTTGAATCCGAGTCCAATTTGGATCCATTGCTCCAATTTTAGTCTGCTCTATGTATGTGACCCTGCAGGTTCTTATTACGTTGACAGTAATATTAAAATCCCATTTTAATATTATAAGTAGTGAGCGGTATCTAGCAATACATCGCTGCTACCCAAGTAATAAGAATGTCAGTGATTTGACATAACCTTTCCGTGACCAATGTTTCCGTGTTGTTTAGTCCCTTTGTGAAGATATCTAGATTGAACACAAGGCATGAAATGCATCACCTTTGTATAGTCCAATCATTGGTTTCCTGATACTCGAGTAGACTTTGCAACAACAAAAGAGATTAATATCTCATATTGACTCATTTGAGCATGGCCATGCATTTCGCGGTCTCATTTAATCAGGATGCCCGAAGATATCGCTCCTGTTATGTAGGAGTGACAAATCTCATCTAGGTCACTCACATCCCTCTGCATGATTCGCGGTATGTCCAATAACCAACTTTATAATCACCTTGTTATAGATGACGTTTGATGGCATTAAGACACACAATTCCTCATGTAGGAATCATAGTGAGTTCAGGTCAAAGGACCACAGACACCATTGTCACTATGAGAATCACTTATGATACTCACGTAACGATCCATGTAGTATTCTCATGGTGGGTCAGTCCAGTACATCATTACTCTAGTATGTACCCATGTGAAGACTTGATATCTCATATCCATGACCCGTGAGATGTGGTCATCAGTCTATGTACATACTAGTCTCAATGTATTATTATTGTCCTAATTAACAATAATACTTGACTAGGGACATTTAAGAGTAGTGTTGTAACCAAAAGGATCTCACGATCAAGTTATCCACTTGATGTCCTATGGCATCAAACTTACTATTCTAAGGACTTTATTATGTTTATAAAAAAAGAACATAATAAATGAAATGCCTTATATATAAAATAGCATAATAGAATGTATGTAAATACGAGAAAATGTATTGGCCTCTAAGGCGTACACCAACACTTTCACACAAAAATGATGCATTTTTAGCTTTTAAGAAACTTGCCAAAGTTATTCAAAATGAAAAAGGTTTTTCAATTACATCCATTAGAAGTGACCATGGTGACGAATTTGAAAATCATGATTTTGAAACTTTTTGTGATGAACATGACATTGAATATGATTTTTCTACCCCTAGAACTCCACGACAAAATGGAGTTGTAGAAAAGAAAAAATGGTTCTTTAGAAGAAATGGCAAGAACTATGATGAGGCTACACTTCCTAAGTATTTTTGGGCGGATGCGGTAAGCACCGCTTGTTATGTAATGAATAGGGCTCTTATAAGGCCAATATTAAAGAAAACCTCATATGAATTATACAAAGGAAGAAAGCCAAATATCTCACATTTTCATGTTTTTGGTTGCAAATGCTTTGTTTTGAATAATGGAAATGATAACCTAGGAAAGTTTGATGCTAAGTCTAATGAGGGTATATTTCTTGGTTATTCAAATCATAGCAAAGCCTTTAGAATTTATATGACTGTTGAAGAATCCATTTATGTTACATTTGACAAAACTAATCCAAATGGACCGAGAAAGGATTTTGTTGTTGATGATGTTGCAGAGGCTTTGGCAAAACCTCACTTGGATAACGAGGAGAAAGAAGAGAGGAAGCAAGAAAAAAGTCAAGAGGACCCCCTAAATCAAGAGAACTCACAAGCCACGGACCTTCCTAAAGAATGGCAAACCTCAAGGTACCATCCGCATGACCAAGTAATAGGTGATGTGTCCAAAGGTGTAATTACTCGAAACTCAATTAGAAATGCATACAACCATATGACTTTTGTTTCTCAAATTGAACCTAAAGACTTAAATGAAGCCTTTAATGATGAACATTAGATCTTGGCAAATGCAAGAAGAGCTAAACCAATTTGAAAGAAACCAAGTATGGGAATTAGTTCCAAGGCCCAGTGATCATCCAATTATATACACCAAATGGGTCTTTAGGAACAAGCTTGATGAAGCTGACCTAACAACAAGAAATAAAGCTAGGCTTGTAGCTAAAGGGTGTAATCAAGAGGAAGGAATAGATTATGAAGAAACCTATGCACTTGAAACTAGACTAGAAGTTATTAGAATGTTACTTGCTTATGCTTGCATCATAGATTTTAAGTTATATCAAATGGATGTTAAAAGTGCATTTTTAAATGGTTTTATTCAAGAGGAGGTATACGTTGAACAACCTCCAGGTTTTGAAAATCTGGAACTACCTAACCGTGTTTTCAAACTAGAAAAGGCCTTATATGGCTTAAAACAAGCTCCTAGAGCTTGGTATGAAAGGTTGAGCAAGTTTCTTTTAGAACATGGTTTTACAAGAGGAAAAGTTGATACAACCCTTTTTATTAAGAATAAAAAGTATGATATTCTCCTTGTACAAGTTTATGTAGATGATATTATCTTTGGTGCTACTAACGAGTCTCTATGCAAGGATTTTTCTAATATAATGCAAAGTGAATTTGAGATGTCCATGATGAGAGAGTTCAATTTCTTCCTTGGGCTTCAAATTAAGCAAAGAAGGAGTGGAACCTTCATTAGCCAATCCAAGTATTTCAAAGAACTCCTTAAAAGATTTAGGATGGATAACTCAAAGCATATGGACACTCTAATGAGCACCTTATACTACTTAGACAAGGATGAAGCAGGTAATCCCATTGAAATCACTAAATACAAAGGTATGATTGGATCCCTTCTCTATCTCACTGCTAGTAGACCGGATATCATGTTTAACGTCTACATGCGTGCTAGATACCAAGCCAATCCTAAAGAATCGCACTTAAGTGTAGTTAAATGAATTATGAAATATCTTGGTGGCACTTCACAAATGGGCTTGTGGTACCCCAAAGGTACCACTTGTAGTCTTGTTGGTTATTCCAACTCCGATTTTGCTAATTGCAAAATGGATAGGAAAAGCACTAGTGGGACATGCCACCTGCTTGGAAGTTCTTTAGTTTCTTGGCATAACAAGAAACAAAATAGTGTGAGATTATCTACTGCTGAGGCTGAATATGTTGCTGTCGGAAGTTGTTGTGCCCAAATCTTATGGATGAAGCAACAACTTCTAGACTTTGGACTTCAGCTGGATCACATCCCTATAAGATGTGACAATACTAGTGCAATCAATTTGATTAAGAATCCCATTATGCATTCTAGGTCTAAACATATTGAGATAAGACATCATATCATAAGGAATCATGTTCAAAAAGGTGATTGTGTTTTAGAATTTGTTGAGACAACGAAACAACTTTCTGATATTTTCACAAAAACTTTACCTAAAAATACCTTTTTTCACTTAAGAAGAGAACTTGGAATTCTAGTTCAATCTTGCATATAGTTCTTATATTTATTGATTTATTATTGAGTTATTAATTTTGAATTATTACTGACTTGAGCATTAGAGATATCCCCAAATCCTTTTTTACAGGTAAACCATCATTGGGTAAGCTTCTGCTTCTAAAATTGCACCTTCTGAATGTGTTTACTAATATTTTTTTGATAGGTATATTCGAATAAACCTATGGTTATTCGAATAAACTCAATCAACTGTTAAGAAAAATGGGTTGCTTGTCAGTTCTATTCGAATAAAATTAAATTTATTCGAATAATCTGAAACCAGCAATCACAGAGCTTATAATTGATGTCTGTCTTATTCGAATAAACTCTATGTTATTCAAATTTATGTGCTACATGAGCCTTTATCTATATCTTTCTTATATCTGTCCTATTCGAATAAGTGGAATCTTATTCGAATAATGCTTTCACGAGGCTTTTGCCATCATTTGGTTATTCAAATAACCAGAAGGTTATTCGAATAAATCCTTGGCAGACAGCCAAGTTATAGGGCTAGTTATTCAAATAACCTTAAAATTGTTCGAATAACTTCTGGCAGAAATGCCACGACTGTTGGTCTCTATGCAAGTTTTTTCGAATAACATCTTTACTATTCGAATAAACATGGGCTCCTTATATATATACCCCTGTATCTATATCTTTTTTATATCTGTCCTATTCGAATAAGTGGAATCTTATTCGAATAATGCTTTCATGAGGCTTTTGCCATCATTTAGTTATTCGAATAACCAGAAGGTTATTCGAATAAATCCTTGGCAAACAGCCAAGTTACAGGGCTAGTTATTCGAATAACCTTAAAATTATTCTAATAACTTCTGGATGAAACGCCATGACTATTGGTCTCTATTCAAATTTTTTCGAATAACATCTTTACTATTTGAATAAACACGGGCTCCTTATATATATACCCAACACTGTCCAAACTTTATTTCTCTCTATTCTATTTGATTCTCTCCTCTATCTCACTTAACCTTCCGCATCCCTTACCCCAAACACGTCTCTCTTACCATTTCTTCTCTACATCCATCATCATCCTCCACCATTTCTTCACTCTCACAACCACCTTCACCGTACACCATCCTAAATCTCATTATCCAACAATGGCCTCTTCTTCTTCCCGCGTTAAGCGTCCTTGCATGAAGACTACCCCTTGCAACAACCAGTTGGACCTACAAAGGTTATCCTCCAACAATGAGCAACTGGGTCGCTTCATTTCTCACTTTCGGGGGTGAAATCTTGTGCAACCGAAGTACCTTGACTTGGGCTTCTTTGAGAACGAAGGTGACTTTGACTTTCTCAACCTTCTGGACCATCAAGGTGTGCTTCGTCTCTGCGCTCACAAGTCTGTCCTCTACCCAGACTTAGTGAAAATGTTCTATTACAACCTGAAGATTGATGGGGAGGACTTACACTCTGATGTCTTTATTCAATATATGGTTATCACCCCTCGTGACTGGGAACAGATGTTTAGGTTGCAGACCATTGGTCGCAACATTGAGGAACACATTAGTACTCTGGACCAAGAGTACAAGAAAATCCAGGCCATTGAAGACATACTGAAAACTGGTATGGCCTTGCCTCAAAAAGGTGTGAAGGGAGGAATGATGAAAGCCAAGACAGACTCTTACATTATGCCTACGCTCATATTTTGGCACCTTGAGGGGGCAGCTATGCCTACTTGAGTGAAGATGACATCTTTATGATGTGGCCCATAAAGAAAGGGTACCAGGTTAACTGGCCCACTTTCATCATAAAGTATATGACGAAGGCAAAGGGTAAAGAATAGTCTGAATTGCCCTATGGTTTGATCATTTCTGCCTTCTTAGGCAAATACCCTCAGATTTTGGAAATTGAGCGGGTGACCACACTGACTCATCATCACGTTTTTGGGTCTTTTACCCTAAACAAAATGAAGATGATAAAAACTTCTGACAGTTGGGCGTACCTGGACGAAGTTAAAGATGATGACCGAGAAGACCACCTTGTTGCCCCTGCTGCTGAGATACCTGCTCCTACTGTTCCTACTGCTGATCCAGTCACTTTGGATTAAATCATGATAGCCCTGCAGGACAACAAGGTCTTTATGGAGAACACCTTCTCTATCCTATTTGATATGATAGAGGGTGTAAAGCGTGAGCAAGCTGCCCTTCGCACATTGCTGCCTTAGCGAGCACCTGACTCTCCTCCTCCTCCACCGGATGCTTATTTTTAGGCTTTGATTTTTTATTTTTTGGATTGTTTTTGTAATGGCTGTTTATTTTCTTATTGTACATGTGTCTTTGTTTGGCCGATTTAATATTAATGAAATGCCTGTTCTAATGCATTGTCTATTCCTTTTTTGCGCCTGAAATTGTGTGAATATTTTTTTTGCAATGCATATTATCTATTTGCCTTGGTCCCTTATGCTTTTTGATCAAGCAAAAGGGGGAGAAAAATAATAACTAGTAACACTTGAGAAAAGATAGGTAAGAATAAAACAAACTATTAGATTCCAAAAGAAAGGGGAGCTGCACATATCTCTGATATAAATCACCTCTTACGAAAAAGAGGGGGAGTAAGTTCTCTAAGCTTTAACTTTGTGAATTCCAATTTATCTGAACTAATACTTTTCTCAATGATAGTTTGTCATCATCAAAAAAGGGGAAGAATATGGTTGGCTATGCTACAGTGAAGACTAGTTTTAATGATAACAAACATGAAGATGATGAGAAGACAAAGTCCAAGAACTTCAAGATTAGTCTAAAGACTTAGAGTCTTTTTTGTACGAAAATCTTTTTGGATATCTCATTGTTTTTACAAGATAAGATAAAAATAGTTTTAAACTAAAATCCCAAAACTGAAAAATAGTCTTGAAAATAAATTAAAAGTTTTTAGTGTTTTGAAAATCATCTGGCCTTTTTTCTAAAAGTATTTTTAAATGTTTTTTAAACAATGTTACTCGAATAAAGGTCTCATTATTTGAATAAACAAAGCTTAGAAAAACTATCTTTTAACTGAGTTATTTGAATAACCCAAGAGTTATTCGAATAATGTTGTCAAAATCCTGCTGCGCGCCTCTGGTTTTCACAAGTGCTATTCGAATAACATCTCTGCTATTCAAATAAAAGCTTTTTAGAATGACTTCTTTTTATATAAGCTATTCAAATAACCCCAAAGTTATTCGAATGGACTTGTTTCTCAGAAAATGTTTTAAAGCAGTGCTATTCAAATAACCCTCATGTTATTTGAATAACCTATATCAGAACTAGTTATTTGAAAACGTGTTATTCGAATAGCACAATAGTTATTCGAATAAACACGGGTTACAGATTTAGAAAGAAATGGTCATATTCACATTAATTACGAGAGTTAATTCTTCCAACGGCTATTTTCTTCAAAGACTCTATAAATAGTGACTGTGGGTCACTTCTGAATTTTGCCCAACTATCTGAATTAATCTTTGCTTGCTTTAAAATCTGGCTTACAATTTTTGCATATTTTTTGTACTCTTTTTGTCAAAACTTTGAGATATCCTTAGAGAGCTTCCTAGTGCTACAATTTGTGATAATTACTCTTTGTGAGAGTTTCTCTTCATCTATTTTTTGCTTCTTTAACGAGGGTGAGGTATCCCTCAAGTTTTGTATAAGGGTGAGGTATTCCTGAAGGTTGAGGCTTTAGCATAAGGGTAGAGTTTTTCTGTGTGTGAAAAGTGCTCTAATTTGTAACGGTAGCATGCACCTGTTTAAGCTTGTATTCATAGTGAAAAATCTCGGATAATTTTTCGAGGACTGGACGTAGGCCACGAGTGGTTTGGTGGCCGAATAAGGATAAATATTGTGTCTGCTCTTCTCATCTTAATTTCTTTATTTACTATAATTTATCTATTATTGCTTAACTGTTTAATTTCTATTCCTAAGGCTTTTTATCCTCTTTTTGTATTCATATCTTTTATTAAATAGCTTCAAAGTATTTTGTTTTAAAAATATTTGCAAAAAAATTTTATACTCAATTCACCCCTCTTGAGTACTAGAGCCACCTGGTAACAAGTGGTATGAGAGCTTAACAGTTTCAAGAGAACACGACTTCTTCGAGGGCAGATTCTACTATTTGGTAGGTGAGAAAAATCATACAAGTTAGATACGAAAAGCTGTCATGTTTTTTATAAAAAGGGAAAAACGAGTTTGGCAAACAACTCTTTTGGTTCAGAAAATACAAAAAAATTATAGAGTTTTGAGAGGCTCAAAGATAGCAAGGGGTATAGAATTGTCTTTGCCCCAATGGTTTAATATATTAAGTTTTGATGATGACAAATTCAAGACAAAAAGAATGATGCTTATGCTTCATAGATGTGCTTAATAGATGAAAAATGCATTACAAAAGAATATTGATCATATTACATAGATGTGCTTAATGAGATATATTGTATCATGCATAATTATGTATTTTATCTAGTTATATTTCACTTAATAATTATACAATGAGATATGTGTAATATTCTTTATATAATATATCTAATAATGCTTTATATGACTTATATTGAATTAATATTGAATTTGACTCTATTTAAATGAAAATGTGCAAAGTGTTCTTTGTTGCATCCTATATATAGATATCCATTAGTAATTAATAAATATCTTATTTGGATGTGTCTATGAAAGTCATATATGCATGTTAGACTAACTAGAGCTATACATTTATGAATCATGTATATGAAGATACTGAATTATGAATTTAGACTAACTATGTTTGTTTAAGTGAGCAATACTTTGCAGGATAGTCCAAATACCAAGAGTGGGCATTGCAATAAGAAAGCAAAAAATCACAACTATGCTTAACTCAAGAAGAATGAGAATGAAAAGATATTCTAACCATTTACAAGATTTGAAGAGAATATTTTCTTTGGAATCTTGGATTACATCAAGAAATCAAAGGATTGGTTGCGTGAAGATCAAGTCCCAAGATCTTCAAGAATAGCTTATAGGACTTAGATCTTATGTAAAGGTAAATGGGAATCACAATAAGCTCAAATATGTTTTAAAATATTTACAAATGTTTCTTACATGCTAAAATGCCTAACAAACATGTTTTGAAAAGCTAGTCTTGGTGGTAATTCAAATCTATGAAAAATAGCTAAGTTTGTGTTTTGTAAAACTGACCTTTGGTTACTATTTTGATCATAACTTGCAAAATACTTTGAGTTTTGTTCTGAAACTTATTTCATATGAAAATAGACTCAAAGATTTTTTCAATGAGTGTCATTTGCTTTAAACGGATAAGAAACAAAGAAGTTATGACTATTTAAAGTCAGTTTTCAAAACTAAAGTGCAATAACCGATTATGGATTTTCCATAACCGATTATTAACTAAGTTAGGAGCATTTTTCATGTTTTTAAAGCTCCTAACTGATTAGGCCATTTCCCTAATTAGTTATTGAGCTAATTTCTAAAGCTCCTAACCGATTAGGTCATTTTCTTAATTGGTTATTGAACTAATTTCTAAAGCTTCTAACCGATTAGACCATTTCCTTAATTGGTTTTTAAGCCAATTTTAAAAGCTCCTAACTGATTAGAAATTTCCTCTAATCGGTTATTGGGTAAGTCAGGAGCCAATTTTAAGGCTCCTAACTAATTAGGAGAAATTGATAATCGATTATCTGGGTAGCAGAAACAAATTTCCAATAGTTCTTTTTGAGCATTTAATGCTCTCAACCACCACCAACAGCTCTAAAATGCATTGAGCTATAAATACAAGTGTTTGTGCATCAAAGAAATGTTAGAGATCAATCCAAAAATCATTGTTGAGCATCAATACGAGCTTTGACTGTCATTTCCATAAAATCTCTATTTATGAGCTAAAGTGTGAATATCCATATACCCATTGAGTTTCAATTTGTAATATCCACTCTTTTGAGAGTTTATCTTTCTTAAACACTTTGATTTCCTATAAAGAGGGTGAGGTATCCCTCTAGAGAAATGAGTGAGGTATCCCTTGATTATAAAGAGGGTGAGGTATCCTTATTTTGAGGCTCAAGTACAAAAGGTGAGACATCCCAGAGGTGTGTTGAGTGCTCTATGTTGTAAAGGTTTTCAAGCACCTGTTCAAGCTTGAAGGTTTAGTGGAAAACCTTGGGTGGTTCACTTGAGGACTGGACGTATGCCACAAGTGGTTGGCGGTTGAACCAGGATAAATATTGTGTTTGCTTTTCTTAACTCTATCTCCTTTACATTTGTGTCTTAATTATATTTTCTTGAGTTGAATTTGATATCTAGCTTATTTGCTTGATTTATCCTATAGCCTAAGTGGTATTTGAGAAATTCCTAATAGTTGTACCTTTGTTAAACTTATCCCGCTACATGTGTTGATTGAAAATTTCAAAATGTATAATTTTCCAAAGGTATTTTAAAAATTGGTAATCACCAAATTCATGGAGCTCTCATAGAGTTAGAAATCGAATAACCATTGAAGGGGCTTTGATTTCTTCTTTATAGTTCTATCATGATGAATTCTTTTTCCTCTTCCTATCTCTTCTTTTCTTTTGTCATATGTAGCTAAATTCGTATTTTTCTAGGGTAAAGATGTAACTTTATTCAATTGACATGTATTAAGATTAGAATTTTAATTAATTTCTTTTCTATTCAATTTGAGTACTTATTATGGTTCTTAATGTTTTTATGAATTGGTCACTCAAAAATTGATCTGGTGATATATGTGTAGAATTAGAAGGTTTGCATATGACTTAGATCATAAATAATAAGTGACATAATTTATAATCATCTAAGAATAAAGGTTATAGGTTGTGTGAGAGAATTGTGGTATTTTCCATGAGAATCCATATAATGAAGGTCATGCCTTTAAGATTTGAGATTTAGATCATGGAATTGACTAGGCTTTGATAATTAAAGAGAATTAACTCACTAAGGAATTATGTTTTAGTTAATTAAGGGATTCTCCCCATCAATTGAATGATTAGAAATTAATTAGAATGAAGATTCCAAAGCTACTCTATTATCTATGATAGATTGTTGAATTAATTGAAGTCAAATCCCTAGTGTTTTAATTTTGTGCGTTCTTATGTGTTTTTGTCTTTTCTAATTTTGTGTCTTTAATTGTTTTGAATCACTCTTAATTATTAGTTGCCTAAATAGTATTAATGTTAAAGAAGTTGTACTTGGTAAATTAATTCCTCGTGAGAACGATATCTTACTCATCATTTATTACTTATGCGATTTGGCGCACTTGCCAATTTCACAACACTTAGGTAAAATTTAAGGTAATTTGTAACTGGGGTCTTTAGTGTTTATTCTAGTTCAGAAAATCTTCTAACACTTAGGAATTTTTAACTTTAGAATCGATTTAGCATAAGACATTCATGGTAGGTACATAATGGCAAACCACGTATGTCATAACCTGTGTTGCCAATTAATTTCACAACTACAAAATGGTTATGACTAAGTGTTAAGGATTTGGGTATGTACCCATAACTCATGACCAAAACACATAAGTGAATTTTGTGGGTTGTTCCTCTTAATCTGGAATCTAAAAGATCTCAGATCCCATAAGGAACGAGCTATAGACATTCTCAAGACGTTTTCCGGCTTGAGGATCTTTGAATTGTTAAAAGAAATTTTGGATCCCATAAGGAACGAGCTCTATAGACATTCTCAAGATGGAGTTTGACTTGAGGGTCTATTGGGATTTTGGATATATGATGCATAAAGACTTCATTTTATTGATTGAGCAAAGGACCGAAGCCCATACAATGTATACCCACAAAAATTGGCGCAGACCAAACCTAAATTAAACTAAGAGACTAGGCCTTAAAGGGCACTTAGCTATAGCACTTTCTAGGTTTATCCACATTCGAGTAGTTTTTTATTGGCTTGCCTATTAATGTCTCCAGGGTGTAAGCTCACTTGCTAGTGTTGATTACAATGCGGTAGGGCCCTTCCCAATTAGGGGCTAACTTCCCTTGGGAGGCATTCCTACTACTAGTGTCCGTTCTCTAGAGTACTAAGTCTCCTGGCTGAAATTTTCTTAGGACAACTTTCAAGTTATAATGAGTGGTCATCTTTCGTTTGATGGCTGTCTCATGTATATGAGCGACGTGCCTTCTTTCCTCCAAAAGATCTAAGTATTCTCTTATCAGTCCAGGGTTGTTTTCAAGAAAAAATTATTAGTGACGCTAGCTTAGTTCCCCTATTTCTACTAGGACCATAGCCTCACACCTATAAGTGATTTTAAAGGAGATTTCACTTGTTGTAGAGTGAGGCGTAGTCTGGTAGGCTTAGAGGACATGGTCTAGTTGTTAAACCCAATTTTCCTTAGCTTCAACCAACCTCTTTTTAATTCCTCGTACAATAACCTAGTTAGCAGGTTTAGCTTGTCCATTCATCTTAGGATTCTCAATGGACACTACAATAGTGCTTGATTTTTAACCCAGCAAGCAGCTTCTCAAAATCCTTATCTTTGAACTAGGTCCCATTATCAATCACAATGGACTCTGGAACCTTGAACCTGGTGATGATATGACGCCAAGTGAACTTTTGGATCTGGGCAAAGGTGATTGTGACTAGGGGTTTTGCCTCAATTCATTTAGTGAAGTAGTTCATGGCCACCACCAAGTATTTCAGTTGTCCAAATGCTTGAGGGAATGGGTCCATGATATCCATACCTCATCTGTAGAATGGTCAGTGTACAAGCATTATGGATAGTTCCTCTAGAGAGCTTGATAATATTCTGAGTGGCACTGACATTTATCATAGACTCAAACATGTGCGAGGGAGTCAGCTTCCATCGTTGGCCGATAGTATCTGGCCCTGAGTGCCTTTAGAGCTAAGGCTTTGCCTCCTAAGTGGTGTCCACAACTACCCTCATGGACCTTGGCCAATATATATTTTACTTCTTTTGGCGTGAAGTATTTAATGAGAGGTGAGGAGAACCCATGTCGGTATAATCGCCCATCATAGATGGTGTAATTGACTACAGTTTTGATTAATATAAAGGCTTCCTTTAGATCGTTGGGCCTGGCTCCAGATTGTAGGTACTCCATGACTGGGGTAATCCAAGTACATTTCTTTCTTGCTACTTGGAAAATGGCTATGTTCATGATGGAAGGTTAAGAGAAGGTCTTTTGGACCACAGGGCAGTTGTTGCCTGAACTCTAAGTGTTGGCCAATTTGGACAAGAGATTCGCTCTGGAGTTCTACTCCTTGGGAATATGCTCTATCTTAGCAGCCTGGAAATGTTTGAGGAGCCCTTGGACTTTGGCAAAGTACTTCTGAAGGAGGGGGCTTCTTGGCTTGATAATCACGCCAGATCTAAGAGGTCACAAGTTGGGAGTCACTGCAAAGTGTGATCTGAGCCGCTCCCATATCCTTGGCCATTGCCAGTCCGGTAATACATGCTTTGTACTCTTCTTGATTGTTCGAAATAGGGATCTCAAACTTCAAAGAGTTTTCCACTATTATTCCTTCAGAATTTTTCAAAATCACCACGACACCACTTCCCTTGGGGTTTGAGGAGCCATCGATAAATATGGTCCAAGAAATTCTCTCAGGGTTACTAGGGTCCGATGTGAGTTCTGCCAGAAAGTCAGAAAGTGCCTGAGCCTTTATTGTTAGTCGTGGCTCAAATATGATTCCAAACTCAGAAAGTTAGATGGACCAGGCAATCATTCTTCTTGCTAGGTTTAGCTTATATAGTATCTGACGGATAGGTTAGTCCATCCTCACCACTATTGGATGACACTAAAAGTACTGTATAAGTCTTTTGGCTATAGTGATGAGTGCGAAGGTAACCTTCTCTATTTTATGATAGTGGAGCTTGAGGCCTTATAATACCTTGCTCACAAAATAGACCGATTTCTATCCCTCCACCGTCTCCTGGATTAGCAGTGAACTCACGATATCTTCATGGATTGAGAGAAACATGTACAATGTCTCACTAGGTTCTGGTCTTGTCAGTATAGGGGGAGAGGACAGAAGGTTCTTCAAGGATGTAAAGGCATCCTTACACTCCAAAGTCCACTCAAAATATTTTCCCTTCTTAAACTTTTTGAAGAGGGGAAGAGATTTATGAGTAGCTTTAGCAAGGAAATGTGTGAGGGCTGTAATCCGGCCTATCAACTATTGCACTTCTTTATTGTTCTATAGGCTACGCATGTTGAGCACTGCTTGACATTTATCCAAGTTTGCTTTTATCCCGTGGTGAGTTAGCATGGAGCCTAAAAATTTACTTGCTTGGACCCCGAAAGCGCACTTCTCTAGATTAAGTCTCATGTTATGCTTTTAGAGTTATGCAAACACTTCCTCGAGGTCCGAGATGTGTGATCCGGCCTGGGGAGTCTTCATTATCATATCATCGATGTATATGTTGTGACTTTTTTTTAAAAGCCTTTAAATACTCGTAAGTGCATGAGCCGTACCGAAGTACAGTTAAGCAAGTACGAGGTTGATCCCATAGAGACTTAGAGTTAATTTTAAGTATTAAAAAATTCTTTCTAATCAAGTCGCATAAATTGATGAGCCAAAGATGCAAAAATTAAATTAAATAATTAATTAAAATAAAAAGTAAATTAAAAGGGAACAAATATATAAATTTGGTTTCAACTAGATATTAAATGACTAAGGTTCAGAATCCAGCAAGATTAATTTTAACATTAACTATGTCAAATTATTATACCCAAATAATTTATCTCATGAACTTCTAGTAGTAAAGCATATACTCATGGAAAATCTATCAATGAAGCACTAAAAAAAATCAAGTATATGATAAGATTTTCCTAATTAATAGTAAATTATTAAATCATTAAATGTATCCCTAATAAGAAATCACAATTGATATCCAAGAAAACCATCAACACTTAGATAATACAAATAAATTGCACAGCATGAAAAAAGTGTGACTAAACTCATCTAAAAATTCATTCATATAATCTGATAGGAAAATAGAATCAATAAACATTAAATCCTAAAATTGGGTAAGACAATTCAACATAGCAATGCCAAAACAATCAGGGTTTCATCATTCCCTTAGTACAAAGAATTTAGCAAGACATAATAAGATTAGAACACAATAAAATTATCTCACTAATATTCTCCATTAATACTATTCTTCTTCTTCTCTTTTATTTTTCTCCGCTGCATTTTTTTTGTGCAATTCTTCCTCCCGCGGCACTATTGTGTGTTCTCCTTGAGTGGTGTATGTTCTTATTTATATATCTACTACACCACCTCATTACTTTCCTTTTATACCATGCTTATGTTGCTTTAATCCCTTTTCTCTTTTTATTTTTCCAATTAGGTTTCTTTTCTTTCGCAAACTATGAGGCCCACTAGCTTGACTTTTGGCCTAATATTGGTCACAAACCAGCACAGCCATAGAGGAATAATTCAAAGTAGGTTGCATTTTGTAATTTGGGCTTTATCATCTTTTATCCAAATTAATCATTCAATCCTGAAATTTATCTGTGAACACCCAATTTTTTCTAGGGCATTTTGTAAAAAAAAAAAAAGAAAAAAAAGGCTCATCTTTCACTTAGTGGCCCATTAACCCATAACCCATTATCCCCAACCCATTATCCAACCCGTTAACCCATAACCCATATACCAACACTTATCTTAAACAAACTCCATCAGTTATCCTAACCCTTAAGCTCATGCTAAACAAACTTATCCTAAACCGACCATAACTCATCTTAAACAAACTTATCCTAAACTAATCATAACTCATTCTAAACAGACCACAACTTACCATCTTAAACAAACTCTAATCATATTATAACTCAAACACTTCAACCTAATTCCCTTCTATAAAAAGCACATAACCCACACACAGAAAAGAGAGGACTGGGAACCTGACTGACTTTTCAGCCTTGACACACACAAAATTTTTTACCTACAGCCACCCTTCCTACTATATTTTTCTAATCACGTAGCCTTCACTAAGCTTCTGCCAAAAACCCCTCCAAGCATCACATTCCATCTTTTCGATTCTCACATTCCAATAAACATCGACTCCAAGTCTCCTAGCAACCACTTCATCTCCTTCCTTCCATAACTAAAAAAAACAACTGTGATCAACCACCTAAACCATAACTACCATTACCACCCTTCACCCTTTCGTGCCTAGCCAAGCCTCTATCTTCCTTATCCATCATCAAACCACCATAACCTTCACATAACCAATTATATAACACCTTTTCACCCCTGTTCCAACTCCTCCATAAGAACCGCGACCCAACAGTCCAGCCAACCATGCCATGCCTCCACCCGAGTCGTCCACCGTAAACCAAAGCTCTAGCCACCCATAACCTCTAAACTTCCATCATCACCACACCCTAGCCAAACTTGAGACCCTGAGCTCTACCGAACAGCCCAGATCTTCCTTCTCCTCCGCCGATGTGCCACCGATCACCCCTTATCATGCCCGAATTCCGTGAAACACCAGGACTTGCAATAGCCTCTGTCATGCGTCGCAGATCCACAACCTCATTCCACCATACCACCCACGAACTAGCAACAATCGTCACTCCTCGCCGCCGCATCTTGTCTCGCGAACCACAGCGTGCGCGGACCTAAGGTCCCTACGCGCCGCCGCGTCTGACTGCCCAATATTTCGTTCCTATCACCTGTAGCCATTTCGAAAGAAATAGACCCCCCTCTTTGTTCCTTCTTTTCGTAAGGTGCTGCTATGTTCTTTTTTTTTCTTTATTTTGTTAGTTTTTATTTTTTTTATTTTTTATTTTTTTTGGAAAGATAGGTCTAGGCTAAGGGGTTGAAAAGGTTAAGTTTTTTTAGTTAATGGGCTGAAACCTTTTTTTTTCTGTTTTGTTTTGTTTTCTTTAGAAAAGTTAAAAAAAAAAAAAAAATAAAAATAAAAAATGATAAAATAAATAAAAGAAATAAAAATAAAATAATTGAACCTTTTTATAAGAATAAAATATGATTAACTGAGTTGCGACAGCTTGTTGATCCTATAGTTTTTCGTAATCATCTGAGTTGTGACAGCTTGATGATTCAAATTAAAAAAAAAACATAAAAAGGGTTAAATGAGTTTTAAAAAATAAAAATAATTGATTTTTTTAGAAGAATAAAATAGGATTAATTGAGTTGTGACAGCTTATTAATCCTATAATTTTTATGATCATCTGAGTTGCGACAGCTTAATGATTCATTTTTTAAATTAAAAATAACCAACCCATAATTATTTTCTAAAGAATTACGTGACTTTGAATTCCTCATTGCACCTGAGGGTATGTAGGAGCAAAATTTCTATTTCGTAAAGCCAAAATTTTATTTTATTTTATAAATTCTTTGTTTTTTTTAAATAAAAGAGGTAAACAAACATATTTTGAGATTATCAAATTTTGCACAACTAATTTAGGGTAACCGTTTTAGGACGGATGTTTTACGGGTGCTGTGGGGATAAGTCTCTAACTTTCCATATGCATAACTGACTCCTGAATCTAATCTAGTTCAAATACCATTTTATTAAAAAGGTTTTCCAATTTTTTTCTATTTTAAATAAAACTAGTGGTGACTCCTACTTTATTTATTTATTCGTCGATCCCGTCGCGATTTTTCGGTCGCGATAGATGGCGACTCCACTGGGGATACTTGAGAGTCAAGCCTATAAAAGTTAGTTGTGCAAAATTTTTATGAGATTTATATGTTTGTTTTACACTTTTTCTTTTTTTTATATTTGATTATTTTTTTACTATTAATTATTTTATTATCTAAGCCTTAGGGTAGAAAACTTTTGGAGTTTGTTTTACGTTTGGTTTATTTTGCAAGATATGGGTAGTCTTTAGGATTGCAAATGTTTGTATGCTCCCTACACCCACCGCTCCTACACGTTTATCACACACATTCGAGTGGGGCCCTATACTCGGGTCTGAGTAAAGCCTAAGTTAGGTAGAGATTACGTAGTGGTAGCCATTTTAGATGTACATCCTATTTGGTTATTGCGAAAACCTCATCTAGAGTGTTCCTTTTTCACAAATGTCCTACACCTAGGGGTTTATCCACTGTTTGTGGTCAACATTCTGAAATGGGACTTGGCTCTAGAGGCCTTTAGAATAGAAGAGCCACCCAATGAAAGTTCTCATAGATCAGAAAGACTCTTAGATCTTTAGGATAGAAAGTCCTAAGTTTAAGGCAATCCTATTACGATACAAAGGGAGCATACTTCTTCTTTCCTCATGCCATTCATTCTTGCATTAACAAAAAGCTTTAAAAAATACATTATTTTGCATTTTCATGGTATTCCTAGCATTCTTAAAAAAAAAATCCATCTTGCATTTTTATGGCATTCCTAATATTCTTCCAAAAAAAAACATCATCTCGCATTTTCATGGCATTCCTAACATTCTTCAAAAGAAAAAAACCATCATTTTGCATTTTTCATGGCATTCCTAGCATTCGGAAAAAATAAATCCTCTTGCATCTTCATCACAATGTTCATTCATTTCATCTTATGCATCTTATTCATTCCATCTCATTCTTTGTCTGATGTTATTCTGTTTTGATAAATCAAACAGAAGGAACCATTGCGTGACCAAGAAAAGAAAACACCAATCAAACCCGAGTTCACAACACAAGGGTTCGAACAAAGCTTACAACGATGGCAGTTGGGAACGAAGGAAGAAATATAAGTATAGAAGTAGAATGGAGGAAATGTTGTCAACCATGAGGGAGACCCTCACCTTGATTGGGGCAGCTGGAAATATAGAAGTAGTTGGGGCACATTTGCACCTGCCAACTATAACTTCCATGGGGACAAACCCTAGGGTCACCATTGAGATGCCTGTTGTGGGAGAAACCTCGAATACTGCACCGCTAGTGATTCCTCTCGGAGAAGGGTATCGTTCGTCGATGGATACTCGAAATGAGGTTCATGGTAATGCTGAGTTCACACAGGGACAACCGTATGTGTCCATCCCGGTATCAACAGAATTTTATTCTGGAACTGATCATGCAGCCATTCAAAATGATAAGATGAAAGAAAAATGGATGGAAAAAATAGAAGAAGAAATCAAAGCAATTAAGGGTCCCAGCACCTATGGTCCCGTTAGGGTGAAAGAGTTGTGCCCTAATACTAACATTATCATCCCAAAGGACTTTAAGGTTCCAGAATTTGACGAATATGATGGGAGCACCAATCCCTTTTTCCACCTCAAGACATACATTACCAAAATGTCAATTTGGTCAAAGGATTGGAAATTCCTTATCAGCTTCTTTCATGAAAGTTTGATTGGGCCTGCTTTGGAATAGTATATCCAAGAAGACCTCTCCAAAGCCTCTTCTTGGGATGACTGGGCTGTTTATGGGACAATATCGATTCAACCTAGAAACGGTCCCAACTCGAGAATAATTAAGTTTAATGCAGAAAGGAAATGAGAAATCTTTTAAACAGTATGCACAAAGGTGGTGAGCCTTGGCGGCTCAAGTTCAACCCTCATTGACACTGTCTGAGATGTGCTCATATTTCTTGGAAGCCTTGAGAAATCCTTTTATCAGGACAATGGCCGGAGCAGCCTATAAATATTTTGCTGACTTGATTGCTGCTAGAGAAAGGATTGAGATTTTAGCCAGAGCTGGGAAGTTACCAATGAGCAATACTGAGGATACTGCTCCTGAGAAAGGATTCCAGCTTGAAAATAAAAAGGAGCCTGAGGTGAGCTATGTGCAAAACCAATAATCTTCACAACCTAGCTATCCATCGTCTTACCTAAACCCCTACTCTTTTTATCAGACACTTGCACCTCCTCATATACCTGACCTAACTGCTCTTCCAATGAACATCACCCCAACTCCACAATTCTAAATCAACAATGTCCCTACACCAGAATTATACGCACTAACTCACCTAACTTATTCCTGATATCCACCTTCACTTCCGCAAAATCACCTAAGCCACCCACAGCCTCGACTAGACTTCCAAAATCAAGGTCGTTTCCGTCCACAAAACCTACCCTTTTCCCAAAACTATCAATTTCAAACACAGATTTATTCCAAAGGCTATTTGATGTTCACCTCATTTCTGGGAATCCTGTACGTCCCTTGGAACCACTATTCCCAATATGGTATAACCCGAGTTTAACTTGCAAATACCACATAGACATCCCATGGCACTTAATTGAAGATTGTGAATCCTTCAAGATTGCAATAAGGAAGCTAATTGCTTATGAGAAACTTGACATTGAAGAAGTAGCTGGACCCAGTATTGTCAACAACTCTTGAAGTGATTGTCATAAAATAACCACTGATATTGAACTTATGTTAACTTTCTTAAAGTATTAATGTAATAAATTTGCACGGGTACATTGTTTCCTTTCATTTCCATCACATTGTCTTTCTCGACATTTATACTATTTCATTTCTTCAAAGTGTATTCCTTGTATTTGGACCCCATTAGAATCCAATTCTTGGCAATCCTCAGTTTGGTAGATGTCAATAAAGTCCGCAATGTACAAGTGCCTTTTGTAAAAAAAAAAGGAAAAAAAAGTAATGAAGTAATCTCTTGGTGTGCGCTATCTTTTTATCTCAAAATTAAAGTTTTAAAAATAAACAATCATGATTTAAAAATGAAGACTGGCCATTTTTCTCCATCTTTTACAAAATTTTGTCATCTTTATCCCTTGTTACCCCTTTTGAGCTTGAAAATTTCTTCAATAAACCCTGGATAAGGATCACCCCTACACTAAGGGATAGCACAAAATAAAGGTTAATTATCATGATGACTATTTTGAAGTGATATAGAAAATGAAGAAAAGGTGAAAGGGGCAAGAAGTAAAAAAGAATGATGAAGAAAAAAGCAAAAGGAAAAAAGAGAAGGGAAAGAAAGAAGAAAGAAAATGAAATGAAATGAAATAAGTTATGACAAAAGAGGAATGAAAAAAAAAATGAAATGGGGAAGAAATGGAGAACAATAAGAGAAAAGTGTGCTTGAAAGTGCAAAAGTAGTTAACGAAGTTTAATTTTGATCAATGATCCTTGGTCCCATTCAACCCTTTAACACTTGTTTGACCCTTATATCTTTCCTTTCATAACCCTTAGCCTTGGCCATGTTACAAGCCTCAAAAAGTCCATTCTGATCAATGAAGGGTTGTTGTCATTTTCGTTAACTTTAATTTTGAGACAAAGGATATGCTAATCCAAGTATCTAATTCATTGCTCCCAAAAAAAAAAAAGGAAAAGAGGAGGAGGAGGTACTTACTAGTCTTACAACGAGGCAAATCTTTTAGTCACTAGAGCGAGTTTTTGCCTTATTCAATTTAATCCTAGACTAAGGCAAATTTCTCTTCGGTTCAATTTGGCCTTACACTAGGACAAGTTTCTACCTTGCTCGATTTGACTCTAAACTGGGGCAATTTTTCTTTTCCTTGGTTCAATTTGACCTACACTGGGGTAAATCTTTTGGTCACTAAGGCAAGTTCCTACCCTATTCAATTCAGTCCTAGACTGGGGCAAATTTTTCTTTGGTTCAATTTGGCCTTACATTAGGGTGAGTTGTTGCCCTATTCTATTCAGTCTTGGACTGGGGCAAATTTCTCTTTGGTTCAATTTAGCTTGATGTAGATGTTCAGTAAAAGAAAATCCTTGGCCATAATGTCTAGTGGGCAGCTAAAGATCATTTTCATGAGGATCAAACTAATCCATATCAAGGCAACACTTCTTTGAATCTTATTCCATCGTTTGTGTCTTTTTTCATATATGCCCTTTTATGTTCAAACTTCCAAGACCAATCTAGAAGTTGTTCACCTAGTGAATTCCTTTTCTGTTGTACTTTTGAATCCATGTCTATCTATTACGTAATGCTTCAGGTAAGGTGAACATGAGTACAACACTATGATTAGACCATCTAATGGCAATCCTCTGATGAACAATTTAGATAGAAAAGAACTTAGAAGTTCCAATGAAAAGAGAAAATGCTATCCCAAGGGATAATCCAGAAATAAGAGGTACCCAAAAAAAAAGAAGAACGAAAGGATCCCGTTAGGTTGAAAACCTGAAAGGGCAGTTTAAGCAAAAGTTAAAGGCAAATAAATTAGAATTACTTAAACCAGGGCAATTTTATTTGCGTTTGATTGGCCACACAGGGGCAACTTTGTTTCCATTAGATTAGCCACACAAGGGCAAAATTTTTGAAGGATTAAAGATAATATATATTGAAGGAAGTAGCAACAGAGACAGCAGTTGAGTCATCAAGTCGTTACAGGAAATCAATTGGATGGGGATTAAGGGACAAATACTGGGGCAAAAAAAAAAGATAACCCCCTCACTTCTCAAAAGGAGAGTTAAGAGTGGAAAATAAGAAAGAGAGAGAGAGAGAAAGAAGAAGAAGAAGAAGAAGAAGAAGAAGAAGAAAGAAAGAAAGAATGGGAAAGTAGAATTGAGGATATCAAGTCCAATGAAGAAAAAACGCATGAACAAGGGTTTGATTGGTCAAAGCTTTTCAGAGTAGTTGTAACGCCCCCTTCTACAGGAGGAAGAGAGGGCGTCAAACCAAACATACGAAAAGCTCAAAAGAAAACTATTAGTAAGACCCAGTTTATTTTATCTATAGGTATTAACTTGCTTATCATTGGAGTTTCCTAACTTAGCCTTTTCTTTTAATTTCATTATATATATATATACATATATATCATAAATATATTTATAAGCAAAAACATAAACTTAGCAGAACATAGCATAAAGATCAAACTATACATTTATACAAAAGATACATACTATATATATATATGTGTGTGTGTGTGTGTGTGTTTAGTTACATAACATAAGTCATTAATTACATTAGGCTCTTAAAGAGAAGCAAAAGCTTTACATGCCCAAAAATGATGTAACATCAGCCAACATGGCTATAAAAATACATCGAGCCCCCAACAACGACTGAGAAGGAATCTCAGGTGGATCCTCCTCAGGCTCCTCCATAGGATCCTCCTCAGAAGAGCAAATCCTTACAGGAGCAACAGATTCATGAGCAGGAGCTCGTGCATAACATAAATGAATCCTCATGTGGAATGTACTCATGATCACCCCACACCTCGGGTATTGGCATATAGAACTCTAGTGATACAGCCACAACCAAAGAGAAAACAGGGGGATCGTAACGTCCCCAAGCCAAAGATACCAGCACATCTCCTACATAGACACAATGCTCGGTGCTCAAATCAACGTGCCAGGCATTCCACACCCCCATGAGACCTAAACCTGGCATACCCTAGGAAGCCTAGCTGAGATGCCATGGCCAAACAGAACACTAGTTCATCCCAAAGTCAGGAAAATCAGGCCCTTCCTCACCTTGGTCTTTAAGACACAGATAAATATAGAAAAGAGGTGAGATATCCAACTTCATTACCAATTATGGCAGTAAGAAACAGAAATGGCACAGGATGCCTTACAACATTGCAAACATGATAAACAACATCAAAGCATAGATAGTCAACAATTTAATGGTACAGATAGTCATAATCATTATTACAAGAAACATTCTCATAATCATATATATTTATGCCAAATAAATATGTTGACTGACTATGCATATGCACAAGGTTCCAAATTCCTACTTCATGGAGCTAGACAGAACATTAGAGAGAATGATTACGGAGACATGTCTGTAACTCGGATGCCGCGGCCAAAAGTGCTATAATTTATCAATTTATCAACATGCACATCAAGGCATTGTACAAGACATTCTACACTAGAGCGCGATATAGGACAGTGTCTCGGTCTGGATCGTCGGTGCGTTTGCATCGGTCTACCTCATGAACAGAAGAGCTACCAACTGTCCATTACGAGGTACCTGCACCCCGATGCCCCCAAGGTCAACAAGTGACCTACACTTGTCTACTCGCACCTGCACATAGGTATGATTCATCTCCTAGGCAGACAGCCTTTCAACTTAGTCCAACAGACTTTCTCAATGCATGATGATTCGATGCATACCTATATACACATATATCAATTCTTAATAATAGCATGACTTATCCATGATCACATGCTACATCAAGCCCAATCATTTATCAATAATCCTTGGTCCCATTCATGGACCCACTGCAAGTCAATATCCAAATCTCAATGATGAATGCATACTTTTTAGAGTTGATATAAAGGTCACGCCTCAATTACATTATATTTTTCCATTAACCTCTCTAGGGAATTTATCTAGTGCTTTTCATTCAACCTTTATTACTCTCAATTAAATAAGTCATTTCCTTCGTTTTGATCAAACTCACTTAGATTGATTATTCTATGTTCCTCACAACCTCACCCGCACTCATGTTCTTTCTTTATCCAAGGACTACTCTAAACTATAGGTTAAAGGCTCGTTCTTTATTCTTTCCATATTATGAAGTCCTAATTAAGTGTCTAATCGTTCAATTAACTAAGTCTCATCTTGGTGCAAAAGTCTCATATCGAGTGCCCAAAGAGACCATGAGCCTCTAAGGGACTAGAAATCCAACCATTTTTCATCACCTATGTTACACGGTCGTGTCACTTTACACGGCCTGGCCTACACGGCCTTGTCACATTACACGGCCCGGGCCGTGTACTCCTCTGGAATGTAGCAGATATCCCATCTAATCTACTTACTGACATGACTTGTCCTACATGGCCGTGTAACCCACTGGAACGGCAGACAAATCCCCAAATGTATTCAAGCATTTCAAATCCACTAAGTTATATAACAACATATACAAGAATCATACTACACAATCAATTATAACACTACCAAAATCACACAGCCAAATGGGTAACCCATACATAGGTTCCTCATCATTACCACAAAGATGTGTTCCTCACCACCAAGACAGGTTGAAGAGGATGATCTCCCTCTTACCTTAAGAGACAACAAAGAAAGCAGGCTTCTTGATGCTTCCTTGCAAGATTTCGTCCACCCCCACCAAGAAAACCCTAAGATGGTCAACTCAATAAATCAACAACCAAAACTTGAAAAGAGGAGTCCTTGATCACAATGGTGACCAAGGGTCACAAAAATGGGAAGAAAAGGGAAGAAGGTCAAGAACTTTACCTCCAAGTTTCAAGCTTTAGAGCTTGATATAAAGTGATGAAGATGGAGGAATCATGGGGTGCTCACCAAAGAGAAGAGCTTTAGGATGATGAGGGGAGTCAATTGCCTAGGTTGGCTTGAGCAAGAAAACTTGAATAGTCACCAATGGTGGTGTGACCATGTGGATGAAGAAAAGAAGAGAAGAAGAGAGAAAAGAAAAGAGAAGAGTAGGCATGAGGGAGAGAAGGAAAAACGAGAGAGATGAAAGGTAGAGAGAGAAAGTGATAGCTTTTTGAAATAAAAAGGGAGGTGATGTCCTTGAGTCAAAAAGATGACAAGATTGTCATTTTTCCTTCCCCCCAAAACTGTGGGCCACAATGGGAGGGGAGAGAATGTGAAGCTTCCTTGAGAAGCTTGGTAGAAAGCTTCCTTGAGAAACTTTACACACTTTTTAATAAAGTGAATGGTGATGTCATGACGATGATGTCATTAAAGTGCTCTTTAGAAAGATGACTAACACTCTACTAGAACTATTATCCAGTTGATAAAAATTACAGTTAGCAAAAATAATATTTTATTATCTCACAGATAATAAAATATATTACAATTCTATTTATTAGATAAAATCTCAAAAAATAAAAACTTCGTAAATTGTGCCTAATCCTGGGTTTAGTAAGATCTCCCGTTGACGTTTCTATAGTCCAAAATTTTTGGGCCTTAGGGAAAATATTCTATTTTTCGGGCCCCGCTCAGTGCACACGTAAATCAAGAAAAATATTAAAAAAAATAAATAATTCAAATAATTCTAGAAAAATTCACAAAAATTATAAATATTGTAAAATGTATTTATATCATAAAATAAGAAATTTTTGGGGTGTCACAGTTGTCGCTAGTTCAAATGATTTTTTTTTTTAAAAAGAGAAAAGAAAAGAAAAGAAAAAAAAAGAAAAAAAGAAAAGAAAGAAAAAAAGAAAGAGAAGGAAAAGATCTTAAGTCCATTTCTTACTGACATAAATGGTTTCGTGTCATTTTTAGCGCATCGGCTCTATACATCATTGAGCGCATCAGCTCCATGCATCATTGAGCGTATCGACTCCATTCATTTTGAGCGCATCGGCTTTATTCATTTTGAGCGCATCGGCTTTATTCATTTTGAGCGCATCGGCTCTATGCATAATTCGGCACATCAGCTCTATGTATCATTGAATGCATTGGCTCCTTTCATTTTGAGCGCATCGACTCTATGCATTTTGAGCTCATCGGCTCCATTCATTTTGAGCGCATCTGCTCCATGCATCATTGAGCGCATCGACTCCATTCATTTTGAGCACATCGGCTCCATTCATTTTGAGCTCATCCACTCCATTCATTTTGAGCACATCGGCTCTATTCATTTTGAACGCATCTGCTCCATGCATCATTGAGCGCATCGACTCCAGGCATCATTGAGCGCATTGGCTCCATGCATTTTGAGCGCATCGGCTCCGTGCAGTTTTTAAATTCTTTTGAGTGTCTTAGCTCCATGCTTTTTAAATTCTTTTGAGCAAATAAGCTCTATGCATTTCAAATTATTTTGAGAGCATCAACTCCATATTCCTTTAAATTTTTAGCATTTATTTTGAGTACATTGGCTCCTTGCATTTTAAATTCTTTTTGAGCGCATCGGCTCCTTACATATACTTTTCCTGTCAATTCTTTTGAGCGCATTGGGTCCTTGTCATTTAAATTTCTGTCATTTATTTTTGAGTGCATCGACTCTTGTCATTTATTGTTTGAGCGCATCGGCTCCCTATCATTTAAATTTCTGTCATTTACTTTGGAGTGCATAAGCTCCTGCCATTTAAGTTTCTGTTGAGCACCTTGCTCTTCGCAATTCTTGTTCTCGCATTGTTTTGTCTTTGTTGCTCCCGAGCAAAATTCGAGTTCATGTCTTTACTCATTCCTTACAATGATAAAATGAAAAACTATGGCCATTCCTTGTATTTAGTAAGAAACAAGTAAAAAAGGGTAATTGTGAATACCTAATTTTGTCCGGGACATTTTGTAAAAAAAAAAAGAACAAAAAAAAAAGAAAAAAATAAGGCTCGTCTTTCACTTAGTGGCCCATTAACCTATAACCCAAAACCCATGATCCAACCTGTTAACCCATAACTCATTATCTAGCCTGTTAACCCACAACCCATATACCAACAATTATCCTAAACAAACTCCATCAGTTATCCTAACCTTTAAGCTCATCCTAAAGAAACTTATCCTAAACTGACCATAACTCATCTTAAACAAATTTATCCTAAACTAACCATAACTCATCCTAAACAGACCATAGCCTATCATCTTAAACAAACTCTAATCACACTATAACTCAAACACTTCAACCTAATCCCCTTCTATAAAAAACACATAACCCACACACAGAAAAGAGAGGACTAGGAACCTGACTGACTTTTCAGCCTTGACACACACAAAATTTTTTACCTACAGCCACCCTTCCTTCTATATTTTTCTAATCACGTAGCCTTCACCAAACTTCTGCCAAAACCCCTCCAAGCATCACATTCCATCTCTTCCATTCTCACCGTCCAATAACCATCAATTCCAAGTCCCGTAGCAACCAGTTCATCTCCTTCCTTCCATAACTAAAAAAAATAACTGTGATCAACCACCTAAACCACAACTACCATTACCAACCTTCACCCTTTTATGCCCAACCAAGCCTCGACTTCATTATCCATCATCAAACCACCATAGCCTTCACATAACCAATTACATAACACCTATTCACCCCTATTCCAACTTCTTTATAAGAACTGCGACCCAGCCAGCCCGCCTAACCACGCCGCGCCTCCACCCGAGCCGTCCACTGTGAACTAGAGCTCTAGCCACCCATAACCTCCAAACTTCCATCATCACCACACCCCAACTAAACTCGAGACCCTAAGCTCCACCGAACTGCCCAGATCTGCCTTCTCCTCCACCGGTGCGCCACCGATCACCCCTCACTGTGCCTGAATTTCGTGAAACACCAGGACTTGCCATAGCCTCCGTCGTGTGTCGCAGATCTGCGACCTTGTTCCACCGCACCACCCACGAATCGACAATAGCTGTCACTCCTCACCGTCGCATCTTGTCTCTCAAACCACAGGGTGTGCGGACATGAGGTCACCACGCGCCGCAGCGTCTGACTGCCTTGTATTTCGTTCCTATCGCCTGCAGCCATTTCGAAAGAAACAAACCCCCCTCTTTGTTCCTTCTTTTCGTAAGGTGCTGCTATGTTCTATTTTTTTCTTTGTTATGTTATTTTTTATTTTTTTTTTTTTTTTTGAAAGATAGGCCTAGGCTAAGGGGTTGAAAAGGTTAAGTTTTTTTAGTTAATGGGCTGAAACCTTTTTTTTTCTATTTTGTTTTGTTTTCTTTAGAAAAATTTAAAAAAATAAAAAATAAAAAATGATAAATTAAATAAAAGAAATAAAAATAGAATAATTGAACCTTTTTAGAAGAATAACATAGGATTAACTGAGTTGTGACAGCTTGTTGATCCTATAGTTTTTAGTAATCATTTGAGTTGTAACAGCTTGATAATTCAAATTTTTTATAAAAAAAAACATAAAAAGGGTTAAATGAGTTTTAAAATATTGATTTCTTTAGAAGAATAAAATGGGATTAGCTGAGTTACGACAACTTGTTAATCCTATAATTTTTATGATCATTTGAGTTGCGACAGCTTGGTGATTCATTTTTTAAATTAAAAACAACCAACCCACAATTATTTTCTAAAGAACTACGTGACTTTGAATTTCTCATTGCACTTGAGGGTACGTATGAGCGAAATTTCTATTTCGTCAAGCCAAAAGTTAAATTTTTTATAATTTTTTTTAAAATAAAAGAGGTAAACAAACATATTTTGAGATTATCAAATTTTGCATAACTGATTTAGGGTAACTGTTTTAGGATGGATGTTTTAGGGTGTTGTGGGGATAAGTCTCTACTGTTCCCTATGCATAACCGACTCCCATATCCAATCTGGTTCAAAGACTATTTTTTTTTAAAAAGGTTTTCCCATTTTTCCTATTTTTAATAAAATTGGTGGCGACTTCTAATTTATTTATTTGTTCGCCGCTCCCGCCGCGATTTTTCGGTCCAACATTATCAGAATAATTAAATTAATATTTTTTAAAATAAATAAATCAATAATATCACAAAGTCACTAAAATTAATATAATGAGATATAACAATACCTATTTAATTGAGAAAAAAATAAAATTAGGCTATTATCAGTATACTTCTAGCATCTTCCCCATTTGGCTTTCAAAAACCTTGTTCATCATTCTTTGATAAGTGGCTCTTGCATTTTTCATACCAAAGGGCATAACCGTACAATAGTAGCTCACCCTCTCAGTGATGAAAGCAGTTTTATCCTCATCTCTGGGGTACATTAGGATCTGATAGTACTTGGAGTAAGTATCCATGAAAGATAGCAAACAGAATCCAGAGGAGCTATCAACCAGTTTATCCATGTTGGGAAGTGAGTACAAATCTTTTGGCCAAGTCTTCTTTAAATTTGTGTAGTTCATGCATATTCTCTACTTCCCGTTGGACTACTTCACCAGGACAACGTTAGATAACCAAGTTGTGTAGGCTACTTCCCTGATGAAGTCGGCACTGAGCAGCTCCTTAACTTGTTCTTCATTGACCTGCTACCTTTTCAGGTCAACTGTTCTCTTCTTCTAGGAGACCGACCTTATATTCTTTTTTTATGGATAGGCAATGGTAGATGAAGGAGGGGTCAAGCCCAGGCATGTCGGAGGATGTCCAGGCAAAGAGATTTTTGTTTTTCTGCAGGAACTCAATCAACTGGCACTTCTCTTCTTCTTCCAAATTTGCTCCAATCTTAGTGACTTGATCTGACTTACTACCAAGTTAGAGTGGCTGTAGTTCACCCTCTGGCTGGGGTCTGGTACCCCAGATTTCCTCTCATACATCTAATTCCATCATGAGAATGTTAACCTAGTCACAAACTGGGTTGGAAGTTCCAGCTTATGCTTTCTTGGTCGTCCGGCTAATCTTGAGGCTCTCATTGTAGGATCTACATGTCATGACCTAGTCCCCCTTAACCATGATGACCTCATTATTCTTGAAGAAGAATTTCATGGCCATATGGGTAGTAGATACCATGGCACCAAGGGCATTTAGAGTAGGAATGCCTAAGATGATGTTATACACTAAGGGGCAGTCCACGACCAGAAACATGACCTTAACAATTCTAATAAGTTTAGTGCTCTCCAAAGTTAGGTAAGTCTCAAAATATCTTTCCAGAGTGATCTTTTCTCTAGTGAGCTTGGTTAGCTTGCCATCATAGAGAATCAGTTCCAAGCGTGGAACTTCCAGCTTTTGGTACAGGTCTATAAACATAATATTTGTTGAACCCCCTTAGTCAACAAAAATGCTCTGAACCTTGTCATTAGAAATTATTCTTGAGATAAATAATGGGTCATCATGATCTGAGATAATTTCACTATAGTGTTCGTTTGAAAAGATGATGGGGGCGCCTTCTAATCTCAGGACTCTAACTTGGGTGCAAAATGGGAGACGCTCAGAACCACCATCTTGAGCGCTTTCTTCCGGGCACTGTTGGATGACCCTCTGTCGGTAAACCCACTAGTAATATTGTTGATGGTTAAGTTGGGTTAGGCACGACAGTCATCATTGTCATCAGGTGGAGCGTCTTAGTTTCGATCCTACTGGTTTTCTGCATCACGGTGAGTTAGACTCCAAGATATTCTCCTAGGACTTCGGGTTCTTCTTCTTTTTCATGGGGAAGGGCTCCGTTGAGGGCTGTGTCTTCTTTCTCTTTGACCTCCACGGCGTCCATTGTTTAGGATATGGTTGATGTATTGATCCAGCCGTCCTACCCTAAATAAGGATTCAATAGCATCACAAAGTTGGAAACAATCTTTAGTTTCATGGCTATAGCTCTTCTGCCATGAACAATGTTTGGTACAATCCTTCTGCGCATGTTTCTTCAGAGGGGGTGGCCTCTTAATACCCTAGAACTTGGTCTACAACACTTCCCTCAAAATAGTTGCACGTGGAGTGTTCAGAGGAGTATACCTAGATTACTTGGTCCAGGGTGGATCATCCCTAGAGAAGTTTCGGGGCCGTAAGGAGTTTTGATTGTCTTTCTGTTGAGAAGGTTCACCCTTTTTCCAAGCTCTCCTTACTCTTAGTAACCTCCTCAAGGGCTATGTACTTCAGGGACCATTGCCAAAATTCTTCCATATTCTCCGACTTTTTCTTTACTGAAGATACAAAAAATTAGGAATCAGTCTGGAGGCAACTTCTGGCGTAGTGCAGAACGATCTTGTTATTAAGGTTCTCCACATTGATACAACCTGTATTGAATCTCTTAAGGTACTTGCGAAGGGGCTCATTGCACCTTTGGTGAATCTCAGAAAGAGATTTAATGGACTTGGGCTGCTATTTAATGGTGGTATAGTGGAGCAAGAAACACTATCTGAGGTCCGACCAATTGCTAACGGATCCCCGCGACAAGGTCACAAACAATCTGAGGGCCTCTTTCTATAGAGAAAGGGGGAAAGTACAACACAATAATTGTGAGGATCCTACATAGAAGTGCATACATTAGACGTAAACGTCTATGTGCTCCTAAGGGTCTATGGTCCTGTCATAGAGTTCCACGTTGGTAGGAAACTTGAAGCTTCTTAGAACCCTGAACTCTATAAGTTGAGTAGAGAAGCGCTGCTCCTAATCATCGAGCTCCGAGTTGTTATTAACAACATTGAACATTTCAACGTTAGCATTCAGTATTCCCCTCTAATTATTAGTCAGGTTCCGCTCTTCGTCATCACTGTGTGGTCCAGACTGGCCCTCGTGCATGGATCACTCCAAATTTTCCAATTTACGATGTTGCTATTCCAGCAATGCAGTTTATTACTGCATCAAGTCTAGGAGGTGGTTTTTGGACACATTGGACTAAATTATGCCCTCTGGACGAGATACACGATAGCCTACATCATCATTGTTGGGTCCTAAACACTAGTGCACTGGGATTCTGGACCCATGAATGTTAAAGTTGGTTCCTTGCACATAGGTACCAATTCTTTCCTTCACGGGGACCCTGCACGATGGGTGTGGGCTTTTGTTAGAAAGCAAAGTTTCATGCTCATCACGTAAAGGTTCCGAGTTGGGTGCCTAGTTTCTCGCAGTGGAGGTTTTAACAACTTGCAGTGGAATAGGGTGGGGGGATGGTGTGCCGCTGAATCTCGCCTTCTACCTGCGAAGGTTTGTGCAGCCTTTCCTCTCCTTGAGTTCTGTCTCGTATTCACCATGGTTGAGTGAGAATAGAAGTATATAGATTCCCACAAACGGCGCCAATGTTCAATAGTAGATACTGAGTTGTACCAGGATAGGCACATTTTGGTGGTTTCCTCCTTGTGTAGCAACAGCAAAGCATGTCGAAACGAGGGGAGTTGGTACCTACAAAGGGACTTCAATTTTCAAGTCAGGCTGTGCACAAGAAGGGTTTATGTTATAAGTAATAAGTTTCCTGTAGAAGGTGAATAATAATGATATTTATAGAGTGCAATTAGGGTTTTGTCTCTCTTATAATTAGGAAACAATGCAACAATATATTCTTGATTTTATTTTATTATATTTTTATGGATTGTCCAGGGTTCATTACGGTTATTCTTCTTTAGTATAAATTGATTTTATTAGATTATATTTTCCTTGATTGTCTAGGGTTCATTCATAATATTCTTCCTTAGTTTTGTCCTATATTAAATCCTAAATTGATTTTCTAATCAATCAGAATCAATATTTATCAATTAGGACATTAATTATGTAACTTTATTATTATATTTTTCCAGTATTATTTTTAGAGGTGTCAAAATGGGCCGAGCCCGATGGGCCAGCCCGAATATTTTCTTAATTTCATTAAAATTTGACTTTTCTTACCTAAGGCTAAATCTTGTGCCAACATGTGTTGTTTCACCTCTAATTATTTTCTTAATTTCAAAAATTTGACAAATCCATTTTGTTTCAGAATCAAATCCATTTTAGAATCCCCTTTGCCATTCTAATTTCGCAAAACAAAAGAAAAAGGAATTTTTTAACCAAGTTTTGTGACATGCAACTAAATATAAGACTCCACAAGGATGATCAACCAACAGGCAACATTCTAACACCCTCAAATACCCAAACCCGAGACCATAGCAGCTGTAATACCTGTGAAAACATTATAGACTTGTATATGGTTACGGAAGTAGCCTAATATTTGTTTATCATGCCTGTTAAATTTTGTGACTGTCTGAGCATGTTTAGTCACTTTGCTATAACACTATATGTGAAATATAATTGTTATTGGCCCTAGTTTTGGCTTAAACTGCTTAGTTAGTGGAAATAAAAGTGGATAGTTTATTTCTAGGTCACAAATGGGTGGACTATGCTATAGTTAAAGTTTGAGATTAATTAGAGTTAGTTTGACATTTTAAAGCATACTAGTTGTGTGTTTTGATACCGGATTGACCCCAGCAGATATGGAAAAATGTAAAAATGGTGAAACAAGATTTTTAATGAATCTTAGGATTTGTTTTAAGCTTGTTGGAAGTTAGGAAATTGGATTTGGATAAATCTAAGTGGTCTTAACTGATCGGGTGAATAGTGAGTCACTTAAGTGACTAAATGAGGGCACGACTATCTTGTTTCTGTTGCTTGGCTTATTTATGCTCAAATGAGATATTTGTCTCATTTTCTCTTTTCTCTTTCATGGTTGAAGCAGGAAAGCTCAAAGGAAAAAGCAAGAATCAAGGCAAAGGAGGAGAATCATCAAGCAAGGAGGAGTTGCTTAGTGATTTCAACTTCTGAAATTTGAGGTAGGGGGAAACCTTCTTCTTAACTTATTTTCCTACTCTCTCCATCTTGTTCTTGAGTTATAGCTTGATATGGTGATTTTAGGTTTTTAGTTATTTTTAGTTATTTTGGCTTGATTAGCGTGTCAGGATGGCTTGTTTATGAGTTGTTGGGTGCATGAAAATGGATTTCCAACCCTTTTATACCTTAAATTCCATTTGAGTTAAGATTTGGGATTTTAGGTTTCGAATTGGATGATTATCCATGATCCATGGTTTTGAGTGAAATCAAAGTGTAATAAGAGTTTCTGTGTGTAGTTGAACCTTGTAGAAGGTTGGAAATAACTTGGATGTGAAGTTTGAGTGATTGGAAGAAGGGTAAGTTTCAATAGAACAGTACCCGAATCAGCAGAAATATGCAGAATCTATGTTCTGCTTCTTGCGCTGCGGCCCACAGTGTTGCACGACACGACATGCGAGTGATGTAACAGAGAGCCTGGCACCGCAGTGTGATGGAACAGAGAGCCCAATGCCACAGTGTGGCCATGGTGTGCCGCAATGTGAGATCCAGTTTTGGACAGAAATTACTATGTGATGCAGTGGAGCTTGTGAAAGGCGTAGTTTCTTCTTTATGCTACTTAATGAGTGATGAGACTTAAGTACGAGTATTTAATAAAGCGTGAATGTTTTGAATCAAAATGATTTGTAATGCTAATTATGGAAATTTAATTAGTCATGATTGTATACAAAATTGTATATTTTGCCTTTATTGAAAGGTGTGAGCCCCGTAGATGTGGGTGATCTATATTAGGCAAGGTGGATAGTATCCTTCCTATGATAGTGGTATTGAGGATGAATTTCCTTGTTAATTATCGATAACCATGTAGTTAATGGAATTCACTACCCGGGGGGATGGATTTCCTCTGTGATAATGATGACCATGTAGTTGATGGACTTCACTACTCGGAGTAATGATTGCTGGATGGATTTCCAGTGCTTGTCTAAGGTTATGGATGTGACTTCCATTATTTTATTCAGGACTCATGCATAACATGACATTGCCATGGACTTTGTATCATGACATTATTCATTTCATGCTTAGGATATTGCATAGGCATAAACACTAGACATAATTTGACATAACATGACAATTGTATGGGTGGTTGCTATCATGACATGAACACATGACATTGCAATTGTATGGGTGGTTGCGTATCTCTGAGATGGAGATGTTGTTTGCTTCTATGATTGAAGTGTTAATTTGACAATTGTGAATATTGTGTGTGTGTGTGTGTGTGTGTGTGTGTGTGTGTGTGTGTGTGTGTGTGTGTGTGTGTGTGTGTGTGTGTGTGTGTGTTGGTTTTGGAATACTTCTACTAAGATATGTGATTTTTTACCTCGATTGTGTTGCCATGTAAATCTAAGTGCAAGTTCTTCTAAAGGGAAGAAGAAGATGTACGAAGATTAGTATAGTTATAGGCTTGTTGTTGATAAAGCTTGTATATTATGCTAGATCTTGTTGTTTAAAAGTTTATGTATTACAATGTGCCCTTGGAGGCAATGATGTGTGTATGTGTGTATGTGTGTGTGTGTATATATATATATATATATATAAAACTTTTGTTATCATGGCTCTCCATAATTATTTGTATAAATATTATGGGTTTAGTTGTTGTATGTTAGAAGTAGCATGACTAGTATTGGTTATTCTTTTATATGATGATATATTTGGATAGTAAATATTAGGTTGTTACAACAGTAACCATAATAGAATTTTGTTTTGGACCGTGATCCGGGATCCCGTCCTATGGGATCAACTCGGCATGCACACTGCCGAACTCCTCCAAGGCTGGCATAACGGAAGACTCATAAGGCAGTCTGGACCTTGGAAGACGGCGAGCAAAGCTGTATTGGGTCATGATATCATGGTTGATAGATTCGTGTAAAGGATGAATCCCTAAATATCCGTAACTGTCAATCATCAACTTACGATATTATAAGACTCATAGTTAAGACCCAGATTTACAGGGATATATCCAATAATAATGGAAAGGTGATCCTCATCAGGATACTAATCCTAAATTACTTGCATTCAATAAGGATCCCATTAGGATTCTATATACGCTCTATAAATACAAGGCTAAGTCATCTTAAGAAGGTAATTCTAAACCCAATCTGATAAGCCTACTTGTGCGCTGCCTGACTTGAGTGTTGGAGTCCCTTTGCAAGTACCCACCCCCTTGTGCAATACGCTCAGCTGCTGCTCGAGGAGGAAACCACCGTGTACGTGCCTACTTCAGGTACCTTCTGAATCCACTTCAGAACATTGGCGCTAACTGTGGGGAACCTTAAAATCCTAATCCCACCCAATCATGGTGAACGAGGCAAAATTCGAGAAGAGATGCTACACAAACCTCTATTAACCAGAGGCAAGACCCTGATGTGTAACGTCCACCACTACCACCGCCTCCACCTGCAGCTCAAACCTCCACTGTGAGAAATTAGGCACCCAGATCAGGAAGCCGACGTGATGGGCACTCCACCTCCTTTTCAGAAGAGTCTCCTAACCCATCACACAGGATTTCTATCAGGGAAAGACTTGAATTCCCAGCCCAGAGAGGTGACCAGAGCCTTCAATAGCGTAGGATCCCGGTGCACCAGTATCTGGGAATACCAAACAATGAGTTCGATGATCACACATCCTGCTCTGAACGCACGCATCAATCTCGGGGTTCCCAACGCCAGTTTCAAGATATGTTGCAATAATATATGGATTTGATCAACGACAAGTTCAGGAGGCTAGAAGACATGCAGCGTGCCATGCATGAAAACCAACCTAGGCTGCACCATCGTGACAGACGGACCGACTTGGAAAATAATCAAAGGAGGGCTCACATCGGTAATGGAATTCCCAATACTGTGAATAATAACCAGAACCGCAGAACAATGGAACAACCTTTCTCCTATCAACTCATAGAATTCCGGGTTCCTAGGAATTTCAAGTTTCCGCCGAACTTGAAAATTTACAACGGAACCACACACCCCCAAGAACACATAAATGCCTACGAACAGTCCTTATGCTTCTATGGTGGATCCATGGAGCTGCTGTGCCGAGTATTCCCCCTCTCCCTAAAAAGGGAGCCCTCAAGTGGTTTCCCAGCCAACCACGGGGAACTGTCATGAATTGGTCAGATCTTAAACAACATTTTTTGCTATAATACACCATCAGCAAGGAGCAACCTAAATCCATCGAATCCCTGGCTAAAATTCGCCAGGGAAAAGATGAGACCCTTCGGGATTATATTAGGCAGTTCATGGCTGCCTGCACCAATGTAGAAAATTTTGAAGACAGAATAGCCTTGCATTACGCTAGAAGCGGTCTTTGGGTAGGTTCTGAGTTCTTCAAGTCCTTAGCAAAGTAGAAACCAGATAATCTGACTGACTTCCAAAAATAATCTGAGAAGCATGTTTACTTGGAGGAGGCAACAGAAGACCATAGGAGGTAGGACAAAGGTGAGCCTTCTCACCAGAAGCCCAACCAGAATTCCTCAAGGTCGCGACCCCCAAAGGGTAGCCCACCTCAGAGGAATTACTTTGACTACACTCCTTTGAACACACCTCAAGAAACAATCCTGAGGGAAGTGATGCACACGGAGTTTCAGAATGTCTAGAGACCGCCCCCTATCAAGAAACACAAGCAAAAGGATCACTCCAAACATTGCACATGGCATAAGGCCTACGGCCATGATACAGAAGATTGCTATCAGTTACGCGATGCCATCGAATTCTTAATCAAGGCCAGACGCTTGCAGCAGTATATCCTTCGTGAACAAAATAACAAGGGGGACAATAGATGCAGAGACAATAGACGCACCCTGCATCAGAGTCCGTCCCCTGCGCATAAAAGAAGGACAAGAAGTCCTAGAAGAAGATCCCAGACTACACCTTGCTAAGATAACAACAATCGGTAGGATAGGACTAGGGATGCTCCTCCCACTGATAATGACGACCATTGTTCCAAGCCCAATAGAACGATCCATACCATCGCTGGTGGCTTTGCCGGAGGAGGATCTTCCAATGGAACTCAAAAGAAAGCCCTTAGAATTGCCATTTTCAGCGTGGTCCACTCAGAACCTAGAACCCAAGCAGAGGGCAGAAAGGTGCCTCTCATCACCTTCTTGGATGAAGACTACGGCGGAACAATTCTGGACCACGACAATCCACTGGTCATCTCAGGGGTAATTTCAATGCCGAGGTCCACCGAATTTTCATCTCAGGGGTAATTTCAATGTTCCGAGATCTCTATCAAAAGCTAGAGCTCCTGCAATTTGACTTGACTCCCCATGTAGGAGAATTGACAGGTTTCACCGGTGAAAAAATCATCCCGGTAGGATACTACAAAACCCACCTGACGCTTAGATCATCTAAACTCTTCAGGACCGTTAAAGTAAAGTTCCTGATTGTGGACTGCTCTTTAGCTTATAACATTATCCTGGGACGTCCTTCTCTCAACGCGCTTGGAGCAGTGGTATCTACCACCCACCTCGTGATGAAGTTCCTCAATAAGAACAATGACATCGTCACTATAAAGGGCGACCAAATTACCGCAAGGAAATGCTACAATGAGAGCTTGAAGATTTGTAAAGTACCCCAGAAGGAGAGACCTGCCATTTCCACCCCGGCCCTTGACCAGGTTAACATTTTAATGACCAAGTTGGATGTCAAGGAAGAAATCTAGGGTACTTGGACCCAACTCGAAGGTGAACTGCAATCTCTTCAGCTCGGGACTAACCCAGAACAAGTTACCAAGATCGGAGCTCGTCTGGGTGAAAAAGAAAAATAACAACTATTAGAACTTTTATTAAAAAATAAGGACCTTTTTGCATGGACCTCCTTCGACATACCCGGACTTGACCTCACCTTTATCTGCCACCGTTTGTCAAGTAAAGAAGGCGCCAGGCCGGTTGCACAAAAGAAAAGGAAAGTCAGACCCGAGAGGTAGCAAGTCATTAAAGACCAAGTTAAAGAGCTACTAAATGGCAACTTCATCAGAGAAATCTCCTATACCACATGACTCTCTAATGTAGTTCTGGTAAAGAAGTCCAACAGAAATTGGAGAATGTGCATAGACTATACCGATCTGAATAAAGCCTATCCCAAGGATCCATACCCACTCCTCAATGTGGACAAATTGGTGGATGGCTCCTCAGGATTTAGATGGCTCTCGTTCATGGATGCATATTCTAGGTACAACCAGATTCCCATGTATGCTGGAGACGAGGATAAAATCTATTTCATTACCGATAGGGTGAGCTACTACTACAAGGTCATGCCGTTTGGCCTAAAGAATGCAGGGGCCACCTACCAGAGGATGATGAACAGGGTTTTCAAAAATCAAGTGGGAAAGGTGCTAGAAGTCTATATAGATGACATGATAGTAAAGACCCCACACGGCGGATCGCACACGGCAGACCTCGAGGAAGTATTCGCACAAGTCTGAAAGTACAATATGAGGTTGAACCTGGAGAAGTGCACTTTTGGGGTCCAGGACAGAAAATTTTTGGGGTTCATGCTAACTCATCGAGGAATCGAAGCCAATCCGGACAAGTGTCAGGCCGTCCTCAACATGAGAAGTCCCTAGAATGTCAAAGAAGTATAACAACTTACAGGGCGCATAGCGGCCCTCACAAGATTCTTAGCTAAGGCCGCTCACAAGTCTCTCCCCCTATTCAAACTACTCAAGAAAGCGAAAAGTTTCAAATGGACCCCAGAGTGCGAGGACACCTTCATATCTTTAAAAAATCTCCTGTCCTCCCCTCCAATTTTGATGAGGCCAGATACCGGGGAAACACTCTACTTATATCTATCCGTCCATGATGAGGCCGTAAGCTCAGTTTTGATCTGAAAAACTGACGATGGACAGAAGCATGTCTACTTTCTAAGTAAGGTCCTTTAGGGCCCCGAGCTTCGGTACCAAAAGGTAAAGAAAGTTGCTTTTGCACTCATTATTATAGTAAGAAGACTTCGGCAATACTTTCAATGCCACCCAGTGGTGGTAAGAACGGATCAGCCCATTCGGCAAGTACTACATAAAGTAGATCTGGCCGGATGAATGATTGCATGGTCGATCGAGCTCTCAGAGTTTGGGATTACATATGAATCACGACTTGTAATAAATGCCCAAGCATTGTCTACCTTCCTAGCGGAACTCACATCGGACAATGGCAACCCTAAAAATGCCTTTTGGACCATTTTTGTCGATGGGTCATCGAACCCTAAGGGAAGCAGGGCCAGGGTGATATTGGAGAATTCAGAGGGATTGACCCTGGAGCACTCCTTGAAGTTTGAATTCCCGACCTTGAACAACCAAGCCGAGTATGAAGCCTGCATCACTGGGTTACTAATGGCAAAGGATATGAAGGCAACACGGATCACACTTTGCAGCGATTCCCAACTGGTAACCTCCTAAATTCGAGGTGAATATCAAGCTAAAGAACCCCTCCTACAGAAATACTTGAGTAAGGTCCAAGAACTCTTGAGGAGCTTTGAGGAGGTCAAGATAGAACACATCCAAAGAGAACAAAACTCCAAAGCAGACCTTCTGTCTAAGCCAGCACGAAGAGCCCTGGCAACAACCGCTCCGTAATCTAAGAAACTCTCTCCCAACCCTCCATCACAGATTAAAACATATCCCAAGTGGAGGACCATCAATCATCTTGGATCACCTCTATACTAGGCTATTTGTAGCATGGAGACTTACCATCAGACCCAAAAGAAGCTTCCAAATTGGTAAAGACCGCGGTCAGATATACTATTTACAACGGCCGCCTATACCGACGTGATTTCTCGTCCCCCCATTTAAAATGTTTAACCCCAAAAGAAGTAGAATATGCCCTAGCTGAAGTTCATGAAGGAAGCTGCGGTCACCACTTAGGAGGCAAAGCCCTAGCCCAGAAAGTATTAAGGGCAGGATTCTATTAGCTGACAATAGAAGCTGACTCTCAAACACACGTCTAAATCTACGACAAGTGCCAGCGCTATGCAGATCATTTTCAAGCCCCTTCTGAAGAACTATTAACCACGTTGGTTCCGTGGCCCTTTTACAAGTGGGGTATGGACATCTTGGGTTCGTTCCCCCAAGCCCCCAAGTAGTTTAAGTACTTAGTGGTAGTGGTAGATTATTCTACTAAATGGATTGAGGCCAAACCTCTGATCACTATCACCTCGGCGCGAATTCAGAAGTTTACTTGGCGCCATCTTATCACCAGGTTTGGTGTACCAGAATCCATCATCACGGATAATGGCACCCAGTTCAAGGATAAAAATTTTGAAGAGCTACTGGCCAGGTTGAAAATAAAGTACCATTGCAGTTCTGTTGAGAACCCCAAGACAAATGGGCAAGCCAAAGCCGCCAATAGGATCATCGTGCGAGGTTTAAAAAGGAGGTTAGATGAAGCCAAAAAGAACTGGGTCGAGTAACTTGATCATATTCTCTAGGCATACTGGGCTACTCCCCATTCCACCATAGGTGAATCTCCATTCAAGTTGACCTACGGCTACGAAGCCATGATCCCGGTGGAGATTGGAGAGCCCAACTGGCGTTACCAACAGTTCTCGTCTGATAGCGACCCCGATCTAATCAGAGAAGACCTAGACTTACTCGAAGAAAGAAGAAACGTGGCTCACATACGGGATGTTGCCCTTAAACAAAAGATAGCGGCCAGGTACAACAAGAGAGTGGTCCCGAGAAAATTCCAATCGGGCGACCTAGTGCCCGGGAGAGTCGACATATGAGGGGAAAATACCTCCCAAGGGAAATTAGTCCCTAACTGGGAAGGCCCCTACCGTGTCATTACCAGTACGAGTAAAGGAGCTTACACCCTGAAAACGTTATCTGGCATCCCAGTCAAGAATTACTGGAATACGGATAAACTAAGAAAATACTATAGCTAAATTCCAGTAGTGACCTAGCCCTCTAGTCGAGTTATGTTTGATCCGTCCTTGTTTTGAATAATATGCTATGTACAGACTTTTGTCCCCCCAATATCATCAATAAAATAGAGTTATTCAGATATCAAATTTCGTTTAACACGTGGTATTGACTGTTAAAAGGTCAAATGAACAGGAGGTAGTACAGATCATATGTACACACTCCTTCTTTATACCTAAACCAAGAAAGGGTCCCAAAATCTATATGGTTGTTAGGGTACCCCGGGTAACGTTAAATAATGCTTATTCCTAAATAGGTAAAAGGGGCTTCACATAATATACCCTGAACCAAGGCATTATTTTTACCTATGTCTGCAATTCCAAATGTTTCCCATAATAAGCACCAGAATATGGATTAAGGCTTTATTTTGCCTAAGTCTAAAATTTCACGACATTTGATTGCTATAAACGTTAGATTACAGACTAAGGCACTATTTCTACCTAAGTCAAATGGAATGCCATTCACTCAACGGTACGAGTCTAGGATCCCGGACCATGGTTTTATATCGCACAGCTTCTCTAAGTCCACCAAAACGACTATGGAGATGGGCATTGGACCCAAGTCGGACCATGAAAACTAAGAGAACAAATGGCGAAACAAAGTAATTAATTATAAAACCCCAAACACGAGGCAATTATCCTTACTAATATATATATATATATATATATATATATATATATAAACCCCACGTAGGGGGCAAAAAGCAAGATGAAGAAAAAGAGCGAGATAAAGCTCAAACGCTGGCCTCTTCTCCTTCTGGGATCTGAATAACTTTCGGGTTGGCACCAGCAGTATCTGTGACCAGTTCTGTTGCGAAGACAAGTTAGCCGTTTTGAAAGATTTTTCTGGGGTAACACCCTCAAAGATAAAGGAAACCTCGGGATTGAAGTACTAGATTTGCACCACGGTATTCTGGAATTGCTCCCCCCCCCGATTTTGCCAGATATCGCGTCCATCTCTTCTACTTCCTTTTCGAAGTTAATTATCTCGGCCTCTAGTGCACCAATGCCCTTGTCGACCTTGAGCTTCTCAGTTTTCCTGGCGGACTCAGAGGCCGCCAAAGCCTTCTCTAGTTTGGCAACCCTTGCCCGAGTATCTTCGTTCAATTTCAGGGACGCGCTCAACTTCTGGCTAACTTCCTCATTTACCTTCTTCAAAGTCTTCAGCTCTTCTGACGCCCTCCTGTTAGCATCCTTGATAGTCTCTTCGATTATGCGGATCTCAGCAGCCGCCCGGAGAGCTTACCTCTGAAGCACAGCCAAGGTCTAGGCCATACCTTGCTCAGAAATATGTTATCTGACCTCGTCGTTTAAAAACTATCCAGCAATGAAGGGGCCGGGCTCGGAGTGCCCCATAATGATTAGTAAAAAATCACCCTTATCTTTATCACCATCGTCAGACGATCTCCCGTCACGATCAAGAGGTCCTTCAACAGCTCGCCTCTTTTTTCCCTGAAGATTATGGGTAAGGGAACCCAGCTGATCATTCTCTTCGATAATAGTGCCCCAGTCGGAGGATACCAGGGCGACAGCGGAAGAAGCCGCAGACTTCTTTCCCTTTTTTCGGGTTCTTGCAGCTTGCAGGGTGATCACGGAAGACCCAGAAGTCATGTTGCTAACTGAAACAAAATAGGAACAAGTACACAGTTAGCACATCACAAAATATTGATACATGAAGATAAAGTACAAACATCTAGGGATACTATGGGTAATAACGCCCTAAATCCTACCTAATAAAGCATAAAGAAGATCATCACCAGGGGTATAGAGAACATCTCTAATATTGATGTTCCCGTGCTTCTCGGCATACTGGGTTATGAACCTGACAGACCTGAACTCCTCGGGGTCAAGATCTCCCTCCTCTTTTTCAATTAAACTGAGGGGCACACCCTAGCTGCCATGCGTCAAGTAAAGTGAAAATTCTAGCTCCCCGTCCGGTTTGAGGAAAAATGGTTGACATCCCTCCGTGGCCTTGACCTTGAAGAATATAGTCTTAAACCTTTCAAAGCTTTCTTTGAAAACATCAAAGGATTTATGACCAAGCCGTGACCGGATGACAAGCCAACTTGTTTACCGTACCGACCCCTGAGTGTTTATTCGTGTATAAAAGTAAAAAAAAGGTATTAACTGAGCACTTAAGGCTCATTAACTAGTAAAATCTCTCAAAGGAGATTATGCAACCCCAGCCATTAGGATGGATCTGCGATGGGGCCACATGTAGAGTGCGGAGGACGGCCATTTAGAAGTCAGAAAACGGCATTTGGAGCCCTAACTTGAGAAAAAGGGGCTCATATAGGAACATAAAATGTGAACTGGCTTCTCGGTAGGAACACACTCTCTTACTCCAATTCGGACAAATGACTTGGAATTCGATGTCCCGAGCTTTGTTCACGGTTAACTCCAAGGCAAATAACGATTCTCGGAGTACGATTTCGCTTGAAAACTTGGACTGACGATCCCACACGTCGTTCACCAGCCACGGATATACTAGCCTGGGTCCTCGTCGAATTCGAATCAGCTCGTCCTCCGTTGGATCACGGACGTCGTGAAGCGAGGGCTGGACTCTAGCTTTTTTTCCTTTGGCCATGGAAATCCTGAGAACATCCAAAAAAGTTGATAAACAACTGTCAGAATCAATAATCTCAGATTCAGACATAGGGAGAGCGAAATAATCCAAACCTCCCCTACCGACCTCTTGTCCCACCAGAAATAAAGCCTTCAGGGGAACTCCTCCGTCGCGCATGGCGCGGCAGAGATGGTGTTTCAGGGAGGTGACAAAATCTACGTAAACCACTAAGGTTTACTTAAAAGGAAAGCAAAATCAGAAATGCACTACTACTCTACTTTTCAAAAGCAATTATTATTCTGAAAACGCAAATGATGGGAGGGTTGAAAGAAAGTAACTTACTACGTAAGGACAAAGTGCTTGAACAATGGAGAAACAATGCTAGAACAATGGAAAAGTTGTAAACGACTGATACCCAAAAGAACCAAAGCTTTTTATCATGCGGTGTTCTCAGTGAAGGTAATCAGAAATTGTAAGGTGAGAAAGACGAACCCTTGACTCTAGGTTATAAAGGTTAAACGATTAGGGGACATTTCTGTCCTCTCCATCGCAAGTTCAAAAGGTGCTCATCATAGCGCGTGGAGCTCTAGGCACGTCCTTCCGATGAAATCACACCACATGGCCCACACAGCTATAATAGCAGTTGAAAAGATGGTTATGCGGTAATTCAAAGCGTCGTACGGATGTTAAAAGTGAAACCCGGACCTGTTCAATGGATCTGGATTTCAAATCACTGTTGACAACGTAGACTACAGACTAATACCGAGACGTAATTACTATGGTGTTATGCCGGGGTTAGCATTGGACCTACCCCGACAATGTCATTACGGCATTATACCGGAATAAGTGTTAGACTTATCTCGGCAACATTATCTTGGCAGAAAATACAGAACAAATACAGGATGCAAAGTCTTTGTCAAATCACTTTCATTCCATATATCGTCTTACATCCGAAAAGGAGGAAAAAGAAAATATTGAGACATGGAATATAAAAGAGCAGCCTGGGGGAAGAAGCAAGCATCTCCAGCGGCCTGGATTATGCCCCATCCACATCTCCAAACCTCGGTCTCTTGAAAAAGTGGATTGGCTTTGAAGAACATTGGCAAACCGAGATCATGATGCCGGAACAAATACCAAAGTTTTTTGCAACGCCTCCTCTATGATGCAATTAAAGACCGAGATATCCCCTCGCTTATTAGACGTGGTACGACCTCTCTAGTAGAAGAATCCTCCGCTGGCCTCAATCATTCCAAGTTACCTCAAGTTACAGAGTAGCTCTAGTAGTCTTTCCACCTCGGAACAGACTGAAGCCACTCCGAAACAGAGTCACTCTGCTAACTTTTTCCCTATTTACCTTCTTAACCGAAGATGATAGAGAAGGGTACTCGTTGCTTCCTTGAAGGAGATTCTTCACCATATCATCCCGGTCCAGCACTTGGAATCCCTTGAAGAAGGGAAAAGGGGTTGGTCAGAGCATTCTATAGGTTCGCTATGCATTGGATCATGGGTGCACCGTTCCACGCTGGTGAGTGGGGTTAGACACTCCCATGTACGCCAGGAGAGAAAGGTTCCCGCCTCCCTAAATGCATAGCAACCCAGTTTTATGCTAAGAAAGAAAGGCTCCCATCAAAGGAAAAGAACGTTCGGGGAAAATCAAACATCTTCAAGAACTTTGGAAAAAATAAGCATATAATCTCTGCATACGATGAAGCTCTCTTCACAAATGTGGAAAATGAAAAAAGAGCTACACTCATTCTCTCGGAAGAAACCATTTATACATGAGAATGTAAAAGAAGGGAATTCTAGCTCACGAAGAAAGTATTCTCTACTTATAACATGAATGAGGGGTTCTGATTGTCCCGCAAAAAGTGACATGACCCTATGAAGTCAGCTAAAATAAATGCTTCTAATCTCTGATTGCTCACAAAGATAGGGAGCAGTTGAGAAAATCCATATGAAACTGACATTCTCTTCAAAGGATCACTAATTCCCAATAAAGTTCAAGTATCAGTTTCCCAAAAAATCTCAGACTGTTACCACCAGCCAATTCAAAGATCACGTTCGAGATTTGCATTGAAGATATTTCCAGGAATCCCTAGTACTCTTACTTGGGGGCAGTGATCTTTAATCATGCAGGAATAGCTCGTGGACATCGGTAATAACCCAGGATCTGACATCTGTTCACCAAATTATCGTGTCAGCTATATGATGGTTAATCCGTTCTAAACTTGACTCTCGCCTATCCTATCCAAGAGCCAAACTGGGGCCAACTGTTCTAGATCGTGATCTGAGATCCCGTCCTATGGGATCAACCCGACATGCATACTGCCGAACTCCTCTAAGGCTGGCATAATGGAATACTCATAAGACAGTCCGGACCTTGGAAGACGGCGAGCCAAGCTGTATTGGGTCATGATATCATGGTTGATAGATTCGTGCAGAGGATGTATCCCTAAATATCCATAACTGCCAATCATCAACTTATGATATTATAAGACTTATAATTATCCTTAATAGCTAAATACTTTCCATATCTTAAGACCCAGATTTACAGGGATATATCCAATAATAATGGAAAGGTGATCCTCATCAGGATACTAATCCTAAATTACCTGCATTCAATAAGGATCCCATTAGGATTCTATATATGCTCTGTAAATACAAGGCTAAGTCATCTTAAGAAGGTAATTCTAAACCTAATCTGATAAGCCTACTTGTGCACTACCTGATTTGAGTGTTGGAGTCCCTTTGCAGGTACCCACCCCCTGTGCAATACACTCAGCTGTTGCTCGAGGAGGAAACCACCATGTACGTGCCTATTTCAGGTACCTTCTGAATCCACTTCAGAACAAATTTCAATCCCAAAGTCAATTTAATCTCAGTCTCAAAATTGCAACCTATGATGCATGTGCAAAAAGAATGCGTAATATGAAAGATGAAAGTGGGAAGTCATACATGGAAGTGATGAGTAGATGCCCCCTACCTTTTGGTCAAAAACTAGTGGAATAGAAGGAGATGAAAATTTGTGGATGGGGAATTTTACTACACATTTGAGTAACTGGAAGAGTAAAGAATAATGCTTTCTTGAGCAACTAGTTAAGATTCAAACTTCAAGATGGGTATGCAAGGCTCTAAGAAGTTGAGCTTTCCCTCTCTTCTTTTAGCTCTCTGTCATATCTCTCTTTCTCTCAATTTCATTTTCTTTTCTTTTCTGCTTCTAATTCCTTTATTGGGTGTGTGTGCTGGTTTATAAAATGGGATGGGTGAGAGGTTTGATTAGTGTGGGTACCGTGGGTTTACAATTGAATGAGGTGACTCCTAGTTAAGTTAGGTTTAGGTTCAACTAGGTGTTAAGTGTTTAGACAATACATTTTTGCTCATATAAATATAAGTTTTCAGTTATTTAGTGTTTCATTGCATATATTTCATATAAATATGTTCTACCTCGACAACTCTTGCACTATATTTATAAAAATTAACTAAGCTTCCTATTCTTAAGTAATTGGATCAAGAATACTAATTTTTATTTAAATTATTATAATTAATAATTAATTACTATCCTTAGACATATATATTAGTACTATTGAAAATAGGGGTGTTATAATTCTCCCATACTTTTAAAAATTTTGTCATCAAAATTTTGCTTACATTGTGTAAACAACTCTGTGTATTTCTGTCTAAACTTGTCCTCTATCTCCCAGGTTGCTTTCTCTACTGATAACCCTTCCCACAATACCTTGACCAAGGGAATTGTTCTATCTTTTAGTTGTTTCAATGTTGAGTCATGGATTTGTACATATCTTAATTCAATTATTAAATTATCCTTTAGATGCACTGACTCATCATCTAGCATATGTGAGGGATCTGAACAGTATTTTTTGAGTTGAGAAACATAAAAGACATTGTAAAGATTTGAGGTTTTTTGGTAAAAGTGCAATTTGATAGGCTACTAGTCCAATTTTTTTAAGAATTTGATATGGACCAAGATATTTAGGACTCAACTTTTTGGATTTAAGGGAATTGTCATTCCTAATTATAGGAACGATCCTAAGGAAAACATGCTCTCCCTCCTGGAATTCTAAAGGTTTTCTCCTCTTATCAATATAACTATTTTGCTTGTTTTGGGCCACTAGTAGCTTGTTCCTTATGAATTTTATCTGCTTATATGTTTTCTATACTACATTAGGTCCTAACAACTATCTCTCTCCCCCTCAGACCAACATAAAGAAGATCTACACTACCTCCCATATAATGTTTCATAAGGTGTCATCCAAATGTTGGAATGGTAGCTATTATTATAAGCAAACTCAATTAGAGGAAATTACTCATTCCAACTTCTTCTCAATTCTAGGAAACAAAATCCAAGTATGCCCCCTAGGGCCTGAATGGTCCTCTTAGTATGTCTGTCAATTTGGGGATGGTAAGATGTACTAATGATTAACTTAGTTCTAAAGGCTCCTTGTAGAGCTCCCCAAAATCTAGAAGTGAACCTAGGATCTCTATCTGAAATAATACTAGAAGGTATACGATGAAATCTCACTTTCTCTTGAATGTACAATTGGACTAACCTATCAAGTGAGTAATTGGCTCTAATTAGTAGGAAGTGAGAAGACTTGGTCAATCTATCCACAATCACCCACATATTATCATATCCTGCTTAGATCCTAGGTAATCCCATTATAAAGTCCATGGATATACTATCCTATTTTCATTCTAAGATGTCTAAGGGTTGAAGTAATCCTGATGGATTTTGATGCTCTATTTTGATTTTCTGTCAAGTTAGGCAATGGTTTACAAATTGAGCTATTTCCCTTTTCATTCTTGGCAACTAGAATTGCTTCTTAAGATCTTGATACATCTTGTTGGTGCTTGGATGGATGGTATACCTACTCTTATGGGCTTCCTCCAAGATTCTCTTTTTCAACTCATAACTCTTAGGAATGCAAAGCCTATCTTGATACATTATTGTCCCATCCTATGGTCACCCCACTAGAGTTATTTCATAAAAGATTGCAAAAACTCTTCTAACTCGTGGGCTTCATTTATTTGTGTTTTCAATTCACTTAATATTTTGGGGAGACTTGCACACAACTTAGATAGTGAAAAGGTTACTACAAGATTTAGATTCCTAAAGCCCGCTATCAACTTAAATTCATATACTATATGGTAAGACATATGTAAGGATTTCCAACTGAGAGCATAAGATACTACATTGGCCTTACCCAAATAGTATTTCATCTCAAAATCATAATCCTTCAAAAATTCTAACCATCTCCCATGTTTTATGTTTAATTCCTTTTGATTAAAGAGATATTTCAATCTCTTATGATTAGTGAACACCTCAAACTTAACTCCATATAAGTAATATCTCTATATTTTCAATGCCAAGACTATAATAGCCAATTCTAGGTCATGGATAAGGTAATTCTCTTTATAAGGTCTAAGCTGCCTAGAAGCATAGGCCAATACCTTTCTTTTTTGAATTAAGACGCAACTTAATCCTTTCTTAGATGCATCATAATAAACTTCAAAGTTTCCTAAAGGATCAAGTATTACCAACACTAGTGTGGTAGTGAGCTTGGTCCTAAGCTCTAAAAATCTATTCTCACATTCTTGGGACCACACAAAAGGGTTTCTTTTTTTGCTTAATCTAGTCAAAGGTATTGCTAATTGAGAGAATCCTTGGATAAGCCTATGATAATATCCTGCCAACCCAAGAAAACTCATAATTTCTATTATTGTCTTTGGCCTTCCCTAATGGACCATTGCTTTCACATTACTAAGATCAACTATTACACTAACTTATGATATTACATGACCTAAAAACTTTGCCTCTTTCAACCAAAATTCACACTTATCTTAGTTAGCAAATAATTGTTTCTCCTTCAACACTAGAAATACAGTCTTAATGTGTGATTTATTATCTTCCTCTATCTTCGAATAGATAAGGATATCATCTATGAAGACCACCACAAAATTAGTCCAACTATGACCTAAACATTCTAATCGAGTAGTCCATGAACACTACAGAAGTATTTGTTAGGTCGAATCGCATGACCAAATACTCATAATGCCCAAAACTAGTTCTAAGGTAGTTTTAGGAATGTCTTCTGACTCCACTCTAATCTGGTGATACCCTGACCTCAAGTTAATCTTAGATAAGACAGAGGCTCCCCACAATTAGTCTAAAAGATCATTAATTCTTAGGAGTGGGTATTTATTCTTGATGGTTACATTATTGAGTTGTCTATAGTCTATACACAATCTAAGGCTTCCATCTTTCTTTTTCATATGGAGCGCAAAAGCTCCCCATGGTGAAGCACTAGGTCTAATGAATTGTTCCTTTGACAATTCCTCATTCTACTTCTTAAGTCACTAAGATCTAAAGGGGACATTATATAGAGTGCTATTGACATTGGACCTATTCCAAGAATCAAGTCTATGAAAAAATATATTTCTTTCTCAGGTGGTAAACCAATGATCTCCTAGGGAAATAACTCTAGATATTCTCTAACTACCAAGACACCATCTAAGTTTCGTTTAACCTCTAAGAGACTTTTATGGATCCAAGTGGCAGTCAGAAATAATAAAGAATATGGAACATGTGTTTGCATGGAATCATAAGGAAACAATATAGATTTAATAAGAACAATCAAGAATGATATGATTTACAAACAACTAATCCATCTCAAGAATAATGTCAATGCCTTATAAAGGCCAACAAATAAGATCAATAATGGTATCAATTTGAAGAGGACAAGATAAATAGACATGGGATGGAAAAACTTGACTACTTGTAGGAGTTGGCACATATAGATCATATGGCATATCAAACACAATCAAGTTTAATTTTCTCACACATTCAATAGATATAAAGGAGTGAATTGCTCCTGAGTTAAACAATATTGTTAAAAGTGTTCCATTAATTCCACACTGACCGTGTATTAGACCGGGAGACTATATAGCCTCCTCTCCACTAAGAGCAAAAGCCATTCCCTTAGTTTGAGGTTGTGGGCTAGGTACTAATACTCTTCCTTGGAGGCAATCTTTGGTAAAGTGTCCTACCTTGCCATAAGTGTAACACACGTGCTATCCAGACAAGCAAGGTATGGAGCCATGGAATTTCCCACATTTGTTATATGCAGGTTAGGAAACCTATGACTAGGTTTGCTTTCCTTTACTCTGGGGTTGTCTAAACTATGAACTACCTCCTCCATATTTCTCATTCTCCTTTTTCTTCTTAAAAGACATCTACCTCATTCTTTCAACCTCACACTCAAATAGATTTTTCTTAGATATCCTGCACTTACTTACTAAGGTAGCAAAATCCTTGATCTCCATAGTTCCTATATCTATTTTTATTTCTAGCTTTAATCCCCCCTCAAACTTTGATGCCTTCTAACCTTAATCTTGATTATACCCTAAGTAAGAAGAAAATTTGGATAACTCCTCAAATTTCGCTATATACTCTCCTATTGGCATATTTCCCTATGTAAATCGAAGAAACTCATCTGTTTTCTCTCTCTTAATGCTATTAGGCAAATATTTATAAAGGAAAGCAGTTTGAAAAGATTTCCAAGTGATTGAGGGTTTCTCTAGCCTCTAAAAATCTCCTAGCTCCCCATCGGTGCTCTACTTTGCCAACTAACATGTAAGTGGAAAAAGTCATCTTCTGAGCATTTATGCTTCCTATTACTTCAAATATCTTCTCTAATTTTATTAACCACCCATCTACTATTGCGGGTTCATAATCACCCTTGAAGGATGAGGGTGTGGCCTTTCTAAATTTAGAAAGTCCTTGAAAATTGGGGTTTACTATTGGTAGCTCTCCTCTTGGACCTCCATTATTCCCCCTTTTATTTTGGTTCCTATTTGGGTTCTCCTACATATGCTGCAGAAATATATTGGTCATTACTATATGCTCTCTCATAGTAGCAACTATCTCCTCTAAAGTGCCCACATCATTTTATCCACATTAGCATTTGGATTGGAAGTATTTTGTCTTTGTGGTACCATAATTTCCTTCACACAATAGAACAAACAAATCTTGAGTTTGATTAGTCTCAATATAAAGTAAATACTATGTCTAAGTCCCTATAGTTTCACATACAAGACAACATTAACATAGGTGTAAAAGAATGCATGCCATACAAAACTAAAATCACCCATGACAATGCCCGTGCAGAGAACAAGATAATAAATTATCCTATCCCCTTACCCTAGGCTTACTAGAGCTAATGCTCTGGTACCACTAAATGTAACGCCCTAACTTGTAGTCATTAGTTGACTTACTTTGTCACTTGAACTACTTAGTTTCTGTTTCCTTGAATCTTACTTATTTCAAAGCACTTTCTTTTATCTTATATTTCCCAAGCTGACTAATAATCTTAACTGGTCTCTTAGACTATGTTATGAGTTTTACGCCAAAATTTGATTTATAAATATTTATAAGCATTCCATACCTAAGTTTATCGCATTAATATACTCATTTATGATCTTTCACATTTCCCCGAGTAAAATAAATAAACTTAAGTAAGCATAACTTTCATCCATTACTCATGCATCAGTATAAGTCTTAAAGTAGTTCATATGGCTTTGAGGGCTTTTAGTCATCCTAAAATACATGTTGATAAATTTGTAAAGTCTATCTATATACATCTTTAGTGGTCATTAAGGTAATGTAGGATCCTTCAAGAACTAGGCACCGCTTGGTGGTAGAACCACGTGCACTTATGTATCATAACCCAAACAAAACCCTCAATCTCAAGCACATACACCAACACATAGTGAATCTCGAGAATAACTCGCATTGTCAGCATCCTTCAAGCTTGTTTACCTAGCAACATCATGCCCAAACAAAAGGGATGAGAATTTTGAAAATCCTCACTTGGTAGCAACAACATTAAAAAAAAAAAGTTTTAAGACCTTTGATATTTCCAGCTGTATCATATACAGAAAAAACCTTTTTTTTTCTCAAAACGCATCACTTCCATACATAACTTAATTCAAACATACTATTAAAACAAACAATTCTTAATAAAGACATTGGATCTAGACTCTTTATTTTCTTTGTCCTTTAGAAGTCTTTTAATGGCCATATCTTTTCCTTAACCTATGTGGAGGCGTAAGCAAATTCTCTTAGTTAGAATAGTCCTTCTGACCTATTCTATCTTTTCTTTGTTACGCCTATTTCTTGAGATGGTATAAGGATTTTGGATTACCTCATTTCTCAAAGGATTTACATCCTTCTTTCTCTTTGGAACACCACCTTTTCTCAAAGCATTTACATCCTTATTTCTTATTTCTCATGTCTCCCAAGGCAACTCATTATATCATTCATGCACAATCAATAATTCATCACATGTATATTGAAGAAAGCCATGCATCAAAACATTTCATAACTAGATGACTATTCTTATTAAACACACATACATGCAAAAATGATTAATCAGATCAATGAACTTCATAATTAGATGACTAATCTCAAGACTAGTTAATTGATCACACTATATATACATTCATAAATAATTAATCAAACCAACATGTTTCAATATCATATGACTAATCTCAAAACTAGTTGTTTGATCTCGTAAAATATTTAGATGACTAGATAACTATAGATTTTGATATGATATCTAATGAGTTAACTGGCTTTTTTACTAGTTACTAATCTCGACAGAATTTCAATAACATAACATTAGTAAATAACCACCAGTGTATCTAAAACACCAAGTTGTGAATATTAAACAAAGACCCATGAGAACAACAACCACAAACCAAGAACAATCCATCCAAAACCTTTTATCTAGCCTTAATTCTTTCGCTTTAATGAAATTATAACTCTATTTTAGAGTCCCCTTTCTCATTCCAATTTCACACAACAAAAGGAAATGGAATTATGAACCAAGTTTTGTGTCATGCAACTAAATCTAAGACATCAAAAGGATGATCAACCAACATGCAACAATCTAACACCCTCAAATACCCAAAACTGAGACCATAACAACAACAATAACATAATTTTAGTCCCAAAATTAAATTAATCTCAGCCCTAAAAACACCCAAACGAATTCTTTTCTCTATATCAAACTAAAATAGTAAGGGGAAGAGTAAAAATGGACATGTAGCAAGAATTTTCATGATGCTCTAGTCATCAAAATCCCAACCCATGATGCATACACAAACTTAAAAAATTAGAAAGCAAAATATGAAAAATGAAAGTGAGAAGTTATGCAAGGAAGTGATGAATAGATGCTTCCCTACCTCTTGGCCAAAAGACAGAGGATTGGAAGGAGATGAAAATTAGTTGATGGTGGAGTTTATTACACCGTTAGGTACCTGGAAGAGTAAGGAGCAATCCCTTCTTCAACAACTAATTGAAATTCAAACTCCAAGATAGGTTTGCAAGGCTCTAAGATGTTTTGTTTTCCCTCTCCGCTCTCGGCTCTTTGTTGTGTCTCTCCATCTCTTTTAATATCTATTACTTTTCTTTTCTGCTCCTAATTCTTTTATTGGGTATGCGTGTGTTGGTTTATAAAATGGGATAGGTTAGGGCCCACGAGTATGGGTGTTGTGGGTTTCCAATTGAAGGTGAATGATTCCTAGTTGAGTTAGGTTTATGTTCAGCTAGGTTTCATGTGTTTTGGCAATACATTTTGCTCATGTGAATATAAGTTGCCAATTATTTAGTGTTTCTTTACATATATTTCATAGAAAAATGTTATAACTCGATAACTCCTGCGCCATTATTATGAAATTTAACTAAGCTTCCTATTCTTAGGTAATTGGATAAAAAAATTCTAATTGTTTATTTAAATTATTATAATTAATAATTAATTACTATCCTTAGGCATACATATTAGAAATACTAAAAATAGGGATGTTACAATTCTCCTTTACTTTCAAAAATTGTCCCCAAAATTTGGCTTACCTTGTCTAAACTACTTTAGGTATTTCTGTCTAAACTTGTCCACCATCTCATTGGTTGCCTTCTCTATTGATAACCCTTGCCATGAGAAATTCTTACCTAAACCATGGGCACCATAGTTGGATGCATCAGGCCAATCAAGACTTAGTATTTTTATTAATTTTTGTAAAATCAATTGTGTAACACAATTATTCATGAAAATACTAAATTATGATTGGCCTGGTGCACCCAACTGGGTACCCATGGTTTAGGTAAGAATTTCTCCCCTTGCCACACTACCTTGACTAAGGAAATTGCTCTTTTTCTTAGATTTTTTAGTGTTGAGTCAAAGATTCGTACTAGTCTTAAATCATTTGCTAAATTATCCTTTAACTGCATTGACTCATGATCTAGAATATGTGCAAGATCTGAACAGTATTTTCTGAGTTGAGGAACATGAAAAACATTGTTAAGATTTAAGAATTTGGTGGAAGTGAAATTTGATAGGCTATTGGTCCAATATTTTTAGTGATTTGAAATTGACTAAGAAATCTAGGACTTAACTTTTTGGATTTAATGGGCCTTCCAATCATAGTTGTAGGAGCAACCCTAAGGAAAACATGTTCTCCCTCCTAGATTTCTAGAAGCTTTCTCCTCCTATCAACATAACTCTTTTGCTTGTTTTGGGCCACTAGTAGCTTGTCCCGTATGAATCTTATCTGCTCAGAGGTTTTCTAAACTATATTAGGTCCTAACAACTATCTTTCTTCCACCTCAAAGCAACATAAAGGAGATTTACACTTCCTCCCAAATAATGCTTCATAAGATGCCATCCCAATGCTAGGATGATAGTTATTATTGAAAGCAAACTCAATTAGCGGCAAGTACTCATTCCAACTTCCTTTCTGTTCTAGGACACAAGCTCCAAGCATGTTCTTTAGGGTTTGAATAGTCATCTCAGTTTGTCCATAAATTTGGGGATGGTAAGATGTACTGAAGAATAGCTTAGTCCAAAAAGCTCTTTGCAGAACTCCCCAAAATCTAGAAGTGAACCAAAGATCTTTATCAGAAAATAATACTAGAAGGTATCCTTTGACGTTTATCTCTTGAATGTACAATTGGGCTAACCTATCTAGTGAGTAATTGGCTCTAATTAGTATGAAGTGAGCAGACATAGTAAATTTGTCCTCAATCACCCATATAGTATCTTATCCTGCTTAGGTCATAGGTAATCTCATCACAAAATCCATGGATACACTATGCTATTTCTATTCTTGGATGTTTAAAGGTTGCAGTAATCCTGATGGTTTTTTTATTCTCTATTTTAATTTTCAGGCAAGTTAGGAAATGGTTTACAAATTGAGTTATTTCCTTTTTCATTCCTGGCCACTAGGTTTGCTTCTTAAGATCTTGATATATCTTGGTGGTGCCTAGATGGATGGTATATATACTCTTATGGGCTTCCTTTAAGATTCTATTTTTTAACTCATAATTCTTTGAATGCAAAGGCAATCTTGATACATTATTGTCTCATCCTGGGCTAATCTAGACTCTCTATGCTCACCCTGTTGGAGTTGTTTCCCAATAGATTGAAAAAAATCATCTAACTCATGGGCTTCCTTTATTTGTGTTTTCAGATCACTAATTATGTTGAGGTGACTAGCACACAAATTTGAGGGTGAAAGGTTCACTGTAAGACTTACCAAAAGTCCTCTACCAGCTTAAATTCCTGTACCATAAGGTAAAACATATGTATGGATTTCTGACTAAGAGCATCAACCACTACATTGGCCTTACCTAGATGGTATCTAATCTCAAAATCATAATCCTTCAAGAATTCTAACTATCTCCTCTATCTCATGTTTAATTCCTTCTAATTAAACAGATATTTCAAACTATTATAATCAGTGAATTCCTCATACTTAATTCCATACAGATAGTGTCTCCATAATTTTAAAGCAGACTATTGCTACCAATTGTAGATCATGGGTAGTGTAATTCTCTTCATGAGGTCTAAGCTACCTAGAAGCATAGGCCATTACCTTTCTCTCTTGCATTAAGATACATCCAAATCATTTCTTAGATGCATCACTATTAACTTCAAATTTCCTAAAGGATCTAGTATTACCAACACTAGTGTGGTAGTGAGCCTACTCTTAAACTCTTAAAGACTATTCTCACACTCTTAGGTCCACACAAAAGGGTTTCCTTTTCTACTCAATCTAGTTAAAGGTATTGCTAATTGAGAGAAACCTTGAATAAGCCTACCCTACCAATCCAAGAACACTCCTAATTTATGTTACTGTCTTTGGCCATCCTAAATGGACCACTGCTTCCATTTTACAAGGATCAATTGTTCCCTCACCTTGTGATATTACATGACCTAAAAGCTTCACTTCTTTTAACCAAAATCTGCACTTCTCTAACTTAGCAAATAATTTTTTCTCCTTCAACACCTAAAGTACAATCCTAGGGTGTGATTCATACTTTTCATTTGTCTTCGAATAGATGAGGATATCATTTATGAAGACTACCACAAATTGGTCCAAGTATGACCTAAATATTCTATTCATGTAGCCCATGAACACTGATGGCACATTTTGTTAGGCCGAATGGCATGACCAAATACTCAAAATGTCCATATTTGGTCCTAAAGGCAATTTTAGGAATATATTCAAGCTTCACTCTAATCTATGATACCTTGACCTTAAGTCAATCATAAAGAAGACTGAGGCTCCCTTCAATTGGTCTAAAAGGTCATCTATTCATGGAAGTGGGTATGTATTCTTAATGGTTACCTTATTGAGTTATCTATAGTCTATACACAATCTAAGGCTTCCATCTTTCTTTTTCATAAGGAGCACAGGAGCTCCCAATGTTGAAGCACTAGGTCTAATGAATTGTTTCTCAAATAATTCCTCAATATACTTCTTAAGGTCACTTAGTTCTAAGGGGGACATTATATAGGGTGCTATTGATATTGGACTTGTTCTAGGAATCAAATGTATGAAAAATTCTATTTCTTTCTCAGGTGGTAGACTAGTGATCTACATGGGAAATACCTTTAGATATTCTCTAACTACCAGAACACCATTAAGTTTTTTAAACCTCTGAGAAATATCTATGAATCCAGGTGGCAGTAAGAAATAAAGAAGATGAAACATGAGTTTGCTTGGAATTAGAAGGAAATAATATAGATTTAATGGGAAAAATCAAGAATGACATGATTTATATACAACCAATCCATGCTAAGAATAATGTCAATGCTATGTAAAGGCAAACAAATAAGATAAACAATATAAAGATTAGTATTAATTTGGAGAGGACAAGACAAACAAACATGGGAAGTAAAACTTGACTACCAATGGGAATTGACACATATAAATCAAATGGCATATCTGATGATCACATATTTGATACATTAATAAGCTTTCATTCTTAGTCATTTACACTCTTTATGTACTTAATTGATTGAGTTTTATTATGTTTTGTAAGTTTGGACTCAAAACTGAACTTAATTGAATTTTTTAGCATGATTCATATCTTACACTGTTTCTGTATTTGGGTCATATCTTGGGCTGTAGGTGGTCTTTGGAGCTGATTCTAGTGGCATTTGAAAGATAAGAGAGAGTTCTATAACTTTCATGAAGACCTCAAAGGCCCAATCACACGAGTAACTCAAATTGGGGTTGAAGCAAGAACTATAATACTGTTCCTGATAGCTTGACCTATGTATACTGTTCATCACATATTTTGGGCTAAATGTTGTAAAATGGATTGAAATTTGGATGCTGAATAGTTAAGACCCATATCTACAACTTTCATGTTGAACACTTTTCCAGAATCAGATTCCTTGAAGGTGATATTGGGTTTGGAAGTCAGAACAGAGGAGCTGTGACTGGGCTTGGACAGTATGTAGTAATTTGAACGTATCTGGAGTTGTAGAAATGATATTGGATCCAAACCAAAGCCATTTGAAAGCTAAGATCCAGGCCTACAACTTTCATGAAGACCACTTGGTTCAAAAATGACGAATGCAATGACTTCAGAGCTGCATGATTTCGGAGACAAGGAATCTCCATTATTTCTCACTCATTTAATGTCATTTAATGTCATTTGGCATTTTTCACTCATTTTCCAATCATCTACCCACTAATAACTCAGCCCCCTTGACATTTTGTATCTCTAATCCTCTATAAAAGGAGGCCTTGGCAGATCATTAGGGGTATTAGGTGTTAGTTACCAAAATAATACTAGTTTGTTACTAAGTTTTCTTGTAGTAATTTTCCTTTGTTCTAAATTGAAGTCATGTTTTTCTTCTTCTTCTTCTCTTTTCTTTCTTCTTATCTATAAGTAACTAAGTTTCATTTTACTTGGGTGAAGAGGTGAAGCTCTTGGTAATGAAATAAGGTTAGATTAATTTCTCTCTTATGCTTAAATGATATATTTTCAAGTGATCATTATACGTATTATATTTTGTTTCCAAACTCTCCTTGTAAAGTGGAGTTCTTGATTTGTTGTAGACAAAATATTGGCACAATGAATGCTTTAACTCATTTATAAGTGGTAGTAATATTTTTGGAAACATAATATAAATACGTATATAGTTTTAATAGACTTTTAACGTTGTATTTTCCGATTGGAACCTCCATGTTGTGAGGATTCTAATTGAGTTATAAAAGGAATTAATCTTACCTTTATTTTATTTACCAAGAGTGGATCTTTTAACCTAAGTAAATAATTTTAATCATAGTAACAAAATATTCACTTCACCTTAATTAATCTTCAACAATTCCCTGTGGATCGACCTCAGACTCCCGAGAAATTTATTACTTGAGACAACCTGCACTTGGGTTTGTAAATGCAACAACTAAAAAGTGTACATCAAGTTTTTGGCGCCGTTGCCGGGGACTTGATTTGAAGACTGAATTTTTGGTGTAAAAATTTTTTTTTGTATATATACTAACATACTAACTAGTGGGGGAACCTCTCCCTTTTTAATTTCTGTGCATACTAACTTAGTGGAGGAACCTCTCCCTTTTATTTTTCGCACTAACTTGGTGGGGGAACCTCTCCCTTTTACTTATTTTTTTTTCTTCTTTAAATTTACTTTCTGCACTTTATTTTTCGCATTTTAATTTCTGTATTGGGGGTAATTCTCCTTTTATTTTCTTGTACATATTAACTTAGTGGGGTAACTCTCTTTTTTTTTTGTACTTTATTTTCTCGTATTTATTTTCTATCATTTTTTTTGTTATTTATTTTCATCATTTTTTTTTTGTTTACTAACTTACTAACTTACTAACTTACTATCTAACTTTTTACTTTATCTCCGCTTCTAACATTTTAATTTATCTCGCATACTAATTTTTTATTTATTTATTTATTTTTATTTTATTTGGTGGTTGGTTTATTACCCCACCTTTGTTATTTTCTTATTTGGTGGTTGGTTTATACCACACCTTTGTTAATATTTAATGGACAGTTTATATTGCTATCTTGTACATTTTATTTTATACTGTAAGTGACTTGTTTATGCTTAGTTGGTATCGTGATTTAAATTCTGGTCATTTGGTTAGAGTTAATCCAGGTACTTTACATATTGATTTATTTGAATCACAGTCACACACATTAAGCACAATGGCTGAAAATGAAAGTGTGCATGATGAACATGAAAATCAACCGCTATAACCATGCGTGAGTATTTGCAACCATCCCGAAATTCTAGTCCATCATGTTTTATCTTTCCAATTAATGCCAACAATTTTAGATTCAAGCCAGGTATGATTTCTTTACTTCCTAATTTCCATGGTTTAGAATCTAAAAGCCCATATTTACATCTAAAAGAATTTGAAGAAGTATGTATAAGCCATGATCAAACTTGCATTGAAGAGGTTGTTAAGCTTAAATTGTTTCCTTTTTCTTTGAAAGATAAAGCAAAATCTTGGCTTAACACTTTGAAACCAAGATCAATTGGCACATGGCAAGAAATGCAATGTGAGTTTTTGAAGAAATTTTTTCCAACACATAAAACCAATGCTTTGAAAAAACAAATCCAAATTTTTTTCCAAAATTCAAATGAAGCATATTTTCAAAGTTGGGAAGGTTTTAAAGATTTGTTGAATTCTTGCCCACATCATGGTTTTGAAAAATGGCGCACTATAAGCTTCTTTTATGAAGGGTTAACACCAAACCAACAATTTGTGGAAACAATGTGCAATAGTGAATTTCTTGATAAAGAACCTGAAGAAAGCTTTAGACTATTTAGACCATTTGGTCAAAATTCTCAATCTTGGCATGATACTAATCCTTCTGAAAATTCAATTAGATTTAACCTTGCAAATGCTAATAAAGGAAAATATCATCTTAGTCAAGAAGAAAATCTAAATGCAAGGTTTGCTAGTTTGGCTAGAAAGGTTGAAGCCATGGAATCCGGGAAAGTAAAAGAAATCAAATCTGTGTAAAATGAAGAAATTTGTGGCATTTGTGATGAATTAGGACATTCAACAAATGAATGTCCAAAAATTCCTGTTTTTAAAGAAGTTATGCATGAGCAAGTAAATGCAATGAATAATTTTAAAAAGCCATTCACTTCTTCTTTTTCAGATACATACAATCCGGATGGAGAAATCACCCGAATTTCAGTTGGAGGAATAGTAACCACCACAATTCATGCAACCACCACCTCCTCGTGCACAACAAGATTCTCAAAATCCTCAAGGATATGCACCCTATGTCCCACCATATAGGAAAACCTTGAAGGAACATTGCATGCATTCATGGAAAAACAAGAGGCCATCAATAGTCAAAACACTCAAGCCATGATTGACATAAAAGACACTCTTGCTAAACTTTCTTCTCGCACTTGCCATTCATGAGAAAGGAAAGTTTCCTCTCAACCTTAACCAAATCCCAAGGGTCATTTAGCCTAAATGAGGGTAGTTCAAAGTCAAAAAATAGATCAAGTCAACTCGATAACTCTTAGGAGTGGAAAGGTTGTTGAAAAACAAATTTTTGAACTTTTTGAGAAAGATGATGAGTCAATTCCCAAAGATGAGGAAGGAGTTGATAAGCCACCTAGCCAAAAGGAGATCAAATCCTCGTCTTCACCCCCATTTCCTCAAGCATTAAACAATTCAAGTAAAGTGAATCATAACAAAGTGACATTTTTGAAATCTTTAAACAAGTGAAGGTCAATATTCCTCTGTTAGATGCTATCAAACATTCCTTCTTATGTCAAATATTTGAAAGACTTGTGCATCGTTAAAAGGAAACATCATGTGAAAAAGAATGCATTTTTGATCAATGTAAGCTCCATTATTCAAAACAATAATGAATTGAAATATAAAGACCCTGGTTGTCCTACAGTTTCATGCATTATTGGTGAACATAAAATTGAACGAGCTTTACTTGATCTTGGTGTTAGTGTTAATTTGCTTCCATATTCAGTTTATCAGCAACTCAACCTTGGTGAGTTAAAACCAACTTCTGTAACTCTTCTACTTGCTGATAGATCAATTAAAATTCCAAAAAGAATAGTAGAAGATGTGTTGGAACAAGTTGATAAATTCATATATCCTGTGAATTTTATTGTCTTGGAAACTGAACCTATGGTTGATAGTTCTAAGTCAGTTCCTGTTATTCTTGGTTGCCCATTTTTAGCAACATCTAATGCTTTGATAAATTGCAAAAATGGAGTGGTGAAGCTAACTTTTGGAAATATGACACTAGAGCTTAATGTTTTCAACATGTGCAAGCAACCACATGAAGTTTATGATGACAATGAAGAGATTGAAGGGATTGAGGCCATTATAGATGATCATCTTCAAACCAATAGTTCTTCTGACCCATTAGAAATTTGTTTAATTAATTCATTGGATTCATCTACACAATTAGATGATGATATTTCTGAAATATACTCTTTGCTTGACTATACACAGGAAATGGAATACAAAGGATGGAAGCCAAGATTCGAAGAGCTAAAATCTATGAATGATGATGCCCATGAAAAAGTACCCACACTGGAACTGAAGCCATTACACCATGGGTTGAAGTACACATTTTTGGGAGAAGAACAAAGCTCTCCAGTGGTAATTTCCTCATCCTTGACCAAAGAACAAGAAGGTAAGTTGATAGAAGTACTTAAAAGACATAAAAGTGCAATTGGATGGACATTAAAGGATATAAAAGGCATTAATCCATTAATTTGTACACATAGAATACATTTAGAGGATAATGCTAAAACATCTCAACAACCTCAAAGAAGATTAAATCCACACATGAAAGAGGTAGTTAGAGCTGAAGTTCTTAAATTACTTGATGGTGGAATTATCTATCCTATCTCTCGATAGCATTAGGTAAGCCCTACACAAGTTGTGCCTAAGAAATCTGGAATAACAGTGGTTGAAAATGAAAAAGGAGAATTAATACCTACCCGAGTCTCATCTAGTTGGCGTATGTGTATTGATTTCAGAAAATTGAATGCAGCCACTAGGAAAGACCATTTTCCATTGCCTTTTCTTGATCAGATTCTAGAAAGAGTAGCAGGACATCCCTACTATTGTTTTCTTGATGGTTATTCAGGGTATAATCAAATACCAATTGCATTAGAGGACCAAGAAAAGATCACTTTTACTTGTCCCTTTGGCACTTTTGCATATAGAAGAATGCCTTTTGGTCTTTGTAATGCTCCGGTAACTTTTCAAAGATGCATGCTAAGTATTTTCAGTGACATGATTGAGCATTTTTTAGAGGTTTTCATGGATGATTTGACAGTTTTTGGAAATTCTTTTGAAAATTGTCTTGATAATTTGGAAAAAGTTCTTAAAAGATGCGAAGAAAAAGGATTTGTGTTAAATTGGGAAAAATGTCATTACATGGTTACCTCAAGAATAGTGTTAGGTCATGTGATATCTTCTAAAAGAATTGAAGTTGATAAAGTCAAAGTTGAATTAATTGCTCATTTGCCTTTCCCAAAAACAGTCAGAGAAGTTCGTTCCTTTTTAGGACATGCAGGATTTTACAGAAGATTTGTAAAGGACTTTAGTGCCATATCTAGACCTTTATGTAATCTTCTAACAAAAGATACACCATTTGATTGGACTCAACATTGTCAGAAATCTTTTGAAAAAATAATCAATCTTTTGACTTCTGCTCCTATCATGCAATCTCCTGACTGGTCGTTGCCTTTTGAGTTAATGTGTGATGCTAGTGATTTTGCTGTTGGCGCTGTTTTAGGCCAAAGAAAGGAAGGTAAGTCTCATGTAATTTATTACGCAAGTCGAACTTTGAATAGTGCACAAATGAATTACACCACTACTGAAAAAGAACTACTTGCTGTAATTTTTGCATTGGACAAATTTCGAGCTTATTTAATTGGTTCATCCACTATTGTTTTCACTGATCATGCTGCTGTTAGATATTTAATGTCTAAACAGGATGCCAAACTTAGGTTGATACGGTGGATCTTGTTGCTTCAAGAATTTAACATCACAATAAAAGACAAGAAAGGAGCCGAAAATGTTATTGCAGATCATTTGTCAAGGCTGACAACAAGCTCATCTTTTGATAGCACACCTATCAATGATTCTTTCCCTGATGAATTTTTATTTTCGGTCAATTCTATGCCTTGGTTTGCTAACATTGTCAATTTTCTTGTAACAGTAAGATGTCACTCAAAGGGACACACCAAGACAAAAAAATTTTGATTGAGGTGAAAAATTTCTTTTGGGATGACCCATATTTGTTCAAATATTGTCCTGATCAAATTTTTCGGAGATGTGTACCCGACAATGAGGTAAGTAGTGTCATTAAATTTTGTTATTCAGAAGCATGTGGAGGTCATTTTTCTTCAAAGAAAATAGCTGCAAAAAATCTTGCAAGTGGGATTTTATTGGCCCACTTTATTCAAGGACAGTTATACTTTTTGCAAAAGTTGTGAAAGTTGTCAAAAATTGGGGTCCATTTCTAAAAGAAATATGATGCCTTTGAACCCTATCCTTGTCATTGAAATTTTTGATTGTTGGGGAATTGATTTCATGGGTCCATTTCCATCATCTTTTGGATTTGTGTACATTTTGGTTGCAGTTGATTATGTCTTAAAATGGATTGAGGCAATTCCATGTCGGCACAATGATCATAAAACTGTTCTAAAATTTTTAAAAGAAAATGTTTTGAGTCGATTTGGAATTCCTCGAGCTATCATCAGTGATGGGGGAACACATTTTTGCAATAAACCATTTGAATCTTTAATGAAGAAATATTGCATTACCCACAAAATTGCAACCCCTTATCATCCTCAGACAAGTGGACAAGTTGAATTAGCAAATAGGGAGATTAAACAAATTTTGGAAAAAATGGTTAACCTAAATTGTAAAGATTGGTCTTTAAGACTAAACGATGCACTTTGGGCTTACCGTACTGCTTTTAAAACATCTTTGGGCATGTTTCCCTATCGGTTAGTTTATGGAAAACCTTGTCATTTGCCTGTAGAATTAGAGCATAAAGCATTTTGGGCCATTAAAGCTTTTAACTTAAGTCTTGATGATGCTTCCAAGTTACGCAAATTACAATTGAATGAACTTGAGGAATTAAGAAATGATGCATATGAAAACTCAAAGATTTATAAAGCTAGAACAAAAGCTTTTCATGACAAATCAATTTTCGAAAAAACTTTTGAAATTGGTCAAAAAGTTCGCTTTATAATTCTCGCCTTTACCTATTCCCTGGAAAATTGAGATCTAGGTGGATTGGTCCTTATATTGTCAAACATGTGTATTCTTATGGGGCCATAGACATTGAGAATCTTAGGAATGGTATTGTATTTAAGGTTAATGGACAAAGACTCAAACCATTTCTGGAACATTAAGTTGTTGAGGTAGAATCCATTTCTCTTTCTAATCCTTGTTATGAGTAGAATTTATTTTAATGTTGTTTCTTTCTTTTTGCAGTTCTTTGTGTTCCCGGTTAAATGGCGGATAACGGTACTCCGTGACTCTCAAGTCGGTTTGTTTTTCAGTTTCCCATAATAACTGATTTCTTCTCCTTTCAAAATGGATGTCATTCTCTCAAATCTAAGAAAACATTTTCCTTCTCTCCCTCTAAATGCTCTAACAAAAGTCTATGAAGCTAAGTGTGAAAGACTGAGATTATTAATGTATAAGGGCATCCTAGAAGATATATGCTGGATAATCGAAGCAAAGGTTCGTTTAGCTGGTGAATCTTCAGATTCATTTGTCCCATACATGTCTGGTCTCGGTAAAAGTTCATTTTCAAAAAGGAGAAGAGCAAAAATAATGAAAGTTTGTTACAAGTGTGCACGATGGAATTGCAACACGCGATGTCACTCTTTGGGGATGGTTTTTGTAAATAGAGAAGATAAAATATTCTTCATTAAGAATGGACTGAGTAAGGAGTCATTAGATAATATCTTATTGACTCTTGAGACGCATTCTTGTGGAGTTGTGCAGCGTGAACTTTTTAGTTTGTGGAATCTCTTCAAGGACGAGCAAGAGCGTTATAGTCTTGGGAATCTGACTCAAAAAGACCCTGTTTGCCAATTTAAAAGAAAATTGGATGGGAAGCTTATCCCCGACTCATAGAAGGCGTTTAAGCCATTTTTGGACGTGAAACCAGAGGAAGATGTGAGCCACAATCACAACAACATATATATATTATCTTGTACATTTTCCAAAAAGAAAAAGAAAAAGAAAAGAAAAAAAAAAAAAAAAAAGGAAAAAAAAACTGAAATAAAAAAAATAAATAAAAAAATAAAAAAGTAGCGAAACTTCGGTTGTACTTGGTCTTTAATTAGATTAGAGCCCCTGCGTTGGAGTGGCGGACCCGTCATTGACTCGGGTGGACCTTCGCACGCCGGTCGGTAAATAAGGTTCGTATGCCATGCTCTCTGCAGAGAGCGCCGCGCAAGCATTCCTGTGTTTTAACCAAAGGCTCGCTTGTTGATGGACAGAAAGAAGCGTCCTGTGTTTGCATTCTCGCGTGACAATGCCTCTGAGCTGGATCCTGTGATTTAATGCCATGGGCTCTTCAACGACCTCTCACTGGCTGTGGTCGTTGGTGGTAGCTGTCAGATTTATGCACTTTAATTAGTGGCGTCGTAGCTCAATCCAAAATATCCCACAAGCGGGAATGAGAAGAATGCCCAGATTGGCTGAGTCGTCTTGGTATTACTACACTCATGACGCGCAGTATAAAGATCTGCCATGAAACCTGTACATAAAGGTATGTAATCATTTGTTATTATTATTTTATCTTTGTATGATTTTGTTGAATTTTGTTTTGGACAGACGATCTTTTGGATGGGATCCTTCGGGGGTTTCTAGACTTCTTTATCCTGATGGTTTTCTTGAAGTCAAAAAAACAAAAACAAAAACAAAACAAAAAAAAAACAAAAAAAATATTTTTAAATTTCAAACTTTTCTGACACCAGTCAACCGACCTGTATAGGAGCTATTATTACTTTTTCTATTCTCTTCCCTATTTAAACACTCCATTTTCTTCAATTTCCTGCAACTCATAATCATTCAAAGAAAGTGTGAGTGTAGAAATGGAGGGAGCTCCTTCTTCGTTCTCGTAGATTTGTCAATGTCGTGTATTTTGTGGGACAAGTTATGGGAAGGGCTTAGAGTTTGTAAACGCAGCAAGCACTGTTGGTAGAACACTTGCTGCGAGGAACATTCGTGTTGTATATGGGGGAGGTAGCATTGGATTAATGGGGGCTGTATCACTTTCTGCACATATAAGAGGTGGTCAAGTTTTAGGTGTCATTCCTGAACCTTTCACTCAAAGGAACATCGTTAGAAAGACAATTGGACTGGAAATTCAGGTATCATCTATGCATGGACGAATGAAGGCGATGCTTGAAAACTCTGATGCATTCATTGTCTTACCTAGTGGTTTTGGTACTTTGGTAGAAGTCTTTCAAGTTGTCTCTTGGGCCCAATTGAACATCCACCATAAACCCATAGGTTTGTTGAATGTTAATAATTTCTTTGATAATTTGTTATCTTTTGTTGACCATGTTGTGGAACAGAAATTTGTCACACCTTCAGCAAGACAACTCCTTATCTCTGCTTCTACTGTTGATGAATTGATTGATAAATTAGAAGCATTTGTTTATGAACCTGATCCAGTAACAGCTCAGATAGATTGGTCTGAAGGAAGCGGTGAAGGAAGTGGTGAAGGAAGCAAAGTGAAAAGAAAGCCAGCCAAGACACTCCAACTATTTAAATAATTACAAGCTTTAGTTTTATTTATCGTACTTTGTTTCTGTTTAAATTTGTGTGAGATTTTTTTTCTTTTTCAGTAATTGCAGCAACAAGTAATATATTCTATCCTTTACCTATCTATGTTTTGACATTGAGGACAATGTTGTGATCTGGTTGGGGGGAAGGATGGTTGTAAAAAAAAAACCCAAAAAAAAAATTTAGGAAGTGTGTTTGTTAATATGATTATTGTGTTTATCATTAAAAAAAACAAAAAAAAAAGATTTAGAAAGTGTGTTTGTGAATATGTTTGTTGTGTTTGTCATCAATTTTTTTAACAACAAAAGTAATTAGGGATGGCAGAGTAAAGAGTAAATTATTTATTCTTGAGACGCATCAAAAATTGGTGGCAGAGTAAGGAGTAATTAGGGTAGTAACTAATTTATGTGGAAGTAGCAATTCAAATTCAGGAAAATTTGCATGATTGAGTAAATTGTCTTCTTTCTTAAAATTCACATGCTTGGTTATGGATGTTGAATTGGTGGACTGAGAATGATGGAATTGTGTCTTGTGAGATTTTGAGCCTATTGATGAATGGATTGAACATTTGTACCATTCTTTTCTTTCTTGTGTGAATTTCACTCATGAAATTGTTGCTCTAGAACTTGCTTTGATTCTTTTTGAGACTACATTTTCATATGCATACATGAATATGATTGAGGCATTTTTCTTGAAATAGCTACTTTAGCCAAATAGCCAACCTTGTGCATATTTTCCTTTGCTTAACCCCTTTGAGCTTATTTGACTATTTTTTGTTTCGAACTCATTATGCGCCTTAAATGAAAAATCATGTTCTTACTTGACCTTAGGGAATAAGAGAACATTAGTTTGTCATTCGATGAGTTCTTGAACAAGTGTGGGGTGTGTGCGAGAATATTTTAAAAAAAATGTGTATATATGATGTTCTTATTCTTCAAAAAAAAATCAAAAATCAAAAATCAAAAAAATCAAAATAATCAAAAAAAAATTGTAAAAAGAAGAGGGTCAACAAGGTAATAAAGGAAAGGAAAAGAATATGTAAAGAGAATTTGTATTAGGTGGAGTTGGGATGAATTTTCATGCTTGTTAATTGAACTCAACTCTCATGTTCTTTTATTCTCTGGTGTTTAACTTGTCATATCTATATTACCTCCTCCTTTACCTTGACCCCATTACAACCTTGAATAAAGTCCTCATGATTTGTGTGTGCATGTGTTCTGAGTAGTGGAGAAGTAGAAGATAAGCAAGCTTATGGTAGTGCAATTTTCATGGGTTGAATTGAGTGAAATATCTACCTTTTAAACACTTGAGGAATTGAGAGTGAATCTTGTGAAAATCTATCATTCTTGACTCATGCTTTTCAGTTGAAATAACCTTGCTTGTTGATTTGAGAAGTGAAGATATGTTACTTCATGAATGTTTTGATTACTTGAATGATTGCTCTTCATTTTTAAATATTATTAGAAATTGAGTCTTTTAGAGTGTTTAGCTTTTGAGTCTGTTTCGTTTTTTTTTTGTGAGTGATCTTATGTGTTTTGCTCAGGAGTGTAAAAAGCTAAGTGTGGGGGAGTTTGATGATCACATATTTGATATATTAATAAGCTTTCATTCTTAGTTATTTACACTCTTTATGTACTTAATTGATTGAGTTTTATTATGTTTTGTAAGTTTGGACTCAAAATTGAACTTAATTGAATTTTTCAGCATGATTCATATCTTACACTGTTTCTGTATTTGAGTCATATCTTGGGTTGTAGGTGGTCTTTGGAGCTGATTCTAGTGGCATTTGAAAGATAAAAGAGAGTTCTATAACTTTCATGAAGACCTCAAAGGCCCAATCACACGAGTAGATAACTCAAATTGGGGTTGAAGCAAGAACTATAATACTGTTCCTGACAGCTTGACCTACGTATACTGTTCATCACAGATTTTGGGCTAGATGTTGTAAAACGGATTGAAATTTGGATTCTGAGTAGCTAAGATGCATATCTACAACTTTCATGTTTAACACTTTTCCAGAATCGGATTCCTTGAAGGTGATATTGGGTTTGGAAGTCAGAACAGAGGAGCTGTGACTGGGCTTGGACAGTATGTAGTAATTTGAACGTATCTGGAGTTGTAGAAATGATATTGGATCCAAACTAAAGCCATTTGAAAGCTAAGATCCAGGCCTACAACTTTCATGAAGACCACTTAGTTCAAAAATGACGAATGCAATGACTTCAGAGCTGCATGATTTTGGAGACAAGGAATCTCCATTATTTCCCACTCATTTAATGTCATTTAATGTCATTTGGCATTTTCCACTCATTTTCCAATCATCCACCCACTAATAACTCAGCCCCCTTGACATTTTGTATCTCTAATCCTCTATAAAAGGAGGCCTTGGCAGATCATTAGGGTATTAGGTGTTAGTTACCAAAATAATGCTAGTTTGTTACTAAGTTTTCTTGTAGTAATTTTCCTTTGTTCTAAATTGAAGTCATGTTTTTCTTCTTCTTCTTCTCTCTTTCTTTCTTCTTATCTATAAGTAACTAAGTTTCATTTTACTTGGGTGAAGAGGTGAAGCTCTTGGTAATGAAATAAGGTTAGATTAATTTCTCTCTTATGCTTAAATGATATATTTTCAAGTGATCATTATACGTATTATATTTTGTTTCCAAACTCTCCTTGTAAAGTGGAGTTCTTGATTTGTTGTAGACAAAATATTGGCACAATGAATGCTTTAACCCATTTATAAGTGGTAGTAATATTTTTGGAAACATAATATAAATACGTATATAGTTTTAATAGACTTTTAACGTTGTATTTTCCGATTGGAACCTCCATGTTGTGAGGATTCTAATTGAGTTATAAAAGGAATTAATCTTACCTTTATTTTATTTACCAAGAGTGGATATTTTAACCCAAGTAAATAATTTTAATCATAGTAACAAAATATTCACTTCACCTTAATTAATCTTCAATAATTCCCTGTGGATCGACCTCGGACTCCCGAGAAATTTATTACTTGAGACAACCTGCACTTGGGTTTGTAAATGCAACAACTAAAAAGTGTGCATCAATATCAAACACAATCAAGTTTAATTTTCTCACACATTCAGTAGATATAAAGGAGTAAGTTACTCTTGAGTCAGACAATGTAGTTAAAAATGCTCCTTTAATTACACACTTACCTTCTATCAAATTAAGAGACTGTATAGTCTCCTCTCCACTGAGAGCAAAAACCCTTCCATTAATCTGAGGTCGTGGGCCAGGCACTGGTACTCTTCCTTAGAGGCAATCTCTTGCAAAGTGTCCTCCCTTGCCAAGGAATTTCTCATGTTTCTTACATGCAAGTTAGGAAACCTATGATCGGGTTTGTTTTCCTTTACTTTGGGGCTACCTAAACTATGAATTGCCTCCTCCATATTTCTCATTCTGCCTCTTCCTCTTAAAAGACACCAGCTTCCCTCTCTGAGCCACACACTTCAATAAAATTTTCTAAAATATCATACACTTATTCACTAAGGTAGCAAAATCCTTGACCTCTATAGTTCTTATATCTTCTTTTATTTTTGGCTTCAACCCCCCTCTCAAACGTCTATGCCTTCCAACCCTCATCCTAATTATACCCTAAGTAAGAAGAAAATTTGGATAACTCCTCAAATTTTGCTACATACTCTCCTATTGACATATTTCCCTATGTTAGTTGAAGAAACTTCGCTTCCTTTTCTCTTTTTATTCTATTTCAAAAATATTTATTAACGAAAGTAGTCTGAAAAGCTTCCCAAGGGATTGGGGGTTTCTCTAGCCTCTAAAAACCTCCTAGCTCCTCGTCACTAGGGCTCAGCTTTGCCAACTAACATGTAAGTGGCAAAGGCCACCTTCTGAGCATCTATGCATTCTATTACTTCAAAATTCTTCTCTAATTCTATCAACCACCCTTCTGCTACTAAAGGATCATAGTCACCCTTAAAGGACGGGGGTTTGGCCTTTCTAAATTCATAAGGTCCTTGAAAATTAGGGTTCACTATTGGTACCTTTCTTGTTGGACCTATAGTATTCCCTCCTTAATTTTGATTCCTCTTCAAGTTCTCCTACATATACTATAGAAATCTATTTGTCATTATTATCTGCTCTCTCATAGTAGCGATTATCTCCTCCAAGGAAACCATCATCCTATCCATATTAGCATTCAGATTAGAAGTATTTCATCTTAGTAGTACCATAGTTTCTTGCACTCAATAGAACAAATAATATTGAGTTGATCAGTCTCAATATAAGGTTACTAGTATGGCTATGTCCCCGTATTATCACATACAAGACAACATTAACATAAGTGTAAAAGAATGACCATACAAAACTAATATCACCCATGACAGTGCCCACGTCGAGAACAAGATAATAAATTATCCTATCCCCTTACCTTAGGCTTATCAAAACTATTGCTCTGATACCATGAAATGTAATGCTCTAAGTCTTAGTCGACATTCGACTTAGTTCATTATATGCACTACTTAGTTTCTATTTCCTTGAATCTTACATATTTGAAAGCACTTTCTTTTATCTTATATTCCCTAAGCTAACCAATCATTTTAACTAGTCACTTAGACTTTGTTATGAGATTCACGCCAAATTTTGGTTTATAAATATTTACTAGCATTCCATACCTAAGTTCATTGCATTAATATACTCACTTATGATCATTCATATCTCCTCGAATATATTTAAAAAAAAAGAAACTTCAGCAAGCATAACTTTCATCCATTACTCATGCATCAATATAAGTCTTAAAGTAGTTCATATGCCTTTAGGGGCTTACAGTCATCCTAAAATACAAGTTCATACATTTGTAAAGTCTACCTATATGTATCTTTACTGGTCAATAAGGTAATGTAGGATCCTTCTAGAACTAGACACTACTTGGTGGTAGAACCACCTGCACTCATGTACAGAATATACAAAAATAGGGCTATCATAAAAAGTTAACTATCACTAAACAACAATGTATATCCAAAATAATATGCTAGATCAATTAATACAAGGATCCTACACCCACCAATACTACTCTATAATTTGCATAGTCATGGAGGTAATAGCCCGAACAAAACCCTCGATCTCAGGCATATACACCAACACATAGTGAGTATCGAGAACAACCCACATTATTAGCATCCTTCAAACTTGTTTACTTGGAAACATTACACCCAAGCAAAAGGGAAGAGAATTATGGAAATCCTCAGTATGTAGCAAAAACATTTTTAAAAAAATGTTGAGACCCATAATGTTTCCAGTTGTACCATATAAAAAAAATCTTATTTTTCTCAAAAAGGCATCATTTCCATACTTAACTGAATTCAAACATACAATTAAAACAAGCAATTCTTAATAAATACATTGGATCCAAATTCTTTATTTTCTTTGTCCTTTAGAAGTCTTTTAATGGCCATGTCTTTTCTATATCCCATGTGGAGGCATGAGCTCACTCTCTTAGTTAGAAGCATCCTTCTAACCTATTTTATTTCTTCTTTTTTAGGCTTGATTCTTAAGATCACTCAGGGATTTTGGATTACCTCCTCTCTCAGAGGATTTACATCTTTCTTTCTATTTGGAACACCACCTTTTCTCATAGGGTTTACATCCTTATTTCTCATTTCTCATGTCTCTCATGGCAACTCATCATATCATTCATGCACAATCAAGAATTCATCACATGTATGTTTAAGAAAATCATGCATCAAAACATTTCATCACCACATAATTAATCTAAATACTAGTTGACTAATCTTACTGAACACACATACATGCAAAAATTATTAATCAGATCAATGAACTTCTTAATCAGATGACTAATCTCAAGACTAGTTGATTGATCACTCTATGTATACATACATAAATAATTAATCAAATCAACATGTTTCACAATCAGATGACTAATCTCAAAACTATTTAACTGATCTCTTAAAACATTTAGATGACTAGATAACTAGTGATTCTGTTATGATATCTAACGATTTAATTGGTCTTTTTACCAGTTAACTAATCTTAATAGAATTTCAATAACATAACATTAGCAAATAATAACTAGCATATCTAAAACACCAAATTATGAATATTAAATAAAGACCCCATGAGAACAATAACCACAAACCATGAACAATCTGTTGCGATATCAGCAAGTGCACCGATTTGTAAAAGTAATAAAGAGTGAATAAGAGTATCGTCCCACGAGGATTATGTTGTCAATTATTAATTTCGTTAAATAAACACTATCTAAGCTACCAAAAGATGAGAGTTAATAAAAAATATAAATAAAAGAGAACAATAAATAGAAAAATAATTAAAAATAATTCAAGAGTCAGATCAAGGGTGAAAAACGATGAGATTAAAGTGTTAGGGTTTAGATTTCACTTGAACTCTTTTGATATAATTTAAAATATTGGTTTAATCAAGTTTTATTTCAATGATTCATGGTCAATTCTTAAAATTAATCAATACTCAATCTCTTAGTATATTAATCCTCTTCAAACTATTTAGAATTAACTAATCCCTTATTCTAATCCCAAATATAGAAGACTTTATAAAAAATGAGAGAATTACGAGAAAGACCACACAACCCATAACGTCTATTCCTAGCGATTACAGAAATTATGGTGTTTATCACATGTTTTAGGTTCATGCAAATTTTTTCAAATCATACATTAACCCAAAAATCATTTCCAAATTGATTAAGTTTAGAAAAGTATTAAGAGAAGAGATAAACATGTAAATCATGAAATAAAAATATAGATTAAACCCATAAAAGAATTTATATCATCCAAGAACAAGACCCATCATCACTCTAACAAAAGAGGTTTAGTTACACATGGAAAAAGAAGAACACAAAAGAAAGAAAATGACAAACTCCATTGTAGATAAGTGGAAAGGTTGAAAAGAATTCTTAATCTTCAAGCCTAATTGCACCACACCACTCTAGGGTTTATGCCTCTTGATGACTGCTGCATTCTATCCAAGTGTATGTTCAATTTGGCATAACTTTTGTATTTATAATGAAATTAACACTGCTATTTACGCATTCAACGTCAGAGCGCTAGCTCCATCAAACTAACATGGCTATATACGCTTTACGCGCTCGGGCACTCCACTCACAACACTTAAGCGTTGGGACACTAGAGAGAAATTCTTTTGTTGCGCATTCAAGCATTAAGTGTCCAGTGCTGGACATCTGAATAGAATTTCCTCATTTTCTTACTTCTTCAAATGTCTAGTCTTTTTCATATGCAATTACCTATAAAAACACATAAAACACGTAATAAGAAAATAATTTAAAATACTGAAAATATAACAAAACTTGATAATAAAGCTCAATCAAAAAGATTAAAAGAGGATGAAAACCCATAATTAAAATCGTAAAAATATAAATATTTGAAGGTTCATCACTCCCCCAAACTTAAGATTTTGTTTGTCCTCAAGCAAAAGAAAAAAAAAACAAAACAACACAAAAAGACTAAACAAATAAAAACTCAAAACACATAGACTCGAACATAGTAATACCAGTTATTGAAAATCATTCATATCCTCAGAAAATTGCTTCACAATCTAATTTCAAAGTATCACATATGTATACTCCAATTGCTACACCGCTCTCACATGCAACTCTCATGCAAAAATGACTTCCCAAAAACATGAATGAAAGACCAAATTTACTCATAAAATACAAGCATGGATAAGTTTATAAAACTGCAAATGCATATCAAACTATAAATGAAATCAATCCATTAAAGACAACACATGATGACTTAACAACTAAGGGTTTAACAAGGAAAAACTTAATCCAACTATAAATGAAATCAATCCATAAATTTTCACTCACTCCAAAAAAACCCGTCAAACTCTCAAATCCAAATAATTCATAGATAGATCACAATTTAAGAGTCCAAGGCCATAACATTACTTTCACAAAGTATATTCCTAACTTTATCTAAAATTACATTAACAAAGGAAACAAGTATAGAGAGAACTTAAAAGTGAAAATTGTTACTAACTTGAAAAAAAAAATTAGAGTGTAGTAGTAATGAAAGATAACTCACTTCAAAGCAAGCAAGGGAAGATAGATCAAATTGTTAATGTTGCACCTCCACTTGTGAATTAGAAACAACCAACCAAAAGAAAGGAAGATAGATAATATGTGTGGCTGCCATTACTCAGTTTTACTTTTATCTCTTCTTTCTTCTCAAACATTAGTTCAACTTCAGCATATAAACTGTAACTAATTAGAGGCAAATACTTTTGGGGTTCATACATTGCATTTAAGACTTCCATCAAATAGCCAAGATGCCTACAACTTGCTTGGTCAGTAGTAAGTACTCTTAACTACATCAAAGTTTTCATTATTGTTCATTATTTTGTTTTGTCTATTCATAAGATATGCATTTCTTACACACTAAAAGGAAAGATCATTAGAAAATTTTATAACATTTATTAGAGAGGGAACTGCCATATATTGACCCAGACTTAAGCATATACACATAATTGGCAATATATGCATAAACATGGACAATACACTACTTATTATAAATATAGACAATCTCAATATAATCTACAAGATATATGAAGAATTCAACCAATATGGCCATATCCATATACATTTTACTCATCTTGGAGACACTACTACAACTTCATATAGTTTATTGAATTAAGATGCTTTGATCTATTAACACAAGCACCTTATTTCAATCATTATCATATTGCTAGCATATATCCTTAAAACTTTGATCTATTAACACAAGCACCTTATTTCAATCATTATCATATTACTAGCATATATCCTTAAAACTTCACATTGTAATCTTATATCAATCGTAAGTCCAAATGAACATAAATTTAGAAGGATTAACGAATTAATGAACAAGAATCATGTGAAGGGGAGAATGATGTAGAAATAAAAATAAGAGAAACCCAAAGAAGTTTACTTTAGTAAACAAATGCTGAAGTTTTGAATTATATTAGCAATTGTACCAGCAGGTCACACATATTTGTCCTCACCTTGTCATCAACATCAGTGAAATTCCATACATATGTTACCTCATAGCCCAAGTGTTTAAGATACGTGCAAGTTTTCATGTTAAGCACAGGTATAGACTAAATGATAACTCTAAATCTTTATCCAAAATCTAAAATTAAGTAAATCTAAATAATAATTGAAGGACAACACCCCGTCAAGGACAAAAGTAGTAAAGACAAGTAGAGACATTCTAAATCCAAGCCATTTGCTCATTTATATAATTATATATGAAAGTAAATTTGGCAAAGAATGAACTGAGTCGAGTCCATGCATTAATTGTTGAATGTAGAACAAATGACATCTAAAGCAAAGTCCAAGCTGCACTTATCCATGAGAAGCTAGTACTCACTTTAAACTTCAAATAGACAACATTGCAAGAAAATAGAATTACAAAGATAACTTTATAGCCTTATATTAAAAATTAACACCAGTGCTTAATTCCTAATCTCATTAGTGCAAAATTAACTTTTAGCTGCTAATTCCACATGTGATTATTACCTCAGTCATTTTTCTTTAAGTCGTCACAACATGTAATACATTTATACACTTGCTATATCTTCCAAGCAAGATATAAAATTAGACAAAAATGTAAGAATCAATATTTAAAAGGATCAAAACATTTTGGGTGAAAAAGAAGCTCAAATTTACATTCATCCATATGTGTACACATTGTAGAAAGCAGGTTAGTGGAAGTCAATAGATTATATATCTGTCAATAGTTCAGAAGGGTATTGTTAATGCAAGGCATTAAATTCCCCCATTATGATTTACCATCTCTAAATTCCTAATGAGGTGAGATATAACAGGGATAAGAATCGCTATTTGTTTCTGCAACTCAGTATTCAAAAATTCCACACATGTATGATGTAAATTAATAATTATCACAGGGAAGGAAAAGGGAAAATATCTATGCAGTGTGATAGATTACCATAACCGTCACTAAAAAGTCATATGCAAGTGAAAAATTCTTCAATCAGAAACTGACCCAGCAATGAAGAATAGAAACCCCCAAGCCCACCATCTTTTGTTAAATAATAAGAGACTACACGTTAAGCTAACAATCATGCTCACTCTCAAACTCACAAAGACAAATCTACAAAAAAAAAATTGGGATTTCCCTGAAAAGATTCAAAATTTGACAACAGTAGAAGAAAATTACACGAGTAGAAGCAGAGCAGAAGATTTACTAATTAAATACATGACTTAAAAGCATCCACTCGTTTCTTGAACATGAACATAAAATAATAATAAAGTAAAAAAACACAAGATTTACCACTGTTTCACTCTTGTGATTGAAGATAACCGAGGAGCAAATCATGGGCTTCTTTACCAATCTCAGCTTCGTACTCTCTATTACACTAAAGATCGCACAATCTCTGTCAGAACCCCTCCTTCTTAAAACCAAAAGGAACCAAGAAACCTTTTCTTCTCTTGTCTTCCCTTCTCTAACCGAACTCAGCTCTTCTCCTTAAAGAAAAACCCTTTTAAGAGAAATATTTAGTAACAAAATAAAAGAAACAGGTGGAATATAAATTTCATACGAGTAGCTGGGGGTGCTGCAATGCTGAAAGGTGGAGAAGTTGTGCGGGTCTGTGAGGCTGGGCTCGTGTTGGCTGGATCCGGGTGGAGGTGCGACGGTGGCACGGATTTCACAGTGGCTAGGCAGAGGCTTTGGTGCGTCGTAAATCTGGACCTGCGACAGAGGGGACCTGAGAGGAGAAAGAGCGATAGAGTGAAAAGGAACAGATGGAGAAGGAGGAGCGAACAGATGGAGAAAGAGAGTGAGAGGGAGAGGGAGAGGGCGAGAGAGTGAGAGGAAATGAAATCAGAAGGGAGAGTGAGAAGGAGTGATATGGGGAGAAACGAAATCAGTGTAACTATGAAATCTGAAGGTAAAGCCAAAAAAAATCAGCATCAGCATTTTTCAATTTGTGGGGTTAATAACCTCTACCAACAGGCAAAAAAACTCCCATAATTTTTATTAATTTGTGGCATTTGGTGACTCCTGTAAAAAAATCCTCCACAATTTAGTGCTTTTTTTTTTGTAGTGTAATATAATTTACATTGATGGACTAAAAAAATAAAGAGTAAAACCCTAGATATGTTGGCATTATTCAACACATAAGTCAAATTTTGATATATATCGTTTTTAATAGATAAGTTTATGTAACCAAGTTTTATGATTCAGTTGCATCAAAATACGTAATTTTAATTAACGAAATTACTGGACAATGTCGATTGGGTTCGAATTAAAATAATAGCACTATGATGTACCCAATAAAATAAAAGGTAGCAATGTGCTGCTCTGAAAAAAGACTACCGTATACATTTAGCAATGATATATCAGCAAACATGTATACTATAGCAATTCCATTACCTAATGTATTGGTCAAAAGTTGGAAAAAAAGAGTATTATAACGCTATGCATTGACAAAAATGAAGTTTCTTTTGTTAACATTTAATAGAGGCAAAATGTCAGCCACACCAGTACATATTGCTAATTTTGTTAATTCAAATAACTGTAGATAGGCACAGAGTAAACATTGATATGAAATTAGAATTTTAAGTACTTGGTTGCACAATTGCTCAGAGAGCAAACTAAATTAAAATTTGGCCAATAATTAAAGGACAACAAAGGGGTTTTTAACAAATAAATACATAGACATCCTTCTTTTGAAAGAAAAACTTCTCAGATCTATTAATCCAAAAAATTTATGATATATTAAAATATATAAAGATTTTTTGGGTTACCTTGAAAAGGTGTTAATAAGGAAGTCATTGTTGAAACCCTTAAAAATAATCTTGATAAGGGAGAGATATTATTCCTATCCCACAGTAGTCGCCCATGCGTCAATATCAATGAGGCAATTGTATGCACTAAAATAACTAGGAATAGGGGCCTCTCCTTGTACATATAGAATAACTAAAATGGGTTAAACTTATCCACTATGGTAAACTCATATACAGGACCCATAAAACAAAACTCACATATGAGAAGTGCTTCAACAACAATAAGTCCATTAACAATATTAATCACAATTTGGGCTAAACAAAATGCTCTAATAATTTTGATATCCAATTAATTTCAGTTTTATAAAATTATAATGTGATTTATGCTAGTCTATAAAAAAATTTCTAACATTCTCCCACTTAGATGGTATAAGTCATATTACATTATTTTAATAAGACAATAATTCTACAGATTAATCAAACAATATGTGACCACAATATGATGTCAAAATCGAGCTAGCACTCTCAACAACAGGTCCAAAATAAGACTACAAGTATCTCAACAATACAGAAAATTATACCCGAAGGAGTACTGATATCATACATGCAAGATACCTATATCCCAATGACCGAACAAAATGTGGTATATGGGTAATGGGAAAGCACATCCAAAATTGCATGCCAATATGTGATCAAAGTGCATTTTCCAACAAAATAGCCCTAAGCATCTACCCAAGATGCTTTCTGAGATTTAACATACATCTTAGCATGATAACAAAAGGAGACTGGGTCCAAAATGTCTCCACAATATGCCATAATATGAACAAATAATACTAGGCAGATAATAATAATAACAATATTATATGGCAATGACAATAATAACAACATAATTGTTCAAGGTCTTGAGACATAATCACAAAATGAGGTCACAATAAAATTATAAAACAAGTTCCCATTAACTCAAAACATCAAAAGACCTTACTATACCTATATGGGTCACATGATCAACAAAACTTTGATAGCTAAACCTTTAGTTAGGGGGATATGTAACCATAAGTTAAGTAGGGATATACTCCACAAGAGTTTGAAACTTCTGAATCTTCTCTCTAACAAACATATACTTTGTGTCAAAAGTTTTGAGTGCTTAAAGCTCTTATTGATTTGATTGAAGTATACTACGACAAAGTTATCATAATAAATAGTAAAAGGCCAAGAAATACTCTCCACAACATGAAATTCAGTAATTAAATTTTTAACCATACCACTTGACGCGTAACCTCATAACAAGCTATATACTCTGCTTCTATAGTGGAAGTAGCTATAAGTGTCTGTTTAACACTCTTCCAAGAAACAACAACTACTCCCAAAATAAAGATATATACCCTGATATGGACTTGTGGTCACTTGGACAACCACCATAATCAAAATTAGAATAGCCAATCACCTCAAGGTGATCCAATCGCATATAAGTTGACATATGATCTTTAGTACCATTCAGACACCTCATGATTTATTTTGCATCCTACCAATTAGCTTTACCAGGTTTGCACAAACTTGAGTATACATAAGGCTGCTAATAGCAGAAGCATATAAGACCTTCTCTATTTCAGCAACATCTTTATCATTTTGAGGACACTGGGTATTAAAGAGTCTTTCACCCTTTTAAATAGGTGTAGCACAAGGATTATAAGATTTCATATTAAATCTATTTAGAATCCTTTCAATATAAGCTTTCTGAGATAAGCCAAAATACCACGAGATCTGTCACGGTGAATATCAATGCCCAATACAAAAGAGGCATCACTAAGATTTTTCATATCAAAATGCACTGTCAACATTTGCTTAGTCTCATTCAGAAAATTAACATCATTACTAGCTAACAATATATCATCAACATATAAAACAAGAATGATGAATTTGCTCCCACTGAATTTCTAACAAATGCATTGGTCATCAATATTTTCTTTAAAACCAAGAGAGCCAACAATATAATCAAATTTCAAGTACCAACCATTTTCAATAAAACCATCAAGTTGATCCATATACACATCCTCATACAAATCACCATTTAGGAAGGCGGCCTTAGCATCCATTTGATAAAGCTCCAAATCAAAATGAGCAACTAATGCCATCACAACACGAAAAGTGTCTTTAGTAGAAATTGGTGAGAAAGTCTCTTTATAATCAATGTCTTCCCTCTGGTTATATCCCTTAGCAATAAGTCTGACCTTATACCTCTCAATTTCACCTTTAGCATTATGTTTGGTGTTAAAAACCAATTTGTAACTAACAATTTTACAACCAGTAGGCAACTACACCAATCCCCAAACATTATTCTTTCTCATAGAAGCCAACTCATCCTCCATAGCCACTAGGCATTGCGCACTATCAGGACTAACCATGGCCTCTTGAAAGGAAATAGGATCAGAATCCTCAACTAAATTAAACTTATGCTCTTGCAGGTACACAACATAATCCCTAAATATAGTAGACTCAGTAGATATAAGATCTCACGTAGATATTCTCAATGGAGTCACAACAATATTTGGATTCTGTACATTATTTTTGACTTGTTAAGGGATATCAACATTATCAACAAGATCAATAACATCATCATTATGGATAAAAGGATATGACATTATCCCTGGAAAGGGAATAACAGGAATAGGAATAATAATATGCTCATCTCTAAAATCAATAATACGCGGCTCCTAAGTTCCACCATGCTCTAAGTCCCCTTCAAAATAGACAGCCCGATCAGATTCAATAACTTTAGTAGTATGTGAAGAACAATAGAACTTAGAACCCCCAAAACACAGAAATGCCTCAAGGTAGACCGTTTTTCTGTCATAAGCTCATATGAAGTCTTCAACACAGATTTACTTGGCACATGATTCAATATATAAGTAGTTAGCTTCAAGGTATCTCCCCAAAAGAATTCTGGAAGAGTAGAATGATTAAGCATACAACTCACTATATACAAAAGACTACGATTTCTCCTTTTTGTAACTCCATTTTGTTGTGGAGTGCCAAATATGGTGTACTGTGTCTCAATACCACAGTCTTGTAAGAACTTAGCAAAAGGTCCAATATTTCTACCAGTTTCATCATACCTATTATAATACTCATTATTCCTCTTAGTAACACCACTCCTCCTAGCTCTAGCTGTAAGTTTTCCTTTTATACAATCAACACAAGTATCAAAAAAAGAGAAGTTCATATTATGAAGAATACTTTTCTTAATCAACCTCTCCATTCTCTCCTTAGATATGTGTCCTAAACGCTTGTGCAAAACATAAAAGTGTTTTCAGTAACTCTATCACGCTTGTTCCCAACAACATTATTAATACCTAAACGTCGTTAGATCAACAGAAAGGGGTCAATATTTAACATATAAAGGTCATTAGATGAAACTCCAGAAATAACCAGAATGGAATCATAAGGTAGGGAAATTCTCTTATCACTAAATAGACATGATAGTGCAACTATCCAAAATAGAAACTAGAAACAAGTTCCTTTTTATAGAGAAGACATAGATGGTACCTTTTAAACCTAAAGAATATCAAGTACACAACTTCAAGGAAATAACACCTATATACTATACTTTGACACTAACTATATTTCCTACTATAATCATTAACTCTCTTTCACTCAGCTTTCACCTATTTTTGAACTCCAATAATGAGCTCTTAACGTGAGTAGTTGCACCAATATCTAATCAATAAGTCTTAGAAAGAAAATTAACAAAATTGGATGATGTGCATATTGGCAAGTGCACCAAATTGACAAAAGTAATAAAGAGTGAGTAAAGTATCATTCCCATGAGGATTATATTATCAATTACTAAGTTCATCAAATCAACACTTTTCAAGCTATCGAAAAGAAGGTTGTTGCAAATTCCATTAAAAAGAAATATAAGTAACAATAAATCAAAAGGGTGAAAAACAATTATGTTGAGAAGTTAGGGTTCAGACTTCACTTGACCTCTTTAGATGCACACTCAAATATTGGTTTAACCATGTTCTATTTCAATGATTTATGGTCAATTTAAAAAATTAATTAATACCCAATCTCTTGGTATATTAATTCTCTTAAGCTGTTTGGAATTAACTAATCCCTTAGTTTAACCCTAAATAGAAAGGCATTATCAAGAACGAGAGAATTAAAAGAAAGACTACATAACCCACAATGTCTATTCCTAGCGATTGCAGAAATTATGGTGTTTATCACAAGTTCTAGGTTCATGCAAATTTTCCCAAATCATACATAAACCCAAAAGATCATTCCCAAATTGATCAGGTTTAGGAAAATATTAAGAATAGAGATAAACACATAAATCATGAAAAATAAAACGTAGATTAAACACATAAAAAAAGGTTACATCATCCAAGAACAAGATCTATCATCCCCCTAACAAGGGAAAATTAGTTACACATGGAAAAAGAAGAACACAAAGGGAAGAATATGATAAACTCCAATGTAGAAAAGTGGAAAGGTTGAAGAAAATTCCTAATCTTCAAGCCTAATTGCGTCCACACCATATTAGAGTTTATGCCTCTTGACGGCTGCTGCGTTCTATCCAAGTGTATGTTGCATTTGGCGTATCTTATGAATTTATAAGAAAATAATCATGGGCTTTCTGCACAGCCAGCGCTCAGACACTACGTTACCAGCGCCTAAGCGCTGGCCCATTAAAACTGCGGTGTTTTAAGTATCTAGCGCCTAGGCGCTCTGACTTCAGCGCCTAGGCACTAAATACCCAAAAGACCTCCTCCTCTGCCTTGCCAGCACCTAAGCGCTGGCTTTCCAGCGTCTGGGCACTAGTACACCAGAATGCAACTCAGGTCTGTCTCAAATGCAATCGTCCAGTCTTCTTCCATGAATAATTACCTATCAAAAACACATAAAAATACATAATTAAAACATAATTTAAAATAACTAAAATAAAATAAAATTAAGAACAAACTCAATCAAAAAGATCAAAAGAGAATGAAAACCAAGACTTTTGAACCATAAAAATATGAATTTTTGTAGGTTCATCACTCCCCAAACTTAAACTTTTACTTGTCCTCAAGTAAAAAGAAAAACAAAAAGACTAAACAAATAACAACTCAAAATACACAACCAAAACATGGCCAAAACCAGATAGTACATATCATACATATCCTCAGAAAACTATTTCACAATCTAATTTCAAAGTGTCACACATTAACAATCCAATTATCACATTGTCTCTCACATGCAACTCTCATGCACAAATGACTTCCCAAAAATATGAATGAAAGACTCAATCTCCTCATAAAGAATAAGCTCAGATAGATTTATAAAACTACAAGTGCACATCAAACCCATATCCAAGGGTTGTTCTACATCTCTCTCTCCACTAATGTAAACAGCACACAACCAAGGATCAAAAGGGTCTTTACAAAGCTTGTACTGTAAGGCCAAGGGTATGGGTTAAGAAAGAAATGGTAGGAAAATGAAAACAAAAGTTGAGATACAAAATTATGTAAATTTCACAATTCAAGCCTCAAAATACTGAACAAGTGTAAAACAGAGCAAATGAATCAACACAACATTCATTTTTTTTCTTTCTTTTTCTTTTTTTTCAACAATCTCCACCCCCAAACTTATTTCTTTGCAATACTTTGGGTGAAACTTCTCTTCTTTTTAAAAAAAAAAAATTTCAACTCCACAAAACTTCATGCACAAAAATAATGAAGACTTGAATAATAAAATAAAATAGGATATGCACTCAACAAAGGTTATGCAAGAGAGGAATTTTTTTCTTGGGTATGGGAAAAGGAAAATGTGGGCAAAGAAAAGAAATAAAGGTCAAACAATAACAAGGCTGCAAAAGGGACTTAAGGATATACTGTGTATATAGGTTGGCTTGAAAAGCTCAAACGGTCCAAAGAAAGCCTTTATCATTTCCTTAATCATGCACTGCCTAGAATTTCGCTTTAATAGAGAATCAAACAACTTCTAGATGAAAATCATCCACACACATACAATCCCATAAACTTTCTCTAAGCTTGACATGCAATTAAATTCCAAAGTCTATCAATCATAAAGATGGGAAATATATTCATAAACAATTGAAAAAATAGAGATAAATGCAACTCATAAATTCTTATGTATTATCCCAAGAAATCATATCAATTCACAATTCAAACAATCATTAGATATTTAATTTAACACACCGGTATGCATAATTTCACACAAAAACTCAAAACACAAAAGAGGTGATGATGGTAGAATAAAAAAAAACAAATAACTAAATGAATTAAATGCAAGAAAGGAAAAGAAAAACTCTTTTTGGCGGCCAATAACTATATACATCCTCCTACAAAGGCTCCAAACTTAGGGAGGCACTTAAGCCGAAAAACAAAAAAAATAAGAAATAACAAAATAAAAACAACAATAAAATTAAAAGAAAAAAAGAGAGAAAATTTGGGTTGCCTCCTAAAAAGTGCTTGTTTAACGTCATTAGCTCGACGTTGCCTTTTCAACTAGTCAAGGTGGCTTAAAGCAAGAAAAATAGGATGACATTTTTCTCTTATCAGTTCTTTGCCTCCAGACTTTATCACTGCCTTTGGAATCAATCTGTAATAAATCAATGGAAGCTAAAGGATCTTTTTCAATTGTAGCAATTTTTGAAAGAAGAGGACCTTTCTCCTTTTCATCAATAATCTTGGAAGTTGGAAAATTAGCATTGATTGATGATGAAAGGATCTTACTAGCCAAATCCTGTAGAGGCTTGTCTTGAATGCATTTAACAGGGGCATAAAGATCTGATGTCAATGCAGATTTATCAAAAACATTAATAATCACCTGATCACCATCCACCCTCAAAATGAGCTCTCCTCTAGGGACATCAATCAATGCTCCTAATATTGCTAAGAATGGTCTTCCAAGAATCAGAGGAATATCAACATCCTCATCCATATCCAAAATCACAAAATCAGCTGGGAAAATAAATTTGTCAACCTTCATTAGCAAATCTTCCACTATACCATATGGATGTTTAATTGACCGATCAGCTAGTTGAAAAGACATTGTAGTTGGCTTCACTTTATTAATCCCAAGCTTGCGAAGAATTGACAATGGCATTAAATTGAAGCTAGCTCCTAAACCACATAGAGCTTTCTCAATAGTCAACTCACTAATAGTGCACGGAATGGTAAAACTAGCTGGATCTTTTAATTTTGGTGGTAGTTTTCTCTGAATTATAGCACTACACTCCTCAGTAAGTGCCATAGTCTCATCTTGCTTAAGTTTCCTCTTCTTCAAGAGCAAATCTTTCATGAACCTTGCAGAAGAGGGCATTTGTTCAAGTGCTTCAGCAAAAGGAATATTAATCTGCAACTTCTTAAAGACATCTAAGAACTTGAGAATTACTTCTCTTGGTTCTCCTTTTTTAACCTTTGAGGAAACGAGAGTCTAGCATACAATGAAGGGTCAATCGCCATATTCTGCTCACGTTCCTTCTTTTTCCTCTACCACTTTGGATGCTCCTCTTTAACTTCTTCATTACAATACTTTGGCGTTGAGACATCTGCAACAAGAACATTAGTTTTTTCAATTTCTTTAACTTGTCCTTCCAAAGTCTTGCCGCTTCTCAATGTAATTGCATGACATTGCTCATTTGGATTGACTATTGTATCACTTGGGAAGGTACCTGGAGGTCTTTCTTGAAGCTGTTTCGCTATCTACCCCACTTAATTCTCTAAATTTTTAATAGCAGCTCCTTGATTCTAAAAATTTACCTTTGTTTCCTCCATAAAAGCAGAAGTCTGTTGCACAAAAGCAAAGGTTTGTACAAAGAGTTTCTTAAGTGCAATCTCAAGAGGAGACTTCTTATCTAGTTGAGGATTCAATGGCACTATTTGATTGCTCCAAGAAAAATTGGGATGATTCCTCCATCTTGGATTATATGTATTTGAAAATGAAATACCTTGGGGGTCTGGAAGGATTACCCACATAATTGACCTGCTCATGAGAGTTGAAACTAGAATTGTTTGCCTCACATCCACCATTAGCATGGTTATCTCCACAAAAATCACAAATCAACACTTGGTGGTTCACAGAATTTACCTGTATACTCTCAACTCGCTTGGTGAGGTTGGCTAACTACTACGAAATACTTTTGTTTTAAGCAAGTAAAGCATCGATAGTGCCAAGCTCCATAACTCCTTGTCTGACTACTACTCTCCCACTAGGCAACTGATATTCATTGGTCGCCATGGTCTCAAATAATTCCTGAGCTTCTTCAGGAGTTTTGGTATTTAAAGATCCACCTACAAATGCATCTATTATAGCCCTGGTATGATGATTTAAACCATTATAGAAAATTTGCATCTGCTGCCAAACCTCAAATGCATGGTGAGGACATCTCCTTAAGAGCTCTTTAAATCTCTCCCAAGATTCATATAATGAATCCCTTTGATTTTGAGTGAAACAGGCTATTTCACCCCTCATCTTCACAAACACTATGGAGGAAAGTATCGAGTCAAGAATTTGCTAATCGGATCCTCCTAAGTAGAAATGCTCCCTTGTGACTAGGCTTGTAGCCAGCTCTTTGCTTTGTCTTTGAGAGAAAATGGGAACAGTTTTAATCTAATGGCATCATCAGTAACGCCATTATACTTAATAGTATCGCAGAGCTGCAAGAAGTTTGCAATGTGCAAGTTTGAATCTTCTGCATGACTTTCCCCAAACTGATTATACTACACCAGTTGTAGAAGTGCTGGTTTGATATCAAAGTTATTAGCTTAAATAGTAGAACGCACAATACTGGTAGAAATATTTTCAGCAGATGGAGTAGCATAGTAGCCAATGTGCATCTTCACTCTGCAGTTACAACAATTTTTGCCTTCTTTGCTTCTATTTCTTCAAGCTTCTTCCTTTCTTTAACTGCTTTCCTATTTGCTCTAGCTGTTCTCTCTATCGCTAGATCAAAAAGTAATTCTTCGAACTTCAAAGAACATTGCATAAACAAACAAACAAGCAAACCAGAGTGAAGTAAAGAAAGAAATTAAAAAAAAATAAATGACTAACAAAAATAAAAAAAAGAAATTAAAATGAAATTTTAAAATTTAAAATTAAAATAAACAATTAAAAAGAAAATTAAACAAAGAAAAAATTTACTTAAATTAGTGTCTTTTTCAACTACCATTTAATATTAATAACAATAATCCCTAACGACGGCACTAAAAACTTGATGTGGATATTGGCAAGTACACCAAATTGACAAAAGTAATAAAGAGTGAGTAAAGTATCGTTCCCACAAGGATTATGTTATCAATTACTAAGTTCATCAAATCAACACTATTCAAGCAATAGAAAAGAAGGTTGTTGCAAATTCCATTAAAAAGAAATATAAGTAACAATAAATCAAAAGGGTGAAAAACAATGATGTTGAAGAGTTAGGGTTCAGACTTTACTTGAACTCTTTAGATGCACACTCAAATATTGGTTTAACCATGTTCTATTTCAATGATTTATGGTCAATTTCAAAAATTAATTAATACCCAATCCCTTGATATATTAATCCTCTTAAGTTGTTTGGAATTAACTAATCCCTTAGTCTAACCCCAAATAGAAAGACATTATCAAGAACGAGGGAATTAAAAGAAAGACCACATAACTCACAACGTCTATTCCTCGTGATTGCAAAAATTATGGTGTTTATCACAAGTTCTAGGTTCATGCAAATTTTCCCAAATCATACATAAACCCAAAAGATCATTCCCAAATTGATCAAGTTTAGAAAAGCATTAAAAATAGAGATAAACACATAAATCATGAAAAAGAAACATAGATTAAATTCATAAAAGAAGGTTACATCATCCAAGAACAAGATTTATCATCCCTCTAACAAGGGAAAAATAGTTACACATGGAAAAAGAAGAACATAAAGGGAAGAATATGACAAACTCCATTGTAGAAAAGTGGAAAAGTTAAAGAAAATTCCTAATCTTCAAGCCTAATTGTGCCCACACTACATTAGGGTTTGTGCCTCTTGACGACTGCTGCATTTTATCCAAGTGTATGTTGTATTTGGCTTAACTTATAAATTTATAAGAAAATAATCATGGGCTTTCTGCACAGCCAGTGCTCAGACGCTACGTTACCAGTGCCTAGGCGCTGGCCCATTAAAACCCTGGTGTTTTACGTATCTAGCGCCTAGGAGCTCTGACTTCAGTGCTTAAGTGCTAAATACCCAGAAGACCTCCCCCTCTGCCTTGCTAGCGCCTAAGTGCTGGCTTTCCAGCATTTGGGCGCTGGTACACCAGAATGCAACTCAGCTCTGTCTCAAATGCAATCGTTCAGTCTTCTTCCATGCATAATTACTTATCAAAAACACATAAAAAATACATAATTAAAACATAATTTAAAATAAATAAAAACAAAATAAAATTAACAACAAACTCAATCAAAAAGATTAAAAGAGAATGAAAACCAAGATTTTTGAACCATAAAAATATGAATTTTTGCAAGTTCATCATTGGATTCAAAACACATTAAAGTCAGGGGTTCAACTTCTTTATCCTTAATCAAATTATTAAACTCTATACAATTAGCTCGTTTGAATCAATCTACAAATTTTGTGGTGCGTTTATGATCACCATTCACACCATCATGCTTAGTCTTGGTCAACACAGAGAGGTCATAGGCCCTTCTAGATGTGTCAATAGCCTTACAAAATTGGTTGACATTATCAGCTTCATGAAAAGTCTCCTTAATGGCTTTGTCCATGCTATACTTTATGGTAATGAGACAAACTTTATTTGAATGATCCCACATTTCATATTTCACTCCAATTGCAGCAGAAAACATATCTATGGGCTTCAGGGCTCATCCACAGCGAGAGCAACGTTAATAATAAAGATGACTAGAAATAAATTCATTGACTCAACCCAATCCTCATAATTGGCCCCACATAACTTTGTCAAAACATTTATTTTCATAAGTAAAACTGAATCAATATTTTAGAGAGAGATTTTATTGTCAAGTATTTCGATAAACAAGATGAGCAACAACTATAATAGAGTTTTCCCTTGCAATTGCAATCCCACCTAAGGGAATAACAATATTTTATCAACAAAATAACACCTTGTCACAATTGATCCAGCAAAGGCGAGCTCACAATCATGCAAAATACCCAGAAAAAATATCACTTAACAAATCATCAGGAATTACATTAATAAAGACAAACTGATAGAGTAAGCGCATTATCATCATAATCTCCAATGTCACATTATTAACAAAATATCAACAAAATGACACCTTAACATATTTGGTCCCACGAAGGCGAACTCAGAATCATGCAAAGTATCCTAAAATAGTGCCACAATACTTAAAACAACAACTCTCAGAATCAAATTGCATAAATAACAATGAAATAAATAGTTTTCAAAATATTACATATTAATTTATGTGCAAAATAACACCAAAAATTATTTTAGTGACCAAACAACATCAACTCTGAGAGTGCACTATATATATCATGCCTAGAAATATCATAATAATACACAAAAATTTTCAGAGGAAAAAGAGGAGAGTACCATATATTTTTAACAATTTTAATCTCTAGAAATTTTGGAATAAATAATAAATAGGCATGAAAAATAAATAAAATTAACCAAAAAATAAATCAAGGCGCATGGAGAATGATGCAAAAAACATAATTGAAAAATCAATTTTCTATATATCACAATCTCTTGCACTCTCCAGGACCGCGAGTGTGTGTGAGCATGGGTAGATCACCACCTTCTTCCTTACCTGTTTGACTGAATTTAGGTCATTTGACTCGGTTTTGATCCAGTTCATGGTGCGATGGGTTTTCTGCGATATCTCTTTCGTTTTACATCCATTTGACGTTATTCTTGCGTCGTTAGATTCAGAATTTCAAGATCTACTAAACCCTTGAATTTTTTTTGAAAATTTCACATGAAATTTCTAGGCTTTCGATCGAAAAAGTGAGTACAAAAATATGGATTCAAACGCGGTATGTTAGCGATTTTTCCATCATTTCTCAACGAAAATCAATGATTCAAGTGTCATTAAACTTAGAAAATTTAGATATATAAAACCTCTAAGTCAATTTTCAGAATTAATTCACAAAAATTTTGAGTTGTTCGAACCAAATCCATTATGGTTTCGTGGGCTTTCTATTATGAAATTATCACTATTTTCTCAACCATTTGACACGATTCTTATGTCTATGAAAATGAAATTTAGAGATTTTTAATAACTCTAAATCAATTTTTAGAATTGATCATCAAAAGAAAAAGTGTATCATAAAATTTAAACATTTTAGGATTCCATGAGTTTGAGTAAAATTCTTTGTGAATTCACAACATTATAAAGCAATATACATATTTTTAGACTTAGGATAATTTGAACTACAAAAGCCCTCACCCAATTTTTTTTTAAATTAATCATAAAAAAATTGAATTAAACATCACATACGTTAGGATTTTGGGTTTCTTCAATTTTAAACCTCATACGTTTTTTATGTAAAACAAAAAAAAATTGATAGTCATAATTAGGATTAAAACCGCTCTGATACCAATTGAAAGAAAATTTTCTCAGATCTATTAATCCCAAAAAATATGACATATCAAAATATATGAAGAGTTTTTGGGTTACCTTGAAAAGGCACTGATGAGGAAGTCATTGTTAAAACCCTTAAAAGCAATCTCAATGAGGGAGAAATATTATTCCTATCCCACAGTAATCATTTACGCGTCATTATCAATAGGGTAACTGTATGCACTAGAGTGGCTAAGAATAGAAGTATCTCCCTATATATGTATAGAATAACTAAAATGAGTTAAACTTACTCACCATGGTAAACTCATACATATGACCCATAAAACAAAACTCAGATATGAATAATGCTTTAACAACAATAGGTCCATTAACAATACTGATCATAATTTGGGTTAAACAAAATATTTTAATAATTTTGATATCTAATTAATCTGAATTTTATAAAATTATAATATGATTTATGCTAGTTTATAAAAAAAATTCTAACATCTTTATCATGATTACGCAACAAAATTTTTTGTAACTAAATAATACCGTCCATGTCATGCAAGGTGGCTTAATTGAGCGGGTTAATATAAATAATTAATGTGAATCAATGTCATCCATAGTGGTGATCTCATGTGGTGGCTACAAGACTCCCCTTTTGGACACAAGGTGACTAACATGGCTCCTACCAACTACCAACTACCACTGCCACTAAGGCACGGGTCGCATAGTTGATGTCATACTTTCATTAACCGGCAATGAAAGGGACCCATAATCAAGATTAAGCCTTGCTTTTTAGATAATGAACAAGGTTAAGGATTAACCCTTAATTAATTAAACATGAACAAAGACAGCTTTCAAAACGGATGGGGTTCCAGTTAATAATTTCTTGCTTTGCTTACGCTCCAACTGGCTTTCCAGTTGTCTCTTGCAAGTCGCAGCCACCGTAGGAATCCTTGATTACATTGACAAATTGTACATGCAAATTAAAAAAATTACATATGAACATAAAAGGAAAAAAATCTTAAAGTTGGACACAGTGGCGGCGGAACTTAGCAGAAAAGGTTGGGTTAGAGAAACATTTATGCAGAATTTGTTATTACAATTTTGTAAATACTTAAATAATTGTATAAATTTTTGTATGATATAATTATTTTATATTTGAAAGTAGCAATATATTAATTATTTATTAATTTAGTTTATATAATATGAAAGTTATAAGAATGTTTATGGATCGAGTTAGTTTGGGTTTTAAGTTTAAAAAAAACATTCAAACTAATTAAATATAATTGATTAGGTTTGATTTGAGTTTGTGTTTTTTTCATTAGCAAATTCGAAACAAACCAACTCAAATTTAATTGGGATGGTTTGGTTCCACTAGCGGTGTTATACAATTTTTTTTTAAACGTGTGACACAAAATCAATAATTCTACAATAGAAATAGGGAAAAAATTACAGCAACCTGCGATAACATTTTTTTCAAATACAGCAAACAATCATAAGCTTCGTAAAGCTATCTTTGTACTTGAAGGTCCAATGAGGAGGAGCATATAGAAGCATTACAGACAGCAATGGAAGTTACAAAAAAACAAAAACAAAAAAGAATGGTATATAGTAATAGCATAACAAGTTAGTTGCAGCCAACAATAATAGCAACAAAAAGCAAACAATTGAATTACAAAGCTGAGGTCGAACAAAAGCTGCAAAGGAGCAACCTGCAGAAATCAAAACTAAGGTCGCAAGGCTGGGTGGAAACTCGAAATTGCAATACAAGGCGGGGTTGAGATCGTAAAAAGCTAGGTTAAATTCGCCAATTTCTCTATTTGTAGCCGGTGGTGTAGATCAGGTCACAGAAGGACGTTGGCGGGCGGCTGAGAAGCTTGGGTCAGGTGAGACTAGGGGACGAACATGAAGGCTTTGATTGGGGGTTGGTCTTGTCTCAAAGTGAAGAGGAAGGGAAAAGCCCTAAACTTAGGCTTTTTTACCAAATTGCCATTGTTGATAAAATTATTTATCAAAAAATTATGTTTTTAAACTATTTACTAAACTACCACTTTTTTAAACTATTTATCAAAATATCAATCTTTTGAAATTATATACCAAACTGTCACTCTTTTGTTATACGTGATATTTTTAAATATTTTTTGCCACGTAGGATGCTCCAAACAGGATGGCGCATCCATGAAGGTTACGCCAACACGCTTGGCGTAACCTTTATGGATGCGCCATCCTGTTTAGCGCATCCTACGTGGATCTGCCATCTGTGATAGCGTATTTACATAGAATACGCTAAACTTGTTGGCGTAACTAAGGCAAATACGCCATTTGTTTTGACGCAATCCACACACGACCGTGTTTTCTTACATAAATCAAATAGAAGCATTTTCAAGTTAGACATGGTCGTGTATCTTTAAAAAAATCAGACAGAAACGTTTTGTGAGTTACACACGGCCATGTGTAACTCCTCAATCGCTCACAGGGTCCTGTGAGAGCCAAAATGATCTTCTTTTGCTTCGAAAACACGATGTCTTTACATGTTTTCACTCCAAATGTGATAAATCTCATTCAATTTACAAAAATGAAGACAATGATAAGGATCTATGTAAAATTCACTAATAAACATAAGCAAATCACCATAATTTATCTGGTTTAAGACTATAAAATATAGATTTATAAACCATAATATAGGTTAACTATAACACCAAACTCATACCCATTTGTTTGTCACAACAAAGTCTTTAAAGTCAAAAAAGTTTTTTTCTTTTTTTCTTTTTTTTGTGTGTATGTTCCTGCATGTTTAGTTGAGAAAAAAAAAACATCATTATTTCAAACATTTATTTAGTGAGTAGTCTCCCAATCATGACCCTCCTAATTTTGAGGAGTGACATTTTTTTTATATATTTTTTGTTAACACAGAAGGGCATAAACTTGTTTGACATAATTCAACCAAAGTTCAATCATTCGGATACTATGAAAATTTTGACAGAGTTTTCCCTAAATATTGGACCTCCCCAAAAGCACATGAACCTGTTTAATTCAACTGGTTACCAAGATCATTAATAAAAACAAAGCGGCAAACATGTTTAATTCAACAAGGGTACCAAAATCACAATAGAAAATCATCAACAGTAATTTTATCAAAACCACTAAATATAACATTCTCAGATACACTAATGATATATAATTACACGTCAACGAGATTGGCCCACATCAGAATATGGTGGCTTGTGAGAGGGATCAGAAGAAGGACCTGGCTATGATGGGTATGGTGGGTAACCTAGTGGCAGGTAAGGATACGGTGGGTAACCCTGTGGTGGGTAAGGATATGATGGGTAACCCGGTGATAGGTAAGGATACGGAAGGTAAGGGTATGGTGGATATGGTGGGTGATATGTAGGTGGTAGCTGAGTGGTTAGGTATGTAGTAGTTACATTCGGAGTGGTAGTAGTGGTAGGAAGCTGAGTCATGTGCTGGCTTGTAGAACCGGAGTCCTCGGGATGTCGAAGTCTTGTCCGAGTGCTCGCTAACCCTGTCCTCCTTCTACGCTGCGTCCCTTGTTGACTGGACTCCTCGAGTGGCCCTGAAATGTCACCTGCTGCTGGAGCTAGACGCAAGTGTTCCATTGTAATGCGATCATGCTCTCGCAATGAATGTAGAATCTGTGTAGCAGCTTCTCGAGTGGCAATGTTAGTAGTCGAACTAAACAAATGCTCTAAAATATCCGCTTAAGAAACAAATATAAAATATGTCATTATAATGAATACAAAATACATATATAGTCACTAGCGAATTAGTAAAGACTTTACCGCATTCCTAATAGATGCACTGGTGGGAGAAATCCAGCGTCTGGTAATTCTTTTATACTAACATATGTACTCATAACGTGAAGCGAGGGGTGCGAGCAATATGATTCACCTAACAAGCTTTCTTCCTTTGACTATCTCATATGGCTATGTAAACAGCATGTGTACCTGGCCAATTCTCATCATGCCTACCTGCCAGTGTAATTGAGTGCAAACTGTCAAGCTAAAGAGGTCTCTATGGTATGGGCTGGTTAATACTAAACTGGCGCATCACTCGGTCTGGCTGGTATCACTCAACAATGTGAAAACATATGAAAGGGACCACTGCTAGTGCTATGTCCCTACTAGCCACACAAAAAGGTGGAAGTGATGCCACCTTATCATCTGTGTATGGTTGCCATATAATCTGCAAAATGAGATGCACACAAAATTAAGAAGTCATATACATAAGTAATTAATTCAAACGAATGTAAAATAATATATACCTCATCATTCTTCAACTGATTAAAGAACCGGTGATAATATTTAAGTATGCCGATCACAGTATCACTCAAGATTTTATGCTTGCGCCACCTATTTGTAAATGAAAGTATTATGAACATAAGTGAGAAATATTAGCAAAGTAAGCAATAGAGAAAAGTAATGTAAAGAAATGATATGAAAATAAACTTACTCTCATCCTAATGGACATAATTGACCACGATCAGCACCATAGAACACATCGGGTTCAATATGGTCAGCTAGTGTAGGGGCAAGCTGGAGGAATCTGTACCATGCCCAATACTACAATAAAATGCAAGCCCCTTGGATCTCACATGCCTTGTAGTCCATAGCTTTGCAAAGCTCTCTATACAAGTACGCCAAGACTGCAAACCCCGAACTATATGTATCGACAACAGCAAAGTCCTCCAACAACAGAAGGAACATCAAGTGCACAGACTTACCAGAATGATCGGGCCATAAGAAACCCCCAAGCAACCTACGTATGTAATGTCGTGCTTGTTGTTGCATGTACTCGTCATCATCATCTTCAGTGACATTTGTAATACTTGGCTGCCACAGATATGTCATATCAATGCATGCACTAGATATGAGCGACAGAGTCTCATTAATTCCTAACAACCGATCATATAGATCGAGCCAATCAGTCCAATGGGTAAGGCCAGTAACTGCAGTGCTGTCAATAGGAAGACCCAATATGATACCAATGTCCTCCAACATTACGGTACACTCTCTGATAATCATGTGAAATGTATGTGTTTCTAGGCGCCATCTCTCAACCAACGCAGTAATCAATGAGTGATCAATGCTGTAATAACCTATATTGGCACCCCCTAAGAAGCCTGCCTGCTGTATATATGGAAGAATTGGCACAAGGGGGTCCATATGTTTTGTTTTCTGAGCACGTTTAACATACAGGTGTCGGTCCTCATGTCCTTGCCATACATGCTGAGAAACATGATACTCCTGCAACTTCAAAATTGAGCCGTCCTCTGGCCTGGGTTTACATGGAATACTATCTGTCACACTGTATGCCAAACAACAACAATAATTAGTGTGACAATATAAAAAATATTATATAATATTTGTTATCGATGGTATAAAAGAAGACACAATTACTTAAAGCAATATAAGGATCAAATTATATGGGAGAAATGAAGTGCACACTAATAATCAATTAACATATATTAATAGTATTCGAATACAACATCATAGTGGAGTAATATACAATAATATGGCTCCAAAATACACATTGATGATTGACTAATATAAGACTCTGACAATGAAAATATGTCCTAGATCAACTAGATGGGCCCACTCCATTATCCCTCAAGGAACTTGATTCACCAGCACGATATGTGTGAGAATTATGTCCAGGTTGATGGCATCTTGTACACGTTTGTCCTAGCCCTACTTCGCGCCAATCCATCTCATTCTTGAGTCAGGTTAATTTTGGTCAACCTTTAGATCTAAGCAATGCACAATTAGACACCAAAGTTATGTCAGGACTTGCAGGCCACTATGGTTCAACCTGAACTGGTTCAAATTCAAACTCGTAAGCTCTGTAAATGCTTTCCATCCTGTAAATCCTATGCACATATCGGAATGAGTCAATTGCCACAGAAGCACACGCAGCAATCACATGAGAGCATGGAAAATGTAATCTTGAAACACCCCAAAATCACACTGGCTTTCTTCCAAGTTTAAAGTATAAGAAACTCCACCTTGTTGTGTAATAGGGTTAAAAGCCTCTTTAACCATGAACTTGGTGTTCTCTTTATTGTACCGGTGAACTTGGTGCGAGCTTACCTTTGCCATGTTGTTAAACTATATTTGGTTAGCTATTAATTTGGTGTAATAGCTGTCATATAATCACCCTATTTTTAGCACTGATAGGAGAGGTAGTTTTGGTATGTCTGTATAGTTGACCACATGTGATAAAATAATTATTCTAGGAATATTGTTAGGCATATGTTTAGGAGTAATTGAAGGTTGCACCAAGGTGCATACTTGTGTATATATGTTGTTGAAACCAATGAATAGAAAACAGAATGGCATATGCCTTTTACATGGTATCAGAGCCATACACCACCAGAAAATCTTAGATCAAAGAATACTTAGTGACTGTCATGGCTGGGAATCAAGAACAACCGAAGCTTGACTCTGTCAAGAGGAACCCGTCACCTTATGACTTAAACTCAAACGATAACCCGGGAAACATGATAACGCAGGTGCAGTTGCGTGGTGAAAACTATGAGAAATAGGCATAAGCGATGCGAACCTCACTGAGAGCATGACGTAAGTGGGGGTTTATAGAAGAAATGGTTGAGTAACCGAGTGATGAATCCTCTGAGTTAGAGGATTGGTAGACAATACAATCCATGTTGGTGTCATGGATCCTAAACACAGTTGAACTTAGCTTGCGTTCAACAATCTCATATATGGAGAATGCCAGAGACTTATGGGAAGACATCAAGGAAAGATTTTCAGTTGTGAATGGGCCCAGAATTCAACAATTGAAGTCGGACATAGCAGAATGCAAGCAAAGAGGTATGACTATGGTGGCCTATTATGGGAAAATGAAGTTTTTATGAGATAAGCTGGCCAACTATAAGCAGATTCCGATCAGTACATGTGGGGGATGCAAAGGTGACATTGCATCAAAGCTATAAAAACGTTGAGATGAAGAAAAGGTCCATCAATTTTTGATGGGTCTAGACGATGAGATATATGGGATAGTTCGTTCAAATCTCCTTGCCAATGATCCTTTACCATCACTAAACAAAGTTTAGTCTACCTTGATACAAGAAGAAAGGATGAGAACTATTGCTCGAACTAAAGAGTAATGAAAAGAAGTCATGGGGCTTGTGGTTCAAACAAGTTCCAGAACAAAAAGGCGTGGAGACATGAATAATAAAACAATGGTTTGTTCGTATTGTAATCGAGCGGGCCATGAAGAACTAAACTACTTTCAGTGCATTGGCTACCCAGAATGATGGGGTGATCGGCCACGAGGTGAAGGAAAAATAGGTGGACGAGGAAGAGGACAACAACGGACTGGAAGTGGTGTAAGTCGTGGACAAGGCGGAGTAGTGCGCGCCAATGCTGCACAAACTATGCCTGCAGGTGCTAGTGCTGCAGCAGGGAATGCTACAGAGGTAGAGAACTTCGGACTAACAAGACTAAGCAGTGAACAATGGCGTTCTTTGCTAGAAATGTTGAACAACTCTAAGAACAAAAAAAGTGAGAAGATGACTAGTAAGGATACATTCAACTCGTGGATAATTGATACAGGGGCTTCAAACCATATGACTGGAAGCCTAAGTAAATTGTGTGAGCTGCGAGAAGTGACAAGATGCCCAGTTAGACTTCCTGATGGACAATGGGTTACTACCACTAAGGAAGGATCAATAAGGCTTGATGGGGGTTTACAACTCAGCAACGTTCTTTATGTTCCTAGTCTAAATTGTAACCTGATTTTTGTATCACAATTGATTGAAGAATCAGATTGCATAGTACAGTTCACTAATGCTTTGTGTGTAATACAGGACCGCACTTCGAAGATGCTAATTGGTTTAGGTGAATGAAGGAATGGGCTCTATCTGTTTTGTGGGAGTCTGAGTGTGAAGGCATACAGGACTGATGGTGTAAATTAGCTTGAACTGTGGCACAAGCGCTTGGGACACCCGTCTATGCAAATAACCAAGTTAGTTCCTATTGTTAGTTGTGATAAAAATAATAAAATAGTGGCTAAAGCCTGCGATGTGTGTCAACGGGCCAAACAGAATAGAGAGAAATTTCCTTTGAGCAATCAAAAAGCATCTAATGTATTTGAACTCATTCACTGTGATTTATAAGGAGCATATAGAACTCCATCTTCTTGTAGTGCTTATTATTTTTTTACTATAGTAGATGATTATTCAAGAGCTGTGTGGATTTATTTGTTAACTAATAAGAAAGAAGTGTCGCGTACACTGTTGAATTTCTTTGCTATGGTGAAAAGACAGTACAATTAGCAGGTTAAGATTGTTCGAAATGATAATGGAATCGAATTTACATGCTTAAGGGGTTATTTTCTTGAACAATGTATCATTTTTCAAACTTCCTACACAAGCACACCACAGCAAAATAGACACGTCGAAAGAAAACACAAACATATTTTAAATGTAGCTCAAGCACTCCGGTTTCAATGTCATCTCCCTATTAAATTCTGGGGTGAGTGTGTCTTGACAGCTGGTTATTTGATTAATCGCATTCTTTCTTCAGTTTTAAATGGGAAAACCCCATATGAAGTGTTGCATGGTCAAGCACCCTCTTATAATCATCTGCGAGTGTTTGGCTCACTCTGTTATGCATATAATCAGGGACGAAAAGTTGACAAATTTGCCAACCGAAGTTATAAATGTGTTTTCGTGGGTTACCCCTATGGTAAGAAAGGATGGAAAGTGTATGATATCAAAAGAAAAGAATTCTTAGTTTCACGTGATGTTGATTTCTTTGAAACAGAGTTTCCTTTTGCTCAAGATACTACTACACTGAGTAAGGATCCTGTGGTCACCATTAGTCAGGAACCTGTAGCAGAATATACATTTGGAAGGAAATATAATACTACTCTTGACAGTCATGATCCTGATCAATTAAATGAGCTCAAGAAGAATGATAGGGGGAGCACACGAGCTGATAAATAACATGGAGACACTGAACTTGTCATATAAGGTACTGATAATGCAGTCTCAGCTCAGCAACCTAGTGATGTGCAACCAAATACTGAACAACTTGGTCGGGGACACAGGATAAGGTGACCTTCAGTGCGTTTACATGATTATGTCACCAACACAATCTGCAGATTGAGCCCATCTAGTAGTTCACCAGTTCCAACTCACACTCTAGGTGCTCCTTACTCCTTAGCACATTATGTGAACTGTGATAATTTTTCTGTGCAGCATCATGTTTTTCTTGCAGCCATCACCATTGAATGGGAGCCATTGTCTTTCCTTGAAGTAGTCAACGATACTCACTGGAGAGAAGCCATGCTCAATGAGATTCAAGCTCTTGAGAACAATGGCACATAGGAAGTCTAGAGCTTACCTCCTAGCAAGAAACCCCTTAGCTGCAAATGGGTCTACAAGATTAAGTATCACTCAGATGATACTGTAGAGGGATTTAAAGCACGGTTAGTCATTTTTGGTAACCATCAGGTAGCGGGTGTTAACTACACTGAAATATTTGCACCTGTGGTAAAAATGGTAACTGTGCGTGTAGTCCTGGCCGTTGCAGCAGCCAAAGCTTGGGAGCTGCACCAGATGGATGTCCACGATGCTTTCCTGTATGGTGAACATCATAAAGAAGTCTTCATGAAATTGCCTCCTGGTTTTTAAGTTGCGAAATCGAACATGGTATGCAAGCTAAGGAAATCGTTTTACGGATTGAAACAAGCCCCCAGATGTTGCTTTGCTAAACTTTCTACTACCTTGAAGAACTATGGCTTCCGGTGATCCTATTTTGACTATTCCTTATTCACACTGTAACATCGAATAGTCCAGCTTGTGGTCCTTGTTTACGTTGATGACTTGATCATCTCAAGAAATGACCCTGTAGCTGTTCGATAAGTGAAGACCTACTTAAGCACGTGTTTTCATATGAAGGACTTAGGTGTCTTGAAGTATTTCTTAGGCATCGAAGTGGCTAGTCAGGCATCTTGCTTTGCCAACATACATATGCTCTTGACATCATCTTTGAGACTGGGCTTCTAGGTGCCAAACCTGCCAGTGTGCCTTTGGAGCAGAACCACAAACTTGCCTTGGCCCATGGTCCATTGTTTGACCTACCTGAATGGTATAGACGCTTAGTGGGTCGGCTTATCTACCTCTATTTTACTAGGCTTTACTGTGTTCATACTCTCTCACAATTCATGCAACAACCGAGAGTGGATCATTGGGAGGCTGCCTTCTGGGTAGTTCGTTACTTGAAAAGTAATCTAGGCTAAGGGATCTTGCTGTGCCGAGACAGCAACCTGCAACTCTCCAATTGGTGTGATTCGATTTAGAAGAACTACCCTTTGACCAGGCGCTCTAACAGGGTGGTTGGTGTTCTTTGGCAGCTCTCCCCGTCTCTTGGAAAACTAAGAAACAACACACAGTGCTCAGATCCTCAGCCAAAGCGGAGTATTGCTCTATGGCAGCCACACCTTGTGAGCTAAGATGGTTAAAAGGTATTTTATCCAATCTTGGCATCACGTATTCTTAACCCATGCAACTGTACTATGATAGTCAGGCAGCTTTACACATTTCCAAGAATCCCATTTTTCATGAAAGAACAAAGCACATTGAAGTAGATTGCCATTTTGTTCATGATGAGCTGCTTAAAGGAACCATTAAGCCAGCCTATGCCTTTACTCACACACAACTTACAGAAATCTTCACAAAGGCATTAGGCAAGCCACAATTTGATTACTTCCTTGGCAAGTTGGGCATTTGAAATCTCCATGCACCAACTTGAGGGGGGTGTTAAACTATATTTAGTTAGCTATTAATTTGGTGTAATAGCTATCATGTAATCACCCTATTTTTAGCACTGATAGGAGAGGTAGTTTTGGTATGTCTATATAGTTGACCATACGTGATAAAATAGTTATTCTAGGAATATTGTTAGGCATACGTTTAGGAGTATTAAAAGCTGCACCAAGGTGCGTACTTGTGTATATATGTTGTTGAAACCAATGAATAGAAAACAGAACGACAGATACCTTTTAGACATGTTGATTCTCCAGTACTTCAATAAGTCATCACTCCATTCCTGCCCATTTGTCATCATTTTTGCATTCGCCTTATCTTTTCAGTCGACAAAGCATTCTACTTATTTTGTATATGTCAACTGAATCAATGCAGTTATAGGTAGATTTATGCTACCCTTCAACACTTCGTTGATGCACTGTGAACACCTAATTTTGTCCGAATCTAAAAAAAAAATCTTTGAATGAATAGCTAAGTCTATTTCTAATAATTAATCCAAAAAAAATAAATAAATAAAAAGAAAAAGGGGAAGTACCACGTGAAACCCCTCTCTCTGTCTTTGCAAGTTTTTTTTTTCACCTAACCTGCAACCTTTATCTTTGTCAGTACTAGCCAAAAGAAATAAAATGTTTTCCTGCAGAAGCAGGCTTTTCAGCCTTTGCATTTTTGGCACTATATGCTCAAAATCAAATACTATTGTTGACTTCTTGCTTTATGGATGAGTGGTGGAGCTGAAAAGGAGCACTGCAGAAGATTTGAATGAAGAATATTTTGGGAGATTTTGTTAAAAAAAAAAAAGCTGACAGTTTAGAAAATTGTTCAGAAAATTTTCAAAAAAAAACTGACAATTGTTTGACAATTATGAAAAAGCCTGCAAAACGCAAGGCTCGAAAAAGAATTTTACAAAAATTTGCAGAACGAAAGTGACAAGGAATAAGAAAATTTTTCCTCCTGCTTACAAAATGGAATTTTTCAAGAGCTGAAAAAAAAAGTTTAAGAGGAGAGAAGGTGAGAAGGAGATTATTTTGAGAGGAGTGTGAGAGAAAAGAACAGAAAATTCTTGAAGTTTTTGGGAAAGACATTTTTTTAGAAAAGGAAGAAAACAGAGAGACAAAAGAAAATAGAAAAGTTTCTTCAGTCGGTGAACTAGGGAAAGGTTTCTTAAGTTTTACGGTGTTGCTATTGCAGGCAAGGTAAGTTTCTTAGTCCTCACCCTTTTTAATTGTTTACCCTGCATCTATACATCTCTATATTTTGCTATCTCACATTCCCACATTATCCAAGATGTGAATCCAATTTTCTTCTTGTTGTTTTTGTTAACCATGCTTCACTATGCACACAAATATCACACTTTCGTATTTACATTTTTAATCTAAAAAAAATGAATGGAGATAAAAGGATATGCAACAGATAAATGAAAAGTAACAAAAAAAAAATCCGTGACTATCTTCAACCTTCAGCTTCCAACTCCCATTCACGTCCAAACCACCTTCCCAAACCATGACTCACTACTATCCAAAACATTGAGTTGACTCACCACTATCACATCTCCCCAAACCTCCATCATCCTCACAACCCAATCACCACCACCATCCTCTCTCTCGCCTTATAACCCAATACCCCCATGTGGCCTCCAGCCCAAACGCCATCATCAATCACATCTCCACCTTCCCCAACACTCACACATGGCCATCACTCAAAACCCATCTTCCCCATAATCTTCACGGCCAACCTAACCAAGCCATCACCCATAGATCCATCATGAGCGCCGCACCAAACCAATAGCAGCCACCCAAACACGTGCACCGTCACCCAGATCTTCCTCCTCGCGAACCAACTTTGTGCGCCTCTGGTCTTTGCATGCCATCACGTCCTCCACGCCACCCAGCTGCGCAACGATCACAAGATTCGTATCCAGACCCGCGGATCGTCTTCTGATAAATGTCTACCATGCATATCTTTTTAGGTGTACATTGAGGTGGTTTATCTCTCTTTTAAGACTTAAGAGGTCGATTTATCCTATGTTTTGTGTGTTTTATTGAGTCATTAGGAGTATCGTCTTAATTACTATTTTTAGGTTAGTTAATGATGTTTTAATCTATTTTTGTGTAGTTTGGATGCAAGAGATTGAAGCCCACTGAAGCCCAATTTGAAGTTCAAGCTAAAGTCCACATCCTTAAGATGGCGCTTAGCCCCATGGTCCTGGCGCTTAGCTTGAAGGAGCCAGAAGATTGGCTGATGGAGTGATTGGAGAAATGCATTTCAGCATGGGTTGCGCTTAGCTCCAGTTAACCTGCGCTTAGCGCGACCACACATGGTACAATAGCAAAGTCACTTAAATCGTGCTTAGCGCGATTGATACTGCACGAAGCACTGAATGCGTCTAGAAGCATTCTAAAAGTAGGGCATTGTGCAGAAGAGGGAATTATTCAACTGGGTGGCTTTTACATTTGCTCGTGGACGGAAAAAGAGCTGCTGGAGAAAAGAAGAGCATCTATGGAGTTTTCATTATATCTTTTGTCTATCTCTTTTTATCTTGTGATTTTGATGAACATGTCTAGTTAAGCTCCCCTTTTGTTGGGGTTAAATGTAGCTATTTCTGAATTCTCATGTTCTTGGATTGATTTATTAATTTGAGTTTCTATTTCTGTATTGAGTGATTGATTTCTTCTCTTAATGCCTCTATGGTTTTATCATCCATGGATTGATGCTTGTTTTGGTATGCAATTGGAAAATTCATATTAGAACTAGATCTGAAATTAATCACCTCATAGATCATGCATCTAGGTATGAATCTTGATTTATTTGTAACCATAAGACCCATGATCTTTATGCAAATTCACTAATTAGGCCATCTAAGGAATTAGGGGTTAATTAGAGGAATTTAGGCTCATTTCATCTAAGGAATTAGGATTTAAGTAAGCTAGAGGGTTGGTTGTCATTTTTGGAATAGAAACTCTGTTAATAGTCCTTTTATGGCATGGGAGTAAAGTTTAGTAAGTTTAACCTCAACATCTAACCATTCTTGCAGTAAACCATCTTTGCGCATTCTAAGTGTTCGAATAAAAATCCAAAAAGAATTTGAATCTTTAGTTTTTCTTTTCTTTAATTATAGTCTTAATCATAATTGTGGTTGAAAAGCTTAAGAGCTCTTTTCTTTCCAAAAACATTGTTTAGATAGTGATTGACTTATTATGCGTTAGTATTTATCACGATCCTCGTTGGGAATGACAATCCACTCTTCTCTTTATTACTTGCACAACTTGGTATACTTGCCAAAGTCATAACAAGTTTTTGGCGCTGTTGTTGGGGAGTTGGTGTTTCAATACTAGCATAACCATTTCAGTTACTAATCTAGACATAAATTTATTTTTCTATTCTACTCTTTTTGCATTTAGTAATCTCATTGTGTGCTAATCATCTTTTTCACTTATGTTGTTTATGTGAAGTAAAACTCCGGCTGATCAACTTCTTTACAATTCAAAAATAGAGAAAACAGCTAGGAGGAATAGTGGTTAGATGAGGAAGAACAAGTTGTTAGCCAAAACAACACAACAACAACAAGAAGCTCAATCTTCCACTTTGGTTCAACAAGTGGAGGAAGAGATGGATGGAAATGGTGATAGAGCTCAGAGGACACTTGGGGATTATGCCAACACCAATGGAAACCGGCATGCCTCTAGCATAGTACCTCATTCGGTCACTGCCAATAATTTCGAGATCAAGCTTGCTCTCTTGAACATTATGTAGCAAAATCAGTTCGCAGGGATGGAAAAAGAAGATCCGAACACTCATATCTCAAATTTCATTGAGCTGTGCGATACAATGAAAATCAATGGTGCCATTGAGGATACAATCTGCCTAAGGTTGTTCCCTTTCTCTCTTAGAGATAGAGCTAGAGCTAGAGCTTAGCTTCAATCTCAACTAAGAGGGAGCATTGCTACATGGGATGACCTAGAAACAAAGTTTCTCGCAAGGTTCTTTCTCGCATTTAGATTTGTGAAGACACAGGGTGATATCATAAGCTATGTTCAACAGGAGGGAGAGACTCTTTATGACACATGGGAGAGGTTCAAGGAACTACTCCGAAGATGTCCAAATCATGGATTTGATGATCTTATCCAAATGCAAACATTTTGCAACGGATTGAGACCGTCAACCAAGCTCATGTTGGATGCCTCAGCTAGAGGTTCTATGAACACCAAGACACCAGAGGAAGCATTGAGATTAATAGAAGCTATGACATCTAATGGTTATTTGATGCATTATGATCGAGTCACCACCTCAAAAAGGGGAGTGTTGGAGCTAGACTCAAAGGATGCTATTTTGGCTTAAAATAAACTTTTGACACAGTAACTTGAGGCCATTAACAAGCAACTTATTCAGCTTCTACAGCAAATTCAAGCCATGCAAAGCACCACTCTACAGCCATAACAAGTAATGAAATGTGATTTTTGTGGAGGTGATCATGACAATGGCAATTGTGAGGCCACCCCTAATTCTTTTGAGGAAGCTAATTACATAGGGAACTATAGGAGGCAAGGAAACTATCTATATTTCAACACCTACAATCAAGGGTGGAGGAATCACCCAAACTTTGGGTGGAAACAAGATACCGGGTCACCAAGTAAACCCCCAACCACACAACCAACTCAGGACCAGACTTCTGCTTTGGAAAACACTCTCAATCAATGCATGCAAATGTCTATGTCCAACCAGAAAAACATAGATGCTTCCATCAAGAACTTGGAAGTTCAAGTTGGACAAATTGCAAAGCATTTGGCAAAACAATCAGGAGGGAGTTTTTCAAGTAACACTCAAACCAATCCCAAAGAGCATTGTAAACCTATTATGTTGAGGAGTGGTAAAAGTCTTGAAAATGTTTGTTGTGAGCCTTTGAATGAAAAAGAGAGAGTTATTGAAAAAAATGAGTCAAGTGATAAAAAAAGCGAGATAAGTGAGAAAAATGGCAAAGAGATTGAGAGGGAAGAAAATGAAAAAGAAAAAGAAAAAAAAAAAAAGAAAGAAAAGTTAGTAGATGAGGATTCTATGTTGAGGAAGAGTAAAAGCCAATTTTTGAACGATGGAGGTGAACCTCAAGAGATTCCATTATATGTTAAAGTGCCATACCCACACCTAACTAAGAAAAAGGAGTAGGAAGAACAATTTGATTGCTTCCTTGCCATATTCAAGAGGTTGCAAATCAACATTCCTTTTGCCAAGGCCCTTGAGCAAATGCCAATCTATGCTAAGTTCATGAAGGAACTTCTCACAAAGAAGAGAAAGTTTAAAAAGGATGAGACCGTTGCCTTGACAGAGGAGTGTAGTGCAATTCTTCAAAAGAAGTTGCCTCCAAAACTTAAAGATCCTGGAAGCTTTATAATTCCTTGCACAATTAGAAGCATTTCTATTAGTAAGGCTTTATGTGACTTGGGGGTGAGTATCAATTTAATGCCACTCTCAATATTGAACAAGCATAGAGGTGGTGAGGTGAAACCAACAAGGATGGTACTACAACTTGCGGATAGATCAATCAAGCATCCTTATGGTATCATGGAAGACATTCTTGTGAAGGTTGATAAATTCATCTTCCTGACAAATTTTGTGATCTTAGACATGGAGGAGGATGTCGAAGTGCCTCTTATCTTGGGGAGACCATTTTTAGCAACTGGCAGGGCTTTAATTAATGTGCAACAAGGCAACTTATGTTAAGAGTGCAAGATAAAAAAGTGACTTTTAATGTATTTGAAGCTATGCACCATCCTGACGATAAAGGTCATTATTTTTTAATGGATGTGGTTGATGAAGTAACACAATGAGGTAGCAACACACTCCTACACCTTTTAAGTAGGTTTTGATGAATTCTCTTGAAAATCTTAGTGAAGAAGAAGAAAAGGATGTAGAAGAATGTTTGTTGGGTTTGGAAGCACAAAGAATAGAGCAAGCAGTAAATTTGAAGAAGGAAGAGTTAAAAAAAGAAGAAGTTGTGGAAAAATCCAAGTTGGAATTGAAGTCATTGCCTTCCACTCTCAAATATGTTTTCCTTGAGGAGGGGGATGAGAAACCAGTGATAATTAGTAGCTCTTTGTCCAAGTTAGAGAAAGAAAAATTGGCAAGAATCTTGCGAGAAAACAAGGAAGCATTGGGTTGGTCTATCTTCGATCTCAAGGGGATAAGTCCAACTTATTACATGCACAAAATCATGATGGAGGCTGAATTCAAACCGGTGGTGCAACCACAAAGAAGATTGAATCCAACTATGAAGGAAGTGGTGAGAAAGGAGGTGCTGAAACTTCTTGAGGCCAGAATGATATATCCAATATTCGATAGTGCCTGGGTAAGCTCGGTTCAAGTTGTTCCAAAGAAGGGTGGCATGACCGTTGTCAAAAATGAAAAAAAATGAGTTGATCCTGACTAGAACGGTCACCGGTTGGCGGATATGTGTAGACTACCAGAAGCTTAATCAAGCAACAAGGAAGGATCATTTCCCACTCCTTTTCATGGACCAAATGCTAGAAAGGTTGGCCGAACAAGCATACTATTGCTTCTTAGATGGATATTCGGGTTACAACCAAATTGCGGTTAACCTGGAAGACCAAGAGAAGACTACTTTCACTTGTCCCTTTGGAGTATTTACTTACCAGAGGATGCCATTCGGATTATGCAATGCACCGACGACATTCTAAAGGTGTATGCTTTCCATTTTCTCTGATTTAATTGAAAAATGCATAGAAGTTTTTATGGATGATTTTTCTGTATTTGGTAAATCCTTTGATTCTTGTTTGACTAACTTAGCTACTGTGTTGTAAAGGTGTGTCAAGACCAACTTGGTATTAAATTGGGAGAAGTGTCATTTTATGGTACAAGAGGGAGTTATTCTTGGGCACAAAATTTTTGTTAAAGGCATTGAGGTGGACAAAGCAAAACTTAAGGTTATAGAGAAGTTACCACCTTTAGTGAATGTTAAGGGAGTACGAAGCTTTCTTGGTCACGCAAGCTTTTATAGACGATTTATCCGTGACTTCTCCAAGATAGCAAAGTCGTTATGCAAGTTGCTTAACAAAGACACCCCTTTTCATTTTGATAGTGCTTGTTTAGATGCATTTAACACTTTGAAAGAAAAATTAGTTTATGCACCTATTATTGTTGCACCCAATTAGGGTTTGTCTTTTGAGCTTATGTGTGATGCTAGCGATTATGCCATGGGTGCTGTTTTAGGTCAAAGAAAGGACAAATTTTTTCATGCTATATACAATGCTAGCAAGGTTTTGATTGAAAATCAAGTGCATTATGCAACAACTGAAAAAGAATTATAAGCCATAGTATTTGCATTGGAAAAATTTTGCCCTTATATGATTGGGTCAAAAGTCACCATATTTACTGATCATGCTGCTATTAAGTATCTGTTAACCAAGTTAGATTCTAAACCAAGGCTAATACGATGGATTTTGTTGTTGCGGGAATTTGACTTAGATATAAAGGACAAAAAGGGCAGCGAGAAAATGGTGGCAGACCATCTTTCAAGGCTAGTCAATGAGGAAATCACAGTCAAGGAAAAAGAGCTTCGGGATGAATTTTCAGATGAAGCACTACTGATGGTGCAAGAGAGGCCGTGGTTTGCTAACATGGCCAACTTTAAAGCAGTAAATGTAATCCCAGAGTATTTTTCATGGCAACAAAAGAAGAAATTCTTCAAGGATGCTAATCATTATCTCTGGGATGACTCATTCCTCTTCAAGTTTGGACCGAATGGATTATTGAGAAGATGTGTCACGAAGGAGGAGGCCAAGGACATCATATGGCATTGTCACAACTCTCCTTATGGTGGCCATTACAATGGAGAGAGAACCGCTACAAAAGTTCTTCAATTCAGGTTCTTTTGGCCCACAATCTTCAAGGACTCACAATCATATGAAGAGTTTTGATAAATGGGAAAGGACTGGAAATATTTCTAAGAGAGATGAGATGCCCCTCCAAAACATTTTGGAAGTTAAAATGTTTGATTGCTGGGGTGTTGATTTTATGGGTCCACTTCCGTCGTCCTTTTAGAAGCAATATATCTTGGTGGATGTGGACTATGTTTTGAAATGGGTGGAGGCTGTCACAAACTATGGTCAAGTTCATCAAGAAGAATATCTTTGCTAGGTTTGATGTGCCACGGGTTCTTATAAGTGATGGGGGTTCCCACTTTTACAACTCACAGCTACAAAATGTCTTAAGAAAGTATAACATGAGGCATAAAGTGGCATCTCCATATCACCCGCAAACCAATGGGCAAGCGAAGGTTTCTAACTGAGAAATCAAGCGTATTTTAGAAAAAATTATGGCCACCTCAAGAAAAGATTGGGCTAAGAAGCTTGATGATGCTTTGTGGGCTTACCGAACTGCTTTTAAAACCTTGTTGGGATTGTCTCCATTTCAAATGGTCTATGACAAAGCTTGCCACTTACCAGTGGAGTTGGAGCATCAAACCTTTTGGGCGTTGAAGTTCTTAAACTTTGATGCCTCTTTGGCGAGTGAAAAGTGAGTCCAACAACTACATGAATTAAAGGAGATGCACCTCAATGCGTATGAAAATACGGTGATCTACAAGCAGCGAGTGAAAGCCTACCATGATAAGCACATTATCCAAAAAACATTCCAGCCTGGACAACAAGTTCTCTTATTCAATTCAAGGCTAAGATTATTTCCAGGTAAGTTGAAGTCCAAGTGGTCTGGACCATTCATTGTTAAAGAGGTTCTCCCTCATGGAGCTATGGAAGTAAAGGACCCTTCCTCCCAGAGGAGTTTCAAAGTCAATGGTCAATGACTCAAAGTCTATTTGGGTGGTGATTTGGAGCGATCAACAATAATTGTGCATCTTCGTGACCCTTGAAGGACATTTGTCAAGCTAGTGACATTAAAGAAGCGTTTACTGGGAGGCAACCCAGGATTTCTATCCCTTTTCGATTTATTTTTGTTGATTAGATAGATTGTTTATTTTTAGTTTTGCATGCTTTCTCTAGTGCATTTCATGTTGAATTACCATGTTAGAGTGAGCAAATAACTCATTATTTGGTTATTTTGGGGTTATGGGTGAGTTTTGGGGGAAATTTATGAGTCTTGGGGTGTTATTCTGTTGTTTTTGAAATGTAGATGTTTCTACATATGGGGCTTAGCGCCATTTCTGGGGGACTTAGCGCCACCTGTGAGCTAGACTTTGCTAAAGTCTCTACCACGTTGGGGCTTAGCCCTGTTCCTTACGCTAATCCTTATTTCTCAGTGTTGTCTCTGATGCGTTGGGGCTTAGCCTCGATTAGGTGGCGCTCAGCCCCACTTATCTGTTCTGTTAAAAAATAAAAAATAAAAAAATAAAAAAATAAAAAAATTGGATATTGGGCTTAGCCCTAATTAACTGGCGCTAAGCGCGGATGACCTAGCGCTAAGTGCGGCGCCCTCGTATAGAGGGGCATTACCCTCCAATACCTTACTACCTTTGTTATTTCTTCTTCTTTCCTCTACCTTCCGCTGCCCACTCGCTTCTACACCATCTCCTCTTTTCCTCCTACCCTCTCTCATCTCCACACATCTCTCTCTCTTTCTCTCTACCCATATTCTTGTCCCCACTCACCGTTCTTCTTCTATTTTCTCAATTTCTCCACACTATTCACCCTTTCTCCTCCCTTCATTTTGCTGTTCATCTCTCTCCCTTTCTCCACCTCCCATCTCTTCTCTCCACTGTAAAGAGATATGGCTCCTCTAGCTAAGCTCACTACCAAGAAGCATAAAGGTGCTTCTTCCTCCCCCTCCTACGATGATGACCGATTCCTGTCCCTGGAACACCAACAGTGTCACAAAGTATTGGAGAATAAGAACCTCTTACCTGAGAGAAAGACGGTGCTTGTGCCTAGTGAATATGAGGAATTTCAGAATGAGTTGAGGCGGCAAAGTTGGGTTAAGCTGTCTACATATCTCGAGCCAGCCAATGTAGCTATTGTACGAGAATTTTACGCAAATGCTATTACTGTGGAGGAGGGTTTCCCACAACACAAGAGCTAAGTAAGGGGCAAGGAAATTGCCTTTGATGCACGAGCCATCAATCGGTTCTTAGGCACTCCTAACCCTTGGGCTCCATTGGAATACGGGTATACAGATTGGAAGAATAGGAACAAGGACTACCAATAGGTTCTGGCCACTGTTTGTAAGCCAAGGGTTGACTACATCACCAATAGATCAGGGCAAAAGCAGAAAATCCTCAGAAGTGATTTAACTCAGTTGGCATAAATATAGATGACTTTCTTGCACTCTAATATCTCCTCGTGCTCCCATACCTCCGATATTACTGAATGGAGGTCTCTCATGCTCTATGCCATCATGGCTGGATTGACTATGGATTTGGGTGAGATAATCTCTTTTGAGATCTAGAAGGCTGCCGACATTGTGAGGGCTGGCCAGCTTGGTCATCCATCCTTGATCACTGAACTTTGTAACGCAGCCAATGTTGATGTCTCTCAGGGAGCAAAGATTAAGCCAAGGCTCCCAATCACTGCCAAGTTCATTCAGAAAAATTGTTTGGGCAGTGATGCAACTGCTTCCTCTAGAGCGACTCCTTCTGCACCTTGAGCTATCCCTCCACGTGTGGAAGCATTGGAATCGTCTCATAGCCTGCTCCACAGCAAGTTAGATGCCCTTCACCGCTCAAAATGATGATGTGGAATGTGATGCGAGACTTATCTGCCCATTTGCCCAGTTTACCTGAGGGGTCATTCCACTTCCCATCTCCTACTGAGGTGGATAATTTTGTTGCATGGCCGGATTATCCTGGGAACTAGGATAATCTTGATGAGGGGGATGAGCATGCTGATGATGATATTGGAAATGAGACTGCTGATAAGGATGAGGAGTAGAGCTTTGAGGATCAGTGAGGATTTTAATCTAATTTCTTGTTTTGCATTCTGTGTAAACACTTGGGATTTGCTGTTTAAATACTTTTGCTATTTAGTGCTTATTTTTCTTTGTGTTTTTATGTGTTAGTTATTTTGCCTGTTTAGTTATAATGTGAGAATAAAGTAGCATGTTGGAAGTGAGTTGAAATATTTGAGGATTATCATTGTTAGCAATTTCACTGTTGTGCATTCTCCCATGTTGTTTTCCCTCTATTGAAGTTGACATTTGTAGTTGTTGTGCTTCTGTGATTCTATTTTCATGAGGATATCATAGCCTTGATGTTTGGTTTGAACTCTTGTGATTAATGATTATAGCAAGGAAATCTGGAAAATTCAATGGAAATGTTTAGTTGTACCTATGTGAGTCTTTTGGGCCTTTGAAGATAAATTCTTTATGAGTGGCACCATTGGAACTCATACTCTTGAATTTGCTTGAATCTTGTTTGAATTCAAAATTTACATGCATGTCATAGAAATGATCAGGGCATTTCTTTTCTAGTAGCCATTTTGACTAAAAAGTTGACCTTAAAATTTATCTCTTATGATACCCCCTTGAGCTGAAAGACAATGATTAATCTTTGTTGATAACCCAGGTGTTTAAAATGAAAATAATGTTTTACCTACACCTTTGGGATAAGCGAGCAATTTCTTGGGTTCGGGTTTAACATAAGTTTGGGGGAGTAGTATTCGAGGAATTGAAATGGTCAATGTGTAAAAAAATAATAATAATAAAAAAAAAAAAAAATAAGAAAAAAAAAAAAAAAAAAAAAAAAAAAAAAAAAAAAGAAATGGTGCGATCTAAAAAGAGATCTAAAAAGATAAGATAGGATAGAAAATTTTTGTAAAAAAAAAATGCTCTCTTATTCTCCTTGGTATTTAGCTTGTTTATCCTTTACCACATTCCCTATGGCCTAACCAAGTTACATCCCAAATAAAGACCCTTGTGACTATGCATGTATATGAATTGTGTGATGAGAATTGAAATGAAAAGCAAATTTGAGTTGTAGGGTTTTGATGTGTGATTTCGAGGGAAACACATACTTACATGCACTAGAGTGATTGAGGGAAAAAGTTGCATCTTGTGAGGAGTTGAGTTTTCATTGATTTGACCATATTGTTAATGCCATGATAATTGCTCTTTCAAGTGTGAAAATAACTATACGTTTTTTCTATGACTTCTTCTTTGTGAGCCAATTCTGGATGCAAGTTAGCCATGGGTGGATTCTTCTCTTTAGGTATTTTATCTATGGAGCATGTATTACTTTGTCTTGTTGAGTTGTGATGGACCTCACACTTATTGAAGTTTGTTCAATTGTTTGCTAACCTGTGCGTTGAGTTGTCTATCTTGTTTTGTGTTTACTTTTGCTTGGGGACAAGCAAAGTCTTAAGTTTGGGGGAGTTTGATAAATGTCTAACATGCATACCTTTTTAGGTGTACATTGAGGTGGTTTATCTTACTTTTAAGACTTAAGAGGTCGATTTATCCTATGTTTTGTGTGTTTTATTGAGTCATTAGGCATATTGTCTTAATTGCTATTTTTAGGTTAGTTAATGATGTTTTGATCTGTTTTTGTGTAGTTTGGATGCAAGAGATTGAAGCCCACTGAAGCCCAATTTGAAGTTCAAGCTAAAGTTCACATCCTGAAGATGGCGCTTAGCCCTATGGTCCTGGTGCTTAGCCTGAAGGAGCCAGAAGATTGATTAATGGAGTGATTGGAGAAATGCATTTCAGCATGGGTTGCGCTTAACTCCAGTTAACTTGCGCTTAGCGTGATCACGCATGGTGCAATAGCAAAGTCACTTAAATTGTGCTTAGCACGATTGATGCTATGCTAAGCGCCGAATACGTCTAGAAGCATTCTAAAAGTAGGGCATCGCGCAGAAGAGGGAATTATTCAACTGGAGGGCTTTTACGTTTTCTGATGGACGGAAAAAGAGCTGCTGGAGAAAAGAAGAGCATCCATGGAGTTTTCATTATCTCTTTTGTCCATCTCTTTTTATCTTGTTATTTTGATTAACATGTCTAGCTAAGCTCCCCTTTTGTTGGGGTTAAATGTAGTTATTTCTGAATTCTCATGTTCTTGGATTGATTTATTAATTTGAGTTTCTATTTTTGTATTGAGTGATTGATTTCTTCTCTTAATGCCTCTATAGTTTTATCTTCCATGGATTAATGCTTGTTTTGGTATACAATTGGAAAATTCATATTAGAACTAGATATGAAATTAATCACCTCATAGATCAGGCATCTAGGAATGGATCTTGATTTATTTGTAACCATAAAACCCTTGATCTTTATGCAAATTCACTAATTAGGCCATCTAAGGAATTAGGGGTTAATTGGGGGAATTTAGGCTCATTTCATCTAAGGAATTAGGATTTAAGTAAGCTAGAGGGTTAGTTGTCATTTTTGGAATAGAAACTCTGTTAATAGTCCTTTTATGGCATGAGAGTAAAGTTTAGTAAGTTTAACCTCAACATCTCACCATTCTTGCAGTAAACCATCTTTGCGCATTCTAAGTGTTCGATAAAAATCCAAAAAGAATTTGAATCTTTAGTTTTTCTTGTCTTTAATTCTAGTCTTAATCATAAATGTGGTTGAAAAGCTTAAGAGCTCCTTTCTTTCCAAAAACATTGTTTAGATAGTGATTGACTTGTTATGCGTTAGTATTTGTCACGATCCTTGTTGGAAACGACAACCCACTCATCTCTTTATTACTTGCACGACTTGGTATACTTGCCAAAGACCAAGCCACCACCCACAGATCCACCGTGACCGCCGCACCAAACCAACAGCAGCCACCCAAACGCGTGCACCACAGCCCAGATCTCCCTCCTCGTGAACTAGCTCCGCGCGCCTCCGGTCTCTGCGCGCCATCACATCCTCCGCGTAGCCTAGTCTCACGATGACGACCAAATCCGAATCCAGACCCGCGGATCGTCTTCCATGTGAGCCACCGTCCGAGCCATCCACTTGCGTCATGCTTCGTGCGCCACCGCATGCTCTGGTCCCTCCGCGTGCCACCACGTCCTTCGCGCACCACCGGCCCCTCCCCTCGAACCAGATCCACTGCACATTGCCGCACGAGCCACCATCAAGACTCGTCCTCACCGTCGGCCAAACCCCACACGCTACCTCTTTCCCTTTCTTTCGTTTTCCAGTTTCAGAGGCTAAAGGCCTCTTTGTTTTCCATTTTCTAATCTTTTGTTTTCATCTTTCACGTTTTTTTTTTAAATCATGTTACTAATATTGTTTTTTTTCTTAAGTGCTGATTTTTTTAAAAGAAAAAAATAAAATAATTAAGCCTTATTAAAAAAAATGAGATTAGCTGAGCTGTGACAGTTTGTTAATCTTGTTGTGTTTTTTTTTATCATCTAAGTTGTGACAACTTAATGATTCATTTTTAAAAAAATAATAATAATAAATAAAAGATAAAAATCAAACGAATTTTCAAAACAAAAAAAAAACTTTTCAAAATAAAATATATATAAAAAATGATGATAAAAATATAAAGTAATTAAATCCATTTGGAAGAATAAAATGGGATTAACTGAGTTATGACAACTTGTTGATCCTATAATTTTATAATCATCTGAATTGTGACAACTTGATGATTCAACAGGTGACGTCTCTAGTGTGACGTCGAGCTTCACCTATTCAAACTTTAATTTGGTTAACTGAGTCGCAACAGCTTGTTAATTAAAATTTTCAAAATTTAGAATTAATTTTTTTAAAATCAATCAACCCACGAGAATTTTATAAAGAACTACGTGGGTTTGAGTTTCTCGCTGCATCCGAGAATATGTAGGAGCAGAATCTCTATTCTGTCAAGCCAAAATTAATTTTTTATAATTTATTTGTTAATTTCATTTTATGTTTTAAAAAGGGATAAAATAAATATTTTCAAAAGTTATTAAAAATTGCACAACATACTTAAGGTAACCGTCTCAAGACGGATGTATTAGGGGTGCTGTGGGGTTAAATCTTCACCCTTCCCTATGCATAATCGACTCCCGAATCCAATCTGGTTTTAAAGACCATTTTTTTTCTTAGGTTTTCCAATTTTTTCTATTTCAAATAAAATTGGTGGCGATTCCTAATCTCCTAATATTTATTTTATTTTTCGTCGTTCCCACCGCGATCACGGTCACGACATGCACTCTGACAAATTAGTAGTCATATGACCAAATATGCGACCACCATCATATGTCAAACTCTATTTTTCTTTTGGAATCACATTAATCCAATTTGTCATCTCGGTAGTAGCTGTCAACTTCTCTAGCCTAGCATCAAACTTGATTGCAATTGGTTCATACCCTGATACAACAAATGGATTGAGTTGGTATTAGAAACTAACTGTTAGTATAATAAATTAGAATACAAGTTGAAAATTTTAAATATCTGTGTTAATCAAAAATCTTTTTCACTCCTTATTATGGAATTTGGAGTTAAAATTGAAACCAATGTGCCGTATGTAGAAAAGATGATATGCATTTGATGGCTGCTGGCCAAGATTTTCATTTGCCATTAATTGAACGATGCCTCGATGTCGATCAGAGATCAAGCACAAGCCCTCTTGTTGTGTGACATGCAACCTCAGGTGGGCTAAGAACCAACTCCAAGCATCCTTTGTCTCCCTTTCCACAATGGCAAAGGCAATTAGCAAAGGTTTTCTATCTCCATCTTGGGTTGTTGCAATTAACAACTTATGATGGTATTTGCCATACAAATGAGTGGCATCAATCTAAACAATAGGCTTGTAATATCAGAAGCCAGTGACACATGATTTAAATATCCAGAATAATCGATAAAACACTCTTTCTGAATGATCAAGTAGGTTATGCACAAACCATTCCTCGTCTTGCAACTCCACCACTGTGCCTTCCATGTCTCTTCTCATGGCCACTAGCCATCTGGGCAACATCTCGTAAGATTTGTTCCAATCCCCAAAAACATTCACAATGGCCAATTATTTTTCCTTCCAAGCTTTTCGATATGAAACTTGGTAACAGAATTGGCTTCAAATCCTTTCAACAATTAAGCATATAGGTGCATCGAGTTTTATTCTAACCATATCCAAAATGCAAGAATAGATCATACAAGAGTCCAACTTGTGGTGATCTAATGACACAGCTGGGTTGACGCAGCTGTGAGGTCCATTATATTTTGTAATCTACCACATATTCGACCTCTTGCTTTGTATGACCTTAACTCTCTAATTATAACTTTTGTCAAAACTAAGGCATTTAGCAGTTAGTCTTCGTGAATCAGAATCTTTAATCTTGTACTCTTGATGCTTGCAAATCAAATAATGTTTGAAGGCCAACTTCACAGCATCTTTTGATGGAAATTGCAAGCCAACATAGAATTCATCATTGATGCTCCAAGTGCCACGACAATCTAATTCAGACAAGTTATCAGGATTACTCAATGCATCCTAATTAATCTGAGAAAACTAAGGGCATGGTGGCACAAACACAGATTCAGGGACTAGAAGCATAAACATGGATTGAGGAGCAACCGACAATGGAACTTATAAATTTTCTTCGACATCAAAGTTTTCTACCTCTATGTCAGTGTCTGAATCATTAGCCTCAGCTAACTGTTCTTCATCTTCACTTGTGTCCCATACTGCATCTCTGACAAGTGGGTTATCAACTTCAACCATTGCACCATCAATAACAATCATACTGCATAGCTCAACTGGATTAAAAGGACCAACTTGAGATTCGGTTTGACCAGGAGCTTCAACATGCTCTTCCTGCCCACTTGTTTCTACCTCAACATATAACTCCATCGAGGCCATGTTCGGAGTTTGACAAAAGGAATCTATCATGTATTTTACATCATCATCGTCTTCTAATGGAAGACCTATCCATCTCCATGGATTGTATCATTGTGGACATCAATAGACAACGTTCGACACATGCACATTTGCTTGGAGCCTCAACTTTGAATGGATCTTATTTTTCAAGGCATCCAAACTCACATTGGTTGTGATAACAATAGGCCTAGGAGGAGGACCTTGATACATGAGACCATCTTTACTATCATACATTGTCTCATTGAAGTAAATGTGCATATTAAGGGATTTTGCTATGTTAATTCCACTTTTGAACAATAACAATTCAACACATATGAAATCAATATACACGTGTCAATTACAACAAAATTGCATATATAATAATGAATTTATATTATTATTATTTTACGTACAAATAACTTTCTATGCCTTACTAATTTTAATTAAATGACATTTAGTTATTTAAACCATGTCAAGTACTCAAGAAAAAAAATTCATACTATTATTTTACGTACAAATAATTCATACAATTCACACTATATATCCTATTAATCACATTATTAATTAGTCAAGAAAAAATATGTAAACCTCTAAATAAGTGTAAAATAACATAAATGTATAATTAACATTAATATAATAAAAAATAGTCAACAAATCATAAACAAAAAATTCAAACATTATAATAAATACTTACATATAAGGAATACTATATGAATATGATCACAGATGGAGATCCAGACACCACTTCTAGTAGCGACTGTCAAATTAATTATGTGATAGAGAGTTGAGAGTCTTTAGAGAGAAGAAATTTGTAGAGAGAGTGTGAAAATTTAGAAAATGGAGTGAATGGTATGGATGGGGGAGGGGGACTAAATATATAGCTATGTTACGCCAAATGTGTTGGCGTATTTAGCTTAGTTACATCATACTTATTGGCGTATTCAGTACAAAACTCATGTAGGATGCACCATCTTGTTTGGCGCATCCTACGTGACCAAAAAATATTAAAAAATACCACATAGGACAAAATGGTAGCAGTTTAGTATATAGTTTCAAAAGAGTAATATTTTGATAAATAATTTAAAAAATTGATAGTTTAGTAAATAGTTTTAAAAAGTAGTATTTTGATAAATAATTTTGTCAATAGTGATAATTTGGTAAAAAAAACCCTAAACTTAAGACAAAATATCCTGAATGAGGCTAAGACCTCAAAACCCACAGGTTTTTCATATACTTTGTTTTTTTTTTTTTTGAAAAAAAAAGTGTTTGGTTTTGGGTAATCGGATTTTGAGTTAAAAATGACAAAACTGGGATCAAATACATTTAATATTATATTAATTATCTATCATATATTTTAAAAGTAAAATTATTTTTTAATGATAAAGCTTAATTTAAAGCTCTATATATTTTTACACTTTATTGATTCTTAATTAAAGTTTTTATTATATTCTTTTCCTTTTTTTTATTAATCAACTACAATTTAATGATTGTTTCTGATAATTTTATTTTTTTTTCCTTTCATTTCATCTCTACTATTTATCATAATCTTTACAAATTTTATTTTATTTAACGTTAAATAGTCTTCTCTACTCTTGAACATGAACTTGTGCTAGCTATCAACTTTTTCCTATAAAATTAATTTTTTAAACAGATTTTTAGCTTCTGCTCACTTATTCTTTTCTTTTTATTCTCTTCACTTTTAAAATATTTTTAAAAAATAACACTCTCTTTAAAAATATATGGTTCTATTTATTATTGTTTTTAGTTTCATAGTTTTTAATTTGTTATAAAATATTCTTATAAAGAAATTGCATTCAAAATGAAATAGAACCTATATTTCCTAATAAATGTATCGCTTATAAAAGAAATAATATAATGAGAACGTTGCTAATGAAATAATAAAATTTAAGAAAGTAATTAATAATTTATACGTATAAAAGTTACAAAACTAAATTTTAAAAAACAATATTATATTAAAGTTAGAACCCATATTATATTTTAATAAATACCAAAAAATCCTCATCTTATAATCTAACTTTAGACCCTCAAATACCTTAAGGGTAGGTTTTGGAGTTGGGATTTTGGAGAATTTTGGAAGGAAAAGAAATGGATGTCTTATTCTTTATTTTGAGTAAGTATTCTCTACATTTACCATTTTTTAAAGATAAAGGAATAAAATGAAAGATAATCATGTAACATTTTAGTCATCATTTATTCACTTTTATAAATATTTTATAATTCTCTTAATTTAAAAATAAAAGATAAGATGTCTCTTTCATTTCTTTCAAAAACTCTTCATCCAAACATAGCTTAAGCTGCCCTCGGGAGGGGGGAGGGAGTGATGGGTATGAGTGGTAAATAAAACAAAATTGAAAACTGTTCATTGACTCTTGAGTTTATAGACACACATTCTTGAGTTCAGAATCTACAAATTCAAATTCAATTTCGAAAGGAAAACGAATATTTTTAAACGAGAGGTTTTGATGCTTGTATAGTATTATTATGCTTCCATAAGCCAAGGCTAAAGATGCATTGGTGAAATAAATAGAGATATGAAGTGAGGTTCATAATAGACTGCAGAGAGAAATAAAAAGCCAAGGACTCTTAAAGTTGCAACAACCTTGTCTTGGTATGAAACTAATTAATAGGTTATCCATAGGCTTTAAGTGGGGAAAAATTGGAGACTTGAATCAAAAGTTTTGAACGTAAACAGAAAAGATCAAATTTTTTTATTATAATACTGGTAAATAGTACAAAACTATCAGTTACAGATTATTTATGTTGTACATCCTAAGAATCCCCTACCAACTGAAAGTTGAATTTGCAAACTAGAGGGGTTGAATTGTGTGATTTGAAATCCTACCGTTATTATATGTGAGGACTTGTATTCCAAAATAGTTTCTTAAAATCTGATCAGAAGTTTCGAATAAAAAATTTCGATGTAACACTTCAAATCTATGCACAGTTATATAGCAGCAAAAATATAAATGTGTTTGCTAACTCAATAGATAAGTTAACTGGAACAGAATATAAGCTTACTAAAAAATATGTTGAATTAACTTAAACACAAAGCATGACAACAAAACAAGTACACATTCACATGCACAAGAATGATGTGATAAAGTAATTAAAAGAGATAAGTGAAGAACAGTGGGCAACAAGAGATTTATTCTAGTCTACTCAGGCTTATAACACAACTTGAGCAACGACCAATTCCCAACAAGAGATTTTCCACTAGTTTGAATGTTCTTTAACGACTGGTCCTCCAAGTTGTAAAAGAACAAGTAGTCTTTATCAAATCAGCCTATTGAAGCTGAAAACCATGAGTATTCTTAGAAGAGCTAGCCTGTCTAGAGCAGCACATCTAGTTTTTCGAAGCTTAATTAATTAGGATATTACAAATCAGTCACGAAACGTGAGCAACACTTGCACAACCTGCAAGCTATAAGTATGAAACTGGTAAAGAAAGAAGACTTCAACACACCAAGAAGCTTACAAGTTAATCACATATAATGAACGCTTATTTGATGAGAATAAAGAAGACTCTAACACACCAAGTAGGTTCTAACAAGTTAATCACATATGATGAACACTTCTTTGATGAGAATAAAGAAGACTCTAACACACCAAGTAGGTGCTAACTAGTTAATCACCCAAAATTCTTCGTTATTGGAGCCAATGATTGGTTCATCCAGCTTTTATTAGATTATGGTTCAATTTATGACCTTTGCAGAGGTTACCCGTTGAGTATTTCCCGGATTTCAACCATTGAACCTGATTTTTAATGAACCTCTTAATTTGAGTAGTTAGAAATAGAAACAAAGAAAAAAGCTGATGAATATATGTATATTTATGAATGAATTATATACAGGAGAGTTAGCCTCTATTTATACAAGAAGACTACTATATAGAAAAATAAAATAATAAAATATAATTATGTACAAAATCAATTACAATCTCAGTCAATCAGCCCTAAAATCAATCATAGTCTCAATCACGCTAACATCCTCTCTCAAACTCAAGTGGGTGTAGAAGAAACTAACTTGAATTTGAAAACCAGAGTATAGAATTGACTAAGATGATGAGCTTTGGTGAACAGATCGGCTGGTTATTCAAGAATTCCAATAGAAATGAGATGAAGAGCACTATGACGAATGAAGTGGTAATCGATCTCAATATGCTTGGTGCGTTCATGAAAGACATCATTGTGAGTAATTTGAATAGCACTCCTATTATCACAATAAAGAGCAGTGGAAGAGGATTGAGAGAAATCCAAGTCTTCAAGAAGTCAATGTAACCAAAGTATTTCAAAAGTGGTGTCAGCAAGTGCTCGATACTCTGCTTTAGTACTAGAACGTGTAGTTAAAATTTGTTTCTTGCTTCGCCATGAAATAAGTACATCACCAAGATAGATACAGTAGCCAGTGATAGATCGGTGATCAGTGGGATCTCTACCCTAATCAGCATCAGAATAAGCTTGAAGGACTAATGAGAAGTTGGTTGAAAAATGAAGCCCGTGAAAAGAGTCCTTTTTATATATCGAATAATAGAAGAACAACAACATAGTGAGTAGTGCGAGGAGTTGACATAAACTGACTGATTAATGAACATCATATGAAATATATGGACAAGTAATAGTAAGATAATTTAAGTTGGCAATAAACTGCCGATAAAGAGTAGGGTCATCAAGTATAGTATCATCCAGAGGTGTAAACTTTACATTAGGTTATAGTGGAATGGACTTAATGCGACTGTTTGAGAGACTGGCTCGAGAAATAAGATCTGAAACATATTTAGCTTGAGACAAATAAATACCATCAACAGAGGAAAGAATCTCAAGACCTATAAAATAATTGAGAGGGGCAAGATCCTTCATCTCAAAATTGTGGCTCAAAGATGCTTTAAGATCAGTAATATCAGAAGTGTCATCACCAGTAATGATCATGTCATCAACATAAAGAAGCAGTAACACAGTGCGCTATTAGTCTTTCAGATGAAAAGAGCTAAATCATGAGAATTAAAGGAGAATCCAAGCTGACTAATGGTGGAACTAAACTTAGCAAACCAAGCTCGAGGAGCTTGTTTAAGACCATACAAGGCTTTGCGAAGAAGACAGACCTTGTTAGGTGGACAAGAATAAGCAGGTGGTAGTTGCATATAGACTTCTTCTTCCTAGTCACAATTGAGAAAGACATTCTTCACATCCATCAGATTAAGAGTCTAGTTGCAGGTGACAACAATAACAAGAAGAATATGAACAGAAGTGAGATGAGCAACTAGAGCAAAGGTTTCTTCATAATCAATCACATATTCTTGAGTAAAACCTTTGCCCACCAAGTGAGTTATAGCGATCAATAGACCCATCAGAGCGAGTTTTAATCTTATAAACCAGTTTACACCCGACAAGAGCATTATCAGAAGAAAGATCAACCATTTCCTAAGTACCATTATTCTCTAAAGCTTGTAATTCTTCTTTCATAGCTTGCTGCCAACGAGGGTCAGTGGATCTGGATATGACTGCATTTCATAAAAGTGAAGCATGGTAGAAAAACAATGATAATCACGAAGGTATGTGGGAAGGTTTCTTACCTGAGAGGGACGAATAACAGTGTCAGATATAGAATCAACAGTCAGAATAATGTCAACGGGATAAGTCGAAACTTCAGATAATGATGAGAGCTCACTGGGAGAATCGAAAGAGGAACTTGTAGGTGAAGAACCTATCTCTGACACATCTGAAGACTCTATATTAGAATCACATGGAAAAAGATCAATAGATCGAGTAGTGAACAAGGGGGTAGAAGTGAAAGGAATGGACTTGAACTGAGATAGTAAAGAGAACAAAGTATCTTTCCAAAAGACAATATGATGAGAAATATGAATATACTGAGAGATTGGATCCCAGTAGCAATACCCTTTGTGTTCAGTACCAAAACCAAGGAAGTAACAGTGACGGACACGAGCTTCAAACTTAGTGTGCTCATAGGGTTGAAGAAGAAACAAACATGCATAACTAAAAACTTTGAGAAAACTATAGTTCAAAGGTATGTGGTGAAGACATTCATATGGAGATACATTACCAAGAATAGAAGAAGGAAGACGATTGATAACATAGACAGTAGTAAGAGCAGCTTCACCTCAAACACATTCGGGACAAGACAAGGAAATTAGCATAGCTTGAACGGAGTCAAGAATATGCTAATGTTTCCTTTTAGCATGGCGATTTAGTTGAGACGTACTAGAACATAAAAATTCAGAATGGGTACCCTATTCAGCAAGAAAAGTGAGTAATTTTGAATTGCGATATTCAAAGGCATTATCACTACAAAAAAAACCTTAATTGTCTTTGAAAACTGAGTTTTAATCATATTGGCAAAGGTAATGTAGATTTGGAGAAGTTCATAACGGTTTTTCATTAAATATATCTAAGTGAAGCATGAATAATCATTAATGAAAATCATAAAATATCGATAACCTCCCATAGTGGGTGTAGGAGCTGGACCCCAAACATCAGAATGCACAAGATCAAAAGAGGAAACAAAAATGGAAGTACTTTTACTAAAAGATAAGGCAGGTTGTTTAGCTATTGGACAAGAAGTAAAATGTACAGATTCTTCTTTAATGAACCATAAAACACCTTGAGAAATGATAGGACATAATTTACTAAGAGAATTATGACTAAGACATTGATGCCACAACTGAAGAAGAGAGGGAGTAAAAGCAGCAGAGAGAGTTGACACAAGAAACAAAGGAACATGGAGGGTAGTAAGCTCAAACAATCGTCCAACTTTACAACTATTGCCAATGATTTGCCCTGTAGAATATAACCAAGGTCACATAATTGGCCAACAGAGATGAAATTAAAGTTTAATTTGAGAATAAGGTAAGTTTTTAACAGGGTAACGGTAGGTAGGGAGATGAGACCCTTATGACTTACTTCTATCAGAGACCCATTAGCAGTATGAATAAAATAAATAGTATCTTTAGAGGAAAGGGAAGAAAATGTATGGGATGAGGAAGTCATATGATTATAGCATGCAGAATCAAAATACCAACGATTATTACCAGGTATAGTTACTAAGGCAGTAGGAGTGTTACCAAATTGAAAAAGGACTTGGTTATGAAGAGACTTAAGATCAGTAGTGGAAAAAAGATTTGGGAAGCATAGGAAGAGGCATCATCGGCAACTGATGCTGTAAACACAGACTTAGAGGAGGAACTGGGATGAGGTTGAAACTTACTCTGATTGGGTCTTGGTGGACGAGCAAGGCATTGCTCAATCAAATGTCCTGGAAGTTTGAAGTATCTGGATATTAGAAAGGGGAAGTTAGGAGCAATATGACCTTTTTTTTTACAACTTTGGCACTCTATGGTGGGACATTCAGGAAAAACATGGCCAAGTTTACAGCAGTGATAACAGAATTTACCCTTCTGATGAGTAACTGCAAAGGTCAAATATGCTTTAGGTCAAAGAAGACCTAATCTAGTTTCTTCTAATTTCAAACGAGGAAAGGTATCCTCAAGTGTGGGCAGGGGATCCTGATGTAGTAGAGAAGCTTGAACAAGTTCATAATCATCAGTGAGAGCCATTAGAAACTGGATGAGTTTGGTGCGATCACGATACTCCTCATACAGCTTAGCATCACTTTTGCGTTTCAAGGTTGGCTCACACAAAATCAGTTGATCCCAGATAGCTTCCACCCGAGCCAGAAACTCATATATAGCTTGTTTGGGTTCTTATTTCAGACTGTTGAGTTCTTTCAATAGCTGATACTGATGAGACAAATCAAAAATTGTATATCAATTCTTAAGATGATGTTGAGATGATCCCATACCTCTTTAGCAATGTCAAAGCATCCAAACTACATATAAATGTTAGGAATAGAGGTGTTTCGAAACCAGGTGATAATCTAATGAGTTTTTCTATCATAATCTTCTAATTTATCAGCAAACTTCTTATTAGTGTCATCTTTAGCTTTGACAAGGTAAGTAATATCACCTATGACATATCACCAAAGTCTTCAGCCTTTTAGAAAGCCACGTATGGCCTCAACCCAGTGGGTGTAATACTAATGAGTAAAACTGGAATGAGTTAAGCAGCATCATGCTTTTCCATAGTAGCAGAGAAAAATAATAGCAAAAAATGCACTTTTCAGGATTGTATTGATAGAAAAGGACCTCAAAAATGGAAAGATCTCACCAAAAGACCTTCGGAAGGAGGTCTAGTGCCATGTCATCAAGACACGTCAGTGCCACATCAACGAATCCGGATCAAAGATGGGTCGAGGGTCACGAGTTGCTGGTATTAGGCACGTGGACCACACACACAAAGAGAGTTGGTAGCGCATGACGGTGCGTGTGACAACGAAAAGTGGTGGTTAGTAGATCGGGAGACAGCGATTCCAACGGTGCCGGCAGTGTAAAAAACAGAGGTCTGATGAGTGATGAACCAAAAATGGTAGCGGTGAGAGTTTTTGGCTCAGCGGTGAAAGAGGGGTGATGCACGGTGATAGGGTAAAGACGACGGTGATTTGGAGCACGGTGGATGGACGGCAAAACTGGAGCACGGTGGCTAGACGGAAGTGAGTAAACAATGTTGATGGTGAGAACAGCGATGGCAATTGGAAGCACAACAAGGGTGTTTGACGGTGAGAACAACAACAATGAAATATGGTGATGGTGAGCGGAAGGATTAGACCAAAATCATAGGCTCTCTAATACCAAGTTAGAAATAGAAACAGAGAAAAAGGCTGATGAATATATTTATATTTCTGAACGAATTATATATAAGAGGGTTAGCGTTTATTTATACAAGAAGGCTGCTATACAAAAAAAGAAAATAATAAAATACAATTATGTATGAAGTCAATTACAATCTCAATCAATCAACCCTAAAATCATTCAAAGTCTCAATCACGCTAACATGAGTAAATTGAGTCGGCCTTTGAAACCTAACAAGTGGCTTTTGTGTTAATTGATTTCTTCCTTTTTTTAGTCTTTAATCAGGATATCTTCACAAGCATTGCTTTGAAACTAGTCTCTCAGGTACTTTTGTGATTACGAGAACCTCCCAACAAATTATATTTTTCAAGATTTGAACTTTGACTCTCTCTTTCTTGAGTTAACTTGTTTTCATATTGTTGGTACATTTAAATTGCATTTCGCAAGTGTAATTGTAGCCATATCACTTGCATTTATCTTCTAACTATCCGTAATTTTATTAAATGCATTGCAACTGTGACCGCAACCATAATTTAAAACTGTGGCACAAAATATTAGCTTAGGCTAATGAAATATAGGTAGACATACCGTTTAACTTTATTTTTTTGAAGATAATTTGATTCATGTTATCAATCTGAGAAGGGTTCCTCTTCCTCTTAAGGTCTCTCAAGTTCTTGGTGATTTATGAATCTTAAGAATATCATAAAGCAGTTTCGAGTAAACGGTAAAAATAATATATAGTTGCAGTATGAAAGAAAGCAAGTGATAATCCAATATCAAAAAATAAATGATAAAGCATACAAATAATATAGTAAAGTAATGCAATAAGAATAGTAAATTGCCATCGAAGATAAAGCAACAAGATAAAACTAAACTTGAAATGATAAATGACAAGTACAGGAATAATAACAAGTAAAGAAAGCAATTAAAGTGTTGAAGATCAAACTTGCAAAATAATAAACTTGATTGAAGATAAGATAAATAAAAGTAGGTAAAGAACAAGAAAAGTAAACAAAAGCAAGTAAAAAGAAGATAAAATGATCAACAAAGATCACTCAATCAAAAGAAAAGAGAATTGCTTAAATATAAAGAAATTGAATGAAAATTGTATTGAAATTGTAAAGATTACTGATGAGACCACGACAAGTGTACCAGATCGTCAAGTAATAAAAACGGTGAGAAAATCAGACATCGTTCTCAGGGATCAATGACCAATTACCAATTCACAAACTTAGCTATTATTTAAACTAAAATTTGGATCTAAGAGAGCTCTAAAGAAACTAACACAGCAATGAAAGAACAAAAGCAATGACAATATTTTTGGATTTTTATGTTTGGCAATTCAACAAACACGTAAGATCCAAGATAACAAGAATTCAATGAATGAAAGAGTTGGGATTAAGCTTCATTTGATTTCACCTACTGCATATCAATTGGGATTAACACAAGTTAATATTCCTATTTTGTTACCAAATTCTCTAAAATAATCAAATCCTAATTCCTTAGGCAATTGATCCTTTATTCCCAAATAAAACCCTAATTCCTTAGGCGATTCCAAAAAGAAACAAGCATTAGGATTTAGAATTCAAGAAGGTAACAAGCAAATCAATGACTATTCCTAGCCTAAAGATAAGCAAGGTTCATAATCTCATAGCATAGTTATACATCAAATTTTCATTCAACATACAATCCTAAAATTCATTCCAAAGTTGATAAATCTTTAGAAAACAATAAGAAAAGAGATCATAAACTCAAAATAGAAATAACAACTTATATTAATTGAATCCAATGTCAAAAGCAATCAAGATCCATCAAAATCCACCTAATCCCAACAAAGGAGAGTTTAGCTAGACATAGAAATAAATGTAAAAACTAAGACAATAGGGAATAAGAGGTAAAACTCCATGGAAGATTAAAAAAAATCTGAGCTCTCACTCTTCTTTTCTTCAAGTCCACCCCAAAGTTCTCCAAATCAGGTCTTTCTCCGTATCCCTTCCGTCTGTCTTGAGAAACCTCTTCATTTAGCTAAATTTGCTCTGCTGACGTGAATTAGGCTAAAATGTAAACGGGCCTGCGTGACACTCATCGCCCAGCGGCCATTTGGTCGCCCGGCAACCTAGGCTATCTTCCATCGCCCAACGGCCATTTAGCCGCTCGGCGACCTGGGCTATTTTTGTTTCGTGGATCCTTCCATCGCCCAATGGCCAGTTGGCCGCCCGGCTACCTGGCTTCTGCTGCAGCTTCCTTTTTCCTTGCTTTTTTGAGCTCATAGGGGTCCAAAATACATGTCTGGTAGTTCAATGAGCTCTTCCATTTGGCTTCGAGCTTTATCCTTTCTCCCTTGGTGCCTACAATCAAAACAACAGCAAATGAGCTAAAGCACTAATAATTCTAATCAAAATGAACTCAATCTAACAAACTAAAATGGATCAACTAAAAAGATAAAATAATTTTATCTTAAGGTGAAAAATACATCAAAAGTTGGGCTTAAGCGGTGAAATCCACTCAAAAAGCTTTGGAAAAACAGATAATCTAGCATATTATCACCACCCTAAACTTAAAACTTTGTTTGTCTCCAAGCAAATACAAAATCAGAGAAAAGAGAACACAATAATCACCAACTCTATGCTAACTGATGGAAAGGGAAAAAGTGTGTCCCACAAGACACAAACAAGCAAAACAACCATCCAACCAATCCTAGGAGTTTAACCATCAACTGTGCAGCTTGAGGATCAAGGAAATGAGAAGTTAGAGTCATACCAACAATACACTAATCAATCACAACTTGAAAGTTAATGGATTTAGCAACTAATGCATGCAAAGTGATTTGCTTTATTAACCTCTCATTTATGTAGATGTTCAATCATGCTCTCTTGTATTTAGGCTTGTGTTTCTCTCAGTCAACACAATTTGAGCCCACCCCCCATGAATTTAATTTTCATCTCAAACATACAAGCTCATGATTCACACAATGTAACAATCAGAAGGACATAATTCAAGGTTACATTGGTGCCAAGGTACAAGGTAGATAAAATGAATATGTAAACTGCTACCTTAAAGAGCAAGTGAGCATTGGTGCTTCTAACAAACCTTCAACTCACAAACCTCATGCCTTTTAAATTCTTTTCTCTCTTTTTTTTTATTTCCCCAGTAACTTACATGGTCTCAAAGGGGTACCTGATCATTGTGTCAAGTATTTCCCTAGTAACCTATCATTCTCAAAGGGGTGCCAATTTAACAATTTAACTATTTTTCATGCCTTCATAGAATTCAATTTGAACAATCAACCCAATATAAAAACATCCCACTCCAAACTTAGTTTCTTGTTAACTCCTTAATATCTCAATTCCAATGCTCACCTAGCTCCTTTAGGTGGGTCAGATGTTACTTATGTGGCTAGGCTCAATTAGAAGGGTTGAACAAAGAAGGGGATCATTAGGCTCAAGGGATTATGCAAAAGATGTGATCATTGGGTTAGCTTTTAGTTACTGGCTTGACAAACAAAATACTTTTGTCATGTTCAAACATTGTGCAAATCAAGAGGGCGTCAGAGAATCAAGCAAATTAAGGAGAGCAGAGCCTCAAAAGTGTCCCCTCAGCAATAAAAACATGTTGGAGGCTCAATACTCCTACCCAAGACAAGGAATGCAGGCTAATCTCAAAAATGGTGCCAATTCATTAACAACCAAGCAACAAGATTCATGTATGTATGGTATGAAACCATTTCTAACGAGCTTCAAGTAACAAAATCACACAATTCTTAGGTTTCACAAATAGGCATGCAAGTTGATTAATTTCATCACAAGTAAATCAAAATTTTTTTTTAGAGAGAGCCGCAATGGGCCGCCTAGTGGTATTCCCACCGCCTAACGGTACAAATTCAGAGAACCTTGGGAATTTTGTGTGGCGGCTCAGCAGCCTGTGTGCCACCCAGCAGTACTGTTGCTGTAAAATTATGTAGCAAAACCCCCCATTTTTTTGCATGATTTTCATTTTTCAATTAGATGCAAACTATAATTGATGTCAATGTAAAAAGAGGAATGAGTTCACACACTCCAAACTTAAATGAAAGCACCTACACACAAAATTCTAGAATTAACCAAGACACTAAAGATGCAAACAAAGCTAACAATACAAAAGAAAGTTTAGAAAAATATAAACAAATGCAAAAGGTAAAGTTAAGAAAACTCCCTTGCATGGGTTGCCTCCTATGAAGTGTTTGTTTAATGTTCTTAGCTCGACATTGCCTCTTCAACTTATCACAGCGGCTTGAAACAGGAGAAGTAGGATGACACTTTTCTTTTCTCAGACCTTTGCCACCATTCTTGGTCATTGACCTTGCCATCCCCTCCAAAGGCGTTTAGAATTTGACTTGAACCTGGGTGTTTAGTCAACTCCTTTTGAGACTTATCTGTTACCAAGTGGCCTCAATACTCAAGAGGTGTGGTGAATTGAGTATGAAAACTAAGTTCCCAAATCTTTCACAAATCGTTTGATAAACAATTTTCGTTGAAGCTAATTGATGATTAGAGATGATTGGATATAAAAGATAAACACTTTCACTTATAAATGCAATAGCCAAAGGTACCAATATTCAACCAAATCAATGAAATAGTACTTAATGTAAAGAGCAAGGTTTAGAGAAAACAAACACAATGATTTATCCTGGTTCGATCACCAATTCACTTGTGATCTACGTCTAGTCCCCAAGCAACAACTTGAGATTTTTCACTATATCTTCAAGTTTCAATGGGTGCTTGAAAACCACTACAACCTTGAGCACTCAACACTTTGGGATACCTCACCCTTGGAGCTTGAGTCTCTTCAACTAAGGGATACCTCACCCTTTACACTTTTGGAGGGATGTCTCACCCTCTTTACAAAGCAATAATGATAGATTGAATGAAGCTCTCAATAGAGCAGATGATTACAAATTGAAGCTCTAATATGTTCTCAAAGATTTTTCACGTTTTTAACGAACAACAGAGCAAGAAGTAGATTTGAGGATTGATTCACGTTTGGAATTATTGGTGATCAGTTTTTGGTTCAAGGTCAACCTCAAATAAAGACCCAACTTTGGTATTTATAAGTTTCTCAATTAATAGAGTCGTTGGGGTGGTTTGGGCATGTATTTAATGCATTTAATATAGCCGTTGGACGTTGTCAGGGTTCGTGTAATCGATTACACAACTTATGTAATCGATTACATTATTGTTCCAACATGTTCTTGGCTTTCTGGGCTCTGTGTAATCGATTATATATACTGTGTAATCGATTACATGGCCTCTAACTTGCTTGTAATCGATTACAATATCCATGTAATTGATTACATGACTTCTGACTTGCTGTGTAATCAATTACAATATCCATGTAATCGATTACATGACTCTTTTGAACGTGTTCTTGCCTTTCTGGGCTTAGTGTAATCGATTACATATACTGTGTAATCGATTACATGGCCTCTAACTTGCTTGTAATCGATTACATTGCTCATGTAATCGATTACAAGGCCTCTGTTTATTGTGTAATCAATTACAAACATCATGTAATCGATTACATTGGCCTTTGAACACATTTTTCAAGTCCAATAAAGCTTGTAAGTCATTTCTATCACCTCAAGATACTTGATTAAACATAAATCCTTTTAAGAGTGTTAGATTTAAGGTTGAAACTCAAGTTTTCTTGAAAGCCATGTTTAACTTTGAAATTTCTCACTTATTTTGAAATCTTATATTGAAAAATCATTTGAGAAATCTTGAGAGCATTTAACATTAATGTTCTAAGTCTTATAACTAAATAAACCTTTTGACTTCTTTCTTTGATCTTGATTTTTCCTTTTGCGCTTGATTTTCTCTTTTGCACTTGATTTTCATTTTGGCTTTTGTTATCATCAAAAATCATTTGACATGCTTTAGGGACATAAGCATTCACATTATCTTGAATGCAATTAATGAGAGTATAAAGATCTGATGTTGGTGAAGACTTATCAAAAACATTGATAATCACTTGATTTCCATCCACCCTCAAAATAAGCTTTCCTCTAGGCACATCAATTAATGCTCCTGAAGTTGCTAGGAATGGTCTTCCAAAAATAAGAGGAATATTAGCATCCTCGTCCACATCTACAATAAAGAAGTCCATGGGGAAAATAAATTTATCCACCTTTACAAGCACATCTTCAACCACACCCCAAGGATATAAATGAGATCTATCAGCAAGTTACAACATAGTGAAAGTGGGTTTTGGATCTCCCAAACCTAATTTCTTATAGATTGACAATGGCATCAAATTGACACTAGCTCCCAAATCACACAGCGCTTTTTTGATAAATTGTGAGCCAGGGAATGGTGAAACTACTGGGGATCCTTGAGTTTTGGTAGCAACTTCTTCTTTAAAATAGCACTGCACTCTTCAGTAAGTGCTACAGTGATGCCGTCTTCAAACTTCCTCTTTCTAGATAGGAGCGCTTTCATGAATTTAGCATATGATGACATTTGTTCAAGAGCTTCAGCAAAAGGAATGTTTATGTGCAATTTCTTGAAGACATCTAAGAACTTAAAAATCTGTCTATCTTGCTCCTCCTGAGTTTCCTTTTTCAGTCTCAGAGGAAATGGAATCTTGAAATATGGATTGGTGGTCAGATCATATTTTTTGACTTGATTTTTCCCTTTTTCCATAGCTCTACTGCCCTTTTGATTTACTTTTTCTTCAACCTTCTTGTCTTGTTTGTCTTCTTGCTCCTCGATCATCTCTTCTTCTCTGACGCCGGTATTGCTCCCTTCTACTACCTTCCCACTCCTCAAAGTGATAGCATTGCGGTACTCTTTCGGATTTGTCATTGTGTCACTAGGTAGAGAACCATGAGGTCTTTCCGAAAGTTGTCTTGCTAATTGGTCCACTTGAGATTCCAAATTCTGGATTAATGCTTCTTGATTCCTAAATACACCTCTTGTCTCATCTATGAAATTGGTAGTCTTTTGGACAAAAGAGGAGGTTTGAGAAGCTAGTTTCTCCAAAGCTACTTCCCATGAAGCCTTCTTCTCAATAGGTGGAAGTTGAGATGAAGAACCTTGATGCGAAGAGTGTTGAGGAGGACCTTGGTATGAAAATTGTTGTCTTTGTGGAGCTTGGTTGCTTTGATTACCTTGGTTACTCTATGAAAAGTTAAGGTGATTTCTCCACCCCAGATTATAAGTGTTGGAGTAGGGGTTGTGCTGTTACCTTGGAGGGTTATTCTTGAAGTTGACTTGTTCTTGAGATAGAGATCCAAACATGTTACCCAGATAATCTACACTCTCATGTTCTCCTCTATAAAAATCACACTACAAAAGAGCATTACTTACTGCATTCACCTTAAGAGTGTCAACCTTCTTCGTGAGGTTCTCAAGTTATTGAGTCAGGATCTTATTCTGAGCTAAATGTGCATTCAATGAATCAACCTCCAAGTATCCTTTCTTCACACTGCTCTTTCCCCCATTTCTTTGGTAATCATTATTGGCCATCATTTCAAACAAGTCTCACGCTTCTTCTGGAGTTTTATAGTTCAAGGCCCCGCCTGTTGCAGCATCAACCATTGCTCTAGTTTGAGGCAGTATGCCATTATAGAAGCTTTGCACCTGGATCCAGAAGTCAAAACAGTGGTGTGGGTATTTCCTCAATATTTCATTGTATCTCTCCCATGCCTCACTGAGAGACTCCCCATCAAACTGCCTGAATGATGTGATCTCACTTCGTAACTTTGCAGCCTTGGACGAAGGGAAATACCTTGTCAAAAATTTCTCAACCAAAATTGCCCAAGTAGTTATGCTATCTCTTGCCAATGAGTCCAACTAACTCTTAGCCTTGTCCTTCACAGAGAAAGGAAACAATCTCAGACGAATGACATCCTCACTCACTCTATTCAACTTCACAGTATCACAAATTTGAAGGAACCCTTGTATGTGTGCATGTGGGTCCTCATTGTCGAATCCCCCAAACTGATTGTTTTGAATCAAATAGAGTAAAGCTGGATTCAACTTAAAATTATTTGCTTGAACTGGAGGTCTTACTATGCTCGCACCACACCCATCCATGTTAGGAATAGAGTAATCTATAGCAGGTTATTATGGTGGTGGAGAATCTACATTTTCTTCATTATTTTCTCCATTGGGGGATCTATTTTCTCCATTGTCCACCATGTCTTCAATAACTATTTGAGTGCTATCCAAATTCCTTCTTTGTTCTCTTAACTACTTTCTCAAAGCTCTTTCAATCCTTCTTATTTCTGGGTCAAAAAGAAGTTAATCCAGATGAACTTTACCTCGTATACAATGAAAATAATATGTCAGAACAAAAATAACTAAATAAAATGCAAAAATTTAGATAGAAAATTCTAAACATTCTAGAATAAGTAAAATAAAGAAAACTAAACACAACAATGAATAAATGAAAGAAAAAAATGTTTAAACTAGTAGTTGCCTTCGATATTACTGATATTAGTAAAATCGATCCCCGGCAACGGCGCCAAAAACTTGATGAGACCATGACAAGTGTATCGGATCATCAAGTATTAAAAATAGTGAGAAAACTGGATATCATTCTCAGGGATCAATGACTAATTACCAATTCACGAACTTAGCTACTATTTAAACCAAAATTTGGATCAAAGAGAACTCTAAAGAAACTAACATAGCAATGAAAGAACAAAAGCAATGACAATATTTTTAGGATTTTATGTTTGGCAATTCAACAAACACGTAAGATGCGAGATAACAAGAATTCAATGAATTAAAAAGTTGGGATCAAGCTTCATTTGATTTCACCTACTACATATCAATTGGGATTAACACAAGTTAATATTCCTATTTTGTTACCAAATTCTCTAAAATAATCAAATCCTAATTCCTTAGGCAATTGATCCTTTATTTCCAAATAAAACCCCTAATTCCTTAGGCGATTCCAAAAAGAAACAAGCATTAGGATTTAGAATTCAAGATGGTAACAAGCAAATCAATGACTATTCCTAGCCTAGAGATAAGCAAAGTTTATAATTTCATAGCATAGTTATACATCAAATTCCCATTCAACATACAACCCTAAAATTTATTCCAAAGTTGATCAATCTTTAGAAAGTAATAAGAAAAGAGATCATAAACTCAAAATAGAAATAACAACTTATATTAATTGAATCCAATGTCAAAAGCAGTCAAGATCCATCAAAATCCACCTAATCCTAACAAAGGAAAGTTTAGCTAGACATAGAAATAAATGTAGAAACTAAGACAATAGGGAAGAAGATGTAAAACTCCATGGAAGATTAAAGAAAATTTGTGCTCCACTCTTCTTCTCTTCAAGTCCACCCCAAATTTTTCCAAATTAGGTCTCTCTCGTATCCCTTCCGTCTGTCTTGAAAAACCTCTTCATTTAGCTAAAAATGCTCTGCTGACGTGAATTGGGCCAAAATGTAAATAGGCCTGCGTGACACTCATTGCCCAACGACCAATTGGCTGCCCGGTGACCTTAGTATGCTCCAGCTTTCATTTCCATTCTGACTTTCCATTGCCCAATGGCCAATTGGCCGCCCGGTGACCTAGGCTATCTTCCATCGCCCAGCGGCCATTTGGCTGCTCGGCGACCTGGGCTATTTTTGTTTAGTGGATCCTTTCATCGCCCAGCGGCCAGTTGGCCGCCCGGCTACCTGGCTTCTGCTGTAGCTTCCTTTTTCCTTACTTTTTTGAGCTCATAGGGGTCCAAAATACATGTCTAGCAGTTCAGTGAGCTCTTCCATTTGGCTTCGAGCTTTATCCTTTCTCCCTTGGTGCCTACAATCAAAGCAACAGCAAATAAGCTAAAGCACCAATAATTCTAATCAAAATGAACTCAATCTAACAAACTAAAATGGATCAACTAAAAAGATAAAATAAGGTTATCTTAAGGTCAAAAAAGCATCAAAAGTTGGGCTTAAGCGGTGAAATCCACTCAAAAAGCTTTGGAAAAATAGGTAATCTAGCAGATTATCAATTATAACAACAACAAAATAAGTAAGGTGGAAAGATATACTTGACACACTACTAAAAAAATATAATTTAAAGACAAATTTTAGAGATGAAATAAATTTCGTCTCTAATTGAAACAAAAGCTAAGACAAAAAATAAATTAGCGATAAAATGTTAATTTTGCTTATTAAAGATAGAATTCATCCGCCTCTGACACAACCTGTCTCTAATTCTATCTCTATTTATTTAACAAATTAGATTTAAAAGTCAATATCATTTAGAGATTAAATTAGAGATGACATTCATCTCTCACTAATATAATTCGTCTCTAATTTTCGTCTCTAAAAGATAATTATTATTATTTAATTTGAAATAAAGTTAGAGACGAAAATATTCCATCTCTAAATAATAAATATTATATTTTTTTAATTTGAAATAAAGTTAAAGATGAAAATATTCTATCTCTAAATAATAAATATTATTTGATGAAATTAAAAAACTAATATGAAAAAGAATATTTTTAAAAATAATTAGAGATGATTTTTTTTTTGTTTTATAAGATTTCATCACACATTTTTGCTTTTAGACTATACTTGCTTAGGATACATAAATTTTCCTTCCCCAAAAATGCATTTTCGATTGAGTTCTAGACTGCTTATCACTTAAATTACTACTTAAATAATAAATATTATTTGAAAAAATTTAAAACTAATATGGAAAAGTGATTTAAATAGTAAAAAATAATTAGAGATGAAATTATGTTTCCCTCTAAATAATTAATATTATTACAAAAAGTGATTTATATATTAAAAAATATATCTTTTTTGAAGGTATTGAAGAAGCATATACCTTTCAAGTTATTGAAAATACAAATCTTTATATGCATTTATTGAAGTAATTTACATATTAGAAATTAATTTAGCATAATATTTTCAAAATCATGCTATATATATATATCGTATCTGGTGAGATAAGTGTTTATTGTAAGAGGTGAGAGGAGTGAATCTTGACAATTGAATTTTACATGAATGGTCAAGATTAGAACATAAATGCATGTGACTTTTTTAAATGATTACATGACTTTTAAGTAACTTTTAATCTTAATCATCTATGTATGGTCAAGATTTATTCCTCTTACATTCTCACAATGAAAACTCCTCTTACTAGATATGCCTAATATATATATGTGTGTGTATGTGTGTGTATGTGTGTGTGTGTGTGTGTGTGTATTCTCCACCTAATAGGTAAGAGATTAATCTTTCGGGATATGATTAAACGTCTAAGCAAGAACCCATCCTAATGGTATTTTTCATTATACATGAATTCTGATATCGAAACCAAGACCATATGCTTAAGGGACTCGAGTCCCTTCTACTCAGATCAACACACATTGGTAATCATGTTTCATATTTAGCATAATGTAAACTATTGTGTAATTTATATTTTTATACTAATTTTTCATTTTTGAGTTTGTGATTAAACTTTTGTTTTTTTTTGTCATTTAGTATCAAACTTGTGATTCCTTTCTTAGTCTTCTTTTATTAAATTTTTAAACAAATAAAAACATATTTCTTAATAAATTCATATATTTTAAAATAAAAGAACATAAGTATAATACTTATTTACATGGAAAATAATGATAAAGATGAACTATAAATTTAAGATGAAAAGCCTTTTGCACTTGACGGATTAACCTTTTAAACTTTAAGCTTTTGAAAAAATACTAAAAGAAAATGCTAAAATAATGACCGAGATTTCTAACCAAAATTATTGGTCACAATTTTTAACCATATTATTATAAAATTGTTTTATTATTATAAAATTTTATTTTATTTTTATTATTTTGTGATTGAAAAATTAGTCATAATTTTTTTAATTTTTGTAAAACAACATTATCAACTTACGTCGAACCCAACTGAGATCATATTTCCCCATCTTGTACACTAAAAACACAACACGACTAAGTAAACTAGTTGTTCTTGCCCTATTAGTTTCTCTACTTCATGTTCTTGCCCCTCCAACACTCACTTCACCTTACCCATAAGGCTAGACCATTCTGCGGTGCACCAACACTTTGCAATGTGCCACCACCTTCCATAACACTGCAAACTTTGATATTGGTGTGCTCGATTTTGATGGTGACGAAGTAAAGGTGATTGAATTTAAGCAAGTTCTCTCTCAACAATAGGGAAACCACCTTCCATAGAAGCTATTCAGAACTGAGTTTTGAGGATTACATGAGAAGATAGAATGCACTGAGTTCCTCCAAGGTGCAGCATTGCAGTGGTTGAGCAAGAGGGTGGGTACTTGCAAAAGGCACTCCGATGCTCAAGTCAGTAGTTATACAAAGAGGATAATGTGTAGTGAGAGTGGTGCATATCTTTGTCCTCTTGTTAAGTCTTTATATAGAAACGTATGAATGTGCAAAAAGTGTAGGGGTTCTAAGCATTTTAGTGCGTATTGTATATTGTCCCCTAATGGTATGGGAAATCCTCATTCCATATAATTTGTCTTCTTCATCCGAGTGGATTGGTGTCTCTTATTTTTTGTCAGGCGGGGGATAAGTTCAAAGGACGAGTTACTTCCTGCATATGGCACGTCCAGGGACAAGCCTGGCGGGTCGGGTGGCTGCAATTCTATGAGCCTGTACCTAGTTTAGAATAGTTATCCCTAACTTGACGCTTTGATGGATCAGCTAAGTGTCAAGGTACAAATTCAATGGAGCACACGACACACAATGGGAAAAGGAGTCCAAGTCATAGTGTCTGTGTTGGATCTCTTGATGTTTTCTCTAATGGCTGAGGCCCGTGACGTACCAGGATGAGTCTGGGGTAAGCGAGTAAGGCTAGGATTCTAGTTGGATCATTCTACTTACATTATTATCTCGTGGTCCAGGGTGTAATGTTGGTTGCCCCCATGCTATGTAGCATTTTTTGTAGTTCAATATTAGGTCAAGATCTGGGGTGGTGTTTCACTGTGGGGTTTTGCCGAAGGTCCAGTGTTTTGCTTATATGTCCTTTTGTGACATCACAAGTCGCTTCAGTTTCGAGCGTTCTGAGCCTTGTCCTTTTGGTTGCTTCTGTGTAGAAATAATGTGGCGTATGGTTGAAGAGCATTGCATGAGCTTCATATCATCATAATGGGCTACTTTGAAATAGTGTATCTATGAAGCAGCGATATATTTGCCCCTATTAATGGTAGTGATTTGTATTAGATTGTACTTGCTCGAGAACTAATGCTTTGTATTTAGAAGGAATTAAACCGTTTTGATAACAATAGCAACTCTACATAGCTTCCCAATTGCTTACTACCCTCATGGCCAATCACAAGAAGGGAACTTTAAAATGTGGCTTAAAGAGTGCAGCCAACTCATTTTTCTGGGAGTCTATCAGAACATCTCATTCCCTCTATAACTAAGGAATGTTTATGGTGAGGCTATAATCTATTCCTTTTATTCTTTGATTGTGCTCAAAAGTGATTCTTTTTCCAGAGAATGGTCCCTTTCATTCCTCTTATGTATACGTGGAAGGTCATGTCTCCTTCTGAAGCCATCTTTTTATTTTTTCCAAAATTCCTAAAGGTGTTTCTTTTTCCCCCCACATGTTCCTCTAATAGAGGCTTTTCTTTCTAGGCGTAATGGATTAGAGAAGACCAAGTAACTACTCTACATGGCTTAGTCGAAACGTCTCCAGGCGACAGAAGCCTTTCTTTCTTGGCATACACAAGAGTGTGCAATCTTTTTGCACTTGTCGAGAAGATTCATTATTTCTACCATAATTCTTGTGAGGAGTGGAGGTGTTTCACTCATGTCCCTCCTCTGCTCTCCTGCCTATCTTCCATGGTGCTTGTCACATCATAGGTGTACAATTGGATGTGCAGGAGGCTCTTGGGGTGGAACAATCTCTTGGAGTAAAGCATTCTCCTCATGTTGGCTGAGAGGAAAGACGCGGGTGTTAGTTTCTGGAAGAACCATGGAGGTGGTTGTGGTCAATGTACGGTCATCATCATCATCGTGTCTGGCTTCCTTTCTAGTTTCCTCCAGTGGACGCCTTTGCCTTAAAGTAGATTTATAGGTCCTTTTTGTAAAGTTTCCTTCTAAATTAGGCGATGTTTAGAATAAGAATAAAGACTTATTTTTCTGAATATTTTGTTTTCTGTTGTGTTGTGTAGTTAAATTACAACTGTCTTGTGTAGTTATTTTCGTGGTTCTGAGATTGGTCCAATGCCAAGTCTTGATCTACGCTTGTATAACGAATGCTCGTTTCACCTGATCAAGGTGAGTGCAAAACTTGACCTTAGAGGTTGGGTTTGCTTGATTGGACAAACACTTGTTTGCCCTACCGAGGTGAGCGCGAGACTTGACCTCGGGGGTTGGGTTTGTTTGTTTGGATGAACATTCACTTCAATAAGCCAAGATAAGTGTGAAACTCGACCTTCGTGGTAGGGTTCATTTGATTAGGCGAACATTCACTTCACTAACTGAGATGAATGCGAGACTCGACCTTGGTGGTAAGGTTTGTTTGATTCGACAAACATTTACTTCACTAACCAAGATAAATGCAAAACTTGACCTTTGTGTTAAGGTTTGTTTGGTTAGACAAACATTCACTTCACTAAGCTGAGATGAGTACGAAACTCGACCTCGGTGGTAGGGTTCGTTTGATTGGATGACCACTCACTACACTACCCGAGATGAATGTGAAACTCGACCTTGGTGGTAAGGTTCGTTTGATTGGACGCGGTAATCCTATGGCATGGAGTCCACTGTCCTGGGTTATGGTCGATTATCCCTAACCACTGCAAACCTTGTCAGTCGTTGGCTAAGGTGCAACTCAAATAGGTATGGGTTAAGACCCTTGAGCATGCCACTTGACCTCTGAGAGTGTTCAAATGGCTCTCCCCAATTTGACTGTCTTACTTAGATGTTACAATAAATGATCCTTTTTGGACCTTGTATTCCTTGAACCTCACCAAAGCATGGTGACCTTAGGGGATGTGGGATGCCGAGGTACTCATGGACTCGAGGTTGTGACCGGAGTACCAGCTTCAAATGAGGTAGCAGTTGGAGAAAGCTAATTTATTGATATCAGGAGCAATTTAGATAATCGAAGCATTCAACTATAGTACTTTCTCAATTTGTCTGCATTCTAGAAAATTTTAAATGGCTTGCCCGATAGGGTTTCCAGGGTGTATGCCCCCTTATTGATTGTGGATATAATTTTGTACGATCCTTCCCAGTTAAACGCTAGTTTCCCTTTATGAATGCTTATGTCCCTAAAGCATGTCAAATGGTTTTTGATGATAACAAAGGCCAAAATGAAGATCAAGTGCAAAAGAGAAGATCAAGCGCAAAAGGAAAAACCAAGATCAAAGAAAGAAGTCAAGAGGTTTATTTAGTTATAAGACTTAGAACATTAATGTTAAATGCTCTCAAGATTTCTCAAATGGTTTTTCAATATATGATTTCAAAATAAATGGATAATTTCAAAGTTAAACATGGCTTTCAAGAAAACTTGAGTTTCAACCTTAAATCTAACACTCTTAAAAGGATTTATGTTTAATCAAGTATCTTGAAGTGTTAGAAATGACTTACAAGCTTTATTGGACTTGAAAAATGTGTTCAAAGGCCAATGTAATCGATTACATGATGTTTGTAATCGATTACACAGCAAACAGAGGCCTTGTAATCGATTACATGAGCAATGTAATCAATTACAAGCAAGTCAGAGGCCATGTAATCAATTACACAATATATGTAATCGATTACACTAAGCCCAGAAAGGCAAGAACACGTTCAAAAGAGTCATGTAATCGATTACATGGATATTGTAATCGATTACACAGTAAGTCAGAAGTCATGTAATCAATTACATGGATATTGTAATCGATTACAAGCAAGTCAGAGGCCATGTAATCGATTACACAGTATATGTAATTGATTACACAGAGCCCAGAAAGCCAAGAACACGTTGGAACAATAATGTAATCAATTACATAAGTTGTGTAATCGATTACACGAACCCTGACAACGTCCAACGGCTATATTAAATGCATTAAATGCATGCCCAAACCACCCCAACAGTTCTATTAATTGAGAAACTTATAAATACCAAAGTTGGGTCTTTATTTGAGGTAGACCTTGAACCAAAAACTGATCACCAATACTTCCAAACGTGAATCAATCCTTAAATCCACTTCTTGCTCTGTTTTTCGTTAAAAATGTGAAAAATCTTTGAGAGCATATTAGAGCTTCAATTTGTAATCATCTGCTCTATTGAGAGCTTCATTCAATCTATCATTATTACTTTGTAAAGAGGGTGAGGCATCCCTCCAAAAGTGTAAAGGGTGAGGTATCCCTTAGTTGAAGAGACTCAAGCTCCAAGGGTGAGGTATCCCAAAGTGTTGAGTGCTCAAGGTTGTAGTGGTTGTCAAGCACCCATTGAAACTTGAAGATATAGTGAAAAATCTTAAGTTGTTGCTTGGGGACTGGATGTAGATCACAAGTGGATTGGTGATCGAACTAGGATAAATCATTGTGTTTGTTTTCTCTAAACCATTCTCTTTACATTAAGTACTGTTTCATTGATTTGCTTGAATATTGGTACCTTTGGCTATTGCATTTATAAGTGAAATTGTTTATCTTTTATATCCAATCATCTCTAATCATCAATTAGCTTCAACGAAAATTGTTTATCAAATGATTTGCGAAAGATTTGCGAACTTAGTTTTCATACTCAATTCACCCCCCTATTGAGTATTGAGGCCACTTGGTAACAAGTGGTATCAGAGCTAGACTCATGTATAAAGAGCTCAGCAGCTTTAAGAGAAGTGATGACTTCAAATGGTTTTTCAAATGAAGGTTCTTCTATAAACAGACCTCCTTATTTCAATGGGGATGGTTATGCCTATTAGAAAGAAAGGATGAAAATTTTCATTGAAGCTATTGACTTAGATGTGTGGGACGCCATTGAAAATGGTGCTTTTGTTCCAACACAATCTAAAGATGGTGTGAAAATCAATACACCTAGAAATGAATGGACTGATGATGATAAAAAGAAGGTTCAAAACAATTTGAGAGCCAAGAACATCATCACCACATCCTTGGGGCATGATGAGTTCTTTAGGGTGTCAAATTGCAAGACCGCAAAAGAAATGTGGGATACCCTACAAGTAACTCATGAAGGTACTAGTGAGGTAAAATGATCTCGAATAAACACTCTCACTCATGAATACGAATTATTTAGAATGAACTAAGGTGAGAGTATTCAAGATATGCAAAAGATGTTTACTCATATTGTTAATCATCTTATCTCATTGGGAAAAACATTTCCTAATAAGGATCTTATTAACAAAGTCTTGAGATGTCTAAGCAGGAATTGGCAGCCCAAAGTAACGGCGATTGCACAATCAAGAGATTTATCAACAATGTCTCTAGTCACCTTATTTGGGAAGCTTCAAGAACATGAGCTGGAACTAAATAGGCTCAATCAAAATGAAGAGCATGACAAAAAGAAGAAGTAAATCACACTCAAAGCCACCTCTTCTATAATTGAAGATAATGATGAAGATGGTGAAGAGGATGGTGAAAGTGTTGAGCTAAGTGACGAGAATCTTAGTCTCCTTGTGAGAAAATTTGGAAGATTCCTAAAGAACAAAGGATTTCAAAGAAGACCACCCTTTTCTCAAAAGAAAGTGTATCACAAAGGAGAATGATCCTCTACTCCGCCAAAATGCTATGAATGTAGAAAATCGGGGCACATGAAAATAGAGTGTCCTATTTATCTTAAGAAGACGGAGAAGTTTGAGAAAAGGCCTTCTAAGGAAAGGAAAGGAAAGGAATAAGAGCATATATAGCTTGGGAGGACAATGACTTAAGCTCTTCCGACGATTCGAAGAATGAAGAAGCTTATCTTTGCCTCATGGCTCAAGGAGAAGAAAGTGAAGAAAGCGACACTGAGGTGTGCTTGAAGACCAAGAGCTCAAGTTGGTATCTTGATAGTGGTTGCTCCAAGCACATGACCGGTGATGGCTCCAAGTTCTCCTCCCTTACACACAAGAAATATGGTCATGTCACATATGGTGATAACAACAAAGGGAAGATTCTTGGAATTAGTAAAGTTGGTAAGATCCCTTCATCATCTATTGATAATGTTTTGCTTGTTGAATGACTTAAACATAATTTGCTTAGTATTAGTCAATTATGTGATAAAGGCAATAGAGTTATATTTGATTCCTCTTGTTGCATAATTGAGGGAAAGGATGATAAGCAAGTTAAGTTTGTTGGTCATAAAGTCAATATTATATATATGATTAGTCTCGATGATATCTCCTCAAATGATGCTAAATGCTTTATGAGTAAAGAAAATGATTCATGGTTATGGCATAGAAGAATTGCTCACATTCACATGGATCACTTAAACAAATTGGTTTCTAAAGAACTAGTAATTGGTCTTCCAAAGCTCAAATTTGAAAAAGACAAACTTTGTGATGCATGTCAAAAGGGAAAACAAGTAAAGGTCTCTTTTAAAGCTAAAAACATAGTTTCAACTTCTAGACCTTTACAACTCTTGCATATGGATCTTTTTGGTCCCTCTAGAACTATGAGCTTTGGTGGGAATTACTATGCATTAGTGATTGTGGATGATTTTTCTTGGTTTACATGGACATTATTCTTGGCCCATAAAAATGATGCTTTTCAATCATTCAGAAAACTTGCCAAAGTTATCCAAAACGAAAAAGGTTTTTGTATTGCATCCATAAGAAGTGATCATGGTGGTGAATTTGAAAATCATGAATTTGAAGCTTTTGTGATGAACATGACATTGAGCATAATTTTTTTGCCCCTAGAACACCACAACAAAATGGTGTTGTAGAAAGAAAAAATCGATCTTTAGAGGAAATGGCAAGAACTATGCTCAATAAGGCCAACCTTCCTAAGTACTTTTGGGCGGATGCAGTTAACACCGCTTGTTATGTTATGAATAGAGCCCTAATAAGGCTAATTTTAAAGAAAACCCCATATGAATTGTACAAAGGAAGGAAACCTAATGTGTCACATTTTCATGTCTTTGGATGTAAATGCTTTGTTTTGAATAAATGAAAAGATAACTTGGGGAAGTTTGATGCAAAATCTGATGAGGGAATATTCATTTATTATTCTATTCATAGTAAGGCCTTTAGAGTCTATAATAAATGATCTATGACCATAGAAGAGTCCATACATGTTGCATTTGATGAAACTAACTCAAATGAGCCGAGAAAGGAGCTTGTTGATGATATTACAGAAATCTTGGCAAAAACACACTTGAAAAATCAAGAGAAAGAGTCCAAGAAGCAAGAAGAGAGACTCCTTGATCACTAATGGCAAAAAAGATTCAGAAATCTTGGATCTACCCAAGGAATGGAGGACTTCAAGATATCATCCTTTTGACAATGTGATAGGTGATGTATCAAAAGGAGTAATCACTCGAAACTCACTTAGAGATGCATATAATCACCTAGCTTTTGTGTCTCAAGTTGAACCTAAAGACATAAATGAGGCCATTAATGATGAGCATTGGATCTTGGCCATGCAAGAAGAACTAAACCAATTTGAGAGAAATCAAGTTTGGGAATTAGTTCCAAGGCCTAATGATCATCCTATAATTGGCACCAAATGGGTCTTTAGGAACAAACTTGATGAAACGGGCTTAATAATAAGAAATAAAGCTAGGCTTATAGCTAAAGGATATAATCAAGAAGAAGGCATAGACTATGAAGAAACTTATGCTCCCGTAGCTAGGTTAGAGGCCATTAGAATGCTACTTACATATGCTTGCATCATGGATTTCAAACTCTATCAAATGAATGTCAAAAGTGCATTTTTAAATGGTTTTATACAAGAAGAAGTGTATGTAGAACAACCTCCTGGTTTTGAGGATTTTGAAATGCCCAACCATGTTTTTAAACTGAAAAAGGCCTTGTATGGCTTAAAACAAGCTCCTAGAGCATGGTATGAAAGGTTGAGCAAATTCTTTTTAGAAAAAGGTTTTTCTAGAGGCAAAGTTGACACTACCCTTTTTATAAAACATAAAATGCATGACATACTTCTAGTTCAAATCTATGTTGATAACATTATATTTGGAGCTACTAACAACTCTCTTTATAAAGAATTTTCAAATATTATGCAAAGTGAGTTTGAGATGTCTATGATGGGTGAGCTCAATTTCTTCCTTATTCTCCAAATCAAGCAAACAAGATAAAGAACATTCATAAGCTAATCCAAGTATTGTAAGGAGCTGCTCAAGAAGTTTGGAATGGGCAATGCCAAGCATATGGCTACTCTTATGGGCACCTCTTGTTATTTGGACAAGGATGAAAGAGGTAAATCAGTAGAAATTATGAAATATAGAGGTATGATTGGCTCACTCGTTTATCTTACTGCAAGTAGGCCTGATATAATGTTTAGTGTATGCATGTGTGCTAGATATCAAGCTAATCCTAAAGAATCACACCTAAGTGCTGTTAAAAGAATAATGAAATATCTAATAGGCACATCACAAATGAGTTTATGGTACCCTAAAGGTGCCTCATGTAGTCTTATTGGATATTCTAATTCTGATTTTGCTGGGTGCAAAATGGATAGAAAGAGCACTAGTGGGACATGCCACTTGCTTGGAAGCTCACTAGTTTCTTAGCATAGCAAGAAGCAAAATAGTGTGGCATTGTCTACAGCTGAAGCTGAATATGTTGTAGCTGGGAGTTGTTGTTCTCAAATCCTTTGGATGAAACAACAACTCTTGGACTATGGTCTTGAGCTTGATCACATCCCCATAAGATGTGATAATACTAGTGCAATCAATTTGTCCAAAAATCCCATTTTGCATTCTAGGACTAAACATATTGAAATAAGACATCATTTCATTAGAGACCATGTTCAAAAGGGTAATTGTATGCTTGAGTTTGTAGAAATCACTAAGCAACTAGCTGACATTTTCACTAAACCCCTAGCAAAAGAAGCATTTTTCTATATAAGAAATGAACTTGGTATATTGAATCAATCATGCATAAATTAACTATTTACTGCATAATCCTAAAATTAATGCATAAACTTGCATTTTTCTGCATAATCATGCCAAATTGCTGCATAATATCTGAATGTTTCATCATATTTGAATCCAATACTGACTTGAGCGTCAGAGATTTCTCTTAAGTTGTTTTGCAGGTGCTCCCTCATGCCTAAGACTCCCAAGCAACTCAACATCCTCAAAATTTCACCCAAAATGGTGAAATTCTTGGTAAAAATGGTAATTTTGATCAATTATGTGAGTTGAATCATAATATGATTAGATTATATGTTTGAATGATGATTTGAATTGATCTAAGTTGCTTTGGAATGCAAAATTAAAGTTGATTATATGTCAGTTTGGAATGCAAAATCTGAGTTAAAGTGCTTGTGGTAATCGATTACAATGCCTTTGTAATCGATTACACAAATTCTGTCACACATGTAATCGATTACACAACTTTTGTAATCGATTACAATCAACTCAAAACTCAGGTAATCGATTACATCAACTATGTAATCGATTACAAGGTTCCCAGAAAGCATGTAATCGATTACACCAAAAATGTAATCAATTACATACCCACTAGAATGCATGTAATCGATTACACACTCAATGTAATCGATTACACAGATTTTTTAAAAGGTTTCGACGCACGTAGAGCTCATTTTTCGAACCTATTCATCTTCTTCGTCCTCCTCCTCTCGCTTCCACGCACCCTAAACCTCTCAAACCTCAAAATCTCTCATTTCTCACTCAACTCTCCATCAAAATCCCTCATTTCATATATCTCAATATCTTAGAAAACCCTCTCCACACAACCCATCTCTCCAAATCTCCTCACATCCCTCACATCCCTCACCCAAATCTCCTCATCTTCTCTCACGAACCCCATCTCTATTTCTCTACCCTAACCTCATCCTCTCTCTCTCCTCACTCATCCCCAACCATTTACCACTCATCCCACTCTACTCCTTCTCATCAATGGCTGAATCCTCTCATCGCTCAAAGTGCCCAAGAACAGGGGCTGCCATTGGAGGGTCTTCTGGTGGTGCCTCACGTAACATATCTGGCCTGGACCTCACGAGACACTTCTCCATTGTGAAGCGAGCTGAGTTATTCTGGAAGAACTTCCAGCTTCGCAAGATCATCTCTCCCAGGTATCTTCCCATCACCTTCTGCGAGAGTGAACCTTTAGCGAGCTTTAGAACCATAGAAAATTTAGGCTTGCTAGGTTTCCTGAGCATAGAGAAATCCATCTACCCTAACCTTGTGCGAGTCTTTTATGCGAACTTGAAAGTTGAGGATAATTGCATAATCTCTGAAGTGAAAAAGCAACAAATAAGGTTAACCATGGCTGAGTGGTATAGGCTCACAAAGCTCACTCCTGATGGAGCTCACTTCTGTGGGAATGCCAATGTTTGGGGGCATGAGTTTGAGCACAAGGCTGCTCTTCTCTCATTAATTAGGACTGGCTACTCCCCCTAGTGATCCTAAACGAAGAATTATGGCCACGGGGCTAACTATGGAGAACAGGGTTCTCCACTATCTTTTGGTCTGTGGATTGATTCCCAGGGGAGGGAATTACTCGCAAGTCCTCAAGGATGATGTGGTGGCCTTATGGGCAATGACCACTGGGCGGCCAATTAACTGGGGTTATTACATTTTAGAGCATATGCTAGATGTCAAGAAAAAGAAGAACTCTGCTCTCCCATTCGCCATGTTAGTAACCACCATCATAAAGCACTGTCACATTTCACTGGCTGAGGAATCCAAGGACACCAGCTCGAAGGGACCACAATCCATTGGCCTGTATACCCTTAAGAAGCTCCAGCTCTACAAGGTGGATGATAGGTGGCATTTCATCGCTCATGGCACTTTTGGTCATATCCATCACGATCCGGATAGTGACGATGATGAGGAGGCTTAGCATCCTACCCCTACTCCTACTCCCACTCCTACTACTCTTGATCTCCTGCTCTAAGAAATGTGCAACCTGAGCACTAATGTAAACACACGCATGGATCATATAGAGCAGAAGATTGACCATTTTGAGTTGAGGATGGACTACTCAAATCAGGAGCTTGCCTCCATTCGATCTCTCCTGGGTGGACCTTCTATTCGTCATAGTGCCGCTGCACACCTCCCACATCCTCCGCGCCTCCGGGCCCCCCGTCCTTCACCGGTCCATCCGGGAGTCCCCGCCGATGATGAGGAGCTTCGGACTCTAACGATGATGTTGAGCCCAGCGATGATAACGATGATCTAGGAGACACTGCTGTAGATCCAGAGGGTGATGTCTTTTATGACAGCGAGGCCACCGATAGTGATCATGGCTCATTGCCTTGATGCTTTTTGTTTTGATAACTACCTTGTATTTATTTTATTTTGACTCTAATTATATTACATTGGTATACATTTATGGTTTTTTTTGTTATTGGCTACTGGTTGTGATAAGTTCCTTGTACATGCTGATTAATAATATCTGAACTTGTTTCTGCTTTGAATGTTTGGTTGTTTGATAATATTGATTGGTCTGATTAATTGTTGGATCTCTTGTTTTGGAAAATTTTGGGGAATCATGAAATATAGCTGTTATGCTGTCCATTTTTTTTTAAATGCTTATGTCTTTTTTATAATGCCAACGGGGGAGAAAATAAGGAAAAATAAAATGAAATCTAATTAATGGTTGCATGAGTACGGGGGAGTTATTGAGCTTTTGAGCTCTTAAGCTTTTCATATCCAAAATCTAACCCAATATCATGCATAAAGTCCGGGGGAGCATTGCGCTTAAATGACTATTATATACAAATGCAAAAACTCCTTCTTTTTCCTATGATCAGTTTGTCATCATCAAAAAGGGGGAGAATGTAAATGCTTATGTCCCTAAAGCATGTCAAATGGTTTTTGATGATAATAAAGGCCAAAATGAAGATCAAGTGCAAAAGAGAAGATCAAGCGCAAAAGGAAAAATCAAGATCAAAGAAATAAGTCAAGAGGTTTATTTAGTTATAAGACTTAGAACATTAATGTTAAATGCTCTCAAGATTTCTCAAATGATTTTTCAATATATGATTTCAAAATAAGTGAGAAATTTCAAAGTTAAACATGGCTTTCAAGAAAACTTGAGTTTCAACCTTAAATCTAACACTCTTAAAAGGATTTATGTTTAATCAAGTATCTTGAGGTGTTAGAAATGACTTACAAGCTTTATTGGACTTGAAAAATGTGTTCAAAGGCCAATGTAATCGATTACATGATGTTTGTAATCGATTACACAGCAAACAGAGGCATTGTAATCAATTACATGAGCAATGTAATCGATTACAAGCAAGTCAGAGGCCATGTAATCGATTACACAGTATATATAATCGATTACACTAAGCCCAGAAAGGCAAGAACACGTTCAAAAGAGTCATATAATCGATTACATGGATATTGTAATCGATTACACAGCAAGTCAGAAGTCATGTAATCGATTACATGGATATTGTAATCGATTACAAGTAAGTCAGAGGCCATGTAATCGATTACACAGAGCCTAGAAAGCCAAGAACACATTGGAACAACAATGTAATCGATTACATAAGTTGTGTAATCGATTACACGAACCCTGACAACATCCAACGGCTATATTAAATGCATTAAATGCATGCCCAAACCACCCCAACGACTCTATTAATTGAGAAACTTATAAATACTAAAGTTGGGTCTTTATTTGAGGTAGACCTTGAACCAAAAACTGATCACCAATACTTCCAAACGTGAATCAATCCTCAAATCCACTTCTTGCTCTGTTTTTCGTTAAAAACGTGAAAAATCTTTGAGAGCATATTAGAGCTTCAATTTGTAATCATCTGTTCTATTGAGAGCTTCATTCAATCTATCATTATTGGTTTGTAAAGAGGGTGAGGAATCCCTCCAAAAGTGTAAAGGGTGAGGTATCCCTTAGTTGAAGAGACTCAAGCTCTAAGGGTGAGGTATCCCAAAGTGTTGAGTGCTCAAGGTTGTTGTGGTTGTCAAGCACTCATTGAAGCTTCAAGATATAATAGAAAATCTCAAGTTATTGCTTGGGGACTGGACGTAGATCACAAGTGGATTGGTGATCGAACTAGGATAAATCATTGTGTTTGTTTTCTCTAAACCCTTCTCTTTACATTAAGTACTGTTTCATTGATTTGCTTGAATATTGGTACCTTTGGCTATTGCATTTATAAGTGAAAGTGTTTATCTTTTATATCCAATCATCTCTAATCATCAATTAGTTTCAACGAAAATTATTTAGCAAACGATTTGTGAAAGATTTACGAACTTAGTTTTCATACTCAATTCACCTCCCTCTTGAGTATTGAGGCCACTTTGTAACACCCTTCTCTTTTTCCCTCTGATGTCTGCTTTGCATAGTACGAGATCACTAGGGTTGAACCACTATGGGATCACTTTAGAATTGTACTGCGCAGTAATTTTCTACTTTAGGGCTGCTTCTCAGACATGGGTAATACAATGTTGTTCTTCCAAGAGGTTAAGTTCATGGTGGATGAGGTCCTGGTTAGTATCTTATGAAAAGCTTTACTTCCTCCAACTCGGTTCTCCTATCTCCACCGGGATCATGGCTTCGCAACTATAAGTTAACTTGAAAGGGGTTTCTCTTATGGAGGAGTGTGGTGTGGTTCGATATGCCCATAGGACATGAGCGAGTTGTTCCACCTAGCTTCTTTTAGTATCATCAAGTTTTTTCTTTATTCCCTTCAGAATGACTCGGTTGGCAGCCTTGGCTTGCCCGTTGGTTTTCGAGTGCTCTACCGAGGAGAAATGTTGTTTGATCTTAAGGTCCCCCAAGAGATCTTTGAATTTCTTGTCAGTGAATTGAGTTCCGTTATTTGTAGCAATCGACTCTGGGACTCCGAATTTAGTTATGATATTCTGGTAAGTGAACTTCTGGGTTCACATAGATGAGATTGTGGACAACGGCCCTGCTTCAATCCACTTTGTGAAATAATTAGTGGCCACTACCAGGTACTTGACCTGCCTGAGAGCTTATGGAAAAGGGCCTAAGATGTCCATTCTCAATCGATAAAATAGTCAGGGGATGGACATTGTTTACAGCTCTTCTGGTGGCACAATATAGATGTTAGAGTGGCACTGACATTTATCGCATTTCTGCACATGTTCCATGTTGTCAGCTTTTATGGTGGGCCAATAATATCTTGCTCTCAACGCTTTCCTCGCTAGGGATTTTTCGCCAAGGTGGTGGCCTAAGCTTCCTTCATGGATTTTCGCTAAGACGTATTTTGCCTGCTTAAAGCCGAGGCACTTGAGAAGGGTATAAGAGAAACCTCGATGATACATCTGGTTATTGTAAGTGGTATACCAAGCCGCTATCTGCATTACTTTCTGGGCTTCTTTTTGGTCCTCAGGGAGTGAGCCATCGCGGAGGTAGGTTAAAATAGGCATCATTTAGGATTCCTCAACCTCCAGTAAGAGGACTTCATCAACCATGATTTTGGGGATAAAGAGAGTGTCTTGGATTACAAACTTCTTGTTGCTTGGGCTCCTGGTCCTGACAAGTTTTGACAGGATGTCAACTTTAGAGTTTTGATCCTTGGGGATGTGCTCCACCTTGACACTATCAAAACTTTCAATCAGCTTTTTAACCTTGGCTAGGTATTTCACAGCAAGGGTTCCCTCACTTGATATTCTCCTCTGATCTGGGATGTTTCCAATTGTGAGTCACTGTGTAGAACTACGTCTTGGGGCCCCATTTCCTTTGCCATAGTGATATTTTCTATGCTCATTTTTTACTCGGCCTAGTTGTTGAAGGTAGGGAACTCAAATCTTAATGAGTGTTCTAGCACAAGGCTGACTTCATTTTCCAGCATAACTCCAGCTCCACTTTCTTTGGGATTCGAGGATCTATCAACATAAATGGTCCACGAATGCACTCTAAGGTTATGGGAGTCCGGTGTGAGTTCGATTAAGAAGTCGAACAGTACCTGGGCTTTGATGGCTGGTCTTGGTTCGTAGATAATTCCAAACTTTGGAGAGCTCTATGAACCAAGCAATCATTCTCTCTACGAGATCTTGCTTGTGTAGTACCTGCTTGATATGCTAGTTTGCCCTTACCACTATGGGGTAACATTAGAAGTACTGTCTCAGCCTTCTTGCAATGACTACTAATGCTAGAGCCAGCTTCTCAATTTTCTGGTAATAAACTTCGAGGCCTTGGAGAACTTTGATGACAAAATAAACTGGCTTTTGGCTCTCATCCGTCTCTCTTATCAGAACTGAGCTAACCACTTCTTTGCTAACAAAGAGGTAGATGAAAAGCATCTCGTTAAGTTTCGATCTTGTCAGGATGGGTGGTGTTGACAGCATCCTATTCAGTTCCTAGAACACGACTTCAAATTCCAAGGTCCATTCAAAGTTTTTCCCCTTCTTTAAAGTTTGAAAAAGAGGAAGAGACTTTTAGGCAACCTTGGCCAAGAAACAAGTGAAGGCTGCAATTCATCCTGTCAACTGTTGTACCTTTTTAACGGATTAGGGGCTATGCATGCTGAGCACCGCTTAGCATTCTCTAGGTTTGCTTAGATATCGCAGTTCGTCAGCAAGAACCCTAGAAATTTGCTAGCCTATACCATGAATGCACATTTCTCCGAGTTTAGTCGCACGTTATGCTTTCGAACCTCGTCGAATACCTCTTCCAAATCTTGGATGTGGTCACCATTGTCTTCCCTCTTGACTATCATGTCGTCAATGTACAGTTCTAGCATCTTGCTAATTTGTCCTTCAAAGACTTTATTCGTGATACACTAGTAAGTGACCCTTGCATTTTTGAGCCCAAATGACATTACTCGATAACAGTAACTTCCCACCTCAGTTACAAAGGTTATTTTATCCTCATCGTCTGGATGCATGGGGATCTGGTTATAGCCAAAGTATGCATCTATAAAGGAAAGTAACTTAAAATCAAACGAGTTGTCCACTAGCTTGTCGATGTTGGGAAGGGGGTAGGGGTCCTTTGGACACACCTTATTGAGGTCAGTGTAGTCGATGCACATGCGCCATTTCCCATTGGCCTTTTTGCCTAAGACCACATTTGAAAGCCACGCGGTGTAGGGGACCTCCCTGATGAAACCGACGTTCAGGAGTTCCTTCACTTATTTTTGTATTACCTTTTGTCTTTCTGGCCTGACTTTCCTTTTTCGTTGTGTCACCATATTAGCATTCTTCATGACAGAAAGACGGTGGCAAATGAATTCAGGGTCTAGGCCTGGTATGTTCACTGAAGTCCAAGCGAACAAATCCTTGTTTTTCCAAAGGATCTCGACCAGCTGGACTTTCTCTTCCTAGCTGAGTTGCCCCTCAATCTTGGTGACTTGGCCTGGTTCAACTCCCAATTGAAGGGGTTGGAGTTCTCAATCAGGCAGGGGCCGTGTATCCCGAATTTCTTTGTGTATGTCTAACTCAATCAAAAGGATGTTGACTGAGACTGGATCGTTGCATGGGATTGCTGTCCATGTTCTCTTAGTGCTTTTTAGGCTTTTGTTATAACACTTCCTTGCCATGACTTGGTCTCCCTTAACTATCACAACCTTGTCTTGGTGGTCCAAAAACTTCATAGCCAAATGAGGTGTGAAGATCACTACCCCAATGGTGTTAAATGAAGGGTGGCCCAGAAACCAGAAACCTGACCTTGACAGTTTTGAAAATGGGTTCTTTTCCTAGAGTAAGGTGAGTCTCGATATATCCAATCAGGGTGATCTTGTCGCTAGTGAACCCAATCAGCTCGCCTGAATGTGAAATGAGCTCTTCCTTCGATAATCCTAACTTGTTGAATAAGTCTAGGAACAAAATATCAGCTGAACTTCCCTGATCCATGAACTTTTTTTGAACCTCGGTGTTTGTGATTATTGCGGTGATTTCCATAGGGTCATTATGATCTAAAATGATGTTTCCATAATCCTTGTCAGAATACAAGATCAGAGAGGCCTTTCTTGACCTTATTCCTGATTTGGATTCTACGAGGGAGGTAACACTCATCACTGCCTAAATGGCCTTTTTCCTAGCGTTTGCTGACTCGTCACCGCTCGCAAATCCCCTAGAAATGGTGTTTACCATCTGGGTTACTTTGGAGTGGTAGCAGTTATCTCCCACTAGGTCTCCAGGTCTTCGCAGCGCTTAAAACCACCGTTTAGCATCTTTGGAATGCACCCTTTTCAAACCGGAGCGTTGTCTCTCCAGAACTCTCGAGAAGCGGGTGGAGATTCTCTCCGGTGGAGGAATTCTCATGCCTATTCTACTTGGGTTCCGGTCGAGTTAAGGTTGGTTCACAGGAAATAGGGATCGATGTTGGAGGTAGGCTGCGTGCTACCGAAGCTCAGTTTTGGTTTGTTAGAGTTTGTCTCCTCCTTGTGTTCACCATTGTGGAGATGTTAGGGGGAGTATTGGAAGTAGTGTTAGGAGTAGAAATTTATCGTTTTTCACAAACGGCGCCAATGTTCAAAACTGGGTTATGAAGATTACCTGAGAATGTAGGATGCATTGAGTTCCTCCAAGGTGCAACACTACAGTGGTGGAGCGAAAGAGTGGATACTTACAAAAAGTACTCTGATGCTCAAGTCAGTAACTGCACAAAGAGGATAATGTGTAGTGAGAGTGATGCATACCTTTTTCCTCTTGTTGAATCTTTATATAGAAACGTATGAGCGTGTAAAAAATGTGAAAATTCTGAGCGTTTCAATGCTTATTGTACGTTGTTCCCTAATAGTACGGGAAATCCTTAATCTGTATGCTCTGTCATCTCTATTCGAGTGAAGTGGTGTCTCCTCTTTTCTGTCGGAGGGGATAGGGTCAATGAATGAGTTGCTTCTTGTGCATGGCACGTCTAGGGGCCATCCTGACGGGTTGGGTGGCTCCAGTTCTATAGACCTGTACTTGGTCTAGAACAGAAGTAAAACTCAATTTTTGAAGATTGAAAGATTTGTCCCAGACTCGTTTTATGGTATGTATGAAACTCTCTTTCATCTTCATTAATTTTTCTTAGAAAATTTCTTAGCCTAAATCCATGTCGAGCCTCGTCGTGCTGAACCATGGTCGAATCTTCGCCAACAACAATCTTCACCATTGTCAAACCTTGCGTTGAAACCTTGTCACACTGAACATATAGGGCACTGGTCAAACCGTGCCTCTTCTATGAAATTCTGAATTTGATTTATTTTTATTTTTATTTTTATTTGGTTGTTATTTCATTCGTGTTTTTTAGTGTTTTGCTTTTGCCAAGCTTGTTTAGAGTTATCTGATTTTGCTTGTTTTAGAAGTTTCAATTTTTTTTCTTCTGATTTTGCTTGTTTCAGGGGTTTCAATTTTAGATGTTTCAATCTTATTAGTAAGGTTCTGAACATCCCTTGGGCTGAGAAATAGACCAAAAGAGAGCTGTGTGATGTGCTTCAGCAAGAGCTTGAGTAGGTGACAGATTTGCTTACATTTCTGTGCGGATTAAATGTTGATTCCAAGGGAACTTTGAAAGTTTAATTTATGTGTTAGCACATGGGATTCTGCATGAGGTTTATATTTGCAGAAGTCAACATATTTTTTTAATATGATTTTCTTATAGAACTAGTAACTAATTGTATTTAGATAAGATTTTAGGTAGAAATATTTTATTCAGGTCCTGGACCTTGTTTACAAATCATGTATACCTTTGAACATTGGTTTATAGCAAGACGGGACTCTGCATGGTTGGATTATCAATTGCTATGGTAGAAATGCTATGTCAATAAGAAGTTTAAAGCTGACAGAAATCGTGAGAGAAGAAAGGAATTCAAGAAGCTTAGGAATTTAAGATTGGATCAGAGCTTATATTTGAAGAAAGGAAAATGCATAGATAGAGGCCATGGTGGAATACAATAAGAGTACTTTGTAGCTTTATAATGAACTTGGTTGCAGTGATTGAAGAATTTTTAGAATGCATACAAGAATTCTGAGGGTAGATGGATATTTGTTTTAAATATTATTTTTCTTACGCTTTTTTCTTTTCCAGTTTTAAGAAATAAGATTACCCCTACCTCGCGCCTATTTATTTATCTACTGAGGTATTTTACATTTGGTTGATATTGTCTAGTCATGTAATTTGTGTTGTAACTGAAAGCTAACTTTCCAATGAAATTATGGCAGCTTAAAGAACATAACCACTCAAGGATATGAGGTCATATTGGTGACTTCTGGCACTGTTGGTCTTGGCTAGCTAAGACTAAGATATTGCATATGGCTTATAGCAGGTACTCGTAATTTCTCTTTTGGTGTAGTAACTATATATTTTCCAATTTTTTAATTAGGACTAGACTAGCATAGGAGTACATGAAGCCCATGCACTGCACTCCTGCTCAGCAACAGGTACTTGAATCTTCTTCCATCCATTCTATTGTTTGTTGGGTTTGAACTTGTAGCATTGTTCCTCTATTGTGATTGATTCATTTCTTTGGTTCATCTGTGTTAAGGTTGATGCAACTAGCATGTGTGAACCTTGCAATGGAAAAGGATGGTTATATTGTGACTTTTTTGAAGGGCAAAAGACAAATGTGAAAGATGAAAACAAGCATATCTACCGTAGATGTCCATCATGTAGAGCTGTAAGCACTTCTCTATTCACTCGTTATTTGACTCAATGATTATCAAGTATCAACACTACTTTCTACTGCTTCTGTGTTTCTCTGTATCTATTTTATTGATTAAATTAATAAACAAATTAACACTGTTATTTTAAATATGAAATAATTATCTAACACAAATTCTTTTAAGATATTTTTTTTTTTTTGCTTTTTTTGTTAGTCTTTAATTATGCCTGTTCTTGTTTAGGTAATTCATTACAGTTTGCCTGAAAGTCTAGAGGAGTATGAACAGGTATATGATTTCTTGTTAACTCTAGTAGTAATATAGCAAGATGTTCTTTCATAGGTTTTTCTGAATAAATGGAATGCTATTTTAGGAGATAGGACGTGCTGGAAGGGATGGGAGGTTGTCCTATTGTCAACGGTCTGAACGAACAATATTCTGGTGTTCGTATCATGTTAATGGATCCTGTCCCCTCTATTACCAAGACATTTTCATTGGTCATCTAGCAGGAGTGGCAACTTGTTGGCCACAACTTTCTAGATCGTGAAAGTGAATCCAAAGTGTCTACTAGAAAGCTCACAAACGAAAAACGACCAAATTTTCTAATGGATGTGTTTGCGGTATCACTAGAAGAGGAAGTAAAGTTGAAGGCGCCACAAGGAAGTGGTGCACTTTTTTGTGGATGATCCAATCGCATTTATGATAACCCATGGAATCCAACGCGGCCCTTGGTCTTAATCACCCTTCTATATATTCTCTTTTGGTATGGTAGATTGTCTTAATAGTATGAATACAAATGTGCAATTAATATTGAAGAAGAATAGATTTGAAATTCTTGCTTTTGCCAAATTGTCATGGTCATCATTATTGTTGATTGATATTTTTCTAACCTCTTGTTTCCTTTATACTCTATCAGAGGTGGGTTATGGCCTTTCACCATGTGGAAGATCATGTTCAAAGGCAATATATGGTCAAGACATGAACTATAAGTGGACAAGTTCTACTTATCTTTAGCTTAGGACATGCTAAGGTGTCAGCAATTTAGCTCACATTTTACTTTGAGTTGCATTACTTGTGATTATAAAAGTTATACAGAAGTCTACTTGCAAAATGTAATAGCAATTAATGGTGTGCATAAAATATTGTAACTACTTCATATGTTTTCAACTATTTTGATATCTTTTATGGTTACTTGGATAATTATGATGATTGATGATTTCTTATGCTTTTTGGTAAATTTTGGTTTTGGATAATTATGTGCATAGAAAAATAGATTTTTTTTTAATATAAAATGAAGACATCTAGTTGTGGTAAATCCTAGTTAGATGCCTAATTTTGTTTTGATATTTTTTAAAATATTAGAGACGGATTTAAAAATGAAAAAATCTATCTTTAATTTAGAGATGAAAATAGAAACAAAATTTTTTCGTCTCTAATTAAAGAACTGGAGATGAATTTTCAAAGCTGAATAGTGACAGAATATCAATATTTAGAGATGGAATTAACTTTTCCTTCTCTAAATAATCAGTGACGCCACTTTTACTGTCGCCTCTATTTCCATCTCTAATTATTTTGAGACAAAATTTTAGCATTTTAAAGATGGATTTTGTCCATCTCTAAATTTGAATTTTCTAGTAGTGACTAATCCCTTTGAAATCCGTGATTTGTCAGAGTGACATTTTGAATATGTGAGAGATATGTACAAGTAGTTTCCAACCTTCTAAAGGCCTTCACCCCTTTTTGTATTTATAAACAGGATAATAACTCATATTCTGACAAAATCATGACAAGAGTTTTTATCTAAAATAACTTCCTAGATCTAACAATAATAATTACCTTGTCTTAATGTTACATACTAAACTGCTAACTTCTAAATTCAAATTCGAACTACAACAATTTGAATTTGAATTTAAATTCAATTATATAACTGCTTCAAAAATTGGTCTTCACTTGAAAAGCTCTTTTGTTGCCTTGAATTATATTAAGTGTTGACCGAATCAATTCCTTCTTCGATCTTCAGGTGATAAGCTTTATCAACTCTTTTCTAACACTTGATCAAATTTTGTTGTCATTTGTCAAGTTCTCCATTTCCTTTGCTAATTTCTTCAAATATCTTGTCCATCATATGGTTAGTTATTTCTTACTTCAGGTTTCAATTTTAATCTTTTCTAAAATTCCAATCGAAAACTATCAATCGAAATAATCTTTTTTCATTCTTTTAATCAAAACTTCCTTTTTTGTCTTGTTGACTATATCAAAAACTTAGCCAAATAACTTCACACCTCATCAACTGGCAAGTGTCGATGAAAAGAATTAAGTTTTTAATTCAATGTGCATCATCAACTTTGTTGCTTGGTGTCAATCATGCAAAAAACTTTCGATTATTCTTTGTGAATCGAAAGGTTTATTTTAGTACCAACAAATGCCCTCAATATTTATCTTCTTTATAAGTTGGAAAGAGGTAAATATTATTGTTCTAGAGAATATCTTTTTGATTCAATGTGCATCATCAACTTCGTTGCTTGGTGTCAGATGAAAAGAATTAAGTCTTATTTTTTATTCAATGTGCATCATCAACTTTGTTGCTTGGTGTCAAATGACTTCACACTAGAATCATGCAAAAAACTTTCGATTATTCTTTGTGAATCGAAAGGTTTATTTTAGTACCAACAAATGCCCTCAATATTTATCTTCTTTATAAGTTGGAAAGAGGTAAATATTATTGTTCTAGAGAATATCTTTTGATCATTATTGTCATCAGAATATCTTTTTGATTCAATTTCATCAAGTCCACTTTGCAAGGAGGTTTTAAATTGATTAAAAATAAAATAATTATAATGGTCGCTTGAAAAATAAATCATTCTTATCTTTTGATTCAATTTGTGCATCATCAACTTCGTTGCTTGGTGTCAGATGAAAAGAATTAAGTCTTATTTTTAATTCAATGTGCATCATCAACTTTGTTGCTTGGTGTCAAATAACTTCACACCAGAATCATGCAAAAAAATTTTGATTATTCTTTGTGAATCGAAAGGTTTATTTTAGTACCAACAAATGCCCTCAATATTTATCTTCTTTATAAGTTGGAAAGAAGTAAATATTATTGTTCTAGAGAATATCTTTTTGATTCAATTTGCATCATCAACTTTGTTGCTTGGTGTCTTGTTGACTATATCAAAAACTTAGCCAAATAATTTCACACCAGAATCATGCAAAAAACTTTTGATTATTCTTTGTGAATCGAAAGGTTTATTTTAGTACCAACAAATGCCCTCAATATTTATCTTCTTTAAAAATTGGAAAGAGGTAAATATTATTGTTCTAGAGAATATCTTTTTGATTCAATGTGCATCATCAACTTTGTTGCTTGGTGTCAGATGAAAAGAATTAAGTCTTTTCAATAGAAGTTTTTTCTTGATAGGCTTGTCATATGAAAAGACTGATAAGGAAATAATTTTGAAACTACCAATTCCAAATAAGTGTGTAACTACTTCCCAAACTTTGGGTGGTTCCCAATTTTGGGGAACATAACCCTAATGATTTTTTTTATTGAAATGGCAGTAACAATCGCTTAAGCTATTACTTCGTATTCGTTATGGGTGGTTATTAAACCCCTATAAAAATTGATGTGGATTAATTGTTGCAAACAGGTTATCTCAAGTAATAAATTCTCGGTGAGTCCGAGGTCAAACCACAGAGACTTGATGAAGAAAAATTAATTAAGGTCAAGTAAATATTTTGTCATAACAAATAAAAAAGATTTACTTGAGTTAGGAGATCCACTCTTGGTAAATAAAATAAGAACAAGATTAATTCTTTTTATAACTCAATTAGAATCCACACATAACGGAGGTTCCAATTGGAAAATACATCATTTAAAGTTCATTAAAAATTATATACGTAATTATATTATGTCTCCTTTAATCATCTATTAATACCACCACTCATAAATGGGATCAAGCATTCACTGTGCCAAAATATTATCTACAACAAATCAAGATCTCCACTTTACAAGGAGAGTTTCTAACACCAACACTTGTAAATGGGTTAAAACATTCATTGTACCAATCTTTTGTCTACAACAAATCAAGAAGTCCACTTTGCAAGGAGGGTTTTTAAATTGATTAAAAATAAAATACAATACGTATAATGGCTGCTTGAAAAATAAATCATTTCAGTACAAGAAATGAATGAATCTAACCTTACTTTATTACCAAGAGCTTCATCCTTTCACCTAAGTAAAATGAAACTTAGTTACTCATAGACAAGAATAAAGAAAGAGAGAAGAAGAAGAAGAAGAAGAAGAAGCATAATTTCAATTTAGAACAAAGGAAAACTACAACAACATAATAGCATGATCTTGGCCTCTAAGACCAAGACTCCCAAATGATCTGCCAATTGTGCCTTTTATAGAGGATTAGGGATACCAAATGACAAGAGGGCTGAGTCATGGGTGAGTGGATGAGTGGAAAATGAGTGGATGCCAAATGACTTTTGATGAGGGGAAAATTATAGAGATTCTTTGTCTCCGAAATCATTTAGCTCTGAAGTCATTGCATTCTTCATTTTTAAGAAATGTGATCTTAATGAAATTTGTAGGCCTGGATCTTATCTTTCAAATGTCGTTGGTTTGGGTCAAAATCATTTCTACAACTCAAGATATGGTCTGATTACTACATACTGCTCTGGCCCAGCAACAACTCCTCTATTCTTGATTTCCAAGCCTAATATGACCCATTAGACCTCAGATTTTGGAAAAGTGTTCAACATGAAAGTTGTAGATTTGAGTCTTAGCTATCAAACATCAAAATGTCAGCTAATTTGACATCCTATATTCCGAGCTATGTCATGAACAGTATGCATAGGTCAAGCTATCAGGATCAGCACCCTAGTTCTTGCTTCCACTCCAATTTGAGTTATCCAATCGTGTGATTAGGCCTTTGAGGTATTTATGAAAGTTGTAGAACTCTCTCTTATCTTTCAAATTCCACTAGAATCACCACAAAAGACCACCTACAGCCCAAGATATGACCCAAATACAGAAATAGTGTAAGACGTGAATCATGCTGAAAAATTCAATTAAGTCCAATTTGAGTCCAAACTTACAAAACATAATAAAACTCAATCAATTAAGTACATGGAGAGTGTAAATGACTAAGAATAAGGGTTTATTAATGTATCAAATATGTGATTATCAAATTCTCCCACACTTAACTTTTTGCACTCCTAGGCAAAACACACAAGACCAAAACTAAAAAAAAAACGAAACAGACTCAAAAGCTAAACACTCTAAAAGACTCAATTTCTAATAATATTTAAAAATGAAGAGTAATCAATCATTCAAGTAATCAAAACATTCATGAGATAACATATCTTCACATGTCAAACCAACAAGCAAGGAAATTTTAATTGAAAAGCATAAGTCAAGAATGATAGATCTTCACAGGATTCACTCTCAATCCCTCAAGTGTTTAAAATGTAGGTATTTCACTAAATTCAACCCATGAGAAATTGCACTACCATAAGTTTGCTTATCTTCTACTTTTCCACTACTTAGAACACATGCACACACAAATCATGAGGACGTTATTCAAGGTTGTAATGGAGTCAAGGTAAATGAGAATGTAATATAGATATGACAAGTTAAATACCAAAGAGAATAAAAGAACATGAAAGCTGAGTTCAATCAACAAGCATGAAAGTTCATCCTAACTCCACCTAATACAAATTCCCTTACATATTCTTTTTCTTTCCTTTATTGCCTTGTTGACTCTGTTTTTCTTTTTACATTTTTTTTATTTTTGATTTTTGATTTTTGATTTTTGATTTTTGATTTTTTTATTTTTTTATTTTTTACAAAAAAGAACATCATATATACATTTTTCTTTTAACCATTCTGCACACACACCCCTACACTTGTTCAAGATCTCATCCAATGACAAAGCTAATGTTCTCTTATTCCCTAAGGTCAGGTAAGAACATGATTTTTTTCATTTAAGGCACAAAATGAGTTTGAAACAAAGAATTGTCAAATAAGCTCAAAGGGGTTAAGCAAGGGAAAATATGCCATTTTCAATGCTTTATGTTGGCAGGAATCAGAGAATTTACAAGAAGTCATAAAAGTGCTTGATATCATATTAGGAATTAGAGAATTTCCAAGAAGTCATAAGAGTGCTTGAAATCATATTGAGACAATATGCTTCTAAGCAAGGCTGGATATTTGATTAAAGTAGTTATTTCAAGAAAAATACCTCAATCATATTTATGTATGCATATGAAAATGTAGTCTAAAAAAGAATCAAAGCAAGTTCTAGAGTAACAATTCCACGAGTGAAATTCACATAAGAAAGAAGAGAATGGTACAAATGTTCAATCCATTCGTCAATAAGCTCAAAATCTCACAAGGCATAATTCTAGGCATAATTCTATCATTCTCAGTCCACCAATTCAACATCCATAATCAAGCATGTAAATTTTAAGAAAGAAGACAATTTACTCAATCATGCAAATTTCCCTAAATTTGAATTGCTACTTCCACACAAACTAGTTGTCTACCTCAATCTAGATGTGTCTCAAGAGTAAAATTACCTCCCCAGTAAAATTTACTCCTTACTCTGTCATCTTTAATTACTTTTGTTGTTAATAAATTGATGATAAACATATAAACACAACAAACATATTAACAAACACACCTCCTAATATTTTTATTTTTTTTTGTTTTAGTTTTTTTTACATAATTATTCACACAACTATCCTTCCTCCCAACCAGATCACAACATTGTCCTCAATGTTAAAAATTAAATTCAGACTGAAGAAATAATCATCAATATATATCAAAGAAATTATTGGGACAAAATTAAATAAAGTAATGGGGAGAAGTCACATACCCAAAATGCTTAGACGAGAAGAGAATAACTACATCTTGACAATGGTTAGCAATGACAAAAAAAAAAAACAAAATGAAATAAACAAGCATGCAAACATTTTTCTTGGGTTCTTTTGTTTTATATTTTTTTTGGCTGACACTATTTACATCCCCATACAAAGGCTCCGAAATTTGGGAGGCACTTAAGCCGACTCAATAAAAACACAAAATACTAAAAAATTACCTCAGCTTTGGTAGACAAGAACGTCTACCAAAGTCTCTACTATCATCCTATGAAACAATGCATAAACAAGATCCTTCAACTCAAGTTATAGCTTCAACCACTTGACCATTTACCTTCTTCCAAATTAATTTTATAAGAAACGAGACTAAGGGACGAACACCTTTTTTATCAAAATTTTGAATACTCCAACTCCAACCTTTCTTAGGCAACTCCTTAAACTTTGGTTGCCATGCCTGAGTGTCATGATCTTGAATTCTATCAAAAATAGTAGAAATATCAACTACATTAGACGGATTACTGAAAGAATCAAACTCAGAATTAACAAGAAAATTCTCAAGGGGATTAAAATCATGGGTTGTAGAAACTCCCCTATCTATGATTGAGTCAATCATGTATGTCTGGTGACCCTCGTCATCATTTTCTGGCTTAACAAGACTTTTTGTCACCTCAGGTTCCTTGGGTAGCTTAGCATCACTATTATCTTGATTCTTTTCCACATCCTCTAGCTCATTCACACTCAAGGAGTTCATCACTTTGGACATTTGGTTCTTTATCTCCTTGCTTTCTTCAACAACCTTTCCATTCCTAAGGGTTATCACTGACTTGACTTGATCTATTTGTTAGTTTTCTAGACTACCCTCATTTAGATTGTACTGATCTTTGGGATTTAGTTGAGGTTGAGAAGGAAATTTTCCTTTCTCCTGAATGATGAGTGCAGAAGAAAGTTTAGCAAGAGTGTCTTTTATGTCAATCATGGCTTGAGTGTTTTGATTAATAATGACATCTTGCTTTTCCATGAATGCATGCAATGTTTCTTTAAGGTTATTTCTGTATGGTGGGACATAGGGTGCATATCCTTGAGAATTTTGTGAATCTTGTTGTGCCTGAGGAGGTGGAGGTTGCATGAATTATGCCTGATTGTTGGTTATCCAACTGAAATTCAGGTGATTTCTCCATCCCGGATTATATGTATTTGAAAAAGAAGAAGTGAATGGCTTTTTAAAATTGTTCATTGCATTTACTTGCTCATGCACAACTTCTTTAAAAATAGGAATTTTTGAACATTCATTTATTGAGTGTCCCAATTCATTGCAAATGCTACAAATTTCTTCATTTTGCACAGATTTGATTTCTTTTACTTTCCCTGATTCCATAGCTTCAATCTTTCTAGTCAAACTAGCAAACCTTGCATTTAGATCTTCTTCTTGACTAAGGTGATATTTTCCTTTACTAGCATTTGCAAGGTTAGATCTAATTAAATTTTCAAAAAGATTAGTATAATGCCAAGATTGAGAATTTTCAGCCAAATAGTCTAAATAGTCTAAAGCTTCTTCAGGTTCTTTATCAAGAAACTCACTATTGCACATTGTTTCCATAAATTGTTTAGTTTCGAGTGTTAACCCTTTATAAAAGAAGCTTATAGTGCACCATTTTTCAAAACCATGATGTGGGCAAGAATTCAACAAATCTTTAAAACGTTCCCAACTTTGAAAATATGCTTCATTTGAGTTTTAGGAAAAATTTTGGATTTGTCTTTTCAAAGCATTAGTTTTATGTGTTAGGAAAAATTTCTTTAAAAACTCACCTTGCATTTATTGCCATGTGCCAATTGATCTTGGTTTCAAAGTGTTAAGCCAAGTTTTTGCTTTATCTTTCAAAGAAAAAGGAAACAATTTAAGCTTAACAACTTCTTCAGTGCAAGTTTGATCATGAAAAGTAGTACATACTTCCTCAAATTCTTTTAGATGTACATATGGGCTTTTAGATCCTAAACCATGGAAATTAGGAAGTAAAGAAATCATACCTGGCTTGAATCTAAAATTGTCAGCATTGAGTGGAAAAATAAAACATGATGGACTAGAATTTCGAGATAGTTGCAAATATTCACGCATGGTTCGCAACTGTTGATTTTCATGTTCATCATGCACACTTTCATTTTCAGCCATTGTGTTTGATATATGTGATTGTGATTCAAAGAAATCAATATGTAAAGTACTAGGATTAGGTTGAACCAAATGACCAGAATTTAAATCACAATACCAATTAGTTGAACATTTCTTGCTTTAGACAAGAAAGGTTTTTCTTTTAGCATAAATAAGTAACTTAAAATAGAAAAGAAAATGTATAAGTAGGCGGTATAAACCTGCCATTAAATATTAACAAGGATGGGGTATAAACTAACCACCAAATATATATTAACACTTAGTAAATAAATATTAACAAAGGTGTGGTACAAACTAACTACCAAATAAGTTAATAAGCAGAAAAATTAAAAAGTTAGTATGCAGATAAATTAAAATGTTAGAAGCTTAGAAGAAAAGTAAAAAGTTAAATAAGCGATAAAGTAAAAAGTTAGATAGTTAGTAAGTTAGTAAGTAATAAAATTAAAAGATTAGTAGGTTAATAAGTTAGAAAGTTAGAAATAAAATACAAAAAGTAAAGTACATAAATTAAAGTACAAAAAATAAAGTGCAGAAAATAAATTTAAAATATGAAAACCAAAGAATCGGTAGAGCCGATTTTTTGCTCCAGCGAGAGAGAAGAGAAGAAGAAAGATTATTTCATTAATGATTAAAGATTACAGAGAGATTAGGGAGAGTTTCCCCCACTAAGTTAGTACGTTAGAAAGTACAAAGGAAAAAACAAGTGTAGAACATATATACAAAATATTTACACCATAAATTTGTTCTTCAAATCAAGTCCCCGGCAACGGCGCCAAAAACTTGATGCAGGATTAATTGTTGTGAACCTAAGTGCAGGTTATCTCAAGTAATAAATTCTCGGTGAGTCCAAGGTCGAACCACAGAGACTTGATGAAGAAAAATTAATTAAGATAAAGTAAATATTTTGTCACAACAAATAAAAAAGATTTACTTGAGTTAGGAGATCCACTCTTGGTAAATAAATTAAGAATAAGATTAATTCTTTTTATAACTCAATTAGAATCCACACATAAAAGAGGTTCCAATCGAAAAATACATCGTTCAAAGTTCATTAAAAATTATATACGTAATTATATTATGTCTCCTTTAATCATCTATTAATACCACCACTCATAAATGGGATCAAGCATTCACTGTGCCAAAATATTATCTACAACAAATCAAGATCTCCACTTTATAAGGAGAGTTTCTAACACCAACACTTGTAAATGGGTTAAAACATTCATTGTGTCAATCTCTTATCTATAACAAATCAAGAGCTCTACTTTACAAGGAGGGTTTCTAAATTGATTGGAAACAAAATACAATACGTATAATGACTGCTTGAAAAATAAATCATTTAAGCACAAGAAAGGAATGAATCTAACCTTACTTTATTACCAAGAGCTTCATCCTTTCACCTAAGTAAAATGAAACTTAGTTACTCATAGACAAGAAGAAAGAAAGAGAGAAGAAGAAGAAGAAGAACATAACTTTAATTTAGAACAAAGGAAAACTACAACAACATAATAGCATGATCTTGGCCTCTAGGACCAAGACTCCCAAATGATCTGCCAATGGTGCCTTTTATAGAGGATTAGGGATACAAAATGACAAGAGGGCTGAGTCATGGGTGAGTGGATAAGTGGAAAATGAGTGAAAAATGCCAAATTATTTTTGATGAGTAAAAAATTATAAAGATTCTTTGTCTCCGACATCATTTAGCTCTGAAGTCATTGCATTCATCATTTTTAAGAAATATGGTATTCATGAAATTTGTAGGCCTGGATCTTATCTTTCAAATGCCATTGCTTTGGGTCAAAAATCATTTCTACAACTCAAGATATGGTCTGATTACTACATACTGCTCTGGCCCAGTAACAGCTCCTCTATTCTAATTTCCAAGCCCAATATGACCCATTAGACCTCTGATTCTAGAAAAGTGTTCAACACGAAAGTTGTAGATTTGGGTCTTAGCTATCAAACGTCAAAATTTCAACCCATTTGACATCTCCTATCTCGAGCTATATCATGAACAGTATGCATAGGTCAAGCTATCAGGATCAGCACCCTAGTTCTTGCTTAAACTCCAATTTGAGTTATCCAATCGTATGATTAGGCCTTTGAGGTATTCATAAAAGTTGTATAACTCTCTCTTATCTTTCAAATTCTACCATAATCACCTCAAAAGACCACCTACAACCCAAGATATAGCCCAAATACAGAAATAGTGTAAGATGTGAATCATGCTGAAAAATTTAATTAAATCCAATTTGAGTCCAAACTTACAAAACATAATAAAAATCAATAAATTAAGTACATGGAGAGTGTAAATGATTAAGAATGAGAGTTTATTAATATATCAAATATGTGATTATCAAAAATCCTTTTAGACATTTTCATCAATATTCACTTTCTTCAACTTTATGAAATGTCTCTCTCTATTTCAAATGTTCTTCTTCTCTCTCAGAAGCTCCCTTTCTCTCAATCCCCATTGTTACTATTTTAAGCTTTTCTTGGATTTTCTTAAAGCCTTTTTCATTTTAAAAACTAAATTTCTCTTGGTTTTCCTTGAGGAAACATTTTTTTACAATTTTTTTCCTTAATTTCTAGTTTTCTCATTTTCAGAAAACCCAAAAACTCAAACTTCAAATGAGCTTTAATTGCTACTTCAAATTAGCAGCCTCATTCTATTTGTAATAGTGATCAAGTGGTCAAGCTTCCTGATGCATCCTCTATTGTGGCTCCTATCATTGATAATTCAGAATTTTGGAGATATCAAGTAATCATTCCTTTTTCGATTGCTAATCGTAGGCATGCTTTCGTAGGTCATATTGTTCTCTTAGTTGAAATAATGACCATTTCTCATTTCTTCCTAAATCTTGAAAATGAGTCAATTCTAGCTTCCAGAAAAGTTTTAAAAACTGACTTTTTCTTTAATTTTTCAAAAGTCTTTTGAAGTTCTCCTCCTACTGCTCTTAACGCCAAAAAGTTATACATTTAATGGTTGAATAAAGTCAAAAGTTCTAAATTAAACCAATGGAAAGAAATTGGTATTTTTGACTTTATTAAACTAAGTAGGGAAAATATCGAATATAATCCCTCCATGCTCACTGCTTCCTTTTTCTTCTAGAACAAGACCATTAATTCCTTTCATGTACCTTATGGTATGATGACTTATACTATTTTCGATCTAGCCTCTATAACTAGTTTGAAGCCGAATGGCAGAGTTGTCATTCCTTCGATGACTCCAAAATCTAGTTTTGAACCTAATTGAGAAAAACTCACTTTTGTTCCCTTCATTCGAAACAACGCTAAACAACCACCTCAATTTTGAAGAGGTTTCTAATGGAAAACACGTAGCTTTCCTCTTTTATTGGCTCAATGCCTTCATCTTTTGCACTAAATCATTCCAAATCCAAAAGGCTTTACTTCATCTTGCTATTTTACTCATTGAGTTAAAAACTTTGTGCTTGAGCAAATTGATACTTGCTCATTTTTAAGATTTTATGTCTGACGCACTTCGATCACTAGATAAACCTTTGAAAAATTTAGGAGGTCCTTTTTGGCTGTTGCAACTCTGGCTTAATGCCCTTTTCGAACCACATCTTGTTAATTCTGCTTCTAAGAATGTTTTGAGGGACATTGAGGGTTGTAAACTTTCTACTCTTCACTCTAACTCTTGAAAGGACCCAAAAGTTGAAGATTTTAAATTTTTCTTCTTTATTCCATGGTATGAAATATCATTATGATAATTTCATATTCTCTCCCTTTGCCAATTGAGACCATGGTCCTGAATGGTTTACCAAACATTTTAATTCTGATACTCTAGGACCTCAATCTAAAAATCTTGACTTATGGAGTAATATCTTGACTCCTCAAGTTCTTACTTCGAGCCTTCCTAAATCGAAAGATTTATGTATCACTATTTGCTTATCTTGTTGTGTATCATGCCAATTTAGCTTTTCTCAAGGCATTCCTACGCCCACTTCAATGGAATAGAAGAGCAAATTCGTAGTCATGCCGCCAAAGATATTCACCATTTGAAGGCTTTACTTCAAATGAATGTTGATCGAAAAGAGGATTTTAATCCTTTTACTTGTGAACCTTCTTTCTTTACAACTATTGGTTTCACAAATTGGCAGAACCAATATTTTTCAATGCACAGAGTAGATTTGGAAGAATGCTTTCGACGGATGTCTAATCGATCTTCTTCTCTACAGACAAGACAAAAAAGAAAACCAAAGGTACACATCTTTAAGAAATTTCTAAGTTTGAAAAGTATTTTAAAGTTAATTAAGATCCTCGATACCTAAGGCTGGTAGTTTGGGATGCTGAACAAGTTCTTGGACATAAGAAGGTTGAGCATCATCAAAAGCAAAATGCCAAATTCATTGGCGTTCTTATGTCGAGTCTAACAACAAATTTTTAGGACCATAGTCAACCATTTCCTAAATATCCACCATTACCTAATGCTTCTTTTGGCATGGCTAACTGGTTCCCAGATCCAGCTAGTGGGGCTTTAAGAAAACTAAGAAAAATCAAGTAACTTTTACAAAGTGTTACCTGCATAATTGTCAAAACCCAATCAATTGATATACCTAAATAACGAAATTTCCACCTTATGGTAATTATTTCTATTATTACTGCTATTTTCAGTATTTATTTTATCATCACTTATACTTCTTTTTCTTTCTTTTAGTCTCTAAACAGACAAAAGTCATGTATGACCTCGAAGAGGATGCAAAAGATATAGAATCTGATGGGACCAAAAAAAATTGAAGCCTACTACTTGGAAATTGAAAGTTCCTAGCAAGAGACTCAAAACTTTCAAGTCCCAAACTCATGGGCAATCTTCTATTGATCCTATGACTTTGAAAGATGCTACAGAAGACATTCCTTAAGCTTCTCCAGCTAAGGTATTCAAATTGAATCCTTTTCCCATACTTTATTTGATTTTTTTCCTTTACTAAAATTCTATCAATACAACCTACCTTTTTTAGTACTATGAAAATTAGTCTAACAAAGACAACTTCCAGAAAAGTTATCACTACTAGGTAAAAAAAGAGTGATGAACTCAAACACTACTAGCCTCAAAGTATCAGAGTCCATTCAAGAAGGGTCTGATGATGATCCTACTTCCAAATCTGTAAAAATCTTTGAATTTCCCACAAAAGGGTCCAACCCTAAAAACGGTGTTGTAATGTCTAACTTAACACCTTATTACTTTTAATTTTATTTTTGAGTCTAAACTAACTTATTCATTTATTAGAATGTTGATAATAAGCCTTCAATGGTAAACATCGAAGACTCTGCTTCTCGTGAAGGTTCTCCAGTTATTTCAAAAATGTCAAAGACTTTTTCCATTCCACCTTCTCTAATTTAAACCAAGAATGTTGCCCCTCATTCGCCTCCTCAAGTTCATAATCAAGAAAAGATTTCAAAATATATGGAAGCACAAGGGATTCTACCTTTTACTATAAATGAGAATTTAGCTTAAGAGCTTGATGCCTCAAACTTGGAGGTAGAACATGTTGGGGCAACCATCCCCTCGTTTGTTGAGCAAGCAATTAAACAAGTTGAGGAGGAAAATGCAGACAATCCTGTGAGGAATTAGGATTATAATCCTAGGAAAATGTTAACATTCCTACTAGAAATCAAGATTTTGACAACATTGAGTGGGACCCCTTGACAGAACTTGAAGATATTCTTATTGGGAAGATATTTTTATCTTCGAGGTCACATCAATCTAAAGCTCACTCAGAAGTTGAGGTCCAAAGCATACTTGTTTCCGCTTTGTTGCAATCTCTAAGGGATTTGTTGAACCTAGGTCTTGACTAGCTTATGGCCAGATAAAATGGGATGCCTATTTTGAGAAGAGAAATGATTGGATTTGGCATTTTGCCACCTTTCTAAGTAAGTTTTGAGTTTTTACATTGAGTTTTTCCCTGAAATAGCTAGAATTTTTCAGATGATATGATTTTAATAAACTACTGATAATTTCATAATTCTCACCCTTTGCTTCTATGATTTTCTATGATGATTCCAAGTAAGAACCATCCAGCTAGCAAGATAGAGTTTGATATGAAGAATTAGTTTAGTTTCTTTTGTTTAGATATTTGTAAATAATTATATCGATTTTGGGGCCATGAGGCAATTTATGTATATATTATACAATGATGCATAGTTTTTATAGACTTCATTTTTTTTGATATATGTATATTATGTCTCCGCGAAAGGCACCTACTTTGATATTTATAAAAATTATATATTTGTAAAATTGTTGATATTTATAAGTACTGTACTAAATACTATTTACTGATGTGTAAACTGGATACGTCATTAGTATTAGTATTTGGGGACATTACACATTCAACCCCTAAACACTTATTTGAGCTTTTATATCTTTCCTTTCATAACCCTTAACCTTAGCCACATTGCAAGCCTCAAATTTTGATCAATGAAGGGTTGTCGTTATTTTCGTTAACTTTAATTTTGAGATAAAAGGTTCATGCTCTTCTGAGTTTTCAATTCCTTGCTCTTATAAACTAAAAAAAAAGGAAGAAGAAAAGAAGAAGGCCTGCTAGGTTGAAAACCTGAAAAGTGCAGCCTAGGCAAAAGTTAGGGTCAAAATAAAGAAATGGCAATTGGCAAGTTAAAGGGAATGAGATTTCGTAAGGATAAGTCTCCACACTAGGGCAATTCAGATCTATGGAAATCGATCATGAAAGGCATTTCGTATCCTTCTGAGCTAATTATGGGGTCTTCATGATGATATAATGAGAATACCAACATTGGTCATTTTTAAGAGTATTACTAGAAGAATTGAAGAATCTCACTTCATTGTTCCTTTTTGTAAAACTTTTCACCCGTATCATATTGCACTTCTTGTACCTTCTCTATCTTCTACATAATATTTGAGATATTCCCATTGTCACCTGTTTCTAATTATCATATGCATTTATCATGATAAATGTATGCTGAAAAGTGAAGTGTGTGTCAACTCTACTAAAAACATTTGGAATTACTTTAATGATTCCAGAGGTTAAGGCGAACTTGGTAAATTCTTAGTAAAAAGTATAACTCAAGTTATCATATGTGGAAGGGAATTATTGTAAGAACAATGCACTCTGAAAGTAAGTAATCAAGCAGTTAAGTCATGGGCCAAATGAAGAGTTGATCGGCATCCAAGCATCCGTTTGTAATCTGGTCCTTAAGGGTTTCCAAAAAAAAAAAAAAAGGTTAAAGTACTTCCATTCAAGCTAGTCATATGCATCAAGCATGCATTGCATCATCATATTTCTCATAACATTAAGTTTTTTTTTACCTTTTCCACCAAGTTTCGACGGGTATACGTCCTTATAAGCTTTTTACCTTCTCTGCCAAGCTTTGATGGGTATACGTCCCCATAAGCTTTTTACCTTTTTCAATCAAGTTTTGAAGGGTATATCTCCCCGTAAGCTTTTTACCATTTTTGCCAAGCCTAGTAAGCTTTTTACTTTTTTTGCTAAGCTTTGATGGGTATACGTCCTCGTAAGTTTTTTACTTTTTTTCAATCAAGCCTCGGCAGGTATACGTTCCCGTAAGCTTTTTACCTTTTCTACCAAGCTTTGATTGGTATACATCCCTGTAAGCGTTTTACCCTTTTTCAATAAAGCTTCAATGGGTAAGTTTTTTACCTTTGTTGCCAAGCTTTGATAGGTATACGTCCCCGAAAGTTTTTTACCTTTTTTCAATCAAGTTTCGATGGATATACGTCCTCGTAAGTTTTTTATCTTTTCTACCAAGCTTGGAAGGGTATACATCACCGTAAGCTTTTTACCTTTTCTGTTAACTTTGATGGGTATACGTCCCTATAAGCTTTTTACCTATCTCAATCAAGCTTCGACGGTTGTACATCCTCATAAGCTTTTAAACCTTTTTGTCAAGTTTCAATGGGTACATACCCACTTACTTTATATTTTTTTTTTGGTATACACTCGCTTGCTTCTAGGGTACAAATCCGCTCGCTTTTTTAATTTTTCAAGGTATACACCTGTTCACTTTTTATTTTCCTCAGAGTACAAACCTACTCGCATTTAATTTTTCAGGGTATAAACTCACTTTCTTTTAATTTTCTAGGGTACAAACTGCTTGCTTTTAATTTTTTAGGGTATACACCTGCTCGCTACTTTTATTTTTCCAGAGTATAAACTTGCTTGCTTTTAATTTTTCAGAGTACACACCCGCTTGTTTTTAATTTTCCAAGGTACACACCTGCTACTTTTATTTTCCTTAGGGTATAAACTTGATCGCATTTAATTTTCCAGGGTACAAACCCACTTTCTTTTAATCTTCTAGGGTACAAGCCTGCTTATTTTTTAGATTTTCCAGGGTATACATCTGCTCGCTTTTAGTTTTTCTAGGGTACAAACTTGTTAGCTTTTAATTTTTCAAGATACAAACTTGTTTGCTTTTAGTTTTTCATAAGTCCTGCGCTTGCTACTTTTTGGTTTCCTTAGGGCCCCTGCTACCTTTTAATTTCCTAAAGGTCCCATGCCCACTGCTTCTTTTGTTTCCCAAGGGTCTGGTGCCCGCTTCTTTTAGCTTTTTTGGATTCCACACCCATTGATCTAATTTTTTTTGGTTTCTTTGCTAATTCAATTTTTTTTTTAAAAATCCAATGAACAAATTTGAATCAACTCATTTGCTTTCGATTTATTCTGAATGAAAAATAAAGGGGGGCATCTGTTGATACCCAAATTTATCCAAGTGATTTTTGGACCTTATAGTATATATTTGGGCTAGTCAAGTCTAAGCCCAATTGGTTAGAAAAATAGTAAAGAGAGGAGTCTAAGACCAATGCTGAAAAAAGGAAAAAATATATTAATTTGTGTAAAAAATAAAACAATAATTGAAATATTTAGATGCAATTTTTGGTGGGATATTGAAAGAAATTTGAAGATAAAAATCTTAATTAAGTCTCAATATTAATTTAAAAATATTCAATTGGGATTTTACCAACTAAAAGGGTTAACAAGAATGATTAGCAATTTTTAAACCATAAACGTTGTCGCGACTGTGATCGCGGCGAAAAATAGCAACTCGTATGCTTTTAGAAAATGAGAATAGAAAATGGAGTCGCCGCCAATTTTATTTTTAACTTAGGAAAAATTAGAAAACCTTTCTTTGAAAATGGTCTTTGGAACCAGATTGGATTCGGGAGTCGGTTATGGATAGGGAAGGGTAGAAACTTAATCCCACAGCACCCCTAACACACCCGTTCTAAAACGGTACCTTAAATTAATTGTGTAAATTCTTAACAATTCTTAGAAATATTTATTTTACCCACTTTGAAAACATTGTAGCTATTTATAAAAAGGAAAACCACAAAATTATGAAAATTTAATTTTGGCTTGACAGAAATGAAATTTTGCTCCTACATATCCCCTGGTGCAATGGGGAACTCACAGTTACGTAATTCTTTAGAAAATGATTGTGACTTGATTGATTTTAACTAGAAAAAAGATTTTTTTGAAAAAAAAGAATTTTTACTTAAAAATAAAATCATCATTGCACAGGATTCAAGGCAGCACTAGGCTACTCAATAAACCCTTATGATCCAACTGACATTGAAGATAACATCCGTTATTCAATCAACATTAGTGGTCATTGCATTAATTAAAAATTTTTTATTTTTTTATAGAAAATACAAGAACAAACAAGTAAACGTAATTTTCCATGAGCTAAGTAAATACAAAAAATAAAATTAAATATAAGCATTACAAACCAAACAACTCAAAACAAATTTTATTTTTTAACAATTTTCAGATTTTTTTCCATTTTTATTTTCTTTATTTTATTTTTTAAATATTTTTTTATTTTTTTCATTTTGGCTTCCTATTAGTCACAAGACACAACATAAAATATATCATTAAATAAAATAAATACTATCAAATAAGAACTCAAATATTTTTTAATTAAAATTTTTTATTATTTTCATTTTTATGCATATTAGATTCAAAATAAATTCCACAAAATCAAAATTATTATTTATCCTATTATACCCAAACCCAAAAATCAACGCCAAATGTTTCAAATGTAAATCTCCCCTTTTTTTGAGATATTAGACTACGGTCCACTAAACCCACTACTCTAATGCCCAAACCAAATAAAACAAACCAAACTTATCAACCTAACCTAAACCATTAAAACAACAATAATAATAAAAATAATAAATGAATAAAAAAAGAATGAAAACAAAAAAAAAGTTAGGGTCAAATAGAAACAAAGAAATAGAAAACGCAGGGACTACTGGAAATCGACGCGGTGTGGAGGCAGCTGCGAGCAATCAGGGGATGATACGATCTGGTTGCGGATCTTGGAGCTTCGGTTCGAGGTGAAGATGGTGGCCTTGGGTGGTGGTGAAAACTTTTCACGCGATCTATTGCACTTCATGTCGTGGTTCGGTGGCCAGAGTTGACGGCGAGGTGATGCTTTGGGCTGCCGGTTCTTATGGGCTCGTGTTCGAATGTATGCAAAAAGTGATGTGCGTGATCTCGATGGTGGAGCGGCGAGACGTGGTGAAGACGGTTGACATTGCTGGTTCGGGCGTGGTCGCGTGATGGTATGGTGCAACGCAGTGGTGTTGGCCGGGTATAGCAGTTGGACGTTGGAGAGAAGGCGATGGTGGAATGGCTCACAGATGCTGGAGATGCTTAGGTTGACCAGAAGTTGGTTTTGTTGATGCTTTAAGATGGTGAAGGGTGGCTACGGATTATGGAGTTGCAGGGGTTCTCGGCGGTGACGGTAGTTGTTGGTGTAGGTGAGAAAGATGGTGAGGACTGGGTCACGGATCCGAGAATGGTGGCTATGGAAGAAGACCCACGGCTATGGTGGTTCACGGTGGATGAGGGTAGCACGGTTTAGCTGCTACGGTGGTTGTAGGAGTGTGGGTTCGCGGTGGAGCTCCACGGTTTGGTGGCTTGGTTTGGACATTGGGGTAGAGTGGAGGATCAAGGAAATGAATAGTGGTTCTGTCTTGGTGGGTGGCACGGTGAAGGTGGGTAGCAGCTATGGTGGAATGGTGAATGAGACGTTGGCAAATTTTGGTGACGAATTGAGAAGGGGAGGATGACAGTTTAGAGGGAATGGAGATGAGATGGTGAATGTGAAGTGAGGGAGTTTTATGATGGATTATGGTTTTTGATGTGGCTATTTTTGGGAGTTTTTTTTTTTTTTGGTGGAGTGTTGTGAAAATGGGAGGTTGATGGAGGTTATCAGAATGATCTCATAGTGAGCTTGAGGGTCAGGGAAATGAAGGCTCAACTTGGGTTTTTTCGTTCTGGAGCTCCTCTTTTTTTTTTGTGTGTCTCCCTTAATCCCTCTCCCTTTCTTTCTGTTTTGCTGCGCAGTCTGTGTGTCAGGGTGTGTGCAGTGTCATGTAACAAATAGCAGCCTTGGAGTGGAAATGAGTGATGCTAGTGCAGTGCGTGAAAGTGGGGGATCCAAACGTAAGTGGTATGTGAGTGGGTGTGTGTTAGTGGGAACATGAGGATGGGGTGCAGTAGTGAGTGGGTGTGTGTTAGTGGGAACGTGAGGATGGGGTGCAGCAGTGAGTGGGGAACAAATAAAATTGTCTCCTGCTGTGAGTGTTGTGTGTATGGGAAATGCATGGCCAAGGAAACGAAAAGACAAAAGACAAGAAAGGAAAAACTGATTTTTTTTTACCCAAATAAGAAAAACAAATCAGTAACAAATCTTTTTTTTTATTATATTTTATTTATTTATTTATTTATTTTTTTGGACTTATGTATTTGGGTTAGAAAGATGGGTTAAAAATGTAGACAATAAATTTTTTTTTGATTTTTTTGATTTTTTTGATTTTTCTCTTTTTTTAAGAGGAAATAAATTAAATAAATAAAAAAGGGGGTTCGGTCAAAATATGGTGTTCACATACGTGCTAAAATTTTAGCAATAAAACGTCTTCAAATCATTGATTTGTTCTTGATTTAAAGAGTTTTAATTCTTAACCCAAATAAGAAATAAGAAGATACATGTTGATATTTTTAGTGTCATTAAATTAAATTCCAAATCACCTAAGATTTTCTTTTGATTTACAAGCAATAAATGAGGGAAAATTGGAAAATATTTTGTGGCTAAATTAATTGAGGCATCACTTGGCCTATAAATAAGATAGCACCGAAGGCACTTGAAGACACTTTTTTTTTTCTTTTCAAAGAAACAACACTTTTTTTTTTCCTTTCAAAAAAATAACACACTTTTTTTCTTTTCAAAAAATAATAATTTTCTTTTAAAAAATAACACAACTTTGGTGAACACACACTAATAACTTTTCTAAAGAAAAAAAAATATAGAGAGAGTGGGAATTTGAGAGCGTTTTGGTTGTTGGAGCAAAAGGCAAATAAGGGCTCAAAGCTTCATCCTTTTACCTTTCAAAATCCGCATTTCTTATTCAGGTATGCCACCCATCTTTTCTTGATTATCTCTTTGGTTCGTCACCGTACTGGAGTTGTTCTCTCACTAATTAAGTCAGAATGTAAAAATATGCACAAGCTCGTGTGATGCTTTAACTCTTTCTTTTCTTTCTTCTTAAATGTATATATAAATTGAAATTGAATTAAATTGATTGTTTGAATTATGCAACTGGTTATTTTCTTGTTTTGTCTTTTTGCTTATTCATACGTCAACTTTTGATGTTTGTTATAGATAAGTGAATCCTCAATCATACGTGACGAGTTAATAGGCTACCCCTTTTATTTGTATATTCTATTCTATTTTTTAAAATTACATGTTGTGCCTAAAAAAATAGATAAATTTTCAAAACACGACCAATGACGAAAAAGTTGGGAGAAGATCATGGTGTCGATCATTTAAATTCTTCCCAATATTTTTTAGATTTACCTCTATTGGATCTCGCTAAGTGAGCTAGCTTGATCTAATTTTTCAAGAATTTTTTTAATAAAACAAAATAAAAGAATGAATGTGAACAAATTTACAAATTCCCAACCATTTGATTGTGGTAGAGTAAAGCTCCAATGAAAAGCTTTTTTTGAAAACCACCTTAAAAGTCTCATTTCACACAAAAAAAAATATTTTCTTAAATTAAAGTCTTTTGAAATGAGATTTTATTTGACCATTCACTCAAAAGAAGAAAATATTTTCTTTAAACAAATAAATAAAATTTTGTTTGGTCATCTTTCTTTTTATGAAATATTTTTAATAAAATATGAAGCATTAATTTACCACTTTCAAATTATATGTTATGGGATTTAAATTTGTTCCATAGAGCAATGGCTATTTAGCCACCAATTCTCTACCAAAGTCATTTAGTACTCTTGATAATATGCTTGACAAAGTGGGACATGTTAAAATAAAATAAAAATAAAATATTTTTGCAAATAAAAAATAAAGGACTAATTTAATTAATTTTAAAGGACAACAATAGATTAAACAAGTAACAATTCTTGGAATGGACGCCGTAGGGTGCTAATATCTTCCCTACTCGTAATCAACTCTCGAACCTAAACTCTAAAGTGCATACCATCTTTTAGGTATCCGATTGAAGATTTCCTTTTTTAATGGATAAATCGGTTGGTGGAGACTTTTTTTCATTCTTGCATTCATTTTCAAGAATTTACTGCTCTGCGTTGCATTGTGCCGAGAGGGACGTTATGACACACTGGCTAATAGAACTATTGCCAGTGATGCTATTGGATCTCACCAAGTGAGCTGTCTTGATCTAGTTTTTCAATTAATTTTTTTTTCTTACATCCAACTTTAAACATAACATCAAATAAAATTCACATAAAATTTTGAAACACGACCAATGACAAAAAAGTTAGGAGATGATCGTGGTGTTGATCATTTAAATTTTTCCCAATATTCTTGAGGCTTATCTCTATTGGATCTCGCCAAGTGAGCTGACTTGATCTAATTTTCCAAGATTTTTTTAATAAAAAAATGAATGTGATCAAATTTACAAATTAATAACCTTTTGATTGTGGTGGATTAAAGCTCCTATGAAAACCTTCTTTTTTTTTTAAATCACCTCAAAAGTCTTATTTCACACAAAAAAATACATTCTTAAATTAAAGTCTTTTGAAATGAGATTTTATTTGGCCATTCACTCTAAAGAAGAAATATTTTCTTGAAGCAAATAAATAAATTTTTGTTTGGCCATTTTTCATTTTTTTGAAATATTTTTGAATAAAATATGTAAGCATTATCTACTACTTTCATATTATAAGTTACGGGATTTAAATTTGTTCCATAGAGCAATGATTGTTTAGCCACCTATACATTGACGAAGTTATTTATCACTCTTGATAATATGCTTGACAAAGTGAGACATGTTAAAATAAAAACAAAAACAAAATATTTTTGCAAATAAATAATAAAGGACCAATTTAATTAATTTTAAAGGATAACACTAGATTAAATAGGCAACTGTTCTTGGAACGGACGGCGTAGGGTGCTAATACCTATTTGGGATCCGCAAGTGCATGGGTCAACAAGTAATATAATGAGAGTTAAAGTATTGTGTCCCAAGGGATTGATAACTAGAAAGGTGCTAAAACCTAACCAATTTTCACAAAGATCTTATTCAAGCAGTCAAAATATGAGAGTGGTTTTTAATGAAAAATAATAACTTAAAATAAAACAAGACAAGAAGCACCAAAAATCAAGTTTGCAAGAGAAAGATAAGTATGATTAAGGTCTGCGGGTCCACTTACTGCTTCAAAGAGTATGTGCAATTCAAGAGCAACTACCAAAGAATTGATTTTGCTAGCAGAAACTGATTATAAATAAAAGCCTATGTCTAAGTCAATTACCCATATGAAACTTACCCAACCCACTGTGTGTCCATGTGGATTAGCATAAGAATCACTTATTAAGACCAAGTTACAAACACGTGTTATGCATGGCCAAAGGGTATGTGTCCATCCCATTAAGTAATCAACACACCCAATTAACTTGAATGTAATTGAACATACATCAACCATACCATGTCCATATTCCCAATTCCGTATGTCTAGTTCAATTGAGAATACTATAATCATGCAATTAATGGCCAATAAGAACAAGTATTAAGCTTAAGTGTGGAAGAACAAAACCAAATTTGTTAATAGAAACCCAAAGGAATTACAAAATATTCACATTCATAACAAGATCCTAGAGCGCCCCTAGATTAGAGTTTAGTTACACATCATAAGAGAAGGAACAACAAATAGAATCATGGAATCCATCAAATTACAAAACAAGAGAGAAAAAGGAAAGAATGAATAAATTGGAGAGAATCTAAGCTTCATCTTCCTCCCTTGATCTTGATTCTTCACTTCATTCTCCTCATTTCGAAGCAGAAATCTCCTCCTTTTACTCTCTCTTTCGAACTCTATTTTTAGAAAAACCAAAAGTCCCACCAATGGTCTCCAAAATCAGATAAAAAGGCTAATTTCGTGGACCTAGGCTTTTCCCATGCCTGGGCACAACTTTTACACGCCTAGGCGTACTAGCAAAACACGTACTATCAGTGTGCTACCCTCACCTAGGCTCAATCTTTCCATGCCTAGGCATGGGATGACCACACCTAGGCGCCACTTTCCTACACCTAGGAGTGGGTTACTCTGTCTGATTTTCCTGAAAATCTGAGAGTGCCATGCCTAGGCGTGGATTGTCAAGTTTTCTGCCCTTCACGCTTTCTTCCAAATTTAAGTCTCTCTTCACTTTCCTCATCTCTTCCAAGACCTTCTCATCTTGAATACCTGTATCAAAACAATGCTAAAGTTCATTAAACTAAGATCCATCCAAATTTCTTAAATAAAATCATTAAATATTCAATTCTTAATCATTTGAGACTTGAAGCTTTAATCATCAAAATCATGCATGAATTGAACCTTTGGACTTAACAACTTAAGAATATCATGCACAGAAACATTCCAATTCAAGTGAAATAACTTCATTCCCTAGAGTTATCACACTCCCGAACCTACAATTTCGCTAGTCCCGAGCAAAACAAAATAATATTTCCTTAACTTCTCAGTCTCAGCATCAACATTTATATATTCACGTGTAAATCCCAGCAATTCTGATTCCCAAAATGCTCATGATAAATTTTATATTCAATGATTCAAAGTTAATTCAATGTCAAGCATACATGCCATCTAATCTTCAGCTCATGCTATCATGTTTCAATTTTTATGTACAAGATTTCCCAAAAGATGATTAAATAATCCTTTCTTAACTCTAGCATGCACATCCAAGAAAATTCATGATGATATCCAAGTAATTCCAACTCAGATTCCCTTAGAAATATCCTTTATCTCTCTCCACTAATACAAAACCAAGCATGATTATTGATCAAGAGGGTCTTTCAGGCTTGTAATGTAAAGCCAAGGTAATGGGTAGGGAAATAAAAGGAAGGATAAAACAAACATTGGGATACACAATCTTGCAAAAGACCTAAATGAGCCAAACAACAATTAGCACAAGGTGCATCTTCTAGCATATGAACCCCCAAAGCTTATTTCTTTTTTTTTTTTCTTTTCTTTTTTTTCTTCTTTTTTTTTCTCCTTCATTTTAATTTATTTTTCATCATTTTCTTTGCTTCAAATCACAATTCTGTTGGGTTCTAAAGCATGCCTATAGTAGTGCACCCTTGTTTCTTCTGTCTCAAATAAGCATTTTGCAAGATATGTTCCCAACATGGACAATGATGGATAAACTATAATTAAAGGCTAAAAGGTAAGGAGGATGTGGGTAAAGAACAAAACATAAAGGCCAACACATTTACAAGGCTCAAAATGGGTACTAAGGATACTCATGCATATATAGTTAGGCTTGAAAGGCTTAACTAATCCAAAGAACGCCCTAATCATTTCCACAAACATGCTTAGCCTAGAATTTTGCCTCAAGAGAAACTCAAACACTCTTTTAGAAATTAAGTTTTTATCACAACAAGGCAAGTCACTGCCTTCTTTAGATATGCACAATTATTGTCATTCTAGGATTCACAATCATATAAGGGGAAATGCATTTATATAACAAAGAAACACCAAAGCTCAATCAAATTTCAAATGGCATACATCCTTTTCCAAAATCAACAATTAATCCAAAGGCAGACATATCATATATCTAATTAACCACATCGGCAATCAACATTTATTGCATAGCTCGACATTACACACATTTTTTTAATTTTTTTAGAATTTAGTTTTAGATGCAAAGCCAAAAAGATAAGGTAAACAAAATCAAAAGTAATCAAGAAATCAAAAGCTCAACAAAATTAAAAGCAGGTAGATAACTAAACTATGAATATAAAAACTTCAACAAAGCAAAATAAAGATAAGGTAAAGAACGTGGGTTGCCTCCCAAGAAGCGCCACGTTTATAGTCCTAGGCTGGACTTTCTCTGTAATAATATCTGGAAGATGTAGCTTTGTCACCAAGATCGGCATAGCACAAATGAGAAAGTAACAACTTGAGCTCTCTTAATTCCTTATCTTCCCTTTCACATGTAGAGAGAAAAGAAGCTTGAAGAGGGTCACATGGGACACTTGCACCAAATTCTTTAGACGTTGTTCCATTAAGCACATTCACATATGAGCATTCTTCAAGATCTTAAGGAAATTTCATTGCTTTGAAAATATTAAAAGTTATGTCTTGACCTTGCACTCTCACAGTAAGCTCCCCTTTTTGAACATCAAAGTGTTCTCCCTATGGCTAGGAACGCTTGGCTAAGAATTAGAGGTGCGTTGCGATCTTCTTCCATGTCCAAAATTATAAAGTCAGCGGGAAATATGAACTTATCCACCTTAACTAGCACATCTTCAACAATTCCCCTAGGATAAGTGTAAGAGCGATAAGCTAGTTGGAGAGTCACCAATGTTAGCTTACATTCCCCCAAACCTAGCCTTTGGAAAATGGAAAAGGGCATGAGATTTATACTTGCCCCCAAATCGCATAGAGCTTTTCCAAAGAATTGATCTCCAATGGTGCATGGAATTGTGAAGCTTCCCGAATCTGTAAGCTTGGGAGGAAGTTTGTTGTGCAAAATGGCACTGCATTCCTCCGATAATGACATTGTTTCAAACTCACTAAACTTTCTCTTCTTGGACAATATGTCCTTCATGAATTTCACATAGCTTGGCATTTGCTCCAAAGCTTCCGTAAATGGTATGTTGATATGTAACTTCTTGAAAACTTCTAAGAACTTTTTGAATTGTTGATCAAGCTTTTGCTTTACAAGCTGGTTGGGGAAAGGTGGAGGTCGTGTATATGACTTGTCTTCCTTTTTCTTTGCAGTTTCCTTATTCTTCTCATTCTCATGGCTCACACCCTCCTTATTTTTTGTCACCTCGACATCTTCTCTAAGTAACTGAGTCCTAGGATTCCTTTCTATATCCTTCCCACTTCTTAAGGATATGGTCTTACAATGCTCGATAGAGGCACCCTTTGGATTGTTGATGGTATCACTTGGAAAACTCCTTAGGGCCTATTGTTTAGAGCTTAAGCAAGCTGTCCAACCTGAGTCTCAAGATTCCTCAAAGAAGCCAATTGGCTTTGCATCAAAGCATCATGGGAGGCTAGCCTTGCATCAATTTTAGTCATGTAGTCTTGTTGGCTAGTCATGAAATGAGCAAACATATTCTCCAAGTTAGAAGTTGAAGTTGATGTTGAAGTTTCAGCTTGAGGGAAGCTCTGTTGTTGGAAAGCTGGAGGGGCACGGGGTGCCTCTCTAGGCTAATAAGAAGAAGAAGAACCATGAGAATTTTCACCCCAAGAGAGATTAGGATGGTTCTGCCAACTAGAATTATAAGTGTTACTTAAAGCATTGTTGTGACTCAGTTAGCAGAATTGATTAACATACTGCACACTTTCTAGGCTAGCTGTGCTATTTGTAGTAGAGTGAAGGTCTCCACAATGATCACAAGTTTTAGATGACTTATTAGCTCTGCTTGGCACTGAATTGACTGCCATGGTGTCAAGCTTCTTGGAGAGTGCTGCCACTTGAACTGAAAGCGATGTGAGAGCATCAACTTCATGTATATCGACTATCATTCTTCTAGGAGTAACTTTCTCTACTGGCCACTGATAGTTGTTATTAGCCATTTCCTCCAAAAGGTCATAGGCAGCGTCTACAATCTTGCTCATGAGAGCACCTCCAACAGTTGCAATAACTATAGATCGAATGGATGTTGTCAAGCTATTTTAGAAAGTATGGACCAACATCCATTTTGCTATTCCATGATGGGGGCACTTCCTCAGCATCTCCTTAAAGCACTCCCACGCCTCATATAAAGTTTCTCCTTCAAACTGCCTGAAGGACAATATATCATTTCTATACTTTATTGCATTCATGGGAGGGAAGAATCGATCCAAAAACTTCTGTACAAGTTCCTCCCAAGTAGTGATGGAATGCTCAGGTAAGGATTGAAGCCAAGCCTTGGCCCTATCCTGTAAAGAAAAAGAGAAGAGCCTCAAACGAGCTGCATCATTAGTCATCCCTTGGTGCTTAAAGGTATCACAAATCTTTAGAAAGTTCACTAAATGAGCATTGGGATCTTCATGAGGTAGATCTGCAAATTGCAAAGTATTCTAAACTATATGGATAATGGCGGGCTTGATCTCAAGATTTTGTGCTTGTATAGCTGGCCTTTTGATGCTATATTGGATGTCTCAAGCATTTGGCATGGCATACTCCCTCAAGAGTCTTTCAACATTCGCTTCTTCTGATATCTCAGATTCATTGTCAAAATTTAGTGCTTGCCCTTGCACTTGTTGTGCTCTTAGCAATCTAGAAAAGGTCCTCTTGATCTCAGGATCAGAAAGAAATTCAGATACACTTTGAGTCCTTCATATTCAAGAGCCAAGTACCAGAAAAACAAAAACAAACAAAACTTGAAATAAGAGTTGTGAATCGATATAATAAATAACACAAAATATCTAAACTCAATCCCCAGCAACGGTGCCAAAAACTTGTTAAGCATCCGCAAGTGCACAAGTTGACAAGTAATATAATGAGAGTTAAAGTATCATGTCCCAAGGGATTGATAACTAGAAAGGTGCTAAAACCTAACCAATTTCCGCAAAGATCTTATTTAAGTAGTCAAAATATGAGAGTGGTTTTTAATGAAAAATAACAACTTAAAATAAACAAGACAAGAAGCACTAAAAATCAAGTTTGTAAGAGAAACATAAGTATAATTAAGGTTTAGTGGTCCCTATTCACTTGCTACTTCAATGAATATATGCAATTCAAGAGCAACTACCAAAGAATTGATTTTGCTAGCAGAAACTGATTATAGATAAAAGCATATGTCTAGGTCAATTACCCATATGAAACTTACCCAACCTATAATAGCCCAATATTTGCTACTCAATTATATCGTCATATAAATGAATAACCCAATATTGACCCTGCTACTACTAACATACATCTACACCTAACCCATATCATTCATACATAATGAGTAAATATGGAGAGCCACAAAAGCAAAAGTTATATATATACATCACAGCCTCAAGGCTACTGCTACACATAACCTAAAACAACTAAGCAAATATAAAACAAATATGTGCTCAGCTCAAAACAGCATCTATACTGTGCTAGTCCTTATACATCTTCTTCTTCCCTTTTGAAGAGCTCGCACTTGGATTTACATGGCAATACAATCGGGGTGAGAAAATATATCTCAGTAGAAGTATTCCAATACTAGTATATATACAAATATATATATATATATATATATATATATATATATAAATAGATAATATTCATAATTATCTCGTTGATACTTCAATCATAGAAGTAGCAACTCCTCATTGCAATAATACGTAATTTTCCATACCATTTCAATGCATATAAATGTCATGATAGCAACTGGCCATACAATTGCCATGCTATGCTTAATTATGACTAATGATTATGTCTATATAGATTCCTAAGTATGAAAATGAATAATGCATGATACCACATCCAGGACCTTCATTCTCATGGTAATGTCATGAATGCATGAAACTTGAACAAAGAAATGGAAGTCCATAGTTTCATCCATAACTTTGAACAAGCACTGGAAGTCTCATCCAGCATACATCATTATCACAGAGGAAGTCTCATTCCTCCACGAGTAGTGAAGTCTCATCTACTACACGGTTATCGATAATGAACAATGAATTTTATCCTTTAATACTTCACTATATTAGGAAGGGTACTAAGCGCCTTACCTGATATAGAACACCCACTTTCACGGGGCCAAACAAAGCAAAGAGGATATTACTCACCTCCTTACTTCACAATGTAATAAGGATATTACTCACCTTACTACTCACAACATAGAGAGGATATTATTCACCACTCTATGATTCTTAACGATACAAAGAGGATATTATAAACCTCATTATGTTTTCTCAAACATCTCTTGCAAAACAACTAGTTTCCACAATTGATTTATATGCATTTCAAATTCAATTTATAACACTTCATCAAATACTTATAAAAAAATACCTTAACACTCTTAAAAGAGCATACATGAGTGATCCTAACACTTAGGAGAAACTCATTTCCTCAAATCCAACTTGATACACTATAAGTGTATATAAACATGTCTAATTATCCCACATAATTAGCATCACGAATCTATATGATTCAAAACATCAACTTTTCACTAAATACTCCTATTAGAGTCTTATCACTCTTTAGGAAGCATAAAAGAAAATATCACACCAAAAATCCCCTTCCATTTCCCAAAATAAGAGCTCTGTTCTATTTTGTTCTGCACTGGGCGTTCAAGCGCTCAGATTCTGCACGCTTAGGCGCACTACATGCGTAACCTGAACTTTCTGTGAACTGGGTGCCTAGACGGCTAACCACACAGTGCTTAGGCGCTCTCCACATCTGAAAAGTTCTTCATGGGCATTGAGCGCTTAGACGCCCATAAGTTCAATGCCTGGGCGTTCTTAAACCAGAAACGGTTCTGCATAAGTTTACAGAAATGATCACTGTTCCATTGGGAACAAGTGATCTTATACTCACTCAAAATTACTTCCAAGTGATTTTCTAACTTCTATAAGGTCCATGAACATATTGTAACTCTTATACAATTTCAATTTCACATAAATCATCACAATACACCAAACATGTATATATAGTCATGTCTAATTACCTTCCATAATTAGCATTTCAAGTCAACTTAACTTAATACATTCTCACTTCTTCCATTACCTCTATTAGAGTTTCAACACACTCTAATAGGCGTAAACAAAGGATTCTAACAATTAGGAATCTCAAAACATCAAAATAAAGATTCTGATGAAGTCTACTCTGGGTATCTAAAAAGGATATTTTTTATAAATTCACCAAAAATCCATCCTAACTGATAAAATTCTGAAATTTTACAGGGAGATAGCCTTATGTCTTAGCTTTCAAATTCAATAAGAACCAAGTCATTCCAATAGCCACAACTTAAGTTATGCTACAAATACTACAAGCTGTCAGGTTATTGTCCTGTATCATGCCTAGGCTTGGTTTTACCACGCCTAGGCATGGAAGTCTTTATCTCATTGGACTGAAAACTGATCAGTCCACGCCTAGGCTTGGACAGGTTGCACCTAGGCATGACCTTTTTGTAGAATACGTTTCTACATAATCTTGGTTCCAAACCAAGATTTCACCCTCTATCCTCACTTCTAGATGATTTCTATCATCACTAGGGGTCTCTAAATAAGTTATAAACCTCATTTCTTCCTTTGGCTCAATCAAACTTTGATTAAAACTAAAACTCCAACCTTAAAACCCCTTTGTTTCAACTAACTAACTAATAGGAAACTATGGATTCTAAGGGTTCCAAACTATCAACCATGCACTAGACTTGTTAGAATCTAACTCATTTCAACTTGTTTTACCACGCCTAGGCATGGAAGTCTCTGTCTCATTGGACTGAAAACTGATCAGTCCACGCCTAGGCTTGGACAGGTTGCACCTAGGCATGACCTTTCTGCAGAATATGTTTCTGCATAATCTTGGTTCCACACCAAGATTTCACCCTCTATCCCCACTTCTAGATGATTTCTATCATCACTAGGGGTCTCTAAATAAGTTATAAACCTCATTTCTTCCTTTGGCTCAATCAAACTTTGATTAAAACTAAAACTCCAACCTTAAAACCCCTTTGTTTTAACTAACTAACTAATAGGAAACTATGGATTCTAAGGGTTCCAAACTATCAACCATGCACTAGACTTGTTAGAATCTAACTCATTTCAACTAAACAAGCAAGAAACTAACATCTAACTTCCTATTCTCACCCAAACCCTACTTTTTCCTCATCAAGTTCCACCAAGAAACAAGGTGAATATAAGAGGAAATGGATAAAAACAACCCCCTACCTCAAGTCTTGAAGATAAAGATGAAGCAAGACCTTCACTTGGATCCTCCTATTCCTTCTTCTCCCTTGGTTTCCCTTTCTCTCTTTTTCTTTTCATTCATTTCTCTTCTCTTTACGTTGCCTCTTCTCTGTTTCTGATTCATAAATATTCCCACCGTGGGATATTTAACAAGAGAAGTTCATTTTAACTTCTCTTAGTTGGGTACCAAAATCCCAATCTGCTAAGAACACTCAGATTCAACAAAATCCAGTTTTATAACTACCAACAGATTTAAAAAAAATCCTGAGTTTCATTAAAAATTTTATTTCACCAAAAACTGATATTTTCATACAAGCTGTGGGTCAATCCGGCACTAAAACTCACAACTAGTATGCTCAAAAATGCCGAACCAACTCCGAAAATTCTCAAACTTTAACTGTAGCATAGTTCCCATATTTGTGACTTGGAAACAAACTCTCCATATTTATTTCCACTACCTAAGCAGTTTAAGCCACTTCCGGAGCAAATAACAACTATAATTCTCACATAGTCTTACAACAAAGTGCCTAAACGTGCTCAGAAAGTCACAAAATTACACTGATATGTTAAGTAAGTATTAGGCTACATCTGTAACCGTATACAAGCCTAACATGCTTTTCTAGGGTGTAACACAACCCACTATGTGTCCATGTGGATTAGCATAAGAATCACTCATTAAGACCAAGTTTTAAACACTTGCTATGCATGGCCAAAGGGTATGTGTCCATCCCATTAAGTAATCAACACACTCAATTAACTTGAATGTAATTGAACATACATCAACCATACCATGTCCATATTCCTAATTCCCTATGTCTAGTTTAATTGAGAATACTATAATCATGCAATTGATGGCCAATCAAGAACAAACATTATGCTTAAGTATGGAAGAACAAAACCAAATTCATTGATAGAAACCTAAAGAAATTACAAAATATTCACATTCATAGCAAGATCCTAGAAAGCCCCTAGATTAAAGTTTAGTTATACATCATAAGAGAAGGAACAAAAAATACAATCATAGAATCCATCAAATTACAAAATAAGAGAGAAAAGGGAAAGAGTGAACAAATTAGAGAGAATCCAAGCTTGATCTTCCTCCCTTTATCTTGATTCTTCACTTGATTTTCCTTATTTCTGAGTAGAAATCTCCTCCTTTCACTTTCTCTTTCGAACTCTATTTTTAGAAAAACCAAAAGTCCCACCAATGCTCTCCAAAATCATATAAAAAGACTAATTTCGTTGACCTGGGCTTTTCCCACGCCTAGGCACAGCTTTTACACGCCTAGGCGTAGCAGCAAAACATGTACTATCAGCGTGCTACCCATGCCTAGGCTCAATCTTTCCATGCCTAGGCGTGGGTTTCTCTGTATGATTTTCTTGAAAATTCGAGAGTGCCACGCCTAGGCGTGGCTTTTTCATGCCTAGGCGTGGGTTGTCAAGTCTTCTTCCCTTCAAGCTTTTTTCCAAATTTAAGCCTCTCTTTTACTCATCTCTTCCAAGACCTTCTCATCTTGAATACCTGCATCAAAACAATGCTAAAGTTCATTAAACCAAGATCCATCCAAATTTCTTAAATAAAATCATTAAATACTCAATTCTTAATCATTTAAGACAGGAAGCTTTAATAATCAAAATCATGCATGAATTGAACCTTTGTACTTAACAATTTAAGAATATCATGCACATAAAAATTCCAATTCAAGCGAAATAACTTAATTCCCTAGAGTTATCAATACCTTCCCTATCTATAATCAACCCCCGAACCTAAACACTAAAATGCATGCCATCTTTTAAGTATCTGATTGAACCTTTCCATTTTTAATAGACAAATCAGTTAGTGGAGACTCCTTTTCGTTCTTGCATTCATTTGCAAGAATTTGCCGCTCTGCGTTGCGTTGTGCCGAGAAGGACATTGTGACAGTGGCGAAGCTTGATCGTTTTGCCCAATGGAAAATATTTGGCCAAGAAGGCTTGTGACAATTCCTCCCATGTAGTAAGAGGATTAGGAGCCTCCAAATAAAGTCATTTCTTCACCTTCCCCCTAAGAGAAAAAGGGAACAATTTAAGCCTAACAACATCCATTGTGGCTCCATTTATCTTCAAGGTATCATAAATTTTCAGAAGCCATCCAAATGCTCATTAGAATCTTCTGTAGGTGACCTACAAAACTGTGATTGCTAGACCATTTAGATCAGTGATGACTTAAGCTCAAAATTATTGGCTGCTACTGCTGGCCTTACGATGGAAGGTTGATGATCATGAGCAGTCGAAATAGCATAGTCCTTCAACTTCAGCTCAAGGTTGGCAACTTAGTTATTGTTTATCGCCATGGTTTCTTCTTTGACTTCCTGTGCTTTTCTTTCTCTCCTTATAACATGAAGTGTCATCTCGATCCTAAGGTATATGGGTGGAATAAGATCTCCTTGACTCCTTGTTCTACTCATAAAAGAGAATAACACCTGAAAAATATAGAGGAAACCAAAGAATATAAAACAAAAGGAAAGAAAATAAAATGCTTGAATTAATCAAATTTTCGCTTATGTTAATATTAACACCAATCCCTGGCAATGATGTTAAAAACTTGATGTGAACTTTCCACAAGTGCACATATCATTCAAGTAATAAATTAAGATCATTCCCATGAGGATTGATATGATTACTAACTTTTACACCAATATCGATTATTTAAATGATCAAAAGGCCATAAAGAAAATGATATTCAAGAGCAAGACAAGAAATCAACCAATAAATCAAATAAACAAATCAAAAAGGATAAATTTCAACCAAGTTTTAAAGGCTTAGGATTAGGAATTCACTATAATACCCATTATGATGAATATCAACCTTATCTTTGCTAATGATCAATTATGTTCTTGAATGTAGTTTGTCCGTAATTATTTAAAGTCTATTCTCTTAGCATTAAAAACGTATTAAAACCCCATTAATTCTACTCTCATGGAAATTAATTAAGTTGAAATCCATTAAGTTCAATGACAACCACTTGCTCCTCGAAGGATCAAGCCTATCTCTAGGTCTCAATTCCTAAGTTTAATTCTTAGATTATCAAGCAATTAGATTTCACCTCTCGATTCTTCACCTAATGCCTAAGATCATATAAGTATGGTGTGCATCATACCACAAGCATTAAACACACTAAGAATGAATCAAGAACAATAATTCCTCATTAACAAATAATCAAGTCAATAATTCAACATAGATGAGTAAGAGTTACATCGTAACCCTACAAAAAAAGGAATTTAGCCACTTATGGCCATTGTAACACAAATAAGAACAATAGATAAAGAAACAATCATGATTTTATCCAAACAAAATAGGAAACAAGAGAGAAAGAAAAAGAAGAGGAAAAACTAGATGTCTCTAATGATTGTCTCTTTTCTTCTTGAACTTGTTTTCAAACCTTTGCCTTCAATCCTTGGTGAAAAGCTACCCGATCTCTCTATCCTTGCTCTATTTATAAGAGGTTTACTATAATAGAAGTGTATCTTGCATTGAATCTCCTCAATTGGTCTCCAAGTATTCAAAGATATTAATTAGGAAACAAAAATGTAACTTACGGGATCACACACAGGGTACCCCATGTGACTTGGGGAATCTACACGGGGTACTCTATGTGGACTTTTGAATGGATTCTAATACCTCACATGGGGTCATGCGAGTTCACATGAGTTACCTCGTGTAAGTTACTATTTTACTTTATGTGATGTCATGAAGTGAGAATTTGACTTTGTAGTCTTCAATAAAGTTATAACTCTCTTTCTTAGCTTTTCAATACACTGGAATCACCTCCTTTCGAACTCTACAACTCAAGTTACTTCCATTTTATCCCACAAAGGTCAAAGATTCTACAAATAATGGTGATGTTGATTACAAGCTCAAATCCTTTGCAATGATTCAATCAAATCTTCATAGAACCATGCCAAAACACTTCTTTTGGACTTAAAAACTTAAGGAGAGGCCAATCATAAGTTAGCAAGGACAATTCAATCTTAAGTGACATAAATTCTAACAAAAATCCATCTAAATTCATCTCTAACAAAGCCCAAGATATGTATTTGTCACTCGCACATCAATTCTTGAAGTTGACAGTCTTTGTAGACTTAGGGTGATGATTAATGTTCCATTCCCCAGTCTTTAGATCAGCCTAAAGCTTAACCCTCCTTTGAGGCCACTATGTTAGCAATGAAATTTGTAGCCTTGAAGATTTGTTAGCTAAAATATATTTATTCACTTACCTTTCAACAAAAAGTAATTTGTTAGTAATTCCACTAGTTTAAAGATCTAATCTACTAAAAAAAGTCACTTTTGAACACAGATTTTCTGGGCTCTACAATTAGCCAAGATGTGCTTGTTTCCACTTAGCTTTTTAGTACCCAAGAAAGCCTAGCTTTTGCGCTTGTTCTAACCAACGATGCTCTATTTTCTACGTAACACCCCCTCCGAAGGGTATCACATTTCAAACCAACTCTTTATAAAATTAATTACCCAAGTTATAAAATGTTTAATCTCATTTAAATACGGGTTTCAAAATTTCTTTTTTGCGAAAAACATCACTTGATCGAATTAAAGTAACTCAAAATATAAAAACTGAATAAATATGCTTTTCATATAAACAGAGTTTACTACCACTTTTCATTCATTAACTTTACATACCCAAAAACATAACACCTAAGACATGAGCCCTTGTCAGAAGACAAATTCCCTAGCCAGGAATGTCTCGATGGATAGAAATCCGACCCAAAGATATATCGAAGTTCTCTCTATGAGTATAGTGAAATTCATTCCACAACTCCCTAATAGGTAAAATAACCTCTACATAAGCAACCGTATAAAATGAAGTAATGATCCCATGGCGAGTCCTACTTACTAATAAAGTAATGTCACCACAATACTCTATATGCCTTGTGTCCCAATGGACACGTCAAGCTTCAGCGCCTTCAAGAAATTGTTGTCTAAAGAAACCTAGCTGATTCCTCATTGTCGTCATCGCAGTCTTCACAGAAGTAGGCATAAAATAGAAACAAATAAAATAATACAGCAAAGAGGTGAGATCCCCTATATCGCATACCAATATGGCAGTAAAGAAACGACATATATGCCCAAAACAGTTCAACATACAATCCACAAAATATCATATGATCAGCAGATAGTTAACAAATAAATAGTCTAATAAACTTGCAGCATATTATCAGGCATAATGATAATTCCATAATAATATTATACCATCATAATATTATATCAGCACAATACTATATCACCACAGTGTAAATGCTGAGTATGCTCATGAACACTAACATGCACATACTCAATGAGTACAAGGACCATCATTATGCACAATGCAACTAGATCCTACTTTATGGAGCTAACTCAAGATCAAAGATGAACGTTCCAGAAGATCGGTCTCCCCTAAAAGACAGTCTATGCCAGATCATGAAAGCAATAGTGGTTGTCAGGCCTGTCAGTGCGTTGCAATCGGTGTTCACGGCTAGGAGTATATATAATGTGATATCATAATCACTGGTGGTAACAATCTTCACCAAGTGAATCACCGCGCCCTGACATCCCCTAAGATCTTTCCCTATCCACTATCCTGTAAGTTCGCGTTCATTCTTTAGGCATAAAACGCCCCAACAGCCATCGGTTGTACAATACTCAATGCATATTCAATCCAATCAAAGTACCATTATACTACTCCCAATGATATTAACGCAACCGCTCATACAGTTGTCTAATACCATTAGTATTTATGATATTATATAATCGCCCATACAATCAATAATACCAAAGATCCACTCGAGTCCAGTACTCCAGTTTCCACAATCCACAATGTTAACACCACAAATTACTTAGTTCAATATGTTAGCTTTACAGCGCAACTCGTTGTTCCTCTCAATCGCGTAACAATATTATCGCATTTTTACAATCACATAACACTTTTGTTACGTTTTCAAATCGCATAAAGATTTTTAAATGTTTTCTCAATTGCGTAGCTAAAAATTACTATTTTTAGATCGCATAAGAGTTTTCTACGTATTTTCGATCGCATAAAATATTTCTAACATATTCTAAGCTTAAATTAATATTTTTCTCACTTATTATCAAAATTTGGCTTTAATTCTAATATTTCTTTGACAAATCAACTATAAATAATAATTTCAACATTTTCTCACTAAAAATAATATTTTCTGCTATTTTTCACAAAACTACATTTCTTTGATTGACTTGGAACATTACAACTCAAAATTTCCTAATGCGCTTCAAAACCCAAAGGATGAGCTATACGTCAACAAATTTCAAGTTTTAACTTTTATTTCACTAATTAAGAATTAGTTTGCTTTCTTTTTAGGTCTAAAAACCTATTAAATTAATTTCCTATCAATCAAATACTTTATCCTACACTTAGTCAAATAATTTTGGATTAAGGATATCAAAAATTAGTAGTTGCCGAATTCCACATTTTGCTTCATAAATCATATATAATTATTTTCTAACACTTTAATCCTTGTAAAAACACTTAATTAAATTTCTTATTATAAAATCATGTAATCCTTAATTAGGAAAATAATTTTGAACACTTGGTTCCCTTGGTGATATTGAAACCGTGAGCCTCTAGGGTTCTTTAGAACCATCATACCATTTTCATCATGTAAATCACATCCTATTTTACATAAAAATCAACATACTTTCTAAATCACATATTAGCATACTATCAAAGTTATAAGCATACCAAACACATATATAAACCAAGCATACTTATCTAAGCAATAAAACAATCACACAATATAATCTAATTAGCACAAACCAATAATTAACAATCGAGTGAATAAATCCTCACATATATTTTCCACTCACAAACATAAACAATTCCATTCCTTCACCACCACATATGGCCGATGAGGTTAATCTCCCTCTTACCTGGTTGATGTCCTCCTAGCTCCTCGTAGGACTCATTTTGTATCATATTTTCACCACCAAGTAGATCTTAGAATCAAAACAGACACATAAAAATTAGTATCTAAAGCTTGATTAAGATGACCATAGATCAAAGATGGCCTTAGGATTCTAAGAATCAAATAAGAAGTTAAGTTTCAAGACCTTTACTTTGAAACCTTAGAACTTAAATCCAAGATTTAAGCATGAAGATGATGGATTTAGACCAAAGTCTCAACATCAAAGAGTCTTAGAATGATGTGAGGATTCAAGAAGTATGATTGGTTGAAATTAAACAAACTTGGACGGTGGTCTTAGGGTGGTTGAACGTGAGCTTCCTTGAATGGACAAGGTATGAACTTTTTGATCTTCAACTTGAAGAACAAGGTGGAAGATGATAGAACTTGACTAAGATCTTAACTACAAAGTGTTTTAGAATTGTCTATAGGTTCTAGATCTAAGGTTGTTTGAAATTATTGAAGATTGGAAGGTGTTTCAATGGGTTTGGCCATGAGCCTTCAAGAGAAAAGAGAAGATGAAGTTCTTTGTGTTCTTGGAAGATTGGAAGAGAAAGAAAAGATGAAGGGTTTCTTCTTGTTATAAAGTGTTTAGGAAATGAAATACAAAGTCCAAAAATGAAGTGTATGGCCATGGGGTTCTTTTAAGAAAAGATGAGAGAATTGGTTGCATCACAAAGTAATGGAAATGAAATGATTCAGCCTATGCTCAATGCATTGGCCATGGAGTAGCTTAGGATAGAAAGACTATGGCTTGTTTTGCAAGACAAAACATAAGCACATGGGCTCACATGGGTGCACATAGTTTAGGTTATCAAGTGGTCATCTATTGATCATTAGAAAATTCAAGAACCTCCTAGAACAACATAGGTGGTCGTGTGACTCATTAGGATAGCTAACTAAGTTTTGTTTCCAACTAAATTCTAGTTACACTTAGCTTAGATAGTTAATTCATCTAGTTGTATTTAAACTAACTTAGTTAGATCATTTAGTTACATTCTAACTATCTAATCACATGACTAAATCATGCTCTTGTCATGTATAGGCAATGATTCTAGAAACTCTAAATATTTTTCTAGTAACTAAAGACTCTAAGTATATGCAAACTTAGTTTGTTCCATTTAGTTACTAATTAGACTATTAGAGTAACTAAGTTAGATTTTCTAGTTACTTAGCTAACTAGTCTAACCACTTTTGTTGACTTTTTAACAAACTAACTTGATTCTAATTGGTTGGTCATTAATCTATGTAATGATGGTTCATCATTACTCCTAAGATATTTAGCTTAGATATTTTCAGCTTTTATGATTACACTTAAGACATTTTCTGCTTAGAAATTTTCATCCAAATATTTTTAAAAAGATATTTTCACCTAGATATTTTACATAGATATTTTCCTGAGATATTTTCCCGTTAGATATTTATCCTTAGATATTTACTAGGTGAGTCATCATAGAATTTTTGAGAATAGTTGAGTCAGCATTCTACTACCTTCTAGAGTATGGTGAGTCACCATTCTAGAAAATGGTGAGTCTTCTAGAAAAAGAATGACAAGACAAGCTCAAAATATCTTAAAAGAGTAAGTAGTCAAATTGAATTTGTCTTCTAGCTTGAGTAGTAAATTTGAATTTCTCTTCTTTAAGTTGAGTATCCAATTCGCCTTTTTCCTGCTTACCATTGGCCCATCGCTTTGACTCATCGCATCAAGATATTTTCTAGCAGATATTACCCAATGGACAATATCTACTGCTATTATTACACAATGGATAATAGAAAACTCAGATACAGAAAACCTGTGTCAACTGTTCCCGATTTCGGGTTTAGTAAGATCCCCCGATCACGTCTTGACAGTCCGAAACTTTCTGGTCCAGGAAAAATTTTTATTTTTTTTCGGACCTGCCTCAAACACACATACAGCTTAATATAATATTAAAATAATCACAACCTCAGAAAATTTCACAAAAATTCTCAAAAAACATAAAAATTATAAAACTCATATATTTTTAGAAAAAATGAAATTCAGGCATATATTTCAAAAATAATATTAAAATAATCAAAATAATATTAGAATATTCAAAATAATTAAAAAATCTCAAAAATTCACAAAAACTCATAAATATTATAAAACTTATTTATTTCAAGAAAAACCAAAAAATCAGGATGTTACATTCTACATCAAGAAGGATAATCACGTTGATGCTAGCTTGATTCTAGAAAAGGCCTTTATTAATGGCCATCTCTGAAGCTACTTTGTCAATTGCTTAAACCTTCCTTCCTTGATTGACTTATGTATAACATTCCAAAAGACTATACAATTGTTAGAACAATAGATAATTGAGTTGTGCCACTTATAGTATTTTTTGCCTTTGATGTCCTTTGACTTCAGAATGTGATGACTTTTAGGTAGTTGAATGTTCTTGTCTTTCAACAAGAAATAAAAAATCTAGTCAACCTTGGTAATATAAAACAAGTATTCCTCTTTAGCTTAATCCCATTATTTCTCCTTAGTTTTAGATGCTCTCAATGTCGAGTAAATGTAGGATGAGCCTTCAAGGATATCTACTACATTAATCTCTCCTTCTTCATTAGGCATGAACTCATTAATGACTGGATAGCCTGACCAGCTTGCCAAGCAAATTGCATGGGGGGCTCTGTTAACCCTAGATGATCACTTTCATTCCTTATCCTTGATTTAGGTTTTATACTGAATGGTCCTTGAAACTAGTTATAGAAAATATGGAAAGTTAGTCAAAATCAACCTTTCTTTTAGGAAATTTAGCATACCTTCAATAGCTAACTTTGTGTATTCTCATTTTGGAAAAGTGGGTTGACACAAAGCTTTAGCTTCTTGGAATCTCTCTAGATAGTCAATCATAGTTTCCTCAGCCTTGGCTTAATCATTATCAAATCGGTGATTGAAAACTTTGGTTGAATTTTATAGAAGTAGCATGAAATAGCTAACCATCTTATTCCATCTTAAAACTAAACTAAGTGACAAGTTCACATACCATCTGTGAGCCAATTAGGTTAAGGAAAATGGAAATAGCTGATAGGTGATAGAAATCATTCTGGTCGAGCTCGTCGCATTGAGGAGTGAAATAGATAATATGATATAGGGTGGTTTGACCGTCTTCCCTAAAAATTGTTGAGAACTTTGGGTACTTATACCCCTTTGGAAGGGGGCTCAGTTGGTCAATCTACTTGGGAATTTGCTTCTTGTAAACTAACATCTCATCCAACTTTAAACTTACCCAAAAATGCCTTTTGATTATGTTAGTTATATATTCCAAGTTGGGCATGTTTTTGGAGGTTGACGAATAATAAGGTGGCTGATTTAGCTTTGCTTCAGGGGCCAGGAAATAATAATGCATCTGATTAAGCCCTAATGCAACCACTAGTGCATAAAGCCTTGTATTCGATATTTCCTATGACTGAGGTGTAGCAAATGGTGGAATGCTAGTGTATAACTGGGTGGTGAATTGATAGGACACATATGTTTCAGCTGCAGGTTGCCTTACGGGCCCATTACCACCAAAATTTCTAATGGGAGATTCAGCTGATTAGCTGAAACACTATTAGTGTTCCCTAGAGCAACCAAAGTCCTATGTGCTATTTGCACCTGACCATGTTGCAATGATGACACTGTTGGCCTCAGTATTGATTAAATTTGATAATTTGTCTGTCTTGTCAGCTTTAATAATTAGTTTAGAAATTTAATTTCATTGAAAGCTAAAAGTTATGGGTAATTCTCAATTAATAGTCAAACAATTGTCTAGAGAATACAAATGCATTGATGAGAAATCGATCAAGTACTTAGCCTTTACAACGAGATTGTTATATGGATTCGATAAGGTTATAGTACAACATATCCTAAAGGAAGAAAGTTTGGAGGCTAATGAGTTGGCCCAAATAGCTTTTGGTTATAAAATTTCAAGTGATGCATTAGTAAAGTTAATTGAGATAAGAGAAAAACTCTACCCATTCAATAGAGCAAAAATATGTACAATCAAAAATTTAGATCCAACTGATTGGAGAAAATTGATTATGGATTATTTAAAAGTTCTTACTTCACCAATTGAAAAGAAAAGAAAATACATAGCTCTCCATTATGTTATAATGGGTGATTCACTTTATAAAAAGGTAATAAATGGGAATCTATTAGTTTGCTCAAGTGAAACTAAGGCTTATTTAGCTTTAGCAGAGGTCCACAAAGGTATATATGGTACCCATCAAGCTAATGAAAAAATGAAGTAGGTATTACTTCGACAAAGAATTTATTGTCCAACTATGGTTAAGGATTTTAATTGCTATACTAAATCACGTGAAGAGTCTTAGGAACATGGAAATATTCAACATGTCCTAGTTAGCGAGTTATATTCAATTGTAAAACCAGGCCATTTTGAGGATGGGCACTCGATATAATAGGCTAGATACACCCACCATCATCTAAGGGTCATAAGTATATCTAATGGCTGATGATTATTTTACCAAATGAGTCGAAGTCATTCCTTTAAAGTATGTTACTTAACAAGATATAATTGGTTTTATTGAAGAACATAATGTACATAGGTTTGGTATACCTCAAACCTTAACAATTGATCAGGGAGCTGTATTTATTGGTTAAAGAATTGTATAATATGATGAGTCAAGAAATATTAGAATGATTACTTCGAAACTATATTATGCCCAAACAAATGGTCAAGTTGAACCAGTTAATAAGATCATTATTAATTTGATTAAAAACCATGTTGGTTAAAATCCAAAGAACTAGCATGACACACTAAGTCAAATTTTATAGGCTTATCGAAATCATACAAAGGAGGTAACTAGATGTACGCCTTATAAATTGGTTTATGACCTTGAAGCTATATTGTCAATCAAAGTTAACCTTAATTATATAAGGTTGCATCATCAAGATGAACTCCCGGTGAAAAACATTGGTGTTCAATGTTTGATAAATTAAACAATTTAGACAAAGAAAAGTTAAGTGCTTTAGAAAATTTAATTTGACAAAAAGAAAAAATAGAAAAATTCTATGATCATCAACTTAAATCTAAAGAATTTAAACTTAATGATTTAGTGTGGAAAATTATCTTGCATATGGACAAGAACTCGATGAAATAAGGAAAGCGGTCCCTTAATTGGAATGGACCTTATCAAATTGAAAAGGTTAATTCACAAAAAAAAGTCTCCTCGATTAATAGCAAATATTTAAAAGTACATAGCCAAACAATTCATAAATTGAATATTTCATATTAATATTGCAAATTCGATTTGCATGAAAACCTAAGTAAAAAAATAAAAATAAAATAACAATAAAACAACAAAGTCTTTATAAGTTATGCATAGAGAACTTAAGTTTCTCAAGGGTTTCTTCAGCTTTCTTCATCGAAGCTTTAACATTTATGAAGCTAGGTTTTGAAGTGCTAAGTGGTCCCATTGATGACTAGGGAAGCTCAGGTAAAGAGGGAGATGTTTCTCAACCTCAATTACTTTGGTAAAGAGAGATCCTCATATTCTCTCTTACCATTGTCCAAGTCATACCCTAAGTACAAGGCATTTCCAAAATCCATCTCAGCCTAGTTCCACCAAGGGATACCCATGAGAGAAAAATCATATTTCTTTCAATTCTATTCAATCATCATCTTTTCAAACATGTAACATATGCATATACAAGTTTTTCTCATCATGGATATTCAAACTCATCATCTATTTTCATATGATTCCAAACTCATCATAAAAAAAAATCATTCTCAATTTGGTATGAATGCATAATCATTTCACAATTTAAAGAATTTCAATCATGTAATTCAAATTTTAAAGTTTATATTTAGGTCCCGTGGGGTAAAGAACTCTATTTCCATCAATTTCAGACTAAAATCCTTAATTTAAGAGCCTAGTAATCGATTACAGCTTGATAAAACCTTTGTAATAGATTACAAGGATGTTGTAATCGATTACATCTCATCCAGAAGCCTGGTAATTAATTACATAGGCTATGTAATCGATTACCAGCTTGATAGAACCTTTGTAATCGATTACAAGGATATTGTAATCAATTACATCTCATCCAGAAGCCTGGTAATCAATTACATGGGCTATGTAATCAATTACCAGCTGCCCAGAAATGCATTTCACAGCTCCAAAAGCTTGGTAATCGATTATAAAGGCTATGTAATCAATTACAACGTGAAAATTTGCATAAAATAGAGTCTTTAACCCATTCTAACCCAAACCAAACCATTAAACGCCAATATCAATGTCAAACAATCACAAATATGCATTCAAATCACTCATACAACACCGAATATCAATATGGGTATGAAACCCATTTTTCAAACTTTGTGAACTGATGAGCCTTTAAAAATTCATATTTTTATAGTTCAAAATCTTAGATTTTCATCATCTTTTAATCTCTTTGATTGATTGTTGTTGTGAATTTGACAAGTACATCGAATCGTAAAAGTAATAAAAAGTGAGTAAGAGTATCGTCCCATGAGGATTAAGTTATTAATTACTAATTTAACTGAAAGTGACACTATTTAAGCTAACGAAGAAAAAGAGTTTTTGCAAATTCAATTAAAAAAATTACAAATAAGCAAAATAATAAATCAAACAGGTAAAAAACAATGGTATTAAAGCATTAAGGTTCAAACTTAACTTGAACTATTTAAAAGTACATTCAAATATTAGTTTAACTATGTTTTATTTCAATGATTTATGGTTAATTCCTAAAATTAATTAATACTCAATCCCTTGGTATATTAATCCTTTTATACTGTTTGGAATTAACTAATTCCTTAATCTAACCCTAAATAGAAAGTCATTATCAAGAATGGGGGAATTAAAAGAAAGACCACATAACCCACAACGTCTATTCCAAGTGATTGCAGAAATTATGGTGTTTATCACATGTTCTAGGTTCATGCAAATTTTCTCAAATCATACATCAACCCAAAAGATCATTCCCAAATTGATCAAGTTTAGAAAAACATCAAGAATAGAGATAAACACGTAAATCATAAAATAGAAACATAAATTAAACCCATAAAAGATGTTACATTATCAAAGTTCAAGATCCATCATCCCCCTAACAAAGGAAAAATTAGTTACACATGAAAAAAAAAGAACACAAAGGGAAGAATATGACAAACTCCATTGTAGAAAGGTGGAAAAGTTGAAGAAAATTCCTAATCTTCAAGCCTAATTGCACCCACACTACATTAGGGTTTAAAGAAAATCATGCTGCTATTACGTATTCAGCGCTCACTATCCAGCGCTCAAGCACTGGATCACTTAAAGGGAAAACTTGCGCGCTCAGGTGGTGGGTGTCTAGCGCTCAGGTGCTGGACACTGGATGAAAATTCTTTCTTTTCTTCCTTGTTCAAGTATCCAATCTTCTCTATGTGCAATTACTAACAAAAATACTTAAAAACACGTAATAAGAACACAATCAAAATAATAAAAACATAACAAGACTTGAGAACAAAACTAAATAAAAAAATTAAAAGATGATGAAAACCCAAGATTTTGAATCATAAAAATATGAATTTTTGCAGGTTCATCATTCTCCCAAACTTAAGATTTTGCTTGTGCTCAAGCAAAAGGAAAAATAATAACAAAACAAAAAGACTAAACACATACTCAAACATGGCAACACCGAGTATTGAAAATCATTCATATCCTTATAAATTTAAGTTCAAAGTGTCATACATGAACAATCTAATTGTAACATCGTCTCTCATATGCAACTCTCATGGATAAATGACTTCCAAAAAACATGAATGAAAGACCCAATCTCCTCATAAAGTACAATCCCAATAGGTTTATAATACTACAAATGCACATCAAATTCACATCCATAAGGTTATTTTTCATCTCTCTCTATATTAATGTAAACAACACATAACCAAGGATCAAAATGGACTTTATGAAGCTTGTAATATAAGGCCAAGGGTATGAGTTAAGAAAGAAAGGGTATGATAATGAAAACAAAAGTTGAGATACAAAATCATGCAAATTTCATAATCCAAGCTTCAAAATATTGAACAAGTGCAAAATGGAGCATAAGAAACAACACAACATTCACTTTTTTTAAATTTTTAAATTTTTTCTTTTGTTCTCTTTTTAACAACCTCCATCTCCCAAACTTATTTCTTTGTAATATTTTGGGTAGACTTTCTCTTTTTTTTTTCTTTTTTTTTGTGGCTCTTGAAATACTTCATGCACAAAAAAATGAAGGCTTGAATAATAAAATAATACAAAATATGCACTCAATAAAGGTTATGTAAGAGAGGAATTTTTTTATGTGGGTATCAGAAATGGAAAATGTTTGTAAAAGAAAAGAAATAAAGGTCAAACAATAACATGGCTGCAAAAAAGAACTTAAGGACAAACTGTGTATACAGGTTGGCTTTAAAAGCTCAAATGGTCTAAAGAAGGCCCTTATCATTTCATTAATCATGCATTGCCTAGGATTTCGCCTCAAGAGAGAATCAAACAACTTTTAGATGCAAATCATTCACACACATGCATTCCCATAAACATTCTCTAAGCTTGACATGCAATTAAATTTCAAGGTCTATCAAACATAAAGATGGGAAGAACATCCATACACAATTGAAACAATAGATATAAATGTAACTCATAGATTCTCATGTGCTATCCCAATAAATTAGATCAATCCACAATACAAACAATCATTGGCTATTCAATTCAACACACCGACATGCACAGTATGACTTAAAACATAATAGGGTGATGACAACAAAATAAAATCAATAAAAAAATAAAATATTTAAGAAAGGAAAAGAAAAACTCTTTTTGGTGGCCAATAACTATATACATCCCCCTACAAAGGCTCTAAACTCAGGAAGGCACTTAAGCCAACTCAACATTACCTTTAAAACAAAAACAGAAAAATGTTAGTTAATAAAATAAAAATAAAAATAAAAATAAAAATAAAAATAAAAGAGAAAAATAGAGAAAATATGGGTTGCCTCCCAAAAAGCATTTGTTTAACATCATTAGCTCGACATTGCCTTTTCAACTCATCAAGGTGGCTTAAAGCAGGAGAAATAGGATGACACTTTTCTTTTATCAGATCTTTGCCTCTATACTCGGTCACTGGCCTTGGAATCCTCTCCAAAGGCATTTTGGACTTGATGTGAACCTGATTGTTCTGAATACACCTTAGCATGCGAAATCTCATTAGGCCATGGAGGTCTCAATTTTTTAACAGATGACAGATCATGTTTCAAGTTGCCAGAAAATTTCAGATCCTTTTGCAACAAATTCTGAGAATTGGGAGGATCTTTCTCTGTACCAACAATCTCAGAGATAGGAGGACCTTTCTCTTTCTCATCAGTCTTAGAAATAAGAGAGTCAACATTAATCAATGGTGGAGAACTCTTACTAGTCAATTCCTATTAAGGCTTATTTTTAGTGCAATTAATGGAAGCATAAAGATCTAATGTTGATGAAGACTTATCAAAGACATTGATAGTCATTTGATCTCCATCCACCCTCAAAATAAGATCACCTCTAAGTACATCTATCATAGCTCCTGAAGTAGCCAGAAATTACCTTCCAAAATTAAAGGAATGTGATGATCTTCATCCATGTCTACAATGAAAAAGTCTATGGGAAAAATGAATTTGTCCACCTTTACAAGCACATCTTCGACCACACCCCAAGGATATACATGTGATCTATTAGCGAGTTGCAGCATAGTGAAAGTGGGTTTTGGATCCTTCATGCCTAATTTTTCATAGATAGACAGTGGCATCAAGTTAATGCTGGCTCCCAAATCACAAAGTGCTTTTCTTGAAAATTGTGAACCAATCTCTCAAGGAATGGAGAAACTACTGGGATCTTTGAGCTTTGGTGGCAACTTCTTTTTTAAAATAGCACTGCACTCTTCAGTATGTGCCACGGTGACTCCGTCTTCAAGCTTCCTCTTTCTAGATAAGAGCTCTTTCATAAACTTAGCATATGATGACATTTGTTCAAGAGCTTTAGCAAAGGGGATGTTTATTTGTAATTTCCCGAAGAAACTTTGAAAACTATCTATCTTACTTCTCTTGAGTTTCCTTCTTCAATCTTTGAGGGAATGGAAGCCTAGCATATAGTGAAGGGTCCAATGGTTTACCCAAAACTAAGTCCTTCTTCTTTCTTCGTACTCTCGGCTGGTCCTCTTTCTGTTTGTCCTTCTCAACCTCTTCCTCTAGAACATCTTTTTCTTGATCAGGCATTGGAAGATCAATTCCTTCCTTGGCAACATCTTCCTTTAGCTGAGGGCTAACAACTCTTCCACTTCTTAAGGAAAATGGCCAGAACCTGCTCATTTGAATTCACAACTGCATCACTTGGTAAGGTGCTTGGAAGTCTCTCAGAGAGTTATTTTGTTATTTGACTAACTTGATTCTCTAAACTTCAAATAGCAGCCCTTTGATTATGAAAATTAGCCCTTATTTCCTCTATAAAAGTGGACGTCTGTTGCATAAAAGAAGAAGTTTTTTGCACGAAAGTGGATGTTTGTTGCAAAAGCTTTTCAAGTGCAATCTTAAGAGAAGACTTCTGCTTAGGTTGAGCATTCAGTGGAATTGCTTGATTCTTCCAAGAGAAATTGGGATGATTTCTCTAACCTGGATTATATGTATTAGAATATGGATTACCTTGGGGTCTTGAAGGATTTCCCATGTAATTGACCTGTTTTGGAGAAATGAAACCAGAGTTACTTGCTTCACATCCACCATTAGCATGATTGCCACCATAGAAGTCACAAATTAACACTTGGTGGTTCACTAAATTCAGCTGCAAATTCCCAACTTGCTTAGTATGGTTGGCTGACTGTTGCGTAATACTTTTATTTTGAGCAAGTAAGGCATCAAGAGTATCAAGCTTCATAACTCCCTGTTTGACTACTGTTCTTCCACTAGGCAACTGATATTCATTGGTAGCCATAGTCTCAAACAATTCCTGAGCTTCTTCAAGAGTGTTAGTGTTCAAAGATCCACCTACAGATGCATCCACCACAAGTCTTGTGGAATGATTCAAACCATTATAAAAGATCTGCATTTGCTGCTAAACTTCAAATGCATGATGAGGACATTTTGTAAGCAGTTCCTTAAATCTTTCCCATGTTTTATAGAGAGATTCTCCTTGATTTTGAGTAAAGTTAGCAATCTCACTCCTCATCTTCACAAACATTGACAGAGGAAAATACCGAGTAAGGAACTAATTGACCAAATCATCCCATGTAGAAATGCTTCCTTGAGGCTGGGCTTATAGCCAGCTCTTTGTTTTATCTCTCAAAGAAAATGGAAAAAGTCTTAATCTGATGGCATCATTAATAGTTCCATTATATTTGATAGTATCACAAAGTTGTAAGAACTTAGCAATGTGCAAATTTGAATCTTCTGCTTGACCTCCTCCAAACTGATTCCGTTGCACTAGCTGTAGAAGAGCTAGTTTAATCTCAAAATTATTAGCCTGAATAGTAGGACGCATAATACTGGTTGAGACATTTTCAACAGATGGAGTTGCATAATTAGCCATAGTGCGTCTTCTCGGTGCATTAGTGTCAGCCATTTTCTCTCCTTCAATTCTTTTTCCTTCTTTGATTGCTCTTTCTATTCTGGTTATCTCTGCATCAAAGAGTAATCCTTCTGACTCAAAAGAGCCTTGCATAAACAAACAAACAAGCAAATTAGAGTGAAGTAAAGAAAAGAAATTAAAAAATAAAAAAATAAAAAAATAAAAGACTAATAAAAATAAACAAAGAAAATAAAAATAAAAAAGAAATAAATAAAAAAGAAAATAAAATAAAGAAAAATAAAATTAAATAAGAAAAATAATCATCTATAAATAAAGAAAATTTAAAAAAATTAAAAATTAAAAATAAACAATTAAAAATAAAATTAAACAAAGAAAAATAAATGCTTGAATTAGTGTCTTTTCAATTACTATTTAATATTAATAACAATAATCCTCGGTAATAATGCCAAAAACTTGTTGTGAATCGATAAGTAAACCAAATCGCAAAAGTAATAAAAAGTGAGTAAGAGTATCGTCTCACGAAGATTAAGTTATTAATTACTAAATTAACTGAAAGTGACATTATTTAAGCTAACAAAGAAAAAAAGTTCTTGCAAATTCAATTAAAAAGAAATATAAATAAGCAAAATAATAAATCAAATGGGTGAAAAACAATGGTATTAAAGCATTAAGGTTTAGACTTCACTTCAACACTTTAAATGCATATTCAAATATTGGTTTAACTATGTTCTATTTTAATGATTTTTGGTCAATTCTCAAAATTAATTAATATTTAATCTCTTGGTATATTAATCCTCTTACACTGTTTGGAATTAACTAATCCCTTAGTCTAACCCCAAATAAAAAGACATTATCAAGAATGAGGGAATTAAAAGAAAGACCACATAACCCACAACGACTTTTCCTAACGATTGCAGAAATTATAGTGTTTATCATATATTCTAGGTTCATTCAAATTTTCCCAAATCATACATCAACCTAAAAGATCATTCCCAAATTAATCAGGTTTAGAAAAATATTAAGAATAGAGATAAACATGTAAATCATAAAATAGAAACATAAATTAAACCCTTAAAAGATGTTACATAATCAAAGTTCAAAATCCATCATCCCCCAAATAAAGGAAAAATTAGTTACACATGGAAAAAAAACACAAAGGGAAGAATATGACAAACTCCATTGTAAAAAGGTGGAAAGGTTGAAGGAAATTCCTAATCTTCAAGTCTAATTGCACCCACACCACATAAGGGTTTGTACCTCTTGAGAGCTACTGCGTTCTGTCCAGGTGTGTAAAAGTGTGTTGAATTTAGCATAATTTTCTTTTAAATAAAGAAAATTGCACTGCTATTACGCATTCAGCGCTCAAGTGCTCACTATCCAATGCTTAGGTGCTGGATCACTTAAAGGGAAAACTCCAGCGTGCAACGTGCACTTATGTGGTGGGTGTCTAGTGCTCAGGCATTGGACGCTGGATGAAAATTCTTTCTTTTCTTCCTTGTTCAAGCATCCAATCTTCTCCATGTGCAATTATCTAACAAAAACACATAAAAACACATAATAAGAACACAATTAAAATCATAAAAACATAACAAGACTTGAGAATAAAACTAAATCAAAAAGATTAAAAAAGGATGAAAACTCAAGATTTTGAACCATAAAAATATGAATTTTTGTAGGCTCATTAATTCTCAATTTTTATTATGTTTTAGTATTTTAAATTGTGTACTTATTACGTGTTTTATGTGTTTTTATAGGTAATTGTATATGGAAAGGACTGGACATTTGAAAAAGCAAGAAAAAGAGAATAAAAAGCATTCAGAAGCCCAGCGCTTAAGCATTGGGTGCCCAACGCCTGAGTGCGTAGTGCCCATTGCCTAAGCACGCATTGCACATAGAAGAATTCCAAATTAGTGTCTCAACGCCTAGGCGCAGGGAAGGCAGCGCTGAATGCGCGTTGCGTTTCAACAAACTTCATAAAGAGTGTCAAGTCAACACTTGAGCACTGAATGAGTAAACAACAACATTAATTCTTTATAAAAAGAAAAGTTATGCCAAATTGAATACACACCTGGATAGAACGTAATAGCCGTTAAGAGGCAAGAAAGTTAAAATGGCATGGGAGCAATTAGGCTTGAAGATTAGGAATTCTCTTTAACATTTCCACCTTTCTACAATCGAGTTTGTCGTATTCTTCCCTTTGTGTTCTTCTTTTTCCATGTGTAACTAAACCTCTTTTGTTAGGGTGATGATGGATCTTTAATTTTGATGATGTAACTTCTTTTATGTGTTTAATTTATATTTTTGTTTCATGATTTATGTGTTTATCTCTATTTTTAATGCTTTTCTAAACTTGATCAATTTGGGAATGATTTTTGGTTTAATGTATGATTTAAGAAAATTTACATGAACCTATAACTTGTGATAAATACCATAATTTCCACAATCATTAAGAATAGATGTTGTAGGTTGTGTGATCTTTCTTGTAATTCCCTCGTTTATGATAATGTCTTTTCTTTTTGGGGTTAGGTTAAAGGATTAGTTAATTCTAAATAGTGTAAAAAGGATTAATATACCAATGAATTGGTATTGATTAATTTTTAGAATTGAGCATGAATCATTGAAATAGAACTTGATTAAACCAATATTTGAAATTATATTAAAAGAGTTCAAGTGAAGTCTGAACTTTAACACTTTAATCTCATCATTTTTTCACCGTTGATCTGATTTTTGATTTATTTTTAATTATTTTTTATTATTGTTTCCTTTTATTTTTATTTTATTTTTATCAATTCTCACTTTCGGTAGCTTAGATAGTGCTTTTTTAATGAAATTAATAATTAGCAATATAATCTCCATGGGACGATACTCTTATTCACTCTTTATTACTTTTGCGATTTGGTGTACTTGCCAATATCATAACAAGTTTTTGTCTTTATTCTACGAGGATTATTAATTGTCAATATTAAGTAGTAGTTAAAAAAAACACTAATTTAAGCATTTATTTTATTTTTGTTAATTTTATTTTTCTTTTTAGTTTATTTCTTTTTAAATACTCTTGTTTATTTTGTTTATTTTTATTAGTCATTTATTTTTATTTTATTTTTAATTTCTTTTCTCTACTTCACTTTGGTTTGCTTGTTTATTTGTTTAGCGAGGTACTGTGGATTCAGAAGAATTATTCTTTGATTTAGAAATTGAAAGAACAGCAAGAGCAAACATAAGAGCTAACAAAGAAAGAAATTGAATTGAATAAGAAAAGATGGCAAAAAATACAACTGAACGAAGAAGACGAACTTTACCTGACTATGCAACTCCTTCTTTTGAAAATGTTTTAACCAGTATTGTGTGACCTGCCTATTACCAAGTGACCTCAATACTCAAGAGGGGGGTGAATTGAGTATGAAAACTAAGTTCGCAAATCTTTCACAAATCGTTTGATAACTTATTTTTGTTGAAGCTATTGAATGATTAGAAATAATTGGAAGGATGAGATAAACACTTTTACTTATAACAGAAATAGTCTACAGAGACAGTATCCAAGAAAATCAATAAAACAGTATACAAAATAAACAGAGGAGGGTTTAGAGATAACAAACACAGTCGTTTATCCTAGTTCGATCACCAATCCACTTGTGATCTACGTCCAGTCCCCAAGCAACAACTTGAGATTTTCCACTATATCTTCAAGCTTCAATGAGTGCTTGACAACCACTACAACCTTGAGCACTCAACCCTTTTGGGATACCTCTCCCTTGGAGCTTGAGTCTCTTCAACTAAGGGATGCCTCACCCTTTACACTTTTGGAGGGATGCCTCACCCTCTTTACAAAGCAATAATGATAGATAGAATGAAGTTCTCAATAGAGCAGATGAATACAAATTGAAGCTCTAATATGCTCTCAAATATTTTTCACGTTTTTGACAAAAAAGAGCAATAAAATGATTTGAGGATTGATTCACGTTTGGATGTATTGGTAATCACTTTTTGGTTCAAGGTCAACCTCAAATAAAGACCCAACTTTGGTATTTATAAGTTTCTCATTTAATAGAGCCGTTGGGGTTTTAAGGGCATGCATTAAATGCATTAAATATAGCCGTTGGACGTTGTCGATTCTTGTAATCGATTACAAGCTTTCCAGGTAATCAATTACATATGTTGTTCCAACGTGTTCTTGACTTTCGGGCTCTGTAAATCGATTACATTCTTGGTGTAATCGATTACATGGCTTCGATTGTGTGTAATCGATTACATTATTGGTGTAATCGATTACATGACTTCTGACTTTCTTTGTGTAATCGATTACAATATCCATGTAATCGATTACATGACTCTTTGAACGTGTTCATGCTTTTCTGGGCTTGATATAATCGATTACATATATTGTGTAATCGATTGCATGGCCTCTGACTTGCTTGTAATCGATTACATTTCTCATGTAATAATTTACATGCCTTTTGTTTGCTGTGTAATCGATTACAAACATCATGTAATCGATTACATTGACCTCTGAACACATTTTTCAAGTCCAATAAAGCTTGTAAGTCATTTCTAACACCTTGAGACAATTGTTTAAACATGAATCTTTTTAAGAGTGTTAGTTTTAAGATTGAAACACAAGTTTTCTTGAAAGCCATGTTTATCTTTGAAATTTCTCATTAATTTTGAAATTTTATATTGAAAAATCATTTGAGAAATCTTGAGAGCAATTAACATTAGTGTCCTAAGTCTTATAACTAAATAAACCTTCTTGTCTTCTTTCTTTGATCTTGATTTTTCCTTTTGCGCTTGATCTTCACTAATGCACTTGATCTTCGCTTTTGTCTTTGTTATCATCAAAAATCATTTGACATGCCTTAGAGCCATAAGCATTCACACTGCCATCCAAACAAACAATTTTGAGATTAAACCAGCTTTGCTATAGTTGGTACAATAGAATCAGTTTGGGGGAGGTCAGGTAGAAGATCCCAACTTGCACAGTGCTAGTTTCTTACAGCTCTGTGACACTATCAAATATAATGGAGGTAGTGATGATGTCATACGATTAAGACTTTTTCCATTTTCTTTAAGAGATAAAGCCAAGAGCTAGCTACAAGCCCAACCTCAAGGAAACATCATTATGTGGGATCAGTTGGTGAGTAAATTCCTTATTTGATATTTTCCTCCCTCTACGTTCATCAAGATTAAGAGTGAGATTATATGTTTCACTCAAAATCAGGGGGGAATCTCTGTATGAAGCTCAGAAGAGATTTAAAGAGTTGTTACGAAAATGTCCATACCATGCTTTTGAAGTTTGACAACAGGTACATATCTTTTATAATGGTTTAGATCTTGCCACTAGAGCTATGATGGATGCATGTGAAGATGGATCTTTAAACACTAAGACTCCTGAAGAGGCTCAGGAAGTATTTGAGATTATGGCTACCAATCAATACCAGTTGCGTAGTAGAAGATCTACTGTTAAACAGGGAGTTATGAAGGTTAGCACAGTTGATGTTTTACTTGCACAGAATAAGATGATTCTGCAGCACATTGCCAACCTTACCAAGCAAGTTGATAGTATGCAGGTAAATTTAGTTAATCACCAAATTTTAACTTACAATTTTTGTGGAGACAACTATGTTAATGGTCAATGTGAGGCAGGAAAATCAGGTGTTATTGCTCCAGAGCAGGTCAACTATATGGGAAATCCTTCGAGACCACAAGGTAATCTTTATTCTAATATATATAATTGAGGTTGGAGGAATCATCTCAATTTCTCTTGAAAGAATCAAGCGATACCACTGAATGCTTAACTCGAGTAAAAGTATTCTCTTGAGAGTACACTTGAAAAGTTTATGCAACATACCTCTACTTTTGTGCAACAGACTTCCACTTTTATGGAGGAAATAAGGGCTAATTTTCAGAATCAAGGAGCAACCATCCGAAGTCTAGAAAATCAAGTGGGACAGATATCTAGACAGCTCATAGAGAGACCTTAAGGTAGCCTACCTAGAGACACTGTGGTAAATCCAAAGGAGCACTGTAACGCAATCACATTAAGAAGTGGCAAAATTTTGGAAGGACCAGTGGAAGAAATATCTAGTTCCTTAGCAAAAAAAAAAAGGCAAAATGATGTTCTTACTAAGGATGTTTCAATTGAAGATGCATCTGAAGTAAAGGTCTCTACTGAAATTAAAGTGAAGGGAGAAAGAAGAAAGAAGAAAGATTTAGTTTTGAATAAACCTCTTGACCCTTCACTATACGCTAAGCTTCCATTCGCTCAGAGGTTGAAGAAAGACACTCAGGAGAAGCAAGAACAACAATTCTCAAAGTTCCTAGATGTTTTTAATAAGTTATAGATAAATATTCCTTTTGTTGAGGCACTTGATCAGATGCCCTCATATGCTAAGTTCATGATAAACTTGCTCTCAAAGAAGAGGAAACTCGAGTAAGATGAAACTGTAGCACTCACTAAAGAGTGCGACGCTATTATTCAAAGGAAGCTGCCACCCAAATTGAAAGATCTGTGTAGTTTCACCATTCCTTGCATTATTGGGGAGCTGAATAATGGGAAAGCTTTATGTGATCTTAGGGCAAGTATCAATCTAATGCCGAAATCTATGTTGCACAAATTGGGAATTAAGAAAGTGAAGTCAACAATGATCTCTCTTCAACTAGCATATCGATTTATCAAATAACCATACGATATAGTTGAAGATGTGTTAGTTAAGGTGGACAAATTTATTTTCCCAGTTGACGAGGACGCTAATATTCCTCTCATTCTTGGAAGACCGTTTCTAGCAACTTTAGGAGCTATGACTGATGTACCTCGGGGTGAGCTCATGTTGAGAATGGATGGAGATTATGTAATAATCAATGTCTTAAGGGATGCTAAATCTTCCCCAATGTCAAATCTCCATGCCCTTATCAATATCATTCAAGCTAAGAAGCAAGAATCCTTAAATGTCAAAGATCCCCCACCATTATCCAATGTTGATACTGATCCTCCTAATAATCAAGTTGTTGAAATAGAGAAAGTTCATCCCTTGATTCATACTCCATTTCAAATTGGTCTTTCATCTTCTGATCGATTGGAGCCTCCATGGCCAGATGGAATCTCGCATGCTAAGCTATATTCAGAACAACCAGGTTCAAGTCAAGTTCAAAGTGCATTAGGAGGCATTTCAAAGGTTGTTAACCAAAGATGGATGCATTGTTCTGAAAAAGGAAAGAAGACATCTTATTTCTCTTGCTTCTAACCACCATGAATAAAAGGCAAAGTCGAGCTAATGATGTTAAACAAGCACTTTTTAGGAGGTAACCCAAAATTTTCTTTCTTTTTCTTTTATTTTGAAATTTGTTATTTTTTTATTTTTCTTTAGTTAGTTATTTATTTTTACTATTATTTTGTTATTTCTTATTTTATTAATTAATATTTTCTCTGTTTTTGTTTTGTAGTTAGCTAATGTTGAGTCGGCTTAGGTGCCTCGCTGAGTTCGAAGCCTTTGTAGGGGGATGTATATAGCTGTCAGCCACCAAAATAGTTTTTCTTTTCTTTAATATTTTATTTTCATATTTGTTTTTATTTATTTCATTTTGTTATCATCACTTTCTTGTGTTTTGAGTCATTCTGTTGATAGTGTTTGGTAGCTTAGTGTTTATTCCTCGTGGGACGATATTCTTATTCACTTTTTATTACTTTTGTAATTCAGTACACTTGCTGATATCAAAACAAGAATTCATCAAGAACTAAATCAAAGAATCAAGTTCCCAAATCATAAACGAAAAACAATCATCTTTACCATTTCAAAAAACCAAGTTACAATTTTTTTTTCAAAACTTTTACAAAAACAAAGGAATAATAGAAAAGTAAAGAAATCCCCCTACCTCAACTTATCACTTTCTTCTTTGTTCTTGTTGATCTTTGCTTGCTCCTTCCTCCTTTTTCTCTTTTCTTTTTCTTGGTTTAACGACTGAGTGAACGTGAGATAATAGAGAGAAAAGTGAGCAAAAGAATAGAAATGAGAGAGAAAGGCGATGGGGAAAGAGATAGAGAGAAAAAGTGAAATCCAGCTAGAATATTTGATCTATTAAGGATACTTTAATATTCCATTCACTAATTTCCTAAACTTCATAAGTGTTATGGAAAATTATAGGATTTCATGCATTTTCCTATTTTATCTTTCCACAAATATCCTTATATACCTTTATTAGACACTAAGCTTTACTATTCATCCCTAGGTTAAATTAAACCTTATGGAATTGAATTAAAAAGCTTTTAGGTGTCCATTTTCATCCTTTAAAACTTAGAAATAAATGTTCCATATTTATTTCTATCTTCGTAGCTATTTAAATTAAATTTTGAGTTTATTTGAGCTATATCTCAACTTCAGTGTTATAGATTTATACTCAAATCAATCCATATCATTATCAAAATTATCAAATATTTTCCACAAATTTTTATTGAGCTAGTATAACTCTGATTAAAATTATTAGATTAGGAAGGATGTTACAGAATGGGACCAAGGCTCCTTAGTAAGCTTTGTCAATTGTCTTTGGCATTATCAAGAGCATTAATACTTTTCACTCACTTTTGTATTTTTCCCTTTTTCACTTCATCATTTGCCTTTGCTGTGAATCATTTCATTTTTCATCATCATCTTCTTCTTTTCCTTTTATTTTTTCTTTTTTTTCTTCCCCTCTTTTTTTTCACAGAAATCACCCTTTTTACTTTTTGCTAACCCCTAGTGTAGGGGTGACCCTTGTCCAAGGTTCTTTAAAGAAATTTTTCAAGCTCAAAGGGGGTAACAAGTGATAATAATAAAGATGATGAAATTTTGTAAAGGATAAAGAAAGATGGCCAATCTTCATTGTTAAATCATGACATGATTGCTTATTTTTAAAACTTTAATTTCGAGACAAAAAGATAGTACACACCAAGTGATTACATGTTTGCTCCATTTTTTTTCTTTTTGATTCATTCTTTTTCTTTTCTTCTTTCTTTTGGATTTTTTTTATTCATTTTTATCTTTTGGACGCATGACACCTTTTGACCACATATGAGTAGCAAGTCCTTACTATTCGCTCTTGTGAGAAGCCAAACACACAACTAGAAGGATGCCCCATGATTATCATTTGACACTTATCTTCCTATGTTACACGAATCTTGACTTTCTAGTTTTCTTTATGTCATCTTTAATTCCCACATTAATTGCTTTAGTTGGGTCACCATAGGATAAATATCTTTGGATCCTTCTAAATAGTTTAGGGAAAGATTCTATCTTTGTTGTTCTTATTAGCTTAATAATTGGGGAGACCAAAAATGATAACTTAGGATCATAACATTGTCATTTTCAAGAGTATCACTTTTGGAAATGATTTTAAGTCAGTAAAGGCAATGAACAAGCATTGAAGGAAGTATATCATGAAGTAAAAAGGAATAAGTTAGAGCGAAGATTTAAAAAGGTGAGAAGTTCAGTTGAGAAACAAAAATTCATTTATGATAATAACACTGAAATTAAAACAAAAAAACTCATTTTACAAATGTCACCCTATAACCTTAGGCGAGCCATAGGACTAGTATCAAGAAATATTATGATGACTCTAGAGCAAAAAGGAAAACTCCATTCATTTATCAATTTAGTGGATGGATGGCAAGGGTAACTAAAACACACTTGTCCTAGAATGATGTTCTTGAGCTTCATAATATCTTATGCACATCATGGATTAGCCTTTGGATTTGCATGGTCATGCAAAGGACTACGACCCACATTAGGAGTGTAACCTTTTAAATTTAACCACCTGGTCTCTATCAAGTTTTGCACGCTATGTCTTAAACCACTACAATTCTCTGTAAAGTGACCTATAATGCTTGTGTACTAATTAAATTTGGCATTTAGTTCAAATCCCTTTGGATATAGGAGTTCCATTAACTTCACTAGACAAGGGACTAGTAGAGAGCTACAAATGAGATGGGGTAGCAACTTAGTGTATGACATAGGAATGGGGTCAAACTGTTTGTGTTTTCTCTCTTGGTTACTTTCAGTCCATCTTTGATGGCTGGTTTAGTTTTGAGCCTAAAGTTGACTGTTTAGAGGATATGAGGCTTGGAATTGAATAAGTGATGGTGCTTGGTATGGCTGAGGATATAAGGCTTGTGCATTGTTGAAAAATATGGATAAGGCATATAAGGTACTTTGAATGATGATTGAGAGCCAGCAAGATTTTGTCCTAAGTTTTGTTGAATAGGTCCCCTTGAATAAAATGTTACGGCATTTATCTCTCCTTTTTTTATTTCCCATTTGAGGCCTTTTCACACTTTCTGCCCTAGTTAAATCAACAATCTTCACAATCTTCATTCCACATTTTCTCTAATGATAACAATGTCCAAAAAGTTTGATGATACATTTCCAATCATCTGATCATAGAATGGTGTTTGAAGTATGTCAATAAACATAGCTACTAATTCCTTCTCTGATAATATGGGTTCTACTTGCGCAGCTATTTCCCTCCACCTCTGAGTATATTCCTTGAAGGTCTCAGCATCTTTCTTAGACATGCTTTGTAGTTGCATTCCATTTGGTGCCATGTCAAAGTTGTATTTATACTATTTTACAAAGGCATCAGCTAAATCCTTCTAATGATGTGTGTGAGCTCTGTCGAGGTGTGTGTACCAGTTTGAAGCTACCTTAGTTAAACTATCTTGGAATAAATGAATTAACAATTTCTCATCATTGGCATATGAAGCCATCTTGCGACAATACATAGTCAAGTGGCTTTTTGGGCAAGTGGTCCCTTTGTACTTACCAAACTCTAGCACCTTGAATTTTAGGGGAATCATAACTTTTGGGATGAGACAAACTTCTGAAGCATCTATATTGCCATAATTGCTTCCTCCTTCTATGGCCCGCAACCCCTATTCAAGAACATTTAATTTCTCCTTGGGCTAAAAGTCAAATTGTGGTGTGAAAAAGGAAAAGGCTGGGGTATGATTCCAATTTGAGGACTTGATTGGAAGATGGTATTTAGTTGGCTTGAGTTTGGGTTGCCATATGAAGAATAGTTGGATTATGGTGGGATGAAACCTAGAGGATTGGTGATAAGTGGTGGGATGAAGCTCGTAGAGTTGGTGGTCTATGGTGGTATGAAGCCTGGGGGTTGGTGATAAGTGGTAGGATAAAACCTGTAGAGTTGGAAGTATGCAGTGGGATGAAACCTAGATGATTGATGATAAGTGGTGGAATAAAGCCTGTAAAGTTGGTAGTATACATTGGGACAAAACTCAAAGAGTTTGAGATGTGTGGTGGGATGAAACCCAAAGTAAGTGGTAATATGCCACTTTGACTAACACCGTGCGAGAGTGTAAAAATAGGTTGTTCTTCATTTCTTCCAAAATGGTCCCCATTTGTGTTCTTATTCTTTTGAAGGGATTCCAGTATCTTAGCCATCTGTTCCCTTAATTGAGTTACCTCATTTTTCCACTCTTCTTGAGTCTTTTCACACTCTTCCTCAACCATGACCCTTGCTTGGAATCGAGTCCAATAAGGGTGTTTTTGAGAAAAAAATTTCTGCTTCATTTATTTCCTTTAATAAAATTTAAAAATGACGTGAATAATGTAGATACAAATGTGAATTAAAATATGTTTGGATGTTTGAACATGGTCCAAAATTCTACATAATATTGCTAAATGTCATTCATTGCCACACTAAACTTCAAAGAAAACATAAAAGATTCCTCTTAAAAGAAACTTCAAAATAAATTTTGATTTACGACGAGTCCATCAAATAATCATTGCTCCTAAGTCCTTTGTAAGCTTTAATGGAATTTACTGATATAGTTAAAGTCTTTCCTAATGTCATCTAAGAACTCCTGAGCTTCACCAAGTGGCATCCTTGCTTCAACTTCTTTCACTTATCTTGCTCTTTTTCTAGCTCTCTCAACTACTATTTAGACATCTTCGAGTAGGCCACAAGTCTTATTTAGTAACTCTAGGTTTTGTTGCTCGAAGTGTATGCTTCTATTGTCGAAATACCTTTTTTCCAACTCCAATGAAGCTTTTTCCACCCACAAATGAGTAGTTATCCCGTGACTAACCTCTAATCTGGAATTCATAGTATGTATCTTCAACCGCAGAGCTTCATTCTTCTGATTAAGTGATATAAGTTGCATATCTTTCTCTCCAATAGCTGCCCCAAGAACATGACACCTTTCTCTCAATCTCCTTATTTCCTATTGCATTTGCGTAGACTCTTCCTCCTTGTTTTGCACCTTACTTTTGGCCTTTGTCAAATTCGAAGGCCTGTGCTTTCTTTTGGGTGGTCATTTTTTCAGTTTCGACTACAAGCATAGTTTCTCTGGTTGTCAACATAACTTCTCTTTCCCTGAACTATAGATAAGCTATCTCATACTTTTCTTCAACTTGGCAGTCGATTGGGTCATTAAACATATGAGTAGGTAGTTCAGGACCTTGTACCTCAGGCACGATAAAACCTTTTCCTCTTTTCTCCTGCCATATCAAGTAACTTGAAGTAACACCACTAGAAATAGGACCTTTCATATATCGTATGTCCTTCAAAGCTTCATATGTCATTTCAATCTTCTGGCTAGCTCCTTCATTAGTATAGGTGAACTCAAATTCTGAAAGTGCATGTGTCATTGGAACAAATTATTTCGACGCTAACTGTCTTCTGACCATGGTCGGTGCATAACTAGTCACTTCCCAAGGGCCTATAAGTGGAACGTATGGTTTTTCTCTGTATTAGTATATGGTAGAAGTGAATGACATCCAAGGATCTTTCCAAACCACTTCATTCATTTCAAAGAAATAGTTAATCCATTGGTTTCTCTTTGGGGTATTGGATGACAATTGTGAGTTACTATACTTTTGAAGAGGATTGTGGAACCCAGGATGATATATGCTCTATTTGAACTTTGGGTAATGGAAGCATTCTAAGGTCAGAAGATGACTAATTATCCAGATATTTAGCAAGAACACATCCTTGGAATCAACCTTTCTTGCAATACTTGTAGAAATTTAAGGATATGATGGATTCAACCAAAATTAATGATATTGGGTCAATGACATACTTTATTTGTTCGAACAACTTGATAACCTGTCCATCTATTTCACCTTTCACCCTTGGAAAAATTATCAATCCATAAATGGCTAAGGCTAATATAGCTACTCCTTAATCATTACCAACATTGCTCTGAACCAACTTCAACAGGTAAAATGCAACCCGACCTTAACCGTTATCCTTCATGTGCTTTTCTAATTCAACCACTGGGACCCCTATTAGTTTGGATAGCTTCCTCTTTAATGCTACTTTTGGCTCATAATGGTAAACTTTATTTTTAGATACACCCTTTGGATTAAGCAATTTAGTGTATTCTTCAATTGTGGGGATCATATCAAATTATCGGAATATGAAGCGGTGATAAAAAAGGTCCCAAAAATGTAGCAAGGTCTTCACCATCAGAATGTCTATTGGGATGGACAAAAGATACGCTATGAGTCCATACTTCAAGTTAAATTCTTCCTTCCTTGTCATTCATGACCATACGCCTTTTAGTGGGCCCAAAATCCATTTACTCAAAGTCAAACTTTCCTAGTGATGACAATCGGATAGAGATTCTTGTGGTAGGCTATGACCTTCTTGCATCTAGGTTTGCTCTGACTCGTGTATCACTGTTTCACTTAGATCAAGTGTAGCCCTTAGTTGAGAATATTGCTTCTCTTTATCCATGTTCTTGACAAGATCTGAATGGTTATTTGAGATTTAGTAATAGTTTTACGAGATTGGACCATGAATGAAATACAAAGCATAAAAAAAAGAAAAAAGGCAATTAGTAAAATAGAAAATGAGTGATAATTAAAAAGAAAAAAACACATCAAATTCCCTCAAGTGTCCTATGAAATAAGGTTACCTAGGTTGGATACCCATTGTAAAGAATCAGTTTTATGGACAAGGGTGACTCAAAGATTATTCTAAGTGATGGGTTAAGCTCTGGACCCCTATTAGGTTAAGGTCCCAAATTGCCCCTATTATCACTAACACTTTAGCTAGTAAGGGTCCCCAATCCTCACCCATGATAAGCTATAAACGAAAAGGGTTCAATTCGATTAAAAGGGTTTTGTGTGCCTATACAGAAACCAAACGTCTCTCAAAGTGATATTACTTTGCCCCTACTCTTGTGGAAAAAAAGGTCCCCAAATTGTCCTCGCTATCACTAATATTTTGGCAAGCAAGGTCCCCAATCCTCACTCATGATAGGTTACAAACAAAAATCATTCAATTTGGGTGAGGGGTTTCATGTACCTATACGAAGACCGAAGGTCTTCCAAGATAACACTACTTAACCCTCTATCTAAGCCTACAAGGTATCGAGCCCGGGTATAAGGCTTGTGTGTGTAAGTGTAGTGTGTGAGAAGGAACATTCAAACAAAATCAATTACAACATTCAAAGTACAAGGATAATAAAGAGACAAACAAAGACCAAAGAAAATAAGAGAAAAGATAACAAAAGATTAAACAACAATGTAATCCTCAAAATCCCCAGTGGAGTTGCCAAGCTATCACAGTGTCCCTCTCGGCACAATGCAACGTGGAGCGGTAAATTCTTACAAATGAATGCAAGAATGAAAAAGAGTTGTCACCAAATGATTTATCCATTAAAAATGGAAAGGTTCGATCGGATACCAAAAAGATAATATATGTTTTAGAGTTTAGGTTCAGAGGTTGATTACAAGTAAAGAAGGTATTAGCATCCTACGTCATCCATTCCAAGAACGGTTACTTATTTAATCTAGTGTTGTACTTTAAAATTAATTGAATTAGTCCTTTATTGTTTATTTGCAAAAAATATTTTATTTTTATTTTATTTTAACATGTCCCACTTTATCAAGCATATTATCAAGAGTGATAAATGACTTTGGTAGGGAATAGGTGGCTAAATAGCCATTGCTCTATGGAACAAATTTAAATCTCGTAATATATAATTTGAAAGTGGTAAATTAATGCTTACATATTTTATTAAAAATATTTCAAAAAAAGAAAAGATGACCAAACACAATTTTATTTATTTGTTTCAAGAAAATATTTTCTTTTTTTCAGTGAATGCTCAAATAAAATCTCATTTCAAAAGACTTTAACTTAAGCAAATATTTTTTTTTTGTGTGAAATGAGACTTTTGTGGTGATTTTCAAAAAAAGGTTTTCATAAGAGCTTTAATCCCCCACAATCAAAAGGTTGGGAATTTGTAAATTTGTTCACATTCATTTTTTTATTTTGTTTTATTAAAAAAGTTCTTGGGAAATTAGATCAAGCCAGCTCACTTAGTGAGATCCAATAGATATAAGCATCAAGAATATTAGGAAGAATTTAAATGATCGACACCACGATCTTCTCCCAAATTTTTCGTCATTGGCCGTGTTTCAAAATTTTATTTGATTTTTTTAGGCACAACATGTAATTTTAAAAAAATAGAATAGAATATACAAATAAAAGGGGTAGCCTATTGACTCGCCACGTATGATTGAGGATTCACTTATCTAAAACAAACACCATAGGACTGTGTTTGTATTGCATCAGAGGCTATTAATATGTTAGATAATAAACAGTTTGGTGGCAACCTAGTAATGAAATTTGATATCAAAAAAGCTTTTGATACCATTGATTGGTCCTTCCTTTTGAAAGTTCTTCAAGTATTTGGTTTCCATTCAACCTTTTGTAGAGAGGGTTAGGCGGGGTGAGCCACTTTCACCCCTTTCAACTATTTTGCAATCTCTCACCTAATGCAAGCTTTCATTTCTTGTAAATGGGCACTCTACACCCCACTTTTTTGCTTGTAAGAGAGGGGTTAGCATTATAAAAATAATTTGATTATTCGGGGTGTGAGCCACTTTTAGAGACCTTCTTTTTTCTATTAATTTTTAGAATTAAAATAATTCTATTTTACCGATAAATGTATGTTGCGAGGAGGTGCTTATTTTGGTTGAGTTTGAATCTCTTCACCTAATGCAATTAGGTAATATTTTCCGAGATTACCTAAACTACATGTCCTAATTAGTTAATTCAACACTTCCAGAGGTTTTCAAGTGCCTACCCATGTCTTTTATGCGAGATGATATCATGGAGTTTTGCAAAGGATCAAGAGGAATTTGGTTGCTTTAATGAATCTAAAAACAATCTGTTCTCCTTTTCCCTCAATCTTGTCGTCCAAAATGAAGATATATAAATAGTACTATTCGTTGTCGAACCTCGAAGGTTTCTCATTGGGACAAACACTTATCGTAAATTTTGAACCTTGGGAAGTGTAAGTTTTATGCTTTTAATTATTAGGTACCAAGTTAAAATCACGAGGATCTATTCCTCATTCAAGATATGTCGAGTTATGGTGCTAATATCCGTCGAGTGAGGATGCTCATGTCTGTTGAGTTACGCTTGAGATTCTCGGCGATAATGTTCTTCGAATTATGGTGCTACAAGTTCCTCTTTCTTATCTAGGAGTCCCTATATTCAACTTCAAGCCGAGCAAGAAACCTTTAAGTCTCATCTCCACCAATTCCCATCCGACAGAACTTGATATTTAGCCATTCTTGGAAAATAACGTTAAATGCAAATTGCAAACTTGGAAAGGTTTTATGTTGTCCATAATGGGTAGAGTTCAATTGGTGAATTCCATTATCCATGGTATGCTTCTCTTTGGATAATTACTCACGTAAAGTTTCCACATCTATGCTTTTCCCGAACGTCTCTTCACTTTTCTAAATCTCTTCTAAAGAGCATGGATAAGTGGATTAGAAACTTTATTTGGTCGGGGCCATATCTATACTAAGAGGATTGTTACACTTGAAGGAGACATACAAGGAGCTTTGGAGGTTCTTCAACAAAGAGGAGATTTAACCTCACATAAGGTGTGCACCCCATTTCTTGAAGGTGGACTTGGTATTAGATCTATCGATCCACGAATGAAGGCTGCAATGCTTAAATTATGTTGGGAGATGATCTCTTTTTCTTCACAAGGAGCTTTCTTCAAAGGAGGTCCTCACAAAACCAATGGGCTTGCCTAATAAGAGCTAGATTTTTCAGAATTTGAAACAAGATTGCAATCACATACTATGCTAAGTCCTCAATTTGGCCTTGGGGACTCTTTGTGGTTACTTGTAAATATGATTTTTATAAGGGACTATTTAGTAAATATGGTTTTGAGGGACTTTTCACAACATTGCTATTTCGTAAATGTGATTTTATGAAGGACTATTTCGTCATGGTTCATTGATTAACTTTTTAAAGGATAGATGGCTTTCCCACTTAATTGTTGACATCCTAGACATACCTTTCCATCTTCAAAATATGATTTTTCAAGCTTTAGAAATTGACTTTTATGAGGAACTTCAAAAATTTATTTGGATGAGGATTATTATGCAAATATGAAAAATGAAGTTGAGTTTTGGTATTAACGAGGAAACTAGTATTCTTAATTTAAAACGATATTTTACATTGAGAAATGATAAAAAAAATTGATACATTTGAGAAAATGTGAAAAATATGGTTTCGCGATGAAACTACGGTAATAATATTGTTGGGCCTATATGAGGACCCCGAATATGAGAAAAGAAAATTGAATTGAGAAGATCAGAATTGAATCGAGAAAAGTGCATTTGAATGTGCATTACCTCTTGAGTGGGTGCGATGTGCGTAGTGTAGGTCACTGTTGACCTTGGGGGCATTGCTTGCCTACAATGGACGAGAGAATAAAGCTTCTGTAGGTTAGACCGATGCAACACACCGATTGTCCCATATGCTAGATGTGCAAATGCTAAATGCAAATGATAAATGAGCCACGTGGTCGATGTTGTGCGGATGCATTCTTTTCGATCACTCTTTCCGACTATATGGTTTGGTAGAGGTTCGAATTATTGAATCGGACATGGACGTAATTATGAAATATGATTGATGTTGGTAGAATAATTGTAATTATGTATGATGTGTTGATATGAGATATGATGTGTGTTAGATAAATGATATTGATAAAATTGAAGCTTATATATTTATGAATGCTCCTTCTATTTCCCTTGTATTTATAATTGTAAAGAGATTGAGCAAGACGTTGGACAAAGATTCTATGGAGTAGTATAATTCCTCCATCTAGATCTTTTCTAGTTTGGAGATTGATACTTGCAATAAACTTCCACATAAACGATGAGAATTTATATTTTGAAGATTAGAGGTTGCATTAATGTTTCCATGTGTAGTCTATGTGGCTTTTCGAGGAGATGAATTCTCATCATCTATTCTTAATGGTGTGTTTTGTAAATATTAAAGTGTATGAAAATATATGGAATTGGCTTTAATGTTTTAATTTTCGCTAAGTTTATCCTACATTGCAATTTGGACTTAACTTTTGTAACACGCTTGACGTTACAACCCAATTTGTCATAATCAAGAGGAATTTGGTTGCTTTATTGAATCTTTTCGAGTACTTAGCTTAAACACATTGTGACTACCTCGATTGTTAACTCAGTTTGGGCTATTTGGACAGCTAGGAATAAGAGGAGATTTGATAACATTTGTTTATCATATTTTGGTGCAATTAAATTATCTCGGCGGAGATATCTATACTAAGTTTCTTTAACGGGTGGAAAGATAGATCCACGAATCACCTGGTTATATGTATTCCTCTCCATCAGAAACTTCCATCCTTCGAGCATTTTCAGTAACCAATCATCTAGGTAGGGCTCCTACTATTGAACAAGTAAGTTAGCTCCCTCCTATTTTTGGATGGGTTAAGTACAATACATTGTCTATTCTATCCGATGGAGCTACGATAGGTGCTCCCCACTGCGCTCCCATGTGACTACAAGGTTCATGCGGAGGAATTTTTAGGAATTATATGGAATGCTCCTGCCATACTTGGATGTTTTGCTATCTTTTCTAGTTTGTATTGGATTAGAGGTTACATTAATGTTTCTTGTTCTCTTTTCGAAAGAGACTTCATCATCTATTCTTGCGAGTTATATGGTGCTATGTTAGGACTATTGAAATGTCTTTTGTAAGAGGTTGGCATAACCTTGTGACTACCTCGGTTGGAGTGTGATTCCTCCATTGTTGTTTTTGGTGCCTTCAATTCTCCTTCTTCACCTGGTGCCTTGGAAACTTCGAGCATTTTCGAACTAGATGGAATAATTGTCTTCTCCTTACTCGAGGAAATTATATAATTTGTTTTGCTAGAGTGTCACATATTTTTAGAGAAATATCTTTTGGAAATACATGTTTCTTCAATTCTCCTTCTTTGATAAGCTTGCCTTTTGGAATTCGAGAGAAAGAAATACATGGATTTATTTGGTGGGATTTAATCCCCAGTTTTATTAGTGAGGATTCTTTTCGTAATAGGATAGGTCTTCCAAACTATAGATTTTCTTGATTGTTTTTCACATGGGTTTTGGTCTATGTCCCCCCATGGCCTTTTTGTATTCTTTATTCTTTTTCTTTTCTAATAATATAATGGTGTGCTGCAGATGATTGGTAAAGCCTTAGGTGCCAACTTAGTTGGGATCTCTGGTTTTATGGTGATGCCTTTGCACTCCATACTTTTATAAAAAAAAAAGTAAAAAGATAAAACAAGAAAATAACCAGTTTGATAATTTAAACAATCAATTTAATTCAATTTCAACTTATATATACACTTAAGAAGGACGAAAAGAAAGAGTTAGAGCATCACATGAACTTGTGCATATTTTTACATTCTGACTTAATTAGTGAGAGAACAACTACAACAAGGTGATGAACCAAAGAGATAATCTAGAAAAGATGGGTGGCAAACCTGAATAAGAAATAGGGATTTTGAAAAGTAAAAGGATGAAGCTTTGAACCCTTGTTTGCCTTTTCCTCCCACAACGAAAATGCTCTTAGATCCCCACTCTCTTTGTATTTTTTTTTCTTTAGAAAAGTTATTAATGTGTGCTCACCAAAGTTGTGTTGTTTTTGAAAAGAAAATTGTTATTTTTTTAAAAGAAAAAAAGTGTTTTATTTTTTTGAAAAGAAAAAAAAAAGAGTGTTGTTTCTTTGAAAAGAAAAAAAATGTCTTTTAAGTGTCTTTGGTGCTTTCTTATTTATAGGTCAAGTGATGTCTCTATTAATTTAGACACCAAATCTTTTCCAATTTTCCCTCATTTATTGCTTGTAAATCAAAAAGCAATCTCGTGATTTGAAATTTAATTTAATGACGCTAAAAATCTCAACATGTATCTTCTTATTTCTTATTCGGGTTAAGAATTAAAATTCTTTAAATCAAGAACAAATCAATGATTTGAAGATGTTTTACTGCTAAACATTTAGCACGTATTTGGTTTAAAAATTTCTAATCATTCTTTTTAACCTTTTTAGTTGTTCCAAATTGAATATTTTTAAATTAATATTGAGATTTAATTAAGATTTTTATCTTCAAATTTCTTTCAATATCCCACCAAAAATTGCATCTAAATATTTCAATTATTGTTTTATTTTTTACACAAATTAATACATTTTTTTCTCTTTTTAGCATTTTTTTCTTTTTTAGCATTGGTCTTAGATTCCTTTCTTTATTATTTTTCTAACCAATTGAGCTTAGACTTCACTAACTAAAATGATAATGATAATAATAATAATAATAATAATAATAATAATAATAATAATAATAATAATAATAATAATAATAATAATAATAATAATAATAATAATAATAATGATAATGATAATCATAATGATAATAATAATGATAATCATAATGATAATGAATAATAATAACAATAATAATATCAATAAGAATAACAATAATAATAATGATAAGAATAATACAACAATAATAATAATGATAAGAATAACAACAATAATAATAATAATAATAAGAAGAATAACAATAATAATAATAAGAATAATAAGAATAATAATAAGAATAATAATAATAAGGATAATAATAATAAGAATAATAATAATTATAATAATAATAATTATAACAACAACAACAACAACAACAACAACAACAACAATAATAATAATAATAATAATAATAATAATAATAATAATAATCATAATGAAAATCATAATGATAATCATAATGATAATGATAATAATAACAATAATAATATCAATAAGAATAACAATAATAATAATGATAAGAATAACAACAATAATAATAATGATAAGAATAACAATAATAATAATAATAATAATAATAACAATAATAATAATAAGAAAAATAATAAGAATAATAATAATAAGAATAACAATAATAACAAGAATAATAATAATAATAATAATAATAATAACAATAATAATAAGAACAACAACAACAACAACAACAACAATAATAACAACAATAATAATAATAATAATAATAATAATAATAATAACAATAACAACAACAATAACAACAACAACAACAACAATAATAATAATAATAATAATAATAATAATAATAACAACAACAACAACACAAATCATTCTTCCAAGGACACACAGATGTTTCTAATCTAATTAAGAGATAGCGTGAAGGGGGTTTTAGTATTCAGCAATTCAATTCGAAATTAAAATCAAATGCAGTAAAAGAATTCAGATTTAGCAAACATCAATCCAAGACATTCAAGTTCATATGCTAGAATTTATCATAGTTCTCAAAGTGACATGTTTTGCATACAGTTTCTGTTAAATTCGAAATTCAATTAGGTAATTACCTAGAATCTAATCAACACAAACAAAATTACAATCGCAGTCCATAAATTAATATTAATTTTAAATTGATTCACTTAACTAGATTACTAATCGATAAAGCTAGCTTCAATTGATTTTAGATTAATCAATCTTACTTTTTGTCACTTCAATTATGAACACATAATCTAAATCTAATCAGAATTAGATTAAAACATAATTAAAGAGATATAGAAGAAGAAAATGTATACAAAATAACCATTAAGCATAGGAACTCAAAATTCAAACCACACTTCTTGGATCCCTTAGATTAACAAGGTCTTTAGGCTTCTATACCGATCATCATTGGAGAAGCTTTAGGAACAATACAAAACATGAAATACAAAGAGAGGAGGAGAAGAAAGGTTCTCAAAACCAAGACTACAACATCATAAATAAAAAAATGCAGAAGTTCCTCCTATACTACAATCTGATTGCCATTATTCATAACAATCCACTCCATTATGAAAGTGGATCAACCACTATCATCCATTATTGCCATTATTCGTAACAATCCACTAAAATCTCCATTATGAAAGTGGATCAACCACTATCATCCATTATGAAAGTATGTCTAAAGTATGTCTCCCACCTTCCCTTAATTATTCCAATAATTCTTCCACCTTCCATTAATTATTCCAATAATTTTCACTTTTCCACCTAATTACAATCTAGATTTTTCCATTCATAATTGTCATTTCTGTCATAATTTCAAATCCACCTCAAGCTCAACAGATAATCCTTGAAATAAGCTTTCCAAGGAGTGCTTATATACTTAATTTGGGCTTGAAATGAGTGAGATGTGCCCAAAATAGTGAAGGTATGTCCAAAAATACGTGACAGCACCACTAGTCCAACTTCAAGGCTGTATTTGACCACTTAAATGTCTGAATTTTCCAATTTGACATTTCACAAAACTTGTAGATCTTTTTCTCATATTTCCTAGCATATAAAGAAATCAAAATAAGAGATTTACAACTCAAGTTATGGCCAAAATACTAAATCAATGTAAATATGCATTAAAATCCAAAAATTTTGCTTTAAAACCCAATTCAACCCAATGATTAAAATAGGTGTTAAAATCACTTAATTACAACCTGGACATAATTAATAAGGTAATTATGTGGATAATTGATATGTTACAAAGTGTAATTATTAAATACCCCCATACTTACTCTTTTGCACGTCCTCGGGCAAAACTCAGAATTTAGCACATGGTAGAAAAGGTAAAATGAGTGCACTCCAAAGTCTCAAAACAAAATACTCATTTTTTTATTGGAAATCAAGAGTGTAAAAACATGATCAAATCTAACCAAGCTCTAAGGATCAAAGCAATCATGGATATCACTCCCTAACATCACAAACTAACAAGATGAGCCAATTAATTTATACTAGTGGATTACAAGTGGTTAAAAGCTCACAAGTTATACCCTCCAACATCTCAAGTGTTTAAGCTAAAGTGTATCACTCAAAAACACATTATGAAGTATACACAACCATAAGCTTGCCTATTGTCTACTTCTCCATCACTTTGTACACATGCATACAAAGATCAAAAGGGCTTAGAAGGATGTAATGAGGCTAGGGTAAGGAAGTGAACATAGACAGCACGAAAGATTAACCCCAACAGTATATAAACAAAATAATGTAAAGTAATCCAAATTATTTTTTTTTAGAAGCTTATATATGCTACTTTTTTTCTCTTTTCTTTTTCTTTTCTCTTCATTTTTTTTACTTTTTTTTTCATCACTAACTCTTGGCACAATTTAAAAGTAACACCCCCACACTTGTTCTTAAAACCATTCCCAAAACAATTTCAAGGCTCTTTTACCCCCTAAAGTGAGGTCAATTCATTATTTTTCACCTTGGCTTGGAATGAGCTAATAGACAAAAATAGGTAAAAATAGGCTCAAAGGGGCTCAAACAATGGGTATGATGCAAGGTTGGTTATTTGGCAAGTAACTTATTCAAGAAACAACACCTTAATCATATCAACGTATGCATGTGAAAATGTGTTCTCAAAAAGACTCAAGGCAAGTTCTAGAGTGTCATATAATCATGAGTGAAAACACACAAGAAAGAAGGAATGACATGATATTGTCATCCATATAATAGGCTCAAAACTCTCACAAGGTTAATTTTTTTCAACCACAAATAATCCATCCACATGACATTTCAAAGCTCACTTGTTAAATCCAAAATGCAAGTTGTTTAATCCACTTAAACCATGAATCTTTTACTTAATTTACTTCTACTCATCACTTTGACACAATTTAAAATCCATTCGAAAACATATTTTTCTTTCAAAACATTTTTTTTATTTTTTTAACAGTAAACAAACATAGAAAATAAGACCAAAACAGAAATAGTAGCAATAAAATAGAAAAATAGTAAAACAGAAGAGAGTGCAGTAATCCCCTCACACTTAAAATTTACATTGTCCTCAATGTAAATCCGTGAAGTGCAGTAAATAATGCATGACAAGAAAAATGAATGTGGAGTAAGGAAACTCCCTCTTGGTTAGTGAAGTTGAATCACACAGAGGTGGCCGCACTTAAGGCCACTTCCTCCATTGTTTGTTCTTAAAAGTCCTCATAAAAATGCTTGAGTCTATGCCTATTAACCTTGAAAATTCTCTTGGTCCTCATGTCTTGAAACTCAACTACACCATAAGGAAAAGTGTTAACAACAAGAAAAGGACCGTCCCACTCAAGTCTTAACTTACCGTTCATCAACTTTAGCCTAGAATTATACAAAAGAACTTTTTCACCAAGTGCAAACTGCTTTCTACTAATCATCTTATCATGGAAGGTCTTGGTTCTTTCTTTGTAAATTCTTGAGTTCTCATAGGCTTCCAAATGGATCTTTTCCAACTCTTGCAGTTGCAATTTTCTATGTACTCTTGCTTAGTCTAGATCCATGTTGCATTTCTTCACTTCCCAAAATGCTCTATGCTCTATCTCTATTGGAAGATGGCATGCCTTTCCAAAGATAATCTTGTAAGGTGACATCCTATTGGTGTCTTGTAGGCTGTTCTATAAGCCTAAAGAGCATCATCAAGGCGCAAGCTCCAATCCTTCCTGTTCGGTTGGACTGTCTTCTCCAAGATTTGCTTAATCTCTCTATTAGAAACTTCTGCTTGCCCATTAGTTTGAGGGTGCTATGGTGTGGATACCCTATGAACAACTCCATATTTGCGCAGCAAGGCCTCCATAGTATGATTGCAAACGTGAGAGCCTTGGTCACTAATCAAAGCCCTGGGAAACCTAAATCTACAAAAAATATGAGACCTGACAAAATCCACAACAACTCGAGAATCTACGAGTGGCCTTAGCCTCCACCCATTTAGACACATAATCAACAGCAAGCAATATATAAGCAAAACCAAAAGATACAGGGAAAGGACCCATAAAGTCTACACCCCAAACATAAAAAATCTCATAGAAGAGAAGAGGCTGCTGAGGCATATCATTCTTGCGTGAAATGCTTCCCGTTCTCTGGTATTACTCACAAATCTTGCACAGTCTGTGTGCATCACGAAACATGGAAGACCAATACAGTCCTGAGTCTAAAATCTTCCTAGCTGTGCGTTAAGGTCCAAAGTGGCCTCCACAAGCTAGGGAATGACAGAATTTCAACACGGACTGGAATTCATGGTCAGGCACTGATGCAAATTATAAGTCACAAACTTAAGTGCAGGTTGTTTCAAGTAATAAATTCTCGAGAGTCCGAGGTCGATCCATAGGGAATTGGTGAAGAAAAATTCTTTGAGGTAAGGAAGAGATTTTGTCACAATAATAAAGGTAATAAAACTTAGTTACAAATTAAAAGGATTTACTTGGGTTAGGAGATCCACTCTTGGTAAGTAAATTAAGGAAAATATTAATTCTTTTTATAACTCAATTAGAATCCACGCATAATGGAGGTTCTAATCAGAAAATACAATATTCAATGTTCATTTAAGATTATATATGTAATTATATTATGGTTCCTTTAATTATCTATTAACACCATCACTTATAAATGGGCTCAAGCATTTATTGTGCTAATATTTGTCTACAAAAAATCAAGATTTCCACCTTACAAGAAGGGTTTCTAAAATTGTTGGAAACAAAATATAATACATATAATGACCACTTGATAATATATTATTTAAGCACAAGTAAGAGATTAATATAACCTTATTTCATTACCAATAGCTTCATCCTTTCACCCAAGTAAAATGAAAATTAGTTACTCATAGACAAGAGGAAAGAAAGAGAGAAGAAGAAGAAGATGAACATAACTTCTATTTAGAACAAAAGAAAACTACCACAAAGGAAACAATTAATACACAAGCATGATATTGATCTCTAAGCTAACCTCCTCAAATGATTAGCTATTGTTTCCTTTTATAGAGCTTGAGGAGTACAAAATGATAATGGAGTTATTTGATGATGAGTACAAAATGCCAAAGGAGTTGTTTAATGATGATGAATGAGTGAAAAATTATAGAGATTCTTGTCTCTGAAATCATTCAATGTTGAACTCATGACATGCGTCAGAATGTTACCAAGTAGTCTTCATAAGAGTTGTAGGATTTTATCTTAGCTTTCCAATGCTACCAGTTTTAGCCCAAAACCATTCCTATAGCTTAAGATATGGCCCAATTACTGCACACTACTTAGGCCCATCTACAACTCCTCTATTCTGACTTCCAAGCCCAATATGACCTCTAACCCATCCGAACTGACTCTTGTGGTCTTCATAAAAGTTGTAGATATGGGTCTTAACTTTCAAATGACACCGGTTTGGGGTTAATTGAATCCTATATCTCAAGATATGGTCGAATGAGTGCACAGATGTCAAGCTGCCAGGATCAGTACTCTAGATCTTGTTTCAACTCTAATTTAAATTATCCAAATATGTGATTGGGATTTAAGGTCTTCATGAAAGTTGTAGAGAATTGTCTTAGCTTTTCAATAAGACTAGAATCATATTAATCAGATATTTACAACTCAAATTATAGCCAATTTATTAAAAAATGCAGTCACTCAGATTAAGGACAATTCAAGCAATAATCTCTTCAATAATCCAATTAAGCTCAATTTCATAAAATATGATAAAACTAACTTAATTAAGCTAAATTGAACCTTAAGAAGCCAAGTGAGAGGATTATAAAATGAATAAATTATATTGCTATCAAATTCCCCCACACTTGACTTTTGCACTTCTGGGTAAAACACATAAGACCAAAACTAGTGAATAAGGAAAAACAATACAAACTCAAAAACTAAAAAAAAAATTATAAAAGACTCAATTTCTAATAATATTAAAGAATAAAGAGTAACAAAAAATTCAAGAGATCAAAACATTCATGAGGTAATGTTTCTTCACACCCCAAACCAACAAGCAATGAAATTTCAATTGAAAATCATGAGTCAAGAATGATAGATCTTCACAGGATTCACTTTCAATCTCTCAAGTGTTTAAAATGTAGATATTTTACTCAATTTAACTCATGAAAATTGCACTACCGTAAGCTTGCTTATCTTCTACTTTTTCACTACTCAGAACACATGCACATACAAATCATGAGAACTTTATTCAAGGTTATAATGGGGTTAACGTAAAGGAGGAGGTAATATGGATATGACAAGTTAAATACCAAAGAGAATAAAAGAGTGTGAGAGCTGAGTTCAATTAACAAGCATGAAAGTTCATCCTAATTCCACCTAATACAAATTCTCTTTACATATTTTTTTCCTTTCCTTTATTACTTTGTTGGCCCTTCTTTACACATTTATTTTTTTTTATTTTTTTTACAAGATGGATATATATATTTTTTAATTTGTCATTTTTTTCAACTATTCTGTATATACACCCCCACACTTGTTCAAGAACTCATCTAATGACAAAGCTAATGTTCTTTTATTCCCTAAGGCCGGGTAAGAACATGATTTTTTATTTAAGGCACATAATGAGCTTAAAACAAAAAGTGGTCAAATAAGCTCAAATGGGTTAAGCAAGGGGAAATAAATCATTTCCAATGCATTACGTTAGCAGGAATCAGAGAATTTCCAAGAAGTCATAAGAGTGCTTGATATCATATTGAGACAATATGCTGCTGAGCAAGGCTACCTATTTGTACGCCAATCATTCTTGGCTATTTGGTTAAAGTAACTATTACAAGAAAAATGTCTCAATCATGTTTATGTATGCATGTGAAAATGTAGTCTAAAAAAGAATCAAAGCAAGTTCTAGAGTAACAATTCCATGAGTGAAAATCATACAAGAAAGAAGAGAATGGTACAAATGTTCAATCCATTCATCAATAGGCTCAAAATCTCACAGAGCATAATTTTATCATTCTCAGTGCACCAATTCAACATCCATAACCAAGCATGTGATTTTTAAGAAAGAAGACAATTTACTTATGTGATTGATTATGCTACAATGAAGATTAGTTTTGATGATAACAAACATGAAGATGACGAGAAGACCAACTCCAAGAATTTCAAGATTAGCTTTAGGACTTAGAGTCTCCTTGTACGAAGATCTTTTTGGATATCTCATGGTTTTTACAAGATAAATAAAAATGTTTTTGAAAATAAATTAAAAAGTTTTGGTGTTTTTGAAAATCATCTAGGCTATTTCTCAAAGTATTTTCAAGTGTTTTAGAATCAGAGTTATACGAATAAAGTCCTCTTTATTTGAATAAATCAAGTTTAGAAAAACTGTGCTTGAATTGAGATTATTCGAACAACCCATGAGCTATTCGAATAATGTTTTTTTAAAATCCTACTGCGCACTTCTATTTTCACAAATGTTATTTCGAATAAATGGTTTTTAGAATGGCCTATTTTTTATAAACTATTCGAATAACTCCAGAGTTATTGAATAAAATCCTTTTTATTTTATTCAAATAAACCTCATTTATTCGAATAACCAATTCCAGTTTTATTTTGAGAACGTGTTATTCGAATAACCCAAGGTTTATTTGAATAAACATATCTGTTTTTCACCATATTTGCATTCATTACATGAATTAATTGCATCCAACAAATCTACGACTCTATAAATAGAGACTGTGGGTCTCTTCTGTTTTTGCCTAGCTATCTAAATTATTTTGTGCTTGCTTTGAAAACATGATTTATAATTTTCATATATTTTCTGAGCTTTTTTTGCCAAAACTTTGAGATATCCTTAGAGAACTTTTTAGTGCTTCAATTTGTGATATTTACTTTGTGTGAGAGTTTCTCTTCATCTATTTTCTGCTTTTTTGTATCGAGGGTGAGGTATCCCTCAAGGTTTGTATAAGGGTGGGGTATCCCTGAAGGTTGAGGCTTTAACACAAGGATAGAGTTTCTTTGTGAGTGAAAAGTGCTTTATTTTGTAACGGTTGCAAACACCTATTGAAGCTTGTATTCATAGTGAAAAATCTTGGATATTCTTCAAGAACTGGACGTAGGTCACAAGTGGTTTGGTGGTCGAACCAGGATAAAAATTGTGGCTGCTCTTCTATTCTCAATCTCTTTATTTACTGAAATTTATTTATTATTGTTAAATTGTTTACTTCTTATTTCTAAGTTTTCTTTTATTCTCTCTTATATTCACGCCTTTTATTAAATAGTTTCAATATATTGTTTTTGCTTTAAAAGCATTTACAAAAATTTTCTATACTCAATTCACTCCGCTCTTAAGTACTGAAGCTACTTGGTAATAAGTGGTATCAGAGTTAGACTCTTATTTAAAGAGCTTAGCAGCTTCAAGAGAACATGGCTTCCTCAAATGGTTTCTCAAAGGGATCTTCCATAAATCGACCACCCTTTTTTCAATAGGGATGGTTATGCCTATTGGAAGGAAAAAATGAAAATCTTCATCGAAGCTATTGATCTTGATGTGTAGGATGCGGTCAAAAATGGCACATTTATACCTACAAAAGAGGTCGATGGTGTAAAAACCGAGACACCAAGAAGTGATTAGTCTGATGAGGATAAAAGAAAAGTTTAACACAATTTAAAAGCCAAAAACATCATTACCACTGCTTTGGGGTATAATGAATTTTTTAGAATTTTAAATTGTAAAACTGTTAAAGAAATGTAAGACACTTTACAAGTCGCCCATGAGGGTACTAGTGAAGTAAAGAGGTTGAGAATCAATTCTCTTACCACGAATATGAATTATTTAGAATGAACTAAGGAAAAAGCATTCAGAAAATGCAAAAGAGGTTCACCCACATTGTAAATCATCTTGTATCATTATAAAAGAATTTTTCTAACGAAGATTTGATTAACAAAGTTTTGAGATGTTTGAGCAGGATTTGGCAACCTAAGGTGACAGCCATATCAGAATCGAGGGATTTGTCAATTATGACATTAGCTACCCTATTTGGAAAACTCCACGAACATGAACTAGAGTTGAGCAAGTTAAGTTAAAGCAAAGAAACCGATAAGAAGAAAAAGAGAATCGCACTTAAAGCCACCTCCTCCAATATCAATAATGAAGATGAAAATGATGGAGATGAAGCGAACAACTTTAAGTTAAATGAAGAGAACCTTAGTCTCCTAGTAAAGAAATTTGGAAGGTTTCGCAAAAAGAAAGGAACTCAAAGAAGACCATCGTTCCTCCAAAAAAAACCCCATCACAAAGGGAAACGAGCATTATCAACTCCAACCTGTAACAAGTGCAGAAAATCGGGCTACATGAAGATGGAGTGGCCAATTTACCAAAAGAAAATGGAGAAATTTGAAAAGAAACCCTCCAAGAACAAAAAAGGAAGAAGAGCCTACATAGCATGAGATGACAATGACATGGATTCTACTAATAGTTCAAATAGCGAAGAAACCCATCTATGTCTTATGGCCAAAAGAGAAGAAGAAGAAGAAGATAGCGACAATAAGGTAAATTCTAACTATGACTTATTACCTTCTTATGATGAATTGCAAAATGCTTTTAAAGAATTACATGAAGAATCAATAAGGCTAACAAAATTAATTTCTTCTTTTAAGAAGACAATTTCTTTTCTGAAAAATCAAATTCTTACTTTAAACAAAGAAATTAAAGAATTAAAAATTGAAAATGAAACATTAGGATTAATTGATGCTTGTACAAGTTACTCTTCACATGTCTCAACTTCTTCATCTTGTCTATCAGGCCAAAATCTTGAAAAAGAAATTGAAGATTTAAAGAACATTCTTTCTAAATTTACTTTTGGAAAATATGACTTAAATATTTTGTTAAGAAAACAAAGAGCTATTTTTCAAAAAGCTGGGATAGGTTACAACCCCAAAAATCAACATAAATTTTATAAAAATTTCTTTGTTCATTCAAGTACTTCTAGTATTCCTTTTATTAAATGTTTCAATTGTGGGAAGAAATGACACAGTGCATCAACATGCAATGCAATAAAAAATATAAATACAAAAAGTGGATCAAAAATGATTTGGGTTCCTAATGGTATTATTCCAAAAACTAATACTGAAGGACCCAAGAAAATTTAGGTACAAAAAGTTAAAAATTAAACATGTGTTGTAGGTGTGCTTGAAAGCCAAGAGCTCAAATTGGTATCTCAATAGTGGCTGCTCCAAGCACATGACCGAAGATGATTCCAAGTTCACATTTCTTGTTCCCAAGAATCATGGACATGTTACATATGGAGATAACAACAAAGGAAAGATTCTTGAAATCGACAAAGTCGGTGAGAGTCCTAATTCCTCTATAGATAATGTATTACTTATTAAATGACTCAAACATAACTTGCTTAATATTACCCAATTATGTGATAAAGAAAATAGAGTAATTTTTGATTCAAATTGTTACATAATTGAAGATAAAAATGATAAACATGTTAAGTTCATCGGTCATAGAGTTAACAATATTTATATGATTAACCTTGATGACATATCCTCAAATGATGCGAAATGCCTTTTAAGTAAGAATGATGATTCATGGTTATGGCATAGGAGAATTGCACACATTCACATGGATCACTTAAAAAAATTGGTCTTTAAAGAGCTAGTAATTGGACTACCCAAGCTCAATTTTATAAAAGATAAATTATGTGATGCATGTCAAAAGGGAAAACAAGTAAAGGTTTCTTTTAAAGCAAAAAATATAATTTCAACTTCTAGACCTTTACAACTTTTGCACATGGATCTTTTTGGACCATCTAGAACTACAAGATTTGGTGGGAATTACTATGCTTTAGTGATTGTGGATGATTTTTTTAGGTTCACTTGGACTTTATTTCTTTCAAATAAAAATTATGCAATTCTAGCATTTAAAATGTTACCAAGTGGCTTCCAGTACTCAAGAGGGGGGTGAATTGAGTTTAAAACTTTTTTGAAAAACTTCTTTTTATCAAAAACTAATATTAAAAACTTAATAAATAAATGCACAGAAGGAACGAGAAGAAGAAAAGAAACAATAAAGAGCAGCGAAAAATAAATATGCAGTAAATTAAATTGCATAAAATAAAGAGATTAAGAAGAGAGAAGCAGTACGTATTTATCCTGGTTCGACCACTAACCCACTTGTGGTCTACGTCCAGTCCTCGAAAGTCGAGATTTTTCACTAAGTATACAAGCTTCACTAGGTGCTTCCTACCGTTACACAAAAGAGCACTTTTCACACACAGGGAAACTCTACCCGTGTGCTAAAGTCTCAGCCTGCAGGGATACCTCACCTTTTATACAAACCTTGAGGGATACCTCACCCTCGATACAGAATATCAGAAAATAGATGAAGAGAAAATCTCACTCAGAGTAAGTAATACAAATTGAAGTGCTAATAGAGCTCTCACAGAAATATCTCAAAGTTTTTAATCAAAAAGAGAGTAGAAAATAATTTTCATAGATTAGAGCAAGCAGAAATTTGTTCAGAATTATGGGCAATGAAATTCGTGACCCAAGCTTGCTATTTATAAGGAAAAACATGGAGATAGTCGTTTAGGTATAATTAAGAGCATTTAAAAAACAATTTAACCGAATTAAAAGCATTTGAAAGTTTCCATTTCAAACTTCGTATTCAAACGTGTTTATTCGAATAACTTAACAGGTTATTCGAATAACACTGTCACTGAAACCAATTTAAAAGCTCATCTAAAATGGGTTATTCGAATAACTAACCTGTTATTCGAATAACTCTGTTAAAACCAGAGTTCTAAAACCAAATAGGCTATTCGAATGGTAGCTGAACTATTCGAATAAAGTTTAAAAGACAAGTTCAGATAGAAAAGATTTATTCGAATAATATTTAAGTTATTCGAATAACTCACTTAAAAACGTGGTTCTGAAAAACTCATCTATTCGGATAAAAGACATGTTATTCGAATAAAATCTTAAAAACACAGAGTCTCGTAAAAGAGTTTATTCGAATAGACTACGTTCTATTCGAATAAATCAATGTAAAACAGATTTGGAGAAGATGTTTTAAAGGCACTAAGTTTAGTTTAAAACATATTTTATCTTTTTTTTTTCAAAAACAAAGAGATATCAAAGTGAGCTCCGTACAATAGATCCTAAGTCCTAATGCTATTCAAAATATAAACTTGGACTTGGTCTATTTATCATCTTTATTTATTCTTCACGTTTGTTATAATCAAAACAAGTCTTCAAAGGTATGCATTCAAACACATTCTCCCCCTTTTTGATGATGACAAATTATCAATGAGACTATCAATGAGAAAAGCGTTAGTGCATATAATTGGAATTCACAAAGAGGTATAAAAGCTTACTCCCCCTCTTTAATTATAAGAGGTAATATATATCAGATATGTGCGCAGCTCCCCCTTTCAATTTGAATCCAATCTCATTTTTAAGTTTACATGTCTTTTCTCAATTAAAAACAAATGATCAAATATTTCTCTCCCTTTTGTCATGAGCAAAAAAGAGGGGTAAGTCCCATAAGCATATATCAAAGTAAAAATGCAGAAAGGGAAACATAGTCATATCAATAGATCAACAGGAAATTTTATTTATGCATTAATAAAAAGGTTCAATTACAAAAGCCAGAAATGAAGGCAAAAATAGATAGCCTAAGAACTAAAGTTCCTAGAAAGTCCAAACAGATCCATGTGCAAAAGTTGTAAAGGTCTAGTGGTTGACACTATATTTTTTGCTTTAAAAGAGACTTATTTATTTACCCTTTTGACATGCATCACATAACTTATCTTTTATAAAATTAAGCTTGGGTAGTCCAATTACTAGCTCTTTAGAGACTAACTTCTTTAAGTGATCCATATGAATGTGTGCAATTCTTCTATGCCATAACCATGAATCATCATTCTTACTTAAGAGGCATTTCGCATCATTTGAAGATATATCATTAAGACTAATTATATAGATGCTGTTTACTCTATGACCAATGAATTTAACATGCTTGTCATTTTTATCTTCAATTATCCAACAGTTTGAATGAAATATTACTTTATTTCCTTTATCACATAATTGGCTAATACTAAGCAAGTTATGTTTCAAGCCTTCAACAAGCAGCACATTTTCAATAGAGGAGTTAGTGTTCTTACCGACTTTGTCGATTCCAAGAATTTTTCCCTTGTTGTTATCACCATAAGTAACGTGTCCATGATTCTTAGGAATAAGCATGGTGAATTTTGAGTCGTCCCCGGTCATGTGCTTGGAGCAGCCGCTATCGAGATACCAATTTGAACTCCTGGCTTTCAAGCACACCTACAACACATGTTTAGTTTTTAACTTTAGGTACCCAAACATTCTTGGGTCCTTGTGTGTCAGTTTTGGGTATAGTACCCTTGGGAACCTAAACCATTTTTGTTCCAATTTTTGTATTTATGTTTTTCCTTGCATTACATGTTGATGCACTATGTCCTTTCCTTCTACAATAAAAACATTTAATAAAAGGACTACTTGAAACACTAGAATGCACAAAGAAATTTTTATAAAGTTTTTGCTGATTTTTTGGGTTATAACCTATTCTGACTTTTTGAAAAATCACTCTTTGTCTTCCTAATAAAATATTTAAGTTATCCCTTCCAAAGGTGAATTTAGAAAGAGTGTTCTTTAAGTCTTCAATTTTTTTTCAAGCATATGACATGAAGAGCAAGATGAAGAAGTAGAAGCATGTGACGTATGATTTGTGCATGCATCAATGATTCCCAAAGTTTCATTTTCAATTTTTAATTCTTCTATTTCTTTATTTAAGACAAGAATTTGATTTTCTAAAGAAGAAATTGTTTTCTTAGAAGAAGAAATAATTTTTGTGAATTTTAAAGATTCTTCATGTAATTCTTCAAAAGCATCTTGTAACTCATCGTAAGAAGGCAATAAAGTAGTATTAGAACTTACCTCATTTTCGCTTTCTTCTTCATCTCCTTTTTCCATGAGACATAGTTGAGCTTCTTCACTATCTGAGCTGTCAGTTGAATCAATGTCGTTTTCATTCTATGCTATATAGGTTTTCTTCCTTTTCTTTCCTTGAAGGACTTCTTTTCAAATTTCTCCTTCTTTTTTTGGTAAACTGGGCATTCCATTTTCATGTGACCAAGTTTGCCACATTCATAGCAAGTTGGAGTCGATGAAGCTCCTTTGCCTTTGTAATGAGTCTTCTTCGGAGAGAATGGAGGTCTTCTTTATGTTCCCTTTTTCCTGAGAAATTTACCAAAATTTTTAACCAACAAACTAAGATTTTCTTCACTTACCTCGATGTTCTCTGAGTTTTCTTTATTTTCTTCATCATCATTGTCGAATGTCGATGAAGTGGCTTTGAAAGCTATCCCCTTTTTCTTTTTATCGTTTTCTTCGCTTTGACTTAGTCTGCTCAGTTCCAGTTCGTTCTCATGAAGCTTTCCAAAAAGGGTAGCTAAAGTCATTGTGGACAAATCCCTTGATTCTGATATTGCTGTTACTTTGGGTTGCTAGATCCTACTAAGACATCTCAAAACCTTGTTAATCAAATCTTCGTTAGAGAAACTTTTGCCTAAAGATGCAAGATGATTAACTATGTGGGTGAACCTCTTTTGCATTTCCTGAATGCTTTCTCCTTAGTTCATTCTGAATAGTTCATATTCACGAGTTAGAGAATTGATTCTCGACCTCTTAACTTCACTAGTACCCTCATGGATAACTTGCAAAGTGTCCCACATTTCTTTAGTAGTTTTGCAATTTGAAATTCTAAAAAACTCATCATATCCCAAAGCAGTAGTAATAATATTTTTGGCTTTTAAATTAAATTAAACTTTTTTTTATCTTCATCAGACCATTTATTTCGTGGTGTTTCGGTCTTTACACCATCGACCTCATGTGTGGGTATAAAAATGCCATTTTTGACAGCATCCCATACATCTAGATCAATAGCTTCGATGAAGATTTTCATTCTTTCCTTCCAATATGCATAACCATCCCCATTGAAAAAAGGTGGTCGATTTATGGAAGATCCTTCTGAAAAACCATTTAAAGAAGCCATATTCTCTTGAAGCTACTAAGCTCTTTATATAAGAGTCTAGCTCTGATACCACTTGTTACCAAGTGGCTTCCAGTACTCAAGAGGGGGGGTGAATTGAGTTTAAAACTTTTTCAGAAAATCTCTTTTTATAAAAAATTAATATTAAAAACTTAATAAATAAATGCACAGAAAGAACGAGAAGAAGAAAAGAAACAATAAATAAAGAGCAAAGAAAAATAAATATGCAAATAAATTAAATTGCATAAAATAAAGAGATTAAGAATAGAGAAGCAAGCACAGTATTTATCCTGGTTTGACCACTAACCCACTTGTGGTCTACGTCCAGTCCTCAAAAGTCGAGATTTTTCACTAAGTATATAAGCTTCAATAGGTGCTTGCTACCGTTACACAAAAGAGCACTTTTCACACACAGGAAAACTCTACGCTTGTGCTAAAGTCTCAACCTGCAGGGATACCTCACCTTTTATACAAACCTTGAGGGATACCTCACCCTCGATACAGAATATTAGAAAATAGATGAAGAGAAACTCTCACTCAGAGTAAGTAATACAAATTGAAGTGCTAATAGAGCTCTCACAGAAATATCTCAAAGTTTTTAATCAAAAAGAGAGTAGAAAATAATTTTCACAGATTAGAGCAAGCAGAAATTTGTTCAGAATTATGGGCAATGAAATTCGTGACCGAAGCTTGCTATTTATAGGGAAAAACACAGAGATAACCATTTAGGTATAATTAAGAGCATTTAAAAAATAATTTAACCGAATTAAAAGCGTTTGAAAGTTTCCATTTCAGACTTCGTATTCAAACGTGTTTATTCGAATAACTTAACAGGTTATTCGAATAACACTGTCACTGAAACCAATTTAAAAGCTCATCTGAAATGGGTTATTCGAATAACCAACCTGTTATTCGAATAACTCTGTTAAAACCAGAGTTCTAAAACCAAATAGGTTATTCGAATGGCAACTGAACTATTCGAATAAAGTTTAAAAGACAAGTTCAGATAGAAAAGGTTTATTCGAATAACGTTTAAGTTATTCGAATAACTCACTTAAAAACGTGGTTCTGAAAAACTCATCTATTTGGATAAAAGACATGCTATTTGAATAAAATCTTAAAAACACAAAGTTCGTAAAAGAGTTTATTCGAATAGACTAGGTTCTATTTGAATAAATCAGTGTAAAACAGATTTGGAGAAGATGTTTTAAAGACACTAAGTTTAGTTTAAAACACGTTTTATCTTTTCTTTCAAAAACAAAGAGATATCAAAGTGAGCTCCATACAATAGATCCTAAGTCCTAATGCTATTCAAAATATAAACTTGGACTTGGTCTATTTATCATCTTCATTTATTCTTCACATTTGTTATCATCAAAACAAGTCTTCAAAGGTATGCATCCAAACACATAAAAGACTTGCCAAAGTTATCTAAAACGAAAAAGGTTTATCTATTTTTTTTTATAAGGAGTGACCATAGTGATGAATTTGAAAATCATGCTTTTGAAACCTTTTGTAATGAACATGGTATTGAGTATAATTTTTCTGCCTTTAGAACTCCACAACAAAATAGAGTTATAGAACGGAAAAATTAATCTTTAAAAGAAATAGTGAGAACTATGCTCAATGAGGCTGTTCTTCCTAAGTATTTTTAGGCAGACGCTGTAAGCACAACTTGTTATGTAATGAACAGGGCCCTTATAAGGGTAATTTTAAAGAAAATCCCATATGAATTATATAAAGGAAGAAAGCCAAATGTATCACATTTTCATGTTTTTGGTTGCAAATGTTTCGTTTTGAATAATGGAAAGGATAACCTAGGCAAGTTTGATGCTAAGTCTGATGAAGGCATATTTCTTCGTTATTCTAATCATAGCAAAGTCTTTAGAGTTTATAATAAGAGAACTATGACTGTTGAAGAATCCATTCATGTTGCATTTAACGAAACTAACCCAAATGGATCGAGAAAGGATTTTGTTGTTGATGATGTTAAAGAGGTTTTAGCAAAAACTCACTTAGATGACAAGGAGAAAGAAGAAAGGAAGCAAGAAGAAAGTCAAGAGGACCCCCCAAATCAAGAGAATTCACAAGCCATAGATCTTCCCAAAGAATGGCGAACCTCAAGATACCATCTGCTTGACCAAGTAATAGGTGATGTATCCAAAGGTGTAAGTACTTGAAACTCAATTAGAAATGCATGCAACCATATGGCTTTCATTTCTCAAATTGAACCTAAAGACTTAAATGAAGCTTTTGATGATGAACATTGGATCTTGGCAATGCAAGAAGAGTTAAATCAATTTGAAAGAAACCAATATAGGAATTGGTTCCAAGGCCCAATGATCATTCAATTATAGGCACCAAATGGGTCTTTAGGAACAAGCTTGATGAAGCTGGCCTAATAATAAGAAATAAAGCTAGGCTTGTAGCTAAAAGGTATAATCAAGAGGAAGGAATAGACTATGAAGAAACCTATGCACCTGTAGCTAGACTAGAAGCTATTAGCATGTTACTTGTTTATGCTTGCATCATGGATTTTCAGTTATTTCAAATGGATGTTAAAAGCGCTTTTCTAAATGGTTTTATTCAAGAAGAGGTATATGTTGAACAAACTCCAGGTTTTGAAAATCATAGACTACCTAACCATGTTTTCAAACTTAAAAAGGCCATATATAGTTTAAAAAATATAGTTTAAAACAAGCTCTTAGAGCTTGGTATGAAAGGTTAAGTAAGTTTCTTTTAAAACGTGATTTTTCAAGAGGCAAAGTTGATACAACTCTTTTTATTAAAAACAAAAAGCATGACATCCTCTTTGTACAAGTTTATGTAGATGATATTATCTTTGGTGCTACTAACGAGTCTTTGTGCAAGAATTTCTCTAATATCATGCAAAGCGCATTTAAGATGTCCATGATGGGAGGGCTCAACTTTTTCCTTGGGCTTCAAATTAAGCAAACAAGGAGTGGAACATTCATTAGCCAATCCAAGTATTGCAAAGAACTCCTCAAAAGATTTGGAATGGATAACTCAAAGCATATAGGCACTCCAATGAGCACCTCATGCTACTTAGACAATGATGAAGCAGGTAAACCTATTGAAATCACCAAATACAGAGGTATGATTAGATCCCTTCTCTATCTTACTGCTAGTAGACCAGATATCATGTTTAGCCTATACATGTGTGCTAGATACTAAGCTAATCCTAAAGAATCACACTTAAGTGCAGTAAAACAAATTACGAAATATCTTGGTGGCACTTCACAAGCGGGCTTGTGGTACCCCAAAGGTGCCACTTGTAGTCTTGTTGGTTATTCTGACTCCGATTTCACTGTTTGCAAATTGGAGAGGAAAAACACTAGTGGAACATGCCACTTGCTTGGAAGCTCGTTAATTTCTTGGCATAGAAAGAAACAAAATAGTGTGGCATTGTCAACCGTTGAGGCTGAATATGTTGCATCCAGAAGTTATTGTGCCCAAATCCTATGGATGAAGCAATAACTCCTAGACTTTGGTCTTTAGCTAGACTACATCGCTATAAGATTTGAAAATACTAGTGCAATTAACTTGACTAAGAACCCTATTATGCATTCAAGGTCTAAACATATTGAGATAAGACATCATTTCATAAGAGATTATGTCCAAAAAGGTGATTGTGTTTTAGAATTTGTTGAGACAACCAATTAACTTGCTGATATTTTCACAAAACCTTTACCTAAAGACACTTTCTTCCACTTAATAAGAGAACTTGGAATTCTAGATCAATCTTGCATATAGTGCTTATATTTATTATTGAGCTATTAATCTTGAATTATTACTGACTTGAGCATTGGAAATATCCCCAAATTCTTTTTTTGCGGGTAAATCATCATGAGGTAAGTCTCTGGATCTTAAAACTACTCTTCTGATTGTGTTTACTAAAGTTTTTCTGATAGGTTTATTTGAATAAACTTGTGGTTATTCGAATAAACTCCATCAGCTGCTGAGAAAAATTGTTGCATATTAGTTTTATTCGAATAAAACTCAATTTATTCGAATAAACTGAGTCAAGCAACCATAGTTTTTATTTTCTCATATCTGTCTCATTCGAATAACTTCATGTTATTCGAATATATGTGATGCATGTGCTTTTGTCTTCATGCTTTATTCGAATAAACAGTGATTTATTAAAATAAACCTGAAGTAGATCTCTTGATCCTATGTTTTCCCATATCTACCTTATTCGAATAAGTAAAACCTTATTCGAACAATGCCTTCTCAAGGCATTTGTTCTTGTCTGGTTATTCGAATAATCATAGGGTTATTCGAATAAATCCTTAGCATACAGCCTTATCACAGAGCTAGTTATTTGAATAAATTCTGGCTAAAACGTCACGATCATTGATCTTCGTGTAAGTTTATTCGAATAACATACTTGCTATTTGAATAAACACGGGGTCCTTATAAATACCCTACCCTGTTTCATATTCATTTATCTATTTTTGTACCATTCTCTCTTCCCTTTTTTATATCCTTCTCCACATCCTCCATCACTATTCTCTCTTCTCTGTTTTTCCATCACTTCTCATCTCTCACCGTGATCACCTTTTCTCACCGTACACCTTCCTACACCCCTTCATAGCATCTTCTTCTTCCCGTGCCAAATGCCCACGAATGAAGACAGCCCCCTGCAACAACCCATTAGATCTTCGAAGGCTGTCCTCTAACTGAGAAGAACTGGGTTGCTTCATTTCTTATTTTCGGCAGTATAATCTTGTGCACTCAAAGTACATGGATCTAAATTTCTTCCAGAATGAAGGAGGCTTTGATTTTCTCAATAGTCACTTAGGGTGTGCTTCGTTTATGCTCTCACTAAGCTGCTCTTTACCCTGACTTGGTAAAGATGTTCTTTTGCAACATGAAGATTGTTGGGGAGGACCTGCACTCTAATGTCTCTGATCAGCATATGGTCATCACTCCCAGTGATTGGCAACAGATGTTTGGGTTGCAAACTATTGGGCGCAACATTGATGATGACATTGATACTTTGGACCAAGAGTACAAGAAGCTTCAAACTATTGAAGACCTGTTGAAGCCTGGTCTAGCCTTGCCTCTAAAAGGCGTCAAGGGAGGCATGATGAAGAGCCAAGACAGGCTCTTACACTATGCCTACGCTCACACTCTAGTACCTCGGGGAGGCAACTACGTTTACTTGAGTGAAGATGACATCTTCATGATGTGGCTTATTAAGAAAAGGTACCAGGTTAATTGGCCTGCCTTTATCATGAAGCATATGATGAAGGCAAAGGGCAAAGAACAGTCAAATTTGCCCTATGGTTTGATCATCTCTGCCTTCTTAGGCAAATACCCTCAGATATTAGAAATTGAGCGGGTGACAAAACTGACTCACCATCATGTTTTTGGGTCCTTCACCCTAAACAATGAAGATGGTCAAAACTTCTTATGGCTGGGTGTACCCTGACGAAGTTGAAGACGAAGACTAAGAAGACATTCCTACTGCTCCTGTTGCTGATGTGCCTACTCCTGCTCCTGTTGTTCTTGATCTAGTCACTTTGGATTAAATCATGGAAGCCTTGCAGGCCAACAGGGCCTATATGGAGAACACCTTTTCTATTCTGTTTGATAGGATAAAAGGTGTAGAGCGTGAGCAGGCTGCCCTTCATTCTTTGCTAACTCAGCAAGCTCCTGACTCCCCTCCTCTGCCACCGGATGCTTACTTTTAGGCTTTGTTTCGTTTTGTTTCTTGGATTATTTGGTTTTGTACTGGCTATTCTTATTGTACATGTAATTTCATTGGAAATTTAATATAAATGCCATGACAATTTTGATCATGTCATCTATTTATTACTATACAGGCATTATCTGTTTTATTTGAGATTGTATGAATATCTTGTTTGCAATGCCTATTATATGTTTTGCCTTGGTCCTCTGTGCCTTTTGATCATGCCAAAGGGCGAGAAAAATAGTAATAGGTAATTCTTGAGAAAAGTCAAGTAAAAATAAAAACAATTATTGGATTCCAAAAGAAAGGGGGAGCTATACACATCTCTGATTTAAAACACCTCTTATGAAAAAGAGGGGGAGTAAGTTCTCCAAACTTTATCTTTGTGAATTCTAATTTATCTAAACTAATGCTTTTCTCTATGATAGTTTGTCATCATCAAAAAGGGAGAGAATGTGATTGGTTATGCTATAATGAAGATTAGTTTTTATGATAACAAACATGAAGATGACAAGACGACCAAGTCCAAGAACTTCAAGATTAGCTTTAGGACTTAGAGTTTCCTTGTACGAAGATTTTTTTGGATATCTCGTGGTTTTTACAAGATAAAATAAAAATGTTTTTGACAATAAATTAAAAGGTTTTGGTGGTTTTGAAAATCATCTAGGCTATTTCTTAAAGTATTTTCAAGTGTTTTAGAAACAGAATTATTCGAATAAAGTCCTCTTTATTCAAATAAATCAAGTTTTGAAAAACTATGCTTGAACTGAGATTATTCAAATAACCCATGAGTTATTCGAATAATGTTTTTTTAAATCCTACTACGCGCCTCTGTTTTCACAAATGTTATTTGAATAACATCTTTGTTATTCGAATAAATGATTTTTAGAATGACCTATTTTTTATAAGCTATTCAAATAACTCCAGAGTTAATCGAATAGACCTGCTTCTCAGAAATCCTTTTTGTAGCAGTGTTATTTGAATAAATCTCATGTTATGCAAATAACCAATTCCAGAACTAGTTATTTTGAGAACGTGTTATTCGAATAACTCAAGGTTTATTCGAATAAACATGAGATCCTGTTTTAGAAAGAAACAACCATATTTGCATTCATTACGTGAATTAATTGCACTCAACGACTATTTTCATCTACGACTCTATAAATAAAGACCGTGGTTTCTTATGTTTTTGCCTAGCCATCTGAATTATTTTGTGCTTGCTTTGAAAACGTGATTTATAATTTTCACATATTTTCTGTGCTCTTTTTGGCAAAACATTGAGATATCCTTAAATAGCTTCTTAGTGCTTCAATTTGTGATATTTACTCTGTGTGAGAATTTTTCTTCATTTATTTTTTGCTTTTATGCATCGAGGGTGAGGTATCCCTCAAGGTTTTATGAATGCTTATGTCCCTAAAGCATGTCAAATGGTTTTTGATGATAACAAAGGCCAAAATGAAGATCAAGTGCAAAAGAGAAGATCAAGCGCAAAAGGAAAAATCAAGATCAAAGAAAGAAGTCAAGAGGTTTATTTAGTTATAAGACTTAGAACATTAATGTTAAATGCTCTCAAGTTTTCTCAAATGGTTTTTCAATATATCATTTCAAAATAAGTGGAAAATTTTAAAGTTGAACATGGCTTTCAAGAAAACTTGTGTTTCAATCTTAAATCAAACACTCTTAAAAGGATTTATGTTTAATCAAGTGTCTTGAGGTGTTAGAAATGACTTACAAGCTTTATTGGACTTGAAAAATGTGTTCAAAGGCCAATGTAATCGATTACATGCAAACAGAAGCCATGTAATCGATTACATGATCAATGTAATCGATTACAAGCAAGTCAGAGGCCATGTAATCGATTACATAATATATGTAATCGATTACATCAAGCCCAGAAAGGCAAGAACACGTTCCAAGAGTCATGTAATTGATTACATGGATATTGTAATAAATTACACATCAAGTCAGAAGTCATGTAATCAATTACATGGATATTGTAATCGATTACAAGCAAAGTCAGAAGTCATGTAATCGATTACACCAATAATGTAATCGATTACACAGAGCCCAGAAAGCCAAGAACACGTTGGAACAACAATGTAATCGATTACATAAGTTATGTAATCAATTACACGAACCCTGACAACGTCCAACGGCTATATTAAATGCATGCCCAAACCACCCCAACGGCTCTATTAATTGAGAAACTTATAAATACCAAAGTTGGGTCTTCATTTGAGGTTGACCTTTAACCAAAAACTGATCACCAATACTTCCAAACATGAATCAATCCTCAAATCCACTTCTTGCTCTATTTTTCATTAAAAACGTGAAAAATCTTTGAGAGCATATTAGAGCTTCAATTTGTAATCATCTGCTCTATTGAGAGCTTCATTCAATCTATCATTATTGCTTTGTAAAGAGGGTGATGCATCCCTCCAAAAGTGTAAAGGGTGAGGTATCCATTAGTTGAAGAGACTCAAGCTCCAAGGGTGAGGTATGCCAAAGTGTTGAGTGCTCAAGGTTGTAGTGGTTGTCAAGCACCCATTAAAGCTTGAAGATATAGTGAAAAATCTCAAGTTGTTGCTTGGGGACTGGACGTAGATCACAAGTGGATTGGTGATCGAACCAGGATAAATCATTATGTTTGTTCTCTCTAAACCCTTCTCCTTACATTAAGTATTGTTTTATTGATTTGCTTGAATATTGGTACCTTTGGCTATTGCATTTATAAGTGAAAGTGTTTATCTTTTATATCCAATCATCTCTAATCATCAATTAGCTTCAACGAAAATTATTTATCAAACGATTTGTGAAAGATTTGCGAACTTAGTTTTCATACTCAATTCACCCCCCTCTTGAGTGTTGAGGCCACTTGGTAACAAGTGGTATCAGAGCTAAACTCTTGTATAAATAGCTTAGCAGCTTCAAGAGAAGTGATGGCTTCAAATGGTTTTTCAAATGAAGGTTCTTCTTTAAACAAACCTCCTTATTTCAATGGGGATGGTTATGCCTATTGGAAAGAAAGGATGAAAATTTTCGTTGAAGCTATTGACTTAGATGTACGGGACGTCGTTGAAAATGGTGTTTTTGTTCCAACACAATCTAAAGATGATGTGAAAATCAATACACCTAGAAATGAATGGACCGATGATGATAAAAAGAAGGTTCAATACAATATGAGAGCCAAGAACATCATCACCACATCCTTGGGGTATGATGAGTTCTTTAGGGTGTCAAATTGCAAGACCGCAAAAGAAATGTGGGATACCCTACAAGTAACTCATGAAAATACAAGTGAAGTAAAACGATATCAAATAAACACCCTCACTCATGAATACGAATTATTTAGAATGAACCAAGGTGAGAGCATTCAAGATATGCAAAAGAGGTTTACTAATATTGTTAATCATCTTATCTTATTGGGAAAAATATTTTCTAATGAGGATCTTATTAACAAAGTCTTGAGATGTCTAAGCAGAAATTGGCAGCCCAAAGTAACGGCGATTACTGAATCAAGAGATTTATCAACAATGTCTCTAGCCACCTTATTTGGGAAGTTTCAAGAACATGAGCTGGAACTAAATAGGCTCAATCAAAATGAAGAGCATGACAAAAAGAAGAAGGGAATCACACTCAAAGCCACCTCCTCTACAATTGAAGATAATGATGAAGATGGTGAAGAGGATGGTGAAAGTGTTGAGCTAAGTGAGGAGAATCTTAGTCTCCTTGTGAGAAAATTTGGAAAATTCCTAAAGAACAAAGGATTTCAAAGAAGACCACCATTTCCTCAAAAGAAAGTGTATCAAAAAGGAGAAGGATCTTCTACTCTTTCAAAATGCTATGAATGTGGAAAATCGGGACACATGAAAATGGAGTGTCCTATGTATCTCAAGAAGATGGAAAAGTTTGAGAAAATGCCTTCTAAGGAAAGGAAAGGAAGAAGAGCATATATAGCTTGGGAGGACAATGACTTAAGCTCTTCCGACGATTCGGAGAATAAAGAAGCCTATCTTTGCCTTATGGCTCAAGGAGAAGAAAGTGAAGAAAGCGACACCGAGGTAATCTCTTCTAACCTAGAACCTTCACCTTCTTATGATGAATTGCAAGATGCCTTTCAAGAATTGCATGATGAATCATTGAGGCTCACAAAAATAGTTTTGTCTTCCAATAAAACAATATCCTTATTGGCAAACAAAATTTCTATTTTAACTAAGGAGATAAATGAGCTTAAAATTGAAAATGAGAGTTTAGGACTCATTAATGCTAATTCATTATACATGACTTGTTCTTCACATGATAATACATCTATACCATTACCTTGCTTGTCATGCAAAGTTTTTGAAAAACAAATTGAAGATTTGAACAACGCTCTTGCAAAATTCACCTTTGGAAGAGACAACTTAAATGTGTTGTTAGGGAGACAAAAATGTGTTTTTCAAAAAGCCGGTTTGGGATTTAATCTAAACAACCATCAAAAGTCTTATAAGAATTTCTTTGTTTCCTCAAAAACTTCAAGTAGCCCCTTTGTCAAATGTTTTCATTGTGGTAAGAAAGGGCATAATGCATCAACTTGCAATGTTAGAAAGAACATAAACACTAAGGTTGGAATAAAAAGAGTTTGGGTTCCTAAAGGTACCATGCCTAACTCTAACACATAAGGACCCAAGACAATTTGGGTACCAAAGGTTAAAACTTGAATGTGTGTTGTAGGTGTGCTTGAAGACCAAGAGCTCAAGTTAGTATCTTGATAGTGGTTGCTCCAAGCACATGACCGGTGATGGCTCCAAGTTCTCCTCCCTTACACACAAGAAACATGGTCATGTCACATATGGTGATAACAACAAAGGGAAGATTCTTGAAATTGACAAAGTTGGTAAGATCCCTTCATCATCTATTGATAATGTTTTGCTTGTTGAAGGACTTAAACATAATTTGCTTAGTATTAGTCAATTATGTGATAAAGGCAATAGAGTTATATTTGATTCCTCTTGTTGCATAATTGAGGGAAAGAATGATAAGCAAGTTAAGTTTGTTGGTCATAGAGTCAATAATATATATATGATTAGTCTCGATGATATCTCCTCAAATGATGCTAAATGCTTTATGAGTAAAGAAAATAATTCATGATTATGGCATAGAAGAATTGCTCATATTCACATGGATCACTTAAACAAATTGGTTTCTAAAGAACTAGTAATTGGTTTTCCAAGGCTTAAATTTGAAAAAGACAAATTTTGTGATGCATGTCAAAAGGGAAAATAAGTAAAGGTCTCTTTTAAAGCTAAAAACATAGTTTCAACTTCTAGACCTTTACAACTCTTGCATATGGATCTTTTTGGTCCCTCTAGAATAATGAGTTTTGGTGGGAATTACTATGCATTAGTGATTGTGGATGATTTTTCTAGGTTTACATGGACATTATTCTTGGCCCATAAAAATGATGTTTTTCAAACATTTAGAAAGCTTGCCAAAGTTATCCAAAACGAAAAAGGTTTTTGTATTGCACCTATAAGAAGTGACCATGGTGGTGAATTTGAAAATCATGAATTTGAAACTTTTGTGATGAACATAGCATTGAGCATAATTTTTCTGCCCCTAGAACACCACAACAAAATGGTGTTGTAGAAAGGAAAAATCGATCTTTAGAAGAAATGGCAAGAACTATGCTCAATGAGGCCAACCTTCCTAAGTACTTTTGGGCGGATGCGGTCAACACCGCTTATTATGTTATGAATAGAGCCCTAATAAGGCCAATTTTAAAGAAAACCCCATATGAATTGTACAAAGGAAGGAAACCTAATGTGTCACATTTTTATGTCTTTGGATATAAATGCTTTGTTTTGAATAATGGAAAAGATAACTTGGGGAAGTTTGATGCAAAATTTGATGAGGAAATATTCATTAGTTATTCTATTCATAGTAAGGCCTTTAGAGTCTATAATAAACGAACTATGACCATAGAAGAGTCCATACATGTTGCATTTGATGAAACTAACCCAAATGAGTGGAGAAAGGAGCTTGTTGATGATGTTGCAGAAATCTTGGTAAAAACACACTTGGAAAATCAAGAGAAAGAGTCCAAGAAGCAAGAAAAGAGACTCCTTAATCACTCATAACAAAAAGATTCAAAAATCTTGGACCTACCCAAGGAATGGAGAACTTATATCATCCTCTTGACAAGGTGATAGGTGATGTATCAAAAGGGGTAATCACTCGAAACTCACTTAGAGATGCATGTAATCACCTAGCCTTTGTCTCTCAAGTTGAACCTAAAGACATAAATGAGGCCATTAATGATGAGCATTGGATCTTGGCCATGCAAGAAGAACTAAACTAATTTGAAAGAAATCAAGTTTGGGAATTAGTTCCAAGGCCCAATGATCATCCTATAATTGGCACCAAATGGGTCTTTAGGAACAAACTTGATGAAACGGACTTAATAATAAGAAATAAAGCTAGGCTTGTAGCTAAGGGATATAATCAAGAAGAAGGCATAGACTATGAAGAAACTTATGCTCCCGTAGCTAGGTTAGAGGCCATTAGAATACTACTTGCATATGCTTGCATCATGGATTTCAAACTCTATCAAATGGATGTCAAAAGTGTATTTTTAAATGGTTTTATACAAGAAGAAGTGTATGTAGAACAACCACCTGGTTTTGAAGATTTTGAAATGCCCAACCATGTTTTTAAACTGAAAAAGGCCTTGTATGGCTTAAAACAAGCTCCTAGAGCATGGTATGAAAGGTTGAGCAAATTCCTTTTGGAAAAAGGTTTTTCTAAAGGCAAAGTTGACACTACCATTTTCATAAAACATAAAATGCATGACATACTTTTAGTTCAAATCTATGTTGATGACATTATATTTGGAGCTACTAACAACTCTCTTTGTAAAGAATTTTCAAATATTATGCAAAGTGAGTTTGAGATGTCTATGATGGGTGAGCTCAATTTCTTCCTTGGTCTCCAAATCAAGCAAACAAGAGAAGGAACTTTCATAAGCTAATCTAAGTATTGAAAGAAGCTGCTCAAGAAGTTTGGAATGGACAATGCCAAGCATATGGCTACTCCTATGGGCACCTCTTGCTATTTGGACAAGGATGAAGGAGGTAAATCGGTAGAAATTATGAAATATAGAGGTATGATTGGCTCACTCCTTTATCTCACTGCAAGTAAGTCTGATATAATGTTTAGTGTATGCATGTGTGCTAAATATCAAGCTAATCCTAAAGAATCACACCTAAGTGCTGTTAAAAGAATAATGAAATATCTAATAGGCACATCACAAATGAGTTTATGGTACCTTAAAGGTGCCTCATGTAGTCTTATTGGGTATTCCAATTCTGATTTTGTTGGGTGCAAAATGGATAGAAAGAGCACTAGTGGGACATGCCACTTGCTTGGAAGCTCACTAGTTTCTTGGCATAGCAAGAAGCAAAATAGTGTGGCAATCAAGTCACAAATGGAAGTTGAATATGTTGCAAATGGGGAGTTGTTGTTCTCAAATCGTTTGGATGAAACAATAACTCTTGGACTATGGTCTTGAGCTTGATCACATCCCTATAAGATGTGATAATTCTAGTGCAATCAATTTGTCCAAAAATCCCATTTTGCATTCTAGGACTAAACATATTGAAATAAGACATCATTTCATTAGAGACCATGTTCAAAAGGGTGATTGTATGCTTGAGTTTGTAGAAACCACTAAGCAACTAGTTGACATTTTCACTAAACCCCTAGCAAAAGAAGCATTTTTCTATATAAGAAATGAACTTGGTATATTGGATCAATCATGCATAAATTAACTATTTGCTGCATAATCCTAAAACTAATGTATAAACTTGCATTTTTCTGCATAATCATGCCAAATTGCTGCATAATATCTGAATGTTTCATCATATTTGAATCCAATACTGACTTGAGCGTCGGAGATTTCTCCTAAGTTGTTTTGCAGGTGCTCCCTCATGCCCAAGACTCCCAAGCAACTCAACATCCTCAAAATTTCACCCAAAATGGTGAAATTCTTGGTAAAAATGGTAATTTTGATCAATTATGTGAGTTGAATCATAATATGATTAGATTATATGTTTGAATGATGATTTGAATTGATCTAAGTTGCTTTGGAACTGATTTGGATGGATTAAAGTTGATTATATACTGTTTGGAATGCAAAATCTGAGTTAAAGAGTGCTGGTAATCGATTACAATGCCTTTGTAATCGATTACACAAGTTCTGTCACGCATGTAATCGATTGCACAACTTTTGTAATCGATTACAATCAACTAAAATTCAGTAATCGATTACATCAACTATGTAATCGATTACAAGGTTCCTGAAAGCATGTAATCGATTACACCAAAAATGTAATCGATTACATACCCACCAGAATACATGTAATCGATTACACACTTAATATAATCGATTACACAGGGTTTTTTAAAAGGTTTCTGATGCGCGTAGAGCTTATTTTTTAGAATCTATTCATTTTCTTCGTCCTCCTCCTATGCTCCCACGCACCCCAAACCTCTTAACCTCAAAATCTCTCATTTCTCACTCAACTCTCCATCAAAATCCCTCATTTCACCTCTCTCAATCTCAGAAAACCCCTCTCCACACAACCCATCTCTCCAAATCTCCTCACATCCCTCACATCCCTCACCCAAATCTCCCCATCTTCTCTCACGAACCCCATCTCCATTTCTCTGCCCTAACCTCATCCTTCTCTCTCTCCTCACTCATCCCCAACCATTTACCACTTATCCTACTCTACTCCTTCTCATCAATGGCTGAATCCTCTCATCGCTCAAAGCGCCCAAGAATAGGGGCTGCCATTGGAGGGTCTTCTGGTGGTTCTTCACGTAACATATCTGGCCTGGACCTCAAGAGACAATTCTCCACTGTGAAGGGAGCTGAGTTGTTCTAGAAGAACCTCCAGCTTCGCATAAACATCTCTCCCAGGTATCTTCTCATCACCTTCTGCAAGAGTGAACCTTTAGCGAGCTTTAGAACCGTAGAAAATTTAGGCTTGCTAGGTTTCCTGAGCATAGAGAAAGCTATCTACCCTAACTTTGTGTGAGTCTTTTATGCGAACCTAAAAGTTGAGGATAATTGTATCATCTTTGAAGTGAAAAAGCAATAAATAAGGTTGACAATGGCTGAATGGTATAGGCTAACGAAGCTCACTCCTGATGGAGCTCACTTCTGTGGGAATGCTAATGACTGGGGCCATGAGTTTGAGCACAAGCCTGCTCTTCTCTCATTAATTAGGACTGGCTATTCCCCCTAGTGATCCTAAATGAAGAATCATGGCCACTGGCCTCACTATGGAGAATAGGGTTCTCCACTACCTTTTGGTCCGAGGATTGATTCCCAGGGGAGGGAATTACTCCCAAGTCCTCAAGGATGATGTGGTGGCCTTATGGGCAATGACCACCGGGCGGCCAATTAACTGGGGTTATTACATTTTGGAGCATATGCTGGATGTCAAGAAAAAGAAAAACTCTACTCTCCCATTCGCCATGTTGGTAACCACTATCCTAGAGCACTGTCGCATTTCGCTGGCTGAGGAATCCAAGGACACCAGCTCGAAGGGACCACAATCCATTAGCCTGCATACCCTGAAGAAGCTCCAGCTCTATAAGGTGGATGATAGGTGGCATTACATCGCTCATGGCACTTTTGGTCATATCCATCACGATCCAGATAGTGACGATGATGAGGAGGCTCAGCATCCTGCCCCTGCTCCTGCTCCCACTCCTACTACTCTTGATCTCCTGCTCCAAGAAATGCGCAACCTGAGCGCTAATGTAAACACACGCATGGATCATATAGAGCGAGAAGATTGACCATCTTGAGCTGAGGATGGACTACTCGGATCGGAGCTTGCCTCCATTCGATCTCTCCTGGGTGGACCTCCTATTCCTCAGAGCGCTGCTGCTGCACCTCCCATATCCTCTACCTCTCCGGTTCCCCTATCCTTCGCTGGTCCATTTGGAGTCCCTGCTGATGATGAGGAGCTTCTGGACTCTGACGATGATCTTGAGCCCAGCGATGATAATGATGATCTAGGAGATACTGCTGCGGATCCAGAGGGTGATGTCTTTTGTGACAGCGAGTCCACTGATAGTGATCATGGCTCATTGCCTTGATGCTTTTTGTTTTGATAACTACCTTGTATTTATTTTGTTTTGACTCTAATTATATTACATTAGTATACATTTATGGTTTTTTTTTTGTTATTGGCTACTGGTTGTGATAAGTTCCCTTGTACATGCTGATTAATAATATTTGAACTTGTTTCCGCTTTGAATGTTTGGTTGTTTGATAATATTAATTGGTCTGATTAATCGTTGGATCTCTTGTTCTGGCAAAATTTGGGGAATCATGAAATATAGTTGTTATGCTGTCCATTTTTTTTAAATGCTTATGTCTTTTGGATAATGCCAACGGGGGAGAAAATAAGGAAAAATGAAATGAAATCTAATTAAAGGTTACATGAGTACGGGGGAGTTATTGAGCCTTTGAGCTCTAAGCTTTTCATATGCAAAATCTAACCCAATATCATGCATAAACTCCGGGGAAGCATTGTGCTTAAATGTCTATTATATACAAATGCAAAAACTCTTTCTTTTTCCTATGATCAGTTTGTCATCATCAAAAAGAGGGAGAATGTGAATGCTTATGTCCCTAAAGCATGTCAAATGGTTTTTGATGTTAACAAAGGCCAAAATGAAGATCAAGTGCAAAAGAGAAGATCAAGCGTAAAAGGAAAAATCAAGATCAAAGAAAGAAGTCAAGAGGTTTATTTAGTTATAAGACGTAGAACATTAATGTTAAATGCTCTCAAGTTTTCTCAAATAGTTTTTCAATATATCATTTCAAAATAAGTGGGAAATTTCAAAGTTAAACATGGCTTTCAAGAAAACTTGTGTTTCAATCTTAAAACTAACACTCTTAAAAGGATTTATGTTTAATCAAGTGTCTTGAGGTGTTAGAAATGACTTACAAGCTTTATTGGACTTGAAAAATGTGTTCAAAGGCCAATGTAATTTATTACAAGATGTTCGTAATCGATTACAAGCAAGTTAGAGGCCATGTAATCGATTACACAATATATGTAATCGATTACATCAAGCCCAGAAAGGCAAGAACATATTCCAAGAGTCATCTAATCGATTACATAGATATTGTAATCAATTACACAGCAAGTCAAAAGTCATGTAATCGATTACATTGATATTGTAATCGATTACAAGCAAAGTCAAAAGCCATGTAATCGATTACACCAATAATGTAATCGATTACACAGAGCTCAAAAAGCCAAGAACACGTTGGAACAACGATGTAATTGATTACATAAGTTGTGTAATTGATTACATGAACCTTGACAACGTCCAACGGCTATATTAAATGCATTAAATGCATGCCCAAACCACCCCAACGGCTCTATTAATTGAGAAACTTATAAATACCAAAGTTAGGTCTTCATTTGAGGTTGACCTTTAACTAAAAACTGATCATCAATACTTCTAAACGTGAATTAATCCTCAAATCCACTTCTTGCTCTGTTTTTCGTTAAAAATGTGAAAAATCTTTGAGAGCATATTAGAGCTTCAATTTGTAATCATCTGCTCTATTGAGAGCTTCATTCAATCTATCATTATTGCTTTGTAAAGAGGGTGAGGCATCCCTCCAAAAGTGTAAAGGGTGAGGTATCCCTTAGTTGAAGAGACTCAAGCTCCAAGGGTGAGGTATCCCAAAGTGTTGAGTGCTCAAGGTTGTAGTGGTTGTCAAACACCCATTGAAGCTTGAAGATATAGTGAAAAATCTCAAGTTGTTGCTTGGGGACTGGACATAGATCACAAGTGGATTGGTAATCGAACCAGGATAAATCATTGTGTTTGTTCTCTCTAAACCATTCTTCTTACATTAAGTACTATTTTATTAATTTACTTGAATATTGGTACCTTTGGCTATTGCATTTATAAGTGAAAGTGTTTATCTTTTATATCCAATCATCTCTAATAATCAATTAGTTTCAACAAAAATTGTTTATCAAACGATTTGCGAAAGATTTGTGAACTTAGTTTTCATACTCAATTCACCCCCCTCTTGAGTATTGAGGCCACTTGGTAACAGGTTTGTATAAGGGTGAGGTATCCCTAAAGGTTGAGGCTTTAGCACAAGGGTAGAGTTTCTCTATGTGTGAAAAGTGCTCTATTTTGTAACGGTTGCAAGCACCTATTGAAGCTTGTATTCATAGTGAAAAATCTTGGATATTCTTCGAGGACTGGATGTAGGCCACAAGTGGTTTGGTGGTCGAACCAGGATAAATATTGTGCTTGCTCTTCTCTTCTCAATCTCTTTATTTACTGAAATTTATTTATTGTTGTTAAATTGTTTACTTCTTGTTTCTAAGTTTTCTTTTATTCTCTCTTATATTCACGCCTTTCATAAAATAGTTTCAATATTTGTTTTTGCTTTAAAAGCATTTATGAAAATTTTCTATACTCAATTCACCCCCCTCTTAAGTACTGGAGCCACTTGGTAACAACTCAATCATGCTATGTTCCCTAAATTTGAATTACTACATCCACACAACATAGTTATCTACCTAATTACTCCTTACTCTGCCACTAATTTTGATGCGTCTCAAGAGCAAATTTGCCTAAAGGGCATAATTTACTCCTTACTCTGTCATCTTTAATTAGTTTTGTTGTTAGTAAATTGCTGACAAACATATAAATAAACAAACTTCCTAATTTTTTTTTATTTTTTTAATTTTTTTTATTTTTTTATTTTTTTTTTTTATTTTTTTAGACTTCAAGAAAACAATCAGGGCAAAAAAGTTTAAAACCTCTGAAGGACCCTGCCTAAAGGATCGTCTATCCAAAACCAAAATATAACAAAATCATACAAAGATAAAGTTATAATAACAAATGGTGGCATATCTTTGAATTACGTGTCACCAGTGCAATAAACACTCATTCCCATTTATTTGAAGAAAAGAAAAAGAGAAGAAAGAAATCATCGTGGGTTTCCATCCTGGGTCTGGAACCTGGAGAGCTCACACTTGGGTTCGTAATTTCAACAAAGATGCTAAAATCTGAAACCCATAATGTCAAGATCCAGAACGCCCCATCCCAGGGCGTTGAGAGCCCCTTCTAATAAAAGAGAGGATCAAGCTTAGATGCCTCATACGCTTTGGCAGCCGCGGGTTACTTCTCACTAATAACTAGAGTGGGATGTTTCTGCCTGTCCATTAACTCCACAGTGCCTAGATGGTGAACATTGGGTTCTGGAGTGCGGCTCTCTACAGAGCATGGTACATGAACCTTTTTAAGGATCAGTGTGAAAAGGTCCACCTGAGTCAATGACGGGTCTGCTACTAGCAGGGGCTTCACACTCAATTAAGAGCATGGTACTCTTTCAATTGCCCTTTTTTTAGGAGATGTACAAGATACTATATACATGTTGTTGTGATTATGACTCACATCTTCTTCTGATTTTATGTCCAGTAACGGCTTAAACGCCTTCTATGAGTCGAGGATAAGCTTCCTATCTAATTTTCTTATAAATTGGCAAACAGGGTCTTTTTGAGTCAGATTCCCTAGATAGTAATGCTCTTGCTCATCCTTGAAAAGATTTCACAGATTAAGAAGTTCACGATGCATAACTCTACAAGAATGCATCTCAAGAGTCAATAAGATATTATCTAATGACTCTTTACTTAGTCCATTCTTAATAAAGTATATTTTATCTTCTCAGTTTACAGAAACCATTCCCAAAGAATGATATTGCGTGTTACAATTCCATTGCGCACACTTGTAACAAACTTGTATTCTTTTCGCTTTTCTCCTTTTAGAATAAGAACTTTTACTGAAACCCTGCATGTATTGGACAAATGAATTTGAAGATTCACCTGCTAAATGAACCTTTGCTTCGATTATCCAGCATATATCTTCTGGGATGCTTATGTGTATTAACAGTCTCAGTCTTTCACACCTAGTTTTGTAGATTTTTCTTAGAGCATTTTGAGGAAAAGAAGAGAAATATTTTCTTAAATTCAAGAGAATGACATCTATTTTAAAGGAAAATGAATTAGTTATTATGGGAAACTAAAAAATAAACTAACTTGAGAGTCACGGAGTACCGTTATCTGCCACTTAACCAGGGTCACAAAGAACTCAATAACTTGGTTTTCCAGAAATGGTTTGAGTATTTATCTATTGACTTTAAATTCACTATCATTCCTAGGGTTCTCAATGTCTGTGGCCTCATAAGGATACACATGTTTGACAATAAAAGAGCCAGTCCACCTAGATCTCAATTTTCTAGGGAATAGGTAAAGACGATAATTATAAAGCAGAATTTTTTGTCTAATTTCAAAAGTTTTTCTCAAAATTGATTTCTCATGAAAAGCTTTTGCTTTAGCTTTATAAATCTTTATGTTTTCATATGCATCATTTCTCAATTCCTCAACAATAAAAAAATTCAATGACAATGATAGGGTTCAGAGGCATCTTGTTTCACTTAGAAATGGAACCCTATTTTTGACAGTTTTCATAACTTTTCAAAATGTATAGCTATCTTTAAATAACGTGGGTCAATAAAATCCACACTGCAAGATTTTCGGGGCTCTTTTCTTTGAAGAAAAGTAACCTCCACATGCATCTGAGTGATAAAATTTAATGACATTACCTACCTCACTGTTTGGCACACATCTCTGAATGATTTGATCTGGATAATTGAGGCGGGATCTTTCATGTTGCAAGAAAATTGATTATCTTAGCAAACCAAGGCTTGGAATTGACAAAAAATAAAAATTCATCCAGAAAAGAATCATTAATAGGTGTGATATCAAAAGATGAGCTTGTTATAAGGACGGACAAATGATCTGCAATAACATTTTCAGCTTCTTTCTTATCTTTTATTGTGATGTTAAATTCTTGAAGCAACAAAATCCACCGTATCAACCTAGGTTTGCAAAAACTTGTTGAGAAAATCGACAAGTGCACTGAATCGTCAAAGTAATAAAGTAGTGAAAAGAGTATCGTTTCCACGAGGAATTAGTTTACTAAGTACCACTTCTCTAATATAAATACTATCTAGGCAACCAATAATTAAAAGTGATTCAAAACAATTAAAGACACAAAATTATATAAAAACAAAAACAAAAACACACTAAAATGCACGAAATTAAGAGGGAAAAAGAGAGAACAAAGCATATGAATGCAAAACACGTTAAGGATGTAAACACATGAAATTAAAACACTAGGGATCTGACTTCACTTAATTCAACAATCTATCATAGACAATAGAGTAGCTTTGGGACCTTCATTCTAATTAATTTCTAATAATTCAATTGATGGGGAGAATCTCTTAATTAATTAAAACTCAATTACTTGGTCTAAACCCTAACTTTTAAAGACATGACATTTACTTTATGAATTCTCATGGAAAATATCACAATTCTCCCACACAACCTATAACCTCTATTCTTAGATGATTATAAATCATGACACTTATTATTTATGGTCTAAGTCATATGCAAACCTCCTGATTCTACACACATATAACTAGATCAATTTATGAATGGCCAATTCATAAAAGCATTAAGAATCATAATAAGCACTCAAATTGAATAAAAAAGAAATAAATTAAAATTCCAATCTTAATGCATGTCGAATGAATTAAGTTATATCTTTACCCTAGAAACACAAGAATTTAACTACACATGACAAAAGAGAAGAAGAAATAAGAAAAGGAAAGAGAATTCATCTTGATGAAATCGTAGAGAAGAAACCAAAGTACCTTCAATGGTGGTTGTGATTCAAAAAGATTAATATATAAAATAATAGGATTAGTTTTAACCAAACGACCAGAACTTAAATCACGATACAAATTAAGCATAAATAAATGACTTAAAATAGAAAAGAAAATGTACAAGTTGGCGGTATAAACTGACTATTAAATATTAACAAGGATGTGGTATAAACCAGCCACCAAATAAATATTAACAAGTAGCAAGTTAGTAAACTGATAAAGTAAAAAGTTAGTAAACCGATAAAGTAAAAAATTAGTAAGCTAATAAATAGATACTTAGAAAGTTAATAATTAGGTTAGTCGGTTAGAAAGTTAGATTTAAAATGAACAAAATAAAATACGAGAAAATAAAATATAGAAAATAAAGTACGAAAGGAAATTACAGAAAATAAAATACAAAAAATAAAGTGCGTAAAGTAAATATAAAACATGAAAACCAAAGAATCGACAAGTCAATTTTTTACACCGACAAGAGAGAAGATAAGAAGAAAGATTATTTTATTAATGATTACAGATTACAAGGGGAGAAAAGAAAATTTCTCTCACTAAGTTAGTAAGTACAAAAAAAAAAATTAAAAGAGTATAAAAGAGAAATATATATATATACAAAATATAGAAAAGACCTTAACACAATTGTTCTTAAAATCAATTTCCCGACAACGCCGCCAAAAACTTGATGTGAATTATAAGTTGCAAACCCAAGTGCAGGTTGTTTCAAGTAATAAATTCTCAGGAGTCCGAGATTGATCCATAGGGAATTGATGAAGAAAAATTCTTTGAGGTAAGGAAAAGATTTTGTCACAACAATAAATATAAGAAAACTTGGTCGAGAATAAAAAGGATTTACTTGGGTTAGGAGATCCACTCTTAGTAAGTAATTTAAGGAAAAAATTAATTCTTTTTATAACTCAATTAGAATTCACGCATAATGGAGGTTCCAATCGAAAAATACAATATTCAACGATCATTTAAGATATGTAATTATATTATGGTTCCTTTAATTATCTATTAACACCACCACTTATAATTGGGTTCAAGCATTCATTGTGGTAATATATTGTCTACAACAAATCAAGATCTCTACTTTACAAGAAGGGTTTCTAAAATTATTGGAAACAAAATACAATACATATAATGACCACTTGATAATATATCATTTAAGCACAAGAAATGGATTAATCTAATTTTATTTCATTACTAAGAGCTTCATCCTTTCACCCAAGTAAAATGAAAATTAGTTACTCATAGACAAGAGAAAAGAAAGAGAGAAGAAGAAGAAGATGAACATAACTTCTATTTAGAACAAAAGAAAGCTACCACAAAGGAAATAATTAATACACAAGCATGATATTGATATCTAAGCTAACCTCCTCAAATGATCAACCATTGCTTCCTTTTATAGAGCTTGAGGAGTACAAAATGACAATGAAGTTGTTTGATGGTGAGTACAAAATGCCAAAGGAGTTGTTTGATGATGATGAATGAGTGGAAAATTATAGAGATTCTTATCTCCGAAATCATTCAATGCTGAACTCATGGCATGTTTTAGTCATAAAAGTTGTAGAATTTTGTATTAGCTTTCCAATGCCGTTATTTTCATCCCAAAATTATTCCTACAGCTCGAGATATGGCCCAATCACTGCACACTGCTCAGGCCCAGCTATAGCTCCCTCTATTTTGACTTCCAAGCCTAATATGACATCTAAGCCATCCAAATTGACTCTTGTGTTCTTCATGAAAGTTGTAGATATGAGTCTTAAATTTCAAATGACACTAGGGTTAATTGAGCTCCTATATCTCAAGATATGGTTGAATGAGTGCACAGAGGTCAAGCTGCCAGGATTAGCACTCTAGATCTTGCTTCAACTCCAATTTAAATTATCCAAATGTGTGATTAGGATCTTGAGGTCTTCATAAAAGTTGTAGAGATTTGTCTTAGCTTTCCAACAAGACTATAATCACATCAATCAGATATTCGTAACTCAAATTATAGCTAGTTTACTAAAAATACAGTCATCTAGATTAAGGACAATTCAAGCAATAATTTCTTCAATCATCCAATTAAGCTCAATTTCATAAAATGTGACAAAACTAACTTAATTAAGCCAAATTGAAACTTAAGAAGCTAAGTAAGAGGATTATAAAATGAATAAATTATATTGCTATCAAGCACACATCGTCTGATCCCTTGGTCGCGGCACATCTTCTAAAGGTATGGATCATCTCAAATGTAATATTTGGCATCACTTTTAAGCTTAGCAACATGTGCTCTAGTAAAGTGCTGAGGTATCTCACGTGCAGCAATGTAATTCACTAAATCAGCATACCACAGACTCTGCCCACGCATCTGGTAAAGCTGCTCATCTGGGAAAGTATCACGAATGGGAGAATTCTCAAGTGGTCTGGATCCGGCTCAAATGAACTGCTACTAAGTTTTATGCACCATTCTTATCTCTGATCTCTATGTCAAATTCTTGATGAAGAAGCATCCAGTGAATTAATCTTAGTTTAGCAGCTGGTTTCTTCAGCAAGAACTTCAAAGCTGTATGATAAGAGAAAACAATTATTTTAGAGCCAAGTAAGTATGAGTGAAATTTATCTAATGCAAAAATGATGGCCAAAAGCTCCTTCTCAGTGGTGGTGTAATTAGCCCGGGCTACATGTAATATGTGAGAGGCATAAGCTATGACATAAGAATTTCTGCCAACTCGCTGAGCTAAGATTGCACCAAGTGCAAAATTGGAGGCATCACACATCAGCTTAAAAGGAAGATCCCAATTAGGTGGCTAGATGATTGGAGTGGTAGTGAGGAGTCTCTTCAGTTCATCAAAAACATCTTGGCATGCTTGATCAAACACAAATTTCATATCTTTTTGAAGCAATTTGGATAAAGGCGAAGCAACTTTGCTAAAGTCTTGGATGAACCTATTGTAGAATCCTGCATGGCCAAGAACAGAACACACTTCCCGCACAGAAGTAGGATAAGGTAAAAAAACAATAACATCTATCTTGGCCTTATCAGTTTCAATGCCTTTGCTAGACACCAAATGCCCTAAAACTATGCCTTCCTCTACCATGAAATGACATTTCTCAAAATTCAAAACAAGGTTTGTCTCAATACATCTATCTAAAACTCTAGATAGACTTTCAAGACATGCATCAAATGATAAACCATACACAGTGAAATCATCCATAAATACCTCCATGTAACCCTCTAAAAGATCAGAAAAGATACTTACCATGCACCTTTGGAAAGTGCCCGGAGCATTGCACAGGCCAAATGGCATCCTCCTATAGGCAAATGTACCGAAAGGATAGGTAAAAGTGGTCTTATGCTGGTCCTTGGGTGCAATGTGAATCTAAAAGTAGCCTGAAAATCCATCCAAGAAACAGTAATGAGATCTGCTTGCTATCCTCTCTAAGACCTGATCTATGAAGGGAAGAGGAAAATGGTCTTTTTGAGTGGCTTGATTTAGCTTCTTGTAGTCTATGCACACTTGCTAGCTATTCTGCACTCTAGTTGGAACCAATTCATTGTTCTGATTCTATACCACAGTCATCCTAGTCTTCTTAGGAACCACTTGGACAGGGTTGACCCACTCACTATCAAATATGGGGTATATTATGCCTGCTGCTAGTAGCTTGCTGATTTCTTTCTTCACCACATCTAGAATAGTAGGATTCAGCCACCTCTGGGGTTGTCTTATTGACCTGGCACCTTCATCTAGTAAAATCATATGCATTAATAACTTCATAAAATGTAGTTATTATTGTCCTATTTCTGTGCTATAAAGAATGCTTAGTCCTTGTTTACAATATATATTTAGAAGGTTTTATGCTTATATTTGACAATTCTAAATCTGGATACATTCTTATATGAGATTGAGCAAATTGTGTTAATTTGATAAGAGATTGAGTGAATTTGTAACTTATATTGATTTGGTGATTTCTCTATTATAGGAAGGACTCCAAACAAGATAATATATGGAGCATTTGAGACAAAATTAGAAGAGAAAGCCAAATTTGCATCTCAGCAGGCAACGTCCCGACGTAAGCATGTCAATGCTGCGGTGATGGTGTATTCCCCTGCGTTAGTACAAAGACCCGAGGCTAGAGCGCTACGATGCTGAAAAGTGGATGCCACGACGTCTGTGACCTAATTGTATGTGCGTCGTGGCATAGGCAAGTTAATGCCGCAGCATGCCCTGTATTTCTAAGCCTATAAATACTGTTTTATTAGATTTTATACATACACTTTATTTAGTTTAGAGAAGCTGCGCTAGGTTTTACTGTTTGGAGGCTGAGGAAGCCTAAGGGAAGCAAGGTTGGTGGCCATCTTCTTCATGGAAGGAGATTCAAGTATTAAAGAGTCAAAATCATGAGCTTCCTTTCTTCTCCTTTCTCTTTTCTCTCTTCCTTCTATCTTGAGCATGATTTTTGTAGTTGTATTTTCGTGTTCAATGATTAGCTGAGCTGTATTTAGGGATGACTTTGAATCCTCCTATGGATATTAATGATTATATAATCTTTTGAGTATATATTGATGTTTGGTTTTGTTCAATCATATAGTTCTTAATGCACTTGATTGTTTGATCAGCTTTTGAGTGATTTATTTAAATCTGATGAACCTAGACATAGGAATTTAGATTTTAAATCTAATGTATGGTTTATGCATGTTCGATTTCATTCAATTGGCTTTGATAAGAAAATTGCTTCAACTGGATAGAAATATGCCTTTTTGCCATGCATAGTGAGTGATTGAGAATAGATCATTCATGAGTGGATTTTGTATCTAACTAAGGATTTTTCAGTAAATGAAACTATGGTTAATTGACCTAGACATAGGCTTTTAACTAAATTAAATTCTCAAGCTAACTTAATCATTTCATTGATATTGCTTGTAAGGATTGCATGTTATTAGTTGAAATAGGAGGTGAACAAGGATTCTCTAAAGCTCTAAACATTATCTTTATTGTTTTGTAGTGTAGATTTAGTTTATTTGTATTGTCTCTATTTTTATGTTCTTGAATAGAATTAGTTAAGCTATTGGTTGATATTTAGCTTTGGAAGCCAACATCCTCATGGGATCGAACTTTATTCTTCACTGTATTACTTGAATGACCCATGCACTTGCGGTACACAAATGGTCTAACAAGTTATTAGCACCGTTGCTAGGGATATGGTTTAATTCTTTATTGCTAATATCAACAATGAGTTTAGTTAGTTCTAATTCAAGTTGTATATAGTTTGTTTTAATTTAAGTTTCTTTTATGTTAAATTTTAGGTTTAATAAAAAAGTCAGATGATCATAATCATACAAGGCCCTTCAGGAAATTCGCAAGTCCTGATATGGAAAATGTTCTATCAAGTTCAAGAAGACTACTTATCCGCGCAAATAATTTTGGTGATAAAGTCCTGCCAAGACTGTAAATTAGGCCCTTCTTGGGAGAAAACCCAAGTTTATGTTAAATTCTTGTCTTTAGTTTTTGCATAAATAGGTAGTATGTTGAATTTTGTATATTAATATGTATATGTTAATATGTTGTGTTAATTATGTTAGTATGTTGTTGTTGTTAATATGTTAAGAGGTAATATATGTTAGTATGTTAATATGGTAGTATATAGCTTTTGTTAGTTTTTATGTCTTAATTATGTTGATTTTGTTAAGTTTTAAGTTCTATTTGTGTTAATACTTATATGTGTTAGTATGTTAATTAGGTAGTTTTATGTTTTTGTTAATCTTTATGTTTTAGTTATGTTTTAAGTTTTAAATATGTTAGTATGTTGATTTTGTAGTTTTATTATATTTTGTTCTACATTTTGTAAAATAACTTTTTGAACAAGTTTTGCTGGTGCTGGAGACCCCTTTGAAGCATAACCAGTAGCAAAGCTATTTTAGCTGTAAAATTTTGCAAGCTGATCTCTCACGCCACGGCGCAAGTCACTCAACGTTGCGGCACTGGAGTGATTTTTCCACAGAATTCTGTAGACAAGCTACACGTCTCAATGCAGACATATCAATGCCACGATGTTGTGCTCTGTTTTGTACATATTTATTTTATTTTTCATGTTATTTCAGATTTTAGTATGCTCAGACTAATAGTGTGCATAAATTTGGAAAGTTTAGGTACCCTTTGCACCAATGAAAGTGAGGATATTGTCTCACTTAGGTTTGGGGGGAGTATCATTACATGCTTTGATGATTATGATGTATTAAGTATGCATGTGATGATATTTACTATATGCAGAAGTGATAACCATCATGTTATCATGTTTCTATATTACTTTGGCTATTAATAAAGGGTTTGAAAAAGAAGTTTCAATTTTTAACATTATGCAAATGATGTTATGCATACTTGATGAAAAAGTTGGATTTATTTGAATGCATGATATGTTGCAAAAATGCTGGTATTTTTTATAGTTGTCCATTGATGTAGAAGGTTGCTATTTACCCCATTTTTAGTGAAATATTATGTGATCTTGAAGTATGTGAAACAGTTTAGTCATTTTTTATGCATGATTTACATTTCACTTAGATGCAAGTGTAACTTTGAAAATGATCAGAGTGCATGTCTAGAGAATGTTTATGGATGTATATGTAGAGATTTCGATTATTCTTGAAATTGTTTTTGAACTCTCTGGAGGCAAAATCCTAGATTGTGCATGATTAAGGAAATGATTAGGGCATTGTTTGAACCGATTGAGCCTTTGAAGCTTACCTAAATGATTTTATCATAGGTCCCCTTTTGAAGCCTTATAATTGTTGGGCCTTATTTGTTTTTCAATCACCATTGTGTTTGTTAACCAGTTAACCATTCTAATGCATATGAAGGCATTGCATTTTCTTCCTACCATTATTGTTTGTTGAGTACATAATATGTTATTTCTTGAAGTGAGTCTATTGATTAGGGGTATTAATGATTCAATACAAAATGAGCCTGAAGGAATCAGATGCAGACAAAGAAAAGAAACATTGATTTGAAAAAAAAGAAAAGAAAAGAAAAGAAAAAAAGCAAAGTATAAGAATAGAAAACTAAGAAAAGCATCAAAATGGTTCTGGCTTTCTACTCACACTGTTGAATACCCTGCTCATATCAGTTAGTGGCTCATTACTTGGAATAGCATGTTTATGTTTCTCAATGTTTATGTTATATCCTATCCTTTTTGTTCTTTAACTCATTACCCTTGGCCTTACATTACAAGCTATTAAAGTCCCTTTTGATCCTCAATTTTGTGTGATTTACATTAGTGGAGAGAGAGTTAGATTACAATCTTGTGGATTCTATGATTCATATATATATAGGTTGATAAACTTATTCAGATGGATATGACTTAATTAGGAGAAGTTTATGTTGCATATTTATGGAAAAAAGTGAATTGTATGAAAGGAAGCTGGATTGTTAGCATATGAAGGATTGTGTATGTGCGGAGCTGATTATGAGGCATTTGCGTTTTTCGAGGGCTATACAATCATTATACATTGGCTATGGTTTAAAATGAAAAATTAAAATTTTAATAGATGCTAAATGATATTTGAGAATGAATTGTTAAGCTTGTTTACTTAGTCCTATTTTGTTTTGCTCGAGGACTAGCAAAATGTAGGTTTAGGGGTGTGATAACTTCATAGAATGTAGTTATTATTGCCCTATTTCTATGCTATAAAGAATGCTTAGTCCTTGTTTACAATGTATATTTGGAAGGTTTTATGGTTATATTTGACATATTCTAAATCTAGATACCTTCATATGTGATATTGAGCAAATTGTGTTAATTTGATAAGAGATTGAGTGAATTTGTAACTTATATTGATTTGGTGATTTCTCTATTATAGGAAGGACTCCAAACAAGATGATATATAGAGTATTTGAGCCAAAAGTGGAAGAGAAAGCCAAATTTGCATCTCAGCAGGCAACGCCGCAACGCAGGCATGTCAATGTCATGGCAGTGGTGTGTTCCCCTGCATCAGTACAAAGACCCGAGGCTAGAGCACTGTGATGCTAAAAAGTGGATGCCATGGCATCTGTGACCTAATTGTATGTGCTCTGCGGCGTAGGCATGTTAATGCTGTGGCGTGCCCTGTATTTCTGAGCCTATACATATTGTTTTATTAGATTTTATACATACACTTTACTTAGTTTAGAGAAGCTACACTAGGTTTTACTGTTTGGAGGTTGAGGGAGCCTAAGGGAAGCAAAGTTGGAGGCCATCTTCTTCATGGAAGGAGATTCAAGCATTAAAGAGTCAAAATCATGAGCTTCCCTCCTTCTTCTTTCTCTTTTCTCTCTTCCTTCTATCTTGAGCATGATTTTTGTGTTGTATTTTTGTGTTCAATGATTAGCTGAGCTGTATTTAGGGATGACTTTGAATCTTCCTATAAATATGAATGATTTTGTAATCTTTTGAGTAAATATTGATGTTTGGTTTTTTTTAATCATATGGTTCTTAATGCTCTTGATTGTTTGATCAGCTTTTGAGTGATTTGTTGAAATCTGATGAACCTAGACATGGGAATTTGGATTTTAGATCTAATGTATAGTTTATGCATATTCGATTTCATTCAATTGGCTTAGATAAGTCAATTCACTAACTGGATAGAAATATACTTTTTAGCCATGCATAGTGAGTGATTGAGAATAGATCGTTCATGGGTGGATTTTGCATCTAACTAAGGAGTTTTTGGTAAATGAAACTATGGTTAATTGACCTAGACGTAGGCTTTTAACTAAATCAGATTCTTATGCTAACTTAATCATTTAATTGATATTGCTTGTAAGGATTGCATGTTATTAGTTGAAATATGAGGTGAAGAAGGATTCTCTAAAGCTCTAAACATTATCTTTATTGCTTTGTAGTTTAGATTTAGTTTATTTGTACTTTCTCTATTTTTATGTTCTTGAATAGAATTAGTTAAGCTATTGGTCAATATTTAGCTTTGGAATCCTCATGGGAATGAGCTTTATTCTTCACTGTATTACTTGAATGACCCGTGCACTTGTGGTACACAAATGGTCTAACATGCATACATATAGAAAAAACTAATCCCTAGAATATCAGCCAAAGTCCAGCCAATTGCCTGCTTATTCTGCCTCAAAACCTGTAGTAATTTTGCTTCTTGTTCAAGTTATAAATTCTTAGTGACAATCACTGACAGTTTCTCACCATCTCCCAAATATGCATATTTAAGATGGTCTAGCAAAGTCTTTAACTATCAGGATGGGGGCTACATAATGGAAGGTAGCAAGCCATTTGAAATAACTAACTCAGCATCATTAAATTCAGCATAATTCTGACTCTCATTTTCATATGTTGTATTATTCAAGTCGGCAGCTGCATCATCACTCATAATCACATAAATCTCAGCACATGCAGCACATAGTTCAATATCACAGCCAATACATGTATCACAAGTAGCAAAATCCATAAAGTTAGCAATATTAGGGAATTCAGCATACATATCAGTATAAGCATCATCGACCAGCATCTCAATCACGTCAACATGAAAAACTGAATGCTCCTCTAGGGGATGTCTCATGGCATAAAAAATGTTAAACTGCACAACATCTTCACCAAATTCTATAGAAAGGGTGCCATTATGCACATCTATCTTGGTCTTGGTTGTCTTGAGGAATGGTTTGCCTAGAATCAATGGAGCGTGGTTTGTTGAAGACTCGTCTTTCATGTCCAGAATGTAGAAGTCTGCTGGGAAAATCAACTTATTCACCTGAACTAACACATCTTCTAGCACTCCTGCAGGATGAGCAGTGGTCCTATTTGCCAACTGAATCATTATACCAGTGGGTTGCAAAGTGTCAATGTTCAAAGACTTATAAACTGACATAGGCATGACATTAATAGAAGCACCTAAATCTAACATTACATTTTCAAATCTGGAATTGCCTATCGTGCATGGGATTGTGAAAGTTCCATGATCTTTGCATTTCTGTGGCATGCTTGGCTAAATCATTGCAGAAACATCTCAGCCCATACTAATCTTCTCAGTACCCTTAAGTCTTCTCTTGTGAGTACACAACTCCTTGAGGAATTTGACATACTTAGGAATTTGCTTGATTGCATCTAGTAATGGAATATTGACTTCTACTTTCCTGAAGGTCTCAAGAAGCTCTCTATCCTTCTCTGCCTCATCTATCTTTCTGGTCTGAATGGCTCTCTGTGGAAAGGGAAGGCCTACTGTAGGCTTTTGTTGCTCATCAATAACCACTGATTTCTTCTTACCGTCAAAAATTGATTTCTCTGCTGGTTGTTGCTTGCTTGCAGGTTAAGGTTCAGTTGGTGCTTGTACAGATTTTTCAGACTTCAGCATAATGGCATATACATCTTTTTTTGGATTGGGAACTGTTTGGGAAGGGAGCTGCCCAGAACCTTGTACCTGTAGCTGGCTCAATGTAGAGGCGAATTGTCCAATTTGAGTTTCTAAATTTTGAATAGTGGCCTCTGTCCTCTGCTAGAACTGAATATTATTTATGGTCATCTGCCTCACCAAGTCCTCAAAGGAAGGCTTAGATTTTGTGGCTGTTGGACTTGGTTGTTCTTCTACTTGGAATTGTCCAACTTAGTCTAAGGTTGAAACTTCTTTGTTGTCTCATTGGTCACCGAATGGTTGCTTATATTGCAATGGTTGCTACTGTTGTGATGCTGCATTGCCATATCTCATATTCGGATGGTCTCTCCAGCCATGGTTGTAGGTGTTGGAGAATGGATCATATCTTTATTGCTGCTGCTGGAACTGTGGTTTACCATGAAAAATACCAACTACTGTAACAGATTGATCTGGAAAAATAGAACCACCATCCTGAAGTATAGGGCATGCATCAGTGGGATGGTATGAACAATAGCAAATACCTCACACGATTGTAGCCATCTGCATAGGTGGTTGTTGTCCCACTTCTAACTACTTCACCAAAGAAGTCAATTCATCAAGTCTGTATTCCATTCTCTATTGTTCTACATGAGACAATTGAACCTCATTAACTCCTCTGGTTGAGGTAATGACTCTTGCACCAAATTGTTGTGCATTTGCTGCCATGTTTGCTATCAAATCTCTTGCTGCAGTAGGGGTCTTGTCTACTAAGGCACCTCTAGAGGTAGTATCCACCATGCTTCTGTCCATTGGCAGCAAGCCTTCATAGAAATATTGAATCAAGAGCTTATCACTGATTTGGTGGTGGGGACAACTCGAGCACAACTTCTTGAATCTCTCCCAATATTCATGCAAGGTCTCTTCTGTCATTTGTCTTATGCTGCATATGTCTTTTCTAATGGCAGCAACTCTAGACGCAGGGAAGAATATCTCCAAGAATAACCTTTTCATGTCATTCTGGCTCATGACAGAACTTGGTGAAAAGTAGAACAACTAATCCTTGGCTGTATCAGTAAGTGAGAAAGGGAATGTCCTCAGCTTGATGTGCTCTTCAGGGATCCCATGCGGCTTCATGGTTAAGCAAACTAAATGGAACTCCTTTAGGTGCTTATGGGGGTCTTCACCTGCAATACCATGAAACTTGGGCAACAAGTGTATCAATCCATGTTTTAATTTAAAGTCAGCATTAAGATTAGGGTATTGAATACACAAAGACTGGTAAGTAACATCAGGGGCAGCAAGTTCTTTAAGAGTCCTATTCTGCATATTATCAGTCATAGTTGCAAAATTACTTAAGATCTCAGATTCACTTTCAAATTTAAGATCAAAATCAAGTTCAGAAGCAATTCTTGTACTTAACCTACGATCTCTAATTAGTGCATGCAAGGTTCTATTAATTTTAGGATCAATATCAAACAAAGAACTAGTTTGAGACCTAGTCATGCATCATCCAAAGCACAAAAAACAATGCAAAATTGACTACACAACACTAAAATTCTACCAAAATAAATCTAGTTAACTTATCTACACATTTTTAAAAATTATGAGACCACCACAGCACGAAAACTACACAAAAAGGAAACTGGAAAATGTAATAAAAAATATTAAAAAATTAAAAAAACTAGTCTAAACGATAGAATTTTGAAAAAACATGGGTGACCTCACAATTACTGTGAACCTTGTTTATTAGGCCGTTTTCCTTCAACTGACTAAGTTTCAGCTCATTCTAACACGTTTTCAGTACAAAATTTGTAAAGTGACCCGTAATCACCTGTTTTCGCCTAAAAATCACCAAAACACAGCAAGACATGGTTTAGTGAGGGATTAGTAGTTAAATATACTCTTAATAAGATTGAACAAAATCGGAGTGGTCCCAGGCAACGACGCCAAATTTTTGGCACAAGCGTCGCTCTCAGGCCAAAAGTATAACTAGGTTTCTTGATTAAATGTAGTATAAAGCACAACCTAGGTTATTCTTCCAAGGACACATATAGATGTTTCTAATCTAATTAAGAGGTAGCATGAAGGGGTTTTTTGTATTTAGCAATTCAATTAGAAATTAAAATCAACTGCAGTAGAAGAATTCAGATTAAGCAAACATCAATCCAAGGCATTCAAGTTCATATGGTATAATTTATCATAGTTCTCAAAGTGACATGTTCTGCATACAGTTTCTGTTAAATTTGAAATTCAACTGGGTAATCACCTAGAATCCAATCAACACAAACAGAATTACAATCGCAATCCATAAATTAATATTGATTTTAAATTGATTCACTTAACCTAGATTACCAATCGGTAAAACTAGCTTCATTTGATTTCAAATTAATCAATCTTACTTTCTGTCACTTCAATTATGAACACAGAATCTAAATCTAATCAGAATTAGATCAAAACATAATTGAAGAGATATAGAAAAAGAAAATGCATAAAAAATAACCATTAAGCATAGGAACTCAAAATTCAAACCACACTTCTTTGATCCCTTAGATTGACAAGGTCTTTAGCCTTCCACAGCCATCACCATTGGAGAAGCTTTAGGAACAATACAAAAAAAGAAATACAAAGAAAGGAGGAGAAGAAAGGTTCTCAAAACCAAGACTACAACATCATAAATAAAAAATTGCAGAAGTTCTTCCTTTGCTACAATCTGATTGCCATTATTCATAACAATCCACTAAAAGTCTCCATTATGAAAGTGGTTCAACCACTATCATCCATTATGGAAGTATGTCTAAAGTATGTCTCCCACCTTCCATTAATTATTCTAATAATTTCCACTTTTCCACCTAATTATAATCTGGATTTTTCCATTCATAATTGTCATTTCTGTCACAATTTTGAATCCACCTTAAGCGCATCTATAGCCCTTGAAATAATCTTTCCAAGGAGTGCTCATATGCTTAATTTAGGCTTGAAATGAGTGAGATATACCCAAAATAGTGAAATTATGTCCAGAAATATGTGACAGCACCACTGGTCCAACTTCAAGGCTGTATTTGACCACCTAAATGTTTGAATTTGCCAATTTGACATTTCACAAAACTTGTAGATCTTTTTCTCATATTTCCTGGCATATAAGAACATCAAAATCTATAACTCAAGTTATGGCCAAAATATTGAATTAATGTCAATATGCATTAAAATCTGAAAATTTTGTTTTAAAACCCAATTCAACCCAATGATTAAAATAGGTGTTAAGATCACTTAATTACAACATGGACATCATTAATAAGGTAATTATGTGGATAATTAATATGTTAAAAACTATAATTATTAGCCACCTTCTCCCAAAAAGAAGATGAATCACTTTATGATGCATAGGAGCGATACAACAATCTCCTACGGCAGTGTCCACACCACGATCTTCAGGATTTCATTATAATGCAAACATTCTACAAGGGATGACCTCTTCTATGAAGGCAACTCTTGATGCCATAGCTAGCATCACTTTGATAGCAAATATTCTAACAGAGGCAAAGATTTTAATAAAGTAAGTCACCTTCAACATCTAGCAATGGCTAACTAAAAGAGTAACTTCAAAGATGCAAGCTGTTGTATATGAACTTGATGCTATAAACATGTTGAAGGCAAAGTTTGATGCCTTGACTAAGAAGCTAGAGAAGAATACCTTCAATGTTGTTGATACTCCTAAAGTAACTTGTGAGACTTGTGGAGGAGGTCATAAAGCTTCAAAATATAATGCAACTTATTCACTAGAGCCATCTATACAACAAGCTAATTTTCTCAAAAATAACTCCACAACTCAAGGAAATTCTTACACCAACAAATATAACCCGGGATGGAGAAATCACCTCAATCTCTCATGGGTTAATCAATAAAGTCAAAGGGTCACTTCAAATAATAGACACCCACCTAGATTTCAACAAGTCCAATAACATTCTCAACGAGCAAATTCAAATTTGGATATCTTCTTGGAGAATTTTCTGGCCACTCAACGTCAACATACTCAAGCCATTCAACAACAAGTCAATAACATGGGGATTCAATTAAGTAAATCACTACACGGCTTGACGAAATGGCTACTCACTTTAAGATGCTTAAGAATCAAATAACACAACAAGTAACTTGTCTAACATGATACAAGGAAGACTACTAAGCCAATCAAAGCCAAACCTAAGGGAAGCAATTTAAAGTCTCTAAAAGTGATGAGGAGAAAAGGATAGTGGAAGAAGCCTATAATGTAGAAGCGTCATTCATACAAGGAAAGAAAGAAGATGGAGAAGGCACCAAGAAGTATGTACCTCCAAAGACCTATGCTCCATCTTTGCCTTTCCATCAAAGACATCATGAGGCCGTGATGCACAATTTGGAAAGTTCTTAGAAGTACCCAGAAGGTCTACATCAGCATTCCTTTTATGGAGGCTCTTATTCAAATGCCTTCTAATGCAAAATTCTTAAAAGAGTATGATAAACCTATATTTTATAGTCATATACTAGATGAATTATGGTGATTTGCTTATATTTATTAGTGAATTTTAGATGGATCCTTATCATTGTCCTCGTTTTATAGATTTAGAGAGATTTAAAAGGAGGCAACCTATGTTTCTATCCTCATGACTATAACTTAGTGCTTCACAGGATGCAACCTATGTTTCTATTCTTTCTCATATTTTCTTTTAGTTTTTGCATTTTGTTTTTCAGTTTTTGCTTTGTTTTTCCCATTAAAAAAATTTGTCTTGACCCCTATTATTTTTCTTGTGCAGTTTTCGACAATATATCGTCTCTTAGTTAGACTAGATGTTTGAGTTCATGGCTACTGATGTGAATTAGTATGTTGCAAATCCAAGTACAAGTTGTCTCAAGTAATAAATTATCGGGAGTCCGAGGTCGATCCACAGGGAATTGATGAAGAAAAATTCTTTGAGGCAAGGAATGGATTTGTCACAACAATAAAAGTGATAAAACTTGTTCACAAATGAAAATAATTTGCTTAGGTTAGGAGATCCACTCTTGGTATATAATTTAAGGACAATATTATTTCTTTTTATAACTCAATTGGAATCCACACATAACAAAGGTTCTAATCAGAGAATACAACATTCAAAGTTCTTTTAAAGTTATATATGTAGTTATATTATGGTTCATTTATTTATCCACTAACACCAACACTTGTAAATGGGTTCAAGCATTTATTGTGCCAATCTCTTATCTACAACAAATCAAGATCTTCACTTTACAAGGAGGGTTAATAATGCCAACACTTGTAAATGGGTTCAAGCATTCATTGTTTCAATCTCTTGTCTATAATAAATTAAGATTTTCACTTTACAAGGAGGGTTTCTAAATTGATTAAGAACAAAATACAATATATATAATGATCATTTGGTAATATATCATTCAAGTACAAGAAAGAGATTAATCTAATCTTATTTCATTACCAAAAGCTTCACCTTTTCACCCAAGCAAAATGAGAATTAGTTACTCATGAACAAGAAAAAAGAAAAAGAGAAGAAGAATGAGATGAACATAACTTCTATTTAGAATAAGAGAAAACTGTAACAAGAGAAACAAATGATACAATAACATGATCTTGATCTCTTAACCAAGATGATCCTAATGAGTAACCAATTGTGCCTTTTATAGAGCATGAAGGGTACAAAATGATAATGAAATTGTTTAATGAGTGCGAATGAGTGTCATGCTTGTCTCACCAAATGAAAAGAGAGTTGTTTAATGAGTGTGAATGAGTGTCATGCTTGTCTCACCACTTGACAAGGGATTTGTTTAATGAGTGTGAATGAGTGTCATGCTTGTCTCTCCACTTACACCAACCAATTCGGTGTCTAACTCTGACTATAACCCTATCAAAACATCACCATTTGGAAATGTGGTCTTCATAAAATTGAAGGGTTTTGTCTCAGCTTTTGAATGCCACCTGTTTTAGTCCATTATCACTTCTACCGCCTAAGATATGGGCCAATCTTTGCACATTATTCAGGTTCCAACAACAACACTTGTGTTCAGACTTCCAAACCTAATCGGACCCATTATACATCCAATTTAGCTCTTGTGTTCTTCAATTAAGTTGTATATTTGGGTCTTAGCTTTCATGTGGGCTTAGTTTGGTGTCAACTAAACTCCTATAACTCAAGAAAAGGGTTGATGAGTGTGCAGAGGTCAAGCTGTCAGGATCAACATTCTGACTCTTGATTCCACATCAATTTAAATTATCCAAACATATGATTCATCTCTTGAGGTGTTCATGAAACTTATAGAGAATTGTCTTAGCTTTCCTATAAGATAAGAATCACATCAATCAAATATTTGTAACTCCAATTATAGCTAATTTACTGAACGCTGCCAAAAAGACAAACTAAGGCCAATTCATGCAATAATTCATTCAATGATCCAATTAGGCCTAATATCATAAAATGTAACAAAACTAACTTAATTAAGCCTAATTGAACCTTAAGAAGCCTAGTGAGAGGATTATTAAATGAATAAAATATATTGCTATCAAATTCCCCCACACTTAGCTTTTGCACTCCCGGACAAAAACACATAAGACCAAAACTAGGGAACAAGGAAAAACAACAAAAACTCAAAAGCTAAAAACTCTAAAAGACTTAATTTCCAATGATATTCAAGAATGCAAAAGTTTATAAGCAAGAAGAGCAACCAAAGATTCAAGGGATTAAAACATTTATGAGGTAACATTTCTTCACATTTCAAACCAACACACAAGGAAACTTCAATTGAAAAGCATGAGTTAAGAATGATAGATGCTCACAAGATTCACTCTCAATCCTTCATGTGTTTGAAAGGTAGGTATTTCACTCAATTAATCTTATAAAAAATAGTACTACCATAAGCTTGCTTATGTTCTACTTTCCCACTACTCAAAACACATGAACGCACAAATCAAGAGGACTTTATTCAAAGTTGTAATAGGGTCAAGGTAAAGAAGGGGGTAATATGGATATGACAAGTTAAATATCAAAGAGAATAAAAGAGCATTAGGGTTGAGTTCAAATAACAAACATGAAAAGTTCATCCTGATTGAACATAATGCAAATTCCCTTTACATATTCTCTTCGCTTCTCCTTTTAACCTTGTTGACCTTTCTTTACAATTTTTTTTTTGAAGATGACTACTCTTTCCTTTTTCATGAACTGTTTTGCACACAGACCCCCATACTTGTTCAAGAACTCTTTTAATAGCAATGTCAATACTCTCTTATTCCCTAAGATTGGGTAAGAACATATTTTTTTTTTTTAGATATGTAACGAGCTAAAAATAAGGAATGGTCAAATAAGCTCAAAGGGGTTAAGCAACAAAAAATACGCAAGATTAGCTATTTGGTTAAAGTAGCTCTTTCAAAAAAAATGTCTTAATTATATTTATATATGCATGTGAATATGTAGCCTCAAATAGAGTCAATTCAAGTTCTAGAGTAACAATTCTATGAGTGAAAATCACACAAGAAAGAAGAGAATGGTGCAAATGTTTAATCCATTCATCAATAAGCTCAAAATCTCACACGGCGTACATATATCATTCTTATTCCACCAATTCAATATCCAAAACCAAGCTTGTGAAATTTAAGAAAGAAGGCAATTTAATCAATCATGCTATAAACCCTAAATTTCAATTGCTTCAAAGGATGTTGAGAGTTCATTCACTTGAATCTTTCAAAGGAAATCAAACTATAAAACTTCGTTACTTCCATAAATCAATGCAAAAAATAGTTACTTTCTCAATTTAGATGCGTCTCAAGAGTAAAATTACTTCAAGAGTAAAATTTACTCCTTACTCTGCTATACTTAATTGGTTTTGCTGTTAGTAAATTACTGACAATCATATTAATAAATATACTTCCCCAATTTTTTTTTCATTTTATGTCAACTATCTTTCCCCTCTAACCAAATCACAACATTGTCCTCAATGTTAAAATATAGATGAGTAAATGATAGAAGATATTACCTATTATGGTTATTATGGAAAAGAGAAACCTGACACAAATTTAAAGTAAAACAAAGTATGATAAATAAAACTAAAGGTAAAGGTAAGTTATAGATGTAGTGTCAAATCAAATCCACGTTCCTTGCTACTTTCCTCTGACTAATCTATCTGAACTATTACTGGATCAAGTTCATAAATAAAAGCTTGTAATTTATTAATTAATTCATCGATAGTGGAAGCAGAGACAAGGAGTCGTCTTGCCGAATATGTAATAAAGTTCCGTTCCAAAGCATGGTCAAGAAAAGGTAACAAACTATCAAAGAAATTATTAACATTCAACAAACCTATGGGTTTATCGTGGATGTTTAGTTGGGCCTAAGAGACAATTTGAAAAACTTCTGTCAAAGTACTATAGCCACCTAGTAAGGCAATGAATGCATTAGAATTGTCAAGCATTTTAGCCATTCGTCCATGCATAGTTAATACTCGTAGTTCATCCCTAATTATTTTTCTAGTGATGTTCCTTTGAGTTAAAGCTTTAGGAATGATACCTAAAACTTAACCCAATGCTACCTCTCCTATATACTACATGAATTTTCCTCGCAGCTAGGGCTCAACCAAGAGTACCTGCTGCTTCTACAAACTCTGTACTCTTCCCAAAACTTGACCCACAAAATACACAGATATTTGTAAATCGATGAACAGAAGCTCCCGCCATTTCTATACTCACCCTCCCTTTGAATGATTATGAGTTGGATGAAAATGAAGAAAATAGAGTGTTTAAATAGGGAAAAGAATGGAAAATGTAATGATAACACCTATATAGGTAGGTTAGCTGTTATCAGAAAAGTTTGAAATTTAGAAACACCGATTTTATTTATTTATTTATTTATTATTATTATTATTATTATTATTTTATTTTATTTTATTTTTTGAAAAGATAAAACGAGAGCTGGAACCAGTCCAAAAGTGGAGGCTAGGCTCTCATGCCCGTTTATTCAACAAAGATGGTATATCTTTAGACTGCATGTCATTAGTGCAGTTTTACTTGCAGGCCTTCCGCTTATGGAATATCAGTTCCTGTACCCTTGTGGATTATATGAAGGAACTATATTCTAAGAAATATGAAACTTCGCCATAGCCAAGACCTGTCGATCTGGAGCCCAGCAAATTAATACCAGTGCAGACCTCAGAGATTGTTTCACGTAGACAATAAACACGGGTCTAAATCTATAGACCAACACTTCAACAAAGCCTAAAAGCTTGGCTAGGGAACTTTGAAGACGATTTTTTACAAACCGTGGCACATGAACCTTATTTAAGAACTGGCGTGCAAAGGTCGAACCCAAGTCCATGATGGGTTTAACCCTAAGGTTAGGGGTTTCACACTCGATTAAGAGAGGAGTACTCTTTCAATCACCTTTTTTATTTTTTTTAGATGAATAAGATAATGTTGTTATGGTTGTGACTCACATCTTCCTCTGATTTTATATCCAGTAATGACTTAAACGCCTTCTACGAGTCAAGGATAAGCTTCCTATCCAATTTTCTTATAAATTGGCAAACAGGGTCTTTTTGAGTCAGATTCCCAAGACTGTAATGCTTATGTTCGTCCCTGAAGAGATTACATAAATTAAGAAGTTCATGATGCACAACTCCAGAAGAATGCATCTCAAGAGTCAATAAGATATCATCTAATGACTCCTTACTCAGTCCATTCTTAATAAAGTATATTTTATCTTTTCGGATTGTGGAAACCATCCCCAAAGAATGGCATCACTTGTTACAATTCTATCGCGTACATTTGTGACCAACTTGTAATCTTTTTGCTCTTCTCCTTTTAGAATATGAATTTTTACTAAGACTTGGCATGTATGAGGTAAATGAATTTGAAAATTCACCTGTTAAATGGACCTTTGCTTTGATTATCCAGTGTATATCTTCCGGGATGCCCTTGTGCATTAACATTCTTAATCTTTCACACCTAGCTTTTTAGATTTTTGTTAGAGCATTTTGAGAAAGAGAAGGAAAATGTTTTCTTAAATTCGAGAGAATGACATCCATTTTAAAGAAGAATGAATCAGTTATTATAGGAAACTAAAAAATAAACTGACTTGAGAGCCACAGAGTATCGTTATCCGCCACTTAACCGATGTCACAAAGAACTACAAAAAAGAAAGCAACAAAATTAAAATAAATTCTTCTCATAACAAGGATTAGAAAGGGAAATGGATTTTACCTCAACAACTTGAGTTTCCAAAAATGGTTTGAGTCTTTGTCCATTGACCTTAAACACATTACCATTCCCAGGGTTCTCAATATCTATGGCCTCATGAGGATACATATGTTTGACAACAAAAAGGCCACTCCACCTAGATCTCAATTTTCCAAGGAATATGTGAAGATGAGAATTATAAAGTAGAACTTTTTAACCAATTTCAAAGTATTTTCTCAAAATTATTTATCATGAAAAGCTTTTGCTCTAGCTTTATAAAATTTTGAGTTTTTATATGCATTATTTCTCAATTCCTTAAGTTTGTTTAATTACAATTTACGTAACTTGCAAGCATCATCAATGTTTAGATTGAAAGCTTTAATGGCCCAAAATGCTTTATACTCAAGTTCTATAGGCAAGTGACAAGGTTTTCCATAGACTAACCGATAGGGTGACATGCCTAAAGATGTTTTGAAAGCAGCACAATAAGCTCAAAGTGCATCGTTTATTCTTAAAGACTAATTTTTACAATTTGGGTTAACCTTTTTTTCCAAAATTTGTTTAATCTCCCTATTTACTAATTCTACTTGTCCACTTGTTTAAGGGTGATAAAGGGTGACAATTGTTGGTGTATGCCCTAGAGGCCAATACATTTTCTGTATTTACATACATTCTATTATGCTATTTTATATATGAGGCATTTCATTTATTGTGTTCTTTCTGATAAACATAATAAAGTCTATAGAATAGTAAGTTTGATGCCATAGGACATCAAGTGGATGACTTGATCGTGAGATCCTTTTGGTTACAATACTATTCTTAAATGTTGCTAGTCAAGTATTATTGTTAATTAGGACAACAATAATACATTGAGACTAGTATGTGCATAGACTGATGACCACATCTCACGGGTCATAGATATGAGATATCAAGTCTTCACATGGGTACATATTAGAGTAATGATGTACTGGACTGACCCACTATGAGAACACTACATGGATCGTTACGTGAGTGTCATAAGTGATTCTCATAGTGACAATGGTGTTTGTGGTCCTTTGACCTGAACTCACTACGATTCCTATATGAGGAGTTGTGTGTTTTAATGCCATCAAACGTCATCTATAACAAGGTGATTATAAAGTTGGTTATTGGACATACCACGAATCATGCAGAGGGATGTGAGTGACCTAGATGGGATTTGTCACTCCTACATAACAGGAGCGATATCTTCGGGCCCCCTGATTGAGTGAGATTGCGAAATGCATGACCATGCTCAAATGAGTCAATATGAGATATTGATCTCATTTGTTGTTACAAAGTCTACTCAAGTATCGGGAAACCAATGATTAGACTATACAAGGGTGACGCATTCCATGTCGTGTGTTCAATCTAGATATCTTGACAAAGGGACTAAACGACACAGAAACATTGGTCACGGAAAGGCTATGTCAAATCACTGACATTCTTATTACTTGGGTAGCAGTGATGTGTTGCTAGATACCGCTCACTGCTTGTAATATTAAAATGGGATTTTAATATTACTGCTAATGTAATAAGAACCTGTAGGGTCACACACATAGAGCAGACTAAAATTGGAGCAATGGATCCAAGTTGAACTCGGATTCAAATATGGGCCAGACTCATAACAGATGGGTCTAGGGTTACACAGCTTACCTTGCTGCTGCTCACACTCACTTAAGGCAGTCACTATTATGAATAGTACTGCTAAGGGGCTACTAATAGACACAATTCAGAACCCTAGCCGCACCTACAGAAAAGTGAGTGAGAGAGCGACAGGTTTCTTCTCTTCTCTTTGCAGCGAGCACTGTGTGAGAGACGTGAGGCTCCTCATTGTGGATGTTGGATGTTCATGAGTCTGTTCGTGTGGATATCGCAGAGACATCATTTCTATTACAGTGTTGGTGATTCACGCCTTTCCTTTTAATCATGCTTCAAGAGATAAATCATTTAAAAACTCGGATTATGGTTTTTTCGCATGGATCCTCGGTGGGAATCCCTGTTTTCCACTACGTGATGTATCCGTAATTCCCAACAGTGGTATCAGAGCCAGGTTGCAAAACCATGATTCAGTTTTATGTTTTTGTTTACATGAGATAACATATTTTCTGGTCTTATTTTTGACAAAAGATATGATCTTTAATATGTTATTTCTGAAAACCGTATGAAACCCTTTGCGAAAACATATTCTGTTTCTTATGTTGTATGCAAAACCGTGATGTTGTTTTCAAAACTTCATGAAGATGTTCATATGTTTTGTGAAAACTATTTTGTTTTAAGATGTATGTTTTTACTAAGTTTTCTGGTATGTATGTGATATATACAGCGCTATGGAATCTTTATTCTCAATGCGCGGCACAAGGGTTTGGGAAACCTTGTTCTTGGTTTGCGGCAGTAGGGGTTATGGAATCCTTGTTTCTGCACAAGAGGCACGGTGCAAGGGGTTTTGGAAACCCTATTCTTGTTTTACGGCAGTAGCATCAAGTGTTGATGTCAAGCCGCTAACAAGGCACCTGAGGTTCAAGTGTTGAACGACGGCTCAAGGGTTCCCTGCGGCACATGAAGTGTTCATGTTGTTCAGGCTTAGGGTTTCGCGCGGCACATGGGCTCAAAGGAGTCGCAAGAGATTCAGCTCTTGTTTATGGTCCAATTTTTTTAGCTGGGGCGCTGCCCCCGCACCCCACAAGGAGCGGCCTCCCCTTGACCCCCGCACTCCCGCCCGCTGACCGGGCAGCGAGACCCCCGTGCTACCTCTGCGTAGAGTGTTTTTTGAAAACACGATATTTTATATCCAATTTTATGACTCGTGAAAATAATAATATATTATTGTTATGAGTTTATATGTTTTTGTGATGCATGGCGCATGGTTATGGCCTTAGTCCTCTTTTTATGCCTTTTGATTTTAATAAATACGACCTGCGTGTCGTGCCTTTCTCTCTATATTTTGATTGTACATTCTCTTCTCACCTAACTCCCCTCGAATGTAAAAAAGGTTTCTATATAATGTAATTATGATGTGGAGGCAAGAAGACGGCATCAAGTGAGGACGTTGATGGGAGATGCTTGGTGAAGCTGGCTTAGTTAATGCTACTCTCTTAGGGGCCATAACCATGTCACTTTTATTATATGCTTTTATGTATGAGATGCATGGATAATGTTTATGGTATGATAAAAAAGTTTAATAAATGGTGAGATCTAGTAATAATAATAATAAAAATTCTCTCAAAGCAAATATTAAGTCATTATGTGTTACCTTCCAATGTGTGGCACTCGTCAAGACTAGTATCGATCAAGTGCGTCTGCGCCAAAGCGAGATGCGTTTATCTATATTAGTAAGACGCGATGGGATAAAGGTAATATCCAACTGCCAACCATTGGGTCTGACTTAACTAGGCCATTTCAATAGGATTGAAGGCTTAGAGGCATGAAGTTGGGCTTTGGTCCATTAGATAGACTTGAATAAATGTTATTCACCTAACTATCTAAGAGTCACATGTGATGTAATTGGAAAGTGTTTCCTACCTAAATAACTGAATTTTGGGTGATTAGCCAAAGCTGACTCAAAATTACGTGAAATATAGATCTTCGCCCACTAGGAAATCTTACGATGGGATTTTCTGAGTCAATGTTGAGGGTCATTGACTTGAATAAAATAGTGGGAGACATATTTAATTAAAAAACCTCATTAAATATGTTTATGGCATGATACTTATATTTTGTATATTTCTGTTAATAGATTACCATGGCAACAAACACATCGGGTACTTTATCATTACGATCTGTCCTTGAGAAGGACAAGTTGTCTGGAACAAATTTTCTAGACTGGTACAGGAATTTAAGGATTATCCTCAAGCAAGAGAAAAAGCTGTATATTTTGGAACAGCCTATTCCTGAGCCATCTGCTGCAAATGACCCTAGAACTGAAAGAGATGCTTATAAGAAGCATCAAGATGATGCCTTGGACATTGGATGTCTAATGCTGGCCACCATGAACTCTGAGCTCCAAAATTAACATGAGAACATGGATGCATATGATATGATCGTACACCTTAAGAAGCTCTATCAAGAGCAAGCCAGGTATGAGAGATTCGAGGTCTCTGAAGCACTATTTCAGTGCAAGCTAGTAGAAGGAAGCCCTATTGGTGCTCATGTACTCAAGATGATTGGGTACATTAAAAACCTAGAGAGACTCGATTTTCCTTTGGGCCAAGAGTTGGCCACTGACTTAGTCCTGCAATCGTTGCCGGAAAGTTTTAGTCAATTTGTCATGAACTACAACATGAATGAGATTGATAAATCACTACCAGAGCTGCTAGGCATGTTGAGAGCTGCTGAGTAGAACATTAACAAAGGCAAAGGGAAGGCCATAATGATGGTCTAAAAGAATAAGGGTAAGAAACAGCAGAAAAAGCCCAAGGACAACTGGAAGGGCAACGGCAAGGATAAGTCCAAGCCTAGCACTTCTGGCTTGAAACCAGTGGGTGGAGTGGCTAAGAAAGGTACATGCTTCCATTGTGGTCAGACCGGACATTAGAAGAGGAACTGTGCCAAGTTCCTGGAGGCGCTCAAAAAGAAGAAGGGAAGTGAGACTTCCACTTCAAGTATTTTTGTTATTGAAGTCAATTTATCTACTTCTGCATCATGGGTATTAGATACTGGATGTGGATCTCACATATGTGTAAATGTGCAGGATCTAAAAAGCAGTAGACCATTGACGAAGGGCGAAGTTCACCTACGAATGGGAAATGGAGCAAAGGTTACTGCATTAGCTGTAGGGACTTATTTATTATCTTTGCCCACTGGGCTTGTAATAGAGTTAGAGAACTGCTATTTTGTGCCTGTTATTAGTAGGAATATCATTTCTATTTCTTGTTTGGACAATAAAAGTTTTTCTTTTATTATAAAGGACAAGTGTTGTTCCATTTATATGAATGATATTTTTTATGGTAATGCACAATTGAGTAATGGACTTTATGTACTTGATCTCGAGATGTCCGTCTATAACATAAATACAAAGAGGTTTAAATTAAACGATCTGAACCCAACTTTTCTCTGGCATTGTCATTTGGGCCACATAAATGAGAAACGCATCTCCAAACTCCATAAAGATGGATTCTTGGACTCATTTGATTTTGAATCATATGAGACATGTGAATCTTGTTTATTGGGGAAGATGACAAAGGCCTCATTCACCGGACAAAGTAAAAGGGCTAGTGATCTTTTAGGCCTTATACATAGTGGTGTATGTGGGCCACTAAACACACTCGCTAGAGGCGGTTTTCAATACTTCATTACATTTACTAATGATTTCAGTAGATATGGATTTGTATATCTTATGAAGCATAAATCAGAATCCTTTGAAAAGTTCAAAGAGTTCAAGAATGAAGTACAAAACCAACTTGGCAAGAGTATTAAAATCCTTCGATCAGATCAAGGAGGAGAATACTTAAGCGAACAGTTTGATGATCATTTGAAAGAGTGTGGGATAATATCTCAACTCACTCCACCAGGAACACCACAATGGAATGATGTCTCTAAAAGGAGGAACCGGACCTTGTTGGACATGGTCTGATCCATGATGAGTTATGCAAACCTTCCAGGCTCCTTCTGGGGACATGTTCTATTAACAGCAGCTTTCACACTTAACCGTGTTCCATTTAAGATGGTTCAAAAGACACCATATGAGATATGGACTGGGAGACGGCCCAGTATGTCTTTCTTGAAGATTTGGGGCTGCGAAGCTTATGTGAAACGTCAAGTTTTTGATAAGCTTGGACCTAAATCATATAAATGCTTCTTTGTGGGGTATCCAAAGGAAACCAAAGGATACTTTTTCTATAATCCTACCGAGGGCAAAGTGTTTGTCGCACGGACAACTGTGTTTCTAGAAAGGGAGTTTATCTCCAAAGGAACCAGTGGGAGAAAAGTAGAACTTGAAGAAATTCAAGTTTCACAAAGCAGTAATGAACCAAGGGTGGAAATAGAGTAGCCTCCACAAAATGTTGTGGAACAGCAACCTGCTCTAGTAGCACAAGACCTGCGTAGGTCTAATAGGATACGTCATAAACCAGAGAGATATGGATTTCTCATGACCCAACAAGGTGACGTATTGCTCATGGATCAAGATGAGCCTGTGACTTGCCAGGAAGCCATTATTGGCCCAGAATCTGAGAAATGGCTTGAGGCCATGAGATCTGAAATAGATTCCATGTATACCAACCAGGTATGGACCTTGGTTGACCCACCTGAAGGGGTAAAACCCATTGAGTGCAAGTGGGTTTTCAAGAAGAAAATTGACATGGATGGTAATGTGCATACCTTTAAGGCGCGATTGGTGGCTAAAGGTTTCAAACAAATTCATGGTGTAGACTATGATGAGACTTTTTCCCTAGTTACGATGCTTAAATCCGTTCAGATCTTGCTTGCTATTGCAGCATACCATGACTATGAAATTTGGCAAATGGATGTCAAAACTGCTTTCCTTAATGGAAATCTTCTTGAAGATGTGTACATGACACAACCTGAGGGTTTTGCCACTCCAGAGGATGCTAGAAAAGTATGCAAGTTGCAACGATCTATTTATGGATTGAAGCAAGCTTCCAGAAGCTGGAATCTTCATTTTGATGATACAATAAAATAGTTTGGTTTCATCAAGAATGAAGAAGAATCTTGTGTCTACAAGAAGGTTAGTGGGAGCACTTTTGTCTTTCTGGTATTGTATGTAGATGACATACTACTTATTGGAAATGACATCCCTACCCTACAGTCCGTAAAGACTTGGTCTATGAAGGACTTGGTTGAAGCCACCTATGTATTAGGTATCAGGATCTATAGAGATAGATCACTGAGACTGCTTGGCCTAAGTCAGAGTACATACATAGACAAAGTGTTAAGACGATTTAACATGCATGAATCCAAGAAAGGACTCTTACCTATGTCACATGGTGTAAGCCTATCTAAGGCTCAATCCCCTTCCACCCAAGATAAGAGGGATTGCATGAGCAAGATTCTATATGCATCTGCAATTAGATCTATCGTGTATGTCATGTTATGTACTCGACCAGACATCTCGTATGCTTTGAGCATGACGAGTAGGTACCAATCTGATCCCGATGAGAGTCACTGGACTGGTATCAAGAACATCCTTAAGTACTTAAGAAGGACTAAGGATTCGTTCTTGGTATATGGAGGCGAGAAAGAGCTAGTTGTAAAAGGTTACACTGATGCTAGCTTTTTAACTGATAAGGACGACTCCAAATCGCAATTGGGTTATGTTTTTTTGCCTAAATGGTGAGGTTGTGGCTGGAAGAGTTCAAAGCAGGAGACAGTCGCCGATTCTACCACAAAGGCTGAGTATATTGCTGCCTCTAATGTAGCAAAGGAGGCCGTTTGGATAAGGAAGTTTATTACTAAACTTGGCATTATTCCTAGCATTGTGGACCCAGTAGACCTCTATTGTGATAATAATGGAGCCATTGTACAAGCTAAGGAGCCTAGATCTCACCAACGATCTAAACATATACTTAGGCGCTTCCATCTCATTCAAGAGATCATCGATAGAGGAGATGTGAAGATATGCAGAGTACCAACAGATGATAACATTGCTGATCCACTGATGAAGCTTCTTGCACAACAGAAGCATGAGGGTCACACTAGGTCTTTAGGCATTAGATATATGCCTGATTAGCTCTAATGCAAGTGGGAGATTGTTGGTGTATGCCCTAGAGGCCAATACATTTTCTCGTATTTACATACATTCTATTATGCTACTTTATATATGAGGCATTTCATTTATTGTGTTCTTTTTAATAAACATAATAAAGTCCTTAGAATAGTAAGTTTGATGTCATAGGACATCAATGACTTAATCGTGAGATCCTTTTGGTTACAACACTATTCTTAAATGTCCTAGTCAAGTATTATTGTTAATTAGGACAACAATAATACATTGAGACTAGTATGTGCATAGATTGATGACCACATCTCACGGGTCATGGATATGAGATATCAAGTCTTCACATGGGTACATATTAGAGTAATGATGTACTGGACCGACCCACCATGAGAACACTACATGGATTGTTACGTGAGTGTCATAAGTGATTCTCATAGTGAGAATGGTGTCTGTGGTCCTTTGACCTGAACTCACTACGATTCCTACATGAGGAGTTGTGTGTTTTAATGCCATCAAACGTCATCTGTAACAAGGTGATTATAAAGTTGGTTATTGGATATACCACGAATCATGCAGAGGGATGTGAGTGACCTAGATGGGATTTGTCACTCCTACATAACAGGAGCGATATCTTCGGGGCCCCTGATTGAGTGAGACTACGAAATGCATGGCTATGTTCAAATGAGTCAATATGAGATATTGATCTCATTTGTTGTTACAAAGTCTACTCGAGTATTAGGAAACCAATGATTGGACTATACAAGGGTGACGCATTCCATGCCTTGTGTTCAATCTAGATATCTTGACAAAGGGACTAAACGATACGGAAACATTAGTCACGGAAAGGTTATGACAGATCACTGACATTCTTATTACTTGGGTAGTAGCGATGTATTGTTAGATACCGCTTACTGCTTATAATATTAATAAGAACTTATAGGGTCACACACATAGAGCAGACTAAAATTAGAGCAATGGATCCAAGTTGAACTTGGATTCAAATATGGGCCAAACTTATAACAGATGGGTCTAGGGTTGCATAACTTACCTTGCTGCTGCTCACACTCACTTAAGGCAGTCACTATTATAAATAGTACTGCTAAGGGGTTGCTAATAGACACAATTCAGAACCCTAGCCGCACCTACAGAAAAGTGAGTGAGTGAGCGATAGGTTTCTTCTCTTCTATTTTCAGCTAGCACTGTGTGAGAGACGTGAGGCTCCTCTTTGCGGACATTGGACATTCTTGAGTCTGTTCATGTGGATACCGCAGAGACATCATTTCTATTACGGTGTTGGTAATTCACGCCCTTCCTTTTGATCACGCTTCAAGAGGTAAATCATTTAAAAACTCGGATTATGGCTTTTTCGCATGGATCCTCGGTGGGAATCCCTGTTTTCTGCTGTGTGATGTATCCACAATTACCAACAGATAATTTTATGTGTAATTCCATATTTCTTCATTAAGGATTCAAATAGTTTATTGTAAAAATGTGTTCCCCCATCATTGATGATAGCTCGAGGGATTCCAAATCGACTCAAGACATTTTCTTTAAAAATTTAAGAATAATTATACGATCATTGTGTCGACATGGAATCGCCTTAATCCATTTTGAGACATAATCAACTACAACCAAAAAATACACAAATCCAAATGATGATGGAAATGGACTAATGAAATTAATTCCCCAACAATAAAAAATTTCAATGATAAGGATAGGGTTCAGAGGCATCATGTTTCATTTAGAAAGGGAACCCAATTTTTGACAATTTTCATAACTTTTACAAAATCTATAGTTGTCCTTAAATAAAGTGGGCCAATAAAATCCACACTACAAGATTTTTGCAGTTATTTTCTTTGAAGAAAAGTGACTTCCACATGCTTTTAAGTGACAAAATTTAATGACATTACCTACCTCACTGTCGGGTACATATCTCCGAATGATTTGATTAGGACAATATTTGAACAAATATAGGTCATCCTAATAAATTTTTTTCACCTCAGTAAAAAATTTCCTTTTATTTTGGTGCGTCCATTGAGACAGCATCTTTCCTGTTGCAGTGACTATTGATAACTGTACAGAGTGTAGTTATTAGTGCCCTATATCTGTGCTTTATGGCATGATTAGTCCTTGTTTGTAAGCATTAATGGAAGGTTTTAGAAACATTTATATCTGATTTCATTCTGATGACTTCCATTTTGATCTTGTGTAAATACTTTCAAAACTATGATCAAATTGAGTACATTTGTGTTATTAAATGAATTGATACTTTCTCTGTTATAGGCAAGTCACAAATGAAGCATGAAAATGAAGAAATTGCAATAGTTGTGGACCAGGAAGCCTAAGAGAAGATTAACAGAGAGGATCAGCACCCAACGCCGCGACGTGGATTGGTGGTGCTGCGGTGCTCCCCTGCTTCAGTAGATAAAACCCGAGGCTGAAGCGCCGCAATGTTGAAGAGTGGGCGCCTCAGGCGCCTGTGGCCTAATTACACGTGCACCGCGGCGTGACATGTTGGACGCCGCGGCGTGACCCTATTTTATTCAGCTTATAAATACATTTGCACTGAATTTCTACGGGAGTTTTCATCATTTTTGGAGAGCAGCTGCTGGTTTTAGGTTTTTAGACCTTGAGGAAGTGAAAAAGGCTAAGGATGGAGGCCATCCTTCTTATGGAGGGTGAATCAAGCTTAGAGGATGAAATCTATTGAGCTTCCTTCCTTTCCTTTCTTCTTTTCCCTCTTATTGCTTCATGTACATGATTTATTATTTGTACTTTCATGTTTCATGGCTAGCTAGGCTGTATGTAAGTTTTCCTTTGTAGTTTCTCATAGATACTGATGAATATGTAATCTTTTGAGTATATATTGAAGTTCAGTTAAGTTTAATCATTATCTATGTTTATTGCTTGTGATTGGCTGATCACTGATTGCATGATGTTAATATTGGCAAATGAACTAGACATAGGGATTTGTTGACATGGATATGGTGTGGTTAATACATGTTCGGCGAGTTCAATTGGCTTGAATGAGTTGATTCATTAATAGGATAGAAATATACCTATTGGCCATGTATAGTGTGTGATTGAGAATAGATCATTAATAAGTGGAGTTTACACTGGTTCTCAAGGAAACTTAGTGAGCTGGGTAAATAAAACCAGGGTTAATTGACCTAGACATAGGCTTTTGACTAAATCAGATTCTCAAGCTAACTTAATCGTTCTTTGATGTTGCTTGTAAGGATTACAATTCATTAGTTGAAGTAGGAGATGAAAAGTAATTCTTATTTCTCTCTTTATCTATTTATCTTAGATTTCTTACTTTTCAGTCTTTATATTTCTTTAAACATTCAATTATAAATTTTATGCTTTTGAATAGCATTAATTAGACTATTGGTTAATACTTAGCTTTTATATGAAATATGTTGTCCTCGTAGGAACGATATCTGACTCCTGGCGATACTACAAGTGCGACCCGTGCACTTGCGGTAAGCAAAAGAGTGAACAACTATGTTAACAAACCAAGGCATGGAGTTGACAAAAAATAAAAATTCATCGAAAAAAGAATTATTGATAGGTGTGATATAAAAAGGTGAGCCTATCATAAGTCTGGACAAATGATTTGCATCAACATTTTCAACTCCTTTCTGGTGTGTGAAATCTACAAGTGTACGATTTCGTCGTTATGTAATAAAAAGATCAAATCTACAGGGACTATGTCTATGAATATCAATAAATTAATTAATTCAATTCAATTAATCAAAAGGGAAAATAAATTGTTGAGTGACAAGAATGTAGTAACCAAGCAATTAAGTAAATAAATACTAAAGTACAAAATTAAGAACAAAAATAATAAGTTATCAAGAGAGGTTTTCAAATGCAAGAAAGCTTCCAAGATTGGGGGTAATCACAGTGATAAAAGAAAAATCCTAATTGACAACCATTTTATTAAAATTGAAATTCAATTGAAGGTGAATTACCCTAAATTAGTTAATATTATTTCTTAAGAGACAAGAACTGTGCCCAATTAAACCAATTCCTACTCTCGTGGTAATTGAATTTAATTTGAACCCATTACACTTTATAGTAATTCATTAAATCCTCGAAAGGCTAAACTTACTCTCGTGATTTAAATCTTAAGTTCAATTCTTATGGTTCCAACACCTAGGTTTACCTCTCAATACGTCCCTAGATATCTATGAGATGCAAACATGTGGTCAACAAATTTACATGAATAAGCGCAATAAGGATTGAATCAAAGAACATTCAAGATTAATAAAAGGGGTAAAGTAAGTCAATTAATCATCATCAATGTATCAAAGGGCATTGCCCAATCCTAGAAACAAAGAAACTACTCAGACATGGAGAAGAAGAAACAAGAAAACAACATAAAGAATATCCAAACCCGTAGCTAAGAGAAAGGAGAAGAAAGATGAAGATCAAGAGCCTCTAAACGTGCCTCCTTCAAATCAAATTCGTACACCTATATTGTATTCAGAACATCTATAAATAACCCTAGGGTTTCAACTGGTCCAAGCCCAAAAAAGAAATAAAAATAAAACTTAAAATCTGACTCGTACTGTGATCCACGGCTGTGAGAAATTCCACGGGCTGGCCGTGGATCTCTCTGCCACAAGACAATTCTGCACACGCTTGAATTCCACGGCCATGGAACATTCCATGGGCTGGCTGTGGAATTCTCTAGAGTTTCTTTTTTGCTTCTTCAAGATGCTGCTCGATCCATGGCCGTGGGGAATTCCACAGGCAGGCCGTGGATCTCTCTGGAGTGAGCTTTTTGCCCCTGTTTGCTATCCGTAAAGCCCTAACTTCAATCATGTGAGCTTTCCACCCATTTCAAGGCCAATTTAGCATCAATCCTGCACAACAACATTAAAAACACCGCAGTTATCCGAATTAAGGAAAAAAACAAATAAAAAAGAGAAACTAAAATGCCTAAAAATGCATACAAAACAAGAATAAAATATGATGTTGTTTCACACACATCAAATCCCCCCAAGTTTAAGATTTTGCTTGTCCCCAAGTAATAACTAAGACTAAACCAAGAAGTGGAATCAAGAGACAATAATGAATAAGGAACTTGAGAAAATATCCAACCAAGTAATAGGCAAAGGCAAACCAAGAATTAGAGAGGTAATCAAAATCAAGTCCAATTAGAGGCTAAAGTTCTCAGAAACTATACTCACTAAATTAGGTTCACTCTACTAACCACACTCAAAGTGTTTAAGAGTGAAGACAATGTGCTTAAGATTCCTCAAAGAAACAGCACTTTCCATAAGCTTGATAAGAAACTAAATTTTCACTAATAATCAGCATGCATGTAAGAATCAAAAGGTCTTTCAAGGGTTGTAATGGGGCCATGGGAATGATGTTAGGTAGGATAAAGAAAGGAAGGTATGCACAAGGGGTTAACAAAATTTTCAATAAGCACAAGAAGTTAAATAGAACATAAATGGAGCAAAGGCATTTTTCAATCAAGAGCATAACTCCACATTTCCAAGCATTTTCTTCCTTACTTTTCCTTATTCTCTTTCTCTTCTTTTTCAAGCTTTCATCTCATGATTTTATTTTATTTGCTTTTTTCCTTTCCCTTTATATTTTTTTTCTTTTCTTTTTTTCATTTGAGAAAGAGAAAGATAAAAAACATATGATTCCCAACACAACTTTACATAACTTTCAAACTCAATTTGCTCCATTTAATATTCTAAATGATTACTAACAATATATCATCATAGGCATAAAGAAAAATAATTATACAATAGGCTCAAAATGGGCAACTAGTGGATGAAAGTGTGATAATTTTTTCAGAAGGCCAGAAAAATACCTAAGATGCCTTAATCATGTTCAAGCATGCAAACAAAAATTTCGCCTCAAAATGGTTTCAAATCAAGTTCTAGAGCACAAAATCAATGAGGAATTATCACTCAACACAAAGAATGGGAGCAAAAATCATATAGTGCATAAATCTCGTATAGGCTCAAAACTCACATTTAGAGGTTCAAAAATAAATGAAAAGCACAAATTCAGAGAACATATGCTAATTATCAACTATCAAAAAATTACCTCCACTATCAATTAAAACAATGTCTGTTGCCTACCACAAGAATCAACAAATTAGGTTCCACATCAATACCATCTCAGAATCCTTAAAGAGAGGGGCACAAAGTTCAACCAAAAAGCCGAGAGATATGATGGTGTGAAAATACAATAAGAAGATGCAGATACAATATGAGACATGAGAATGCATGACAATGAAAAAGAAAATAAAAATGAAAAATACCCCCAAGCTCAAATCTTACATTGTCCCCAATGTAAAAATCAAAAACTATAGAAGGAATAAATGAAAAGAATTCACTGCGATGGTGGAAAAGGGTGCTGACTCAGATGCCAACTATGGATGGCCTGGACCATGCTCGCCATATTCTGAACCGTGCCCTCCAAGGCTTGTAGGCGGCCATCAGTAGCCTGACCCTGCTGACGAAGCTCTTCTAGCATATGGCGCTGCTACACTTGCTCAGCATGAAGTCCTTCTAGAGAGGTATAAATCCGTGTGAGAGCATCCTCCGAAGGACCTGCAAAAGAAGAAAAAGAAGAACGAGAGGTGCCTGCCCTTGATAGAGGGCGAAGGGGGCGCTGAACATCAATTAGTTCATCTGCTGCACTACCAGGTGTACACTAATTTTTAGGGTTGCGCGCAGTGATAGCAGGAGGGTTGGGAAGGGGTAGGGGTGTGCTCTATTGTTCAAGCAGAGGCAGTAAATTCCGTCCTCTTTGACAATTATCTTAATAGCTAAACAAGACTTTAGATCAATCCTAGAGTTACCTCTAATTGCCTCCATACCATCCAAGTCATATTCAAAGAAATGAGTTATCATTGTGATAAGCCCACCTACAACAATAGTCCCCGATTGGGCTCTACCCACCCTAAGCAGATGCCTAGCAAGAAAAGATCATGTGTCCATTTTGACATTATTAAGAATGGCCCACATAAAAGCAAGCTCGTCAGCATGGACATTGCCATCACTATCCCCACCCCCAAATAAAGTATGAGCCATAATACGGTGGAGATAGCAGAGGCAAGGATTGGGCATAAATGATGCCTTATAATTTGAGGAATTATATGTGTCGGACCCATGAGAGATATTAGCCCAAAAAGAAATTACTGAAAAATCACGTGGGTGCTTCCTTTCCCCCCCAAGCAGGCAACCCAAAGATCTCATTAAATTCTACCAAGTTTAGGCAGTGGTTATTATTGAATAGCCGGAAAGTGACCCGACCTTCAGTGCAGCCCTCCCCCTGAATAATATGAGCCTCAATAGAACTAAGAAACTCCAGTGTAAGCTCAGTGTAAGTGGGATATTTTAAATTCAAAAAAATTAGTCTACCCTGCCTTGTCAAGCATCCAATCAAAGTCATCTCGCAAGCCTAAGGTATCTAGAACAACGTCATCCATATACCTAGTGCTATCAATCCTTCCATTCACAAGCACATTATACCCATCCCTCTGCTCATTATTCTTAAAGTTAAAGCCATAGGGATTAGGAGGATTACCTCTTGGAGCATCAGTGCCTCTTCCACGTGTCCTTGAGCTTGAAGCAGCTTCTATTCTTTGGCGCTTGGGTTTCATTATGCTTAACCACACTACAACAGCAAGCACACAGTAAAAAAAAATAATCCCTCCTTTTCAGAGCAATTCATGAAATTAGGGTAAAGTTACCAAATTTGGGGTTTTTCAAATTTGAAGGAATTAGTGGTTGGGTAGAGGTTAAGGAGGATAGAAATGGTAGAAAAATGGAAGAAAATGGGTGGTTTGTGGAGTAAAGGAGTGGTTTTGAAGGTTTGGGTATGGTGGGTATGGAGGTTAATGATGGAGAGGGAAGAAGGGATAAGGGACAATGGAGGTGAAAAAGAAGGTTTGAGAGTGTGAATTTAGATGATTTATGTGTGATTGTGAAGGAAATGAAGAGTAATGGAGGTTTGGATGATGGGTATGGAGGTTGAGGGAGAGAAGAAGCAAGGGTGAAATGGTGAAATGAAGGAGATGAAAGGGGCCGTGGTTTTTAAAAAATCAGCCTCTGGAATGATCCACGGTCGTGGGCCATTCCACGGCCAGGTCGTGGACGTTACTGACTTCTCTTTTTTTTTTACCTGAATTCCACAGTCATGGTTTAATCCACGGCCAAGCCGTGGAAGTCTCTGACTTTATTTTTTAAAAGACCTGAAATCCACGGCCATGTGGGATTCCACGGCCAGGCCATGGAATTCTTTGACTTTGATATTTTCCTCTAGTTTTCATTCCATAGCCATGGAATTTTCTATGGGCTGGGTGTGGAACTTTCTGACTTCACTCTTCTTCTAAATTTAGCTTCAAAAAGGGGTCAAACCTAGACAAAATCCATGAGACAAACATCAAATCAACAATCCACACACAAAATCAAAAGAAAAAGAAAAAAGGAAATAAAAAGGAAAAATAAGAAAACTTGGGTTACCTCCCAAGAAGCGCTTGTTTAAAGTCATTAGCTCGACTCCTGTTCATTCATCCTTCTACAGTTGGGTCATGGAGAGCAATGTTCATCCTCTTCTCAAGTTGCTCCTCCGCTAGATAATGCTTCAATCTCTGACCATTACCATTGAAAGTCCCTCGTTCTTCATTCCAGACCTCTACGGCACTATAGGGAAACACTTTCTTCACCAGAAACGGCCCAGACCACCTTGAATTAAGCTTTCTGGGAAAGAGTTTCAATTTAGAATTAAAAAGAAGTACCGGTTCTCTTTCATGAAACTCTCTACAAAGAATATGCTTGTCATGCCACCTATTGGTTCTTTCTTTGTATGACTTGGCAGTCGTATAAGCATCCAATCTCAGCTCATCAAGCTCATGAAGTTGAAGCTTTCTCTTTTCTCCTGCCACTTTCAAATCAAAATTTAAAAGATTGATGGGCCAGAAGGTTTTATGTTCAAGCTCAACAGGTAGATGGCAGGGCTTCCCATAAATCAATCGAAATGGTGTCATCCCAATAGGAGTCTTGTAAGCAGTGCAGTAAGCCCAAAGAGCATCATCAAGCTTCATTGACCAATCCTTTCTTGATCTAGACACAGTTTTCTCTAGAATACTCTTTATAACTCGATTAGACACCTTCACTTGGCCAGAAGTCTGAGGGTGGTAAGGTATGAGTGACTCCATATTTCTTCAAGAGGTTCTCAAATTGTCTCTCTATGAAATGTGAATCTCCATCACATATCACAGCCCTAGGAACTCCAAACCTTGGAAAGATGACCTTCTTGAATAGCTTGATCATGGTCTTTGCATCACTTGTTGGGGATGGAATGGCCTCCACCCACTTAGATACGTAATCAACAACTACAAGAATGAATTTGTTGTTGCAAGAAGATGAAAAAAGGCCCATGTAGTCAACTCCCCAAACATCAAAGATCTCTACCTCTAGAATAGTATTCATAGGCATCTCATGCCTTTTGAAGATACTTCCAGTTCTTTGACATGGGTCATATGATAGCATAAAATTCTGAGCATCTTTGAAAATATGAGGCGAAAAGAAACCAGACTGAAGAACTTTGGCTGCCATCTTGGAGGCGCTAGCATGTCCTCCATAGGATGCGGAATGATAATAACTCAATATACTCGGAGCCTCTTCCTTGGAGACAGACCTCCTATAAATACCATCAGCACACCTCCGGTATATATATGGGTCATCCTACACAAAATTTTTCAAATCTGAGAAGAATTTCTACTTCTGCTGATAGTTAAGCTCAAGAGGTAGAACCTTACTAACTAAGTAGTTTGCATAGTCAGCATAATAAGGAGCATTCTTCGCAGAAATTGCAAATAATTGCTCATCAGGAAATAATCATCAATAGGTAATTCGCTCTTCCCAATCACTGGTTGCTCAAGCTTGGATAAATGATTTGCCACTTGATTCTCCATCCCTTTTCTATCCAGAATCTCTAAATCAAACTCTTGTAGAAGAAGAATCCAATGGATAAGTCGATGCTTTGCTTCCTTCTTGCTTATGAGATACTTAAGTGCTGAATGGTCAGTGTACACAGTTACCTTTGAACCCACTAGATAGGACCTGAACTTCTCAAAAGCAAAGACTACCGCTAGCAATTCTTTCTCTGTAGTGGCATAGTTTGCTTGAGCTCCATCAAATGTCTTGCTAGCATAGTAAATTGCATGCACTTTCTTGTCTTTTCTTTGCCCCAACACAGCTCCTACGACATTGTCACTAGCATCACACATGACCTTGAATGGTAGATTCCAATCTAGTGTTTGCAAAATGGGAGCAGTGATCAAAGCTTCTTTCAACCTATAAAGGGCATTCAAATAGTCACTATCAAAATTAAATGGAACATCTTTTACTAAAAGATTAGATAAAGGTTTAGCAATTTTTGAAAAATCTCTAATAATCTCCGGTAAAAACTGGCATGCTCCAAGAAACTTCACACCCTTTTCACATTCATCGGTGGAGGCAATTTCTTAGTCACTTCAATCTTTGCCTTATCCACCTCAATTTCTTTTCTAGAAACCAAATGTCCAAGCACTATCCCCTCTTGTACTATAAAATAACACTTCTCCCAATTCAAGACAAGATTAACCTCTTCACATCTCTATAAAATCTTTAACAAATTGAACAAACAATCATCAAAGTTAGTTCCATATACCAAAAAATCATCCATAAAAACTTCTATGATGTTTTCAATAAATTCAAAAAATATTGCAGTCATGCATATTTAGAAAGTAGCAGGGGCATTATATAAACCAAATGATATTCTCCTATAGGCAAAAGTGCCATAAGGGCAAGTAAATGTGGTCTTCTCTTGGTCACTAGGATGGATAGGGATTTGGTGGAATCTTGAATATCCATTTAAGTAACAAAAGTATTTATACCTAGCTAGCCTCTCAAGCATTTGATCAATGAAGGGTAGAGGGAAGTGATCTTTCCTAGTTGCATTATTCAACTTCCTATAATCAATGCACATCCTCTAACCTGTGACTGTCTTAGTATGAATTAATTGATTTTTCTCATTTTCAATTATAGTCATCCCCCCTTTCTTAGGAACCATATGCACAAGACTAACCCATTCACTATCAGAAATTGGGTAAATTACCCCAGCGTTGAGCAACTTAAGAACCTCTTTTTTGACAACCTCTTTCATATTAGGATTCAACCTACATTGATGCTCAATAGAGGGTTTATGGTCAGGTTCCATCAAAATTCTATGCATGCAAAAGGAAGGATTTATGCTTTTAATATCATCAAGAGTATATCCTATGACCTTTCTATACATCCTAAGAGCTCTAAGAAATTTTTCAGTCTTTAACTCATTCAAGCTAGCACTAACAATGACAGGATAAGAAGAGTTAGGACCAAGAAACTCATACCTAAGAGTGGAAGGAAGGGTTTTAAGTTCTACCTTAGGAGCCTTTTCCTCTTCCCAATCTTTAGACTTAGGCTTTGGCTCAAGTTTTTCCACTTTGGCTTTGTAAGGAGGAATGTTGGAGGTTGCCTCCAACAAGCGGGCATACTCGGCTACCTCACCTCCAGAATCAAATAAGCCGCCACCAACCAAGCATCTCTCCAATGGATCTTCAAAATGAATCTTGGTGGATTCTTCTTTCACTGCCTGGTGCAATAAATCAATCCTGCAACAAGAGTCCTCAAAAGAAGGTTATTTAATAGATTTAGAAAGATCAAACTCAACCATTTTATCACCAATAGTTAAAGACAATTTGCCATTTTTAACATCAATTATAGCACCAACAGTAGCTAAGAAAGGCCTACCAAGAATAACGGGAATTTGGGAATCCTCCTCCATTTCAAGCACAACAAAATCAGTAGGTATGAAAAACTTACCAACTCTAATAGCAACATCCTCCAAGATGCCTACAGGGTACTTGATGGACTGATTCGCCAATTGAAGTGAGATAGTTGTGGGTTTTAGCTCACCCATCTCTAACTTCTTACACACTGAAAGGGGCATAAGACTAACACTAGCCCCCAAATCACACAGAGCTTTATCAAAATTTGTGTTACCAAACAAACAAGGAAGAGAAAAGCTACATGGATCTTTTAGCTTTCGAGGTAATTTATTTTGAATTAAAGCACTACACTCCTCAATTAAAGTTACTATCTCATATTCTTCTAGCTTTCTCTTAGTAGACAAAATGTCCTTAAGAAATTTAGCATAGGTAGGCATTTGTTTCAATGCCTTAGTGAAAAGTACATTAATGTACAATTTCTTAAGGACCTCTAGAAATTTCCCAAATTGCCTATCTAGCTTGGCCTTAGCCAATCTCTGAGGGAAGGGTACTGGGGATTAGTATGGTTCAGGAAATACATACTTAGACACCTTCTCATTAGTTTCCTCCTCTTCTAAGGGTTGCGTCTTAGTCTCTTTTTTCTCATTCTCCTCATCTTTGTCACTCTCCCCTTTACCCTTGGGATCCTCTAATTTCTTGCCACTTCTGAAACTCACAGCCTTACCGTGTTCATTACCTGGATTTATTTCAGGTTGACTAGGAAACTTACCCTGTTGCCTTTGTGAAGTGCCTGCTTGTTGGGCAATCTGAGTTTCCAACATCTTATTATGAATAGCTAAATTGTCAACCTTAGCTGACAACTCTCTAATGGCCTTAGTCACAACTTGCCCATGTTGCCTAAACTCCTCATTTTGCTTAGATTGACTCTCAACAAAATTCTCAAGAAGAGACTCAAGTCTAGATTTTTGTACCTGTTGGAGTCTAGAAGAGGGTTTAGCATTACCTTGCCTGGCTTGGTACTGACTATTCCGGTAGAAGAAGTTAGGATGTGACCTCCAACCAGGGTTATAAGTTTGAGAATATGGATCATTCCTCCCCTTTTGGTTGAAGTCATGGAAATTGTGGCATGATTCCACTTGCTCCACCGATGTACCTTGTGAGGAGCCAATTCCAACTTGGTATTCGGCTCCTATGTGTCCCTGTGCTCCACAAATCTCACAAAAATTATTAGAAGCACCTATGGCGTTAACATGATCTTTTTCAAGCATGTCAAAACATTTATTCAAAGAATTAAATTTTGACATAATTAAATCAACACCATCTACCTCAAACTTACCTCCCGAGAGCTTTCTCTGGTTATGACCTATTTCATTTGCCCTTTGTTGATGATTTGCAGCAACACTCTCAATGATCTCATAGGCTTCTGTTAGCCTTCTATTTATTAAAGCTCCACTAGCTGCAGAGTCAAGAGACACCTTCGAAGAATATTCTAGACCATTATAGAATATGAGGACGATTAACCATTTCTCTAACCCGTGGTGTGGGCAGGCTTCCAGCAAACCCTTATATTTGTCCCAAGCTTCTAACAATGACTCTCCACCTTTCTGAACGAAGCTTGTGATTTGGGTCCTTAGATGAGCAGTCTTGGAAGGTGGGAAAAATTTGCCCAAGAAAGCTTGCTCTAATTGGTCCCAAGTAGTGATTGTCTCAGCGGGAATAGACTTCAACCAAGCTCTAGCTCTATCTTTCAATGATAATGGAAACAGGCGGAGACGAATAGCATCAACAAAGGTGCCTTTAATCTTGAGGATCTCATAGAACTCCAAGAACATATCCATGTGATCATTCGGGTCCTCTGATGACAATCCTCCAAACTAGTTCTGCCTTATCATAGAAAGCAAGGCAGGAGGTATGGTGAGGTGTCTAACTTCAATGTCTGGCCGAGCAATTCCATATCGCAAACCCCGAGCATTAGAACCGCATACTCTTTTGGCGGTCTATTATCCTCAGGTTCAGCCATGCCAAGCGTTGGTTCAAGTATTTCTCTCGCTCTTTGCCCTTGTTATCTTCTCCTTCGACGAAAAGTTCTTTCAATTTCAGGATTTGCTTCAATAAGAGTCCCGAAACGTCTAGTACTTTGTATAAACAAGAGAAATTACCTGCAGAGAGTCAAAGAGAAAACAAGAACGTAAGAATATGATAAAAAGAAAATTAAAATAATTAAATTAAAAATTAAACTAATATTCAAGAAAAACACAATCCCCGGCAACGGCGCTAAAAACTTGGTGTGTGATGTAACACCCCAAATTCTGACTATGTGAATAGTAATAGCAGAATTATACTATTTTACATTTTCTGTGTGTTATAAAAATAATTTGATTGTTCTGAGATCATTTTTGATCGTTTTGTGTGATTTGCTCTGAGTCAAGAAAATAATAATTTTTTGACCGAAAAAATCTTATTTTAATTATTTGAAGCTGGGGAATCTTACTAAACCCAATTCCAATTGATATATATATTAATCTTTTAATTTTTAGAATTTAACTGTGCAATAAAATAATTTTATATTATTATAATATTATTTTATTTGACAGGATCTACTCTGTCTTAAAAATAGTAAAAATCTACTTCAAAATGATCATGGACTCGAAAAAGTTTGTGGGACCCATGTTTAGAAAGCGGCATCAACGATTCCGACCGATCAATTCTAAACCAATAGGAACAAGTCAACGAAGGTGGCTTGAAAACTCTAATATTGTATTCATAACAACTATATATACCCTAGGGGTCTAAACTAGTCCAAGCCTATTGTAACACCCACCGTAGGGTATCATATTTATGTTACTTAATTACTAATTTACCCTTTCTTTATAAAAATATGCTTTGTAATGTAAATACAAGTTGTAAAATTTATTAATATTAATAAGAAAACTCAACGAAAAATAAAAATAACACAACATCATCATCACAAATAATTTACATCATATATACACAAGTTTTAGTACTGTCATACTTAAATATTTACAGACCAGGTTCTCAGCGTATATAAATATTATTTAAAACTAACTTACTGTCCAAGTACTACTAAACAGCAGAACCCTCAGATGGGTCCTCCTCAGATTCCTCAGCAAGTAGGAATCCAACTTGATGTGAAGTCCTACGGACAGATGTCTGCGCAGACGACACCATACTAATCTCACTAGGAGTACGGTAGTAAGTTCCCCAGTACTGCCTAATGGACAATGAAAACTCTAAGTGTACATAAACATTTACACTTAAATAAGGATTCCCTCGATAAAGCCTACTTAGGATAATATTCAAGTCTTCTATATAGAAAATACATGCTCTATCTAGATCAACATGCCATGCTTCCGGTCTTCCACGAAATTGTAACCTCATATACATCATACCATAATTACAATTATATCATCAATATTATTTATCATCACAATGAATGTAATAAATAATAATTACGATCATGCCCTCAACAATATCCAATTATTCAACAATTCAATTATCATAAATAATAATTACGATAATGCCCTCAATATTTTCCAAATATTCAAGAGTTCAAATATCACACCGATATCAATACTCAATCAACACTCTATAATTATGCATGTGCACATAGACTCAATTTCTTACTCTATGGGGCTAAAACTCAGGTCGGAGAGAGTGATCGAAAAGATCTGTCTATACCAACATGCCTCAAACCACGTGCTATAATTCTCATATGTATTTACACATCTAGCATATACACTACAGTCTTTATCAGATCTTGATTAAGAATAGTGTCTCGGTCAGGATCATCGGTGTGTTGCGTCAGTCAAACCCACGGTACAGAAGAGCTACTAACTGCCCACTGTAGGCAACCCGCACCCCAATACCCCTAAAGTCAACAAGTGACTTACACTACGCATGTCACACCTACTCAAGAGGTGTTTTCTCTCCTAGGCAATTAGCCTTCCAGTCCATCGGACCTTCCCAATGCATGTACAATGTACCATTCTCAGTTCAAATTCATTATCTCATATTCAGGGTTCACACATTTACCCAACAATATCTTTACTATATTTCCATCACATAAACATATTTTCACATTTTCTCAATCGCGAAGCAATCTCTGAGGGAAGGGTACTGGGGGTTAGTATGGTTCAGGAAATGCATACTTAGACACATTCTTATTAGTTTCCTCCACTTCTAAGGGTTGCGTCTTAGTCTCTTTTTCTCATTCTCCTCATCTTTGTCACTCTCCCCTTTACCCTTGGGATCCTCTAATTTCTTGCCACTTCTGAAACTCACAGCCTTACAGTGTTCATTACCTGCATTTATTTCAGGTTGACCAGGAAACTTACCCTGTTGCCTTTGTGAAGTGCCTGCTTGTTGGGCAATCTGAGTTTCCAACATCTTATTATGAATAGCCAAATTATCAACCTTAGCTGACAACTCTTTAATGGCCTCAATCACAACTTGCCTATGTCGCCTAAACTCCTCATTTTGCTTAGATTGACTCTTAACAAAATTCTCAAGAAGAGACTCAAGTCTAGATTTTTGTACCTATTAGAGTCCAGCAGAGGGTTTAGCATTACCTTGCCCGGCTTGGTACTGACTATTCCTGTAGAAGAAGTTAGGATGTGACCTCCAACCGGGGTTGTAAGTTTGAGAGTACGAATCATTCCTCCCCTTTTGGTTGAAATCATGGAAATTGTGGCATGATTCCACTTGCTCCACCGATGCACCTTGTGAGGAGCTAATTCCAACTTGGCATTCGGCACCTATGTATCCCTGTGCTCCACAAATCTCACAAAAATTATTAGAAGCACCTATGACATTAACATGATCTTTTTCAAGCATGTCAAAATGTTTATTCAAAGAATTAAATTTTGACATAATTAAATCAACACCGTCTACCTCAAACTTACCTCCCGAGAGCTTTCTCCGGTTATGACCTCTTTCATTTGCCCTTTGTTGATGATTTGTAGTAACACTCTCAATGATCTCATAGGCTTCTGTTAGCTTTCTGTTCATTAAAGCTCCACCAGCTGCGGAGTCAAGAGACAGCTTCGAAGAATATTCTAGACCATTGTAGAATGTGAGGACGATTAACCATTTCTCTAACCCGTGGTGTGGGCAGGCTTCCAGCAAAGCCTTATATCTGTCCCAAGCTTCTGACAATGACTCTCCATCTTTCTGAACGAAGCTTTTGATTTGGGTCCTTAGATGGGAAGAATTTGTCCAAGAAAGGTTGCTCTAATTAGTCTCAAGTAGTGATTGTCTCAGCGGGAATGGACTTCAACCAAGCTCTAGCTCTATCTCTCAATGATAATATAAACAGGCGGAGACGAATAGCATCAACAAAGGCGTAGAACTCCAAGAACATATCCATGTGATCATTCGGGTCCTCTGATGGCAATCCTCCAAACTAGTTCTGCCTTATCATAGAAAGCAAGGCAGGAGGTATGGTGAAGTGTCTAGCTTCAATGTCTGGCCGAGTAATTCCAGATCGCAAACCCCGAGCATTAGGGGTTGCATACTCTTTTGGCGGTCTATTATCCTCAGGTTCAGCCATGACAAGCGTTGGTTCAAGTATTTCTCTCGCTCTTTGCCCTTGTTATCTTCTCCTTCGATGAAAAGTTCTTTCAATTTCAGGATCTACTTCAATAAGAGTCCAGAAACGTCTAGTACTTTGCATAAACAAGAGAAAACAAGAACGTAAGAATATGATAAAAAAAATTAAAATAATTAAATTAAAAATTAAACTGATATTCAAGAAAAACACAATCCTCGACAGCGGCGCTAAAAACTTGGTGTGTGATGTAACACCCCAAATTCTGACTATGTGAATAGTAATAGCAGAATTACACTGTTTTACATTTTCTGTGTGTTATAAAAATAATTTGACTGTTTTGAGATCATTTTTTATCGTTTTGTGTGATTTGCTCTGAGTCAAGAAAATAATAATTTTCTGACCGAAAAAATCTTATTTTAATTATTCGAAGCTGGGGGATCTTACTAAACCTAATTCCAATTGATATATTTATTAATCTTTTAATTTTTAGAATTTAACTATGCAATAAAATAATTTTATATTATTATAATGTTATTTTATTTGACAGTACCTACTATCTTAAAAATAGTTAAAATCTGCTTCAAAATGATCATGGACCCGAAAAAGTTTGTGGGACTCGCGTTTAGAGTAGCAGTCAACGATTCTGATTAGACTGAATTCTAAACCAATAGGAACAAGTCAACGAAGGTGGCTTGAAAACTCTAAACCAATAAGAATTGGTCAAATAAAGAAGCATAGACTTCATTAAGGACCATTAGATGAAAAACATGATTTAGATGCTTTTGATCATAACCGTTGATCCGATCAATGGTGTGAAATGAATCCTGATAAAACCACTAAGTAATATCCACCGTAGATGAGATCAATGGATAGAATGTTAAATAAGCATAATTAGGGAACTTAACTTAATTAATTACCTAATTAATTAGCATACAAGTGGATTTTAATTGAAGTCAATTAAGCCCCTAAATCCCAGGAGAACCCCACGGCCAAGAGGCAAATTATACAAAGTTCCACAAGCTTCTAAGACAATTCATGTGACATAAGCCATGTGCTTCAAGTGTGAACACAAAATAGGATATTTTACTTCATGCAAATCTCTTAATCTCTCCAAGACTCACACAGCAGCCAACTTTCATTCACTCTCACAATTTCACTTTTCTCTCACCAAAAAGCTTGCATCATTTTCTCTCTAAAAATCCCCAAAAACTCAAGAACATTTTCCTTCCTTTTTCCTCTCTAGTTTCGGCCTCAACACCCATAAACACCATCACTCTCCTATAATTTTCACTCTCATCATTTCCTAAAGCTAGACAACCTCCTAACCACTTTTCATTTAGGAAGTTTTCTCAAAATCCCACTCTAAGTGCTTCAAAATCCAAGTTTCATCTTACTTCTCTAGAGGTAAGTTTGTGATTCTTTGGTTTTAATTCAAGTTTGTGATTTTCTAAACCATGTTTGTTCCATGGTTTATCATTATTAAGCCTTGTATGTGATTTTATTAATTATTTTAAAATTGTTAGGGATTTGTTTAAGGCCACACGAAATCAAGGAAAGGGAGAGGAGCTTGAAAGACTTGTCTTCAAGAGGTAAGAAGGAGATTTAACCTCACCAACCAAGTTTTGGTGGTGTGGGGATGATTTTGTACAGTGAAAAATCCATAAGGGTTCTTCACCTATTGTTTATTGCTTCTTTGATTGTGTTTGTATGGTTTATAATTTTGTTTTTGTGATTGCATGTGTGATATATGATTACTGCTTTGATATATGTTTATCTGTATGTGATTGTGTAAGCATGTGAGTGTATGTGTAATTTAGGATGTGAACAACATGATTAAACGATTGTATGAATGCTCCAAAGAGCAATGAGGCTCACGGCCTCACCATGGAAAAGAGGACCAAAGTCCTTAAACTGATGGATTAAAATGAGAATTTAGAGATCTAAATGAAATTGGAAAAGTTTGAGTATAGCAAAGTAAAATGATTTTGGGAAAAAGAATTATTATAATTAAATTAGCAGAGTTATAAAATGAAATGAGGGTCAATACTTGAATTTTACTGATGTATAGCTCACCCTATAGGTTTTGAAGCACGTCTGTAAAATTTGAGCTGTAATATGTGAAGTAAAAGAAAGAAATATCAATTTTTGGGAAACAATACAAATATTGTTACCAAGTGGCTTCCAGTACTCAAGAGGGGGGTGAATTGAGTATAAAACTTTTTCACAAAACCTCTTTTCAATTAATACGAATATCAAAAGCTTAATAAAGAAGTGCACAGAGGGGATGAGAAGAAGAAAAGAAACAATAAAGAACAGCAGAAAAATAAATGTGCAGTAAATTAAATTGTAAAAAAAAATGAGATTAGGGAAAAGAGAAGCAGACGCAGTATTTATCCTGGTTCGACCATTAACCCACTTGTGGTCTACGTCCAGTCCTCGAAAGTTGAGATTTTTCACTAAGTACACAAGCTTCAATAGGTGCTTGCTACTGTTACAAAATAGAGCACTTTTCACACACAGGGACACTCTACCTTTGTGCTAAAGTCTCAGCTTGCAGGGATACCTCACCCTTATACAAATCTTGAGGGATACCTCACCCTCGATACAGAATATCAGAAAATAGAGATGAAGAGAAACTCTCACTCAGAGTAAGTAATACAAATTGAAGTGCTAATGGAGCTCTCACAGAAATATCTCAAGGTTTTTAAACAAGAAGAGCATAGAAAATAGTTTTCACAAATCAGAGTAATCAGAAAATAGTTCAGAATTATTGGCACTGAAAAACGTGACCCAGGCTTACTATTTATAGGGGAAACGAGATGAATTAGTCGTTAGGTATAATTAATAGCCATTAACATAGATTGAAAATCTTGTCTGTTTCCATTTACATAAACAAAAGCTTCGTGTTTATTCGAATAGAGCACAGGCTTATTCGAATAACATTGTTTCTGAAAACTCATCTGAAATGGGTTATTCGAATAACTAACCTGTTATTTGAATAACTTTGTTAAAACCAGAGTTGTGAAAACGAACGGTTATTCGAATAAAGGCTTATCTATTCGAATAACGTATTTAAAAGAAGTTCAGATAGAATGGTTTTATTCCAATAACGTATGAGTTATTCGAATAACTCACTTAAAAGCATAGTTCTGAAAAACTTCATTTATTCAAATAAGGGAAGGATTATTCGAATAGCCACTTACAAAACAGTGTTCTAAAAAACCTTAGTTATTCGAATAACAGGGTAGTTATTCGAATAACACCTTTTAGAGATCAAACCACGTGAGAATGTTTATTCGAATAGGCAAAGCTCTATTCGAATAACTCAGTTCAAAAAGGGTTTTAAAAAGATGTTTTCAAAGACACTAAGTTTAGAACCAAGTTTTCACTTTTCTGTCAAAAAATAAAGAGATATTAATGTGGGCTCCGTACAATAGATCCTAAGTCCTAATGCTAATCAAATATAAATTTGGACTTAGTCTATTTATCATCTTCATTTATTCTTCCCGTTTGTTATCATCAAAACAAGTCTTCAAAAGTATGCATCCAAACACATTCTCCCCCTTTTTGATGATGACAAACTATCAAAGAGACTAGCAATGAGAAAAAGCGTTAGTGCATATAATTAGAATTCACAAAAGGTATAAAAGCTTACTCCCCCTCTTTAATTATAAGAGGTAATGTGTATCAAATATGTGCGCAGCTCCCCCTTTTAATTTGAATCCAATCCCATTTTAATTTTACCTGTCTTTTCTCAATTAAAGTCAAATGATCAATATTTCTCCCCCTTTTGTCATGAGCAAAAAGGTGGGGTAAGTCTCATATATCAAAGTAAGAATGCATAAAACTCATATCAAGAGATCAGCAGGAAATATTATTTATTCATTAATAAAAAAAGAGAGTCAAGTACAAAAGCCAGAGAATAAAATAAAGCCAAAAACAAACAGCCTAGGAACTAAAGATCCTAAAAGTAAGCATCCGGAGGTGGTGGTGAAGAAGCTGGTGCAGGAGCAGGTGAAGCAGATCGAAGAGCCGCAACCTCACGTTCAACGCCTTCTATTCTATCAAATAGAATAGAGAAGGTATATTCTATGTAAGCTCGGTTATCTTGCAAGGTGGCTAAGATCTGTTCCAGAGTGACAGGAGCAGGAGCAGGAGCAGCAGGGGCATTAGCAGGGGCATCAGCAGGGTCGAGCTCGTCCTCAGCAACCTTATCTGGGTACACCTAGCCTTTATCGGTTTGGATCATCTTCATCTTCCGTAAAGTGTGAGCTCCAAAGACGTTGTGGTGCATTAGAGCAATGGCTCGCTCAGTCTCCAAGACATGAGGATACTTGCTCAGCAAGGTAGTAACAAGAATGCCATAAGGCAAGTCAGATTTCTCCTTGCCCTTGGCCCTCATCATGTGCCTCATGATGAACACAGGCCAGTTGGCCTGATGGTCATTCTTCAGGAACCACAGCATGAAAACATCTTCCTCACTGAGATAGGCGTAGCTACCACCGCGAGGAGCCAGGATGTGAGCATAGGCATAATGCAGAAGCCTATCTTGGCTCTTCAGAATTCCACCCTTGAGACCCTTATCAGGCAGGGCTAAACCAGGCTTCAGCAGGTCTTCAACCGCCTGAAGTTTGTTGAAGTCTTCGAGAAACAGGGTGTCACCATCTTCAACAAGGGCGCCAGAGAACTGCAGCCCGAACAAAGTTGACCAGTCCAGCGGTGTGATCACGATGTTCTGATCACATACCTTGGAAAGAAGATTCTGGCCATCGAAAGCCAGATTGCAGAAGAACATCTTCACCAAAGCTGGATAGATGGTGGCTCGGTGAGAGCAGAGCTGAAGAACTCCCTGGTTTTGCACGAGTCGTAAGTCGAAGCCGCGATCTTTGCTTTGGAAGAAAGAGAGATCCAGGTACTTGGGTTGAACCAAGTTTCGCTCCCAGAAGTGCGAGATGAAGCATGCACGATGCTCTTCGTTGGAGGAGAGCCTTCACAGATCAAGAGGGTTGGTGCCTGGAGCATTCTTCGTGCGAGGATGTTTGCTGGAGGAGGAGGCCATGGAAGAAGGTGAGAGAGAAAGAAAAGATGCAGAGGGTGAAAGGTTTGAGAGGAAGGAGTGAAGAGCAGAAAAGATGGAGGGTAAAAGCGTTTTGGGCGCACAGGGGGTTATTTAAAGAACCCCGTGTTTATTCGAATAAACTGAGGTTTATTCTAATAAACCTTGCATGAAAGCTGAACAGACATACGCGCAGGAAACTGAAAAGGTGTGGCTGCTAGGGTTTATTCGAATAAGAAGGGTTCTATTTGAATAAAACAACTGGGAAGGCCAAGCGTTTGGGCTAGCTAACATGGTTTATTCGAATAACTATGTGAATTATTCGAATAGACTGAGGCCAATCAGTCCACACTGATAGAAATAGGTTCAGGTTATTCGAATAACCTGAAGTCTATTCGAATAGACAGAGACCAAGACCAAAACCTGATAAAAGAAGGATGCTGGTTATTCGAATAAAGAGGGACTTATTCGAATAAGCAGAGGACAAAAAGAAATACTGATAAACGAAGGCTTTTGGTTATTCGAATAGGGAATGTGTTATTCAAATAAGCAGAGATGAAAAACATATAGGTTTAAGCAAAGGAATCAGTTTATTCGAATAAACTGAGTTCTATTCGAATAAGGTTGATGTTTAACACACATTTTAACTAGCAGTGAAGGAGTTTATTCGAATAAAGCCTTGCTTATTCAAATAAAACTAACACAGGATCATATACGTTTATGAAATTGAAGGCATATATCCATGATAATATTCAGAAAAAAAAGCAAATTAAATATTTGATTGATTAATTATGCCCAACTCTCCTCGAATATAAAAGAATGCTTCTTTTGCTAAGGGTTTAGTAAAGATATCTGCAAGTTGCTTAGATGATTCAACAAACTCAAGAATGCAGTCCCCTTTTTGTACATGATCTCTAATAAAGTGATGTCTTATCTCTATATGCTTTGTTCTAGAATGCAGTATAGGATTCTTAGAGATATTTATTGCACTAGTGTTATCACATCTTATCGGAATGTGATCAAGCTGAAGACCGTAGTCTAAGAGCTATTGCTTCATCCAAAGGATTTCAAATAAGAAGAACTCCCTAGCTACAACATATTCAGCCTCAGCGGTAGACAAAGCCACACTATTTTGTTTCTTACTATGCCAAGAAACTAAAGAACTACTAAGCAAGTAGCATGTCCCACTAGTACTTTTTCTGTCCAATTTGCACCCAGCAAAATCAGAGTCAGAATAGCCTATTAGGCTACAAGAAGCACCCTTAGGGTACCACAAGCCCATTTGTGAAGTGCCTACTAGGTATTTCATTATCCGTTTAACAGCACTTAAGTGAAATTCCTTAGGGTTTGCCTAATATCTAGCACACATGCATACACTAAACATAATATCTGGCCTACTAACAGTAAGATAAAGGAGAGATCCAATCATACCTCTATATTTCGTTATTTCTACTGATTTACCTCCTTCATCTTTGTCCAAGTAGCAAGACGTGCCCATTGGAGTTGCCATGTGTTTAGCGTTTTCCATTTCGAATCTCTTGAGCAATTCCTTGCAGTATTTTGTTTGACTTATGAAAGTCCCTTTGTTCGTTTGTTTGATTTGAATTCCAAGGAAGAAATTCAATTCTCCCATCATTGACATTTCAAATTCATTCTGCATTGACTTAGCAAATTCTTTACGAAGGGATTCATTAGTAGCACCGAAGATAATATCATCCATATATACTTGCACAAGAAGAATGTCATGCTTTTTATTTTTAATAAAAAGGGTAGTGTCGACTTTTCCTCTTGAAAAATTATTTTCCAAAAGAAACTTACGCAACCTTTCATACCAAGCTCTAGGAGCTTGCTTTAAAACATATAAAGCCTTTTTAAGTTTAAAAACATGGTTGGGCAGTTCATGATTTTCAAAACCTGGAGGTTGTTCAACGTATACCTCCTCTTGAATAAAACCATTTAGAAAAGCACTCTTGACATCCATTTGATATAATTTGAAATCCATGATGCAAGCATAAGCAAGTAACATTCTTATAGCTTCTAATCTAGCTACAGGTGCATAGGTTTCTTCATAATCTATTCTTTCTTCTTGATTATATCCTTTAGCAACCAATCTAGCTTTGTTTCTAGTTATTAAACCATTTTCATCAAGTTTGTTTCTAAAAACCCATTTAGTTCCAATTATGGGGTGATTATTAGGTCTAGCAACTAATTCCCAAACTTGATTTCTTTCAAATTGATTTAATTCCTCATGCATAGCTAAGATCCAATGTTCATCATCAAAAGCTTCAATTAAATCCTTAGGTTCAATTTGAGAAACAAAAGCTAAGTGATTACAAGCATTTCTAAGGGAGTTACGAGTACTTACACCTTTAGATACATCACTGATAATTTGATCAAGGGAGTGATATTTTGAAGTTCGCCATTCTTTGGGAAGTTCCAAAGCTTGCGAATCTTCTTGTCTTTGTTCATCTTCTTTCTTCTTGATTTCCTTTTCTTTACTATCCAAATGTGTTTCCGCCAAGATTTCTACTACATCATCAACAACAATATCCTTTCTCGATCCACTTGGGTCAGTTTCATCAAATGCAACATGTATAGATTCTTTAATAGTCATAGTTCTCTTATTATATATACAAAAAGCTTTACTATGATTTGAATAGCCAAGAAATATACCTTCATCAGACTTAGCATCAAACTTGCCTAAATTATCTTTTCCATTGTTTAAAACAAAACATTTGCAACCAAAAACATGAAAGTGTGAGACATTTGGCTTTCTTCCCTTATATAACTCATATGGCATTTTCTTTAAAATAGGCCTTATGAGGGCCCGGTTCATTACATAACAAGTTATACTTATAGTATCCGCTCAAAAGTATTTAGGAAGAACAGCCTCATTAATCATAGTTCTCGCCATTTCTTCTAAAGAATGATTTTTCCTTTCTACAACTTCGCTTTGTTGCGAAGTTCTAGGGGCAGAGAAATTATGATTGATGCCATGTTCATCACAGTAATTTTCAAAAACATTATTTTCAAATTCGCCACCGTGATCACTTCTTATAGAGGAGATTTGAAAACCTTTTTCATTTTGAATAACTTTGGCAAGTCTTTTGAAAGCTAGAAATGCATCATTTTTATTTGCAAGAAATAAAGTCCATGTAAACCTAGAAAAATCATCCACAATCACTAAAGCATAGTAATTCTCACCAAAGCTCATAGTTCTAGAAGGTCCAAATAGATCCATGTGCAAAAATTATAAAGGTCTAGTAGTTGAAACTATATTTTTTGCTTTAAAAGAGACCTTTATTTGTTTACCCTTTTGACATGCATTACATAATTTATCTTTTATAAAATTAAGCTTGGGTAGTCCAATTACTAGCTCTTTAGAGACTAACTTCTTTAAGTGATCCATGTGAATGTGTGCAATTCTCCTATGTCATAGCCATGAATCATCATTCTTACTTAAAAGACATTTCGCATCATTTGAAGATATATCATCAAGACTAATCATATAGATGTTGTTTACTCTATGACCAATGAATTTAACATGCTTGTCCTTTTTATCTTCAATTATGCAACAGTTTAAATCAAATATAACTTTATTTCCTTTATCACATAATTGGCTAATACTAAGCAAGTTATGTTTCAAACCTTCAACAAGCAGCACATTTTCAATAGAGGAGTTAGGGTTCTTACCGACTTTGTCGATTCCAAGAATTTTACCCTTGTTGTTATCACCATACGTGACGTGTCCATGATTCTTGGGAGTAAGCATGGTGAATTTTGAATCGTCCCCGGTCATGTGCTTGGAGCAAATTGCTATCAAGATACCAATTTGAACTCCTAGCTTTCAAGCACACCTACAACACAAGTTTAGTTTTTAACTTTTGGTACCCAAACTTTCTTGGGTCCTTGTGTGTCAATTTTGGGTATAGTACCCTTGGGAACCCAAACTGTAACACCCCAAATTTCCTATATCTTAAATAGTAATTTTGACAGTTAATAGAATTTTACTGTTTAGTAATTTTTGGATACTGTAAAATTATTTTATTTATTCCGTCAGCGTATTTGATCGTTTTGAGTGATTTACTCCGTGTCAAGAAAATAAAAATTTTTGGGCCAGGGAAAACTTTACGTAATTTAATTTTTACTGTTAGGTAATTATTTTACATAATCTGATTTAATATTTGTGTGTTTTCTAATATTTGTGATTTTGTGGATGATTATAAATTTTTTACTGTATGTGGGCCCAGGTGGTCCTAGGTGGGCCCAAGTGACCATACGTGGGCTCAGGTGGGTCCTGCAAAGTGAAAAAATTTTCTACACATAGAAAAATTTATACTGTTTAGATGGAGACAGGGGATCTTACTAAACCTAAATCCGGAAATAGTTTTAGAAAATTTATTTTGTACTGTATTTATTTATCGGAAGATAAAAATACAGTAAATATATTCTTTCGTAGGATTTTTAGTAGATAAAAATAGAAATTATATTGCTTAAGTCAACATTGGTTTGGATATCCACTATTGATTCAATTAACGGTTAAGAAATAAATTTAATAAAGAAACATAAGATAATCATCATTGATTTAATCAATGGTGTGAGAATAAACTTAATTAAAGTGTTCTTCAATATCAACCGTAGATTTAATCAATGGTGTAAAATTAATTATATAAAGTGACCATTTACAACCATTGGATTTAGAGTTGATCAAGGGTGGAGATTTGGTCTTAAAAAGTGACAAAGACCATTTATGACCATTGGATGAAGAATTAATCAAAGGTGAAGATTTGGTCTTAAAAAGTAGCAAAGACTAATTATAACCCTTGGATTAAAAGTAAGAAGAAGCAATCTTGACCCTTTATTTTGGAGACACATCTAATGGCTAGAATTTAAAGGAGAAGGATCTAATGGCTTAGATTTAGTCTTCTAAATCAAAAGTCTACCGAAATCCTAATCATTGAATTAATCAATGGCTAGAAATGCTTCAAATAATGGCCTAATTAATAAGCCAAGTAAACTAAATTAAATGTTAAATTATTATAATCTAATTCTTAATTAGATATCCTAATTTTAATTAGAGATTATAATATATGAAATAATATGTCTAATTAATTAGTTATGTAATTAGAAAATTAGTTAAGATTGATTAGGAAACTTAATCTAATGAATTAACTAATCAATTAGTAAGTAATTATGACAACTTTGGAGTGCATGATGAAGGGGGGACGGTTGGAGAAGCAAGAAAGAAGAAGAGACATGTTGAGACATGTTGGAGTAGCCTTTTTAGGCCAAAGAAAAAGCTTGAAGACATTAATTAGATGTCTTGACTAATTATTGGTCATTTTCCTAAAGCAAAATTATTTTCTTCTTTCTCTCCATGCAATGCTACGGCTGCCCACTTCAATTCAACCATTTGATTTCATTTGTATTACATTTTATAACACTTAACTCATTCTCTCTCTTCTCTCTCTTCCAATTTATCAAGAACACCAAGAACAACACCATTTTCTTTCCTTCCTTGAGCATTCGGTCACCACCCATGGAACCACTTTCAATCTTCCATAATTTTATCTAGCTACATATCTTGAATCCTCTCATCAATTCAAAATACTTTTATGTTGGAGACTTTCTCTAAGTCATTCATCTTTATCACTCAACCAAGCCAAGAATACAAAACAACCATTTTCCTTTATTTTCTCACCAAATGGTTCGGCCATGACCCCCAAAAGCACCACCCATCACTTTTAATTTCATCCAACTATAGATCTTGAATCTACATGATATTCTAAGCAACTTTCATGTTGGAGACTTTCTCTAAATCATTCATCTTCATGGACTTTCTTCAAGAACAAAGTTATGGGGTTTTTGAGGTGAAGTATAAGAAGACTTCATTTCTTCTCTTCTTTTTCATGATCTAAATCATGTTTGATCTATGGTTCCTCTTAATCAAGCTTAGTATACTAATTTCTATGTATTTTGTTTTGAATTTGAGAAGCCATTGGTGTTGAAAGACTTGGAAAGAGAAGCAAAATCAAGAAGCTTTGAGGATCTTCAAGAGGTAAGAGGGAGATCCATCTCACCAACGAATTATGGTGGTGGGAGATGGTCTTATATTTGATGGATTGTGAATTCATGTGAGAATTTCAATTCATGGTCATGTAATAATTAATTGTGTGTTTATGAGCTTTGCTTTATTTTCTTGTGCTTTGATTATTTTTGTCTATGCTTAATATGCTTTGCATGATTTTATGGCTTTGATAGTATACTTATAATATGCATGATGAGTATATGGCATGTTTGTGATATTTATAATGAAATATACATACGTATGCCATGATGTGTGGATGGAAAAAAAATTGATCTTGGTTCCAATGGCCAAGGAAGAGCTACGGTTTTGATGCCCTTGATGAGGGTCAATGTTGAAATTTTTTAAGAACAAGGAAATTAAATTTTGATCCCTAGAACAATGAGAATTTCGGCCAAGACACCTCAAAATAGGTGTTTACAAATTAATATGTTTATGGAAGAATAAAATTGGATTGATTTGAGGAGTATGGAAAATGAACTAAAGGTTTGTTTTTTTTTTTAAGAAAACATGAACACAACTTTTAGAATGAAATTTTATTGATTTATTTTGTGTAGAAACAAGAATGGAATTTATTTAAGTTAGAAGAAAAATATTTCATGGTTCCAATGACCATCTATAAGGTTTTGATAATTTAGAAAAATATTTTGATGCTATGAAATACAAGAATTTTCAAATAAGGATTTTTGAAAAGGGAATTAAGTGTTATAAATTAAGTGAAGTGGAATTTTCATAAATAAAAGAAAAAGAAGATTGAAAGTATTGAACTTCAAATTAATTTAAAAAGAATCAATTTTTAGAAGTGATTTAGAAATATAAAAGAAAATGTTTGTAACTTAAATTTACTCACGAAGAATTTATTTAGGTTTTGGAAAACGTTAGGAAATTTAAAGTTAAGAAACAATAATTAAAACAACTCAATATGATTTTGTAGGACTAGATCAATAAAAAGTGATTTTGAGAAAATATATATTAAGGAAAAGATTTTTGACTAAGAATGAAAAAGAATTTGCAAAGAAAGTGAAAATGAATTTGAACAAATGGGTTTGTTATATGACCAATCGGTACTTTGGTTTTGAAAATAAAACTTTAATGGTTTTGTTTGTGTAAAACCATATCAATTTAAAAGGAAAAATGTTTTGATAATTTTTCAAATAGTAATGCCTAGATTTTGATGAAACAAAGTAATTTTTCAAGTGAAAATATAATTGATTTAATACAAGAAATTTGAAAAGGGAATCAGAGTATTTTACTCACTTGAAAAATTAAGTTTTGTAAACGAAAATATTTTCAAACTTCAATTTATTTTGAAGTAGGTTAATTTGGAAATGATTTGGGGAAAAATAGAGAATATAATGGTATTTTGAGAATTTACTCAAGTATAACTTATTTTCAAGTTTTGTGGATTATATTTGAAAAATAATTTCTTGAGTAAAGAAACGTGGAAAAAGATTTTCTTGAGTAAGAAAATGTGAAAAATGAAATACAAAGTCATAATATTTTAAGAAAAGATGAAATAGAATTTTTGAAGGTTGAGAAATATTTTTCGTAATAGAATTGTGGTGAAAAATTATTTACGTATCTTAAAAACGTGTTGAAAATGATATTGAATTATTTGAAAGTCCAAATTAATATTATTTTGGAATATTGAGGAATATTTTACGTAATTTGAACTATCATGTTGAAAAATCACTATGTGATTTAAAAGTAATAGAATATTTTTACGTGATTGAACAATGAAAAAATATTTTTATGCGATTATGAAAAATGGTGGAAAATTGTTATAAGATTTGGAAAGTGTTTTAAATATTTTGAGAATGATAGAAAATGATTTACGTAACTTAAAAGAATGATTTTTGAGATACGCAATTTTGAAACAGTGGAAAAATAATATGCGATTTGAGAAACGTATATTTTTACGCCATTGAGAAAGACATTGAAAAATTAATACGCAATTTAAAAGTACAACAGAAGAGCTGCGGCATTTTGAAAATGTAACAAAAATGTTACAGTATTGTGAAAATATAATAAAAACGTTTTAGAATTTTTGAAAATGTGACAGAAACATTTTGGAATTGTGAAAACATAATGAAAATGTTACGCAATTTTGTGAAAACACGGCAAAAGTGTTTTATAACTATGAAAATATGATAACATGATTTTGTGTTGAAAATATAGTATAATTACTGTTGAACCAGTGTATGGACACTGTATGAGAAAATGACATGTTTTGCCTATGATTGGCATTTGGTGCATTATATATACATTGGAAAGAGATATCTGTATTTGAATTTGATGCATTATGTATGCATTGAAAAGATTTGGCCCTTTGAGGTTGGACTTGCACTGATATATTCGTGCATTGTATAAAATATAACTAATAGCTATTATGGCTCTTGTAGTTGAAGAGGGAATGAGAATTGATAGTGAGGTCTATGATGGATCTTGGGGGCGTCGAGGCGCGGTGGTCGACCAGTGGACAACTGGCGAGTACCCTGTGCCACTTGTCGATGCAGTCCATTGCAACGCATTGACGATACCCGACAAGAACACGATTCTTTTCAACGACTGGGAGATTGTCTTTGGGCTAAGGCTGACAATTAATCAGAGCATTCTTCTCGAAATTGTGAAAACCTCCATGGAGTCATTTTTGATAAAATGAGTCTTTGTACATATGCATAAATCTGAACATTTATATCTGTGTGATATATTAATTGGGGAATATTGGTTATTGGTTATGACAATTGTTTTGAGTACTTGGATGATGATTGAACTGATAAATGATTAGATGATGATAATTGATTAATGCTGATAGCATGATTATGGTATGATCTATCTGTATGATATAGCTATTTGTGTTATCTATGTGCTGCCATGTTGGTATTAGAGTAGATGATCTCACCTCTTTGTTATATTGTTTTGTTGTGTCTGTACTGTTAAAATCAAATAATAGAAGGATCGAGTTGTCTTAGACATAACGGGCGATGGATACTCTGAGATTGGTGACAACAATAAGGAGTGGATATTCAGGACTCGAAGGTGTGCAGTGTTGACAAAGGAACAGATGTTTGATGCATCAAGATGGACAGAAAAAGGAATAAGTATGTTAAAGTTTCTCGTTAGTGTTGTACCGTGCTATTAAGTAGGACCCGTCATGGGGTTTGCTACTGTCAAAAAAAAATAAGTCTGTTAATTTTATATTTCTCTTTAAATTGTGATATTAATTGGTGTCAATATTACATAATGAATAGTTGAAATATGATTTTCAATGTTACCCAATATTTTCAGTAAATTTACGTTTCAGTAAAAAAGAAATTTTGAAACCCATATTTTATAACTCAAACTTTGTGCGAACTTATTTTCAGATTATGAGTCGGAAGTCAGAAATGTGATGCCCTGAGGAGGGTGTTACATTAGTTGGTATCAAAGCTAGGGTGTTACACAAACCATTTTTGTTCCAACTTTTGTATTTATGTTTTTCCTTGCATTACATGTTGAAGCACTATGTCCTTTTCTTCCACAGTAAAAACATTTAATAAAAGGACTACTTGAAACACTAGAATGCACAAAGAAATTTTTATAGAGTTTTTGTTGATTTTTTGGGTTATAACCTATCTCGGCTTTTTGAAAAATCACTCTTTGTCTTCCTAATAAAATATTTAAGTTATCCCTTCCAAAAGTGAATTTAGAAAGAGTGTTCTTTAGGTCTTCGTTTTCTTTTTCAAGTATATGACATGAAGAACAAGATGAAGAAGTAGAAACATGTGAAGAATGATTTGTGCATGCATAAATGATTCCTAAAGTTTTGTTTTTAATTTTTAATTCTTCTATTTCTTTATCTAAAGCAAGAATTTGATTTTCTAAAGAAGAAATTATTTTCTTAGATGAAGAAATAATTTTTGTGAGTTTTAAAGATTCTTCATGTAGTTCCTCAAAAACATCTTGTAACTCATCATAAGAGGGCAATAAAGTATTAGAACTTACCTCGTTTTCGCTTTCTTCTTCATCTCCTTTTGCCATGAGACATAGTTGAGCCTCTTCGCTATCTGAGCTATCAGTTGAGTCTATGTCATTTTCATCCCACGCTATGTAGGCTTTTCTTCCTTTTCTTTCTTTGAAGGGTTTCTTTTCAAACTTCTCCTTCTTCTTTTGATAAACAAGACACTCCATTTTCATGTGACCAGGTTTGCCACATTCATAGCAAGTTGGGGTCGATGAAGTTCCTTCACCTTTGAAGTGAGTCTTTTTCGGAGGAAAGGGAGGTATTCTTTGTGTTCCCTTTTTTCTGAGAAATTTACCAAACCTTTTAACTAACAAACTCAGATTTTCTTCACTTACCTCTATGTTCTCTGAACTTTCTTCATTTTCTTTATCATCATTGTCAAATGTTGATGAAGTGGCTTTGAGCGCTATCCCCTTTTTCTTTTTATCGTTCTCTTCGCTTTGGCTTAATCTGCTCAGCTCCAATTCGTGCTCATGAAGTTTCCCAAAGAGGGTAGCTAAAGTCATTGTGGACAAATCCCTTGATTTGAATATTGCTGTCACTTTGGGTTGCCAAATCCTGCTAAGACATCTCAAAACTTTGTTAATCAAATCTTCATTAGAAAAGTTTTTGCTTAAAGATGCAAGATGATTAACTATGTGGGTGAACCTCTTTTGCATTTCCTGAATGCTTTCTCCTTGGTTTATTCTGAATAATTCATATTCACGAGTTAGAGAATTTATTCTCGATTTCTTAACTTCACTAGTACCCTCATGGGTAACTTGCAAAGTATCCCACATTTCTTTAGCAATTTTACAATTTGAAATTCTAAAAAACTCATCATATCCCAAAGCAGTAGTAATAATATTTTTGGCTTTTAAATTAAATTGAACTTTTCTTTTGTCTTCATCAGACCATTTATTTCGTGGTGTTTCGGTCCTTACACCATCGACCTCATGTGTGGGTATAAAAGCGCCATTTTCGACAGCATCCCAAACATCTAGATCAATAGCTTCGATGAAGATTTTCAATCTTTCCTTCCAATATGCATAACCATCCCCATTGAAAAAGGGTGGTTGGTTTATGGAAGATCCTTCTGAAAAACCATTTGAAGAAGCCACATACTCTTGAAGCTGCTAAGCTCTTTATACAAGAGTCTAGTTCTGATACCACTTGTTACCAAGTGGCTTCCAGTACTCAAGAGGGGGGGTGAATTGAGTATAAAACTTTTTCACAAAACCTCTTTTTAATTAATACGAATATCAAAAGCTTAATAAATAAATGCACAGAGGGGATGAGAAAAAGAAAAGAAACAATAAAGAACAGTGAAAAAATAAATGTGTAGTAAATTAAATTATAAAAAAAAATGAGATTAGGGAAAAGAGAAGCAGGCACAATATTTATCCTAGTTCGACCACTAACCCACTTGTGATTTACGTCCAGTCCTCGAAAGCCGAGATTTTTCACTAAGTACACAAGCTTCAATAGGTGCTTGCTACCGTTACAAAATAGAGCACTTTTCACACACAGGGACACTCTACCCTTGTGCTAAAGTCTCAGCCTGCAGGGATACCTCACCCTTATACAAACCTTGAGGGATACCTCACCCTCGATACAGAATATCAGAAAATAAAGATGAAGAGAAACTCTCACTCAGAGTAAGTAATACAAATTGAAGTGCTAATGGAGCTCTCATAGAAATATCTCAAGGTTTTTAAACAAGAAGAGCGTAGAAAATAGTTTTCACAAATCAGAGTAATTAGAAAATAGTTTAGAATTATTGGCACTGAAAAACGTGACCCAGGCTTGCTATTTATAGGGGAAACCAGATTAATTAGCCGTTGGCTATAATTAATAGCCATTAACACAGATTAAAAATCTTGTCTGTTTCCATTTACATAAACAAAAGCTTCGTGTTTATTCGAATAGAGCACAGTGTTATTCGAATAACATTGTTTCTGAAAACTCATCTGAAATGGGTTATTCGAATAACCAACCTGTTATTCGAATAACTCTGTTAAAACCAGAGTTGTGAAAATGAACAGTTATTCGAATAAAGGCTTATCTATTCGAATAACGTATTTAAAAAAAGTTCAGATAGAATGGTTTTATTCAAATAACGTATGAGTTATTTGAATAACTCACTTAAAAGCATAGTTCTGAAAAACTTCATTTATTCGAATAAGGGAAGGATTATTCGAATAGCCACTTACAAAACAGTGTTCTGAAAAACCTTAGTTATTCGAATAACAGGGTAGTTATTCAAATAACACCTTTTAGAGATCAAACCACGTGAGAATGTTTATTTGAATAGGCAAAGCTCTATTCAAATAACTCAGTTCAAAAAGGGTTTTAAAAAGATGTTTTCAAAGACACTAAGTTTAGAACTAAGTTTTCACTTTTCTGTCAAAAAACAAAGAGATATTAATGTGGGCTCCGTACAATAGATCCTAAGTCCTAATGCTAATCAAATATAAATTTGGACTTAGTTTATTTATCATCTTCATTTATTCTTCCCGTTTGTTATCATTAAAACAAGTCTTCAAAAGTATGCATCCAAACACAAATATCAATTTTTAGAGGGGTTATACTGTAAATTTTTATAAAAGAGGGACAAAATTATAATTAAAATTTTATAAAGGACCATATTGTAATTTTTATTTAAAGAGGGGTCATATTATAAATATTTTATAAAAGAGGGGTCATTTCATAAATATTAGTTTTATGAGGGCTATTTCGTAAATATTAATTTATGAGGGACTATTTTATAAATAGTAATTTTATGAGGGACTATTGTGAAAATATTATTTAAATGAGGACTATAATATCAATATTATGTTTTTGAGGGACTATTATGTAAATATGGAAAATAAAGTGAATTTTTAGTATTAAATGAGAAAAATAGTATTTTTGAATTTAAAACGTATGAAAAATATTTACGCGATTGTGAAACGTTGAAAAATCACTATGCAATTTTAAAAGGCGACAGAATTGAGTCGCGATTGAGAAAATGCGAGAATATGACTACGCAATGGAATTACAGTAAAAATACTGTTGGGTTAATGTGTGGACCTTGATATGAGATAATAAATTAGAATTGTGATTAGTGCATAGTACATGCATTGGAGAGGTCCAATGGATTGTATAAGGCTAGTTGCTTAGGAGAGACTACACCTCTTGAGCGGGTGTGATATGCGTAATGTAAGTCACTCGTTGACCTTGGGGGCATTGGGGTGCAGGTTACTTACAATGGGCAGTTGGTAGCTCTTCTGTGCCGTAGGTTGGACCAACGCAACACACCAATGATCCTAACCGAGACACTATTCTTAATCAAAATCTGATAAAGACTGTCGTGTATATGCTAAGATGTGCAAAATTGAGCACGTGGTTCGAGGCATGTTGGTACCGATAAATCTTTTTGATCACTCTCTCCGACTTAAGTTTTAGCTCCATGGAGTAGGAAATTGAGTCTATGTGCATACATATAGTGATTAACAGCATTATCATAATTATGGTTTATGATAATTAATTTATTGAATATTTGATTATTGGTAGTGGTGTTACCAAGTGGCCTCAATACTCAAGAGGGGGGGTGAATTGAGTAGTTAAAAATAAGTTCACAAATCTTTCGCAAATCGTTTGACAATCAATTTTCGTTGAAGCTATTGAATGAACAGAGATAATTGAATAGATGAGTTAAGCACTTTTACTAATGAACGTAATAGCCAAGGAGACAATATCCAAATAAAACAATGAAACAAAGGTGCACAAAGATAAGCAGAGAGGGTTTAGAGAAACAAACACAAGGTCGTTTATCCCGGGTTCAATCACTACTCCACTTGTGATCTACGTCCCAAATCCCAAGCAACACCTTGAGATTTTCCACTATATCTTCAAGCTTCAATGGGTGCTTGAAAACCACTACAACCTTGAGCACTCAACAAGATGGGATACCTCACCCAAAAGCTTGAGCCTCTATTTTCCAAGGGATACCTCACCCTTACAATACTTGAGGGATACCTCACCCTCACTAATCAGAATGTATAAGATTGAAATAGAAGAAGCTCTCTCTAGAGCAAGTGTTTACAAATTGAAGCTCTAATATGCTCTCAAAGATTTTTCACGTTTTTGGTCAGAAAACAGAGCAAGAAATGATTTTAAGAATTGATTCACGTTTTGAAGTATAATGATCAGTTTTTGGTTCAAGGTCAACCGTAAATGAGAACCCAACTTGGGTATTTATAAGTTTCTCAATTAATAGAGCCGTTGGAGGTAGTTGGGCATGCATTTAATACATTTAATATAGCCGTTGGACATTGTCAGGATGCGTGCAATCGATTACATATCTCAGGTAATCGATTACATTATTGTTCCAACGTTTTCTGAACTTTCTGGGCTCTGTGTAATCGATTACATTCTTGAGGTAATCGATTACATGGCTTCTGACTTTGCTTGTAATCGATTACAATGCTCATGTAATCGATTACATGACTTCGACTTCTTGCTGTGTAATCGATTACAATATTCATGTAATCGATTACATGGCTCGTCGAACGTGTTCTTTGAGTTTCACGGTTTTGTAATCGATTACATATATTGTGTAATCGATTACATAACTGGCTTCGACTTTGTTTGTAATCGATTATAACATCAATGTAATAGATTACATTTCTCGTCGAACGTGTTCTTTGCCTTTCTGGGCTTTGTGTAATCGATTACATATATTGTGTAATCGATTACATGGCCTCGACTTGGTTGTAATCGATTACATTCACAATGTAATCGATTCATGCATCTTCTGTTTGATGTGTAATCGATTACAAACATTAGGTAATCGATTACATTGGCCTTTGAACACATTTTTCAAGTCCAATAACGCTTGTAAGTCATTTCCAACACCTCAAGATACTTGTTTAAACATAAATCCTTTTAAGAGTGTTGGATTTAAAGTTGAAACTCAAGTTTTATTGAAAGCCATGTTTAACTTTGAAATTTCCCATTTATTTTGAAATCATATATTGAAAAATCATTTGAGAAATCTTGAGAGCATTTAACATTAATATCCTAAGTCTAAATAAACCTTCTGTCTTCTTTCTTTGATCTTGATTTTTCCTTTTGCGCTTGATCTTCTCTTTTGCTTTTTGTTATCATCAAAAACCTTTCAACATGCCTTAGAGACATAAGCATTCACATTCTCCCCCTTTTTGATGATGACAAACTGATCATAGGAAAAAGAAAGAATTTTTGCATTTGTATATAATAGTCATTTAGGTACAATGCTGCCCCTGGAGATTATACATGATATTGGGTTAGAGTTTGCATATGAAAAGCTTAATAACTTAAAAGGTCAATAACTCCCCCGTACTCATGCAACCTTTAATTTCTCATGCAACCATTAATTACATTTCATTTTCATTTTTCCTTATTTTCTCCCCGTTGGCATTATCAAAAGACATAAGCATTTAAGAAAAAAATAGACAAAGATGACAGCTATATTTCATGATTCCCAAATGTTTGCCATAACAGAAAAGCCACAAAGATCAGTCCAATCAATCATTCAAAGTGAAAACAAGTCCATGTATTAATAATCAGCATGTACAAATAAACATATCTCAACCAGTAGGCAATAATCAAAAGATAACCATAAAGGTATACCAATTTTATATAATCCAAGTCAAAACAAAATAAGTACAAGGTGGTCATCAATACAAGAAAATATATCAAGGCATAAGGCCATGATCACTATCAGTGTCCTCGGCTGTCACAAAAGACTTCACCCTCTGGATCCGCAGCGAATCTCCTAGATCAATGTTATCATCGGCCGGGCATAAGGTCGTCGTCGAGTCCGTAAGCTCCTCATCATCGCCAGGAACTCCGGATGGACCAAATGAAGGATATGGGATCCGGAGGGGAAGAGGATGTGGGGGTGCAAAGCGAGCGGCGGACTCACAGAACAGGAGGTCCATGTAGGAGGGATCGAATGGAGGCAAGCTCCTGGTCTGAGTAGTCCATCCTCAGCTCAAGATGGTCAATCTTTTGCTCTATATGATCCATGCGTGTGTTTACGTTGGCGCTCAGGTTGCGCATCGCTTGGAGCAGAAGATCAAGAGAAGCTGGAGCAGGAGCAGAGGCAGGGTACTGAGCCTCCTCATCATCACTATCTGGATCGTGATGGATATGACCAAATGTGCCATGAGTAATGTAATGCCACCTATCTTCCATCTTGTAGAGCTGAAGCTTCTTCAGAGTATGCAGCCCAATTGATTGGGGTCCCTTCGAGCTAGTGTCCTTGGATTCTTCACCAAAGAAATGCGACAGTACTCAAGGATTGTGGTGACCAACATGGCGAAGGGAGAGCGAGTTCTTCTTTTTCTTGATGTCCAAAGATATGCTCCGAATGTAGTATCCCCGCTTTATTGGGTGCCCCGTGGTCATTGCCCATAATGCCACTACATCATCCTTGAGGACTTGGGAGTAATTCCTCCTCTGGGAATCAATCCACGAACCAAGAGGTAGTGGAGGACCCTATTTTCCATAGTGAGGCCGGTGGCCATTATTCTACGTCTAGGATCACCGGGAGGTGATAGCCGATCCCCGATCAAAGAGATAAGAGCAGCCTTATGCTCAAACTCATGCCCCCCCGACTTTGGCATTTCCACGAACCGAGCGCCATCGGGGAGTGAGCTTGGTAAGCCTATACCACTCTGTCATGGTTAACCCGATTTGTTGCTTTTTCACTTCGTAGATTATGCAATTATCTTCAACCTTCGTGTTAGCATAAAACACCCTGGACAAGGTTAGGGTAGATGGCCTTCTCTATGCTCGGGAATCCCAAAAAGCCTAAATTTTCTATTGTCCTAAAGCTTTCTAAAGGTTCACTCTCGCAGAAGGTGATGGGAAGATACACAGGAGAGATGATTTTGCGAAGTGGAAGTTCTTCCGAACAACTCGGCTTTCTTCACAAAGGTGGAGAAGTGCCTCGTGAGGTCCGGCCGGATATATTGCGTGAAGAGCCACCGGAGGAACCTCCAACAAAGCAGCCCTGTTTCTTGGGCGCTTTGAGCGATGAGAGGATTCAGCCATTGATGAGAAGGAGAAGCAAGGGATGAGTGGTAAATGGTTTGGGGATGAGTGAGGAGAGAGAGAGGGACGAGATTAGGTCGGGAAAAGTGGAGAGGGTGTTCGTGAGAGAAGATGGGGAGATTTGGATGAGGGATGTGAGGGGATTCGATCGGTGGGCTATGTGGAGAGGGGTTTTCCGCGATTGAGAGAGGCGAAATGACCGGTTTTGATGGAGATTTGAGTGAGAAAAGAGAGATTTTGAGATCTGAGGTGCGTGGGAGCAGAAGGAGAGAACGAAGAAGATGAACAGGCCCAAACAGAAATGAGCTCTACGCGCGTCAGGAACCTTTTAAAAACCCTGTGTAATCGATTACATTGAGTGTGTAATCGATTACATGCTTTCTGGGAACCTTGTAATCGATTACATAGTTGATGTAATCGATTACCTGAGTTCTGAGTTGGTTGTAATCGATTACAAAATGTGTGTAATCGATTACATGCGTGATTAACTCGTGTAATCGATTACAAAGGCGTTGTAATCGATTACCAGCACTCTTTAACTCAGATTTTGCGTTCCAAACAGCATATAATCAATTTTAATCCATCCAAAACAGTTTTAAAGCAACTTAAATCAATTCAAATCTTCATGCAAGCATATAGACTAATCATATTATGATTCAACTCATGTAATTGATCAAAGTTATCATTTTTATCAAGAATTTCACCCTTTTTGGTGAGATTTGAGGTTGTTGAATTTCTTGTCACAGTTGGACATGAGGGAGCACCTGCAAAACAATTTAGGGGAAACCTCCGACGCTCAAGTTAGTATGGGATTCAAATATATAATGAAAATTCAGAGATTGTGCAGCAATGTGGCATAATTATGCAGAAAAACGCAAGCTTAGGCATTTGTTTTAGGATTATGCAAAGAATATCTAACTTATGCATGAATGGTCCAATATACCCAGTTCATTTCTAATGTAGAAAAATGCTTCTTTTGCTAGGGGTTTGGTGAAAATATCGCTAATTGCTTAGTTGTTTCAACAAATTCAAGTATGCAATCACCCCTTTGAACATGATCTCTAATGAAATGATGTCTTATTTCAATATGCTTAGTTCTAGAATGCCAAATGGGATTTTTTGACAAGTTAATTGCACTAGTATTATCACATTTTATGGGAATGTGATCAAGCTCAAGACCATAGTCCAGGAGTTGTTTGTTTCATCCAAAGGACTTGAGCACAAAGAACTCCCAACACAACATATTCAAATTTTCACCATGGACAATGCCACACTATTTTGTTTCTTCTTTGTGCCAAGAAACTAGTGAGCTTCCAAGCAAGTGGCATGTCCCACTAGTGCTTTTTCGATCCATTTTGCATCCAAAGAAAATCAGAATCGAGTACCCAATAAGACTACATGAGGCACCCTTAGGGTACCATAAACCCATTTGTGATGTGCCTATTAGATATTTCATTATTCTCTTAACAAAGACTTAGGTGTGATTCCTTAGGATTAGCTTGATATCTAGCACACATGCATACACTAAACATTATATCGCCTACTTGCAAAGTGAGATAAAGGAGTGAGCCAATCATACCTCTATATTTTGTAATTTCTACCGATTTACCTCCTTCATCCTTGTCCAAATAGCAAGAGGTGCCCATAGGAGTAGCCATATGCTTGGCATTGTCCATTCCAAACTTTTTGAGCAGCTCCTTGCAATACTTAGATTAGCTTATAAATGTTCCTTCTCTTGTTTGCTTGATTTGTAGACCAAGGAAGAAGTTGAGCTCACCCATCATGGACATCTCAAACTCACTTTGCATAATATTTGAAAATTCTTTACAAAGAGAGTTGTTAGTAGCTCCAAATATAATGTCATCCACATAGATTTGAACTAGAAGAATGTCATGCATTTTGTGTTTTATGAAAAGAGTGGTGTCAACTTTGCCTCTAGAAAAGCCTTTTTCTAAAAGAAATTTGCTCAACCTTTCATACCAAGCTCTAGGAGCTTGTTTCAAGCCATATAAGGCCTTTTTCAATTTAAAAACATGGTTGGGCATTTCAAAGTCCTCAAAACCAGGAGGTTGTTCTACATACACCTCTTCTTGTATAAAACCATTTAAAAAGGCATTTTTGACATTCATTTGATAGAGTTTGAAGTCCATGATGCAAGCATATGCAAGTAGCATTCTAATGGCCTCTAATCTAGCTACGGGAGCATAAGTATCTTCATAATCTATGCCTTCTTCTTGATTATATCCCTTAGCTACAAGCCTAGCTTTATTTCTTATTATTAAACCCGTTTCATCAAGTTTGTTCCTAAAGACCCATTTGGTGCCAATTATAGGATGATCATTGGGCCTTGGTACTAATTCCCAAACTTGATTCCTCTCAAATTGGTTTAGTTCTTCTTGCATGGCCAAGATCCAATGCTCATCATTAATGGCCTCATTTATGTCTTTAGGTTCAACTTGAGAGACAAAGGCTAGATGATTACATGCATCTCTAAGTGAGTTTCGAGTGATTACCCCTTTTGATACATCACCTATCACCTTGTCAAGAGAATGATACCTTGAAGTCCTCCATTCCTTGGGTAGATCCAAGATTTTAGAATCTTCTTGCCATGAGTGATCAAGGAGTCTCTCTTCTTCCTTCTTGGACTCTATCTCTTGATTTTCCAAGTGCGTCTTTGCCAAGATTTCTGCAACATCATCAACAAGTTCCTTTCTCGGCTCATTTGGGTTAGTTTCATCAAATGCAACATGTATGGATTCTTCTATGGTCATAGTTCGTTTATTATAGACTCTAAAGGCCTTGCTATGAATAGAATAACCAATGAATATTCCCTCATCAGATTTTGCATCAAACTTCCCTAAGTTATCCTTTCCATTATTCAAAACAAAGCATTTACATCCAAAAACATGAAAATGCGACACATTAGGTTTCCTTCCTTTGTACAATTCATATGGGGTTTTCTTTAAAATTGGCCTTATTAGGGCTCTATTCATAACATAACAAGCGGTGTTAACCGCATCCGCCCAAAAGTACTTAGGAAGATTGGCCTCATTGAGCATAGTTCTTGCCATTTCTTCTAAAGATCGATTTTTCCTTTCTACAACACCATTTTGTTGTGGTATTCTAGGGGCAGAAAAATTATGCTCAATGCCATGTTCATCACAAAAAGTTTCAAATTCATGATTTTCAAATTCACCACCATGATCACTTCTTATGGATGCAATACAAAAACCTTTTTCGTTTTGGATAACTTTGGCAAGTTTTCTAAATGATTGAAAAGCATCATTTTTGTGAGCCAAGAATAATGTCCATGTAAATCTAGAAAAGTCATCCACAATCACTAATGCATAGTAATTCCCACCAAAGCTCATAGTTCTAGAGGGTCCAAAAAGATCCATGTGCAAAAGTTGTAAAGGTCTAGAAGTTGAAACTGTGTTTTTAGCTTTGAAAGAGACCTTTACTTGTTTTCCCTTTTGACATGCATCACAAAGTTTGTCTTTTTCAAATTTGAGCTTTGGAAGACCAATTACTAGTTCTTTAGAAACTAATTTATTTAAGTGATCCATGTGAATGTGAGCAATTCTTCTATGCCATAACCATGAATCATTTTCTCTACTCATAAAGCATTTAGCATCATTTGAGGAAATATCATCAAGACTAATCATATATATGTTATTGACCCTATGACCAACAAACTTAACTTGCTTATCATCCTTTCCCTCAATTATACAACAAGAGGAATCAAATATAACTCTATTTCCTTTATCACACAATTGACTAATACTAAGTAAATTATGTTTAAGTCCTTCAACAAGTAAGACATTATCAATAGATGATGAAGGTATCTTACCAACTTTGCCAATTCCGAGAATCTTCCCTTTGTTGTTGTCACCATATGTGACATGACCATGTTTCTTGTGTGTAAGGGAGGAGAACTTGGAGCCATCACCGGTCATGTCCTTGGAGCAACCACTATCAAGATACCAACTTGAGCTCTTGGTCTTCAAGCACACCTACAACACACATTCAAGATTTAACTTTTGGTACCCAAATTGTTTTGGGTCCTTGTGTGTTAGAATTAGGTATGGTGCCTTTAGGGACCCAAACCCTTTTAATTCCAACCTTGGTGTTTATGTTCTTTCTAACATTGCAAGTGGATGCACTATGCCCTTTCCTACCACAATGAAAACATTTAACAAAGGGGCTACTTGAAGTTTTTGAGGAAACAAAGAAGTTCTTATAAGATTTTTGATGGTTGTTTGGATTAAATCCTAAACCGGCTTTTTGGAAAACACATTTTTGTCTCCCTAACAACACATTCAAGTTGTCTCTTCCAAAAGTGAATTTTGCAAGAGTGTTGTTCAAGTCTTCAATTTCTTTTTCAAAAGCTTTGCATGATAAGCAAGGTAATGATATGGATGCATTATCATGTGAGGAACAAATCATGCATGATGAATTAGCATCTATGAGTCCTAAAGTCTCATTTTCAATTTTAAGTTCATTTATCTCCTTGGTTAAAGTAGAAACTTTCTTTGTCAATAGGGAGATTGTTTTATTGGAAGACAAAATCATTTTTGTGAGCCTCAAAGATTCATCATGCAATTCTTGAAAGGCATCTTGCAATTCATCATAAGAAGGTGGAGGTTCTAGGTTAGAAGAGGTTACCTCGGTGTCGCTTTCTCCACTTTTTTCTCCTTGAGCCATGAGGCAAAGATGGGCTTCCTCATTTTCTGAATCATCGGAAGAGCTTAAGTCATTGTCCTCCCAAGCTATATATGCTCTTCTTCCTTTCTTTTCCTTGGAGGGTCTTTTCTCAAACTTCTCCGTCTTCTTGAGATATATAGGACACTCCATTTTCATGTGCCCCGATTTTCCGCATTCATAGCATTTTGGAGGAGTGGAAGATCCTTCTCCTTTGTGATATGCTTTCTTTTGAGGAAACGGTGGTCTTCTTTGAAATCCCTTTTTCTTCAAGAATCTTCCGAATTTTCTCACAAGGAGACTAAGATTCTCCTCACTTAGCTCAATATTTTCAGCATCCTCTTCACCATCTTCATCATCATCTTCAAGTATGGGAGAGGTGGCCTTGAGTGCAATTCCCTTCTTCTTTTTGTCATGTTCTTCATTTTGATTGAGCCTACTTAGTTCCAGCTCATGCTCTTGAAGTTTTCCGAATAGGGTGGCTAGAGACATGGTTGATAAATCTCTTGATTCCACAATCGCCATTACCTTGGGTTGCCAATTCCTGCTTAGACATCTCAAGACTTTGTTAATAAGATCCTCATTAGAAAATGTCTTTCCCAATGAGATGAGATGATTAACAATATGAGTAAATCTCTTTTGCATATCTTGAATACTCTCACCTTGATTCATTCTAAACAATTCATATTCATGAGTAAGAGTGTTTATTCGAGATCTTTTTACCTCACTAGTACCTTCATGAGTTACTTGTAGGGTATCTCACATTTCTTTTGCGGTCTTACAATTTGACACCCTAAAGAATTCATCATACCCCAAAGATGTGGTGATGATGTTCTTGGCTCTCAAATTATATTGAACCTTCTTTTTATCATCGTCGGTCCAATCACTTCTAGGTGTATTAATTGTCACACCATCCTTAGTTTGTGTAGGGACAAAAGCACCATTTTCAATCAAGGTCCCACACATCTAAGTCAATAGCTTCAATAAAAATTTTCATCCTTTCTTTCCAATAGGCATAACCATCCCCATTGAAATAAGGAGGTCTATTTATAGAAGAACCTTCATTTGAAAAACCATTTGAAGCCATCACTTCTCTTGAAGCTGCTAAGCTCTTTATACAATAGTCTAGCTCTGATACCACTTGTTACCAAGTGGCCTCAATACTCAAGAGGGGGGGTGAATTGAGTAGTTAAAAATAAGTTCACAAATCTTTCGCAAATCGTTTGACAATCAATTTTCGTTGAAGCTATTGAATGAACAGAGATAATTGAATAGATGAGTTAAGCACTTTTACTAATAAACGTAATAGCCAAGGAGACAATATCCAAATAAAATAATGAAACAGTGCACAAAGATAAGCAGAGGAGGGTTTCGAGAAACAAACACAGTCGTTTATCCTGGTTCAATCACTACTCCACTTGTGATCTACGTCCAGTCCCCAAGCAACACCTTGAGATTTTCCACTATATCTTCAAGCTTCAATGGGTGCTTGAAAAATCACTACAACCTTGAGCACTCAACAGTATGGGATACCTCACCCAAAAGCTTGAGCCTCTATTTTCCAAGGGATACCTCACCCTTACAATACTTGAGGGATGCCTCACCCTCACTAATCAGAATGTATAAGATTGAAATATAAGAAGCTCTCTCTAGAGCAAGTGTTTACAAATTGAAGCTCTAATATACTCTCAAAGATTTTTCACGTTTTTGGTCAGAAAACAGAGCAAGAAATGATTTTAAGGATTGATTCACGTTTTGAAGTATGATGATCAGTTTTTGGTTCAAGGTCAACCGTAAATGAGAACCCAACTTGGGTATTTATAAGTTTCTCAATTAATAGAGCCGTTGGAGGTAGTTGGGCATGCATTTAATGCATTTAATATAGCCGTTGGACATTGTCAGGATGTGTGTAATCGATTACATATCTCAGGTAATCGATTACATTATTGTTCCAACGTTTTCTGAACTTTCTGGGCTCTGTGTAATCGATTACATTCTTGAGGTAATCGATTACATGGCTTCTGACTTTGCTTGTAATCGATGCTCATGTAATCGATTACATGACTTCTGACTTGCTGTGTAATCGATTACAATATTCATGTAATCGATTACATGGCTCGTCGAACGTGTTCTTTAAGTTTCTGGGTTTTGTGTAATCGATTACATATATTGTGTAATCGATTACATGGCTTCTGACTTTGTTTGTAATCGATTACAACATCAATGTAATCGATTACATTTCTCGTCGAACGTGTTCTTTGCCTTTCTGGGCTTTGTGTAATCGATTACATATATTGTGTAATCGATTACATGGCCTCTGACTTGGTTGTAATCGATTACATTCACAATGTAATCGATTACAGACCTTCTGTTTGATGTGTAATCAATTACAAACATTAGGTAATCGATTACATTGGCCTTTGAACACATTTTTCAAGTCCAATAACGCTTGTAAGTCATTTCCAACACCTCAAGATACTTGTTTAAACATAAATCCTTTTAAGAGTGTTGGATTTAAAGTTGAAACTCAAGTTTTATTGAAAGTCATGTTTAACTTTGAAATTTCCCATTTATTTTGAAATCATATATTGAAAAACCATTTGAGAAATCTTGAGAGCATTTAACATTAATATCCTAAGTCTAAATAAACCTTCTGTCTTCTTTCTTTGATCTTGATTTTTTCTTTTGTGCTTGATTTTCTCTTTTGCTTTTTGTTATCATCAAAAACCTTTCGACATGCCTTAGAGACATAAGCATTCACAAGTGGCATGATTGTAATTATTGTATATTACATGTTTTGTGATGATAATGATGTTAGTGGCATAACTGTAATTATGGTATGATAGCTATATGTAATGTTGTATGTGTTTATCTTCATTGCTACCATATTGGTAATGGCGTAGGTAATCTCACCTCTTTTATGCCTGTTCTGTATTATGTTTATATTTGTAAAGACGTCGAGCAAGAAGTGGAGCGAGAAGTTGAGGAAGAGCATATTCCCGTTGAGGACGCTGAGTTTTGAGACGATGGAGATGCCTAGTTTCCTTGGTTATATGAGGTTTACGTTCATTGGAAGAGAGGAGGCGTGGCATGTCGATTTAGATAAAGAGAGTATTTATTATATGGGGGACTTAAATATTAGATTGAGTAGATTACATCTAGGACATCCGTACTTTAGTGTTAAAATATATGTACACCTAGAGTTTCCAATTTCTATTAGGCAATACTGGGGGGCTTACTATCGTACCCCTAGTGAGGTCAATGTTGTGTCGTCTGCTCGGACACCTGTCCGTAGGACTTCACATCATGATGGATTCCTATATGCTGAGGAATCTGAGGAGGACCCGTCTGAGGGTTCTGCTGTCTAGTAGGACTTGGGCAGTATGTTAGTTTAAGTTAAAGTTTGAAAATTTTGAAAGTCTAGTTTGTAATTATTTAAGTTTGACAATACTAAAGGCTTGTATGTATATATGATGTAAATTATTTATGACAATATTGTTATGTTTTTATTTTTTGCTAAGTTATCTTATTATCATCAAGAAATTTTATAACTCATATTTATATTACAAGCACGATTTCTAATGAAGGAGTAATTTCGTATTTAAGTAACATAAAATGTGGCGCCCTAAAGAGGGTGTTACATGTGAAATCCACAAATGTACAGTTTCGTCGTCAAGTAATAAAAAAATCGAATCCACAGGGACTATGTCTATGAATACCAATTAATTAATTAATTCAATTAAATTTAAAAAAAGGGAAAATAAATTGTTGAGTGATAAGAATGTAGTAACCAAGCAATTAAGTAAATAAATACTAAAGTGTAAAATTAAGAACAAAAATAGTAAGTTATTAAGAGAGGTTTTCAAATGCAAGAAAGCTTCCAGGATTGGGGGTAACTACAGTGATAAAAGACAAATCCTAATTGACAACCCTTTTATTAAAATTAAAATTCAATTGAAGGTAAATTACCCTAAATTAGTTAATGTTTAAACTAATTCCTACTCTCGTGGTAATTCAATTTAAATTGAACTCATTACGCTTTATGGTAATTCATTAAATCCTCGAAAGGCTAAACCTACTCTCATGATTTAGACCTTAAGTTCAATTCTTATAGTTCCAACATCTAGGTTCACCTCTCAGTACGTCCCTAGATATCTATGAGATACAAATATGTGGCCAGCAAATTTACATGAATAAGCGCAATAAGGATTGAATCAAAGAATATTCAAGATTAATAAAAGGGGTAAACTAAGTCAATTAATCATCATCAATGTATCAAAAGGCATTGCCCAAGCCTAGAAATAAAGAAACTACTCAGACATGGAGAAGAAGAAACAAGAAAACAACATAAAGAACATCCAAACCCGTAGCAAAGAGAGAAGAGAGGAGAAAGATGAAGATCAAGAGCCTCCAAATATGCCTCATTCAAACCAAATTGGTACACTCATATTGTATTCAGAACATCTATAAATAACCCTAGGGTTTCAACTGGTCCAAGCCCATAAAAAGAAATAAAAATAAAACTTAAAATCTGACTCGTACTGCGATCCACGGTCGTGTGAAATTCCACGGGCTGGCTGTGGATCTCTCTTCCACAGGACAATTCTGCACACGCTTGAATTCTATGGTCGTGGAACATTCCATGGGCTGGCCATGGACTTCTCTGGAGTTTCTCTTTTACTTCTTCAAGTTGCTGCTCGATCGATGACTGTGGGGAATTCCACAGGCAGGCTGTGGATCTCTCTAGAGTAAGCTTTTTGCCCTTGTTTGCTATCCGTAAAGCCCTAACTTCAATCATGCAAGCTTTCCACCCATTTCAAGGCCAATTTAGCACCAATCCTGCACAACAACACCAAAAACACCGCAGTTATCCAAACTAAAGGAAAAAACAAATAAAAAAGAGAGACTAAAATGCCTAAAATGCCTAAAAATACATGTAAAACTAGAACAAAATATGATATTGTTTCACACACATCACTTTCCTATCTTTTATTGTGATGTTGAATTCTTGAAGCAGCAAGATCCATCGTATCAACCTAGGTTTGGAATCCTGCTTAGACATTAAATATCTAACAACAACATGATTGGTAAAAATAATAGTAGAAAAACTAATTAAATAAGCTTGAAATTTGTCCAATGCAAAAATTACAGCAAGTAGTTCTTTTTTAATAATGGTGTAATTCATTTGTACACTATTTAAATTTGACTTGTGTAATAAATTACATGAGGCTTACCTTCCTTTCTTTAGCCTAAAACAACGCCAACAGCAAAATTACTAGCATCACACATTAACTCAAAAGACAAAGACCAGTTAGGGGTTTGCATGATAGGAGTAAATGCCAGAAAACCAATGAATTTTTCAAAGGATTTTTTATATTCTTGAGTTCAATCAAATGGTGCATCTTTTATCAGAAGATTACATAATGATCTAAATATGACGCTAAAGTCCTTAATGAATCTTCTGTAAAATCCTGCATGTCCTAAAAGTAACCGAACTTCCCAGACTATTTTTGGTGAAGGCAAATGGGCAATTAATTCAACTTTGGCCTTATCAACTTCGATTTATTTAGAAGATATCACATGACCTAACACTATTCCTGAAGTAACCATGTAATGACATTTTTTCAGTTTAACACAAGTCCTTTTTCTTCACATCTTTTAAGAACTTTTTCCAAATTACCAAGACAAATTTCAAATGAATTTTCAAAAAAAGTCAAGTCATCCATGAAAACCTCTAAATAATGCTCAACCATGTCACTAAAAATACTTAGCATGTATCTTTGGAATGTTACCGGAGCATTACAAAGGCCAAAAAGCATTCTTCTGTATGCAAAAGTACCAAAAGGACATGTAAAATTGGTCTTTTCTTAATCCTCTAATGCAATGGATATTTGATAATAGCCCGAATAACCATTAAGAAAAAAGTAGTAGGGATGTCCTGCTACCTTTTCTAGAATTTGATCAAGAAATGGCAAGGGGAAATAATTTTTCCTAGTGGCAGCATTTAATTTTCTAAAATCAATACACATACACCAACTAGATGAGATTCGTGTAGGTATTAATTCACCTTTTTCATTTTTAACCGCTGCTAATTCTAGATTTCTTAGGTATAACTTGTGTAGGGCTTATCCACTGGCTATTAGAGATAGTGTATATAATTCCAACATCAAGTAATTTGAGAACTTCAACTCTAATTACCTTTTGCATATGTGGATTTAATCTTTTTTGAGGATATTGAGATATTTTAGCATTATCCTCTAAATGTATTTTATGTGTACAAATTAATGGATTAATACCTTTTATGTCCTTTAATGTCCATCCAATTACACTTTTATGTGTTTGGATGCATACTTTTGAAGACTTGTTTTGATGATAACAAACGGGAAGAATAAATGAAGATGACAAATAGACTAAGTCCAAATTTATATTTGATTAGCATTAGGACTTAGGATCTATTGTACGGAGCCCACATTAATATCTCTTTGTTTTTTGACAGAAAAGTGAAAACTTGGTTCTAAACTTAGTGTCTTTGAAAACATCTTTTTAAAACCCTTTTTGAACTGAGTTATTCGAATAGAGCTTTGCCTATTCGAATAAACATCCTCACATGGTTTGATTTCTAAAAGGTGTTATTCGAATAACTACCCTGTTATTCGAATAACTAAGGTTTTTCAGAACACTATTTTGTAAGTGGCTATTCGAATAATCATTCCCTTATTCGAATAAATAAAGTTTTTCAGAACTATGCTTTTAAGTGAGTTATTCGAATAACTCATACGTTATTCGAATAAAACCTTTCTCTCTGAACTTCTTTTAAATACGTTATTCGAATAGATAAGCTATTATTCGAATAACCGTTCGTTTTCACAACTCTGGTTTTAACAGAGTTATTCGAATAACAGGTTGGTTATTCGAATAACCCATTTTAGATGAGTTTTCAAAAACAGTGTTATTCGAATAAGCCTGTGCTCTATTCGAATAAACACGAAGCTTTTGTTTACGTAAATGGAAACAGACAAGATTTTCAATCTGTGTTAATTGATATTAATTATACCCAACGGCTAATTCATCTCGTTTCCCATATAAATAGCAAGCTTGGGTCACATTTTTCAGTGCCAATAATTCTGAACTATTTTCTGATTACTCTGATTTGTGAAAACTATTTTCTACGCTCTTCTTGTTTAAAAACTTTGAGATATTTCTGTGAAAGCTCTATTAGCACTTCAATTTGTATTACTTACTCTGAGTGAGAGTTTCTTTTCATCTCTATTTTCTGATATTCTGTATCGAGGGTGAGGTATCCCTCAAGGTTTGTATAAGGGTGAGGTATCCTTACAGGGTGTGACTTTAGCACAAGGGTAGAGTGTCCTGTGTGTGAAAAGTGCTCTATTTTGTAATGGTAGCAAGCACCTATTGAAGCTTGTGTACTTAGTGAAAAATCTCAGCTTTCGAGGACTAGACGTAGACCACAAGTGGGGTTAGTGGTCGAACCGGGATAAATACGTGCTCGCTTCTCATTTCCTAATCTTTTTTTATGCAATTTAATTTACTGCACATTTATTTTTTTTGCTGTTCTTTATTGTTTCTTTTCTTATTCGCATCCCTTCTGTGCATTTATTTATTAAGCTTTTGATATTCGTATTAATTAAAAAGAGGTTTTGCAAAAAAGTTTTATACTCAATTCACCCCCTCTTGAGTATTGGAAGCCACTTGGAAACAAATGGTATCAGAGCTAGACTCTTGTATAAAGAGCTTAGCATCTTCAAGAGTATATGGCTTCTTCAAATGGTTTTTCAGAAGGATCTTCCATAAACCGACCACCCTTTTTCAATGGGGATGGTTACGCATATTGGAAGGAAAAAATGAAAATCTACATCGAAGCTATTGATCTAGATGTTTGGGATGCTGTAGAAAACGGCGCTTTTATACCCACACATGAGGTCGATGGTGTAAGGACCGAAACACCACGAAATAAATGGTCTGATGAAGACAAAAAAAAGTTCAATTTAATTTAAAAGCCAAAAATATTATTCCTACTGCTTTGGGATATGATGATTTTTTTAGAATTTCAAATTGTAAAACCGCTAAAGAAATGTGGGATACTTTGCAAGTTACCCATGAGGGTACTAGTGAAGTTAAGAGATCGAGAATAAATTCTCTAACTCGTGAATATGAATTATTCAGAATGAACCAAGGAGAAAGCATTCAGGAAATGCAAAAGAGGTTCACCTACATAGTTAATCATCTTGCATCTTTAGGCAAAAGCTTTTCTAATGAAGATTTGATTAACAAAGTTTTGAGATGTCTTAGCAGGATTTGGCAACCCAAAGTGACAGCAATATCCGAATCAAGGGATTTGTCCACAATGACTCTAGCTACCCTTTTTGGAAAACTTCATGAGCACGAATTGGAGCTGAGCAGATTAAGCCAAAGCGAAGAGAATGATAAAAAAAAGGGGATAGCGCTCAAAGCCACTTCATCAACATTCGACAATGATGATGAAGAAAATGAAGAAAGTTCAGAGAACATGGAGGTAAGTGAAGAAAATCTGAGTTTGTTAGTTAAAAGGTTTGGTAAATTTCTCAGGAGAAAGGGAACACAAAGAAGACCTCCCTTCCCTCCTAAAAAGACTCACTTCAAAGGCGAAGGAACTTCATCGACCCCAACTTGCTATGAATGTGGCAAACCTGGTCACATGAAAATGGAGTGTCCTGTTTATCAAAAGAAGAATGAGAAGTTTGAAAAGAAACCCTTCAAAGAAAGAAAAGGAAGAAAAGCCTACATAGCGTGGGATGAAAATGACATAGACTCAACTGACAGCTCAGATAGCGAAGAGGCTCAACTATGTCTCATGGCAAAAGGAGATGAAGAAGAAAGCGAAAACGAGGTAAGTTCTAATACTTTATTGCCCTCTTATGATGAGTTACAAGATGCTTTTGAGGAACTACATGAAGAATCTTTAAAACTCACAAAAATTATTTCTTCACCCAAGAAAATAATTTCTTCTTTAGAAAATCAAATTCTTACTTTAAATAAAGAAATAGAAGAATTGAAAATTGAAAACGAAACTTTAGGAATCATTGATGCATGCACAAATCATTCTTCACATGCTTTTACTTCTTCATCTTGTTCTTCTTGTCATATACTTGAAAAAGAAAACGAAGACCTAAAGAGCACTCTTTCTAAATTCACCTTTGGAAGGGATAACTTAAATATTTTATTAGGAAGACAAAGAGTGGTTTTTCAAAAAGCCGGGATAGGTTATAACCCGAAAAATCAACAAAAACTCTATAAAAATTTCTTTATGCATTCTAGTGTTTCAAGTAGTCCTTTTATTAAATGTTTTTACTGTGGAAGAAAAGGACATAGTGCTTCAACATGTAATGCAAGGAAAAACATAAATACAAAAGTTGGAACAAAAATGGTTTGGGTTCCCAAGGGTACTATACCCAAAATTGACACACTGGACCCAAGAAAGTTTGGGTACCAAAAGTTAAAAACTAAACTTGTGTTGTAGGTGTGCTTGAAAGTCAGGAGTTCAAATTGGTATCTTGATAGCGGCTGCTCCAAGCACATGACCGGGGACGATTCAAAATTCACCATGCTTATTCCCAAGAATCATGGACACGTCACGTATGGTGATAACAACAAGGGTAAAATTCTTGGAATCGGCAAAGTTAGTAAGAACCCTAACTCCTCTATTGAAAATGTGCTGCTTGTTGAGGGTTTGAAACATAACTTGCTTAATATTAGCCAATTATGTGATAAAGGAAATAAAGTTATATTTAATTCAAACTATTGCATAATTGAAGATAAAAATGACAAGCAAGTTAAATTCATTGGTCATAGAGTAAACAACATCTATATGATTAGTCTTGATGATATATCTTCAAATGATGCGAAATGCCTTTTAAGTAAGAATGATGATTCATGGTTATGGCATAGGAGAATTGCACACATTCACATGGATCACTTAAAGAAGTTGGTCTCTAAAGAGCTAGTAATTGGACTACCCAAGCTTAATTTTATAAAAGATAAATTATGTGATGCATGTCAAAAGGGTAAACAAATAAAGGTCTCTTTTAAAGCAAAAATATAGTTTCAACTACTAGACCTTTACAACTTTTGCACATGGATCTGTTTGGACCTTCTAGAACTATGAGCTTTGGTGGGAATTACTATGCTTTAGTGATTGTGGATGATTTTTCTAGGTTTACATGGACTTTATTTCTTGCAAATAAAAATGATGCATTTCTAGCTTTCAAAAGACTTGCCAAAGTTATTCAAAATGAAAAAGGTTTTCAAATCTCTTCTATAAGAAGTGATCACGATGGCGAATTTGAAAATAATGTTTTTGAAAATTACTGTGATGAACATGGCATCAATCATAATTTCTCTGCCCCTAGAACTTTGCAACAAAACGGAGTTGTAGAAAGGAAAAACCGTTCTTTAGAAGAAATGGCGAGAACTATGATTAATGAGACTGCTCTTCCTAAATACTTTTGGGCGGATGCTGTAAGTACAGCTTGTTATGTAATGAACCGGGCTCTTATAAGGCCTATTTTAAAGAAAACCCCATATGAGTTGTATAAGGGAAGAAAGCCAAATGTCTCACACTTTCATGTTTTTGGTTGCAAATGTTTTGTTTTAAACAATGGAAAAGATAATTTAGGCAAGTTTGATGCTAAGTTTGATGAAGGTATATTTCTTGGCTATTCAAATCATAGTAAAACTTTTCGCATTTACAATAAAAGAACTATGACTATTAAAGAATCTATACATGTTGCATTTGATGAAACTGACCCAAGTGGATAGAGAAAGGATCTTGTTGTTGATGATGTAGCAGAAATCTTGGCGGAAACACATTTGGACAGTAAAGAAAAGGAAATCAAGGAGAAAGAAGATGAACAAAGACAAGAAGATTCGCAAGCTTTGGAACTTCCCAAAGAATAGCGAACTTCAAAATATCACTCCCTTGATCAAATTATCGGTGATGTATCTAAAGGTGTAAGTACTCGTAACTCCCTTAGAAATGCTTGTAATCACTTAGCTTTTGTTTTTCAAATTGAACCTAAGGATTTAATTGAAGCTTTTGATGATGAACATTGGATCTTAGCTATGCATGAGGAATTAAATCAATTTGAAAGAAATCAAGTTTGGGAATTAGTTGCTAGACCTAATAATCATCCCATAATTGGAACTTAATGGGTTTTTAGAAACAAACTTGATGAAAATGGTTTAATAACTAGAAACAAAGCTAGATTGGTTGCTAAAGGATATAATCAAGAAGAAGGAATAGATTATGAAGAAACCTATGCACCTGTAGCTAGATTAGAAGCTATAAGAATGTTACTTGCTTATGCTTGCATCATGGATTTCAAATTATATCAAATGGATGTCAAGAGTGCTTTTCTAAATGGTTTTATTCAAGAGGAGGTATACGTTGAACAACCTCCAGGTTTTGAAAATCATGAACTGCCCAACCATGTTTTTAAACTTAAAAAGGCTTTATATGGTTTAAAGCAAGCTCCTAGAGCTTGGTATGAAATGTTGAGTAAGTTTCTTTTGAAAAATGGTTTTTCGAGAGGAAAAGTCGATACTACTCTTTTTATTAAAAATAAAAAGCATGACATTCTTCTTGTGCAAGTATATAAGGATGATATTATCTTCAGTGCTACTAATGAATCCCTTTGCAAAGAATTTGCTAAGTTAATGCAAAATGAATTTGAAATGTCAATGATGGGAGAATTGAATTTCTTCCACGGACTTCAAATCAAACAAATGAATGAAGGGACTTTCATAAGTCAAACAAAATACTGTAAGAAATTGCTCAAGAGATTCGAAATGGATAACGCTAAACACATGGCAACTCCAATGGGCACGTCTTGCTACTTGGACAAAGATGAAGGTGGTAAATCAGTAGAAATAACGAAATATAGAAGAATGATTGGATCTCTCCTTTATCTTACTGCTAGTAGGCCAGATATTATGTTTAGTGTATGCATGTGTGCTAGATATCAGGCAAACCCTAAGGAATCTCACTTAAGTGCTGTTAAACGGATAATGAAATACCTAGTAGGCACTTCACAAATGGGCTTGTGGTACCCTTAGGGTGCCTCTTATAGCCTAATAGGCTATTCTGACTCTGATTTTACTGGGTGCAAATTGGACAGAAAAAGTACTAGTGGGACATGCCATTTGCTTGGTAGTTCTTTAGTTTCTTGGCATAGTAAGAAACAAAATAGTGTGGCTTTGTCTACACGAGGTTTGAATATGTTGCAGCCGGGAGTTCTTTGCGCTCAAATCCTTTGGATGAAGCAACAGCTCTTAGACTACGGTCTTCAGCTTGATCACATCCCGATAAGATGTGATAACACGAGTGCACTAAATATCTCTAAGAATCCCATACTGCATTCTAGAACAAAACATATAGAAATAAGACATCACTTTATTAGAGATCATGTACAAAAAGGTGTTGGTGTATGCCCTAGAGGCTAATACATTTTCTGTATTTGCATATATTCTATTATGCTATTTTATATATGAGGCATTTCATTTATTGTGTTCTTTTTTGATAAACATAATAAAGTCCTTAGAATAGTAAGTTTGATGCCATAGGACATCAAGTGGATGACTTGATCGTGAGATCCTTTTGGTTACAACACTATTCTTAAATGTCCCTAGTCAAGTATTATTGTTAATTAGGACAACAATAATACATTGAGACTAGTATGTGTAGAGACTGATGACCGCATCTCACGGGTCATGGATATGAGATATCAAGTCTTCACATTGGTACATATTAGAGTAATGATGTCTTGGACGACCCACCATGAGAACGCTACATGGATCGTTACGTGAGTGTCATAAGCGATTCTCATAGTGATAATGGTGTTTGTGGTCCTTTGACCTGAAATCACTACGATTCCTACATGAGGAGTTTTGTGTTTTAATGCCATCAAACGTCATCTGTAACAAGGTGATTATAAAGTTGGTTATTGGACATACCGCAAATCATGCAGAGGGATGTGAGTGACCTAGATGGAATTTGTCACTCCTACATAACAGGAGCGATATCTTCGGGCCCCCTGATTGAGTGAGACTGCGAAATGCATGGCCATGCTCAAATGAGTCAATATGAGATATTGATCTCATTTATTGTTACAAAGTCTACTCGAGTATCAGGAAACGAATGATTGGACTATACAAGGGTAATGCATTCCATGCCTTGTGTTCAATCTAGATATCTTGACAAAGGGACTAAACTACACGGAAACATTGATCACGGATAGGTTATGTCAAATCACTGACATTCTCATTACTTGGGTAGCAGTGATGTGTTGCTAGATACCGCTCACTGTTTGTAATATTAAAATGAGATTTTAATATTACTACCAACGTCATGAGAACCTGCAGGGTCGCACACTTAGAACAGACTAAATTGGAGCAATAAGAATCCAAGTTGGACTCGGATTCAATTGTGGGCCTAACTCATGACAGATGGGTTTTAGGGTTGCACAGCTTACCTTGCTACTGCTCACACTCACTTAAGACAGCCACTATTATAAATAGTACTGTTAAGGGGGCTGCTATAGATGTTACATCACAACCCTAGTCGCACCTAAGAAAGTGAGTGAGAGACAGTGAAAGGTTCTTCTCTTCTATTCGCAGCTAGCACCGCGAAACAGAGGCGTGACTCCTTTTGCAAGTCTGTTCGTGTGGATACCACAGAAACATCGTCGCTATTACGGTGTTGGTGATTCACCTCGCTTGTGTTTATCACGCTTCAAGAGGTAATTTAAAAAAAAAACTCGGATTATGGACTTTTTCGCATGGATCCTGTGTGGGAATCCTATTATTCCGCTGCGAGATATTTTGATCCGCAATTCCCAACAAAAGGGGACTGCATTCTTGAGTTTGTTGAAACATCTAAGCAACTTACATATATCTTTACTAAACCCTTAGTAAAAGAAGCATTCTTTTATATTCGAGGAGAATTGGGCATAATTGATCAATCAAATATTTAAATTGTTTATTTTTTTTTTGCTGAATATTATCATGGTTATATGCCTTCAAATTCATAAACGTATATGCTTCTGCGTTAGTTTTATTCGAATGAGCAAGGCTTTATTCGAATAAACTCCTTCACTGCTAGTTAAAATGTGTGTTAAACATCAGCCTTATTCGAATAGAACTCAGTTTATTCGAATAAACTGATTCCTTTGCTTAACCCTGTATGTTTTTCATCTCTGCTTATTCGAATAACACCTTCCCTATTCGAATAACTAGAAGCCTTCGTTTATCAGTGTTTCTTTCTGCCCTTTGCTTATTCGAATAATTCCCTCTTTATTCGAATAACCAGCGTCCTTCTTTTATCAGATTCTGGTCTTGGTCTCTGTCTATTCGAATAGACCTCAGGTTATTCGAATAACCTGAACCTGTTTCTATCAGTGTGGACTGATTGGCCTAAGTCTATTCGAATAACTCACATAGTTATTCGAATAAACCATGTCAGCTAGCTAAAACGCTTGGCTTTCCCAGTTGTTTTATTCGAATAGAACCCTTCCTATTCGAATAAACCCTAGCGGCCACACCTTTTCAGTTTCCTGCGCGCCTGTCTATTTAGCTTTCCTGCAAGGTTTATTCGAATAAACCTCAGTTTATTCGAATAAACACGGGGTTCTTTAAATAACCCCCTGCGCGCCCAAAATGCTTTCACCCTCCATCTTCTCTGCTCTTCACTCCTTCCTCTCAAACCTTTCACCCTCTGTGTCTTTTTATTCTCTCTCTCTTTCTTCCATGGCCTCCTCCTCCAGTAAACATCCTCGCACGAAGAATGCTCCAGGCACCAACCCTCTTGATCTAAGAAGGCTCTCCTCCAACGAAGAGCATCGTGCACGCTTCATCTCGCACTTCCGGGAACGAAACTTGGTTCAACCCAAGTACCTGGATCTCTCTTTCTTCCAGCAGCATCGCGACTTCGACTTCCTGACTCTGCTACAAAACTAGGGAGTTCTTCAGCTCTGCTCTCACCGAGCCACCATCTATCCAGCTTTGGTGAAGATGTTCTTCTGCAATCTGGCTTTCGATGGCCAGAATCTTCTTTCCGAGGTATGTGATCAGAACATCGTGATCACACCGCTGGACTGGTCGACTTTGTTCGGGCTGCAGTTCTCTGGCGCCCTTGTTGAAGATGGTGACACCCCATTTCTCGAAGACTTCAACAAACTTCAGGCAGTTGAAGACCTGCTGAAGCCTGGTTTAGCCCTGCCTGATAAGGGTCTCAAGGGTGGAATGCTGAAGAGCCAAGATAGGCTTCTGCATTACACCTATGCTCACATCCTGGCTCCTCGCGGTGGTAACTACGCCTATCTCAGCAAGGAAGATGTTTTCATGTTGTGGTTCCTGAAGAATGGCCATTAAGTCAACTGGCCTGTGTTCATCATGAGGCACATGATGAGGGCCAAGGGTAAGGAGAAATCTAACTTACCTTATGGCATTTTTGTTACTACCTTGCTGAGCAAGTATCCTCATGTCTTGGAAACTGAGCGAGCCATTGCTCTAACACACCACAACGTCTTTGGAGCTCACACCTTATGGAAGATGAAGATGATCCAAATCGATGAAGGCTGGGTGTACCCAGATGAGGTTGCTGAGGACGAGCTCGACCCTGCTGATGCCCCTGCTGCTCCTGCTGACGTACCTGCTGCTGCTCCTGCTCCTGTCACTCTGGAACAGATCTTGGCCACCTTGCAATGTCTTTGGAGTTCACACCTTACGGAAGATGAAGATGATCCAAACCGATGAAGGCTGGGTGTACCCAGATGAGGTTGCTGAGGACGAGCTCGACCCTGCTGATGCCCCTACTGATGCCCCTGCTGCTCCTGCTGACGTACCTACTGCTGCTCTTGCTCCTATCACTCTGGAACAAATCTTGGCCACCTTGCAAGATAACCAAGCTTACATGGAATATACCTTCTCTATTCTATTTGATAGAATAGAAGGCGTTGAACGTGAGGTTGCGGCTCTTCGATCTGCTTCACCTACTCTTGCACCAGCTTCTTCACCACCACCTCCGGATGTTTACTTTTAGGATCTTTAGTTCTTAGGCTGTTTTTTTTTGGCTTTATGTTATTTTATTCTCTGGCTTTTGTACTTGATTCTCTTTTATTATTAATGCATAAATAATATTTCCTGTTGATCTCTTGATATGAGTTTTATGCATTCTTACTTTGATATATGAGACTTACCCCACCTTTTTGCTCATGACAAAAGGGGGAGAAACATTTGATCATTTGACTTTAATTGAGAAAAGATAGGTAAAATTTAAAATGGGATTGGATTCAAATTGAAAGGGGGAGTAAGCTTTTATACCTTTTGTGAATTCCAATTATATGCCCTAACGTTTTTCTCATTGCCGGTCTCTTTGATAGTTTGTCATCATCAAAAAGGGGGAGAACGTGTTTGGATGCATACTTTTGAAGACTTGTTTTGATGATAACAAACGAGAAGAATAAATGAAGATGATAAAAAGACTAAGTCCAAATTTATATTTGATTAGCATTAGGACTTAGGATCTATTGTATGGAGCCCACATTAATATCTCTTTATTTTTTGACAGAAAAGTGAAAACTTGGTTCTAAACCCTTTTTGAACTGAGTTATTCGAATAGAGCTTTGCCTATTCGAATAAACATCCTCACGTGGTTTGATTTCTAAAAGGTGTTATTCGAATAACTACCCTGTTATTCGAATAACTAAGGTTTTTCAGAACACTATTTTGTAAGTGGCTATTCGAATAATCCTTCCCTTATTCGAATAAATAAAGTTTTTCAGAACTATGCTTTTAAGTGAGTTATTCGAATAACTCATACGTTATTCGAATAAAACCTTTCTATCTGAACTTCTTTTAAATACGTTATTCGAATAGATAAGTTATTATTCGAATAACCGTTCATTTTCACAACTCTGGTTTTAACAGAGTTATTCGAATAACAGGTTGGTTATTCGAATAACCTATTTTATATGAGTTTTCAGAAACAGTGTTATTCGAATAAGCCTGTGCTCTATTCGAATAAACACGAAGCTTTTGTTTACGTAAATGGAAATAGACAAGATTTTCAATCTGTGTTAATTGCTATTAATTACACCTAACAGCTAATTCATCTCGTTTCCCCTATAAATAGCAAGCCTGGGTCACGTTTTTCGGTGCCAATAATTCTGAACTATTTTTTGATTACTCTGATTTGTGAAAACTATTTTCTACGCTCTTCTTGTTTAAAAACTTTGAGATATTTCTGTGAGAGCTCCATTAGCACTTCTATTTGTATTACTTACTCTGAGTGAGAGTTTCTCTTCATCTCTATTTTCTGATATTCTGTATCGAGGGTGAGGTATCCCTCAAGGTTTGTATAAGGGTGAGGTATCCCTGTAGGCTGAGACTTTAGCACAAGGGTAGAGTGTCCTTGTGTGTGAAAAGTGCTTTATTTTGTAACGGTAGCAAGCACTTATTGAAGCTTGTGTACTTAGTGAAAAATCTCGGCTTTCGAGGACTGGACGTAGACCATAAGTGGGTTAGTGGTCAAACCAGGATAAATACTGTGCCTGCTTCTCTTTTCCCTAATCTTTTTTTTATGCAATTTAATTTACTGCACATTTATTTTTTTTGCTGTTCTTTATTGTTTCTTTTCTTCTTCTCATCCTTTCTATGTATTTATTTATTAAGCTTTTGATATTCGTATTAATTGAAAAGAGATTTTACAAAAAAAGTTTTATACTCAATTCACCCCCCTCTTGAGTACTGGAAGCCACTTGGTAACATTTTATGCCTTTTAAGTACTTCTATTAACATACCTTCTTGTTCTCTGTTAAGGGTCGAAGAAATTACCACTGGAAAGCTTTGTTCTTCTCCCAAAAATGTGCACTTCAACGCAGCAGGTAATGGCTTTAGTTCCAATGTGGGTACTATAGGTAATATCATTCATGGGTTTTAGCTCTTCGAATCTCAACTTACATCCTTTGTATTCTAATACCTATATACAATCAGGCAAAGAACATATTTCAAAAATATTATCATCTAATTGCATACCTGAGTCAAATAAATTAATTAAACAAATTTCTAATGGGTCAGAAGAACTCCAAGTTTGAAGATGATCATCTATAATGGCCTCAGTCCCTTCAACTTCCTCATTTTCATCATGGACTTCCTATGATTGCTTGCACATGTTAAAAATCATTAAGCTCTAGTATCATATTTCTAAATGTTAGCTTCATCACTCTATTTCTGTAATTTATCAAAGCATTACATGTTGCTAAAAATGGGTAACCTAAAATAACAGGAATTGATTTGTAACTATTAACTATAGGTTCAGTTTCTAAGATAATAAAATTCACAAGATAGATGAATTTATTAACTTGTACTAACACATCTTCCATTATTCCTCTTGGAATTTTAATAGATCTATCGGCAAGTAGAATAGTTACAGAAGTTGGTTTTAACTCACCTAAGTTAAGTTGCTAATAAACTGAATATAGAAGCAAATTAATACTAGCACCGAGATCAAGTAAAGCTTGTTCAATTTTATGTTCTCCAATGATGCATGAAACTGTAGGTGATAAGCAAATTCTAGGTCCTTTCATAAGATAAAAACTTGTTTTCTTGATAAAAAACTTGTTAGACCATTTGTACCGCAAGTGCACAGATCATTCAAGTAATACAGATACAGAGTAAAAGATCGTTCCCACGAGGATGTTGACTTCCATCGCTAAGTATCAATCAATAGCTTAACTTATTCTATTCAAGAATATAAAAATAGGAAAAAGTACAAATAAACTAAATCTAAACTACAAAGCAATAAAGACAAGGTTTAGAGATCTAGAGAATCCTTCTTCATCTCTTATTTCATACTAATGACATGTAATCCTTACAAGCAACATCAATGAATAGTTAAGTTAGCTTAAGAATCTGATTTAGTTAAAAGCCTATGTCTAAGTCAATTAACCATAGTTTCATTTACCTAATTCACTACGTTTCCATGAGAACTAGTGCAACCTCCACTCTTGAATGATCTATTCTCAATCACACACTATGCATAGCTAAAAGGTATATTTCTATCAAGTTAGCAAATCAACTTATCCAAGCCAATTGAATGCATCGAACATGCATCAACCATACATTAGATCTAAAATCTAAATTCCTATGTCTAGGTTCATCAGACTTCAACAAATCAATCAAAAGTTAATCAAACCTTCAAAAGCATTAAGAACCATATGATTGAACATAACTAAACATCAATATATACTCGAAATACTACATAAACATCAATATTCATAGGAAGGATCTAAAGTATCCCTAAATACAGCTCAGCTAATCATTGAACACAAAATTAGTACACAAAAACCATGTTCAAAAGATAAGGAAGAGAAAAAAGAGAAAGGAGAAGGAAGGAAACTCATTAAGTGTGATCATTGAAGCTTGAATCATCTTCCATAAGGAAGATGACCTCTATCCTTGCCTCCTTAGGCTCCCTCAGCCTCCAAAACGGTAACCCTAGCTGCAGCTTCTCTAAACTATGCAAAACCTCTCACTAAAATTCTAATAAAATAGTATATATAGGCGCAGAAAAACAGGGGACGCCGCGGCACCAATCATATCATGCTATGGCGCGCATGTATTTAGGTCACCAACACCCGAGGTGTCCACTCTCAATGTCGCAGCGCCTTGGCCTCAGGTATTTTATACTGATGCAGGGGATGCACAATGTCACGGCATTAAATTGCCCACCTTGCGGCAGTGCCTGCTGAAATGCAAATTTGGCTGCCTCTTCCACTTTTGGCTCTAATGCTCCACACTTGAGCTTGTTTAGAACCCTTCCTAATATAGAGAAATCACCAAATCAATAACAAATATAAATTCACTCAATCTTTTATCAATCAAGCACAATTTGCTTAATAACACATAGGAAGAGATCAGAATTAGAATATGACAAATATAAGCACAAAACCTTCCACATATGCACCATAGACAAGGACTAAGCATTTTTTACAGCACAGAGATAAGGCACCAATAACTACATTTTATGGAGTTATTAGTAGGACAGACAGGGTCTTTATATTTTAGGACATTATTATTCTGAAGAATGAAGTTTACCTGTTCAACAAAAAAGGCTTTCTTTTTTACATTTAGTTTTCTTTTAATAGTGCACAAGTCCTTTAAAAATTTAGCATAAGAGGGAACCTGTTAGATAGCATCTAGCAGAGGAATATTGATCCTTAGTGTCGTGGTTTTAGTTCCTTTTGGCGGATAATCTCTATTGTATCTTGGGGATTGATTCATCTAAAAATTTGACCTTGAATTGTTGGCTAAACTACCCTCATTTAAACTATACTAACCCTTGGGATTTGTCGTGGTTCAATTTCCTTGAATTGTTTAATGCTTGAGAAAATGGGGGCGAGTTTAGTCTCCTTTTGGCCAGGTGGCTTATAAATCCCTATTGTATCTTGGGGGATTGATTCATCATCTCTCTCACAAGGTTCAAGAATTTGTTTTTCAACGAACTTTCCATTCCTAAGAGTTATTATTGACTTGACTTGATCTATTTGTTGGCTTTCTGAACTACCCTCATTTAAATTGTACTGACCCTTGGGATTTAGTTGAGGTTGAAAAGGAAATTTTCCTTTCTCGTGAATGGTGAGTGCAGAAGCAAATTTAGCAAGAGTGTCTTTTATATCAATAATGGCTTGAGTGTTTTGGTTATTAATGTCCTCTTGCTTTCCATGAATGCATGCAATGTTCCTTCAAGGTTTTTCCTATATGGTAGGACATAAGGTGCATATTCTTGAGAATTTTGAGTGTCCAGTTGTGCTTGAGGAGGTGGTGGTTGCATAAATTGTGCCTGATTATTAGTCCTCCAACTGAAGTTCGGGTAATTTCTTCATCCCAGATTGTATGAATCTAAAAAAGAAGAGCTGAATGGCTTTTTAAAATTATTCATTGCATTTACTTGCTTATGCATAACTTCTTTAAAAATAGGAATCTTTGGACATTCATTTGTTGAGTGTCCTAAGTCATAAAAAATGCCATAATTTCTTCATTTTGCACTGATATGATTTCTTTTCCTTTTCCTAATTCTATTACTTCAATCTTTCTAACTAAACTAGCGAACCTAGCATTTAAATCTTCTTCTAGACTGAGGCGATATTTTTCTTTACTAGCACTTGCAAAGTTAGATCTAATTAAATTTTAAGAAGGATTAATACTATGCCAAGATTGAGAATTCTCAGCCAAATAGTCTAAATATTCTAAAGCTTCTTCAGGTCTTTATCAAGAAACTCGCCATTGCACATTATTTCCACAAATTGTTTAGTTTCAGGTGTTAACCCTTCATATAAAAAACTTATAGTGCTCCATTTTTCAAAACCATGATGTGGGCAAGAATTTAACAAATCTTTAAAACGTTTCTAACTTTGAAAATATGCTTCATTTGAATTTTGGGGAAAAATTTAGATTTGTCTTTTCAAAGCATTGGTTTTATGTGTTAGAAAAAATTTCTTTAAAAACTCATTTTGCATTTCTTTCCATATGCCAATTGATCTTCGTTTCAAAGCGTTAAGCTAAGTTTTTACTTTATCTTTCAAAGAAAAAGGAAACTATTTAAGTTTAACAATTTCTTTAGTGCAATTTTGATCAATGAAAGTGATACATACTTCCTCAAATTCTTTTAGATGTAAATATGGACTTTCAGATTCTAAACCATGGAAATTAAGAAGTAATGAAATCATACCCGAATTAAATCTAAAATTGTTAGCATTGAGTGCAAAGATAAAACATGATGGACTAGAATTTTGAAATAGTTGCAAAAATTCGTGCATTGTTCGCAACGATTGATTTTTATGTTCGTCATGTACACTTTCATTTTCAGCCATTGTGTCTAATGTGTGTGATTGTAATTCAAACAAGTCAATATATAAAGTACCAGGATTAGTTTTAACCAAATGACCAAAATTTGAATTACAATACCAATTAAGCATAAATAAGTGACTTAAAATAGAAAAGAAAATGTACAAGTAGGCAGTATAAACCAGCCATCAAATATTAATAAGTAGGCGGTATAAACCAGCCATCAAATATGATACAACTAGAAAATCAAAAGATTAAGGAAAGAATAAACTAGATAGCGAAGTTTACTTAAAGAAAGAAAACCTCAATAAATTTGTTCTTCAAATCAAGTCCTTGACAATGGCACCAAAAATTTGATGCGAATTGATATGTTGCAAACCCAAGTGCAGGTTGTCTCAAGTAATAAATTCTCGGGAGTCTAAGTTCGATCCACAAGGAATTGATAAAGAAAATTTCTTTGAGTTAAGGAAAGGATTTGTCACAACAATAAAGGTAATAAAATTTGTTCAAAAATGAAAAGGATTTGCTTGGGTTTGGAGATCCACTCTCGGTATACCAATTAAGGACAAAATTATTTCTTTTCATAACTCAATTGGAATTCACACATAACAGAGGTTCTAATTGGAGAATACAACATTCAAAGTTCTTTTAAAGTTATATATGTGGTTATATTATGGTTCCTTTAATTATCCACTAATGCCAACACTTATAAATAGGTTTAAGCATTTATTATGCCAATCTCTTGTCTACAACAAATCAAGATCTCCACTTTACAAGGAGGGTTAATAGCGCCAACACTTGTAAATGGGTTCAAGCATTCATTATGTCAATCTCTTGTCTACAATAAATCAAGATCTCCACTTTACAAAGAGGGTTTCTAAATTGATTAGAATCAAAATATAACACATATAATAATTATATCATTCAAGTACAAGAAAAAGATTAATCTAACCTTATTTCATTACTTAAAGCTTCACCCTTCATCTAAGCAAAATGAGAATTAGTTACTCATGAACAAGAAGAAAGATAAAGAGAAGAAGAATGAGATGAACATAACTTCTATTTAGAACAAGAGAAAACTACAACAAGAGAAACAAATGATACAATAACATGATCTTGGTCTCTTAACCAAGATGATCCCAATGAGCAATGAATGGTGCCTTTTATAGAGCATGAAGGGTATAAAATGATAATGGAGTTGTTTAATGAGTGTGAATGAGTGCCATACTTATCTCACCAAATGATAAGGGAGTTATTTGATGATTATGAATGAGTGTCATGCTTGTCTCACCACTTGACAAGGGAGTTGTTTAATGAGTATGAATGAGTGTCATGCTTGTCTCCCAACTTACACCAACCAATTCAGTGCCGAATTCAGACTATAACCCTATCAAAACGTCACCATTTAGAAATGTGGTCTTCATTAAAGTTGAAGGGTTTTGTCTCAAATTTCCAATGCCACCAAATTTAACCCATTATCAATTCTACAACTCAAGATATGGCCGAATATTTACACATAATTTAGGTTTCAGCAACAACACCTATGTTTTGAATTCCAAACCCAATCTGACCCACTAGACATCCGATTCAGCTCTTGTGTTCTTTATGAAAGTTGTAGGTTTGGGTCTTACTTTTCATTTGGGCTTAGTTTGGTGTCAATTGTGCTCTATAGCTCAAGAAATGGGCTGATGAGTGTGCAGAGGTCAAGCTATTAGGATCAGCATTCTGGCTCTTGCTTTTACTTCAATTTAAATTATCCAAATGTATGGTTCATCTCTTGAGGTGTTCATAAAACTTGTAGAGAATTGTCTTATCTTTCTTACAAGATTAGAATCACATCAATCAAATATTTACAACTCAGATTATAGCCAATTTACTGAACGCTGCCAAATAGACAAGTTAAGGCCAATTCATGCAATAATTCCTTCAATGATCCAATTAGGCTCAATATCATAAAATATGACAAAACCAACTTAATTAAGCCTAATTGAACCTTAAGAAGCCCAGTGAGAGGATTATTAAATGAATAAAATATATTGATATCAGCTACATGCCTCTCTCGGGCTCCACCTCTCCTAGCACCTTTGTGATTATGCGTTTCCATTATTTAGGGAAGTTTCGTTGTCCTTTGTTCTATTCTTTTTCTTATTTAAACATTGAGGACAATTCTATTTTTAGTATGGGGGAGTACTTTTAAATTTACTCTTAAACTTGGTGAAAATTTTTGTGAAATCAATGAATACTTGAGTATTGTTAGTAATCATGCTGGAATTATGTGTTAATTTCTTGATTATTTCTGAGCAGATAGAAATTTGTTTGAGAGGGCAATTCACTACTCATGAGCTGATTTTGTGCGAAGCAATTTGGTATGTGAAATTTGCAAGTGTACAGTTTCATCATCAAATAATAGAAAGATCAGATCCATAGGGACTATGTCTATGAATACCAAGCAATTAAATAAATAAATATTAAAGTGTGAAGTTGAGAACAAAAATAACAAGTTGTTAAGAAAGGTTTTCAAATTCAAGAAAGCTTCCAAGATTGGGGGTAACCACAATGATACAAGACAAATCCTAATTAACAACCATTTTATTAAAATTGAAATTCAATTGAAGGTGAATTACCCTAAATTAGTTAATGTTCTTTCTCCAGAGACAAGAACATGTGCCCAATTAAACTAATTCCTACTCTCGTGGTAATTGAATTTAAATTGAACCCTTTACGCTTTGTGTAATTCATTAAGTCCCCGAAAGGCTAAACTTACTCTCGTGATTTAAACCTTAAGTTCAATTCTTATGATTCCAACACCTAGGTTCACCTCTCAGTACGTCCCTAAATATCTATGAGATGCAAATATGTGGCCAGTAAATTCACATGAATAAGCGCGATAAGGATTGAATTAAAGAACATTCAAAATTAATAAAAAGGGTAAACTAAGTCAATTAATCATCATCAATGTACCAAAGGGCATTACCCAATCCTAAAAACGAAGGGAACTACTCAAACATGGAGAGGAAGAACAAGAAAAATAATAAAGAACATCTAAACCCATAGCGAAGGGAGAAGAGAGAAAGAAGATGAAGATCTAGAGCCTCCAAATGTGCGTCCTTCAAACAGAAACATTAGAACCTTAATATTGTATTCATAACAACTATATATACCCTAGGGGCTTAAACTGGTCCAAGCCCATTGTAACACCCACCGTACGGTATCACATTTATGTTACTTAATTACTAATTTACCCTTTCCTTATAAAATATGCTTTGTAATGTAAATACGAGTTGTAAAATTTATTAATATTAATAAGAAAACTCAGCGAAAAATAAAAATAACACAACATCATCATCACAAATAATTTACATCATATATACACAAGTCTTAGTACTGTCATACTTAAATATTTACAGACCAAGTTCTCAGCGTATATGAACATTATTTAAAACTAACTTACTGCCCAAGTACTACTAAACAGCAGAACCCTCAGACGGGTCCTCCATAGATTCCTCAGCAGGTAGGAATCCAACTTGATGCAAAGTCCTATGGACAGATGTCCGCGTAGACGACACGATACTAATCTCACTAAAGTATGGTAGTAAGTTCCCCAATACTGCCTAATGGACAACGAAAACTCTAAGTGTACATAAACATTTACACTTAAATAAGGATTCCCTCGATAAAGCCTACTTAGGATAATATTCAAGTCTCCTATATAGAAAATACATGCTCTATCTAGATCAACATGCCACGCTTCCGGTCCTCTATGAAATTGCAACCTCATATATCCTAGGAAACTGGGCATCGTCATCTTCTCAGAATTCAGCTTCCTCCACAGAATCTGCTCCTCTTCACCTTCTTGTTCAATTCCTTGCTCAACGTCTTTACAAATATAAATACAATACAAAGTAGGCATACAAAGAGGTGAGATCACCTACGCTAATACCAACATGGTAGCATGGAGATAACACATACAATATACCATATAGATACATTATACCATAATTACAATTATGTCATCAACATTATTTATCATCATAATGAATGTAATAAACAATAATTACGATCATGCTCTCAACAATATCCAATTATTCAACAATTCAATTACCATAAACAATAATTACGATAAGGCTCTCAATATTTTCCAAATATTCAAGAGTTCAAATATCACACCAATATCAATACTCAATCAACACTCCATAATTATGCATGTGCACATAGACTTAATTTCCTACTCCATAGAGCTAAAACTCAGGTCAGAGAGAGTGATCGAAAAGATCTGTCTGTACCAACATGCCTCAGACCACGTGCCATAATTCTCATATGTATTTGCACATCTAGCATATACACTACAGTCTTTATCAGATCTTGATTAAGAATAGTATCTCGGTCAGGATCATCGGTGTGTTGCGTCAGTCAAACCCACGGTACAGAAGAGCTACCAACTGCCCATTGTAGGCAACCCGCACCCCAATACCCCCAAAGTCAACAAGTGACTTACACTACGCATGTTACACTCACTCAAGAGGTGTTTTCTCTCCTAGGCAATTAGCCTTATCCAGTCCATCGGACTTTCCCAATGCATGTACAATGTACCATTCTCAGTTCAAATTCATCATCTCATATTCAGGGTTCACACATTTGTCCAACAGTATCTTTACTGTATTTTCACCACATAATCATATTTTCACGTTTTCTCAATCGCGTAGCATTTCTGTCACCTTTTCAAATCACATATTGATTTTTCAACCTTCCAAAAATTTCATTTCAACCTTATTTTCATTATTTGCATATAGTCCTTCCATAAAATAATAATTACATAATAGCCCTTCTTCAAATATTATTTTCAAAATAGTCCTTCATTAAATAATATTTGTAATAAAGTCTATTTTTAAAGAATATTTATAATATAATCCCTCTAAAAATCAGTATTTTCAATATAGTCCCTCTAAAAATCAGTATTTCTACTATTTCTCAGAAATTTGTATTTCTTACAGTTACTTAAGATATTACAGCTCAAAATTTCCTAACGCGTTTCAAAACTCAGAGGGTGAGCTATACGTCAGTAAATTTCAAGTTACCAATGTATTCTTCTTAATTCTCAAAATAATTCTAAAAATCAGTCCTCTTTAAAATAAATTGAGGTTCAAACACTTTCAACCTCTCTTTTCCATTTATATATGAAAATTCCATTTTTCAAGTGACAAAACACTTTGTTTTCATTTCTTTAATCCTTGTACTAAATCAATTATATTTCCATTCATGGTTTTACACAAACAAAACCATTAAAATTCCTCAAAAAAAAAACCATAAACACTTGGTCTTTGAAACCAATCCATCTTTTCTTTTTCCTTCTCTTTCTAATCATTCAATTTTACCATTCATGAAAATTTTAGTTTGGAAACACCTATTTTGAGGTGTTGAGGCTGAAATCCTCAAGGTCATTGGAACCAAAAAATTATTTTCCTTTCATCATCAAATCATGGCATACATATATATATATTCATCATATCATATAATCAAGCATACCTTAAAGCAATAAAAGTCACATAAAGCATGCAAACACAAATAAATAATTTAAAGCACATAAACACCCACAAATAATTACACAACCAAGGATATGAATCCTCACATGGATTCACCATCCATCAAATACAAGATTCATCTCTCACCACCATACTTGGTTGGTGAGATGGATCTCCCTCTTACCTCTTGAAGAACCTCCCAAGCTCCTTGGTTTGCTCCTTGAGTAAGTGATTCACCACCAAAAGCTTATTAAACACAAAATAAAACACAAGTTTATTAGCATATTAAGCTTGAACAAGGAGAACCATGGATCAAACATAGCTTAGAACATGAAAATAAGACAAGTAGTGAAGTTTCCTTACACTTCACCTCAAAAACCTAGAACTTGATCTTGAAGAAAGTCCTTGAAGATGAAAGATTTAGAGCTTGGACTTAACTACAAAGGTTCTTGGATTGATGTAAGGATGCAAGATATATGGTTGGTTAAAATTATAGAGTGATAGAAGGTGTTCCTAGGTGCTTGGCCGAAACTAGCATGGAGAGAGAGGAGAGAAAATTTTTGTAATAGCTTTAGGTTTTTGGAGAAGATGAAGTGGTCTTGAAAATTTCTTATGGCCTTAAGCCTTCAAAACCGTCCCCTCCTCTTGTACACTCAATGTGCAGCAAATTTCACTAGCCACCATTTTGGGCATTGTTAGCCATTGATTAGATCAACGATTTACATTAATGTAGCTTCTAAGCATAGCTTCTATATTTATAAGACCAAATCTAGACCATTGGATCATTCTCCTTGAAATCCTAGCCATTAGATGTATCTCCAAAATGAAGGGTCAAGATCTCCTCTTCATACTTTACATCCAAGGGTTACAAATGGTCATAGCCACTTTGTAAGACCAAATCTCCATCCTTGATTAAATCAATGGTGGATATCCAAAGGCTTCAACATTAAGCTTGCTTCCTATTGGTCCGTCATAAAGTCATCATAACCACTATCGTTGACTAAGCAGTGTAATATTTATTTTTATCTGCTATTACTATACGGACACAGTTAATTGTAGTTTTTATTGCCCGATAATTAAATACATTACAAAACACAGTAAAATAAAATTTTCACAACTGTTTCCAGTTTCAGGTTTAGTAAGATCCCTCGTCCCCGTCTGAACAGTACAGAATTTTCTGACTTTAAAATGTTTTTTACTTTTTCGGCCTCACCTGGGCCTACACACAGCCCCTTGGGCCCACAATAGCCCAAGAATAATATTAAAATAATCATAAAAATATAAAAATCTCATAATAATTCACAAAATCATAAAAATTATAAAACTTATGAAAATCAAATCAGATTATAAAAAAGAATTAAGAATCAACAATAATAAATAAATTACTGTAGATTTTCCCTGGCCAAAAAATTATTATTTTACTGACACGGAGTAAATCACACAAAAACGATCAAATATATTCACAGAATACTCAAAATAATTTTACAATACACAGAATCACTAAACAGTAGAATTCTGTTATTACTGTTAAATAGTTAGAAAGTTTGGGGTGTTACACCCATAAAAAGAAAGAAAAATAAAATAGCAAAAATTGTGTCAGACCGCGATCCATGGCCGTGGGCTATTCCACGGCCAGGCCGTGGACGTTGTTGGCTAGATGCGCGTTGTTTCTCTGATGCGTTCCACGACCGTGGTCCATTCCACGGCCAGGCTGTGGATGTTGCTACCAAGGGGATTCTGTTTGTGTGTATCCGCAAGTGCATGGGTCAACAAGTAATATATGAGAGTAGAGTATCGTGTCCTAAGGGATTGGTAATTAGAGACATGCTAAACTTAACTAATTTCCATAATTTCTTATCCAAGCAATCGAATTGTGAGAGTGATTTATAATTAAAATAACAAATTAAAAGAAACAGAATAAGAATGCACCAAACACCGAATACACAAGAGAAAGATGAGAATGATTAAGGCCTAGGGGTCCCTATTCACTTGCTACTTTAATAAATAACTTGCAATTCACATGCATTTAACAATGAATTAGTTTTGTTAGCTAAACAAGCAGTAGATAAAAGCCTATGTCTAGGACAATTACCCATATGAAACCTAGTTAATCCACTATGTGTCCATGTGAATTAGCATAATAATCACTTATTGAGACCAATTATTAAATACTTGCTATGCATGACTAATGGGTATGTGTCCATCCCATTAGCTAATCAACATATTCAATCCAATAGAATGTAATTGAACATATATCAACCATACCATATCCATATTCACAACACCTTATTTCTAGTTCAATCGGAATACTAAAATTATGCAATTGATGGCCAATCAATAACAAGCATTAAGCATAGATATTAAAGAACAAAATCAATTTCATTGATAGAAACCCAGCAAATTTACAAGATATTCAAATCCATAACAAAATCCTAGAGAGCCCCTAGATTAGGATTTAGTTACACATCATGAAAGAAGAGAAAACTAATGGAGTCATGAAACCCATCAAATTACAAATCAAGAGAGAAAAGGGGAAGAATGAACAAGAATGATGATAATCTAATGCTTGATCTTCCTCCTTGATCTTGATTCTTCACTTGAATCACTTCAATCTTCCAAGGTATTCTCCTCTTCTCCCTTTCTCTATGAAGTTCGTGCTTAGTTTCAATCCAAAAGCTCCTCCCAAATGCCCTAAAAAAATCAGATAAAAGGGCCAAATTCGTGGACCATAATTTTTCCAACGCCTAGGCATGTCTTTTCCATGCCTAGGCGTAGTTATGAATCACGTGCTGTCAGGTTCTGGCCATGCCTAGGCGTGGGTGTCTCTGTCTGTAAACACTGAAAACCTGAGAGTGTCACGCCTAGGCGTGACTTTTCCACACCTAGGCGTGGGCCTCTCTGTCCGGGAAGTCCTGAAATGCTGCAAGGATCACGCCTAGGCGTGGATTGTCTGTCCTTGCTTCTCTCTTGCATCCTTTTTCATTTTAGCTTTTCTTTGCTTCTTTATCCCTTCCAAGGTCTTCCATCTTGAATACCTGCATCAAGACAATGCTAAAGTCCATCAGATCATGATCAATCCAAATTCTTTAAATAAAATCCTCAAAGATTCAATTCTTAATTACAAGCTTAAATCATCAAAGCCCTACATGAATTGATCATTTGGCCTATAAAATTTAAGGATAGCATGCTCATATACATTCAAATTCAAGTGAAATAACTTCATTTTAAGAAGTTATCAGATTCTGACTGCTCCTGCATTCCAAGGTCGTGGGACATTCCACGGCTAGGCTGTGGACTCTTCTGCCAAGCCACGTTTGCTTCTTTTGCACAGCTACTCAATCCATGGCCATAGAAAATTCTATGGCCAGATTGTGGATGCTTCTGGAATGATCATTTTGTCCCAATTTGCTATCCTTTAAGCTCCAACTTCAATCATGTAAGCTTTCCACCCATTTCTAAGCCAATTTAGCACCAATCCTGCACAACAACACTACAAACACCACAGTTATCTGAACTAAAGGAAAAACAAATAAAAAGGGAAACTAAAATGCCTAAAAATACATGCAAAATAAGAACAAAATATAGTATTGTTTCACATACATCAAATCCCCTCAAGCTTAAGATTTTACTTGTGCCCAAGCAATAACTAAGGCTAAACCAAGAAGTGGGATAAAGAAACAATAATGAATGAGGAACCTGAGAAAACAACCAACCAAGTAATAGGCAAAGGCAAACCATGAGTTAGAGAGGTAATCAAAATCAAGTCCAATTAGAGGCTAAAGTTCTCAGAAATCATACTCCTCACTAAGTTAGGTTCACTCTACCCACTACACTCAAAGTGTTTAAGGGTGAAGACAATGCGCTTAATATTACTCAAAGAAAAAACACTTCTATAAGCTTGATAAGAAACCAAATTTTCACTAATAATTTACATGCATGCAAGAATCAAAAGGTCTTTCAAGGGTTGTAATGGGGTCATGGGAATAATGTTAGGTAGGGTAAAGAAAGGAAGGTATGCACAAAAGGTTAACAAAATTTTCAATAAGCACAAGAAACTCACTAGAACATAAATGGAGCAAAGGCATTTTTCAATCAAGAGTATAACTCCACATTTCCAAGCATTTTCTTCCTTTCTTTTCCTTCCTATCTTTTTCTTCTTTTTCAAGCTTTCATCTCGTGATTTTCTTTTATTTTCTTTTCTCTTTCCCCTTATATTTTTCTTTTTTTTTATTTAACATAAGGGAAAGACTTCATTTTTTTATTTTATTTTTTTCATTTGAGAAAAAGAAGACTCAAAAACATATGATTCCTAACACAACTTTCAAACCCAATTTGCTCCATTTAATATTCTAAATAATTACCGACAATGTATCATCATAGGCATCAAGAAAAATAATTGTGCAATAGGCTCAAAATGGACAACTAGTGGATGAAAGTGTGACAATTATTTTAGAAGGCTAGAAAAATACCTAAGATGCCTTAATCACATTCAAGCATGCAAACAAAAATTTTGCCTCAAAATGGTTTCAAATCAAGTTTTAGAGCACAAAATCAATGAGGAATTATCACTCAACACAAAGAATGGGAGTAAAAATCATATAGTGCATACATCCCATACAGGCTTAAAACTCACATTTAGAGGTTCAAAAATTAATGAAAAGCACAAATTCAGAGAACATATGCTAATTATCAACTATCAAGAAATCACCTCCACTATCAATTAAAACAATGTCTGTTGCCTACCACAAGAATCAACAAGTTGGGTTCCAAATCAATATCGTCTCAAAATCCTCAAAAGAGAGGGGCACAAAGTTCAACCCATAAGCTGAGAGATATGATGGTATGAAAATGGAATAAAAAGATGCAATGCAATATGAGACATCAAAATGCATGAAACTAATGATCTACAATGAAAATGAAAATGTACCCCACCTCAAGCTTAGAAATTTACGTTGTCCCCAGTGTAAAAATCTATAACAAGAGAAGGGATAAAAGAAAAGGAATCATTGCGGTGGTGGGAAAGGGTTCTGGCTCAGATGCTAACTATGGATGGCCTGGACCATGCTCGCCATGCTTTGAACCGTGCCCTCCAAGGCCTGCAAGTGGTCATCAGTAGCCTGACCCTGCTGACGAAGCTCCTCTATGAAAATATTTTACTGCTCTATCATGTGGCACCGCTGCACCTGCTCAGCATGAAGTCCCTCTAGAGAGGTATATATTCAAGTAGGAGCATCCTCTTAAGGACCTGTAAAAGAGGAAAAAGAAGGGCGAGAGGCGCCTACCCTTGGTGGAGAGCGAAGGGGGCGTTGAACATCAATCGGCTCATCTGCTTCACTCCCAGGTGTGCGCCAATTTTTAGGGTTGCGCACAGTGATAGCAGAAGGGTTAGGAAGGGGTAGGGGGTGTTCACTAATGAACCGTCAACATGTCATATTTTTATGGTTCAATTCCGTGGTTTTTCATATTCTTTTTATTTATTTTTATTGAATTTTGTTTGTTAGTTTTGTTATATTTTTAGTATTATTTAATTATGTTTTTATTTAGTGTTTTGTGTGTTTTTATCAGGTAATTACACTTGAAGAAGACTGGACGTTCAAAGGATCAAGAAAAAGAGAAAATTTCACTAGCGTTCAGCGCTTAAGCGCTGGTGTTGGAGCGCTTGAGTGCCCAAAGCGTATGCAACAAGGTTGATCTAGTGACCCATGGCTCAGGGAGCGCCTGAGCACGCAAGAGGCAGCAACGCGCATTTGGACTTAAGTGGCTGAGCACTTGAGCGCTCAGAACTGAGCGCCTAGGCGCTGGTTGCATAACAACAGACATGATTTTCAATATATAAGAAAAGTTACACCAAATTTAACACAGATAGAGACAGACAAAGATTGAGCACATCCCTAATCTTGAGAGAGTTGTTTTTCGGTAACAAACCTTGCAAGATGGCTTTGAAGGAGGATTCATTTCTAAAAGGCTTAAAGATCATAATCTCCATTAAAGGGGTTTTAATTTTTCTTTCTTTCTAGTTTCCCCTTTTCTTTGGGTTTTCTTTCTATGGGTTTGTATTCTGATATGGGTTTGTTTGTGTTGAACATGAGTAGCTGAACCCATAGCTAGGGCTATGGGGGATCTTGTTTTCCTAATTATTTGAGTTTGATTTCTAATTTGATTAAGGTAATTTCTTTAGGATTTATCATATTACTTACATTTTTGTCATAATTTGATCATTTTTGGCATGTGTTAATTCATTGTTTGACCAGTGACCATTCGCATTCAATGAGTGGATCTATATGGTAAGCCTAGGATTAGATTGGTAAATGACCAAATATTAATTTTTCCTACCAATGGAATTGATAGGTATGTTAACTTATCTCTTGAATTGAAGCTTAATGCATTCCTAATTAATTCAACTAAATGACCAAATAGGTGATTTAATTTAGGAATAAAATATTGTTTCATCCATGACCATTGGGATTCAATAGCAGGTAAGAGAATATTGGCAAAAGAAATACCTTACATCATAAATGAAAGAAAATTTGAATAATTGGATTCAAATGAACCTTGCGCTCTAGTCTCTCTCTCATTGATTATCTTTTCTCTGTTTGATTGTTTATTATTTGACTTTATTTGTTTATTTTGATTTTATCTTGAATTTCTTTATTCACTTTCGATTGTCTAAAAAATAAAGGGTTTTACGAATCAAGTAATTACCATTTTTTTCTCGTGGGATCGATAACTGGGACTCAAGTCCTATATTATTTGGCGATAGAGTGCACTTGCTCTTAGTGTATTTTACACGTACCAAGTTTTTAGTATCATTGTCGGGGAATAAGTTTGGTAATATTAGAAGCAAAAAGCTCTAGTTAATTTAGATGCCCTTTTCTTTTATTCCTTATTTTTTTAATTTCATTTCTTATTTTATTTTATTTTATTTTATTTTTATTTATTATTTTATTTTATTTTATTTTATTTTTAATTAATTCATCACTTCATATTTCTTGTTTATGCTTACTCAATCTCAATTTCCTGATTTGACTTTTGATCCAGAAATTATGAAAACAGCTCGCAGGTTAAAGAAGTAGTCTTTTATTGCAGCTGTAACAGAAGATATAAACAGGATGGAGAGACAATCAGTTGTTGAGGCCAACCATGAAGAAAGAGTTATCCCAGCAGAGCAGACCATGTTTGAGTACTCTACGCCTACTACTGAAGCGTATGGAGAAAGTATTATAAGATCAGTTGTGGCGGCTAATAATTTTGAAATCAAACCAGCATTGATCTCCATGATTCAGAATTCAGTTCAGTTTGGTGGATTGTCTTCGGATGATCTAAATCAACACTTGGCCAGGTTCTTGCAGTTGTGTGATACTATCAAGTACAATGGTGTGACAGATGATGCAATCCGATTATTACTTTTCCCTTTCTCTCCTAGGGACAGAACAAGTCAATGGTTAACGTCACTATGGAGGGGTTCCATCACTACATGGGATCAGGTGACACAACAGTTTTTGGCTAAGTATTTTCCTCATTCTAAATCTGCTAAGTTAAGGAATGATATATCTTCTTTTGTATAGTTTGAAATGGACACTCTTTATGAAGCTTGGGAGCGCTTTCAAGAGTTATGGAAGAGATGTCCACATCATGGATTTCCCGTATGGCGGCAGGTGCAGACTTTTTACAATGGTTTGTCACCTGCAAATCGTTCACTCATTGATGCTGCTGCGGGAGGTACTATATAAAGGAAAACACCTACTGAGAGCCAAGCATTGATTGAAGAAATGGCGCTGAACAGTTATTAGTGGCAAAATGAGCGCTAGGTTCCAAAGAAATAAGCAGGTGTACATGTTGTTGATTCTTCTACAGCAATTCTGAGTCAATTGGAAGCTTTGACAAAGAAGATTGAGACTCTGATAGTGAAAAATAGTGCAGTTCCACTAATCATTTGTGAGGCATGTGGAGGACAGGGTCATATAAGTTCAAATTGCTAAGTTGGTAGTCCATTTGCCCCCGAGCTTGAAGGAGTAATTTTTGTTAGTAATTCTAACCAGCAGCAGTATAATTCGTATTGAAATACGTACAATCCTGATTGGAGGGACCACCCTAATTTCAAATGGGAAAATCCACAGGGCTATCAGCAGAATCAGCAGAGAGTTCCACCACCACCTCCTGGTTTCCAAGTATCTGTAGAGAAGCTAAGTTTTGAAGATTTGGTAATGAAGTACATGCAGAATTCTGATGCCAGAATGAAGAATATATAGACTCAGATTAGTTAGTTGACTACATTGATGATAGCAAGGGCACCAGGGACATTGCCTAGCACTACTGAGACTAATCCAAAGGAACAGGTCCTTGTAATTACCCTGAGAAGTGGTAAGGAACTTGGGGAGTCCTCCAAGAAAAGGGAAATGTTAGAGCCTAGAAATACTATTGTTCAGTCAATGCATGAAGATGAAAAGGCAACTGAAGCACCTAGCTCACAAGAATTGAGACAAAGAAAAATGATGTCCTTACTAAAGATGTCTCAATTCAAGATGTCAATAAAGGAGAAGTTGAGAAGAAAGAACCCAAGTGGCAGAAAGTAAAGAAGGATCGTGAGCAGAGCACAGTTTATGAACCATCACCATATGCTAAGATCTCATTCCCTCAGAGGCTCAAGAACAATCAGTCAGACCAGCAATTTGACAAATTCTTGGAGATGTTCAAGAAGTTGCACATCAATATTCCATTTATTGAAGCTATCTCTCAAATGCCTAAGTATGCAAATTTTTTGAAAGAAATACTTACAAAGAAATGCAAACTTGAGGAATTTGAGACGATATGTCTAACTGAGGAGTGCTCTGCTATTCTCTCAAAGAAGTTACCCCCAAAATTAAAATATCCAAGGAGTTTTACTATTCTTTGCACTATTGGTGACTCTTATTTTGATAAGGCATTATGTGATTTAGGTGCAAGTATTAATTTCATGCCTTTCTCTGTGTTTAAGAAATTGGGAATGCAGGAACCAAAGCCCACCAACATTTCACTATAGTTGGCTGATAGAACCATCACTTACCTGCGCGGTGTGGTTGAGGATGTTTTAGTAAAGGTGGACAAATTCATATTCCCAATTGATTTTGTGGTGCTAGATATGGAAGAGAATGCTGATATTTCTCTCATTCTTAGAAGATCATTTTTTGCCACTTTAGGAGCTGTGATTGATGTACCTTGGGGTGAGCTCATTTTGAGAGTAGATGGAGATTATGAGACCATTAATGTCTTTAGGGAAGCTAAATCTTCCTCAATGTCAAATCTCCATGCCCCTATCAATTTTGTTCAAGCTAAGAAGCAGGAAACCTTAGCTATCAAAGACCCTCTGCCATCATACAATGTTGATGTTGATCTCCCAAAAAGTCAAGTTGCTGAAACAGAAAAAGGTCCTCCTATATTCCCTTCTTCTTCACGAATTGGTCATTCATCTATTGATCGAGTACGACCACCATGGCCTAGTGGAGTTACGGTGCCATTAAGACAATTAAGCTCTTGTCAAGTTTAGAATGTTAATGGAAACAACTCCAAGGTCATGGACAAAGAAAGGAGGCAATGCTTTGAAAAGAAGAAGGCATCCTTCTATTTCTCTTGCTTTAAGCCACCTTGATTTATCTGAGAAAGGCAACGTCGAGCTAATGATGTTAAACAAGCGTTTCACAAGAGGCAACTTGTGTTTCTTCTTTCTTTATTTTATTTTAGTTGTTTTTGTTATTTTTGTTTTTTCTTGTAGATGCTTGATTCTGAGATTTTATTTTTCGTTGTTGTCTTTGGCTTGACTCTTGTGCTTCTCCTTTGCCTGGTATTATTTCATTATTTATCAGGTTGTGTTATTCTTTTATTTACCCCCTTTATTTCTTTTTCTTCCTCATTGAGGACAATGTTTATCTTAAGTGTGGGGGCTACTTTTACAATTTTTGTGCAAAGAAAAAAATAAAAAAAAGTTTGAAAAAATTTTTGATGAGCACTTGAGTATTGCTGGTAATTAAGCTAAAATCGTGTGTTGATGTCTTAATTTATTCTGAGCTGATAGAGATATATTTTAAAGGGAATTCCATTGATCATGAGCTGATAAGGTGTGAAATAATCTTTTTCAATGAAATAAAGTGAAATTTAGCATCTTATTTGGAATTTAGTCATGTCTACTTGCTTTTGTTCTCTTTATCAACTTAGTTAGAAAGTGATTTTTGAGCCTAAATGATTGGATTTTTCAAAAATAAAATCCTATTTTTTTCTTCTGAAGTGAGTTTTCTCTTAATTAATGTGTGCTAGAACTTGCTTTGATATCTTATTGAGGCTTTAATGATTCACATGCATATTTGAATGAGATTAAGGCAATTAGGCTTAATTCTTTCTTGACTTACAGAGTTACATTGATTAAATAACCCCTTAGTTGCCCCAATTGAGCCTGAAATTGATTTCTTTGAATACCCAATTGAATAATCAAGTTGAATTCTTTGGAGCAATTGATGTACTGATTGAGAAGTCATAAAAGGTTGTTGTTGTCTTCAAGGGTTAAAAAAAATGAAAAAAAGAGAGAGAAAAGTTTGAATACAAAAAAAAAAGGAAAAACTGGAAAAGAAGAAAGAAAGAAAAATTTGGTGAAGAATAATGAGATTATTGGGTTGAAAGTGAGAATTTGTTATATTCTTATGCATTAAGCTCTGTTTATTATCTTTTCAACCAGATTCTGTTTTGTATTGATTTATCCATGAACATTCTTTATCCTATTTTATCCTTTATTCCTACCTTCCATTATACCCTTGGCCCCGTTACAACCAACGAAAAATCCTTTTGATTCTTGTGTTGTATGTGAACTTGAAAGTGAAGATGAGATTGATAAACAAGCCTATGATATTGTATTTTTCAAAAGAAATTTGAGTGATCTCTTTGTCCTTTAAACACTTGAGTGATGGAAAGATGAGTGATCTCAAATATTGGATGAAGAGAAAAATTGAAAGCTAGACTCGAGCCTCTAATTGTTTAAGTATTAAATGATCTTGCTTGATTGAATTTGATTGCTGAACTTGAATTTCTTTTAATTGTGGAATTTTCTTTTGATTCATGTTTCTTGATGTTGTGTTTGATTTTGTTGTTGATTCCTATTCTTTACTTGAGGACAAGCAAAGCTCAAGTGTAGGGGTGTTGATGAACCGTCAACATGTCATATTTTTACTGTTCAATTCCTTGGTTTTTCATATTCTTTTTATTTATTTTTATTGAATTTTGTTTGTTAGTTTTGTTATATTTTTAGTATTGTTTAATTATTTTTTTATTTAGTGTTTCATGTGCTTTTGTCAGGTAATTACACTTGGAGAAGATTGGAGGTTCAAAGGATCAAGAAAAAGAGGAAATTTCACTAGCATTCAGTACTTTAGCGCTGGTGTTGGAGCGCCTGAGCACCCAAAGCGTATACAATAGTGTTGATCTAGTGACCCAGTGCCTGAGCGCTGGGGGAGTGCATGAGCGTGCAAGAGGCAATAGCGCGCATTTGGACTTATGTGGCTGAGCACTTGAGCGCTCAGAATTGAGCGCCTAGGCGCTGGTTGCGTAACAGCAGACATGATTTTCAATATATAAGAAAAGTTACAGCAAATTTAACATAGATAGAGACAAACAGAGATTGAACACATTACACAGAAAATCCCTAATCCTGAGAGAGTTGTTTTTGCGGTAACAGACCTTGGAGGACGGTTTTGAAGGATGATTTGATTCTTGAAGGCTTACAGATCATAATCTCCATTATAGGGGTTTTGATTTTTCTTTCTTTTTAGTTTCCCCTTTTCTTTGGGTTTTCTTTCTATGAGTTTGTATTCTGATATGGGTTTGTTTGTATTGAACATGAGTAGCTAAACCCATAGCTAGGGCTATGGGGGATCTTATTTTCCTAATTATTTGGGTTTGATTTCTAGTTTGATTAAGGTAATTTCTTTAGGGTTTATCATATTGCTTGCATTCTTGTCATAATTTGATCACTTTTGGCATGTGTTAATTCATTGTTTGACCGTGACCATTCACATTCAATAAGTATATCTATATGGTAAGCCTAGGATTAGATTGGTGAATGACCAAACATCAATTTTTCTTACCAATGGAATTGACAGGTATGTTAATTCACCTCTTGAATTGAAGCTTAATGCATTCTTAATTAATTCAACTAAATGACCAAATAGGTGATTTAATTTAGGAATAAAATATTATTTCATCCATGACCATTGAGATTTAATAGCAGGTAAGAGAATATAGGCAAAAGAAATACCTTACTTCATAAATGAAAGAAAATCAGAATAATTGGATTCAAATGAACCTTTCGCTCTAGTCTCTCTCTCATTAATTATCTTTTCTCTGTTTGATTGTTTATTATTTTTATTTATTTATTTATTTTGATTTTATCTTGAATTTCTTCGTTCACTTTCGGTTGTCTAGATAACAAAGGATTTTACGAATCTAGTAATTATCACTTATTCCTTGTAGGATCGATAACTGGGACTCAAGTCCTATATTACTTGGCGATAGAGTGCACTTGCTCTTAGTATATTTTACACGTACCATTCATTATTACGCAAGCGGAGGCAGTAGATACTGTCCTCCTTAAGGACCATCTTAATAGCCAACCAAGAGTCTAGATCAATCCTAGAGGTACCCCTAACTGCTTCAAAACCAGCCAAGTCATAGTCTAATAAATGGGCTATCGATGTGATAAGCCCACCTACAGCAATGGTCCCTGATTGGGCTCTACCCACCTTAAGAAGATGCCTAGCAAGAAAAGACCTTGTGTCCATTTTGACATTATTAAGAATAGCCCACATAAAAGTAAGCTTATTTTTAATTACAGTCATCCCCCCTTTCTTAGGAACCACATGCACAGGACTAACCCATTCACTATTAGAAATTGGATAAATTACCCCAGCATCAAGCAACTTAAGAACCTCTTTTTTAACAACCTCTTTCATATTAGGATTCAACCTATATTGATGCTCAACAGTGGGTTTATGGTCAAGTTCCATCAAAATTATATGCATGCAAAAGAAAGGATTTATGCCTTTAATATAATCGAGAGTGTATCCTATGACCTTTCTATATATTCTAAGAGCTCTAAGCAATTTCTTAGTCTCTAACTCATTTAAGCTAGCACTTATAATGACAGGATAAGAGGAATTGGGACCAAGAAACTCATACTTGAGAGTGGAAGGAAGGGTTTTAAGTTCTACCATCGGAGCCTTTTCCTCTTCCCAATCTTCAGACTTAGGCTTTGGCTAAAGCTTTTCCACTTTGGCTTTATAAAGTGGAAATTTCGAGGTTGCCTCCAACAAATGGACATACTCTGCTACCTCACCTCCAGAATCTAATGAGCTACCACCAACCAAGCATCTCTCTAGTGGATCTTCAAAGTGAATCTTGGTGGATTCTTCTTTCACCACCTGGTGCAATAAATCAATCCTGTAACAAGAGTCCTCAAAAGAAGGTTGTTTAATAGATTTAGAAAGATTAAACTCAACCTTATCATCACCAACAGTTAAAGACAATTTGCCATTTTTAACATCAATTATAGCACCAGCAGTAGCTAAGAAAGGCCTACCAAGAATAATGGGGATTTGGGAATCCTCCTCCATTTCAAGCACAATAAAATCAGCAGGTATGAAAAACTTACCCACTCTAATAGGAACATCCTCCAAGATGCCTACGGGGTATTTGACAGACCGATCTGCTAATTGAAGGGAGATAATTGTGAGTTTTAGTTTACCCACCTCTAACTTCTTACACATAGAAAGGGGCATAAGACTAACACTAACCCCCAAATCACACAAAACTTTATCAAAACTAGTGTTACCAATCAAACAAAGAATAGAGAAGCTACCTGGATCTTTTAGCTTAGGAGGCAATTTATTTTGAATTAAAGCACTACACTCCTCAGTTAAAGCTATTGTCTCATATTCTTCTACTTTTCTCTTATTAGACAAAATGTCATTAAGAAATTTAGCATAAGTAGGCATTTGTTGTAACGCCTCAATTAAGGGTACATTAATGTATAATTTCTTAAGGACCTCAAGGAACTTCCCAAATTGCCTATCTAGCTTGGCCTTAGCCAATCTTTGAAGGAAGGGCACTGGGGGTTAGTATGGTTTAGGAGGTACATACTTAGACATATTCTCATTAGTTTTCTCCTCTTCTAAGGGTTGTGTCTTAGTCACTTTTTCCTCATTCCCCTTATCTTTGTCACTCTCCCTCTTACCCTTGGGATCCTCTAATTTCTTACCACTTCTCAAACTCATAGCCTTACAGTGTTCATTACCTAGATTTATTTCAGGTTGACCAGGAAACTTACCCTGTTGCCTATGTGAAGTGCCTGCTTGTTGGGCAATCTGAGTTTCCAACATCTTATTATGAATAACCAATTTATCAACCTTAGATGATAACTCTCTAATGGCCTCAGTCACAACTTGACCATGTTGCCTAAACTCCTCATTTTGCTTAGGTTGACTCTCAGCAAAGTTCTCAAGAAAAGACTCAAGTCTATATTTTTGTACCTGTTGGAATCCAGAAGAGGGTTTAGCTCTACCTTGCCCAGCTTGGTGTTGACTATTTCGATAGGAGAAGTTAGGATGTGACCTCCAACTGGGGTTGTAAGTTTGAGAATATGGATCAGTTCTCCCCTTTTGTTTGAAGTCATGAAATTATGGCATGATTCCACTTGCTCCATCGATGCACCTTGTGAAGAGCCAATTCCAACTTGGCATTCGACACTCATGTGTCCCTATGCTCCACAAATCTCACAAAAAATGTTAGAAGCACCTATGACATTAACATTAGCTTTTTGAATTTTGTCAAAACGCTTATTCAAAGAATCAAATTTTGACATAATCAAATCAACACCGTCTACCTTAAACTTACCTCCCAAGAGTTTTTTCGGGTTATTACCTCTTTCATTTGCTTATTGTGATGATTTGCAGCAACACTCTCGATGATCTTGTAAGCTTCAGTTAGCCTTTTGTTCATCAAAGCTCTACTAGCAGCAGAGTCAAGAGACACCTTCGAAGAATATTCTAGACCATTATAGAAGGTGTGGATGATTAACCATTTTTCTAACCCATGATGTGGGCAGGCTTCCAGCAAAGCCTTATATCCATCCCAAGCTTCCGATAATGACTCTTTATCTTTTTGAATAAAGCTTGTGATTTGGGTCCTAAGATGAGCAGTCTTGGAAGGTGGGAAGAATTTGTCCAAGAAAGCTTGCTCTTGTTAGTCCCAAGTAGTGATTGTTTCAGTGAGCACAGACTTCAACCAAGCTCTACCTCTATCTCTCAGTGATAATGGAAATAGGCGGAGGCGAATAGCATCAACAGAGGCGCCTTTAATCTTGAGGGTCTCATAGAACTCCAAGAACATATCCACATGATCATTTGGGTCCTCTGATGGCAATCCTCCAAACTAGTTCTGCCTTATCATAGAGAGTAAAACAGGTGGTATGGTGAACTGTCTAGCTTCAATGGCTGGCCGAGTAATTCAAGTATTTCTCTCGCTCTTTGCCCTTGCTGTTTTCTCCATCTACGAAAAGTTCTTTTAATTTCAGGATCTGCTTCAATAAGAGTCTCGGAATGTCTAGTATTTCGCATAAACAAGAGAAATTACCTGCAGACAATCAAAGAGAAAACAAGAAAGTAAGAATATGATAAAAAGAGAAAAATTTAATTTAAAATAATCAAATTAAAAATTAAATTGATATTCAAGAAAAACACAGTCTCTGGTAATGGCGCCAAAAACTTCGTATGTGAAATCCATAAGTATACGATTTCGTCGTCAAGTAATAAAAAAATTGAATTCACAGGGACTATGTCTATGAATACTAATTAATTAATTAATTCAATTAAAATTAAAGAAAGGGAATATAATTGTTGAGTGATAAGAATGTAGTAACCAAGTAATTAAATAAATAAATATTAAAGTGCAAAGTTGAGAACAAAAATAGCAAGTTGTTAAGAAATGTTTTCAAATTCAAGAAAGCTACCAGGATTGGGGATAACCATAATGATACAAGACAAATCCTAATTGACAACCCTTTAATTAAATTGAAATTCAATTGAAAGTGAATTCTCCTAAATTAGTTAATGTTCTTTCTCAAGAGACAAGAATCGTGCCTAATTAAACCAATTCCTACTCTCATGGTAATTGAATTTAAATTAAACCCTTCACATTTTGTAGTAATTCATTAAGTCCCTGAAAGGCTAAACTACTCTCGTGATTTAAACCTTAAGTTCATTCTTATGGTTCCAATACCTAGGTTCACCTCTCAGTACGTCTCTAAATATCTATGAGATGCAAATATGTGGCAAGCAAATTCACATGAATAAGCATAATAAGGATTGAATCAAAGAACATTCAAAATTAATAAAAAGGGTAAACCAAGTCAATTAATCATCATCAATGTACCAAAGGGCATTGCCCAACCCTAGAAACAAAGGGAACTACTCAGACATAGAGAGGAAGAAATAAGAAAACATAATAAAAAACATCCAAACCATAGCGAAGGGAGAAGAGAGGAGGAAGATAAAGATCTAGAGCCTCCAAACGTACCTCCTTCAAACAAAAAAATTAGAACCCTAATATTGTATTCAGAATAACTATACATACCCTAGGGTTCTAAACTGGTCCAAGCCCATAAAAAGAAAGAAAAACAAAATAGCGAAATTATGTCAGACCGTGATCCACGGCTGTGGGCCATTCCATAGCCAGGCCGTGGACGTTGCTGGCTGGACCCGCGCTGGTTCTCTGATGCATTCCACGGCCAAGCTGTAGACGTTGCTGCCAAGGGGATTCTGAATTGCTCCTGTATTCCATAGCTATGGGACATTCCACGGCCAGGCCGTGGACTCTTCTGCCAAGCCACATTTGCTTCTTTTGCACAGTTGCTCAATCCATGGCCATGCAAAATTCCATGGCCAGGCCGTAGATTCTTCTGGAATGATCCTTTTGTCCCAATTTGCTATCTTTTAAGCTCCAACTTCAATCATGCAAGCTTTTCATGCATTTCTAAGCCAATTTAGCACCAATCCTGTACAACAACACCACAAACACTGCAGTTATCAGAACTAAAGAAAAACAAATAAAAAAGAAAACTAAAATGCCTAAAAATGCATGTAAAACAAGAACAAAATATGGTGTTATTTCACGCACATCACAATCTTTTTCAATTGGGTATTGAAACATTTAGCATCTTATTTGGAAATTAGTCATGTATGCTTACATTTGTTCTCTTTATTAACATTAGCCAAAAAATGAGTTTTGAGCTTTAATGATTGGATTTTTCATAAACAAAATCCTATTTTTCTTCTAGAGTGAGATTTCTCTTAATTGGTGTATGCTAGAACTTGCTTTGCTATCTTGTTGAGACTTTAATGATTCACATACATGTTTGAATATGATTAAGGCAATTATACTTAATTCTATCTTGACTTCCAGAGTTGAATTGATAAAATAATCCTTTAGTTGTCCTATTTAAGCCTAAAATTGATTTCTTTAGATACCTAATTGAATAATGAGGTTAGATGCATTGATTTTTGAATAATGGAGCAACTAATGTGTTAATTGAAAGGTTAAAATAAAAAAAATGAAAGAAAAAAAAGAATGCAAAGAGAAGAAGAAAGAAAAGGATTGTTGGTGAAGAATAATGAGAATTTTAGGTTGAAAGTGAATCTATTATACCCTTGTGCATAATGTTATATTTATTATCTTTTCAACCTGATTCTGTTTTTTGTATCAATTTATCCATGAGCATTCTTTACCCTTATTTATCTTTTTCCTAGCTTTCTATTATACCCTTGGCCCCATTACAACTAAAGAAAGTCCTTTTGATTCTTGTGATATATGTGAACTTGGAAGTGGAGATGAGATTAATAAATAAGTCTACGGTTTTACATTTTTCAAGAGAAATTTAAGTGATCTCTTTGTCCTTAAACACTTGAGCGATGGAAAGATGAGTGATTTAAAATTTTTGGTAAAGAGAAAAGATGCAAACTAGACCCAAGCCTCTAATTATTTTAAGTGCTAAATGATCTTACTTAATTAGATTTGATTGCTGAACTTTATTAAATTATTAAATTGTGAAATTTTTCTTGATTCATTTTTCTTGATATTGAGTTTAATCTTGTTTTTGATATTCTTTGCTTGAGGACAAGCAAAGCTCAAGTGTGGGGGAGTTGATAAGCCTATATTTTATAGTCATATACTGGATGCATTGTGGTGATTTGCTTATATTTATTAGTGAATTTTAGATGGATCCTTATCATTGTCTTCATTTTTGCATATTTAGAGATATTTAATACATTTGGAGTAAAAGCAGGCGAAGACACTGCGATTTCAGAGTAAAGAGGACCATTTTGGCTTAAACAGGGCTTTGTGAGCGATTGAGGAGTTAAACACAACCATATCTAACTTGAAAAACACTTTTGTGTGACTATTTTTAGGAGACACGACCGTGTCTCTTGGTCACACGGTTGTGTCTCACTTACGGTGTGAGTTATGCAATTCAAGCTCACACGGCCATGTCGAGCTTAAACACAGTCATGTGAGGTGTCTTGTGCGTAAAAAAAGGTAGTTTTGCACCCCAAACATTATAAATAGAAACGAATTCCTAATCCTGAAACACACATTGGCGATGACAGATTTTGAGAGGCAAAGGCTAGGGTTTTGAAGACAAGCGCAAGAGCAATTGAAGATCAACCATTTAAGACATCTTCTCCTTCTTCATCTTCTCTTTTTATTTTCTTTTTCCCACTTTCTTGAGATAGAATCATGATTGCTTCTTTAACTTTTGTTCTTGTTTGTGCCATATTAGCCACGAGTGACTAAATTCCTTTTTCTAGGATTAGGATGCAACTCTCTACTTTTTCTATGTTGAATTATTAATTTGATTCTTTGTTAATGGAAATTATTATTCTTAATTCATTCTTGGTATGCTTAATGCTTATGATATGTTGTGCGCCAGATTTACATGATCTTAAGCTTTTGGTGAAGGATCGAAAGATAAAACCAAATTGCTAGATAATCCAAGAATTGACCTTAGGAATTGAGACCTAGACATAAGCTTAAATCCTTCGAGGAGAAAATGATTGTCATAAAACTTAATGAGTTGGAACTTGGATTAATTGCCATGAGAATGGGATTGATGGAGTTTTAACACATTTTTAGTGCCAAGAAATTGGGCTTTAAATAATTTAGGACAAATTGCCTTCAAGAACATAATTTAACATTAGCAAAGATAGGATTACAATTTATCATAAGGGGTAATGTAGTGAATTCCTAGTCCTAGGCCTTTAAATCTTGGTTGAATCTTGACTTTTCAAGATTTATTTGCTTACTTCATTGCTTTGATATTTGTTTTGATTTTGATTAAGTTTCACCATTGATTTCTATCACTTAAATAATCAAAATCGCTGTAAGAGTTGGTAATCAATCAATCCTCGTGGGAACGATCTTTATTTTACTACTTGTACGATCCATGCGCTTGTGGAAAAGTCACAACAGAGTACCTCTCCAACAAAAGGAAGCTAGAAAATTATGAAAGCATTGCATTAACAAAAGAGAGTAGTTCTATTATTCAAAACAAGCTTCCTCCTAAGCTCGAAGATGCGAGAAGTTTTTCTATCCCGTGCTTAATTGGGAACTTAAGTATTAACAAATGCACTTTGTGATTTTAGAGCTAGTGTGAGCATGATGGTTTTATCTACATGCAAGAAGATTGGTCTAGGAGAGCTCAAGCCAACAAAAACTTTACTCCAATTGGTGAATAGATCGGTGAAACACCCTACAGGGATTTTGGAGAATGTGCCTTTAAAGGTTGACAAAATCGACACATTAGTTGATTTTGCGGTACTAGAGATGAAAGAAGATGCCTAAATCCCTATTATCTTGGGGAAACCCTTCCTAGATGTAACTTCCATACTTTTATTACCGTACTATATCAGTTAATTACACGATTAAACATAAATAGGAACGTTACTTCTAACTTATACACATCATACTAGATTTATAATAATATGTTTGTTATTATAAAGAGCCATGAGGGAAAAGAGAACTTATAAACATATAAAACTTTACATTGAATGTACAAACTAGGTCTCACAAGAGCGTAAGTACAAAACATAAACTTATACAAAACTAAGTGATTGTCATAAGTACAATCTTTGGCAAAAGTAAATACAACTAAACTAGTTTATCTACTTCTTGTTCTTCCCCTTGGAAGAATCATGACCTGGATTTATCATAAAAATAACAAACGAGGTGAGAATCCACAATCCTCAGTAATATATATATATATATATATATATATATATATATATATATATATATATATATATATATATATATACAATGAATAAACATATCCAAAGTTAAATCATAATCCACAAATATAGCTACCTCTTTTTGATGTTAAACAATTGCCCATACAATTATAAACATCATGTTCTTTGTCAAAAGTATTTTTCTCACTCCTTTGACTGCAACAGAGGGTTTTTCTCACTCCTCAACTATAACAAGATATTTTTCTCACTCTCTTATCTTATAAATACACCCTTCACGAAGTGCTTTTCTCACTATTTTGTAATAATAATGTGTACTCCTCATTCCTTAACTTTAGAATAGATTATGTTTTAGTTCCACTTCAATAAGTAAACAAACGATTTTTTTTCACAAGCATTCCTCTCTAGCTCAATCTTAATAAAATGAAGGAGCAGTTCTCTAAAATTATGTGTTCTTGATTCAAGTGTCGAGCTCAACCAAATAATAAAATTCTAGTTCTACCAATAACTTGTAGTACAATGCAGTGAACTAGTACGAATATATTGCAAACTCAAGTGCAGGTTGTCTCAAGTAATAAATTTTCAGAAATCCGAGGTTGATCCACAGAGAATTAATGAAGAAAATTCTTTGAGGTAAGGAAAAGATTTGTCACAAAAATAAAGGTGATAATATTGTTCATAAAATGAGAAAGATTTGCTTGGGTTAGGAGATCCACTCTCAGTATATAAATTAAGGACAAGATTATTTCTTTTTATAACTCAATTGGAATCCACGCATAACAGAGGTTCCAATCGGAGAATACAACATTCAAAGTTCTTTTAAAGTTATATATATAGTTATATTATGGTTCCTTTAATTATCCACAAGCACCAACACTTGTAAATGGGTTCAAGCATTCATTGTGTCAATATCTTGTCAAAACGAATCAAGATCTCCACTTTACAAGGAGGATTTCTAACACTACCACTTGTAAATGGGTTCAAGCATTCATTATGCCAATCGCTTGTCCACAACAAATCAAAATCTCCACTTTACAATGAGGGTTTCTAAATTAAATAGAAACAAAATACAACATATATAATGACCACTTGATAACATAACATTCAAGCACAAGAAATAGATTAACCTAAACTTATTTCATTACCAAAAGCTTCACCCTTTCACCTAAGCAAAATGAGAGTTAGTTACTCATGAAAAAAATAAAAAGAGAAGAAGAAGAAGAAGAAGAAGAAGAAGAAGAACATAATTTCTATTTAGAATAAAAGAAAACTACAACAAGAGAAACAAATGATACAAGAACATGATCTTGATCTCTAAACTAAGATAATCCTAATGGGCAACCAATGGTGCTTTGTATAGAGCATGAAAGGTACAAAATGACAAGGGAGTTGTTTAATGAGTGTGAATGAGTGTCATGCTTGTCTCCTCACTTGCATCAACTAATTCGGTGCCTAACTCCCAGCTATTTTGATATGACTATAACTTTATCAAAATGTCACCATTTGGAAATATGGTCTTCATAAAAGTTGAAGGGTTTTTCTCAGCTTTTCAATGCCACTTGTTTCAACCCATTGTGACTCCTATAACCCAAGATATAGCCCAATATTTGCAAACTACTTAGGTTCTAGCTATAACACCTCTGTTCTAACTTCCAGGCCGAATATAACCCATTAGACATCCGATTCAGCTCTGGAGATCTTCATCAAAGTTGTAGATCTTCCTCTCAAATTTTCTACAAAGTAAAGTTCATAATTTCTAGATGTTTATAACTCAAATTATACCCAAAATGCAGAAACAATGTAAAAATGTCATAATGCTAAAAAATACCATTAAGCCTAATTTGGAACCCAAACTTGTAAAATGTGGTTAAACCCAATCAATAAAGTACATAAAAAGTTTAAAAGACTAAATATGAGGGTTAAATAATGTATGAAAATTGTTTTTATCAAATTCTCCCATACTTAACTTTTGCACGTCTTGGGCAAACTAAAACTTTAACACTAGGGAACATGGAAAAACAAACAAGCTCAAAAGCTAAAAAAAAAAAAACTTACTTTCTAATGATATTCATGAATGCAAAAGTCCATAAGAAGAGCAACTAAAGATTCAAGGGATCAAAACATTTATGAGGTAACATTTCTTCACATCTCAAACCAACAAGCAAGGAAACTTCAATTGAAAAGCATGAATCAAGAATGATAGATCCTCACAAAATTCACTCTCAATCTCTCACGTGTTTCAAGGTTAGGTATTTCACTCAATTAAACCTATGAAAAATTGCACTACCATAAACTTGTTTATTTTCTACTTCTCCACTACTCAAAACATACACACACACACATAAATCAAGAGGACTTTATTCAAGGTATTAATGGAGTTGAGGTAAATGAGTGGAGTAAAATGGATATGACAGGTTAAATACTAAATAAAATAAAAGAGCATTAGGGTTGAGTTTAAATAACAAACATAAACGTTCATCCCAACTATATCTAATGCAAATTCCCTTTACATATTCTTTTCGCTTCCCCTTTTTGCTTTGTTGACCTTTCTTTACACCTTGTGTTTTTTTTTTGTTGAGATAGCCACTTTTTCCTTTTCCATCAACCATTTTGCACACACATCCCTACACTTGTTCAAGAACTCATCCAATAACAATGTTAATGCTCTCTTATTCCCGAAGGTTGGGTAAGAACATGTTTTTTTTAAGGCATGTAATGAGCTAAAAACACGGAATGGTCAAATAAGCTCAAAAGGGTTAAGCAAGGAAAAATATGCAAGGTTGGCTATTTGGTTAAAGTAGTTATTTTAAGAAAAATGACTCAATCATGTTTATGTATGCATATGAAAATGTAGCCTCAAAAAGAATCAAAGCAAGTTATAGAGTAACAATTCTATGAGTGAAAATCACATAAGAAAGAAGAGAATGATACAAATGTTCAATCCATTCATCAATAGGCTCAAAATGTCACAAGGCGTACATCTATCATTCTCAATCCACTAATTCAACATCCAAAACCAAGCATATAAAATTTAAGAAAGAAGATAATTTATTCAATCATTCTATGAACCCTGAATTTCAATTGCTTCAAAGGAAGTAAGAGTTCATTCACTTGAATCTTTTAAAGGAAATCAAACGATAAAACTTCATTATTTTCACAAATTAACACAAAATAGTTATTTCCCTAATTTAGATATATCTCAAGAGTAAAATTACTCCTTACTCTGCCATACTTAATTAGTTTTGTTGTTAGTAAGTTGCTGATAATTTTTTTTTATGTCAACTATCTTTCCCCCCAACCAGATCGCAACATTATCCTCAATGTCAAAATATAGATGGGTAAAGGGTAAAAGATATTACCTACTGTGGCAATTATTTAAAAGATAAACCTGACACAAATTTAAATAGAAACAAAATATGATGAATAAAACCAAAGGTAAAGGGAAGTTATAGATAAAGTGTTAGATCAAACTCGCGTTCCTTGTTGCTTCCCTTTGACCAATCTATCTGAGTCATTATTGGATCAGATTCATAAACAAAAGTTCATAATTTATCAATGAACTTATTGGGAGTGAAAGCAGAGAAAAGGATCCGTTTTGCCTATTGTGTGATAAAGTTCTGTTCCACAACATGGTCAAGAAAAGATATCAAACTATCAAAGAAATTATTAACATTCAACAAACCTATAGGTTTATGGTGGATGTTCAGTTGGACCCAAGAGACAATTTAAAAAACTTCTGCCAAAGTACCATAGCCACCTGGCAAGGCAATGATTGCATTGAAATTGTCAAGCATTTTAGCCATTCATTCATGCATAGTTGATACTCATAGTTCGTCCCCAATTGTCTTTCTAGTGATGTTCCTTTGAGTTAAACCTCTAGGAATGATACCTAAAACTTGATTGCCTCCTAGATGCACAGTGATTGACACAACCCCCATTAACCCAATCCTACCTCCCCCATATACTACATAAATTTTCGTCATAGCTTGCGCTCGACCAAGAGTGCTTGCTACATTTACAAACTCTGTACCTTTCCTAAAACTTGATCCACAAAATACACAGATATTTGTAAATCGACGAATAGAAGCTCCTTTCATTTCTATACTCACCCTCCCTTTGAATGACTATGAGTTAGATGAAAATAAAGAAAATGAAGTGTTGAAATAGAGAAAAGAATGGAAAATGTAATGATAGCACCTATATAGGTAGGCTGGCTATTGTCAGAAAAGTTTGAAATTAAGAAACATAATTTTTTTTAACATTTTTTCTTTTTTTATATGCTTTCAAGAAAATCATCTGGGTAAAGGACTCTAGAAACCCCAGAAGGCTCCCACCCATGGGAGCGCATTCCTTAAAGATATATACAGGATGGAGTATCTTTTAATTACACGTCATTAATGAAATATGGTGGCATATCTTTGCGTTGTGTGTCACCAATACAACAAAACTCCTGAAATAGTCTTCAACCCTCTACTTGTCCAAGAGCCTGAACCAGAGTTCGATGATATCAATTAAGACACCTAAACCTGGAATGTTTAGCTCAAAGGATTAGATCTAAGTATAGGTTGGTGCTTCTAGAGCCCCTCTAATCAAAGAGAGGTTATGAGCTCATATGCCTCTTAACGCAGTTGGACATCACATGACGCTTTTATTTGTCCATCATTATCCTGGTGCTTATGGTCTAAAACATGGGAATAACATAAATGCCCCTCTACAAGAGATGGCACATGAACCTTATTTAAAGACTAGCGTGCAAAGGTCCAACCCAAGTCAATGATGGGTCTAACCCTAATGTTAGGGGCTCTCCACTAATTAAGGACGGAGTACACAAAAGTTTGCCCTTTCAGTAACGGCTTAAATGCCTTCTATGAGTCGAAGATAAGTTTCTCTTTCAATTTTCTTATAAATTGGCAAACAGGTTCTTTTTGAGTCAGATTCTCAATACTATAACGTTTATGTTCAGCCCTAAAGAGATTGTATAAATTAAGAAGTTCATAATGCATAACTCCACAAGAATGCATCTCAAGAGTCTATAAGATATTATCTAATGACTCCTTACTCAGTTCATTCTTAATAAAATTTATTTTATCTTCTTGGTTTATGGAAACCATCCCTAGAGAATGACATCGCTTGTTATAAGTCCATCGTGCACATTTGTGACAAACTTGTAATCTTTTCGCTCTTCTCTTTTTAGAATACGAACTTTTTCCAAGACTTGACATGTATGAGGAAAATGAATTTGAACATTCACTTGCCAAATGGACCTTTGCTTCGATTATCTAGCGTATATCTTTTGGGATGTCCTTATGCATTAACAGTCTCAATCTTTCACACATAGCTTTGTAGATTTATGTTAGAGCATTTTGAGGAAGAGAAGGAAAATATTTTTTTTTTAATTTGAGAGATTGACATCCATTTTAAAAGAGAAGGAATCAGTTATTATGAGAAACTGGAAAAAAAATGACTTGGAGCCACAGAGTACCATTATCCGCCACTTAACCGGTGCCATAAAGAACTGCAAAAAGAAAGCCATAAAATTAAAATAAATTTTTCTCATAACAAGGATTAGAAAGGGAAATGGATTCTACCTCAACAACTTGGTTTGCCAAAAATAATTTGAGTCTTTGTCCATTGACCTTAAACACATTACCATTTCTAAAGTTCTCAATGTCTATGGTCTTATGAGGATACACATGTTTGACAACAAAAGGGCCTGTAACACCCTCCTTAGGGCATTACATTTCAGACTAACTCCTTTTAAATCTTTACCCAAACTATAAAATATTTGATATTATAAAACACGAGTTTCAGAATTTCTTTTTTGTAGATAACATAAACTTACCAAATTATAGGAACACAAGACATAAAAATTAAATAATATACATCTCATGTACATAATATAGATTAATAACAACTTAAATACATAAAGCTTACATACACCAAATAACATATATAACTACCATATCAAAACTGAACCTAGCCTAAGTCCAAAAACTTGAAGAGTAGGGTCCTACACCCGATCTTCCTCCAGATCCTCTTTGGGATCCCTAACGGACAAATTCCCTAGTCGGGGCATGTCACTACGGGCAGGAGTCCGAGCGGTCGACTCCTCGGAATCTTCTCTAGGAGTGTTATGACGATTACTCCATAACTCTCCAATAGACATATAAAATTCCAAATAAACAGCAGCATCCACAGAAAATGTAGCAACCCCATGCTGGGTCCTACTCCAAAGCAAGGTAACATCTCCAACATACTGAATGTGCCCCATGTCCCAATGGACGTGCCACGCTTCGATGCCCCCACAAAACTACAACCTAATGAAACCTTGAAGATTCTGCCTCGCCACCATCACAGTCTTCTTAAAACATAAATATAGAATAGAACAAACAGCACAATACAATAAAAAGGTGAGATCCCCTACATCAATACCAGCATGGCAGCATAGAAACAATAATGACAATAATGCCATTCATATACGACAATATCACAGAACAATAGGTATAATCATGTTATCAACTAATAGATAATTCAACAATGTATATCACAATATATGAATACTGACCATACTACAAAAATAAGCATATTGACGATACCACAACGATATGTATATTGACCATGCTTATGCATAATGAATTGACCCCTACTCCATGGAGCTAACACACCATCAGAGGGAATGATCCAGAAGATATGTCTACATCTCGTCAGCCTCAAATGAATTGCTATAATATTTTCAATATGCGCATCATGGCTTATACAAGACATTCTACGCCAGATCATGAAAAGAGTAGTGTTTCATCGAGATCGTCGATGCGTTTGCATCAGTCCCCACGGCACAGTAGTGCAACTAACTGGCCATTTATGGGTTACCCGCACCCTAACGCCCCCAAGGTCATTCATAGACCTTCACTTACGCAATTCTCACCCGCATAAAGGTGTAATTCATCTCCTAGGCATACAACTTTCATAATGCATGATCCAATGACATCAATACTTCCACAATTATTAATAATATGATCCTCTCACAAAAACAAGCCCCCACTGGCTAAACTATCCACTGACGTTTCCGGGTCCAGTACGTCGCCCCTGACAGCACCCTACTGTTTTACTTAATCGCGTAGCACTTTTATCGCATTTTCATAATTGCGTAACATTTTTATGTTATTTTTCAATTGCGTAAGAATTTTCAATCGTTTTCTCAATCGCGTATTCAAAAATCAATATCTTCGAGTCACGTAACTCAAAATCAATATTTTTGAATCACATAGAACATTTATTGACATTTTAAACTTAATTTTGAAACTTTTCATGTTAAATATAAAATTAAACCTTGATTCCAACGTTTTCTTATCAAATCTCTTTTAAGTAATATTTTCAAACGTTGTTCATAAAAACTACATTTATTTTGATTCAATCAAACCTCTCCAAAATATTTTTCTATTTCCTTGGCTAAAAATTCTCTTAAAGATAATACCTTGAATTTCAAACCATCTTTCCAACCCATTTCCATTCTTATGGCCAAAAATCAATTCTTTTCAAATGATAAAAACTTTGTTCATATTATTCTTCCAACTTTCCTCACTAAGATTCTTCTAAGTTATGTACTCCAAAATTTGCATTTTTATAATTTTAAATAAAATCTTTTTTCATTTAACTTATTAAAAATCATCTTAAATAAAATACTTTAAGTCTCCAAATTACTTCGCCACCCTATTATCAAATACCATGGCCGAAAATCACCTCTTTTAATTAATAATAAAATTTGTTCATTTCCATTTTTATTTTTTAAACTCCTAATTAAATTTCTTATCACTAAATCCTCTAGGTTAGCATTTAATAAACCATTTTTTGCATTGGATTCCCCTTTGGAGGGCATGAAGGTCGTGAGCCTCTATGGTCATTGGGACCAAAATTCTATTCCTTTCTAGCATAATTTATAGCATACAACATATTCTAGTCATCACAATTTTATTATATCAAGTTCATGCTTAATGTCAAGGCAATAAAAACACATATAATCAATAAGCAATCATGGTAATTTCATGCATACAATCAACATCATATAATTATACATAATCAATCAAGCATAACCAATAATCACACGATCAAGTAAATAAATCCTCACATAAAATTTTCACTCACAAACACAAATATTTCATTCCTCACCACCATGATTAGTTGATGATGTTAATCTCCCTCTTACATTAGATGATACTCCCTAAGCTTCTTGGATGCCTTTGTGAATAAAACTCTCACCACTAAGTTGTCTCTTGAGATCGAAACAAACACATAAAAATTAACATCTAAGACTTGATTAAGATTACCATAGATCAAAATATAGTCTTAGAACTTTAAAAATGAATCAAGAATGAAGATTCAAGAACTTTACCTAAAACCTCTTGAACTTAAGCTTGAAAAATAAGCTTGAAGATGGTTGATCTAACTCTTAATCACAACACCAAAGTGTCTTAGAATTGTGTATGGATTCAAGATATAAGGTTATCTTGAATTATAGAAGATTGGGTGATGATTTTTGGTGTCTTGGCCGTGAGTTTTGGGAGAGAAAATGAGAGAGAAGTTTTGGTTCTTGGTTTGCATGAAAAGATGATAAGCTTAACAAAGTGATAGAAAAATCAATTTTGGTCTCCTTGAAGCTTCATGGCCGTGAGGCTCCTCCATGCAAGGTGGCATGCAATGACTTACTAGGTGAGTCACATATCTAGTCACAAGGTGAGTCACAAAAAGAAGGTTCTAGACTCATGACTCACCGGTTGGTTATTAACCAATGGATAATAACATTACCTAATGCATAATAGCTTTATCCAATGGATAATAGAATGGAACAAAAACTCAAATAAAGAAAATTTTTAAAAACTATTTTCGGTTTCAGGTTTATTAAGCTCTCCCAGCCCCGCATTAACAGTCCAAAATTTTCCAGCCCCAAAAAATTTTTATTTTTCTGGACCCGCCTCAAATACACATACAATCCAAAAATAATGATATAATCATCAAAATAATTCAAACAATTCACAAAAATCACAAAAATTAGAAAAACATATATAACAAAGAAAGAAAAGAAAAATCAGGGTGTTACAGGGCCACTCCACCTTGATCTCAATTTTTTAGGAAATATGTGAAGACAAAAATTATAAAGTAGAACTTTTTGATCAATTTCAAAAGATTTTCTCAAAAATGATTTGTCGTGAAAAGCTTTTGCTCTAACTTTATAAATTTTTGAGTTTTCATATGTATAATTTCTTAATTCCTTAAGTTCATTTAATTACAATTGGCGTATCTTGCAAGCAACATCAAGGTTTAGGTTGAAAGCTTTAATGGCCCAAAATCCGTTATGGTCAAGTTCTATAGGCAAGTGACAAGGTTTTTCATAGATTAACTGATAAGGTGACATGCCTAAAGATGTTTTGAAAGCAGTACGGTAAGCCTATAGTGTATCGTTTAGTCTTAAAGACCAATCTTTATGATTTGGGTTAACCGTTTGTTTCCAAAATTTGTTTAATCTCCCTATTTGCTAATTCTACTTGTCCACTTGTTTGAGGATGATAAGGGGTAGGAATTTTGTGTGTAATGCCATATTTCTTCATTAAGGATTCAAATGGTTTATTACAAAAATGTGTTCCCCCATCGCAGATGATAACTTGAGGGATTCCAAATCCATTTTTATGATCATTGTGTCGACATGGAATCGCCTCAATCCATTTTGAGACATAATCAACTGCAATCAAAATATACACAAATCAAATGATGATGAAAATGGACCCATGAAATTATTTCCCCAATAATCATTTTCAATAAAATCCACACTGCAAGATTTTCACAACTGTTTTCTTTGAAGAAAGTGACCTCCACATGCTTCTGAGTGACAAAATTTAATGACACTACTTACTTCACTGTCGGGTTACACATCTCTGAATGATTTGATCAAGACAATATTTGAACAAATATGGGTCATCCCAATAAAAATTTTTCACCTCAGTCAAAAACTTCCTTTTGTCTTGGTGTATCCATTGAGGCGGCATCTTTCCTATTGCAAGAAAATTGACTATGTTAGCAAACCAAAGTATGAAATTGACAGAAAATAAAAATTCATCAGAAAAAGAATCTTTGATAGGTGTGATATCAATAGGTGAGTCTATCATAAGTCTAGACAAATGATCTGCTACAACATTTTCGGCTCCCTTCTTATCTTTTATTATGATGTTTAATTCTTGAAGCAACAAAATCCACCATATCAACCTAGGTTTGGTGTCTTATTTTGACATTAAATATCTAACAGCAACATGATCGGTGAAAACAACAGTAGAAGAACTAATTAAATAAGCTTAAAATTTGTCCAATGCAAAAATTACAGCAAATAGTTCTTTTTCAGTAGTGGTGTGATTCATTTGTACATTATTTAAAGTTTGACTTGTGTAGCAAATTACATGATGGTTACCTTCCTTTCTTTGGCCTAAAACAGCACCAACAGCAAAATTACTAGCATCACACATCAACTCAAAAGGCAACGATCAGTTATGGGGTTGCATGATAAGAGTAGATGTCAAAAGACCAGTTAATTTTTTAAAAGATTTTTGGCATTCTTGAGTCTAATCAAATGGTGCAACTTTTATTAGAAGATTACATAATGGTCTAGATATGACACTAAAGTCCTTAATGAATCTTCTGTAAAATCCTGCATATCCTAAAAATGAACGAACTTCCTTGACTATTTTTGGTGAAAGAAAATGGACAATTAATTCAACTTTGGCCTTATCAACTTCAATTCCTTTAGAAGATATCACATGACCTAACACTATTCCTGAAGTAACCATGTAATGACATTTTTCCCAGTTTAACACAAGTATTTTTTTCTATACATCTTTTAAGAACTTTTTCCAAATTATCAAGACAAATTTCTGTTAGGCATGGCAACCATTACCCAAGAGGGGGGTGAATTTGGTGATTATAAATTTTTAAAACAACATTAATAAATTAATCATTTTGAAGCACTTAATTAATAAATGCAGTGGAACATGCACAGCAAAGGTACAACTATTATAGATTACTCAAATACAACTTGAGATATAGGATAAATCAAGCAACTAAGGTAGATATCAAGTTCATAGAATCAAAACATCAAGATGACAAGATATGAAATAGATAAATATACTACACCAAATATTGAAATTAAAGAGTGTAGGGAAGAGAGAATTAAACTCAAAAATTGATCTTGGTTCAACCACCAACTACTTGTGGCCTACATCCAGTCCCCAAGCTTAACTTGAGATTTTCTTCACTATCTCCTAGACTTTACAGGTGCTAGGAAAACCTTTGTACAAACAAGAGCACTCCTCACATCTTGGGATACCTCACCCTTGTCTTAAAGCCTCCAACTCTTCAAGCTTTATAGGTATTTAAAAAACCTTTACATTCAAGAGCACTCACAACACCTTTGGATACCTCACCCTTTGTGTTTGGCCTCACTACAAGGGATACCTCACCCTCTTATAATGATTTTAAGATGAACAAAAAGATTAGAAACTCTTACAAGAGCAGGTAATACAAATTGAAGCTCAATGGATATCAAGGAATCACACACTAAAGCTCAAAATAATGGTTTATGAGAAAAGAGAGTTAAAACTCGTATTTAATGATCAAGAAGCTTATTCAAATTGATTCTCAACATTTCTTTAGTGCCCAAATACTTTCATTTATAGCCAAATTATTTTAGAGTCATTAGTGGTGGTTGGGAGTAATAAATGTCAAAAACTAGCCGTTATTCATGTTTTATGGTTATTCAAATAACTGATTATTACTGTTCAATAATAGGTTATTACTGTTCAATAACAGGTTATTCATTTCCAATAACAGGTTATTGGTTTTCCATAACCGGTTATTGGTTTTTAATAATTGATTATTGGTTTCACCAGGAAACACTGTAGCACGCAAATAACTGGTTATTGAGATGCTATAACTGGTTAGGAGCTTTAAAAACATGAAAAATGCTCCTAACTTGGTGAATAACCGGTTATAGATATTTCATAATCGGTTATTGCACTTTAGTTTCAAAAATTGACTTTAAATAGTTATAACTTCTTCATTTCTCATCTGTTTAAAGCAAATGACACTCATTGGAAAGATCTTCGAATCTATTTTCATATGAAATAAGTTTCAGAACAAAACTCAAAATATTTTGAAAGATATTATCAAAAGAATAACGAAATGTCAATTTTTCCAAACAAAAACTTGACTATTTTTCATAGATTTGAACTACCACCAAGACTAGCTTTTCAAACATTATTTGTTGGGCATTTTTGCATGTAAGAATCATTTGTAAAGATTTTTAAAACATATTTGAGCTTAGTACGACTCCTATTTACCTTTACACAAGATCTAAGTCCTATAAGTAGAGGTGTCAAAACGGGCCAGCCCAACCCATTCGGGCTGGCCCATTCGGGCCACGGGCCATTTCGGGCCAGCCCATTCGGGCCATGATAATTTTGGGCCAGCATTTTGCTGGCCCAGCCCAACCCATTTAACTAAATATAGTGTTATTATAGAGCTTTCCCATTCGGGCTCAAATTTATTCGGGCTAGCCCATTTCGGCTCACCTTATTTCTACTTTTTAATTTTGTGTTCATTTTTACACTCGTCCCAAGATCTAGGTCCTATAAGCTAAACTTGAAGATCTTGGACTTGATCTTGCCATAATCAATTCTAGTTCTTTGGCTTGTTGATGTAATCCAAGCTTCCAAAAATTTATTCTCTTCAAATCTTGTAAATACTTAGAACATCTTATCATTTTCATTCTTCTTGAGTTGAGTATAGTTGTAATCTTTTGTTTTCTTGTTACAATGCTTACTCTTGGTACTTAGACTATCCTATAAAGTATTACTCACTTAAACAAACATAGTTAATCCACTCTTAATTCAATATTTTTATATGCATGATTCATAAATGTATAACTCTAGTTAGTCTAACATACATATAAGAGTTTCATAGACACATCCAAATAAGACATTTATCAATTACTAGCAGATATACTCTATATAGGATGCAACAAAGAACACTTTGCATATTTTCATTTAAACATAGTCAAATCCAATATTAATTTAGTATCACTCATATAACATATTATTGGATATATTCTATAAAAGATGCTATAAAGAATATGCATGTTTCTTATATGAAATATAACAAGATGAAATACATGATCATGTATGATCTAATATAATCTATTAAACACATTTGTGCAGCAAAAGTATCTATTAAGCACATCTATGTAGCATAAGCATCATTCTTTTTATCTTGTATTTGTCATCATCAAAACTTAACATATTAAACCATTGAGGCAAACTTATTTTCACAATCTCCCCCTTTTTGATGATGACAAATCACCAAAGAAAAATATATTAAGCAATATAGAAGAATAGATATTCATGTAAGCATATCAAACAATAAGTACAAGAACATATTTTTCTTTCTAATTCTCACATTCCCTATTTGACATTAACAAAAAGGCTTAGGAAGGAAAGAAATTATTGTCTCCCCCTATAGATAAAACTCATGTTGGCAAAAAGAATAGGATCATCAAAACCAAAAACTTCTTCAAGTTATTCAAATCATAATTATCTCCCCATATTTGATTCTACATATGATTCAGGAATAGAGAGACGAAACAAGCATATTTTCAAGATATAAAAGATTATTCATGTAATGTTTGTCACATTTTGGTACATCAACCTTTATCATATGATAGTTAATAAGCTAAAGAGTTTATGTCTAACATATAATATCTTGCATACCACATGATAAATAAGTATCGCTTGATGAGAGTTACAAAATATCCATATAAAGTCATGAAATTAAGGTTTTCAAATGAAAGATCATACAACATGCCACATATCAAGCATTTCTCAATGAAAGAATCAAAATATATGAAGTTTAAGAATGTGTACCTTCTTTTATTGATAGAGGAAAAGAGAATAAGAGGATCTTTATTGACATGTTAATAGTATTAACAATAAAATACTTCATGTCAAATAAGGATGTAAGCCAAGAGATATAAACATCAATTTAAGAGCTAGGCTCTCCCTCAAAATATACATATTATCAAAATATAACAGTTTAACATAGTCATGCATATATTTATAGTCAACAAGCACATGAAAAAAAGATATGTAAGATGAAAAGGATAAACATTAGTTTAATATGAATTTTATCTATAGGGGGATAGAAAATATTATCATTCCTTCCTAAGTCTTTTTATTGACGTCAAATAGGGGGAGTGAAAATTGGAAAGAAAAATATGTTCTTGTGCTTATTATTTGATATGCTTACATGAATATCTATTATTCTATATTGCTAAACAAATTTTTCTTTGGTGATTTATCATCATCAAAAAGTGAGAGATTGTAGAAATAAGTTTGCGCCAATGGTTTAATATGTTAAGTTTTGATAATGACAAATACAAGACAAAAAGAACACCTTACATATGTTCTTTGTAGCATCCTATATAGAGATATCCATTAGTAATTAATAAATATCTTATGGATGTATATATAAAAGTTTTATATGCATGTTAGACTAACTAAAGTTATACATTTATGAATCATGCATATGAAGATATTGAGTTATGAATTTGGACTAACTATATTTGTTTTAAGTGAGTAATACTTTGTAGGATAGTCCAAGTACCAAGAGTGAGTATTGTAACAAGAAAGCAAAAGTTCACAACTATGCTTAACTAAAGAAGAATGAAAATGATAAATATATTCCAAGCATTTACAAGTTTTGATAAATATATTCTCAACTCTATCTCCTTTACATTTGTTCTTTAGTTATATATGCTTGAGTTAAATTTGATATCTAGCTTATTTTCTTAATTTATCCCATAACCCAAGTTATATTTTAGTAATCTATAATAGTTGTACATTTGTTAGACTTATTCCGCTGCATGTGTTGATTGAAAATATAAAAATGCATAATTTGTCAAAGTTGTATTAAAACTTGTAATCACCCAATTCACCCCCCTCTTGAGTAATGGTTATCATGGTTAACAAGTGGTATCAAAGCTTCGTGTTCTGTTGAAAGCTTAACCGCTTAGAGTTAAAGATTCTTGTTTGTTTAGCCACTAATGAAAGCTTTTCAAAATGGAAGGTTTTAAAATTAATAAACTACCATTCTTTGATGGTCTAAATTTTGTTTATTAGAAAGTTAAAATAGAATTTTATGTGCAATCTATTGATGTTAATTTGTGGGATATTATGCTTGATGGATTTACTTGTAAATCAAAATAAACTTAAAATGCTTATGACAAGAAATGCTTTTCCTTGAACATTAGAGCAATACAAATCTTAGGAAGTAGTTTGAATGATGATGCTTATGCTAGAATTAAGAATTACTCTAGTGCCAAAGAAATTTGGGACACCCTTGATGCTCTTTATATTGTTAACAATGATTTTTTGCATAAAGTTATATATAGAGAGCAAGAAGAGCAAAAGTCTTTAGAGGAAGACAATTCTGAAAAACATCCTTAAGAAAATTTCCAATGTAAGAGAATGAGCTCAATGCCTCTTGGTGATGATGGTGCTCAATTTAAAGAAAAGGCAAAGCAAAACAAAATTGAGAAGGAAGATATTCTCGAATTCTTGATGGATAACAATGAGGAAGATAGTAATTCCCTAAAAAAGGACTTTGAGGTAAATAATTCTAAACCATATTATAGTCTTTCCTATGATGAGTTACAATGTGCATATGATGAATTATATGATGGTTTATTGAATTTACAAAAGAAAAATTTATCTTGTTTAGAAAACATTTCTTCCATCGAAAATGAAATTGAGATTTTGAAAAATGAACATACTTTTCTTGATGAGGAAATGCCTTTGAAATATGAAATCTCAACTTCTTGTGAAAAGTGCATTAATATAGAAAATCAAGTTAAGGACTTGTATTTCGAATTTGCTAAAACTAATGATTCTAATAGCTTATATTCCATGTTTGTTAATAAGAATGATATTAATGTTACTCCACATGGAATTTCAAGTAAGGCTTGTGGCAAAAATAATATAGAATGTAATAACAAGAAAAGGCTAAAGTTTTTCAAATATGATCTTCAAAGGACCAAACCATCATCAAATTCATTTGTTTGCAATTTGTAATACCCTAGGAAATCATGTTAGGCTTGTATATGGTTACAGAGGTAACTTAATACTTATTTAACATGTCTATGAAGTTTTGTGACTTTCTGAGCATGTTTAGGCACTTTGTTATAACATTATATGAGAAATATAACGGCTCTAAAAATAAATTAAACTATTAAATGAAAATAAATATGGGCAGTTTGTTTCCAAAGTCACAAATGTAGAACTATACTAATAAAGTTTGGAATTTTTGTGTTAGTTTGGCATCTTTAAATTCGGTTGTGTGTTTTATCATCTTTTTCTCCAATATGAAAATATCAATTTTTGGTGAAATAAATTTTTAATGAATCTTAGATTTATTTTGATACCATAAGCTTCAATCGGATTGTGAAATTATGTTCTTAGAGAGAATTTTTATTCATATAAACTTTGTTAAATATCCCACGGTCTATTTGTGAAGCAAAAATAAAGAAGAGAAAATGTAGGTAAAAGGAAGAAAAGAGTAAAGGAGAAAGAGAATCCTTTAGAGAAAGAGACTAAAGAGGAGTATCAACAATCAACAATCAAGGAAGAAGAAACAAGTGGAGGTTGGCTTCATCTTCAAGACTTTGAGGTCAGGGAAATCTATTTTTGATGTTCGTTTCATTCTTTTCTTTTGGTTTAAGGAAAGCCTAATGAAGAATTTGAGGGTTTAATGAGTGGTTTTATGATTTATGAAATAAATCTTGATGTGGATAGATTGGTTGGGTTAGGAACTGATTTGTGGATGTGAGATGATGTAGTTTTCATCATTTGTTTGCCTTAATTCTCACTTTAGGTCATTGTTGGGGGTTTAGGTCAAGTTTGTTTGATTCATAGTTATATTACTTGAGTTGAATTTGATATCTAGCTTATTTGCTTAATTTATCACTTAAAAAGGATTTTGAGTGATTTTCTAGTTCCAATCTATAATAGTTGTATATTTGTTAGACTCTATTCTGCTTGTATGTGTTGATTGAAAATATAAAAATGCATAATTTGTCAAAGTTTTTCTTGTATTAACCCGACTTGTAATCACCCAATTCACCCCGCGACATTGGTTCTAGTAATGGTTGTCATGGTTAACAAGTGGTATCAGAGCTTTGTGCTCTGTTGAAAGTTTAACCACTTAGAGTTAAAGATCCTTGTTTGTTTAGCCACTAATGAAAGCTTTTCAAAATGGAAGGTTTTGAAATTAATAAACCACCATTCTTTGATGGTCTAAATTTTGTTTATTGGAAAGCTAAAATGGAATTTTATATGCAATCTATTGATATTAATTTGTGGGATATTACGCTTGATGGATTTACTTGTAAATCAAAACAAACTTAAAATGCTTTTGACAAGAAATACTTTTCCTTGAACATTAGAGCAATGTAAATCTTAGGAAGTAGTTTGAATGATGATGCTTATGCTAGAATTAAGAATTACTCTAGTGTCAAAGAAATTTGGGACACCCTTGATGCTCTTTATATTGTTAACAATGATTTTTTGCATAAAGTTGTATATAGAGTTGTAAAATTCATTGATGATAGAAGAGCAAAAATAAAAATTTAGAGGAAGATCAATTTTCAAAAACATCCTTAAGAAAATTTCCAATGTAAAGAATAAACTAATGCCTATTACTTAAATGGTGATGATGGTGCTCAATTTGAAAAAGAGGCAAAGCAAAACAAAATTGAGAAGGAAGATATTCTCGAATTCTTGATGGATAACAATGAGGAAGATAGTAATTCCCTTAAAAAGGACTTTGAGGTAAATAATTCTAAATCATATTATAGTCTTTCCTATGATGAGCTACAATGTGCATATGATGAATTATATGATGGTTTGTTGAATTTACAAAAGAAAAATTTATCTTGTTTAGAAAACATTTCCTTTATCCATATCAAAATGAAATCATAGATTTTGAAAATGAACATGCTTTATCATCTTTCAAGAAATGTCTTTGAAATGTGAAACCTCAACTTCTTTTCAAAAGTGCATTAATATAAACGAAAATCAAGTTAAGGACTTGTATTTAGACTCATTTTCCTACTCCATGGAGCTACAACTCGCTAATAATTCTAATTGCTTATATTCCATGTTTGTTAATAAGAATGATATTAATGTTACTCCATCATTGGAATTTCAACCCACGTAAGTAAGAGCTACCAACCGTGTAGGCAAAAATAACATAGAATGTAATAATAAGAAAAGACTTAAGTTTTTCAAATATGATCTTCAAAGGACCAAACCATCATCAAATTCATTTGTTTGCAATTTGTAATATCCTAGGAAATCATGTTAGGCTTGTATATGGTTACAGAGGTAGCTTAATACTTATTTAACATGTCTATGAAGTTTTGTGACTTTTTGAGCATATTTAGGCACTTTGTTGTAACACTATATGAGAAATATAACTGTTATTTGCTCCAAAAATGGATTAATCTACTTAGTTAATGAAAATAAATGTGGAGAGTTTGTTTCCAAGTCACAAAATGTCCCTCAAAAATTCATATTTCTACCCTTAAAATTTATATTTTCAAAATAGAGAATAATTTTACGTTTTAGGCATCTTTAAGCATTTACAATATGGCCCTATTAAAAACAAAAATTACTAGTTTGCCCTTCTAAAATCATAATTACAATATAAAAATATCAATTTTAGTATGGTGAAATAAAAATTTTATTGAATCTTAGATTTATTTTGAATCATTTTACTTTGGAACTCAAATTTGTCCCAAATTCATTTAAATCCATATTTGGTGAAATTTCGATTATTCTTAGCCTTCGAGATTTTCAAATTCATTTCTTTTTCATTTAAATCAAATTAGATTTCCTTGTTTTCAAACTATCCTTTCACCTAGTAGGATATTTGTGAAGCAAAAACAGAGATCATATTATTCAAACTTTACTCAGATAAAACAATTTCAAGAAAAACATAAAAAACAAAATTTCTTAGAACAAAGGAGGAGAAGAAAGACAGAATAAACATGAGACAAAAAGGAGGATCATACAATCAAATAGAAGAAACAATCGGTGAAGAACCCTTGGATTTTTCCACCGTACATCTTCAAGACTTTGGTTGGTAGGTTAAATCTCCCTTTTCTGATGTTTGTTTCATTCTTTTCTTTCATTTAAGGAAAGCCCCCAAATGAAGAATTTAAGGGTTTAATGAGTGGTTTATGATTTATGAGTTAAATCTTGATGTGGATAATTGGTTTTAGAAAATCACAAACATGAATTTAAACCATGTGAGATGATGGAGTTTTCATCATTTGGAAGTAAATTCCCACTTTTTGGTCATTGTTGGGGGGGATTTAGGTCAAGTTTGAAATGAATTTGATTCATAGAATGTTGAATTAAGTGAAATGATGAGAACAAAAATTATAGAGTTATTGCTGTGGGTGCTAGATCTTGTTAGAAAAAGGTTGGAAATCACTTAAAAATGGATTTTGGAGTGAAAATGGAAAGCTTGATTTAGGATAGTTCCAATGGAACAATAAAGGGCTGCTGCTGCTATGTGGTTAATTTTAGTGAAGTTGAGTGATTGAATTTGCTAGGTAAATATCCTAGAGTGTTGGACTTTGAATGGCTTATGTCGTTGGGAAGAACCTTGTAGAATCAAGCCATTCAAGCCTCCATTGGCTATTTATGCCCGTGGGCTTCAAGTGAGTTTTTCTTTATTTTGTTTTAAAATAAATTGCTAATCAATTCACTAATTAATTAGTTTAATTTCCTAACTAATCATTAATTTTCCAATTACATAACTAATTAGTTTAATATATATTTATATTATACTTTAATGAATATTAAGATATCTAATAATATTGTTTAATAATTAAGAACTGGTTCAGGTTTTGAATCATATTGATTCATAGTACTAATTAGTGGAATCAAATTAGGTATTTTTATAATTCAACCATTGATTCATCTTTAATTCCTAGCCATAGATTAGAGGTAAATCAATTTTCATAAAACTAACTGAATTTCTCATGATTGATCTTCTAAGAAAGTATTAAAGTACTATTAAGTGTTTAATAAAGTCTAAGTGTTGTTTGACTGTATCTTAGTTGAAATCATCTTGATTTCCTATTTAATTATGGAAGATATATTATTGTGTTTTATCAAGATTATTTTGCATTGATCGGATCAATGTTTGAGATCATATATAGATTATGTTTTCATCCAATATCCTTTCTATGTTCTTTGTTGATCTTTTCATTGGTTTAGAAAAATATCCAACTTGCTATTGATGTCCAATCAAAGAAATACCTTGAGGTTTATAATATCCCCTTTGTAATGTTGAGAAGCATAGATTGGTTTTTTTAGTTTGAGATCCTAAAATCTATATAATTTGAAAATTATTTTATTACACGCTTATTAAAAATTATAAGATTAATATATATCAATCTATTGTTTAGTAAACACATTTAATTAAAATAAGTGTGTAATAAAAATTATTATTTTGATTGAAGCATAATCACACAAAATAATCAAAAATAGTATTGGAATATCCTCCCTTTTATATTGTGAGTAAAACACAAAATAGAGTAATATTCTTATTATATAGTTAAAATTTGGGGTGTTATCTTTTTGCTTTGCTGATCAGTGGAGGTGAGAAATATTCTCTACTTGTTTTGATGGATAGTGTAGGTGGAGAATATCCTTACTATGCCTGATAAACCATGACATATCATAATATATCCTAGAGTAGTTGAGGTGGAGAGTATCCTCAATACTTCTGAGGTTTCATAACATTTTAAAACTATATTCATTTCTAAGATTTGTATAGACATACACATTAAACATAATTAAACATAGCGTGACAATTGTATGGGCGGTTGCTATCATAATATTTTCATGCATGGCAATTGTATGGGCGATTGTTGTTGTTGAGATGAGATGTTGTTGCTTCTGTGATTGAAGTGTCAACTTAATAATTGTGAATATTATCTAATTGTACATATGTATGTATGCTGGTATTGGAATACTTCTATTGAGATATGTTTTCTCACCCCGATTGTGTTGCTATGTAAATCCAGGTGCGAGTTCTTCGAAAGGGAAGAAGATGTATGAGGACTAGCATAATATAGATGCTATTTTTGAGCTGAGCATATATGTGTTTTATATTTGCTTAGTGGTTTTGAGTTATGTATAACAGTATGCTCTTGAGGCTATGATGTATATATATAACTTTTGTTTTCGTGGCTCTCCATATTTACTCATTATGTATGAATGATATGGGTTAGACGTTGATGTATGTTAGTTGTAGCAAGGTCAATATTGGGTTATTCATTTATATAACAATATATTTGGGTAGCAAATATTGGATTGTTACATTTTGGTATCTGAGACTGGTTCATCCTGTTAAGCCGGGGTATGGACTGGCTATGCTTATGCATGTGTGATGATGGTTATGCATTTCTTATCTCTTACATGTGATTGTTTGAGTGGAATTGAATGTTTTGCCTTTGAGGTGTTTACTTTAGTTACTGTGACACAGTTACATGATATTGAGCCTAACTAACTCAATATGGATTATTCTGTGTTTACAGAAAACTATGGCAGCACGAGGGCGATCAGCAACACGAAGGTGACCACATGGGGGCTAGAAAAGAGACACTGCTAATGAAGGTACAGAGATGGCTGCAGCTATGATGGCGATGGCCAATGCCATGAGGCAACAGACTGAGCAAGCAACAGTGACTCGTAAAGTTTTAGAGAGGTTGGTACCTCAGCAGCCAGTACCACCACCGGTACCACCACCAATACAAGAGGTACCAGTCGGGAGAAATCAAAATTTTCTCGACATTTCAGAGTTCATAAAGATGAATCCTCTAATATACAGAGGTGATTATGATCCGATTAAAACGGAAGAGTGGTTGACCGAATTAGAGAAGATCTACGAGGTCATGGTTTACTCTGAAGAACAAAAAGTTTCTTTTGCTTCCTTCATGCTGAGAGGGGAAACGGAGCAATGGTGGCAAAACACCAAGAGGCTACTCGAGACAGTATGAACTTTGATCAAGTAGAGTGTATTCAAAGGGACCTTTTTGGAGAAACACTTTCCAAAGAGTTTACAAGATGATAAAGAGAAGGATTTTTTGGGTTTTCAACAAGAAGACATGACGATTGGACAATATAAGGCAAGATTTCATTAGTTGTCCAAGTTTTCTTCATAGTTTAAGCAGAATCCGGATGAGAGTTGGAGGAATGTCAGGTTTGAGTCTGGGCTGAGGGGAAATGTAACAAAGGTTGTGAGACCTTTTGAAATCAGGGATTTTCCATCCTTGGTAAAGAAGTATAGAATTGTGGAGTTAGAAAATCTCCAAATTCAGGTAGAGCGGATTTTACAAAGTCTTCAGAAGAAGAAGAATGTGGATTGTGGATATAGGAAAGATAGTCCTAAATCCAGTCACCCACAAGCGAAAGTCCAGAATATTCAGAAGGAAGATCAGCAAGAGAATTGTAACAAGTGTATAGCTATCAAGGGAACAAAGTTTGTATGGTGGACCAAATCAGGTGTTTTAAGTGTGGCAAGTTGGGACACTATGCCAAAAATTATTCTAAAAGGGAATAAGACGAGACAGATGCTAAACTTATCGCTAGGGGTAGAGTCTATCATGTATGAGGCAAGGAGACATCACCATCTCCTGGTTTTGGAAAAGGTGAGTACATGGTTGTATATGTTTAGTAACTTTGTTTTCTTGAAAATTTGGTTGTATCTATGGTTGTATGTCAGTTATTCAAACTCTAAACATAAGGTAAATCAAATTTTGGGGACAAAATTCTAAAAAAGGTAGGGAGAATGTAATACCCTATGAAATCATGTTAGGCTTGTATATGGTTACAGAGGTAGCCTAATACTTACTTAACATGTCTGTGAAGTTTTGTGACTTTCTGAGCATGTTTAGGCACTTTACTGTAATACTACGTGAGAAATATAGCTGTTATTTGCTCCGAAAGTGGCTTAAACTGCTTAGTTAATGGAAATAAATGTGGAGAGTTTGTTTCCAAGTCACAAATGTGGGAACTATACTACAGTTAAAGTTTGAGAATTTTCAGTGTTAGTTTGTCATATTTAAGCATATTAGTTGTGTGTTTTAGTGCCAGTTTGACCCACAGCTAATATGGAAATATCAATTTTTGGTGAAACAGAAGTTTTAATGAATCTTAGGATTTATTTTAAATCTGTTGGAAGCTACGACACCGAATTTGGTGAAATCTAAGTGCTCTTAGCAGTTCGGGGTTTTGGGTACCTATCCAAGAGAAGTCAAATTAGACTTCCCTTATTAAATATCCCATGGTAGGGATATTTGTGAAGCAGAAATAGAGAAGAGAAAATGTAGAGAAGAATGAAGAAAAGAGAAAAGGAGAAAGAGAACCAAGGAGGAGAAGAAAGGAGAGGAAATAGACTAAAGAGGAGGATCAACAATCAAGGAAGAGGAATCAAGTGGAGGTTGGCTTCATCTTCAAGACTTTGAGGTAAGGGAAATTTGTTTTTGATGTTTGTTTCATTCTTTTCTTTTGGTTTAAGAAAAGCCTAATGAAGAATTTGGGGGTTTGATGAGTAGTTTTATGATTTATGAGTTAAATCTTGATGCGGATAGATTGGTTGGGTTAGGAACTGATTTATGGATATGAGATGATGGAGTTTTCATCATTTGGAGCCTTAATTCCCACTTTAGGTCATTAATGGGGGTTTAGTTCAAGTTTGAGAATTTGATTCATAGGTGTTGAATTAAGTGAAATTGAAGTGGTTTAAGAGTTATTATGTGTAGTTAGATCTTGTTAGAGGTTGGAAATCACTTAAAAATGGATTTTGAGTGATTGGAAGAGGGTCTAGTTCCAATAGAATAGTATTCGTATCTGCAGAATTATGTAGATTCTGAGTTCTGCTATTGACGCCGCAACATTAGACTTTGAATGCCGCAACTTTGGGAAGAATAGGGGACGCACACCACGGCGTGGCAAGTTTACGCTGCAAAGTTGGTAGTTTTTCCTGCCAGTACTTGAACCCAAGGCTTGGGTGCCGCAATATGGCACAGGGGACGCCGCGGCGTGGGTGCCAGAAAATAACTATGAGTTGTGTTTGATGCTCTGGATCATTCTAGTGGCATAGTTTTCTTCTTTTATACTTCTTAATGAGTGATGAGACTCTAGTAGGAGTGTTGAATGAAGAGTGGAGGTTTTGAATCACATTGATTCATAGTGCTAATTATGTGGAATAATTAGGCACATTTAAATACACATATTGTGTATTGTGAAGATTTGAGGAAATGAGTTTTCCCTAAGTGGGGGAGTTTCTCATGTTTGCTCTTCTAAGAGTATTAAAGTACTATTAAGTGTTTAATAAAGTGTTCTGTGGTGCATGTAAATCAACTGTGATCTACTTATAGAAGATAATTGGTGATTGTTTTGCATGAGATGTTTGAGATACATAGATTGGTGAGTAATATCCTTTCTATGTGTTTGTTCAATAGATTGGCGACAAATATCTAACTTTATTGATGTGAAATACCTTGAGGTTTATAATATCCTCTTTGTATTGTTGAGAAGCATAGATTGGTAAGTAATATCCTATCTATGTGTTTGAACAATAGATTGGTAAGTAATATTCTCTCTATTGTTTGTGAAACACATTGAGGTTTGTAATATCCTCTTTGTGTTGATTGAAGCATATCGGGGTGTGTAATATCCTCGCTATATTGTGAGTAATAAGGTGAGTAATATTCTTATTACATGATTGAGTAAGGAGGTGAGAAATATCCTCTGCTTGTTTTGATGGATAGTGTAAGTGGAGAATATCCTTACTATGCCTGATAAACCATGACATATCATAACATATCTTAGAGTAGTTGAGGTGGAGAGTATCCTCAATACTTCTGAGCTTTCATAACATTTTAAAACTACATTCATTTCTAGGATTTGCATAGACATACCCATTAAACATAATTAAACATAGCATGACAATTGTATGGCCGGATGCTATCATAACATTTTCATGCATGGCAATTGTATGGGTGATTGCTGTTGTTAAGATGAGATGTTGTTGCTTCTATGATTGAAGTGTCAACTTGATAATTGTGAATATTATCTGATTGTACATATGTATGTATGCTGGTATTAGAATACTTCTACTGAGATATGTTTTCTCACCCCGATTATGTTGCCATGTAAATCCAGGTGCGAGTTCTTCAAAAGTGAAGAGAAAGATGTATGAGGACTAGCATAGTATAGATGCTATTTTTGAGCTGAGGATATATATGTTTTATATTTGCTTAGTGGTTTTGAGTTATATATAACAGTATGCTCTTGAGGCTATGATGTATATATATAAGTTTTGCTTTTGTGGCTCTCCATATTTACTTATTATGTAGGAATGATATGGGTTAGCCGTTGATGTATGTTTGTAGTAGCAGGGTCAATATTGGGTTATTCATTTATATGACGATATATTTGAGTAGCAAATATTGGGCTGTTACACAATTCTTGTGGTCTTCTAGGACATATTTCTCATTTATGCAATTATAGAAGAAATTATTGTATGAGAAATAATATAGTATGAGTTCCTAAAGATCTTAAATGCCCTAGTACTAACATTCAAGGACCCAAGATGAAGTGGGTACTAAAATGTCATCCTAGTGTTTCATTTATCCAGAAAATTTCTTAAAAGGATGGACAAATTGGTCATGTGAAAAAGGAATCATCACGGTGAATGCTTCCAAAGCCCAATGGTAGAAACTTTGGTCAAAGAAGAAAGATGACTTTAACCAAAGCCTCTCAAGTACAAAATGTAAAACTTGTGATGTTCAACACTCCAAAAGAGAAGCAATGAATAAGAAAAAGTATTTCTTTGATTACCAAGACCATGACATCAAAAGCTTTTACCTCTTATACACACTCACATGTAAAGTCAATGAATTTGAGGTATATTTCATGTAGGCCTTATGTGAAGGATAAAATCATATGTATTTAGTAAAAGTTAAATATTTTATATAACACATGATTCTGTTTACTCTTGTTACACCCTTTGCTCACTGTCTTGCATATCTCTTGATCATAGGGTATTCTATGACTATGTATGCTTTCTATGCTTTAAATTGTCTATATATCATGAAAGTAAACATGTTATTGGCCATGTACATAATGGTAATTAATTATTTAATTTGTTTTGCTTAATTTACATACTATGAAAAAATTGATATTTATGACAACATAATGGATTAATAATCAATTACTAACCATTATGGATCCAAAATTAGTGAATACCAAAGAAAGTACTTTGAATTGTGTTGTAGGGTGACTATTAGCTCAAGCATGCATTGAAGTGAAATACAACCATGCTACTTGAGGTTAGGAAAACATAAAATGGTCCAAGTTCTCCTAAAGTGATGAAAACATAAAAAGAATGACATAGAGAACCACAATATTCTCTAACCAGTTAGAGGGCACTTAGTAACCGGTTACATAAAGCTTTATAACTGGTTACTGGACATCAAAAACCACTCCCAGTTGTGACCTCCTTCACATACTAAGCACTCACTCACACCCACTCACTCAACACGTTGAAATGAATCATAAATGGTTTTAAAATTTACAATTCCATGGTTTTTTAATTCTTTCATTACAATAAGGGAATTCTTTTTGTTCTTGATTAGCATGTGTGCATACTAGAATTCTCTACTTAATATTATATGTCTTACATGATCATTATTTACCCCAAAATGTTTATTTATGTTTTGATGATGATCAAGTTTTTCTTGATAAACTTGATTCTTGCTTTGAAAATGCTTAAACTATACTTTTGAATTCAAGTACATATGTTCTTCCTTTATTATTGTTAAAGCTAACATTGCATGATTGATAATGTGATACGTATTTTATATTATATATCAACTTAAATTATACTTGTAAATGAGTTTAAATGATATTTGATGCTAACCTATATTTTAGAGAACTTTTAAAGTTAGTTTTGCATGTGTCTCTATGTGCTTCAAGTATAGCCATCAAATATTAAAGTGTTAAGCATATGCGGATAAATGAGAAGAGTTGAATGAAGAGGGACATGATGAGACTTTATTCAAGTGCAATGGAATGGAATACTCAATGGAGAAAGCACAATCTCAAAGGACCTATAAATGAAGAACATTCTAAAAGAGCATCACTCTCTATCTAACTCAATAAGTATCTCTATCCCTAAACTATTGTGGTATTCTATGTGCTACGGATTATATGATACTTTTTGATAAATTTATCTTAAATGATTAGATGCTTTCCTTCTATAAGAAGTATGCCTAGCATTGATAAAGTACCTAATTGGATATTAACTTGCTAATTTTGTCATTGCATATAGGGTGGATGATATTAGTTCTATACATGCTTTGATCCCTATAGCATATTTTATCATGATGAATGTTTGATATCTATGATTCTCTTGATCTATGGTATCTTAGTAGTATAACACCTAAGCGAATCATGCTCTTGTTTTGAAAAGAGTTTATGACTTGACTAAAAAGTTTTTTTTAAGTAAAATCTCTTATCATATTTGAAAGAAGCTTTTCAAGTTTTATATCCTTGATAATCTTTTGAACTTGTCTTATGAACTTGAAAGTAGTTTCACCTCCTAATTGTCTTGAAAATTTGAAAATCATTCGTTTTGTGCTATAAATATAGTATTCTCTTCATTTCCTTTGAAAAGTCTTATTAAATCTTAAGAGAATGCTTAAGAAAGTTTCTAAATAAATCTTTTGAAATGCTCTATAGAGCTCATCTTAATACTTCAAAAGATAAGTATTGTTCTTTAAAGTGTTTTATTTTCTCAAGGCTCTTGTTTAATAAGAAAGAGAGGAGATGTACTTTCATATGTTCTTTTGACTTGGGTTTGATCATTCTCAAGGAATATGTTGTTTTAATATTAAACCTCTCTATACTTCTAAAATGCTTTTGAAAATGTAATGCGTTCTTATAAAATTCTTTTTAAAAGGAAGAGAAGTTTTAAAATGGTTTTTGATTGATGGATTAAGAATATATACCTTTTGCTTTACTTTACTTTACTTTATAGTAATCTGCTTACATGGTTTTGACATACATATTTCTCTTTATCTATCTTTTGCTTCAACAAGGGGGAGCTCATCTTCTTTTCTTATAACTCCTTATAATTATTTGTTGATTTGTAATGATTGTTTATCCTTTTCATCTTACATATCCTTCTTTTATGTCCTTGTTGACTGTAAATGTATGCATGACTATGTTAAACTATCATGTTTTATATTTTGATAATATCCATATATTGAGGGCGAGCCTAGCTATTAAATTGTTGCTTATATCTCTTGGCTTACATTCTTGTTTGACATGAAGTGTTTTATTGTTAATATTATTAACATGTCAATGAAGACCATCTTTCATTCTCTTTCCCTCTATCAATGAAAGAAGGTAAACATCCTTAAACTTCATATGTTTTGATTCTTTCATTAAAAAATGCTTAATATATGACAAGTTGTATAATCTTTCATTTGAAAACCTTAATTCCATGACCTTATATGGATATTTTACAACTTTCATCAAGCGGTACTTATTTATCATGTGGTATGCAAGATATTATATGTTAGACATAATTTCTTAAGTTTATTGCTATCATATGCTAAATGTTGATGTACCACTTTATGACAAGCATTATATGAATAATCTTTTATATCTTGAAAGCATGTTTGTTTTATCTCTTTATTCTTGAATCATATGTAGAATCAAATAGGGAGAGATAATTATGTTTTGAATAACTTGAAGAAGTTTTTGGTTTTGATGATCCTACTCTTTTTGACAACATGAGTTTTATCTATAGGGGATAAAAAATATTATCTTTCCTTCCTAAGCCTTTTTGTTGATGTCAAATAGAGGGAGTGAAAATTGGAAAGAAAAGTATGTTCTTATGCTTATTGTTTGATATGCTTATATGAATATTTATTCTTCTATATTGCTAAACATATTTTTCTTTGGTGATTTATCATTATCAAAAAGGGAGAGATTGTAGAAATAAGTTTGCCCCAATAGTTTAATATGTTAAGTTTTGATGGTGACAAATATAAGACAAAAAGAACACCTTGCATATGTTCTTTGTTGCATCCTATATTGAGATATCCATTAGTAATTGATAAATATCTTGTTTGGATATGTATATGAAAGTCTTATATGCATGTCAGGCTAACTAAAATTATACATTTATGAATCATGCATATGAAGTTATTGAGTTATAAATTTGGACTAACTATATTTGTTTTAAGTAAATAATACTTTGTAGGATAGTCCAAGTACCAAAAGTGAGCATTACAACAAGAAAGCAAAAGATCACAACTATGCTCAACTCAAGAAGAATGAAAATGATAAAGATATAACAAGCATTTACAAGTTTTGAAGAGAAGAAATTTTTGGACGCTTGGATTATATCAAGAATTGATTATGGCAAAAGATCAAGTCCCAAGGTTCTTCAATAATAGCTTATAGGACTTAGATCTTGTGTAAAGGTAAATAGGAATCACACTGAGTTCAAATATGTTTTCAAATCTTCACAAATGATTTTTCACATGCTAAAATGCCCAACAAACAAGTTTTGAAAAGCTAGTTATGGTGGTAGCTCATATCTCGTCTTTCATTCAACTTAAATCTCTTTGCAAAATCATGTTTTATGTTGATCAAGTTTGAGCAAAATGTTTTTAGAAAGGATGAAAAGAAAACTATGTTTTATACTTATGAAAATACTTATCAAGTTTGTGGAAAATGATTTTAGAAATGTTGAAAATGATTTGGGAAAGTTTAGTTATGAAATCCTTTAGAAATCTTATGCTTTTCTAAGGCTCCTAACCAATTAGGACAATCTCCTAATTAGTTATTTGATGCTCCTAACTGATTAGGACCATTCCCTAATTGGTTATTTGATAAGTCAGAGGCATTGCCTCTTTATTTTGAGAGGGCCTAACCGATTAGGTGTTTTGCCTAATTAGTTAGTGTGTTTTTAAAGAGTCGCGTGAAATGAATTTTGAGAGAGCCTAACTGATTAGGTGTTTTGCCTAATTGGTTTGTGAGTTATACATATACGCAGGATTCATGTTTCTAAAAGGCCGAACCAATTAGGCCAATTGCCTAATCGGTTATTGAGAATCACAGAAGCCAAAATTGTCAGGTCCTAACTGATTAGGAAGCCCTCCTAACCGATTATTCTAATTCTTAGAAGCCAAAACTAAAAGCCCCTAACCTATTAGGAGCTCATCCTAACCGATTAGGAAATGGTTATTTACGAACCAGAACAGATTTCTAACGGCTCTATTTTGGCATTTAATGCTTCCTAACCACCACCAATGGCTCTAAAATGCTTTGAACTATAAATAAAAGTGTTTGGGCATATATGAAAGGTTGGAGAACAATCTGAAAATGATTCTTGGGTATTAAATTCATGTTTCATCATCTTTTTATCCAAATCTCTGTTTTTGAGCTAAGTGTGTAATTGTTTGATACCATAAGCTTCAATTTTTATTATCTACTCTTTGAGAGAGTTTCTATTCATATAAACTTTGTTTGATTCTCTGTCAAAAGGGTGAGGTATCCCTCTAGAGTAAAGGGTGAGGTATCTCTCAAAGGTTGTAAAGGATGAGGTATCCCAAGGTGTGGTGAGTGCTCTGTGTTATAAAGGTTGTCAAGCATCTGTTGAAGCTTGAAGATAGTGAAAAATCTCGGGTGATTTACTTGAGGACTGGACGTAGGCCACAAGTGATTGGTGGCTGAACTAGGATAAATATTGTGTTTACTTCTCTCAACTCTATCTCCTTTACATTTGTGCTTTAATTATATATGCTTGAGTTGAAATTGATATTTAGCTTATTTGCTTGATTTATCCCATAACCCAAGTTATATTTGAGTAATCTATAATAGTTGTACATTTGTTAGACTTATTCTACTACATGTGTTGATTGAAAATATCAAAATGCATAATTTGTCAAAGTTGCATTAAAACTTGTAATCACTCAATTCACCCCTCTCTTGGGTAATGGTTGCCATGGCTAACAGTTACAAGAAAAGAAGATAAGCTCCCCCTTATTGAAGCACAAGATGGATAAAGTGAAACATGTATGCCAAGACCATGTAAGTACATTACCATAATGTAAAGCAAGGAAAAAGATACTTATTCTTAATCCATCAATCAAGAACCATTTTAAAACTTCTCCCCCTTTCAAAAAGAATTTTACAAGAACACATTACATTTTCAAAAGCATTTTAGATGGGTAAAGAGGTTTTATATTAAAACCACATATTCTTTGAGAGTGATCAAACCCAAGTCAAAAGAACATTTGAAAGTACATCTCCTATCTTTCTCATTGAACAAGAGCTTTGACAAAATAAAACACTTTGAAGAACAAGTCTTATCTTTTGAAGTATTAAGATAGGATCTTTAGAACATTCCAAAAGATTTATTTGGAAACTTTCTTAAACATTCTCCCAAGATTTAATAAAACTTTTCAAAGCAAATGAAGAGAATACTACATTTATAACACATATCCAATGATTTTAAAATTTTTAATACAATTAGGAGGTAAAAATACTTTCAAGGTCTTAAGACAATTTCAAATGATTCTCAAGGATATGGAACTTGAAAAGTTTCTTTCAAATATAATAAGAGATTTTGTTTTAAAAAACTTTTTCATCAAACTAGAAATTTTTTTTTAAGACAAGAGTACAATTCTCATAGGTGTTATACCACTAAGAAATCATAGATCAAGAGAATCATAGATATCAAACATTCACCTTGATAAAATATGCTATAGGGATCAAAGCATGTATAGTACTAGCATCATCCACCTTATATGCAATGACAAATTAGCAAGTTGATATCCAATTAGGTACTTTGTCAATGCTAAACATACTTCTCATGTAAGGAAAGCATCTAATAGATTAAGATCAATTAATCAACAAGTATCATACAATCCATAACATATAGAATACCACAATAGTTTAAAGGTAGAGATACTTATTGAGAGAGTGATGCTTCTTTAGAATGTTCTTAATTTATTGGTCCTTTGAGTTTGAGCTTTCTTCCATTGCATATTCCATTCCATCGCACTTGAAGAAAATCTCCTCATGTCCTTCTTCATTCAACTTTTCTCATTTATCCACATATGCTTGACATTTCAATATTTGATGACTATATTTGAAGCACATAGAGACACTTGCAAAGCTAACTCTAAAAGTTCTCTAAAACATAGGTTAGCATCAAATATCATTTAAACTCATTTACAAGCATAATTTATGTTGATATATAATATAAAACATGTACCACATTATCAATCATGCAATGTTAACTCTAACAAGAATAAAGAAAGAACATTTGCATTTGAATCCAAAAGCATAGTTTAAGCATTTTCAAAGCAAGATTCAAGTTTATCTAGAAAAACTTGATTATCATCAAAACATAAATAAACATTTTAGGGCAAATAATGATCATGTAAGACTTGTGATATCAAGTAAGGAATTCTAATACGCACTCTTGTCAATCAAGAACAAAAAGTCCCTTATTGTAATGCAAGAATTGAAAAACCATGGAATTATAATTTTTAAAACCATCTATGGCTTTTGAGTAACCAATTATTTGCGTAGGGTTTAAAAACAAAAGCCTCTGACCTTTTGAATAACCAATTAGACAACATCCATAACTGATTATTTGTGTTTTGGAGGAGCCACTGACTTGCTTTAATAACCAGTTAGGCAATATCCATAACCGGTTATTTGCGGTTTTTTTAACCGGTTATTTGCGTTATTTTTAACCAGTTATTTTCGTGAAGGAAAAGCTCCAAAAATAACAACAGCACCCTCTGATTTTGAGAATAACCGATTATCACTTCTTCTGATTGGTTATTTGGCTTCCACAAAATGAATCAATTACTTCTTGTTTTCAAGATATGAACATATCAAGCAATTTCAAATAAGAAGACATATAACTTTTAATTTTCCAATCTCTAAGTAAGTATATAAGACAATTAGGCATCAAAGAGAAAGGATTAGAACTACTTATGAGCATGTGAATTTCCATATTTGAGCCAAGAGAATTGCTCACAAGCTCAAGAATAGAGATATTACCATAGCATGTCATTCCAAGCAAAATGTGTGCATATCTAGCATGTTAGCATATGCAAAGACACTTTTAAGACATAATGCTAGAAAAGCACAACTTAAGACATGTTAAGGCATAAAAACAAATCTCTACTTATCCAAATATCACATGATATTTAATTTAAAGTATAAATAAGGATAAGAGATTGATGCCACCAAAAGTGTACTCTTTGAGTTTTTGTAGGTGACTCCAACTTCCAAGCTTTAAGTCTTCCCGAAAGAATAGAGATTCTTTGCACCTTTTTTAAAAGTTGAGTCCTTTTAAGCTTTACTATCCTCAAGTTGAATAATCTTATTCTGTTTAAATGCTTTCTTGAGGTAGTTATCACCCTACAACATAATTCATAATACTTTATTTGGTATCCACCGATTTTGGATCCGTAGGGGTTAGTCATTGATTATTAATCCATTATGCTCTCATAAAGATCAATTTTTCATAATATGTAAATTGAGCAAAATAAATTAAATAATCAATTACCATTAAGTACATAGCCAATAGCATGCTTACTTTCATGATATATAAAAAATTTAAAGCATAGAAAGCATACCTAGGCATTGTAGAACCTTATGTACCAAGAAATATAACAAACTAATGAGCTATGTACAATAAGAATGAACACAATCATGTGCTAAACAAAATATTCAGATTTTACTAAGCGCACATGATTCTATCAATCACTTAAGGCCTACAAGGAGCATATCTCAAATTCATTGACTTTACAAGTGAATGTGTATAAGAGGTAAAAACTTTTGATACCTTGGCCTTGGTAATCAAGGAAACTCTTTTCCTTACCCATTGCTTCTCTTTTGGTGTTTTGAACTTTGCAAGATCCACATTTTGTACTTGAGAAGCTTTGGTTGAAGTCATCTTCCTTTTTTGATCAAAACTTCTACCAATGGACTTTAGAAACATTTTCCTTATTGATTCCTCTTTCATTTGATCAATTTGTCCATCCTTTTAAGAAATTTTCTGCATAGTTGAAACACTAGGAAGACTTTTTGGTACCCACTTCATCTTGGGTCCTTGAATGTTAGTACTAGGGCATTTAAGATCTTTAGGAACCTATACCATATTATTTCTCATATAAGAATTTCTTCTATAATTACATAAATGAGAAATATGTCCTAGATGACCATAAAAATTGCAAACAATTGAATTTAATGATGACTTAGTGCTTTGAAGATCATTTTTGAAAAACTTAAGCCTTTTGTTATTTTTATATTCTAAACTATTTTCGCCATAAGCCTTACTTGAATTTTCATGTAGAGTAACACGAATTTTATTCTCATTAATAAGCATAGAATGTAAGCAATTAGAATCATTCACTTTGGTAAATTTGGAATATAAGTCCTCAACTTGATTTTCTAAATCAATGTACTTTTCACAAGAAGTTGAGGTTTCACATTTCAAAGACATTTTCTCATCAAGAAAAACATATTCATTTTTCAAAGTTTCAATTTAATTTTCAATGGAGGAAATGTTTTCCAAATAAGATAAGTTTTTCTTTTCTAAATTCAACAAATCATCATATAATTCATCATATGCACATTATAACTCATTATAGGAAGGACTATAATCAAGATAAACATCATTTACCTTAAAGTCTTTTTTAGCCATATATGAAGTAGTATCAATTTCTAGCATACTTGGCTCTTTAAGAGAATCACCTTTTTTCTCATCAATTTTATTTTGCTTTGCCTCTTCTTCAAATTGAGTATCATCATCACCAAAAGACATTGAGCTCATTTTCTTACTTTGAACATCTTCTTAAGGACGTTTTTCATGACAAGCTTCATTCAAGGGCTTTTGCTCTTCTTGCTTTCTATGTACAACTTTATATACAAAATCATTGTTACCAATATAAAGAGCATCAAGGGTGTCCAAAATTTCTTTGCCACTAGAGTAATTCTCAATTCTAGCATAAACATCATCATTCAAATAACTTCTCAAGATTTGCATTGCTCTAATGTTCAAGGAGAAACATTTCTTATCATAAGCGTTCTAAGTTTGTTTTGATTTGTAAATAAATTCATCAAGCACAATATCCTACAAATCAATATCAATAGATTGCATATAAAATTCTATTCTAACTTTCCAATAAACAAAATTCACACTATCAAAGAATGGTGGTTTATCAATTTCAAAATCTTTCATTTTGAAAAGCTTTTAATGGTTTCTAACAAATAAGGATCTTTAACTCCAAGCGGTTAAGCTTTCAACAGAGCACGAAACTCTGATACCACTTGTTAGTCATGGCAACCATCACCCAAGAGGGAAGTGAATTGGGTGATTACAAATTTTTAAAGCAACATTAACAAATTAATCATTTTGAAGCACTTAATTAATAAATGCAGTGGAACATACACAGTAAAGGTACAACTATTATAGATTACTCAAATAAAACTTGAGATATAGGATAAATTAAGCAAATAAGTTAGATAGCAAGTTCATAGAATCAAAACATCAAGATGACAAGATATGCAATAGATAAATATACTACACTAAATACTGAAATTAAAGAGTGTAGGGAAGAGAGAATCAAACTCAAGAATTTATCTTGGTTCAGCCACTAACCACTTGTAGCCTACATCTAGTCTCCAAGCTTAGCTTGAGATTTTCTTCACTATCTCCTAGACTTTATGGGTGTTAGGAAAACATTTGTACAAATAAGAGCATTCCTCACACCTTGGGATACCTCACCCTTGTGCTAGAGCTTGCAACTCTTCAAGCTTCACAGGTGCTTGAAAAACTTTTACTACAAGGGACACCTCACCTTTTTCTCTCTTAAGGAATACCTCACCTTCTTATAATGATTTCAAGATGAGGAGAAAGATTAGAAACACTCACAAGAGTAAATAATACAAATTGAAACTCAATGGGTATTAAGGAATCACACACTAAAGCTCAAAATAGAGGTTTATGAGAAAAGAGAGTTAAAACTCATATTTAATGATCAAGAAGCTTGTTCAGATTGATTCCCAACTTTTCTTTAGTGACCAAATACTTTCATTTATAGCCAAATCATTTTAGAGCCATTGGTGGTGGTTGGGAGCAATAAATGTCAAAAGCTAGCCGTTATTCACGTTTTCTGGTTACTCAAATAACCGATTATTACTGTTCAATAACAGGTTATTCATTTCTAATAACAGGTTAATGGTTTTCCATAATCAGTTATTTGTTTTGAATAACTGGTTATTGGTTTCACCAAGAAATACTGTAGCACACAAATAAACGGTTATTGAGATGCCATAACTGGCTAGGAGCTTTAAAAACATTAAAAACGCTCCTAACTTGGTGAATAACCGGTTATGGATATTCCATAATCGGTTATTGCACTCTTATTTTAAAAAATTGACTTTAAATGGTCATAATTTCTACATTTCTCATCCGTTTAAAGTAAATGATTACTCATCGGAAAAATCTTTGAGTCTATTTTCATATGAAATAAGTTTTAGAACAAAACTCAATATTTTGAAAGATATGATCAAAAGAGTAACCAAATGTCACTTTTGCAAAATACAAACTTGACTATTTTTCATAGATTTGAACTACCCCCAAGACTAGCTTTTCAAAAACTATTTGTTGGGCATTTTAGCATGTAAGAATCAATTCTAAAGATTTTTAAAACATATTTGAGCTTAGTGTGACTCCTATTTACCTTTACACAAGATCTAGGTCCTATAAGCTAAACTTGAAGATCTTAGACTTGATCTTCCCATAAATAATTCTAGTTCTTAGGCTTATTGATATAATCCAAGCTTCCAAAAAAATTTTCTCTTCAAATCTTACAAATACTTGGGACATCTTATCATTTTCCTTCTTCTTAAGTTGAGCATAGTTGTGATCTTTTGTTTTCTTTATGCTCATTCTTGGTACTTGGACTATCCTAGAAATTATTACTCACTTAAACAAACATAGTTAGTCCACTTATAATTCAATATTTTTATATGCATGATTCATAAATGTATAACTCTAGTTAGTCTAACATACATATAAGAGTTTCATAGACACATCTAAATAAGACATTTATCAATTACTAATAGATATCTCTATATAGGATGCAACAAAGAACACTTTGCATATTTTCATTTAAACAGTGTCAAATCCAATATTAATTTAGTATCACTCATATAACATATTATTGGATATATTCAATAAAGGATGCTATAAAGAATATACATGATTCTTATATGAAATATAATAAGATGGAATACATGATCATGCATGATCCAATATAATCTATTAAGCACATTTGTGTAGCATAAGCATCTATTAAGCACATCTATGTAGCAGAAGCATCATTCTTTTTGTCTTGTATTTGTCATCATCAAAACTTAACATATTAAATCATTGGGGCAAACTTATTTCTATAATTTCAAATGAATTTTTAAAAACTGTCAAGTCATCCATGAAAACTTGTAAATAATGCTCAATTTGTTGGTGTATGCCCTAGAGGTTGATACATTTGTATGTATTTACATACATTCTATTATGCTAATTTTAATATATAAGGCATTTTATTTATTGTATTTTTTTAATAAACATAATAAAGTCCTTAGAATAGTAAGTTTGATGCCATAGGACATCAAGTGGTTGACTTGATCATGAGATCCTATTGGATAAAATTAGAATACTATTCGTAAATGTCCCTAGTCAAGTATTATTGTTAATTAGGACAATAATAATGCATTGAGACTAGCATGTGCGTAGACTGATGACCACATCTCACGGGTCATGGATATGAGATATCAAGTCTTTAAATAGGTATATATTAGAGTAATGATGTACTGGACTGACCCGCCATGAGAACGCTACATTGATCGTTACGTGAGTTTCATAAGCGATTCTCATAGTGACAATGGTGTCTGTGGTCCTTTGACCTGAAATCACTACGATTCCTACATGAGGAGTTGTGTGTTTTAATGTCATCAAACGTCATCTGTAACAAAGTGATTATAAAGTTAGTTATTGGACATACCACAAATCATGCAGAGGGATGTGAGTGACCTAGATGGAATTTATCACTCCTACATAATAGGAGCGATATCTTCGGGCCTCTTGATTGAGTGAGACTGCGAAATGCATGGCTATGCTCAAGTGAGTCAATATAAGTGAATGAGTGAGTGACAGGTTTCTTCTCTTCTCTTCACAGCTAGCACTGTGTGAGAGACGTAAGGCTCCTTTTTGTGAATGTTGGACGTTCGTGAGTTTGTTCGTGTGGATACTGCAGAGACATCATTACTGTTACAGTGTTAGTGATTCACGTCAGTTTCTTTGATCACGCTTCAATAGGTAAATAATTTTAAAACTCGGATTATGGCTTTTTCACATGGATCCTTAGTGGGAATCCTATTTTTCTGCTGCGTGATATATCCATAATTCCCAACATAATTATATCACTAAAAATACTTAGCATGCATCTTTGGAATATTGCCGAAGCATTACAAAGGCCAAAAGACATTCTTCTAAATGTAAAAGTGTCAAAGGAGCAAGTAAAAGTATTCTTTTCTTGGTCCTCTAATGCAATAGGTATTTGATAATAGTCCGAATAACCATTAAGAAAATAGTAGTAGGGATGTCTTGCTACCATTTTCAGAATTTGATCAAGAAATGGCAAGGGAAAATGATCTTTTCTAGTGACGGCATTTAATTTTCTAAAATCAATACACATACGCCAACTGGATGAGACTCGCGTAGGTACTAATTCACTTTTCTTCATTTTCAACCACTGTTATTCTAGACTTCTTAGGCACAACTTGCGTAGGGCTTATCCACTGGCTATTAGAGATAGGATAGATAATTCTAATATTAAGTAATTTGAGAACTTCAGCTCTAATTGCCTTTTTCTTGTGTGGATTTAATCTTCTTTGAGGTTGTTATGATGTTTTAGCATTATCCTTTAAATGTATTCTATGTGTAAAGATTAATGGATTAATATCTTTTATGTCCTCTAATGTCCATCCAATTGTACTTTTATGTCTTTTAAGTACTTCTATCAACATACCTTTTTGTTCTCTAGTAAGGGTCGAGGAAATTACTACTAGAAAGCTTTGTTCTTCTCCCAAAAATATGTACTTCAACCCAGCGAGTAATGGCTTTAGTTCCAGTATAGGTACTTCTTCAGGGGTAATATCATTTATAGGTTTTAGCTCTTCAAATCTCAACTTCCATCCTTTGTATTCCATTACCTGTGTACAATCAAGCAAAGAGCATATTTCAGAAATATCATCTTCTAATTGCATACCTGAGTCAAATGAATCAATTAAACAAAATTCTAATGGTTCAGAAGAACTCCTTGTTTGAAGAAGGTCATCTATAATGGCCTTAATCCCATTAACTTCCTCCTTTTCGTAATGGACTTCCTGTGGTTGCTTGCACATATTGAAAACATTAAGCTCCAATATCATATTTCCAAATGTTAGTTTCATTACTCCATTTCTACAATTTATCAAAGCATTAGATGTTGTTAAATATAAGCGACCAAAAATAATAGAAATTGACTTGCAACTATTAACCATAGGTTCAGTTTCCAATACAATAAAATTCACGGGATATATGAATTTATCAATTGTACTAACACATCTTCTACTATTCTTTTTAGAATTTTAATTAATCTATCGGCAAGTAGAAGAGTTATAGAATATAAAAGAAAATTAACACAAGCACCAAGATCAAGTAAAGCTTGTTCAATTTTATGTTCTCCAATAATGCATAAAATTGTAGGATAACCAGGGTCATTATATTTCAAGGCATTATTATTATGAAAAATGGAGTTTACCTGTTCAGCCAAAAAGGCTTTCTTTTTCACATTTAATTTCCTTTTAACAGTGCACAAGTCTTTCAAAAATTTGGCATAAGAGGGAACCTATTTGATACAATCTAACAGAGGAATAATGACTTTCACTTGTTTAAAAATTTCAACAATTTCAGTGTTGTGGTTCAATGTCCTTGAATTATTTAATGCTTGAAGAAATGGGGGTGAAGGCGAGAGTTTAGTCTTCTTTTGGCTAAGTAGCTTATCAACCCCTTCCTTATCTTAGGGCATTGATTCATCATCTCTCTCACAAGGTTAAAGAATTTATTTTTCAATAATTTTTCCATTCCTAAGAGTTATCACTGACTTAACTTAATCTATTTGTTGGCTTTCTGAACTACCTTTATTTAGACTGTATTGACCCTTGGGATTCGATTAAGGTTGAGAATGAAATTTTCCTTTCTCATGAATGGTAAGTGCAGAAGCAAATTTAGGAAGAGTGTCTTTTATGTTAATCATGACTTGAGTGTTTTGGTTATTAATGGCCTCTTGCTTTTCCATGAATGCATGCAATGTTTCTTCAAGGTTTTCCTGTATGGTGGGACATAAGGTACATATCCTTAAGAATTTTGAGAGTCCAGTTGTTCTTGAGGAGGTGGTGATTGCATAAGTTGTCCATGATTATTATTCCTCTAACTAAAATTTAGGTGATTTCTCCATCTCGGATTGTATGAATCTAAAAAAGAAGAGATAAATGGGATTTTAAAATTGTTCATTGTATTTACTTGCTCATCTACAACTTCTTTAAAAATAAGAATTTTTAGATATTCATTTTTAAGTGTCTTACGTCATCACAAATGCCACAAATTTCTTTATTTTGCATAGATTTGATTTCTTTTACTTTCCCTGATTCCATGGCTTCAATCTCTCTAGCCAAACTGGCAAACCTAGCATTTATATCTTCTTCTTGACTAAGGTGATATTTTCCTTTACTAGCACTTACAATTTTAGATCTAATTGAATTTTCAGAAGGACTAGTACCATGCCAAGATTGAGAATTCTCGGCCAAATCGTCTAAATATTCCAAAGTTTCTTCAGTTTCTTTATCAAGAAACTCCCCATTGCACATTGTGTCCACGAATTATTTAGTTTAAGGTGTTAACCCTTCATAAAAAAAAACTTATAGTGCGCCATTTTTTAAAACCATGATGTGGGCAAGAATTTAACAGATCTTTAAAACGTTTCCAACTTTGAAAATATGCTTCATTTGAATTTTGAGAAAAATTTTGGATTTATCTTTTCAAAGCATTGATTTTATGTGTTTAAAAAAATTTCTTTAAAAATTCACTTTGTATTTCTTGTCATGTGCCAATTGATCTTGGTTTCAAAGTGTTAAGCCAAGTTTTTGCTTTATCTTTTAATAAAAAAAGAAATAATTTAAGTTTAACAATTTCTTCAGTGTAATTTTGATCCATGAAAATGATACATACTTCCTCAAATTTTTTTAGATATAAATATGGGCTTTCAGATTCTAAACCATGGAAATTAGGAAGTAATGAAATTATACCCGGCTTAAAATCTAAAATTGTTAGCATTGAGTAGAAAGATAAAACATGATGGACTATAATTTCGAGATGGTTACAAATATTCACGCATGGTTCGCAACGATTGATTTTCATGTTCATCATGTATACTTTCATTTTCAGCCATTGTGTTTAATATGTGTGATTGTGATTCAAATAGATCATATATAAAGTACCATGATTAGTTTTAACTAAACAACTAGAATTTGAATCATGATACAAATTAAGTATAAATAAGTGACTTAAAATAGGAAAAAAATAAAAATACATACAGAGCTCAACCTTCCATAATATTAAAAATATATATTAACAAGTAGGCGATATGGTAAACCTGCCATTAATTATGATGCAACTAGAAAATTAAAATAGTAGGGAAAGAATATACCAGATGGTGAATTTTACTTAAAGAAACAGAACCTCAATAAATTTGTTCTTCAAATCAAGTCCCCGGCAACGACACCAAAAACTTGGTACAAATTGATATGTTGCAAACCCAAGTGCAGGTTGTGTCAAGTAATAAATTCTCGGAAGTCTGAGGTCGATCCACAGGGAATTGATGAAGAAAATTCTTTGAGGTAAGGAAAAGATTTGTCACAAAAATAAAGGTGATGAAAATTGTTCACAAAATGAAAAGGATTTGCTTGGGTTAGAAGATCCACTCTCAGTATATAAATTAAGGACAAGATTATTTCTTTTTATAACTCAATTGGAATCCACGTATAACAGAGGTTCCAATCAGAGAATACAATACTCAAAGTTCTTTTAAAGTTATATATGTTGTTATATTATGGTTCTTTTAATTTTTCACTAATGCCAACACTTGTAAATGGGTTCAAGCATTCATTGTGTTAATATCTTGTTTACAACAAATCAAGATCTCCACTTTATAAGGAAGGTTTCTAACACCAACACTTGTAAATGGGTTCAAGCATTCATTGTGCCAATCATTTTTCTACAACAAATCAAAATCTCCACTTTATAAAGAGGGTTTCTAAATTGGTTAGAAACAAAATACAACACATATAATGACCACTTGATAATATAATATTCAAGCACAATAAATAGATTAACCTAATCTTATTTCATTACCAAAAGCTTCACCCTTTCACCCAAGAAAAATGAGAATTAGTTACTCATGAACAAGAATAAAGAAAGAGAAAAGAATAAGAAGATGAACATAATTTTCATTTAGAAGAAAAGAAAACTACAACAAGAGAAACAAATGATACAAGAATATGATCTTGATCTCTAAACTAAGATGAACCTAATGAGCAACCAATGATGCTTTTTATAGAGCATGAAGGGTACAAAATGACAAGGGGGTTGTTTAATGAGTATGAATGAGTGTCATGTTTGTCTTACCACTTGCACTAACTAATTCGGTGCCTAACTCCCAACTGTATTGATACAACTATAACTCTATCAAAACGTCAATGTTTGAAATTATGGTTTTCATGAAAGTTGAAGGGTTTTGTCTCAGCTTTCCAATGCCACTTTCAGCCCATTGTGACTCCTATAGCCCAAGATATGACCTAATATTTGCAAACTACTCAGGTTCTAGCTACAACACATTTGTTCTAACTTCCAGGCTCAATATGACCCACTAGACATCCTATTCAGCTCTGTAGCTCTTCATTAAAGTGTTAGATCTTCCTCTCAGCTTTCCTACAAGGTAAAGTTCATAATTTCTAGTTATCTATAACTCAAGTTATACCCGAAATGCAGAAACAGTGTAAAATTGTCATAATGCTAAAAAATATCATTAAGCCTAATTTGGAAGCCAAACTTGTAAAATGTGGCTAAACCTAATCAATTAAGTACTTAAAAGGTTTTAAAGACTAAATATGAAGGTTAAATAATGTATGAAAATTTTGTTTATCACGAACTGAGTCGCCTCTTAAGGATTAATATATCAATCAAACCAAATCAATATCACACAAGGGGGATTGTGTATACAGAATGTAAACATAATGATTAAATATAAGAAAGAAAATCAAATTACAAAGCAACTAATCCAAGAAACCGTCAGAAATCTAGTTGGCTTATCATCGATCACTAAAAATACATCTTGATTGAATCAATTAGTTAATCTATGATTGACCGAAATCTCTGCATTAAACACATAGAATTCAACGCTAGATAATCACCTAGAATTTAACTAACAAATAATTCATAAATCCACAATTGCTAGAATTATGCAACCTATGTTAGTTTAATAACCAGAATTCAATTAACTAAATTAACAAATCTGTCAACCTAACCTTCTTCAAATCATGTGACTAAACCATAATTAATCAATCATAATTTAATCACAAATCTTAATTAGGATTAAAGATTCAATCAAATCACATCACACAATAGAAATCTCTAATCATGTAATTCAAAATCCAAATCAAGAGAGAAAGAAGATAATTAATTCAATTCAAAATCAAAATTAGGAATAAAATCTCAGCCAAACCATAATTTCCTCAAGATCCTTGAATTCATCTCAGATAATTAGCTCTACATGGCTGCCACACACAATTTGCAAAAGAAAAAAGAAAACTCTAGGTAGAAGAATCAAGTAAAAACGGCATGGGTTCCTATCTATCTCAGATCCCTACTTTATAACAAAACAACTGACCTATAAATTAAGAATCTTAAGTTGCCCTTAGGTTAAAGTTCATCCTGTGCCTCTTAGCTTTACTTGACCACTGAAATCACTTCAATTAGGCTTAAGATGAGAGAGTTATGCCCAATTCACTCTTAACAGGTCTCTAATCTTGTCATCCGACTTCATAGGGGTGAAATGCCATAAAAAATTCTAGTTTTTATAATTTGTGGTCTACATAAGAAATGAATATCTATTTCTTAGCTTTCGAATGCCACTAATTTTAGGTCCATATCACACCTGTAGCCCGAATTATAGACCAATTAGTGCACACTGCTCGGGTTATGTGATAAAACCAAGTTCTGACTTCCAAGCCCAATTCGTCCACTAAATATCTGATTCAGTTCTGAGGCTCTTCATGAAAATTGTAGACCTCTTTCTTATCTTTCCTACAAGGTAAGATAAATAATGTTTAAATATCTAGAACTCAAGACATGGCCGAAATATAGAAATAGTGTAAAATTCTAATAATGCTGAAAAAATCAATAAAGCCCAATTTGAGCCCAAACTTAAAAAATGTAGCCAAAACCAATCAATTAAGCATATAAAAAATCCAAGAGACTAAATATGAAGGTTAACTAATGTATAAAAATCATGTTTAAAAGTTCTAGTACACCATGTCATCACATTTCTAATGAAATCAAGTGTAATACCATCACTCAACAATGATTTAGAAACATATATACGTACATTCTCAACGTTTGGATGCACAAACAATTGATTTGTTACATAAATACTAAGTTGTTATTCCCTTCTTAAAATATACCTAATAGTATCTTAACTCACACTACAAAGCATACATAAAGGATTCCAACAAATAAAAACCTCCACTTTCTCATAAATAAAACAAAGAACACACTATTCTTGGGTGATTAATCATTCAATGCTCCAGCGCTTAAGCGATCCATGACAGTAAAACTCCCTTAGCTTTTCTGTCACAAGGTGCTTAGGTGCCCAACTTTTAAGCGATTAGTCGCCTAGCACTTTGGCACTCTGGCCATGCGCAACTAAGCGCTCACTCTTTAAGCGCTTAGGCGCCCAACACGGTTCTGCTCTTTGGCCTTGGGTGATCAGACGCCCAACTTTTGGGCAATTAAGCACCCAACACTAGACTTTTCATGTCCTGTTCCATTAAATTTCCAAACAAACTCAGACCCCCAAAACAGATTCTAGGTAGTTCTCAACCTCATACAAGGTCCCTAAGCATGTTGTAATATTCATACACAAACTTAAACACTAATAAAGTGAAAAGATGAATTGAATATATCTCTTTCATACCCATTTTCCATATCTCAAACTAATGGAAAAACAAGAATACAAATATGTTCAAAAACACAACCTTACATAGAATAAATTATGAACACTTCATTTCCAACCATTGGAGGCAAGAACCAAACAACAAAACCACTTATGCCTCTCAAACCCATTTTTATCCAAACAAGCACACATCAAGCATCACAAAGGTAGAGGGAAAAAGAGTTATGCAAGAACAAACACCCTTATCTCTAGTGGTGTGATTAATGCTCAAACTTTGATCCTCTAGGCCTTCCTTGGTTCTTTCTCCTTTTCCTGCTTCTTCCTTTCTCTTTTTTCTTTTTTGTTTCCCTTTCTTTCTTATATTTCTGCTAAACTAGGATATGAGATGAGAGAAAAAATGAGTAAGAAAAGTCAAATATGAAGATAGAGAGATAGGGAGGTGGTCGAGAGTAAAAGGAGGATAGACTCCTTTGACTTTCAAGGCTTCCAAGAACTTTTGTATCTGTTAAGGATATCTTGATCTTCCATTCATGAGTTTACTATTTTCCATACGCATTAGGAAAATTTTTAGGACTTAATCCAATTTTCATACTCATCATTTAAAGACTATCCTTACACACTATTAACAGCAACTGAGGTATATTACACTTCCAGTGTAGGTAAAAATACCAAACTAATTCAGTTGATTACCAAAATTTTACTATATCTCATTCAAAGTATTTATAACCTAGAATTTAAATCTCCATATTTATTTCCATCATCTATGTCCACTTTACTCACACAAAGACTACATGGTGACACAGTCACTATAAGACTTAGGTCCCTAAAACTCTCTAAAAGCTCACTCTCTTAGACCATCATTCGGGACACATGTAGGAATTTCCTACTTACTGCATCAGCCACTACATTGGCTTTACCTGGGTGATACTTTAACTCAAAATCATAGTCTTTTAAAAACTTCATCCATCTCCTTTGTCTCATGCTCAATTTCTTTTGGTTGAACTAGTACTTTAAACTTTTATGATCATTGAACCCCTCAAACTGGACTCCATAAAGATAGTGTCTCCAGATCTTTATGGCAAATAACACTACTACAAATTCCAGATCATGAGTAGGGTAGTTCTCCTCATGAGGCCTTAATTACCTATATGCATAGGAAACTACTCTCCTATTTTGCATCAGAACACACCTTAAACCCTTCTTTGAAGCGTCATAATACACTTCAAAGTTCTCCAGAGGATCTGGAATTACTAAGGCAAGTGTAGTGGTCAATCGCAGCTTTAACTCTTGAAAACTATCTTCATAATCTTGTGTCCACTCAAAAGAACTACCTTTCCTAGTCAATCTAGTCAAAAGTAGTACTAACTAAGAAAATCCCTTAATGAACCTCCTATAGTACCCGACCAAACCTATAAAACTCCTAATCTCGATCATAATGGTTGGTCTATTCCATTGTACCACTACCTCTACCTTACTAGGGTCTACTGATATTCCCCCTTAAGAAATCACATCCCCCAAAAACTGCACTTCCTTTAGCCAAAACTCACATTTGGTTAATTTAGCAAACAACTTCTTCTCTTTAAGAATCTCAAAGACCACCCTAACATGTTGTTCATCTTCTTTCATTGTCCTTAAATAGATAAGGATATCATCTATCAAAATAATAACAAATTTATCTAGGTAGGGTCTAAAGATTCTGTTCATGTTGTCCATGAACATAGCAAGTGCATTGGTCAACCCAAAGGACATCACAAGGTACTCATAATGTCCATACCTAGTTCTAAAAGCAGTCTTAGGGATATCTTCTTCCTAACTCTTATTTGATGATAACTAGATCTTAGATCAATTTTTAAGAAAACCAATGCTCCTCTCAATTGATCCACCAGATCATCTATTCTGGAAATGGAAACTTGTTCTTGATGGTCACCTTATTCAACTGCCTATAGTCAACACACAATCTCATACTACTATACTATTTCTTTAGTAAAAGAATGGGTGCTCCCCATGGAGAAACACTAGGCCTGATGAATTGTTTGTCTAACAATTCCTCTATCTACGTCTTAAGCTCTGCTAACTCTAAAGGTGCCATTCTATAGGGTGCTATAGATATAAGTCTGGTTCCTGACACTAACTCTATTTCTCACTCAGGTGACAACTCAGCTATATCACTCAAAAATACTATTGGGATATTGGCAAGTGCACCAAATCGTAAAAGTAATAAATGATGAGTAGAGTATCTTTCTCGCGAGGATTATGTTGCTAATTACTAAGTTCGTTAAATTGATACTATTTAAACTATCAAAAAATATGAAAATTTATAAAAATGTAAATCAAAAGAAAACACTAAAAAGAAAATAGTTAAAAATATCAAGAATAAAAATTAAGGGTGAAAAACAATGATGTCAAAGTATTAGAGTTTAGATTTCACTTGAACTCTTTTGATGTAAATTCAAATATTGGTTTAACTAAGTTCTATTCCATGATTCATGATCAAATTCCCAAATCATAACATGTTCTATAACGTCTATTCCTAGCGAAGGCTTTATAAAAAATGATGGAATAAAAAGAAAGATCACAAAACCTACAACGTCTATTCCTAGCGATTGCAAAAATTTTGGTGTTTATCACATGTTCTAGGTTCATGCATAATTTTTTCAAATCATACATAAACCCTAAAATCATTCCCAAATTGATCAGGTTTAGAAAAAGATTAAAAGAAAAGATAAACACATAAATCATGAAATAAAAACTTAAATTAAACACAAAATCAAGTTTACATCATCAAAGGACAAGATCCATCATCACCCTAATGAAAGAGGTTTAGTTACACATGGAGAAAGAAGAAAACAAAGAGATGAATTCAACAAACTCCATGGAAGATAAGTGGAAAAGTTGAAGAAAATCTCTAATCTTCAAGCCTGGATGCGTCCACACTAAATTAAGGTTTGTGTTGTCACTTCTCTCTCTGACGGCTGCTCAATTCAGTGTCAAAGGGTGTAAATTTTCTATTTATAAATAAAAAATGTGTATTGTGCTCGCATCCAGTGCCTAGGCGCTGGGTTCTGGGCACTCAGGTGCCCAGAACATAAAACCAAGTTGTTTGTTGCTGCCATACGCGCGCTCTAGCGATGGCTTACCAACGCCTAGGTACTGGTGCTCTACAAACTTGTACGCTATTATGCCTTGTGAGCACCTGGGTGCTGGCTTCCCAATGCCTGAGTGCTAGATGACCAGAATGTTGGGTTCTTTTCTGCCATATGGGTGCTTGGGCGCTAGGCTTCTAGAAAACCAATTTAGGCTTTTCTTCCTTATTCAAGCATCCAATCTTTTTTCATGTGCAATTAACTATTAAAAATAATTAAAACACATTATAAGAACAAAGTTTAAAAAAAACATAATTAAATTAGAGAACAAAACTCAATGAAAAAGAATTAGAAGAAGATGAAAACCAAGATTTTGAACTATAAAAACATGGGATTTTAGAGGTTCATCACTCCCCCAAACTTAAGATTTTGCTTGTCCTCAAGCAAAAAGAAAAAGAATTAAAAGCAAAATAAAACAAAAAGAATAAACATTTAAAAACTCAAAACTTGCAGACTTAAACATGGTAATACTGGGTATTGAAAATCATTCATATCCTCATAAACTACTTCACAACCTCATTTCAAGTTATCATACATATATAATCCAAGTGTTACATCATCTTTCACGTGTAACTTCCACACATAAATGACTTCCTATAGACATGAATATAAGACCAAATCCTAGTCATAAAGTACAAGTTCAGGTAAGTTTATAAAAATGTAAATGCATATCAAACCCGCATCCATAAGGTTATTTTTTATCTCTCTCTCCACTAATGTAAATAATACAAAACCAAGGATTAAAAGAGTCTTTTAAAGCTTGTAATGTAAGGCCAAGGGTGAGGGTTAAGAAAGAAGGGGTAGGATAAAGAAAACAAAAGTTGAGATACAAAACCATGCAAAATTCAAAATTCAAGCCATAAAAATATTGAACAAGTGCAAAATGGAGCATAAGAATCAACCATTTTATATTTTTTTATTTCTTATATTTTTTTCCTTTTTTTTATTACTTCCACCCCAAACTTATTTCTTCACAACACATTAGGTGGACTTTCTTTCTTCATTTTTTTTATATAGCTCCTTTAATATCTCATGCATAAAAAATAACAAAAACTTGAATAATAAAATAATACAAGATATGCACTCAACAATGTGGAAATAAGTTTATTCCAATGATTTAATATGTTAAGTTTTCATGATGACAAACACAAGACAAAAAGAATGATGCTTATGCTTGATAGATGTGTTGAATATATGACAAATGCATTACAAAAAATTATTGATCATGTTACATAGATGTGCTTAATAAGATATATTGTATCATGCATGATTATGTACTTTATCTAGTTATATTTCACTTAATAATCATGCAATGAGATATATATAACATTCTTCATATAATATATCCAATAATGCTTTATATGAGTTATAATGAATTGATATTAGATTTGGCTCTATTTAAATGAAAATGTACAAAGTGTTCGTTGTTGCATCCTTTATAGAGATATCCATTAGTAATTGACAAATATCTTATTTGGATGTGTCTATGAAAGTCTTATATGTATGTTAGACTAACTAGAGTTATACATTTATGAATCTTACATATGAAGATATTAAATTATGAATTTGGACTAACTATATTTGTTTTAAATGAGCAATACTTTGTAGGATAGTCCAAGTACCAAGAGTGAGTATTACAATAAAAAAACAAAAGATCACAACTATGCTCAACTCAAGAAGAATGAGAATGAAAAGATGTTCCAAGCATTTATAAAATTTGAAGAGAAGAAATTTTTGGAAGCTTGGATTACATTAAGAATTGATGATGGCAAAAGATCAAGTCCCAAGGTTCTTCAAGAATAGCTTATAGGACTTAGATCTTATGTAAAGGTAAAAAAAGAATCACACTAAGCTCAAACAAGTTTTAAATTCTTTAAAAGTGTTTCTTACATGCTAAAATGCCCAACAAATTATTTTGGAAAGTTAGTCTTGGTGGTAGTTCAAACCTTTGAAAAATAGCTAAGTTTGTGTTTTACAAAACTGACCTTTGGTTACTCTTTTGATCATATCTTTCAAAATACTTTGAGTTTTGTCTGAAACTTTTTTATATGAAAACAGACTTAAAGATCTTTCTAATGAGTGGTCATTTGTTTTAAATGGATAAGTAACAAAGAAGTTATAACCATTTAAAGTCAGTTTTCAAAATTAGGGTGCCATAACTGGTTATTCATTAAGTCAGGAGCAAATTCTTATGTTTTTCAATAAGCTTCTAATCGATTAGGAAATTTCCCTAATCGGTTATATGATAAGTCAGAGGCATTGCCTCTTTGTTTCTAAAAGGCCTAACCGATTTGGCCAATTGTCTAACCGGTTATTGAGAATCACAGGAGCCAAAATTATAAGCTCCTAACCGATTAGGAAGTCCTCCTAACCGGTTATTCTAATTCTCAGAAGCTAAAACTAAAAGTCCTTAACCGATTAGGAGCTCATCCTAACCAATTAGGAAATGGTTATTTACAAACTAGAACATATTTTCAACGACTCTATTTTAGCATTTAATGCCTCCTAACCACCACTAACGGCTCGAAAATGCTTTGGGCTATAAATGAAAGTATTTGGGCATTTATGAAAGGTTGGAGAACAATTTGAAAATTACTCTTGAGCATTAAATTTGTGTTTCACTATCTATTTCTCCAAACCCTTGTTTTGAGCTTTAAAGTGTGAATCCTTAATACCCATACAGCTTCAATTTGTATTACTGACTCTAGAGTTTTAATTCTTCTATATCTTTTTTAATCTGTAAAGAGAGTGAGGTATCCCTGTTTTGAGGCTCAAGTACAAAGGCAAGGCATCCCAAGGTGTGTTGAGTATAACACCTCGACTTTTTGTTTTCCTTGAAAATAAATACTTTATATAATATTTATGAGTTTTTGTGAATTTTTGGGAATTTTTAATTATTTTGAATATTTTAATATTATTTTTAACTGTATGCCTGAATTTAGTTTTTTTTAAATATTTGAGTTTTATAATTTTTAAGATTTTGAAAATTTTTGTGGAATTTTCTGAGATTATGATTATTTTAATATTATTCTAAGATGTATGTGTGATTCAGGCAGATCCAGAAAAATAAAAATTTTTCCTGAACTAGAAAGTTTCAGACTGTCAAGGTGGGATCAAAGGATCTTACTAAATCCGAAATCGGGAACAATTGACAGAGATTTTCTGTATCTGAGTTTTTTATTATCCATTGTGTAATAATAGTAGTAGTTATTGACCATTGAGTAATATCTGTTAGAAAAATATCTTGATGGCAATGAGTCAAAGCGATGGACCAATGGTAAGCAGGAAGAAGGCAAATTGGATACTCAACTAGAAGAGGACAAATTCAACTTGACTACTTAAGCTAGAAGACAAATCCAATTTGACTACTTACTCTTTCAAGATATTTTAAGCTTGTCTTGTCATTCTTTTCTAGAAGCGATGACTCGCCATATTCTAGAAGGATGTGGAATGCTGACTCACCCAGTGACTTGTCACGATGAGTCACACATTCCAGAAGTTTCTCTTGATGGCTCAACTGGTGACTCAGCACTACGACTCACCATTCTGACTCAGTTGTTCTAGAAAATTCTATCATGACTCACCTAGTAAATATCTAAGGATAATATCTAGTGAGAAAATATCTCAGTAAAATATCTTAGACAAATATCTGAATACAAATATCTAGGTGAAAATATCTAAGTAGGAAATATCTAAGATATTTCTAATCAGAAAATGTCTACGCTAAATATCTCAAGTGTAATCATGAAAGCTGAAAATATCTAAGTTAAATATCTTAAGGGTAATCATGAACCATCATTACTAAGCTTTATGACTAACCAATAAGAATTGGTCAAACATAGTGGCTTGGACTTTATTATGAACCGTTGAATGAAAAACTTGATAAAAAGCCTTAGATCATCACCATTGATCTAATCAATAGTGTGAGAATAATCTTGATAAAGAAGCATATGACATCCACCTTAGATTTAATCAATGGTTAGGAGATGAAGTTAATTTTAATGGTTAGATATATTAGTTGAGAAACTAGATAATCTAACTTAGTTACTCTAATGGTCTAAGTAGTAACTAAATGAAACTAACTAAGTTAGCAAATACTTAGAATCTATAGTTACAAGAAAATATCTAGAGTTTCTAAAATCATTACCTAAGCATGACTTAATCATATAACTAGATAGTTAGAATATAATTAAATTATTTAACTAAATTAGTTTAAATGCAACTAGATGACTTAACTATTTAAGCTAAATATAACTAAGAATTAAAATAGAATCAAAACTTAGTTACTTGCTCCTTGAGCTCCACGACCACTAGGTTTTTCTAGGAGGTTCTTGATTCATCTTTTATGATCAAATGATGACCACTTGATGACCAAGGCCATGTGCATCCATGTGAAGCCATGTGCTTAAGCTTTTCTTGTTGAACATGCTTTGGACTTTCCTATTCAAGTGATTACACGGCCATCCATTTGGCTAATAGGCTTTTCATTTCATTTCTATCACTTTGTGATACAATCAATTCTCTCATCTTTTCTCCAAGGCACCACACGGCCAACCCTTGCAAAATAGACTATTTCACTTCATATCTAAACACTTTGTGACCATAAGATTCTATCATCTTTTCTATCATTCAGGAACACCAAGAACTCCATCTTCTTCCTTTCTTGAGACATTCCACCCCTACACCTAAATTCCACATCCAAACTTCAATAATTTTATACAACCTTAGATCTAGAACCTATACACAATCCTAAGATACTTTGTAGTTAAGAACTTAGCCTAGTTCTATCATCTTCAACCTTGTTCTTCAAGTTGGAGATCAAAAAGTTCTTACCTTTCTTACCTTGTGAAGCTCACGGCCAACCACCCTAGGACCACCTTCTAAGTTTGTTTAATTTCAACCAATCATACTTCTTGAATCCTCACATTCTTCTAAGACGCTTTAATGTTGAGACTTTGATTAAATTCCATCATCTTCAAGCTTAAAGTCTTGAATTTAAGTTCTAAGATTTTAAGGTAAAGATCTTGAAATTTGATTTCTAGTTTAATTTTTAGAATCCTAAGACCATGATTGATCTATGGTCATCTTGATCAAGCATTAGATACTAATTTGTATGTGTTTGTTTTGATTCTAAGAATTACTTGGTGGTGAAAGTTTGATACAAAGAGAGTCCTACGAGGAGCTAGGAGGACATCAACCAGGTAAGAGGGAGATTAACCTCATCGGTCATATGTGGCGGTGAAGGAATGGAATTGTTTATGTTTGTGAGTGAAAATTTCATGTGAGAATTTATTCACTCGATTGTGTAATCATTAATTTGTGCTTATTGGATTATATTGTGTGATTGTTTTATTGCTTTGACAAGTATGCATGATTTATATATATATTTGGTATGCTTATAGCTTTGATAATATGCTTACATGTATGATTTGGAAAGCTTGATAATTTCTGTATAACTTAAGATGTGATTCATATGATGAGAAAATTTGTATGAAGACTCTAAAGAGCCTAGAGGCACACAGCCTCATCACTACAAAGAGGACTAAGGATTCTAAATTATTTTCAAAATTGAGGATTAAATGATTTTATGACAAAAAATTTAATTATGTAATTTTATAAGGATTTAAAGTGTTAGGAAATGGTTTATATATGAATTTTGAAGCAATATATGAATTCGGCCAACATGCCATTTTTTATGTTCAAAATCCAAAACTATTTTACTAAGCGTAGACTTAGGTGTTTTAATAGTAAGAATTCAATTTGGTAAGATTATGAATTTAAAATGATATTTTAGAATTAAAATTAGCTTAATTAACGCTATGTAGTAAAATAAAAGCCAATACTTGAAATTTACTAACGTATAGCTCACCCGCTGGGTTTTGAAGCGTGTTAGGAAAATTTGAGCTATAATATCCTGAGTAAAATTAAGAAATACAATTTTTTGGGAAATAGTAGAAAATACTAATTTTAAGGGGACTATATCACAAATATTATTTAAAGAGGGACTATTTTGGAAATATTATTTAAAGATGGACTATTTTGGAAATATCATCTAAAGAGGGACTATTATGTAAATATTATTTTATAGAATGACTATTATGTAAATAATAAAAATAAAGTAAATTTTTGGTATTAAATGAGAAAAATCTTATTTTGGACTTAAAATATGTTAGAAATAATCTACGCGATTGAGAAAACATTTTAAAATCTTTATGCGATTGAGAAAATGTTGAAAAATCTTTATGCAATTTGAAAACGTAACAGAAGTGTTATGTGATTGTGAAAACGCAATAACATTACTATGCGATTGAAAGAAACAGCGAGTGGATCCGAGTTGATCTTTGGTATTATATAGTTATATGAGCGGTTACATAATATCATTGATACTAATGGTATTAGACAATTGTATGAGCGATTACGTTCATATCATTGGGAATAGTACAATAGTACTTTGATTCGATTAAATATGCTTTTGAGCATTATACGGTGATACTGCCATATGACAGCATATGAATAAGAAATACTATGTGATCAATGATAGTATATGTTTGAATTAATTATCATGCATAGAAAAGCATATTCGCTTAATTTGTTGGGGTGTTTTATGCCTAAAGAATGAACAGAAACTTATAGGATAGTGGATCGTGATAGATCTTGGGGGATGTTAGGATTATTACCACCGTGATTATTATATCACGTAATACCCCTGGCCTGTGGACATTGATTGCAACGCACTGGCAAGCCTGACAACCACTTTTACTTTTCATTATCCAGCATAGACTGTCTTTTAGGGGGGACCGATTTTCTGGAACGTTCATCTTTGATATTGAGTTAGCTCCATGGAGTAAGATCTAGTTGCATCGTGCATATGCATAGTCATCATTTCTTACTATCGTGATATAGTATTTATTGTAGGATTGTGGTATTATCATTATGGCTGATATTATGTTGCAAGTTTAATGGATTATTTATCTATTAATTGTCATGAATATATTTGCTGATTTTATATTAATCTGTGGATTGTATGTATGGAATGACATTGTTGTTCGTATTGTTTCTTTGCTGCCATATTGGTATGCGATGTAGGGGATCTCACCTCTTTGCTATTTTATTCTGTCTATTTCTATTTTATGTCTACATCTGTGAAGACGGTGATGGCTGCAAGGAGGGATCAACTAGGTTTCTTTAGACTACAATTTCTTGAAGGCACTGAGGCTTGGCGTGTCCATTGGGACTCAGAGTATATAGAGTATTGTGGCAACATTTCTTTATCCGCCAGTAGGACTCGCGATGGGGTCATTACTGTGGAAATAGGTTTGCCCCAATGATTTAATATGTTAAGTTTTGATGATGACAAATACAAGACAAAAAGAATGATGCTTATGCTTTATAGTTGTACTTAATAAATGACAAATTCACAAAAGAATGTTGACCATTATCCAACATAGACATTCATCATATTATATCCAATAATATTTTATATGGGGAATTAATATTTATGTCTATGAAAGTCGCATGTTAGACTATCTTTATGATATTGAGTTATGAATTTGGACTAACTATGTTTGGTTAAGTGAGCAATATTTTGTAGGATAGTTCAAGTAGGAATGAAAATGAAAAGATGTTCCAAGCATTTGCAAGTTTTGAAGAGAAGATTTTCATCGTTACATCATATGCATAGTCATCATTTCTTACTTATAGGACTTAGATCTTGTGTAAAGGTAAAAGGAATCACACTAAGCTCAAACAAGTTTTAAACATATTTTTAAGTGTTTCTAAAATGTTTATATGCCCAACCAACTATTTTGGAAAGCTAGTGGTAATATTTCATCTATAAAAAATAGCCAAGTTTGTGTTTTGAAAAACTGACATATAGTTACTCTTTTGATCATAACTTTTAAAATACTTTGAGTTTTACTTTGAAACGTTCTCATTTGAAAATAGACTCAAAGATCTTTCCAATGACTGGTCATTGTGCTTTAAACGGATAAGAAACGAAAAAGTTATGACAATTAAAGTTTGAGTTTTGAAAATCTGACCTTTGGTTACTATTTTGATCATATCTTTCAAAATACTTTGAGTTTTATTCTGAAACTTCTTTCATATTAAAGTAGACAAGTTTCCAATGAATGGTCATTTTCTTTAATTGGATAAGAAATGAAGAAGTTATGACCTTTTAAAGTCGGTTTTGAAAACTAGAATATATTTGCTCATATTTATATTAATGAAGCTTGTAATGATTACAAAGTGATTTCTAACGTATAAACGTATGGAATGACATTGTTGTTAAAACTCATTGGGCTATTAAAAGTTTTGGAGAACATTCTGCCATTGAAAACGATATTGGTATGCGATGTTCAACTTGTATTATCCACTCTTGGGATCTCACCTACTTTGCTATTTTATTACTCTTGTGAGAGTTTCTATTTTTCTATTTTGATGTCTACATCCCTTGTGTGTGAGACTCAAACACAAAGGGTGAGGTATCCCAAAGGTGTTGTGAGTGCTCTTCATTATAAAGGTCATCAAGCACCCGATCAACTAGGTTTCTTTGACTCTTGTATGTACAAAGGTTTTCTTGTCTAGGAGATAGTGAAGAAAATCTCAAGTTAAGCTTGAGGCTTAGGCGTGTCCATTAAATTCTTGGTTTGACTCAAAAATTCAAGTATATATTTAGTATTGATGTTTTGATTGTTAATATTTCTTTATCCTTAGTTCATCATATATCCCAGTTGTATTTGAGTACTCGCGACATTTATTAGACTTATTCCGGCATTTATTAATTGAGTCAAAATGCACTTTGTCACATCTTTTACGCCATGGCTTTACTACATCTTTTACGGTTGTTTATGCAAAGTTTGTTTTACCTAACAGGGAGTTGTGGAATGATTTTCACTATACTCCTAGGGGGAACTTTGATTTATCTATGGGTCGAATTTCTATCCATCGAGACATTCCCAGCTAGGGAATTTGTCTTCTGACAAGGGCTCATATGTTAGGTGTTATGTTTTGAGTATGTAAATATAATGAATGTATAGTTGTAGTAAACTCTGTTTAAATGAAAGTATTTTGTTCATTTATTATATTTTAAGTTTCCTTAATTTGATCAATTGATGTTTTTCGCGAAAAAGAAATTTTGAAACCTGTATTTAAGTAATGTTAAATATTTTATAACTTAGGAAATTAATTAATTATATGGAGTTAGTATGAATGTGATGCCCTTCGGAGGGGGTGTTACATTAGTTGGTATCAGAGCCCAAATTAGAGTCTTTTGGGTTTATGGGTAGGTTTATCTTGTTTGTGCTGTGTTTTTCTCTGACACTGAACACATGGATATATTGTTTGATTTTTGAAAGGAGACGATGTTGTTTGAAATGGTTACGTTTGGTTTCTTCGTGTTTTGATTTATTTGCCTTTGAAGAAAGACAATGGATTGCGGTAGACGTAAGCATGTGGACGCAAGACGTGCCGATGATCGTATAGTTGTAACAAGAAGTGTAATGCAGAGGATGACTGACGTAGCAATACAACAGAGTCAGAAGATCATTCAGCAGCAGGAACTGATAACTGAACTTCAAGGTTTTTTAGAGTTAGAGCAATCTCATGATGTAAGAAGCTGTAACTTTGGACCAACTAGGATCCCAAAGGAAAGGAAGTGTAAGATTAATCGATTTCAACAAGAGTCGTATATACGACCACCGGGGAAGCAACAACTAATAAATAAAGGAGGTACTAGTGGCAACGATTTTGGTCAGACTGTGGCACCGCCAATAAAGTGTTTGAAGTGTGGAAAAGGTCATTGGGTGAGAGATTGCATGATAAAGGGTATAATTTGTTTTAGATGTGGAAAGCCCGGCCATGTCTCGAAGGATTGTGATCAACTGAAGATGGAATCTTCTGTTACTAATGAACGTACGGTAAGATCTCAAGTAGGAGAAGGGGTCAATACAAAGAGTGGAATGGGAACGTTCAAATATAAAGACTTAAGAAACGAGGACGCTGTGTCATAGACAGTAATCTTAAAACTGTGTTGTATAACTCACAAGGTAACCCATTCTCTTATAGTCTGTGACAGTGTGAACCTTTTGGGGTTATCTGTGTTTTTGTTTTCTTTTATAATGCTACTTCAACTTCTAAATTTGCTGTTATTACTCGAGTATGTTTAAACCTATCCTATTACTATTTTTCGATTGGAACTTTTCTGTTGGTTTTGTTTATCTATTTCTTTCACAAATAGACAAAGTAAATCGATTTGAGTTATCTGTGTCTTTGTTATCTTTTGATCCAAGTATTTCTACTCTTCTTGTTAGACTTGTTATTTATACTCAAGTTTTCTAACTCTACCCTATATCTATTAAAGATCGAATCTCTTTTGTTGATTTGATTTATTTATCTAAAATCACATTTATTTGAGAGCTTGACTTTATAAATGAATTAGTTATATTCCAACCATATCCTACTAGATTGTTTCAATGAAACGTTAGTGTTTCTTGAAACTAAGATTTTTGGATTTGAATCTAGAAATTGAATCCAGAAAGTTCATTTCTAAATTTATTGGACCATGTTCATTTCAAAATCTATTAGACCATCTCAAATTCTTTGTTGGATAAATCTGGTAATCTACCAAATAGCCTTATCACTTTTCTTTCTAACCTTCAAAGTGTCTTCTATGAATCCTAATTGAGAAAATATATTCTTGATTCAAACCATGTTATAGTACTAAATATAGTACAATTAGAAAGAGAACCTGATCTATGATACTTTTTTTGTTAAAATTAAGGATAAGCGAGTGAAATAACTTATTCTGGAAAAGGTAATCTGGAACGATATGACGGGAAATACAACATGGAAATTAGAAAACAAAATGAAAAGATGCCGCTATTTTCTTCAAGATCAATTCAGAGTAATGAATGTTTTTGTGATATTCACGAATTACATACATAAGGATCTTTCTTTCCTATTTAGACAGATTTGTCGTTATCTTTATTGATGACATTCTGATCTATTCTCAAAATCCAAAGAAGTATGCTGAACATCTAGATGCAGTTCTTCAAATTTCTGAAGAAGAAGAAGTTATATGCGAAGCTGGTCAAGTGCGAATTTTGATTTAAGGAACGGTAGTGATGTATGCTTCAAGACAAGGAAAGTGCATGAGAAGAATTAGCTAATTCATGTTTTGGATTTTACGATTACTGTTTTATATTGAAGATCTAAAGACGTTTCTTTTCTACAATGTCTACGGTAAATCACATGAGCTTGGAGTACCTGTTTGATCAAGAAGGAGTTGGATACGAGGAAGAGATGACAGTTAGAATTTTTAAAGGACTATGATTATGATTCAAAAAATCTGATGGAGGAATTCAAGAAAAGCTGGAGGATCATCTGAAACGACTTAACTAGAGATGCTACGTGGGAGCTGGTAGACTAGATAAAGACATCACATCCTTTTTGTTTTTATATGTAAGAGAAATTTCGAGGACGGAATTTTTTTTAGAGGGGGAGAGTTGTAACACCTCGATTTTTTGTTTTTCTGGAAAATAAATACTTTACATAATATTTATGAGTTTTTGTAAATTTTTAAGAATTTTTAATTATTTTGAATATTTTAGTATTATTTTAATTATTTTAATATTATTTTTTAATCGTATGCCTTAATTTAGTTTTTTCTAAAATATATGAGTTTTATAATTTTTAAGATTTTTGAAAATTTTTGTAGAATTTTTTAAGGTTGTGATTATTTTAATATTACTCTAAGCTGTATGTGTGATTGAGGTGGGCCCGGAAAAATAAAATGTTTTCCTAGACCAGAAAGTTTTGGATTGTCAAGGTAGGATCGGGGGATCTTACTAAACCTAAAACTAGGAACAGTTGACAAAGATTTTCTATATCTGAGTTTTCTATTATCCATTGTGTAATAATAGCAGTAGTTATTAACCATTGGTTAATATCTGTTAGAAAAATATCTTGATGGCGATGAGTCAAAGCGATGGACCAATGGTAAGCAGGAATAAGGCAAATTGGATACTCAACTGGAAGAGGACAAATTCAACTTGACTACTTAAGCTAGAAGACAAATCCAATTTGACTACTTACTCTTTCAAGATATTTTAAGTTTGTCTTGTCATTCTTTTCTAGAAGTGATGACTCGCCATATTCTAGAAGGATGTGGAATGCTGACTCAACCAGTGACTTGTCACGATGAGTCACACATTCCAGAAGTTTCTCTTGATGACTCAGCTGGTGACTCAGCACTATGACTCACCATGCTGACTCAGTTATTCTAGAAAATTCTATCATGAATCACGTAGTAAATATCTAAGGATAATATCTAGCGAGAAAATATCTCAGTAAAATATCTTAGACAAATATCTAAATACAAATAACTAGGTGAAAATATCTAAGTAGGAAATATCTAAGATATTTCTAATCAGAAAATGTCTACGCTAAATATCTCAAGTGTAATCATGAAAGCTAAAAATATCAAAGTTAAATATCTTAAGGGTAATCATGAACCATCATTACTAAGCTTTATGACTAACCAATAAGAATTGGTCAAACATAGTGGCTTGGACTTTATTATGAACCGTTGGATGGAAAACTTGATGAAAAAGCCTTAGATCATCACCATTGATCTAATCAGTGGTGTGAGAACAATCTTGATAAAGAAGCTTATGATATCCACCTTAGATTTAATTAATTGTTAGGAGATGAAGTTGATTTTAATGATTACATATGTTAGTTGAGAAACTAGATAATCTAACTTAGTTACTCTAATGGTCTAAGTAGTAACTAAATGAAACTAACTAAGTTAGCAAATACTTAGAATCTATAGTTACAAGAAAATATCTAGAGTTTCTAAAATCATTACCTAAGCATGACTTAATCATATAACTAGATAGTTAGAATGTAATTAAATGATTTAACTAAATTAGTTTAAATGCAACTAGATGAATTAACTATTTAAGCTAAATATAACTAAGAATTAAAATAAAATCAAAACTTAGTTACTTGCTCCTTGAGCTCCACGACCACTAGACTTTTCTAGGAGGTTCTTGATTCATCTTTTATGATTAAATGATGACCACTTGATGACCAAGGCCATGTGCATCTATGTGAAGCCATGTGCTTAAGCTTTTCTTGTTGAACAAGCTTTGCACTTTCCTATTCAAGTGATTACACGGCCATGCATTTGGCTAATAGGCTTTTCATTTCATTTCTATCACTTTGTGATACAATCAATTCTCTCATCTTTTCTCCAAGGCACCACCCGACCAACTCTTGCAAAATAGACTATTTTACTTCATTTCTAAACACTTTGTGACCACAAGATTCTATCATCTTTTCTATCATTCAAGAACATCAAGAACTCCATCTTCTTTCTTTCTTGAGACATTCGGCCCCTAAAGCTAAACCCCACATCCAAACTTCAATAATTTTATACAACCTTAGATCTAGAACCTATACACAATCCTAAGATACTTTGTAGTTGAGAGCTTAGCCTAGTTCTATCATCTTCAACCTTGTTCTTGAAGTTGGAGATGAAAAACTTCTTACATTTCTTGCCTTGTGAAGCTCACGGCCAACCACCCTAGGACTACCTTCCAAGTTTGTTTAATTTCAACTAATCATTCTTCTTCAATCCTCACATCCTTCTAAGACTCTTTGATGTTGAGGCTTTGATCAAATTCTATCATTTTCAAGCTTAAGTCTTGAATTTAAGTTCTAATATTTCAAGGTAAAGATCTTGAAATTTGATTTCTAGTTTGATTTTTAGAATCCTAAGACCATGATTGATCTATGGTCATCTTGATCAAGCATTAGATACTAATTTGTATGTGTTTGTTTTGATTCTAAGATTTACTTGGCGGTGAAAGCTTGATACAAAGAGTCCTACGAGGAGCTAGGAGGACATCAACCAGGTAAGAGGGAGATTAACCTCATCCGCTTTATGTGGTGGTGAAGGAATGGAATTGTTTGTGTTTGTGAGTGAAAAATCCATGTGAGGATTTATTCACTCGATTGTGTAATCATTGATTTGTGCTTATTGGATTATATTGTGTGATTATTTTATTGCTTTGACAAGTATGCATGATTTATATATATATTTGGTATGCTTATAGCTTTGATAATATGCTTACATGTATGATTTAGAAATCATGATAATTTCTGTATAACTTAAGATGTGATTCATATGATGAGAAAATTTGTATGAAGACTCTAAAAAGCCTAGAGGCACATGGCCTCATCACTACAAAGAGGACTAAGGATTCTAAATTATTTTTCAAATTAAGGATTAAATGATTTTATGAAAAGAAATTTATTTAATTTTATAAGGATTTAAAGTGTTAGGAAATGGTTTATATATGAATTTTGAAGCAATACGTGAATTTGGCCAACATGTCATTTTTTATGTTCAAAATCCAAAACTATTTTACTAAGCATAGACTTAGGTGTTTTAATAGTAAGAATTCAATTTGTAAGTTTATGAATTTAAAATGATATTTTAGAATTAAAATTAGCTTAATTAAGGCTATGTAGTAAAATAAAAGCCAATACTTGAAATTTACTAACGTATAGCTCACCCTCTGGGTTTTGAAGCACATTAGGAAATTTTGAGCTGTAATATCTTGAGTAAAATTAAGAAATACAATTTTTTGGGAAACAGTAGAAAATACTAATTTTAAGGGGACTATATCGAAAATATTATTTAAAGAGGGACTATTTTAGAAATATTATTTAAAGATGGACTATTTTGGAAATATCATCTAAAGAGGGACTATTATATAAATATTATTTTATAGAAGGACTATTATGCAAATAATGAAATAAAGTAAATTTTTGGTATTAAATGAGAAAATTCTTATTTTGGACTTAAAATATGTTAGAAATAATCTATGCGATTGAGAAAACGTTTTAAAATATTTACGCGATTGAGAAAATGTTGAAAAATCTTTACGCGATTTGAAAATATAACAAAAGTGTTACGCGATTGTGAAAATGTGATAACATTGCTACGCGATTGAAAGGAACAACGAGTTTTCCTGTAGAGCCAACATATTGAACCAAGTAATTTGTCAAACTGAAGTATTGGACCTGAGTGGATCTTTGGTATTATGTAGTTGTATGGACGATTACATAATATCATTGATACTAATGGTATTAGACAATTGTATTGGCGGTTGCGTTAATATCATTGAAAACAGTACAACAGTACTTTGATTCGATTAAATATGCTTTTGAGCATTATACAGTGATACTGCCATGTGACGGCGTATGAATAAGAAATATTGTGTGATCAATGACAGTATATGTTTGAATCAATTATCATGCATAGAAAATTGTATTCGCTTGATTTGTTGGGGCGTTTTATGCCTAAAGAATGAACAGGAACTTACAGGATAATGGATAGTGATAGATCTTGGGGGATGTCAGGGCGCGGTGATTCACATGGTGGAGTTATTACCACCCGTGATTATTATATCACGTAATACCCCTGGCCTGTGGACACTGATTGCAACACACTGGCAAGCCTGACAACCACTATTGCTTTTCATTATCCAGTATAGACTGTCTTTTTGGGGGGACCGATCTTCTGGAACGTTCATCTTTGATAGTGAGTTAGCTCCATGGAGTCGGATCTAGTTGCATCGTGCATATGCATGATTAGAATTTTTACTATCGTGATATAGTATTTATTGTACGATTGTGGTATTATCATTATGGTTGATATTGTGTTGCAAGTTTAATGGATTGTTTATCATTATGGCTGATTCTTTTCTTTGCTGCCATATTGGTATGCGATGTAGGGGATCTCACCTCTTTACTGTTTTATTATGTCTATTTCTATTTTATGTCTACATCTGTGAAGATGGCGATGGTTGCAAGGAGGGATCAACTAGGTTTCTTTAGACTACAGTTTCTTGAAGGCGCTGAGGCTTGGCGTGTCCATTGGGACTCAGAGTATATAGAGTATTGTGGCGACATTTCTTTATCCGCCAGCAGGACTCGTGGTACGCGTAAAATACACTAAGAGCAAATGCACTTTATTGCCAAGTAATATAGGACTTGAGTCCCAGTTATCGATCCCACGAGGAATAATTAATAATTACTAGATTCGCAAAACCCTTTGTTATCCAAATAATGAAAATTGTGTGAAGGAATTCAAATTAAAATTAAAATAATAAATAAAGAAAAGTGATGAGCAATAAAACAAAAAAAAAGATAATCAATGAGAAAGAGACTAGGATGCAAGGTTCACTTAAATCCAATTATTCAGATTTTCTTTCAATTATGATGTAGGTAATTCTTTTGCCCATATTCTCTTACCTGCTATTGAATCCCAATGGTCATAGATGAAATAATATTCTATTCCTAAATTAAATCACCTATTTGGTCATTTAGTTGAATTAATTAGGAATGCATTAAGCTTCAATTCAAGAGATAAACTAACATACCTGTCAATTCCATTGGTAGGAAAAATTGATGTTTGGTCATTCGTCAATCTAATCCTGGGCTTACCATATAGATCCACTCATTGAATGCGGATGGTCATTGGTCAAACAATGAATTAACACATGCCAAAAGTAATCAAGTTATGGCAAGAATGCAAGTAATATGATAAACCCAAATGATAATATAGGACTTGAGTCCCAGTTATCGATCTCGTGAGAAATAATTGATAATTACTAGATTCGCAAAACCCTTTGTTATCCAGACAATGAAAAGTGTATGAAGGAATTCAAATTAAAATCAAAATACCAAATAAAGAAAAGTAATGAGCAATTAAACAAAGAAAAGATAATCAATGAGAAAGCGAACAAGATCCCCCATAGCCCTAGCTATGGGTTTAGCTACTCATATTCAGTAAAAACAAACCCATATCAGAATACAAATCCATAGAAAGAAAACTCAAAGAAAAAGGGAAACTACAAAGAAAGAGAAATCAAAACCCCTTTAATGGAGATTATGATCTCTAAGTCTTCAAGAATCAATTCTCCTTCAAGCCGTCCTCCAAGGTCTGCTGTTGCAAAATAACTCTCTCAGGATTAGGGATTTTTTGCATAATATGCTCAATGTGTTAAATTTGGCGTAACTTTCTCATTATATTGAAATTCACGTCTGTTGTTACTCTCTCAGTGCCTAGGCTCCCAGTTCTGAGCGCTCAAGCTCTCAGCCACTTAAACCAAAATGTGCACTGCTACACATTGCGCGCTCAAGCGCTCTCCACCCAGCGCTCAAGCACTGGAACATTAAATCACCGTTGCTACATGCGCTCTGGGCGCTCAGGCGCCCCAGCACCAATGCTCAAGTGCTGGTCACTGATGCTAAAGTTCTTCTTTTCCTGCTTCTTTGAATGCTCATTCATCTCCAAATGTAATTACCTGACAAAACACACAAAACACTTAATAAAAACACAATTAAACAATACTAAAAATATAACAAAACTAACAAACAAAATTCATTAAAAATAAATAAAAGGAATATGAAAAACTAAGAAATTGAACCGTAAAAATATGACATGTTGACGGTTCATCAACTCCCCTACACTTGAGCTTTGCTTGTCCTCAAGCAAAGAATAGGAGTCAACAATAAAATCAAACTTAACAACAAGAAACATGAATCAAAGGAAAATTTCACAGTTAAAAGAAATTGAAGTTCAGCAATCAAATCCAGTTGAGCAAGATCTTTTAGCACTTAAACAATTAAAGGTTTGAGTCTAACTTGCAATTATTCTCTTCATCAAACATCTGAGATCACTCAACTTACCATCGCTCAAGTGTTTAAAGGACAAAGAGATCACTCAAATTTCTCTTGAAAAATGTAATACCATAGGCTTGCTTATGAATCTCATCTTCACTTGGGTTCACATACAACACAAGAATCAAAAAGACTTTCCTTTAGTTGTAACAAGGCCAAAGGTATAATGAAGGGTACGAAAAAAGGATAAAATAGGGTAAAGATTGCTCATGAATAAATCAATACAAAGTAGAATCATACTGAAAAGATGACAGATAGAGCATAATGCACAAGAATATAACAACTTCTCACTTTCAACCCAACATTTTCATTATTCTTCACCAACAATTCTTTTCTTTCTTCTTTCTTTTTCATTTTTTTTTTCCAAATTTTTTTTCAACCCTTGAAGACAAAAGCAACCTTTCAAGATTTTTCAATCAACACATCAATTGCTCCAAAGAATTCAACCTGATTATTCAATTGGGTATTCAAAGAATCAATTTCAGGCTCAAATGGGGCAACTAAGGGGTTATTTAATCAATGCAACTCTAGAAGTCAAGAAAGAATTAAGCCTAAGTGCCTTAATCATATTTAAGTATGTATGTGAATCATTAAAGCCTCAACAAGATATCAAAGCAAGTTCTAGCGTACATCAATCAAGAGAAAACTCACTCTAGAAAAAAAAATCCAATCATTAAGGCTCAAAACTCACTTTCTGGCTAGAGTTAATAAAGAGAACAAGAGCAAGCAGACATGGCTAATTTCCAACTAAAGATGCTAAATTTCACTTTACTTCAATGAAAAAGATTGCTTCACACATTATCAGCTCATGATCAATGGAATGCCCTTTAAAACATATCTCCATCAGCTCATAATAAATCAAGAAATTAACACATAATTCCAGCTTAATTACCAACATTAAATCAAGTGCTTAAACAAATTTTTTTTATAAAAATTGTAAAAATACCCCCCACACTTAAGATAAACATTGTCCTCAATGTGGAAGAAAAAGAAATAAAGGGGGTAAAGAAAAGAACAACATAACTTGATGGACAGTGACACAATGTCAGGCAAAGGAGAAGTACAAGAGTCAGCGCAGCAACAGAATCTGGAAAATAAAATCCTAAACACATGAGTAGAATCTAAAAGAATAACAAAAATAACAAAAATAACTAAAATAAAATAAAAGAAGAAGAAACACAAGTTACCTCTTATGAAGCGCTTGTTTAACGTTATTAGCTCGATGTTACCTTTTCAGAAGAATCAAGGTGGCTTAAAGTAAGAGAAATAAGAGGACGCCTTCTTCTTTTCAAAGCAGTGCCTCCTTCCTTCAACAATGGCCTTGGGATTGCTTCCGTCAATATTCTGAACTTGACAAGAGCTTGACTGTCCCAATTACACCTTGACTCCACTAGGCCATGGTGGTCATACTCGATCAATAGATAAAGGACCAATCTGTAAAGAAGCATGGATCTAAGGAGGACCTTTATTTGTTTCAGCAGCTTGACATTCCAACAAATCAACATCAACATTGTATGATGGCGGGGGGTCTTTAATAGCTAAGGTTTCCTACTTCTTAGCTTGAACAAAATTGATAGGAGCATGGAGATTTGACATTGAGGAAGATTTAGCCTCCCTAAAGACATTAATGATCACATGATCTCCATCCACTCTCAAAATGAGCTCACCCTGAGGTATATCTATCACAGCTCTAGAAGTGGCCAAAAATGGTCTTCCAAGAATGAGAGGAATATCAGCATCCTCTTCTATATCTAGCATCACAAAATCGACTGGGAATATGAATTTATCCACATTCACTAAAATATCCTCCACCACACGGCGCGGGTAAGCGAAAGATCTATCAGTCAACGGTAGTGAAATGTTGGTGGGCTTCAGTTCCTACATTCCCAATTTCTTAAACACAGAGATAGGCATCAAATTAATACTAGCTCCCAAATCACATAATGCCTTATCAAAATAAGAGTTACGAATAGTGCAAGGAATAGTAAAACTCCCTAGATCTTTCAATTTTAGGTGTAACTTCTTTAAAAGAATGTCAGAACACTCCTCAGTAAGACATACAGTCTCAAATTCCTTAAGCTTGCGTTTCTTTGTAAGTATTTAATTCAAAAACTTTGCATACTTAGGTATTTGAGAGATAGCTTCAACGAATGAAATATTAATTTATAATTTCTTAAATATCTCCAAGAATTTGGCAAATTGTTGATCTGGCTGATTGTTCTTGAGTCTCTGAGGGAAAGGGATCTTGGCATATAGTGATGGTTCATAAAGCGCGCTCTGCTCACGATCCTTCTTCGCTCTCTGCCACTTCGGTGCTTTCTTTGCAACCTCTCTTTTATTAACATCTTGAATTAAGACATCTTCAGTAAGGACATCATCTTTCTTTGTCTTAATTCTTGATGAGCTAGATGCTTCAGTTGCCTTCTCATCATCATGCACTAACTGAACAAGAGAATCTCTAAGCTCTAGCATTTCTTTCTTTTGAGAGGACTCCTCAAGTTCCTTACCACTTCTAAGGAAATTGCATGGGCCTGTTACATCGGATTAGTCTCAGTAGTGCTAGGCAATGTCCCTGGTGCCCTCGCTGTCATCAATGAAGTCAGCTGACTGATCTGAGTCTCCATATTCTTCATTATGGCATCAGAATTCTGCATGTACTTCATAACCAGATCTTCAAAACTCAACTTCTCTGCAGGTGCTTGAAAACCAGGAGGTGGTGGTAGAACTCTCGGTTGATTCTGCTAATAGCCTTGCTGATTTCCCCATTTGAAATTCGAGTGATCCCTCCAACCAGGATTATACATATTCGAATACAGATTGTACTGCTGCCGATTGGAATTACCAACAAAATTAACTCCTTCAGGCTTGGGGGCAAAAGGACTACCAAGTTGACAATTTGTACTTGTATAACCCTATCCTCCACATGCGTCACAGATGATAGGTGGAGCTGCACTATTTGTCACCATCAAAATCTCCACCTTCTTTGTCAAAGCTTCCCATTGACTCAAAATTGCTGTAGAAGAATCAACAAAATGTACACCTGCTTATTTCTTAAAAGCTTTGTGCTCATTTGCCACTGATAACTATTTAACGCCATTTCTTCAATCAATGCTTGGCTCTCAGTAGGTGTTTTCCTCCATATTGTACCTCCCGCAACAGCATCAATGAGTGAACAGTTTGCAAGTGACAAACCATTATAAAAAGTCTAAACCTGCTGCCATACGGGAAATCCATGATGTGGACATCTCTTCAACAACTCCTAAAAGCGCTCCCAAGCTTCATAAAGAGTGTCTATTTCAAACTGCATAAAAGAAGATATATCATTCCTTAACTTATCAGATTTAGAAGGAGGAAAATACTTAGCCAGAAACTATTGTGTCAATTGATCCCATGTAGTAATGGAACCCCTTAGAGTCGCAATCGGATTGCATCATCTGTCACCCCATTGTACATGATAGTATTGCACAACTGCAAGAACCTGACTAAATGTTGATTTGGATCATCTGAAGGCAATGCACCAAATTGAACTGAATTCTGAATCATAGAGATCAATGCTGGTTTAATTTCAAAATTATTTGTCGGCACAGCTGGTCTTATTATACTTCCTCCATACTTTTCAACAGTGGGCATAGAGTACTCAAACATGGTTCGCTCTGCTTGAATAGCTCTTTCTTCATGGTTGGCCTCAACAACTGGTTGCCTCTCCATCCTGTTTATATTTTCTGCCACAGCTGCAATAAAAGACTGCTTCTTTAACCTGTGAGCTATTTTCTCAATTTCTGGATCAAAAGTCAAATTAGGACACTGAGATCGAGTAAGCATAAACAAAAAAAAATAAAAAGTGAAAAATTAAATAAACATAGAATAAAATAAAAATAAAAAAAATAAAATAAACAAAAAAATAAAATAAGGAATAAAATAACATAAAATAAAATAAAATAAAATAAGAAATAAAAATAAAAATAAAATAAGGAATAAAAGAAAAAAGTGTCTAAATTAACTAGAGTTTTTTGCTTCCAATATTACCAAACTTATTCTTCGACAACGGCGCCAAAAACTTGGTATGCGTAAAATACACTAAGAGCGAGTGCACTCTATCATCAAGTAATATAAGACTTGAGTCTCAATTATCGATCTCACGAGGAATAATTGATAATTACTAAATTCATAAAACCCTTTGTTATCCAGACAATGAAAAGTGTATGAAGGAATTCAAATTAAAATCAAAATAACAAATAAAGAAAAGCAATGAGCAATCAAACAAAGAAAAGATAATCAATGAGAAAGAGACTAGGGCGCAAGGTTCACTTAAATCCAATTATTTAGATTTTCTTTCAATTATGATGTAGGTAATTCTTTTGCCAATATTATCTTACATGCTATTGAATCCCAATGGTCATGGATGAAACAATATTCTATTCCTAAATTAAATCACTTATTTGGTCATTTAGTTGAATTAATTAGGAATGCATTAAGCTTCAATTTAAGAGATGAACTAACATACTTGTCAATTCCATTGGTAGGAAAAATTAATGTTTAGTCATTCATCAATCTAATCTTAGGCTTACCATAGAGATCCACTCATTGAATGTGGATGGTCACGGGTCAAACAATGAATTAACACATGCCAAAAGTGATCAAGTTATGACAAGAATGCAAGCAATATGATAAACCCAAAAAGAAATTACCATAATTAAATTAGAAATCAAATCCAAAAAATTCAGAAAATAAGATCCCCCATAGCCCTAGTTATGGGTTTAGCTACTCATATTCAATAAAAACAAACCCATATGAGAATAATAATCCATAGAAAGAAAACCCAAAGAAAAAAGGAAACTAAAAAGAAAGAGAAATCAAAACCCCTTTAATGGAGATTATGATCTCTAAGTCTTCAAGAATCAATTCCTCCTTCAAGCCGTCCTCCAAGGTCTGCTGTCGCAAAACATCTCTCTCAGGATTAGGGATTTTCTGTGTAATGTGCTCAATGTGTTAAATTTGGCGTAACTTTCTCATTATATTGAAATTCACGTCTACCGTTACGCTCTCAGCGCCTAGGCGCCGAGTTCTGAGCACTTAAGCGCTCAGCCACTTAAACCAGAATGCGCGCTGCTACACATTGTGCGCTCATGCACTCTCTACCCAGTGCTCAGGCACTGGGGCACTAAATCACCGCTGCTGCATATGCTCTGGGCGCTCAGGCGCCCCAACACCAGCACTCAAGCGCTGGTCACTGATGCTAAAATTATTATTTTCCTGCTTCTTTGAACGCTCATTCATCTCCAAATGTAATTACCTGACAAAACACACAAAACACTTAATAAAAACACAATTAAACAATACTAAAAATATAACAAAACTAACAAACAAAATTCATTAAAAATAAATAAAAGGAATATGACAAACTAAGAAATTGAACTATAAAATTGGACATGTTGATGGTTCATCAACTCGCGATGGGGTCATTACTACATCTTTTACGGTTGTTTATGCAGAGTTTGTTTTACCTATCCGGCAGTTGTGGAATGATTTTCACTATAGTCCTAGGGGGAACTTTGATTTATCTATGGGTCAAATTTCTATCCATCGAGACATTCCCAGCTAGGGAATTTGTCTTCTGACAAGGGCTCATATCTTAGGTGTTATGTTTTGGGTATGTAAATATAATGAATGTATAGTTGTAGTAAACTCTGTTTAAATGAAAATTATTTTATTCAATTATTATATTTTGAGTTACTTTAATTTGATCAATTGATGTTTTCCACTAAAAAGAAATTTTGAAACCTGTATTTAAGTAATGTTAAATATTTTATAACTTGAGAAATTAATTAATTATATGGAGTTAGTATGAATGTGATGCCCTTCGGAGGGGTGTTACATTAAGTGCTCTTGGTTATAAAGGTCTTTCAAGCACCTGTGAAGCTTGAAGAATTAGAGGCTCTAGCACAAGAGTGAAGTATTCTAAGGTGTGAGGAGTGCCCTTATTTGTACAAAAGTTTTCCTAGCACCCGTGAAGTTTAGGAGATAGTGAAAAAAATCTCCAGTTAAGCTTGAGCACTAGATATAGGCCACAAGTGGTTGGTAGCTGAATCAGGATAAATTCTTGAGTTTGATTCTCTCTTCCCTACACTCTTTAATTTCAATATTTGGTGCAACATAGTTATTTATTGCATATCTTGTCATCTTGATGTTTTGTTTTTAAGAACTTAATATCTAGCTTATTTGCTTGATTTATCCTATAGCGCAAGTGGTATTTGAGAAATCTCTAATAGTTGTACCTTTGTTAAACTTATCCCGTTGCATGTGTTGATTGAAAATATCAAAATGCATAATTTCTCAAAGGTGCTTTAAAAATTTGTAATCACCCAATTCACCCTCGCCCCCTCTTAGGTGATGGTTGCCATGGCTAATAAGTGGTATCAGAGCTTCGTGCTCTGTTGAAAACTTAACCGCTTGGAGTTAAAGATCCTTGTTTGTTGGCAACCATTAAAAGCTTTTCAAAATGGAAGGTTTTGAAATTAATAAACCACCATTCTTTGATGGTGTGAATTTTGTTTATTGGAAAGTTAGAATGGAATTTTATATGCAATCTATTGATATTGATTTGTGGGATATTATGCTTTATGGATTTACTTGTAAATAAAAACAAACTTAGAATTTCTATGACAAAAAATGCTTTTTATTGAACATTAGAGCTATGCAAATTTTGAGAAGTGATTTAAATGATGATACTTATGCTAAAATTAAGAGTTGTTCTAGTGCTAAATATATATGGGATGCTTTTGATTCTATCTATCTTGATAATAATGATTTTTTGCATAAAATTGTATATAGAGAGCAAGAAGAGCAAAAGCCTCTAGAGGAAGATAACATTGAAAAATGTCTTTAAGAACATGTTCAAAGTAAGAAAAGGAGCTTAATGCCTCTTGGTGATGATGGTGCTCAATTTGAAGAAGAGGCAAAGTAAAACAAAATTGATGAGGAAGAAGGTGATTCCCTTAAAGAGCCAAGTATACTAGAAATTGAAACTACTTCATATATGGCTAAAAAGGACTTTTAGGTAAATGATGCTTATCTTGATTATGGTCCTTCCTATGATGAGCTACAATGTGCATATGATGAATTATATGATGACTTGTTGTTTTTAGAAAAGAAAAACTCATCTTGTTTAGAAAACATTTCCTCCATTGAAAATGAAATTGAAACCTCGAAAAATGAATATGCATTTACAGCCCACCAAAAAGACAAAACATCAGGCCCCCAAAAGATTTACAGATAGCCATCAGCAGCTACCAACAGTATCAGCCCCTAAAGCGAATGAGAAGGAACCATAGATGGATCCTCCTCAGGGTCTTCCTCGTCAGAGGAAATCCTCATCGGAGCAACTGAGTTACAAGCGGGGGCTCGTGCAGAGGATAAGAAAGAATCCTCTTGTGGGGAGTAATAGCGCTCACCTCGCAAATCACGTATGGGCAAGTAAAACTCCAAATACAAGCGAGCATTAAAAGTAAAGACAGGTGGATCATTGTTGGGAATTGCGGATCAAAATATCTCGCAGCGGAATAATAGGATTCCCACACAGGATCCATGCAAAAAATCCATAATCCGAGTTTTTAAAAATTACCTCTTGAAGCGTGATAAACACAAGCGAGGTGAATCACCAACACCGTAATAGCGACGATGTTTCTGCGGTATCCACACGAACAGACTTGCAAAAGGAGTCACGCCTCTGTTTCGCGGTGCTAGCTGCGAATAGAAGAGAAGAACCTTTCACTGTCTCTCACTCACTTTCTTAGGTGCGGCTAGGGTTGTGATGTAACATCTATAGCAGCCCCCTTAACAGAACTATTTATAATAGTGGCTGCCTTAAGTGAGTGTGAGCAGTAGCAAGGTAAGCTGTGCAACCCTAAAACCCATCTGTCATGAGTTAGGCCCACAATTGAATCCGAGTCCAACTTGGATCCTTATTGCTCAATTTAGTCTGTTCTAAGTGTGCGACCCTGCAGCTCATGACGTTGGTAGTAATATTAAAATCTCATTTTAATATTACAAACAAGATGAGCTGTATCTAGCAACACATCACTTTGCTACCCAAGTAATGAGAATGTCAGTGATTTGACATAACCTATCCGTGATCAATGTTTCCGTGTAGTTTAGTCCCTTTGTCCGGATATCCAGATTGAACACAAGGCATGGAACGTGTCACCCTTGTTTAATTCAATCTTCGCTTTCTTCCCGAGTAGACATAGTAATAACAAATGAGATCAATATCTCATATTGACTCATTTGAGCATGGCCATGCATTTCATAGTCTCACTCAATCGTGGAGCCCGAAGATATCACTCAAGTTATGTAGGAGGGACAAATCCCATCTAGGTCACTCACATTCCTCCACATGCATCGCAATGTGTCTAATAACCAACTTTATAATCATCTTGTTACGATGACGTTTGATGGCATTTAAAACACACAACTCCTCATATAGGAATCGTAGTGATTTCGGTCAAAGAACCACATACACCATTATCACTATGAGAATCGCTTATGACACTCACGTAACGATCCAAGTAGCGTTCTCATGGCGGGTCCGTCCAATACATCATTACTCTAATATGTATCCATGTGTAGACTTGATATCTCATATCCATGACCCGTGAGATGTGGTCATCGCTACGCACATACTAGTCTCAATGCATTATTGTTGTCCTAATTAACAATAATACTTGACTAGGGACATTTAAGAATAGTGTTGTAACCAAAAGGATCTCACGATCAAGTCATCCACTTGATGTCCTATGGCATCAATCTTACTATTCTAAGGACTTTATTATGTTTATAAAAAAGAACACAATAAATGAAATGCCTCATATATATAAAATAGCATAATAGAATATATGCAAATACAGAAAATGTATTAGCCTCTAGGGCATACACCAACAATCATAACATCCCTAAGCCAAAGACATAGTCATGTCTCCGAGGTAAATGTAGAGATCTATACTCAGATTGATGTGCTAGCAGTCCGGACCTCCATGAAAAGTTAATCTCACATAACCCAAAAAGCCACGCGGATGGGACGCCATGTCTAAACAGGAAACTAATCAAAATCAGGCCAGAAGCCAGGGAATTCGTGCACTTCCCCTTCTTCACCGATGTCTTTAGAGAAACACATAAATAAACAGAATAGAGAAAATATAGAAAAAAGGTGAGACATCCTACATTCAGTACCAATTATGGCAGTAAAGAAATAGAACGGCGCAAAGCGCCCATATAGCATTTCAGAAATAATAATCAGCATTAAGAAGCAAATAGTAAGCAAATTAACAAATCTAGGTAGTTATGACATCAATAAGGCAATGGTTCCAATCATCGTATAAATAAATGCCAAGTATTATGTTGACTCACTATGCACGCGCACATGATACCAAAATCCTACTCCATGGAGCTAGACACAAACATCGGAGAGAATGATCAGGAGACATGTCTGTAACTCGGCTGTCGCAGCCAACAAGTGCTAAAATTTCTCAATTTATCAATGTGCACATCATGACATTATATAAGACATTCTACACTAGATCATGATATAGGATAGTGTCTCAGTCTGGATCGTCGGTGCATTTTTATCGGTCTATCCCACGGCCTAGAGGAGCTACCAACTGACCATTGTGAAACACCTGCACCTCGACGCCCCCAAGGTCAACATTACGACTTACACTAGTTTATTTACACTCACACTAAGGTGTGATTCAATCTCCTAGGCAACATGACCTTAACAATAGTCTACCAGACTTTCATAATGCATGATGACTCAATGTATATTCATGTATATTCATCCCATAACATGCCATAATTTGGCCAAGTTAATCATCAACAAAATTTTGGTCCCACTCATGGACCCGTAATAACATATTATCAAATTCTCAAATAAGACAATACAATTTTTAAGGTTTATTATGAAGTTTTACTTTAATTTAACATTTCTTATGAAATCTTTCTCTAGAGGAATTCTCTTGTAATTCTCATTCAATCTTTATTTCTCTTAATTAACTAAGTTCTTTTCTTAAATTTAACCATATTCACTTAGAACATTATTCTAAGGTTCTCAAGTCTCACACTCACTATTGTTCTTCCCTTAAGTTTAAAAATTACTCTAGGTCATCAAATAGATTTCTTTCCATCACATTGTTAATTACTTAATACTTAATTACTTAAGTCCCAAGGTTACCTAAAAATTATATGTTTGAACCCCAAAAATAACATTAGAGGCCGTGAGCCTCCCAAGGGGGTAAGAACCTAAAATTCTCCATTGCTCCCTTAATTGTTATTCACTTGATTAGTTATCTCTTTAACTTGTCATAAAATGACCATTTATCATGAATAAATAATTTTTGGGGTGTTACAACTCTCCCCTTCTAAAAAGAAATTTCATCCTCGATATTTTCATACCTTAGAAGAGTTACGGATGTTGCTCCTTCATCTTGTCTTCTAACTCCCATGTTGCATCTCCGGTCGTTTCATTCCAGATCACCTTTACTAATGGGATTTCCTTCCCTTTGAGTTGCTTTACTCTCCTATCTTCAATCCTTACAGGAGGTGCCTCATTAGTTAAGTTCTTTTTTAATTATATTGTGTCTGGTGCTATGACATGGCTTGGGTTAGGAATATATTTTCGCAATTGCGACACATAAAAGACATTGTGAAGGTTAGAAAGAAAAGGTGGTAGGGCTATTTGGTAAGCTACTGGACCTATCCGGCGAAGAATTTGGTAAGGTCCAAGGAATTTGGGAGTAAGTTTTCTAGATTTCAGAACTCGGCCGGCTCTAGTCGTAGGCATGACTTTCAAAAACACGTGCTCGCCTTCCTCAAACTCAAGAGGCTTTCTCCTTTTATCCACATAGTTTTTCAGTCGACTCTGAGCCGTCCTCATCTTTTCCTGAATCATCTTGACTTTCTTAGTTGTTTGTTGTATAAGATCAGGTCCAATGGTAAGGCGCTCTCCATCTTGGTACCAACACAAAGGTGTTCTCCACTATCGCCTATATAGAGCTTCATAGGGTGCCATCCCTATGCTTGAATGAAAATTGTTGTTGTAGGTGAACTCTACCAATGGTAAAACGTCATCCTCCAGTATGTTCCAAAGCACAAGCTCTGAGCAAATCCTCTAATGATTGAATCGTCCTTTTCGATTAACCATTGGTTTGAGGATGATAAGCAAAACTCAAACGTAGCTTCGTTCCCAATGCTCCTTGCAAACTTTGTCAAAACTTTAATGTGAACCTTGGATCTCTATAAGAAATAATACAAGTAGGCACACCATGCAGCCTAACGATCTCACCACTATATAGCTGAGTCAACTTCTCCATGTTGTACCTTATGTTGATTGGTAATAAATGTGCTGACTTCGTAAGTTGATCAATGATTACCCATATTGAATCGTAACCTTTTTTGGTCTTTGGTAATCCAACCATAAAGTCCATCGCAATACTATCCCATTTTCATTCGGGAATAGCTAGGGGTTGCAACATTCCTGACGGTCTCTGATATTTAAGACAAACTAAATAAGATGACACACATCTGGCAATATGTCGTGCCACCAAAATAATTGTTTCAAGTCTTGATACATCTTGGTTATTCCCGGATGCATACTCAACTTGCTCGTGTGAGCATGTTCGAGAATATACTTTCTAAGTTCTTGATCCCTAGGTATACAAACTCTACCTCTGAACCTTAGGATTCCATCAGTTCTTTCCTCAAATGTTGTCACACCGCCTTGCTTCATTAGCTTCCTTTCTTCTTGTAAAAACTTATCAACTTTCTGCTTCTCTCGGATGCCTTCCATTAGGTCATTTGAAATAGTGACCATGTTCATACAAATCTTCCCTGGTGCCAATTCCACAAAGGACCATACATCCCTGAATTGCTCTATCAAATCTTTTTCCTTGACCATCATAGCAGAGATACTGAGCATCTTCTTACTCAAAGTGTCTGCCACAACGTTTGCCTTTCTGGGGTGATACAAAAGTTAAAAATCATAATCTTTCAGAAATTCCAACCACCTTTGTTGTCTTATATTTAACTCCTTTTGGTCATACAGGTACTTCAAGCTCTTATGGTCGCTAAAGACATTGAATGTCACCCTATAAAGAAAATGCCTCCATATCTTCAAAGCGAATACCACAACTGCTAATTCCAGGTCATGTGTTGGGTAGTTCTTCTCATGCACTCACAACTGTCTCGAAGTGTAAGCCACCACTTTTCTATTTTACATAAGCACACATCCTAATCCTTGATATGAAGCATCACAATACACTTCGAAGGGTTCACTAGGATCAGGTAGAACTAACACTGGTGAAGTAGTTAGTCGTCTCTTCAATTCTTAGAAACTTTCTTCAAAAGCATTAGTCCACTTAAAGGCTTAATTCTTTCTCGTGAGCTAAGTAAGAGGCCCTGCTTTTTTAGAGAATCCCTTAATGAATCTCTGGTAATATCCATCTAATCCCACAAAGCTCCAAATTTTTATCACTGTCTTCGGCCTTTCCTATTGCAAAATCGCTTCTACTTTTGACGGATCCACTGCAATCCCTTCCCTCGAGATTACATGACCCCAAAACTTAACTTCTTCCAGCCAAAATTCATACTTTGACAATTTGGCGTACAACTTCTTCTCATTTAGAATTTGGAGAACTATACTGAGGTGTTCAGCATGATCCTCTTGATTTTGAGAATAGATTAGAATGCCATCAATGAAGACAATAACAAATCTATCTAAGTAAGGATGAAAGATTCTGTTCATGTAGTCCATGAATATAGCAGGTGCATTCGTTACACCAAATGACATCACAAGATATTCGTAATGACCGTAACGGGTATGAAAAGCCGTCTTAGGAATATCCTCCACCTTTACTCGAATCTAATGGTAGCCCAATCGCAGATCGATCTTAGAGAATACTGTCATTCTTTTCTGTTGATCCATTAAGTCATCTATTCTTGGAAGTGGATACTTATTCTTGATTGTGACCTTCTTCAGCTGGCGATAGTCCACACACAATCGTGAAGTCCCATCCTTTTTTCTGACTAGAAACACTGGTGCTCCCCATGGTGACACATTGGGTCTAACAAACTACTTTTCCAAGAGTTCTTCTAACTGCTTCTTAAGCTTAACTAACTCTGATGGCGACGTCCTGTAGGGCGCTATAGATACAGGACCGGATCCAGGCACAAGATCAATGGTGAACTCTATCTCCCGCTCCGGTGATAAACTAGGTATGTCATTAGGAAAGATTGCAGGAAATTTATTAGCTACCAGAATAGCATCTAAATCTATTTTGCTCACGACTTCTAAAGAAGACAATAGCATGTTTCCCTAAGCTCTTTCTTTCAAGAAAGCTCAAACTTGGTTGGCCGTCAAAAATCTAGAAACTTCATCTATAGGGAAAACTATGGTTTTACTAGAATAGTCTAATAGGATATGGTTAGAAAACAACTAATCCATTCCTAAAATTACGTCTAATTGGGAAAGAGGTAAGCAGATCAAATCAACAGAAAAGATTCGACCCTCAACAATTAAAGGACAATTTAAACAAACTTTTGTAGTAGCAATAGGTTTAGCAATAAGGGTAGAAACAGTCAAGTCAAAAGGTAAGGTAGACACAGCTAAACTAAGTCGTCGCACACAGTCATAAGAAATAAAAGAGTGGGTTACCCTAGAGTCATACAGTACAGTCAAAAGATTACCTCTTGTGGTACCCTCTCCTTGTATCAGATCTTCAAATTTGGAGGCTTTCGCTCCACTCATAGTGTAGACTCGGCCTCCTGCCTGTGGTTTTACAGCTCGTGCAATGTTGACTGAAGGCTCTGCCTTAGCTTGATTGCAGTCCCTAGAGACGTGTCCAAGTTTCCCACATCTGAAGTAAATTATTCCTTTGATGGTGCAATCCCTCATTGGGTGATCCTTCCTACACTTCAAACACTTTGGCGAAGATGCCACAATCTGACCAGTTTGATTTCCACCAGAACCTCCACTAGAACCTCCACCAGATGACTGTTGCTGACTTCCAGATGGTCGGGAATAGGGTTTCTTCTAAAAGCAGTTTGCATTGTTGCTACCTCCTCTTTGGAACCTAGTAGGTCCAAAGTTACGATTCCTCATGTCCCACGCCTGATCTAGATCTTTCACTCGATGACACGTGTCTAATAGCTCTGCAAACTGGTTAATCCTCAAGGTTATGACTGCCCTTTTCACGTCATGCCTCAATCCTTCCTCAAATTTTTGACACTTCCATACCTCGTCAGGCTTGGTGTTGGAAATACGTTGAAATTTTGGACATGCTCTTGAACCTTAATACTCGCTGACAGTCAAGTTCCCTTGCCTCAAACTAAGGAACTCCATCTCTTTGGCATGCCTTGCGCTTGCTTAGAAATACTTCTCCAAGAATTTATCCTTGAATACCTCCCAGGTGATTACTCGACCTTCAGCTTCTAGTAATCTCTACGTTCCGTCCCACTAATCTTCCGCGTCTCCGATCAGCATAAAGCAGCATAGGTTACCTTCTTGTCATCGGCACAGTTTATGCCTTTGAAAATTTTCTCCAGGTCCTTGATCCAAAGACTAGCCTTCTCCGGATCAAATTCTCCCTTAAACTGAAGAAGGTTGTTACAATGGAACTCCGACAGATTTTGAGCATCGGCTGAAGCTTCTAGCTACTGTGCAGCCCTTTCCTGCTGTTGAGCAACTCTCTCAGTTTGTTGTGCAATAATGTTCGCCATTCGTTGCATTGCTTTGATTACTGCAGCCATGCCTCCACCGCATGCCATTTCACTTTTTCAGGGTAGACTGAATGAAAACACAATGAAGAATTAGATGTATCCTTTCGGAATACCAAACATAGAGAATCACACAGCACAAACAAGACAGACTTAACCACAAAGACCCAAAAGAAAACTTAAACTAGGGCTCTGATACCAAACTAGTGCAACGCCCCTTTTTGAGGAAGGAACGTCACACTATAACCACGAAATGGAAATAAAATGTGTAAACTAAGACCCAGTTCATTATAATATAGATAAGCCTGTTTAGTTGTAATCGTACAAATGATTTGGCGAATTCTCTTTTTTGTAATAAAAATAAGATAAGATGATACATGGTTACAACAGAAAGCATCATGAGAAGTAAATCATACATTCATACATCATACTTATATATATACTTATATCATACTTATTTAGATACATCACCAGATATACAGAAGGTAGAAGTTTTATGTGCCCCAAAATGATTACACATTTACAGCCTACCAAAAAGAAAAAATATTAGGCCCCCAAAAGATTTACAGATAGCCATCAGCAGCTACCAACAGCATCAACCCCTAAAGCGAATGAAAAGGAACTGTAGATGGATCCTCCTCAGGGTCTTCCTCGTCAAAGGAAATCCTCATCGGAGCAACTGAGTTACGAGCGGGGGCTCGTGCAAAGGATAAGAAAGAATCCTCTTATGAGGAGTAATAGCGCTTACCCCACATATCACGTATGGGCAAGTAAAACTCCAAATACAAGCGAGCCTTAAAAGTAAAGACAGGAGGATCATAACATCCCCAAGCCAGAGACACAATCACGTTCCTGAGGTAGACGCAGCAATCCGTACTCGGATTGATATGCCAGCAATCCAGACTTCCATGAAAAGTCAATCTCACATAACCCAAAAAGCCACGCAGACGGGACGCTATGTCCAAATAGGAAACTAATCAAAATCAGGCCAAAAGCCAGAGAATTCGTGCACTTCCCCTTCTTTACTGACATCTTCAGAGAAATACATAAATAAACAAAATAGCAGAAATACAGAAAAGAGGTGAGACATCCTATATTCAGTACCAATTATGGCAGTAAAGAAATAGAATACCACAAAGCGCCCACATAGCATTTCAGAAATAATAATCAACATCAAGAAGCAAATAGTAAGCAAATTTACAAACCCAGGCAGTTATGATATCAATAAAGCAACAACTCCAATCATCATATAAATAAATGCCAAGTATTATGTTGACTCACTATGCACGCGCACATGATACTAAAATCCTACTCTATGGAGCTAGACACAAACATCAGAGAGAATGATCAGGAGACATGTCTGTAACTTGGCTGTCGTGGCTAACAAGTGCTATAATTTCTCAATTTATCAATGTGCACATCATGGCATTGTACAAGACATTCTACACTAGATCGTGATATAGGACAGTGTCTCGGTCTGGATCGTCGGTGCGTTTGCATCCGTCTATCCCATGGCCCAGAGGAGCTACCAAATGATCATTGTGAGACACCCGCACCCCAACGCCCCCAAGGTCAACATTACAACATTACAACCTACACTAGTCTATTCGCACCTACACTAAGGTGTGATTCAATCTCCTAGGCAACATGGCCTTAACAATAGTCCACTGGACTTTCACAATGCATGATGACTCAAAGCATATTTATGTATATTCAACAATGATATATTCATCCTATAACATGTCATAATTTGGCCAAGTTAATCATCAACAAAATTTTGGTCCCACTCATGGACCCATAATAACATATTATCAAATTCTTAAATGAGACAACACTTTTTAAGGTTTATTATAAAGTTTTACTTTAATTTAACATTTTTTATGAAATCTTTCTCTAGAGGAATTCTCTTGTAATTCTCATTCAATCTTTATTTCTCTTAATTAACTAAGTTCTTTTCTTAAATTTAACCATATTCACTTAGAACATTATTCTAAGGTTCTCAAGTCTCACACTCACTCTTTTTCTTCGCTTAAGTTCAAAAATCACTCTAGGTCATCAAATAGATTTCTTTCCATCACATTGTTAATTACTTAACACTTAATTACTTAAGTTCCAAGGTTACCCAAAAATTACATGTTTGAACCCCAAAAATAACACTAGAGGCCATGAGCCTCCCAAGGGGGTAAGAACCCAAAATTCTCCATTGCTCCCTTAATTGTTATTCACTTGATTAGTTATCTCTCCAACTTGTTAGAACATTTTAACCATGAACACCCTATTGAAGGGGGGTATGGCCGTGAGCCTCATTAAGGAGAGCAAGGAACCCTTGCTTCCATTTCATATTTCCAATCCATCAAAATTAATCCAAGATCATTAATATACACAAATACAACCAATAAATTCATACAAGTCAAAATAGTTACAAAATCATGAAGAACAATACAACAAAGAGAGCAATCCTACATGAATTCCTCATCAATAACACCAAAAACATTTCCTCACCACCAAGATAGGTTGAAGAGGATCATCTCCCTCTTACCTAAAGAGAAAACAAGAAAAGAAATTCCTTGAAGCTCCTTGTAGATTTTGGCCTCCACCACCACCAAAACCCTAGGACATCAAACTTTCACAATAATTAAATCAAACCATAAAAGAGGAGTTCTTGGTCACAAAGATGACCAAGGATCATGAAAATGAGAAGAGAAAATGAAAAAATCATAAACTTTACCTCAAAGTTTCAAACTTTCGAGCTTTGTGGAAGAAGATGAAAATGGTGGATTCAAGAGGTGGTCACAAAAGAGAAAATGTTCTAGATGATGAGAAGATGTAAGAAACAAGGTTGGCTGAGCAAGAAAATATGGGTTGCCAAAAATGGTGTCTTGGCTATGGAAGAGAATAGAAAATTTAGAGAATGGGTGAGCTCCTTGAAGATGATTCCAACAAGAAAGAAAGTCTTCCAATCAAGATGTAAATTCAAGCAAAGTGTGAGCTTGAAAATCAAACAAGCATAGAAGGTGGAAGGATGTGGCTGCCATGGGAAGAAGAAGAGAGAAGGAGGAGAAAAAGCTTGAGAGAAAATGAGAGAAGTGTAGAGAGAGAAAGTGATAGTAAGGTTTTTGAAATGTAAGAGTAAAAATGAAAATGTTGTAATTTGGTCACCTTTTTCCCCCTTTGGCCGTGTAGCTTCAAAAAGGAGGGAGGGAAATTGGCTTCTCCAATAAGCCAATAGGAAGGTGCTAGGAAGTTTCCTCCAAAGCATCTTCAAGAAGCCAAAACTCACCTTTTTGAAAAGTCAACGATAATGTCACTTGTGTGATGTCATCAAAGTGATGTCACATAAGTTACATCCAGTGGACTAACACTCTACTAGAGCTATTATCCAGTGGACAAAAGTTACAGTTAATAAAAATAGTATTTATTATTCATCGGATAATTTCACGGTACAACAATTTTATTTATCAGATAAAATCTTGAAAAATGTAAACCTCGTAAACTATGCCCGGCCTCGAGTTTAATAAGATCCCCCATCGACGTTTTCATAATTCAAGGTTTACCAGCCTTAGGGAAAATATTTCATTTTCCCGGCTCCGCTCAATATGCACGTAAAATGAGAAATATATTAAAATATTCAAAGTTTCTGAAAAAATTCACAAAAATTCATGAAAATCACAAATATTATAAAATGATCATTTATCATGAAACAAACAATTTTTGAGGTGTTACAGGAGAGGTTTCAAAATGATTTTTGATTGATGGATTAAGAATATGTATCTTTGCCTTGCTTTACTTATTGTTTGATGCGCTTACATGGTTTTGACATTCATATTTCTCTTTATCTGTCTTGTGCTTCAATAAGGAGGAGCTTATCTTCTTTTCTTATAACTTATAATTATTTGTTGATGTGTAATGATTGTTTATCCTTTTCATCTTACATATCTTTCTTTCATGTCCTTGTTGACAATAAATATATGCATGATTGTGTTAAACTATTATGTTTTATATTTTGATAATATGTATATCTTGAGGAGGAGTCTAGCTCTTAAATTGTTGCTCATATCTCTTGGCTTAAATCCTTATTTGACATGAAATATTTTATTGTTAATACTATTAACATGTTAATAAAGATCATCTCTTATTCTATTTCCCTCTATCAATGAAAGAAGGTAAACATTCTTACACTTCATATCTTTTGATTATTTCATTGAGAAATGCTTGATATGTGGCAAGTTGTATGATCTTTCATTTGAAAATCTTAATTCCATGATCTTACATGAATATTTTGTAACTCCTAACAAGTGATATCAAGTGGTACTTATTTATCATGAGGTATGTAAGATATTATATACTAGACATAATTTCTTAAGCTTATTGCTATCATATACTAAATGTTGATGTACCAAAATGTGACAAGCATTACATGAATAATTTTTTATATCTTGAAAGCATGCTTATTTCATCTCTCTTTTCTTGAATCATGTGTAGAATCAAATGAGTGAACATAATCATGACTTGAATAACTTGAAGAAGTTTATGAGTTTTGATATTCCTACCCTTTTTGGCAACATAAGTTTTATCTATAGGGGGAGAGAAAATATTATCTTTCCTTCCTAAGCCTTTTTGTTGATGTCAAATACGGGGTGAGAATTAGAAAGAAAAATATGTTCTTGTGGTTAATGTTTGATATACTTAGATGAATGTCTATTCTTGTATATTACTCAACATATTTTTCTTTAGTGATTTGTCATCATCAAAAAAGGAGAAATTGTGAAAATAAGTTTGCTCTAATGATTTAATATGTTAAGTTTTGATAATGACAAACACAAGACAAAAAGAATGATGCTTATGCATGATAGATGTGCTGAATATATGACAAATGCATTACAAAAGATTATTGATCATGTTACATAGATGTGCTTAATGAGATATATTATATCATGCATGATTATGTACTTTATCTAATTATATTTCACCTAATAATCATGCAATGAGATATATGCAACATTCTTCATATAATATATCCAATAATGCTTTATATTAATGATAATGAATTGATATTAGATTTGGCTCTATTTAAATGAAAATGTGTACAGTGTTCTTTGTTGCATTCTTTATAGAGATATCCATTAGTAATTGACAAATATCTTATTTGGATGTGTCTATGAAAGTCTTATATGCAAGTTAGACTAACTAGAGTTATACATTTATGAATCATGCATATAAAGATATTGAATTATGAATTTAGACTAACTATATTTGTTTTAAGTGAGCAATACTTTTTAGGATAGTCCAAGTACCAAGAGTGAGCATTACAACAATAAAACAAAAGATCACAACTATGCTCAACTCAAGAAGAATGAGAATGAAAAGATGTTCTAAGCATTTGTAAGAGTTGAAAAGAATAAATTTTTGGAAGCTTAGATTACATCAAGAATTGATGATGGCAAAAGATCAAGTCCCAAGGTTCTTCAAGAATAACTTATAGGACTTAAATCTTATGTAAAGGTAAAAAGGAATCACACTAAGTGCAAACAAGTTTTAAATTCTTTAAAAGTGTTTCTTACATGCTAAAATATCCAACAAACTATTTTTGGAAAGTTAGTCTTGATGATAGTTCAAACCTTTGAAAAATAGCCAAGTTTATGTTTTACAAAACTGACCTTTAGTTACTCTTTTAATTATTTCTTTCAAAATACTTTGAGTTTTTTCTGAAAATTATTTCATATGAAAATAAACTCAAAGGTCTTTCTAATGAGCAGTCATTTGTTTTAAACGGATAAGTAACAAAGAAGTTATGACCATTTAAAGTCAGTTTTCAAAATCAGGGTGCCATAACCGGTTATTCACTAAGTCAGGAGTAAATTCTTATGTTTTTCAATAGGCTCCTAACCAATTAGGAAATTTTCCTAATTGGTTATATGATAAGTCAGAGGCATTGCCACTTTGTTTCTAAAAGGCCTAACAGATTAGGCTAATTGCCCAACCGGTTATTGAGAATCATAGGAGCCATAATTGTAAGCTCCTAACCGATTAGGAAGTCCTCCTAACTGGTTATTCTAATTCTCAGAAGCCAAAACTAAAAGCCCCTAACCGATTATGAGCTCATCCTAACCGATTAGGAAATGGTTATTTATGAACCAGAATATATTTCTAATGGCTCTATTTTGGCATTTAATGCCTCCTAACCACCTCTAACAGCTCTAAAATGCTTTGGGCTATAAATGAAAGTGTTTGGGCATTTATGAAAGGTTGGAGAATAATTTAAAAATTACTCTTGAGCATTAAATTCATGTTTCACTATCTATTTCTCCAAATCCCTATTTTGATCTTTAAAGTGTGAATCCTTGATACCCATAGAGATTCAATTTGTATTATCCACTCTAGAGAGAGAGTTTCAATTCTTCTATATCTCGTTTAATCTGTAAAGAGGGTGAGGTATCTCTCAAAGGTTGTAAAGGGTGAGGTATCTCTGTTTTGAGGCTCAATCACAAGGGTGAGGCATCCCAAGGTGTGTTAAGTGCTCTTGGTTGTAAAGGTCTTTCAAACACCTGTGAAGCTAGAAGAATTAGAGGCTCTAGCACAAGGGTGAGGTATCCTAAGGTGTGAGGAGTGTTCTTGTTTGTACAAAGGTTTTCCTAGCACCCATGAAGTCTAGGAGATAGTGAAGAAAATCTCAAGTTAAGCTTGGGGACTGGATGTAGGCCACAAGTGGTTAGTGGCTGAATCAGGATAAATTCTTAAGTTTGATTCTCTCTTCCCTACACTCTTTAATTTCAATATTTGGTGCAACATAGTTATTTATTACATAACTTGTTATCTTGATGTTTTGTTTTTAAGAACTTGATATCTAGCTTATTTGCTTAATTTATCCTATAGCGCAAGTGGTATTTGAGAAATCTCTAATTATTGTACCTTTGTTAAACTTATTCTACTATATGTGTTGACTGAAACATCAAAATGTATAATTTCTCAAAGGTGCTTTAAAAATTTGTAATCACCCAATTCACTCTCCCTCTTGGGTGATGGTTGTCATGGCTAACAAGCAAAAGGTGTGTAAGAAAGGAATATATATATATATATATATTTATGGGTATGGGAAAGGAAAGTGTGGGTAAAGAAAATAAATAAAGGCCAAACATAAACAAGGCTACAAAAGGGGACCTAGGGATATAATATTATTCAAAGTTTGGCTCGTGTTGTTAAATTCGGCAAGTGCGCCGAATCGCAAAAGTAATAAAGAGTGAGTGAGAGTATCGTCCCACGAGGATTAAGTTGCTATTTATCAAGTTTGCAAAAATTGACACTATCTAAGTTAACGAAAAAGAGAGTTGTTGCAAATATAATTAAAAAGAAAATTCAAAAGAATTAAAGTAAGTAAACAATTCAATAAATCAAAGGGGTGAAAAATAATGGTATTAAAGCGTTAGGGTTCTGACTTCACTTGAACTCTTTAAATGCACATTCAAATATTAGTTTAACTATATTCTATTTCAATGATTCATAGTTAATTTTCAAAATTAATTAATACTCAATCCCTTGGTATATTAATCATCTTCACACTATTTAAAGTTAATCACTCCCTTAGTATAACCCTAAATAGAGAAGGCTTTATAGAAAATGAGGGAGTTAAAAGAAAGACCACATAACCTATAATGTCTATTCCTAACAACTGTAGAAATTATGGTGTTTATGACAAGTTCTAGATTCGTGCACAATTTTTTCAAATCATACATAAACCCAAATATCATTCCCAAATTGATCAAAGTTAGACAAGCATTAAGAGTAGAGAACACATAATAAGAAAACAATAAAAACATAATGGACTTGAGAACAAAACTCAGTCTACAAGATTAAAAGAGGATGAAAACCTATAATTTTGAATCGTAAAAATATGAATTTTTGAAGATTCATCACTTCCCCAAACTAAAGATTTTGCTTGTCCTCAAGCAAAAGAAAAGCAGAAAGAATTAAAAATAAGAAAAGAAAAGAAAACAACTAAAACTCAAAACATGCAGACTTAAAAATGGCAATACCGGTTATTGAAAATCATTCATATCCTCATAAACTACTTCATAATCTCATTTCAAGATATCACACATGCACAATCCAATTGTTACATCGACTCCCACATATAACTCTCATGCATAAATGACTTCCCATTGACATGAATATAAGATCAATTCCTACTAATAAAATACAAGCTCAAATAGGTTTATAAAAATGCAAATGCACACCAGACTTGCATCTATAGGGTTGTTTTTCGTCTCTCTCTCCACTAATGTAAATAGCACATAACCAATGATCAAAAAGGTCTTTTAAAACTTGTAATGTAAGACTAAGGGTGAGAATTAAGAAAGAAAGGGTAAAATAAATAAAACAAAAGTTGAAATACAAAATCATGCACATTTCACAATCCAAATGTCAAAAAGTTAAACAAGAGCAAAACAAAACATATGATTCCATCATTTGATTTGCATATTATTTTTTTATGAATTTTTTTTCTTTTTATTATCTCAAACCCCAAACTTATTTCTTTGCAATACTTTAGGTGGACTTTCTCTTTTTAATTTTTTTTTAGCTCCATAAATATTTCATGCACAACGAAGGACTAAAGCTTGAATAGCAAAATAATACAAGATATATATTCAACAAAAGGAGTGTAAAAGAAGAACATATATATATATATATATATATATATATATATATATATATATTATGGGTATAGAAAAGGAAAATGAAGGTAAAGAAAAGAAAAAAAGGCCAAACAATAACAATGCTACAAAAGGGGACCTAAGGATATAATATTTTTAAGGTTGGCTTGAAACATTCAAAATGGTCTAAAGAAGGCTCTTATCATTTCCTTGATCATGCATTGTTTAAGATTTCGCCTCAAGAGAGAATCTTACAACTTCTAGACACAAGTCATCCACACACATGCATTCCCATAAACTTTCTCTAAGCTTGACATGCATTTATATTCCAAGGTCTATCAAACATAAAGATGGGAAGCACATCCATACATAATTGAAACAATAGAGATAAATATAACTCTCGAATGCTCATGTGATATCTCAAAAAAAGAAATCAATTCACAGTTTAAATAATCATTGGATATTCAATTCAAAACACCGGCATGCACAGTTTTAACAAAATAACTCAAAATAAAAAACTAACAAATAACGAAAACCAAAACAAAAGAGAGAAAATAAAAACAAAAATAGAGAAGTTACCCCCCCCAAACTTAAAACAAATAGTGCCCTCACTGTTCAAACCAAATCATATGCAATTAACAAATAAAAAGGTAAAGGCAGGAAAATAAGTGAGGGTTAAGAAAGGCTTATTGTTTAGATGATCAACACTTAGAAGCTTCAGTCTTACTCTTCATCATAGTCCTGCTCCTCGTCGTCTTCCTCATTAAAGTTTATGTTTACCAATATCTCCTCATCGGTTATAGGGAGACTGCCTAGAGCTACAGTGTTCAGGTTCAGTTGCTGATAATTATGATTTTTAACATATTAATTATCCACACAATTACTTTATTAATGATGTACAGATTGTAATTAAGTGATCTTAGCACTCATTTAGATTATTAGGTTGAATTGGGCTTTAAAGCAAAATTTTTGGATTTTAATGCATATTGACATTGGTTCAGTATTTTGACCATAACTTGAGTTGTAAATCTCTGATTTTGATGTTCTTTATATGCTAGGAAATATGAGAAAAAGATCTACAAGTTTTGTGAAATGTCAAATTGGAAGATTCAGATGTTAAGTAGTCAAATACAGCCTTGAAGTTGGACTAGTGGTGCTATTATGAATTTCTGGACACACCTTCACTATTTTGGGCATATCTCACTCATTTCAAGCCCAAATTAAGCATGTGAGCATTCCATGGAAAGCTTACTTCAAAGGCTGTGTGATGGGATTCATTTTAATTTGAGATTGGGACAAAAATTTGGACTATAGAGAAGATGGAAATGTAGGACAAGTGGGAGACAAACTTTCATAATGGAGAAAATAAATCATTGGAATGTGGGAGACACACTTTCATAATGAGAAAATAAAATATTGGAAGGTGGGAGACACACTTTGATAATAGAGGAATAATTAACAATAGTGGGTGAACCACTTTTGACTCTTAGTGGATGATGAAGAGGAGAGCAATCAGATTTTTGATTAAAGAATGGAGAGCTTCTACGTAGAAGTGTGTGGTTATTGTAGTTTTAGTTTTTGTTTTTGAGACTTCTCTTCTTCTCCTCCTCTCTCTTTGTTATTTTCATTTTTGTATGGTTCTTGAAGGTTCTCCAATGGTGATGGCTATGGAGAGCTAAACTTCTTTAATCAATCTAAGAGATTGACATTCTTGATGATTAATCTTGAGATCTTGTTTTAATTGTTATACATTCATCTATTAATCAAGTTTCTCTTTCTCTTCTTCTCTTGTTTAAATTCTGATTTAATGCTTAATTTGATTGGGATTTGCATATGTTAATTGCATAATTATCATGTGCCAAGAGATGAATTCAAAGGCTAAACAATGCATCAAAGGTGTTTGATGAAATGTTTAGTTTGATTAGATCTTAGTTTTTTAAGTTGATTTGGATTTTGGATGAATGCTTAATTTGTCTAACCTCAATTAATTGAATTCTAGAAGTATTTCTAGTAGAAGATCCATGGATCATTGAGAGGTGTCTTGATGTGATCTAAGATCAAGGATTTGGTTGATAGTTGAATGGATCTATAAAGATCAAGGATGAATTAAAATCATGATTGGTTAATTCTCTTAGATTAGTTATTTTCCAAATTTTGTTTACTCATTTTAATTGCTCTTTGTTGTTTAATCTTGCAAAACTTTTTCCCAACTGTTTATTAACCTCTTAATCTGACTTCATAATTAGAGTGATCTACGGGCTCGACCCGGTGTTACCTTATGCTGCAAGTAGTTTTGGTAAATTGGTTATAAATTGATTTAAATTTGGTAATCTCGACAGTTATCAAATTTTTGGCGCCGTTGCTGGGGATCATTCTGATTTTGTTCAATTTTGTTAATAGTATATTTAACTGCTAATCCCTCACTAACCTCTATGTTGCTGTGTTTTGGTGATTTTTATGAGAAAACGGGTGATTATGGGTCACTTTGCAGAATTTCATACTGATAGAAAATGTTCTCAGAATGAGCTGAAACTTGGTCAGTTGAAGGAAAATGGCCTAATAAAGAAGACTTACAATATATTGTGAGGTCACCCTTGGTTTTCCCAAAATCCATCGTTTAGACTAGTTTTTCAATTTTTTAATATTTTCATTGTATTTTTTTAGTTTCATTTTTGTGTAGTTTTCATACTGTACAAGTCCCATAATTTTTAAAAATCATTGCATAGGTCAATTAGATTTATTTTGGTATATTTTTAGTGTTATCTAGTGTATTTTGCTTGTTTGCTGATTTTGTGTTTTGATTAGTGCATGACTAGGTCTAATCCTGATATCTTGCTTGAATTTAATCATGAGATTGATAGAACATTGTATAGGTTGATTAGAGCACATAGGCTAAGTGAAAGAATTGGTTCTGAATTTAGTTGTGACATTGAATCTGTTACCAAGTGGCCTCAATACTCAAGAGGGGGGTGAATTGAGTATGAAAAACAAGTATGCAAATATTTCACAAATTGTTTGATAAATAATTTTCGTTGAAGCTAATTGATGATTAGAGATGATTGGATAAAAGAGATAAACACTTTTACTTAAAAATGCAATAGCTAAAGGGACCAATATTCAAGCAATTCAATAAAACAGTACTCAATGTAAAAAGAAGGGTTTAGAGGAAACAAACACAATGATTTATCTTGGTTCGATCACCAATCCACTTGTGATCTACGTCCAGTCCTCAAGCAACCGCTAGAGATTTTTCACTATTTCTTCAAGCTTCAATAGGTGTTTGATAACCTTTACAACCTTGAGCACTCAACACTTTAGGATACCTCACCCTTGGAGCTTGAGTCTCTTCAACTAAGGGATACCTCACCCTTTATACTTTTGGAGGGATGCCTCACCCTCTTTACAAAGCAATATAGATTGATTGAATGAAGCTCTCACTAGAGTAGATGATTACAAATTAAAGCTCTAATATGCTCTCAAAGATTAACCCACGTTTTTCACAAAAAAATAGAGCAAGAATGGATTTGAGGATTGAATCACGTTTTGAAGTATTGGTAATCAGTTTTTGGTTCAAGGTCAACCTCTAATGAAGACCCAACATTGGTATTTATAAGTTTTGCAATAAATGGAGCCGTTGGAGGGTTTTAGCCAAGCATTAAATGCATTTAATATAGTCGTTGGACATTCAGGATGCGTGTAATCGATTACACAACAAATGTAATCGATTACATTGTTGTTCCAACATGTTCTTGGCTTTCTGGGCTCTGTGTAATCGATTACATTATTGGTGTAATCGATTACATGGCTTCCTTTGTAATCGATTACAATATTCATGTAATCGATTACATGAATATTGTAATCGATTACAATATCCATGTAATTGATTACATAACTCTTTGAACGTGTTCTTGCCTTTTTGGGCTTATTGTAAACGATTACATTATTTGTATAATCGATTACATGGCCTCTAACTTGCTTGTAATCGATTACATTGATCATGTAATCGATTACAAGGCCTCTGTTTGCTATGTAATCGATTACAAACATCATGTAATTGATTACATTGGCCTTTGAACACATTTTTCAAGTCCAATAAAGCTTGTAAGTCATTTCTAACACCTCAAGACATTTGATTAAACATAAATCCTTTTAAGAGTGTTAGATTTAAGATTGAAACTCAAGTTTCTTGAAAAACATGTTTAGCTTTGAATTTTTCCACTTATTTTGAAATGATATATTGAAAAACCATTTGAGAAATCTTGAGAGCATTTAACATTAATGTTCTAAGTCTTATAACTAAATAAACCTCTTGACTTCTTTCTTTGATCTTGATCTTTCCTTTTGCACTTGATCTTCACTTTTGCCTTTGTTATTATCAAAAACTATTTGACATGCTTTAGGGACATAAGCATTCACATTCTCCCCCTTTTTGATGATGACAAACTGATCATAGGAAAAAGAAAGAGTTTTTGCATTTGTATATAACAGAGATTTAGGTGCAATGCTCCCCCAGAGTTTATGCATAATATTGAGTTAGATTTTTCATGTAAAAAGCTTAAGAGCTCAAAAGCTCAATAACTCCCTCGTACACATGCAACCTTAATTAGATTTCATTTTTATTTCATTTTTCACTATTCTCTCCCCCATTGGCATTATCAAAAAGAGATAAGCATTTAAAAAATGGGCAGCATTTCAACTATATTTCATGATTTCCCAAGTTTTGCCAAAACAAGAAATCCAAAGAGAATATTCAATCCAATCAAATTTCAAAAAGCCAAACATTCAGAGAATAGAATCAAAGCTAAGTCAAGTTCATATATCATTAAAAAAATATGTACAATGTAACTTATCATAACCAGTATAACCAATAACCAAAAACACCAAAAAAATGTATACCAATGTTATATAACTTAGCCGAAAAGAAAAATACAATGTAGTCATAAGCAAATAACAATGAGAAACATCAAGGCAATGGGTCATGATCACTATCAGTTGCCTCGCTGTCATTGTCTGGATCCACAGCAATGTCTCCTAGATTAACGTTATCATCGCCGGGCTCAAGATCGCCCTCAGAGTCTAGGAGCTCCTCATTATTAGGAGGGATGCCAGATGGACCAGCAAAGGACAGGGGAACAGGAGAGGCAGAGGATGTGGGAGGTGCAGCAGCAGCACTCGAAGGAATATGAGGTCCACCCAGGAGGGATCGAATGGAGGCAAGCTCCTGATTTGAGTAGTCCATCCTTAGCTCAAGGTGATCTATCTTCTGCTCAATATGATCCATGCGTGTGTCTACAGTAGCGCTCAGGTTTCGCATCTCTTGGAGCAGGAGGTCTAGTGTAGCTGGAGTAGGAGCAGGAGCAGGGGCAGGATACTGAGCCTCTTCATCGTCATCACTATTCGGATCATGATGGATTTGTCCAAAGATGCCATGGGCAATGTAATGCCACCTATCATTCACTTTGTAGAGCTAGAGCTTCTTCAAGGTATGCAAGCCAATAGATTGTGGTCCTTTCGAGCTGGTGTCCTTGGACTCCTCAACCAAGGAAATGCGACAATGCTCTAGGATGGCTGTTACCAACATAACAAATGGGAGAACAGAGTTCTTCTTTCTCTTTACATCCAATATGTGCTCTATAATGTAGTAACCCCAGTTTATTGATCGCCCAGTGGTCATTGCCCAAAGGGACACCACATCATCTTTGAGAACCTGGGAGTAATTCCCTCCCTTGGGAATCAACCCCCTTGACCAAAAGATAGTAGAGAACCCTGTTCTCCATAGTCAGACCAGTGGCCATGATTCTCCTTTTAGGATCACTGGGGGGTAGTAACTAGTCCTAATCAGTGAAAGAAGAGCAGCCTTATGCTCAAACTCATGACCCCAGATATTAGCATTCCCACAGAAGTTTGCTCCATCAGGAGTGAGCTTCGTCAGCCTATACCACTCAGCCATAGTTATCCTGATTTGTTGTTTTTTCACCTCAGAAATTAAGCAATCATCTTCAAATTTCAGATTAGCATAAAAGACTCTCACTAGGTTTGGGTAGATAGCCTTTTCTATACTTAAGAAACCCAGCAATCCTAAGTTCTCAATGGTTCTAAAACTCTCCAGAGGTTCACTCTCACAGAAGTTAATGGAAAGATACCTGGGGGGAATAATCTTGCATAGCTGAAAGTTCTTCCGGAACAACTCAGCTCTCTTCACTGTGGAGAAGTGGCGAGTGAGGTCCAGGCCAGAGATATTGCGTGAAGCTCCACCAGAGGACCCTCCAATGGCAGCCTCTGTTCTTGGGCACTTTGAACGATGAGAAGATTTAGCCATATGATGAGAAAGAAGAGAGTGGGATGAATGGAAAGTGTTTGGGGATGAGTGAGGAAAGAGAGAGGGATGAGGTTAGGGCAGAGAAGTGGGGATAGTGTTCGTAAGAGGTGATGGGGAGATTTGGGTGAGGGATATGATGGATTTGAGAGATGGGCTGTGTGGAGAGGAGTTTTTCGAGTTAGAGGGAGGTGAAATGAAGGAATTTGAGGGAGGTTTGAGTGAGAAATGAGAGATTGGGACGTCTGGGTTGCGTGGGAGCAGAGGAGGAAGACGAAGGATTGAAGAGTTTCTGAGAAATAAGCTCTGCGCGCGTCAGAAACCTTTTAAAAAACCCTGTGTAATCAATTACATTGGGTTTGTAATCGATTACAAGCATTCTGGTTCATATGTAATCGATTACTTTTTTGGTGTAATCGATTACCATGCTTCTGGGGAACCTTGTAATCGATTACATGGTTGATGTAATCAATTACCTGAGTTCTGAGTTGATTGTAATCGATTACAAAAGTTGTGTAATCGATTATATGCTTGACAAAGCCTGTGTAATCGATTACAAAGGCATTGTAATTGATTACCAGCACATTTTAACTAAGATTTTGCATTCCAATCAGCATAGAATTAATTTTAAACCATTCAAATAAGTTCCAGAGCATCTTAGATCAATTCAAATCATCATGCAAACATATATTCTAATCATTATGATTCAAATCACATAATTGTTCAAAATTACTATTTTTACCAAGAATTACACCCTTTTTGGTGAAATTTTGAGATTGTTGAGTTGCTTGGGAGTCTTGGACATGAGGGAGCACCTGCAAAATAACTTAGGGGAAATCTCCGACGCTCATGTTAGTATTGGATTCAAATATGATGAAAAATTCAAAGATTATGCAGCAATGTGGCATGATTATATAGAAAAACACAAGTTATGCATTAGTTTTAGGATTATGCAGCAAATAGTTAATTTATGCATGATTGATCCAACATACTAAGTTCATTTCTTATATAGAAAAATACTTTTTTTGCTAGGGGTTTAGTGAAAATGTCAGCTAGTTGCTTAGTGGTTTCTATAAATTCAAGCATACAATCACCCTTTTGAACATGGTCTCTAATGAAATGATGTCTTATTTCAATATGTTTAGTCCTAGAATGCAAAATGGGATTTTTGGACAAATTGATTACACTAGTATTATCACATCTTATAGGAATGTGATCAAGCTTAAGACCATAGTCCAAGAGTTGTTGTTTCATCCAAAGAATTTGAGAACAACAACTCCTAACTGCAACATATTCAGCTCAGCTGTAGATAATGCCACACTATTTTGTTTCTTGATATGCCAAGAAACTAGTGAGCTTCCAAGCAAGTGGCATGTCCCACTAATGCTCTTCCTATCCATTTTGCATCCAGCAAAATCAGAATCGAAATACCCAATAAGGCTACATGAGGCACCGTTAGGGTACCATAAACCCATTTGTGATGTGTCTATTAGATATTTCATTATTCTTTTAACAGCACTTAGGTGTGATTCTTTAGGATTAGCTTGATATCTAGCACACATGCTTACACTAAACATTATATCAGGCCTACTTGCAGTGAGATAAAGGAGTGAGCCAATTATACCTCTATATTTTGTAATTTCTACTGATTTACCTTCTTCATCCTTGTCCAAATAGCAAGAGGTGCCCATAGGAGTAGCCATATGCTTGGCATTGTCCATTCCAAACTTCTTGAGCAGCTCCTTGCAATACTTGGATTGGCTTATGAAAGTTCCTTCTTTTGTTTGATTGATTTGGAGACTAAGGAAGAAGTTGAGCTCACCCATCATGGACATTTCAAACTCACTTTGCATAATATTTGAAAATTCTTTACAAAGAGAATTGTTAGTAGCTCCAAATATAATGTCATCAACATAGATTTGAACTAGAAGTATGTCATGCATTTTATGTTTTATGAAAAAGGTAGTGTCAACTTTGCCTCTAGAAAAACTTTTTTCTAAAATGAATTTGCTCAACCTTTTATACCAAGCTCTAGGAGCTTGTTTCAAGCCATACAAGGCTTTTTTTCAGTTTAAAAACATGGTTGGGCATTTCAAAATCCTCAAAACTAGGAGGTTGTTCTACATACACCTCTTCTTATATAAAATCATTTAAAAAGACACTTTTGACATCCATTTGATAGAGTTTGAAATCTATGATGCAAGCATATGCAAGTAACATTCTAATGGCCTCTAATCTAGCTACGGGAGCATAAGTTTCTTCATAGTCTATGCCTTCTTCTTGATTATATCCGTTAGCTATAAGCCTAGCTTTATTTCTTATTATTAAGCCTGTTTCATTAAGTTTGTTCCTAAAGACCCATTTAGTGCCAATTATAGGATGATCATTAGGCCTTGGAACTAATTCCCAAACTTGATTTTTCTCAAATTGGTTTAGTTCTTTTTGCATGGCCAAGATCCAATGCTCATCATTAATGGTCTCATTTATGTATTTAGGTTCAACTTGAGAGACAAAGGCTAAGTGATTACATGCATCTCTAAGTGAGTTTCAAGTGATTACCCTTTTTGATACATCACCTATCACCTTGTCGAGAGGGTGATATCTTAAAGTCTTCAATTCCTTGGGTAGATCCAAGATTTCTGAATCTTTTTGCCATGAATGATCAAGGAGTCTCTCTTCTTGCTTCTTGGACTCTTTTTCTTGATTTTCTAAGTGCGTTTTTGCCAAGATTTCTGCAACATCATCAACAAGCTACTTTCTCGGCTCATTTGGGTTAGTTTCATCAAATGCAACATGTATGGACTCTTCTATAGTCATAGTTCGTTTATTATAGACTCTAAAGGCCTTACTATGTATAGAATAGCCAATGAATATTCCCTCATCAAATTTTGCATCAAACTTCCCTAAGTTATCCTTTCCATTATTCAAAACAAAGCATTTACATCCAAAGACATGAAAATGTGACACATTTAGCTTCCTTCCTTTGTACAATTCATATGGGGTTTTTTTTAAAATTGGCCTTATTAGGCTTTCCTTCCTTTTGTACAATTCATACATTTTCTGTATTTACATTTTCTTTAAATTTTATATATGGGCATTTCATTTATTAGGGCTCTATTCATAAATAGTAAGTTTGATGCATAACATCAAGTGGATGACTTGATCGTGTCCTTTTAGTTACAACATTATTCTTAAATGTCCCTAATCAAGTATTAAATTAGTACTTAGGAAGGTTGGCCTCTATGGATGAGCATAGTTCTTTGCCATTTCCTCTAAAGATCGATTTTTCCTTTCTGCCACAACACCATTTATGTTATTATTGGTGTTCTAGGGATGTGAGTGAAAAATTATGCTCAATGTCATGTTCATCACAAAAATATGAGATATTGTTTCAAATTCATGATTTTGAATGATTGGACAAATTCACCAATCTAGATATCTTGACAAATGGACTAAACGACACGGAAACATTGGTCACGGAAAGGTTATGTCAAATCACCGGCATTCTTATTACTTGGATGCAATACAAAATTAAAATGAATTTTCATTTTGGATAACTTTGGCAATGGCTTTTTCAAATGATTGAAAAACATCATTTTTTACTATTATAAATAGTGGGCCAAGAATAATGTCCATGTAAACCTAGAAAGGACGTTGGACGTTCGTCATCCATAATCACTAATTTAAAAACATTATAGTCCTCGATGGGAATCCCATCCGCAAAAATTCCCAACAACCGCATCCGCCCAAAAGTACTTAGGAAGGTTGGCTCGATTTTTCTTTTCTACAACACCATTTTGTTATGGTGTTCTAGGGGCAGAAAAATTATGCTCAATGCTATGTTCATCATAAAAAGTTTCAAATTCATGATTTTCAAATTCACCACCATGGTCACTTCTTATGGATACAATACAAAAACCTTTTTCGTTTTGGATAACTTTGGCAAGCTTTTTAAATGATTGAAAAACATCATTTTTGTGGGCCAAGAATAATGTCCATGTAAACCTAGAAAAGTCATCCACAATCACTAATGCATGGTAATTCCCACCGAAACTCATAGTTCTAGAGGGCCCAAAAAGATCCATGTGCAACAGCTGTAAAGGTCTAGAAGTTGAAACCATGTTTTTAGCTTTAAAAGAGACTTTTACTTGTTTTCCCTTTTGACATGCATCACAAAGTTTATTTTTTTCAAATTTGAGCTTTGGAAGACCAATTACTAGTTCTTTAGAAATCAATTTGTTTAAGTGATCCATATGAATGTGAGTAATTCTTCTATGCCATAACCATGAATCATTTTCTTTACTCATAAAGCATTTAGCATCATTTGAGAAAATATCATCAAGACTAATCATATATATATTATTGACTCTATGACCAACAAACTTAACTTGCTTATCATCCTTTCCCTCAATTATGTAACAAGAAGAATCAAATATAACTATATTGCCTTTATCACACAATTGACTAATGCTAAGCAAATTATGTTTAAGTCCTTCAACAAGCAAAACATTATCAATAGATGATAAAGGGATCTTACCAACTTTGCCAATTCCAAGAATCTTCCCTTTGTTGTTATAACCATATGTGACATGACCATCTTTCTTGTGAGTAAGGGAGGAGAACTTGGAGCCATCACCGGTCATGTGCTCGGAGCAACCACTATCAAGATACCAACTTGAACTCTTGGTCTTCAAGCACACCTACAACACACATTCAAGTTTTAACCTTTGGTACCCAAATCGTTTTGGGTCCTTGTGTGTTAAAGTTAGGCATGGTGCCTTTAGGAACCCAAACCCTTTTTATTCCAACTTTAGTATTTATGTTCTTTCTAACATTGCAAGTGGATGCACTATGCCCTTTCTTACCACAGTGAAAACATTTAACAAAGGGACTACTTGAAGTATTTGAGGAAATAAAGAAATTCTTATAAGACTTTTGATGGTTATTTGGATTAAATCCCAAACCGGCTTTTTGAAAAACACATTTTTGTTTCCCTAACAACACATTCAAATTGTCTCTTCCAAAAGTGAATTTTGCAAGAGTGTTGTTCAAGTCTTCAATTTCTTTTTCAAATGCTTTGCATGATGAACAAGGTAATGATATGGATGTGTTATCATGTGAGGAACAAGTCATGCATAGTGAATTAGCATCAATAAGTCCTAAGGTCTCATTTTCAATCTTAAGCTCATTTATCTCCTTACTTAAGATAGAAACTTTGTTTACCAATAAGGAAATTATTTTGTTAGAGGAGAAAACCATTTTTGTGAGCCTTAAAGATTCATCATGCAATTCTTGAAAAGCATCTTGTAATTCATCATATGAAGGTAGAGATTCTGAGTTAGAAGAAGTTACCTCGGTGTCGCTCTCTTCACTTTCTTCTCCTTGAGCCATAAGACAAAGATGAGCTTCTTCATTCTCTGAACTGTTGGAAGAGCTTAAGTCATTGTCCTCTCAAGCTATGTATGCTCTCTTTCCTTTCTTTTCTTTGGAAGGCCTTTTCTCAAACTTCTCTGTCTTCTTGAGATACATAGGACACTCCATTTTCATGTGTCCCGGTTTTCCACATTCATAGCATTTTAGAGGTGTAGAGGATCCTTCTCCTTTGTGATACACTTTCTTTTGAGGAAAGGGCGGTCTTCTTTGAAATCCCTTTTTCTTTAAGAATCTTCCAAACTTTCTCACAAGGAGACTAAGATTCTCCTCACTTAGCTCAATACTTTCAGCATCCTCTTCACCATCATCATCATCATCTTCAATTATAGATGAAGTGCCTTTGAGTATAATTCCCTTCTTCTTTTTGTCATGCTCTTCATTTTCATTGAGCCTATTTAGTTCAAGCTTATGTTCTTGAAGCTTTCCGAATAAGGTGGCTAGAGACATTGTTGATAAATCTCTTGATTCCGCAATAGATGTTACTTTGGGTTACCAATTCCTGCTTAGACATCTCAAGACTTTGTTAATAAGATACTCATTAGGAAATGTCTTTCCCAATGAGATAAGATGATTAACAATATGAGTAAACCTCTCACCTTAGTTCATTCTAAACAATTCGTATTCATGAATAAGAGTGTTTATTCGAGATCGTTTTACCTCACTAGTACCTTCATGAGTTACTTGTAGGGTATCCCACATTTCTTTTGCGGTCTTGTAATTTGACACCCTAAAAAATTCATCATACACCAAGGATGTAGTGATGATGTTCTTGACTCTTAAATTGTATTGAACTTTCTTTTTATCATCATCGGTCCATTCATTTCTAGGTGTATTAATTTTCACACCATCTTTAGTTTGTGTTAAAACAAAAGCACCATTTTCAATGGCGTCCCACACATCTAAGTTAATAGCTTCAATGAAAATTTTCATCCTTTCTTTCCAATAGGCATAATCATCCCCGTTGAAATAGGGAGGTCTGTTTATAGAAGAATCTTCATTTAAAAAACCATTTAAAGCCATCACTTCTCTTAAAGCTGCTAAGCTCTTTATACAAGAGTCTAACTCTAATACTACTTGTTACCAAGTTGCCTCAATACTCAAGAAGGGGGTGAATTGAGTATGAAAAACAAGTACGCAAATCTTTCACAAATCGTTTGATAAACAATTTTCGTTGAAGCTAATTAATAATTAGAGATGATTAGATAAAAGAGATAAACACTTTTACTTATAAATGCAATAGCCAAAGGGACCAATATTCAAGCAATTCAATAAAACAGTACTCAATGTAAAGAAAAGGGTTTAGAGAAAATAAACACAATGATTTATCCTGGTTCGATCACTAATCCACTTGTGATTGATGTGTGTGAAACAACATCATGTTTTGTTCCTGTTTTGCATGTATTCTTAGGCATTTTAGACATTTTAGTTTCCCTTTTTGTTTGTTTTTCCCTTAGTTCGGATAACCACTATTGTGTAGGATTGGTGCTAAATTGGCCTTGGAATGGATGGAAGCTTGCATAATTGAAGTTGGAGCTTTATTAGCAAAAAGTGCAAAAAGAGACTTCAGAGAGTTCTTCAATAGCCGTGGAACTCAACAAAGATGCAAAATTAGAGAGAGAACCCGGCTTGGCCATGGAATGATCCACGGCCCCATGGAATTCGGCAAAGAGAACACGGCCAACACTGATCCACGGGATTCGACAAGAAGTTCCACACGGCTTGGAATGAACCATTGGTTCGCAGCTTGAGCAGAATTTTAGATTTTATTTTTATTTCTTTTGGGGCTTTTTATCCAATTAAAATCCTAGGGTTATAAATAGAGGTTCTGAATACAATGAGGGGGTTCTAGTTTGGTTCAAAAGGAGGCACAAAGGAGGCTTGGGTTCTTAATCTTTCTCCTTCTTCTTCTATTGTTACTGGTTTGGGATGTTTTTAAGTTTGATTTCTTGTCTCTTCTTCTCTATTTAGTTTCTTTTGTTTCTAAGATTGGGCAATGCCCTTTGATACATTGATAATGATTAATTGACGTTGTTTCCCCTTTTATTGATCTTGAATGTTCTTTGATTTAATTCTTATTGCTCTTATTCATGTGAGTTTGCTGGCCACTTATTTGCATCTCATAGGCATTTAAGGACGCACTGAAAGGTGAACCTAAGTGTTGGAACCATAAGAATTGAACGTAAGGTCTAAATCACGAGAGTAGTTTTAGCCTTTCGAGGATTCAATAAATTACCACAAAGCGTAAAGGGTTCAATTTAAATTCAATTACCATGAGAGTAGGAATTGGTTTAATTGGGCACGGATCTTGTATATTGAGAAAGAACATTAACTAATTTAGGGTAATTCACCTTCAATTGAATTTCAGATTTAATAAAAGGGTTGTCAATTAGGATTTATCTTGTATCATTGTGGTATCCCAATCTTGGAAGCTTTCTTGAATTTGAAAATCCCTTTCTTGATAATTCGCTATTTTTGTTCTGAATTATTTTTTCTTGATTTTATTTAATTATTTTATTACTACGTTCTTCTTAATCAACAATCATATTCCCTTTTGTTTAACTTAATTGAATTAATTAATTAATTAATTGGTATTCATAGACACAGTCCCTGTGGATTCGATCTTTTTATTACTTGACGACGAAACCGTACACTTGCAAATTTCACGCATCAGTGATCTACGTCCAGTCCTCAAGCAACCGCTAGAGATTTTCCACTATTTCTTCAAGCTTCAATAGGTGTTTGATAACCTTTACAACATTGAGCACTCAACACTTTAGGATACCTCACCCTTGGAGCTTGAGTCTCTTCAACTAAGGGATACCTCACCCTTTACACTTTTGGAGGGATACCTCACCCTCTTTACAAAGCAACATAGATTGATTGAATGAAGCTCTCACTAGAGTAGATGATTACAAATTGAAGCTCCAATATGCTCTCAAAGCTTAACCCACGTTTTTCACAAAAAAATAGAGCAAGAATGGATTTGAGGATTGAATCACGTTTTGAAGTATTGGTAATCAGTTTTTAGTTCAAGGTCAACCTCTAATGAAGACCCAACATTGGTATTTATAAGTTTTGCAATAAATGGAGCCGTTGGAGAGTTTTAGCCAAGCATTAAATGCATTTAATATAGTCATTGGACATTGTTAGGATGTGTGTAATCGATTACACAATAAATGTAATTGATTACATTGTTGTTCCAATATGTTCTTGGCTTTCTAGGCTCTGTGTAATCGATTACATTATTGGTGTAATCGATTACATGGCTTCTAACTTACTTATAATCGATTAAAATATCCATGTAATCGATTACATGACTTCTATCTTGCTGTGTAATCGATTACAATATCTGTGTAATCGATTACATTACATGACTCTTTGAACGTGTTCTTGCCTTTCTGGGCTTATTGTAATCGATTACATTATTTGTATAATCGATTACATGGCCTCTGACTTGCTTGTAACCGATTACATTGATCATGTAATCGATTACAAGGTCTCTGTTTGTTGTGTAATCGATTACAAACATCATGTAATCGATTATATTGGCCTTTGAACACATTTTTCAAGTCCAATAAAGCTTGTAAGCCATTTCTAACACCTCAAGACATTTGATTAAACATAAATCCTTTTAAGAGTGTTAGATTTAAGATTGAAACTTGAGTTTCTTGAAAAATATGTTTAGCTTTAAATTTTCCCACTTATTTTGAAATGATATATTAAAAACTATTTAAGAAATCTTGAGAGCATTTAACATTAATGTTCTAAGTCTTATAACTAAATAAACCTTTTAACTTCTTTCTTTGATCTTAATTTTTCCTTTTGCACTTGATCTTCACTTTTGCACTTGATCACTTTTGCCTTTGTTATCATAAAAAACTATTTGACATGCTTTAGGGACATAAGCATTCACAGAATCTGAGGGTGCACTTGAGATCTTAAATGATTCTAAAATCATGGTTGATAACAGACAAAATAGGACCCTTAAAGAACTTGCTGCTCCTAATGTAACTTACCAGTCTTTGTGCATTCAATATCATCTTGATGTGACTTTGAGTTAAAATCTGGATTGATACACTTGTTGCCTAAGTTTCATGGTCTTGCAAGTGAGGATTCCCATAAGCACTTAAGGAGTTCCATGGTTGTTCTAAGCCCTTCTCGACCATAGTTGAGGGCATTCCCTTTCTCTCTTCGATGTAGCCAAGGATTGGTTATTCTACCTTTTACCGTGCACGAGTTGGGATGATATGAAGAAGTTATTCTTGGAGTGGTTCTTCCCTGCATCCAGAGCAACTGCCATTAAAAAAGACATTTATGGCATAAGGCAAATGACTGGTGAGACCTTGCATGAATATTGGGAGAGATTCAAGAAGCTGTGTTTGAGCTGTCCCTACCATCAAATTAGTGATCAGCTCTTGATTCAATATTTCTATGAGGGCTTACTGCTGATGGATAGAAGTATAGTGGATGCCGCATCTAGAGGTGCCTTGGTGGATAAAACCACTACTGCAGTAAGAGATTTAATAGCAAATAAGGTAGCTAATGCTCATCAATTTGGCACAAGAATCTTTACCTCCACCAGAGGAGTCAAAGAGGTTCAATTGTCTCAAGTCAACTAATAGAGAATGGAACACAGACTTGATGAATTGACTTCTTTGGTGAGGTAATTAGCAGTGGGACAACATATACCAGTTTCTGTACAAGAACTTGCAAGGGTGTGTGGCATTTGCTCTTGTTCATCTCATCCTACTAATGCATGCCCTACACTTCAGGATGGTGGTTCTGTTTTTCCAGAGTTGCTAGTTGCAGCAGCTGGCATTTTTCCTGGTAGACCTCAATATCAGCAGTCCCAACAACCAAGATATGATCCATTTTCTAATACTTATAACCCTGGCTGGAGGGACCATCCTAACTTGAGACATAGGAATTCTGGTCAACAACAACAACCCCAACAGCAGCAGTAATTTAGATACCAAGCTGTAGGTCCTAGTAACAAATACCAACCATTTGCATTCAAACGACAACAAATTGTACAGCTACCTGTGCAGCAGCCCCTCATGTTGCCAAGTCCAGCAACTACTCCATCCGAGCCATCATTGGAAGATTTGATGAAATAAATGGCCATAAATAATATTTAATTCTAGCATAATGTCAATGCCACCATTTAGAACTTGCAAACTCAGATTGGGCAGCTGGCCACCATCGTGAGTGAATTGAAAAGGCAAGGGTCAAGCCAATTACCTTCACAAACAGTCAGTAACCCAAGAGGCAATGTAAGTGCCATTACCTTGAGAAGTGGCAGAGAAATTAATGGTCCTAATTTGCCACAACCAGAGCTCCTATTACAGCAACCAGATACTAAATCAGTCTAGAAGAAATGTGCAGAGAATTCAGACTTGGTTATTCCACTACCCTTCTCAAATAGAGTGACACAGTCCAAGCAGATAGCGCAAGCAGAAACGAAAAAGGAAGTCATAGAGACATTCAGGAAGGTGGAAATCAATATTCCCCTCCTAGATGCAATCAAGCAAATTCCCAAGTATGCCCAATTCCTCAAGGAGTTGTGTACTCACAAGAGAAGACTTAAGGGTACTGAGAAGGTCAGTACGGGCAGAAATGTTTCTGCGATAATTTAGCCAAGCATGCCAAAGAAATACAAAGATCTTGGAACTTTCACAATCCCTTGCACTATAGGCAATTCCAGATTTGACCATGCAATGCTAGATTTGGGTGGTTCTATCAATGTCATGCCTATGTCAGTGTATAAGTCTTTGAACATTGGTACCTTACAACCCACTGGTATAGTGATTCAGCTGGCAAACAGGACCACTGCTCATCTAGCAGAAGTGTTGGAAGATGTGTTAGTGCGGGTGAATGAGCTGATTTTTCCAGTGGACTTCTACATTCTGGACATGGAAGATGAGTCTTCAACAAATCATGCTCCATTAATTCTAGGAAGACTATTCCTCAAGACAGCTAAGACTAAGATAGATGTGCATGCTGGCACCCTTTCTATGGAATTTGGTGAAGATGTGGTGCAGTTTAACATTTTTGATGCCATGAGACATCACCTTGAGGAGCATTCAGTTTTTCATGTTGATGTGATTGAAATGTTGGTTGATGATACTTATGCTGATATGAGTGCTGAATTCCCTGATATTGCTGACTTTCTGGATTCTATCACTTGTGATATATATGTTAGCTGTGATACTGAACCATGTGCTGCATGTGCTGAGATTTATACAGTTATGAGTGATGATGCAGCTACTTATTTGACTGATGCAGTATATGAAAATGTGAGTCAAAATTATATCGAATTTAATGTTGCTGACTTGCTTGTTTCAAATAGCTTACTGTCTTTTATTGTGCATCCCCCATCCTTAGAGCTAAAGACTTTGTCAGACCACCTTAAATATGCATATTTTGAAGATGGTGAGAAGCTGCCAGTGATTGTCGCTAAGAATCTGTAACCTAAATAAGAAGAAAAATTACTGCAGGTTTTGAGGCAGCATAAGCGGGCCATCGGATGGACATTTACAGACATTCTTAGTATTAGTCCCTCCACATGTACGCATAAGATTTTATTGGAGGAAGGTACCAAGCCAGTGAAGCAGCCCCAAAGGAGACTAAACCCCCTGAATTTGGATGTGGTGAAGAAGGAAATGACCAAGCTGCTGCAAGCTGGCATTATTTATCCCATATCCGACAAAATGGGTGAAGCCCGTGCAAGTTGTTTTAAAAAAATCTGAGTCACAAAGCTTGTTACAAATCGAATAATGAACTCCTACCCACAAGAATCCGAAAAGTTGGCGGTGTGCATTGATTATAGGCGCTTAACCAAGCCACTAGGAAAGATCATTTTCCATTGCCTTTCATTGATCGATGTTGGAGAGACCGGGCCGGCAAGTCGCATTCTTGTTTCTTGGATGGATATTCGTGTTATTTTCGATTCATATACCCCCGTAAGACCAAGAGAATACTATTTTCACTTGCCCATTTGGAACATTTGCATATAGAATACCCTTCTTCCGAATGCTCCAGAACCTTTCAAAGGTATATAGTCAAGATCTTCTCTCAATTTTTAGAGAGTTGCATGGATGTGTTTATGGATGATTTTACCTTTGATGCATGTTTGGATAGTTTAGCTTGAGTTTTGCATAAATGCATTGAAACTAACCTTATCCTGAATTTTGAGAAATGTCATTTCATAGTAGAACAGGGTATAGTTTTAGGGCATGTAGTATCCAGCAAGGGTCTTAACGTAGATCCTGTAAAAAAAGATGTCATTTCATGCCTATCTTACCCCACATGCGTGCGGGAGGTTCGTTCTTTCCTTGGTCATGCAGGTTTTTATCGATGGTTCATAAAGGATTTTAGCAAAATTGCCCTTCCACTATCCTACTTGCTGCAAAAGGATGTAGAGTTTCACTTTGACTAGAGATGCAAGGATACCTTCAATCACTTGAAGCGAGCAATGACCAGTACACCTGTCATCCAGCCACCAGATTGGACACTCCCATTTGAACTTATGTGTGATGCCTCTAATTATGCATTGGGAGTTGTCCTTGCACAGAGAGTCGGTAAAGTACCTCACGTCATTTCCTATGCTTCGAGGACTTTAGATGCTGCACAAGCTAACTACACTACAACCGAAAAGGAACTTTTAGCAATTATTTTTGCTTTAGATAAATTTCGATCATATTTACTTGGTTCTAGAGTGGTTGTATTTTCAGATCATGTAGCTTTGAAGTTTCTCCTGAAAAAGCCCGATCCAAAGCCTCAGTTGATTAGGTGGATGTTGCTCTTACAGGAGTTTGATATTAATATCAGAGATAAAAGTGGAGCAGAGAACCTGGTGGTAGATCACTTGAGTCAGATTAAGAGAGAGACAGATTCTTCTCCTATCCATGATGCCTTCCCTGATGAGCAACTTTTCAAGATGCAAGGTAACATCCCTTGGTTTGCATATTTGGTTAATTTCTTAGTTGCTAGAGCACTGCCTGCATATTTCACTAAGGCACAGATTGATAAACTGAAAAGTGAGTCAAAATATTATGTGTGGGATGAGCCTTTTTTGTGGAGATTTTATAGTGACTAAGTCATTAGGAGATGCATTCCTGATCATGAGTTTGATTTAGTTCTTAGCTTTTGTCATGCATTTGCCTGTGGTGGACATTTTGGACCTACTCGTACAGCTAGGAAAGTTTTAGACTCTAAATTATATTGGCCCACTCTATTTCACGATGCATATTTGTTTTGTAAATCTTGTGAACATTACCAGAAAATGGGGAATATTTCTCGTAGGAATGAGATGCCCCAACAACCTTTATTGTTCTGTGAGATATTTGATGTTTGGGGTATTGATTTTATGGGTCCTTTTCCTGCGTCATTTGGTTTTGTTTACATCTTGTTGTGGATTATGTATCTAAATGGGTGGAGGCAAAAGCCACTCGAACTGATGATTCCAAAGTTGTTGTGAATTTTGTTAGATCACATATTTTCTGCAAGTTTGGAGTCCCAAAAGCCATCATTAGTGATTAGGGGCATTTTTATAATCGGAGCATGGAAGCCTTGATGAAAAAGTATGGAGTCTTGCATAGAGTTTCTACACCTTACCATCCCCAGACTAATGGACAAGCTGAGGTTTCTAACAAAGAGATCAAGCAGATACTTTAGAAAATAATTCAACCTAACAGAAAGGACTAGAGCAAAAGGCTTGAGGATGCTTTATGGGCTTACAGGACCGCCTATAAGACTCCGATTGGGATGTCTCCTTATCGGATTATTTTTGGCAAAGCACGTCACTTGCTAGTGGAAATTGAGCATTGCGCATTTTGGGCAGTAAAGAGGTGTAACTTGGACCTAAATCAAGCGAGCATGGAGCGAAAGCTACAGTTGCAGGAATTGGAGGAGATCCGCTTGGAGGCTTATGAGAGTTCCAAACTTTATAAAAAGAAGACTAAAGGCTTCCATGATAAGATGATCATGAGAAAAACATTTGAGATTAGTCAAAAAGTTCTCCTCTATAACTCCCCCCTCAAGCTCATGCCCGGGAAGCTCAGATCTAGGTGGCTTGGTCCATTTGTTGTTACTAAGATTTTTCCTTATGGTGCTATGTAGGTTACAAGTGAGAATACTACCAAAGCTTTCACAGTCAATGGACATCGCCTCAAACCATTTTATGAGGGAGCTCAAGAGGACATTTTGGAGGAGGTCCACTTGCAAGAAGTCATCTACCCCACTTAATAAGGATGTTTCTTTCCTTTCCTCTCTTTTATTTTATTTGTCCTTCATTAATTGATGATTTTGATGGAATGTTATTTTTCTTGTGAGCTTTACATTGCGGACAATGTACAATTTAAGTGTGGGGGAGGAATTTTAGCATTCTATTTTTGTTTTTGTTTTGCCAATTTTAATGCTTTTGCTATTTTTTCTATTTTGATATTTCAGCCCTGTTGTTTATTTTTTTGTTACTATTTCTGTTATTATTTTGATTTTGTTTTCTGTGTTTGTTTATTGCAAAAAAAAAAAATACAAACAAAAAAAAAAGAAAAAAGAAAACAAAAACAAAAACAATGCTTTGAAAGAAAAATGTGTTTTTGAATGGATTTTAAGTTGTGTTAAAGTGATGAATAGAAATAAATCAAGTAAAAGGTTCATGGTTTGAATTAGTGGATTGAGTTTAATAGATGCATACCTTGTGAGTTTTTGAGCATATTGGTGGATTTTAACATTTGCACTATTCTCCTCTTTCTTGTGTGATTTTCATTCATGTTAATTGATCACTCTAGAACTTGCTTTGATTCTTTTTTAGATTACATTTTCACTTGCATGCATAAACATGATTGAGACCTTCTTTCTTTTATTAGATACTTTAACCAAATAGCTAACCTTGCACTATTTCCTTTTAATTAACCCCATTGAGCCTACTTGCCTATTCTTTGTTTTAGCTCATTATATAACTTATGTGAAAAACCATGTTTTACCTTGCCTTAGGGAATGGGAGAGCATTGGTTCATTTTCATTGGAGGAGCTCTTTAGCTTGTGGTTAATTAACAGTTCAAGTGTGGGAATTGTGCCAATTGGTATGCAATATGCGAAGTGTTTGAAAAAAAAATGTATGTAAAAAAAAGGAAAAAAAGATTAAAAAATGCAAGAGAGGTTGAATTTTTCAAAAAATAAAAAATAAAAAAATGCTAAAATTCAGAGAAGGAAAGTGAAAGAAATATGTAAAGAGAATGTGTATTATTTGGAGTTGGGGGATAAAAATTCATGTTTGTTACTTGTCATTCGAGTTCCTTCCCAATGCTCTTTTATTCTCTTGGGTGTTTAACTTGCCGTATCCATATTGTTTCCTTTCCTTACCTTGGCCCCGTTACAACCTTGAATAAAGTCCTCTTGATTTTTGTGTGCATGTTTTTGAGTAGTGGAGAAGTAGAAAATAAGTAAGCTTATGGTAGCGAAATTTTCATGGATTGAATTAAGTGAAATACTTACCCTGTAAACATTTGAGGGATTGAGAGTGTATCCTGTGAGAATCTATCATTCTTGATTCATGTTTTTCAAATTAAAGATACCTTGCTTGTTCAAATTAAAGATGTGAATAAAAGTTACCTCATCAATATTTATTTTTTTAAATCTTTGGTTGCTTTTCTTATTATAGCTTTCGCGTTCTTGAATGTCATTGGAAATTGAGTCTTAGAGTATTTAGCTTTTGAGTTTGTTTTGTTTTTCTTTGTTCCCTAGTTTTGGTTTTTTCTATTTTGCCCGAGGACGTGCAAAAGAGTAAGTGTGGGGGTATTTGATAATTATGATTTTTAACATATTAATTATCCACACAATTACCTTATTAATGATGTCCAAATTGTAATTAAGTGATCTTAGCACTCATTTAGATCATTGGGTTGAATTGGGCTTTAAAGCAAAATTTTTAGATTTTAATGCATATAGACATTGGTTCAGTATTTTCACCATAATTTGAGTTGTAGATCTCTAATTTTGATGTTCTTTATATGCTAGGAAAGATTATAAACATATCTACAAGTTTTGTGAAATGCCAAATTGGAAGATTCGGATATTTAAATAGTCAAATGCAGCCTTGAAGTTCGACCAGTGGTGTTGTCACGAATTTCTGGACACACCTTCACTATTTTGGGCATATCTCACTCATTTCAAGCCCAAATTAAGCATGTGAGCACTCCTTGGAAAGCTTACTTCAAAGGCTTCAAGATGGGGTTGATTTTAATCTAAGATTGGGATAGAAATTTGGACTACAGAGAAGATGGAAACGTGGGACAAGTGGGAGACAAACTTTCATAATGGAGAAAATAAATCATTGGAAGGTGGGAGACACACTTTCATAATGAGAAAACAAAATATTGGAAGGTGGGAAACACACTTTGATAATAGAGGAATAATTAACAATAGTAGGTGAACCACTTTTGACTCTCAGTGGATGATGAAGAGGAGATAAATTAGATTTTTGATTAAAGAATGGAGAGCTTCTGCGTAGAAGTGTGTGGTTATTGTAGTTTTATTTTTTGATTTTGAGACTTCTTTTCTTTTCTTCCTCTCTTCCTCTCCCTTTGTTATTTTCATTTTTGTATGGTTGTTGAAGGTTCTCCAATGGTGATGGCTATGGAGAGCTAAATTTCTTTAATCAATCCAAGATATTGACATTCTTGATGATTAATCTTGAGATCTTATTTTAATTGTTATACATTCATCTGTTAATCAAGTTTCTCTTTCTCTTCTTCTCTTGTTTAAATTCTGATTTAATGCTTAATTTGATTGAGATTTGCATATATTAATTGCATAATTATCATGTGCCAAGAGATGAATTCAGAGGCTAAACAATGCATCAAAGGTCTTTGATGAAATGTTTAGTTTGGTTAGATCTTGGTTTTTTAAGTTGATTTGGATTTTGGATGAATGCTTAATTTGTCTAACCTCAATTAATTGAATTCTAGAAGCATTTCAAGTAGAAGATCCATGGATCATTGGGAGGTGTCTTGATGTGATCTAAGATCAAGGATTTGGTTGATAGTTGAACGGATCTATAAAGATCAAGGATGGATTAAAATCAAGATTGGTTAATTCTCTTGGATTAGTTGTTTTCCTAATTTTGTTTACTCATTTTAATTGCTCTTTGTTGTTTAATCTTGTAAAACTTTTTCTCCCCTATTTATTAACCTCTTAATTTGACTTCATAATTAGAGTGATCTACGGGCTCGACCTGGTGTTACCTTATGCTACAAGTAGTTTTGGTAAATCGGTTATAAATTGATTTTAATTTGGTAATCTCGGCAGTTATCAGTTGCATTGTTATGTTGCATAACTTGTTTTCCAAAGCATGTTGAGATTGAATAACATGGCTCAGTTGCCTCTAGTTCTGGCGCAGCACACACTCTACTCTGTCTACTCTTTGATCCATGGTGAGCACCCTACGAGGCTTCCTAACTACTAGGCCATAAGGTGCTGGAGCTAGAGTTGGAGCTACTTGGTCTTCTTGAAAAAACCTTACAATCATTGGTACCATGATTGGAGGTGTAGGCCAGATGAGTTGATCCCCAGTAATATAGATACCTCTCTCAAAGCATAATCTGGAGATGAGAGAAGGATGTGGCAAGCTTCCAGAAGTATATTGTGCTGCCATATGCATGTGAAAAGCAATAATCCTCCCAATATCAACCACATCACCAGTCATAATAGTGAATACAAGTAAAGCCCTCTTGACCGGTACCTCAGAGGTGTTGGAGCATGGAAGGATGTTGGATTGAACAAAAGTGCACTAAACCTTTGGGATTAGTTTAAAATCTGCCTTCTTTAAAAATTAAGTGCATTTTTAGTGTCCAATGCCCATTGAGCACTCTCCTTGCAAAGTACACTAAGGACAAGGTTTGGTTCCAGTGGCATGCTAAGCAAATCGTGATAGTCACATTGCCCAGGATAATCATATTTGAGATTAAAGTACTCGTTCAGCATATCATTGCAGAAATCGATGAGTGTCTCCCTTACCATGCTCTGAAAATGGTCACCTTCATTAGAGTCGATAAAAGCATTAGCACAGAATTCACGGACCAATGTCTATGACTCCAGAACTAGAATTTGACATAGTATGCCTTATTTCTTCTCCAAAATCTGTGAATGAATTTCTAGATATTCATTTTCCTCTAAAATGAGCCCCCATTTTCAAACAAAGTTCCTTTTCACCAGCACATTGTTGAACCTCTTTTCATGAATGGCTGAACGGAAACAGCTTGCATCGAAGGAGGAAGAGCTAGAGCTTTCTCTTATAACACCCCTTCTTCTTTTCACAGGTGGCATTATGAAATCCTGCAAAATAAAAGCACAAAATTAATAGCCCATATATCTAAAAGTAAAATAACTAAATCTCAAGTTTCCAAATTAGTCAAACCATTCTTAATGGCATTCTTAATCACACTATCTTATTCCTAGTAAGCATGTCAAAAATTGCAAAGAAGATAAACATTACAAACTCAAAATTTGACGTGTACACTAAATAGAATCAACTCATTAACCATTCTCAAAGACAACAGTAGCATGCATAATTCATAAAAAATAACGCTACTCGTGAATGAAATCAAGCAAGTCATTTATAATGAGCATTTGATCAAACACATAGTGGGCATGGTGAACATTGCAAATGTGCAAGTGCATTAAATACCAAAAATTGCTAACATAACAATCAGTCAATTCCTCGATTAGCAATTCAGTAATGTACTCCACATTCATTAATACTAACATATGAACATACTCAACTGTGCAAAATAACCAATCCAAATGAACCATCAAAACCAATAATTTTTCTCACCAATTACTATCAATCAACAATTATTCATGGAATATATTAATGGGCATCATCAATTTCAACCAAATCACCCAATTTCACGTTTTCCCCCAAAAAATCCCAATATAAAAACCCTAGAACCACAATATGCATAATCTATGAAATTAACAACACATAACACGAAATTGAGATTTAGGATAGATGAATTTACCTTACAAAATGAAGAATTAAAGCAAAAAGGTGAGAAAATGGAAGGGGTTTATGAGAGAATACTTGAACCGCACGTCAATAGCAAAACCACGCGTCAATGGTAGAAAAGCCACCCACTTTGAACGCGTGCAACAAATGATGAATGGAGGAAGAAGAAATGTGAAATGGAGAGGAAAAAACTAGCTTAGAATGCCTTAGGAAATGTATGAGTGAGGATTTGGAAGAAAGAAAACAGAGAGAATCATGAATAAGAGCGTTTAGCGCTCAAGCGCTGAACCCCCAATATTTAAATGGATCTCTGCCCTTTGCACACTTAGGCACTGAGCTTCCAGTGCTTGAGCGCTGACTCAGTTATTTTTTTTTTTTTGAATAGGATATAGGATATGGGTGCCTAAAGATAAAATAAGAGGATCAGGATACTTTGATGCTAAATATTTCACCAAAACACTCAACCAAAATTTAAATGAGAATGAGCTTCACAAATACTAAACAATAAGAACATAACACATAATCAAATCAACTAAATTAAAAGCAAAACACTAAATGAAAAATAAAAAGAAAGAAATTTGGGTTGCCTTCCAAAAAGTACTTATTTAACATCATTAGCTCGATGTTGCCTCTTCTCAATTTGGTTGGCTAAGTTTCTAAGAAGACTTCTGTCGATCAAACTCTCCTCCCCAGTAATCCTTCAACCTCTGGCTATTGACTTTAAAACTTCTTCCTAAATGGGGTTCTACGATCTCAATTACTCCAAAGGGAGAAACTTCTTTGACTTATGGGCTCGACCACCTAGATTTCAGTTTACTTGGAAATAGTTTCAACCTCGAATTAAATAAAAGAACTTGTTGACTTGGTTCAAAATGCCTTGAGGTGATCTTTTTATCATATCACATCTTTATTTTCTCTTTGTACAGACGAGCATTTTCATAAGCCTTATTTCTGAACTCATCCATTTCATTCATTTGTAGTAATCTTTTCTCACTTGCAGGTTTTATATCAAAATTTAAAAATTTAATTGTCCAAAAGGTTTTATGCTTAAGTTCCACAGGGAGATGGCAAGATTTACCAAAAACTAGCCTATATGGAGACATACTAATAAGAGTCTTAAATGCAGTCCTATATGCCCATAATACATCATCTAACTAAAGTGACCAATCTTTCCTAGAGGTATTAATAGTCTTTTCTAAAATGCTTTTTAATTCCCTGATATAAATGTTACTAACTCATTGACACCTATCACAGCTTTCAACAAATTTATGAGCATCCTTGAAAAGAGTAGACCAATAGAAACTAGATTGTAATACCTTAGCAGCTATTCTGTTACCTTCAAAGTGACCTTCATAATCAAAACTATGACAATGCCTAAGAATGCTTAACACTTCTTCATCTGAAACACATCTTCTCAACATACCATCAGCACATATCTTAAAAAGAAATAGTTCATCCCAAGCATAATACCTGACATCATATAAAAACTTTTTTCTATATTACCATGTTAATTCTTATGGGATGAATCCAGTGGCATTATAGTTTGCAAGATCTACATACTAAGGAAGCACTTGCAAAGCAAACAACAGCTCATTTGGGAACTCTTCCTTAATTGGAACTTGCTCCTCTTCTAGATCTCTTTCTTGTGTGATTCTTGACAAGTGATCAGCTACCAAATTTTTCGTTCCTTTCTTGTCTCGAATCTCCAAGTCAAATTCCTGTAAAAGCAAAATCCATCTAATGAGTCTAAGCTTTGCATCTTGTTTACTCAAAAGATATTTAAGAGCTGAATAATCAGTATAAACAATGACCTTTGATCCAACCAAATAAGAAAGGAATTTATCAAATACAAAAACTACAGCAATTAATTCCTTTTCTGTGGTGGCATAATTAAGTTGTGCATCATTTAAAACTCTACTTGCATAATAAATGACATACAAAACTTTATCTTTTCTTTGACCTAAAATAGTACCTACAGCATAATCACTTGCATCATCCATTAATTCAAATGGTAAATTCTAATCAAGGGAAGAAATTATAGGAGCATAAATAAGTTTGCTTTTCAAAACATTGAATGCATTTAAACAATCATCATTAAAAACAAATGGTGCATCTTTAACAAGTAATTCGCATAGTGACTTTCTGATCTTGGAAAAGTCCTTTATGAATCTCCTGTAAAATCTAGCATGCCTGAGGAAACTCCTTACTCTATTGACATTGGTAGGAGGGGGTAATTTCTTGATAACCTCAACTTTTTCTTGATCAACCTCAATGCCCCTCAAAGAAATACGATGTCCTAAAATAATTCCTTCCCACACCATAAAATGACACTTCTCCCAATTCAACACCAAGTTAGTTTCTTGGTATCTTTTCAAAACCAAAGAAAGATTATAAAGACAAGTATCAAAAGAAAATCCAAATACAGAAAAATCATCCATAAAAATCTTAATAAACTTTTCAATCATATAAGAAAAAATAGAAAGCATACACCTTTGAAAAGTTACTATAGCGTTGCATAATTCGAAAGGCATCCTTCGATATGCAAAGATTCCATATGGACAAGTGAAAGTTGTCTTCTCCTGATCCTCGGGTGCCACCAAGATCTGATTATAACCAGAGTAACTATCTAAATAATAATAATAGGTGTGACCCGCTAGCCTATCTACCATTTAATCAATGAACGGGAGGGGAAAATGATCATTCCTTGTTGGATTATTGAGTTTCCTATAATTAATGCAAATTCTCCAACCGGTGACTGTCCTTGTGGGAATGAGTACATTTTTTTCATTAGCTACCACTATCATTCCTCTTTTCTTCGGAACAACTTGTACCGGACTTACACACGACCTGTCTGAGATTGGATAAATAATACCTGCATGATAGAGCTTTGTTACTTCTTTTCTCACCATTTCCTTCATGGTAGGATTCAATCTTCTTTGCAGTTGGATCAGCAGCTTGTAGTCATCTTCCATTAAGATCTTATGCATGCATGTTGTAGAACTAATACCCTTAAGATCATCAATGGTCCATCCTATAGCTGACTTGTATTCTCTCAAAACCCTCAAAAGCTTCTCTTCTTCCTCAGAATTGAGTTTAACATTCACAATTACTAGAAAAGTGTCGTTCTTACCAAGAAAAACATATTTGAGATTAGAGGGAAACAACTTCAGTTTTAACTTTAGTGGCTCCTCTTTAACATCATCATCTTTCTTCAGCTCTTTTTTTCTGTAAGTTTGTATGAGGGAAAACTGGCAAAGATTCCAAATTGGCTATGCACTCAAGTGTCTCTGGTGTTGTCTCATCATCATCGTTCGCTAAGGCCTTAGAATTAACTAACACTGATTTAAGTGGAGGTGCTGGAAAGCTCTGTTCTAATGTCTTATCAACGAAAAAATCAATGATGTCCACCCTGAGGCATTGTTCCTCCTCCATAAGATGTTTCATTACCTCGAAAGCACTGAAAGTGACCTTCTCTTCCTGCACTCTCAATATAAGCTCACCTTGTTGTACATCAATCAATGCTCTTCTAGTTGCTAAGAAATGTCTGCCCAAAATGAGAGGTATATTTGCATCTTCTTCCATATCTAGAACAACGAAATCAATTGAAAATATGAATTTATCCACCTTAACTAACACATCTTTGACTATACCATAAGGATGCTTGATAGATCGATCTATTAGTTGAAGCGAGATCATTGTTGACTTCACCTTTTTAATTCTCAGCTTGTGCATTATAAATATGGGCATGAGATTTATGTTTGCCTTAAGATCGCATAGAGCTTTCCCAATAATAAGCTTCCCGATGGTGCAAGGAATGGTAAAACTACCTAGATCTTTCAATTTAGGTAGCAATTTCCTCTGAATTATGGCACTACACTCTTTGGTAAGCATCATTGTCTCATCCTCTTTTAGCTTCCTCTTCTTTGATAGCAAGTCCTTTATAAATTTGGCATAAGATGACATCTGCTCAAGTGCTTTAGCAAAAAGGATGTTTATTTATAGCTTCTTGAAGACATCTAAGAACTTCGATAGTTGTCTCTCTTGGTTCTCCTTTTTCAACCTTTGAGGAAATGGAAGCCTAGCAGACAGTGAAGGGTCATATATTTTCTTTTGCTTAAGTTCTTTCTTCCTTCTCTGCACTCTCGGTTGTTCTTCTTTAGCTTTGTCCTTTTCAACCTCATCTCCTTCATTGTCAGCTTGCATCAAGACATCTTAAAGTGGGGCATCTTCAATGGGAATATCATTTTTTCCTTTTTCAACTCCTGAAGAGCTAGGTGCTACTTTCACGTGTTCTTCCAAAGTTTTGCCACTTCTCAAAGTGATTACCTTACATTGCTCCTTTATATTTACTATAGTGTCCCCAGGTAGGCTACCTTGAGGTCTCTCTGTGAGCTATCTAGATATCTATCCCACTTGATTTTCTAAACTTCAGATGGCTACCTCTTGATTCTTGAAATTAACCCTTGATTCCTACATGAAATTATTGGTACTAAGAGCAAGTTTCTCAACAATACTTTCAAGATTAGATATATTATCTTGTTGAGGTTGTGAAGAGGATGACGATGGAGGTGGTGGTGGTGGTGGTCTTAGCATATTCTAATTATTCCATGAAAAATTTGGATGATTCCTCCACCCTAGATTGTATGTATTTGAATAAGGGTTACCTTGAGACCTTATAAGATTAACCATGTAATTAACTTGCTCTTGAGGAATGACATTCATGTTGCTTGCATCGCACTCACCATTAGCATGATTGCCTCCATAGAAATCACAATTTAAAACTTGATGGTTTATAGAGTTTACCTGTATATTACCAAGTTGCTTAGTAAGGATAGTGATTTGTTGCGAAAGTTTTTTATTTTGTGTAAGTAAGGCATCAAATGTGCTAAGCTCCATCACTCACTGTTTAACCACAAACCTTGCACTAGACATTTGATATTCATTGGTAGCCGTGATCTCAAATAATGCTTGAGCCTCTTTGGGAGTTTTATTGTTTAGAGATCCACCTACAAATGCATCCACCATAGCTCTGGTAGGATGATTTAAAAAACCATTATAGAAGATCTGAACCTGCTACCAAATCTCAAATGTGTGGTGAGGACATTTTCTTAACAACTCCTTGAATCTCTCCCAAGATTCATATAGAGACTCCCCTGATTCTGAGTAAAACAAGTTATTTCACTCCTCATCTTCACAAACATCGACGGAGGGAAGTATCGAGTCAAAAATTTGCTAACTAAGTCCTCCTAAGTCGTGATGCTCCCTTGTGGCTGGGCTTATAGTCAGCTCTTAGCTTTAACCCTTAGAGAGAATTGGAAAAGCCTTAACCTAATAGCATCATCACTTGCTCCATTATATTTAATGGTGTCGCACAGTTGCAAGAAGTTGTTAATGTGCAAATTAGGGTCTTCAGACTTATTGCCCCCAAACTGATCCTGTTGTACCAACTGTAGCAAAGTTGGTTTAATCTCAAAGTTGTTTGCTTGAATGTTAGGCCGCACTACACTCATTGCAACCCTTTCAGCAGACAGAGTTGCATAGTCTGCCAGAGTATGTCTTTGAGTATTTTGAGTATTTTCAACCATATCTTCTTTAATTCTTTTTCTATTTTTAGTTGTTTTCCTGATTGGTCTTTCTACTTTGTCAATGTCTGGAATAGAAAGTAATTCTTTAGAACTCAGAATACCTCGCATAAACAAAGCAAAGAGGAGTGAATTAAAAAGAACCAATAAAAAAAGATAAATAAAATAAAATTAAACAAGAAAATAAATGCTAAAATTAATGTCTTTTCAAGCTATTATTTAATATTAATAAACTATAATTCCCATCAATGGCGCCACAAAACTTGTTAAATTCAGCAAGTGCAGCAAATAGTAAAAGTAATAAAGAGTGAGTAAGAGTATCTTCCCATGATGATTAAGTTACTAATGATCAAGTTCGCTAAAATTGACACTATCTAAGTTAACGAAAAAAGAGTTGTTACAAATATAATTAAAAAGAAAATTCAAAGTAGAGATTATTAAAAGAATTAAAGTAAGTATAATATTCAACAAATCAAAGGGATGAAAAACAATGGTATTAAAGCATTAGGTTTCGACTTCACTTGAACTCTTTAAATGCATATTCAAATATTAATTTAACTATGTTCTATTTCAATGATTCATGGTAAATTCCTAAAATTAATCAATACATAATCCCTTGGTATATTAATCCTCATCACACTATTTAAAGTTAACCAATCCCTTAGTATAAACCCAAATAGAGAACGTTTTATAAAAAATAAGAGAATTAAAAGAAAGACCACATAACCCACAACGTCCATTCCTAGCAATTGCAGAAATTATAGTGTTTATCACAAGTTCTAGGTTCGTGCATAATTTTCCTAAATCATACATAAACCCAAAGATCATTCCCAAATTGATCAGAGTTATAAAAGCATTAAGAGTAGAGATAAACACATAAATCATGCAATAGAAACATAAATTAAACTCATAAATGAAGTTACATCATCAAAGTTCAAGATTCATCATCCCCCTAACAAAAGAAATTTAGTTACACATGAGAAAAGAAGAAATTAAAGAGAAGAATTCGACAAACTCCATTAAAGATAGGTAGAAAGGTGAAGAATATTTCTAATCTTCAAGCCTTGTTGCGCCCACACCAAATTAGGATTCGTGTCCTTGCTCCTCTCTCTAATGGCCGCTGAATAATGTGTTCAATTTGGCATAACTTTTCTTTTTATAATTAAAATAACATGTCAAGCTACACGACTAGTGCTTGAGTGCTGACTTTCCAGCACTTGAGCGCTGGCTTTCCAGTAAGTTTAATTACGCGCTGCCAACTATGCGCTTAAGTAATAGGTCTTCAGCGCCTAAGCGCTGAATGACCAGAAAAGTTTCCTCTGCTTTGCCATGGCGTTGGCTTTCCAGCACCTGAGCACTAAACCACCAGAATGTGAATTTTTAGCTTTTCTTCCTCGTGCAAGCGTCCAGTCTTCTTCCATGAGTAATTCTCTAACAAAAACAAATAAAACACATAATAAGAAAATAATAAAAACATAATGGACTTGAGAACAAAACTCAATCTACAAGATTAAAAGAGGATAAAAATCAAGAATTTTGAACTGTAAAAATATGAAATTTTGAAAGTTCATTAACTCGAAAAGATCAAATAGTCTAAAGAAGGCCCTTATCATTTCCTTGATCATACATTGTTACATGCATTCCCATAAACTTTCTCTAAGCTTAACATGCATTTCAATCTCATGGTCTACCAAATATAAAGATGGGAAATACATTTATACATAATTGAAGCAATAGAGATAAACATAACTCCTGAATTCTCATGTGATTTTTCAAGAAAAGAGATCAATCCGCAGTTCAAACAATCAAAGTAAAAATAGTAAAATAAAAGTGGAAGGCCAAGAAAATCTTATTGTTTTGGCAGTTAAGTCAGTCCTGCTCTTCATCCTTGTCATACTCCACCTTATCTCCCTCACTAAAGTTAATGTTGGCCATTATTTCCTCATCAGTCATAAGGAGTCCTCCTAAAGCATCAGTGTCTAAGTTTATCCGCTCTGCTATCCTGTGCAGCATGTTCTCTAATCCATATTGAAATTGGATGACATGGTTGAGCTTTCTCTGGTTCTGGAGCTATGCACGCTCTAATCCTGTCCACTCTTTGAGTAGTGGTGAGCAACTAACGAGGTTGCCTTGATGTCGAGCCATGAGGTGCTGCTGTAGCTGTAGGATCTTCTTGAAAGTACCTTTCAATTATTGATGCAGTAATTGGAGGTGTGGGCTGAATGGGATGATCACCTGTGATGTGAATGCCTCTCTCAGAGCATAATCGTGTGATGAGAGAAGGGTATAGCAAGCTTCCTGAGATCTCCTACGCTGCCATGTGCATGTTAAAGGCAATGAACCTTCCTATATCAACAGTAGCACCAGTCATGATAGCAAAAATAAGTAAAGCCCTTTTAATGGCACCTCAGATGTGTTAGAACACAGGAGGAAGTTGGCTTGAACAAAGGTACACCATATTTTTGGGATAGGCTTCAAATTTGCCTTCGTCAAATGTTTGGGTGCATCTTTGGTGTCCAGCACCCACTGAGCGCCTTCATTGCATATCACTTGAAGCACTAATTCTGACTGCAATGGCCTTCTTAGCAAGTCATGATAACTACATTGGCCTGGATAGTCATATCCAAGACCAACATATTCATTGAGCACATTCTTGCTGAAATCAATATGTGTTTCTTTTACCATGCTCTGGAACTTGACCTCTAGATTAGACTCCATGAATGCATTGGCATAAAATTCTCTGACCATAGTCTGAGAACCCGAAACAAGAAGGCTACAAAGCCTTCCCCAATTTCTTTCTAAGATTTGTGCTCGAATATCAAAGTGCTTGTTTTCGGCCAGAATGAAACCTCATTCTTGAACAAAGTTTCTTTTTACTAACACATTGTTGAATCATTGCTCATGGATATACAAATATAAATGACTTTGATCGTAAGAGGAGGAGTTGAAGCCCTCTCCTGCAGCATCTCTCCTTCTCTTCACTGGTGGCATGGTTTATTCCTGATGAAAAACAAAAGCATCAAGTAAATATCCTATATCAACACTCAAAATTCAAATATTGCACACAAGAAGACAAACAATTTCAAATTCAGTTTCTTTCCATGATTCTATATGTGCAACAATCAAAATAATTGAGATGCCACATTCATATATACCCAGGAAGTAACTCCCACAGTTCCATTCAAAGCATAAAAAAGTCAAGAATATGTAATATTTCAGCATATGGGCAAAATAGAGAATGGGTCTAAACATAAACAAAATTCACATGTATTTCAATTCTTTTAATTTCAAACATAAATCCTCCAATTGCTCATTTCCCCCAAAATTCCCAAATATAGACATAAGCAAACAGGCACACAACAATTAAGCATATGCCATTGTCAAAATCCCTGATTTTACTCATCAATTACTCCGAAGCAACAATTATTCATGCAATATATAAGTCAGACTCATCAAACTCACCCAATTTCCCCTAATTTCGTATTTTCCCCAAAATCCCCAATTCAAGAACCCTAAAACTTCAATTTCCAAAATCCTCCAAATTAACACAACATAATAAGAAAATGAGTCCTAGGATGGATGAATTTACATTAATAAGTGAAGAATTGAAGCAAAAAAAAAAATAGGAAGAAGAAGTGGGTCTTTGTGGGACACACTTGGGAACACTCCAATGATGGCAATCCCCCCTTGAACGCGTGCAAGGGATGAATGGAGGAAGAAGAAATGTAAAGTGAAGAAGGAAAACTAGATTGAGATGTTTGAGGATGTGTTAGAGAGGATTTGGAAGATAGGAGAATAGTGGGAATGAAGAACAAAGTCCAGCCCCCCAAGTGCTGGACCATCAATGATGTTTTAAACTTGTTTATGCCAAGTGGTGCCTACATGAATAAGGGAAAGCTAAAGCGTTCAATGGGTTATATCAATCGTTGGGCACCAAAGACGAAGAAAGGGATATCTACAGGCTTGCTAAAAGTAGGAAAATGAAGACAAGAGACTTGGATCAAGTGAAATACATTAAGGATGAAGAGGGTAAAGTCTTGGTTACAGAATAAGACATCAAGGATTGATGGAAGGGTTATTTTCACAAGTTATTTAATGAGGAACATTGGACATTAGGGGACTCGGACATTCTAAACACTAGAGAGGAGGACCAAAATAAAACCTTTTATTGTAGAATTCAGAAGTTTGAGGTAAAAGAAGCATTGAAGAGGATGGATAATGGAAAAGCGGTCGGGCCGGATAACATACCTATTGAGGTATGGAAGTGCCTAGGATAGAAAGGTATAAGTTAGATCACAAAGTTATTTAACGAGATAATAAGGTCTAAGAAAATGTCAAATGAATGGAGGAGAAGCACTTTAATCCCTATTCATAAGAACAAGGGAGATGTACAAAACTGTACAAATTACAGAGGAATTAAGCTCATGAGTCATACCATGAAGTTATGGGAAAGAATAATTGAACGAAGATTAAGACAAGAGACTCATATTTCAGAGAATCAATTTGGTTTTATGCCTGGAAGGTCAACCATGGAAGCAATCTATCTTCTACGAAGATTAATGGAGAGGTATCGAAGGAAGCAAAAAGACCTACACATGATTTTCATTGATCTAGAAAAAGCCTATGATAGGGTACCAAGAGAGGTCCTATGGAAGGTTTTCGAGAAGAAAGGAGTTCGTATCGCCTATATTTGAGCAATCCAAGATATGTATGTGATGCGTGAAATCCGCAAGTGTACGGTTTCGTCGTCAAGTAATAAAAAGATCGAATCCACAGGGACTATGTCTATGAATACCAATTAATTAATTAATTTAATTAAATTAAACAAAAGAGAATTTGATTGTTGATAAAGAAGAACGTAGTAACAAAATAATTAAATAAAATTAAGAAAACAGAATTCAGAACAAAAATAGCAATTTATCAAGAATGGGATTTTCAGAATTAAGAAAGCTTCCAAGATTAGGATACCACAATGATACAAGACAAATCCTAATTGACAACCCTTTTATTAAATCTGAAATTCAATTGAAGGTGAATTACCCAAAATTAGTTAATGTTCTCTTTCAAGATACAAGATCCGTGCCCAATTAAACCAATTCCTACTTTCGTGGTAATTGAATTTAAATTGAACTCATTACGCTTTGTGGTAATTCATTGATTCCTCGAAAGGCTAAAACTACTCTCGTGATTTAGACCTTAAGTTCAATTCTAATGGTTCCAACACTTAGGTTCACCTCTCAGTACGTCCCTAAATGCCTATGAGATGCAAATAAGTGGCCAGCAAATTCACATGAATAAAAGCAATAAGAATTGAATCAAAGAACATTCAAGATCAATAAAAGGGGAAACAACGTCAATTATTCATTATCAAAGTATCAAAGGGCATTGCCCAATCCTAGAAACAAAAGAAACTACTCAGACATAGAGAAGAAGAGACAAGAAATCAAACTTAAAAACATCTCAAACCAGAAACAATGGAAGAAGAAGAAGAAGAATGAAGAAACCAAGAACCAAGCCTCCTTTGTGCCTCCTTTGTGCCTCCTTTAGAACTAGCTCCTCCTCCAAGGAGTTGTAGCTGCTCCTCTAGGTCAGAACACCCCCCAAAACGTGCTAAGAATGTCAATAAATAGGCCCCCCAACACAAACTTCGCATAGAAGTTTCAATAATTGTTGTCTGTCGCTCCGAACCACGGCCGTGGTGGCCACCACGGCCAGGCCGTGGTTGGTTCCCGAGTTAGAGGGATTTCACTGCAAGCTTCAAACCACGGCCGTGGTGTAGACCACGGCCAGGCCGTGGTTGCCTCTGATAACTTACTTCCAAGCCTAAAATGACTCATTAGACGTCCAAATCTTGAAAAGTGCTCAACATGAAAGTTGTAGATTTGGATCTTAACTATCAACCATCAAAATTTCAGCTTATTTGACAACTTGTAGCTCGAGATATGTCATGAACATTACACAAAGGTCAAGCTGTCAGGATCAGCACCCTAGTTCTTGCTTCAGCTCCAATTTGAGTTATTCAAACGTGTGATTAGGCCTTTGAGGTCTGAATGAAATTTGTAGATAATTGTCTTATCTTTCCCTAAATTAGTTCCATAAAGCTCCAACTTCAATCATGCAAGCTTTCCATCCATTCCAAGGCCAATTTGGCACCAATCCTGCACAAGAACACCAAAAACACCGCAGTTATCCGAACTAAGGGAAAAACTAACCAAAAAGGAAAACTAAAATGCCTAAAATGCTCAAGAATGCATGCAAAACAAGAATAAAACATGATGTTGTTTCACACACATCAAATCCCCCCAAGCTTAAGATTTTGCTTGTCCCCAAGCAATAACTAATGTCAAACCAAGAAGTGGGATCAAAAGAAAATAATGAATGAGGAACCCGAGAAAATAATATCCAAGCAACAGGCTAAGGCAAACAAAGAATCTTAGAGGTAATCAAAATCAAGTCCAATTAGAGGCTAAATTCTCAGAAATCATGCATCCTCACTGATTGAATTAAGTTCACTCCACTAACCACACTCAAAGTGTTTAAGGGTGAAAACAATACGCTCAAAATCCTTCAAAGAAAATGCACATCCATATGCTTGATAAGAAACCAGATTTCCACTAATAATCAGCATGCATGCAAGAATCAAAAGGTCTTTCAAGGGTTGTAATGGGGCCATGGGAATGATGTTAGGTAAGGTAGAGAAAGGAATGTATGCACAAAGGGCTCATCAAAATTTCCAATAAGCACAAGAAATCCAATAGAACATAAATGGAGCAAAGACAAATTTTTTTTTCAATCTAAAACATAACTCCACATTTCAAAGAATTTTCTTCCTTACTTTTCCTTTTCCTCTCTCTTCTCTTTTTCAAGCTTTCAACTCATGATGGTTCTTCTTTTTTTTTTTTTTGAGAAAGAGGAAGCTCAATTACATATAATTCCCAACATAACTTTCAAGCCTAATTCGCTCCATTTAATATTCTAAATGATAACCAACAATGTTTCAGCATAGGTATCATGAAAACAAGTATGCAATAGGCTCAAAATGGGCAACTAGCGGATGAAAGTGTAACAAATTCAGAAGGCCAGAAAAATACCTAAGATGCCTTAATCATATTCAAGCATGCAACCAAAAATTTTGCCTCAAAATGGTTTCAAATCAAGTTCTAGAGCACATGATCAGTGAGGAATATCACTCAACACAAAGAATGGGAACAAAAATCATATAATGCATATATCCTATATAGGCTCAAAACTCACATTTAGAGGTTTAAAAAAATTCAATGAGAAGCACAAATTCAGAGAACATATGCTAATTATTAACCATCAAAAGATCACCTCTACTATCAATTAAAAACAATGCCTATAGCCAATCACAAGAATCAACAAATTGGGTTCCAAATCAATATCATCTCAAAATCCTTAAAAGAGAGGGGCACAAGTTCAACCAAAAACCCAAGAGATATGATGGTGTGAAAATGTAACATGAAAATGCAATACAAAACAAGACATGAAAATGCATGAAACTAATGAGAATGAAAATAAGAAAATGAAAATGAAAATACCCCCCAAGCTTAGAACTTACATTGTCCCCAATGTAAAAATCTAAAACAAGAGAAGGGAGAAAAGAAAAAAAACTCACCGCGGTGGTGAAAAATCTTCTCGTGTTCAATCCATGGCCATGGAATTTTCCATGGGTTTGGTGTGGAACCTTCTGACTTCACTCTTCACTTGCTTTCTAAATTTAGCTTCAAGAGGGTCAAACCTAGACAAATCCATAAGATAAAGATCAAACCAACAAAACAACACACAAAATCAAAAGAAAAAGAAGAAATTAAAAGGAAAAACAAAAACAAAGAAACTTGGGTTGCCTCCCAAGAAGCGCTTGTTTAAAGTCATTAGCTTGACTTTGGTCTGGTTTTTGTACTCAGGTGATGTCAATGGAGTAATTACCTATAGAGAGTCAAAGAGAAATCAAGAACGTAAGAACCAAATAAAAAGAAAAAGGTTTAAAATAATTAAATTAAAATTAAACTGATATTCAAGAAAAACACGTCCCTTAAGAATCGCCAAAAACTTGATGCGTGAAATCCGCAAGTGTACGGTTTGTCGTCAAGTAATAAAAAGATCGAATCCACAGGGACTATGTCTATGAATACCAATTAATTAATTAATTTAATTAAATTAAACAAAAGAGAATTTGATTGTTGATAAAGAAGAACGTAGTAACAAAATAATTAAATAAAATTAAGAAAACAATTCAGAACAAAAATAGCAATTTATCAAGAATGGGATTTTCGAATTAAGAAAGCTTCCAAGATTAGGATACCACAATGATACAAGACAAATCCTAATTGACAACCCTTTTATTAAATCAAATTCAATTGAAGGTGAATTACCCAAAATTAGTTAATGTTCTCTTTCAAGATACAAGATCCGTGCCCAATTAAACCAATTCCTACTTTCGTGGTAATTGAATTTAAATTGAACTCATTACGCTTTGTGGTAATTCATTGATTCCTCGAAAGGCTAAAACTACTCTCGTGATTTAGACCTTAAGTTCAATTCTAATGGTTCCAACACTTAGGTTCACCTCTCAGTACGTCCCTAAATGCCTATGAGATGCAAATAAGTGGCCAGCAAATTCACATGAATAAAAGCAATAAGAATTGAATCAAAGAACATTCAAGATCAATAAAAGGGGAAACAACGTCAATTATTCATTATCAAAGTATCAAAGGGCATTGCCCAATCCTAGAAACAAAAGAAACTACTCAGACATAGAGAAGAAGAGAGACAAGAAATCAAACTTAAAAACATCTCAAACCAAAACAATGGAAGAAGAAGAAGAAGAATGAAGAAACCAAGAACCAACCTCCTTTGTGCCTCCTTTGTGCCTCCTTTAGAACTAGCTCCTCCTCCAAGGAGTTGTAGCTGCTCCTCTAGGTCAGAACACCCCCCAAAACGTGCTAAGAATGTCAATAAATAGGCCCCCCAACACAAACTTCGCATAGAAGTTTCAATAATTGCTGTCTGCGCTCCGAACCACGGCCGTGGTGGCCACCACGGCCAGGCCGTGGTTGGTTCTGAGTTAGAGGGATTTCACTGCAAGCTTCAAACCACGGCCGTGGTGTAGACCACGGCCAGGCCGTGGTTGCCTCTGATAACTTACTTCCAAGCCTAAAATGACTCATTAGACGTCCAAATCTTGAAAAGTGCTCAACATGAAAGTTGTAGATTTGGATCTTAACTATCAACCATCAAAATTTCAGCTTATTTGACAACTTGTAGCTCGAGATATGTCATGAACATTACACAAAGGTCAAGCTGTCAGGATCAGCACCCTAGTTCTTGCTTCAGCTCCAATTTGAGTTATTCAAACGTGTGATTGGGCCTTTGAGGTCTGCATGAAATTTGTAGATAATTGTCTTATCTTTCCCTAAATTAGTTCCATAAAGCTCCAACTTCAATCATGCAAGCTTTCCATCCATTCCAAGGCCAATTTGGCACCAATCCTGCACAAGAACACCAAAAACACCGCAGTTATCCGAACTAAGGGAAAAACTAACCAAAAAGGAAAACTAAAATGCCTAAAATGCTCAAGAATGCATGCAAAACAAGAATAAAACATGATGTTGTTTCACACACATCAGTATGATGAGGCTAATATTAGTGTGAGAACACAAGGTGGGGTTACTGAAGATTTTCGTATAACTATAAGACTGCACTAACGTCAACTTTGAGTCCATATCTTTTTATCTTGGTCTTAGATGTGCTTACTGCGCATATCCAAGAGCTAGTGCCACAATGCATACTTTTTGTAGATGATATAGTCTTAGTTGGAGAGTCGAGAGAGGAAATAAATGGTAAGCAAGAGCTATGGAGATGAGCATTGGAAGAACATGGCTTTCGTCTAAGCAGGAATAAGATGGAGTATATGGAATGTAAGTTCAGTAAGAGGCGTGTTAATGCTAGTTTAGCGGTGAAAATTAGAGATCATACCATACCACAAGTCACACAGTTTAGGTACCTTAGATCTATCATACAAAATGATGGAGAGATAGAGGAAGATGTAAACCATAGGATTCAAGATGGATGGATGAAATGGAGGAGTGCTTCAGGAGTTATTTGTGATAGAAAAGTGCCTCTCAAGCTTAAGGGTAAATTTTACCGCACAGCTATAAGGCCCACAATGTTGTATGGTATTGAATGTTAGGCGATAAAAAGCCAACAAGAGCATAAGATCAGTGTTGCGAAGATGAGGATGTTGCGTTAGATGTGTGGTCATACAAGACTAGATAGGATTAGAAATGAATGCATTAGAGAGAAAGTAGGGGTAGCACTTATTGTGAAAAAGATGGGAGAATCTTGCCTTAGGTGGTTTGAACATGTAAGGAGAAGACCCTTAAAAGCCCCTATAAGAAGAGTAGATCAGGTAGATAATAGCCCAATATCTAGAAGTAGAGGAAGACTAAAAAAGACTATAGGTCAAATGATTAAAAAAGATTTAGATTTGAATGACATCTCTAAAGACTTAGTTTATGATAGGGCTGATAATTATGAATTTTAACATATTAATTATCCACACAATTACCTTATTAATGATGTCTAAATTGTAATTAAGTGATCTTAGCACTCATTTAGATCATTGGGTTGAATTGGGCTTTAAAGCAAAATTTTTGGATTTTAAAGCATATTGACATTAGTTCAGTATTTTGACCATAACTTGAGTTTTAGATTTCTGATTTTGATGTTCTTTATATGCTAGGAAAGATGAGAAAAATATCTACATGTTTTGTGAAATGTCAAATTGGAAGATTCGAATGTTTAGGCAGTCAAATACAGCCTTGAAGTTGGACCAATGGTACTGTTACGAATTCTGGACACACATTCACTATTTTGGGCATATCTCACTCATTTCAATCCCAAATTAAGCATATGAACACTCCTTGGAAAGCTTACTTCAAAGGCTATCTGATGGACTTGATTTTAATTAAAGATCGTGACAGAAATCTAAAAGATGGAAACGTGGAAAAAGTAGAGGAATCATTGGAAGGTGGGAGACACACTTTCATAATGAGAAAATAATTCATTGGAAGGTGGGAGACACACTTTAATAATGGATGAATAATTAATAGAAGTGGGTGAACCACTTTTGACTCTTAGTGGATGATTAAGAGGAGAGCAATCAGATTTGTGAAAAAATAATGGAGAGTTTCTACGTAGAAGTGTGATTTGTAGTTTTCATTTTTGATTTTGGGAGACTTCTCCTCTTCTCTTCCTCTCCTCCTCTCTCTTTGTTCTTGTTATTTTTGTATGGTTCTTGAAGGTTCTCCAATGGTGGTGGCTATGGAGAGCTAAACTTCTTTAATTAATCCAAGAGATTGACATTCTTGATGATTAATCTTGAGATCTTGTTTTAATTGTTATACATTCATATATTAATCAAGTTTCACTTTCTCTTCTTCTCGTGTTTAAATTCTGATTTAATGCTTAATTTGATTAGGATTTACATATGTTAATTGCATAATTATCATATGCCAAGAGATGAATTCAGAGGCTAAACAATGCATCAAAGGTGTTTGATGAATTTTTAGCTTGGTTGGATCTTGGTTTTTAAGTTAATTTGAGTTTTGGATGAATGCTTAATTTGTCTAACCTTAATTAATTGAATTCTAGAAGCGTTTCTAGTAGAAGATCCATGGATCATTGAGAGGCATCTTGATGTGATCTAAGACTAAGGATTTGGTTGATAGTTGAACGGATTTATAAAGATCAAGGATGGATTAAAATCAAGATTAGTTAATTCTCTTGGATTGGTTGTTTTCCTAATCTTGTTTACTCATTTTAATTGCTCTTTGTTATTTAATCTTGCAAAACTTTTCCCCTTGTTTATTAACCTCTTAATCTGACTTCATAATTAGAGTGATCTACGGGCTCGACCCGGTGTTACCTTATGCTGCAAGTAGTTTTGGTAAATCGGTTATAAATTGATTTAAATTTGGTAATCTCGACAGTTGTCAAATTTTTGGCGTCGTTGCCGGGGATCATTCTGATTTTGTTCAATATTATTAAGAGTATATTTAACTACTAATCCCTCACTAACCTTTATGTTTCTGTGTTTTGGTGATTTTTAGGAGAAAACGGGTGATTACGGGTCACTTTGTAGAATTTCGTATTGACAGAAAATGTGTTCAGAATGCGTTGAAACTTGGTCAGTTGAAGGAAAATGGCCTAATAAACAAGACTCACAATTTATTGTGAGGTCACCCCTGGTTTTCCAAAAATCCATCGTTTAGACTAGTTTTTTAATTTTTTAATATTTTTATTGCATTTTTTAGTTTCATTTTTGTGTAGTTTTCATGCTGTACAAGTCTCATAATTTTTAAAAATCATTGCATAGGTCAATTAGATTTATTTTGGTATATTTTTTGTGTTATCTAGTGTATTTTGCTTGTTTACTGATTTTGTATTTTTTTGTGTTTTGATTGGTGCATGACTAAGTCTAATCCTGATATCTTGCTTGAATTTGATCCTGAGATTGATAGAACATTACATAGGTTGATTAGAACTCATAGGCTAAGTGAAAGAATTAGTTTTGAATTTAGTTGTGACATTGAATCTGAGGGTGCACTTGAGATCTTAAGTGATTCTAAAATCATGGCTGATAACAGGCAAAATAGGACCCTTAAAGAACTTGCTGCTCCTGATGTAACTTACCAGTCTTTGTGCATTCAATACCCTGATCTTGATGCTGACTTTGAGTTAAAATCTGGATTGATACACTTGTTGCCCAAGTTTTATGGTCTTGCAGGTGAGGATCCCCATAAGCACTTAAAGGAGTTCCATGTGGTCTGTTCAACCATGAAGCCGCATGGAATCTCTGAGGAGCATATCAAGTTGAGGGTATTCCCTTTCTCTCTTACTGATGTAGCCAGGGATTGGCTATTCTACCTTTCACCAGGTTCTGTCACGAGCTGGGATGATATGAAGAAGTTATTCTTGGAGAGGTTATTCCCTCGCATCCAGAGCAAATTGCCATTAGAAAAGACATTTGTGGCATAAGGCAAATGACTGGTGAGACCTTGCATGAATATTGGGAGAGATTCAAGAAGCTGTGTTCGAGCTGTCCCCACCATCAAATTAGTGATCAGCTCTTGATTCAATATTTCTATGAGGGCTTGCTGCCGATGGATAGAAGTATGGTGGATGCCACATCTGGAGGTGCCTTGGTGGATAAAACCCCTACTACAGCAAGAGATTTAATAGCAAATATGGCAGCTAATGTTCAACAATGTAGCACAAGAGTCCTTACCTCCACTAGAAGAGTCAATGAGGTTCAATTGTCTCAAGTCGACCAACAGAGAATAGAACACAGATTTGATGAATTGACTTTTTGGTGAGGCAATTAGCAGTGGGACAACATGTACCAGTTTTCGTACAAGAGCTTGCAAGGGTGTGTGGCATTTGCTCTTGTTCATCTCATCCTACTGATGCATACCCCACACTTCAGGATGGTGGTTCTATTTTTCCAGAGCATCAAATACGGCAAAGAATGACATTTTTCCTAGTAGACCTCAATATCGCAGTCCCAAAGACCAAGATATGATCCATTTTCTAATACTTATAACCCTAGTCAAGGGACCATCCTAACTTGAGATATGGGAATTCTGGTCAGCAACAACAACCCCAACAGCAGCAGCAATTTAGATACCAAGCTGTAGGTCCTAGCAACAAATACCAACCACCTGCATTCAGACAACAACAAACTGTGCAGCCACCTGTGCAGCAGCCCCTCATGTTGCCAAGTCCAGCAACCACTCCATCCGAGCCATCATTGGAAGATTTGATGAAACAGATGGCTACAAATAATGTTCAGTTCAAGCAAAATGTCAATGCCACTATTCAGAACCTACAAACTCAGATTGGGCAGCTGGCCACCACTGTGAGTGAGCTAAAAAGCCAAGGGTCGAGCTAATTGCCTTCACAAACAGTCAGTAACCCAAAAGGCAATGTAAGTGCCATTACCTTGAGAAGTGGCAGAGAAATTGATGGTCCTAATTTACCACAACCAGAGCTCCCATTGCAATAACCAGATACTGAATCAGTCCAGAGGAAATCTGTAGAGAATTCAGACCTGAACATTCCACTACCCTTCCTAAATAGAGTGACACAATCCAAGTAGATAGCACAAGCAGAAATGGAAAAGAAAGTCCTGGAGACATTCAGGAAGATGGAAATCAATATTCCCCTCCTAGATGCAATCAAGCAAATTCCCAAGTATGCCAAATTCCTCAAGGAGTTGTGTACTCACAAGAGAAGACTTAAGGGTACTGAGAAGGTCAGTATGGATAGAAATGTTTCTGCGATGATTCAGCCAAGCATGCTAAAAAAATACAAAGATCCTGGAACTTTCATAATCCCTTGCACTATAGGTAATTCCAGATTTGACCATGCAATGCTAGATTTGGGTGCTTCTATCAATGTCATGTCTATGTCAGTGTATAAGTCTTTGAACATTGGCACCTTACAACCCACTAGTATAGTGATTCAGTTAGCAAACAGGACCACTGCTCATCCTGTAAGAGTCTTGGAAGATGTGTTAGTGAGGGTGAATGAGCTGATTTTCCCAGCAAACTTCTACATTCTGGACATGGAAGATGAATCTTCAACAAATCATGCTCCATTGATTCTAGGAAGGCCATTCCTCAAGACAGCCAATACCAATATAGATATGCATACTGGCACCCTTTCTATGGAATTTGGTGAAGATGTGGTACAGTTTAATATTTTTGATGCCATGAGACATCCCCTTGAGGAGCATTCAGTTTTTTATGTTGATGTGATTGAAATGCTGGTTGATGATACTTATGCTGATATGGGTGCTGAATTTCCTGATATTGCTGACTTTTTGGATTTTGTCACTTGTGATATATGTGTTAGTTGTGATACTGAACCATGTGCTGCATGTGCTGAGATTTATGCAATTATGAGTGATGATCCAGGTGCTTATTTGACTGATGCAGCATATGAAAATGTGAGTCAAAATTATGTCAAATTTAATGTTGCTGAGTTGCTTGTTTCAAATAGCTTGCTGCCTTCTATAGTGCATCCCCCATCCTTAGAGCTAAAGACTTTACCAAACCACCTTAAATATGCATATTTGGAAGATGGTGAGAAGCTGCCAGTGATTGTGGCTAAGAATCTGCAACCTGAACAATAAGAAAAATTACTGCAGGTTTTGAGGCAGCATAAGCGAGCCATCGGATGGACACTTGAAGACATTCCTGGTATTAGTCCCTCAACATGTATGCATAGGATTTTATTGGAGGAAGGTACCAAGCCAGTGAGGCAGCCCCAAAGGAGACTAAACCCCCTGATTCTCGATATGGTGAAGAAGGAAGTGACCAAGTTACTGCAAGCTAGCATTATTTATCCCATATCCAATAGTAAATGGGTGAGCCCCGTGCAAGTTATTCTAAAGAAATCTGGAGTCACAGTAGTTGCAAATCAGAACAGTGAGCTCCTACCCACAAGAATCCAAAACAGTTGGTGGGTGTGCATTGATTATAGGCGGCTTAACCAGGCCACTAGGAAAGATCATTTTCCATTGCCTTTCATTGATCAGATGTTGGAGAGACTAGCTGGCAAGTCGCATTACTATTTCTTGGATGGATATTTGGGCTATTTTCAGATTCATATAGCCTCAGAAGACCAAGAGAAGACCACTTTCACCTGCCCATTTGGAACATTTGCATACAGGAGAATGCCTTTTGGTCTATGCAACGCTCCGGGAACCTTTCAAAGGTGTATAGTCAGTATCTTCTCTAAATTTTTAGAGAGTTGCATGGATGTGTTTATGGATGATTTTACTGTCTATGACTCTTCCTTTGATGCATGTTTGGATAGTTTGGCTCGAGTTTTGCATAGGTGCATTGAAACTAACCTTGTCCTGAATTTTGAGAAATGTCATTTCATGGTAAAACAGGGTATAGTTTTAGGACATGTAGTATCTAGTAAGGGTGTTGAGGTAGATCCTACAAAAATAGATGTCATTTCATGCCTATCTTACCCCACATGCGTGCGGGAGGTTCGTTCTTTCCTTAGTCATGTAGGTTTCTATCAACGATTCATGAAGAATTTTAGAAAAATTGCCCTTCCACTGTCCAACTTGTTGCAAAAGGATGTAGAGTTTCACTTTGACCAGAGATGTAAGGATACCTTCAATCACTTGAAGCGAGCATTGACCAATACACCTATCATCCAGCCATCAGATTGGACACTCCCATTTAAACTCATGTGTGATGCCTCTAATTATGCATTAGGAGCTGTCCTTGCACAGAGAGTCGACAAAGTACCTCATTTCATTTCTTATGCTTCAAGGACATTAGATGCTGCACAAGCCAGCTACACTACAACCGAAAAGGAACTTTTAGCAATTGTTTTTGCTTTAGATAAATTTCGATCATATTTGCTTGGTTCTAGAGTGGTTGTATTTTTCGATCATGTAGCTTTGAAGTTTCTCCTGAAAAAGTCCGATACAAAGCCTAGGTTGATTAGGTGGATGTTGCTCTTACAAGAGTTTGATATTGATATCAGAGATAAGAGTGGAGCAGAGAACCTGGTGGCAGATCACTTGAGTCGGATTGAGAGAGAGGCAGATTCTTCTCCTATCCATGATGCCTTCCCTGATGAGCAACTTTTCAAGATGCAAGGTAACATCCCTTGGTTTGCAGATTTGGTTAATTTCTTGGTTGCTAGAGCACTACCTGCACATTTCACTAAGGCACAGATTAATAAACTGAAAAGTGAGTCAAAATATTATGCGTGGGATGACCCTTATTTGTGGAGATTTTGTAGTGACCAAGTCATTAGGAGATGCATTCCTGATCATGAGTTTGATTCTGTTCTTAGCTTTTGTCATGCATTTGCCTGTGGTGGACATTTTGGACCTACTCGTAAGCTAGGAAAGTTTTAGACTCTGGATTATATTGGCCCACTCTATTTCATGATGCATATTTATTTTGTAAATCTTGTGAACAATGCCAAAGAATAGGGAATATTTCTCGTAGGAATGAGATGCCCCAACAACCTTTGTTGTTCTGTGAGATATTTGATGTTTGGGGTATTGATTTTATGGGTCCTTTTCCTGTGTCATTTAGTTTTGTTTACATTCTGCTTGCTGTGGATTATGTATCTAATTGGGTGGAAGCGAAAGCCACTCGGACTGATGATTCCAAAGTTGTTATAGATTTTGTTAGATCACATATTTTCTGCAGGTTTGGAGTCCCAAAAGCCATCATTAGTGATTAGGGTTCGCACTTCTGTAATCGGAGCATGGAAGCCTTGATGAAAAAGTATGGATTCTTGCACAGAGTTTCTACACTTTACCATCCCCAGACTAATGGGCAAGCCGAGGTTTCCAATAGAGAGATCAAGCAGATACTTCAGAAAATAGTTCAACCTAACAGAAAGGACTGGAGCAAAAGGCTTGAGGATGCTTTATGGGCTTACAGGACTGCCTATAAGACTCTAATTGGGATGTCTCCTTATCGGATTATTTTTGGCAAACCATGCCACTTGCAGGTGGAAATTGAGCATCGCGCATTTTGGGTAGTAAAGAGGTGTAACTTGGACCTAAATCAAGCGAACATGGAGCGAAAGCTACAGTTGCAGAAATTGGAGGAGATCAGCTTGGAGGCTTATAAGAGTTCCAAACTTTATAAAGAGAATACCAAAGCCTTCTATGATAAGATGATCATGAGAAAAACATTTGAGATTGGTCAAAAAGTTCTCCTCTATAACTCCCGCCTCAAGCTCATGCCCGGGAAGCTCAGATCTAGGTGGCTTGGTCCATTTGTTGTTACTAAGATTTTTCCTTATGGTGCTGTGCAGGTTACAAGTGAGAATACTACCAAAGCTTTCACAGTCAATGGACATCGCCTCAAACCATTTTATGAGGGAGCTCAAAAGGACATTTTGGAGGAGGTCCACTTGCAAGAAGTCGTCTACCCCACTTGATATGGATGTTTCTTTCCTTTCCTCTCTTTTATTTTACTTATCCTTCATTAATTGATGATTTTGATGGAATGTTATTTTTCTTGTGAGCTTTACATTGCGGACAATGTACAATTTAAGTATAGGGGAGGAATTTTAGCATTCTATTTTTGTTTCTATTTTCAAATTTAATGCTTCTGCTGTTTTTGCTATTTTGATATTTCAGCCCTGTTGTTTATTTTTCTGTTACTATTTCTGTTATTATTTTGGTTTTGTTTTCTGTGTTTGTTTATTGCAAAAAAAAAAAACAAAGATGCAAACAAAAATAAAAAAAATAAAAAAAATGGCGCAAAAAAAAACAAACAAAAACAAAAACAAAAATAATACTTTGAAAGAAAAATGTGTTTTTGAATGGATTTTAAGTTGTGTTAAAGTGATGAGTATAAATAAATCAAGTAAAAAGTTCATGGTTTGAATTAGTGGATTGAGTTTGATAGATGCATACCTTGTGAGTTTTTTAGCATATTGGTGGATTTTAACATCCATTCTCCTCTTTCTTGTGTGATTTTCGTTCATGTTAATTGATTATTCTAAAACTTGCTTTGATTCTTTTTTAAACTACATTTTCACTTGCATGCATAAACATGATTGAGGCCTTCTTTCTTTTATTAGCTACTTTAGCCAAATAGCCAACCCTGCATTATTTCCTTTGATTAACCTCTTGAGCCTACTTGCCTATTCTTTGTTTTAGCTCAGTATATGCCTTATGTGAAAAATCATGTTTTACCTTACCTTAGGGAATGGAAGAGCATTGGTTCATTTTCATTGGAGGAGCTCTTTGGCTTGTGAATAGTTAACAGTTCAAGTGTGGGGGTTATGTAATATTGATTAGTGTGTGTGTGCAATATTCAAAGTGTTTGAAGAAAATTTTGAATATTTAAAAAAATAAAGAAAGATAAAAAGAAAAAAAAATTGCAAGAGAGGTTGAATTTTTTAAAAAAAAAAAAGAGAAAAAAAATAAGCGAAGGAAAGTGAAGAAAATATGTGAAGAGAATGTGTATTATTTGGAGTTGGGGGATAAAAATTCATGTTTGTTACTTGTCATTTGAGTTCCTTCCTAATGCTCTTTTATTCTCTTGGGTGTTTAACTTGTCATATCTATATTGTTTCCTTTCCTTACCTTGGTCCCATTTCAACCTTGAATAAAGTCTTCCTGATTTTTGTGTGCATGTGTTTTGAGTAGTGGAGAAGTAGAAAATAAGCAAGCTTATGGTAGTGCAATTTTCATGAATTGAATTGAGTGAAATACTTATCCCGTAAACACTTAAGGGATTGAGAGTGTATCCTGTGAGAATCTATCATTCTTAATTCATTCTTTTCAAAATGATGATACCTTGCTTGTTCTCTTAAATCTTTAGTTGTTTTTCTTGCTTATAGCTTTTACATTCTTGAATTTCATTTGAAATTGAGTCTTTTAGAGTTTTTACCTTTTGAGTTTGTTTTGTTTTTCTTTGTTCCCTAGTTTTGGTTTTTTCTATTTTGCCCGAGGACATGCAAAAGAGTAAGTGTGGGGGTATTTGATAATTATGATTTTTAACATATTAATTATCCACACAATTACCTTATTAATGATGCCTAGATTGTAATTAAGTGATCTTAGCACTCATTTAGATCATTGGGTTGAATTGGGCTTTAAAGCAAAATTTTTAGATTTTAATGCATATTGACATTAGTTCAGTATTTTGATCATAACTTACATTGTAGATCTCTGATTTTGATGTTCTTTATATGCTAGGAAAGATGCGAAAAAGATCTACAAGTTTTTTGAAATGTCAAATTGGAAGATTCGGATGTTTAGGTGGTCAAATATAGCCTTGAAGTTGGACTAGTGGTACTGTTACGAATTCTGGACACACCTTCACTATTTTGGACATATCTCACTCATTTCAAGCCCAAATTAAGCATACGAGCACTCCTTGGAAAGCTTACTTCAAATGCTATCTGATGGACTTGATTTGAATTAAAGATTGTGACAAAAATCCAAAAGATGGAAATGTAGAAAAAGTGGAGGAATCATTGGAAGGTGGGAGACACACTTTTATAATGAGAAAATAATTCATTGGAAGGTGGAAGACACACTTTGATAATGAATGAATAATTAACAAAAGTGGGTGAACCACTTTGACTCTTAGTGGATGATTAAGAGGAGAGCAATCAGATTTGTGAAAAAATAATGGAGAGTTTCTACGTAGAAGTATGATTTGTAGTTTTAGTTTTTGATTTTGGGAGACTTCTCCTCTTCTCTTCCTCTCCTCCTCTCTCTTTATTCTTGTTATTTTTTGTATGGTTCTTGAAGGTTCTCCATTGGTGGTGGCTATGGAGAGCTAAACTTCCTTAATCAATCCAAGAGATTGACATTCTTGATGATTAATCTTGAGATCTTGTTTTAATTGCTATACATTCATTGATTAATCAAGTTTCTCTTTCTTTTCTTCTCTTGTTTAAATTTTGATTTAATGCTTAATTTGATTAGGATTTGCATATGTTAATTGCATAATTATCATATGCCAAGAGATGAATTCAGAGGCTAAACAATGCATCAAAGGTGTTTGATGAATTTTTAGCTTGGTTGGATCTTGGTTTTTAAGTTAATTTGAGTTTTGGATGGATGCTTAATTTGTCTAACCTTAATTAATTGAATTCTAGAAGCATTTCTAGTAGAAGATCCATGGATCATTGAGAGGCGTCTTGATGTGATCTAAGACCAAGGATTTGGTTGATAGTTGAACGGGTTTATAAAGATCAAGGATGGATTAAAATTAAGATTAGTTAATTCTCTTGGGTTGGTTGTTTTCCTAATCTTGTTTACTCATTGTAATTGCTCTTTGTTGTTTAATCTTGCAAAACTTTTCCCCCCTGTTTATTAACCTCTTAATCTGACTTTATAATTAAAGTGATCTACGGGCTCGACCTGGTGTTACCTTATGCTGCAAGTAGTTTTGGTAAATTGGTTATAAATTGATTTAAATTTGGTAATCTCGACAGTTGTCAAGGGCACAATGGTGTCATTTGATCGGAAAAAGGGTTGGTTGTTGTTATTGTTATTATAGGCAAGCAGTGTCTAAGCGCTAGAAATGAGTGACTGAGCGTTGGTGTTGCAAAGAGCATAATTCTACAAACTAATCTTATTTCTGACAAATCATTTTTCCTTTAGACAACCAACCAAAATAATTAATTCAAATTAAAGGGATAGACTGCACAAATACTAAACAAAAAGGACAAAACTCATAATCAAAACAACTAAATTAAAAAAAATAATGCAATAAAGTAAAACAAAGGAAAAAGAAATTTGGGTTGCCTCTCAAAAAGCATTTGTTTGATGTCATTAGCTCGACGTTGCCTGTTATTCATGGTGGCTTAAAGCAAGAGCAATGGGATGACGCCTTCCCTTTTTCCAAGTAGTGCTTCCATCCTTGGTCAATGATTTTGGAGATGCTTCCAAAGGCATCTTGAACTCGACTTAGGATTGGTTGTCCCAAATGCGCCTTAGCATGATAGATTCCACTAGGCCATGGTGGTTTCAATTGATCAACAGATAATGCACAAGTTTGTAATGAACCATGGATTATGGGAGGACCTTTCTTTGCTCTAACAATTTGAGTCTTAGGAGGATCAACATCAACTGTGTATAATGGTGGGGGGTCTTTGATAAATAACATTTCATGCTTCTTATCTTGAATGATATTGAAAAGAGCATAGAGATTTGAAATTGGAGAAGATTTAGCATCCCCGAAGACATTAATTATCACATGGTCTCCATCCACTCTCAATATGAGTTCACCCCTAGGTACATCAATCATAGCTCCTGAAGTTACCAAAAATAGTCTTCCAAGAATGAGAGGAATGTTAGCATCCTTGCCCATATCCAGCACCATAAAATCAAATGGAAAAATAAATTTGTCTACCTTAACTGACACATCTTTGACTATACCGTAAGGGTGCTTAATAGATCGATCTGCTAGTTGAAGGGAGATCATTGTTGACTTTACCTTTTCAATTCCCAGCTTATGCACCATAGATAGCAGCATGAGATCAATACTTGCCCTAAGATCACAAAGAGCTTTTCTAATATTCAATTTCCCAATAGTGCAAGGAATGGTGAAACTACCTGGATCTTTTAATTTAGGTGGCAGTTTCCTCTGAATTATAGCATTGCACTCTTTAGTAAGTGCCGCAGTCTTATCTTCCTTGAGTTTCCTCTTCTTTGATAACAATTCTTTCATGAAATTTTTATAAGAGGACATTTGCTTAAGTGCTTCGGCAAATGGAATGTTTATTTATAATTTCTTAAAGACATCTAAGAACTTCGAGAATTACCTCTCTTGAGTCTCCTTCTTCAACTTCTGTGGGAATGAAATCTTGGCATATGGTGATGGTTCATATATTGTGTTCTACTCATGATCCTTCTTCAACCGCCACTTAGGTTGTTCATCCTTCTCAACCTCTCCTTCTTTACTGCCATCTTGAATTGAGACATCAATATGGGGAACATTAGTTTTCTTTTTCTCAATTCCTAAAGAAATTGGCGCTTCGTTCACTTGTCTATCCAAAGTCTTGCCACTTCTCAAAGTGATTACACTACAATTCTCCTTTGGATTGACCATAATGTCACTGGGTAGGGTACCTGGAGGTCTCTTTGTGAGTTGTCTTGCTATTTGACCTACTTGATTTTTAAGACTTCGAATGGCTGCTTCTTAGTTCTTGAAGTTGGCCTTTGATTCTTGCATGAAATTGTTGCTGCTAAGAGAAAGTTTCTCAATAATACTTTCAAGATTGGATGGCTTTTCTTCTTGAGGTTATGAAGATGGTTGTTAATATGGAGGTGGTGGTGGTCTTAGTATATTCTGATTTGTCCACAAAAAGTTTGGATGATTCCTCCACTTTTGATTATATGTGTTTGAATATGGGTTACTTTGGGGTCTTGAAGGATTACCCATGAAATTGACTTGCTCTTGAGGAATAACACCGGAGTTGTTTGCCTCGCACTCACCATTAAAACTTGATGGTTTATAGAGCTTACCTGCATATTATCAAGTTGTTTAGTGAGGTTGGCGATTTACTGCAAAATATTTTTATTTTATACAAGTAAGGCATCAAGAATGCTAAGCTCCACAACTCCCTGTTTAATCACAAACCTTCCACTAAGAATCTGATATTCATTAGTAGCCATGGTCTTAAATAATTGTTGAGCCTCTTCAGAAGTTTTAATGTTTAGAGACCCACCTGTAGATGCATCCACCATAGCTCTGGTGGAATGATTTAAGTCATTATAAAATTTTTGAACTTGCTGTTAAATCTCAAATTTATGGTGAGCACATTTTCTCAACAGCTCCTTGAATCTCACCTAGGCTTTATATAGAGATGCCCCCTAATTTTGAGTGCAACATGCAATCTCATTCCTCATCTTGACGAACATAGACAAAGGAAAGTATCAAGTAAGGAATTTGCTCACCAAATCATCCCACATAGTGATGCTTCCTTAAGGCTGGGCTTGTAGCCAACTCTTAACTTTATCCCTTAAAGAGGATAGGAAAAGCCTTATCCTAATGGCATCGTCACTTGCTCCATTGTACTTTATGGTGTCACAGAGCTGCAATAAATTGTTAATATGCAAATTGGAGTCTTTTAACTGATGACCCCCAAACTGATCCTGTTGCACCAGCTGTAAAAGAGCTAGTTTTATCTCAAAATTATTGGCATGTATGGTAGGTCACACTATACTAGTTGCAACCCTTTCAGCAGAAGGAGTTGCACATTCTACCAACATGCATCTTCTTTGTTCATTAGTTTCATCCATATTTTCTTCTTCAATTCTTTTTTCTTTCTCTAACTACTTTTTTGTTTACTCTTTCTGCTTTGTCAATTTCTGAATCAAAAAGTAATTCTTCTAAATTCACCATACCTCGTATAAACAAACAAGCAAACAAGAGTGAAGTAAAGAAACATAAATTAAAAAATAAATAAAGAAAAATAAAAGTAAATAAGAAAAATAAGTGTCTAAATTAATGCCTTTTGAACTACTATTTAACATTAACAAACAATAATCCCGGGCAACGGTGCCAAAAACTTCTTGTGATGTTGGCAAGTACACCAAATCGTAAAAGTAATAAATGGTGAGTAGAGTATCGTTCCCATGAGGATTATGTTGCCAATTACTAAGTTCGTTAAATTAACACTATTTAAGCTATCAAAAAATATGAGAATTTATAAAAATATAAATCAAAAGAAAACACTAAAAAGAAAATAATTAAAAATATCAAGAATAAAATTAAGGGTGAAAAACAATGATGTCAAGTGTTAGGGTTCAGATTTCACTTGAACTCTTTTGATGCAAATTCAAATATTGGTTTAACTAAGTTCTATTCCATAATTCATGATCAAATTTCTAAAATTAATAAATATTTAATCCCTTGGTATATTAATCATCTTCACACTACTTTGAGTTAACCAATCCCTTAGTATAACCCCAAATAGAGAATGCTTTATAAAAAATGAGGGAATAAAAAAAAGATCACACAACTTACAACGTCTATTCCTAGCAATTGCAGAAATTATGGTGTTTATCACATGTTCTAAGTTCGTGCACAATTTTCCCAAATCATGTTACCAAGTGGCTTCCTGTACTCAAAAGGGGGGTGAATTGAGTATAAAACTTTTTAACAAAACCTCTTTTTAATTAAGACAAAAATTAAAAGATTAATAAATACATGCACAGAAGGAACGAGAAGAAAAAAAGAAGCAACAAAGAGCAGCGAAAAATAAATGTGCAACAAATTAAATTGCATAAAACAAAGAGATTAGGGAAAAAAGAAGCAAGCACAGTATTTATCCTGGTTCGACCACTAACCCACTTGTGGTCTACGTCCAGTCCTCGAAAGCCGAGATTTTTCACTAAGTATACAAGCTTCAATAGGTGCTTGCTACCGTTACAAAATAGAGCACTTTTCACACACAGGGACACTCTACCCTTGTGCTAAAGTCTCAACCTGCAGGGATACCTCGCCCTTATACTAACCTTGAGGGATACCTCACCCTTGATACAGAATATCATAAAAAAGATGAAGAGAAACTCTCACTCAGAGTAAGTAATACAAATTGAAGTGCTAATGGAGCTCTCACAGAAATATCTCAAAGTTTTTAATCAAAAAGAGCGTAGAAAAAAGTTTTCACAGATTAGAGCATTCAGAAAATAATTCAGAGTTATAGGCAATGAAAAACGTGACCCAAGCTTGTTATTTATAGGGAAAAATAGATGAATTAGCCGTTGGGTAAAATTAATAGCATTTAACACAGATTGAAAACTTGTCTATTTCCATATACGTAAACAAAAGCTTCGTGTTTATTCGAATAGAGCAAAAGCTTATTCGAATAACACTGTTTCTGAAACCAAATTAAAAACTCATCTGAAATGGGTTATTCGAATAACCAATATGTTATTCGAGTAACTCTGTTAAAACCAGAGTTTAAAAACCGAAGGATTATTCGAATAACAGCTTATCTATTCGAATAACGTAGTTTAAGAGAAGTTCAGACAGAATGGATTTATTCGAATAACGTATGAGTTATTTGAATAACTCACTTAAAGCACAGTTCTGAAAAACCTCATTTATTCGGATAAAAGGCCATACTATTCGAATAAGAACTTAAAACACAGAGTCTCGTAAAAGGATTTATTCGAATAGACTAGGTTCTATTCGAATAACTTAGTTCAAAAAACGTTTTGAAAACTAAGTTTAAAAATAAGCTTTATATTTTCTTTGAAAAACAAAGAGATATCAATGTGAGCTTCGTACAATAGATCCTAAGTCCTAATGCTAATCAAATATAAACTTGGACTTGGTCTATTTATCATCTTCATTTATTCTTCACGTTTGTTATCATCAAAACAAGTCTTCAAAAGTATGCATCCAAACACATTCTCCCCCTTTTTGATGATGACAAACTATCAATGAGACTAGTAATGAGAAAAGCGTTAGTGCATATAATTGGAATTCACAAAAAGGTATAAAAGCTTATTCCCCCTCTTTAATTATAAGAGGTAATGTATATCAGATATGTGCGCAACTCTCCCTTTCAATTTGAATCCAATCTCATTTCAAATTTACCTATCTTTTCTCAATTAAAGTCACATGATCAAATATTTCTCCCCCTTTTGTCATAAGCAAAAAGGAGGGTAAGTCCCATATATCAAAGTAAGAATGTATAAAAGTAAATATACTCATATCAATAGATCAACAGGAAATATTATTTATGCATTAATAATAAAGAGAGTCAAATACAAAGGCCAGAAAATAGATAACATGAAGCCAAAAATAGACAACCTAAGAACTAAAGTTCTTAGAAGTAAGCATCCGGAGGTGGTGGTGAAGAAGGCTCGAAGAGCGGCAACCTCACTTTCAACGCCTTCTATTCTATCAAACAGAATAGAGATGGTATGTTCCATGTAAGCTCAGTTATCTTGCATGGTGGCCATGATCTGTTCTAGGGTGACCGGAGAAGGAGCAGCAGCAGGTGCATCAGCAGGAGCAACAGGGGCAACAGCAGAGGCATCAGCAGGGTCAAGCTCATCCTCAGCGACCTCATCTGGGTACACCCAGCCTTCATCGGTTTGGATCATCTTCATCTTCTGTAAGGTGTGAGCTCCAAAGATGTTGCAGAGAGTCAGAGCAATGGCCCGCTTAGTCTCCAAGACCTGAGGATACTTGCTCAGCAAGGTAATGACAAGAATGCCATAAGGCAAGTCAGATTTCTCTTTGCCCTTGGCCCTCATCATATGCCTCATGATGAACACAGGCCAGTTGACCTGATGGCCATTCTTCAGAAACCACAGCATGAAGACATCTTCCTCGCTAAGGTAGGCATAGTTTCCACCGCGAGGAGCCAAGATGTGAGCATAGGCATAATGCAGAAGCTTATCTTGGCTCTTTAGCATTCCACCCTTGAGACCTTTGTCAGGCAGGGCTAGGCCAGGATTCAGCACGTCTTCAACCGCCTGAAGCTTGTTGAACTCTTCAAGAAACGGGATGTCACCATCTTCTACAAGGGCGCCAGAGAACTGCAGCCCGAACAAAGTCAGCCAGTCCAGCGATGTGATCACAATGTTCTGATCACATACCTCCGAGAGGAGATTTTGGCCATCGAAAGCCAGATTGCGGAATAACATCTTCACCAAAGCTGGATAGATGGTGGCCCGGTGAGAGCAAAGCTGAAGAACTCCCTGGTTTTGTAGCAGAGTCAGGAAGTCGAAGCCGCGATGTTGTTGGAAGAAAGAGAGGTCCAGGTACTTGGGTTGAACCAAGTTTCGCTCCCAGAAGTGCGAGATGAAGCGTGCACGATGCTCTTCGTTGGAGGAGAGCCTTCTCAGATCAAGAGGGTTGGTGCCTGGAGCATTCTTCGTGCGAGGACGCTTGCTGGAGGAGGAGGCCATGGAGGAAGGTGAGAGAGAGTGAAAAACACAAAGGGTAAAAAGGTTTGAGAGGCAGGAGCAAAGGAGACGTGAAGAGCGAGAGAGAGATGGAGGGTGAAAAGGTTTTGGGCGCACGGGGGGTTATTTAAAGGAAACCGTGTTTATTCGAATAAACCGAGGTTTATTCGAATAAACCTTCTTTTGAAAAGTTGAACATCTGGTAGCGTAGGAAACGAAAGGTGTGGGCATTTGTTAGGGTTATTCGAATAGGAAGGGTTCTATTTGAATAAAATAACTGGGAAAGCTAAGCGTTTTGGCTAGCTGATAGGGTTTATTCAAATAACTATGGGAGTTATTCGAATAGACTGAGGTCAATCAGTCAACACTGATAGAAACGAGGTTCGGGTTATTCGAATAACACAGGGTCTATTCGAATAGACGAGAGACCAAGACCAGAACTTTGATAAAGAGGACTCTGGTTATTCGAATAAAGAGGGACTTATTCGAATAAGCGAGAGGGCAGAAAGAAACAATGATAAACGAAGGCTTCTGGTTATTCGAATAGGGAGGGTGTTATTCGAATAAACAGAGATGAAAAACACACAGGTTTTGACAGAGGAATCAGTTTATTTGAATAAACTGAGTTCTATTCGAATAAGGCTGATGTTCAACACACATTTTAACAAGCAGTAAAGAGGTTTATTCGAATAAAGGTTTGTTTATTCGAATAAATCTAACAAAGAAGCACAAAGGAAAAAAAACATACGTTCATGAAATTGAAAGCATATATTCATAATAATAAACAAGCAATTTAAATATTGGATTGATCAAATTATGCCCAATTTTCCTCGAATATAAAAGAATGCTTTTTTTGCTAAGGGTTTAGTGAAGATATCTGCAAGTTGCTTAGATGTTTCAATAAACTCAAGAATGCAATCCCCTTTTTGTATATGATCTCTGATAAAGTGATGTCTTATCTCTATATGCTTTATTCTGGAATGTAGTATGGGATTCTTAGAGATATTTATTGTACTAGTGTTATCACATCTTATTGGGATGTGATCAAGCTGAAGACCGTAGTCTAAGAGTTGTTACTTCATCCATAGGATTTGAGCACAACAACTCCTAGCTGCAACATATTCAGCCTCAGCGGTAGACAAAGCTACACTATTTTATTTCTTACTATGCCAAGAAACTAAAGAACTACTAAGCAAGTGGCATGTCCCACTAGTACTTTTTCTGTCCAATTTGCACCCAACAAAATCAGAGTCAGAATAGCCTATTAGGCTACAAGAGGCACCCTTAGGGTACCACAAGCCCATTTGTGAAGTGCCTACTAGGTATTTCATTATTCGTTTAACAGCACTTAAATAAGATTCCTTAGGGTTTGCCTGATATCTAGCACACATGCATACACTAAACATTATATCTGGCCTACTAGCAGTAAGATAAAGGAGAGATCTAATCATACCTCTATATTTCGTTATTTCTACTGATTTACCTCATTCATCTTTGTCCAAGTAGCAAGACGTGCCCATCGGAGTGGCCATGTGTTTAGCGTTTTCCATTTCGAATCTCTTGAGCAATTCCTTGCAGTATTTTGTTTGACTTATGAAAGTCCCTTCATTCGTTTGTTTGATTTGAAGTCCGAGGAAGAAATTCAATTCTCCCATCATTGACATTTCAAATTCATTTTGCATTGACTTAGCAAATTCTTTGCAAAGGGATTCATTAGTAGCACCGAAGATAATATCATCCACATATACTTGCACAAGAAGAATATCATGCTTTTTATTTTTAATAAAAAGAGTAGTATCTACTTTTCCTCTTGAAAAATCATTTTCTAAAAGAAACTTACTCAACCTTTCATTCCAAGCTCTAGGAGCTTGCTTTAAACCATATAAACTCTTTTTAAGTTTAAAAACATGGTTGGGCAGTTCATGATTTTCAAAACCTGGAGGTTGTTCAACGTATACCTCCTCTTGAATAAAACCATTTAGAAAAGCATTCTTGACATCCATTTGATATAATTTGAAATCCATGATGCAAGCATAAGCAAGTAACATTCTAATAGCTTCTAATCTAGCTAGTGGTGCATAGGTTTCTTCATAATCTATTCCTTCTTCTTGATTATACCCTTTAGCAACCAATCTAGCTTTGTTTCTAGTTATTAACCCATTTTCGTCAAGTTTGTTTGTAAAAACCCATTTAGTTCCAATTATAGGGTGATTATTAAGTCTAGCGACTAATTCCCAAACTTGATTTCTTTCAAACTGATTTAATTCCTCATGCATAGCTAAGATCCAATGTTCATCATCAAAAGTTTCAATTAAATCCTTAGGTTCAATTTGAGAAATAAAAGCTAAGTGATTACAAGTATTTTTGAGAGAGTTACGAGTACTTACACCTTTAGATACATCACCGATGATCTGATCAAGAGAGTGATATTTTGAAGTTCGTCATTCTTTGGGAAGTTCCAAAGCTTGCGAATCTTCTTGTCTTTGTTCATCCTTTTTCTCCTTGATTTCCTTTTCTTTACTGTCCAAATGTGTTTCCGCTAAGATTTCTGCAACATCATCAACAACAAGATCCTTTCTCGATCCATTTGGGTCAGTTTCATCAAATGCAACATGTATAGATTCTTCAATAGTCATAGTTCTTTTATTGTAAATGTGAAAAGCTTTACTATGATTTGAATAGCCAAGAAATATACCTTCATCAGACTTAGCATCAAACTTGCCTAAATTATCTTTTCCATTGTTTAAAACAAAACATTTGCAACCAAAAACATGAAAGTGTGAGACATTCGGCTTTCTTCCCTTATACAACTCATATAGGGTTTTCTTTAAAATAGGCCTTATAAGAGCCCGGTTCATTACATAACAAGCTATACTTACAGCATCCGCCCAAAAGTATTTAGGAAGAGCAGCCTCATTAAGCATAGTTCTCGCCATTTCTTCTAAAGAACGGTTTTTCCTTTCTACAACTTCATTTTGTTGCGGAGTTCTAGCCATGTTCATCACAGTAATTTTCAAAAATATTGTTTTCAAATTCGCCACCTTGATCACTTCTTATAGAAGATATTTGAAAACCTTTTTCATTTTGAATAACTTTGGCAAGTCTTTTAAAAGCTAGAAATGCATCATTTTTATTTGCAAGAAATAAAGTCCATGTAAACCTAGAAAAATCATTCACAATCACTAAAGCATAGTAATTCCCACCAAAGCTCATAGTTCTAGAAGGTCCAAACAGATCCATGTGCAAAAGTTGTAAAGGTCTAGTAGTTGAAATTATATTTTTTTGCTTTAAAAGAGACCTTTATTTGTTTACCCTTTTGACATGAATCACATAATTTATCTTTTATAAAATTAAGCTTGGGTAGTCCAATTACTAGCTCTTTAGAGACCAACTTCTTTAAGTGATCCATGTGAATGTGTGCAATTCTCCTATGCCAAAACCATGAATCATCATTCTTACTTAAAATGCATTTCGCATCATTTGAAGATATATCAACAAGACTAATCATATAGATGTTGTTTACTCTATGACCAATGAATTTAATATGCTTGTCATTTTTATCTTCAATTATGCAATAGTTTGAATCAAATATAACTTTATTTCCTTTATCACATAATTGGCTAATACTAAGCAAGTTATGTTTCAAGCCTTCAACAAGCAGCACATTTTCAATAGAGGAGTTAGGGTTCTTACCAACTTTGCCGATTCCAAGAATTTTACCCTTGTTGTTATCACCATACGTGACGTGTCCATGATTCTTGGGAATAAGCATGGTGAATTTTGAATTGTCCCTGGTCATGTGCTTGGAGCAGCCGCTATCAAGATACCAATTTGAACTCCTGGCTTTCAAGCACACCTATAACACAAGTTTAGTTTTTAACTTTTGGTACCCAAACTTTCTTGGGTCCTTGTGTGTCAGTTTTGGGTATAGTACCCTTGGGAACCCAAACCATTTTTGTTCCATTTTTTGTATTTATGTTTTTCCTTGCATTACATGTTGAAGCACTATGTCCTTTTCTTCCACAATAAAAATATTTAATAAAAGAGCTACTTGAAACACTAGAATGCACAAAGAAATTTTTATAAAGTTTCTGTTGATTTTTTGGGTTATAACCTGTCCCGGCTTTTTGAAAAACCACTCTTTGTCTTCCTAACAAAATATTTAAATTATCCCTTCCAAAGGTGAATTTAGAAAGAGTGTTCTTTAGGTCTTCGATTTCTTTTTCAAGTATATGACATGAAGAACAAGATGAAGAAGTAGAAGCATGTGGAGAATGATTTGTGTATGCATCAATGATTCCCAGAGTTTCATTTTCAATTTTTGATTCTTCTATTTCTTTATTTAAAACAAAAATTTGATTTTCTAAAGAAGAAATTGTTTTCTTAGAAGAAGAAATAATTTTTGTCAATTTTAACGATTCTTCATGTAATTCTTCAAAAGCATCTTGTAATTCATCGTAAGAAGGTAATAGAGTAGTATTAGAACTTACCTCATTTTCACTTTCTTCCTCTTCTCCTTTTGCCATGAGACATAATTGAGCTTCCTCGCTATCTGAGCTGTCAGTTGAATCCATGTCGTTCTCATCCCATGCTATATAGGCTTTTCTTCCTTTTCTTTCCTTGAAGGGCTTCTTTTCAAATTTCTCCTTCTTCTTTTGATAAACTGGGCACTCCATTTTTATGTGACCAGGTTTGCCAAATTCATAGCAAGTTGGAGTCGATGAAGCTCCTTCGCCTTTGAAATGTGTCTTTTTCAGAGGGAAGGGAGGTCTTCTTTGCATTCCATTTTTCCTGAGAAATTTACCAAACTTTTTAACTAGCAAACTTAGATTTTCTTCACTTACCTCGATGTTCTCTGAGCTTTCTTCATTTTCTTCATCATCATTGTCGATTAATGAAGAAGTGGCTTTAAGTGCTATCCCCTTTTTCTTTTTATCATTCTCTTCGCTTTGACTTAGTCTGCTCAGTTCGAGTTCGTGCTCATGAAGTTTTCCAAAGAGGGTAGCTAAAGTCATTGTGGACAAATCCCTTGATTCTGATATTGCTGTCACTTTGGGTTGCCAGATCCTGCTAAGACATCTCAAAACTTTGTTAATCAAATTTTTGTTAGAAAAACTTTTGCCTAAAGATGCAAGATGATTAACTATGTGGGTGAACCTCTTTTGCATTTCCTGAATGCTTTCTCCTTGGTTCATTCTGAATAGTTCATATTCACGAGTTAGAGAATTGATTCTCGACCTCTTAACTTCACTAGTACCCTCATGGGTAACTTGCAAAGTGTCCCATATTTCTTTAGCAGTTTTACAATTTGAAATTCTAAAAAACTCATCATATCCTAAAGCAGTAGTAATAATATTTTTGGCTTTTAAATTAAATTGAACTTTTCTTTTATCTTTATCAGACCATTTATTTCGTGGTGTTTCGGTCCTTACGCCATCGACCTCATGTGCGGGTATAAAAGCGTCGTTTTCGACAGCATCCCAAACATCTAGATCAATAGCTTCAATGAAGATTTTCATTCTTTCCTTCCAATATGCGTAACCATCCCCATTGAAAAAGAATGGTCGGTTTATGGAGGATCCTTCTGAAAAACCATTTGAAGAAGCCATGTTCTCTTGAAGCTGGTAAGCTCTTTATACAAGAGTCTAGCTCTGATACCACTTATTACCAAGTGGCTTCCAAACAAGAGGGGTGAATTGAGTATAAAACTTTTTCGCAAAACCTCTTTTTAATTAAGAAAAAAATTAAAAGCTTAATAGATAAATGCACAGAAAGAACGAAAAGAAGAAAAGAAGCAATAAAGAGCAGCGAAAAATAAATGTGCAATAAATTAAATTGTATAAAATAAAGAGATTAGGGAAAAAAGAAGTAGGCACAGTATTTATCCTAGTTCGACCACTAACCCACTTGTAGTCTATGTCCAGTCCTCGAAAGCCGAGAATTTTCACTAAGTATACAAGTTTCAATAGGTGCTTGCTACCGTTACAAAATAGAGCACTTTTCACACACAGGGACACTCTACCCTTGTGCTAAAGTCTCATCCTGCAGGGATACCTCACCCTTATACTAACTTTGAGGGATACCTCACCCTCAATACAGAATATCAGAAAAAAGATGAAGAGAAACTCTCACTCAGAGTAAGTAATACAAATTGAAGTGCTAATGGAGCTCTCACAGAAATATCTCAAAGTTTTTAATCAAAAAGAGCGTAGAAAAAAGTTTTCCAGATTAGAGCATTCAGAAAATAATTCAGAGTTATGGGCAATGAAAAAAGTGACCCAAGCTTGCTATTTATAGGGAAAAACAGATGAATTAGCCGTTGGGTAAAATTAATAGCATTTAACACAGATTGAAAACTTGTCTGTTTCCATATACGTAAACAAAAGCTTCGTGTTTATTCGAATAGAGCAAAAGCTTATTCGAATAACACTGTTTCTGAAACCAAATTAAAAACTCATCTGAAATGGGTTATTCGAATAACCAATATGTTATTCGAATAACTCTGTTAAAACCAGAGTTTAAAAACTGAAGGGTTATTCGAATAACAGCTTATCTATTCGAATAACGTAGTTTAAAAGAAGTTCAGACAGAATGGATTTATTCGAATAACGTATGAGTTATTCAAATAACTCACTTAAAGCACAGTTCTGAAAAATCTCATTTATTCAGATAAAAGGCCATGCTATTCGAATAAGAACTTAAAACACAGAGTCTCATAAAAAGGATTTATTCGAATAGACTAGGTTCTATTCGAATAACTTAGTTCAAAAAACGTTTTGAAAACTAAGTTTAAAAACAAGCTTTATCTTTTCTTTCAAAAACAAAGAGATATCAATGTGAGCTCCGTACAATAGATCCTAAGTCCTAATGCTAATCAAATATAAACTTGGACTTGGTCTATTTATCATCTTCATTTATTCTTCAAGTTTGTTATCATCAAAATAAGTCTTCAAAAGTATGCATCCAAACACAAATCATACATAAACCCTAAAATTATTCTCAAATTGATCAGGTTTAAAAAAATATTAAGATAAGAGATAAGCACATAAATCATGAAATAGAAACTTAAATTAAACACAAAATTGAGTTTACATCATCAAAGAACAAGATCCATCATCACCTTAATGAAAGAGGTTTAGTTACACATGGAGAAAGAAGAAAACAAAGAGACGAATTCAACAAACTCCATGGAAGATGGGTGGGAAGGTTGAAAAAAATTGCTAATCTTCAAGCCTGGATCCGTCCACACCAAATTAGGGTTTGTGTCATCGCTTCTCTCTCTGACGGCTCCTCAATTCTGTGTCAAAGGGCATAACTTTTCTATTTTATAAATAAAGAACATGTGTTGTCCTCACGTCAAGTGCCTAGGCGTTGGGTTTTGGGCACTCAACCCAAAACATAAAACTAAGTTGTTTGTTGCTGCCATGCGTGTGCTCGAGCGGTGGCTTACTAGCTCCTAGGTGCTGGTGCTCTAAAAATTTATACATTGTTGTACCTTGTGAGCGCTTGAGCGCTGGCTTCTTAGCGCCTGAGCGCAGGACAACCAGAATGCTAGGTTCTTTTCTGCCATGTGGTCGCCTAGGCGCTAGGCTTCTAGAAAACCAATTTTAGCTTTTCTTCCTTATTCAAGCATCCAGTCTTTTTTCATGTGTAATTACCTATTAAAAACAATTAAAACACATAATAGATAAAAGTTTTAAATAATAAAAATATAATTAAATTAGAGAACAAAACTCAATCAAAAAGTTAGAAGAAGATGAAAAACCAAGATTTTGAAATGTAAAAACATGAGATTTTAGAGGTTTATCAAATACCCCAGGGTATTCCCTTACCACAGGTATGCTGTCTAGGTTCTGCTTAACCTCAACATTTAAAGAGAAAATGAGAACATATCCTTGAGTCCCTTCTACTAAGTAATTGTTAACCTAATTAGCATTTAGGTACACTGACTTAGAAGGAACAACATTGGAAGGTATATCAGACATGAACATTAAGGTCTTATTAGAATAGTTCAACACAACATGATTAGAAGATAACTAGTCCATGCCAAGAATAACATCCATATCAACCAAAGGTAAACAAATAAGATTTACAACAAAAATCCTATCTTTCATAAAATAATCAATACAAACACTAGAAGTTGTTATAGGCTTTCCAATAGGAGTGGATACAAACAAGTCATAAGGGATTTCAATCATAGGTAAATCTAGCATTCTCACACAATCATAGGAACAAAGGAGTGAGATGCTCCTGAATCATAAATTATAGTTAAGAAATGATTATTGATTATACATTTACCTTGAATAAGGTCAAGAGATTAAGCCACCTCCTTTTTGCTTAAAGTATAAAAATTTCCCTTGGCTTGGGGTCTTGGATTACGTGTAGCTCCTTGTTTCTACGGACACTCCTTAGAAAAATACCCCACCTGACCACATGCATAACATACGAACTGTCCCGCAAGACAAGACCTATCTCCATGTTGTCTCCTACACTTGGGACATTTAAGACCCATATGTCCTCCTTGAGCTTGCTTACCCTTATCTTATAGGTAAGTAAGTTTAGGAGCGTTCTTCTTAAATTTCTCATCCACTCTCTTCCTTTTTTGGAAACCTTGAACTTTTTGCTCTATAAGAGGTTTACTATCATGGCCTTCTACAATTCCACACTTGTTCACCAAAGTCGAAAAGTCCTGAATCTCAAAGGGTCAAATAGCCTTCTTAATGTCATCCCTTAACCCTTCTTCAAATTTAATGCACTTTCATTGCTCATCTGGATTAAATATGAAATAAGATGAGAACAACTCTTCAAACTTGGCCACATACTAACCAATAGACATATCACTTTGTTCCAATTTAAGGAACTCTATTTCCTTGGCACTCTGTAAATTTCTAAGGAAGTATTTTTCCAAGAAAGATTTCTAAACACCTCCCAATAACATGGGTTCCCAATGCCTTAAACAATCTTTTGGCATCAGTCACCAATCCTGAGCTTCGCCATCCAGTATGTAGGTAGTAAACAGAACCTTCTGCTCATCCAAACAAACCATGGCAGTAAAGATCTTCTCCATTTCTTTCAACCATCGCTCAGCCCTAACTAGGTTGTACTATCCCTTAAAGGATGAAGGGTTGGCCTTTCTAAATTCTGAGATATCTTGGAAGTTTTAGTTCCTACCCACAAGTACCTCTTACACTGATTGTACTAGTGGTATAGGAGGAGTTGGCTGTTGAGGTGGATTAGCTTCCATCCTCTCAATCATCCTAGTAGTAGTAGTAGTCTGCTCCTTCATAACAGTTGCGATTGCCATAAGCGCTCCAGCCATATCAGCTGGATCTTCGCTAGAAGAATTCCTGTTTCCCTTTGTTCACCTTAGAGAAGCCATAGTTTCCTATACATACAAAATAATATATATTGAGTTAATCAGTCTCAATATCATATAACAGTGCAACAGTAGCTAATAGCATTCATACCTAAGGTTATCATGCAAGTCTATTCATATATCGCATAACAAGAAAATGCATAACACAAAATAGGAATCACTAAACATGCCTAAGCATAGTCAGTCCGTACCCCAACTAAACAGGATGAACTATTTTGATACCATAATGCAACATCCATACTCTTATTACCATATTATATCAGTTAATTTTATGGTTAAACAGACATAAGTACGTTACTTCTAACTTACACATATTATACTAAATTCATAATAACCATGTTTGTTATTAAAAAAAGCCATGAGGGAAAAAAGAACTTATAAACATATAAAGCTTTAAATTGAATATACAAACTAAGTCTCACAAGAGCGTAAGTACAAAACATAAACTTAAATAAAACTAAGTGATTGTCATAAGTACAAAGTTTAGTGTAACACCCCCAACTTTTGGGATAATTACAATATAGTCCCGAAATGTACTGTTTTGAAAATTAATGACGATAAATTAAATTTGACTTGTTTCGTGAGTGTACTTGATTTGTTGTATGTGATTTGCTCACCTAGGGAAATAATAATTTTCGGCCGGATAAATCTTATTTTAATTAATTGGAGTGAGGGGATCTTACTAAACCCAATTGATTGATATATATATTAATCTCGTAATTTTTGGATTTAGTCAAGTGCAATAAAATAATTTTATATTTTTATAATATTATTTTATATTACAAGATACCTACTTGTCTCAAAAATAGTAAAAATCGCTTCGGTTTGACCACGATCTTTAAAAACTTGTGGGACCCGCGTTTAGGAAAAACAGTCAACTGTGCTGACTGGACAATTTCTAACCAATGAGAGCAAGTCAACAAAAGTAGGCTTGACTTTCTAAACCAATAGGAATTGGTCAACGAAGGAAGCAAAGACTTTCCTGTGGACCGTTGGATGAAGACTTAGTTAGGAAGCCTTTGATTTCAACCGTTGATCAAATCAATGGTGAGATTAGAATTCAAGATTTATGACCAAGTGATATCTACCTTAGATCTAATCTAGGGCTAAGAATTAAAGATGAAATCAATGGTTAGGATTAAGTCAAAAATTGTAGGCTTGACTTTGATTAATAGCTAATTATGCTTAATTTGACTAATCTAATTACTTAATTAGCTAACTAAGTGAACTAGTTTAATTCTTAATTTATTATAATCTAAATACTAATTAGATGTCCTAATATTTATTAAAGATTATAATATATGCTAATATATATTAAACTAATTGATTATATGATTAGAATATTGATTTAGTTTTAATAGGATAATTAACCTAACTAATTGTCTAATTTATTAGCATATAATTAGAGGTAATTGGAAAGCAATTAATTCCCTAAATGGATGAAGATCTACACGGTTTGGGCAGCAGCCAAAGGGGGCTTGGTGGCTTTGTTCTACTAGCTTCTTGAACTCTCCAAAGTTGTCATAAACCATGTGCACCATTATGTGCAATTAATTGGATATTTACTAAGCCAAATCAAACACTCAACCTCCCTCACAAGAGCACCTCATGGCAGCAGCCCTCTCATTTTCTCTCTTCACTTTTATTTTCACACTTATCTTAGTTTAAGCTATTCATCTTCTCTCCAAAAATACCAAGAAGCCATACACACTTTTCTCCCCTTTTCTTTCTCAAATTCGGCCAACACCCTAACACCACCAACCAATCTTCTATAATTTCATCTCATCATATTTCCTAAACCCAAATCTCATTCTAAACACTTTTTGTTCACAAAGTTTTCCCAAATTCCTACTCTATCTTGCCTAAAATTCCATTTCTTGCTTACTTACTTAAGGGTAAGTTTGGTTTCTATGGTTCAAAATTAAAATTTTGATTTTTCTAACCATGATTGTTCTATGATTTTTCTATTTTGTACCTTGTATGTGTTTTTACTAATTGTTTAAGAATTTTAGGAATTATTTTGGAGCTTGTACGAAATTTAGAGGAAAGGAGGAGAACAAACCGATTAATTTGTCTACAAGAGGTAAGAGGGAGATTTAATCTCATCAACCCTAAGTGGTGATGGGAAAATGGATTTGTATGTGTGTGTAGAATTCATAAGGATTTATTTGTGTGATTGTTTTATTGTTTGTATTATTATTGTGTGATTGTTTATGGTTTTATTATTTTTGTGATTGTTTAAATGCTTTCTTATTTGTGATTTATTTTGCTAATGCATGATTATAGTTTTATTATTTTTGCTATGCATATTTATGGTTTTAAAATATATTGTATGTATATTGTATGTGATTATATAATTGCATGTATTTATAATTGTATACTTATTAAAGTAGGATGTGAATAACATGTACGATTTGCATGAGTGTTCCAAAGAACACACTATGAGGCTCACGGCCTTACACCAACTAGAGAACCAAAATGTTCTCAGTAATTTTCTAAATCACTGATTTAAAGGATCTAAGTGTAATAATGGATTTAATAAAGATTTAAGTTAATTATGGCCAACATGCCATTTAGTGTATAATCAAATGCCATTTTATTTTTAATTTGGCCAACATACCATTTTATTTTCTAAGATAGGTTAGGTAATGGATTTACAAAATAAATTGATTCCAATGAATCATTGAGAAAATAAAAGGAATAAATTTAATTCTAGAATTTTAACTTAGAAGAAATTAGTTTAAGTAAGAATTAGATCAGACGCTTGAAAAATACTAATGTAGAGCTCATTTTATAAATTTTGAAGCGCGTTAGTAAGTTTCAAAGTGAAACTATTGGGTAAAAATAAAATAAACTATATTTAGAGGAAAACGTTAAAAATACCTTATAATGATTTTATAGGCAAAATGCTGCCGAAATTTATTAAAATCAGACGTATAAAATGAAAAGATTCTATACTATATTTAGAACACAAGAAAAATACTCTACGTATTTTAAAAGTACTAGATATAGTTTTACACATATCAAAAATGATGATTATAAGCTATTTGGTTAAGAAAATGAATTTAAAATCCTATGCGATTGAGAAAATGATTTAAAAAGATTTTGTGATGTTTAAAAATGACAAAATGTATTTACGCGATTTAAAAACGTTTGTGAAAATGACGAGATTGTGAAAACGCGATAAAATTCCTACGCGATTGAAAGATACTGTGAGTTTTGCTGTCGGGCCAAAGTGGTGGACCCAGACATATTGCGCATGTAAAATCTTGTCGAGTGGGGACGTACTATACTTTGTTATTTTGTGACTAAGGGTATTTTGGTAATTTTTCATAATTATGGTAAAATTTGGATAATAAAGGTATTTTTGTCATTTTAGATCATACTTAGAGTGTTGTGCCAATTTAAGTTATAATTGGTGATTGATTGACGAGGCGAATTACACCGTGTTTGGTGTGATAAGCATAGTGTGGTTCATTTATGAACTTGGAGGCATTAGTGTGCGGAGGATTCCATATGTGGACAGTGGTAGCACCTCTGGGCCGTGGTGACGGGCAACACACTAATGATCTTGACAAACACTATTCTTAATCGAGATTTTGAGGGGACTATTAAGTACTATGCCTGTGGTACACGATGTTGGACTGTGTACTGCTACACGATGTTTTGGACTGTGGGCTATAGACACAAAGATTGGACAGTGCAATAGTTTGGTTGGGCAGCCATAAAGTATTATTAGTTTCTATTCGGACCATTCCCTCAGATATCCATGTTTAGCTCCATGGAGTAGGAACAGTCAGTGTGTGTATCATTCATCATCTGCATTTTAAATGTTTATTATGTTCATGCATTATTTGCATTTCTTGTTCATGCATTCTCTGCACTTTACTTGTTTACCATATTCTGTGATAAACTATATGATGTATTGCTTTAGTATATATTGTATGATATGATGATATATGTTATTTAATATATATATATGCTTTGTTATATTATGTATGATGTATTAAATTGCTATACTTGTATATGATGTAATAGCATGTGTTATTGTAATATCTCCTTGCCATTGTAAATACTGTTTGTATTGTCATTTTCTTAATTGCCATGCGGGTAATGATGTTGATTGTCTCACCTCTTTATTGTATTGTTCTGTTTTGTTTTCTACTTTATGTTTATATCATTGAAGACTAGAATGGCGGCAAGGCGAGATCAATTAGGTTTCTTTAGACTTCAGTTTCTCGAAGGCGCTGAGGCTTGGTATGTCCACTTGGGACACAGGACACATAGAGTACAGTGGTGATGTTACTTTATCAGTAAGTAGGACTCGACATGGGTTTGTTACTACACGTTATATGGCTACGTTCGTATAGGTTATTTTACCTATTAGGGAGTTGTGGGACGAGTTTCACTATACTCCTAGAGAGAACTTCGATACACTTTTAGGTCGAATTTCTATTGGTCAAGACATTTCTAACTAAGGAATTTGTCTTATGACGAGGGCTCATATCTTAGGTGTTATGTTTGAGTAATATACTGTCTTTTATTGTTTCTTTTAAATATTAATAGTTGTAAATTAATTGTATACTTCAGACAAGAATCACATGTATATTATGATGAGTTTATGTTTGTTATATTTTGTGTTCCATGTTATTTTATTTAAATGTTATAATTATAAAAAGGAAAAAAAATATACCACAAATATTATTCAAGTATCAAGTGTTTTACAACTTGGGTAAGGATTTTATTTATTTTTATTTTTCTGCATCATAAATGTGACATCCCCAGAAAGGGTGTTACATTTGGCAAAAGCAAATACAACTAAACTCGTTTATCTACTTCTTTTTCTTCCCCTTGGGAGAATCATGACTTGGATTTATCATAAAAACAACAAATGGGGTGAGAATCTACAATCTTCAGTAATATAAACATATATATATATATATATATATATAATGAATAAACATACCCAAAGTTAAATCATAATCCACAAACATAACTACCTTTTTCGATGCTAAACAATTATTCATACAATTGTAAACATCATGTTCTTTGTCAAAGTGTTTTTCTCATTCATTTGACTGTGGTAGAGGGTTTTCCTTACTCGTCAACTATGACAAGGTATTTTTTTCACTCCCTTGTCTTATAAATACACCCTTCATGAAGTGCTTTTTTTACTACTTTGTAATAACAAGGTATGCTCCTCATTCTTTAATTTAGAATAGATTGTGTTGTAGTTCCACTTCAATAAGTAAAGAAACCATTTTTTTCACAAACATTCCTCTCTAGCTCAATCTTAATAAAATAAAGGAGCAGTTCTCTAAAATTATGCATTCTAGTACACCATGTCATCACATTTCCAATGAAATCAAGTGTAATACCATTACTCATCAATGATTTAGAAGCATACATATGTACATTATCAACATTTGGATGCACAAGGACTTGATTTGTTATATAAATACTAAGTTGTTATTCCTTTCTTGAAATATCCCTAATAGTATCTTAACTCACACTACAAAGCATACATAAAGGATTCCAACAAATAGAAACCTCCACTTTCTTAGAAATAAAATAGAGAACACACTATTTCTTAGGCGCTTGATCTCTCAGCATTCCAATGCTTAAGCACTCTATGACAGCAAAACTTTCCCAGATTTTCTATCACTTTTGAGCGATCAGTCACCCAGCACTTTGGCTCTCTGGCCATGTGCAACACCCCTCGATTTAATAACCATGGCACAATCGTCATTATACTACGGTCACTAAATTTTGGCGTGCTACAACTCAAATAACAAGTTTTCCAAATTTAATCAATTTGCATATAAGGGAAATATGAGCCACGAATGAATAGTTACACATTCTGTCATTTTAAAAATAAATATAGTTCAACAAGATATACCCAAGTTACAATATATAAAACTGATTAATTATCTTAAAACATACATATACTCAAAATAGCCCTTATACAGGTAATGCAAAAGAAAATATAAACTACCCACAATAACGCCACGACTAAGGAGTTGGGCACTCCATCAAATCCACTTCGGGATCCTTTCCTCGGTTCATCTAAGGACACAAAAGCAGAATAATGTGTGATCTCACGGGCAGGCGCCTTCGCAGCTAATGCCACAGACTCCTTGTCCTCTCTAAGGGTATGAATCAGATCATTCCATAGCTCTCGAATGCATACGGCAACTCCAGATGCACTAATGTAATGAGAACTAGGATAGGATCTTCAATTGCAGTTCTCTTCACGGTCAATGTCAGATCCTCAATAATACCATTTACGCTCGTCAGCCCAATCGACTCGCCAAGCATTGGCACCCTCAGTGAACTCAATCATGACGAAACCAATAGAGCCCCTTCTTGTTGTCCTCACCGAATGCAGGAGATCAAACCAAGTAAAATCTAGGAGATTCAACCTTGTCCCCTTTACAGTCTTTAACCCAAAAAAAAATCACATAGAACAAGAATAGTGCAAGCAAGAGGTGAGATATCCTATATCATTACCAATATGGTAGCAAAGGAACATAACATGAATGACGAAGTCATTCCATACATACAGATATTACAAATATGTTCAAGTTATCAATTGCATATACATATATCATCAGAAAAGTATATCCCACAATAATATAAATATTAACAGTGCTATAACAACAGTTATCCATCTTAAATATATAAATAATAAATTATGTCACCACAATATGTATGTTGACCAAGCCATGACAATTATGTGAACTGGCCATGCATATGCACAATGCGTATGTTGACCATCCTAATGTACAATGTACTCATTTCCTACTCCATGGAGCTGAACTCAAGGTTTTCAGAGATAAACGCCCCAGGAGATCTGTCCCCCCTGCTTAATAGACAGTCTACACCAGGCCATGAAAAGCAATAGTGCCTTGTCGAGTTGCCAGTGCATTGCAACAGTGTTCACGACCAGGGTTATATAAGTGATAACATGATCACAAGTGAAACACCGCGCCTTGACGTCCCCCTAGGTCTATTCAAGACCCCACTATCCTATAAGTTCTCGTTCACTCCTAAGCATAAAACACCATAAATGTATAATGCACAATTGCATATCAATGGGATTCAACCCTATATTGTACCATTCCCAATGGTATCAAAGCAATCGTCCATACAATTGTTTCAATACATTTGCATCAATGATATTATATAACCGTCTATATGACTACATAGTACCACCGATAATTTGTGTTTTCTCTGATAACCAGTCCTTTCTGACTAAATCGTCTACCTAATGTTTATGGTTATAAAGCAAACCATATCTGACTAAATCGTCTACCTGATGTTTCTTGGTCCGGTACTTCGGTTCCACAATCACAATGTCAATGCATGCTTCAATCATGCTCATCATGTCAAACTGTACCAATCATGCCTCAATGCATATGGATTCAATGCATACATATATATATATATATACATATATATATTTACAATGATAGCATAACTTATCCAAATTCACATACCATATAGAGCCCAAACATTCATCCAAAAGCTTTAATTCCAATCACGGACCCATATCAAGTCAATATTAAATCCTCAAAGGTGAACACAAACTATTCAAAATTGTTACCAAAGTTATGCCTCAATTCCATTATGTTTCTGTGTTAAATTCTCTTAGAATATTTACTTTAAGTATCTCACAACCCTCCTTACACCCATGTTCTTTCTTTATCCAACCTCACACTAAGTTGTATAATAAGGTTGTGTTCATTATCCTTTCCACATTATGAATTCCTACTTAATTGCCTATTCATTTAGTTAGCTAAGTTCTAGCTTGTTATAAAGCCTCACAATGAGTGCCCAATGAGATTGTGAGCCTCCAAGGGACTAGAAAAACTAAACAATTCTTCACTACCCTTGATTTCACAGCCATGACCAATTTCACGGCCTGGAGTACACGGTCGTGTCAAATTACACGGCCTAGGCCATGTACTCCTCTAGAAGAACCAGAAAACATACAAAAATGGAGATGCCCGATTACACGGTCATGTAATATTACACGACCTAGGTCGTGTAACACTCTGTCTTGTGTTTCGAGCTGTGTTTCCAGTGGGGAACATGGCCTCAGCCATGTAAATCCACACAGCCCGTGAATCTACACCAAAAATTATGAAAATGAGCTTCTCCAAAGTTTCTAAATCAAATGAGTACCAATCCATACATTTATTTAAACATTTAGACATATACAAATCCATCAAAATACTCAATAACAAGCATAGAAAATCATACAATACAATCAAATCATAACATTATTAAAATCACAAATAAAGTGAGAAACCCACAATGGATTCCTCACCATCAACATCAAAAAAATGCTTCCTCACAACCAAGATTGGGTGAAGAGGATTATCTCCCTCTTACCTCAAGAGAAGACAAGAAAAGGAACCTTCTTGGTGCTCTTCTTGAGATTTTCGTCCAAGACCTCGAAGAAAACCCTAAGATGGTGAAACCCAAGAAATCCAAAATCAAAGCTTGAAAAGGGAATCCTTGGTCACAATGGTGGCCAAGGACCATGAAAATGAGAAGAGAAAAGGAAGATCAAGAACATTACCTCAAAAGCTTCAAGCTTTGGGCTTCAATGGTGGAAGATGAAAAATGAAGATTTAGGAGATGGCCCCCAAAGAGAAGAGTCTTAGGATGATGAGAGGATGTAAGAAACAAGATTGGTTGAGCAAGAAATTGTGGGTGGCTGTGTGGGAAAAGAGAGGAAGAGAGGAGAAGGCGTGAGAGAGAGATGAGAGAATGTGGGAGAGAAAGAGAAAAAATAAAAGATGAGAGAGAAAGTGATAGGTGAATGGAGGTTGGATGAAAAGATGACAATTTGCCACTTTACCTTCCCTTCATGGCCGTGTAACACCAAGGGAGGAGAGAGAAAATATGATGTTGGGTAGGAAGCTTCCTTGAAGTTTCCTTGAAACTTCCTTGAGAAGTTTCACACGCTTCTCAATAAAGTGAAGGGTGATGATGTCACTTAGATGATATCATAAAAGTGATCAGATAAAAATAATTTACTAAAATTATTATTCAGTGGACAAATGTTATAGTCAGTAGAAATAATATTTTATTGTCCCACAGATAATAAAATATACTGCGATTTTATTTATCAGATAAAATCTAGAAAAACAAAAACCTCGTAAACTGTGTCCAACCTCTGATTTAGTAAGATCCCCTGTCGATGTTTCTACAGTTCAAAGTTTTTCAATCATAGGGAAAACATTTCATTTTCCCAGCCTTACTCAGTATGCACGTAAATCAAGAAAAATATTAAAATAATCAAAAAATTCAAAAAAATTTAAAAAAATTTCCAAAAATCATAAATATTGTAAAATGAAATTTATCATAAAACTAGTAATTTTTGGGATGTTACACTATGCATGACTAAGCTCTCACTCTTTGAGTGCTTAGGCGCCCAACATGCTTCTGCTCTCTAGCCTTAGGAGAACAGGCACCCAACTTCTAGGCGATTATGCGCCCAACACTAGACTTCTCATGTCCTATTCCATTAAATTTCCAACCAAACTTAGACACCCAAAACGTATTCTAAGTGGTTCTCAACCTTATACGAGGTCTTTAAGCATGTTGTAATATTCATACACAAACTTAAACACTAATAAAGTGAAAAGATGAATTAAATACAACTATTTCATACCCATTTTTCATATCTCAAACTAATGTAAAAACAAGGACACAAATATGTTCAAAAACACAACCATACATAGAATAAACTATGAACACTCCATTTCCAACCATTAGAGGCAAGAACCAAACAAGAAAACCACCTATGCCTCTCAAAACCATTTTTATCCAAACAAGCACACATCAAGCATCACAAAGGTATAAAGAGAAAAAGAGTTATGCAAGAACAAACACCCCTATCTCTAGTGGTGTGATTGATACTCAAACTTTGATCTTCTTCTTGGTCTTCTTTGGTTCTTTCTCCTTTTCCTGCTTTTTCCCTTCTCTTCTTTCTTTCATGTTTTCCTTTCTCTCTTCTCTTTCTATTGAATCAGGACGTGAGACGAGAGAAAAATAAGTAAGGAAAGTCAAAGATGAAGATAGAGAGATAGGGAGGCGGTGGAGAGTAAAAGGAGGTGATGAGTGTAAAATACACTTAGCTTTTGGGTTTATTTATTAGGATTGTTAATTTATATTTATTTAGTTTTAATTTATTTTTAATTTATTTTAAAATAATTATCTCTTCACCTAGTCATATTTGAATTTTCAGGATAAATCATTAGATTTTGTGCAAAAATAAGAAATTTCTAAAGATAAATGTTTGAAGGATTTGAATACTTTGAGATAAGAATTATGTTATTTATTTATGATATTAAGTGAATTTTGGGCCTACTGAATTAATTGTATTTTTATCGTGTTTTGTAGGAATTTAAGGGCTTTTGTGGTATTTTAGGCATAATTATTAAAATTTTGATGAAGAGCATAAGGACATTATTGTAGTATTTTGAGCATAACTTTTGCTACAAAGCTCAGATTAAGCTAACTTGGTGTCTATGTAAAGATGAGAAAATTTTCTACAATTTTCATGAAAACATTGAAGCCCAATTCATGCACTAAGAAGGTGAAAAACTGTGTATAAAGTGGATGACAAAGTTTGACTAAGTCAACTAACATTCATAAATTTTAAGGATCAAGTTGGATTCTTAATTGGAGTGCGAATAATCTCTACTTGATGACCAAGTATCTATGTGTTTAATGCAAGGATCTCAAGGAGTTTCTTAATTTGACTAGGATATTTGTTTCCTAATATATATGGATTCAACAAAAAGAAATAGGAAACAAGAGATTTGGTCAAAGATTAATTAAGGAAAGTATCGCTATCAAACATATCCTAGTAAATTAAGGACAACTTTCTCTATAAGTATGCAATTTACCTGATTTTAGTGGCATTTGAAACCAAAGAAAGAGATCTACAAATCTCATGTTGACAACTTTCTGTAATTAAGTTGTCATTAATATTGAAGATTGGATAAGAATTCTCAAAGAGATTTGATTCAGATTCCCGCACTATCCTGACCATTCCTCATTAATTGAACCATATCTTGAGCTACGGAGATCAGATTGACGCGCCATTTGCAACATGGAAAAGCTAACAAAAAATTCTGTAAATTATCTATTGAGATTGAGGGTAGATTCGGCCATCTGGTAGGTGAGAAAAACCGTGCAACTTAGATAAGAAAAGCTATTAGCTTTTGTATAAAAAAAGGAAAACAAGTTTAGCAAAGGAGCTCTGTTTTATTTCAGAAAATACCCAAAAAAATATAGAGTTTTGAGAGACTCAAAGGCAGCAAGGGGAAGAGCCCTAAGATAGGAGGAGAAGCTGTCATGGAGCTCTCATAGAGTTGGAGATCGAATCACCATCGAAGGCACTTTGGCATCTTTTCTACGATTTTATCATGATGAATTCTCTTTCCTCTTCTTATCTTTTCTTCTTTTTTGTCATGTTTAGCTAAATTCATGTGTTTTCTAGGGTGAAGATGTAACTTGATTCAATCGACATGTATTAAAATTAGATTTTTAATTAATTTCTTTTCTATTCAATTTAAGTACTTATTATGGTTCTAATGTTTTATGAATTGGTCACTCATAAATTGATCTAGTGAGATGTATATAGAATTAAAAGGTTTGCATGTGACTTTGACCATAAATAATAAGTGCCATGATTTATAATCATCTAGGAATAGAGGTTATAGGTTGTGTGGGAGAATTGTGGTATTTTCCATGAGAATCCATAGAGTGAAGGGCATGCCTTTAAGAGTTAGGGTTTAGATCAAGGAAATGACTAGGATTTGATAATTAAAGAGAATTAACTCGCCAAGGAATTGAGTTTTAATTAATTAAGGGATTCTCCCCATTAATTGAATGACTAGAAATTAATTAGAATGAAGGTCTTAAAGCTACTCTATTGTCTATGATAGATTGTTAAATTAAGTGAAGTCAGATCCTTAGTGTTTTAATTTTGTGTGTTTACATCCTTAATGTGTTTTGCATTCGTGTGTTTTGTTCTCTCTTTTCCCTCTTAATTTTGTGCATTCTTGTGTGTTTTTGTCTTTTATAATTTTGTGTCTTTAATTGTTTTGAATCACTCTTAATTATTGGTTGCCTAGATAATATTAATATTACAAAAGTGGTACTTGGTAAACTAACTCCTCATGGGAATGATATCTTACTCATTATTTATTACTTTTGCGATTTAGTGCACTTATCAATATCACAATAGAAGGATAAACTCCTTTGACTTTCAAGGCTTCCAGGAACTTTTGTATCTGTTAAGGATATCTTGATCTTCCATTGATGAGTTTACTACTTTCCATGTACGCATTAGGAAAATCTTTAAGACTTAATCCAATTTTCGTACTCAACATTTAAAGACTATTCTTATACACAGTTAACAGCCACTAAGTTATATTACACTTCTAGTGTAGGTAAAAATACCAAACTAATTTAGTTGATTACCAAATTTTTACTATATCAATTCTAAGTATTTACAACCTAGAATTCAAACCTCCATATTTATTTCCATTATGTATATAGTTTATGCTAGATTCTGAGCTCATATAAGTTATTTTTCACATTTGGTGTTATAGCAACACATGCAAACTAACTCAAAAAGTCACCAAAATTGATAAGTAACTCGTACTAGGGTTACCGAACTTCTATAATCATAATTAAGACTAATAGGTTAGGGAGGGTGTTACATTAGACATCGCAGGAGCCGTATTTGATATGAAGCATGGAAAGTTAACTCTTAAAGTTTGAGAGGAAATGGTTGAATTTGGCTTGCCTCCAACTGCTAAGCAACCAACCATAGCTAATTCATGCTTAAGGATTGATGTGAATGAAGTGCATACTTAAGAGGTGTGTAATATGCAACATTCGAAGGACCTTTTTGAAATATACTTAGCAGATAATGTTACAACTAAAAGGGAAGATAATGAGGTTACAAATCATACCCAATTGCTCAAAGTAAGCTTTCCCTCTCATAAACATAAGCTTTGGGAAGATAAACTAATCTCCACCATTGCACTTTTTCGTAAAGAAGCACCCAAAGTAAAGCTCAAGCCTCTTTAATTCAACCATGCTTGGTAGTGCCTTTTGGGTTATGCAACTCAAAATTGAACCTTTTTCTAGCAAGACTCAAGCCTCGACTGTTTGGCCTACCTAAGCCTTCAAGACATCTCTTCATGGTGGGATTGAAATTTAGAAAGAATTATTAGGAATTTTCAATATCAATGGGTGGAAATTGAAGCTCTTCTATGTGGGAGAGCTTTTTAAGGGTAGAGTTGCATATTAAATACATGGGGTCAAGCTAATGACCATAAACTAGCACTTCTTAGGAAGTAACACAAGTTTTCTTTTCGTTGGCTCTTTTGTTATGATTGGATTTTTGTTTCTTGTTTTTTGTTTTTTGTTTTTTGACACATGCCTAAGCTTAATTATGATATTGTAGGAGGAAATTCGTAGAGCATAGAACCAAGTGTACAAGGTTTTTCATATGATTAGTTGAGGAAGCACGATTTGAAAGGGAAGCATCTTTATCTTTAATAATTTTTGTCATTTAAGTGATGGTTGTTGAATTTGTGATCAAGATTAATGCATATGTGTTCATATTCAACAAATTGGATATAAGTGTGATGAACTCTGGTGGTTTTTAATGCATTTAAGAACTCCATGCCATGTCTTGTTTTTGCACCTTATGACATATCTTTCCTCTCATATGTTGTTCTCTATGCAGTTTGCTTGATTGATATCATGAGATTTGATGACATTGAAGACAATGTCTAATTTAAGCTTGGGGGTGTAACATTTGCATTTTCCATTTTTAAATTTTTGCTCTTATTTTATTTCTTTTTGCCTTTCTTTGTTAATTTAATGTTTATTGAGTCAACTCAAGTGTCTCCCTGAGTTCGAAGCCTTTGTAGAAAATGTATATAGTGTCGGTCACCAAAAAGATTTTCATTTTTTATTTGGATCTTTATTTTGTTATTTATGTTTATTTTATTTTGGTTGTTTTTCATTCAAAGTAGAGTGCATCCTCTAAATTCATTTTAATTCAATCGCTGTTGAGGAAGATTTTTCAAAAAATGAGATTCCATTTTGAGATAATTAAAGGAACTAAGAGAATTTAACACATGGTAGCTTAAGATTGTGTTAGTGAAAGATTTGTTCATGATTGTCATGCATGTTTAGCTTAGTGTGTTTTGTTTTTCCTTGTATGATTCCATTAAACTTTTGATTTGGTTTGTGAGTGCTTAGGGAAGGACTATTTGCATGAATGTGAGTATCTAATTACCTTACTAGTCCTAAAATAATTCTCCTGCACTTTTCAAGGCTAAGAGCTTGTTTGGTTTAGATTATGAACAACTTTTTTCAGCTTTTTTTAAATAAAAAAAAAGTTGTTTCAACAATGTTATAACATGTTTGACAAAATCAGCTTCAACTTTTACACGAAATTCAATGCATTATAAAAGCTTTTTTTTCATAATGCCGAAGATTGAAGCTTATGATTCCAGATTATAGATTATTCCTTATACTTTGATATGTAAATACTATTTTGTCCTCAATCAAATAATTTTTTTAATCATTTTATACCTATTTTGGTAATTTAATGCATAAAAGTGATTTTTTTATACCATACAAATGAAACAGATTAGGTTAAAATCGCCTTTTAGCTATCATATCCAAACATAAAATTGATTCTATTATAATCGATTATAACAAAAAGTTTTTATACAATAATCGATTATTAAAATAATCAAGTTTTTACGGCTATCCCAAACACACACTAAATCATAGTATACACCTAAAATGAGAAGATTTAGACATTTTTTCTTTTACCCCATCATGCCCTCAGACCATCATATTCCACATTATACATTGATAATCACTTTGGGTCTTCTGTCATCCTATTTTCTTTCATTTACCCAAGTTTTACCCTAACCTTTTAGCCTAAACACTTTCCTACCCTTTGTGAGATTTGATTAAGTGTAAAGTGAGAAATTCATTAAGGATACAAAAAAGAGGAAAAAAAAAGGATGATGAAGAATGGGAGAAGTGAAAATAAAATAAAATAAAATATTAAATAAAAGATCTAGCATCAAAAGTGAAATTAGGACATTTTTCATCCCAAAAAGTTGTAAAGAAATAAATTTAGGGATAAAATTGTTGAATAGCCTAGCAAGGATGAGAGCTTGAGATGTATGGATTAAGCATACGATCAAAGGTTTGAATTTAAGCGAAGCGGTTCTTCAAAAAAAAAGGAAAAAGAAAGAGGCAAGAATGGTGAAAGCACGCTAGCATATGAAATATGGTTCCTTAATTTCATGAAAATTCTTAGTGAGTCTTGATTCCTCACATCATGATATTCTCATGTTTGATTTTCCTTTCTATCATTTCTTTTCACTTAGCTAACACCTTTGACCACATTACAACCTTTATAAAGACCTTGTTGATCCTTTTGAGGGTGTGCACTGCATTAATGGAGATAGGGGTAGTGGTTTTACCTATAGGACTTGGGATATTTATACATATATTCATAAGTCATGGAAGTATTGGAGATTGCTTAGTCTGAATAGTCTTATCTGGGTGCAAATGAATTCATGAGATTGTCTGTGGGAGCATGTATTAGTTAAGTGACTTACACTTTGTTAAACATATATGCATGAGTGGATCGATATTTCAACTTTTTAGCATCTTTATGAGTTGTTTATGGATTGAGTTTCTCAAAGTTTATTTAAAAGTCTTGATTTACAATCCTTGTCTTCTTTTACAAAAGCAAATACTCTTCTTTTTGTTTTAAGATCTTTCATTACTTAAGGATTAGCAATCATTCAAGTTTTGGGAGTATTTGACATGTGGGTGACATACACATAATAAGTCCATATTTTGTAGTCTTAAACTAGATAAATTATGGTGATTTACTTGTGTTTAGTGGTGAATTTTAGATGATCCTTATCATTGTCTTTGGTTTTTTGCAAATTGAAAGAGGTTTATCACATTTGGAGTGAAAGTAGGTGAAGACACTGTGTTTTTAGGGCAAAATGAGATCATTTTGTCTTAGATAAGGCTCTGTGTCAACTCAAAAGCGATTCCTGAGTTAGACACGACCCTGTCTAACTTGGGAAGTGTGAAGTTATGTAGATTTCATGGTTACACGATTGTGTTGAGCCTAGACATGGCCGTGTGAATCTTTCTACAAATGAAAATGTATAGTTTTGCCCTTCACTATTATAAATAGCAGTGAATCCCTAAACCTGATAATAACTTTTGCAGTAGCAGATTTTTGGAGAAACCTTTTGGAGATAAATCATGCCAAGGACTGCCACGGATCTCTAGAAGATGGCTATGAAGAGAGGACTTGATTCTTGAAGGCTTAAAGATCACAATCTCCATTAAAGGGATTTTGATTTCTCTTCCCTCTACTTTTCCCCTTTCCTTAGGTTTCTCCTTCCATGTATTTGCATTTTGATTTGGGTTTGTTATTGACCATGAATAGCTAATCCTATAAGATAGGGTTATGGGAAATCTTGTTTTCTAATTAATTGGTTTTGAATTCGAATTTGATTAAGCTAATTTCATTGGGTTTATTGTATTGCTTGAATTATTGTCAAGACTTGAACAATTTTGGCATGCTTTAATTCATTGTTTGAACGGTGGTCATCCGCAACCAATGAGTGGACTTATATAATAAACTTAGGATTAGATTGGGGAATGATTAAATATCAATTTATTCTACAAACTGAATTGACAATTAGATTAGTTCATCTCTTGAATTGGGGCTTAATGCATTCCTAGTTAATTTAACTAAAAAAATCAAATAAGTGATTAATTAGGAATAGAATGTTGTTTATCCATGACCATTAGAACTCAATAGCAATTAGGAGAATTTGGCAAGAGAGTTACCTTACATCATAAACGAGTAAAATTTCGATTAATTGGATTCAAGTGAACCTTACGCTCTACTTTCCCTCTAAGCGATTTATCTCTACGTTATTTAATCTTCTATCTTTCTTATTTATTTATTGTCTAATTTTATTTTGAGTTTTTCTTACAGCTACGATTACTTAAATAACCAATGGTTTAGCAAATCTAGTAATTACCTCTTATTACTTGATGAACCTTTAAAAAATCATATTTTTACGGTTCAAAATCTTGGGTTTTCATCCTTTTTTAATCTCTTTAATTGAGTTTTGTTCTTAAGTTTTTTTATATTTTTAGTATTTTAAATTATGTTCTTATTACGTGTTTTATGTGTTTTTATAGGTAATTGCATATGGAAAAGACTGAACATTTGAAGAAGCAAGAAAAAAGAAGAAAATTTTATTTCAGATGTCTAGCGCTCGACGCTTGAAATTAGTGTCCCAGTGCCTGAGCACTGGGTAGGTAGCACTTGAGTACTGAACGCGTGGGCTGACATGTTATTTTTTTTATAAATAAGAAACTTTTACTAAATGGAACACACACTGCAATAGTTGTCAAGAAACACAAACCCTAAAGTAGTGTGAGCGCAATTAGGTTTGAAGATTAAGAATTCTCTTCAACATTTTCACCTTTCTACAATGGAGTTTGTTGTATTCTTTCCTTTTTGTTCTTCTTTTTCCATGTGTAACTAATTTCTCCTTGTTAGGGGGATGATAGATCTTGAACTTTGATGATGTAACTTCTTTTATGGGTTTAATTTATGTTTCTATTTCATGATTTGCATGTTATTTCTATTCTTAATACTTTTCTAAACCTGATCAATTTGGGAAAGATTTTTGGATTAATGTATGATTTGGAAAAATTTGTATGAGCCTAAAACTTGTGATAAACACCATAATTTCTACAATCGCTAGGAATAAATGTTGTGGGTTATGTGGTCTTTCTCTTAATTCCCTTATTTTTTATAAAGTCTTTTCTATTTGGGGTTATACTAAGGGATTAGTTAATTCTAAATAGTGTGAAGATGATTAATATACTAAGGGATTGAGTATTACTTAAATTTAGAAATTGACCATAAATCATTAAAATAGAACATAATTAAACTAATATTTGAATGTGCATTTAAAGAGTTTAAGTGAAGTCAGAACCTTAATGCTTTAATACCATTATTTTTCACCCCTTTGTTTTATTGATTTGTTTACTTACTTTATTTCTTTTAATAATTTTTACTTTGAACTTTCTTTTTAATTAAATTTGTAGCAACTTATTTTCTTCATTAGCTTAGATAGTGTCTATTTTAGCGAACTTAATAATTAGTAACTTAATTCGCGTGGGATGATACTCTTACTCACTTTTTATCACTTTTGCGATTCGGTGCACTTGCCGATTTCACAACATTATTCATGGGATCGACAACTGAGACTCAAGTCCTATATTATTATACGATAAAGTGCACTTCCTCTGAGTGTATTTTACGCGTATCAAGTTTTTGGCGCCATTGTCGGGGAATAAGTTTAGTAATATTAGAGATGAAAAGCTCTAGTTAATTTAGACAAACTTTTGTTTTATTTTTATTTTTATTCATTTGTCACTTCATCTCCCTACTTATATTTCTTGTTTATTCTTACTCATTCTTAATCTCCTAATTTGTAATTTGATCTAAAAATTGAGAAAATAGCTCGCAGGTTAATGAAGCAATCTCATACTGAAGCTATAGTTGAAGAAGATATAAGGAGGATGGAGAGACAAACAGTTGATGGAACTCGTGAAGAACGAGCTACCCCAACAAAGCGAACAATGCTCAAATTATTCTATACCCACGACTGGAGGATAAGAAGGGAGTATTACAAGACCAGCCCTGGCGGCCAACAACTTCGAGATCAAACTGGCATTGATCTCCATGATTCAAACTTCTATTCAGTTTGGTGGATTGTCTTCGGATGATCCAAATCAACATCTGGCCAAGTTCTTACAGTTGTGTGACACCATCAAATATAATGGGGTGACAGATGATGCAATTTGATTGCGACTATTTCCTTTCTTTCTTAAGGACAGAGCGAGTCAATGGTTAACGTCACTACCAAGGGGTTCTATCACCACATAGGATCATTTGAGACAACAATTTTTAGCTAAGAGTTTTCCTCTTTCCAAATCTACTAAGTTAATGAATGATATTTCTACTTTTGTGCAGTTTGATATGGATACTCTCTATAAAGCTTGGGAACGTTTTCAAGAGTTGGTGAGGAGATGTTCACATCACAGATTGCTTATATGGCAGTAGGTACAAACTTTTTACAATGGCTTGTCGCCTGCCAACTGTTCACTCATTGATGCCGCTGCGAGAAGTATAAGTTAGAGGAAAACACTGGCTGAAAATCCATGAACTGATTGAAGAAAATGGAGCATAACAATTATCAATGGCAAAATGAGCGTCAGGTGACTAAGAAACAAGTCGGTGTGCATGCTATTGATTCCTCTACTTCCATTTTGAGTCAATTAGAAGCATCGACGAAAAAGGTTGGGACTCTGATGATGGCAAATAGTGTAGCCCCACTAATCATATGTGAAGCATGTGGTGAAGAGGGACATAAATGTTCAAACTGTCAAGTTGGTAGTCCCTTTGCCCCTGAGCCTGAAGGAGTAAATTTTGTTGGCAATTTCAACCAGTCGTAGTTTAACTCATATTCCAATACGTACAATCTCGATTGGAAGGACTACCCCAATTTCAAATGGGCAAATCAACAGGGCAATCACGAAACCATCAGCGAACTCCGCAACCACCCCCCAGGTTTTCAAGCACCCAAAGAGAAGCCAAGTTTTAAAAATTTTGTAAAGAAATACATTCAGAATTCAGAGGCCTGAATGAAGAGCATGGAAAATCATATTAGCCAGTTGGCTACCTTGATGTCAGAAATGACATCAGGGACATTGCCTGGAACTACCGAGCCTAATCCAAAGGAACATGTCAAGGCAATTACCCTACGAAGTGGTAAGGAGCTTGGGGAGCTCTCTAAGAAGAAGGAGAAGCAATTGTAAGAGTATGAAAATACTCTTGATGAGTTAGTTAATATGGAAAACAAGAAGACAAGTGAAGCACCCTTCGCGGTACATGTAAGTGAGCCACAAAAGCCCTCTATTCCATTCCCTCAGAGGTTCCAGAATACTATGCAAGACAAGCAATTTGCTAAATTCTTGGAGATGTTCAAGAAATTACAAATTAATATTCCATTTGTTGAAGTCATCTCCCAAATGACCAAATATACAAAGTTGTTGAAGGAAATACTTACAAAAAAACAAGCTTGAGGAATTTGAGACGATAAGGCTAAATGAGAAGTGCTCCGCCATTCTCTTGAAGAAGCTACCCCCAAAATTAAAAGATCTAGGGAGTTTTACTATTCTTTACTCTATTGGTAACTCTTATTTCGAGAAAACATTATGTGATTTAGGTGCTAGTATAAATTTGATGTCTTTCTCTATTTTTAAGAAATTAGGAATACAAGAACCAAAGCCTACTAACATTTTATTAAAGCCGGTTGATAGATCCATCACTTATCATCGTGGTGTATTGGAAGATGTTTTGGTGAAGGTAGACAAATTTATTTTTTTTAGCTAACTTCATTGTATTAGACATGGAGGAGGATGTCGAGGTCCCAATCATACTTGGGCGTCCATTCCTCACTACTGAAAAGACCATGATTGATGTCCATCAAGGGACGTTGACCTTGCAATTAAATGATGAGGAAATGGTTTTTAATGTTTTTAATTCTATCAAAAATCCTAGTTCCTTTGATTCATGTAATTTCATAATTGCTACTGATGTTGCAGACAGTGCTGTGTTTTCATATCTGGAGGATTATGTGCCTGATGATGTGTTGGAGAAGATCTTGCCCGTGGCCTCCACCGACTTTGTGGGTGATGAAGAGGTCATGGGAATTATAATGTGGTTGGAAACTAACATGTCCTCAGGAGTAAGAAGAACTTGGGGGCATTATGAGGATTTGGATAGGGAAAACCTCTTTAGTCCAAAACCCTCAATTAAGGAGCCTCCTGACCTTGAGCTCAAGCCTCTTCCTTCTAATTTGAAATATGCTTTTCTAGATCCTCCGTCATCTTTACTTGTGAACAAGGAGAGAACAAAGAAGTGGCATGACATGCATATCAAACAGCATAAGTTTTAGATTGGGGATGAAATTCTTATCTATAACTCACGTCTACGTCTCTTTTCTTAAGTTAGACACAACCTTGTCTAACTTGGGGAGCGTCTCTGACTTGGAGACATGATGTGTGTGAAACAACATCATGTTTTGTTCTTATTTTGCATGCATTCTTGAGCATTTTAGGCGTTTTAGTTTCTCTTTTGGTTTGTTTTTCCCTTAGTTCGAATAACTGCCGTGTTTTTGATGTTCTTGTGCAGGATTAATGTTGAATTGGCCTTGGATTGAATGGAATGATTGCATGTTTGAAGTTGGAGCTCAATGGATAGCAATAAAGGTGCAAAAAGGCCATTCCAGAGGGAACCACGGCCTGCCCGTGGTCTCTACCACGGCTATGGTTTGAGGGAATCAAGAAAATGCAGAAAACTGAAACAGACTCAACCACGGCCTGGCCATGGTGGCCACCACGGCCGTGGTTGAGAGTCAGCATAAGAATTTTCATCTCAGAACCAACCACGGCCTGGCCGTGGTGGCCACCACGGCCATGGTAGAGACCACGGGCAGGCCGTGGTTCCCTCTAGAATGGCCTTTTTGCACTTTTATTGTTATCCATTGAGCTCCAACTTCAAACATGCAATCATTCCATTCAATCCAAGGCCAATTCAACATTAATCCTGCACAAGAACACCAAAAACACGGCAGTTATCTGAACTAAGGGAAAAACAAACCAAAAGGGAAACTAAAACGCCTAAAATGCTCAAGAATGCATGCAAAATAAGAACAAAACATGATGTTATTTCACACACATCAAGACATGACTGTGTCTTTGGGAGACACGGCCATGTCTTTGCAAGACACGGCCATGTCTTTGCGAGACACGCCTGTGTCTCCCTGATGCTGAAGTTGAGTAGATTTCATGGTCACACAACCGTATCTAGCCTAGACACGGCCATGTGGAGCTTTTTGCACATGAAAATGTACACTTTTGCCCCTCATTATTACAAATAGCAGCAAATCCCTAAACTTGAGGACAAGTTTTGTGGCAGCAGACTTTTGGAGAAACCTTTTAGAGATAAATAATGCTAAGGACTGTCACGAATCTCTAGAAGACGACTACGAATAGATAACTTAATTCTTGAAGACTTGAATATCACAATCTCCATTTAAGGGGTTTTGATTTCTCTTCCCTCTAGTTTTCCCATTTCCTTAGGTTTTTCCTTCTATGGATTTGTATTATGATTTGGGTTTATTATTGAACATAAATAGCTAATTCCATAAGCTAGGGCTATAGGGAATATTGTTTTTTGATTAATTGGTTTTCAATTCGAATTTGATTAAGGTAATTTTATTGGGTTTATTGTATTGTATGAATTCTTGTCAAGACTTGATCAATTTTGGCATGCTTTAATTCGTTGTTTGAACGGTGGCCATCTGTAACTAATGAGTGGACTTATGTAATAAACTTAGGATTAGGTTGGTGCATGATCAAATATCAATCTATTCTACTAATTGAATTGACAATTAGGTTAGTTCATCTCTTAAATTGGGGTTTAATGCATTCTTAGTTAATTCAACTAAATGACAAAATAGGTAATTAATTAGGAATAGAATATTGTTTATCCATGACTACTTGGACTCAATAGTAAGTAAGAGAATTTGGCAAGAGAATTACCTTACATCATAAACGAGTGAAATTTTGGTTATTTAGATTCAAGTGAACATTGCGCCTTAGTTTTCCTCTAAGTGATTTATCTCTACGTTGTTTAATATTCTATCTTTCTTTTTTATTTGTTGTCTAATTTTATTTTAAGTTTTTCTTACACCTACAATTATTTAAATAACCAAGGGTTTAGCAAATCTAATAATTACTTTTTATTCCTCGTAAGATTAACAACTGGGACTCAAGTCCTATATTACTATACGATAGAGTACACTTGCTCTTAATGTATTTTATATGTATCAACACGCATCTTATGCTTTGTTTGAGATGAATATAGATGGAATTTTGTTGAAATTTGTGCCACTTATGATTGAATTGTCCTTGGTAACTTATGATTAGCCTCTCCTTATATTTTTAGGTCAAAAATAGGTGTTTTAACATGGTTCTATGAAGATTTCATTGAATCCATTACAAAGGAGTTCAGCTTGGATTCAACATTTCCATGATTCGTTGAATTTTTTATCGTTGTGCGGTAAACAGATGTAACTTGAGTCACGAAGCTCAAAACGAGGTGATTCTAGTGATATTGGAAAGTTAAGAAGGAGAGATAAAACTTTCATGAAAACCACAATTAAATTCTCACTCTAGGGCATCACACGAGGTAAAATAGTAACTCGCAGGGGGTACCTCATGTGAGGTGTCAAAATCCATCCAAAAGGCCACACAGGGTACCCTGTGTGGATTCCCTAGGTTACACGGGGTACCTTGTGTACAATCCCATAAGTTGCGATTTTGTTCCCTAATTAATATCTTTGATTACTTGGAGACTAATTAAGGAGATTAAGTGCAAGATACACTTTTGTTAGGGTAAATCTCCTATAAATAGAGTAAGGATGGAGAGATTGGATAGATTTTCACCAAGGATTTAAGTCAAAGGTTTGAAGACAAGTTCAATGAGAAAAGAGGTAATCATTGAAGGTATCTACTTTTTCCTCTTCTTCTTTCTCTCTTGTTTCTTATTTTTGTTTGGATAAAAATCATGATTGTTTCTTCATCTATTGTTCTTGTTTGTGTTAAAATGACCATAAGTGGCTAAATTCCTTTTTTCTAGATTGAATTATTGACTGAATTCTTTGTTAATGAGAAATTATTACTATTTATTTATTCTTAGTGTGCTTAATGCTTGTGGTATGATGTGCCTGATACTTACATGATCTTAAGCATTATGTGAAACATCAAGAGAATAAATCTAATTGCTTGATAATCTAATAATTGAACTTAGAAGTTGAGACCTAGAGATAGGCTCGATCCTTTGAGGAGCAAATGATTGTTATTGAACTTAATGAGTTTTAACTTAATTAATTGTCACGAGAATGAGATTAATAGGGTTTTAATATGTTTTTATTGCCAATAGACTAAACTTTAAATAATTAAGGACAAATTGCTTTCAAGAACATTATTGATCATTAGTAAAGATAGGGTTGATATTCATCATAGTGGGTATTATAGTGAATTCATAATCCTAGGCCTTTAAAATTTGGTTGAAATTTATTCTTTTCGATTTATTTGCTTGATTTATTGGTTAATTTCTTGTCTTGCTTTTGGATTTCATTTTCTTTTATCGCCCTTTGATCACTAAAATAATCGATATTACTGTGAGAGTTAGTAATCATATCAATCTTTGTGAAAACGATCTTAATTTATTATTTGAACGATTTATGTGCTTGCAAAAAATTTACATCAAAATAATATAAAAAAGCATGACCAAAACCCAAAGAAGGAGGTGTCAATGAAAAAAGGCCTTTGAATCGAGGATGAAGATTCACCACATGTTGACTGAAGCTAGAACAAAGCCTCAATGGGTTGAAAAGGAGGTTAGAATTGATAGAGAAGCTAAAATAAGTACTTACTCCATGTATAAGTCTCTGAAATCCTTAGGTTAGCTTGGGTTGACCAAATTTTACATAATATTATAGATAAATTATAAAAAAATTAACTTAAATTAATATCTTATACATAATATAATAATATTTTTATATTGATATAATTTGATTAAAAATATATATTATAAAATATCTCATAATTTTAGTTTTTTACTTTTAAAATTTTATAACTTAGTTGTATATATTATCTAAATTTATATATTTTATCTAAATATTATGTTTAACTAGTCTTGACTTGTTAATTAATTGAGTCATGACCGAATCCAAAATATCAACTCAATTAGAATATTATGCTATGATCAAGTCAAGATAAACTCGGCTCAACCTGACTTATGAACACTTCTAAATAATGTTGTTTGATCATTTTCCATATTTTATTGCCTAACTTAACATGTTATTTTTTTTTCCGGTAATTGTAACATCCTTTCTATGTATTCACACCACCGTCCACCAATTCCGAAAGTCCATTTTGGTGCATCGAAGATTTGCTATCTCATTAACTACATTTATGGCGATTCTTTAAAATTCTCGGTCACTTAATCGATTAAATTGTGCCATAAGTGGTGATAACTCTCAGACGAAGGAAGGATTTTCCAACTACCGTTTCTAAAGTACAAATGTTATATTGACCGCCAAGATGCATAACATTAAGAGGTTCACGTGAGAAAGGTGCTGTAGACATGGTCTCATCCCATGACCTTTAGCTGTCAAAAAAGGCCGGTGAATCAGGTTACTTTAGACTATTTTTAAGTTAGATCAAATTGAATTACATAAATTTTAGATTGATATTTTATTAATTCAATCTAATCAAATATAATGTTATTAAATCGGATTGAACTAGTTGATTTGGGCTTAACCTATTTGGATCTGGTTAATTTAGATTTTTTTTAATTTTATGTTAATTTTTATTAATTCAACCGACCTAATTTGTTGGATTATTCATACAAACCCATCAAACTTGTCGATTTTGACGGCTCTAGTATGACTCAAGTTTTCGTGAGAAAAAAAGTGAACGTGTTTGTGCTGGCGCACAACATGGACTTTGGTCTACGAGTGTTGGGTACTGTGCACGGTGTGCTGACATAGCCAATGGTGTCTGAGTTTGGTTTCTGGTAAAGGTGAATTGTACTACATTAGAAGGCATTCAAAAACACAGCCTTTTATTGGGGAAGTGGTCTCTATGATCACAGTTCCCACACAACCCACTAACATAATTGACCATGGAGCTATCTGTGACAGTCAGATTCCGATCACAGAACCTCCTACTCTTTCCACACAAACCCATCTCTCCCATCAAGCACCCTTTCAAGCATCAACTACCCTTTTCAACCAAGCTCAAGACCAAACCCAAAACCACTTCATTCACAGTGACAGCAAAGAAAAAGACACCCATTGAAGAGGTGAGCGATGAGTTGAACGCCATAGCTTCTTTTAACCTTGACTTTGCATACTCTCGCAGAAGGGTCCGTGCAGCTTTCGCTGAAGTGCAGCTGCAGCTGGATCATTGCTTGTTCAAGGTTAGTTGAGTTTTGATCATGATTAATGCAAGGTTTCAATTGCTGAATTTTCAATATTTAGATTTTTTATTTTATTTTTTTACTTTAATTTCCCTTTACTGGGTGTGTTTTTGGCATTGTTCAAGAATCAGTGACTGATGTTTCTTCAATCTCTCATGCTAGAATGCTCCTGCTGGGATCAGAACTGAAGAAGTAAGATTTTCTGCTTTACCTGATTGTTTCCAATAAAATCTAGGAGTATGTTGATGTTCTGAAGTTTTTTCTTTGATTCGTTTATGTTACCTTGGTGGAAAATGTGATTAATTTTTACTTATTTGTTAAGTAGTGGTACGAAAGGAATTCAAGGGGATTGGAAATTTTCTGCAAAAGCTGGATGCCAAAACCTGGCGTTCCAATCAAGGCCTCTGTGTGTTTCTGTCATGGATATGGCGATACTTGCACCTTCTTCTTTGAAGGTTTGTCATATGTCATTTTATAAAGTTGCTAAGTTGCTCCAAGTAGTATGTTGTGTTTTATGTTTCTAAGGAAACTAGAGATTGATTATGTATGATTGGGAGAGGATTTGAATTTTTATTCAGGTATAGCCAGGAGAATTGCTGCATCTGGTTATGGTGTTTATGCTATGGACTATCCGGGTTTTGGTCTTTCAGAAGGATTACATGGTTACATACCAAATTTTGATGATTTGGTTAATGATGTTATAGAGCATTATACAAAAGTTAAAGGTGTGATTTTTTAGTATTCATGGTGTCATATTGATCATTGTTGTAATATTTTACATGTGAAAATACCTAATGTTGTTGAACATGTTTTGTATTTGAATTGACAGCAAGGCCTGAGCTGAGAAAGTTGCCTCGATTTATATTGGGGCAGTCAATGGGTGGAGCAGTTACTCTAAAAGTTCATTTGAAGGAGCCAAATAATTGGGACGGAGTGATCCTTGTAGCACCAATGTGTAAAGTAAGCTCATTCCTCTGTATTGCAGTTGATGCTAACCAATTTTCAAAGTGTTGATTCAGTTCAAACTCTGAGCATTGAATTGTTAAATTCTGTGTCTTTTTAATCTCATACATGCAATTTCTTTTGCATATAAAAAGGAAGTTTACCTTCAAAAGTATATATTGGTATTACAGTTAATCACTGATACAACTGGAGCTCTGTTTGCTTACTGGCAAGTAAACTATGATAACCACAGTTAATTTCAAATCTACAATGTTTCCCTCCAGTCATATTCTTTATGAGATATGAGGGACTACTAAACCATAATGCCATCAGCAATATGACTGGTGAAATTTAAAGATAAATGCAGTATATTTCAAAGAAGTTTGGGATCCACTTATGAGTGGACCTGATTTGAGAGTCTACTTTCTTAATCGTTTATGTTGTATGAAATTCAATATTGGCTTTGTTGATTGTAATTACTTCATTTTAAGTCAGTTCTGTAATTTTACGAGCATTGAACTTAGTAAGAGTGCCTACTTTAGTTTATATAAGGCAACAGATTTTGTCAATAGTTTAGTCTATGATGCTGATTTTAGGTTTATAGGATGTTCTCATTGAGTATATATTTGAAAATTATGGCATAAATTTATACAAGTAATAAAGAAAAATAACAGCATCAATTTTGGGATATTTTCCTGCTTTGCAGGATTTTTGCTTGATTTTATGACTGTAGGTTGTAAAGCTTTGCCTGAAGTGAGATAACCATTGAACTAGAAACCAGTCGTGAGAGTTGTAAACTAAAATTGTAACACAGGAAAATCAATGATCTGGAGGAGGCAGCATCATGCATTTGAACACTCTAGGAACCAGTATTTAATATAAAGATAGTTCTAACATTGGTGCACAGATAAAGGATTGGTATCTTACATTTTCAATGAATTGGAAGAATAAAAAATCAATGTACACCTTATAAATGTCTATAAGGGACTTAGTCGAAATCAACATGGTAAAAGACCCAGACCAATCTATAGGAAGTGGAACTATTCATCATGTGAGAAGTGGTGCATGGGGAATTCCTTGAGCACTGCATCCCGGGAGAAGAAAGGTACTAAACCTTGTAGGATACTACTTGGACAAAACTTAAATCAAGTTCTTTATATTGTTTCTATCCAGTTCTCAAATCAAACAATGACATGTAGGTTTTTTTCCAACTAACCATCATTTAGTAGTGTTAAGTATGTATTGCTGATTTAGAAAAAAATCAACATGTCATTTTTTGATTTCAGAACTTGATAGAAAGAATATAAAGAACTTGAGCTGAGTTTTGACCATACTACTTTTCTGCAAGATCAAGAAATGGTTACCTATGTTAGTGCCTTATATTTCTTGTTGTAGTTGTCTGTAATATGTGAGGTCTTCATAGACCAAGCATTATAGCCTCTAACTGATGATGATTGGTTCTATTTGACTGATTCACCTATTCAGGGCCATTATATCACTGGCTTTGGGTGTACTTAATTAAAATAAAATTGGAAAGAATGTATTAATAATGATCTGATTTTAATATTTACCAAACACAGCCATATAGTGTTTGGCATACCCTTTTGGAACTTGGAGATCAATGTGAGGATTAAACTATCTTAGGTTCAAAGCTTTGTTGTTTTTGGACATTCTTTAGGTACCATTGATCATAGAATCTTCATGCACATGATATCACTTTGACTAGGCATTGTCTTGTTGATCCATATGAAGCAATTCTTCGTATTAACATTATAGTGTTACGGGCAATAAATGTTATGGTAAGGTGATATGGTAATAAATTATTCCTAAGTTAAATAAGAAATGGCCTTTCTTTGTTACTTATAACTTCGGGGTGTATTACTATAACTGACAGATGAAGCATGATTTGCTGATTTTGTGTTGCTGGTAAGATTGCAGATGACGTGCTACCATCAGACGCAGTTTTGAAGGTATTAACTCTTTTGTCTAAAGTGATGCCAAAAGCAAAACTCTTTCCACAGCAAGATCTAGCTGAGTTGGCCTTCAGAGAACCAAGCAAAAGAAAATTGGTTCGTAACTTTGTCAACCTTTAATTCTTGGATGCCTATAGAATGAAATGAGCAACCATTTCACTTCTATATCATGCTTTCTTTAACGAAATGTCTTGTATTTCCTAATTTTTTAGGTCTTCACTTGTCACTTACGCTTCACTTACTAATAGATCCATATTATCTATTTGGTCAAATGAGATTATCTATTTGGTCAAATGACCACATTGTAGCCAGTCATGCACTTATGCAGTTAGGAGTTGGGGGATTGCTTGAGCATGTATCTTTATAAATATACACGAGGATCACCAACTTAACTTGATAGCTTGAGGTCATAATTCGAGACAAGTTCATGTATATGATCCTCTTCTGTTCATTTTCATCTGATTGGATTCTTCTTTACGCTCAAACACCACGTGACTGTTTACAACTATTTGGCAGATGCCATCTATTCCGTTCAAGCATCTCATGTGTCTTTTTGCAAGTTTCTTCATTTGCAGGATAACCATTCAACCGCATTTGATATTTTTGAGGGAGTTGTATGCATCGATATAACTGTTTTGCCAAAACGAACCTTTGTCCATTCTTCAGTTTGTGGCTTCAAAAGCTTCAATGAGCTCCGACATGAACTAAAATATAGTAGCTTCTATCATTGAGTTTGCACATTTATGCTTAACATTCTCATGTAATTTCCTCCAAAATAAAATGAAAAGTGTAAATAGCTATTTCATCCTAAATCTTAGTTAATCCATTCATCATATCAGACATGTGATTTATTAGTTTATCCCTACTTGACACCCTGCACAACCAATATTGAATGTGCATCTCTTGTAGTGTCTACACCACTTCCTCCCCCCAACTCCTTTCTACAGGTGTCATATTTAACGGAACATAAACAAACCAAAACCAAAAATGTTATTTAATTAATCTGAAACAATTTTATTTCAATTGCTAATTCCTTCTTTTTAGGCTGTTTACAATGTTATTTGTTATGATGATAACCCACGATTGAAAACTGGCATGGAACTTTTAAGGGCCACAAAAGAAATTGAGTCACAAGTACAGAAGGTTAGTTTTTCTCTTTTTCTCTTTTTTTTATCATTTTCTTTCTTTTTGCTGTAGGTTATTTTCCAGAATGTAATTTGGATTTTTGCCGTGGTCATTTCTCTTTTTTCGCATGCAATCATTGTCATATCAACAAAAAAACATTTATTTCTTGTGGTTGGAGTGGGTGATTGCAGGTTTCTGCTCCATTATTGATTCTTCATGGAGCAGAAGATAAGGTGACAGATCCATTAGTGAGCCGTTTTCTTTATGAGAAAGCATCTAGCAAGGATAAGACTCTAAAGATTTATGAAGGTGGTTACCACTGCATTTTGGAAGGGGAACCTGATGACAGAATTTTTGCTGTTCATGATGACATAGTCTCATGGCTTGATGTTAGGTGTTCAATTAAGTGAGGTTTATGTCGTGGAATATTTCCACCATCTTCCGGTTCTCTTAGAGTCAAATAATACTTTCATGATTTTTCAATCCTCCTAACTACACGTTTGTAGTTGTTGGACAATGATAAATAAAAGTAAAAAATAAGATGAGCGATTCAATTTTTATGGTCTTTTTCTTCTCTTTTTTTAGTTTTTAATTTCTTTTGTCTGTTAGTATAATCTGTTGACTTTTATTGCGGTAAATGAATTTGAGAATTTTATGTCTCTACTTTAGAGGCTGATTTACGATTTTAGTCTCATATAATACTTTTTACAATTTTTGCAGCTCATGGTGACATAGTCTCATGGCTTGATTTTAGGTGTTCAATTAAGAGGTTTATGCCATGGAATATTTCCACCATCCTCCGGTTCTCTTAGAGTCAAATAATACTTTCATGAATTTTCAATCCTCCTAACTACACGTTTGTAGTTGTTGGACAATGATAAATAAAAGTAAATAAATAAGACGAGCGATTCAATTTTTATGGTCTTTTTTTTAAGTTTTTAATTTCTATTGTCTGTTAAGTATAATCTATTGACTTTTGTTGCGGTAAATGAATTTGAGAATTTTATGTTTCTACCTTAGAGGCTGATTTACGATTTTAGTCTCATGTAATTGCATCAAGCTTCAATTTTATTGATTGTATTTTCGAACAATATAAAATATAGTCGACCTTTGTTGTGAGGACAGATCAGCATAGAAGTTTCATTGCCCAATAATTTTTTCCCGCGTAAATTAAAATAGCTCTTTTGCATATTTATTTGCCTCAAAATATTTCTTCTTGAAATCCATTTTAGTTACATGGGGTCAGCGTCTAGTTCGTTCTTTGTTGGGTTGAATTTTGATTTGAGAAAAGAAACTTAATTCAATTAAATGTTGAATTTAATGTGATTTTTAATTCTTACATCTTCTACACATTAGAATAATGATTACTTAATTTTGTACATAAAAAGACAGTATCATTTCCAGTCTTAACTTTCAGATAAACAAAAATAACTTCAGATGATATTTGCGAAAACATCCTTATTTCAACTCTAAACTTTCAACACTCCTGTATATAAGCTTCCTACCTCCTGCTCACACTCACAGTAACTCTAACTCCATATATCTATCAACCTAGATCACTTGATGAGAAAACCCAATAAGTTCTCAGTCACAACCACACTAACAAGAAGATAATAGCAATAAGGAAATGCTACTAGATTGCACATTTAGAAACGCTTCTAGAAATCAGTGTTCAAAATTGCTATTTCCCATCCAAAAAAAAAAAATTTCAATCTATCCTTAGAACAATCGAAAATGGCGTTTCCCCTTTGAGTTTGTGCGATGCCCTTTCTGCAAAGGCAGCACCTTTAGCAACTACTTGCTAAATGGAATGAATGTCTTACACTGGGATAGAGATTTAAGAGTGGCAGAGTAAATGGCTTAGTGTTATCCAACAAAATGTTATTAATATTAAGCTAAAACTACTAATATAGGCAGAACAAGCTGAAATCTACCAGAACCAAGCCAGTTTCAAGGACGGACGATGGAGCGCACATTCTCTCCCCAGTCTAAATTTGATGGATGAAGTATGGAAATCCAACTACCATAATATAATTATAGATGTCAATAACTCATCAGTAGGAAATATTCCAAATGATATCCATGGATCTTGTGTAATTTTTACAACAATCGCAACGCCAGACCCCGAAGGTCCCACGAACCAAAGTCACGATAATAATAGCAAGGATTAAATTTTAAATAAAATAAGGACAAAATAATAATAATAATAATAAATTATAAGTTCAAATTTTAAATGAAAGGAAACCAATACTTACTTGCCATAGCAGTTAATTTGAAAGGGAGCATCGATGCTCCTTGCCGTTTTGAGAGCATTGTAGAACGCTCCAGTGCAAGGACTTTAGTCTGATACTCATTAGAAGCACTTTGCGATTAGAAAGAGTAGTCTCACATCAAAAGGGTGTAAGACACGAAGATCTTACCAAAAGAAGATACAGATTTTTTTTTTTTTTTTTTTGCTAAGATTGTGAAATAAGCATCTATTAAATTGGAGAAGTGACCAACCTCGTTTAACCATCATAGTTATAAATTGAAAGTTTGCATATCTCTAAAATTCACCCAGCTCTTTAGTAAGCACAATCTCTTCCAACTAGCACTGCAAGTCTTCTTTTCCCATATGAAGAGCCCTACCAGAACTTCTACATACTAGCATGGATGTATTCACTTAGGGAAACAGGAAGCTTGAAATAGAAGGGAATTGTAGTGACAGCAGATTTTACGAACTTCCTTTCCTCCTGGAGAAAGCAACTTGCCTATCCAACCAGGAATTTCTACTGTCCACTTTTTCTTTTATTGCTCAAAGGTCACAATTGGACTTACTCATCAAAAAAGCAAGCCCCAGGACTTGCTTGTTTTGCACCAGTATGTCTGGTATTAAACTCAAAGCCATGACCTCTTTAACAAGATGGGGTATTTGTGCTTTAAAACATATTAAAATACTAGATATTTGTCTAAATTGATGAATTGACTACTGACTTTGCTTTTATAAATTCAGAAGCAATAACAGATTTGAACATTCTACAAAGGAGGCCATGCAATGAGAGTTGTGGAGATCAGTCATTTGTACAAGAGTGAATAATATTGTTAACTAATTCTAACAAAAATTAAGAAAAAAAATCTAACTATTTAGTATTTTCCCAAAAATAATTATTAAGCTATATGAAAACAAGAGATGGGATATTATAGGGCATTATGGAATGCTTTTCAAGCCTTTTAATCTTCCTCTGTGACAGATTTGTTAGACCATTCATACAACTTGCAAAAGGAAATTAAAGGGTGTCTAGACTCTAAAAGTCCAGAGCCTTTTAGAGTAGGTAACTGTAGAAAACAATGTCTGAGGTAGATGTATCCATTTCTCACAAAAGCCCAATCTCCTAGCTAAAGAAAGCAGATACGAAAAAGCCAAAACTATCTTTTTTGGTTATAGCGAGATAAGTGGTCAAGTAGATAATGAAATCTCTCATATAACATCACATTCTAATATTAGAAATTGAAGCCGGTGCTAATAAGTTTCAAATTCGCTGGCTACTTTCTTCTTATTCTTAAGGAAGTGAGTGAATTCATGGACAATCAAAATTATTTGAAATTAGTTTGCCATTGGTGATATTTTTCCAAAAACTTAGTACACGTATGGAGAAAATGATATTTGCATATATTTTATATTCACAAACTTCTCATGTATTCTCATGCAAAGTTATTGGATAATATCAATGTCTTATTGTAATTTTTTTTAAAAAAAAGAGTCAGAGAAATTCTTAATTAAATGTTATCAGAGTAAGAGATTTCTTTTGATTTATGCACGCATTAGATAGGACTAGGGCATAATAAGGGTTTCTTCCCCTCGGTTCATGGAATTATGCACATGCTAGCCATGACTCCAGCATCCAACCATGCAAAGTAATCACATGATAGCTTCTGATTCTACAATACTGTGGTCAACAAACATCAGTTGTCATGGGTTAAAGGAAGGAAGAGAAACCTAGTAGCTTGTAATGGAAAATGCTAAATTGTATACAATGGGCACCTTAGTAGTCTTCGACCTAGGTTTTCCTCAGTCTTGGACATCAGAATCAGCAACTTAATACTTCTTACATTCGCATAGCTAAATTTCTCCGTTGTTCACGCCACTTCGTAGGGACGAAACACTATCATTCCAACTGGATTCAAACAATGAATGGTTATGTGGGTGTCTATTGAAAAAGTCCCCATTTCCACCACCCATAGCTTCCATCAATATGCTCAATTTCTTCATTAGCCTAGGGCTTTAGAGTTCAAGTTCCCTCTTTCTCAAGGGACTAATTTTTTGGGAGAAGATGTAAAAGACATGTCATCCATCATCTAGTCCACGTCACCAATTAATTGATCACATCTGAGGTTAACATACCTGGATCGATGGCAAATTCATTAACTTAAACGAAGCTACCCAAACGGAAGGATGGATGTAACTAACTGTTGCATTTGTTCGGGGACCACGATCAATTTTTTTTATTTAAAAAAAATAAATTTAGGGATTAATATGCATGTTTCCACCAAATATTAGTCGGGACTAAATTAACCATTTACTTATTTTCTTTAAAAGATCAAATTAATGTTACCTGTATCTTTAAAAAAAATTAAAATGAATGTTACTTGTCTCTTTATATATATATATATAATTATTGTGAATGTTTACTATATAACATTATTGTGAATATTTACTACAAAAACCTGTGAATGTTTAAAGTTATGTTAATTGTACATTAAAATCAACTGAGGTAATTAACATAATATTAATTATTATTTTTCTTCTTCTTTTTCTCTTTATCAAAACCAATGATACACATTGAGCTATATAAAATTACGTGTAAAAATTTCATGTAAAAGTAACATTTTTCTTTAATTATTAGCAAATATCAATGATTTCAAATCTTAAGTTTTGGCCTTCTGGGTCTCGATAAGGTTATTTTGGTAATTTATTGAACTCTTCAAGCCACTTTTTTTTATATTTTTATTTTATTTTTCGTAATTCAAGCCACCTTTTATTTAGGGAAATTTTGCTCTACAACTAAAAATTTACACCTTGTTTAAACCTAGATACTGATAAATTAATTGTTGATTAACAATGTTTATCATTTAGTTCATGCTATTATTACAATTTTTTTACTTAGGAAAAAGAACACATTGTTAGTCATGTTAATTGATTCAAGGAGTGTTAGCAACACACTCTCTAACACATTCTTTTTAACACATTCTTTCTTATTGGACCACATAACTCACTCAAATATCACTAAAACTTATTACATGCTAAACAAGTTTATTTCACTATTAGTTTATTAAACAAACAAAAAACTCTTTTGCATTACCGCCACAATTTTTCCTGCCAAGCCTCTTCAGTTCTGCTATCAAGGTGAGAATTTGTAATTTGTTGAACTCCCATTATTGGCATTATCAAATCTTCACATCACCGGCGTCGTCGTCTCCTCCCATTGTCGGCGTCGTCGAACTCTGCTCCCATCATAGGCATCGAAAGCCAATCTGTCAAATACATGTTTACTGTTGTAATGATAGGTCTATGTGTGATGAGCGCATAAAAGATGTAGCTTTTTGTCTTGAAAAGTTGAATTATGTCCCCCTAATTTACTCTTTTTACTGCTTGTTGCTCAAGTATTCTGCAAAATTTGATTTAGTTTTGTGATTGAGAATAGTTGATCTAAAAGAAGAAGAATCCTCACCACTTTGATGTGTTTTTGTAGGGAAGCATCTAATGATGGAGGAGATAGATTTTTGGAGGCAAATTAAAGGAATTCAGTCTATCAACTCAGCGCCTAGGCGCCATTCCTTAGGCGTCTAGGCACTTAAGCCCATAGCAAAGGATTCTCACTGTGTAGTGCACGTCTAAGTGCCCTCAACTAAGCACCTAGGCACTGGTCCAAACTGACGCGTGATTTTAATTCTATGTAGTGCGCGTCTAGGTGCCCTAGATGTAGTGCTTAGGCGCCCATATCATTATAAAATGGTTGTTTAATCATAACCTAAAAGAGACTTGGCCGTTAGAGCAAACACAGACAGGTACTAGCCAACCCTGGAAAGGGAGAAAGAGGCTTTCCAACCTACGGAGGAACTAGAATCTCTCCAAATCATCAAAGATGACTAGGGTGTTTTCTTTTCTTCTTGTTGTTTCCTTTGTTTGCACTATATATTGTTAAATTTCTTTGGTTAGGGTTAGATCTTTCTCAACTTATGATGTAATGACTATTTGATATTAATTCAAGTTTTTCTTTCATGGTTTAACAAATGGATCTATTTTATATCATTGTTTTGTATGTGGAGTACCTAATCACATATATCTCCTTTTGAAGAATCCATACGAAATTGGAAGATGGAGTATGGGTTAAGCTTCTTGGTCTAATTGTCGTATTCGTGAGATATCTAGGAATAGAATTTTACGAGTATGTGATTCTAGAATATCCATAAAACGTTAAATCCTTATTGATGTTTAATTAAGGGATTAATTGATGTTTGTGGGTTTAAGAGGGTTTCATATTTCAAGGAATTGAATGTCAACTATTTTCAGGATTGAATCATAAACCAACATGAATAAAGGGTTTGAATTAATCAATTGTCATTGCTCATAGGAAGATTAAGTGAAATTAAACCCTAACTCCTTTTATCTAGTTGAAAACACCAATTTTGATAATTTCAGTGATTTAATTTCTGCAAGTAAATTTCATTCATTTTACACTTTTAGTTTTGAAGAATTCAATCAAAGTTGATTGTAGCCAAGTAGTAGAATTAGTGAAAACTCCGTGTTAATTTCAATCCTTATGGGAATGACATTTACTCTTTCTCTATATTACTTATACGATCCAGCGCACTTGCTGGAGAGTTAACAAGTTTTTGACGCCGTTGCCGAGGATTGAAATTTTTAACACATTAAAAAGTAGCTGATAAAATTATTGTGGTTACATTTTATTTCTTTTTGTTCTTTTATTTTATTTGATTGATTGTGCTTAAATTGACTGCAATCCTCACTAGTTGACTGTTGTGGTTGATGCAAGGTACAATTGACCCGAGCTCCCTACCATTCGATCCTAAAATTGAGAAGACTGCAAGGAAGAATAGAAAGACAGCAAGGGCTCAGAAAAATAATCCTCCACAAGTTGCTGTGAATACAAATATAACGGAGAACAATAGTAATGCATAGCCTCGAAGAACTCTTAGGGATTACATAGTGCAAATGCTGAAAGTTGTGCAACAAGTATAGTCAGACCAGCTGTGTAGGCAAACAACTTCGAGATAAAGCCTTCTCTTTGCACTTGGTGCAACAAGATCAATTTGGGGGAAGACCACTTGATGACCTTAATATGCATATTGCCAACTTCTTGCAACTATGTGATATAATAAAAATCCATGGTGTAAGCGAAGATGCCATTAGGCTAAGGCTGTTCCCTTTCTCATTACGAGACAAGGAAAAGAGTTGGCTCCAATCTCAACCACAAGGGAGCATATCCACATAGGAAGATTTGGTCTCGAAATTCCTAACAAGCTACTTTCCTCCATCAAAATATGCTAAACTGAGGAGTGAGATTACAAATTTTGCTCAACAAGATGGAGAGCCACTTTATGATGCATGGGAGCGATACAAGGATTTGTTAAGAAGATGCCCTTATCATACCTTACCCGATTAGTTACAAATTCAGACTTTTTGCAATGGACTAACCCTTTCAACAAGGGCAATGGTAGATACAGGCGCGGGTGGGTCATTGAACAATAAAACAATTGCAGAGGCTCAACAATTGATTGAGGTCATGGAAATGAATAGTTACCAGACAAGCAATGAGCGATCAACAGGTAAGAAGGGAATGCTTGAGCTTGATACACTTAATGCCATTTGAGCACAAAACAAGCTCGTCTCTCAGCAGCTCACCAATATTACTCAGAAGCTAGGTAATGTTCAGGTTAGTGCATTGGTAAGTACTTCTTCTCCTAATCCTCTTTTAATTTGTGATTTTTGTGGTGCTAACCATCCTAATAGAGAGTGCGAGGGCCCACAAGGACACCAAACAATTTCACAGGAGTAGGTTAACTTTATAGGGAATGCACAGAGGAATCAGCACAACCCATACTCCAACGTATACAATCTAGATTAGAAGAATCACCCGAATTTTTCATGGAATAGTCAAGGAGGACAAAGAGCTCAGCAGCCTCCTTATCAACCACCTCATGTTCCACCAACTCAAGATAAGCCTTCACCATTGGAGATCGCTGTAGAGAAGCTTATATAACAAACATCCTCTTTTGTGCAACAAAGGACGAACTTTATGAATGAAACAAGAGCAAATTTCAAAAACCAAGAGGCAAGTATTCAAAATTTGGAAGCACAAGTTGGAAAACTCTCAAGGCAACTATCTGAAAGACCACCTGGCAGCCTACCTAGTGATACGATAACAAATTCAAAAAAACACTGCAAAGCCATCACTTTGAGGAGTGGCAAGGTGGTAAAAGGGAGTAATACCAGTGTAAGAGAAGAGGTGGTAATAGAGGAACAAGAAGTCAAGCAAGACAAGAAGGTTTAAGAAGGAGATAAGCAAAAGGACAGTAAGGTTATAGAAAAAGGGGAAAATCAAGTTGAAGAATACGATCTGACCACTAATCCCTATTTCAAGATTCCTTACCCTCAAAGGTTAAAGAAACAAGAGAAGGAGAAGCAATTTGAGAGATTCTTGGACATCTTTAATAGGTTTCAAATTAACATACCTTTTGTAGAAGCCTTGGAGCAAATGCCAACATATGCTAAGTTCATAAAGGAGCCCTTCTCCAATAAAAGAAGGCTTAAGCATGATGAAAAAGTGATGTTAACAGAAGAGTGCAGTGTCATACTTCAAAGGAAGCTTCCTCCAAAATTGAAAGATTCGAGTAGCTTCACTATTCCTTGCCATATAGGGAACTTAATGATTGGGAAAACTTTATGTGATTTGGGGGCGAGTATAAACTTGATTGCTCGGTACGCTTTGTGCTCCAACTCCACTGGTAGATGGCAATATTTACCATGAACTAGATAATAGGGAGACATACCTATGGAAGCCTTGAACGCAGTTTGGTATACCTATAGAGCATCATCTATCCTTCTTGCTCAATCTTTCCTTGAACTACTCACAGTTTTCTCAAGAATTTTCTTCAATTATCTATTGGAGAATTCTACTTGGCCACTAGTTTGAGGATGGTATAAAGTAGAAGTTTTGTGCCTTACTCCATACTTGGCCAAGATAGATTCCATCTATTTATTACAAAAGTGTCTACCACCATCACTGATAATTGCACGTGGTACTCCAAACCTAGAGAAGATATTTTTTCGCATAAATTTTATTACCATAGCTAAGTCATTAGCAGCAGTGGGAATTGCTTTGACCTATTTAGAAATATAGTCCACTTCTACTAAGATATATTTATGTATCATGGATGGTAGGAAAGGTCCCATGAAGTCTATCTCCCAAACATCAAAGATTTCTACCTCTAAAATGCCTTGGAGTGGCATTTCATTCCTCCTTGAAATGTTCCCCATATGCTGACATTGGTCATATCTCTCCTCAAAGGCCCTAGCATTTTTGAATAGTGTAGGCCAATAAAGGCCACTTTGTAGCACCTTTGAGGTTGTCTTCTCTTGTTTGACATGGCAACTGCGGGAGAGAGACGCATGTTGCAGTTGAATGAAATGGATGAGTTTCGTCACTTGACTTATGAGAATTCACGGATCTACAAGGAACTGATGAAGAAGTGGCATGACAGAAAAATAATACCTCGCACCTTTAAGAAGGGGTTAGTCTTACTCTACAATTCCAAGTTGAAGTTGTTCCTTGGAAAATTAAAATCAATATGGTCATGACCATTCATGGTTGAGGAAGTCTCTCCATTCAGAGCAGTGAAAGTTTCAGAAACAAAGTCTAGGAGGAGATTTAAAGTGAATGGCCAAAGGCTGAAGTGGTATTTTGGAGGAGAGTTGGACCATTGCAAGGTGTCCATCGACTTAAAGGATCTATAAAATTGCTATAGCACGTTAGGCTCGGGACGTTCAACAAGCGCTCTTAGGAGGTAACCTAAGTTCAGTTTTGTATTTCTTTTGTTCTCATTTATTTTCTTATTCTTATTCCATTTTATTATTTATTGTTTGTTGGTTAGATTTAGATTGAAAATTAGGTGAAGAAGGACTTGGTTGAGGAGTTTTTAGGCTTAACTCAAAGAAGAAGACAGGTTTGCAGCAGTTCAGCACTGTCATTGCAGCACCTAGGCACTTCATCTTTAGCGTCTAGGTGCCCATAACACTTAGGGTCAAGATTCAATTTTGCCACTTCAGTGCCTAGACGCTTTATACTGAGCATCTAGGCATTCAACTCCACGATCATTCTTCATATTCAACGTCTAGATGCTGTAAACAGGGCGCTTAGGCGCCCATGGCGCCTCATCTCACCAGCAACAATGGCACTTAAGCGTCTAGGCGCTTAATATTTAGCATTTAGGCGCCCCTAAAAAAAATTGAAAAGAACGCCTAGATGCTCCAAAATAGCATCTAGGCACCCAGAGCAGTTCTGCATTTTAAAATGTCGACTCCTCCACTTTTTCACTTACTCTCTCACTCATATTTTCCTTTTCCTCTTCACATCTCTTCCCTCCGAGACTCACCCACTCACTAGGGCACCCACCCACAACATTTTAACTCTCGTTCCCTTGCTCTCACTCTTGTTCCCTCATTTTCACTCATCACTCACTCTCTTACTCACACGCACCAGTGGGTTTCAATTTCTTATGGGTTTTCTGCAAATCAGGTGAGTATTCTCCATTTTCCCCCTTAATATTTCATGTTTCCTGCCATAGGTACTTAAAATTTCTAGCTTTTTCTGGTTTGGATATATGGTGGGTTAAACGTTACATATTTTGGGTGATGTTCTGCATTTTATGCTTTCTATTTAGGGGTTTGCTGACTAGATGAGTAAATGGGATTTGAACTGCATTCTCTGGGTTCATTGTTATGTTCTGTTTCTGTTTGGAGAATTTGAAATGGTGGGGCTTTTGCTGGAATTTGAAATGTACATACCTACATTATGTGGGGGCCTACGCATTGTTATCTGTGTTGATGCACTCTGGATTTCTGTTTTCTCTTATTTGCTATATCTATGGTTAAATGCGCATATCTGCATTGTGTGTTGAACTGATGGGTGGATTGTACTGTGTGATATATTCTGAATTCCTAGATGTAAATACTCATACTATGTTGTGTTATATGTGCAGGCAAATGGCACCAAAGCGAGGACGCAGTTCCCAGCCCAAGAGCTCACGCCAATAGGCGCCCTTTAACTCTCAACTATTTCTCTCTGGAAAGCATGAGAAGCGCCTCAATGAACTACTATGTAATTGGGGGTTTGTGCTAGAGCGAGGCATACTATTGGGAGATGGTGACTATGATGAGATCTTCGATCAAATCCTATGGAGAAGGTGGGCTAAACTATGTAAAGTGCCAGAAGTTAGTTCCTCCTCAATTGTCCGAGAATTTTATGCGAATGTATATCGGTCAGACGATGACGAGCACAATAAATATGAGTCATACGTCCGAGGTCATCGAATTCTATTTGATGCAAGAACTCTGGATCGCTTTCTTTAGACATCCACTGACATGAGAGATTGCGGGTATACGAAATTGAAGAGAGATGCACTAAACCCCGATAAGGTTGTGCGGACTCTATGTAGAGTTGGAGCACAGTGGGAGCTTAACATTCAAAATTATCCCCAATTTTTGAAGAAATCTGACTTACTCCCTATCCCTAAGGCCTGGTGCACCTTCTCTGAAGCTGCCCTCTTTCTAAACTCTCACCATCAAGAGGTCACGAAGGATCGAGCACTGCTTATTTTTGCTATTGTTACGGGAAAGATTATGAATGTGGGATCACTAATTGCCCACAACATCCACACTTAGAATAGAGTAGGACATGGCAGTCTCGGTTATGGTACCTCTGCCTCATCATGCAATTATGCAAGGTAGCTGGGGTGGAGACCAGTGGTGATACATCAATCAGGCCAGCTCCAGCCATGGACATATTCATGATTAACTGCTATCTTCTGGAAGATAACCCCACTCAGGTTTAGCCAGCGACTCGAGCTCGGGCAACCAGGCCACCACGGCAGCACCCAAAAGCATCCTCTAGTGGAGTAGAGAGACGCATCAGGCATCTTGCGCACTATATAATCCAGTCCAACCAGGCACTAGAGGTTATGCTCTGAAACTTAGCCATCCAGTTACAAGTTGATCCTAACGCTTTAGGTAGCCTTCCACTTCCTGAAGATGACTCCCAGAGCGATGAGCAAAATTCAATGGAGAGGATGGAGAAGACAGCGATGCTTGAAAAAGGGGAGTGCCTATTTCTAATTTTCTTTTGTTTTTATTTTCTTACCTTGTCTTTTTGTTATTGTGTCATTTTCTTTTGTTTTTGTTTATATGTTTTTCTGCTAGTTATTGTTTTTGTTTGGTTTGCCTTTGTTTCTATTGCTAGCTTATTTAGGGTTCACTTCTTAAGTGCTTGGAGACAAGCACAAGAGTAAGTTTAGGGGAGATACTAAGACTTTGTTTTCAGCTCATATAATATTTTCTTACTTTTGTCAATTTCGTTTGTTTTTATTTCTTAAAAAAAAAGAAGGTGAACTGTTGCTGCTAATCAAGAAGGAGGAGCAAGGTAACTGGGGAAATAGCTTTGGGTAAGCTCCTTTTCACCACAGTTTCGAGGGTAGGGTAACTTGGTATGTGACATTCACATGTAGGTGAGAACCCAAAGTGAGTTTTGAGCCTTAATGCATGAGGGGAATACATCCACGCACTCATTTCTTTATGATTGTGTGCATTTCACTCATATGAATACTTTTTAGAACTTGTTTTCTCTCTTTTTGAAGTTGTCGGCATGTATGCATTCATGAAGCATGATTTAGGCTTTGTTTGATTGATAACCCTCTAGCCAAAAGGACAACCCTATACATTTTCCCCTAGTGCAGCCCCTTCAGCCTAATTACCATTCCATTCTTTTTAGCTCAATACAACCCTTAAGTGTAAAACTATGAAAATAACCAACTAAGGGAGTGAACAAGCCATTGTTAATTTGGGGATGAAAAGAATGCATGAATTGTACAGTGGGAAATAATGAATTGAATAAGGTATTTTGTGAAATAGGATTTAATATTTAAAAAAATCAAAAAAATAAAAAAATAAAAGACAAAAGAAAAAGAAAAAGAAAAAGGGGAGATCATAATAAATATGGATGTGGGGTATGAGATTGAGTAGGGGATGTGTACTAGTTCATTGGGTTTCTTGAGAAAATTTAGATCTTTTGGTCTGTAGCTCCTTTGGTTAAACTTGACCATTCCTTATATTTATTCCACCTCTCACCTTAGCCCAATTACAACCCCGAATAAAAGACCTCATGATTTATGGCATGCTTGCGTATGGATAATGGATTAGTAAAGAGGAACCAAGCCTATGGTAAGGTAGGCATATGTTGTGAAGGAGTGACAAGACGGGAACCCAAAACACTTGAGTGAAGAGATAAAACTTGCTTAAATCTGTTCACATGTGAATCTGTGTACATTCAAAGTTATTCTGTTCTCAATGTTGTGGTGTTTGAGAAAAGCCATCCTTTGAGTTATATCTTATGGTGATTTGAGCTCTGTATTCATGATTTGCAACATTAATTTTTGTTTCTTTGCCTGAGGACGTGGCAAAGGTTAAGTTTGGAAGAGTGATGAGCACGCAAAAGATGTAGCTTTTTGTCTTGAAAAGTTGAATTATTTCCCCCTAATTTACTATTTTTACTACTTGTTGCTCAAGTATTCTACAAAATTTGATTTAGGTTTATGATTGAGAATAATTGATCTAAAAGAAGAAGAATCATCACCACTTTGATGTGTTTTTGTAGGGAAACATCTAATGACGGAGGAGATAGATTTTTGGAGGCAAATTCAAGGAATTCAATCTGTCAACTCAGTGCCTAGGCGCCATTCCTTGGGCATCTGGGCACCCAAGCCCATAGTAGAGGATTCTCACTGTGTAGTGCGCATCTAAGCGCCCTCAACTAAATGCCTAAGCGCTAGTCCAAACTGACGCGTGGTTTTAATTCTGTGTAGTGCACGTCTAGGCGCCCTAGATGCAGCGTCTGGGTGCCCATATCAGTATAAAAAGGCTGTTTAATCATAACCTAAGAGAGACTTGGTCGTCAGAGTAGACACAGACAGGTACGAGTTAACCCTAGAAAGGGAGAAAGAGGCTTTCCAACCTACGGAGGAACTAGAACCTCTCCCAATCATCAAAGATGACTAAGGTGTTTCATTTTCTTGTTGTTGTTTCCTTTGTTTGCACCATGTATTGCTAAGTTTCTTTGGTTAGGGTGATGGATCTTTCTCAACGTATGATGTAATGACTATTTGATATTAATTCAAGTTTTTCTTTCATGGTTTAACAATTGGATCTATTTTATATCATTGCTTTGTATGTGGAGTAACTAATCACATATATCTCTTTTTGAAGAATCCATACAAAATTGGAAGATGTAGTATGGGTTAAGCTTCTTGGTCTATTTGTCGTATTCGTGGGATATCTAGGAATAGAATTTTATGAGTATGTGATTCCAGAATATCCATAAAACATTAAATCCTTATTCTCGCAGATTTTAATTAAGGGATTAATTGATATTTGTGAGTTTAAGAGGGTTTCATATTTCAAGGAATTGAATGTGAACTATTTTTAGAATTGAATCGTAAATGAACATAAATGAAGGATTTGAATTAATCAATTGTCATTACTCATAGGGAGATTAAGTGAAATCAAACCCTAACTGCTTTTATCTATTTGAAAACACCAATTTTGATAATTTTAGTGATTTAATTTCTACAAGTAAATTTCATTCATTTTACACTTTTAGTTTTGAAGAATTCAATCAAAGTTGATTGTAGCCAAGTAGTGGAATTAGTGAAAACTCTGTGTTAACTTTAATCCTCATGGGAATGACATTTACTCTTTCTCTATATTACTTATACGATCCAGTGCACTTGCTGGAGAGTTAACAATGTGTTAGTTTATTGAGTATTTTTTAATAGAGGAAATTTTTTTTTTGTGAGTTATGTTGTATTGAGAGGTGACTTGCATGAGAGGAGTGATTTCAATTTTGGCAATCACAATGACTATTTCAATTTTCTACTTATTTTAAGAACCAAAGGAAGGAGGAAATTTCTACAATATAACCTATCGACAACTTCCTATAATATTATACTGCTCTATATCAAGGGCATTGATCACGCTCATCAATTTCAAGATTGCAAAGATTGCATACAACTGAAAACATCACCAATGAAACACTTAGAATGTTGTAAGCCTGTAACCAATAACTTTACTCTTTTCAAAGGCCATTTCAGCCAGGGAGTGATAAGTGACAACCATTAAGAAATCAATCCATGCTACATAGATGTAGCATATAACTTCAGCAAGAAAAAATAAGGTCATCCACACAACAATCAGTTCCCTTAGTCAATAACATGTCTGCACTCATTAAGACAAGGAAAGACAATCAGTATCAGAACAGAATACAAGAAGAAACATAGGTAATGCCACCTTAGAAACAGTACCAATTATTATTTTCTATTTCAATGTTGTGGCTGATAAAAAATATTGTAATAATATTATTACTTAATATATCCCACTTTACTTAGAATTGGACCTCACAATAACCTACTAAGATTCTTGATAAATAATTTCAAATTCCTTTTTGTATTCTCATCACCAGTGAAACCCAGAATATCAGAGCTAATATTTTGTAATAATGAAACCAAAAATCAAATTATATAATGGAAAATGTTATTCCTAAGAATTAGATTTATAGTCATTTCCAAAATTAGGGTCAAACCTCAATGTTCTTCAGAGTAAAAATAAGATTGTATATGAATTTCTGGATCAGTTCAGTGTTTTCAGGGGTCATAATCAATAAATGTACCCTTCTGCATAACCAAAGGATGATTTCTATTAGTTGTCATACCTCGAGTGTTAAATTAGTCATCATACTAAAAGAATGTCGTAAGTATAAAATTAAAAGAGTAGATGGACTTTTTGAATCAGTTCAATTCTCTCAAGTCATAATGGGTGAAAGCACCATTTTGGATAAACTAAAAGTGGTATTCTTTGAACTCCCAGAAGCAAGGAATATTATTTGACACAAAAAATAAAAAATATGATACTGTGTATGGTAAAATTCATAATATGAAATTTTGACACTTCTTGTATCTATAATTTATTAATTATTATTATTATTATTGCAATGTTAGCTATCCATGGAATTTGAAGAAGATGTCATCAATGCCACTAATGAAATAGATTGACTTATTGAAATTCTTACAAAATTGGAGAAGATGTTGTTAATGGGAACGCAAAAAATGTTGTCAATGGGACTGACAATAATGATTCATGTGTTGGTGATTATGAGGCCGATGGTAGTGAGGAACCTTACACTGGAATGGAATTTGAGTCACAGGAAAGTGCTTATTTATTCTACACACGTTATGCAAAAACGTGTGGCATTTGGGGTGTAAATACAAACTAGTCTCCGTTCAAAGATTTATAGACAATTTATTGACGTGAAATATGCTTGCACAAGATATGGGAAGAAACGAGAATCCACTGCACTTAATCCACGTCCTTGTTTCAAGGTGGAATGTGAGGCTAGCTTCCAAATTAAAAGAAGGTTGGATGGAAAATGGTTTGTCGAAAACTTCATGAAATATCACAATCATGAGCTTTTTTCTGGATATGCGCACTATTTTCCCTATCATAGGAGCATCAATTCAACTTCAAAATAGTGTATTGAAACTCTGCATGCTGTTGGAGTGAGAACAACCAAGATTTATACTTCAATGGCCAAACAACATGGCGGATATGAAAACATTAGTTGCTTGGAGAAAGATATTAAAAATCATTTGGATAAAGATTATCGTTTGGCTTTAGAATTAGGAGATGCAAATGCAATACTGGAGTGTTTTATGCTTATGCAAGAAGAAAATCCAAGATTTTTTTATGCAATTGATCTTGATGACGAAAATCGTGTAAAAAATATATTTTGGGTGGATGCAAAAGGTAGAGATGACTATGCTAATTTTGGAGGTGTAGTTTTATTTGATACAATATACATCACAAATAAGTACAAAATGTCATTTGCTCCTTTCATTGGTGTGAACAATCATTTTCAATCAAGGTTACTTGGTTGTGCATTACTAGCAAATGAGTCCTCAAAAAATTTCACTTGGTTAATGAAGACATGGCTTAGAGCTATGGGTGGCAAGCCTCCAAATGCTATAATAACATATCAAGACAAAGCAATGAAAGTAGCTATTGAAGAGGTATTTCCCAATGCTCGACATTATTTTTGTCTTTGGCATGAAAGGTACTTGAGAAGGTTGGTTGTGTATTAAGAAAACATGAAGATTTCATAAGACATCTCAACACATGCATTTACAAGTCTTGGTCAAAGCAGCAATTTGAGGATAGATGGCAAGAAATGGTTGAAAAATTTCAGCTTTCGAAGTATGAATGGATTTAGTCTTTATACGAAGAATGGAAGCATTGGGTTCCTGTTTACATGAAGGATACATTTTTTGGTGGCATGTCAACAACCTAAAGATCAAAGAGCATTAACTCATTTTTTGACAAATATGTATACAAGAAAACTACATTAAAGGAATTTGTTGAAAAATATAAGCTTGCTTTACAAGATAGAGATGAGGCAAAAATAGAAGTTGATTTTAATACATGGCACAAGAAACCTATTCTCAAGACTCCATCATCAATTGAGAAGCAAATGTCACTGATTTACACACATGAAGTCTTCAAGAAATTCTAAGTTGAAGTTTTAGGATTATCTAGATATCATCTTATAGAAAAGAATGAAGATGGTCATATTAACACTTTTAAAATCTTAGACTTTCAGAAAAATGAAGACTTTGTTGTAGAGTAGGATGCATCAAAAGAGGAAATTTCTTGTTTGTGCTGCTTATTCAAGTATAATGGATATCTTTGTAGACACTCATTAATGGCACTCCAAGCTGTAAGTGTTTTTATTGTCCCATCATACTATATATTGAGAAGATGGACCAAGGATATTAGAAGAAAGCATAATAAAAGAAATGTAAATGAAGAGGCTCATTCCAAAAAAGAGATATATGATCACTTATTTCAAAAGGCCAATGAATTGTTTGAGGAAGGGTCATTAACTAATAAAAAAGTTACAGTTTTGCATGTCATGCACTTGAAAAGACCTTGAAACAATCTAGAAGCATTAATCGATTTTTGAAATTTGACAAGCAAACTATCATGCAAGGAGCTAATGAAGTTAATGATATTTGCAAAGAAAATGTTGATAACATCCTTTTGTGTGAGAAGTCGCTACTTGACCCTCAAGTGTAAAAAACAAAAAAAAATGGCTCCAAGAAGAATAAAAAGTGGCATTGCGAAAGGTCGTAAGAGAAAATCTAGTGGCAAACTGAAAAAGGTTAGAGATTCTTATCTTTTTTGCTTTATCATTACATTTCCAATGTTCTTGTCTTAATGTAATTTCTCATTATTGTATGTCTTTGTTGTGTTGTAATATGTGAAAAATCTAAGCCTAACATTATCCAAAAGGAAGCAATGAATACATTTGATGTTCTTAATAATAAAGTAGTGAATGCTTCAAAAAGAATGGTATGGAATGACTTTTTTACCTTCTATTTTTTTTCTTTTTTTATACTATACTCTATAATTTTTTTTGAACTCTTCTAATGATTTTAGTGTTTTGTTGGTTTCTAGAAGACTCTAATGGAGGCATCAAGAATAAAACAATCCTCACGCCAACAAGATCAAGTATTACCATTTCATATTTTAAATATGATAGTTTTCATTTTTTTAATTGTATTACCTTTCTCATTATGATAATAAATTACTATTTGTTTTATAGGAAAACCTTTCTCAATTTACAGGTCATTTTTAGATAGCTCAGAATTAGTTGGCAATGATTTTAAATGGTAAGGATAATATCCAAAGTTATATCAAAAATATATTTTGATAGGAGTATCCATTATTTATTTTATTTCATTTATTCTTGCAGGTCGTATTTAAAGTTATACCGGATGCACTCAAGAAATTGGCAAAAGTTTTGCTGTGCAAGATGAACTCAAGGTTTTGTTCCAAAGCTGTTTATTGATGTATTGACAACAACATTAATTTTGTATATGTTAACAAGCTTAGTATTAGCAAAAGATTTTTGCAAGATAAACTTAGAATTTTCAGTTTTGGTGCAAGGTTGTTTTCATTTATTTATTGATGTATAGATAGCTTATATATATATATATATATACACTATAATAGTTTTACTTTTCTATCCTTATGTACTTACAATTTGTTGTCATGTATGCTACAGAGTATAAGTCAACTAATTTTTTTGGGTTCTTAACTTATAAATTTAGTAGCTACACATACTTTCCAAAACAATGATATATTATTAACAAAGTGATACATCAAGCTCCAACGACTTTACATCAAATGGAAAATTGTTATACCAACAAATATTACAAAGGAAAATATCACACCACAAAATATAACAAGCATCATATTGAAATAGAATTTGCTTGGTTCAATCCCTTCAGTATGCATTTCTATTAATAAAAAAAAGCTCCCCAAAGCTTCCATCAAACTTTGCATATATTTAGTCAATTTTGTGATCTTATCAATCTCACATTCTTTTCAACCTAAAACAAGAACTAAACAATCGCAATCTTGTATGAATGATGATTAGTGGACTTCTGCCATATTGCAAGGTCATATTGTAAGGTCATCCTTTTGTACCAATTTTTTCTAGCATAGACCTTTTTTTACCACTTTCTCAATTGCATCCTGTTCATCTTTGAGACTCTCAAGAGTCCTTTCCCAGTTTTTCTGGTGGTCATCCCAGTTTATTGGTGGCCTTGATAAAATCTAGTACCCACCAATGTGTAGGACTTGATCAACTTCAGTCAAATAAACATTTCTCTCAAACCAGCAATCTCCTCTTCAGATAGACTTTCAACAATAACCTAAGACAATAGGAAGACATGCAATTATAACTTTTTTTATCATATTGAATGATTATCATTAGTGATTAAAGCCTTGGCGAGCAAACAAATCATTGTTATCAAACCAAAAAGTTAAAAAATAAAACTACTGTAGTGGAATACATTTGAGAACCAATCTAAACAAATGGCCTGACAAATGAGAACTCCAAGCCATTTTCAGCACACTTATCTGTCAATAGTGCTATCTCAATCATGCTTCTCTTCTTTCTTTTAGTTTCAATGTCATTTCTTTTTTATTATGTCAAAGCAGAAAAAAAAGTAAAACAATAAACCAAAACATTGATAGTCATACATACAAATAACAGTCTATCTTCTTTACTCTCCCCCATTTGATCCTCTCTTTCCTGTTTTTGCCTCTCTGTCAGCTGCAACTCACTTTTACAGCATATAAACTAAATTCTAGCATAATTCACTTAGGCTCTACAGCTCCTATCCTTGAGAAGACATACAACTTTTTTCTTTCCATGGATTAATGACCCATAACATCTTATTCTTTATTGATAGTCAAACTTTGAAGTGATAATAACAAAACTCAGTATTGACAAAAGTCACATTAAAGTTAAACAAAATATAACTTCTATCTATTTAACTACAAAATTTGTTCCAAGAAAGAACATAAAAAGGTCTATACAACCCATTCAATAAGAATAAAATGTAGATAAATAAGGACCTTTATAGCCATTACATTGCCTTCTTGCGATAAGGTCAAAACTAAGATATTTATTAAAATTAATACCTTACCTAAAACAAAATTACTTGGAAAGGGTAGAGATGATTGATAAATCAAAATTACAAACAAAAAATAATAGAAGTTTCAAGCTTTACAAAAATAGATCAATAGCATCATTCCAGCCAAATAATTGAGTCTTAACTCTTAAGAATCAAGAAGTCCAACCTAATAATAATTAGAGTACATAAGTTACACACTTGCATACTATAAACTAATCATAAGTTATATAACTTTAAAGGATCAACCATTAAGGTTATAAAGCAAAATGACACCTTTGAACAAATGGATCTAAACTTCTGATGGATTTTTTCCATTATGTAAAGGTTACAAGGGAAGGGATATTTGTAGATTTCAGTAGGATAGATTAATGTGTTCTGTAATCTTGATGATTTGTGGTCATTCTATCACTCATAGAGTATTTTGAATACTAACGTAACTTAAACACTCATTGAGTATCATTTCACAATTAATTCTTCAAGTATATTTAGATTTATAAGCTTTAAAGGGATATCAAATAGATACACCCTCTCAAGCATTTCGTCAAACAAAACATCTCCAATTTGTCAAACAAAGCATCTCAAATAGATACACCAAAGATACCTACCCATAATGTATAACTAGGTTGTAGAGATGAAAATCGAGGTGGGGATGAAAATCATGTTGCATAGAATGAAAATTGAGGTGGGCATCTCCAACGTGTAGGCTGCCACCTACGGCTTTGGCTGACCGAGGGGTGGCCGATTGGGTGACTAAGGTTGCTAGATTGAGGACTTGTGTTGATGGTTTTCAACGGAGGTTGCTAGACCTACGGCTTAGTCGTCGATGAAGGGTGGAGAGAGGTGGGATGTAGATAGGAATTCTCAGTCGTTGTGCTCAGGGGAAAACTTTTAGGAGTAATGTAAAAAAAAGTTTTTTTTAAAAAAAAGAAATAAACTAATATAAAATGAACTTGTGTAGCCGGTAATCAAGTTTTAGTAATATTTGAGTATGTGATATGGCCTAATAAGAAAGAAGGTGTTAAAAATAGTGTGTTAGAGAGTGTGTTACTAGCACTCTTCTAATTGATTCATCCTAAAGTTTTGGACCTCTAAAGGTCAAGTCCATTAATAGGAAAGGGATGACCTATGACCTTAAGCATAAGGGTCATCTCACTTTGACCAATGGGACACCTACAAGCATGTCAAAGCATGCCCACAGTCTAGGGCCCCTTTAGGGCAAAAACTTCCCTGCACTCTACTAGCTGCCAAAGAAATTCCCTCTATAAATAGCAACATTAAGGATGATGGTACCCAACCCCCCATTTTCAAGATCTCTAAGCTTGAAGACTACTCAGCAAGAAGTTACTAAGCAGCCTAAAAGCACCGGGACAGAACAGTGGCACCGTATGTAGGAAGCTAGTAAATTACTACTCCCACCTTTCTACAATGGTTGTTACCAAGAAGAGAACGATGATGAACTAAGAGCAGAGAGATGGAGCTGAGAGCTTTGTTACACCTAGCTAGCCAACAACATCTCAATGACTTTGTTCTGTAGTCCAACAGGTAGAGCATCACGCTCAGTAATACCTAGCTCCCACCCTAGTTCAACAAGTTCCTCCTCCAATCCTGTAGAGTGAGCACCTAACCCCCCTCCTACCAACCAATAGTTATATGCCATGCTTAACCGTCAGCTAGACTAGGTGAACCCTAAATAGAAATTGGGAACGTTTGGCCAAAAAAGATGTTGAGGACGGTGTAGATCACAGAGCTTGGGTAGTTGTACAACCGCATGTTATGGAATAACCCCACACCAACCATGAACTGCAAAAAGACATGAGTCTTTCGTTCCTTTTGGCCTCGTGCACCAGTATAGGCCCATTATAATTTTAGCCACTCGTTTTTTGAATTCATTATTGGGGTACAACAGCCAAAAGGTTTTAAGCCTCCTGCCATTGAAGCATACGATGGCTTTATGGATCCCCAAGAGTACTTGGATGCTTTTATGGCCTCCATGCTACTCATAAGGGAACCAACCCCATTCAATGTCGTGCCTTCCCATGCATCCTCAAGAAGTCCATCTAAAAATAGTTTATTGCCTTACCAATATGATCGATTAACAACTTTGATGAACTGGCACAGAGTTTTCTTTACTTTGCAACAAGTAAGATTCAGCACAGGACCACTCAAATTCTATTTAGTATAAGGAAAAAGAAAGATGAGACTCTCCGTGATTATATGCATAAGTTCAACAGGGCCTATCTGGAGGTCTGTGACTTCAATCATGATTCTGTAATACATGCAATCATAGGCAATTTAAAGCGTGGAGAGTTAGCGAAGTCGTTGACTAAAAAGAGCCCAGAGATGTTGAAGGAGCTAAAATAGTGCTCTAAAAAGTACATCAATCTAGAGGAAACCCTAAAAGATATGAATGATACCTACAAAGAACGGGACAAACCACGGAAGAAAGAAAAAGAGCCTGAGGTCAAGGGCCCAAAGAACAATCCTAAGGGTCAACCATAGGGCAAGTTTGATTATTATACTTTCCTTCGAGTCCCTTGGAGCACAATTCTATAAAAGGTGCACACCACGCATCTCAATGATGTCCTGAAACCTAAGCAGCTAAGGCTGAGAAGACGAGTATATAAGAGTAAGTACTACAACTACTACCATGAGTATGGACACACCACAGATGATTGTGTTGACCTCTGTGATGCCATAAAAACCTTAATTCAGTGCGTACCTCTACAAAGTTATGTTCAAGGCTCCAAAGGGAATCGATCCCAGCGATACCAAAGAAAGGAGGAAAGGAGAAGGAGTTCGAGTCTGTGATGTCATTCTCCATCACTTGCTAAACGCTCTCTACAAAGAGAAAATGTTAGAGGGTAGAGGGCATCATTACCCCAGAGAAAAACCAAGCATGACAATAAAGTCACGAGGACCATCAACACGATTATTGGAGGCTTTGCTAGAGTTGGGCAGACGAGTTCAACCCACCAAAGGCATCTGAAAGCTATGCTCAATATAGCCTCACGCCTAGTCATGGAGTGTAGAAATAGGTCCTGGACACCGATTATTAGTTTCACTAACGAGGATAAGGAAAAGATTATTCCAAAAGAAGATGACCTCATGGTGATTATGGTAAAGATGGTAAATACAAAGGTGGAAAGGGTCTTCATAGACCAAGGAAGCTTAGGAGATATCTTGTTCTTAGAGTGTTTTAGAAACATGCGCATTCTGGTCTCAAACCTGAAACCCTTTGACACCAACCTCATCGACACCAAGCTCATCGATTTTTGCAAGAGGGAAAGTTAGGCCGAAAAGGTACATTGAGCTATTTGTGACCCTTATAGAGGAACCTCTGCATAAGACAGTGAAGGACAAGTTCTTAATTGTGGATTGCCCTTCCATGTATAATGTGATATTAGGGAGACCCTCTTTGAATGCTCTTAGAGCCATAGTCTCCACCCATCATCTTGCAATGAAATTCTTGTCCGACAACGAAAAAGTAGTCACTGTCAAGGCAGATCAGGCAACAACCAGGAGTTGATATAATACTAGCTTAGACCTTTCGAAACGAAATCTCAAACATCAAGAACAATAATTTCAAGGAGAAAATAAACACCTTGTGATGATGGTACAGCTCGACATCCAGGGTGATCTACAAGACATATGACCATAGCCTAAAGGATAGTTGCTTACAGTGAACCTTGGAAACTAGCCAAACTCGGTCACGAAAATAGAGGTTGACCTCCCAGAAGAAGAATGGAGGAAGTTAACAGAATTCCTCTAACTGAACAAGGATCTTTTCGCTTAGACATCCGCAGATATTCTTGGTCTCAACCCAAATTTCATATGCCACAAGCTTTCCATCAACGCAGATGTCAAGCCAGTCGTGTAAAGAAAAAGGAAGATAGGCCCTAAACACCAAAAAGTAATAGAAGAACAGGTAAAAGAGCTCTTGAAGGCATGATTTATTAGGGAAGTATCCTACACCACCTAGTTATCTAATATTATTCTTGCTAAGAAGTCCTTGGGGAAGTGGCATATGTACGTGGACTACACGGACCTCAACAAGGCCTTCCCCAAGGGCCTTTATCCTTTACCCAATATTGATAAGTTAGTGGATGGATCCTTAGGTTATCAATTCCTCTCCTTCAAGGACGCACATTCAAGTTATAATCAAATCCCGATGGATTAGAAGGATAAGGAGAAAATAGATTTTATCATGGAAAAAGTGAGCTACCGCTACAAAGTAATGCTTTTTGGTCTTAAAAGCGCTAGAGCAACTTACTAGCGTATAATGAATAAGATCTTTAAAGAACATGTAGGTAAGATCATGGAAGTATACATTGATGACATGATTGTGAAGACCCCGGACATAGGAGACCATATAAACGACCTTCATGAAGTCTTCTCGCAGCCAAGAAAGCATAATATGAGTCTAAACCACGAGAAATACGCCTTCAGGGTCCAAGTCAAGAAGTGCTTGGGGTTCTTGCTGACGAACAGAGGGATCAAAGCTAACCCTGATAAGTGCCAAGCAATTATCAATATGAGAAGCCCCAGTACCCTAAAGGAAATTCAACAGCTGATAGGACAGATAGTAACCTTGATCATGTTCGTCGCTAAGTCCACTCAGAAAGTTCTCCCTTTCTTCAAACTTCTGAAAAAAGGCAAAGACTTCGAGTGGATACCAGAGTGCAAAGAATCTTTTCAAAACTTGAAAAGCGCTCTCACCACACCTCCTATTTTGACTAGACCGACAAAAGGAGAAGTTTTATTTTTGTACCTTTTGGTGTCAGTAGAAATTGTGACTTCAATTTTAGTTCAGGAAATAATTGAAGGCCAGAATTTAGTCTACTTTATCAAAAAAGTTTTGTAGGGCCCTCAGGTTCGTTACCAAAAAATAGAAAAATTGGTTTTTGCCTTGCTTGTTTCATTAAAAAGATTAAGACAATATTTCCAATGTCATCCTATGGTGGTAAGGACAAACTAACCCATATGACAAGTGCTCCATAAGCCAAAGCTCGTAGGATGGATGATAGCGTAGTCAATGGAACTATTAGAGTTCAGCATTCAGCATAAGCTATGAGCCAAGGCAAGCAGTTAAAGCTCAAGAGCTCTTTAGCTTCATTGTAAAATTCAGTTACCCTTCGTTACCCGATCAGGGATGCGAGTGGATAATCTACATTGATGAAGTGTCAAACCCTAAGGGCAGTGGAGTAGGGGCAATCTTAGAAAAGGCTAACAAAGTCACCTTTGAGCAGTCTTTAAAGTTTGAGTTCCCAACCTCGAATAATTAGACTAAATACAAGGCTATGATAGTCGAGCTCCTTATGGCCAAGGATCTCGGAGCACCGAAGGTCTGGTTGTGTAGTGACTCTCAACTAGTCACATTTTAGGTTTTGGGAGATTGCCAAGCCAAGGATCCACAGTTGCAAGGATATTTGTCAAAGGTGAAGAAGCTCATGGTGGTATTCGCGGAAGTAAAGGTAAATCATATCCCCAAAGAGTAGAATTCCAAGGTAGACATTTTGTCTAAGCTAGTTAGTACAAAAAGTCTTAGGAATAATAGATCTGTGATTCAAGAGATGCTACCCACTCCTAACATCTTGGAGGAAGAGTATATAATGACCATCTCGGATAACAATAGTTGGATGAAGCTTATCATCGTAAACCTCAAGGATAACGAGCTCCCCCTAACTAAACAAAAGGCAAAAAGGTAATCAGAAATTCAGCTTGGTATTTGATTTTTGATAACAAGCTCTATTGCAGGGGTTTCTCCCTCCCATTGCTTAAGTATCTCACTCCTAAGGATGCCTTATTTGATTTGGCTGAGATCCATGAAGGGTATTGTAGCCAACACTTGGGAGGAAGAACCTTAGCAAGGAAATCCCTATAGGTTAGGTACTTTTGGCCCACCATGATGGAGGACGCCTTGTCCTATGTGCAAAACTACGATAAGTGCCAAAAATATGTTGACAACCATAACACACCCCCAGAAGAACTATCTACCATCTTGGTTTTGTGGTGATTCAGAAAATGAGGTTTAGATTTGTTGGGACCATTCCCGCAGGCCCCTGGGCAGTTGAAGTATCTGGTAGTCACCGTGGATTATTTTACTAAATGGATTAAAGCAGAACCCTTGGCCACTATTACTGTAGATAGAATTAAAAAGTTCTTGAAAAGGATCATTTTCATGTTTGGAATCCTCGAGTCCATCATCACAAACAATGAGACTCAGTTTGCAGAGAAGATGTTCAGGGAGATGTACTCCGGTCTGAAAATAAAGCAACACTTTACCTTAGTGGAGCACCCCCAAGCTAATGGCTAGGCCGACGCTTCCAACAGAGTGATCCTCTGAGGACCCAAAATAAGACTAGAAGATGTCAAGGGTGAATGGATAGAGTAGCTTGGGCACATCTTGTGGGCATATCAGACAACCCCCTACTCAGCTATAAGGGAAAGTCCGTTTAAGCTCACATACAGTTGTGAGGCTATGATTCTCATCGAGATCGAAGAACTTAGTTGGGGAAGAGAGCATTTCTCCCTAAGGGCCAATGACAATTTATTAAATAAAGAACTTGATCTGAGCGAAGAAAATTGGAGTATGCCCCATATTAAGAAAGTTGCCCTTAAACTCTGAACTGCTTCAAGGTATAACAAGAGGGTCCTCCCATGGTCATTTAGAGAAGGAGACCTCATCCTAAGAAAGACTAGTATCAGAGGATGGAATGCAATAAATGGAAAGCTCACAGCGAATCCTCGATAAAGGGGCTTATAGAGTCACCGACCTATCTAGAAAAGAGCTACCTAGGGCATGGAATGTCATTAACTTGAAGAAGTATTATAGTTCATTCGAGTTTTTATTTTTGTTATTACGACTTCAGTGTTGTAAATGAACAATCTTGATGAATGAAAAAAGAAAAATTCAGCAAATACTCTATGTTCACTCTCAGTCCCCTGATTAAGGCATTGCAAAAGGGACAACTAATTCCTAAAGCAATCAAATCATTGTTATTGGGACACCAAATCCCTAAAGCAATCAAATCATTGCTAAAAGGACAGCGAGTCCCTAAAGAAACCAAATCATTGCTAAAGGGACATTGAATCCATAGAGCAACCAAATTATTGTTAAAGGGACAATAGACCCCTAAAGCATTACATAATTGGTTTGCTAAAGGGACATTAGAACCCTAAAGTAACTAGGAAGGGCGCATTTGGGATTGTGGACCCCAAACTCATTCAGTTCATTAATAGGATGTTGGATCCACAAGGTAGCAAAAGCACGCATTCGGGACCACAAATCCTACACTTATTCAGCTCGCTAAAGGGGCGTTGGACCCCCAAAATGGCCAAAACAATTATGGATATTAGTTCTATTCAAAAGAATGACAATAATAAAAGGGGGAATATTCAACAAAATTTATTACTATTCACATTCTAAACATCATCAACTTTACATAGAAAGCCTATAACCTATTTCTATATACGAGTGCCTACTTGAAAGAAGTCAAGAAGGTAGCTTGGTGCGTACTAGTGATGATTAAGCACTAGCCATGGCTACTTCAAAGGTTCCTCGAGATGCCACACCTGTCTCTTCCTAGTTGGTTAGTTAAGGAGAAGGCTTCACATCCCTATGCAGCCAAGACATACCAAGCACCCTCAGTAGTAGTCAAGTGGATAAAGGAGGGAGAGATAGGGATGCAATTTTACCCGCCCTCGCGGGTAATACCCGTGACGGGGGCGGGTAATACCCGTCAAATTTTCTCCGCGGATATAAATACCCGTTTAGTGTTATCCTCGTTTAATAAACGGGGCGGGGGTGGTTCCCCCCGTACTCGCGGGTACCCGCAAAAAATTTATATAAATATTTTATATAAAATTATTAAAAAACTTAATTATATAAATTAAAATATTGTAAAGTTATATAAATATAAATCAAAGTATTTTAGGTGTTTGACATTAATTTTAGATTAAGTTGTGCTAGACAAGTTTTGAAAAATTATAGTATTATACTTTTTTTCATTTTTTCATTTTTTATTTTATTTTTTTTATTTTTGTGAATTTTTTTTACAATTTATTGGGTACCCGCAGATACATGTTTACCCGCGGGGGAAAGATAAACGAGTACCCGCACAAATATGGAGGCGGGGGCGGGGGATGGGGGCCTACTACCCGTCCCCGCCCCGCCCCATTGCCATCCCTAGGGAGAGCGGTGAAACCCCTCCACGCCTGACAAGAACTATAGCAGAAGCCATACGTCTTCCCAATAGCAACAGGATCTCATTATCCTACTGTATATGCCTGGAAAGATAGGCTTCTACTATAGGAAGCATGCTAATCAAGCAACGTAGAGCAATTACTTGGTCCTCACCGAACCATTATGCATGGAGAGGAAGGCCTCCACCAAAAGAACATGCAAGAAAGAAAGGGAGCACCTTCAAGGATTTTGGAAAGAAATGAAAGATGTTTTTTGAAAGAGATATGGCCCATAATGCACCCATAAAAAATAAAAAAAGGCTACTCTCTGAAAAAGACCAGGTTTCCAACATACTAGAAAACAAAAGAAGGGAGCGAGTGATAACCCCATCACAAATATTCTCTATTTATAGATGCATTCTTAATGGCCCCCAAAAAGGTGAACTGGAAATACATTCAAAGTTATGCTTAAGTGCTCCTCCCCTGTGATTGACCACAAATGTAATGGGCAGTTAAGAAACAATGAAGAAAACTCATATTATCATTAATACATGTTTAATTCCCCATAAATTGAAGGTAACTATTCCCAAGCAGGTGTAGATTGCCACAAGGTCATAGAGTAAAGGTTGCTAAAGGGATGTTGGATCTCTAAAAGCACCCAAGTCCTAACTTTCCACCAAATTACCATAACGAAGACTGCCGAAAGGGTGACAAGTTCCCTAAGTTCACTTACAAGTATAGTGTTGGTGTATGCCCTAGAGGCCAATTTGTTTTGACCGTACTTGTTTACATTGTATTATGCTATTTATTTAATAGATAAGACATTTCATTTATTGTATTATTTATAATAAACATAATAAAGTCCTTAGAATAATAAGTTTAATGTCATAGGACATCAAGTGGATGATTGATTGTGAGATCCTATTAGATAGAATTAGAAGACTAATCTTAAATGTCCCTAATCAAGTATTATTATTAATTAGGGCAACAATAATGCATTGAGATTAGTATGTGCGTAGACTGATGGCCACATCTCACGGGTTATGGATATGAGATATCAAGTCTTCACATTGGTACATATTACAGTAATGATGTACTAGACTGACCCACCATGATAACGCTGCATGGATCATTACGTAAGTGTCATAAGCGATTCTCAAAGTGATAATGGTGTATGTGGTTCTTTGACTTGAAATCACTACATTTCCTACATGAGGAGTTGTATGTTTTAATGCCATCAAACATCATCTGTAACAAGGTGATTATAAAATTAGTTATTGGACATACCGCGAATCATGCAGAGGGATATGAGCGACTAGATAGTAATTGTCCCTCCTACATAACAGGAGCGATATCTTCGAGCTCCCTGATTGAGTGAGACTATGAAATGCATGGTCATGCTTAAAAGAGTCAATATAAGATATTGATCTCATTTGTTATTACTAAGTCTACTCGAGTATCAGGAAATGGAAGATTGAACTATACAAGGGTGACATGTTTTATGCCTTGTGTTCAATCTAGATATATCTAGACAAAGGGACTAAACTATACAGAAACATTGATCATGGAAAGGTTATGTCACTGACATTCTTATTACTTGGGTAGCAACGATGTGTTGCTAGATATCGATCAATGCTTGTAATATTAAAATAGGATTTTAATATTACTACTAATATCATGAGAACTTATAGGGTCATACACATAGAACAGACTGAATTGGAACAATGAGAATCTAAGTTGGACTGGGATTCTTGGTACGCGTAAAATACACTAAGAACAAGTGCATTCTATCGCAAAGTAATATAGGATTTGAGTCTCAGTTGTCGATCCCACGAGAAATAAGTGGTAATTATTAGATTCGTAAAACTCTTGGTTATTTAGACAATCAAAAGTGTAAGAGAAATTAAAATTAAAATTAAAAAACAAACAAAGAAAAATAATGATCAGTCAAACAATGTAAAGATAATCAATTAGAGTGAGAGAGACTAGGACGCAAAGTTCACTTGAATCCAATTAATCATATTTTCACTCATTTATGATGTAAGATAATTCTCTTATCAATATTCTCTTATTTGCTATTAAATCCTGATGGTCATGGATGAAATAATATTCTATTCCTAAATTAAATCACCTATTTGGTTATTTAGTTGAATTAATTAGGAATGCATTAAGCCACAATTCAAGAGATGAACTAACATATCATCAATTCCATTTATAGGATAAATTGATGTTTGGTTATTCATCAATCTAATCCTAAATTTATCATATAGGTCCACTCACTAGATGCGAATAGCCACTGGTCAAACAATGAATTAAAATATGCCACAAGCGATCAAGTTATGACAAGAATGCAAGCAATATGATAAACCCTAAAAGAAATTACCTTAATCAAATTCGAGATCAAACCTAAATAATTAGGAAAACAATATCCTCCATAACTCTAGCTACTCATGTTCAATACAAATAAACTCATATCACAATACAAATCCATGGAAAGAAAACCCAAAGAAGGGGAAAACTAGAAGGAAAGAGAAATTAAAACCCCTTTTTACAGTGATTATGATTTTCAAGCCTTCAAGAATTGAATCCTTCCTTTGAGTCCTTCCTCCAAAGTCTGCTGCTGCAAAAGTGCTTTCTCAAGATTAGGGATTTTCTATGTGTTGTTTTAATTATGGCGTAACTCCTCTTATTTATAAAATTAATGTGTTTTGTTACGCGACCAGTGCCTAAGCGCTGGCTTTCGGGTGCTCAAGCATTAAGCCACTAATCCAGATACGCGCTGTGTAACGCGTTGTGCGCTGAGCGCTGGGACACTGAAACACTGTTACTATATAGGCTTTGAGTGCTTGGGCACTCCACTCCCAACGCTCAAGCGCTGGACGTCTGATTAGATTTCTTCTTTTTCTTGCTTCTTTAAATGCTCAGTCTTCTCCATATGTAATTACTTGCCAAAAACACGTAAAACATGTAATGAGAACACAATTGAAAATACTAAAATTATAACAAAACTTGAGAACAAAGTTCAATCACAAATATCAAAAAAGGCTAGAAAACCAAGGAATTAAACTAAAAAAATATGAGATATTAAAGGTTCATTAATTCTATCATGGGCTAAACTCATAACAAATGAGTCCAAGGTTGCCCAACTAGCCTTATTGCTACTCTCACTCGTATAAGGAAGTCATTATTATAAATAACACTATTAAAAGGCTATCAAGGCGTGTATCATGAATCCTAGCCACACCCTAAAAGAAATAATGAGTGAAAGAGTAACAGGTTTCTCTTCTATTCGTACCTAGCACTATGCTAGAGACGTGGGACTCCAAGATTATGGTTGTTAGACGTTTGTGTGTTTGTTCATGTGGATAACGTAGAGGCACTGTCATTGTTGCGGTACTAGTGATTTGCTTTGATCATTTTTCTTTCTGGCTTCGAGAGGTAAACTAAAAAAATCACGAATCATGGCTCTCCCTTTCGCATAGATCCTTGGTGGGAATTCTTTTTTTGTTGTGTTTTTTTTTTGTTCCCGTAATTCCCAACATATAGGACCATGGATCACAACCTCTATAGGACCACAAATCCCAACTCCTTTGGGACTACGAATCCTAACTTGGTTGAGGTCCCTAAAGCTCACCTACAAGTATGGGACCATGGATCCTAGCTCCTATAGGACCACAAATCACAAATTTGTTAAGTTCTCTAAAGTACATTAGTAAGCGCGAGACCTCAGATCTTAATCATTATAGACCTTCGGCCCCTAAATGCCTCAAAAATCCCAAATGTGAAGTCTCGATTCTGAACCCCCTAAAGGATTTGGGCCTTAGGAGTAGGAAAAGCAAATTAAAGCAATGTGGAACCAAAGAGACAAAATATTATAAAGGCCCAAAGCTTGGTCGAAAATATATCTTTACAAAAATCAAAAGCCCACTTGGGCTAATAATAACATATAGAAAAGGTAAAAACTTAGACTACAATAGGGTTGTTTTTAGCCACCACCTCTGCTCCTTCTTCATCAAATTAGTCTTGGACCCGCGCTGTCTGGGCCAGGCGCAGCTTGCTCACCCTCATCTTCATCTTCATCCTCCTCCTATATGGGGACTATCTTCTAGTCCTCCATGATACCAAGGTGGTCCACTTTGGGGAACACCTTAATATCTGGATAGATGACTGAGATTTGGGCTAAAGCATTATAGAAGGATGTCTTAGTGGAATTAGTCCAGCTGTTTAAATACTTGAGCTTCTCCGCCTCTAGTAACTTCTTCTCTTACTTTTAATCCCCAACCTCCGCCACTTGCTCCTCTAACTCCTTTAGCGAGCCTCTAGATTCATCTTAGTTAAAGAAAAATCCTTCACAAACCCTTCCACCTACCTGTTCTTCACCTTAAGTCTATCGGCTTTCTTCTTCAATTTGTCATTCTGTCGGGCAAGACTCTAAACCTTGTTACCTACACTAGCAACCTAGTTCTCAACATCCTCCAAACTCGCTTGGAGCTTAGACACTTTCTCGCTTAAGAGTTTGTTGTCTAACTCTAGGACAAACATCTTCTTGGCACCTATGGTCTTCTCCAAATAGTGAGTAATGTATGCAGACTGATATTTGAGTTTTTAGAGGTGAAGGTAAAGTTCGGAGGGTGAGCACACCTTCATCTTGTTCATCTCAATATCCTGGGCAAAGAAAACATCAGAATGCCTGAGGATGTCGAAGGAGTTATCCCAGATACTATCAGAAGCAGAGGAAGAAGTAGTTAGATCAACGATCCCCTGGGCAATGTACGTCGAAGACTCGTGACTGTCTAAAACACAACTTGAAGAGACCTCATAGGGCACGAGCCTAGCTACCGTCGCCTTTTTGGGGCGACTCTCCTCCGCCTCATCAGCCCCTTTTCATTTTTTTCCTAAGGATGAGAGAACCAGAACTTGAAACACCCCTAGAGCCGGTGGCAGGACCGCTAGCTGATTTTCAGACCCTGGAGTCAATCCTTATTGCCTTAGAATCAATAGCAGATGATTTGGCCCTTGAGTCGACAAAACTCCCTATCTTGGCCTTGTTATTCCTCACGACCTTCATTAGCTCTCTGACATCTCCAAAGTCTGCCATGTTGTCTATAAAAAGAATGACAATAGGGTTATGAATACAAATATAATTAAAGAAACGAAATAAGTCATTAAGGATGGGTGACGACACCTATCTCATACTTACGAAGGTAACCTTGAACCTCCGGGGCACTCCAGTTTATTTTCTTCGAGCATTGAAGATTTTCAAACTTCTTGGTCACATCAACAAAGAAGTTGAAGGCCGCCTGCTCAGCCACGCTCAGTCGTTCCTAATTTGTATGGAGCACTACTTTGAACTTAAAGCACCCATTCTAACTCAAAGGGAAGTGTGGCCCACCATCTTCACCAATAAAGAACGGAGCACGACCCACATGACTCCAGAGTTTAAGAATTCGTCTTTGAAGTCCTTGTATGATTCATCATACAACTCAAAGCATTTTCAGTGCATGTGATTTCGGATGATGATCCAGACTGATTTGTTTCCCCCAGTTGAGCCCAAGATGTCAAACATGTAGAAGAGAAGGTTGACACGTGGCTTCACCTCGAAGTGCCAACACACGATCTCGAAAGACTGGATGTAGACCTAGCTGATAGGATGAAGCCAAGAAGGAGCAGCTTCAATTTGATTCAACATGTCAACATAAAACTCTAAGAATGGAATCCTTAAGTTAAGCCTGGTGAAAAAGGTCTCACACACACACACACACACACACTCACACACACATATATATATAGGGGTTTAGGTCGTGGCATGCTACAAACGCGTTCGTCCCCACTATTCGATTGAACTAAGTAGTCCTCCTTGGAAGACTAATCATGCGTAAAAAATATATAGATGAGAATGTTCATAGTCTCTTCATATGAGTTGAAACAGGCAATCTCTGAAGGCTCCTCATGGACCTAGGAGAACTCATTGGAAATGGGGGCCAAAGAATACAGCAACTCGAGCCTTTGCTCTACCTATGACGACAGAGTCCGGAGCTCGTTCAGTACCTACAGAGGTAGAAGACTCATCAGAATCACTACTTATAGGCCCCTTAAGCCAATCCAATGCCCTCTCTACATCAGAGGTTGAATGACGCCTAAGAATGATTTCCATGAGCCTCCTTTTCAACCACTTCGGGGAATTGGTAGTGGGTGCCTACCTCCACACCTCAGAAATAGAAGCACCCCTGAGGACCCTTCTTCGCCGCGCACGGTGCAACAGAGATGGTGGCTACTCTAGAACCTCCAAAGAAGAACCTTTTTCCCCTTTGTTTTGCAATATTCTAATCTCAAAAATAAGATCAGAAAGGAAAAGAAAAAGGAAAAAAATGGTACCTTTTGAAGGGAGAGGAAGAGCAATGTGCAAGGGGGTTGCTAACGGAAAGCAACGAGTTGTTGCAAGAAGCATATTTGAATGCCTGAGATTTTCGTTGGAGGACACAATAAGGAAAAAATAGTAGAGACGAGTAGAAATTAGTAAAAATGACACAAAGACCTATGATCTCCTATTTATAGAGGAGAGGTTTAGTAATCGCCACCCATTAATGGGGGCAAAGTCATCCAAGACTATAATTCAAAATAATGATGAGGCGTGCAACCCCAAGCTTAGAATTACACGTAGACCAACCAGTGAACGCCACGTGGTTGAAAGGCTGCTAGCACGTAGGCGAAAAAAACATGCACTTAGCAGTTGAAGTGCCTTAGACAAGGCAAAAGTCACACCTAATTGAGACATTTATTAACTTTCCATTACGGAACATGGTCCATTAAGGAGCACTGTACTCTGACGTTGTACGCTTAGTCCATGATGGTCAAAATATGGGAGGCTTAAAATAAAGCTATATCGGAGCCCGGCACCATGATAACTATTGAGGCACCAGCCTGGGGACAGTGATCCATTCTAAAGTTTTGGGCCTCTAAAGGCCAAGCCTATTAACAATAAAGAGATGACCTATGACCTTAAGCAGAAGAGTCATCCTAGATGGACTAATGAGACACCAACAAGCATGTCGAAGTGAACCCACAACTTAGAGTCCCTTTAGAGTATAAACTTCCATGTACATTGCCAGCTACCAAAGAAATTTTTTTTATATATAACAACATTAAAGATGATGGTATCTATCCTTCATTTTCAAGACCTCCAAGCTTGAGAATTACTTAACAAGAAGTTAGTTTTAATCCAAACAGCCTAAAAGCACCGAGATAAAATATTAACCACACGTTAATGGTGTTAACAAATAACTAACTCATGAATAGCTAAGTATAGAACATATGTAAAATTTCAATTGTAGAAATAATAGAATCATTTATCATATGATTTTTTTTGTTATACACGTATTATTTGAAATTTTAAAAATGTAGAAAGAAATAGAAAGACAACACAAACGAAACACAAGCATACGCAGATGCAGCATTTAAGAGGGGAGGCATGGTGAAGCATGATTGGTTATGAGAGCACCAAAAGAGCTGCTGGCAGAGCCACAGGTGAGTCAGAAGAAACCAAATTAGGCTTGTTGGCATTCGTGGACACCACGACCCTACATCCACTCTACTCTAGTGATGAGCACTGACCAAGGTCTTACTACATAATACGAGCCCTAATGCCTTAGCCCTTTACAAGCTACGTTAGCTATTGCACCTACATCATCCACGTATGTTACATTTATTGCCACCCTTTTCCCAGGCAGATATTTTCCCATAAAAGATGCAATAATATTCCGAGATTATTCAGTTATTTTTTTTTTAAATGAGTTTATGGATATTTTATGTGACTTTATAAATATTTACTTATTTACTTTTAGATATTTATGTCAAAAAAAACTTTTAGATATATTAAATGGATTTTTAATTATTTATTGTAATATGCACTCAGCTCATAATCACACTTCCCAACTACAAGCTACTCTCATGTAACTAAATTGCCACGTCTGATTCACACAAGACACAGTACCTATGCAATGCATGAAACTTCAGCACGCAGTTTTGTGAGAAATATAATAGCCGTACATTCATTCATTATGATGACAGGGAGAGATAAAGAGAGAAGGCTAGTGTGTGTGCGTGTTTGTTTGTGACAAAGATGTAACGAGGGATTGCAGCGGAACTAAACAGAGATAGAAGTGAACAAGACCAGTAAAGAAAATTTGGTGGGTGGGGATGGTAGAGCCGGTACCAGGACAAATGCAAAGGGGAACTCCCAGGCTCTGCAGCTGTTTTTACTAGAACTCATGTATATCATCTATATATAAAAGGGTTGCAATATTTATCCAATTAAATTAATCACTTATTTATATATTATTAATTATAAATTTAGTAGCTACTTATCTAATTGATTTAAGAAAAAAAAATAGTTTGCACGGACGACTTTTCCCATAAAAAGTACAAAAAGAATGAATGAGTGGATAAAATAATTTGTAATATGAGATTAAAAAATATATATTAAAAAATTTGAACTACTCTGTAAAAAATTTGTGAGAGAACTGTACGTACATCTAACACTAACAGTATTGTTTGATTTAATCACTTTTAAAAAATGATACAATTCGTTATTTAAATTAATTAAATTAATCATACTTTGTATCGTGTTAATTGGCATGGATATCAAAACCTCACAAGGTAACTTAGATCCCCATATATAAAATTCATTGGTTTTTCTTTCATTTGTCTTGATTTCCGGTTTTTTTTTAAAGAAGCTGGATATTAGATAGGCTTGGGTTGAGAAAAGAGCTTCAACCTTTTCTTTTGTTATTTGCAAAAAAATAAAATTTAACGGAATTAGAGTTATAAGGTGTAAAAGTCAATTTATCAATAATGTTTTTTTACCATTAACTTTTTTTAATTAAAAAATAATTTTTGTATCACTAAATTTAATTTGATATTTTATATAAATACTATATTCTGATGTGAGTAAAGTGGATATTAAAATATATTATATTTCAAAATGAAATAAACGTTGTATCTCGATATGAGAAATGTGTAAGTTGTATATTAAATTTTAAGTATACAAATAATGAAATTATTTTTAATTTTCTCTTGCACTTTTAATGCTTCATGTTTCAACATATTTTATATCTAGTATCACTATTTAATTTCTTCTAGCTAGAACAAGTCAAGAGAAAAAAGTGGAATTATTTTAAAACTACAAGTAAAAAATTTAAAGGATTATATTTTGTGGTTGTAACTGCTTTTATACACTCTTCAACTTCTCATATTGTAATTACAGTATTTTTATTCTAAACTGTGTAATTATAATGAACTCCATTACTGCTTATGTTTTTTTAATCTTGACTAAAAATAAAAAATGAAGATTGAGGGACACGTTGTGGGCTGATATGCCAGTAAAATATAATTTATTTAATGTTATAAATTTGAACAGATTAATTGCTAAAACTAGTAGAAAAGATAGAAGAGCAAGAGAGTTAATTGGAAAAAAAAGGTAAAAAGTATTTGGATCCTCACCTCAATAGTCTATTTTCGAATCTGGCTCTGCGTGGCAGTATCCACAAGAAGGAGAACGAGGGAGAATTCAACTCAACCGCGTGATCTACAAGGATTTGCTCAAATGAAGTGTCGTTTTCATCTTGAATTTCGTTTTAACACGGAGATGTATCCATTGGTGGGTTCAGCTCTGCTCTCATGTTCCTTCTTTTTTCTTATACATTTCGATGCATACAAAATATACTTTAGTTTTATCCTTTAGAGCATGTTCAGTACGTAGCATAGTATGTGAGGATATATAGCGCTTTGTTTCATTTTGTATAGATTATGGCTCTTTTATATGGTGTACCTAAGAATAAATTGAATTCACGATTTCATTCCAAGCACTGATCGACTCCTTTAATTGTTATTACAAAATAATTCTCTTCGTGGGTATGGTAATTAGAAAATCCACTACAATCAGAATAGGCTTAGTTATATCTCATAAAACCAAGTCATTGTTAAGGTCTGCAGTATGCCCTAATTATAAACAAAAATGATCATCTTACACCCCAAAAAAGGGGTGTAAGTACTGTTCCACCATTTTGAATGGATGTAATTGAGTGAAAGAAAATGATAGAAAAAAGTATGTATAATAAATGGTATTAGATGAGGTATGAAAAGGGGTGTATGCACTATTTGAGGTAAGAATATAATTGTTGAATTATAAAATGCGGTAGCCTTCCATTTTCCTTAAATTTCGTCAAACAAAACAAATAATATAGTGTTGTTAGAAAAAAGTGTTGCTTTTCACTACAACATTTCTTAAATAAAAAGTAAAAGTTGCGTAAAAAAAATTGTAAAACCAAATTTCACCAAAATGAAAATTGTAAGAAAAAAATTATGGCGATAAAATGTGTTGTAATAATAATAATAATAATAATAATAATAATAATAATAATAATAATAATATATTATTATTATTTTTTTTTTTTTAGTACCCTACCAACGTAATACATATTTGCATTCCCTCTATAACTCTATTACTTAACAAGTGCAGAGAATTCAACCTCAGTTTCATACAAATATTAGAAACTTTACTAGTGGTACCGACCAGCACTTCGAATGAGAGTGAAATTGTATACATCAGAATGAGCTCAGTCTGGAGTGATGACTTTCACTAGGAGAACCCGTGAGAAGATAAATACAACAACAACAATCCTTTCAGTTCTGCACAGCAACGTGGTCGGAATGAGACTATACTCTCCAACTTAGTCATACTCTGACAGTGTACTGCAATCTTTGGACCAGAACAGACAACAACAATGCTTCTGACAATTCATGATCAACCATGCAAAGTGCTTGCCCCAGGTCCCATGGTATGACCTTAAATCATTTATGAGCTCCGCACTTCTTGTGTGTTGCATATGCCTCCGTTGCCCGCATGTTTCCTTCATGTTTTATCTCGGATTCCGACAAATACAGACAGTCTTGTGATGAGTGAGTGTTTCATCCAGTGAAACTCCGTGACATAACATTGGAGCTCTGCTACTACTATTTCCAGCACTGCTATGAGAAAGTTAACACACAGACATAGTGCTATGGCTGCCTCAACCTTCAATCTTTAGAAGATATATAGCTCCTGTTGGGATTAATTTTGAATTCAATTAATGGCAAGATAAGGGAGAGATATGTTTAATGTTTGTTTTTAAATAGGAAATCAGAAAAGTCTTATCTTGATAATGATAGGATTGTGAGTAGTTGAATATCATGTAAATTATTATGGGCTATAAATACTTGTATGGGTGAATTGTTAAAGTTATGAGTACTAGTGTGAAGATTAATGAGATGCCTGGTAGAGATGTTGAGATAATTGTGAGGGGTTGTGGGAAAGAAGAAGTTGAGAGTGCACACAAACATAATCTTGTAATACTACATTAAACTTTGTGCTTATTTGTGTGATGATTTCCCTAATTAATCATATTTATACAAGCATGTGTAGAAGAGCATGCGGTATTCTCCCGACAAATAGTATTAGAGCTGATGATTCAAATGAGCTGCACGATGATACAATGTTCTTTTGGCCTCTTATGTTGAAAGTTTTCCTAATAAAGATCAGATGATGTATCTCGTTATGATGAGGACTAGTGTGCCAAAAGTCTTATTGAAGACGAGGTCAAGTGACACATTTCATTTAACGATGGTGCAAGCATGAGAACAAAGATTTGATTGAAAGATTTATTTGACAATTGTATTCTTGGTAGGTGGTATGTTGATGAAGAGTTTTAATGGTGGAGAAGATTTGAAGATTCGCAGAATGATCCTTAATGATAGAATTTGGATTAAGGTGAAGATTGTTGGAATTGACCAAAATTCTTATTTTGATAAGAATTGATAGTTTCCTATTATATTGAAAAATTTAAATTTTGAATTGTAATTAATGCCAAGATAATGGAGAGATATGTGAAATATTTGTTTTTAACTAAGAGAAGAATGTCTTATCTTGAATTCTTGATAAGGATAGGATTGTTAGTGGTTAATTGCTATGTAACTTGTTTTGAATTATAAATACTTGTATTGAGGAATTGGTAGAGTTATAAGAATGAATATGAAGATTGAAAGACCTGATACACTACTAGAAATTTGAGTTTTAGAGATCGAAAAATCGGTCTCTAAATCAAGAAAATCGATCTCTAAAATAATTAGAGACCGATTTAGAGATTGATTTAAATCAGTCTCTAAAAGCCTCGTCGCTAAATATTAGAGACTGATTTAAAAGAGACCGATTATTTCAGTCTCTAAATCAGTCGCTAATTTTCGATCAAATATTGGTCAATTATATTTTAAAAAAAGTACATTAGAGACCTATTTAGAGACTGATTTTTCAGTCTCTAAATCGGTCTCTAAATCAATCTCTAAAAGTATAAATATATTATATATTTTATAAAATCGGTCGCTAAAGCAGTCTCTAACTAGAGACCGATTTATCGGTCTCTAAATCAGTCTCTAAATAAAACTTTTGAATATATTATATATTTTTTAAAATCAATCACTAAATCGATCTCTAATTATCAATCTCTAATTCGGTTTCTAATTTGTGATATGAATTTGTAATTATTTTTAAATTTATTAAAATCCAAATTTTTAAAACACCATTTGTAACGACCCGGGACTACCTGCAGGATTGATGAATGTCTCCACAAACCAACACGGGTCTTTTTAGCGTACTTTGTCCTCACTCACACGCATCCTAGTAAACTTCCCAAGAGGTCACCTATCCCACAATTGCTCCAGGTCAAGCACGCTTAACCATGGAGTTCTTATGTTCTAGGTTCCTGAAAAGAAGTTGCAACTTGTTGATATAGCTACACCAAATCAATTCCTTTAAGTCATCCTCAACTATGTAGTCCCATACCTGCACAGTCTCTGAATCCCTCTCATTCCAGTGCGTATTCAGTTCATTCATGCAGACCCTACGCCTAGAAGCCTGCCAGGAACCGCTCCTTGTCCGTGCTTCATTGCACTGGCGATCACTCCCCGCCCTCGTCGGCCCCGGGACGCCACATGCCCACCAACTTCCGCTTGGTTCGTCCCCGAACCACACCGTACTGCGAGAGGTCCCGTCTCTGATACCATTAATGTAACGACCCGGGACTGCCTGCAGGATTGATGAGTGTCTCCACAAACCAACACGAGTCTTTTCAACGTGCTTTGTTCTCACTCACATGCATCCTAGGAAACTTCCCAGGAGGTCACCTATCCCACAATTGCTCCAGGTCAAGCACGCTTAACCATGGAGTTCTTATGTTCTAGGCTCCCGAAAAGAAGTTGCAACTTATTGATATGGCTACACCAAATCAATTCCTTTAAGTCATCCTCAACTATACAGTCCCATGTGGCGTCCCGGGGCCGACGAGGGCATGGAGTGATCGCCGGTGCAATGAAGCACAGACAATGAGCGGCTCCTGGCAGGCTTCTAGGTGAAGGGTCTGCATGAATGAACTGAATACGCATCAGAATGAGAAGGATTCAGAGACTGTGTAGGTATGAGACTGCATAGTTGAGGATGGTTTAAAGGAATTGATTTGGCGTAGCCATATCAATAAGTTGTAACTTCTTTTCGGGAGCCTAGAACATAAGAACTCCATGGTTAAGCATGCTTAACCCGGGAGCAATGTGGATGGGTGACCTCTGGGAAGTTTCCTAGATGCGTGTGAGTAAGGACAAAGCACGCCGAAAAACCCGTGTTGGTTTGTGGAGACACTTATCAATCTGTAGGCGATCCCCGGTCGTTACATTAATGGTATCGAGACGGGACCTCTCCCGATGCGGTGTGGTTTGGGGGACGAACCAAGCGGAAGTTGGTGGGCATGTGGCGTCCCCAGTGGCCGACGAGGGCGGGGAGTGATCGCTGGTGCAATGAAGCACGGACAAGGAGCGGCTCCTGGCAGGCTTCTAGGCGGAGGGTCTGCATGAATGAACTGAATACGCACCGGAATGAGAGGGATTCAGAGACTGTGTAGGTATGGGACTGCATAGTTGAGGATGACTTAAAGGAATTGATTTGGCGTAGCCATATCAACAAGTTGTAACTTCTTTTCGGGAACCTAGAAAATAAGAACTCTATGGTTAAGCGTGCTTAACCTGGAGCAATTGTGGGATGGGTGACCTCCTGGGAAGTTTCCTAGGATGCGTGTGAGTGAGGACAAAGCACGCTGAAAAGACCCGTGTTGGTTTGTGGAGACACTTATCAATCCTGTAGGCAGTCCCGGGTCGTTACACCATTGAAATAACTGAAATAAAAAATCATTGAAATAATTGTATTATCTATAACTGAAGTAACGTAATAAGAAATGAAAGAAATAAATAGTGCATTAAAAAGAAAACACCATTGAATTATTCTGTTTATCTACAGTATACATTACAATCATTTATTTATTTCAATAAAAAAATTGAAATAGGAATAAGGGCATTCATATGTAGAATATTTGTTAAAGTACATGAATATTTCAATGATCGTAAAACTAGATTAGAAAAATGTTATTACGGTAGTCTGCATTATATCCCTAACGAAGGTATTCAAATCAGTTACAGCTGACCCACCATTTGCAATTGCATGCTGACATATCTGCTGAAGCTTTCTGGCTCTTTTCCTGGTTTCTCTAGCAATGTCACTATCCAAATCCATGAATTTCTGCACGAGCCTTGCAATTTCATCTTTCTTTACCAAAGCATTTACTTTAACATCTTCTTTCACCCTCCAGCCAACTTTCCAATCCTCCACTATCATCTTATTGTCTAGTGCTTGGTCCATAATTATTGGTCCACAAGAAAAATCTGATTCTTGTGGAGTGAAAACTTTTCTTGTTACAGCTTTTGCTCTTCTTGCATTGGCTTTTAATGAAAATAGAGAATTATTCTTTCTTTTGGTTAACGATGTAACTGGAGGCACATTAAAATTTTCTCCCTCAAATCTTGCAGACTGTGATCTATCCTGTAATTTTTCAAGACAATATAATGAAGAAGTCAGGCAAAATTCAAGAAAACTCCACAGAAAGAGAGAAAAAGAAAGAAATGAAATGAATCGCAACCATCACAAAGAACTAAGAAGGTAAAACAATGCAGAATTGGATACATCAATTTTCTCACAAGGTGCTTTAATTGGAGAACAACCCAAGTCTGCATTGCATATTGGACAATGCTTTAATTTCTCATCTATTAGCTTTCTATCTATGCATTCCCTGCAAACTGTTATTGAACTCAAGATTTAGGCTCACATCTAGAGAATGAGAAACAGAAAGGTAGATGGAAAAGAAAAATAATGAAATATATTCATGAAATAAAAGATAAGAAAACAAAAAGAAAGGGGATGAAGGTGATTGAGGCCTAGTTTCTAGCATAATCAAACACAAGTCTTAGTCACTGAATCTGAAATGACTAAGCATAAGCACATGCTCAAAAAATGCAAGAAGTGCAATAAGAAGCAGCAAAATCAACAAAAATAAAGAAAATTGCCTATGACTTCATTTGGAAGACCTTAATCCTGTCACTATCTGTTAGAAATCTGAGGCTTATCAGTTAATTAATATTTTCCTACTGAAAATGAGTCCTATGAATATATTAGGGTGTGCTTGGAAAGAGTGAAAATAGAAGAAAATCAACAAGTAATTTAGGTATGTCTCTAGATACATCTCTTATTTTCAATCCTTCATTTTCTACCTTCTCATGTTCATCATAAAATTGTTATTCTTAAGTGACGAGCACCTTTGGCCTCTCAAGGTAGATGTTATAGAATTCTAGTGCTGGATCTTTACTATTTTTCTGCAGAGATCGAATCCCATCTTGTTTCTTGAACCACTTCCACACAGGATAAACCTATGAAAACAATTTCAATATATTAGAAATAACAATGTCTTGCCATCACAAAATCATACATACAGGCATACTATCAAAATTCAAGAAAGTGTCACATCATTGTAGTAACTAATATTTTTCACAAATAGTATGATGGCATTAATAGTGGATCAAAATTAAATCCACTGATCAATATTGGACTCATATAACCCTACTAATTTGAAAAAATATATACATCCTTCTAATATGGTGACAATATCCATATAATGATAATTAACATATAGATAGTATATAACAAAAATAAAAATTACAGATAGATTAAGAATCAACTAAATGAAAAGAAATTAGCTAATTGTTGAAAAGGAACAAATCTTCCAGCCCAGAAGCAAAAAAATGGATAGTTCATAAGGACTAAAGAGGGTCTTAATATTTCTAGGCTCCCAGCAGACTAACACAAACCAAAATCCACACATAGAACTTTGGGCAGCAAAATCAACAAACATAAGGCATCATATGAAATGACGAACAGGGAATGGGAAAAGCAGGAAAAGTAGAGTTTCTAGCTACTATCTATATATAAGTGAGAAAGACAGACCTCCAAACATTGCTCCACGAGCTGCCGACTCCTAGCATAATCATTACTCCTGTAATATCCAACAGCCAGAAGATAAAGCTTCTCTCTTTGATGCAAAGGACTTTTATCATTGCCCAAAGAAGCTGCAAATCATAATTGAGGATGAACAAGGTTAATCATGCATATAAAGGTCATAATACTTCAATAACGATCATCTCTGTGTAGGGCCATATAACAAAAGCAATAGAAAGAAAAGATGGGGCTTTGGCCCTAGTGATAGTTGCCTCTACTCAGCAGTATAAGCAGCACAGGCTATCCATTTTTTTCTTTCAAATAAAATTTAAAATTCTAAAATATGCATCCTTTTGATAGAAGAAATCTGATTTCCATTACTCAAGGCAGGTTAAACCATGGAACAATAATATGTGCAGTTGTATTTATTTGGAGCAAATAGGAGTAGCTAAAGGAAATTTGACAAATCTGAAAGGCCTAGTTATATAGGTGCCTTGCAAATGCTAGTTTAGTAAATTCACCATCTCACATTAAAGTTTGCTTTATAATAACAGAAAACCACAACAACCCCGTGGCAAATTTAGAGAGATTTTGAGGGCCCAGTCAATAGTTGCCTTGCATATGCTATTTTGGTAAATTTGCAATTCTCCATTCAGGCTGGCAGAATAATCAAACAACTCAATGAACACATGGGTTCTTTTATACTCTCAACATCATTACATTAGAGTTTTTATGTGTCAGAGTAATTCAAATGAAGAAAGACATAACAAAATAGAATTATAGTTTCAGTAGGTTGATAATACAATAAGGAGCAACACAATAGATATGGAGATAACTAAAATTTATGTCACCTGTCTTCATTTTCAAAATTCAAGCTCACTTTAAAGATGGCCAATTAAGTGAGACACGTTCTTTGGTTCTTTTAGTAGAAACTTTAAACTTGATTCTATTCCATTGATTTAACCGCCCGCCACCCACATCATAAGACTGAATTGCTGAAAATTCAAGTAATCCAATCTATGCCAAATGAAGGACCCGGACCAGTATATAACGCACATTCAAAGAAAACAGGATTTTATTTTATTTTTCTCCCACAGATGCGTAGCATCAATAAGACAACAAGAATGAACCAGCAAGCAAATCAAATATAAATGAAGGAACTATAAAAGATCAAGCAATAATATGCACTAAGATTTAAATTCTAACCCATTTTTCCCTCCCTCCCTCCATTTTCAATTGTGACTAGCCGTACTGTATGCATATAATTCTGAAACAGAAATCCCATTTAAGACTGACAACAGATAGTTCCACACACACAGCTTCTGTAATCTATTGACCTAAAAAAATTTAAAAAAGCTGAGAAAGGCTGCAAGGTCATAATAAATAATCATAAGTGATTAAACGAACAAGCTACAAAAGAATCCCTAGCTTAGAACAGATTCAAAATTGAAAAAAAAAAGGAAATCTAACTAATCAAGTGAAAATTGATAAATATTTCAAATGGCGGAAAGGAACTAAAACTCCAGATTAATTTTATATTAAAAAAAATCTAATCTCACTATTACAGAAAACTGGTAGGAGTGCTTGAGTGTAGAAATGAAAAGTTTTATTTTTTTGGTTAAAATGGTGAGAGAGAGAAAGAGAGAGAGAGAAAATACCTGAAGGGAGGGGATTAGGATAGCAGGAGAGTTAAGAGGTGGAGCAAATCTGGGGTGGAGTAGATCCGGGGTGGAGCAGATCTGGGGATCGGCATCACCGGACTGGTTCGTGGCGCCTCCTGGTTCGAGTGGCTATTTGCGGCATCTCCACCGTTCGCAGCGTCTCCCAGTTCGAGCATATCCGGCTGGAGCAGCTCCCGTTGGAGCAGACCGTGGAGAAGACCACAGAACGGGAGAATAGGGTAGGTAGGAATGAGGTGTTGTAGACCACAGATTTGGTGAGAGGGAGAATAAGAGAAAATGAGTTGTGGGAAATATTTTGAGGAAAGGCTGAGTTCGGGGAGAAGCCTTTTGTAGAGGCCGAATTTTCAGTCTCTAACCACTTTTTTTATAAATTTTTTTTACTTAGAGACCGAAATATCGGTCTCTAATCTTTTTTTGATTTTTTTATTTTATTTGTAACCGAATTTGCGGTCTCTACAAAATATATATATATATATATATATATTATAAATTTTTATTTAGAGACCGATATTTCGGTCTCTAAAAATAAGATATATTTTTATTTTTTTATAGCATAATTTCGGTCTCTAATCCAGTCTCTAAAAAATTTAGAGACCAATTTAGAGACTGATTTTATTTCGGTAGCAAATTTTATTTTATTTTTTTAATCAGTCTCTATTTCGGTCTTTATAGAGACCAAAATAAATCGGTCTCTAAATCGGTCTTTAAAACCCAAATTTCTAGTAGTGATAGAGATATAGAGATAATGGTGAGGAATTGTAAGATAAAGGAGATTGTGAGTATTCACAGACATTATCTTATAATCTTGTTTTGATTTTTATCCGTGAATGTAGACATATTGAGTCAAACCACGTTAAATTTTATGCGTAGTTTATATAATATTTTATCTAAAAATAACTCATATTTATGCAAACATTTATAGAAGAGGATGTGATATTCTCCAACACCTCCTTTCAATTACTTTCCCTCCCCATTAAACACTTCCATTTATAAGATAAAAAGAGAAGAGAAAGCTCTTTTTCCTATTAAACTTGTCTTTAAAGAGTTAGCAACATCAATTTTTGAAAGAAAAAATAAATTTCAATTTAGAAACATGTTTTAAGCATGCTTTCCGTTTTATTGAAAATGAAAATATAGAAAATATAATAACTAAACACGCCATATATTTTCTAAAATGTAGTAATTACTTTCACTATAAAGAATAATGTTATTTGCACAAATTTTATTTTTACAAACTCCTCACAAGACTCCCGCACAAGCCATTAGATAACCAAGACATTAATCCTAGTTCAACTTTTTTTTTAATGCTCAAGATGAGTTTACTTTAGAGTCTAAGCAATTTGTGAGAATAAGTTTGTATGCTAGTATTATTTTCCTCAATAAAATTGTTAACATGAGAGATCGTTCCATCTGAATGACAAAAATATCCTATAAGGATGGATGAATTTTGTGAGAGGGTGATTCTATTAAACGCTTGAGCACACTCGTATATGTATGTTCTGTTAATTTTTTATTATGTATAGATTAACATAGTCACTAGTTTTTTAAAATTCAGATTAATTAAATGTCAAATGTTGTAAAGTATCTATTAGTTTAGACCATTAGTGATCAATTTTGTTATTGAACTTTTATAAGCATTAAACTCATGCGGATAATATTATTTTAAGTTTGTGGATCTTGTGTATGAACTTTCTATGATGGATAGGTTAACCCATATTTGTAAACACAAGGAGAAACTTCTATACTCATCCTATATGTATTGTGATTACTCTATTGAGGTCACAAGGATTTTTGCGCTTATAAGGAATGAGAATAGTTTATCTCCTTTATGACGACAAGAATTCTTGATTATTTTTCTCTCATGGTGTTTCCTCAAAGATGTGATTTCTCTTTGGTATAAGGTAATTCTATATCCTAAATATTAATTATTGATTAGTTTATATACATGTCATGAATTAAGGTTAAAGGTAAATCCATTAATTTTATTCTTGTGGGTTTAAAATTTCTAATAATTAGTATCAGAGAATCTTTAACTTTGATTATGGTTATATAAAATTATCGATACTCGAAGTCGATCACATGCTTCAAAATAATGGACTAATGGGTAGAAAACCCAATTTCAATTTCGGATTCCACCAAGAGTTTGTTATCTTAAAACAACTCTGATATTCTTACCACAAATAATATATACACTTCTTTTCACACTCCTCCCAATATCATCATCATACTTAATTTTTCCTATCACTTTCTCTCACTTAATCACATCTATTTAAAATGAGTGTAAAAAGGGGTGTGAGGAGGAAAATGATGTATAAACATCATTTTCCATCTTAAAATTTTGTGTTGAAATCTTCTTTTTTATAATTTTTTGATGATGTTCGGTGGCTAAATCTCAATCTTTATCAATATCCCTTCTATATGATTCTTAATGGAAAACCATATTTGGGATTTCGGTGGGCTATTCTCGATAAAATCGGTTTAAATGGCTTCAAAGTTCCATGAGAACAGTTGCTGCATAGTATTGGAAAAACGGCTCACAACTATTTTTCTTCGACTCGAATTATACATATAATTTGAAAATTTTTGTGTAAAATTGGGTATGTTATAATTTTCATACTCTCACTTGTGATGTTCTTTGAATGCTCAAATAATTTATTTATTTTTTAGATTGTTTTAGGCATATAATGTTGTATATATGTTGAAATTGCTGCGTTTTTATAAACAATTATGCAAATTAAAATTTGAAAATTCATTTGGTATATTTAGAGTTATTTTGAATAATTTTGCTCATACCTACTATTTAAATCAAGGATAAATAAATTAATAAAGGAGCAGCTCCTCATGTCCTGAGTGCGTGATAAGGTGAGACGTATCATTTAAATCATAGAATAAAAATTTGTAATTAATTCTCACATAACTATGGATACTTTGGTATTGGATATTATCTTTTATGAAGCTTGATAACTATTGAGATTATTTTCACTAAATATAGTAAACAAGTGATAATTATAATTAAAATGATAATTTTGGATATTTTATTATTTAGATAAATTTTGTATGATAAGAACCATTGATATCAATAAATATATTATTTTGATGCCAAGAAATTCATGTTGATTGTGCCCTTTATTATTGTTGAGAAAATTTTTTTTATGGAAAACTTATTTAAATAAGTTTGGGCATATAAAAATTTATTTATTTAAGCATATTTTGCTCCTCTTTAATTGCCAAAACCAATTTTATTAGTTGAGCTTGATGAACTCTATAATATTTTGCAATATGATTCTGGGAGTTTCTCTTGAAATAATTTTGTTGTTCTAAGAGCATCATATTGTATCATGTATTGTATATAATTATTTTGGTATTAGATGTTTGTGTATTGGCAATATTAAAGTCCTTTGATATATATTATCAACAATTAAAGTGCACTTGTATGTGATTAATTTTATTGTATATTGTGCCATTGCAAATTTATATAAATTTCTTTCAATATGGCCATTGTGAGAATATTATTTAAAATAATTTTGATTATTGAGAAACATTGAACGTAGTGACAAATTTATATTAAGTTATTGTTGTGGTTAAGTTTTATATATCTCATAAAATTGAGAAGTAAATCTTATTTCAATAAGATTTTGTTATTGCCTTCTAATGTTTATTTTGTGAGTTATTTATGAGAGTTGTATAAAGTTCTGGTGATCTGAATCCCACTAAGTTAGCGTCCAATTTTGTTGGCTCTACACATAAGAATGAGCAACATACTATCTGAGATTAGTTATAAAACTTATATGATTATTGAGATATTGTATAATTGCATAAGTGGAGAAATTTGTTCTTAAGGTTTTCTTCTCCCTCTTCATGCCTATTTTAGAATATAGAATTATGTATGAGAGTGTGGAAATTATCTGATTGATGTAACATGAAAATTTTAGAACTCTATAACCAATTTTGTCACTGATTATTATAGTTTTTTGTGGTCATATGCTCACCTATTGTAAGACCAGTATTTTGTTTTGTAAATCTTGTAAGATCTGATCTCTAAGAGTTTCATCCAAAATATTTATAATTATTTTGGACATTTTGTATAGTTGTGAACTCGCCTTCGCGAGACCAATTATGACAAAGTATTGTATTATTAATAATGTTGTTGTATTTTCATTAAAAATTATGTTAATAATACACTAGCCCTATCGGGTTGTCTTTATTAATATGATTTCTGATGTTTTGTTAAGTGCATTAAATGATTGTGTCATTAGAGTTTTCAGTATTCTCTCGATACTAGCTATAATGGCATGATATTTAATGGTCTGTGGGAGTTTACTTGTTTATTATAATCTGGAACCCTTGTGCGGGATTATAATGACGTAGCAAAGTTGTGATAGGCAAGTGCACTAAATCACAAAAGTAACAAAGAATGAGTAGAGTATCGTTCCCATGAGGATAATATTATCAATTACTAAGTTTGTTAAATCGATACTATTTAAACTATCGAAAATATAAGAGTTGATAAGAATGTAAATAAAAAGAAAATACTAACAAGAAAATAATTAAAATTAGCAAGATTGAAAATAAGATAAAAGATAATGATGTCAAAGTGTTATGGTTCAGATTTCACTTGAACTCTTTTGATGCAAATTCAAAGATTGGTTTAACTAAGTTCTATTCCACGATTCATGATCAAATTCTCAAAATTAATCGATATTCAATCTATCGATATATTAATCATTTTCATACTACTTAGACTTAATTAATCCCTTAGTATAACCCCAAATAGAGAAGGCTTTATAAAAAATGGGGGAATAAAAAGAAAGATCGCATAACCTACAACATCTATTCCTAGTGATTGCAGAAATTATGATGTTTATCACATGTTCTAGGTTTGTGCACAATTTTCCCAAATCATACATAAACCCTAAAATCATTCTCAAATTGATCAGGTTTAGAAAAGCATTAAGAGAATAGATAAACACATAAATCATGAAATAGAAACTTAAATTAAACATAAAATTGAGTTTACATCATCCAAGAACAAGATTCATCATCACCTAACTAGAGAGGTTTAGTTACATATAGAGAAAGAAGAAGCTAAAGAGAAGAATTGGACAAACTCCATAGAAGATAGGTGGGAAGGTTAAAGAAAATCTCTAATCTTCAAGCCTGGATGTGCCCACGCCATATTAGGGTTTGTGTCATCACTTCTCTCTCTGACGATTGTTGAATTATATGCCAAAGGGACACAACTTTTATATTTATAGATAAAAAACGTGTGTTGTCCTCGCGTCTAGTGCCTAGGCACTGGGTTCAGGGCGCTCAGGCGCCCAGAACATAAAAATCAATTCTTTACTGCTTCCATGCACACGCTCGAGTGGTGGCTTACCAGCATCTAGACGTTGGTGCTTCAGAAACTTGTATGTTGTTCTGCCTTGTGAACACATGAGCACTGGACGACCAGAATGCTGAGCTGCTTTACTGCCATGTGAGTGCTTAGGCGCTTTTGAGTGCTTGGGCCCTGGACTTCCAGAGAGCTATTTTTTTATTTCTTCCTTGTTCAAGCGTCAAATATTCATCCATGTGTAATCACCTATCAAACCAATTAAAAACACATAATAAGAACAAAGTTTATGACAATAAAAACATAATTAAATTTAAGAACAAAGCTCAATAAAAAAAGAATTAGAAGATAATGAAAACTAAGATTTTGAACTGTAAAAAGAAGAGTTTTTGGAGGTTCATCAAGAAACTCAAATTGTTGTGACATATATATATATATGTGTGTGTGTGTGTGTGTGTGTGTGTGTGTGTGTATGTATAATGTTACTCATTGTTAAGTGTTTTATTGAATTGATGTAAGCAACCTTGAATGTATATATTGCTTTGTGAAACTTGACAAATGAGATAATTAAGTATTCTTCAGCAATCCAATTTTGTTATTTGGACATCTACTTTTTTCAAACTAAAAAAAAATATTTTCTTAATAATGTTGAATGGATTACAATTAATGTTAGGTTGTGTGAGTAATGGACATACCCTTTGGTGTGACATTATTTGTAGAGAAAATAATTTAAATATTTATTTTAAAAATCTTAAAAAATATTGCTTGTGCATAAATTATAGAAATATTGGTTCAACTATTTTACTCTATTAAGTGATAGAGACTTGTATATTGCAATCTGAGACTCTTAGGCAGGATTGCAATGACGCAAGGACTCTAGTTCAATTAATTGCCCAGTTAATTGAATAAGGAAAAACCAATATAATTATGGTTGCTTAAGTATAATAAATGTTTTAATGCATGATTTTCTCTAATCTTTGTATTTGTCATCGCTTTGTTGTTGCATGTTGGGACTTGTAGAGGACATTGTTGAGTCTCCTAAAGTATGTTGCAATATAGTGAGCTCCATATAGATGTCATGTTGTGTTGATATGTTTTAGTCTTAATAAGAGATGTTAAAAGCATAATTAGCTTGTAAAGGTCTAAAAACAAATTTTCTGTTTTGTACCATTATTTTGTGTTGTATTAAACTACTAGCTTGTTAAACTTATTTTGTAATAAATATTATTATTGAATCTCTAGCACAAGTAAGTTTTTGGGTCAAATTAGTTTTAGAATTAAAGAATTTAGGTAGAATTTAGTTAAGTTTTCATTATTTTTGAGTATTATAGGTTTTTATGTTCACTGGCTAATGGGATTTAAATTTTTGTTGAAACAGGTTTGGATTTAACTCAGAAGAAAGAGAAAGAGTTGCTCATTTGGTTCGTCGCCTGGCGATGAAAAAGTGTGGCAAGGCGAAGCTTCCAGTCATTTCATTGCGAGGCAATGATTCTTAATCGTGAGGCAAATTGAAAGACAAGATTTCTATGTGCTCCCAAGAGTGCCATCGCCAGGCGATAAGTTTTCATCGCGAGGCAATTTTCAAGCACGAGCTCTCTGACTTAATTCACCAGGTGATGGTGTAGAATTCGCCAGGCGATGGCTCGATGACCATCTCTCACTCTTAGCCAGTGTGTTCCATCGTGGCGCGATATTTTGTTATCGCTAGGCGATGGGTTACATTCTTTAAATAGTTGGTCATTTGAAGTGTTTTCCCACACACACATCCCGTATGCTCTGCTAGGGTTCTCACTTGGTTCCTCACCCATCCTAATTTCTTCCATTTCCCTCACTCTAACCCACTTGTTGCACTTCATTTATTTGCATTCCATCATTAGGTATATCTTCTCCCTCTATCTCCACTCTAAGGATCATGGTAAATCTTTCTTTTCCTTGTTTTCATAATGCTACCATGCTGAGACCACGAGTTGTACTTGATAACAAGTGAATTTACGAGTGTTGTGTGGCTGAAATAAATTGTGGATTTCTGATTTTTGGTTCAAGTTGTGGGTTTGTGGAATGGTAAATCAATGGCATCTTTGTTCTTCAATTACTCATTTCATGTACTTCACACACCACGTGTTTGTTAAAAATTCACAATGATTGTGCACTTCCTTGTAATCTAATTGTATGTTCAATTAGTTATTGATTATGCATGAAGCCTTGTTGACATAAATGGAAATGACATGATAACAAATTGTCTCCAAGATGTTTATCGCATGTTCTGCCTTAGGTTTAGGAGTAACATTCTTGCTTTTTGGCACTGCATGAACTTCAGTGATTGAATGCTATATTTCATTTTCAGAACATGGCATCAAAATAGGGAAAACAGAAAAAGAGGAAGCATGTTGAAGAGAAAGCACCTGAGTTTATAGAGCATCTATACTACTCCTTTGAACATCAAGAAAGGTTCAAATCTATCATCAGCAAGAAGAAGATCATCGCTGACAGAACCTTTGATTTCCACCAGGAGTCCATACTAGCGATTCAATCTGAGATTGCTCAGAGGAAATGGGCAAAGCTGACTAGATTTGTCAATGATCATTGTCCGGAACTTGTACGGGAGTTTTATGCTAACGCCTATAGAGTTTCGGGCACATTTCGTGTCTACGTTAGTTCTGTCAGAGGCAAATCAATCAGTTTTACTAGGCAACAAATTAATAAAGTTCTGAGTCTTCCTATTCCATAAGAGTGCGCTTATAAGACCAGAACCGATGAGGTGATTGATTATAATGAGTTGCTTGAGTACTTATACAGGCCAGGTGCAAAGTGGTTCAACAGTCGGGACAATATTCCCTAGAGATTCAAAAGTGTTGATATGGAACCACTCGCCAAGGCGTGGTCTGCATTTGTTCATCACACTATCCTTCCTTGTTCAAACAGCTTGGATGTCATCATTCATAGAGCACAACTTATTATTGCAATCATGAAGGGTGAATCCATCAACCTTGGTGATATCATTGCTAGGGAAATGCTCCAAATTGTGAATGATGATATTAGCACTCTGGCTTACCCATCTTTAATTTGATTGTTGTGTGCTAAAACGGATGTTCCTGCGTCAGATACCGATACCATTGGGAAGCCCACAGCCCCAATTAAAGCACAATGGATAAGAAACAACTATCTGGACCACTTGACGCTGCACCTACATCGGAGCTACAAGAAGAGGAACCTAGGGCACCTGCATTAGCTCCTGAGCCACTATCTTTGGTTGATATACAGCAGCAGCTTTCCACTATTCAGGCCACACAGGCTCTTCATAGTTAGCACATTCAGTCTCTTGGAAGGCTGAATGCTCTGTGTTTCCAATCTATGAGTAACATCGAGCTGATGATGAGATCCCGGGCTCTAGAATGGGGATTTGATTTATCCTTACTGGCTGGTGTGTCCCTTGATCCTTCCACCCAGTAGTACTTCCAGAGTATGATGCAACCGTTTATGGGGCATAGCCATGGTGTTGGTGGGTCTGGAGTTACTGCAATAGATATTGAGGAGGAACCAGTCGATAATCCTATCCAGGTGGATTAGGTTGTTGATGCTGAGGGGCATTTAGAGGATAATGTAGAGCAAAATCAGAGGCACCCGGATGATCAGACTGTTGTTGAGGATGAGAGGAGCTCAGAAGATGGTGTTGCAAAGCATACTGATGGGGTTTAGATGACGAGTCAATTGAGGGCATTTATTTATTTATTTGCTATTCTCTTGCCCAATTGAACTCTTTTGTTACTTTTCATTATTAAGGTTTTGTTAGATGATGACTGCTAATTCTCTTGAATGTTGTCTCTGCATTGAACTCATTCCTTGCTTAAATTTCAAATCTTGCATACAATTGTGAACTTAACACTTAGTTCTGCATGAGTTGTATAATTCAAGAGCTGAAATTTTGCTTGAATGTGTACCTTTTTCAGCAGCTCACTGTAACTTTAATTACAGTGAAATTGATTGTTACATGTCTTTCCTCACTCTCACACACACTTGTGAGTACTTGGACCTAAACACTATCATTTCTTTCATGTATACTTCCATTGCATGTGGCATTCTTCAGAACTTGACTTTGTTCTTAGTTGTTTTTGCGTGCTTGTTCAGATATACTGAGGCACTTTTCTTGTTCTTACCTAGGGCCTAAATAAACCACCTGCGTAGTTTGATCCTTTGCTACCCCCTTGAGCCTTTGGCTTTTTCTTTGATCTTAACCCTCATTACAAGCCAATAACTGGAAAATCGTTGTCCCTACTTACTTAGAGTTAGGTATGGGTCATTTCATGACATGTCTTGGCACAGTCTTAAGTTTGGGGTTGCTTGAGGGTAAGCAATGTTTTAAGTTTGGGGTACTTGTGGACTCTTCCTTGTCCAATTTTGATAAATTTTGATTAAAAAAAATAAATAAATAAATAAGAAAGAAAAAAAAAAAAAAAAAATTTGATTAATGAAAAAAAAAAGAAAATAAAATATATGAAAAAAATTAAAAAAAAAGAAAAAATATTATTTTTTATTTTGTTTCTCATTTCATTTGTTTTGAAGAATTGTTTTGGAGAATTTGGTTCTGAATAAATTGAAGGATGACTTATAAGTGTCATGAAATGACTTGTGTCTAATTCTAAGTACAAAAAGCCTCTTGTCCAAATAATTTCCTACCTCTACCTAAGCTCCATTACAACCCAAAAAGACCTCTTTTAGTGTGTGTGTGTGTGTGTGTGTGTGTGTGCATTGCATTGCATTTACTTCTCTAGAACTTTGTCAAGCTTATGGTAAAGTGCTGCTTGTGATGTGAATTGAGTGTAAATAACACCTCTAGACACTAGGGTTGAGTGAAACACCTTTTCTGGAGAGGAGTAGTGAGGATGGATTTGTTGCTTTTAGTGGATTCATGGTTTTGGTTACATAAAGTTGTGATGATTGGGAAACACAAATGCAAAAGAGTAAGTGAATTGATTGTGTAATGATTGATGAAATTTTGGTGGATTATTCAATTTTGTGACTAAGTTTGAATGGATTTTTTGAAAAATGAATCAAAACTTGGTTTTATTCTCCAACCCTTGTTTGAAATTAGTTGTTTGCTTTAGGACAAGCAAAACTCTAAGTTTGGGGTTGTGTTGAATTTCTAACATAAGTAAGTTTTTGGGTCAAATTAGTTTTAGAATTAAAGAATTTAGGTAGAATTTAGTTAAGTTTTCATTATTTTTTAGTATTATATATTTTTATGTTCACTGGCTAATGGGATTTAAATTTTTGTTGAAACATGTTTGGATTTAACTCAAAAGAAAGAAAAAGAGTTGCTCATTTAGTCCATCGCCTGGCGATGAAAAAGTGTCGCAAGGCGAAGCTTCCAGTCGTTCCATTGCGAGGTGAGGAATAGCCATCGTAAGGCGAGAATGCGGGGCATCGCAAGGTGAGGAACATCCATCGCGAGACGATGGCTGGATGGAAGGACTTTTGAAGCTGCTATGGGTTTTGTTGTGAGCACGGTTATCCAACCAATTTTAAAAAGCTAGACGAAACATTTTTTTAGGGGTCTTTGGTTTTTATTCTTTTTTTGGGGAATTCTGAAATTTTGGGATTTTACCCAGAGCTCTGCTAGGGTTTCATCTTCTTCCATCTCCATTGATGATTCAAGCTTGGGAACAATACCTTGAAGAATCAATGGCTACTTCTTCTTCCTTTTGTTTGATTTCTCTCATCTCTTCTTCTTTCATTATGAGTAGCTAAATCTTTTTGAGTTAGGATCAGATGAACATTGTAGAAACTCTCATGTAATCTGTTTTACTATTTCAATACAAGTTAATTTCAGGTATTTGAGCACTCTACTCTTTACTTAATGCTAATCAATATTTGATCACTATTGATTTAATTTTGGGCATTTCTTCTAATTAGAAAATTGGTTGTAATTCTGGAATTGAGTTGGGTTGGCATGATTATGATTGAATATAGGAATATATCATTGTAATTATGTGTTCCACGAAATCATTGCTATTAATGCTTAATCTGAATTAATAATTACCTAAGGAATTGGGTATTGTATTTTGGGTAAAAAGGGCTTTGAATCAAAGAATTGATCTAAGTCTAATTTGTTGATTGAGACTTCAAATGCATGATTATTACTTGTATTGAGAGTAAACCAGTAGCATAAGAGGGTAAACAATGGGATTCGGACCCTAGCCGCTTTTCTCGATAGATTTTCTTCTCCTTAAAAATCCAAAAATATTCTTTAATTTATCAATTATTCTGTTTTAACTCATTCAGTTTATAATTGTTTAAAATCAATACATTTCAAGTTACCAAAAGTTTTTTTTTTCAGTTCAAGTAGAAACAACCTTTTCTTTTGTGTTGATAAAACAATTACAATCCCCGTGGAGACGATATCTCTTTTCTCATTATTATATTACTTGTAGCGATTCGGTGCACTTGCCGAATTTGTTTGTTTCTTCAACAATTATCATAGCAATTTGGAAGATATTATTTTTATCGATAGGATAATGATAATTATTTTGGCTTAGTATTTTGAGATGATAACTTTTAAGATTTCCTTTTATATCCTCAAAAGAATTTTAGTTTTGCTAATTTTCTCAAGAAAAATCATGGGATTAATGTCATTCAAGTATTGTTAAGGAGGAAGCGTTCTTCCAATTGTGGTTTAATAATTTTTTGAGTATTTATTTTATTTTAATTTTTTTAGCCCACATTGTTGTGTTAGCCTGTTCAACTTTATAAAAGGATTTCTTTTGTTAATGGTAAAAAAAAATTATGATGAATATATTTTGAGTTAAAACTATTGTACATATGGAATTCACTTTGGGAAATTTTGTTTCTTTTGGACTGAAGTAAAAAAATGTGTATATTTAATTCTTATGTATTTATATGCTGATTTTTTAAATTACCTGACAATCAATATGAATTGAAACTCTTCTTTTCTCATAAGAAGAAAGCGATTTTGTAACTGTTGTTCCTTTTGAAATACTTGTTGTGAATTTAATGAAGCCTGTTATGTATGAAACCTAATATTAGAGACAATTAAATGCCTAAGTATAAGTTAAATTGACTTGATATGGGCTGTCAGATATTATTGTTTGTTATTATTTTTGGTGTTATTTACATTAATGGATGTTGCCATAAGTAAGTGGGAGCAAATTTGTTATTAATGTGCTTTGAGCTAATTATATATTAATGGCCAATATTGCTATTGTTGTTAAATGAAAGGCAATGTTTTATATTGAATTATTTCTAACATGAAAAATCTTGGTGATGTCATTTTGTGTCTTAAGACATAAAGACCTTTTAAATCATACTATATTGACAGATTGTCTCTTAAGGCACATATTGTTATAAATTTTTGAAATGTGTTTATGATCTTGTTGAACATTAATGTTTACTATAGTGAGAGTTGGAGACTATCTTTTAGTTATGTCCTCAATAGTGGTTAAGTATAGGTCCAATGTGCTTCCGCTATTAGTAATCTAATTTTGTACTCAAATGTACGTGTGTTTATTTTTATATTTTTTTTTCTCTTGTGACACTTGAGTTTTGAGTGAGTTGTTGAAAACTTACAAGTGGTCTCAAATATATGTAAGACTTCAGAATTTTGATCTCACTCATATGTTGTCAAGTCTTTTAAGTGGTCATTATAGTTTTAAGAAGTATAAATTACCTTATTTGTGAAAAAAAATTTGTGGTTTTATGTTTACAATGACAAAGAGGAGTTGACTTATTGTAAAATATCATATGGACACTTGTAATCTCCTCAATTGTGAATGCAGAGTTTGTAGTTGATAATGAAGTAATTTTGTGAGATTCTGTGGTTGATAAATTTTGTATACATTTGAATTAATATTGTTTATGTTGTTATGACCATATTTTGGATAACTGTGCGATATTGTATTTCTCTCTATTTTGGCATTTGTGTTGTTGAAGAGAGATAGTGAGTTTCATACTCACATTGAGTATTCTACCACAGAACTGATAATTATGAGTTTCAGACTCACATTGAGTATTCATTAGAGTATTTTGGAACTGTTGGACTCTAATGAGGTTGTTATTGTTGTTTTGTTTTGATATGTTGGATTAGTGAGAGAGTGTATATTATAATTATAATTATTATATTGTCTCGAGACTCATTGAAACTGTTGTTGCCATATGATGTTATTGTGCACACTTTTGTAATGATATAACATATTGTTGGAGACCTTAGTACTAGGTCTTATTTTGTTGTACTGATATATTTTCTTTGAGTTATTTTGTTGAATCTTAGTAGGCATCCTTGGTAGATGTCTGGGCCAAGTTGTAGGGAATTGTACATTGTCACACTTTTGTACTTCTCCTTTGACCTACATTCCACATTTTGTTAGGTTACCGGGTTATAAGTATCTTGCATGTATGATATCAGTACTCCTATCGAGTATGATATTTTACATTGTTGAGGTGCTTGTAAATCTATTTTGGACCAATGGTTGGAAGTATTTTCTCATAATTGACATTCTTATGGCTACATTAATATGAAGAATTATTTTGTTTAAAATTAAGTGTCTATGCTGTCCAAGTGAGAGATTGTTAGATTTTTTAATATGTGTAGACTAACATAGTCATCAATTTTTTGAAACTTAGATTAATTAAATGTCAAATGTTGTAGAACATCTATTAGTTTAGCCCATTAGTGATCAATTTTGTTATTGTACTTAAATTCATGTGGATAATGTTTTTTTGGATTTATGGGTCTTGTGTATAGGTTTTTTATAATTGGTAGGTTAATCCATATTGTAAACATAAGGAGAGATCTCTATTCTCATCTTATATGTATTGTGGTTGACTCATTGAGGTTACAAGGGTTTTTGTGCATATAGGAAATAAGAGTAATTTATCTCCTTTATGACGACAATGATTCTTGACTATCTTTCTCTCATGGTGTCTCCTCAAAGATGTGATTTCTCTTTGATATAAGGTAATTCTATATCCTAAATCTTAATTATTGATTAGTTTATATACATATCATGAATTAAGGTTAAAGGTGAATTCATTAATTTTATTCTTGTGGATTTAAAATTTCTAATAATTAGTATAAGAGAATCTTTAACTTTGATTATGATATCTCAAAGTTGTAAATTTTTTAAAAATATTATAATGTTAATCATCATGTATCTAACAAAACAAAGAGATCAAATATTGAAAATCTTTTATTTCACAGAATTGCCCTTTTGTGAGATAGGGATAAGAAATCAACTAAAAGAAAAATAAGCAAATTTTACAAATAATATTCTTGTACCGGTATCTTAATTTTTTTTTATTTTGATATAATGGTGGTAGTGAGGTTTGAACCTAAAACTTCATGCAAATTTTTTCGAATTCCTCACTGCTAACCCAATGCTAGTAGCTTCTTGTACAAGTATTGAAGAAGTGTAAAATGGAAATATACAAAATTCGAAGGGAAGAACAAATAAAATAAGGTGAACTAAAGGACTACATTGTAAACATTTTATAAGATAAAAGACTAAATTAACAAAATAATAATAATATGAGACTAATTTAAAAAAAAAACTAAAAAATAAAGAATTAAAATAACCTTTTTACCTATATATTATGGTATTACCTCAATGCAAATTGATACTCCCCCCCTCATGCTACCCTCTAAGGAGAGGATCTGATAAAATGAAAACAAATAAACTATAGTTTGTTCAAGTTTAATCGGTTTGGATGCACACCCTAAACTATAGTTTTCGTTGAATAGCACGAAAACCAAAAATGCTTTGGGAGATTAAAGAAAAAGTTCTTGTTTCTTTTTCATCGGCAGAGGCATGGACTAGTTGGCAAACATAAACGAAAGAGAAAATTAAGACACAGCGAGAGGCATGGAGTTAGTGACAGAGGAAAAATACTGTCAAAGCTGCTATAAAAGGCTATGCATCTGTATGATTTTTAAATCCACGAGTTCTTGAACGAAGGAAACAACTAAAAATAGTTATGATGTTCGCTTTCTTTTTAAAGAAAAAGAAGATATAATAAAATATGACATGTATGTTAGTTTAAGATTTTCTTCAACTTAGCACGAGGTTCCATGTAATTTGTATGTCTGAAACTAAAATTAAAAGAGGCACACATTATTAGAGATATAATTGTTGGATTTAATCCAAATTTTTAATTTAAAAATTGTAATTGATTATTTCTTATTTTATTAATAAATTCATATTTTGTAATTAATATTGAGATATGTAAAAGAGATATATAATAAATATAAAAAATATGTGAGAGATATGTAAAATATAAGAGAAAATTGTTTTTAATAGAAAAATAAGAAAGTAATAAAGAGTGTGAGGGTGGTTGTTTGTCAAGTAGGTTCCTGTGAGTTATAAATATTTATATTAGAGAAGTATTTGAGGTATAAGAATGGAGGAGAATGAATTGTGAATAATGTTGCGGTGGGGAGTTTGTAACTTTGTGATCCTTAAAAGCTACATGGATAGTTGGTTGAATGTTTATAACTATGTAATCATCAAAAGTTATATTGAAGGATGGTTTACAATTTTATCTGTGTAAAAGTTATTGTAAAGGATTTACCACTTTGTATTCCTCAAAAGTTACCTAAGGGTTTGCAGTTTTATCCATGCAAAAGTTGTATTGAAATATTGTTTATAATATATTTGATTTCTTCTCATTCATGAATGTAGACATGTTGGGGGCATACCACATCAAATTTGTGTGTGACGTATGATGCTTTATCTAATTACTCGTATTTATGTAAACATGTGTAGAAGGAGACGAGGTATTCCCCCCTTGACCCACAAGTGGGATCAAAGTTTATGGTTAAAGGAACTATATGATGATACAATTCCTTGTGTGTGGGACCTTATGTCGAAAGTTTGCCTAATGATGTGGAGATTATGTGACTTATTTCATTATGAATGACATTTGATAATGGAGATCAAGTGGCATGTTCCATTTGATAATGACAGTGCAAGCACAGAGATTAGATTGAAAGATTTGCTTGGCAATTTTGATCGTGATTATGGAATTTGGTTCCAGGTGGAGATTGCTAGATTTAACCCAAATTCCTAATTTGAATATTGTAATTTTTTATTTCCTATTTTATTAGTAAATTCATATCTTATAATTAATATTGAGTTATGTAAAAAATATATGTAATAAATATGAAAGATATATGAGAGATATGCAAAATATGAGAGATATTTGCTTTTAATAGAAAAATAGGAAAATTATAAAGACGTTGAGGATGGTTGCTTGTCAAGCAATTTTTTTTGAATTATAAATATTTGTATTGGTGAATTGTTTGAGGTACGAGAATGGAGAGAAGAAATTGTGAGTGATGTTGCAATCGAAGGTTACAACTTTGTGATCCTTAAAAGTTGCCTTGGTAAAGAGTTTGTAACTTTGTGATTATCAAAAGTTACAAGTGAAGATGGTTTGCAACTTTATTCGTATAAAAGTTGTAGTGTGGGAGGGTTTACAATTTTATTCATGCAAAAGTTGTATTGTATTGTTATTCATAGTGGATTTGATATCTTCTCATATGTGGATGTCGGCATATTAGGTTAAACCACCTTAAATTTGTATATGATATGTTTATGATACTTTCCTTAATTACTCGTATATATGTAAGTACATATAAAAGGGGATGAGGTATTTCCCCAACAATAATAAAGCTATTAATATGCCTTCATCCAACAGTTTAAACTTTTGAGAGGATTGGCTCATGACACAAATCTCAAACACTTTCAATGAAAACAAATAATTCTTCCTTCTCCTGAACAATCAGTTTGCGTTCAATGGAATAAAAAACAAACAACACTTAAATTTACGCTAGATGGTGAAAAAATCTGAGTCAATGCTATGATACTTTTCCTACGGTTATTCTTTAAATTTTTACTTCTTCTTTCGAGGAGAATGGGAGATATATAGGCTGTAATGTTGGAAAATTAATTAAACTTGTTTAGTTTAATTAATTATGACTCATATATAGGCATATTCATGTATTTCTACATCAATATATTCGTAAGTTCTAAGTATTTATCCAAGCATGCACTTAGTTAATAGGTGTGTTTAATATTTTCGAGTAAAGTTCATTGTAAGAGTTTTCAAAAGATATCAATGTACCTATAAATAGTCTTGTGTTTGTGCTTTTCATGTAAGCCAATAAATTTTAAGTAAGCTTGGAACATCAAAACAAGTGAGTTTCTTTAGAGTGTGAGAGATTTCCTTTCTCTACCATCTTCTTCATAGTGGTATCAAGAGCCATATAATTTTTGAAGCTGTCTAATTCTACTCTTCTTATTCCCATACTCACAAAAAACAATTATGATAATTGTGTGTTCACATGAAGACAATTCTTGGCTCTCAAGAGGCATGAGAGATGATTGAGAATGGACATGTTGAACTACAGAATGAAATGAGCTTTGAGTCAAGCCCAAAGAAACAATTTGTAAAGAAATCGCAACTTGGATCAAATTGCTCTTAGTATTATTCTCGTGGCCTTAGATGATGTAATGTTTAAGAAGGTTGTTTGTGTACCAAAGGCAAAAGAAGCTTGGGGGATTCTCCAAATTGTTTTCAAAGGAGATGACAAAGGTGAAAAAGGTTCGTCTATAGACCCTTAAAAGGCGAGTGTGGATCCTTACATATGAAGGAGTCTGAGTCCATCTATGGTTATTTTACAAGATCATTAGTGATTTTTAATCAAATGAACCAATATGGTAAGAATCTTGATGATGTTCATGTGGTGGAGAAAGTCATTCATTCTCTTAACTCAAAATATGGTCTTGTTGTTGTGGTTACTGAACAATCACAAAATTTGGAGACCATGTCAATTGATGAATTGAAAATATCTTTGCAAGCCTATGAAAAAATATTGAAGAAGGAGCCTCTAGTTCAAGCACTCCAAGCAAAGGTCTATTTTAAAGATAAAGAGAAAGATCATGTTAGTTCACAAGGAAGAGGAAGAGGAAAAGGTCATAGTCAAGTCCATCTAAGAGGTCGAGGTTATGGTAGAAATTATAATCATGGTCATGGAAGAGGAAGAAAAGGCAGTCATACCTTCAATAATGAAGAGTCTAGTCAACAACAAGGATCAAGATGATGAGTAGGCTATGGATTTAGGGCTTTAAGCGAGGAGGAGGAAGAAGGTATGGCAAATCTAATATTCAATGCTATAATTGCCACAATTACGACTACTATGCTAGTTAATGTTGGAGTTCTCCCACCAAATAAGAAGAAGCTCATCTTGTTGAAGTAAAAGAAGATGAAGAAAACCTTTTGTTATTGTCTAGGAAATGATAAGAAGAAAGTTAATGGGAGTGGACAATTTCTTCAAAGGAAGATGATGCCTCAATTTATTTACTAGAAGTGTTTAATCAAGATGCAAGAGAAGATATATCTCCTCCTTCATCAAATCCTAATGGCAATCAACCTCTCATGGTAGTTCATTTCAAGGTCCTAGAGGTACAAGAAGTCTTATGAAACTTTATGAATTAGAGATGTTGAATCATATGACTTTATTTTATCTCTTTATACCAACACCAAGCCACTACATCTTAAAGAATGGTTTATTCTAAATGCTAGATTGAAGTCACAAAAAATGATCAAGTTTAAGGAAGAGTTGGAAATTTAGTTAAACCTAAAACACTTAATTAATTATTATTCATATATTGGCATATTCATGTATCTCTATATTCATGTATTTGTAAGTTCTAAGTATTTACTCATGCATGTACTTAATTAATAGGTTCCTTTAATATTTTGAGGTTAAGTTTATTGTAAGGGTTGTGAAAACATATCATATATATGTACCTATAAATAAGGGTATTCAAGACCCAACCCCAAAACTAATTGAGACGAGTTTGGGTTCTAAAAATTAGATTCGGTATGCTTTCGGGTCAAGTTCAGGTCATATTTCAAGTCGTATCAACCAGGCTCAATATTATGTATTCTTTTAAAGCTTATATATATATATATATATATACGTGTGTGTGTGTGTGTGTGTGTGTGTGTGTGTGTGTGTGTGTGTGTGTGTGTGTGTGTGTGTGTGTGTGTGTGTGTGTGTGTGTGTGTGTGTGTGTGTGTGTGTGTGTGTGTGTGTGTGTGTGTGTGTGTGTGTGTGTGTGTGTGTGTGTGTGTGTGTGTGTGTGTGTGTGTGTGTGTGTGTGTGGAGGATCAACTTACATTAGTATAAGTCTTTTTCTCTTATACTCATTTTTAACCATTAGATCTACTTTCATCTAATGGTTACCTTTAATGAAATAATCTCAACCATTAGATGAAAGTAGAACTAACTGGTTGAAAATAGGTGTAAGAGAAAAAAAAAACTTACACTAAAGAAAGTGATCTCTCCTCTATATATATATATATATATATATATATATATCTATATTTTACAATTAGTTATATAGTAAGTATCATTGACTTAAATGAATAACTTTTACATAGTATGAATATATATTTATATTGATATTATTTGTTCTGAAATACATATTGTAAAATATGTCATAATTTTAGTTTTCTACTTATATAATTTTATGACTTAGTTATGTACAATATTTAAATTTATATATTATATCTATATATTGAATTTGCCCCATCATTATTGAGTCATGACCAAGTTGGATTTGAGTCTAAAAAAATGATCTGATCAAAATATCGAGTTAGTTTAAGTCAAACTATACCCATCCCAAGAACACCTCTACCTATAAACAGTTTTGTATTTGTGCTTTTAATGTAAGTCAAAAAATATTTAACAAAGTCAAAAATATCAAATGAAGTGAATTTCGTTAGAGGACTAATCCTATGGTGCACCCAGTTTAATTATGGAACATGGGTCCACCATTTTGAAACATCACATATGACCTGCAATTAGAAGTTTTCCCTTGTTGTTAGTCGGTATATGATGGTTAAAAAATATTGGGGTGGGGTCCACATGTTTGTTGGTTTCGTGGTGGAAGCCAACATTTTCTCCTTCCTTCCTTTGATTATCTTTTTCTTCTCAATTTTATTCAGAAATTACTGAAATAGCTCTGCATTAATTCATAAAAGCATCTTGTCATTCACGTTTTATCTATGATTTACTTCAACTTTTGAAATTAATTAATAAAAAATAATATAGGGGAAATAAAGTGTAGAAGAAGAATCTACAATCGTTCTTGAGATTGAGGATATGATATTAGTGCTGCTAGGCCTTTCCCACTGTTCATTTGTTGAAATCTGACATGCAATATGGTCTGTGCTTTCATAGACAAATGGTGGTAAAGCAAAAACCAGTGTTTGTGGCACAAAACTTATTACTTTCAATTGATGAATCTTAGAGTAGAGTTTCGATAATACTTTGTTTATTCATCCTGTGATGATAACCCCACATATATTCATTTTATTTTTCACGTTCTGGTCAGACAAGCTCCAACACCATCGTCATGGCCCTCGTCGTTTCCCATTACACCGAACTCGTTGAGAAAGCCCTCCTCGTCTAGAAACCAAAAGACCCCCTTTATTGAAGATTTTGTTGGTGGAGAGTGCATTTGTGGAATTTCTTATGATTTTCGTTGCAAAATAGGGTACTTTTTTCAATGCACCTATTCCATCAATACTACCATTGTTATTCTCGGTTCCAGAATTAGCCTGAGACAACCTCAATCCCACCAACATCAAATTGTCAACCTCACAATAATATACACAATAATGCATGTAAACAATTTATCCAAAAGATTATGCTAAGCGAAAAGGCAATATATGTAAAGGTTAGAACAATTTATGGAAGTCATTGAGACCAAATCGTGTGGATATTTTATGGATCCCGCTAGTACAGAAAAATTTCTAAACATCAATAGTGGCCACTGTCCATTAATTCAGTGAGCTTTCAAACAGATAATTGAACACATGACATGAAATGGGAAGGGTTGATTCATAACCCTTGGATCTTAAAAAGAATCCAACACACAAAAATGATTTCATAATTGGATGGGTCTTTTTATATATTTTTTAGTTTTCTATTCTTTTACTGGAACTACCGATTGCCAGTAATTTAGAGCAGCCATTGATTTATTTTTGTCCACATCGAACAATTCACAGCCAGGGAGCATGTTAGACAGAACCTTCTTTAGAGTGTGATGTGAGTTTTCCTTAACCCTCTCCTTCGTGAATACTTTCTTTCACAGCCTACGTCTTCTATGCACCTCGTAAGATATGGTGCATCCATGCACCCTAAATCTCATTCATTGACTTTTATTTAAAATACATCAACGGTTTCAAAGAAGGATGGTCAACCTAGAGAACATGTAAGTTGGTAAAAGTGAAAATAACATACTTGGACCCTGCAAAAATGAAAATTATTTACGGTGCTAGTTCTATCCTAAGCCTCCACTCCCTTGTCACACAGTAAAAGCTCGCTCTCTCTCTTTCTCTCTCTCTCTCTCTCTTTTTTCATCATTTTGTTTCTAAAATCTCATGTATTTTGATCGTGAGCCACAAATATATGTCACCAATTCAATTTAATCCATTATCCAGATCTATCGGTGCGACTTTCCATTTTTTTTCACAAAAAAAGGAATAAAATTTGCTGTGATTTTTCGCATTCATTATCTCGACATCGATCCTTCTTTCATCTCTTTCCTCTGCCATCATTTATTTTCGTTTGAATTTCATTTTCCTTGTTTGCACAGTCTGTGATTGGAAATGGCAACCATCCTTTATTGACTCATTTCATGTCAGAAAGAATAAAATTTGGTGTGATTTTTCGCGTTGTGCTTTCCACCAGACAACCCTCAAAGGTTTCCTTATGTGCACAAGGTTTTTGGTGGCCGCAACGTGACTAAACTGGTCAATGTGGCGAAGTGAGACGACGCCGTAATATCCCTCGATTACAAAGTGGAGGCATGCCTCAGGGACCTCGTCTACGTCTGCGTGGGCCTCATCTCCGTGCTACAGCACAAGCTCAGGTTAGGTAGATTTAGGTGGAGCTCAATCATGCCAAGAAGGAGCTCGCTACCTATATTGCCCCCCAAGCTCTGCAAGGCATGCCCACCAGCCACCACCGCCATCTGCAACACCACTACACTGCCCTCAACCCTTTTGCCTCTTGTGTGATCTGTGAGTGGAGGCATAGAATATTGAGCTTGAAGGTGGAGAAGAGCTCCTTGTGGAACTGGTGATTGCCGTGAAGGGAGGAGGAGTCTGATACAAATTAATAAGTCTTGCAAACACAAGTGCAAGTTGTTTCAAGTAATAAATTATTGAGATTCTGAGGTCGATCAACAGAGAATTGATGAAGAAAATTCATTGAGGTAAGAAAAAAATTTATCACAACAATAAATGTGATAAAACTTATTCACAATTAAAAAGGATTTGCTTGAATTAGGAGATCCACTCTTAGTATATAAATTAAGGACAAAATTCTCTCTTTTTATAACTCAATTGGAATCCATGCATAATAGAAGTTTCAATCGAAAAATATAACATTCAAAACTCATTTAAGATTATATATGTAGTTATATTATGATTCTTTTAATTATCCACTGATGCTAACACTTATAAATAGACTTAAACATTTATTGTATCAATCTCTTATTTACAACAAATTAAGATTTTCACTTTACAAGGAGGGTTTCTAAATTGATTGGAAACAAAATACAACACATATAATGATCACTTGATAATATATCATTGACGCATAAGGAAGAGATTAATCTAACCTTATTTTATTACTAAAAGTTTCATCATTTCACCCAAGTAAAATAAGAATTAGTTACTTATTGAACAAGAAGAAAGAAAGAGAGAAGAAGAAGGAGAAGAACATAACTTCTATTTAGAATAAAAGAAAATTACAGCAAGAGATACAAGAAGATGGTCTAAATCTCTTTCCTTAAGATTGCCATTAATGAGCAACCAATGTTCCCTTTTATAAAGCATAAATAGTACAAGATGATAATAGAATTGGTTGGTGAGTGTGAATGAGAACTTGTTGGTGAGTGTGAATGCATGGAAAATGTGGGTCATGCTCACCAACCAATTAGGTGCCTAACTCAGCCATTTTCACAAGACTATAACTTTGTCTAAACGTCACCATTTTGAAACGTGATCTTCATGAAAGTTGAATGATTTTGTCTTAACTTTCCAATGACACTAGTTTCAGTCCAAAATGACTTCTACAACCTAACTTATAACCCAATCTTTGCACACTGCTAAGGTTCCAGTTACAGCATTTGTGTTCTGACTTCCAAACCCAATATGACTCATTAGACATCCAAATGAGCTTTTGTGTTCTTCATGAAAGTTGTAGATTTGTGTCTTATTTTTCATTTGGATTTGATTTGGTGTCGATTGAACTTCTATAACTCAAGAAATAGGCTGATGAATGACAAAGAGGTCAAGCTATCAGGATCAACATTCTGGCTTTTGCTTCCACTTCAATTTAAATTATCCAAACGTGTGCATCGGCTCTTAAGATCTTCATGAAACTTGTAGAGAATTGTCTTAACTTTCCTACAAGACTAGAATCACATCAATCAAATATTTGCAACTCGAATTATAGCCAATTTACTGAACGTTGCCAAATAGATAAATTAAGGCCAATTTATGCAATAATTCATTCAATGATCCAATTAGGTTAAATATCATAAAATGTGACAAAACTAACTTAAACTAAGCCCAATTGAACCTTAAGAAGCCCAGTGAGAGGATTAAATGAATAAAATATATTACTATCAAACTCCCTCACAGTTCACTTTTGTACTCTCGGGCAAAACACATCGGACTAAAACTAGAGAATAAAGAAAAACAACACAAACTCAAAAGCTAAAAATTTTAAAAAAGACTCAATTTCTAATGAAATTCAAGAATGCAAAAATTCACAGGCATAAAGAGCAATCAAAGACTCAAGGGATCAAAATATTTATGAGGTAATGTTTCTTCATATCTTAAACTAATAAGTAAGGAAACTTCAATTGAAAAGTATGAGTCAAGAATGATAAATCCTCACAAGATTCACTCTTAATCCCTCATGTGTTTGAAAGGTAGGTATTTCACTTAATTAAACTCATGAAAAATTACACTACCATAAACTTGCTTATCTTCTACTTCTCCACTGCTCAAAACACATGCGCACACAAATCAATAAGACTTTATTCAAGGTTGAAATGGGGTCAAGGTAAAGGAGAGGTGTAATATGAATATGACAAGTTAAATACTAAAGAGAATAAAAGAACATTAGAGTTGAATTCAAATAATAAATATGCAAAGTTCATCACAACTAAACATAATCTCAATTCCCTTTATATATTCTTTTTCCTTCCCTTTTGCCTTGTTGGTCTTTCTTTGCACATATATATTTTTATAAATAAATAAATATATATATATTCAATTGGCCACTCTTTCCTTTTCACTAATCATTTTGTAGATACACTCTCACACTTGTTCAAGAACTCATCGAATAACAAAGCTAATGCTCTCTTATTCCCTAAGGTTGGGTAAGAACATAGTTTTTCATTTAAGGCATGTAATGAGTTAGAAACAAGGAATTATCAAATAAGTTCAAAGGGGTTAAGCAAGGAAAAATACGCAAGACTGACTATTTGGTTAAAGTAGCTATTTTGAAAAAATGTCTCAATCATGTTTATATATGCATGTGAAAATGTAGCTTCGAAAAGAATTAAACCAAGCTCTAGAGTAACAACTTCATGAGTGAAAATCAAATAAGAAAGAAGAGAATGATACAAATGTTCAATCCATTCATCAATAGGCTCAAAATCTCATAAGGCATACATCTATCATTCTTAATCCACCAATTCAACATCCATAACCAAGCATGTGAATTTTAAGAAAGAAGATAATTTATACAATCATGCTATGATCCCTGAATTTCAATTGCTTCAAAAGATGTGAGAGTGCATTCACATGAATCTTTTAAAGGAAATCAAATGATAAAACTTTGTTACTTCAATACAAAATAGTTACTTCCCCAATTTAGATGTGTCTCAAGAGTAAAGTTACTTCAAGAGCAAATTTTACTACTTACGCTGCCATCCTTAGATGTGTCTCAAGAGTAAAGTTACTTCATGAACAAAATTTACTCCTTACTCTCTACCATCATTAATTGATTTTGCAGTTAGTAAATTATTGATAATCATATTAATAAATATACTTCCCCAATTTTTTTCATTTTTTTTGTCAACTATCTTTTCCCCCAACCAGATCACAACATTATCCCCAATGTTAAAATATAGATGAGTAAAAGATAGAAGATATTACCTGTTGTGGCAATAATTGAAATGAAAAACCTGACACAAATTTAAATAGAAACAAAGTACGATGAATAAAATCAAAGGTAAAGAGAAGTTATAGATGGAGTGTCAGATCAAACTCATGTTCCTCGCTGTTTCCTTCCCACCAATCTATTTGAGCCATTGTTGGATCAAATTCATGGACAAAAGCTTGTATTTATCTATTAACTCATCGATAATGGCAGCATAGATAAGGATCCATCTTGCCAAATGTATGATAAAATTCTATTCCACAGTATAATCAAGAAAAGATAACAAACCATTAAAGAAATTATTAACATTTAACAAACTTATGAGTTTATGTTGTCAGAAAAGTTTAAAATTAAGAAACACATATTTTTTTCTATTATTTTTATTTTATTTTTGAGATGAACAAGATAATAACATGCATGTTGTTGAAATTGTGGCTCACATCTTCCTCTGGTTTTACGTCTAGTAATGGCTTAAATGCCTTCTATGAGTTGAGGAAAAGCTTCCCATCTAATTTTCTTATAAATTGGCAAACATGGTCTTTTTGAGTCAGATTCCCAAGACTGTAATGTTTATGTTCGTCCCTGAAGAGATTCCATAAAATAAGAAGTTCACGATACACAACTCTACAAGAATGCGACTCAAGAGTCAATAAAATATCATCTAATGACTCCTTACTCAGTTCATTCTTAATAAAATATATTTTATCTTCTTGGTTTTTGAAAACTATCCCTAAAGAATGACATTGCTTGTTACAATTTCATTGTCCACATTTGTGACAAACTTACAATCTTTTTGCTCTTCTCATTTTCGAATATGAACTTTTACCGAGACTTAACATGTATGAGTCAAATGAATTTAAAAATTCACTTGCTAAACGGACCTTTGCTTCGATTATCCAGCGTATATCTTTGGGGATGCTCTTGTGCATTAACAGTCTTAATCTTTCATACCTAGCTTTGTATATTTTTTTCAGAGCATTTTGAGGAAGAGAATGAAAATATTTTCTTAAATTCGATAGAATGACATCCATTTTAAAAGGAGAAAGAATCAGTTATTATGGAAAATTAAAAAACAAACTGACTTGAGATTCATGGAGTACTGTTATCTGCCACTTAACACGGGTCATAAAGAACTGCAAAAAAAAGTAATAAAATTAAAATGAATTCTTTTCATAACAAGCATTAGAAAGGGAAATGAATTATACCACAACAACTTCGTTTTCTAAAAATGGTTTGAGTCTTTGTCCATTGATCTTAAACACATTACCATTCCTAGGGTTCTCAATATCTATGACCATATGAGGATACACATGTTTGACAACAAAAGGGCCACTCCACCTAGATCTCAATTTTTCAGGAGTATGTGAAGATGAGAATTATAAAGTAGAACTTTTTGACCAATTTCAAAAGATTTTCTCAAAATTTATTTGTCATGAAAAACTTTTGCTCTAACTTTATAAATCTTTGAGTTTTCATATGCATCATTTTTCAATTTCTCAAGTTCATTTAATTACAATTTGCATACTTTGTAAGCATTATCAAGATCTAGGTTGAAAACTTTAATGACCCAAAATTACTTTATGTTCAAGTTTTACAGGATAGTGACAATGTTTTCCATAGACTAATCGATAGGGTGACATGCCTAAAGATGTTTTTAAAGTAGTATGGTAAGTTCAAAGTGTATCGTTTAATCTTAAAGGTCAAACTTTACAATTTGGGTTAACTGTTTTTTTTCAAAATTTGTTTAATCTCCCTATTTGTTAATTCTACCTGTCCACTTGTTTGAGAGTGATAAGGGGTAGCAATTTTATGTGTAATGTCATATTTCTTCATTAAGGATTCAAATGGTTTTATTGTAAATATGTGTTTCCCCATTACTGATGATAGCTCGAGAGATTCCAAATTGACTAAAGACATTTTCTTTTAAAAATTTAAGAACAAGTTTATGATCATTGTGTCGGTATGAAATCGCCTCAATCCGTTTTGAGACATAATCAACTGCAACCAAAATATACACAAATCCAAATGATGATGGAAATGAACCCATGAAATTAATTCCCCAACAATAAAAAATTTCAATGACAATGATAGGGTTTAGAGGCATCATGTTTTGTTTAGAAATGGAACCCAATTTTTGACAGTTTTCATAACTTCTGCAAAATGTATAGTTGTCCTTAAATAAAGTGGGCCAATAAAATTCACACTGCAAGATTTTCACAACTATTTTCTTTGAAGAGAAGTGACTTCGACATGCTTCTGAGTGACAAAATTTAATGACATTACCTACCTCACTGTTGGGTACACATCTCCAAATTATTTAATCAGGATAATATTTGAACAAATATGGGTTATCCCAATAAATTTTTTTCACCTTAGTCAAAACCTTCCTTCTGTCTTGATGCATCTATTGAGGCGACATCTTTCCTGTTACAAGAAAATTGACTATGTTAGCAAATTAAGACATAGAATTGACAGAAAATAAAAATTCATCAAGAAAAGAATAATTGATAGGTATGATGTCAAAAGGCGAGTCTATTGTAAGTCTGGACAAATGATCTGCAATAACATTTTCGGCTCCTTTCTTATCTTTTATTATGATGTTGAATTCTTGAAGCAACAAGATCCACCGTATCAACCTAGGTTTGGCATCATGTTTAAACATTAAATATCTAACAGTAGCATAATCAATGAAAACGACAGTAGAAGAACTAATTAAATAAGCTCAAAATTTGTCCAATGCAAAAATTATAGCAAGTAGTTCTTTCTCAGTAGTAGTGTAATTCATTTGTGCACTATTTAAAGTTTGACTTGCGTAATAAATTACATGAGACTTACCTTCCTTTCTTTGGCCTAAAATAGCGTCAACAGCAAAATCACTAGTATCACACATCAACTCAAAAGGCAAAGATCAATCAAGGGATTGCATGATAAGAGCATATATCAGAAGACCAATTAATTTTTTAAAAGATTTCTGACATTCACGAGTCTAATCAAATGTTGCATCTTTTATTAGAAGATTACATAATGGTCTAGATATGGCACTAAAATCCTTAATGAATTTTCTGTAAAATCCTGCGTGTCTTAAAAATAAATGAACTTCCCTGACTGTTTTTGGAAAAAGCTAATGGGTAATTAATTCAACTTTGACCTTATCAACTTCAATTCCCTTAGAAGATATCACATAACCTAACACTATTCTTGAGGTAACCATGTAATAACATTTTTTCTAGTTTGACACAAGTCCTTTTTCTTCGCATCTTTTAAGAACTTTTTCTAAATTATTAAGACAAATTTCAAATGAATTTTCAAAAACTGTTAAGTCATCCATGAAAAACTCTAAATAATGCTCAATCATGTCACTAAAAATGCTTAGCATGCATATTTGGAATGTTACCGTAGCATTACAAAGGCCAAAAGACATTCTTCTGCATGCAAAAGCACCAAAGGAACATGTAGAAATGATTTTTTCTTGATCTTCTAATGCAATGGGTATTTGATAATAGCTCGAATAACCATCAAGAAAATAGTAGTAGGGATGTCCTGCTACTCTTTTTAGAATTTGATCAAGAAATGGCAAGGAGAAATGATCTTTCCTAGTTGCAGCATTTAATTTTCTAAAATTAATACACATACGTCAACTAGATGAGATTCGCGTATGTATTAATTCACCTTTTTCATTTTCAACCACTATTATTCCATATTTCTTAGGCATAACTTGTGTAGGACTTACCCACTAGCTATTAAAGATAGGGTAGATAATTCCAACATCAAGTAACTTGAGAACTTCAACTCTAACTACCTCTTTCATGTGTGGATTTAATCTTCTTTGAGATTGTTGAGATGTTTTAGCATTATCCTCTTTCATGTACAAATTAATGTCTTTTATGTCCTTTAATATCCATCCAATTACACTTTTATGCCTTTTAAATACTTCTATCAACATACATTCTTGTTCTCTAGTAAGGGTCGAGAAAATTACCACTAGAAAGCTTTGCTCTTCTCCTAAAAATGTGTACTTCAACCCAGCAGGTAATGACTTTAGTTCCAATGTGGGTACTTCTTCATGGGTATTTCATTCATAGGTTTTAGCTCTTCGAATCTCGGCTTCCATCCTTTGTATTTCATCTTTTGTGTACAATCAAGCAAAGAGTATATTTTAAAAATATCATCATCTAATTGCATACCTAAGTCAAATGAATTGATTAAACAAATTTCTAATGGGTCAGAAGAACTCCTAGTTTGAAGATGATCATCTATAATGGCCTCAATCTCTTCAACTTCCTCCTTCGCGTCATAGACTTCTTGTGGTTGCTTGCACATGTTGAAAACATTAAGTTCTAATGTCATATTTCCAAATGTTAACTTCATCACTCCATTTCTGCAATTTATCAAAATATTTGATGTTACTAAAAATGGGCGACCTAAAATAATAGGAATTGACTTGTAACTATTAACCATAGGTTCAGTTTCCAAGACAATAAAATTCATAAGATATATGAATTTATCAACTTGTACCAACACATCTTCCACTATTCCTCTTAGAATTTTAACTGATCTATCGACAAGTAAAAGAGTTACAAAAGTTGGTTTTAACTCACCCAGGGTGAGTTGTTGATAAATTGAATATGGAAACAAATTAACACTAGCACCAAAATCAAGTAAGGCTTGTTCAATTTTATGTTCTCCAATAATGCATGAAACTATAGGACAATCAGAGTCTTTATATTTCAAGGCATTATTATTATGAAGAATGAAGCTTATTTGTTCAGCCAAAAAGCCTTTTTTTTTTACATTTAGTTTCCTTTTAACAGTGCATAAGTCCTTAAAAAATTTGACATAAGAGGGAATCTGTTTGATAGCATCTAACACAGAAATATTGACCTTCACTTGTTTAAAAATTTCAAAATTTCAGTGTTGTGGTTCAATTTCCTTGAATTGTTAAATGCTTGAGGAAATGAGGGTGAATATGAAAGTTTGGTCTCCTTTTGGCCAGGTGGCTTATCAATCTCTTCCTTATCTTGAGAGATTGATTCATCATTTATCTCACAAGGTTCAGGAATTTGTTTTTCAATAACTTTTCCATTCCTAAGAGTTATCATTTACTTGACTTGATCTATTTGTTGGCTTTCTGAACTACTCTCATTTAGACTATATTGACCCTTGGGATTTGATTGAAGTTGAGAAGGAAATTTTCCTTTCTCATGAATGGTGAGTGCAGAAGCAAATTTAGCAAGAGTGTCTTTAGATCCTCGAGCGCACGGATCATACAAGTAGTAAATAAAGATCGTTCCCATGAGGATCGATTGATTACTAACTCTTACAACGATTTTGATTATTTAAGCGAACAAAATAAATAGTGAAAGCTAAATTAAAATCAAATCAAAACTCAAAGAAATTAAATAAGCAATTTAATCAAGAAAAGTTAAGACTCAATCAAGGTTTAAAGGCCTAGGATTGAGAATTCGCTACACTACCCCCTACGATAAATTGTAATCCTATCTTTGCTAATGTTCAATTATGTTCTTGAAGACGATTTGTCCTAAATTATTTAAAGCCCAATCTCTTGGCACTAAAAATGTGTTAAAACTTCATCAATCTCATTCTCATGACAATTAATCCAAGTTCCAACCCATTAAGATTCATGATAATCGTTTACCCCTCGAAGGATTTAAGCCTATGTCTAAGTCTCAATTCCTAATTTTAATTCTTAGATTATCAAACAATTAGATTTCATCTTTCGATTCTTCACCTAAAGCCTAGGATCATGTAAATATGGCATGCAACATACCACAAGCATTAAGAACACTAAGAATTAATCAAGAGCAATAATTCCATTAACAAAGAATTAAATTAACAATTTGACATAGAGAAATAAAGAGTTCCATCCTAATCCTAGAAAAAAGGGGCTTAGTTGTTGATGATAATTGTAGCACAAACAAGAACAAAGGTTAAAAAAAAAGCCATGATTCCAAAACAAAAAAAAGAAGACGGGGAAGATGAAGATGGGGGAAAAGACTTCAATGGTTGATCTTCAATGACTCTTACTCTTACCTTCCAAGCCCTATCATTTAATCCTTGTGCCTCTTAAAGTCTCCTGCAGCCTCTGTGTGTTTTAGGTTTGAGGGTTTGCTTCTATTTATAACAATTGGGGTGGAAATTGCCTTTTGTACGCTCCAGAATTCCTCACACGGCCGTGTGAGTGCATGACACGACTGTGGGAGTAAAAAAAAACTACATAATTTCAACATAGGAGGGTCACACAGGCCGTGTGACTTAGTCAGAAGTGTTCCTCAAGTTACACAGGGTCGTGTGAAGTTGACAGAAGCATTTTTTAAGTTACACACTGCCGTGTATACCTCCTCAATCACTCAAAAAGTCACTTTTTAGATAAGTGGTTTCATGAAAGTTGTAGCTCTTTTTCTTAACTTTCCAATGCCACTGGAATCACCTCGTTTCGACCTCCGTAGCTCCAGTTATGCTCATTTTATCGCGCAAAGGTCAAAAACTCTGTGAATCTTAGCCATATAAATTCTAATTAAGCTCAATTTCATTACAATGAATCTATCTAAAGCTTCATAAAGCCATGTCAAAACATATTTTTTGGACCTAAAAACATAGAAAAAGACCGATCATGAGATACCAAGGATAATTAGATTAAATATGGCATAAATTCTAACATAAAATCAATCAAAGCACACCTAAATCCACCTAAAATCAAGCACAAGATGTGTGTATTTTATCCACACATCACTTTTTCATGAATGCATGCAATGTTTCTTCAAGATTTTTCCTGTATGGTAGGACATAAGGTGTATATCCTTGATAATTTTGAAAGTCTAGTTGTTCCTGAGGATGTGGTGGTTGCATAAATTGTGTATGATTATTATTCCTCTAACTAAATTTCGGGTGATTTCTTCATCCCAGATTGTGTGAATCTGAAAAAGAAGAGGTAAATAACTTTTTAAAATTGTTCATTGCATATACTTGCTCATGTACAAGTTCTTTAAAAATAAGAATCTTTGGACATTCATTTGTTGAGTGTCCTAAGTCATCACAAATGCCACAGATTTCTTCATTTTGCATAGATTTGATTTCTTTTACTTTTCCTGATTTCATGGCTTCAATCTTTCTAACAAAACTAGCAAACCTAACATTTAGATCTTCTTCTTGACTAAGGTGATATTTTCCTTTACTAGTACTTGCAATGTTAGATTTAATTGAATTTTTAGAAGGATTAGTATCATGTCAAGATTGAGAATTCTCAGTCAAATGGTCTAAATATTCTAAAGCTTTTTTAGGTTCTTTATCAAGAAACTCGCCATTACACATTATTTCCACAAATTGTTTAGTTTCAGGTATTAACCTTTTATAAAAAAAGCTTATAATGTGTCATTTTTTAAAACCATGATGCAGACAAGAATTTAAAAAATCTTTCAAACGTTCCTAATATTGAAAGTATGCTTCATTTGAATTTTGAGAAAAATTTTGGATTTGTCTTTTCATAGCATTGGTTTTATGTGTTAGAAAAAATTTCTTTGAGAACTCACTTTGCATTTTTTGCTATGTGCCAATTAATCTTGGTTTCAAAGTGTCAAGCTAAGTTTTTGCTTTATCTTTTAAAGAAAAAGGAAACAATTTAAGTTTAACAATCTCTTCAGTGCAATTTTGATCATTGAAAGTGATACATACTTCCTCAAATTCTTTTAGATGCAAATATGAGCATTCAAATTCTAAACCATAGAAATTAGGAAGTAATGAAATCATATTGATCTGTCGATTATTTTCATACTTTAAATGCCTTATGATTGATTTAATTGGACTCCATATGTGCTCAATTGTTGATATTTAGTTAAGTTTCTACTTTAGAGCTTAATTGGATATTTATTGTGAAACTATGCTTAAATGTGGTTATAAACACTCATAAATGAATTATGCTTTTCAGGATATCTTTGAGTATTTGAGTCCATTAGCATTAAACCAAGCTTAATGACCATTTGAGGAGAGAGATGAATACTTAAGAAGATCAATTTTACCCTTAGAAGCAAAGGAAGAAGGGCATTTATGAAGAATCAAGGTCGCATTTGAAGAAAGTGAGTGACACGACCCGTGTGATATGACACGAGCTGGGCCGTGTACTCCTCTGACTATTTCAAGACAGGTCATATCCTATTTTTGGACAACACGGGCCATGTCATACAACACGGGCCATGTTATATAACACGGCCTGTGTCAAATGACACGGGGTAGGCCGTGTACTTCTCTGACTTCACAAGGGAATTCAGTTTTTAGCCTTGACCGATAACACGGGCCATGTCATATGATATGGGCTGGGCCGTGTTCTTCTCTAACTTTGAAATTAGTTAGAATTTTGTCACCAGATTCAGATACGGGTTGGGCCGTGTTATATGACACCGCCCGTGTCATCGGCTCAGAAATCTAAATTCAAATTTTAATGCTAAATTAGGTATTTAAACCTATAAAAAGGGTTGCTTAGAGCCCTTAAAGGAGGTCTGGACAGAGAGAGCCGTCAAGGGAACTGAGGGAAACACAAAGACCAAGGGAAAGGGAGATTGGATCGAAGATTGGAGTCTCGAGTTCGAGCAGTCGGAGATCGATCATCCCCAACTTTTGGAAACTAGTTTGATCTTTAGTTTTCTTTTGCACTTTCGTTCTGAACTATGTTTTTCTTCTGTTTTTCTTGTGATTTTAACTTTGCCATGTGTGGCTAAACTTCTTGATTGGTTAAGGGAAGATGAAACTTTAGTTTTGATTATGTGAATCTTGCATACTTCTTTATATCAATACAATTATGTTTTTATTCATATGTTTCTGTTCATAAATCAATATAAAGGTCTTTATATTCTTGCCAAACTTCGAGAGTGGTAAAACTAGGATTGCTATGCGCGGTTGCGGTGGTATGACTAGTGAAACATATGATCTAAGCAATTTAATCCCGGTGTGTGATTAGATCTTAGTGTGATTGGTTTTCTAATTCTTAATGCAATTATTAGGTAGGTGTAAGAGCAGTTGCTTTACAAATAACTAATGGTTAGGGTTTGATTTGAGCGGTTGTTGAATTAAGCGAAACTTAAGGAAGACATGAGATTTATCTCACAATTACATAAGAATATAATTGATCATGTTGGTATAAAGGATATGTAAGTTAGCATAATCATATAAATCTAGTGGTGGATTCCATCTCTTAACTAATATCTTTAACTTGATAATTCAATTTGTGTTCACTGCTTTAGTTTAAGTTTAATTTCTTTTATTAGTTTTAATTAACAAAACCCCCTTTTTAATTTTACTATTTATTTTTCATCAGAGTTTAATTTAAGAATTAGATTGATAGTGTTAATTGAATTGGTTCTCTGTGGATCGACCCTTGCTTACTACAACTGGTTGCAAGGTTTTTGTATTTTTGGTGGAACTTGGTAACTGTTTTTGATATAATTTTTAATCGTATTCCACACCACACCACATACCCAGCTTAAATCCAAAATTGTTAGCATTGAGTGGAAAGATAAAACATGATGGATTAGAATTTCGAGGTGATTGCAAATATTCACGCATAGTTCGCAACGGTCGATTTTCATGTTCATCATGTACATTTTCATTTTCAGTCATTGTGTCTAATGTATCTGATTGTGATTCAAACAAATCAATATATAAAGTACCAGGATTACTTTTAACCAAACGACCAGAATTTGAATCACGATACCAATTAAGCATAAATAAGTGACTTAAAATAAGAAAGAAAATATACAAGCAGGCAGTATAAACCAGACATTAAATATTAACAAGTAGGAAGTATAAACTTTATTAACAAATAGGCCGTATAAACCTGCCATTAATTATGATAGAACTAGAAAATTGAAAGAGTTAGGAATTAATATACCAGATGACAAAGTTTTCTTAAAGAAAGAAAACCTCAATAAACTTGTTCTTCAAATCAAGTTCCCGACAACGAAACCAAAAACTTGATGCAAATTGATATGTGTTGTAAACCCAAGTATAGGTTGTCTCAAGTAATAAATTCTCGGGAGTCTGAGGTCGATCCACAGGAAATTGATGAAGAAAATTCGTTGAGGTAAGGAAAAGATTTATCACAATAATAAATATGATAAAACTTGTTCACAATTAAAAAGGATTTGCTTGGGTTAAGAGATCCACTCTTGGTATATAAATTAAGGGTAAGATTATCTCTTTTTATAACTCAATTGGAATCCACGCATAACGGAGGTTCTAATCAGAAAATATAACATTTAAAGCTCATTTAAGATTATATATATAGTTATATTATGGTTCTTTTAATTACCCACTAACGCCAATACTTGTAAATGGGCTCAAGTATTCATTGTGTCAATCTCTTGTCTACAACAAATCAAGATCTCCACTTTATAATGAGGGTTTTTAAATTGATTGGAAACAAAATACAATACATATAATGATCACTTGATAATATATCACTGAAGCACAAGGAAGAGATTAATCTAGCCTTACTTCATTACCAAAAGCTTCACCCTTTCACCCAGGCAAAATAAGAATTAGTTACTTATTGAACAAGAAGAAAGAAAGAAAGAAGAAGAAAGAGATGAATATAACTTCTATTTAGAACAAAAGAAAATTACAACAAGAGATACAAGAATATGGTCTGAATCTCTTTCCCCAATATTGCCATTAATGAGCAACCAATGCTCATATTTATATAGCATAAAGAGTACAAGATGATAATAGAATTAGTTGGTGAGTGTGAATGAGAACTTGTTGGTGAGTGTGAATGCATGGAAAATATGTGTCATGCTCACGAACCAATTCGGTGCCTAACTCGCAGCCATCTTCACATGACTATAATTCTATCTAAATGTCACCATTTTGAAACATGATCTCATGAAAGTTGAATGATTTTGTATTATCTTTCCAATGGCACTAGTTTCAGTCCAAAATGACTCCTACAACCCAACTTATGACCCAATCTATGCACTCTACTCAGGTTCTAGCTATAGTACCTATGTTTTGACTTCCAAACCCAATCTGACCTATCATACATCCGAATGAGCTCTTGTGTTCTTCATAAAAGTTGTAGATTTGGGTCTTAGCTTTCATTTGGGCTTAATCTGGTGTCGATTGAACTCCTATAGCTCAAGAAATGGGCTGATGAATGTGCAGAGGTCAAGCTGTCAGGATCAGCATTCTGGCTCTTGCTTCCACTTCAATTTAAATTATCTAAACGTGTGCATCAACTCTTGAGGTCTTTATAAAACTTGTAGAGAATTGTCTTAGATTTCCTACAAGACTAGAATCACATTAATCAAATATTTGTAACTCAAATTATAGTCAATTTACTGAATGCTGCCAAATAGATAAATTAAGGCCAGTTTATGCAATAAGTCCTTCAATGATCCAATTAGGCTTAATATTGTAAAATGTGATAAAACTAACTTAATTAAGCCTAATTGAACCTTAAGAAGCCTAATGAGATGATTATTAAATGAATAAAATATATTGTTATCAGAGTCCATCAGCTTGACAGGGATAGGTTATGCAGCAAGGTTAGCCGAAGAAGATGAAGTAATTGGGTCTAATGCAAATTTTAACTGAGGATTAAAATAAAATATATAACACTTAATAGGGCTAAAGACAAACTAACATAAAATTGTTAAAAAGCCAAAACACTTTCTAATAGTAGGTAAGTTATGTTAAGGAAAACATGACAAAAATAAAGGGAGGAAATCTAGTGGCAGAAATAAAGGAAGAAAATCAAGGAGATTAGATTAAAGATAGCAAATCAAGGAGATTAGATTAAAGACAACAAATCAATGTTTTACATGTGCTCCTATTTTTTGGTCAATATGCTGTAAAAATATCCCTTATTTTTCTCTTGTAATTAGCTTTGTTATTTGTATTTAAACCACTAAACATTATTAATAAGATGCAACGCGCTTTCTTATTCTTGCATATTCTTCATGGTATCCAGAGCCTCATCTGCAAGCTTTGTTATCATGACTTCCAATTTTTCTAATCCTATCAAAAAGCCTCAACTCACAATTAAATCATTACACCAATGTTCTAGCCTTATCTCTGTCAAATTAAACACAATTAATTTTCTATTATGGCTCTCCCAGATCATCCCTTTAGTCAAAAGCTTAGGTCTTTATCATTACCTTGTAGCTGATACAAAACAAGGGCTGCAAAAGTTCCAACCCATCTTATGAACAATGGATAACCAACAATGGTCTTCTTGTTTCTTGGTTACTAAGAACAATGAAAGAAGATATCATGAGCTCTATCTTTGGTGTAGAAATTGCGTATAAGATATGGACCTCCCTAGAGCATTAACTACTTCCTATGGCAATTGAAAAGGAAGGTCATTTGAAAAACATGTTGATGACAATCAAGAAGGGCTCATGATCTCTAAAGGACTACCTCAAGGTTTCCAAATAAATTTGTGATAATCTTACTGCAATCAAGCAACTTGTTTCAGACTTGGACAAAGTTTTCAGCTTGTTTGTGGCTTGGGTCCAAGTTATGAGACATTTCGGATTGCGATGCTTACAAAGCCCCCTTATCCATCCTTTACACATTTTGTCCTAGCTCTTCAAAGTTATGAGCAATCACAACTTGCTAAGAAGGATGAAGAGAAAAGTCTCTTAGAGCATGCTCAAGCATTCCTTGGGCAGTGAGGTTGTGGAAGGAACAACCAAGGTGGAGATGGAAATTTTACCTCATGAGGAAGAGGTTTTGCTCCTGCAGGTAGTTACAATTCACAAGGAACCTCTAGACAACAAAACAACTGGGGCAGCAACAGTCATCCACAAAATGATTGTACTACAAGAGGACAACACTTGTTAATAAGTCAAGCTCCTAATGAAAATAAGGGTAAGACTTCCTGTCAAATTTGTAAAAGAGCAAACCATATTGCCCTTGATTGTTGGTACAAGTATGATTATTTATATTAGTCTGAAGAGATTCCTCAAGCACTTGCTGCTCATGCCATCAATGATCAAAATGATCCATCCTTTTATGCTAATTTTGGAGTTACTTCACATATGACAAATGATGCAGGTAAACTTTCTTGTATTAAACCATATAATGGAAATGGTGTTATCTATGTGGGAGATGAAAATAGTTTTCCTATATCTCATACTAGTGAAGTTTACATTAATACACAAGATGGACAATTAAATCTAAAGGATATACTTGTGGTTCCAAATTTAAAAAAGAATTTTTTATTGATTGGAAAGCTTACTATAGACAACATGTGTACTGTTGAATCCATATTTTCTGAATTTTTTGTTAAGGGTCAAAATCTGAGGATGATAGCAAGGGGGCATAGAAAAGGTCAACTCTATGCCTTGAATGATGCTTCTTAAGAGGCTCTTAGTGTAATAAGAAATGGTGGAGCATCTGCAACCCTTTGGCATTAGTGACTTGGACATCCGAACTCAAAGATTTTATCTTTGTAAAAAGAAAAGAAAGTTATTGATGTCTCTCATTAGATTACAAAACCTATTGTTTGTGTTAGTTGTCAAATGGGAAAAAAAGTTGCAAACAACCATTTCATTATTCTAATAAAATTTCAAATTTTCCTCTTGAGAAAATACATTGTGATCTTTGGGCCCTTGCTCCATTACTTTCAAATCAAAGATTTCAATTTTATGCAATTTTTGTGGATGATTATTCAAGGTTTACATGGTGATATCCCTTATGAAGAAAGTCTAATTTCTTTGATATTTTTAAATGTTTTTATAGGCTTGTTGAAAACAAATTTGACCATCGAATTAAGATTTTTCAGTGTGATAGAGGAGGTGAATTTAGTTCTCAAGAATTTCTTACCTATCTAAAAACCAATGGCATTGAGATACAAATTTCTTGTCTAGGGACTCTTGAGCAGAATGGAGCTGTAGAAAGAAAGTATCGTCACATTGTTGAAATTGGTTTAACCATGTTATTTCATGCAAACTTACCTTTAACTCTTTAGATTGATATCTTTCTTTCTACAGTTTATCTTATCAATCGAATGCCACCATCAGTTCTATTCAATGATACTCCATATCACAAACTCTATAAGAAACATCCAATATTATAGAGATTTGCGAGTTCTTGGATGTCATTGTTTTCCTACCTTAAGGCATCAAGGTAGTAATAAATTTGTTAAAAAGACATATCCATGTGTTTTCATTGGCTACAACTCTATTCACAAGGGATACTGGTGCTTGGATCCTATAACTAAAAGAGTCTACATCTATCGTCATGTTGTCGTTGATGAAGAATGCTTTCCTTATGAAGAATCTGTATGCTCTTCGTAAAATAAAACGAGTGACTCAAAATTGATTCTTGCTTAGTTTCCTGCTAATGATGAATCAAGTGACTCCATAAAGGGAAGTGATCCAAAACTTCAAACTCAAAACATCTTGACACATGAGGAAAAATCAATTTTAACTAATCCATTCACATTTTGTGATCATACTTGCCTTTCCGATCAGAATACGCAAGCTATAGAATCAGTTCTAGATCATGTCACTAAAGTTGTAACCCCTCTAACTACCTCTAGCAACTTCCAAACAGCTTCTACAACTCCTTAAATTTCCTTTGAGCTGCATATTACCAACAAGAATCTCCAAAGTTCAACAGGGGTTTCTCTATATTGATGATGCTCAACCTTCTAGAGTTTGTCAGCCACCTGCATATTTAAAAGACTATGCTCTTGTCACCATAGCCTCTCAACATGAGCCTGAAACATTGAAGACAACTTTAAAAGATTCTCAATGGGTGGCTGCTATGCAAGAAGAACTTCAAGCGTTACATATCAATGACATATGGATTCTTGTTCCTCGTCCTTCTAATAATAATGTCGTTGGTTCTAAATGGGTTTATCACATCAATTATAAAGAGGATGGCTCCATTGATCGCTTCAAGGCTCAATTATTTGCTTGAGGTTTCACTCAAGTCTATGGGGTCGACTATGATGAAACCTTCAGCCCTGTGGTCAAACCAGCAACTATCAGATTTGTTATATCCCTCTCTGTTTCACTCAAGTGAAAAATGCATCAATTAGATGTTAAAAATGCCTTCTTACATGACCATCTCAAGGAAATAATTTATATGGAACAACCACCCGAATTTATTGATGCAACCCATCTTAACCATGTGTGCTTGCTCAAACGGTCATTATATGGACTCAAGCAAGCACCTCATGTTTGGTTTGATTGTCTTTTTAATTTCTCCTTCATCTTGGGCTTTATTGTAGTAAAGCTGACTCTTCGCTCTTTATTTACTACAGCACTGCAATCACTACAATTTTCCTTATTTATGTTGATGATATTCTTGTTGCTGTGAGTGATGTTCCTTTTATTCAGACTTAATAAACAGCCTTGGCAGTGAGTTAGCTATCAAGGATCTTGGTCCACTTTGGTACTTTCTTGGTGTAGAAGTCAAACCTTTTATGGGTGGCAATTTCCTCACCCAAACTAAATACATACAGGATCTTCTTCGTGGAACAAATATGCTTGAAAGTTCTTCTATGTCTACACCCTTGGTTTTAAAGGAAAAATAATCTACATTAGATAAGAAGGTTGTTGATGCCACCACTTAATGTAGCGTTGTTGGGTCATTAATGCAGTACTTAACATTCACTAGGCCTGATATCATTCATGCTATAAATCGAGTTTGTCAGTTCTTCAATGCTCTCACACTTAGCCATTTGAAGGCTGTAAAAATAATACTCTAGTGTTTAAAAGGAACTCAACACTTTGGTCTACGCTATTTGTCTCAAAGTCTCATATCTCTTTATGGGTTTAGTGATGCATATGGGCTAGTTGTTCAACTATCAGGAGAAGTATCACTGACTTTTGTGTTTTCTTGGGAGCAAATTGTATTTCGTGTTGTTCCAAGAAGCAACCTATTGTTGCTCGTTCAAGTTTAGAAGCTAAATATCGCTCAATGGCTTTCACTACTACTGAAATCATTTGGTTCATTTTTCTGCTTAAATATTTGGGTATTACTCTCCCAAAACCTCCTTAACTTTTCTATGACAATATTAGTGCTTTTCATATGTCCATAAATCATATGTTTCATACTCGCACCAAATACATTGAGATAAACTATCATTTTATTCGTGAAAAGGTTGTTATGGATGCCCTCATTACACGATATATCCCTTCACCATTTCAACTAATAGACATCTTTACTAAACCTTTACCTAAACAAGCCTTCAACTTGTTGTGAGCCAAGCTGGGAGTCCATCTTCATTTCCCCTCCAGCTTGAGGGGTCGTGTTAAAGAAAACATGACAGAAATAAAGGGGAGAAATCAAGTGGCAGAAAAAAAGGAAAAATATCAAGGAGATAAGATTAAAGATAGTAAATCAAGAAGATTAGATTAAAGACAACAAATCAATGTTTTACATGTACTCCTATTTTTTGGTCAATTTGCTGTAAAAAATATCCCATATTTTTCTCTTGTAATTGACTCTTTTATTTATATTTAAACCACTAAACATTATCAATAAGATGCAAGGCTTCCTCGTTCTTACAAATTCTTAAAGTTAAACGGTGCATGATACCCGATAATATAGGGAGCATAGTAGAATGCGCTCTTTCTCATTCCGTTTCAGTATTAAGCAGTATAAGACGCAACTTTTTTAGTGTAGTTATCTGGCCCTACCCCTATATATCACTAAGATCCACACCATTACAATGCCCTAGGCCTTCTCTCTCTCTCTCTCTCTCTCTCTGATCCCGAGAGAAATTAAAGTCTCAAGAGTTCTTTAGGGTGACAAGGATCTTTACAGTGGGAGAGATACAGCAAGTCAGCAACTAGAAGCCACTGAGATGAAAAGTAAACGAATTGTATAAAGTCATTTGTGAGTTACAACTTACAAGTTGCAACTATAATTTTTGTAACGGAGAAAAATACACACACACATACATATATATATATATATATTATACCGTGATTCAGCTAAAGCCACATATATAAAATATAAAATATTTGTAATAACCATAAAGAAACGATGTTGGGATTCTCTGTTGAGAAAGGAATGTGGTATTAGAAGGAAGGTAGTTTTACTGGGGATCGGTGTTTCAGGATCAAAGAAAAATTTGATCTCTCGTACCGTCTTTTTATCAGTGTATGAATATCTTTTGTCAAAGACTAGATAATGAGTGGCAATGTGATAATGTCCTTGTTTTTTTTTTTTGGTACAAATGTGATAATGACTTTATTAGTGTACGTTGTTTGTGCTAAAACAAAATGCTCAGATGAAAAAGTAGGGGACCCGGAGAGACTCTGTGACTTGTGAGCTAAAGCCTGTATAGCGTACGGACTACTGGCCATTTTTTCTTTCTTTCTTTTTCTCATTTTTGTTTATGTTTTGGTGGGTCATACTTCAAAGGGCAATGCTTGATTACAAAAGGATTCAAAACTAAATTATTAAATTACATATATCGTTATTCTTGTTAGCCTTTCTACTTAATGGAGAGTTAGAAAGTACGGATACGTCATTTTATTAGCGTATTTGTATGTCAGACATATACAGATATGTGTCTGATATCGACATACGACGACGCGCATACGACATATGTGTCTCATGTGTACAGGTGTGTCTAATTAAAAAAATTATTATTTTTAACTCGGATACATTTTAGACACACCGCGGACACATATTGAACACATTTTAGTAAAATTTTAAAAAAAATTATTGTGTGACAGTGTACTAATATCACAGCTCATAAGCTTAATATCACCCGACCCACCCTTAGGAAAAATTTTCTATTCTTTCTCAATACATTGTGTTCACTGTGTACTAATAGTTTAAGTTTCAAGTGAGTTTCACTCTGGTTAGGTGGTTCAATTTTTAATTATTGTTGGTTTCTTTTCTAATTATAAATGAAGATGCTTGTATTGTCATTGAAAAGTTGTGTTTGGATTGTTTATAATCAAAATTATATATATATGCCGTATCTATGCCGTGTCCGTGTCCTAAAATTTTTAAATTTGATGTGTTTCTGTGTCTGTATCCGTATCGTGTCCCGTATCCGTGTCCGTTTCCGTGCTTCATAGATGGAGAGACAAAGATTTATACTTTGAATATTATATAAAAGGGTTACACAAACGATCATATGCATGTCAAGAATTCATTTATTACTTTTTAATTTTGTCAAAAATTAATGCTCTTTGTTTGTTTCTTCTTTTTCCCTATGCATTATATAATGAAGCAGTTGCCTTTGATGCCATTCATCTTCAGTGCCAGTGCAGTTGATTCAACTAGGCCTCTTTCATATCATATATAGTTATTAACGCAAAGTTCTTATTCCTTTCATTCTTTTCCCTAAATGTACAACTCATTCGTCAAGTATCATTTCTTTTTTAGGGTTGACCCCAGACGAGAGGTATAGTGAAAAGAAACGAATAAAACAAATTGAGACGTCAATCACTGATCTTTCTTTTCATGTTTCCCTTGCTTCAATTTATTCCTAGGTTCCATTGGGCAACAACATCAAATTAAGTTTTCTTAAAGTTAAAAAGTTAATTTAAAAAATGTAGAATGGGCCCAAGATGTAGCACCATTAGTTGACAAATAAACTAATATCTGATTTGAAACCTATTGGTCGCTCATCATGCAGTATTAGCTACTCTCAGGTCACAGCTAAACCTAGCTACTCAAGATCACATGGCAACTTAGAGCCTGCTAGGGTTAATTAGAGGCTGAGATCTAGCTGCTCTGATTGCCTTTTCATCAACAATCTCAATCTGTCTGTATTCTGTCTTATAGCTCCTAGGTCCCTAGCTGATACCTATTAAGTTATCCATCATGCTTCAGTGTCTTGCACTTTTAAGCACCTGAAACCTAATATCTGTCTGCACATTCATGCCAATGGCTTGCCCAAAAATGGATTTGGCCTATAAACTCAAGGTTGTACCTCTTAGGCCGCTGAAATGTCTCACTGATCTTTGGGTTCTATCTAATCGCTTAAGCTACCCAGAGCTACCCCAGTATAGACATATCAGGATTTTAAGAGTGCCTTTTTCTGCTCAAATTTGAATTAATATATCAAGATGGAGAAAGAAAACTAAACAGGATGTTTCGGTTAAGGTTTCTAATTACTTGTGAGGATGGAATCTCAAACATCATCAGTAATCATGTCTGGTAATAAACTTAGTGAGTACTTTTGGCATCAATATTGATTGAAGTCATAAATATCCGTAATTTTTACATTGAAAGTTAACTATGAAGGTCTAAAATATGATTTAACACATTTGGATCCATAAACATGAAAAAATTATGGTTAAAATTTATGTTTTATGAAAGTTTTGATTTAATATTAAAAATATATTTTGTCTTATTTATATCTTAAATGTTATTTTTTGTTTTAATGCCATTTTTCCATCTGATGCCATTCAAATTGCTAGCAATGAATGCCGATGAGGACACTATGTAGCCATTTTGCATCTGACGTAGATCCTATGTGTTTACTTTGGAATTAAATCAAAATTTTCTTGAAATATAAGAAATATTATTAGGATTTTAGCTTAACATAAATATGTAATCTTCTTCCCCCAAATTTTAGGATTGCAAAGATTAGTTTCATCTATTCCAAATTTTAGTTTAAAACTCTCCAACCAATTTGATGGCTTCAATGACATTGACAAATTAAAGTCAACACAAAACTCAAACAACAAATGTGACAAACCCCATTTTCTCTATTTTCTCACAAATCCTAAATTGAACTCACACCAAAACTTAGAACCAACAAAAACACAAAACTCTTTGGGAAATCTTGAGAACGCAGCCATGACATCTATGTGGAAGCAAAGGGATTTGTGGGTGGTGTTTTGGTGATTTGGGCTCTGCTGTGCTATGGAGGCTAGAGGTTTGGTATAGCGACAATGACTCGGCATTTGGGTCTTCATGGCTAGACAAAGGTTAAAGTTATGGGTTTGGGTGGAGAAATGGCAAAGGGTCTAGCCGTGGTGGAGGTGTGGTGGTCTGTAGTGTATTAAAATTGTAAGGGTTTCTTTTGGATGCTTTGGTTGAGTTTGATGTCAAATACGGGTTTAGGTAGCACAATGAGCTACAATGTTGGAGGCGAGGTAGGGACAGTGGAGGACAGAAATTGGGGTGACTTAGTTTGACTTTGAGGGGTTGTGAAAGTCACTGTTTTTGGTTTGAAGGGTATGGAACAAAGGGTTGTGACTTGGGTGGAAGAATGGTGACAAGGTTGTGCGTTTTTATGATGACAAGGAGAGGAACTTGATTATTGATGGTGGTGGTTTTATTTGATGATTGTATTATGAGTGAAACTCGAGGGGTGGATGGTGGTGGTTTTGCAATCTTAAAATTTGGGGAAGAAGATGAATTTGGAGAAGAAGATGACATATTTATGTTAGGCTAAAATCTTATTTATGTCCTTCACATTTCACGAAAGTTTCATTTTGGTTCTAAAACAGGCACATGGGATCTATGTTAGGTAGAAAACGATTATATGAAATCCACGTCAACCTTCACTATTAGCAATTTGGACGATGTTAGGCAGAAGATGATATTGAAAAAAAAAAAAGATAATGTTTAAGACATAAATAGAATAAAAAAATCTTTTAAAAATAAATTAAGACTTTTATGAAACGTGGGAGACGTAAATAAAATTTTAGACCAAAACTAATAGAGATGTACATATAATTTATTGGTTGATTTTAATTTAAAAGAGAGAATTTGCTATCTTGCAAGCTAAGAGGTTAACATGTGTTAACATAAAATTCTTTATTTGAGATTGTTGTAATATAATTTAAATTTTACACATGTTAGCGTCTCAGCTTGCCACTTAATAGTATGTTCTTACAACATTTTACTATTGAACTATCTCTTCATATATTATATAAATTATAAAGTCAATTTTATAGACAGAAAATTAGTAATTTCTTTTTACAATTAACCTTTTAAATATATATTCTCCTACTATGTATCTTACTGAAAATAAACGTTTATTCATGTCAATTAATATCTACATATTTTCACAAGATGCAAAGCAAGCTTTTGCTCTTTTTTTTAATTATTTTTTACCTGGAAGTTTTTGCTGGTTTCTACATATTATTATAAATTGGCTAACAAGGCATAAAAATAGGAACTAAACAAAAGGCCAAGGAGTAGACCAAGCATTTAAGCAAATTAATTATAAGGAATAAAATAACAGATCGGCCTTAATTCTAATTAGTTGAACAAAAACTAGCTTTCTTAAAATATCTTATTATATAGATATTTTTTTTCATAATTATCTCCTCAATTAAAAATGTGCACTATATAAACTTTGAAAAAATATTTTGAATCTTTTTATTTTTTATTTACATTGGAGAGGTAGGCACCCGGATTGGACGTTGGAGGATCGAACCCTAGGCAATAATCATCACGTCCTAGGGCCAATGCTAATTAAGCTGCAACTCCATTGGTGAAAAAGGTTTGCTCCAAAACAAAAATATTAAAACAAGAAGAGACTATATGTTAATATATTTTCAATTTTTTAACTCATTGTTTCCTTTTGCGAGAATCATCACGAGCTAGTTAAGCTGAGTTGGGAAGCTTCGAGCTGACAGGATGAGTATTTATCCCTTCGGTTATAATTGTGTTTGGTACATACATGTAATGAACAAAATAATATAGCTGCATTCATTCTCTGTGAATAAAAAAATATTTTAAAATACCTAGTTACAATATTAATTATAAAAATTGGCAGGGAGTAATAAGGCTCTCTTAGTAAAGAAATTAGATATTTAGCTGGTTTGGTTGTCTAAATATCCTAGTCAGGAAGCTCTCGACAGTTGGAAATTTAATAAATTTAATAAAATTGATACATGTATTTAATTAACTAATATTTATGTATTGGCATATTAATATATTTTTAGCTTTTAAGTATTTATCTACGCATGTAGTAAGTTAATAGGTGCATAGAATAATTTGTAGTTAAGTTCATTGTAAAAATTGCCAAAAAGTATATTGTGCACTTGTAAATTGTGCGAAAGATGTCTTTTGGGCAAATAAATAAGAGATCCTTTTTCAAAGGAGTTCTTTTCAAGAGCAACCATGTTACTTTAACTTGTTCATGTGGATATATGTGGACCAATTAAATCATCTTCACATGGTAAATCTAATTATTTCTTAATTTTCATTCATATAATTCTTGCAAGATTTGGATTTATTTTTTGAAAGAAAGAATGAAGCATTTCAAAAATTCAAAAGCCTTGTTGAGAAGGAGAGTGGGTTTTTAATCAAAGCTTTGAGAAAGGATAGAGGAGGAGAATTCACTTTGATGAAGTTCAACAAGTTTTGTGAAGTCAATGGTATTAATCATTTTCTCACTACTCCTTATTCTGCACAACAAAATAGAGTTGCGGAACAAAAAAATAGAACCATAGTCAATACCACAAGAAGCATGGTAAAAAGCAAGATTATGCCTTAACAATTCTTGGGCTGAAGCCATTGCTTGTGCTGTATGCTTGTCCAACTTGTCCCCTACAAGGAGTGTTTATGGTATGATCTCTCACGAAGTATGTAGTGTTAAAAAGCTTAGTATCTTTTGCTTTGCGTGTTTTTGGAAGTATTGCATATGTTAATATTCCTAAGGAGATAAGGTCAAAGCTTGTTGATAAAAGTGAGAAGTTTGTCTTTATTTATATGATTCAAATTCTAAAGGTTACAAACTCTATAATTAATCCTATTAACGGAAAAGTTGTTAGTAGAGATGTTGGTTTTGAGGAAGAAAGTTCGTGGGAGTAGATGGCGTCTTCAATAGAAGGTAATGCCTCGATTCTTTTACTTTAAGTGTCTAATCCAGTAGCAAGAAAAGATATACCACCTCTTTCACCAAATCCTAATGGCTATCAATGTCTTCATGGTAACTTATCTCAAGGCCTTAGAGGTACAATAAGTCTTATGGAACTTTATAAAGAGAAAATATTAAATTACGACTTTATTTTGTTTGTTCATTGACACTAAGTGACTACATTTTGAAGTTTTTTTTAAAGAAAAAACTCGATTAAAGTCACCAAGAAGGATCACGTTTAAGAGGGTGTTGGAAATTTAATAAACTTGATATACATGCATTTAATTATATTCATGTATTTGGTGGTTTTAAATATTTGCTTATACATGTAATTAGTTAATAGGTGCAATGAATAATTTAGGGTTAAGTTCACTTAAAGGATTGCTAAGTGTAATATTGTATTTGTACTTTTCATGTAAGCCAAGCCCAAATTAAGATAAGAAAATTCAGAAAAAGGCAAGAATATTAAATCAAGTAATTTCTTTAGAGTATGATAATTCCCTTCTCTATCTTTTGCTTCATCACCAAGATGGTTCTCAAGTGAATTCTAAACTTCGCTAGGTTTTTTTTCCCCCCTAATTGCGCAAGCATGGTGTGACACTTAGACTATAATCATTTTAAGAAATAATTAGATGATCAGGCAGGGATCTATGGGAATTTGGCAAGGAAAGAATTAGATGTGAAATGCACAAAATTAAAAACAAGAAATAAATCCAATAGGTGATATATATATATATATATATATCAAAGGATCTTTTTGTTGCCAATCAAAAGGAACTCACAAATGCATAAAGGGGGTTTGGAAACTTTCACTTCATATCTAACTCGTTTGTCCTACCAGCTCCTAGTTCTCCCTTTTCATAGTTAATAGAACACACCAATACAAAAGCCAGTCTTCAAATCCCACCCTCACAGCTCCAAGTCAAACTAGCTGAGAGTGTCCATGAGCTCAAAAGCTGTCGCCAATTACTGTAGGATGTAGATAAACCAAAACCACCTCTCTCTCCTTCGTCCCCCCTCATGACCCCATTTGTCAGTTTGTTAAGTCTCTCTCTCTCTCTCTCTCTCTCTCTCTGGATGGCGTGTCTTTATGACAACATAAGACTACCACTCAAAGAATCTCTAGCTCATTAGAACCCATCTTGAAACCGATTGATCGCTGAAGGAGGATCTAAACCCTGCTGTGTACCTGGATAGCTCCTTCCCCAATTCAACCCTTCCTCCTGATTGTGCAGTGACCTGTCCTTACCACCCTCCGAGCCACGTCCACCACCTGCGAATGCTTGTCCTACCGGGGCACCGATGCAGGTGTAACTAGAGTCTGCTGCTACATAGTTGAGGTTGTGGTGGCCATATTGCTGGCTGCTACTCAGGACATGACCCACATAATGGTGAGAGTAGTGTGAGGGAAAGGAGAGGGGCCGTGAAGGTGATGAGGTGTATAAGAATGGTTGAGATGGTTGTTGAGGAGGAGGTAGTGGTGTTTGTGGCATGTTTATTGAGGATGAACCAGACAAGTATCTTGGGAATCTCAGAGGCGCTGTTGGGTCTCCCATGTTACTTGCTGGATGATAGCTCCCTGGTGCTATTGGTTGACAGCATCTGAATATTATCCAAAATATCATGTCAAACAGTTGGGCATAATTTTAGTGTACTTTCCACATGAAAAAGAAAAAACAACACAAATAAGATTATATAACAAAGAGAATAAGAAGTTTCATGGGTTTGAAATCTAAGATATGAATGAATGAATTAATGTCCTTATAGTTCCAAGTTTCCAAGTTGTACTATTCTAGAAGAACAGTAACAGAAATTAAAAATATGGGTCATAAGAAGAATAAAGAAAAAAAGAAAAAAGGCAAGAGGGTTAAGGATGAAGAAAAGCGAGTTATGGTGCATACCCTAAGTGAGGGGCACCCTGGGGGGTTTGGTTATGATCGTTACGGAAGACCAGCTGACGAGCATGGTTCAGCGTCTCTGTTTCCCTCTCTGTAGCACAACTATACTAAGTCAAATCAACTTAGAAAGTAACTAATTTTTTTAATAAAAAAACCCTCTCAAAGCCAAGAATTTCAGCAATCCCACAATTTTATGTGACTGAAATGACCACGCTTCCTGGCCAAATCATTAACAACCATTCAGTGCCCTCAATTTTTTTTATAAATTTTTTCAGGAAATATTCTATAGCTTTTAGATTTTTTTGAGTTGGGTTTATTTTTTTAAAGGAAAAAAAGAAAAAGTTAGAGGACTAGCTAGCCTTGGCGGTGGCGGTTCATGTGTCCCCCAAGAGCCTGAGACTTGCAGAACTTAAGGGAACAAAATCTACACTCGTAGACCTTCCCACACTCGTCTTTTCCATCCTTCACGCCGCTTTTCTTTTTCCTGCACCCTGCAACAAAAAACAGCCAATTAAAGCAACTTCGATGAGACCCATCCTTTCCCGATTACCCATATCATGAATAAATTAATTGAATTTAACACTCCAGCTAATTATTTTTAAATTTATTCATTTAATTGACCCTTTTGTTTTTTTTTTTCTCTTTTTCTTCTTTGGCTTTTTCCATTATGATGATTTGCTTTCAAGTTTGAAGATAGAGAGGAGGCTAGAGGAGGAAGAAGGAAGAGGGAAAAAATGAACAAGGAAAAACAAGGACAAAACCAAAAAAACAAAATTAAAAAAAAAACATGTAATGAGAGTTAAAAGAAGATAAACCATGGCTGTCTTCGATTTTGTTGAAAAATAAAGGCATTAAACTAATTTGGTGTGTGGTTGAGCAGTAAAAATTGTGAAAATAATACAATTTTTTTGTTGCACTGAACTTTTATTGTAATATATATATGGTTTAAAAAAAGGTTTACCGGATGAGGAGCTATCTTCGAGGACTTGTTTACCATCTCTAGAGGACTCATCAGGCAAATTGTTGAGATCTAATGGGTTCCCTTCTGGTCTCCTGTAAAGGAACAACAAAGTCAAGAGAGAGAGAGAGAAAGAGAGAAAGTGCGTGCATTAAAGAGTTAGAGAACGAGATAGAGAAGATAATAATCAATGAGAAGCAGGTGTGATGGTGTAACAGTGGGGGAAGACCTACATGGTACCGACAGAGAGAGACATTAAAATGAAATGAAGGTGTAGTAGTGGGGCAAACACTTTGTTTCAGATGGGAAGAGAGAACTAAAGCATTTTATAAAATTTGTATGACTTTCAGTTTGAGACTGTGATATAGAGGCTAGATGAGTGACTGTGGAAGATAAAAGAGAGCTTTGAAAGTTCTCTATCAGTTCCTCTGCCACGCCTCTCTCTCTCTCTTTTCCTCAACACAAACACAAACACAAGAAATTTAATGAACAAAGCGATAATGGGTCTCGTGACTATAAAAAGAGAGTGTGGGGAGTGGAATTAAATAGGTATTTGCTAATTGCTAGCTTCGTCTAGTTTGGTTGAGACTTGGGAGAAGAGAGAAAGGAATGGCACAAAAATGAGATTGAGAAGGAGTGAAGGACGTGGCCTTTATATTAATTATTATTATTATTATTATTTGTAATACCACCAATTCTCCTCTATACCACTACATCTGGCCCTATATAGGTCCTTTTTGCCGTAGTGCTAGCAACAAGTGGTCAAATATTCAAATTATAAATCAAATACGGCAAAAATATATAGAGTAATAAATTAACAGCTTAAAAGAAAATCTTTTCCCACAAAGGATGGCAATCAAATGTACTGTACACATCTTTGGGCATGAAAGGCTGCCTTAAGAATGAAAGATGACATCTATACCTGAAAGAAACCAAGACAAGGCATAGGGTTCATAGAGATTTTGCGTGGTTGTTGTGCTCAAAGATGGGGCGCATGTCTGATAACATGTCATGTATGGTCCACAATTGCTCAATGCCTCCTGCTGGGTGTAAAATTCGATCCAGGGGACTTAGACTTGCATCAAGGAAGGGTTGCTATCAGTATCTATCATTAGGGTTTTGGCAATCTAGGTTGATAGACGCAACCCCACGTATGTTGTTTTATTCTTTGGAAGTTGCAATATCTCATAGATTACATATACATAGTCCTTTTCATTGGATGGTTATATCGAAGTAAAGAAATGGATTTGAATTTTCTTAGTTTATCAAGTTCTTCACTTTATTCTCTATTTCCTTTAGATTCTGAAATGCACTTAGAAAAATGCAACCTCTAATGTTCCTTCATATGCAAACCCAAGTGTAAGTTGAAGATAGTCTATAAATTACAACTACGACTATGGTTAATGATCTTGGAAAATCTAATAAAAGTAAAATGATTGATCTCTGATAACTCACTTTCCTACTATGGGGTGAGGAGTCTTGAGTTTTCAAGACTCTTTGATGAGTAACCAGAACCTTTTATTTATAGAGAAAAGTAGTAACAACTCTTTCAATTGTACTCAGCGGTTACCCGATTTCTTCCCACCTCTATGCTTATCCGCCACTTCTAGCCATATAAACTCCCTCTTCTAATCATGTATGCGTAGGTGAGAAGTGATGGGAATAATTGCCCCATGCACCGGACATGGGGTTATTCGTGCAATGTATGTCCTTATAACCGCTTGTTTTTCATAATGTCATGCGCTTGTCATGAATCCTTGTAATTGAAATCTTTGTCCAACAGCATCAGTATTCTCGCTATACACCGTTTTAGAATTGGTTACAAGGAACTTATATCATTAAGAGCCCTTTTCAGCAGCATCAATATTGTTGTTATGCACAGTTGGGAACCAAAATTAGTGGACTAGGCTTCCAAATCGTAAGCTACAAGATTTTGTCATAAGCAAGTGGGGCCCAATGTGAAGCATGGCCCATTAAGTCCGAAGCTATTAAAATAATGGGCTTAGTTGTTTGAAACAAGGTTGAATGATGGTTGACTAAGTCAAAACTAAGGGTAGAAGGAAGTGGAGATAATGGTGCCTAAAATATAGGAAGTAGAGATTTGGTGGTTGCTTCTAACATTCAAACATGTAAATGGAGGCTTTTTTGACAGTTTTTTTTTGCTAAAGTTGGGTGAAAACGTGCCATAGAGATGTCCTACGTCTTATGAACGCGTGGAGTGACTAAATGACTAGAGTTTATGCTCTTAAAATCAAGGAAAATGGACGTTGAGGTCTAAAGGTGCACTAAAGTTGCGGGTTTTTCAGCTACAATTCTATAAATAGACCTCCAAGGCATTGAAGAAAGAACCACAATCAATCAACCAAAAAATAATTTATTTTCATACAATTTATCTTTCGTTTTCCTGCATTTTACAGCTTTTCTTTTACATTTTCAATCATTTACTGCTTTCCTTTACATTTCGAAGCACTTTATAATATTTCTTTACTGCTTTCGTCTTTACTTTATGTAATTTCTTTTACTTTGTATTTCGGAGCACAAGTCTTTTTGTTGTATATCAGCTTTCTCGCATGTAACTCTTTGGATTCTAGTTCTTTAATGCAATTCAATGTTTCTCTACATTGATTGACTTATTCATTTGGAATCCATTGTTGAAGGCTTGCTTTAGTACCTCAAGAACCCACACCGAAAGACAAGTTTCCCCTTTTGGGAGCTTTCGAAGGCGAAGCTCATACTATATTGAGAAAACAGTGAAAATGTGGAGTTTGGCTTTGCTTCATCAACAAAGCTAACATTTTTCTTTTCCACACCAACATCTTTTTGGCACACCTGGTGGGACTCCCTAGATTCAAGATCTCCAAGTATTTCTAAACTTGTTTAGCATTTCAAGCGTATGCAATTGAGATCTAGTGATTGTATTTCTACTGCAACTATGAATTCCCAAGCTGAAACACACTCTATTCCTTCTTCTGGTCACTCAGGGGCAAATGTTAAGACATATACCTATACTGTTGCCGCACAGGTCATAGGTAATACTATAGGCTTGGGTGATATAGTGACGTAAGGTGATAATATCACCTTGTTACGGTATTAAATTGACCAAAGTGTGGGTGAGATTATTCCTCTAATAACGGCTTAGATAGTCAAAGTTCAAAGAAGTAGAGAAAGAGAAGCTAGGGACATCACTCAAGGGACTTTCTCTCAATATGCTCAACCAGTGGTAGAGAATGCTTATTCTATACTGCCACCACTAGCCTTTCCACCATCGGCAAGATGGGAAACGACTTCTATGGCTAGAACTCATGTATACATAGCCCTAACGGTTTCTTAGCAGCTGATGGGAGCACAGCAGACTCAAATGCTGACAGGTTAGTATAATTATGCTACTCAAACAACGCAACGCCTAGCTACACAACATTGCAATATGGTCAGGTTCAGATAGCATGGTGACCGTTAGCAAATCCTGGCAACTTTAATAATGTAGCGGCTATTCAGTTGAATGCTATGCTAAATCTGCCTGGCTCCACACCTTTATGGTAGCTGACATCTAATACAATGGCTTTTCAGCTGATGCAAAATCTGTTTGGCTCCACCCCTGTGTGGCAGCTGGCAACTGAGATATATGTGCCTCCCGGTCATAGCTTAACCATGGGAAACACCCTCAACTGGATCATATGGCCCTATACCCAAACAGGGTTATGGATCAGGGACCTTATTATGCTCTGACAGTGAAAGCTAGGCCAAGGTAGACACCTTATTATGGCCAGGCTTCTGAAGGTAGGTTGTCTTTTAATATTGATTCAAATCAAATAGCCAATGTCTCAAAACAACATTTTAGGGTCAATTTAAAACCAAATGAAAGGCCTGTGTATAAAAAGCCATATCCTGAGCGGATTGATCGCGTGACACCTCTACCAAAGGGTTATAAGTACTTGGAATTTTCAACATTTTTCAGGGAAGACGGTTAGACCACATATTAGCCGATTCACTGCCTAGTGTAGGGAGCTCGGCCAAAATGACTTTTATCGGCTGCAACTATTTCCAATGCCATTAACCAAATTGGCTCGTAGGTGGTATACTAATTTGCTACCCATCTTTGTTTGAAGATGGAATGTGATGGATCAGTTTTTCCATGACTATTTTTACAAAACACAACCAGAGTTTTCCATAGCCGATATAACTATGATTAAACAAAAGCTGAATAAGCCGGTAGCCGAGTACTTAGAAAGGTTCAAGGAAGCAAAAACTCTCTCTCAAACTCCACTGCCTGAGAGTGACTATGCTAAATTAGCTATAGAAGGCACGTTTGATTTCTTAAAAGAAAGACTAATCTTGATTAATTTTATAGATTCGCCTCAGCTAGCTTCCAGGGCCATCTGATATGAGACATGGATTAAAGATAAGGAAAGGAAAAGTCCTCAAAAGCTGATAGAGGCCCCCATGCCATTTCACTCGATGGATACTCTAGCTACTTGGTTGATAAGGAGTATATGTAGGATGAAGAAGGTGAGATCAGCTTACACTTGCCAAGCCTTGAAAGCCTTGAAATCTAAGTAGAAAGAATGGGTTAAAGCTAAAGAGGAGTACCTATTTGATATTTCCAAAGCTGACCAAAATTTTGACTTTCTACTAAAGGACAAATAGATTCAGCTCCCTGATGGCCATCATATCCTAAAATTAGAGGATATCAATGGCAAGAAGTATTGTAAGTGGCATAACTCATACAACCATTTTACTAATAATTGTGTTGTTTTCTAAGATGCAGTATAGAAAGCTATTAAGGATGAGATATTTAAACTTTCATAAAAATGAGCTTCAGAGATGGCAGTTGACATGGAAATTTTCCTGAAGTAGCCTGCCATCAACATGGTGACAATTCTAAACCCTGAAGCTGATGTGCCAGTAGTCCAAGTTATTGCAAAAGCAAGGCTCAGCTAGGTACCCAAAGGCTCGGGGGCAGCTGATAAACTTGCTATTGTTGCTTTGCCTAGAAATGATGAACCTTCATGCATCAGGAACAAAAGGATAGGTTTTCAAACCTGGTGTTACTGCTGATGGTGAGTCTTTTGTTGAAAGGTAGGTGCAGGAAGATCCCTTGCCAATGGAAGAACAACCTTGCGTATTTCTTTGATAATAAGGAGGCCACCTAAGATGGTGAAGCTGAAAGCTGATGTCAGAATTGATGAATAGGTTCTCAACTAACAACCAAAAACTGCTCAAAAAGTTAGCCTCAACAAGCCATAACAAAGGTTTACCAAGACTTAGAGAAGAAGGTGGCAATAGAAGAAAGCAACAGAGAAAAGAAAGAAGTTGTTCCAAATACTAGAAAAAGCTAAACATCAACCAAGGTGAACTAATAAGGAGGTTGTTGTTAGTGATGCAGAATCTAGTAACTATAAGAAAATGTTGGAACAGACGTTGAAGCAATTTCTTATGAAGAAGCAAACCTAGTAGATCCACTCGACCAAGTAGAACCAACAGGTTTAAAATGAAGCTTTTGTGGTAGAGAATGAACCTAAGAAAGTAGAAGGAGGGTCAAAACTTTAGTTGATTCCTTAATTAACAAAGCCATTGATTGAAGAAGAGTTGTTGGATTGGGAGCTATAGGAATTAATGAAAATGAAGCCGAACCCTTGATATTCTGGATGATTCAGACTTACAAGCAATATTGGAGGAGCTGATGATTGTTACCATGATTGGTGTGCTCCCTGCCGATTTCTCACCTAAAGGCAATTCTGCTAACCACTTGGTAGGGGACGTGTTAGCCTCCAAAGCTGAATGGGCCACCTTTACCACTGATGAATACCTAAAGCAAGTGGCTAAGGTTGTGTTTGAAAATTTTAAGGAAGCTATGGTAGACACTTGAAGTCGCTCTATATCAAGGTTTATGTGAATGATAGTCCTATTACAAAAGTATTTATTGACAATGGGGCCACCCTGTACATAATGTTGATGATAACATTGAGAAAACTGGGGAGAACTAAAGCCAATTTGGCCTCTACAACCATGAAAATGATAAATTTCATTGGTGGAGCCATAACTACTAAAGGCATAATCTCTGTGGAGTTTACAGTGGGAAGCAGAACAACTACCACTGCTTTCTTTGTGGTTAATGCTAAAAGCAATTACACTTTGATTTTGGGGCGAGATTGGATCCATGCCAGCCAGTGTATTCCTTCTTATTTGCATCAAATTATCATATACTGGAATAGTGATGAGATAGAAATCGTGAAAGTCGATGATAAGTCCTTTGCAGCTGAGGTAGGTATGGTTGAAGCTCAATTCTATTCCCTTTTTATAACAACTTTTTCTGACTTAATGCAGGAGCCTTTTGAGATAGACAACTCTATTGATTAGACAAATGAAGATTCCAAGTGAAACATAAGGCTGATAACTCAGCCACCAAAGCTGTTTAATTGTAAAACTAACTGGCCGCTTACAGTGCACAAAGCAAGATAACATCAGTTGTGCTTAAAGAAGTTAAGGTCAATGAAGCAATATTCACTAAATCTCGTTTGCAGGAGGATGTGAAGACTATGGAGACTTAGGATCTGTTGGTGGAAATTAACATCGGCATAACCGATATGTCCAGAACAACCTTTGTTAGCGGCCTATTAAAAGATAGCTTCAGAGAAAAGCTAGTTCAATAGCTTCACCAATATAAGGATTACTTTGCCTGGGACTATCACTAGATGCCTGACCTTGCCCCAACTTGGTTGAACATTCCCTTAAGTTGAGAGTTAGACCTTGTAAGCAGGCCGCTCATAGGTTCGCACCAGAGTTGATCCCAAAGATTAAAGAAGAAGTTGAGAAGTTGCTACGAGCTAGCTTTATCAAAATTGTCCAATACACAGAATTGCTTGCCAACAATGTGCCAATGGTAAAAAAGAATGGAAAGCTGCAAATATGTGTGGATTTTAGAGAGTTAAACATGGTGATCCTTAAAGATGAATACACCATACCCGTACTTGACATGCTTATAGATGCTGCTTCTTCCCATGAGGTCTTATCCTTGATGGATGACTACTTAGGCTATCAGATGCTGAGGGCAATCAACACATTTGAATGGGTAGTGATGTTATACAAACTGAAGAATGCTGGGACAACCTATCAGAGAGCTATCAATGCAATCTTTCGTGACTTAATTGGTAATATCATGGAGGTGTATATTAATGATGTGGTTGTCAAATCCCGAAGCAAAAATCAACATTTGGCAGACCTTGAGAAAGCTTTCCAGCGCATGAGGAATTTCAATCTCAAAATGAATCCCATGAAGTGTGCTTTTGGCATCTCAGTTGGAAACTTCTTAGGATTTTTGGCTCATAAGAAAGGCGTAGAGGTAGACAAAAATAAGGCTAAAGCTATTCTTGAAGCTAGACTGCCCAACAGCAAGAAAGAGCTTCAGAGCTTGATCGACAAAATTAACTTCTTGAGGCAGTTTATAGCTAATTTAGCAGGCTAGCTACAAGCCTTTTCAAAACTGTTAAAGCTAAAAAATGATGAGCAATTCATGTGGGGTGATGAACAGAAGCAAGCTTTCGAAGATATCCAAAAATGTCTAGCTCGACCACCTGTTTTACTGCTGTCGTCTAACAAAAAGTCGCCGAAGCTATACAATTTTACTGCAAAGAGATCAATAAGGCCTTTCTTGGCCCAAGATGCAGAAAATGGTATTAAAAGAACTATTTATTAAATCAGCTAAATGTTAATTGATGTAGAAACTAGATAGTCGCCACTTGAAAAGCCATGCTTATCTTTATACTATGCTTGTACAAAGCTAGAATATTATTTGTTGCCGAGAACTGTTTTAGTGCTTTCAAAAATAAATATTGTTAAGTATCTCTTACCTCGGTCAATTTTTCAAAATAAATTACTAAGTGGACTATGAATTCTTTTAATTTGGAATATACCCCACTTAAAGCAGTAAAGGGTCAAGCTCTAGCTAATTTCTTAGTTGAGCACCCTTGCATAGAAGTGCAAGATCCCTTAGTCAATCCCCATGGCTTGGTAGGATTGCCTTACTGGCTTTTATACTTTGATAGATCCTGTGCTGCCACTGGAGTTATGATAAACACAAATTTTATACATTATTTAACCCTCATATTTAGTGTCTTAAACCTCTTATGTACTTAATTGATTGAGTTTAGCTACATTTTATAAGTTTGGGTTTCAAATTAGACTTAATGGTACTTTTCAATATTATGAAAATTTTACACTATTTTTGTAGTTCGAGTATAACTTGAGTTATATACATCTAAAAATTATGAACTTTACCTTGTAGGAAAGATAAGAGGAAACTCTACAACTTTGATGCAGAACTCCAAAGCTAAATCAGATGTTTGTAAGGTTAGATTGTGCCTGAAAGTCAAAACAAGGATGCTGTCACTGAAACCTAAACAATGTGCAAAGATTGGGTCATAAGTTGGGCTATAGGAGTCAGATCGGCTAAAACTACTACCATTGGAAATTTAAGACAAAATCCTTCAACTCTCATGAAGACCACTTATCAAAATGGTGACATTTTAATTAAGTTATAGTCATATTAAGACTGCTGGGAGTTAGGCACCGAATTGGTTGTTGAGCATTACACACATTTCCACGCATTCACACTCACCAATCAAGTTTATTGTCATTTTGTACTCTTTATGCTCTATAAAAAGCAGCATTGGTTTCTCATTGATGGCATCTTAGTGGAGAGATTAAGACTATGTTCTTGTATCATTTGTTTATCTTGTTATAGTTTTCTTTTAGTCTAAATAGAAGTTATGTTCATCTCCTTCCTCTTTTCTCTTTCTTTCTTATTGTTCATGAGTAACTAATTCTCATTTTACTTGGGTAAAATGGTAAAGCTTTTGGTGATGAAATAATGTTAGATTAATCTCTTTCTTATGCTGGAATGTTATATTATCAAGTGGTTATTATATGTGTTGTATTTTATTTTCAATCAATTTAGAAATCCTCCTTGTATAGTGGATATCTTGATTCGTTGTAGATAAGAAATTGACACAATGATTGCTTGAACCTATTTAAAAATGTTGGCATTAGTAGATAATTAAAGGAATCATAATATAACTACATATATAACTTTAAATGAACTTTGAATATTGTATTTTTCGATTAGAACCTCCATTATGCATGGATTCCACTTGAATTATATTAAAAAAATAATATTGACCTTAATTTATATACCGAGAGTGGATCTCCTAGCCCAAGCAAATCCTTTTCATTTGTGAACAATTTTTATTACCTTTATTTTTGTGACAAATTTTTTCCTTACCTTAGAGAATTTTTTTCATCAATTCCCTATGGATCGACCTCAGATTTCTGAGAATTTATTACTTGAGAATCTGCAATTGGGTTTGCAACATATCATTCATATCAATTTTTTGGCACCATTGTCGGGGGACTTGATTTGAAGAACAAATTTATTGAGGTTATCTTTTTTTTAAGTAAACTTCATTATCTGATATATTATTTCTCTACTCTTTTAATTTTCTAGTTGCATCATATTTAATGGCAAGTTTACTATGCCGTCTACTTGTTAATATATATTTTTAATACCATGAAAGGTTGAGCTCTTTACATTTTTTTTTCTATTTTAAGTCACTTATTTATACTTAATTAGTATTGTGATTCAAATTCTAGTCGTTTGGTTAAAACTAATATTGGTACTTTATATATTGATCTGTTTGAATCATAATTACACACATTAGACACAATGATTAAAAATGAAAGTGTACATGATGAACATGAAAATTAACCACTGCGAACCATTCGTGAATATATGCAACCTCCTAATAATTCTAGTCCATCATGTTTTATCTTTCCACTCAATGATAACAATTTTAAATTTAAGATGGGTATGATTTCATTACTTCCTAATTTCCATGGTTTAGAATTTGAAAGCTCATATTACATCTAAAAGAATTTGAGGAAGTATGTATCACTTTCAATGATCAAAATTGTACTGAAGAGATTGTTAAGCTTAAATTGTTTCCTTTTTCTTTTAAAAATAAAGCAAAAACTTGACTTAATGCTTTGAAACCAAGATCAATTGACACATGACAATAAATGCAAAGTGAATTTTTAAAAAAAAAATTTCCAACACATAAAACCAATGCTTTGAAAAGACAAATCCAAAATTTTTCCTAAAATTCAAATGAAGCATATTTTCAATGTCAGAAACATTTTAAAGATTTGTTAAATTCTTGCCCACATCATGGTTTTGAAAAATGGTGCATAAATGCTTCTTTTATAAATGGTTAACACTTGAAACCAAACAATTCATGGAAATAATGTGCAATGATTAGTTTATTGTTAAAGAACCTGAAGAAGCTTTAGAATATTTAGACCATTTGGCTGATAATTCTCAATCTTGACATGATACCAATCCTTCTAAAAATTCAATTAGATCTAACCTTACAAGTGCTAGTAAAGGAAAATATCACCTTAGTTAAGAAGAAGATCTAAATGCTAGGTTCACCAGTTTTGCTAAAAAGATTGAAGCTATAGAATTAGGGAAAGTGAAAGAAATCAAATCTCTGTAAAATGAAGAAATTTGTGGCATTTGTGATAATTTAGGACACTCAAAAAATGAATGTCCAAGAGTTTTTAAAGAAGTAATGCATGAGCAAGTAAATGCAATGAATAATTTTAAAAAGCCATTTAGCTCTTCTTTTTTAGATTCATACAATCCGGATTGAGAAATCACCCGAACTTCAGGTGGAAGAATAATCATGCACAATTTATGCAATCATCACCTCCTCAGGCACAACTAGACTCTCAAAATTCTCACGAATATGCACCTTATGTCCCACCATATAAGAAAAACCTTGAAGGAACATTGCATGCATTCATGAAAAAATAAGAAGCCATTAATAACCAAAACACTCAAGCCATAATTGATATAAAAGACACTCTTGCTAAATTTACTTTTGTACTCACCATTCACGAGAAAGGAAAATTTCCTTCTCTACCTCAACCGAATCCCAAGGATCAGTACAGTTTAAATGAGGGTAGTTTAAAAAGCTAACAAATAGATCAAGTCAAGTCAGTGATAACTCTTAGGAATGAAAATATTGTTGAAAAATAAATTTTTGAACCTTGTAAGAGAGATGATGAATCAATCCCCCAAGATAAGGAAGGGGTTCATAAGCCGTTTGACCAAAAAGAGACTAAACTCTCACCTTCACCCTCATTTCCTTAAATATTTAACAATTCAAGGAAATTGAACCACAACACTGAAATTTTTGAAATTTTTAAACAAGTGAAGGTCAATATTCCTCTATTAGATGCTATCAAACATGTTCCTTCTTATGCTAAATTTTTTAAAGACTTGTGCACTATTAAAAAGAAACTAAATGTGAAAAAGAAAGCCTTTTTGGCTGAATAGGTAAGCTTCATTCTTCAGAATAATAATGCCTTGAAATATAAAGACCCTGATTATCCTACAGTTTCATGCATTATTGGAGAACATAAAATTGAACAAGCTTTACTTGATCTTGGTACTAGTGTTAATTTGCTTCCATATTCAGTTTATCAGCAACTCAACCTGGGTGAGTTAAAACTAACTTCTATAACTCTTCTACTAACTGATAGATAAGTTAAAATTCCAAGATGAATAGTGTAAGATGTGTTGGCACAAGTTGATAAATTCATATATCCTGTGGATTTTATTATTTTGGAAACTGAACCTATGGTTAATAGTTGTAAGTCAATTCTTGTTATTTTAGGTTGCCTATTTTTAGTGACATCTAATGCTTTCATAAATTGCAGAAATGGAGTGATGAAGCTAATATTTGAAAATATGACACTAGAGCTTAATGTTTTCAACATGTGCAAGCAACCACAAGAAGTCCATGATGAAAAAGAGGAATTTGACGAGATTGAGGACATTATAGATAATCATTTTCAAACAACGAGTTCTTCTAACCCTTTAGAAATTTGTTTAATCAATTCATTTGACTCAAGTATACAATTAGATTATGGTATTTCTGAAATATGTTCTTTGCTTGATTATACACATGTAATGGAATACAAAGGATAGAAGTTGAGATTCGAAGAGCTAAAACCCATAAATGATAATACCCATGAAGAAGTACCCAAACTGGAACTAAAGTTATTACCTGCTGGGCTGAAGTACATATTTTTGGGAGAAGAACAAAGCTTTCCAGTGGTAATTTTGTCGACCTATACTAGAGAACAAGAAGGTATGTTGATAAAAGTACTTAAAAGGCATAAAAGTGCAATTGGATGAACATTAAAGGACATAAAAGGCTAATCCATTAATTTGTACACATAGAATATATTTAGAGGATAATGTTAAAACATCACAACAACCTCAAAGAAGATTAAGTCCACATATGAAAAAGGTAGTTAGAGTTGAAGTTTTCAAATTACTTGATGTTAGAATTATCTACCCTATCTCTGATAGCCAATGGGTAAGTCCTACACAAGTTGTGCCTAAGAAATTCAGAATAACAATGGTTGAAAATTTAAAAAGTGAATTAATACCTACGCGAGACTCATCCAGTTGGCATATGTGTATTGATTTTAAAAAATTAAATGTTGTCACTAAGAAAGATCATTTTCCCTTACCATTTCTTGATCAAATTCTAGAAAGGGTAGTAGGACATCCCTACTACTGTTTTCTTGATGGTTATTCAGGCTATTATCAAATACCCATTGTATTGGAGGATCAAGAGAAGACCACTTTTACATGCCCCTTTGGCACTTTTGCATTTAGAAGAATACCTTTTGGCCTTTGTAATGCTCCGGCAAAATTTCAAAGATGTATGTTAAGTATTTCTAGTGACATGATTGAGCATTATTTAGAGGTTTTTAAGGATGACTTGATAGTTTTTAGAAATTCATTTGAAATTTGTCTTGATAATTTGGAAAAAGTTCTTAAAAGATATGAAGAAAAAGGACTTGTGTTAAACTGAGAAAAATTTCATTACTTGGTTACCTCAAGAATAGTGTTAGGTCATGTGATATCTTCTAAAGGAATTGAAGTTGATAAGGCCAAAGTTGAATTAATTGCCTATTTGCCTTCACCAAAAACAGTCAGGGAAGTTCATTAAGGACTTTAGTTCCATATCTAGACTATTATGTAATCTTCTAATAAAAGATGCATCATTTGATTGGACTTAAGAATGTCAAAAATCTTTTAAAAAATTAATTGGTCTTCTGACATCTACTCCTACTATGCAAACCCCTGACTGATCTTTGCCTTTTAAGTTAATGTGTAATGCTAGTGATATTGTTGTTGGCGCTGTTTTAGGCCAAAGAAAGGAAGGTAAGCCTCATGTAATTTATTACGCAAGTTGAATTTTAAATAGTGCATAAATGAATTACACCACCATTGAAAAAGAACTACTTGCTGTAATTTTTGCATTGGACAAATTTTGAGCTTATTTAATTAGTTCTTCTACTATTGTTTTCACTAATCATGCTGTTAGATATTTAATGTCTAAGCAGGATGCCAAACCTAAGTTGATACGGTGGATTTTGTTGCTTCAAGAATTCAACGTCACAATAAAAGATAAGAAAGGAACCGAAAATATTGTTGTAGATTATTTGTCTAGAGTTATAACAGACTCACATTTTGATACCACACCTATTAATGATTTTTTTCCCTATAAATTTTTATTTTCTGTCAATTCCATGCCTTGATTTGCTAACATAGTAAATTTTTTTGTAACAAGAAAGATGCTGCCTCAAAGGACGTACTAAGACAGAAGGAAGTTTTTGACTGAGGTGAAAAAATTTTATTGGGATGACCCATATTTGTTCAAATATTGTTCTGATCAAATCATTCAGAGATGTGCATCCGATAGTAAGGTAGGTAGTGTCATTAAATTTTGTCTCTCAGAAGCATGTGGAGATGACTTTTCTTTAAAGAAAACAACTGTGAAAATGTTGTAATGTAGATTTTATTAGCCCACTTTATTTAAGGACAGTTTGTTAGTCATGGCAACCATCACCCAAGAGGGGAGTGAATTGGGTGATTACAAATTTTTAAAACAATTTTGTGAAATTATACATTTTGATATTTTCAATTAACACATGCAGCGGAATAAGTCTAACTATTGTTGATTACTCCAAAATAACTTTGGGTTATGGGATAAAATTAAACAAATGAGCTAAATATCAAATTCAACTCAAGCATATATAATTAAAATACAAGAAATAAAAGAGTTTGAGTTAAGAAGAGCAAACACAGAATTTATCCTGGTTCAGCCATCAACCACTTGTGGCCTACGTCCAGTCCTCAAGTAAACCACTCGAGATTTTCCACTATCACTTCAAACTTGAACAGATGCTTGAAACCTTTACAATTCAGAGCACTCTTCACACCTTGGGATACCTCATCCTTTGTGCTTGAGCCTCGACAATTAGGGATACCTCACCCTTACAATTTCTTTGAGAGATGTCTCACCCTCATTGCAACAAATCAGAGTGTATAGAAAAGAGAAACTATCACAAAAGTAGATGATACAATTTGAAGCTCTATAACGCTTAATAATCACATATTTTATACATTAATAAACCCTCATTTTTAGTCATTCACACTCTCCGTGTACTTAATTGATTGAGCTTGGTTATGTTTTGTAAGTTTGGACTCAAATTGGGCTTAATTGATTTTTTTCAGCATGATTTTCATCTTACACTATTTCTGTATTTCGACCATATCTTGAGTTCTAGATGTCTAAAAATTATGTATTTTATCTTTTAAGAAAGATAATAGAGAGCTCTACAACTTTTATGAAGAAATCTAGGTCAAAATCAGACATCTAATGGAGCTAATTAGTTTTGGAATTCGAAACACGGGTTTTGTGATTGGAACTTGAATAGTATACGGTAATCAGAGCATAAATCTTGTTGTAAGAACTGAATTAGGCTGAAATTTTGGCATCTACAAGTTAAGATCCATATCTACAACTTTTATGAAGAATACAAGACTTATTTCAGATTGCTTAAAGGTCATATTGGGCTTGCAAGTCAGAACAGAGGAATTGTAGCTAGGCCTAAGTAATGTGTAGTAATCAAACCATATCTAGAGTTATAGGAATGATTATAGGCTAAAAATAATGACATTTAAAAGCTAAGACAAAAGCCTACAACTTTCATGAAGACTACTTGGTGAGAAAATGACGAATGCAATAAGTTCAGCACTGAATGATTTCGGAGATAAAGAATCTCAATAATTTTTCATTCATCAAAAGTCATTTGACATTTTTCACTCATTCACCCACTCATTTACTCACTCATTAATCACCCCCTTATCATTTTGTATCCCTAATCCTCTATAAAAGGCACTATTAGATGATCATTTAGGAGTCTTGGTCTTAGAGACCAAGATCATGCTATTGTGTTGTTTGTTTATCTTGTTGTAGTTTTCTTTTGTTCTAAATTAAAGTTATGTTCTTTTTCTTCTTCTTCTTCTTCTTCTTCTTCTTCTTCTTCTTCTTCTTCTTCTTCTTTCTTCTTCTTCTCTTTCTTTCTTCTTGTCTATGAGTAACTAATTTTCATTTTACTTGAGTGAAATGGTGAAGCTCTTGGTAATGAAATAAGGTTAGATTAATCTCTTTCTTGTGCTTAAATGATACATTATCAAGTGATCATTATATGTATTGTGTTTTATTTTCAATCAATTTAGAAACCCTCATTGTAAAGTGGAGATATTGATTTGTTGTAGACAATATATTGGCATAATGAATACTTGAGCCCATTTATAAGTGGGAGTGTTAATAGATGATTAAAAGAATTATAATATAATTACGTATATAATCTTAAATGAACTTTGAATGTTATATTTTCTGATTGGAACCTCCATTATGTGTGAATTCTAATTGAGTTATAAAAAGAATTAATCTTGTCCTTAATTTACTTACCAAGAGTGGATCTCCTAACCCAAGTAAATCATTTTTATTTGTGACTAAGTTTTATCACCTTTATTGTTGTAACAAAATATTTTCCTTATGTCAAATAATTTTTTTTCCCATCAATTCCCTGTGGATCGACCTCTGACTCCTGAGAATTTATTACTTGAAACAACTTGCAATTGGGTTTGTAACTTTTAATTCGCATCAAAACTCTCTAAGGATATCTCAAATTTTGGTGAAAAAGAGCACAAAAATTTAGTAAAATATGAGTCACAAATTAAAGTAAGAAAGAATTGTTTCAGATAGTTAGGTGTTATTAAAAGATAACCCAAAACATATATTTATAGAGTTCTTGAGAAAATAGTCTTTGGGTATCATTTAATATCACATTAAAATCATAGAAAAATAGCCGTTGTGTGTTTCTGGCCGTGTTTATTCGAATAACAACATTATTATTCGAATAAATCTTCAAAAACATATTCTGGAACATTTTCTAGGGTGTTTTATTCTAATAAATACCTGCTTATTTAAATAACCAGTGTGTTATTCGAATAAGTCTTTAAAAACACGTCCTAGAACGTTTTCTGGGGTGTTTTATTCGAATAAATACTTGCTTATTCGAATAAACCACTCTAGTTTCAAAAACTGACTTTAAATAGTCATAATTTCTTTATTTCTCATCCGTTTAAAGCAAATGGTCACTCTTTAGAAAGATCTTTGAGTCTATTTTCAAATAAAATAAGTTTCAGAACAAAACTCAGTATTTTAAAAGTTATGATCAAAAGAGTAACCAAAGGTCAGTTTTACAAAACTCAAACTTAGCTATTTTTCATAAATTTAAACTACCACCATAGATAACTTTTCAAAACTTGTTTGTTGGGTATTTTAGCATGTGAAAAACATTTTTAAAGATTTGAAAACATATTTGAGATATCCAGAAGGCTTCTTACATGAAGACCCTAAGTCCTATAAGCTATACCATTTAATCTTCCTTTGGACTTGGTCTTTGACTTGATCTTGTCATCATCTTCATGTTTATTATCATCAAAATATGTATTCATTGTCCAACGACCAATTACACAGTTATACATTTTATAAAAGTTGTGAAAACTATCAAAAATTGAGTTCTATTTCTAAACGAAACATGATGCCTCTGAATCTTATCCTTGTCATTGAAATTTTTGATTGTTAGGAAATTAATTTTATGGGTCTATTTCTATCATCATTTGAATTTGTCTATATTTTGGTTGCAGTTGGTTACGTCTCAAAATGGATTGAGGCGATTCCATGTTGACACAATGATCATAAAACTATTCTTAATTTTTTTTTAAAAAAAATATCTTGAGTCGATTTGGAATCCCTCGAGCTATCATCAGTGATGATGGGGGAACACATTTTTGCAATAAACCATTTGAATCCTTAATGAAAAAATATGGTATTATACACAAAATTGCCACCCCTTATCACCCTCAAACAAATGGACAAGTATAATTAGTAAATAGGGAGATTAAACAAATTTTGGAAAAATCGATTAACCTAAATCGTAAAGATTGGTCTTTAAGACTAAATGATGCACTTTGGGCTTGCCGTACTACTTTCAAAACATCTTTAGGCATGTCACCCTATCAATTACTCTATGAAAAACTTGTCATTTGCCTGTAGAACTTGAGCATAAAATATTTTTGGTCATTAAAGCTTTCAACCTAAACCTTGATGATGCTTGCAAGTTATGCAAAGTGTAATTAAATGAACTTGAGGAATTGAGAAATGATGCATATGAAAACTCAAAAAATTATAAAGTTAGAGTAAAAACTTTTCATGAAAAATCAATTTTGAGAAAATCTTTTAAGATTGGTCAAAAAGTTTTACTTTATAATTCTCGTTTTCACATATTCCGTGAAAAATTGAGATCTAGGTGAACTGGCCCTTTTGTTATCAAACATATGTATCATCATGGGGCCATAAACATTGAGAATCCTAGAAAGGGTAATATATTTAAAGTCAATGGACAAATACTCAAACCATTTTTCGAAAACTAAGTTGTTGAGGTAGAGTCCATTTCCCTTTCTAATCCTTGTTATAAGAAGAATTTATTTTAATTTCGTGGCTTTCTTTTTGCAGTTCTTTGTGGCACCGTTTAAGTGGTGGATAAAGGTACTTCATGACTCTCAAGTTGATTTTTTTTTTCAGTTTTTCATAATAACTAATTCCTTCTCCTTTAAAATGGATGTTATTCTCTCAAATTAAAAAAAAAACATTTTCCTTCTCTTACTCAAAATGCTCTAACAAAAATCTACAAAGTTAGGTGTAAAAGATTGAGACTGTTAATGCACAAGGGCATCCTAGAAGATATACGCTAGATAATCGAAGCAAAGGTCTGTTTAACAGGTGAATCATCAAATTCATTGGCCTCATACATGCTAGGTCTCGGTAAAAGTTCATATTCAAAAAAAGAGAAGAGCGAAAAGATTACAAGTTTGTCACAAATATGCATGACGGACTTGTAACAAGCGATGTCGTTCTTTAGGGATAGTTTCCATAAATCAAGAAGATAAAATAAACTTTATTAAGAATGGACTGAGTAAGGAGTGATTAGATGATATCTTATTGACTCTTGAGATGCATTCTTGTGGAGTTGTGCATCATGAACTTCTTAATATATAGAATCTCTTCAGGGACGAAATAAATGTCATAATCTTAGGAATCTGACTCAAAAGACCCTGTTTTCTAATTTATAAGAAAATTGGATGTGAAACTTATCCTTGACTCATAGAAGGCATTTAAGCTATTACTGGATGTAAAACCAGAGGAAGATGTGAGCCGCAATCACAACAATATGCATGTTATTATTATGTTCATCTAAAAAAAATTGTGTTTCTTAATTTTAAAATTTTTCTGATAATAACTAGCCTACCTATATAGGTGCTATCATTGCATTTTCCATTCTTTTCCCTATTTAAACACTTCATTTTCTTCATTTTCATCCAACCCATAATCATTCAAAGGGAGGGTGAGTATAGAAATGAAGGGAGCTTCTATTCGTCGATTTACAAATATCTGTGTATTTTGTAGATCAAGTTCTGGGAAGGGTATAGAAATTTTAAAAGTAGCAAGCACTCTTGGTCGAGCGTTAGTTGCGAGAAAAATTCATGTAGTATATGGAGGAGGTAACATTGGGTTAATGGGGGTTGTATCAATCACTGCACATCTCGGAGGCAGTCAAGTTTTAGGTATCATTCCTAGAGTTTTAACTCAAATGGACATCATTGGAAAGACAATTGGGGAGGAACTACGAGTATCAATTATGCATGAACGAATGGCTAAAATGCTTGACAATTCTGATGCATTCATTTCCTTACCAAGTGGCTATAGTACTTTGGCAGAGGTTTTTCAAATTGTCTCTTAGGCCTAACTGAACATCCACCACAAACTTATAGATTTGTTGAATGTTAATAATTTCTTTGATGGTTTATTATCTTTTCTTGACCATGCTGTGGAATAGAACTTTATCACACATTTGGCCAGACGGGTTCTTATCTCTGCTTCCACTGCTGATGAGTTAATTGATAAATTACAAGCTTTTGCCTATGAATCTGATCCAGTAATGGCTTAGATAGATTGGACAGAGGGAAGCAACAAGGAACGCGGGTTTGATCTGACACTCCGTCTATAACATCCATTTACCTTTGGTTTTATTCATTATACTTTGTTTCTGTTTAAATTTGTGTCAGGTTTCTCTTTTCAATAATTGTCACAATAGGTAATATATTCTATCCTTTACCCATTTATATTTAGACATTGAGGACAATGTTATGATTTGATTGGGGGGAAGGATAGTTGACATAAAAACACAAAAAAATTGGGGAAGTATGATTATCAGCAACTTACTAATAGCAAAACCAATTAAGTATGGTAGAGTATAGAGTAATTTTACTCTTGAGAAGCATCTAAATTAGGGAAGTAACTATTTTATGTTGATTTGTGGAAGTAACAAAGTTTTATCTTTTAATTTCCTTTGAAAGATTCAAGTGAATGAACTCTCACATCTTGTGAAGCAATTGAAATTCAGAGTTCATAACATGATTGAATAAATTATATTCTTTCTTAAATTTCACATGCTTGGTTTTGGATGTTGAATTGGTGGATTGAGAATGATAGATGTATGCCTTATGAGATTTTGAACCTATTGATGAATGGATTGAACATTTGTATCATTCTCTTCTTTCTTGTGTGATTTTTCACTTATGAAATTGTTAGTTTAGAACTTGCTTTGATTCTTTTTTAGGCTACATTTTTACATGCATACATAAACATGATTGATGCATTTTTCTTGAAATAGCTACTTTAACTAAATGACCAACCTTGCATATTTTCCTTTGCTTAACTTTTTTGAACTTATTTGATCATTCCTTGTTTTTAGCTCATTACATGCCTTAAATGAAAAAAAAAAATCATGTTTTTACTTAACCTTAGGGAATAAGAGAGCATTGACATTGTTATTGGATGAGTTCTTGAACAAGTGTGGGTGTGTGTATGCAAAATGGCTAATGAAAAAAGAAAGAATGGCCAATTCAAAAAAAAAGTGTAAAGAAAGGTCAACAAGGCAAAAATGGAAGGGAAAAGAATATGTAAAGGGAATTTGCGTTAGGTAGAGTTGGGATGAACTTTCATGCTTGTTATTTGAAATCAACCCTAATGCTCTTTTACTCTCTTTGGTATTTAACGTGTTATATCTATATTATCTTCTATCCTTTACCTTGACCCCATTATAACCTTGAATAAAGTCTTCTTGATTTGTGTGTGCATATGTTTTGAGTAGTGGAGAAGGAGAAGATATGCAAGTTTATGATAGTGCAATTTTTTATGGGTTTAATTGAGTGAAATACATACCTTTCAAACACGTGAGGGATTGAGAGTGAATCTTGTGAGAATCTATTATTCTTGACTCATGCTTTTCAATTGAAGTTTCCTTGTTTGTTAGTTTGAGATATGAAGAAATGTTATCTAATAAATGTTTTGACTCCTTGAATCTTTGGTTGCCCTTCTTGTTTATGGACTTTTGCATTCTTGAATATAATTGGAAAGTAAGTTTTTTTTAGCATATTTTTTTTAGCTTTTAAGTTTGTTTGTTTTTCCTTGTGCCATAGTGTTAAAGTTTTAGTTTGCCCGAGACATGCAAGCTAAGTGTGAAAAAATTTAATAAACATAATTTTCATACATTATTTAACCCTCATATTTTGTGTCTTAAACCTCTTATGTACTTAATTGATTGAGTTTAGCCACATTTTATAAATTTGGGTTTCAAATTAGGCTTAATGGTATTTTTTAGCATTGTAAAAATTTGACACTATTTTTGTATTTTGGGTATAACTTGAGTTATAGACATCTAAAAATTATGAACTTTAACTTGTGGGAAAAATAAGAGGATGCTCTACAACTTTGATGAAGAGCTCTAGAGCTAAATCAGATGTCTATAAGGTCAGATTGTGCCTGAAAGTCAAAACAAGGATGCTATCACTGGAACCTAAACAATGTGCAAAGATTAGGCCATAAGTTAGGTTGTAAGAGTTAGAATGGGTTAAAACTGGTGCCATTGGAAAGCTAAGACAAAACCCTTCAACTCTCATGAAGACCACTTATCAAAACGATGACATTTTGATTAAGTTATAGTCATATTAAGACAGTTGGGAGTTAGGCATTAAATTGGTTGGTGAGCATGACACACATTTTCCACTCATTCATACTCACCAAACAAGTCTATTATCATTTTGTACTCCTTATGCTCTATAAAAAGTAGCATTGGTTGTTCATTGATGGCATCTTGGTGGAAAAATTAAGACCATATTCTTGTATCATTTGTTTCTCTTGTAGTTTTTTTTTTTCTAAATAGAAGTTATGTTCATCTCCTTCCTCTTCTCTCTTTCTTTCTTCTTGTCCATGAGTAACTATTTTTTATTTTGCTTAGGTGAAAGGGTGAAGCTTTTGGTAATGAAATAAGGTTAATTAATCTCTTTCTTGTGTTGGAATGTTATATTATCAAGTAGTCATTATATGTGTTATATTTTATTTCTAATAAATTTAGAAACCTTCCTTGTAAAGTGGAGATCTTGATTCGTTGTAGAAAAGAGATTGACACAATGATTGCTTGAACCTATTTACAAGTGTTGGTGTTAGAGAATAATTAAAGGAATCATAATATAACTACATATATAACTTTAATGAACTTTGAATGTTGTATTTTTTGATTGGAACCTCCGTTTTACGTAGATTTCAATTGAATTATAAAAAGAAATAATCTTATCCTTAATTTATATACTGAAAGTGGATCTCCTAGCCCAAGCAAATCCTTTTCATTTTGTGAATAATTTTTATTACCTTTATTTTTATGATAAATCTTTTCCTTACTTCAAAGAATTTTCTTTATCAATTTCCTGTGGATTGATCTCAGACTTTCGAGAATTTATTACTTGAGACAACTTGCACTTGAATTTACAATATATCATTCGTATCAAGCTGGCATTAAAGTGGTAATTACTAGCTCCACGGGCAAAAGAGACACATTTAGGCTTGAATTGGAAAGTCATTGTTCCAATAATCAAGTCGAATACAAAGCCCTTATCCTTGGCCTTAGGATTTTGTTTGTCTAAGGGGGCCAGAGTGTGAAGATTATGGGTGACTCCTAACTAGTCATTAAGTCGCTAATTGGCGAATATCAATTCCTTAGTTCATGGTTCATTATTACAAAATTGCTTTAGACTTGCTAAGGCAATTAGCCAATGTAGTCTTTGTAAATGTGCCAAGGAGCTGCAACATGGACAATCTAACATAAGATGCTTTAGGATACAAGCGCTTTGCTTTGACTCCCCAAAAGCTGAAGTTTGAAGATGTTTGCTAAGTTAGGAATAATGTTGATTAGCATAAGGAACTAATAGCTTACTTGAATAAGCCAACCTCTAAGGAAAATCTGTCCTTGAAAAATAAAGCATTAGGGTACTACCTTGTAGAGGGGAAGCTATATAAAAAGTGGTCAGAAGGATTGCTCCTTAAGTGTCTAGATCCTGTCGATGTCATTACGGCTATGGGAGAAGTCCACAAAAGGTTTTGTGGAGCATATCAGGCTAGACCTAAGATGAATTGGCTGCTGCATTGGCATGGGTTTTTATGGCCTACCATTACAAAGGATTGTTTGCAGTATGCCAAAAGCTGCCTTGCTTGCCAGAAACACAGACAACTATAACATGCTCCTGCTATAGAGATCAATCCCATTATTAAACCTTGCCCATTCACGATTGGGCAATGGAAATCATTGGAAAAATCTATCCTCCTTCATCCAAAAAGCTTTTCTTTATCTTGGTAGCTACCGATTATTTCACCAAGTTGGTTGAAGTTATTTTGCTGAGAAATGTCACTTAGAAGGAGCTAATTAAGTTCATTAAGGAGCATATTTTATTCAGATTTAGTATTCCACAAACTATAACAGCCGACTAGGGTACCGTGTTTACTAGTGATAAGGTCTTGGCTTTTGTGGAGCAATTTGGCATTAAAATACTTTACTCATCTCCTTACCATGCCTAAGTTAATGGCCAGGCTAAAGCAACTAATAAGATCATCATTAGCCTAATAAAAAAGCATATTAAAGACAAAAGAAGTTGGCATGAGACTTTGATAGAAGTCCTTTGGGCATACAAGACTTCTAAGAGGACTATTACTACTGTTACTCCTTTTAAGTTGGCCTATAGCCACGAAGCAGTAATACAACTTGAAATAGCCACGCAGTCTTTACGAGTTGTGAAACAAAATACATTTAGCTCCGAAGAGTATTTACAAGCTATGCACATTGAGCTAGATAAAATTGACGTAGATTAACTGTTGGCCTTAGAAAGAATTTGAGCTAATAAGTTACAAGTAGTATTGAGCTATAATAGAAAAGTAAGGCCACATAAGTTCAGTGAATGTGATTTAGTTTGAAAAGCTATATTGCCTTTGTGAGCCAAAAAACATGGATTTAAAAAATGGCCAGCTAATTGGGAAGACCCTTTTCAAGTTAGTAGAGTGTTATCTGTGTGTGCTTATGATTTGATGAATATAAATGGCAAAGAGCATACCAAAAGCATAAAAAACAAATACTTGAAACTTTATTATCCTTCTGTGTGGGAGGAAGGAAATAGGTCTTAAGAAAGCTAAAAATAAAAGTAGGCAACCGATTACACATGTAAAAAGTAGTAATTAGTAGAAAAAAGCTGATCAAAGTCCTAGTTAATTATGGTCACAGGCCGACCATATAACAAAAAAGCTAAAACTAAAGTTGTTCCAAGAACAAAAACTGAAAGGTAAGTCAAGCTTTCGAAAGCTCTTTTGGTTGAGGTCTAGCACTAGCTTCGGACGTGTCTCTTGTAGATTCATCAACATATTTGGTAGGCTCAAGGGTGCTCGACCGGTCCTCTTCCATGGGAGTTATAACTTCAGTCACAGTGCTCGCTTTCCCAATTTCCAAAGCTGGTAGCTCCTTTGCTTTCTTCATCACTTTCACTTCCAAGAATTCAATTTTGAAATCCTCCCAAGTCTTTCCCACCTCCTCCAGGCTTGTTTCTCCTAACTTTTCTTCTTGCTTATAGAAGATTTTGTTGCGCCTTAAAGGAAGCAACTCATTTTCAATTGATTGGTTCTCAGTGAATAGCTAAAGCATTTCATCTTGGAGTCAATTGCGATTAAACTGTAAAATGTTCAGATACGGCTTTAAGAGCTTTACCTCAACTTGCATGTTTTCAATATGGATTTTCTTTTCAGCCAATTCCTACTTGGCTTTATTAATCTGGCTTTCGAAAGCTTGATCAGAAGCTTCGATCTCCGAGTACCTCTGCACAATGGCTTCTGAGCAGATAGAGAGCATCTATAGATGCTGTAATTCCTTTTCAGTTGTTTCCATTTTGTTAGAATCTAGCTTTCTTTTCAGTTGGAGGTGGTTGAACTTAGCCAACAGCTTCAACAACAGTTCTTGAACTTCTTCGCTTAGGCCCAATGGTTGCTCAAGGCTGATTAATGACTTGGGCTGAGCAGAATGAGTTTTGATCTAGACACTGTGGTGGAAATGGGGGACTAAGCAAACTTTTTTCCAGTTGCAGGTTCTTTTGGACATCATTGGGAAAAGAAAAGCTAAGTTTCCTTTAGAAAAGCCAAAGATTTCTTATCGGTAAAATACTTTCTTATCTCATCTTCAGTGGCATTAGGGGTAGAGTGAATCATTATTGCAACAAGTGGCTTTTGGAGTGCAAAAGCAGGAGAAGGAAATGGTATTTGCTTTTCAATTGGGGTAAGAACAGAAAAATCAAAGCCAGTAAGAGAAATAACCAGCTTCCTTTTGGTGGACTTTGGTTCCTTACTGGTCGTGCTTCCAACAACTTTCTAGAAGCCTTAAAAAAAAACAAGAATGTGTTATTTCTGCCAAAAATGAAAGAAATAAACAAAGAAGCAAATTAAAACAAAAATTATTTCCTTAGAAGCTACCACAGAAGACTGAACCGAGGAGCAAAGAAGTGAATTTTTTGGAAGAGGTTGGTTTGAGGAAGAGTTACCTAAGTTCACAGTTATAACAACTTCTATTAAAGAAAAGTAAATTGCATCAAAACATTAAATGGAAGTTGACAAAAAGAAGTATAAAGAAGCAAGTATACCTTTTGTTTTTTCCTTGACTATGTGTTTTGTACGAGCTTTTTTCTTCTTTGATGTAGTTGGAACAAGGTTGAAAACCAGCTCCATTCAGTCAGCCAATGATGTTTCAAACAAGGAAACTGAGGAATGCGCCCACCAGCGGATGAACTCAATAGAAAGGAATGAAGTTGATTGGAAAGCCCAGTACTGAAACTTCTTCATCACTGTGTCATGGTAGGAGAGGATTATGGCAATTTTTAGGGCTGATTCAAGGGCGACCCTTTCATTGGCCTGAGTGTTGAGGCTTAAGGAGTAGGACATGGGAACTTACTACCCTAAGCCAAGTTGGTTTGCCTCATAGTTTGTGTTACCATGTGGCCTCAATACTCAAGAGGGGGGGTGAATTGAGTATGAAAACTAAGTTCACAAATCTTTCACAAATCGTTTGATAACTTATTTTTGTTGAAGCTATTGAATGATTAGAAATAATTGGAAGGACGAGATAAACACTTTTACTTATAACAGAAATAGTCTACGGAGACAGTATCCAAGAAAATCAATAAAATAGTATACAAAATAAACAGGGGAGGGTTTAGAGATAACAAACACAGTCGTTTATCCTGATTCGATCACCAATCCACTTGTGATCTACGTCCAGTCCCCAAGCAACAACTTGAGATTTTCCACTATATCTTCAAGCTTCAATGGGTGCTTGACAACCACTACAACCTTGAGCACTCAACCTTTTTGGGATACCTCACCCTTGGAGCTTGAGTCTCTTCAACTAAGGGATACCTCATCCTTTACACTTTTGGAGGGATGCCTCACCCTCTTTACAAAGCAATAATGATATATAGAATGAAGCTCTCAATAGAGCAAATGAATACAAATTGAAGCTCTAATATGCTCTCAAAGATTTTTCACGTTTTTGACAGAAAACAGAGCAAGAAAATGATTTGAGGATTGATTCACGTTTGGACGTGTTGGTAATCAGTTTTTGGTTCAAGGTCAACCTCAAATAAAGACCCAACTTTGATATTTATAAGTTTCTCATTTAATAGAGTCGTTGGGGTTTTCTGGGCACGCATTAAATGCATTAAATATAGCCGTTGGACGTTGTCAGGATTCTTGTAATCGATTACTTAGCTCAGGTAATCGATTACATATGTTGTTCCAACGTGTTCTTGACTTTCTGGGCTCTGTGTAATCGATTACATTCCTGATGTAATCAATTACATGGCTTCTGACTTGTGTGTAATCGATTACAATATCTGTGTAATCGATTACATGACTTCTGACTTGCTGTGTAATCGATTACAATATCCATGTAATCGATTACATGACTCTTTGAACGTGTTCATGCTTTTCTGGGCTTGATGTAATCAATTACATATATTGTGTAATCGATTACATGGCCTCTGACTTGCTTGTAATCGATTACATGCCTTCTGTTTGCTATGTAATCGATTACAAACGTCGTATAATCGATTACATTGGCCATTGAACACATTTTTCAAGTCCAATAAAGCTTGTAAGTCATTTCTAACACCTTGAGACAATTGTTTAAACATGAATCTTTTTAAGAGTGTTAGTTTTAAGATTGAAACACAAGTTTTCTTGAAAGCCATGTTTATCTTTGAAATTTCTCATTTATTTTGAAATCATATATTGAAAAACCATTTGAGAAATCTTGAGAGCATTTAACATTAGTGTCCTAAGTCTTATAACTAAATAAACTTTCTTGTCTTCTTTCTTTGATTTAATTTTTCCTTTTGCGCTTGATCTTCACTATTGCACTTGGTCTTCGCTTTTGTCTTTGTTATCATCAAAAACCATTTGACATGCCTTAGAGACATAAGCATTCACATTCTCCCCCTTTTTTGATGATGACAAACTGATCATAGGAAAAAGAAAGAATTTTTGTAATTTTATATAATAGACATTTAGGCGCAATGCTCCCCCGGAGTTTATGCATGATATTGGGTTAGATTTCATATAAAAAGCTTAAGAGTGCAAAAGCTTAATAACTCCCCCGTACTCATGCAGCCTTAATTACTCATGCAACCTTTATTTCATTTTTCCTTATTTTCCTTATTTTCTCCCCTGTTGGCATTATAAAAAAGACATAAGCATTTAAAAAAAAATTGGACAGCATAACAGCTATAGTTCATGATTCCCTAAATTTTGCCAGAACAACAATGCCAAGGATATCAACCAGTTCATGCAATATTGACAAACAGCCAAACATTCAAAGCGGAAACAAGTTCATATATTATTAATCAGCCATGGACAAAGTAATGTTTTCACAACCAGTATACCCAATAATCAAAGAACACCATAAATGTATACCAATGAAATATAATCAGAGTCAAAACAAAATAAATACATGGTGTTTATCAAAACAAATATCAAGGCAAGGAGCCATGATCACTGTCAGTGGCCTCGCTGTCACAAAAGACATCACCCTCTGGATCCGCAGCAGTATCATCGTTATCATCATTGTCATCGCTGGGCATAAGATCATCGTTAGAGTCCAAAGGCTCCTCATCATCAGCAGGAACTCCAGATGGGCCAGCGAAGAAGAGGGGAACCAGAGAGGCAGGGGATGTGCGAGGTGCAGCAGCAGCGCTCTGAGGAATAAGAGGTCCACCCAGGAGAGATCGGATGGAGGCAAGCTCCTGATCAGAGTAGTCCATCCTCAGCTCAAGATGGTCAATCTTCTGCTCGATATGATCCATACGTGTGTTTACATTAGCGCTCAGGTTGCGCATTTCTTGGAGCAGGAGATCAAGAGTAGTAGGAGTGGGAGCTGGAGCAGGGGCAGGAGCAGGATGCTGAGCCTCCGCATCCTCGTCACTATTTGGGTCATGATGGATATGGCCAAAAATGCCATGAGCGATGTAATGCCATCTGTCATCCACCTTATAGAGCTGGAGCTTCATTAGAGTATGCAGCCCAATTGATTGTGGTCCTTTGGAGCTGGTGTCCTTAGACTCTTCAGCCAGCGAAATGCGACAGTGTTCAAGTATAGTGGTTACCAACATGGCGAAGGGGAGAGCAGAGTTCTTCTTTTTCTTGACGTCCAGCATGTGCTCTAAGATATAATAACCCCAGTTAATAGGCCTCCCTGTAGTCATTGCCCATAATGCAATCACATCATCCTTGAGGACTTGGGAGTAATTCCCTCCCCTGGGAATCAAGCCACGGACCAAAAGATAGTGGAGAACCCTGTTCTCCATGGTGAGGCCAGTAGCCATAATTCTTCGTTTAGGATCACTCAGGCGTTGGTAGTCAGTCCTAATCAAAGAGAGAAGAGCAGCCTTGTGCTCAAACTCATGTCCCCATACATTGGCATTCACACAAAACTGAGCTCCATCTGGAGTGAGCTTTGTCAGCCTATATCACTCTGCCATTGATAACCTGATTTATTACTTTTTCACTTCAGAAATGATATAGTTATCCTCAACCTTCAGGTTCGCATAAAAGACACGTACAAGATTAGGGTAGATGGCTTTCTCTATGCTCAGGAATCCCAATAAGCCTAAGTTTTCTATTGTCCTAAAGCTCTCTAATGGTTCACTTTCGCAGAAGGTGATGGGTAGATACCTAGAAGAGATGATCTTGCGAAGCTGGAAGTTCTTCCGGAACAACTCAGCTCGCTTCATAGTGGAGAAGTGCCTCGTAAGGTCCAGGCCGGATATGTTACGTGAAGAACCACCAGAAGACCCTGCAATGGCAGCCCCTGTTATTGGGCGCTTTGAACGATGAGAAGATTCATCCATTGAGGAGTAGGAGTGGAGTGGGAGGAGTGGAAATGGTTGGGGATGAGTGAGGAGAGAGAAAGGAACGAAATTAGGTTAGAGAAATGGAGATGGGGTTCGTGAGAGAAGGTGGGGAGATTTGGGTGAGGGATAAGAGGAGATTTTGAGAGATGGGTTGTGTGGAGAGGGGATTTCCGAGATTGAGAGAGGTAAATTGAGGGATTTCGATGGAGATTTGAGTGAGAAATGAAAGATTTTGAGGTTTAAGAGGTTTAGGGTGCGTGGGAGCAGAGGAGGAGGACGAAGAAGATGAACAGGTTCTGAAAAAAAAAAGAGCTCTACGCGCGTCAAAAACCTTTTGAAAACACTATGTGTAATCGATTACATTGACTGTGTAATTGATTACATGAATTTTGGTGGGTGTGTAATCGATTACATGGATATTGTAATCGATTACATGGATATTGTAATCGACACTGAGTTCTGAGTTGATTGTAATCGATTACAAAAGGTGTGTAATCGATTACATACGTGACAGAACCTGTGTAATCGATTACAAAGGTATTGTAATCGATTACCAGTACTCTTTAACTCAGATTTTGCATTCCAGACAGCATATAATCAACTTTAATCAATCCAAATTAGTTTCAAAACAACTTAGATCAATTCAAAGTATCATTCAACCATATAATCTAATCATATTATAATTCAACTCACGTAATTTATCAAAAATTACTATTTTTACCAAGATTTTTACCATTTTTGCTGAAATTTTGAGGATGTTGAGTTACTTGTGACTCTTGGTCATGAGGGAGCACCTGCAAAACAACTTAGGGGAAATCTTCGACGCTCAAGTCAGTATTGGATTCAAATATAATGAAAAATTCAGAGATTATGTAGCAATTTGGCGTGATTATTCAGAAAAATGCAAGGTTATGCATTAAATTCAGGATTATGCAGCAGAAGTTAATTTATGCATGAATGATCCAATATACCAAGTTCATTTCTTATGTAGAAAAATGCTTCTTTTGTTAGGGGTTTAGTGAAAATGTCAGCTAGTTACTTAGTGGTTTCTACAAACTCAAGCATACAGTCACCCTTTTGAACATGGTCTCTAATGAAATGATGTTTTATTTCAATATGTTTAGTCCTAGAATGTAAAATGGGATTTTTAGACAAGTTGATTGCACTAGTATTATCACATCTTATGGGGATGTGATCAAGTTCAAGACCATAGTCCAAGAGTTGTTGTTTCATCCAAAGGATTTGAGAACAACAACTCCCAGCTGCAATATATTCTGTTTCACCTGTAGATAATGCCACACTATTTTGATTCTTGCTATGCCAAGAAACTAGTGAGTTTCCAAGCAAGTGGCATGTCCCACTAGTGCTATTTCGATCCATTTTGCACCCAGCAAAATCAGAATCAGAATACCCAATAAGACTACATGAGGCACATTTAGGGTACCATAAACCCATTTGTGATGTGCCTATTAGATATTTCATTATTCTTTTAACAGTACTTAGGTGTGATTCTTTATAATTAGCTTGATATCTAGCACACATGCATACACTAAACATTATATCAGGCCTACTTGCAGTAAGATAAATGAGTGAGCCAATCATACCTCTATATTTTGTAATTTCTACTGATTTACCTCCTTCATCCTTGTCCAAATAGCAAGAGGTGCCCATAGGAGTAGCCATATGCTTGGCATTGTCTATTCCAAACTTCTTGAGCAGCTCCTTGCAATACTTGGATTGGCTTATGAATGTTCCTTCTCTTGTTTGCTTGATTTGGAGACCAAGGAAGAAATTGAGTTCACCCATCATAGACATCTCAAACTCACTTTGCATAATATTTGAAAATTCTTTACAAAGAGAGTTGTTAGTAGCTCCAAATATAATGTCATCAACATAGATTTGAACTAGAAGTATGTCATGCATTTTATGTTTTATGAAAAGGGTTGTGTCAACTTTGCCTCTAGAAAATCCTTTTTCTAAAAGAAATTTGCTAAACCTTTCATACCAAGTTCTAGGAGCTTGTTTCAAGCCATACAAGGCCTTTTTCAGTTTAAAAACATGGTTGGACAATTCAAAATCTTCAAAACCAGGAGGTTGTTCCACATACACCTCTTCTTGTATAAAACCATTTAAAAAAGCACTTTTGACATCCATTTAATAGAGTTTGAAATCCATGATGCAAGCATATGCAAGTAACATTCTAATAGCCTCAAACCTAGCTACGGGAGCATAAGTTTCTTCATAGTCTATGCCTTCTTCTTGATTATATACCTTAGCTACAAGCCTAGCTTTATTTCTTATTATTAAGCCCGTTTCATCAAGTTTGTTCCTAAAGACCCATTTGGTGCCAATTATTGGATGATCATTGGGCCTTGAAACTAATTCCCAAACTTGATTTCTCTCAAATTGGTTTAGTTCTTCTTGCATGGCCAAGATCCAATGCTCATCATTAATGGCCTCATTTATGTCTTTAGGTTCAACTTGAGAGACAAAGGCTAGGTGATTACATGCATCTCTGAGTGAGTTTCGAGTAATTACCCCTTTTGATACATCACCTATCACATTGTCAAGAGGATGATATCTTGAAGTCCTCCATTCCTTGGATAGATTCACAATTTTTGAATCTTCTTGCTTTTTGGATTCTTTCTCTTGATTTTCCAAGTGTGTTTTTGCCAAGATTTCTGCAACATCATCAACAAGCTCCTTTCTCGGCTCATTTGGGTTAGTTTCATCAAATGCAACATGTATGGACTCTTCTATGGTCATAGTTCATTTATTATAGACTCTAAAGGCCTTACTATGAATAGAATAATCAATGAATATTCCCTCATCAGATTTTGCATCAAACTTCCCCAAGTTATCTTTTCCATTATTCAAAACAAAACATTTACATCCAAAGACATGAAAATGTGACACATTGGGTTTCCTTCCTTTGTACAATTCATATGGGGTTTTCTTTAAAATTGGCCTTATTAGGGCTCTATTCATAGCATAACACGCGGTATTGACCGCATCGGACCAAAAATACTTAGGAAGGTTGGCCTCATTGAGCATAGTTCCTGTCATTTCCTCTAAAGATCGATTTTTGCTTTCTACAACACCATTTTGTTGTGGTGCTCCTAGGGGCAGAAAAATTGTGCTCAATGCCATGTTCATCATAAAAAGTTTCAAATTCATGATTTTCAAATTCACCAACATTGTCACTTCTTATGGGTGCAATACAAAAACCTTTTTCGTTTTGGATAACTTTGGCAAGTTTTCTAAATGATTGAAAAGTATCATTTTTGTGGGCCAAGAATAATGTCCATGTAAACCTAGAAAAATCATCCACAATCACTAATGCATAGTAATTTCCACCAAAGCTCATAGTTCTAGAGGGACCAAAAAGATCCATGTGCAAAAGTTGTAAAGGTCTAGAAGTTGAAACTAAGTTTTTAGCTTTAAAAGAGACCTTTACTTGTTTTCCCTTTTGACATGCATCACAAAGTTTGTCTTTTTCAAATTTGAGCTTTGGAAGACCAATTACTAGTTCTTTAGAAACCAATTTGTTTAAGTGATCCATGTGAATGTGAGCAATTATTCTATGCCATAACCATGAATCATTTTCTTTACTCATAAAGCATTTAGCATCATTTGAGGAGATATCATCTAGACTAATCATGTATATATTATTGACTCTATGACCAACAAACTTAACTTGCCTATCATCCTTTCCCTCAATTATGCAATAAGAAGAATCAAATATAACTCTATTACCTTTATCACACAATTGACTAATACTAAGCAAATTATGTTTAAGTCCTTCAATAAGCAAAACATTATCAATAGATGATGAGGGGATCTTACCAACTTTGCCAATTTCAAGAATCTTCCCTTTGTTGTTATCACCATATGTGACATGACCATGTTTCTTGTGTGTAAGGGAGGAGAACTTGGAGCCATCACCGGTCATGTGCTTGGAGCAACCACTATCAAGATACCAACTTGAGCTCTTGGTCTTCAAGCACACCTATAACACATATTCAAGTTTTAACTTTTGGTACCTAAATTGTCTTGGGTCCTTGTGTGTTAGAATTAGGCATGGTGCCTTTAGGAGCCCAAACTCTTTTTATTCCAACCTTAGTGTTTATGTTCTTTCTAACATTACAAGTTGATGCACTATGCCATTTCTTACCACAATGAAAACATTTGACAAAGGGACTACTTGAGGTATTTGAGGAAACAAAGAAATTCTTATAAGACTTCTGATGAATTTTTGGATTAAATCCCAAGCCAGCTTTTTGAAAAACACATTTTTGTCTCCCTAACAACACATTCAAGTTATCTCTTCCAAAAATGAATTTTACAAGAGTGTTGTTTAAGTCTTCAATTTCTTTTTCAAAAGCTTTACATGATGAATAAGGTAATGATATGGATGCACTATCATGTGAGGAACAAGTCATGCATAATGAATTAGCGTCTATGAGTCCTAAGGTCTCATTTTCGATTTTAAGTTCATTTATCTCCTTGGTTAAAGTAGAAACTTTCTTTGTCAATAGGGAGATTGTTTTATTGGAAGACAAAATCATTTTTATGAGCCTCAAAGATTCATCATGCAATTCTTGAAAGGCATCTTGCAATTCATCATAAGAAGGTGAAGGTTCTAGGTTAGAGGAGGTTACCTCGGTCACTTTCTTCACTTTTTTCTCCTTGAGCCATGAGGCAAAGATGGGCTTCTTCATTCTCCGAATCATCGGAAGAGCTTAAGTCATTGTCCTCCCAAGCTATATATGCTATTCTTCCTTTCCTTTCCTTAGAAGGCATTTTCTCAAACTTCTTCGTCTTCTTGAGATACATAGGATACTCCATTTTCATGTGTCCCGATTTTCCACATTCATAGCATTTTGGAGGAGTAGAGGATCTTTCTCCTTAGTGATATGCTTTCTTTTGAGGAAAGGGTGGCCTTCTTTGAAATCCCTTGCTCTTTAGGAATCTTCCAAATTTTGTCACAAGGAGACTAAGATTCTCATCACTTAGCTCCCTACTTTCACCATCCTCTTCGCCATCTTCATCATCATTTTCAATTATAGAGGAAGTAGCTTTGAGTGCGATTCCCTTCTTCTTTTTGTCATGCTCTTCATTTTGGTTTAGTCTATTTAGTTCCAGCTCATGTTCTTGAAGCTTTCCAAATAAGGTGGCTAAAGACATTATTGATAAATCTCTTGATTTCGCAATCGCCGTCACTTTGGGTTGCCAATTCTTGCTTAGACATCTCAATACTTTGTTAATAAGATCCTCATTAGGAAATGTCTTTCCCAATGAGATAAGATGATTAACAATATGAGTAAACCTCTTTTGCATATCTTGAATACTCTCACTTTGGTTCATTCTAAACGATTCATATTCATGAGTAAGAGTATTTATTCGAGATCGTTTTACCTCACTAGTACCTTCATGAGTTACTTGTAGAGTATCCTACATTTCTTTTGCGGTTTTACAATTTGACACCCTAAAGAATTCATCATACCCCAAAGATGTGGTGATGATGTTCTTGACTCTCAAGTTATATTGAACCTTCTTTTTATCATCATCGGTCCATTTATTTCTAGGTGTATTAATTTTTACACCATTTTTAGTTTGTGTTGGGACAAAAGCACCATTTTCAATGGTGTCCCATACATCTAAGTCAATAGCTTCAATAAAAATTTTCATCTTTTTTTTCAAATAGGCATAACCATCCCCATTGAAATAAGGAGGTCTATTTACAGAAGAACCTTCATTTAAAAAATTATTTGAAGTCATTACTTCTCTTGAAGTTGCTAAGCTCTTTATACAAGAGTTTAGCTCTGATACCACTTGTTACCAAGTGGCCTCAATACTCAAGAGGGGGGTGAATTGAGTATGAAAACTAAGTTCGCAAATCTTTCACAAATCGTTTGATAACTTATTTTTGTTGAAGCTATTGAATGATTAGAAATAATTGGAAGGACGAGATAAACACTTTTACTTATAACGAAATAGTCTACGGAGACAGTATCCAAGAAAATCAATAAAACAGTATACAAAATAAATAGAGGAGGGTTTAGAGATAACAAACACAGTCGTTTATCCTGGTTCGATCACCAATCCACTTGTAATCCACGTCCAGTCCCCAAGCAATAACTTAAGATTTTTCACTATATCTTCAAGCTTCAATGGGTGCTTGACAACCACTACAACCTTGAGCACTCAACCCTTTTGGGATACCTCACCCTTGGAGCTTGAGTCTCTTCAACTAAGGGATACCTCACCCTTTACACTTTTGGAGGGATGTCTCACCCTCTTTACAAAGCAATAATGATAGATAGAATGAAGCTCTCAATAGAGCAGATGAATACAAATTGAAGCTCTAATATGCTCTCAAAGATTTTTCATGTTTTTGACAGAAAACAGAGCAAGAAAATGATTTGAGGATTGATTCATATTTGGACGTATTGGTAATCAGTTTTTGGTTCAAGGTCAACCTCAAATAAAGACCCAACTTTGATATTTATAAGTTTCTCATTTAATAGAGCCGTTGGGGTTTTCTGGGCACGCATTAAATGCATTAAATATAGCCGTTGGACGTTGTCAGGATTCTTGTAATCGATTACTTAGCTCAGGTAATCGATTACATATGTTGTTCCAACGTGTTCTTGACTTTCTGGGCTCTGTGTAATCGATTACATTCCTGATGTAATCGATTACATTCCTGATGTAATCGATTACATGGCTTCTGACTTGTGTGTAATCGATTACAATATCTATGTAATCGATTACATGACTTCTGACTTGTTGTGTAATCGATTACATTCTTGGTGTAATCGATTACATGGTTTCTGACTTGTGTGTAATCGATTACAATATCTGTGTAATCGATTACATGACTTCTGACTTGCTGTGTAATCGATTACAATATCCATGTAATCGATTACATGACTCTTTGAACGTGTTCATGCTTTTCTGGGCCTGATGTAATCGATTACATATATTGTGTAATCGATTACATGGCCTCTGACTTGCTTGTAATCGATTACATGCCTTCTGGTTGCTGTGTAATCGATTACAAACGTCGTATAATCAATTACATTAGCCATTGAACACATTTTTCAAGTCCAATAAAGCTTGTAAGTCATTTCTAACACCTTGAGATATTTGTTTAAACATGAATCTTTTTAAAAGTGTTAGTTTTAAGATTGAAACACAAGTTTTCTTGAAAGCCATGTTTATTTTTGAAATTTTCCATTTATTTTGAAATCATATATTGAAAAACCATTTGAGAAATCTTGAGAGCATTTAACATTAGTGTCCTAAGTCTTATAACTAAATAAACCTTCTTGTCTTCTTTCTTTGATCTTGATTTTTCCTTTTGCGCTTGATCTTCACTATTGCACTTGATCTTCGCTTTTGTCTTTGTTATCATCAAAAACCATTTGACATGCCTTAGAGACATAAGCATTCACAGTTTGGTAAATAAATTTCAACTCCGAGTAGGTTGTAGCAGAAGCTCGTGGCTAACTACTGTCGCTTCCCAAAAAGCTGAAGTCTTGAGGGCAGAGTTGGAGTTTGGAGTATCTTCAAAAATGGTTTCTAGTTTTGTGGGGCCAAAGGTATAAGGGTAATACTGGCAAAGTAAAGAAGCAGGTAATTCTTTTTGCTGATAAAAGAACTCAAAAAGTCCCATAGCTATGTTGCCATAGAGAAAGAACTTGTAGAGAATGTCTTCGTGAACTCAACAACTTTGTCATTCTTTAGAAGGTGTATCTGGGGAAGACTCTATTTGGAAGATCTTTGGGAAGTAAGCTTGGAATCATATTTACATAAACCAAAAAAGGTCAGAAATGGAGTCAAGGTTGCTATGAACATGTATTGTTGAAGTCAAATCAAAAAGCCCCTTATACAAGCTGCTGAGCAAGAAGCTACCGAGATCTAATGGCAGCCGCCAAGGGTAAAGTCTCCTTTTGAACCTAAATATAGCTAGTGTAGATCACATACTTACAAAGCCAGTAAGCTATGAAATCTATGTGCTCAGAATTAGTTGTTGGGCCAAGAGCTCCACTTTTGGCTGGGATGAATTTGTTATAGCCAGCAATCTTCCTGTTGAACTCAACCTCGAAGTCAGCTTCAACCTTGAAATCAAAGTAAACTGATAGCTCTTCTTCGGTTGATAGCAGCCCAATAATGGCTATAAAGTCCAATAGAGTTGAATTCGTCATGCCAAAAGGAAAATTAAAGGTGTTGGTGAGTGGAGACCAGAAAAGAGCTGTTGTTTGTAGTAGAACCAAGTTAGCTTTTAGATTCTTTATGGATATCCGAATGGCATGAGCAATCCCTATTTCACGCTAGAGGGGTTCCTTTACCTCCTTAACGTGCTTGTGCCACCTCCTATACTCAGAAGAAGCATCACGTGGCCAACGGGGCAGATCTACTTTCCAGCTAGTAGCGACGACATACTACTTTTCCAGAAGAAATTGGAGATGTGGAGGGTTTGGAAATTGCTTGATGAAAGGATTGTTGTTGTCGGGGAAGTGATTGAAGAGTCCAAGTTGGCATTGAGATGGATATGAGGAAACTAGGTAGAGGTATAAATCCTCAATGATATTGCTTTGCTTTTCTAAAGTGGGTTCAATGGTAGCAATAGTAGAAGTAATTTTCATAGCTACATTAATTTCAATCGAGGAAGGTGAAGATGGTGATGATGAACTCTTGGGATTCAGCTGAAGGGAAGGTGAGGATGAAGAAGAATTATTTATCACTTGGATAATCCATGGACTGGTTCTGGGAATTCGAGGCACTTGACATTGTTGTAGGTTATTGGCAAAAAAGGAGAAGAAGAGGTTTTGCTCTAGAAACTAGGGTTTAGAAGAGAGAAAGACTTAAAGACCAAGTGAGTAAGTGAGCTATTCAAGTGGAATTTTGTAGCAATCAATGAAGATCACTTCCCAACCACCTAAGTTAGCTTGCTGGACATTTAATGGGATAAAAAAACTATAGCAGAATGGATTAGATGGTTACAACAGGCTTTAAATTTGAAAAAGTCGTGTGATCAATAGTTTTTAATCCATTAGCAGCTAGTCGAATTTGAAATCCGACCAACAACTAATGCGGGGGCATTGTTAGGAACCAAAATTAGCGGGCTAGGCTTCCAGACCATAAGTTGCAAGATTTTGTCAAAAGCAAGTGTGGCCCAATGTTAAGCATGACCTATTGAGTCCGAAGTTATTAAAATAATGGGCTTAGTAGTTTGAAGCAAGGCTGAATGATGGTTGACCTAGTCAAAATTGATGGTAGAAGGAAGTGGAGATATGGTGCCTAAAATATAAGAAATGGGGATTTGGTGCTTGATTCCAACATTTAAACATGCAAATGGAGGCGTTTTTGACAGTTTTCTTTGCTAAAGCTGGGTGAAAACGTTCCATGGAGATGTCCTATGTCCTATGAATGCATGGAGTGATTAAGTGGGTAAAGTTCATGCTCCTAAAATCAAGGAAAATAGAGGTTGTGGCCTAAAGGTGCACTAAAGCTGCGGGTTATCCAACTCCAACTCTATAAATAGTCCACCAAGACATTGAAGAAAGGACCCCAAAACAATCAACCAAAAAATAATATATTTTAATACAATTTATCTTTTGTTTTCCAATATTTTACAACTTTACCTTTACATTTTCAGTCATTTACTGCTTTCCTTTACATTTTAAAGCACTTTACAACATTTCTTTATAGCTTTTATCTTTACTTTATGCAATTTCTTTTGCTTTGTATTTCAAAGCACAAGTCTTTCATTGTATTTCAGCTTTCTCACTTGTAACTCTCTGGATTCTAGTTCTTTAATGTAATTCAGTGTTTCTCTTCATTAATTGACTTGTTTATTTGGAATTCATTGTTGAGGGCTTGCTTTAGTACCTCAAGAACCCACACAGAAGAGTAACTTCTCCCTTTTGGAAACTTTCTAAGGCGAAGCTCATACTATTGGGACAATGATGAAAGTGTGGATTTTGCCTTTGCTTCATTAACAAAGCTAACTTTTGCTTTTTCCACACCAATATGCACAAATTTGTTACTGGCTCCATAATTTTGCTATCAACATCATTTCATCACTCTATTAACTTGATGGTAACCTCAATATTACTATTAATCCTTTTGCGCTAATAACTTTAGTATTGTCACAACATCTTTAGATACCTTTAGTACTATCTTAGCTACAGGGTAGCCTCAGTACTACCATCCTTCAAGGAATTGCTTATGTTGATTTTCTTGAATGATTCCAGTAATTCTTCTAAGTTTTAGAGCAACCTCGGTATTGCTCTATGTCAACAGCATCACTACTATCAACAAATCTATTACCTTAGCACCTCTTTGCAACCTTAATACTGCCACATGTCACACACTTAAATGCCATGTATTTCCCACATATGCTAATCAATAAAATTTTACCTTAAGTCCCAGCAAAAGAAAAACTTGAAAAACATTATACAATGAGGACTAGAAAAAAGAAAGAGATATATGACATATCTTTGTTTAACCAAAACAAATTATATAATATCAACCATGAAGCTCAATTTGAATTCATGTCAGTTTTAGATTAGGTGTTATTAAGACCGATCTATATGAGGAGTATAGGAGGCACGATCATTCCAAAAAAGTTTTATAATTCTATACAAGTACTTGAAAAGTTAAATTACACATATTTTCCTCAAACATATCAAAATATTACTTGCAAAATTTTATTCAAGATCTGCCACTAGGTGTGATTCATTGAAGGCTTGATACTCTATTAAACTACATATTCTTCTCTCAAAAATGTTATTTCTACACTTTAAACTTATATACCTCTCCACACATGTATCATTTTTGGGAAAAAGAGAAAGAGACAAGTTGGAGGGAAGTGTGGGAGATTTGAGAATTTTTCCAAAAGTAGTAGGTGTAAAGGGTAAGTGTTTGGGTTTAGGTGTAGAAATAACATTATTGTTCTTCTCTTTAGTCTAGCTATTTGTATCGCTTAATGTTATTAGAGATAAAATAATATTTCAATTAGGATTTCATTTGAATGCCTATTGTTGTACTCGTACATCATTTCTTGGGATTTTGACCATAGATAGGTCATTTGTTTAGTTTTTGGTTTTCATAATAGTGAATCATCAAATTGTTGAACATAATATGGAATTGTCAAGTTCAGTTGCCTAAAAGAATTTTGATCAAGTCATTTAAACATAAAGGTTACAAGATTTTGATGAAAGTTGGATCAAATTGAAAGTGTTTCAATGAAAAAAAGATCAAAAGAAGAGGGTTCCATGATACTTAGAAGAATTCAAGATTGCTCAAAGGAATGATTCGATCTCGAGCAGGCTCAAGAAAGAATACATTCAAATTCAAATACATTTTGAATTTCAACATAGTAATTATTATAAGTTGTGCACTTTTTTTAGGAAGTTATTTAGACAAGAACACTTGTCAGAATCTTGTAAGTTTTATAGTTATTTCCTTTATCTATAAATAACTAATAGGGTGAAGGCATTTTAGGTCGGTTGGAAAACACTTGCACATGTCTCTCACAAGTCCTATAAGTCACTATGACGCTCACATATGAAATAGGATTATTCAAGTACGCCTTCCACTATTCTTGTTTCATGTACTTTAATTTACATTTCAATGAAGTTATTTCATTACATTCAATTTCTACTCTCTCCATCGAATGCTTCTTAGTTATTTGACTTATTCACATTTCTCTATATTGCATTCTTTACATGTTTTCCTTTACTTGCTTTCATTATTGCATTTAGTTCTAATTATATGTTCTTTCTGCACTTTTATTTCTTTGTTCATTTACTTTACAATTTAATCTGTTTTGTCATTATATTTCTTTCATCATCTTCTTTTATCAATTCAATTCGTTAGTTTTTATTAGTTCTTTGACATTCTAAGTCCTTTTTACAAATTACCAAGTATTTGATAATCTTAAAAGAAGAGATTTCCTTCACAGATTGATAACAAGAATTGATTATTGCCAAATTTCTATTGACAAATTTTCATGTAAACAAATTGTCATACCTGGTGGGCCCAAGTCCAGAGACTGATTTGTAAAATATTAATGTTTAACTTCTCATGCACTTGAGGAGTGGTAAATTTGTTCCAAGAATGTCAAAAAACATATCTTCTATTTCCCAAAATTCCCTAAGAGGCAATAATGGAGTAAATGGTAATAGGGATGTCGTATTGTCCACAATTTTGACTCAAAATCATATAGTCATCAAAATAGCCTTGACTATAGGAATTCCTGTATCAAATGCAGAAACAAGAAGTCCAAGGATGAATAGAACATCACCTTTATAGCTCTTGGTTCTACGTCCCAAACCATAACATAATATATGGGGACTGCATTAGTAACTTATAACAATTCATTACCAATCATTGGTTCCCCTCAAAGTCAATTTGTTAATGTCATTGGGCAAGTTGCACGGACTAATGGTGTGCGTTCTAAAAGGTTAAATTTGGGGGCAGTGCCTACCTTCCCAAATATGTCTAGGGATATAGCAACAACAATGGGAAACACAAATACTACTCTTAATAACACTCGACAACAGATTGGTGAGAGTATTCATGAACTGGTAAATATGTTGACTCAACAAATGACTGTTGTCATTACCCTATTGATAAAATCAACTAATACCACTTATAATGCATTTTAGTTAAACAAATGGGTTAAATTGATGATGTGTTAGGGACACCTGATGATCCTATAATTAATCATATAGCAAATACACAACCACTATACAATATCCAAAACCAGCTTAGGCAACCTGAAGGGATTCGATATGTGGGTTGAAATCAAAATACTGACAACCTCCTAGAAATAGTTAGGCAGAACAATTTGGGGGGGATATCAACATATAAACCAGGTGGTCGAACAGATCTTAAAAAGGTTTGGATTTTAGTAGGTTATGCCAATCAACCCTATTTTGTGTCAACTTCCTGAGTTTTTTCAACAAGCTGAATTGCTTAGAGGATGGAAAGTGCCAAAACTTTCCAAGTTTATTGGTGAAAGTGGAAAGTCCATTGTCAAACATACTGCTAGGTATACTATCGAAGTAAGGGATATAACTGCAAATGAATACTTAAAAATAAAGCATTTCTCTAAGTCTCTAACTAAGAACACATTTACCTGGTTTTTGACCTTACCACCAAATTCAATTCATTCATAGAACTAACTAGAAAGGAGTTTCCATGAGCAATTTTTTAGGGGTGAAATGAATGAGAGTATGATAGATTTATTTAACATCAAAACATTCCCTGATGAATCTATTGATGATTACCTTGCTAAGTTTTGATAGATGAAAGGTAGATGTTTCACAGCTATACCTAAATCAAAGATAGTTTTGTTAGCTGCTAGTGAGTTAGACTATAATAGTAGGAAGAAACTAATAAACCAGTAATTACTAGATATGCCTTAGTTAGCTGATAAGGTGAGACAAATTGAGCACTTGGAATCTGAAAAGGAGACATATAAGAAACATCTTAAAAGAGAAAATGTGACTTATGTCGAAGTTGAAGAAAACGAGGATGTAGACGAGGATGGAAATGAGGTTAACATAACAAAACTTCAATTAGGACCACCTTACATCTGTTCTTATCCAGAACCTAATTAAGCAAAAGATGAAATGAGATATTTGATAATCACACATTTTATTCATTAAGAAACCCTTATGTTTAGTCATTTACACTCTCCATATTCTTAATTGATTGAGTTTGGTATGATTTTGTGAGTTTGAGCTCAAATTGGTCCTAATTGAATATTTTCAGCATTATTGAGATTTGACACTGTTTCTGTATTTTGGCCATAACTTGAGTTCCTGATATCTGATAATCATGATTTTTACCTTGTAGGAAAGCTAAGAGGAAGCTCTACAACTTTGATGAAGAGCTCGAAGTCCTAAACAGATTTCTAAGGGACCTAAGTTTACATGGAAGTTAGAATACGGGTTCTGTCACTAGAATCCAAACGGTGTGCACTCATAAAATCATATCTCAAGCTGTAATAATGTAGATGGGCTGAAATTTGGATAGATGATAGTTACGATCCAAATAAACAACTTTTATGAAAAACACTTTTTGAAAATATGAAGTCTAATGGGTCAGTTTGAGCAACCTGTAGTATTTGGGTCATATCTTAGGCTGTAAGAAGCCAAATTGGACGATCCAGATATGCATGTTATAGCTAAGACAAAGATCTACAATTTTCACGAAGAGTACTTTTCATGGATCTGAAGTATAGTTGGTCGTTTTTGGCTTCCAAGTCAGACAAGAAATTTTCGTCCTCAACCATCCACTCCACCAACCCACTCAACCACCCCACTCCACCAACCCACTCCAACCCCACTCAACTCACTACTCCACTCCACCAACCCACTCATCCAACCACCCCCCTTTGTCCTTTTGTTACCCTAGACTTCTATAAAAGGCACCATTAGTTATCATGAATGACAAGTTGTATTCTCCTTCATTTCTCTCATAGTTTCTTCTTGTTTCTTCATAGTTTCTCATAGCTTTTGTATATTTTGATGCTCCCCTTCATGGTAATGGAGGGCTAAGCTACTTTCGGTCAATTTAGAACTCTTGAAGAGATTTTGGTTTGGATTCTTGAGACCTTGGTTATGTATTGTATTTGATTTGTAATTGAATTTCTCTTTTCTTCTTCTTCTTGATCTTGAATGCATGAATGGTGATTCTATTTATGTTGATCTGATTTGATCTTGGTTTAAGATTAAGATTTATGATGAAACTTAGAACTGATTGATCTAAACTAATCACATAAATGAAGATTGAGATTTGTGATGAAACTTAGAACTGATTGATCTAAATTAATCACAAAATTGAAAAGGTTAGGTTACTGATTTGTGCCTAAGTTAATTGAATTTGGTACTTGAAATTAACATAGATCTTCATGAATGGTGTGATTGCGGATTTGTGTTTATCACTTGTTAATTGAATTCTAGACGATCGTCTAGTATGAATTCTGGATTTGATGCAGAGATCTCGGTTAGATCCAAATTAACAATTCAATTGCGCTTCAAGAGTTCTATGAAGGGTCTATGATTGAATCCACCCAATCTTGGATAGGTTTCTAAATTGACTGCTCTTTAATTGTTATTTCTTCCTTTAATTTTGTTAAGTGCGATCTTAAACTCACAAACCCCCTTTGCTAAACTTTCACTTGATTTGATTAAATTGCATCTACAATCCTCGTGGAGATGATCCGGTGTTGTCACTGTGCTACAAGCTTAGGTAATAACTTCGGTTATAATTTTGACTGAGTTTGGCACTCGTCAAAATTTTGGCGTCATTGCCAGGGAGAAGTAAGTGTAATCTTTTCATTTTAAGTATTTTTACTAACTTTTGCTTTTTATTAACTTTTCTAACATTTTTATCCATTGTCTAGTGTATTTTGCTTATTTATTTATTTTTGTGTGATGCATGACTAGGTCCGAACCTGATAACTTGGTTGACTTTGATCCTGAGATTGATAGAACCTTGCACAGCTTGATTCGAGCTCGTAGGCTAAGTGTAAGAATTGCTTCTGAATTTGATCTTAATATTGGGAGTGAACTTGAGATCTTGAATAATTCTGAAACCATGGCTAATAACATACAAAATAGAACTCTTAAGGAACTTGTTGCTCCTGATATAACTAACCAATCTTTGTGTATTCAATACCCAGATCTTGATGCTGATTTTGAGTTAAAATCTGGATTGATACATTTATTGCCCAAGTTTCACGGTTTTGCAGGTGAGGATCCCCATAAGCATCTAAAGGAGTTCCATGTGGTTTGTTCAACCATAAAGCCACATGGGATCTCAGAAGAGCACATCAAGCTGAGGGCATTTCCTTTCTCACTTGCTGATACAGCCAAGGATTGGTTATTTTATCTTTCACCTGGTTTAGTAACAAGTTGGACTGACATGAAGCGGTTGTTCTTAGAGAAATTTTTCCCTGCCTCTAAAGCTGCTGCCATTAGAAAAGATATATGTGGCATAAGACAAATGACAGGAGAGACCTTGCATGAATATTGGGAAAGATTCAAGAAGCTGTGCTCGAGCTGTCCCCACCACCAAATCACCGATCAACTCTTAATTCAATATTTCTATGAAGGCTTGTTGCCAAATGACAGAAGCATGGTGGATGCTGCCTCTAGAGGAGCCTTAAAAGACAAGACCCCTGCAGCAGCGAGAGATTTGATAGCAAACACGGCAGTCAACACCCAACAATTTGGCACACGAATTATTACCTCAACCAGAGGAGTCAATGAGATTCAATCATCTCATGTAGACCAACAGAGAATGGAACACAGACTTGATGAATTAACTTCTTTGGTGAGGCAATTAGCAGTGGGACAACAAGCACCAATGCAGATGGCTGCAACTGTGTGTGGCATTTCCTCTTGTTCATCTCATCCTACTGATGCATGTCCCACACTTCAGGATGGTGGTTCTATTTTTTCAGAGCAATCTGTTGCAGCAGCTGGTATTTTTCCTGGTAGACCCCAATATCAGCAACCACAGCAGCAGCCCAGATATGATCCATTTTCTAATACCTATAACCCCATTTTGGAGGGACCATCCCAACTCCGAGATATGGAAATTCGGTCAACAACAACAACGGCCCTACCAACAAAGAAGAACCATAGCTTTAGATACCAAGCTACGGTGCCCTAGCAACAAGTACCAACCAACGCATTTAGGCAAGCACAACTCAAGCCGCCACCTATGCAAAGACCCCTCCAGCACTACTGTTCCAAAGACCACTCCAACCGAGCCACATTTCGAAGACTTGATGAAACAGGTTTCAGCAGAATGTCAATGCCACCATCCGAGAATTTACAAACTCAAATTGGGCGGATGGCAACCACTCGAGTGAGCCGAAAAGTCAAGGGTCGAACCAATTGCCTTCACAAACAAATAACAACCCAAGAGGCAATGTAAGTGCCATTAGCTTGAGAAGTGGCAGAGAAGTTGACGGTCCTACTCTACCACAACCTGAACTACAAATGCAGAACCAGAAAGTGACCAAAAACAGAAGAAAATGGATAGCTCACCAAAAATCACGGACACGAAGAAATGTGCGAGAATTCAAATCGGCCATTCCATTACCTTTTCCAAACAGAGTCACACACCTAAGCATACTGCATAAATAGAAATAGAAAGAGAAGTCATGGACACATTCAGGAAGGTGGAAATCAATATTCCCCTCCTTGATACAATCAAGCAGATTCCCAAGTATGTCAAATTCCTCAAAGAGTTGTGTACTCACAAGAGAAGACTTAAGGGTACTGAGAAAATAAGCATGGGCAGAAATGTTTCTGCAATGATTCTACCAAGCATGCCACAAAAATGTAAAGATCCTGGAACTTTCACAATTCCTTGCACGATAGGTAACTCCAAATTTGAACATGCAATGCTAGACTTGGGTGCTTCGATTAATGTCATGCCTATGTCAATATATCAATCCTTGAACATTAGCACTTTGCAACCTACTGGTATAGTGATTCAGTTGGCAAATAGGACCACTGCTCATCCTGTAGGAGTGCTAGAAGATGTGTTAGTTCGGGTGAATAAGCTAATTTTTCCAGCGGACTTCTATATTCTGAACATGGAAGATGAGTCTTCAATAAACCATGCTCCATTGATCCTAGGCAGACCTTTCCTCAAGACAGCCAGGACCAAGATAGATGTGCATTTTGGCACCCTTTCCATGGAATTTGGCGATGATGTGGTACAATTTAACATTTTTGAGGCCATGAGACATCCCCTAGAGGAGCATTCTGTTTTCCATGTTGATGTGATTGATATGCTAGTTGACGATGCTTATGCTGATATTTATGCTGAATTTCCTGATGTTACTGATTTTTTGGATTCTGTTACCTGATAAACATGTGCTGGCTGTGATATTGTACCATGTGCTGCATGTGCTGAGATTTATGCAGTTATGAGTGGTGATGTAGTCGACTTGAATGATGCAAGCATGTGAAAATGAGAGTCGGAGTATGTTGAATTTAATGTTGCTTGAGTTAGTTGTTTCAAACAAATTTTGCCGCCTCTTCATTGTACAAATTTCCTCCATCCTTAGAATTAAAGATTTTGTCGGACCATCTTAAATATGCATATTTGGAAGATGGTGAGAAGCTGCCTGTGATTGTTGCTAAAAATTTGTAACCTGATCAAGAAGAAAAATTACTACAGGTTTTGAGGCAAAATAAATAAGCCATCGGATGGACACTTGTAGATCTTCCTGGTATCAGTCCCTCCACATGCATGCATAGGATTTTGTTGGAGGAAGATACTAAACCAGTACGGCAGCCCCAAAGGAGACTGAACCCCCTGACTCTGGATGTGGTAAAAAGGGAAGTTACCAAGCTACTACAAGCTGGCATTATTTATCCCATATCTGATAGTAAATGGGTGAGCCCCGTGCAGGTTATTCCAAAGAAATCTGGGGTCACAGTAGTTGAAAATCAGAACAATGAGCTACTACCCACAAGAATTCAAAACAGCTGGCGGGTTTGCATTGATTACAAATGACTTAACCAAGCCACCAGGAAAGATCATTTCCCATTACCTTTCATTGATCAGATGTTAGAGAGACTAGCTGGCAAGTCGCATTACTGTTTCTTGGATGGATATTCGGGTTATTTTCAGATCCATATAGCCCCAGAAGACCAAGATAAAACTACTTTCACTTGCCCATTTGGCACATTTGCATACAGAAAGATGCCTTTTGGTCTGTGCAACGCTCTAGGAACCTTTCAAAGGTGTATGGTAAGTATATTTTATGACCTTTTAGAAAATTGCATGGATGTATTCATGGATGACTTTACTGTCTATGGCTCTTCCTTTGATGCATGTTTGGATAGTTTGACTTAGGTTTTGCATAAATGCATTAAGGCTAACCTTGTTCTGAATTTTGAGAAATGTCATGTCATGGTAGAGCAAGGCATAGTTTTAGGGCATATAATATCTAGCAAGGGTATTGAGGTAGATCCTGCAAAAATAGATGTTATTTCATGCCTATCTTACCCCCACATGCGTGCGAGAGGTTCGTTCTTTCCTTGGTCATGCAGGTTTCTATAGGCAATTCATAAAAGATTTTACCAAAATTGCTCTTCCACTATCCAACTTGCTACAAAAAGAAGTGGAGTTCCATTTTGACCAGAAATGCAAGGATGCCTTCAATCACTTGAAGCAAGCATTGACCAGTACACCTATCATCCACCACCGGTTGGACACTCCCATTTGAGCTCATGTGTGATGCCTCTAATTATGCTTTGGGAGCTGTTCTTGCACAAAGGGTCGGCAAAATATCTCATGTCATCTCCTATGCTTCAAGAACTTTAGATCCTGCACAAGTCAACTACACCACCACTGAAAAGGAACTTTTAGCAATTGTTTTTGCTTTAGACAAATTTCGATCATATTTGCTTAGTTCTAGAGTGGTTGTGTTTTCAGATCATACAGCCCTGAAGTTTCTCCTGAAGAAGCTTGATGCAAAGCCTAGGTTGATTAGGTGGATTTTGCTCCTCCAAGAGTTCGATATTGAAATCCATGATAAAAGTGGAGCGAAGAATTTAGTGGCTGATCACCTAAGTCGAATTGAAAGGGAGGCAGATACTTTTCCTATCCATGATGTCTTCCCTGATGAGCAGCTTTTCAAGCTGCAAGGTAACACTCCTTGGTTTGCTGATTTGATAAATTTCTTAGTTGTTGGTGTTTTCCCTACACATTTTATTAGGGCTCAGATTGATAATTGAAGAGTGAGTCAAAATATTATGTGTGGGACGACCCTTATCTGTGGAAATGTTGTAGTGACCAAGTCATTAGGAGATGCGTGCCTGATAATGAATTCCATTCTATTCTTAGCTTTTGTCATACACTTGCATGTGGCGATCATTTTGGTCCCCAAAGGACTGCTAGGAAAGTTTTGGAATCTGGATTATATTGGCCCACTCTATTTCATGATGCATATATGTTTTGTAAATCTTGTGATCAATGCCAAAGAACAGGAAACACTTCTCGAAGGAATGAGATGCCCTAGAAATCCTTATTGTTCTGTGAGATTTTTGATGTATGGGGTATTGATTTTATGGGACCCTTTCCTGTTTCTTTTGGTTTTGTTTACATTTTGCTAGCTGTTGATTATGTATCCAAGTGGGTGGAGGTGAAAGCTACTCGGACTGATGATTCCAAAGTTGTTGTGGATTTTGTTAGATCATAGATTTTCTGCAGGTTTGGAGTTCCGAAGGCCATCATCAGTGATCAGGGTTCACATTTTTGTAATCGAAGCATGGAAGCTTTGATGAAAAAGTATGGGGTCTTGCACAGAGTTTCTACACCTTACCATCCCCAAACTAATGGACAAGCTGAGATTTCCAACATGGAGATCAAGCAGATACTCCAGAAAACAGTTCAACCTAATAGAAAGTACTGGAGCAAGAGGCTTGAGGATGCTTTATGGGCTTACCGGACTGCTTATAAGACACCAATCGGGATGTCTCCGTATCGGATTGTTTTTAGAAAAGCCTGCCACCTACCAGTGGAAATTGAGCATCATGCATTCTGGGCGGTGAAAAGGTGCAACTTGGACCCAGATCAAGCAGGTATGGAGAGAAAGTTGCAGTACCGCAAAGAATTGGAGGAGATCCGCTTGGAGGCTTATGAAAGTTCCAAACTTTATAAGGAGAAGACCAAAGCCTTCCATGATAAGTTGATTCTGAGGAAAACATTTGAGATTGGTCAAAAAGTTCTCCTCTATAACTCCCACCTCCGACTCATGCCTGGCAAATTAAGGTCTAGATGGGATGAACCATTTATTGTTACTAAGGTTTTTCCTTCTGGTGCTGTTCAGATTAAAAGTGAGGTCACTGTCAAAGCTTTCATAGTAAATGGACACCGCCTCAAACAGTATCATGAACTTCCAGAGAATGCAGAAGTGGAGGTGATGAACCTTCTCCATCCGCATTATGAATAAAAAAAAAGGAAAAGAAAAAAAGCACCTGTGTGCCCGACAATGAGGTAGGTAGTGCTATTAAATTTTGTCACTCGGAAGCATGTGGAGGTCATTTTTTCTTCAGCGACAACAACTGCGAAAATCTTGCAGTATGAATTTTATTGGCCTACTTTATTCAAGGTCTGTTACACCTTTTACAAAAGCTGCGAAAATTGGTCAAAAAAGTTCTGCTTTGAGATTATCATCTGCACCTACTCCTTGGAAAATTGAGATCTAGGTGGCGCAGTTTTTTTTTGTCAAACACGTGTATCCTCTGGGGCCGTAGATATTGAGGATCCTAGGAATAGTAATGCGCTTAAAGTTAATGGACAAAGACTCAACCATTCCTGGAAAACCAAGTTCTTGAGTTCTTTGTGTTGCCGGTTAAGTGGCGGATACGGTACTTCATGACTCTCAAGTCGGTTTATTTTTCAGTTTCCCAAAATAACTGAACTCTTCTTCTCCTTCAAAATGGATGTCATTCTTTCAAACCTGAGCAAACATTTTCTTTCTCTTCCTCAGAATGCTTTGAGAAAAATTTACAAAGTTTGATGTGAAAGATTGAGACTGTTAATACATAAAGGTATGCCAGAAGATGTACGCTGGATAATTGAAGCAAAGGTCTGAGTAGCAGGTGAGTCCTCAATTTCATTTGACTCATATATGCCCGGTCTTGGAAGAAGTTCATATTCTAAAAGGAGAAGAGCAAAAAGGTTACAAGTCTATCACAAATGTGGATGATGGAATTGTAACAAGCGATGTCGTACTTTGGGGATGATTTTCGCAAATAGAGAAGATAAAATTTTCTTCATTAAGAATGGACTGAGTAAAAAGTCATTAGATGATATCTTATTGACTCTTGAGACGCATTCTTGTGGATTGGTGCATCGTGAAATTCTTAAATTATGGAATCTCTTCAAGGATGAAGAAAAACGCTACAGTCTTGGGAATTTGACTCTAAAAGACCCTGTTTGCCAATTTATAAGAAAATTGGATGGGAAGTTTATCCTCAACTCATAGAAGACGTTTAGGCCGTTACTGGACGTTAAACCAGAGGCAGATGTGAGCCATATCCACAAACAATCTGTACATATCATCCTCTTCTTCTTCTTCATGTCATCTTTCAAACAAAACAAAAAACAAAAAAAAAATAAAAAATAAAAGAAAGAAAGAAAAGATTATGTGTCTCTTAATTTCAACCTTTTCTGACAACAGCCAACCTACCCTTATAGGTGCAATTATTCCCTTTTCCTTTCTTTTTCTTATTTAAACACTCCATTTTCTCCATTTTCCTTCAACTCAGAAACACTTAAAGAGAGGAAGAGTATAGAATGGGGCCTTCTATTCGTAACCTCAAAAATGTCTGTGTTTTTTGTGGGTCAAGTTATGGGAAGGGATTAGAGTTTGTAAACGCAGCTAGCACTCTTGGTCGATCACTTGCTGCGAGGAATATTCATCTTGTATATGGGGGAGGTTGTCGTGGGTTAATGGGGGCTGTATCACTTGTTGCTTTTATAGGAAGGCAATCAGTTTTAGGTGTTATTCTAAACCTTTAGTGAAAATAACATCACCGGAAAGACAGCTTGGAGAAGAAATTTAGGTAACATCTATGCATGGACGAATGAAAATAATGGTTGACAATTCGATGCATTTCTTATCTTACCAGTGTGGTTTTGCACTTTGGAAGAAATTTTTCAAATTGTCTCTTGGGCGGAACCGAACATCCACCATAAATCCATTGGTTTGTTGAATGTTAATAATTTCTTTGATCTTTTGTTATCTTTTCTTGACAAAGTCAGTGGAACGTAAATTTATCACTCCTTCTAAGAAGACAACTTCTTATCTCTCGCCTCCACTATTGATGAGCTCATTGATAAATTAGAAGCTTTTGAGTATGTACCGATAAGGTATTAGCTCGAGATAGATTGGTCAACAGAAGCAAATGAAGGAAGTAACAAGAAAAGAAAGCCGATCTAAAACTTTCTCTTTAATGGGTTTGATTTTATTGTACTTTGTTTCTGCTTTAAATTTGTGTCACTTTTCTCCAACAGTAATATCTTCTATCCTTTACTCATCTATATTTTAACATTGAGGACAATGTTGTGATCTAGTTGGGGGGGAAGGATAGTTGACCCAAAAAAAAAAAATTTGTTGTTGTTTTGTTTGGAAAGCATGATATAATTGTCATGGACTTATTAAACCAATTAATGATGGCAGAGTAAGGAGTAATTTTACTCTTGAGACGCATCTTAATTGGTGGCAGAGTAAGGAGTTTTTTTTTTAGGTAGAAATTAATTAGTATTAAATTGTGGAAGTACTAAAGTTTTATTATTTGATTTCTTTTCAGGGTCTGATGCGACTTGACAAGCAGTGCTTCTTTTCTACTTGGCGTTGATTCACTTCTTATCAGGTTGTGTTGCTCTTTTCTATATCTCTCTTTCACATTGAGGACAATGTTATATTAAGTGTGGGGGAGAGATTTTAGCATTTTTTTGTTTAAAAAAAATCAAAAAAAAAGAAAAGGTTCATTGCATGATTGAATAAGTTTTCTCCCTTATTGAACTAATATGCTTGGTGATGGATGATTGAATTGATGAATTGAGTTTGATGGATGCATACCTTGTGAGATTTTGAGCCTAATTGATGGATTCAACATTTATGCCATTCTCTTCTTTCTTGTGTGATTTTCACTCATGTTAATGACCACTCTAGAACTTGTTTTGATTCTTTTTGAGGCTACATTTCACTTGCATGCATGAACATGATTGAGGCCCTCTTTCTTAATTAGCTAGTTTAACCGAATAGCCAACCTTGTTTTCAATATGATATTAAGCACTCTTTTGACTTCTTGAAAATTCTCTGATTCCTGCCAACCTTGTATATTTTCCTTTACTTAACCCCTTTGAGCTTATTTGACTATTCCTTGTTTCTAGCTTATTATGTGCCTTAAATGAAAAATCGTGTTCTTACTTTACCTTAGGGAATAAAAGAACATTAGCTTGGTTAATGGATGAGTTTTTGAACAAGTGTGGGGGTGTGTGTACAAAATGGTTGTTGAAAAAGGAAAGAGTGCCTAAAAGAAAAGAGGAAAAATGTATGTATATAATTATGTTCATATATATATAAAAAAGAAAAGAAAAGAAAAGGATTGGGAAATGAATATGTAAAGGGATATACATTAGAGTTGGGATGAACTTTTATGCTTGTTATTTGAACTCAGCTCTCATTTACTTTTATTCCCTTTGGTATTTATCTTCTCATATCCATTTTATCATCTTCTGTTACCTTGACCTCACTACAACCTTAAATAAAGTCCTCATGATTTGTGTGTGCATGTGTTTTGAGTAGTGGAGAAGTAGAAGATAAGCAAGCTTATGGTAGTGCAATTTTCATGGGTTGAATTGAGTGAAATACCTACCTTTTAAACACTTGAGAGATTGAGAAAGAATCTTGTGAAGATCTATCATTCTCGATTCATGTTGAAGATACCTTGCTTGTTGGTTTGAGATGTGGAGAATTGTTAACTCATGAATGTTTTGATCCCTTGAACCTTTAGTTGTTCTTCTTGATTGTAAAATTTTGGGCTCTTGAATGTCGTTGGAATTTAAATTTTTGTTAATCTCTTATGTCCTTGTTTTGGTCTTGAGTTTTTCCCAGGAGTGCAAAAAGCTAAGTGTGGGAGAATTTGATAATCACATATTTTATTCATTAAGAAACCCTTATGTTTAGTCATTTACACTCTCCATATTCTTAATTGATTGAGTTTAGTATGATTTTGTGAGTTTGAGCTCAAATTGGTCCTAATTGAATATTTTCAGCATTATTGAGATTTGACATTGTTTCTGTATTTTGGCCATAACTTGAGTTTCTGATATCTGATAATCATGAATTTTACCTTGTAGGAAAGCTAAGAGGAAGCTCTACAACTTTGATGAGAGCTCGAAGTCCTAAACAGATGTCTAAGGGACCTAAGTTCACATGGAAGTCAGAATACGGGTTCTGTCACTAGAATCCGAATGGTGTGCACTCATAAAATCATATCTCAAGCTGTAATAATGGAGATGGGCTGAAATTTGGATAGTTGATAGTTAAGATCCAAATAAACAACTTTTATGATGAACACTTTTTGAAAAAATGAAGTCTAATGGGTCAGTTTGAGCTTGCAAGTCGGAACAGAGGTGCTAAAGTTGGGTTTGAGCAACCTGCGGTTTTTGGGTCATATCTTTGGCTGTAAGAAGCCAAATTGGATGATCCAGATATGCATGTTATAGCCAAGACAAAGATCTACAACTTTCACGAAGAACACTTTTCATGGATCTGAAGTATAATTAGTCATTTTTGGCTTCCAAGTCAGACAAGAAATTTTTGTCCTCAACCATCCACTCCACCAACCCACTTAACTACCCCACTCCACCAACCCACTCAACCACTCCACTCATCCACCCACTCGCCTTTGTCCTTTTATTACCCTAGACTTCTATAAAAGGCACCATTGGTTATCATGAATGACAAGTTGTATTCTCCTTCATTTCTCTCATAGTTTCTTCTTATTTCTTCATAGTTTCTCACAGTTTTTGTATATTTTGATGCTCCCCTTCATGGTAATGGAGGGCTAAGCTACTTTCGATCAATTTAGAACTCTTGAAGAGATTTTGGTTTGGATTCTTGAGACCTTAGTTATGTATTGTATTTGATTTGTAATTGAATTTCTCTTTTCTTCTTCTTTTTTTTCTTCTTCTTGATCTTGAATGCATGAATGGTGATTCTATTTATGTTGATCGATTTGATCTTGGTTTAAGATTGAGATTTGTGATGAAACTTAGAACTGATTGATCTAAACTAATCATATAAATGAAGATTGAGATTTGTGATGAAACTTAGAATTGATTGATCTAAATTAATCACAGAATTGAAAAGGTTAGGTTACTGATTTATGCCTAAGTTAATTGAATTTGGTACTTGAAATTAACATAGATCTTCATGAATGGTGTGATTGCGGATTTGTGTTTATCACTTGTTAATTGAATTCTAGACGATCGTCTAGTATGAATTCTGGATTTGATGCAGAGATCTCGGTTAGATCCAAATTAATAATTCAATTGTGCTTCAAGTGTTCTATGAAGGGTCTATGATTGAATCCACCCAATCTTGGATAGGTTTCTAAATTGACTGCTCTTTAATTGTTATTTCTTCCTTTAATTTTGTTAAGTGCGATCTTAAACTGTCAAACCCCCCTTTGCTAAACTTTCACCTGATTTGATTAAATTGCATCTACAATTCTCGTGGAGATGATCCGGTGTTGTCACTGTGCTACAAGCTTAGGTAATAACTTCAGTTATAATTTTGACTGAGTTCGGCGCTCGTCAATATTCTTATAGGCAATCATATGCATTCGACATGACAATAGAAGATCAAAATTTTTATGTCATGTTGAAGGATAAGCAAATAAAATTACCAGATGATCATAAGATTCCTTCCCTTAAAGAAATTAAAGGTTGAAAGTATTGTAAGTACCACCTTAAATATGGTCATTCGACTAATAAATATGTACGTTTTAGGGATTTAATTCAGAAAGGAATCAAAGAAGGAAGGTTAAAATTTGAAGAGAAGGAATCAAGGAAGGTTAATAATTGTGTCGTTGTAGTATAGTGGTGAGTATTCTCGCCTGTCATGCAGGCGACCGAGGTTTGATCCCCAATAACAACGTCAAAAAACTTGATTGCCCCACGTGTAATTATGTATCAATTTAGGTGATATTACCGCAAGTCCATGGATTAAACAAGTAATAAATGATGAGTAAGATATTGTTCCCATGATGAAATAGTTTACCAAGTACCACTTCGCTAATATTAATACTATCCAGGAAACTAATAATTAAGAATGATTCAAAACAATTAAAGACACAAAATTATAAAAGACAAAAACACACAAGAACGCATGAAATTAAGAGGGGAAAAAGAGAACAAAGCACACAAATGTAAAATACATTAAGGATGTAAACATATGAAATTAAATCACTAAGGATCTGATTTCACTTAATTCAAGAATCTATCATAGACAATAGAGTAGCTTTGGAACCTTCATTCTAATTAATTTCTAGTCATTCAATTAATGGGGAGAATCCCTTAATTAATTAAAACTCAATTCCTTGGTGAGTTAATTCTCTTTGATTATTAAATTCTAGTCAGATCCTTGATCTAAACTCCAACTCTTAAGGGCGTAACCATCACTCTATGGATTCTCATGAAAAATACTATAATTCCCCCACATAACCTATAACCTCTATTCTTAGATGATTATAAATCATGATACTTATTATTTATGATGTAAGTCATATGCAAACCTTCTGATTCTACACACATCTGAATAGATCAATTTATGAGTGGCTAATTCATAAAAGCATTAAGAACCATATTAAACACTCAAATTGAATAGAAAAAAATTAATTAAAAATCAATCTTAATACATATCAATTGAATCAAGTTACATCTTCACCCTAGAAATACATGAATTTAGCTACACATAACAAAAGAGAAGAAGATATAGGAAGAGGAAAGAGAATTCATCATGATAGAATTGTAGAGAAGAAACTAAAGCGCCTTCAATGGTGATTAGATATCCAACTCCATGAGAGCTCCATGACGGCTCCTTCTCTTCTTCTAGGGTTCATCCCCTCACTGCCTTTGAGGCTCTCAAAACTCTACATTTTTTGTGTATTTTCTAAAGTAAAAGATAGCTAGTTTTCTAAACTCGTTTTCCTTTTGTTTTTTTTTATAGAAAAGCTGACAACTTTCCGTATCTAACTTGCATGATTTTTATCACCCTTCATATGACCAAATATACCTTCAATCTCAACAGATGATTATAGGATTTTTTGTTATCTTTTCAATGCCATAAATGATGTATCAATATGATATATGTAGCTCAAGATATGGCTCAATTAATGAGGAATGGTCAGGATAATGTGGGAATCCGAAACAAATCTCTTTGAGAATCCTTATTCAATCTTCAATATTAATGGAAGCTTAATTACAGAAAATTGTCAACATGAGATTTGTATATCTCTTAGCTTTCAAATGCCACTAGAATCAGGTAAATCACATACTTAACGAGAAATTTGTCACTAATTTACTTAGACAAGTTTGATAATGATATTTTCCTTAATTAATCTTTGACTAAATCTCTTGTTTCCTATTTCTGTTTGTTGAATCCATATAAATTACAAAATAAATATCTCACTCAAATTAAGAAACTCCTTGAGATCGGGCATTAAATGCAAAGATACTTGGTCATCAAGTAGAGATTATTTGCACTCCAGTTAAGAATCTAACTTGATCCTTAAAATTTATGAATGCTAGTTGACTTAGTCAAACTTTATCATCCACTTTTCACACAATTTTTCACCTTCTAGTGCAAGAATTAGGCTTCAATGTCTTCATGAAAGTTGTATATAATTTTCTCATCTTTCCATAGACATCAAGATTAGCTTAATCCGATCTCTGTAGCAAAAGTTATGCTCAAAATACTACAATAATGTCCTGATGCTCTTCATCAAGATTTTAATAACCAGGCATAAAATACCAAAAAAGCCCTTAAATTTCTACAAAACACAATAAAAATACACTTAATTCAATGAGCCCAGAATTCACTCAATATTATAAACAAATAACATAATTTTTATCTCAAAATAATCAAATTCATGTTTAAACAAATATAAAATATGTGGGTTTTATACACACATCAGTGGACACAAACCCCTTCAAAGTTAATTCTAGCTACATAGAACCTATTAATTTCTTACAAGTCAATATGGTTGATGTTGCTTATGGCATCAAATAGAATTTAGATACTGGAGTAAAAAGAGGATTATCCTAAAGTTAGAGCTTCATTGGTGGATTTCTCGCTAAGAAAGAAAGAGGAGGATAAGGATGTCTCTCCTTGCCCTAGGTGTACTGTAGTATTTGATAGGCTCATAACTAAATCATATGAAGTCTCTAAAGTAAAGAAGTTGACTAAAGTCTCTTTTGTGAGAACTGAGAAGACTGAGATATAGAATCAACCAGTGAGCCAAAAGTGTGTGGTAATGGTCGATTATCTTGATGGCTTTAAGAAAAGAAAGACAAAGGTGGCACCTGCTAATGTGGTCAACAATAAGTGGTGCAAAATAATCAGAAGTTTCAAAGACCTCCCCCATACTACAAGCTAGACTGGAACAAATTTTACATGGAGGGTCCAATATCCAATGTCATGGGGCAACCATAAGCCTAACACTTGGCAAAGAGGTGAAATTGGGCAACTGTTGAATCCAATAAGGAGCCCTTTTATAACAACAGCTCAATGGAGGATAGTATAAAGGTTTTGACAATAACAAGGACCTCTATAAGAAAATATGTGACCTTATATAGATATGGTGAAAGGAACCCAATAAACTTCAAAGGAAAAAAGGAAAAGATAAGCTTCACCAATGGAAGAAGACATGGTTACTAATAACTTCGAGTCTGGATTTAATGATGATCTTGAAGTTATTTTCAATGACTTCCCATTTAATATTATGTCAGTCTTGCTTCTTGAATTTGCTATGATTTATAACGGGGAAGGATTGGATGGTGATTATCTAAACAAGATTGAAGATGTTAACGAAGATTGGATTTTTCTAGAAGAAGACATGGTCGAAGCTTCAGAGAATTCTACTATATTTGACATACCTACTTAGGAAATGAAGGATCATCTTTGACTACTGTACATTAAGGTTATTGCAGATGGGAAGTTGGTGTATAGGGTGTTGATCGATGGTGGTGCAGTCATTAACTTGATTCCCAAAAGAGAGTTGAATAAGTTTGGAAAAACAAAAGTAGGTCTAATGAATCACGACATGGTAGTTACAGATCTCAATGGTAAAGCTTCAAGTTCAGAAGGGGTGGTGATGTGGTATATTCTAGTAGGAATAGTAACTCATCCAACCTTTTTCATTATTGTGCCATCTAAAGCGAGTTATAATATATTACTAGGTTGAGATTGGATTCATAGAGTATGAGTTGTACCATCGACTGTTTGCCATAAGATGTTTATGTGGAATAAAGATATAGAGTTGGAGATGATAAAAAATGATGATAGTTTGTGTTATTTGCAAGATTATCATGTTGAATTCAAAATGTACTATGTAAGGGTAAAGCACCTTAATATTTAGGACAAGAGGGCATTTGACAATAGTGTCATTTAAATGTGTCATTTAAACACAAATAGGTTTTATTTAGTACCCAAGGCCGATTCAAATTTGTCAAAGTTAATAGACTTGAATGATTCTTAAGAGCTAACTGGCTCGATTGTCGGCCTATATAGATAACAAGTGTTACCGGATGAATTTAGGAACTAATAAGCATCCAACTTATATAAGTAGTTAGTTATTAGATGAATTTAGATTGCATTTGATCAAGTTGCTTGAAGAGTTCAAAGATTGCTTTGTCTGAGACTATGATAAAATGGCCTGTTTGAGTCGAGAGCTAGTAGAGCATCGATTGCCAACCAAAGAATAACAAAGGACAATCAAGCAAGCTCCAAGGAGATTTTCCCTTGATGTGGTTTTGAAAATCAAAGAAGAAATTGAAAGGCTACTGAAAGCCAAATTCATTTGAACCATAAGGTATGTTGATTGGACCTCTAATGTTATTCCTATTGTGAAAAGAATGGTAAGTTAAGACTTTGTGTTAATTTTTGAGATTTAAATACTCCTACACTAAATGATTAATATCTAATGCAAATTGTTGAAATGTTGGTAGATTCAACCTTTGGTCATAAAGTCTTAAGTTTCATAGATGGTTATTTAAGATATATCAAATTTATTTTGCAAAGGAGTATATATAAAAAATGTAACACCCTCTTTTTAGCATGTTAGATAGTTTATGGTTACAAAGATAGCATAACACTTGTTTGACATGTCTATGAAGTTTTGTGATAAACTGAATTAGTTTAGGCACTTTGTTACTAAGTTAAGGGAAATAAACCTAGAGAGTTTGTTGCTAAGTCACAAATAGGTAGAAGAGGATCTAGTTAAAATTTGAGAGTAATCAGAGTTAGTTTGATATTTTTAGGTATACTAGTTATGCATTTTAATGCCAAATTGACTAATAGCAGATATGAAAAAATAGAATAATGGTGAAACAATAAATTAGATGAATCCTAGTATTTATTCTAAAGTTGTTGGAAGTTAAGAAACTTGATTTAGCATAACTCAAGTGTCCTTAGCAGATATAAAGTTCCAATATATGACATAAGTGGCCTTATAAGTAGCAAACTAGGACTTTTCCTCTTAGTTTTTTCTTTCTTATCTATCAGTTGAAACCAAAGAAAATAGAAACAGAAAACGTAGAGGAGAAAGAAAGAAAGGAACTAAAAAGGAAGAGAAGGGAAAAAGGAAGGAAATCAAAGGAAGATCAAAGAGCCAAGATTGAGCTTAAAGATCACCATCCATACAAGAGGTAAGGGTGTTCTTTCCTAAGTCCAACTTTCCTCTCCATCTCTTGTGATTTATGCAAGTATGTATGGTTTGGGAAAATGGATATTTAAGGTAAAGATAGTTTCTTTAGCTAGTACTTGCTTTCAATGGATGAGTTTAGTTTGATTCTAGCTTAACCTATGCTTGGTTGCTGTTTGTGAGGTTAGAAACACTCCCTTGAGTGTTTGAATCAAAAGTTGATAAATAGGTTTTGAATGATTAAGTTTTGTTCATAATCTAAGTTTGATGGATTGATTTAATTAGTGTTTAATGATTCTAACATAATTAAAGGCCATGATTAAGGTTGGAAAACACTTAGAATCCAAAATTAGAAGATTAGAAATTGGTTTAGAACCAATGAAACAGTGGCTCATTTTCTATAGAATTTTATACAACAAAGCTGCACCTAGGCGCAGGGTTTCCAAGCCTAGGAATGAACTGAAAAACTTTCAGTCCAGACTAGACAGAGAGTGTGGCGCCTAGGCGTGAGAGGTTCATGCCTAGGTGTGAGACAAGATAGCATCTTGACAGCTTGTAATGTTTGTAGAATAACTTGAGTTGTAGTCATCAAAATGACCTACTTCTTATTGCATTTGAAATCTAAGATACAAGGCTTCATGTAGCAAACATTTCAGATTTTTAGGCTAATCCAAGTAGCACTAGTTTCGGTTTGAATCTGAGTCAGATTTTACAGAAATAAGCAGTCTGGCACCTAGTAAACCGGATTGCATACCTTCCTGCTCTGAGGCTGTAATTGCATGATACTAGTGGCATTTTGAAGCTAACATGTAAGACTATGAGTGGTAAAAATTTTAAGAATTTTATACTCTTTATGCGTTCCCAATTTTTATTTAAAATTAGGTCAGATTCTAGTATAATAGGTAGTTACCCTATTTCAAATTATGCATTTTGTTGCATACCTTTAGTTACACTAAGTCAAATGAAGTGATATTTATTTCGTTTGAAAGACATGAGATAAGGCTATTTGTCTGTAAAATTCTAGAATTTTAAAAATTAGGATGTACTTTTAGTGCATTTATGAATATCAGCCTTTCTAGGTGACTAAACCAGAAAATGTCAAGATATGTTTCTTGTTGAAATGAAGTTTTCTACTTGTTAGGATCTCTTATACATGCTTTATAGTGTGTGTTAAGATGTTACTAGGGGTTTTTCATTAAGATCATGACCATCTAGTATGTAAGTAAGAGTTATGAGCCTTAAGGTAATAAAGAGTAGTGGATTACCTAAAGTAGATATCTTGGACCTTTAGTACACTAGGGTGGCATAGTTTACCACTTGTGGTGTGATAATGAGGCGAGCTAGATATACGTATTATAAATATGATTACTTAAGTAGAAACATGGAATATGCTCCTTTATGAGTTAGAAGTGGGCTGAGAGTATATGTTTACTAGATTTTAGTTCTTCACTTAGTTAAAGAGAACCATGTGATGAGTTAAGGTGGTGGTTTTGTATGAGTTATACATAACGCTGTATAGTTTTCTGTTACTTGCTAATTCTAAAGTAGAGTAATCTTTAATTATGTACAATCATATGACCAAAGGAGATAGAAGAAAAAGTCCAGAAGTTTTATTGAGTGAGGATTTAACCATAACTACTCTTTAGCGTCAAGATTACTAGTTTATATGTAGTGAAAATAGTACTCTCACTAGTGTGAGTAGGAAGCAGTCCACTCATTATCTGGTAGTTTTAAGAGTCACTCTTCTTATCTACAAGTTTAAAGAAAACGTGGAATATGCAAGTGACACACACATACACAATTCTACACTTACACAATCACATTGCATTTCATAATTACTATTCTTGAACATTGCATACATGTGAGCATATGGCATCCATATTCATTTCTTGTTCCTTGACAATTGTATGGGCAGTTGCCTAGTGTAAATAATATTTTACAATTATATGGGCAGTTGTTCAATATCATTATTTGCATACTTGTGAGTTTGAGGTTAGGGATTGGTTTAGTGAATGTTTACATAGAGTAAGAAAATGTAAATGTTCAAGTGGCATTGAGTAAAGACTTCACTACTTATTGCTAATCCTACTTTTCAGAGTTAGTGAGTTTATTCATAGAACAAGGTTATACGTGTAGTAACTATAACAAGTTTATAAATGAACCAGTTATGATATGTTACAATTGTGTAGTTAGTCATTCTTATCATGTGAGTAAGGGACTTATGTTTATAGATTATGCATTGTGTTTAGCAAAACTTTACATAATAGTGACATGTGAATGTTCTAGTGATATTGAATAGAGATTTAATATCTAGTAGTCGAGGGAGGAAACAAATGGGAAGCTAGAACTATGGAGACAAGTTTTTGAAGAACATGGCTTCCGTATAAGCAGGAATAAGACGGAGTATATGGAATGTAAGTTCAGTAAGAAGCATGCTAATGCTAGCTTAGCGATGAAAATTGGAGACTATACAATACCACAAGTTACACGATTTAGGTATCTTGAATCTATCATACACAATGACGGAGCGATAGACGGAGATGTAAACCATAGGATTCAAAATAGATGGATGAAATGGAGGAGTGCTTCAGGAGTTATTTGTGATAGAAAAGTACCTTTCAAGCTTAAGGATAAATTTTATCGAACAACTATAAAGCCTGCGATATTGTATGGTATTGAATGTTAGGCAGTAAAAAGCCAGCAATAGAATAAGATTAGTGTCACGGAGATGAGGATGTTACGATGGATGTGTGGCCATACAAGACAAGATAGGATTAGGAATGAATGCATTACAGAGAAAGTAAGCATAACACCTATTGTGAAAAAATGGGAGAATATCGCCTTAGGTGGTTTGGACATGTAAGGAGAAGACCCTTAGAAGTCCCTGTAAGGAGACCAAGAAAGACTATAGGTGAAATGATAAAAAAGTTTTAGGTTTGAATGACATTTCTGACGACTTGGTTTATGATAGGGCACAATAACATCGTTTGATCCATGTAGCCGACCCCACCTAGTAGAAAAAGGCTTAGTTGCTGTGGTTAGCAACCATAATCTATTGTCATTAAGTTCAAGTATTATAATGTTTAGAAAGTTTGAGAAAAATTAGATATGTATGTAGTTTACATTGTTTAGTACCATGAAATATATGAATATTATTGAGAATTTTCATATTCTCACCCCTTTTCTATGTTTCCATGGTAAAAGCAGGTCAAAACCCTTCAGAGGGTAAGAAGACAAAGAAACAAAAGAACTAATATAGGATAATTTTATTTGTTTCTTTTATACTTAACGCTAATGTAATTATTTATAATTACTTTAGGATATAAAGTTATATATATAACGCTTTGCCTATTGGGCTATTGCTGTATATGTGTATGAATTATTAGTTATGGCTCTCCATAATGATTTGTATAAATATTATGGATTAGTTGATCTTTATGTTAGAAGTAGCATAGCTATAACTATTTATCTAGGTAATTGTTAGTTATACTAGGGTAACAGTATTAGGATGTTATGAAAAACAACATTTCAAAATCTAAGAGCAATTGGTACGTATGAATGGAAAGTAATGCATGTTGGTTTGAAAACAGTTGGAGCTACCTATCAAAGGATTATGAATACTACTTTCTCATGACTTGATTGGTAAGCTCATAGAAGTTTATATTGATGATGTAGTAGTAGAATCGAGATCCAAACAGGAACAGTTGAATAATTTAAAACAGTTATTTGAGACAATAAGGAAACATGAATTGAAAATGGGTCCTATTAAATATGCATTTGGTGTCTCTACATACAATTTTCTTGGTTTCTCAATCCAAAAGAAAGGTATTGAAGTTGATAAGAATAAGGCAAAAGCCATTTTGGAGGCATCTTCTCCTTCAAATAAAAAGCAATTTCAAATACTATTAGGTAAGATAATTTTTCTTCAAAGGTTCATTTCAAAGTTTTCATGAAAGACTAAGATATTTTCTTCACTAGTTAGACTCAAATCAAAGGAGAAATTTATTTGGAAAGAAGAACATCAAGAGGCCTTTGACAAAATCAAAGAGTATCTAACCAATCCAACAATAATAACATTTCCTGTTCTAGGGTGTTCTTTAAAGTTGTATAGTTTAGCATCAAATGAGATAATTGGAAGCATGCTAACCTAAGAAGGAGAAAATGGAATCGAAATAGTCATTTATTATTTGAGTCGAGTTCTCAATGATGTTGAAAGTGGATATAATGTTATAGGAAAATTATGTTTAGCATTATATTTCTCATATACTAAGTTGGAGTATTATATGAAGCCTTATTATGAATTTGTACTTTTGGAAATAGATATAATAAAGTATATGTTATCCAAACCTAGTCTACATGATCGAATAGGCAAATGGGCACTTGCTTTAACTGAATTCCCTTTAAAATGTATGCCTCTAAAAGCTATAAAAAGCCAAATTCTGGTTGATTTCTTAGCTAATCATCCTTGTGTGTGAGTTGAACAGCAAGAAATCAATTTTGTAGGGTCTAAACCATGGAAATTGTATTTTGATGGATCAAAACACAACGAAGGTGTTAGATTGGGGATTTTAATTATTTTCGCAATTGATGTACCAACTAAGTTTATGTTTGAACTAAAATATGAAGGTACGAATAATGAGGCTAAGTATGAAGCTTCAAAGCTGGTTTGGAAATTTTAAATTCACTTAAAGTAAATAATGTAAAAATAATGGTAGATTCACAGTTAGTGATCAGAAAACTCATCCGAGAGTACATATATATTAATAAGAACTTAGTTAAGTACTTGGCTATAACAACTAGGCTAATTTCTCAAATTGATGATGTGATAGTTGAGGATGTACCAAGAGAGTGTAATTGTGAAGCCAAAGGGTTGAAACAAATAGCTTCCAAATTTAAAGTATTGAGTAACGTACTTTTAAAGTTAATTGAAATAAAAGAAAAGTTATATCCATTTGAAGAAAAGTTTTGTGCTATGATTTTATTAATTATTTGAGAGTTTCATAGAACTTCAATTTGTATTATCTACTCTTATGAGAGTTTACCTTTCATCTATACTTTGATTCTCTATGAAGAGGGTGAGTCATCCCTCAAAGAATTATAAGGGTGAGGTATCTTATTCGAGTGTCGAGCTAAACCAAATAACAAAATTCTAGTTCTACAAATAACTTGTAGTACAAGGCAGCAAACCGAGTCATCTCTTGAGGATCAAGATACTAATCAAACCAATCAAGATCACACAGGGGGGAAATTGTGTATGCAGAATGTAAACGTAATAATTAAATATAAGAAAGAAAATCAAATTGTAAAGAAACCAACCCAAGAAACTGTCAGAAATCTAGTTGGCTTGTCATCGATCACTAAACATGCATCTTGATTGAATTAATTGGTTAATCTATGATTGACCAAAATCTCTACATCAAACACATAGAATTCAACATTAGATAATCACCTAGAATTTAACTAACAAACAATTCATAAATTCGTAATCACTAGAATCATGCAACCTATGTTAGTTCAACAACCAGAATTCAATTAACCCATACTAATAAATCTATCAACCTAACCTTCTTTAATTCATGTGACTAAATCATAATTAATCAATCATAATTTAATCACAAATCTTAATTAGGATAAAGGATTCAATCAAATCACATCACACAATAGAAATCTCTAATCATGTAATTCGAAATCCAAATCAAGAGAAAAAGAAGATAATTAATTCAATTCAAAATCGAAATTAGGAATAGAATCTCAAAGCCAAATAAAAATTTCCTCAAGATCCTTGGATTGATCTCAGATACTTAGCTCTCCATGGCTGCCACACACAGTTTCAAAAGAAAAGAGAGAACTCTAAGTAGAAGAATCAAGTAAAAATAGCTTGGACTGATTGCACCCAAACGACCCGTTGTTGAAGACTCACTGTGCATCCCACTTTTTGGCACATTTTGGGTTACAGAATTTTTTAGGGTTTAGGGCTTTGTTTAACATTGTTGATTTCTGTGAGTTTTCTCTCGTTTTGTATTTTAACATGTTGATTGCTTCTAATTTTTGTGTCTGTTTTAGAACTCTGTTGACTGTTATGATGTGATTTTTATGCTTCAATTGTGAAATTGTAGTACTTTTTAATTAAAAATGATGGAAGGGGTTGTTGCTATTAAGTAATGAAGAGGGTCTGATAGAATGGCTTGTGAATGTGATGGTGTACATGTGATCTTTTGGTTTATTTTCAATGGCATGTTTTGACACAAATAAAAGAGCTATTTTAAATTGCCTCCTCATTCCCCCTAGGACAGAGTCTAAGAACATTATTTAAATTTATCACAGCATCAATGAAGTTAGTTATACTGTTTCAGTCATATACCATAATGGATGGCCCGAATTGCTTATTAAAATGGCTTGAGTTTGATAGTAAACATAATCTTACCTTAGCAAAGCTTCATATAGAATCTTAATGAGTATCTATATCTAAATTTAACTTCAATTGGTAAGTATATGGCAGAGATAGAAGTACAACCTTGCTAAGATGCCTTTGTGACCGCATTAGCTGAAATTAATTATACTTGTCACCTATTAAGTGACTGTTTCAGTTTTTCAAAGTTAACTAAAAAGGGGTGGCCTATGAGTTCACCCTCCTTGAGGAGTTATAACCTGCTATTTCAGCCTTAGTTAGTATAAATTAGAATGAGGGAAACTTAGCAAAAACTAGAAAAGAGTAGATTATAGATCAATAAATACAAAGTTTTACTATAGGAAATTTGTATGAACTCTTGTAAAGGAAGTAGTGCTCAGGAGGTGAATACATATAGAGAAGGACTAAAGAGTCCCTTCCAACCATAGGTGAAGTGATAGAACAGTTACAGAGCTTTCCTACAGAGTACTTATTAGACCAATTCCCTCTAAGAAAATTAGAATATACACCATTCTCTCTATTAGTTGGCCTGGTCAACTTGAGGTCTTCTAAATCTTAACTCTTCCTCTAAAACTATATTGTTTATGAAGTTCAGAAGTTAAAATCCTTGACACAGGAAATCCTCTAAGACTATTAGCACCCTATGCAATGATATATTTATATATATACCAGATGCTATATGTACAATTCACTTGAAGCTAAGTTAAAGCCACTTGAAGCTGGTAGTCCTTTGCGGATTGGAGTGCTTGCAACAAATGCAACTCTAGCTGCTGGATTTTATCAGGAGAAGCTCCAGAATGAAGTAATTTCCCCCTATGCAATGATATATATATATATATTCTATAGATTGCTACCCTAAATCTGATCAGCATATCTTATTAGTGCATACCAGGTTAAGGGAAAGTATGTGTCCAATGTAGAGATATTTTGTTAATAGCTTGTTGTGCTAAATGTGATATGCATTTCTATTAGTGTATATACCAGCTCAAGTAAAAGTGTGTGTGTGTATATATATATATATTCTATAGCTTGCTATCCTAAATTTGATCAGCATATCCTATTAGTGCATACCAGGTTAAGGGAAAGAATTTGTCTAATTCAGAGATATTTTTGTAATAGCTTGTTGTGTTAAATGTGATGCATTTCTATTAGTGTATATACCAAGTAGTTTCTCTTAGGAATGCCCCATTACAGCCTTGATGTGAATGTTTGAACAGGATGATTTCATGCATGCCTACAGATATTTTTAGGATTTATGATATCATTTGCTGTTGTATATCAAGAAAGTGGAGTTTTCCATGTGATTTATTGATCCTGACATTCTCCACATATCTTTTTCTTTTGCTGTTCTATAGCTTCATTCTTTTCTTAGCTTTATAATATAATGTTGAGCTGGAGATTAGGAAGATTTCAGAATGTAGGGATGTTAACCTCCTATATAGGGACCTTCCTATATAGGGACCTTGATGTGAGTTTAAAAAAAAGTTAAGCTCCTGAATGAGTATTTATATAAAACTGGAAATTGATAGAGGGTCATCCTAACTCTACGCAGTCAAAAGGGAAAGATAATGTAGAGAACTTGGCTGAAAATCGAGACAAATGATATGTATATGATGAAAATATGTTCCTGGTTTATGGTTAAACTATATTTTCTTGTCAATCTTGAGATAAATGTTGCTCCATCATTTGTTGCGTATATACAAACTTAACAACAATGATGATAAAATTTTAAGACAATCTTCTAACAGCTAATTTAGGTACTAATGGTGAATTGCTTGACCCAAATTACTTAGAGTCCTCCATGTTGGTTCTCTCTTTTCCCGTTGATTATATCTAGATCAATACAATTCAATATGACTCCTGAAGTCACATCTCTTTTTTATTTTTTTAAGCAATTATTTTATCTTCATTCTGTTCATGATTCTTATTTTCTTAGAGCCTGATAGTTGAACTTTAAATGTTGAAATTTATATCTCTGAGTTGTATATGACCATACAATACCATCTTAAGCATATACAATTTATTAGTATCTTTTGAGATTCTTTAATGATGTCTTAGTATATTTTTAAAGTTCAAAATCAAATTAGCACCTCACAGTTGGTGCAGGGTCATTCAGATATCAATATTATTTTCCATGCAAATGTTTTCTTTTGTTAGTATGTTCGATTCCTTTGTTGTTGTCTTATTTATACTTTTATAAAGCTTTTGTGGTTTTTACTGACTTTCACCAGTAATAGGTGTCAATTAGGATCTAAAAGATGGTGTTTGTGTGTATGTGCTATATCATTCTTATCATTCACATCAGCATTTCAGTTTTTGGGACATTTTTGTATTTATTCTTCTTTTTATTTTTTTGTTTCCTACACGAGATATACAGCTCTTGTTTGTTTTGGTGATCAGTACACTTAAAAGGAAGCCATGTAATTCCAAGCAAATAGTGTATAGGGAAAATTACAAACAATTATTCTTCTACATTTTAAGAACAATTAACCAAGTCAGTAAGTGGTTACTCATTAATCACTCTTTACTCATTTTATTGCTACAAGTAGCTCATATTTAGATAGTCTGCATTTAATTGGTATCATTGGAATGAAACAAGATTTCATAATAAGCATTTTGTGAGACAATTCCTTGTGCTCTCTCTAGTATAAAATTCTATATTCCGAATGATATGTTTTTCCCCCAACATATACTTGACAGTAGGGACCAAAGACAAAATGACTGTGAATGTTCTTAATTAAACTTGTTCTGATCAAGGGAAGGGGCATTAAAAAATTAGTTAACTTATTATTTGTCTAAATTATAGAAAGAATTCTGATGCAAATCTACTAACGCACGGTGGGTTTCTCATGTTATACATTGGAACCATTAAGTAAGAGGCCCATATTCCTCATCTTGTTCCTGTTCTGAGATATGCTTAAGACTTCTGTTCCTTACTGAACTTCTATCTTCCCTGTACCTTCAAAGCATGCATTATGCCTTCTTTGTTACTCTTTTCTCAATATCTGACTATGCCTTCTTTCGAAGAAGTACATTAAAAAAAAAAGATACAGATTACTCAACTATAATGATTGTGTTTAATTTGTCTTTCTTGTCTAGCATATACCTGATATAATTGAACACTTCCACTAATTCATCTTCAAATTATTCTAGATATAATGTGCTAAATTTTCTGTTGTTGCAAAATATATCTATTAAATCTCCATCCATAATAATTTTTCTTATCATATGTTTGATTTTCTGTATATGCAAGTAATATTTTGTCTTCTGTTCTAATTTTTCTATGTTTGATTCTTATTTTTATCAGAAATTCTGCCATGTGTTTAGGTCTTTGAATAATTGCCATCCCCTCTAGACATCATCTAGTTGTGCATGAAACATGAATAGTGTTCAAATTTTGCTTTCTCTGCTTGTAAAATTGGTCTCAAACATGCATTGATCAAACTTTGAAGAGTTGTGGGACAGTGAGAAGAAAGAGGAATTTGTGTTCATATACTTAAGTTTAGATTATAATAATTAAGTCATTTAATAGGCATGGTATGTTGATTTAAAAGAGATAGGTGCCTTGGAGATTTTATGATGAATAATTCTTGAAACATGAACTTTGTAGAGATTTAAGGATTGGGTAACACTTTACGTTCTTGATCACAAGTATGAGAAGACCTAAGCATAACACTCTTGAATTCTTCTCAATATCTCTCTAAGTTGTTCTTTATTACTTTGTAAAAATTTCTTTAATAAATGTGGACTTCTGCTAGTTGTAAAAATAATCCTATAATAAGACATCCTTTTTATTTTAGACATTCAGAAATTGTCTAGTTTTTGGAATTTGTAATAAACTCTAATGTGAGTGGATTTTGTTCAGCAGCGAGAAGAAGGAGCAGATCAGCTTCAGAGTTTCACTACTAGGAAGAACTCTAGATTGCAAAATCTGGGGGAAGCTGAGCTTTTGAAATCAAAGGCCTCAAAAATTAGTATGACTTATTACTAGAAGAATGTTAAAAATGTCACTGGTAGAAAGAAAATAAAGTCATCTAGCAGTCCTTTCAAGAAAAGACAACTAGAAAGATCTTCATCTAATGGCAACAAGGTGCTTTTCAGCCTTCTTAAACATTTCCCATGACTGATGGAGCAAAAGAGGAGGAGGACGACGACGACGACGATGAGGAGTTTTTATGATTAGAGTTTAGTTTGTATTGTGTTCAACTTTCTTATATTTGTAATGTTGTAGTAATGAGATATTGTAGACAATGAGAGGTTTAGTTTATTCTAGAATATCTTGATGTTTAAATGATATATTCTAAAAATTGAAATAGTTTAATTTACGTTATTTTTTATTTATGTGTTTGGTTATATATGAGATTATTGATTGTTGTTTATTAGGTGTTTTAAAAATTTAGATTTTAATAAATTTAAAAATAATGACAAATTTATATCACAAATTAGAGACCGAATTAGGGATTGAATATATAAAAAAATATATTTAGCAACCGATTTAGAAACTGATAAATTAGTGCCGTAATATATTGAGGCTTTTAGAGACCAATTTAGAAACCGATTTAGATACTGATTTAGTTTAGAAACTGATAAATCAGTCTCTAGGTTAGACACCGATTTAGCGACTAATTTTATAAAATATATAATATATTTATGCTTGTAGAGACGGATTTAAAGATTTAGAGACTGATTTAGAGACCAATTTTTCAGTCTCTAAAAAATCGGTCTCTAAATCGGTCTCTAATGTACTTTTTTAAAATATAATTGAGCAATAAATTAGAGACCGATTTAGAGATCGAAAAAATCGGTCTCTAATATTTAGCGATGAGGTTTTTAGAGACCGGTTTAAATCGGTCTCTAAATCGGTCTTTAACTATTTTAGAGACTGATTTTCATCATTTAGAGACCGAAAAATCAGTCTCTAAAACCCAAAATTCTAGTAGTGCAAAATCAATGTCAGTCTCAACCTCAGATGTTATGCTTTAGTCCTATTCAATACATGCAAGATTCTTTCAATTTCAGGATCAATGTCAAGTATATGACTATCAGAAGATCTAGCCATGTATACAGCACCATAGGGACTCAAAATTGACTCAAAACACAAAAAACATAAAGCAATAGTAAAAATCATACAAAAACTCATCAGAAACTATATTAAATATTTTTAAAAATTATGGGACCACCACAACATGAAAACTACACAAAAATGAAACTAAAAAATGTAATAAAATATATTTAAAAATTGAAAACGTGGTCCAAACGATAGAATTTGGCCAAAATCTGAGTGACCTCATTACATAATGAGCCTTGCTTAAAATACCATTTTCCTTTAACTAATCAGGTTACAAGTCATTAAAAGCATAAAATTTCGTATAAAATTCTAGAAATTGACCCGGAATTACCCGTCTTCGCCTGAAAACCACAAAAACAAAGAAGAAAATAGGTTATGGGGTTAGTTAAAGTCTTCAAATGATTAATTAGCACCTAATGATCCCTGTCAATGATGCCAAATTTGATTCGAGTGTTGAGCTCAACCAAATAATAAAATTCTAGTTCTACCGATAACTTGTAGTACAAGGTAGTGAACCGAGTCGTCTCTTGAGGATCAAGATACCAATCAAACCAAATCAAGATCACATAGGGGGAATTGTGTATGCAGAATGTAAATATAATAATTAAATATTAGAAAAAAATTCAAATTGCAAAACAACCAATCTAAGAAACCATCAGAAATCTAGTTGGCTTGTCATTGATCACTAAACATGCATCTTGATTTGAATTAATTAGTTAATCTATGATTGACTGAAATCTCTACATCAAACACATAGAATTCAATACTAGATAATCACCGAGAATTTAAATAACAAATAATTCATAAATTCACAATCGTTAGAATCATGCAACCAATGTTAGTTTAACAACCAGAATTCAATTAACCTAGATTAACAAATCTATCAACCTAACCTTCTTCAATTCATATGACTAAACCATAATTAATTAGTCATAATTTAATCATAAATCTTAATTAGGATTAAGGATTCAATCAAATCACATCACACAACAGAAATCTCTAATCATGTAATTCGAAATCCAAATCAAGAGAAGAAGAAGATAATTAATTCAATTCAAAATCGAAAATAGGAACAGAATCTCAAAGCCAAATAAAAATTTCCTCAAGATCCTTGGATTGATCTCAGATACTTAGCTCTCCATGGCTGCCACACACAGTTTCAAAAGAAAAGAGAGAATTCTAAGTAGAAGAATCAAGTAAAAATAACTTGGATTTATATCTATCTTGGATTCCCTCTTTATAACAAAATAACTAACTTTAAAATTATGAATCCTAATTTGTCCCTAAGTTAAACTTAATTTTTGGCCTCTTAGCTTTCCTTGGCCACCGAAATCACTTGATTTGGGTTTTAGATGAGAGAGTTATGCCTAATTCACTTTTAACAAGTCTTTGATCTCGTCAGCCAACTTCACAGGGGTAAAACGCCATTACAACATTGTAGTTTTCATTCGTGATCGTAATGAGAATTGAATATATATGTCTTATATTTCGAATTCCACAAGTTTCAAGTCCATATCACACCTACAGCTTGAATTATGGACCAGTTAGTGCACACTACTCAGGTTACGCAACAGAACTCAAGTTCTGACTTCCAAGCCCAATTCGATTTATTAGATATCTGATTCAGCTCTGAGGTTCTTCATGAAAATTATAGAGATCTCTCTTATCTTTCTACAAGTAAGATATATAATGTTTAGATATTTAGAACTCAAGATATGGCCAAAATACAAAAATAGTGTAAAATCCTAATAATGCTGAAAAAATCAATAAAGCCCAATTTGAGCTCAAACTTATAAAATGTGGCTAAAACCATTTAATTAAGCATATAAGAGGTCTAAGAGGCTAAATACGAGGGTTAACTAATGTATGAAAATCATGTTTATCAGTATCTCTGGTTGTTGAGGCTTAAGCATAAAGGATGAGACATCCCAATGTATGAAGAGTGCTCTAGTTTGTAAAGGTTTCAAGCACCTATTCAAGCTTGAAGTGATAGTGAAAAATCTCAGGTGATTTACTTGAGGACTAGACGTAAGTCACAAGTGATTGGTGGCTAAACCAGGATAAATTCTTAAGTTTGATTATCTCTTTCCTACACTTTTTATATTCTATATTATCTTAATTTATGCATACTCAACTGCATTTATTAATTGAGTGATTTAAAATGCTTAAATTCTTAATAGTGTTTTAAAAATCTATAATCACCCAATTCACCCCCCTCTTGGGTGATGGTTGCCATGGCTAACAAGTGATATCAAAGCTTCGTGCTCTGTTGAAAACTTAACTGCTTAGAGTTAAAGATCTTTGTTTATAGGCAACCATTGAAAGCTTTTCAAAATGGAAGGTTTTGAAATTGATAAACCACCATTCTTTGATAGTGTGCATTTTTTTATTGGAAAGCTAGAATAGAATTTTATATGCAATCTATTGATCTTGATTTGTGGGGTGTTGTGCTTGATAGATTTTCTCCTAAACCAAAACAAGATTGGAATGCTTATGACAAGAAATTTTTTTCTTTGAACATTAGAGCTATGCAAATTTTGAGAAGTTGTTTGAATGATGAGGCTTATGCTAAAATTAAGAGTTCCTCTAGTGCTAAAGATATATGTGATACTCTTGATGCTATTTATTTTGCTAACAATGATTGTTTGTATTAAGTTGTATATAGAGAGCAAGAAGAGCAGAAACCTCAAGAGGAAGACAATATTGAAAAATGTCCTCAAGAACATGTTCAAAGTAAGAAAATGAGCTTAATGCCTCTTGATGATGATGGTGCTCAATTTGAAGAAGAGGCAAAGTAAAACAAAATTGAGAAGGAAGATGTTCTTAAATCCTTGATGGACAACAATGAGGAAGATGATGATTCCCTTAAAGAGCCAAGTATGCTAGAAATTGAGACTACTTATATGGCTAAAAAGAATTTTGAGGTAAATAAAGCTAAATTAGATTATAGTCCTTCCTATTACGAGCTACAATGTGCATATACTTAATTATATGATGGCTTGTTGTTTTTAGAAAAGAAAAAGTTATCTTATTTGGAAAACATTTCCTCCATTGAAAATGAAATTTAGACCTTGAAAAAAATGAATATACTTTTCTTGATGAGGAAATGTCTTTAAAATGTGAAATCTCAACTTCTTGTGAAAAAGTGCATTGATTTAGAAAATCAAGTTGGAGACTTATCTTTCAAATTTGCCAAAGCTAATTATTCTAATTGCTTACATTCTATACTTGTTAATGAGAATAAAATTAATATTATTCCACATAAAAATTCAAGCAAGGCTTATTGTAAAAATAGTTTAGAATATAAAAACAACAAAAGGCTTAAGTTTTCCAAAAATGATCTTCAAAAGACCAAGCCATCATTAAATTCAATTGTTTACAATTTTTGTGGTCATATAAGACATATTTCTCATTTATGGAATTATAGAAGAAATCTTTATATGAGAAATAGTATGGTATGGGTTCCGAAAGATCTTAAAGGCCTTAGTACTAATATTCAAGGACCCAAGATGAAGTGAGTACTAAAAGGTCCTCCTAATGTTTTAACTATGTAGAAAATTTTTCAAAAGCCAAATTAGCAAGATAGAGTATTTGGCAAGTATAAAACTATACCAGTACCCTTAAGACTCAAGAGGCTAGAAGTGAGTACTTGACAACAAAGAAAATTTCTCGACAGGTCGAGACTTTTTGGCTATGCCTCTGGGCTATCACTAAAGAAAGGTTGAGTAAACCATTTTGGCCTATTTGTTTGATTAACAAAAGGGGAAAGATTTAGGTTATTAGCTTGATATTTGATTTCATGGAAAAGAGAGAAAAAAAACTTGAACTCAGCTAACTCATGCCTTTTTTGAGTATGGTAGTTGAGGTAAGTGAATTTGCATCCTTCGATTTCTTGAAATATCTTGTGGAGCACTATTAGACAGATGAGGCTTGAAAATGGCATTCATCCAGAGTTGAAAAAGCCAGAAAGGTCCTTTTGAGTAAGTTAATTTTTTCTTCCTAACTCAAAGAGTGTTGACATCTTTAGCCATAGATTCATAACATTGAGCAAGGATCAGCTTGCTCAAAAAAAGTCTATTCCCTTCACAAAGAAGTATTGCAAGGGGAATCAAAAATTTTAGAGTTTGAAGGGATTTGGTACAGAAGATATAAGCACTAAGCTAGTAGAGGAGGAAAGCTATGTGTTCCTCATTTGATACTTCTTCAGTGTTTTATGTTGGTTTTTAATGAAACTAGTGTAGGTAAGCTTACTCAAATTGAGTTATGTGATATCTTTAGGTTGCAAGGTTGGAGAAATGATTTTCCCAGTAGGTTTCAAACATGCTATAGCAACAAGGTCAAATAAAGAAGGACCAATCATCCTATAAGGGACATAAAAATTGTTAATGGTATTGTTCCAAAAAAGAAGTATCAAACAAGCATAAAATGATTGAGATTCATGAGATATCGACTAAGTTGAATAAAGTTGAAAATGCTTATTTACTACCACAAGTTTGTTTTTTTGTTTTTGACCCTATTCAACTAGTTCAGATAATCGATCTTGGGAAATGTAGAGAACTTTTGAAAATCTTAGAATTATATTCAAGGGAAGAAATGGAAAATTGATTTAAGCTCTTGCAAAGGAAGAATAGGACCTACAAAGGCATTCTTAGAACTCGTAATGGAAAAAGCTATTAATACGTATGATTTCCAAAGCTCAGAGTTGTCTACCAAAGGATTACCCACCAGAATCAATTAGAGCATGAACTGAAGTAGCATCAAGAAGATTTTCAAATTATCATTCTCGAAAATCACATATCTTTGACTAAATGATGCCATTAGGAGATTAAAGTCACTAATAAAGAATGGGATTAGAAAATGGTAATGCCTAAGGGCTTTGAGTAAAGGTGAAATCCCGCCGACACCGAGTGTTGAAATACAAGAAGTTTTGAATGCTTGAGGTTGTAGAGCTTAAGGATGTAAAAATGAGGATTAAAAGAAGGTTGAAAAAGATAAATTTCTATTCAGAGAAGACCCTTTATAATGAGAACGCTTCATAGTGTTTAATGCATTTTTAAAGTAAAAATGAACATGGTTTAAAGGTTGTAATCATAGGATTTTTCTTCCTCATAAAGTGGAAATTGACAAAAACGTGGGATTAAATTCAAAATTTTGGGAAATGTTTGGCTATCCCTCTAAAAGTCTTTTCAGTTGAAAAGTGAATTAAGGAAGATAACTTGAAAAGACTCTTAAGTCAATCTCATCTGATTAGTGTGTTGGAGATTTAATCGAAAAGATGTTTCCAGAACAATATAATATTTACCTCTTTCCAATTCATCAAGAGGATAAATATTAGGGGGTATTTGTTAAGGATAAAAAAATCTTTTTGATTAATATTTCATTTGAATACTTATTGTTATACTCGTGCTTCATTCTTGATAAGCTTATATTTTATAGTCTTAAACTGGATAAATTATGGTAATTTACTTGTGTTTATTGATGAATTTTAGATTGATCCTTATCATTGTCTTCGTTTTTATAGATTTAATAAAATTTATCACATTTAAAGTGAAAGTAGACAAAGACATTGCTTTTTCAAAGTAAAAGAAGACCATTTTGTCTTAGACAGAGCCTTGTATCAACTTAAAGAAGTGATTCTAGAGTTAGACATGACCCTGTCTAACCTAAAAAATGCTTCTAACTACGAGACACAACCGTGTCTCTGGGTCACACGGTTGTGTCTCCCCTTACGTTGCAAGTTACGTTGATTTTTAAGCTCACACGGCCGTGTCGAGCTTAGACACGGCCATGTAAAGCTTCCTGTGCATAAAAATGACAGCTTTTATCCCTCACTATTATAAATAGAAGCGAATCCCTATACTTAAAGGGAACTTTTGCAATGGCAGACTTTGAAAGATAGATCAGAGGAGAGAATTGCCACAAATCCTTGGAGGACGGCTATGAAGGGAGGACATTCTTGAAGACTTGAATATCAGAATCACCATAAAAAGGGTTTTGATTTCTTTTCCCTCTAGTTTTCCCCTTTTCTTCAGATTTTTCCTTCCATTGATTTGTATTATGATATGAGTTTGTTATTGAACATGAGTAACTAATCATATAGCTAGGGTTATGAGGGATCTTGTTTTCCTATTTAATTAGTTTTGAATTCAACTTTGATTAAGGTAATTTCTTTTGGGTTTTTTATATTGGTTGTATTCTTGGCAGAACTTGATCACTTTTAGCATGTTTTAATTCATTGTTGGACCAGTGACCATCTTCATCCAATGAGTGAACCTGTATAATAAACCTAGAATTAGATTGGTGAATGACCAAACATCAATTTATTCTATCAATCGAATTGATGATATGTTAGTTCATCTCTTGAATTGGACTTAATACATTCCTAGTTAATTCAACTAAATGACCAAATAGGTGAATAATTTAGGAATAAAATATTATTTATCCATGACCATTGGGATTCAATAGTAATTAAGAGAATATTGGCAAGAGAATTACCTTACATCATAAATGAATAAAAATCTGATTAATTGGATTCAAGTGAACATTGCACCCTAGTCTCTCTCTAATTGTTTATCTCTACATTGTTTAATTGTCCATTGTTCTTCTTTATTTGTTTAAGTGATTTTATTTTGAGTTTCTTCTTACACTTATGATTGTCTAAATAACCAAGGGTTTAACGAATTTAATAATTAGTTCTTATTCCTCGTGGGATCGACAACTAGGACTCAAGTCCTATATTACTTTGTGATAGAGTGCACTTGCTCTTAGTGTATTTTACGCGTATCAAGTTTTTGGTGCTGTTGCCAGAGAATAAGTTTGGTAATATTAGAAGCAAAAATTTCTAGTTAATTTAGATGAATTTTTATTTTGTTTCTTATTTTATTTTTTATTTTTATTTCATTTGTCACTTCATCTCCCTGTTTACATTTCTTGTTTATGCTTACTCGTTCTCAAACTTCTAATCTTCACTTTGATCCAAAACTTGAGAAAATAACTTGCAAGTTAATGAAGCAAACTAATACTGAAGCTGTGGCTAAAGAAGATATAAGGAGCATGAAGAGACCAATAGTTGAGGAGAATCGTGAAGAACGAGCTACCTTAGAAGAGCAAACAATGCTTGTATATTTCATGCCCAGGCTGGACAGTACGAATGGAGTATTACATGACCAGTTATTGCGGCTAACAACTTTGAGATAAAATCGACATTGATCTCCATGATTCAAACTTCTATTCAGTTTGGTGGATTGACTTCAGATTATCTAAATCAACATTTGGCCAGGTTCTTACAGTTGTGTGACACCATTAAGAATAATGGGGTGACAGATGATGCAATTCGATTGTGACTCTTTCCTTTCTCTCTTTGGGACAGGGCGAGTCAATGGTTAATGTTACTACCAAAGGGTTCCATTACCACATGAGATCAGTTGACACAACAGTTTCTAGCTAAGTATTATCCTCCCTTTAAATTTGTTGAGTCAAGAAATGACATTTCTACTTTTGTGTAGTTCAACATGGATACTCTTTATGAAGCTTGGGAACTTTTTCAAGAGTTGATAAGGAGATATCCACATCACAGATTACCTGTATGGCAGCAAGTATAGACTTTTTACAATGGTTTATCAACTGCCAACCATTTGCTCATTGATGCTGCTGCGGGAGGTACAATATGGAGGAAAACACCGATTGAAATCCATGGACTGATTAAAGAAATGACGCTTAATAGTTATCAATGAAAATATGAGTTCCAGGTGCCTAAGAAACAAGTTGGTGTGCATGTTATTGACTTCTCTACTGTCATTTTGAGTCAATTGGAAGTATTAACAAAAAATGTTGACACTCTGATGGTGGCAAATAGTGCAGCCCCACCAATCTTATGTGAAGCATGTGGTGGACAGGGACATAACAATTTAAACTATCAAGTTGGTAGACCCTTTGCCCTTGAGCCTGAATGAGTAAATTTTGTTAGTAATTTCAACCGGCAGCACTACAATCCATATTCCATGACATTCAATCCCGATTGGAGGGATCACCCTAATTTCAAATGGGCATATCAACAGGGCAATCAACAGAGTCGTTAGCGAGCTCCACAACTGCCCCCAGGTTTCTAAGCACCTAAAGAGAAGCAAAGTTTTAAAAACTTTGTAATGAAATACATTCAGAATTCAGAGGCCCGAATGAAGAGCACGGAAACTCAGATTAGCCAGTTGGCTACCTTGATGTCAAAAAGGGCACTGGGAACATTACCTGGTACTACTGAGCCTAATCCGAAGGAACATGTCAATGCAATTACCTTAAGAAGTGGTGAGGAGCTTGGGGATCTCTCCAAGAAAAAAGAGGAGCAAATACAAGAGCATGGAGACACTTTTGATGAGTCAGTTAATGTGGAGAACGAGAAGGCTAGTGATGCACCCTTTGCGGTACATGTAAATGAGACACAAAAACCCTCTATTCCATTCCTTCAAAGGGTCAAGGACACTAAGCTAGACAAATAATTGGCTAAATTCTCAGAGATGTTCAATAAATTACAAATCAACATTTCGTTTGTTGAAGTCATCTCTTAAACGCCCAAGTATGCAAAATTCTTGAAGGAAATACTTACAAAAAAAATGCAGGCTTGAGGAATTTGAGACGATAAGTTTAAATGAGGAGTGCTCTGCCATTCTCTTAAAGAAGCTACCACTAAAATTAAAAGATCCAGAGAGTTTCACTATTCCTTACTCGATTGGTAATTCTTATTTTGAGAAAGCATTATGTGATTTAGGTGCTAGTATAAATTTGATGCATTTCTTTATTTTTAAGAAATTAGGGATGTAGGAACCCAAGCCTACTAACATTTCATTGTAGGTGGCCAATAGATCCTACACTTACCCTCATGGTGTGTTGGAGGATGTTTTGGTGAAGCTGGACAAATTCATCTTTCCAGCAAATTTTATTGTGTTGGACATAGAGTAGGATGCTGATATCCCAATCATACTTGAGCATCCATTTCTCGCCACTGGAAAGACCATGATTGATGTTCATCAATAGAAGTTGACCTCATATTTGAATGATGAGGAAGTAGTTTTTAATATTTTTAATTCTATCAAGAATCCCAGTTCCTTTGATTCATGTAATTGCATAGATGTTACTAATGTTGCAGGTTGTACTATGTTTCCATATTTACAGGAAGTTGTTACTGATGATGTGCACGACAAGCAATGTGAGTTTAAGATTGTGGATAAAATTCTTCTCTATAACTCATATATACATTTTTGTCCTGGTAAGTTGTGGTCAAAATGGTATAGACTATATGAGGTTATTCGAGTCTTACTATCTTGTATGCTTGAGGTGAAGAAAGAAGGCCAATAACCATTCAAGATAAATGACCAGAGAGTGAAGCACTGTGAAGAAGGAGTGGGGACTGAGCACCACTCTATCGGTATCACCTAAGCATGGCACAAGCCCATAGTCAAGCTAATGACTATAACTTAATGCTTCACATGAGGTAACCTGTGTTTTTATCCTTGCATTTAGTTTTTCAATTTTTACTTTATTTTTCCTGTATAAAAATATTATTATTTTGACACTTTTTGTTTTTCTTGTGCAGTTTTTGACAACATGTCGCAGCTCAGTTAGACCAGATGTTTGAACTCATGGCTATACCCTTCCTCCATGCTCCACCTCCCTCACCACCTTCATGATATTGTGTTTAATTTTTAGGGAAGTTCCATTATCCTTTGTTCTGTTGTTTTTATTATTTTTCCATATTGAGGACAATGTTCATCTTAAGTGTGGGGGAGGACTCTTAAAATTTTTATGTAAAGTTTTTGTTGATGAACACTTGAGTATTGTTGGTAATCAAGCAAGAATTATGTGTTAATTGCTTAAATTAATACTGAGCTGATAGAAATATGTTTAAGTAGGGAATCCATTGCTCATGAACTGATATTGTGCGAAGCAATCTTGTTCAATTAAGTAAAGAAACATTTAGCATCTTATTTGGAAATTAGCCATGTTTGCTTGCATTTGTTCTCTTTATTAACTTAGCCAGAAAGTGAGTTTTGGAGCTTTAATGATTGAGTTTTTCATAAACAAAATCCTATTTTTCTTTTGGAGTGAGTTTTCTCTTGATTAATGTGTGCTAGAATTTTCTTTGATATTTTGTTGAGACTTTAATGATTCACATATAGACTTGAACATGATTAAGGCAATTAGGGTTAATTCTTTCTTGACTTCCAGAGTTGTATTGATAAAATAATCCTTCAGTTGCTCCATTTGAGTCTAAAATTGATTTCTTTAGATACCTAATAGAATAATCAGGTTAGATTCATTGATTATTTTTTTAGAGTAACAAAGTAACTGATGTGTTAATTGGAATGTCATTAAGGGTTATTTTTGTCTTCAAGGATTGATTTCAAAAAAGAAAAAGAAAAGAAAACGAAGGAAGAAGAAAGAAAATGATTGTTGGTGAAGAATAATGAGAATATTATGTTGGAAGTGAGAATCTGTTATACCCTTGTGCTTATGTTCTATTCATCATCTTTTCAACCTGATTTTATTTTGTATCGATTTATTTATGAACATTATTTACTCTTATTTATCTTTTTCCAACCTTTTATTGTTACCCTTGGCCTTGTTACAACCGAAGGAAACCCTTTTGATTCTTGTATTGTATGTGAACTTGGAAGTGGAGATGAGATTAATAACCAAGCCTATAAAAATGTAATTTTCAAGAGAAACTAGAGTGATCTCTTTGTCCTTAAACACTTGAGCGATGGAAAGATGAGTGACCTTAATTGGTTGGTAAAGAGAAAAGATGCAAGCTAGACCCAAGTCTCTAATTGTTTTAAGTACTAAATGATCTTGTTGGATTAGATTTAATTGCTGAACTTGATTGAATTCTTAAATTGTGTAATTTCCCTTGATTCATGTTTCTGGATGTTGAGTTTAATCTTGTTTTTCATGTCTATTCTTTGCTTGAGGACAAGCAAAGCTCAAGTGTGGGGGGGTTGATAAGCCTATATTTTATAGTCTTAAACCAGATAAATTATGGAGATTTTCTTGTGTTTATTGATGAATTTTAGATGGATCCTTATCATTATCCTTGTTTTTGTAGATTGAATGGGATTTATCAATTTGGAATGAAAACAGGCGAAGACATCGCGTTTTCAGAGTAAAAGAATATCATTTTGTCTTAGACAGGGCCTTGTGTCATCTTGAAGAAGTGATTCTAGAGTTAGACACAACCTTGACTAACTTGAAAACCACTTCTAACTACAAGAAATGACTGTGTCTCTGGATCACACGGCTGTGTCTCCCCTTACGTTGCAGGTTACGTTGACTTTTAAGCTCACACGGCTGTCAAGCTTAGACATAGCCATGTGAAGCTTCTTATGCATAAAAATGACAGTTTTTGCCGTTTACTATTATAAATAGAAGCGAATCCCTAAACTTAAAGAGAACTTTTGCGATGGCAGACTTTGAAAGATAGATCGGAAGAGAGAATTGCCACAAATCCTTAGAGGACGGCTATGAAGGGAGGACGACATTTTTAAGGCTTGAAGATCACAATCATTATAAAAGGGCTTTTGATTTCTCTTCCCTCTAGTTTTTTCCCTTTTCTTCAAGTTTTTCCTCCATGGATTTGTATTCTGATATGAGTTTGTTATTGAACATGAGTAACTAATCTCATAGCTAGGGCTATGGGGGATCTTGTTTTCCTAATTAATTAGTTTTGAATTCAACTTTGATTAAGGTAATTTCTTTTGAGTATATTATATTGCTTGTATTCTTGTCAGAACTTGATCATTTTGGCATGTTTTAATTCATTGTTTGACCGGTAACTATCTGCATCCAATGAGTGGACCTATATAATAAACCTAGAATTAGATTGATGAATGACCAAACATCAATTTATTCTATCAATCGAATTGATGATATGTTTGTTCATCTCTTGAATTAGACTTAATGCATTCCTAATTAATTTAACTAAATGACCAAATAGGTGAATAATGTAGGAATAAAATATTCTTTATCCATGACCATTGGGATTCAATAGCAATTAAGAGAATATTGACAAGAGAATTACCTTAAATCATAAATGAATTAAAATCTGATTAATTGGATTCAAGTGAAACCTTGGTCTCTCTCTAATTGATTATCTCTACATTATTTGATTGTCTATTGTTCTTCTTTATTTGTTTAAGTGATTTTATTTTGAGTTTCTTCTTACACTTATGATTTTCTAAATAACGAAGGGTTTAACGAATTTAATAATTACTTCTTATTCATCGTGGGATCGACAACTAGGACTCAAGCCTTATATTACTTTGTGATAAAGTGCACATGTTATTAGTGTATTTTACATGTATCAATTCCCTATGATTTTGACCACAAATAGATTGTTGGTTAAGTTTTTAGTTTTCACAAAAGTGAATCGTCGAATTGTTGAACACAGTATGGAATTGTCAAGTTCAGTTATCTAAACGAATTTTGATTAAGTTGTTTGAAAATAAAGGTTATAAGATTTTGATCAAAGTTGGATCAAATTGAAAATGTTTCAAGGAAAAGAAGATCAAAGGAAAAGGGTTTCTTAACACTTTGAAGAATTCAAGATTGCTCAAAGGAATGGTTTGATGTCGAGCAAGCTCAAGCAAGAAGGCATTCAAATTCAAATACATTTTGAATTTGAATGTAGCAATTATTATAAGTTGTGCACTTATTTTTGAGACTAAGACAATTGTCAGTGTCAGAATTAGGAAGTTGTTTAAACAAGAACACTTGTTAGAATCTTTTAAATTTTATAGTTATTTTGTTTGTCTATAAATACCCATGGGGTTGAAGGCATTAGGTCAGTTGGAAAACACTGGCACACATCTCTCACAGGTCCTATAAGTTACTCTCTCGCTCACGAACGAAATAGGATTAGTCAAGTACGCCTTCCACCCTTCTTGTTTCATGTACTTTAACATTTCAATGAAGTTATTTCATTACATTCGATTTCTACTCTTTCCATCAAATACTTCTTAGTAATTTGACTTATTCATATTTCTTTATATTGCATTCATTTACTTTACGGTTTAATTTGTCTTGTCATTGTGTTTCTTTCATCATCTCCTTGTATTAATTCAATTCGTTAATTTTTATTAGTTCTTTGACATTCTAAGTTCTTTTTACAAATCATCATGTATTTGAGAATCTCAAAGGAAGAGATTCTCTTCCTAGATTGATAATAGGAATCGATTGTTGTCAAATTTTTATTGATAAATTTTCAAGTAAACAAATGCAAATTGCAAAATGTTAACATATTGATGGATCACTATAGTTGTAATGGCTTCTATCCCCCTATTTCCCTTTCTTATTTCTTTTGTTTTGTTTTTTTTTTCTCATTTTTGAAGATAGTCTTCAAGTTGGAAAATAAAAAATGATATTTACACATTAAAATTCTTACATCATTTTTATAGTTTACTTGTTTGGGATAATAAAAGTAGAAAGAGTGCGGGTGGAAATTTATGTTTTTCTTATTTTATTATCTAATAATAAAATAATGTAAGAATGATGTAGATTTTTTTAATGTGTAATTATCATTAGTGGTTGGAAAATATATATGTGGTGCTCAACAATTAAGTTATATCCCTAAAAATATTTTCCTTTTCCATTTTGTTGTCTTTTTATAACACTGTTAAAGCTTTTCGTTGACTTTGTTACCTTAATCTAATAATGTAATCCACTTAAAAGATGTTCCGTACTAGGATTTAGGTCTCAATGTGCCAAGCCTACTCATAGTTAGGACAATGACCTTACATAAGGGACAAAAGGAATGTCCCCTGCCAAGGGACATAAGGAAGGCCAACTCTAGGCTAGGAAATTGTTGGGAAGTTTCCTTCCCCCTACTGAAATGACCTTTTTACCACTCTCCATTAGATGGTACCTATATAACTCCTCCTTATAGAAATAGGGCACTGTAGCTTCATGGTAAGGATCTTTCACCCACCATAGCCCTAGCTTACTTGAGCATTGGAGTGTCTTTGCTGGTACCTAACCTCCTTGCTCCTACACTCGAGGGATCTACTAATTGAAGTTCAACACCCCCAAGGTGCCCACCATATACTCAAAGTTTAGGACAAAACTTTGGCGTTGTCTATGGAAATCATATAAACTATTACTGACAACCATGAACCAGGATCAATAGCGGATGGTGTTGAAACCTCTGTGACAACAAGTCAGTGATATGGAATTTTCACAAGCGCACAGATCATTCGAGTGGTAAATTAAGATCTTTCCGACGAGGATCAATATGTTTCTAACTCTCATAGTAATAATGATTATCTAAGCAATCAAGAGCAATAAAGACAATAAAATTTAAAAGCAAGAAAAGAGATTATTTAATAAAGCAAGCAAATAAATTGAAAAATGATAAAATTTACCTAAGTTATCAAGGCCTAGGACTAGGATTTCACTACAATACCTACTATGATAAATATCGACTCTATCTTTGCTAATGGTCAATTATGTTCTTGAAGGTGGTTTATTCTAAATTATTTAAAGCACGATCTATTGGCATTAAAAATATGTTAAAACCTTATTAATCTCATTCTCATAGCAATCAATTGAGTTATAACTCATTAAGTTCTATGATAACCATTTTGCTCCTCGAAGGATTCATGCATATCTCTAGGTCTCAATTTCTGAGTTCAATTCTTAGATTTTCAAGCAATTAGATATCATCTCTCAATCTTTCACCTAATGCCTAAGATCATGTAAATATGACACACTATATACCACAAGCATTAAGCACACTAAAAATGAATCAAGAACAATAATTTATCATTAGCAAATACTCAAGTCAAATATCCAACATAGAAAAGTAAAGAGTTGCATCCCAATCTTAGAAATTAGAAAATTAGTCACTCATGGCAATTGTAAAACAAACAAGTATGATAGAAGAAAAGACAACCATGATTCTATCTAAGAAAAATAAGAAAACAAAAAAAAGAAGAAGAAGTAGAAATGAATTAAAATGTCTTAAAAAATTGTCTCTTTTCTCCTTGAACTCATCTAAAACCTTATGCCTCTAACCTTTGGTGAAAAGTTACTCAATCTCTTCATCATTGTTCTATTTATAGGAGATTTAACCCAATAGAGGTGTATCATTGATAAACACTATTTTTATATATTAGTTAACTCTTATATTCAGGATTTTAGACCTCTCTTATGCTTAATCGATTGATTTTGGCCACTAATGATAAGTTTAGGTTCAAATTGAGCTTAGTTGTATTTTTCAGCATTATGACAATTTTACACTATTTTTGTATTTCGGGTATAACTTGAGTTATAGACATATAAAAATTATGAACTTTATGTTGTAGGAAATCAAGAGGAAGTTCTACAACTTTGATGGAGCTCTAGAGCTAAATCGGATGTCTAGTATGCCATATTAGGCTTGAAAGTCAGAACAGAAGTGCTATAACTAGAACTTGAGCAGTGTGCAAAGATTAAGTTGTATATTGGGCTTTAGGAGTCATAATGGGATGAAACTGGTGGCATTAGAAAGCTGAGACAAAACCCTTCAACTTTCATGAGACCACTTATCCAAATGGTGACATTTTGATAGGGTTTTTAATGTCTGAAGGAAGATGACGAGATCCAGGAGCTGTTAAATGTGTTTTAGTCATAACTCCTTCATTAGGTATCCAAATCTTGCAAATTAGGTGTCCAATTAAACCTAATTAGAAGAGGAAGAGTTTAAGCTAGGGAGAAACCTATAATTTTACTTTTAGGGTCTGTTATATGGGAGAGATAGCTTAAAACCGAGACCACTCTCTTGAGACTTCACTTCTCACTTTCTCTCTTGCTCCTCCTCCCTCTCCTCTCATCTTCCTTCTCTTTTACATTTTTTCTCTTTACTTTTTTGCCCTTTACTTTTTTGTTTGTGCTCTCCATTCATGGAGAGATAAAGTTTTGTAATCAATCCTAGGGATTGAAACACTCTTGATGTTTAATGTTGAGACCTTGTGATGAATGTTTACATTCTTGTTGTTAATCAAATTTCTCTCCTTCTTCTCTTGATTTTGTTGCATCTTGACTGAGTGCTTAACTCAGTTTTGGTGTTCATATGATAGTTACTTAACTATCATATGTGTTTGCAGAAAATGAGATAATGCATCAAAAGTGTTTGATGTATTGTCTAGCTAGCATGAATTCTGGAATGAGGTTGATTTAGGGTTAAATGGATGCTTAATCCATTTTTTGTTGATTGACCAAATCCTAGGTGCTTACCCAGTAGAGTATTCATGTTTGGGTGAGGATTTATCATGAGATTAGGCAATGCACTAAAGGTCTTTGATAGATTACCTAACTTGGTTGAATGTTGAATATTATTAGGTTAGTTTAGGATTGGATGGATGTTAACTTCATCTAACGTTGATTAACAAAATGCTAGATGCTTATCTAGTGGAGCATACCAAGAATCTGGTCAGCTTGTGAATGAGTCCATAGTGGGGATGAATTAAACTCAAGAGTTGTTGATTCCCTTGGATTAGTTGTTTTTCCTCATTCTATTTACAACATTTTACAGCATTTTGATTATTATTCTTTGATTACTTTCTTTTATTTACTACCTTTTAATTGTTGTCTCTTATATACTGCCTTTTAATTATTGTCTTTCAATTACTGTCTTTTAATTACTCCTGCAACCAAACCCCCTCGGTTGTTAATTTCCTAATATAATTGATTAATTGGAATGATCTAAAGGCTCGACCCGGCTACACTGTATACTACAAGTTTTTGGTGAATTAGTTAAAAAATATTTTCTAATTTAGTAGTCTCAGCAACTATCAATCATGCATTAAAGCTCCTTACTTAGTCCCAAAGTAATCTTAATTGGCTCCCAAGTAATAAAAAAATAAGATTAGATTTAGGAAAGAAAATTTAGGAAACTTAATCTCCTTTTATTAAAGGCTATCAATTTTTTTCTTTTTCTCTCTTTATTTTTCTTATCCTTCAGATGACAGAATTAGCCTTCGAGATCAACAAAAGAATTGTTGCATTTTCTATTAGATTTCTAACGCTATAAGAATCACGCTAATCTAATCTCTATAGCCTAACATATGGTCCAAATATAACAGCTAGGTCAGGAAATACGAGTTGAATATGAGATTGCAACAAACTCCTTGCTCTTCAAAGATCCCTATCTAATATTCAATTATCATTATCTTCAAGTTTTCACACTTAATTGGGATTTTTGATGAGATATAAGACTTGGATAAAATCTCTTTAAAACTCTGTCTTCAGGATCTCCTTATTTTATCCAAAATTCTCTTAATTTATCTTGAAAATTAGAATATTAATAAAAGACTAGAGGAAGAGATAATTATCTAAAACTCAAATAAAATAATTAAAATTAAATAAAAACTAAATAAAAATCTTAATAAATAAATCCAAAGATGTGTGTCTTTTTACACTTATTAGTCAGGCTCACAATAGGCAACCAACTACTGCTCGCTTGCGTTCTACAATGGAATGGGTGCAACTTGATGATTAGGAGCCTCAACTTTTCCTTTACCTAGCCCAGCCCAACTAACCCCAAGAGTGGGGGCTTCAACTCGACAACCCCCAACCAACCAAGAACTCTTCGACTTGCTCAATAAGCAGCAACAATAGATAACTGCATTCATGCAACGATGTTGTGAGAACGGGTAGTAGAAAATAATATAGGGGCTCGCATGGATCACAAACCACAGGTTGAGCCACAACCCGCCAGAGACTATGAACTGCAAAGAGAGTAGAAGCCCTCTACGACCTCAAGCCCCTCACATCTTCAGGGGGGCCTATCATTTTAACCACCTGTTCTTTGACTTCATTGTAGGAGTTTCATTGCCAAAAGGTTTCAAGCCCCCAACAATAGAGGCATATGGTGGGTCTACGGACCTTGGAGAGCACTTGGACGCATTCATGTCGTCCATACTGCTCAAGGAGGCATCAGACCTCATCATGTGCCATGCCTTCCTTTCAACTTTAAAGAAAGCCGCTCTCAAATGGTTCTCTTCCCTGCCTGCTAGATTGATTAACGATTTGGGTGAGCTATTAGCAAGTTTCTTGATAAACTTCACCATGAGTAAGGTATAACCTAAAACCGTTTGTAGTCTCCTTAGCCTCAAGTAGAGGAAGGATGAACCCCTGAGGGATTTTATGACTTGTTTCAATAGAGAATCCCTCAAGGTCTGAGATCTTAATCTGGATGTGGACATGCATGCGATCATCCGAGGTTTCTGACATGGGGATTTCACAAAGTTGTTGGCCTAAAAGCCTGAAGTTTGGACGAGTTGAAGAATTGGTATAAGAAGTACATCAATATGGAGGAAGTTCTCAAGGTGATAAGCGAAGCATACAAGGAAGCTGAGCCATCTTGGAAGAAGGACAAGGACCCCGAAATCAGAGGTCCCAAGAATAACTCAAGAGGTTCACCATAGGGAAAATTTGATGAGTATAGCCCCGCAAGGTATCTCAAAGTAAAATCCTTGAAGAGGTGTATAATATGGAACTCACTAAGGTCACTAGACCACAAAAACTCAGACCCCGAGGATGAGTGGATAAGTCAAAGTGCTGCAGCTACCACAAAGGGTATGGCCATAATATAGAAGACTGTGTCGACCTCAGAGACACCATCAAAACTCTAATACAACACGACAAGTTACAGGAGTACGTCTAATGCTCTAGAGAAATAACCCTTAAGATACCAAAGAATAGAAACCAAGAAAAGAAATTATAGTCTAGCACGTCGAACCCCTAATCTTAAGGATCAGTCACCTCCTTGTGAAAGAGCTCGCCATCAAAAGGATAACTCCCCTCAAAGGGAATCGAGATGAGATTGTGAAGTTACCAAGACCATTAACACCATCTCAGGAAGCTTTGCTAGAGGGGGGAATCAAGATCTATTTGAAAAAGATACTTAAGGCAAATACTGAGTATGTCAGCTCAGACCACTTTCAAAAAGGGAAGTAATTCTAGGGCCCTGGTAATCAACTTCACAGATGATGACATTGATGGAATAGTACTAAGCCACGATGACCTGATGGTCATTTCGGGAATCATGGCCAACACTAGAGTCAAAGGCATCTTTGTTGAATAGTGGAGCTCAGTAGACATATTGTTCATGGAATGTTTCTGCAACCTCAGACTACCTTTCTCTGACCTGAAATCCTTTGACACTAATTTGATAGGGTTTTCATGGGGGGAGGTTAGGCTGAAGGATATGTGGGATTGTACCTGACTCTAGAATGGGTTTCGAAGGAAAGAATCAGAAAACTATGGAAATATAGGTAAAAGATAAATTTTTTGTTGTTGATTGCCCTTCTACATATAATGTAATTTTAGGCAGACCATCCCTCAATGCCTTTGGGGCTTTATCTCCACCCACCATGAAGTTTGTCTCAGACAAAGGCAAAGTGGTGATAGTGAAGGCGAACAAAAAAGCTACTCGGAGATTTTATAATGCTAGCCTAGAAATCTCAAAAGAGATAAACCATAGAGAACGGGAAGTGCAATCTCACAGAAAGGAGTCAACTTCGATGATGATGACAGAGTTAGACATCAGTACTGAAGTGAAGGAGAAAAGGCCACAGCCAGATGGCCAGCTGTTAGATGTCCAACTCAAACCCTGCATAGAGCAAACCACTAAGATTAGAGCTAACCTATCAAAAAGAGAGAAGGAAGAGTTAAAACTTTTCCTATAAGAGAATAAATATCTTTTTGCTTAGATTACAACAAATATGCTTAGTCTAGACCCCTACTTCATTTGTCATTAATTATAGATCTCTCCAAATGCCAAACTGGTGTATCAGAGGAAGAGGAAAGTAGGGCCTAAGTGCCAAAAGGAAATTGAAGAACAAGTAAATGAACTCCTAAGTGCTGGATTCATTAGGGAGGTGGCCTACAACACTTGGCTCTCCAATGTAATTTTGGTTAAAAAGTCTTCTAGAAAATGGCATATGTGTGTAGACTACACAAATCTCAACAAAACATGCCCGAAAGACTCTTACCTACTTCCTAACATTGACAAGTTGGTGGATGGCTCATTTGCCCATAAGTACTTGTCTTTTTTGGATGTATACTCAAAGTACAACCAAATCCCTATGCATCCAAAAGATAAGGAAAAATTGACCTTTATAACAAATAGGGCAAGCTACTATTATAGGGTAATGCCATTTGAGCTAAAGAACACAGGAGCTACTTATCAAAGGATGATGAACAGGGTCTTTGAAGACTAGATTAGCAAGGTCTTAGAAGTTTACATAAATGATATGAAAGTGAAGACCCCGACCTTGGGTGATCATGTCTCCAACCTCGCAAAAGTGTTTGCACAGCTACGAAGACAATATGAGGTTGAACCTAGAAAAATGTGCCTTCAGAATCTAAGCAGGAAAGTTTTTGGGTTTCATGCTAACCTATAGATGGATCGAGGCTAACCTGGATAAGTGCTAATCCATTATAAACTTGTAGAGCCCTACCTTTATCAAGGAGATTCAACAATTGACAGGTTGGATTGTGGCTATTACCAGGTTTATCTCCAGGTCAACACAGAGGGCCCTGCCTTTCTTCAAACTTCTAAAGAAAACTAAGGACTTCATGTGGACTCTAGAATTTGAAGAAACCTTTCAAGGTTTGAAACAAGTGCTTTCAACACCCCTTATCCTAACCAGATCGGAGGAGGGGGAGAAGTTTTTCCACTATCTTTTAGTTATTGAAAAATTCATGAGCTCGGTCTAAGTAAGAGAGATAGGTGACGAACAGAAGCCCGTCTATTTTACTATTAAGGTGCTACAAGGACCTGAACTTTAATATCAAAGAATAAAGAAGTTGGCCTTTACACTCTTGGTCTCTGCTAGGCATTTACAATAGTATTTCTAATGACACCCCGTGATGGTGAAAATGGATCAGTTTATTAGGCAGATATTGCATAGGCCCAAGCTCACAAGAAGGATGATTGCCATGATCCATGGAGTTCTCCAAGTTCAGAATAGGGTATGATCCTTTCCAAGCAATAAAGGCACAAGCCCTATCTGACTTCATAGAAGAGTTCACCTATTGTTTGGCATCAAAAAAAGTTGTTGAATGGACGATCTATGTCGATGGGGCATCTAACCTAAAAGGCAGTGGAGCTGGGATTATGTTTGAAAACACCAACGAGGTCAGTGTTGAACAATCCCTTAAGTTCGAGTTTCCAACCTCTAACAATCAAGTTGAATACGAAGCAATGTTTACTGGACTCCTTGTAGAGAAATATCTTAGTGCATCTAAGGTAAGACTCTGTAGTGACTCACAACTAGTAACCTCCCAAGTTTTGGGGGATTATCAGGCCAAAGATTTGTAGCAATAGAAATATTTGATAAAGGTCAAGAAGCTAATGGAAGGGTTTTCTGAAGCGAAGATATACCACATTTCCCAAAAGCAGAACTCTAGGGAACGTCTTCTCCAAACTGGCTAGTACTAAAAGTCTTGGGAATAATAGGTTTGTCATCCAAGAAACTTTCTCTACACCAAGCATAGGAGGACCTAAGATGGTGATGTTGGTAAGTGAAGAAAATAGTTGGATAAAGCCTGCATTAGAATACCTCTGAGATGTTAGGCTTCCCTAAGACCCCAAGGAAGCAAAAAAGGTAATTCGAACCTTGGTTTAGTATGCCCTGGTAGGAGATCGAATCAATGACGTGGTTTCTCCACCATGTTATTGAAATTCTTTACATTAGATTAAGCCTAGTACGTCCTTGCCGAGATCTATGAAGGATGCTGTGGCCAATATTTGGGTGGCAGAGCTTTAGCAAGGAAAAGCTTGAGAGTAAGATACTTTTGGCCCACCATGGCAGCCAATGCATTGGCTTATGTGCAAAATTATAACAAGTGCTAGAGGTTCTCCTACATCAAGAAAACACCACCGCAGGAACTTTCCCCCATAACAGTACCTTGGCCCTTTTGCAAATGAGGTCTTAACCTTTTAGGGTTTTTTCCCCAGGCACCAGGCCAGCTGAGATACTTGATCATGGCAGTAGATTGTTTCACTAAGTGGATTGAGGCAGAACCCTTAGTCACTATCACTTCTGAAAGGGTTAAAAAGTTTTTGAAGAAAATCATCATTTGCCACTTTGGGATCCCAGAGTTTATAGTGATAGACAATGGGACCCAATTTATGGGGACGCTTGTTCCGATCTCCAAATCAAACAAGATTTCACCTTGGTTAAGCGCCTTCAAGCTAATAGACAAGCAAAAGCTGCCAAGAGGGTCATCTTATGAAGTCTAAAAAGGAGACTAGAAGATGCCAAAGGAGAATGGGTAGACTAGTTGGGCCACGTATCGTGGGCTTATCGAATAACTTTGCACTCTACAATGGGGGGAACTTTTTTAAGCTCACATATGGCTACAAAGCTATGATCCTAGTGGAAATTGGTGAGCTAAGATGGAGATGAGAGAAATTCTTTATAGAGCATAATGACATATTGTTGCACAAGGAGGTCGACCTTGCTTAAGAGCAATATGATGTGGCCTATATCAGAGAAGTCATATTCAAACTACGGATCACACAAAGGTATAACAAGAAGGTTTCTCCATGAAGATTTAAAGTGGAAGACCTTATTTTAAGGAAAGTAATAATCGAATGGCAGAATGCATGAGACGGGAAGCTGGCAGCTAACTGGGAAGGCCCCTATAAAGTCACTGAAGTGTTAGCAAAAAGAATCTACAAGATTACGGATCCCGCCAGAGGAGAACTACTAAGGTCTTGGCATGCTTTCCACATGTGAAAATACTATAGTTGAGGGCAACTTAAGTCCTTAATTTTTGCCATATGCAGTTTGTAAAGAAAATAAAATAGGTTAATGAGAATGAGCCACATTCAGTTAAATTGTTTATCCAACTTTCTTCGACACACGACCATAGAGTTGCTAAAAGGATGTTGGATCCCTGAAGCAATCCTATGAAAAGCTAAGTTAGAAGATCTCTGATCCCAACATAAGCTATAAAGCTAAGTGAGCGAATCTCGGATCCCTACTTAAGCTCTTTGCTAAAGGGGCATTGGATCCTTAAAGCAATCCTACGTTAAGCTCTTTTCTAAAGGGACATTGGATCCCTAAAGCAATCTTATAAAAAAGCTAAGTTAGAGGATCTCAGATCCTAACTTAAGCAATAAAGCTAAGTGAGCAGACCTTAAATCCCTACTTTAGCTCTTTGCTAAAAGAACATTGGATCTTGAAAGCAATCCTACAAAAAGCTAAGTTAAAGGATCTTAGATCCCCTCTTAAGCTATAAAGCTAAATGAGCGGATCTCGGATCCCCATTTAAGCTCTTTGCTAAGGGAACGTTGGATCCTTAAAGCAATCCTACAAAAAAGCTAAGTTTGAGGATCTCAGATCCTAAATTAAGCTATAAAGCTAAGTGAGTGGACCTTGGATCCTTACTTAAGCTCTTTGCTAAAAGGACGTTGGATCCCTAAAGTAATCCTACAAAAACACTAAGCTAGAGGATCTCAGATCCCAATTTATGCTATAAATCTAAGTAAACATACCTCAGATCCTCACTTAAGCTCTTTGCTAAAAGGACGTTGGATCCCTAAAGCAATCCTACAAAAAACCTAAGTTAGAGGATCTCGGATCCCAATTTAAGCCATAAAGTTAAGTGAGTGAGCCTCAGATCTCCACTTAAGCTATTTGCTAAAGGGATATTGGATCCTTAAAGTAATCCTACAAAAAAGCTAATTTAGAGAATCTCTAATCCCAACTTAAGCTATAAAGCTAAGTTAGAGAATCTTAGATCCCAACTTAAGCTATAAAGCTAAGTAAGCGGACATCGGATCCCTACTTAATCTTTTTGCTAAAGGGACGTTAGATCCCTAAAGCAATCTTACAAAATGCTAAGTTAGAGTATTTTGGATCCTAACTTGAGCTATAAAGCTAAGTAAGCAGATCTCGGATCCCCATTTAAGCTCTTTGCTAAAGGGATCTTGGATTCCTAAAACAATTCAAAAAATAACCAAACAAAGAAATGCTAAAGCCACAAGGAGGCATTAGACCTTCTAGGCGCAACAAAAATATAGAAAATAACAACAAAATTAAAGAAGCAAGAAATAAATTGAAGACCTCAGAGGGTCATTTGTCCTTGTCAATCCAAAAGGGCCCAATAAAGTGGCCACACTCATCAACTAAAGATAAAAGGGGAAAAGGGACAAGGGCTCCAGCTTCAGCATTAGCGACCTCGACATCAGCTTGGGTAGCATTGGCATTAGTGTGTCCACCATCGTTCTCGACCACCTCAAGATTCACAATCCTCCCATCAATCACCTCCGTCAGATAATGGGTATCAGTGAAGTCAGTAATCGAATGGTAAAGGACGGACACCTAGGCAGGGGCATTGTCAAAGGTCTCTTTGGAAGATTTTTCCCACTCCTCGACGAGCTCATTTTTCTCTTGTTCCTAAGCCAGGTTAGCCACCTCGAACTTTGTAACCTTCTCTTTGAGCTCGATAATTTCCTTTTCAGCAGTTTTTAGCTTTGGTCACTGCTCATCGACCTTCTTGGTCTTCTCCTCGAACTTCTTCACATTGGCCTCAAAGAGCTTGGCCTCACCCTTATAGCCTTCACTCCTAGTCCCCTCGTCCAATACTTTTTGATTTGCCACCTTCAGATCGTCCCAAGTCGTGGTTAGATCCTTTACCAGTGTCTCATTCTCTGCCTCTAAGGCCTTGATTCGGTTTGTAGAGGTATGGAGGTCAGCTTCAAGATTTATAACTCTCTTAGCATTTACAGTAGACGTCTCCAAATAATGGTGGATGCTAGCTAACTACAGGGACGACCTCTGTGCCCTTAGAAAAAGGTCAGCGGGGGAGAACTCCTTTAAAGTGACAACATCCCACTTCGTCGACATGACCACCGATCTCAAAAGACTTGTCCCAAATTATTGACAACGGGCTGTCTTCCCCCATAGTCAAGTCGAGGACCATAGTTTTCCCTGCAAATGTCTTAAGCACAGTGGGCGAAGTGGAAGCAGTGGCAGCCGTGGTGGCTTTCTTTTTCGAATGACCCACATTCATTGGTTCAAAATGTTTACTTTTACAGGAAAGGACTAAGGAAGCAGTAGGGGTAGTTGGAGCTGTTGGGGTGGTTTCCTAGGAGGGGACACCTGATTCCCCTACTAAGTGCTTACAATATGGGTCTTGGAGTCCATCTTTGTGGCCTCTGAGTCCTTTCGGGTTTCTTCCACTAACTTCTTCAACCTGGACATACCACCAGGAGGAACCATGTTGTCTGCAAGACAAAAGGAAAAATCGACTTTAGAAACATATTGTGTTAGCAAGAAAGAAAAGAATAAGGCAAAATAAAAATAGTTAAGTCCTATAAGTGCGCTGCACACCTAGAAGGGCCTTGACTTCCTTAGTATTGCAATAAATCAATTGGCTGCACTCGAAGTTCTTCTCCTTGTTCAACTTCTCAAGGATCTTGAACTTTATCTAGTCGTCCTTTGACATCCTTCTCCATTTAACATTGATGTCTTTTTTTGTGGAAGTTTTGATTCCAATACAGATTGAATTTGGGCTCCCAGTTGCTGTTCAGATAGAATGGAAGGCCTTTGTAGTGCTTCACCTTGAAGTAGATCTCCTTGAAGTCCTTGTAGGACTCATTAAAGAGCTTGAAGCACTTACATCCCAAATGGCTTTGGATTGTGATCCAAGACAGCTTGCCGACATCCATCTTGGGAAGGATGAAAAACATATAGAAGAAGACGTCTGAGGAAAGTGGAAGTTTATAGAGGTTGCAGACAATCTTGAAAGAGCATATAAGCGATCAAGTGTTAGGATGTAGCTAAGATGGAGTGGCCTGAATAGTTTTGAGAACAGACATCTAAAAGGCAGAGAATGGAAACTGAATCGAAAGCTTTGTAAATAGTGCTTCATGCATATAGAAGAAATGTGATCCAGACATTCGCTGCTGGTAGATCCTATCATTCTCATCACAGTGGACAATAAGGTAGTTTTCCTCCTGAGTTTCGTACTTCGTCATGTTTAGATAGCTCTGGAGTTTATTAACCACCACTAGCGAATCCACAATGGAGTGTATTCCCAGTGGGTCGTAATATACCCAGTGATAGAGCTTCGTGTTAGGAGGTAGAGGAGATTTTTTTAATGGCTTGTTGTGATATTGGCATGTGCACCAAATCACAAAAGTAATAAATGATGAGTAAGATATCATTCTCACGAGGAATTAGTTTACCAAGTACCACTTCTCTAATATTAATACTATCTAGGCAACCAATAATTAAGAGTAATTCAAAATAATTAAAGACACAAAATTATAAAGATAAAAACACACAAGAACACACGAAATTAAAATACTAAGGATCTGACTTCACTTAATTCAATAATCTATTATAGGCAATAGAGTAGCTTTGGGATCTTCATTCTAATTAATTTATAGTCATTCAATTGATGGGAAAAATCCCTTAATTAATTAAAACTCTATTCCTTGGTGAGTTAATTCTCTTTAATTATCAAAGTCTAATCAATTCCTTGATCTAAACCCCAACTCTTAAAGGCATGACCTTCACTCTATAGATTCTCATAAAAAAATATCACAATTCTCTCACACAACCTATAACCTCTATTCCTAGATGATTATAAATCATGACACTTATTATTTATGATCTAAGTCATATGCAAATCTTCTGATTCTATACACATCTCACTAGATCAATTTATGAGTGGTTAATTCATAAAAGCATTAAGAACTATAATAAGCACTCAAATTGAATAGAAAAGAAATTAATTAAAAATTCAATCTTAACATATGTCGATTGAATCAAGTTACATCTTCACCCTAAAAACACACGAATTTAGCTACACGTGACAAAAGAGAAGAAGAGATAGGAAGAGGAAAGAGAATTCATCATGATAGAACCGTAGAGAAGAAACCAAAGCGCCTTCAACGGTGATTCGATCTCCAACTTCATGAGAGCTCCATAACGGCTCCTCCTCCTCTCCTATGACTTGTCCCCTCGCTGCCTTTGAGACTCTCAACACTCTATATTTTTTTTTTATATTTTTTCTGAACCAAAAGAGAAATACTGTGCTAAACTTGTTTTTCCCTTTTTATAGAAAAATTGATAACTTTTCATATCTTTTTTGCACGATTTTTCTCACCCACCAGATAGATAATCTGCCCTCGATCTCAATAGATAATTTGTAGGATTTTCTGTTAGATTTTCAATGCCGTAAATAGCATGTCAATTTGATCTCCTAATTAATCATTAGCCAAATCTCTTGTTTCATATTCCTTTTTGTTGAATCCATATAAATTAGGAATTAAATATTTCACTCAAATTAAGAAACTCCTTGAGATCCTTGCATTAGAGATACTTGGTCATGAAGTAAAAATTGTTTCTGTTCCAATTAAGAATCTAACTTGATCCTTTCTTAAATTCCTACAAAACACAATAAAAATATATTTAATTTAATGGGCTCAAAATTACTCAATATTATAAATAAATAGTATAATTTTTATCTCAAAATATTCAAATCCTTCAAATATTTATCTTTAGAATTTTTTTATTTTTGCACAAAATTTGATGATTTATCTTAAAAATTCAAATAATCCTAGATGAAGAGATAATTATTTAAAAATTAAAAATAAATAAAAAACTAAATAAATATAAATTAAAAAATCCTAATAAATAAACCCAAAAGATGAGTGTATTTTACACTCATCATGGCTCCTTGCGAGTGAGTCTTGGCCTGCCCATTATCTAGGAGGATTGGTGAAGCACGAAACCTACAGAAGTAGAAGACTCATCATCATAGCTATTAATAGATCTTGAGTACCTTTCCAAATTCTTTATCATCTCAGAGATATGATGATACCCAGGAATGATATCTTTGAGCCTATCCTCTAGCCACTCCCCACCACGAGTTCAGAACTCGGTAGTGGGAGGATACCTCCATACTCCAAAAGCAAAAGTGCCCCTGGGGGCCCTTCCCCACTGCGCACGACACGGTGGAGACGGGGGCTGCTCCAGAATCACTAAATATAACTTTCCTCTCCATCACTCCCAATTTCCCTCATAATAGCCGTAAAATAGAAAGTTGGAAAGAAAAGGGGAAAGGAGAGAAGTACTTGGAAAAGAGGAGAGAAATGTTGGAAATGAGAATCAAACACAACGAAGCCGCCACGAGTTAGCCTTGAAAGTAGCGAAATCCATCAGAGAAGAAGGAGGAGCAAATGATTTTTAATTTTGAGAAGTTCAAGGAGCAGGGGAAGTAGAAAATAGAAACTATTTTCCCTTACTCCTTGTTTGCAAAGAATGCCCAAGTGTAACCGCTACCTAAGCAGGGGGCATTTTTGGAAAAGCACTTTAATTAGAAATTATGACAAGGCGCAAAAACCAAATGCTTGATGCACGCTCACCACTCCTGGGAAGCCACGTGGCAAAAAGGTTATTATAACACAGGCGAAAAGATAACTACTCAGAGGGTTGAATGTTCTAGGCCAAACCAATCGACGCCCTTTCACCTATCTCGGATATAGTCCCATACCGAACTTCAACACAAATCCATGAAGGATCATCACAACCACGATCTCGGACTATACTGGAGCATCCCCAACTCTTTCACCTAGCGTCGCGTCTCCATGGCCAAGAGCCTAGCTTCCTGGCCCTAGTGGGACGTAGGCGTGAGACACTCGTCCCCCGTGACCAAGAATAAGTTGCCTAGACATAGAACTATGGCAGAGGACGATGATGATAGCAACCCTGGCACCAAACCCATAACATCAGAGCTCGATAATTTGATGCCTATCAAAGCACCAACTTGGGGGCAGTGTTTCCTACTGGGATTTAGGCCTCAGTGGGCCAAGCCCACTCACAGTTAGGACAATGACCTTACACAAGGGATAAAAAGAATGTCCCCTACCAAGGGACATGGGGAAGGTCAAATCCAAGTTAGGAAGGTGCTGTGAAGTTTCCTTCTCCCTACTGAAATAACCTTCCTACCCCTCTCCATCAAATGGTACCTACGTAACTCTTTCTCATATAAATAAGGCACTGTAATTTACGGTAAAGATCTTTTTCGCATATTTCACCCACCATAGCCCTAGCTTACTGAAGTGTTAGAGTGTCTTTGTTGGTACCTAACTCTCTATTTCAATACTCAAGGGACTTGTTGAATAAAGTTCAACACCCTCTAGATGCTCACCACATACTCAAAGTTCAGGACATAACAGAAGACAACCTAGGAATTGTCCTATTGAAATTTGGATGAAAATGGTCAAACAAATGGATCAATTATAAATTGTGTTATTTGTTGGGGTCAAGCAAGATTTCATCCATTGGATGATAAGTTTGGAACGGTTTGGTATACACCTCCATGCCTCAGTGCAGCACAAGAAAGACTATGTTAGAGTAAAATACAAAAAAAAAATAAAGCCTTATATATCACCCTTTTTTTCTGGACTTGGTCATTATGTAAAGTTTGACCAAAAAAGAGAAATAATAATCTTACATCACTTTTTAATACCACTTTCTACACTTGGTAAATGATGTATAAATTCATGATTAATCACGTGTATTGGTTAATTAATAAGTAAATTCATAATTTAGGATTGAAGCTTGGATTTATTCATTAATCAATCAATACACGTGATTAATCATGAATTTGTACATCATTAACCAAGTGTTGAAAGTGGTGTTGAAAAGTAATATAAGAATATAATGGTTGACAAAAAAATAGAGCATGACATAAAAGCCGAGTTAAATCTTTCATGACATGAATCAATGACACAATTAGAGTAAAATCTTGAGAAAAAGAAAGAAAGAAAGAAAAAACATATATAGATAAAAGATAGTGTTTAACTCTTTCTATTTGATTGAGTACTTTTTTTGCCTCTTTATTTTGGATTATTTGACGCAGACACCTCACAAGAGCATGAAAGGTAACAGAGATTATCATGGATGTCAAAGGAAGCACTTGTCTTGAAAGCTTTTGATGCAGTCATCAAACATTTGTTCAAGGGTTTTGAATGGAGGAAACCCCAACAGAGTAATTTTAGTGGTGTCCATGCTGTGTGGGTTGTTATCTCCTTCCTGCCTGCTGCACCTGTAACATCATGATCAAACTTCAGGCAAACTAAGCACAAATAAATTTCAAACCATCAAAAGAATATTGGTGCTTGGCAAGAATGTTTAAGCAATTCTTTTTTTTTTATTCAATAATGTTTAAGCAATTTAATTAATAGAAAATTTAAGGTTAACAGTATAGTTGTAGCCTGATTAAACTCACTTGTTTTCATATGGATAGGAGGGATATTTGGCCCGTAGCATTTCAATGATTTGCGACCAGTGAGCTACTGAGCTTGAACAAACAAGCCTGCCAGATGCTTTGGGCTCTTCCATAGCCAACAAGTGAGCAGCGATCACATCATCTATGTGTACAAAGCCCACTGTTGTGTTTGGATATTCTCCTTTCAAGCCTGTTAAAAGATGTGTCACACTAAATTTGAAGAGTAAATCGTGCAGAAGCTTTAAAAGAATTTTAATTTGGATGCGGAACCTTAACCTATAATAAGATAGAAAATAAAAATATTGCACAAGAGATTTAGCTACTCAATCATTATATATGGCCTCACTTAATGCCTAAGTATTATATACTATGCCCCTTCCGTTTTAGCCATGCAAAATAAAAATGTATGTGAAGATTTATAGATATAGCCCAATAATTTTTTCTAAGGTATTTCTGCTATATTTATGACTCGATCATAACCCAAGTTTTTCCTCCAAAACATGTTTAATATTTCAATAAAAATTGTTTCTTGAGGGATATATTCAAAACATCCATCCCCTCTACCTTTTTATACCAAAAATGGTGTTGAATTTGATCCAAATTTTTATTTTGATAAGTATTGATTATTTCTTATTTTATTGATTGATTTGATTCTAAATTGTAATTAAGATGGAGAGATATTTAAGATAGTTGTTTTAAATAGTAAATCAGAGAAGTCTTATATTATCTTGATGAGAATAATTCTTATTTTGATAAAGATAGAGTGCAAGAGTGATTGATATCTTATAAGTTATTATGTGTTATAAATATTTGTAATAAGAAATTGTTTGAGGCACGAAAAGTAATGTACACGATTGAAAGGTTATGAGGAAAAAGTTGTGACATAGAGGAAATTGAGAGTGTTCATATACATGATTTGATAATAAACTCTTCTTTTTTATGAATGCAAGTATCTTAGGACAAATTACATTAAACTTTATTTGTGATTTACATTAATATTATGATTTTTTTAATTTTAAGTATTTATACAAGCACATGAAAAATGAAATAAGGTATTCTTCCGACAAGTAGTATCATGAGCCATATCATGGGAATCTAACCTTTGACAATGCTTAGTATCATGAGCGGTGTGCTGGTTGGCTGTGGTGCAAGCAGGGGACCAACAACAAAAGAGGGGTTAACCACCACTAGATCCATTCCACTTTCCTTTGCAATCTTCCAAGCTTCTCTTTCTGCTACAGTCTTTGCATATGCATACCACAGCTGCATATTGACGAGAGTTTGATAGAATGTAAACTACGCAAGGTGACATTTTCCATTGAAATATAATGCTGTTTGTACTTCAATGTGACATTATTTCATATATCATAATATAGGGTAGCAAGTGTTACTACCTTGTAGCGTTTGCAGTACTCTGGATCACTCCAATGAGACTCATTAAGAGGAGACACTTGTTGCAAATCCTCACGGTATCTTATGGAAGAGCAAGAAGAGGTGAGCACCACACGTTTCACATTTGCTTTTACGCAGGAGTTAAGCACATTCAGGGTTCCTTTTGTACAGGGATCAATTAAAGTTGCCTGCAACATATATTTCAAATCGTAAGAAATTACCATATACTGGTGCTATTAAAAAAGAAGAAAAACGTACCGGTTAGGCTGTTAAGATATAATAAATCCCGGTTTTTACACAATTTCTTTTCCTCAACGTTTTAAGATGACAGTAGCCCTGTTAGCTGTTTATCCTTATGTACGAAGATAAAGATCAAGGATCAAAATTTTTTGTAAAATGAACAAATAAATTCACATTAACTATTGATGATGATGGATGGGCCAACCTAAGTGGGACCCATGTCATATTATTTTAAAAAAAAGGAGAGAGATAGTCAACAACTTCTTCATTAAGTTTTCTTTCGTTTCTGTTTTTTCTTTAAGTTCTCATTTTCGCAAAACAGAGACAGAGCAGCAGCGCAACTTCAAGGGAAGGAGAGAATTTTTCAGATCTAATCTTGCGTGCTCAGATCGGGTGGTCATTTGTGGTCTGATCTTGATGATTTCTCAGTATGTTGTTCTTTGCATCGTGAACTTCTATATGTACGGTCAAAATTTTATTTCTCCATCTCTATTTGTTAAGCTGTTTATACTCCTTTGTGGGTTTTGAGCTTTGTTTCTTTATTGATTTCCACTTTGTTAGTGGTGAGTAGGAGCAGTTGTGATATCCTTGTTTATTGGGAGAAACTTTGCTGTACTCATTGATCTATTATAGTGGAGATTTTTCTGGACTAGGTCCCGTGGTTTCTATCTCTCACATTAAGGGAGTTTTCTATGTTAAAATTATGTGTGTTCTCTTGGCCTATTTACTTTTGTGCATTATTGGATATATCAATTGGTGGATATTTTTTGGTTGGCTGTATATTTTTGCTCATCACAGGTTCTTTCAAGTGAAAAAAATTTTATTACATATTTGTGTGTTGTTGCTTCCGCTGTACACACATCCTTTTTTTTCTTTCCCAACAGCTGGCATCAGAGAAATTTATTGATTTGTTTACTTGATTGAATGATGGAGCCAAATTACAATAGAATGATTAGTTTGAATGACACAAATTACCACAAGTGGAAAGGAAAGATGAAAGATTTATTATTTGTGAAAAAATTACATTTACCAGTATTTGCTAGTGAGAAGTCTAAGACTAAATCTGATGAAGATTGGGCTTTTGAACATGAGATGGTTTGTGGCTTTATTCGGCAATGGGTAGATGATAATGTTTTGAATCATATTGTTAATGACTCACATGCTAGAACTTTGTGGGAGAAGCTTGAGACCTTGTATGCCTCCAAGTCTGGGAACAATAAATTGTTTTTGTTGAAGCAGGCTATGAACTTGAGTTACAAGGATGGTAGTTCTATTTCTGATCATTTGAGTGATTTTCAAGGATGCTTTGACCAGTTGTCCGGCATGGGTGTGAAATTTGAAGATAAAATATTGGGACTTTGGTTGCTTAATACTCTACCTGATTCTTGGGAAAATCTCAGAATCACTTTGACTAGTTCTGCTCCTGGAGGTGTTGTGACCATAAATTATGTAAAGACTGCTGTTTTAAATGAAGAAGTCAGACAACGAACTCAGCAGGCGTCCTCTTCACAGTCAGAGGTTTTGGTTACTGAAAACAGAGGGAGAAGCATTGAGAGGGATCAAGGACAATGCAACAGAGGCAAAAGCAAGAGTAGAAGCAAATCAAGGTCTAAATACAAAAATCTTGAGTGTGGCTATTGTGGTAAAAAGGGGCATGTCCAAAGGTTCTGCTACCGGTGGAAAAAGGAGAACAAGGGTAACAAAGGCAAACAACAAAAGAAGGATAATGATAATGATGATCGTGTTGCCACCACTACTAGAGGAGATCTTATGATTATCTGCAATGAGAATTTGATTAATGTTGCTTGTGATGAGACCAGCTAGGTTGTTGACAGTGGTGCCTGTTTTCATGTGACATCTAGGAAGGATTTCTTCTCATCTTATACTCCTGGTGATTATAGGGTTTTGAAGATGGGTAATGATGGTATGTCAAAGGTAATTAGCATTGGAAATGTTTGTTTAGTAACCAGTAATGGGACAAAGTTGACTTTGAAGAATGTTAGACATGCACCAGACATCTGTTTGCATCTGATTTCTGCTAGTGTTCTTGATGATGATGACTATTTTAGTACCTTTGGTGGTGGACAGTGGAAACTCTCCAAGGGTTCTTTGGTTATGGCACATGGAAAGAAGTGTTCAGGTTTGTACTAGACTAAGGCTTTAGTTTCTATTGATGCTGTTAATATAGCTGAGTGTGATAATCAGTTAGAGTTATGACATAAGAGACTTAGCCACATTAGTGAGAAGGGACTTAATACTTTGGCCAAAAAGAATCTACTTTCAGGTTTGAAGGGTGCAAGTTTGGAAAAGTGTACTCATTGTTTGGCTGGGAAGTAGAATAGAGTCTCTTTCAAGAGTCATCCTCCTTCTAGAAAATCAGAGGTGCTTGAGTTGGTACATTCAGATTTTTGTGGTCCAATGAGGACTAAAACATTTGGTGGTGCACATTACTTTGTGACTTTTATTGATGATCATTCAAGGAAACTTTGGGTTTATGCCTTGAAAACTAAAGATCAGGTGCTCAGTGTCTTTAAACAGTTTCAGGCTTCTGTTGAGAGAGAAATAGGGAAGAAATTGACATGTGTTTGCACTGATAATGGTGGTGAATATTGTGGACCATTTGACGAGTACTCCAGGCAGCAGGGTATTAAACACCAGAAGACGCCTCCTAAGACTCCTCAGCTTAATGGCCTGACAGAAAGGATGAACAGGACATTGATGGAGAGAGTTCGATGTTTGCTTTCTGAAGTAAAGTTACCTGGATCCTATTGAGGTGAGGCTTTGTATACTGCTGCACATGTTATTAATATATCTCCTACTGTTGCTTTACAGGATGATGTTCTTGACAGAGTGTGGTATGGAAAGGATGTTTCCTATGACCACTTACGTGTCTTTGGGTGTAGAGTATTTGTACATGTACCCAAAGATGAGAGGTCCAAGTTGGATGTCAAGACTAGGCAGTGCATCTTCATTGGCTATGGTCATGATGAGTTTGGCTATAGGTTGTATGATCCAGTTGAGAAGAAACTTGTTAGAAGCCGTGATGTTATTTTCATAGAGGATCAAACCATTGAAGATATTGACAAGGCAAAGAAGTCAGAGTCTTCGAGTACTGATGGTTTGGTTGATATTAATCCAGTTCCTAAGTCTCATATGCCTGATGTAGCTAACTTTGACAATCATGATGATATGCATAATCATATTCAGGGTGATTAGGTTGAGGATGTTGTTGATAATGTTGCTGATGAGTTAGATGCTCCTGCTCATGAGGTTGTTGATGAACTTGTTGTTTCACTTAGGAGGTCTTCTAGACATCTTATTCCCTCTACCCATTATTCATCTGATGAATATGTGCTCCTCACTGACGGGGGAGAATCTGAGTGCTACGAAGAGGCTATGGATAGTAAGCAAAAGGTAGAATGGGTTGCAACAATGAATGATGAGATGAAATCTTTGCTTGACAGCCATACTTTTGAGCTGGTCAAGTTGCCTAAGGACAGGAAAGCTTTGCAAAATCAGTGGATTTACAGGTTGAAGAATGATGAGAATACTTCTACTCCAAGATACAAAGCTAGATTAGTTGTCAAAGGCTATCGTCAGAAAAAAGGGATTGATTTTGAGGAAATCTTCTCGCCGGTTGTTAAAATGTCATCCATTAGAGTTGTTCTTGGTTTGGCAGCAAGTCTTGATTTAGAGGTTCAGCATATGGATGTGAAAACTGCTTTCCTTTATGGTGATTTGGAGGAGGAGATTTACATTAAGCAACCTGAGGGTTTTGTGATGAAGGGTAAAGAAAATTATGTCTGCAAGTTAAAGAAAAGTTTGTATGGCTTGAAACAAGCCCTGAGACAATGGTACAAGAAGTTTGAGTCTATTATGATTCAACAGGGATTCAAGAAGACTACTTCTGATCATTATGTGTTTGTGCAAAATTTTTCTGATAATGATTTCATCATTTTATTGCTCTATGTTGATAATATGTTGATTGTTGGTCATAATTCTTCTAGAATTGACAGGTTGAAAAAGGAGCTTAGTAAGTCTTTTGCAATGAAAGACTTAGGACCAGCAAGGTATATTCTTGGCATGCAGATTACTCGTGATAGAGTGGCCAAGAAGTTGTGGTTATCACAGGAGAAGTACATTGAGAAAGTGCTTCAATGGTTTCACTTAAATAAAGCTAAAGTTGTAAGTACACTTCTTGCTTTACACTTTAAGCTTAGCACTAGGCAAGCTCCTTCTAGTGATGAAAAGAAACAAGACATGCAACGTGTTCCTTATGCATCTGCAGTAGGAAGTTTGATGTATGCAATGGTTTGCACAAAGCCTGATATAGCTCATGCAATTGGTGTGGTTAGTCGTTTTCTTTCCAATCCTAGTAGAGAGCATTGGAAAGCTGTGAAGTGGATATTGAGATATCTCTAGGGCACTTCTAGTTTGAAACTCTGTTTTGGAATTGAGAAACCTGTTCTTTGTGGTTATACAGATTTAGACTTGGCAGAGGATACTAGGAAGTCTACTTCTGGCTATTTGATTACCTTCGCAGGGGGAGCTGTGGCTTGGCAATCTAGGTTGCAAAAGCGTGTTGCTTTGTCTACTACTGAGGCTGAGTTTATTGCTATTATCGAGGATTGTAAGGAGTTGCTTTGGATGAAGAATTTTGTGCATGAACTTGGTTTTACTCAGGAGAGGTATGTTTTGTTTTGTGATAGTCAGAGTGCTATTCATCTTGGTAAGAATCCTATGTTCCATGGTAGATCTAAACATATTGATGTGAGGTATCATTGGATATGTGATGTTCTGGACTCTAAGTTGTTGGAACTTGAGAAGATCCATACTGATGATAATGGTTCAGACATGCTGACGAAGACTCTACCGAGGGAAAAATTTGAAGAATGTCGTTTGGTTACCGGTTTGGTATTTGCCTTCACTTGAGTTGGCGGGGGAGTTTGATGAATGGGCCAACCCAAGTGGGGCCCATGCCATATTATTTAAAAAAAAGGAAGAGAGAGATAGTCAGCAACTTCTTCATTAAGTTTTCTTTCGTTTCTATTTTTTCTTTAAGTTCTCATTTTCGCAAAACAAAGACAGAGCAGCAGCGCAACTTCGAGGGAAGGAGAGAATTTTTCAGATCTGATCTTGTGTGCTCAATCGGGTAGTCATTTGTGGTTCGATCTTGATGATTTCTTAGTATGTTGTTCCTTGCATCGTGAACTTCTATATGTACGGTCAGAATTTTATTTCTCCATCTCTATTTGTTGAGCTATTTATATCCCTTTGTAGGTTTTGAGTTTTGTTGCTTTATTGATTTTCACTTTGTTAGTGGTGAGTAAGAGCGGTTGTGATATCCTTATTTATTGGGAGAAACTTTGCTGTACTTATTGATCTATTATAGTGGATATTTTTCTGGACTAGGTCCCGTGGTTTCTATCTTTCACATTGAGGGAGTTTTTCACGTTAAAATTGTGTGTGCTCTCTTGACCTATTTATTTTTGTGCATTCTTGGATATATCAATTAATGGGTATTTTTTGATTAGCTGTATATTTTGTTCTTCACAGGTTCTTTCAAGTGAGAAATATTTTATTACATATTTGTGTGTTGTTACTTCTGTTGTACACACATCCTTTTTTTTCTTTCCCAACAGATGATTGATATAGGTTTATCTAACAATAATTAATTTGAGTTTACTTACCCACTTTATAAAAATTTTCACTTTAAAAGATAATTATCTAAAGATAAACACACTTCTTACTATGTCAAAAGAGAAAAGGTTACTAACAATTTTTCTTAGCTCAACCCTCTCACAACTACTTACGTGGCTGCATTTGGGTTTAACTGGCATTATTCATGCACAGTTTGTATTGAGATAATTGTGTGAGATCATATTAAAATTACTTGTAAAATTGATTGCCCTGTTTCTGTTCACAGTTTTCATGTTTCTCTTCTTGCAGGCATTCCGACTCTAATATATGATCGAACTGAAACATATCATAATTGTTAAATATATGAAATCATTCATGACCTTCACTTGACAGTTTAATTTTTTGAAAGAGTTGATTTATGATGTGGTATCAAAACTTCTATGATTAAGTGATTAGGAATTCAATCTTTGCTACTTTTATTTTTTTAAATAAAAGTTAAATTTTAGCATACTTTTGCGCTTAAGTTTTTAGGAGAGTTAGTTTATGACAAATCAAGCAACACAATTTATTTATCATGAATGCAAAGAAGGGAATAAATTAATGCTTAAACAGAGGAAGTGCAATAACAAATACTGGGTGTAAAGGTGAAGCATACCTGAACGTTGTCATCATAAGGAACAAGCACCGGGGATGCTGTGTGAAAGACACCATCAACCCCTATCACTGCCTCATCGAAGCTCCCTTCCAGCAATAGATCAGCTTTCAATATCTTCAGTCTCTCTTTGGCTCCACTTAGTTCCCTGAGAATACCAACCTTCTCCACATCCCCTGATAAAAGATATTTGCAAGAATAACAAGGGGAAAAAAGATTAACATAAAAATATAATAGTTAATGGTCAAATCAAACAGTAACAGCAGAAGTATCAAATCTTAGAATTAAAAGGCTCTTCACTGTATGAATATACCGGACTAGGATTCTCTGGAGTTGTAAAAAAAACCGCAGAGAATGCGATTCTAAATCTCACCATTAGTAATTGTTACATTATATCTCCTATTAATATTTAACCTTACAACATTTTTTTAATGGTAAGATTTGTTGCAGTTTTTCCATTTCCGAATACACTCACATATGACCCATACCTGGGTTTCTCACAGTTGTCCTCACTGTGTGACCCTTTTCTAGTAAGGCCTTCACCAGGTAAGCTCCTATGAACCCAGTTCCCCCTGTCACGCAGAATTCAGGCATCTCTATCTTTTTTCTGAGTTCACAGTTATGTGTCCTTGAGTCTTAGGTTTCTAGCTGGCCCTCACCTTGTACTTGTTTCTTATGTAGGACTAAGAGTGAACTCCAAACCGGTAGGTAAAAGCAGGAGATTCACGTGAAATGCATTCCACTTAGATTCCAATGAATATATTATGTTGGGTGGAAAATAGATGATTCACTCGAATCATAAGATGGAGTTCATACATTTTCTTTTTCTTTTTTTGGTTACATGGAGTTCATACATTTTGTATTCATTCCAACATGCAATGCCAAATAAAATAAGATAACGGTAATAAGGCACCGGCACCTCGAGAGAAAACAGTCATTTGAGAGATTCTTCATTTATTTTTTTTTTAATTTGGGAGAAAACAGTGTTGTTAAGGAAGAATTAGAGTGACTTTGGTTAAAGTTGTAAAAGAATGATTATAAAAAGACGTTATTAAATTTTACCCATTCAAATTATAATTTTTTTAAATTGTGATTACAGTAATATTTTGAAAGATGTGTTGTCCTGATATTTTTATCATAATATAGCTTGTTTATTTATTTATCATTTTAGGGTACATTTTAGATTATATACTAAAATAGATTTATTTTATAACATGTTTAGAAGTTGTCATAGGTGATGGTAGCATTTAATTTGTATAATTTTCTTTTAGTAAGTAGTTCAAAAGTTGCTATGAGTGATGACAGCTTTTAACTTGTATATTTATTTATATTTTTTGTTAAGTAATTTAGAAGTCGCCATGATTGATGACAATTTTCAAACATTATATTTAAAAAAAAATTGTATTTTGTTCACAAAAGTCGCCATCCATAAGGGTTTTGTAGAAGATAAAATTAAAAGAGGAAGAATCTACTGTATAACATGCTTCTGAAGACATTTCTCTATGTGTTGCATGACTTAATTGACTACTTACTATTGCATTACATGCATTTGCACAAGCTTCATTATGAGATTCTTTGAATTATTTATGCGCATGATGTAATATTCTCTTTAACTTATTATCCTTAATGATGGTTATAATAGCTTATTAACATTTATGTGAGTCATATGTTAATTTGTGTGATTTTTTGAGTTAATTTCAGTCTAACATTCTAATACAGGACATGAAAAATAACTTAGAAATTAGTATAGAATGCTTAAATAATAGAAATAAATATGAAATTTTTTATTTCTAGGATATAAATAATTAGAATGAATTATGATAATTTTTGGGAATTAAATAAATTATTTTGGTATTTTTAATAAATAAACTAAGTGTTTAAAGACCAAAATTAAATAGGAAAGTAGTTCGAAAAATTATGAGAATTTGTAGAGCTGTTAAATAGAGGATGAAATTTATTTTAAAAATGATTACGGGTTAAGGAAGATACATGTAAACAAATACGGGTTAGAGCAAATATGTATTAGTTACTTCCTTAAAGTTATATTAACCTGAGGAAAAGTAATAGAGCTTAAGTGATAGTTAATAGTGTATAAGAAATTATGGAATGATGAGTATAAGGACTAAATGAAGTCCTAGAATTTTCTATCATACTTATGAAATTTAGAAAATTCGTTAATAGAAGATCAAAGTATCCTTAATAGATACAACACTTTCATTTAATCATAAAAGTCAAATAAAGAATCTTTCGCTTCCTTTCATACGTAAATAAGGCTGTAAAAATTCATATGAACAAAAGAAAAGAAAGAAAAGGAGAGAAAGGAAAGAAACAGAGAATGTGAGGCAGAGGAAGGTGTTGGGTTTGACCCAAATTCCATTAAAGATTGTTATCGCTAGTTTCCTATTTTGTGAAGATATGAAAGATTTGTGAAGATTTGTGAAAATATGAAAGATATGAAGAGATATATGAAGATATTTTAAACATTTGTTAAAAGATTTAAAAAATATGTTAGAGATTTGTGAAATATGTATAAGATTTGTGAGAGATTTGTTTACAATAGGAAACTAGGAATGATGAGTTATAAATACTTGTATTTGGGAATTCGTAGGGTTATGAAAGTAAGAATGAGAGTTTGAGAGAGTTTGTCTTGTAAGGTTTGTATGTTAGATTTATTTTGATAGTAGATTTGACTCTTCTCATCTTTGGATGTAGGCATATTAGCCGAACTACATTAAACCTTGTGCATGATTTGTGTGATGCTTTTCCCAATTACTAATATTTATTGCATGTTGTATATAAAGGGGATGTGGTATTCCCAAAGAGATTGACGGGGATGTGGTATTTTTCAAAAGAATGAAAGGGGGATGCAGTATTAACCCCAACAAGTGGTATCAAAGTCGATGGTTCAAAGATCTAGGCAACGGTACAGTCCTTTGGGCCCTTGTGTTGAAAGTTTTCCTGACAATGGAGGTCAGGTGGCGTGTCTTGTTATAATGGCAGAAAATGTGGCAGATGTGTCGAAAGTTTTCTTGACATTGAGGTCAAGTGGCGTGTTCCATATAACAACGGTACAAGCATGGAGATTTGATTTGAAAATTTGGAAGATTAAGCATTATGAATGGCAGCAGATATTGTCGAAAGTCTTCTTGGCATGAAGGTCAAGTGGCGTATTCCAGTGATAACGATATATTTGAAAGTTTGAAGATTGTTTTGTTAGAGATGATGATGGAATTTGTATCAATGTGGAGATTGTTGGGTTTAACCCAAATTTCATTAAAGATTGTTATTGCTAGTTTCTTATTTTGTGAAGATATGAAAGATTTGTAAAGATTTGTGAAAATATAAAAGATAAGAAGAGATATATAAAGAGATGTTAAAGATTTGTTAAAGATTTTAAAAATATGTTAGAGATTTGTGAGATATGTATAAGATTTGTGAGAGATTTGTTTACAATAGGAAACTAGGAAGGATGAGTTATAAATACTTGTATTTGGGAATTGGCAGGGTTATGAGAGTGAGAATGAGAGTCTGAGAGCGATTGTCTTATTGGGCCTACAGGTTACATTTGTTTTGATAGTAAATTTGACTCTTCTCATTCGTAGATATAGGCATATTAGTCGAACCACGTTAAACCTTGTATGTGATTCGTGTGATGTTTTTCCCAATTACTAATATTTATTGCATATTGTGTATAAAGGGATGTGATATTCCTAAAGAGATTGACGGTAATATGGTATTCCCTAAAAGATTGAAAGGGGGATGTAGTATTACCCCCAACAGAAGGAAGGAAGAAAAAGAAAGAAACAGTAGCAGAAAGGAAGAGAAGAAAAGAAGAAAAGGAAAACAAAGAAAGACTCCATCATCAAGAAAATTAGGTAGGAGGTTTCTATGCTTCTTTACCATGCTCCATCTATTTTGTTTCTTGAACACTTACAAAGATGGATAGAATAAGAGTTTCTAATGAATCTCTATATGGAACTAGTTATGATTGAATACATATAAAATTCATAGGATTTAATTTGAATATGTTTGATTGAATATCATAGGATTTATATGGACCTAGTTATGATTGAATATCATTTCCATTAACGTGAGGCATAGGATTTCTTTAACTCTCCATCTATTCTGTGCTTCTTGAACTGTTTAGATATATGATATGTTTGATATCATGGAAATGATTTGTATTTGGTTTATCATATAATTTAACTTAAATATATGGTGATTTGTTTAGGTTAATAAATGATAACATGGGATGAATGTGGATATATGTTGGCTTGTGGCTATAAAACTATTTTCAATTCATCTGAAGCTTTTAACCGAAGATTGTTATTTATCATATGATTTAATTTGAATCTAAATATATGGTGATTTGTTTAGGTTGATAAATGATAACATGGGATGAATGTGGATATATGTTGGCCTGTGGCTATAAAACCATTTTCAATTCATCTGAAGCCTTCAACCGAAGATTGTTATTTATCATATGATTTAATTTGAATCTAAATATATGGTGATTTTTTTAGGTTGATAAATGATAACATGGGATGAATGTGGATATATGTTAGCTTGTGGCTATAAAACTTGGCTATAAAATCATTTTGAATTCATCTAAAGCCTTCAACTAAAGATTGCTGCTTGTATCTTCATATGTGTTCTTAACTTGAAAATGGGTTCACCACAGTTATTGAGACTATAAGATCAACATATATGTTCAGTTGTATATCAAGAAGTAATTAAATTTTATAAATAGTATCTTTATTACATTATTATTTTATAAATATATAATTGATTCATTTAATTATTTGTGAACAGGATACTCGTCGCATCTTACATTCTAGGTGAATTAATTTTGATAATCCATATCCAAATATCATAAACCATTTAAAGGCAGCTAGATTTTATCATGCAATTCAAGTGTATCGATTTTTGCTCATGTCAGATTTAATAAGTGCATTAATTGAACAATGGAGACCCGAGACACACTTTTCATTTTTCATGTGGTGAATGCACAATGACTTTGGAAGATGTCACGCTTCAACTTGGACTTCCAATGGATGGCATGGTAGTTACAGGCGCAAATTTAATGGATTGGGATGAGGAGTGTAAAAATTTATTGGGCATAGCACCTCCAACAGAGGAAGTGAGGGGATCAACAGTGAAAATAAGTTGGCTACAATTAACCTTTAAAAATATCCCAGAAAATACAAGTGAAGAAGAGATAAAATATACTGCTAGAGCATATATTTTATGTTTGATTAGAGGAATGTTAATGCTCGACAAAATTGGGCATTCAGGTGCATTTAATGTATCTCTCATTACTTCGTGATTTGGAGCAGGCTAGACATCATAGTTGGGGTTTTGCATGTTTAAGGTTTTTATATAGAGCATTGTGTCGTGCTACAGTTCCACAGAGTCATGACATAGGTAGATGTTTAGTGCTTATGCAGTCTTGGGCTTGGTATCGATTGCCATTTCTCGTACCACGCGTGAGTGTTCCACTTCTATACCCTTTTGCATGTAGATGGTAAGCTTGACTAATTAATTTATAATGAATGATGATAGGAATATATTTTATTCATTTAATAATCCACCCATTGAGCTTCTTAAGGTTCAATTAAACTTAATTAAGTTGGTTTTGTCACATTTTATGATATTGGGTTTAATTGAATCATTGAAGGAATTAATGCATGAATTGGCCTTAATTTGTCTATTTGGCAGTATTCAGTAAATTGGCTATAATTTGAGTTGCAAATATTGTAGGAAAGTTAAGACAATTCTATACAACTTTCATGAAGACCTCAAGAGCATAATCACACATTTGGATGATTTAAATTGAAGTGGAAGCAAGAGCCAGAATGCTGATCCTGACAGTTTGACCTCTGCACGCTCATCAACCTATTTATTGAGCTATAGGAGTTCAATTGACACCAGACTAAGCCCAAATGAAAGTAAGACCAAAATCTACAACTTTTATGAAGAACACAAGAGTATATTCACATGTCTAGTGGGTGAGATTAGGATTGGAAATCAGAACACAGGTGCTATTGCTGGAATCTGAACAATATGCACATATTGGGCCATAAGTTGGATTGTAGGAGTTGGATTGGACTGAAACTAGTGGCATTAGAAAGCTAAGACAAAACCTTTCAACTTCATGAAGACCACTTTTCAAGATGATGACGTTATGATAGAGTTATAGTTATGTGAAGACAGCTAAATTGGTTGGTGCAAGTGGAAAGACAAGCATGACAATCATCTTCCACTCAACCACCCATCATCCACCCACTCGTTAAACATTTCCATTGTCATCTTCCACTCAACCACCCATCATCCACCCACTCATTAAACAACTCCATTGTCATTTTTCACTTATCCACCCATCATCCACTCACTCATTAAACAATTTAATTGTCATCTTCCACTCAACTACCCATCATCCACCCACTCATTAAACAACTCCATTGTCATCTTGTACTTTTCATGCTCTATAAAATGCTGCATTATTTTCTTAGAGGCATCTTGGTTTAGAGATCAAGATCTTGCTCTTGTATTATTTGTTTCTCTTGTTGTAGTTTTCTTTTGTTCTAAATAGAAATTATGTTCATCATCTTCTTCTTCTCTCTTTCTTTCTTCTTGTTTATGAGTAACTAATTATCATTTTACTTGGATGAAAGGGTGAAGCTCTTGGCAATGAAATAAGGATAGATTAATTTCTTTCTTGTGCTTGAATGTTATATTATCAAGTGGATATTATATGTGTTGTATTTTTTTTCCAATTAATTTAGAAACCCTCATTGTAAAGTGAAGATCTTAATTTGTTGTAAACAAGAGTTTGGCACAATGAATGCTTGAACCCATTTACAAGTGTTGGCGTTAGAAACCCTCCTTATAAAGTGGAGATCTTGATTCGTTGTAGATAAGAGTTTGACACAATAAATGCTTGAACCCATTTACAAGTATTGGCATTAGTAGATAATCAAAGGAACCATAATATAATTACATATATAATCTTAAATGAACTTTGAATGTTTTATTTTCTAATTGGAACCTCCATTATGCGTGGATTCTAATTGAGTTATAAAAAGAATTAATATTGTCCTTAATTTACTTACTAAGAGTGGATCTCCTAACCCAAACAAATCCTTTTTAATTGTGAACAAGTTTTATCACATTTATTGTTGTGACAAATACTTTCCTTACCTTAAATAATTTTCTTCATCAATTCCCTGTGGATCAACCTCAGACTCCCGAGAATTTATTACTTGAGACAACTTACACTTAGGTTTGCAATAATACAAATTTTGCATTAGATGATCAACTTAATTATACTTTTTATATGTATATTAAGATTTTATATGCAGTTGAATAGATGGAGCACTCGTAAGGATCATACTGGTATCCCCTCAAACCTTAAAAGTATTAGATTACGACTGGATTGACTAGGATATGATAAGGTAAATATTCTCATATTTCAATTAAAATATTTATGTATTTAACCCATCCATACACACACACACTAATAATTTTTAATAATTATTTGCAGTTTGTGTGGATACTATATTCTTCAAATGAAATTCAAGCATGCCTCCTATCAGATGCCTTTGAGCATTGCCATGCATGGAATGCAAATACAACACTGATATGTTTTGCAGTTGTGGAGTGGCACCACACCAATAGGGTTATGCGGTAGTTTGGGATGCAACAACCAATTCCACAAAAATCGGTGAACCTTGATTATGGTCACAAGATTGATATGTGTAGGCACTATGATGTATTCTGGCCCACCAAGCATAAAGAATGGATTAAATGGTGGGATATACGTTCTCACCAAATTCTTCAAGGTTATCCCATTCTTGGTAATAATTTCATACCATCCAATGATTACATAAACTGGTATTTAGATAAAGGTCGACCTTTTGTTTGTCCACCATCAGAATTTGAGGATGTTAGGAGTAGGCTATTTCCCCAACAAAATCTGAATCCAGCCCCTTCTACACTTGAAATGAAGTCTATCTTCCAGCATCAATTTCAATGCCTCTATTTGGAGAGTCTGTCATAATCGGGATATTTGGTCTGTATGGTTCATCACACTAATGACTAAGAACATTTGAAGGCCCACAATCAACATCAATGTCCTCTAGGTCAACATATAACTCAATTACACCAATATTCAGAAATTGTTCATGAGCATTAAATATGCACCTCACATCATCATCATCTTCAAGTAGAAAAGCCCTATACCGAACACATCCTTGACCAATATATAGGAAGCCTATACTTAATCTTTGATATTATTTTTCTATTTTCAGCTTTCATTTTTGTATGAATTTTCACCTTAAGTTCCTCTAATATGATGTTTTCATAAACACTAAAACTTTTTAGACATTCACATTCAAAGGTAACACCTTCATCACTAGTGCAAATCTGTCCATTAAAATAAAGACATACGACAAATTTGTTGCTCATGTTGCATAACCAATTGTAAACAAGAAAACCAAAATCATGTATATGGATTGTAAAATGACAAACCAAATAGCAAGAATGCTCAGTGACACTAGAAACAAAATAGACATACCTTTAACCTCTTAAGATATAAATTTATTTAAACAAAATAGACATATCAATAATGCTCATATTAAAATAGACATACCTAAGTGGCTCTTAAAATGTAAATCTGATTGAAACAAAATACCAAGAATGTTCTTCACTAACACCTGAAGCAAACAAACAATAATGTGGAAGTAGAAGAATCAAGAAAATGCATAAGCGGGAAGTACATGAATGAGGAAGTAGCTGAATAAGGAAGTAGGAAGATACTTTCTATGGTTCCATCTATTTATCTCCCAAGGAGTAAAAAGATCTTGTATTTTAAGAAGGAATTTGATTCCTTCTTTGCAATATACATAGTCAATAATGAATCTGATTCCCATCCTTTCTTTAGCATATCTTTAGAAACATGCTATACAATATATTCTTCCCCTTTTAATTTTATCTTCTACAAAACCATCATAAATGGTGATGATTTTTATGAGCATTTAGTTTTTTTTTATTACATCCATAAAAGTCGCCCTCATGGATGACGACTTTTGTGAACAAAATGCAAATATTTTTTAAAATATAATCTTTGAAAATTGCTATTAGCCATAGCGACTTCTAAGCTACTTAACAAAAAATATAAATAAATACATAAGTCAGAAGTCGTCATCACCTATGGCGGCTTCTGAACTACTTATTAAAAAAAATTACACAAGTCAGAAGCTGTCATCACCCATGGCGGCTTCTGAACTACTTACTAAAAAAATTTACACAAGTTAGAAACCACCATCACCTATGACAACTTCTAAACATGTTGTAAAATAAATCTACTTTAGTACATAATCTAAAAGGTACCCTAAAATGATAAATAAAAAAATAATCTATATTATGATAAAAACATCGTGTTGTCCTACCTTAAAATCTTTTTTTTTCATAAAAAGACTACTTGAGATATTACTCTTATCTCACAGTAGTTACTCATGCGTCAATATCAATGGGACAACTGTACGCACTAGAGTGGTTAGGAATAGGGGTCTCTATTTATATATATAGAATAACTAAAATAGGTTAAACCTACCCACTATGGTAAACTCATATACAGGATGCATAAAACGAAACTCACATATGAACAATGCTTTAACAACAATAGGCTCATTAACAATACTGATCACAATTAGAGCTAAACAAAATACTCTAATAATTTTGACATCTAATTAATCTGAGTTTTACAAAATTATAATATGATTTATGCTAGTCCATAAAAAAATTCTAACATTCTTCCACTTAGACGATATAAGTCATGTTACATTATTTCAATAAGAAAACAATTCTCCAGATTAATCAAACAATATGTGGCCATAACATGATGTCAAAATCAAGCTAGCACTCTAAACAACAGGTCCAAAATAAAACTACAAGCATCTCAACAATGCAGAAAATCATACTCAAAGGAGTACTGATATCATACATATAAGATATTCATATCTCAGTGACCCAACAAAATGTGGTATATGGGTAATGGGAAAGCACATCCAAAATTGCTTGCCAATATGTGATCAAAGTGTATTTCTCAATAAAATGGCCCCAAGCATCTGCCCAAGATGTTTTTTGAGATTTAACAAACATCTCAGCACAATTGCAAAATGAGAATGGGTCCAAAATGTCTCCACAATATGTCATAATATGAACAAATAATACTGCGCATATAATAATAATAATAACAATATTATATGGCAACGACAATAATAACAACGTAATTGTTCAAGGTCTCGAGACATAATCATAAAATGAGGTTACAATAAAATTACAAAACAAACTCTCACTAACTCAAAACATTAAAAGACCTCACTATACCCATATGGGTCACATGATCAACAAAACTTTGACAGCTAAATCTTTGGTTAGGGGATATGTAACCATAAGTTATGTAGGGATATACTCGACATAAATTTAAAACTCTTGAATTTTCTCTCTAACAAACATATACTTTGTGTCAAAAGCTTTGAGTGTTTAAAACTCTTATTGATTTGAGAGAAGCACACTACGATAACGTTATCACAATAGATAGTAAGAGGCCTGGAAATACTCTCTACAACATGAAATTAATTAATCAAATTTTAACCATACCACTTGACACGTAACCTCATAACAAGCTATATACTCTGCCTCCATAGTGGAAGTATCTGTAAGTGTCTACTTAATACTCTTCCAAGAAATAACTACTACTCCCAACATAAAGATATATGCCTTGATGTGGATTTGTGGTCACCTAAACAACCACCATAATCAAACTTCAAGGTGATCCAACCTCATATAAGTTGACATATGATCTTTAGCACCATTTAGATACCTCATGATTTGTTTTGTAACCTACCAATTAGCCACATCAGGTTTGCTCAAGTATCTCCCAAGTACACTAACAAACAAAAACAATTTCAAGACGTGTACAAACTTAAGCATACATAAGGCTGCCAACATTAGAAACATATGAGACCTTTTCCATTTCAGTAACATTTTTATCATTTTAAGGATACTAGGTATTAAAGAGTCTTTCACCCTTTTAAATAGGTATAGCACAAGGATTACAAGATTTTATATTAAATCTATTCAGAATTCTTTCAATATAAGCTTTCTAAGACAAGCCAAAATACAATGAGATCTGTCACAGTGAATCTCAATGCCTAGTACAAAAGAGGCATCACCAAGATCTTTCATATTAAAATGCACTGTCAACATTTGCTTAGTCTCATTTAAAAAATCAACATCATTACTAGCCAACAAGTGTTAGAAGGAACATTAACAAAATTAGATTCAAAACACATTAGAGTCAGGGGTTCAACTTCTTTATCCTTAATCCAATTATTAAACTCTATACAATTAGCTCGTTTGAGCTAATCTGGAAATTTCATGGCACGTTCATGATCACCATTCACACCATTATGCTTAGTCTTGGTCAATACAGAGAGGTCATAGGCCCTTCTACTTGTGTCAATAGCCTTACAAAATTTGTTGACATTTTCCGCTTCATGAAAACTCTTCGTAATGGCTTTGTCCATACTATACTTTATGGTCATGAGACGAACATTATTTGAATGATCCTACCTTTCATATTTCACCTTAATCGCAGTGAAAAACATATCTATAGGCTTCAGAGCTCATCCATAGTAAGAACAACATCAATAATAGAGATGATCAGAAATAAACTCATTGACTCAACTCAGTCCTTATAATTAGTCCCACACAACTTTGTTAAAACATGTATTTTCATAAACAAAATTGAATCCATATTTTAAAGGGAGATTTTCTTGTCGAGTATTTCAATAAACATGATGAGCAACAACCATAATGGAGCTTCCCCTTGCAATTACAATCCCCCCTAAGGATCCCAAATTACAATACATGAGTAAACTCCAACATACACCAAAATCATGTCTCTAAAATTAGTACCGAGAGGATACTGAGAACTCTAAGGGCATAACCTTAATGCCTTTAATAAATTATCAGGAATTATATTAACAAAGACAAACCGATAGGGTAAGCGCATTATCAACATAATCCCTAGTGCTACAAAATAACAATATTTTATCAACAAAATAACACCTTGACATAATTGGTCCCACGAAGGCAAGCTCGCAATCATGCAAAGTACCCAAAAAAATACCACTTAACAAATCATCAGGAATTAAATTAATAAAGGTAAACTGATAGGGTAAGTGCATTATCAATATAATCACCAATGTCATATTATTAACAAAATATCAACAAAATAACACCTTAACATAATTGGTCTTATGAAGGCGAGCTCATTATCATGCAAAGTGTCCTAAAACAATAACAAAATACTTAAAAACAACAACTCTCATAATCAAATCGCATGAATAACAACAAAATAAACAGTTTTCAAAATATTACATATTAATTTATGCACAAAATAACATCAAAAATTATTTTAATCACCAAACATCAACTATAAGAGTGCACAATATATATCACGCCCAAAAATATCACAATGATACACAAAAATTTTCAGAGGCAAAAGAGGAGAGTTCCATATATTTTTAACAATTTTAATCTCTAGAAATTGTAGAATAAATAATAAATAGGCATGAATAAATAAATAAATTTCACCAAAAAATAAATTAAGGTGCGTGGAGAACAATGCAAAGAATGGAATTAAAAAATCAATTTTTTTATAAATCACACTCTCTTGCATTTTCCAAGACCGCGAGTGGGCGTGAGCGTGGGTAGATCACAACCTTTTTTCCTTACCCGTTTGACTGAATTCGGGTCACTTGATCTGATTTTGACCCAGTTCATGGTATGATGGGTTTTCTATTATATCTCTCTCGTTTTACATCTGTTTGACACGACTCTTCGGATTCAGAATTTCAAGATCTACTAAACCCCTTGAAAAAGTTTTGAAAATTTTGCATGAAATTTCTGTGATTTTGATTGAAAAAGTGAGTACAAAAATATGGGTTCAAACACAATATTTTAGCAATTTCTCCATTGTTTCTTAATGAAAATCTACGATTCAAGTGTCATTAAACTTAGAAAATTGAGATATCTAAAACCCCTAGTCAATTTTCAGAATTAATTCACAAAATTTATAGGTTGTTCAAACCCAATCCGTTACGTTTTCATGGGCTTTCTATTATGAAATTCTCACTATTTTATCAACTACTTGACATGATTCTTGTGTCTATGAAAATAAAATTTAGAGATTTTTAATAACCCTAAATTAATTTCTTGAACTGAACATCAAAAGAAAAAAAAATTATAAAATTTAAGTGTTTTAGGATTCTATGGGTTTGAGCAAAATTCTTTGTGAATTCACAACATTATAATGCAATATACATATTTTAATTATTTTTAGATTCAGGATAACCTGATCTACAAAAGCTCTCACCCAATTTTTAAAAAAAATTAATCATAAAAAAATTGAATTGAACATCACACGTTAGGATTTCAGGTTTCTTCAATTTTAAACCTCATACGATTTTTAGGTAAAATAAAAAATTGATAGTCATAATTAGGATTAAAACCATGCTCTGACACCAATTGTTGGGCCATAGGGAGAGCCCAAAAGAAAGGAAGATCTCTATCAATAGGCTAAGTGAGAAATCACAATAGTGAGTCTGACGTCATATCTTGACCCAAAATCTTAAGGCAATGAGTTTATGGGTCTTCTCACTTAAATACTATTCACTTAATCTATTCTTTACTAATGTAGGACTTCAACACTCCCCACATCAAGTGTAAGTCCCAACATTAGTAGGCTTCCCCTTAAACAGAAGTGATTCTGAGTATTAACGAGGTTACCAACTAAGACCCAAGTCTTTTTAATGTGCTCCACAACATGGGTTAGGGTCGAACCCGAGCACCATCCACTATCTCTAGATACTCGGCCTAGATGAACCATCGTCTCTGATACCACTTGTTGGGTCATAAGGGAAGCCCAAAAGTAGAGGAGATCTCCATCAATGGGCTAACTGAGAAACCATAATAGTGGGTCTAATACTATGTCTTGACCTAAAACCTTAAGGCAATGAGTCTATGTGTCTTTCCAATTATATACTCTTAATTTAACCCATTCTTTACCAATGTGAGACTTCAACATTCACACTTAAATTTCTAATATTCTTCCCTTCAAGTGTTAGTCCCAACATTAGTATGCTCCCCCTCAAGCAGAAGTAATTCCGAGTATTCACGGGGTTACCAATCAAGACCCAAATCTTGTTAATGTGGTCCACAACGTGGGTTAGGGCCAAACCCAAGCACCATCCACCATCTCTAAATACTTGGCCTAGACGAATCATTGTCTTTGATACTAATTGAAAGAAAATTTCCCAGATCTATTAATCCCAAAAATTTATGCATGTTAAAATATATAAAGAGTTTTATGGCTACCTTGAAAAGGCGCTGATGAGGAACTCATTGTTAAAACCCTTAAAAGCAATCTCAATGAGGGAGAAATACTATTTCTATCCCACAGTAGTCGCTAACACATTAGTATCAATGGAACAACTCTAAGCATTAGAGTTGCTAGGAATAGGAGTCTCTCCCTGTATATATAGAATAACAAATGGGTTAAACTTACCCACTATGGTAAAGCCATATACAGGACCCATAAAACAAAATCTACATATAAGCAGTGTTTTAACAACAATAGGCCCACTAACAATACTGATCACAATTTGGGCTAAACAAAATGTTCTAATAATTTTGACACCAAATTAATCTGAGTTTTATAAAATTATAATATAATTTATGTTAGTCCATAAAAAAAAATTCTAATATTAGCACTTTGCCCCTTGTGAGATTGTTGGGAATTTTTACGGATACATCACGAAGCGAAAAACAGGGATTCCCACTGAGGATCCATGCCAAAAAGCCATAATCCGAGTTTTTAAAAGATTTACCTCTTGAAGCGTGAATCACCAACACCATAATAGAAATGATGTCTCAGCGGTATCCACACGAACATCCAATGTCCGCAAAGAGGAGCCTCACGTCTCTCACACAGTGCTAGCTGCGAAGAGAAGAGAAGAAACCTGTTGCTCTCTCACTCACTTTTTTGTAGGTGCGGCTAGGGTTCAGAATTTTTGTGTATCTTAGCAGCCCCTTAGCAGTACTATTTATAATAGTGACTGCCTTAAATGAGTGTGAGCAGCAGCAAGGTAAGCTGTGCAACCCTAGACCCATCTCTTATGAGTCTGGCCCATATTTGAATCCAAGTCCAACTTAAATCCATTGCTCCAATTTTAGTCTGCTCTATGTGTGTGACCCTGCAGGTTCTTATTACGTTGGCAGTAATATTAAAATTCCATTTTTAATATTACAAGCAGTGAGTGGTATCTAGCAACACATCGCTGCTACCCAAGTAATAAGAATGTCAGTGATTTGACATAACCTTTCCGTGACCAATGTTTTCGTGTTGTTTAGTCCCTTTGTCAAGATATCTAGATTGAACACAAGGCATGGAATACGCCACCCTTGTATAGTCCAATCATTCGTTTCCTGATATTCGAGTAGACTTTGTAACAACAAATGAGATCAATATCTCATATTGACTCATTTGAGCATAGCCATGCATTTCACAGTCTCACTCAATCAGGGGGCTTGAGATATCGCTCCTGTTATGTAGGAGTGACAAATCCCATCTAGGTCACTCACATCCCTCTACATGATTTGCGGTATGTCCAATAACCAACTTTATAATCACCTTGTTACAGATGACGTTTGATGGCATTAAAACACACAACTCCTCATGTAGGAATCGTAGTGATTTCAGGTCAAAGGACCACAAACACCATTGTCACTATGAGAATCGCTTATGACACTCACGTAATGATCCATGTAGCGTTCTCATAGTGGGTCAGTCCAGTACATCATTACTCTAATATGTACCCATGTGAAGACTTGATATCTCATATCCATGACCCATGAGATATGGTCATCAGTCTCTACACATACTAGTCTCAATGTATTATTGTTGTCCTAATTAACAATAATACTTGACTAGGGACATTTAAGAATAGTGTTGTAACCAAAAGGATCTCACGATCAAGTCATCCACTTGATGTCCTATGGCATCAAACTTACTATTCTAAGGACTTTATTATGTTTATAAAAAAAGAACACAATAAATGAATTGCCTCATATATAAAATAGCATAATAGAATGTATGTAAATACAGAAAATGTATTGGCCTCTAGGGCATGCACCAACAATCTCCCACTTGCACTAGAGCCAATCAGGCATATATCTAATGCCTAAAGACCTAGTGTGACCCTCATGCTTCTCCTGTGCAAGAGGCTTCGTCAGTGGATCAGCAATGCTATTATCTGTTGGTACTCTGTATATCTTCATATCTCCTCTATCGATGATCTCTCGAATGAGATAGAAGCGTCTAAGTATATGTTTGGATCGCTGGTGAGATCTAGGCTCCTTAGCTTGTGCAATGGCTCCATTATTATCACAATAGAGGTCCACTGGGTCCACAATGCTAGGAATAGTGCCAAGTTCAATAATGAACTTCCTGATCCAAACGGCCTCCTTTGCTGCATTGGAGGCAGCAATATACTCAGCCTTTGTGGTAGAATCGGTGACTGTCTCCTACTTTGAACTCTTCCACTCACAAATTTCCACCATTTAGGCAAAAAACATAACCCGATTGCGATCTGGAGTCGTCCTTATCGGTTTGGAAGCTAGCATCAGTGTAACCTTTTATAACTAGCTCTTCCTCGCCTCTATATACCAAGAACGAATCCTTAGTCCTTCTCAAGTACTTAAGGATGTTCTTGATAGCAGTCCAGTGACTCTCACTGGGATCAGACTGGTACCTACTCGTCATGCTCAAAGCATACGAGATGTCTGGTCGAGTACATAACATAGCATACATGATAGATCCAATTGCAGATGCACATGGAATCTTGCTCATGCGATCCCTCTCATCCTGGGTGGAAGGGGATTGAGCCTTAGATAAGCTTACACCATGTGACATAGGCAAGAGTCCTTTCTTGGATTCATGTATGTTAAATCATCTTAACACTTTGTCTATGTATGTACTCTAACTTAGGCCATGCAGTCTCAGTGATCTATCTCTATAGATCCTGATACCTAATACATAGGTGGCTTCGCCCAAGTCCTTCATAGAGAATCAGTTTCCTAACTAAGTCTTTACAGACTGTAGGGTAGGAATGTCATTTCCAATAAGTAGTATGTCATCTACATATAATACCAGAAAGATAATAGTGCTCCCACTAACCTTCTTGTAGACACAAGATTCTTCTTCATTCTTGATGAAACCAAACTGTTTTATTGTATCATCAAAATGAAGATTCCAGCTTCTGGAAGCTTGCTTCAATCCATAAATAGATCGTTGCAACTTGCATACTTTTCTAGCATCCTCTGGAGTGGCAAAACCCTCAGGTTGTGTCATGTACTCATCTTCGAGAAGATTTCCATTAAGGAAAGTAGTTTTGACATCCATTTTCCAGATTTCAGAATCATGGTATGCTGCAACAGCAAGCAAGATCCGAATGGATTTAAGCATCGCAACTGGGGAAAAAGTCTCATCATAGTCTACACCATGAATTTGTTTGAAACCTTTAGCCACCAATCGCGCCTTAAAGGTATGCACATTACCATCTATGTGGGTTTTCTTCTTGAAAACCCACTTGCACCCAATGGGTTTTACCCCTTCAGGTAGGTCAACCAAGGTCCATACCTGGTTGGCATACATGGAATCCATTTCAGATCTCATGGCCTCAAGCCATTTCTCAGATTCTGGGCCAATAATGGCTTCCTAGTAAGTCACAGGCTCATCTTGATCCATGAGCAATACTTCACCTTGTTGGGTCATGAGATATCTCTTTGGTTGATGACGTATTCTGTTAGACCTACGCAGGTCTTGTGCTACTAGAGCAGATTGCTATTCCACAATATTTTGTGGAGGCTGCACTATTTCCACCGTTGGTTCATTGCTATTTTGTGAAACTTGAATTTCTTCAAGTTTTACTTTTCTCCCACTGGTTCCTTTGGAGATAAACTCCCTTTTTAGAAACACAGCTGTCCGTGCGACAAACACTTTGCCCTCAGTAGGATTATAGAAAAAGTATCCCTTGGTTTTCTTTGGATACCCCACAAAGAAGCATTTATCTGATTTAGGTCCAATCTTATCAGAAACTTGACGTTTCACATAAGCTTCGCAGCCCCAAATCTTCAAGAAAGACATACTGGGCCATCTCCCAGTCCATATCTCATATGGTGTCTTTTAAACCGTCTTAGATGGAACACGGTTAAGTGTGAAAGTGCATTGCAACGAGCATGTCCCCGAAGGAGCTTGGAAGGTTTGCATGACTCATCATGGATCGGACCATGTCCAACAAGGTCCGGTTCCTCCTTTCAGAGACACCATTCCATTGTGGTGTTCCTGGTGGAGTGAGTTGAGATATTATCCCACACTCTTTCAGATGATCATCAAACTGTTGGCTCAAGTATTCTCCTCCTCGATCTGATCGAAGGATTTTAATACTCTTGCCAAGTTGGTTTTGTACTTCATTCTTGAACTCCTTGAACTTTTCAAAGGATTCTGATTTGTGCTTCATAAGATATACAAATCCATATCTACTGAAATCATCAGTAAATGTAATGAAGTATTGAAAATCGCCTCTAGTGAGTGTGTTTGGTGGCCCACATACATCACTATGTATAAGGCCTAAAAGATCACTAGCCCTTTCACCTTGTCCGGTGAATGGGGCCTTTGTCATCTTCCCCAATAAACAAGATTCACATGTCTTATATGATTCGAAATCAAACGAGTCCAAGAATCCATCTTTATGGAGTTTGGAGATACGTTTCTCATTTATGTGGCCCAAACGACAATGCCAGAGAAAAGTTGGGTTCAGATCGTTTGATTTAAACCTCTTTGTATTTATGTTATAGATGGGCATTTCGAGATCAAGTACATAAAGTCCATTACTCAATTGTGCACTACCATAAAAAATGTCATTCATATAAATGGAACAACACTTATCCTTTATAATAAAAGAAAAACCTTTCTTGTCCAAACAAGAAACAGAAATGATATTCCTACTAATAGCAGACACAAAATAACAGTTCTCTAACTCTATTACAAGCCCAGTGGGCAAAGATAATAAATAAGTCCCTACAGCTAATGCAGCAACCTTTGCTCTATTTCCCATTCGTAGGTCGACTCGCCTTTCGTCAATGGTCTATTGCTTTTAGATCCTGCACATTTACACAAATGTGAGATCCACATCCAAAGATCTAATACCCATGATGCAGAAATAGATAAATTGACTTTAGTAACAAAAATACTTGAAGTGGAAGTCTCACTTCCCTTCTTCTTTTTGAGCTCCTCTAGGAACTTGGCACAGTTCCTCTTCCAATGTCCAGTCTGACCACAATAGAAGCATGTACCTTCCTTAGCCACTCCACCCACTGGTTTCAAGCCGAAGTGTTTGGCTTGGACTTATCCTTACCATTGCCCTTCCAGTTGTCCTTGGGCTTTTTCTGCTATTTCTTGCCCTTATTCTTTTGGACCATCATTATGGCCTTCCCTTTGCCTCTCATTAATGTTCTCGCTTCGATTCTCAACATGCCTAGCAGTTCTGGTAGTGATTTGTCAATCTCATTTATGTTGTAGTTCATGACAAATTGACTAAAACTTTCCGACAACGATTGCAGGACTAAGTCAATGGCCAATTCTTGGCCCAAAAGAAAATCGAGTCTCTCTAGGTTTTCAATGTACCTAATCATCTTGAGTACATGAGCACCAACAGGGCTTCCTTCTACTACCAGACCGAAACAATGCTTTAGAGACCTCGAATCTCTCATGCACAGTCCGCTCTTGATAGAGCTTCTTAAGGTGTACGATCATATCGTATGCAACCATGTTCTCATGTTGCTTTTGGAGCTCAGAGTTCATGGTGGCCAGCATTAGACATCCAATGTCCAAGGCATCATCTTGATGCTTCTTATAAGCATCTCTTTTAGTTCTAGGGGCATTAGCAGCAGGTGGCTCAGGAATAGGCTATTCTAAAACATACAGCTTTTTCTCTTGCTTGAGGACAATCCTCAAATTCTGTACTGGATCTAGAAAATTTGTTCCAGACAACTTGTCCTTCTCAAGGACAGATCGCAATGATAAAGTACCCGATGTGTTTGTTGCCATGGTAATCTATTAACAGAAATATGCAAAATATAAGTATCATGCTATAAATATATTTAATGAGGTCTTTCAATTAAATATGCCTCCCACTATTTTATTCAAGTCAATGACCCTCAGCATTGACTCAGAAAATCCCATCGTAAGATTTCATAGTGGGCCAAGATCCATATTTCACCTAGTTTTGAGTCAGCTTTGGCTGATCACCCAAAATTCAGTTATTTAGGTAGGAAACACTTTCCAATTACATCACATGTAACTCTTGGATAGTTGGGTGAATAACACTTATTCAAGTCCATCTAATGGACCAAAGCCCAACTTCATGCCTCTAAGCCTTCAATCCTATTGAAATGGCCTAGTTAAGTCAGACCCAATGATTGGCAGTTGGATATTACTTTTATCTCATCGCGTCTTACTAATATAGATAAAGGCATCCTGCTTTAGCAGACCTGCACTTGATCGATACTAGTCTTGACGAGTGCTACACATTGGAAGGCATCACATAATGACTTAATATTTGCTTTGAGGGAATTTTTATTATTATTATTACTAGATCTCACCATTTATTAAACTGTTTATCATACCATAAACATTATCCATGCATCTCATACATAAAAGCATATAATAAAAGTGACATGGTTATGGCCCCTTAGAGAGTAGCATTAACTAAGCTAGCTTCACCAAGCATCTCCCATCAACGTCCTCACTTGGTGCTGTCTTCTTGCCTCCACATCATAATTACATTATATAGAAACCTCTTTTACATTCGAGGGGAGTTAGGTGAGAAGAGAATGTACAATCAGAATGTAGAGAGAAAGGCACAACACGCAGGTCGTATTTATTAAAAAAATAAAATGCATAAAAAGAGGACTAAGGCCATAACCATGCACCATGTATCACAAAAACATATAAACTTATAACAATAATACATTATTATTTTTTACGAGTCATAAAATTGGATATAAAATATCGCATTTTTGAAAAACATGAACACTTCAAGCACCGCAGGGAACCCTTGCGCTGTCGTTCAACACTTGAACCTCAGGCGCCTCATTGGCGGCTTGACATCAACACTTGATGCTGCTGCCGCAAAACAAGAATAGGGTTTCCAAAACTCCTTGCGCTGCGCCTCTTGTGCAGAAACAAGGATTCCATAACCCCTGCTGCCGCAAGCTAAGAACAAGGTTTCCTAAACCCTTGCGCCGCGCATTGAGAATAAGGATTCCATAATGCTGTTCGTATCACATACATACCAGAAAGCTTCGTAAAAACATACATCTTAATACAAAATAGTTTTCACAGAACATATGAACATCTTCATGAAGTTTTGAAAACAACATCATGGTTTTGCATACAACATAAGAAACAGAATATGTTTTCGTAAAGGGTTTCATACGGTTTTCAGAAATAACATATTAAAGATCATATCTTTTGTCAAAAACAAGAACATAAAACATGCTATCTCATGTAAACGAAAATAGAAAATTGAATCATGGTTTGGCAAGACGCTCTGATACCACTATTGGAAATTTTTACGGATACATCACGCAGCGAAAAACAGGGATTCCCACCGAGGATCCATGCGAAAAAGCCATAATCCGAGTTTTTAAAAGATTTACCTCTTGAAGCGTGAATCACCAACACCGTAATAGAAACAATGTCTCTGCGGTATCCACATGAATAGACTCACGAATGTCCAACGTCCGCAAAGAGGAGCCTCACGTCTCTCACATAGTACTAGCTGCGAAGAGAAGAGAAGAAACCTGTCGCTCTCTCACTCACTTTTCTGTAGGTGCGGCTAGGGTTCAGAATCTTTGTGTATCTTAGCAGTACTATTTATAATAGTGACTGCCTTAAGTGAGTGTGAGCAGCAGCAATGTAAGCTGTGCAACCCTAGACCCATCTGTTATGAGTCTGGCCCATATTTGAATCCGAGTCCAACTTAAATCCATTGCTCCAATTTTAGTCTGCTCTATGTGTGTGACCCTGCAGGTTCTTATTACGTTAGCAGTACTATTAAAATTCCATTTTTAATATTACAAGCAGTGAGCGGTATTTAGCAATACATTGTTGCTACCCAAGTAATAAGAATGTCAGTGATTTGACATAACCTTTCCTTGACCAATGTTTCCGTATTGTTTAGTCCCTTTGTCAAGATATCTAAATTGAACACAAGGCATGGAATACGTCACCCTTGTATAGTCCAATCATTCGTTTCCTGATATTCGAGTAGACTCTGTAACAACAAATGAGATCAATATCTCATATTGACTCATTTGAGCATGGCCATGCATTTCGCAGTCTCACTCAATCAGGGGGCCCGAAGATATCGCTCCTGTTATGTAGGAGTGACAAATCCCATCTAGGTCACTCACATCTCTCTGCATGATTTGCGGTATGTCCAATAACCAACTTTATAATCACATTGTTACAGATGACATTTGATGGCATTAAAACACACAACTCCTCATGTAGGAATCGTAGTGATTTCAGGTCAAAGGACCACAAACACCATTGTCACTATGAGAATCGCTTATGACACTCACGTAACGATCTATGTAGCATTCTCATGGTGGGTCAGTCCAGTACATCATTACTCTAATTTATACCCATGTGAAGACTTGACATCTCATATCCATGACCCGTGAGATGTGGTCATCAATCTCTACACATACTAGTCTCAATGTATTATTCTTGTGCTAATTAACAATAATACTTGACTAAGGACATTTAAGAATAGTGTTGTAACCAAAAGGATCTCATGATCAAGTCATCTTGTTGATGTCCTATGGCATCAAACTTACTATTCTAAGGACTTTATTATGTTTATCAAAAGGAACACAATAAATGAAATGCCTCATATATAAAATAGCATAATAGAATGTATGTAAATACAGAAAATGTATTGGCCTCTAGGGCATACACCAACAATTAGCACTATCACTTTGTCTCTATGTGGTTTTGAATTTTGTCACTTGGCATCATGTTGTTCCTTCCATTAGCATTTTTCCCACTATTATTTCAGTTTATTACTATTTTGTCCAGTAGATATTTAAAAAAATAGAAAAAGATTGACAATTTTCAAATAAAAAAAGGGTAATTTTAACAAGTTTTGATAGTTAATATAAGTTAACACCCAACAATAATTACCAATATCTAAGTTGGAGAAGTTTTACATCAATACCCCAGCAATGTAACCATTGTTGTGGGTAGGGTGGGGACAAATTATCAACACAAAGATTAGGAAAGGGAAGGAAAAAGAATGGAGAAAGAAATTATGGGTCACTTACTAATGATTTACTAGTGTTCTAGCGCCAATTGGATAGAGTTGGTGGTTCATGCTTAACAATGCACAGTTGCAGTGATCAGTGGCGTTGTGACAATGCCCCAAATCCAAAAGAGAGAAATGCTTCTAAACCCAATTAGGTGTGTTCTACGATTTTAAGGCCTTTTAAATGTTAAACTAAACAAATTAAAAGCATTACGAGGCAAGGTGCTAATGTTATATACGACAAGGGGTAAAATGCTAAAATAAAACCACAAAGAGGCAAAATAATTTTTATTTTTTTTATTTTTATTTTTTTAGTTACAAGAGGCTAAGTAATTTTATCCTATACCGAAAGGGGAAAACTAAAATTAACCATTATTTTTTCGATAGTCAACTAATATGCAATGTGAGTAAGTTAGTTTGTTAGTTACGTTTAGTTACTCTGTTATTGTATAAATAGGAGAAAAGTACTTGTGTAATATCACAATTGAGTGTGAATAAAAATTAAGGAATTTCTTTAACTTTGTTTGTATAAAAATAAACTTTTTGATTCAAATAATTTCGAGGTTTATTCGAAAACTTAATTTGAATGTTATTTACTAAGTTATCATAAGTTGCATTATTGAGCTTGAATAAAGGTCACAAATACTCTGATTCATTTAGAATCGAGATTGTTGTGAAACTTGAGAAAGTTACCAAAGAAGTGGTAATTTTGATTTTGTTTCAAAAGTTTAGATCCAAAACACCAATAACTACACTTATGGATTTTTTGAAGACAAAAATGAAGATTTTGATAAAGAGACAGTAGTTGTTTAAAGATTACAAATTCAAATTCAAACCAAATGTAGTTTGAATTTAAATCACAAGTTAATAGCAGTTAAGTGTGTAGTATCCAAACAAGATGAGGATTGCTGTCAAGATTAGGTAGTTACTTTAGTCTTAAACACTTGTCAAAATCTTGTAGGAAAGATACTTACTTATATTATCTATAAATACTAAGAGGATGGAAACATTTAGGGGTTGAAAATTATTCACTTGCACACATCTCTAAACACGCTTAAGTCACCCTGACATACAAGAGCAAAGTGAGATTAGCCAAGTATGTTTCCATCCTACTTTCTTTATGTAAACTTTACAATTTCAATGCAAGTTCATTTATTTCTTAAGTCATTTATGTTTCTGTAAATTCTCTTTTACTCCCGATCAAGTGATCTTTTAAAGATCATTTGGTTTCTTTAACTTACTTTCATTTATCATTCTGCAATTTATTTTTCTGTTAAGTTTACATTATCATAATTTATTTTTCTATATTTTACTTTTCATGCAATTTAATTTGATTGCATTTATATGCCTTCTTTACTTTTGATTACAGTTCTTTGCACATTTTACTATTTTATTGAATTTGTTAAATTCTTATTCGATATTCATATTTCATGTGTTTAAATCAAAACTCATTCTGATATTTTGATTAAAAATAAACCACCAAGAACTTGAGAGTCCCTTTTGAGGAAGAGATTTCCTTCCCAAATTGATAATTGGAATCGAATTTGTCTTTAACAAAAACCACATTAAACAAATTGGCACACTTGGTGAGACCAGGTCAAGAGACTAGTTCGTAAAAGAATCCATTTAATTGTCTATGCAATTAAGAAGTGGAAAAATAATGCCAATAATGTCAGACAATACATCAATTAATGCTCAAAGCCCTCAAGCAGGGAATAATGGAGCAAATGGTAATAGGGACACTATAGTGTTTGGAACTTTGCCACAATTTCAAGATCTTGTAGTGAATGAAGTCATAACAACTAAAGGGATTCCTATTTCTAACTTAGAAAATAGGAGTCTTGGGGTGAATCGAACAGTGCCTTTGTATGAGTTGTCTCCTGGATTCACACCCTAAAATATTACACAAAATATAGGAACTGCCCAGGCTACATACACAAATGCAATACCAAATGTGTCACCAAGAAATCAAGTGGTAGGCACTAATGGCCAAGGGGCAAGGACTAGTGTAATTAAAACCGATAGGCTAAATATGGGAACAATGTCTGTCTTTCCAAATTTGTCGAAGGATATGTCTTTGATCCCTGTTGGGAACACGAATACAACCCTTAATAACATTTGACAACAAATAGATGGGAGTAGCCATAAAATGGTCAATATGTTAACTCATCAGATAACAACTATCATTATCCTGCTTATTGAATCAATGAATAATACCTACACAACGTTGGCTAGACAAATGAGTAGGATTGCTAATGTGTTTGGGAATCCAGATGAATCTACTAGCAATCGAGGGGGATATGCTCAAACAACATATTAAGATAATAATCAATTGGTGAATAATTAAACTATTAATAACCAACTTGATGATAATTAGCCAAGAGAAAGCCAACTTGGCCAAAATGTAGGTTTTCAATTAGTTAAACAAAATCATAATGTCGACAACCACCTAGAGAGAATCGGACAAAAGAATCAGACAAAACAATCTTGGGGGCATCAAAATATCAATTAGGTGGTTGAGTAAGTATTGAACAAGTATAGTTTTAATGTAGGTTATGGAAACTAACCCTATTTCATATCAGCATTCCCAGAATTTATCCAACAAGTAGAATTGCCTAGGGGATGGAAAACTCTAAAAGTTTTAACTAAGTTTGCTGGCGAAAGTGGAGAGTTAACTGTGGAACACATTGCTTGATATACAATCGAAGTAGGGGATATAGCTACTAATGAATATTTAAAAATGAAATATTCCCCTAGTTCTTTGACCAAGAATGCATTTACTTAGTTTACAGCTCTCCCACCTATTTCAATACACTTTTGGAATCAACTTGAAAGAAGCTTTCATGAACAATTCTTTAGGGGAAAAACTAAGGTAAGTCTGATGGATTTGTTTAACATTAAGAGAAATAACAGAGAATCCATAGATGATTATTTAGCGCGATTCTGACAAATGAAGGCTAGATATTTCGCAGTGATTCTAGAGTCTGAAGTTGTGAAAATGGTTGCTGGTGGGTTGGATTATTCCATTAGGAAGAAAGTTGTAAACTAACAATTATTAGATATGTCTCAACTTGCTGATAAGGTGAGAAGATAGAACAATTACAACTTGAAAAAGAAAAGGTCAAAAAATATTTCAGGAAAGAGCAAATTGCTTATGTTGAAACAAGTGACATATCAGAAAAAAATTTCACATAATCGAAAGGAGATGAAATTGCCTATGTTGAAATACATAAGGCTGAAGATGCAGATGAAGAGGATAATGAAGTTAATATTGCAGAATTACAATTTGGTCCTCCTTATGTATGTCCATATTTAAAGCCTGTTCGAGCTAAGGACAAAATGAAATACTCAAATAGGCAATCCTATAGTTTCGATATAACTAAGGCTGATCAAATTTTTGATATGTTACTAAAAGATAAGCAAATTAAACTACTTGATAATCATAAAATTCCTTCTTTCAAAGAGATAAAGGGTATAAAATACTGTAAATACCATCAAAAGTATGGTCATTTGACTAACAATTGTGTTCATTTCAGGGATTTGATCCTAAAAAGGAACCAAAGAAGGAAGGTTGAAATTTGAAGAAAAGAAAGAAAAAGAGATAAAGGTAGACACTGACCTTTTTAAGGTGAATGCAAGCTACATTAAGCCAATGAACTTAACACAAGTCAATATGGTAGATGTTGCTGAAGATGTTTTTCCTAAGGTCAACATTGAAGTTGATCTCGATGTGTTTGAAGACAATAAGAAAGAAATCTATCCGATGGCACGCGAGACTCTGGTAGAGTTCCTAATTTGAAAGAAAGAAGGAGAAAGAGAGGTTTCCCTGTGCCCAAGGTGCAGTGCAGCCGTTGACAAGCTGACTACTAAGTATTTTGAGGCTGTCAAGAAGCAAAAGTTGAAAGCTCCCATGACAAGCTCTAAGAAAGTTGAAATCCATAATTTGCCAATTAATCAGAAGTCTATGGTAATGGTTGATTTGACTAAGAATTTCAAGAAAGGAAAGACGAGGGTGTCACCTGAAAACGTGGTCAGTAACAAATGTATAAGGACCAACCCAAACTTCCAGAAGACTCCTTAGAAATACAAGCCTAACTAGCACAAGTTTGAGCTTGGGATGCAATATCCTATGGGAGGAAACACTGTTAAGCCAAACACTTCATATTGAAATGCATGACAGACTTCGAACTAAGGTAAAGGCCCTCACATATCAAAGACCCAGTGGAGGAAAGCCCAGAAATTGTAACAACATCAATAGGAAATGGCTCAGATACAGGTACAAGTTAGCCCTTATATTGAAGTGGTGAAAGGATCACCTATGAATCAAGCAAGAAAAGGTAAATAGTCAAGTCCCTTGGACGAGGACATGGTAACTGATTCATTCAAACTTGGTTTCAATGATGAGTTGGAAGCTATCTTTGAAGTGAACATGGTGTTTATGTTGCCTTCTAACTTTGCTACAACACCCAATGAAGAGGACATAGACACAGAAGAAGACTTTGAGGATGAGTTAGATAATGTTGACGAAAGTTAGTGTTTCGTCAAAGAAGACATCATCGAGGTCAAAGAAAATTCTGCTATCTTTGACTTCCCCACACAAGAGATAAAAGACTATCTTCGACCTCTTTTTGTCAAAGTAGTGGTGGATGAAAATTTGGTAAGTAAAGTATTGATATATGGTGGTGCTACAATCAACCTAATTCTAAAGAGTTTGCTAAAGAAATTTGGAAAGACTGAAACAGATCTGTTACCCCATAATATGGTAGTAACAGATTTCAATGGCAAGTCTTCGACTTCTGAAGGAGCAATGGCTCTTGAAATAAGGGTTGCATCTGTGACAAGGACTACTCTATTCATTGTGGTGCCTTCGAAAGCAAGTTATAATTTGTTGTTAGGAAGAGAATGGATCCATGCAGTTAGAGTGGTTCCTTCAACAATTCATCAAAAAATGTTCTTGTGGAATGAAGAAGGAGAGTTGGAGATGGTTGATGAACTATTAATATGTCATATTTTTATAGTTCAATTCTTTGGCTTTTCATGTTCTTTTTATATTTTTCATTAAATTTTGTTTGTGAGTTTCGTTATATTTTTAGTATTGTTTTAGTTGTGTTTTTACAATGCGTTTTGTGTATTTTTGTTAGGTAATTATACATAGAGAAGACTGGACGTTTAAAGGAGCAAGAAAAAGCATAAAATTTCATCAAGTGACTAGCGCTTGAGCGCTGGTGGTGGAGCGCTTGAGCGCCTGAAGTATATGCAGCAGCGGTGATTTAATGACCCAGTGCTTGAGCGCTGGTGAGCAACGCCTGAGCACACAACGCATAATAGTGCACATCCTGGTTTAAGTGGCTCTTAGTGCCCAAGTGTCCAAAAAGTCAGCGCCTAGGCGCTTGTTGAGTAACAGTAGATGTGAATTTCAATAAATAGAAGAAGTTATGCCAAATTCAATAAACTTTGCACATCACACAGAAAATCCCTAATCTTAAGAGAGTAGTTTCATAGCAGTAGACCTTAGAGGACAACTTCAAAGGGAGGATTTGATTCTTGAAGGCTTGAAGATCATAATTTCCATTAAAGGGGTTTTGATTTCTCTTTCTTTCTAGTTTTGCCCTTTCTTTGGGTATTGCATTTCATGGATTTGTATTCTGCTATGAGTTTGTTTGTATTGAATATGAATAGCTAAACCCATAGCTAGGGCTATGGGGGATCTTGTTTCCTAATCATTTAGGTTTGACTTCTAATTTGATTAAGGTAATTTCTTTTAGAGTTTATCATATTGTTTGCATTCTTTTCATAACTTGATCACTTTTGGCATGTGTTAATTCATTGTTTGACCGGTGACCATCCGCATTCAGTGAGTGGATCTATATGGTAAGCTTAGGATTAGATTGGTGAATGACCAAACATCAATTTTTCTTGCCAATGGAATTGATAGATATATTAGTTTATCTCTTGAATTGAAGCTTAATGCATTCCTAATTATTTCAACTAAATGACCAAATATATGATTTCATTTAGGAATAGAATATTATTTCATCCATGACCATTGAGATTCAATAACAGGTAAGAGAATAAAAGAATTACCTTACATCATAAATGAAAGAAAATCTAAATAATTGGATTCAAGTGAACCTTGCGCCCTACTCTCTCTCTCATTGATTATCTATACTATGTTTGATTGCTCATTATTTTTCTATATTTATTTTCCTTTATTTATTCTTGAATTTCTTCATACATTTTTTATTGTCTAAATAACAAAATTTTACGAATATAGTAATTACCACTTATTCCTCGTGGGGTCAATAACTGGGACTCAAGTCCTATATTATTCGGCGATAGAGTGCACTTGCTCTAGTGTATTTTACACATACCAATGGTCGAAGCAGATGATTGCTTATGCTATGTGTAGTAGAACCATGCAGATTTCAAGATGTACGTCCCTAGGCTGAAACCCTTCAACATTTGGGATGCGAGGGATTTCTGTCATTGGCTATTGGCCATTGAAGATTGTTTTGATGATAACAAACATGAAGATGATGGCAAGATCAAGTCCACGACCTTCAAGAATAGCTCTAAGACTTAGATCTTTGTGTAAAGGTAAAAATAGGTTCACATTTAAGCTCTAAACTTATTTTTCAAAGAACCCAAATAACAAACATGATTTTAAGGCTTCAAAATGATTTTTGATTTCTTAAGAAATAGCATTTAAGTGCTCAAAAGCTTATTGGAACATTTGGAAACAATTGGAAAGGTTTAAAAGCTGTTTAAAATGTTTTTCAAATAAGTTTATTCGAATAAAGGGTTCGTTATTCAAATAACCAAAGTCAGAATGCCAAGTTTCTCTTTTCATGAAGCTTTATTAGAATAAAGGTTTAAACCAAGCTTATGAGCCTTCTGTTTTAAGAAGCTTATTCGAATAACAAACTTGCTATTTGAATAAAAGCATTTTTCAAAATCTATTTTAAAAGGCTTTATTCAAATAACAAGTTCTAGAATCAAAATTCCTGTGAGCTATTTATAGTTTTATTCGAATAACACATGTGTTATTCGAATAAACAACTATACCGAAAATAGAAATAAATGGTTGGTTGATGGCATTTAATGCTCCAACCACCCTGATAATCTGCTAGATTATCTATTTTTCCATAGCTTTTTGAGTTGATTTCACCGCTTAAGCCTAACTTTTGACGTTGTTTTGATCTTAAGACAACTTTATTTTATCTTTTTAGTTAATTCATTCTAACTCGTTAGATTGAGTCATTTTGATTAGAATTATTGGTGTTTTATCTCATTTGCTAATGTTTAGATTGTAGGCACCAAAGGAAACAGGATAAAGCTCAACATAGTGAAGGAAGGTCACTAAAGTTTAGGCGCCAGGCGCCTAAATGCTGAGCGCCAAATGCCCAAATGTTGAGCGCCAGGTGCCTAAATACTGAGCGCCAGGCGCCCACTACACAGTAAGCTTCACATTCTGAAGCCCAGGCGCCAGGTGCCCAAATGCAGAGCGTCAGGTGCTCAGTATATAGTAAGCAACATCTTCTGGAGTCCAGGCACCAGGCGCCTAAAGTCTGAGCGCTAGGCATTCACCCTCTTGAGACTCAGTTTTAAGTGAAGTCCAGGCGCCAGGCGCTGGACTCCTGAGCGCCAGACACCCTGCTCATTCCTGATACATATAAAAACATGTTCTTTCCAAAAATAGGAGATCTTTTTGGCAGCTAGGAAAATAGGATAGGAGGAGGAAACCCTATTTTGAACAGCTCTACGGTGTTTTGAAGGGAGGAGGCATGGAAACGACTTGGACCTTCATCAACTCATGGAGTTTTCTTTGATCTCTTCTCTTATGTTAATTGTTGTTGCTGTTTTCATGTCTAGGTAAATCTCCTTTGTTGGGATTAGGTGGATTTTGATAGATCTTGACTATTTTTTTATTGGACTCTATTAATATAAGTTGTTATTTCTATTTGGAGTTTATGATCTATTTTCTTAATGCTTTCTAAGGATTGAATTTCTTTAGAATGATTTTAGGGTTATATGTTGAATGGAAATTTAATATATAATCATGCTATGAGATTATAAACCTTACTTATCTTTAGGCTAGGAATAGTCATTGATTTGCTCGTTGCTTTCTTGAATTCTAAATCCTAATGATTGTTTCTTTCTGGAATCGCCTAAGGAATTAGGGGTTTTATTTGGGAATAAAGAATCAATTGCTTAAGGAATTAGGATTTGATTATTTTAGAGAATTCGGTAACAAAATAAGAATATCAACTTGTGTTAATCCCAATTGATTTGCAGCAAGTGAACTCAGATGAAGCTTGATCCCAACTCTTTCATTAATTGAACTTTTTGTCGTATCGCATATTAAGTGTTTGTTGAATTGCCAAACATAAAAATCCAAAAATATTATCATTACTTTTGTTCTTTCATTGCTGTGTTAGTTTCTCTAGAGCTCTCTTTGATCCAAATTTTGGTTTAAATAGTAGCTAAGTTTGTGAATTGGTAATTGATCATTGATCCCTAAGAACGATATCCAATTTTCTCACTGTTTTTATTACTTGACGATCCGGTACACTTGCTGTGGCCTCATCAAGTTTTTGGCGCCGTTGCTAAGGATCGATATTACCAATATTGGTAATATCGAAGGCAGCTACTAGTTTAAACATTTGTTTTTTCTTTCATTTATTCATTATTGTGTTTAGTTTTCTTTATTTTACTTATTCTAGTACGTTTAGAATTTTCTATCTAAATTTTTGCATTTTGTTTAGTTATTTTTAGTTTGACACATTGTCTTCATTGTATGCAAGGTAAAGTTCATCTGAATCAACTTCTTTTTGACCCAAAAATAAGAAGGATTGAAAGAGCTTTGAGAAAGCAAATAAGAAAACAAAGAAGGAATTTGGATAGCACTCAAATAGCTATTGAAGACATGGTGGACAATGGAGAAAATAGATCCCCCAATGGAGAAAATGTAGATCCTCCACTACCACATCAACATATTAGGACTCTCATGGATTACTCTATTCCTAACATGGATTGGTGTGGGGCGAGCATAGTAAGACCTCCGGTTCAAGCAAACAATTTCGAATTGAAGCCGGCTCTACTCCATTTGATTCAAAACAATCAGTGTGGGAGATTCGATAATGAGAACCCACATGCACACATACAAGGTTTCCTTCAAATTTGTGATACTGTGAAGTTGAATGGAGTGAGTGAGGATGCCATTCGTCTGATATTATTTCCTTTCTCCGTGAGGGACAAGGCTAAGAGCTGGTTGGATCCATTAGCAAGAGGAAGCATAACTACCTAGGCAATTTTGGTACAAGAATTTTTGACAAGGTATTTCCCTCCGTCAAAGGCTGCAAAGTTGCAAAGTGAGATCACATTATTCAGGCAGTTTGATGGGGAGTCTCTCAGTGAAGTGTGGGAGAGATTCAATGAAATATTGAGGAAATGCCCATACCATTATTTTGACTTCTGGATCCATGTGCAAAGCTTCTATAATGATATGCTACCTCAAACTAGAGCAATGGTTGATGCTGCAGCAGGCGGGGCCTTGAACTATAAAAATCTGGAAGAAGCTTGGGACTTGTTTGAAATAATGGCCAACAATGACTACCAAAGAAATGGGGAAAGAGCAGTGGTGAAGAAATGATACTTGGAGGTTGATTTGATGAATGCACTTTTAGCTCAGAACAAAATCTTGACTCAACAACTTGAGAATCTCACGAAAAAGGTTGACATTCTTAAGGTGAATGCAGTAAGTAATGCTCATTTGTCGTGTGATTTTTGTAGAAGAGAACATGACAATGTAAATTATACGGGTAACATGTTTGGATCTCCATCTCAAGAATAAGTCAACTTCATGAACAACCCTCCAAGGCAACCCAATAATCCTTACTCCAACACTTATAATCCGGGGTGGAGAAATCACTCGAACTTTTCATGGAGTAATCAACGTAATCAAGGCAACTAAGCTCCATAAAGACAACAATTTTCATACTAAGGTCCTCCTCAACACTCTTCACATCAAGGTTCTTCATCTCAAACTCCACCTATTGAGAAGAATGCTTCTTGGGAAATACCTTTAGAGAAACTAGCTTCTCAAACCTCCTCTTTTGTCCAAAAGACTACTGATTTCATGGATGAGACAAGAGGTGTGCTTGGAAATCAAGATGCTTCAATCCGTAATCTAGAAACTCAAGTGGGCCAACTTATAAAATAGATGTCAGGGAGACTTCCAGGCAATTTGCCCTATGATACTGTGGTAAATCTAAAGGAGCAATGTTATGCAATCACTTTGAGAAGTGGTAAGACTTTAGAAGAAGACAAGAATAAAGCATCTGGATCTGCAGAAAATCAGAGTAAAAATATTGAGGTTCCGAGTGAAGAGATTTTATCTGAGAGTGATAGTAAAGAGGTTGAAGTTAAGGAGGAACAATCGAGAATGCAGAGAAGAAAGAAGATTTGGAGCTGAAGAAAATAGTTGATCCTTCACTCTATGCTAAACTTCCATTTTCTTAAAGATTTAAGAAGGAGATTTAAGAAAGGCAATTCTCCAAGTTCTTAGATGTCTTTAAAAAGTTATAGATTAACATCATTTTTACTGAAGCACTTGAACAGATGCCCTTTTATACAAAGTTCATAAAGCACTTGCTATCTAAGAAGAGGAAGTTGGAAGAAGATGAAACTATAGCACTTCCAGAGGAAGCTACCATCCAAGTTAAGGGATCCTGGAAGTTTTAATATCCCTTGTACTATTGGGCAGTTGAGCATTGATAAGGCTTTATGTGACTTAGGAGCTATCATTAATTTGATGCCATTGTCTATCTTGTGCAAGCTGGGAATTGATAAAGTTAAGCCTACAATGGTTTCTCTTTAACTAGCAGATCAATCAATCAGACATCCATATGGTATTGTAGAAGATTTGCTGGTAAAAGTTAACAAATTTATTTTCTCAGTTGGCTTTGTGGTTTTGGATATAGAAGAGGATGCTGATATCCTGCTTATTCTTGGGAGACCATTCCTAGCAACATCAGGAGCGTTGATCGATGTACCTAGAGGAGAGCTTGTTTTGAGGGTGGATGGAGATCAAGTGATTACAAATGTTTTTAATAAGTCTACCCTAATATCAGATCTTTATGCCCCTGTTAATTGCATTCAAAATAAATCTCAAAAGGGGTTGGATGGTAAGAACTCTTCTTCATCCAATATTGTTGACTTTCCTACTTCCAAGATTATTGATGAAAAGGAGAAAGGTCCTCCTCTATATGAGATTGCTGGTACAGAGAAAGCTCCTTCCCTTATCCAAGGTTCACTAAAAGCTAATCACTTATCTGTTGAAAAATTGAGACCTCCATAGCCTGATGAGATTTCGTATGCTAAGGTGTTTTTAGAACAACCAGGTTCAAGCCAAGTTCCAAATGCCTTTGGAGGGGATTGCAAGGTCAATGACCAAGAATGGTGGCAAAGGTCTTAGAAAAGAAAAGTGTCATCCTACTTCTCCTGTTTCAAGCCACCGTGATGAGTTGAAGAGGCAACGTCGAGCTAAGGACATTAAACAAGCGCTTCATGAGAGGCTACCCATGCTAGGGAGTTTTCCTAACTTTAGTTTTGCATTTGTTTATGTTTTTCTAATCTTTCTTTTGTTTTGTTAGCTTTGTTGCATCTTTAGTGTGTTAGTTAATTCTAGAATTTTGTGTGTAAGTGCTTTTGTTTAAGTTTAGAGTGTGTGAACTCATTTTGTCTTTCTAATATTCTTTTCATGCATGATTTGTAATTTAGTTAGATGCGTTCTCCAATTGATGTCTTTGAAAAAAAGGGGGAATGAATTTTTTAGGCTCTTAAAAAAAAATCTTTCTGCATAATTCTGCAGAGGAGTCTAGGCGCTAGGCACCTATTTCTTAAGCACTAGGCATTGAAAATCTGCATTTGCCACTTTCTGCATAATTATGTAGAATAGTATGGGTACTAGGCGCCAGTAATTCAAGCGCTAGGTGCTATCTAGAAGTCCAAAAATTAGGACTCTCAACCTTATGAGCGCTAGGCGCTTCAAACAGAGCGCTAGGCACTCAATTTTTTACAGAATACCCCTCCTATGAGTTAGGCGCTAGGCGCCACATATATATATAGGCGCCACATATATATAGGCGCTAGGCGCTGGTTCATCCCAAAAAAGGGGCCTCTCGACCTTATAGGCGCCAGGCACCCTATTTTCAAGTGCTGAGCACTCTGAGCTAAAGAAAGAAAAGACCCTCTTGGGTCTGAGGGCGCTGGGCACCCATTATGCAACGCTAGGTGCTATTTGCTAGAAAAAAAAGGGGCCTCTCGGCCACTCAAGCGCTAGGCGCCTGAGATTCGAGGGCTAGGCACTCATTTGAGTTAAAAAAAAGTAAGAAAACCTTTTTTTTTTACCTCACGTAGCACCCACTCTTCACTCTCTGTTTCACCTTTACACACAGAAAACAGACCCCATCTTATCCTCACGTCTATAGGTCTCCTTCTCCCCTCACTATAATTTCATTTCACTTCCTCTCTATCCCTTGTCACGTTCTCTCTCACGCGTCTTCTCTCTCCTTGTGTTTTCTCCTTCTTCGTGCTTTTTCTCTCCTCCATTGTTGCCCTCTTATGGTAAGTTGTCTTTTTCTAATTGTTCTCAAGCTTAATTATTATCTCTATTTGGTTGTTACTCATTTTACAATGATGGTGGGTTTTCTTTGGTGTTTTGAATGATGAGAGTGTCCTCATTTTTTGTGAGATTTGAATGTAGGTTTGGGGTTAGGGTTTGGAATTGTCAATTTGGGGGTTGTTGAAGTATGAGGGATTTTGAGAATTTATGAGAGTGGTGATGAAATTAAACCCTCCATGAAGCCATTGGATTATTCAATTTTGGAATGCAGGGGTTTAATTTTTGAAATTTTGGGATTATTGTGCTTGTTGAATAAATTGAAGTTTGGGGTTGCATTTGGGTTGTTCAAGAGGTTTAATTGCCTTATGTAGAATGTTTGCACCCCTAAGTGTTATCCCTTTGTGCAAATGTCACCCTAAGTTTGTGAACATGTTTGAATTGTGGGAGTGGTTTTATCTTCAGCATGTTCAATTATGTGGAGGCATTGTCTTTTGCATTTCACATGCGCATACAGTTGCAAATTGATCTGTCTCAACCATGGTTGCTACATGATCTTGCTTGGGCTTTGTTAAATGCATATTATATATACTGGTTGAGTTATTGAGTTGCATTACTGACTATTGGTATTTTGAAGGTACCCTTATGGCTTCAAAGCTTCCTGTCCGGAGAAATTGAAAGAAAAGAAAGTCAGAGGTATCTTCTTCAAGAGGTCTGACTTTTGATAGCACCCGATTCCGAATAGAAGAACATGAGATGAGGTATAAGGCAATGCAAAAAAAGAGAAATAATTCAAGAGCGAAAATTGGAACTGACTGGTAGGAAAATTGAAGAAATAGACAAAGCAATTGAAACTAGAAGATGGAGGACTTTAGTTTCCTACCCCAAAATAGCTTATTCTGAAATGGTGATGGAATTTTACTCAAATGCCTATGCCATAGACAAAATAGAAAAAAAAAAAGATGAAAGCTTTGTGAGGGGAAAAAGTGTGCCATTTGATCGTAGGACGATAGACACTTTCCTGGGTACAAAGCCATATTAGGTTGGAAACAATGGTTGGCAGGATCATCAGCGCTACATAGTGAAAACTGAAGGTATTCTTAGCACATTATGCTGACCAGGAGCCCAGTGGACGAGCACTAAGGGAGGTCAACCCAAAAAATTGTCCTCCATTGATTTGAAGATAATTCCAAAAGTCTGGGCATCTTTTCTAGTTACCAATATCTTACCCTGTGCAAACAAGTCAGATGTTGATATGTTAATAATTTCAGCTCTTAAATATCCTTTGTTTGATCTAATTGGATTCCATATGTGCTCAATTGTTGACATTTAGCTAAGTTTCTTATTTAGAGTTGTCTTTGGATGTTTATTGTGAAACTATGCTTAAATGTGGTTATAAACACTCATATATGTATTGTGATTTTCAGGAGATCTATGAGTGATGGAGTCCATTGGCATTGAACCATTAAGGAGAGACTTAAAGACTTGAGGAAATCAGTATCAACCCCTAGAAGCAAAGGAAGAAGGGCATTCATGAAGAATCAAGGTTGGATTTGAAGCAAGTGATCAATATGGCCCATGTCAAATGACACGGGGTAGGCTGTGTACTCCTCTGACTATGAAGACTGGAGTTTTTGGACCAACACGGCCTATGACAAATGACACGGGGTGGGCCGTGTACTTCTCTGACTTCACGAGGAAGAATCGATTTTCAGCCTTGACCGAGAACACGACCCGTGTCAAATGACACGAGGTGGGCCGTGTTCTTCTCTGACTTTGGAATTAGCTGGAGTTCTGTCACAGATTCAGACACGGGTAGGGCCGTGTCATCGGCTCAGAAGTTTAATTTCGTGTTTTAATGCTAAATTAGGTATCAAAACCTATAAATAAGGTTGCTTAGAGTCCCTAGGGGAGATCTGGACAGAGAGCCGTCAAGAAAACTGAGAGAAACACAAAGACCAAGAAAGAGAGGGATTCGATTGAGGATTGGAGACTCGGATTCGAGCGATCAAAGATCAATCATTCTCAAGCCTTGAAAACTAGTTTGATCTTTAGTTTTTATTTTCTTCTTTTGCTCTGAACAATATTTTTCTTTGATTCTTCTTTTATTTTTAAATTTGCCATGTGTGGCTAAACTCCTAAATTGGTTAAGAGAAGATGAAACTCTAGTTTTGATTATGTGAATCTTGCATACTTCTTTATATCAATTCCATTATGTTTTTATTCATATGTTTCTATTCTTAAATCAATATAAAGGTCTTTATATTCTTGCCAAACTTCGAGAGTGGTAAAACTAGGATTGCTATGCGCGATTGCGGTAGTATAACTGGTGAAACATATGATCTAAGTAATTTAATCTCGGTGTATGATTAGATCTTAGTGTGATTGGTTTTCTAATTCTTAATGCAATCATTAGGTAGGTGTAAGAGCGGTTGCTTTACAAATAACTAATGGTTAGGGTTTGATTTGAGTGGTTGCTGAATTAAGCGAAACTTAAGGAAGACAAGGTATTTATCTCACAATCACATAAGAACATAATTGATCATGTTGGTATAAGGAGTATGTAAGTTAGCATAATCATATAAATCTAGTGGTGGATTCCATCTCTTAACTAATTTCTTTAACTTGATAATTTAATTTGTGTTTACTGTTTTGGTTTAAGTTTATTCTCTTTTGTTAGTTTTAATTAACAAAACCTCATTTTTAATTTTACTATTTATTTTTCATCAGAGTTTAATTTAGGAATGGGATTGATAGTGTCAATTGAATTGGTTCTCTGTGGATCGACCATTGCTTACTACAACTGGTTGCAAAGTTTTTATATTTTTGGTGGAACTTGGCAACTGTTTTTTAATATTAATTTTTAATCATAATCCACACAACACCAGATGTCAAGGTGGATCGAGCTCAAATGGTGTTTGCCATAATGAGAGGGTTAAGCATAAACATAGGTGACATTATTGCCTCAAATATCTAAGCCATAGCAAACTCCTCTTCAAAAGCACTAGCATACCCATGCTTAATCACTATGTTGTGTGAAAGAGCCAGGGTGCCCAAAGAATAGTTTCAGCCTATGAAGAGCCCTTCTTCCATCAAAATGGCCTATGTTGTCAAGTTTTGTAGAGTGAATGATGCACAACTAGTGGAAGGTCAAGCACCTGCAAGAGTGACGCAGCTGCAAATTCATCAGAGGTCTCAAAAGCAAAGACTTGCATCACTCGAGCAATCAATGTCAACTATTCACCACAACATAGAAGTCGGATAGAGAATGATGAATGTGTTAAGAGAAGACAACAAAGGGCTTGAGACTATGTTGCAAAAGTTGGGCGAAAAATTTGTTCTCACTTTGGGACCGATGAACTCCAAATATGATGAAGAGATAAGGAACTATGTTAATTGGAGATCATTTGAAGAGGAACAAGTGAGCAATGACCAAGTTGGAGAAGACCAAGAAGAGGAAGATGAAGAAGGAAAAGACCAAGAAGATGAATCTGCTGAGTCTGAAGAAGAAGATGATGACTAGCCAAGAAAGCCTCAAGGGAAGTAAAGAGCAGTGGAGGAATTTGGAAAAGGATATTCACAGAGCCCATCAGATAACCTTGATTTCCTTCTTTTTTATTTATTTATTTATTTCTTTATTTATTTTTGTGTGTGGTAGATTTCCTTTATGTTCGTAGTCCAATTGTTTTATTTTATATTGTGTGGTTGTTCAATTGAGTCAAGCCAATGTTAAACTATTTGGAGTTTACTGTTGTGAGTCCCCATGTTTGATAGTATCATTATAATGTGAGCCAACCATGCATGCCCTTCCTGTTAGGAAAACTTGGAAGCTTTATGAACTTATTTCTTAGATTATGGTACTTGAATGAGGATTATGATTTCCATGCATGAATCTTATAGCTTATTGCTAATGTACTTAGTGATTTTTGTGATTGGATTTCATAATTCATCCTTGGGAGTTGTTTTGAGCCTTCAATATTTTCGCTTTGATGAGAGGTCACTTGTGAGTTTTTATTCTCCTAACTTTGCTTGAATCTCATTTGCATTTCGTGACTTAAGCAATGCATCAACTTGATAAAGGCATTTTTGTTGTTATACCAGATAGTCATATAGCCAACCAAATGAAGTTTGTGTCTATTGTGTTGCCCCTTTGAGCCTAATAAACTGAATTCTTTGTTTGACCTATACAGCATACCTTAGCCAAAATAATTAATGTCTTATCCACTCAAAAGGAGTAGGTGAGCATTGAATTTATTGACTCTGTGGGTTAATAATGTATTAAGTTTGGGTTTACCATTTTGCTATTTGAAAGAAAAATGATGGTTATAAAACCAGGTCTTTAAAAGAAGAAGAAGAAGAAGAAGAAGAAGAGAAAAATAAGAAAAAGAAATGAAAAGAAAATTTGTATGGGAAAAAGGGAAAGAGAATCAAGAGGAGCGTAAATTCATGAGGCGAAGTGCAATGAAAGTCTTAATGCTCACTTATTCTCTAGGGTATTAGCCTGACAAATCCTATATCATCCACCCTTAACCTTGACCCCATTACAACCCATAAAAAGTCCTTTTGATTGTTGCATCTGTGAGTTGTGTGCATGTATGTTTGAGATGAAAAGTAAATTCAAGGAGGGTGAGCTCAATAAGTAATGATTGAGGGAAACACAAGCCCAAATATAAGTGACTGAGAGTCTCTTTTCACCTACAGAAAATTTTGAGTGACCCAATTATCAGGTGTACTTTGCTTCCATGTTCATTAGCTTTCAAGCTGTAATTGATCAGTGCATGGTTATGATGATCCCTATTTTTGACCCTCTGAGTTTCAATTACACAGTTGAGAGTTCTACTTTCAGGAATGCATGTATGAATTGATTTGCTGTCACTTTGATGCTTTTGAATTGTGGGATACTCTTGGTTTATTCTATTCAGTTCAGCGTTGGTGTTTGACTTGTGGAGTTGTCTTTTTGTTTGGTTAGTTTGTTATTCTATTTTGCTTAAGGACAAGTAAAGTTTTAAGTTTGGGGTGGTGATAATCAGCTAGATTATCTATTTTTCCATAGCTTTTTGAGTGGATTTCACCACTTAAGCCCAACTTTTGATGTTGTTTTGATCTTAAGACAACTTTATTTTATCTTTTTAGTTAATCCATTCTAGCTCGTTAGATTGAGTCATTCTGATTATAATTATTGGTGTTTTATCTCATTTGCTAATGTTTTGATTGTAGGCACTAAAGGAAACAGGATGAAGCTCAACGTGGTGAAGGAAGGTCACTGAAGTTTAGGCGCTAGGCGCCCAAATGCTGAGCGCTAGGCGCCCACTACATACTAAGCTTCATATTCTGAAGCCCAGGCGCCAGGCGCCCAAATGCAGAGCGCCAGGCGCCTAAATGCAGAGCGCCAGGCACTCAATATACAATAAGCAACATCTTTTGGAGTCTAGGCACCAGGGGCCCAAAGTCTGAGCGCCAGGCGCTCACGCTCCCGAGACTCAGTTTTAAGTGAAGTCCAGGCACCAGGCGCTGGACTCTTGAGTGCCAGGTACCCTGCTCATTCCTGATATATATAAAAACCTGTTCTTTGTAGAAATTATAACACCCTTTTGGGGATGTCACATTTTTTTTAATGCAATAAAATAAAATCTTACCTAAGTTGTAAAACATTTGGTACATACATAATATGAGTTGTAAATTTTTTTTCCTTTTTATATTTATTAATGTTAAATAAAATAACACGGAACACAAAATAAGATAAAACATAATCACACACCATAATATACATATGATTTTTGTCTGAAGTATACAATTAATTTACAACTACAAATATTTAATAAAGCAGTAAAAAGTCAGTATAATACTAAAACATAACACCTAAGACATGAGCCCTTGTCAAAAGACAAATTCCCTAGTTGGGAATGTCTTGACCGATAGAAATTTGACCCAAAAATATATCGAAGTTCTCTCTAGGAGTGTGGTGAAATTCATTCCACAACTCCCTAATAGGTAAAATAACCTCTACGAAAGCAACCGTATAAAATGAAGTAACAAACCCATGGCGAGTCTTACTTACTGATAAAGTAACGTCACCACTGTATTCTATGTGTCCTGTGCCCCAGTGGACATACCAAGCCTCAGCGCCTTTGAGAAACTGTAGTCTAAAGAAGCCTAATTGACCTCTCCTTGCCGCCATTGTAGTCTTCATTGATATAAACATAAAATAGAAACAGACAGAACAATACAATAAAGAGGTGAGACAATCTACATCATTACCAGCATGGCAATAAAGAAAATGACAATACAAATAAATATCACAGTAATACATACCATTATATCATGTACAGTATATCAAGTTAATACATCATACATTCTATCACAGATTGTAGTAAACATTAAAATTCAGATAATGAATGATAACACACACTAAGTCGTTCCTACTCCATGGAGCTAAACACAGATATCTGAGAGAATGATCCGAAAAGAACTAATAGTACCTCAGGCTGCCCAACCAAACTATTACATTGTCCAACGTCATGCCTATAGTCCACAGTCCAAAATATCGTGTAGCAGTACACAGTCCAATACATCGTGCATTACAGGCATTGTACATAATAATCTTTATAAGATCTCGATTAAGAATAGTACTTGTCGAGATCATTAGTGTGTTGCCCGTTACCACGGCCCAGAGGAGCAACCCACTATCCATATGTGGAATTCTCCGCACACTAATACCTCCAAGTTCATATAATGAACCACACTACGCCTATCACACCCACAACACGGTGTAATTCATCTCTTCAATCAATCGCCAATTATCAACCAAATTGACACAAGTCTCAATGCATGATTTAGAATCAAAATTATAAAAATACCCTTAATCTCGATATATTACCATATTTATGAAAATACCCTCAGTCTCAATATTCTAATATATAGTATGTCTCCACTTGACAGTACTATTTCTCAACATGCCCGAGTCCACCACTTTGGCTCGACAGTAAAACTCACTGTTCCATTTAGTCGCATAGAAATTTTATCGTGTTTTCACAATCGCGTCGCTTTTACAAATGTTTTTAAATTGCGTAAATATATTTTGATATTTTTGAACATCGCGTAATGTTTTTAAATCATTTTCTCAATCGCGTAGGATTTTTAAATCATTTTCTTAACCATATAGCTTAAAGTCTTTATTTTAACAATGCATAGGCTTTATTTAGTACTTTTAAACTACGTAGAATATTTTCCTTACGTTATAAATATATTACGGAATCTTTTCATTTTATTTGTCTGATTTTAGTAAATTTTGGCAGTATTTTGCTTAGAAAATCAGTATATGGTATTTTTGACGTTTTTCTCTAAATACTATTCATTTGAACCTTACCCAACAGTTACACCTTGAAACTTGCTAACGCGCTTCAAAACTCAGAGAGTGAGCTCTACGTTAGTATTTTTCAAGTGTTCGCTTTATTTCTTAGTTATCACAAATCCTTCTAACCTAAAATTCTAAAACTAACTTTATTCATTTTATTTCTCAAAGATTCATTGGAATCAAATTCTTTTGTAGATTAGTTACTTAACCTACCTTAGAAAATAAATTTGGAATTCAAATATACATTAAATGGCATGTTGGCCAAAATCGATCTAAATCAATCTCAAATTCATTATTTTACCTAGATTCATTAAAATCATTGTTTTAGAAAATGATTGAGAACATTTTGGTTCTCTTTTTCTTGGAGAAGTCGTGAGCTCCTTTGTGTTCTTTGGAACACTCATGCAATCCTTACATGTTATTCACATCCTACATTAATAATCATATATTTATAAACACATGCAAATTATTTTAAAACTATAGACATACTTGCAAATAAAATCAATCACAAAATAAGAAAGCATTAAACAAACACAAATGAATCCTTATGGATTCTTAACACACAAACAATCTATTTTCTCATCACCACACAAGGTTGATGAGATTAAATCTCCCTCTTATCTCTTGAAGACAAAGATCTCCTAGTCTCCTCCTCTCCTTTGATTTTCGTGTGGCCCTCAAAATAAATCCCTTTAGGGAAGTAAACGAAAGCTTAGATTTTGAAGTAGAAGGAGTAGGTTTTTGACAAAACCTTCTAAAAAAAAAGTGTTTAGGATGTTGTTTAGCTTTAGGAAAAGCTAAGAAGAAAAATTATAGAAGATGTATGGTGGTGTTGGGTGCTTGGGCCGAAAACTAGAGAGAAAATGGAAAGGAAAGTGTTCTTGAGTTCTTGGTATTTTTGAGAGAATAGAAGGCTTATATTTAGGTGAGTGAAAAAGTGAATAACAAGAGTGAAATGGGAGGGTGCTGCTGTGAGTGGCTTGTGGGAGAGATTAAGAGATTTACTTGAACCAAAATATCACAATTTTGAGTGCACATGGCCTATGTCACACTTGGTCATGCAATGGTCACTTGGATGGTTCAAGAACAATAGAGAACATGGTGAATTGCCCTCATTGGCCGTGTGGCTCCTAGGGATTTAGGGCTTAATTTGATTTCAATTAAAGCCTAATTGCATACTAATTAAATAGCTAATTAATTAGGTTAGGTTTCCTAATTACACTTAATTATCATTCTTATTACATAACTAATTAATTAAATATATAATTACATATATCATAGCTTCTAAACAAAATTAGGATATCTAATTAGTAATTAGATTATAACTAATCAATAACTAGGTTAGTCTACTTAGTTCCTTAATTAGGTAATTAGATTAACCAAATTAAGTTTAATTAGCTACTAAGTGAAAGTCAAGCCAGTATATTTGACTCAATCCTAGCCATTGAATTTAACTTTGTTTCCTATCCATTGAACTAATCTAAGGTAGATATCACTTAGTGATTTAATTAGAATTGCTCTCACACCATTGATTTGATCAACGGTTATGATCAAAGGCATCTAAAACAAGCTTTACATCTAATGGTCCTTAATGAAGTCCATGCTTCTTTATTTGACTAATTCCTACTAGTTTAGAAATTTTAAGCCACTTTCGTTGACTGGTTCCTATTAGTTCAAAATTTAGTCCAGTCAGAATCGTTGACTACTACTCTAAATGCAGGTCCCACAGACTTTTTCGGGTCCATGATCATTTTGAAGCAGATTTCTACTATTTTTGAGACAGTAGGTACTGTCAAATAAAATAAAATTATAATAATATAAAATTATTTTATTGCACAGTTAAATCCTACAAATTAAAAGATTAATATATATATCAATCAGAATTGGGTTTAGTAAAATCGCCCAGCTCCAAATAATTAAAATAAGATTTTTTCGGCCAGAAAATTATTATTTTCTTGATTCAGAGCAAATCACATACAACAATCAAATACACTCACAAAACAGTCAAATTCCATTTACTACTCACAAAAATTACAAAACAGTACATTTAGGATTATATTGTAATTAACCCAAAAGTTGGAGTGTTACAGAAATAGGAGATCTTTTTGGCAGTTGGGAAAAGAGAATAGGAAGAGGAAACCCTATTTTGAACAGCTCTACGGTGGTTTGAAGGGAGGAGGCGTGGAAACGACTTGGACCTTCATCAACTCATGGAGTTTTCTTTGATCTATTCTCTTATGTTAATTGTTGTTGCTGTTTTCATGTCTAGCTAAATCTCCTTTGTTGGGATTAGGTGGGTTTTGATGGATCTTGATTGTTTTTTATATTGGATTCTATTAATATAAGTTGTTATTTCTATTTTGAGTTTATGATCTTTTTTCTTAATGCTTTCTAAGGATTGAATTTCTTTAGAATGATTTTAGGGTTATATGTTGAATGAAAATTTAATATATAATCATGCTATGAGATTATGAACCTTGCTTATCTTTAGGCTAGGAATAGTCATTGATTTGCTCGTTGCCTTCTTGAATTATAAATCCTAATGCTTGTTTCTTTCTGGAATCGCCTAAGGAATTAGGGGTTTTATATGGGAATAAAGAATCAATTGCCTAAGGAATTAAGATTTGATTATTTTAGAGAATTTGGTAACAAAATAGGAATATTAACTAGTGTTAATCCCTAATTCATTTGCAGCAAGTGAACTCAAATGAAGCTTGATCCCAACTCTTTCATTAATTCAACTTTTCGTCATATCGCATATTAAGTGTTTGTTGAATTGCCAAACATAAAAATCCAAAAATATTGTCATTGCTTTTGTTCTTTCATTGCTGTGTTAGTTTCTTTAGAGCTCCCTTTGATCCAAATTTTGGTTTAAATAGTAGCTAAGTTCATGAATTAGTAATTGATCATTGATCCCTGAGAACGATATTCGATTTTCTCACCATTTTTATTACTTGACGTTCCGGTACACTTGCCGTGGTCTCATCAAGTTTTTGGCGCCATTGCCAGGGATCGATTTTACCAATATCGGTAATATCGAAGGCAGCTACTAGTTTAAACATTTGTTTTTTCTTTCATTTATTCATTATTGTGTTTAGTTTTCTTTATTTTACTTATTCTAGTACATTTATAATTTTCTATCTAAATTTTTGCATTTTATTTAGTTATTTTTGTTCTGACACATTGTCTTCATTGTATGCGAGGTAAAGTTCATCCGAATCAACTTCTTTTTGACCCAGAAATAAGAAGGACTGAAAGAGCGTTGAGAAATCAATTAAGAGAACAAAGAAGGAATTTGGATAGCACTCAAATAGCTAGTGAAGGCATGGTGGACAATGGAGAAAATATATCCCCCAATGGAGAAAACAATGGAGAAAACAATTGAGAAAATGTAGATCCTCCACCACCACATCAACCTGTTAGGACTCTCATGGATTACTCTATTACAAACATGAATAGGTGTGGGACGAGCATAGCAAGCCTCCAGTTTAAGCAAACAATTTCGACTTGAAGCTGGCTCTACTCCATTTGATTCAAAACAATCAGTTTGGGAGATTCGATAATGAGAACCCACATGCACACCTACAACGGTTCTTTCAAATTTGTGATACTGTGAAGTTGAATGGAGTGAATGAGGATGCCATTTGTCTAAGATTGTTTCCTTTCTCTATGAGGGACAAGGCTAAGAGCTGGTTGGATTCATTAGCAAAAGGAAGCATAACTACCTGGGCAACTTTGGTAAAAGAAAATTTGACAAGGTATTTCCCTTCGTCAAAGGCTGCAAAGTGAGATCGCATCATTCAGGCAGTTTGATAGGGAGTCTCTCAGTGAAGTATGGGAGAGATACAATGAAATATTGAGGAAATGCCCACATCACTATTTTGACTTCTGGATCTAAGTGCAAAGCTTCTATAATGACATGCTATCTCAAACTAGAGCAATGGTTGATGTTGTAGCAGGCGAGGCTTTGAACTATAAAACTCCGAAAAAAGCTTGGGACTTGTTCGAAATGATGGCCAACAATGACTACTAAAGAAATAGGGAAAGAGCAGTGGTGAAGAAAAGATACTTGGAGGTTGATTCGATGAATGTGCTTTTAGCTCATAACAAAATCTTGACTCAACAACTTGAGAATCTCACGAAGGGTTGACACTCTTAAGGTGAATGCAGTAAGTAATGCTCCTTTGTCTTGTGATTTTTGTAGAGGAGAACATGAGAGTATAAATTGTCTGGGTAATATATTTGGATCTCCATCTCAAGAACAAGTTAACTTCAAGAACAACCCTCTAAGGCAACAAAATAACCCCTACTCTAACACTTATAATCCGAGGTGGAGAAATCATCCAAACTTTTCATGGAGTAATCAAGGTAATCAAGGCAGCCAAGCTCCACAAAGACAACAATTTTCATACCAAGGTCCTCCTCAACACTCTTCGCATCAAGGTTCTTCATCTCAACCTCCACCTATTGAGAAGAAGGCTTCTTGGGAAAAAGCTTTGGAGAAACTAGCCTCTCAAACCTCCTATTTTGTCCAAAAGACTACTGATTTCATGGATGATACAAGAGGTGTGCTTAGAAATCAAGATGCTTCAATCCATAATCTAGAAACTCAAGTGGGCCAACTTGCAAAATAGATGTCGGAGAGACTTCCATGTAGTTTGCCCAGTGATACTGTGATAAATTCAAGGGAGCAATGTCATGCAATCACTTTGAGAAGTAGTAAGACTTTAGAAAAAGACAAGAAGAAAACATCTGGATCTATAGAAAATCAGAGTGAAAATATTGAGGTTCCGAGTGATGAGGTTTTATCTCAGAGTGATAATAAAGAGGTTGAAGTTAAGGAAGAACAATTGAGAGTGCAAAGAAGAAAGAAAGACTTGGAGCTGAAGAAAACAATTGATCCTTCACTCTATGCTAAACTTCTATATCCTCAAAGATTTAAGAAGGAGATTCAAGAAAGGCAATTTCCCAAGTTCTTAGATATCTTTAAAAAGTTATAGATTAACATCCCTTTTACTGAAGCACTTGATCAGATGCCCTCTTATGCAAAGTTCATGAAGGACTTGCTATCTAAGAAGAGGAAGTTGGAAGAAGATGAAACTATAGCACTTACTGAGGAGTGCAGTGCCATTATCCAGAGGAAGCTACCACCCAAGTTAAGGGATCTTGGAAGTTTTAATATCCCTTGTACTATTGGGGAGTTAAGCATTGATAAGGCTTTATGTGACTTGGGAGCTAGCATTAATTTGATGCCATTGTCTATCTTGCGCAAGCTGGGAATTGATAAAGTTAAGCCTACAATAGTTTCTCTTCAACTAGCAGATCAATTAGTCAGACATCTATATGGTATTGTAGAAGATTTACTCGTAAAAGTTGATAAATTTATTTTCCCGGTTGGCTTTGTGGTTTTTGATATGGAAGAGGATGCTGATATCCCGCTTATTCATAAGAGACCATTCCTAACAACATCAGGAGCGTTGATCGATGTACCTAGAAGAGAGCTTGTTTTGAGGGTAGATGGAGATCAAGTGATTATAAATGTTTTTAATAAGTCTGCCCCAATATCAAATTTTTATGCTCCTATTAATTGCATTCAAAATAAATCTCAAAAGGGGTTGGATGGTAAGAACTCTTCTTCATCCAATATTGTTGACTCTCCCACTTCTAAGATTGTTGATGAAAAGGAGAAAGGTCCTCCTCTCTCTGAGATTGCTGGTACAGAGAAAGGTCCTCTCCTTATCCATCGTTCACTGAAAGTGAATCGCTTATCTGTTGAAAAATTAAGACCTCCATGGCAAAATAAGATTTCGCATACTAAGGTGTATTCAGAACAACTAGGTTCAAGTCAAGTTCCAAACCCCTTTGAAGGGGATTGCAAGGTCAATGACCAAGAATGGTGGCAAAGGTCTGAAAAAAGAAAAGTGTCATCCTACTTCTCCTATTTCAAGCCACCGTGATAAGTTGAAGAGGCAACGTTGAGTTAAGGACATTAAACAAGCACTTCATGGGAGGCAACCCATGCCAGGGAGTTTTCCTGACTTTAGTTTTACATTTGTTTTGTTAGCTTTGTTGCATCTTTATTGTGTTGGTTAATTCTAGAATTTTGTGTGTAAGTGCTTTTATTTAAGTTTGGAGTATGTGAACTCATTTTGTTTTTCTACTATTCTTTTCATGCATGATTTGCAATTTAGTTAGATGCGTTCTCCAATTGATGTCTTTGAAAAGAAAGGGGAATGAATTGCTTAGGCTCTTAAAAAAAAAATCTTTCTGCATAATTCTGCAGAAGAGTCTAGGTGCTAGGCACCTATTTCTCAAGCGCTAGGCGCTAAAAATCTGCATTTGCCACTTTCTGCATAGTTATGCACAAGAGTATGGGCGCTAGGTGCCAGTAATTCAAGCGCTAGGCGCTATCTAGAAGTCCAAAAATTAGGACTCTCGGCCTTATGAGCGCTAGGCGCTACAAATAGAGCGCTAGGCGCTCAGTTTTTTACGGAATACCCCTCTTGTGAGTTAGGCGCTAGGTGCCATATACATAGGCGCCAGGAGCTGGTTCATCCCAAAAAAGAGGCCTCTCGGCCTTATGGGCACTAGGTGCCCTGTTTTCAAGCGCTGAGCGCTCTGAGCTAAAGAAGGAAAAGACCTTCTCGGGTCTGAGGGCACTGGGCACCCATTGTGAAGTGCTAGGTGCTATTTGCTGGAAAAAAAAGAAGGCCTCTTGGTCACTCAAGCTCTAGGTGCCTGAGATTCAAGCGCTAGGCACTCAGTTGAGTTAAAAAAAAAAGTGAGAAAACTTTTCATTTTTTTTACCTCACGTAGCACCCACTCTTCACTTCCTATTTTACCTTCACACGCAGAAAACAGACCCCCTCCTATCCTCACGTCCATAGCTCTCTTTCTCCCCTCACCATAATTTCATTTCACCTCCTCTCCATCCCTTGTCACGTTCTCTCCCACGCGTCTTTTGTCTCCTTGTGTTTTCTTCCTCTTCGTGCTCTTTCTCTCCTCCATTGTTGCCCTCTTACGGCAAGTTATCTTTTTCTAATTGTTTTCAAGCTTAATTATTATCTCTGTTTAGTTGTTACTCATTTTGCAATTGATGATGAGTTTTCTTTGGTGTTTTGAATGATGAGAGTGTTCTCATTTTTTGTGAGATTTGAAAGTAGGTTTGGGGTTAGGGTTTGGAATTGTTAATTTGGGGGTTGTTGAAGTATGAGGGATTTTGAGAATTTATGAGAGTGGTGATGAAATTAAACCCTCCATTAAGCTATTGGATTATTCAATTTTGGAATGTAGGGGTTTAATTTTTCAAATTTTGGGATTATTATGCTTGTTGAATAAATTGGAGTTTAGGGTTGCATTTGGGTTATTCAAGAGGTTTAATTGCCTTATGTAGAATGTTTGCACCCCTAAGTGTTATCCCTTTGTGCAAATGTCACCCTAAGTTTGTGAACATGTTTGAATTGTGGGAGTGGTTTTATCTTCAGCATGTTCAATTATGTGGAGACATTGTCTTTTGCATTTCACATGCGCATACAGTTACAAATTGATCTGTCTCAACCATGGTTGCTATATGATCTTGCTTGGGCTTTGTTAGATGCATCTTTTATATACTGGTTGAGTTATTGAGTTGTATTACTAACTTGAAGGTACCATTATGGCTTCAAAGCTTCATGTCTGGAGAAATTCAAAGAAAAGAAAGTTAGAGGCATTTTCTTCAAGAGGTCCAACTTTTGATAGCACCCAATTCTGGATAGAAGAACATGAGAAGAGGTATGAGGCAATGCACAAAAGAGAAATAATTCAAGAGCGAAAATTGGAACTGACTGGTGGGGAAATTAAAGAAATAGATAGAGTAATTGAAGCTAGAAGATGGAGGACTTTAGTTTCCTACCCCAAAATAGCTTATTCCGAAATGGTGAAGGAATTTTACTCGAATACCTATGCCATAGACAAAATAGAAAAAAGATATGAAAGCTTTGTGAGGGGAAAAAATGTGCCATTTGATCGCAGGACGATAGACACTCTCCTGGGTGCAAAGCCGTAATGGGTTGGAAACAGCGGTTGGCAGGATCTTCAGCGCTACACAATGAACACTGAAGGTATTCTTAGCACATTATGCTGACCAGGAGCCCAGTGGATGAGCACTAAGGGAGGTCAACCAAAAAAATTATCCTCCATTGATTTTAAGATAATTCCAAAAATCTGGGCGTCTTTTATGGTTACCAACATCTTACCCTGTGCAAACAAGTCAGATGTCAAGGTGGATCAAGCTCAAATGGTGTTTGCCATAATGAGAGGGTTGAGCATAAACATAGGTGACATTATTGCCTCAAATATCCAAGCCATAGCAAACTCCTCTTCAAATGCACTAGCCTACCCATGCTTAATCACTATGTTGTGTGAAAAAGCCAGTATGCCCAAAGAAGTGTTTCAGCCCATGAAGAGCCCTTCTTCCATCAACATGGCCTATGTTGTCAAGTTTTGTGGAGTGAATGATACACACCCAGTGGAAGGTTAAGCACCTGCAAGGGTGACGCAGCCGCAAATTCATCAGAGGTCTCAAAAGCAAAGACTTGCATCACTCGAGCAGTCAATGTCAACTATTCACCACAACATGGAAACCGAATTAAGAATGATGAACATGTTGAGAGAAGACAACAAAGGGCTTGTGACTATGTTGCAAAAGTTGAGATAAAAATTTGATCTTACTTTGGGACCAATGAACTCCAAATCTGATGAAGAGATAAGGAACTATGTTAATTGGAGATCATTTGAAGAAGAACAAGTAAGCAATGACCAAGCTGGAGAAGACCAAGAAGAGGAAGATGAAGAAGGGAAAGACCAAGAAGATGAATCCGTTGAGTCTAAAGAAGGAGATTATGACTAGCCAAGAAAGCCTCAAGGGAAGTAAAGAGCAGTGGAGGAATTTGGAAAGGGCTATTCACAGAGCCCATCAGATAACTTTGACTTCCTTCCTTTTTATTTAATTATTTATTTCTTTATTTATTTTTTGTGTGTGGTAGATTTCCTTTATGTTCGTAGTCCAATTGTTTTATTTTATACTGTGTGGTTGTTCAATTGAGTCAAGCCAATGTTGAACTGTTTGGAGTTTACTGTTGTGGGTCCCTATGTTTGATAGTATCATTATAATGTGAGCCAACCATGCATGCACTGCCTGTTAGGAAAACTTGGAAGCTTTATGAACTTATTTCTTAGATTGTGGTACTTGAATGAGGATTATGATTTCCATGCATGAATCTTATAGCTTATTGTTAATATACTTGGTGATTTTTGTGATTGGATTTCATAATTCATCCTTAGGAGTTGTTTTGAGCCTTCAACATTTTCGCTTTGATGAGAGGTCCCTTATGAGTTTTTATTCTCCTTACTTTGCTTGAATCTCATTTGCATGTCGTGACTTGCGTAATGCATCGACTTGATAAAGGCATTTTTGTTGTTATGCCAGATAGCCATATAGCCAACCAAATGAAGTTTGTGTCTATTGCGTTGCCTCTTTGAGCCCAATAAACTAAATTCTTTGTTTGACCCATATAGCATGCCTCAACCAAAATAATTAATGTCTTATCCACCCGAAAAAAGTAGGTGAGCACTGAATTTATTGACTCTATGGGTTAACAATGTACTGAGTTTGGGGTTACCATTTTGCTATTTGAAAAAAAAATTGATGGTTATGAAGACAGGTCTTTAAAAGAAGAAGAAGAAGAAGAAGAAGAAGAAGAAGAAGAAGAAGAAGAAGAAGAAGAAGAAGAAGAAGAAGAAGAAGAAGAAGAAGAAGAAGAAGAAGAAGAAGAAGAAGAAGAAGAATAGGAGAAAAATAAGGAAAGGAAATGAAAAGAAAATTTGTATGGGAAAAAGGGAAAAAGAATCAAGAAGAACGTAAATTCATAAGGCGAAGTGCAATGAAAGTCTTAATGCTTACTTATTATCTAGGGTATTAGCCTGACAAATCCTATATTATCCACCCTTAACCTTGACCCCATTACAACCCATAAAAAGTCCTTTTGATTGTTGCATCTGTGAGTTGTGTGCATGTATGTTTGAGATGAAAAGCAAATTCAAGGAGGGTGAGCTCAATAAGTGATGACTGAGGGAAACATAAGCCCAAACACAAGTGACTGAGAGTCTCTTTTCACTTACAGAAAGTTTTAAGTGACCCAATTATCAGGTATACTTTGCTTCCATGTTCATTAGCTTTCAAGCTGTAATAGATCAGTGCATGGTTGTGATGATCCTTATTTGACCCTCTAAGTTTTAGTTACACAGTTGAGAGTTCTACTTTCAGGAATGCATGTATGAATTGATTTGCTGTCACTTTGATGTTTTTGAATTGTGGGATACTCTTAGTTTATTTTATTCAGTTCAGCGTTGGTGTTTGACTTGTGGAGTTGTCCATTTGTTTGGCTAGTTTGTTATTCTATTTTGCTTGAGGGCAAGCAAAGTTTTAAGTTTGGGGTGGTGATAATCTTCCAAATTATCTATTTTTCTATAGCTTTTTGAGTGGATTTCACTGCTTAAGCCCAACTTTTGAAGTTGTTTTGATCTTAAGATAACTTTATTTTATCTTTTTAGTTAATCCATTCTGACTCGTTAGATTGAGTCATTCTGATTTGAATTATTGATGTTTTATCTCATTTGCTAATGTTTTGATTATAGGCACTAAAGGAAACAAGATGAAGCTCAACGTAGTGAAGGAAGGTCACTGAAGTTCAGGCGTCAGGCGCCCAAATGCTGAGCGCCAGGCTCCCACTACATAGTAAGCTTCATATTCTGGAGCCCAGGGGCCCAAATGCAGAGCGCCAGGCACTCAGTATATAGCAAGCAACATCTTCTGGAGTCTAGGCGCCAAGCGCCCAAAGTCTGAGCGCCAGGCGCTCACCCACCCGAGACTTAGTTTTAAATGAAGTCCAGGCGCCAGGCGCTGAACTCTTGAGCACCAGGCGCCCTGCTCATTCCTGAAACATATATAAACCTGTTCTTTCTAGAAATAGGAGATCTTTTTGGTAGCTGGGAAAGGAGGATAGGAGGAGGAAACCCTATTTTGAACAGCTCTACGGTGGTTTGAAGGGAGGGGGCATGAAAATGACTTAGACCTTCATCAACTCATGGAGTTTTCGTTGATCTCTTCTCTTATGTTAATTGTTGTTGCTGTTTTCATATCTAGCTAAATCTCCTTTGTTGGGATTAGGTGGATGGATCTTGACTATTTTTTATATTGGATTCTATTAATAAAAGTTGTTATTTCTATTTTGAGTTTATGATCTCTTTTCTTAATATTTTCTAAGGATTAAATTTCTTTAGAATGATTTTAGGGTTATATGTTGAATGGAAATTTAATATATAATCATGCTATGAGATTATGAACTTTGCTTATCTTTAGGCTAGGAATAGTCATTGATTTGCTCGTTGCCTTCTTGAATTCTAAATCCTAATGCTTATTTCTTTCTAGAATCGCCTAAAGAATTAGGGGTTTTATTTGGGAATAAAGAATCAATTGCTTAAGGAATTAGGATTTGATTATTTTAGAGAATTCGGTAACACAATAGGAATATTAATTTGTGTTAATCCCAATTGATTTGCAGCAAGTGAACTCAGATGAAGCTTGATCCCAACTCTTTCATTAATTGAACTTTTTGTCGTACCGCATATTAAGTGTTTGTTGAATTACCAAACATAAAAATATTGTCACTGCTTTTGTTCTTTCATTGCTATGTTAGTTTCTTTAGAGCTCCCTTTGATCCAAATTTCAGTTTAAATAGTAGCTAAGTTCCTTAATTAGTAATTGATCATTGATCCCTGAGAATGATATCCGGTTTTCTCATCATTTTTATTACTTGACCATCCAGTACACTTGTCGTGGTCTCATCAAGTTTTAGGCGCCGTTGCCAGGGATCAATTTTACCAATATCGGTAATATCGAAGGCAGGTACTAGTTTAAACATTTGTTTTTTCTTTCATTTATTCATTATTGTGTTTAGTTTTCTTTATTTTACTTATTCTAGTACGTTTTTAATTTTCTATCTAAATTTTTGTATTTTATTTAGTTATTTTTGTTCTGACACATTGTCTTCATTGTATGCGAGGTAAAGTTAATCCGAATCAACTTCTTTTTAACCTAGAAATAAGAAGGACTGAAAGAGCTTTAAGAAAGCAATTATGAGAACGAAGAAGGAAATTGGATAGCACTCAAATAGCTGTTGAAGACATGGTGGACAATGGAGAAAATAGATCCCCCAATGGAGAAAACAATGGAGAAAATGTAGATCCTCCACCACCACATCAACCTGTTAGGACTCTCATGGATTACTCTATTCCTAACATAGATGGGTGTAGGGCGAGCATAGCAAGACCTCCAGTTCAAGCAAACAATTTCGAATTGAAGCTGGCTCTACTCCATTTGATTCAAAACAATCAGTTTGGGGGATTCGATAATGAGAACCCACATGCACACCTACAAGGGTTCCTTTAAATTTGTGATACTGTCAAGTTGAATGGAGTAAGTGAGGATTCCATTCATCTGAGATTGTTTCCTTTCTCTGTGAGGGACAAGGCTAAGAGCTGGTTGGATTCATTAGCAAGAGGAAGCATAACTACCTGGGTAATTTTGGTACAAATTTTTTTAACAAGGTACTTCCCTCCGTCAAAGGCTGCAAAGTTACGAAGTGAGATTGCATCATTCAGGCAGTTTGATGGGGAGTCTCTCAGTGAAGCATGGGAAAGATACAATGAAATATTGAGCAAATGCCCATACCACTATTTTGACTTCTGGATCCAGGTGCAAAGCTTCTATAATGACATGTTACCTCAAACTAGAGTAATGGTTGATGCTGCAGCAGGCGGGGCCTTGAACTATAAAACTCCGGAAGAAGCTTGGGACTTGTTTGAAATGATGGCCAACAATGACTACCAAAGAAATGGGGAAAGAGCAGTGATGAAGAAAAGATACTTGGAGGTTGATTCGATGAATGCACTTTTAACTCAGAACAAAATCTTGACTCAACAACTTGAGAATCTCACGAAGAAGGTTGACACTCTTAAGGTGAATGCAGTAAGTAATGCTCCTTTGTCGTGTGATTTTTGTAGAGGAGAACATGAGAGTGTAAATTATCTGGGTAACATGTTTGGATCTCCATCTCAAGAACAAGTCAACTTCATGAACAACTCTCTAAGGCAACAAAATAACCCCTACTCCAACACTTATAATCTGATATGGAAAAATCACCCAAACTTTTCATGGAGTAATCAATGTAATCAAGGCAACCAACCTCCACAAAGACAACAATTTTCATACCAAAGTCCTCCTCAACACTCTTTGCATCAAGGTTCTTTATCTCAACCTCCACCTATTGAGAAGAAGGCTTCTTGGGAAATAGCTTTGGAGAAACTAGCTTCTCAAACCTCCTCTTTTGTCCAAAAGACTATTGATTTCATAGATGAGGCAAAAGGTGTGCCTAGAAATTAAGATGCCTCAATCCGTAATCTAGAAACTCAAGTGGGCCAACTTGCGAAACAGATGTCGGAGAGACTTCCAGGCAGTTTGCCCAGTGATACTATGGTAAATCTAAGGGAGTAATGTCATGCAATCACTTTGAGAAGTAGTAAGACTTTAGAAGAAGACAAGAAGAAAGCATATGGATCTGTAGAAAATCAGAGTGAAAATATTGAGGTTTCGAGTGAAGTGGTTTTGTCTCAGAGTGATAGTAAAGAGGTTGAAGTTAAGGAGGAACAATCGAGAGTGCAAAGAAGAAAGAAAGACTTGGAGCTGAAGAAAATAGTTGATCCTTCACTCTATGCCAAACTTACATATCCTCAAAGATTTAAGAAGGAGATTCAAGAAAGGCAGTTCTCCAAGTTCTTAGATGTCTTTAAAAAGTTATAGATTAACATCCCTTTTGCTGAAGCACTTGAACAAATGCCCTCTTATGCAAAGTTCATGAAGGACTTGCTATCTAAGAAGAGGAAGTTGGAAGAAGATGAAACTGTAGCACTTACTGAGGAGTGCAGTGCCATTATCTAAAGGAAGCTACCACCCACGTTAAGGGATCCTGGAAGTTTTAATATCCCTTATACTATTGGGGAGTTGAGCATTGATTAAGCTTTATATGACTTGGGAGCTAGCATTAATTTGATGTCATTGTCTATCTTGCGCAAGCGAGGAATTGATAAAGTTAAGCCTACAATGGTTTCTCTTCAACTAGCAGATCGATCAATCAGACATTTGTATGGTATTGTAGAAGATTTGCTAGTAAAAGTTGACAAATTTATTTTCCCGATTGGCTTTGTGGTTTTGGATATGGAAGAGGATGCTGATATCCCACTTATTCTTGGGATACCATTCCTAGCAACATCAGGAGTGTTGATCGATGTACCTAAAGGAGAGCTTGTTTTGAGGGTGGATGGAGATCAAGTGATTATAAATGTTTTTAATAAGTCTACCCCAATATCAGATCTTTATGCCCCTGTTAATTGTATTCAAAATAAATCTCAAAAGGGGTTGGATGGTAAGAACTCTTCTTCGTCCAATATTGTTGACTCTCCCACTTCCAAGATTGTTGATGAAAAGGAGAAATGTCCTCCTCTCTCTGAGATTGCTGGTACAGAGAAAGGTCTTCCCCTTATCCATCGTTCACTGAAAGCTAATCACTTATCGGTTGAAAAATTGAGACCTCCATGACCTGATGAGATTTCGCATGCTAAGGTGCATTCAGAACAACCATGTTCAAGTCAAGTTCCAAACACCTTTGGAGGGGATTGCAAGGTCAATGACCAAGAATGGTGGCAAAGGTCTGAGAAAAGAAAAGTGTCATCCTACTTCTCCTGTTTCAAGCCACCATGATGAGTTGAAGAGGCAACGTTGAGCTAAGGACATTAAACAAGCGCTTCATGGGAGGCAACCCATGCTAGGGAGTTTTCCTAACTTTAACTTTGCATTTGTTTATGTTTTTCTAATCTTTCTTTTGTTTTGTTAGCTTTGTTACATCTTTAGTGTGTTAGTTAATTCTAGAATTTTGTGTGTGAGTGCTTTTATTTGAGTTTAGAGTGTGTGAACTTATTTTGTCTTTCTACTATTCTTTTCATGCCTTATTTGTAATTTAGTTAGATGGGTTCTCCAATTGATGTCTTTGAAAAAAAGGGGGAATGAATTGCTTAGGCTCTTAAAAAAAAATCTTTCTGCATAATTCTACAAAAGAGTTCAGGCGCTAAGCACCTATTTCTTAAGCGCTAGGCACCGAAAATCTACATTTGCCACTTTCTACATAATTATGCAGAAGAGTATGGGCACTAGGTGCCAGTAATTCAAGCGCTAGGCGCTATCTGGAAGTCCAAAAATTAGGACTCTCGGCCTTATGAGTGCTAAGCGCTACAAACAGAGCGCTAGGCGCTCAGTTTTTTACAGAATACCCCTCCTGTGAGTTGGGCGCTAGGTGCCACCTACATAGGCGCCAGCGCTAGTTCATCCCAAAAAAAGGGCCTCTCGGCCTAATAGGCACCAGGCGCTCTGTTTTCAAGCGCTGAGCGCTCTGAGCTAAAGAACGAAAATACCCTCTCGGGTCTGAGGGTGCTGGGCGCCCATTGTGAAGCGCTAGGCGCTATTTGCTGAAAAAAAAAGGGGGCCTCTCAGCCACTCAAGCACTAGGCGCCTGAGATTCAAGCGCTAGGCGCTCAGTTGAGTTAAAAAAAAGTGAGAAAACCTTTTTTTTTGCCTCACGTAGCACCCACTCTTCATTCCCTGTTTCACCTTCACACGCAGAAAACAGACCCCCTCCTATCCTCACGTCCATAGCTCTCCTTCTCTCCTCACTATAATTTCATTTCACTTCCTCTCTATCCCTTGTCATGTTCTCTCTCACGCGTCTTCTCTCTCCTTGTGTTTTCTCCCTCTTCGTGCTCTTTCTCTCCTCCATTGTTGCCCTCTTATGGTAAGTTGTCTTTTTCTAATTGTTTTCAAGCTTAATTATTATCTTTGTTTGGTTGTTACTCAATTTGTAATTGATGGTGGGTTTTCTTTGGTGTTTTGAATGATGAGAGTGTTCTCATTTTTTGTGAGATTTGAATGTAGGTTTGGGGTTAGGGTTTGGAATTGTCAATTTGGGGGTTATTGATGTATAAGGGATTTTGAGAATTTATAAGAGTGGTGATGAAATTAAACTCTCCATTAAGCTATTGGATTATTCAATTTTGGAATGCAGGGGTTTAATTTTTGAAATTTTGGGATTATTGTGCTTGTTGAATAAATTGAAGTTTGGGGTTGCATTTGGGTTGTTCTAGAGGTTTAATTGCCTTATGTAAAATGTTTGCACCCCTAAGTGTTATCCCTTTGTGCAAATGTCACCTTAAGTTTATGAACATGTTTGAATTGTGGGAGTGGTTTTATCTTCAGCATGTTCAATTATGTGGAGACATTGTCTTTTGCATTTCATATGCGCATACAGTTGCAAACTGATTTGTCTCAACCATGGTTGCTACATGATCTTGCTTGGGCTTTGTTAGGTGCATATTATATATACTGGTTGAGTTATTGAGTTGCATTACTGACTATTGGTATTTTGAATGTACCCTTATGGCTTCAAAGCTTCCTGTCTGGAGAAATTCAAAGAAAAGAAAGTTAGAGACATCTTCTTCAAGAGGTCCGACTTTTGATAGCACCCGATTCCAGACAGAAGAACATGAGAAGAAGTATGAGGCAATGCACAAAAGAGAAATAATTCAAGAGCGGAAGTTGGAACTAACTGGTGGGGAAATTGAAGAAATAGACAGAGCAATTGAAACTAGAAGATGGAGGACTTTAGTTTCCTACCCCAAAATAGCTTATTCTGAAATGGTGAAGGAATTTTACTCGAATGCCTATGCCACAAACAAAATAGAAAAAAGAAATGAAAGCTTTGTGAGGGGAAAAAGTATACCATTTGATCGTAGGACGATAGACACTCTCCTGGGTACAAAGTCGTATTAGGTTGGAAATAGCGGTTGGCAGGATCTTCAATGCTATATAGTGAACACTGAAGGTATTCTTAGTACATTATGCCGACCAAGAGCCCAGTGGACGAGCACTAAGGGAGGTCAACCAAAAAAATTGTCCTCCATTGATTTGAAGATAATTCCAAAAATCTGGGCATCTTTCCTGGTTACCAATATCTTACCCTGTGCAAACAAGTCAGATGTTAAGGTGGATCGAGCTCAAATGGTGTTTGCCATAATGAGAGGGTTGAGCATAAACATAGGTGACATTATTGCCTCAAATATCCAAGCCATAGCAATCTCCTCTTCAAAAGCACTAGTATACCTATGCTTAATCACTATGTTGTGTGAAAGAGCCGGGATGCCCAAATAAGAGTTTCAGCCCATGAAGAGCTTTTCTTCCATCAACATGGCCTATGTTGTCAAGTTTTGTGGAGTGAATGATGCACAAACAGTGGAAGGTTAAGCACTTGCAAGAGTGACGCAGCCGCAAATTCATCAGAGGTATGAAAAGCAAAGATTTGCATCACTCGAGCAGTCAATGTCAACTATTCACCACAACATAGAAGCCGGATTGAGAATGATGAACGTGTTGAGAGAAGACGACAAAGGGCTTGATACTATGTTGCAAAAGTTGGGATAAAAATTTGATCTCATTTTGGGACCGATGAACTCCAAATCTGATGAAGAGATAAGGAACTATGTTAATTAGAGATCATTTGAAAAGGAACAAGTGAGCAATGACTAAGCTGGGGAAGACCAAGAAGAGGAAGATGAAGAAGGAAAAGACCAAGAAGACGAATCCGTTGAGTCTGAAGAAGGAGATGATGACTAGCCAAGAAAGCCTCAAGGAAAGTAAAGAGCAGTGGAGGAATTTGGAAAGGGCTCTTCATAGAGCCCATCAGATAACTTTGACTTCCTTCGTTTTTATTTATTTATTTATTTATTTTTGTGTGTAGTAGATTTCCTTTATGTTCGTAGTCCAATTGTTTTATTTTATATTATGTGGTTGTTCAATTGAGTCAAGCCAATGTTGAACTGTTTGGAGTTTATTGTTGTGGGTCCCCATGTTTGATAGTATCATTATAATGTGAGTCAACCATGCATGCAATGCCTGTCAGGAAAACTTGGAAGCTTTATGAACTTCTTTCTTTGATTATGCTACTTGAATGAGGATTATGATGTCCATGCATGAATCTTATAGCTTATTGTTAATGTACTTGGTGATTTTTGTGATTAGATTTCATAATTCATCCTTGGGAGTTGTTTTGAGCCTTCAACATTTTCACTTTGATGAGAAGTCACCTTTGAGTTTCTATTCTCCTAACTTTGCTTCAATCTCATTTGCATGTCGTGACTTGCGCAATGCATCGACTTGATAAAGGCATTTTTGTTGTTATGTCAGATAGCCATATAGCCAACCAAATGATGCTTGTATCTATTGTGTTGTCCCTTTGAGCCTAATAAACTGAATTCTTTGTTTAACCCATACAGCATGCCTTAGCCAAAATAATTAATGTCTTATCCACCCGAAAGGAGTAGGTGAGCATTGAATTTATTGACTCTGTGGGTTAACAATGTACTAAGTTTGGGGTTGCCATTTTGCTATTTGAAAAAAAAATTGAAGGTTATGAAGACAGATCTTTAAAAAAAAAAAAGAAGTAAAAGAAAAAGAGGAAGAAGAGGAGAAAAATAAGAAAAAGAAATGAAAAGAAAATTTGTATGGGAAAAAGGAAAAGAGAATCAAGAGGAGCATAAATTCATGAGGCGAAATGCAATGAAAGTCTTTATGCTCACTTATTCTCTAGGGTATTAGCCTGACAAATCCTATATCATCCACCCTTAACCTTAACCCCATTACAACCCTTAAAAAGTCCTTTTGATTATTGCATCTGTGAGTTGCGTGCATGTATGTTTGAGATGAAAAGCAAATTCAAGGAAGGTGAGCTCAATAAGTGATAACTAAGGAAAACACAAGTCCAAACACAAGTGACTGAGAGACTCTTTTCACCTGCAGAAAGTTTTGTGTAACCCAATTATCAGGTGTACTTTGCTTCCATGCTCATTAGCTTTCAAGCTATAATTGATCAGTGCATGGTTGTGATGATCCCTATTTTTGACCCTCTGAGTTTCAGTTACACAGTTGAGAGTTCTACTTTCAGGAATGCATGTATGAATTGATTTGTTGTCAATTTGATACTTTTGAATTGTCAGATACTCTTAGTTAAAATCTATTCAGTTCAACGTTGGTGTTTGACTTGTGGAGTTGTCTTTTTGTTTGGCTAGTTTGTTATTCTGTTTTACTTGAGGACAAACAAAGTTTTAAGTTTGGGGTGGTGATAATATGCTAGATTATCTGTTTTTCCATAGGTTTTTGAGTGGATTTCACAGCTTAAGCCCAACTTTTGACATTGTTTTGATCTTAAGATAACTTTATTTTATCTTTTTATTTAATCCATTCTAACTTATTAGATTGAGTCATTCTGATTAGAATTATTGATGTTTTATCTCATTTGTTAATATTTTGATTGTAGGCACCAAAGGAAACAGGATGAAGCTCAATGTGGTGAAGGAAGGTCACTGAAGTTCAGGTGCTAGACACCCAAATGCTGAGCGCCAGGCACCTACTACACGGTAAGCTTCATATTCTGGAGCCCAGGCACCCAAATGCAGAGCGCCAGGCGCTCAGTATACAGCAAGCAACATCTTCTGGAGTCCAGGCGCCAGGCGCCCAAAGTCTGAGCGCCAAGCGCTCACCCTCCCGAGACTCAGCTTTAAGTGAAATCCAGGCACCAAGCGTTGGACTCCTAAGCGCCAGGCGCCCTGCTCATTCCTGATACATATAAAAACCTGTTCTTTCCAGAAATAGAAGATCTTTTTGGCAGCTGGGAAAAAAGGATAGGAGGAGGAAACCCTATTTTGAACAGCTCTACGGTGGTTTGAAGGGAGGAGGCGTGGAAATGACTTGGACCTTCATCAACTCATAGAGTTTTCTTTGATCTATTCTCTTATGTTAATTGTTGTTGTTATTTTCATGTCTAGCTAAATCTCCTTTGTTGGGATTAGGTGGATTTTGATGGATCTTGACTATTTTTTATATCTGATTTTATTAATATATGTTGTTATTTCTATTTTGAGTTTATGATCTCTTTTCTTAATGCTTTCTAAGGATTGAATTTCTTTAGAATGATTTTAGGGTTATACGTTGAATGAAAATTTAATATATAATCATGCTATGAGATTATGAACCTTACTTATCTTTAGGCTAAGAATAGTCATTGATTTGCTCGTTGCCTTCTTGAATTCTAAATCCTAATGCTTGTTTCTTTCTGGAATCGCCTAAGGAATTAGGGGTTTTATTTGGGAATAAAGAATCAATTGCCTAAGGAATTAGGGGTTTTATTTGGGAATAAAGAATCAATTGCCTAAGGAATTAGGATTTGATTATTTTAGAGAATTCGGTAACAAAATAGGAATATTAACTTGTGTTAATCCCAATTGATTTGCAGCAAGTGAGCTCAGATGAAGCTTGATCCCAACTCTTTCATTAATTGAACTTTTTGTCGTATCGCATATTAAGTGTTTGTTGAATTGCCAAACATAAAAATCCAAAAAATATTGTCTTTGTTTTTGTTCTTTCATTGCTATGTTTGTTTCTTTAGAGCTCTCTTTGATCCAAATTTTGGTTTAAATAGTAGTTAAATTCGTGAATTGGTAATTAATCATTGATCCTTGAGAATGATATCCGATTTTCTCACCATTTTTATTACTTGACGATCCGGTACACTTGTCGTGGTCTCATCATACCCCCAATGGATCTTTAATATTTTGGGTTATAAATACAAGTTATTGGGCATTAAAGTCTGAAAGGGAAATCAATTTGAAACATCTCGGTTAAGCATTGAATACAAGTTTAACAGCTTTGAATATATTTCTTTGTTTTATGAGCTAAAGTGTGATCAATTCTTATACCCATTAAGTTTCAATTTATAATATCTACTCTTTTAAGAGTTTATCCTTCTATCTTTCTTTGATTTCTTATAAAGAGGGTAAGGTATCCCTTAAGAAAAAATGGTGAGGTATCCCTTGTTTGTAAAGAGGGTGAGGTATATCCCTGTTTTAAGGCTCAAGCACAAGGGTGAGGCATCTCAAGGTATGTTGAGTGCTCTTGCTTGTAAAGGTTTTTTCAAGCACTTGTAAAGCTTGAAGACTTTGAGGCTCTAGTACAAGGGTGATGTATCCTAAGGTGTGAGGAGTTATCTTGCTTGTACAAAGGTTTTCCTAGCACCCATGAAGTCTAGGAGATAGTGAAGAAAATTTCAAGTTAAGGTTGGGGAGTGGATGTAGGCTACAAGTGGTTGGTGGCTGAATTAAGATAAATCGTTGTGTTTACTTTTCTCAAGTCTATCTCTTTACTTTGATGCTTTTCTTTTATATGTTTACTTGAATATTATTCATATTGGTTTCAAAATACTTAATTTCTTAATGGTGTTTTAAAAATTTGTAATCACTCAATTCACCTCCCATCTTAGGTGATGGTTGTCATGACTAATAAATGGTATCAAAGTTTTGTGCTCTATTGAAAGCTTAACCGCTTAGAGTTAAAGATCCTTATTTGTTGGCAACCATTAAAAGCTTTTCAAAATGGAATATTTTGAAATTGATAAACTACTATTCTTTGATGGTGTGCATTTTGTTTATTGGAAAGTTAAAATGGAGTTTTATATGCAATGTATTGATTTGGATTTGTGAGATGTTGTGCTTGATGGATTTTTTCCTAAACCAAAACAAATTGGAATGCTTATGACAAGAAATGTTTTTCTTTGAACATTATAACTATGTAAATTTTGAGAAGTTGTTTGAATAATGAAGTTTATGTACTAAAATTAAGAGTTACTCTAGTGTTAATGATATATATAATGCTCTAGATGTTATCTATCTTGCTAATAATATTTTTTTGCATAAAATTGTATATAAAGAGTAAGAAGAACAAAAGTCATTGAAAGACAATTATTCACTTGCTTAGAGTCACAACAGAAGAAGTGATTAGAGTCCTTCAAAAGAAAGGCAAGAATGCAACCGCATGGGAAGATGTTCAAGCTCAACCCGATTGCTGAACTCACAATTCCATTATAAGTAACTCCAGCCTTCAGTTCTCTTTTTCCTAAGCTATGATACCACGCGCGATGTGAAATTCTATGCTATGTAGAGTTTGTAGAGGACTACTTCATACTTATATGGGTACCTCAGTTTTGTAATTATTGACGATAAAACACACACCTGATAGGGGAGCCATCGGATGTATATAATTGTTCCATTTCGTTTTGTGCGTAAAACATTAAAGCAGACAAATTTTATCCAAAATTCTATTCGTTTATATCTTTCATACTCTTAAATAATTTATAAATCTTAAATAATTTATAAAAGAATGTTATCACCATACTCTTTCTTACACTTCTTTCAACACTTACTTTATTATTAATTTATCTCTTATACTTGAAAAAATTATTACAAGAGAAATATTAACAACACTTACTTTTAAATTAATAGTAAAATAAATATTAAAAAGAGTGTTCAAAAAATTATTTTTGAAAAATAAATAATTTTTTTGCATAAAGTTAAAAATTATTCACTTACATACAACTCTAAACACACTTAAGTCACGCTATTGCATAAGAGCAAAGTAAGATTAGTCAAGTATGTTTTCATCATACTTTATTTATTTAAACTTTACAATTTCAATGTAAGTTTGATTTAAGTTTATTTATTTCTTAAGTCATTTACGTTTCTACAAATTTTCTTCTACTCCCAATCTGATGATCTTTTTAGATCATTTATTTTCTTTACTTACTTTTTTTACTTGCTTTCATTTATCATTCTACAATTTTTTTGTTAAGTTTAAATTATTGCACTTTATTTTTTTGTATTTTACTTTTCATACAATTTAATTTGATTACATTTATATACTTTTTTAACTTTTAATTACAATTCTTTGCATATTTTACTATTTTACTGAATTTGTTAAATTCTTATTGGATATTCACATGTTTGTGTTTAAATCAAAACTCATTATGACATTCTGATTAAAAACAAACTGAGGGTCTCTTTTGAAGAAGATATTTCCTTTCCAAATTGATAACTAGAATTAAATTTACCTTTGACAAAAATCAAATTAAACAAACTTAAATAAAAAATTGTGAAGTCTTAGTCCTTGACTCAATAAGAGAGATCGTAACAATGATGCTTTCATAAAGAAGTTTTACAATGGCAGAAAGAACTCATTACACAATTTTGGAAGAGTGTACAAATCGAATTAACGCACACAATCACTTGAAGAACATCAAAGAGCTGTTAATCAAGATGATGAAGCAAACATCTAGAAATTTCAGACATTCCAGAAATCCTAAACATTCCATTTTGTCTTTGAAAGAGCCACGAGTTCTTGGAGTAGATCAAATTTTTAAGTCGCTGTCCATGGAAACCCTTCAAGACCCCGAAGGCTTGATTGCCTCCAAGAAGTCTACAAGAACGTGATCTTAAATTCCAAAATAGGGGTGAATCCTGAATCTCGTGACAATATGCAATTGTGTGGTACAAGCGAGTGTGAGAAGGAGAAATCCTTACCGTCACAGAGTATAGTACCTGAACGGGTAGAAGATCGAAGTTCTTGGTTCACCAAACAAATTGGAGCCATGACGGATTTGGTTGTTCAAGCGCAACTGGTGGTGCTTGCGAAGAGGAATTGCCACAATTGCCACAAGGTTCTTGACTATAGAAGATGCATAGTATGAAAATCAATTGGGGCATGCTTCAGGTACTTAAACTTGAAGATGGACCAATGTATAATTTTTGGATAAACATGGGCTCTGGTCAAGTTTTGGTGATTGCGGTAGCTGTATGTGTGCAGAATTTATACGTGCTGATAAATAATCATAGTGGAAAAGGTGATACATATGAAGATATTCTGTTTATGACTGATATGCCTTCATATTTGCGATCTATGTTAACAGGGGATAGGACTAAATGGAAACGAACAGTACTTGCTCGGGTTAGTCATCACTTTATGTGCGACTGAAGAAAATGCATTTAACAATGGAAAATTTGTGGTTGCAATGCTTTACTCATATTTTACTCATTGTTGTGCTTCACTTCTTGACAATATATGGAGCATAACGGTTGATGGAAAAAAAATAATGAAAAAAGAAGTGAATGAATAAAAATAATGAAAAAAAAATGAAAAAATGAAAAAAAAAATAATGACAATATAAGGAGCATTGGGTATAGTCATATAAGGGAAAGTATTGTAAAACATACATATTTTGTATATGGTAGATGACTATATTCAATAAGTATTAATGGTGATAAAGGGTTAATAATATGATTTGTAGTTATAACCTTTATTATTTTTATTAATAGTATAATAACTCTTACATATTATGAAGAAATGTAGCTTTCTCTCCCTATTTATGTTTGAAGTTCTATATAAAGACATACTTTTCCATAAGGAAATGAGAAGAAGAAGACTTAGTGGCATAGTTAATTCTTGAAGAATTAGATTTTTAGTACTCATATATCCTTTGTCTTAATCACTCTTTGCCTTTTCTTTTATTCTATTTACAACAATTAGTAATGTTAACATTCTTCTATTAAATCTTCCTATATCCTCTTATTTATCTAGAATAGAAAATATTAAATGATAAAATAAATGCATTTAATTTATTGTGTTTTTGTTATGCTTTTGATTTTATGATTTTTTTTTTGTTTTTGACTGTTCTTATAATCCTAAGCTAAGTTGGCAAAGGACAATGTTTCGAGTACTTGGTTTGAGGAACTACCAGCTTGTATTGCATTTTTGTTATCTTTGGATTTGCTTCAATAATGAAATTCACGTTTTAGATTTTATATATATAGAGGGATGATCAATTTATATCAGTGTAAGTCTTTTTTTTCTTACACTTATTTTCAACCGTTAGTTTCACTTTCATGTAATGGTTACCTTTAATGAAATAATCTTAACCATTAGATGAAAATGGAACTAACGGTTGAAAATAAGTGTAAGAAAAAAAAGACTTACACTGGTGTAAGTTGATTCCTCCTCATATATATATATATTGAAATTGAAAAAATATTTTTTTCTATCTTCTTTTAGTAATTAGAATGTCGAAAAATTCTTGAGGAAGATATATTCAAATGGAACATATGGCCTAGGTTGTTGCTGTATTTCCGGTTTTGATTTTCTCTCTTTTATCTTGAAGAAAAAGGAGCAAAGAAGACTAAAGAGAATTCATTTACTTACTTTTCCTTCACTCCATACTTATGCATGATCTAAGCCTCTGTAATTTTTTGGAGCAAATATTTATTTGATGCAAATTACATTATGATAATTATGATTTTTATTATTAGAATTTTATATTAAATTTTATTTTTTATTATTTTAATTTAAGATTTTATTTTATTAGTTAAAATATTTTATTTATTTTAAGATTTTAGTTATAATTAAGATTTCACTTTTAATGAGATTTTATTTAAATCTTAAATCTTATTAACACTAGTTGTATTTAATTTGTATTTAGTTTATTTTATTTAAAAATTATAAATACATTTCCTATCCATACTTTAAAAGATGATTATTAATTATTGAATTTAATTAAAATATAATTATATTTTTTAGATTAAGTGTCTTAACACTAAGTGTCTAAGCTGAAAGATAGAGTGGGCAAAGGGATGCAGCTATATATATACAAATATAATTAGCTACCCTTCAAAAAAAAAAAAACTTATGGCCAAACTCTCTATTTTTACCCACTGGTTAAGAATGCCAATGTCTACCAATTTCACAAAACCTATTGGACACACTTGTTTCACCTTCTTTTAAGGATTTATGTAACACCCCAAATTTTTCATTTTTCATCTCTTAATTAAATTTCAAGTAATTTTGATTAATCAGATTAATAGAATTTTTGGTAGGAAAAATCTTTTTTTCTCTTGAGTAATTTCTGACTATCTTATTTAAAATTATTTTGTTTATTCCACAACAGATGATTTGATCGTTTCCTTGAGTGATTTACGCATAGAAAAATTTGTATCTTTGTCGGAAAAATAATTTTTCGTAGGAAAAAAATAGAAATTATATCTTTCTATTTGGATATCCACTTTATTGATTTATTAAGAAATAAATTTAATAAAGAAACATAAGATAATCATCATTGATTTAATCAATGATGTGAGAATAAACTTAATTAGCTGACTTGATATCAACCAGTAGATTTAATCAACGGTGTAAATTTGATTATATAAAGTGACCATTTACAACCATTAATTATTTTTAAAGTAACAAGGACATTTATGAGCGTTGACTTGATTTTCATATATTTCTAATTTTTGTGATTTTATGTTAACAAGCCAAGTGATTTTGAATTTTTTAATTAGAGATTATTAGAAATAATATCCCCTTAACTTTGGAGACACATCTAATGTTATTTTGGTTAAGATGTCTGATTTAGTGTGTAATTAGAAACGTAATGAATTAACTAATTAATTAGCAAGTAATTATGACAACTTTGGAGTGACCATGAAGGGGGCCCAGGCCAAAGAAAAAGATAAAGTGAAAAAATTTTTCTACGCTTTCATAGAAAAATTTAACACAAAGACCATTCTCTCTCTTCTCTCTCTTCCAATTGTTCAAGAACACCAAGAACAAATACAAAAACACAATTTTCTCTATTCTTTGAGCTATTCGAGAGACAAGGTTAGCCATCTTACTAAAGAGGGGGTGAATTGGGTGATGACTAGTTTTAATGCAAAAAATTATGCATTTTGAATAACTCAATTAATAAATGCACGGAATAAGTCAATTTAAATGTACAACTATTGAGGATTACTCATATATGATGAACTAAGTGAATAAAATATCAAGTTGTTTTTATCATATGCAATAAATAAATATTTTTTACCAAATATTTAAAGAGTGTAGGGAAGAGAAACTCAAGAATTTATCACCTGGTTCAGCCACCAACCACTTGTGGCTACATCCAGAAGATTTTCTTCACTATCTCCTATAAAAATACCTCACCCTTGTGCTATAAGATATATTACCTCACCACTTTTCTTTCGTGAGATTTTTAGTAGATAAAAATAGAAATTATATTGCTTAAGTCAACATTGGTGGTTTGGATATCCACTATTGATTCAATTAACGGTTAAGAAATAAATTTAATAAAGAAACATAAGATAATCATCATTGATTTAATCAATGATGTGAGAATAAACTTAATTAATTACAAGATGAATTCAATATCAACCGTAGATTTAATCAACGGTGTAAATTTGATTATATAAAGTGACCATTTACAACCATTGGATTTAGAATTGATCAAGGGTGGAGATTTGGTCTTGTAAAGTAACAAGGACCATTTATGAGCATTGGATGAAGAATTAATCAAGGGTGGAGATTTGGTCTTCTAAAAATAACTTTTTCGTTTCTTATGACTAATTATAACCCTTGGATTTAAAGTTTGAAGGAGCAATTTGAATCTTAATTTTGGAGACACATCTAATGGCTAGAATCTAAAGGAGAAAGATCCAATGACTTAGATTTAGTCTTCTAAAAATTAAAAGTCTACATAGTTAGTAAATCCTAACCATTGAATTAATCAATGGCTAGAAATGCTTCAAATAATGGCCTAATTAACAAGCCAAGTAAACTAAATTAAATGTTAACTTATTATAATCTAATTCTTAATTAGATATCCTAATTTTAATTAGAGATTATAATATATGAAATAATATGTCTAATTAATTAGTTATGTAATTAGAAAATTAGTTAAGATTGATTAGGAAAACTTAATCTAATGAATTAACTAATTAATTAGTCAAAAAGGGTAGGAAAACCAAAAACTTCTTTAATTATGACAACTTTGGAGTGCATGATGAAGGGGCGGTTGGAGAAGCAAGAAAGAAGAAGAAACATGTTGAGACATGTTGGAGTAGCCTTTTAGGCCAAAGAAAAAGAATGACCTTCTTTCATGGAAGACTTTGCATGACGTATTAATATGATATAAGCCATTATAAACTTCAATTATGCTAAACAAATTTCTATCTCTCCATTCTTTCACTCCTACGGTTACCCACTTCAATTCAGCCCTCTATTTTGATTTTCTATCACACTTAGTAACACAAAGACCATTCTCTCTCTTCTCTCTCTTCAATTGTTCAAGAACACCAAGAACAAATACAAAGAACACAATTTTCTCTATTCTTTGAGCTATTCGGTCACCACCCATAGAACCACTTCCAATCTTTCATAATTTTATCTAGCTACATATCTTGAATCCTTTCATCAATTCAAAACACTTTCATGTTGGAGACTTTCTCTAAATCATTCATCTTCATCACTCAACCAAGCCAAGAACACAAAACAATCATTTTCTTTCATTTTCTCACCAAATGGTTCGGCCATGACCACCAAAAGCACCACCCATCACTTTTAATTTCATCCAACCATAGATCTTGAATCTACATGATATTCTAAGCAACTTTCATGTTGGAGACTTTCTCTAAATCATTCATCTTCATGAACTTTCTTCAAGATTAAAGTTATTGGGTTTTTGAGGTGAAGTATAAGAAGACTTCATTTCTTCTCTTCTTTTTCATGATCTAAACCATGTTTGATCCATGGTTCCTCTTAATCAAGTTTAGTATACTAATTTCTATATATTTTGTTTTGAATTTGAGAAGCCCTTGGTGTTGAAGGACTTGGAAAGAGAAGCAAAATTAAGAAGCTTTGAGGATCTTCAAGAGGTAAGAGGGAGATCCATCTCACCAACCAATTATGGTGGTGGGAGATGATCTTATATTTGATGGATTGTGAATTCATGTGAGAATTCAAATCCATGATTATGTAATAATTAATTGTGTGTTTATGAGCTTTGCTTTATTTTCTTGTGCTTAATGATTATTTTTGTCTATACACTCGAAGGCCTACAAGAATATACCTTTCATTGACTGAATTTAAGATTATTTTTGTAAATATGCTTTGCATGATTTATAATTGCTTTGATAGTATACTTATAATATGCATGATGAGTATATGGCATGTTTGTGATATTTATGATGAAATATATATATGTATGCCATGATGTGTGGATGGAAAGAAAATTGATCTTGGTTCCAATGGCCAAGGAAGAGTTACGGTTTTGATGCCCTTGATTTGGGTCAATGTGGAATTTTTTTTGTTGTCCATCCAAGAACAAGGAAATTAAATTTTGATCCCTAGAACAATGAGAATTTTGTTAGCAATAATAAGCCAAGACACCTCAAAATAGGTGTTTACAAATTAATATATTTATGAAAGAATAAAATTGGATTGATTTGAGGAGTATGAAAAATGAACAAAAGGTTTATTTTTTTTAAGAAAACATGAACACAAATTTTAGAATGAAATTTTATTGATTTATTTTGTGTAGAAACAAGAATAGAATTTATTTAAGTTAGAAGAAAAATATTTCATGATTCCAATGGCCATCTATAAGGTTTTGATAATTTAGAAAAATGTTTTGATGTTATGAAATACAAGAACTTTCAAATAAGGATTTTTGAAAAGGGAATTAAGTGTTATAAATTAGGTGAAGTGGAATTTTCATAAAAAGAAGATTGAAAGTATTGAACTTCAAATTAATTTAAAAAGAGTCAATTTTTAGAAGTGATTTAGAAATATAAAAGAAAATGTTTGTAACTTAAATTTACTCACGAAGAATTTATTTGAGTTTTGGAAAACGTTAGGAAATTTAAAGTTAAGAAACAATAATTAAAATAACTCAATATGATTTTGTAAGACTAGATTAATAAAAAGTGATTTTGAGAAAATATATATTAAGGAAAAGATTTTTGACTAAGAATGAAAAAGGATTTGCAAAGAAAGTGAAAATGAATTTGAACAAATGAGTTTGGTTTTTATAACCATCGCATTGACTTTTTTCATTTTGAAAATAAAATTTTAATGATTTTATTTGTGTAAAACCATATCAATTTAGAAGGAAAAATATTTAATGGTTTCAATAGTCATGTCCATGTTTTTGAAGGCTTGTAATGCCTTGATTTTTATGAACAAAGTGATTTTCAAAGTGGAAAGCGTATCAACTTGAGTTAATACAAGAATTTGGAAATGGAATTAGAGCATTTATCACTTGAGAAATTAAGTTTTTGTAAACGAAAATGTTTTCAAACTTCAATTTATTTTGAAGAATATTATATGATGATATAATTGCATGATTATTAAGTCATAATCATGCATGATGCTCTTCTTTATTAAACACATTTATGGTTGTGTTTGGAAATGCTTTGAGAAAAATGGAGAATATAATGGTGATTTGAGAATTTACTAAAGTATAACTTATTTTCAAGTTTTGAAGTACATGTGAAAATTTTAAGATTTGAAACATTGATTTATATCAATGAAAAAGTAATTTTGTGGATTATATTTGAAAAAGAATTTCTTGAGTAAAGAAACGAGGAAAAAGATTTTCTTGAGTAAGAAAATGTGTTAAAAATGATATTGACTTATTTGAAAGTCCAAAATAATGTTTGGAATATTGAGGAATATTTTACATGATTGTAAAATGGTGAAAAATGATTTACGTATCTTAGAAATGATACTTCTACGCAATTTAAAATATGTTAAAATATTTTTACGTGATTTGAATTACGTTTAAATATTTTACGTGAGTTTAAATATTTGACGTACTGTTGAAAAAGTACTATGTGATTTAAAAGTAATAGAATATTTTTACGGTATTGTGAAAATATAAACGAAAACGTTTATTCACGAAGAATTTATTTGAGTTTTGGAAAACGTAAATTTTGAAAAATAATTAAAATAACGTAATAGAAGTGTTACGATATTTTGAAAACGTAATGAAAACATTTTGGAATTGTGAAAACATAATGAAAATGTTGCGCAATCTTGTGAAAATACTATCAATTTAGAAGGAAAAATATTTAATGAAAGTGTTTTATAACTATGAAAACATGATAACATGATTTTGTGTTGAAAATACATTTATCATAATTAAGTTGTTTAACCTTCAATTTATTTTGAAGAAGGTTGTGTATGAACATGCTTTGAGAAAAATGGAGAATATAATGGTGTATAAGAGAGTGACGTGTTTTGCCTATGATTGGTATTTGGTACATTTTATATGCATTGAAAAGAGATGCCCGTATTTGGATTTGGTGCATTATACATGCATTGAAAAGATTTGGCCCGTTGGGGTTGGACTTTTGAATTACGTTTAAATATTTTACACCGATATACTCGTGCATTGTACAAATTAAATTGAAAAGATTTGGCCCGTTGGGGTTGGACTTGCAATCGATAAATTGAAAACATGCATTGTATAAAAGATAGCTAATAGCTATTATGGCCCTTGTGGTTGGTTGAGAGAATGAGAATTGATAGTGAGGTCTATGATGGATCTTGGGGCGTCGAGTAGCGGATTTGGCGACGGTCGACCGTGGACAGAGAATGAGAATTGGCGTGAGGTCTAGTACCTGTGCCACTTGGCGATGCGAGTCCGTTGCAACGTTGCAACGCATTGACGATACCCGACAAGAACACGATTTTTTTCAATGACTGGGAGATTGTCTTTGGGCTAAGGCTGACAATTAACCAGAGCATTCTTCTCGAAATTGTGAAAACCTCCATGGAGTTGTTTTTGATAAACTGAGTCTTTGTGCATATGCATAAATCTGAGCATTTATATCTGTGTGATATATTAATTGAGGAATATTGGTTATTGGTTATGACAATTGTTTTGAATACTTGGAAGATGATGATGATGATAATGCTGAGGGCATAATCATAATTATTGTTTATGATAATTGAATTGATAAATGATTGGATGATGATAGTTGATTAATGTTGATGGCATGATCATAATTGCGGTATGATCTATCTGTATGATATTGCTATTTATGTTATCTCTGTGCTGCAATGTTGGTATTGGTGTAGGTGATCTCACCTCTTTGTTATATTATTTTACTTTGTCTGTATTGTTAAAATCAAATAATAGAAGGATCGAGTTGTCTTAGACATAACGGGCGTTGGATACTTTGAGATTGGTGACAACAATAAGGAGTGGACATTCAGGACTTGAAGGTGTGCAGTGTTGACAAAGGAACAGATGTCTGATGCATCAAGATGGACAGAAAAAAGAATAAGTATGTTAAAGTTTCTCGTTAGTGTTGTACCGTGCTATTAAGTAGGACCCGTCATGGGATTTGCTACTGTTAAAAAAAAAATAAGTCTGTTAATTTTATATTTCTTTTTAAATTATGATATTAATTGGTGTCAATATTGCATAATGAATAATTGAAATATGATTTTTAATATTACCTAATATTTCAGTAAATTTACGTTTCAGTAAAGAAAAAATTTTGAAACCCATCTTTTATAACTCAAACTTTGTGCAAACTTTTTTTTAGATTATGAGTCGGAAGTCAGAAATGTGATGCCCTAACTAGGGTGTTACATTAGTTGGTATCAGAGCTAGGGTGTTACAATTTACCCCCCCTTTTTTTGCTAAATTATTGAGAACCCCCTCTAACTTTAGCTGTGCTGCCATTTACCCCCCTTATCCTATAGCACGTTACAATTTACTGTTAGAAATTTTATTTATGGACAAATATAAATCATATTATATAGAACCTAGATTAATTGGATGTCAAAAATATTAGAGCATTTTGTTTAGTCCAAATTGTGATCAGTATTGTTAATTGGCCTATTGTTGTTAAAGCACTGCTCATATATGTGGGTTTTGTTTATGGGTCCTGTATATGAGTTTGCCATAGTGGGTAGGTTTAACCTATTTAATTATTTTTTATATATACAGGGAGAGGCCTCTATTCCTAATCACTTTAGTGCGTACAGTTGCCTCATTGATATTGACACGTGAGCGACTATTGTGGGATAGGAATAGTATCTCTCCCTCATCGTGTTTTACTTTTCAGGATTGTTCGACAATGTCTTCTTCATCGATGCCATTTCAAGGTAATCCTAAAATCTTTTATATGAAATTGATATGTCATAAATTATTGGGATTAATAGATCCGATAAATATTTTCTTTCAATTGGTATCAGAGCCAATGTTTTTAATCTTAATTATGACTATCAATTTTTTATTTTACCTATAAAATAAATGAGATTTAAAATTATAAAAATATGAAATATTAAATCATGTGATTTTCAATTCAAAGTGTTATTTGAAAAATTGGATAATCATATCCTTTGTGCTGGAGCGGCATGCCCTTTGTTATTGCACTTTGCTTCAATTATTTTACTCGTGGCTTGCATCAGATGTCGACGCAATCCTTCAACTTTTTTTTTAACACTCCTTTTTCTTTCTTATTATTTATTATGTGTAATAGAATCCTGTGTAAAGTAACAAATTTCAAAGCTTGTTTATTTTGAAGTTGTGTTTAATATAAAATTTTAGTAAAATAATTTTGTTCAGTTATCTTAAAAAAAATGCCTATTTATTATTTATTTCAAAAATTTTAGAGATTAAAATTATTAAAAATATATAGTACTATCCTCTTTTGTCTCTGAAAATTTTTGTGTATTATTGTTATGTTATTGGACATGGTATATATTGTGCACTCTCATAGTTGATATTGTTTAGATACTGAAATAATTTTTGGTATTATTCTGTGCATAATTTAATATATAATATTTTGAAAACTATTTATTTTGTTATTTATGCGATTTGATTATGAGAGTTGCTATTTAAAGTATTGTGGTACTATATTGAATCACTTTGCATAATTGTGATGCTATTGGATATCATATATATTGCACACTCTCAAATTTTGTGTTATTTGATTATTTAAATAATTTTAGTATTATGTTGTGTGTATAATATTGCATAATGTTAAAAATTATTGTATACTCTCCAAGTTTTGACCTGAATTATTTTTTTAAGCATGATTGTGACACTAGTGAGAGTGTTGCACAATATATACTCTCAGACTTGATATTGTTTAGTTATTGAAATAATTTCAATGTTATTTTGTGCATAAAATGTTATGTAAAATATTATATATATTGTTATTTCTTGTTATTCTTTATGCAATTTTGTTTTGAGAGTAATTATTTAAAATATTCTGGAGCTTTTGGGCACTTTTCATGATTGTGAGTTTGCCTTCACGGGACTAATTATGTTGAGGTGTCAATTTTGTTGATATTTGTTAATAATGTTGCATTGAGAATTATATTAATAATGCGCTTACCCTATCGGTTTGCCTTTATTAATATAATTTCTAGTGATTTGTTGAGTGATGTTATTTTGAGCACTTTTCATAATTATGAGCTCACCTTAGCTGGACCAATTATTGTAAGGTGTTATTTTGTTGATAAAATATTATTATGTTGTGACTTTGGGGATTATATTGGTTATGCGCTTACCCTATCGATTTGCCTTTATTAATGTGATTCCTAATGATTTGTTAAAGGCATTGAGATTTTGACCTAAGAGTTCTCAGTATCCTTTCGGTACTAGCTTTAGGGACATGATTTTGATGTCTGTGGAAGTCTACTCATGTGTTGTAATTCGGGACCCTTAGGCAGGATTGCAATTGCATGGGAAAACTCAATTATGATTTTGCTCAAATATTGTACATGTTGATATGCTTGACAAAATCTCCCTTTAATGTATCGTTATTTCAAGTTTCATCGATGCAAATGAGTGTTATAACGAAATTGAATGAGACTAATTTTGAGGACTGGGTGGATTCTGTGAAATTGTTCCTTGTTGTCTCTAATATTGATGCTACTCTCACTGAGGATGAACCTCAGAGACCCACAAATGCATCTTTTGCTACAAAAAAGAAGAAGCATAAAAGGTGGGTTCAATCCAATAAAGTTTGTTTGATGACTATGAAGTATAGCGTGGAAAAGACTATTAAAGAGAGCATTCCTGAAACAAATAATGCTAAAGAGGAAGAAATTTGCTAAAGGGAAGAATAGTAAGCCTCAGTTTAAGAAAAGTGGAATGATAAGCATGGATATTCTTCTAAGCCATCTTATGGTCCTGGTGAGCCTTCTAGTGTTAAGCCCAGATATCGTTTTAATGAAAATTATAAGTTCTGTGATATATATGGGCATAAGCAGTCTGATTGTTTAAAGTTTAAGAGCTGGCTTGAGAAAAAAAAGAAATTCAGAAGCAGGAGGAAACCAAAGGGGAGTTGATGATCACAGTAGGAAATAGAGCCAAAGTCAAAGTAGAACATATAGGAGTGGTTTCATTAAAGTTGTGTACTGGGCATGATTTAGTTTTGAAAGATACAGTTTATGTGCCTTCTATGAGGAGGAATTTGATTTCAATTTCAGTTTTGGATAGTTGTGGCTACTCTTTCCATTTTAGTAATGCAAAAGTTTCTTTATATTATGATTCTGTTCTTGTTGGTTCTGGAGTCCTGTCTAATGGTTTATACATGTTAAATGTTGATTCTTTCTCTGTTGATCAACAGGATTCAGATGCCAATAATGTTGTTGGGAACAAGCATGGTAGAGTTGTTGAAAACCTTTCTATGTTATCGTACAAACGTTTAAAACACATCTTTAGGGAGAGAATGGAGAGGTTGATCAAGGAGAATATTCTTCATGATTTAGACTTCTTTATTTTTTATATCTGTGTTGATTACATAAAAGGGAAACTTACAGTTGGATCCAGGAAGAGTGGGGTTACCAAGAGTGAAGGAATACTACAATTAATTCATATAGATATTTGTGGGCTCATTATTCCTATTGCAGAAAGGCGAAATCATACTATTATGGATATGGTGAGGTGTATGCTTAGTCATTCTACTCTTCCAGAATTCTTGTGGCGAGATGCCTTGAAGACTGCTGCTTATATATTGAATCATATGCCAAGTAAATCTATGTTAAAGACTCCATATGAGCTAATGATAGGCAAACGGCCTACCTTGAGGCATTTCTATGTTTGGGGATGTAGGGCAGAGGTGAGACCTTATAACCCACATTTAAAAAAGCTTGATCCTAAAACCATTAGTGGTTTCTTCATTAGCTATTATATTGGCTCAAGAGGTTCTACGTTCTATTGTCCTTCTCATACTACTAGAGTTATTGAATTCGATCGGGCTATCTATTTTGAAGGGGACTTAGGACATGGTGGAACTCAGGAGCCGCGTATTGTTGATTTTAGTGAGGAACATGTTGTTGTTCCTATTCATGTTGATCCCTTTCCAGGGATAATGCCATATCCTTTTATTTATAATGATAATGTTGTTGATCTTGTTAATAATGTCGATATCCCTCAACAAGTCAAAAATAATGTACAGATTCCATATGTTATTGTGACTCCACTGAGAAGATCTAAGCGGGTTCTTATATCCACTGAGTCTACTAGATTCAGGGATTATGTTGTGTACCTACAGGAGCATGAGTTTAATTCAGTTGAGGATTCTGATCCTATTTTTTTTCAAGAGGCCATGATTAGTCCTGATAGTGCACAATGGCTAGTAGCTATGGAGGATGAGTTGGCTTTTATGAGAAAGAATAATATTTAGGAATTAGTAGCATTGCCTACTGGTTGTAAAATTATTGGTTGTAAATGGGTCTTGAAGACCAAACGTGATGCAAGAGGTGAAATTGAGAGGTATAAGGTCAGACTTGTTGCTAAGGGATATAACCAGAGGGAAGGCATTGATTATAAGGAGACTTTCTCACTGGTCTCCACTAAAGATTCTTTTCGTGTTGTGATGGCCTTGGTTGCTCATTTTGATTTGGAGCTTCATCAAATGGATGTTAAGACCGTCTTCCTAAATGGTGATTTATATGAAGATGTGTATATGGATCAACTTGATGGTTTTGTTGAAAATGGTAAAGATCATATGGTGTGCAAATTGAGACGATCCATTTATGGATTGAAACTGGCTTCCAAGCAATGGTATTTGAAATTCAATTATATTGTTAGTTCTCTTGGTTTCAAAGAGAATATTGTTGACCAATGCATTTATCTAAAGTTTAGTGGGAGCAGATTCATCATTCTTGTTTTATATGTTGATGATGTATTGTTGACGAGAAATGATTATATTTTTCTGAATGAGACAAAGCAGATGTTGACAGCACATTTTGATATGAAAGATCTTGGTGATGCCTCTTTTGTATTAGGTATTGAGATTTACTGTGACAGATCTCGTGGTATTCTTAGCTTGTCTCAGAAAGCTTATATTAAAAAGACTCTGAATAGATTTAATATGAAATCTTGTAATCCTTGTACTGCACCTATTCAACAGGGTGAAAGACTCTCTAATACCCAGTGTCCTCAAAGTGATAAAGATGTTGCTGAAATGGAGAAAGTCTCATATGCTTTCGCTGTTGGCAGCCTTATGTATGCTTAAGTTTGTACACATCTTGATATTGCTTTTGTTGTTAGTGTACTTGGGAGATACTTGACCAAACCTAGTGTGGCTCATTGGCAGGTTGCAAAACGAGTTATGAGGTATCTACAGGGTACCAAAGACTGTATGCTCACCTATAGGAGGTCTGACTGCCTTGAGGTGATAGGCTATACTGATTCTGATTATGTTGGTTGTCCAGATGATTACAAGTCCACATCAGGGTATATCTTTATGTTAGCAGGAGGAACTGTTTCTTGGAAGAGTATTAAACAGACACTTACAGCTACTTCTACTATGGAGACAGAATATATAGCTTGTTATGAGGCTACGCGTCAAGCGATATGGTTGAAAAATTTGATTACTGAATTTCTTATTGTGGAGAGTATTTCCAGGCCTCTTACTATTTATTGTGATAATTCTGCCGTAGTGTGCTTCTCTCAAATTAATAAAAGCTCAAAGCGTTCAAAGTATTTTGATACAAAATTCATGTTTGTTAGAGAGAAGATTCAGGAGTTTCAAACTCATGTTGAGCATATCCTTACAAAACTTATGGTTGCAGACCCACTAACTGAAGGTTTAACTGTTAAAGTTTTTATTGATCATATGACCCGTATGGGTATAGTGAGGTCTTTTGATGTTTTGGATTAGTAGGAGTTTAATTCTGTAATTTTGTTATGACTTCATTTTATTATGTCTTGAGACAATTATATTATTATTATCGTTGTCATATAATATTGTTATTGTTATTGATCTGTGCAGTTTTGTTTATTTATGATATGACATATTGTGGAGACATTTTGGACCCAATCTCATTTTGTTATTGTGCTGAGATGTTAAATCTTAAAAAGCATCTTGGGCGGATGCTTGGGACCATTTTGTTGGAAAATGCACTTTGATCACATATTAGCATGCAAATTTTGGATGTGCTTTCCCATAACCTATTTACCACATTTTGATGGGTCATCGAGATATGAGTATGTTGCATGTATGATATCAGTACTCCTTCGAGTATGATTTTCTGCATTGTTGGGATATTTGTAATCTCATTTTGGACCATTTGTTGAGAGTGCTAGCACGATTTTGACATCATGTTGTGGCTATATATTGTTTGATTAATCTGGAGAATTGTTTTCTTATTAAAGTGATATAATGTGACTTATGTTGTCTAAGTGGGAGAATGTTAGAATTTTTATTTATGGACAAATATAACTCATATTATATAGAACTCAGATTAATTAGATGTCAAAAATATTAGAGCATTTTGTTTAACCCAAATTGTGATCAGTATTGTTAATGAGCCTATTGTTGTTAAAGCATTGCTCATATATGTGGGTTTTGTTTATGGGTCCTGTATATGAGTTTGCCATAGTGGGTAGGTTTAACCCATTTAATTATTTTTTATATATACAGGGAGAGACCCCTATTCCTAATCACTTTAGTGCGTCTGATTCTCCGTTAATCTTGTACGCGTGAAATGCGACTTTGTGGGATAGGAATAGTATTTCTCCCTCATCATGTTTTACTTTTCAAAATTGTTCGACAATGTCTTCTTCATCGATGTCATTTCAAGGTAACTCTAAAATCTTTTATATGAAATTGATATGTCATAAATTATTGGGATTAATAAATCCGATAAATATTTTCTTTCATTTACCTCCCTGGACTTCTAACATTGTGCAGTTTAAGCCTTTTGTTATTTTTCCTTAGTTTCTTCTTCCTTTTGCTAATGAGCGCTTCAACAAGGCCATCTCTTACCTCTCTATCTCCCCACATCTCATGGTCCGCCTTTGTTCTTATCCTCCTATAGCATTTCATCTTCCTTCTCCATCGACACCACCATCAACAACAATGGATAAATCCACTAACTACTCCAATGATTCTCAAACATGGTTTCTTAATTCTGATTCATCCTGCAATAGCTCTATAATTTCAGGCAATTGATTAAGGTAATAAGTGCCCATGCCAAGGATGCTAATGAGAAATATTTGAATAAGGTGAAGCCATTGTACAAGAAACTGTCTGACGGCAACAAAGAATAGGAGAATTGATGGAGGGTACAACGACATCACGAACAAAATCATATCTGGTAACGCAATTAATAGATGTACAAAGGAAGCAAAGCTTTTTAATACGAGGGGAGGAATGACATAGGAAGTGCAGCTTCTCTTTTGGTCTCCGAAAATTTGAGATGCCCATGAAGGTGGAGCTGCATTTTCTAAATGGAAAATTAGAAGTTCTCTGATTGTGTTTAATAGCCTTGAAAGTTTGAAATTAGAGGTGGAAATATTTATGCTCTTGGTCTCGTATGATGCATATTTTGGAGGCAGCCATGAATTGGATGGAGAGCTAAGTAAAAGTAAAAATTGCACAACATAATAAGTTGAAGGAAGTAAATTGTGACACGTGATAGTAAAGGGAGTAAATGGCACCAAAGCTATAGTTGAAGGGGGTATTTTATAATTTAGACTTTTTTTCCCACTCCACTTTTCAACTCTCTCTCTCAAACACACCCATCCAAATCCAATCTTAAATTTCATTCAATTGCAAGCCATGACGCCCCAACGTAACATCACTATTCACTACTCTAAATGTCTAATGTGTTGATCCATTGATCCTGGTGGTGGAGTAACGACAAGGTGAAAACGCAACACGGTAGCAGCTTGTCCCACTTCCAAAATTGTCTTTTGTGTATTAATTTGGTATATCTGTTTTAGTAAGCAATTTTAATTTTTTTCTCTTTCAATTTATTCAATTTTAATATTTTTTCTTTGTCGGTTATAGTTATTTTTACTTTAATAATTGATGCTTCATGCTTTTAACTTCTTTGGATTGGCATGTGTTAACAAAAAATATTAAATATATTTAATGTGAATGTTTTATTTTCTAATTTTCATGTTGTGTGTGGGAGTGAAATTTGTTTTTGAAAAGATATGGTTAAGCTTAAAACAATTGATGATTTTTTCAAGAGAAGAATTAGTGATAGAACCGTACATGGGGGCAACCTTCTAATGTAACTTCAAACTCTTCACCTCTTGAAATGTTCAAAAGTGACACCTAAATTTGAACATGAGGGACATCCTTCTAAGGTACCAAGATTTACAAGTGATGAATTTGATAATAGATTTTTAGAGTCTGACCCAGTAAAACGCTTTCAAACATGTAAATGTCCAGTAAATCAAAGAGACGTTGTTATAAGGGCTTATTTAAAAAAAGGTCTAACTCAACCCAAATGTGTAATTTCCCTTTAAATGGTGCCAAATATCTAAAAGGATTTCAAGCTAATTGGTTTAAATTATTTCCTTCTTAGTTAGAATATTCCATTGAGAAAGATGATGCATTTTGCTTACCTTGTGATCTCTTTAGCAAGAAACCAAGTAGGCGTCTAGGGTCAGATGTTTTCGGTGCCAAAGGTTTTAGAGATTGGAAAAAAGTCAATGATGGAAAAAACTGGGCTTTCTAAACCGTATAGGAGATCCATGCTCGCCACACAATAATGCAATGAGGGCCTGTGAAGACCCATTGAATCAGTCTAGGCATATTAATAACATCATTCATGTGCAAATCTCAGATCAATTTTTGAAGAATAGACTACAGCTTAAGACTTTCAATTGATACTATTTTTTGCCACAATTTATCGTTATTAAAATTAAATAAAATAACATGTTTAGCGACCAGACATTGTATCTTTTGACTCTAAGCTCAATATTGATTTCTAAGAATGCTTATAGAGATTTTGACATTGATAACATTTGCATTCTTGTAGATAAGTATTATCCTATGGATTTTAGTGAGCAGAAAAAATTAACTTGAGATATCAGTTGCAAACTTTTGTCCTTGATGTGCGCAATCATCTAGATTTGAAGAATCTTTCAACTATACCTAAATTGTGTTGAGGCTTGGAAGAATAAGAGAAGTCAGACATTTATTACATGATTGATCGATTGATTCGTCTTATCTTAACTCTTCTGGTGTCTGCAACTACCACAAAACGAACATTTTCTACCATGAAAATAATCAAGACAAGATTGCGTAACAAGATGGAAGATGAATTTTTTAGTGGCAATTTGTTGATTTATATTGAAAGAGAGATAGCTAGAGCTTCACATCGGATTCAATTATTGATGACTTTAAGGCTTTAAGAAAGTGAAGAGCACTACTCTAAATAGATATAATCTCTAACTATTTTATCTGATTTTGTTTATTAGTTTTTTTAGCTTTAATAAGTTACTAATAGTATGACACATAAAATTTTTAGTTTGCATATAAGTATGTTAGAAATTATTCACTTTTCAAGTCAAGTTCTGCTACCGAGTGCCTTTATCCTTTGATTTTACATCATTATTTATTTATTTAAACTGACATGAGTTCTTAAAAAAAACCATCTTCTAGGATGGGCAATCACGTAAAACTTTATTTGGAAAAGAAAATTAGCAAGAAATGGAAATACATATGATAGATATTCTCATATGTATTTCTTAATTAATGTAATACACATTTTTATTTATTTTTCTATATTTTCTCAAATGACCCTCAAGTCGATGTAGTGTCCTGAGAGCTAGTTCTGGAAACAGCAATTGCTATTTGCTATTAGCTCATTGTTTTGCTGATACATGCAATTGAAATGTGATTTAATAAGGATACATCCATTTTTTAATTTTCTTGGTGTATTTTAAAAAAAAAAATTCTTTTTCTCCCTTCGTTCCTTTCTTTCTTTCTTTCTTGCCGTTTTTTTTTTTTTTTTGTGCCGTGCATGGGACAGAAAAAGTTGGCCAAATATAGCCTGTTCAGTTTGTTAAATCCTGCAAATCAGTAACCCTAGCTAATAGATTGGTTAGATATGAAGGAGTTAAATAGAGTAGTGTCTCCGTTGTTATTATAGGAGTTTGCTTGAACTACAGAAACTCAACTTCCCATCTCCACCTTCCTTTTCAAACCTAGTTGTGGTCCTCTACTTAGTCCATATCATAGACCTAACTAAGTTGGAGGCTCTCAACTGCTAATTCCCCAGCTGGCAGAATTACTTAAATGGGTTGGGGGGGTGGGAGGAAGAGGGGATACATGGTTTGATTTAAGCTTTGACACTAAGGTAGTTGGCCGGTGGCTGTTCAACTTCTCCTAATTAATGTACTTAATCACTATACTTATAAATAATAAGGAATGGGTCCAAATAAATAAATAACAAAATAAAAATGCACAACATGAATTGGAATCTTATTGTATGGGAATCGAAACTTCAAATTTAGAAAGCTTGAACTCAATGGTTAAAGAACTTCTATAATGTTAGATGTTTATGTAAGTGAGAAAGTATTTGTGAGAAAGGACAATTTCATTATTTAGAGTCAGTATTAATCTCACAAGAGGGTAAAAAAATCTCAAAAGAAATTAAAATAAAATAAAATAAACAGAAAACTAAACTGTGTTCAGCAGGACACTTGTCTCATTTTGAGTGGAGAAACTTGACAAGGACAAAGAACATGAAAGTGCAAAAATTTAAATGCTGTATTAATTGATTCTCACAAGATGATATGCAAGTACTACTTTAATGCGGGATGTCCACACCGATCCGGTCCCTCTCTCAAAAAATAGTATATTATATACAATTTTCTTAATTTGATGCAACCGACCAAACTCCATGTGGCAAAGTGAGCCCCCACAATAGAAAGGATAGGCCGCATGAGTTCATGTTTCTATATGAGAAGTTATGACAAGGCTAAGCAAAATGATAAGAAAGAGACTACACTGTTATATCACTGACATTGCACATCTTGCATCGGCAACTAGTAATTTTCAAGAGTAATACTGTAAGTTCATGAAAGCGATAACTTTCTGATTAAAGGAACTAGTACTATGAACGGAAACTCTTTTTTTTTGTGGGAGACATGTTCCTATTATACCAAGTTTCTTTTTTTGTAATTATTAAGCCTATTATACCAAGTTAACTATAACAAGCTAATTTCTTCACACGAAATAAATAATAGACATAATTAGTTGGTATTCTACACCAATGTAACGGATAGGTGAAGTACAAGAGAAAATTCAGTTGCTGAACCAATGTTTAAAACTAAACTGGACATAATGTGTTGTTAACTTAGTTGATAAGAATTAAGAACATATAAAGACAGTAACAAAGTTTAATTCTTATAAATGCTCTCAATTTCAATTTTTCTTTGAAGTACCTACGAATACCAAAATAAGGTTTTGTTAACAAGTACTTAAAGATATTAAATAGAACGTTTTAAATGAAAAAATAATTTTTTTAAATTTTAAATATATTAAATATCTTATTTTCATTTTTAACTTTTTATTTTGTCTTCTTTAACAACTGTATCAAAACCCAAAAACAACTTTTTAACCGCAAAAACCACTTCAAGTAGCACTCAATCGTTGAACCATTTGACCTGGACCAATTTTACAAAATCCGGTTGGGTTGAAATAATTTTTTATAGCCTCTTTCTAATTTTGTAAAAAATGTTCAGACTCTTCTTCACACTTAGAGATGTTGGGGTTAGGGTTCTTGCCTCGTTAGCCCACTCAACATAGAAACGTTAGGGCTCCTCTTGGTGCCATTGCTCATCACGCCACCGTTAGCCTGTGACACCATCGTTTGGCTGAATTTTGTTAAAATTTTCTAACTGTATAGCATTATTTTTTCTTCAAACGCATCCAAAAAATTATTTTTTACGAGAAAGCATAGAAATATGGAAACATTTACAATACTCCTAAATACTTTTTGAACATCAATGCATCATTGACTTTACCTATTATAATAAGTAAAAACCTTTGACTCTCTCCCTCTCTTTCTTTTTCTACAAATGCTCTATTGTGAGTGTAACTTGTTGAATAAGTTGTATGTAATACATCTCAACCATAAATATAAAATTCTTGCAAATTAATGATTAAAAAACATAGAGCATCCATGTTGAAAAATATTTTAAGAACATTTTAGACTTTTCCTAGAAATATTTCCCTAAATCAATCAATGGATTATTAATTTATGCATAATAGGTATTAAATCTGTGTATAGCATTATTCTCTCTTCAAGTGTATCAAAAAAGAGTTTTTTTTTTGGAGCACCTGTACTCCTAAATAGTTTACAGTGCTCTATTTAGGAGCACTGGTGCTCCACCCACTTTTATCTATTATAACAAGTTAATCGATATTTTTATTTAATTTTTTAAAATCTTATTATTATGTATGTAAATATTATTAGTTGAAATTTATAATTTTTTTATATGTATAATTATTTATGGCAAAAAATAAAAGAACTAATCTAATTTTTCTGTGTGTGAATCTGAATGTGTGTTAATATTAACAATTAAAATTTATAATATTTTCTGTATATACAATATTGACTATAACTATTACTCGCTTTATAGATTGCAGATAATAAATTAAGGTCATTGATTTATTTAAGTAATAAATCAATGACATCTCCTCAAAGAACACCGTGCTACTAAAAAATTTAAGAGCACCATAGACGTTTCCAAAAAAATATTGCAACTTAAGTTTGAACGGAAAGAAAAAACTGCAAGTCATCTTCCCTAAATTAACCAACACCAATTTTCTGAAATAATATTTTATCCAAACCATAAAGGCACATAAAATCACTTTTCGGCTACTATAATTTTAACTATATTAGACTTGAGTCTAATTGCATAACATTTTCCTTTACTCTTTACAAATTACACCACGTCAACCAATAAATCTTTCTATAATCTTCTGTTGACTTCCGCTAAAGATTTTACAAGCTATGATGTAGCTTTTCACTCATAGGAAGTGTACGCTTAGAACAAGAGTTGAAGTATAACGGATACTCTTTAAATTATGACTACAGAAAAAAATAACCTCAAATATTTATTTTGGATACTGGATCATTCTGACCCAATTGGTATCTGACCACTTATAAGTTCGGTTCATCTTTATAGATGACCAAGTTCGGGAGTTGTGGACCATCCTGACCCAATTGACATTCGGCCATAAGCTAGGCCCATTTCTGCAATGTTCGACCGGCCTATACCCGAATGGTAACAACTCGACAAGCACGTGTTTAATATGACATACCAAACAGACATAATGGCCTCGCGCTATAATGACCAGACATAACGTCTCGCATCATAATAACCAGATATAATGTCTTACACTATAATGATCAGACATAACGTTCAGAATCCTAAATGACCTTAACGGAGGGTATCTAGAGAGTTAGTCATCCGAATCTCGATATAAACCGACCTGGTGGTCTAAGCCAGGGATGTTCACTTTTTTCTACCTATGCCTTCATCATTGTCTTGACTCCAAGACTGATTGGTAAGAGTATCTCTGCTGATATTTCACCTCGTCTTCCTCGGGTAACTGTCGGACGACCGACTTAGGACTCTCTGGCGACCACCCCACGGGTAGAGGATGGAACATCTGGCGCCGTCTGTGGGAATAGGTAAAACTCTCTCACCCCACAAGAATACCACAAGTTACGTTCTCATCGCTGCTTACGTACATCTCTTTGACAAAGTTCTCATGAAAAGTTCAATTAGAATCTTTTGTTCACCAATTCTCATGGCCATAATCGGTTCGTCTCCGTTCATGTAACACCACTAGTACTGAATATCCTATGAGAACATCTGTGTATATGTCCTGCCTTTTGACTCGCTAAATCAGAGACCAACACATGAAGAAGAATCCAATGGGGTAACACAAAAGCGTTATCCTTCATCCTTTACACTGATAATGCCATTGCAATTTTTCATTGATTATAGTCATTGCTTTAATCCATATGATTTCCATCTCTTCAATAGCTCATAAGTTAATTTCTGACTATATGTTTGAATACTCATGCCTTTCAATTCAAAAAATAAAATAATAAAATCTTTTAATAATGATCCTTTTTATTTGCATGGCATTGATGACCATTTGATTTGCTTATTATTGCCCTTTATTTTAGAATCAAATGGGGTATCTTAAGAAAAATATTATCAATTGCTTGGCATGTCATTTGTGCAACATTGATGTGATATTAAAATATCCTTTGATAAAATGATACTTATTTCTATGCCAAACATAACATGACTTACATAATTCCAATCGCCATATAATTCGTCCAAGCTGCTAGGATTAGTTTCCCATCAAAGTAAAACCATCTTGGCATATTGGAGTGACATAGTTTTAATCCTTATTGCTGTAAATTTTCTCGCCACCTGATTTTGCATAGTCATTTATCCCATGCATCTAATGTCGCGACCGGGATCGTGGCGGAAAATAACAACTCTTGGATTTTGAAAAAAAAGAAATAGAGTTGCCACCAATTTTATTTAAGTTAGGAAAAATTGAAAAACTTTTCTTTGAAAATGGTCTTTAGAACCAGATTAGATTCGGGAGTCGGTTATGGATAGGGAAGGGCGAAAACTTAATCCCACAGCACCCCTAACACATCCGTTCTAAGACGGTACCTTAAATTGATTGTGCAGAATTTTATAACATTTGAAAATATTTGTTTTATCATTAAAAAAATAGATAAATAAAAAATTAAAAGAAGGGAAAAAAGATTTTTACGAATCATCGAGTTGTCACAACTTAAATGACTCCAAAAAAAAGAGATTAGCAAACTGTCACAGCTCAGCTAATCCGATTTTATAATTTCTCAACAACGTTTAATTATTTTATTATTTTTCTTAAAAAACCAATAGCTAAAGAAAAAAAGTAATAATAAATATGATAAACAAAGCTAACGAAAAAGAAAAAAAAACATGTAACAAGTTAAATGAAATCCAAATAAATCCTAAGATGATTTTTTTTATGGTCACTATTATCACTATTTAGATGTATTAAGTTTATAGATAAGCTCACAAAAAGAACATAACTATTGTTATTTATCTATACTACCCAAACTCAAAAGAAAGCCTTGGATCACAAAAAAAGTAAAATACCCATGAAGCCCAACCCAGCAGAACCCTCTTCTTTTATTATACTTTTCGTTATAAATTCCTTTTAAAACATACATGCTATTTTTTAAAAAGAAGAATAAAATAACAAAAGCAAAAAGCAGAAAACAGAGGCTCGTGGCCTCTGATAAGGAAAAAAATAAAAGAGGCTTTCAGCCTCTGAAGTGGGAAAACGAAAAAAGTGAGGTATTGCATTGGGAAGGATCAGGTGGAGGTCCGACAGTCGGTTGGGGGCTTTGGTTTTTGTGATCCGATGGCCGGTGTAGGGGGTTCAGGTTTTTGTGATCCGACGGTTAGTGCAGGGGGTTCTAGCTTCTGTTGTCCGACGGTCGGTGCGGAGAGGGATCTGGTTAGGTTCGACGGTCGGTTGAGATGGATTTTGGCTGGGTTCGACGGTCGGTTGAAGGGAGAGATCTGGTATTGGGATCGACGGTCGGTTGAAGGGAGAGATTTGGGGTTGGGTTCGACGGTCGGTTAGAGGGAGAGATCTGGTGTTGGGCTCGACGGTCGGTTGAAGGGAGAGATTTGGTGTTGGGTTCGACGGTCGGTTGAAGGGAGAGATCTGGTGTTGGGTTCGTCAATCGGATGAAGGGAGAGATCTGGTGTTGGGTTCGAGGGTCGGTTGGAGGGAGAGATCTGGTGTTGGGCTCGACAGTCGGTTGAAGGGAGAGATCTGGTGTTGGGCTCAACGATCGGTTGAAGGGAGAGGTTTGGTGTTGAAGATAGGTGAAGGATGCTGTGTTGTTGAGGTTTGAAAGTGGTTTTATGGTTGGTTGATGGTGGTGGCCACGGTTTGGAGGCTTGGAGGGATGGATGAGTGTGCTTGTGAGGGTATGAGGACCAGCATGAGAACAAAAGAAAAAACAATATGGAACAAATCAACAATCCTACCCATTCAGCTGCAGGCAATAATGACAAAAGTCAAGATGCATAAGGAAAGAGCGAACAATATACCTCTGAGAGTTTAAAAAAAAAACTGAGTTTCTTTCTATTCAATTCTTTCTTTTTACAATCTCACTTCTCACTTTTTCTCAATATCCAGTTTTTTCACCAGTAGCAAACAGTAGCTGCAAGTGAGTTTAAAGTTTCTAACTAGGAAGAAGAAGCGTAAACAAAGAAAATTTCCCCTCTAAAAGAACTGAACTCCTTTTCTTTACATGGTTCCCCTTTGTATAGGCACCAAGCAATTCTGGCTTGGCACGCCTGAGAAATAGTGCAGTCCCTTTCCTCTGGCTTGGCATGCATGAGAAATAGTGCAGTCCCTTTCCTCTGGCTTGGGCAGCACGAGATTGTGCCATCCCTGTCGGCTCTCTGTTTTTGGCTTTAAAACTTGCTTCCTTTTTTCTCTTTTCCTGCCCCTATCCCGTTTTGTGTATCTGTGGTTCAACGCTGCAAGAGTTGCATCAGGGACAGCAGCTGCAAGAGCTGCATCAAAGGCAGTAGCTGCAAGAGTTGCATCAGAGGCAGCAGCTCCTTCACCATTTGATGCTTCATCCCTCTGTTCCACGTCTCTCTTCCTCCCAAAATCTGTTGCTTTTCCTTTTTATTCATCCTGCTGCTGCTGACTTGCGAAGATTGGTGGTCTATGCTGCTACCACCCCTTTTTGTCTTTCTTTTGTTTGTTTTCCTTTGCATGTCTTTTGTCTTCTTCTTTCTGGCTTTGTTTGCTTCTGCAACGATGGCCTCCTCTTTTATATATATATATATATATATATTAGAGACTTAAAACAAAATGGGCCAAGGTGGATTAATGGACCTGGACATATATTTTTCATTAGGTTGGACTTGGTCGGAAACTAAAGGAATGAGAAGGGAAAGAAAAATATTTTTCTTTATTATTATTTTTTTGGTATCTGTATATATCATTATTATTATTATTTTATTTTATTCTATTTTTTTATGTCCGGTCAAAATTGGGTGTTCACATCTAACATATTCACTAAGCATCAAATGAATTTATATTCATATCAATTTATTAGCATAATATTTCAGGTCCTAATTCCTCGTGATTGATTGTTAGCATCTCGGGCACTAATTCGTTTGAGAAATAGAATGATGATTGATTTCTATGTGATTATATTTCCATATCAATTGCATGACCGTTGCTAATTAATATAAATTAAATTGCCATGCCACACAAACGGTGCTCACATTTTCCTTAATCAAATATTGCTTACTTGAATTAACCATTTGATTAGAATTCATTCATTGTCAAATTTATTGCTGGTTAAGTCATCATTATTTAGTAGTTTATTCATTAATAAATAATCATGTATTCACTCCTTTTTAATTACCTTTTCTTATTGCTTTTTACGTAAACACGTGGCCTTAATTTCTATTAAACTATGACATGAATTAACATTATTACTTAACATATGTAACATCTATTAACCAAGTATTTATTTTCATCAATGCCCTGAATTGACATGACATATTTTAAAAATTAGAATTAATTTATTATAAGGCTACAATTAAATTTCTCTAATTGTTAACCCTCTCTGTTGACATGGAATGAAGTTTTTCTTAGTGATGTAATTCATTCTGTAAGATGCTAACTCTAGTTGCTTAGTTCCTCTTGTTTTCATAACATGCTTAGCAAAAAAAAAAAAAAAAAACAAGAAGTCTTGCAATTGTCTACTACCATTACCCGACTACAACATGTACTGGAGTATGAGAAACCTCATGAGCGTTTCATTATAATAAAGGAATTAGCAGGATAAGGCATCTAATCCAAATGCACAACAAGTTCCTGTGAAAATTCCTTCCCAGCAAGGGCCTAGCTTCACATCCTCTTGGGCTGTTGATGACTTATTGGAATTAACAGACTTTGAATCACCAGACAAAGTAAGATAACTTTGTTACTTTATTTCACTATTGTAGTTATATAGACAAGTTAAGAAATTAGAGTGCTTTAACTAAAAGAGTTTAGTAAGATTAAGACGTTCCATTTATTTTGTTATCCCCATAAGTTTTCTTTTTTGAGCTTTCCATATAAAACAATAGTCTGCAGTAGCTAATCATTACCGTACATGTGAACATAATAATTAGGCTTAATATGGCTGGAAATTATGGAAATAATGTTTTTTATTCAAAAAAAAAAAACACCTATGTATATTCATTAGAAAATTCCTATTAAAATATTTGAGAACTGTATAAGTAAAATGTTTCATCTTTACGATCCATTTAAATGACACTAATAGCATTTATACATTAATTATTTACTGTTTTCATATCATGGTATGTTTTAAAATATACTCATCAATCAGTTCTAATACTAGCCTATCACACCCATTCATTTTATGCTTTTGTTTCATACATATAAATTAATAGTATATTATAACTGCCTTGTTACTTGACATAACATTGTTGTTCAATTGCTTGGTCATTGACTAAATTTGTCTTTATTGAAAAATATAAAATTGTTTAATTAGCTTACTTTCATCATGTGCAAAATTTAGGGTTTTCCATGAAAAGGACCCAAACGAAATAATTATCATAACATTAAAATTTATTAATTCTTATAATTTATACGTATTTAATAATGCGTAATTATTTGTTGGTTACTCATTCAAATATTACTTACAATAGCATGTTATAGATAAGACATCAAAGCAATTTATTCTCTAATAAATTATATTATATTGATTGTCGGAATTTATGAATTATTTTTATTACTAATTAGGGATATATATGGCGTGATAGTAAATGTCATTGATGTGCATTATTGTCATGAAATTATTTGGCTATTAATTATACATTATTTTATATATTATTTATTTCTAATTAAAGAACATATATGACATGATAGTAAAAGACACTGATGTGCATTTTTGTCTTTTCATAGAATTAATTGACTATTGATTAGTCATTATTTTATATAATTATTGTCATTCATGATATTACAGAATTAATTGGCTATTAATTGATTGTTCGACATGTTGTTTGTGAAACATTGATTTAATGTTAATCAATATGTTAGATAATATTCATTATAATTAGATTCTTTAATACTATTTATTGTCCTCAATTTATTAATTTATTAATTAATAATTATAAAACATTAGACTAATTATAATATCATGTCGCTTTAATTATTTTAATTCTATTTATTGTCATTAATTTATTAATCAATTACATAACATTAAGGATATTTTATAGCCACGAACAACATTAGTATTTACATATACATGTGATAATTTTTGTGATGAATACTTGTATTCATTGTAATTTATGAGGTATGAAAATTTAGTCATATTTATTTCAATTGCATATTATTATCAGATTTATTCACATGACAGGATTAAGACAAGTTAGATTAAACCCCTAACAAATTCTTAGAAAATTCCAAACGAAGGCCTTGAAAACTTGGGTCAAACCAGCTTAGAGCCGATGCTCAGATGAAGGCCCTGAAAACTCGGGTCAAACCGGCCTGGAGTTAATGCCGACTCAGAGCCGATGCCAGCCAAAGCTGATAGAAGACACTGACTTTTCAATCGATAATGGCCAAAGTTGATGCCAGCCAAATCTGATGGAAGACACCGACTTTTCGGTTGACCGACTTTTCAGTCGATGCCGGTCAAAGCCGATGCCAGCTAAAGTTGATGAAGACACAGACTTTTCAGTCGATGCCGGCCAAAGCCGATGCCAGCCAAAGCTGATGGAAGACATTGACTTTTCAGTCGATGCCGGCCAAAACTGATGGAAGAAACTGACTTTTCAGCCGATGCCAAACAAAGCTGATGGAAGAAACTGGATTTTCAGCCGATGCCGACTTTCAGTCGAGGCCAGCCAAAGCTGATGGAAGAAACTAGCTTTTCAGCCAATGCCGGCTTTCAGCCGATGCCAGCAAAAAATGATGAAAGTAACTAGCTTTCAGTCGATGCCATTAAAATTTGATGAAAGTAAATTGGCTTTCAGCCAAAGCCAGCAAAAAGCTGATGAGAGTAATCAACTTTCAGCCGATGCCAATTAAAGCTGATGAAAATAACTAGCTCTCGGCTAATGCGCCGACCAATGCCAGCACAAAGCTAAAGGAAGTAACCAGCTCCCGGCTGATGCCAGTCCCGAGCTGATGAAAGGCCCCGAGCTAGTAACCGGTCCTGAGCCGATGCTGACCTAAAGTAGGTAACCTCGAACTGATTGCAAGTGCCAATGTCATGTTCGGTTCAGTGCAGATTCAATCGACCAAGCTGGAGAAGAAACCTTGATCATGATTAAATCGAGATGCTGATTGAAAAGGTCATATGTATAAAGTCGGCCAAGCTCGAAAAAAGTTCTGAGATCAAAGTCTTATATAAATAATAATAATAATAATAAGATGTGCGAAGCTATCTGAGGTTATTATCAAACCATGATGTCTTTGAAGACTGATCTAAAATGAAGAAACTCAAGATCGGATCAAGTCGGGAAAATTCATAGCTAAGGTCAATAAAATACATGCACAAAAAACCTCACCACTCTCCTTGGAAGGTTACCCAAGGACGAAGCTTAAAAATTACAAAGAGCTCGAAAAAGCTCGGTCATTCACTTTGTGATTTGCCTAAGCTGAAGGACTGTGGATCGTCTAGCTTGGATAAGAATAAACATTTAATAATATAAGCTCGGGATATATCGTTGATCACTATGGACCGTCCTGACTCAATTGGCATCCGACTACTTATAAGCTCGGCTCATCTTTACAGATGACTAAGCTGGGGGGGCTGTGGACCATCTTGACACAATTGGCATCCGACCGCTTATAAGCTCGGCTTATCTTTATAGGTGACCAAGCTGGGGGGCTATGTGGCCCAATTGACATCGGGCCATAAGCTAGGCCTATTTCTGCAAGGTCCGACCGGCCTATACCCGAATGGGTAATAACTCGACAAACACGTGTTTAATACGACATACCAATCAGACATAATGGCCTCGCGCCATAATGTGTTAGCAAGTGACCTCAATACTCAAGAGGGAGTGAATTGAGTATGTAAAACAAGTTCGCAAATCTTTCACAAAACATTTGATAATCAATTTTTGTTGAAGCTTTTGGATGATTAGAGATGATTGGATAGATGAGATAAACATTTTTACTTATAAATGTAATAGCCAAAGGAAACAATATTCAAGCAATTCAATAAAACAGTGCACAATGTAAAGAGAAGGGTGTAGAGAAAACAAATACAATGATTTATCCTGGTTCGATCACCAATCCACTTGTGATCTACGTCCAGTCCTCAAGCAACCACTCGAGATTTTCCACTATATCTTCAAGCTTCAATAGGTGCTTGACAACCTTTACAACCTTGAGCACTCAACACTTTGGGATACCTTATCCTTGGAGCTTGAGTCTCTTCAACTAAGGGATGCCTCACCCTTTACACTTTTGGAGGGATGCCTCACTCTCTTTAAAAAGCAATTTAGATTGATATAATGAAACTCTCACAAGAGTAAATGATTACAAATTGAAGCTCTAATATGCTCTCAAAGGATAACTCAAGTTTTTCACAAAAACAGAGCAAGAATGGATTTGAAGATTAAATCTCGTATTAAAGTATTGGTAATCAATTTTTGGTTCAAGGTCAACCTCTAATGAAGTCCCAACATTGGTATTTATAAGTTTTGTGAGTAAAGGAGCCGTTGGGACATTTTAACCAAGCATTAAATGCCATTAATATAGCCGCTGAACTTTGTCAGATTGCTTGTAATCGATTACACAACAAATGTTATCGATTACATTGTTGTTCCAACGTGTTCTTGGCTTTTTGGGCTCTACGTAATCGATTACATTCTTGGTATAATCGATTACAAGGTTTCTGACTTACTTTGTAATCGATTACAATATCCATGTAATTGATTACATGATTCCTTGAACGTGTTCTTGCCTTTCTGGGCATATTGTAATCGATTACCAACTTGGTGTAATCGATTACAAGACCTCTGACTTGCTTGTAATAGATTATAATGCTAATGTAATTGATTACAAGGCCTCTGTTTGCTGTGTAATCGATTACAAACATCATGTAATCGATTACATTGGCCTTTGAACACATTTTTCAAGTCCAATTAAGTTTGTAAGCTATTTCTAACACTTCAAGACATTTGATTAAACATAAATCCTTTCATGAGTGTTAAATCTAAGATTGAAAATAAGGTTTCTTTGAAAAACATATTTAGCTTTGAATTTTCACACTTATTTGGAAATGATATATTGAAAAATCATTTGAGAAATATTGAGAGCATTTAACATTAATGTTCTAAGTCTTATGACTAAATAAACCTCTTGACTCCTTTCTTTGATCTTGATCTTTTCTTTTGCACTTGATCTTCATTTTTGCACTGGATCTTCATCTTTGACTTTGTTATCATCAAAAATCATTTTACATGCTTTAAGGACATAAGCATTCACATTCTCCCCCTTTTTGATGATGACAAACTGATCATAGGAAAAAGAAAGAGTTTTTGCATTTGTATATATTAGAGATTTAGGCGCAACTCTCCCCCGGAGTTTATGCATGATATAGAATAAGATTTTTCATGTAAAAAGCTTAAAAAGCTCCCCCGTACACATACAACATTAATTAGATTTCATTTTTTACTATTCTCTCCCCCATTGGCATTATAAAATGTGAATGCTTATGTCTTGAAGCATATCAAATGGGTTTTTGATGATAACAAAGGCCAAAGTGAAGTTCAAGTGCAAAAGAGAAGATCAAGCGTAAAAGGAAAAATCAAGATCAAAGAAAGAAGTCAAGAGGTTCATTTAGTTATAAGACTTAGAACATTAATGTTAAATGCTCTCAAGATTTCTCAAATGGTTTTTCAATATATGATTTCAAAATAAATGAGAAATTTCAAAGATAAACATGACTTTCAAGAAAACTTGTGTTTCAATATTAAAACTAACACTCTTAAAAAGATTCATGTTTAAACAATTGTCTCAAGGTGTTCGAAATGACTTCCAAGCTTTATTGGACTTGAAAAATGTGTTCAATGGCCAATGTAATCGATTACACGATGTTTGTAATCGATTACACAGTAAACAGAAGGCATGTAATCGATTACATGAGCAATGTAATCGATTACAAGCAAGTCAGAGGCCATGTAATCGATTACACAATATATGTAATCGATTACATAAAGCCCAGAAAAGCATGAACACGTTCAAAGAGTCATGTAATCGATTACATGGATATTGTAATCGATTACACAGCAAGTCAGAAGTCATATAATCGATTACACAGATATTGTAATCGATTACACACAAGTCAGAAGCCATGTAATCGATTACACCAAGAATATAATCGATTACACAGAGCCCAGAAAGTTAAGAACACGTTGGAACAACATATGTAATCGATTACATAAGTTGAGTAATCGATTACAAGAATCCTGACAACGTCCAACGGCTATATTTAATGCATTTAATGCATGCCCAGAAAACCCCAACGGCTCTATTAAATGAGAAACTTATAAATACCAAAGTTAGGTCTTTATTTGAGGTTGACCTTGAACTAAAAACTGATCATCAATACTTCCAAACGTGAATCAATCCTCAAATCCATTTCTTGCTCTATTTTTTGTAAAAACATGAAAAATATTTGAGAGCATATTAAGAGCTTCAATTTGTATTTATCTACTCTTTAAAAGAGTTTCTATCTTCTATACTTTGTGTAATCTGAAAAAGAGAGGGTGATGTATCCCTTTAGAGTGAAGAGTGAGGTATCCCTTGAGGGTGAGGCATCCCTCAAAAGGTTGTAAATGGTGAGGCATCCCTGTTTTTGAGGCTCAAAGCACAAGGGTGAGGTATCCCAAGGTGTTGGTGAGTGCTCTATTGTGTAAAGGTTTTCAAGCACCCGTTCAAGCTTGAAGTTTAGTGGAAAATCTCGAGTGGTTCGCTTAAGGACTGGACGTAGGTCACAAGGGGTGGCTGAACCAGGATAAATCCTTGTGTTTGATTCTCTCAACCCTATCTCTTTACATTTGTGCATTTACTTTATATGCTGCTTGAATATTATTCATCTTGGTTTATTTAATTTGTGTGTGAAGTATTCAATCTCATTTATCTATTCATTTCAATTATCCAATAGCTTCAACGAAAATTATTTAACAAACGTTTTACGAAAGATTTGCGAAAATATTTCATAAACTCAATTCACCCCCCTCTTGAGTTTGATGCCACTTGGCTAACATAAAAAAAGACATAAGCATTTAGAAAAAAATTTGGACAGCATTTCAACTGTATTTCATGATTTCCCAAGAAGAAAGCAAGTATGGCCAAAACAAGAAATGCAAAGAGAATATAATGAATCCAGTATATTCTGCTCAAAAGAATATCCAATAGAACCAATATGCAATAGCTAACATTATCAGAGAGAATATAACTAAATAGATGCTATGTAGTTGATCCAAGTACATATATCACCAAAAACATATACAATGTAACCTAACATATCCAATATAACCAATATCCAAAATAGGAACTGATACTAATATTATATAACTGAGCTAAAAAGAAAATTTACAATGTAGCCATAAGAAAAATATAATGAAAGCATCAGAGCAATGGGCCATGATCACTATCAGTAGCCTCGCTGTCACTGTCCTCATCTGCAGCGATGTCTCCTAGATCAAGATTATCATCGCCGGGCTCAAGGTTGTCCTCAGAATCGAGGAGCTCCTCATCATTAGCAGGGACGCCAGAGGGACCAGCAAAGGACAGGGGAACAGAAGAGGCAGAGGATGTGGGAGGTGCAACAGCAACACTCTGAGTAAAATGAGGTCCTGTCAAGAAGGATCGAATGGAGGCAAGCTCCTGATCTGAGTAGTCCATCCTCAGCTCAAGGTGATCTACCTTCTGCTCAATGCGATCCATGCGTGTTTCCACGGTAGTGCTTAGGTTTCGCATCTCTTGGAGCAAGAGGTCCAGTGTGGCTGTAGCTGGAGCAGGAGTAGGAGCAAGATGCTGAGCTTCTTCATTGTCATCACTATCCGGATCATGATGGATATGCCCATAGCTACCATGGGCAATGTAGTGTCATCTATCATCGACTTTGTACAGCTGAAGCTTTTTCAAGGTATGCAAGCTGATAGATTGTGGCCCTTTTGAGCTAGTGTCCTTGGACTCCTCAGCCAAGGAAATGTGACAATGCTCCAGGATTGTTGTCACCAGCATAGCAAACGGTAGAGCAGAGTTTTTCTTTTTCTTTACATCTAACATGTGCTCAATGATGTAGTATCCCCAGTTGATTAGTCTCCCAGTGGTCATTGCCCATAGGGTCACCACATCATCCTTTAGAACTTGAAAGTAATTCCTCCCCCTAGGAATCAACCCCCTGACCAGAAGATAGTGGAGTACTCTGCTCTCCATGGTTAGGCCAGTGGCCATGATTCTCTTTTTGGGATCACTGGGGGGATGGTATCTTGACCTTATCAGAGAAAGAAGAGCAGCCTTATGCTCAAATTCATGACCCTAAATTTTAGCATTTCCATAGAAATTTGCTCCATCAAGAGTGAGTTTGGTCAGCCTATGCCATTCATGCATAGTGATCTTGATCTGTTGCTTCTTCACCTCAGAAATTAAACATTCATCCTCATTCAAATTAACATAAAATACTCTCACTAAATTTGGATAGATGGCCTTCTCAATGCTAAGGAAACCCAGTAGTCCTAAGGATTCAATGGTTCTAAAACTTTCCAGGGGTTCACTCTCACAGAAAGCTATAGGGAGATACCTGGGGGATATTATCTTCCGTAGCTGGAAGTTTTTCCTGAATAACTCAGCTTTCTTCATGGTGGAGAAATGACGAGTGAGGTCCAGGCCAGAAATATTGCATAGAGCTGCATGTGAGGATTCTCCAATGACAATCCCTGTTCTGGGGCATTTTGAACGGTGAGAAGGCTCAGCCATTTGATGAGGAAGAAGAGAATGGGATGAAGAGAATGTGTTTAGAGATGAGTGAGTGAAGAGAGGGATGAGAGAATGGCAGTTTAGGGCAGAGAGGGAAAGAGAAGTGATGGGGAGATTTGGGTGATGGATTGAGATGGGATTTGGGAGATAGGCTGTGTAGAGAGGGGATTTTCGAGTGAGAGGGAGGTGAAATGGAGGGATTTGGGTGAGATTTGAGTGAGAAAAGAGGGATTTGGAGGTTGGGTCTTCGTGGGAGCAGAGGAGGAAGATGAAGAAACTCAAAGGTTTCTGACAAATGAAGCCTGCGCACGTCAGAAAACCCTTTTAAAAACCCTGTGTAATTGATTACATTTGTATTGTAATCGATTACAAGCCTTCTGTTACTTATGTAATCGATTACATTTTTGGTGCAATCGATTACCATGCTTCTGGGGAACCTTGTAATCGATTACATTGTTAGTGTAATCGATTACCTGAGTTCTGAGTTGATTGTAATCGATTACAACAGTTGCGTAATCGATTACATGCTTGACAGAACCTTTTTAATTGATTACAAAGGCATTGTAATCGATTACCAGCATACTTAAACTCAAATTTTGCATTCCAAACAGCATAGAATCAATTTTAAACTATTCAAATCAGTTCCAGAACATCTTAAATCAATTCAAATCATCATGCAAGTATATAATCTAATCATATTATGATTCAAATCACATAATTGTGCAAAATTACTACTTTTACCAAGAATTACACATTTTTTTGGTGAAATTGCGAAGTTGTTGAGTTGCTTGGAAGTCTTTGACACGAGGAAGCACCTGCAAAACAGCTTAGGGGAAAACGCCGATGCTCAAGTCAGTATTGGATTCAAATATGATTAAAAAATCAGAGATTATGCATCAAAAGGGCATGATTATGCAGAAAGCAACATGTTATGCATTAGTTTTAGGATTATGCAGCAAATAGTCAATTTTTGCATGATTGATCCAATATACCAAAGTCATTTCTTACATAGAAAAATGTTTCTTTTTCTAAGGGCTTAGTGAAAATGTCAGCTAGTTGCTTAGTGGTCTCAACAAATTCAAGCATACAATCACCTTTTTTGAACATGGTCTTTAATGAAATGATGTCTTATTTCAATGTGTTTAGTCCTAGAATGCAAAATAGGATTTTTAGATAAATTAATTGCACTAGTATTATCACATCTTATGAGAATGTGATCAAGGTCAAGACCATAGTCCAAGAGTTATTGTTTCATCTAAAGGATTTGAGCATAACAACTCCCAGCTGCAATATATTTAGTTTCAGCTGTAGACAATGTCACACTATTTTGTTTCTTGCTATGCCAAGAAACTAGTGAGCTTCCAAGTAAGTGGCATGTCCCATTAGTACTCTTCCTATCCATTTTGCATCTAGCAAAATCAAAATCAGAATACCCAATAAGGCTACATGAGGCACCCTTAGGGTACCACAAACCCATTTGTGATGTGCCTATTAGATATTTCATTATTCTTTTAACAGCACTTAGGTGTGATTCTTTAGGATTAGCTTGATATCTAGCACACATGCATACACTAAACATTATATCAGGCCTACTTGCAGTGAGATAAAGGAGTAAGCCAATCATACCTCTATATTTTGTAATTTCTACAGATTTACCTCCTTCATCCTTGTCCAAATAGTAAGAGGTGCCCATAGGAGCAGCCATATGCTTGGCATTGTCCATTCCAAACTTCTTGAGCAGCTTCTTGCAATACTTGGATTGGCTTATGAAAGTTACTTCTCTTGTTTGCTTGATTTGGAGACCAATAAAGAAGTTGAGCTCACCCATCATGGACATCTCAAACTCACTTTGCATAATATTTGAAAATTCTTTACAAAGAGAGTTGTTAGTAGCTCCAAATATAATGTCATCAACATAGATTTGAACTAGAGGTATGTCATGCATTTTATGTTTTATGAAAAGGGTAGTATCAACTTTGCCTCTAGAAAAACATTTGTTCAAAAGGAATTTGCTCAACCTTTCATACCAAGCTCTAGGAGCTTGTTTCAAGCCATACAAAACCTTTTTCAGTTTAAAAATATGGTTGGGCAATTCAAAATCCTCAAAACTAGGAGGTTGTTCCACATACACCTCTTCTTGTATAAACCATTTAAAAAGAAACTTTTGACATCTATTTGATAGAGTTTGAAATCCATGATGCAAGCATATGCAAGTAACATTCTAATGGCCTCTAATCTAGCTACGGGAGCATAAGTTTCTTCATAATCTATGATTTCTTCTTGATTATAGCCCTTAGCTACAAACCTAGCTTTGTTTCTTATTATTAGACTCGTTTCATCAAGTTTGTTCCTAAAGACCCATTTGGTGCCAATTATAGGATGATCATTGGGCCTTGGAACTAATTCTCAAACTTGATTTCTCTCAAATTGATTTAGTTCTTCTTGCATGGTCAAGATCCAATGTTCATCATTAATGGCCTCATTTATGTCTTTAGGTTCAACTTGAGAGACAAAAGCTAAGTGATTACATGCATCTCTAAGTGAGTTTCGAGTGATTACCCCTTTTGATACATCACCTATCACCTTGTCGAGAGGGTGATATCTTGATGTCCTTCATTTCTTGGGTAAATCCATGATTTTTGAATCCTTTTGCCATGAATGATCAAGGAGTCTCTCTTCTTGCTTCTTGAATTTTTTTTCTTGATTTTCCAAGTGCGTTTTTGCCAAGATTTCTACAACATCATTAACAAGCTCCTTTCTCAGCTCATTTGGGTTAGTTTCATCAAATGCAACATGTATAGACTCTTCTATGGTCATAGTTTGTTTATTATAGACTCTAAAGGCCTTACTATGCATAGAATAGCTAATAAATATTTTCTCATCAGATTTTGCATCAAACTTTCCTAAGTTATCCTTTTCATTATTTAAAACAAAACATTTACATCCAAAGACATAAAAATGTGACACATTTGGCTTTCTTCCTTTGTACAATTCATATGGGATTTTCTTTAAAATTGGCCTTATTAGGGCTCTATTCATAATAAACAAGCGGTGTTAACCGCATCCCCCAAAAGTACTTAGGAATGTTGACCTTATTGAGCATAATTCTTGTCATTTCCTCTAAAGATCGATTTTTTCTTTCTACAACACCATTTTGTTGTGGTGTTCTAGGGGTAGAAAAATTATGCTCAATGTCATGTTCATCACAAAAAGTTTCAAATTCATGGTTTTCAAATTCACTACCATGGTCACTTCTTATGGATGCAATACAAAACTTTTTTCATTTTGGATAACTTTGGCAAGCTTTTTAAATGATTGAAAAGCATCATTTTTGTGGGCCAAGAATAATGTCCATGTAAACCTAGAAAAATCATCCACAATCACCAATGCATAGTAATTCCCACCAAAGCTCATGGTTCTAGAGGGACCAAAAAGATCCATGTGCAAAAGTTGTAAAGGTCTAGAAGTTGAAACCATGTTTTTAGCTTTAAAAGAGACATTTACTTGTTTTCCCTTTTGACATGCATTACAAAGTTTGTTTTTTACAAATTTGAGTTTTGGAAGACCAATTACTAGTTCTTTAAAAACTAATTTGTTTAAGTGATCTATGTGAATGTGAGCAATTCTTCTATGCCATAACCATGAATCATTTTCTTGACTCATAAAGCATTTAGCATCATTTGAGGAAATATCATCAAGACTAATCATATATATATTATTGACCCTATGACTAATAAACTTAACTTGCTTATCATCTTTTCCCTTAATTATGCAATAAGAGAAATCAAATATAACTTTATTACCTTTATCACATAATTAATTAATGCTAAGCAAATTATGTTTAAGTCCTTCAACAAGCAAAACATTATCAATTGATGATGAAGGGATCTTACTAACTTTACCAATTCCAAGGATCTTCCCTTTGTTGTTATCACCATATGTGACATGACCATGCTTCTTGGGAGCAAGGGAGGAGAACTTGGAGTCATCACTGGTCATGTGCTTGGAGCAACCACTATCAAGATACCAACTTGAGCTTTTGGTCTTCAAGTACACCTACAACACACATTCAAATTTTAACCTTTGGTACCCAAATTGTCTTGGGTCTTTGTGTGTTAGAGTTAGGCATGGTGCCTTTAGGAACCCAAACTTTTTTGATTCCAACCTTGGTGTTTATGTTCTTTCTAACATTGCAAGTGGATGCACTATGCCTTTCTTACCACAATGAAAACATTTGACAAATAGGCTACTTGAAGTATTTGAGGAAACAAAGAAATTCTTATAAGACTTTTGATGGTTATTTAGATTAAATCCTAAACTGACTTTTTGAAAAACACATTTCTGTTTTCCTAACAACACATTCAAGTTGTCTATTCCAAAGGTGAATTTTGCAAAAGTGTTGTTTAAATCTTCAATTTCTTTTTCAAATGCTTTGCATGATGAACAATGTAACACCCTTTCTGGGGATGTCACATTTATGATGCAGAAAAATAAAATAAAATAAAATCCTTACCCAAGTTGTAAAACACTTGATACTTGAATAATATTTGTGGTATATATATATATATATTTTTTTTTTCTTTTCATAATTATAATATTAAATAAAATAACACGGAACACAAAATATAACAAACATAAACTCACCATAATATACATGTGATTCCTGTCTGAAGTATACAATTAATTTACAACTATTAATATTTAATAAAAATAATAAAAGACAGTATACTACTCAAACATAACACCTAAGATATGAGCCCTCGTCGTAAGACAAACTCCTTAGTTAGGAATGTCTTGACTGATAGAAATTCGACCCAAAAGTGTATTGAAGTTCTCTCTAGGGGTATAGTGAAACTCGTCCCACAACTCCCTAATAGGTAAAATGATCTCTACGAAAGCAACTGTATAACGTGTAGTAACGAACCCCTGTCGAGTCCTACTTACTGATAAGGTCATGTTACCACTGTACTCTATGTGTCCTGTGTCCCAGTGGATATACCAAGCCTCAGCGCCTTCGAGAAACTGAAGTCTAAAGAAACCTAATTGATCTCGCCTTGCCGCCATTCTAGTCTTCGTTGATATAAACGTAAAGTAGAAAACAAAACAGAACAATACAATAAAGAGGTGAGACAATCAACATCATTACCCGCATGGCAATTAAGAAAATGACAATACAAACAAGTATTACAATGGCAAGCAGATATTACGATAACACATGCTATTACATCATATATAGTATAGCAATTTAATACATCATACATAATATAACAAAGCAATATATATATATAAATAACATATATCATCATATCATACAATATATATTAAAGCAATACATCATACAGTTTATCACAGAATATGGTAAATAGTAAAGTGCAGAGGATGCATGAATAGTAAAATGCAAATAATGCATAAACATAATAGATATTTAAAATGCAGATGATGAATGATACACACACTGACTCGTTCCTACTCCATGGAGCTAAACACGAATATCTGAGGGAATGATCCAAATAGAAACTAATAATACTTTATGACTGCCCAACCAAATTATTGCACTGTCCAATCTTTGTGTCTATAGCCTACAGTCCAAAACATCGTGTAGCAGTACACAGTCCAACATCGTGTACCATAGGCATAGTACTTAATAGTCCCCTCAAGATCTTGATTAAGAATAGTGCTTGTCAAGATCATTAGTGTGTTGTCCGTTACCACGGCCCAGAGGTGCTACCACTGTCCACATATGGGATCCTCCGCACACTAATGCCTCCAAGTTCATAAATGAACCACACTATGCTTATCACACCAAACACGGTGTAATTCGCCTCGTCAATCAATCACCAATTATAACCCAAATTGGCACAACACTCTAAGTATGATCTAAAATGATAAAAATACCCTTATTATCCAAATTTTACCATATTTACAAAAAATTACCAAAATACCCTTAGTCACAAAATATCAAAGTATAGTACGTCCCACCTGACAGTACTACACCACAACATGTCCGGGTCCACCACTTTGGCCCGACAGCAAAACTCACAGTATCTTTCAATCGCATAGGAATTTTATCGCGTTTTCACAAACTCATTGTTTTCACAAACGTTTTTAAATAGCGTAAATATATTTTGACATTTTTAAACATCGCAAAATCTTTTTAAATCATTTTCTCAATCGCGTAGGATTTTTAATTCATTTTCTTAACCGAATAGCTTATAATTATTATTTTCAATATGTGTAAAACTATATCTAGTATATTTAAAATACGTAGAGTATTTTTTTCTTGTGTTCTAAATATAGTATGAAATCTTTTCATTTTATGCGTCTGATTTTAATAAATGTTGGCAGCATTTTGTCGATAAAATCAGTATAAGGTATTTTTAACGTTTTCCTCTAAATATAGTTTATTTTATTTTTACCCAATCATTTCACTTTGAAACTTACTAACGCGCTTCAAAATTTATGGAATGAGCTCTACGTTAGTATTTTTCAAGCGTCTAATTTAATTCTTATTTAAACTAATTTCTGCTAAGTTAAAATTCTAAAACTGAATTTATTCCTTTTATTTTCTCAATGATTCATTGGAATCAATTTATGTTGTAAAACGATTACCTAACCTATCTTAGTAAATAAAATGGCATGTTGGCCAAATCAAAATAAAATGGCATTTAATTATACACTAAATGGCATGTTGGCCATAATTAACTTAAATCAACTTTAATTTGATTATTTTACCTAGATTCCTCAAATCAGTAATTTAAAAAAATTGCTGAGAACATTTTGGTTCTCGGTTTGGATGTAAGGCATGAGCCTCATAATGTGTTCTTTGGAGCACTCATGCAAACTGTACATGTTATTCACATCCTACTTTAATAATTATATAATTATAAACACATGCAATTATATAATCACATACAAAATACATACAATTTATTTAAAACCATAAACATGCATAGCAAAAATAATGAAAGCTATAATCATGCATAGCAAAATACACAAATAGGAAAGCATCTAAACAATCACAAAAATAATAAAAGCCATAAACAATCACACAAATAATGAAAACAATAAAACAATCACACAAATGAATCCTTATGGATTCGGTACACACAATCAAATCCATTTTCCCATCACCACTTAGGGTTGATGAGATTAAATCTCTCTCTTACCTCTTGAAGAAAATTAATCGGTTAGTTTCCTCCTTTCTTTGTAATTTCGTATAGTCTCCCAAACAAATCCCTAAAATTCTTAAATAATTAGTAAAAACACATACAAGGTACAATATTGAAAAACCATGGAATAATCATGGTTAGAAAAATTAGAAATCAAATTTTGAACCAAGAAATCAAAACTTACCCTTAAGTAAGTAAGCAAAAGGTAAGATTTTGGACAAGATAGAGTAGGATTTTGGGAAAACTTTGTGAATGAAAAATGTTTAGAAAAGGATTTAGGTTCAAGAAAAGCTAAGAGATAAAATTATAGACGTTTGGTTGTGTGGGTGTGGGTGTTGGCCGAATATGGAGAAAAAGAAAGAAAAGAAAAGTGTTCTTGGTTCTTGGTAGTTTTTGGAGAGAAAATGGATGCTTTGATTTGTGATAAGTGTGAAACAAATATTGAAAGGGAAATAGGAGGTGCTTCTGCCGTGAGTGGCTTTTTGGGTGAGGTTGAGTGTTTGATTTTGCTAAGTAAATATCCAATTAAATGCACATGATGGTGCACAAGGTTTATGACCATTTGGAGGGTTCAAGAAGCTAGTAGAACCAAGTCATCCAAGCCTCCAAAGGCTGCTGCCCAACCGTGTAACTCCTTGGCATTTTAAGGGTTTAATTGTTTTCCCATTTACTTCTAATTACATGCTAATTAATTAGGCAATTAATTAGGTTAATTATCCTATTAAAACTAAATCAACATTCTAATCATATAATCAATTAGTTTAATATATATTAACATATATTATAACCTTTAATCAATATTAGTATATCTAATTCATATTTAGATTATAATTAATTAAGAATTAAACTAGTTCACTTAGTTTGCTAATTAAGTAATTAGTTTAGTCAAATTAAGCTTAATTAGCTACTAACCAAATTCAAGCCTACTATTTTTGACTTAATTTTAACCATTGATTTCATCTTTAATTCCTAGCCATAGATTAGATCTAAGGTAGATATTAATTAGTCATAAATCTTGAATTCTAATCTCACCATTGATTTGATCAACGGTTGAAATCAAAGGCTTCCTAACTAAGTCTTCATCCAACGGTCCAAATTAAAGTCCATGCTCCTTTTGTTGACCTTTTCCTATTGGTTTAAAAAGTCAAGCCACTTTTGTTGACTTGCTCTCATTGGCTAGAATTTGTCCAATCAAGACAAATTGATCGCTTTTCTTAAACGCTGGTCCCACAAGACTTTTAAAGATCGTGGTCAAATCAAAACGATTTTTACTATTTTTGAGACAAGAGTAGATCTTGTAATATAAAATAATATTATAAAAATATAAAATTATTTTATTGCACAGTTAAATCTAAAAAATTACAAGATTAATATATATATCAATTAGAATTGGGTTTAGTAAGATCCCCCAACTCCAATTAATTAAAATAAGATTTTTTCGACCAGAAAATTATTATTTCCCTGGCTCAGAGCAAATCACACACAACAGTCAAGTACACTCACGGAACAGTCAAATTTAATTTACTGCTCACAGAATTCACAAAACAGTACATTTCGGGACTATATTGTAATTATCCCAAAAGTTGGGGTGTTACAACTCTCCCCTACTATAAAGAATTTCGTCCCCGAAATTCATCATACATCAAAACAATTGAGGGTATTACTCCCTCATCCTATCTTTTAGCTCCCACGTAGCTTCTCCACCTACATCGTTCTAAACTCCTTTAACCAATACAATTTCATTGCTATCAAAGTTACTTTGTCCTTCGTTCTTCAATCTTGACTGGAAACGTCTCATAGGTTAAATTCTCCTTCAGTTGTACAGCGTCTGATTCGATGACATGAGTCAGATTAGAAATATATTTCCGTAGCTGTGATACGTAAAATACATCACGAAGATTTGACAAGAATGGTGGTAGTGAAATCTGATAAACTATCGGATCTATCGATGAAATATCTAATACGGCTCGATAAACTTCAGAGTGAGTTTCCTCGACTTAATTGCTTGTCCAACCCTAGTCATAGGTGTCACACGTAGAAATACATGTTCACCTTCTTCAAATTCAAGCAGTCTCTGTCTTTTATCAGCATAACTCTTTTGTCGCGTCTGAGTCATCCTCATCTTATCTCGAATTATCTTCACTTTCTCAGTTGTTTGCTGCACAAACTCGGGTCCTACAATACTACTTTCCACAGTATGATACCAATACAATGGCGTTCCACAACGTCTCCCATATAATGCCTCATAGGGTGTCATCCTTATACTCAAACAAGACTATCGTTGTATATGAATTCTATCAATACTAGAAATTCATCCCAACAAGTCCTTCGAAAATTCTAATTATTCGTCTCTTCCTGATATCCAAGCCCTTCTTGATTGAACAGGTACTTCAAGCCTTTAAAATTATGGTGAATTTTATAGGAAAGAAAATGTCTTCAGATCTTCTTTGCACAACGACTACTGCGTATCCCAAAAACGTAAATCGAATAATCCTTCTCACGCACGTTCCACTACCTTGAAGTATACGCCACCACCTTTCTATTCGATGTCAACACTCAATCTAAATCCACGAGTTGAACTTCTTCTAACAGAACTTACGTTTGACTAATTTCGTACATAACTCCTTCTTCTTCTTCAAAATTGAAGAACTGCATTGAGATCTTCGTATGTTCCTTTAAACTTCGAGAATAGGTCAAAATATTACCAATAATGACAAATTTGCATAGATGAGAAAGAAAAATCCTATTTATATTATTCGTGAATATTACCAAAAACATTCTTCACCCCGAAAAGTAGTACTAAATATTCATAGTAGTATTGAGTATTCATAGTGCTTGCAACGCATCTGAAAAACTGTCTTTGAACATTCTCTACCTTTACGCGAATCTGATAACAACCAGCACACAAGTCGATCTTGGAACGAACAACGATTTCCTTCATTTGATCTTCTGGCTCCCCTGTCATCACATCATTCCAGATTTTCTTCATCAAGATAAGTTGTTCTACTTGCCTATTTTTACTCTTAACAAAAGCTATCTCATAGATCAAGTTTTCTTCCAATTGCACTGTATTTGATACTATGACATAAGTTAAATCAAGAATAATCCTTCTTAAGTGAAACACATGAAAGATACTATGAAGGTCATAAGGAAAAGTAATAAAACTATTAAGTAGGTTACCAGATTAGTCCAACCAAGAATTTGAGATGGTCTAATAGATTTCGAAATGAATATAGTTTAATAATTTTAGAAATGAACTTTCTAGATTCAAATCCAAAAATCTTAGGTCAAAGAAATACTAAATTGCATTGCAACAATCTAGTAGGATATGGTTGGTAAATGACCAATCCAGTTAAAAATCAGGATCTCAAATAGATGTAATTTTAGATAAACAAATCAAATCAACAGAAAAGATTTGACATTCAATAGACATAGGGTAGAATTAGAAAACTCGAGCATAAGCAACAAGTTTAATCAAGAAGAGTAGAAATACTCAGATCATGCTATAACAAAGACACAGATAGATGAAATTGATTTACTCAGTCTATTTGAGAAAGAAATAGACAAACCAGATCAATAAAAAAATTTCAAACTCTAATAATAATTGGGTAGTTTTAAACAGGTTCAAATAGTAATAGCAAGTTTAGGAGTTGAAGTAACATTATGAAAAGAAGTAAAACACAGATAACTCCAAAAGACTCACACAGTCACAGATCACAAAAGAATGAGTTACCTCGCGAATTATACAGCACAGTTTTAAGATTATCCTCTATGGCACGACTTTCTCGCTTCTTAAGTTTTTGTCTTTGAACATTCTCATTACACTTCTTGCATCGGCTCTTTCTTCTTTTTCGAGATTTTGAAACACGTGTATTACTAACGGGAATTTCCATCTTCAGCTGATCACACTTCCTTGAATAAGTGTTCAGGCTTTCCACACTTCAAGCACTTCATTGGTGATGCCACAGTCTGACCAAAATCGTTGCCACTAGTACTTCCTTTCTTTGTCTGTTATTGCTTCCTCGGTGGTTGTACATACAACTTTTAGCTAAAAACGATTGGCCTTACGGTTCCTTCTATTTTGGATTATCGAAGGTTTTAAGTTACAGCTCCTCGCATCCGATGGCTGCTCCAATCCTAATAAGCTATGAAATTCGATTATCAGTTCCTGCTGCTGAGCGATCATCTGCTTCTGTCGTACTGTTACTTTAATCATCTTTCACATCACTCTTCTGGCTGCGGCTATACGATCTTCATCACGTTTCGCGTCCATATGCTCATGTTCGTAACGTTCCATTATCTTTCTTCAAAGATAGACAAAATCGACGCACAACGAACTAAATGTAGCGATTTTGCACAAAAAAATTTGTTTCCTTTCAAAAACTGAAACATATCTCTGGGTTCAATACTAGAGATTCACACAGCACAAACAAGACAAACCTACCCACAAACCCAAAAGACTCTAACTTGGGCTCTGATACTAACTAATGTAACACCCTTTCTGGGGATGTCACATTTATGATGCAGAAAAATAAAATAAAATAAAATCCTTACCCAAGTTGTAAAACACTTGATACTTGAATAATATTTGTGGTATATATATATATATTTTTTTTCTTTTCATAATTATAATATTAAATAAAATAACATGGAACACAAAATATAACAAACATAAACTCACCATAATATACATGTGATTCTTGTCTGAAGTATACAATTAATTTACAACTATTAATATTTAATAAAAACAATAAAAGACAGTATACTACTCAAATATAACACCTAAGATATGAGCTCTCGTCGTAAGACAAACTCCTTAGTTAGGAATGTCTTGACCGATAGAAATTCGACCCAAAAGTGTATTGAAGTTCTCTCTAGGGGTATAGTGAAACTCGTCCCACAACTCCCTAATAGGTAAAATGATCTCTACGAAAGCAACTGTATAACGTGTAGTAACGAACCCCTGTCGAGTCCTACTTACTGATAAGGTCATGTTACCACTGTACTCTATGTGTCCTGTGTCCCAGTGGATATACTAAGCCTCAGCGCCTTCGAGAAATTGAAGTCTAAAGAAACCTAATTGATCTCGCCTTGCCGCCATTCTAGTCTTCGTTGATATGAACGTAAAGTAGAAAACAAAACAGAACAATACAATAAAGAGGTGAGACAATCAACATCATTACCCGCATGGCAATTAAGAAAATGACAATACAAACAAGTATTACAATAGCAAGCAGATATTACGATAACACATGCTATTACATCATATACAGTATAGCAATTTAATACATCATACATAATATAACAAAGCAATATATATATATAAATAACATATATCATCATATCATACAATACATATTAAAGCAATACATCATACAGTTTATCACAGAATATGGTAAACAGTAAAGTGTAGAGGATGCATGAATAGTAAAATACAAATAATGCATAAACATAATAGACATTTAAAATGCAGATGATGAATGATACACACACTGACTCGTTCCTACTCCATGGAGCTAAACACGGATATCTGAGGGAATGATCAGAATAGAAACTAATAACACTTTATGGCTGCCCAACCAAACTATTGCACTTTGTCCAATCTTTGTGTCTATAGCCCACAAATCCAAACATCGTGTAGCAAGACACATCCAACATCGTGTACCATGGGCATAGTACTTAATAGTCCCCTCAAGATCTTGATTAAGAATAGTGCTTGTCAAGATCATTAGTGTGTTGCCTGCTTACCACGGCCCGGAGGTGCTACCACTTGTCCCACATATGGGATCCTCCGCACACTAATGCCTCCAAGTTCATAAATGAACCACACTATGCTTATCACACCAAACACGATGTAATTCGCCTCGTCAATCAATCACCAATTATAACCCAAATTGGCACAACACTCTAAGTATGATCTAAAATGACAAAAATACCCTTATTATCTAAATTTTATCATATTTATGAAAAATTACCAAAATACCCTTAGTCACAAAATATCAAAGTATAGTACGTCCCACCTGACAGTACTACACCACAACATGTCCGGGTCCACCACTTTGGCCCGACAGCAAAACTCACAGTATCTTTCAATCGCGTAGGAATTTTATCGCATTTTCACAATCTCGTTGTTTTCACAAACGTTTTTAAATCGCGTAAATATATTTTGACATTTTTAAACATCACAAAATCTTTTTAAATCATTTTCTCAATCGCGTAGGATTTTTAATTCATTTTCTTAACCGAATAACTTATAATTATTATTTTCAATATGTGTAAAACTATATCTAGTATATTTAAAATACGTAGAGTATTTTTTTCTTGTGTTCTAAATATAGTATGGAATCTTTTCATTTTATGCGTCTGATTTTAATAAATTTTGGCAGCATTTTGCCTATAAAATCAGTATAAGGTATTTTTAACGTTTTTCTCAAATATAGTTTATTTTATTTTTACCCAATCATTTCACTTTGAAACTTACGAACGCGCTTCAAAATTTATGGAATGAGCTCTACGTTAGTATTTTTCAAGCGTCTAATTTAATTCTTATTTAAACTAATTTTTGCTAAGTTAAAATTCTAAAACTGAATTTATTCCTTTTATTTTCTCAATGATTCATTGGAATCAATTTATGTTGTAAAACGATTACCTAACCTATCTTAGTAAATAAAATGGCATGTTGGCCAAATCAAAATAAAATGGCATTTAATTATACACTAAATGGCATGTTGGCCATAATTAACTTAAATCAACTTTAATTTGATTATTTTACCTAGATTCCTCAAATCAGTAATTTAAAAAAATTGCTGAAAACATTTTGGTTCTCGGTTTGGATGTAAGGCCGTGAGCCTCATAATGTGTTCTTTGGAACACTCATGCAAACTGTACATGTTATTCACATCCTACTTTAATAATTATATAATTATAAACACATGCAATTATATAATCACATACAAAATACATACAATTTATTTAAAACCATAAACATGCATAGCAAAAATAATGAAAGTTATAATCATGCATAGCAAAATAAATCACAAATAGGAAAGCATCTAAACAATCACAAAAATAATAAAAGCCATAAACAATCACACAAATAATGAGAACAATAAAACAATCACACAAATGAATCCTTATGGATTCGGTACACACAATCAAATCCATTTTCCCATCACCACTTAGGGTTGATGAGATTAAATCTCCCTCTTACCTCTTGAAGAAAATTAATCGGTTAGTTTCCTCCTTTCTTTGCAATTTCATATAGTCTCCCAAATAAATCCCTAAAATTCTTAAATAATTAGTAAAAACACATACAAGGTACAATATTAAAAAATCATGGAACAATCATAGTTAGAAAAATTAGAAATCAAATTTTGAACTAAGAAATCAAAACTTACCCTTAAGTAAGTAAGCAAAAGGTTAGATTTTGGACAAGATAGAGTAGGATTTTGGGAAAACTTTGTGAATGAAAAGTGTTTAGAATAGGATTTAGGTTCAAGAAAAGCTAAGAGATAAAATTATAGAGGTTTGGTTGTGTGGGTGTGGGTGTTGGCCGAATATGGAGAGAAAGAAAGAAAGAAAAGTGTTCTTGGTTCTTGGTAGTTTTTGGAGAGAAAATGGATGCTTTGATTTGTGGTAAGTGTGAAACAAATATTGAAAGGGAAATAGGAGGTGCTGCTGCCGTGAGTGGCTTTTTGGGTGAGGTTGAGTGTTTGATTTTGCTAAGTAAATATCCAATTAAATGCACATGATGGTGCACATTGTTTATGACCATTTGGAGGGTTCAAGAAGCTAGTAGAACCAAGTCATCCAAGCCTCCAAAGGCTGCTGCCCAACCGTGTAACTCCTTGGCATTTTAAGGGTTTAATTGTTTTCCCATTTACTCCTAATTACATGCTAATTAATTAGGCAATTAATTAGGTTAATTATCCTATTAAAACTAAATCAACATTCTAATCATATAATCAATTAGTTTAATATATATTAACATATATTATAACCTTTAATCAATATTAGTATATCTAATTAATATTTAGATTATAATTAATTAAGAATTAAACTAGTTCACTTAGTTTGCTAATTAAGTAATTAGTTTAGTCAAATTAAGCTTAATTAGCTACTAACCAAATTCAAGCCTACTATTTTTGACTTAATTCTAACCATTGATTTCATCTTTAATTCCTAGCCATAGATTAGATCTAAGGTAGATATTAATTAGTCATAAATCTTGAATTCTAATCTCACCATTGATTTGATCAACTGGTTGAAATCAAAGACTTCCTAACTAAGTCTTCATCCAACGGTCCAAATCAAAGTCCATGCTCCTTTTGTTGACCTTTTCCTATTGGTTTAAAAAGTCAAGCCACTTTTGTTGACTTGCTCTCATTGGCTAGAAATTGTCCAGGTCAAGACAGTTGACTGCTTTTCCTAAACGCTGGTCCCACAGTACTTTTAAAGATCTGTGGTCAAACCGAAGCAGATTTTTACTATTTTTGAGACAGTAGGTATTGTAATATAAAATAATATTATAAAAATATAAAATTATTTTATTACACAGTTAAATCCAAAAAATTACGAGATTAATATATATATCAATTAGAATTGGGTTTAGTAAGATCCCCCAGCTCCAATTAATTAAAATAAGATTTTTTCGGTCAGAAAATTATTATTTCCCTGGCTCAGAGCAAATCACACACAACAGTCAAGTACACTCACAGAACAGTCAAATTTAATTTACTGCTCACAGAATTCACAAAACAGTACATTTCGGGACTATATTGTAATTATCCCAAAAGTTGGGGTGTTACAAACAAGGTAATGATATGGATGTGTTATCATATGAGGAGCAAGTTATGCATAATAAGTTAGCATCAATAAGTCCTAAGGTCTCATTTTCAATCTTAAGCTCATTTATCTCTTTGCTTAAAATAGAAACTTTGTTTCCCAATAAAGAGATTGTCTTGTTAGAAGATAAAACCATTTTTGTGAGCCTCAAAGATTCATCATGCAATTCTTGAAAAGCATCTTGTAATTCATCATAAGAAGGTGGAGATTCTAAGTTAGAAGATGTTACCTCGGTGTCGCTCCTTCACTTTCTTCTTCTTGAGCCGTGAGACAAAGATGAGCTTCTTCATTCTCTGAACTATCGGAAGAGCTTAAGTCATTGTCCTCCTATGCTATATATGCTTTCCTTCCTTTCTTTTTTTTAGAAGACCTTTTCTCAAACTTCTCTGTCTTCTTAAGATACATAGGACACTCCATCTTCATGTGCCCCGGTTTTCCACATTCATAGCATTTTGGAGGAGTAGAGGATCCTTCTCCTTTGTGATACATTTTCTTTTGAGGAAAGGGTAGTCTTCTTTGAAATCCCTTTTTCTTTAGGAATCTTCTAAACTTTCTCATAAGGAGACTAAGATTCTCCTCACTTAGCTCAACATTTTCTGTATCTTCTTCACCATCTTCATCATCATCTTCAATTATAGAAGAGGTATCTTTGAGTGCAATTCCCTTCTTCTTTTTATCATGCTCTTCATTTTGATTGAGCCTATTTAGTTCCAGCTCATGTTCTTGAAGCTTCCCAAATAAAGTGGCTAGAGACATTGTTCATAAATCTCTTGATTCCGCAATAGCCGTTACTTTGGGTTGTCAATTCCTGCTTAAACATCTCAAGACTTCGTTAATAAGATCCTCATTAGGAAATATCTTTCCCAATGAGATAAGATGATTAATAATATGAGTAAATCTCTTTTGCATATCTTGAATACTCTTACCTTGGTTCATTCTAAACAATTCATATTTATGAGTAAAAGTGTTTATTCGAGATCACTTTACCTCACTAATACTTTCATGAGTTACTTGTAAGGTATCCCACATTTCTTTTGTGGTCTTGCAATTTGACACCCTAAAGAATTCATCATACCCCAAGGATGTGGTGATGATGTTCTTGGCTCTCAAATTGTATTGAACCTTCTTTTTATCCTCATCGGTCCATTCATTTCTAGGTGTATCAATTTTCACACCATCTTTAGTATGTGTGCGAACAAAAGCACCATTTTCAATGGCGTCCCACACATCTAAGTCAATAGCTTCAATAAAAAATTTTATCCTTTATTTCCAATAGGCATATCCATCCCCATTGAAGTAAGGAGGTTTGTTTATAGAAGAACCTTCATTTAAAAAACCATTTGAAGCCATCACTTCTCTTGAAGCTGCTAAGCTCTTTATACAAGAGTCTAGCTCTGATACCACTTGTTACCAAGTGGCCTCAATACTCAAGAGGTGGGGTGAATTGAGTATGTAAAACAAGTTTGCAAATCTTTCATAAAACATTTGATAATCAATTTTTGTTGAAGCTTTTGGATGATTAGAGATGATTGGATAGATGAGATAAACACTTTTACTTATAAATGTAATAGCCAAAGGAAACAATATTCAAGCAATTCAATAAAACAGTACACAATGTAAAGAGAAAGGTTTAGAGAAAATAAACACAATGATTTATCTTGGTTCGATCACCAATCCACTTGTGATCGACGTCCAGTCCTCAAGCAACCACTCGAAATTTTTCACTATATCTTCAAGCTTCAATAAGTGCTTGACAATTTTTACAACTTTGAGCACTCAACACTTTGGGATACCTCACCCTTGGAGCTTGAGTTTCTTCAACTAAGAGATGTCTTACCCTTTACACTTTTGGAGGGATGTCTCACCCTATTTACAAAGCAATTTAGATTGATAGAATGAAACTCTCACAAGAATAAATGATTACAAATTGAAGCTCTAATATGCTCTCAAAGAATAACTCAAGTTTTTCACTAAAACAGAGCAAGAATGGATTTGAAGATTAAATCTCGTATTGAAGTATTGGTAATCAGTTTTTAGTTCAAGGTCAACCTCTAATGAAGTCCCAACATTAGTATTTATAAGTTTTGTAAGTAAAGGAGCCGTTGGGACCTTTTAACCAAGCATTAAATGCCATTAATATAGTCGCTGGACTTTGTCAGATTGCTTATAATTGATTACACAACAAATGTAATCGATTACATTGTTGTTCCAATGTATTCTTGGCTTTTTGGGCTCTGTGTAATCGATTACATTCTTGGTGTAATCGATTACAAGGCTTCTGACTTACTTTGTAATTTATTACAATATCCATGTAATCGATTACATGACTCCTTGAACGTGTTCTTGCCTTTCTAGGCACATTTTAATCGATTACCAACTTAGTGTAACCGATTACAAGCCCTCTGACTTACTTGTAATCTATTACAATGCTCATGTAATCGATTACAATTCCTCTGTTTGCCGTGTAATCGATTACAAACATCATGCAATCGATTACATTGGCCTTTGAGCACATTTTTCAAGTCCAGTTAAGTTTGTAAGCCATTTCTAACACTTCAAGACATTTGATTAAATATAAATCTTTTCATGAGTGTTAAATCTAAGATTGAAAATAAGGTTTCTTTGAAAAATATGTTTAGCTTTGAATTTTCACACTTATTTTGGAAATGATATATTGAAAAACCATTTAAGAAATCTTAAGAGCATTTAACATTAATGTTCTAAGTCTTATGACTAAAAAAACCTCTTGACTCCTTTCTTTGATCTTGATCTTTTCTTTTACACTTGATCTTTATTTTTGCACTTGATCTTCATCTTTGACTTTATTATCATCAAAAACCATTTGACATGCTTCAAGGACATAAGCATTCACATAATGACCAGACATAACGTCTCGCATCATAATAATCAGATATAATGTCTCACACCATAATGATCAGGCATAATGTTCAGAATCCTAAATGGCCTTAACGGAGGGTATCCAGAGAGTCAGTCCTCCAAATCTCTATATAAACCGACCTGGTGGTCTAAGCCAAGCATGTTTACTTTTCTCTACCTATGCCTTCATCACTGTATTGACTCCAAGACTGATCGGTAAGAGTGTCTCTGCTGACATTTCACCTCGTCTTCCTCGGGTAACTGCCAGACGACCGACTTGGGACTCTCCGGTGACCACCCCATCAGGTAGAGGACAGAACAGATACCGATATATTTTATGTTTATCATATACGTGAATCTCTGAAATTAAAAGAAAAAAAGTAGTAGTTTTAGTAATAAGAAAATAATAAAATTATCAAGATAAAACATCTACCTGCCATCCTCAAACTATTTATATGACTAAGAAAATAAAAATATAATTAATATAACGACATTAAAGTTAGAGAAATTGACCTAACAATTAAATGTTAATTTCCTAGAAAACATCATGAGCAAGCGTGCATATTACACTGCCTAAAAGCACAGGACCAATACCAAAACAAGAAACTCTCACAAATAAAATAAAATAAATGTTTGTCTTTGTTTTGAACAAGGTTCAAAGGAATACCTAAATTGGTAGTTGAAGGGGGAAACCTCAGTAGTATAATAACAGTGACAGTAGTGTGAGGGGATAAGTACCACAAAAGGTACTTCGATGCTCAAGTTAGACCGTGCACAATGTTGGCAGGGACAGACCCATGTGTTGACGAGAAAGGACACATGCCCCCACTCTACCTTGGAACTTTTCTTTGACCCTATATAGGTATATGTCTTTCTTATTCTTTTATATGTATAATTTTTGCCCTCATATACAAACAAATTAGTAAATTTATAATGATAAAATCTAAAACTCATATGATATTATTTTTTATTTTTCAATAGCACTCACGTGGTTTAGTATTTGAGTATACTTTTATAATATTATTTTTCATTTTTTAACAACACTCACGTGGGTTTGGTGCCAATATACTCAAAGCTTAAAATTCTTCTTCTCTCACCTTTCTTTATCTCTGCAGACTAGCGGTGGCACAGAACATTAATCACTCAGACTCACTCGCATCTACTTCGACCACAAAGATGTTCCCCTTACTCTCCTCCGCCTCTTCTTCCAAGACTGCTTCATCGAGGTGTTTCTTTTCTTCATGGGAATTCTAGGGTTCTATGTTATTCCTATAAAGATCTATCCTTTTCTTTTTCATTTTGCTGAAATGAGTTTTTTTCTTGAGTGTGTTTCACTTCCAAGATCATAAATTTAGTCTTCTTCCATGACTGTATTGTAAATTGATCTTTCATAATTTTGTATTAATATACTTTTTGATATATAAATATAATTGTTGAAACTTTTTTTTTTTACTTTTGTATTGATAGTATTGCCTTTGCCCTTATTGCCTAAAATTCCTAGGTCCGTCACTAAATGTTGGTAGTGTTTGGAATTAGAAACATACCTTTGAGACCTTGCGGGGTATTTATAGGAGTGTCTTGGGTGATAAGAATTGTAACTCAATCAAAATTGAACGCTATTATTTAGGATCAGAATCTAGGATATTGTTATCTCTTATAACTAATTTTTCTATTTATGTGAGATGTAATTAGTGTTCATATCTATGAAAGATTCTATGAGATATTTACTCTTCATAAATAAGTAGATGTACTTATCTAATAGCGTGCATAAATATTTTGATCTTATTCTGGTGGGCCGGCTTGCTCCTAAACCACTAACCCGTAACCCAGTCCAGAATAATTGCCCCCAGCTTGGCGCTTAGATGGGATAGCTATGTGTCAAGATACCCAAGTTTAGTAGGAGCATACAACACGCATAAAACAAAGGGATTGATGTCATAACATAAATGTCAGATCTCGCAATTTTTTTTTCCAAATGGTCGAGGACTATGAAGTGTCATAGATTGCCCCCAAATTTAATGAGTAAGCTCAGGATCTGAAATGAATCGCTTTACTTAAGTCATCATACCATTATTCGGGATACATTGTAGGTTGCCCCCACAAAGATTTGTTTATGGGGCCCATTAATTTTGAAAGCAATTCGATCACGAGTCGAGATCTATATTATGATTTGTCATAATATCAGGATGCAAGTCTGTGATCTTGCTTGATTATCCTGGTCCAACGTCACACATTGTTTCAATTCTGAATGTTTTGAGTGTCGTCCTTTCAATTATTTTCTTTCAAAAATAGTATGCCACGTGGTTAAGAATAGTGAAAGCCATCACTTGGAATTCGTAAAGTCATGATTAGTCGTTTTCAAATTTTGAAATGAAAAGGAAAAGACTCTTCTGCCCCTATTTATGACAATGACTGGAGAGGTTCCCTTCATCTATAAATATGAGTGGGGGGTTTCTCCTCCCACTCTTCTCATTTTCTGGCATTTCTGTTCTTTCCCTCCGATGAACTAAGGAGATTTCTGACGAGTTCCAGCGGCAGTCGTTGGTGATTTTCAGCCCTTTTCACCATTTAAACTCAAGATACTCTCTTTCTCTACCCTTTTTTTCCTTTTTGAAAACATTGTGAATGAGAACAAAATGTCGCAAAATGGTAGTGAGGAGACTGTGCAAAATAGTGGTGTCTTTATAGAGATTCTTCGTAGTTCGTCATCCCCATCACCTCAGTCACGAAGGAAGAATTATCCTCATGGTGGGGAATCTGATAGTGGTTCAAGGCTAGTTGCTAGAATGAATATCTTAGAGGCAATCTTGAGGGCGAATCATGCCAGAGAGCTGGCAAGGAAAAACCAGCACATTCACTCTCCAAGCTCATGCTAGAATTAGGGAACTTTAGTGAATCGTCTTCTGAATCTAACATGAGTCTGGCCTCTGTAGGTGACGTTATGACTCGAACCTGGAGAATGACTCCATCAAAACACAGGGAGCTCATCTTCCCTCATGATATTGGCCTATATCAATGGGTTGACCAAGAGGTCTTGGGCATTCCTTCAAATGTTGTAAGTGTAAAGGATGCATATGAGAGAAGCAACAATATTTGTAGTTAACCACGGATGGACTGAGAGATAGGGAGTATGTCATCCTCCATTCACTCAAGGAAGAAAAAGTATGTTCAACTCAGACGGAAGGTAAGGATGGAAACAGACTAGGCTTCACCCTAAACAAGACAGGCCTATGTTACAAATACCTGACCTGTTACCTATCAAAGGCCTTTTTTTAGAAGCTTGGCTTAGCTTGAAGCCTATTTAGAAGCCTGATTTATATTAAGGCCTCTAAATAGGCTAGCAAGCCAAGACCTTCATATAGGCCTCAAATAGGTCCAAGCCTTGAAAGGCCATTGAAAAAAAATACCATACAAGTACAACTCCTGTTTCTAAATACCATTACAAATCACTCATTAGACTAAATAAAATACTATTTCATAATTAAATCATACACAACCAAAGCACATAAAATTCATCAAATTCAAACACTTCTTTCAAGTCACTTGAGTATATAAAAAAATGGGACTCTTTCAAGCACATAAAACACCTCTTTCAAGCATATAAAACATATCTTTCAAGCTTGTTCTCACATCACATTCATAACCAATTGGTCATCACTCATCATCAACATCATAGTCGCAAGATTAATAATACCTTGTCAATGTGCAACCAGCCAACAAAGTGTCAAATCTTCAAGGTAATCTCTTCATCTTGTTCAAACACCTTGAGAAAAAAAATTAATTATATTATTAGATCATAACACAATTCAACAACTACAAGAAAAAAGAAGTATCATTTTAATATTTAAAATTTGTACCTTTTGCTGTCTCTTCAAATTATACTTGTTGCGAAGCTAATCCCCACCACAAATGAGTGCTTCAATAGATTCTTCATTCAATCCAGAATAAAATTCATTAATAACTCTTCCTCCAACATTAAATGTGGACTCTGATGCTACTGTTGAGACTGGAATAGCTAGAATGTCAACAGCCATCTTCGATAAAATCTTATATTTTAAGCTATTATTTTTCCACCATTCCAGGGCATTGAAGGAGTTAGAAATACCATCAGGAATATAAAGACCTTGTGAACACCCAATTTTGTCCGGATTCCAAAAAATAAAAATAAAAATAAATAAATAGATAAATAAATTTCTTTGAATAATTAAGTATGTTTCTATTAATTAATCAAAAAAATAATACATAAAAAATAAAATAAAAATTAAAAATTAATTAGTCACAAAAAAAAGAAAAAAAAAAAAGCATCACGTGAAGCCACATCCCTCTGTCTTTGCAAATATTTTCCTTCAGCTAACCTGCAACGCTTATACCGTCTGTCAGTACTAGCCAAAAAAAAAATCTCTGCTGAAGAAGGCTTTTTAGCCTTTGCATTTATGGCTCCATGCTCAAAATTAACTCTCAACTAAATTGTTGACTTCTTGCTTTGTGGGTGAACGGTGGAAGAAAAAGAGCACGCATGGATAGAGAAGATTTTGGGAGATTTTGAAAAAAAATAGAAACTCAGTAAACTCATGTGATGCACGGCTCCTCCACACAGACTCATTATTTTGAATAAAAAAAATTCACTCACTTTCACTGCTAGACACTCACATTTTGTTATACACATTCTCACGTACCCACACCCACTCTCTTTCACACTTTTTTTTTTCTCTCTCATGTAGAGAAGCTTTAAAGGGAGCATGCGCACACATTTTGGGGGCATCCTTTGATCTCCATCCACTCCTCACTCATTTTCACCACCTTTCCACTTCACATTCACCATCCCCAACTTCCATAAACTACACATAACCGCCCTTCACCACCACACACAACCACCCTCACCACCTTGCACCACCACGTCGTCTACTCACATCTTCAACCACCATCTTCACCCAAACCATCACACACAGCCACCCTCCACCATAACCCGTAAACCACACACCACTTCACATACCAACACCATTATCATCCACTTCATCTTCATCATCTTCTTCCACCATCTAACAAAGAACTACTCCAACCACCACCTCACCATCTCCTCCCCTCCACCAAACCCGAGCTCCACCACCATTCACCCATCACCATTATCTTCACCTTTACCATCACCACACCACACCATAAATACCATCACATCTAACCCATGCACCACGTGAAAACCACTCACCACCCTTCACTATTCGTCATCTTCAACCTCTTCCATCTTCATCATTTTCACCACCACCGAATCAACTCACCCATTCACCACCACCTCCCACAAACACCTTCCATCTTCACCACCTTCAACCTTGTAACTCACCCGTGAGACAACCTTCACCACTTTCAACCATTCATAACCACCTTAAACCACCAACATCCACAACCTCCTCCCCACCACCATTAACAACAACAACCCATAACCTCCAAACCTCACTAACTCCACGTCCAAGCCCACCAAAAACCACTTCCATCTCCATAACCATCTTCAACTCTTCCATCTTCACAACCCAAAACTAGCACCGCCCCCACTTCACGTATACCAACGCCACCTTCCCTTCATAACCTTCATCCTCACCTCTAAACCAACCACCACCACTCCCCCACCATCTTTATCTCCATAACCTCACCTCTCATCACCTTCAACTTCATCAACCATCATCTTCACCCTCCACAACACCACCAAAACTCCACTCTTCATCACAACCACCATTCCATCTTCATCATAACCCACATAACAACACCCAACATCCACGTCCACCATCTTCCATGGCTGCCATCATAAACACTACCTCACCACCTTCGTCTCCAATCCTCTAACATCAACCTCCATAACCATCATCTTCATCAACTCCTCACCACCCACCTTCGTTACTACCGTAAACCATAACACTATGACCACCCCTTTCAACCCTCATTCACATCCAAGCTGCCTCCATAGCAGCACCTATGAATGCTTATGTCTCTAAGGCATGTCAAATGGTTTTTGATGATAACAAAGACAAAAGCGAAGATCAAGTGCAATAGTGAAGATCAAGCGCAAAAGGAAAAATCAAGATCAAAGAAAGAAGACAAGAAGGTTTATTTAGTTATAAGACTTAGGACACTAATGTTAAATGCTCTCAATATTTCTCAAATGGTTTTTCAATATATGATTTCAAAATTAATGGAAAATTTCAAAGATAAACATGGCTTTCAAGAAAACTTGTGTTTCAATCTTAAAACTAACACTCTTAAAAAGATTCGTATTTAAACAATTATCTCAAGGTGTTAGAAATGACTTACAAGCTTTATTGGACTTGAAAAATGTGTTCAATGGCCAATGTAATCGATTACATGATGTTTGTAATCAATTACACAGCAAACAGAAGGCATGTAATCGATTACATGAGCAATGTAATTGATTACATCAAGCCCAGAAAAGCATGAACACGTTCAAAGAGTCATGTAATCGATTACATGGATATTGTAATCGATTACACAGCAAGTCAGAAGTCATGTAATCGATTACACCAAGAATGTAATCGATTACACACAAGTCAGAAGCCATGTAATCGATTACATAAGGAATGTAATCGATTACACAGAGCCCAAAAAGTCAAGAACACGTTGGAACAACATATGTAATCGATTACCTGAGCTGTGTAATCGATTACAAGAATCCTAACAATGTCCAACGACCATATTTAATGCATTTAATGCATGCCCAGAAAACCCCAACGGCTCTATTAAATGAGAAACTTATAAATACAAAAGTTGGGTCTTTATTTGAGGTTGACCTTGAACCAAAAACTGATTACCAATACATCCAAACGTGAATCAATCCTCAAATCATTTTCTTACTCTATTTTCTGTCAAAAACGTGAAAAATCCTTGAGAGCATATTAGAGCTTCAATTTGTATTCATCTGCTCTATTGAGAGCTTCATTCTATCTATCTTATTGCTCTGTAAAGAGGGTGAGGCATCCCTCCAAAAGTGTAAAGGGTGAGCTATCCCTTAGTTGAAGAGACTCAAGCTCCAAGGGTGAGGTATCCCAAAAGGGTTGAGTGCTCAAGGTTGTAGTGGTTGTCAAGCACCCATTGAAGCTTGAAGATATAGTTCTCAAGTTGTTGCTTGGGGACTGGACGTAGATCACAAGTGGATTGGTGATCGAACCAGGATAAACAACTGTGTTTGTTATCTCTAAACCCTCCCCTGTTTATTTTGTATACTGTTTTATTGATTTTCTTGGATACTGTCTCCGTAGACTATTTCTGTTACAAGTAAAAGTGTTTATCTCATCCTTCCAATTATTTCTAATCATTCAATAGCTTCAACAAAAATAAGTTATCCAACGATTTGTGAAAGATTTGCGAACTTAGTTTTCATACTCAATTCACCCCCCTCTTGAGTATTGAGGCCACTTGGTAACAGCACCGTCGTGTCTACACCATCCCCCACCGTCATCTTCCACGTGCAACTCCAAACCAGCAGCTGTGTCACCAACCGAGTCCAACCCAGATCTAGCCTCACACCTCTGCCCAACCTCCTCACCACTGTGACCCCATTGCCATAAATAGAGCCACCTCTGCCAGCACTCCATCACGCCGTGCAATAAACCTCCACAGAACCACAACCCAAAGCAAACCATAACTTCATCCTCTATAGCCAACCACGCACAGCCACCCACAACCTCCTCAAACCCCTATCTCCGTTTGTTTCCATCTCCCTCACGCAAACCGTCCAGCTAGCGCCGCACGGAGTCACCCAACACCGCTGATGCGTGCAAAAGATACACTAAGAGCAAGTGCACTCTATCGCCAAGTAATATAGGACTTTGGAGTCCAAGTTATCGATCCCACGAGGAATAAGTGATAATTACTAAAGTTGTAAAACTCTTATGTTATTTAGACAGTCGAAAGTGTAGGCAAGATCCAAATTTAAAACAGAAAACTAATGAGGAAAATAAAAAGAACAATTAAATAAAGAAAAGATAAATAAAGATAGAGAGATGCTAGGGCGCAAGGTTCACTTGAGTCTCATTATTCGGATCTTTTTTCAATTATGATACAGGTAATTCTTTTGCCAATATTATCTTATAAGCTATTGAATCCCAATGGTCATGGAAAAAACAATATTCTATTCTTAATTTAATCCACCTATTTGGTCATTTAGTTGAATTAATCAAGAATGCATTAAGTTCCAATTTCAAGATATGAACTAACAACCCATCAATTCCATTGGTAGGATAAATTGATGTTTGGTCATTCACTAATATAATCCCAGGCTTACCATATAGATCCACTCATTGAGTGCGGAGGGTCATCGGTCAAACAATGAATTAATGAATGTCACAAGTGATCAAGTTATGACAAGAATTCAAGCAATAAAGTAAACCCACAAAGAAATTACCATAATCAATTTAGAAATCAGATCCAAAAAATTAAGAACACAAGATCCCCCATAGCCCTAGCTATGAGTTTAACCACACATATTTACTACAAAAAAACTCATAATAAGATACAGATCCATAAGAAGATAGCAAAAGAAATAAGAGAAATAGAAAGAAAGAGAGATCAAAAACCCCTTTTGATGAAATTCAACTCTTCAAGCTTCCAAGAAAATCCTTCCTTTCTTCATATCAATCCTCTTTTCCTCATATTTGCCCCTCCTTTCTTTAGATCTCTAATTCTATGCCTCCTCTCTCCTTCTCCAAGGAGCTGTAGCTGCTCCTCTAGGTCTCCACCCCCTTCAAAACGTGCCAAGAATGTCAATATATAGGCCCCCAACATAAACTTCATGCAAAAGTTTGCAATAATTGAGTTCTGGAGGTCATACACGGCCATGTATGCATACACAGCCTAGGCCCTGTATTCTGACGCAGGCCCTGTATTCTGACTCTGACCCTGTAATCTGATTCCAAGCCCAATATGACCCATTAGACCTTCAAATCTGAAAAAGTGTTCAACATGAAAGTTGTATATTTGGATCTTAACTATCAACCATCAAAATTTCAGCTCATTTGACAACTTATAGCTCGAGATATGCCATGAACAGTACACAAAGGTCAAGCTGTTAGGATCAGCACCCTAGTTCTTGCTTCAACTCCAATTTGAGTTATCCAAACGTGTGATTGGGCCTTTGAGGTATTCATGAAAGTAGTAGAGAATTGTCTTAGCTTTCCTACAAGACCAAAATCACATCAATCAGATATTTGAAACTCAAATTATAGCTAGTTTACTGAACATTGTCAAAGAGATAATTTAGGGCTAAGTCATGCAATAATTCCTTCAATGATCCACTATATCTCTCCAAATGCATTAAATCTTTCTAGATTTGCAAAACAAAGATAATGATAAGGATCCATTTAAAATTATTTCATAATTACAAGCAAATCACCCTCATTTGTTCAATTAAATGTTATAAAATATAGGCTTATCAACTCCCCCACACTTGAGCTTTTGCTTGTCCTCAAGCAAAGAATAGGGGTCAACAGTAAGATCAATCTTAACGTCCAAAAACATAAATCAAGGGGAATTCCAAAGTTCAAGATCAGTAATCAAATCCAATCAATCAAGATCATTCAGCAATTTTAAACAATAAGATGCTTTAGCCTAGCTTGCAACTATTTTCTTTACCAAGCATATGAGATCACTCATCTTTCTATCGCTCAAGTGTTTAAAGGACAAAGAGATCACTCAAATTTCTATTGAAAAATGCAATACCATAGGCTTGCTTATGAATCTCATCTCCACTTTCAAGTTCACATACAATCACAAGAATAAAAAGGACTTTCCTTTGGTTGTAACGGGGCCAAGGGTATAATGAAAGATAGGAAGAAAGGATAAAATAGGGTAAAGAATGCCCATGAATAAATCAATACAAAGCAGAATCAGGCTGAAAAGATGATAGATAGAGCATGATGCTCAAGAATATAATAACTTCTCACTTTCAACCCAATATTTTCATTATTCTTCACCAATAATTCTTTTCTTTTCTTTCCTTTTCATTCATCATTTTTTTCTTTTCCAAACTTTTTTTTTTAAACCCTTGAAGATAAAAGCAACCTTTCAAGACCTTTCAATCAACACATCAATTGCTCCAAAGCATTCAACCTGATTATTCAATTGGGTATTCAAAGAAATCAATTTTAGGCTCAAATAGGGCAACTAAGGGATTATTTAATTAATGTAACTCTGGAAGTCAAGAAAGAATTAAGCCTAATTGCCTTAATCATATTCAAGTATGCATGTGAGTCATTAAAATTTTAACAAGATATCAAAGCAAGTTCTAGCACACATCAATCAAAAGAAAATTCACTCTAAAAGGAAAATAGGACTTTATTTATGAAAAATCCAATCATTAAAGCTCAAAACTCACTTTCTGATTAAGTTGATAAAGAAAATAGAAACAAGCAGGCATGACTCAAAGATGCTAAATTTCACTTTTCTCAATTGAACAAGATTACTTCACACAAAATAATCTCATAATTAACATATTCCCCTTTCAAACATATTTCTATCAGCTTAGAATAAATCAAGCGATTAACACACAATTCCAACTTAACTATTAGCAATACTCAAGTGTTCATCAGTCATGCAAATTTTTTTTTTCAGAGTACATTACCAAGTACATTACCACTCCCCCACACTTAATATTAACATTGTCCTCAATGTGAAAGAGAGATAAGTAAAGAAAAGAGCAATACAACCTGATGAGGCATGAGACATGGCAGGCAGAAAAATAACATAACAGTCAGTGCTACACAGAATCTGAAAAGTCACAAAACACATGAGTAGAAACACAAACTAAGGTCTTTTAAAGTCAGATTCTCAAGACTGTAATACTTATGTTCACCCCTGAAAAGTTTCCACAAATAAGAAGTTCATGATGCACAAGTTCACATGAATGCGTCTCAAGAGTATGACTCTTTACTCAGCCATTCGAAATGAATTAAATTTTTATCTTCTCGATTTGTGGAAATTATCTTCAAATTGTAACTTTAAAATAAAGATAACAAAAATAACTAAAAGAAGAGACAATATGGAAGAAACATAGGTTGCCTCCTGTATAGCGCTTGTTTAAGGTCACGAGCCTGACGATGAACTTGTACTAAGACTAAGTGAGGCAGATAGAGTGGTTCTCAATTTTCACTCCTTTTTCATAGTGCTTTGCTCTTTGCCCATTTATCTTGAAAGATTGTTGTCCTTCTTTTCTCACTTCAAGCACACCATATGGTAACACTCTAATGACCTCATATGGTCCATACCATTTTGACCACAGTTTACCTGGAAATAGACGAAGTCATGAGTTATAAACAAGAATTTGATCCCCAATTTTAAATTTACGCTATTGGATCCGCATGTCATGCCATTTTTTTTGTTTTCTCCTTATGGAGCTTGGCATTCTCAAATGCCTTAAGACGAAATTCATCCAGCTCATTGAGCTCCTCACGTCTTTGTGCACCTATAGCATTCATATCAAAATTCAAAAATTTAAGTGCCCAATATGCTCTATGTTCTAGTTCCACAGGTAAGTGACAGGCTTTACCAAACACAAGTTTATAAGGAGACATGCCAATGGGTGTTTTGAAAGCAGTTCTGTAGGCCCATAATGCATCATCTAACTTCAAAGACCAATCTTAACGAGATGCATTAATAGTTCTTTCCAAAATCTTTTTCAATTCGTGGTTTGAAACTTCCACTTGGCCACTTGTTTGTGGATGATAAGGAGTGGCGACTTTATAGGTGACACCATATTTGCTCAAAAGATTATCAAATTGCTTGTTACAAAAATATGTGCCACCATCACTTATGATTACTCGAGGTGTACCAAATCTAGTAAAAATGTTTCATTTCATAAACTTCACCATCATTCGAGCATCATTAGTAGGCAATGCCATAGCTTCAACCCATTTAGAAACATAATCCACGGCAACCAGAATGTATTGATTAGAAAAAGACTTTAGGAAAGGACCCATAAAATCAATTCCTCAGACATCAAAAAGTTCACAAACCAAGATGCCATTCAATGGCATATCCTGTCTCCTAGAGATGTTTCCACTACGCTGACATTTGTCACAAGATCGAGCAAATTCAAATACATCCTTAAACAAGGTTGGCCAATAAAACCACATTGCAACACCTTGTGTGCAGTTCTACTCGGACCAAAATGGCCACCAGTTTCCCTAGAATGACAATGTTCAAGAATGGAATGACTTTCACTACTATGAATGCCTCTTCTAATAACATTATCAGCAAAAATCCTAAACAAGTATGGGTCCTCCCACAAATAATGCTTAACATCAGATAAGAATTTCTTCTTTTGTTGATAATTGAGATTAAGTGGGATGGTATTACCTGCAAAGAAGTTAACAAAATCAGCATACCATGGTAAAGTGGAGACTGCAAAGAGGTGTTCATCAGGAAATGATTCATTTATAGCTCGCTCAGTAGAGGGCTCTAACACCTCCTCGTCCAATTAAGACAAGTGATCAGCTACAAGATTCTCTATACCCTTTTTATCACGTATCTCAATATCAAATTCTTGTAGCAAAAGAACCCACCGAATCAGTCTCGGCTTAGCATCCTGTTTGGAAAGCAAATACTTAATAGCAGAATGGTCAGTATAACAAATAACCTTAGAAAGAATAAGGTAAGGGCGAAATTTATCAAAAGCAAATACTACTGCTAGCAATTCTTTTTCAGTGGTAGTGTAATTTCTTTGTGCCTCATTCAGAGTACAGCTAGCATAGTAAATGGTTTGGAAAACTTTACCTTTCCTTTGGCCCAAGATAGCCCTAACTGCTATATCACTTGCATCACACATTAATTCAAATGGTAAGGACCAATCAGGGGCAATAATGATGGGTGCACTAATTAATTTTTCCTTTAAGAAAAGAAATGCTTTTAAACAAGAATTAGAAAAATCAAATGGTGCATCCTTCATTAGGAGGTTAGTCATTGGTTTGGCAATTTTTGAAAAGTCTTTGATAAACCTCCGATAAAAACCTGCATACCCCAGAAAGCTTCGAATGGCCCTAATAGATTTAGGTGGGGGCAATTTTGCAATTACTTTCACTTTTGCCGGATCAACTTCCAAACCTTTGGGCGAAATCTTATGCCCCAAAACAATGCACTCTTGTACCATGAATTGACATTTTTCCCAGTTCAAGACAAGGTTAGTGTTCCTGCATCTCTCCAAAACCAAATTGAGATTATGCAAACAATCATCAAAGGAAGGGCCAAACACAGAGAAATTATCCATGAAAATTTCAATACAATCCTCTATCAAGTCAGAAAAAATGGCCATCATACACCGCTGAAAAGTAGCTGGTGCATTACATAACCCAAAAGGCATCCATCTATATGTAAATATACCATATGGGCATGTGAAAGTGGTTTTCTCTTGATTCTCAAGTGCCACAGGTATTTGCATATAGCCAGAATATCTGTCCAAGCAGTAGAAAAATGCATAACCTGAAAGTTTCTCTAACATTTGATCAATGAAGGGTAAGGGAAAGTGATCTTTCCTAGTGGCATCATTTAATTTTCTATAATCAATGCATATATGCCACCCAGTCACGTTTCTAACAGTTATGAGTTCTTTCTTTTCATTTTCCATGACTGTTGTACCCCTTTTTTTTGGCACTACTTGTACTGGACTCACCCAAGGACTATCAGAAATGGGGTAAATGATACCTGCATCGAGCAGCTTTATTATCTCCTTTTTTACAACCTCTTTCATGTTTGGGTTGAGCCACCTTTGTGGTTGCACAAGCGGCTTGTTCTGTGCCTCCACGTGGATTCTGTGGGTGCAAATGGTAGGGCTGATGCCCATAATGTCATGAATGGTCCACCCAAATGCTTTCTTGTTCTCTCTTAACACTCTCATGAGTTTTTCCTCCATTGGACCTGAAAGCAAATCAGAGATAATCACAGATAAATTTGACGGAGGATCTAGAAAAGCATACTTTAAATTGGAAGGTAGGGGCTTGAGCTCAAGTTCATGAGGCTCCTCAATTGAAGGCTTTGGAGTAGGTATGTTTTTCCTATCCAAATCCTCATAATACCCCCAATTTCTTCTATTGTCCCCAGACATGCCAACTTCTAACCGCGTTACCATTTCTTTGACCTCTTCATCATCCTCAAGGTTAGGATTGACCATGGTCAAGATCTTTTCCAGAACGTCATCAATAACTGAATCCTGCAAACATGAATTCACAGCACTATCCACAATATCAATAGAATTAATGCAATTACATGAATCATAGGAACTAGGATGCTTAATAGAATTAAAGACATTAAAAACAACTTCTTCGTTATTTAATCGCAAGGTTAACTTCCCTTGATAGACATCAATCATAATCTTCCCAGTAGCAAGGAATGGTCGCCCAAGTATGATTGGGACCTCAGAATCCTCCTCCATGTCTAACACAATAAAATCAGCTGGAAAAATAAACTTGTCCACCTTCACCAGGACATCCTCCAATACACCACGAGGATAAGTAATGGATCTATCAGCCAACTGCAAAGAAATGTTGGTAGGCTTTGGTTCCTGCATTCCCAGTTTCTTCAACACAGAGAAAGGCATCAAATTAATGCTAGCACCTAAATCACATAATGCTTTTTCAAAATGAGAATTACCAATAGAGTAAGGAATAGTAAAACTCCCTGGATCTTTTAACTTTGGTGGTAATTTTTTAAGAGAATGGTAGAGCACTCCTCATTCAATCTGACTGTCTCATATTCCTCAAGCTTGCGTTTGTTTGAAAGTATCTCCTTCAAGAATTTTGCATATTTTGGCATTTGAGAGATAGCTTCCACAAAAGGAATGTTAATCTGTAATTTCTTAAACATCTCCAAGAATTTTGCAAATTGCTTGTCCTGCTTGGTATTCTAGAACCTCTGAGGAAATGGAATGAAAGACTTTTGTGGCTCACTTACCTGTACCATAGGAGGCGCTTCACTGATCTTTTTGTTTTCTATAGTATTTGGCCCATTAAGAGTATCTTCATGTTCTTGCATGTGTTCCTCTTTGTTCTTAGAATGATCTCCAAGCTCCTTATCGCTTCTCAGAGTGATTGCCTTTACCTGTTCCTTTGGGTTAGGTTCAGTAGAGCTGGGCAAAGATCTTGGTGGCCTTTCTGACATCAGAGTAGTCAACTGACTGATTTGAGTCTCCATGGTCTTCATTCTAGCTTCTGAATTTTGCATGTACTTTATTACAAGATTTCCAAAGCTTGGCTTCTCTACAGGTGCTTGAAAACCTGAAGGTGGTTGTGGGGCTCTCTGTTGATTTTGCTGATAGCTTTATTGATTTCCCCATTTGAAATTGGGGTGGGCCCTCCAACCGGGATTGTAGGTGTTGGCATAAGGATTGTACTGCTGCCGGTTGGGATTTCCAACAAAATTTGCTGCTTCAGGTTCTGGGGCAAAGGGACTACTAACTTGACAGTTTGAACTTGTATGACCCTGTCCTCCACATGCATCGCAAATAGTTGGTGGGGCTGCACTACTTGTTACCATCAAGGTTTCCACCTTCTTTGTCAAGGCTTCCAATTGATTCAGAATGGTAGTAGAAGCGTCCACAGCATGCACTCCTACTAGTTTCTTAAGATTTTGGCGCTCATTTTGCCATTGATAACTGTTCAGCGCCATTTCTTCAATCAATGCTTGGCTTTCAGTAGGTGTTTTCCTCCATATAATACCTCCCGCAGCAGCATAAATGAGGGAACGGTTTGTAGAAGATAAACCGTTATAAAAAGTCTGGACTTGCTGCCACACGGGAAATCCATGGTGTGGACATCTCCTCAATAACTCTTGAAAGCGCTCCCAAGCTTCATAAAGAGTGTCCATTTCAAACTGCACAAAAGAAGATATATCATTTCTTAACTTAGTAGATTTAGAAGGAGGAAAATACTTAGCCAGAAACTGTTGTGTCAATTGATCCCATGTAGTGATGGAACCCCTTGGAAGTGACGTTAACCATTGACTCGCCCTGTCTCTAAGAGAGAAAGGAAAGAGTCGTAATCTAATTGCATCATCTGTCACTCCATTGTACTTGATAGTGTCACACAACTGTAAGAATCTAGCCAAATGCTGATTTGGATCATCTGAAGGTAATCCACTAAACTGTATAGAATTCTAAATCATGGAGATCAATGCGGGTTTGATCTCAAAATTGTTAGCCGCCACAGCTGGTCTTATAATACTTCCTCCATACCCTTCAGCAGTGGGCATTGAGCACTCAAGCATGGTTCGCTCTGCTGGGTTAGCTATTTCGTCACGATTCCCTTCAATTACTGGTCCTTCCATTCTATTTATGTCTTCTGTCACAGCTGAAATTTGAGTTTGCTTTCTTAACCTGCGAGCTGTTTTCTCAATTTCTGGATCAAATGTCAAATCAGGAAACTGAGAGCGAGTGAACATAAACAAGAAAAATGAACAAGTGAAAATTGCAGTGAAAAATTAATTAAAAATACATGAACAAAAATAATAAACAAAAATAAAAGAAAAGAAAGATGAAATAAAAAATGACAATAAAAATAAAACAGAAATATACAAAATAAGAAAATAAATACATAAAAAGGTTAAATAAAAATAAAAGTAAATAAAGATAGCAGAACACAATAATAAAAACAGATAAAATAAATTAAAATAAAAATTTCATCTAAATTAACTAGAATTTTACGCCTCTAATATTACCAAAATTATTCTCCGGCAACGGCACCAAAAACTTGATGCGTGCAAAAGATACACTAAGAGCAAGTGCACTCTATCGTCAAGTAATATAGGACTTTGGAGTCCAAGTTATTGATCCCTCGAGGAATAAGTGATAATTACTAAAGTTGTAAAACTCTTATGTTATTTAGACAGTCGAAAGTGTATGCAAGATCCAAATTTAAAACAGAAAACTAATGAGGAAAATAAAAAGAACAATTAAATAAAGAAAAGATAAACAAAGATAGAGAGATGCTAGGGCGCAAGGTTCACTTGAGTCTCATTATTCGGATCTTCTTTCAATTATGATACAGGTAATTCTTTTGCCAATATTATCTTATAAGCTACTGAATCCCAATGGTCATGGATGAAACAATATTCTATTCTTAATTTAATCCACCTATTTGGTCATTTAGTTGAATTAATCAAGAATGCATTAAGTTCCAATTTCAAGATATGAACTAACAACCCGTCAATTCCATTGGTAGGATAAATTGATGTTTGGTCATTCACCAATATAATCCCAGGCTTACCATATAGATCCACTCATTGAGTGCGGAGGGTCACCGGTCAAACAATGAATTAATGAATGACAAGAATTCAAGCAATATAGTAAACCCACAAAGAAATTACCATAATCAATTTAGAAATCAGATCCAAAAAATTAAGAACACAAGATCCCCCATAGCCCTAGCTATGAGTTTAACCACATATATTTACTACAAACAAACTCATAATAAGATACAGATCCATGAGAAGATAGCAAAAGAAATAAGAGAAATAGAAAGAAAGAGAGATCAAAAACCCCTTTTGATGAAATTCAGCTCTTCAAGCTTCCAAGAAAATCCTTCCTTTCTTCAGATCAATCCTTCTTTTCCTCAGATCTGCCCCTCCTTTCTTTAGATCTCTAATTCTATGCCTCCTCTCTCTTTCTCCAAGGAGTTGTAGCTGCTCCTCTAGGTCTCCACCCCCTTCAAAACATGCCAAGAATGTCAATATATAGGCCCCTAACACAAACTTCGCACAAAAGTTTGCAATAATTGAGTTCTGGAGGTTATACACGGCTGTGTATGCATACACGGCCTAGGCCCTGTATTCTGACGCAGGCCCTGTATTCTGACTCTAGCCCTGTAATCTGACTTCTAAGCCCAATATGACCTATTATACCTCCAAATCTGGAAAAGTGTTCAACATGAAAGTTGTAAATTTGGATCTTAACTATCAATCATCAAAATTTCAGTTCATTTGACAACTTGTAGCTCGAGATATGCCATGAATAGTACACAAAGGTCAAGCTGTCAGGATCAGCACCCTAGTTCTTGCTTCAACTCCAATTTGAGTTATCCAAATGTGTGATTGGGCCTTTGAGGTATTCATGAAAGTAGTAGAGAATTGTCTTAGCTTTCCTACAAGACCAAAATCACATCAATCAGATATTTGAAACTCAAATTATAATTAGTTTACTGAACATTGTCAAAGAGATAAATTAGGGCTAAGTCATGCAATAATTCCTTCAATGATCCACTATATCTCTCCAAATGCATTAAATCTTTCTAGATTTGCAAAATGAAGATAATGATAAGGATCCATTTAAAATTATTTCATAATTACAAGCAAATCACCCTCATTTGTTCAATTAAATGTTATAAAATATAGGCTTATCAACTGCCGTTCGAACTAGCTGCACTCTGTGAACCGGCTGCACCAATAATTCCGTTGCACCAAGCAGCAGCACAATGCGCCAGATCCGCGCCATCCCGGTCGTCCAAACTGGCATACCCACACCACCACCGGCACGCAGCTGTGCTGCCGCCACTGCACCCTCCTTCCTCACCTATATCCATTTCAAAAAGAAACAGAACCCATTTTATTTTCCTTTTTCGTAAGTTGCTGCATTGTTCTTTTTATTTTTTATTCTTTTTTTTTTTTGTTTTAAAATTATGATAGGTTGTAGATTTTTTTTTTTAATGGGCTTAGGCTAGTGGGCTAAATAGGTTAAGTTTCTTTTAGTTAATGGGCTTGGAACCTTTTTTCCCCCCTCTTTATTGCTATTTTGTTTTGTTTTGTTTTCTTTAGGAAAGTTTAAAAAAAAATAAAAAATAAAAAAATGATAAAAATAAAAATAAAATAATTGAACTTTTTAAAAGAATAAAATAGGATTATCTGAGTTGTGACAGCTCGCTAATCCCATAATCATTATAATCATCTGAGTTGTGACAATTTCATGATTCAAGTTTTTTTTTAAAAAAACAACAAAAATCGCTAATTGATAAAGTTTCGAAACTTTTTTTTAAATAAAATTTTTCGCAACAAACTTGATGAGTAATGGGTGATGTCTCTAGTGTAACGCGAACTTTACCTATTCAATCCTTAATTTGATTAACATAGTCGCGACGACTTGTTAGTTCAAATTTAAAAAAAAAATAATCAAATCTTTTCTTTTAAAAAATAAAAAATAAAACCAACCAATTTTTTTCCTTAGATAATATTAAATGAAAATTTTGTAACAAGTTTGATAATCAGTAGGTGACGTCTCAAGCGCGATGCGAGTTTCACCTATTCAATCCTTAATTTGATTAACAGAGTCGCGACGACTTGTTAATTCAAATTTTTAAAAATAATTTTCTTTTAATTAAAATCAACTAATCCATAATTATTTTCTAGAGAATTACATGACTTTGAGTTCCTCATTGCACCTGAGGATACGTAGGAGCAGAATCTCTATTCTGTCAAGCTGAAAATTAAAATTTTCATAATTTGTTTTTTTCCATTTATTTATTATTTACTTATTTATTAAAAAATGGTGACAAGGTTTTTAAAGGGGAATAAAATAAATACATTTGGGATTATCAAGAATTTGCACAATTAACTTACGGTACCGTCTTAGGACGGATGCGTTAGGAGTACCGTGGGATTAAGTTTTCACCCTTCCCTACGCATAACCGACTCTTGAATCTAATCTGGTTTTCAAAGACTATTTTTCTAAGAAGATTTTCCAAATTTTCCTAATTTAAATAAAATTGGTGGTGACTCCATTTTCATTTTCTAAAATCTCGTGAGTTGCTATTTTTTGTCGTGATCCCGGTCGCGACAAATGGTGACTCCACTAGGGATATTTGGAGAGTCAAGCCTATTATTGTTAGTTGTGTAAATTATTAATGTTCTCTATTTATTTATTTTACCCTTTTTGTTCTTATTTTTTTGTTTTCTTATTTGTTTATAAATAGATTTTATTTAGTACTTTTATGTAAATATCTGGTAGCATTATCCTATGTATATTGTGACTTGTATATATACCTTGTGCTTAATTGTTGAAACCCTAGGATAGATCATTGTTGGTTGGCTGTTGTATATATGTTTTTGCAGGTTGGGGGTAATTTTGGTATTTTTAAATTTTTGTACAAGGTTTGTATGCTCCTTACACCCACTGCACCTACACGTTTATCACACACATCCGAGTGGGGCCCTATACCCGGGTCTGAGTGAAGCCTAAGTTAGGTAGAGGTTGCGTAGTGGTAGCCATTTTGGATGTACATCCTGTTTGGTTATCGCGAAAACCTCATCTAGAGTGTGCCTTTTTCACGAATGTCCCACACCTAGTGGTTTACCCACTATTTTTGGTTAACATTCTGAAATTAGACTTAGCTCTAGAGGCCTTTAGAATAGAAAAACCACCCAATGAAAGTTCTCACGAGTCAGAAGGACCCATACATCCTTAGGATATAAATCCCTAAGCTTAAGGCAAACCCATTAGGACACAAAGGGAGCATACCTTTCATTACCTTTAGATTTATCCATATCTTGTGAATTGTTTCGTTCTTTAGTGTGGCAAAACATACTTGTGTCCCTCCTTAAAAAAAAATATTTTCAAAAGAAGAGGTGAGTCACTATTAAAGGACCAACAACTCACTCATTCATTATTATCATCATTTTCCACATTATATTTTCCTGAAAAACCATGCATTGATGATTCTTATGTGTTGAACCTAGGTTTGTTGGAGAACTGTTGAAACTAAGTGCCTAAGGACTAGCAGTGAGTATCTTTGATTAATAATGGAAACTGTCATGGGATCAGATCACAAGGGTGAAATTTTGAAAAAGACCCTGTAACTTAAGGCCAAGAAGGTTGACATAGAAAGCTTGGTGAGTTTGGGCCGAATGTTGAAGAAGACACAACGTCTGACCTTCACCGCAAGATATAGGAGGATCCTAAATCTGTTAGAAGTGGACGTGCAAGCAAAAGCTATCACTGCACTAGCTCAATACTATGACCCACCATTACGTTGTTTCACCTTTCAAGATTTTCAGCTAGCCTCCACCTTAGAGGAGTTCGAGCAAATCTTGGGTTTACCTTTGGAAAAGGAAAAGCCATACCAATATATTGGCCACTATGCATCCATGCCAACCATAGCAGATGTCTTGAAGATTCATGTGAAAGATCTACAGAAGGCAAAACAAATTAGGAAAGGAACAGAAGGATTTCCAAGGAAATATTTAGAAGAGCACATGCATTACCTAGCCGAGGTTGAAGACTGGAGCACCTTTATGGATGTGCTAGCCCTCACTATTTATGGCAGCATCCTCTTCCCAAGTAATGAAGACTTGGTAGATTTTGCAGCAATTGATGTGTTCCTTGCTCGAAGAAATAATACCGCAAATCCCGTTCCAGCTGTTCTTGCTGATATTTATTACACATTGAATTTCTGCCATAAAAAGAAGGGTAAGTGGATCTTATGTTATCTACCGATGCTATTTGTATGGCTTATGAGTCACATGTTCAAGATGGGCTACGAAAGACCCTGTCCCATTACAGATCTCAAGATGCTCCAGTTGAAGACAATGAGCAGCCGTGAATGGGCTAAGGAATTGGCCAAGCTTGAGGAGAGGAAAATTGTATGGTACCCACGGTGGAAAGAAGGACAAACTGTGGTTTATCAGTGCGAAGGCTTTCCTAATGTCCCTCTCATGGGTACTCAGGGATGCATTAACTACAACCCTGCTTTGACATTGCGTCAACTTGGTTATCCTATAATGGGACCACCCTCAGAATTGGAAACCACTCCTTTTATTTACATAAAGATGGAGTATACTGAGATACTCAGGAAGACCCGAGATGCTTGGAAGAAAGTCATCAGAAAGGGTAAAGAGTTGGGAATTAGAGGCTGTGGAGTCAAAGAAAGCTATCGGTAATGGGTCAAGAATCGGGCTCAAGAAGTCAAAATGCCTTTCAAAAGTTCAACAGCCTTTACAATTGGTATATCTTTACCTCCGGTCCCGATAGAAGATGAAGAAATAAAGGAAAAGTTAGCAAAAGCCAATGAAGAAAAAAAGAAATTAGAAGCAGAGCTGGAAAAGACTTGCCAAACATGTGTAGTTTTAAAGCGTGAAAATTCTGAGAAGGACCACGCGCTTGAAAGAGCTAACAAGAGGCAAAAGACAGAACAAGATCATATGTCAAGAACCAGAAGGCATTTGGAACCTACAAACAAGGAATTGAAATTCTGAGGGCAAGAAAGAGATAAAGCTCTGGCTGAAAATCAACGACTTAAAGAGTCGCTTGTAAATGCCAAAGCAACACAGAATAATGCTCTTCAACAGGTGGATAGCATGAAGCAACAAATAAAAATGGTTTCAGCAAGATATAAAGACACAATCAAAGTTGAGTGGTTGCGCACAAATAAGGCGATTGCGGGATATGAGGCAACATTGCGACAAAGACAAGAAGACTTGCAGAAACTGATAGATCCGATGAAACAACAGGACAAGGACATCAATGAATGGAAATGAGAAGTCCACTTTTGGATGGACCGCTTCACGAGACTAATATGCCTAGCTAACACAATAATTACAGATGTTCCATATTATTTAAAGATGGCTGATAACATGGTCAATCCTCTTAAGACACCAGTAGAGATTAATGATTTTATTGAATATTGCAAGATTCTTATTGGACAAATGAAGCAGATGATCAAGGCTCATTCGGTTGAGAAGGAAGAATTAGACTAGACCATGATGTATTTAAAATAGGGTGAAAATGATGTACTCTTCTCAAATGATGTTTGTTTTAATGGAATTAAATATGTCTTCTCGTGTTTCTGATCCCATGTTTTACTTGAGACCTAATGCTTTTGAACGAGACGTTCTAAGAATCGGTCATAATCAAAGACATTCATTTAAGTCCATTCGGCACAAACAAATAACGGTTCTCTAACAAATCGATGATAATAAAGGTTGTTTTTAAATTATGCTTTGATTGTTCGCAAGGATTCAGAACCATTGTGCGACCAAGGAAAGAAGAGACCAATCAAACCCGAGTTCACAATACTACCAGAATGGCTGCTAGTAATCCTAAGGCAAGGAGAAACTTGAGCAGGGAGGTTGATGAAATGGTGGGGAGGGTGAATGAAATATCTGAGACCCAAACAAGGTTGGAAGCAATACTGGAAGATATGGGGGAGTCTCTCCAGTTAATTAGTGGAATAGAGGTGCAAATGAGGTTGAAACATATGTAAATGTGCCACTGATAACTGCCCCGACACTCTCGACTATAATCTCAAGCATCACCATGGGGATCCATGAGCAGCCACATCAAACGACATTGATTGTCCTACCTATTGGAGAGGGGTATCACGCCTTGGAAGGTGATCATAATGAAATTCCTGGTTATGCTGGCCCTACCTGGGAACAACCTCATGTGTCCATTACTGGGCAAGCAACGATGCCTCACTCAGGGAGCAGTCATGTCATGACTGAAAAAGATAGGATGAAGGAAGAGTGGATGGAAAAAATGGACGCAAAAATCAAGGCAATCAAGGGCTCCAGTGCTTATGGACCTCTGAGAATAGAAGAACTGTATCCTACCACAGATATCGCAATCCCTAAGGACTTCAAGATTCCTGATTTTGCCAAGTACGATGGAAGTGGCAACCCCCGATTTCATTTGATCAGTTATAGAACCAAGATGGCTGTTTGGTCCAGGGATGATAAGTTTCTCATTAGCTTTTTCCACGAGAGTCTTACAGGCCCTGCTTTAGAGTGGTATCTTCAATTAAACCACTCCAAGATTTTTCGTTGGACGAAATTGGCTGATCTTTTCATGGACTAATACAAGTTTAATCTGGATGCAGCTTCGACCTAGGAACAATTGAGCTCAATGCAGAAAGGAAATGATGAACCTTTCAAACAATATGCACAGAGGTGGAGAGCCTTGGCAGCTCAAGTTCAGCCTCCATTAACATTATTTGAGATGTGTTCATATTTCTTGGGAACCTTAGGAAATCCTTTTATCGGGGCAATGGCCGGGGCAGCCTATAAGGATTTTGCAGATTTGATAACAACGGGAGAAAGGATTGAGATTTTAGCCAAAGCTGAGAAGTTACCGATGAGTAATACAAAGAATACTGCTTTTACGAAGAGATTCCAGCTGAAAAGAAAGAACCCGAGGTGAATTATATCCAACATCAACAGACCTTCAGACCTCGATATTTCCCACAAAACCCAAGTTATCAACCCGCATATAACCTTAACTTTCACTTTTAACACCAAACACTTGCACCTCCTTATTACTCACCCCACCAAGTTGTGCCAACCACAAACGTCTCCCCAACTCCATAATTCCAAATCAATAATGTTCCCACACCACAATCATATATACCAACTCGCCCAACCTATACCCGATATCCACCTACACCTCCATAAATTTACCTAAATCACCTACAACCTCGGCCAAACGCCCAAAATCAAGGTCGTTTTCATCCCCAAAACCTACCTTATTTCCCAAGATTATCCATTTCAAATGCAGACCTATTCCAAAGGCTGTTCGATGCTCACCTCGTTTCAAGAAATCCTGTACGTCCCTTAGAACCACCATTCCCAGCATGGTAACCCAAATTTAACCTGCAAATACTATATGAATATCCTAGGATATTCGATTGAAGATTGTGAGGCTTTCAAGACTGTAGTAAGGAAACTTATTGCTTATAGGAAACTTGACATTCAAGAAGAGGCTGGACCTATTATCGTCAACAACCCAATCCCTAATCATGGTGGAAGGAACATGGTAAATGCTTTGGAAATGGAAGGACCTCCAATAAGGAAGGTCGTGAACCTGCGTACGCCGATGGCTGAAATATTCAAAGGGTTGAAGAAAGTAGGTTATAATATCATTGCGCCAGCTGCCGCGATGAAAGAAGAAGAGAAGCATGATAAAGAGTCAAGTTGTGCTTATCATTGCGAAGGAATGGGACATGATGTTGAGGATTGTTGGGACTTTAAGGTTTAAGTCCAAGGATTACTCACTTCGGGAGTAATACAAGCAAAACAAGGGGTAACTTCCTCTGAAGAGGTCAATATGGTTAAATGCTTTGTACTCAAGGTGTCACCTCTCAACCAAGCCTCAACACCAGGGAAAGTAGTACTGACAGTCAAGAAGCCAACACCATTTGCTTGTAATGACACCCACGTAGTGCCATGGAGTTATAAAATAAGGGTAAAGATAAAGGGAGTCGGGAAAAAGACTTCAAAGGCCCAAGTTGCAGAAGTACATCAAGAGGAATAGTCAGTGACTAACATAGTCGAGGTAGAAGGAATTACAAGGAGTAGGCAATGCTATAACCCAGGAGAAATAGAAAATGGGAAAATTGTCAAAGAAGTGAATAGGGAGGAAATATCAAAAGAAGAGGAGAAGACGAAGGAAGAGGAAGAAGAGTTCTTGAAGATAATAAAGCAAAGTGAATATGATGTGGTAGAACAGTTGAAAAAGACTCCATCCAGAATATCTCTTTTGTCACTCGTCTTGACATCTGAGATACACCGGAAGGCATTATTGAGAATTCTGAACGAGGCTTATGTTAAGCTTGATGTTACCCCAGAAAGTGTCGTCAATATGGTGGACCCGGTGAAACGCATTAATATGATCACCTTTACTGATGAAGAGATCATTTCTCGGTCTGAGAAAAATCCACGGGCTTTGCATATAACCCTCAAATGCAAAGGGTATATAGTTACAAAAGTTTTGATAGATGGGGGGTCTACACTGAACATCCTACCTATGTCGACTCTGACTTCGTTATCAATAAGTGAGGATGAATTGTCACCTCGAGAAATGGTGGTACGGGCCTTTGATGGAAATAAGAGAGGCATCTTAGGAGAGATGATATTACCATTGGAGATTAGTCTAAGTAACTTTCAAGTGTTGTTCCAAGTTATAGATATTGAGCCTGGTTACACAATGCTCTTGGGGAGACCATGGATCCATGTTGCTGGTGCGGTTCCCTCTACCCTGCATCAAAATGTTAAATGCATTAAAAATAGGTCAGTCATTACCATACATGGAGAGGAAGAGATTATGTTGTCAAAACTAGTTTTAGTGTCGTATGTGGAGAGTGCAGAGAAAGATAAAGAGAATTTATGACATAGTTTTGAAATAGTTGAGACTATAGTTAGTAAGGATGAATCTCTGACGCAAAGTGTGGATCAGGTAGTGGCCCGGATTATGGTAAGTAGTGGATACGAAGAAGGAAATGGCTTGGGCTCATAATTGCAAGGTACTCGGTAGCCGGTGTCATTCCAGGAAAAGTGGGACAAGTTTGGGTTAGGGTATAAAGCATCCCTAGAAGAAAGAATAAGGAGCATGACTCTCGGAAAGAAAAATGACAAGGGCAAGATGAAGCATATTCTCCACCTGAGGGAAACATACCCAGCACCATCCGAGGTAATCATGTCTAGAGAAGTCATTCACTCCCAATGCCATCCCACTATTAATGCGTTGCATGAAGAGGGCCAAGAAGAGAGCAAGGCAATCTGTCCCTTTACTGATGAGGAGCCACTGAAGAACTGGCAGTTCGAACCAATGGTTGATGTGATTGTTTCCAAGTAATTGTCTAGTCACATTGTACTAAGTAGATATTTAAGACTAGCTATGTTTTGAGCTTGTGATTTATGTTATTTGAGACATTAATTAAATGAATTTGCATGAATATTCAACATTCCTTCTTGTTGCACCTTTGATTTGTCCTTTTGCATTTATTAGTTTCTTTTTTTTATATTTCTGTATAATATCTTGTTCTTCCTTTGTCATTCCTACTCTATGTTACCTTTCCAACTCCACACAAATTACTTTCTAGGGATCTGAGTCTTGTAGAAAGTTCACCTCATGAAAGGGACCTTGAAAACTCATCAATTGATTCCCTTGTGATGTTTGATAAAGAAGACCCTAGATCTAATGAAGAGGGAGAAGTTGTTGAAAATTTTATAAAATTACTAGAGTATTCAGAAAAGGGATTTGACTTGACTGGCGAGGAAGCAGAGGTGATTAATATGGGGACAGAGGAAGAGAAAAAGGAGTTAAAAATGGTGAAAAACCTTGACCGTGAAGAAATGATTGCACTCTTCAAAGAGTATATGGATGTCTTCACTTAGTCTTATCAAGATATGCTTGGATTAGATCCGGAGATAGCATCTCATAAAATCCCATTATATCCAGATGTTGAGGCAAAGAAGCAGAAGTTAAGGAAGATGCATCCTGATATGTCCTTGAAGATTAAGGACGAGGTGACTAAGCAGCTAGAAGCAGGATTTGTAGAAGTGTCAAGGCACCCAGAGTTGGTAGCCAATATTGTGCCTGTACTAAAGAAGGATGGAAAAGTCAGAATGTGTATGGACTACAGGGATCTGAATAAGGCCAGTCCGAAGGATAATTTCCCACTCCATTATATTGATGTTCTGGTTGATAACACTGCTAAGAATCACAGGTTTTCATTCATGGATGGATACTCAGGGTACAATCAAATCCTCATGGACGTCAATGATAAAGAAAAAACTACTTTCATCACTCCTTGGGGAATATTTTGTTACACAGTGATGCCATTTGGATTAAAGAATGTTGGGGCTACTTACCAACGCGCTATGGTTGCATTTTTTCATGACATGATGCACAAAGAGATTGAGGTGTATGTGGATGACATAATCGCCAAGTCTAGAGAAGGTGAAAGTCATGTGGTGGTTTTACGTAAGTTGTTTGAAAGACTCAGAAAGTACAAGCTGAGGCTGAACCCTACTAAGTGTGTTTTTGGAGCATCCACTGGAAAGCTACTCGGGTTCATTGTTTGTAGAGAAGGAATAAAGATGGATCCAGATAAGGTGAAAGCAATACAGGAGATGTCTGCTCCTAAGACAGAGCGTGAAGTGAGAAGTTTTCTCTGGAGACTTAACTACATTGCTAGATTCATTGCTAACTTGACTAGCACTTGTGAACCTATATTCAAGTTATTGAGGAAGCATCAAACAGGTGAATAGGATGAGGAATGTCAAGGAGCATTTAACAAGATAAAGGCTTATTTAATGAATCCTCCTATTTTGGTACCACCTACATCGAGTCGGCCTTTGATATTGTACCTAACCGTACTGCCAACCTCGATGGGAGCAATGCTAGGGCAGCATAATGAATCAGGAAAGAAAGAGCAGGCGATTTATTATCTGAGTAAGAAGTTTAATGATTGTGAAACCCATTATATGGCTATTGAGAAGACTTGTTGTGCTCTAGTATGGACATCAAAGCGGCTAAGGCAATACATGTTGTATTACACTACTTGGTTGATCTCTCGAATGGACCCCCTGAAGTATATATTTGAAAGCCCTCATGTTTCATTAAGGGTTTTAAAATGGCAAGTGATGTTATCAGAGTTCGACATCCAGTACATGACTCGAAAATCCATCAAAGGAAGTGCAATTGCTGATCATTTAGCTAAAAACCATCTGAGGGGTGGACAGCTAATAACATCTGAGTTCCCTGATGGAGAAATATTAACAGTGGAAGGAGAAGAAAAATGTGAGGATGATCCTGTTTGGAAAATGTATTTTGATGGAGTAGTCAATATGCATGGTAGTGGCATAGGAGTTGTGGTTGTTTCACCAACTGGAAGGCAATATCCAATCTCTATCAAGCTAGATTTTGAATGCACCAATAATGTTGCGGAATATGAGACCTGTGCTAGTGGTTTACAAGTTGCAATTAACTTGGGGATAAACCAGCTAAAGGTATTTAGAGATTCAGCACTCATCATTTATCAGGTGAACGGTGAATGGCAAACCAAAGACTCAAAGTTGGTGCCTTATTAAAAGTATTTGACTCGGTTGATTGAGAAGTTTGAGGAGGTGACCTTTTCCTATTTGACTCGAGACTAGAATCAATTTACAGATACCTTGGCCACTTTAGCTGTAATGAACAAATTGGATATTCACAATAATGTCCAACCCATCCTAGTGAAGATATATAGTGAGCCTGCGTATTGTGCTAATGTGGAGGGTGAGTCAGATGGTAAACTTTGGTACCATGATATCAAATAGTATATTCAGCATAGAGAATACCCAACTGGGGCAAATGAGGTGAATAAGAAGACTATTCGTTGGTTGGCAATGACCTTTTTCTTGAACGAAGAGGTTTTGTATAAGAGAAACCATGATAACACTTTGCTTAGATGTGTGGATGCTTGTGAAGCTCGTATAGTCATGACTGAAGTTCATGAAGGAATCTATGGAACTCATGCTAATGGTCATATGATGGCACGAAAAATTCTAAGGAGTGGTTATTATTGGTCCACTATGGAAGCAGACTGTATAGAATATGTACAAAAGTGTCAGAAATGCCAGATATATGTAGATCAAGTTAATGCACCTCCATTTTCCTTGCACAATTTGGCATCTCCATGGCCTTTCTCGATGTAGGGAATAGATGTCATTGGACCCATTAATCCTAAAGCTTCCAATGGTCATCGCTTCATTTTGGTGGCAATTGACTATTTCACCAAGTGGATAGAAGCTTCCTCGTATGCCAATATCACTCAAAAAGTGTTTTTGAGATTCCTCAAAAGGGATATTGTCTGTAGATATGGAATTTCAGAAAGGATAATAACAGATAATGCCACCAATCTTAACGGTGTTGAGATTCAAAAGTTTTGTGAGAGTTTCAAAGTCAAGCATCATAATTCAACTCCTTACAAGCCCCAGATGAATGGTGCAGTTGAAGCAGTAAATAAGAATGTCAAGAAAATTATTTCCAAGATGTTAGTGAATTACAAAGACTGGCATGAAATGTTGCCCTATGCCTTGCATGCGTATCGTACCAATATATGATCGAGCACTGAGGCAACGCCTTTCTCTTTGGTATATGGGATGGAGGTTGTCTCTCCCATAGAAATCGAGATTCTTTCTCTAAGGGTTTTGATGGAAACAAAGTTAGAAGAATTCAAATGGGTGAAGACTCAACATAAGTAGTTGAATATGATAGAAGAGAAAAGACTGACAGTTATTTGTCATGGACAATTATATCAAAGCAGAATAGCCAGAGCCTTTAATAAGAAATTTCGTCCTAGAGAATTTTATTCAGGAGATTTGGTTTTGAAGAAGATTCTCCCTACTCAATAGGATGCTAGAGGGAAATAGGCTTTGAGTTATGAAGGCCCATACATAGTCAAGTAGGCATTTTCAGGAGGAGCATTAATTTTGTAGAATATGGATGGAGAAGAATTGTCGAGGCCCATAAACACTGATATTGTTAAGAGATTCTATTCCTAAAAAAAAGAGTTTGTTAGGTTGAAAACCCGAAAGGGTGACCTAAGCAAAACTTAGAGCAATCAAAAAATGAGAAAAGGAAAAATAAGAAAAAGGCCTGTTAGGCTGAAAACCCGAAAGGGCGGTCTAAGCAAAAGTTAGGGCAAATAAATAGGCAAAATCTCAAAGAAAGTTGGTTTGAAACTTGAAAGGTTCACCAAAATGGGGCAATTTTGATTTGCGTTCGATTGACTACACTGGGGCAAATTTATATTGGTTACACTGGGACAATTTTTGTTGACCTTCGATTGGTCATACTTGAGCAAATCTTCTGGAGGATTGAAGGAGAAGATGTGTTGAATGAGGTAGCAACAGAAAATAGTTAAGTTATCAGGCCATTGCAGGGAATCAATTGAACGAGGAACAAGGAACCAATACTTGGTCAAATTTTTCTTATCCTTTGTAACTTCCTTTAGTTTCTAGGATTTCATCTTGCAAGCATGTGTCTTACTAAAAGTTCATGTACGATCAGATTACCAAAGTAATAAAAAGAAGTTTGTTCTTTCAACGAATTTCTATCCATTCATGAATGCATGCATACTCATTAAGTTATGTCTCAAATGGGATAAATTTGTGGTCAACAATTTGATTTGATAATTCTATAACAATCCTTCAATGATTGATTTGGATTAAAAGATCTTAATAGCTCAAAGTATAGATTGTAATGCAGTATTTGATTTCGTTGCCAAGGAGAAAAGGGGAATAAAAAAAAGGAGAAAAAAAAAAAGAAGAAATGGAAAGGATCAAGTTGAGAGATTCCAAACCAACCGAAGGGTCTGACGAAAAAGGCATAGAACAAGAGTTTGATTGGTCAAAGCTTTTCAAGATCATCATTGGTTCAGATGATTTTTAATAAATAAATAAATAAATAAAATGGGAAATGGATAAAAAAAAGAGAAGGTAAAAAGAGAACAAAAAATATTTTAATTTCATGTTTGACTAGCACAGTTATTTTCGTGTCATTCATTTTGAGCATATCGGCTCCATACATTTTAATTTCTGTCATTTATGTTGACCGCATCGGCTCCATGCATTTTACTTTCTGTTGAGCGCATCGACTCCATGCATTTTAATTTCTTTGAGCGTATCGGCTCCATGCATTTTAATTTTTGTTGAGCGCATAGACTCCATGCATTTTAATTTCTTTGAGCGCATTGGTTCCATGCATTTTAATTTCTTTTGAGCGCATCGGCTCCCTGTATTTTAATTTCTGTTGAGCGCATTGGCTCCATGCATTTTAATTTCTTTAAGTGCATCGGCTCCTTGCATTTTAATTTCTTTTGAGGGCATCGACTCCCTGCAATTTAATTTTTGTCATTTCTATTGAGTGCATCGGCTCCTTTCTGTTGAGCGCACCGGCTCCTTGTGTTTTATTGTTATTACATTATTTTGCATTTATCATCTTATGAATTGTCGGACAAAATTGAAGTTCGTGTCTTTACTCATTTCTTACGACGATAATATGAAAACCACGATTTTCCTTTTATCTAATAAGAAACAAGTAAAGAGGGGTGTGAACACCTAATTTTGTCTAGATTCCAAAAAATAAAAAAAAAATAAATAGATAAATAAATTTCTTTGAATAATTAAGTATGTTTCTATTAATTAATCAAAAATACATAAAAAATTAAAAAATTAAAATTAATTAGTCATAAAAAAAAAGAAAAAATAATAAAAAAAGGAAGCATCACGTGAAGCCCCATCCCTCTGCCTTTGCAAATATTTTCCTTCAGCTAACCTACAACGCTTATACCGTCTATCAGTACTAGCCAAAAAAAAATCTCTGCTAAAGAAGGCTTTTTAGCCTTTGCATTTATGGCTCCATGCTCAAAATTAACTCTCAACTAAAATTGTTGACTTCTTGCTTTGTGGGTGAACGGTGGAAGAAAAAGCGCACGCATGGATGGAGAAGATTTTGGGAGATTTTGAAAAAAAAATAGAAACTCAGTAAACCCATGTGATGCACGGCTCCTCCACAATCGTTGAACCATTTGACCTGGACCAATTTTACAAAATTCGGTTGGGTTGAAATATTTTTTTATAGCCTCTTTCTAATTTTGTAAAAATGTTCAGACTCTTCTTCATACTTAGAGATGTTCGGGTTAGGGTTCTTGCCTCGTTAGCCCACTCAACATAGAAACGTTAGGGCTCCTCTTGGTGCCATTGCTCATCACGCCACCGTTAGCCTGTAACACCATCGTTTGGCTGAATTTTGTTAAAATTTTCTAACTGTATAGCATTATTTTTTCTTCAAACACATCCAAAAAATTATTTTTTTACGAGAAAGCATAGAAATATGGAAACATTTACAATACTCCTAAACACTTTTTGAGCATCAATGCATCATTGACTTTACCTATTATAATAGGTAAAAATCTTTGGCTCTCTTCCTCTCTCTCTTTTTCTACAAATACTCTATTGTGATTATAACTTGTTGAATAAGTTGTAGGTAATACATCTCAACCATAAATATAAAATTCTTGCAAATTAATGGTTAAAAAACATAAAGCATCCATGTTGAAAAATATTTTAAGAACATTTTAAACTTTTCCTAGAAATGTTTCCCTAAATCAATCAATGGATTATTAATTTTTGCATAATAGGTATTAAATCTGTGTATAGCATTATTCTCTCTTCAAGTGTATCAAAAAAGAGTTTTTTTTTTTGGAGCACCTGTACTCCTAAATAGTTTACAGTGCTCTATTTAGGAGCACTGGTGCTCCACCCACTTTTATCTCTTATAACAAGTTAATCGGTGTTTTTATTTAATTTTTTAAAATCTTATTATTATATATATAAATATTACTAGTTAAAATTTATAAAAAAAATTATATGGATAATTATTTATGACAAAAAATAAAAGAACTAATCTAATTTTTCTGTGTGTGAATCTGAATGTGTGTTAATATTAACAATTAAAATCTATAATGTTTTCTGTATATACAATATTGACTATAACTATTACTTGCTTTATAGATTGCAGATAATAAATTAAGGTCATTGATTTATTTAAGTAATAAATCAATGACATCTCCTCAAAGAACACCGTGCTACTAAAAAATTTAAGAGCACCATAGACGTTTCCAAAAAAATATTGCAACTTAAGTTTGAACGGAAAGAAAAAACTGCAAGTCATCTTCCCTAAATCAACCAACACCAATTTTCTGAAATAATATTTTATCCAAACCATAAAGGCACATAAAATCACTTTTCGGCTACTATAATTTTAACTATATTAGACTTGAGTCTAATTGCATAACATTTTCCTTTACTCTTTACAAATTACACCACGTCAACCAATAAATCTTTCTGTAATCTTCTGTTGACTTCCGCTAAAGATTTTGCAAGCTATGATGTAGCTTTTCACTCATAGGAAGTGTACGCTTTGAACAAGAGTTGAAGTATAACGGATACTCTTTAAATTATGACTACTGAAAAAAATAACCTCAAATATTTATTTTGCATATCGATATATTTTATGTTTATCATATACGTGAATCTCTGAAATTAAAAGAAAAAAAAAAGTAGTAGTTTTAGTAATAAGAAAATAATGAAATTATCAAGATAAAACATCTACCTGCCATCCTCAAACTGTTTATATGACTAAGAAAATGAAAATATAATTAATATAACGAAATTAAAGTTAGAGAAATCGACCTAACAATTAAATGTTAATTTCCTAGAAAACATCATGAGCAAGCGTGCAAATTACACTGCCTAAAAGCACAGGACCAATACTGAAACAAGAAACTCTCACAAATAAAATAAAATTAATGTTTGTCTTTGTTTTGAACAAGGTTCAAAGGAATACCTAAATAGGCAATTGAAGGGGGAAACCTTAGTAGTACAATAACAGTGACAATAGTGCGAGGAGATAAGTACTTACAAAAGGTACTTCGACGCTCAAATTAGATTGTGCACAATGTTGGCAGGGACGGATCCATGTGTTGACGAGGGTGGACACATGCCTCCACTCTACCTTGGAACTTTTCTTTGACCCTATATAGGTATATGTTTTTCTTATTCTTTTATATGTATAATTTTTGCCCTCATATGCAAACAAATTAGTAAATTTATAGTGATAAAAACTAAAACTCATATGATATTATTTTTTATTTTTCAACAACACTCACGTGGTTTAGTATCCGAGTATACTTATATAATATTATTATTCATTTTTTAACAACACTCACGTGGGTTTGGTGCCAATATACTCAGAGCTTAAAATTCTTCTTCTCTCATCTTTCTTTATCTCTGCAGACTAGCGGTGGCACAGAACATTAATCACTCAGATTCACTCGCATCTACTTCGACCACAAAGATGCTTCCCCTACTCTCCTCCGCCTCTTCTTCCAAGACTGCTTCATCGAGGTGCTTCTTTTCTTCATGGGAATTCTAGGGTTCTTTGTTATTCCTATAAAGTTCTATCCTTTTCTTTTTCATTTTGCTAAAATGAGTTTTTTTCTTGAGTGTATTTCACTTCCAAGATCATAAATTTAGTCTTCTTCCATGACTGTTTTGTAAATTGATCTTTCATAATTTCGTATTAATATACTTTTTGATATATAAATATAATTATTGAAACTTTTTCTTATGCTTTTGTATTGATAGTATTGCCTTTGTCCCCATTGCCTAAAATTCCTAGGTCCGTCACTAAATGTTAGTAGTGTTTGGAATTAGATACATACCTTTGAGACCTTGCAGGGTATTTATAGGAGTGTCTTTGGTGATAAGAATTGTAACTCAATCAAAATTGAACGCTATTATTTAGGATCAGAATCTAGGATATTGTTATATCTTATAACTAATTTTCCTATTTATGTGAGATGTAATTAGTGTTCATATCTATGAAAGATTCTATGAGATATTTACTCTTCATAAATAAGTAGATGTACTTATCTAATAGCGCGCATAAATATTTGGATCTTATTCTGGTGGGCTGGGTTGCTTTTAAACCACTAACCCGTAACCCAGTCCAGAATAATTGCCCCCAGCTTGGCGCTTAGATGGGATAGCTAAGTGTCAAGATACCCGAGTTTAGTAGGAGCACACGACACGCATAAAACAAAGGGATCGAAGTCATAACATAAATGTCGGATCTCGCAATTTTTTTTTCCAAAGAGCCGAGGACTATGATGTATCATAGATTGCCCCCAGATTTAATGAGTAAGGTCGGGATCTGAAAAGAATCACTTTACTTAAGTCATCATACCATTATTCGGGATACATAGTAGGTTGGCCCCACACAAATTTGTTTATGTGGCCCATTTAATTTTGAAAGCAATTCGATCACGAGTCGAGATCCATATTATGATTTGTCATAATATCATGATGCAAGTCTGTGATCTTGCTTGATTATCATGGTCCAACGTCACACATTGTTTCAATTTTGAATGTTTTGAGCGTCGTCCTTTCAATTATTTTCTTTCAGAAACAGTATGCCACGTGGCTGAAGAATAGTGAAAGCCGTCACTTGGGATTCATAAAGTCATGATTAGTCATTTTCAAATTTTGAAATGAAATGGAAGAGACTCTTCTGCCCCCATTTATGACAATGATTGGAGAGGTTCCCTTCATCTATAAATAGGAGTGGGGGGTTTCTCCTCCCACTCTTCTCCTTTTCTAGCATTTCTGTTCTTTCCCTCCAATGAACTAAAGAGATTTCTGGCGAGTTCCAGCAGCGGTCGTTGGTGATTTTCAGCCTTTTTCACCATTTGGTACTCTCTTTCTCTACCCATTTCCTTTTTGAAAACATTGTGAATGAGAGCAAAATGTCGTGAAATGGTAGTGAAGAGACTGTACAAAACAGTGGTGTCTTTATAAAGATTCTTTGTAGTTCGCCATCCCCATCAGCTCAGTCACGACGTAGGAATTATCCTCATGGTGGGGAATCTAATAGTGGCTCGAGGCTAGTTGCTAGAATGAATATCTTAGAGGCAATCTTGAGGGCGAATCATGCTAGAAAGCTGGCAAGGAAAAACCAGCACGTTTGCTCTCCTAGCTCATACTAGAATTAGGGAACTTTAGTGAATCTTCTTCTGAATCTAACATGAGTGTGGCCTCTGTAGGTGATGTTATGACTCGAACCTGGAGAACGACTCCATCAAAACACAGGGAGCTCATCTTCCCTCATGATATTGGCCTATATCAATGGGTTGACCAAGAGGTCTTGGGCACTCCCTCAAGTGTTGTGAGTGTAAAGGATGAACACGAGAGAAGCAACAATATTTGTAGTTAAACACGGATGGACTGAGAGATAGGGAGTACATCATCCTCCATTCGCTCAAGGAAGAAAAACTATGTTCAACTCAAATGGAAGGTAAGGATGGAAATAGGCTAGGCTTCACCCTAAATAAGACAGGCCTATGTTACAAATACCTAGCATATTACCTATCAAAGGCCTTTTTTTGGAAACTTGGCTTGGCTTGAAGCCTATTTAGAAGCCTGGTTTATATTAAGGCCTCTAAATAGGCTAGCAAGCCAAGGCCTTCATATAGGCCTCAAATAGCTCCAGGCCTTCAAACAGGCTTTGAAAGTCTATTGAAAAAAAATACCATACAAGTACAACTCCTGTTTCTAAATACCATTACTAATCACTCATTAGACTAAATAAAATATCATTTCACAATTAAATCATACACAACCAAAGCACACAAAATTCATCAAATTCAAACATCTCTTTCAAGTCACTTGAGCATATAAAAAAATGGGACTCTTTCAAGCATATAAACACATCTTTCAAGCTTGTTCTCACATCACATTCATAACCAATTGGTTATCACTCATCATCAACATCATAGTCTTAAGATCAATAATACATCTCAATAATGACAAATCTAAATTATCCAATTATCACATGATCAAATTCAACAACACAACACAATAACTCAATCTAAATAGCAAAGTGCAAGCTACCAACAAAGTTTCAATGTGCAACCAGCCAACCAACCAACCAACCAACCAACAAAGTGTCAAATCTTCAAGGTAATCTCTTCTTCTTGTTCAAACACCTTGAAAAAAAACTAATTATATTATTAGATCATAGCACAATTCAACAACTATAAGAAAAAAGAAGTATCATTTTAATATCTAAAATTTGTACCTTTTGCTGTCTCTTCAAATTATACTTGTTGCAAAACTAATCCCCACCACAAATGAGTGCTTCAATAGATTCTCCATTCAATCTAAAATGAAATTCGTTAATAACTCTTCCTCCAGCATTAAATGTGGACTTTGATGCTACTGTTGAGACTGGAATAGCTAGAATGTCAGCAGCCATCTTTGATAAAATCTTATATTTTAAGCTATTATTTTTCCACCATTCCAAGGCACTAAAGGAGTTAGAAATACCATCAGGAATATAAAGACCCTGTGAACACCCAATTTTGTTTAGATTCCAAAAAATAAAAATAAAAATAAATAAATAAATAAATAAATTTCTTTGAATAATTAAGTATGTTTCCATTAATTAATCAAAAAAATAATACATAAAAAATAAAAAATAAAAAAATAATTAGTCATAAAAAAAATAAAAAAATAAAAAAAGAGGAAGCATCACGTGAAGCTCCATCCCTCTATCTTTGCAAATATTTTCCTTCAGCTAACTTGCAACACTTATATTGTCTGTCAGTACTAGCCAAAAAAAAAAAATCTCTGCTGAAGAAGGCTTTTTAGCCTCTGCATTTATGGCTCCATACCCAAAATTAACTCTCAACTAAAATTGTTAACTTCTTGCTTTGTGGGTGAACGGTGGAAGAAAAAGAGCACGCATGGATGGAGAAGATTTTAGGAGATTTTGAAAAAAAAAATCGAAACTCAGTAAACCCATGTGATGCACGGCTCCTCCACACACACTCATTATTTTACATAAAAAAAATTCACTCACTCTCACTGCTAGACACTCACATTTTGTTATACACATTCTCACATACACATTCTCATGTACCCACGCCCACTCTCTTTCACTTTTTTTTTCTCTCTCACGTAGAGAAGTTTTAAAGGGAGCATGCACATATATTTTGGGGGCATCCTTTTATCTCCATCCACTCCTCACTCACTTTCACCACATTTCCACTTCACCTTCACCATCCCCAACTTCCGTCAACCACACACAACCGCCCCTTCACCACCACACACAACCACCCCTCACCACCTTGCACCACCACGTCTACTCACATCTTCAACCACCATCTTCACCCAAACCATCACACAAAGAACCACCCTCCACCATAACCCATAAACCATACACCACTTCACGTACCAACACCATCATCATCCATTTCATCTTCATCATCTTCTTCCACCATCTAACAAAGAACCACTCCAACCACCACCTCACCATCTCCTTCCCTCCACCAAACCCGAGCTCCACCATCATTCACCCATCACCATTATCTTCACCTTCACTATCACCACACCACACCATAAACACCATCACATCCAACCCATGCACCACTTGAAACTCACTCACCACCCTTTACTATTCATCATCTTCAACCTCTTCCATCTTCATCATTTTCACCACCACATAGTCAACTCACCCATTCACCACTACCTCCCACAAACACCTTCCATCTTCACCACCTTCAACCTTGTAACTCACCCGTGAGACAACCTTCACCACTTTCAACCATTCACAACCACCTCAAACCACCATCATCCATAACCTCCTCTCACCACCATTAACAAAGAACAACCCATAACCTCCACTTCACCATCTCCGCGTTCAAGCCCACCAAAGAACCACTTCTATCTCAATAACCATCTTCAACTCTTCCATCTTCACGACCCAAAACCAAAGACCGCCCCCATTTCACGTACCAACACTAGCTTCCCTTCATAACCTTCATCCTCACCTCTAAACTAACCATCACCACTCCCCCACCATCTTCATCTCCATAACCTCACCTCTCATCACCTTCAACTTTATCAACCATCATCTTCACCCTCCACAACACCACTAAAACTCCACTCTTCATCATAACCACCATTCCATCTTCATCATAACCCATACAACAACACCCAACGTCCACGTCCAACCATCTTCCATGGCTGCCATCACAAACACTACCTCACCACCTTCATCTCCAATCCTCTAATATCAACCTCCATAACCATCATCTTCATCAACTCCTCACCACCAACCTTCGTTACCACCATAAACCATAACACTGTGACCACCTTTTTCAACCCCCATTCACGTCAAACCTGCCTCCATAGCAGCACTGTCACGTCTACACCATCCACCACTGTTGTCTTCCACGCGCAACTCCAAACCAGCAGCCGTGTCACCAACTGAGTCCAACCCAGATCCAGCCTCACACCTCTGCCCAACCTCCTCACCACCGTGACCCCATTGCCATAAACAAAGCCACCTCTGCCAGCACTCCATTACGTCGTGCAGCCAACCTCCACAAAATCGCAACCCAAAAAAGAACCACAACTCCATCCTCCATAGCCAACCATGCACAACCACCCACAGCCTCTTCAAACCTCCTATCTCCGTTTGTTTCCATCTCCCTCACATGAACCGTCCAGCCAACGCCACACGGAGTCACCCAACACCGCCGTTCGAACCAGCTACACTTCGTGAACCGGCTGCACCAACAGTTCAGTCGCACCAAGCAGCAGCCCAACGTGCCAGATCCACACCATCCTGGCCATCCGAACCAGCACACCCACACTATCACCGGCACGCAGCTGTATTGATGCCCCTGCACCCTCCTTCCTCACCTATATCCATTTCAAAAAGAAATAGAACCCATTTTGTTTTCCTTTTTCGTAAGTTGCTGCATTGTTCTTTTTATTTTTTATTCTTTTTTTTGTGTTTTAAAATTCTGATAGGTTTTAGATTTTTTTTAATGGGCTTAGGTTAGTGGGTTGAATAGGTTAAGTTTCTTTTAGTTAATGGGCTTGGAACCTTTTTTTTTCCTCTTTATTGCTATTTTGTTTTATTTTGTTTTCTTTAGGAAAGTTTTAAAAAAAATAAAAAATAAAAAATGATAAAAATAAAATAATTGAACTTTTTAAAAGAATAAAATAGGATTATCTGAGTTATGACAGCTCGCTAATCCCGTAATCATTATAATCATCTAAGTTGTGACAATTTGATGATTCAATTTTTTTTTTTAAAACAACATAAATCGCTAACTGATAAAAGTTTAAAACTTTTTTTAAATAAAATTTTTCACAACAAACTTGATGAGTAATGGGTGACGTCTCTAGCGTGACGTGAACTTCACCTATTCAATCATTAATTTGATTAACATAGTCACGACGACTTGTTAATTCAAATTAAAAAAAATAATTAAATCATTTCTTTTAAAAAATAAAAAATAAAATCAACCAATTTTTTTCCTTAGATAATATTAAATGAAAATTTTGTAACGAGTTTGATAATCAGTAGGTGACGTCTCAAGCGCGACGCGAGCTTCACCTATTCAATCCTTAATTTGATTAACAGAGTCATGACGACTTATTAATTCAAATTTTCAAAAATAATTTTCTTTTAATTAAAATTAGCTAATCCACAATTATTTTCTAGATAACTACATGACTTTAAGTTTCTCATTGCACCTGAGGATACGTAGGAGCAGAATCTCTATTCTGTTAAGCTGAAAATTAAATTTTTCACAATTTGTTTTTTTTTTCATTTATTTATTTATTTACTTATTTATTAAAAAATGGTGACAAGGTTTTTAAAAGGGAATAAAATAAATACATTTAAGATTATCATGAATTTGCACAATTAACTTAAGGTACTATCTTAGGACAGATGCGTTAGGGGTGCCATGAGATTAAGTTTCCACCCTTCTCTAAGCATAACTAACTCCCGAATCTAATCTGGTTTTCAAAGACTACTTTTCTAAGAAGGTTTTCCAATTTTTCCTAATTTAAATAAAATTGATGGCCACTCCATTTTCATTTTCTAAAATATCGTGAGTTGGTATTTTTCATTGCAATCCCGATCGCGACAGACCCTCCTTAAGATAAACTTCTAATTTAAATTTTATTGGGAGAATTGCTTGCTTTTCACGAACAATACTCATGATTTGGTCAAATCCAATGACAATTGAAGAACTAGGCACATTGTTAAAAGAGTTGTTGTCACCATTATCAACTTCACCACTAGCACTAGCAGATGGCTCTTCCTTACTGAAGTCAACATACACATCATATAATATTTCTAATGCATTCATCACCCTATCCACATTCTCTTTAGCCATATAATGTGGTTCATATATCAACTAAAAGCGATAATTAACAGCATGGAATTTGCACCTAGGATCCAAAACACTTGCAATGGCCATTAGCATATTACATTCCCCCCAATATTTGTCAAATTTTGCTTTCATTTGGGCTGCTATTTCTCTCATGAAGTAATCGTCATCCTCTGCGGCTTTATCAATTATTCGTTTCACCCTCTAAACTTCAGGAAGATACAAATTTACAATTTGATACTCACTGTCTGAGATGACATGAGTGGCTAGATTGAACACTTCTAAAAGTTGACAAACCTTCTCAACCTTTCCCCTATCCTCTTGAGATGGTTCATAGTCATAATGTGGCTCTCTTTCCTTATAAGATGGAAAGATAATCTTGAACATCAAAGCAGTAGACAACATTTTATAGGTAGAATTCAATCTTGTTGAATAATCAATAATGAGCTTTCTTTCTTTCAAGTGTTTTTGCTCAACAATATCACAAAATGCCTTTAACCTTGAATCATTATAATTAATATACTTGACACTCTCACAAACATTATGAATGATATCCTTAATTCTATCAAGGCCATCCTACACTAACAAATTTAGAATATGTGCACAGCATCTGACATGAAATAAATTACCACTAAGGACTAACTTACTACTAAGTGATAAGTTGTCCTTAAGAGTCCTTAGGCATAAGTCATTATAAGAAGCATTATCAACTGACACAGAAAACACTTTGTTTTCAATCCCCCAAGCTTTTAGACACTTGAAAATAGCATTTGCCACGTCAATTCCACATCTAGGAGCAGGCACTTTCACAAAACTCAAAACCCTCTTTTGAAGATTCCACCCCGCATCAATGAAATGACCAGTGATAACCATGTATTCAGCAACTTGGTGACTTGATTTCCACAAATCTATAGTCAAACTAATCTTGCTCACACCTTTGAACAAAGCCTTCAATTTTTTCTTCTCTACCTTATATATTGCTAAACAATCACTCCTAGCTATTTTGCGAGAAATTTTATGAAATTCAAGATTAGCATATTGGAAGGCCCACATCAAAAAACTTCATTCTCAATAATGCTAAAAGGTTACTCATGTACCATGATTGTAGTAGTAATTATCTCTTTCATCTTTTCATTTGAATACCTAACTACCAGGTGCCATAAAAGGATTAATACCTAAGCTGGAAGCTTGAAATGGAATGGTGGGTTGCTTCTTTTGTGAAGCCATGTGCAATCTCCTTTGCATGTAAGAATTTGCATGTCTCTTCATATGGCTAGTGCTAGCTCCCTTTCTTGGGCAAGCAAAATGCCCTTCACAATACTTGTAAACAACTTTCATCACCCCTTAAGATACTTCTATTTCATCAAAATCATTCCAAACAACCGATGTCTTTTGTCTCTTCTTCATAATAATAATGGCATAACCATTATCATTTTGATCTTTATTTTGATCACTATCAACTCTATTATCTCTAAGCTGACTTGAATCTGTTGGTGCTTGTTCATTGAATTCATTAGGGAGACGAGAAGCAAATGACATTGTTCCCTCAAGTGAAGAAGACATTAATTATACCTATAACATAAGTACAACATGTTTCATACGTGATAGAAGTAAAATCTTAAATATGTAGACAATAAGTATAGGAATTAAGGTAATAAGTATTTTGCTGGATGATAATGAACAGTTTTATATTTAGTACCATTCTAGCTTCTTAGCAGCAAACAAGATTTGCATAAAAAAAATACTAACCTGTCAAGAATTTTTGCCTCTTTTCACATTAGTTCTAGACGATCAATAGAGCGTGAAATTTGAATTAAATTTCTTTCACATTACACAAATAGACATGCTCTCTTGAAGGCCTTGAACAGATCAAGAATTTCAGGTCCACCAGTGATCTCAACCGCAACGACACCAGCCAACTGTGTTATCACAAAATAACATTAAGCACAAAAACCACCAAAAATAAAGGATCAGAACATTTCAGATCTAATCTAATAAAATAACAATTAGTTCTAATAAGGTGGCTAAAACTTTTAAATATATATATATATATATATATATATATATATATATATATGTGTGTGTGTGTGTGTGTGTATGTGTGTGTGTGTGTGATCAAGAATTTCTTATATGGTAGAAATCAGCATAGGACAAGGTGGGAAATTACTCCTTGATGGGCTCGTAACCTCCGGAGGACGGTCATTGCTTGGTCGCAGATCTACACAGATAGGGGGGATAGATACAGATCAGCATAGAAGGAGTCCTTGGGTCAAAGGGGGATCAGTCATGAAGAGCGTGCAGCCGCACGTGGAGGAATTCAGTGAGTGACTGAGCTTGCGTGGAGGTGCTTTTCTAAACAGGCCAGGCCATAGGTCCTTGACAAGCCAGTTGGCCTATTTTTATCCCTAACGGAAGGCGATCACTTCATTTACATGTACGAGGCGCTTTTCACAAGGATCAAGGTTGCTTCTGTTCACCGAGTTCGAGATTGGGGTCCTCAACCATTTGCGTGTGGCTCTAACCCAGCTCCACCCAAATGCATGGGGGTTCATCTAGGCTTTCGAACTCGTGTGTCGAGTTTTCGACTAGCCATATTCCATCAAATCCTTCTTCTTCCTCTTCACCTGGTTCTCACCCTCCAGAAATAGTCATAAAAAAGGGTAAGTCACTTTGCGAGCTTAGTGTTCAAGCCCTATCAAGAGTCTTTCAAAAATTTTAAGAAGGATTTCTTCAGAATTGAGGGGGCTCAGGGGTCAATGGGCTAAGGTCCTTCATTTTAGGCTTTCATTTTCTTGTTGAATGGGCTGACACGAGTTGGGGCCATATATTGCAAAGATATTCTCGATGACCTCGCTGACTCAATAAAGCCACTATTAGGTATCTCATCCTATATATATATGCCTTACTTATATTTCAAATTTTCCTAAATTTTGTAACACTTGTTTTCTTTTTGCAGAAAGCATGCCCCCGGCCCGGTGGACTCGAGCTTCTAGCCTAACGTCTGGCAACCAAGAAAGTGAGAGCTTTTGGATCTTGGGACCCGGCTACTGCTCTAAGGGTCACAATAGTTGTTCCTTCACCTCCACTCGCAATAGTAGTGCAAGAGAAAGTGCCTGACTCCCTTGTGTAGCCCCTCCACACCCCAGAAGAGGAAAGTTGATATGCACAGGGAGCAAAGAGGAAAAAGACCAGCTTCTGAGATTGGTCCTGCCGAGGTTCCTACTAGTCTAGGGTCTTCAATCTTTGAAGGTGCTCTACTATACTTTTCCCTTAGATCGGTGTGGGGTAGAAAGGTCGATCCTAGAAGGATCATTGACAATGCCCTTCTGTCTCCCGCCAATTCAAACATGCTAATAGAGCATGATATAGTGGAGCATCTTTAGGATACTCAAGTCTAGTTCTTGTGCAATTTATTTGTCCTCTGATTTCTATAAGGCATTTCTAAATCCATTCGTGGGACTCAAGAGTTAGTAAGAGATCTCAGTGTTGTCCAAGGTGAAAAAAAGAGTCTTGAGCTAGTTGTTGCCCAAAAAGAGAGGTAGTTGGCTTAAGTCACTTAAGAGCTTGAGTTATGCAGGGCTGAGATCACCAGGCTCTAGGCCAGGGTTAACTACCTTTCTAAAGAAGCTGCTTAGGTGGCCAACCTCAGGGCTTAGGTTGTTGAAGTGAATGTGCTCCGAGTCCAAGTTGCTAAAGGGGTAGCTCAAAAGTTTACCCTAAAGGAACACTAATCCTCCACCGAGACTACCCTAATCGCCCTCAGAGTTGAAAACAAACCTCTCTACCATACCGAAGCCAGGGTAAATGAAGAAATGATAGTTCTTGAAGATGAATGGGCTAAGTCTATGGATGAATCATTTACGAATACACTCGCCTAGCTTTGCCTTTTGAACCTGAACTTTAATGAGGGGGGATTGATTCAAAGAAGTTGGTTTGGAATAGTCAAATTGTAGGCGCCGCTCCCTAGATTGCTCTTGTTGACCAAGTTACTCCCAAGGTGAATATCAGTGAAGAGGAGGAAGATGAGAGATCAGAGGACAGTTAAATAGAGGTGAGGACCTTAGAGACAATTGTGGAGGGAACCCCAGAGGATGCCTGATCAAGCTCTTCTTTTATTTCTTACTTTTCATTTTTCCCCCTGCGTGGGGTTTTATGTAATTTTTAAATGGACAAGTCCTGATCTCGAGCGTTTTTAATTTAAGTACTTAGCACTTTTTGTATCTATTATTTTTTCTCTTTCCTAGCCGATATGGATCAAATGCTCGATCTCAGTGATTCTGTTTATAGTTAGCACATTATTGACTTTATTAAGTCGATATGGGCCTAACGCTCGATTTCGATGGCTATTTTAGACTTAGTGAAACTCATATTTCCATCACCGAGTTGAGTCCAAAGCTTAATCTTGGTGATCGGATCCGCTTAGAAGTGTTTTGACACTTCATCAATTTTTGGTGTAAAATTGTGACACAGAAGCCTCTTGGAGTGGTGTCCACTATCCAAGATAATAGTCTAATGCTCGTAACCATGTTAAACCTTTTTTAGGCTTATAGGTTAGGCTTAATATTGTAACTGTGTTAAATCTTTTTCAAGTTTATGGGTTACGTTTGAAGTTAAAGTTGTTGAGTACAATTGACATGGAAACCTCTTAGTGTGAAGTTCTCTGTCCTGGGTTATGATCAAATACGCTTAACCTCTACAAACCTTTTCAATTTATGGGTTAAGATCAGACTCATTAGGGTATGGGTGAAGACCCTTGAATAAGCTCCTTGAAATCAAAAATTGGTCAAGTGGATTTCCCTATTTAGCCATCATGTACGGATACCGAAATATCTGATCCTCTTTGAACCTTGTATTTCTTAGACTTCTCAAGGTATGATAACCTTGTAGGTTGTAATAATCATAGATGAATATAAAGAGCAAATGTTGAATAAATGACTGATTTATTCATGTCAGAACGCGTCTCTTACATGATAAAAATAACAATTTAAAGGTATTCAACTATAGTATTTCCTTAGCTTGTCTGCATTCTAGAAATTCTTAATAGTCTTGCCAAAGAAAGTTTTTTGGGTGTAGGATCCTATATTGGTTTTGGACGTAATTCTATATGGTCCTTCCCAGTTAGCAGCTAACTTCCCGTCTTTTACATTTTTCCCTTCGATATTTGCCTTGCATAGCAGAGGTTACCAAGGTTAAATCATCATGGAATCACTTTAGAATTATACCATGTTGCGATCCTCTCTTTAAAGGTGGCTTCATCGACATGACCAATGCGGCATTGTTCCTCCAACAAGTCCAATTCATGGCAGATGAGATTTGGGTTAGTTGCTTTAGAAAAGTTCTATCTTTTCTAGCTTGATTATCTTATTTCCACTAGAATCATAGCCTCACAACCATATGTTAACTTAAAGGGGGTCTCTCTTGTGGAAGAATAAAGAGTGGTCTGATATGCCCATAAGACATGATCAAGTTACTCCACCTAATTCCCCCCGTCAATTCTCTTTTTGATCCCTCTAAGTTTGACCCGATTGGCTGCTTCAATTTCCCATTGGACTTAGGATGTTCTACCAAGGTGAAATGTTGTTTGATCTTGAGCTCAGCTAGTTGATCCATAAACTTTTGGTCTGTGAATTAGGTTCCGTTATCTGTGATAATAGACTCTGGGATCCCAAATCTTCTAATGATGTTCTTATAAGTGAACTTTTAGATTCGCACAGAGGTGATGGTGGATAATGGTTTTGCCTCAATCCACTTAGTGAAGTAATCAATAGCCACTACTAAGTACTTGATCTACCCTGGTGCTTGGGGGAAATGAACTAGGATGTCTATCCCCCACTAGTAGAATGGCCAGAGGATGACATCGTAGATAACTCCTTTGGTGATGCTGTATAGATGTCAGAATGGCGCTGACACTGGTCACATTTCTGTATGTGTTCCTTATTGTCAGCTTTCATTGTAGGCCAATAGTATGCAGCCCTCTGCGCTTTCTGTGCTAAGGAATTTCCATTGAGATGATGGCTAGAGCTCCCCTCATGAATTTCAATCAAGACGTATTCTGCCTTCTTAGGTCTAAGGCACTTAAAAAGTAGAGAAGAGTACCCATAATGATTGATATGCATAAAATACACTAAGAGCAAGTGCACTCTATCGCCAAGTAATATAAGACTGAGTCCCAGTTATTAATCCCACGAGGAATAAGTGGTAATTACTATATTCATAAAACTCTTTGTTATTTAGACAATCAAAAGTTTATGAAAAAATTCAAGAACAAATAAAGGAAAACAAATTAAGAAAAATAATGAACAATCAAACAAAGAATATATAATCAATGAGAGAGAGACTAGGGTGCAAGGTTCACTTGAATCCAATTATTCAGATTTTCTTTCATTTATGATGTAAGGTAATTCTTTTGCTAATATTCTTATACCTGCTATTGAATCCCAATGGTCATGGATGAAATAATATTTTATTCCTAAATTAAATCACCTATTTGGTCATTTAGTTAAATTAATTAAGAATGTATTAAGCTTCACTTCAAGAGATGAACTAACATACCTATCAATTCCATTGGTAGGAAAAATTGATGTTTAGTCATTCACTAGTCTAATCCTAGGCTTACCATATAGATCCACTCATTACCTATCAATTCCATTAGTAAGAAAAATTTATGTTTGGTCATTCACCAATCTAATCCTAGGCTTATCATATAGATCCACTCATTGAATAGGGATGGTCACCGGTCAAACAATGAATTAACACATGCTAAAAGTGATTAAGTTATGACAAGAATGCAAACAATATGATTAACCCTAAAAAAAATTACCTTAATCAAATTAGAAATTAAACCTAAATAATTAGGAAAATAATATCCCCCATAGCCTTAACTATGGGTTTAGCTACTCATGATCAACACATACAAACCCATGGAAAGAAAATCCAAAGAAAGGGAAATAGAGGGAAAGAGAAATCAAAACCCCTTTAATGGAGATTATGATCTTTAAGCCTTTAAGAATCGAATCCTCCCTTCGAAGTCATCCTCCAAGGTCTACTACCACAAAACTACTCTCTCAGGATTAGGAATTTCCTGTGTTGTGTACTCAATGTAAAAGTCAAAAGTATGTTGAAGTGCGGCACAACTCCTCTATTTATTGAAATTCACATGCTCTGTTACACAACCAGTGCCTAGGAGCAGACTTCTGGATGCTTGGGCGCTCAGCCACTTAAATTACGATGCGCGTTGTTATGCGTTGCGCACTCAGGCACTCCTCCTCATCGCTCAAGAACTGGTTCACTAAATCACCGCTATTGCATACGCTTTGGGTGAGCGTTGGACGCTGATGAAAAATTCCTCTTTTCCTTACTTCTTTGAACATCCAATCTTTTCCATGTACAATTACCTAACAAAAATACATAAAACACATAATAAAAACATAATTAAATAATACTAAAAATATAACAAAACTTACAAACAATGTTCAATAAAAATATAAAAAGAACATGATAAGCCAAAGAATTGAACCATAAAAATATGACATATTGACGGTTCATCAACTCCCCTACACTTGAGCTTCGCTTGTCCTCAAGCAAAGAATAGGAATCAACAACAAGATCAAACTCAACATCCAGAAACATGAATTAAGGAAAATTCCACAATTGAAAAAAAAATATCATGTTTAGCAATCAAATCCAATCAAGCAAGATCATTTAACACTTAAAATAATTAAAGGCTTGAGTCTAGCTTGCAACTTTCTCTTTACCAATTAATTGAGGTCACTCATCTTTCCATTGCTCAAGTGTTTAAAGACAAAGAGACCACTCAAATTTCTCTTAAAAAATGCAATATCATAGGATTGCTTATCAATCTCATCTCCGCTTCCAAGTTCACATACAGCACAAGAATCAAAAAGGACTTCCTTTGGTTGTAGGACCAAGAGTATAATGAAAGGTAGGGAAAAGATAAATAAGGGTAAAGAATGCTTATGAATAAATCAATAAAAAGTAGAATAAGGTTGAAAAAATGATAAATAGAGCATAATGCACAAAGATATAACAAATTCTCACTTTCAACCCAATATTCTCATTATTCTTCACCAACAATCCTTTTCTTTCTTCTTTTTTTTTATTTTTTTATTTTCTTTTATTTTCTTTTCAACCCTTAAAGACAAAAGCAACTTTTCAAGACTTTTCAATCAACACATCAGATGCTCCAAAGAATTCAACCTGATTATTCAATTAGGTATTCAAAGAAATCAATTTTAGGCTCAAATTGGGCAACTAAGGGATTATCTTATCAATGCAACTCTGAAAGTCAAGAAAGAATTAAGCCTAATTGCCTTAATCATATTCAAGTCTATATATAAATCATTAAAACCTCAACAAGATATCAAAACGAGTCCTAGTGCACATCAATCAAGAGAAAACTCACTCTAAAAGAAAAATAAGATTTTATTTATGAAAAATTCAATTATTATAGCTCAAAATTCACTTTCTGGATAGAGTTAATAAAGAGAATAAAAGTAAGCAGACATGACTAATTTTCAAATAAGATGCTAAATTTCACATTGCTTAAATGAAAAGATTACTTCACACAAAAATAACTCATGATCAATTGAATCGACTTTAAAACATATCTCTATCAGTTCAGAATAAATCAAGACATCAACACACAATTTCAGCTTGATTACCAAAATTACTCATGTGTTCATAAAAAAATTAATATTTTAATTTTAATTTTGCACAAAAATTGTAGAAGTACCCCCAATACTTAAGATAAATATTGTCCTCAATGTGAAAGAAAAAGAAATAAAAGGGTAAAGAAAAGAGTAACACAACCTGATGATATGTGAGACAGTGTTAGGCATAGAAGAAGCATAAGAGTCAGCACTGCAGCAGAATCTAAAAAATCACAAGATTTCTTCCAAAACAAATGAGTATCTAGAAAATAACAAAAAAAATAAAAAAAATAATTAAAATAAGAAATAAAAAGAAGTAACACAGGTTGCCTCCTATGAAGCGCTTGTTTAACGTCATTAGCTCAATGTTACCTTTTTCAGATAAACCAAGGTGGCTTAAAGTAAGAGAAATAGGATGACATCTTCTTTATGTCAAAGTAGTGATTCCATCCCTTCTCCATGACCTTAGAGGGGACTCCAAAAGTATTTTGAGCTTGAGAAGGACTTGGTTGCTCTGGAAGTGCCTTGGCACAAGAGATGCCACTAAACCTTAGTGGATTCAGTTGATCAACAAATGAAGGACCAATTTATGAAGGAGCATGGATCATAGGAGGACCTTTATCTGTTTCAGCAACTTGAGTTTTTGGAAGGTCAACATCAACATTGTATGATGGTGGGGGGGTCCTTGATAGCTAAGGCTTATTGCTTCTTAGCTTGAATAAAATTGATAGGGACATGGAGATTTGACAATGAAGAAGATTTAGCCTCCCTAAAGACATTGATGGTCATATAATCTCCATCCACACTCAAGATGAGCTCACCTCGAGGTACATCAATCACAGCTCTTGAAGTGGCCAGAAATGGTCTTCTAAGAATGAAAGGGATATTAGCGTCTTCTTTCATATCTAACACCACAAAATTAACTGGGAATATGAATTTGTCCACCTTCACCAAAACATCCTCCACTACACCGCGAGGGTAAGTAATAGGTCTACCAGCCAGCTGTAATGAAATGTTGGTGAGCTTTGGTTCCTTCATTCCTAATTTCTTAAAAACAGAGAAAGGCATCAAATTAGTACTAACACCCAAATCACAATGCTTTCTCAAAATAAGAGTTACCAATAGAGTAAGGAAAAGTAAAACTCCTTAGATTATTTAATTTTAAGAGTAACTTCTTCAAAAAGATGGTAGAACACTCCTCATTAAGGCATATTCTCTCAAATTCCTCAAGCTTGCATTTATTTGTAAGTATTTCCTTTAAGAATTTTGCATACTTGGGTATTTGAGAGATGGCTTCAACAAACAGAATGTTGATCTGTAATTTCTTGGACATCTCCTAGAATTTTTCAAATTCCTTATCTGGTTAAGTGTTCTTGAGCCTCTAAGGGAATGGGATCTTGGCATATGGTGATGGTTCAAATACTGTGCGCTGCTCACGATCTTTCTTCGATCTATGCCACTTTGGTTCTTTCTTCTCAACCTCTCCTTCTTTATTATCATCTTGAATTGAGACATCTTCAGTAAGAACATCATTTTTCTTGGTCTCAATTCCTGACAAGCTAGGTGTTTTATTTGCCTTCTTATCTTTCTCATTATCTGACTCATCAAAAGTATCTCTGTACTCTAACATTTCCTTCTTCTAAGAGGACTTCTCAAGTTTCTTATCACTTCTCAGGGTAATTGCATAGACCTATTCCTTTGGATTAGTCTCAGTAGTACTAGGTAATGTCCCTGGTGCCCTTACTATCATCAAAGTAGCCAACTGACTAATCTGGGTCTCCATATTCTTCATTCTGGCATCTGAATTCTATATGTACTTCATTACCAATTCTTCAAAGCTTGACTTCTCTATAGGTGCTTGGAAACTTGGAGGTAGTTACGGAGCTCTCTACTGATTCTGCTGATAACCTTATTAATTTCTCCATTTGAAATTAGGGGGCTCCCTCCAACTGGGATTGTACGTATTAGCATATGGATTGTACTGTTATCGATTGGAATTACCAATAAAATTTACTCCTTTAGGCTTAAGGGAAAATAGGCTGCCAACTTGACAGTTTGCATTTATATGACCTTGTCCACCACATGCTTCACAAATGATTGGTGGGGCTACACTGTTTGTTACCATCAGAGTCTCAACTTTCTTTGTCAAAGCTTCCAATTAACTTAGAATGGATGTAAAAGAATTAACAGCATGTACAGTGGCTTGTTTCTTAGGAACCTGGCACTCATTTTGCCATTGATAACTGTTTAGCGTCATTTTTTCAATCAGTGCTTGGCTCCCAGCAGGTGTTTTCCTCCATATTATTCCTCTCATAGCTGTATTAATGAGTGAATGGTTAGCAGGCAATAAACCATTGTAAAAAGTTTGTACCAGCTACTAGACAGGAAATCCATGATGTGAACATCTCCTCAATAACTCTCGAAAGCTTTCCAAGCTTTATAGAAAGTGTCCATGTCAAACTGTACAAAAGAAGATATATCATTCCTTAACTTAGCAGATTTAGAAGGAGAAAAATACATAATCAGAAACTGTTGTGTCAACTGATCCCATGTGGTGATGGAACCCCTTGGTAGTGACGTTAACCATTGACTTGCTCTATCCCTAAGAGAAAAAGGAAAGAGTCGCAATCGCATTGCATCATCTGTTATCCCATTGTACTTTATAGTATCACACAATTACAAGAACCTGACCAAATGCTGATTTGGATCATCCGAAGGCAAGCCACTAAACTAAACAGAATTTTGAATCATAGAGATCAATGCCGATTTGATCTCAAAGTTGTTAGCCGCCACAACTAGTCTTATAATACTCCCTCTATACCTTTCAGTAGTGGGCATGGAATATTCAAGCATGGTCTACTCTGTTGGGGTAGCTCTTTCTTCACAATTTGCCTCAATTGTTGATTGTCCTCCATCCTATTTATATCTTCTATCACAGTTGCAATAAAATATTGTTTCCTTAACTTGCAAGTTATTTTTTCAATTTCTGGATCAAATGTCGAATCAGGAAATTGAGATTAAGTAAGCATAAACAAAAAAAAATGATGTGACAAACTAATTAAAAATAAAAACAAAATAAAATAAAATTAAATAAAATAAGAAGTAGAAATAAAAAAATAAAATAAGGAATAAAATAAAAAAACGTCTAAATTAACTAGAGCTTTTCACTTCTAATATTACTAAACTTATTACCCAGCAATGGTGCCAAAAATTTGATATCTGTAAAATACACTAAGAGCAAGTGCACTCTATCACCAACTAATATAGGACTTGAGTCCCAGTTATCGATTTCACGAAGAATAAGTTGTAATTACTAGATTCATAAAACTCTTTGTTATTCAGACAATCAAAAGTGTATGAAGAAATTCAAGAACAAATAAAGGAAAACAAATTAATAAAAATAATGAATAATAAAACAGAGAATAGATAATCAATAAGAGAGAGACTGAGGCGTAAGGTTCACTTGAATCCAATTATTCAGATTTTCTTTCATTTATGATATAAGGTAATTCTTTTATCAATATTCTTGTACCTGCTATTGAGTTCCAATAGTCATAGATGAAACAATATTCTACTCCTACATTAAATCACCTTTTTGGTCATTTAGTTGAATTAATTAGGAATGCATTAAGTTTCAATTCAATAGATGAACTAACATATTTGTCAATTCCATTAGTAGGAAAAATTGATGTTTGGTCATTCACCAATCTAATCCTAGGCTTATCACATAGATCCACTCATTGAATTCGGATGGTCACTGGTCAAATAATGAATTAATACATGTCAAAAGTGATCAAGTTATAAGCAATATGATAAACTCTAAAAGAAATTACCTTAATCAAATTAGAAATCAAACCCAAATAATTTGGAAAACAAGATCCCTCATAGCTCTAGCTATGGGTTTAGCTACTCATGTTCAACACAAACAAACCCATATCACAATACAAACTCATGGAAAGAAACCTAAAGAAAGGGAAAAACTAGAGGGAAAGAGAAATCAAAACGCCTTTAATGGATATTATGATCTTCAAGCCTTCAAGAATCGAATCCCCCCTTCAAAGTCGTCCTCCAAGGTCTACCACCGTGAAACTACTCTCTTAGGATTAGAAATTTCCTGTGTTGTGTGCTCAATGTAAAAGTCAAAAGTATGTTGAATTGTGACTCAACTCCTCTATTTATTAAAATTCATGTGCTCTGTTACACAACCAGTGCCTAGGCGCTAACTTCTGGACACTTGGGCGCTCAGCCACTTAAACTAGGATGCGCGCTGTTACGCGTTGCGCGCTTAGGAGCTTCTGCCCAGTGCTTAGTGTTGGACGCTAATGAAAATTCCTTTTTTCCTTACTTCTTTGAATGTCCAGTCTTCTCCACGTGTAATTATCTGACAAAAACATATAAACACATAATAAAAACACAATTAAACAATACTAAAAATATAACAAAACTTACAAATAATGTTCAATAAAAATATAAAAAAAAAACATGAAAAGCCAAAGAATTGAACCGTAAAAATATGACATATTGACAGTTCATCAATGATACAGCTAGTTATCAAGTATGGTGTACTAGGCCGCTATCTGCACTATCTTCTGGGCTTTCTTCTAATCTTCAGGTAATAGGCCATTATGGAGGTAGGCAACAATGAGCGTCATCCAGGTTTCATCATCTTCGAGTAGGAGGACTTCAATGTCCGTAATACTAGGAGTGAGTAAAGTGTCTTGGATCACGAACCTGTTGTTGCCAGGGCTCTTGGTCCTAGCAAGCTTTGACAAGATGTCGGCTCTAGAGTTTTGCTCCCTTGGGATGTGCTATACCTTAACGTTATCAATGATTTTCATCAACTTTTTAACTTTGGCTAAGTATTTCTATATTAAGGGCTCCTGAGCTTGATATTCACCTTGGATCTAGTATATCGCCAGCTGTGAGTCACTACATAGAGTTATATTCGTGGCTCCTATCTCTTTTGTCATGTTGATGTTTGCAATGTATGCTTCATATTCAGTTGGGTTATTTGAAGTGGGAAACTTGAACCTCAAAGAATGTTCCAAAACGAGGCAGACTTCATTTTCTAACATTACTTTGAAAGCACTCCCTTTGGAATTTGAGGATCCATTGACGTAGATGGTCTAGAAATGCGCTTTAGAATGACTGGAATCCGGTTTGAGCTTAACTAAGAAGTCGAATAATACTTGAGCCTTTATGGCTGGTCTTGGCTCGTAAGTAATACCAAACTCGGAGAGCTCCACCGACTAAGCAATCATTCTCCTAGCGAGATTCGGCTTGTGCAATATTTGCCTGATTGACTGATCTGTCCTCACTATCATGGGATAACATTGAAAGTACTGTCTTAGTCTTCTTGCAGTAATCAATAATGTTAGGGCTAGTTTCTCAATCTTCTAATAACAGATCTTAGGGCCTTGCAGGACTTTATTGACAAAATAAACTGGCCTCTGACCTTCATCCATTTTTCTTATTAGAACTGAGTTAATTGCCTCATTTCTGACAAAAAAGTAAGCATAAAGTGTTTCACTATAGTCTGACCTTGTCAAAATTGGAGGTGTGGACAACATCCTCTTTAGCTCTCGGAATGTGGCCTCACACTCTGTGGTCAACTCAAAATTCTTCCCCTTTTTTTAGAGTTTTGAAGAAGGGAAGAGATTTTTAGGCATCCTTGGCTAGGAAGCATGTGAGGGTCGTCATTTGACCTATCAGTTGTGGCACTTCTTTCACAGACTATGGGTTGCACATGTCGAGGACAACTTAGCAGTTCTCTTGGTTAGCTTCAATACTTCAATTTGTCAACAAAAACCCTAAAAACTTACTAGTATGTACTCCAAAGGCGTATTTCTCTAAGTTCAATCTCATGTTATGCTTTTGAATCTAGGTGACTACTTCTTCCAGATCCTTAATATGGTCACCGATGTCCACCGTCTTGACTATTATATCATCTATGTCGACTTTTTGCATCTTACTAATCTGTCCTTCAAAGACTTTGTTCATCATTTGTTTGTAAGTTGCCCTACATTCTTCAGTCCAAACGGCATGACATGGTAGCAATATCTTCCCATCTTAGTTATGAAGGCGGTCTTATTTTCATCCTCTGGGTTCATAGGGATCTAATTGTATCCGGAATGAAAGTAACTAGAAACTAGATGAATTGTCCACCAATTTCTCAATATTGGGAAGTGGATAGGGTCTTTTGGACGTGCCTTGTTCAAGTTGGTGTAATTCATGCACATACGCCACTTCCCATCAGCCTTTTTTGACCAAGTCCATGTTAAAGAGACATGTGGTGTAGGAGACCTCCCAAAAGAATCTGGCATCTAGGAGCTTTTTCACCTACTTCTAGATCACTTCTTGCCTCTCAGGTCCAACCTTCCTTTTTTGTTGGACCACCAGTTTTGCATTCTTCATGATAGAAAGTCAGTGGTAGATGAACTATAGGTCTAAGCCTGGCATGTCTGAGGAGGTTCAGGCAAACTAATCCTTATTTTCTCCAGAAACTCAGTTAACTAGGATCTTTTCTCCTGACTCAAATGCCCTCGAATCTTGGTTTCCTGGTCTGGTTTAACGCCAAGTTGAAGAGGTTGAAGCTCTCTGTCAGGTTGGGAGCTTGTACTACTAATCTCTTCGCGTATGTCCAACTCAGTCAAGAAGACGTTAACATGGTCCATAGTGACTAGAGCCAAATCATTGCATTGGTTAATTAGCCAAGGTTTCTTGGTGATTCTCAGGATTTGTTTGTAGCATATTCTCATCGAGTCTTGGTCTCTCTTGACTGTTGTAACCTTGTCATGTTGGTCTAGAAATTTCATGACCAAGTGGAGTGTGGAGATCACAGCCCCAAAAGCATTGAGTGACGGGTGACCTAATATGACATTACAAATCGAAGGACAGTCAACCACTAAGAACTTGACATTGACAGTTTTGAAGAAGGAGTTTTTTTCCCAAAGTCAGGTAGGTCTCAATGTATCCCACTAGGGTGATCTTGTCTTCTGTGAATTCGATCAGCTCACCGGTGTACGAGATTAGTTCTTTTCCTGATAATCCTATCTTTTTAAATAAGTTTAGGAACATGATATCAGTTGAGCTCCCTTAGTCAATAAATATTTTGTGAACCTCGACATTGGTAATTATCTTAGAGATGACCATGGGATCATCGTGATCCAGGATTGTGCATCTATAATCCTCATCAAAGAATGAAATCAGAAGGATTTTTCTTGTGTCGTTGTCTAACTTAGTTCCCAACAAGGATGCCACACTCAGTATAACCCATAATGTTTTTTTCCTAACATTCCTTGACTCACCGCTACCCGCAAAGCCCCATGAGATGGTGTTAATTGTTTAGGTTACTTTGACATGACGATAGTCATTATCTAAATTGTCATCCTAGGGTTATGCCCTTTCTTAGTTTTGGGCATTACCCAAAGGTGATCCTATGTCAAGATTCTCATTCCTGGGAGGAGAGCGTCTTCTCTGGTAGGGTGGGGAAGGAGTTCTCCGTGGGTTATAGCTCTGCTTGGCGCATATAGCGGCCCAAGCGACCATCTCAGATCAAAGATTCGATGACATCTTGGAGGTTAATGCAATCCTTCGTGTTATGACCATGGCCATCATGCCATGCACATTGCTTAGATTTGTCCCTTTGCGCATGTTTCTTTAAGGAGGAGATCTCTGCACATCTCTAAACTCAATGTTCATGACCTCCTGGAAAATTTGAGCTTGAGGTACGTTAAAGGGAGTGCAGTTTTTGTACTTCCCTTGAAATGTGGCTACGAGTTCCGCCCTGTTGGTTAGGTTGTCTGGAGTTAGGTTTAGCATCTTCTCCTTTCTTAAGATGCTTATTAGCTCGAAGAATGTCTTCAGCATTGATGTACTTGTCAGCACGGGCGCAAAACTCATTCATGGTTTTGGATTGCTTTTGGCAAGAGAGAAAGAAAATGGTATAGGGCAAAGTCCTTCCCTCAGGTAGTGTAATCCAAGTTTTTCATCCCAGTCTTTAATGTTGACTATTTATTTGTTAAACTGGGATATAAAGTCTCAGAGAGACTCCTCCTTTCCTTGTTTAACCTGGGAGTGACATAAGATGGATTTTGGTTGCACCTTGCTGGTGGTGAAGTGCAGCAAAAATCGTGAGGGCATGCCCTCCCAGTTAACGATAGAATTAGGAGTTAAGGTAATGAACCATCTCAATGCGGCTTTCTTTAAAGACAGAGGGAAAACGTAACACATGAGTGGGTCATCTCCTCCAACAAACAGGAGAGCAGAAATGTTGGCATCTAATTGCTCTTGAGCGTTTGTGGTCCTGTCATAGGCTTCAATATTTGTAGGATATTTGAAGCGCTTAGGGATCTCATAAGCTATCAGCTTATCAAAGAAGGATTGGTTTTGTGAAACTGAGCTCCCTACTCCATGGTCCTACTCTTGAACAATAAAACTTTTAAATATACTGAGATGAGAGATGTGGTGCCTTATTCATATGACAGCACGTTATATATCGGTCTTCATCATTTAAAATGCATCGTTATCGATAGTTTATAAAATAGGAGCAAAGATATAGATGATGGGTTAGGTTTAGGTGAAAATTATATCTATTTTATTCTTTTAATAGATCTATTATTTTTACTAAAATTATTTTAGTTTATGATTTAAAAAAATCTCACATATATAGGAAACGTGCAATTTTTGCTGGCATCCTGCTTTTCTCTTTGGGCGTGAGAGCTAGTGGTAGAAGGTAGTCATTCATGCTTTGCAAGAATTGACAAATTTTAAGTCAATGCTATCTATTGATTGGTGACATGGGCTTTGACAACATGCTAATCCAAAGTATAGAGGCCCCATTTGCCAAGATATCAAACGCAGCCTAATTCCATTGATGCTATTTATACATCAATGAATTCATATCGCATCCTATAACAAACCATTTTTTACAAATATAGCGCATGTTCTGAGTCTAAAAAACTATAAATTTCATTTGTTTGGAATTATGTTGCATCCATTTGTGAGACTATTAAATATATACCCCAAATCCCTATATAATTAAACCTTCTGAGTTCCGACAGATGGATTCCTTTCTTTTTTTTCATATTTACTCTGTTAGATCCATGAGATGGTGCACTTTTTGGTGTGTGTTATTAGTGTCACTCAGTTGCAAACAAGGCTATCTCCTATTTTGCCTTTCAAGCCACATTTTGATGATTTAAGTAACATGACCATAAAAGAAAGAATAGTAAACAAGGACAAGTGGAGTTCGACAAAGCCGATAAAGTTTTTACAGGTGAAAAAGGGTCTTAAGGTTTAGTTAGAAGTGGAAGGGGGAGTTATGAAAATTAATAACAAGTTAAGTGAGCGTTGAGTGACGTGTAGTCTTTCATTTAATCCCCTCATCTGCCCCCCTTCATTGCAAAGGTCACTCATGCCTTTAAAACCTCACCTCCCCCCCGCCACACTCATTATCAATCACCCATTCCCAAGCCCTTTCTTCTCATTCTCTATTCTCACAACATCCTTGGCCATATCCCTTGCACCTATCTTTTTTTTCTCAAAGTGCTAACATGCCTCCCATCATGCCCAATTTCTCAAACTCCGTGAAGCTCAAATATGTGAAACTTGGGTACCAATACCTTGTGAATCACATTATCACCCTCACACTCGTACCCATCATGGTTGGTATCTTCATAGAGATACTACGCTTAGGTCCCGATGAAATCCTCAACCTTTGGAGGTCCCTTCACTTTGATCTTGTCCAAATTTTCTGCTCTGCTATTTTCATCATCTTCATAGCCACTGTCTACTTCATGTCAAAGCCACGCACAATCTACCTAATCGACTATTCCTGCTTCAAGCCGCCTATCAGTTGCCGTGTCCCTTTTGCTACCTTCATGGAACACTCAAGGCTCAACCTCAAGAACAACCCAAAGAGCGTGGAATTCCAAATGAGGATTCTAGAAAGATCTGGTCTTGGAGAAGAAACCTGCTTGCCACCTGCAATCCATTACATCCCACCAAAACCAACCATGGAAGCTGCAAGAGGTGAAGCCGAGCTTGTTATCTTCTCAACCATGGATTCCTTGTTCAAGAAAACAGGGCTTAAGCCTAAAGACATAGATATTCTTATAGTGAATTGCAGCCTATTCTCTCCAACCCCTTCTTTGTCTGCTATGGTCATCAACAAGTACAAGCTCAGAAGCAACATCAAGAGTTTCAACCTCTCAGGGATGGGTTGTAGTGCAGGTCTAATCTCTATTGACTTAGCTCGCGATCTTCTTCAAGTCCATCCACATTCGAACGCTGTGGTTGTGAGCACAGAGATCATTACCCCTAACTATTACCAAGGCAACGAGAGAGCCATGCTTCTTCCAAATTGTTTGTTCAGAATGGGAGGTGCTGCTATCCTCTTATCAAACCGCAGATCCGATAGTAAACGAGCCAAGTACAGATTGGTCCATGTGGTTCGAACCCACAAAGGTGCTGATGACAAAGCATACCGTTGTGTGTTTGAAGAGGAAGACAAAGAAGGGAAGGTGGGGATTTCACTTTCCAAGGACCTCATGGCTATAGCAGGAGAAGCATTGAAATCCAATATCACTACCATTGGTCCACTTGTTTTACCAGCTTCAGAGCAGCTACTCTTCCTTCTAACCCTTATTGGAAGGAAAATCTTCAACCTCAAATGGAAGCCATACATCCCTGACTTCAAGCAAGCGTTTGAGCACTTCTGTATCCATGCTGGTGGCCGTGCTGTGATTGATGAGTTGCAGAAGAACCTTCAGCTCTCTGCGGAACACGTTGAGGCATCAAGGATGACCCTGCACCGGTTCGGGAACACCTCTTCTTCGTCACTGTGGTATGAACTGAACTATATTGAATCGAAGGGAAGAATGAAGAAAGGGGACAGAGTATGGCAGATAGCTTTTGGCAGTGGGTTTAAATGCAACAGTGCTGTGTGGAAGTGCAATAAAAGCATTATGACCCCTCTTGATGGACCTTGGGCAGATTGCATTGATCGTTACCCAGTTCATATTCCTGAGATCGTTAAGCTCTAGGCTCTCTTGGAGAAGAAGAAAAAGAGAAAAGAGAAAAAAAAATTGCAAAAACACTAGGTTCATTGGTGGTTGGCTTACTTTGATTTCAGTTATCTGCTATAAAAGAAAAAAAAAATTGAGTAGTCATGGGTCTTTTATTTGCCTCTGCCTCCTCCCCTGCTGTAGCCATACCATAATTCTCATTTGTCTGTCAGGTTATCCCACTTTTCTTGTATTTATATTATTTTTTTCCCCCAAACAATTACAAGACCTTCTTGTGAATGTGCATAGAAATCCCCATTGTGGCTTATGTGTTTTTATTAGGGAAATGATATTTTCGCATCTCTTTTTTATAACAAACTTCTATATTTTCTCTTCTCGGAAAAAGAAAAGGAGATAAAATAAATATTAGAAAATATTTTTTTCTTTTTTAATTTAAAAGAGGAAGATATAATGTAAGCCGCTTGAATTAGATCAGTAGTGAATAGCTTGAATAGTTTGTAAGAAATTATAAATTTAAAGTTTATTACCATTATTGTAAAATATTTTGCTTACGGTACTTATTAAAAAAATCAAAATAAAATATTTTAGATCAAAATTATTAAGAGTCTTATATCGTCAGCTTCAATCTTTCGAGTGTGGTTTATATATCTATTTGGTCACTTCAGTTAATATCAATTAATTTTAAGTTTGAATCTCACACGATATTAGAGTCAAGATCTTATCTCCATCACTTGTTAAGTTGACTTATTTCGTCCAAATATCTGTGGAAAGGAAGTGTTAAAAGTCTTACATCACTTGTCTTAATTTATGCATTAAAAATTGAAAAAACCCTAAACATAAAAGGAAGATATAATCTTTAAATGTTAAAAAAACTGCAAATCTCACCAGTCTTTCATTAACGTGCATCATGTAAGGGAAATAGAAATCCAGTTGCAAATTTTAGGACTTGGAAAGATAAGAAATGCTTTGTTGTCAGAAAGGAAGGATAATTAGTTTGGCTGAAGTTCATTCAGTGATTTTCAGCTTGCGCAGAATGATAAATTAAATCGATCATAATAGTCACCTCCAGATTGTGCTGTGTGCACTAAAATAAAGGCGACTTCTATTAATTAGCAATACCAAGCAATCATATTATTTATGAGAGGGTGAGAGGAATAAATTTTGACCATATAACCATATATGAATGGTCAAAATTAAAAGTTACTTGAAAGTCATGTAATCACTTAAAAAAGTCACATGAATTTATATTATAATTTTGACTATTCATGAAAGATCCAATGATCAATATTCACTCATCTCACTTCTCACAATAAACACTCCTCTCACCTGAGTAATATCATATATATATATATATATATATATATATATATATATATATATATATATATGCAGTTGGCAAGTTATCATTTTCTTTTGCTATGGTTATTTTCAAGAATAATTCTAAATTCTTTAAATCAATTTTCATACTAATTTTTTAACTACTAATTTAAAAAAAATATTAAATATTTTTTATGTTTTCAAGATATAGGATGCATTTATTTTTTTAATGTTTTCTTTATTAAATATTAAAAAAATTATTAAAATGATAATTTAGAAATATATATCAAAACTTGTTGCTGCGTAGTGAATATGCATTAACGTGATGGTTCTTTTGTTTTATTTACTCTTTGGGTTTTTAAAGTAATTCTTAGATAAATAGGTTATTATAGATACTCAAATTACTCAATTATTTTATGTGTGATATTATAAGAATCATATTAAAAATATACTTATATTTAATAAATATTTTTATACATATTAAATAATAATTTAAGTATATATCTACAAATTTCTCGATTTTGTTATGAGTTCATGATTGATACTTTTGGTTGGGAGCAAGGATAGGAATCAAATCTTCTATTCCGTCTCTTTATGCCTTTATTAGCAATAACTTTTATCTTACTTGTTAGTTTGTTTTCTGAGTTTTCCGGCATTTAATTGGAAGGAACAAAAAAAAAAAAAGAACCAAGGACAAAAAAGATTTAATGCTGGAAAATATAAACATTGTTCAAAGAATATGTTAGGCTCAAGAAAGGTAAGTTGTGCCAGATCATATGAGCATTTATGAGTTTATGTGAAAATGATGATCAAGGTGATGGGACTCTAACTGTGATATCTATTGATCTATACAAGTAAGAGAAATGCTATTGTCAGCTCCAGCGCATAAGTGCTCGAGTCTTGACTAACTATGAAATTTTTATTAAATTTAACAATAAAATCCACATATCTCAAGACACACCACTTTCATCCTATGGGAAAAACACTCGAGCGTTTTACTGCATCACCCTAGAAGTAGTATAAGGCTGTAGAGAAAGTCACGTATAGTATTGGACTATTATGCTAGACACCCCATTTGAAGCAGCAAGATAATCAACCACTGAGAAATTCTTAGTTTGATATAAATATAACATATTATTTTTACATATATTTACAAAAAATTAGAGAAAAATAATAATTTTTTATGATAAGTGAGTTTAATTAGTAAAACTCATTTTTTTCTCTAACTTTTTGTCTCTTGTATGTAAATCTAACGTAATATGTATGCATACAAGAATATCTCTCAACCACTAGCCATTCAACATCTTTTAGTCCTCAAATAATTACTTGAGATTTTATTCACTTCAATACTATTTTGCTTACAAGTACACCACACTAGAGACGGATCTAGAAAATGTTTAGCAGAGGGGTCAAAAGTCATGAATTACATTATCAAATTACATCATGCTATCTATCAATAAATTTTATATTATAGTACAAAAAATAATATATAATACATTCATTGAAGTTGAACACAAAGTTCTTTCATATATATATATATATATATATATATATATATATATATATATATATATATATATATATCATAAAACTCATCAATGATAGAATCTGTATCAAACTTCTCATCAATTCTCCTCTCAATATAAGTGATTAGACAATCAATCATAAAGTCATCTTCATCTTATTTCTGAGTCTATTCTTCACAATATTTATAGCTAAAAAAAATCTCTCAGTAGTAGCAGTTGAAATAGGAAGAGTCAACACCAAATGAATCAAACGATCAATCAATTTAAATATGCTTTAGAGAAAAATGAATAAAATTAAATTAACTAAAACTAATTAAATTAACATTATATTACAAAAAAAAAAAAAAACAACTAGAAAGTACAAATTGATAGTAGGTGCATTAGATACGGATAAAAAAATTAATAACAAGACATGATATTAACTCGAACTAATTAAAAGAAATTAAAAGAAAAAATAAAGTCCAATTAGCAAAACATCAAACCAAAAAGGAAGAATTAAAACATAAGGATGTTAGAAGCATAGTTTTAATAAAATACTAGATAGATGAAGATCTTAAGAAATAAAATATGGAAACTTACAACAAAGTTAGGAAGGCGAGATGTTTCTTGTGCTTGGGAGGTTGGGACTCATCTCCCTCAAATTGAACTTGTTGAGTCGGTGAGACCCTACTATACGGCTACGACCTCTCTACTCACGACTCACTCACTCCTTTTGAGGTCATAAATGAACAATAAAGTTGAATAAAAGAAACAAAGAAAATGAATGAAGAGTTATGTCTTAATCCTTATGTGTCTGTGCTATGCGAGAGCCTAGAAGGCGGTGAGATAAATTAAAAAGTGAATGATCTTTTTTTTTATAATTTAAAAATGCTTTCTTATAGTTGTAAGACTTTAATTATCTAATATTAACAACAATCTAGTTACCAAAGCTCATATAAAGATGAAATTGGTGAGTCTCACTTATCTTCTTTTAAGCCTTTTAACAAAATAATTTATTGATATTAACGTTTGTCATCAAATAAACTTTATTTTTCATATTTTAATCTTTGTTTCATATTATAAGTATCAAATAAAATATATTTTTATTTTTTTATGGGAGGACCAGGGCTCGTACACGCCCTCCTTAAATCCATCCCTGCACCACATCAACTTTCTTCTACCTTAACTTGAAGTAGAGTAACATAACTTCAAAACAAATTCTTAAAATGCTACTCATACTTTCTTTCTTCTTGTTAAAAAACAAAAGTTCAAACTAATTAATCTCACTTCTCAAATGCTGTTTGGATGAGCTACAATGAATCTTAAACTCTCTCCTACTAGACTGTATATGCAAGTCTAAAGCACTAGGAAGATTTAAGAACAACTGGTTTTGCATATGTGAAGTAATTCTTTTTTGTCCTTCCCAAATTCTATTTTATTGATCCAAATGAAGTCACTCCTTTTTGTAGTAAAATGTTTATCTTGATTTTAGATGACCGTTGGAGTGATTAGGGCTCAAAAATTCTTTCAAAGCTTTAGATATGACTTATCTGCATTTTTAAGTATGTGCTCTTTTGATAGGAGACTTAATGGAGGATTATCAACACTTAGACTAACCAATTAGCATGCCATTAGTGTCGCATGAGTCAATCAATCAATTCATTTATCTTTTACAATCAATTAAGGATAATGTTGCATTCTTGGTCTTCGGTGCGTGCTCCAAGTTCGATCATGAATAAGGGGGGGGGGGGGTGCGTATTTACAAAAAAAAAAGGAACTTTAATGCTTAAGTTAACTTCTGTAAGATATAAAGAAATACAGAAGAGTGGAGAAGAAGACTCACATCTTTCTTTGGGGTTCTATGTATATATATGGGGCCTTTCTCCTCTTGTTCCTTCATGCATAAGCTTGGCCATGATATCCCATTGCATGGGTGGTGTGAACTTTTCAGATATAATTAGACTGGTGCTTTTTTGAATGGGACTATCCTTGTCCGTTTGTGAGTGTTTTGTCCAATGCGCGACGAGCCTAAGTTTTAACCACTCGGTCTAGGACCCTACGAGGACTAAGCTTAAATGTTCCCTTTTCACTTGAATTGGCTTGTTATTAGTCTGAAAGATTTTTGACTAGGTTAATTGTGGTGGTTACGTTGCTCAAGGGCACGTATCATGCAGACGGACGAGGATGACATGTCCTCATCTTTTATTTTATTTTTTATTTTTTTATTTAAATTTTGTTAAATAATTTTAAATTTAATTATATATTTTATTTTCTTTTTTTATTATATTTATTTTTTATTTGATAAAAAAACAAAAAAAAATAGAAAAAATAAAAATAGATGATCTTTATTTAATGCAGACAAAGGAGGTGGACAGGGACACATGTAAGATCCATACATCATAACGAAGGAAGAGAAAGCTTTCTTCGAACTAATGGGGATCTAAAACGAGCTTCAAGTCAACAATCGAAGAGGTGATCTCGACGATGATGGGCATTAGAGGAAATCTCGAGAGCCCATAGGAGGCTTAAGTAGGAGCTGGCACATCTAAGACTTGCCTAGAGGGATGTAAAAGTTGATAAGGACTCTTTGAAGCAAGAATTGACTTGGTAGCTACTTGTGCACAACTTTGGCTTTTGAAGTTTGCCTTCGAGGCGTTTCCCAAGATGGGTAGTTATAGGGTGACGAAGGATGGTCAAGCTGGCGAGCCCTTCTCAAGTGGTCAGGACTGCTACCACTAGTGATTGAGCTCATACTCTCATGGCTTTTGAGCCCATGTATCTGTTTGATTTCGTGATTGAAACTATTTATGTTGAGCGTTGGCTACTCTTACTTTGACTATTTTATTTTCTCGGATTTTTATTTGATAGCCGTCCTTGTTCTTAGGACCAACTTAGGACTTAAGGTCCCTAGATCCATACTCTAATTGATTTGTAAATGTGGTATGGAATTAATTCTTTCTGTCTGGAAGCTAGTCCCATTACTTGGAAATGAGCATCCAAGTTACGTTGTGATATACATGAGTTTATAAGTTTAAAATGCCACTTAGTACACCTGGTTCTTGGCACAATGGTATGCATGGGTCTTAGTACATCGGTATCCCTAAGTCTCGGTATTCTCGCATCCCTCCAAAAAGCCTTGATATGGAGGTTTTAACATAAAATTTTATACAAATTACCTAAATCTTTTAGTACTAATCCACTCATAGTAACTTAATTTCAACGTACTGTAAATATTTTTAGTATTTTGAAATTTTTCACATTTTGAGTGTGATATTAATTTTTATTTTTCAGAAAAAATTGTGTCTTTCTACATGTACTTTCTTGTAGGCTCAAATTCCTAACATTGTGTCCTTCAATTATTGAGCTCTAAGTTTATTTATCACTTAATCGACCTCTTGTGGATTAACCTACTCTAAATTTAAAACTTTGATACCTTCATCAATTTCTATGGTATTGTATAATAGGAAAGTTGTCAATTATAGTTGAATTGTTTTAACGATGTGGTGACATATCACTAGATAATACTTAATAGTGTTTACAAATTGTCGAAATAAGGGATAGATCTAGGGGGGTCCAGCAGGAGCCTTGGACCCCATGATGCTCTGTAACTTATGTGTATACATTAATTTTTTTACCATTTATGCACTAATATATATAATTAAGTTATTAAAATTTAATTGTATTCTTATGTATTTTAAATTGATTATATGTATAATTAATTAATTTTAAGAATTAAGTCTAATTATTATACTTGATTATTGAATATTTAAATAGAATTGTTAACATTTTTAATATATTTAATTTTTTATTGTTTTTAAAAGTTGTCCTATTTTATTTATTTAATATCATTACCACATTTCTTTAATTATTTCTCGCATATTATTTTGTGCATAACATTATAGTGGAAGAGAATTTGAAAGAATAGCAAAAGCTTAATTGTTTGATCACTATAGTAAAGAAAATATTGTTTAAAAACTTTACGTTATATATTTCAGCTTTGACAAATTTATGATATGAAAAAGTGTCATACTTAACTTTAATAAAAGTATAATATATTTAATTTTTAAAATAAAAAATTATTTAAATTTCTTAGCTTTTATCCTAGAGTCCCTGATCAAAATTAAATCCTTGACTCTTCTATTTATATTTTCTTTTTTCTTGTTATGGGAAGGAGGTAGCATCTACCCTCAAGATAAGAAAGTTGCGTAAGTTATGCAACATACAAATGATAGGCAGTGAAAGCGAATTTGACCCATCTACCAAACTTTTACACAAATAAAAGACGATGGAGGGCTGCTATGTCACCATACAGCTAAAAGAATAAAGGCAAAAAATGAACTAATTGGTCTTCTTTTACAGCGGCGAAAGATAGAAATTAATACAAGTTAGTTCTAGAATGTGACTGAAGACATACCAATAAGAAGCAATGACCATAAATATCATGTTAATTGTATTGTGCATGATGTACGTTAATGCCGTCTTGGCAGGTTACCATTTTTTTTTTCATTTTTCTTTTCATAGAATAAAAAGTAATGATATGAGGCAATAATTTGCCAATTTAGAATTTACTGAAGAGTGAAGACCATGATTGAACAGCAGTTTAAAAATTCAGCTGGCATATCAAACACTGGGCTAATGATTAATCTGGTCAAATATATAGCTCGGACTCGAATTGAATTTGATTCAGAACCAACCAAGGAATTATCATGCTGTTTTTGTTTTCCCCGTTGTCTTTCTCAGGTCCATTCACAAGTTCAAAATAAGAAAATAAAGGATTTTTTTTTTCTTTGTAATTGCAATATGACCAAAGTCACAAATATGCATCTCAATATGAAGCAAAGTTAGATACTTTTACCGATTGTTCTGGATCGGTATCCTAGATCTAAAGCCCATTAGGAGCTGCCTAATTTGGCCAGCTCATAATAGTTCCGGGTCCCCCATTGGCCTAGCTTGTAGAATTTGCTAAATCCTAATTGAATCCCTTATTTAATGGGAATAATTGGGATCATATCTCTCACAACTATTAGGACCCTAATTACAAGAAAACTGTATCTCCTCAAATATTACCTCCCCAGCAAGTTATCTCAAGCTATAAAAACGAGGTTTAGCCACTGAAGTAAACATTTATTCCCATACACTCTCCCTTCTTAGTACAAACATTAACTTAAGCATCGGAGTGCCTTGTAGGTACATCACTCCCTCTCCGCCGCTGCTAGGGATGGCAACGGAGCGAGGCGAGGCGAGGACGGGTAGTAGCCCCCCGCCTCCTACCCTAGTGGATAATATCTGCCCTCGCCCCCGCCTCCATATCCGTGCGGGTACTCATTTATTATTCTTTCACGAGTAAACGGGTACCCACGGATATCTGCGGATACCCAATAAATTATAAAAAAAATCAACAAAATTAAAAAAATAAAAAAATAAAAAAAGTCTAATACAATAATTTCTCAAAATTTGTCCTACACAACTTAATCCAAAATAATGTCGAACACTTAAAATACTTTTAATTTATATAACTCTATCATATTTTAATTTATATAACTCTATCATATTTTAATTTATATAATGAAATTTTTTAGTAATTTTATATAAAATATTTTGGTAATTTTTTTTGCGAATACATCTTGTAAATTGAAACCCCTTGCTCCAAACCTTGCGATTAGACGGATATTACCCACGTCCGTCACGAGTATTACCCGCGGGGGCAGGTAAAATTGCTATCCCTAGTCGCTACACAAGGAAGAGTCACCATCTTTGACCAAACCAAAACCATAAAGAAGGTGATCAGGTACACATTATGATCCTAGTTCTGAACATTTGCACCATTTGTGGGAACGTTAAATTGAAATTCCCAACTCCACCATGGTTAACACCAAAAGACTAGCTGTGACCACCCAAGGCCCGAGGTGCAATGGGGAAGAAGCCTCCCTCACTAACGTTGCCAACCCCAGTCGCAACGAGGCAGGCCCTTAGCCATCATGCAGGCCAGATAGCAGGTTGAGATCCTTCTTGCAGGTTCTGCCCCAACACAAGATGCAACCTCACGACGCGGCCCCTCTGCCCCTTCTAGAAGAGTCCAAGCACCAAGAGCCATCCTTCCAAGAACTCCTAGCTATGGTTTGCCATTAGAAAAGGCAACTTGTGGAACTCGAAAGGATGGCTCACCCCCAAAAATCGCAGACGAAAGAGTTACTGCAAACAACCTAGGAGTTCTTTGAAGCTACAAAATCCTTTGAAGCAACTAGGAAAAAGAAGAAACATAAGATTCCTGCTCAAGGAGGAATCAAGATTCTGGATTTGCATATGGATGTGAGACTTAGGGTAATCATTAACTTGTAGGGAAATCCAAAAGAGAAAACAAGGGTACCACCTGCAAATATGGCACCTAATAAGTGGTTTCGAAATAGTCATAATCCAATTTAGAAGCCAAACTGGATCAAGTTTGAATTTGGTATTCAATACCCTATGCTGGGATATGGAGGAAATCCTTATACTTGGTCGAGAAACAAAGTTAGTCATTCTTCAACTCAGTACATGGGCCCTTACATGTCGAAGACTCAATGGAGGAAGGCACAACGACTTCGACACCAACAGTTGCATAACAAGCCCAACAAAAAGCTCAGCAAGAAGCTATGAGGCAAGCCATTCAGCAGAGGTAGCTCAAATGAATATTCAGCCATATTCTAATGTGGTAAAAGGAATAACAAGTCAAATCAAGAAGGGGAAACAAACTATTAAGGATGAAGATATGATTACAGATTCCTTCGAGTCTAGCTTTGACAAAGATCTCGATGCAATCTTCAAGGTTCCTGTAAATGTAGTCTATGTTCTTCTAGTTGAATTTGCTTACTTCAATTGAGGAGAACTTTGAGGAGGACTATCTGGATGAATTGGAGGAAGTAAATGAAGATTTAGTTTACATCAAAGATGATACGATTGAAGCCAATGAAAATTCTATTATTTTTTATATACACTTCTAGAGAAATGAAAGATCATCTGAGGTCCTTATTCATCAAGGTGGTAGCAAACAGAAATTTAATAAATCGAGTTCTAGACAATGGTGGTGTAGTAATCAACCTAATGCCCTTGAGTCTGTTGAAGAAGCTTAGTAAGAGTAAGGAGGATTTGCTTCCTTATAACATGGTGGTAACAAACTTTAATGGAAAGACTTCGGCTTCAGAGGGAGTGGTGGTTGGACATCAGAGTTGGAATTGTGACAAAGTCAACACTGTTTATTGTGGTTTCTTTGAAGGTTATTTATAATCTTCTTCTTGGAAGGGAATGAATCCATGCAATAGGAGTTATCCCTTCGACTATCCACAAACAGATGTTTCTTTGGAATAAAGAAGGAGAGCTCGAGTTGATTGAGGCTAATGATAATCTTTGTTATATTCAAATTAATCACGTAGATTTTAAAATATGCTTTCCAATGGTTAAACCCTTAAACATTTGGGAGACAAAGGCTTTAAATAGCAAGATTGTCAAGATATGTTGAGACATTAATGATTTTTATCTTGTGCCATGCTGATTTAGAAATTTGGCCTGATGAAGTTATAACTGATGACAATTGAGAGCCAACTGGATCGATTGTCAACCTATATGACTGACAAAATGGTTTGTACCAATGATGGTGCAAAATTAGATTGTCTATATCATGATTCACCTCTAGGGTTTGAATAAACCCCTCTATCTAATGGCATTAAAAAGATATAGGTACAAGACTCTTCAGAGGAAATTAATTTAGGCGATGATGTAACTAAACACCCTATTTATATTAGTAGTTTAAATACAAGGACTACTTCGCATGGAACTATGAACAAATGCCTAGACTTAACAGAGAATTGGTGGAACACAGGTTACCTATTTGAGCAAGGCAACGTCCAATCAAGTAGGCTTCTAGATGGTTTGTACCTAAGGTGGTACTAAAAGTCAAACAAGAAATCGAAAAACCTTTAAAAGCAAAATTTATTTGAACCACTAGGTATGTAAATTGGATTTTGAATGTTATTCCATGAAGAAAAATGGAAAACTAAGAGTGTGTATAAATTTTTGAGATTTAAATTCTAAAACACCCAAGGATGAATACCCTATTCCAATTGTTGATATGTTGATTGATTCAGCATCAGGTCATGAATTTCTAAGTTTCATGGATGGATATTCTAATTACCACCATATATACATTGCTAAGGAAGACATATTGAAAACAACATTTTGATACCTTGGGGCAAGTGTTGGGGCAACTAGCATTTATGATTGGGTAATTATGCCTTTTGGTTTGAAAAATGTTAGGGCTACTTATCAAAGGGCCATGAATACCACCTTTCATGATTTAACTGGAAAATTCATAGAGATATACATAGATGATATAGTGGTTAAATCGAAATCAAAAGATGAGCTTTTAGCAAACTTAAGACAATCATTCGAAAGAATAAGAAAATATAGATTAAAAATGAATCCTCTTAAGTGCATGTGCTTTTGATGTGTCTGCAGGTAATTTTCTTGGTTTCCTAGTACAAAAAAAAAGGTGTTGAAGTTGATCGAAATAAGGCAAAGGCCATCTTAGAGGCCTCACCACCTTCAAATAAAAAATAATTTCAATCTTTTTTTGGGAAGAATAGTTTCCTTCAAAGATTCATATCAAACCTATCTGGTAAGACTAAGGTTTTTTCTCCATTGCTTAAACTCAAAGTTGAAGAGGATTTTTAATGGGAGAAGGAACACCAAGAAGCCTTCGACAAGATAAAAGAATACCTGACTAATCCTCCTATAATGACCCTTCTTATTCTAGGGCATCCATTGAAGTTATATATTTCAGCATCAGAAGAAACCATCGGTAGCATGCTAGCCCAAGAAGATGAAAATAGAAGCGAAAAAGTCATTTATTATCTTAGTAGGGTTTTAATTGATGTTAAAACTAGGTATAGTGTAGTAGAAAAATTATGTTTAGCTTTGTATTTATCTTGTACTAAGTTAAAGTATTATATGAAGCCTTATGATGTACTTGTCTTATCCAAGATGGATATAATAAAATATATGTTATCAAAACCTATTTTGCATGGTAGAAGAGGGAAATGGACTCTTGTTTTAACTAAATTTACTTTACAATATATGTCTTTGAAAGCAGTAAAGGGCCAAGTCATGGCTAACTTCTTAACAGAACACCCATATGTGAAAATCAAAGAAAATGAAATTGACTTTGTAAAGTTAAAACACTAAAAGTTATACTTTAATGGGTCAAGACATAATGGAGGTGTAGGTTTGGGAGTTTTAATTGTTTCCCCAAAATGGATCCCAACCAAATTCATGTTTGAATTAAGATATGGATGTTTGAATAATGAGACTGAATACGAAGCCTTAATTGCTAGTTTATAATTACTAATTTTGATGAAAGCGAGAAATGTAAAGATTATAGGTGATTCTCAATTAATAGTCAAGCAATTGGCTCAAGAATACCAATGTATAAATGATAAATTGATTAAGTACTTAGCTTTTTCAATGAAATTGTTAAATGAATTCGATGAGGTCATCGTTCAGAATATTCCTAAAAAGGAAAATGTAAAAGCCAATGAATTGGCCCAGATTGCCTTAGGGTATAAAATTTTAAGTGACTTTTTAGTTAAGCTGGTTGAGATTAAAGAAAATTATACTTATTCAAAAATTTAGAAATTTGTACAATAAAAAATTTGCACCCTTCAAATTGGAGGAAATTGATTGTAGATTATTTGAACAATCCAAATTCACTAGTCGAAAAGAAGGTAAAATATAAAGCCCTTCATTATATTATAATGAAAATTGTTGAATTGTCTAAGTGAAAATAAAATTGTTTGGCTTTAGCTGAAGTACACAAAGGAATATTGGGGCCCATTAAGCTGGTGAAAAACTAAAATGGGTTTTGCTTCGACAAAGGGTTTATTAACTGACTATGCCCAAAGATTGTAATTATTATACTAAGTCTTGTGAACAATGCCAAAAGCATGTAAACATTCAACGTGTTCCAGCAAGTGAATTACATTCCATTGTGAAACCTTAGCCTTTTCGAGGATAAGCACTTGACTTAATTGGGTTAATTACGCCTGCTTCTTCAAAAGGTCATAGATATATTTTAGTTGGTGTTGACTATTTGACTAAATGGGTCGAAGCAATTCCATTAAAAGACATCACATAAGAAGATATGATTAATTTTATCAAAGAAAATATTGTGCATAAGTTTGGCATTTCCCAAACCAAAACCACTAATCAAAGAACAGTGTTTGTTGGTCGAAATGTTGCATAATATGCCGAAACAAGGAACATCAAAATGATTGCTTTGACTCCATTTTATGCTCAGGAAAATGGTCAAGTTAAAGCAGCTAATAAAACAATCATTATTCTGATTAAGAAGCATATTGGTTGAAAACCAAAAAGTTCGCATGATACGCTAAGTCAAGTATTATGGGCTTATTGAAATTCTCCTAGAGAAGCTACTAGTTATATACCATATAAATTAGTCTATGGCCAAGAGGCTACTTTACTAATCGTAATTAACCTACAGTCTATTAGGTTATAGCATTGATAAACACAATTTTCATATATTAGTTAATCCTCATATTTAGTCTCTTAGACCTTTTATGTACTTAATTGATTGATCTTGGCCATATTTTATAAGTTTGGGTTCAAATTGGGTTTAATTATATTTTTTAAAATTATTAGGAGTTTTACACTATTTTTGTATTTTGGGCATAACTTGAGTTCTAGACATATAAAAAATTATTAATTTTACCTTGTAAGAAAGTTGAGAGAAAGCTCTACAACTATGATGAATAGTTCAAAGGCTGTATCAGATATCTAGTGAGTTAGATTGGGCCTGAAAGTCTGAACAGAAATGTCGTAGCTGGAACCTAGACAATATGTAGAGATTGGGCCATAATTTGGGCTATAAGAGTCATATGGAGTTAAGACCAGTGCTATTGGAAAGAGGAGACACAAATATTCAATACTTATGAGACTACTTATCAAAACTGTGATGTTTTGATGGTATTATCACCCTTTGAGGTCAGCTAATGAGTCTAGAGAGCTGTTAAGAATATTTTGGGTATAATTCTCTCATCCTAAGCCCAAATTAGGCAAATTAGGTGTCCAATTAAAGTTAAGAGGAAGAAGATTAACCTAAACTAAGGGCAAACTTGAATTTTTAATTTGAGAGATAGTTATTTAAGTTGCAGTAGCAATCACGAATCAAACTCTAATTTTTTCTTAGCCGCTCTTGCTTGCACTTTCTCTCTTCATCTCCCTTCCTCTCCCTTCTCTCTAGATTTCTTTCTTTTCTATTTTTCTTTCCTTCCATCTATGGAGGGTTAGACCCTTTTTAATCAATCCTAGGGATTGACAACCTTGATGTTTAATTTTGAGATCATATTTTTTATTGTTTTACATTTAATTGTTAATCAAGTTTCTATTTTACTTATTATTCAAGTTTTTCTTTTACTTGTTAATCAAGTTTCTCTTTTACCTCTTTTGATTTTGTTAAATTTGGATCGAATTGCTTAATTTGATTTGGATGTTGTTGTGATAATTGTATAATCACCATATGTTTAATAAGGATTACAGGGACTAAACAATGCATCGAAGGTGTTTGATGGATTGTTAAGCTTGGTTGAATTCTAGGTTTTAGGTTAATTTAAGATTAGACGAGTGCTTAATTTATTTAACCTTCATTAATTAAATTCTAGATGCTTATCTAGTAAATAATTCATAGATCATCTTAAGGCTTCTTGAAATGAACTAAAACCAAGAATCATATTAGCAATTTAATGGATTCCTAATGATCAATGATGGATTAAATTCAATATTAGTTGATTTCCTTGCTTTGATTCTTTTTTAGGCTACATTTCATATGCATACATGAACATGATTGAGACATTTTTCTTGAATTAGCTACTTTAGTCAAATAGCCAACCTTGCATATTTTCCCTTGATTAACCTCATTGAACTTATTTGACTATTCCTTATTTTTAGTTCATTACATGTTTTAAATGGAAAATCATGTTTTTACCTAACTTTATGGAATAAGAGAGCATTGACATTGTCATTGGAAGAGTTCTTGAACAAGTGTGAGGGTGTGCTAATTAGTGTGCAAAATATTCAGTGAAAAAGGAAAGAGTAGCCAATTGAAAAAAAAAAATTGAAAAAAAAAGAAATTAAAATATAAAAGAGAAAGAAAAAAAAAAAAATGGGAAATATGTAAAGAGAATTTGCATTACATGGACTTGGGTTAAACTTTCATGCTTATTATTTGAACTTATCCCCAATGTTCTTTTATTCTCTTTGATAGTTAACTTGTCATCTCTATATTATTTCCCTTCCTTAACTTGACCCAATTATAACATTGCATAAAGTTCTCTTGATTTATGTGTGCATGTCTTTTGAGTAGTGGATAAGTAGAAGATGAGCAAGCTCATGGTAGTACGAATTTTCATAGGTTAAATTAAGTGAAACACTTACTTTCTAAACACTTGAGGGATTGAGTGTGTATCTTATGAGGTTCTATCATTCTTGATTTATGCTTTTCAATTGAAGTTACTTTCCTTATTGATTTGAGATATAAAGAAATATTACTTCATGAATGTTTTGATTCCTTGAAGCTTTGGTTGTTCTTTCTGCTTATAAACTTTTGTATTCTTGAACACCATTGGAAAGTGAGTCTTTTAGAGTTTTTAACTTTTGAGTTTATGTTGTTGTTCCTTGTTTCTTAGTGTTGAATTTCTAGTTTTGCCTGGGAGTGCAAAAGTTAAGTGTGGGAGAATTTAATAAATACAATTTTTATATATTAGTTAACCTTCATATTTAGTCTCTTAGACCTCTTATGTACTTAATTGATTAGTCTTGACCACATTTTATAAGTTTAGGTTCAAATTAGGTTTAATTGTATTTTTTAGTATTATTAGGAACTTTACACTGTTTCTGTATTTTGGGTATAATTTGAATTCTAGACATCTAAAAATTATTAATTTTATCTTGTAGGAAAGCTAAAAGAAAGCTCTACAACTTTGATAAAGAGCTCAAAGGCTGAATCAGATGTCTAGTAGTCAGGAGTACTACCACTAGTGATTGAGCACATACTCTCATGGCTTTTGCACCTATGTATCTGTTTGATTTTGTGATTGAAACAATTTATGTTGAGCTTGGCTACTCTTACTTTGACTCTTATTTTCTCATATTTTTATTTGGCAGTCGTCTTTGTTCTTAGGACCAACTTAGGACTTAAGGTCCCTAGATCCATACTCTAATTGATTTGTAAATGTGGCATGGAATTAATTCTTTCTGTCTAGAAGCTAGTCCTATTACTGGGAATTCGGCATCCCAAGTTTGGTTATTATTTCAGGTACTGACCGAGACCTAAGTCAGTATAGTTCAATAGGTAAGGTTAGGGCTCACTAGAGACTTGCAGACAAGGCAACAACAAGGTCAAGAATACCTAGGTCGATCAGCAAAATGATTACAAAGTATGGTTAATAAAAATGCTAGGGCAAAGATGGAACATGCTTGGTCTAGGATGTAAGATCAGTTTATATAGATGATCTGAGTACTAAATCTCGGATACCTGCCGTTTAAGCCATTTAAGGCTCCGAGTGTTTGGATTCATTATACTCGGTCATTAAGGCACAAAGCCATTCACAACAGTTGGTTATGATGACGTCGGTAGGACAGTGACCGTTGGGGGATCGTATTAAGTATGTGTTTAATGAGTCATTTCCCATTCGGGCATAGACTGGTTTGATTTTACAAGAAGGATCTCAGTCGAGTTAACTTGAATACTCCTGGGCCTATTATTTTGAAATAGGCCTACCTAACAGATGGGCTTGTACGGTCGGTCTGCATAGGTTTATGGTAGGCCTATTATGTATTAAGCCTGGGATGGTCCACAGCCACTCAACTCGGTAATATGTAAAGATAGGCTAAGCTTAAGAGTGGCCAAATGAGAAATAGGCCAAGATGGTCCACAGCCCCTCAGCTTGGTCATCTGCGAACATAGGTCGAGCTTAAAAGCAGTTGGGTAGTAATTGGGCTGAGATGGTCTATAGCCCTCTAACTCGGTCATCATTAATGATGAGTCGAGTTCATGGAGGCTATGCCCTCTGCAGGGTGCCAAATTAATAGGACGCTTCGTGTTATGCACATTTTGTTCAATTATGGGAAAATGTGTAAAACGTGACACATGTAGGACATTCATTGGTCAAGTGTCACATTACATCATTTCACCATTAATGAGTATGTTGGGAGGCCATATTGTAGCCGTTGATATATTGTCTTTAAAAAATCTCCATCGTTGAATAAATCTTATGGTTAAGATCAAACCTTTTCAGTTTCCTAAATCTTCAACCATTGATCAATGGTGATTTTATTTTATTTAAAACTTCCTATCTTCTACTCCCACTTCATTCAATTCAATTTCCTGCTTCCTCAACCTCCTCGCGTTCCAATTTTTCACCATTCCCTTTTCAAAGCCTTCATCTCTCCTTTCATCAAGCTCTGTATCTCCATCTATTCAAAGGGCTTCTTCGCATTTTACTCCTAAACCAGGTATTTCCTCTACTCCCTCCTTCCACTCTTTTTCATAGCTTATTTCAAGTAGAGTTTAGACTATGGGGCGTAGTGTGTTTGTTGGAGAAAGCAGTGAGAGTGAGTCAATGAAGATTCTAGGTGAGTCTCTACCGATATCTCACTGTCAAAACATTGTGGACCCATCCCTTAGTGAAGTTAAAAAACACAGTGAGAATTTAGATGAGGGGATGTCTGGTCCAAAAGGTCGGTCGTCGACCCCTAACCCGAGGGACCCATACGGCTAGGTTCATCCTGATGTTAGAAAATACTACTCAGATTATAACTCGACCGAGAGTATTTCTATACTTCAGAGGTGTATTATCATGGCGATGGACGGAGATGAGACAAAGTTCATCTGTTGACCGTGTCACCCCAGAGAAAGAATCTTCATGGCTCTAAGAACAAATGATGAACTAGGATGGATTTATATGTATGACACTTTCTTCACCCTCGGTCTATAGATGCCTTTCTCATACTTCCAATGTGAGGTTTGTCAAAGTTGAACGTCGCCCTGACCCAACTTCATCCAAATAGTTGGGCGTTTGTTAGAGCTTTCGAGGTGTTAGTATACTTCCTCGGTCAGGAACCGAGCATTGAAATGTTCTTTTTCCTTTTTTCAATTTAAGGGGGTTGGGAAGGAAGGAAGGTTGGGTGTAAATTAATAGCCATCTCTGAAAGAGATTATTTTTAGCCTTTGATTCCTCGTATAAAAATTTCAAGTCCAAATTTTTTAGAGAGAGTTCTCCCCGACCGTTCTTTTATTCTTCCTTGATCGATATGGAGTGGAAATTTTCCCTTTATACTGGCAGGGCAATTTGATTCCTATATTGGGTGTGGAGCACAGAAGCCTACCGTAGAAGACCGAGCTCTAATCAACCTCTTGGAGGAAACTTTTGCTCTAGATACAACTTCTTTGATAAAGTTCGGACATAATCCGACCGTGCTTTCCAAAATTCTGCGTAAGTCTTGTCATCTTATTACATTTTTGAACTTGTTCTACTACTAATGTATTTTAACTATTTCATTTTATTGCAGGAACAATGGCTCCAAAGATAAGTGTTCATGAAATGCAAAGGTGACTGAGGAAGTTGAAGAATGAGGAGACTTCAAATCCTGCCCCTGTCGATAATGTCCTTCATTTGTTAGACCTTATCAAAGTCATTCCTGAACCAGAATATTCCGAGACAAGGTCAGACCCAGCGGTAAGAAAGAGGCGTCAGTCAGAGGGCCAAGATGATAACCTGAAGACGAAGTCGGGCGCTTTGAATAGGGAATCTTGACCCTTAGGTGAAGGTTTTTCCTCTCAGAATTCAAGGCTCTGGGCTGCATTTGATCGATTTAGAAATTTTATAGCTAGAACAAATGTATCTTCCTTATGGTCGTCCAATTTCCCATTTGGGTTATTAGTGGATACTCATATCGTGCTTCCTGAAGACAAAGAACATAAAGAGAAAGTCGGCGGGATCGGGCTTTGTCGATGGGAAGAGGTACAACTTCTTCGAGCTATTAGTGTCATTTGGTCAACCAATCTAGAATTGGAAGACTCCAAAAAGAAACTATCATCTTTCAGTCATCTCTACCAGTCAGAAATGGAAAAAGCTCAAAAGTCTCATCTAGCTGAAGTTTCCAAACTTAAGAAGGAAATAAAGGCTCTAAAGTCCAAAGCGTGCTAAGTTAAAGGTCTTGAGTCATCATTAGAGCTTTTAGAAGAAAAGAAAAAGAAGGTTGAAGAGGGCTTGTCGGCCATCCAGAAGGAGAAAATCGATATCAACCAAGCACTTAAAGAAGCACTTGATGGGAAAAAAAACAAGTTGTTTAACGAAATGGAAGGGCTTAAGGATGAGATAGGTTGCCGAATATGAGACTTGCCTTAAACAAGCCATGCTTCTGAACCTTGATGGAGTTTTTGACAATCGTCTTGGAGAAATAGGTCCCTTCCAACAGGTTGTCAATGGTCGGATAGTTAAAGAAGAAGATGAGGAAGAAGAAGTTGGGACGATAGATGGAGGCAAAGAAATGTAAATGAAATCTTTTACAAGTGTAACTCGATTTTTCTCTTGTAATGAACTATTTTGGGAATAAAATGAATGCACTTTTAGTTCTACACTTCTTTGATTTAGACTTTGCACTTAATTTTTCATTTTCAACACTTAATTTTTTCAATTTCAAGCTGGGTGTTCACGACTTTTATATTTTAATCTTTATATTTCAAAACGACCATTCATAACTTTAGTTGGATATACCTGTCTAAACCGACCTTGGAAGGGTTTCCATGACGCACCAACAAAGGCATTTCGTTAAGCATTCTAATAACACTTTGATTCAATTATTGATGGTGACAATCGCCAAAATCACATCATCAAATCTGGGCATGAATCAATTTTTGACCAACATCGACTCGTAGGTTGGTTATCGTAGGTCCTTGACCATCAACTTGTAGGCCATTTATCCTCATTCTTTCACCTACATCGGCTCGTAGGCTGGTTATCCTCAGTCTTTGATCGACATCAGCTCATAGGCTTGGTTATCCTCAGTCTTTGACGGGCATCGACTCGTAGGCCGGTTAAAATTACTTCTGATCGTATTAGCTCTTCAGTCAGTTTCAAGACATCATAATACCTAAGTAATTTCAATTCTGAATTGTAAATGTAGATAAAGCAATATATCAAAGCTAAAAGGTGTGCCTCGTTAAAACCTTTTAAGCAAAACCCAGTGAAAAAAATCTTGATAAGGAAAATGAGTACACTACCTTAACTCTTGTAATTAATTATAAAAATTGAACAAAAATACATTCAAACAAAGAAGTAGACTTAACTAAGGTATTTCTGAAGAGAAGCCGAATTCCAAGTTCTAGGAAGTGGATTTCCATTGAAGTCACTAATCTTATAAGCTCCTTCTCTAATGTATTTGAGGATTCAAAAAGTTCCTTCCCAATTAGCTGATAATTTTCCTTTACCGGGTAATCTTCTAGAATATTCGACTTTTAGCATTACAAAGTTCCGTTCTTTAAATTTTCTTGTTCTGACCTTCTGATTATACTTCTTGGCTGCCCTGGTTTTAGCAGCTTCCTCCTGAATGTGGGTGATTTCTCTTTCTTCTTCCAGCAAGTTAAGATCAGTCTTCCTAGCTTCATTGTTGACTTCTTCATTAAAGGCCAACCTTCTGAAGCTAGTTCTTTGGCTTCGACTAGAATCATGGTGTCAACACTAAAAGTAAGTCAGAAGGGTGTTTCTTAGGTGGATGACTAAGGTGTGGTGTGATATACCCAAAAGACACGTGGTAATTCTTCTAGCCAAAGGCCTTTGGTGTGGTCCAACCTTCTTATTAGCCTGGTCAAAATAACCTTGTTCGCTACCTTGGCTAAACTATTTGTCTAGGGGTGCTCGACCGTGGTGAGCACCTGTTTTATTCCATTTTTCAAACAACTCTCGGAACTTTTTGTCAGTGAATTGAATTTTGTTATCAGACATAATTGAATATGGTAAACCAAAATGATAAATAATGTTTTTCCAGACAAACTATTTAACCTTTTCTGAAGTTATACTAGAAAGGGGTTCGGCCTCGATCCATTTTGTAAAATAATCAATTGCAACTACGATATACCTTAATTATCTGGTTACCATAGGGAAAGGTCCCATCAAATCAATTTCCCATTTGCAAAATGGCCACAAAGTTTCTATGTTGTGAAATTCTTCAAGTGGAGCTTTATGTAAATTTACAAATTTCTAGCATTTATCGACTTTTGAAACGTACTTCAAGCAATCAGCTTTCATCGTTGGCTAATAAATTCCACCAAAGATTGCCCACCAATATGAATCCTACTGCTTCATGGACTTTTTGCAAAGATTGAATTCTACCAACCACATTTTTTTTGACCAAGATTGCCTACCAATATGACTACCGCATACTCCTTCATGAACTTCTTGCATAACTATCTGAATTCGATCTTGACTGATGCATTTCAAGAAAGGAAGTGAAAACCCTCTCTTGAATACCATTAAGAGAGAAAATTTTCTAAGAGGGGACCTAAATGGCCATGTGGGGAGAGAATCTAGGGGGTATGAGGGTTTGGTGGCTCTTGATTTTACAATAGCTAATACTTGTTTTAAGAAGCGAGAAGAGCATCTTATCACATACAGAAGTGAGGGTTCTTGCTCTCAAATTAATTTCTTTCTAATAAGGAAATCTGATAGAAAGTTTTGCATAGATTGCAAAGTCATTCCTAGAGAGAGCTTGACTACCCAACATAGGATTTTAGTTATGGATGTACGGGTTAAGATAAGATTAAGGAGAAATTGTCAAGACAGAGTCCCAAGGATCAAATGGTGGCAACTAAAGGGAGGAAAATAAATGTTCTTTCAAGGAGGATTATGGAGGAAGAGTTTTGGGAGGTACAAGGGAGTGCTAATGATATGTGGGACGAGATGGCTAAAGGGATTAGGAAGGTAGCAAAAGAGACACTTGGTGAATCAAGAGGCTTTGGACCCAAGGATAAAGAATCTTGGTGGTGGGACACAAGTGTACAAAATAAGGTTAAGGTTAAAAAGGAATATTATAAAGCTTAGCACGTGTGTAAAAATGATAAAAATTAGAAAAAATATAAGACAGCTAAAAAAGATACTAAGAAGGCAATGAGTGAGGCGAAAGATAAAGCGTTCAACGGGTTATATCAATCTTTGGGCACCAAAGAAGGAGAAAAGAATATTTACAAGCTTGCTAAAAGTAGGGAAAGGAAGATAAGAGACTTGGATCAAGTGAAATGCATTAAGGATGAAGAAGGTCAAGTCTTGGTTACGGAACAAGACATTAAGGATCGATAAAAGAGTTATTTTCATAAGTTATTTAATGAGGGACATGTGACATTAGGGGACTCGGACATTCTAAATACTAGAGAGGAAGTCCAAAATAAAATCTTTTAACATAGAATTCAAGAGTTTGAGGTAAAAGAAGCTTTGAAGAGGATGGATTATGGGAAAATGGTCGGACTAGATAATATACCTATTAAGGTATGAAAGTGCCTAGGAGAGAAAGGTATAAGCTGGCTCAGAAAGCTATTTAACGAGATAATGAGGTCTAAGAAAATGTCAAATGAATGAAGGAGAAGCACTTTAATCTTTATTTATAAGAACAAGGGAGATATACAAAACTGTGCAAATCACGGAGGGATTAAGCTCATGAGTCATACCATGAAGTTATGGGAAAGAGTAATTAAATGGAGATTATGACAAGAGACTTATATTTCAGAGAATCAATTTGGTTTTATGTCTAGAAGATCAACCATGGAAGCAATGTATCTTCTACGAAGATTGATGGAGAGGTGTCGGAGGAAGTAAAAAGACTTACACGTGGTTTTCATTAATCTGGAAAAAGCCTACGATAAAGTACCGATAGAGGTCTTGTGGAAGGCTCTGGAGAAGAAAGAAGTTTGTATCGCTTATATTCGAGCAATCCAAGATATGTATGATAAGACTAAAATTAGTGTGAGAAGACAAGGTGGGATTACAGAAGATTCCCCTATAACTATAGGACTGCACCAAGAGTCAACTTTGAGTCCTTATCTTTTTACCTTGGTCTTGGATGTACTTACTTCGCATATATAAGAGTTAGTGCCATACTACATGCTTTTTGTAGATGATATAGTCCTAGTTTGAGAGTCGAGAGAGGAAACAAATGGGAAGCTAGAGCTATGAAGATGAGCTTTGGAAGAACATGGCTTCTATCTAAGTAAGAGTAAAACGGAGTATATGGAATGTAAGTTCAGTAAGAAACGTGCTAATACTAGCTTAGCGGTGAAAATTGGAGATCATACCATACCACAAGTCACACGGTTTAGGTATATTGGATCTATCATACAAAATGATGGAGAGATAGAGGGGGATGTAAATCATAAGATTCAAGTTGGATGGATGAAATGGAGGAGTGCTTCAAAAGTTATTTGTGATAAAAAAAAAGTGTCTCTTAAGTTTAAGGGTAAATTTTACCACACAACTATAAAACTCACGATGTTGTATGGCACTGAATGTTGGGCAATAAAAAGCCAGCAAGACCATAAGATCAATGTCGCTGAGATGAGGATGTTGTGTTGGATGTGTGACCATACAAAACAAGATAAGATTAGGAATGAATGCATTAGAGAGAAAGTAGGGGCAGCACCTATTGTGAAAAATATGGGAGAATCTCGTCTTAGGTGATTTGGACATGTAAGGAGAATACCATTAGAAGCCCTTGTAAGAAGAGTATATCAGGTGGAGGATAGTCTAATAGCTAGAGGTAGAGGGAGACCAAGAAATATTATAGGTGAAACAATTAAAAAAGATTTAGATTTGTATGACATTTTTGAAGACTTAGTTTATGATAAGGCACAATAGTATCGTTTGATCCATGTAACTGACTACACCTAGTGGAAAAATGCTTAGTTGTTGTTGTTGTTGTATTCCTTGCAATTCTTCTTTTGTATGTGCATTTGTCTTATGGCAAAATTCAAAAGACTGCTATATCTTAATAGTACTACAAAATCAAATTGCATTTTTTATTTGCTACATATGGACACCTAAGGTCCTTATACTCTTCCTTTATTCCAAGGCTACATATATTTTTTTTTACTATAGTAGATGATTATCCAAGGCACACTTGGTTGTTTTTCATGAAACAAAAATCGAAAACTACATCTCATATCAAACACTTTATTTCTCTTGTTGAAACTCAGTTTTCCACTAAAGTTAAAATCTGCAGATCTGATAATGGCCCAAAATTTATTTGTTTGTCATATTTTTATAAAGACAATGGTATTATCCATCATAGGTCATGTGTTGAATCACCACAGCAGAATGGAGTTGTTGAACAAAAACATCAACACATTCTAATAGTGGCTAGATCTCTTATGTTTCATTCATGTCTTCCAAAATCTTTTTGGACTTTTGCCATTACTTATGCAGCATTTCTGATTCAATTCAAAACTAAGTTCCCCATACTGTTCTATATGACAAACCTCCTATTTTTGTTGATCTCAAAATATTTGGCTATTTGTGCTTTGTAGCCACACTTGTTGCTCAAAGGAATGAATTTGGTTCTAAAGCAATAAAATGTGTTTTCCTAGGATTTAGAGTTGGTGTAAAAGGCTATTTGCTTTTGATATCAATTCCAAATCTGTGTTTGTCCCTAAGAATGTTATTTTTCATGAAACTATTTTTCCATATCAAAATTTACCTTCTTCTTCTCCCATTGAGTCAGTCAGTCATAATCAAATAGTTACTGAAACTTCTTTTCGTGATTATAATATTTTTGTTACCCCACCAGTCCTTCCTCCACCTAATCAACCAACCCAACATGTTATCAATCCACCTCCTAAGCATTCATCCAGACCTAGAAGGCCACCTAGTTATTTGCAAAATTACCATTACAGCCTTAATACTTCAGCATAAACCCTAACTTCTTCAGGTAACCTTTATCCATTGTCCAATTATCTGTCATATGATAAATTGTCACCTCACCATAAAACCTTCATTTTAAATATCACCACCATACCTAAACCTAAAACCTATAACCAAGCTGTTAAGCATGACTGTTGGAAAAATGCCATGGCCTCTGAAATTCAGGATTTGGAGCAAAATCAAACTTGGATATTGGTTGATCTCCCTCCTAGTAAGCAGCCAATTGGCTATAAGTGGGTCTACCGAGTGAAATACAAATCTGATGGTAGCATTGAAAGACATAAAGCATGATTAGTAGCCAAAGGCTACACACAAACTGAAGGACTGGATTTTCATGAGACTTTCTCACCAGTAGCGAAAATGACTACAGTGATGTTGTTGTTGACTCTTGCATCCACTCAACAGTGGTATTTATATCAGCTTGGTGTAAATAATACTTTTTTTTCATGGAGATTTGAATGAAGATGTGTACATGACTCTTCCTCCTAGTTTGCATTCCTCTAAAGCCAATCAAGTTTGCAAATTACATAAACCATTTTATGGTCTACGACAAGCCAACAGATAATGGTTCTCAAAATTGTCCAGCTCCTTGATTGATTCTGGCTATACACCAAGCAAAGTTGATTACTACTTATTCATCAAGAATCAAGGATCTTCCTTCACTACTCTTTTGGTATATGTTGATGACATTATTTTGGTTGGAAATGACATGGTTGAGATTCAGTCTATTAAACATCATTTGGATTCATAATTCAACATCAAAGATCAAAGAATTCTCAAGTATTTTTTGGGTCTTGAAATAGCCCAAAACAACAGTGGCATTTCCTTATGTAAGAGGAAATATGCACTTGAGCTTGTATAAGATGTTAGTTTACTAGTCTACAAACCTATTTCCACTCCCATGCTCTCTGATGTTAAGCTTCAAAAGGATGATGGTCAATCCTATGAAGATATTTTTGGTTATAGAAGATTAATTGGTAGACTTGTATTTGACTACAACTAGGCCAGACATTACCTATGTTGTGCACCATCTTAGTTAGTTCTTGTCCAAGTCTATGATTTCACATTATAATGCTGCACTTAGAGTCCTAAAGTAAATCATAGCCTCACCAAGGAGGCTTATTTTTCCCTTGAACTTCTTCCTTCCAGCTTAAAGGATTCTCATATTCAGATTGAGCAGCATGTCCTGACAATAGAAAATCTATCACAGATTACTGCATTTTTTTAGGAGACTCCCTTATATCCTGGAAATCAAAGAATCATGCTACGGTTTCTAAGTCATCTTCTAATGCAGAATACCATGCTTTGGCCATAACCACATGTGAGTTACAGTGGCTCACCTATCTCTTGCAAGATTTCCAAATTGCTTACATTAAGCTTTTTATTAATATATTGTGACAACCAATCAACCAGGCATATAACTTCTAACCCCATATTCAATAAGAGAGCCAAGCATATCGAGATAGATTATCACATAGTCAAAGACAAGGTTCAAGCAAGAATTGTGCACCTTCTACCAGTTCCATCAATATCACAAATTGCGAACTTATGTACAAAAGTTGTTCCTCCTAAGGATTTTGACTTTCTTAGTTCCAAGCTAGGAATGTTGGAAATACATTCTCCAGCTTAAGGAGGCTATTGAGATTAGTTAGTAGTTATTCAATTAGCTAGTTAGATGTTAGTTAAAGTTAGTTACGATTAGTTATCACAGATAGTTGAGTTAATACACAGTAACCATGTATAAATATACTCATTATATTCATATCAATGCAAGTTAGAAAAATTCATTCTTTTCTCCTCATTTCTTCTGTTCATTCTCTCTGTTCTTTTCCTTCAGAGTTCTTCTCTTCTATTACTAACCATTTCCTTAATACTTTAGATCATCGCCTATGCAAATTCCCAAAACACTGGCCAAAATCCTCAAGGTTGTAGGGCAGTGAACTAGAAGAGTTCAATGACCCAAAAGGCTTTACACTCACTGACCCCTGACGATGAGACTTGGGGATCCTTGGTAGAAATTCACCAACAATAGCCACAGAGCTATTACCCGATTCTGCCATTCTTTCCATCAGAAATGAAACAACTAAAAAACTAAAACTACTAAGCAAGGAAACAAAGTTAAAAATGAGGTGAATACATGCAAAGATTCAACTAGTGACAGCAAAGTCATAGAAACCACGAACGAGCCTCACGAACATAGTAAAGATTACACTTACTATGGAGAAGAAAAGAAAAGGGGGAAGAAAACATATGGGAACTAGGAAGCAAAAACATGAGAATGGTCAAGGAGGAAAAAGAAATGAGAAATGGAAGATTGAGGTAAATCAAGAAATAAAGAAATGAAGAAATTACTTGCTAAAAAATTAAGAAGAGAGAGGGGAAGAAGTGGAAGAAGAATAATAAAGAAAGAAAGAAGAAAAATTGCCAAGATCTAATGATTAGCAAAAAAGAAATGTTTAAACAAATTTAAAAAATCAAATTTGTGTTGTCCAAATGATCCTACGGAGGAAGTTTAAAAGACAAAAATCAAGGGCCACGATGGAGTAGCAGTGACTTAATTGTCACTTAATAATTACAGAGAAGGTAGATGGGATAGACGTGTCACAATAGCATAGTTCTCGAAAAAGGAAGGTAACATCAGTAGCAGAACACCGGGTAGCGATTATTCAATATGAAAACTAGAAAAGGCAAAGTGATATATCTAATAGAGATGTCGGCTCTTTCACTAAAATATCACCTTTGTAGTAAAATTAATTATTAAAATGTTATTTTTTTAAATTATTTATTAAATTGTTATTTTTTTAACTATTTATCAAAATATCATTCTTTTGAAATTATATTTTAAACTGTCATTTTTTTGTTTAACGTGATAAGGTCTACATCTCTCTTTGATATTTTTTAATATTTTGTCTACAATTTCCTTCTGATGAGAGTTCTAGCCAACACTAACGCCTTATAATTTCTAATCCACGTAAGATGCGCCACCCTCTTTGGCGCATCCTACGTGGATACGTCACCTAAGATGGCGTATTTGCAAAGGATATGCCAAGAAGCTTAGCGCAACAAGGACAATTACGTCATTTGGCTTGGAGCAATCCATCCAAAAGCAAATCGCTCACTTTATGTAGAAAACATCACCCTAAAAACACTGAAGACTCAATTATTTATAGGCCAAGTGTTTGCTTCTGTTACGTAACGCAGTCGCTGTGGGACTTTGGTGTTGACAAGGCAAACCAATTAAGTAAGACAACAATGTACTTTTGTTCGATGTGGGACTTTGGTGTTGGTAAGACAAAGCAACTAAATAAGACAACAATGTATCTTTATTCGATGTGGAACTTCAGTAAAAGGGCTAAAACTCATGAGGATAGATTATAGCCTTATAACATGCTATAATGAACTTAACCGATCAGACATTTTCTTTCATAAACTAGATGCAATTATATGTGAAGTTAAGTTTTTATCACTAAATAGAGGAGTTGGTCAGGTTAAATGTGTCTAACAAGCAAAATGTGCATTTTGTGAGATCAACCTCGTATTTGCTCAATTATATTACTGTACAGCTTATGTACTTGTGAATATTTTCAGACTTTTAAAAAAGTCACAAATTTAGTCAATGTGTCCTTAATGCAATGCCAGGGAGTTTTTACGAGAGACCCTTTCCTACCCAAGCAATTCCATGGCATAGTTACCAAAAACTCGGTATAGGTACAAATACGTGTACATGATTCATCACTTGCAATTATATTACGAGATTTTTTTATTTTTTGGGTCTTGAAATAGCCGAGATTAGCACGCGATAGGGTGAATGTCGTTTTGTCACAATTCTCAAGTTTGGCTCTCTCATGTTAACTTCAATAAACTTTAATTTATAATGAAAATATGATGATTTCATTATAATGCTACACTTAGAATAATTCACTTATATGTTCACGACAAGTTGTCAAAAGAAAAAATGTTTTCGACAATTTTCCAATATTTCTACTATTTGGCAATAGGCTCCAAAGGGGTTGGCTCAAGGAACAGAAATGCATAGCAAGGGAAACACTTACCTAAAAAATACAAGCCTTCCTGCAATGTATCTAAGTGCACCAAGCATACCATGAGCTATTGAGAATGAGCGATTATTCCTTGTTAGTTCAACAAAATTTCGTTATCTTTTAAGTAAAATCACGTGTAAAGAAAATTTTGCATGGTGGTGGTATGGTACTTCTAACATATATTGGCAAATTCCCAAAATACTAGCCCAAATCCTCAGATAAAACTTGTAAAATAAGACCTCCTTGGAGATTTTTTAGTTTGGCACTTAATTAAACAAAATTGTGTCATATACTCTTATAGTTTGAATTTTCTATTTCTTATAAGATAATAAATTCCAAGGAATCATTAGTTTATGCACTGCAATATATCAAGCAGTTATATATTATAGACTTTGATTTAAGAAGCAAAATTGGGCTCCATTAATAAGAGCCTTCTCAGAAGAATCGAAAAAAAAGTATGTATATTTCATGTATGCAATATAAATGGAAGAAGCATAATGTCTGATCGGTTAAGTTCATTATAACATGTTATAAGGCCATAATCTATCTTCATGAGTTTTAGCTCTTTTACTGAAGTCTCACATCGAATAAAGATACATTGTTGTCTTATTTAGTTGTTTTGTCTTATCAATACCAAAGTCCTACATTGAACAAAGGTACCTTATTGTCTTACTTAGTTACTTTGTCTTACCAATACCAAAATCTCACATCGACTGCGTTACGTAATAGAAGCAAACACTTGGCCTATAAATAATTGAGTCTTCAATGTCTTTAAGGTGACGTTTTCTACTTAAAATGGGCGATCTGCGTTTGGATGGATTGCTCCAAGTCAAATGGCGTAATTGTCCTTATTGCGCCAAGCTTCTTGGCGTATCCTTTGCAAATACGTCATCTTAGGTGGCGTATCCACGTAGGATGCGCCACGCTTGGCGTATCCTACGTGGATGTGCCACCCTCTTTAGCGTATCATACGTGGAACAGAAATTATTAAAAAATGTCACGTTGGACAAAAAAGTGACAGTTTGGTATATAGTTTCAAAAGAATGACATTTTGATAAATAGTTAAAAAAAGTGACTGTTTGATAAATAATTTAAAAAAATAGCATTTTGATAATTAGTTTTGCCAACAGTGACAGTTTAGTAAAAAATCCAGAAATGTCTCTTGTAAAAATCCTACTCCTTAATTAATTTTAAAATATATAATTTTTGACAAATATAGATTACTACTTTTATTAAAATATAATATATTATATTAAGGGGTTAAAACCCTTTAAAAGATAATATTTTACATATAGATATTTTTCAAATTAAGTACCTATTTATAAAAAAATGAGACTTACAAAAGCCTTTATATGGTACGATAAATTTACGTATTTATAACTTCAATACTATATTTACTTATGAGTTCTCAAAAATAACAATAAAGACGTAATCTTCTAGCTCTAAAATTCTACATAAACTTATCGCACGCGATTTTCATCCGTAACTCTTACTGTCAGAATTATCTAAAATATTACACTAAAAAAGAAGTGAGATAAAAATCTTAGTAGAAAGATATAAAAATTAGTATATATTTACCAACCACTTTTTATCATTTTCTATTTCTAGAATCATAATTAAGAGTTCATAAATAAATGAATTAATATTTGAGAAATAAATTAGATGGATAATAAGTGATGCAAAATTAAAAACATAAGTGTAAATACTTTCTCGATAACAAAACTATAATGAAAGAGTAAGGAATTCTGTAAAAGAAGAGTAAATCTCATAATTTCCCTGTTCTTTATATCAACAAAATAGAGTGAAAAAGGAGAAAATAACATAAAATTGTATATTTAATTTAGGATAAAATAACTTAATAATGAAAAGTAAGTAATTTATAGCTTCGTAAAGATAAGGAATAGAATATTCTTTTCTCATTAGTTTTCAAAATTTTCATCTCATCATCTTCCTATCATTCTATTTCAATACTCTTAATCAAACGTGTCTCTTTCTCTTCATTAAAGCGTCTCTCAATCCTCTCATCATGATCATAATTATTAAAAATGATTAAAGAGTCTCTTAATTCTCTTATCATCATCATAATAATTTGACCAAGATATTCATTGATCTTCTCATCATAGTCATAATAATTTAATTAAGGTATTCCTTGATCTTTTCATGATAGTCAAAATAATAATCTTGATTAATACGTCTCTTAATCTTCTTATCACGTCGTAATAATTCTTTTTTGTATATTAATTTTTTTTTATCATGAGACAAACTTTACCATAAAATTTTACTTTTGATATATAATAATAATAATAATAATAATAACTAAATTTAGTAAAATATCTTGATGAATAATATAGATAAGGAAAAAAAATAGAAACATAATATGGATAAGTAAAAGTAATTATTATTATGGTATAATAAAACATTGATGAATAGTAAAATTCTTGGAACTAAATTATGTGATAGATCCAAATAAATAACCAAAGTATGATAGAAAAGTGAGTTACATTGTAGTTACGTGAGAGTTCTAAATAAAATAATAAAAATAGTATTTAAGAATATTTGTGAAAGTTCCAGACACGTGAAAGTAGTATTAAAAAAAATAAAAAGTGAATCTCGTTGCCATCATGTGAAAATGTCAAATAGGTGACCAAAGAATGAAATTTGGATCTTCTGCAGTTATGAAAAAATTAGAAAAGAGTCCGGTCTTTAATTTTATCTTTAATAATTATTGTATTATATTTATTTTTAATATTTTATTATGTAAAAATTTAACTTAAATGGTTGAGATGAATCCACAATGAATGGTAAAGGATGATTTACGTTTAAAGCCTTCTGAGTAATGTTTATCGGAATAAACATTACTTTATTTGAATAAACACCTTACCAAGTTTCAGTTTTTGTTGCCTGCTGTAATATATTATTCGAATAAACATTAGTTTATTCGAATAAAATAATTTATAAACACATATTGGCAATGCTTTTGGTAGGTTTATTCAAATAAAAAATATCTTATTCGAATAACATAATTAAAAATGTCATATTGTAGAAAATAAATTACTATTATTGCATTGGTATAAAATAGAACTACGTAAATGAGTGAGAAATATTAGACTAGAAGGTATGAGAGATAGAAATAAAAAGTAAAAAATTATATTTTTGACATTTCATACTTATTCTTTCACATTTTAGCTTTTGGGTAATGAGATTGGAGGAGGTAAAGTTGAGAATGACAAAAACAGAGGTTGCCTTTGAGACTTGGTTTTTGGAGGTGTTGTGTTGAGTTTTAAAAGCTGCAGGAGTATTTATAGAGCTCAACTTGAGCTTGCTTACATTAGATGGTAATGTAGGAATAATGCAAAAGTGATTTGTTGGCAAAATGGGATTCATTCCTTCATTCCCATAATCATTCCCGTAACACTTGTCTTCCATTAAACTATGCCTCATCACCTTTAAATCTAGAATTTTATGAGGTTAATTCGTTCATGGCTTGCCATTTGTTTCAATTAATTTTTACCAAGCTTCTTTGATGACACTTGGGCAAACTTAACTCACCTTCATTAAATGAGCAGCACACTTGTTTACATATGAGTGTGCATGACTTCATTTTTTGCCCTTTGCCTTAATCATTTTCCAACACATGTTATTCCCAATCATTGCTTCTACATTCAAAATCTTCCAAGAGTTCCTATGCTACCACTTGTTTCTTGATGACTTCATTCTTCTTACTTCATCAGCTTCACTTCACTATTTTGGTTTATCAATCTAGTTTTGTTGGAACTAGTTAAGTTGATTAGATATGAGGAAAAGTAATCAAATGGAAACTTGAGTTCCTTTCTTACAAAAACGTGCTGTGTATTTATTTTACTTTAGCTTTAGTCACTTTATTCAAATAACATAAGTCTTATTCGAATAAAGTGATGTAGTTTCTCTTGTATTTTCACGCAGAAGGGATTTTATTTGAATAACCTTTTGGTTATTTGAATAAATAGGTTTTTTTCTTATTTAATATTTTTAGGGGATGTTACATTCTTCTCTTTTATAAAAATTGTCCTCAAAATTTCGTTTACCTACTAGAAGAGTTTTGGATATTTTTGTGTAAAATCTTCCTCCACTTCCCATGTAGCTTCTTCTTTATCTTGTCCTTGTCATAATACTTTGACCATAGGAATGGTTTTATTCTATAACTGTCTATAAATTTTATCTATTACTTGTACAGGTTGTACCTCATATATGTTAAATTATATTTTAACTGTATTGATTCCATCTCAATGTTGTGTAAAGAATCAAGACAATACTTTCGGAGTTGAGATACATGAAATATATCATGAAGGTTTGGATTGTCCTTTCATTTTGACCGTCGGTTTGGGAGTGATAAGCTGTATTAAAAGATAATTTTGTTCCGAAGGCCATTTGTAAAGATTCCCAAAACCTAGAGGTAAACCTAGGGTCTTTATCTGATACTATGGTAGTTGGAATATCATGAAGTCTCACAATTTCTTTAATATATAGTTGGGCTAACTTATTTAGTGGATAGTTGATCCTAATGGGTAGAAAATGTGTTAACTTAGTTAGTCTATCTATAATCACCCATATCGCATCATGACCTATATTAGTTTTGGGTAAGCCTACAATAAAATCCATGGAGATGCTATCTCATTTCCATTCTGAGATTTCTAAAGGTTGTAATAAACCTAAAGGTCTTTGATGTTCTGTTTTAATATTTTGACATGTCAAACATTGAGATACATACCTAGCTATTTCATATTTGATTCCCGGCCACCAAATCGACTCTTAAGGTCCTGACACATCTTATTGATTCCTGGGTGAATTATGTATTTACTTCTATGGGCTTCTTCTAAAATTTCTTTTTTCTTTTTAAATCCGAGTTGTTAGGTACACATAACATATTTCTGTGCATTACTACTTCATCTACTAAATTAAAATCTGAATGTTTTCCTTCAAATATCCCCTCCTTAAGAGCTTGCAAAAACTGATATTCTTTCTGTGCTTCCTTTATTTCTGTCCTTAAATCACAAGTAATTTGTAAGGCAGTTAAGCAAATATTATTTGGCTCTAAGGTTATTTAAATTCCTAAGCTTTTCTATCAAATCCATTTCCTCATTCATCATATATGATATGGAGAGATTTCCTACTCAAAACATTGACTATGATAGCTTTGCCTGGGTGGTATTTAATTTCCATATCATAATCCTTAAGAAATTTAATCCACCTCCTTTGCATCTTGGTCAATTCCTTTTGATAAAAAAGATGTTCTTATGATCTATATATACCTCAAATTTAACCTCATATAATGTCTCCAAATTTTCAGAGTAATCATTACTGCTGCTAGTTCTAAATCATATATTGAGGCCTAAGACGTTTAAAGGCATAAACTACTACCTTCCCCTCTTACACATATCCTAATTCCCTTTTTAGAAGCATCACTATAAGCCATAAAATGTTCTAAAGAATCAATATAGTAGTAAGTTTCCTCTTTAATTCTTGAAAACTTCCTTCACAATTCTTTATTCACCAAATATTCATTTTCTGATAATCCTAGAAATTTTTTCTATGAATCTAAACCCAAGAAAAGATCCACCAAAACTTTTTAATTTCTTTCATCCAAAATTCACACTTGATAAAAAATTCCCACTTTTTTTTCAAATTTGGGTATAACTATTTTCCTTTCAAGGTTTCTAACATTATGAATCAAAATATCATCAATAAAATCTTCCACAAATTCATCCAATATGACCTAAACACCTTGTATAATCCATAAATACAATATTATTGTATGGCCTTTACTAGCTCTAAAAGTTGACCCTAAGGAGTGGATATGATTATCCTATTTAGTTGTTTATAACTTAAGACTACCTTCCTACTTTTACTAAGAGTACTAACCTGGAGATCGTTCTACTTCACGGGACTCGTGGCTTTGCCTGAGAATTTTCTCCCTTTGGCCAATTCTATAATCCTTTGCTATATGCCCAGACTTTCCACAAAAGTAGCATATCCGCTAGCCAAGTAGGCAAGGTTTACCTCCATGTGCCTTTCCACACTTTGGGCACTCTATTTCATGCTGATCTTGATTTCCCATTATTATTTGGTCAAAACTTATTATTTCCAATTCTTTCTCCATTGTTTTCTCGCTTACGCTTATGCTTAAGCTGAAATTATTTTTCCTTCTCTTCTTTGTACTCCAAGAGATCCTTCTTCATAATTCTACACTTACTAACCAGTGTAGAGTATTGTCTTATCTCAGACTTACTTATCTCTATTTTTATTTTTGGCCTCAGACCAATCTTCAAATTTTACAACTTTCTATTCTTTATTATTATGGAGCTAAAGATAAGAAAATTTCCTAATTCTTCAAATTTTGCTTCGTATTGCCCAACTGTCATTTTCCTTTGTTGTAATTATAAAAACTCCAATTATTTTCATTTCGAACACTGGCAAAAAAATCCTTATCCAAAAAAGTAGTTTGGAAAAATTTCCCAAGTGATAGGCGTAACTGAGTTTTCCAAAAGTCTCTTGACTCTACACCACCAGTATTCTGCTTCTCCTGATAGCATATACGTAGCAAAGTTTACTTTTGGGCATTAGTACATGAAAATTTTCTGCAACTTTATGAGCCAATTTTTTTTGCGGCCATCGGGTCATATCTTTCTTTAAAAATTGGCATATTAGCCTTCCGGAATTTAGACAATCCTTGGAAATTTGGATTTGCTACCAAAGCACTTGGTTCCGAACCTCAATTCCCTTGCATCTTCTGGAAAAATTAATTAGTTGCGGTTATCTATTCTCGTATTAGTATTGTAATTTTTGCGAGCGTGTCCATCATTCTATCCACCTTATCTTCAGGGTGAAAATTATTCCTTCTTGGAAATATCTTTTCTTGCAACAACTTCTTTATTTTCTCAGAAAGCAATAATGGTTCCCAAACCACTTTGCCTAAGACACTGCTATGATACCATTTTGTAACATCCTACTCCTTAATTAATTTTAAAATATATAATTTTAGACAAACACATGTTACAACTTTTACTAAAATATAATATATTACGTTAAGGAGTTAAACCCTTTAAAAGATAGTATTTTATATACAAATATTTTCTAAACTAAGCACCTATTTATCAAAAGTGAGGCTTACAAAAGCCTTTACATGGTGCTAGAAATTTACTTATTTGTAACTTCAATACTATATCTACTCATAAGTTCTCAAAAATAGTAGTAAAGACGTAATCTTCTAGCTCTAAAATTCTATATAAACTTGTCGCACACGATTTTCATCCGTAACTCTTACTACCAAAATTATCTGAAATGTTACACCATAAAAGGAGTGAGACAAAAATCTCAGTAGAAAGATGCAAAAATAAGTATACATTTACCAACCACTCTTTACTATTCTCTATTTCTAAAACCATAATTAAGAGTGCACAAATAAATGAATCAATATTTGATAAATAAATTAGATAGGTAATAAGTGATACAAAATTAAAAATATAAGGGTAAATACTTTCGATAACAAAACTATAATAAAAGAGTAAGGAATTCTATAAAAAAAAAAAAAAAGTAAATCTCATAATTTCCTATTCTTTATATCAATAAAATAGATTGGAAAAGAAGTAAATAGCATAAAATTGTAAATTTAATTCAGGATAAAATAACTTAATAATGAAAAGGAAGTAATTTATAGCTTCATAAAGATAAGTAATAGAATATTCTTTCCTCATTAGTTTTCACAATTTTCATCTTGTCATCTTTTTTATCATCTCATTTTAATACTCTTAATCAAATGTACCTCTTTCTCTTCAATAGAATGTCATCCAATGCTCTCATCATTACCACAATAATTTGATTAGGGCGTCTTCCAATTCTCTTATCATGATCACAATCATTAAAAATGGTTAATGCGTCTCTTAATCTTCTCATCATGACCACAATAATTTGACCAAGACGTTCATTGATCATTTCATCATAGTCATAATAATAATCTTGATTAAGGTGTCCCTTAATCTTATCATCACAGCTGTAATAATTCTCTTTTGCATATTAATTCATTTTTATCTATGAGACAAATTTTGTCATAAAATTTTACTTTTGATATATATATATATATATATATATATACTAAATTTAGTAAAATATCTTGATAAATAATATAGATAAGGAAAAAAAAACAGAAACATAATATAGATAAGTAACAATAATTTTATTATGGTATCATAAAAATATTGATGAATAGTAAAAATTATTGTAACTAAATTATGTGATATATCCAAATAAATAACCAAAGTATGATAGAAAAGTGAGTTACATTGTAGTTACGTGAGAGTTCCAAATAAAATAATAAAAATAGTATTTAAGAATATTAGCGAAAGTTCCAAACATGTGAAAGTAGTATTAAAAAAAATAAAAAAGTGAATCTCGTTGCCATCATGTGAAAATGTCAAATAGGTGACCAATGAATGATAAAGGATTGATTTACATTTAAAGCCTTCTGAGTAATGTTTATCCGAATAAGCTTTACTTTATTCAAATAAACACCGTACCAAGTTTCAGTTTTTGTTGCCTGCTGTAATATATTACTCGAATAAATATTAATTTATTAGAATAAAATCATTTATAAACACATATTGATAATGTTTTTGATAGATTTATTTGAATAAAAAATGTCTTACTCGAATGAAACAATTAAAAATGTCATGTTACAAAAAATAGATTATCACTATTATATTGGTATAAAATAGACTTACGTAAATGTGTGAGAAATATTATACTAGGTGGTAGAAATAAAAAGTAAAAAATAATATTTTTATATTTTCTACCTATTCTTTCACATTTTGGCTTTTGGGTAATGAGATTGGAGGAGGTGAAGTTGAGAATGACTAAAACAGAGGCTGCCTTTGAGACTTAGTTTTTGAAGGTGTTGTGTTGAGTTTTAGAAGCGGCAAGGGTGTTTATAGAACTCAACTTGAGCTTGCTTACGTTAGATGGTGATGTAGGAATAATGCAAAAGTAGTTTGTTAGCAAAACAAGATTCATTCCTTCATTTCCGTAATACTTGTCTTCCATTAAACTAGGCCTCATCACCTTTCAATCTAGAATTTTATGAGGTTAATTCGTTCATGGTTTGGCATTTGTTTCAATTAATTTTTACCATGTTTCCTTGATGACACTTGGGCAAACTTAACTCACCTTCATTAAATGAGCAGCAGACTTGTTTGCATATGAGTGTGCATGACTTCATTTTTTGCGTGTTGTCCCAATCATTTTTCAGCACATATTATTCCCAATCATTGCTTCTACATTCAAAATCTTCCAAGAGTTCCTATGTTGCCGCTTGTTTCTTGATGACATCATTCTTCTTACTTCATCAGCTTTACTTCACTATTTTGGTTTATCAATCTAGTTCTGTTGGAACTAGTTGGGTTGATTAGATACGAGGAAAAGTAATCAAATGGAAACTTGAGTTTCCATTCTTACAGCAATGTGTTGTGTATTTCTTTTATTCTGGTTTTAGTCACTTTGTTCAAATAACATAAGTCTTATTCAAATAAAATGATGCAATCTCTTATATTTTCAAGCAAAATAGATTTTTTTCTAATAACTTTTTGATTATTCAAATTAATGAGCTTTTTCTTTGAAAATTTTTGTTTCTTGAAGGTTTTTTTATATTATTTTTATTTAATATTTTTAGGAGATGTTACATCTCCTATGATTATGTGAATTTAAGTTGGATGAGAGAGGAGACCTAACACCTTTATATAAATTTTTGAATCCTCCCATCATAGGTTTCAATAACATGGGTCTATATATAATAGCCCATTGAGCTTACACTTAGATGCTGGACTAGACTTGCAAAATAAGATATCAAGTCTAAAATACTTTATATCACATGTTTATTAGGACTAATTATTTATAGAGTATCCCATCAACTTATTTTATGATAACAATATAAAATAAATTTGTTAATATAAGCCAATATGAAAATTTTTGTAACAACCTGTTTTTTTTTTGAACTATTAACAACCTTAGCCTTTCGTGAATGTGAATTATGGGCTCCAGAAATGGGCCACTCCAACGTATGGAGCATTGTTCATGGCATTCCACAAAGAATTTATTTTATATTTATGTTATTATTTAATTATGTATGATGACATTATCAACAAAAGTTAACACTGATTGTTATTATAACTTAATTATTTTAAAAATTTAATACACATAAATGATAATACAAAAAATTTGACACTAATAATAGTAAATTAAAATTAAACTCTTTTGACAGCTCTGTATCAAAAAATAAATAAAATAAAACCCTTGTTATAGCTCGATTGAAAGAAGTTGAGTATTACACTTCACAGGGTGTTGACTACTTTGTTAGATTCTGAAGTCACTTGAAGGACTTGATGTTTCCTACAATATTATTTCCAATTTTCAGAGCTGGAGTTCCTTGTAGGCCTTCTGTATCTTCGAAGCTTGTGATTGGAAGGAAATTTTTTGTGGCGTGCTCGATGGTATTGAGCACAAATATCTCACCTACCTAGAAAAGGTACGTTCAAAATGTTTGTTTTAACACTCCGTCTGTTTCAATCTCAGCCTCAACAACCAATTCTGGTATTTTTAGGTTGAGGGTTTTAGCAGAAAAAAAATTGAATACTTATTTTTTATTTTTAAATTAATATAATTATAAAATATTTCCAAGAATAAATAAAAGATGATTGAAATGTTAATTATAGGATCATTTTTCATTTCGTGCTTTCTTTTAACAAAAAATCTTAAATATAAAAAATATTTACTTAAAATAAAAAATAAGTCATCTCTTTTCTTTCACTCAAAGACCTTAAAAACCCGAGTCTCAAGCATGTCCTTATCATTATACTACAGGCACCCGCATGGAGGGAAGTAGGTCATTTTATTTAAGGGTGAGAGAAAGAATACCATTGTTGAGGGAGCTGAATTCAACTGGACAACTAGACAGTGAGGGTGGCGTGGGGATTTTGCATCAAAATTTGACATTGGCTAGTGCAATTGGACTTGTTTGGAAACTTAGCGCAGCTCTGGACGATGTGCTTCTGCATCATCATCCCACCGGAACCCATATTAGTGGGAATGGGATGGGTTGAAGAAAATCCCATTTGGGTTGTGGGCCGATGGGGAACAAGGACTGCAGGTTCATTCATTTGTTGATTCTGTTCCATATTTTTATTTTTTATTTTGGGTACAAACGTTTTTTTTTCCTTTAATTTAATTGTTTATTGTTTATGACTCAAAAGTCATGACTCAAGAGAGCTAAAATGGTCTAAAAGGCAAGAAAATGGCCAAACTAGAGGAGCGAGCAATTGAAAAACGACTACGCACGTAAGAATAATATAATAAGAATCAGAATAGCTTGGCAATTGAGAAATGAAAAGTGTTAGGTGGGAGCAAAGATTTAGCGACCTTACGGGTGACGGAAGCAGAAAATTTAGACAATGCAGACAAATATAATATTATTAATTTTGATATTTTTATTATAAATAATGTATATTTTTTTATATTTTATTTAATATTATTTATTATACTTATTTTTTAATTTTATTTCTCTTAATTACACATTCTTAAAAAAAAAGACATTTATATTTCTAAAAGAGATATAAAATTATCTTTATCTTAATATTATTAATACAAAAATATAAAAAAATTTAATAATTATATTTATATATTAAAAATATATTAATATAAAATTATAAAAGATTAATTTTTAATTATTTTTTCACATATTTATATTTTAAAATTACTGAATGATTTTTTTATTATTATTATTATCAAATATTTCTCTTTATATATATATAATTAAATAATTATTTAATAAAAATAACATATTTAAAAATGAGAGCATGAAAATAAAAATTATACACATAAAAAATAAAAAATATATATACCTATATAAAATTTTAAAAAATCAAAATAAAGTTAAAATATGTCTTCACATACTTATACATAAATCTGTCCTGGGCCTTACCCACTTCGCCAAGCTTCTTGACTCGTTCTCATAGATTTTATGTCAGACCAGAAAAAAATTATCACTTCGCCAAGTTATTACTCGTCCTAATAGTTAAGCCTGAATATAAGATTAATATTCGATTAAGTTTCAAAGATGCACAAACAACTCTATTGTTCTGGACCATGATCCGGGATCTCGTTCTATGGGATCAATTCAGAATGCACACTACCGGACTCCTCCTAGCTGGCATAGAGGAAGACTCTCGACATGCTCCGGACCACGGATTACGGCCCTGGAGCGGTGTTAGTATATGACATCGTGACTGATAGATTCGCGCAGATGATGAATCCTTAAATATTCGTAACTGTCAATCATTGACTTACGATATTATAGGATTTGTAGATATCTTTAATGGTTAGATACTTTCCATATTTTAATCCCAGATATACAGGGACGTATCCTATAATAATGGAAAGATGATCCCTATCATGATACTAATCCTAAATTACCTGCATTCAGTAAAGATCCTATTAGGATTTTATATACGCTTTATAAATATATGGTTGAGCCATCCAAGAAGGTAACTTGAACCCAATCTCTTAAACCTCCTTGTGCACATCCTGACTTGAGCGTTGGAGTCCCTTTGCAGGTACCCACCCCCCTGTGCTACACGCTCAGCTGCTGCTCAAAGGAGGAATCACTGTTACGTGCCTACCTCAGGTACCCTTCTGAGTTCACTTCAGAACATTGACGCCGACTGTGGGGAAACCATAAAATTCTAATCCCACCCAACCGTGGTGAATACGAGGCAAAACTCGAGAAGAGACGCTGCGCAAACCTCTGTCAACCAGAGACAGGATCCTGATATGCAACGTCCACCACCACCACTACCTCCATTGGTGGCTCAAACCTCTGTTGTGAGAAATCAGGCCCCCGGATCAGGAAGCCGACATGATGGGCACTCCACTTCCTTTTCTGAGGAGTCTCCTAACCCATCATGCAGGATTTCTGTCAGGGAAAGACTTGAATTCCCAGCCCAGAGAGGTGACCAGAGCCTTCAAGAACGCAGGATTCCGGTACACCAACGTTTGGGAATCCTGAACAATGAGTTCGATGATCGTGCATCCAGCTCTGAACGCACACATCAATCTCGGGGTTCCCAACGCCAATTTCAAGATATGTTGTAGCAACATATGGACTTGCTTAATGACCAATTCAGGAGGCTGGAAGACATGCAACGCGCCATGCATGAAAACCAACCAAAGCCGTGCCGCCGTGACAGACAGACCGACATGGAAAATAACAAATGGAGGGCCCACGACAATGAGGGAATTCCCAATATTGGAGACAATAACTAGAATCGCGGAACTATGGAACAACATTTCTCCGATCAACTCATGGAGTTCCGGGTTCCGAGAAATTTCAAGTTTCCTCCAAACTTGGACATTTACGACGGGACCACGGACCCCCAGGAACACATAAATGCCTACGAGCAGTCCCTATGTTTCTATGGCGGATCCATGGAATTGTTGTGCCGAGCCTTCCCTCTCTCCCTCAAAAAAGGGGCCCTCAAGTGGTTTACCATCCAACTACGGGGGACCATCGTGGATTGGTCGGACCTTAAATAGCGTTTTCTGCTACAATACACCACGAGCAAGGAACAACCTAAATCCATCGAATCTCTAGTTAAGATCCGCTAGGGAAAGGATGAGAGCCTCCGGGACTACGTTAGGCATTTTATGGCTGCCTGCACCAACGTAGAAAATTTTGAAGACAGAATAGCCTTGCATTATGCCAGGAGCGGTCTCCGAATAGGCTCCGAATTCTTTAAGTCCCTGGCAAAAAAGAAACCGGACAATCTGACCGACTTCCAAAAATGATCCGAGAAGTATGTCTACTAGGAGGAGGCAACAGAAGACCATAGGAGGTGGGAGAAAGGCGAGCCTTCTCACCAAAAGGCCAACCAAAATTCTTCAAGGTCACGACCCCCAAAGGGTAGCCCACTACGGAGAAATTATTCTGAATACACTCCTCTGAACACGCCTTGGGAAACAATCTTAAGGGAAGTGATGAACACGGAGTTTCAGAACGTCCGGAGACCGCACCCTATCAAGAAACACAAGCAGAAGGATCACTCCAAACATTGCACATGGCATAAGGCCTATGACCACAATACAGAAGATTGCTATCAGTTGCGTGATGCCATTGAATTTTTAATCAAGGCCGGACGCCTGCAGTAGTTGATGTGTGTGAAACAACATCATGTTTTATTCTTGTTTTGCATGCATTCTTAAGCATTTTAGGCATTTTAGTTTTCCTTTTTGATTAGTTTTTCCCTTAGTTCGGATAACTGCGGTGTTTTTGGTGTTCTTGTGCAGGATTGGTGCCAAATTGGCCTTGGAATGGATGGAAAGCTTGCATGATTGAAGTTGGAGCTTAATGGATAACAATAAAGGAAAGATAAGACAATTCTCTACTACTTTCATGCAGACCTCAAAGGCCCAATCACACGTTTGAATAACTCAAATTGGAGCTGAAGCAAGAACTAGGGTGCTGATCCTGACAGCTTGACCTTTGTGTAATATTCATGACATATCTCGAGCTACAAGTTGTCAAATAAGCTGAAATTTTGATGGTTGATAGTTAAGATCCAAATCTACAACTTTCATGTTGAGCACTTTTCAAGATTTGGACGTCTAATAAGTCATTTTAGGCTTGGAAGTAAGTTATCAGAGGCAACCACGGCCTGGCCGTGATCTACACCACGGCCGTGGTTTGAAGCCTGCAGTGAAATCCCTCTAACTCAGAACCAACCACGGCCTAGTCGTGGTGGACACCACGGCTGTGGTTCGGAGCGCAGACAGCAATTATTGAAACTTCTATGCGAAGTTTGTGTTGGGGGGCCTATTTATTGACATTCTTAGCACGTTTTGGGGGGTGTTCTGACCTAGAGGAGCAGCTACAACTCCTTGGAGGAGGAGCTAGTTCTAAAGGAGGCACAAAGGAGGCACAAAGGAGGCTTGGTTTCTTCATTCTTCTTCTTCTTCTTCCATTGTTTCTGGTTTGAGATGTTTTTAAGTTTGATTTCTGTTTCCTTCTTCTCTATGTCTGAGTAGTTACTTTTGTTTCTAGGATTGGGCAATGCCCTTTGATACATTGATAATGATTAATTGACGTTGTTTTCCCTTTTATTAATCTTGATTGTTCATTGATTCAATTCTTATTGCTTTTATTCATGTGAATTTGTTGGCCACTTATTTGCATCTCATAGGCATTTAGGGACGTACTGAGAGGTGAACCTAAGTGTTGGAACCATTAGAATTGAACTTAAGGTCTAAATCACGAGAGTAGTTTTAGCCTTTCGAGGAATCAATGAATTACCACAAAGCGTAATGAGTTCAATTTAAATTCAATTACCACGAAAGTAGGAATTGGTTTAATTGGGCATGGATCTTGTATCTTGAAAGAGAACATTAACTAATTTTGGGTAATTCACCTTCAATTGAATTTCAGATTTAATAAAAGGGTTGTCAATTAGGATTTGTCTTGTATCATTGTGGTATCCCAATCTTGGAAGCTTTCTTTAATCTGAAAACTCCTTTCTTGATTACTTGTTATTTTTGTTCTGAATTCTGTTTTCTTAATTTTATTTAATTGTTTTGTTACTACGTTCTTCTTTATCAACAATCAAATTCTCTTTTGTTTAATTAAATTAAATTAATTAATTAATTGGTATTCATAGACATAGTCCCTGTGGATTCGATCTTTTTATTACTTGACGACGAAACCGTACACTTGCGGATTTCACGCATCAAGTTTTTGGCGCCGTTGCCGGGGACTGTGTTTTTCTTGAATATCAGTTTAATTTTTAATTTAATTATTTTAAACCTTTTTTTTCTTCTTTTTATTATATTATTACGTTCTTGATTTCTCTTTGGCTCTCTGCACGTAACTTGTTTCTTGTTTATGCGAAGTGCTAGACATTTCAGGACTCTTATTGAAGCAAATCCTGAAATTGAAAGAACCTTGCATCAAAGGAGAAGACAACAAAGAGTGAGAGAAATATTTGAACCACCACTTGTCATGGCAGCTGTTGAGGATAACAAACCTTTAAAGGAGTATGCAGCCCCTAATGCTCGGGGTTTGCGATCTGGGATTGCTAGGCCAGACATTGAAACTAGGCACTTCACCATACCTCCTGCCTTACTGTCTATGATAAGGCAGAACCAGTTTGGAGGTTTGCCCTCGGAGGACCCAAATGATCATGTGGAGATGTTCTTAGAATTCTGTGAGACTCTCAAAATTGAAGGTGCCTCAGTTGATGCCATTCGCCTCCGGTTGTTTCCATTATCATTAAGGGACAAGGCTAGAGCTTGGTTGAAATCGGTACCCACTGATACATTAACCACATGGAATCAATTGGAGCAAGCCTTTTTGGACAAATTCTTTCCACCCTCCAAGACTGCTCACCTAAGGACCCAAATCACAAGCTTTGTTCAAAGAGACGGAGAGTCATTGTCAGAAGCTTGGGATAGATATAAGGCTTTGCTGGAAGCCTGCCCACACCATGGGTTAGAAAAGTGGTTGATCGTCCACACCTTCTACAATGGTTTAGAATATTCTTCGAAGGTGTCTCTTGACTCCGCAGCTGGTGGAGCTCTGATGAATAGAAGGCTGACAGAGGCCTATGAGATAATTGAGAGTGTAGCCTCAAATCATCACCAATGGGCCAATGAAAGAGGGCACAATCCAAGAAAACTCTCGGGAGGTAAGTTTGAGGTAGATGGTGTTGATTTAATTATGTCAAAGTTTGATTCTTTGAATAAACGTTTTGACATGCTTGAGAAAGCTCATGTAAATGCCATAGGTGCCTCTAACAATTTTTGTGAGATTTGTGGAGCACAGGGACATATTGGAGCTGAATGCCAAGTTGGAATGGGATCCTCACATGGTGCACTGGTGGAGCAAGTGGAATCATGCCACAATTTTTATGACTTCAACCAAAAGGGGCGCAATGATCTATATTCACAGACTTACAATCCCGGTTGGAGGTCTCATCCCAACTTTTCTTATCGGAATAGTCAATACCAAGCTGGACAAGGTAGTGCTCAACCTTCTTCTGGAGTCCCACAGGTACAGAAATCTAGACTTGAGTCTCTTCTTGAGAATTTTGTTGAGAGCCAGTCTAAGCAGAATGAGGAGTTTAGGCACCATGGGCAAGTTGTGACTGAGGCGATTAAAGAGTTGTCAGCTAAGGTTGACAATTTAGCCATTCATAATAAGATGTTGGAAACCCAGATTGCCCAACAAGCAAGCACTTCTCTCAGACAGCAAGGTAAGTTCCCTGGTCAACCTGAAGTCAACCCAGGCAATGAACATTGTAAGGCCGTGAGTTTGAGGAGTGGAAAGAGGTTAGATGATCCTAGGGGTAATAGGGAGAGTAACAAAGATGTGGGGAATAAGGAAAAAGAGACTAAGGCACAATCCTTAGAAGAGGAGGAAATCACTGAGAAGGTGTCTAAGTATGTACCCCCTGAGCCATACCAACCCCCAGTTCCTTTCCCTCAAAGATTGGCCAAGGCAAAGTTAGACATGCAGTTTGGGAAGTTCTTAGAAGTCCTTAAGAAATTGTACATTAATGTACCCTTCACTGAGGCGTTGAAACAAATGCCTACCTATGCTAAGTTTCTTAAGGACATTTTGTCTAATAAGAGGAAGCTTGAGGAGTATGAGACCGTAGCTTTAACTGAGGAGTGTAGTGCCTTAATCCAGAATAAATTGCCTCCTAAGCTAAAAGATCCAGGTAGCTTCTCTATTCCCTGCTTGATTGGTAACACGAATTTTGATAAAGCTCTGTGTGACTTGGGGGCTAGTGTTAGTCTTATGCCCCTTTCTGTGTGTAAGAAGTTGGAGGTGGGTGAGCTGAAACCCACAACTATCTCCCTTCAATTGGCGGATCGGTCAGTCAAGTACCCCGTAGGCATCTTGGAGGATGTTCCCATTAAGGTTGGTAAATTTTATATGCCTGTGGATTTTGTTGTGCTTGATATAGAAGCTGATGCTATAATGCCGATCATACTCGGGCGTCCATTCCTTGCTACTGGAAGGGCAATCATTGATGTCCATGAAGGAAAATTGACTTTGCGATTGAATGATGAGGAAGTAGTTTTTGATGTTTTTAAATCTGAAAATAATTCCTCAAATTCATGTAATCGCATAGATGCTACTAATGTTGTGGATAGTGTTATGCTTTCAGGTGTGCAGGAATCAGTGATTGATGCTATGCTAGGAAAGACATTGCCCAAGGATACCACAAAATCTGAGCAGTCCAAGCCTTGCAAGAAAGGACCTGAGAAGCAAAATGACAAGTGTGCAGAGAAGCGTGGATTCAAAATTAGAGATACAGTTCTTGTTAATAACTCGCTTCTACGTTTTTGTCCTAGTAAGTTATGGTCAAAATGGTCAGGACCATATGAGGTTGTTCGAGTTTTATCCTACGGTGTGCTTGAGGTGAAGAAAGAAGGCCATAAGCCTTTTCTGATAAATGGCCAGAGAGTGAAACATTTTGAAGGAGTGGGGACTGAGCACTACTTCATTGACATCACCTGAGCACAAAAATCAGACCAAAGTCAAGCTAATGACTTTAAACAAGCGCTTCTTGGGAGGCAACCCAAGTTTCTTTGTTTATCCTTTTATTTATTCTTTTTCTTTTGATTTTGTGTGTTGGATTGTTGGTTTGATTTTTATTTTATGGATTTTGTCTAGGTTTGACCTCTTTTGAAGCTAAATTTAAGTGAAGTGTGAAGTCAGAAAGTTCCACACCCACCCATGGATTGAACACCATAAGTTTTTCCACCACCGCAGTGAGTTCTTTTCTTTTATCCCTTCTCTTGTTTTAGATTTTTACATTGGGGACAATGTAAGTTCTAAGCTTGGGGGGTATTTTTGTATTTTCATTTTCTTATTTTCATTCTCATTAGTTTCATGCATTTTCATGACTTGTTCATGTCTTGTTTTGCATTGCATTTTTATGTTGCATTTTCACACCATCATATCTCTTGGGTTTTTTATTGAACTTGTGCCCCTCTCTTTTGGGATTTTGAGATGATATTGATTTGGAACCCAATTTGTTGATTCTTGTGATTGGCTACAGGCATTGTTTTAATTGATAGTAGAGGTGATCTTTTGATAGTTGATAATTAGCATATGTTCTCTGAATTTGTGCTTCTCATTGATTTTTAAACCTCTAAATGTGAGTTTTGAGCTTATTTGGGACTTATGCACTATATGATTTTTGTTCCCATTCTTTGTGTTGAGTGATATTCCTCATTGATCATGTGCTCTAGAACTTGATTTGAAACCTTTTTGAGGCGAAATTTTTGGTTGCATGCTTGAATGTGATTAAGGCATTTTAGGTATTTTTCTGGCCTTCTGAAATTGTTACACTTTCATCCGCTAGTTGCCCATTTTGAGCCTATTGCATACTTGTTTTCATGATACCTATGCTGAAACATTGTTGGTTATCATTTAGAATATTAAATGGAGCAAAGTGGGTTTGGAAGTTGTGAAAAGTGTGTTGAGAATCATATGTGAATGATGAAAAAAAAAATCATAAGATGAAAGCTTGAAAAAGAAGAGAAAGAGAAGAAGGAAAAGCAAGGAAGAAAATTCTTTGAAATGTGGAGTTATGTTTTAGATTGAAAAAAAAATTGTCTTTGCTCCATTTATGTTCTATTGGATTTCTTGTGCTTATTGGAAATTTTGATGAGCCCTTTGTGCATACCTTCCTTTCTCTACCTTACCTAACATCATTCCCATGGCCCTATTACAACCCTTGAAAGACCTTTTGATTCTTGCATGCATGCTGATTATTAGTGAAAATCTGGTTTCTTATCAAGCATATGGATGTGCATTTTCTTTGAAGGATTTTGAGCGTATTGTTTTCACCCTTAAACACTTTGAGTGTGGTTAGTGGAGTGAACTTAATTCAATCAGTAAGGATGCACGATTTCTGAGAACTTAGCCTCTAATTGGACGTGATTTTGATTACCTCCCAGATTCTTTGTTTGCCTTAACTTATTGCTTGGATATTATTTTCTCGGGTTCCTCATTCATTATTGTCTCTTGATTCCACTTCTTGGTTTGACATTAGTTATTGCTTGGGGACAAGCAAAATCTTAAGCTTGGGGGGATTTGATGTGTGTGAAACAACATCATGTTTTATTCTTGTTTTGCATGCATTCTTGAGCATTTTAGGCATTTTAGTTTTCCTTTTTGGTTAGTTTTTCCCTTAGTTCGGATAACTGCGGTGTTTTTGGTGTTCTTGTGCAGGATTGGTGCCAAATTGGCCTTGGAATGGATGGAAAGCTTGCATGATTGAAGTTGGAGCTTAATGGATAACAATAAAGGAAAGATAAGACAATTCTCTACTACTTTCATGCAGACCTCAAAGGCCCAATCACACGTTTGAATAACTCAAATTGGAGCTGAAGCAAGAACTAGGGTGCTGATCCTGACAGCTTGACCTTTGTGTAATATTCATGACATATCTCGAGCTACAAGTTGTCAAATAAGCTGAAATTTTGATGGTTGATAGTTAAGATCCAAATCTACAACTTTCATGTTGAGCACTTTTCAAGATTTGGACGTCTAATAAGTCATTTTAGGCTTGGAAGTAAGTTATCAGAGGCAACCACGGCCTGGCCGTGGTCTACACCACGGCCGTGGTTTGAAGCCTGCAGTGAAATCCCTCTAACTCAGAACCAACCACGGCCTGGCCGTGGTGGCCACCACGGCCGTGGTTCGGAGCGCAGACAACAATTATTGAAACTTCTATGCGAAGTTTGTGTTGGGGGGCCTATTTATTGACATTCTTAGCACGTTTTGGGGGGTGTTCTGACCTAGAGGAGCAGCTACAACTCCTTGGAGGAGGAGCTAGTTCTAAAGGAGGCACAAAGGAGGCACAAAGGAGGCTTGGTTTCTTCATTCTTCTTCTTCTTCTTCCATTGTTTCTGGTTTGAGATGTTTTTAAGTTTGATTTCTGTTTCCTTCTTCTCTATGTCTGAGTAGTTACTTTTGTTTCTAGGATTGGGCAATGCCCTTTGATACATTGATAATGATTAATTGACGTTGTTTTCCCCTTTTATTAATCTTGATTGTTCATTGATTCAATTCTTATTGCTTTTATTCATGTGAATTTGTTGGCCACTTATTTGCATCTCATAGGCATTTAGGGACGTACTGAGAGGTGAACCTAAGTGTTGGAACCATTAGAATTGAACTTAAGGTCTAAATCACGAGAGTAGTTTTAGCCTTTCGAGGAATCAATGAATTACCACAAAGCATAATGAGTTCAATTTAAATTCAATTACCACGAAAGTAGGAATTGGTTTAATTGGGCATGGATCTTGTATCTTGAAAGAGAACATTAACTAATTTTGGGTAATTCACCTTCAATTGAATTTCAGATTTAATAAAAGGGTTGTCAATTAGGATTTGTCTTGTATCATTGTGGTATCTCAATCTTGGAAGCTTTCTTTAATCTAAAAACTCCTTTCTTGATTACTTGCTATTTTTGTTCTGAATTCTGTTTTCTTAATTTTATTTAATTGTTTTGTTACTACGTTCTTCTTTATCAACAATCAAATTCTCTTTTGTTTAATTAAATTAAATTAATTAATTAATTGGTATTCATAGACATAGTCCCTGTGGATTCGATCTTTTTATTACTTGACGACGAAACCGTACACTTGCGGATTTCACGCATCAGTAGTATATCCTTCGTGCACAAAACAACGAAGGGGACAATAGACGCAGAGACAGCAGACATCGAAGTCCGTCCCCTCCGCGCAGAAAAAGGACAAGAAGCCCTAGGAGAAGATCCCGGACTCCGCCTCGCCGAGATAACAGCGATCGACAGGGTCGGGCCAGGAACACTCCCCTCATTGATAACGACGACCACTGTGCCGAGCCCAACAGGACGATCCATACCATTGCCGGTGGCTTTGCCGGAGGGGGATCTTCCAATGGAGCCCGAAAGAAAGCCCTTACAATGGCAATTTTTAGCGTAGTCCACTCAGAGCTAAGAACACAAACGGAGAATAGAAAAGCATCGCTCATCACCTTTTCAGACGAAGACTACGGCGGCATAATCCCGGACCACGACGATCCACTCGTCATCTCCGGGGTAATTTCCAATGCTGAGGTCCGCCGAATTTTCGTAGATCAAGGGAGTTCAGCCGACATTATGTTCCTACATCTCTATCAGAAGTTGGAGCTCCCGTAATCCAACTTGACTCCCCACGTAGGGGAACTGACGGGCTTCACCGGTGAGAAGATCACCCCGGTCGGATATTACGAAACCCACCTGACCCTCGGATCATCTAAACTCTTCAGGACTGTCAAGGTAAAGTTCCTGGTTGTGGACTGCCCCTCGGCTTATAACATTATCTTAGGTCGTCCTTCTCTCAACACCCTTGGAGCGGTGGTATCCACCACCCACCTCGTGATGAAGTTCCTCAATAAAAACAACGATGTCATCACTGTTAAAGGCGACCAAGTTGCTGCTAGAAAATGCTATAATAAGAGCTTGAAGATTTGTAAAGTGCCTCGGAGGTCGAGCCCCGTAGTCTCCACCCCGGCTATCGACCACGTTAACATTTTAATGATCGAGTTGGACGTCAGAGAAGAAATCCAGGGTACTCGACCCCAGCCCAAAGGTGAATTGGAGTCTCTTCAGCTCGGGACTAACCCAGAACAAGTCACCAAGATCGGAGCTCATCTGGGTGAAAAAGAAAAGCAACAACTCTCGGAACTCTTGTTGAGGAACAAGGACCTTTTCGCTTGGACTTCCTCCGACATGCCCGGACTCGACCCCAGCTTTATTTGCCACCGACTGTCAATTAAAGAAGGTACTAGGCCGGTCGCACAAAAGAAGAGGAATGTCGGACCCGAGAGGCAGCAAGTCGTCGAAGACCAAGTTAAAGAGCTACTAAATGGCAACTTCATCAGAGAAATTTCCTATACCACATGGCTTTCTAATGTGGTTCTGGTAAAAAAGTCCAACAAAAAATGGAGGATGTGCGTAGACTATACCGAATAAAGCCTATCCCAAGGACCCTTACCCACTCCACAACGTGGGCAAATTAGTGGATGGCTCCTCAGGGTTTAGATGGCTCTCGTTCATGGACGCATATTCTGAGTACAACCAGATTCCCATGTACGCTGGGGATGAGGATAAAACCGCTTTCATTACCGACAGGGCGAGCTACTGCTACAAGGTCATGTCTTTCGGCCTAAAGAATGCAGGAGCCACCTACTAGAGGATGATGAACAAAGTTTTTGAAAACTAAGTGGGAAAGATGCTAGAAGTCTATATAGATGACATGATATTAAAGACCTCACACAGCGGATCGCACACGACGGACCTCAAGGAAGTATTTGCACAACTCCGAAAGTACAACATGAGGTTGAACTCGGAGAAGTGCGCTTTCGGGGTCCAGGCCGGTAAATTTTTGAGATTCATGCTAACTCATAGAGGAATCGAAGTCAATCCGGATAAATGTCAGGCCGTTCTCAACATGAGAAGTCCCCGAAACGTCAAAGAAGTACAACAGTTTATGGGGCGCATAGCGGCCCTCATAAGATTCTTAGCTAAAGCCGCTCACAAGTCCCTCCCCCTGTTCAAATTGCTCAAGAAGGGGAAAAGTTTTGAATGGACCTCAGAGTGCGAGGACGCCTTCACATCATTAAAAAACCTCTTGTCCTCCCCTCCTATCTTGACGAGGTCGGACACCGAGGAGACACTCTACCTGTACCTATCCGTCCACGACGAGGCCGTAAGCTCAGTCTTGATCCGGGAAATCGACGAAGGACAAAAGCCTGTCTACTTCGTAAGCAAGGTCCTCCAGGGCCCCGAGCTTCGATACCAAAAGGTTGAGAAAGTTGCCTTTGCGCTCATTATCACCGCAAGAAGACTTCGACAATACTTCCAATGCCACCCAGTGGTGGTAAGAACTGACCAACCTATCCAACAGGTGCTACACAAACCAGATCTGGCCAGGCGAATGATTACGTGGTCGATTGAACTCTCAGAGTTTGGAATTACATACGAACCACGACTTGCAATAAAAGCCCAAACGTTGTCCGACTTCTAGCGGAACTCACGACAGACAACGACGACCCTAAGAAAGCCTTCTGGACCATTTTTGTCGACGGATCATCGAACCCCAAAGGAAGCCGGACCGGAGTGATTTTGGAAAATTCGAAGGGTTTGACCTTGGAGCACTCCCTAAAGTTTGAATTCCCAACCTCAAACAATCAGGCCGAGTATGAGGTCTGCATCGCCGGTTTGCTAATGGCAAAGGATATGGAGGCAACGCGGATCACACTTTGCAGTGATTCCCAGCTAGTGACCTCCCAAATCCGAGGTGACTATCAAGCTAAAGAACCCCTTCTGCAGAAATACTTGAGCAAGGTCCAGGAACTTTTGAGAGGTTTCGAAGAGGTCAAGATAGAGCACATCCCAAGAGAACAGAACTCCAGAGCTGACCTTCTGTCTAAACTGGCCAGCACAAAGAGCCCCGACAACAACCGGTCTATAATCCAAGAAACACGCTCCCAACCCTTCATCATGGATCATAGCATATCCCAAGTGGAGGACCATCAGCCATCTTAGATCACCCCTATACTGGGCTACTTGCAACATGGAAACTTACCAGCATACCCGAAAGAAGCTTTCAGACTGGTAAAGACCGCGGTCAGATACACCATTTACAACGGCCACCTATACCGACGTGGTTTCTCCTCCCTTCTTCTAAAGTGCTTAACCCTAAAAGAAGCAAAATACACCCTAGCTGAAGTTCATGAAGGAAGCTGCAGTCACCATTTAGGAGCCAAAGCCCTAGCCCAAAAAGTATTAAGGGCAGGATTCTGTTGACTGACAATGGAAGTTGACTTTCAAGCACATGTTCAAGTTTGCGACAAGTGTCAGCGCCATACAGATCACTTTCAAGCCCCTTCTGAAGAGCTATTCACGACGTCGGTCCCTTGGCCCTTTTACAGGTGGGGTATGGACATATTAGGTCCGTTCTCCTAGGCCCCAGGGCAGTTTAAATATTTGGTGGTAGCGGTAGATTATTTTACTAAATAGATCGAGGCCGAACCTCTAATCACTATCACCTCGGCGCAAATTCAGAAGTTTACTTGGCGCCATATTATCACCAGGTTCAACATACCAGAATTTATCATCACAGATAATGGTGCCCAGTTCAAAGATAAAACTTTCGAAGAGCTACTAGCCAGACTGAAAATAAAGCATCACTGCAACTCCGTCGAGAACCCCAGGACAAATGGACAAGCCGAGGCCGCCAATAGAATCATCGTGCGAGGCTTAAAAAGGAGGTTAGATGAAGCTAAAGGAAACTGGGTCAAGCAACTTGACCATGTTCTCTGGGCATATCGGACCACTCCCCATTCCACGACGGGAGAGACCCCTTTCAAATTGACCTATGGCTGCGAGGCCATGATCCCGGTGGAGATAGGGGAGCCCAGCTGGCGCTACCAATAGTTCTCATCTGACAGCAACCCTGGTCTAATCAGAGAGGACCTGGACTTGCTCGAAGAAAGAAGAAACGTAGCTCACATACGGGATGCCGCCCTCAAGCAGAAGACAGCGGCCAAGTACAACAAAAAAGTGGTCCCAAGGAAATTCCAGCCGGGCGACCTAGTGCTCAGGAGAGCCGACATAGGAGAGAAAAATGCCTCCCAAGGGAAACTAGCCCCTAACTGGGAAGGCCCCTACCGTGTCGTCACCAGTACGGGTAAGGGAGCTTACACCCTGGAAACGTTATCCGGAACCCCGGTCAAGAATTACTGGAATGCGGATAAACTAAGAAAATACTATAGCTAAATACCCGTAGTGGCTTAGCCCTCTAGTAGAATTATCTTTGATCCGTTCTTGTTTTGAATAAATATGCTATGTACGAACTCTCGTCCTCCCAATATCATCAATAAAGTAGTTATTCAGGTACCCAGGTTGGTCCAACACGCTGCTCTAACTGCTAAAATGTCAAATCGATAGGAGGCAGTACAGATCATATGTACGCACTCCTTCTTTATACCTAAGCCAAAAAGGGGTCCCAAAATCTATATGATTATTAGGGTACCTACCCCAGGCAAGGTCAAATAATGTTGATGCCTTAGGTAAAAGGATTTTCGCATAAAAGACCCTAAGCCAGGGCATTACTCTTACCTATATCTGCAATTCTAAACGCTTCCCATCGCAAGCACTGGAATATGGATTAAGGTTTTACTTTGCCTAAGTCTAAAAGTTCATGATGTTTGATTATTATAAGCGTTAGATTACAGACCAAGACATTATTCCTACCTAAGTCAAGTGGAACGCCACTCACTCAACGGTATGAGTGAAGGATTTCGGACCATGGTTCTCTACGATAAACAGTTTTCTAAATCCCTTAGAATGACTATAAAAATGGGCATTGGACCCAAGTCGGACAGTGAAAAACAAGAATGGATGGTTAAACAAAGCAATTAATTGTAAAACCCCAATCACGGGGCAATTATCCATACAAGTAACAAAACCCCACGCAAGGGGCAGAAAACAGGAAATAAAAAAAAAGAGAAGAAAAGCTTAAACGTCGGCCTCTTCTCCTTCCGGGATTTGAATAACCTCCGGGTTGCCACCAGCAGCCTTCGCAACTAACTCCTCTGCAGCTACAAGTTGGCCGTTATGAAAGATTTTATCCGGGGTGACACCCTCCAAGATAAGGGCAACCCCGGGATTGAAATGCTGGATTTGCGCCACGGCATTCTGAAATTGCTCTCCCCCGACCTTTCCAGCTACATCGTCTAGCTCCTCCACCTCCTTTTCGAGCTCTGTCACCTCGGCCCTCAGTGCGCCAATGCTTCGGTCGGCTTCAAGCTTCTCGGTCTTCCTGGCAGCCTCAGAGTCCGCCAACGCCTTTTCCAGTTCAATGACCCTCTTTTCCAGTTCGACGGTCCTCGCCCTACTATCCTCATTGGCTTTTAGGGACGCGGTCAACTTCTGGTTAATTTCCTCCTTTTCTTTCTTCAAAGTCTTCAGCTCTTCCGATGCCTACCGATCAGCATTCTCGATAGTCTCCTCAATGACACGGATCTCGGCCGCCGCTCGGAAAGCTTGCCTCTGAAGCGCAGCTAAGGTTTGGGCCAGACCTTGCTCGGTAATATGCTGTCTCACCTCGCCACTCAAAAACCGCCCAGATATGAAGGGGCCGGGATCAGAGTGCCCCGTTATGATTGGCAAGAAGTCTGCCCTTTCCTTTTCGCCGCCCTCCGACGACCTTCCATCGTGCTCAGAAGGCACTTTGACAGCCTGCCTTTTTCTCCCTTTAAAATTGTAGGTAAGGGACCCCGGCTGATCTTGTTCTCCGATGACAACACGTCGGTCGAAGGAGGCCGGAATGGCTGCGAAGGAAGAAGCCGTGGTCTTCTTCCCCTTCCTCCGGTTCCTTGAAGAATGCAGGGTAACCATGGAAGACCCAGAAGTCATGTTGCTAACTGAAAGAAAATAGAAACAAGTACAGTCAGCACATCACGAAACATTGATATATGAAGACAGAGTAAACACCTAGGGATACTATGGGTAAAAACGCCCTAATTCCTACCTAATAAAGCGTAAAGAAGATCATCACTAGGGATATAAAGAACATCTCTAATATTGATGTTCCCATGCTTCTCGGCATATCGGGTTATGAATCTGGCAGTCCTAAGCTCCTCAGGGTCGAGATCTTCCTCCTCTTTTTCAATCAAGTTGATGGGCACGTCCCAGCACCTCTGCGTCCAGTAAAGAGGAAATTCTGGCTCCCCATCCGGTTTGAGGAAGAATGGTTGACATCCCTCCTTGGCTTTTACCTTGAAGAATGCAGTCTTAAACTCTTTGAAGCTTTCTTCGAAAACATCAAATGACTTACGACCAAGCCGTGACCGGATGACAAGCTAACTCGTTTACCTTATCGTCCCCTAGGTGTTTATTCTTGTATAAAAATAAAAGAAGGTGTTCACAGAGCACTTAAGGCTCATTAACCGGTAAAACCTCTCGAACGAGATGATGTAACCCCAACCGTTAGGGTGGATCTACGAACGGGCCACATGGAGAGTACGGAGGACGACCATTTGGAAGTCTAAAAACGACATCCTAAGCCCCAACTTTAGGAAAAGTGGCTCATATAGGAACATGAAATGTGAACCAGCCTCTCGACAGGAGCACACTCTCTCACTCCAGTTCAGGCAGACAACTTCGAATTTGTCGTCTCAAGCTTTGTTCACAGTTAACTCCAAGGCGAATAAGGATTCTCAGAGTACGGCTTCGCTCAAGAACTTGGATTGACGATCCCATACGTCGTCCACCACCCAAGGGCATACCAGCCCGGGACCCCGCTGAACTCGAACCAGCTCGTCCTCTGCAGGGTCACGGACGTCGTGAAGTGGGGGCTGGACTTTAGCCTTTTTTCCTTTGGCCATGAAAATCCTGAGAACATCCAAAGAAGTCGGTAAGCAACTATCAGAATCAATAGTTTCATAGATTTAGACACAGGGAGAGCAAAGTAATCCAAACCTCCCCTACCGACCTCCTGTCCCACCAGAAGCAAAGCATTCAGGGGAACTCCTCCGCCGCACATAGCGTGGCGAAGATGGTATTTCAGGGAGGCGATAAAATCTACCTAAATCACTAAGCTCTATTTGAAGGAAAGCAAAACTAGAAATGCGAAGTTACTCTACTCTTTAAAAAGTTATTAACATACTGAAAGCGTAAATAACAAGAAGGTTGAAAGAAAGCTACTTACTATGTAAAGGCAGAATACTTGAACAATGGAGAAATTGCGAGTGGCTGGATAGCACCCAAAAGAAGCCAAAGCTCTCGACGCACGGTGTTTTCAGTGAAGGAGGCTAAAAAATGGTAAAGTGAGAAAGATGAACTTTTGACTCTTATTTATAAAGGGTTGAACGGTTAAAGGACATTTCTGTCCTCTTTGACGCAAGTTCAAAAAGTGCTCATCATGGCTCACGGAGCTCTAGGCACGTCCCTCCGATGAAATCGCAACACGTGGCCCACATAGCTATAATAGCTGTTGAAAGGACGGTTACGCAGTAATCCAAAGCGTCGTACGAATGTCAAATGAGAACCCGGGTTCGTACCGTGGATTCCAGTTTCAACTCACGGACTACGTCCTAGAGCCGAGGTGCAGTTGTTGTGGTGATTATGGTGGGTTGGCATTGGACCAATCCCGGCAGTGTCTTTACGAGGTTATACTGGGATAAGCGTTAGACTCATCCCGGCAACGTTAACTCAGTGGAAAAAATATATATAATGAAAGTCCCAGAACAAGTAAAAAGAAGGTAAAGCCTATTGAATCATCTTCATTCCATACATCGTCATACATCCGAAAAAGAAGAAAAAGAAAATATTGAGACATGGAATGTATAAAGATATCCCGGGAAAGGGGGCAAACATCTCCGGCTGCCTGAATCATACCCCGTCCACATCTCCAAACCTCGGTCTCTTGAAAAAGTGGATTGGCTTTGAAGAACATTGGCAAACTGGGATCATAATCCTGGAGAAAATACTAAAGTTCCTTACACTGCTTCTCCGCGATGCAACTAAAGACCGAAATCTTCTTTCGCTTGTTGGAAGGGGTACGACCTCTCTACCTGAAGAATCCTCAGCCGGCATCAACCATTCCAAGTTACCTCAAGTTACGGAGCAGCTATAGCGGCCTTTCCACCCCGGAACAGAGTGAAGCCACTCCGAAGTAGAAATCCTCCACTCACTCGTTCTTCTCCCACCTTCTCGACGGATAACGACAGAAGCAGATACTCGCTGCTTCCTTGAAAGCAAGTCAAAGAAAGCAGACCACCCCAGGTTACTCCAAGGGGGTCCTCACTTCCTTCGACCCGGCATCCTTGCATATCCAGCCGTTACTACGAAGAAGACCAGCCATGTGCTTTCAAATAGCCCGCCAAGAAGATGGAAAGAGGAACGGTGTGCTCCGTCGGGTCCCTATGCAATAGTAGACAAAGGCATTGTCTCATCCTGGCAACACGCTGGATCAGACACCGCTGTGTACGCCAGGAGAGAAAGGCTTCCGCCTCTCTAAATGCATAGCAACCCAGTCTTACACCAAGAAAGAAAGGCCCCTATTGAAAGAAAAAAACGCTTGGGGAAGATCAAACCTCTTCGAGAACTTTGAAAAAAGTAAAAGTATAATCTCTGCAGATGATGAAGCTCTCTTCACAAAAATGGGAAACGAAGAAAGAACTACACTCACTTCCCTGGGAGAAATCATCTCTGTTCGAGAATGAAAAAGAAAGGAATACAAGCTCACGGAGAAGTGTTCTCTACTTATAGTATGCACGAGGGATTCTGATTGGTCCCGTAAAAGGTGACCTGATCCCATGAAGTCAGCCAAAATAAATGCTTCTGATCTCTGGTTGGTCACAAAGATAGCGAGCAGTTGAAAAAATCCGTATGAAATCGACATTTTCTTTAAAGAATCACTACTTCCCAATAAAGTCCAAGCATCAGTTTCCCAGAGAATAGCAGACTGTTACCACCAGAGATCACGTTCGGGATTTACGTTGAATATGTCTCCAGGAATCCCTAGTACTCATACTTGGGGGCAGTGATCTTTGCCCATAACTGAATAGGACGAGGACGTCGGTAAAAACCCGGGGTCTAATACCTATCCGTCGAATTACCATGTTAGCCATGTGATGGTTGATCCGTTCTAAACTTGACTCTGGTCTGTCTCATCCAAAAGCCAAGTTGAGGGCAACTGTTCTGGACCATGATCCGGGATCCCGCTCCATGGGATCAACCCGGCATGCACACTACCGGACTCCTCCTAGCCGGCGTAGAGGAAGACTGTCGACATGCTCCGGACCACGGATTACGGCCCTTGAGCGGTGTTAGTATATGACATCGTGACTGATAGATTCGTGCAGATGATGAATCCCTAAATATCCGTAACTGCCAATCATCGACTTACGATATTATAGGATTTGTAGATATCTTTAATGGTTAGATATTTTCCATATCTTAATCTCAGATATACAGGGACGTATCCTATAATAATGGAAAGATGATCCCCATCATGATATTAATCCTAAATTACCTGCATTCAGTAAGGATCCTATTAGGATTCTATATACGCTCTATAAATACATGGTTGAGTCATCCAATAAGGTAACTTGAACCCAATCTCTTAAACCTCCTTGTGCACATCCTGACTTGAGCGTTGGAGTCCCTTTGTAGGTACCCACCCCCCTGTGCTACACGCTCAACTGCTGCTCAAAGGAGGAATCACCGTTACATGCCTACCTCAGGTACCCCTCTGAGTTCACTTCAGAACATCTATGTTTAAAGAAAAGGAACATAATTGTATTTAATTCAAATCAAAAGTCTGTCTTCTACATAATATAGATATTTATATCTCAATGATGATAAAATATTAATTAAATATAAAATCCTATCAAATAATAACTTCTTAAAATAAATATCTTAATCAAATATAAAATTCCTAAAATATAAAATCATAATCAAATAACTTATTAAAGACAATATATTTAAAAATAAAAAAAGATCTAAAAATCCTTATATAAAAATATAAAATATTCTAATATCTTAAATTATCTAAATAATAAAAATAAAATCACAAAAATATCACAACCATAAATTATCCAATACCATAACGATATTGTAAGAAATTTTTTACAAGACGTCTCGCGTCATATATTATGAAAAAATAATAATTTTTTAGTCCGAATTAGAAGGATGTGTAATTCATATTTTTAATATTGACAAATTTTCATTGAATTTTGTCAACATGTAGCATTAGCTCATTACTCAAATTTTATATCAAATAAAAAAAACTTTTGAACTTGTATGGAAAATTTTCTTTTCAACTAATACAATAATCTAAAAGCGTCTCATGACTTCTTTAATGACAGTCTTTGCTGAAGCTTCTTAACAAAAATCTGCATTTGATATTTAAAAATGTTATTGAAAAGGGAAACTTTTTATGCTAAACAAAAGAGATTATCATTATTATAAAATTATTTACAAAGACTCAACACCACCTACGCCAAGAGGGTTTTGTGTAGTAATAAATGAGTTATACTCCTAAGAAGAGAAATAAAATTCAAACTTTAGAAAAGACAATTATTGTGAGAGCATCTTAGTCGCAATAATAATTTTAAATATTAGTCTTATAATAAAGTCTATGAGGATACATGGTAAAAAAAAAAATAGCACCTACACATTATTTTTACTTCTACAAAGTATTTGTTAAATATTATATTTTCAAATTAATAAACATTTATTTATAAAAATTTAAATTTATTTTTAATTCTAAAAATTATTATATCTTAAATTATTAAATTTTATATTACTTCAAATATTAAATATATTATAAAATTCATTTATTTTGTGGTATTAAATGATAGTTATGATGTAAACAAAAAATTATATTTCCAAATTTTAAAAATTGTTTACTTTCTTATTTTGTTTTTTTGAACTGAAATGAATTTTATAAACTAGAGTCAGAATCTAGCCTCAAGCACGAGTTACAAAATCTGAAGGATTATATAGCCAAGAGACTAACTCATTCTTAGCATGATTAGTTAACATATCAGCTACTCTACTATATTCTCTAGGTGTGTATAACTAATCAAAATATTCAAACCATGATGCATACATAAAAATATAAAAAATACTAGAAAGACAAAATTTTTGACATATTTTTTTAATAAAATAATGTGACATATTTATTAACTCTTAGATGAGTAGGTGATCCTTACCATTTTATTTTATCTAATAATTGTTCATATATTCTTTTAAATATTCTAACTATTTATTTTCACTGCATTATTCTAAAATAAATATCCCTAAGAATATTGTCATTGTATGATCGGTCCACCTCCATCTCATTTATGCTCCTGAAAACAGCTTTTGCATCTCCCTCCAAAGTGACTTCGGTCAAGCCGATATCCCATGCTAGCAAGAGACCAGCTCTAGCCGCTACCAATTCTCCTAAGTATGGTGTAAAGGAGTATAGAATCAGTTAATAATAGTTAAGTTAGTTATGGTTGTTATGCTGAGTTGGTAGGTAGTTATCATTGGTTAGTTAGTTTAGATTTACATCATTGTTATATATATGTATTAGAACACTGTTATCAAAAATTAATCAAGATCATCACATTCTATCTTTCATATTTCTCTCATCTTTCTTCCTTGCAATCTCTTTGAGCTTCATCATCTAGATTGAGCCTGATACCTTTCATGGTATCAAAGCTACAATCGATCCATGGAGACTCAAGGGAATCCACCACCATCATCTTCATCAATGTTCATTTCACACACATTCTCTAATCTAGTTTCTCTCAAGCTTGACGAAACCAATTTCCTGCCATGGAGACATCAAGCATTAGCTACTATCAAGGGTTTCAAGTTACAAAATTTCTTGGAGAAAGATCAGATGCCAAAGAAGTTTGATTCATATGCAGATGAAGTAATTGGAAATGTTAGTGTAGCCTATGTAAATTGGGAACAACAAGATCAGTTGATCATTTCTTGGTTGCTTGCTTCAATGTCTAAATCACTTACCACATGAATGGTTAGGTGTGATTTCTCCTCTCAGATTTGGGAAAAGATAGAAGCTTTCTTTGCTTCTCAAACGAGAGAAAAAGTTAAGCAACTGAAAACTCAGCTGCGAAGCATAAAGAAAATCTCTAAGATAAATTCCTATCTTCTACAGATCAAAAAGATTGTAGATTGTTTAGCAGCAATTGGCTCTCTAGTAAGTGCATTTGATCATATTAAAGCTGTGTTAGATGGCTTGCCAGAGGAATATGATCCTTTCATTACCGCAATCACTTCAAGAACAGATCCTTATTCAATTGAAGAAATTAAAGCTTTGCTTATAGCTCAAGAAAAGTAATTGGAAAAATACAAGAAAGTTGAGTCAAGAGGATTGTTACAAGAAAATGTTGCACAAGCTAATATGATTCTGCAACAATGGCCAAGAAAGTTCAGTGGTGATAAAGGAAGTAGTTTTGGAGGATTCAGAGGTAGAAATTTTTCTAATTTTAGGGGCAGAGGCAGGTTTCATCAAGAAGGAAGGTTTAACTCAAATTTTAATTTTGGAAACAAGCCATAGTGCTAACTTTGTGGTAAGTGTGGTCATTTGGCATGGGATTGTCGTCAAAGGTTCAATCCAAACCTCCCTAACCCTTTTTACATCTCAAACATCTTCATCATATCATCCTCAAGCATTCTTTGCTTCTCAACAATTTTTTGATCAGAATTATCCCACTTCTTATCAGAATTCACAGTCTCAGTCCCATTCTCATCAGTCACCTCAAGCCTTGTTAGCCACACCTTCAACTCTATATGATCCACTATGGTATCCAGATTCGGGTGCCTCAAATCACGTCACCCCAAATCCCACCAATCTTATGACTAGTTCATCATATGAAGGTCCTGACAGAGTTCAAATTGGAATTGGTTCAAGTATGTGCATTCAGCATATTGGGCATTCCGTGTTACACTCAGATTATTCTCAGTCTTCCTTTGTTCTTAACAATCTTCTTCATGTTCCCTCAATTACCAAAAACTTGTTAAGTGTGTCATAATTTGCAAAGGAAAATGATGTTTTCTTTGAATTTCATTCTGATATTTGCTTTTTTAAATCTCAAGTTACCAAGGAGATACTTCTCCAAGGAACACTTAGAGATGGTCTCTATGCATTTGACAATATCACTGTTGGACAATTTTCACCAACATCTGTGAAGTTTGGGAATTCTGTTCATTCTACTATATTTTTTATTTTTAATTCTCAAAAATCTATTGTTTCTGCTTCTAATTTTTTGTTATGACATGCAAGATTAGGGTATCCATCTAGTAAAATTGTTCATAAAGTTCTCAAAACTTGTAATATACCCATTGATGTGAATAAAATGCCTAATGTCTGTGAGTCTTGTTGTCTAGGCAAAGCTCATCAATTGCCATTTTATTTGTCTAATACCGTCTATGAGCATCCACTTGATTTAGTCTACTCATATATTTGGGGTCTAGCTCCTACGGATGCCTCTAATGGTGCACAGTATTATATCATTTTTATTTATGCATATTCCAGGAATAATTGGTTATATTTAGTGCATAATAAGTCTAAGGCATTCAATGTTTTTTCTACAATTTAAGGCCTTAGTTGAGCTACAATTAGGTAGAAAACTCAAAGCCATACAAACTGATAATGCTAAATAATATCTTACCTTTACTATGTACTTAAGTGCTCATGGTATAGTTCATAGGTTGTCATGTCCCTATACTCATGAACAAAATGGTTGTTCTGAAAGAAAACATAGATATGTGATTGAAACTGGTTTAACCCTTTTAGCCAATGCCTCTCTTCCACTCAAGTATTGGGGTGAGGCATTTACCACAACCATACACTTAATCAACTCCTCCCAACCCCAGTTCTACATAACTCTTCACCATTTCTTACCTTATTTCATCAATAGCTTGATTATAGTTTCTTAAGAACTTTTGGGTGTGCCTAATTCCTTTGCTAAGACCTTATCTTCATAATAAGCTCAACTACAGGTTTGAACAATACATCTTCCTTGGATATTGTTCAAATCACAAATGATATAAATGCCTAGCTCCTAATGGTAAAGTTTACATCTCACGACATATGGTGTTTGATGAACTTCTATTTCCATATAAAAATTGTGTTTCATCTTCACAGTCTTCAATTTCTAATTCTGTTCCTACTATTGTTCCTTTTATTCCACTTATTTCTATTTCGTGTCCTCACAATGCCCATACTATTAATGCACCTACTTTTTCCAATAATAATTTGAATTCTAACCAGACACCTTCTATTCATACTGGTACACTACTTTCTTTAGCCTCATCAGTTTCAGGGTCCTCTAGTGTACCATCTGCTCCTAACCAGCAATCACAAGCTAAAATTAATATACATCCCATGACTACTAGAGCTAAGTATGGTATATTCAAACCAAAAGATTATTCTACTATTCTGGAACCTACCTCAGCCAAGCAAGCTCTAGCAGTACCTAAATGGCGTCAAGCTATGCAGGATGAATATCCTGCCTTGATGAAGAACAACACCTGGTCCTTTGTTCCATTACCCTCAGATAGATCTGCCATAGGTTACAAGTGGGTTTTCAGAACCAAATATAATCCTGATGGCTCTATCCTAAAGTACAAAAGCAAGGTTGGTGGCCAAGGGCTTCCACCAACAAGAGGGGTTTGATTTTTAGGAAACTTTTAGTCTTGTAGTGAAGCCTAGCACAGTAAGACTAATTCTCATAGTTGCGCTATCCAGAAATTGGCCAATTCATCAATTAGATTTTAACAATGCCTTTCTCAATGGGGATCTTTAAGAGCAAGTTTTCATGACACAACCTGAAGGTTTTAATATTGGAGGTTCTCACTTGGTATGCAAACTGAATAGGGCCCTATATGGTCTTAAACAGGCCCCGAGGGCATGGTTTGACAAGCTTAGTAGCACATTTCATCACTTGGGATTTTCTGCTGCCAAATGTGACTCTTCACTATTTATAAGAGTTACTGCTACTTGTACTATCTATATTCTAGTCTATGTAGATGATGTATTGATTACAAGTAGTTCAAAGGATGTCATTTCTCATTTAATTTCATAAATTAATGCTGCTTTTTCCACTAAAGGATCTTGGACAGTTGCATTATTTTCTTGGTGTTGAGGTAAAGAAGATAGCAGCTGGGGGTCTGCATCTCTCCCAGTCCAAATACATCTCTGATGTTTTTTTGAAGGCTAATATGCATAAATGCAAGCCTCTTCCAACTCCTATGACTGCTAGGTTAAAACTGTCAAGTCAAGGCACTGATTTATTTGAAGATCCTGCTCTCTATAGGTCTGTTGTTGGAGCCTTGCAATATGCAACTATCACCAGACCTGAGGTTGCATACTCAGTAAATAAAGTGTGTCCGTTTATGTATAGGCCACTTCTCAGCCATTGGAAGGCGGTAAAATGCATTTTAAGGTATCTGCAAGGTACTTTATCTCATGGTCTTCATTTTAGGAGTTCTCAACAGCAGCAACTCAAGTTAATAGCCTTTTGTGATTCTGATTGGGGTTCAAATCCAGATGATAGACAATCTACATTTGGTTATTGTGTTTTTCTTGGCAATAACATTGTCTCTTGGCTCTCTAAAAAGCAAATTATCGTTTCTCAATCGAGCACAGAGGTAGAATATTGTAGTCTTGCCTCTGTCATAGCATAATTGACTTGGTTACAGAGACTACTCACTGAACCTCAGCTGCCACTTCCTTCTACCCTTATTGTCTATTGTGACAACTTGAGTGCAGTTATCTTAGCTGCAAATCCTATTCTTCACAATAGGACAAAACACTTTAAATTGGATCTTCATTTTGTGAGGGAAAAAGTTGTCACAAAGCAAGTTGAAGTTAGACATATTCCATCAGCAGAGCAAATAACTGATATTTTAACTAAGCTTATTTCTAGTTTTCAGTTGATCATCTACATAGCAAACTTAGAGTTGAACTCCATTCACCCTCTAAGTTTGAGCGGGGCTATAAAGGAGTATAGAATCAGTTAATAATAGTTAAGTTAGTTATGGTTGTTATGCTGAGTTGGCAGGCAGTTATCATTGGTTAGTTAATTTAGATTTACATCACTGTTATATATATGTATTAGAACACTGTCATCAGAATTAATCAAGATCATCACATTCTATCTTTCATATTTCTCTCATCTTTCTTCCTTGCAATCTCTTTAAGCTTCATCATCTAGATTGAGTTTGATAACTTTCATATGGTTCTATCTTTCCAACAAAACATTGAGATCTAGCAGCTAGAAAAGTACCCTCGAAGATCCTGATCACAATCCCGATGCCATGAGCATTTATGGACGAAATGCAAAATCAACATTTATTTTTGTGAATTGTTGTCTTCCACTTGCAATTTTATCCACCTGGTTCTCACTTCTATCCATCTTAAAAGTTACATATATAGTGATATATAATTAATTAATAATGTAAAAAAATTTATATGAACAATACATTAAAACTAAACTCAAAATAAAAGTAAATTATTTGAAAATAATTTACATATTAAAAAGATATACCTCTATATGAAGTCATTGAATAACCATTGATGTTTCAAGTTATTGAAAATGTACCTGTCCATGAAGTTATTGAGGTATTTTACATATTAGAAATAAATTTTGCATACTATTTTTAAAATTCATGTATCATATTAAATTAACACATCTTTGTACAATCAAATAATTTTTACATCATATTTCATATTAAACTAATGTTGCAACACTTTATGTGAACTATTGTCTACTAATTTCATTTTTTTTTTTATAATAGAGATACAGGCTCTAAAAACTCTCTAAAATAGAGAGAAGCAGGAGCATATATAGTCTAAAAAGAAAAGAAAACAACAAGAGCACATAAACCAGCAAAATAAGATTAAGAACAAAATCAAGAAATCTGTTGCTCCTCTAGAAAAAGCTCAGAACTTGCTTTAGGCTTAAATTTTTTTTTTTTGGTAGGCAAAACATAAATCTTTGAAACACCTCTTGATTGATTGGAACTTATTTCATGGGAAACGCAGCCGGCAAGGAATTTTCTTCTTATCTCCCACCCAAGATAGAGCAAGCAAGGAATTAGACACAACCAAAATCGAACAATGTAATAACCACGACTTTTGAATAGAAAATTCAAGAACAAATATTAAAGCCCGTAGAACAGCTTCAAAATCTTCACAAGGATCAACATGTTTAGCACAAACACACAACAAATTCCCACACAATCCTTGGAGGGAACCACCAATGACGACCAATCCCAAATTATTTCGTCGAGCATCTTGCAAGGTCCACATATAGATAACCTTAGGCAAAGTAGACCAAGAAGAAATTTTTTGTCTTGTTAACCCAAAAGGCTGCCAACACCTTACTTTCTACAAATTAGTTACTAACAACTCTAGAGAGAAAAGAAAATCAGAATATCACCCCTTAGTCCAATACCCAACTTTCAATTTTACAATAGTGTAAATTTGTGACCAATTCGGCTCCATTTTCTCAAATACCAACCTGTTTCTAGATTACCATACAGTCCATATAACCACAAAAAATAAGGATACCTACACTCTTTTTTGAAACACGACTAACCCAATATCCACCTATGAATCAAAAAAAGTCTGTGAATCTAATGGAACAAACCAACAAAAACCCCCACCAATCCAAACAAGAACACCATAATGTCCAGGAGTAATGATAGGTGAAAAAAAGATGTTCAATACTTTCAACGTCTAGATTGCAAAAAGAACACCCAACATCATCTGTCTGTAACAAATTAAGTTTCCTAAGACGACTTTTAGTATTTAATATTCCTAACAACACAAACCACACAAGTAACTAAACCCTTGGAGGAGCAAGGTCGTGCCATACACCTTTTGTATTGTTAATGTAACGCTCCCTTCGCAAGGGCATCACACACACCTAACGAAACTCAAAAGAAACTATTAAGACCCAATTTATTTTATTTATAGGTATTAACCTGTTCATCAATAAAGTATCCTAACTTAGCAATTCCTTTTTTTTTTTTGTAAGCAGAAAGCATAAACTTAGGGGAACTCAACATGAAGATCAACCCATACATTTATTCAAAAGATACATACTATATATATGTTTAGATACATAACATAAGTAATTAAATACATCAATAGTTAGTAAAAGAAAGCAGAAGTTTTACATGCCCAAAAAGATATATACAGACAGCCACCAAAGCTATAAAAAGTATCATGCCCCCAACAAATTACTGAGAAGGAGCCTCAGAGGGGTCCTCCTTAGGTTCCTCCTCAGGATTCTCCTCAGAAGAGGAAATCCTTACAGGAGCAACAGATTCACGGGCAGGAGCTCGTGCAGAGGATAGGAATGAATCCTCGTGTGGAGTATACTTGCGATCACCCCACACCTCATGTATCGGCATGTAAAACTCTAGTGATACAGCAACATCAAAATAGAAAACAGTTGGATCCTAACAACCCCAAGGCAAAGATATAGTCACATCTCCCACGTAGACGAAATGCTCGGTGATCAAGTCGACGTGCCAAGAGTCACCGCCTCCGTGGAACCTCAGTCTGGCATACCCAAGAAAACCTCGTCGGGATACCATAGCCAAGCAAAAGACTAACTCGCCCCAAAACTAGGAAACTCAGGATCTTCCTCGCCTCGGTCTTTTAAGAAGCATAGATATGAACAGAATAACAGAATACAGAAAAGAGGTGAAATATCCAACATCAATACTAGTTATGGCAGTAAAGAACTAGAAACGGCGCAGGACGCCATACAGCATGGCAAATATAATAAACAGCATCAGGATTCAGATAATAAACAATTTGATAATACAGATAGTCATAACATCATTAAAAGAAATAGTTCCATAATCATATATATTTATGCCAAATAAATATGTTGACAGACTATGCACATGCACAAGGTACCAAAATCCTACTCCCTGGAGCTAAACACAACATTAGAGAGAATGATTAAGGAGACATGCCTGTATCTCATCAACCTCAAATCAAGTGCTTTCAATATCAACAAATTGTGCAACATGACTTATACAAGGCATTCTTCACAATATCGCGATATAGGACAGTGTCTCGGTTCGAATCGTCAGTGCGTTTGCATCGGTCTATCCTATGGCACATAGGAGCTACCAACTGTCCATTGTGAGATACCCATACCCCGACGCCCCCAAGGTCAACAAGTGACCTACACTAGTCTATTTGCACCCGTACGAAGGTGTGATTCATCTCCTAGGCATACAGCCTTACTAACAGAGTCCAACGGACTTTCACAATGCATGATGACTCAATGCACATATATACAGATATTCAATAATAGTATGACTTGTCCATGATTACACGCCACATTAGGCCCAATCAATTATTAACAATCCTTGGTTCCACTTATGGATCCACAACAAGTCATTGTCCAACTCTCAAGGGTGAAAACATATTTTTTTAAAGTTTGATATGAAAGTTATGCCTCAATTTCATTATATTTATTTATTTTATTTATTTAACCTCTCTAGGGAAATTCTCTAGTATTTTTCATTCAATCCTTATTACTTTTAATCAAATAAGTTCTTTCCTTTGTTTTAGACCAAACTCATTTAGAATAATCATTTTAAGTTTCTCAAACCTAACTCACACTCATGTTCTTTCTTTGGCTTAAAAATCACTCTAGGCTATAAGATAAAGTTTTGTTATTTGTTCTTTCCAAATTCTGAATTTCTAATTAAGTATCTACTCATTTAATTAACTAAGTTTTAGCTTGATACAAAAGTCTCACATTGAGTACCCAATGAGGTCGTGAGCCTCCAAGGGACTAGGAATCCAACATTTTTCATCACATCTCTAACCATTCATCATTTAATTGCTTAAGTCCCAAATTAGTGCAAAAGTTCCATCTTGGACCCATCAAAGGGCCTCTTTGCCGTGAGCCTCCAAACCAAAGGGGTAAGAATCCTTTATTTTTCATACATACATCCAAGCATCCAATGCATTCCAAATCCATCAAGTTACACAATAGCAAATATTAAAGTCATACAACACAACCAATCACAATATTACCAAAAATCACACAACAAAGTGAGCAACCCACACATGGATTCTTCACCATCAACACAAAAACGTGTTCTTCACCACCATGATAGGTTGAAGAGGATGATATCCCTCTTACCTAAAGAGACAACAAAAGAAAGCAACTTCCTTGATGCTTTCTTGTAAATTTTCGTCCACCATTACCAATAAAACCCTAGGATAGTCAAACTCACACAATCAACAGCCAAAGCTTGAAAAGAGGAGTCCTTGAGCACAAAGGTGACCAAGGATCATGAAAATGAGAAGAGAAAAGATGAAAATCAAGAACTTTACCTCAAAGCTTCAAGTTTTAGGGCTTGGTAGAAAGTGATAAAGATAGAAGAATCAAGAGATGATCACCAAAGAGAAAAGCTTCTATGTGACAAGGAGATTCAAGAACCAAGGTTGGTTGGAGGGAACAAAGATGGATGGCCAAAATGGTGTGTATGGCCGTGAGAATGGAGAGGAAGAATGGAGAAGAGGAAGTGTTAGAGAGAAAGGAGAAAAGTGAGAGTGAAAAGTGATGAAACTTTTTTTTTGAAATGGTAAAGTGAAAAGTGAATGTGTGGTAAAGTGAAAAGATGACAATTGGTGTCATCTTTCCCTCCAATTTTCGTGGAGTCCAAGGAGGAGGAGGAAAGGTGAAGCTTCCTTGAGAAGCTTGGTATAAAGTTTCCTTGAGAAGTTTCACACACTTTTTGAAAATGTCAAGGGTGATATCATGGTGATGATGTCATCTTGGTGATGTCATTAAAGTGTTATCTAGAAAAGATGACTAACACTCTACTAAAGCTATTATCCAGTGGACAAATATTACAATTAGCAAAAATAGTATTTATCATCCAATGGATAATAAAACGTTATTGTGATTTTATTTATTAGATAAAATCTCAAAAATCGAAAACTTTATAAATTGTGTCTAGCTTCGGGTTTAGTAAGATCTTTTGTCGACGTTTTCATAGTCTAAAGTTTTCTGGCCTCGAGAAAATATTTTATTTTCTCAGCCCCGCTCAGCGCGCACATAAAATGAGAAATATATTAAAATAATCAAAATCATCGAAATAATTCACAAAAATTCATAAAAATTCTCAAAAATCACAAATATTATAAAAAGCATTTATAACAGAAAATAAGAAATTTTCAGGGTGTTACAGTTAATAGTGGAACACAAAGAGCTTGATAAATTAGTTTCAACAAGCAAAAAAGACTTGACTGAAAAACACCTTTTAGAATCAAATTTTCAAAAAAGTTTATCATCTGCCTCATTGTTAAATGAAACCATAGAGAACAAATTGTGTAACTCATTTAGTTGTTGCATCTCCCACACAAATAACAACTGCCTCTAAAGGAAATTCCAGCTCCAAGCTGAGCCATCCCATAACCCAAAATCTGCAATCACCTTTTTTTTGTAGTGAAATAGCATAAAGCCTTGGAAATTTATCCTTAAGCCATCCATCTCCAATCCACAAATCTTCCCAAAATAAGAAGGACCTACCATTACCCACATACTTCCAAATACCTTTCTACATAATTAGTTTTACTTTATTACCAAACTTTGAAACATTACAAATAGCAGACCAAGGACCCCCTTAGGTGTTATCTTTTGATCTACAAGCCATCTATCCCACTTTTGATTATAATTAGAACATGCAACCCTCTTCCATAAAGGTTTTTCCTCAGCAAAAAAGTGCCACCACCATTTAAAGAGCATAGCAACATTTTTAATTACTAAGTCCCCCACACCAAGACCTCCTAAACTTCAAGGTGTCTAAATAAGACTCCACTTAACTAAAGGGAGACCTCTCTTAATTAGATCACAACTCCAAAAAGATCTACATTGAAGACTAATATTTTTTTTGACCACTAACTTCAGAATTTTAAAAAGCCCAAGATAGAATAAAGGCAGATTATTAAGGATATATTTGATCAAAACAAGTCTAACTGACTTGGATAGAAGCCTCGTCTTCCAAGATGCAAGTTTCTTCTCAATCCTATCCAACACGAGTCTCCATGTTTCAAGCTTCCTCGGGTTTACGCCAAGAGGAATTCCCAAGTATTTGATTGGCAAAGAAACAATCGAACAAAAAATACTTCTACTTACATCTTCCACCCACTGCTTCGTGCAAAAGAAAGGGATGAGGGTTGATTTAGCGTAATTTATCTTCAACCTAGACATAATACAAAAGCAATCCAACAATCTTCTATAATTAGAGATGATGTGCCTTTTGGAGGGATAAAGAATTATCATATCATCTGCAAATTGTAAATGAGACAACTCAACCATATCTCTCCCAATACAAACACCTTCAATCAACCCAGCTTCCTTAGCTCTACCAACCATCCGATTAAAAACTTCAGCAGCTAGAACAAATAAAAAAGGGGATAGAGGGTCCCCTTGCCTTAGACCACGCTCCATTTTGAAAGGTTCTGTAGGTGATCCATTTACCAGAATTGACATAGAAGTCGTTGAGATGCATTGGGATACCCATCTTCACCATTTGTCCCCAAAGCCCATAGTTTTCAAAACATGATCAATGAAACTCCATCTAATAGAATCATAAGCTTTTTGAAAGTCAAGCTTCAAGAGAACTACAAACACCTTATTTTTTTTTAATCCAGTGTACCGTTTCACTAGCTATGAGTGCCCCATCAAGAATCTGGCTTCCACTAACAAACGCAGATTGAGTCTTGTAACACCCTAGCTCTGATTACCAACTAATGTAACACCCTAGCTAAGGCATCACATTTCTGACTTCCGACTCATATTCTGAAAATAAGTTTGCACAAAGTTTGAGTTATAAAAAAAAATATGGGTTTCAAAATTTCTTTTCGCGGAAATATAAACTTACTAAAATTTATAGGTCATACTGCAAATAATATATTTAAAGAGCTTAATATACAATACTGACACTGATTAATAATTTGAAATTTCACAATTTAAAGAGAAATATAAAATTAACAGACTTTTTTTTTTTACAGTAGCAAACCCCATTACGGGTCCTACTTAATAGCACGGTACAACACTAACGAGAAACTTTAACATATTTATTCCTTTTTCTGTCCATCTTGATGCATCAGACATCTGTTCCTTTGTCAACACTGCACACCTTCGAGTCATGAATGGTCACTCTTTATTGTTGTCACCAATCTCAGTGTATCCATCGCCCGTTATGTCTAAGACAACTCGATCATTCTATTATTTGATTTTAACAGTACAAACACAACAAAATAACATAACAAAGAGGTGAGATCACCTACACCAATACCAATATGGCGCAAGCACAGAGATAACACACGACCAATAATATCATACGATAGATCATACCATATTCATGCTATCGGCATTAATCAACTATCATCATTTAATCATTTATCAGTTCAATCATCATAAACAATAATTATAATAATGTCCTCAACAATTATCATCATCATCATCTAAGTATTCAAAACAATTGTCATAGCTCATTACCAATATTCCTCAATTAATATATCACACAGATATAAATGTTCGATTATGCATGTGCATAAAGACTCGATTTTTTCAAAAACAACTCCATGGAGGTTTTTCAAATTTCGAGAAGAATGCTCGGTCAATTCAGCCTTATTCCAAAGACAATCTTCCAGTAGTAGAAAAGAATCGTGTTCTTGTCGGGTATCGTCAATGCGTTGCAACGGACTGCATCGCCAGTGGCACAGGATACTCGCCAGCTGTCCACTAGTCGACCGCCACGCCTCGACGCACCCCAAGATCCATCATAGATCTCACTATCAATTCTCATTCTCTCTTCAACCACAAGGGCCATAATAGCTTTTAGCTATCTTTTATACAATGCACGAATTTATCAGTGCAAGTCCAACCCCAACGGGCCAAATATTTTCAATTTCATTTATACAATGCACGACTATATCAGTGCAAGTCCAACCCTAACGGGCCAAATCTTTTCAATGCATATATAATGCATCAATTTCAAATACAAGCATCTCTTTCCAATGCATATAAAATGCACCAAATACCAATCATAGGCAAAACACGTCATTCTCTCATACAATGTCCATACACTGATTAAACAGTAATTATACTGTATTTTCAACACAAAATCATGTTATCATGTTTTCATAGTTATAAAACACTTTCGCCGTGTTTTTCACAAAATTATGCAACATTTCTATTTCGTTCTCACAATTTCCAAAATGTTTCTGTTACGTTTTCACAATTCCACAACACTTCTTTTACATTTTCTCAACACCGTAACACTCTTGTTACGTTTTTAAAACTCCAAAACATTTTTATTACATTTTCAAAATACTGCAACTTTTCTCACAGCACCTTTTAATCACGTACTAATTTTTCAACATTTTTCTTAATCGCATAAAAATATCGTTTCTCAAATCGCGTAATGATTTTTCATCATTTTCAAAATCGCGTAACTAAAAAAATCATTCTTTTAAGTTACGTAAATCATTTTCTATCATTCTCAAAATATTTAAAACACTTTCCAAATCTCATAACAATTTTCCACCATTTTTTTCATAATCGCGTAAAAATATTTAATCACTTAGTGATTTTTCAACAAAGATAGTTCAAAATATTTCTCAATGTTCTAAACATTATTTGGACTTTCAAATAAATCAATATCCTTTTCAATACGTTTTTAAGATACGTAAATAATTTTTTCACCATAATTCTATTACGAAAATATTTCTCAATCTTCAAAAATTCCATTTCATCCTTTCTCAAAATATTATGACTTTGTATTTCATTTTTCACATTTTCTTACTCAAGAAAAGCTTTTTCCACGTTTCTTTACTTAAGAAATTCTTTTTCATCATCATTTCAAAACTTAATATTTTCTAATGTACTTCCAAACTTGAAAATAAGTCATACGTTAGTAAATTTTCAAAATACCATTATATTCTCCATTTTTCCAAATCATTTCCAATTAATCCTTTCTTCAAAATAAATTGAAGTTTGAAAATATTTTTGTTTACAAAATTTAATTACTCAAGTGAGTAAAATACTCGATTCCCTTTTCAAACTTCTTGTATTAAATCAATTATATTTCCACTTGGTTATAAAACCAAATCCATTTGTTCAAATTCTTTTTCACTTTCTTTGCAAATCCTTAAAATCAACATTGCTATTTTCATTTAAAACTCATGTTTAGTAAAACACTTAGAAACTTTTTACACAAAATAAATTAATAGAAATTCCTTAATATATTTTTCTCAAAAATCACTTTTTATTGATCTAGTCTTACACAATCACATTTAGTTGATTTAATTATTATTTCTAACTTTAAATTTTCTAACGTTTTCCAAAATCCACTAAATAAATTCTACGTTAGTAAATTTAAGTTACAAACATTTTCTTTTATATTTCTAAATCACTTCTAAAATTAATTCTCTTTAAAATAATTTGAAGTTCAAACACCTTCAATCTACCTTTTTCCTTTATTTATAAAAATTCCACTTGATAACACTTTAATTCCCTTTTTAAAAATCCTTATTGGAAAAATTCTTATATTTCATCGCATCAAAACATGTTTCTAAATTATCAAAACGTTATAGATGGTCATTGGAACCATGAAATATTTTTCTTCTAACTTAATTAAATTCCATTCTTGTTTCTCTTGAAAAACAAACCATTTGTTTATTTTTCATACTCCTCAAATCAATCCAATTTTATTCTTCCATAAACATATTAATTTGTAAACACCTATTTTGAGGTGTCTTGGCCGAAATTCTCATTGTTCTAGGGATAAAAATTTAATTTCCTTGTTCTTGAAAAATTTCAACATGGAACCCTAACCTTGGGTGCCAAAACCGTAGTCATCTCTTTGGTCATTGGAACCAAAAATTGATTTTCTTTCCATCATCAAGTCATGACATACATATACATATAATCATATATATCACAAGCATGCCATAATTAAAAGCAATAAATCATACATAGTATAAGCATACCATCAAAATCATAAACTCATGCAAAGCATACCAAGCATAGGCAAATAATTAAAACACATAAACAACCACAAATTAATTACAAGACCATGGATATGAATCCTCACATGGATTCAACATCCATCAAATATACAACCATCTCTCACCACCATATTTGGTTGGTGAGATAGATCCCCCTCTTACCTCTTGAAGATCCTCAAAGCTTCTTGATTTTGCTTCTTTTTCCAAGTCCTTCACCACCAAGGGCTTCTCAAATTCAAAACAAAATACATAGAAAATTAGTATACTAAGCTTGATTAAGAGGAACCATGGATCAAACATGGTTTAAAACTTTGAAAATCAAAAGAAAAGTGAAGATTAGTAAACTTCACCATAAATACCCAAGAACTTTGACCTTGAAGAAAATCCATGAAGATGGAGGATTTAGAGAAAATCTCCAACGTGAAAGTTGTTTAGAATATCATGTAGATTCAAGATCTATGGTTGGATGAAATTAAAAGAGATTGGAGAGTGGTTTTTGGTAGGTTGACCGAATAGTTTCTCTTGTAGCACAAAGGTTAAATTTTTGATTTTTGATAGAAACTTGAAGCTTGGATTTGAAGCTCAAGATGAATGATTTTGGAAAAACTCATAACTAGAGATGTTCTTAGAATGGTGTTTAGGTTTAGGAAATGTGTTTAGATAAAATTTTAGGAGTTTGGAGACATGGCTTCTAGTGTTGACCGAATATAGAGAAAGAAAAAGGAAGAGAAATGCTTCTTGGTGTTCTTGAGAGTTTGAGAGAAAATGAAGACTTAGATTTTGGAGAAATGTTGAAATGAATATTGAGAGTGCACAAAGAGGGGCTGCTACCGTGAGAGTGAGAGAATGGAGAGATAGGGAATTATTTGGCATAATTGATTCAAAATATGACTAATTAATTGCACATGGAATCTCCACTTGGCCAACTTTTTTTCCTGGGCCTAAAAAGGCTACTCCAACATGTCTTGAACATGTCTCCCCTTCTTCCTTACTTCCAAAACCGCCCCCCTCCTAATCATGCATGCATGAAGTTTGTCATCTTTTCATGCATTATTTGAAGCATTACTAATCAATCTTAACTAATTTTCTAATTATATAACTAATTAATTAGACATATTATTTCATATATTATAATCTCTAATTAAAATTAGGATATCTAATTAAGAATTAGATTATAATAATTTAACATTTAATTTAATTTACTTAACTTGTTAATTAGGCCATTAGATTAATTAAATTAGGCTTAAATAGTTTAAGGAGTTATTGTGTTTGAAGAAAACAAAGGAAATCAATAATAGAAATAATATAGTCATCAAACTTTTTTTTTTTCTATATCCACCACCGTAGCCTCTCCCTTCCATGCATTCTAAGTGTGCAAATAATTCAATATAGTACATAATTGATCAAGACTTTTTAACAATGACATAAAGTAACTATTATTAGTCATCAAAACTTTTTCTTTTGTCTCCTAACAAGCCAAAACCGTCCCCCCCATTATGCATGCAATAATATGGTCATCTTTTTCCATGCAATTATGTGAAGCATTCCTAGCCATTGATTAATTCAATGGTTAGGATTTTAGGTAGATTTTTATTTTATTTTATTTTAGAAGATTAAATCTAGGCCATTAGATCTTCCTACTTGAAATTCTAACCATAAGATGTATCTCCAAAATTAAGGGTCAAGATTGCTTCTTCTTACTTTTAATCCAATGGTCATAAATGGTTTCTTTCACTTTTTAAGACTAAATCTCTACCTTTGATTAAATCTACGATTGATATTGAAGCTTGCCTAATTTTATTCTAACACCATTAATTAAATTAATGATGATTATCTTATACTTCTTTATTAAATTTATTTCTTAACTATTAATTAAATTAATGGTGGATATCTAAACCACTAATGTTGACTTAACAATATAATTTCTATTGTTATCTACTAAAAATCCCACGAAAGAATATATTTATCTTGTATTTTTATCTTTCAATAAATAAATACAAGTACAAAACAAATTTTCTAAAACTGTTTCCTGGATTCGGGTTTAGTAAGATCCCCTGTCTCCGTCTAAACAAGACAAATTTTTCTATACGTAGAAAAATTTTTCACTTTCTTGAGGACCCACAGGCCCACGTATAGCCACATTGGCCCACATACCCCTCGTGGGGCTCACAAATAGAAAGAAATTCAAAATCACACATAAAATCACAAAAATTAGAAAACGTATGAAAATCAAGTCGATTGTTAAAAATAATTAACAATCAAGAGAAATAAATACGAGAAAGATTTTCCCTACTAAAATTATCATTTTTCCTACGACACGAGTAAATCACTCAAAACGATTAAATACGCTGATGGGATATTCAAAATAATTTTACAGCATCCAAAAATTACTAAATAGTAAAATTCGATTAACTGTCAAAATTACTCTTTGCAAGGTAAGAAATTTTGGGGTGTTACAAGTCTCACCCACTAAACCTAGCATGACCTTTTTTATCTGTCCAACTAGAATTTTGGCAATTACCTTGTATATACACCCAACCATACTAATAGGTCTAAACTCTGACATATTGTTTGCACCCTTTATTTATAAAATCAAAGCCACCTAAGTCACATTTACCTTTTTTGGAAGAAAATTCGAAGAAAAGAAATCAAGAACAAACTTAGAAAAGTCTTCACCAATCACATTCCATATGCTCTTTATAAACTTCAAGTTAAAACCATCATACCCAGGTGACTTTGTCGGATCACAGCACTAAACAACAATTTTTATTTCTTCTACAGTTGGCATAATTTCTAATGAGAGGGCTTGATCACAAGAAATACACGACAACATACCTTCTTGAAGTTCAATTTATGGTAGCAGGTCTTGCTTGTACAAGTCTTTAAAAAAATTTTCTTGCCTCTTTTTTGATACACTTTGGATCCTGAAAAACTCACCTTCCTACCTTCAACTTAAGAATCTATTTTTTCCTCCTTCTTGCAATAGCTAATGTATGAAAGTATTTTGTATTTCTATCTGACTCCTTAATGAATCTGTCTCTAGATAATTGTCTCCAATAATTTTCTTTCCTCCTATACCATATATCCAATTGACTTAAGAGCGTTTTCCTTCTAGCCTCATTGACTTCATCAAGATTTCCTTCCTCCGCCAAAGAATCAAGTCTAGACGTCTCTGCCTCCAAGCGATTAATGGAATTATCAATATGGTCAAACACATCCTTATTCCATTTCCTTAAAGGAATTTTTAGTCCTTTCAATTTTTCTACCACTGATGCACCTCCCAAATTTTTCCATTCCTCCTCCACCTTTTTAGCAAAATCCTTATGTGAAAACCATACATCTAATGATCTAAAGGGCTTCGGACCCCATCTCATATTTTTTGATTTGAGCAATAAAAGTGAATGGTCCGATATGGATTTTTTAATCCTTACAGCTTCAAATCCTAAAATTTTTCATACCACTCACTTTCAACAAAGACACGGTCCAATTTACTCTAAGATATTCCTCTAGCCCATGTAAATTTCCTTCCAATGAGAGGAATCTCCATGAGACCCATATTTTGTATCCACTCAGAAAAATATAAGATACTTGGAGTCATAGCACAACCACCTCTTCTTTCCTCAGGAAACAGAACTTCATTGAAATCTCCCATTATCATCATAAGAGCCAATACCACTCGCTTAAGCTCAATCAATTTCTTCCAAATTTCACTCTTTTCACTACGAGTGTGAGAACCATAAACCAGAACAATAGCTCAATGAAAATTGTTTTCTTGAATCACACCTTTTACACAAATCCACCTCTAACTTTTGACAATATTTCTTTGCTTAAAGAACTCTTTCTCCCACACACAAATTAGACCCTCACACTCATTTATAGTGTCCAATGCACATCATTCATAATCAATCACACCCCAAAAGCTTCGAATTTTATGGACAAAAAGTTTAGAATGTTTAGTTTCAACAAGCCCCAAGGACAAAATTTTCTTTTCAAACACGAATTTTTTCATAGCAGAACATTTTTCCCCACCCCAATTCCTCTAATATTCCAGCAGAGAATCTTCATAGAAACAAGCAAGAACACACTTGAGCAAAAATCCAAAAGCTCAACGCCTACCCCATTTTCCTCTCCTCGTTGAAACTTTCTTCCCTCCTTCCTTCCACAACGTCCTAGCATTGAAGAAAGCTAGGATCATTTCCTCCTCGTTTGCTACTACCAGCCCAGCTTTTTTCCCTACGTCCTACATACGTTGAGCCTCCACGAAGTCCTCTGCATCATTCCCCTGTTCAACGCCCATGGAAGAAGCTATTGGAACATCCTCGTTATTTCCTTCTATTTTTTGTGTCTTAATTGATTCTCTGAAGTCCTCTACAACTGGCTCCTTGTAGCTATAAGGTGACGGCCCAAAGCCTGGAGGACCCACTTGAGAGTTTGCACTCTCGGTCTCACTAATACAAATGGGACTTGATTCCACTTCATGTGCTGCCAGCCTTGCCATTCTATTTAGAAACGGGCTCTTATCTCTATTAGGCCCAGCAGAGGTCAACTGCAACTCAACAAGCACCTCTTCAGTCCTTGTATCATCCCCAGCGAGACCGTGCGCGTCAACACAAGAGAGGCCTTTTTCTTCAACATTAACTGTTCTTCACCAAAATTAATACTAGGACGCTGAAATCGATCCCACTTCTCATTCCCACCATATATTTCCAATGCATCATTACTTCCTTTAAACCCACCATCCGACTCATACTCTTCGCTAGAAGCCATAGTAAATGGTGTTACCGAAACAACTGAATCACCTTCTCTGGCAGAGTCTTATCCGAACCTCCATAATTTGCAGGCATCGTCGAAATGCACCACTGTTTTGAATTGCTATTGATCTTGTTCCACACATTCATAACATCACTTCCAATTTCCTTAACATAAACATCAAAACCTTTACCTCCAACTGAAAAATAAATCCAACCTTCAATATATGGCCAATATAACGTATCAACAAGGACTTTTGCAAAACCAAAAGAATTAGCAAATTCAGTGCTTCTATCAAAGCAAACAACCTCACCCCAACAATTTCCAATTTTTCTAATATTATCCCCAGACCATGTATGGGGATGAATACCAAGACAATTGATCCACACTCTCCTAGTTTTGTAATATTCTTCCTCAGACCATCTCCTATAATTGTTAAAGTAATTCTTCAACAAGTCTCCCCCCCCCACACATCTAATGCTTCCTCCATATCTTCCTTGGACGAAAAGGTCAAAAGAACCTTATACTTGCCCATATCCCTTACGTTTGAGATAGAAGACCACTCACTGATCAGCTTTGTAGCCAAGACATTGATATCCATAGGGTAAGAGGTTTCACCAACTATACTATTTTCCAGCCACCCAATCTTATCCTTACATATCTCACTTTTTATCACCTTTATCACTTCTTTTGGAAAATTTTTTATGCTTCGATCAATTCTTGAATTTTTCCTTTCGTCACATCTACCTATTTTTTCCCCTTATTTTCCTGCTGCATGGTAGCATCAGTTTCAACTACCTCTCTATAAGATCTCTCATCCCTAAGCTTCATCCAGTTTGCTTTTCCAGCCTTTGCTAAAACCTGTTGTGACACCTTATTAGTCACCACTTTTTTCTTAGGGGTCTTTCTTAAGAAGGCTATCTCTTTTACTGATATTGAGTTTCCTCTAATCACCAATCCATTTAGCCTCTCTACTGCTCTCAGCTTTATTTTTCCAATAGAAATGAACAAATCCAAAAGGCATGTCGCTATTTTTTTTCTTTTTTTCATGGGCAGGTACACATCTGCAATCTTCCCTTCATGTTTGAAAACTTGTCAAAGCCATAATCTAGACACTGACAATGGTAAGTTATCAACAAACAGAGTAGTTGTATTTTCCTCCACCAGTCGTACATGAGATCTCTGACCTTCCCTCCACACTCTTCTCCTCCCACTCACACCACCTCTCTCTCTTTCCTTACTCACTCATATTTGAGTTTGATAATACTCTTGTTTAATTTTTTGGTAATTTAGTATCAAACTTGTAATTCCATTTTTAGTATTTTTTAATGATTTGTTAAACAATTTTTATATATTTATTATAAATTTTAATTTATAAGAAATTTATACATTCTAATTAACATAAATGACCAACTATCAATTTACTTAAGGAAGTTACGTCAAAAATAAAAAATATACACAACAAACTAATCAATCAATTAATATAATTATATAATAATATAATAATCAATAAAAGAAAAATGCATGACTTAGAATTATGTTATGTGTCAATCCTACCTAACAACACATGTCATGATTTTCTACCATGTGGCAACTAGCCCCCCTATTTTCTTACCATGTGTCCCATTTTATTTTAAAAAAAATATCATTGCACAAGTGACATATCTATACATGTGTATGTTATATCTGCACACTAAAAACCCAATAAAGGAAATGAAAAATAATACTAAAAAATACGAATGAAATGAAATCAAAAAGCAAAAAGATAAAAAAAATAAAATTACAAAGAATTAGAACAAATAAATAGAAAAAATAATAGTCATTCAATATTCATAAAGCGAACCACCAATACCACGACCATCGACTGACAAAAAACCACCTCTAGATGACAATGCACTAATCAATCTCATTGGAAATTATTCACTCAATGACAAATTATCATGTGTTATTTAAATAACTTTTAATTTTGATTATTCATATATAATTATTTAGTCAAAATTTACTCTTCTCACTTTCTCACAATAAAAATTTATTTTTTTAAAATATGTCCCCTATGTATATATATTCTCTTTTTCCATCCATTCAATCAATTCCCTTTTTCTTCTTTTTTTTCCAAATTCTTTTATTTTTCTTTTCATGTATACAAAAGACAGGGTAGGGGGGGGGAAGAAAAAATGAAAGCAGCAAGTTAAATTTAATTCTAACTGCTAAGCACGTCGTGTTTGACTCATTGTCAAATGCTATTGTTTTTAAAAATATATTAACTAAAATAAAAAAAAATCGTTCAAAGTTTAATTAATAATAATAATAATAAAATCATTGATATCAATTAATAATATAATCAATCATAATAATATATAAAACGTGAATTGAATTTTTAAAATTATGCCAAGTAAATCTATCTTGTAGCACCAATATGCTATCAAAATGTTGGTTTATGTCATATTTTCCCCCTACACGTCTCACCAAAATAATTATTATAAAAAAATTTAAATTTTGCAACAAAGAACAATTTAAAATTTGAATATCTATAATTACCTTATCTTATTATAAATAGTTTAAAAATTTAATATGGATTAATATCTAATTTATATAAAGAATTTATTAATATCTTATTATATAATTCAAGTTTTTTGATATTTGAAATTCTTAATTTATTACGAATAATTTAAATTTAAATCTTTATTAATATCTTTTTTACAATAATAATTCATTAATATCTTTTTAAATTTTTTTTACCAATTTTTGTTAAAAAAAATATTATAACTCCATGGATTAATCTAGTAATAATAAAATGGTTATAAGTGGCATTATCCACTTTATTTATTCCTTAGAAGAAGAACACTAAAAACTCCATAAAGGAAATGAAAAATAATACTAAAAAATACAAATGAAATCAAATAAAAAATAAAAAAGAGAAATAGAAAATAAAATTACAAAGAATTAGAACAAATAAAGAGAATCATTCATTATTCATGAAGCAAACCACCAATACCACAGCTCTAGAGGCCATCGACCGACAGAAAACCACCTCTAGATGACAATGCACCAATCTCACTAGAAGCTATTCACTCGATAAGAAACCACCATGGGTCATTCAATATTTACAGTCAACCAAAAATTTTCCTCCTAGCTTTCACTTAATGATAGGAAACCATTAATTTCAGTCTCATATTATGGTGGCTCTAGAGTTGGAGTTTCTTTCCTTAGCGATTTCTTTCGAAATCTCATTAATTCCCCCCTCTCACCATCCCACAACATCCCATAAAGCAATCAACTGTAAACTTCTCAACATGCCATCGTATTCGATCTCACAACCACCGGAAGCCATCGTCTTCGATCTTAGTTTGGGGAGGGGGCTCTAATTGCGAAGCGACTATAGCAGTGGTTGCATGATGACTTTGGGGAGAGAGAGTGCGATGGTTGACGACTGGAATAGCGAAGGAGATGGCAGTTCAAGGATGGATGGGCTGATGGAATATTATGGTTGAATGGAGGCTTAGGGCATTCGTTACATAATTACTTAGGGCATTTGTAATTGATAAGCTTTATTTATTGTATAATTCATACAAATTCATTAAGTGTCCATTTAGTTCTTGGAATTGAACATGAAATTAGAGTTTGAAATTGAAATTGGACCTCTTAATTGTAAATTTTATATTTGAAATGTCATTTAGAATTGTAATTGTAATTCCATAAACCAATTCCATGAAATTGAAAAACAACTAAATTAAGTCTTTCTCAATTCTTAACATATACCATAAGAATTATTAATTTCATAACTTAAAAATTAATATATCTTTCTCTCTCTCTTTTTCTCCCTTCACATTTATTTATGAACAATCATATTTATTGAAATTCTATATTTATATAGAAATTTATTTTTATATTTATATAAAAATTATTATAATAACTATTTATTTTTTTCTAAAAAATTCATGAAAATTTTTTTGTGAAAAAATGACTATTATATTATAAAAATATTATTGTATGAATATTTTTTATTAATTTTAATTTTAATTTTGTAAATAATTTTTTAATATTTTAGATCATATCTTTAAACAATAAAATTATAATTAAATTTAGAATTATAATTTCTTATCTTAATTCTTTGATAACCACAAATATAGAATTTAAAATTTTAGACCAATTCTAATTCTGAAAGAATTAAAATTCTATATTTCAATTCCAATTCTGCTATCCAAACGGATGCTAAGTTATTTCCAATTCTGTCATATACACATTACAATTATGTTGTTGATTTTTAATCTAATTATATGATTATGTAATTGCTAACACTGTCACATGCCATCAAATTGGAATGATATAATTGTTTCTCATATGTAATCACTAATTATATGATTTTCATTTATTGTACAATTCATTCCAATTATATGATGTTTTAAATAATCACCATGGTATAATTTTTTACTAATTATGTAATTTCCAATTGATTCCATTTATTATGAAAGGGTGAGAGGAGTAAATTTTAATCATACAATCATACATGAATGATCAATATTAAATGTTATTTAAAGATCATATGACTATTAAAAAAGTTACATGCATTTATGTTCTAACATTGATTGTTTATGTAAGATTTAATGATTAAGATTCATTCCTCTCACATCTTACAATAAATATTTCTCTCACCAGAAGCTCCTTATATATATATAAGGGACATATTTAGTGAAAAGAATTTTTATTGTTAGAGAGTAAAAGGAGTAAATATTGATCATGCAATCATATATGAATGGTCAAAATTAAAAGTTACTTAAAGGTCATGTGACCACTTAAAAAAATCACATGCATTTATATTCTAATCGTGACCATTCATGTAAGATCCAATGGTCAAGATTCACTCATCTCACTTATTACAATAAACACTCCTCTCACATATATGCTCAATATATATATATATATGGTGAGAAGAGTTTTTTTTATGAAAGAGTGAGATGAGTAAATCTTGACCATACAATCATACATGGATAGTCAAGATTAAAAGTTACTTAAAAGTCATGTGACCATTTAAAAAAGTTATATGTATATATGTTCTAATCTTGACCATTCATGTAAGATCTAATGGTCAACATTCACTCTTCTCACCTCTTACAATAAACACTCTTCTCACCAGATTCGTTCCCTATATATATATATATATAGTAAGAGGGTGACATGAATAAATCTTAACTATACAACTATACATGGATGATCAAGATTAAAAATTACTTAAAGGTCACGTTACCACTTAAAAATGTCTTTAAGTGATCATATGTATTTATGTTCTAATCTTGACCATCCATATAAGATCTAATGATTAAGATTTACTACTCTCACTAACTCACAATAAAAACTCTTCTCTCTAACATATATATATATATATGGGACATATCTAGTGATAGAAGTTTTTATTGTGAGAATGTAAGATGAATAAATCTTGACCATACAATCATACATAGATGATCAAAATTAAAAGTTACTTGAAGATCATGTAACTACTTAAAAATGTCACATGTATTTATATTTTAATATTGATCATTCGTATAAAATTTAATGGTTAAGATTCACTCCTTTCACCTATTACAATAATCACTTCTCTCAACAGATACACTCCCAATATATATATATTCTCTTTTTTTCATCCATTCAATCAATTCCCTTTTTCATTTTTTTTCAAATTCTTTTATTTTTCTTTTGAGGTATACAAAAGACAGGGTAAGGGGGAAAAAAAAAAGAGAAAATGAAAACAGGAAGTTAAATTTAATTCTAACTACTAAGCACGTCGTCTTTGACTCATTATCAAATGCTATTGTTTTTAAAAATTTATTAACTAAAATTAAAAAAATAAAATCTTTCAAAGTTTAATTAATTAATAATAATAATAATAAAAAAATTATCAATATCAATTATAATATAATCAATCATAATAATATATAAAAGGTGAATTGAATTTTTAAAATTATGCCAAGTAACAAATCTATTTTGTGGCACTAATATTTTATCAAAATGTTGGTTTATGTCATATTTTCCCCCTACACGTCTCACCAAAATAATTATTATAAAAAAATTTAAAATTTTGCAACAAAAAACAATTTAAAATTTGAATATCTATAATTATCTTATCTTACTATAAATAGTTTAAAATTTGAATATTGATTAATATCTAATTTATAAAAAGAATTTATTAATATCTTATTATATAATTCAAGTTTTTGATATTTGAAATTCTTAATTTATTACGAATAATTTAAATTTAAATATTTATTAATATCTTTTTATAATAATAATAATTCATTAATATCTTTTTACATAATTTAAATTTTTAAATTTTTATTATTTACCAATTTTTTTTTACAGTTTTTTTTACCAATTTTTGTTAAAAAAAATATTATAACTCCATGGATTAATCTAGTAATAATAAAATGGTTATAAGCGGCATTATCCACTTTATTTATTCCTTAGAAGAAGAACCTGAATGCCATTTCGTCCATATTCACAACAACATCTCCCAAGTCCCAACAACTTCATTAAGATAAAAAGGCTCTGTCTTCAACATTGTAAGATGCTCTGTTCAGCTGAAATCACCTCCACGCAGAAAAACGTTATCGAAGATGGGTAACATGAAGAGCGAGAAGAAGCCATTGTTGCAGGATCTGATTGAGAATATAGGAGGCTGTGCTGTTATGGATGGAGGATTCGCCACCCAGCTCGAACGCCATGGAGCTTCCATCAATGACCCTCTTTGGAGTGCTCTCTGTTTGATCAAAGAACCACATCTTATCAAGAAGGTTTTTTTCTTTTTTGGGTTTCCTTCTCTTCTTTCCCTGTCTCTGCTTCACTTTCATAATCCTGGGTTTTGTTTTACATGTCTGTGTGATGATGAGTCTTGATTGGATTTGTGTTTTTGGGTTTGTTTAGGTTCACTTGGAATATTTGGAGGCTGGTGCAAATATATTGGTGACTTCATCTTACCAGGTAAAGTTTGTGACTTTGCATTGACATGACAACCTTAGGAATTTTTGGTTCAATCTTCTTTCTATGCATTGGATCAGTATTTGAAACTTTTGGGGAATCTGTTTTTTTGGGATTGTTTATGAGGGCAAGGAATATTTTTCCATGATGAGTTGATGGTGAAGTAATATGAAGATTTATTTCCAAAAGCTTTGTGCTTTGTGCTTTGTGGTGTCTCTGTTATGTTTGAAGTTGCCATGAAACTTAGATGAATATTTTGCAAAACTTTCAAAAGCCTTGGTTTGCTTATTCATGCTCATTTTGCAAACTACTGCTAGGAGTGTACTAAGGATCTATGCCTTTCTACACTGCATGAATAATTGTGATGGACCCTGATAATAATATGTTCGTATCATTAAAATGGCAGATCAGAACAATCTGTAGCTATAAAGTGAATAAGAAATTCATAAGTACAGGGAATCTTGGGGTTCAATCATCCTCTGAGATTCATAAGTGAATATCAACCTCAGAGGATTTGGAATAAACAAGAGAAGTGCCTTCTAAGAATTCGCTTGTGATTTTCTACTTTCATTGCTTTGAGTCACAGAAGCAGACATTTTAAATCTCTATTCCAAGGTTGAAATCTTAATTTTGAAGCAGAGAAGTTATGGACCTTTTGTTGTTCAGATGTTATTATCATGCAATGTTTGCAATTTTACCTTTTTCTAATAAAATTTTCCATAATTATAGGCTACCCTTCCTGGATTTTTGTCCAAGGGGCTGTCCATTGAAGAAGGGGAGTTGCTACTAGAGAGGAGTGTCAAATTGGCAATTGAAGCCCGTGACAGTTTCTGGAACTTGGCTAAAAGAAATCCTGGACATAAATATAGAAGGGCTTTGGTTGCAGCTTCCATTGGAAGCTATGGAGCTTATCTTGCTGATGGCTCGGAGTACAGGTGCTTCTACACTCCTTAAAAATTTGACAGTTTGGTTCCTATCAATCTTGCAGAGTAACTACTTTGTGTATTTTTAGAATGTTGACAGAACTTAGTCATGTTAATATCTTCTTGTAGTGGCTGCTATGGACCAGATGTGAGTTTGGAGAAGTTGAAGGATTTTCACCGCCGCAGATTGCAAGTTCTTGTTGAAGCTGGTCCAGATTTGCTTGCTTTTGAGACCATTCCAAACAAACTTGAAGCTCAGGTCTTCTTCTTCTTCTTCTTCTTCTTCCTTTTTTGTCTTTTTCTTTTTTGGCCATTGAACATGTTTCATAGATAAGTATACCTTGCAGTAATTCCTTAAAATAATTTACTGCAAACCAATACAAGTGGATGGATATCTTTATTGGACCATATTATAAATCTTAGGAACACCATGAAACTAGGATTCTTCTATTCTGTAATTTTTCCACTGCTCTCACATTTCTTTAATGACATTTGTTTTACAAAATCAATAGTATTTGATCACACTCTCTTACTGCTTTGGTTCTTTTAATCCAATAAATATACACACTTTGAATTTTCTTTATTTTGTAAAATTAGTTCTATTTCATGAAGTGAAATCTCTTTGGCATTTGACTGTTGTCATGGTAGTCCTCAATGTTGCATCTTAACAATTGGATACATAATTTGTAAATTCCTTGATAATAAAGAAAGCATAAAAACCAAAATTGAAAAATATTGACAGTGATGTTTTATCTTCATGCCATGGAATTCTTACCTAGTACACTGAAGTATCTCTTTCTCCTTATTAAAATTACTTTTATATCTTGGAGTACAAAATTTTCTTCCATCTAAATAGTGATACAGAGGTTGGAATCTGTTCAAATAGTAAATTATGTTCCAGTTTTAGTTAAAACTCAATAGTGATACACAGGAAACATAAGATGCCAATTGCTGCATTATGTTAATTCATTTTGAATACTAAATTTGAGAATCATCTGATTTGCAAAACCCGCAATAATGTCAACGTATGTGCATCAACCTGAAATTAGCAATGACCCGGAGAGAGAAAAGACAAAGCACGCAAACCATGATCCTGCTCTTTTAGGTTGATTCCAGGAGCCTACGATGAAAAAAATAAACAGGCTATGATCGGCCAAACCAGCAGGCTACTCATGATTCAACTACCTAATAATCTATCTAATAAAACAAAGCACCCAAACCATGATTCATTTTTTTTTTCAAATTATTTGTTGTGTAATCTTACCCTGTCAATCAATTGAGCATAGGAATTATCAATAATGATCAGATGAAACAAATGTATGTAGAAAAGAAAGTTGTGTCTTGACTTTCTAGTGATCTGATAGGCATTCATCTTGACTGAAATAGAAATCATGATTGTAGGCTAAAGTCATATTTATAAGATTGGTAATGCTACGTTTCTAATTCTTTCACTATCAAGCTGAACTCTTTTTATTTTTGTGTTTTTCAATTCTAATTTATACAAAATCTAGGAAGCTTCTCTGGTATTCATTTTCAAAATATCATATTGCAGGCTTGTGTTGAATTGCTTGAAGAAGAAAATGTCCAAATCCCATCTTGGATCTCTTTTACCTCTGTAGATGGTGAGAATGCTCCCTCAGGAGAGAGTTTTAAGGACTGCCTTGAAGTAATAAATAAGAGTAACAAGGTAGATGCAGTTGGTATAAACTGTACACCTCCCCATTTTATGGAAAGTCTCATCTGCAAATTTAAACAGGTAACTGTTAAATCTCATGTCATTAATTTTTGAATACTTGAAAAAGAATGTGTCCATTATCAGAGAATGAAAAGTTTATAATCTTATCCCTCCAGTTGACAAACAAGGCAATCATTGTGTATCCCAATAGTGGGGAGGTATGGGATGGTAGAGCCAAAAAATGGCTGGTAAGCTAGGTTTCTCTCTCTCTCTCTCTCTCTCTCTCTCTCTCTCTCTCTCTCTCACACACACACACACACATGTTCCCACTAATTGCTATGTTTCATAAGTTAATCAAGTGTTTTCCTATTTGTTTCAATCGACAGCCATCTAAGTGTTTTGATGATCATGATTTCGGATTTCATGCAACAAGATGGCGTGATTTGGGAGCTAAAATCATAGGAGGCTGTTGCCGAACTACGCCTTCCACCATTCAAATCATTTCAAATGCTTTAAGAGAAAAATCTTAAATGTGCTCATTGCTGTAATTGTTTTTGACAAATTGCGTGATTTTGTCTAGGCATTTTATGTAATTTAGTTTTAAATTTTAATCGGTTGAAGCTTGTTCATTCAGTTGAAAGGAATTCGTTTCCTTTAACATAAGAATTTAAAGACAAGTGCGTAGTTACGTATTAACTTGCCATAAGCCTGAATACATCTATAAATCAACCCACGTGAAAATTTTAGCCATTTTCATAAGCAATTTTTTTGCTCAATTCTGTTAATAAATGGTAATGTTTTGATTCTCAATTTAATTCAAGTATAGAGGAAAAGTCTTGTCTACTATAAATTATATCATGAATTCTCAATTGTAATTTAGTTATACGCTGTAAGTTCAACTGTGATTAATTACACGAGATGGTTAAATTTATTTACCAAAAAGATTATTATAATCATTCAATACCTAGACAAGTTCAAATTTTTGAAATCACCGTATTTGATAATTGATAAGATCCTTTTAAATATTTTTTTATAAACAATTTTCAAAATACTTACAGAAATTCCGAATTGAACCAAGTCACATGTTTGATTGAGTAAATTGTCTTCTTTCTTAAACATCACATGTTTGATTATGAATGTTGAATTTTTTTGAACTGAAAATGATAGAAATATGCCTTGTGAGATTTTGAGTCTATCGATGAATGGATTGAATATCTGTACCATTCTCTTCTTTCTTGTATGATTTTTTCTCATGGAAATGTTACTCTAGAACTTGCTATGATTCTTTTTTAGACTACTTTTTCACATGGATACATAAACATGATTGAGTCAATTTTCTTGAATTAACTACTTTGACCAAATAGCCAATCTTGCATATTTTCTTTTCCTTAACCCCTTTGAACTTATTTAACCATTCTTTGTTTCGAACTCATTATGTGTCTTAAATGAAAAATCATGTTCTTACCTGACCTTAGGGAATAAGAGAGCATTGACTTTGTTGTCAGATGAGTTTCTTGAATAAGTGTGGGGGTATGTGTGCAAGTATTTCTAAAAAAAAAAAGAGCTGACCAATGGATGTTTGGAAATAACAGGAATAGAAGGAAAATACTCATGCCTAACAATGAATTCAATCTACTATATTGGCATTGATCTTTAACAAAATATTAGTCAAATATTGGTCATTGTCCTCTATGAGAAGGAAACAAATAGAGAAGGAATTAAGAAAATCTTGGGAAAGTTAGACTGAATGTTCTCAAACATCTTCTCCACTCTAACTGTAACATAATGTTCTTTTATTCTCTTTGGTATTTAACTTGTCATATCTATATTATTTCCTCCTTTACTTTGACCCCGTTATAACCTTGAATAAAGTCCTCATGATTTGTGTATACATGTTGTTTTTGAATAGCGGATAAGTAGAAGATAAGTAAGCTTATGGTAGTGCAATTATTCATGAGTTGAATAGAGTGAAATACTAACCTTTTAAAACACTTAAGAAATTGAGAGTGAATTCTGTGAGGATCTATCATTATTGATTCATTCTTTTCAACTGAAGTTTCCTTGTTTGTTGGTTTGATATGCGAAGAAATGTTACCTCATGATTGTTTAGATCCCTTTATTGTCTAGTTGCTCTTCTTGAGTCATTAAATTCTTTAGAATTTTTAGTTTTTGAGTTTTTGAGTCTGTGTCGTTTTTCTTTGGTTTTTGTCTTTTGTGTTTTGCCTAGGAGTGCAAAAGTTAAGTGTGGGAGAATTTAATAATACTGTATTTTATATATTTTATAATCCTCTCACTAGGCTTCTTAAGGTTCAATTAGGTTTAATTAAGTTGGTTTTGACACATTTTATGATATTGAACCGAATTGGATCACTAAACAAATTATTGCATAAATTAGTCTTAATTATCTCTTTGGCAGTGTTTAGTAAACTGACTATAACTTGAGTTGCAAATATATGATTGATGTGATTTTGGTCTTGTAGGAAAGCTTAGACAATTTCCTACAACTTTCATGAAAAACACAAAACTCGGATCAGACTCCTTGGAGGTGATATTAGGCTTTGAAGTCAGAACGGAGGAGCTGAAACTGGGTCTAAACACTCTACAGTAATTGGACCATATCTTGAGTTTTAAGAATGATTTTGGACTCAAACCAAATCCATTTTAAAGCAAAGATCCAGGCTTACAACTTTCATGAAGATCACTTTTCTCAAAAATGAAAAAAAACTAGACACACGACTGTGCATTTGCTCAATAATAATAATAATAATAATAATAATAATAATAATAATAATAATAATAATAATAATAAAAAAAAGTCGAAACTTAATCATTAAGATTTGTTCTGTAGCTCTAAGTGCCATTTCACTGTAGATGCAATTTGCATTCCACTGTAGCTCCAATTTGTTTTCCTTGTAGCAAATTTGCTTATAAATAGGCCTTCACATTTCAAAAGAAAGGGAGCATTCGGGGAGGCTCTAGCAGGGGGGATTCTGGGCAGTGCCCAGCCTCTCTTCCTCCTCCCTTCATTTTTCTTTCTCTTTCTTTTTCTCTTTTTCTTTCTTCTAGACTGGAACTTATTTACATATAGACTAGAAGAAAGAAAAAAAAAAGAAAAAGAAAAAGAAAAAAAAGTGAAAGGAGGAGGAAGAGAGGCTGGGCACTGCCCAGAATCCCCCCTGCCAAAGCCTCCCTGAATGCTCCCTTTCTTCTGAAATGTGAAGGCCTATTTATAGGCAAATTTGCTACAAGGAAAATAAATTGGAACTACAGTGGAATGCAAATTGCATCTACAGTGAAATGGCACTTGGAGCTACAAGAACGAAACTTAATGATTAAGTTTCTGACTTTTATTATTATTATTATTATTATTATTATTATTATTATTATTATTATTATTATTATTATTAGCAAATGCACAGTCGTGTGTCCAGTTTTTTTCATTTTTAAGAAAAGTGGTTTTCATGAAAGTTGTAGGCCTAGATCTTTGCTTTAAAATGGATTTGGTTTGAATCCAAAATCATTCTTAAAACTCAAGATATAATCCAATTACTGCATAGTATTTAGACCCAGTTTCAGCTCGTCTGTTCTGACTTCAAAGCCCAATATTACCTCCAAGGAGTCCGATTTGAGTTTTGTGTTATTCATGAAAGTTGTAGGGAATTGTCTAAACTTTCCTACAAAATCAAAATCACATCAATCAGATATTTACAACTCAAGTTATAGGTAGTTTACTAAATACTGCCAAAGAAATAATTAAGACTAATTTATGTAATAATTTTTTTAATGATCAAATTCGGTTCAATATCATAAAATGTGTAAAAAAACTAACTTAATTAAACCTAATTGAACCTTAAGAAGCCTAGTGAGAGAATTATAAAATGTATAAAATACAGTGTTATCAAATTAAGGATAGTTGTGTGAATAATTATGTAAAAAAAAAACGCCAGAACTAAGTTTCTACTGTAGTGTCACTGTTCATCCAAATTGAAATTCATTGTTCATCCAAATTGAAATTCACTGTTCATCTGAATAAAAAAAACAAAAGTTACAAAAAAAATAAAATGGAGAGATTTCTCCCACTGAGTTAGGATGTACAAAAAGTAAAAGGGAGAGTTTCTCCCACTATTAGTATGTAAAAAAAATAATAATAAAAAAAAGAAAATGTTTCCCCACTAAGTTAATATATACAAAAAATAAAAGGAAGAGTTTTTCTCATAAAGTTAGTATGTACGAGAAAATAAAAAGAAGAATTATTCTCACTTTGTACAAAAAATTAAAAGAAAGAATTACCCTCTTGAGTTAATATGTACAAAAAAAATAAAAGACTTAACTTTTTTATATTATTAATTTTTTCTTTTTTTATTTTTTATTTTTTCCTTTTTTTTCATTTTTTTATTTTTTATTTTTTTCATTTTTTTATTTTTTTTTTTTTTTTATTTTTTTATTTTATTATTATTATTATTTTTTAATATATAAAAATTTGAAGATAAAAAGCAAGTTTTGGTTTCATGTGGCTGTCTCCAATTTTTGTTTTGTTTTGGTTTTTTTATTCAGATGAACAACAAATTTCAATTTGGATGAACAGTAAATTTCAATTTGGATGAACAGTGATGCTATAGTAGAAACTTAACCATTAAGTTTCAGACATTTTTTTAACATTATTTACACTATTCATTCAAATTTTTTTATTCACACTATTTATATACTATTCATGCACTATTCACTCACTATTCATGCATTATTCACACTATTCATGTACTATTCACACACTATTTTTTTACCCACACTACTTAGTGCGTTAATATGTACAAAAATATTTACACCAGACATTTGTTCTTCAAATCAATTCCCCGATAATGGTGCCAAAAACTTGATGCACAAATTTTTCAACCAAGTCTACAAATTTGATGCGGGATTAATTATTGCATTGCGAACCCAAGTGCAGATTGTCTTAAGTAATAAATTTCTCAGGAGTCTGAGGTCGATCCACAAGGAATTGATGAAGATTAATTAAGGTAAGGTAAATATTTTGTTACTATGGTAAAAAATTATTTACTTGAGTAAAAAGATCCACTCTTAGTAAATAAAGTAAAGGTAAGATTAATTTCTTTTATAATTCAATTAGAATTATCGCAATATGGAGGTTCCAATCGAAAAATATAACGTTAAAAGTCCATTAAAATAATATACGTAATTATATTATGTTTCCTTTAATTATTATCACAACTTGTAAATGGGTTAAAATATTCACTGTATCAAAATCTTGTCTACAACAAATCAAGAACTCCTCTTTACAAGGTTAGTTTCTAAATTATCAGAAACAAAATATAACACATATAATAACGACTGAAAATATAAAACATTAAAACACAAGAGAGAAATAAATCTAACCTTATTTTATTACCAAGAGCTTCATACTTTGACCCAAATAGATTGAAACTTATTTACACATAGATTAGAAAAGAAAAAAAGAAAAAAAAAGTAAAATCCCCTCTGTCTCTCCCCCCCCCGAATATGTCCTTCGTTTCATGCATCCAACACCTATTTATAGGCAAATTTTGGGGTGCTACGGAGAAAACAAATGGGATGAATAGTGAAATACAAATTGCATCTATAGGAACGAAACTTAATGATTAAGTTTCTGACATTGTAGGCTTTTTTATTATTATTATTATTATTATTATTATAATTGAGGAAATGTGTATAGCCGTGTCTCCTGTTTTTTTTCATTTTTGAGAAAAGTGGTCTTCATGAAAGTTGTAGGCCTGGATTTTAGCTTTAAAATGGCTTTAGTTTGAGTCCAAAATCATTCTTAGAACTCAAGATATGGTCCAATTACTGTAAAATATTTAGGCCCGGTTTCAGCTCTTCTGTTCTGACTTGCAAGCCCAATATCACCTCCAAGGAGTTCGATCTGGGTTTTATGTTCTTTATAAAAGTTGCAGGAAATTGTCTTTACTTTTCTACAAGACTAAAATCACATCAATCAGATATTTGCAACTCAAGTTATAACTAGTTTACTAAACATTACCAAAGAGATAATTAAGGCTAATTTATGCAATAATTTGTTTAATGATCCAATTCTGTTCAATATCATAAAATGTGTCAAAACCAACTTAATTAAACGTAATTGAACCTTAAGAAGTGTGTTAGATACCAAATTCATGCCATTTTGTTATTTGATTATCTTGTTGTAATTTTCTTTTATTCTAAATTGAAGTTATGTTCTTCTTTTTCTTTTTCTTCTTCTTCTTTTTCTTCTTCTTCTTCTCTCTTCCTTTCTTCTTGTCTATGAGTAACTAAGTTTCATTTTGCTTGGGGTGAAAGAGTGAAGCTCTTGGTAATGAAATAAAGTTAGATTAATTCTTTTATAACTCAATTAGAATCCACACATAACAGGGGTTCCAATCAGAAAATACAACGTTCAAAGTTCATTAAAAATTATATACGTAATTATATTTGAAAATAAGAGAGAAGAAGAAGAAGAAGAACATAATTTCAATTTAGAACAAAAGAAAATTACAACAAGATAATCAAATAACAAAATGACATGAATTTGGTATCAAACACAACCATTTACTCATTGGTTTAGCTTGATGCACAAATTTTTTAACCAAGTCTACAAACTTGATGCGAGATTAATTATTACATTGCGAACTCAAGTACAGGTTGTCTTAAGTAATAAATTTCTCGGGAGTCCGAGGTTGATCCACAGGGAATTGATGAAGATTAATTAAGGTAAGATAAATATTTTGTTATTATGGTAAAAAAATTATTTATTTAGGTAAAAAGATCCACTCTTAGTAAATAAAGTAAATGTAAGATTAATTCCTTTTATAACTCAATTAGAATCCTCGCAACATGGAGGTTCCAATCGAAAAATACAACGTTAAAAGTTCATTAAAATAATATGCGTAATTAGATTATGTTTCCTTTAATTATTACCACCACTTGTAAATCGGTTAAAGTATTCATTGTGCCAAAATATTATCTACAACAAATCAAGAACTCCTATTTATAAGGGTAGTTTCTAAATTATCAGAAACAAAATATAACACGTATAATAATTACTTGAAAAATATAAAACATTAAAGCACAAGAGAGAAATAAATCTAACCTTATTTTATTACCAAGAGCTTTATATTTTCACCCAAGCAGACTGAAACTTATATACACATAGACTAGAAGAAAGAAAAAGAAAAAAAGAAAGAGAAAGAAAAGTGAAGGGAGGAGGAAGAGAGGAGTGCCCAGAATCCCCCCTGCCAGAGCTTCCCTGAATGCTCCCTTTCTTCTGAAATGTGAAGGCCTATTTATAGACAAATTTGCTACAGGGAAAACAAATTGGAGCTACAGTGGAATGCAAATTGCATCTACAGTGAAATGGCACTTGGAGCTACAAGAACGAAACTTAATGATTAAGTTTCTGGCTTTTATTATTATTATTATTATTATTATTATTGAGCAAATGCACAGTCGTGTGTCCAATTTTTTTCATTTTTGAGAAAAGTGATTTTCATGAAAGTTGTAGGCCTGGATCTTTGCTTTAAAATGGATTGGGTTTGAGTCCAAAATCATTCCTAGAACTTAAGATATGGTCCAATTACTGCAGAGTGTTTAGACCAGATTTCAGCTCCTCTGTTCTGACTTCAAAGCCTAATATCACCTCCAAGGAGTCCGATCTGAGTTTTGTGTTCCTCATGAAAGTTGTAGGGAATTGTCTAAGCTTTCCTACAAGACCAAAATTACATCAATTAGATATTTGTAACTCAAGTTATAGCCAGTTTACTAAACACTACCAAAGAGATAATTAAGGCTAATTTATGCAATAATTTGTTTAATGATCCAATTCGGTTCAATATCATAAAATGTGTCAAAACTAACTTAATTAAACCTAATTGAATCTTAAGAAGTCTAGTGAAATGATTATAAAATGTATAAAATATAGTGTTATTAAATTCTCTCACACTTAACTTTTGCACTCCTAGGCAAAACACAAAAGACAAAAACTAAAGAAAAACGACACAGACTCAAAAACTAAAAACTCTAAAGAATTTAATGGCTCAAGAAGAGCAACTAGATAATCAAAGGATCAAAACAGTCATGAGGTAACATTTCTTCGTATCTCAAACCAATAAATAGGGAAACTTCAATTGAAAAGAATGAATCAAGAATGATAGATCCTCACAGAATTCACTTTCAATCTCTCAAGTGTTTAAAAAGGTTAGTATTTCACTCTATTCAACTCATAAATAATTGCACTACCATAAGTTTGTTTATCTTCTACTTCTCCGCTACTCAAAAACAACATGTATACACAAATTATGAGGACTTTATTCAAGGTTATAACGGGGTCAAGGTAAAGGAGGAAGTAATATAGATATGACAAGTTAATTACTAAAGAGAATAAAAGAACATTATGTTACAGTTAGAGTGGAGAAGATGGTTGAGAATATTCAGTCTAACTTTCCCAATATTTTCTTAATTCCTTCTCTGTTTGTTTCCTTCTCATAAAGGACAATGACCAATATTTGACTAATATTTTGTTAAAGATCAATGCCAATATGGTAGATTGAATTCATTGTTAGGCATGAACATTCTCCTTCTATTCCTGTTATTTCCAAACATCCATTGGTCGGCTTATTCTATGCTTAAGACACACAAAATAAAGAGGAAAAAAATGAAATTAAAATACTAGGGATCTGACGTCACTTTGTATTTCTTTCTTAAAAAAAACAAAAACAAAAAAAAAAACAAAAAAAGGGGAAGCATGTTTCTTAAGCATATTTCTTAATGTCAAACTCTTCTGACACAAGCCAACCTACCAATATAGGAGCTATCTTTACCTTTTCCTATTCTCTTCCCTATTTGAACACTACATTTCCTTCACTTTCCTTCAACTCAAAATCATTCAAAGAGAGTGTGAGTGTAGAAATGGAGGAAGCTTATTCTTCTTTTATTTGTAGACTTACCAATGTCTGTGTATTTTGTGGGTCAACTTATGGGAAGAGTTAGAGTTTGTACAAGCTGCAAGCACTCTTGATCGAACACGTACTACAAGGAACATTCGTGTAATATATGGGGGAGGTTCTCGTGGGTTAATGGGGGCTGTATTACTTTCTGCATATATAAGAGACAATCAGGTTTTAGGTATCATTCCTAGAGCTTTAACACAAAAGAACATCACTGGAAGGACACTTGGAATGGAACTTCAAGTATTATCAATGGATGAACGAATAAGGACAATGCTTGTAAACTCTGATGCATTCATAGCCTTACCAGGTGGTTTTGGTACTTTGGAAGAAATTTTTTAAATTGTCTCTTGGGTCCAATTGAACATCCACCATAAACTCAGAGGTTTGTTGAATGTTAATAATTTTTTTGATAATTTGTTATATTTTGTTGACCATGCTGTGGAACAGAGCTTTATCACACCTTTGGCAAAACGACTCCTTATCTTTGCTTCCAATGTTGATGAGTTAATTGATAAATTAGAAGTTTTTGTTTATGAACCTGATCCAGTAACATCGTAAATAGATTAGTCAGAAGGAAGTGGTGAGGGAAGCAGTATGAAAAGCAAGCCAGATCAGACACTCCAACTATTTAAATAATTACAAGCTTTGATTTTATTTATTGTACTTTGTTTCTGTTTAAATTTGTGTGAGATTTTTCTTTTCAGTAATTGTAACAATAGGTACTATTTTCTGTCCTTTACTTTTTTATGTTTTAACATTGAGGACAATGTTGTGATCTAGTTGGGGGAAAGATAGTTGTGTGAATAGTTGTGTAAAAAAAAAAGAGTTGACCAATGGATGTTTGAAAATGAAAATAATAAATAATAATAAAATGAAAAAAATGAAAAAATGAAAAAAATAAAAAAATAAAAAAATAAGAAAAATAATAATATAAAAAAGTTAAGCCTTTTATTTTTTGTACATATTAACTCAAATGAGGGTAATTCTTCTTTTTAATTTACGTACATTAGGGGGTAATTATCTCTTTTATTTTACGTACATACTAACTTTGTGGAGAAAACTCTTCCTTTTATTTTACTCAGTATATACTAACTTAGTGGGGGAACCTTTCCTATTTATTATTATTTTTTGTTCATACTAACAAAGTGAGAGAAACTCTCCTTTTACTTTTTGTACATCCTAATTCGAAAGTGGGAAAAATCTCTCCCTTTTATTTTTTTTGTACATACTAACTAGTGAGGAAACTCTCCTTTTACTTTTCTGTAATTTAATTTTTGTATTTTTATTTATTTATTTTATTTTCTGTATATGGTGGTTGATTTTATACCATACATTTGTTATTTTTTTTTTATGGTTGGTTTATTACCACACCTATGTAAATATACTTATTTGGTGGTTAGTTTATTACCACACCTTTATATATATAGATATATTTTGTGGTTGGTTACTACTCTACCTTGTTAATATTTATTTACTACATATTAATATATATATTTGGTGGTTGAGTTATACCACACCTTTGTAAATATATAATTAGTGGTTGGTTTATACTACATATTTGTTAATATTTAATGGTAAGTTTATACCGAGTCTACTTGTTAATATTATTATTAGTAGTTATCATGATAAGTTTATACCGTCTACTTGTTAATATTAATTTTATTATTATTATTATTATTTTCTTTTTACTATGACAGGTTTATCTTTTTTTAAATATTTTTTTTAAAATTTGAACTCTGTATATATTTTTATTTTATTCTTCTTATTTCTTTTTCTCTTTTATCATGTGTAGTTAAATTTATGTGTTTTTAGGGTGAAAACATAACTTAATTCAATTGACATGTATTAAGATTGAAATTCTAATTAACTCTTTTTTATTCAATTTGAGTGCTTATTACTCTTTGTAGAATCGGAAGGTTTGCATATGACCTAAACCATAAATAATAAAGTGTCATGATTTATAATTGTCTAGGAATGGAGGTTATAGGTTGTGTGGGAGAACTGTGGTATTTTTCATGAGAATCCAAAGAGTAAGGATCATGCCTTTAAGAGTTAAGGTTTAGATCAATGAATTAAATGAAAATTAATTACTGATTCTCCCCATCAATTGAATGATTAGAAATTGATTAGAAGGAAGGTCCCAAAGCTACTCTATTATTTATGATAGATTATTGAATCAAGTGAAGTCAAATCCCTAGCATTTTAATTTTATATGTTTTAAATTGTTCTTCAGTCTTAGGAATCTGACTCAAAAAGACCTTATTTGCCAATTTATAAGAAAATTGGATGGGAAGCTTATCCTTGACTCATAGAAGGCGTTTAAGCCGTTACTAGACGTAAAGCCAGAGGAAAATGTGAGCCACAATCACAACTATATGTATATATTTTGGCTTTGTTTAAATTTGTGTGAGCTTTCTCTTTTCAATAATTGTAACAACAGGTACTTTCTTCTCTCCTTTACCTTTTTATGTTTTAACATTGAGGACAATATTGTGATCTGGTTGGGGGGAAGGATAGTTGTGTGAATAGTTATGTTAAAAAAAACATAATTTTTTTTTCCGGAAGTATGTTTATTAATATATTTGTCGTGTTTACTAATAGTTAAACCAATTAAGGATGGTAGAGTAAAGAGTAAATTTTGCTGTGAATGTAATTTTACTCTTGAGACGCATCTAGATTGGGGTAGATAACTTTGTTGTGTTGAAGTAGCAAATGGATTCAGGGAAATTTGCATGATTGAGTAAATTATCTTCTTTCTTAAACATCACATGCTTGGTTATAAATGTTGAATTTTTTTGGATTGAGAATGATGGATATATGCCTTATGAGATTTTGAGTCTATCGATGAATGAATTGAACTTCTGTACCATTCTCTTCTTTCTTGTGTGATTTTTTTTTGCACTTATGGAATTGTTACTCTAGAACTTGCTTTGATTCTTTTTTAGGCTACATTTTTACATGCATACATAAACATGATTGAGACAATTTTCTTGAATTAACTACTTTGACCAGATAGCCAATCTTGCATATTTTCCTTTGCTTACCCCTTTGAGCTTATTTGACCATTCTTTGTTTCTAACTCATTACGTGCCTTAAATGAAAAACCATGTTCTAACCCAGCCTTAGGGAATAAGAGAGCATTGACTTTGTTATTTGATGAGTTCTTGAGTAAGTATGGGGATGCATGTGCAGATTGATAATAAAAAAAAGAAAAAAAAAAGAGCTGATTACTGCTGTAATTAAAAGAATGCACCATGTGATATATTCATACCTAGAATGGGAATGGATGCTTGGAAACAACAGGAATAGAAGGAGAATGTTCAAGCCTAACAATGAATTCAACCTACTAATTGATCTTTAACAAAACATTAGTCAAATATTAATCATTGCCCTTTATGAGAAAGAAACAAACAGAGAAAGAATTAAGAAAATCTTGGGAAAGTTAGACTGAATGTTCTCAAACATCTTCTCCACTCTAACTGTAACATAATGCTCTTTTATTCTCTTTGGTATTTAACTTGTCATATCTATATTACTTCCTCCTTTACCTTAACCTCATTATAACCTTGAATAAAGTCCTCTTGATTTTTGTGTGCATGTTATTTTTGAGTAGCGGAGAAGTAGAAGATAAGCAAGCTTATGGTAGTGCAATTATTCATGAGTTGATTAGAGTGAAATACTAACCTTTTTAAACACTTGAGAGATTGAGAGTGAATTCTGTGAGAATCTATCATTCCTGATTCATTCTTTTCAACTGAAGTTTCCTTATTTGTTGGTTTGAGATGTGAAGAAATGTTACCTCATGAATGTTTTAATCATTAATTGTCTAGTTGCTCTTCTTGAGTTATTGAATCCTTTAGATTTTTTAGTTTTTGTATCTGTGTCATTTTTCTTTGTTCTCTGGTTTTTGTTTTTTGTGTTTTGCCCAAGAGTGCAAAAGTTAAGTATGGGAGAATTTGATAAAACTATATTTTATACATTTTATAATCCTCTCACTAGGCTTCTTAAAGTTCAATTAAGTTGGTTTTGACATATTTTATGATATTGAACCAAAGTGGATCATTAAACAAATTATTGCATAAATTAGCCTTAATTTTCTCTTTGGTAGTGTTTAGTAAACTAACTATAATTTGAGTTGCAAATATCTTATTGATGTGATTTTGGTCTTGTAAGAAAGTTAAGACAATTCCCTACAACTTTTATGAAGAACACAAAACTTAGATCGGACTCATTGGAGGTAATATTGGGCTTGCAAGTCAGAACAGATGAGCTGAAACTGGGCCTAAATATTTTACAGTAATTAGACCATATCTTGAGTTCTAAGAATGATTTTGGACTCAAACTAAAGGCATTTTAAAGCTAAAAGCCAGGCCTACAACTTTTATGAAGACCAATTTTCTCAAAAATGAAAAAAATAGGAGACATGGTTTTACACGTTTGCTCAATTATAATAATAATAATAATAATAATAATAATAATAATAATAATAATAATAATAATAATAATAATAAAAATCCTACAACATCAGAAACTTAATCATTAAGTTTCGTTCCTGTAGATGCAATTTGCATTTCACTGTTTATCCAATTTGTTTTCTCCTGTAGCACCCCAAAATTTGTCTATAAATAGGCATTGGATGCATGAAACGAAGGACACATTCGGGGGAGGGGGAGGGAGAGACAGAGGGGATTCTGGACAGTGCCTAGGCTCTCTTCCTCCTCCCTTCAATTTTATTTTATTTTCTTTTTCTCTTTTTCTCTTTTTTCTTTTCTAGTTTATGTGTAAATAAGTTTCTGTCTACTTGGGTCAAAGTGTGAAGCTCTTGGTAATAAAATAATGTTAGATTTATTTCTCTCTTGTGCTTTAATGTTTTATATTTTCAAGTAGTTATTACACGTGTTATATTTTGTTTCTGATAATTTAGAAACTACCCTTGTAAAGAGGAGTTCTTGATTTGTTGTAGACAAGATTTTGGCACAGTAAATGCTTTAACTCATTTACAAGTGGTGGTAATAATTAAAGAAAACATAATATAATTATGTTTATTATTTTAATGGACTTTTAACGTTGTATTTTTTGATTGGAACCTCCATGTTGCGAGGATTCTAATTGAATTATAAAAGGAATTAATCTTACCTTTACTTTATTTACCAAGAGTGAATCTTTTTACCCAAGTAAATAATTTTTTTATCATAGTAACAAAATATTTACTTTACCTTAATTAATCTTCATCAATTCCCTGTGAATTGACCTCGGACGAGAAATTTATTACTTCAGACAACCTACACTTGGGTTCGCAATGCAACAATTAATCCTGCATTAAGTTTGTAGACTTGGTTGAAAAATTTGTCATCAGTAAGTTTAACTCATTTTAATTATTTTATATATACAGAGAGAGACCCCCTATTCCTAGCCACTCTAGTGTGTATAATTAGTTCATTAATACTGACGCGTGAGCAACTACTGTGGTTTAAGAATAATATCTCTCACTCACCGAGATTGATTTTAAAAGCTTCAACTATAGCATCATCATCGGTACCTTTAATTTCAAGGTAACCCTAAAACTTATTATATATTTTGATATGTCATAAATTTTGGGATTAATAGATTTGAAAAATGTAGCAATTGGTATCAGAGCGATTTTAATCCTAATTATGACAATTAATTTTTTTGTTTTACCAAAAAAATCATATGAGATTTAAAATTGAAGAAACTCAAAACTTTAACGTATATGATGTTCAATTCAAAAAAAATTATGATCAATTTTAAAAATTGGGTGAGGGTTTTTGTAGATCAGATTGTCCAGAGTCTAAAAACATATGTGTCGCATTATAATGTCACGAGTCTATTGAAAATTTCACTCAAAACCATGACAAACCCTCTCGAAACAATGAGTATAGATCCCTTTTTTGTTAACTTTTTTTTAATAGATCAAGGGATCTTGTAGATCTTTTTTGGTTAATTCCAAAGAGGTGTAAATCTTTCAAAATTGTTAAGAATAGAGGGAGAAATCGTAAAAAAAAAAAATCATGTGACCAACATGAATTTCGTTCAAATAACCCAGAACCTTTTTGCAACAATTTTGGAAATTATCATAAGGTTTTTGAAGATCATTTTTTTTTGAATTAAATGGCACCATGATTACTAATTTTGGTTAAGAATCAAGGAAGAATTTGATCACAAGTCGTTTCTGGGTAGAACGGGTCGCATGACCTGCTCACCAGTGAAATGAGTGAGGAAGACTTCCCATGCCCAGGCACCTGGGGCCCTAAAAAAATTATTTTTTCAATTTTCTTTTCCTGTAGACTCCACGCGCATTGATTTGTTTTTTGATGAATTTTATTTATTTTTTCATGCCTATTTATTATTTATTCCAAAATTTTTATAGATTAAAATTATTAAAAATATATGGTACTCTCATCTTTTGCCTCTAGAATTTTTTGTATATTATTTTGATGCTGCTGGACATGATATATATTGTGCAATCTCAAAGTTGATGTTGTTTGGCCACTGATATAATTTTTTATGTTATTTTGTACATAAATTAATATGTAATATTTTAAAAATCTACTTATTTTGTTGTTATTTATGCAATTTGATTATGAGAGTTGCTCTTTAAAGTATTGTGGTACTATTTTGGGACACTTTGCATGATTATGAGCTTGTCTTCGCGAGACCAATTATTTTAAGGTGTCATTTTGTTGATATTTTGTCAATAATGTTGCATTAGGAATTGTGTTGATGATGCACTTACCCTATCAGTTTGTCCTCATTAATATGATTCCTGAGGATTTGTTAAAGGCAATAAAGTTATGCCCAGAGTTCTCAGTATCCTCTCAGCACTAGCTTTAAGGATATGATTTTGATGTTTGTGAGAGTCTACTCATGTGTTGTAATTTGGGATCTTTAGGCGAGATTGCAATTGCATGGGAAAGCTCAATTATGGTTATTTGCTCAAATACTATACACGTTGATATGCTTGACAAAATCTCCCTTTAATATATCGTTCTTTCAGCTTTTTCAATGCAAATAAATACTTTAACGAAATTGAATATGACTAATTATGAGGACTAGGTGGATTCTATGAAATTGTTTATTGCTTTCTCTAATGTTGATGCTGATCTCATTGAGGATGAACCTCAGAGACCCACAAATGCATCTTCTGCTATAGATGGGAAGAAGTATGAAAAGTGGGTTTAATCCAATAAAGTCTGTTTGATGATCATGAAGTGTAGCATGGAGAAGACCATTAAAGAGAGCATTCCTAAAACAAATAATGCTAAGGAGTTTCTCAAATCTGTTAGTGAGAAATTCAAGAAGTTTGATAAAACTAAAAAGATCTACTACCTCTCTTTGTTGACAAAGACTACATATGATGGTGTGAGTAGTGCTTGTGAAAACGTCTTAAAGCTTGTGAATTGGTACAATAAGTTGAGATCCATGAAAGTGGAGTTGGGAGAGGACTTCCTGGTCTAGCAGATGTTTGAGTTTCTTCCTACTAGTTTTGATGTTTTGAGGACCACTTACAACGCTCAAAAAGAGGAGTGAACTATTAATGAGCTTATATCTATTCTTACTCAAGAGGAGCAGACTATGAAGAAGGGCAAGGCTCATAGTGTTCAGTTTGCTTTCCACAAGAATAGTGACAAGAAGAATAAATTTGCTAATGGAAAGAACAATAAACCTCAATTTAAGAAAAAGAGGAATGATAAGCCTGAATATCCTTTAGGCCACCTTATGATCTTGTGAGTCTTTTGGTGTTAAGCCCAAATATCGATTTGATGAAAATTATAAGTTTTGTGATATATATAGGTATAAGCCGTTTGATTGTTTGAAGTTCAAGAGTTAACTTAAGAAAAAGAAAGGTAACCCCTTGACTCTAGTGTGTTTTGAATCAAATCTAGTTGATGTTCCTTCAAATATATGGTGGTTAGATACTGGTGTAACTATTCATGTTATAAACTCATTACAGGAATTTAGAAGTAGGAGTAGACCAAGTGAAGAAGAGTTGATGATCACAATATGAATTGGAACTAGAGTCAAAGTAGAACATATAGGAGTGGTTTCTTTAAAGTTGTGTACTAAACACATTTTAGTTTTGAAAGATACATTTTATGTGCCTTCTATAAGGAGGAATTTGGTTTCAGTTTCTATTTTGGATAGTTGTAGCTACTCTTCCATTTTAGTAATAAAAATGTTTCTTTATATTATGATTTTGCTTTTGTTAGTTTTGAAGTCTTATCTAATGGTCTATACATGTTGGATGTTGATTCCCTTTCTATTAATCAACGACATTCAGATATTAATAATGTTGTTAGGAACAAGCATAGTAGGGTTACTGAAAACTCTTCTATGTTGTGGCGCAAATGTTTAGGACACATCTCTAGGGAGAGAATGGAGAGATTGATCAAGGAGAATATTCTTCATAATCTTGACTTCTCTGATTTTGATACTTGTATTAATTGTATAAAAGGAAAACTTACAGCTGGAACCAGAAAGAATGAGGTTACCAAGAGTAAATGAATACTACAATTAATTCATACAAATATTTATAGGCCCATTACTCCTATTGCTATGAGTGGTTTTAGGTACTTTATCACCTTTATTGATGACTTCTCTAGATATGGGTGGATTGATTTACTGCATGAGAAATCTGACTCGTTAGATGCCTTTTAAGCATTCAAAGTCACTGTTGAATTGAAATGTAGTAAGCAGATTAAATGAGTGAGGTCTGATAGGGTTGTGAGTATTATGGAAGGTATGATGAAACTGACAGAAATCCTAAACCTTTTGCTAGGTTCTTACAAGACTGTGGTATTGAGGCATAGTACACCATGCCTAGCACTCCGTAACAAAATGAAGTTGCAGAAAGGTGAAGCCGTACTCTTATTGGATATGGTGAGATGTATGCTTAGTCATTCTAATTTTTTAAAATTCTTGTAAGGAGATGCCTTGAAGACTGCTGCTTATATATTGAATCATGTGCCAAGTAAATCTATGCCGAAAACTTCATATGAGCTTATGTCAGACAAATGACCTACTTTGTGGCATTTCTATGTTTGGGGTTGTAAGACAGATGTGAGGCCTTGTAACCCACATTTAAAAAAGCTTGATCCCAAAGCCATTAATGGTTTCTTCATTAGTTATTGTATTGGCTCAAGAGGTTTTAGGTTCTATTGTCCATCTCATACTACTAAAATTAATGAATTTGATTGGGCTATCTATGTTGAAGGAACTTAGAGCATTGTTGAACTCAGGAGCCGCATATTGTTGATTTTAGAAAGGAGTATGTTTTCGTTCCTATTCCTGCTGTATCCTTCCCAAGGATAGTGTCATCTCCTTTGATTCATAATGATGATGTTGTTGACTTGTTGATAATGTTGATGTCTCTCAATAAGTCAAAAATAATGTACAAAATTCAGATGTTGTTGTCACTCCACTGAGAAGATCTGAGTGAGTTCCTACATCCACTGAGTCTACTAGATTCAAGAATTATGTTGTGTACTTGCAGGAGCATGAGTTTAACTCAGTTGAGGATTCTAATCCTATTTCCTTTTAAGAGGTCATGGTTAGTCTTGATAGTGCACAATAGTTGGTGGTTATGGAGGATAAGTTGGCTTCTATGAGAAAGAATAACGTTTGAGAATTGGTGGAGTTGCTTGCTAGTTGTAAAACTATTGGTTGCAAATAGGTCTCTAATACCAAACATGATGTTAGAGGTGAAATAGAGAGGTATAAGGCTAGAATTGTTGCTAAAGGATATAATCAGAGGGAAGACATTGATTATAAGGAGACTTTCTCACCGGTCTCCACTAAAGACTTTGCGATGGCATTGATTGCTCATTTTGATTTGGAGCTTCATCAAATTGATATTAAGACCGTCTTCCTAAATGGCGATTTGTATGAGGATGTGTATATAGATCAACTTGATAGTTTTATTGAAGATGATAAAGATCACATGATATGTAAATTGAGAACATCCATTTATGGATTAAAACAGACTTCCAGACAATGATATTTGAAATTTGATTATATTATTGACTTTCTTGACTTTAAAGAAAATAACGTTGACCAATGCATTTATTTGAAGTTTAGTACGAGTAGATTCATCATTTTTGTTTTATATGTTGATGATATATTATTGGCTAGTAATGATATTGATTTTCTGAATGAGACTAAGTAGATGTTGACAATGCACTTTGATATAAAAGATCTTGGTGATGCCTATTTTGTATTGGGCAATGAGATTCACCGTGATAGATCTCGTGATATTCTTGACTTGTCTCAGAAAGCTTATATTGAAAGGATTATGAGTAGATTTAATATAAAATCTTGTAATCAATGTGTTACACCCATTCAAAAGGGTAAAAGACTCTCTAATACCCAATATCCTCAAAATGACAAAGATGTTGTTGAAAAGGAAAAGGTCTCATATGCTTCTGCTGTTGGCAGCCTTATGAATGCTCAAGTTTGTACACGTCCTGATATTGCTTTCGTTGGTAGTATACTTAGGAGATACTTGAACAAACCTGATGTGGCTCATTGGCAACCTATAAAATAAGTTATGAGGTATCTATAAGATACCAAAGATTATATATTCACTTATAAGAGATCGAATCACCTTGAGGTGATAGGCTATTCTAATTTTGATTATGGTAGTTGTCCAGATGACCACAAGTCAACATTAGGTATATCTTTATGTTGGCAGGAGGAGTTATTTCTTGAAAAAATATTAAATAAACACTTACAGCTACTTCCACTATGAAGGCAGTGTATATATCTTCTTATGAGGTTACGCATCAAACAATATGGTTGAAAAATTTGATTACTGAATTTCATGTTGTGTAGAGTATTTCTAGGCCTCTTACTATTTATTGTGATAACTCTGTTGTAGTGTGATTCTCTCAAATCAATAAAAGCTCTAAGCGCTCGAAGCATTTTGACACAAAATACATATTTGTTAGAGAGAACATTTAGGAGTTTCAGACTTGTGTCGAGTATATCTCTACAGAACGTATGGTTGCAGACCTTCTAACCAAAGGTTTAGTTGTTAAAGTTTTTATTGATCATGTAACTCATATGGGTATAGTGAGATCTTTTTCTGTTTTAGGTTAGTGTGAGTTTGTTTTGTAATTTTATTGTGACCGGCCTCATTTTATTTTTATGTCTCAAGATCTTAAACAATTATATTGTTATTATAATTGTTACCATATAATATTGTTATTATTATTATCTGTGCAATTTTGTTTGTTTGTATTATGACATGTTGTGGAGACATTTTGCACCAAGTCTCATTTTGTTATTGTACTGAGATATTTGTTAAATCTCAGAAAGCATCTTAGGCAGATGCTTGAGCCATTTTGTTGAGAAATGCACTTTGATCACATATTGGCATGCAATTTCAATGTACTTTCCCAATAACCATATATCACATTTTGTTTGGTCACCGAGATATGAGTATCTTGCATATATAATATCAGTACTCCTTCGAATATGACTTTCTACATTCTTGTAGTATCATTTTGGATTAGTTGTTGAGAGTGATGACTCGATTTTGATATCATGTTATGACCACATATTGTTTAATTAATCTGGAGAATTATTTTCTTATTGAAATAATGTAATATGACTTATGTCGTCCAAGTGGGAGAATGTTAAAATTTTTTATAGACTATCATAAATCATATTATAATTTTATAAAATTCAAATTAATTAGATGTCAAAATTATTAGAGTATTTTGTTTAGCCCAAATTGTGATCAGTATTATTAATGAGCCTATTATTGTTTAAGGACTGCTCATATGTGAGTTTTGTTCTATGGGTCCTATATATGAGTTTACCATAGTGGGTAGATTTAACTCATTTTAGTTATTTTTTATATATATATAGGGAGAGATTCTTATTCTTAGTCACTCTAGTGTGTATAGTTGTCTTATTGATGTTGAGAGTGATGACTCGATTTTGTCATCATGTTATGACCACATATTATTTGATTAATTTAGAGAATTGTTTTCTTATTGAAATAATGTAATATGACTTATGTTGTCTAAGTGGGAGAATGTTAGAATTTTTTATGAACTACCATAAATCATATTATAATTTTATAAAATCCAAATTAATTAGATGTTAAAATTATTAGAGTATTTTGTTTAGCCCAAATTGTGATTAGTATTGTTAATGAGCCTATTATTATTAAAACATTGCTCCTATGTGAGTTTTGTTCTATGGGTCCTGTATATGAGTTTACCATAGTGAGTATGTTTATCTCATTTTAGTTATTATATATATATATATATAGGGAGAGATCCTTATTCCTAGTCACTCTAGTACGTATGGTTGTCTCATTGATATTGACGCGTAAGCAACTACTATGAAAAATAAATTATATCTCTCTCTCATCGAGATTGATTTTAAAACTTTTAATTATGACATCTTTATCAACATTTTTTTAAAATAACCCTAAAACTTATTATATATTTTGAATTGTTATAAATTTTAAGATTAATATATTTAGGAAATTTAGCATTGACCATATAATAGGCAAAATTAAAGCATCAAGGTGCAATGCCAGTCAAAGAAGGAGACTTTGAATTTATGTCCCTTTGATCAATCCTTGAAAATCCTGAGTTAATTGTTCAACAGTATCTTCTGCTAGAATGGAAACACAAAATTGCTATAGTCAAAAGTTATCTTATACGGGCACCCTTCGAAGAGTATATTGGTTACTGCTTAATGACAGTCAGCAGCAGCCAAACTGTGAGTCTGTTACTGAATTAAACATTCCACAGAATCCAATGCATGTAAATAAGTAATTCAAGGTTACCGGATATAAGAATCAAAATTTTCATTTTTCAGTTAAGCAGAAATTTCACGTGGTCAAAACTATGTTTTGATTTTGCTGATTCATAAATTTAATTAATGCTAGATAAAGTGATAAAGTTTTCTAGTTCGTAGGTCACTGTTTTCCTTATGACCATTATTTGCTCATTCCTCTCGATCAAACCAGTCTCTGCAGTGAGTTGCAAAGTAACCCCATCAAGGAAAGCTCATAAGGAAATCAGATTCATTTTCCACCAGAGTCGTTCTTTTCCCCTCTATTAAAGACAGGCTACAACTTAGGAATCTTTCCTTTAAGGAGATGTTTTAAATGCTCCTAAAGAATGTGAAGCATGGATATTTCACATTTTTCCACTGTCGATTTTGTGAAAAAATGAATCAATGACTCATGTGTTAGACCTGTAACTTGATTAACAGGTAATCTATACTCAATTCCTTTTTTTTTCCTCTCTCTCAATTTCTTTTTTTTTTCTTCTTTTTTATGCCATTCTGAGTTCAACGACGATAACAGCAGTAGCCAGCCATTCGATGACGACGGCAGCCAGCCGTTCGACAATGATGATGGCTTCTCTAGCTACGATCCTCGGCTCCAGTCGCAACACTTCAACTCGTTCTCCAACTTTGATGCCGACTCGGCCAACAACTGGGTCGGTGACTCGTCCCCGATTTTCGGCGGCGGGCTGCCGTCGTATGCCTCCAGAGACGACGTGTTCTCATCTCACGTGGTTCCTGAGACTCCTTCTCAACTTCAATCTACTCCGCCGCCGGTGGATTCGCCGCGGAATGAAAGGTAGGAGTACGATGCTGATAAAAGAAATTAGAAAGGGGGAAGAAGGGAAGATAAAACGCAGCAGGATTGGCAAGTGTGGTGGTCGTCAGCGGAATGGTGGTGGGTGGCTATGATAAGTGGAGGTGAAAGCAAAGGAAAGAGGGGAAAACGTGAGGCTAAACTGTGGAAGAAAAAGAAAAAAGAATGTGATAATTTTTTGTTAAAAAAAAGTCAACAGTTATTACCCATAATAACAAGTCATTTCTCTTGGAGCATGAATGTTCAAATCTTAGTTAGGGGTATTGTAAATGTCTCCTTCCTTTAATTACCATATTATAAGATAACTTGTTTTCCTTCTCCTTATTCTTTTGAAAATTACTGAATCAGACGAAGATAATTTCGTAAGACAAGATACATACGAAAATAGAGAAACCGTGTACATTCATTTATGATTTATAAGGCAAGAGTGGTTTCTTTTTTTCAATACTTCAGTTTGAGTTGGTTATTAGTGGCATAAGTGAGTCTCTAGATATTTGGCACATCATTCGAAAAGCATTCACAAAAACTTCTTAAAATATATCAATATTCTAGTATTCCGTTCCCACTCGTTTCCCTAATTACACGAAAAACATTTAAAATACTCCACACATTTTATGGAGTATAGATGCTCCATTGCTTCATCACTATTAATTTTATAATAAAATAATTTAATGGTTAGATTAAATTACCTTAAACATATTTAATAAAAAAAATTTCCTTAAACATAGATAACAGATCACTTTGTTAATTATAAGTTTGATTCTCAAAACATCGAGAATAATATTCAATATTTGCAAAATGTTCCTTCATTCTTAGCTTGCAGCGCCTCACCCTTGACAGCTCCGATAACTTTTTTTTTCTCCTCTCCCAAAGTCCCACAGGAGGAAAGGCACTGATCTTGGCTTCCAGATTAGCACCGTGGTTCTGCTAAATTCAAGAGTCCATTACCAGGCTCTCTTTGCTTATCCTAAATATTAAATATATTGTATATTTGTATTGTAAAAAGAATTCCACTAGAGGTTTCTTAATTCTTTCTGTACAATGAGGTTCTAACAACATTCTCATTTTAAAGCACTTGGTTTCCAGATACCAAAAACAAGAAGAAAAAAAGAAGAAGAAGAAGAAGAAAGAGAACTTGGTTTCCTGTAGGCTTTCAGAATGAAGACCCCCAAATTACTACAAGAATACAGTATGCATTTCAACATGGAAAATGTTTTAAATTGCATAAAAGTACCAAAGTAATCCAAACAAAATTTAGTTGATACCACAAACCAAAACCAACTGATTAGTTTCTAATTCTGATCTTCGACCACCAAACTCTTTCTCTCTCTTCTGATATTCTCTCTCATCTCTCTCTCTCAACACACGGAGATTCTCCGGTGTCGGCAGTGGTGGCAGCGGCCACACACTTTCAGCTCCATGTCAGGAGGTGCTGGTTGCTGAGTTTGAGGATGTTTTGGGTTTGAAGATCAATCCCAGATCTGATCTGAAGATTGAGATACTAATAAGAAAATCATAAGGTTTTATAAATAATAATATCAAATTATAAGTAAAAAAATAATTAAGGAAAACCGTTATAACCAGCTATAACCAGTCAAAAGTGTAGAGCATCCATAATCTTTGGAGTATGGTAAACACTTCCATTTACATGTCATTCAAACACAGTATAAAATTAAAATTAATTTGCTACACTTTCCAAGTAGCAGTAGCAGAGGAACAATCTTCTTGTTTTACCCGTACAAAAGAAAAAGCAGTGACTCATAATCATCATTCAACTTTCAAAAATGTGAAAGTGCTCAAACAACACGTGTATATTTAGGTTATATTCAACAAGTTCTTGCTTGACACTTATTTAGTGCTAAACCAAAGCTATATTTTTCACCTGCTGGACACCATCCTTTTCAGAATCAACTATGGTATGTTTAAACACCACATCATGATTTTTGCCAGAATATGGTAGTGTTTATAATTAATTGTTTGGATTAGCAGACCACCAAATATGTCGCTAAATATTTGTTGATGAAACTCATATTTACAATAAGGTGGCGTTTAACATGTTCCTAAAATGATTTTGAGCATCCATGTTCCTTAGAATTTACCTATAGTATTAGGTAATGAACCATTGACTTATTGTAAAACCAAATACAGATATGCACAATGACTTGCACCACCTCAAACCACCACTCACAGTGACCCGCACCACTGCGAGCCGTCGTGAAAGACCACCACCCACCATCAAAGACTTTCCCCTCCACCCTCTCCGGCGCCAAATCTAGAAAGTTGCATAGAAGGAAAGTAGCAGGTAGTTTCAACAATAGATTTAGGTGCCAGAAAGTGGCGAGGTCGAGGGAGCGAGTAGTGGCGACAATGTGAGGGTGCGACCAGCAGCAACGTGAGCAGCACGTGAGCGACGGTGACACAAGCAGGGCAATGGAGAGGAGCGGCACGTTTGCGAGGATGATGGTTCGGTTAAGGACGCGGTGGCTAAGTTTCAGCCACGACTGATTTGTGGTGGCGGCATTGTTGCGCGTTGTTGGAGTTGCTCAGGACGGTGGCGCGACTCTGACGGTGGTTGGCGAGTTATATGGGTCATTGGTTATTGGTACAAGGACGAGGGGCAAAGACCATAGTGGGATGGTAGGATGGCGGCGGTGCGGCGGTCGTTGACTAGGTCTGATTTGCTTTATGTGGTCATGATGGTTTTCAATGGTTGTTGGGTGGGCGAAGACTAAGGTTTAATCCAAACCCCAAACTTACCTACTATGCAGGTTCTAAATATTATTCTCAGCCGTTGATCATTTTGAATTTATCATCAATAGTATATACTTAATGGAAAACGTTTTTTGTCCAACCAAAATACTCCAACTTTCCTCCACCCTATGCTTCCGTAGGTATGTTTGTTGACTTTTTCGTATGCCAATATTTTCATTTCAAGCTTTTCATTTCCCGCTTCTTGGATTCATCAAGAAACTGATATCTTGATTAACCACTTATTCCTAACGTATTAACCATTTAATTTCCCGCTTTTCATTTCCGCTTTTGGATTCACCGAAAGCGAATCTTGATTAACCACTTATTCTTAACGTATTAATTTAATTTCTCGCTTCTCATTTCCTACTTCTTGGATTCACCGAAAACTAATATTGATTAACCACTTATTCTTAACGTATTAACCATTTATTCATTATTGAGAACTCTTTCTTGGATTTACCAGAAACATATACTAATTAACCACTTATTCCTAACGTATTAACCACTTATTCATTATTAGGAACTCTTTCTCAGATTCACCGAAACTGATATAGATTAACCACTTATTTCCCAAAAATTTATCTTAACCAAAACCCAAATTAACCACCTACTTATTTCGAATGTATTAACCAGAAACTTATCTTGATTCCAAATATAACGTATTCTCAATTCATTGATCATTTTATTTTAATTTAAATCATCAATAGTATATTTTGATTGGAATAGAGCGTATATGCTCCAAAAGATTGAGAGCATGTAAAACGAAACCTTACGGCAATAAGGATTATACAACGACCACAATTTAGCAATGGAAAGAATAAATTTAATGAAGGACAAACAATACAGACAATTTTATGTAATAGGACTTTCTCTTCCAATCAGATATATATTAGTTCAAATAAAAATGCCATATCATTATAATAATTTAAACTTGTTTTTACATAAAAAGAAAGTCCAATCGGTATACTTATTTACTAGCAAATGACTAGCACTACGTACTTGTTTATTTGTAATTTTTATTTTTTATTAAGATAAATTTTAAAGAAAAAGTGTACAAAGTCACCCTAAACTTTAGACTAGGCACAAATAGTCATCATTAACTTTAAATTTGTCTCAATTGACTCTTAAATTTTCATTATTGTTTTAATAGGTCTTTTTATTAAAGGAGTGTTAGCTCCTTAATGACAAATTAATCATGGCCGTCCATTTTCATTGTATCACATCCCTTCATTAATATATTTTATAAAAATTCATTTTATCGAAGTTGGCATTTGGGTTATTATCGCTGCTAAGAGATTAGATAGTGCCTTTCATGAACTTCCTTCGTTCTGCTGAAATGGAGTAATGATTCATTTAAAAATTCATATAATTAGATAAAATGAGTTTTTATAAAATAAATTAATAAATAGATGAGATTGAATGAAGATATATGATTAAGATTAGTTTGCCATTAAGGAGTTAACATTTCAAAGGACCTATTGAAACATTAGTGAAACTTTAGAGATTAATTGGGACAAATTTAGAGTTGAGGGTGACTATTTACAACTGGTTTAAAGTTTAGGGTGTCTTTGTATACTTTTCTCAAAATTTAATAATAATAAAAAGTGTTTAAAGTGTTGTAAAAAAAGTATTTAAAGTGAATTCTAATTATACAGTGATAAATTAAAAAATATTAAAGACAACTATATTTAAAAAGTAAAATATATTTATAATTTTATTCTTTTATTTTTATCTTTCAATTTTTAAAATGACTAATAAAATGCATTTATAGTTTTATAGTTTTATTTATTTTATATATTTTTAAAATTATTAAATGAGTAATTAATAACAATTTTTTTAAAAAAAACATAGAACACTAATGTAAGAAATCTTAATTTAATTTGACAAAAGTTCAAGAAAAAAGTTGTTCCATTTCAAATTCAATGCATGTAACATGCCTCTTCGAGAACTTTAAGTATTACAAATAATATCTATTTATAAATCTCATGTCATTGGAAATTGTTGAAAGCAAAGCAAATTTTATTTTGGGCAGTGACAGATCCAGAAAATGTTTAGTGGAGAGGTCAAAAGTTATGAATCACATTATCAAATTATATAATAATATCTATCAATAATTTATGTTTTGGGCAGGGACAGATCCAGAAAATGTTTAATGGAGAGGCCAAAAGTTATAAATCACATTATCAAATTATAATAGTATCTATCAAATTATATAATTTATGGTACAAAAAATAATATATAATATCTTCATTGAAGTCGAGCATGAAGTTTTTTCATATCATAAAACGCATCAATGATAAAATCTGGATCAAACTTCTCAACAATCATCCTTTCAATATAAGTGATTAGACAATCATCCAGAAAGTCATTTTCCATCTTATTTCTAAGTCTATTCTTCACAATATTCATAACTGAAAAAGATCTTTCAGTATTAACAGTTAAAATAGGAAGAATCAACACCAAATGAATCAAACGATCAATCAAATTAAGTATGCTTTAGAGAACAAATGAATAGAAAATTAAATTAACAAAAACCAATTAAATTAACAATACATTAAAAAACTAAAAAGACAATTAGAAAGTACAAATTGATAGTAGGCGCATTAGACATAGATAAAAAAATTAATAACAAGACATGAGATTAACTCGAACCAACGAAAAGAAATTAAAAGTAAAAATAAAGGTCAATTAGCAAAACTCCAAATCAAAAAGGAAGAATTAAAAAACAAGGAACCTAGAGGTATAGTTTTAATAAAATACTAGATAGATGAAGATTTTAAAAAATAAGAGATGGTGACTTACAATAAAGTTAGGAATGCGAGATGTTTCTTGTGCCTGGGAGGTTGGGACTCCGCTCCTTTAAATTGAACTTGCTGAGTCAATGAGTCCCTGTTGTACAGCTACGACCTTTCTGCTCACGACTCACCCACTCCCTTTAGGATCATAAATGGACAATAAAATTGATTAAGAGAAACTGAGATAATGAATGAAGAGTTATATCTTAATCCTTATGTGTTTGTGTTGTGCTGTGTGAGAGCTTAGACATCAGTGAGATAAATTGAAAAGTAAATGATCTCTTTTTTTTTAATTTAAAAATACTTTTTTGTAGTTGTAGGACTTTAATTACCTACTATTAATAGCAACTTAGCTGCCAAAGCCCACGTGAAGATGGGATTAGTGGGCCTCACTTATCTTCTTTTAAGCCTTCTAGCAAAATAATTTATTGATATTAACACTTGTTGTAACATCCTAATACAAATATCTCGATATATTTTTCATATATAAAGATATATTATATTGGTTATGCTACTACTAACTTAATATAAAAATCTAGTCCCATATCAATTATACAAATAAATATGGAGAGTCACGATAAACAAAAGTTATACATATTTACATCAGAAGCCTCATGGGTAAAGTGTAATATATACAACAAAATACAACTCAAAGTAACAAAATTACAAGAGTTGTCATCAAAACATAAAACTGAAACTATTTATTATTGAAACTTTTTCTTCTTTTTCTTTTTATTCTCCTTTATTCCCTCAGAAGGGTCTTGTCCCACGTAACCATAAAACATAAGCAGGGTGAGAACATAAAAATTTTTAGTAATAAAACTTATATCTCATGGCACTAGTATAAAGATACACATAGATAAATTTATAAACTATAAACTTATAACTTGTTATCAATATTAAACAAAAGTCAACACAATTGTAAAATATCAATTTCACTTGGCAAAGTGTTTATCTCACTCCTTCGCCTAGCTTAGGACTTAAGTCATCCTATTGCTATGGGTATTAAGCTTGTCTCACTTTAATACCCTTGGTAGAGAGCTTATCTCACTCTTACTACCATTTACATGAGTGATTTTCTCACTCCTCATGTTAATTGACAAAGAGCTTAACTCACTACTTTGTCTTAGGTAGAGTACTTATCTCACTCCTCAACTAATACTAGGTAAAGTGTTTTTCTCATTTCTTTACCATAATAATGTGCTTTCTCATTGCTTTATCTCACAACTTCATATCCTTTGCAAAGTACTTTTCTCACTCTTTTGCAAGGTCAAGGGGCTTGTCTCGCTCTCTTAGTTATGAATGTTGTGTGCTATGGTTCAACTTTAATGAATAAAGGAACCAACTCTTACTAAACACTCTAATCCAACCCAACTTACTGAATTAATAGAGCATTTCTCTAAAACTATCATATGCTTACTATGTTAACTCAAACTAATTAAAGTAAATGAGTAACTCTCTATGTACATGCTTGTTTTCACCTAGAGAGGTGTAACTAGAGCTTCTAGAGTTTATACTATTCTTAACTTAGCTTGATTGGTTCACTAATCACCAATACATAGCCTTACTAAGGTTACTTTTAACCCTAAGAGTGTTAAACTCGGCTTTTGCTAGGCCTATAACTGGTTATGCTACTTGGATAATCAGTTAAAGCCCTTAAAAATCTGTTTTGGGCGAGCTCCTAACCAGTTATTGTGTGAAATAATCAATTATGATTGCATAACAACTGTTTGAAACACTAAATAATTGGTTAGCTCTTGCTGGCTAACTGGTTATTGAGTTTTATCTTTCTTTGACTTAAGCAAATAACCGGTTATCCACATGGGCTAACCGATTATTTTCGTGGGATGTGGTAGTAGACTCTATGCTAATGCATAATAACCGATTATCCACATGGGGTAATCGGTTATCTGGTGCAACTTACACCAGAAAATAGGGTCTCTACACCCTTCTCCTCCATGCTTCCTTCCTCTTCCATTTTACTCTTTAAAAACTCAACATATGATGTATTCAACACAAGATTTAAGTGAAAGAAACAACTAGAATCAATCACAAACCATCAAGTTCAATAATAATATATGATTCTAACTTCAAACTTAACTCACTAATACCCATATTTCCAACCTCATACTCAAGGAGATAAAAAGGTATTTCTCAAGTCAAGAATGACTCTCTTGCATCCACTAGGTTGAAACTAACTCTTAGCAACCATTGGGAACAAGTAAAAAAAAATAGTTTTTGCTTCTAAAAACCCATTTTCTCTAATCATCTAACTAGCTTCATACAAGATGAAACAAGAAGGATAAGTTAAGTAAGAAACTCCCCTACCTCAAGGTATTTGAATGGTAGACTTCAAGCTTTGGGGTTTTTTTTTGTTCCTTTCATTTTCCTCTCTTTTTTTTCTCTTTCTTTTCCTCTTCCCTCTCTTCATTTTCTTTGCTTTTAGCTGCTCTAGTGATGCACACTTTTTAGTTATTGCATTTACAAACCCAAGTGCAGGTTGTCTCAAGTAATAAATTTCTCGGTGAGTCCGAGGTCGATCCACAGGGAATTGATGAAGATTAATTATGGTAAGATAAATATTTTGTTACTACGGTAAAAATTATTTACTTAGGTAAAAAGATCCACTCTTGGTAAATAAAGTAAAAGTAAGATTAATTCCTTTTATAACTCAATTAGAATCCTCGCAACATGGAGGTTCCAATCAGAAAATACAACGTTAAAAGTCCATTAAAATAATAAACGTAATTATATTATGTTTCCTTTAATCATCTATTAATATCATCACTCATAAATGGGATCAAGTATTCACTTGTGCCAATATTTTGTCTACAATAAATCAAGATCTCCACTTTACAAGGAGAGTTTCTAACACCAACACTTGTAAATGGGTTAAAGCATTCATTGTGCCAATCTCTTGTCTACAACAAATCAAGAACTCTACTTTACAAGGAGGATTTCTAAATTGATTGGAAACAAAATACAATACGAAATAAAATAATATACGTAATTATATTATATTTCCTTTAATTATTGTCACCACTTGTAAATAGGTGAAAGCATTTACTGTGCCAATATTTTGTCTACAATAAATCAAGAACTCTTTTTTACAAGAGTAATTTCTAAATTATCAGAAACAAAATATAACACGCATAATAACTACTTAAAAATATAAATCATTAAAGCACAAGAGAGGAATAAATCTAACCTTATTTTATTACCAAGAGCTTCACACTTTGACCCAAGTAGACTAAAACTTATTTACACATAAAATAGAAAAGAGAAAAAGAGAAAAAGAGAGAGAAAAGAAATTAGAAGGAGACTGAGGAGAGAAGCAGGGCACTGCCCAAAAGCCTCTCTCCCTCTTCCCCCGAATTCCCCTCTCGTCTCTGCTCTCTACTGGAATTCCGCTTTACGCTTCTTTGAATTCTGAAATGTGCTCCTCAATTGCAAATGCAACGCCTATTTATAGGCAATTGGAAGGTTACTGTGCAATGCACAGTAACCTGAATGAAACGTCACAGATTACGTTTCTCTTTTTTTTTTTAAATAATAATTGAGTAAATACACAGTCATGTGTCCAGTCATTTTTACATTTTTGAGAGAAGTGGTCTTCATGAAAGTTGTAAGCCTAAATATTTGCTTTAAAATGGCTTTGGTTTGAGTCCAAAATCATACTAGAACTCAAGATATAGTCCAATTACTCCACAGTATTTAGGCCCAATTTCAGCTCTTCTATTCTGACTTCAAAGCTCAATATCACCTCCAAGGAGTCAGATTCTGGAAAAGTGTTCAACATGAAAGTTGTAGGAAATTGTCTTAGCTTTCCTACAAGACCAAAATCACATCAATCAGATATTTGCAACTCAAGTTATAGCCAGTTTACTAAACATTACCAAAGAGATAATTACGGTTATGCAATAATTTATTTAATTGTCCAATTCGGCTCAAAATCATAAAATATGTCAAAACCAACTTAATTAAGCCTAATTGAACCTTAAGAAGCCTAGTGAGAGGATTACAAAATGTATAAAATATAGTGTTATCATCTAGCTATGTGGTCGTGAGAGAAAATGAGAAAGTTAGTCAGAAAAGAGAGGAAAATACTCAAAAGTCAAAGGGAGTTATCTGATGTGTGAGTCACTAAATGACTCTAATATTTCCACTGGAAACTTTATATCTCTTAAGAACACTTTGATCTTACTAAATTGAGTTTCCTAACTTCCAACAACTTTAGAATAATTTCTAGGATTCATCTAAATTATTGTTTCACCCTTTTCTTAAGTTTCTATATCTGTTGCTAGTTAATTCGGTATTAAAACACTCTCTCAGTGTGCTTAAAACACTCTTTTTGAGTCATTTTAAGCTACTTTTCATATTTTGTGTTATAGTAAAGTGCCTAAATTAACTCAGTTTTTCACAACATTAAACAGGCATGTCAAGCAAGTATTTATGATACCTCTATGATCATACACAAATTTAACATGCTAAAAAGAGGATGTTACATTTCACCCCTCCTTTTAAAAATTTTGTTCCCAAAATTGCTTACCTCATATAAACAACTCCAGGTAATCTTGTTGCATCCGGGACTCTAGCTCCAATATAGTCTCTTCTGCGCCTGCTTCACCCCATAATGCCTTCACTAGAGGAATCTGCTTACCTCTAAGCTCTTTGACCCCTCTACCTACAATCCTCATCGGTTTCACTGCATAAGACAAATCATCTCTTAATTATATAGATTCATTTCTTATGATGTGTGAAGTGTCCAAATTGTACTTTTTGAGCTGAGACACATGAAACACATCGTGAAGATTTGACAAGTTAGGAGGAAGGGCTATTTGGTAGGCTACAAGTCTGACTCTTTTTGGAATTTGGTAGGGACCAATGAAATTAGGGTTTAACTTTCTTGTTCTCAATACTCTACTAATTCCAGTTATAGGAATGACTCTCTGATGTGTGTGAAACAACATCATGTTTTGTTCTTGTTTTGCATGCATTTTGTAGGCATTTTAAGCATTTTAGTTTCCCTTTTTAGTTAGTTTTTCCCTTAGTTCAGGTAACTGCGGTGTTTTTGGTGTTCTCGTGCAGATTGGTGCTGATTTGACCTTGGATTGAATGGAATGCTCACATGTTTGAAGTTGGAGCTTAATGGATAGCAATAAAGGTGCAAAAAGGCCATTCCAGAGAGATCCACGGCCTGCCCGTGGATCAAACCACGACCATGGATCGAGGGACAACTTAAAGAAGGAAAAAGGGAGTTCCAGGGAGTTCCACGGCCTAGCCGTGGAACCATCCACGGCCGTGGAACTCAAATGTTGCAGAATTGGTTTTTTGGCAGAGACATCCACGGCCTGGCCGTGGAGTGATCCACTACTGTGGATCGCGAGTCTTGTGCCAGCTTTTTATGTTTTTCTTTTTATTTCTTTTGGGAGCTTTTTAGCCAATTAAAACCTTAAGCTTATAAATAGGGGTTCTGAATACAATGAGGGGGTTCCAATTGAATTCTAGCTTTGATTAAAACCTAGTTCTAAAGGAGGCACAAAGGATGCTTTGGATCTTCATCTTTCTCTCTTCTTCTCCCGTTGTTACGGGTTTGGGATGTTTTTAAGTTTGATTTCTTGTCTCCTTTTCTCTATGTCTGAGTAGTTTCTTTTTATTTCTAGGATTGGGCAATGCCCTTTGATACATTGATAATGATTAATTGACGTTGTTTCCCCTTTTATTAATCTTGATTGTTCATTAATTCAATCCTTATTGCTTTTATTCATGTGAATTTGCTGGCCACTTATTTGCATCTCATAGGCATTTAGGGACGTACTGAGAGGTGAACCTAAGTGTTGGAACCATAAGAATTGAACTTAAGGTCTAAATCACGAGAGTAGTTTTAGCCTTTCGAGGATTCAATGAATTGCCACAAAGCGTAATGGGTTCAATTTAAATTCAATTACCACGAGAGTAGGAATTTGTTTAATTAGGCACGGATCTTGTATCTTGAGAAAGAACATTAACTAATTTAGGGTAATTCACCTTCAATTGAATTTCAGATTTAATAAAAGGGTTGTCAATTAGGGTTTATCTTGTATCATTGTGGTATCCCAATCTTGGAAGCTTTCTTGAATTTGAAAATCCCTTTCTTGATAATTCGCTATTTTTGTTCTCAATTTTGTTTTCTTGATTTTATTTAATTGTTTTGTTACTACGTTCTTCTTTATCAACAATCATATTCCTTTTTGTTTAATTTATTTGAATTAATTAATTAATTGGTATTCATAGACACAGTCCCTGTGGATTCGATCTTTTTATTACTTGACGATGAAACCGTACACTTGCGGATTTCACGCATCAAGTTTTTGGCGCCGCTTCTTGGGATTGTGTTTTTCTTGAATATCAATTTAATTTTTAATTTAATTATTTTAAACCTTTTTTTTTTTTTTACCATATTATTACGTTCTTGTTTTCTCTTTGACTCTCTGTAGGTAATTTCTCTGGTTTATGCAAAGTACTAGACGTTTCGGGACTCTTATTGAAGCTGATTCTGAAATTGAAAGAACTTTTCATAGAAAGAGAAGACAACGAAGGCAAAGAGTGAGAGAAATATCTGAACCAACACTTGTCATGGCAGCAGCTGAGGATAACAAACCTTTAAAGGAGTATGCAGCCCCTAATGCTCGGGGTTTGCGATCTGGAATTGCTCGGCCAGACATTGAAGCCAGGCACTTCACCATACCTCCTGCCTTACTTTCTATGATAAGGCGAACCAGTTTGGAGGTTTACCCTCGGAGGACCCAAATGATCATGTGGAGATGTTCTTAGAATTCTGTGAGACTCTCAAAATTGAAGGTGCCTCAGTTGATGCCATTCGCCTCCGATTGTTTCCATTATCATTAAGGGACAAGGCTAGAGCTTGGTTGAAATCGGTACCCACTGATACATTAACCACATGGAATCAATTGGAGCAAGCCTTTTTGGACAAATTCTTTCCACCTTCCAAGACTGCTCACCTAAGGACCCAAATCACAAGCTTCGTTCAGAAAGATGGAGAGTCATTGTCAGAAGCTTGGGATAGATATAAGGCTTTGCTGGAAGCCTGCCCACACCACGGGTTAGAGAAGTGGTTGATCGTTCACACCTTCTACAATGGATTAGAATATTCTTCGAAGGTGTCTCTTGACTCACGGTGGTGGAGCTTTAATGAATAGAAAGTTGACGAAACCTATGAGATTATTGAAAGTGTCGCCGCAAACCATCACCAATGGGCCGGTGAAAGAGGTAACAACCCAGAAAGCTCTCGGAAGGTAAGTTTGAGGTGGATGGTGTTAGTTTAATTATGGCTAAGTTTGACTCATTGAATAAACGTTTTGATAAGCTTGAAAAAGCTAGTGCTAATGCCATAAGTGCTGCTAACATCTTTTGTGAGATTTGTGGAGTACAGGGACATATGAGTGCGGAATGCCAAGCTGAAAAGGGTTCCTCACATGGTGCACCGGTGGAGCAAGTGGAATCATGCCACAATTTCTATGACATTCCACCAAAGGTGCGCAATGATCCATATTCACAGACTTACAATCCCGGTTGGAGGTCTCATCCCAACTTCTCCTATCGGAACAATCAAAATCAAGCTGGACAAGGTAGTGCTCAACCCTCTATTGGATTCCCCCAGGTACAAAAGTCTAAACTCGAAACTCTCCTTGAAAATTTTGTAGAGAGTCAAACCAAGCAAAATGAAGAGTTTAGGCACCATGGTCAAGTTGTTAGTGAGGCCATTAGAGAGTTGTCAGCTAAGGTTGACAATTTGGCCATTCATAATAAGATGTTGGAAACCCAGATTGCCCACCAAGCGAGCACTTCACATAGGCAACAAGGTAAGTTTCTGGTCAACCGAAATAAACCCGGGAATGAACATTGTAAGGTGAGTTTGAGAAATGGAAAGAAGTTAGAGAATCCCAAGGGTAAGGGGGAGAGTGACAAAGATGAGGAGACTAAGGAAAAAGAGACTAAGACACAGCCCTTAGGTGAGGAGGAAACAAATGAGAAAGTGTCTAAGTATGTACCCCCTGAGCCATACCAACCCCCGGTGCCCTTCCCTCAAAGATTGGCCAAGGCCAAGCTAGATAAGCAGTTTGGAAAGTTTCTTGAGATCCTTAAGAAGTTGTACATTAATGTACCCTTCACTGAGGCATTGCAACAAATGCCTACCTATGCTAAATTTCTTAAGGACATTTTGTCTAATAAGAGAAAGCTAGAGGAGTATGAGACCGTAGCATTAACTGAGGAGTGTAGCACTTTAATCCAAAACAAGTTACCTCCTAAACTCAAAGATCCTGGCAGCTTCTCTATTCATTGCTTGATTGGGAATACCAGTTTTGATAAAGCTTTGTGTGACTTAGGGACTAGTGTTAATCTTATGCCCTTTTCTGTGTGTAAGAAGTTAGAAGTGGGTGAGCTGAAACCCACAACAATCTCACTTCAATTGGCGGATCAGTCTGTCAAGTACCCCATAGGTATCGTAGAGGATGTTCCCATTAAGGTTGGTAAGTTTTACATGTCGGTGGATTTTGTTGTGCTTGACATGGAAGTTGATGCTATAATGGCGATCATACTTGGGCGCCCATTCCTTGCCACTGGACGGGCCATCATTGATGTCCACGAAGGGAAATTGACTTTGTGATTAAATGATGAGGAAGTAGTTTTTGATGTTTTTAAATCTGAAAATAATTCTAATTCCTCAAATTCATGTAATCGCATAGATGCTACTAATGTTGTGGATAGTGTTGTGCTTTCAGGTATGCAGGAATCAGTGATTGATGTTATGCCCTACAAGGAAGGACCTAAGAAGCAGAGTGACAAGTGTACCGAGAAGCGTGAATTTAACATCGGGGATAAAGTTCTTCTTAATAACTCGCTTCTACGTTTCTGTCCTAATAAGTTATGGTCAAAATGGTCAGGACCATATGAGATTGTTCGAGTTTTATCCTACGGTGTGCTTGAGGTGAAGAAAGAAGGCCATAAACCTTTCATGATAAATGGCCAGAGAGTGAAACACTTTGAAGGAGTGGGCACTGAGCACTACTCCGTAGATGTCACCTGAGCACAGAAACCTGACCAAAGTCAAGCTAATGACTTTAAACAAGCGCTTCTTGGGAGGCAACCCATGTTATCTTGTTTTTCTGTTTTATTTCATCTTTTTCTTTTAATTTTGTTTGTTAGATTATTGTTTTGATGTTTGTCTTTTGGATTTTGTTTAGGTTTGACCCTCTTTTTGAAGACTTATTTAGAAGAAAAGAGAGAGATCAGAAGGTTCCACACCCCGTCCATGGGAATTTCCATGACCTTGAAATGCAAACCACGGAGAAGGTATAAGTCAGAGAGATCCACGGCCAGGCCGTGGATCAATCCATGGCCGTGGACCTCAGTTTGCAAAAATTAAAAAAAAAAAAGAAAGAGGGTGAAAAGTCAGAGAATTCCACGGCCAGGCCGTGGAATTATCCACGGCCGTGGAACTCTCTATTTCAAAAAAAAAAAATCTCAGAAGTCAGCAGCGTCCACGGCTAGGCCGTGGAATGATCCACGGCCGTGGATCGCTGCTGCCCAGTTTCAAAAACCACGGTCCTTCTCCCCCTCTTTCATTTCACCGTTTTCCTCTTTTCTTCTTCTTCTTCTTCTCTCCCTCAATCTCCATACCCATCCTCCCAAACCTTCAATACACCTTCTTTCCCTCACAACCACACGTTCACCTTCTTCTTTCCCCTCTCAAAGATAGCCCTTCACCTCTATTCTCTCTTCTTCTCCTTCTTCTTCTCCACCATAACCACCATAGCCAAACCTTCAAAAACCATAACTTTTCTCCACAAACTCCCTTTTTCTTCCATTTTTCTTCCCTTTCTCGCTTCTCTACTCTCTCCCTAACCAATCTCTCCTTCTGATTTAGAAATCCCCAAATTTTGCAAAAACCCCATACGTGAATTGAAAAAAAAAAAGAGAATTTTTGCTTTGTGCTTGCTGTGAGTTGGTGTGGGTTGGAAGGATGACAAATAAGCGTCAGAGGGGAGAAGCTGGTTCCAGTTCAAGGACACGGGAAGAAGCAATGCTTTGCTCCAAGAGGTAATCCCCTAATCCCCATGGTTTTAATTTTAGGGATAATGAGCGAGAGAGATCGTTACAATGTGTTAGTGAATAGGAGGATCATTAGCACTAGGTATATGGATGATGTTGTTCTTGATACCTTAGGCTTGCGTGATGACTTTGATTGGATGCTTGATAGGGTGGATGGACTTATTTTCTCGAATTTAAAGTGTCCCATTTACACTGAACTTACCTTGGAGTTTCTTAGTTCTATTGAGGCTCATATCCTTCAGGGGGAAGGTTGCTCAAGGCCGGATCACTTTCCTACTGTTCAATAATGAACATTGCTTAAATTTGGAAGAGTTTAATGAGATTTTTGGATTGCCTGCTTGGGGGGAAAGGAGGCACCCAAGTGGTTTTTCCGCAATTTCTTTTTGGGCTGATGTTTCTTCTGGGATGGGTACATATGATTCTTCAAATTGTAAGGCATCTTTTCTGCCAAATCCTTGCCTTCGCTATCTCCACCGTATCATGGCTCATACTTTATTTGGACGTGGGGATAGTGATGGCAATGTCCGTACTGATGAACTTGATTTTATGTGGGCTATTCTTAATGATGTTAAAATGGATACTGGATCTTTTCTTATAAGGCGTCTGCTTAGGGTGGGTAGAGCCCAATCTGGGACAATTGTTATTGGTGGGCTAATCACAGCGATTGCCAATTTCTTTGACTATGATTTAGATGGTCTGGAGGTAGTTAGAGGTAGTTCTAGGATTGATATTGAGTCTTGTTTAGCTATTAAGATGATTGTCAAAGAGGATGGAATTTACTGCCTCCGCTTGAATGATAGAGCTCAACCCCTACCCCTTCCTAACCCACCTGCTATCACTGTGTGCAACCGTGCAAATTGTTGCACTCTTGGGAGTGTGATAGATGATCCAATTGATGTTCAGCGCCCTCTTCGCCCTCCACCAAGGGCAAGCCCTTCTCGTCCTTCTTCTTCTTCTTTTGCAGGTCCTTCCGAGGATGGTCTCACACGGATTTATACTTCTCTGGAGGCTCTTCATGCTGAGCAAGCGCAACAGCGCCACATGCTAGAGGAGCTTCGTCAGCGGTCGCTGCGATGGCGATGCTTTCGCTGCACCTTGGAGGAACAGATTCGAGTATGGAGAGCATGCTGCGCGCCATTCATGATTGGCATTTGAGTCAAAACCATTTTCCACCACCGCAGTGAGTGTATTTCTTTTCTCCCTTCTCTTGTTTTAGATTTTTACATTGGGGACAATGTAGGTTCTAAGCTTAGGGGGTATTTTCATATATTTTCATAGTCTAATTGGTATTTTCATTAGTCTCATACATTTTCATGTCTTGTTTTGCATTACATTTTCATCATATCTCTTGGGTTTTTGATTGAACTTGTGCCCCTCTCTTTTGAGGATTTTGAGATGGTATTGATTTGGAACCCAATTTGTTGATTCTTGTGATTGGCTACAGGTATTGTTTTAATTGATAGTAGAGGTGATCTTTTGATAGTTGATAATTAGCATATGTTCTCTGAATTTGTGCTTCTTATTGAATTTTTAAACCTCTAAATGTGAGTTTTGAGCCTGTATGGGATATATGCACTATATGATTTTTGTTCCTATTCTTTGTGTTGAGTGATATTCCTCATTGATCTTGTGTTCTAAAACTTGATTTGAAACCAATTTGAGGCAAAATTTTTGGTTACATGCTTGAATGTGATTTAGGCATCTTAGGTATTTTTCTGGCCTTCTGAATTTGTTACACTTTCATCCACTAGTTGTCCATTTTGAGCTTATTGCATAATTAATTTTCTTGATGCCTATGATGATATATTATTGGTAATCATTTAGAATATTAAATGGAGCAAAGTGGGTTTGAAAGTTGTGAAAAGTGTGTAGGGAATCATATGTGAATGACATTTCTCTTTATTAAAATATATATATATATATATATATATATATAGGTATATATATATAAGAGAGTGCAAATAAAAAAAATCATAAGAAGCTTGAAAAAAAAAAAGGGAGAAAGAGAAGAAGGAAAAGAAAGGAAGAAAATACTTAGAAATGTGGAGTTATGCTTTTGATTGAAAAATTGTCTTTACTCCATTTAAGTTCTATTGATTTCTTGTGCTTATTGAAAATTTTGATGAACCCTTTGTGCATACCTTCCTTTCTCTACCTTACCTAACATCATTCCCATGGCCCCATTACAACCCTTGAAAGACCTTTTGATTCTTGCATGCATGCTGATTATTAGTGAAAATTTGGTTTCTTATCAAGCATATGGAAGTGCATTTTCTTTGAAGGATTTTGAGCGTATGGTTTTCACCCTTAAACACTTTGAGTGTGGTTAGTGGAGTGAACTTAATTCAATCAGTGAGGATGCATGATTTCTGAGAACTTAGCCTCTAATTGGACTTGATTTTGATTACCTCTCAGATTCTTTGTTTGCCTTAGCCTATTGTTTGGATATTGTTTTCTCGGGTTCCTTATTCTTTATTGTCTTTTGATCCCACTTCTTGGTTTGACATTGGTTATTGCTTGGGGACAAGCAAAATCTTAAGCTTGGGGGGATTTGATGTGTGTGAAACAACATCATGTTTTGTTCTTGTTTTGCATGCATTTTGTAGGCATTTTAAGCATTTTAGTTTCCCTTTTTAGTTAGTTTTTCCCTTAGTTCGGGTAACTGCGGTGTTTTTGGTGTTCTCGTGCAGATTGGTGCTGATTTGACCTTGGATTGAATGGAATGCTCGCATGTTTGAAGTTGGAGCTTAATGGATAGCAATAAAGGTGCAAAAAGGCCATTCCAGAGAGCACGGCCTGCCCGTGGATCAAACCACGGCCATGGATCGAGGGACAACTTAAAGAAGGAAAAAGGGAGTTCCAGGGGTTCCACGGCCTGGCCGTGGAACCATCCACACTGTGGAACTCAAATGTTGCAGAATTGGCTTTTTGGCGAGACATCCACGGCCTGGCCGTGGAAATGATCCACTGGCCGTGGATCGCAAAGATCTTGTACGATTTTTATATTTTTCTTTTTATTTCTTTTGGGAGCTTTTTAGCCAATTAAAACCCTAAGCTTATAAATAGGGGTTCTGAATACAATGAGGGCGTTCCAATTAAATTTTAGCTTTGATTAAAACCTAGTTCTAAAGGAGGCACAAAGGAGGCTTTGGATCTTCATCTTTCTCTCTTCTTCTCCCATTGTTACGGGTTTGGGATGTTTTTAAGTTTGATTTCTTGTCTCCTCTTCTCTATGTCTGAGTAGTCTCTTTTTGTTTCTAGGATTGGGTAATGCCCTTTGATACATTGATAATGATTAATTGACGTTGTTTCCCCTTTTATTAATCTTGATTGTTCATTGCTTCAATCCTTATTGCTTTTATTCATGTGAATTTGCTGGCCACTTATTTGTATCTCATAGGCATTTAGGGACGTACTGAGAGGTGAACCTAAGTGTTGGAACCATAAGAATTGAACTTAAGGTCTAAATCACGAGAGTAGTTTTAGCCTTTCGAGGATTCAATGAATTGCCACAAAGCGTAATGGGTTTAATTTAAATTTAATTACCACGAGAGTAGGAATTGGTTTAATTGGGCACGGATCTTGTATCTTGAGAAAGAACATTAACTAATTTAGGGTAATTCACCTTCAATTGAATTTCAGATTTAATAAAAGGGTTGTCAATTAGGATTTATCTTGTATCATTGTGGTATCCCAATCTTGGAAGCTTTCTTGAATTTGAAAATCCCTTTCTTGATAATTCGCTATTTTTGTTCTGAATTCTGTTTTCTTGATTTTATTTAATTATTTTGTTACTACGTTCTTCTTTATCAACAATCATATTCCTTTTTGTTTAACTTAATTGAATTAATTAATTAATTAGTATTCATAGACACAGTCCCTGTGGATTCGATCTTTTTATTACTTGACGACGAAATCGTACACTTGCGGATTTCACGCATCACTCTCAAGAAAACATGTTCTTCTTCTTTGAACTCTAAAGGTCTCCTCCTTCTATTAACATAAATCTTTTGCTTATTTTGAGCTATGACCATCCTATCCCTGATTTTTCTAATTTGATCTGAAGTTTGCTGCACTATCTCAGGTCCTAGAATAGCTCTCTCTCCAACCTCATACCAACATAATGATGACCTATACTTCCTACCATAAAGTGCCTCATATGGTGCCATTCCAATGCTAGTATGATAACTATTATTGTAGGAAATTTCACTAAAGGCAAGAGTCTATCCCAACTACCTCGATGATCTAAAACACATTCTCTGAGCATATCTTCTAGGGTTTGGATAGTTCTCTCTGACTGCCTATCTATTTGTATATGATATGTTGTACTAAAACTTAGTCTAGTCTCATAGGCTTTTTGTAAAGCTCCCAAAAATCTAGATGTGAATATAAGATCTCTATATGAAACTATACTGAAAGGAATACCATGCAATCTAACTATCTCCTGTAAATACAACTAGGCTAGTTTATCTAAGGAGTAGTTAGCTCTAATTGGCAAGAAGTGATCAGACTTGCTTAGTCTATCCACTATGACCCAAATTACATCATTTCTTGGCTGAGTTCTGGGTAGACTTATCATAAAGTTTATTGTGATATGATCCTATTTCCACTCAAGAATCTCTAATGATTAGAGAGGTCTGGAAGGTTTTTGGTGTTCTATCTTAACTTTCTGACATACTAAGCACCTAGACACAAACTCTGCTATTTCTTTCTTCATTCCTGGCCACCAAAATAATTTTCTTAAATCTTGATACATCTTAGTAGCTTCTGGATAGATGGTGTACTAACTCCTATGAGTCTCCTCTAAGATCTTTTCTTTGATTACAGAATCTCTTGGAATGTAAAGTCTATCTTTAAACTTAATCATTTCATCATCTATCATATCAAACTTTGATTGATCTCCTAAGAAGATTTGCTCTCTTATCTCACTTAAGGTTTCATCCTCGCTTTGAGCTTCTAGAATTTGAGTTCTTAGGTCATTAATTATGTCCACCCTATTCATAAAGAGACTTTATGGTATCACAGTTACCCTAAGGCTCAAATCTTTAAACTTTTCAAGAAGCTGGCCCTCTTGAACCATCATTCAAGACACATGTAGGGATTTCCTACTTAGTGCATCGGCCACTACATTGGCCTTACCCGGGTGATACTTAAACTCAAAGTCATAATCCTTTAGGAACTCTATCCATCTTCTTTGTCTCATATTCAGCTCATTCTGATCAAATAAGTATTTTAAACTTTTATGATCACTGAACACCTTGAACTGAACTCCGTAAAGATAATGTCTCCAAATCTTCAAGGCAAACACTACTGCGGCCAATTCCAGATCGTGAGTGGGATAGTTCTCCTTGTGAGGCCTCAATTGCCTCAATGCATAGGCAACTACTTGCCTATGTTGCATCAAAACACAACCTAAACCTATCTTTGAAGCACCGCAAAGCACCCCCAAAGTTCTCCTGAGGATCTAGAATCACCAAAACTGGTGTAGTAATCAATCTCATCTTAAGCTTTTGGAAACTATCTTCACACTTTTGAGTCCATACAAAAGTACTATATTTCCTAGTTAATCTAGTCAAGGGTAGTGCTATCTGAGAAAATCCATTGATTAATCTCCTGTAGTACCCAACCAGGCCTATAAAACTCCTTATCTCGATACAGTGGTGAATCTTTCCCACTGTAACACTGCTTCAATTTTACTAGGGTCTACTGAAATTCCTTCTTGAGAGATTACATGCCTAGAAAATGAAATTTTGTAAGCTAAAACTCACACTTTGAAAGCTTGGCGAACAATTTCTTTTCCTTGAGGATCTCTAAAATTGTTCTAACATGCAACTCATGCTCTTCCATTCTCTTTGAATAGATTAGGATATCATTTATGAATACTACTACAAACTTGTCTAGGTAGGGTTTAAAAATCTTGTTCATGTAATCCATGAATACTACTGGTGCATTTATTAACTCAAAGGACATCACGAGATACTCATAATGCTCATACCTAGTCCTGAAAGTAGTTTTAGGAATATCTTTTTCCCTAACCCTTATCTGGTATTATCCTAGTCTTAGATCGATCTTTGAGAACATTGATGTTCCTCTTAATTGATCCATCAGATCATCTATCCTAGGCAATGGATATTTATTTTTATGGTTACCTTATTCAATTACCTATAATCTACGCAAAGCCTCATGGTACCATCTTTCTTCTTCACTAGTAACACAGGTACTCCCCAAGGAGAAACACCCGGTTTTATCAATTGTTTCTCTAACAACTCCTCTATTTGCTTTTTAAGCTCTGCTAACTCTAGAGGTGTCATCCTATAAGGTGCTATAGAAATAGGTCCTATCCACGGTACTAAATCTATAGTAAACGCTATTTCTCTTATGGGTGGCAGCTCAACTATATCCTTCGAAAATACTTCTGGTACTCCCTTACTATTGGTATATCAGCTAAACTCTGCTTATCTTCTGCAATTAGAGAGAAAAAGAGAATATACCCTTTAGTTGCTTCTTCTAAACAGTGATTCACTTGGCTTGCATTGAGATACACTGACTCAAAAGGGGTAACTTTAGTAAATATATCTGACATAAATGCAAGGGTTTTATCTACATAGTTTAAAACCATATAGTTAGAAGACAATCAATCCATGTCGAGAAGGACATCAATATCTAAAAGAGGTAAATATATAAGATTCACAAAAAAAATCCTATCTTCTATCTTTATATAATAATCTAAACAAATTTTAAAAGTTGTAACAAATTTACTAGTGGGAGTGGAAACAACTAAGTCGTAAGAAAGGTCTGTCATAGGTAAACCCAGCATCCTCACACAATCATAAGAAACAAAGGAGTGAGATGCTCCTGAATCATATAAAACAGTTAAAAGGTGATTATGAATTATGCATTTACCTTTGATTAAATTCATAGACTGAGTCACCTCATTACCGCTTAGAGTGTAAACTCTTCCTAGGGCTTGCAGTTTTGGGGTGAACATAGCTTTCTGCTTCTGCAGACAATCCTTGGATATATGGGGCTGGCCACAAGCATAATAAACTGACTGCCCTGCCAAGCAAGGCCTGTCTCCGCGAAACCTCCCACACTTGGGACATTTAAGTCCCCCTACGCCTCTTTAGACCTGCTTACCCTTATCTTGTAGGTAACCCAGTTTAGGAGTACTCTTCTTTTCATCAAACTTCTTCTATTTATGGAAGCCTTTTGTTTTCTGTTCTGGATGAAGTTAGAGACAACCTCTTTCCACTATTCAGCACTTGTTTACTAAAGAAGGGAAGTCTCTGATCTCCAAAGGCTATATTATCCTTTTAATGTCCTCTCTCAATCCAGATTCAAACTTAACACACATAGAGTTCTCATATGGGTTGAGCCTATACTGAGGTGAAAACTTTGACAATTTGTTAAACTTTGCCTCATACTAACCCACAGTCATACTTCCTTGCTCGAGCTCTAGGAATTCAACTTCTTTTTCCTCTTGTACTGACTTTGGGTAATACTTCTCCAAGAAAGTGCTCCTAAATACTTCCTAAGTAATCTGTGTCGCTGTAGCTTCCAGAAACCTTCTAGCATTCCTCCACCAACACTCTGCTTCCCCACTAAATATAAAGGTAGCGAAGGAAACTCTTTGCTCATCAAAACATAGCATAGCTTAAAAAATCTTCTCAATTTCGATTAATCACTCATCGGTTTTCACCGGATTGTACTCACCTTTAAATGATGGAGGGTTCATCCTTCTAAACTCCACAAGGTCTTGAAACTTCTGATTGCTCCCCGCTTGTACCTCATGCATTAGAGGTGGTAATGGTGGAGGTATTGGTTGTTGAGGTTGGTTGGCTTCCAACCTCTCCAACATTCTATTGGTAACAGTCGTTTGCTCTTCAATAGCCTTGGCCATTGCTATTACTGCCTCAGCCATATTAGGGCCCTCATTAGAAGAATTCTCATTTAGTCTAGTGCACCTCAGAGAAGTCATAGTTTCTTGTACACATAAAACATTAAATATTGAGTTGACTATTCTTAATACCATGTAATAGTGCAATAGTAGTTAATAACATTCAAACATGAGGCAAACCATGCAAACGTCTCACTAAAGAGACAAGAAATGCATAACATTTGGCAGAAAAACACTTAACTTGCCTAAGCCTAGTCAGTCCATACCCCGATTCAACAAGATAAAATGCTCTAATACCATAATATAATATCCTAATACAAATATCTTGATATATTTCTCATATATAAAGATATGTAGTATTGGTTATGCTACTACTAACTTATTATCACAATCTCGTCCTATATCAATTATACAAATAAATATGGAGAGCCACGATAAATAAAAGTTATACATATTCACATCAGAAGCCTCATGAGCAAAGTGTAATATATACAGCAAAATACAACTCAAAGTAACAAAATTACAAGAGTTGTCATCAAAACATAAAACTGAAACTATTATTCTTGAAACTTTTTCTTCTTTTTCTTTTTCTTCTTCTTTATTCCCTCGAAAGGTTCTTGTCCTACTTAACTATAAAACATAAATGGGATGAGAATATAAAAATTCTCAGTAATAAAACTTATATCTCATGGAACTAGTATAACCATACACATAGGTAAATTTATAAACTATAAACTTATAACTTGCTATCGATATTAAACAAGAGTCAGCACAAATGTAAAATATCAATTTCACTTAGCAAAGGTTTATCTCACTCCTTCGCCTAGCATAGGACTTAAACTCATCTATTACTATGGGTATTAAGCTTGTCTCACTTTAATACCCTCAGTAGAGAGCTTATCTCACTCTTACTACCATTTACATGAGTACTTTTCTCACTCCTCATGTTAATTGACAAAGAACTTAACTCACTACTTTGCCTTAGGTAGAGTGCTTATCTCACTCCTTTACTAATATTAGGTGGAGCATTTTTCTCACTTCTTTACTATAACAAGGTGCTTTTCTCATTCCCTTGTCTCACAACTCCATCCTTTGCAAAGTTCTTTTCTCATCCCTTTGCAAGGTCAAGGGGCTTGTATCGCTCCCTCAGTTAGGAATGTTGGGTGCTATGGTTCAACTTTAATTAATAAAGGAACCAAATCTTACTAAACACTCTAATCCAACCCAACTTACTGAATTAATAGAGCATTTCTCTAAAACTAGCATATACTTACTACGTTAACTCAAACTAATTAAAGTAAATGAGTAACTCTCTATGTACATGCTTGTTTTCCCCCAGAGAGGTGTAACTAGAGCTTCTAGAGCTCATACTACTCTTAACTTAGCTTGATTGGTTCACTAATCACTAATACATAGCCTTACTAGGGTTACTTTTAATCCTAAGAGTGTTAAACTCTGCTCTTGCTAGGCCTATAACCTGTTATGCTACTTGGATAATTAGTTAAAGCCCTTAAAAATCTATTTTAGGCAAGCTCTTAAGCAGTTATTGTGTGAAATAATCAGTTATGGCTACATAAAAACTGTTTTAAAACACTAAAATCGGTTAGCCTTTGCTAGCTAATCGGTTATTGAGTTTTATCTCTCTCTAACTTAAGCAAATAATCGGTTATCCACATCGGCTAACCGATTATTTTCGTGGGACGTGGTAACAGACTTTCTGCCATTACGCAATAACTGACTATCCACATGGGGTAATCAGTTATCTGGGGCAACTTAAACTAGAAAACAGGGTCTCTACACCCTTCTTCTCCATGCTTCCTTCCTCTTCCATTTTACTCTTTTAAAATTTAACATATGATGTATTCAACATAAGATTTAAGTGAAAGAGACAACTAGAATCAATCATAAACCATCAAGTTGAATAATAACATATGATTCTAACTTCAAACTCTACTCACTAATACCCATGATGCGGATTTAAGAGTTGCAAACCCAAGTGCAGGTTATCTCAAGTAATAAATTCTCGGTGAGTCTGAGGTCGAACCACAGAGACTTGATGAAGAAAAATTAATTAAAGTAAATATTTTGTTACAACAATAAAGATGATAAATAAAATTGTTCACAAGTAAAAAGGAATTGCTTGGGTTAGGAGATCCACTCTTGGTAAATAAATTAAGGACAAGATTAATTCTTTTATAACTCAATTAGAATCCACACATAACGGAGGTTCCAATCGAAAAATACAACGTTCAAAGTTCATTAAAAATTATATACGTAATTATATTATGATTCCTTTAATCATCTATTAACACCGCCACTCATAAATGGGATCAAGCATTCATTGTGCTAAAATCTTATCTATAATAAATTAAGATCTCCACTTTATAAGAAGAGTTTCTAGCACCACCACTTGTAAATGGGTTAAAGCATTCATTGTGTCAATCTCTTGTCTACAACAAATCAAGAACTCTACTTTACAAGGAGGGTTTTTAAATTAATTGGAAACAAAATATAATACGTATAATGACCACTTGAAAATATATCATTTAAGCACAAGAGAGAAATTAATCTAACCTTACTTCATTACTAAGAGCTTCACTCTTTCACCCAAGCAAAATAAAACTTAGTTACTCATAGATAAGAAGAAAGAAAGAGAGAAGAAGAAGAAGAAGAAGAACATGACTTCAATTTAGAACAAAGGAAAATTACTACAAGAAAACCTAGTAACAAACTAACATCATTTTGGTACCTAACACCCAACACCTTCAATAATCTGCTAAGGCCCCATTTTATAGAGGATTAGAGATACAAAATGACAAGGGGGCTAAGTCATTAGTGAGTGGATGAGTGGAAAATGAGTGGAAAATGCCAAATGACTTTTGGTGAGTGGAAAATCATAGAGATTCCTTGTCTCCTAAATCATTTAGCTCTGAAGTCATTGAATGCGTCAGAATGAGCAATATGATCTTCATGAAAGTTGTATTCCTGGATATTAGCTTTCAAATGGCTTTAGTTTGAGTCCAATATCATTTCTATAACTCCAGATACATTCAAATTACTACACACTGTTCAAGCCCAGTCACAGCTCCTCTGTTCTGACTTACAAGCCCAATATCACCCATTAGGTCTCTGATTCTGGAAAAGTGTTCAACATTAAAATTGTAGATATAGGTCTCAACTATTCAGCATCAAAATTGCAGCCTATTTGACAACTTCTAGCCTAAAATATGGAATGAACAGTATATATAGATCAAGCTATCAGGAACAGCACTCTAGTTCTTGCTTCAACCCCAATTTGAGTAATCTACTCGAGTGATTGGGTCTTTGAGGTCTTCATGAAAGTTATAGAGCTATCTTTTATATTTAAAATGCCATCAGATTCACCTCATTTGGCCACCTGTATCCCAAGATATAGCCCAAATACAGAAATAACATAAAACATAAATTATGCTGAAAAATTCAATTAAGTCCAATTTGAGTCCAAACTTACAAAGCATAATCAAACTCAATCAATTAAGTACATGGAGAGTGTAAATGACTAAAAATGAAGGCTTATTAATGTATCAAATATGTGATCATCAAATTCTCCCACACTTATCTTATTGCACTCTTGGGCAAAACACACAAGACCAAAACTAAAAAAAAAACGAAACAGACTCAAAAGTTAAACACTCTAAAAGACTTAATTTCTAATAATATTTAAAAATGAAGAGCAACCAATCATTCAAGTAATCAAAACATTCATGAGGTAACATATCTTCACATCTCAAACCAACAAGTAAGGAAACTTCAATTGAAAAGCATGAGTCAAGAATGATAGATCTTCACAAGATTCACTCTCAATCCCTCAAGTGTTTAAACGGTAGGTATTTCACTCAATTCAACCCATAAAAATTACACTACCATAAGCTTGCTTATCTTCTACTTCTCCACTACTCAGAACACATGCACACACAAATCATGAGGACTTTATTCAAGGTTGTAATAGGGTCAAGGTAAAGGAGAAGGTAATATGGATATGACAAGTTAAATACCAAAGAGAATAAAAGAGCATGAAAGCTAAGTTCAATTAACAAGCATGAAAGTTCATCTCAACTCCACCTAATACAAATTCCCTTTGCATATTCTTTTCTTTTCATTTATTGCCTTGTTGACCCTCTTTTTCTTTTTACATTTTTTTCATTTTTCATTTTTGATTTTTTTTATCTTTTTACAAAAAAGAACATCATATATACATTTTTTTTAATCATTCTGCACACACACACCCCCACACTTGTTCAAGAACTCATCCAATGACAAAGCTAATGTTCTCTTATTCCTTAAGGTCAGGTAAGAACATGTTTTTCATTTAAGGCACAAAATGAGTTCGAAACAAAAAATGGTCAAATAAGCTCAAAGGGGTTAAGCACGAGAAAATAGGCAATTTCCAATGCTTTATGTTGGCAGAAATCAGAGAATTTCTAAGAAGTCATAAAAGTGCTTGATATCATATTGAGACAATATGCTGCTAAGCAAGGCTGGCTATTTGATTATGTATATGTATGCATATGAAAATGTAGTCTCAAAAAGAATCAAAGCAAGTTCTAGAATAACAATTCCATGAGTGAAATTCACACAAGAAAGAAGAGAATAGTACAAATGTTTAATCCATTCATCAATAGGCTCAAAATCTCACAAGGCATAATTCTATCATTCTCAGTCCACCAATTCAACATCCATAATCAAACATGTGATTTTTAAGAAAGAAGATAATTAACTCAATCATGCAAATTTTCCTAAATTTGAATTGCTACTTTCATACAAACTAGTTGTCTATCCCAACTAAAATGCGTCTCAAGAGTAAAATTTACTCCTTACTCTGCCATCCTTAACTAGTTTAGTAAGTTACTAACAAATATATAAACACAACAAATATATTAATACACACACTTCCTAAATTTTTTTTGTTTTTTGTTTTTTTGTTTGTTTTTTGTTTTTTTTACACAACTATCATTCTCCCTAACTAGATCACAACATTGTCAATGTCAAAGATAGATAGGTAAAGGATAGAAGATAGTACCTGTTGTTGCAATTACTGAAAAGAGAAACCTCACACAAATTTAAACAGAAATAAAGTACGATAAATAAAACCGAAGCTTATAATTATTTAAATAGTTGGAGTGTCTTGGCTGGCTTTCTTTTCATTCTGTTTCCTTCACTGCTTCCTTCAGACCAAACTATCTGAGCTGTTACTGGATCAGGTTCATAAACAAAAGCTTCTAATTTATCAATTAACTTATCAACAGTAGAAGCAGAGATAAGGAGTCGTCTTGCAGAAGGTGTGACAAATTTCTGTTCCACAGCATGGTCAACAAAAGATAATAAATTATCAAAGAAATTATTAACATTCAACAAACCTATGGGTTTATGGTGGATGTTCAGTTGGGCCCAAGAGACAATTTAAAAGACTTCTTCCAAAGTACCAAAATCACCAGGTAAGGCGATGAATGCATCAGAGTTTTCAAGCATTGCCTTTATATGTCCATGCATAGATGATACTTGAATTTCTAGTCCAATTGTCTTTCCAACGATGTTCCTTCGAGTTAAATGTTCAGGAATGACACCTAAAACTTGACCACCTCTTACAAATGCAGAAAGTGATACAGCCCCCATTAACCCAAGGCAACCTCCCGCATATACTACACGAATGTTCCTCGCAACAAGTGTTCTACCAACAGTGCTTGCTGCGTTTACAAACTCTAAACTCTTCCCATAACTTATCCCACAAAATACATAGATACTGGCAAATCTACTGATGAACCTTTAAAAAGTCATGTTTTTACGGTTCAATTTCTTAGTTTTTCATTCTCTTTTAATCTGTTTAATTGAGTTTTGTCCTTATGTTTTTCATGTTTTTAATTTAAAGAGTTTTTCTTCATTCTTTGTTTTTTCTTATGTTTTTGATAGGTTTTTGCTGGAAAAAAGAATGGATTTCTTGCATGAAAGAGCTGCTAGACCAATTCTCTAGATTTTCATCACTTAAGCGTTCAAGAACCAGTGCTCAAGCGCTAGTGAGGCAGAACGAGGGAGTATTCTCTGTTATCCTTGCGCCCAAGCATTGGGTGTTCACCACTCAAGCGCGCCAATGGCAGAACAGGATGAATATTGCTGGTATTTCAGCGCTCAGGAACTGTACAGCTAGCGCTCATGCGCGTGCATTGTGAAGAACTGGTCTCTGGTGAGTTAGCGCTCAGGCGCTTGGAGATTAGTGCTCAGGCGCTAGACGCGTAACTGTATAAGATTTTTTATTATAAATAGAAAGTTACGCCAAATTTCAAGACACTCTGTGACAGCCGTCAAGACAACTCAATCCTAATTTGGTGTGGGCGCATCAAGACTTGAAGATTAGGGATTTTCTTCAATCTTTCCACTAATTATCAATGAAGTTTGTCATCTTCTATTCTTTGTTTTGTTATTTCCCTATGTGTAACTAATTTCCCTTCGTTAGGGGGATGATGGATCTTGATACTTTGATGATGTAACTTCTTTTATGGGTTTAATGCATACTTTTATCTCATGATTTACGTGTTTATCTTTGTTCTTAATGCTTTTCTAAACCTGATCAATTTGGGAATGATAATTTGGGTTTATGTATGATTTGGAAAAATTTGCATGAACCTAGAACTTGTGATAAACACCATAATTTCTGCAATCGCTAGGGATAGACGTTGTGAGTTATGTGGTCTTTCTTATAATTCCTCTGTTCCTGATAATGCCTTTCCATTTGGAGTTAGACTAAGGGATTAGTTAATTCTAAATAGTTTAAGAGGATTAATATACCAAGGGATTGAGTGTTAATTAATGTTGGGAATTGACCATGAATCATTGAAATAGAACATGTTTTAAACCAATATTTAGAAGTGCATTTGAAAAAGTTCAAGTGAAGTCTGAACCCTAACACTTTCTTATTATTGATTTCATCTCTTGTTAAATTGCTTGATTTTACTTTGTTTAGTTTTAATTACTTCCTTTTAATTATCTTTATTTTCATTTTTTCCAACTTCTATCTTTTGATTGGCTTAAATAGTGTTAATTTAACGAATTTGGTAATTGGCAATATAATCCTCGTGGGACGATTCTCTTTTCACTACTTTATTACTTTTTGCGATTTGGTGCACTTGCCGATTTTCACATCATTTACGAACAGAAGAAGAAGCTCCCTCCATTTCTATACTCACACTCTCTTTGAATGATTATGAGTTGCATGAAAGTGAAGAAAATAGAGTGTTTAAATAGGGAAGAGAATAAAAAAAGTAATAATAGCTCCTATATGGGTAGGTTGACTATTGTCAGAAAACTTTGGAATTAAGAAACACAGTTTTTTTATTTTTTTGTTATTTTTTTTTTGCTTTCTTATTTTTTTTTGTTTTGTTTTGTTTTTGTTTTTTTTTTACTTCAAGAAAACCTTCAGGGTAAAGAAGTCTAGAAACCCCCGAAGGATCCCATCCAAAGGATCGTCTGTCCAAAACCAAAATTCAACAAAATCATACAAAGATAAAATAACAATAACAAATGATTACATACCTTTATGTACAGGTTTCATGGTAGATCTTTATACTACGTGTCATGAGTGCAGTAATACCAAGACGGCTCAGCTAATCTGGGCATTCTTCTCCCTCCCGCTTGTGGGATATCCTAGCCTATGCATCGTCCCTCTAGTTAAAAAGAGAAAATCTGAATACGACGACCAGTGACCACAGCCGGTGAGAGGTCGCTGAAGAGCTCATGGCATTAAATCACAGGAACCAGCTCAGAGGCATTGTCATGCGAGAATGCAAACACGGGATGCTTCTTTCTGTCCATCAGCAAGCAGAGCTTACGGTTAAAACCTGAGAATACTTGCGCGGCTCTCTACAGAGCATAGCACACGAACCTTATTTACGGACCGGCGTGCGATGGTCCACTCGAGTTAATGACCGGGCTGCCGCTGGCAGGGGCTCCTAATCTATTTAAAGACTAAGTACAATCCAAAGTTTCGCCTTGTTTTATTCTTTTTTATTTCATTTTTTTCTTTTTTCTTTTTCTTTTTTTTTTTTTTTCTTTATTTTTTTTTTTTTTTTTTCTTTTTCTTTTTCTTTTTTTTTTGAAGATGTACAAGATAATATATACATGTTGTTATGATTGTGGCTCACATCTTCCTCTGGTTTTACGTCCAGAAACGGCTTAAACGCCTTTTATGAGTCGAGGATAAGCTTGCCATCTAATTTTCTTATAAATTGGCAAACAGGGTCTTTTTGAGTCAGTTCCCAAGACTATAACGCTCTTGCTCATCCCTGAAGAGATTTCACAAACTAAGAAGTTCACGCTGCACAACTCCACAAGAATACGTCTTAAGAGTCAATAAGATATTATCTAATGACTCCTTACTCAGTCCATTCTTAATGAAGAATATTTTATCTTCTCTGTTTACAGAAACCATCCCCAAAGAGTGACATCGGTGTTGCAATTCCATCATGCACAGTTGTGATAAACTTTCATTCTTTTTGCTCTTCTCCTTTTTGAAAATGAACTTTTACCGAGACCAGGCATGTATGGGACAAATGAATCTGAAGATTCATCAGCTAAACGAACCTTTGCTTCGATTATCCAGCGTATATCTTCTGGGATGCCCTTATACATTAACAATCTCAGTCTTTCACACCTAGCTTCATAGACTTTTGTTAGAGCATTTAGAGGGAGAGAAGGAAAATATTTTCTTAGATTTGAGAGAATGACATCCATTTTAAAAGGAGAAAAAATCAGTTATTATGGGAAACTGAAAAACAAACCGACTTGAGAGTCACAGAGTACCGTTATCCATCATTTAACAGGGAACACAAAGAACTACAAAAAGAAAGAAACAACATTAAAATAAATTCTACTCATAACAAGGATTAGAAAGAGAAATGGATTCTATCTCAACAACTTGATGTTCCAAAAATGGTTTGAGTCTTTGTCCATTGACCTTAAATACAATACCATTCCTAGGATTCTCAATGTCTATGGCCCCATAAGAATACACATGTTTGACAATATAAGGACCAATCCACCTAGATCTCAATTTTCCAGGGAATAGGTGAAGACGAGAATTATAAAACTGAACTTTTTGACCAATTTCAAAAGTTTTTCTTAAAATTAATTTGTCATGAAAAGTTTTTGTTCTAGATTTATAAATCTTTGAGTTTTCATATGCATCATTTCTTAATTCCTCAAGTTCATTCAATTGCAATTTGCGTAACTTGGAAGCATCATTAAGACTTAAGTTGAAAGCTTTAATGGTCCAAAATGCTTTATGCTCCAATTCTACAGGCAAATGATAAAGTTTTCCATAAACTAACCGATAGGGAGACATGCCTAAAGATGTTTTAAAAGCAGTACGGTAAGCCCAAAGTGCATCGTTTAGTCTTAAAGACCAATCTTTACGAATTGGGTTAACCATTTTTTTCAAAATTTGTTTAATCTCCCTATTTGCTAATTCAACTTGTCCACTTGTCTGAGGATGATAAGGAGTTACAATTTTGTGGGTAATGCAATATTTCTTCATTAAGGATTCAAATGGTTTATTACAAAAATGTGTTCCCCTATCACTGATGATAGCTCGAGGAATTCCAAATCGACTCAAAACATTTTCTTTTAAAAATTTTAGAATAGTTTTATGATCATTGTGCCGACATAGAATCGCCTCAATCTATTTTGAGACTAATCAACTACAACCAAAATGTACACAAATCCAAAAGATGATGGAAATGGACCCATGAAATCAATTCCTCAACAATCAAAAATTTCAATGACAAGGATAGGTTCAAAGGCATCATATTTCTTTTAGAAATGGACCCCAATTTTTGACAATTTTCATAACTTTTGTAAAAAGTATAACTGTCCTTGAATAAAGTGGGCCAATAAAATCCACACTGCAAGATTTTCACAGCTGTTTTCTTTAAAGAAAAATGACCTCCACATGCTTCTGAATGACAAAATTTATTGACACTACTTATCTCATTGTCGGGTACACATCTCCAAAAGATTTGATCAAGACAATATTTGAATAAATATGGGTCATCCTAAAAGAAATTTTTCACCTCAATCAAAAAATTTTTTCTGTCTTGGTGTGTCCACTGAGGCGGCATCTTACCTGTTATAAGAAAATTGACAATGTTAGTAAACCAAGGCATGAAATTGACAGAAAATACAAATTCATTAGGAAAAGAATCATTGATAGGTGTGCTATCAAAAGATGAGCCTGTTGTAAGTCTAGACAAATGATCTGCAACAATATTTTCAGCTTATTTCTTGTCTTTTATTGTGATATTGAATTCTTGAAGTAACAAGATCCACCGTATCAACCTAGGTTTGACATCCTGCTTAGACATTAAATATCTAACAGCAGCATGATCAGTGAAAACAACAGTGGAAGAACCAATTAAGTAAGCTCGAAATTTGTCCAATGCAAAAATTACAGCAAGTAGTTCTTTTTTAGTAGTAGTGTAATTCATTTGTGCACTATTCAAAGTTCGACTTGCGTAATAAATTACATGAGGCTTACCTTCCTTTCTCTGTCCTAAAACAGCACCAACAGCAAAATCACTAGCATCACATATCAACTCAAAAGGTAAAGACCAGTCAAGGGATTGCATGATAGGAGCAAATGTCAAAAGACCAATTAATTTTTTAAAAGATTTTTTACAATCTTGAGTCCAATCAAATGGTGCATCTTTTGTTAGAAGATTACATAATGGTCTAGATATGGCACTAAAGTCCTTTACGAATCTTCTGTAAAATCATGCATATCCTAAAAAGGAACGAACTTCTCTGACTATTTTTGGGGATGGCAAATGAGCAATTAATTCAACTTTGGCCTTATCAACTTCAATTCCTTTAGAAGATATCACATGACCTAACACTATTCCTGAGGTAACCATGTAATGACATTTTTCCCAATTTAACACAAATCCTTTTTCTTCGCATCTTTTAAGAACTTTTTCCAAATTATCAAGACAATTTTCAAAAGAATTTCCAAAAACTGTCAGATCATCCATTAAAACCTCTAAATAATGCTCAATCATGTCACTGAAAATACTTTGCATGCATCTTTGAAAAGCTGCTGGAGCATTACAAAGACCAAAAGACATTCTTCTATATGCAAAAGTGCTAAAGGGACAAGTAAAAGTAGTCTTTTCTTGATCCTCCAATGCAATTGGTATTTGATTATACCCTGAATAACCATCAAGAAAATAATAGTAGGGATGTCCTGCTACTCTTTCCAGAATCTGATCAAGAAATGGCAAAGGAAAATGATCTTTCCTAGTGGCTACATTCAATTTTTTGAAATCAATGCCAACTAGATGAGACTCGGGTAGGTATTAATTCTCCTTTTTCATTTTCAACCACTGTTATTCCAGATTTCTTAGGCACAACTTGTGTAGGGCTTACCCACTGACTATCAGAGATAGGATAGATAATTCCAGCATCAAGTAATTTAAGAACTTCAACTCTAACTACCTCTTTCATATGTGGATTTAATCTTCTTTGAGGTTGTTGAGATGTTTTAGCATTATCCTCTAAATGTATTCTATGTGTACAAATTAATTAATGCCTTTTATGTCCTTTAATGTCCATCCAATTGCACTTTTATGCCTTTTAAGTACTTCTATCAACATACCTTCTTATTCTTTGGTCAGGGATGAGGAAATTACCACTGGAAAACTTTGTTCTTCTCCCAAAAATGTGTACTTCAACCCAGCAGGTAATGGCTTCAGTTCTAGTGTGGGTACTTCTTCATGGGTATCATCATTCATGGGTTTTAGCTCTTCGAATCTTGGTTTCCTTCCTTTGTATTCCATTTCCTGTGTACAATCAAGCAAAGAGCATATTTCAGAAACATCATCATCTAATTGTGTAGTTGAATCAAATGAATTAATTAAACAGATTTCTAATGGGTCAAAAGAACTCCTGATTTGAAAATGATCATTTATAATGGCCTCAATCCCTTCAACTTCTTCCTTTTCATCATAAACTTCATGTGGTTGCTTGCACATGTTAAAAACATTAAGCTCCAGTGTCATATTTTCAAATGTTAGCTTCACCACTCCATTTCTGCAATTTATCAAAGTATTAGATGTTGCTAAAAATGGGCAACCAAGAATTACAGGAACTGACTTAGAACTATCAACCATAGGTTCAGTTTTCAAGACAATAAAATTCACAGGATATATGAATTTATCAACTTGTACCAACACATCTTCCACTATTCCTTTTGGGATTTTAATTGATCTATCAGCAAGTAGAAGAGTTACAGAAGTTGGTTTTAACGCACCAAGGTTGAGTTGCTGATAAACTGAATATGGAAGCAAATTAACACTAGCACCAAGATCAAGTAAAGCTCGTTCAATTTTATGTTCACCACTAATGCATGAAATTGTAGGACAACCAGAGTCTTTATATTTCAACTCATTATTGTTTTGAATAATGAAGCTTACCTGTTCAGTCAAAAATGCATTCTTTTTCACATTATGTTTCCTTTTAATAGTGCACAAGTCTTTCAAAAATTTGGCATAACAAGGAATTTTTTTGATAGCATCTAACAGAGGAATATTGACCTTCACTTGTTTAAAAATTTTAAAAATGTCACTGTTATAGTTCACTTTACTTGAATTGTTTAATGCTTGAGGATATGGGGGTGAAGGCAAGGGTTTGGTCTCCTTTTTGTTAGGTGGCTTATCAACTCTTTCCTCATCTTTGGGACTTGACTCATCATTTTTCTCACAAGGTTCAGGAATTTGTTTTTCAACAACCTTTCCACTCCTAAGAGTTATCACTGACTTGACTTGATCTATTTATTGGCTTTCTAAACTACCCTTATTTAGGTTGTATTGACTCTTAGGATTTGGTTGAGGTTGAGAGAGAAATTTTCCTTTCTCGTGAATGGCAAGTGCAGAAGAAAGTTTAGTAAGAGTTTCTTTTATGTCAATCATAGCTTAAGTGTTTTGATTATTAAAGGCCTCTTGCTTTTCCATAAATACATGCAATGTTCCCTCAAGGTCTTTCATATATGGTGGGACATAGGGTACATATCCTTGAGGATTTTGAGAATCTTGTTGTGCCTGAGGAGGTGGTGGTTGCATGAATTGTGCCTGATTGTTGGTCCTCCAATTGAAGTTCGGGTGATTTCTCCATCCCGGATTATATGTATCTGAAAAAGAAGAAGTGAATGGCTTTTTAAAATTGTTCATTGCATTTACTTGCTCATGCACAACTTCTTTAAAAATAGAAATTTTTGGAGATTCATTTGTTGAATGTCCCAATTCATCATAAATGCTACAAATTTCTTCATTTTACACAGATTTGATTTCTTTTACTTTCCCTGATTCCATGGCTTCAACCTTTCTAGCCAAACTAGCAAACCTAGCATTTAAATCTTCCTCTTGACTAAGATGATATTTTTTTTTACTAGCATTTGCAAGGTTTGATCTAATTGAATTTTCAGAAAGATTAGTACCATACCAAGATTAAAAATTTTCAGCCAAATGGTCTAAATAGTCTAAAGCTTCTTCAAGTTCTTTATCAAGAAACTCACCATTGCACATTGTTTTCACAAATTGTTTAGTTTCGGGTGTTAACCCTTCATAAAAGAAGCTTATAGTGTGTCATTTTTCAAAACCATGATGTGAGCAAGAATTTAACAAATCTTTAAAACGTTCCCAACTTTGAAAATATGCTTCATTTGAATTTTGGAAAAAAATTTGGATTTGTCTTTTCAAAGCATTGGTTTTATGTATTGGAAAAAATTTCTTTAAAAACTCACCTTACATTTCTTGCCATGTGCCAATTGATCTTGGTTTCAAAGTGTTAAGCCAAGCTTTTGCTTTATCTTTTAAAGAAAAAGGAAACAATTTAAGCTTAACAACCTCTTCATTGCAAGTTTGATCATGAAAAGCAGTACATACTTCCTTAAATTCTTTTAGATGTAAGTATGGGCTTTCAGATTCTAAACCATGGAAATTAGGAAGTAAAGAAATCATACCTGACTTGAATCTAAAATTGTTAGCATTGAGTGGAAAGATAAAATATGATGGACTAGAATTTTGAGATGGTTACAAATACTCACGCATGGTTCGCAACGGTTGATTTTCATGTTCATCATGCACACTTTCATTTTCAGTCATTGTGTTTGATGTGTGTGATTGTAATCCAAACAAATCAATATATAAAGTACTAGGATTAACTTTAACCAAACGACTAACATTTGAATCACGATACCAATTAAGCATAAATAAGTAACTTAAAATAGAAAAAAAAATGTACAAGCTAGCAGTATAAACCATCCATTAAATATTAACAAAGATGTGATATAAATCAGCCACCAAATATATATTAACACTAAGGTGTGGTAATAAACTAATCACTAAATAAAAAAATAACAAAGGTGTGGTATGAACTAACCACCAAATATATATATATAAAGGTGTGGTAATAAATCAACCACCAAATAAATAAATAAAATAACAAAGGTGTGATATGAACCAACCACCAAATAAAAAAAATAACATACAGAAAATAAAATGTGAAAAGTAAATTACAGAAAAGTAAAAAGGAGAGTTTTCCCCACTGTTAGTATGTACAAAAAAATAAAAGGGAGAGATTTCTCCCACAAAGTTAGTAAAGTACAGATAAAAATACAAGGTAGAGGTTCTCCCACTAAGTTAGTATGTATAGAAAATAAAAGGGAGAGTTGCCGCCACTAAGTTAATATGTACAAAGAAAATAAAAAGGAGAGGCTCCCCCACTGTTAATAAGTTAGTATGTACAAAAGAAAAAAAATTAAAAAAGTAAAAAATATATACAAAATATTTACACCAGAAATTTGTTCTTCAAATCAAGTCTCCGGCAACGGCGCCAAAAACTTGATGCGGATTTAAGAGTTACAAACCCAAGTGCAGGTTATCTCAAGTAATAAATTCTCGGTGAGTCCGAGGTCGAACCACAGAGACTTGATGAAGAAAAATTAATTAAAGTAAATATTTTGTTACAACAATAACGATGATAAATAAAATTATTCACAAGTAAAAAGGAATTGCTTGGGTTAGAAGATCCATTCTTGGTAAATAAATTAAGGACAAGATTAATTCTTTTATAACTCAATTAGAATCCACACATAACGGAGGTTCCAATCAGAAAATACAGCGTTCAAAGTTCATTAAAAATTATATACGTAATTATATTATGATTCCTTTAATCATCTGCTAACACCACCACTCATAAATGAGATTAAACATTCATTGTGCCAAAATCTTGTCTACAACAAATTAAGATCTCCACTTTATAAGGAGAGTTTCTAGCACCACCACTTGTAAATGGGTTAAAGCATTCATTGTGCCAATCTCTTATCTACAACAAATCAAGAACTCCACTTTACAAGGAGGGTTTTTAAATTAATTGGAAACAAAATATAATACGTATAATGACCACTTGAAAATATATCATTTAAGCATAAGAGAGAAATTAATCTAACATTACTTCATTACCAAGAGCTTCACTCTTTCACCCAAGCAAAATGAAACTTAGTTACTCATAGATAAGAAGAAAGAAATAGAGAAGAAGAAGAAGAAGAAGAACATGACTTCAATTTAGAACAAAGGAAAATTACTACAAGAAAACCTAGTAACAAACTAACATCATTTTGGTACCTAACACCCAACACCTTCAATGATCTGCTAAGGTCCCATTTTATAGAGGATTAGAGATACAAAATGACAAGGGGGCTGAGTCATTAGTGAGTGGATGAGTGGAAAATGAGTGGAAAATGCCAAATGACTTTTGGTGAGTGGAAAATTATAGAGATTCCTTGTCTCCTAAATCATTTAGCTCTAAAGTCATTCAATACGTCAGAATAAGCAAATATGATCTTCATGAAAGTTGTAGGCCTAGATATTAGCTTTCAAATGGCTTTAGTTTGAGTCTAATATCATTTCTATAACTCCAGATATGTTCAAATTACTACACACTATTCAGGCCCAGTCATAGCTCCTCTGTTCTGACTTACAAGCCCAATATCACCCATTAGGTCTCAGATTCTGGAAAAGTGTTCAACATGAAAGTTGTAGATATAGGTCTCAACTATTCAGCATCAAAATTTCAGCCTATTTGACAACTTCTAGCCTAAAATATGGAATGAACAGTATACATAGATCAAGCTGTTAGGAATAGCACTCTAGTTCTTGCTTCAACCCCAATTTGAGTTATCTATTCGAGTGATTGGGTCTTTGAGGTCTTCATGAAAGTTATAGAGCTATCTCTTATCTTTAAAATGCTATCAGATTCACTTTATTTGGCCACCTGCATCCCAAGATATAGCCCAAATACAGAAATAACATAAGACATAAATTATGCTGAAAAATTCAATTAAGTCCAATTTGAGTCCAAACTTACAAAACATAATCAAACTCAATCAATTAAGTACATGGAGAGTGTAAATGACTAAAAAAGAAGGGTTATTAATGTATCAAATATGTGATCATCAACCCATATTTCCAACCTCATACTCAAGGAGATAAAAAGGTATTTCTCAAGTCAAGAATGACTCTCTTGCATCCACTAGGTTGAAACTAACTCTTAGCAACCATTGGGAACAAGTAAAAAAAAAAAGGAAAATAATTTTGCTTCTAAAACCTCATTTTCCTAATCATCTAACTAGCTTTATACAAGATGAAACAAGAAGGATAAGTTGAGTAAGAAACTCCCCTACCTCAAGGTATTTGAATGGTAGACTTCAAGCTCTGGCTTTCTTTTTTTTGTGTTCTTTTCCTTTTCCTTTCTTTTTTTTTCTCCTTATTTTCCTCTTCCTTCTCTTCGTTTCCTCTGCTTTTAGCTGCTTCGATTGTGCGGTCGTGAGAGAAAATGAGAAAATTGGTGAGAAAAGAGAGGAAAAAGACTCAAAAGTCAAAGGGAATTATCTGATGCGTGATTCACTAAATGACTCTAATATTTTCACTGGAAACTTTATCTCTTAAAAACATTTTGATCTTACTAAATCAAGTTTCCTAACTTTCAACAACTTTAGAATAAATCTTAGGATTAATCTAAATTATTGTTTCACTCTTTTGTTAATTTTCATATCTGCTACTAGTTAATCTGATATTAAAATAATATCTCAATGTACTTAAAAATATCAAATTAATTCAATTTACTCTCAAAATTTAACTACATCCTTTTTTACATAATTGTGACCTAAAAATAAATTCTCTTTATTTATTTCCCTCAATTAGGCAATTTATGCCACTTTCTGAGTCATTTTAAGCTACTTTTCACATTCTATGTTGTAGCAAAGTGTCTAAATTAATTCAGTTTGTCAAAATATTAAACAGGCATGTCAAACAAGTATTTATGAAACCTCTATGATCATACATAACTCTAACATGCTAAAAAGAGTATATTACACTTGTCATTATATAAGTTTTATTCTTTATACTTGAATGTTTGTTTCACATTATAGGTATTTAATAAAATAATTTTTATTTTTTTAGGGGGGCGTGGCCCGTGCATGCTCCCTTGAATCCATCCCTGGTTTTGGCTAGGTTCTTCTTGGGGTGTGTAAGGGTTTCTAGCTACCTTCATAGCCCTTGCACCACTGCTCCAATTGTCGACTTCCCTTCTCTGCCTTAGAGCCCATATAGATCGCTAGGTTCTAGCGCCTCAATCCCAGATCATTAGATGCTAGTTTGGAAATGCCATAGATTTGGTAACCCCATAACCAAACACTATCTCAAAACCCTCTGCAGGCAACACTATCCAGGTTGGTTGTCACTTTTGGAGGTAAAGAATTAATGCTTATTAAATAGGACACCCCATCATTAGGGCTTGTGGCTTCCACCAAATTTCCCTGGTGAATGCGATAAGAACTGCAAGTGGGATCCTAATGGCTTCGTGGTCATCCTTGAGTGTCCTCATTAAAGCACACAAGAGCTTTTATATTCATGTGAGTTGCACCATGTAATCAAGCTCTACTCGTTGGCACTTCATTGGCATACATGCTCACTATGATAAGACCTCTCGTATACAACAATTTGATTACATCCTTGGAATCCTTGATCATAATGATGAGGCAGTGCTGGTAGGGGATGATTTCATTGCCATATTGTAGGAGAAAGAAAAATGGGGTGCACCTTTTCATACCTTATGGGAGATAAACTCCACCATCTCATCAAACGAGGTGGCTCCTTGAGTTTGCTATAGAGGGATTTCCTTTCACATGGAATAATAGATGGAAGAGTCCAGGAAATGTGCAAATTAAGGTTCATGACTGGTTTCTAGCTAATGATCACTGGATGCAATTATTTCTCAATCATAGGGTCTCTCACTTAGACGTTATTGGAAGTAATTGCAAGTCAACATTATTGTCCGAAGACAATCAACCCAAGCCAAAAAGGAAGTTTAAGTTTGATGCAAGGTGGATTCAAAATTATATAATTCGAGATATTATATATAGTAGAAGTATGGCGGAAGGAAATTACTAAAGCTGACTAGTTTAAGGTTTTCTCAAAGCTAAAGGCAGTGAGACATGCTCTTGTTGCATGGTCACAGCATAATCACTTCAATAGTAAAGCGATAATTATAAAGGCTCAAGATGAGTTACATGTAGTATTTAATGGTGATGGCCATTTGGGCAATAGCTAAAAGTTTGGGGGGGAACTATAGCTTGCTCTACACCAAGAGGAGATCTACTAGCATAAAAAATCCTAAGTAATGGTTAAAAGAATGGGATCAAAATACTCAATTTTTTCATAAAAGAGTTGCCCAAAGTAGACAGTAAAATTCCATTCTAAAAAATAATGACCAAAATGGGGGAAAAAAGGTAGAAATAAAGTAGTTGAGGCTGTTATTCATTATTTTGAAGATCTTTTCAACTCTTTTGGTTGTATGATGGACGAGAACTTCTTGCCTAACTTGCCTCAAATGGTAACTAAACAAATGAATAATTGGCTTCTTTGACACCCTATCATGGAAGAAGTGAAGAGAATTGCGTTTGACATTGACTCTTATAGTGCACCTAAAGATGATGGCTTTACTGGCATATTTTACAAGATTTACTGAGATATTATTAGCTCTAATATTCATAGAGTAGTGGCAAGCTTCTTCTGCACTTCTAAACTTCTCCACAATATCAACCACATTATTCTTTCTCTCATACCAAAGACCATCATTATACAGGATATGACTCGGGTGAGAACAATAAGTTTATGCAAAACCTTTTATATAATTATCTCCATGGTTTTAATGGCTCATCTTCAACCCATCACTGATAAGCTTATCTCTATATATCAAAGTGCTTTTATTCAGGGTAGGCAAATATTGGACAACATTTTGATAGCCCAAGGAATGATGCATCATTTGAAAACCAAGGCTTCAGGTAATTACTTTGAATTGACTCATAAACTAGACATGAGTAAAGTATATGATCGGGTTGAATAGGGTTTCCTCAGGGACATTATGCTAGCCATGGGTTTTGACATTAATTTGGTTAAACTAATCATGGAATGTTTATCAATTGTCACTTATTCAATTATAATTGGTGGAGAAACTATTAGTTACTTTAAGCCCAAATGAGGGTTTTAAGATAAGGTGATCTTCTTTCTCCATTCCTATTTCTGTTTTGTTGTGAAGGCTTAACTCACAAAACCGAGTAATTGGAGAAAGATTAGCATTTCAAGGGGGTACCAATTAGTCCAACATCCCTAAATATATCGTCCATTTTCTTTGCGGATGATTCCATTTTCTTTTGCAAAGTAGATCATCAGTATATGTCCTTGATTATTAAACTCCTCCAACAATATGAGCAGCTAGTGGACAAAAGGTTAACCTGGAGAAATTTGCCATCTTCTTCTCAAAGAAGACTCCTCATGGACTCTAAATGCAACTTGCTAATTAGATTCAAGAAAGGAATGTCGGGGCATAGGATAAGTATTTGGGTTTTCCGTCACTTGTGAATAGATCTAAAAAGGAAACTTTCTTATCCATCATCCATGAAATAAGATTAAGACTAAAGAGTTGGAAGAACAACCTCTTATCTAATTAGGTAAAGTGGTCCTTCTTCAATCTATCTTAACTACTTTTTCCACTATACACCATGACATGTTTTCGATTATCAGATAATGTGGCCTTGAGATACAAAGAATTATGAGCAATTATTGGTGGACAAACAATCAAACTTCAAGCAACATTCATTGGGTGAGTTGGAGCAAACTAAGTAGACATAAAAAAGATGGAGGACTCAAGTTTAAAGATATAAGGGCCATGAACTAAGCTTTACTAACTAAACAAGATTGGAGATTATCTGTTAATCATAATACATTATTGAAACAAAGTGTTTAAAAGGAAGTACTTTCCCTACTTTCCCTTTATGGAGGCAAGAAAAGGATACAACTCTTCACGGGCATGACAAATTATTCTCCAAGGTCAAGCCATACTTAAACAAGGATTGAGGTGGAAACCCAATACCAGTTCCTCGTTGGAGATTTTTGGCTCCCCTTGGCTAAAATCTCATCCTCCATTTACAATATGGGTCCTTGTCTTCATCCTAACGACATTTTGTTGGTTTCTTCCCTCATAGAGAGACAATTGGGAATGTGGAAATTAGAGGAGGTGCACCGATTTGTTGATGGATAGAACTTGACTCCAATCTTGGGATGAACTATCTCCTTCCAACCCCCTTAATCTATTGTCACGTGTCCATTTTATTATTCACTCATATCACTTAATTGACACATAGTTGAATAATAAAATAGACACATGACAACAGATTAAGGTGGTTGGAGGAAGATAACTCCTCCCAAAGTTGAAGTCAAGTTTTTTCCTTTTTTGATGGTGAGCTGGTTGATATTATTCTAAATACCAACATCTGTTTAGGTAGAGATGGGCTAAAATAACATTTTCATTCTTATGGTAAATTCATTGTGCATTTAGATTATAAAATTGCCTTGGAATCTATCCATGATCCTTTGCGCAATACTTTTTTTCCTTGGAAGAAGATTTGGATGCTCAAAGTTGCACCTAAAATCAAATACTTGTTTTGGTAAATAAGTAGCAATGCCTTAGCTACGCAAGCCAATCTATCTTGTAGAGGCATTCTTCCTGTATCATCTCACTACACTTTATATAACCCATGGATTGGAGGATGTAAACCATTTATTCTTCTCATGTCAATTTGGGCAAGCGGCTTGGAACAATGCTTCTCCTACTTCTAGACCGCTAATGGTTCACCAACATGGTTTTCCATTATTGGCTATTGTCCTTCGGCAATATAAACATGGCAATAGAAGTGCTAATAGAGTTGAATTGATCACATGGATATTATGGCACATTTGGAAAGATAGAAATGCAAAAGTGTTCTCTCAAATTCATTGGTCTCCACTAGAGACATCACCAAAGCATGGAAATCTTAACAAGAACTTACAACCGCAAGAAATTAAGGATATATGGTTTTGTAATTGTTGTTTGTTAGGAAGAGGCCCTTTCTCTTGTACTTGAATTTCATTTCCTTCTTACTTTTCAATGATATTCTACTTTTGTCCAAAAAATAAAGAAATAAAAAGCTAACAGCAAGAATCGAAAATACTTTATTTCTTAACTGCGTGTTTGGAATAGCTATGAAAACTAGATTATTTCAATAATCGATTATTGTATAAAAGCTTTTTGTTATAATTAAGTATAAGAAAAAAGTTTTATGTTTAGATATGTTAGCCGAAAATGATTTTAAGTTAATTTGTTTCGTTTGGATTGTATAAAAAAGAATCATTTTTATGTATTAAATTACCAAAATAGGTATAAGATAATTAAAATAATTATTTGATTGATTAAAGAAGTTATTTGATTGAGAATAAAATGGTATTTACATATTACTATTGAGAATAATCCCAACAGCTTTTTTATAAATAGCTCAAATTTTTGCTTGATGTTCAACAACTTTTTTATCCTCATTTAAGTTGTTGTTTTTTTCCTTTATAGTTGCCAAACATGTTAGATTGATGTCCAACAGTTTTTTTGTTTAAAAAAAATTGTTGTTTGGTTCAGATAATCTGAACTAAACACATCAGAAGATGTCATGTTTTCTCATTAAATTGACTAATTTGGTCTCCTATAATTTTTGTATGACTTAACCTAGCAAGCCCTTCAAGCAACTTCTCAACACTATTGTTAGTTTGTATTTCTTCTCTTCATTGGTTATGCCAATATTTTAGAGGTTCTCTGTGATAGGTTGAAATTGCTCAAGCTTACGAGAAAGGTGGAGAAGCATGTCTAAGTGTTTTGACAGATGAAAAGTATTTTAAGGTAAACCAACTAACTTGAAATCTGTTAGAAGCTCCTTACAACTTGAGTCCTGCTAGATAATATTTGGTTGGTTGAGAACTTGGTGATATTGTAGCCAAATGATAACTAACTTGATCTTGGTTTTCTTGATCCAAGAAATTAAGCTTTGAAAACCTTGAGGCAATAAGAAAGGCTAGAGTAAAGGTTTGCTTTGTGGATTGCCTTAATCCTTGATATTGGGTTTATTCTACGATCTAATGCTTTATGTAGGCCATGTTGATGACTCTAGAAAAAATATGCAGTGCCCTTTGTTGTGCAAAGAATTCATCATATAGATGCATGGCAATTCTACTATGCTCGAACTAATGGTGCAGATGTAGTCCTTTTAAGTGTTGTTGTTTTACCTGATCTTGACATCAAATACATGATTAAGATATGAAAGTTACTTAGACTGACTGCACTTGTTGAGGTAAGGCTTGTGCTTCTTTATTCGTTTCCTAAATTTGATGTGACATCAAACATTAATAAAGCATTTTTTAAGCTTACTGATATCTGATGTTTAATATGAATTTATTCCTGAAGCCAAGTTTTTTGCTTATCCAAATTTTAGTGTAAACTTGGTCCTAAAGTGGGCTAATTTGGGTTTTGAATAGTGTATATATAAATAATAAGCTTCTTTAATGTAATGATTCTGTGCTTAAAAGCAAGACTGCAAGAATTAGAGTATATTAGATTTATAAGTCTAGATTAACTAAACTTATGTTGGAACCAGACCTAAACCAAATTAGCTTTAATCAAAACCTTGAATTTTTATGAATGATTTGTTGATTGTGATACCTACACTGTATCCAGTACTTATATTAAGATACAAAAGTCATCAATATACTTTGCTTAGATCTCAATCTATATCGCATGTTATTATTTGTGCTTACCTCATAATCCTAGGTATGTTGTGTGCTGAATCTTTTATTTCATGAAGGCCAAAAGTAAGTAAAGCAAAAAATATATATATTAACATTTTATATTGTTTTCTCCTAGGTGCACGATGAGAGGGAATATGATCATGTTCTTGGAATATAGGGGATTGAGCTCATTGGCATCAATAACCGTAATCTTGGTATGCCCTATCACTCTCTTCTCCCTCTTTCTCTCTTCACCCCCATTCTTTTCTTTTTGATGAAATGGTATGCTTTTTCTCTTGCTTGTACTGAAAATAGGATTAGTAAGTAAATTATGTGAATTGACTTTCATTTAGTACTTTAAGTTAAACCCTTTTGATGTTTATCTGTAAGAAATGTTTCATGTGTGTGTGTAGCAAATTATGTGATTTAATAAATAAATGAGGGGCTAAATGGTCATTGGTTGATGAAAGTTGGGAAGAAGTTTCTTAACCTCTTTAAATGCTTGATGGGAGTATTTTGTTAAGGCATGAAAAAGCAAATAGAAACCTGTCATCTCTCCCTCCTGTATAATTTATGTTTTATGTTTACCATCAAGAAAAAAAAAATGCAGAGAAGAGAAGGAGAAGAGAGAGAAATGAGTTTCTACCTTCATTAAGATCTACATATTGAAGCACTAATTCTCATCATGGATAAAAGTTAGTACACCTTGACATAATGATATGAATATGTGAAAATTATGAATTCCCAAGATCCTTGTTATGTAGAAAATTTTAACATGTGATATCAGAGCATGTGTTTAAGAATTCATAATTTTCCATTGATGATGATGTTTTTAAGAACTCATAATTTTTCATTGATGATGTTTGGTTTTTGATCCATGAATATTGCTTATAAAATTCTCATGTTTTCCATTGCGTAAGTATAACTGATGAATTTGAAAGCTTCAGATTTATTTTGATGGTTGCTTGCACGTTTAGTATTTGTTAAATGATTTGACAAAGTGATGGAAAAAATAAAAAAAATGTTGAAAGCAATGTCATGTCTTGCACTGTACCCATCAATTATGATATTTGTCCTTTGTGTATATGCTTTTACGATGGCTAATGGCTATGCCTTATTATATATATAAAATTGATAAAGTGTGTATTTAAGTCAAAAGGCTATATATAAAGCCTATAAAGTGTGTATATAAGTCAAAAGGCTATAAAGCCTTAAATGACTTTATTGTTTTTAAAGTTTTACAAACTAATGTAGTAATGCTTTAATGGTTTTTCTTTCTCTAATTGTTTTTTTGCTGCATATGAATTATGCATTTGAATGAGTATGACTAAATTAACACGGTGATATAATTGTTTCTTCTACTGCACTGTATGAATATAACACTGTATTTAATAAAGATAATGTGGAATTTTATTTCCTCTAATGTTTATGAAGTGTTCATATTTTGGAATTAAAGTATGATAGATTTGTTAATCACCAAAGTGGTCAAATCTTTAAGTTGATTTAATTCCAAATTGTAAGATGATTTTATCTCAATTACTCATATAGAATGGATGCTATGAATGACATGATATTTTTTATTTATGGGTGTATTATTGTTCATTGTTGTAAGACAATTAAGGATCACCCAAAGGTTGATTATTTGTTCTTATAATTAATGAGCATGAATGGTGGTAGTGTAAGTGTATTGTTAGTTTTATTTATATATCCAAAGATAATAAATATTTCTAGTTAATACATATATCATTGCCAAATTATATGATTTTTATTATCATCATTATGTTGAATATGATATATTGATGGATTGCCCAAAGGCGAACATCAACATACATTGTATGAAATGTTTTTCTGAATCTGTGTAGCATATTAGTATGTAACTCAAAGCATTAATGTTTTTAAATCTCTATTACTTATAGTACCTGTTACTTTACATTCGCATCTCTCATCTGTACCAATTTTTAATAGATTGAACTTCTCTGAATGGAATGAGCAAATCTAATTTTACCTTGGGGTAATGGATTTGGGTTTAGCTCTTCGAGTAGAGAAACCAGATGTTATTACTATTTTAAGCACTGATGAAGAGAAGGTCCATTATAAAAATTGGGAAAGGTCAAACAGATTGAGTCTGATGTATATGCGGATGAGTATAGCTAGCAACATTAAGTCAGCTCTTCCTAAAACTAAAAGTGCTAAAGAAATGATGAAATTTGAGAAAGAGTGCTCCCAAATTGCTGATAAGTCTCTTGCTAGGACACTAATGAGTACATTGACCACCATGAAATTTGATGGTTCTCATACTATTCATGAGCACATTATTGAAATGACAAATATTATAGCAAGACTTAAGTCATTGAGAATGGATGTGGATGAAAATTTCCTTGTGCAGTTCATCTTGAACTCATTACCATCTGAGTATGATCCTTTTCAAATGAACTATAACACCATGAAAGATAAATGGAATGTTCATGAATTGCACAGTATACTAGTTCAGGAGGAAACTAGACTTAAGAATCAAGGAAATCATTCGACCAATTATATTAACCGTCAAGGAGCTAGAAAGAAAGCTAGTAGGAAACATGACAAGAAAGGAAAAGGACTCCTAAAGATTAATGAGGCTTCTTCCTCTCAAATCCACAAAAAGGAATCGAATGAAAACAAATGTTATTTCTATAAAAAGTCTGGACATTTCCAAAAGGATTGTCCAAGAAGTAAGGCTTGGTTCGAAAAGAAAGGTAGGCCTAGTGCTTATGTATGTTTCGAATCAAATTTAGCTGAAATTCCTTATAATACTTGGTGGATTAATTCTGGTTGTACAACCCATGTTTCTAACACGATGCAAGGATTCCTTACAACCCAAACCACAAAATCAAATGAAAAGTTTGTCTTTATGGGCAATAGAATGAGAGCTCTAGTGGAAGCTATCGGGACGTATCGTTTAATCATCAACAGTGGACATCATTTGGATTTATGTGAAACTCTTTATGTACCTAGTATATCTAGGAATTTAGTTTCATTATCCAAACTTGATAAAGCTGGATACTCTTTTAAATTTGGTAGTGGTAGTTTTCGTTTGTATAAACATAACTACATGATTGGTAATGGTATGTTATGTGATGGATTATATAAGTTAAATCTTGATACTCTTTATGCTGAAACACTCTTAACCTTGCATCATAATGTTGGTACTAAACATAGTTTAGTCAATGAATGCTCTGCTTACTTGTGGCACAAACGCTTGGGACATGTTTCCAAAAAAAGAATGAAAAGATTAATAAAGAATGAAATCCTTTCGAATTTAGATTTTATTGATCTGAATGTATATGTGGATTATATTAAAGGTAAACAAATAAAACACACAAAGAAAGGAGCCACAAGAAGTACTCAGCTTCTTGAAATTATACACACTGATATTTGTGAACCTTTTGATGTTAATTCTTTCAATAAAGAAAGATACTTTATCACTTTCATTGATGATTATTCACGTTATAGTTATGTCTATTTGCTGCATGAGAAATCTCAGGTTGTAAATGCCTTAGAGATTTATATTGATGAGGTAGAGAGGCAATTAGACAGAAAAGTGAAAATTATTAAGTCTGATAGAGGTAGTGAGTATTATGGAAGATATTATGAAAGTGGACAACACCTAGGTCCATTTGCTAAATTCCTTGAAAAGCGTGGTATATGTGCTTAATACACAATGCCATGTACACCACAGCAAAATGGTGTATCAGAAAGGCGAAATAGAACCTTGCTAGATATGGTTAGAAGTATGTTTAGTAATTCTTCTTTACTCATTTCATTGTGGACTTATGCTCTAAAGACTACCATGTATTTGTTGAATAGGCTTCCTAGTAAGGCAGTTCCAAAGACTTTTTTGAGTTGTGGACTAGAAGGAAACCTAGTATAAGGCACCTGCATGTTTGGGGTTGCCAAGCATAAATTAGATATTACAATCCACAAGAAAAGAAGCTAGATGCAAGAACAATCAGTGGTTATGTCATTGGTTATTCAGAAAAGTCGAAAGAGTATAGATTTTATTGTCCTAACCATACTACAAGAATTATTGAAACTGGGAAAGCTAGGTTCATGGAGAATGGTGAAGTTAGTGGGAGTAAAACACCACGTAAGGTAGAGATTCAAGAATCGAGAGTGCAAGTTCCTTTGACTTGTGTCTCTAATAAAGTTGTTGTTTCTCAAGTTGTTGAACCGATTAACAATAATGAATAACAACAAATAAATTCTTATTACTCATAATGAAGTTGTAGTAAATGAGCCTATAATAGAAGAATCACAATAAATAACATTAAGAAGATCTCAAAGAGAAAGGAGATTAGCTATTTCTGATGATTATGTGGTATATCTACAAGAGGCTGAAATTGACTTAGGAATAGAGAATGACCCAGTTACATTTTCACAAGCCATGAATAATGATAATGTTGATAAATTGTTAGATGCTATGAAAGATGAGTTAAAATCTATGGAACAGAATGAGATTTGGGATCTTGTTGAGTTACCAGAAGGCTGTAAACGAGTTGGTTGTAGGTGGGTCTTTAAGACCAAACATGACTCTAGTGCTAACTTAGAACGTTACAAGGCCAGACTAGTTGCAAAAGGGTTTACTCAAAAAGATGGTATTGACTATAAGGAGACCTTTTCACTGGTCTCTAAGAAAGATTCTCTCAGAATTATCATGGCATTGGTGACTCATTATGATCTAGAGTTACACCAAATAGATGTGAAAACTACTTTTCTAAATGAGAATTTGGATGAAGAGGTTTATATGGACTAACCAATGGGGTTCATAGAAGAAGGAAAAGAACACATGGTGTGTAAACTTAAGAAGTCAATATACAGACTTAAACAAGCTTCCCAACAATGATATCTCAAGTTCAATGATACTATTGTATCCTTTGGATTTAAGGAAAACACTGTTGAATGGTGTATATATCTGAAGGTTAGTGAGAATAAATTTATCTTTCTGATTCTGTATGTTGATGATATCTTACTTGAAACTAATGATCGTGGTCTATTAAGTGAGACTAAGAATTTTCTCTCTAATAACTTTGAAATGAAAGATATGGGTGAGGTAACCTATGTGATTGGAATAGAGATATTCCGTGATAGATCACAAGGATTACTGGGTTTGTCTCTGAAAGCATATATAAATAAAGTGTTAGAGAGATTCAGAATCGAAAAGTGCTTAGCATCTCAGGTTCCAATTAAGAAAGGAGACAAATTTATTCTCATGCAATGTCCAAGGAATGATATGGAATGGAAACAGATGGAAGCAATTTCATATGCATCTATTGTTGGGAGTTTAATGCATGCTCAGACTTGTACCTAACCAGATATTAGCTTTGCAGTTGGAATGTTGGAAAGATACCAGTATAATCCTAGTTTAGATCATTTGAAAGCTGCAAAGAAAGTTCTGAGATATCTGCAAGGAATAAGGGATCACATGCTTACTTATAGGAGATCTGATCATCTTGAAGTGATAGGATATTCAGATTCAGATTTTACTGGTTGTGTGGATATAAGAAAATCCACTTTTAGTTATTTGTACCTTTTAACTAAAGGAACTATATCATGGAAAAGCGCAAAGCAGCCTGTCATTGCTGCATCCACTATGGAAGCTGAATTTGTGGCATGCTTTGAGGCCATGGTTCAGGCTAAATGGCTATAGAATTTTATTTTCGGGTTTGGAGTAGTCAACAATATTATCAGGCTGCTGAAAATTTACTGTGATAATTCCACAGCTGTCTTTTTTTCTAAAAACGATAAGTATTCCAAAGGTGCTAAACATATGGAATTGAAATGCTTTGCCATTAAAGAATAAGTTCAGAAACATAGTGTCAATAGAGCATATTAGCATTGATCTTATGATTACTGATCATTTAACAAAAGAATTATCGCCCAAAACATTTACTGGTCATGTTAAAAGTATGGCATTATGTTTACTAGTGAAAGTTGAACATTATTGTTTTGTTTTAATGCATATTTGACACTCTGAGCTCATTAATGTATAAGTTTCTGAATTTTTCTGTTTTCAAACTTATGTGTATATGTATGAATGATAATATTGAAAACAGAATTGGTCTTTGATAAAGACATTATTGTTGGACATATTATGTAATTCTCATTAAAGTGTCATGTTAGGAAGAAGACTAATATAGTAGTACATGGAAGGAACTATATTAATTTGATGATATACAACCGCCATGAATCTTATTAGTTCTTATTCTTAATTATGACTTATGATGCAACTAATGTATGAAACTTTTAGCCTTGTTTATGCGCATTATGATTAATATTTTATTAAATCGTGAAATGATACTTTGTCACATGAGCCAAGTGGGAGAATGTAAGAAATGTCTCATGTGTGTGTGTGGCAAATTATGTGATTTAATAAATAAATGAGGGGCTAAATGATCATTAGTTGATGAAAGTTGAGAAGAGGTTTCTTAACCTCTTTAAATGCTTGATGGGAGCATTTTGTTAAGGCATAAAAAAGCAAATAGAAACCTGTCCTCTCTCTCTCCCATATAGTTTACATTTTACGTTTACCATCAAGAAAGAAAGAACGTAGAGAAGAGAATGAGAAGAGAGAGAAATGAATTTCTACTTTCATCAAGATCTACATATTGAAACACCAATTCTCATCATGAATAAATGTTAGTACACATTGACATAATGAGATGAATATGTGAAAATTATGAATTCCCAAGATCCTTGTCATGTAGAAAATTTTAACATTATCTGCTTATTTGCCAGTACCTCCCATCAGATGTGTTTTTGGTTTCTACTTTTGTTTTTATTTTCTGTATATTTTTCCAGTTCCCTTATTTCATCTTCTGTGTCTTTCTTACCTTATTACTGTAATCTTTTAAAACTTGAAAAACTTTGGAGTAATACAATTATTTTTATCTGTATACTGCATGCTTCTCCTAGGAACATTTGTTTCTATGACTTTCCTGCTTCTATTAGATTATGTCATTCAGGGCGCAAAATGTTTCAGTTAAACTATCAATAATCTGATCAGCAAAAAAATATATATATCAATAACACATGAAGGCAGAGTTCTCTCTTCCAGCTCTCTCTCTCTCTCTGGTATGACTCATCAATTGTAGCTTTTCCTTTTTGAGCCTGCAGAAACATTTGTGGTGGATATCGGCATCACCAAGAAGCTTCTTGAAGGAGAACGAGGCAAAATAATCCGTGAGAAAAACATAATTGTAAGTGGCCTTTCTTTTGCTTATTTAGAGTTACTTGAAAGAAATGTTTTTTTTTATTTTGAATATCCTGCTAATGATTACATGGTTTGTTTAGATTGTTGGGGAATCTGGTCTGTTCACTCCCAATGATATTGCAATTGCAATTGCAATTGATTTGACTAACACTTTAGTTTAAATCTTATTGAAAATGGGTATGATAATATGATTATGGGAGGATTTATAAATAATAGAATTACATAATCCAATGTAAATACAATATTTAAACTACAATCTAATTATTTATAAATAATACAATATTTAAACTACAATCTAGCACACAGAAAAAGTACAATATAATTAGTTTGAGCAATGGTTAATCATAATTATTTCATTTTACAATATGAAGTTTTGAATCTTATATTGCAAACGAATATGATAAAATTACGGGAGGAGTGAAATAGTAGGATAGGTCATCAGCTCATGTAGGCTTCAATTCACCAATCAAAAAAGGACACGATAATAGTTAAAAAAAATTATAGTAACAACACTACAAGAAAATTATAAATTTCTGGTGGATTTTTTGTGGCGGATTCGCATCCTTCGCAATTGCGAAAGGCGTTGCGGCAGATTATGATCTGTCTCAATTAGCGGTGAATTTTGTGACGGATATATTTGCGGTGGATTTTTGCAACTGATTGGCCCCCGTAAAAATTTTCTGGCGTAAAATTCCACCGTAAAATGCTGTAGCCATTTGTAAAAAAAAATTTGCGGCAAAAATATCCGTAACAAACTTAATAAAATTTTAAAAAAAAATAAAAAAATTTGCGGTGGATTTATCCGCCGCAAATATCCGCCTCAACTTATAAAATAATAAATTGTGATGGATGAATTTCGCCGCAAAATTGATAAACTAATAAAATAAATCATAAAAATTTTTAAATTTTTTGCAGCAGATTATTCCGTCGCAAAAAAATTGATTTTAATAAATTTTACAGCGGAAAAATCCGTTGCAAAAGATATTGCATAAAAAAAATAATAAAAAATGTATAAAAAATATTTGCAAGTGAAAAAAATGCACTGCAAAAAAAAAGCTGCCATTTAATATAAATTTTGTGGCGAATTTTTCCTCTGCAAAATATAAAACTAATTAAAAAATAGTTATAATAATTTGTGGCGGATAAATCTGCCGCAAAAAATTTGCCACAATTTAAAAATCAATTTTGCGGCAGAAAAATCCACCGTAAAAAATCCACCGCAAAAACCAGATCTACCTTCTCTGTTCTTTCTTCCATTTTCATTTTTCTGAATCTATCTCTATGTTTCTTCTTCCTTCAGCTCCTCCTCTCCCTCAACCGTCCGGTGACCTCCACTGCTCGCCGCCACCGACCACCGATCCACGATCCACGTGAGCCACCACAACCAGCGACCTGCGCCTCACCGCCAAGCCGCGACCAGTACCCGCCCCGCGACCGGCACCCGCCCCTCGACCCCGCTTCCGGCGACCCTGCATCTGCGACCCCGCGTCCGGCAACCCCGCACCTGCGTCTGGTGACCCCGCACCTGCATCGCGACCCTGCATCTGCGGCCCCGCGTAAGGCGACCCCGCACCCGCGTCTGGCGCCCACTGCACCTGCGTGCGGTGCTCACAACCCCACGTCTGGCCACCACTGCTCCACGCCTCCACCAGTCTGCCCACCTACCAAGTAGGTACCCCACTGTTAATTGCTTGCTCTATTCATTGGTTTAATGTTTGAACCAATGATTTGTTTGTTGAGAAGATGAGTGATTTGTAGATTATGACTTGAAGATTTAGAATTTGATCACATGGTCGGATCGAATTTCAAAATATATCTCTATAATCAATTTGAATTTCATTATTGCAATGTACTGTAATTCTGCCTGGTATTGTTATCTTTGTAATATATTTGATGCATGTGATAAATCGTAATACTGAGCGAAGCCTTAGTTTTCCATTTGAGATTCAATATTAGTGAGCACACGTACTCTTTGAAGGAAGTGCTCATTGTATTGAATCTTGAATTGTCCAATTTGGACAGTTTAGGAAGAAACTTTTACTTCACTTGATTATAGTTACTCATTAAATTTCATACCATATACTTGATGAAATTTTATTGTGCAACATTTCCTTTTGTTCTCTGGGTACACACTTGATCGTGGTAGATGTCACCACTTTCTAGTCGTGTACTTGGAGACCAATGGGAAATGCTGTCGAAATTTCGTCAAGTATATGATGTATGATTTTTAAGAGTACTATCAATCAAGTGCTGTAAAGGTTTCTTCTTGAATGGGATAGGGTCATACCATGTCAAGAGATTTTAAGATTTTGGAGATAATAGTTGTTTGGATTGAAATATTTATACAAATATAATTTTAAAATGCATTAATTATGCAACATATGTTATGCATTTTATATTTTTGTATTTTGATTTAAGTGTAAAATTATAATTACAGAAAATGGTAGTTCTAGAAAATCGTAGATGGATGTATAATAGGACTCATTCGGGTCGTAGAGGACTTACACAAGATTTTGTACGTGGAGTTGAAGAGTTTGTGAATTATGCATGTCGATCTTCTCATTACTTAAGTGAAGGAACAATTTGGTGTCCATGTTTGATGTGTTTTAGTGGGACATTGTTGAAACCTGAGATTGTGAAAGTTCATTTGTATAAAAAAGGATTCAAACCTAGGTATTGGTATTGGACAGATCATGGAGAGGAAGAGCCTGATCCAATTAGTGTAGATATAAACTTTGATGTAAACACTGCTAGTAGTCCTATATTAGAGGAGGAAGACGTGGTTGATAGATATCAAAATATGGTTTGTGATGCGGCTGGAACAGAATTTGGGGATTTTAGGAGTCGTTTTCAACAGAGTGTTGAGGAGCCTCCACATCCAGAGGCCGAAGAGTTTTATGATCTATTAAATGCTTCAAGTCAACCATTATGGCCTGGCTGCGAAACTCATTCTGAGTTATCCTTGGCAGTTCGAATGTTAAGCCTCAAATCTGATTATAATGTAATGCATGCGTGCTTTGATTCATTTATGGAGATATTAAGAGAGGTTGCTCCTCCAGGATCACGAATTCCTCTGAATTACTATAGAACAAAAAAATTGGTTTCTAAACTCGGGCTTGCTTCAAGAAAAATAGATTGTTGTGTAAATGGTTGTATGTTATACTATGACAATGCCAGACAATGTAGGTTTTGTGGTCTGAAAGATACGAACTTCGTAAAACCAGTAATGGAAATAACAATGAAATTCTGGTGAAAAGAATGCATTATTTACTTCTTATTCCTAGGCTCAAGAGATTGTATTCCTCTATGAGCTCATCTGCACATATGGGATGGCATGCTGAAAATAATAGGAAGTTGGGGGAGATGTCTTACCCATCTGATGGTGAAGCATGGAAGCATTTTAATAGGACATATCCTGAATTTGCAATTGATCCTAGAAATGTTAGGCTTGGTTTGTGTGCTGATGGTTTCACTCCATACAATCAATCTGTTTTTCCTTATTCTTGTTGGCCTGTGATAGTCACTCCATATAATCTACCTCCAGAAATGTGTATGACTGCCCCATACATGTTCCTAACATGCAATATTCCCGACTCTAACAATCCCAAGAGCAAGATTGATGTTTATTTACAACCATTAATTGATGAACTGAAAATTTTATGGGCGGGTGTTTTAACTTATGACGTGTCAAGCAAACAAAATTTTATGATGAGGGCGGCATTGATGTGGACAATAAATGACTTTCCAAAGATATGGAATGTTGTCTGGATGGATGATTGCGGTAAATTAGCATGTCCATATTGCATGGATCAAACAAAGGCATTCACTTTGAAACATGGGGAAAAATTCGTGGTTTGATTGTCATCGTCAATTCTTGCATGTTGATCACATGTTTAGAAGAAACAAAAATGTATTTAAGAAGAAAACTATGGTGACTGATTTGCCTCCACCAAGATTATCTCGGACATGAATTAAGTGAGATTGTTAGTGTCTTTAGTAAAATAACTGAAATGTATCATGCAAACACCATGGGTATGGTGTTTATCATAATTGGACTAAGCAGAGCATATTTTGGGAGTTACCGTATTGGAAGGATAATTTAATTAGGCATAATTTAGATGTCATGCATATTGAGAAAAATATCTTTGATAACATATTCAACACTGTTATGGATGTTAAGGGCAAAACAAAGGATAATATCAAGGCAAGAATGGACTTAAAAGAATATTGTCAATGACAAGAATTGGAGCTTATTGATTTTCCAAATGGTAAGATCATGAAACCAAAGGCTAATTATACTTTTACAAAAGAGCAAAAGAAAATTATTTGTGAATGGGTGCAACATTTAAAAATGTCAGATGGTTATGCTCCAAACTTAGCCAGATGTGTGGACATGAATCAATTACGATTGTCTGGGATGAAGAGTCATGATTGTCACGTGTTTATGGAGAGTTTGCTTCCAATTGCTTTTTCTTTGTTGCCAGATCAAATTTGGAAGCCATTAACCGAATTGAGTCAATTTTTAGAGACTTGTGTTCAACGACTTTGACGGAAAAAGACATGCTTCAAATGGAATAGAACATTCTAGGTGATTTTGTGTAAATTGGAAATGATATTTCCACCGGGTTTCTTTGATTCCATGGAACATTTACCACCCATTTACCTTATGAAGCAAGAGTAGGTAGGCCGCTCAATACATATGGATGTATCCATTCGAGAGGTACTTAAACAAGATAAAGAAAACAGTTAAGAACAAAGCTCGGGTTGAAGGTTCTATTTGTGAAACTTATTTAATTCAAGAGATATCTCATTTCTGTTCATTTTACTTTGAGTCTCATGTTAAGTCAATGAGAACTAGAGTTAGACGAAATGATGATACAGATGAAAATATGTCAATGGAATCGACTTTGTCAATTTTTAATCAACCTGGCCGAGGTTATGGAACATCAAAAATACAATGGCTAAATGATGCTGAGATGAAATCTGCGACATTGTACATCTTGCTAAATTGTGAAGAAGTTAAACCATACCTCAAGTAAATGGTACTAATAAGTTAAGTTTAAATTTCAAATGTATTGCTAACTAACAATCAAATCATAAACTTTTAATTTTTCAGTGTTTTTTTACAACATTTCAACATTCCTGAGGAACATTCAAATGAAAGAATAAATGCAGATTTTATAGAGTGGTTCAAAAGTTATGTAAGTATTTAAACATTACTAAATTGTTGATCCGAATCATTATATATGATTTAGATCATTAACATTAACAATATTTTTTTTTAGGTTCACAATCCATAAAATATGGTGAATAATTCTTACTTGCATGATTTGGCATGGGGCCTAGTAGATGTGTGACATCTTGGCCAATATATTTTGTCAATGGATATAAATTTCACACGATGCTTGGTCGATAGGGAAGAAAACAATCGATAGTGGCGTCTGTGTTAAAGGCTCAACTAATGGTGAAAATGAAAATGATTATTATGGAATACTAAAAGATGTGGTTGAGTTAGAATATCCTGGGGAACCAAAAAAAAAAATTGTTCTTTTTAAATGTGAATTGTTTGATCCTATGATTAATAGAGGTACAAGAGTTCATAAAGATTATAAGATTGTCAAGGTTCGACACACTAGAAGATACGAGAGGTTTAATCCTTTTATCCGTGCTTCCTCTGCTAGACAAGTGTATTATGTTCCTTTCCCTGGAAAGAAAAAGGATAAGGTCCAATGGTGGGTGGTAATAAAGACTAAGGCAAGAGGTCGAGTTGAAATAGAAAGTGCTCAAGAAATTGTATTTCAAGATAATACTATGACTCCTGTGGATCCAATTGTTGATGTGGATCTCATTGACCATTTGCAAGATACTAATGTAGTTTTTGATATACTTCAAGATGTTGGTTCTAGTAGACAGGGTGAAAATGATAAGATGAGCAAAGTTTTAATGACGACGATGATGAAACATCTTCCACTCATGAATATGAAACAAATAGTCATGAGGACAATGTTTCCTCATAACTGTGAGTATAGAATTATATTAATATGCTATAATTACTAGTTATACATTAATTATTGTGTTGTGTTTAGAATTTATTTACATTATATTTTTATTATTTGTGTAGATGTCATCATCACGAGGTGATAAGGGGAAAGGGAAGGAGAAGGAGAAGGAACAACCTCGATGTTTTAGGATCAATATAGGGAGGCCACCTAGGGGGCAAACATCAGGATCATCTCCACCCCCAGATCCAATATTACCCACTACAGGTTTGCTTCAGCCACCATCTTCTGAGTACATTATGATACCCACACCTGGATCACAGCGTCCGTCACATACTTCATATTCACTACATGGTACATCGTATGATTCTCGGGTCACCTACTATTGGCCCGTCACCGGACACACAGTGAGTCGCCGGCACACGTGATTCTCATATTCCTATTTCGTGATCAAAGAATAAGACATTTATTAAGCCCGATGGTGATTTTGGGTATATGTACAAGTACTTGTTATTTATTTATAGTTATGCGCATTTAAATTTTTTTTATTGACAATATTTACATTTCCTTTTTAAAATTGTATCGTAGGTTTCTGCCATCTAAACTTGCTGCTGATGTCATAACAAAGATTATACGATCTAGGTATAATCAACCTTGGACATCTTGGGGAGAAATACCCAACGATACTAGAGAAATGTGGTTTCGAGAGTTTCAAATATGTATCATTTTTTATCTATTTAATTATGTTTGTTTATCTTGTAATAGTGTAAAAGTTTTTAACTGTCCTGATATTTACAACATATTTTTGAAGGGTTATGTTTGGTGGATGCCTCAGCATCATAACCATATGCGAAAGGCATATAATAGTCGTAGTTCGAAGAGACTATCAGGTTTACTAGGGCAGGCACGCAACTTAAATGAAAGGCCTTTTTGGATTGGAGAAGGTATATGGGAAGACTTATGCAGGCACTGGGCTAGTAGCGTGTATAAGGAGAAATGTCAGCAAGCAAAGATGAATCGTGCTTCTGACACTGGTGGATGCTTGCACACAAGTGGTTACATTTCTACTGGCACCTATGCGCAAAAATTGGTAACTATTATCGTCAGTTGTTTAGTAATATATTTTATTATTTTGTTATTAACTTATTTTCTCATTATTACAGGCTAAGGCTTGGGGTAGAGAACCTACAATTGATGAGACCTTTCGTCACGTACATTTGAGGAAAGAAGACCGTACTGCATGGGTTTCTACAAAAGCTCAGGATGTATATGTTAGTATTTCTTAACTTAAAATTTTTTATTTTAATATTAACTCATCTTATAATAATAGCCATAACAGTTTTTTTATTTCCATCTTTAGGAGGAATTCAAAGCAAAGGAATCTGAACAATCTTCTCAGTGCTCCAATGAAGAAGGAGCATCTGGTACACAATTGACTAGTCGTGAGCTTTGGATTCAGACTGTTGGCGGGGTAAAAAAAGGGCGTGTTTATGGTCTTGGTTCTCAAGCATCTATCTATGACCATGAAGAATCATTCTCCTCAAGGCCTGGATCGAGTCAAGTTCCTGAACACGTTATTAATCAAGTTAAGTAATAGTTGTAATATTTTTTTATTAATTGGTTTTTAGAATATTGATGGATGTACTCAATCATTCCATTTTTCGTATTTTAGGTTAAATAATTTATTTGTGGAATGATTAATGAATTTGTATTTATATATGTTAATCAGGTGAAGGAGCAATGATTCTGGCGGAGATGTTGGATCGGGTTCAGGAGATTCAACAACAAATGGAGCAACGGAGCCAACAACGTGAGGTGGAGTGGAGAATGCGATTTGAACAATACCAACTTCAACAACAACAAATGCTTGGTAATATGATGAAATCATATTTGCAAGCCGCTGGCACTCAGCCAAGCTAGCAACAACCACCAATAGAAGAAGACAATGAGGATACTGAAGATGATCAAGAAGATGACAATGATAATGATCATATGGATTGAAATTGATGTTTGAGGATTATGATAGTTCTTGTTAAACTTTGTATTTGATGAAACTTTGTATGGATTATGTTTGTTTTATGGATTGCTTAAATGCATTAACAAGTTAAAATTGATGTTTGAGTGTTGTTTTGAATGCATTGGCAAGTTGAAATTAAAATTTGAGTGCTGTATGTATTAATAATATAATTATGGATTTTGAATAATTCTTTTTTAACATTAAAAATATTCAACAATTTGCAAAATCCACCGCAAAATCACGCATGACTCCGCCCCAAAATTCGCCACAAATTACCAGCGGATAAATCCGCTGCAATTACTGGTGGATAAAATCCACCGCAAATTACCGATGGACAAAATCTGCTGCAAATTACTGGCGGATAAATCTGTCACAAATTACCGGTGGATAAATCCACCGTAAATTATCAGCGGACAAAATCCACCGCAAATTACCGGCATTCTAGTACCGTTTTCGGCATCTCGCCGGAGCAATTTTGCTGCGAATTTGCAGCGGCATAATCCGCCTCAAATTTGTGGCAGAAATTAAAATTTGCCGCAAATAAATTTGCAATGACAGTTTTTGCGATGGTCACTAATTTGCCGCAAATCTGCCGCAAAAAGATCATTTGCGACGGATTGTATATGATTTGCGACGGATTTATCCTTCGCAAATCACGATTTTTCTTGTAGTGCAATGAGAAATTTTAAAGTGAGTTACTAGGCTACAATGATGTGAATCAAAACACAGTAATTTTTAAATAAAAAATAACTATATTTACAAATATGATACAATATTTTTTATTTACTATATAATGATATATAAATCTTGAACCATATTTGATGATACAATATTTTTTTAAGTGTGATTATGTTTCTCATTCATGTAGTTCGGCATCACATGGCCTTACAAATAGAGATAGAAATAGGTTAATCGATTCATTGAATACTTATAACTTAACTTATTTTGAACCTACATAAACTTGGTTCATTTAGCAAATAAGTCAGATTTAAATTTTTAAAAATATTTATTTAATTATGTAAGTTAAAACTTGAGTTTTTGAACAAGTTTATTAAGCTTACTTCACAGACCTATTTATTTAATATATATATAATTAAGAATTTTTAATACTTACATATTTTTATTAATTATATATTAGTATAATATATTTATTTTATATAAAATAAAATAATTTTGCTAAAAATTATACTATACTTATTTAAAAATTAAAAAACTTAATTTTTTTACTTATATAAAAGTCTTCATATAATATAAACCTTTAAGCTTAAAAATAAATAAGACAAAGTCAGTTTAGCCTAACTAATTTCTACCGGTGCTTACAAAACCATGCTAAACAATGTGATAATGACATATGGACTGCAGAACCTTCTAGTTTTGTTGTTTCATTGTTACTCTTGATATATCCAGGTTGAATAAATTTTATTTTCAAATCGGAAAAACTCTTAAGCTAAAAATTAATCAAATTATAAAGGTGTGAACTAGGGAGGATTCAAGCATGCTCATAAACACTTTTGAGTATGCATGCTCCGTTAAATTCACCAGCAGTAACAGGTTAAGTTGTATTTCATTTCTTATACGTTTTATTTTGTTAGGTAAAATAAAATTTTAAACCTAGTTTAATCTTTTTTGCATTGAAGCACTTCATCTTTAAAATCTTTTGTCCTAATTCCAAAGTTAAAGTTAGTTGGTCTTAAATCGAATTGAAATTGAAGAAGAACGAGGAGTCTGCTAAGCATAACTAAGCAAAAGCAAAGGTCAACAAATCGGAATGTTCTACTGATGGAGAGTGAATGGAAAAGGTTTTGAACAGTTGAACTTCCTAGAGGAGCTGTGTACTTTGAAGTTTGAAACAAGCTTTCCTGGAGTTATTTCTATTCCATACTTCTTGAACACCCTCCTCACAAACTTGTATCTGTTGGAGCCAGTCATCAAGCGGATGTTCCAGCGTGGGATTCCGGTGCCACCAATAAACCAAATGCCTTTGATGCTGTTGGGGATGAAGTTGAAGAAATACTGATGGGAACATGTATAATCCCTATGCCTCTGATGGAATTATCTGTCTTTGATAATGAAGAAGTTGGACAGGGTATAATTGATTGTAGCTGTGAAGACAAGGGATCTGTGAGATGGGTTAGACAACATATAGTGGAAGCAAGAGAGAAACTTGTGAAAACCATTGGGCATGAGAGATTCACCGACTTGGGGCTTCGAAGTGTTATATATTTAAAGAGATGACAACACAGTAAAACATGATCAAACGAATAGCCTGAGGCGTGTGAGAAGACATTGTTCTCAAGGATTTTATTGCACGGGTGTGTGAATCCCCTAAGATTCAACAGGCTCGTCCTGGTAGGAACCTAGGTAGCAGAACAGCACAGAAATTTAAATGCAGTTAACCCAGGAAAAGAAAATTATATTCCAGAAGAGGTAGAGAATTAATATATATTAAAAATCACAGTCAGAAAATAGTATTTATAGAAGGCAAGAAAGAGCTGTTTAGAAACAGAAAACAAGGTTAAGTTTGTTAAATAAATGACGTTGGAATAATAACGTTAGAAATATGACTGTTGTAAAAATGGATTTGTCTATTGAAACTAATTAGTACGTTAAAACAAATCTGCCCGTTTGAGAAGACTAAGTCAGATATGACCAAGTCAGTTTTGACTTCTTCAAAAACTTCATTTTCCTGGTAAGCTCAAAAAATTAATTAAATATTTCACAAAAAGATTCGGGCCTCATGATATCACACGCAGGGGGGCAAATCGATGATTTGCACTAGCCATGAGCCTCCGACCCATTTTTGTGCGCGCGAGCCCACTACCTCATTTGTTTCTTACAAAGCCCAAAATACAAGTTGATTTATAAACTCTTTAAAACTTTGAAGACTAAGCAATGTGGGACATAGACTTTTGAAATATCATAACTAAAGCTAAAACAACAACAATCCCCCACATATTTCAAAAGTTTAAAGAAATATTTAAGAAAATTTTAAAACAAGATTTTTCCTGGGTTAACACCATGGGTGTAAATGCATCGAATCTGGTGTCTTTTGGACTATGAACCAGACCTAGACGGATGAGACATAACATACAGTGAGTTGGTGAAGTAAACTTCTATGAACCAAAAACACTTTGTGTACATTAGAGGTCTACCAGTCACACTACACCCCCACAATTCTCGCTGTTGTCGCTATGTTGCGCTAATAGGCCATGCGCGCGGCTGGTAATTCATGAGTACTTTAGAGATATACCATAATCTCATACAAGCGGCCCCACTTGACACTCATATAGGTGATTTCATCAAGTGTATGCTGTAAATCATACACCACCCATAAGGAATATGAAAATCATTAAAAGCTTTTAAGTTTATCCTCTCAATAATGCAGTTTAGCACATCTCACACCATAGGAAGGGACAAAGTTATTAGTGCAAGCAGAACTAATAAGTGACTTGTTTTTACCCATATGAACCTTTTTCATGGGATCTCTAATCACAAAGGTTGGGCTACCATCACTGTTAATTTCAAATTGGCTTAAGTCTCATTCCCCTCGATGTTTCATATATTAGTTTCCTCCCAAGAGGCTTTGTTAGAGGATCAGCCAAGTTCACTTCTGATTTCACATAATCAATTGATATTGTTCCATCTTTTAGTAGCTGCTTTACCACATTATACCTCAATTGTATATGTCTGTTTTTACCATTGAAGGTCTTATTCTTTGCAATGGCTATTGCCGCTTGACAATCACAATGCATTGACACTAACGATGTTGGTTTTATTCCTAAAGGAATATTTGCCAAGAAGTTTTTTAACCACTCAGCCTCACTACCAGCCAACTCCAAAGCTACAAACTCTGACTCCATAGTGGATCTTGCAATTATAGTTTGTTTGGCTGATCTTCAAGTAACCGCTTCACCACCAAGTATGAATACATAACCACTAGTGGATTTTGTCTCATCTGAATCTGAGATCCAGTTAGCATCATTATATCCTTCTAATACAGCAGAAAATCTACTATACACTATACCATAGTTCATGGTACCTCTCAAATATCTCATGAGTCTGACAAGTGCAGCCCAATAATCCTGATTTGGACTTTGAGTATAACGACTCAATCGCCCCACAGTATATGCTATGTCTAGTCTCAAAAAATTCATTAAATGTAATAAACTTCCAATAATTTGGGCATACTCAGATTGAGCAACAGAATCACCTCTATTCTTTTTTAATTGAGAGTTAGAATCATAAGGGGTACTCATTGGTTTTGAGTCATAATGACCAAACTTTCTAAGAAGTTTCTCTACATAATGTTCTTGGGATAATGTTATACTATCACCCTTCCTTATGATCTTGACTCCTAGTATTACACTTGTTTCACCCATGTCTTTCATATCAAACTTAGATGTGAGAAAAGATTTTGTTCTTATCACAATATCATTACAAGTACCAAAGATAAGCATGTCATCCACATATAAACATATGATTACACATTCACCATTCAATAATTTAGTGTAAACACATTTATCAACTTCAATAGAAGTAAAACCACCATCAATCAATATTTGATTAAATTTTTCATGCCATTGTTTTGGTGCTTGTTTCAAACCATATAAGGATTTGAGAAGTTTACAAACTTTATTTTCTTGACCACGAATTACACATCCTTCAGGTTGTGTTATATAAAAATTTCTTCTTACAAATCATCATTTAAGAAAGCAGTTTTAACATCCATTTGGTGAATAACAAGTTTGTAAATTGAAGCCAAGGCTATCAAAATCCGAATTGAAGAAATTCTGGTCACAGGAGCAAAGGTATCAAAATAATCAATATTTTGTTTTTGAGTAAAACTTTTTGCTACTAATCTAAATTTGTATTTTTCAATCGAACCATCAAGATTATATTTTATTTTAAAAATTCATTTGCAACCAATAGGTTTTGTTCCAGAAGGTAAGTCAACTAAAGTCCAAGTATTGCATTTTGAAATAGAGTCAATTTTGGTTTTAATAGCTTCTTTCCAAAATTGAGCATCAGAAGATAAAATAGCTTCAGAAAATGACAAAGGGTCATTTTCAACAAGATAAGTATAAAAATCATTTTCAAAAGATGACACTTTTCTTTGTCTTTTACTCCTTCTCAAATCCTCATATGAGTTTTCACAATAATTTCTTGAAGAAATATTTTCTAAAGAAATATTTTCTAAAGAATGTTTATTTCCAGATTTAAAAGGAAATATATGCTCTAAAACTTCAACATTTTTAGTCTCCATTATTGTATTATGATTAAGCACATCGCTTCGCAAAATAATGAACCTATAAGCTGCACTACGCTCAGCTTAACCAATAAATATACGATCAGAAGTTTTGGTTCCTATTTTTCTTTTCTTAGGATCAGGAAGCATTACCTTAGCTAGACACCCCCATACTTTTAAATATTTTAAATTAGGCATATAACCTTTCCATAATTCATAGGGTATTTTATCAGTTTTCTTATGAGGTATCCTATTTTGCAAAAAATACGTAGTTAATAAGGCTTCTCCCCAAAGGCTATCAGGTGCTGAAGAACTAACTAGCATTGCATTCATCATTTCTTTTAATGTTTTATTTTTTCTTTCAGCTACACCATTAGATTCAGGTGAATAAGGGGGAGTTACTTCATGTATTATGCCTTCTTTTTCACAAAATTCATTAAATAAGATATATTCACCACCCCTATCGGATCTAACCATTTTAATTTTTCTATTTAATTGATTTTCTACTTCTGCCTTATAGGAAACAAACATTTCAAAAGCTTCATCTTTATTTCTAATTAAATAAACCTTAGTGTATCTAGAAAAATCATCTATAAAGGTCACATAATATTTTTTACCACCTCTAGTTATTGTATTTTTTAAATCTCCTAGATCGATATGAATTAAACTAAGTAATTCAAATTCACGTTGTTGTACTGAAAGACAAGATTTTTTAGTTAACTTAGATTTAATACAAATATCACATTTATTTAAGCATACATCACTAGTCGCAGAAATTAAACCAAGACATCACATTTTCTTAATATAAGAAATATTAACATGTCCTAATCTAGCATGCAACATATCAACGGAATCAATCAAGTAAGCAGAAGAAGATGCAATTTTATTAATAATTTCATAAATACTGAGTACAAAAGTCATTGATCACTATAGCTCTTTCCCACAAAGACATTATTTTTTGTCATTACTATCTTGTCAGATTCGAATGACACTTTAATCCCAGCTTTTCCCAACAGTGATACAGAAATCAAATTGGCCCTAATATTAGGCACATGGAGTACATCATTCAAAGCCAAGGTATTCCCGGATGTGAGCTTTAGAAGAACTTTCCCTTTTCCCGAAACTGTAGTAGTTCGAGAATCTCCAAGATACACAAGTTCTTCATCATCTCCTACAGAAGTGTAGGAGGTAAAAGCATCTTTGTTCGCACAAATATGCCTAGTAGCACCAAAATCTACCACCCATTTGTTCACACTGGTCACAATGTTAATTTGAGAAACGACCGCAGCCACAATATCATTTTTTTTGCCAAATTTGCCTTTGGCTTGGGAGGATTGTCATTTCTCACTCTATGCCTGCATTGAGGGGCATGATGACCTGGCTTTCCACAAACATAGCAAGCACATTTCCTTTTGAAAGTGGGATTAGTAACTCTAGGAAAGTGATTAGAAGACTTTTTGTTATTGTCATATTTTTTTTCGGTGATTTATTTTGAACCAGATTTGCTCGAGAAGCCAAAGCCTTCGCCCTTGCCGCCTGACACTCTCTTCGGTTGGTGTCTCCAATGATAATGTGCGTGATCAGATCCAAGGGTGACAGTTGCTTGTGTTTGTGCTTTAGTTGTCGCTTGTAGTCCTTCCATGATGAAGGCAGCTTCTCGATGAGGAGTCCAGCAACAAATTCGTCCGGAAGGGTGATGTTTTCGGCCTTGAGATCCTCTAACAGCTTATGGTATTCATTTATCTGAACTTTGATATCTTTGTCCTCGGTCATCTCCCAGCGGTAGTAGTTACCAATGACAAATTTCTGCTTCTCGGCATCTTCAGCGGTGTACTTTATGGTCTTGGAGTCCCATATCTCCTTCGCATCCTTGTAAGAACAGTACACATCGAACAAATCGTCAGAAAGTGTGCTAATAATTATGTGACGACATACCTTGTTTGCATGTGTCCAATCCTGAATCAATTTTGGATTGGCTGTTGACGGCGGTCTGGGTTCGATAAGTGCGGATGCGACTTTGTGCATGTCGAGGATGGTGTGAACACGTCCCTGCCACCTTTTGAAGTTTTGGCCACCGAAAAGCTCTATTTTTGAGATATCTGGAAATGGCTTTGCATAGGTGACTGGAGCTGGAGGCGGCGAAAGAACAGCCTCACCGTTGTTGGGAGCAGGAGCCTGGTTATCAGCCATAGTTTAAAATCGTTGAGATTGTTATATATTTAAAGAGATGACAACGCAGCAAAACACGATCAAACAGAAAGCAACATTAAGTTTGTTAAATACATGACATTGGAATAATAACGTTAGAAATATGACTATTGTAAAAATGGATTTGTCTGTTGAAACTAATTAGTACGTTAAAACAAATCTGCCCGTTTGAGAAGACCAAGTCAGATATGACCAAGTCAGATTTGACTTCTTCAAAATCTTCATTTTCCTGGTAAGCTCAAAAAATTAATTAAATATTTCACAAAAAGATTCGGGTCTCATGATATCATGCGCAGGGGGCAAATCGATGATTTGCATTAGCCATGAGCCTCTGGCCCATTTTTGTGCGCGCGAGCCCACCACCTCATTTGTTTCTTACAAAACCCAAAACACAAGTTGATTTATAAACTCAAAATTTGTGTAGCATGTAATTACATTTTCTTAAATTTTAATCATCTACAAGGTGTTTATAAAAAAAATCATCATCTTGATTTTCTTATATTACTTTTCTCTTATATTACTTTTTACAATACTTTCTATATCATTAATCATATCACTTTTTTCTTATCACTTTGTTTCACTTAATCATAACCATTAAATAATGATGTGAAAAGTAATGTATCAAGAAAAATGGTGTAAGAACACCATTTTTCAGAAAGAAATAAATACTCACTCAATAAAATTAGGGGAAAAATAATTGATGAGAATATATTATTATAGTATATGGTGAGTGGCCTAACCCAATTACCCAAAAAGAGAACAAGGTAGAGGTCTAACGTGGCGCGCATGATCCAACATGTCACCGTACCAAAAAATAGGTCAAAATAGCTCAACTACTTATTATTGCAAGTGATTTCAACAGTGTAGGATACACCTTAACTCAAGATGGAGCATTCTAGCATCTATTTCACTGGCGGATGCTAGAATGCTCTGTCTTGAGTTAAGGTGTATCCTACACTGTTGAAACCACTTGCAATAATAAGTGCTTGAGCTATTTTGACCTGTTTTCTGGTATTGCAAAAGTAACCCCAAAACTTTTTTAACATTGCAAGGTAGTGCTTCTAACATAATTACTCTAGTCCACTTAATTCATCTGACATTAACTATCAAAATGAGATCAAATGAATAAAAATTTGAATCAAAGTAAAAAAGAAAGAAGGAGGCTATTTTGTTTCTGAAGTTAAAACCACAGACAAAATCGTGGAGCTTTCTCTCAGTGGGAGACCAAACAGATCTTCGCAACCCCAACCCCCACTCAGCCTCGAAATGTCGCTGTTTCATCCCAAACCTCATCCTCCTTCGCTACTGCTAATTACCCCCTCTCCGTCTCTGTCAAGACCCTCGAGTCTCGCGGCTTCGTCCTCCACCGCAACGTCGAGGGTCCAAACCTCAATGACCAAAATGCCTTATTCGTGGTCGTGGGGTTCCCTCGGTGAGACCCGGAGAAGATCTGGGTGGTGCTAGAGCACACAGAGTCTGTGCTATGGGTGGAGCACTGGATGACGCGGCGACTGATGGCGTTTGCAAGGGCGATGGGGGACGACGTGTTCAACATCATCATATGGGACAACATCGTTTTCTTTTTCTTTTTGGTGTATTACGAAATGGCGAGTGCTATGGTACACCCTGCCCAGTTTGGGTGTACCATACATCCTTCATTTTACTTGCTATTGCAAGTTTTTTTTTGAGTTTACTTTTTTTTTTTGCAAATTATTTATTATTATTTTTTTCTAAGACCATTTGTTCACCAATCACAAGATCATCAAGTGGCGGCCACCACCGACCGTCAACCACCTCCGGCCGCCGCCGCCAGCCACTACCGGCCACCTCCCTCGGCCGCTGTCCACCGGCCCACCTCTGACTAAATATTGTTTACTTTTTTAAAATTACACAACTGTATAAATAATACTAGTTAAAATTATATCAGTCTTTATATTTTTTCATAAATAACTGTGCATACTAAAATTTTTTTCCTATAATTATAACTGCTGAAAAATCTTATAAATTTTAACTGATAATATTTATACAGTTATACAACCTAAAAAAAACTGGAGTTAGCCGGTTTTCCTAAAACTATAACTGTATTTGTTGAAAAATTTTATAAATTTTAACTGATAATATTTATACAGTTATACAACTTTAAAAAAAATTGGAGGTGGCTGGTGGTGTCTGGCAAGTAACGTACAATGATTTGCCAACCGACGACAGTGTTAGTAGTAGTATGTAAAAAAAATATAAAACTAAAAAAAGAAAACTTGAAAAAAAAACTTGAAAAAAAAATCTACTAAGTAGGTTTTCTGTAATTGATCTAAGTCATTGATTTATTTTAAGAATAAATCAATGACTTAAATTCTAAAGTGTATATTAGACTCTGCCTTACAAAATGGTGTATTCTAGAAAACAAAAGAAAAATAGAAAAATTTTAAACAAAATAAATTATAAATAATTACTTTGTTTTCTTTTTCTCTTTGTTTTTTTGATTGACTGAGTTTTCTAATTTCATGACTATATTAAATTGAACAAAATTTGGCTTTAATTATTTCTAGTCAATTTTTCTTTTCAACTCTTTTAATTAATTTTCACGTGTTCATTAACTCAAGTAAGTGAGATTGAAAGTAACAAATGAAGAGTAATTAAAAAGATTGAAGAAAAGGGTTGAAGAAAAAAAATTAGAATTAAGTTTTGTTCTATTAAATTATAATAAAAATATTTATATTTTATTTTGAAGTACTCTAATATTATGTTTTCTGGACTATTATATATGAAAAATAATTAAAAATAACTGTGAAAATAAAATGAAGTTAAAAGAAAAAAAAAAAGAGTTAGTTGCTCATTTTTATATTACATAAGGGAAGAGAACATATCACAAAATTTAATAAACTGGTTAGCGGGTTTCTAATCTTCCATGACAGCTATTGATCTCATTTATCTCATAATCAATGGTTGACATTGTGAAGTATATAATACACTATTTTTTAAGGTATATCAAAACGACGAAAAAAAATTATCATATACTTTTTTTAAAAATGTATATAATGTTGACAATTTTTTTAAAAGACATTATATTTAATAAAAATAAAAAAATAAAATTAATAAATAATATTAAAAAAATATAAAAAATATATATATATATATATATATATATATATATATATACACACTATTATTTGGAAGAATATCGTAAATTTACACCGCGCCATATTTCACTTCTCATTCAGATCCAAACGCAAAAGAGAGAGAAAGAGCAAGAGAGAGAATGGACGCCATTGATTCCGTCTTCGATCCCCTCAGAGAATTCGCCAAGGACAGTGTCAGGCTCGTTAAGCGCTGCCACAAGCCCGATCGCAAAGGTGAATGAATGAAACCCTAATCCTCTTCCTCCTTCGTTCTTTTCTATTCCTCTTAGATCTCGCCTTTTTCTTTTTCTGATTGGAATCTGTGTGCTATGGATCTTAATTTCTCGGATGCGTTTGGTTTTTAGAATTCTCCAAGGTCGCTGTGCGCACTGCGATTGGCTTCGTCGTCATGGGATTCGTGGGCTTCTTCGTGAAGCTCATCTTCATCCCAATCAACAACATCATCGTTGGATCTGGTTAGGTATAAAGTTATATTCTTTCATAAAACTCGTTTTTTTTCTTCATTTTTTAATCATTTTCTCAATTCCTCTCTTTTTGGCTGCATGGGATCTCTGTTTTTTCTCTGCACAAGTTGGAAATTGTGATTTGGAATTGATTTTTTTTTTGGGGTAATTTTTACAATTCTTTTCTTCAATGGCTTATTTGGTTGAGTTGTTGGTAGTATTGTCCTTTGGTAGCTTGAACAATTTGATATGAGGGTTTGATGTGAATAAGGGATTTTTAAAGTGAAAATTGGATTAATTTTTTTCGGGTGTTCCGTTTGGTTACTTTTATGGTGTGTCAAGCATAATGGATTGCCTTGTTTGAGATTTTTCTTCCATTAACGATGGAAAAGGAAGCCTGCATGATTGCGTATTGTACAAATTCAGATGTACTTCTTTTTCGGTTACTGTTTTTACCCTCATGAGATCATTCTTTAGTTGGCATGATGAAAAGGGACCGTAGATTTCCCTGCTCAATTTTCTTCTTTCTAGAAAATCAGAACAGAACCCAGTATTTAGATGACATGATTGTTCTGTGTTGCTTTTGTTTATGTTGATTGAATGGTATTGCTTTTGATGTAGAATTTATTTGAAATGCCTGTAAGTTGATGAGTTAATTGATTGGATTATAAAGTGATTTTTTAGAATAAAATGTACTGCATATATTTTTAACTAAACATATTTGAAATAAGGTGGTTAGATTTATCAAATGACAACCCTCAATATGTAACCAGTCAGTTATATAAAACATTTCAAAGAGCAGTTACTACAGTGTCACATGTATAAGAGATGATGTATAGTTATTTTATTTCCTTGGGAGCGTGTCTAACTGCTACCTATGCCCTCAGGAGCCTGTGTAATGACTACCTTTTTCTGTAGTGAGAGCATTTACCATTGCAACTTATGTCAAGGACTATGGAATATCAACATTCTTTAAAAGCTTTTAATAGATAGTGTAGTTTTTATTATCTATTTAATGCTGTTTTTCTTTATTTTGTCAGTTGCAATGTTGACTGTCTTGTTGATGAAACTTCTTTTCAATGTTATCGACATTGAGTTAAAATATAAATTGATTGAGTATTGAGCTTGAGATTGAACACTAAGAGGCATCATATGGCATAAAGGATACAAAAACAATGTGTGTTTTGATCAAAGTGTGTAAAATGAATAAGTGAGCTAAATAACTCTTGGTTTTCTCCGCAGGATGAGGGGAACTACAATCGCCTAAGGAATTCAAGTTGCGAAGCAAAAGGAGGCAGAAAGAGTTCCCACTTCAATAGATCATTCAATGCACTTAATCTTAGTTATGCAGTATTTCATTTTTGGTTTTTCCTTCTTTCCTATCATCGGGAACATTACAGTTTTATTTGAAATGTAAAACTTTATTTGACCATGTGTTAGACCTTGATACATTGTTTTGATTTAGGAAAAGGACGAAAAATAGTTGAGGAATTGTAGTTTTGCTTTTAGTCTTTGTTTACTTTGCTTTCTAGTTTCTTTTATGATCAAATCCATGGTACAACAGCCCAGATGGCTGTTCATTCCCCATTGGATTGAATCTAAGCTTCAAGTTTCAACAGAATAAAGTTGAAGGGGGACTGTTGGTACTCACATACAGCAGAAATTCTAAAATATTCTTGGATTATTATTCTAAAAAATATTGTAATTGTCTAGATCTAATTTTAAAATAATTAAATTTCAATCTTTTTGTATGGTTTTAAGGTTTCATGTGTCACAATTTGATTAGAATTGGAGTGTAGATGAATCTCTCCACAATAATTTTACAACAATTTAATTTAAATTTAGTAATATTTTAATTTTCAATGGATTTTGATAGAATTCTTGATCAGCCTTCTACCTTTGTCTGTTATAACTTATTAAAATAGTATCAGCAGCAAACATCTACCAAAATAAATTATGCATGTTTAAATATACTTTTCAACTTAATTACCTTAGTTGGCGACACATGGATTGTTTGGCGATAACTTTTCTGTGTCCTTAACTTTATATTGAATCTCAGTTCTTCATTTTACTGTTACACATAGCATCCTCTGTCTACTCGATGGTCCTCTTGTTTTTGTTCCCTAACAAATTCTAATAGTTGTGTTGAAATTAACTAATTATACAAAGTTACATGATAGTTAAACTTTACAAGTCTTTCGGTGTTCAAGTGGAACTCATTTGGACCATTCAATAAAAAGTTACACTGGAAGGAAGAAATTTTTATTATTACAATCAAGTGATGGTTGAACTAACTTACATATACAGTAAAACTAAGATAATATTTAATGGATATCAGAGACTTAGAAACAGTAATACACAATTAAAATAGAGTTGAAAAAATTAAAATTAATATAAAATATTTAATGTAAAAAATTTCCTTTGATGATGAAGGAAAAATTACAGGTAAAACTAGAAGGTTTTCACTATGTAGAAGAAAAATTATAATTTCTCTCTAATTATAAAGAGAGAACAATAACACTCTCTCTTGAGATAGGAGAATACACATCTCTCTATATAAAATAGGAAAGACTCTCAGAAGATATTATGTGATATTTTTCTATAGAAATGGAATGATTGAAACCATTGGAGGAGGCTTCTATTTATAGGTGAGAGCCTCCTCCATTGAGCTGCTCTCCACCGAAAGAGAAGAAGAAAATTTCTCTTTTGCCAACTACCACCTGCCTTCTTTTTTATATCCACCGAAAACTTCATTATTTTTATTGAATTCTAGTCATTCTTATTTTTGACTTTTGTTTGTCTTCTTTCTTTGATTTCAATGCCACAAAAGTGGCTTTACGACTTTACATTCACAATTAGATGGTTCATCTTGGATAAGTTTGGTATGGACGATAGTTGGTGGATCCATGTAAAGGGTCCCTTTCCCTTGTGTCGAAAGTCTTCTTAGTAATGTGGAGGCTAGGCGGCGTGTTCCGTTATAGATGATGAACGACGGCGGTACAAGTTTGAAGAAGAGCATGTGTAGCTCGATGCTGGGCTCTCTTGGTGACACCGTCAAATACTTGAAAGGCTTCCGTTTGAGGGGGAGTGACCGTGAAGAACTCACACTTGAAGGGGAGAATGTTGGAAATCCAAGTGTGAATGTTGAAGTCCCACATTGATAAAGAATGAACAAGTTACAGGCTATATAAGTAGAAAAGACCCATAAACCTAATGTCTTAAGGTTTTGGGTTAAGATGTGGTGTCAAGCTCATTTATGTAGTTCTTCACTTAGTTCATTGATGGAGATCTCCTCGGTTTTTGGGCTCCTCCTATGGCCCAACAAGTGTCAGAGCATTGAAATACTGTTAAGAGGATCCTAAGATACATTAAAGGGACCTCAGGTTATGTTTTGGAGGATTAGAGTTTGTTGTCAGAGGATATGTTGATTCAGATTTTGTAGGTGATCTTGATAAAAGGAAATTTACTACAGACTATGTGTTTACACTTGCAGGAGAAGCTGTGAGCTGGTTATCAAAGTTACAGACTGTTGTAACTTTATCTACTACAGAAACTGAATATATGGCAGCTATGCAATCATACAAGGAAGAATTTTGATTAAAAGGTTAATGTAAGAACTCGGGCATAAGCAACAAAAGATTCCTTTGTATTATGACAGTCAGAGTGTCTTGCACATTGCAAGAAATCCAGCCTTTCATTCCAGGACAAAACACATAGGAGTTCGATATCACTTTGTTTGATAAGTAGTAAAAGAAGAGAGTGTGGATATGCAAAAGATTTATACCAAAGAGAACCTAGCAAATGTTATGACAAAACCAGTCAGCTCTGATAAGTTTAAATGGTGTAGGTCCTCTTATGACCTATAAAAAACGTAGGCAGTATGAAACTCGCAAGATGAGAAAGGTTTTGAAAGCTCACCAAAAGTGATTTTAAGTGAAAGATTGTGAATGTAAAGTCGTAAAGTCACTTTTGTGGCATTGAAATAAAAAAAAGAAGACAAATAAAAGTCAAAAAAAGGGATGACTAGAATTTAATAAAAATAATGAAGCTTTCCGTGGATTTGAAAAAGAAGGCAGGTGGTAATTGGCAGAAGAGAAATTTTCTTCTTCTCTTTCGGTGGAGAGCAGCTCAATGGAGGAGGCTCTCGCCTATAAATAGAGGCCTTTTCCAATGGTTTCAATCATCCTATTTCCACAGAAAAATATCACATAGTGTCTTCTGAGAGTCTTTCTTATTTTATATAAAGAGAGGTATGTTCTCCTATCTCAAGAGATAGTGTTATTGTTCTCTCCTTGTAATTAGAAAGAAATTGTAATTTTTTTTTCACATAGTGAAAAACTTCTAGTCTTGCTCGTGGTTTTTCCCTCATCATTAAAGAGAGTTTTTCACGTTAAATATTTTGTATCAGTTTCAATTTTCTCAACTCTATTTTAGTTGTGTGTTACTATTTCCATAACTCTGGTACCCAACAGCTAACTACATCCACACCTGTCAAAGCTAGCCTCTCAAGCAATCCCCCGAATCCACTTGCATACAGGATTAAAGGGAGTTCTGGATGTGTTTTCTTCACATTATCTACAATCTGCTTCAAGTAAGGCAAATTGAATTCCTCAAAATCCACTGGACTCAGCTCTGTTGCCCATGAGTCAAAGATCTGAACAGCTTGAGCTCCATTGTCAGCTTGGTATTGAATGTATCTTGCCATTGTTGATGATAATTTCTGTAGTAACGAGTGGAGGACCTGTGGATGAATCACAGTTCAATAAAAGACATAGACTTTTCAAGCAAAACTAATCATTTCCAAGCTTTAATGGGACACTAAAATAGAGAAGTTACAATCTGTCCTACATTGATCTCTCTATCTTTAATTAATATTCTATATTATATTTATTTTGAAAAGGGTCAAGCGTAAGTCAAGCCATCACCATTCATAAGAGAGCTGAAAACTAACATCCTAACAACGTAACTATTGATAGGCCGACAGGAATGCATGTTTACCTTGGCTTCAGAGAAAGCCAATCTCTTAATTTTTGAGAAGTGTCTTGATGAACCACCTTCAACCACATATGATGCCAGGGTGAACGGAGCCCCAACAAAACCAAAGACTGCAGCTTTATTATCCACCTGCAATCAATACTACAGCTTTTATACTCTATAAGATAATAAGACATAAGGGCATGATGCATTAATTTGGACATCCAGTAACAAAAAGTAAACAACTATTTAATACCATGAGACATACAGATAACTCATATTATCTTAATAGCCATATGCAGTGTGGATAGTTTGGCAGAATAAATAGTTCTGTAAGTTCTCAAGTTTATACATTCACTCAGGTATCACATGACAGAAGCCTTCAATCACTTTTTCCATGTCATTACAACCCTCCACCTATGATACACGGCCAGTGGCCAACCATAAAATGCAGTGTACCTTTTAACTTAACATAAATAATTTCCTGTCATAAGGCACTTGACCATACTGAAAAGCTATTGTTATAAAAGGAAATGTGGTGTGAAATGAACAAGACCAGAAATTCAGAGGTGAAAATTTGAAAGGACATAGGACAATTCGGACCTCTTTCCTTAAAATTGTCAGTGCTTCACCAACATATGGGACTGACTCTTCAGGAACAAACTCCCTCCATCAACCTGGGCAGCTGTGCGAATAGGATCAAATATGATAGGACCCTTACCCTTCACAATATTAAAGGATATATTCATTCCAGAAAGTGGGGTAAGAATGTCTAGAATAAAATCACCTGTCACAGAATTATTACCAAGCAAAATATTAATGAAAATGAAATCAGAACCATAACACAAAAAGTAGGATAACAAAAATGTTCCATGATGGCATAAATATATAAATGAGTGTTTGAAAGTTATCTTACCCCATCAGGCTTGAAAACATTCCATGGTTGCAATGAAATTTGCACAAGAAGATCAACATTTTCAGATCTTTCACGAAATGAAGGATATTTCTCACAGATGATTTGGTAACTCTGGTTAATAAAGGTTAGCGAATTAGACCTATTTTCAGTAAAGAAAACATACTCATATCGAAGTCATAAGTGCAGACTCTAACCAACAAATTTGCGAGCCACAAGAATCTGAAAGCAACAGTGACAATACCACCGGCAATTCATGCGAGATGAAAACCCAACCAATTTGGCAGAGAAAAGCATGTGCTTGGTGATGTTAAGTGGCATTTAAAACAGGCATGAACAATTAACTTTATTGATGCAAATTTTACTCTTGAAGGCAATATTGTCATTTAATTTTACAAGTGACAGAGAAACAAAGCTGAAGCAACCAAACATTGGTTGTGACAATTCAAATAAATACTTATGCTGAGTTCAGCCTGGAAAATTCTAGAAAATTTTCTCAAATCGAGATAAACTTGGAAAATGTTCACACACACCAAGCCATGTTTATTTTCAGACAAAGGGAAAAACTGCCACAGGACAGAAGCACCTGGGATTATTAAAAGAAAAAAAAAATAGCAATTGACTTAAACAACAAAGTCTTTATTATACCATGTCCAAGTGCAGTTTATTTTCCATAAAGCAACTCAATCCTCCTACACTTGTGAAAGGGAGCCAATACTGGTCTTTCATTTTGGTAAAAGGAGTAAGTGATTTGAAACATTAATTTCTAAGGAATGAAAGAAAATTGAAAAAGCCAAATATTGAATTCCGATGTTCTAAAAATTACAAGTAAGTTGCTCCCATTTTCAATTATGTATGAATTTTGAAATATTTAAGACTATTAAATGCAACCAGAACCATAAGCTGCTAAACCTGCCTTCATGTACCTCCCTGCTTGCCTCATGAGCCAAACTGGGGGTCTTTCAACATCTATCCCACGAACTACATTAAGCAAAAGTGGTTCAGCAGCAGCTGTGGCCTTTGGTTCAGCAACTGTTCCTGGATGTGATTTTCCGGAATTCAGATACAAAAACTCATAAATTACCTGAATGCTCTGTGAATGACATAAATAATAGAAGTTTGACAAGAAATACACAAGAACGGATGTTGGCATGGACTGAAATTGATAACTAAGAAACAAAGGGTACTACAAAAAATATATTTATACCAAAAATGGTTAGCAGCATTTTCATATGTTGTAAAGTTTGTTTATTTATAATAATAATAATAATAAAAATTGTCAACTAGAGTTTTCACTTTTCAGTTTTGAACTACTTAAATTATAAAAGTTCGATTTTTTGGCAAAAGAACTCCATAGCAAATCTTCCTGCGGAAAAAGCTGCAAACGACATGAGTAAATCATTCCCATTTCAATCCACACATAAAATAGCATCAGGTCGAACTGGTGAAAAGAACAACAAGGGAGACAAGACAACCAGCGAGTATCAAAACCTATTTTGACAGACACAAGCCTAATTCCCAAACCTACTTTGAACATAAACATAATTGGCACAATTGATGGGCCTTCGAGGGAAGCATCAGTAATTAAGTAAAGGGTCATAGCGTAAATGAAAGGTTACCTCCAATGGAACAAGTAATTGGGTGCCTTGATTTGGAGGAAATATTGAAACTTGATCTCCTGGGAGTTGAGGAAGGAAAACTGGTGGAGGGTATAATGGAGGTGAAGTTAGTGTTGATGCACGACATGCTTGAAGCTGGAGCTGGAGCTGGTTTCGCTATCCTCCCTCTCACTGGACAAATACCATTATATTTTATATGTATAATTTCCATTTTCCATGGTGGTGCTGCTGACATGGCGAAAGTCAGCGCCTACTGGATTGTTGCAAGGATCAGATTACCACTGCCACCTACACCAAAGAGGAGGTGGAGGTTCTGGTGGTGGCCAAGGAGGTGGAGGAGGTGGCAGCGGTGGCCATGGAGGAGGAGGTGGTGTTAGAATTTTTTTATTTATATACTAGGATAAATTATATTATATTTTTATAAAAATTTAGATTAATTAGATATTAAAATTATTAGAATATTTTATTTAATTTTAATTATGATCAGTATTATTATTTGATCTATTATTATTAAAGTACTACTCATATATATGAGTTTTGTTTTATGAGTTTATCATAGTTAGTAGGTCTAATTCATTTTAATTATTTTATATATATAGGAAGAGATTCATATTCCTAACCACTTTAGTGCGTACAGTTGTTCTATTAATACTGATGCGTGAGCGATTATTGTGAGATAGAAATAATATCTCTTTCTTATTGAGTTTTTTTTTCAAGGTTTCAATAATGACTTCTTTATTAATGTCTTTTTAAAATAATCTTAAAACTTTTTATATGTATTGATATGTCATAAATATTAGGATTAATAATTCGGATAAATTTCTATCAATTAATATAAGAGCCAATGTTTTAATCCTAATTATGACTATTAATATTTTGTTTTATCAAGAAATCTTATGGGGTTTGAAAAATTTAAAAAACTTGAAATCTTAACGTATGTGATGTTTAATTTAATTTTTTTTAAATCGATTTCAAAAATAAAGTTAAGACTTTTGTATATTGGGTTGTCTTGAATTTAGAAACATGTTTATTACATTTTGATATTATGAATTTACAAATAATTTCACTCAAACTCATGAAACCCTAAAGGTTTAATTTTTTTGTGATTCGTTTTCTTTTGGAAATTATTTCAATAAATTGATTTAGGGATATTGTAGATCCATTTTTCCTGAATCTAAAATGTTTGGATCGTGAGTTTTGGTTGAGAAACAATCTCGAATTTTTGAGAAAACAATTCGCGGTGTGTGTTGCACGTGTTCTTCATTTTGGTTGAGAAAACCTAAAACGTATGTGCAGTTGTTTTAAAAAATTTTATAGGGGTTTTAAAGATCATGGTTTTCTGAATCTAATGGAATAAAAATCTCTAATTTTAATGGAGTATTGAGAGAGAATTTTGACGCGACCCATTTATGGAAAAACGGGTCGCGCCACTCGTTTGTTGAAAAATGGGCGAAGAAGGAGACAGCCTCCAACACATTCCCCAATCGCGCAAGTGGTGCGTGTAGGCGCGTGTGAGCTGTTGAGATGTGATTTTAAACTTCTATTTTTTGGGTTGTGCTCCACGCGCCCTTTCCTATTTTTTGTTGTTTTTTATTTATTTTTTCATACTCATTTACTATTTATTTCAAAAAAATTTAGAGATTAAAATTATTAAAAATATATGATACTCTTCTTTTTTGTTTTTGGAAATTTTTTTATGTATTATTGTGATGTGGTTAGGTATGATATATTTTACGCACTCTCAGAGTTGATGTTGTTTGGTCACAAAAATAATTTTGGTATTATTTTGTGCATAAATTGATATATAATGTTTTGAAAACTGTTTGTTTTGTTGTTATTTATGTGATCTGATTCTGAGAGTTGCTGTTTAAAGTATTGCAATACTATTTTGGGCACTTTTCATAATTTTGAGCTCATATTCGCGGGACAAATTATGGTAAAGTGCTATTTTGTTGATAAAATATTATTATGTTGTGGCTTTGGGGATTATATTGATAATGCGCTTACCCTATCGGTTTACCTTTATTAATGTGATTCTTGATGATTTGTTAAAGGCATTAAAGCTCTGACATTAGAGTTTTCAGTATCATTTCAGTACTAGCTTTAGGGATATGATTTTGATGTCTGTGGGAGTCTACTCATGTGTTATAATTCGGGACCCTTCGGCGGGATTGCGATTGCATGGGAAAACTCCATTATGGTTATTTGCTCAAATATTATACATGTTGATATGATTGACAAATTCTCCCTTTAATGTATCGTTCTTTCAACTTCATCAATGTAAATTAAGGTTATAACGAAATTGAATGGGATTAATTTTGAGGATTTAGTGGATTATGTGAAATTGTTCCTTGCTATCTTTAATGTTGATGCTGCTCTCACTGAGGATGAACCTCAGAGACCCACAAATGCATCTTCCCCTGCAGATAAGAAGAAGCATGAAAGGTGGGTTCAATCCAATAAAGTTTGTTTGATGACCATGAAGTATAGCATGAAAAAGACTATTAAAGAGAGCATTCCTGAAACAAATAATGCTAAGGAGTTTATCATATCTGTTGGTGAGAAATTCAAGAAGTTTAATAAAAACTGAAAAGGCCTACTACCTCTCTTTGTTGACAAAGACTACGTATGATTATGTGATTGGTGTTCGTGAACATGTTTTGAAGCTTGTAAACTGGTACAACAAGTTAAGGTCCATGAAAATGGAGTTAGGAGAGGATTTCCTGGTCTAACAGGTGTTTGAGTCTCTTCCAACTAATTTTGATGTCTAGAGGACCACTTACAACGCTCAAAATGAGGAGTGGACTGTTGATGGGCTTATATCTATTTTTACTCAAGAGGAGCATACCATGAAAAAGGGCAAGATCATAGTGTTCAGTTTGTTTCTCACAAGAATGTTGACAAGAAGAAGAGATTTGCTAAAGGGAAGAACAATAAGTCTCAGTTTAAGAAAAAGTGGAATGATAAGCCTGGACATCCTTCTAAGTCATCTTCTAGTCCTAGTGAGTCTTCTGGTGTTAAGCGCAGATATCGATTTAATAGAAATTGTAAGTTTTATGATATATACGGGCATAAGCAGATCGGTTGTTTAAAGTTTAAGAACTGGCTTGAAAAAAAGAAAGGTAACCCCTTGGCATTAGTATGTTTTGAATCAAATCTAGTTGATGTTCCTTCAAATACATGGTGGTTAGATACTGGTGCAACTATTCATATTCTGAAGCAGGAGGAAACCAAGTGAAGGGGAGTTGATGATCACAGTAGGAAATGGAACTAAAGTTAAAGTAGAACATATAGGAGTGATTTCATTAAAGTTATGTACTGAACATGATTTAATTTTGAAAGATATAATTTATGTGTCTTCTATGAGAAGGAATTTGATTTCATTTTCTATTTTGGATGGTTGTGACTACTCTTTCCATTTTAGTAATGCACAAGTTTCTTTATATTATAATTCTGCGCTTGTGGGTTCTGGAGTCTTATCTAATGGTTTATACATGTTGAATGTTGATTCTTTTTCTGTTGATCAATGGGATTCAGATATCAATAATGTTGTTGGGAACAAGCATGATAGAGTTGCTACAAACTCTTCTATGTTGTGGCACAAACGTTTAGGACATATCTCTAGGGAGAGAATGGAGAAGTTGATCAAGGAGAATATTCTTCATGATCTGGACTTCTCTGATTTTGATATCTGTGTTGATTGTATAAGAGGAAAACTTACAGCTGGAGTCAAGAAGAGTTGGGTTGCCAGGAGTGAAAGAATATTGCAGTTGATTCATACAGATATTTGTAGGCCCATTACTTCTATTGCTATGGGTGGTTTTAGGTACTTTATCATCTTTATTGATGACTTCTCTAGATACGGGCAGATTGATTTACTGCATGAGAAATATGATTTTTTAGATGTCTTTAAAGCATTCAAAGCCGCTGTTGAATTGAAATTTAGTATGTAGATCAAATGTGTAAGATCTGATAGAAGTGGTGAATACTATGGCAGGTATGATGAAACTAGTAGAAATGTTGGACCTTTTGTTAGGTTCTTATAAGACTGTGGTATTAAGGCACAGTACACCATGTCTGGCACTCCACAACAAAATGTAGTTGTAGAGAGGCGAAATCGTACTCTTATGGATATGGTGAGATGTATGCTTAGTCATTTTACTCTTCTAGAATTCTTGTGGGGAGATGCCTTGAAGACTGCTGCTTATATATTGAATCATGTGCCAAGTAAATCTGTGCTGAAGACTCTATATGAGCTTATGATAGGCAAACGGCCTACCTTGAGGCATTTCTGTGTTTGGGGTTGTAGGGCAGTGGTGAGACCTTATAACCCACATTTAAAGAAGCTTGATCCGAAAACCATTAGTGTTTTCTTCATTGGCTACTGTATTTTCTCAAGAGGTTCTAGATTCTATTGTCCTTCTCATACGACTAGCTTTATTGAATCCGATCGGGACGTTTATTTTGAAGGTGACTTAGAATGTGGTGGAACTCAGGAGTCGCATATTGTTGATTTCAGTGAGGAGCATGTTGTTGTTCCTATTCCTGTTTATCCTTTTCCAGGGATAATGCCATCTCCTTTGATCTATAATGATGATGTTGTTGATCATGTTGATAATGTCGATATCCCTCAACAAGTCGAAAATAATGTACAGATTCCAAATGTTGTTGTGACTCCACTGAGAAGGTCTGAGCAGGTTCTTATATCCACTGAGTCTACTAGATTTAGGGATTATGTTGTGTATTTGCAGGAGCATGAGTTTAATTCAGTTGAGAATTCTTATCTTATTTCTTTTCAAGAGGCCATGGTTAGTCTTGATGGTGCACAATGACTAGTAGCTATGGAGGATGAGTTGGCTTCTATGAGAAAGAATAATGTTTTGGAATTCGTGGAGTTGCCTATTTGTTGTAAAACTTGGTGTGGTGTGGATTGTGATTAAATATAATATCAAAAACAGTTGCCAAGTTCCACCAAAAATATAAAAACCTTGCAACCAGTTGTAGTAAGCAAGAGTCGATCCACAGAGAACCAATTCAATTAACACTATTAATCCAATTCCTAAATTAAACTCTGATGAACAGTAAACAATAAAAGTAAAAAGGGGGTTTTTGTTGATTAAAACTAAAAAGAGAAATTAAACTTAAACCAAAACAGTAAACACAAATTGAATTACCAAGTTAAAGACATTGGTTAAGAGATGGAATCCACCACTAGATTTATATGATTATGCCAACTTACTTACCCTTTATACCAACATGATCAATTATGTTCTTATGCAATTGCGAGATAAATCCCATGTCTTCCTTAAGTTTCGCTTAATTCAGCAACCGCTCAAATCAAACCCTAACCATTAGTTATTTGTAAAGCAACCGCTCTTACACTTACCTAATGATTGCATTAAGAATTAGAAAACCAATCACACTAAGGTCTAATCACACACTGGGATTAAATTACTTAGATCATATGTTTCACTAGTCATACCATCGCAACCGCGATAGCAATCCTAGTTTTACCACTCTCGAAATTTGGCAAGGATATAAAAACCTTTATATTGATTTAAGAACAGAAACATATGAATAAAAACATAATTGTATTGATATAAAGAAGTATGCAAGATTCACATAATCAAAACTAGAGTTTCATCTTCCCTTAACCAATCAAGAAGTTTAGCCACACATGGCAAATTCAAAATCACAAGAAAAATAGAAGAAAAACATAGTTCAAAACGAAAGTGCAAAAGAAAACTAAAGATCAAACTAGTTTCCAAAAGTTGGGGATGATTAATCTCCGATTGCTCGAACCCGAGACTCCAATCTTCGATCCAATCTCCCTTCCCATTGGTCTTTGTGTTTCCCTCAGTTCCCTTGACGGCTCTCCCTGTCCAGACTACCTTAAAGGGCTCTAAGCCACACTATTTATAGGTTTGGGAACCTAATTTAACATTAAAGCACGAAATTAACTTCTTGGTGCGACGACACGGGCCGTGTCATTCTACACGGCCCAACCCGTGTCTGATTCTGGAGACAAATTTTCAGCTATTCCAAGGTCAGAAAGGAACACGGCCTACCCCGTGTCAATTGACACGGGCCGTGTTCTCTGGTCAAGGCTTCAAATCATCCTTCCTCGTGAAGTCGAGGCGTACATGGCCTACCCCGTGTCAATTGACACGGCCGTGTTGATAAAAAATTACCGCTTCAAAGTCGAATGACACACGGCCTACCCCGTGTTATTTCACACGGCCGTGTTAATCACTTTCTTCGAATTCAGCCTTGATTCTTCATGAATGCTCTTCTTCCTTTGCTTCTAGAGGTTGATACCGATTCCCTTAAGTCTCTTAACTCTCTTCTCAACAAATCAATACCAATGGACTCCATCACTCATAGATCTCCTGAAAATCACAATACGTTTATGAGTGTCTATAACCTTATTTAAGCAAAGTTTCACAATAAACATCCAAAGACAACTCTAAATCAGAAACTTAACTAAATGTCAGCAATTAAACACATTTGGAATCCAATTAGATCAAACAAAGAACATTCAAGAGCTGAAATTATTAACAGATCAAATACCCCCACACTTAGCCTTTTACACTCCTGGGCAAAACATAAGACCAAACCAAGGAACAGAGAAAACAAAACAAATTCAAAACCTAAAAATTTAAAGAACTCAATTTCCAATGATATTCAAGAGAGGCAAAAAGAGCAAGAAAAGATTCAAGGGATCACAATATTCAAGAGATAACAATTCTTCACATCTCAAACCAACATGCAAAGTATCTTCAAATTGAAAAGCATGAATTAAGAATGATAGATCCTCACAAGATACACTCTCAATCTCTCAAGTGTTTACTAGGTAAGTATTTCACTCAATTCAACCCATGAAAAATGCACCACCATAAGCTTGCTTATCTTCTACTTCTCCACTACTCAAACACATGCACACACAAATCAAGAGGACTTTATTTAAGGTTGTAATGGGGTTAAGGTAAGGGAAGGAAATAATATGAGTATGGTAAGATGAGCACCCAAGAGAATGAAAGAATATTGGGAGGAACTCAATTGACAAACATGAAATTTTTATCCCCTCAAATCTATATAATGCACATTCTCTTTACATATTCCTTTCCTTTTTCTTTCTTTTCTTTTACAACCTTTCTTGAATTTTTTTTTCTTTTTCTTTGCATATTTTTTTCAACACCTTGCATATTTTTTTCAACACCTTGCATATTACACATCAACTTGCACAACCCCCACACTTGTCCTATTAAACACTTGCAAGCAAAAGAGCTCCTCCAAATGAAAATGAACCAATGCTCTCCCATTCCCTAAGGTAAGGTAAAATCATGGTTTTTCACATAAGGCATAAAATGAGATAAGACAAAGAATAGGCAAATAGGCTCAAGGGGTTAATCAAAGGAAAATAATGCAAGGTTGGCTATTTGGCCAAAGTAGTCAATCACAAAAGAATGCCTCAATCATGTTCATGTATGCAAGTGAAAATGTAGCCTCAAAAAGAATTAAAGCAAGTTCTAGAGTGATCAATATGACATGAGTGAAAATCACACAAGAAAAAAAAATGGTAGAAATGTTAAATCCATCCATCAAAAGGCTCAAAATCTCACCAGGTATGCATCTATCAAACTCAATTCATCAATCAAACATCCAAAACCAAGCATGCCAAATTCAAGATGATAGAAGAAATTTATAAATCATAACCTTGAATTTCAATTGCTTCAAACTCATAGACTTCACAAATCTCAAAACATCATTGGAAATCAAATAAAAACATAATTTTTTTTTTCAAAAAAAATAGAAATTAAAATAAAAATAGAAATAAAACAGAAAACAAAATGTCAATTCCTCCCCACACTTAAATTCTACATTGTCCTCAATGTAAACCTCAACAATAAATAATCATTAATAAATCTAGGACAAGTAAGATAAAAGAGAGGAAAGAAACATCCTTATCAACTGAAGTAACGGAGGAAGATGAAGAGATTTCCACCAGGATCCTATTGGCGAAAGCATAATAACCAATTTATGCTTGAAATAACATGAGAGCTTCCACCGGGGTCCCATTGGTTGAAGTGTAATGACCAAGTTAAGCTTGAGACATGAGGGCTTCCACCGGGATCCCATTGGCCTTCCTTATTTTCCTTGGCTTCACTACTGAAGAGTAATATGTGCACTTCATCAACTTCATATGCATTGTTTCTATTGGACCATGGCCCAAAAACAAAATCCACTTCAGCAGTGTCCATCATCCGATTCTCTTCTTCCATCTTTGAAAACTCTTCAGTGGCCTGCAATTCCACCTCCCTTTGGGTCTTAGATTCTGCTTTGTAAATAAAATCATCAACTTTCAAGTCTGCAGAAATCTCAGCACGATTAGCACATATAATATCAGTACATGAGTGACAATGAATATAATTATTGAAACCAATAAAATCAGAAAATTCATCACACAACTCATCATACTGTCTCTCCACCACCTTAGGAAGGAGTTCAAGAATACTTACCTTGGGGGCCTTAGAGTTTTCCCCCTCCTCACTTACCTCTTCAGGCTCTGTTTCTTTCTTTTCAATGGTTTGTGAAGGAAAGGTGGGTTCATCTAACATCTTCCCACTTCGTAGTGTGACAACACTAGCATCTTCCTTCACATTCACTTCTGATTGTGAGGGAAGTCCTTCAGAAATTTTGCTCTGGAACTTGCTGAGATCTATGGCTAACTGATCCAAAGAGTTTTGCAGGTCATCGCTTATAGCCTTTGTTTCTTACTGAAACTGAATGTTATTAGTGGCCATTTGTCTTATTAGCTCCTCCAATGAAGGTTCAGGTTGCCTAGGAGGTTGAACTTGTTGCTGCCCATGACTCAAGTTAGGAGGATCCCACCACCCTGGATAATATGTATTGGAGTAGGGGTTGTAGTTGTCGGACGGTTCAGAATATCCCCATACTGCCTCTACCTCCTCATTTATGTCTACTAGGAAAGTGGGACACAAATTAGTGGGATGTCCAGATGATAAGCAAATCTCACAAGCTTCCATGATCAATGCATATCAACACCTACAAACACTCGAAAGAAAGAATAAAAATTAAAATAAAAAAAAATAAAAATAGAGTAAAAATAGGAAACAAATTAATAGTGCAATTGGAAAATTAGTTCCCTATAATTGGCGCCAAAATTTGGTGTGGTGTGGATTGTGATTAAATATAATATCAAAAACAGGTTGCCAAGTTCCACCAAAAATATAAAAACCTTGCAACCAGTTGTAGTAAGCAAGGGTCGATCCACAGAGAACCAATTCAATTAACACTATTAATCCAATTCCTAAATTAAACTCGATGAACAATAAACATAAGAAAAGTAAAAAGGGGTTTTTGTTGATTAAAACTAAAAAGAGAAATTAAACTTAAACCAAAACAGTAAACACAAATTGAATTACCAAGTTAAAGACATTGGTTAAGAGATGGAATCCACCACTAGATTTATATGATTATGCCAACTTACTTACCCTTTATACCAACATGATCAATTATGTTCTTATGCAATTGCGAGATAAATCCCATGTCTTCCTTAAGTTTCTCTTAATTCAGCAACCGCTCAAATCAAACCCTAACCATTAGTTATTTGTAAAGCAACCGCTCTTACACCTACCTAATGATTGCATTAAGAATTAGAAAACCAATCACACTAAGGTCTAATCACACACCGGGATTAAATTACTTAGATCATATGTTTCACTAGTCATACCACCGCAATCGCGCATAGCAATCCTAGTTTTACCACTCTCGAAATTTGGCAAGGATATAAAAACCTTTATATTGATTTAAGAACAGAAACATATGAATAAAAACATAATTGTATTGATATAAAGAAGTATGCAAGATTCACATAATCAAAACTAAAGTTTCATCTTCCCTTAACCAATCAAGAAGTTTAGCCACACATGGCAAATTCAAAATCACAAGAAAAATAGAAGAAAAACATAGTTCAAAACGAAAGTGCAAAAGAAAACTAAAGATCAAACTAGTTTCCAAAAGTTGGGGATGATTAATCTCCGATTACTCGAACCCGAAACTCCAATCTTCGATCCAATCTCCCTTCCCCTTGGTCTTTGTGTTTCCCTCAGTTCCTTGACGCTACTACCTTAAAGGGCTCTAAGCCACACTATTTATAGGTTTGGGAACCTAATTTAACATTAAAGCACGAAATTAACTTCCTGGTGCGATGACACGGGCCGTGTCATTCTACACGGCCTAACCCGTGTCTGATTCTCGAGACAAATTTTCAGCTATTCCAAGGTCGAGAAAGGAACACGCCTACCCCGTGTCAATTGACATGGGCCGTGTTTCTCGGTAATGCTTCAAATCATCCTTCCTCGTGAAGTCGAGGCGTACACGGCTACCCGTGTCAATTGACACAGCCGTGTTGATCAAAAATTACCGGTCTTCAAAGTCGAATGACACACGGCCTACCCCGTGTTATTTCACACGGCCGTGTTAATCACTTTCTTCGAATTCAGCCTTGATTCTTCATGAATGCTCTTCTTCCTTTGCTTCTAGAGGTTGATACTTGATTCCCTTAAGTCTCTTAACTCTCTTCTCAACAAATTTCAATACCAATGGACTCCATCACTCATAGATCTCCTGAAAATCACAATACGTTTATGAGTGTCTATAACCTCATTTAAGCAAAGTTTCACAATAAACATCCAAAGACAACTCTAAATCAGAAACTTAACTAAATGTCAGCAATTAAACACATTTGGAAACCAATTAGATCAAACAAAGAACATTCAAGAGCTGAAATTATTAACAGATCAAAACTGTTGGTTGTAAATGTGTCTTTAAGACCAAACGTGATGCTAGATGTGAAATTGAGAGGTATAAGGCCAGACTTGTTGCTAAGGGATATAACTAGAAGGAAGGCATTGATTATAAAGAGACTTTCTCACCCGTCTCCATTAAAGACTCTTTTCGTGTTGTGATGACCTTGGTTGCTCATTTTGATTTGGAGCTTCATCAAATGGATGTTAAGACCACTTTCCTAAATGGTGATTTGTATGAGGATATGTATATGGATCAACTTGATGGTTTTGTTGAAGATGGAAAAGATCATATGGTATTCAAATTGAGAAGATCCATTTATGGATTGAAACAGGCTTGCAGGCAATGGTATTTGAAATTTGATTATATTATTGGTTCTCTTGGTTTTAAAGAGAATATTGTTGACCAATGCATTTATCTGAAGTTTAGTGGGAGCATATTCACTATTCTTGTTTTATATGTTGATGATATATTGTTGGCTAGTAATAATATTATTTTTCTGAATGAGACTAAGCAGATGTTGACAGTACATTTTGATATGAAAGATCTTGGTGATGTCTCTTTTGTATTAGGTATTGAGATTCACCGTGACAGATCTTGTGGTATTTTTGACTTGTCTCAGAAAGCTTATATTGAAAGGATTTTGAATAGATTTAATATGAAATCTTGTAATCCTTGTGTTGCACCTATTCAAAAGGGTGAAAGATTCTCTAATACCTAATGTTCTCAAAGTGATAAAGATGTTGCTGAAATGGAGGAAGTCTCATATGCTTCCGCTATTAGTAACCTTATGTATGCCCAAGTTTATACACGTCCTGATATTTCTTTTGTTGTTAGTGTACTTGGGAGATACTTGAGCAAACTTGGTGTGGCTCATTGGCAGGCTGCAAAAAGAGTTATGAGGTATCTACAAGGTACCAAAGATTATATGCTCACCTATAGGAGGTTTGACCGCCTTTAGGTGATAGGCTATACTGATTCTGATTATGATGGTTGTCCAGATGACTACAAGTCCACATCAGGGTATATTTTTATGCTAGTAGGAGGAGCTGTTTCTTAGAAGAGTGTTAAACAAACAATTACAGCTACTTCTACTATGGAGGCAGAGTATATAGTTTGTTATGAGGCTACGCGTCAGGCAGTATGATTGAAAATTTTGATTATTGAATTTCTTATTATGGAGAATATTTCTAGGCCTCTTACTATTTATTGTGATAACTCTGTCGTAGTGTGCTTCTCTCAAATTAATAAAAGTTCTAAACGCTCAAAACATTTTGATACAAAATTTATGTTTGTTAGAGAGAAGATTCAGGAGTTTCAAACTCATGTCGAGCATATCCCTAGAGAACTTATGGTTGTAGACCCACTAACCAAAGGTTTAACTATTAAAATTTTTGTTAATCATGTGACTCGTATGAGTATAGTAAGGTCTTTTGATGTTTTGGGTTAGTGGGAGTTTGTTTAGTAATTTTGTGTGACATCATTTTATTATGTCTCGAGACTTCAGCCAATTATATTGTTATTATTATCATTGCCATATAATATTGTTATTGTTATTATCTGCGCAGTTTTGTTTATTCATGATATGACATATTGTGGAGACATTTTGGACTCAATCTCATTTTGTTGTTGTGCTGAGATGTTGTTAAATCTCAGAAAGCATCTTAGGCAGATGCTTGGGGCCATTTTGTTGGGAAATGTACTTTGATCACATATTGGCATGCAATTTTGGCTATGCTTTCCCATTACCCATATACTACATTTTGATGGGTCACCGAGATATGAGTATATTGTATGTATGATATCAGTACTCCTTCGAGTATGATTTTCTGCATTGTTGAGATACTTGTAGTCTCATTTTGGACTAGTTGTTGAGAGTGCTAACTCGATTTTGACATCATGTTGTGGCCACATATTGTTTGATTAATCTGGAGAATTGTTTTCTTATTAAAGTGATATAATATGACTTATGATGTCCAAGTGAGAGAATGTTAGAATTTTTTATTTATGGACTAACATAAATCATGTTATATTTTTATAAAAACCTAGATTAATTGGATGTCAAAATTATTAGAGCATTTTGTTTAACTCAAATTGTGATCAGTATTATTATTGAGTCTATTGTTGTTAAAGCATTGTTCATATCTGTGAGTTTTGTTTTATGGGTCCTGTATATGGATTTACCATAGTGGGTAGGTTTACCATAGTGAGTAGGTTTAACTTATTTTAATTATTCTATATATACATGGAGAGGCTATTCCTAGTCACTCTAGTGCGTACAGTTGCCCCATTGATACTAACGCGTGAGTGACTATTGTTGGATAGGAATAGTATCTCTCCCTCATCGAGTTTTGCTTTTCAGAATTTTAATAATGACTTCTTCATCGATGTCTTTTCAAAGTAACTCTAAAACTTTTTATATGTATTGATATGTCATAAATATTGAGATTAATAAATTTGATAAATTTCTATTAGGTGGTAGTGGAGGTTATGGCACTGGTGTCAACGGAAGAGGAGGTCGAGGTAGAGGATATTGAAGTGGTGGTAAAGGAGGCTATGGCATTGGGAATAAAAGAAAAGGAAGCAATGAATATGAAACCAAAGACTAGAGTTAGACATCTAGAAATAAGTTATTTATTAAACGCAAATGTAGCTTTTAATGTAATAAAGCATTCGTGTTAATATATTTGGTTTCACTGTCTCATTTTCATGTATGTCTTACCTTACTCCTTGAACGAAAAATCAATCTAATTCATGTAATAGTGTAGCAGATATAATCTGGTATCTCACCATGAGTCATTTCTTTCAAAGAAAAATTATAAGGGAGGTTTATCCATCTTGAATTTTAAAACTTAGGTGAAGGAAATTTATATATTTTCTAAAAAGAATTAAGAATTGCAAAAATGGGCAGTTTTTAGAAGAAAAGAAAATTGGAAACATACGTTGACACTTGTACAAATACTTAAACTAGAATAGTGCTTATGCAATACACATGACAATAAAAATTAAAAATATTTAAAATAATATATAATAATTATTTTTTAATATAAAAAATACATATATATTATTTGTATAAGTGATATGCATAGAATAAATATACACCTTAAAGGTAACATGAATAAGGGAGAGGAAAAAAAATAGAAAACCCACACTACCTAAAATTACCTTCAAATTTTGAAGCCTAGAAAACTATTGAACCTATTGAACCCAAAAAAACCACTAAGAAATAATCAAACTTGGATGGTGAAACTTTGGAGAGATTGGCGAATATTTCAAGTGGAAGAAGATAGATCGAGTAAGTTGCAAGGAATTGGAGAAACATTCTAAAAGATTTATAAAGGAATAACTAGAGACCGGATTTATTACTAGTCTTTGCAACGATTCTTTTCGACATCATTTATAAGCTTTTGTTGTTGAAGGTGTTCGATCAACCATCACGCAATGCATATGGTATGGTACCCATTGTCATGACTCAGATAGAAGCGACAGGCAACCGAATTTTTAAAAAATAAGATAATTTTTTAAGGAATTGCCATTAATTTTATTTAATTTAAAAAAATTGAAAAAATCCTTTAAAACATTGAGTAAATTACTCTACAAAAATAGATAATCAATAAAGTCATTAAGATAGACTAAACTCTATTCAAACGAAATCTATAATCTTATTTTTTTCATCTCTTTTTTAGCATTGTTTTTGAAATTTTTATTTTTTAATATTTTCTCATTTTCATTTTTTTGTTTTTTTTTTTCAATTTTTTGGTATTTTATATCATTTAATTAATTTTTTTATTTTTGTATTTTTACCCCTTTTTATCTTTACTCATATCCTAATCCCTTCTTATATATTTATTTCTTACCTAAACTTACATCTAAAATTTTTCTTACTGAAACTTATTTTTATTTTTTTTAATTTTACTATTTTTATAAAAGAAGCATTTTTTTTGGGCACAAATAAAAGAAACACGATTATCAATCTAAAAAAATTATACCAAAGAAATCTAACTCACTATTGGAAGAATAACACTAAAAAGAACTCCGCCCAAATCTAAAGCAAAACATAACCCAATTACAAAGCTAAACCCATTAAAACACTGAACCAGTCGCCTCTTCATATATATATATATATAGAGTGTATATGATGAAAGAAGTGTTTATTGTAAGAGGTAAAATGAGTGAATCTTGACTATTAAATTTTACATGAATGATCAAGATTAGAACATAAATAAATATGACATTTTTAAGTAGTCACATGATATTTAAATAACTTTTAATCTTGATTATATAACAACTTTTAATCTTGACCACCTATGTATGGATTGTATGGTTAAGATTTACTTATTTCACTCTTTCGCAATAAAAACTATTCTTATTAGATATGTCACCTATATATATATATATAAGGATCGACGATATAGGCTCAACAGTAGCATAAATATGCATTCAAAATAAAGAGATAGATCAAAAGATAAGGACCAAAATATTAGTTATTCAGAAAGTAGTACTTACAACTGATGATACAAATATTACAGATCTTGATTAATCTTCAGAGTTCTAAATGTTACAAATGGAAATAAATAGGAGCAAATACAGAGAGAATAGTGATACAAAGTTTTTTAAACGAAGAGAATTTAAGAAAGCTAAAGCTCTAATAAAACTCTGATGCCTTCACAAATGAGGAGTTGTTGTTTTATAAAGTGGAGAAGCTTAGGAATCTTTTTCGGATTTGAAACTAGTTGGAATCCACATAATTGAGGAACTGGATTTGAAACTAGTTGGAGTCCGCAATAATGTTGATTTGAACATAATTGAGGAGCCGGATTTGAAACTAGTTGGAATCCGCAATAATGTTGATCTGCATGGGAAACATGCGTGAGGAGCAGGAGGAGTCCTTTTTTATTTTACTTTTCTTGATTTGTCATTTTCTTACTATACTTTGATGATATTTTGAATACTTTTTCTGATAGTACTTGGTGAGGAATCTTCATAATTAACCTGTTGGAACCTTATAGCTCAGAAAGATCTACTTCATAATAGTCATCTTCGTTGAGAAGATCGTCATTATTGCTTGCTGTACTGGGAGGAGAGCTTTGTCGGGGTGATGATCCAGAGGTTGACATAAAGGTCTTCATTTTAAGTAAACAGTTCTTTTTCTGATGAGGCATTTGCTAGATCCCGGAGAAGCTGTTCTTTGAGTTGCTCGAATTCTGTAGGCTTCTTTTGATTTTTCTGTATTAAAGTAGGATTAGCATCACACCATTGATTGACGGCTTTAGTACTTACCAATTTCGTGTTGAAGCTGGGCCACCACTTGACACTGAATTTTCTAGCGACCCATGTTGGATGCTAGACTTGAAATTTATGATAAAAATTGTAATCCCAAACATTAATCCATGCAATACCAAAAGCAACATAAAAATGTAATAATCTAGAACCTTGAGGAAAATTTGTTTCCTCTATTAACAAAGCATAATAATTCTTATCAATTTGGGGTAAAATGTCTACACATGGTCCTGTGGTGCACATCCAGTTGGCAAAGCATGAGGGGAAGTTCTCAATCCCCTTTTGGGACCAGAAAAACTAGGAATATGAGTAGGGTCTAAGGAGCATAAACTTGTACCAGGCCTGCTGATTATCCCAGTAGGCACAGGTTTGAGGCTCGTACTTAATTGAGAAGGATTTTGGTGTATGAAGTGTCTGATTCTAGTCCTTTACGTTGAGTACCTTGATAATCGTAACTTTAGAAAAGTCAATGTAATCTGGATTAGTAGCACTGTAATAGTGATCCAATTCAATTGATTTAGTGTCTATCAGAATACGCTCGTAAAAGGTCTTGTCTTTCTTGAGCGATTCTTGAGGAACGAAGTGAAAATCTTTAGGAAATATTTGTTGAACAATTTCTCAGGATGAAGATTGTGGAGAATAAAACCCTAGTTCAAGGGCAAATAAGGGTTCGAAAATGTTTTTCTTAACATACTTAGAATTGGTAAGTAATGGAGTTAACTGTTTGGATTTTTGAGGAGTTTTAGTAGGGGTATTGGTTACTGTTTATGAGTAGCTTAATGGTGTAAACCTATTTTGGACGGAAGATGAAGGTCGAATTAATTGACTTGGGGAAGGAACAACAACAAGAGTGGATGACCCTTTAATGGAGGTAGATGACCTTGTACTTATCTCAGTGTCCTTATCAGCCTTAATTTGCATGTACTTATCCAAGGTAATTTTCTTAGCCTTTGATTTTGATGAGGAACTAGTGGCCATTGTAGTCCTGCAAAAATTCTCTGGTTAGAAAATCAGGAAGATAATTATCTTTTCCTTTAATATGTTGAATATCAAAATCAAAGTAGGATAGCAATGCTTGCCATCTAGAAAAAATTTTTTGAAACCAAATTCTTAACATCTTTTTGAATAATTGATGGAGCAGCTTTGCAATTAGTTGGAGCAGCTTTGCAATTAGTTTTTAGTAAAAATCTTTTATTGAACAAATTATCTTGAACTTTTGTGATACTTAGCACTATAGCCAAAATTTCTTTTTTAATAGTACTATACTTTTATTAAGCCGGTTGTCAAACACCATAATGATACCTAACAACTTGTTCTTTGGATGACTCTGGTAAAACTTGCTTAATTTAACACTCCCTCATACCTCAAATCAGAGGCATCTGTCTCAACTATAAGGGAAGCTTGAGGATCAGGGAGGCCTAAATAAGGGATTGTTTTGACTAATGTTTTTACCCATCGAACGACATGAGTCATATTCTCATCCCATGCAGGAGGATCCTTTCTTAGTCTTCTAAACAAAGGAGCACATATTATCCTAATATTCGGGATGAAATCTGCCACATAATTAACACAGCCTAAGAATCTTTGAAGTTTATTCTTATCTTTTAACTCATCAGGAAACTTATCTACAAATTCTATAGATCTTTCTATAGGAACGATGGTACCCTGATTGATTTCGAATCCTAAGAACCTTGTCTTAGTCTGAAATAATTTCATTTTCTTAACTGAAATTACTAATCCATTTTCTTTAATAATATTGAAGAAAATTTCTAAATAATTAAAGTGTTGGTCGATTAAATTACTAAATACCAAACATCATCTAGATATATTATAGTAAATTTTGAATATGGATTCAGAATAGTGTTTATAATATTTTGAAATTCTGAAGGAGCATTCTTTAAATTTTGAGGCATTACATTCCATTTATAATGACCAAAAGGGCCTACAAAAGTTATTTTGTACTTATCTTCTTCAGCTACTTCAATTTGGTAGTAACCAGATTTTATGTCAAAATTTGAAAATATATTAGCTTGATGAACTCTGCTTACCAGATCTTTTTTATTAGGAATCAGATATCTTATCTATCTTAAAACTTTATTTAAAGGTTTATAATCAATTACTAATCTCGGAGCACCTTTTTCTATTTTTGATGCGTTCATAACATAAAAACTTGCACAACTCTAAGGTGATTTACTAGGTCTTATTAACTTCTTATCTAAGTATTCTTGAATTTCTTTCTTACAATATTTTAGGTATTGTTGATTCATTTGTATTGGTCGTGCTTTTATTGAGATGTTGATTTCTTTAAATCCTTCTTCGTATGGGAGGGTGATTACATATTTTTTTCTTTCTTTAAAAGCATTTGGAAATTCGCTGCAAACTTTTTTCTCAAATTTTTCTTGTAAAGTTTTTATCTTTTCTTTAATATGAGGTTTATCAATCTGTTCTTGAATTCTTTTATATTGAACTTCTTTGGTTAACATATTGATGTGTTTAGTTTTTTTCTCTATTAAATTTATTTTAGAGATTAACGATTCTTGGAATATATTTAACTCTTTTATTTGAGGAGGCTTAATAAATTCAAAATAAAGTTCTTTTTCTAAAATTTTAGTAACCAATCCTTTTTCTGTTACGGAGAATGGATATAATAATGACAGAAACGGAGTTCCTAAGATTATTTGTTCAAAGATGTTCTTGACTAACAAAAATGTTGTTTTGTAACAAATCTTGTCTTTACGTATCTTAGCATTATTTAGTTTATATCTTATTAATAATTTATTTTCTAATGCACTACTTAAGGATTCGGCAGTTTTTTCATAATACTTGGTTGGGATTAATACTTCTTGAACACAATTAATATCTGCACCTAAATCTATTAAGGCTATAAAACTAAATCTTTTGTTTTTAATTACTATGTCTATTACACAATGCCATTTATGAACAATCATTTGGCTTAACAAATGTATATATAATTATTTATTATTTTCTTCTTAATTAGAGCTTGATGTTTGATTTTGTATTATTACTTGTCCTTGCAGATTTAGCATTTTAAATTCTAATTCAGTATCTTTTTCTTTTAAAAAATCTTATTTCTTCCTTTAGATTTCTTATCTCTTATTGTAGATCTTTTAAAATAACTTCATTTTTCAGTGGTTTTTTAAATCTATCTAAAACTTCTTTCATATCTATTTTTTATACTTCTTTTTTCTTATCTTCATAGTCTAAAAATTATTTTATCTGTTAAATAAATTCTTGTTTAACTGAGGATTCTTCCATATTTTCAACTATACTTAGCAGTGATGATGCTTGATCTCTTGTAATTACATTAATGATTTTTAAACATGAAGAGCAATCACATAATTATGGACCTAAGCCTGTACATTCTTTTTCTTCTTGATTATCCGAGTTAGAGGAAGTGTCTATTATCTGATTAACATCTTCTTCTTCTTCAGAGCTATATTTTTCTTCCGAAGATTCCAATTCATTAACTAATATGTTTATTAATGATTTTTAAAATTCTTCATCAATATTTAAATTATTAATTTTTTGCTTTACTTTACAATCTTTTTTATAATGTTTGACTCGTCCACACTTATAGCACATTACTTCTCTTCTTGATTTAGATTTATACTTATCCTTCTTAGGTTTTGATGAATTAGCTTCCTCTTTATTATGTCTTTTATTGTATCTTCTTGATTTCTTAGATTTATGAGGAACATATTTTTGAATTTTTTGTTTTCTTTACCTACTTGGAGCTTTAACTCCTTCTATTCTCCACTGGGAACAGAACGAGCCTAATTTTCTCCTAGTTGTCTTAGCCTCATTCTTGAGCTTACACTGAAGTTTTAAATTTAAACATTCTTGTAATCCAGTTTCTATGATGTAATTAGAAATTTGACCAAAAATAAGTTGACTATAAGGAATAGTATCTTCATTTTGATTTTGAATTGTTATCTTAACTTTTTCCGCAAATAGCTTAGGAAGACCAGCGATAAATCACTCTTTCCAATAATCTGCAAATGCATCACTTCTTAAATAGAGTTTTGACAGAAACATATCTCTATACCATCTGTAATCAGACATAGAGAGACAATGAAGATTAATAATTTGATTTGCTATTCTTTGTTGAAATTTCAAAGGTTCACCTATGAAATGTTTTGTGATTGTATAAAGAAGAGTTGTTACAGTATCTTCAAATAATGTTTCATATTGATCAATTTTTGTTGAAGTCATTATGAAGTCCTTTTCCTCTTGGGATAGTACATTATCCCACCATCTTTTAAGTTGACCAATAAAACCCATAACTAGTAAGAAGACTGTTGTTCTATCTGTATTACCTTTTTCCTTAAAGGCTGTTGCAGCCATGGTCATCTATTGAAGAGACATATCTAGTAAGACAAGGTTTTTATTATGAGATGAATAAATTTTAACTATATAATTATACATGAATGGTCTAAATTAATAAGTTACTTAAAGGTCATGTAACCACTTAAAAAAGTCACATATATTTATATTCTAATATTGACTATTCATATAAGATCTAATAATTAAAATTTATTTATTTCACTTCTTATAATAACTAATTCTCTCACCAAATACTGTCTAATGGTGGACATATGGCTAATTAGTGCGTGTTTATTTTAACCTAGAATTCTGTTTGGCGCTCTTTATCCAGCTTCGAAGTGTGTATCATCACGTTTGGGTACATAGGATAATTGATTTTAGCTGCAAAATGGAGAAGTAACAAATTTTTTTTAATGATACAAAATCATGTTTGGGTTTGTATTACAAAAAAATGCTTTAATGGTACATCATAAAGAATGATTGTTTGATAAAATAAAGTGATAGAAATCACTTATCAATTCAAGAGTCAACAAGTATGCTACATCATTTTGACAAAAATTCTGGTTCTTGCATTTTATTAGTTTTTATACAATATAAATCAACAACAATGATATTCTTACATTAAATAATGCATATACTTTTTTTCACATCTCATCTGATACTATTTATTATATATATTTTTTTATCACTTTCTTTCACTTAATCACATTCTTTAAAAAAGGTATGAATAGTCTTACACCTCTTTTTAGGAGTATAAGACAAACATTTTCTATAAATCAAATACTGCAGTTTAAGAATTACACATCTTTTTTTGGTCAACAAGAGTTACACATCTACAAGTATTTTTGTTATCAATACTGTGCAAATAACATAAATCTAAGTTGTGCCGATGCAGCAAGGCCCATCACTCAGCATAGCATGCCATTTACAGAAAAGAAAATTTGGGGCCCAAAAAATAGACCCACACCACGCTCGTGTAACAACCTTTTTGTTTTTTTTAAGAAGAAGAATCAACCCACCATTTTGAACATGCCCAATTGTCCACCTTGGAATCATGTATACAAAATGGTAAAATGTATAATTTTTTGCTAACGATCTTAATATTTAATAGTCTCTATTAAATTATTTTGTTTATTTAAAGAAGTAAAATTTAATATTTTCTATGATTCTAATATGACAAATGCCTTATTTTTTAGAATTTAATTTTGATGTATTAAATTACACTATCATTTAATTATACATTATATGATAAAATATAGTATTTTTTAATTGATTAATAATGTAAAAAAATTTATATTGATAATGCATCAAAATTAAAGTCTACTTTTTATTTTATATTTTCTACTTTTGTTTCCCATAACCATTGCCTTGGAAGTACTCGTTAGCAAATCTCAGATTTTAATATTGAGATTTTAGGGATGCAATTTGCAAAGAAAATTAGGTGTTTCTTATATGCCACCTCAGTTATAACAATAAAATTGTTATGAAAGTAAGAGATAATAATAATTCATGTAATTGAGGCAATAATAACTTTTTTTTGTCTTTAAGAGCATTTAAAAATCTCTTGTAATTTGTATATATGATTTGATCTTCCTACATTTCACAAAGGAGGGAAATTTTGATAGAAATTAGCAAAAATTTGTCAAAATTTAAAGGTAATTATTAAATAAATCAAAACAACATAGACTGGTCATTTATTCAAAATTCAACTAATTATTGGAAAAAATTTGATAAAAAATTCAGAGTGTCTAATATTTCCCTTTTTTATTATTATGTTGAAAAAAATCTATCAGATACTGCTAATAGTGATGCTTATAATAAACGTCTAATAATATATAATTAAATCCACTTTGTTTTTATTTTCCTTTTTCTGGCATAATTTTCTCTCTATTTTCCAATCCAATCCCAACCCAATGCTATGTTTCAGCCAGAAAAAACATCAACAGGTTCAGGCAGCGGGAGGGAATGGTTGTGCACGTGTTGAATGCCACGGTTGCTCTTGTTGCTGCGCAATCCCTCCCTTTTTTCTTCAACTCTGTCCATTTCGCATTACCCGCTTCAGGTTCATTCCAAATGGAAGCTTTGGCTTCTCTTAAGGCTCCCTTTAAGGTCCTCCCATCCTTCTCTTCCAGACCCACAACCTGGTTTCCTCCAACCCAAGTCTGTGTTTATAGAAGAAACCCCTTTTTCACTTTCTCTGTTCGAGCCCAGGTGAAAATTTTGACAAATTTTCAATCTTTTTATAACCTTTTATTCTGTCTCTTTGTGCATTAATCTGGGTCTCTTTTTTTTTCTATTGTATATATTGATTTTTTTTTTAATTTTTTGGAGTTTGGTTAGTTGGGATTCAATTAGAGTGTAAGAATGCTTAATTTTATATTATGAGGAACCCCAGTTGGTTTTTCCATGTTGTTTTTTATGGCTTGTGTGGTGTTTTGGCTGTTTTGATTAGATGGAGTGTACTGATGGTTCAGCTGCAATAGCCACATCTAGTGAATCTGTGGCAGATGCTCTCAAAATTAAGGAGTGGGAAGTGGGAATGTTCCAAGATGAAGTTGCTGCTAGCCAGGGTATAAGAATAAGAAGAAGGCCTCCAACAGGACCCCCTTTGCATTATGTAGGACCCTTTGAGTTCCGGTTGCAGAATGAGGGCAATACACCCCGCAACATTTTGGAAGAGATTGTGTGGAACAAGGACATAGAAGTCTCACAAGTACCATGATTGATTTGCTTTGTGCTCTATCGTTTTTAATATATTGTTTTTCATGAAATAAACTGCCTGTAATACTTGGGAACATTTTTTATTTTCAGCTTAAAGAAAGAAAACCCCTCAGTGTGCTGAAGAAAGCCCTCGAAAATGCTCCTCCTGCTAGGGATTTTATTGGTGCTCTAAGGGCAGCCAATGAATGAACTGGACTGCCAGGACTGATAGCTGAAGTGAAGAAGGCTTCACCAAGTAGAGGTGTCTTGAGAGAAGACTTCGATCCGGTAAGTCTGTCTTGTTTTTTCCACTATCATTTTTCCGTCTAGAATTGTTATCTATCAACTTTATTTGTAAAAGTTATGAAGTTATTGATATGTGGGAAATGTTTGAGTCAGCTTCAACTGGCTGGCACCACCATTGCATCTTGTTGGTTGGACTATTCAATTATTTATTTTTGATTTGGCTTCCCTGAATCTACTTGTTACAGCATAAATGCTTGATTTGAGTCATGTTTGCAGAGATGTCTTCAGTTATTTCATGCTACATATCAATTTCTTCTTTTGAGCATCTTAAGCTTTTTGCTTCCCTCTTACCCTTTAGTTAATTTTCTCTCTCTTACTTTGTGATGCACATCAAAATAAATTCCTTCTTCCCACATCTACTGTAGTATCTCAGTTTGCTTCTATTATTATTGCATTTATAAAGTCAATCCTATAGTTCTTAATTTTTATCTGCTTTCATTTACCCTAGTTAAATGTAAATACAAACTTATCTAAGAGTTATTGGATTTTTTGTTGTATACCAAATGACTAAGATAACCATCAACTAAATAATTACTAAACACTTAAAAATTTTAGTCTCTGTAAATTATGTAATACCTGTTTTTGGATAGCTCATTTGTTCTCAACAACTAGTCCAAGTTCATGGTTTGGAAAGAAGTATTGCTTCAAAATAAGGAGCTGTTCTCAATTTATTTTATCAAGAACGGTATGTTTGAGATAATTGTGAAAATTAGATTATTTTAATAATTGATTATTATATAAATTTTTTTTGTTATAATTGATTATAAGAAAAAGGTTTTATATTTGAATATGTTAACTAAAAAATGATTTTAAATTAATCTATTTCATTTAGATTGTATAAAAAAGAATCACTTTTATGTATTAAGAGCATGTACATCCCAACATATGTTGCATTTGAAAAGCAACTTGTTTGGGTAAAATGCTCAAAAGCTGTTGATTGTAAATTTCAGTACGGTAACAACTTTTTTTCTAAAAGTTAAAATTTGAGTATTCTTTTATTAAGTTGTTGGGATTATTCTTAATAGTGAGATATAAATATCATTTTATTTTTAATTAAATAATTTTTTTAATTAATTAAATAATTTTTTTAATTATTCTATATCTATTTAATTATAGAATAATTAAAAAAATTATTTATTTAATTAAAAAATTATTTGATCGAAAGAAAAATAGTATTTACATATTACTGTTAGGAATAATCCCATAAACAACTCAAATTTTTGCTTGATGTTCAATAATTTTTTTCTCCTCATTTAAGTTGTTACTTTTTTCCTTCATGGTTGCCAAACACGTTGGCTTGATGTCCAAGAGTTTTTTTTTTTTAATGGTTCAGATAATTTGAAACAAACACATCCTTAGTACTTGAAGATATGGCCTTGGACTATGTTAGCCCAAGCCAAATTTATTGTCGACTAGCATTTTATTAATCTATCTCAATCCTATGTGAGTCATGAGTTAGGTTGAGTTGATTCGATGATATTAATTTTTTTTATTTTAATAATTTTTTTATATTTTTAATATTAATTTTTTTATCTTTATACTTTATTATTATATTTTTTCATACTTTAAATATTAAAAAATATTAAATAAAATAAATTTTGCGATACAAATACTAATTTATATTAAAAAATAAAGATAAAATTATTTACATATTATAAAAATTATTAATTAAATAATTAAATATCAGACCAATAGATTGACCTGACTCGTTACGGGCCAGCCTGCAACAAGGCGAGCCAAAATAAGGCTGACACAGTTAGATCAAAATTGAGTTGACTCACTTAAGCGAAAATAGCGAGTCAAGCCAAAATCAAAATGACCCAATCAAGTAAAATTTCATTTTTATATCAAATATTTTAATCCAGCCTACTCATTTTATTTTGTTGCACCTCTAATATTTATCTTCACATCCATACCAGAGACTAAATTTAGATGAGAACAATTGTGCTGAGAGTTAATGTGAAAATAAGTTTGCCCCAAATGGTTTTATATGTTAAGTTTTGATGATGACAAATACAAGACAAAAAGAATATCTTGCTTATACTCTTTGTTGCATTCTATATAGAGCATATCCATTAATATTTAATAAATATCTTATTTGGATGTGTCTATGAATGTCTTATATGCATGTTAAACTAACTAAAGCTATATATTTATGATTCATGCATATGAAGATATTAAATTATGTTTTTGGACTAACTATGCTTGTTTAAGTGAGTGATACTTTGTAGGATAGTCCAAGTACCAAGAGTGAGTTTGCAACAAGAAACCAAAAGATCTCAATTAAGCTCAACACAAAGGAGAATGTGAATGCTTATTTCATGAAGGTATTGATAAACATCGAAGTCATGTCAAAGACCAAGTCCAAAGGAAGATTAAATGGTATAACTTATAGGACTTAGTGTCTTTATGTACGAAGCCTTATGGATATCTCAAATATGTTTTTACAAATGATTTTCCTATGCTAAAATACCCAACAAACAAGTTTTGAAAAGTTATTTATGGTGGTAGTTCGAATTTATGAAAAATAGCCAAGTTTGAGTTTTGCAAAACTGACCTTTGGTCACTCTTTTAATCATATCTTTCAAAATACTTTGAGTTTTGTTTTGAAACTTCTTTCATTTGAAAATAGACTCAAAGATCTTTCCAATGACTGGTCATTTGCTTTAAACGGATAAGAAATGAAGAAGTTATGACCATTTAAAGTCAGTTTTCGAAATCGGAGTGCTTTATTCGAATAAAGCATATGTTATTCGAATAACTCACCACAAAAATCATACCAAACCGAGTTTTTAATGGTTTATTCGAATAACCAAAGGGTTATTCGAATAACATGACCCAAAATATGTTACTGAACGTATTTTTAACGTTTTATTCGAATAACTAAACGTTTATTCGAATAACCAAATGTCTATTCGAATAAAAAGTTTCTGAAAACACTTCCTAATGTGTTAATAGTAATTTATTCGAATAGGACTTCATTTTATTCGAATAAACTCGATCCAGTTTTACGCAACGGCTATTTTCAGAGACTTTAAATGTGATATTAATTTACACCCAACGGCTCTTTTTCTTATACCATTATAAATACATGTTTTTGGGACATCTTTCACACACACCCATTTATTTGAAATGATTCCTTCTTGCTTTATTTTGTGATACATATTTTACCAAATTTCTGTGCTCTTTTTAGCCAAAATTTGAGATATCCTTAGAGCTTCATAGAGCCTCAAATTGTATTATTTACTCTGAGTAAGAGTTTCTCTTCATCTATATTTTCTGTTCTTCTGTATTGAGGGTGAGGTATCATTCAAGGTTTGTAAAAGGGACGAGGTATCCCTCTAAGGTTTGTACAAGGGTGAGGTATCCCTGCGAGCTGAGACTTTAGCACAAGGGTAGAGTTTCCCTGTGTGTTAAAAGTGCTCTTTCATGTAATGGTTGCAAGCACCTATTGAAACTTGTATATATAGTGAAAAATCTCGAACTGTGTTTTGGGGACTGGACGTAGACCACAAGTGGTTGGTGGTTGAATCAGGATAAATATTGTGTCTGCTCTTCTTCTCTTTATCTCTTTATTTTATGCAATTTATTTTATTGCACCTTTACTTTCCGCTGTTCTTAAAGTTTCTTTTCTTCATCACGTTCTTTCTGTGCGTTTATTTAAATAGCTTAAATATTTATATTTATTTTAAAAGCATTTGTGAAAAAAAAATTTTATACCTAATTCACTCCCTCTCTTGGATAATGATTGTCATGACTAACAGTTGATTTTTTTAATAAAAAAGTTTAAGATAAAGGAAAGCTTGCTTTATTTTAAGGTCAGCTAAATCACTAACTATAGTAAGGGTTTAGAGTGAAATTATGTATCACTTATCAATAAAAAAATCCTAGGAATCAAGCTTAAATCATACTATTGCTATGAATAAAAAGTCAATCGGATGAATAACTCTGTTGCCAAGTGGGAGCTAATTTTAACTAGTCTCATTATTTATTTAATTTTTATATATTTAATTTTTTTTAATTTACTTATAAATTTATTATATATTCTATGAGAATGTTACAGATCACATATATATTAATTTAATATTTATTTTATATTAATATATAATATAAAAACGATGTACATATAAAAATTATACATAAAATATTACCCAATTTTAACTAACTGCGAAGGTTGCATCGGTGACGCAGTAAAGTGAGAGTTAGAGGGTGTTTGGTTTAGATTTTTTCATTCATCCGATAGCTTTTTTAATGTTAAAAAGTTGTTGTCCAATTTCCCATTATGTTTGGCTTTGTCTACGAAAAAATCTAATAGCTTTTATCAGGGGTAAAAAGCTACTGGCAATTAAGCAAAACTTTAAGCATTCTTTTATTAGGTTGTTGGAATTATTTTAATAGAAATATATAAATATTATTTTATTTTTAATTAAATAATTTTTTAATTAATTAAATAAAATTTTTAATTATTTTATATTTATTTTAATAATTTAATATATAAAAATAATTTTTTATATCATTCAAATAAAATAAATTAACTTAAAATTATTTTTTAAATTTTATAATAGATTATAATAAAAAAATTTATATAATAATTAATTATTAAAATAATTTAATTTTTACACTTTTTCTAAACACGGACTTGATTTTAACTCATTGAGAAGGTTGCATTGGTGATGCAGTGATGTTGTCACACAGTTGAAACAGAAATAGTTTAGAAATAATTTTAATATTTTTATTATTAATAGTATATATATATATTTTTACATTTTTTAAATATAATTTATCATTTTTTTATTAGTTCTAATATTCTTAAAAAAGATGTTAATAATACGTATACTTTTAAAAAATGTATATGCTGATTTTTTTGGTCCGGAAAAGGCCAGAAAAGGTAATGGGGGAGAGAAAGAAAAGGATCAGGGGACCACAGAAGAAAAGTCAGGGACTCCAACCCAGGTGAAACGCAGAAGTGACTCAAACTAACAAACGGGTCTCATTCAAATTTATTGCAAGGAAAATATCATAAAGAGAAAATTTTTCATGATGGATCAAAGGAAGTCCATGCTCATCCTTAGGGAATGTGGGTCACCACTAGAAATCCCTCTCATTAGAGGTCCAGCCAATAAGATGGCAGAGAATGGGATGACCCTTACAAGCTCCACCAATTAAAAACCAGATAAGGCCTTCACTTGTGGACCCAAAAGTGCAAACCCAAACGGAAACTATCTCTTCTTGCTGTTAAATATCGTACTGCAAAAAAAAGTGCCTCCTGTGGGTCACACTAACACACCCCTTTCCCTCCTCATTCATTCTACACTAAAATAATTGTACTGCCTTGAAGTGCCTTCACTTTTCAACATCAGGCGTTCACAAAAGACTCAAGAAACCAAGGCAAACCCCTCAACACCCTTTATAGCTTTTGATTTGATTTATGATATTTTGGTTTTGCTATTGGCTTCCAATTTTGTTTTGTTTCAAAACCCAGTTAGTAGTATTAGTCTTCGTTGTGTGATGACTTCTGCTAAGAACGTAGCAAACGCTGTCGGTGGCAAAACAGCAAGAGCCTGTGATAGCTGCATAACAAAGCGAGCACGCTGGTACTGTGCTGCGGACGATGCTTTCCTCTGCCAAAGTTGTGATTCTTCTGTTCACTCAGCAAATCTATTGGCTCGTAGGCATGAACGAGTTCGCTTGAAAATGGGTTCGTGCAGGTCCTCTGAGGCACTCAATTGTGCTCCATCGTGGCACAGAGGGTTCACCAAGAAAGCTAGAACACCACGACATGGGAATAAGAACTCTACCACAACACTTAAAGCTAGTAAGAACCCATTCCATCTGGTACCTGAAGTTGGCTATTCGGATGATACAAATTCAAACGAAGAGAGCGGGGAGAAGCTTCTTTATAGGGTACCCATATTTGATCCCTTTGTAGCTGAGCTATGTGCAACTCCATCTTCTGCGACTTCTTCACCTGAAGCAGTAGCAGTGGCTGGTGGTGCTATTGAGGTTGAAACCAAAAAGAGCACCAAGGGTATCGAGAGCAAAGTTTCTTTGGGTTATAATAATATACATGGGGTGGAAAGCTTACATGGGTTTCTCCCATCGGATATTGAACTTGCCGAGTTTGCTGCTGATGTTGAGAGTTTACTGGGTAAGGGACTAGAGAATCAGTGCATGGGAATGGAAGAGTTGGGGCTGATTGATGATAGCAAAGGAGAAAATTCTTCGTGGGAGTGTTGTGTGGGTAGTGGAAAGGTGGTGAAGGTGGAAGAGGAGGAGAAGCCAGAAATTGCTGCTGCTACCAGGGCTTGCAAGGTGGAGGTTGATCAAATGAAGATGGGAAGAGAATCATTTGAATTGAGCTTTGACTATGATGATTCTGCTGTAACATGTGATGAGGTGGAGGAGAAGGTTGCTTTGGATATGACCAAAGATGTGAAGAAGAATGGTGGAGAACTCAAAGAGAATAATAATCAAGTAAAGAGGAAGATAATGTTGCAGTTAGATTATGAGGCAGTAATCACTGCCTGGGCAAGCCAAAAGTCTCCGTGGGTTACTGGTGATAAACCAGACTTTGAGCCTGATCAGTGTTGGCCTCACTGCTTGGTATTTGGCTTTGCCCTTCATGGTTCTTTTTCATTGTTTTGAATTCAATTTTTTCTTCTTCTTTTTTTTCTCCATGAGCTCAAATTACAGAAAAAGAGTTGACTTTTGTTTTAAATTCCTTAAAAGTTACTGATTTATGTCCTACTGTAAAAAGATTTTACTATTTTTGAACATTCTTATAATAACTCAAACATTTGAAATAGCTTATTTGTCTTCAAACCAATGACACAAGCATGCATGTACTGATTAACTTGACTATTTATCTAATTTGTAACATGAAAGTTAAGCTAAATTTAAGTATTAAACCTAGTGTGGTAGATGGTTTTGATTAATTATATTTGCTTACTTAGATGGTATTGTTTGACAATAAACTTTATGCTAATTTTTAAGCAGGGAACTTGTGGAATGGAGCTTCATCACCAGCCTTATGGTGAATTGGGTGGATTTTTTGGGGGTCATCCAGCAATGGCAGGTGGGGGAAGAGAAGCAAGGGTGTCAAGGTATAAAGAAAAGCGGCGGACAAGGTTGTTCTCGAAGAAAATAAGGTATGAGGTTCGAAAATTGAATGCAGAGAAGAGACCCAGAATGAAAGGGAGGTTTGTAAAGAGGGCTTCCTTTGCAGCACCACTAACTTTTCCTTCGCTAAACAAATAAAAAATTAAAAAAGTGAAAAAAAAGCTAGCATTCACTGCTCTACCATTACATTTTTGCTAGACAATAATATGTTAGTTTCTAGTCTGTACCTGAATGTGTATACAAATCCAAATAATGAGATGCTTCTTAATAAGATTGAAGGAGATGTTTTCAATACACCTAAACAGTTTAGGAGCACCCATACTCCAAGTATAGGAGCCGTTAATTTGTAAGAATTTTATATCTATGGTTAGAGCTATCAAAATGGGTCAAATCTGATAGGTCGGTCCGAATAGTCTGACAAAATGGACAGATTTAGTTAACAAAATATCAACTCGAAATTAAAAATAGTATGAATTAGCTGAGTCCAAATGAGTTGGCTCGCAACGAGCTGGGTTAGTCCTGCTAATTAACATTATATATGGACAGACTGGGCTAACAAAATACAGGCCAAAAACTTATATACCCCAATTTAACCCGACTCAAAAATGACTCGGTCTGACCCGACCCGACCTGTTTTGACAGTTATTTCTATGGTTGAGAATAGCCACTTGTCATCTGTTAAACAGGTTGTAGTTTCAAAATTGATATTTGCATGTTTGTCTTATAAAAAATACAAATTGTTTGGAAAGTCCTTGATGGAACCCATTCACAACAGTATACTCGTCAAAATTTTTTATTGGAGTTTCAATCATCTGCCGCCAAAGAGTGGTAATACACTAAAGGGATCTATCGATGCTAGAAACGAAGGCTTCCATGCCCACATTGTGTTGTTTGTAAAGGCCACAATTGATGCATATAAAATTGAAGCTTAGAATTATTTTTTGACATAGGTTCCAAAACAAGGGCTTCTATTAATTTAAAAAAAAAAATCTGGGGTTGTCCATTTCCAAACCCAGGTTCATGTTGAGCACTACAACATAAAAGAGAATTTCATTTTTCTTAAACAAACAACCTCCTCCACCCTTTTTCTTGGTGTTCCGAGGAGGAAGAAGCAAAAGAACAAAAGCAAAATAATTTCAAGGCAAATTACATGTTTATACCCAACTTTCGATTTATGGGTTTTCTTTAGGATTTTTTTTTGTTGGGTGTTTCAATTTTGAGGATTACACGCATGGAGATTTTGTGGTCTTGTGACAGTTTGATCGGACGAATCAATTTACAACAACTACTATAATTATGTGACAACCTCGAGGTCTACCTGATCAAAAGAAAGCGGTCGTCATGGGTTCGAGTCAGTCAGCGGCGACGGAGGTGGCATCGCCACTCTTTAACATCGTTTTTTGAGTTCTTCATCTTTTGACGTGTTTGGATTGTTCATCCTCTTCCTCACATGTCTAGGTTCTTTGTCTTCCTCGTGCTCATATATTATATTTAGGTATAATTGTTTTTATGCATTTTTTTTGTGCTTGTGGAATAATGAGTTTGTTTTTTATTTTTGGTTTTTTGTCTACATTATGCAATTTGATATTGGTGGATTGAATCTTCGTAATCTTGATGGTATTTTTTCAGTTGGAAAAATGGTTTGATAATCGAATTCAACAGATGAATAAAGGAGATAAGATTTGGGTTCACATGAATTGAGATAAAATATAAAAATAAAAAATAAAAAATTTAAAAATAAATAACAAAAAAAGGACATTTTAATAAAATGCTCAAAATAAATAATTACAAGTCAAATATTAAAAATATCTATATTTCAAAATTTTTCAAGTACATTATAAAAGTCTCCGCGATTGAAAGCTAAGGTTGCCACTTCCAAGTCTACAAATGCTTGCACAATGATGAGTAATGAGATTTGCCAGAAAGAACGAAGCATACAGGTCAATTGAATTTGAATATCAAATCGACGAAACATGTCTCTACCACATATTACAAGGTTACTCATACATTTATACATATTATTTTATTTTTATATAAATTTTATTATTTATTTATAATCAATGTGAAATAATGGACACCTTTTTAAGCATTCTTCGTTCTTTTAAGCTTCCTGTACAATTTAAATTAATGATGGAAGATATATAATATAATTATCAGAGATCCTCAAAAGTTGGATGGGGAAGATTTTTTGAAAAAGATATTATTATCCTAGGATGAATAAATTTCTCCCTTGTGAGGCCTCATCCTTTTTTTATATATATAAAAATGTAGATACTAGTCCTACTGAAAATATGAAGTATTGTTTTCATTTAATTTGTGTTCGGTAAGACATTGGTCAATATTAAAAGGAGGACTCTTAATTGTATAATTCAATCTGATAAAAAATCTGACTACAGTTCAAACAATTTGTAAAGTGAATACTAAGAATTAACTAATTGACAATGCAATATTCTTGAATATATCTCGATATTTGATTATAAATTTTGAAAGACAAAGATGAAGGAAGCTATCAAAGTTGAATAGCAAATTCAAGTGTAGCAGTAAGAAGAAGAATGTTAACATTCAAATTTATCCGAATTATTAAAATTTTTTAATTTGAAATAAAAAAAGAGAAAATAAAAAATTAATTATGCTAATAAGTGTTTTTTTTTTTCTTTTACCTATTTCTTTGGTTTTTAGTTCAATATTTATTTAGTCCATTCTATTATGATTACAAAAATTTACAAAATAATAATAATAATAATAATAATAATAATAATAATAATAATAATAATAATAATAATAATAATAAATAAATAAAGAGGTTGTCGTTGCACTCCTCTTGTATTCCTCCATTGTTTTTTTTTTCTATTTTGAGTATATATCCATTTTGCCTTTTCTTAGTCTTCTCTTTTTTTCCTTTTCTCACCAGACATCATGCACTGATATGCTCACACCTTCACTCACACACGTACAACACCACTTCTCTTTGCCATTTTCCCTGCACACACAACAACACAGTACGGTCAATGTTGTGTGCTCCCTATTTCATTTTTGCAATTGCTGCTCCATTGCACCATTCACCCAGTTTTTTTTTGTTCCCCATGCATGTTTTGTCTGGATCCACATATAGAACTTGGCCATATAAGTAAGAAAATGAGAATTTGAGGAGGTTAGAGAGATTTCTTGAAAAAAATAAGAGAAGGCAGAGAAGGTGAGGCAAAGAGAAAGAGAAGGAGAATTTCTTCAACAAAAAACTGAGTTTTTGAGGATTAGAGAGGAGGAGGAGGAGGATTTTCTGGAAGCTAGACTATTTTTACAGGAATTATTTGTTCCTAATCAACTATCTCCTAATCTCCAGTTGAAGGTAAACACCCTTTTTTTTTCATTGATTTGAACCTATAAACATGAAAATCTCAGACTTCCCTGTTCATTTCCCATCTCCTCATTCTTGTTCAATGACCAAAAACAAAGAAGAAAAAACTCTTCCTGCAAACACCTTGTATCCAGCCAAATCCCAACCTCAACAGCATCAACATTTCACCTAAGTCATGAACAAATTAACAACAACCCATTCAACCAAAAAAATCAAGGCCACTGCTCCATTCCCAAATTGAGACCACAACATCCACACCCACAGAAACTCGTTTGTACTCCACCTAGTCTCCAACATATCACCATATCCTCCACCCTCCATGACCACTACACTCCATCACACAACCACACCACCAACAACCCATTTAGAAATCCCACATACAACACCGAAATCACCATCACAAACGGAACTCGCGCACAACAATCCCACAGAAGCTAAATGAACGCCCCTCAACTTGAGACAGAGCCTCTCGACCGTCCACTAAGAACCAACCCATAGCCCTTTGCTCAAACACTACCTTAAACAGCCATTGAAACGCCCCAGCCACCGGATCCAAATCCACGCGAACCACTGTTCCTTCTGCCATCCACCACCACGGCTCCAAGCAACTCGGTACCACTACTCCCCCGCACACGCACCCATAACCCGTAACTGCCGTTATCAACTGCCCGTCCCACATTGCCGCCAGCCACCACGTCACATCATCGTCCTCTCCCCCCACCTACGAACCCAACCACTAGAATAGCCCCCTTACTTGGAACCCGCAACACCAACCACAGTGGTCAAGCCCTCCGTCCACCACACAGAACCTGTGGCTCGTCCCACCAGACCACGATCCACCCCGCCATCGACCGCCGCGCCTCTAACCTCCGTGCCACACTGCCATTCGAACTACCATATTCGCCTAAGCCCATCCCATTCAGATCTCGCTTCTCTCCAGCAACTTCTTGTCCAGCAGTACCCTCTAGCAGTGATCTGGATCCCTCATTTCTTCCAATGGCCAGCATTAAAAAGCATCAATTTAACATTAAAAAATATTTTTAATATTAAAAAGTAAAAAAAAACTATATCAGAATCCCTAATAATCCCCTTCACACTCTTCACCAGCCATCACCGCCTCTTGCCCATCGCCGGCCATCGAACGCCGCCACAGCCGCTGCTTCCATCTTCCCTTGCGCCGCCGTCACCCTCCTGCCGTCCATCTTCCCTCCCCGCGGCGGCGAAGGCGCGTTGGTCTCCTCTTATTCCTTTCTGGGTCATCGCTGCTGCCCAGCCGACCACCACCTGCTCCGCCGTCGCTGCTGACTTTCCAGCCACTGTCTACTCCACCTTCTGTAAACTTGTATGTAATCAAAAATCCCTTTTTTAAATAACAAGTGACTATGCTTACTTATTTGCTTCATTCGAAATAATTGAAAATAAGAGAAGGGGATAAAATATACAGGTGTTGAGCTGATATGAATTTTCAGAACAAGTAGCAAAAGTCTTAGGAAAGTGGTTGGTTAGTGTCATTCACGCAATATGATGAATAGGTTCAAGCAATCTGCAGCATTAGCACCATTAATATATTTGCCATATTATGGCTTGTAAATGACTATAGACTATAGTAAGCTGGAAAGACATCACTCAACATATATGCAGAGTTGAGAATTGTTGCTTTTATATATATATATATATAAACAAGTGCTTTTAATTTCAACACACATTGAATAAACTAAACTAGTAGTTAGAGACTAGTGTAGAGCAGACAAGATAAGAATAGGTGCTTTTATATATATATAAAACTTATAAAATCCACCTTTTATATGTATGTAATTGCTTGTTGTTGCCCTTTATTAGAATTGGAAGCAAGAAAATGCAGGAAGATTGGAAGCCAAAAGTTGGCATGACTTTTGATAGTTATGATGATGCTTGGAGGTTCTGGCTTGATTATAGTGGAAGAGTTGGGTTTGGAGCGAGGAAAGAATATAGGCACAAGAGAAAAGATGGTTCAAATTCTTCTTGCAGGTTTGTTTGCTGTAAAGAAGGCTTGCGAAAGGTAGACAAGCAGGATTTTAAAATAATCAATCCAAAATCGGAGACGAGAACTGATTATCAAGCAAGGTTAGGACTTAAGGATAAAGGTGGAAAATTGACAGTGCATGAATTTGTGGAGGAACATAACCATATTTTACAACTACCAGAAACAACTCATTTGTTGTCATCTCAAAGAAAACTTTCAAAAGTTCAATGTTATCAAATTGATCTAGCCAATGATGCTGGCCTACAACAAAAGAAGTTATTTGATTTGATAAGTAAAGAAGTGGGAGGTAGAACAAATTTGGGATATACTCGTGAAGATCAAAAGAATTATCTTTGCAAAAGAAGACAAATGAGTTTGGTAAATGGAGAAGTCGGTTATCTAATGCAATACTTTCAGAGAAAGTTGGTTGAAAATCTAACTTTCTATCATGCCTATCAAATAGATGCAGAAGATCAAATCACCAATATATTCTGGGCAGATGCTAGGATGCTCATTGATTACGGGTATTTTGGTGATGTGGTTTCTCTTGATTCAACATATTGCACAAATAGTTTGCATAGGCCGCTAGCAGTGTTTTCAGGATTTAACCATCATCGAAAAGCAGTGGTCTTTGGGGCAGCATTATTGTATGATGAAACAATAGAGTCATACAAGTGGCTTTTTGAAACATTTCTAGAGGCACATAAGCAAAAAATGCCTCTTACGATTTTTACTGATCAAGACCAAGCGATGGTAAGAGGACTAGTTGAAGTTATGCCTGAAACTTACCATAGCCTATGTAAATGGCATTTGATGCAAAATGGCATCAAATACTTAGGCAACTTAATGAAAGTGACTCTCATTTTCTCAATGACTTTAAGAAGTGTATGTATGGCTATGAGGATGAAGAGCGATTTGAAGAAGGTTGGAGAACCCTCCTTGAAAAGTATAATGTTAAGGAAAACACTTGGTTGCAAAGAATATACACTCTGAAGGAGAAATGGGCATCTTGTTACATGAAGAAGATATTCACATTAGGAATGCGAAGACGTGGTAGAAGAAAAGCGATATAATAAATTAAAGTGTGAATATAAAGCACGCCAAAAAATTCCAAGACTCAAGAACCCATATTCTGATATCTTGCAACAAGTGTCACAGTTTTATACTCCCACTATTTTTGATCTATTCCAACAAGAGTACAACTTATTTGAAGTATATTCTGTGAAGAGCGTGAACAATCAAACATCAACACTTGATTTTGTTATTGCCATGGCAAGGGATTTAGGAGATTGGCAGATGTCTTTTGGTTTGGATAAGAGGTCAATTTGTTGCTCTTGTCTTAAGTTTGACAGTTATGACATATTTTGTTGTCATTATATAAGAGTCTTTATTCATATAGATGTTAAATCAGTTCCTGAGCAATATATCTTGAAGAGGTGGACAAAGTTAGCAAGAAGTGGTGCTTTACCTAATGTTGGTGTTAGTCATGGAGTTGAAGATTTGATTTGTCCCCAACACAACGCTATAAGGAGATTCGTCCCCACCTTATAAGGATAGCCATAGAAGCATGTAGAAGTCAAGAAACATTCATGTTCCTTAGCAAAGTCACAAATGAATTGGATAGGCAAATACTAGAGTTTCAAAATAAACAAGTAAGTAATGCTCAAGAGAATGGGTTCCTTAAAGAGATTGCAAGCATAATGATGGTTCAACACAAGTAAAGGGTTTCAAGAAAAAAGAAGGCAAAAAGGGTTCAAAACATATCAAAGGTTGGGTAGAACGCCAACTTACCAAAAGAAAGAAAAATGATGGCTCAAGTACTTCACAAAGTCAAGAACCTACTATGGTGGCTCAAGTGCTTCAGCCAAACCCTTCATGGCTCAATGATATTTTGAATCAACCATCCATGCTAAGCTAATAGCATCTTGAGTTTGTTAATGAATTAAAATTTGTTTAGTAATTAAATGGTTTTCCCTTTTGTGTAGGAGACCAATGACACTTTATGCCAATTTGGTGTCACTAGTTTTACTAGTTTATTGATGGTAAGTTTCATATTATGCCAATTCATTTCATATCTATATTTGAAATATTAATTTGTGTATTTGAAATTATAGGCGGAACATGACGAGGATGAGACAACATCACCCATGAAGTCTTGAAGTAAATGTTTTGTAGGGCTACAGTACTTCTTTTTTTGGGTTAATAGCTGCAGTACTTCTTTTAGTAGCAGTGGACATGTTTTTTGGGTATAGGTTTTTGGAACCGTATAAGAATTTTTTGGGGTATATGTTGTAAAGTGGTGGATTGACATTTTGACTAGTCTATTGGATATGTTTTTTGGGTATAGGTTTAGCATATATATTGGGGTACACATGTGATTTTGCTTCAAATTACATACAAGAAATGTTCATAAGGCAGAATTCAAATATCATTTTATTGCAATCAAAACTTTTGTTACATTATTTTAGAACTATTGAAATTCAATGGTACATGACAGTAGATACATAAGTATGATACACAAGTTCTTCACACTTGACAAAATGTTCTTCACACTTGACAGCAGCATTGACAGCAGATACATAAGTCCAATTTCACTGTTCTCCACACCACAACACCTTTATTTCATCAACCCCTTTGGTTCCAAGCCTCTGGTCCACATTACATAGAAGACTACTAATAAGATCTTTTGCCTCTGCAGATAGTTTAGCTTCTTCTGAAAATTTTAAATTAGTTCTCCAACTTACTATCCGCAAATTTGAAGGTAGGAGATACAATATGATCATAATTGATGAATATAAAAGAGTGATAGACAAAGTAAAAAGGAAAATAAACAGGGAATCAAGATGGACACATTGTAAAATGTTAATAACTAAGACGTGTCATATGTTACTATAAAATATCAATACTGGCAATAGGAGAACGATCTAAATATATTTAGTAAACAATATGCTACTATAAGAAGAAGGGAAAAAAAGAAAAAGTAGATCATATCATAAGAATAGAAAGATTCCATTTTAAACATCAGTAAATTGGGAAAACACCTCATTTTTTTCTGAGACTTGTTCCTAATAAATCAATACACAATAATTGTAGCCTCCTAACAAAGCCAATAGTTCTAAGCCTTTTAGAACTTTCTGCAGTCTGTAGTCTGTTAGATTATTTTTATCTACAAATGATGCAGCCACAGTGTCCAATTTAATTCAGAGTAACATTATGTCATGTTTTACTTACATCCCTCTTAAAGAGTTCTGTAACACATCTATATGATCATAATGCAACAATAGTAACACCTATATGGTTCAAACAGTAATGGGGCATTTAAGGAGCCCAGGGACACCTCTTTTGTCATTTATAATATTGGATGCCAATAGCCATTAGAAGCAGTGACGCACCTGCTTTGCAGGTTAGGGACACATCCTGGTATCCATGAATCTTTCTAGTAGTTGCAATTTGTATGCTACAGATCTTATCTTAGCAATGATTGGGAAAGGGCCAAAATACCTCATACCTAGTTTCTTATTTTTTTCCTCAAGGCTGCTGAATTTTGTCTGCAGGGTTGCAATTTCACCAATACTAAATCTCTAATTTCTAAATTGACATATTTCCTTTTCTTATTTGCCTGAGCTTTCATCACTTGTTGTGCACAAATCAAATTACTTTTCAGTTGAGAGAAAAGAGTATCCCTATTCTGTAATTCCTTCTGCAGTGCTGGTGAATCAGTTGAGCTCCAATTATATCTTGTTAGAGTAGGTGGATCTCTGCCATACAATGCCTTAAATGGAGTCATGGCCAAACTCATATGAAATGATGTGTTGTACCAATATTCTGCCCATGGAAGAGCCTTGTACCAAGTCTTAGGAGTGTGACATATAAAGCACACCTTAAATATCTCTAGACATTTGTTTAGAGCCTCAGACTGGCCATCAGACTGTGGGTGGTATACTGAGCTCATGGCCAATGTTATACCTTGTAGCTGGAAAAGATGTTGCCAAAACTTACTTATAAAGACCTTGTCTCTATCAGAAACTATTGATTTAGGCATACCATGGAGTTTAACAATATTATGTATAAATGTTTTTGCCACCTACTTACTTGTATAGTCTAATTTTAGTGCCATAAAGTGTCCATCCTTAGATAATCTATCCTCTACCACCAAAATAACAGTATAGCCAAATGAAAGTGGTAAACCAGTTATGAAGTCCATTGCAACATCATCCCAAACCTGATTAGGTATTGGTAAAGGTTGTAAGAGGCTTATAAGTAGCATGGTGACTGCTTTAGCTTGTTGGAAAATAGAGCAGTTCTAGACAAATTCCCTAATATCATGCTTCATTTTGGGCCAATAAAACTGTGAAACAATTCTGGCTACGGTCTTTGCAACACCAGAATGCCCTCCAATAGGTGAGGTGTGATACTCAACTAAAATCTTCTGAATTAATGGACTAGTTTGAGGCAGTAATAGTCTCCTTTTCCAGTATAACAACCCTTTGCTAGCAGTATAACTTTGGTCTAGTTGAGTCTTGGTCTCACATGATTTTATTATTTCTCTAAGTTGGACATCTTCACCAATTTCTTGCCTTAGGTCCTATAGGAATGGACTCTGAGGTTTTGACTAGGCTAATAAAAGTGATCTGGATAAGGCATCAGCAGGTGCATTCTCTTTTCCTAGTTTATATTCTATTTTAAAATCATAACCAATGAATTTATGGAGTCAAGCTTGTTGTTTTGGTGTTTGCAGTGATTGATCTAAAAGGCTTCTTAGACTCGTTTGGTTAGTTTTGATGATAAACTGATGCCCCAATAAGTATTGTCTAAATTTTGCTATAGCTTCCATGATTTTCAATAACTGCTTTGTATATGCTGACTGTTTCTACATTCTAAGTGACAACTTTTTTGAAAAATAAGTATAGGATGGCCAGATTGGCTCAAGACAGCCCCAACACCAGTCCCTGAAGCATCAATTTCTAGTGTAAAAGGTTATGAAAAATTAGGAAGAGCCAGTATTGAAGTAGATGTAATTGCGTGCTTGAGCTTATGAAAAGCTTCTTCAGCTTTTGTGTTCCAACCAAATCCTTCTTTCTTGAGTAAGTTTGTGAGTGGCACTACTATCGATGCATAAGATTTGATAAATCTTCTATAATATCCTATAAACCCCAAAAATTCCCTTAACTTCTTGATATCTATTGGTCTAGGTTAGTCTAATACTACTTGAATTTTATTTTTATCCATAACAACCCCATTTCCTGATACTGTATGCCCCAAATAATCCACCTCTATTAGCCCAAAGGAGCATTTAGATAATTTGGCAAATAATATATTAGCTTGCATAATTTGGAGTACTAATTCCAAATGTTGCAAGTGTGCAGGCCATGTAGTACTATAGATTAAAATATCATCAAAGAAAACTAATACATACTTTCTCAATAATCCCTGAAAAATCTGATTCATCAAGCACTGGAATGTTGTTGGGGCATTGGATAGGCAAAAAGGCATGACCAACCATTCATAGTGGTCTTGATGAGTTCTAAATGCTGTCTTGTGCCTATCCTCAGGACATACCAGTATTTGATGGTATCCTGACCTGAGATCCAATTTAGAAAAATACTTAGCCCCATAAAGTTCATCTAATAATTCATCCACAGTGGGCATAGGGAAGCTATCCTTAATGGTAATTGCATTCAAAGCTCTATAATTAATGCAAAATCTCCAACTACCATCTTTTTTTTTTAACTAATAATATTGGAGAAGAGAAAAGAATGTTACTTGGTTGAATTATACTTTCCTCAAGCATTTCTTAGACCATATTCTCAGTATACTTTTTTGTTTTACTGTGGGGATATGTATAAGGCCGAACTTTGACAGGATTTGACTCTTCTGCCAAAGGAATAGAATGATTTTGGTCTCTTGGAGGGGGTAAACCAGTAGGCTTGTTGAACATAGTTCTATATGTGTGTAATAAGATGGCCAATTCAGGTTCAGTGTCAGCTAGGAGGTCTAATAACTTGTCTTATAGCAGGTCAAGCATAGCTAGTTGGACATCAAATATCTTTGAGATGTCTTTAGTCTGTTGCAATCTTCTAATGTGATGAAATTGGTCTTGCATAGGCAGTTTAGATTTTTTCCCATGTAATGTAATAAATTTCCCTTCATGATAAAACTTAATGCTTAAAGCCGTGTAATCTGCCACGTGTGGTCCCAAAGTTGCTAACCAAGCAGCTCCTAAAATCAAGTTAGCACTAGAAACTAGCAACAGATATACAGGTAATTTAAGCTCATGACCCTGCACTATTACTACTAACTGTTGAACTAGTCATTCAGTAGCCATGGAATGGCCTTTGCCAACCAGAACTTTGAAAAGTGGAGTTGGTTCAACTACTAACTTGAGAAAGTATGCCATTCTAAGTTACAGGAAATTATTTGAACTGCCACTATCAATTAGGATTTGAACATTGATGCCACCAATTTGTCCTGTGAATTTAATTGTCCCTACGCCATTAGCTCCTTTTAGGGTATTCAAGGATAAATGGTGTTCAAGTTAACTGTCATCATTATGAGGATCTGATAAATCTGGGGGTTTTGGTTCAGGATCAGTACACTCATCCTCTACTTGCAAGATCATAAAATGCTTATTAGGGCATTTGTGATTAAAAGTAAACTTTTCATCATATGTAAAACATAAACCCTTTTCCCTCCTTAATTGCATTTCAACTGGACTCATTCTTTTGATATTAGGATTTTTTTGTTGTTGGTTAAATGGTCTAATGGGTGGGGTGGGTAATAAAGGCAGTAGTGTATTTCTATTTTAGTAGTTTGTGTTTGTGATTTGTTGTCTGTAAGTAGGGGATATGTAAGATGGTTTTGGTTTGGAAGTGTATTTCTCCTCAAAAAGTCTAGCAAGAGCCATTGCTTTTATCAAAGAAATAGGACTTTGTGCCACTACTTCTCTGTGAATGTAAGCTTACAAGTCACTGAGAAAGCAATCAAGCAGTGCATCTGAACTCACTTCATACACTCTATTAGCTAGAGCAGTGAACTCCATGTAGTAATCACTAATAGATCGTGACTGTACCAGTTTAAAGAGTGTAGATTTAGGACACTCACATGGAGACAGTCCAAAATCCAACTCTAAGGCTGTAGTAAAAGTTTTCCAAAATTTAAGAGGACTAGTTCTTTGCATCACTTGGAACCATGGTACCACTTCCCGGTCCAAATGTATTGTTGTTATAGTCAATCTATCTTCATCCGGGGTGCTATAATATTCAAAAAATTGATTGGCCTTAGAAATCCATTCCAATGCATTTTCCCTATCAAATCTAGGAAATTCTAATTTGACATTTCTCACCTAAAAGGGTTGTTTCTAGTTTTCTGTATTTGGGCTCGTGCCACCACGGAAAGGAGTTAATTTTTGTACTAGAATTTCTAATGTTGTTTCAATTTGATCCATCCGAGCATTGCTAGCCAATTCCAGTTGCTCGAACCTAGAACTGTAATCCATATCCCATTTCTCCATGGAATCCATGATATGTTTTATATCATTCTGCAGATCACGAAGTCTTGTGTTCTCGAGCATGGTGGACATGAAAGCACTAATGTAAAGTGATTACTAAGAATTAATTGAGTGGCAATGCAATATTCCTAAATATACCTCGATATTTGATTATGAATTTTGAAAGATAAAGATGAAGGAAGCTATTAATACTTAAGCTAAATAGTGAATTCAAGTGTGGTAGTAAGAGGAAGAGAATACAGAGGGAAGAAGATTCAGAGGAAGAAGAATGTGACCTCACAATACATGCCTACTCAATTCCTCATTCTACTAGCTTAAGTATGCTCATCTCACAAAGTCTCTCCACCTTGAGTTAGTTATTCTTTGCCTACCATTTTTCCTGATTCCCTTCATTCCTGGATCCAATGCCAATTGTCTCTCATTCTTAACTAACTCATTTCCTAGTTGGCTTCTAGGCTATCCACTTCCTTCTCCATAAGTTGACTCACCCTCTACTTTGTCATTTCTAACTATTGGTATCATTACACAATTAAATTAAAAAATTCAAACAAATAAAGGAAAAATATTATATAAAAGTATCTTGATATTCTAATAATGCCAATTTGATTACCAAATTCTTAAATTCTTATGGCAAATATTAGTCAATTATCAAATGACAAATTGTTTAGTGTAATTGCTTTGTTTCTCCATTTACCAAAATGCTATAATAATGTCAAATTAAAGACTATAATAATTTCTGGCAAATACCAAAAATGAATTCAGATTAACGCTTCTCCATTTACCCAAGAAGTCACAAAGGAAAGATTAGCATTCTCAACATTAATCTAAAACCAAATAGAGAAGTGTTGGTAGATTGTTTAGCATCTTTGGCTTCAAGCAGTAATCTTTGGCATCACCAAAATGCCTGAACCATTTACAGAATATGTTTAAATTTCTTTTAAGTTGTGTTTAGAAGAAACATTTTAAAATTTTAAGAAATTTCAAATAAAAAAAATTAAATTGCATCAATTCAATATCTAGCATTTACAAAATATATTGCTTGAGTAATTGTCAATGAAATTGAAATTCAGTGTAAAAAGTAAAAACCTTTGTCCTCGCCCCAACGCTTCCATTGATTTTCCAATACTCTAGCTCTGAATCCAAGGAATGAGCACGGCAAAATAGATTTCAAGAACCTACAAATCTACAAGGTCATAAGTGGTGACGAAATTGTTGGTGTATGCCCTAGAGGCTAATACATTTTCTGTATTTACATACATTCTATTATGCTATTTTATATATGAGGCATTTCATTTATTGTGTTCTTTTTTGATAAACATAATAAAGTCCTTAGAATAGTAAGTTTGATGCCATAGGACATCAAGTGGATGACTTGATCATGAGATCCTTTTGGTTACAACATTATTCTTAAATGTCCCTAGTCAAGTATTATTGTTAATTAGGACAATAATAATACATTGAGACTAGTATGTGTAGAGACTGATGACCGCATCTCACGGGTCATGGATATGAGATATCAAGTCTTCACATGGGTACATATTAGAGTAATGATGTACTGGACTGACCTACCATGAGAACGCTACATGGATCGTTACGTGAGTGTCATAAGCGATTCTCATAGTGACAATAGTGTTTGTGGTCCTTTGACCTGAAATCACTACGATTCCTACATGAGGAGTTGTGTGTTTTAATGCCATCAAACGTCATCTGTAACAAGGTGATTATAAAGTTGGTTATTGGACATACCGCAAATCATGCAGAGGGATGTGAGTGACCTAGATGGAATTTGTCACTCCTACATAACAGGAACGATATCTTCGGGCCCCCTAATTGAGTGAGACTGCGAAATGCATGGCCATGCTCAAATGAGTCAATATGAGATATTGATCTCATTTGTTGTTACAAAGTCTACTCGAGTATCAGGAAACAAATGATTGGACTATACAAGGGTGACGCATTCCATGCCTTGTGTTCAATCTAGATATCTTGACAAAGAGACTAAACGACACAGAAACATTGGTCACGAAAAGGTTATGTCAAATCACTGACATTCTTATTACTTGGGTAGCGCGATGTGTTGCTAGATACAAAATTCTTGCTTGTAATATTAAAATGAGATTTTAATATTACTCGCCAACGTAATAAGAACCTGCGAGGTCACACACATAGAGCGTAGACTAAAATTGGAGCAATGGATCCAAGTTGGACTCGGATTCAAATATGGGCCGGACTCATAACAAATGGGTCTAGGGTTGCACTGACTTACCTTCTTCTTTGCTCACACTCACTTAAGGCAATCACTATTATAAATAGTAATCTTGCTAAGGGGGCTGCTAAGTGACATAATTCTGAACCCTAGCCGCACCTACAGAATAGTGAGTGAGAGAGTGACAGGTTTTTTTCTCTTCTCTTCGCAGCTAGCACTGTGTGAGAGACGTGAGGCTCCTCTTTGCGGACGTTGGATGTTTGTGAGTCTGTTCGTGTGGATACCGCAGAGACATCGTTTCTATTACGGTGTTAGTGATTCACGCTTCAAGAGGTAAATCCTTTAAAAACTCGGATTATGGCTTTTTCGCATGGATCCTTGGTGGGAATCCCTGTTTTTCGCTGCGTGTTGTATCCGCAAGAATTCCCAACAGAAATAGGACTCTACTTCGAGCTGTGGAGAAGGGCGTGACAAAGATGAATCGAGCTATGGACAACGATAATGAGCCCTGATCCATCTCAATGAATTAGGGTTCGGTGGCATCAGAGAATCTATGTAGATGAGGAATGAGGTGATGCAAGGTTAGGCTTGGTGGAATGTGAAGCAAGGCCATGGTGTGTGACAGATTAGTAGATCAACCATGAGAAGGAGTAGCAATTAGAAGAACCACACGACGATTATTCGTAGAGATGCGAGGTAAATAATTTTAAAATTCCACCTCCTCATGTGGTATTTGAAATTCTAGATTTTCAATAAAAATATGTTACCTTATCAAATTACTTTAAGATTTTCAAATTATTTCAGCCAAATATCCAGACACAGTATTTTATAATGAAATATCCTAAATTCTCTCAAAATTTACATTTCTTTCTTAAAATCTTTTAATCAAACACACTCTTAGAGGAGATGTAAAGGATTTCTTTGCCTCGGGTTGTTCCCATGATTTATTCTTCTTGAGCAGTTGCTCTTTCTTTTTTACCCCCCAGCCCCCCCAAAAAAAAAACCAAACAGAGATGGGACATAGATGAATCACATAGATGGGAGAACAAAGGACCAAACAAGTATAATACACGCCTGAAAATCAAAATGTGAGAACAAAGAGCTAGAAACAGTTGCGGCCTTCAATGTCTCACAAGCACTGAAAACAAGTGATGTCCTTACAGCCTTAAAAGCCCTCAACTTAGAAAGAAGTGACATCTCAAATAGAAAGCTAGAAAGTGTAGGGCAAATTTGGGGCAAACAACAAATGACATCGTTTGGTGTTATAAGCTTTTTCTTTTCTTTTTATAAAATTGATTCAGACGAGCCAAACAGTGATATCCTCGCAACCTCAAGTCCTTAACTAAAAAAAAAGTGATGTCTCACGCAGAAAGGCGGAAAGTGGTAGGGCAGATTTGGGGGAAACAACAGATGTCATTGTTTGGTGTTATAAGCTTTCTTTTTTCCTTTTATGAAACCAATTCAGAAAAGCCAGGCGGTCTTGGGTTTTATCTAGGTTTGATCAGGTCATTCAAAAAAGTGATCCATAGGCATGATTGGTCTGACTCAAGATCTGGTCAATGGGTGGTTTTCCAAGCTAGTTGGCAAGTTCAATTCGTACTACTATGCCATGTGATTTGGCTGACTTCAGTTTTAATATCTGTGATTAAAAAGAAAAAAAAAAGATATTACATTCTCCTCCCTTAAAGTTTTTTCACATGATACTAAACCCAATATTTATCTAAAATTTATATTGATCAATTGGATAAATATATATCCCAACAATTAATATTTTTTAATTTTCTTGGGTTGATTTCTTTGATGTTTTATGATCTTATTTCTCACTTGTTTTTAATCTATCAATATTATATAATCAAATGAACCATGTTGAAATGGTACAAATTAAAAGGAAAAGAAAAATCAACATTTTACTAAATGGATGTTTGCAAAACCACAAAATTGTGTAAGTGTGTCATGTAAGTGTGTGCAGTGACATATCTACGTTAATGGGTCTGGGGGTATATGTCCTCATTAAAAAAAATTTGGCTTTTTTATTAAACTGTTATTAGTGGTAATATTATTTATCAAAATATTATTTTTTTAAATTATTTACTAAATTATCACTTTTTTAAATTATTTATGAAAATGATACTCTTTTGAAATTATATATTAAATTGTTATCTTTTTGTCTAATGTGATATTTTTTAATATTTTTTAGCCACGTAAGATGCGTCACCCTATTTGACGCATCTTACGTGAATTTTACACTGAATACGCCAACACACTTGGCGTAACTAAGCCAAATACGCCAATATGTTTGGCGTAACATAGTGATATATTTAGCCCTCCATTCTCCATCTATGTCCTCCATTTTCTCAATTCTTACTCTCTCTCTACAAATTTCTTCTCTCTTAACTCTCTCAACTCTTTATCACCTAATTCATTTGACAGTTGCTACTAGAAGTGGTGTCTGGATCTCCGGTTTGATCATATTCAGATATTATTCATTATATGTAAGTATTTATTATAATGTTGAAATTTTGTTGTTTTTGATTTGTTGGCTGTTTTTTTATTATATTAATGTTAATTATACATTTATGTTATTTTATACGTATTTAGAGGTTTATAAATTTTTTTCTTGACTAATTAATAATGTGATTAATAGGATACGTAGTATGAATTGTATGAATTATTTGTACGTAAAATAATAGTATATTTTTTTTCTTGAATACTTGACATGATTTAATTAACTAAATGTAGTTTAATTCAAATTAGTAAGGCTTAAGAAGTTATTTGTACGTAAAATAATAATAATATAAATTCATTGTTAGATGTGCAGTTTTGTTGTAATTGACACATGTAAATTGATTGAATATGTGTTGAATTGTTATTGTTCAGAAGTTGAATTAACATGGCAAAACCCCTTAATATGCACATTTACTTCAATGAGACAATGTATAATGGTGAATAAGGTCTTATGGATCAAGGTCCTCCTCCTTAGGGGTGATCAACTCGAACCAACAACCCGAAAACCTGACCCGATTACAAATATTCGGGTTAGTTCGGGTATTCGGGTCAGTTCGGGTCGACCCAATTAAACCCGACCTCTTATTGGTTCGGATTACGGGTTTAAGTGACCGACCCGATGACTCGACCCGATGACCTATAAAACGACATCGTTTTACGTAAATTCAATCATTATTTTATTTAATTTCCATAACCCAACTCGGTGACCCGACCAACCCGACCAACCCGATTACCCAACCCGAACTAACCTGATTACAATCAGGTTGGTTCAGTTTGGGTTACTCGAAAAAAAGATCGTAAACCCGACCCGAACCGACCCGACCTTACTTAATTGGTTTCAATTTTTTTTCTCCCCTAACCCGACCCAACCCGACCTGTGATCACCCCTACTCTTCCTAGGCCTATTGTTATCACAGTCAATATGACTTTGGATGCCTTGAAAATTAATATACATTCAAAGTTGAGACTCCAAGCAAATGTATGTGTTAAAAGTTATTTATCGATGTCCAAAATGTTACAATCCATGGAGATGGATAGGTCTTCCATTAGAAGACGATGATGATGTAAAATATATGATAAATTGCTTCTGTCAAACTCCGAACATGGCCTCGATGGAGTTGTATGTTGAGGTAGAAACAAGTGGACATGAAGAGCATGTTGAAGCTCTTAGTGAAACAAAATCTCAATTTGGTCCTTCTAATCTAGTTGAATCATGCAGTATGATTGTTATTGGTAGTGCAATGGTTGAAACTAATAACCCACTTGTCAGAGATGCAGTATGGGACACAAGTGAAGATGAAGAACAAGTAGCTAAGGTTGATGATTCAGACACTGACATAGAGGTAGAAAACTTTGATGCCGAAGAAAATTTACAAGTTTCATTGTCGGTTACTCCTCAATCCATGTTTATGCCTCCAAGTCCTGAATTTGTGTTTGTGCCACCATACCATCAATTTTCTCAAATCAATTAGGATGCATTGAGTAATCCTAATAACTTTCTTGAATTAGATAGTCATGAGACTTGGAGCATAAATGATGAATTCTATGTAGGCTTGATTTTTCCATCAAAACATGCCATGAAGTTGGCCCTCAAACATTATTCGATTCGTAGGCATCAAGAGTACAAGATTGAAGATTCTGATTCACGAAGACTAACTGCTAAGTGCCCTAGTTTTGACGAAGGTTGTAATTGGAGAGTTAGAGCCATACAAAGTAAGAGATCGAATGCGTGGCAGATTACAAAATATAATGGACCTCACAACTGCGTCAACCCAGTTGTGTCATTAGATCATCGCAAGTTGGACTCTTGTATGATCTGCTTTTATATTTTGGAAATGGTTAGAAAAAACCCGATGCACCTGTATGCTTAATTGTTAAAAGGATTTGAAGTCAATTCAGTTACCAAGTTTTATATCGAAAAGCCTGGAAGGCAAAACAAGTGGTCATTATGAAGATTTTTGGGGATTAGGACAAATCTTATGAGGTGTTGCCCAGATGGTTAGCGACCATGAGAAGAGACATGGAAGGCATAGTAGTGGAGTTGCAAGACGATGAATGTTTTGTGTATAACTGACTTGATCGTTCGAAAAGAGTGTTTTGTCGATTATTTTAGACATTTAGACCATGTGTTGCTGGCTTTCGATATTGCAAGCCTATTGTTCAAATTGACGCTACTCATTTGTATGGCAAATATCGTCATAAGTTGTTGATTGCAACAACCCAAGATGGAGATAAAAACCTCTGTCAATTGTATTTGCCATTGTGGAGGGGGAGATAAAGGATACTTGGAGTTAGTTCTTAGCTCACCTTCAGGAATATGTCACATAACAAGAGGGCTTGTGCTTGATATCTGATCGATATCGAGGCATTTTACAATCAGTGGCAAATGAAAATCTTGGATGGCAATCGCCGAATGCGTATCATGTCTACTGCATACCGTACATTGGTTTCAATTTTAACTCTAGATTTTAGAATAAGGAGTTGAAAAGATATTTGATTAATACAGGTATTTAAAATTTTCAACTTGTATTCTAATTTATTATACTAACAGTTAGTTCCTAATACCAACTATTAGTGTATGAACCAATTGCAATCAAGTTTGATGCTAGGCTAAAGAAGTTGATAGCTACTACCGAGATGACAAATTGGATTAATGCAATTTCAAAAGAAAAATGGAGTTTGACATATGATGGTGGTCGTAGATTCGGTCATATGACTACCAATTTGTCAGAGTGCATCAACGGAGTATTGAAGGGTAGTAGAAATCTATCTATAACTATATTGGTTCAATTGACGTATACCAAATTGGTAGAATACTTTGTCAATCAAAAAGATGAGGCGAATGCGAAAATGATGACAAAGCACTAGAGAATCAACATGGCAAAGGCGAGCTCACACCAAGCTTGTTGGTACGATAGAGAGAACACCAAGTTCATGGTTAAAGAGGCTTTTAACCTTGTAACACAACAGAGTGGAGTTTCTTATACTTTAAACCTGGAAGAAGGCCAGTATGACTATGGAGTATTTCAAGCATTGAATTTTCTATGCTCTCATGCCATTGTTACATGTGTTTCTATGGCAATTGACTAATTCTGATATGTCCATAGGGTTTACAAGATGAAGAGCATTTATAGAGCTTACGAGTTTGAATTTGAACCAGTTCGGGCTGAACCATGGTGGTCTGCAGGTCCTAACATAACTTTGGTGCCTGATCATGCATTGCTTAGATCTACAGGTCGACCAAAATCAACCCAAATCAAGAATGAGATGGATTGGTGCGAAGCAGGGTCAGGACAAACGTGTACAAGATGTCATCAACCTGAACATAATTCTTGCACATGTCGTGCTAGTGAATCGAGTTCCTTGAGGGATGATGGAGTGGGGTCATCTAGTTGATCTAGGATATATTTTCATTGTCAGACTCTTGTATTAGCCAATCATCATTATGATATTGTATTCGAGTACTATTAATATATGTTTGTTGATTATCAGCATGCACTTCATTTCTCCCACATAATTTGATTCTTATATTATTTTTAATTGTACCTTCTTCTATACCATCGATAACCAATATTATATATTATTTTTCACATTATCACACTAATTATTATTGTTGTTTGGCATACAGTGTGACAGATGACATTTGGTGTAAACCTAGGCCCAGAGGACGGCTTGGTTTTGGAGTTGCAGGAGTATCATGTTTCTCAACATGTATGATAAGGACATGAGGATCGGCACCTACGTGTTAGACGTGCTCAAAAAATAAAACATATAGACCTCCTGTGTTGATTCTTCCATATCTACAGCAGGATGGCTTCTTGGGGGTTGCCTATATGGGCTATTGCAACATTGATCACCCCTTGATTACTGCGTTGGTTAGGGATTGATAACTCATTGCAGCATTGATCACTCCAAGATGGGCTATATGGTGCCCAGAGACATATATATTTCACATGCCTATCGGAGAGTGCACCATAACATTGGAGGACATCAGTATCATATCGAGTCTTCCTATTGATGGCGCTACTGTTATTGGCCTTACCCATCAGACTGATTGGCTCGATCTATGTGATCGGTTGTTAGGGATTGACGAGACTCCATCACTCATATCTGGTGCACACATTGATATGACATATTTGTGGCAGCCGAGTGTTACAAAAGTCACTGACAATGATGATGATGAGTATGTGCAACAACGTGCACAACATTACATACTTAGATTGCTTGGGGGTTTCTTATGCCCTGATCATTCTGATAAGTCTGTCCACTTGATATTTCTTCTGTTGTTGGAGGACTTTACTGTTGCCGGGACATACAATTAGGGGACTGTAGTCTTGTCGTACTTGTATAGAGAGCTTTGCAATGCTATGGACTACAAGGCACGCAAGATCAAAGGCGCTTGCATCTTATTGCAGTATTGGGCATGATACAGATTCCCCCGGTTTGCCCCTACACTGGCTAACCATGTTGAACCCGATGTGTTCTATGGTGCTGGTCGTGGTCAATTACGTCCATTAGGATGATTGTAAGTTTCTTTTCATATCATTTCTTTACATTACTTTGCTCTATTTTTCACTTATGTTCATAATACTTTGATTTACAAATAGGTGGCGCAAGCATAAAGTTTAGAGTGATACTGTGACTGGCGTATTTGAATATTATCTCCGGTTCTTTGATCAACTGAAGAATGATGATGTATGTATTATTTTACATTCATTTGAATTAATTACTTATGTATATGACTTCTTAATTTTGTGTGCAACTCATTTTGCATATTATATGACAACCATACACAGATGAGAATGTGGCATCACTTCCACATTTTGTGTGGCTAGTAGGGACATAGCACTAACAGTGGTCCCTCTCATATGTTTTCACATTATTGAGTGGTACTAGCCAGACCGAGTGATGTGCTAGTTTGGTCTTGACCAGCCTATACCATGGAGACTGCTCCAGCTTAACAGTTTGCACTCAATTACACTGATAGGTAGGCATGATGAGAATTGACTAGCTACACATGCTGTTTACATAGCTACATGGGATAGTCGAAGGGAGAAGCTTGTTAGGGGAATCCCATTACAAGCACCCCTCGCTTCGTGTTATGAGTACATGCGTTAGTATAAAAGAATTATCATATGCTAAATTTCTCCCACCAATGCATCTATTGGGAATGCGGTAAGCTCTTTACCAATTCACCAGTGACTATATGTATTTTGTATTGATTATAATGACATATTTTATATCTGTTTCTTAGGCAGACATTGTAGAGCATTGGTTCAGTTTGACTATTGACGCTACCGCTTGAGAAGCTGCTGTGCAGATCCTATATTCATTGCGGGAGCATGATCGCATTACAATAGAACATCTGCGTCTAGCTCCAGCAACAGATGACATTTCAGGACCACCTGAGGAGTCCAGTCAACAGGGGACACGACGTATAAGGAAGATAGGGTTAGCGAGTACTCGGACATGACTTCAACATCCCGAGGACTCCGGTTCTACAAGCTAGCACACGACTCAGACTCCTACCGCTTCTACTGCTCCGAATGTAACTGCTACATACCCAGCCACTCAACTACCACCTACATATTACCTACCATGCCCTTACCCACCGTATCCTTACCCGCCACCGGGTTACCCATCATATCCTTACCCATCACAAGGTTACTCACTATCCTTACCTGCCACCAGGTTACCCACCATACTCATCACAACCAGGTCCTTCTTCCGATTCCTCTCACAAGCCACTCTCGTTGACGTGTAATTATATGTCATTAGTGTATCTGAGAATATTATATTTAGTGGTTTTGGTTAAATTACTATTGATGATTTTCTATTGTGATTGTGGTACCCTTGTTGGATTAAACATGCTTGCCGCTTAGTTTATATTAATGATCTTCGTAGCTATGGTTGAATTAAATAAGTTCATATGCTTTTGGGATGTCCAATATTTAGGGGAGACTCTGTCAAAATTTTCATAGAATTCGAATGATTGAACTTTTGTTGAATTATGTTAAACAGGTTTATATCCTTTTGCGTTGACCAAAAATATAAAAAAAAATGTCACTCCTCAAAATTGGGAGGGTCATGATTGAGAGAGTACTCACCAAATAAACATAAATATTTTTTTTCTATCAAATGAACATGCAGGAACAAACACAAAAAAAAAAAAAACTTTTTTGACTTTACAAGACTTCTGTTGTGACAAGCAAATGGGTATGGGTTTGGTGTTATAGTGAGCCTATATTACGGTTTATAAACCTATATTTTATAGTCTTAAACTAGATAAATTATGGTGATTTGCTTATATTTATTGGTAAATTTTACATAGATCCTTATCATTGTCTTCATTTTGTAAATTGAATGAGACTGATCACATTTGGAGTGAAAATATGCGAAGACATAGCGTTTTCAGAGCAAAAGAAGATCATTTTGGCTTAGACAGGACCCTATGAGCGAATGAGGAGTTAGACACGGCCGTGTCTAACTTGCAAAAAGCTTCTGTCTGATTTTTTTAAGAGACACAGTCGTGTCTAACTTGGAAAATGCTTCTGTCCAATTTTTAAAAAAAGACACGTCCGTGTGTGGATTGTGCCAAGCTAAATGGTGTATTTGCCTTAGTTACGCCAACATGCTTGACATATTCTATGTAAATATGCCATCATAGATGGCAGATCCACATAGGATACGCCAAATAGGGTGACGCATCCTAAGTGACAAAAAATATTAAAAAATATCACGTTTGACAAAAAGATGACAGTTTGATATATAGTTTCAAAATACTGACATTTTGATAAATTGTTTAAAAAAGTGGCAGTTTCATAAATAATTTTAAAAAAATAATATTTTGATAAATAGTTTTATGAGCAATGACAGTTTGGTAAAAAAGTCTGTTTCAAGCATAGAAATCTTGCTACATACAAAAAACGGTCACTAAAAATTTAAAATTCAATGGCTGTCAAATATAAATAGTTATATATACCAAAATATAAAAATGAGTTAAATGTTGACTAAGATATAGGTGTGTAAAAAAAATAATGTGGATTGTGATGCCATGTAAGATCTTAACAGTTTTTTTTATTAACAATGAGTTAATTGAGGAATTAAATTGAGATCAATTTTGATTAGTAGAGGATTAAAGTGCAAAAATTGATTTGTGAGGGTTATATTCAGAATGAGAACATCAGTGAAGGACAAAATTAGAATATTTGTCACAATTATTACGTTTTAAAATAAGAAGATTTATTGGTTTTTAATATAAGACAATAAAATGATAAAGTTGAGGGACATTATTTTAAAATTTTTGTATCAAAACATGAGAATTTTAAGCATTCTATTTAATAATAATTTGTAGTCATTAGTAGAGACAGTCCTTTTGATATATCATGACATCTGAAACTGAAGGACCAAATTTCTTTATACCTACAAATCTTGTGAATATTTATTTAAATTTTATTTTTATCTGAAATTCGACGAGAATTTATTTAATAAATGAATTTTAAAAAGCTAAAACCAAATTTAAGCACGAGTCAAAATTTTCGTTATAGCCATATATGAATAATAAAAATTTGATCAATCATGTTGTGATGGTTATCTTCATTATACATTTAATTTTTTCTTGTAAAAGATCCAAAATCTAAGGCAGAGAAAAGAAAGATAGATTAAAATGAACACCTGAACTATAATTCTTCATTATTATAATATAGTTAATTTTAAATACAATTGAAGTGATATTTTTTATAGTAAAAATATTCTTGCATTAATTTTTATGTTAATGGAGATTAAATCTTTACACAAAAGAAATGGAGACTAAGTTCTCTCTCCCTTTGTGGTGTTCTCTTGCTTTGTGGGGCTTTCGTCCATTCCTTTTGGGTTCTTTTTTATTATGGTCTCGTTTAACAGTAGCCCTCTGTTTTTTTTCTTGGTTTGGTCCTCTTTTTGGTGTTTTCTTGTTCTTACCAACAAACTCATTTGAGAATTTACAATTTCACTTCCTTTTATTATGCATTTCTATTTCCTGGCAAAAGAAAGCCTAAGTATTTAGCGCTGAAGAAGACTTGAAATAGCTTTAAACAAAGTGGCAAAGCCGTGATGAAACATAATCCATCAACATTGTTCTTGGACCATATTGTCCACATGATGGCCTTGAGGAAATGCCAAAAAAAGAAAAGGAAAAAAAAAGCTCTAGCTTGGTTGAACATGGTAAAGGGAAGCGAGTTAGCACAGAACTAGAACTACATAGTTTCAGCTCATTGGATAAATCTCGTGTCCCTTGGCCTTTCATTGTAACTAGGGATGTAAATAGGTCAGGCTGTTCGTTAGGGCCTTATGACTTGGTCTGCTTAAAATCTAGTCTGGCCTAACCTGTTTACTAAACAAGTTAGGTTAAATTTTTTTTTAAAGTCCTTTTAATTAAAAAGGTCAGACCTCAGGTCATCTAATAGGTCTTTTAAGTCTAATAGTACTACCACCCATTTAATTATATATGATATAATATATAATATTATAATAATTATAAATTATAATTATACTAACTATAAATTATAATTATAATTATTAATTTATTATAATATATGAATATATTTTTTAATTCAATTTTAATAAAAGTCAAGAATTAAAACTTAAGTTAGTAAGTTAGAATAGAAATAACATAATTATTAACATATTTAATGTAATTTATTTATTAAAATGAAAATAATAAGTTAACATTCATCCCTACTTTTATAGATGCTTATTACTTTCTTGTTTTGATTTTTGATCCATGTGAGACTTGAAAGACTAGAGTAAGAAAGTGAGCAACTTGGTATATCTTCAAGTCTCACATCGACCAAAGATTAGAGTAAAAAAGTGGTAAGTATCTATAAAATTAGAAAGTAAGTGTTAAATTATAACAAAGGCCTATTGGCTTTGAGTAGACCTGTTAACTTATTTCAGGGCTTAGACCTGTTAACTTATGTAAATGCATATTAAATTATTTAAATGTAGACCTATTAATTTATGTAAGGCATGTTAACCTATTTAAAGGTAAGTCTGTTAGCCTATATAAAGACTTGTTGGTCTATTTAAAAATAGGTCTGTTAGTATATTTAAAGGTCTCATTACAAAGTAGGTCTTTAAATAGACTTTCAGGCCATGCTAAGCTTTTAAAAAGGTCAGATTATGACTTAAAAATTGACCTATTATAAACTCACAAGTCAAGTGCAGGTCTTATAATTGAGATACAAATTAAATTTATTTAAGATAATATCTAATCTGTACTCACCTATTTTTACCTTTAATTGTAACTAGATCCCTTTTGTTTTCTTCGATAGTCTAAATGTGGTTTTAGGGGGTATTGAAGACATAATTGGCATTAGTCCTTTCTCCTTCATTTTTGTTGAAAGAAATCTTGAGTATCTATTTATACGTTATTATTTTGAACTTTGTGTTTCCTCACACTTTAAATTAAGAAAGCTATATATATTTTTTAAAAAAATTGGAGATTAAATCTCTTCAAATTGAAGAGAGATGTAATAAAATAAAGATAGGACAAAGGAGAAATATAATGAAAAACCTCCATACCAAAATTTAGGGCGTAATGTCAGTAGATAATTTCATACATAATATTTTGAAAGTTGACTTGGCAAAAAGATGAGCTCAGAAAGTGAAAGTTGATGGTGAAGGTGGGCTCTGTATTAAATTTCAGATCTGGCCTGCACTTGACAAATTGTGCTTTGCTTGTTGCCAATTACAATTAGGGTCCCTTTGGACGAATCATCACGTGGTTATTTAGAGATAATCCAAAACAAATAATCTTACTCATTTTTAATTATATTATTTTTTATATCACATAAAATTAATTAATAAAATACAAATGTTTAATTAATGATGTATAAAAATTAATTAATGAGTATATAAAAAATTAATTAATAAAAAATAAAAAAATAATTAATAATGTGTATAAATTAATTAATAGAATCAAATTAAAAGAGTTATATATTTACATATACTTATTAATTAATAATTTATATTTTATTAATTAATTTTAATGTAATGTTAAGAGGAATATGAATAATAATCATTATTCAACCCAAAATAGAGACTTGCATCTTCAACTTTGTTACTTTCAAGAACAGGACTTTCTTCAATTGAATTACTAGGAAGAAATTCAAGTGTACGCCACTAACTTTCCGATGCTTGATAACAACAGAAACTTCATAATTATTCGGGTTTTGGCAAGGTTCAGAAAACCAATTTGTTAAAGTGATTGAGGAACTGATTTGAAGTTTGATTATTGAACTGCACCTGTGGTCGAATTTAAATATAATTAAATATATATTTATATATATATACAGTAATTTAAATATAATTAAATATATATTTATATATATATATGCATATATACTAAATAAAAGAATATTTAAAAAATAAAATAAATAAAAACATTGTAGTTCTTTTATTGATTTATTTATTAAATATTTAGTTTATTATTGTAATACCCCATAACTTATATAGTACTGCTAGACTAGTCATAAGAGGATTAGATAGACTAAAGTTTGTGACAATTTCTTATTTTTGGTTTCTTAACTTGACTTAAGATGATTTTCCTTTTTATCCTATTGTATTTAAGATGTATTTCTTTCTCAAGTCTGTTGAAGGTTGTTTAGTTCACTTGGCAAGCTAGGCTAAAAGCCCATAAAGCGCTTACTTTGTTATAATTTTACCTAAGATTTTAAATTTCAATTGCGGTCACGTCGCAGTTGCGGTCACATCACAGTTATGGTTACATCGCGGTTGCGGTCGTGTTGTGGCTGTTTCGGCATGATGTGGGCTAATACAGTTGCAATCACGGTCTGTTCCAGTAGTGACGACCGTCGCAACCATTTTGTCGCGGCCGCATTAGGCGTAGCAGACCATTTTTTGACACCTTGATTTTACCATACCAGTCCTTATTACTTTTTGGGACTTCCTCTTGGTAGGGTGGGACTCCTTCAAAATTTGTCTGATTACACATGCATTAAGAGTATCATACAAGGTTCTAACCAACTAATCAACATACATCAGTCCAACAGATACATTACTAAGTCTGAATAATCACTTCATACATAATAGAATTCCAAATAGAATACATATAAATCAAAATTGAACATGGAAAATCCTAGGTCCTTCTCAAAACAAATAGAGTGCCCCATTGTCAAACAACCACAGTCATCAGGACTAAGCTGCCACCAACTTAGTACTTGGAACATCATGGAATTTATAAATAGAGTGAGAATTCTAAGAATTCGCAATAATACTAACATACAAAGGTGTCATCATGATAGTTCCAGATGCTTCGAGAATTTATAAAAATCTTACAGAAAACCTTCAGGATTCTCAGAAAAGTGGCAAAAGCTAAAAACAACTTTTATTCCCGAGGCAGAGATTGATTTTAGTAGTAATATCATCATCATACAAGCTTTACGGAATTATCACAGAATAAACATAACACTTTACAATGTAAGCAGAAACTATATATACAGAGTCATACCAGAGATATCAAAGACTACTCAGAAAAGCAAGCAAGGCATAGGCAGAAGTATACAGACATCTCAAAACATTTGGAAGAAGCATAAACAAGCTATCTAAATTCAATGCAGACATTATATGATGCTCATTTAAAATTTTTTGTCTATCACTTTGCTTATCTATATGTAATTTCCCATCTATATCTCATAATTGGGGACCAAAGTCAACCCCTGGTGATAGTCTACTTATCATATATGAGCGTAATCTATACATGTGACTAATTGCGCCACACAGAACCTATCCCTGACAAAGTGCTTTTGTCACTTCTCTACCTTTGGCAAAGTGCTTTTCTCACTCCTCTGTCCAGACAATGTGCTTTTCTCATTCTCTTGCCTCTTTATTCTCAGTAAAGTGCTTTTATCACTCCATTGCCCTTGGCAGAATACTTTTCTCACTCCTCTGTCCTGACAAGGTGCTTTTCTAACTCCCTTGTCTCACTTTAGAAAAAGCATTCTTAGGATAACCTTCTGTCTAAGGATCATTTTCACTACATTTTCAGTCTCATGAGCAATCAAATGCACAATCATTATGTAAATCATTTAATAATCTTTCTTAGCTCATCTTTAGCACATATATATGAGCATAAAATGTCAGTGCATTACAAAACATCTCATGAGCATTCAAGTTACCAATCCACAAAGAACTCCTATAAATACACCTCTTAAGGCAACTTGATCAACAAACAATCACATAACGAGGGATAATTCTCCAAATAGTATTTAACCAAATCCACAATTTAGCACCCATAATTGGCAAACATTCACCTAATTTTCAATTATCATCATTAAAGCATACTTAATCTCATTGTATATTACGAATGCAAGTTTGTCACCAATAAAACTTCATCAATCACAATTCAACATTTTAAGCCCTATTAACATCCTAGTCATTTAATTAGATTTACACAAAATTAGAAGCTCATGTCTTTATATATAGCCAAGAATGAGGCTCGGCCAAATAATAACAAAACCATTCTCTCAAGTTCTCAAGTAAAATCAAGGTCTTAAGTAATAATAAGGTAACTACACGCTTATTAATCAAATTAATCATGTTTAGCACAAATTCTCCTTTTTTATTCTCACATTCAAACTTGCGCCCATAATCACAAAAATATAGCCACCATGATTTTAATCCAATTAACAAAGTAATTAGTATAATTCACTATCCAAAATCCTTAATTAAGCACGTTAACAACCCATCGGGTGATAATCCCACATCTTTACCAACTAACCCTTCCATAAGGGTCTCAGCCAAACACAATAACAAAACATCACATGAAATTCCCATATAATTTCACATTTATAAGAATCAATAGAGTCTAGGATGAGGATAATTAGTGATTAACTCATTAACACAAAAGAAGCAATCAAGAACATTAATCCCTCATAACTGAATTCTTACCAATATCAAGAAATCCATATACCAAGGTCAATCTCAAGCAATTTAAGCTTCTTGCACCCATATTCAAAAAGAGTAAAGAAGGAAAACATCAAGATCATCCCATTCTCAAGTTAACCAAAACCAAACCCCCAACAACTCCTATTCGATTCCATCATGTTTAGGCCAAAAGAAGCATCATACAACATCAACCAACCAAGGAAAAGATGAAAAATAGACTTTAAAGGCAAATATCCCTACTTCTCTTCCTAAGCTCACAGTGGTAAAGAGAAGAAGATGAAGAACTTGCTGGATGATGGAGTGTAGGGATGGCAACGGGGAGGGGTGGGGATAGTAGCCCCCCGCCCCTCGCCCCCGTGGATAATATCTGGCCTTGCCTCCGCCTCCATATCCATGCGAGTACTCGTTTATCATTCCTCTGCGGGTAAACGGGTACCTACGGATATCCGCGGGTACCCAATAAATTGTAAAACAAAAATCAACAAAATTAAAAAAATAAAATGAAAAAAAAAAAAAAAAAAAAAAAAAAACGTATAATACCATAATTTCTCAAAATTTGTCTAACACAACTTAATCCAAAAATAATGCCAAACACTTAAAATACTTTTAATTTATATAACTCTACCATATTTTAATTTATATAATGAAGTTTTTTAAATAATTTTATATAAAATATTTGTGTAATTTTTTTTTGGTACCCGCATGGTACAGGGGAACCACCCCCACTTCCACCCCGTTTATTAAACGGGGATAACACAAAACGAGTATTTATACCCGCGGAAGAAGTTAGACAGGTATTATCTACTCTCATCACGGGTATTACCCGTAGGTACCCGAGGAGGCGGGTAAAATTGTCATCTCTAATGGAGTGAGGTATACCGTTGGGAAGAGGAAGATGAGGAGATGATTTTCTCTAACTGGATGAAGGTGAGATGGTGGATCTAGGTGCTATATGCAAGGCTCCAAAGCATGGCAGCCATGGCTCCTATTTTCCTTATTGTGTGTCCCAACCGAGAGAGATGGAAATGAAAAGTGTTGAGTGTGTAATTGGATATATGTATTGTTAAGTAAGTGAGAAGAGAGAGAAAATGACTTAGCTCCTAAGTTTTTGAATTCAAGTGGCGGTGAGAGCTTTAAGCTCTTTAGCTATTAAGTTTAATAATTTGAGTGAATTATGAGCTTGAGTGTGTAGGATTTAGGAATAGTTTAATAACTCAAACTTATGAAATGTGCTTACCAAACATATTTTAAAACATATTAAGATTCAATTAGGACCTTAATGTAAACTCTTTGGTAATCATTATTTCCTAATTGTAACCTATGGGTTGATAACTTGATACTTAAACTACTTGCATACAATCTAATAGGTTCTAAGTCAAATCTAATTTTAGAGCAACTAATATTTACCTTCTAAATTTTAAGCCAATAAAATTTAACCTAAGTGCTTTCTTTTCCCAGCATGAAATCTACTTGATAATAATTACTTTTACTTTATAAATTTATATACGCTTAAATAGTTGTCTAAACCTACTCACATGCATTTTTATTATCTTACAGGTAATTATAAAAATTACTATTTTTACTTAAATTAATTATTTAATTAATTAAATTATTTTCTCAATTATAATGTAATTTATTCATTTTATACACTATTTTTACTAAAATAATGAATAAATTAATTTATTTAATTCACCAAAAATTCTTAAAATTCACTTCATCTATTTTATAACATAAATATAAATTATTAATTACTATTCTTAATTATTTTCTAATTTTTGTAAATATTCTAACTAATATTTAAGCTTAACTTGTGTACTAAGCAACTTTTGACATGCACGTACATGTGCATACATGCATGTAAACTAATAAACATGTAAGCAATAGTCTAAGGACTACTATAGTAACTATTTCAGTAGGATGGAAAGGAGCATGTTAGAATTGTCATTACTACTAAAGTCCCACATTGAAAAGCTAACAATGCACTCAAGTCACTAAAACACAATGCTCAAGTCCCACATTATACAATTACCACAACACTTAAGCATATTATTGCTTATAAAAGCTGAAAGCCACCACACCTTTTCTCTCATCTTGTTGGCCTCTTCCATAAGTGGGCTATTTGTGTTTTTTTTTGCCTCTTGTTGGTGTGTGCCACTAACCATATGGGGCTTGTAATTTGGCCTTTTTTAATAATTATTTTAAAGGCTATGAAGTAGCATTGTTTTAGGTCTAAGCTTGAAATTTTTTAAAATAAAATTGAACTATTTTGGACCAATATTTGTTCACCAGTTTTGTCAGTTTGACTTAAATGGTTTTTAGGCCTTGACCAAATTGGTAGGATGATCGGTTCTAGGTTCAATCAATTGAATTGGCTAGCCTAGTCTGATTTTCAAAGCCAGCATGACGAAGGAAAGAAGAAAATGCCACAATGAAATCAAATGCGCTATTAGTTTAATGACACAATTTTTTTTAGGAAGTATCAAGGGAAATATTTAATTTTTATTAAGTTTTTAACATTTAAGAGTTATACTAAATTTATTTTGTACATTTCTTCATTACATTTTTTTAATAACATTAGGGTAGAAGCCCAAAAGAAACTAGCAAGAATCTACACAATAAAAAACAACTCCATCACAATCTACTAATTAAAAAACAAGAAGAAAAAGAATGAGGGAGAGAGTTCAACAAATGAAACCCAAAAGTAGCATCATGACCCAACTTTGCTAGCATGTCCGCACAGAAGTTTGCCTCTCTAAATGTATAAAGATAGGAAACTCTTCATTCCCTACTAAGAAACTATTTTATCATTGCTATTAAAGATGCATAGGGGTGCCAAGGTTAACAACCTTCATATCTACAAGGTTAATAACAACCTTTAGAGTCAGGTTCCACTACAATTTCCCTAAATCCTAACTTATACACCATCCGTAAAGCACAATATAATGCCCATACTTCAACCATTATGATAGTGCACTCTCCAAGGTTCGCCAAAAACCACCTAAAAAGGCTCCATCCTCATTATGTAGGATCCCTCCACAAGACGCATGGCTCAGGTGAGAAAAATAGGAGCCATCAACATTCACTTTAGTCCACCCATACGATGGAGGCTTCTAAGAGAAGTGTACTTGGGGGATGCAAAGAAGCACGAGCCTAATGCATAGTAAGAAATGCATTCCCATTGTCAAATACAAGATGAGATATTATCTAGGGCAAAGCAGAAATAGAGTCACCAACTCCCTCGAAAATTAGTCTATTACATTAATGCCAAAGGACCTTACAAATTGTCATAGACATGAGCTGCCAATTAGTCGTGTTGAAGCTCTACCAAATTCTTGCTAAGATTTAGACCCACCCACTCCTACATATTAGTGATAGAAAAAGCCTATAAGTTCCTAGGATGAACAAACAATCTTGTTGCAACTAGGATCACAACAAAATGATGAAAAATAAAATTAGAAAAATAGGAGTCGCTAGCAAGGCTTATTTAAATTAGGAAAACATTGGAAAAAAACCTTTTCATTTAAATAAATTAGTCATTTGAAAATATATTAAACTTGGAAGTCTAATTATGCAAAAGGAAGGGTTGAAAATGAATCCCATAACACCCCTGATACATCTAGCCTAAGATGGTTACCCTAGTTAATTGTGAAAATTACTAATAATCTTTAAATATTTTACCCCTTTAACAAAAAGATATTTGATTTCAAACAAATCCACTTATGCACGGATTCAAGTTATCATCAAGCTACTCAATAAATCTTTATGACTCAAATGACAATAAAGTTAGCACAAGGCCACTCAATTAATATCATTGATCACTGCTCGTATAAGAGTTGACGAAGCTTCTTTCCTTGCTAGTTCCTCTCTTAACGAACGTATGCATGGATCTAACTAGCACTAAGTTACGGTTGGGTGGACCTTCCCAGAGGAAGGGTGGCTCAAGTGTAATGTTGATGGCTTTGTAAAGCATAGTGGTAGGTTGGCTAGGTGTGGTGGAGTTTTTCGTGATTTCTTTAGGGCATAAACTACGGGCTTTGTTAGGAACCTTGGTTCTTTAGGGATTATTATGGCTAAGTTATGGGAAATATAGGTTATGTTGGAAGTTGCCTAGGCTCAGAATGTGTCTCACATTTAGGTGGAGGCAGACTCACTTTGTGTTGTTACCTTTGTCAAGGAAGGATGCCTTCAATTCCATCCATGCAATGCTATATATAGTTAACTCAATTAGATCGTTGGTACAAAGGGAGTGGTCTGTTAGAGTGACTCACTATTATAAAAGAGCAAATAGTTTTTCCGATTGACTTGTGAATCATTCTCACACCGTGGAACTAGGGTTGCACCTGCTGGAGAGACCACCTATAAGTCGTGGGAGCATTCTCTTAGAGGACTTTTCAGGTGTTTCACTGCTTAGGAGTTTAGTTGACTAGGGGGTTTGTTCCCTCTCCTTAGCACCTAAAAAAAATTAAACAATTTTTTTGAACAATTAGAAAATCTATTTTTTTTCAACATTAATAATCAAAAGACACGATCATACATTGTGATAACAAGCAACAATACTATAAAATTAACACAAAGTCATGTTATTGAGAAAATTAATAACTCCAAGAGATGGAGTTATTACTCCTCTCTTTGGTGAATTAATATAGATTGTTAGTCCTAATTTCTCATGATTTTATAAGTTTTATGTTCAAATCAGAGAATGTGAGCTTACAACATTTTTTGTGCTAACTTGGCTAATTCTTGGTCCCTTAACATTTAGAACTTGAACTTGTGCATCAAATTGAGAAACTTATGTAATTTTCTATGATGTTAATTGGATCAAGGAGGTGGAAGAAGGTCCAAGCAAGAGAGTATGAGCAAAGTTGGAGAATAAAGGAAGAAAATCAAGCTTATTTTAGGAACAAGGAGCCTAGCCTAGGGCAAGAATTTCTTAGGCTAGGCTTGACATTCTTAGTTGATAGGAAAAAGGGAGGCAGAAAGCATTTGGCTTAGGCCCTGGCATAGGCAAGGGAAAGACTTACAGAAAAAGAAATAAAGGAATTATTTTCCATGCCCAGGCCTAAGTTTTGAGCATTAGCATGCTTGAAAATGATTTATTGCCCTAAGCATAAGTTTTCCAGGCCTAGGCCATGGTAGCTTAACTTGAATCAAAATCCGATTTTAAGTCTTAAAACCCACTTAATTATAATTAGTTTTCATTCTACACTTAGCCCCATTTTTTAGAGAGAAGTTCTAGGTTTAGGGATTTAGAGAGAGGTTTCTTTGGAGGCTTGTAGATCAAGATCAAGATCAAGGAGGAACTCAAGCTCTAGATCTATATTCTATTTCCTTTTCTCCTTTTCTATTCTTGATTTTACTTGTTATCTAATGGTTCTTTTCTTAGATATTATTTTTATATGTTTTATGGATTTCTAGATTTATATCTAAGGGAACTTTTGGATCCCAATATAGATCTTAGATAATTTGTAATATTTTGGATTTTCTATGATAATGTTATGGTTTTGTTCATTTATATCTATGCTTAATGCTTGTCATTGCTTGACTACTAATTGCATGATTTAGTTGTTTTCAAATGAATTAGATATAAGGATTTGGAAATATGGACATGGTATGAATGATACTTGTTGAATTACACTTGCATGGGTTGGGTGTATTGAATAGCTAATGAGATGGACACATATCCATTGGTCTTGCATAGCATATATTTGATATTTGTTCTTAATGAATGAAATTGCGCTAATACACATGGAAACATAGTGGGTTAGACAATGACACATAGTTAATTGACTTCGAAATATGCATTTAATTGAAAAAAGTATCGGCTAACAAAATCTAAGCATTAACTAAAATTTTTAGAATTTACATTGTATCCTAGTGAAATAGTGGGTGAAGAAAGACCCCTTGGCCTTAATCCATTGTTTTTTTTCTCCATTTTCATGTGATTTTGTGGATTTTCTTTTTTTCTTACACTTTTCTTTCTTTGTCCCATGATTCGTTTTACTTAAGCCTAAACAAAGTAATTGATTAATCGATAATATAACACTTTTCCAAATCTCTATGGAGATAATTTATTAACCCTTTATTACTTGTGCGGCTCATACTATTTCAGATTTAGTCCCCAACAAGTTTCTAGAGCTGTTGTTGGAGATTTGTCAATAATGTTTGTGTTAATTTTGAATTAATTGCTAGATTTTGACTTAAGGTTTTCTTTTCATATTTGTAGGTAGTTGTCAAGTACATGTTTCTTTTATTTTATTTTTTTAGCTTTTTTTGTTGTTTTGTCATGCTTGCTACACATTTTGCTTAAATGGAGGACTGCAAATATGAAGTAAGTTCAAGTTCTATGCATCTTTCATGTTTATGTCCTTATCAACTTAAGTCCTATCATCGTGACATATGTTCAAGTTCTATGCATCCTACATGTTTGTGTCCATATGATAAGTCACCTATTCCTTATTGGTATAATAAACAATACTCTTTATGGCAACAAGATGACATAAACCTTTAATATTTTAAAAATCACAACCAATTCTACCTTTCTATCCATGGCTATGATCAACCATCTTTTTTTATTTTCTTAGGTTTCAAGCCAAGATTGCCAATGGTAGAGGCTTGTTGCAATGTTTGAACATTTTATACAAAGGATGAAGGAACATATTCAAAGGATGGATGAAGACACTACTCGTTTAGAAATGTTTGATCATTCAATCTCAAACCAAGATTACCAATGGGATAGGCTTGTTGCAATGTTTGAACATAGCATGTAAAGGACGAAGGAACACAATCAAACGATGGATGAAGGCACTACTCATTTAGAAAGGCTTGATCATCCAATAAGTTAGTTAACTTTCCCGATTATGGAGTTGGACACAATAAAGTTCCTTAGCCTACCTATTCCTTATCTTGAGGGAGTTGATGCTTTTGATGACATATTTGACTTTGAGAAAGAACACAACTATGTTCAATCCATCACGATCTATAAGCACTGTTTGTCCTTTTATAGGCCGCAAGTATACAGATCGAATAAGTAATACAGTTTAAGAGTAGGATATCATTCCCACGAGGATTACGTTATTTCTAATGCTAAATATCAACTAATAACTTAAATAATTTTATTCAAGAACATAAAAATAGGGAAAAATATATAAACTAAATCTAAAGAATGAAATACAATAAAATTAAAATAAAGATAACATTTAGAGTTTAGGGAATCCTTCTTACCTTCTACTTCAATTGATAATATGCAACCCTTACAAGTAATATGAATGAATTGTTTAGTTAGCTTGAGAATTGAATTTAGTTAAAAGCTTATGTCTAGGTCAATCAACCATGCTTTATTTTCCTAGCTCAATATGTTTCTATGAGAACTAGCGAAAATTTCACTTATTAAGGTATATTCTTAAACACTTGTTATGCACGACTAAGAGACATATTTCTATCCCATTAGCAAATCAACTCATCCCATCATGAGAATAAAATAGAATATGTATTAACCATACATATGATCTCAAATCCAAATTCTTATGTCAAGGTTCATTAAATTTCAACAAATCACTTAAAAGTTGACCAAATAATCAAGATCATTAAGATCCATATGATTAAACAAAACCATGCTTCAATATTGTAATTGGCTATTGGACAATGAATACATATTTTGATGATAACAAACTTGAAGATGATGACAAGATTAAGCCAAAGACCAAGTTCAAAGGAAGATTAAATGATATAGCTTATAGGACTTATGGTCTTTATGTAAGAAGCCTTTTGGATATCTCAAATATGTTTTCAAATATTTAAAAATGGTTTTCACATGCTAAAATACCCAACAAACAAGTTTTGAAAAGTTAGTTATGGTGGTAGTTCAAATTTATGAAAAATAGCTAAGTTTGAGTTTAATAAAACTGACCTTTGGTTACTCTTTTGATCATATCTTTCAAAATAATTTGAGTTTTATTCTAAATTTCATTTGAAAATAGACTCAAAGATCTTTCCAATGAGTGGTCATTCACTTTAAACAGATGAGAAATGAAAAAGTTATGACCATTTAAAATCAATTTTCAAAACTAGAGTGGTTTATTCGAATAAAAGATGTGTTATTCGAATAACATACCCCAGAAAATGTTCCAAAACATGTTTTTAAAGGCTTATTTGAATAAATAATGTGTTATTTGAATAACATGACCCAGAAAATGTCTAGAACATGTTTTTAAAGGTTTATTCGAATAATAAATTTGTTATTCGAATAGAGGCGTTAAGGAACGTAACTTTTGAAAGATTTATTCAAATAACACATAGGTTATTCGAATAACCACAAGAAGAAACACACAATAACTATTTTCTATGCTTTTAATGTGATATTAAATGATACCCAATGACTCTTTTTCTTAGAACTCTATAAATACATATTTTTGGGTCATCTTTTAACAACACTCAACTATCTGAAACAATTCTTTCTTGCTTTAATTTGTGATTCATATTTTACCAAATTTCTGTGCTCTTTTTCACCAAAATTTGAGATATCCTTAGAGAGTTTCATAGAGCTTCAAATTGTATCATCTACTCCTGTGAGAGTTTCTTTTTTCTATATATTCTAATTTGTTGTACAGAGGGTGAGACATCCCTCAAAGAAATTGTAAGGGTGAGGTATCCCTGACTATCGAGGCTCAAACACAAAGAGTGAGGTATCCCAATGTATGATGAGTGCTCTATTGTGTAAAAGTTTTCAGCACTTGTTCAAGCTTGAAATGATAGTGAAAAATCTCAAGTGGTTTACTTAAGGACTGGACGTAGGCCACAAGTAGTTGGTGGCTGAACCAGAATAAATTCTGTGTTTGCTTTTCTTAATTCAAACTCCTTCATTTCTTGTATTTTAATTTTATATGCTTGAGTTGAATTTGATATTTAATTTATTTTCTTAATTTATCCCATAACCTAAGTTATTTTTGAGTAATCTACAGTAGTTGTACTTATTCCGCTACATGTGTTGTTTGAATTTATCAAAATGCATAATTTTTTAAAGTTATTTTGAAAATTTGTAATCACCCAATTCACCCCCTTCTTGGGTGATGGTTGTCATGACTAACAAGTGGTATCAGAGCTTTGTACTCTGTTGAAAGTTTAATCGCTTAGAGTTAAATATCCTTATTTGTTGGCAACCTTGAAAGTTTTTCAAAATGGAAGGTTTTGAAATTGATAAACCACCATTCTTTGATGGTGTGCATTTTGTTTATTGGAAAGCTAGAGTAAAATCTTATATGCAATCTATTGATCTACATTTATGGGATATTGTGCTTAATGGATTTATTTGCAAACCAAAACTAAACTTGGAATGCCTATGACAAGAAATGCTTTTCTTTGAACATTAGAGCTATGCAAATTTTGAGAAATGCTTTGAGTGATGAAGTTTATACTAAAATTAAGAGTTATTGTAGTGCTAAAGATATATGGGATGCTCTTAATGCTATCTATCTTTCTAACAATGATCTTTTGCATAAAGTTGTACATAGAAAGCAAGAAGAGCAAAAGTCATTGAAGGAATTTTGTTATGAAAAATATCCTTAAAATGATGTTCAATTTGAAGAGGTGGCAAAGCAAAACCAAATGGTATATACTCTTGAAGCTTTGATAGGAAAGAATAAGGATGATGATTCCCATGAAGAGTCATTGATGCAAGAAATTGAGACAACCTCTCACTTGACCCCAAAGAATTTTGAGGTAAATGATAATTATCTTGATTATGGTCCTTCCTATTTGAGCTATAATGTGCATATGATGAATTGTGTGATGATATGTTGAATTTAGAGAATAAAAACTTATCTTGTTTGGAAAACATTTCTTCTATTGAAATTGAAATTGAAACTTTGAAAAATGAATATGTTTTTCTTAATGAGCAAATGCCTTTGAAATGTGAAACCTCAACTTCTTGTGAAAAATGCATTGATTTAGAAAATCAAGTTGAGGACTTATATTCTAAATTCGCCAAAGCTAATGATTCTAATTGCTTACATTCCATGCTTATTAATGAGAATAAAATTAGTTTTATTCCATGTGAAAATTCAAGCAAGGCTTATGAAAAAAATAATTTAGAATATAAAAATAACAAAAGGCTTAAGTTTTTCAAAAATGATATTCAAAAGATCAAGCCATCATTAAATTCAATTGTTTGTAATTTTTGTGGTCATTTAGGACATATTTCTTATTTATATAATTATAGAAGAAATCCTTATATGAGAAATTATATGGTATAGGTTCCTAAAAATATTAAAGGCCCTAGTACTAACATTCAAGGATCCAAAATAAAGTGGGTACCAAAATGTCCTCCTAGAGTTTCAGTTTTACAAAAAATTTCTCAAAAGGATGGACAAATTGGTCAAAGAAAAGATAAATCATCAAGGAGAATACTTTCAAAGCCCAATGGTAGAAATTTTGGTCAAAGAAGGAATATGACTTCAACCAAAGTTTCTCAAGTATAAAATGTAGAACTTGTAAAGTTCAAGACTCCAAAAGAGAACCAATGAGTAAGAAAAAGTATCTCCTTGATTACCAAGGCCTAGGTATCAAAAACTTTTTCCTCTTATGAACACTCACTTGTAAAGTCAATGCATTTGAGGTATATTCCTTGTAGGCCTTAAGTGATTAATAGAATCATGTGTATTTAGAAAAATTTAAATATTATGTTTAGCACATGATTATATTCGTTCTTATTGTACCATAGTTCGTTAATTTGTTATATATATTGGTACATAAAGTTTTACAATGTCTATGTATGCTTGTTATGCTTTAAAATTGTCTATATATCATGAAAATAAGCATGCTATCAACTATGTGCTTAATGACAATTGATTATTTAACTTGTTATGCTTAGTTTACATATTATGAAAAAATTGATCTTTATGAGAGCATAATGAATTAATAGTAAAAAACTAACACACAAAGACCCAAGAAAATTTGGGTATCAAAAGTCAAAAATTGAAGTATGTTATAGGTATGTTTGAAAGTCAAGAGATGACTTTAGCATCTTGAAAGTGGCCACTGCAAGCACAAGACCAGAAATTATTCCAAGCTTTCTTCCTTGTCTCCATGAAGCTTGGACTTGCAATTTTTGGATAAGTAAAAACTTGTATTATGCTTTTCTAGCTTTATGTCTTAAAAATATTTCTACATGTTAATATGTTAGATAAAGTATGCTCCTTGTTTGAAATGACATGTTTGATGACAATATCCTTGAGCTTGAGTTTTTGATCAATCATATTGAATACTTGTGTTTATTACTTTATCATTAATTTATTACTCTTGAATTATTACTGACTTGAGCATTGGAGATATCCCAAAACTTATTTTGCAGGTATCTCATTTTTGGATATGTTTCCTTCTCTCTAATTGTATCTCTGTATGCGCCTATTATTATTTTTCTGATAATTTTATTCGAATAACCCTGTGGCTATTAGAATAAACAAAGTCAGCTACTCAAAGAAATGTGTTGCACATCTATGTTATTCGAATAAAATTCAATTTATTCGAATAACTTGAATCCAGCAACTACAGTCTGTGTGTTTTATATTTGTGCCATTCGAAGAAAATAAATTTTATTCAAATAAACTGATATCTAAATCAATTTCTCACATCTTTTGCCTTCTGTCTTATTCGAATAAAAGGCTTCTTATTCAAATAATGCTCTATCAACAGAGGCCAATATTCTCTTGTTCTATTCGAATAACTAGTTGTTCATTCGAATAAAACTTGGCATAAAGCCAAGTCTGGATGCTGTGTTATTCGAATAACAATAATGTTATTTGAATAAAACTTATCAGAAAGACATTTCTGAGTGCTATGTTATTGGAATAATAACACTGTTATTCAAATAATGCTTGGCAGAAAACCAAGTCTATTTGTTTTTCAAAAGTTTATTCGAATAAAGAACCTTTTATTCAAATAAACACAATCTGTATGAAAGGTTCTGTTGCTTCATCTCTCAATAATTTGTTGTATATGCTGAATTCTTTATAATTGGATTGAAAATGCAAATGCTTAACCAAATGTAATTAGATATTCTTTTGATGAACATATGTACTTGACTAAATTAATCAATGAAATGAAATATCTTTTGCCCTTGTGAACTTATTTGTTGTTTTGCCTTATTGTTTTGAATGCTTATTTGCTTATGAGTTTGGCATAATGACTAACCTCCATAGATTCAAAATTGATGGATACCAAAGAAAGTACTTTGAATTGTATTGTAAGGTGATAACTACCTCAAGCAAGCATTTAAATGGAATAACTTTATTCAACTTGAGGATAGTAAAATTTAAAAAGATTTAACTTTTAAAAGGGGTGCAAAGAATCTCTATTCCCTCATGAAAACTTAAAGCTTGGAAGTTGGAGTCACCTACAAAAACTCAAAGAGTACACTTTTGGTGACATCAATCTTTTATTCTTATTTATACTTTAAATTGAATATTATGTGATATTTGGAGAAATAGAGAGTTATTTTTATGTCTTTACATGTCTTACATGATCATTATTTGCCTAAAAATGCCTAAATAAGTTTTGATGATGATAATATGTTTCTTGATAAACTTGAATCATGCCTTAAAATGCTTAAACTATTTTTTTTTTTGGATTCAAGTGCATATATGTTTCATGCATTCTTGTTAGAGCTAACATTGCATGGTTGATAATGTGATACATGTTTTATATTATATATCAACCTAAATTATGCTCATAAATGGGCTTACATGATATTTGATGCTAACATTTTTTTAAAGAACTTTTAAACTTAGCTTTGCAAGTCGTTTTATGTGTTTCAAATATAGCTATTAGATTTTTACATAAAAGCATATGTGGATAAATGAGAAAAGTTGAATGAAATTCAAATGAAAAGGAAGATAAAGAAGATTTTCTTCAAGTGCAATGAAATGAAGAATTCAAAGGAAGAAAGCTCAAAGTCAAAGGACCAATAAATAAGGAGCATCATTCTTTATCTAACTCAATAAGTATCTCTATCCCTTAGATTTTGTGGTATTCTATATGGATTGTATGATACTTGTTGATAAATTGATCTTAAAATTATTAGATGCTTTTCTTACATGAGAAGTATGCTTAGCATTGACAAAGTGCCTAATTAGATATTAACTTGCTAATTTTGTCATTGCATATAGGATAGATGATGTTAGTTCTATACATGCTTTGATCCCTATAGTATATTTCATCAAAGTGAATGTTTGATATCTATGATTCTCTTGATCTATGGCAGAATACTAAGAAATAGCTAAATGTAATTGGACTGCAAATATAAATGATTGTTTTGATGACTATATAATGTAATTGGCAGATTAATGAATGAATATATGTTCCTTTGAACTTCTTTGTGGTTGATATACTGAATAGTGTGTTTACCTTACTAAAATTATAATATTTGACATTGTTGTTATTCTGGTCTGCTATGAATAAATATATCTTGTTAGACTTGAATATACTTTGTTTTAACTCTATGCTTTCTTTTGCACCATCTTTTTTATTATGATAAAAGGGGGAGAAAAAGCTTAAGTACATATGGTTTGAGCATATTTTTGAGAAAAGACAGGTTATTGTAAAATGATTTTTGGGATTCCAAAAGTAAGGGGGAGTTGCCCACATCTCTAATATAAATAACCTCTTACGAAAAAGAGGGGGAGTAAGTTTCTCTAAAAACTTTGTGGATTCTAATTTAATTAAACTAATTCTTTTTTCAATGATAGTTTGTCATCATCAAAAAAGGGAGAGAATGTAATTGGATATTGGACAATGAATACATGTTTTGATGATAACAAACTTGAAGATGATGACAAGATCAAGCCAAAGACCAAGTTCAAAGGAAGATTAAATGATATAGCTTATAGGACTTAGGGTCTTTATGTAAGAAGCCTTCTGGATATCTCAAATATATTTTCAAATCTTTAAAAATGATTTTCACATGCTAAAATACCTAACAAATAAGTTTTGAAAAGTTAGTTATGGTGGTAGTTCAAATTTATGAAAAATAGCCAAGTTTGAGTTTTGTAAAACTGACCTTTGGTTACTCTTTTAATCATATCTTTCAAAATACTTTGGGTTTTGTTATAAAATTTCATTTAAAAATAGACTCAAAGATCTTTCCAATGAGTGATCATTCGCTTTAAACGGATGAGAAATGAAGAAGTTATGACAATTTAAAGTTAATTTTTGAAACCAGAGTGGTTTATTCGAATAAAGGATGTGTTATTCGAATAACACACCCCAGAAAACGTTCCAAAATGTGTTTTTAAAGACTTATTCGAATAACAAATATGTTATTTGAATAACACGACTCAGAAAATGTTCCAGAACATATTTTTGAAAGTTTATTCGAATAACAAATCTGTTATTCGAATAGAGGTATTAAGGAACGTAACCTTTGAAAGGATTTATTCGAATAACACACAGGTTATTCAAATAAACACGAGCAGAAACACACAACGACTATTTTCTATGCTTTAAATGTAATATTAAATGATACCCAATGGCTTTTTTTCTTAGAACTCTATAAATACATATTTTTGGGTCATCTTTTAACAACACTAAACTATCTGAAACAATTTTTTCTTTCTTTAATTTGTGATTCATATTTTACCAAATTTCTGTGCTCTTTTTCACTAAAATTTGAGATATCCTTAAAAAGCTTAATAAAGTTTCAAATTGTATCATCTACTCCTGTGAGAGTTTCTCTTTTCTATATATTTTGATTTGTTGTAAAGAGGGTGAGACATCCCTCAAAGAAATTGTAAGGGTGAGGTATCCCTGACTGTCGAGGCTCAAGCACAAAGGGTGAGGTATCCCAAGGTGTGGTGAGTGTTCTATTGTGTAAAGCTTTCAAGCACCTGTTCAAGCTTGAAGTGATAGTGGAAAATCTCGAGTGGTTTACTTGAGGACTGGACGTAGGCCACAAGTGGTTGGTGGCTGAACCAGGATAAATTCTGTGTTTGCTTTTCTTAACTCAAACTCCTTTATTTCTTGTATTTTAATTATATATGCTTGAGTTGAATTTGATATCTAATTTATTTGCTTAATTTATCCTATAACCCAAGTTATTTTTGAGTAATTTACAGTAGTTATACTTATTCCGCTACATGTGTTGATTGAATTTATTAAAATGCATAATTTTTTAAAGTTGTTTTGAAAATTTGTAATCACCCAATTCACCCCCCTCTTGGGTAATAGTTGCTATGATTAACAAATATAAACTTAAAGAAGTACAAAATCATCAATATCCATAGAAAGATTAAAAATAATCCCTAAATATAACTTAGCTACTCATTAAACACGAAAATATAACCACAAAAATAATGTTCATGATAAGGGAAGAGAACAAAGTAAAGAGAAAATGAAGGAAGCTCATGTATGTGATCTTTGATGCTTGAATCTCCTTCCATGAAGAAGATGACCTTCAACCTTTCTCCTTTTGGCTTCTCTTATCCTCAAACTTGAACCTTAGCCGCAACTTCTCTAAAACTAAAAGGCTTTTTTTTTACCAAAACTAATAAAATAATATTTATAGGCTCATAAAACAGGTTCACGCTGCGGCACGTATTCAATTTAGGTCACCACACTGTGGCATACGCTCCTTTACGTTGCGGCAGTCAAGCCTCGGTTTCTCTGTATGCAGTAGGGGAATGCACCACGCCGTGACATTACCATGCCTGCATCGCGACGTGAGATGTTGAACTTCACACTTGGCTTTCTTTTCCAATTTTGGTCAAAATCATCTAAATTTCAGCTTGATTGGAGCCTTTCCTATAATAGAGAAAACACCAAGTTACTCACAATTTTAATTTCACTTAGTCACTTACAAAATATGTACAATTTGCTCAAAACTATATAGGAAGATATCCAAACAAAATTTGACAAATATAAGCCTCAAACCTTCTATATATGCATCATAACAAGGACTAAGCATCCTTTATAGCACAAATATATGGCACAAATAACTACATTTTATGGAGTTATCACACCCCCAAACTTATATTTTTGCTAGTTCTTAAGCAAAGCAAAGTATGATTAAATAAACATGCTTGACAATTATGCTTCAACATACACTTAGCAAATATATTATAATTTCAATTTTACAATTAAACCACAACCAATGTAGAATGATTGTATAACCCTCAAAAAGTACAAATATCTCATAATCAGCTCTACACATACACAATCCTTAACAAGCTAAGACATTCTTTTATGCAATTAACATATTTCTACAAATATGCAAGATAAACTTTTCCTAGTCAAATCATACTCATCCAGATAAGTTTATGAGCATACATGTATATAAATCATATAATCCACAAAATTGATCCTAAATTCTCTCTCCATTAATGTAAATCACACACAACTGATGATCAAAAGAGACTTTAACAGCTTGTAATGTAAGGTAAATGGGTATGGGTGTATGAATAAATAGGGAAATGATACAATACAAATATTGAAAAACATAAACATGTTATTTCAAGACTTGACCCTCCAATTGATATTAGTAGGGTATTCAAAAATGAAAGAAGAAAACTCGCCAGAACCATTCAATGCTTTTAGTACTTTTCTCTTCTTATGTCATTCCCTTAGTTTTTTATTTTATTTTGCAAAGCAATGCCTTTTTTTTCTTTGACTGCATCTGATTCATTCAGGCTCATTTTGTATATGCATTAATACCCCTAATCACTAGACTCACTTTAAGAAATAACGTATTATGTACTCAACAAACAATGGTGGTATGAAGAAAATGTAATGCTTTCATATGCATTATAATGGTTACAGGGTAAGGAATACGAAGATGATGAAAAACATATAAGGCCGAACATTTATAAAGCTTCAGAAAAGGACCTATGGATATAATCATGTTAGGGTAAGCTTTGAAGGCTCAATCGGTCCAAATAATTCCCTAATCATTTCCTCAATCATGCATAATCTAATATTTCGCCTCAAAAGAGTTTAAAAACAATTTCAAGGATGATAATCGAAACTCTACATGTACATCCATAAACTTTCTCTAGACAAGCACTCATATCATTTTCAAAGTTACACATGCATATAAGTGGGATGTAAATCATGTATAAAAAATGACTAAATTGTTTCACATGTTTCATGATCGCAAATGGTTTCACTGAAAAAGGGGGAACATAACAACCTTTTATATCATTGTAACACCTAAACTACACCAGTAATTGGCAACATGTCATGCATTCAAATAGATCTAACCTTTTTTTTTCAATTCAAGCATGCATAATATCATGTGCATAATGTTAAAAATTGAAAAAATTTCTCAAAACCAATAAATAATAGCCAAAACAATATAGAAACATGATAATATGGTGGCTATCACTACTGCATACAGTAAATATCATCACATGTTATACATTCAACTTTATAATATTCAATACATGTAATGATACTCCCCTAAACCAAAGTGAGACAGCGTCCTCACTGTACATGGTGCATAGGGTATCTAAACCTGTCAAAAATATTTACACTATTAGTCTGAGCATACTTAAAATATAGAAAAACATGAAAAATAAAAGAAATATGTACAAAACAAAGTTGCATGCCGCGGTATAAAATAGCCACACTGCAACACACATAAAAAACCCAGTAATGTTGCAACATCAAACAGCCATGCCACGACATTCTTGAACATTCAAACTTACGCCATGACATTAACAGCTACGACGCAACGTCTTTCATCATAAAATAATTTTTTTTTTGGTTTTACAGGCACGCCACGGCGCAAATGTGTGCACGCTGCGACGTTGAGCTCCTCTACATTTTGGCCTGAAATGCCAGTGCACCGCGACGTTAACAAGGCATACACAGCGACGTGAGGAGACTGTCTGCAGAATTCTATAGCAAAATCAATTTTACTACTGGTTCTGCTCCAAATGGGTCTCCAGCACCTATAAAACTTATCCAAAAGGCTAAATTACATTATGTACAACAAAATATAATAAAACTATAAAATCAACATACTCTCTATTTAATGCAGAAAGTAAAGAAAAAAAAACATAAACTTAGGTTCCTTCCCAAGAAGGGCCTGATTTACAGTCCCAACAAGACTTAGCATAGATGAGAGACCTTCTTATACTTGATTATAAGTTCTCCTTTTGAGGAGTCGTGAATTCCCTCAAAGGCCTCGTATGACTATGATCATCCACCATTATTATTGTACCTTAAAACACAAAAGATTGAAAACTTAAATTAAAATGAACTATACAAAACTTGAATTAGAACTACATAAGCTCATTGTCAATATTAGCAATACAGAAATTAACCGTTATTCCCGGAAATGGCGCCAAAAACTTGTTTGTCCCTTTATAGGCTGCAAGTGCACGGTCAAACAAGTAATACAGTTTAAGAGTAGGATATCGTTCCCATGAGGACTACATTGTTTCTAATGCTAAATATCAATCAATCGCTTAAATAATTATATTCAAGAACATAAAAATAAGAAAAAAACATATAAACTAAATCTAAATACTGAAATGCAATAAAATAGAAATAACGATAATGTTTAGAGTTGAAGGAATCCTTATTCACCTCTTACTTCAATTAGTAATATACAACCCTTACAAGTAACATGAATGAATTGTTTAGTTAGCTTGAGAATCTAATTTAGTTAAAAACATATGTCTAGGTCAATCAACGATGTTAACTCACTATGTTTCCATGAGAACTAGCACAAAATTCACTCATTAAGGTCTATTCTCAAACACCTACTATGCATGGCTAAGAGGTATATTTCTATCTCATTAGCGAATCAACTCATCCCACTATGAGAATGAAGTCAAACATGCATCAACCATACATATGATCTCAAATCCAAATTACTATATCTAGGTTCATTAGATTTCAACAAATCACTTAAAAGTTAACTAGACAATCAAGAGCATTAAGATCTATATGATTGAACAAAATCATACATCAATATAAACTTAAAGAAGTACAAAATCATCAATATTCATAGATAGATTCAAAGTAATTGTGGAAATAAGTTTGTCCCAAATAGTTTTATATGTTAAGTTTTGATGATGACAAATACAAGACAAAAAGAACACTTTGCTTATGTTCTTTGGTGCATCTTATATAGAGCATATCCATTAATAATTGATAAATATCTTATTTGGATATGTATATGAAAGTTTTATATGCATGTTAAATTAACTAGAGTTATACATTTATGAATCATGCATATAAAAATATTGAATTATGAATTTGGACTAATTATGCTTGTTTAAGTGAGTAATACTTTGTAGGATAGTCCAAGCACCAAGAGTGAGCATTGCAACAAGAAAGCAAAAGATCTCAATCAAGCTCAACACAAGAAGAAGGTGATTAAACATATGTCTTTGAAGAATGTTTTTAATGATAACAAACATGAAGACAAAATGAAGATGATGGGAAGACCAAGTCCAAGATCTTTTAAGAATAGCTTTAGGACTTAGAGTCTCTTTGTTCGAGGATCTCTTTGGATATCTCCTAGTGCATCAAGATAAAACAAAAATGTTTTTCTTAAATTTATACCAAAACTGTTTTGATCTTGAAAATAACTTTAAAATGTTTTGGTGTTTTTGATAAACTTTCTGGGATGTTTTTCAAGCTTTTAGAACTGTTTTATAAATTGAGTTATTTGAATAACTTATTGGTTATTCGAATAAAGCTTCAATATTGGCTGCTGCGTGACTCTGTGTTTTAAAGTGTTATTCGAATAACACTTCTGTTATTCGAATAAGAGTTTTCAGAATGGCTTATTTCATATTAGCTATTCGAATAACTCGTTAGTTATTCGAATAGAACTGTTTCCCAGAAAGGTGTTTTAACCAGTGTTATTCAAATAAACTTAGAGTTATTCGAATAACCAGTTTTCTAAAGGAAATTCTTTGTGGCAGTGTTATTCGAATAACACGAAGGTTATTCGAATAACCAGTTTCAGAAACATTTTTAAAAGAATGTGTTATTCGAATAGCCAAAGGCTTATTCGAATAAACACGGTAAACACAGATCCGAATATAGAAACTAACGGACACTTTTTTCATATTAATCATGGAATTAATTTCTTACAACTGCTATTTTCTATCCGACTCTATAAATTGAGACCGTGGGTCTCATCTGCAAGTAGCCCAACTATTTGTTTAATTTGCGCTTGCTCTAAAAAATGTGATTTACAATTTACACTTATTTTCTGTGCTCTTTTTGCTGAAACTTTGAGATATCCTTTGAGAGCCTCTTAGCACTTCAAATTGTATTATTTACTCTGAGTGAGAGTTTCTCTTCATCTATATTTCTATTCTTCTATATTGAGGGTGAGGTATCCTTCAAGATTTGTATAAGGGTGAGGTATCCCTTCAAGGTTTGTATAAGGGTGAGGTATCCCTGCAGGCTGAGACTTTAGCACAAGGGCAGAGTTTCCCTGTATGTGAAAAGTGCTATTTTATGTAACGGTTACAAGCACCTATTGAAGCTTGTATACATAGTGAAAAATCTCGGATTGTTTTCGAGGACTGGACGTAAACCACAAGTGGATTAGTGGTCGAACCAGGATAAATATCGTGCCTGCTTCTCTCTTCTCAATCTCTCTATTTTACGTAATTTTATATTATTGCACATTTATTTATTTGCTGTTCTTAAAGCTTTTATTCTTCATCTTGCAATTCCTTTTCTTTTATTTAATAGCTTAAATATTTGTGTTTATTTTAAGAGCATTTGTGAAAAGTTTTTAATACCCAATTCACCCTCTCTTGGATAATGGTTGCCATGACTAACAGTAATCACTAAATATAGTTTAGCTACTCATTGAACATGAAAATAAAACCACAAAAATCATGTTCATGATAAAGGAAGAAAAGAAAGTAAAGAGAAAAGAAAGGAAGCTCATGGATGTGATCTTTGATACTTGAATCTCCTTCCATTAAGAAGATGGCCTCCAACCTTGCTCCCTTTGGCTTCCTTTTAACCTCAAACGTGAACCCTAGTCGTAGCTTCTTTAAAACTAAAAAGCCTTTTTTTTACTAAACTAATAAAATAGTATTTATAGGCTCAAAAAATAAGCTCACATCGCGGTGCGTATTCAATTTAAGTCACCACACTGCAGTATACGCTCTTTTGCGCCATGGTGCTCAAGCCTCGAGTTCTTTGTATATAGCAAGGGAATGTACCATGCCGCGACATTAACATGTCTGTGTCACGGCGTGAGATGTTAAACTTCACACTTGGATTTCTCTTCCAATTTTGGTCCAAATCCTCCAAATTTTAGCTTGATTAGAGCCCTTCTTGTAATGGAGACAACACCAAGTTACTCACAGTTGCAATTTCACTTAATCACTTACAAAATATCCACAATTTGCTCAAAATCATATAGGAAGATATCCAAACTGAATTTGACAAATATAAACCTTAAACCTTCCATAAATGCATCATAACAAAGACTAAGCATCCTTTATATCACAAATATAGGACACAAATAACTACATTTTATGGAGTTATCAAGCATCATGACCATGTTGAATTTCTAGATGATGATGATGATGATATTGAGGTTCTAGAAGGCATTGATCAAGAATTAGATAAGAACCTTGAAGCATGGGATAATACAAATTTTAGAGGAGGATATTCCCCCTCCAGACCCTAATGTGTCTACCCTTAACCTTAAAATTAAGGAGCTTGCAATAAAAGAGCATGTGCCTAGGGCTTTAGTTCTTCATAGATTAGTAAGCTTAAATGATAAGTCACATAGTAGTAATAGTGTAGAGGTGTACACAAATATTGAAATTACTTTTCCTTCTCTTTTGTCTTTTGTGAGTTTGTAGTATTTAATTCTTCTTGTATATACATTAATCTTTTGCTTAATTATGTATGTTAAATATTTAATAAAACTTCTTCTCATACATATAATATTCATTTTTTATACTTTTGATTGAGATGGGAGGACTGTTTGTAGTTAGCTAGTGTTATAGAGAGACCACTTAAGTGTCTCCCCGAATTTAGAGTCTTTGTAGGGGTGTATATAGTATTAGTCAACAAAAGAATAGAAAGATATTAAAAATAAAAAGCTAAACATATTTCTTTTGAGTCTTTTTGCAGGTCATTGGTCATGGTAGGAATCACTATTGTGCATGAGGAAATGGAGCATCATATCCTTCGTAATTCAAGCCACCATGAGCTACTCACCTAAAATGTCCAGCCAGGACTATAAATAAGGTGGTTCTTGTTAGGCAACATAAGTTTTCTAAGCTCTCTTAGTTTAGGGTGCTTTGTTTTACTTTTAAGTTTTCCTTTGCTTATGAATTTTCTTGTGTAGTGAGATTAGGGTAGTGAATTTATCTTTTAATTATACTTTCTCAATACCTTTAGTCATTTAACTTAGTTTTGGGGTGGTTTTTGTAGGACCAATGGCATGGAGTAGCAACAAGGAGGTAGAGTTGGTGGTAATTTGTAACAAAATGCTACAAAAATTATGCAATTTATAGCCTACACTTAGACTTGGAATTTCTTGGCCAAGGCATGCCCTTATTAATTTCTCTTAGTCACCCATCACAGAGAACACCACACTTAGGTTAGGAAATTCTAGGCCTAGGCATAGAAGCCATCAATTTTTCAAGCCAAAAATATGCCTAAGTATGATTTTTTTATGCTTAGGTGTGGCTTTCTCAATGCATTCACATAGCTTTTTCCATGCATAAACATGGAAAACCATACCTAGGCATGGATTTTTCATGTCTCATATATATATATATATATATATATGAGGAGGGATCAACTTACACCAGTGTAAGTCTTTTTTTTCTTACACTCATTTTGAATCGTTAATTTCACTTTCATCTAATGGTTGAGATTATTTCATTAAAGGTAACCATTAGATGAAAGTGGAACTAACAGTCAAAAATGAGTGTAAGAGAAAAAAGACTTACACTGGTGTAAGTTGATCCTCTCTCTCTCTATATATATATAATTAGGCTAAGAATTTAATGCTTTCCTACACTAGACTTTCATTCTCACTCCATAGAATTTTTGTGCAGATCTTGTGTAGCTTGAACCATGGATTTTTGCTAAGGTTGGACGTCCATGCTCTAGCCCACTTGGTCCCCAACTCAGGGAATCTTTCTTCCCTTTATTATGGAATTTCTTTCATTATTTTTCTTGTTTTGATGTTTGTTGAACAGTGAATACACTATTTCCCTTATGTTTGGGGGGGGGTGTTTTACTATATTTTGTTTATATTGAGTAGTTTGTTTTAGTTGTGAAATGTCATCCAAGTTAGTAATCTTAGATGTCATTAGAACATGCATTGTCGGTAGTTTTGGAAAAATGTGATAATGCCTAAGCTAAAGATCATTTTGCGAGATAATAACTTGAATATGTGAGATGACCACCCAATGATTAAGTAAGGCATGAAAACAATATTAATGATCAAGAATTGTATATAAGTCTTTATGCTAGTGGATTACTTGGAATCCCCCTTATTATGCATTAACCTTTTCTAATTCAAGCATATATGAACTTTTATAATAGTTTGTCACCACATATGGAAATAAATGCTTAAGCATGCATATGAGATGAATTCTTTTGGATCACATGGGTTGTTTCTACTCTCTGGCGATGAAGTCTTAGGTAATAACATCTAATAGACACCAATTGGTTGAACTAAATGAATTCAATATATAATCACCCAAAAAAAAAGGAAAAGAGAGAAAGAAAAGGAGAAAAGAATGTAAAAATAATAATAATAATGAATAAAGAATAAGGATTGGTTTGTAGGGGGTAGAGGGGTATGATGTGTGGAGGAGGTGTACAGTCACTAGTTCAAGTCTCTTGCATCCCATGACTTGATCTAATTAAATAAAAAAAATATAAAAAGTGTGCTTATATATGATTGATTGGTTCTTGAAAGTGTGTTATCTAAGATGAGTAGAAAGAAAGAAGAAAACAAAACTTGAGATTCATAAATTGAATTGAGTATGCATGTTTATAACTTTGTTTGCATATGTGTGGCATGACTAGGAAGAGAGTGAGCATATGTGGAAATTGGGGAGTGCATGGATATTGGGGGGATGCCTTGATAAAAGACCCGTGTCAGAGCATTTGTGTGAAATTCTTACTTATCCAAATTGACATGATTGTAGTGCATTGACATTTTTTGCTTACAAGATGATCTAGGTAATGACATTATTATTATTATTTCAACCATAATGTCTTCCTTTCTTAAGCTCAGTTTGCTTGAGGACTAGCAAACAATTAGGTTTGGAGGTGTGATACCTCCAAGAAATGAAATTATTACTCCTATCTTTGGTGTGTTAATTTAGATTGTTAGTCCTGATTTCCCATGATTTTATAGGTTTTATGTTCTAATTGGAGAATGTGAGCTTACAACGCTTTTTGTGCTAACTTGGTTAATTCTTGGACCCCATAATATTTAGAACTTGAACTTGTGCATCGAATTGAGAAACTTATGTAATTTTCTATGATATTTTATAGGTTTAATTGGATCAAGGAGGTGGAAGAAAGACCAAGTAAGAGAGTAGGAGCTAACTTGGAGAAAAAAGTAAGAAAATCAAGCTTATTTTGGGAAGAGAAGCCTAGTGTAGGCCAAGAATTTCTTGACTTAGGCTTGACATTCTTGGCTGATAGGCAAAATGGAGGCAGATAGAGTGTAGCCTCCTAACCTAAGCGTGGGAAAGACTTGCTGAAGAAGAAACAAGGAATTGTGTTCCACGCCTAGGCCTGAATTTCCTGGCCTAGGTGTGGAGCATTAACATGCTTGAAAATGAGTTCGTGGCCTATGCAAGAGTTTTCCTAGCCTAGGCCAGGGTAGCTTGACCTAGATCTTAGTCTCATGTTAAGGCTTAGACCCCACATAATTGTAATTAGTTTCAAATCTACACTTAGCTCCATTTTAGAGAGAGAAATTTTGGGTTTAGGGATTTAGAGATAGGTTCCTTCGGAGGCTTGTAGATCAAGATCAAGGAGGAGTTCAAGTTCTAAATTCATATTCTAGTTTCTTCTTTCCTTCTCTATTCTTGATTTTACTTTTTTTCCAATGGGTCTTTTCTTAGATCGTGTTTTTATATTTTTTATGGATTTCAAGATTTGTATCTAGGGGATCCTTTGGATCCCACTATGGATCCTGGATAATTTGTAATATTTTGAATTTTCTATGTTAATACTATGATTTTATTCATTTATATCTATGCTTAATGCTTGTCATTGCTTGGCCACCAATTGCATGGACATGGTATGAATGATGCTTGTTGAATTACACTTGCATGGGTTGGAAGTATTGATTAGTCAATGGGATGGACACATACCCATTGACCTTGCATAGCATGTGTTCGAAATTTGTTCTTAATGAATAAAATTATACTAATTCACATGAACACATAATGAGTTAGGCAATAACACATGATTAATTGACCTAGAAATAGACATTTAACTAAAAAAAGGTATTGATTAACAAAATCTAAGCATTAATTAGAACTATTGGAATTTACATGTATCCAAGTGAAGTAGTAGGTGAAGAAAAACCCTTTTGGCTTTAATCCATTATTATTTCTCTATTTTGGTGTGCTTGTGTGGATTTTCTTATTTTCTTACATTTTTCTCTCTTTGTCCCTTGATTCGTTTTGCTTAAGCCTAAACAAAGTAATTGATTAATCATTAATACAGCACTCTTTCAAATCCCTATGGAGACAATATCCTTTATTCACCCTTTATTACTTGTGTGGTTTGTGTGCTTGCAGATTTAGCCCCAACATAGGCCAAACATGCTTAAACAAGAAATATTGATTCTAAGTAACCCAAATGAGCGAATTCAAAATATTTCCTATTTATTTAATTTTTGTATTTTGATTTGTTTTTTAGTTTGAGCTTTTTTTTTTCACTTTACTTGCCTAGTCATACATTTTACTATTATCTTATGCCTTATTTTTTATTTATTTCTGTTTTAACTCCTTTTTTAACATAAGAAAGCCTAATCCATTAGAGTGAGAGAGAAAAAAAAACTTTAGTCTAATGAAAAGCAAATCTTTGGCCCTTTAAAAAAAATTTAAAATCCTAATCCAAGTGACAAGTGTAGAACCCAAACCCAATTTCTTAAACAAAATCTAGTTTAAAACAAAATCACCCATTAAACCCCAAATTAAAACTTTTGAAATAAAAAATCTTAAACATAACTAGTGTGAATAACCAAGACATAAGGAATGAAAGTGAGTTGTTGGTCAGGGGCTTTGTTTGGTGGGTTACATAGAGGTAAGACGGGTTTTGGAAGCGCGTGGAGGTGGAGAAGGAGGACTTCAATGGTTCGTCAACTTCTAGATGGTACAGCTCATGAAATGGGTTTTGTATGGGTGGAGCGGCCATTGCTGGTATTTTGCTATGAGGGTGGTTCAGTGGCTTGTGGCTTGAGATGGGGATGTTAGACGGTGGTGACTCAAGGTGCTTGTGATGTCTAGATCGTGGTTGAGGGTGATTGGTTGATGATAAGGTGGAAGATATGGTGTTGGCTTTATTATGCTGATTTTTATTTATTTATTTATTTATTGTATTCTTTGTTTGGTTTTGCTTACTGTTCTTGTGTAGTGCAGGGTAGGGGTGTAAATGAGTTAACTCAAGTTGAACACTTGAAGCTTAGGCTTGACTTGTGAAAAAAAATGCTACTCAATATTGACTTTTTTATTTAAATGAGCCAAATTTAAAGCATGGACTTGATTTGTTTTAAAAAAATGAAACTTGAGCTTGACTTGTTTATCTCGTCTATAACTTGATTATTTATATTTCCTTTATCAAATTACTCCTTTGAAGTATTTTTTAAATTTATTAATTTAGTATTTGATAGACATCTTTAAGTTAGAAGATGAAGTAAAAATGAAAAAAGAGTAGAAGACTCTTAAAAAATTAAGTTAGTTTAGTAGTACATAATAATATATAAAATTACAATTTTGTAAATAGAATTAAAATTTACTATGTAATAGTAATATATAAATTATTATTATTTATTCTTTTTCTTATGTAAAATTACAATTTTTTTTGTGATTATATATATATATATATAATCTATTCACAAACTTTTAATGTCAAGCTTATGAAGTTTGGACTTAGCTCATTTATATAATGAAGCCAAAATTCAAGCTTGAGTTTGTTTGTTTTGTTAAATAAACGAGCTCGATCAAGTATTTAACAAGTCAAAAATGAATAATTCACGAATAGCTCAACTCATTTACACCCCTTGTGCATGGGTTGTGTTTGGTATTGCTGTGTTTTTATGGAGGATGCTTTAATTGATGAGGTGATTTATGATTCTGGTAGTGAATGTTGTGTAGTGTTGATGAATTTGGGTTTTGTGATGTTGTTGATGTGTGTACTAATTTGGAGATTGTTATGGTTGAATGATGCAATGGAATGACTTTCTAGGCATGGGAGGAAGGTAACTATGGCCGAGGGTGCTAGTTCAATGGCTTTGGTGTAGGTATAGCTTGCTGTTATGGGTGTTGTGTGCTACTACTTGTACTTGGAAAGTTAGTGCAGAGATTTTTGTTGTGATGTGTCAATGAAAGGTGCCATATATATGTGAATGTGTGGAAGCTTGCTTTAGGTTTGTTTGAGTGAGTGTATTCTACTATGTAAGTGTAAGTGAGTGGATGGGTGAACAAAACGTAAGGTGAAGATGAATGATTGTGTGCTAATGGAGGTTGGCTCACTTAGTCAACCTTCCACTCATGACAACATGACTTGATTTGATTTGATTTAGGAATCAAATTTTGTATTTAAAACTTATAATAAAATAGGATTTGAATTAATTTGAAAATTAATTGCTTATGTTTTGAACTCATTAAAATATGAATTAATTTGATTTGATTTTATCATTTTACATTTTAACCATTATGAGAGATAATTAGAGGTAATTATTTTGGATAAAATAGTCTACTTATTTTAAATTAAATTAAATCTTAATAAATCCTGTCAAATTTGATGGAATTTATAAATCAAAAGGAATGAAATTTATAGGATTTAAAAATCAAATCATTTCTTATTTTTTTACATTCCAAATACAAAATTTGATTTACAAATCAAATTATTTCTTATTTTTTTACATTTCAAACACACTCTTAAAACTTTCATTGACAAAACATTCAACAGTAAATATAGATATGAAAATTCCAAAAAAAAGGGTGGGAAGAACTACCTCTAATCCTATAAGCCTCAAATGATCCTTCTTTTCTTGCAAAATGCTTCACCCCTCTTTTTCCTTAACTCGTTGCTTATCACTAAAATCCTTCAGGAAGACTAGCCCAAAGCCCCTTCTTTCTCTCTTTTCTATCAATCTCTATCTCAGTATCTCACTCAAAAATTTCTTTCCAAGCTCCCATTAGCACTCTCCTCTTATTTAGCTGTTCGAGATCTCATAGGCATGGGGGCAACCATGCTTTGTCCCCATTGGCTCTGCATGAACAATGCTCCTTTTGCAGCTTAAAGTGTATTTTGGTGTGGAGTAACAACAAAAATAATTAAGGAAGTTTGGTATTATCTATATGGAGTATATGAGAGAGAGGTTTTATTTGACTATTTCTCCTTTTTTTATTATTCTTTATATATTTTAGAGAAAAAACAAATGGGTTTTCTTGAATTGGGCTAAGATGGGTAAAGGACTATGTAGAAATTAGGTATTTCATATTTATGTATTTTTTAAATTTGTTTGCTTTTTATTTATTTTATTTTTTGAATGACTCAGAAAAAATTGAGTGTTGACAAATATCCTAGTATGGAGGATAGTAAAGCAGTCCTTGAGGACATGAAACATAGACTCAATATCGTGGTCATAAATCAAACAACTCGCGTTATACGCCATGCGCCAACTTGAGATTCATTGGTCAAAATAGAAGTATTAATAACCAACCAAAGAAAACCTTTTAACCTCCAAGGGGCATCAATATTCTAAATAGATGAGAAAACAGAATCCTTCCTTATTTGCGGAGAATTACTACAGACTTCATAAGTTGACTTTATGGAAAAGTTACATTCTCTAGTAGGCAACCATCCCACTAAGTTAGCAGGGCTAGCTAGATTAGGGGGCTTTTGAGCACGAATAATATCAATAAAATCCTCCAACAGTACTTAGTTTAGTATATCCAAATCCCACTGTGTTAATTCAGTACCAAACTTAGCTATAGTAGCATGAGTATTCAACTCTTCTAACGACTTACTAGCAAAATCCACCAAAGGATGAATACCCGGGACCCAATGATCAGTCCAAAATGGACTAGTACGTCCTCCCATCCCCAACTCCCCAAATCAAATTATCATGAAATTTCATCCAAGCTTTCGAAATATCTTACCAGACATTAGATGATGTAGCACTTTTGTTTACTTTGGGAATGATGTCATAATTACACCAGTATTTAGATGGCAACACCTTCAACCAGAGGGCGTCCTTTCTATGGCTAAGACCCCAATTTAGTTTCATAAAGAAGGCTTGATTCATACCCCTAGAATGTCTTAAACTGAGCCCCTTTCCACTTTCAGTCTGCACACATTGCTCCAATTTACTAAGTGACATTTCCTCTCTTTCTTTGTAGCACCCCAAATAAAATTCCTACATGCTTAATCCACCTTATCACAGATAATCACAAGTAGAAGGGAAGTCTGCATGGTATTACTAGGGATAATAGCTAAAGCTAATTATGCAAGAGTAATTCTCCTTGCCACAGAAAGGGAATTATCCTGAAACTCAATCAACCTATTAGAAACTTTATCAATGATAAATTGACAAGACTTCTTAGAAGCCATCTTATGGAGAAAAGGGACCTCAAGAAATCAAGCATGATCAGATGTCAGACAAAACCCAAAGGACTAGCTTAGCTTAGTGCGTCTAGTCCCATCCACATTCTTAGAAAAGAAGACACAAGATTTATCATTATTTACTTTCTAACCTAAACTTTCACAAAAGAGATTCAAATTACCCTTATTTGCTTGAACCTGGCTCATAGAGGTAGTAGCCAAAAGCATATCGGAACACATAATTTTTTTAAAATTTAGCATATCGTAACATAACGACTTGTGCATTGTAAGATTGTATATATATATATATATATATATATATATATATATATATATATATATATATATATATTACTTTAATACCTATATATTTTTTTGGAAATATTTGAGAACTCACTTTCGATATCAAACCTATAAAACTACCATAGCCACTGCCATAAGATATACTTCAAGTAAGTTTTTTTGTCCAATACTTCAGTATGATAATTAAAGGCAAAGCAAATTAATGTGATAAAAAAAACTAAACTAAATTTCAATTGGTTTCACAAGTCTTGGTGTCATGGTGTGTAGCAACTGAGTGGGTTTTGTGTCAATTTAGTATAATAATAATATAATAACACTAGGTGGGTCATAACTTCACAAGTGGGTGGATGGAGGTTGAGTTTGGTGGCAGAGTCGCAGAAGACTAAAGGTCCCTTTAATCATTAATCTCCACTTTCGACTCTACATCGAAAACCCAAACCAAAGTCTTTTTGTTTGTCATCTTTCCTTTCTACTGACCTTTCTCACTTCAACTGGCTAAGTGAGTTTAGAGCACTTCACATGAATTATCTTTGATTCTCATCTTCTAAAAAACTCCATCAGTTCCTCTCTTCATCTCAGCTTAAATGAGTCCTTCTATTTGTCTCCTTTCTCAGCCCCAACTCCTTCAATTCTCATAATGGAAATGGTACAACTCCAGGCCTTGGTATCGTCATATGCAAATATTGATAATTCAAAGAGTATCAGACTATACTCGTATATTGTGCAATGCATTAATGAAGAAATACAATAATTTTTCATCTTATGATATTGTTTTTGTTTGTTATGGAATAGAGAAATTTTGATACTAATCGTACAATACATATTGAGTATCATGTGATATTAATAGCTATGGCCAAAAGAACCAAATCATTAGCAAAAGATAAATGAGAAAGGCATGGACCACCTCTCAAAAAAGAGATTAGCTCCCAAAAAATCATTATTTACAGTAGTTTCAATAAGCTAAGAGAGGCGCTCAGTACATAACACAAAGAGATAATGAGATATCGAATCACCTTATCTAAGTGCTTAGGAGAAATGAAATTGTGAAGTACATTCACCGTTCTACAACAAATGTATAGAAGAGGTTGAAATACAATGCCAAATCACATTAACCAATCCCTCATAAAGCCTGCATCAACTAGGGTATCTTGAATAAAATCCCACTTCAAACCAATATACGCTTTCACAAAGTCAATCTTAATAGCCATAAAATAAATGTCACCTTTTTTAGATCTCATAGTGTGAACCACTTCCTTAGCAATAACAAAATTATCCATACTTTGCTTTCCTGACACAAAGCTGCACTGAGTAGGAGCAATTAACTTCCCTTATAACCTTTTCCAAATGAGAAATAATTAACTTAGTAATCACCTTATAACCAGCATTGCAAAAACTTATTTGGCAAAATTGCTTAATATTCTTTGGATGATCCACTTTAAGGATAAAGAAATGTTAGTATTATTACAAAACCTTAAGGAGAGAAAGGTCATTAAACTCATCATTCACCCTCTTAAACAGAGAAGTACCAAAAATGTCCCACTGAGATTGGTAGAAAACAACATGTAAACCATTAGGACCCTAAGCTTTCAAACCTCTCATAAAGAAAAGGGCACTCTTAACTTCTGACATCACAATATTTCCATTTAATAATTTCATTTCCTCATAAGATAACAAATGAAAGCCATCAAAAAGAAAAAAAATTGCTGTTTTCCTCTTATTAACATAAATAGTAGCATAAAAGTCAAGACCCATATTTTTAAGCACCATTGGATCATCAATCCAATCTCCTAACTCTAAATGAATCCCCTCAACATGATTCCTTCTCTTTCAAGTTGTAGCCAAAACCATGGAAATATTTAGTGTTTTTATCCCTAAAATTCACCTATTTACATCTATATTTTTCGTGCCACATCAACTCCTCTTAAATGATAATACTTTCATATTTTAACCAAAGATCTTTTTCAGGTTTTCAAGAAGAGTGTTTCCTTGGATATATGGATTTATGGCTATTCCTTTAAGATGAGAAATGAACTAATTTTTCCTTCGAATAATATCACCAAACATATTCTTATTCCAACTCATAACACTAGCAATAAAAGAAGCAACATTGGAAGGTAAGTCTTTGTCATTGATGCACAATTTTTAGTTTCAAACAAGTCTACAAACTTGATGTGGGATTAATTGTTGCATTGCGAACCCAAGTGCAGGTTGTCTCAAGTAATAAATTTCTCGGGAGTCCAAAGTCGATCCACAGGGAATTGTTGAAGATTAATTAAGGTGAAGTAAATATTTTGTTACTACGGTAAAAATTATTTACTTGGGTTAAAAGATCCACTCTTGGTAAATAAAGTAAAGGTAAGATTAATTTCTTTTATAACTCAATTAGAATCCTCGCAACATGGAGGTTCCAATTAAAAAATACAACATTAAAAGTTTATTTAAAATAATATACGTAATTATATTATGTTTCCTAAAAATATTACCACCACTTATAAATGAGTTAAAGCATTCATTGTGCCAATATTTTGTCTACAACAAATCAAGAACTCCTCTTTACAAAGATAGTTTCTAAATTATAAGAAATAAATTATAATACGTATAATGGTTACTAGAAAATATAAATCATTTAAGTATAAGAAAAGAATAAATCTAACCTTACTTTATTACCAAGAGCTTCACCCTTTCACCCAAGTAAAATGAAACTTAGTTACTCATAGATAAAAAAAAAAAGAAGAAGAAGAAGAAGAAGAACATGACTTTAATTTAGAACAAAGGAAAATTACTACAAGAAAACCTAGTAACAAACTAGCATCATTTTGGTATCTAACACCTAACTTCTCTCAATGATCTGCCAAGGACCCATTTTATAGAGGATTAGAGATACAAAATGATAAGTGGGCTGAGTCATTAGTGGGTGGATGAGTGGAAAATGAGTGGAAAATGCCAAATGACTTTTGGTGAGTGAAAAATTATGGAGATTCATTGTCTCCGAAATCATGCAGCTCTGAAGTCATTGCATTCGTCATTTTTGAACCAAGTGGTCTTCATGAAAGTTTTAGGCCTGGATCTTAGCTTTCAAATGGCTTTCGTTTGAGTCTAATATCATTTCTATAACTCCATATACGTTCAAATCACTGCACACTACTCAGGCCCAGTCATAGCTCCTCTGTTCTGACTTCCAAGCCCAATATCACCTTCAAGGAGTCCGATTCTAGAAAAGTGTTCAATATGAAAGTTGTAGATATGGGTCTTAACTATTTAGCATCCAAATTGCAGCCCATTTGACAACCTCTAGCCCGAAAACTGTGATGAACAGTACACGTAGGTTAAGCTGTCAGGAAAAATACTCTGGTTCTTGCTTCAACCCCAATTTGAGTTATCTACTCGTGTGATTTGGCCTTTGAGGTCTTCATGAAAGTTATAGAACTCTCTCTTATCTTTCAAATTCCACTAGAATCACCTCCAAAGACCACCTACATCCCAAGATATAGTACAAATACAGAAACAACGTAAGACATAAATTATGCTGAAAAATTCAATTAAGTCCAATTTGAGTCCAAACTTACAAAACATAATCAAAATCAATCAATTAAGTACATGGAGAGTGTAAATGACTAAAAATGAAGGCTTATTAATGTATCAAATATGTGATCATCAAATTCCCCCACACTTAGCTTTTTGCACTCCTGGGCAAAACACAAGACCAAAACTAAAAAAAACGAAACAGACTCAAAAGTTAAACACTCTAAAAGACTTAATTTAAAAATGAAGAGCAACCAATCATTAAGGAATCAAAACATTCATGAGGTAATATATCTTCACATCTCAAATCAACAAGCAAGGATATTTCAATTGAAAAGCATGAGTCAAGAATGATAGATTTTCACAAGATTCACTCTCAATCCCTCAAGTGTTTAAAAGGTAGGTATTTCACTCAATTCAACCCATAAAAATTGCACTACCATAAGCTTGCTTATCTTCTACTTCTCCACTACTCAGAACACAGGCACACACAAATCATGAGGACTTTATTCAAGGTTGTAATGTGGTCAAGGTAAAGGAGGAGGTAATATGAATATGACAAGTTAAATACTAGAGAATAAAAGAGCATGAGAGCTGAGTTCAATTAACAAACATGAAAGTTCATTCCAACTCCACCTAATACAAATTCCCTTTACATATTCTTTTCCTTTCATTTATTACCTTGTTGACCCTCTTCTTTTTACATTTTTTTTTATTTTTGATTTTTTTTGACTGATTTTTTTATTTATTTTTTTTACAAAAAGAACATCATATATACATTTTTTTTTTAAATTCATCACACACACCCCCACACTTGTTCAAGAACTCATCGAATGACAAAACTAATGTTCTCTTATTCCCTAAGGTCAAGTAAAAACATGATTTTTCATTTAAGGCACATAATGAGTTCGAAACAAAGAATAGTCAAATAAGCTCAAAGGGGTTAAGTAAGGGGAAATAGGTCATTTCTAATGCTTTATGTTGACAGGAATCAGAGAATTTCTAAGAAGTCATAAAAGTGCTTAATATCATATTGAGACAACATGCTGCTAAACAAGGCTGACTATTTAATTAAAGTAGCTATTTCAAGAAAAATATCTCAATCATATTTATGTATGCATATGAAAATGTAGTCTCAAAAAGAATCAAAGCAAGTTCTCGAGTAACAATTTCATGAGTGAAATTCACACAAGAAAGAAGAGAATGATACAAATGTTCAATTCATTCATGAATAGGCTCAAAATCTCACAAGGCATACTTCTATCATTCCTAGTCCACCATTTCAACATTCATAACCAAGCATGTGAATTTTAAGAAAGAAAACAATTTACTCAATCATACAAATTTTTCTGAATTTGAATTGCTACTTCCACATAAACTAGTTGTCTACCCCAACTAAGATGCATCTCAAGAGTAAAATTTACTACTTACTCTGCCATCCTTAATTGGTTTAGTAAGTTACAAACAAACATATAAACACAACAAACATATTAATACACACACTTCTTAAATTTTTTTTTTGATTTTTTTTTACACAACTATCATTCCCCCCAACCAGATCACAACATTGTCCTCAATATTAACAATTAAATCTAGACTGAAGAAATAATCATCAATATACATCAAAGAAATTATTGGGACAAAATTAAACAAAGTAATGGGGAGAAATCACATACCCGAAATGCTTAGACAAGAAGAGAATAACTACATCTTGACAATGGTTAGCAATGATAAAAAAAAAATGAAATAAACAAGCATGCAAACATTTTTTTTTTTGGGTTCTTTTGTTTTATAAATTTTTTTTTGGCCGACATTATTTACATCCCCATACAAAGGCTCCGAAATTTGGGAGGTACTTAAGCCGACTTAATAAAAACACGAAATACTAAAAACTTACCTCAGCTTTGGTAGACAGGATCGTCTACCAAAGTCTCTGCTACATCTAGATCCTTCAACTCAAGTTATAGCTTCAACCGCTGACCATTTACCTTCTTCCAAATTAATTTTATAAGAACAGACCAAGGGACGAACACCTTTTTTATCAGTAATGCTCCAACCTTTCTTAAGAAAATCCTTAAACTTTGGTTGCCATGCCTGAGTGTCATGATCTTGAGTTTTATAAAAAAAAAATAGAAATATCAACTACATCAGAGGGATTACTGATAGAATCAAACTCAGAATTGATAAGAAAATTCTCAAGGGGATCAAAATCATGGGTTGTAGAAACTCCCCTATCCATGATTGAGTCAATCATGTATGTCTGGTGGTCTTCGTCATCATTTTTTGGCTTAACAAGATTTTTTGTCACCTCAGGTTCCTTGGGTAGCTCAGCATCACTTCTATCTTAATTTTTTTCCACATCCTCTAGCTCATTCACACTCAAGGAGTTCATCACTTTGGACACTTGGCTCTTTATCTCATTACTTTCTTCAACAACCTTTCCATTCCTAAGGGTTATCACTGACTTGACTTGATCTATTTGTTGATTTTCTGAATTACCATCATTTAGACTGTATTGACCCTTGGGATTTAGTTGAGGTTGAGAAGGAAATTTTTCTTTCTCGTGAATGGTGAGTGCAGAACAAAGTTTAGCAAGAGTGTCTTTTATGTCAATCATGATTTGAGTGTTTTGATTAAAAATGGCATCTTGTTTTTCCATGAATGCATGCAATGTTTCTTCAAGGTTATTCCTGTATGGTGGGACAAAAAGTGCATATCCTTCAGAATTTTAAGAGCCCTGTTGTGCCTGAGGAGGTGGTGGTTGCATAAATTGTGCGTGATTGTTGGCCCTCCAACTGAAGTTCAGGTAATTTCTCCATCTCAGATTATATTTATCTGAAAAAGAAGAAGTGAATGGCTTTTTAAAATTGTTCATTTCATTTACTTGCTCATGCACAACTTCCTTAAAAACAAGAATTTTTGGACATTCATTTGTTGAGTGTCCCAATACATCACAAATGTTACAAATTTCTTCATTTTGCACAGATTTGATTTTTTTTACTTTCCTTAATTCTATGGCTTCAACCTTTCTAGCCAAACTAGCAAACCTTGCATTTAGATCTTCTTCTTGACTAAGGTGATATTTTCCTTTACTAGCATTTGCAAGGTTAGATCTAATTGAATTTTCAGAAGGATTAGTACCATGCCAAGATTGAGAATTTTCAGCCAAATGGTCTAAATAGTCTAAAGCTTCTTCAAGTTCTTTATCAAGAAACTCACCATTGCACATTGTTTCCACAAATTGTTTAGTTTCGGGTGTTAACCCTTCATAAAAGAAGCTTATAGTGTGCCATTTTTCAAAACCATGATGTGGACAAGAATTTAACAAATCTTTAAAACGTTCCCAACTTTGAAAATATGCTTCATTTGAATTTTGAAAAAATTTTGGATTTGTCTTTTCAAAGCATTGGTTTTATGTGTTGGAAAAAATTTCTTTAAAAATTCACCTTGCATTTCTTGCCATGTGCCATTTGATCTTGGTTTCAAAGTGTTAAGCCAAGTTTTTGCTTTATCTTTCAAAGAAAAAGGAAATAATTTAAGCATAACAACCTCTTCAGTGCAAGTTTGATCATGAAAAGTAGTATATACTTCCTTAAATTCTTTTAGATGTAAATATGGGCTTTCAGATTCTAAACCATGGAAATTAGGAATTAAAGAAATCATACTTGGCTTGAATCTAAAATTGTTGGCATTGAGTGGAAAGATAAAACATGATGGACTAGAATTTCGAGATGGTTGCAAATACTCACGCATGGTTCGCAACGGTTGATTTTCATGTTCATCATGCACACTTTCGTTTTCAGCCATTGTGCTTAATGTGTGTGATTGTGATTCAAACAAATCAATATGTAAAGTACCTGGATTAACTCTAACTAAACGACCAGAATTTAAATCACGATACCAATTAAGCATAAACAAGTAACTTACAGTATAAAATACAATGTACAAGTTAACAGTATAAATTGTCCATTAAATATTAACAAAGGTGCGGTATAAACCAACCACCAAATAAGTTAATAAGCATAAAAATTAAAAAGTTAGTATACAGATAAATTAAAATGTTAGAAGCAAAAAAGTAAAAAGTTAGATAGTTGATAAAGTAAAAAGTTAGATAGTTAGTAAGAGAGTTAGTAAACAAAAAAAAAATGTCGAAAAATAAATAACAAAAAAAATGACAAAAAATAAATACAAAAAATAAAGTACAGAAAAAAAAATAAAAGGGAGAGTTACCCCACTAAGTTAATATGTACAAGAAAATAAATTGGAGAATTACGCTCACTGTACAGAAATTAAAATGCAAAAAATAAAGTGCAGAAAGTAAATTTAAAATATGAAAACTGGAGAATCGACAAGTCGATTTTTTGCTCCAGCGAGAGAGAAGAGAAGAAGAAAGATTATTTTATTAATGATTAAAGATTACAGAAAGTAAAAGGGATAGTTTTCCCCCACTGTTAGTATGCACAGAAATTAAAAAGGAAGAGGTTGCTCCACTAGTTAGTATGTTAGTATATATACAAAATTTTTACACCAGAAATTCAGTCTTCAAATCAAGTCCCCGGCAATGGCGCCAAAAACTTGATGCACAATTTTTAGTTTCAAACAAGTTTACAAACTTGATGGGAGATTAATTGTTGCATTGGGAACCCAAGTGCAGGTTGTCTTAAGTAATAAATTTCTCGGGAGTCCGAGGTCGATCCACAGGGAATTGTTGAAGATTAATTAAGGTGAAGTAAATATTTTGTTACTACTGTAAAAATTATTTACTTAGGTTAAAAGATCCACTCTTGGTAAATAAAGTAAAGATAAGATTAATTTCTTTTATAACTCAATTAGAATCCTCGCAACATGGAGGTTCCAATCGGAAAATACAACATTAAAAGTCCATTTAAAATAATATACGTAATTATATTATGTTTCCTAAAAATATTACCACCACTTATAAATGAGTTAAAGCATTCATTGTGCCAATATTTTATCTACAACAAATCAAGAACTCATCTTTACAAAGACGGTTTCTAAATTATAAGAAACAAATTATAATACGTATAATGATTACTAAAAAATATAAATCATTTAAGCACAAGAGAAGAATAAATCTAACCTTACTTTATTACCAAGAGCTTCACCCTTTCACCCAAGTAAAATGAAACTTAGTTACTCATAGATAAGAAGAAAGAAAGAGAGAAGAAGAAGAAGAAGAACATGACTTTAATTTAGAACAAAGGAAAATTACTACAAGAAAACCAAGTAACAAACTAGCATCATTTTGGTACCTAACACCTAACTCCTCTCAATGATCTACCAAGGACTCCTTTTATAGAGGATTAGAGATATAAAATGATAAGTGGGCTGAGTCATTAGTGGGTGGATGAGTGGAAAATGAGTGGAAAATGCCAAATGACTTTTGGTGAGTGGAAAATTATGGAGATTCTTTATCTCTGAAATCATGTAGCTCTGAAGTCATTGCATTCGTCATTTTTGAACCAAGTGGTCTTCATGAAAGTTGTAGGCCTGGATCTTAGCTTTCAAATGGCTTTCGTTTGAGTCCAATATCATTTCTATAACTCCATATACGTTCAAATCACTGCATACTACTCAGGCCTAGTCATAGCTCCTCTGTTCTGACTTCCAAGCCCAATATCACCTTCAAGGAGTCTAATTCTGGAAAAGTGTTTAATATGAAAGTTGTAGATATGGGTCTTAACTATTTAGCATCCAAATTGCAGCCCATTTGACAACTTCTAGCCCGAAAACTGTGATGAACAATATACGTAGGTTAAGTTGTCAGGAAAAGCACTCTGGTTCTTACTTCAACCCCAATTTGAGTTATCTACTCGTGTGATTGGGTCTTTGAGGTCTTCATGAAATTATAGAACTCTCTCTTATCTTTCAAATTCCACTAGAATCACCTCCAAAGGCCACCTACATCCTAAGATATAGCCCAAATACAGAAACAACGTAAGACATAAATTATGCTGAAAAGTTCAATTAAGTCCAATTTGAGTCCAAACTTATAAAACATAATCAAAATCAATCAATTAAGTACATGGAGAGTGTAAATGACTAAAAATGAAAGCTTATTAATGTATCAAATATGTGATCATCAGTCATCCACCCAAGCAATATTAACCATGTCGTGATATATATAAACCATCACGCAATAACTAAAGCTTGATAAATTGAAATGGCCTAGTACCTTGTGAGGATAATTCACAATATCAAACTTGAGTAAAAGAGGGATATAGTATAACCTAAATTTTGGCAATTTGATAACATGAGCTCCTATAAATCTGCTACTCCAGTCAAGATTTGCTACCATGCAATCTAACCTTTTGTGAAAGGATGCACGCTACAAAGTAAAATTATTTCCCCAGAAATCGAGATCAAGCCCAAAATTCAACAAACATGATTGGAACCTATTACTTGCAAGCTTCAAAGCCCTTTTAAGTGAAATATTTATATTTTGTTTTGATGCTAACAAACTATATTAAAAATTATTATTTATTGCTTTAAAATTCTTTAGTGGATTAATGAACTTCTGTTGAGTTTTTCTTTGAATTAATGATGTGCAAGACTTAAAAACATATATGAGAAAGATCTACGGATGGATATAAAGACCTAAGAAAGTTTTAAAAGGTCTTGATAAAGTTAATGGACAATATGAGAATGTTTCTAAAGAACCTAAGAAAGTTGGTCCAAAACCTAGCTACAAGTCTTGACAAAGTCCATATCAAGTTGAATGAAAATTGAAGATCTCTCACATAGAAAGAATCTGAATCATGGAAATCTTAGAAGAGCATGGTCTTTCACTTATAATGTTAAATCAAAATCCTTTTGAGTAGAGGAAATCAAGTATGAGAAGATTGAAGACCTAAGAAAGTTAATTGAGAATGTTGAAGATCAGAAAAGTTCATCCAAGAACATTCTGCTAATTGTCAAAGTGTACTTGTAAGTTGAATCATCCAAACAAGGACATTTACAATGGCTACCTATTTCTCAAGTACAACAGCCCATTATAGACCTCCAACGGCTAGAATTAAAAGCCTATATGAGCATCTCAACTTCAAGTTTTGAAGATTAAAAGCCAAATTGAGAATAGAACAATGAACACACTTTGAACCTTCTCATCTCTGCTTACTTGAGCAAATCTTAGTTAAATCTGCAGTAGGTATTGTTTTAGCTTTAATATATTGTGTAAATTTACTTTAAAAGTGTTTTTGAAAGCAAACCAATGTGTAAAATCACATAACCTTCTTCATTGATCTTGAGTTGTTAAGTGTGAGCTTCCTGGTTGTGCAAGTCACATAGTTAGTTTATGATTACCCCGAAGAAGCTGGGTGCCAAACAATACTTGTAAATTAGGTTGGAGAGGCTGGGAGCTCAAACAATACTTCGGCATAGTGAAAATCCTAATGAGTAACTGGGGATTGAACATAGCCCTCATAGTTTTATGGTGAACCAGTATAAATACTTGTGTTAAGTTCTTTCTAACCTTACCTCTTATATTTTGAGTTTATTTGCATCATTTTCGAACTTCACCTATTGATCTTACAAGTTGAAATATGTGTTTTAGATAAAATCCAACTCAACCAACTTATGGTTTTCAAACTTGATCTTTCACATAACAAATCTTTGTAATATCCTTTTCTAAAAGAGTTATTTATCCTTTATAAGTTGTAAAACTGAGTTTTAAAAATCTTTTAAACCAGAACTGTGACTTACATTATCTGTGGAACTTAGTCACTTAGTTGAGAAGTCTGAACTTGCTCAACTATACACGATCCTGTGTTTGAACCTTCTCATCTCCAAGTTTACTAGACTTGAGAAAATTGAGGAAGGAATTTCTTTTTACGAATTCTTTCAAGAAAAAGAGGATATGCAACCCTCATCCCTTCCTCTATCATCCAATGACTCATTTCTATTTAAAATGTCATTGAAGTCACCCCCTAATGCACCAAGGACTATTAAAACTATTTGTAATCTCCTCTAGAGTACTCAAGAGCTCTAATTATGGCTTGATGTGTTGGTAAAATACATAAATCTTATGCTTGGTTTGATATGAATTTAGATGAATTTTATAGGGGATTTATGCCATTTTTTGTTCAATTATCCTTGGTAATTTACGTTTGGCCTCTCTTTACCTTTTTAGGTCCAAAAGAGATGTTTTTATATGGTTTTATGAAGATTGGATTAAGTCTATTACAAAGAAGTTGAGCTAAGAATCAAGATCACCAAAATTAGTGAAATTCTTGACCTCTGTGTGGTAAAACAAATGTAACGTAAGTTGCGGAGGTCGAAAAAAGGTGATTCCATTGGCATTAGAAAGCTAAGATAGAGATCTACAACTTACGTGTAGACCACGAAAGCCAGATCATATTCCAAAAGTCACATGGCTCATATGAGTTCACATAGGGGGCAGAGAGTGTGTGAGATGTTAGGAGGCTAACCAATATGCCACACACCCCTTCCTCCTATAGGAAATTCCTGGATAACATCAGGGGAGGCATGCAATGTTGTGAAAATCAATTTTCCTAAATCCAATCAACTTTTTTTCATTACTTAGGGACCAATTAATCAAGTTTCTTCAATCCAATAAACATTTTCTCATTTATTAGGAACCAATTAAGGAGTTGCATATAGAATACACCTCTATTAGGATAAATCTATCAGAATTATCTAATAATTCTTGTGGGCTATAATCAATTGTGGCTTTTTAGTTTTGATAAAAATGGGCTAATTCATTATCCATATAGGGATACATTTGTAGCCCACTTAATAATTTAATTGATCCATTTAGTATGGACTAGACATGTGCAAGTTTGATTAGTGTAGGTCTTAACCCATAAGCCCATAATATGAAGACACTAGAGTTAAAACACTTGGCTGGGTCCCTTCTATATTCACGTACATGCATACAGATTCCACAGCTTGCCCCTTTGAGAGTTGCGTTAGGGAGTGTCAACTATAGAGGAAGGTCTAGCTTTTCATATTTGTAGGTTATCAGAGCAACGCAACAATTTTTGAGCATAAACAATCATGTCTTCAACAAGTAAGTAATTTAATCGGTTGCAAATAGGTCTTTAAAACAAAGAAAGATTCAAAAGGTAAGATTAAAAAATTTAAAGCTAGACTTATGGAAAAGGGCTTTACTAAAAAAAAGGGCATTGACTTTAATGAGACCTTTTCACCTGTGTCAACTAAAGATTCATTTAGAATTGCTATGGCACTTGTAGCTCACTTTGATTTAAAGTTGCACCAGATGGATGCCAAGATAGCTTTTTTGAATGGTGATCTTAGTGAGGTAGTGTACATGCAACAATGATAGCTACATAGAATGTAGTTATTTGTGTCCTATCCTTGTGCTAGAATGAATGCTATTTCCTTGTTAATAATGCATATTTGGAGGGTTTTGTGCTTATATTTGATATACTCTGAATCTAAGCCTTTCTGATGTGTTATTATGCAAAACTGAGCTTTAATGATTATGGATTGAGTAGATTTATATATGTTATTGATTTGGTGTTTTCTCTATGATAGGAGGGTCTCCAAACAAGGTTAAATATGGAGCAATTGAGCTTAAAGAGGAAGAGGAAGCCAAATTGGCATTCATGTCGCCGACTCAACAAGCCGCGGCGCAAAGATGATTTTCAACCGGGGTAATAGCGCCGCGGCGCATGAAGAAGGCAACGTTGCGGCGGTGAATAGGTCTTTAAAACAAAGAAAGATTCAATAAATAGGTTTTTATACGTTTTCTCTCTCTCTCTCGTTTTCTCAAGCCGTTTGGCCATTTCTAATTTTAATAGTTTTTAGTTAGTTTTAGGTTAGATAGCTTGGCTAGATCTTCACCGATGGTGGATTGGAGGCCGGGATCAAAGGAAAGGAAGATTCAAGCTTCGTAGACAAATTTGAGCTTCTTTCTCTTTTCCCTTTCTCTCTTATCTTCCTAATCTTTTGTATAAAGCTATGTTTTAGGAATATTTTGGATCCTTTGATATATATTAATGATGTGTTTTTTTTGTGTGGATGTTTGATTACTGTTCAATCATTATCCTTTGCTTGTTCTTGGTTGGCCTCAATTGCATGATCATAATATTAGCAAATGAACTAGACATAGGGATTTGTTAATATGGATATGGTGTGGTTGATACTATGTTCGTTCGAAGATTTCATTAATATAGAAATATACCTATGGCACTTGTAGCTCACTTAGTGATTTTGAAAGTTGCTTTTGACTAATGAAGATTCTCAAGCTAACCTAATCAATGCATTTGTGTTTATGGATGCCAAACCTAACCGCTTTTATGATAGCTTTTTTAGATTAGTTTAGATTATTATTTTCCTATTTTTTATGAATGGTGATCTTAGTGAGGTAGTGTACATGCAACAACCTGAGGGTTTTCAAGAAAAATGGTAATAAGCACTTGGTTTGTAGATTGAAAAAGTCCATTTATGATTTGAAACAGGCTTCTAGATAATGGTACTTAAAATTTAATGAGGTAGTGACTTCTTTGGGTTTTAAAGAAAATAAGGTTGATCAGTGCATATACCTTAAGGTCAGTGGGAGCAAATTCATTTTCCTTATGTTATATTATATGTGAATGACATATTTCTTGCTAGCAATGACCTTGGTTTGCTTCATGAGACCAAGAATATGTTGACAAGGTTCATTGACATGAAAGATCTTGGTGAAGCGTCTTTTGTGTTGGGAATCGAGATTCATAGAGATCAATCTCGATGTGTACTTGGGTTATCTCAAAGGGTTTACATTGATTGAGTCCTTAAGAGATTTAATATGCAAAATTGTAAACTCGAGGATGTTCTAGTTGTTAAAGGTGATAGATTTAGCAAATATCTGTCCTAAAAATGAGCTTGAGATAACAGAGATGAAGGATAAACTTTTTGATAGTACATTAGGGAGTTTGATGTAAACTCAAGTGTGCACTAGGCTTGACATTACTTTCATAGCTGACGTTTTCATAGCTGATGTTTTAGGCAGATATTAGTCTAATACTGGGAATGATCATTGGATTACTGCGAAAAAAGTGATGAGGTACTTGTAGAAAACTAAGGATTATATGCTTGCATAATATATGAGAGTTGATAACTTGGAGATAGTAGGGTATACTAATTTAGATCTTGCATAATGCCCTGATGATAGGAAGTTGACTTCTGGCTATGTTTTCATATTAGCTGGGGGTGCGATATCCTGAAAAAGTAAGAAACAAACTTTAATTGCCTCTTCTATTATGCAAGCAAAATTTATTGCTTGTTGTATTGCTGCTACTCATATTGTTTGGCTGAGAAATTTGGTGACAGGACTTTGAATTGTGGATTCCATTGCTAGACCATTGAGGATTTACTGTGATAACAGTGCTGTAGTGTTTTACACTAAAAATAATAAAACTACTAGTGGTTCTAAGCACCTACAATGGAAGTATTTGATTGTTGGGGATCTTATGAAAAACAAAGATATAATAGTTGATCATGTCGACATAGATTCCATGTTAGTTGATCCCTTAACCAAAGGATTTAGGCCCATGGTATTTAAAAAACATGTTGAGAACATGAGCATTGTGAGTTCTTTCTATGTACTTGGTTAGTGAGAGTTTAAGATTTATGCTATTTTCTTCTTATCATGTTGAACCTTTATTTTGGGCACTTTTTAGTGCTTGGTTGACATGTATTATTTATTTTCAACAATTGATAATACATTGATCTTATTATTATATCTTTATATATATATGTGTGTGTGTGTGTGTGTGTGTGTGTGTGTGTGTGTGTGTGTGTGTGTCAATTGCTAAATTTTGAAGATCAATGTCGTTGGGACCACTATGCTCATGGTTGACGCTAAGATGGAGCTAAGGCATGATGGTTCTTGATGAACTGTATAATTCCTTTGGTTTTCATAGCATTTTGAGAGAAATCGTGAGGATTGACAAAGAAAATAGTAGTATGGCTGTTGGATCACATTGGCATGTTCTTTTCTTGCTACATTGCACATTAATGACTAGTCGACGGAGTAAGTGATGTTTGTAACCATGGATTGGTCCTACATTAATAAGGGATGTAACGAGTGTCATGAGTTGATGGTACTTGACTTTAGTTAGATAGAGTCATATTCAGATGTCACATCTTAGATCATATGTTTTCTTACAATGTGGCCAAATTACAAAATTAGTCATTAGTTCGAGAGTCGTTTTCAAACAAATGCTTTTCAAATTAAAATTACATAATTAATTTTACCCAAGTGAGAGAATGTTAGAATTATCTAATAATTCTTGTGGGCTATAATCAATTGTGACCTTTTAGTTTTGCTAGAAACGGGTAAATTCATGATCCATATGGAGATGCATTTGTAGTCCATTTATTAATTTAAGTGATCTATTTAGTATAGACTAGACATCTGCAAGTTTGATTAGTATGGGTTATAGTGTAGGCCTTAACCCATAGGCCCATGATAGGAAGGCACTAGGGTTAAAACACTAGGTTAGGTCCCCTCTGTATTCATATACGTACATATAGACTCCACAACTTACCCTATTAAGAGTTGTTAGGGAGTGTGAACTACATAGGAAGCTCTAACTTTTCACGTTTACAAGTTATTGGAGCAACACGGCAATTCCCAAGCATCAACAATCATGTCTTCAACAAGTAAGTGATTTAATCAGTGTTCTAGTAACCACATTATTTTGGCTTACAAAATCTCCTATGAAAAGACCAAGGATTGAAGGACTGAGGGGCTTTAGGAGCTTTAAGAGAGATTGGAGGTAATTAAGATTAAAGAACAAGGGTTGGAGACGAGATCAAGGGAGGAGACATCCATAGTTCTTTATTTTCCACTCTTATTTTCTTTTTTTATTGGATTGATTCATGGTTGTATCTCTATATTTTAATCTTATTTGTGCTTTAATTTTCATGTTTGGTTAAATTCTTTTTTTTCTAGTGTTAGAATGAAGCTCTTTACTCTATTGTGTTGAATATTTTATTTTTTCCTTTGTTAATGAAATAATTATAGCTTTTGATTCTTTAATAGTGTTCTTAATGCTCGGGGTATATTGTGCACCATACTTGCATGATCTTAGGTATTAGGTGAATGATCGAGAGATGAAGTCTAATGGAATTGAACTTAGGAATTATGACCTAGAGATAAACGTAATCCTTAGAGGATTAACTGGATATCATAAAATTCGAAGGGTTTTAACTAATTTAATTGTCATAAGAATGAGGTTGATTTGGTTTTAACACATTTTTAATGCTAAGAGATTGTGCTTTGAATAATTTAGAATAGATAACCTACAAAAACATAATTAATCATTAACGAAGGAGAACCAATATTCCTCATAATAGGTTTGTAGTGAATTCCTAATCTTAGGTCTCTAATTCTTAGTTGAACTCTATTCTCCCTAGACTTGTTAGATTCAATAGTTATTTTTCTATTTTTATTTATTTGTATTTTATTCCTATTTTGTTATCGCCTAAATAATTAAAATTATCGTAGTTTGATAATCACATGAGTGGGAATGATATTCAACTTATCACTTTATTATTTGTTGACGACATATGCTCTTGTAGATTTTGCACAACAGGTTTTTGGCACCATTGTTATGGATGATTTGATTAGTTTAGGCATTTTATTTTTCTTTTAGTGATTTTTACTTTCATTTGTTTTTGTTTTTACTTTTCAGGTACTATGCTATGTCTATGTAAGCTGGTATGTTAGATCCATTGAGCACATTTAATGGTAAATGAAGTTTTCACTGAGAAGTTAGACAATTTCAAGCCTTAAAGAAACTCATATTCTAAAGCATATAATCATGATTAAAGGAGTCACCATAATTTCCCTTGGGGGAATCAACAAATTTGAAGGCACCAATATATTGCTAGACCATCACTGAGCTTCCAACAATGGGGTGCTAATGGTCAATTGTCATATTATCACCCACCTCAAAATCAAAAGTCCAACATTGAGCTATTGTTGGAAAATTTTATACAAAAATTTGGTGTCAATGCTCCAATGACTTACCAACAATCACCCCAAAGTGAGAAGTTGAATTTAGAGATTCTCATAGAGAACTTTAGAGACACTCAGAGTCAACAAACTCAAGCCATTCAATAAATGCAGCAAGATGGGGATTCAATTAAATAAATCATATCAAGGCTTGACCAATTAGCTACACACACCATGATGCTAGAAATTTAAATTGCACACAAACAAATGATGCTAGGGGATTAAATTGGTCAACTTGAGATTTCAAAAGGTGGTGAAGATCAAGAGAATATGAAGAAGTTGAGGATGAATTCGAGTCTAACTTATTTAATGCTTCCAAACAACCAACTATGCCAAATCTTTGCTTGAAAGATGATGACACCTATAAGCTTGATCAAGAGATGTACAACAAAGAATATCCAAAGGAAACTCTTGAATTATGTGTAGAGCATAATATCACAAACAAAGAGGAGGATGAAGAAATTGTGGCTTATATGCATGCTTTTATTTTTTAATCCCTGTTAAAAGACCAAAAAGCTTGAAAACTAGTAGGTCCAAAGGGAGCATGAAAGCCAAAAAGGCAATGACTAATCTATAACAATACATTACCTATAGGGGATAATCTACTGTTTAGGTAATTGTTCATTGTTGCAATGACTATTTTATGTTGACCTTTGTAAATTTTTTTTGTCATATGCCTTTTTTTTGTTACAGTTTGTGTTTGGGTACTTGACACATGTGTAGACTTGTGGTGCTAAAATGGGATGCATGTTTATATGTGTGGTTATTTAACTACGTCAATTGGGTGGGCTTTGCACAGAATGACACTTTATTATTATTATTATTATTATTATTATTATTATTATTATTATTATTATTATTATTATTACAATACAGGTCTTTTTGTGTATATATAATTATATTATATTATTACAACATAATTCTTTTAATTATATATATAAGTAGTGGGAAGGGTTTTTGAGGATATACGTCGAGCTTTTATTCAGCTATTTTTATGTGGTCTTAATAAAGTGTGGTTCTTATCATAGTTGTATAAACTGAATCAGAGGTTGACTCGGTTAAAAGGCTAGGTCAATGGGCTAGTAGTTCGACCACAGGTTAAGTGATTGAACTAGAAAACCCAGATAAATAATAAATATTTTTTTAAAAAAAAAGTACTATATAAAAAATACTTTATATAAAACAATACATCATATTAAAAAAGTACTAATGATGTAATCAATCTAACTTTAATTTTTTAAAATTGAATTTGTTAAATAATAATATAAATTAAAAAATTGAAAACATTACTTAACAAGAACATGTAATTTAATGACAAAATGCATTTCATCAAAAAGGTCTTTAATGTACTAAGTTCAAATATTAAAAGTTGTATTTTTGAAACATAATTTTTCTTTTTTAAAAATAGTAGAAATCTGGTCAAACTCGGGTCAATTCATCCGGGCGGGTCAACCAAATTTGATTAGGTTTAAGAGAAAACTAGTTGTGGCTAAGAACTGGACCGGCTCAGAGGCCGGCTAGCGAGTTTTCTAGCCAGACCGACTGGGTCGGTCCGATTCGTACACCTATTGTTCTTATCCATATGACCTATCATTTGTTGCGTGGGAAGTATGTGCGGCGTGTGTGGTAAGTTAATAGAAGCTTATTAGATAAAGAGTTAGCTATATATAAGATGTTTCATTGAAGGAAATGCTAAGGGGTAAGGAACTTCTTCATTTGTTTTGCTTCGTTGTTGTCAGGGATATAGGCTATTAGCTGAGTGGATATGTGTGCTAAGTGGGACTGCCTCTGCTAAATATTAGAGATGGTGTGTTGGTTTTGTCGATCTTGAACACCTTTTTTTGTACTTACTCTAATTCAATGTATTGGTTTTGATTGAGTTAATGATTACCTTGACGCTGATTAGTCACGTATGGGCTAAGTTTTATTAACTTAGTTGTACCTTATTGCAGAAGAGGGAGATGATTTATGAGATTGTATTAATGTTGTATGTATTTAGAATGGTTCACTCTCGATTTTCCTAATCCAAGTTCCGTATTGATCTACAATTTTTATACACTATTATACTGTTATATTATACTATCTTGCACTTGGATAGTGTTAATCACCTTTTAAATTGTTGTTTGATGAGAAAATATTTAATTATGGAGTTGTCTTTTCTTAAGCAATATAAGTTGTTAGCTGAGTGGCTACATGTGCTTATCTTCTCCTCGGTATGGATGTATGAGTTTGTTGTGTTTTTTCCACCTAAAACTCAAATTCAAATTTTGTCTACAAGAATTGTTCTAGGATTGGTGAAACACTTTAGAAATCATATTGATATACATAAACCTTCTTCAAGAGCTCACAAACTCAATCAAATAATTTATGACTAACATACTTAGAAAAGGTAAATTTGTTTCAAGCTATAAGAATAACACTCAAGAATTACTTCTTTTTATAATTTCCTAAGCTATCATGCATCAAACTCTTTTAGTATCTCAAGTTATCCTTCAAAACAAATCATATATCTTGTTTTGAAATAATTATGCTTGATTTGAAAAAGGATTAGATGATGCTCTTTACTCTAAATGCATTGCAAACTAATAAAAACTAAAAGAAAGAAAAAAATCTTTTTATTGGCTAACACTATATACATCCCTCTACAAAGGCTCCAAACTCAATGAGACTCTTAAACCAACTCAATAAATACTAAATTATCAACAAAATTTAAAAAATATAAATCACAAGAAAATAAAGGAAACAATGAAAAGAAAGCCTAGGTTGCCTCCCAAGAAGTATTAATTTAAGGTCCTCAACTTAACCCATGAAAAGTATCTTTTTATCTAGTCAAAAGTATCATGAATTATCCTTATTTTTACTAACAGAAGATTTATCAAATATTCAACACATGGAAACACGTACTTAAGCATGGTAGGATATGTAGATTTCAGTTTAAAAAACACATACCTAAGCTCAGAAAGAAGTTTGGATTCTACCATAGGAGCTTCACTCTTAATGAGTAGAGGTGGAGTGATTTTGATTTGTTTTTGCTCCTCAAAGTTTAGTCCTTGCCAATAGGGAGTGAGTGGACTCATTTCTAACAATGGACTATAAGCTGCAACTTCTTCATCCTCGTCTTTGTTTGTGGTACTATGCTCTAGATATTAATCAAGAGGATCCTTTGGGTATTCTTCATTGTACACCTCTTGATCAAAGCTTATAGGTGTCATCATCTTCCAAGAAAAGATTTGTCATAGTTGGTTGTTTGGAAGCATCAAATAAGTTAGACTTGATTTCATCATCAAATTTTTCCTTGTTCTCTTGATCATCACCACCTTTTGAAATCTCAAGTTGACCAATTAATATGCTAGCATCATTTGGTTGTGAGTAATTTTATCTTCTAGCATCATGTTGTATGTATCTAATTGGTCAATCCTTGTTGTGATTTATTGGAGAGCTTCACTTTATTCCCGAATTTGTTGTTCAATAACTTGATTTTGTTGCTCTTGATCTATTAAGAAATTCTTCAAAAGAAGCTCTAAATTTGACTTCTTACTTAGGGGTGGTTGTTGGTAAGTCATTGGAGCATTGACACCCTATTCTTGTATAAAATTTTCTAGCAATAATTTCAAGTTAGACTTTTGATTTTGAGCTGGATATTGATAAGACATTTGAGGATGAGCACATTGGAAGCTCGGTGGTGGTCTAGCAATTAGTTAGCGCCTTTGAATTTGTTGATTCCCTTTAGGGAAATTGTGGTGAATCCTCCAACCATGATTACATGCTTTAGAGTATGGGTTTCTTTGAGGTTTGAAATCATCTAAAAAAGCATCAAGTTTAGCACTAAGTGTGCTTAATGGATCTAACATTCTAGCTTGTATAGACATGACAAAGTACCTGGAAATAAAAAAATGAAAGTAAAAAGAACTAAAAGAAAAATAAAAAATGCCTAAACTAATCAAATCACCAATCGTTCAATATCAGCACTGATTCCCGACAATGATGCCAAAAACTTATTTCAGAAAATTTGCAAGTGCACGAGTAATCAACAAATAATAAAGTGATGAGTAGAGTATTGTTCCCACGAGGATTGTGTGATTACCAAATTACAACAATTTTAATTATTTAGGCGAATGAAAATAACAATATAAAATAAACTGAAAGAAATTAAAAAAATAATAAAACATCTAACAAAACTAAAGAGATAGAAGTCAACCAAGTATTGAAGCCTTAGGAATAGGAGTCTACTACAATTACCCATTATAATGAACATTGATTCTCTTTTATTAATGATTAACTATGATTTTTGAGGCGGTCTATCCTAAATTATTTAAGCTCAATCTCTTGGCATTAAAAACGTGTTAAAATTAAATCAACCACATTCTCATGGCAATTAAATTAGTTAAAACTTATTAAGTTTTATGATATCCCTTTGACCCTTGAAGGATTAAGACTATATCTAGGTCTTAGTTTTCAAGCTCAACTTTTAGATTATCAAGCATTAAACTTCATCTCTCCATCATTCACCTAATACCTATGATCATGTAAGTATAGCTAGTAGCATACCCCAAGCATTAAGAACACTAGGAAATAATAAAAAATAATGGTTATTTTATTAGCAAAGAGAGAAATCAAATATTCAATATAATAGAGTAAATAGTTTCATCCTAATTCAAGAAAAAGGATATTTAGTCACACATTAAAGTACAAACAAGATTAGATGATAGAGATACAATCACGAATTAATCCTAGAAACAGATAAAATAAGAGAAGAAGAAGAAGAAAGAACTATGAATGTCTTCAATGGATGTCTCTTCTCCCTTGATCTTGCCTCCAACTCTTATTCTTTAATCTTTGTGGCCTCTCTAATTTTGCTAAAAGCTCTCTCAATCCTTTAATCCTTGGTCATTTTATAGGATATTTACTCTAATAAAGGTGTATTCTAAACTCAAGTTCCTGAATTGGCCCCTAAGTAATGAAATGATGTTGATTGGATTTGGGAAACTTGATTAATTGGTCCTCAAGTAATGAAAAGATGCTTAATTGGTCCCAAAGTAATGAAAAGATATTGCTTGGGTTTCAAGATTTCCTATTTTGCATTTGTACATGAGGTACCTCATGTGACCTAGGGAATCCACACGGGGTACCTCGTGTGGCCTTTTAGATTAATTCTGACATCCTACATTGGGTCATGTGAGTTCACACAGGGTACCCAATGTGAGTTAATGTTTTACCCTCTGTGATGCCTTGGAGTAAGAATTTGGCTTTATGGTCTACATGAAAGTTTCACATTTCTTTTTTAGCTTTCCAACGCCATCAAATTCATCTCATTTTCGACCTTTGTAACTCAAGTTACATTTGTTTTACCTACAAAGGTCAAGAATTCTACGAATCATAGTGATATTAGTTCCAAACTCAACTCCTTTGCAATGGATTCAATCAAATATTCATAGAACCATAACAAAATATTTCTTTTTGACCTAAAAACATAGAGAAAAACTAAACATAAATTACCAAGGAGAATTTAATCATTAGTGGCATATATCCTCATAAAATGCATCTAAATCCATATCAAACTAAGCATAAGGTTTGTGTATTTTTCTTATACATCAATTATACAGCTAGAAGATGGGGGTTCGCTGGCAATCTTGTCAGAATATTGTAGTTGGAAAAATTGATGAAAAACAAAGAAGAAGCTCAATCATAATCATGGGTTTGAAAGAATTTTTTAATAATAAAAATAGAAAAATAGTTAACTATAGTTTGTTATTAAATTTTAAAAATTTTAATTAAAAATTTAAAGCTGAAATATCAACATTTAAATGAAGTAAGTAAAATCCCTCATGACGTTCTTGAAGTATCTAAAAATTTCTCCATGTTTATTGATTGAAAGATCGGCCCCACCACCATGATCCAACATTCAATGATTGATTGCTCTTTTACGATGAAAAGCAGCTCTCATTATAAAGTTCACAAGGGCTCAACTAGCAGTGTTCGCAGTTTGGATTGGATTAGTTTAGAGAGAAAAGGCCATACAATCCAATATAATAAGTTTTCTTATTTAACCAGTCAGTTTGGTTCAAAATATAAATCCAATCCAATCCAATCTAAATCGATTTAGATTGAATTGGTTTTTTTGTTTTTTTATACATAAATTCATCAAAATTATCAAAATATAGAAATTCAAATTCATTAAAATACATCAAATATAAATTTAAACTAATTCAACAAAGTATAATAAATATAAGTTCAAACTAATTTATCAAATATAAATTCAAATTATAAATACAAATTGAAATTAATTTTTAATCTTACAATAAGAACATGTTTGGGAAAGATTAATTCTTTCCCAAACAGCTATTTTTGGAGGATTAAGTCATTTTTGTGAAATAATTATTATGTTTGGGTAAAAAGATTATTTTTTAAAAAAGTTTTTATAAGAAATTCAATGCAAAATAAAAGCTTTTTCAACTAATAATTATAAGTTAAAGATTGGAGCTTATAATTTTAACTTATAGATTATTTCTTACACTTTGATATGTAAATACTATTTTACCCTTAATCAAATAATTTTTTTAATTATTCTATACCTATTTTAGTAATTTAATGCATAAAAGCGATTCTTTTTTATATCATCCAAACAAATCATATTAGCTTAAAATCGTTTTACAACTAATGCATCCAAACATAAAAATAAATCAATTATAATCGATTATAACAATAATTGATTATAATCGATTATAACAATAATCGATTATAATCGATTATAACAATAATCGATTATCAGCATAATCTATAATTTTTAACTTTCTCAAACAAGCCCTAAATGTCCAAATTCAAGTGAGATAATTAAGTTTGATTTGAGAAATAATAAGAAAGTTCAAAATAAGTATATGTTACATAAGAATTTCCTATGTAAAATATTAATTTAAAAAATGTATATAAAATTTCTGTTCAGTTTGAATTAGATCGGTTTTCAATTTTAAATCTGAAATCCAATCCAATCCAATTAATTTTTCAATTTTTTATTTTTTTGGTTTTTCAATTTTTTCGCTTGATTTTTTCAGTTTTAATTGGATTAGTTCAAAATAAGTATAGGTTACATAAGAATTTTCTATGTAAAATATTATTTTAAAAAATGTACATAAAATGTATGCTTGCTTTTTGCAGATGATATAGTCTTAGTTGGAGCGTCGAGAAAGGAAACAAATGGGAAGCTAGAACTATGGAGATGAGCTTTTGAAGAACATGACTTTCGTCTACGTAAGAGTAAGACGGAGTATATGGAATGTTGGTTCAGTAAGAGGCGTATTAATGCTAGCTTAGTAGTGAAAATTGGAGATCATACCATACCACAAGTCATATAGTTTAGGTATCTTGGATCTATCATATAAAATGATGGAGAGATAGAGAGAGATATAAACCATAGGATTTAAGCTGGATGGATGAAATAGAGGAGTGCTTCAGGAGTTATTTAGGATAGAAAAGTGCCTCTCAAATTTAAGGGTAAATTTTACCACACGCTATAAGGCCTGCGTTGTTGTATGGCACTAAATGGTGGGCGGTAAAAAACCAACAAGAGCATAAGATCAGTGTCGCGGAGATAAGGATGTTACACTGGATGTATGGCTATACAAGATAAGATAGGATTAGAAATGAATGCATTAGAGAGAAAGTAGGGGTAGCACCTATTGTGAAAAAAATGAGAGAATCTCGCCTTAGGTGGTTTGGACATGTAAGGAGAAGACCCTTAGAAGCCCCTGTAAGAAGAGTATATCAGTTAGAAAATAGCCCAATAGCTAGAAGTAGAGGAAGACCAAGAAAGACTATAGGTGAAACGATTAAAAAAGATTTAGATTTGAATAACATTTCTGAATACTTGATTTATGATATGACACAATGGCGTCGTTTGATCCATGTAACCAACCCCACCTAGTGGGAAAAGGCTTGGTTGTTGTTGTAATTAGATTGGTTCGATTTTAAATATTCTTAAGCCTAACCCCTTGGTCTGAGATGAGCCCAAGCCCTCTTCACGTTTTTTGGTTAGTTTGGTAACTGATTAACCATTTTTCTTTTTGTCCTTAGCAATAGCAACTTTCCTCACACCTTTGGATGGTGTGAGATTAATTTTTATTATTATTATTTTCAAAATATCCCTTGATTATTAAGTGTGAGCCTAATACTTTCGAATATAGAGAAATACAGTGAGGCCCTCACCACAAGTGTTGTTTATAGGATTCAAACCATTATACTCCCTAGTTTGCTTAGCATATACAGATTTGATGTTCATGTATTTGGTTGTTAGTTTTGAGTCTTCATATGCTTTGATGATGCTATTCAAATATTGTATACATTTGCATAAATTATTTTTAATGGCCTAGATATTCTAATATTATAAATGAAAAAGGTTATTTGTGACTTTTCGCTACATTGGCATGAATGCCAGAGAATTTGTTCTGGACTGGGTATGCCCCCATGAAACTAGAGCAACCTAACTTGCTAGGATGGTCCTTAGGTGTGCAATGTGCAGGGAACAACTCGTCCATTGAGCATGTCCCCCCCTGACAGAAAAGACGAGACACCACTTTACTTTGATAGAGAGGACAAATCATACGGAATAATGATTTCCGCACTACAAGGGGACAACGTACAAAACACACTAAATTGCTCAGACCCCTACGTTTTTTACACGCTCATACATCTCTATATAAAGGCTAAACAAGAAGACAAAAGTATACACCATTCTCACTACAGATTATCCTCTTTGTGTAGCTACTGACTTAAGTGTTGGAGTATATTTTACAAGTACCCACCCCTTCGCTCCACTACTGCAATGTTGTGCCTTAAGGAGCTTAGTGCATCCTACCTTCTCAAGTAATTATTAGAACCCAGTTTTGAACATTGGCGCCATTTGTGGGCAACGATAAATTTCTATCCCCAACATCACTTCTAATATTCCCCCTACCACCACCTCAATGGTGAACATATGGAGGAGACAAACTCCATCAAACCAGAACCTAGCTTTTGTAGTGCACAACCCCTGTAGTGAATCGCCATCCAACGTTAGTCCCTACTGCTCATAGACTAATCATACCTCAACTGAAACCTAGGTAGGACAAGCATGAAACTTCTTTCATTAGAGAGAATCTCCTCCTCCTCCTGAGAGAGTTTCGGTATGACAATGCCTCAGTCCGCAAAAGGCACCCTTCAAAGATGTTGGACAGTGAGTATTAGTGTTGCACCATCTTGGTGACTTCATAGACAACGAAGCTCAGTCCTGCCTTACTGGAATCGACCACCAGGAGCTATCCAGGGCATAACTACTCTCCCTGGTCAGACTCTAGGAAGAGTGGATCCAGTGCCAAGATGAAAGGCTCCACAACTTGGTACGAGTAACCAACTAAGACCATGGCGGCAAAAATCAATCTCCTAGAAGGGATTGTGGAGATGACAAAAGACTCCATGTAGATAACCGCCTCCTTGAGAATTCGAGGATCACGAATCCTGGTCACAACATTGGGCAAACCCAATAAGAGAGCGGGAACTCAGAGCCAGGAGCTCGGTTTCCCAAAACTAGCCATTCTCTAATGAATTGATGGCGTATGAGATCTCTAAGCAGTTCAAGTAACATTGAACTCTACGGATGGACCTCAGACTCTCAGGGACATTTGGATGCCTACATTTTCGCACTCTTGTAATTCATTGGGGGTGGTGACTCTCTCATGTGCCGAGTTTTCCCTTCGTCACTAAAGAAAACTGTCACGAGATGGTTTACCATTTTAGTCCTAAGGTCTATCGCTAACTGGGAAGGCCTGTTCTTAAGATTTTTACTACACTTCACCACCAACAAAGTGCAGCCTAAATCTATATCTTGCGTCGCCTAAATCAAGCGAGGAAAGGAGGAGCCTCTTTGAGACTTTATATCCCTGTTTAATAAGGAGATTGTAAACATATGAGACTAGGATGAAAGATTTGGATTGTTTTATATCAGAGAAGGTCATCTAGTATCTTTCTCCTTTTCACTGGCAAAAAAAAAGCCTATGACTATGGACGAGTTCCACGCCCATGCGGATAAATAAATCAATGCCAAAGATGTTCTTTAGGCTAAGAAACATCTCGAAAGAGAGGATGCCGAACCCAAACTGGGGGAATAATCCAATCAATAGAGTTGAAATTTGAGACCACATCTCAAGGGGAAGTTTGAGAGTTACATCCACCTCAACACACCTTGAGCCCAGATCTACCAGGAGATCCTGAACATCGAGCTCTGAGATGCGCAAAGACCTCCCCCTATAAAGAGGCCAAAGGACAGAGCCAAGTTCTATGCTTGGCACAATAGTCATGGTCACAGCACTAAGGATTGTACCAACCTCCACGATGCCATCGAATCCCTCATCTGGGATAGACGTCTGGGTTGGTATATATGCCAAAACTATAACAATGACCAAAGGGAGGGCCACTATAGGAAACAAAGCAATAGCCCCCAAAGCCCCTCTCTCCTTTACCAAAGAAGACATTCCCTAGAAAGGAATGAGAATCCTAGCCTGTGATCACCTAAGGTTAATGCCCTAAATCAAGACAAGGCACAACCTCGACATGACAACTAAGAAGATAGTCGCCACTACGTCGAAGTAACTCATACAATTACATAATATCATATAATTACCACTTCAACGGTATAAACATCTTTGGATATCAATAAATTAACCCTTTTCAATTGTTGTCTTACATGAAGCCGATACTTTAGCCGCGACCTTGAGTCCACGAGTACCCCAGTGTGCCATATCCCCCAAGGTCACCACGCCTTGGCGAGGCCTAAGGAATACAAGGTCCGAAAATAATTAGCTATTCCAACATCTATATAAGATGACCAAACTGGGGATACCACTTAACACCCTTCGGGGTCAAGCAACGTGATCGAGGGTCTTAACCCGTGTCCATTTGAGTCTCATCTTAACCACGGACTGATGGGGTTTGCAGTGGCTAAGGATAATCGACCGTAACTCAAGATAGTGGACTTCATGACACAGGGTTACCGCGTCCAAATCAAACGAGCTTAACCCCCAAGGTCAAGTTTCGTGCTTATCTCGGAGGGGCAAACAAGTATTCATCCAATCAAACGAACCCTACCACTGAGGTCAAATTTCGTATTCATCTCGATTTGGTGAAGCAAATGTTCCTCTAATCAAACAAAACCTTGCCACCAAGGTCGAGTTTCGCTCTCATCTCGGTTTAATGAAGTGAGTGTTTGTCAAATCAAATGAACCCAACCCTCGAGGTTGTGTTTCACACTCATCTTGGCGGGGAAAATGTGTGTTCGTCCAATCAAACGAACCCAACCCTGAGGTCAAGTTCTGCGCTCATCTCAGCTGAGAAAATGAGTGTTCGTCCAAATTAAGCGAGCCTAACCATTGGGATTGGGTTTCAGATTCATCCCAATGGGCAAAATGAGTGTTTGTCAAGTAAATAAAGCATCGAGATCTGGCATTGGACCCATCTTGGAGCCACAAAAATAACTACACAATATAATGGAATGTAGAATATTAAAGAAAAGAAATTATTTGTTCTCATTCTAAATATCACCCATGTTACAAGAAAGCTTTACAAGGAGGTCTTAGAAGCTATTCTTTTTCCAGAAGAGCCCGCGAGCCTCCCTAGTGCAAAGGTGCCCACTTGAAGGAAACTTAGAAGGTAGCCTGGAAAAATAATGACAATGATCAAGTACTGTATCACCCGAGCCACCACATTATCTCATTGAGATCAGGGCAATCACCTTTCCTTTAATCAGAGTGAAGATAGGTCTCGTAACCCTACACTTCATGACCATTGCTACACACGCCTGAAAGAAAAGGACTTCTGTTGCTAAGAGGTGGTTAGACCAAGCTACGCAAAGCAGTTACTTGGTCCTTACTGAGCCACTATGCTTGGAAAGAAATGCCTCTGCCAGAAGAACATGTAGCCAAAAAAGGAAACACCTTCAAGAATTTGGGGAAGAAACAGAAGATGGCCTTAGGGGATGGCACGACCTTCTATGCGTTCACAAGAAGTAAGATAGGGACCATTCTCTAGGGAAGACCCATGTTCGGTTAGAACTAGAAAACAAGGGAACAAGTGACAACCCTACTACAAATATTCAAGCAAGATAGGGACCATTCTCTAGGCATTTCAAATGATTCCTCCACGGATGCTAACCAATCATCCATCGTTCGATCAAACTCCCCTTTCATAAGCTTAAATTGACTTCGAGCATCGGTAAGAGTAGACTCAAACAAGGTTAGGTTCTTCTTCAGTTCATCCTCTCAAGTTGTTGTGTCAACAAGTTGGGCTTAGAACTTGTCAGCCTCAACAGCTTTGACTTGGAGCAACTCCATCTCTAAAATTGAAGCACAGAGAGAAGGGATCTCAGAAATTTTTGAGATCAGATTGGAAACCTCAATCTGGAGTTTATCAACCTTGGCTTTGAGCAACTTGAGCTGCCTTTCCTTCTGGGTCACCTCTACAACAGCCAAGTCAAGCTGCTTGCTTTTCTTACCAAGGTCCAGTTCGAGTTTCTGCTTGTCACCTCAGAGGATGTTGAGCTCCTCTCTAAACGGGAAACATCCTGAAAGGAACCCTAGCTCTCCTCCAAGAGTCAGAGAAAAGAAGCAAGCCACAAACCCCCTAATTGTGCCCTACAGAAGAACTCCAGCATGTCTAGCTTAACTAACACCTAGGTCTCAATCTAATTATATAAGGCGCCATCAATAAAATTGCAAGATCAACCTCAAGATGCTAGACCGACACCGGTGGAGGCCTGAGTGGAGCACCCATAAACTTCAAGCTAACAGGGGCCTCAAACACTTCAGGATACTCCGAAATGACCTCAACAATCGACCTTTTCCCTCTTTCATCCCTACTGCCCTCAGCTTGCCCTTTCTAGGGTCGTAATGGAGGTATAGGAGAGCTAGTTTCAACATCATGTGCCCCAACGAATGGGAGAGGTGGAGAGACCACTACAACATCAAGAAGAAGAACTGCACTGCTTGGAGGAGTAGAGACAACAATAGTCATCCCCTAAGCAACTATAGGGGCTTGAGATCCTAATGCCTCACCATTTTTTGCTACCAACATCTCAGCCAAGCATAGAAGTTCGAAAGGTGGAGCTATGCTTTCTGCAAAAAAAAAAAAAAAGTGTACCACACAAACTCATACAAGAAGGCATGTACAAAAGAAAAATACGTAGGACGAGATACCTAACATGGCCTTTACAGAAATAGCAGGTTCATCCAAGATATCCTTACAGGGGATAACCCCCTCCTTTAGTCCAATCAATCAAAAAATCTAAGACCTAAGCCTCAGGAGGAAAGATCTCAAAGTTCAGAGTTTCCAAGTCTTTGTTGCTCTGCCCCCAAATCGATGTCAGTCTAGTATAAATGGAGGCGTGGCTCACCTTTCGGGATGATGAAAAAAGGTGTCGTACCCGGAGCCCTTTCTACCCTAAAGAAATCAATTTTAAATTTTTTGAAGGACTATTGATAGGGCTTGAAGACTATGCCTCTACATTGTGCACGTAGCATAACCCACCCTTTGGTTTGGTTACTCCTAGAGGTGGTCAACCGAGAGAAAAGGAAAAAGAAAGACTTGACTGAGTACGGTTGCCTAAAGACCCGGTAGACCAGCTCAAATGCCTGGAAAAACCCTTCAAGCATTCAGATAAATTTGAATGGGGCGCCACCTGCAAATGATTAAGAACGCCAATCTCGAAATCAGTAAACAGCAATCTCACCCCAATTTGGGAAAGAGGGCATCGTATGTGTACCTGATGTGCTCGCCCTCCGTACGAGTCAAGCACACCCTCTCTTCCTCCGATGGGTGCCAGATCGCAAATTGGTCTCTAATCCCATCCACAGTTGGCTGCAGGTATTGTTGCTTTTCTCAAGCATCTTTAGCAGTCCTCACATCTGAGGGAGTACCCAAAACCTCCTGGTCCACCCACCGGTATCTGTTGAAGTCTTGAGGAAATATAAACATCTTCTTCTCTGTGGGAACAGTCCTCCCCCGCTCTACAAGCAAAGCCCTCCTTTTTCGTGCCATACCTGTAGAGGACACGCTTGAGTTAGACTCTGAAGAATACTCAAATCTCATAACTTCATCAGATACTCAGAACCCCCATTAATAGGCCAGTATTATGCACTGACTCCTCAACATTTCTCTTCATTAAGTGCTTCCTACTAAGGGTTCAAAGAAAAAGATAAAAATAGAAAGGACAAAGATGAGGAGTACCTTGAGCTTTAAAAAATGGCTATGAATGGTGAAAAAATGCTGAAGAAGCCTTGAAACACCAATAATCACTGCGAAAGGCACCAAAAGGTCACTAGAGAAAGGAAGTTCAAGTACAAAAATTTGGAAAGCAGATTTGAGCAAAGGATGAGAAGACCCCACTTCACCCCTGTTTATAGGCGTGGAGAGTCACCACCCAACCACTGCCACAATGGGAAGGGTACACCATTTCAATGCAAATAGGGCATTTCATTCTAAAAGACTCATCATGATGCCCACTTTTCAAAATTCACAAGCGACTCATCATGGCGATACGAATGCCAAATTAAGGCATCCACTGCTCTTCAACCACGTGTTGCATCACTTCTAAACGAAAGCAAATGAAAGGACAAAGCTCAAAAAGTTTGAAACTGAAGCGACGCATAGCACCACGAAGGGACGCATAAGCCGAACATCGAACCTTCAACGAAACCCCGCGGTGAAATAACACTCTAGATCTCAGCCTAAGATTGAACTGCAGCAGACCCCGCGCAGTATGGGGATAATTGACTGTACACCTCGGACCACGGAATGATATAACGAAGGCAGAGTGATTCAACTCAGATCCCGACCTTACTCACGTACCCCAGATTTTCACTATTATACATCACGAATCTCGGCCCTTTGAGAAAACATCGTGAAATTTAGCATAAAACACTATGAGTCAGATCTCTTTGTCCATTGTGTGTCGTGTACTCTAGTTGAACATGTATCTTGACATTTAACTATCTCATCCAAGCATCAAATTAGGGGCAACTATTCTGGACTGGGTATGGGCTCATGAAACTAGAGCAACCCGACTTGCCAGCCTAGTCCTTAGACGAGCAATGCACATGCAACAACTCGTCCACTGAGCATGTCTCCCCCGACAGAAAAGAGGAGACACCACTCCACTCTGATAGATGAGACAAATCATATGGAATAACGATTTCCTCCACTATAAGGGGACAACGTACAAAACACACTAATTGCTCAGACCCCCTATACTTTTTACACACTCATGCCTCTCTATATAAAGGCTAAATAATAGGATAAATGTATGCATCACTCTCATTATACACTATCTTTTTTGTGCAGCTACTGACTTGAGTGTCGAAATACCTTTTGCAGGTACTCATCTCCTTGCTCCACTATTACAGTGTTGCGCCTTAGAAGAGCTCAGTGCATCCTACCTTCTCAGGTAATTCTCAGAACCTAATTTTGAACAGAATCTCAAAGTGAAGCTTTGCCATGAAGCTATTGTTGATAGCAAATGCATGAAGACACGAGACCAAGCCAAGTAGACGTGGAATACAAAGAAAAACTTGAGAAGAATATTTATTGGAGTGCATATAGTGATCGGAAAACAGTAAACACCATCTTTAGTTAATTGGACCCTTCTGAAGAAGAATCGCCCGGTGCTCGCATCCTTCACCAAAAAACAAGTACGAATTCCAGACGTTGAAGTCTGAAAAAATCGAGAAACTCAAACTATGAGACGTAGTAGGGACAAATAAATGATAAATCATTTTTTAACTTGAGGTAGAAGTTTGAGAGTAAGGTTTTGGTCCTTTGGAAGTTGGAACCAAGCTCTGCAATAGCCAAACCTTCACCACCATCACCATCAAAGACCTGATCGTTGCCACTGTTTTCAGAGTTAAGGGAGAGATTTTTTACACATGATGAGTAGCGCTGTAATCAATCACCCAAGTCTGTGCCGGCGTGCACGGACATTTACAGCAGGTTTGCTCTGAACAGGAAGACCATGAATTTTGTGGCAGGTTATGGCCTGTGGCCTATTTTAGTATTGGCACAAGATATTGGACTTGGTGCGTTTGTTCTGAGGCTAGGATACAGTTTGAAGCATTGGAAATATTGAGAGAGCGTGGTGCAAGTGGCTGATACAGTTTCATATATAATGAACAAGGCAACTAGCTTCAGATGGAGCTCTTCAAAGTAATGGGTGTTTCCCGTGCCCGAATAGCTGTTGCAATCTTCTTGAACTCTTGTCCCAAACCGTGAGTGTACGTGTGAATAAAACATAAATAAATCAATGTAATTTAAGTAATCCAAAGGCTACAAACCTAGAGCGTATAAACCATAAAGCTTAGAAAATGACAAAATGAGGTACATTAAATTTGAGTATCTGTGTTCCACTCCCTAATATACACATTAAAAGCCCCTCCAACATTTACATTTGCCTATGCCCAATGCTTTTTTCTAAAAGTTCAACATAGAGAGAAAACAGAGAAATGCAAAAAGAAACAAGATTAATGAAACACGACCACATTTTAATAATGTCCACTGGCTTTATTGCACTTCAATGAAGGAAACAACAGAAGCCTTAGCCAAGAGTGAGTTCCAAATCTACCTCAGCTTCACCGGTTCGATTCGGCTCGTTCTGACCCATCAACGAAGCCTCCACGGTTTCGTCGCTCTCACTCTCCCACCCCTCTTTGTTTCCCTGCTCATGACCTGAACCCGGTTTCCACAGCGCGGCCGAGTCAATAGAACCCACTCGCGGTTTTGGCTTGATCACATTCCCGGTCTTCTTGAACCGGACTCTTCCTCTCACCTGGTCCGCGTCAATGTCTCTGGACACGTGGCGTATATCATGGGCTTGGAGAACATGCTTGTTGCCACGTGTCCCTGTCACCTGCCAATTAGAAGTTTCCACGGCATTGATCTCGGACCCATTCAGCACTGCATCAACGGCAGCTTGGCATCGGGCCCACTCCCCAGTCCAAAACAAACCCAGTGACCCATAAGCCGGGTTCACAATTCTCCCACACGCCTCATACATCAGTGACTTGAACGCAGCTGAAAATATTCAGTTCTTATTCATTTCTTTGAGATATAATTAGGATCTTATTATTATTAGATGTGTAAGCAAATGTATATAGTGATTCTAGTTTGATCCATTGACAACTAAAGTGAAAAATGTATTAGTTAATTCAATCGTTAAATTTTCTAAAGTGAGATCGAATCTGCCTTAGGGACAAAGGAATTTAGTAAAAAAGTGAAGCATTTTCCAAGGAGTTTCTTGTTCAATTTTCACTTATCAGAAATTCAATTAATTCTACATAAGTTCATCTAAGAAGAAGCAAGGACTGAGATGGAATCTACTAGTACTTTAGTAGAAAAAAAATCTGATTCTCTAATTTACATTAAAATTGTAATGATTGAACTCTTAGAGGGGATCCAATTCGATTTTTCATCACCAGGTAGCAATATCTAAAATTATAAGATTAAAAAAACGATAAATGTAGGTATATATAGTTGTAATTAGTATTAGTGGGATGGTGATGAGTGATGATCACCTGGGCGAAGGTGTTGTGGGGCAGCATTGATGAGGTTGAGCAACCCAGCGCGGCCATAGAATTTGGCAAGGAAGAGGGTGGCGTTGGCTTGGGACTCAGGTGAGTTGATCCACTCAAGGCAGGGCCTGATGGTGCAGTCCTCGCTGCAACCTTTACGGAGAATGCGGCACCCATTGCAGCTCAATCTCATGGTGGCTGTGTACAGTGGAACTGTACGGTGAATTGCTGGTGTGGGGTGGTGGGTGTTGGGGAGAGTATTTATTAGCACCAGGCCACCAAGTAATTAGTCAGGGTGGTAATAAAATGTGGGCTTGGTCACTGGTACAGTGGTTTTGCCATGTAGTGGGTTTTTCTTGTTTTTTCTCTTTTGCTAATTTTGGTTTGGTGAAAAGGAGGAGCGGATTCTTTTGGCTGTATTTGGGGTTTGATTATTGCCCTGCATGCAGAAGTGAATTACAAGTGGTACCATGAGATGGGGATTTTGTGGTTAGTGATAAGAGGAGGGGGTAGAGAGGTAAAATGTGGGGCTTGGTTAAGCATATAAGGGAAGATAAGAGTGTTGGTGGAAGTCATGCAAAAATGGACATGGAAGAATTGAGGGAGGCGTTTCTGTTGTGTCATTCATAACTCATAAGCATAACATAAGCCATTGGAGGAGTGAAACCGCGTGCAAATCGACGCATGTGGACATAAGCGTGTGTAATAATAAAGAACAATGGAGCTCCCTAAAATGGGGAGCCACACTTGCTCTCCTTTACTCCAAATCACTCGTTTTTTTCACTTTGCTTGGAGTGTGATTAGGTAGAAAGAGGCTGTGGGCGGAGGGAGAATATGCACGCCCATGGTTTTCCTGTGGCTTCTTTAGTATGCTGTGCTCTTTCCTTATGAATAATCCAATTGTTTTTTTAGGCCATTGCTTGCCAAAAACGGCAATGTTTAGAGTATCAAAAGCAACTTTATTATTAATTACCTTCTCCCCACCTCTCTCTCCTGCTTAGTTGGATTGGGTGTCCGTTTGCTAGCTCATGTTCCTGATGGTCCCTTTACTGACAAGTTGATCTCCTTTGCTCTTCCCTCTTGTAGAAAAATGTTGAAAGTTATTAGCTAATTTCATTTTTTTTCCTTGAATATGTTTTCGGTGCTTAGCCCTCTATTCCCTCATTTAATCGAACAGGAAAAAAAAAAGTTAGCAAAGCAAATTTCTTTTCAAAAGCTATAATGCTTATTGATGCATGGTATATATCACCTTACGTCAGAAAGAAGTGGCGGAACGTGGATAAAAATATCACAAAATAGTTCTTTGACGGTCTATTCATCAATTTTCTAAAATATAGAGGCTCCCAAAATTATTTAAGTTCTATTAAAGTAAAAGTAAAAGAAGATTGGGTGATAAGACTAACGAAACAGACTTTTTTATTAAAGTTCTATCATCTTTGAATGAATATCTCAAATGGATGTGAAGAAGATATTTGTCTTTTTTCTAATAAAAAATCGAAAAGAATAAAGAAGAGCATTGTTATACTATAAAAAAAATTTCATTTTCTCCATCCTCAAGGCCAATGAAATACCAAAACTAATGTACATGGTTAAGATAAGAAAAATAAATTATATAAAAACTAATCTTTAAAATTCATGATACCAATAAAAATATATGCATCTTCACATCCAACAAAGTTTTAAAAATACAATTACATTATATATATATATATATATATAAAATACAATTACATATATTATATTTATCAAATAAAAAACATAGAAAAAAATAAAAACATAGAAAAACTTTTGGGGGGCCGGCTGGACTGAATGGGTTGAGCATGTATTCACTCACGACTCACGATTCTCCCTTCATTGCTGTATTGGAGAAAGTGGGAATCGCTGATGCTATTTGCCTAGTCCCTTATTTGGCCGTTTCCAAGAGGATAGAAGACCTCAATCTCAAGCACGTTGTTTTCCTCTCCATTTTCTCTATCAGTTCTTTCTTACCATCGCAAGAGAGTTGATTACTTCCAACAACAAAGAAGACACAAATTTGGTGTCGGAAAAAATGGTTATGAAGAAGAGCAAAGGATCAGGTCTACTTCAATATCGGCAACAAAGCGAAAAGGTAATTGCACCGGGACAACTGTGTTCTATTCTCCTCTGTTTAATCTGTCCCATTTTTTGAAGATTGATATGCCAACTCATTTTACCCCTTAATGGTGCGTCTCTTCTTCTTCTTCTTCTTTTTTTTTTTTTTTTTTTGTATCCTGTCTTTGATTTTCGTACATCTTATTCTTTATTTCTAAATGCTTATATGTTTAGTCATCTAGCTTCCGAATCAATAGGGCAACAACATTCTGTACCCTAAGGAAAACAAGTACTCAAAGATGCGCGATCTTAAGGTTCATCCTTTTCTTATTTTCCCTAATTTTATTTTTTTTGGTCTCTTTCTCATTTTTTTTAATTCATTGATTTTTCTTGCTTTTGATTTCAAATTTTCAATTCAATTTTATACTACTTTTTATAGGTAAAAATTGTTGAAGTAAGGTTAAGCCATTAGAAAAGCCACTAAGATTATCTTTGAGGCAGTTGCTTTTGTTTTTCTGCATACTTTAGTATTAAATTATGTAAATAAATTTCATTTACCAAGTTTAGTAATTTCTTGGACCTATTCCGGGACTCTAACCCGAAAATAAGTTCATATTTTGTAGTCTCAAACTGGATGAATTATGATAATTTGCTTGTATTTATTAGTGAATTTTATAAGATCTTTACCATTGTCTTTGATTTTTGCAGATTTAAAAGGTTTATCACATTTGGAGTGAAGGTAGAAGAAGACACCATGTTTTCAAAGCAAAAGAAGATCATTTTGGCTTAGACAGGGCTATGTGTCAACTCAAAAGCGATTGAGGAGTTAGACATGACCCTGTCTAACTTGAGGAGTGTCTCTGACTAAGAGACACGATCGTGTCTCTGGGTCACACGGTCGTGTCTCCCTTACGATAATTTTATGTGATTTTAAGTTCATACGACTGTATCGAGCTTAGACACGACCATGTGAGGTCTCCTGTGTGTAAAAACGACAGTTTTTGCCCCTCACTATTATAAATAGAAGCAAATTCCTAAACTAAAAAATAACTTTTGCGACAGCAGACTTTGGAGAGATAATTAATTTCAGAAGAGAGAATTGCAACAAATCTCTGGAAGATAGCCACAAAGAGAGGACGACATTCTTGAAGACTTAGAAGATCACAATCTCCATTAAAGGGGTTTTGATTTCTCTTCATCTAGTTTTTCTCCTTTCTTTGGGTTTTTCTTTCTATGAATTTGTGTTTTGATTTGGGATTATTTGTATTGAACATGAATAGCAAATCTCATAGCTAGGGCTATGAGGAATCTTCTTTTCCTAATTAATTGATTTTCAATTCGAATTTGATTACAGTAATTTCAATTAGGTTTATTGTAATGTTTGAATTCTTGTCAAGACTTAATCAATTTTAGCTTGCTTTAATTCATTGTTTGACTAGTAGTCATCCACAAACAATAAGTGGACTTATATAATAAACCTATGATTAGATTGGTAAATGACCAAACATCAATTTATTCTACTAATTGAATTGATGATTATGTTAGTTCATCTCCTGAATTGGGGCTTAATGCATTCTTAGTTAATTCAACTAAATGACCAAATAGATGATTAATTAGGAATAGATTATTATTTATCCATGATTATTGGAACTCAATAGTAATTAAAAAAATTTAGTAAGAGAATTACCTTACTGATAACTTCATAGAATGCAGTTATTTGTACCCTATCCTTATTCTAGAATGAATGCTATGTCCTTGTTTAAATGCATATTTGGAGGGTTTTGTGCTTATATTTGTCATATTCTAATTCTAAGCCTTTCTGATGTGTTATTGTGCAAAACTGAGCTTTAATGATCATGGATTAAGTAGATTTATATATGTTACTGATTTGGTGTTTTCTCTATGATAGGAAGGGCTCTAAACAATATGATATGTGGAGGATGTGAGTTTAAAGTAAAAAAGGAAGCCAAATTAGCCATTCAGAAGTCACCGCCGCGGCGCAAGGTAGTGCGCGCCGCGGCGCAGAGACGCATCATCAAAAATTTCATACTTGAACCCGAGGCGCGGGGGCCGCGGTGCTCACTAAAGGGGGCCGCGGCGCAGGCCAACCGACCTAGTGGGGGCCGTGGCGCTTACTAACGAGGGCCGCGGCGCTCTGTAACCGACTTAACGTGGGCCTAGGATCTCGTAAATGGGGCCGGGGCGCACGGCGGCAAGCTGAGCCTATAAATAGGATTTTTCATATTTTTCTCTCTCTCTTGGCTGCCTTAGCCATTGCTTTTTAGTTTTCTCTCTTTTAGTTTAGGTTTTAGTTAGTTTTAGGTTAGAAAACTTTGGCTAGATCTCCATTGATAGTGGATTGGAGGCTAGGAACAAGGATTGGAGGAGGATTCAAGCTTCAAAGACAAATCAATGAGCTTCTTTCTCTCTTTTCGCTTTCTCTCTTCTCTTCCTTATCTATTGTATAGCTAAGCTTTATTTAGGAATACTTTGAATCCTTTTATTTATATTAATGATGTGTTATTCTCTGAGTTTGTGTGGAAGTTTGATTATGGTTCAATCATTATCTGTGTTTAATGCTTGTGGTTGGCTGATCACTGATTTCATGATTCTAATATTGCAAATGAACTAGACTTTGAGCTGTCAAGTCAATATGGATATGCTTGTTTTGGTTGGCCTTAATTTCATGATGTTAATTTTGGCAAATGAACTAGACATAGGGATTTGTTGATATGGATATGGTGTGGTTGATACATGTTCGGCGATGAGTTGATTCGTTAATAGGATAGGAATATACCTATTGGCCATGTATAGTGTATGATTGAGAATAGATCGTTCATGAGTGGAAGTTGTACTAGCTTTCAAGGAAACTTGGTGAGTTGGGCAAGTAGAAACCAGGGTTGATTGACCTAGACATAGACTTTTGACTACATCAGATTCTCAAGCTAACCTAATCAATGCATTTGTGTTTATGAGGGGGATTGCATGTTGTTGGTAGATGTAGAGGGTGAAGAAGGATTTCCTGAAACCTAACTGTGTTTATGTTTATTGCTTTTATAGATTAGATTAGTTTAGTTTATTACTTTCTTATTTTTATGTCCTTGACTAGAATTGATTAAGCTATTGGTTGGTACTTAGCTTTATAATCGAATATCCTCTTGGGAACGAACTTTTACTCTGTATTTGTATTACTTGTGCGATCCATGCACTTGCGGTAGCAATCAAGTTTTTGGGGGTGTGATAACTCCATAGAATGCAGTTATTTGTGCCCTATCCTTATTCTAGAATGAATGCTATGTCCTTGTTTAAATGCATATTTAGAGGGTTTTGTACATATATTTGTCATATTCTGATTCTGAGTCTTTCTGATGTGTTATTGTGCAAAACTGAGTTTTAATGATCATGGATTAAGTAGATTTATATATGTTACTGATTTGGTATTTTCTCTATGATAGGAAGGGCTCCAAACAAGATGATATGTGGAGCATGTGAGTTTAAAGTGAAAAAGGAAGCCAAATTAGCCTTTCAGAAGTCACCGCCGCAGCGCAAGGTAGTGCGCGCCGTGGCGCAAGGTAGTGAGGCGCGGGGGCCGTGGCGCTCACTAATGGGGGCTGGGGCGCAGGCCAACCGACCTAGTGGGGGCCGCGGCACTCTGTAACTGACTCAACGTGGGCCTAGGCGCTCGTAAATTGGGGTCGGGGCGCACGGCGGCGAGCTGAGCTTATAAATAGGATTTTTCACATTTTTCTCTCTCTTAGCTGCCTTAGCCATTGCTTTTTAGTTTTCTCTCTTTTAGTTTAGGTTTTAGTTAGTTTTAGGTTAGAAAGCTTTGGCTAGATCTCCATTGATGGTGGATTGGAGGCTAGGAACAAGGATTAGAGGAGGATTCAAGCTTCAAAGACAAATCAATGAGCTTCTTTCTCTCTTTTCCCTTTCTCTCTTCTCTTCTTATCTATTGTATAGCTAAGATTTGTTTAGGAATACTTTGAATCCTTTTATTTATATTAATGATGTGTTATTCTCTGAGTTTATGTGGAAGTTTGATTATGATTCAATCATTATCTGTGTTTAATGCTTGTGGTTGGCTGATCACTGATTTCATGATTCTAATATTGCAAATGAACTAGACTTTGAGCTGTCATGTCAATATAGATATGCTTGTTTTGGTTGGCCTTAATTTCATGATGTTAATATTGGCAAATGAATTAGACATGGAGATTTGTTGATATGGATATGGTGTGGTTGATACATGTTTGGCGATGAGTTGATTCGTTAATAGGATAGTAATATACCTATTGGCCATGTATAGTGTGTGATTGAGAATAGATCGTTCATGAATAGAATTTGTACTAGCTTTCAAGGAAACTTAGTAAGTTGGGCAAGTAGAAACTAGGGTTGATTGACCTAGACATAGGCTTTTGACTACATCAGATTCTCAAGCTAACCTAATCAATGCATTTGTGTTTATGAGGGGGATTGCATGTTGTTGGTAGATGTAGAGGGTGAAGGAGGATTTCCTGAAACCTAACTGTGTTTATGTTTATTGCTTTTATAGATTAGATTAGTTTAGTTTATTACTTTCTTATTTTTATGTCCTTGACTAGAATTGATTAAGCTATTGGTTGGTACTTAGCTTTATAATCGAATATCCTCATGGGAATGAACTTTTCTTTGTATCTGTATTACTTGAGCGATCCGTGCACTTGCGGTAGCAATCACTTACATCATAAATGAATGAAAATGTGGTTAATTGGATTCAAGTGAACCTTGCGCCATAGTTTCCCTCTAAGTGATTTATCTCTATATTGTTTAATTGTCCATCATTCTTCTTTATTTGTTTTCTGATTTTATTTTGAGTTTCTCTATACTCTTACGATTGTTTAAATAACTAAGGATTTAGCGAATCTAATAATTACCTCTTATTCCTCATGGAATCGACAACTGGGACTTAAGTCCTATATTACTGTACAATAGAGTACACTTGTTCTTAGTGTATGTTACGCGTATTGAGTTTTTGGCGCCATTGCTGATGAATAAGTTTGGTAATATTATAGGCAAAAAGCTATAGTTAATTTTGATGAACTTTTATTTTATTTTATTTCATTTATCACTTCATCTCCCTGCTTATATTTCTTGTTTATGCTTACTCATTCTCAATCTCCTAATCTACAATTTGATCCAAAAATTAAGAAAACAACTTGCAGGTTAAGGAAGTAATCTAACACTGAAGTTGTGGCTGAAGAAGATATAATGAGGATGGAGAGATAGACAGTTGATGGGACTCGTGAAGAGCGAGCTACCCCAGTGAAGTGAACGATGCTCGAATACTCCATGCCCACAACTAAAGGATGCGAAGGGAGTATTACAAGACCAGCTGTGGCGATCAACAACTTCGAGAAAATCTCCATGTTTCAAACTTTTGTACAGTTTGGTGAATTGCCTTCGGATGACCCAAATCAACATCTGACCAAGTTCTTACAATTGTGTGACACAATCAAGTATAATGGGGTGACAACTGATGCAATCCGATTACGACTCTTTCCTTTCTCTCTTGGAGACAGAGCGAGTCAATGGTTAATGTCACTACTAAGGGGTTCCATCATCATATGGGATCAGTTGACACAATAATTTTTGACTAAATATTTTCCTCCTAAATCTTCTAAGTTAAAGAATGACATTTCTCCTTTTATGCAGTTTGACATGGATACTCTCTCTGAAACTTGGGAACGTTTTCAAGAGTTGATAAGGAGATGTCCACATCACGGATTACTCGTATGATAGCAGGTACAGACTTTTTACAATGGTTTGTTGTCTGTCAATCGTTCACTCATTGATGCCATCATGGGAGGTACAATTTGGAGGAAAACACCGACTGAAATCTATAGACTGATTGAAGAAATGACGCTTAATAGTTATCAATGACAAAATGAGTGCCAGATGCCTAAGAGACGAGTTGGTGTGCATGCTATTGACTCCTCTATTGACATTTTGAGTCAAGTGGAAGTATTGACAAAAAAGGTTGAGACTCTGATGGTGGCAAGTAGTTCAACCCTACCAATCATATGTGAAGCATGTGGCGAACAAGGACATAAAAGTTCAAACTGTCAAGTTGGTAGTCCCATTGCCCCTGAGCCCAAAGGAGCAAATTTTGTTGGTAATTTCAACTAGTAGCAGTACAATCTATATTCCAATATGTACAATTCTGGATAGAAGGACCACTCCAATTTCAAATGGGCAAATTAACAGGACAATCAACAGAGCCATCAGCATGTTTCGCAACTAACCCCAGGTTTCCAAGAATCTGAAGAGAAGCAAAGTTTTGAAAGCTTTGTAATGAAATACATTTAGAATTCAGAGGCCCGAATGAAAAGCATGGAAACTTAGATTAGCTAGTTGGCCACATTGATGCCAGAGAGGGCACCGGGGACATTCCCTGACACTACCGAGCCTAATTCGAAGGAACATGTCAAGGTAATTACCTGAGAAGTGGCAAGCAGCTCCCTAAGAAGAAGGAGAAGGAAATGCAAGAGCATGGAGATACTCTTGATGAGTCTGTTAATGTGGAAAATGAGAAGACAAGTGAAATACCCTCCACGGTGCAAGTAAATGACCCACAGAAGCCCTCCATTCCATTCTCTTAGAGGCTCAAGAACACTAAACAAGACACGCAATTTGCTAAATTCTTGGAGATGTTTAAGAAATTACAAATTAACATTCCATTTGTTGAAGCCATCTCCCAAATGCCCAAGTATGCAAAGTTTCTGATGGAAATACTTACAAAAAAATGCAAGCTTGAGGAATTTGAGACCATAAGACTAAATGAGGAGTGCTCCGTCATTTTCTTGAATAAGCTACCCCTAAAATTAAAAGATCCAGGGAGTTTCACTATTCTTTGCTCTATTGGTAAGTCTTATTTCAAGAAAGCATTATGTGATTTAGGTGCTACTATAAATTTGATGTCTTTCTTTGTTTTTAAGAAATTGGAGGAACTAAAGCCCACCAACATTTCCCTACAACTGGCTGATAGATCCATTACTTACCTTCGTGGTTGTTGCAACTGTCTCAAAGGGCGCCGCGAAATTAAAAAAAAATGGGGGCGAAGACCTCGGGGTGTTGGGAGTTGCCACCAATCGCTTTATCCATTAAATGGAATGGTGCAATTGGACACCTAAGAGATGGCCTACGTTTCAGAGTTCGTAATTCGAGAGTTGATTACGAGTAGGGAAGGTGTTAGCACCCTACACCGTCCGCTCTAAGAATGGTTACCTATTTAATCTAATGTTATTTGCAAGATTAATTAAATTAGTCCTTTATTAATTAAAAGAAAAGAATTTTTTATTTTTTTATTTACTAAATGAATTTTTTATTTTTTATTTTGACATGTCCCATTTTGTCAAACATAATATCAAAAATGATAAATAACTAAGACAAGAAATGGGTGACCAAATAACCATTATTTTAGAACAAATTCTAAGTCTACAATATATTATATAAAAGTGGTGAATCAAAAATTTATTTTTTTTAAGAGAAGTAATTTTCAAAATAAATGGCCAAATAAAACATTATTTCAATGAATAAATTTTAATTCAAAGAAATCTGTTTGAGGTAAGAGAATCTTTTTTTAAGTAAATGGCCAAATAAAATCTCATTTATAATTAAGAAAAAATATTTTTAGGCACAATGAGATTTTTGTAGTAATTTCTAAAAATGTCTTCATGAAAAATAAAACTTTAATTTCACCACAATCATGATGTTGAAACTGTATGAAATTGCTCATTTTTATTTAAATATTTTATTTAAAAAAAAAGAAAATTATCCTAGTTTAAAAAAAAGATTGTATTTTGATTTACGTAATTATTTTAATTTTTATGTAGGGGATTAGACCTCGCCAGCGCTCCTGGCAAAATCCAATATAAAGCCTCAAGATTATCGAAAAGAGTGTATTTGATCGGTGCTCCGATCCTCTCCTAATTTTTTCATCGTCAGGCAATTTTAAATTGTTTAACTAATACATTAATACAAAAATAAATGAGTTAAATTAAAATATAGGTAATATAAACCTCAAATTAATAAATACACATCAATCCCAAAAGAAACAAATAAATAAACAACTAAATGAAAAAATATATATATAGAAAGAAATAAAAAGAAAGTAAAGTAAAATAAAATAATGATAATAAAAAGATAGAAGTTAACAAAAAAAAAAAGGGTCAAGCGGAGAGACTTTTAGTCTCGTAAGAGGAATATGGAGAAGGCATGAAAAAAAAAAGGCGTGAGGGTGGAACTCACGGTGATCTGAGAAGGACAGAGGGATACGACGGCGGGTTGGATCGCGTATGGTGGGGGACCCAGGACGCGGTGGAGCTCTGGCGGTGCGCAGGATCTGGACGGCGGTGCTGGATCTAGAACACAGTGGGGGTGCGACAGTGCACGAGGTTCTGGCTTGCAATAGAGGATGGTGACGGGGTCATGACGGAGACTAGGAGTGGCGTGGGGCGCAGTGGCTCACGCGATGATGCGCAACGTAGGGTGTGGTTGGGTCGCGCGCGGTCGCTCTGTTTCTGATTTGGGTGACTCGGTGGCGCAGAGAAGGTCTGTGTGGTGGTTGGGGAGGCCATGCAGCACGGTGGCTTCACGTGGGTTGTTAGTTGTGGGGTGGTGAACTTGAAGATAGGTGGTGAAGAAAATGATGAAGATGAAGGGGTTGTGTGCTGCGGAGGGTGATTGATGGTGGTTATGGAGTGAGTCACGTGGTGGTGCAAGGTGGTGTGGGGTGATTGTGTGTGATGGAGATGGAGGGGTTATGGAAAGAGGTTGAAGATGGTTGGTCTTATGGGTTATCGGTAAGGGTAATTCGATTGGGGTTTTGTTTAAAGTTTTTCTGGTTTTATTAGGGATGATTTGAGATTGTCGGGAGTGATTTTAATGCTGATTTTTGGTGGTAGGAGAAGAGTGGTGATGGTGGTGTTTGTGGAGGTTTGAAAGCAGAAGGTTGAGATGGTGAAGGTTGGAAGCAAGCTGATGGCTCCGTGTGAAGATTGGGGATTTCTTCGTGTGAGGGCTGTGTGCGTGAGGGAATTATATATGTCTGTGTGTGTAGTTCTTTCCAATAATCTTACTATGCCTTTTATTCCTGCTTGAGATTGATTACCATTCAATGGCTAAACTTTTCATTTCACGTTTTACATTTGGAAGGTAAAGGATCAAAAACTAACTGAACATGATTGGAAGGCAATGGAAAATGAAAAAGAAAACTGACAACAGTGTTTAATTCAGTTTAATGCAGCTGTATATGGAGGCTAGGGTTGCAGCAGGAAGGAAGAAGTTGAGTTATGGGTTGAGATGGAAAATGGGTTATGGGTTGAGATGGAAAATGGGTCATAGGTTGACCCATAAGAACAAAATTAGTGATTTTTCTTTTTTCTTTTTTTTCTCTCTCTTTTTTTAAAGAAATTAAATTAAATAAAAAAATAAAATAAAAACAAAAATAAAAGAAAATGGACAAAATTGAGTATCAACAGTTGCCTCCCTTTGTTTTACATTTAGAATAAATGAAAAACAAAAGAATTGATTCAATTTTGTCTATGAAAAGGTAAAAACTTGCAGATTCAGGTGTCCGCTGAAGTTTAAAGCAAAATAACTTGCGGAGTCGGGTATCCGTTGAAGCTTAATAGAAACAAGGTAAGAAGCTTACGGGATTGGGTATCTATTGAAGCTTAACAAGAAACTTAAAAGTAATGGGTACGGGGACCCGAAAACATAAAACAATGGGTGCGGGGACCCAAAAAAGGAAACAGCAAGAAGCGATGGGTGTGGGTACCTATAAAAGGCAAGAAACTTGCAGAGTCGGGTATCCGCTGAATCTTAACAAAAAACTTAAAAGCAATGGGTACGAGGACCTGAAAAAGTAAAAAGCTTGCGGAGTCAGGTATTTGCTGAAGCATAACAAAAAATAAGGTAATAAGCTTACGGAGTCGGGTATCCATTGAAGCTTACAAAAACTTAAAGGTAATGGGTACAGGGACATGAAAACATAAAACAATGGGTGCGGGGACCCGAAAAAGTAAAAAGCTTGCGAAGTCAAGTATCCGCTGAAACTTAACAAAAAACTTAAAAGCAATGGGTACGGGGACCTAGAAAAGTTAAAGGCAATGAGTATTAGAACCCTAAAACATAACAGGCTATGGGTACAAGGACCCAAAATCATAAAAGACAATGGGTATATTGTCCTGACTTATCACAGAAACTAAAAGCAATGGGTGCGAGGACCCAAAAAGAAAAGGTAATAAGACCATGATTTGACTGAAAACAGCAAGTTGGACCTTTGTAGGTCAAGGCTAGCAAAATAAAATAGTGCACTATGCATACTTCAGATGTATGAGAGTACAAAAAACTTTTTTTTTTGCTTTTCTCTTTTTTTGTCTTTTTTTTTTGTGTCTCCACGACCCCTGAGGACATTATTGCAATCATTTTCAAAGATGAACTGAAATGGGATTTATTGGCATCCTTTCATTTATCTATTCAGCCAATGGTTAAAATTTCCAACCGGGATGACCCTTGAGGTGTGCATTAGATGTGATAGATAAGAGCAATAGGAAAACCCTTTAGATGACCCTTGAGGTGACTTGGTTGTCCTTTCTTTTTATCATCACTCTTATCAGGAATCATTGTGTTTCCATACTTTTTAAGTCATTAGCAATTCTCAATGCTCTGATAGCAATGTACATTTCACATTCCAATATATGATTGTTAGAAAAATGCATATTGAGTCAAAGAAGGGGCAAAGATAAAAACATGACGATATTGTATTGAAATAGGAATGGTGAAAAGAAAGTAATATTATGGTCATCAACATAAAATTTACAGAGGGATGAGGAGGGCAAAGGTCTTTAGTTCTTCCAGTGAAACCCTTTATCGTAATCAGTGTCAATCCTTTGCATACCTGATTTCGAACACCCATTAACCAGCCTATGAAGACTTTGACTACCCCAGTTGGGATCATTTGGCCTGCCCCAACATGGAAAACTTAGTTTGCTCTAAAGTAGAGATTTGCTCCTCTCTAGCATGGAGACTCAATCGCTCAGGTCTCACTTCCTTTGTCATATCAAGCACTATTGTCATTTCATTTTGGCCTTTAACTTTTGCCTAGGTCGCTCTTTTGAGTTTTCAACCTACCAGGTCGTTCTAACTTTTGCCTAGGTAGCCTTTTCAGGTTTTCCACCTAGCGAGCCATGTTTTTCCTTTTTCTTTTTTTCCTTTTTTTTTTGACAAGTAGTGCTTTTACGCATAATATTTCTTGACTTTGTCTGAATTTATAGGAAGTGGTAGATCTTCACCATCTATTTTTGTGAGAATCAAGGACCCTCCAGAGAAAACCTTCTTCACGACATAAGGTCTTTCATAATTTGGAGTCCATTTTTCGCGGTGATCTTTTTGAATTGGCAGGATCTTTTTGAGCACTAAGTCTCCTTCTTGAAATTGTCGAGGGCGTACTTTTTTTGCATAGGTTTTCATAAGCCTCCTTTAATATAACTGGCCATGACACAGTGCAGTTAACCTTTTACCTTCAATAAGATTCAACTGATCTAGTCGGGTTTGGACCCATTCAGCCTCTTCCAATTTGTCTCCATCAATATTCTTAATGAGGGGATCTCTACCTCAATAGGGAGTATGGCTTCCATTTCATAAACTAAAGAGAAAGGAGTTGCCCCAGTTAAGGTATGGACAGACGTGCGATAACCATGCAGAGCAAAGGGAAGCATCTCATGCCAATCTTTGTATGTCACAACCATTTTTTGGATGATGTTTTTGTTTGTTGCCTCAACAGCCTCATTCATCTTTGGACGGTATGGCGAGGAGTTATGGTGTTGGATCTTGAAATTCTCGCACATTTCCTTCATTATGTTGTTATTCAAGTTGGTTGCATTGCCAGTGATGATCTTATTCGGTAGACCATATTGACATATCAACTCTCTTTTGATGAACTTGATCACCACATTCCTAGTCACATTGGAATAAGAAGTAGCTTCAACCCATTTGGTGAAGTAGTCTATCGCGACAAGGATAAAGCGATGCCCATTTGAGGCCTTAGGTTCAATAGGTCCTATGACATCCATACCCCACATGGAGAATGGCCAGGATGCTGTTAGGACATTCAAGGGGACTGGCGGTGCATTGATCTTATCAGCATATGTTTGGCACTTATGACACTTCATCACATGATTGAAGTGGTCAGTTTCCATGATTAACCAATAATAATCGGATTTTAGGATTTTTCTTGCCATTGTATGTCCATTGGAGTGAGTTCTAAAGGAACCCTCATGTACTTCTTCAATAATCTTTTCTACTTCTGTTGCATCAACACATCTTAGAAGCACCATATCATAGTTTCTTTTGTAAAGTATTTTCCCATTCAAAAAGTAACCCATCGCAAGCCTCTTCAGGGTCCTCTTATCATTTTCTAAAGTGCCTGCAGGGTACTCCCTATTCTTGATGAAACATTTGATGTCATGGTACCACAGCTTCCCATCAGGCTCATCTTTAACCACTTGACAATATATAGGACAGTCACGACTTTTCATTTTTATAAGTGGTAGGTCCTTTTTATGACTTACTTAGAACATTGATGATAGTGTGGCCAAAGCATCAGCCAACTGGTTCTCTTCTCGAGGAACATGATAAAAAGTGACTTCATCAAATTGCTCGATCAATTCTTTGATGAAAACATGGTATGGGATCAGTTTGGTATCACGGGTCTCTCATTCTCCTTTTAGTTGATGAATGACCAAGGCAAAGTCCTCATATACTTCCAAGATCTTCGCTTTTGATTCTATTGCTGCCTGAATACCCAAAGCACACGCTTCGTATTCTGCTATATTGTAAGTACAGTCAAAACACAACCTTGTTGTGATTGGGATAAATTTATCTTCAGGGGAGATCAAGATGGCTCTAATGTCGTGCCCTAGTGCATTAGAGGCTCCATCAAACCACATAGTCCATTTTTCTTTTTTAGAGGATTCCTCAGTTTTAAACAGAGCCATTATATCTTCATCAGGGAACTCACATTACATCGACCCATAATCCTTTATAGGTTGGTTAGCCAGATAATCTGCAAGGGCACTTCCCTTAATTGCCTTTTGGGTGACATAAATAATTTCATACTCTGATAATAAAACTTGTCATCACGCGATTCTCCTAGTGAGAGCGGGTTTCTCAAAGATATACGTGATAGGATCCATTTTGGACACCAACTAAGTAGTGTAACACAACATGTATTGCCTCAATCGATGGGAAGCCCATGCCAAGGCGCAACAAGTTCGCTCTAACAATGAGTACTTTGCCTCATAATCGGTGAACTTTTTACTTAAGTAATAGATGACACGTTCGTTCCTACCGGATTCATCATGTTGTCCCAGTATGCAACCCATAGACTCATTAAGCACTGTCAAATACATAATGAGAGGTCTCCTTGGCACTGGAGGCACTAAAACTGGGGGTTCTTGTAAATATTGCCTAATTTTTTCAAAGGCTTTTTGACAATCTTCATTCCACTTGACTAGTTGATTCTTGTGTAATAACTTGAAGAGCGGCTCGCATGTTACTGTGAGCTGGAATATGAATCGAGCAATGTAATTCAACCTTCCTAAAAATCCCCGAACCTCCTTTTCAGTGCGAGGGACTGGCATGTCCAGTATTGCTCAAACCTTGTCAAGATCAACTTCTATTCCTTTCTGGCTCACCACAAACCCCAATAATTTGCCTGATCTGACACCAAAAGTGCATTTTACAGGATTTAGTCTGAGTTTGAACTTCCTCAATCGCTTAAAAAGCTTTTGCAGATTGATTATATGATCTTCTTCTATTTTTGACTTCGCAATTATATCATCCACATAAACTTCTATTTCTTTGTGCATCATGTCATGGAACAATGTCACCATAGCTCTTTGATACGTTGCCCCAGTATTTTTTAAACCAAAAGGCATCACTTTGTAGCAGAAGGTTCCCCATAAAGTGATGAATGTGGTCTTCTCCATGTATTCCGATGCCATCTTGATCTGATTGTATCCTGAGGAACCATCCATAAAGGAAAAAAATGAATGTTGAGCAGTGTTGTCCACCAAAACATCAATGTGAGGTAACGGGAAGTCGTCTTTAGGGCTGGCCTTATTTAAGTCTCGATAGTCCATACACATTCGGACTTTTCCGTCTTTCATTGGGATAAGAACAATGTTGGCAACCCATTGTGGGTATTTTGCAACTGCAAGAAATCCAGCATCAAACTGTCTTTTTACTTCATCTCTGATTTTTAGGGACATCTCAGCTTTCATTCGTCTCAACTTTTGCTTAATCGGAGGGTACCCAAATTTTAGTGGCAATTTGTGCTCAACTATGTCAGTGTCTAGCCCAGGCATATCTTGGTATGACCATGCAAAAACATCACTATAGTCAAATAAGAGTTTAATCAACATGTTACGCTCATCTTCTTTCATCGAGGTACCAATTTTGATTTCTTTCTTATCATTTTCAGTCCCCAAGTTAATTACTTCAATTGGTTCCTTATGGGGTTGGATTTCTTTAGCTTCTTGTTCTAGTAATCTCATTAGCTCAGGTAAAGTTTTCCAATCATCCCCATTATCCTCATCAGCATGATTAACAGGGTGTTTAAAATTATATGATGAGATATTGACACTGTCACTTTCAAGAGAGTCATTTTCAGATCTGCAACAAGTGATGTTGACACAAGAAAAATGAAATGAATAGAAGGTCATGATAATGGTGGGATGAAAGCTAATAGAATGAAAAATGAGAGAACTCAAAAATGTATTTTATTAATAACAATTATTAGAAAGGAAACATGTGAGCCCATTTTACAAATGGAAATCCTAAAGCCTTGGGCAGAGCTAAAGGAATAGCACTACAGAATTACTTTGAAAGAGACTCTAAGGTTATGGGAAGCTCGGAGATCTCCCAATTGTCGAGTCTTGTATCTGAAGAACATGTATACACTAGGTCCGTATGACTGACAAAATCATCATCTTCAACTGCAGTCACTTGGTCTACGAACACAACTCCCGCGCTCCGAAAGCTTTATTGTATATCATAGATGGGGACTCTCTTCACTTTAGGTTCTCGATTTTCTAAGCGAGCCAATCTCTTCTTTTTTTCTCTTCCATGATTCTCCTCTTATCGGCCTTGGTGGGTTTGTACCCTAGCCCAAATCTACCTTTGTTTTTCAAGGGTTGAAAAAATTCTGTGGCACGTTGTCGTTTCTTGCCCAACCCTTCTCTGTGCTGATAACCCCCTTCTAGCATAACTTTAGCCATCATTACAGATGCAACAGAGGGCTGCAATTTAGGAATTGGAGCTCCTTCTTTTATATAAATGGTATTGACAACCTCAACTGTTTGAAAGGCAGTCTCAAGAGCCTCTTCTGTAGCTTCAATATAAGGAGTGTCTAGCGGCTTGCTCACCAGCAGATCCTCTTCACCAAAGACAGTAAGCATCTTGTTATCAACTATGAATTTTACTTTTTGGTGTAAGGTGGAAGGCACAGCTTTAGCAGAATGAATCCATGGTCGTCCTAAAAGACAACTGTATGATGGTGCAATGTCCATCACTTGGAAGAGTATGTTGAAAGTGTAGGGACCGATTTGAACTAGTATTTCGATTTCCCCTATGACTTTTCTCCTTATGCCATCAAATGTCTTTACTATCATTGCACCTGATTTCATATGTGACCCATCAAAAGGCAATTTGGAGAGTGTCGACTTTGGCATCACATTCAAGGAAGAGCCATTGTCTATCAGTACTCTAGCCATGATATGGTCTTGACATTTTACTGAGATATGAAGTGCTTTATTATGTCCCCTTATCTCATTAGGTATTTCATCATCGGTGAAAGTGATGTAATTATTTGTTGTGATGTTACTGATAACGCCATCCAACTTGTTAACTGTGATGTCATGAGAAACATGAGCTTGATTAAGCACTTTTATTAGTACCTTCCTGTGTGGCTCAGAGTTCATTAATAAGGATAAGAGTGATATTCTTGCAGAGGTGCGGTTCAGTTGATCCACCACCCTGTATTCACTTTGCTTTATGAATTTTAAGAACTCACAAGCTTCTTCCTCAGTCACTTCTTTCTTATAGACCTCTTGCTTTGATGCCTTTAGTTCTTCCTTCTCTTTTAAGACTTTTTTAGTAGAAGTTTCCCCTATTTTGCCTTTCCCTTTCTGGATTCTTTCCACTTCCTTTACTTGCTCTTTACGCAGATCCTCAGGTGTATAAATACGACCACTCCGAGTCATTCCACTGATCCCAGATATGCTAGAGATAGCCGATGAGATTTTCATTTGATTGTCCTAGAGGTCATTTACAATGAATTACACATCATATTTCCAAGGCACAGCTCGGGTATCCTTATAGGAAAAAAGAGTCAGTACTTGAATGGTAATAGGATTCCGACCAAAAGAGACTTATGGAGACACCTCTTTACTATAATGAATCGTCAATGGCCTTGGTATACCTGGAGTTTGCTCTATGATTGGATGCGTTGCATAGGTATTGGTAGCCTCTTGAACTAGTGGAGGTGTAATTTCTTTGACCATATAGAAACACCATTATCCTATTAATTGTTTATTTGTACTAGGTGACTGTCCATTAAACTTTAAAGGATCTGTTTGAACTCATCACATTCCTCAATAGAGTGCCCTACCTTCCCATGGATATTACACACCATTTCCTCTTCATGGACCCTCTTGATCTCCACTTGTTTTTGTATTAGCCCAAATTTACAAAGTTCTTAAAAAATTACCCTCAGGGGAGATTTCACATCAGCTACCCGACTTATGAGGCATTGGCCAGAAGCCTTCTCTATGGAATTAATTACAGGACCTCTATGATCAAGCAAGGGATTGCTGCCTACATTAGGAGTTTTTTCTTTAAAGTTTAACTATTTGGCATTAATCAAGTCTTGCACTTTGAACTTCAATGCTCTGCAATTTTCTGTTGAGTAGCCTATAGCCTAACATGGTACTCACATTTAGCATTTTGTTCAAATCCTCTTGGGTAAAGGGGTTCCACTGGCTTCATTGGGCAAGAAACCAATAAGGAGTTTCAGAAGAGTTGTGGTAACAGTTCAGTATAGGTAATGGGAATTAGGTCAAATTGGACGGGTTTTTTTTTTTTTTGGTTAGTGGTGGCTTTCTTTGGTTGGTATTTAGGTTTTGGGTCCATGGTTGGGTTGGTTGATATGACATGGTAGGGAGTGTTTAGTTTGGGATAGGAGATGGTGCACGATAAGGGATCATTGGGTGATAAGGTTGAGGGTATGAAACTTGAGAGGCATTATCAATGTATGGATAGTAAGGCATGTAAGGAGGTTGGAAGGATGGCTAAGGGTTGATAGGCGTTTGGCTATGTCTCCCTTAGGCAAAACTCCTTTGATCGAAAGTCACAGCATGAGCTTCCCCTTCTCTTTTCTTCCCTGTTGGGGGCCTTTTGGCACTAAATGTTCCTGTTGAACTTTCAGCAATCTTCCCACTTCTCATTCCTCCCTCAACTCTTTCCCCGATGATAACCATGTCTGAGAAATTCGATGACACACTTCCTATCATCTTGTCATAGAAGGGTAACTGAAGAGTGTCAATGAATGTGGCCACCATTTCTCTTTCTATTAGTGGGGGTTAAACGTGAGCAGTTATCTCTCTCCACTGCTGAGCATATTCCTTAAAGGTTTCAGTTTATTTCTTTACCATATTTTGTAATTGAAGCCTATCTGGTGCCATATCGATGTTGTATTTATATTGTTTCAAGAAAGCATCAGCCAAGTCCTTGAAACATCATATATGGGCACGTTCCAGGTGTGTATACCAATTAGAAGCTGCCCCAACTAAGCTATCTTGGAAGAAATTGATCAACAACTTGTCATCATGAGCGTGCGATGCCATCTTGCGGATGTACATGGTCAAATGGTTCTTGGGGCAAGTGGTTCCCTTATATTTTTTGAAATCTGGGACCTTAAATTTTGGGGGAATCACCACATTTGGGACAAGACAGAGCTCTGAGGCATTCAGGAGACCATAGCTACTTGCTCCTTCTATAGCTCGCAGTCTTTCTTCAAGAACTTCTATTTTCTCCTTGGATTGAATGCCTTTAGTTGAAGGGTTCAGTAGAGAAGTACCAGCGATCTTATGAGGAAAAAATTGTGGCATGTAAAAAGGAGGTTAGGCCGGAGTCGAGCTTTGAGGCCCTAAAGTAGGTATTACCAATGATGAGCCGCTCTCAAGAGGGTTGGTAATTTATAACGGCATAAAACCAGTGGGAAGGCCATAAGGTAGAATGGAAACAGGGTACTGAGGAATCTCACTAGTATTTGGCTGAGATCCTTGGGAAGGGTTTGAAGTTGTTGTGACTGTCAGTGCACTGCCCTCAGGAGTGTTGGTGGATAATGGTGGCACATAACCAAGTGGAAGGCCATATGGTGGGAATGAAGGTGCATGTGTTTCAAGATTATTTGAGTAGATGGTGAGTGGCATCATGGCCCTTTGAGAGGTGACGCTAGGATATTGCCAAGGAATTAGCATAAAGCCAGGTGGGTAAGCAGGCGTGGCTGAAGGATCATCATTTGCCCTTGAAGAAGTCCCTTCTGTGTTCTTCATTTTTTCAGAATTTCCAAGATCTTAGTCATTTGTTCCTTTAACTGACTTACTTCACTTCTCAACACTTGTTGTGACTGACCCAGTTCATTCATAACTTTTGATTGAGAACGAGTCCTATATGGGTGTCGTAGAGACAGTTTTCCTTTCTGTATTCATTATTTTTTATTAGAAAATATGAAAAAGAAAATGCAAACAAAAATAAAACTATGCATGTAGAGACATAATCCAAATTAGTAAGCGATATTGATAAACCTCATTCATTCAACGAGAAGAGCTCTATGGTCATAGAGAGTTTTACACATATTGATCCTTGCTATTCCTCAAGTCGGATGGAGGAGTTAGCTTTACAAAACAAGATGGAAAGAGCCATGCTAACTCTAAATTACATCAGCACTCCTAGAACAAGAAACTAATTTCAATGATCCTTTTCAGTGAAATTTTCCTAGGAAGTCAAGGTCCTTCCTAACCCGAGTCAGAATATCTTGGCTTTCTCCTGGTGCTAGCTTGGCTTCCACTTTGATGATTCTCTTGCCCTCTTTCTTGAATGGTTGGAGATTTTCCTCATATTGTCAATAACCATTTCGGCTTTCTGCTCCATTTCTTGACTTGTTTTAAGGTATAAATTCTTTTCATTAGTCAAGAAAAGAACATCATCCTCCAACTGATTCTTCTTACTTTCCAAGAAAGTAGACCATTCAACATGTTTTTCTAAATGTTGATTCAATATTTTAACTTCATTCTTGAATTCTTGAAGTTGACCATCTTTCTCTTGAATGATTGTTTTGAGGGCTTGACATGTTTTCCATAACTTCTCTATTTCAATCTCTTTAGAGGCTGTCTCCTGTTCTTGACTTTGGATTTTCCTTCTTGCAATGCTAAGTTGATCTTTCAAGGACCTTCTCTTAGTGGCCCACTACCGATAAATGATTTCATACTGCCCCTCTGCTTCAGCATAGTAGTCAATGGGTTCATTAAATTAGTGCATTGGTGACTCTGGACCCTGTACCTTAGGAGCAAGAAACTCCTTTTTCCTACTAATCTGCCAAATTAAGTATTCTAATGTCATTTCAGATGATGAGAGACTGGGCTTCACACTTCTTGTGTCCTTCCAATCTCCAATGACTTCTTTTATTTTATGAATGGTTCCTTCATCGCTATACGAGAATTCAAATTTGGACAGCCCATAAGTCATTAGAATGAATTACAGGGATGCCATTTATCTTCAGGCCATAGTTGGAGCATAGCCCACCATTCCCTATGGGCCAATAAGTGAAACCCAAGGTTTGCTTCCACATCCATATATAGTAAAAGTAAGAGGAAACCACTTGGCTCTCCAGACCACTTCTTTTATTTCTATGAAAAAACTGATTCATTGCCTCATTGTCGGAGTTCGGGGAGGCCAATTGTCACGACCATATAGAGAGAGCAGGTGCTTAGGTATGACATACTGTTTTAGATCAACTTCTGGATGGTTAAAGCACTTCAAGGTTAGCATATGACTAAGCATCCATACTGCAAGTAATGGTGCACATCCCCAAAATCTTCCTTTCTAATGGACTCAACAATAATTCAGGGATCGAATTGTCTCAGCTAAAATTGGTGGGGCTGGGTTTACCCCATGCTCGATCTTCTTGAACAAATTGATCACATGTCCATCTATTTGATTTTTCCATCTCGAGAAAATTACTAACCCATAAATAGCGAGGGCTAGTGCTACCAAACCAAAACTTTGATCAACTTAAGCTTCAACTATCCTAAGCAAGAACTCCGAATCTAGACTTTGTCTTCCATATATCATGTACTTGTCCAATTCATTGGCATGAATACCTATCAATTTGGACAGCATCCTTCTTGGCGTCTTCTTGGGGTCATGTAAGTATACTTTGTCCTTGGGTATGTCGTCTCTATTAAGAAGCCTAGCATACTCCTCAATCGTTGGCACCAAGTCAAATTGTTGGAAAGTATAACACCGATATGAGGGGTCCCAAAAATAGAGCATAGCTTTCAACATTTGGAGGTCAGGGGTGATGAACATGAGAGCTGTAATATCTCCATACTTGTCTTTGAACTCTTCTTGCCTTCCTATACTACACCACATATTACAGAGCCTCCTTAGGTCATTTTGCTCAAAGTCATGGCTCCCCATTAAGGGAGGTAAAGGAGCATCCTCGTGATGCAAACTATTTCCTTTCTTGGCTTGAATTCTTGCAGATTCTTCACTGACAGCCCAGATACTCTCTGCTACCTCAGACATTAAAGCCATCTTTCCCTTATTCATGTTTGAGGTTTACCGATATCTTTACAGGATTGGACCACATATACAAAAGCAAGGTAAAAGAAAACAATAAAAAGAGAGTTAGCAACTACAAAATAAAAGATAAACAGAAATTCCTCTTGTATTAGAGGAAAAGGGGTACCTAATCTTGGTACCCGTCCAGCAGGATGGGTTCTATGAACGATGGTAGCTCTAAGGTTATATCTACAAGTGATAGCTTTGGTTCTAAACCCCTATAAGACAAAAGGTCCCCAAATTGCCCTTTGCTGTCACCAACACTTTGGCTAGCAAGAGTCCTCTATCCTCACCCATGATAGGTTATAAGCGAAAAGAGTTCAATTTGAGTGAAGAGTTTTCATGTGCCTAACTAGAGATCAAAGGTCTCACAAAGCAACACTACTTCGCCCTCTATCTAAGCCTACAAGGTACTGAGCTCGGGTATAGAGCTTGTGTGTGCAGGTGTACATGAGAGAACATGCAAGCAAATTTATTTACAAATCAAAAATATAATATATATAATGTAAACAAAATGTACAACAATATGAAACAAATAACAAATAAAAAAATAAAACAAAAATGGACCAACATAATTAAAGAGCAAATCACATAAGATTAAAACAAGGCTTAACCCTATCATGTCCCCAGCGGAGTCGCCAACTGTGGCAACTATCTCGAAGGGCGCCACGAAATTAAAAAAAAATGGGGGGGAAGACCTCGGGGTGTTGGGAGTCGCCACCAATCGCTTTATCCATTAAATAGAATGGTGCAATTGGACACCTAAGAGATGGCCTACCGACGTTTTAGAGTTCATGATTCGAGGGTTGATTACGAGTAGAGAAGGTGTTAGCACCCTACACCGTCCGCTCTAAGAACGGTTACTTATTTAATCTAATGTTATTTGCAAGATTAATTAAATTGGTCCTTTATTAATTAAAAGAAAAGAATTTTTTTTATTTACTAAATGAATATTTTTATTTTTTTATTTTGACATGTCCCATTTTGTCAAGCATAATATCAAAAATGATAAATGACTAAGATAAGAAATGGGTGGCGAAATAACCATTATTTTAGAACAAATTCTAAGTCTACAACATATTATATAAAAGAGGTGAATAAAAAATTTATTGTTTTGGAAGAGAAGTAATTTTCAAAATAAATGGCCAAATAAAACATTATTTCAATGAATAAATTTTAATTCAAAGAAATTTGTTTGAGGTAAGAGAATGTTTTTTAAGTAAATGGCTAAATAAAATCTCATTTATAATTAAGAAAAAATATTTTTAGGTACAATGAGATTTTTGTAGTAATTTCTAAAAATGTCTTCATGAAAAATAAAACTTTAATTCACCACAATCATGATGTTGAAACTGTATGAAATTGCTCATTTTTATTTGAATATTTTATTTTTATGAAAAAGAAAATTATCCTAGTTTAAAAAAACATTATATTTTAATTTACGTAATTATTTTAATTTTTATGTAGGGGATTAGACCTCGCCAGCGCTCCTAGCAAAATCCAATATAAAGCCTCAAGATTATCGAAAATAATGTATTTGATCGGTGCTCCGATCCTCTCCTAATTTTTTTGTCGTCAGCCAATTTTAAATTGTTTAACTAATACATTAATACAAAAATAAATGAGTTAAATTAAAATACAGGTAATATAAACCTCAAATTAATAAATACACATCAATCCCAAAAGAAACAAATAAATAAACAACTAAATGAAAAAAAATATAGAAAGAAATAAAAAGAAAATGAAGTAAATAAAATAATAATAATAATAATGATAATAAAAAGATAGAAGTTAACAAAAAAAAAAAGGGTCAAGCAGAGAGACTTTTAGTCTCTCAGTAAGAGGAATACGAGAGAAGGAAAGAAAAAAAAGCGTGACGGTGGAACTCACGGTGATCTACGAGAAGACAGAGGGATACGACGGCGGGTTGGATCGCTCACGGTGGGGGACCCAGGACGCGGTGGAGCTCCGGCGGTGGGCAGGATCTGGACAGCAGCGTTGGATCTAGAACACGGTGGGGGCGGGACAGTGCGCGAGGTTCTGGCTTGCGATGGAGGATGGTGACGGGGTCGCGACGGAGACTGCGAGCTGCTTGGGGCACGGTGGCTCGCGCAATGATCCGCAATGTAGGGTGTGGTTGGGTTGCACGCGGTAGCTCTATTTTTTGTTTGGGTGACTAGGTGGCGCAGCGGAGGTCCATGTGGTGGTTGGGGAGGCCGTGCAGCACGGTGGCTTCACGTGGGTTGTTGGTTGTGGGGTGGTGAACTTGAAGATAGGTGGTGAAGAAAATGATGAAGATGAAGGGGTTGTGTGCTATGGAGGGTGATTGATGGTGGTTATAGAGTGAGTCACGTGGTGGTGCAAGGTGGTGTGGGGTGATTGTGTGTGGTGGAGATGGAGGGGTTATGGAGAGAGGTTGAAGATGGTTGTTTTATGGGTTATCGGTAAGGGTAATTCGATGGGGGTTTTGTTTAGAGTTTTTCGGTTTTATTGGGGATGATTTGAGATTCTTGGAGTGATTTTAATGCTGATTTTTGGTGGTAGGAGAAGGGCTGGTAATGGTGGTGTTTGTGGAGGTTTGAATACAGAAGGTTGAGATGGTGAAGGTTGGAAGCAAGGTGATGGCTCTGTGTGAAGATTGGGGATTTCTTCATGTGAGGGTTGTGTGCGTGAGGGAATTATATATGTCCGTGTGTGTAGTTCCTTCCAATAATCTTACTATGCCTTTTATTCCTACTTGAGATTGATTACTATTCAATGGCTAAGCTTTTCATTTCACGTTTTACGTTTGGAAAGCAAAGGATCAAAAACTGACTGAATATGAGTGGAAGGCAATGGGAAATGAAAAAGAAAACTGACAATAGTGTTTAATTCAGTTTAATGCAGCTGTATGTGGAGGCTAGAGTTGTAGCAGGAAGGAAGAAGTTGAGTTATGGGTTGAGATGGAAAATGAGTTATGGGTTGAGATGGAAAATGGGTCATATATTGACCCGTAAGAATAAAATTAGTGATTCTTTTTTTTTTTTTTCCCTTTTTTCTTTTTCTTTTTTTTTTTTAAAGAAATTAAATTAAATAAATAAATAAAATAAAAACAAAAATAAAAGAAAATAGACAAAATTGAGTATCAACTTACGGAGTCGGCTATCCGTTGAAATTTAACAAAAACTTAAAAGCAATGGGTATGGGGACCCAAAAACATAAAACAATGGGTATGAGAATCCAAAAGGGTAAAAAGCTTGCGGAATCATGTATTCGCTGAAACTTAACAAAAATAAGGTAAGAAGCTTACGGAGTCGGGTATCCGTTGAAACTTAACAAAAACTTAAAAACAATGGGTACAGAGACCTGAAAACAAAAGGTAATAGACATAAGGCTCTGATTTGACTGAAAATAGTAAGTTGGACCTTTGTAGGTCAAGGCTAGCAAAATGAAATAGTGCACTATGCATGCTTCAAATGTATGACAGTACGAAAAACTCTTTTTTTTTGCTTTTCACTTTCTTTGTCTTTTTTTTTATCTCCCACGACCCCTAAGGACATGATTGTAATCATTTTCAAAGATGAACTGGAATGGGATTTATTGGCATCCTTTCATTTGTCTATTCAGCTGATAGTTGAAATGTCCAACCGGGATGATCTTTGAGGTGTGCATTAGATGTGATAGTGACCTGACTATTCTTTTTTTTCTCATCAACACTCTTATCAGGATTTCATTGTATTTCCCATGACCTTTCAAGTAAATATAAATGCTTTTGCAATATTGTCACATGTTTCACATCTCAATATAATTCTATCATGAGAAATGCATCAACAATAGGTTGCAGTGAAAAGGGTTTATCATTATGGAAAGGAAAAGTATAGGAAAAACAAATCAAAAGGGATTAGAATTAAAAGGTTTACAAGAGAAATGTTTAGGGTGGATTTCTCTAACTCTTCCAGTAATGCTCTTTAGGATGATTAGTGCTAATTTCCTATGTATACAACCTTGAACACCCCTTTGTCTGTTTCCAAAAATATGATTTGACCCAGTTTTCATGCATTGGGAGCTTTTCATGACAAGACTTTATATATTCAAACTGCCTTAGTTTGACCCAAGTCTTCGTGTATTGAAGCATTTGATGACAAATTTAGACTGCCCCTGTTTGGTCTTAATGAACTCAAACTGTCCCAGTTTGGTCTTAATGAACTCAAACTGTCCCAGTTTGTGACTTGATTCAACTCCACTTCTTCAGATGTGTCAGATGTCATTTTTGACCCTAACTTTGGCCTAGGTCACTCTTTTTGAATTTTCAACCTAGCGGGTCGCCTTAACTTTTGCCTAGGTCACCTTTGCAGGTTTTCAGCCTAGCGAGCCACTTTTCTTTTTTTCTTTCTTTTTTCTTTTTTCTTTTTAGTGTAAGAGTAAGGAATTGAAAACTCAGAAGAGCATGAACCTTTTGTCTCAGAATTAAAGTTAATGAAAATGAAAACAACTCTTCATTGATCAGAATGGACTTTTTGAGGCTTGTAACGTGGCCAAGGTTAAGGGTTATGAAAGAAATGATATAAGGCTCAAACAAGTGTTTAAGGGTTGAATGAGACCAAGGATCTTTAGCAAACTTTTTCAATTGCTTTTGGCATTGTCAAGAATACTAAAACTTTTCATTTACTTTTGTATTCTTTCCCTTCTTCTTTTCCTTTTTCTTCTTCTTTTTTTTTTTTTTGAACCTATAGTGTAGAGGTGATCCTTGTCTGAGGTTCTTTAAAGAAAATTTTCAAGCTCAAAAGGGGGTAACAAGGGATATTACAGATTGCGAAGGATAAAAAAAGATGACCAATCTTCATTTTCAAATCATGACTGTTTATCTTCAAAACTTTAATTTTGAGGCCAAAAGTAATGCACAAGTGATTACTTATTTGTTCCTTTTCAAAAATCTTGCTTCCAATTTCTTGGTGACTTCCTCCTTTTATTTCAGGGTACATTCTCCTCAATTTCTGCTTCTTCCCCTCAGTATTGGGGTATAACAGAATTTTGTGGGAAGCCAAGCTCGGATCTAGCCCCGGCATATCTTGGGACGACCATGTGAAAATGTCGCAATAATTAGATTAGAACTCAACCAACTTGCTTCACTCATCTTTTTTCATGGAAGTGCCAATTTTAACTTTTTCCTTTTTCATCCTCTACCCCCGAATTAATCACTTCTGTTGACTCTTCGTGGTTAACTTTCTTTAGCCTTTTTGTTTCATTAACCTCATTAGTTCAGGAGAGGGTTCCTAATTGTCACCATTATCTTTTTTAATTGGATGGTCAAAATCATATAATGGGGTCATAACACTGTCATTTTCAAGAGAATCACTTTCAGATTCACGCAAGTAACAAGGTAATAAATGAAGGTTAAAAGATTGCAATCATGTCCCCAGTGGAGTAGCCAGCTGTCGCAACTGTCTAGAAGGGCGCTGCGAAATTAAAAAAAATGGGGGAGAAAACCTCGGGGTGTTGGGAGTCACCACCAATCGCTTTATCCATTAAATGGAATGGTGCAATTGGACACCTAAGAGATGGCCTACGTTTCAGAGGTCGTGATTCGATGGTTGATTATGAGTAGGAAAGGTATTAGCACCCTACACCATCCGCTCTAAGAATGGTTACCTATTTAATCTAATGTTATTTGCAAGATTAATTAAATTGGTCCTTTATTGATTAAAAAAAAGGAATTTTTTATTTTTTTATTTACTAAATGAATTTTTTTATTTTGACATGTCCCATTTTGTCAAGCATAATATCAAAAATGATAAATGACTAAGATAAGAAATGGGTGGCCAAATAACTATTATTTTAGAAAAAATTTTAAGTCTACAACATATTATATAAAAGTAGTGAATCAAAATTTTATTTTTTTAAGAGAAGTAATTTTTAAAATAAATGGCCAAATAAAACATTATTTCAATGAATAAATTTTAATTCAAAGAAATTTGTTTGAGGTAAGAGAATGTTTTTTAAGTAAATAGCCAAATAAAATCTCATTTATAATCAAGAAAAAATATTTTTAGGCACAATGAGATTTTTGTAGTAATTTCTAAAAATGTATTTATGAAAAATAAAACTTTAATTCACCACAATCATGATGTTGAAACTGTATGAAATTGCTCATTTTTATTTGAATATTTTATTTTTATAAAAATAAATTATCCTAGTTTAAAAAAAAATTATATTTTAATTTACGTAATTATTTTAATTTTTATGTAGGGGATTAGACCTCGCTAGCACTCTTGGCAAAATCCAATATAAAGCTTCTAGATTATCAGAAATAGTGTATTTAATCGGTGCTCCGATCCTCTCCTAATTTTTTCGTCGTTAGCCAATTTTAAATTGTTTAACTAATACATTAATACAAAAATAAATGAGTTAAATTAAAATACAAGTAATATAAACCTTAATTTTTTTTAAGCAAAGAAGGCATGCAAAAGCATCATAATAGAGAGGGAAATCCCAACTAGCTTGGCACCTCAAACTCTACCTATCATTTGCAGCACACCAAAATTTTATTAAAAACATCAAAACAAATAAAGAAAACATGGGGGGACATAAACCTGACCCATGGTAGAATAATCTAAATCTAAAATTAGGGAGACCAATTCGGTTCTTGAAAAAGTCCTAAAAATGATATTCTGAATACAAGAGTCCCGTGGTTCCGGGACTCTTGTTAAAGCAGATCCTGAAATTGAAAGAACTTTATGTAGAAGGAGAAGACAACAAAGGCAAAGAGTAGGAGAAATACCTGAACTAACACTTGTCATGGCTGAAGCTAAGGATAATAGACCACTAAAAGAGTATGCAGCCCCTAATGCTCGGGATTTGCGATCTGGAATTGCTCGGCCAGACATTGAAACTAGGCACTTCACCATACCTCCTACTTTACTTTCTATGATAAGGCAGAACCAGTTTGGAGAATTGCCATCAGAGGATCCTAATGATCATGTGGATATGTTCTTGAGTTCTGTGAGACCCTCAAGATCAAAGGCGCCTCTGTTGATGTTATTTGTCTCTGCCTGTTTCCATTATCTTTGAGAGATCGAGCTAGAGCTTGGTTGAAGTCTATTCCTCCTGAGACGATAACTACTTGGGACCAATTGGAGCAAGCATTCTTGGAGCCAAGACTACTCATCTAAGGACCCAAATCACAAGCTTTGTTCAGAAAGATGGCGAGTCATTGTCAGAAGCTTGGGATAGATATAAGGCTTTGCTGGAAGCCTGCCCACACCATGGGTTAGAGAAATGGTTGATCGTCCACACCTTCTACAATGGTTTGGAATATTCTTTGAAGGTGTCTCTTGACTCTGCAGCTGGTGGAGCTTTGATGAATAAAAGACTCACAGAAGCTTATGAGATTATTGAGAGTGTTGCTTCAAATCATCACTAATGTGCTAATGAAAGAGGCCATAACCTGAGAAAGCTCTCGGGAGGTAAGTTTGAGGTAGATGGTGTTAATTTAATTATGTCAAAATTTGATTCTTTGAATAAACATTTTGACATGCTTGAGAAAGCTCATATTAATGCCATAGGTGCTTCTAACAATTTTTGTGAGATTTGTGGAGTACAGGGACACATAGGTGCTGAATGCCAAGTTAGAATTGGATCCTCACAAGGTGCACTGGTGGAGCAAGTGGAATCATGCCACAATTTCCTTGACTTCAACTAAAAGGGGAGGAATGATCCGTATTCCCAAACTTACAAACCCGATTGGAGGTCATATCCTAACTTCTCTTACTGAAATAGTCAGTACCAAGTTAGGCAAGGTAATGCTAAACCCTCTTCTGGAATCCTATAGGTACAAAAATATAGACTTGAGTCTCTTCTTAAGAATTTTGTTGAGAGTCAATCTAAGCAAAATGAGGAGTTTAGGCACCATGGGCAAGTAGTGACTGAGGCAATTAAAGAGTTGTCAGCTAAGGTTGATAATTTAGCTATTCATAATAAGATGTTAGAAACCCAGATTGTCCAACAAGCAAACACTTCTCATAGGCAGCAAGGTAAATTTCCTGGTCAACCTGAAGTCAACTCAGGCAATGAACATTGTAAAGCTGTGAGTTTGAGGAGTGGAAAGAAATTAGAGGATTCCTTGGGTAAGGGGGAGAGTGAAAAAGATAAGGGAATTGAGGATAAAGAGACTAAGACACTGCCCTTAGAAGAAGAGGAAACTACTGAGAAGGTGTCTAAGTATGTACTCCCTGAACCTTACCAACCTCCGGTTCCCTTCCCTCAAAGATTGGCTAAGGCGAAGTTAGATAAGCAGTTTGGGAAGTTCTTAAAGTTCCTTAAGAAATTTTACATTAATGTACCATTCACTGAGGCGTTGAAACAAATGCCTACTTATGCTAAATTCCTTAAGGACATTTTGTCCAATAAGAGAAAGGTAGATGATTATGAGACGATAGCTTTAACTGAGGAGTGTAGTGCCTTAATTTAAAATAAATTGCCTTCTAAGCTTAAAGATCCAGGTAGCTTCTCTATTCCCTGTTTGATTGGCAATACAAATTTTGATAAAGCTCTGTGTGATTTAGGAGCTAGTGTTAGTCTTATGCCCCTTTCTGTGTGTAAGAAGTTGGAGGTAGGTGAACTAAAATCGACAACTATCTCCCTTCAATTGGCGGATCGGTCTGTCAAGTACCCCATAGGCATCTTGCAGGATGTGCCCATTAAGGTTGGTAAGTTTTATATGCCGGTGGATTTTGTTGTACTTGACATGGAAGCTGATGCTAAAATGCCGATCATACTTGGGCGTCCATTCCTTGCTACTGGAAGGGTGATCATTGATGTCCACGAAGAGAAATTGACTTTGCGATTGAATGATGAGGAAGTAGATTTTGATGTTTTTAAATCTGAAAAACATTCTAATTCCTCAAATTCATGTAATCGCATAGATGCTACTAATGTTGTGGATAATGTTGTACTTTCAAGTGTGCAAGAGTCAGTGACTGATGCTATGCTAGAAAAGAACTTGCCCAAAGGTACCACAAAATTTGAGGAGTCTAAGCCCTGTAAGAAAGGACCTAAGAAGCAGAATGACAAGTGTGTCGAGAAGCGTGAATTTAAACTCGGGGATAAAGTCTTTGTCCATAATTCGCTTCTACATTTCTGTCCTAATAAGTTATGGTCGAAATGGTCAGAACCATATAAGATTATTCGAGTTTTATCCTATGGTGTGCTTGAGGTGAAGAAAGAAGGCCATAAGCCTTTCATGATAAATGGCCAGAGAGTGAAACACTTTGAAGGAGTGGGGACTGAGCACTACTCTGTTGACGTCACCGAGCACGTAAAGAAACCGGACAAAGTCAAGCTAATGACTTTAAACAAGCGCTTCTTGGGAGGCAACCCAAGCTTCTTTGTTTTTTATTTTCCTTTTTATTTTTTTCTTTTGACTTTGTGTGTTGGATTGCTGGTTTGATCTTTATTTCATGGATCTTGTTTAGGTTTAACCATTTTTGAAGCTTAAATTAGAAGGAGAGTGAAGTCAGAAAGTTTCACACCCAACCCATGAAAAATTCCATGGCCATGGATTGAACACCAGAAGATTTCTCACCACCGCAGTGAGTTCATTTCTTTAATCCCTTCTCTAGTTAAAGATTGTTACATTAGGGACAATGTAAGTTCTAAACTTGGGGGGGTAATTTCATTTTCATTTTAGATCATTAGTTTCATGCATTTTCATGTCTCATTTTGCATTGCATCTTCATGTTGCATTTTCACACCATCATATCTCTTAGCTTTTTGGTTGAACTTGGTTGAACTTGTGCCCCTCTCTTTTGGGGATTTTTTTTGAGATGGTATTGATTTGGAACCCAATTTGTTGATTCTTGTGGTAGGCAACAGACATTGTTTTAATTGATAGTAGATGTGATCTTTTGATAGTTGATAATTAGCATAATGTTCTCTAAATTTGTGTTTCTCATTGAATTTTTAAACCTTTAAATGTGAGTTTTGAGCCTGTATGAGATATATGCACTATATGATTTCTACTCCCATTCTTTGTGTTGAGTGATATTCCTCATTGATCTTGTGCTCTAGAACTTGATTTGAAACCATTATGAGGCGAAATTTTTGGTTGCATGCTTGAATGTGATTAAGGCATCTTAGGTATTTTTTTGGCCTTCTGAAATTGTTACACTTTCATCCGCTAGTTGCCCATTTTGAGCCTATTGCATAATTGTTTTTCTTGATGCCTATGATGATACATTGTTGGTAATTATTTAGAATATTAAATGGAGCAATTTGGGTTTGAAAGTTGTGTTGGGAATCATATGTATTTGAGCTTTCTCTTTCTCCTCTTGAATAAAAAAATTTGATATAAAAAAAAAGAAAGGACAATAAAAAAAATCATGAGAGGAAAGCTTGAAAAGAAAAGAAAGGATGAAAATACTTGGAAATGTGGAGTTATGATCCTTTTTGAAAAAAATACCTTTACTCCATTTATGTTCTATTGGATTTCTTGTGCTTATTAAAAATATTGATGAGCCCTTTGTACATACCTTCCTTTCTCTACCTTACCTAACATTATTTCCATGGCCCCATTACAACCCTTGAAAGACCTTTTGATTCTTGCATGCATGCTAATTATTAGTGGAAATTTGGTTTCTTATCAAGCATATGGAAGTGCATTTTCTTTAAAGGATTTTGAGCGTATTATTTTCACCCTTAAACATTTTGAGTGTGGTTAATGGAGTGAACTTAATTCAATCAGTGAGGATGCATGATTTCTGAGAACTTAACCTCTAATTGGACTTGATTTTGATTACCTCTCAAATTTTTGGTTTGCCTTAGCCTATTGCCTGGATAATTGTTTTCTCGGGTTCCTCATTCATTATTGTCTCTTGATCCCACTTCTTGGTTTAGCCTTAGTTATTGCTTGGGGACAAGTAAAATCTTAAACTTGGGGGGATTTGATGTGTGTGAAATAACATCATGTTTTGTTCTTGTTTTGCATGCATTCTTGGGTATTTTAGGCATTTTAGTTTTCCTTTTGGTTTGTTTTTCCCTTAGTTCGGATAACTGCGGTATTTGTGGTGTTGTTGTGCAGGATTGGTGCTCAATTGGCCTCCAAATAGATGGAAAGCTTGCATGATTAAAGTTGGAGCTTTATGGGTAGCAAAAAGGTGCAAAAAGACCACTCCAGAGGGATCCATGGCCTGCCTGTGGAATTTCCCACGGCCATGGATCGAGCAGCAGCTTGAAGAAGCAAAAGAGAAATTTCAGAGAATTCCACGGCCTGGTCATGGAATGATCCACGGCTATGGAATTCTGACAGCAAGATCCACGGCCAGCTCGTGGAATGATTCACGGCCATGGATCGCAGTGCGCATCATTTTTTAAGTTTTATTTTTTATTTCTTTTGGGGCCTTTTAGCCAATTAAAACCCTAGGGTATAAATAGATGTTCTGAATATAATTTAGGGGTTCTAATTTGGTTAGAAGGAGGCACACTTGGAGGCTTTGGAATCTTGATCTTTCTTCCCTCTTTCTCTTGGATTATGGGTTTGGATGTTCATGAATATGTTTTCTGATTCTTTCTTCTCCATGTCTGAGTAGTTCTCTTTGTTTCTAGGATTAGGCAATGCCCTTTGATACGTTGATAATGATTTATTGACTTTGCTTCCCCTTTTATTAATCTTGAATGTTCTTTGATTCAATCCTTATTGCTATTATTCATGTGAATTTGCTGGCCACTTATTTGCATCTCATAGGCATTTAGGGACGTACTGAGAGGTGAACCTAAGTGTTGGAACCATAAGAATTGAACTTAAGGTCTAGTTCACGAGAGTAGTTTTAGCCTTTCGAGGATTCAATGAATTACCACAAAACGTAATGAGTTCAATTTAAATTCAATTACCACGAGAGTAGGAATTGGTTTAATTGGGCACGGATCTTGTATCTTGATAAAGAACATTAACTAATTTAGGGTAATTCACCTTCAATTGAATTTCAGATTTAATAAAATAGTTGTCAATTAGGATTTGTCTTATATCATTGTGGTACCCCAATCTTGGAAGCTTTCTTGAATTTGAATACCTTTCTTGATAACTTGCTATTTTTGTTCTAAATTATGCACTTTGATTTTTATTTATTTAATTACTTTGTTACTACGTTCTTCTTACTCAACAATCATATTCTCTTTTGTTTAATTTAATTGAATTAATTAATTAATTGGTATTCATAGACACAGTCCCTATGGATTCGATCTTTTTATTACTTGACGATGAAATTGTACACTTGTGGATTTCACACATCAGAGACTGCGAGCGGCGTGGGGCGCGGTGGCTCGCGCGATGATACACATCGTAGGGTGTGGTTGGGTCGCACGCGGTCGCTCTGTTTCTGGTTTGGGTGACTCGGTGGCGTAGCGGAGGTCCGTGTGGTGGTTGGGGAGGCTGTGCAGCACGGTGGCTTCACGTGGGTTGTTGGTTGTGGGGTGGTGAACTTGAAGATGGGTGGTGAAGAAAATGATGAAGATGAAGGGGTTGTGTACTTGTGGAGGGTGATTGATGGTGGTTATGGAGTGAGTCACGTGGTGGTGTGGGGTGATTGTGTGTGGTGGAGATGGAGGGGTTATAGAGAGAGGTTGAAGATGGTTGGTTTTATGGGTTATCGGTAAGGGTAATTCGATGGGGGTTTGTTTAGAGTTTTTTGGTTTTATTGGGGATGATTTGAGATTTTTGGAGTGATTTTAATGCTTGATTTTTAGTGGTAGGAGAAGAGTGGTGATGGCGGTGTTTGTGGAGGTTTGAATGCAGAAGGTTGAGATGGTGAAGGTTGGAAGCAAGGTAATGGCTCTGTGTGAAGATTGGGGATTTCTTCATGTGAGGGTTGTGTGCGTGAGGGAATTATATCTGTCCGTGTGTGTAGTTCCTTCCAATAATCTTACTATGCCTTTTATTCCTGCTTGAGATTGATTACCATTCAATGGCTAAACTTTTCATTTCACGTTTTACGTTTGGAAGGCAAAGGATCAAAAACCAACTGAACATGATTGGAAGGCAATGGAAAATGAAAAAGAAAACTGACAACAGTGTTTAATTCAATTTAATGCAGCTGTATATGGAGGCTAGGGTTGTAGCAGGAAGGAAGAAGTTGAGTTATGGGTTGAGATGGAAAATGGGTTATGGGTTGAGATGAAAAATAGGTCATGGGTTGACCCGCAAGAACAAAATTAGTGATTTTTCTTTTTTCTTTCTTTTTTTTAAAGAAATTAAATTAAATAAATAAAAAAAAAAACAAAAATAAAAGAAAATAGACAAAATTGAATATCAACAGTGGTGTATTAGAGGATGTTTTGGTGAAGGTGGACAAATTTATTTTTTCGGCAGGCTTCATTGTATTAGACATGGAGGATGACGCTGAGATCTCAATCATATTTGGGCATCCATTCCTCGCCACTAGAAAGACCATGATTGATGCCTGTCAAGGGAAGTTGACTTTGCGATTAAATGATGAGGAAGTAGTTTTTAATATTTTAATTCTATAAAAAATTCTTGTTCCTTTGATTCATGTAATCGCATAGATGCTACAGATTTTGCAGATAATGCTGTGTTTTCATATATGCAGGAATCTGTGATTGATGATATGCTAGAGAAGACATTGCCCAAGGCTGCCACAATAAGAAGAGAACAAAGAAGCAGAATAACAAGCGTATCTAGCAGCTGAGTTTAAGATTGGGGATAAAATTATTGTCTATAACTCACGTCTACGTCTCCTTCTGGGTAAGTTGTGGTCAAAATGGTATGGACCATATGAGGTTGTTCGAGTCTTATCGTACAATGTGTTTGAGGTGAAGAAAAAAAGCCAAAAGACATTCTTGATAAATGGCCAAAGAGCAAAACATTATGAAGAAGGAGTGGGGACTAAGCACTATTCCATCCACCTCACATAAGCATGCCACTGACCCATAGTTAATCTAATGACTATAACTTAGCGCTTCATAGGAGGGAACCTGTGTTTCTATCCTTTCTCATAGCACTATCAGTCCTTGGATTTGGTTTTTCAGTTTTTTGCTTCGTTTCCCTATTTAAAAAAATGTCTTAATACTTTTTATTTTTCTTATGTAGTTTTTAACATGTCGTCGCTCAGTTAAGCTAGATGTTTGAGCTCATGGCTACATGCCTCCCCCAGGCTCCTCCTCCCCCACCACCTTTGTGATCTTGTGTTTAATTTTCAGGGAAGTTTCATTATCTTTTGTTTTGTTATTTTTTTTTTCAACATTGAGGACAATGGTCATCTTCAGTGTGGGGGGTACTCTTAAAATTTTTGTACAATTGATGAATACTTCAGTATTGCTAATAATCAAGCAAGAATTGTGTGTTAATTTCTTGAATGAATACTGAGCTAATAGAGATATGTTTAAGAGGGGAATCCACTACTCATGAGTTGAAATTGTGCGAAGCAATTTTTTTCAATTAAGTAAAGTGAAATTTAGAATCTTAGTTAAAAATTAGTCATGTTTGTTTGCATTTGTTCTCTCTATTAACTTAGCCAAAAAGTGAGTTTTGAACTTTAATAATTAGATTTTTCATAAACAAAATCTTATTTTTCTTCTGGAGTGAGATTTCTTTTGATTAATATGTGTCCTAAAACTTGTTTTGATATCTTCTTAAGACTTTAATGATTCACATACATACTTGAACATGATTAAGGCAATTAAGCTTAACTCTTTCTTGACTTCTAGAGTTGCATTGAAAAATAATCCCTTAATTGTCCCATTTGAGCCTAAAATTAATTTTTTTGGATACTTAATTGAATAATCAGGTTGGATTCATTGATTATTTTTAGAATAATGGAGCAATTGATGTATTAATTGAAAAGTCATTAAGGGTTATTTTTATTTTCAAAGGTTGAAAAAAAAAAGAAATTTAAAAAAAATGGAAAAGGAAGAAGAAAGAAAAGGATTGTTGGTGAAGAATAATGAGAATATTGAGTTGAAAATGAAAATATACTATACCCTTGTGCATTATATTCTATTTATTATCTTTTCAACCTGATTCTGTTTTGTATTGATTTATCCTTGAGCATTCTTTACCCTTATTTATCTTTTTCCTACCTTTCATTATTCCTCTTGGCCCTGTTACAACCAAAGGAAGCCCTTTTGATTCTTGTGCTATATGTGAAGTGGAGATGAGATTGATAACCAAGCTTATGGTAATGCATTTATTAAGAGAAACTGGAGTGATCCCTTTGTCCTTAAATATTTGAGCGATGGAAAGATGAGTGACCTCAATTGGATAGTGATGCACAATTTTTAGTTTCAAACAAGTCTACAAACTTGATGCGAGATTAATTGTTGCTTTGCAAACCCAAGTGCAGGTTGTCTCAAGTAATAAATTTCTCGGGAGTCCGAGGTCGATCCACAGGGAATTGTTGAAGATTAATTAAGGTGAAGTAAATATTTTGTTACTATGATAAAAATTATTTACTTGGGTTAAAAGATCCACTCTTGGTAAATAAAGTAAAGGTAAGATTAAGTCCTTAAGTAAATAAAGTAAATAAAGTAAAGGTAAATAAAGTAAATATTTTGTTACATTGACCAATTTCAAAATTTTTTTTCAAAATTGATTTGTCATGAAAAGCTTTTGTTCTAGCTTTATAAATCTTTGAGTTTTCATATGCATCATTTCTTAATTCCTCAAGTTCATTCAATTGCAATTTGCGTAACTTAGAACCATCATCAAGACTTAAGTTGAAAGCTTTAATGGCCCAAAATGCTTTATACTCCAATTCTACAGACAAATGACAAGGTTTTCCATAAACTAACCGATAAGGAGACATGCCTAAAGATGTTTTAAAAGTAGTACGGTAAGCCCAAAGTGTATCATTTAGTCTTAAAGACCAATCTTTACGATTTGGGTTAACCATTTTTTTCAAAATTTGTTTAATCTCCCTATTTGCCAATTCAACTTGTCCACTTGTCTGAAGATGATAAGGGGTTGTAATTTTGTGGGTGATGCAATATTTCTTCATTAAGGATTCAAATGGTTTATTAAAAAAATATGTTCCCCCATCACTGATGATAGCTCGAGGAATTCCAAATCGACTTAAAACATTTTCTTTTAAAAATTTTAGAACAGTTTTATGATCATTGTGCCGACATGGAATCGCCTCAATCCATTTTGAGACATAATCAACTACAACTAAAATATACACAAATCCAAAAGATGATGGAAATGGACTCATGAAATCAATTCCCCAACAATTAAAAATTTCAATGACAAGGATAGGGTTCAAAGGCATCATATTTCTTTTAGAAATGGACCCCAATTTTTGACAACTTTCACAACTTTTGCAAAAAGTATAACTGTCCTTGAATAAAGTGGGCCAATAAAATCTACACTGCAAGATTTTTGCAGCTGTTTTCTTTGAAGAAAAATGACCTCCACATTCTTCTGAATGACAAAATTTGATGACACTACTTACTTCATTGTCGAGTACACATCTCTGAAAGATTTGATCAGGACAATATTTGAACAAATATGGGTCATCCCAAAAAATTTTTTTCACCTCAATCAAAAACTTTTTTGTGTCTTGGTGTGTCCACTGAGGCGGCATCTTACCTGTTACAAGAAAATTGACAATGTTAGCAAACTAAGGCATGGAATTGACAAAAAATAAAAATTCATCAGGAAAAGAATCATTGATAGGTGTGCTATCAAAAGATGAGCCTGTTGTCAGCCTTGACAAATGATCTACAACAACATTTTTGGCTCCTTTCTTATCTTTTACTGTGATGTTGAATTCTTGAAGCAACAAGATCCACCGTATCAACCTAGGTTTGGTATCCTGTTTAGACATTAAATATCTAACAATAGCATGATCAGTGAAAACAACAGTGGACGAACCAATTAAATAAGCTCAAAATTTGTCCAATGCAAAAATTACAGCAAGTAGTTCTTTTTCAGTAGTGGTGTAATTCATTTGTGCACTATTCAAAGTTTGACTTGCGTAATAAATTACATGAGACTTACCTTCCTTTCTTTGGCCTAAAACAAAGCCAACAAAGAAAATCACTAGCATCACACATCAACTCAAAAGGCAAAGACCACCAAGAGATTGCATGATAGGAGCGTAAGTCAAAAGACCGATTAATTTTTCAAAAGATTTCGACAATCTTGAGTCCAATCAAATGGTGTATCTTTTGTTAGAAGATTACATAAAGGTCTAGATATGGCACTAAAGTCCTTTACAAATCTTCTGTAAAATCCTGCATGTCCTAAAAAGGAACGAACTTCTCTGACTGTTTTTGGGAAAGGCAAATGAGCAATTAATTCAACTTTGGCTTTATCAATTTCAATTCCTTTAGAAGATATCACATGACCTAACACTATTCCTGAGGTAACCATGTAATGACATTTTTTCCAATTTAACACAAATCCTTTTTCTTCACATCTTTTAAGAACTTTTTCCAAATTATCAAGATAATTTTCAAAAGAATTTCCAAAAACTGTCAGATTATCCATGAAAACCTCTAAATAATGCTCAATCATGTCACTGAAAATACTTAGCATGCATTTTTGAAAAGTTACCGGAGCATTATAAAGACCAAAAGACATTCTTCTATATGCAAAAGTGCCAAAGGGACAAGTAAAAGTGGTCTTTTCTTGATCCTCCAATGCAATTGGTATTTGATTATACCCTGAATAACCATCAAGAAAATAATAGTAGGGATGTCCTGCTACTCTTTCCAGATTCTGATCAAGAAATGGCAATGGAAAATGGTCTTTCCTAGTGGCTGCATTCAATTTTCTGAAATCAATACACATACGCCAATTAGATGAGACTCGGGTAGGTATTAATTCTCCTTTTTCATTTTCAACCACTGTTATTCCTGATTTCTTAGGCACAACTTGTGTAGGACTTACCCACTGGCTATCAGAGATAGGATAGATAATTCCAACATCAAGTAATTTAAGAACTTTAGCTCTAACTACCTCTTTCATGTATGGATTTAATCTTCTTTGAGGTTGTTGAGATGTTTTAGCATTATCCTCTAAATGTATTCTATCTGTACAGATTAATGGATTAATGCCTTTTATATCCTTTAATGTCCATCCAATTGCACTTTTATGCCTTTTAAGTACTTCTATCAACTTACCTTCTTGTTCTTTGGTCAGGGATGAGGAAATTACCACTGGAGAGCTTTGTTCTTCTCCCAAAATGTGTACTTCAACCCATCGTAATGGCTTTAGTTCCAAAGTGTGGGTACTTCTTCATGGGTATCATCATTCATGGATTTTAGCTCTTCGAATCTCACTTCCTTCCTTTGTATTCTATTTCCATGTATACAAGATCAAGCAAAGAGCATATTTCAGAAACATCATCATCTAATTGTGTAGCTGAATTAAATGAATTAATTAAACAGATTTCTAATGGGTCAGAAGAACTCCTGATTTGAAGATGATCATCTATAATGGCCTCAATCCCTTCAATCTCTTCCTTTTCATCATAAACTTCATGTGGTTACTTGCACATGTTGAAAACATTAAGCTCCAGTGTCATATTTCTAAAAGTTAGCTTCACCACTCCATTTCTGTAATTTATCAAAGCATTAGATGTTGCTAAAAATGGACGACCTAGAATAACAGGAACTGACTTAAAACTATCAACCATAGGTTCAGTTTCCAAGACAATAAAATCCACAGGATATATGAATTTATCAACTTGTACCAACACATCTTCCACTATTCCTTTTGGGATTTTAATTGATCTATCATCAAGTAGAAGAGTTACAGAAGTTAGTTTTAACTCACCAAGGTTGAGTTGCTGATAAACTGAATATGGAAGCAAATTAACACTAGCACCAAGATCAAGTAAAGCTCGTTCAATTTTATGTTCACCAATAATGCATGAAACTGTAGGACAACCAGGGTCTTTATATTTCAACTCATTATTGTTTTGAATAATGGAGCTTACCTGTTCAGTCAAAAATGCATTCTTTTTCACATTGTGTTTCCTTTTAACAGTGCACAAGTCTTTCAAAAATTTGGCATAACAAGGAATCTGCTTGATAGCATCTAACAGAGGAATATTGACCTTCACTTGTTTAAAAATTTCAAAAATGTCACTGTTATGATTTACTTTACTTGAATTGTTTAATGCTTGAGGAAATGAGGGTGAAGACGAGGGTTTGATCTCTTTTTGACTAGGTAGCTTATCAACTCCTTCCTCATCTTTAGGAATTGACTCATCATCTTTTTCAAAAAGTTCAGGAATTTGTTTTTCAACAACCTTTTCACTCCTAAGAGTTATCACTGAGTTGACTTGATCTATTTTTTGACTTTCTGAACTATCCTCATTTAGGCTAAACTGACCCTTGGAATTTGGTTGAAGTTGAGAGGGAAACTTTCCTTTCTCATGAATGGCAAGTGCAAAAGAAAGTTTAGCAAGAGTGTCTTTTATGTCAATCATGGTTTGATTGTTGTGGTTATTGATGGCCTCTTATTTTTCTATGAATGCATGCAATATTCCTTCAATGTTTTTCCTATATGGTGGGACATAAGGTGCATATCCTTGAGGATTTTGAGAATCTTGTTGTACCTGAGGAGGTAGTGGTTGCATGAATTGTGGCCGGTTACTATTCCTCCAACTGAAGTTCGGGTGATTTCTCCATCCCGAATTGTATGTATTTGAAAAAGAAGAAGTGAATGGCTTTTTAAAATTATTCATTGCATTTACTTGCTCATGCACAACTTCTTTAAAAATAGGAATTTTTGGACATTCATTTGTTAAGTGTCCTAATTCATCACAAATGCCACAAATTTCTTCACTTTGCACAGATTTGATTTCTTTTACTTTCCCGGATTCCATGTCTTCAACCTTTCTAGCCAAACTAGCAAACATTGCATTTAGATCTTCTTCTTGACTAAGATGATATTTTCCTTTACTAGCATTTGCAAGGTTAAATCTAATTGAATTTTTAAAAGGATTAGTACCATGCCAAGATTGAGAATTTTCAGCCAAATGGTCTAAATAGTCTAAAGCTTCTTCAGGTTCTTTATCAAGAAATTCACCATTGCACATTGTTTCCACAAATTGTTTGGTTTCGGGTGTTAACCCTTCATAAAAGAAGCTTATAGTGCATCATTTTTCAAAACCATGATGTGGGTAAGAATTCAACAAATCTTTAAAATGTTCCCAACTTTGAAAATATGTTTCATTTGAATTTTGGGAAAAATTTTGGATTTGTCTTTTCAAAGCATTGGTTTTATGTGTTGGAAAAAATTTCTTCAAAAACTCAACTTGCATTTCTTGCCATGTGCCAATTGATCTTGGTTTCAAAGTGTTAAGCCAAGTTTTTGCTTTATCTTTCAAAGAAAAAAGAAATAATTTAATCTTAACAACCTCTTCAGTGCAAGTTTGATCATGAAAAGCAGTACATACTTCCTCAAATTCTTTTAGATGTAAATATGGGCTTTCAGATTCTAAACCATGGAAATTAGGAAGTAAAGAAATCATACCTGGCTTGAATCTAAAATTGTTGGCATTGAGTGGAAAGATAAAACATGATGGACTAGAATTTCGAGATGGTTGCAAATACTCACGCATGGTTCGCAACGGTTGATTTTCATGTTCATCATGCACACTTTCGTTTTTAGCCATTGTGCTTAATGTGTGTGATTGTGATTCAAACAAATCAATATGTAAAGTACCTGGATTAACTCTAACCAAACGACCAGAATTTAAATCACGATACCAATTAAGCATAAACAAGTAACTTATAGTATAAAATGTACAAGCTAGCAGTATAAATCTTCCATTAAATATTAACAAAGGTGTGGTATAAACCAACCACCAAATAAGTTAAAAAGCATAAAAATTAAAAAGTTAGTATATAGATAAATTAAAATGTTAGAAGCAGAAAAAGTAAAAAGTTAGATAGCTGATAAAGTAAAAAGTTAGATAGTTAGTAAGAGAGTTAGTAAGTTAGTAAATAAAAAAAATAACAGAAAATAAATACAAAAAATAAAAGGGAGAGTTACTCCCACTAAGTTAATATGTATAAGAAAATAAAATAGAGAATTACTCCCATTGTACGTAAATTAAAATGCGAAAATAAAGTACGTAAAGTAAATTTAAAATATGAAAACTGGAGAATCGGCAAGCCGATTTTTTGCTCCAGTGAGAGAGGAGAGAAGAAGAAAGATTATTTCATTAATGATTAAAGATTATATAGAAATTAGGGAGAGGTTCCCCCACTAGTTAGTATGTTAGTATATATACAAAATTTTTACACCAGAAATTCAGTCTTCAAATCAAGTCCCCGGCAACGGCGCCAAAAACTTGATGCACAATTTTTAGTTTCAAACAAGTCTACAAACTTGATGCGGGATTAATTGTTGCTTTGCGAACCCAAGTGCAGGTTGTCTCAAGTAATAAATTTCTCGGGAGTCCGAGGTCAATCCACAGGGAATTGTTGGAGATTAATTAAGGTAAAGTAAATATTTTGTTACTATGATAAAAATTATTTACTTGGGTTAAAAGATCCACTCTTGGTAAATAAAGTAAAGGTAAGATTAATTTCTTTTATAATTCAATTAGAATCCTCGCAACATGGAGGTTCCAATCGGAAAATACAACATTAAAAGTCTATTTAAAATAATATACGTAATTATATTATGTTTCCTAAAAATATTACCACCACTTATAAATGGGTTAAAGCATTCATTGTGCCAATATTTTGTCTACAACAAATCAAGAACTCCTCTTTACAAAGATGATTTCTAAATTATAAGAAACAAATTATAATACGTATAATGGTTACTAGAAAATATAAATCATTTAAGCATAAGAGAAGAATAAATCTAACCTTACTTTATTACCAAGAGCTTCACCCTTTCACCCAAGTAAAATGAAACTTAGTTACTCATAGATAAGAAGAAAGAAAGAGAGAAGAAGAAGAAGAAGAAGAAGAAGAAGAAGAAGAAGAAGAAGAAGAAGAAGAACATGACTTTAATTTAGAACAAAGGAAAATTACTACAAGAAAACCTAGTAACAAAATGGCATCATTTTGGTAACTAACACCAAACACCCTCAATGATCTGCCAAAGCCTCCTTTTATAGAGGATTAGAGATACAAAATGACAAGGGGGCTGAGTCATTAGTGGGTGGATGAGTGGAAAATGAGTGGAAAATGCCAAATGACTTTTGGTGAGTGGAAAATTATGGAGATTCCTTACCTCCGAAATTATGCAGCTCTGAAGTCATTGCATTCGTCATTTTTAAACCAAGTGGTCTTCATAAAAGTTGTAGGCATGGATCTTAGCTTTCAAATGGCTTTGGTTTGAGTCCAATATCATTTCTATAACTCCAGATACGTTCAAATTAATGCACACTGCCCAGGCCCAGTCACAGCTACTCTGTTCTGACTTCCAAGCCCAATATCACCTTCAAGGAGTCCGATTCTGGAAAAGTGTTCAACATAAAAGTTGTAGATATGGGTCTTAATATTTAGCATCCAAATTTCAGCCCATTTGACAACCTCTAGCCCGAAAACTGTGATGAACAATACACGTAGGTTAAGCTGTCAGGAAAAGCACTCTGGTTCTTATTTCAACCCTAATTTGAGTTATCTACTCGTGTGATTAGGCCTTTGAGATCTTCATGAAAGTTATAGAACTCTCTCTTATCTTTCAAATGCCACTAGAATCACCTCCAAAGACCACCTACATCCCAAGATATAGCCCAAATACAGAAATAACGTAAGACGTAAATTATGCTGAAAAATTCAATTAAGTCCAATTTGAGTCCAAACTTACAAAACATAATCAAAATCAATCAATTAAGTACATGGAGAGTGTAAATGACTAAAAATGAAGGCTTATTAATGTATCAAATATGTGATCATCAGATAGTAAGGAGAAAAGATGCAAGTTAGACCCCAGCCTCTAATTCTATTAAGTGCTAAATGATCTTGTTAGATTGAATTTGATTGCCGAACTTGATTGAATTCTTTAATTGTGAAATTTTTCTTGATTCATGTTTTTGGATGTTGAGTTTAATCTTATTTTTTATGTCTATTCTTTGTTTGAGGATAAGCAAAACTCAAGTGTGGGGGGTTGATAAGTCCATATTTTGTAGTCTCAAATCGGATGAATTATGGTGATTTGCTTGTGGTTATTGGTGAATTTTATATGATCCTTACCATTGTCTTCGATTTTTGTAGATTGAAGAGGTTTATCACAATTGGAGTGAAAGTAGACGAAGAAACCGCGCTTTTAGAGCAAAATATGATCATTTTGGCTTAGAGAAGCGATTAAGGAGTTAGACATGGCCCTGTCTAACTTGAGGAGCGTCTCTGACTAAGAGACACGACTATGTCTTTGGGTCACGTGGCCGTGTCTCCCTTACAATGATTATATGCGATTTTAAGCTCACACGGCCATGTCAAGCTTAGACACGGCCGTGTGAAGTCTCTTGTGAGTAAAACGGCAGTTTTTGCCCCTCACTATTATAAATAGAAGTGAATTCCTAAATCTAAAAACAACTTTTGCAGCAGTAGACTTTTGGAGAGATAATTCAGAAGAGAGAATTGTCACGAATATCTAGAAGACGGCCCATGAAGAGAGGATGACATTCTTGAAAACTTGAAGATCACAATCTCCGTTAAAGAGGTTTTAATTTCTCTTCCTCTAAATTTTCCCCTTTCTTTGAGTTTTTCTTTCTATGGATTTGTGTTTTGATTGGAATTATTTGTATTGAACATGAATAGCTAATCTCATAGCTAGGGCTATGATGAGTTTTGTTTTCCTAATCAATTGATTTTTAATTCAAATTTAATTAAGGTAATTTCAATTAGGTTTATTGTATTATTTGAATTCTTGTCAAGACTTGATCAATTTTGACATGCTTTAATTCATTGTTTGACTGGTGGTCATCCGCAACTAATGAGTAGACTTATATAATAAACCTAGGATTAGATTATGAATGGTCAAATATCAATTTATTCTACCAATTGAATTGATGATTATGTTAGTTCATCTCTTGAATTGGGGCTTAATGTATTTCTAGTTAATTCAACTAAATGACTAAATATGTGATTAATTAGGAATAAAATATTATTTATCCATGATCATTGGGACTCAATAGCAATTAAGAGAATTTAGCAAGAGAATTATCTTACATCATAAATGAATGCAAATATGGTTAATTGGATTCAAGTGAATCTTGCGGCCTAGTTTCTCTCTAAGTGATTTATCTCTATATTGTTTAAATGTTCATCATTCTTCTTTATTTATCTTCTGATTTTATTTTTAGTTTCTTTTTATACTTACAATTGTTTAAATAACTAAGAGTTTAGAGAATTTAATAATTACTTATTATTCCTCGTAGGATCGACAACCGAGACTTAAGTCCTTTATTACTATACGATATAGTGCACTTGTTCTTAGTGTATTTTAAGCGTATCACTTGAAATATGGAGATTTATTCTTATTGGATTGTTCAGAATGTGGTTATCAAATGAATTGAGGAGTTGTAATTTCTTAATAGAACTAGTAGGTTTCTTTATCAAAACTATTTCAAGTAGTAATTGGTCCAATATGCCATTGTTGAAGTAAATTAGAGTTGTAGGCTAAGTTAGATGACTTGAAATTTAGTCTGGTCATAAGAATGGGGTCGTTGATACATTTTTTTGGGATTATTATCCTTTTGATCTTATAATTGATTCTTATGCCTCTTTTCAATTTTTTTTCTTTCAATTTCGTTGAATATTTTCAAATGTCATTTATGGAGTTTGCTGAGTTTTAACAACTTCAAAGTCATGAACTCCCTGGAAATGGGTTTGTATTATGAAAATGAGTTCTGTGTTCACTGATTGTAGGCGCCACTGATACTATTTCTTTTATTGCTTTTATTTTGCTTTTGTAATTCTTCAATTTTTTTTTTAGCAAAGCCAAACAAAAAGATGAACGCGAAATATCTACAAGAGAATAGCTTCAGTGGCAGTTTTTTGGTCTTTATTGTTAGCCATGGCAACCATTACCCAAGAGGGGGGGTGAATTGGGTGATGCCTAGTTTTAATGCAACTTTGACAAATTATGCATTTTGAATAACTCAATTAATAAATGCAGCAAAATAAGTCTAATAAATATACAACTATTGAGGATTACTCAAATACAACTTGGGATATATGATGAACTAAGTGAATAAGCTAGATATCAAGTTGTAACAATCAAAACATCAAGATATGCAATAGATAAATATATTCTACCAAATACTGAATTTAAAGAGTGTAGGGAAGAGAGAATCAAACTCAAGAATTTATCCTGGTTCAGCCACCAACCACTTGTGGCCTACATCCAGTCCTCAAGCTTAACTTGAGATTTTCTTCACTATCTCCTAGACTTTACGGGTGCTAGAAAAACCTTTGTACATACAAGAGCACTCCTCACACCTTGGGATACCTCACCCTTGTGCTAGAGCCTCCAATTCTTCAAGCTTCACAGGTGCTTGATGACCTTTACAATCAAGAGCACTCACAACACTTTTGGGATACCTCACCCTTTGTGTTTGAGTCTCACTATAAGGGATACCTCACCCTTTTCTCTCTTGAGGGATACCTCACCCTCTTACAATGATTTCTAGATGAAGAGAATGAATAGAAACTCTCATAAGAGTAGATATACAACTTGAAGAACAAAGTATGGATGATAGAAAACTCTCTCAAGAGTGGATAATACAAGTTGAAGCTCAATGGGTATAAAAGATTTACACATTTAGCTCAAAACAAAGAATTTAGAGAAAAAGATGATGAATTTCGTTTTCAATGCTCAAGGGTAATTTTCAAAATGTTCTCCAACTTGTTTTTTATGCCCAAACACTTTTATTTATAGCCCAATGAGTTTTAGAGCCGTTGGAGGTGTTTAGAAATGATTTTCTATGAAAACTAGCCGTTTATAGCCGTTAGAAACGTTCCTGGGCACTTTGTAATCGATTACAAGCTTCATGTAATCGATTACAAGCTTTCTGAAGCACTTTGTAATCGATTACAAGCTTCATGTAATCGATTACAAGCTTTCTGGCACTTTGTAATCGATTACATACTCGTGTAATCGATTACACGGCTTCACACGCGTTGTAATCGATTGCATGACTTGTGTAATCGATTACATCATTTCTGGTTTTCAAAACTGACTTTAAAAGGTCATAACTTCTTCATTTCTTATCCAATTAAAGCAAATTACCATTCATTGGAAAGCTCTTTGAGTCTAATTTCATATGAAAGAAGTTTCATAACAAAACTCAAAGTATTTTGAAAGATATGATCAAAATATTAACCAAAGGTCATATTTTCAAAACTCAAACTTTAATTGGTCATAACTTTTTCGTTTCTTATCCATTTAAAGAAAATGACTAGTCATTGGAAAGATCTTTGAGTCTATTTTCAAATGAGATAAGTTTCAAAGTAAAACTCAAAGTATTTTGAAAGTTATGATCAAAAGAGTAAGTATATGTCAATTTTATAAAACACAAACTTGACTATTTTTCATAGATTTGAAATACCACCAATACTAGCTTTCCAAAAATAGTTTGTTGGGCATTTAAACATTTTAGAAACACTTATAAATATGTTTAAAACTTGTTTGAGCTTAGTGTGATTCTTTTTTACCTTTACACAAGATCTAAGTCCTATAAGCTAAGCTTGAAGATGTTGGACTAGATCTTTTACCACCATCACTTCTTGATGTAATCCAAGCTTCCAAAGAAAATCTTCTCTTCAAAACTTGCAAATGCTTGGAACATCTTTTCATTTTCATTCTCCTTGAGTTGAGCATAGTTGTGATCTTTTGCTTTCTTGTTGCAATGCTCACTCTTGGTACTTGAACTATCCTACAAAATATTGCTCACTTAACCAAACATAGTTAGTCCAAATTCATAGCTCAATATCTTCATATGCATGATTCATAAATGTATAACTCTAGTTAGTCTAACATGCATACAAGACTTTCATAGACATATCCAATATTAATTCATTTATAACTCATATAACATATTATTGGATATATTATATGATGAATGTTACATATATCTTATTGCATGATTATTAAGTGAAATATAATTAGATAAAGTACATAATCATGCATGATATAATATTTCTCATTAAACACATTTATGTAACATGATCAATATTCTTTTGTGATTGTTATCTATAAAGCACAAGTATAAAGCATAAGCATCATTCTTTTTGTTTTGTATTTGTCATCATCAAAACTTAACATATTAAATCATTGGGGCAAACCTATTTCCACAATCTCTCCCTTTTTGATGATGACAAATCACTAAAGAAAAATATGTTGAGCAATATAGAAGAATAGATATTCATGTAAGCATATCAAATAATTAAGCATAAGAACATATTTTTCTTTCTAATTTTCTCTCCCCCTATTTGACATCAACAAAAAGGCTTAGGAAGGAAAGATAATAATTTTCTCTCCCCCTAAAGATAAGAACCATGTTGTCAAAAAGAGTAGGATCATCAAAACCATAAACTTCTTCAAGTTATGCAACTCATCACTATCTCTCCTTATTTAATTATATACCTAATTCAAGAAAGGAGAGATGAAATAAGTATGCTTTCAAGATATAAAATATTATTCATGCAATACTTGTCATATTTTGGTACTTCAACATTTAGCATATGATAGCAATAAGCTTAAGAAATTATGTCTAACATATAATATCTTGCATACCACATCATAAATAAGTACCACTTGATATCACTTGATAGGAGATACAAAATATTCATGTAAGATCATGGAATTAAGGTTTTTTAAATAAAAGATCATACAACTTATCACATATCAAGCATTTCTCAATGAAAAAATCAAAAGATATGAAGCTTAAGAATGTTTACCTTCTTTCATTGATATAGGAAAAGAGAATGAACGATGATCTTTGTTGACATGTTGATAGTATTAACAATAAAACACTTCATGTCAAGTAAGGATGTAAGCCAAGAGATATAAGCAATAATCTAATAGCTAGGCTCCCCCTCACAATATGCATGTTATCAAAATATCAAATATAATGGTTTAACATAGTTATGCATATGTTCTTAGTCAACAAGGATATGGAAGAATGATATGTAAGATAAGTTCCCCCTTATTGAAGCACAAGATAGATAAAGGGAAATATGCATGCCAAGATCATATAAGCACATTACTATAAAGAAAAGCAAGGCATAGATACATATTCTTAATCCTCAAATAAAATCATTTTAAAAAAAAAAAACTTCTCCCCTTTCAAAAAGAATTTTATAATAACACATTACATTTTCAAAAGCATTTTAGAATGTACATATGCCAATCAACAACAAGAAATCTCTTATTGTAGTGAAGGAATTGAAAAACCATGGAACTATAATTTTTGAATATTTATAATTCATTTCAAGATATACTTCATTGAGAAAAAAAAAAAACATTGAAGTTCAAATACAAGTTCAAGACACAAAATGAATCATTTACTTCTTGTTTTCAAAGTATGAACATATCAAGCAATTTCAAACAAAAGATGTAACACCCTCCAAATTGCTGCATGAACGTGAGTTTCCAAGGAAATTTTCGATGAAAAATGACATAACAAAATTCGGTAAGATGGGAGAACATCATTTCCCAAAGAATGGTTAAAATCAAGTGTTGTCGGATGAGAACTCTGTCGAATGGTGATTCTCAAACGAAAATGAAAGGTCAGTGTCGGATGAACTTGAAAAGATCAACAAATATCCTAATTCGTCGGACAGATGTTGATGTTGGAGAAATCTTCCAATTGTCGAATCGACGAAATATTATATGGTCAGAAGATCAAATTCGACGGATTTTGACATTAGAGAAGTTTTTCTACTGAAATCAGGAATTCTTACTCGACGGTCGTTAGCACCATAACTCGACGAACCTTATCATTCAAATTCGACGAACATTGGTATCCCCACTCGACGGAAATTGACATTCTAACTCAACAGACATGAGCATCCTCACTCGATGAATATTGACATTTTCACTTAACTGATACTAGCATCCTCACTCGACAAATTTTAACTTGGTACCAAATAGTAAGAAGATTAAATTCGACGTATTTGGATAGAAGTCCAAATTCGATGGATATGACATTGTCTTAAAAGATCCTATTTCGACGAATATAAACATCTTCATTTTGACTTGTGAAATCGTCCAACAAGATTTAGGGAAAAGGAGAACCATATTGTTCTTGACTGATTCTTTGCTAACAGAATGTTCATCGCTTTGTCGAACCTGAGGACTTCTCCCATGTTTTGAATAGATGGTCTTCTGTAGGAAAGATGGTCTTGGTCGGAATAGATGGTCTTTGTCGGAAGAGGCAGCCATAACAGCCAAAATCTTTGATTTCTGATTTAAGAATTGAGAATCAATTTCATCCAGTCTTGAGGTATTTTGGGTTTTGTCGAACTACCGATTGATGTTGTCGGGAAAATGCTCTGAAGGTGTCGGATTCAACTCACCATTTAACTTATGCTTGCATTCAGTAATTAAATCCGACGGAATCAAAATGTTAGGAAAATTTCTTCAAGTGTTTGGATCTTGTCCAAATTCTGTCGATGTCAAGACTTTCAAAAATCTTGGATTGTCGAATGAGTTACGTGAGATTGATCTTTTGGATCCCTGTAAGGCTTGAGAAAGACCGAGTCTATCGACAGGAGTATATTCATAAAACTGCCGAGCTTTGTTTGTCGGAATAGGCTTGAAATGAAGTCAGTATCGACAAGAATCTATTCTCAAAAGAAATTGTCGAATTCGGTTTGTCGAAACAGGTTTTGAAATGAAAACCATTTGGGAAAATGTTGAGGAACTTCGTCGGATTGGGATTTCAATTTTGGTCGAATTAGAATTCCAAATTTTGGTCGGTTGAGTATAATGGCAAATTAAACTATACCTGGTCAAAATAATTCATAGCAATAACAACAGATTATGCATCAAGCAACATATATTTATCGGTAAAATAGAATTATTTTACGATAAATTCTAAAAATTAATAGATTCTTTTACAGTATTACTCGGTTCGGGTTAAGTAAGATCCTCCGTCTCTAAATAATCGACAAGAATTTCCCTACTTCAAATTATTATTTTCTTGATCGAGAGCAAATCACACAAAATAATCACAAATAGTATCGAAATAATCAAATTATTTTTATAATGCACGAGAAAACACAAAGTAGTGTAATTACTCACAATTTCTTGCAACATAGTCTAAAAATTTGGAGTGTTACAAAAGACATATGACATTTTACTTTCCAATCTCCAAATAAATTTATAAGACAATTAAGCATCAAAGAGAAAGGATTAGAACTACTAATGAGCAAGTGAATTTACATATTTGAGCGAAGAGAATTGGTCACAAGCTCAAGAACAAAGATATTGTCATAACATGTCATTCCAAGCAAAATGTGTGCATATCTAACATGTTAGCATATATAAAAACACTTTTAAAGCATAATGCTAGAAAAGCACAATTTAAGACATGTTAAGGCATAAAACAAATGCTACTTATCCAAATATCACATGATATTCAAATTAAAGCATAAGTAAGGATAAAAGATTGATATCACCAAAAGTATACTCTTTGAGTTTTTGTAGGTGACTCCAACTTCTATGCCTCAAGGCCCCTTGAGAATATTGTGGTTCTCCATGTCTTTCTTTTTATGTTTTTCATCACTTTTGGAGAACTTGGACCATTTTAAGTTTTCCCAACCTCAAGTAGCACAGTTGTTTTTCACTTCATTTACATGCTTGAGCTAATGGTCACCCTACAACACAATTCAAAGAAATTTCTTTGGTATCCACCAATTTTGGATCCATAGGGGTTAGTCATTGATTATTAATCCATTATGCTCTCATAAATTTTTTTTTTTATAGTATGTAAATTGAGCACAACAAATTAAACAATCAATTACCATTAAGCTCATAGCCAATAATATGCATACATTCATGATATACAGACAATTTTAAGTGAAAATGGTCATTCCAGCACTTAAAACCATTTTTAAAGCTTGTGTAATCGATTACCATGGGTGTGTAATCGATTACCAACCCTCTGGAATCCATGTAATCGATTACATGTTTGGTGTAATTGATTACACGAGTTTTGGAGACGTTGTAATCGATTACATAGTATGTGTAATCGATTACACGCTCTCTGACTTTGCTTGGAATGCTTGGCAGAGCCTCTGTAATCGATTACAGAGGTCTTGTAATCGATTACAAGCTTGCTAAATTCAGTTTTTGCACTTCAAACAATAAGGGTCCGAATTCAAAGCTTTCAAATTAATTCCAAAACTTTCCAAAACAATTTCAAACATCATGTAAGCATAAAAACTGACCAGTTCTTGATCCAAAGCTCACATTTATGCAAAAACTACAAATTATGCAAAAAAATGTAACTTTATGCAGCAAAAGTTATGATTTTTAGTAAGAGTTATGTTTTATCCAATATGCCAAGTTCTAAAATATTTATATCGAATATGCTACTTCAAACAAGAAATGAACTTATCTAGCATATTATCACATGTAGAAATGTGTAGAAAATTTAAAGCATAGAAAGCATCCATAGTCATAGAATACCCTATTATCAAGAAATATGCAAGGTAGTGAGTAAATGGTGTAACAAGAATATAATCATGTGCTATATATAATATTCAAATTTTATCAAGTACACATGATTCAATTAATCACTTAAGGCCTACAAGAAATATACCTCAAATTCATTGACTTTACAAGTGAATGTGCATAAGAGGTAGAAACTTTTGATACCTTGGCCTTAATGATCAAGGAAGCTCTTTTCCTTACCCATTGCTTCTCTTTTGGTGTTTTGAACTTTGAAAGTTCCACATTTTGTACTTGAGAAGCTTCGGTTGAAGTTGTCTTCCTTCTTTGATCAAAACTTCTACCAATGGGCTTTAGAAGCATTCCCTTTGATGATTCATTTTTCTTTTGACCAATTAATCCATCCTTTTGAGAAGTTTTCTGCATAATTGAAACACTAGGAGGACTTTTTGGTACCCACTTCATCTTGGGTCCTTCAATGTTAGTACTAGAACCTTTAAGACCTTTAAGAACCCATACCATATTATTTCTCATATAAGAATTTCTTCTATAATTGCATAAATGAGAAATATGTCCTAGATGACCACAAAAATTACAAACAATTGAATTTAATGATGACTTGGTCCTTTGAAGATCATTTTTGGAAAACATAAGCCTTTTGTTGTTTTTATATTCTATGTCATTTTTGCCACAAGCCTTACTTGAATTTCCATGTGAAATAGCATCAATTGCATTCTTATTAACACATATGGATTGTAAGCAAATAGAATCATTAGCTTTGGCAAATTCACAATATAAGTTCTCAACTTGATTTTCTAAATTAATGCATTTTTCACAAGAAGTTGAGATTTCACATTTCAAAGGCATTTTCTCATCAAGAAAAGCATAATCATTTTTCAAAATCTCAATTTCAGTTTCGATGAAGAAAATGTTTTCCAAACAAGATAAATTTTTATTTCCTAAATTCAACAAATCATCATATAATTCATCATATGCACATTGTAACTCATCATAGGAAGGACTATAATCTAGTTTAGCATTATTTACCTCAAAGTCCTTTTTGGCCATATATGAAGTAGTCTCCATTCCTAGCATACTTGGCTTTTCAAAGGAATCATCATCTTCCTCATTGTTGTCTTTCAAGGATTCAAGAACATCTTCTTGAGGACATTTTTCAATATTGTCTTCCTTTAGAGGCTTTTGCTCTTCTTGCTCTCTATATACAACTTTTTGCAAGAAATCATTGTTAGCAAGATAAAAATTATCAAGAGCATCCCATATATCTTTAGCATTAGAGCAACTCTTAATTTTAGCATAAGCATCACCATTTAAACCACTTCTCAATATTTGCATTGCTCTAATATTCAATGAAAAGCATTTCTTATCATAGTCATTCCAAGTTTGTTTTGATTTGCATGTAAATCCATCAAGCATAATATCCCACAAATCAATATCAATAGATTGCATATAAATTTCCATTCTAGCTTTCCAATAAACGAAATTCGCACCATCAAAGAATGGTGGTTTATTAATTTCAAAACCATTCATTTTGAAAAGCTTGTAATGGTTGCCAAACAAACAAAGATCTTTAACTCCAAGCTGTTAAGCTTTTACCAGAGCACGAAGCTCTGATACCACTTGTTAGCCATGGCAACCATTACCCAAGAGGGGGGGTGAATTGGGTGATGCCTAGTTTTAATGCAACTTTGACAAATTATGCATTTTGAATAACTCAATTAATAAATGCAGTGGAATAAGTCTAATAAATGTACAACTATTGAGGATTACTCAAATACAACTTGGGATATATGATGAACTAAGTGAATAAGCTAGATATCAAGTTGTAACAATCAAAACATCAAGATATGCAATAGATAAATATATTCTACCAAATACTGAATTTAAAGAGTGTAGGGAAGAGAGAATCAAACTCAAGAATTTATCCTGGTTCAGCCACCAACCACTTGTGGCCTACATCCAGTCCTCAAGCTTAACTTGAGATTTTCTTCACTATCTCCTAGACTTTACGGGTGTTAGAAAAATCTTTGTACATACAAGAGCACTCCTCACACCTTGGGATACCTCACCCTTGTGCTAGAGCCTCCAATTCTTCAAGCTTCACAGGTGCTTGATGACCTTTACAATCAAGAGCACTCACAACACCTTTGGGATACCTCACCCTTTGTGTTTGAGTCTCGCTATAAGGGATACCTCACCCTTTTCTCTCTTGAGGGATACCTCACCCTCTTACAATGATTTCTAGATGAAGAGAAAGAATAGAAACTCTCACAAGAGTAGATATACAACTTGAAGAACAAAGTATGGATGATAGAAAACTCTCTCAAGAGTGGATAATACAAGTTGAAGCTCAATGGGTATAAAGGATTTACACACTTAGCTCAAAACAAAGAATTTAGAGAAAAAGATGATGAATTTCGTTTTCAATGCTCAAGGGTAATTTTCAGAATGTTCTCCAACTTGTTTTTTATGCCCAAACACTTTTATTTATAGCCCAATGAGTTTTAGAGCCGTTGGAGGTGTTTAGAAATGATTTTCTATGAAAACTAGCCGTTTATAGCCGTTAGAAACGTTCCTGGGCACTTTGTAATCGATTACAAGCTTCATGTAATCGATTACAAGCTTTCTGGGCACTTTGTAATCGATTACAAGCTTCATGTAATCGATTACAAGCTTTCTGGGCACTTTGTAATCGATTACATACTCTGTGTAATCGATTACACGGCTTCTGTCAACGTTGTAATCGATTGCATGACTTGTGTAATCGATTACACCATTTCTGGTTTTCAAAACTGACTTTAAAAGGTCATAACTTCTTCATTTCTTATCCAATTAAAGCAAATTACCATTCATTGGAAAGCTCTTTGAGTCTAATTTCATATGAAAGAAGTTTCATAACAAAACTCAAAGTATTTTGAAAGATATGATCAAAATAGTAACCAAAGGTCATATTTTCAAAACTCAAACTTTAATTGGTCATAACTTTTTCGTTTCTTATCCATTTAAAGAAAATGACTAGTCATTGGAAAGATCTTTGAGTCTATTTTCAAATGAGATAAGTTTCAAAGTAAAACTCAAAGTATTTTGAAAGTTATGATCAAAAGAGTAAGTATATGTCAGTTTTACAAAACACAAACTTGACTATTTTTCATAGATTTGAAATATCACCAATACTAGCTTTCCAAAAATAGTTTGTTGGGCATTTAAACATTTTAGAAACACTTATAAATATGTTTAAAACTTGTTTGAGCTTAGTGTGATTCCTTTTTACCTTTACACAAGATCTAAGTCCTATAAGCTAAGCTTGAAGATGTTGGACTAGATCTTTTACCACCATCACTTCTTGATGTAATCCAAGCTTCCAAAGAAAATCTTCTCTTCAAAACTTGCAAATGCTTGGAACATCTTTTCATTTTCATTCTCCTTGAGTTGAGCATAGTTGTGATCTTTTGCTTTCTTGTTGCAATGCTCACTCTTGGTACTTAAACTATCCTACAAAATATTGTTCACTTAACCAAACATAATTAGTCCAAATTCATAGCTCAATATCTTCATATGCATGATTCATAAATGTATAACTCTAGTTAGTCTAACATGCATACAAGACTTTCATAGACATATCCAATATTAATTCATTTATAACTCATATAACATATTATTGGATATATTATATGATGAATGTTACATATATCTTATTGCATGATTATTAAGTGAAATATAATTAGATAAAGTACATAATCATGCATGATATAATATTTCTCATTAAACACATTTATGTAACATGATTAATATTCTTTTGTGATTGTTATCTATAAAGCACAAGTATAAAGCATAAGCATCATTCTTTTTGTTTTGTATTTGTCATCATCAAAACTTAACATATTAAATCATTGGGGCAAACCTATTTCCACATTTATAACCTTATTCAATACTCTAATTGTTGTGAATTATTTGGCAATATATAGATTGAATATTTACAAATCTATTTTCTTGCCATTTTCATAATTTTTCATATGTATGGAATAATGAAATTCATTCATTTACTAGTTTTATAATTATCGTTAAGATTTTTAATATCATTATCTTTTACATGAGCATTTAATATTTTTTTTAATTCTAAAACTACTCCAATAGCATTTTCTTTCCAATGTCCAAAAAAAAAAAAAAATCTTTCCATATGCAGAAGGTTGAAAATTCTTTGCTTGCAACTCTAAGGATATATTTTAGCTTTGCCATGGCGATATTTTTCATGTCATTGATAGATTAGCTAAATCAATGTTAATTCTTATGTCCTATTATAATAATTTGTAGTGGTATATTCTCCATATGAATTCCATACTAATGATTGATAAGCAATTTCAATTATTTGGGAGGACTAAGATACAAGTTTAAATTCTAAAGAAGTAACTTTTATAAGTTGTGAGGAGACAACATAACTCTCATACTCTCACGGTCAAACAAAAATTAATCTCATAAGTAATTTAAATAGGACGAATCTATAGAAATACCTCGAGGTCCAAAAAAATGATTGATAAAACTTATTTGTTATTTATTTTCACATACATTAAAAACTACAAAAAAATATTATACTGTATCATAATCATAATTTATACCCCCTAAACTAAAACTATACTCTAATTATCTCCTTGCACGAGATCTAAATACTAGATACTAAAACAGGATGTTTATTACCAACTTGTGTTGGTCCATGTGAAAGGAATTTGAGTCTTTTAAGCAGCACAGATCCTAGGGGTGAGCATGAGCCTTGGCCCCCCTTTTCTCACTAATTTTTTAAAAGGTAATAAAAATTTAATTTAATTTACTAAAAGATAAAGAGGTAATTATATTGATCTTTTATAAAGTTAGTACTTATTACATTAACACTCTTATTTAAAAATTATACCAACACCCATGATTTTATATATTATTATTACACTACAACACCTTTCTTTGTGTATGAAATTATATATACCTCACATACTTTATATACAAATATTACACAAAGTGCTATTAAAAATACAAAACAAGGGAACTATGAGCAATTTTTTAAACAAAAAGGGTGTCAATATTGTAAGCATTAACCTCGGGGAAGGTTAGTATAATTATACTAAAGATAAAAATAGTGAAGTTAAAAGAGTTTATACTTGATATGTATTTGACATGTGATTCATGATTATTTTATATACATTGATATTATAATTTCAACTCATCTTTCTATTAATTTTTAATTTTATATAATAAATCTACTAACTCTTTTCACTTTGAGTTTTACTCTCTTTTCTTTTTTAAAATTTACACATATAAAAACTTTATTTTGCCTATGAATCATGATGTAAAAGACAATTACTATTGTGATATATTTAATATCTAATATAAATATTTTTTTTTATTTTTTATACTTTATTCATAAATCTTCCTATATAATAAAAGAAAAATATTCTTTTAAAGTAAGCAAATAAAAGTATATTTATCGTTAATTTAAAATAGTGCATTTTAATCTTAACTCACTATATAAATAATTTAAGTGTGAATACGTATTTATTTGCTAACTTAAATTTTTTTTCTATATTTAATAATATAATTCATGATTTTCATCCCCTTTCACTAAATATTTTCTGTATCTTTCCCTACTTTTAAGCATGTGATTCTTAGTTCGATTTCAGAATTCATGTGTAAATAAATAACATCATTAGAAGAATATCCTTAGGAAATTAATTTTTCACTTATCTAATAAGAGAATACTATAAACAATAAAAAAGACATTTGTTTATGTTTTTTTTATATTTTGTTTTTTTATGTGTGCAGTTCATGTGATTTCTAACATCTATGACGGTGCAATACATGTGATCAAATAAGGTAAATACACGAATTATGGTAACATATGTGGGGCAGTTCATGTTGTCAACTGTGTAACGCTCAATGAATTTGCCATGAATCATGGCGCAATATTCTTAATGACCTCATTTTATTCACAATAAATTAAAATTTTCAACGTGTGCGTGTGTGTGTATATATATGGAAATGAAGTAGTTATAAAGCCATTGTCCGAAAAACAAAAACAAAAACAAAAAAAAGTAACCATAAAGCCATATCCGGAGACAATAGGTACTTTGGTGGGCTTTTTTATCAAATTGACACTGAATAACAAAATTATTTATTAAAATATCACTTTTTAAACATATTTATTAAATTATTATTATTTTAAATTATTTATTAAAATATTATTCTTTTGAAACTCTATATCAAATAGTCACTTTTTTGTCTAACGTGACATTTTTTAATAATTTTTAGTTCATATAAGATGTATCATCTTACATGGTGTTTTTTACATAGATACGCCATGTAGGATGACATTTTTTAGTTAAAAATGCCAACATATTTGGTATTTTCCACGTGGACCAAAAAAAACTTATAAGACACTTAACTCATTTCACGTGATTCTCGCACCACTCCTGAAGGCACATGTATTTCACATGCCTACTAGAGAGTGTACCATAATATTGAAAGATATCAGTATCAATTAGCTTATTTATAGGTCAAGTGTTTGCTTCTGATCTGTAAAGTAGTCGATGTGAGACTTTGATGTTGGCAAGACAAAACAATTAAATAAGGCAACAAGGTACTTTTATTCGATATGGACTTTAGTATTGACAAGACAAAATAATTAAGTAAAACAACAAAGAACTTTTAATAAATATTCAAAACTGGTAATTGAATGTAATTTTAATGGAGCACCAATGCTCCATTCTTTGAGTGGAGCATTGTAGACGTTGCCTAAGAAGTATTAAGTGAAGAAGAAAATGTAAACAACGAGTGAAGCGATTGTGAGATGTGTTCGCCATTATGCTTCAAAATAGCCTCAAACCATGAAGGTTCTTTAAAGCACGCTTAGGCCTGTACAAATTCAGGTTCATAATCAAGGCAAATGTGGACGGGTATACTCCCTCCTTTGAAATCACACTTAACCCTCATCAACATGGCAGACAAAAATTTTTATCATACAATTATAAGTTGGTCAAATAGAGACTGCTATATTCGGTGACAATACTTAAAAGCAACTGGGCTGATGGGTATGAAGCCAGTTGCTGATACGAGAGCATCAAGAGGAACATCATAGGGCGTGGTAGCTATTCTTTCATTTTCTATTATTTGTATAGAGTATGACAGTGCAACTGCAATCAAGTGAAAGACAATTAAAATGAGGGAAATAAAGTGAAAAAATATGGGATTATGAAGCTGGCACATCTCCAGGCAGGAAGAATAAAACAATATTTACCAAGTAGGGGCTGCTTTCAGTTTTGCTTCTTAATGAGCTCTTGGTATTATTTCAGGAACATATTATAGTAACTGCGAAAAAAATTTAAAATGCTTAAAAGTGGAGCTTGCAAACTTCCTTTATCTTAAAAAACAAGTTGAAGGAAGTTAACAATATGCGTAAAAGTAGTATATAATGATATATTTAATTAGATCAAAGTCTCACATCGAATAAAAGTACTTTATTGTCTTACTTAGTTACTTTATCTTGCCAATATCAAAGTCCCACATCGAACAAAGGTACATTATTGCCTTGTTTAGTTGTTTTATCTTGCCAACACTAAAGTTTCATATTGACTACTTTACGGATCAGAAGTAAATATTTGACCTATAAATAAGCTAATTGATACTAATGTCTTCCAATGTTATGATGCACTTTCTAGTAGTAAGCATGTGAAATGCATGTGTCTTTGGGAGGAGTGCGAGAACTACGTGAAATGGGTTAAGTGCTTTATAAGTATTTTTTTTTGTCCACGTGAAAAATACCGAATGTGTTGCGTTTAACTAAAAAAACGTCATCCTACATGGCGTATCCACGTAAAAAACGCTATGTAAGATGGCGCATCCACGTAGGACGCGCCAAACAGAATGACGCATCCACGTGGATTACGCCAACCGTGTTAGTGTAATCCACATGGATGCGCCACCCTGTTTGGCACATCTTATGTGGATCAAAAATTATTAAAAAATGTCATGTTAGATAAAAAGATGACAATTTGATATATAATTTTAAAAGAGTGACATTTTAGTAAATATTTTTAAAAAGTGACAATTTAGTAAATAGTTTTAAAAAGTGATATTTTGATAATTAATTTTGCCACTAATGACAGTTTGATAAAAAAGCCTACTTTGGTGTGTGTGTATATATTAACATTATAAATTATAAAATTTAAATTTTCAAAGCATTTATTCTCATTTTAAGATCAGTATTTTATTATTTAATTTTAACTTAAGTAAATTAGCGTAACTTGTGATACTCATCATCATAGGTATAGATAAAAAGAAAAAGATAATTGCATAAATTATGTGAGATATATATAATGAAGATCGTTCAAAAGACGTTTTAGTGGAATCAATATATTCTAATGACTTATAGAGAAGTATTTAACGAGTATATGTGTGTAAGTTTATGCAAGTGTGATTATTATATTTAATATGAGTAACATTAGTTTGTTTTATCTTGTGTTGGTGGAAGAAGACTTGAGAAAGGGATTGAGTCAAGTCTATTATATAATGGTAGTTTCTGCAAAATAAGCTTAAAATGTAATCTTAACATAAATTAAATAGCTCATGCAGAAATATAAGATGATTGATAATAAAACAAACACTTCACAAAATAATTTGATAGAGATTAAGTGTGTGTTTGGAAAAACTGTGAAAATTTGATTATCTTCAATAATCGATTATTGTAAAAATATTTTGTTATAACTGATTATAATCGATTATAATTGATTCATTTTATGTTTGGATACATTAATTAAAAAGTAATTTTAAGTTAATCGATTCGTTTGAATGGTATAAAAAAGAATTATTTTTATGCATTAAATTATTAAAATAGATATAAAATGATTAAAAAAATTATTTGATTGAGAATAAAATGGTATTTACATCTCAAAATGTAAGAAATAATCTATAAGTTAGAATCATAAGCTTCAATCTTTAACATTATGAAAATTAGTTAAAAAAAATTTATAATGCATTGAATTTCGTATAAAAATTAAAGTTGATTTCGTCAAACATGTTATAATATTGTGTAAACAAATTTTTCTTTTAAAAAAAAGCTATTTGTACAATAAAAAAATCATTACCAAACACACTCTAAATAGATTATATAAAATGATGAAATATCTAATATCAGAGCAAAACTTATGACAGCAACATGAACACTTAGACGTAGCAGAATATAAAACACAAACAAGTAATAAACCTAAAGAGAGAAGGGAAAAAAAGAGCTTGCACAACAGACTTCATACTGATCTGGCCCCAGTGTGAAACCTACATCCAATCCTTATTAGTTAATTAAGAGTGAGATTTTTTACTATCAAATCCACGTATTCTTTGATAAACAGCAGCTCACTCCACAGAGCCTCTCAAGTCACTCACGCCTAATCACACTGGCTAGATAGCACAGCCACCCAGGGCATTTCAAAGAATGTGGAAGGTATTCTACACTCTCAAGTGTTTGAAGCTCAAGAAAATGTTATTAGGATGAAATCTCAGAGAAGGCACAAGTCTGAATGTTTTTCAGAGAAGATATAGAAGTTTCAGTCCTTATCGAGCTAGGCAAAGGACAAACTCAAAAGCAAACTTGTCTCTTTTAGTGTGAGGGATTGCCGCTTGTTGGTCTCCAATTGGTCCATCTATCTCTCTTGTCCTTTTTCTAAATATTGCAGAGGAATGTATGATGTTTAGGAACATTTCAGAACCTTTAGGAATCGTTTGGAAAAAATTCTCATGCAGCAAAGAAATCCTTATGAACATTGACTGTATTCTATGAAGCACCGGTGCGGCTCTGAACTGCTATACTAGTGTCCAGTACATACTATATAGGGGGATGCGTACAGAATGTCAGAAAATACACGGACAAATCTTTTTTTTTTGGGACATGTTCCAAAATGTATCGACACACTCAAAAATGAATTGAAACGTGTACATGGCCGGTGAATCAACAGAATCTGAAAATTTTGAGATTCTTTTGAGACCAAACATACATTTTGAGAATTTAAGGAATTTAACCTCTTTAACTGACCTCAATCTTATATTTTGAGTTGAAAGACACTCATTCACTTGTGACTTTCTGGATCTACAACCTCTTTCTCCAACCTACAACTATCATTATTCTATAACTTTTTCAGTGACTCTCCGACCTCTACTGCATGGTGGCTTCTGCATTGGTGTTGGCAAGGCTTGGTCCAAGTATGGTCTGGTGCGTCCGTGTTAGTTTTGGCTTGCAAGTTGAAGAAGCTTCTTGTGTGGTCTGATTTAGGATATATTCTTGTATACACACAAGACCTATCACATTAGATTTATACACAAAAAATAAAAAATTAGAAAAAAAATAAGTCTCACTAAATTCACTTATGATAAAAATTATTTTTTTTTTAATTTTTTATCTTTTATATATAAATATAACATAATAAATCTGTATACATGTACAAGAATATCTCCTGATTTAGTCTTTTGCACTGCGTGGAGTAGCTTGTCTCAGTCTTATAAGTTTCCAAGCCTTCCATTGAATATTAATTTAATATTTGAGAATGTGGGAAACTGGTAATGATAGATAGGTTTATAATTTAATAATATTTTAGCTTTATCGTTAGTCTAATTAGTGATAAGGTTGTACTTGTTTTCAATCAATTTGAATTTTGTTTTATCACTTTTATGCCACTTTGTCCAATTAATCCAATAAGACAAGTCCACTACTCCACTTCGTTTAGTTACTCCAGATAATTTGAAATTTGTTTTGTCACTTTTAAAATTTAAGGTGGAGACCATATTTTTGTTCAACTTTACAAAAAAAAAAATTTATTTACTGATTGAGTTTTTTTTACTCGAATGTGTTGTTTTATTAATAATTTAATAATAAGTTTAATAATCGAATTTACTACTTGGTATTTTACTCTTTGTAATTATATTGACTGAGGTTTTTTGTAAAATTAATTCAAAGATCAATAATAATTTTTTAATATTTAAATGAATTATCATTTTTGGGTTTAATTTTTAGTTTCTAACAAATTTTAATTTTAATTTTTTTAGATCAATCCATAGGAATGTCTGAGACTAATAGTGATTTTAACAGCATAATTAATAAATTTGTTGTTGATGACAAGCAAAAAATTACTACTCTTTTTTAGACTTATGTCATAAGAGTTGAAGTCCATACTCCTGAAGGTGGTGGAAATAAATGATGGGTATGCAACTTTTGTTAGAATCATTATTATGGTTCATATAATCGAATCAAGGCTCACTTGCTTGGACTTACTGGTATTGAAACTGATAGATGTCTAAAGATGAATGTTGAATACTTAGCTGAAATTCAAAAAAATTGTTTAGTGTGCTAAAGAATCAAGAAAACCAAGAAATGTTCCACTTCATCCTACATCAATTACTCATAACTCATATGTTGAATCATCACAACATGTGTCAAGAAATAAAAGAAGAGCAGGTAACCTTTTAGATAGAGCTTTCAATGTTGGAGCTAGAAAGCAACTTAAGAGAATGAGATTACTAAGATATATTATTCTGTCAGTTTGCCCTTCAATCTTGTGCTCAATCCTTATTACGTTAGTTCATATCAGTTTGCTGCAAATAATTTTATTGTTGGTTTTATTCCTTCTGGTTACAATTCTCTTAAGGACTACATTATTACAAAGGGAAAAGGCAAATGTTGAGAGATTACTTAAACCAATCAAAGGGACTTTGAGTGAAAAGGGAATAAGTATAGTAACTGATGGATGGACTGATGAGTAACGGGGGCCACTGATTAATTTTATGGCCACTTCGGATGGAGGTCCTATATTTTTTAAGGCCATTGATGGTTCTACGGAGTACAGGGTTAAAAATTACATAGTAGGCCTAATTAAATCCACAATTGAAGAGGTTGGATAAAAAAAAGTTGTCTAAAATTATCACTGATAATGCCCTTGTGTGTAAGGCAACTGGACTTATTGAAAATGACTATCTTCATTTTTTTGGACTCCCTGCGTGGTGCACACACTCAATCTTGCTTTGAAAAATATTTGCGCAGTTAAAAACACAAAGAAGAATGAGATTGTTTACGAGGAATGTCATTGGATCACTTTAGTTTGTGATGATGCAATGTTTAATAGAAATTTAGTCATAAACCATTCTATGAGGCTTGCCGTATTCAATGAGTTTGTGACTTTAAAACTACTTTCCATTGTTGAGACAAGGTTTGCTTCCACAATAGTCATGTTGAAAAGACTAAGGTTCATCAAACATTGTCTCCAAAATATGGTTATTAGTGAGAAGTGAAACACATATTGTGAACATCCAATTTTGACCGGACACAAAAAAATATATAAAAATAAAAATAAAAAAATGCAAAAAAGAAAATAAAAAAAATGTTTGGTCTTTTTTTTTTTTAATCTGTGACCAAATCAAACCCAATCCAATAAGAAAAAGGCTAAAGTTCATAATCCACCTTGGCCCATTTTGTTTTAAGTCTCTAATATATAAAAAAAAAAAAAAAAAAAGAGAGAAAAGCTAACGTTGCAAATCAGCAGAGTCAAAGAGAAAGGGCCAATGATAAAATACAAATGTATGCTTCTTTCGTTGATTGCAAAAGAAAAAGGAAAAGCGTCAGGTAGAGATTTTTCAAAAGTAGAGCATCAAAGAAGTAGCAGCCTCCTTCATATTGCAGCTCCTCTGCAACACTAACAGGCCAAGAACAAAAGGACAAAATGAGCTTTCTGGTGATAGCAGAAGAAAGGCAAAAGAGTGAGGCTAGAGATTTTGAAAAATGAAACATCAAACGGGGAAGGAGCTGCTGCCTCTGATGCAGCTCTTGCAGTGTTGAACCACAGATACACAAATTGGGATAGGGGCAGGAAAAGAGAAAATAAAGGAAGCAAGTTTTAAAGCCAAAAAAAAGGAGCAGACAGTGATGGCACGATCTCGTGCTGCCCAAGCTAATATAGAGGGGGAGTTCAGCAATTTGAAGAGGGGACTATTGATATTAGAGAAGGAGATTTTTTTACAGAGAAAGAGACTGCACAATCGACGCTCGGGCATGCCAAGCCAGAATCTCTTTATGCCTATATAAAGGGACGATGTAAAGAAAGAGGGGTTCTTTTTTTGGGGAGATTTCTTTAGTTTACAGTTTTCTCTTCCTAATCAAAAAGCAATTATTTGATACTGGTGAGAAAAGAGGAGGGGAAAAGAAAGTGAGAAGTGAAATTGTAAAGAAAAGAATTGAATAGAAAGAAATTTTCCAAGTGTTTTCCCGAAGCATGGAGATATTTTGTTTTGTCTTTTTCTTTTATGCATGGACTCCCACCATTGCTGTTGCATCTAAGTTTCTGCATTCTGTCTTTCTCTATATTCATGTTTTGATTCTCACCTACTAGCAACCACAATCTTCATCACACCCCAAGCCAACCCTCTGCCACCATTCATCCAAAAACCTACCTTCACCCATTACCCCTCAATCTTCCGAACCCATCAACCGTGAACCTTCATCTCTCACCACCCTCACTCATCAAACCATCAACCATCTTCCATCTCCCTTCAACCTCCTAAACACCTACCTTCCAAATCACCATCCTAACTAATTACTTCCAGGCTCCCCCTACGTAAACCCATACCAACCTTCACCACTCTCCTAACAACTCATCCATCCCTCCATAGCAACCAAAAAACAGAACCCACCAAGGAAGCGGACCAACAACCAACGTTCAGCCTCCACTATCCTTCATCCTCACCTCCAAGCCTCCAAACCGTGGCCACCATCATGGTTGCACCTCCATAGCCTCACCCATCTTCAACTTCCGCAACCAACCCCACCACAACCCATTACCTCAGAACCGACCGTCGGACCACAGAACTGACCATCAGACCTCAGAAGCCCTCACCGACCGTCGAATCTCACGAAACCAAATACCTCCTCGTACCGACCGTCGGACCTCACAGAAGCCAGATCTTTCCCCTCACCGATCGTCAAATCTCACAAAACCAGAACCCCCTGCACCGACCGTCGGATCTCAGAAACTAGATCCTTCCCCTCACCGACCGTCGGACCTCAGAAACCAGAATCCCCTACATCGACCATCGGATCTCACAAAACCAGAACCCTCTGTACCGACCGTCGGACCTTAACATCAGATCCTTCCCCTCACCGATCGTCGGACCTCAGAAACCAGATCATTCCCCTCACCGACCGTCGGACCTCAAACCCAGATCCTTTTTCGCACCGACCGTCAGACCTCAGAAACCAGACCCTTCCTAACCGACTGTCGGACCTCAACACCAGATCCTCCCAACCGACCATCGGATCTCAACACCCCCAACACGATACCTCATGTTTTCATTTTCCCCCTTCAGAGACTGAAAGCCTCTTTGTTTTTTTTCTCCTTATCAGAGGCTACGAGCCTCTGTTTTCTGCTTTCTTTTTTTTTATATTTTTTAGTAGCATGTATGTTTTAAAAAAGAAATTTATAACAAAAAAGTATAATAAAAGAAAAGGATTCTGCTGGGTTGGGCTCCATGGTTATTTTACTCTTTTTTGTGATCCAAGGTCTTCTTTTGAGTTTGGGGGGTATAGATAAATAACAATAGTTATGTTTTGTCGTGAGCTTATCTATAAATTTAATACATCTAAATAGTAATAATAGTGACAATAAAAAAAATCATCTTAGGATTTATTTGGATTTCGTTTAACCTGTTACATGCTTTTTTTTCTTTTTTTTTTTTCGTTAGCTTTGTTTACCATATTTTTTTTTTCTCTTTAGCTGTGGTTTTTTTAGGGAAAATAAAATAATTAAACGTTGTTGAGAAATTATAAAATCGGATTAGGTAAAATTTGTGACAGCCATTTTGTTAATCTCTCTTTTTTGGAATCATTTAAGTTGTGACAACTCGATGATTCATAAAATCTTTTTTCCTTCTTTGAAATTTTTTATTTATCTGTTCTTTTTTAAAATGATAAAACAAATATTTTTAAATGTTATAAAATTCTGCATAATCAATTTAAGGTACCGTTTTAGAACGGATGTGTTAGGGGTGCTGTGGGATTAAGTTTCCGCCCTTCCCTATCTATAATCGACTCCCGAATCCAATCTAGTTCCAAAGACCATTTTCAAATAAAGGTTTTCCAATTTTTCCTAATTTAAATAAAACTGGTGGCAATTCTATTTCTTTTTTCTAAAATCACATGAGTTGCTATTTTTCGCCGCGATCCTGGTCGCGACACATATAGGGAGGATGATGTTGGAAAGGTAATACATGTGAATGCAATTATTCTTGACGATTCTTGGTGGGACAAGGTGGATTATATTCTTTCTTTCACAAGGCCTATTTGTAATATGCTTCGATTGTGTGATACTGTTAAGCCTGCACTTCACTTTATTTATGATATGTGGGACTCAATGATTGAGCAAGTGAAGGGTCGAAGAAGGAGGGACATTATCCTTCTATGGTGTTGTTTATCAAATTGTTATTGATATATGGACAAAAGGTTCCACACCATTGCATTGCTTAGCACATTCACTAAATCCAAGGTAAATTCCTATGATTCTTTTTTGATTTTTTTAAAATATAATTTATTGCAATTGTGGTATTAATATTAGTTAAGTTTTCTTTTTTATTAAATAAGTATTATAGTTAGCAATGGCTTCATCAAGGGCCAAATAGAGTTCTTCCACATAGTGATCATGAGATTTCCACTAAGAGACAAAAGTACTTAAAAAGATATTTTATTGATCCTGATGAAAGAAGAGATATAACAAGAGAGTTTTCTAATTTCTCTAGAGAGCTAGACAAATTTCAGCCTTCATGATTCTTTAGTGGATAGAGCTTTTTTGGAGCCAGAAGAGTTTTTCAAGTCGTTCCTTGGTCGGATTGCACCACAGCAGAGGGGAAGGGTTCTCGCTGGAAATAGAAGCTTCTTCTCCATCGCATCTAGGTTCTAGTTGGGTAGCAACTGGATCCTGAGTAGCGGTGGTGCCACGACGGTGACTGGTGGGTGGTTGGTTTTGTGCAGTAAAGGCGCGATTTTTCCTAGTGGTTACCATGGTGAAAGTGGTGAGATTTGAAGTTTACATTTTTCTACAGACAACGCCTATGTTTTGAATGAGTCAAAGAGATTTACCTAAAAGGCTTTTTAGTGATAGGTTGGTAGTGTTTTCCTCTGTAGTATGGCGGCCAGAGTGGTGTTGCAGAGGGGAGGGTGTACCTGCAAAAAACACTCCAACACTTAAGTCAGGTGATGCATTAGGAGGTAGTATTAGGGTTAAGAGAGTTACTTAAGTGACCAAACCTTGTATTTATAGGAGACTGCTGCTTTAGAGTTAAGCAAGATAAGAGGGAATTCCAATTTGAATTCTCATTAGTCGATAGTTATGAGTGATTATGGGGTATGTATAACGTTCCTATTTTTGTGGAATTTGTTGGGTGCAATTATCACTTGATTGTGTAACTGTCATGTGACAGGTGGTACTGACTCATACTGGACTCCGTGGTGCGAGCGGCTGGGGTGCCCCTTAAGGGGACAAGGGTGGATCTCGGTCCGGGACAGAGCTCTTGACAAAGATCATCAAGTGTAGGCATCAAAATCAATGTAGAATATGTTTGTTATCACTATTAAGGTATAGACCAAGTTAGGAAACTTGGGCAAATGTCTTGGCCCTTCAAACATGTTTTTTTTATGAAGTGCAATACCAAAGAAATTTAATATGGAATTTAAAAAAAAATAATTAGAAAGGCAAGAAGTTTATTAATTTAAAAATTACAGAAAAAATAAAAGAAAAACACCATAAGTGCAATGTCTTCCTGTTTTACTCGTTTTATTTTAAGGTTTTGCCATATCTGGTCTGTGGACAATATTTCTTTTTGCTACCTTTTTATAATGGGAAATTTTTCAGTACAAATAGGCCCTTTTAATTTTTTTTATTTTAGTAATTAAATATTTAAACTTCAACAGAACATTTCAATAATCTTTTTTTTATCTAATTTATTGTAATTCATTTTTACCAGTACATTACACAACGAACAAAAGGAGGTTAAATACTAAAATATTAAAAAATATCTATTTTCAAAAATATATTGAAATGGTTTGAAGTTGAGAATAATTAATGGCTACAATTAGAAATTAAGAAATATATTTGTTAAAATTCCAAAGTTAACTACATTTAACAGCCAATCAAATTAATGTTTCAAACTCAAGTCACATGCATACTGACACATTGTCAAAGAGAAGGGGGGAATAGAATAGAAGGGGATACTCTGGTAAAAACAAAAAAGAATAGAAAACAGTTTACTCCTAAATTTAAACACACAAATTACATATAATAATTGATGGCTAATAATTTTGCCTACTAATAATGTGAAACAACCCATTGAACCACAAATATCTGGAATGGCCCATTAAAAAACCTACAAATTATTAGCTAGGTAACAGCTCTAATCCTTCTTGCACATCATTTGGACACCACGCCATTGCTGTCTAAAGTTGGAGATAAATAAATAGTGGTGAAAATAGCATATACCATATACCATCTCCAAACGTTTACAATGGATGTTACCTTTGGAGGTGGAAAAGCCTTTTTCATTCTCAGCTTGTTTCTTATGTTAATCTTTGTTCCCTTCTCCAACGCTTCCTTGTGGGGTGAATTGCTTCATCCGAAACTAGGAGTTAAGATAACGTCCAAAATACCAGGTGGAGTTGTTCGTGTTAAATGCATATCAAGCGAAGACGACATCAAGGAGGGATACTTGGATTCTTCTACCACAAAACCATTCACATTCGAGGTTGAACTCAAGTTTCTAACAACGGTAAGATACAATTGCTTGCTGACACAAGGTGGTAAAGAAATTGGGCAGTTTTTGGGGTTTCGGAGTGGTTCCTACTGCGAGAAGGGTTGTACATGGGAAGTTTTCCCACATTATGTCCTGCGTAGATCTTCTCGAAATGGTTTTGTAAATCAAACGTACAAGGCAATAGGAAGCCCTGACGACCACAGTTATGACTTTTCTTAGTTAAGCAATATGCCTTGTGTCAATATATTATGGGAATGAAAGGGGTAGAGTTTAGAGGTAGACCATTAGCTCCTCCAAATGTTATTGTAGATCACTTAGCAATGATTATTTGTGCATGAATTTTGAGGTTTTCTTTTCCTTTACAAATGCTGACAAAATTGTGAATTTCAACTTTCAACCCAAATTTCAGAGCCAACGTAACACTTCTGCCATAGGAGAGGGTAGGTTTTGATTCGAGCAGCAACTTCATTATTGACTTTTAAATGGAATGATGCATCTGCAATAATTAAAGAATGAGGTCGAAATCACTTGTCTCCTATTCGTGTCTCCTTTCCTACCCTCAGTTATATTTTGCCAACTGGAAAAAAAAAAAGTACACATCAGCATTGTCACGTCTCTAACGGCGTTACAACGCTGTTCTCATCCCATTCACCATTTTTTTGGTTTTCTGATCAACCCTCATCCCCATTTTCATGCCTTTGTTTCCCATTGGCCATCGCCCCCAAACCCGTCTCCAGCAGCATGGTCACCGTAAGTTCTTCATCATAGAGTAATGACAGTGCAATCGAAGGACCTGATTACGCCAAAAGAATAATGCGATAGTTGTAATATAATTTTAGAATGTCGATTATACAAAGAAACAAATTAAAAGAATAGCTAAAGGAACAAAGAAATTAAAAAAAATATTAAATGATTAATTATAAACAAAGATTAATTTTAAATGTAAATTAAAGTGAAGTAAAGTGACTAATGAAAAAAAGTATTCAAATTTGATTAATAATAAAGCATCGGAAATCTCTTGTACAAATCTAGTATTTTAATTATTCTTAATTCATTGAATAACTTAATTGGGAACTCAATTTCCAAAATTGCCAATTGGAAAGTATAGATTTATAAACTAAAATTAAACCAAATGTAACCTTTTAAAAAATCATTAACCACTTTTAGAATACGTAAATTATTATCTATATTGAGAAAATTTAACGACGAAAATATACTCAGAGAGCGATATTGAAGCAAAGAAGTAAATCAATATAGATAAAGAATTGATCCAAACATAATTAAATAACTAAACCATTCAATAGAAAAAAGCATGATTGAATCCAAAAACAGAATAAATTCTATGGTTATTCGAAAAAGAAAATATCAACAATAAATTGAGAATGATAAAACAAAGGAATTTCTTAATAATTGAAAATTGAATAAATAAATTAAAAAAATTATCTAACGTGCAAGTTCATCCCTAACCTTACTTAAGCATTTAGTTATTCATACTTTGATGATAGACAAATAAATTCTAGAGAAAAAGCCTTAAAGTCTGTTGTCTCTGCACATTCTCTGCCTTTTCCTATGCTACGTCACCGTTCTCACTTTTTTCTGTTATACGACCTATTAATAAGAGATTTTACTTAATATGAGTGTATCTTGTACAAAATCTCCTTAATTGGTCCCCAAATAATAAAAAGATATTAATTGAATTTAAGAAACCAATTTTAAGAAACTTAATATCATTTTATTGAAGGCTGCCAGATTTTCATTTTTTCTCTCTTTATTTATTGTGGGTTCAAGTCTTGATTTCTTCCTTCAATTAAACTTATTGTTAAATTGTCATTATTTTATCCAAGATTTTTTAACAGATTCCCTACAATTATCACAATAATTAAATTAATGACTTCTTTAAATAAATAAATCAATAGTATTATAAAGTTGATAAAATCAAATATAATGAGATATAATAATGCCTATTTTTATAAGAAAAATATATAAAAATTAGGCTATTATCACAACCCTCAATCAGCTTACTACTAGTCACTAGCAATGAAAGCGACTTAAAACAAAGTTCAAAGTAAATCATATCTTCAATCAATTCAATCAAATCTAATTTATCTCAACTTAAGAATATCAGTCATGTATCGAAACACCACAATTGCCTCAAAAAATCTATCATTATCAAACTCAAAGTGTGTGAATAATATAGTTACTACAACATATAACCTTTGTCTCCAAATATCACAACTAAAATTCCTATCAGAAAACATCTTTCAACTGTATACAATCCTCATAAGAGTTTACACTTACCTATGAAAATCACTCAGAAGTATAGTGTCACTCATAACAAGTATATGTGAGTAGAGTAGTAGGCACAAATTAAAATAAATATCTCACATATAAAATGATAAAAAAGAACGCTAAAAAAATAGAATTAATATCGTTTCATAAAAAGATGCCAAGAAAACACTTTACATCATACCATAAGATTAGTCATGTACATTGGAAGAGTCATGCAATATCTTAAGATCAAATAAGATTTTATTAAGCTTGTAATATGAGTAAAGGGAAAATATGATGGCTAAGGAAAACAATGAAAATTAAAAGTGTTTCAAGAATATTTAGAAGCTTGACTTTTACACTTTCAACACATTTTTCTTTACCTTCTTTAAATCACTTTTTAAAAAAAAAGCTCCCAAACCAGATTTTTTTTTAACTTCTTTTCTCAATTTTTTCCAACTTTGTATCTTTTCAATTTAGTTTTCCTTTTTTTTTCTTGGACTTTCACTTTCACTTTGCTTTTTTTTCCTTTTTTTCTTTTTTCCTTCCCTTATACCTTCTCATATTGCAATAATATTGCTTCTTTTTTGAAACGCTTTGGGAAATGGTTAAGAAAGAAAGACTCAATAAATAAGCTCAAAGGGGTGACTAGCGGCAATATGTGAAAGAACAAAAACATTATTTCAATGCTCAAAATAAAAAAGCATGGCCTAATATTATCTCTCAAGGTACCACACAATTCTACCAACTTCCATGACATTAGATTAAATTCAAGTGTGATATAAAACTTCTCTTTAGCCAAAACAATAATGAAACGATTTAGTGGAAAAAAAATCATGAGCACCACAATAAACATTATATGGCCAAGAAAACACTCTCACAATTAAAATGAATGGCTCAAAACTCACTTGACAAAAATATGGTATTCACATGCTTTCATTAAGTTTTCTAATTATTTCAAATTTTCAACAAAGATACGTACAGAAGTAGCTATGAATAATGTGGAACAATTGAGCAAGATGATAGAAAAATTTTCCCCACAAAAGGGGCATAACGATAACATGACTAAAATCCAAGTAACTCCCACCCCCAATCAAAACCAAACATTGCCCTCAATGTTTCAAATTAAATCCAAATTTAAGAAATAATCACTAATATGCATCAAAAAAATTATTGGGACAAAAATAAATAGAGTAATAGGGAGGAGTCACATACTTGAAATGTTTAGCAATTAAAAAAAAGACGAGAAGAGAATAACTACACCCTAACAATGGTTAGTAATGACAAAAATAACAAAAACAAAATAAAGTAAAATGAAATAAACAAGCACACAAAAGATAAAGGCAAACTATTTTTTGTTTTGGGTTTTGAATATTTTAATTTTTTTTGTTAGCCGACACAATTTGCATCCTCATACAAAGGCTCCAAAATTTAGGAGACACTTAAGCCGACTCAATAAAAACATAAACGAAATACTAAAAACTTACCTCAATTTTGGTAGACAAGATCGTCTACCAAAGTCTCTTCTACATCTGGATCCTTCAACTCAAGTTACGGCTTCAACTGTAGATCATTTACCTTCCTCCGAATTAATTTTATGAGAACAAACCAGGGGACTAACACCTTTTATATCAATAATGCTTCCCCCTTTCTCAGACAACTCCTCAAACTTTGGTTGCCATGCTCGAGTGCCATAATCCTAAGTTCAAGGGGATCAAAATCATAGGCTGTAGAAACTCCTCTATCCATAATTGAGTCAATCATATATGTCTGGTGGCCCTCGTCATCATTGATGAATCTTTAAAAATTCATATTTTTACAATTCAAATCTTAAATTTTTATCATCTTTTAATCTCTTTGATTGAGTTTTATTCTCAACTTTTATTGTGTTTTTATTATTTTAAATTGTATTTTTATTACGTGTTTTCTGTGATTTTGATAGGTAAATATGCATGGAAGAAGATTGTACACTTGAACAAGCAAGAAAAAGAAGAAATTTTATTCAGACGTCCAATGCTCAAGCGCTAGAAAGCCAGCACTTGGGCAGAAACAATGCAATCTTTTTGGGCACCCAGCGCTCAAGTGCTGGGAAGGCAGCTCCCAGGTGCGCGAAGCATATGCAGCCAAAAATAGAGTGATGTCCAGTGCCTGAGCGCTGGTCGCATAGAAGAATACGTTATTTTGTTATAAATTAAAAAGTTACACCATTGAGCTCACACTTGCTCAGAATTTCACAGCCGTCGAGGAGCAAAGTGGAGGCACAAACCCTAACTTGGTATGGGCACATCTAGGCTTGAAGATTAGGAATTTTCTTCAACCTTCCCATGTGTCTTCTATGGAGTTTTGTTGAATCATTCTCTTTGTTTTCTTCTTTCTCCATATGTATCTAATCCTCTTTCATTAGGGTGATGATGAATCTTAATACTTAGATGATGTAAATTCTTTTATGCGCTTAATCTATGTTTTTATTTCATGATTTACATGTTCATCTCTTCTCTTAATGCTTTTCTTAATCTATATTTTTATTTCTTTATTTAATTTTCTTTTTAATTTGTTTTTTTATTCACTCTTGTTTTCTTTCTTTATTTTTATTAGTCATTTATTTTTTTTAATTTCTTTTCTTTTCTTTACTCTAGTTTGCTTATTTGTTTGTTTATGCGAGGTACTGTGAATTTAGAAGAATCATTACTTTTTGATTCAGAAATTGAAAGAATAGAAAGAGCAAACAGGAAAGTAATCAGAGAAAGAAAAAGAAATGAAGAAGAGAAAATGGTTGAAATTACTGGACAAAGAAGACGCACTTTAGCTAACTATGCAACACCATCTTCTGAAAGCGTCTCAACTAGTATAGTGCTATTAGCCATACAGGCCAACAATTTTAATATTAAACCAGCTCTTCTGCAGCTAGTACAACAAGATCAGTTTGGAGGAGGTCAGATAGAAGATCCCAATTTGCACATTACTAATTTCTTGCAACTCTGTGACATTATCAAATATAATCGAGCAAGTCATGACGCCATACAGTTACGACTTTTTGCATTCTCTTTGAGGGATAAAGCTATAAGCCCAACCGCAAGGAAGCATCACAACTTGGGATGATTTGGTTAGTAAGTTCCTTACTCGATATTTCCCTCCATCAATGTTTGTGAAAATAAGGAGTGAGATTGTGTGCTTTACTCAAAATCAAGGAGAATCTCTCTATGAAGTGTGGGAAAGATTTAAGGAGCTGCTAAGAAAATGTCTTCATTATACTTTCGAAGTTTGGCAGCAGGTGCAGATCTTTTATAATGGTTTAAATCATTCCACAAGACTTATGGTTGATGCATTTGCAGGTGGGTCTCTTAATACTAAAACTCTTGAAGAGACTCAAGAATTATTTGAGACAATGAATACTAATGAATATCAGATGCCTAATGGAAGTGCAGTAATTAAATAGAGAGTTATGGAACTTGGCACACTTGATGCAATTCTTGAGCAGAATAAGAGTCTTTTGCAGCAAATCGCCAACCTTACAAAGCAGCTTAGTAATATGTAGGTAAGTGCAATTAATCATCAAGTTCTAATTTACGATTTATGTGGAGGTAATCATGCTAATGGTTGATGTGAGGCAAGCAATTCAGGTATTATTCCTCAAGAGTAAGTTAATTATATGGGCAATCATTCGAGACCACAAGGTAACCCATATTCCAACATATATAATCTAGGGTGGAGGAATCATCCAAACTTTTCATGGACTAATCAGAATATGCTAAGACCACCACCACCTCCATATCAACAGCCATCTTCACAACCTCAACAAGAAAAAGCCAATCTTGAAAGTATTGTTGAGAAACTTACTCTTAGCACCAGCAATTTTATGGAGGAAATAAGTTCAAAATTTCAGAATCAATGAGCAGCTATTCGAAGTCTACATAATCAAGTGGGTTAAATAACAAAATAGCTCTCTGAGAGACCTCTAGGCACCTTACCAAGTGATACAGTAGTTAATTCAAAGGAGCAGTGTATGTCTATGTCATTGAGGAGTGAAAAAGTTGTTAGTCCTTAGCTGAAAGAAGATGATGCTAAGGAAGGAATTAATCTTTCAAGACAAGTCCAAGATAAAGATGGCGATCAAGAAGAAGAGATTGAGAAGGACAAACTGAAAGAGGAACAACTGAGAGTACGAATAAAGAAGAAAGGTTCAGATTTGAATGAACCTTTTGACCCTTCACTATACACTAGGCTTCCATTCCTTTAGAGACTGAAGAAGGAGAATCAGGAGAAGCAAGAGAGGCAGTTCTCAAAATTTCTTGATATTTTTAAGCAATTATAAATAAACATCCTTTTTGCTGAAGCACTCAAGCACATGTCTTCTTATGCTAAATTCATAAGGGATTTGTTATCCAAGAAGAGGAAGTTCAAGAAGGATGAGACAGTCATGCTTAATGAGGAATGTAATGCCATAATTCAGCGGAAGCTACCACCAAAGTTAAAGGATCTAGGAAGTTTTAGCATTCCATGTAAACTGACCATTGAGAAGGCTCTATGTGACTTAGGACCTAGCATCAATCTAATGCCATTGTTAATTCTTTGTAAGCTTGGGATTGAAAAAGTAAAGCTAACTATGATGTCTCTTTAATTAGCTGATTGGTCAATTAAACATCCATATGGTATAGTTGAAGATGTGCTATTAAAGGTGGACAAATTCTTTTTTCCAGCAGATTTTGTGATTTTAGAAATGGACGAGGATGTTGATATTCTATTTATTCTTGGAAGATAGTTCTTAGCTACTTCAGAAGCACTTATTGATATATCAAGAGGTGAGCTCATTTTGAGGGTAGATGGAGATCAGGTGATCATTAATGTTTTTGATAAATCTGCACTGGCATCAGATCTCTATGCCCCCGTCAAATGCATTCAAGGTAAGTCTCAATAGGATTTGGCTAGTAAGAGCCCTTCATCATCAATTAATGTTGATTCTTCCACTTCTAAGATGATTGATGAAGAGGAGAAAGGTCATCCTATCTCCAAGATTACTGGAATAGAAAAAGGTTTCCCCATTATCCATGGTTCACTATAAACTGGTCTCTCACCTGTTGATCAATTGAAACCATCATGACTTGATGGAATTTCTCATGCCAAGATGAATTCAGGACAACCCAACTCAGGTCAAGTTCAAAACACCTTTGGGGGTACTTCTAAGGCCATTGACCTGATGGAGGCACAATTCTGAAAAAGGAAAGGCGACATCTTACTTTTGTTGCTTGAAGCCACCGTGATTAATTGAAAAGACAACGTTGAGCCAATGACGTTAAACAATCACTTTTTGGGAGGCAACCCAAATTTTCTTTCTTTTTCTTTTTATTTTGAAATTTGTTATTTGTTTATTTTTCTTCAGTTAGTTTTTAGTTTTTGTTACTCTTTATTTTAGTGACTAACATTTTTTCTATCTTTGTTTCAAAGTTAATATTGAGTCGGTTTAAGTGCCTTCCCGAGTTCGGAGCCTTTGTAGGGGATGTATATAGTTGTCGGCCGCCAAAAAAAGTTTTTCTTTTCTTTTCTTTAATATTTTATTTTCACATTTATTATTATTGATTTTATTTTGTTATCATCACCTTATTGTGTTTTGAGTCTTGAAACTGTGCATACCAGTGTTTTGAATTGAATATTCAATGATTGCATAAATTTTGAATTGATATTTTCTTAGGATATCACATGAAAATTCAGGAGTTATGCTTATCTATATTGCAACAATTGTGTATGAATGTATTTCTCATGTTTATGTTTGATAGACCTTGGAATATAAATGCATGTCAAGTTTAGAGAAAGTTTATAGGATTGCACTTGTGTGGATGACTTGCATCTAGAAGTTGTTAGATTCTCTCTTGAGATAAAATCCTAGATAATGCATGATCAATGAAATGATAAGGGCCTTCTTTGGACCGTTTGAGCCTTTCAAGCCAACCTTAAAAATTTTATATCCTTAGGTCCCCTTTTCACAGTCTTGTGTATGTTTAGCCTTTATTTCTTTTCTTTTACACACATTTTTCCTTTCCCATACTCATAAATTTTTTTTTCCTTTTTACACACCCTTTATTGAGTGCATTTCTTATATTATTTTATTATTCAAGTTTTAATTATTTTTGTGCATGAAGTATTTAAGGAGCTATAAAAAAAAGTTCACCTAATGTGTTGCAAAGAAATAAGTTTGGAGGTGAAGGTTATAAAAAAAAAAAAGAAGAAGAAAAGAAAAGAAAAGAAAAATCAAAAGAGAAAAAAATAAAGAAATAACGTGTTAATTCTTATGCTCCGTTTTGTACTTGTTCAATATTTTGTGGCTTAAGTTTTGAAATTTGCATGATTTTGTATCTCAACTTTTGTTTTCTTTATCCTACCCTTTCTTTCTTATCCCTCACCCTTGGTCTTACATTACAAGCTTTAAAAGACCATTTTGATATTTGGTTATGTTCTGTTTACATTAGTGGAGAGAGAGATGAAAAACAACCTTATGGATGCAAGTCTGATATGCATTTGCAGTTTTATAAACCTATTCGGGCTTGTACTCTATGAGTAGATTTGGTCTTACATTCATGTCTATGGGAAATCATTTATATATGAAACTTGCATGTGAGAGACGATGTAATAATTGGATTGTATATATGTGATACTTTGAAATTAGATTATGGAGCAGTTTATGAGGATATGCATGATATTCACTACCCAGTATTGTCATGTTTAAGTCTGAATTTTTTTTTTAGTTTTTGGTTGTTGTTTTATTTTAATTTTAATTCTCTTTATTTTCCTTTTTGCTTGAGGACAAGCAAAATCTTAAGTTTAGAGAAGTGATGAATCTTTAAAAATTCATATTTTTATAGTCTAAATCTTAGGTTTTCATCCTCTTTTAATATCTTTAATTGAGTTTTATTCTCTAGTTTTATTATGTTTTTATTATTTTAAATTCTATTCTTATTACGTGTTTTTTGTGTTTTTGATAGGTGAATATACATGGAAGAAGACTGGAAACTTGAATGAGTAAGAAAAAGAAAAAAATTTATTCAAATGTCTAGCGGTCAAGCGCTAGAAAGCCAGCGCTTGGCAGAAATAATGCAATCTTTTTGGGCACCCAACGCTCAAGGGTTGGGAAGGCAGCTCCCAGGTGTGCGAAGCATATGTAGCCAGAAACAGAGTGACGTCCAGCGCTTGAGCGCTGGTCACGTAACAGAATACATTATTTTGTTATAAATTAAAAAGTTAGACCATTGAGCTCACACTTGCACAGAATTTCACAATCATCGAGGAGCAAAGCGGAGGCACAAACCCTAGCTTGGTGTGGGCACATCTAGGCTTGAAGATTAGGAATTTTCTTCAACCTTCCCACATGTCTTCTATGGAGTTTGTTGAATCTTTCTCTTTGTTTTCTTCTTTCTCTATGTTTAACTAAATCTCTTTCGTTAGGGTGATAATGGATCTTGATACTTGGATTATGTAAATTCTTTTATGGGTTTAATCTATGTTTTTATTTCATGATTTATGTGTTTATCTCTTCTCTTAATGCTTTTCTAAACCTGATCAATCTGGGAATGATTTTTGGGTTATGATTTGGAAATATTATGCACGAACCTAGAACTTGTGATAAACACCATAATTTTCGCAATCGCTAGGAATAGACATTGTGTGTTATGTGATCTTGCTTTTAATTTCCTCGTTTATGATAACGTCTTCTCTATTTGGGGTTAGACTAAGGGATTAGTTAATTCTAAATAGTGTGAAGAAGATTAATATACCAAGGGATTAGATATTGATGAATTTTGAGATTTGATCATGAATCATTAAAATAGAACTTGATTAAACCAATATTTGAATTTTGCATCAAAAGAGTTCAAGTGAACTATGAACCCTAACACTTTAATCTCATCGTTTTTCACCTTTGATATAATCCTTGATATTCTTAATTATTTTGTTGATTAGTGTTTTCTTTTATTTTTATTTTTATCAAATCTCTTTTTCAATAGCTTAAATAGTGTCAATTTGGTAAATTTAGTAATTGTCAACATAATCCTCGTGGGAATGATACTCAACTTACTCTTTATTTCTTTTGTGATTTGGTGCACTTGCCAATATCATAACAATCATCTTCTAGCTGTTTTGCAATATGGAAGATATTCATCTCAAGAGTTATATTTCTGAAAGACAGCTTCATGAGCCCATTCCTACAATTAATAAGAGCATTAGCAGTAGTAAGAAAAGGTCTACCTAAAATCAAAGGAATTTTAGAAGTAGTATCAATAGCAGAGCTAGTGTCAAGGATTAGGAAATCAACAGGAAATAAAAATTTTCAATTTGAATTAGAACATCCTCTTCCAATCCCCAAGGTACTTTGACTGAATGATCATCCAATTGCAATACCATAGTGGTTGGTTTGATTTCCCCTAACCCCAACTTCAAATAAATAGAATATGATATTAGATTCATGCTAGCTCCTAAATCTAGCAAAGCTTGCCCAAACTCATGATTTCTGATGTTGTATGAAATGGTTGGATAACCAGGATCCTTGTACTTGGGAGGGAATGATATCAGGAATGTTGTCTTATTCACATGGTACTTCCTCTTAACTGTACACAAATCCTTGAGAATTTTTGTACAAGTAGGAACTTGTTTAATCACATGCAAAAGAGAAAGATTGATTTTTACCTGTCTTAGATTCTCTTGGATTTCATTGTTAGGATCCAGAATTCACTTGCTTGATTTTAAAGCTTGAGGGAATGATACCTTAACAGGACTCTTTGTCACCTCAAGTTCATTGGGCAGCTCAGCATCACTATTATCCTGAGTTTTTTTCACATCCTCTGATTTGTTCGTTGTTAGGATGTGTAATGATGTACAATTTCATGTTATAATGACATTCACATCCTTTAAATTCTCTTGTGCCATATGTTGACCATAGGGTATGGATTAAGCTTGAGAATGGAACTTACCTCGCTCATTCACACTCAATAAGTTCATCAATTTGGACACTTAGCTCTTTATCTCCTTGTTTTCTTCAATAACCAGCGTAATCAAATATTCAAATTTTTAGTTAGTCTTACCTTGTGCCTCAATAAAAGCCTGTAAAGTGTCTTCTAAAGGACTTCTAGAAGATGAAAGTGCATGATAAGGTATAGGATATGATATAGGGGGTTGTGCAAGAGGCTGGTTTTTAGACTTCTAGCTAAAATTGGGGTGATTGCAACACCCCAGATTATAAGTGTTAGAGAAAGGTGTAAAAGGCTTCCTGTTCATACCTAAGGCATTACATTGTTCCTCATATATACTTCTCATCTCAACAAATGTGGGATACTCTTGGGCGAGGTGATGTACCCCGCCACACACAAAACATGGTTTAAAAGACTCTGCATGATTAATTACATATGTTGGCTTTAAGTCCTTAGTATTTAACACATCAACTCCCTAGTGAGCATCTCAACCTTAGCCTTTAGGTTATCCTCTTCCCTGAAATGGTAAATTCCACTACCATTTGGGCTTCCTACAGGTCGTAGCCTATTTGTGCTCTCAATAACACTAGGTTCGGTCCAAGTGTGAACTTTTTCAGTAAGCTCATTAAGGTATTCTATGGTCTCATCAGGGTCTTTCTATAAGAACTCATCATTATACATCATTTCCGTAAATTGGCTCTCTAGGTGTAAGTCCCTCATAAAAATAACTCACTAAGTGCCAATTCTCATACCCATGATAAGGACACATACTCAACAACTCCTTAAATCTCTCTCAAGACTGATAAAAAAGTCTCACTGTCCTTTTGTGCAATGGTGAAGATTTGCCTTTTTAAAGCGTTGGTCTTAAGTTAGGGAAAGTATTTATTAAAGAATACATGAGTCATCTCATTCCATAACTCAATTGATCATGGTCTTAGCTAAGGGTGGAAACAGGTCAGGCCAGACCAAGCTTTGTCTTAATCAAGCCTAGCCTGTATCCCAATTATAAGGTCTGAGCCTAGCCTGTGAGCTTATAATAGGTTGATTTTTAAGGTCTGGCCTGACCTTTTTAAAAGTCTGGCCTGACCTGAAAACTTATTTAAAGGCCTACTTTGCAATGAGACATTTAAATAGGCTAACATACCTACCTTTAAATAGGCCAATAAGCCTTTGCATAGGCTAACAGGCCTACCTTTAAATAGGTTAACATGTCTTTACATAGGCTAACAGACCTACCTTTAAATAGGTCAACATGTCTTTACATAAGCTAACATGTCTATGCCTTGAAATAGGCCAATAGGCCTACTTAAGGCCAATAGGTCTTCGTTATAACTTAACACTCACCTTCTAATTTTATAAATACTCACCACTTTCTTACTCTAGTCTTTGGTTGATGTGGGACTTAGAGATATACCAAGTTGTAAACTTATTAGAGGTATATAGTTGTAACTTGGTATATCTTCAAGTCCCACATCGACTAAAGATCAGAGTAAGAAAGTAATAATCATCTATAAAAGTAGGGAGTGAGTGTTAACTTATTATTTTCATTCTAATAAATATATTACATTAAATATATTAATAAATATGTTATTTCTATTCTAACTTACTAACTTGGGTTTTAGTTATTGATTTTTATTAAATTTTAATTTAAAATATATAATATATTATAATAAATTAATAATTATAATTATAATATTATAATATATTATATTATATATAAAACAAAGTTAGGCCAACCTACTAGGCATAAAAGGCCTACTAGATAGTCTGAAGCCTAGCCTTTTTAATTAAACAGACTTTTAAAAAGGCCTTGGCTTAGCTTGTTTAGTAAACAGGCCAGATCATAAGCCCCTGACAGGCAGCCTGACCTATTTCTACCCTTAGTCTCAGCGAGTATAGCCAACTCTTAACTCTATCCTTCAAAGAGAAAAGAAAGAACTTAAGTCGCACAACGTCATCAGTTGCATTTTGACTATGAAAAGTAGCAATTACTTTCTCAAACTCTCTAATGTGCAAATATGGATTTTCATTTTCCAAACCATGAAAAGTAGAGAGTAACTGTATCATCCCTATTTTAAAATCTAGTCAGCGAGTATTAGTTGGAAACATGATGCATGATGGTGTAGTTGTGCATGTAGGGTGGAGGTAACCCTAAAGGGTCTTGATGGGTTGATCTTCATGTTCGCTCATTTTCTCAGAATTAGAAGAAATATTAAATGTGAAAATAAGTTTACCCCAAATGGTTTAATATGTTAAGTTTTGATTATGATAAATACAAGACAAAAAGAACAATTTGCATATGTTCTTTGTTACATCCTATATAGAGCATATCTATTAGTAATTGATAAACATCTTATTTGGATGTGTCTATGAAAGTCTTATATGCATGTTAAACTAACTAGAGTTACATATTTATGAATCATGCATATGAAGATATTGAATTATGAATTTGGACTAACTATGTTTATTTAAGTAAGTAATACTTTGTAAAATAGTTCAAGTACCAAGAGTGAGCATTGCAACAAGAAAGTAAAAGATCTCAATTAAGCTCAACTCAAGGAGAATGTGAATGCCTATTTCATGAAGGTATTGATAATATCAAAATCATGTCAAAGACCAAGTCCAAAGGAAGATTAAATGGTATAACTTATAGGACTTAGGGTCTTTATGTAAGAAGCCTTATAGATATCTCAAATATGTTTTTCAAATCTTTACAAATGATTTTCACATGCTAAAATGTCCAACAAACAAGTTTTGAAAAGCTAGTTATGGTGGTAGTTCAAATCTATGAAAAATAGCCAAGTTTGAATTTTGAAAAATTGACATTTGGTTACTCTTTTAATCATATCTTTCAAAATACTTTGAGTTTTATTCTGAAACTTCTTTCATTTGAAAATAGACTCAAATATCTTTCCAATGAGTGGTCATTTGCTTTAAACGGATGAGAAATGAAGAAGTTATAACTATTTAAAGTCAGTTTTCAAAATCAGAGTGATTTATTCGAATAAGCAAGTATTTATTCGAATAAAACACCCCAGAAAATGTTCCACAATGTGTTTTTAAAGAGTTATTCGATTAACACACAGGTTATTTGAATAAGCAAGTATTTATTCGAATAAAATACCCCAGAAAATGTTCTAGAATATGTTTTTAAAGAGTTATTCAAATAACACACATGTTATTCGAATAAACACGGGCAGAAACACGCAACGAGTATTTTTCTATGATTTTAATGTGATATTAAATGATACTCAACGACTATTTTATCAAGAACACTATAAATACATGTTTTTGGGTCATCTTTTAATAACACCCAACTATCTTAAACAATTCTTTCTTGCTTTAATTTGTGATTCATATTTTACCAAATTTATGTATTTTTTTTGCCAAAATTTGAGATATCCTTAGAGAGTTTCATAGAGCTTCAAATTGTATCATCTACTATTGTGAGAGTTTTTTTTTTCTATACATTCTGATTTGTTGTAAAGAAGGTGATGCATCCCTCAAAGAAATTGTAAGGGTGAGGTATCCCTGACTGTCGAGGCTCAAGCACAGAGGGTGAGGTATCCCAATGTGTGAAGAGTGCTCTGGTTTGTAAAGGTTTCAAGTACCTGTTTAAGCTTGAAGGTTAAGTAGAAAATCTCAAGTGGTTTGCTTGAGGACTAGACGTAGGCCACAAGTGGTTGGTGGCTGAACTAAGATAAATTTTGTGTTTGCTTCTCTAAACTCAAACTCCTTTATATTTATGTTTTAATTTCATATATTTCTTGAATACTCTCTGTGTGGGTTGTTCATTTACAAATGCATTTTTCCATTTTCTCTATTCGTTCATTTTAATCGATAAATAGCTTTAAAGAAAATTACTTTTCAAGTGTTTGATAAAAAATTTCAAAGAATTTCTATCTCCTTTGCATTTATGCTTTAATTATATATGCTTGAGTTGAATTTGACATTTAGCTCATTTGCTTAATTTATCTCATAACCCAAGTTATTTTTGAGTAATCTACAATAGTTAGACTTATTTCGCTGCATGTGTTGATTGAAAATATTAAAATGCATAATTTCTTAATGTCGTTTTAAAAATTTGTAATCACATAATTCACCCCCTCTCTTGGGTGATAGTTGCCATGACTAATAAGTGGTATCAGAGCTTCGTGCTCTGTTAAAAGCTTAACCGCTTGGAGTTAAAGATCTTTATTTGTTTGGCAACCATTAAAAGCTTTTCAAAATGGAAAGTTTTGAAATTTATAAACCACCATTATTTGATGATGCAAATTTTATTTATTGGAAAGCTGAAATGAAATTTTATATGTAATTTATTGATATTGATTTGTGGGATATTATGCTTGATGGATTTACTTGCAAATCAAAATAAACTTGGAATGCCTATGACAAGAAATGCTTTTCTTTGAACATTAGAGCTATGCAAATTTTGAGAAGTTGTTTGAATGATGAGGCTTATGCTAAAATTAAGAGTTGTTCTAGTGCTAAAGATATATGTGATGCTCTTGATGCTATTTATCTTACTAACAATGATTTTTTTCATAAAGTTATATATAGAGAGCAAGAAGAGCAAAAACCTTTAGAGGAAGACAATATTGAAAAATGTCCTCAAGAAGATGTTCTCGAATCCTTGAAGGACAACAACGAGGAAGGTGATGATTCCCATAAAGAGCCAATTATGCTAGAAATTGATACTACTTTCTATATGGCTAAAAAGGATTTTGAAGTAAATAATTCTAAACTAGATTATAAATTTTCCTATTATGAGCTACAATGTGCATATGATGAATTGTGTGATGGTTTGTTGAGTTTAGAGAAGAAAAACTTATCTTGTTTGAAAAACATTTCCTCTATTGAAAATGAAATTGAGACTTTGAAAAATGAATATACTTTTCTTAATAAGGAAATGCCTTTCAAATTTGAAACATCAACTTCTTGTGAAAAGTGCATTGATTTAGAAAATCAAGTTGAGGACTTATATTCTGAATTTGCCAAAACTAATAATTCTAATTATTTACATTCTATGCTTGTTAATGAGAATAAAATTAATGTTATTCCACATGAAAATTCAAGCAAGGCTTATGACAAAAATAATTTAGAATGTAAAAATAACAAAAGGCTTAAGTTTTTAAAAAATAATCTTCAAAGGACCAAACTATCATTCAATTCAATTGTTTGCAACTTTTGTGGTCATCTAGGACATATTTCTCATTTATGCAATTATAAAAGAAACTCCAATAAGAGAAATTGTATGGTATAAGTTCCTAAATATTTTAAAGGCTTTAGTACTAACATTCAAGGACCCGAGATGAAGTGGGTACCAAAATGTCCTCCTAGTGTTTCAATTTTATAGAAAATGTCTTAGAAGGATGGACAAATTAGTCAAAAGAAAGAGGAATCATCAAGGAAAATACTCTCAAAGCCCAATGGTAGAAACTTTGGTCAACGAAAGAAGATGACTTCAACCAAAGCTTCTCAAGTACAAAATGTGAAACTTGCAAAGTTCAAAACACCAAAAGAGAAGTAATGGGTAAAAAAAAATTTCTTGATTACCAAGGTCAAGGTATCAAAAGTTTTTACCTCTTATGCATATGAACTTAAAAAGACAATGAATATGAGGTATATTCCTTGTAGGCCTTAAGTGTTTGATAGAATCATATGCACTTGGTAAAATTTGAATATTATGTTTAGCACATGATTATATTCATTCATGTTACACCCTTTGCTCACTATTGTGCATATTGCTTGATCATAGGGTATTCTATGACTATGTATGCTTTCAATGCTTTAAATTATCTATATATCATGAAAGTGAATATGTTATCGGCTATGTGCTTAATGATAATTGGTAATTTAACTTGTTATGCTGAGTTTACATATTATGAAAAAAAAATTGATCTTTATGAGAGCATAATGGATTAATAATAAAAAACTAACACACAAGGACCCAAGAAAATTTGGGTATCAAAAGTCAAAAATTGAAGTGTGTTGTAGGTGTGCTTGAAGGCCAAGAGCTGACTTTGGCATCTTGAAAGTGACTGCTCCAAGCACAAAGACTAGAAATAATTCCAAGCTCTTTTCCTTGTCTCCATGAAGCTTGGACTTGCAATTTTTGGATAAGTGGAAACTTGTTTTATGCTTTTCTAACCTTATGTCTTGAAAATATTTCTACATGTTGATATGTTAGATAAAGTATGCTCCTTCTAATGATAATATCCTTGAGCTTAAGTTTTTGATCAATCATACATATAATTGAATACTTGTGTTTATTGCTTTATCATTTACTCCTTAATTATTACTGACTTGAGATTTGGAGGTATACCAAAACTTGTTTTGTAGTTATCTCATCTTTGGGTATGTTTCCTTCTCTCTAATTGTATCCTTGTATGCGCCTATTATTGTTTTTCTGATAATTTTATTAGAATAATCCTGTGGCTATTTGAATAAACAAAGTCAGTTGCTCAAAGAAATATGTTGTGCATCTATGTTATTCGAATAAAACTCAACCTATTTGAATAACCTGATTCAGGCAACTAAAGTCTACGTGTTTTATATCTGTGCTATTCTAATAAAACAAATTTTATTCGAATAAATTGATATCTAAATCAGTTTCTCACAAGGTTTTGGCTTCTGCCTTATTCGAATAAAGCCTAGTTTATTCGAATAAGTATGTTGCATGTGCTGTGTTATTCAAATAATGCTTAGCAGAAAGCAAAGTCTGGTTATTTTCCATAAGTTTATTCAAATAAAGAACATCATATTTGAATAAACATAGTTTTTATGAAAGGTTCTATTGTTTTTTCCTTCATTTCTCAAGAATTTGTTGTATATGTTGAATTCTTTGTTATTGGACTAAAAATGCAAATGCTTAATCAAATGTAATTAGCTATTCTTTTGATGAATATATGTACTTGGCTAAATTGATTAATGAAATGAAATATCTTTTGCCCTTGTGAACTCATTTGTTGTTTTATTATTTTGAATGCTTAATTGCTTACGAGTTTGACATAATGACTAACCTCTATGGATCCAAAATTAATGGATACCAAAGAAAATACTTTGAATTGTATTGTAGGGTGATAACTACCTTAAGCAAGCATTTAAATGGAATAAGTTTATTTAACTTGAGGATAGTAAAGTTTAAAAGGATTCAATTTTAAAAGGGGTGCAAAGAATTTCTATTGCCTCATGAAAACTTGAAACTTGGAAGTTAGAGTCACCTACAAAAATTCAAACAGTTCACTTTTGGGGATATTAATCTATTATTCTTATTTATGCTTTAAATTGAATATCATGTGATAGTTGGAGAAATAGAGAGTTATTTTTATGCCTTTACATGTCTTACATGATCATTATTTGCCTAAAAATGCCTAAATAAGCTTTGATGATGATCATGTGTTTCTTGATAAACTTGAATCATGCCTTAAAATGTTTAATTTTTTTTTTGGATTCAACTGCATATGTGCTTCATGCATTCTTGTTAGAGCTAACATTGCTTTGATACCTATAGCATATTTCATTAAGGTGAATGTTTGATATCTATGATTCTCTTGATCCATGACTAATAAGAGAATATTTATTTCATCAAGGAGATGTACTTATGTTCTTTCGACTTGGATTGATCTGTCTCAATGAATGTGTATTTTTTAATATAAAACATTTCTACCCTTCTAAAATACTTTTGAAAATATAATGTGCTCTTGTAAAATTCCTTTTGAAAAGGGGAGAAGTTTTAAAATGATTTTTGATTGAGGGATTAATAATATGTATCTTTGTCTTACTTTTCTTTAAGGTAATGTGCTTATATGGCCTTGACATACATATTTCATTTATCTATCTTGTGCTTCAATAAAGGGGAATTTATCTTCCTTATCTTACATATCTTTCTTCCATGTCCTTGTTGACTAAAAATATATGCATGACTATGTTAAACTATTATATTTTGATAATATGCATATTTTGAGGGGGAACCTAGCTCTTAAATTGTTGTTTATATCTTTTTGCTTACATCCTTATTTGATTACATAAAGCGTTTTATTCCCATCATATGCTAAATATTGACATACAAAAATATGACAAGTATTGCATGAATAATCTTCTATATCTTGAAAGCATGCTTGTTTCGTCTCTCTATTCTTGAATCACATGTAGAATCTATAAGGGGAAGAAAATATTATTTTTTCCTTTCTAAGCCTTTTTGTTGATGTCAAATAGGGGGAGTGAAAATTGGAAAGAAAAATATGTTCTTGTGCTTATTGTTTGATATGCTTACATGAATATCCATTCTTGTATATTGCTCAACATATTTTTATTTGGTGATTTGTCATCACAAAAAGGGAGAGATTGTAGAAATAAGTTTGCCTCAAATGGTTTAATATGTTAAGTTTTGAAGATAATAAATATAAGACAAAAAGAACACTTTGCATATGTTCTTTGCTGCATCCTATATAGAGCATATCCATTAGTAATTAATAAATATCTTATTTGGATGTATCTATGAAAGTCTTATATGCATGTTAAACTAACTAAAGTTATGTATTTATGAATCATGCATATGAAGATATTGAATTATGAATTTGGACTAACTATGCTTGTTTAAGTGAGTAATACTTTGTAGGATAGTCCAAGTACTAAGAGTTAGTATTACAACAAGAAAACAAAAGATCTCAATTAAGCTCAACTCAAGGAGAATGTGAATGCCTATTTCATGAAGGTATTGATAACATTAAAATCATGTCAAAGACCAAGTCCAAAGGAAGATTAAATGGTATAACTTATAGGACTTAGGGTCTTTATGTAAGAAGCCTTATGAATATCTCAAATATGTTTTTCAAATCTTTACAAATGGTTTTCACATGCTAAAATGTCCAACAAACAAGTTTTGAAAAGCTAATTATGGTGGTAGTTCAAATCTATGAAAAATAGTCAAGTTTGAGTTTTGAAAAACTGACCTTTTGTTACTCTTTTGATCATATCTTTCAAAATACTTTGAGTTTTGTTCTGAAACTTCTTTCATTTGAAAATAGACTAAGTGGTCATTTGCTTTAAATGGACGAGAAATGAAGAAGTTATAACTATTTAAAGTCAGTTTTTGAAATTAGAGTGGTTTATTCGAATAAGCAAGTATTTATTCGAATAAAACACCCCAGAAAACGTTCCGGAACTTGTTTTTAAAGAGTTATTCGAATAACACACAGGTTATTCGAATAAGCAAGTATTTATTTGAATAAAATACCCCAAAAAACGTTCTAGAACATGTTTTTAAAGAGTTATTCGAATAACACACATGTTATTCGAATAAACACGGGCAGAAACACACAACGAGTATTTTTCTATGCTTTTAATGTGATATTAAATGATACCCAACGACTATTTTCTCAAGAACACTATAAATACATGTTTTTGGGTCATCTTTTAACAACACTCAACTATATGAAACAATTCTTTCTTGTTTTAATTTATGATTCATATTTTACCAAATTTATGTGCTCTTTTTTGCCAAAATTTGAGATATCCTTAGAGAGCTTCATAGAGCTTCAAATTGTATCATCTACTCTTGTGAGAGTTTCTCTTTTCTATACATTCTGATTTGTTGTAAAGAAGGTGAGGCATCCCTCAAAGAAATTATAAGGGTGAGGTATCCCTGACTATCGAGGCTCAAGCGCAGAGGGTGTGGTATCCCAAGTTGTGAAGAGTGCTCTGGTTTGTAAATGTTTCAAGCACCTGTTCAAGCTTGAAGGTTAAGTGGAAAATCTCAAGTGGTTTACTTGAGGACTGGACGTAGGCCACAAGTGGTTGGTGGCTGAATCAAGATAAATTTTGTGTTTGCTTCTCTAAACTCAAACTCCTTTATATTTATGTTTTAATTTAATATATTTCTTGAATACTCTCTGTGTGAGTTGTTCATTTACAAGTGTATTTTTCTATTTTCTCTATTCGATCATTTTAATAGATAAATAGCTTTAAAGAAAATTGCTTTTCAAGTGTTTGATAAAAATTTTCAAAGAATTTCTATCTCCTTTGCATTTATGCTTTAATTATATATGCTTGAGTTGAATTTGATATTTAACTTATTTGCTTAATTTATCTTATAACCCAAGTTATTTTTGAGTAATCTACAATAGTTAGACTTATTCCGCTACATGTGTTGATTGAAAATATTAAAATGCATAATTTCTTAATGTTGTTTTAAAAAATTGTAATCACCCAATTCATCCTCCTCTTGGGTGATAGTTGTCATGACTAACATTAAACAAATGAATAAAAAAATCGTACTCAAACTCTAACACAGGTCTACAAGCAAACCAACCCAAGGAGTCTCTATACTTGTGCATGCAAGGTAGAGAAAAATGCAGCACTAAAAAAAATCTACAAAAATAAAAGAAAATAAAATAAAGATGCTAAAAAAAGGAAAAATTAAAAATGAAAAAGGACGTTGCAGACACTAAAAGACGAAAAGAAGATGCAGCAGCAAAGGACATTGAATAAGATGTAGCAGCAACCTAATAAAGATGCAACACTAAATAAAAAAATTGAATTTAGGAAACCTATTTTAAAAAACTTAATCTCCTTTTATTGAAGGTTGTCAAATTTTTGTCTTTTTCTCTCTTTATTTATTGTGGGCCTAAGTTGTGATTTCTTCCTTCAATTAAACTTGTTGCCAAATTGTCATTATTTTATCGAAGAGTTTTTAACAGATTCCCTACAATTATCACAATAATTAAATTAATGACTTCTTTAAATAAATAAATCAATAGTATTATAAAGTCACTAAAATCAAATATAATGAGATATAATAATGTCTATTTTTATAAGAAAAATATATAAAAAAAATTAAGCTATTAACATGACTTGAATGGTGCAATCTAAGGATCCGATAGAAAAGGCCATGCCTTCACCGAGAATAGAAGGATCCAATGTTTGGCTATCACAAATATGATATTCTGATGTTAGAACTGTCTTATGTGTGTGTGACAAGTGTATATAATTTAATAAATAAATGAAGGGTTAAATGGTAATAAGTTATATGATGGTTGAGAAGAAGTTTCTTAACCTTTGAACTACTAGTTGGGAGCAGTTATTTTTATTGAATAGAAAAGAAAAAAAAAACTAGTCCTCTCTCTATTCATCAAAGTTTACCATAAGAAAAAAAAAAGAATAAAAATGGGTATTTATTTTTACTGCAAGTTTTGTAAATTGAAACATCAATTCTTATCATGGATAAAGTTAATACATCTTGACATAATAATATGAATATGAAAACTATGAACTCTCAAGATCTTTTGTTCATGAGCATGATCTTTTATAAATTCTGTATGGTACTAATAGAAAATTTACAAGAGAAAGACCATATGACTAGATTATTTGTTGATAGCTCTGTTATTCTTACTGCCTCTGGTTTTTGTCTTCTACCTATGTAATTAAACTCAAAATGAGGTTTGCCACTCATTTACTTAACTCTTCACATTTTGCGAAACCAGTGGTGGGGTTGCGAGCATGGTTTCAAATCTCATTCCGAGATGGTTGTAGCAGCTGCGACAAAATGGTCACGGAGGTTGCCGTTTTAGCTTCAGCCCATAACACGACTGAGTTTAAAAATCACACGTGACGGCCTCAACGGAACAATGTTACAGCCGCAATGGACGAGACGTAATGGCGTTTCAGTCGAAACACTCATCCGTTCAGATTTTCTCGCTTCCAACACCATTCCTTTCAATTTTTCTTAATATAAAAAGTCATAAACATACACCAAATCAACCATAACAAGAGCCTAACCTCTTGAGAGACTCAGAGACTTATCTTGTCACTCTTTTGAAGGAGCTCCTGCCGCCACATCTCCAGGTCGATCTATGTTCGCCTCTGTTTCACAATCTCTGGCTCAGGTTGGTCTCGATTCGTGGTGGAGGTGTGAAGCTCTGTTCTTCTTTGATTTGAAGTTGTAGCAGCTTAGCCCTCAGGTAACCCATCCAGTCCATGGTTGATTTATGTCTATCTTAGTCTCTTAGAGATTATTTGTGTGTGGGTATTATTGTGGGTGAGTGGGTGTTGTGACTGTGAGGGTGTGAGATGGTGAGGGTGTGTGCTAGGCTGCATCTACCGTGCTACAGTGTGAGATGGTAAGTGGTGAGTGGGTGTTGTGTTGATGTGATGGTGAGTGGTGAGTGGGTGCTATGCTGCCATGATGGTGAGTGATGAATGGGTGTCGTGGAGAAGAATGGCTTCGTGGAGATAGACAGAGAGTTATGTGTGTGTGAAAAGAGTTCGTGAGTGCCGTGGAGTGGAGAAGTGAGGGAGGAAAAAAAATAAAGTCTAGTTTTGGTGAGGTGAGGAGCAGAGAAGTAAGGGAAGAAAAAATAGAGGGAATAGGGGAAAATGTGAGGGAAAGGGAAAATTTAGATTGATTAGGTAGAGGGAAATTTTAGGGGAGGGTGAAAAGGAAAAAATTTAAGTGAGTTGAATGAAGAAAATGAATTATGTAAGTGAAAGAGTGAAATTGTGAGAAGAAAATTAGAAATTCAAAATAAAAAATTGCTAAGTTGTGAAAAATTCACGCCGCAACAACCGTAATCCGCTTTGCAGTACTTGTAATGCCCGCAATCGCAAAAATCACAACGTGACCGCAACTTTGACTGCGACCACAATTTAAAACCTTAGTTGGGAGTATAGGGAAATGGTGGGGCATGTGGGTGGATGTTTAAGATAATAATTCTTCAACTTAATCATCTAAAATCTTGAGAAAATCTCAAAAGGGATTATGTGGATGATGCTCAATGCCTTTTTTATTAAATTCCTATGAAAGACGTGATCATGTTCACAGGGTATGTCCAAAGTGGTCGTTTGGCTTCCTTTAACCAGATGTAGAAGGCAAATATCTCACTCAATCAGAGTACAATGGTGACTACACTTTCTGCTCGTGGTCATTCAGGATTACTTGAATTGGGGAATTGGATCAATTCTTGGATTAGAGACAATAAACTTCGTTCAAAATGAGAGGAGAAAAGTGTTAAGTGGGATTGGGATTTAATGGTTTCTATTATAGATAATGTGTAATTTTTTCTTTAGGTGGCAAAATATAAGGTTGGGGTGGTGGTGGTCAGAGAAGGGGATAGAGAATGAAAACAGGTGATTTTGATCCAAATGAAATGTAGGTACTTATACTAGTGTGGTATCCCGTGCAATGCACTGTGATGTGTGTGAAACAACATCATGTTTTGTTCTTGTTTTGCATGCATTCTTGAGCATTTTAGGCATTTTAGTTTCTCTTTTTGGTTAGTTTTTCCCTTAGTTCGGATAACTGCGGTATTTTTAGTGTTCCTATGTAGGATTAATGTTGATTTGACCTTGGATTGAATGGAATGCTCGCATGATTGAAGTTGGAGCTTAATGGATAGCAATAAAGGTGCAAAAAGGTCATTCCAGAGGGATCCACGGCCTGCCCGTGGATCAAATCACGGCCATGGATCGAGGGACAACTTAAAGAAGGAAAAGACAACTCCAGTGAGTTCCACGGCTATGGAATTCAACAGAGTGCAAAGTTGGCCTGTGGCAGAGAGATCCACGGCCTAGTCGTGGAATGATCCACGGCCGTGGATCACAGTACGCAGTAGTTTTTATGTTTTTCTTTTTATTTCTTTTGGGGGTTTTTAGCCAATTAAAACCCTAGGATTATAAATAGAGGTTCTGAATATAATGAGGGGGTTTTAATTTGGTTTTGGAGGAGGCACATTGGAGGTTTTGACTCTTGATCTTCATCTTTCTTCCCTCTTCTCTCTTGGATTACGGGTTTGGATGTTTAAGAACATGTTTTCTGATTTCTTCTTCTCTATGTCTGAGTAGTTTCTTTTGTTTTTAGGATTGGGCAATGCCCTTTGATACATTGATAATGATTAATTGACGTTGTTTTCCCTTTTATTGATCTTGATTGTTCTTTGATTCAATCCTTATTGCTTTTATTCATGTGAATTTACTAGTCACTTATTTGCATCTCATAGGCATTTAGGGACGTACTGAGAGGTGAACCTAAGTGTTGGAACCATAAGAATTGAACTTAAGGTTTAAATCACGAGAGTAGTTTTAACCTTTCAAGGATCCAATGAATTACCAAAAAGCGTAATGGGTTCAATTTAAATTCAATTACCACGAGAGTAGGAATTGGTTTAATTGGGCACGGATCTTGTATCTTGAGAAAGAACATTAACTAATTTAGGATAATTCACCTTCAATTGAATTTCAGATTTAATAAAAGGGTTGTCAATTAGGATTTATCTTGTATCATTGTGGTACCCCAATCTTGGAAGCTTTCTTGAATCTGAATATCTTTCTTGATAAATTACTGTTTTTGTTCTTAATTTTGCACTTTAATAATTATTTACTTAATTGCTTGGTTACTACGTTCTTATCAATCAATAATTTTATTCCCTTTGTTTAATTGAATTGAATTAATTAATTAATTGGTATTCATAGACACAGTCCCTGTGGATTTGATCTTTTTATTACTTGACGATGAAACCGTACACTTGCGGATTTCACGCATCACACTGGTAACCAATTCTTTTCTATTACTAAGTTATAACGCATAATTCATTATGTATATATTTGGCCTGGAACCTAAAGAACAACACGGCAAGAAACCAATCTGACAGAATATTTTATATTATAACAAAATGAGTCTTTGAATTTAATTTGAAAGTGTATAAAGACAATTGATGCATCATAGTGTGATTCGAGGTGCAGCTTTAGCTGTATACTTTGTCTATGATACAGTAAGTTGGTAAATGGGGAGCACAACAACATTTTTGCTGGATCATAACAAGCAAATTTAGCATAGAAAGTATCTAGTGTAATTACCCGTGCACGGGTAATCATTTAAATTCAATTAATAATTCAATTTGAGTTAAAATAAGCAATAGAATCCTATATAATACTACACTTTCAAATATGGATTTGATATTCTACATTCAAAATAATTCAATATTGTTAGCTCATTAGTCTAAATATAAAATAAACTGAAACTAAGACTCAGAGCAAAACATAATACTATTAAAAGGATGATCTACCTCATTTCCTCATCATACAAACGAATGTTCCATCCATGCGTAAATCTTTCATTTGACATCACTTTGGGAATACTTAGATTCAAAATAAAATATCTATATCAACAACCTTTCCATGCGTTATCAAATCACCTTCCTCCAAGCCAAGTTTTTTGTTCACCATCTTCCAACCAACACATATCTTTATCTCATGCCTACCATGAGCAACGATAACTTTGCAAGTATATTCATCTTTATAAGTCCTCAAGGTGGCTTTTTTACCAAACTACCACTGGTAGCAAAATTATTTATTAAAATGTAACTTTTTAAAACTATTTACTAAACTGTTTTTTTTTAAATTATTTATTAAAATACCACTTTTTTGAAACTATATACCAAACTGTTCCCTTTTGTCTAACGTGATATTTTTTAATATTTTTTGGCCACGTAGGATGCACCATCCTACTTGATGCATTCTACGTGGATCTGGCATCTTTGATGGTGTATTTACATAGAATACGCCAAGCTTGTTGGCATAACTAAGGCAAACACACCATTTAGCTTGATGCAATCCACACACAGCCATTTAAAAAAAAAATCAAACAAAAGTATTTTCCAAGTTAGACACGGTCGTGTCTCTTAAAAAAATCAGACAGAAACGTTTTGCAAGTTACACAGCCATGTCTAACTCTTCAATCACTTATAAGGTCCTGTCTAAGCCAAAATGATCTTCTTTTGCTCTGAAAACGTGATGTCTTCGCATGCATTCACTCCAGATGTGATAAATCTCTTTCAATTTACAAAAATGAAGACCATGATAAGGATCTATATAAAATTCACTAATAAACATAAGCAAATCACCATAATTTATCCAGTTTAAGAGTATAAAATATAGGTTTATAAACTGTAATATAGGTTCACTATAACAACAAACTCATACCCATTCACAACAAGAGTATTTAAAGTCAAAAAAGTTTCTTCTTTTTTTCTTTTTTTGTGTTTGTTCCTGCATGTTTAATTGAGAAAAAAAAACATCATTTTTTTTTTATATTTATTTGGTGAGTACTCTCTCAATCATGACCCTCCCAATTTTGAGGAGTGGCATTTTTTTTATATTTTTGGTTAACGCAGAAGGGCATAAACTTGTTTGACATAATCCAACCAAAGTTCAATCATTTAGATTCTATGAAAATTTTGACAGAGTTTCTCCTAAATATTGGACCTTCCCAAAAGTACATGAACCTGTTTAATTCAACCATAATTACCAAGATCAATAATAAAAACTAAGCGAAAAACATGTTTAATCCAACAAGGGTACCAAAATCATAATAGAATATCATCAATAGTAATTTAACTAAAACCACTAAATATAACATTCTCAGATATACGAATAATATAAAATTGCACGTCAACGAGATGGGCGCACATCAGAATGTGGTGGCCTGTGAGAGGGATCAAAAGAAGGACTTGGCTGTCATGGGTATGGTGGGTAACCTGGTGGCGGGTAAGGATATAGTGGGTAACCCTATGGTGGGTAAGGATATGATGAGTAACCCAGTGGCGGTTAAGGATACGGTGGGTAAGGGTATGGTAGGTGATATGTAGCTGGTATCTGAATGGCTATGTATGTAGCAGTTACATTCGGAGTGGTAGTAGTGGTAGGAGGCTTAATCGTGTGCTGGCTTGTAGAACCGGAGTCCTCGGGATGTCGAAGTCGTGTCTGAGTGCTCGCTAACCCTGTCCTCCTTCTACGCCGCGTCCCCTGTTGACTGGACTCCTCAAGTGGCCCTGAAATGTCATCTGCTGCTGGAGCTAGACGCAAATGTTCCATTGTAATGCGATCATGCTCCCGCAATGAATGTAGGATCTGCACAGCAGCTTCTTGAGCGGCAACGTCTGTAGTCAAACTGAACTAATGCTCTGCAATGTTCGCCTAAGAAACAGATATAAAATATATTATTATAATCAATACAAAATACATATAGTCACTAGCGAATTGGTAAAGAGCTTACCACATTCCCAATAGATGTACTGGTAGGAGAAATCCAGCTTCTGTTAATTCTTTTATACCAACACATATACTCAGAATGCGAAGCAAGAGGTGCTTGCAATGGGATTCCCCTAACAAGCTTCTCCCTTCGACTATCCCATGTGGCTATGTAAACAACATGTGTAGCTGGCCAATTCTCATCATGCCTACCTGCCAGTGTAATTAAGTGCAAACTGTCAAGCTGAAGTGGTCTCCGTGGTATAGGCTAGTCAAGACTAAACTAGCGCATCACTCAATCTGACTGGTGCCACTCAACAATGTGAAAACATATGAAAGGGACCATTGCTAGTGCTATGTTCCTACCAACCACACAAGACCATACGAGAGGGACCTTGATACATGACACCTTCTTCACTATCATACATTGTCGTTTTAAAGTAAATGTGCATATTAAGGGGTTTTACGATGTTAATTCTACCTCTGAACAATAACAATTCAACATATATGCAATCAATTTACACATGTCAATTACAACGAAATTGCACATCTAATAATGAATTTATATTATTATTATTTTACGTACAAATAACTTCCTAAACCCTACTAATTTGAATTAAACTACATTTAGTTAATTAAATCATGTCAAGTACTCAAGAAAAAAAAATTCATACTATTATTTTACGTACAAATAATTCATACAATTCACACTACGTATCCTATTAATCACATTATTAATTAGTCAAGGAAAAAAATTTGTAAACCTCTAAATACATATAAAATAACATAAATGTATAATTAACATTAATATAATAAAAAAGCCAACAAATCATAAACAAAAAATTCAAATATTATAATAAATACTTACATATAAGAAATAATATCTGAATATGATCAAATCGGAGATCTAGACACCACTTCTAGTAGCAACTTTCAAATGAATTAGGTGATAGAGTTTAGAGAGTTTAGAGAGAATAAATTTATAGAGAGATAGTGAGAATTGAGAAAATGGAGTGAATGACACGGATGGAGGAGACAGGGCTAAATATATAGTCATGTTACGTCAAACGTGTTGACGTATTTGGCTTAGTTACGCCAAATGTGTTGGCGTATTCAATATAAAATCCACGTATAGAATGCGCCAAACATGATATCGCATCCTACATGGCTAAAAAATATTAAAAAATGCCATGATGGACAAAAGAGTAGCAATTTGGTATATAATTTCAAAAGAGTGACATTTTAATAAATAGTTTAAAAAAGTGTCAATTTGATAAATAGTTTAAAAAATGATATTTTGATAAATAGTTTTATCACCAGTGGCAGTTTGATAAAAAAACCTCCTCAAGGTTATTTCTTCCATATTTTGGTTGATACATATCCCACTGAATATTGCAGGCAAGAACTTTAAAAAGGAAAATACATATGAAGAGTTAATAAGCAATAAAATATAGTTCTTTAAATTATGAGTGAAAGTAACAACTAAATAGTGAGAAATAAATGTCAAATTGAATATCTAACCAACTGTTTTCCTATAGCTATTGCATCAAGTATGAGTTGACTTAATTGTGCATTCAAAGGGATTCCAAACTGATAGGCTTCGTAAGGGGAGAGTGGTGGTGGAAATGGTTGATCTTGTGAAGGAGAATAGCAGAGTTTGGAGCATTTTAGTGGTAGTTTTTGGGTTAATTGAAGGCAGAAACACTCTACACAAACTAAACTACGTTAGGGTCAGGTCGAAGAATGGAATTCCAATGGAAGAACTCGGGTTCGACCGTGGAGTTGGCAATGGCAGTAATAATAGAATCAAAATGGTCGCTAGGGGGAACGGTGGTGATTCTACTGAGAAACTATAGCAAATTTCTGCACGAGGTGCTTCAAATTCTTCCACACTCATTTAATTAATTTCAAATCCAAAAAAAAAAAAACTATCCACGTTGAATGACTTGATCCAAACCATTTTTTTTTCGGATTTGATTTAAAAAAAATCAGTAATAATGGTGGCATTTTGTTTTGAGTTTTGAATGTGAATGTTAATGGTTTGTTTTTTTAGAAAGAAAGAGTGGTTTTTTTTTTAGAGAGAGAGAGAGGTAACTAAAGTTGAAATTTCTTGATTGTCAACAAACCCTCTATCTGATTCAAACAAAGAATTTAAATTATAAATGAAGGGAATTGATTTGATGCAATTTAATTCTCTCTTTTTCAAATTTCCTTCAATTTTAAAATATTCATTCCAAACAGTATTTTCAAATTTCTCGGGTAAGAAAATACCCAAACCAAATACAATAAACTTTTTATGGTAAATGTCTAAATAAGATATATAATGTGATAAGCAATATAACTCTGATTTTTTTAAATTATTTTTCTCTCATATCATTTTTTATATTACTCTTTATACCATTGTTTACATTACTTTCTCTCCATCACTTTTTTTCACTTAATCACAACCATTTAAAAATAGTGTGAAAATGAGTGTATGAAAAAAAAATGATATGAACATCATTTTTCTAAGCCATATTAATATCTCTTAAAAGCAACTTCCATTCCTTAAACTTCGTCATCCAAACACACGGTTAAGATAAGGAAAGAGACTTCATTAATTAAATTAATTGTAAACATGAAAGAATTGTGAACAATCGTATGAAAATTCTGTATCTCACGAAACTAATTTCGTGAATCGGTTCATGAACGGGAAAAAAAAAGTAACTGCTCGCCGTTCTATCAATAGCTTGATTTGTTTTAAAAGAATATATATAAGGGACATATATAGTGAGAGGAGTTTTTATTGTGAGAGGATGAGAGGAGTAAATCTTGACCATACAACTATACAATCATACATGGATGGTTAAGATTAAAAGTTACTTGAAGGTCATATAACCACTTAAAAAAGTCACATGCATTTATGTTCTAATCTTGACCATTCATTAAAGATCCAATGGTCAAGATTCATTCCTCTCACCTCTCACAATAAACACTCCTCTCACTAGATACACTCCATATATATATATATGATTTTACTCTGGTGAGAGGAGTGTTTATTGTGAGAGGTAAAATGAGTGAATCTTGACCATTGGATCTTTCATGAATGGTCAAGATTAGAAGAAAAATGCATGTGACATTTTTAAGTGGTCACATGACTTTTAAGTAACTTTTAATCTTGACCATCCATGTATGGTTATATGGTCAAGATTTGCTTCTCTCACTCTCTCATAATAAAAATTCCTCTCACTAGATATGTTCCTTATATATATATATATATATATATATATAAGATCTTACTCAGGTGAGACGAGTGTTTATTGTGAGAGATGAGAGAAATGAATCTTGATCATTGGATCTTACATGAATGGTTAAGATTAGAACATAAATGCATGTGACTTTTTTAAGTGGTCACATGATCTTCAAGTAACTTTTAATCTTGACCATCCATGTATGGTTGTATGGTCAGGATTTACTCCTCTCATCCTCTCACAATAAAAACTCATTTAACTAGATATGTACCCTATATATATATATATAGTCACTGGATTTTACTCTTCGTAAATAATTTTGCGATAAACTATTCGTGTAGAATAGTATTATTGTAATTTTTAAACTATTTTCTAAATGAAAAAAATGGTTATTTGAATGTCATTTTAAGATGGACAAAATAGATACTTTAATATCTTATCTTTATTTTTTCTAATTTGATCTACTATCTTTTATTTTTGTTAATTTAGTTCTTTATCTAACAAATTGTCATTCAATGTACCCTTCCGTTACACTTTCATTACAAACCCTAATATAAATGATAATATGTCACTAATAGTAATGATATACCTATGACATAGCAATAATGTGGATATAACGTGATGATGATGTGGTCATAACTAGTAAGTCACATGCCATTATTTTTATTATAGGGGGTGACGAAATCATGACGAAAAATTACATTAAATGATAATTTACAAATTAAAAGACTAAACTGACAAAAATTAAAAAAGAAAATAGAGGACATAATTAAAAAAAATAAAGATAAGAGAAAAAAAACTTTTTTCACCTTTTAAGATATGTCATTAACAATTAATTGTGGCTAATTTAGGACCTTCTTCCATCACTAATTGTGGGGTCTTTTCTTTGGGTTTTCAGGCTACGTACATTTGACCTGCAGGTTCATATTAGTGACCCTTCAAGCGGACTCCGAGAGTGGTTTTCAGCTGCTTAGGTCAACGTGTGATATGTGGCAGCCTTGTGCTCTTCTTTTGGTAATGGTAAAGGTTCTTATTAGCATGGATAGAGCTGACAAAACGGGTTCAACCCGTCCGATTAACCTGTCAACCCATTATTTTTTGTGATTTGAGTTTAAGGATTGGTGAGAGAAATGATGCATGATGAAGTTAGTTATGTGAGGTTTCTATGTAAAAGGTATCTCTGCATGTAACAATACTCATAAAAACTTATGTAACAGCATTCATAAAAAACATGATGAGACTAAAATGGGCCCGTTTACTCGTTTATTTATGTATTTATAATTTCACGAAAAAAACTTATGTATATATAATTAAAAATTTATAATATTTATAATTTATTAAATTTTTTTGTTTCACATAATATTTTTTACTTAATAAGTGGTAATTAATTTTACAGGATAAGTCAAGAACATAAGCAAAGAACCTTTACAACCGTATTAATTTATTAATTTTATACACACTCACAAGTCCTTCTAGATGTTGGCTTAAGATTCGAATTCAAATCGTTTTATTTATAACGGATTGTTCCATTCAAAATATATTGTTCACGAAGAAAATATATATACATATATTTATTAAAATTAAGTTATTTTTGTCTTTTCATTCCTCTACAAGTCACACTGCGAAGAGGAAAAGACAATTGCATATGTACGCAGGCGGCGGATTTTAGTTAAGTGGTCACAACACAAGATTGGTATGGAATAACCATCAAAGCTTAGTGCCTCTTTGGAAGTGCAAACTCAAATCCAAATATCATTGAGTTATTGTAGGACGGCAAAAAGTAGGTCAGCCTTATAGTTAGGGTATAGCCCTTCCGGCAACCAATCTGTATCTTTCAAATTGTTTATCATATCATTAACAAATAATGGGCCAACTCCATATGTATGAATCCTTGACAAGGAATATTGGTTTCCCAATAATGACTGAAACAATAATGACAAAATAAAATAAAATAAAAAGCCTATAAAAAATTATGGAAAATCCCCAATAAAAAGGAAATTGATATTAGATATATAAAATTATTCATATATCTTTAGCTAACATTTTAAGCTTTTAGAAGAATATATTGATTATTGACATTATATTAAAGTTTTGATGACTAAGTGGTTAAGAATTTGATTTTTGAAGTTGAATTTTAACTCAAGAGTATGATAGGCTTGTCCATTGTTCATGCCAAGATTTTAAATCATAATGCGACTGGGACATCTTGGTTACAGTAACCGACGCAAACCATATTTCATTGTGATTGTAGATACATCAGCTTGCATATTAGTCTACAACGGCTGCAGTGCAACTGTGATTACAATGCAATTGCAAGCGTAATTTAAAACATTAGTCCATGCTTCAAGTCCAAAACTAAAATGACTCCACAATGAGAGTGTTAGAAATATAAAATCATTTATGTGTTTTTACTTTGGGGGAATTAACTCATGAAAATTGAATGGGAAAAAAATTAAGAGAGAAAAACTCAGTTCTGGTCATTGAAGTGAAGCAAGCACTGCACTGGGCAAAAAATGCATCGATGAGCTCAATTGTCTTCATAATCAGAATGGTGAATGAGAGTCAATTAGATGCCAAATCCAAAATACTAGAAGACAAAGTTCCATACTACGAATCACTGGCAACTTTTTATAAAAAACCTTTTCTTCCCCCCATAATACGTGGCTCTTTCCCACATCGATTTCTCAGCCATTTTCAGTCTCTTCCTCTAGTCCCTCTCATAAGCACCCAAAATACCAGAATACGAGAACCCTTTGTTGTCATCTTTGGGTAGCAACATACCACCAACAGATAAATCGAAGCTCGCACTATAAATGGAACAAAAAGTTTATCAAGTTTAACCCTCATTGAATTCAACCAAATCAAACTTTTTTCCTGTGTTGGACTTTTCAGTGATGCACACCCACTTTTGGCAGAAGGAGACAAAAAAGGTCATTATAAAAAAGCAGATGGCAAGCTTTCTAAAAACACAGTAGTTTACAAGGACTAAATTCCACCTAACATTCAAATATTCGAAACTAAAACTGAGGTGTTGTATCTTTGTTTTACTTAACTATATTATTATTATTACTTATAAAACACCACGTTTGGAATTCCTTTTTTTTAACTGGAAAACCCTCCTTTTATTGCAAAAAGAATGAAAACCTCCACTTTGATACCTGAAAGATCAAGCACCCGTCGGATTAATTTCTGAAAGATAAAAATCTCTACTTTAATTCCTGAAAATCAATCTATATATCAGTTTAATCCCTAATTAAAGACTAATGTGACAGAATTTAAGAACCAAACTGATGTACAGGATCTATATATTTGACGGGCACACAAATTTTCAAGAATCAAAGTAGAAATTTAGAGCATGTTTGGGAAAGATTAATTCTTTCCCAAACAGCTGTTTTTGGAGGATTAAGCTTTCTCAAATAGCTGTTTTTGGAGGATTAAACTGTTTTGTGAAATAATTATTATGTTTGGGTAAAAAAATTATTTTCTAAAAAAATTTTTATATGAAATTTAATGCAAAAAAAAGTTTTTTATAGCTAATAATCATTAGTTGAAGATTGAAACTTATGATTTTAGCTTACAGATTTTTCTTATACTTTGATATGTAAATACTATTTTATCCCCAATCAAATACTTTTTTTAATCATTTTATACCTATTTTAGTAATTTAATGCATAAAAGCGATTCTTTTTTATATCATCCAAACGAATCATATTAACTTAAAATCGCTTTACAGTTAAAGCATCCAAACATAAAAATGAATCGATTATAATCAATTATAACAATAATCGATTATAACAATAATTGATTATCAACATAATCTATAATTTTCAATTTTTCCAAACAAGCCCTAGTCTAAAAAGCATAGCTTAACTTAGGATTACCCTATTAAACTTGATTGTCAACATCCTTTTTTCTTTATCTCTTGGCTAATAAAATTGATCAGTTGTCTAATCATATGTACAATGAATAATGTTTTTTTTTTCTTTCTTTCCATGCAAAGGGTGATTTTCCTTGTTGAACAAGATGGCCAAGTTGATTAAATTGTTAAATCATTATACCAATTAATTATAGTGTATTATTATAATCATGTCATCATGTATATATAATATCGAGTACCACACCACCAATAATTCAAGATAAAAGATTCTCCGGAACAATAATTTAATTAGTTATATACTTACTTATATTGTTGGAGAGTTTCTTATAATTTTATTCAAACTTGATTTTTATATATTTGTTCGTATATAGATGTGATCCATATTCTAAAAGAATATAAGACAAAAGAAAATATTTTTCCATTTCGTTTTAGGTCAATTACTGTTAGTTATAATATATTATTTGTCATATTTATTATATATTTAAGACACAAAAATAGAGTTTATATTCTACCTGCAATGAACATAGGAAACAAAGAATGCATACAAGACTTTATGCAGAGAGAGAGAGAGAGAGAGAGAGAGAGAGAGAGAGAGAGAGAACAGAATTGGTATCATTCCACAAAATAAAAATAGGATATTTTGTTCAAATAAAATAACAATGGCTTTTAACCCAAAAAAATGCATAAAATATAATATTAAAACTTTCTTGCCTTGAAACCTCTAAAAAAAAAACCTCTCTCGCCTTGAGCCATAACATTTTGAATATGCAAGAAATTCGAACAGTAGAAACCTATGCAAAGAAAATTGCTGTTAAATCCATTGCTTTTACAATAAATTGGCAGAAAATTTATCAGAATCAAAAATTGAAACGGATCTCCCAGAGATATCCAACACTAACACAGGTTACCATCTATGTGTTGCTTTTATGAAACAAAGCAACTCGTCTCACTTGAAGAGGGTCGTTGAAAAAGTGAATTTTGACTTATCTTATGCCATGTCCCTACATTTTCGGCCAAAGATGTAAAATAAAGATTAAAAAAATTAAAATTAAAAAAAAAACCTATTTTTTCAGACCATGTTGTCGCAGTACGCAGAGAAATTAATGGCCTATTCTATTGGCATGGGCAAATGAATATTGCCGATATGTCCATGAAAACCAACGGGTAAGATTTTCTGATAAAAATAAGTGCGGATCAGAATCCAAATTTGATCTTTTCAATTTTTTTCAAAATAAGAGAAGAATAGAGAGATGAAGTTATGAACAAACAATCCCCAATTTGCAGACTGTGCACAGTAAAGGTAGATTATCTTTTACAGCTTTTGATCAACCATCTAACTCTTGTCATTGATAGTGAGGGAAGCAAAGTACTATTATTTCTGCATTTGGGAAAAGAAGGGAAAATAATTCGTTTGATATTGTTATAGCTAGGTACAGATGAAAAGGCATGAATCCCTACTTTTCTTATTACACATATGTGCCAGTCTTTTGCAGCTTCCCCTTCTCAGCTCTCAGAAAAAAAACAAAACAAAAGACAAAATATTAATAAATAAAAGGATCCAAGTAGCACAGTACTACTCCTTACAGAGATTTTATGCAGCAATACAAAAAATCCTCACCAAAAGATTCACTCTATTATTGAACTTCTCTCAGCAGCTTCTATACACTAGCATAATCTTGATGATGATCATCTTTTTCCTGGATCCTTCAAGGATGAAAAAAAATGGTAGAAAAAAAAATCCTTTTATATAATTTATATTACCAAAATACCCCCGGTTTTCTCCCATTTTCTACAATAAGCAGACATATTACTAGATAGAAAATGATGACAAAAACGTAGGTATTTTGGATGAGCTTCAACCAAAATATATATAAACTAAAACAAAAAAGAAAAGACATTGAAAGACAGATTAATTAAAGTGGAAAAAAATTGGAGTGGGAATTCTACTTGTTAGTTGTGGAGAGGATCTGGGCAACTAGGCACTCTTCTTTTGCTTTCATCAAATCCCTTTTGGGTTCTGTTGCTAAGACCAAAAGTCCTTCTACTGAAGTACTTATGCAACAGATCTTCCTTGCCCTTCTTATCCACAATGCGGTGGCTGAGTTTCACTTTGGCCACTGCATTTGATGGGAACACACGAATGGCCCCAACCTGGCATGAGTTGCAGAAGGCCCACATTTGCAACACCGTGACCACCAGAAGCACCACAGCAGATAAGTAGAGGAGTCTCCTGCCGCCGGGGAACCACATGGCCGGAGAAAAACCCACATAAATTTTGAGCCTTTTTTTCTTGATCCCACCCCAAACACAAGAAAACAAATACACGTTTAAATTACCAGAAGGAAAAATGGCTCCACTACTCCAAGGGCGTTGAAAAGAAGAAAAGAACAAAAAGGGAAACTTGGAGTTTGATTTTGTTGGCAAAATGGTGTGTTGTGTCTCTGTCTTTGTGTATGTTATGTGTTTGGGATTTTCATATAAGAGTAAGCATGTGACTTTGAGAGAGCAAAAACCAATCAGAGAGTCAATTGACGGCTATCATTTTTTTGAGAGGGAGAGGTCGAGATGGGAACCTCATGGTCATGGCCAAACCCACACTGGCCCACGTGAAGAAAAACCCACACTGCACGGTAATATACGTACCAATATATAATATTTTTCAGAAATTATTAGGTGCTTCTCATGGTATGCTATCACTATCGCATTTAATTTTTTTTAATTAATCATAGTGTATTATTCGTGTATTATTAATGTCGTTAAGATTTAATTAAACAGTTATGAAATGTCCCTACAATATTCTACATTATCACATAATCATACTTTAAATACATATCATTAGAAGAGTTTGATTGCAATAACAATTACATAAATAAATTCAAAAGTTAAAAGTGTTTATTAAAGTTAAATACAATAATATCTGACATAATTAATATGACACATATTAATGTAATGATGTGGTAGAAGAACATATTCTTACAGAAATTGTATTTGAAAAACCTCATTATTAGTTAAGGTAAATGCTTGTCTAAGCATCGATAAAATGCGATCAAGATAGCTGTCACTGTTGAGATTTGAGCTGTACAATGGTCCTCACATCAGCTAAAATTTGAATGCAACGTCTACTATACACTTATACCATACTCAGTAGCCATACTAGAATATTTCATTTCACTTTAAAATATTTATTTTCATGTCATTATTATAGGGTCCATGAAATTTTGCTTATAGTAAATGTAAATTTTTTATTAACATTATAATTAAGCTCTAGAAAGAATTGTGTTAGTATAATATATTAACGCTGACTAGGAGGCATTTAAAGTCTTGTGTTTAAAATATGCATGTCGGTGAGAGACGGTCGGGGAGGGAGAACAGAAAAAGATGCAGCAGAATAAACTAAACCACGCGCTACTTTGCCGAGTGTAGCATTAAAGTTGAGAAATCGTGACGTACGTGGCTATTCTAGTATTTAGCAACAGAAAGAAAAAAAAGGACATTCATAATTTTATATTACCCAAATATTAATACAACCTCAATTTTTTTCATTACCTCATATCAATAATATTCATAATTCTCAACTTTTGTTTTAGGTAAACCTTAATTCTCAATTTTTAGATCAAACTTTTTAGCAGTTAGCAGTCCTAAAACATGTTAAAGAAAGAATAACTTAGTCTAAATAATTAAAAACAAAATATGGAACATATAAATGCAGTGTTTTGGCACTGAAGGTCCCTTTTCCGAGAGATTGAAGTTGAAGAGTGACATCATTTGTTCATTTTCTTCCATTATCTTTTAAATCAAGTGTGTTATAAAGAAAAGCTTGAGCACGCTACAAAAGAAACATAATCTCTTCAATTTTATTTGAGAAAAAATAATCTTATATTATTTTTTAATACCAATTTTTACACTTGGATAACATATATAAATTTGTGATTAATCTCGTATATTAATTATTTAATGAATAAATTTATAATTTAGAATTAAAATTTAAATTTACTTATTAATTAATTAATATATATAATTAACTACTTAATTTATACATCATTAATTAATTATAAAAAATAATGTTAAAAAATAATATAAAAATATATGAGTTGATTTTATTTTGATCACGATGTTCTTCTTATAGAATATGTGGACCCACAGAACTAATAATGTTAACCAATAGAAACTAGACCACTATTGTGCTGCAGTGAACTACAGCGTTTTTAAATCAAACCCAGCATTTGAATAGGTTTTGACCCTTGTGCCAATCAAAGGTTCAACCTTTATACAAAATCCCAGTCCCAGATCAGCAAAGATGAGGGACAATAAGGAACACGAGAGAACTATGCTAAATAAAATCTTGTATTCAACCACTGAAGACTGAACCGTGATAGTTGCTTATGAATCCTCATGGGCTGACATAACTGATACTGTAGCAAAACTAAAAGCATAAGAAACAAGAAAAAGGGTGGATAAGCTTGGAAGCATTGATATAAGATTTCCTGTCACACAAATTGGATTTGGTAAGCTGTGAATTATTGTTCTTAATTAAGATTGATTTTTTTTAGTTCACTATTATTAGTGAAGAACAATTCGAATTGAATATGTCAATCTCAAGTAGATTGGTCAATGTGAGATCCCGATCACGGTATGCCTCCTTGTTATGTGATCCAATATCAAATATTTAAAGCTTGCATTTAATTTTGAATTGTTTGTAATGTAAAATAAATGTGTACTATCCATGAACTATAACGTTGCTTACTTTAAAAACAATTAAAATATTTTTTATTGAAAGTGAAAATTTTTATTTACTTAAAAAATGTGACACTTTCTTATTCATTAATAATAGATCAAATTTTAAATTTGAAATTTTAAATTTTTTGTTAGATAGCAGTAGTGTTGATACTATATCTTTAGGAAAAAAAATAAAAGGATTAATATTGAAAATGCCAGCGATTTTAATTAGTAGATTGTGCTTATATTGTTACACATTATATTCTTGAATGAATTAATTAAAACTTGAGTAATCAAGGTAAAATTTTGACAAGATTGTGAGAGAAAGAATATAGTATGGATGCAAAACTAGATAGATTAAAATAAAGATGCAGGAAACTAATTTAAATGTAAAACAAGTAAAAATAAAATGGAAAACGAGAGAATAATCATGTATTTGACTTTGAATAATGTTTGGTGCACAATACCTTAATACACATCACCTCACATCAATGTGAAGTGTCAAAATAAAAATATTAGTATGTAGAAAAAGAGATTGAACCAGCAGTAATCAGATAATAAAAGTTGTATAAATTAAAATAATGTGTATAAGTGATATGTGTGTAATATTATTCTTTAATACTTCTAGTTAAATTTAGATTATAATTGAGGGATAAGAATATTTTAAAATGAACTTATATTTAAAGTAAGTAAGAGTATATCTATCATTAAATTTTAGTAAATTAAGATCTTAAAGTATTTTAAATTAAATTAAAATGAATACACTAATAATTACTTACTTTATAGACAAATTTATTTTATAAGTTTTTTTTTCATAATTGAGAGTCAATGAGGTAAAAAAAGGGAAATGATTACACATGACTTCAATGCAAATAAACCTCACAATTGAGGGATTTTTACCCCGAATTGTGAATTTATTTTGGCGATTGAAGAATGATGAATGGTAATAAATGAGTTTGTGAAGTTTCTATAATTATTTTGTGTGTGCAAATAACATAGCTCATTAGAGTTTTTAAAACTAGTTCAACCGGATAAGTTGGACCGTGATTACTACACCAGTTTTAATTTATCTAGAAAATCAAATGAGCAGTTAAACCACAAAAATTTAATAAAATATCAAGAAAATTGATGAAAACTAATGTATCGATTGATTGAACTATTTCGTTAAAATGTCTAAATTTTAATTTGAAATTTTTAATTAATTTTTTTTTAAAAAATTTATATAACTATAATATTAATAGTTTAATCATTGGTCAAATCGATTAAACCATGAATTATTCATTTCACAATTTCAACTAGTTTAAAAACATTAATAGTTAAAAAAGCTAAAAAACCAAAACAAGACTAGATAAATAAAGTACACTGTAAAAAAACAAAAAAAGTACACAATAGAGACACGAGCAGAGGAAAAACGGGGCGAGGAAAGTGGGCCGCGAATCGCGCAATAATGTTGTGTTGGGTCTGCGACTTTGTGTTGAGCCTTTGGCGTACGTAAGAAGATGTTGCCTTTTGTTGTTTGTATTCCGTTGCCAACCGTGCCATCTTGGGTATCAATTTACCAAGGACAAGTTGATGCAATCTTGTGAAGCCATATATCCGTTTCCCTAAGAAAGCGATATTCCCTATTGATCCCAATTGCATATTAATGTCTCAATTTGTCTTTTAATTTGAGATTATCAAACCTGACAGAACAAGTGATATTTTTTGGGGTAAGCTTCAAACTCAATGATGAACTTTTGCCTTGTAAGTTGAGTTCTAATAAACCAAAGGGATAAATAAAGCTTTTGGAGCATTTTTGGATCAAGGTTGTTATGAACTTAGCGCAAAGTTGGAAAGCGTCTTGATTTATTTAGCAACTTGATGAAAATTGAAAGATAGATATATACGTAGTGCCTAGCAATGGGATTAATTAATGACAGTGCTAGATAGTATCCCCATATCTAGCTTAACATGTGTAAGACATCACTCAAAAGACAATAGTTAATAAGACTTCACATTGTATTGCTATGGCATACAAAAGGACCAAAACAATAGGATCGTGTACACTACGGACACCCTTGGCACATGCGGCAATAAATGTCCATCTTCATCACAAATGATAACACCTATAAAACCTCCCAAGCCATTATTCATGACCATTGCATCCACATTAAGCCTGAGGATAGTGCTATTAAACACTCTCGACCGCTCATGCGGTGGAGTTTCACTACCTATGTCAAATTAATTTTTTTAACAAATCCAAACCTATCAATATAACAATGTATATCACTGTCTACTATTTCAATATCATTAAGTAGGAATCAATGTATTGAAAGGACCACTTGTCATTGAATCGGCAATGAGAGATGTACACATTTTGATGTTTAACCGAAAATTTTACAGCAAGTGTACAAGTGTAATTATATTTATACCGTTGAATAACTTTATATAAAATTAAATTTTATCAATCAAACCGTTTGATTAAAAGTTCTCATGAAATAACTAAATTAAAAAATTTCATGTAATTTAAAAATTAGTTAATACTTCATGGCACTATTTTTCTTATTTCCATGATAATATGTTTTTTAAAATATAATTAAATAAGTAAATAACGATTATTAGATTCCATATATATGAATATCTAATTTATCTAAAACTTAGTATGCATGATTCCTAAGATAATATCACATGATTTAGCCGTTGGATTGGTTAAATTTACATTATACAAAAAGTTATTAAATAGTATAAATGTCAAAGACTTGCATATGATGTAAGTTGATCTAACCACTGGATCAAAACCAACGGTTCAGATTAAATGACTCATTAAAAAGTCATGTGAGCTAATTCTTTACTCACCCACACGTGTTCTTCAGATCAAAACATAGGATGAGCAGCGCCACATTCCCGTGGAAGAGTTGCACCGCTATTAACGCCGCGCCGCCACTGATGGGCTACACCACCATCAACACCGCGTCGCTTCTCACAATCAGCGGCAGCACTACTACCTCGACCCGCCTCTTTGCGATGACGGCTTCGACCACGCCATTGGCAACCTCTGTCACACCTTCTTTCTTTCTTATGGTGTTGGAGTTGGCATCAGGTACCTGCTTTGCGCCTTCAAGTTTGTTCGCGTCTTCTGATTGTTAATATTTCCTTTTTTTTTAGTAGCCCGATTGTTAGTGTTGTTTCTTTGGTTAATGAGTGATTAAAATGGTAAATAATGAAATATCTTCTGAGAATGAATTTAAAATGAAACCTAGTTTTGACACCTTATAAATACAAATTAAACAGGAAAAATCAGTTCCAGAATACTCATATCTTGGCCCTTTCTTCAACACCTCCTCCTCCATCCCAAACCCCAAATGGCAAAAGGCAAAAAGAGGGGAGCACAAAAATTAAGATATGATTTACAAAGACATATACACCCTTATTCTCAGCAAAAATATATACCTTACAATTGTTAAATTAAATGTCATATAGAAAAAAAAAATTATAATTATAATAACGGTTAATTTGATAAAAATTAACTATATTTAATAAATAAATTTTAAGTAAAATTTATTCTTGGTTATAAAATATATTTTTTTCTCTCATCATCACTAAAATAAAAAAAGTAAAAAAAGATAAATAAATAAAAAATAAATTTTATGATCTTTACTACTTTTTTGAAATATAATTTTTTTTTATTCATAAATAAAAGTTAATATTTTTATATTTTTTATTTGTAAAAATTATGAATTTAATTTTTTTATATTTTTTAGTAATTTTTATATTAAAATTTAAAAAAATTATAAATTAATATGTAATATCAAAATAAAATTATAAATTTCATAATTATTTATTAATAATAATTTGTATTTTTTTAATTTATATAAATTTTAATTATAAAAAATAATTTTTTTATATATTATTTCGCGATTATTTCATATTTAATTATTAATTTTGATGAAAATAATTGAAACAATCGCACATCACGTATTTGATTGTCTCCATCACGTCTCCATCATGTCACCACACTTTAAAGAGAAATTGAAATTTTCTTGACACTTGGTCAATGTACGTGTTAAAACAATTTTCTTGTTACATCAGGTCACGTCTCGTTTTCATAGTTGGATAAAGTACTAGATACATCACGTTTCAATTTTATGGCAATATTGTTTACAAGTATTGTTTACGTCAGTTTTCGTAATTCCTAATTGTATTGTTTTCAAGTATTATTTTTGTACTATGTAAGTTTATGATTCCAATCTTTATGACTTTTATAGCATTAAATTAATGTATATTATCATGATGAAATTGAGTTTTTTTAATGATTTTATATATAGTATTTGATTTTTATGCATAATATTATTAATTTAGATAATATTATATGAGATTTATTAATTTTTAAAGTGGTTAAATTTATAAGTTGATTGAATTATAATCTATATGAAAGTTATTTTTTTAGTTACCTAAAGAATGAATGTTATGAATGATATGATAATTATTTATATATGAGTAAATTGAAATTTATTATTATAAGATATTTATGGACCAATCAAAGATTGACTAGCAGTTTTTATAATAAATGAATATGATTGTTAGTAATATAATTACAATATTAATTTTATTTATATATTAAAAATAATAAATATTTTAATTAGTGCATATATCATTATCAAATAATATTAAATTTATTAACATCAATATATTTGTTATTGTATGTTGATGTATCTATCACCCGAAAGAGAATATTGATATACATTAAATATACATTGAATGCTTATGTAGTTTGTTATCTGAATTTGTATAATATGTTAATTTATGACTCAAAACATTAATGTTAGACATATAATCATTGCATATTACAAAAAAAAAAAGAGTTTAGTCATAGTTTTCAATTTACAAGAAAAACGTGACAAAAGAATATTAGCCATGGTTACTATAATACCGTGGCTAATCATGACATCGCCTCAATTTTACCCATGATTAGAATTTTAACCATGATTATTCTAATTGCGATAACATTAATTTAGCTACGATTACTGTTCTAATTCGCCACAATTGTAACCAAAGGTAATCATTATAAAATAATGAAAAAAAATTCAAAGATAGCTACGGTAATATTTTTCATTTTGAAATTAGCCAAATTTGATTGTGGCTATTTTTTTTTTTGAAATAATTTGTTGGTATTTTTCATAATTCTCCTAATATCAGTACATATTTAAAAAGTTAAATGTAATATTAAAAGTCAAAACATTAACTAATAATAGTGAGTCTTATATATATATATATATATATATTAAATCATACACAACAACAAAAGGCTTAAAACATTCAGATTCAGGTCTGACACAATTCATTTGAAATTGAAACAGATTCAAGATGTAAATTAAGTAACTAAAATCTATAATTCAGATGTTGTCCTCTAACACAATTCTTGCTGATGTACCTAAACTACATTCCAGCATCCTAGGCTCTTCATCAAGCAAGTCACAGATCTCACAAAACTATCAGCAATGCAGACTATAATTCAGTTACACCTTCAATCCATACTAAGGTGAATGACAATTGTCCTCACTGGTATCACTACGACACCTCCAGGTACTCACTCAATTTCTTTTTTATTTCAAAGCAATTCAAACACACAACCTAATTTATCTATCCAAATTCACATTGAAATTGAAACAAGAAACAATAATCTACTAGATCAGATGCAAAATCAAAACCAAAAGTAACGTTGATGTAAGTTAAACCAGCAGATTTTCTTCCTTTAATTATTTTTTTCTTATTATTTATTTGAATAAGTAAGGGGTACCTACTCATATTTATGATAACTATCACATGAGGAAAAGAAGATAATGCATATTGCGAAGATTCATACATACATTTTCACACAAAAGACGCAATGTGTCCTCCATTTCAAGCTGACTTAAACAAAATGCAAGCAAAACAGACAATTTTAAACAGGGATCCACCTTTAGCAAGAAATTAGCACCTGCCACAAGACAATCCATTTCATCTTCTTTGTCAAGACTAACCCCAAGTCCTTCTTTGAAAAGGTCAGCATACTTGTACGCTCCACCACCACTAGCCTTTGTAACAAAATGGATACATTACTTTAGTGCTTCAACAGCATCAAAACAGAATACGAGCAGTAAAGTACGACAAAATTGCCTATATTCACAGCTTTCTAAAACAGATATTGTTACAAATAATAATACCAACAACATATGAAACAAATAGAAACATCCTTAATTTTGGTTTTTATACAAGGGGGCAAAGCAACTCAGTTATCATTTTTGTAATAACTAGTTCTACATGTGCCATGTGATAAGTAGTAATAAGTTATAGCCTCATGCGTGCAAGCTAAAATAAATTTCAATTGATAATTTGAAGATATGATATATGTAAGAAATGTCTCATGTGTGTGTGTGACAAATTATGTGATTTAATAAATAAATGAGGGGCTAAATAGTCATTAGTTGATGACAGTTGGGAATAGGTTTCTTAACCTCTATAAAATGCTTGATGAGAGTATTTTTTGTTAAGGCATGAAAAAGCAAATAGAAACCTGTCTTTTCTCCCTTCCGTATAGTTTACGTTTTATGTTTACCATCAAGAAAGAAAGAACGTAGAGAAGAGAAGGAGAAGAGAGAAAAAAGGAGTTTCTACCTTCATCAAGATCTGCATATTGAATCATCAATTCTCATCATAGATAAAGGTTAGTACACTTTGACATAATGATATAAATATGTGAAAATTATGAATTCTCAAGATCCTTGTCATGTAGAAAATTTAACATGTAGTATCAGAGCCAGGTTTAGGAATTCAAAATTTTTCATTGATGATGATTGATTATCCCAATTTGTATGAACCCTAAATGTGAAAATTGAGATTTTAATTATGTTTTCCACTACATGAAAAATTATGATGTTTTACCCTTATGATTTTATGGCTATATTGTACATGTCTTTTGAAATGTTTCAGCTTTGTCTCAAATCTGCTTCGTCTCAAATTTTGAGATTTCAAAAGGAATTAAAAATAAAAATAAAAATAAAAGGCTATAAAGCCTTGAATGTCAAGAAAGGAAAAGAATTCTTTTAATAAATTTGTCTTCTATGCCATTGAAGTCAAAAGGCTATAAAACCTATAAAGTGTGTATTTAAGTCAAAAGACTATAAAGCCTATAAAGTGTATATATAAGTCAAAAGGCTATAAAACCTTAAATGACTTTATTGTTTTTTAAAGTTTTATAAATCAACGTAGCAATGCTTTAATGGTTTTTCTTTCTCTAATTGTTTTTGGCTGCATATGAATTATGCATTTAAATAAGTATGGCTAAATTGACACAGTGATATAATTGTTTCTTCCGCTGCACTGTATGAATATAACACTGTGTTTAATAAAGATAATGTGAAATTTTATTTCCTCTAATGTTTATGAAGTTTTTATATTTTGCAATTAAAGTATGATAGATTTGTTAATCACCAAAGTGGTCAAATCTTTAAGTTGATTTAATTCCAAATTGTAAGGTGATTTTATCTCAGTTACCCATATAGAATGGATGCTATGAATGATATGATATTTTTGATTTATGGGTGTATTGAGGTTCATTGTTACAAGACAATTAAGGATCACCCAAAGGTTGATTGGTTGTTCTTATAATTAATGAGCATAAATGTTGGTAATGTAAGTGTACTGTTAATTTTATTTATATATCCAAAGATAATAAATATTTCTAGTTAGTACACATATCATTGCCAAATTATGTAGTTTTTATTAGCATCATTATGTTGAATATGGTGTATTGATGGATTGCCCAAAGGCGAACATCAACATACATTGTATGAAATGTTTTTCTGAATCTGTGTAGCATGTTAGTATGTAACTCAAAGCATTAATGTTTTTAAATCTCTATTGCTTGCAGTACCTGTTGTTTTACATCCGCATCTCTCATCTGTACTAATTTTTAATGGACTGAACTTCTCTGAATGGAATGAGCAAATCCAATTTTACCTTGGGGTAATGGATTTGGATTTAGCTCTTCGAGTAAAAAAACCAGATGCTATTACTGTTTTAAGCACTGATGAAGAGAAGGTCCATTATAAAAACTGGGAAAGGTCAAACATATTGAGTCTGATGTATATGCGGATGAGTATAGCTAGCAACATTAAGTCAGCTCTTCCTAAAACTGAAAGTGCTAAAGAAATGATGAAGTTTGTGGAAGAGCGCTCCCAAACTACTGATAAGTCTCTTGCTGGGACATTGATGAGTACCTTGACCACCATGAAATTTGATGGTTCTCGTACAATGCATGAGCACGTCATTCAGATGACAAATATTGCAGCAAGACTTAAGTCATTGGGAATGGATGTGGATGAAAATTTCCTTGTGCAGTTCATCTTGAACTCATTATCGTTTGAGTATGGTCCTTTCCAAATGAACTATAACACCATGAAAGACAAATGGAATGTGCATGAATTGCACAGTATACTAGTTCAGGAGGAAACCAGACTTAAGAATCAAGGAAATCATTCCATCAATTATGTTAACCATCAAGGAGCTAGAAAGAAAGCTAGTAGGAAACATGACAAGAAAGGAAAAGGACTCCTAAAGATCAATGAGGCCTCTTCCTCTCAAATCCACAAAAAGGAACCGAATGAAAACATATGTTATTTCTACAAAAATTCTGGACATTTCCAAAAGGATTGTCTAAGACGTAAGGCTTGGTTCGAAAAGAAAGGTAAGCCTAGTGCTTATGTATGTTTCGAATCAAATTTAGCTTAAGTTCTTTATAATACTTGGTGGATTGATTTTGGTTGTACAACTTATGTTTCTAATACGATGTAAGGATTCCTTACAACCCAAGCCATAAGATCAAATGAAAAGTTTGTCTTTATGGGCAATAGAATGAGAGTTCTAGTGGAAGATGTCGGGACGTATCGTTTAATCCTCGACACTCGACATCATTTGAATTTAAGTGAAACTCTTTATGTACCTAGTATATCTAGGAATGTAGTTTCATTATCCAAACTTGATAAAGCTGGATTGGTAATGGTAGTGGTAGTTTCAGTTTGTATAAACATAACTACATGATTGGTAATGGTATGTTATATGATGGATTATGTAAGTTAAATATTGATACTCTTTATGCTGAAACACTCTTAACCTTGCATCATAATGTTGGTACTAAACGTGGTTTAATCAATGAACACTCTACATGCTTGTGGCACAAACGCTTGGGACATGTTTCCAAAGAAAGAATGGAAAGATTAGTAAAGAATAAAATCGTTCCAGATTTAGATTTTACTAATCTGAATGTATGTGTGGATTGTATTAAAGGTAAACAAATAAAACACACAAAGAAAGGAGCCACAAGAAGTACCCAGCTTCTTGAAATTATACACGCCGATATTTGTGGACCTTTTGATGTTAATTCTTTCAATAAAGAAAGATACTTTATGACCTTCATTGATGATTATTCACGTTATGGTTATGTCTATTTGCTGCATAAGAAATTTCAGGCTATAAATGCCTTAGAGATTTATATTGATGAGGTAGAGAAGCAATTAGATAGAAAAGTGAAAATTATCAAGTCTGATAGAGGTAGTGAGTATTATGGAAGATATGATGAAAGTGGACAACACCTAAGTCCATTTGCTAAATTCCTTGAAATACGTGGTATATGTGCTAAATACACAATGCCAGGTACACCATAGCAAAATGGTGTATCAGAAAGGCGAAATAGAACCTTGCTAGATATGGTTAGAAGTATGTTAAGTAATTCATCTTTACCCATTTCATTATGGACTTATGCTCTAAAGACTGCCATGTATTTGTTGAATAGGCTTCCTAGTAAGGCAGTTCCAAAGACTACTTTTGAGTTGTGGACTGGAAGGAAACCTAGTCTAAGGCACCTGCATGTTTGGGGTTGCCAAGCAGAAATTAGATATTACAATCCGCAAGAAAAGAAGCTGGTTGTAAGAATAATCAGTGGTTATTTTATTGGTTATCCAGAAAAGTCAAAAGGGTATAGATTTTATTGCCTTAACCATATTACAAGGATTATTGAAATTGGGAATGCTAGGTTCATTGAGAATAATGAAGTTAGTGGGAGTGAAACACCACGTAAGGTGGAGATTCAAGAATCGAGAATGCAAGTTCCTTTGACTTGTGTCTCTAATAAAGTTGTTGTTCCTCAAGTTGTTGAACCGATTAACAATAATGAAGAACAACAAATAAATGATCTCATTACTCATAATGAAGTTGTAGTAAATGAGCCTATAGTAGAAGAACCGCAACAAATAGCATTAAGAAGATCTCAAAGAAAAAGGAGATTAGCTATTTCTCATGATTATGTAGTATATCTACTAGAGTCTGAAGTTGACTTAGGAATAAAGAATGACCCAGTTACATTTTTACAAGCTATGAATAATGATAATGCTGATAAATGGTTAGATACTATGAAAGATGAGTTAAAATCTATGGAACAAAATGAGGTTTGGGACCTTGTTGAGTTACTAGAAGACTATAAATGAGTTCTGGGTCTTTAAGACCAAACATGACTCTAATGGTAACTTAGAATGTTACAAGGCCAAACTAGTTGCAAAAGGGTTTACTCAAAAAGATGACATTGACTATCAGGAGACCTTTTCACCGGTCTCTAAAAAAGATTCTCTCAGAATTATCATGACATTGGTGGCTCATTATGATCTAGAGTTACACCAAATAGATGTGGAAACTACATTTCTAAATGGGAATTTGGATGAAGAAGTTTATATGGACCAACCAATGGGGTTCATCGAAAAAGGAAAAGAACACATGGTATGTAAACTTAAGAAGTCAATATACTGACGTAAACAAGCTTCCCGACAATGGTATCTCAAGTTCAATGATACTATTGTATCCTTTGGATTTAAGGAAAACACTGTTGATCGGTGTATATATCTGAAGGTCAGTGGAAGTAAATTTATCTTTCTAGTTCTGTATGTTGATGATATATTGCTTGCAACTAATGATCTTGGTCTATTAAGTGAGATTAAGAATTTTCTCTCTAATAACTTTGAAATGAAAGATATGGGTGAGGCAACCTATGTGATTGGGATAGAGATATTCCGTGATAGATTACAAGGATTACTGAGTTTGTCTCAGAAAGCATATATAAATAAAGTGTTAGAGAGATTCAGAATAGAAAACTACTCAGCATCTCTGGTTCCAATTCAGAAAGGAGACAAATTTTGTCCCATGTAATGTTTAAGGAATGATATGGAACAAAAACAGATGGAAGCAATTTCGTATGCATCTGTTGTTGGGAGTTTACTATATACTCATACTTGTACCCAACCAGATATTAGCTTTACAGTTGGAATATTGGGAAGATACCAGAGTAATCCTGGTTTAGATCATTGGAAAGCTCTAAAGAAAGTTCTGAGATATCTGCAAGGAACGAATGATCACATGCTTACTTATAGGAGATCTGATCATCTTAAAGTGATCAGATATTCATATTCAGATTTTGCTGGTTGTGTGGATACAAGAAAATCCACTTTTGGTTATTTGTACCTTTTAGCTGAATGAGTTATATCATGGAAAAGTGCAAAGCAGTCTGTCATTGCTCCATCCACTATGGAAGCTGAATTTGTGATATGCTTTAAGGCCATGGTTCAGGCTAAATGGCTACAAAATTTTATTTCAGAGCTTGGAGTAGTCAACAGTATTGTCAGGCCGCTGAAAATTTACTGTGATAATTCCACAGCTGTCTTCTTTTCTAAAAACGACAAGTATTCCAAAGGTGCTAAACATATAAAATTGAAATACGTTGCCGTTAAAGAATAAGTTTTGAAACATAGAGTGTCAATAGAGCATATTTGTAACACCCTCCTTAGGACATCACATTTCCAACTCCCGACTCATATCTGAAAAGAAGTTCGCACAAAGTTTGAGTTATAAAAGATGAGTTTCAAAATTTCTTCTTTACTGAAATGTAAATTTACTGAAAATATTAGGTAATATTGAAAATCATATTTTAACTATTCATTATGCAATATTGACACCAATTAATATCACAATTTAAAGAGAAATATAAAATTAATAGACTAATTTTTTTTAACAGTAGCAAACCCCATGATGGGTCCTACTTAATAGCACGGTACAACACTAACATTAAATCTTAACATACTCGTTCCTTCTCTTGTATCAACTTGATGCATCAGAACTTTACTCCTTGTCTACCCGGCACATCTTCGAACTTGAGACAACTACTTTTCAATGTTTCCATCAATCTCTGAGTATCTACCACCCGTTATATCTAAGACAACTCATTCCTTCTACTGTATAATTTTTAATAATATAGACAAAGCAAAACAATATAACAAAGAGGTGAGATCACCTACACCAATATCAACATGGCAGCACAGAGATAACACAAACAGCAATATCATACAGATAGATCATACCACAATTATGATCATGCCATCAACATTAATCAACTATCATCATCCAATCATTTATCAATTCAATTATCATAAACAATAATTATGATAATGCCTTCAGCATTATCATCATCATCATCTTCCAAGTATTCAAAACAATTGTCATAACCAATATTCCCCAATTAATATTGTGGAAATGGGTTTGCCCCAATGATTTAATATGTTAAGTTTTGATGATGACAAATACAAGACAAAAAGAATGATGCTTATGCTTAATAGATGTGCTTTATAGATAACAAATGCATCTCAAAAGAATATTGATCATGTTACATAAATGTGCTTAATGAGCTATATTGTATCATGCATGATTATGTACTTTATCTAGTTATATTTCACTTAATAATCATGCAATGAGATATATGTAACATTCATCATAAAATATATCCAATAATATTTTATATGAGTTATAAATGAATTAATATTGGATATGTCTATGAAAGTCTTGTATGCATGTTAGACTAACTAGAGTTATACATTTATGAATCATGCATATGAAGATATTGAGTTATGAATTTGAACTAACTATGTTTGGTTAAGTGAGCAATACTTTGTAGGATAGTCCAAGTACCAAGAGTGAGCATTGCAACAAGAAAGTAAAAGATCACAACTATGCTCTACTCAAGGAGAATGAAAATGATAAAGGTGTTCCAAGCATTTGCAAGATTTGAAGAGAATGAATTTTTGGAAGCTTGGATTACATCAAGAAGTGATGGTGGCAAAAGATCTAGTCCAACATCTTCAAGAATAGCTTATAGGACTTAGATCTTGTGTAAAGGTAAATGGGATTCACACTAAGCTCAAAATATGTTTTAACATCTTTAAAAATGTTTCTAAAATGTTTAAATGGCCAACAAACAATTTTTGAAAAGCTAGTCATGATAGTAGATCATTCCTATGAAAAATAGCAAAGTTTGTGTTTTGTAAAACTGACCTTTGGTTACTCTTTTGATCATATCTTTTAAAATACTTTGATTTTTGCTCTAAACTTGTCTCATATGAAAATAGACTCAAATATCTTTCCAATGAGTGGTCATTCGCTTAAAACGGATAAGAAACGAAGAAATTATGACCATTTAAAGTCAGTTTTCAAAACCAGAATGGTTTATTCGAATAATAGATATGTTATTCGAATAACCAAAGCCTTATTCGAATAACAAAAGAGTTATTCGAATAACACACCCGAGAAAACGTTCCAGAACGTGTTTTTCGAAGATTTATTCGAATAATCAAAATGTTATTCGAATAACACAAGCCTTATTCGAATAACAAATGTGTTATTCGAATAACACAACTTAGAAAAGTTCCAGAACGTGTTTTTGATGATTTATTCGAATAACCAAAAGTGTTATTCGAATAACACAAGTCTTATTCGAATAACAAGTTGCAGAAAACAGTGAAATAAATGGAATTATTCGAATAACACAATATTTATTCGAATAACAGAGTTCTTATTCGAATAACACTTGATCATAAACGTTCCCAACAGTCATAAAACGACTAGTTTTCATTATAATTCATTTCCAATCTTTACCCAACGACTCTAAATATTATTGGGCTATAAATATAAGTGTTTGGGCATCAAAGAAAAGTTAGAGAACAATATGAAAATTACTCTTGAGCATTAAATTCATTTTTCACTCTATATTTCTCCAAAACTCTGTTTTGAGCCATAAGTGTGTGAATCCTTGATACCCATAGTGCTTTAATTTGTATTATCTACTCTTGAGAGAGTTTCTATCAATTCTATCCTTGTATTATCTAAAAGAGAGGGTGAGGTATCCCTCAAAATTGTAAGGGTGAGGTATCCCTTGGAAGTATAGAGGCTCAAACACAAAGGGTGAGGTATCCCAAGGTGTGTTGAGTGCTCAAATTTGTAAAGGTCATCAAGCACCCGTAAAGCTTGAAGAATTGGAGGCTCTAGCACAAGGGTGAGGTGTCCCAAGGTGTGAGGAGTGCTCTTATTTGTACAAAAGTTTTCCTAGCACCTGTGAAGTCTAGGAGATAGTGAAGAAAATCTCAAGTTAAGCTTGGGGACTGGATGTAGGCCACAAGTGGTTGGTGGCTGAACCAGGATAAATTCTTGAGTTTGATTTTCTCTTCCCTACACTCTTTAATTTCAGTATTTGGTGATATATATTTATCTATTGCATATCTTGATGTTTTGATTCTTACAACTTGATATTTAGCTTATTCACTTGAATCATCATATATCCCAAGTTATATTTGAGTAATCCTTAATAGTTGTACATTTGCTATGCATGTTCCGCTGCACTTATTAATTGAGTTATTCAAATTGCATAATTTGTTAAAGTTGCATTAAAATTAATAATTACCCAATTCATCCCCCTCTTGGGTAATGGTTGCCATGACTAATAAATATATCACACAGATATAAATGCTCAGATTTATGCATATGCACAAAGACTCAGTTTATCAAAAACAACTCCATTGAGGTTTTCACAATTTCGAGAAGAATGCTCTAGTTAATTGTCAGCCTTAGCCCAAAGACAATCTCCCAGTCGTTGAAAAGAATCGTGTTCTTGTCGGGTATCGTCAATGCGTTACAACGGACTGCATCGCTAAGTGGCACAGGGGTACTCGCTAACCGTCCCACTAGTCGACCGCTACTGATGCCCCAAGATCTATCATAGACCTCACTATCAATTCTCATTCCCTCTTCAACCACAAGGGCCATAATAGCTATTAGCTATATTTTATACAATGCACAAATATATCAGTGCAAGTCCAACTCTAAAGGGCCAAATCTTTTCAATTTCATTTGTTCAATGTAATCATATGCTTCAACGCATATTTTTCCAATGCACGTATAATGCACCAAATCCAATCACAGACATATCTTTCCAATGCATGTATAATGCACCAAATGCCAATCACAGGCAAAACATGTCATTTTCACAATCACGTAAAAATATTCTATCACTTTTAAATCACATAGTGATTTTTCAACAGTAGTTTCAATTACGTAAAATATTTAAACGTAATTCAAATAACTTAAAATGTTTCAACGCATCTCAAATCACGTAGTAATATTTTATCATATTTCAAATCGCGTAAAAATATTTTACTATATTTTCAAACACTTAGAAATATTTTACTTGTATTTCAAACCACGTACTTTAAAAATTAAGTTTTTAAGATATGTAAATAATTTTTTTACCACAATTCCATTACAGAAAATATTTCTCATTCTTCAAAAATTTCATTTCCACTTTTCTCAAAATAATATGACTTTATACTTTATTTAACACATTTTCTTTACTCAAGAAATTTTTTTTCACATTTCTTTACTCAAGAAGTCCTTTTCCAAAATATAATTCACAAAATCACTTTTCCATTGATATAAATCAACGTTTCAAAACTTAACATTTTCTAACGCACTTCAAAACTCGAAAATAAGTTATACGTTAGTAAATTTTTAAAATACCATTATATTCTCCATTTTTCCCAAATCATTTCCAAATCAACCTTCCTCAAAATAATATAACTTTCTACTTCATTTAATATATCTTCTTATTCAAGAAAATCCATTTTCACAGTATATTCCACAAATTCACAATTCCATTGAATTAAATCAATGTTTCTAACTTTAAAAATTACTAACGCTTTCCAAAATCCAACAGATGAGTTACACGTTAGAAAATACCAAATTACTATTGTATTCTTCATTTTTTGTTCTTAAATCAATTTTAACAAAAATAAATTCTTTTTAAAACAAATTGAGGCTCACTTGCAACCTCTCTTTTCCATTTACATAAAAATTCATTTCTCAAGTGCTAAAATACTCTGATTCTCTTTCCAAATTTCTTGTATTAAATTAATTATATTTTCACTTGAAAAATCACTTTGTTTCATCAAAATCAATGCATTACAAGCCTTCGAAAACGTGGACATGACTATTGAAAATTATCAAAACATTTTTCCTTCTAAATTGATATGATTTTACACAAACAAAATCATTAAAATTTTATTTTCAAAACCGAAATACCGATGGTTATAAAAACCAAACCCATTTGTTCAAATCCTTTTTCACTTTTTTTACAAATCTTTTTTCACTTTCTTTGCAAATCCTTGTTCACTTTCTTTGCAAATCCTTAAAAATCAATGTTTTCCCGTTTCATTCAAAACTCATATTTAGAAAAACACTTAGGATCTTTTTATACAAAATAAATCAATAAAAATTCTTCAAAGATCGTATTCTTATTCTCTTGAAAGACAAACCCTTTGTTTATTTTTCATACTCTTCAAATCATCCATTTTCATTTTTCATAAAAATATTAATTTGTGAATACCTATTTTGAGGTGTCTTGGCTGAAATTCTCATTGTTCTAGGGACCCAAAAATCAATTCCCTTGTTCTTGAAAAATTTCAACATGAACCCTAATCAAGGGCATAAAAAATCGAACCCTCTCCTTTGGCTATTGGAGCCAAAAATTGAATTCATTTTCATCACTACATCATGACATACACACACACACACACACACACACACACACACACACACACACACACACACATATATATATATATTTCATCATAAATACTATAAGCATGCTATATACTTATCATGCATAATATAAGCATATCATCAAAGCCATAAAATCATGCAAAGCATATCAAGCTTAAGCAAATAAATCAAAGCTCATAAATACACATAAATTATTACATGACCATGGATTAGAATCCTCACATGGATTCACCATCCATCAAATATAAGACCATCTCTCACCACCATACTTGGTTGGTGAGATGGATCTCCCTCTTACCTCTTGAAGATCCTCAAAAGCTTCTTGATTTGCTTCTTTTTCCAAGTCCTTCACCACCAAAGGCTTCTCAAATACAAAATAAAATACATAGAAATTAGTATACTAAGCTTGATTAAGAGGAACCATGGATCAAACATGATTTAGAACATGAAAAGAAAGAAGAAATGAAGTTTCCTTACACTTCACCACAAATACCCTATAACTCGGCTCTTGAAGAAAGTCCATGAAGATGAATTATTTAGAGAAAGTCTCCAACATGAAAGTTGCTTAGAATTTCATGTAGATTCAAGATCTATGGTTGGATGAAATTAAAAAGTGATGGAAGGTGTTCTTGATGGTCATGGCCGAAACATAGAGGAGAAGAGAGGAGAGAAAATTTTCTAAGTTTAGCTTCTTGAAATTGACAAAGAAAGACCAAGAATGAGTAATAATGATGGTCTTCCACTTTGCCATCCTCTTAAGGCACCAAAAACCGTGCCCCCCTCCAAACACTCTCCTAAGGATGCAAACAAATCAATAATAATGCATGTTGACCAAGACAAAGTGATAGAAAATGATAGGAATTGATTTGTAATAATTTGCCTCACAAATGGATGCACTGCCGTGGAGAGTGAGTGAGAAATGAGTGAATTATTTGAACAAATAATTGGTACTAAGTCATTGAGAGAAAAAGTGATAAAGTGAGATAGCAAATGAATGAAATGATTTTTGGCCCCCCTTTTTCCTTGCATGGCCATAGGAAGCACTTGGAGAAGCTACCAAATTTGACTTAGTCTTACTTTATTCAATTAAATACATTCTACTATATATCACAAAGATATAATAATTTAGAGCAATTTTGCTCTCCATTGCCATAGAGATGCAAAGGAAATGAGCCACCAAAATTGACTTACTTTTATTTAACTTTCTTGAATTATTGTTAGAAGAATGACCAAGTAAAATGAGTAAAAGAATTGGCCCCCTTTAGAGTGCATGGCCGTAGCTTGCATGGAGAGAAAGAAGAAAATATTTTTGCTTTAGGAAAATGACCAATAATTATGTATAATTGATCAAGACATCTAATAATGACATAAAGTTTTTTTTTCTTTAGCTCTAAAATGAAGCTCAAAAACCGTCCCCCCCTTCATTCTTGCTTCTTCAAAGTTGTCATCTTTTTCAAGCCATTATTTGAAGCATTTCTAGCCATTGATTAATTTAATGGTTAGAATTTAGGTAGACTTTTGATTAGAAGACTCAATCTAGGCCATTGGATCTTTCTCCTTTAAATCCTAGCCATTAGATGTGTTTCCAAAATAAAGGGTCAAGACTACTCCTTCTTACTTTTAATCCAAGGGTTATAATTAGTCATAGCCTTTTTAGAAGACCAAATCTCCACCATTGATTAAATTCAAATCCAATGGTCATAAATGGTCCTTGTTACTTTATAAGACTAAATCTCCACCGTAGATTAAATCTAAATCCAATAGTTATAAATGGTCTCATTACTTTTCAAGACTAATTCTACACCATTGATTAAATCAACTATTGATATCAAAGCCTTCCTAACCAAGTTTATTCTCACACCATTGATTAAATCAATGGTGATTATCCAATGCTTCTTTATTAAGTTTGTTTCTTAACCGTTGATTAAATCAATGGTTAATTTTCAAACTAAATATTCTCATCCAAGGGTACAAATCAAGTCAAGCCCTCTTTGTTGACTACGCAGTATAATATTTATTATTTTTATCTGCTATAACCCTACAAATAATATTTTTACTGTATTTTTATCACCTGATAAATAAATACAGTACAAAACACGGTAAAAGAAAATTATAAAAACTGTTTCTAGATTCAGGTTTAGTAAGATCCCTTGTCTCCGTCTAAACAGTACAAATTTTTTTATCTGTAGAAAAATTTTTATTTTGTGGGACCCACCTGGGCCCACGTATGGCCACCTGGGCCCACATACAGTAAAAAAAATTCATAATCATCCACAAAAATCACAAATATTAGAAAACACACAAATATCAAATCAGATCACGTAAAATAATTAAAACCTAACGGTAAAAATTAAATTACGTAAAGTTTGTTCTGGCCCGAAAATTTTTATTTTCCTGACACGGAGTAAATCACTCAAAACGATCAAATACGCTGATGGAATAATCAAAATAATTTTACAGCATCCAAAAATTACTAAACAAGAAAATTGCATTAATTGTCAAAATTATCACATTTACAAGATAGGAAATTTTGGGGTGTTACAATATTAGCACTGATCTTATGATTGCTGATCCTTTAACAAAAGGATTACCGCCCAAAACATTTACTGGTCATGTTAAAAGTATAGACATTATGTTTACTAATGAAAGTTGAACATTATTATTTTGTTCCGATATATATTTGACACTCTGAGCTTATTAATGTATAAGTATCTGAATTTTTCTATTTTCAAACTTATGTGTACATGTATGAATGATAATATTGAAAATAGAATTGGTCTTTGATAAAGACATTATTGTTGGACATATTGTGTACTTCCCATTAAAGTGTCATGTTAGGAAAAAGGCTAATATAGAGTACATGGAAGGAACTATGTCGATTTGATGATATACAACCGTCATAACTCTTATTAGTTCTTATTCTTAATTATGACTTATGATGCAACCAATGTATGAAAGTTTTAGCCTTGTTTATGCGCATTATGATTGATATTTTATTAAATCATAAAATGATACTTTGTCACATGAGCCAAGTGGGAGAATGTAAGAAATGTCTCATGTGTGTGTGGCAAATTATGTGATTTAATAAATAAATGAGGGGCTAAATGGTCATTGGTTGATGACAGTTGGGAAGAGGTTTCTTAACCTCTAAAAATGCTTGATGGAAGCATTTTTGTTAAGGCATGAAAAAGCAAATAGAAACCTGTTCTCTCTCCCTCCCGTATAGTTTACTTTTCATATTTACCATCAAGAAAGAAAGAACGTAGAGAAGAGAAAGAGAAGAGAGAAAAAAGAGTTTCTACCTTCATCAAGATCTGCATATTGAAGCACCAATTCTCATCATGGATAAAGGTTAGTACACCTTGACATAATGATATGAATATATGAAAATTATGAATTCCCAAGATCCATGTTATGTAGAAAATTTAACAAAATAATCCATACAGAAAAAGATAATAGAATCAAGCTTCTGAATGAGCCAAAAAAATAGACAAAAACTCAGAGTTACCTTAATTATGGCATTCCAGTTAGCTACAACATCAGTATAATGTGATTCCAACCCTATAAGCAAGAAAAAGTCAATAATCATTAAATCATTAAGTTATAATTGTTAAAAGAGAGAAAGAGAAGAGAGACATATGATGAAACCGCGTGCTTCAACTACACGACGGAGAGCTGTATATATAGAGCTATGATAATAAATACAAGGATTAGGGTTATGATCTGATTAGCCTATACAAGGAAACTACATAAATACAAAAGATATATAAAAGATATATAAAAGATATTTACACGTTTTCAACACTCCCCCTCAAGCTGGAGCATATAAGTCATATGTACCAAGCTTGTTACAAATATAGTTTATCCGAGGACCTCTCAAAGACTTAGTGAAAACATCTGCCAGTTGATCATTTGAATTGACGAAGCTAGTGGTGATGTCTCCAGACAAAATCTTTTCTCTGATAAAGTGACAGTCTATCTCAATGTGTTTGGTCCTCTCATGAAATACTTTGGATTGGAAGCGATATGCAAGGCACTTGATTATCACAAATAAGAGTCATTTGCATAACGTTTCCAAATTGAAGTTCTTTAAGAAGTCGTTTTTAACCAAATGAGCTCTCAAGCAAGTAAGAGGCCATGGCTCGATATTCTCGCTTCGACACTTGATCTTGCAACTACATTTTGTTTCTTACTTTTTCAGAAATCGATTGCCCCCAATGGATACACACAACCAGTTGATCTCCTATCAATAGGAGAACCCGCCCAATCAAGATCTCGAGTACCCTACAATCTGAGTGTGTCCTTTGTCTTCATAGACAAGGCCTTTTCTTGGAGCTCCCTTAATATATCTGAGAATATGAATCACTGCATCCCAATGCCCTTCACAAGGTGAGTTTAGAAATTGGCTCACCACACTCACCGCAAAGGAGATATCCGGACGGAGTAACAAGAAGATAGTTAAGTTTTCCAACCAATCGTCTATATCTTCCTTGGTCCGAAAAGGCTCCCCGATCCTAGAAAAGTATAACATTGGGATCCATAGGGGTGTCAACCGCTTTGCATTTAGTAGTCTTGTTTCCTCAAGAATGTCCATAGCATACTTCCTTTGTGAGATTACTATACCATCCTTGGATTGTGCCACTTCAATTCCCAAGAAATAACGAAGTTTGCCAATATCTTTGGTCTGAAAGTGATGACAGAGATGCTGTTTTATCTGAGTTATACCTTGGTGATCACTGCCGGTGATAACAATGTCGTCCACATACACAATCAAATAGATACAGCCTCGAACTGTATGGCAATAGAAGACAGAGTGGTCAGCCTCACTACGAGTCATACCAAACTGCTGCACAACAGTACTGAATCGACCAAACCAAGCCCAGGGAGATTGTTTGAGACTATACAGGGACTTGTGTAGACGACACACGAGGCCAAAAGACTCCCCCTGAGCAACAAACCCTGGAGGTTGCTCCATGTAGACTTCTTCTTCCAGATCACCATGAAGAAAAGCATTCTTGATATCCAGCTGATGAAGGGACCAATGGCGAATAGCAGCCATAGACAGAAAAAGGCAAACAGAAGCCATCTTCGCCACTGGGGAGAAAGTGTCGCCATAATCCAAACCAAATATCTGGGTATACCCCTTTGCCACCAAACGAGCCTTTAGGCGTTCAAGAGTGCCATCAGGGCTAACCTTGACCGTATAAATCCACCGGCAACCAACAACAGATTTCCCAGGAGGAAGAGGAACAAGTGCCCAAGTACCACTGCTCTGAAGTGCACACATTTCATCAATCATTGCTTGTCGCCATCCAGGATGAGATAAAGCTTCACCTAGAGATTTAGGAATAGACACAGAAGACAAAGTGGAAAGGCAAGCATAATGCAATAAAGAAAGGCGATGGTAACTGAGATTAACATAGTGAGGAGAAGGGTTACGAGTAGATCTAATACCTTTTCGAAGAGCAATGGGAAGGTCGGACGCAGGAGGCAGTGCCGGAGCTGGTAAAGGAGGTGGTGCCGGATGAGAGGCCAAAGGAGCTTCAGTAATCTCTACAATCGCGGATGGTGATGATGTTAGTGGTGGTGGCTGTGGCCGACGACTATAAACCTGGAGAGTGCCAGTAGTAGGGACCGGGGCACCAATAGGAGAAGGTGGTGATGGAGCAGGGTCAACAGGGACAAGAGGAGGAAAAATAGGAAGGACCTCAGTGATGGGTGGAGGAGGCGTCGGAGACTCAAAGAAAGGAACAGACTCGAAGAATGTGACATCGGCGGAGACTAGATAACGCTTAAGAGTGGGTGAAAAACACCGATAACCCTTTGAGACCGATGGTAACCAAGAAAAACACATTTGATGGAGCGGGCGACGCTTGTCAAGACCGGGAGTGATATTATGGACAAAACATGTCGACCCGAAGACACGAGGCGGAAGAGAGTGGAGGGGTAGGTGGGGGAACAAAACAGAATGGGGGACCCGGTTATCAAGAACAGAAGAGGGCATGCGATTAATCAAATAGCAAGCAGTGAGAACCGCACGCCCCAAAAACGAAAGGGAACATGACCATGGTATAAAAGGGTCCGAGTTGTTTCTATAAGATGTCTATTTTTATGTTCAAAGAACCCCATTTTGTTGAGGGGTATAAGCACGTGGATGTTTGGTGAAGAACGCCATGAGATGCCATAAAAGTTTGAAAATTGTGAGACAAAAATTCACGGGCATTGTCACTACGCAAAATACGAATCGAACCAAACTGAGTTTTGATTTCATTATAAAAAGTTTGAAAAATTGAAAACAACTCTGATCTGTTCTTCATTAAAAATAACCAAGTACATCGAGAATAATCATCTATGAAAGTAACAAAGTATTTTGACCCAAAAGTAGAGGCAATACGACTAGGACCCCAAATATCAGAATGAACTAAAGCAAAAGGAGACGCAGCTCGACGACACACTCGATCGGGAAATGAACTACGTGTGTGTTTCCCTAGTTGACACGACTCACAAGGTAAAGTAGATAACTTAGAAAAGGTTGGCACCATATGCTGTAGCTTGGCAAGACTAGGATGACCCAACTGAGCATGGATGGTAAGAGGGGAATCGATAACAGAGCACACACGAGAGGTGGCAGAGAGCTGGTAAAGGCCATTAGACTCACATTCGACGCCAATCATCCGTCCCGAACTCCGGTCCTGCAAAATGACAGAGTCTTTAGTGAAACTAATGCGACAATCTAAAGAACGGGTCAAACGACTAATAGAAAGTAAATTAAAAGGACAACCAGGAACATAAAGAACAGAATCAACAGACAGAGAAGGGAGGGATGGACAGTGCAATCCCTTCGGGTTGTGTTTGGGAACCATTTGCTAAAGTAATTATAGGTAAATAGCCAGAGTTAGAGAATTTGGAGAAAAGACGTTTATTACCAGAGATATGGTCAGAAGCACCAGAGTCAAGTACCCAAGGACCTAATGGTGGGGATTGAGAGAGACAAGCAAACGTATTACCAGTGTGTGCAACAGATGCAGTAGAGTTAGAAGCCTGTTGTTGCTCAAACCATTTCAGAAAATCTGCATAGGCTGCCGGAGATGGGGTCGGTGGAGCAGAGGACTCAGGTAAATCAGGGACAGTGGCCTGTGCAATATGGGCAGCCCGTGGAGGACGGCCATTTTTGGTCCAACAACGATCCTCAGTATGACCCAACCTGTTACAGAATGCACACTTCGGACGAGGTCTACCCGAGGTGCCAGGACGAGAACGACCACGATTGGCACTGTGGGGAGACGAGGCGTAAGTATCAACCGGGGCCGAGCGAGGACGTAATCTGAGGGTTGCTTCGTTGGGACCCGAAGCAAAGAGGACCAAGCTGAGGATAGAGTGGGAACAGTAGGCGAACCCAAAATCTGATCACGATTAGCAGAATATTCTGGAGGTAACCCATACAAGGCCACGAGCATGAAAAAGGTGCTACGTTGCTCGAGTTCTTGCGCAGGGGTAGCAGCAGGAGGTAGCAACTCATTGAAATCATGCAGAGCACCATGAACCTTACCCAAGTAAGCAGACATAGGTCCATCAAACTGACGAGGAGCAATAAGACTCATGAGGTTGTGGCAAACCCCATATAATCGCTGAGTGTCATTAGTGTAAAGAACCTTGGCTTGGTCCCAAAGTGAAGCACAAGTGGTCTGCGCACGGAAGATCTGCTTGAGAGAGGAGTGAATGGTGGACTTGATTACAACGCACAACTGTTTATCAATTTTCTTCCACCGGGGTTGTTCCTCCGCAGTTATAGAGGTAAGGTCTATGGTGAGGTGGTCTTCATAGCCTTGACTTTCAAGCCATAACTTGATGTCTGAAGCCCATGTATCATAATTGCTGCCATCTAATTTATCAGCAGAGAGAGGGGTATGGAGGTAACTTGTGAAAACAGGAGGCTCAGCCTTGGGATGATCTTTAGAACCATCTGGAGAGGTAGAACTTGCCATAGGTCAGAAGATAAGGGGCAAAAATGGAAAATACAAGATACCTGAAAACTCCAACGCAAGAAAACACGGATCTGAGGGCAGATCGGCGTAGAGGAAGCCGAGACGAGTCAAACGAGAGGAACGGCGGCCGGAGGGGTGGCCGGACGCGCCGTCACGCGCCAAAAAATAGCCCGCGCGGTGGCTGGGCAGCAGCAGAGACGGGTGACGCGTGCGTGCGCGTGAGGGCGGCGTTGGGGCTGGGCTTCGGGGGTCTGGCCGGTCGGAAGGAGGCGGTGCCAACGGTGTGGTCGGCGGCCGGAAAGAGGGCGACAGACGGCGGCGACAGCGGCGAACAGGGAGAAAAGAGCACCGGAAAGACGTCACGGCACGAGAGAAAGGTCGGCAAACCGAAAGGGAAACACGGTTGGCCGGAAAAATTTTCACCGGAGGGTAGTGGACCCACTGGGTGTGCGCGGTTCTAGGGTTGCCTCTCTTTAGGCTCTAGATACCATGTTAAAAGAGAGAGAAAGAGAAGAGAGACATATGATGAAACCGCATGTTTCAACTACACGACGGAGAGCTGTATATAGAGCTATGATAATAAATACAAGGATTAGGGTTATGATCTGATTAGCTTATACAAGGAAACTACATAAATACAAAAGATATATAAAAGATATATAAAAGATATTTACACGTTTTCAACAGTAATAATGTGCTAAAAATTTTTAGAAATATTGAATGTAGTTGAATGAACACATAGGACCAACAAAACTAGAAAATGATATTGAATGCGCAGTACTATTATAGCAATCAAGTATGGTAGAGAGGAGACTATAAAAATAAGTAAACTGAACAAGACTAAACCACCATAGTGGAGTTGCTTTGAATAAATGAAATCTAAGCACTCATTAATTTTCCTTGTCTCAAACTTCACAAAGTGAAGCCTCCCACCAAGAATAGGGTAGCTTCTCCTGTTACCATTAGAAAGTCTCAGTCACTCCTTCACACTTATCTTCCTTTTATTATTGGTTAATTGGTCTTTATGTCTTGAAAAGTACACCAACTTTATCAGAGATCTTGCCCATATAATTGAATAAGCTATCTTATTGTCATCATCAAAAGGTATAGGCCGAGATAACAATGCAAAAATGTTCTTCTTGGATAGATTCTGGTACTTTTCGGGAGGCATTACATTGAGTAGATCTTGGTAGTTAGGGGACAACTTGGCTTCCCACACCGAATCGGTGGAGACGGCACCACAAAACGCTCGATTGAGGCGTGCCAAATTGAAAATCTCTGGCTGAGTCAGATAGAGAAAAACGTAGGTGATGCAGCTCTCTAGGATGTCCCTGAGGCCCCCATCCACCAACTTCACGATCGAGCACACGAGCTATTGAGATTTTAGGTCATGGTGCTAGAAAGTGGTACAAGGAGGAAGAGAAAGAGAAAGAGAAAATCAATGAAATAGAAATGGATGGAAGGAGGATTTGAACAGAAACAAGGAAGGATGTAATTTGAGGTTAGGCTTTAGACAATGGAATAATATTGGGGGCGGATAGGAGTTTGGCAGCCACCAAGGTTCTTTAAAGAGGGGCTCTTCGACAGAGAGAAAGAGGGGCTCTTCAAAAACAAAAAAAAAAAATTCAAATGCTTAAGAATAATAAGGAGGGAGATGGAAAAAGAAGAAGGAAGGAGCGTACTATTTGCCACTATGTCCCAATTTCGTAGCAGATTTTGGCTATTTTAGTTAGGTTTGCTATGGTTATTAGAACTGTAGCTAAATAACCGTGGTTAAAATCTATTTTTTATAGTGCCTGTATTTATTCTTATTTTTTTAAATTCACTTGTTTCGTTTATTCCAGTCTTTAATGGGTTGAATTTCTTTGATTGGAGTGAACAAGTTCAATTTTACTTCGGTGTAATGGATCTTGATTTGGCACTCCAAGTTGAGAAACCTATTGCTATTACTGTGGCTAGTAGCAATGAAGAGAAAGCTCATTATAAGGCTTGGGAAAGGTCAAACAGACTGAACTTGATGCTTATGCGAATGAACATAACAAACAAAATCAAGTCAGCTCTTCCCAAAATTGAAAGTGTTAAAGAATTCATGAGTTTTTGGAAGAGCGCTCCCAAACTACCGACAAGTCTTTTGCTGGGACATTAATGGGTACTTTAACTACCATAAAGTTTGATGGTTCTCGTACTATGCATGAGCACGTCACTGAAATAACAAACATTGCCACAAGACTTAAGTCATTGGGAATAGAAGTAGATGAGAATTTCCTTGTACAGTTCATTCTGAACTCATTACCACTTGAGTATGGTTCATTCCAAATGAACTATAATACCATGAAAAATAAAGGGGAAAAAGTATGTAGTTCCTCTGAATTTTAACTTTTTTACAAATTACCACCAGGAACTTTAAAACTTTTTCAATTAATCCCTAAACTTTAATTAATGTCTCAATAGATCCTTCTGTTTAATTTGAATATGTTAATTTATTAACGATGATATTATGTAACAACATCTTATCCGTATCAATATTTTCTGGACTTTTATTAATTTATTTATTAAAATTTGATTATAAATACATTTTGTTATTACAAATCAATAAAAACAAATTTTGTTTCAAAATAAATTTATTTTTTATTTATTTTGTAAGGAAGAAAATATATTTAATTAATGTTAGTACAAATAAAATGATATCATGCAGTATTATCGTTAGTGAATTAACGGATCCAAATTAAACATAAAGATCTATTGGGATATTAATTAAAGTTTAAGGACTAATTGAGAAGGTTTTAAAGTTCATGGTGATAATTTGCAAAAGGGTCAAAGTTTAAGGAGTCTCTATACTCTTTTTCCAAAAATAAATGAAATGTGCATGAATTGTACAGTATGTTAGTTCAGGAGGAAACTAGACTTAAAAATCAAGAAAATCATTCTATCCATTATGTGAACCATCAAAAATCTAGAAAGAAGGGTGAAAAGAAATATGGAAAGGGAAAAGGATAATTCAAGATTGATGAGTCCTCCGTCAAAATTCAGAAGAAAGAGTCAAACAATAATAGATGTCATTTCTATGGAAAATCTAGACACTTCCAGAAGGAATGCCTAAGATGCAAGACTTAGTTTAAAAAAAAAGGGTAAGCTTAATGCTTATGTATATTTCAAATCAAATTTAACTGAAGTTTCTCATAATACTTGGTGGATTGATTCTGAATGTACAACTTATGTTTTTAATACGATGTAGGGATTCCTTATAATCCAAACCATAAGCCCAAATGAAAAGTTTGTCTTCATTGGAATAAAGTGCTCCAATGAAAGGTGTTGGGACTTACCATTTAATTTTAGACACTGGACACCATTTAGATTTATTTGAAACTTTTTGTACCTAATATTTTTAGGAATTTAGTTTCTTTGTCTAAACTTGATGTTGTCGGATACTCCTTTAGGTTTGGTAATGAATGTTTTAGTTTGCATAAGCGTATATGATTGGTTCTGATATACTTTGTGATGATTTATATAAATTGAATCTTGATAATTTATATATTGAAACTCTTGTGACCTTGCATCATAATGTTGGCACTAAACATAGTTTAGTGAATGAACATTTTGCTTACTTGTGACATAAACATTTGGGTCACATTTCCAAGAAAGAATAGAAAGGTTGGTAAAGAATGACATCATTCCAAATTTGGATTTCACTTACCTTAATATTTGTGTAGATTGCATTAAGGAAAAAAAACACACAAAGAAAGGTGTCATAAGAAGCACTTAGCTTCTTGAAATTGTACACACTAATATGTGTGGACCCTTTGATGTCAATTCTTTTGGTAAAGAAAAGTACTTTATCACCTTTATTGATGATCATTCACATTATGAATATGTCTATCTACTTCATGAGAAATCTCAAGCAGTCAATGCCTTGGAGATTTATGTAAATGCAGTTAAAATGCAATTGAACATAAAGGTGAAAATTGTAAGGTCATATTAAGATGATGAGTATTATGAAAAATTCTATGAAACTGGACAACACAGAGGTCTTTTTACTAAGTTCCTAGAAAAGCATGACATATGTGCTCAATACACCCGGTATACCACAACAAAATGGTGCATCAGAAAGGCGTAATTGAACCTTAATGAATATGGTCAAGAGCATGTTAAGTAACAAGTTTTTACCCTTGTCATTGTGGATGTATGCTTTTAAAAACTACCGTGTATTTGTTGAACAGGGTTCCTAGTAAGGCAGTTTCAAAGACACCTTTTGAACTGTGGACAGGAAGGAAACTCAATTTAAAGCACATGCATATTTAGGGATGCGAGGTAGAAATAAGAATTTATAATCCACATGAAAAGAAACTAGATGCAAGAACAATCAATGAATATTTAATTGGATATCTAGAAAAATTTAAAGGATATAGATTTTATTGTCCTACCCATAATACAAAAATAGTTGAAATTGGAAATGCCCGGTTTATTGAGAATGGTGAAACCAGTGGAAATGAAGCTTTATGAAATGTGAAAATTAAATAAGTTAATTAGAGTACAAGTTCCTGTGACTTGTGCTCCTACTTATGAAATTGTTGTTCCTCATGTTGTTAAACTGCATAACAATCAAGAAGAACAACAAATTAATGATCACGAGGTTAACAATGAACCTATAGTAGAACAACCACAAGAAATAACATTAAGAAGATCCCAAAGAGAAAGAAGATCTGCTATTCTGAGTGACTATGTGGTGTATCTACTTGAGTTAGAAAATAACTTGGGAATTAATGACAATGATCTAATTCTGTTTTCACAAGCCATTAATAGTAATAATGTTGATAAATGGTTAGATGTCATGAAAGATGAGCTTAAATCAATGGAATATAATAATGTATGGGACCTTGTGGAATTACTTAAAAGGTGCAAAATAGTTGGGTGTAAATGGGTCTTTAAGGCTAAGCGTGACTCTCATGGCATACAAGGCCCGTCTTGTTGCCAAAGGTTTTACTCAAAAGGATGATATTGACTATAAGAAAATATTCTCACCGGTTTCTACGAAAGATTCTTTCAGAATTATCATGGAATTAGTAACTCATTATAATCTAGAGCAGCATCAAATGGATGTGAAAATCATCTTTCTAAATGGGAATTTAGAAGGAGATGTTTATATGGATCAAACAATAGGTTTTCAATTGAGGGGAAAGAACACATGGTGTGTAAACTTAAGAAATCAATATACAGACTTAAGCAAGCTTCCCAACAATGGTATTTCAAGTTCAATGATATTATTGTATCCTTTGGATTTACAAACATTGTTGATCGATGTATATATCTAAAGGTTAGTGGGAGTAAGTTTATCTTTCTAATTCTGTATGTTAATGACATCTTGCTTGCAACTAATGATCTTGGTCTATTAAGTGAGACTAAGAAGTTTATCTCTAATAACTTTGAAATGAAAGATATGGGAGAGGCAAGCTATGTGATTGGAATATAAATATTCCATGGCAGTCTTAAGATGCTTGCAAGGAATAAAGGATCATAAGCTTACTTATAGAAGATCTGGTCATCTTGAGATAGTTGGATATTCAGATTCAGATTTTGTTAGTTGTGTAGATACAAGAAAGTTCACATTTGGTTATTTGTATCTTTTATCCAGAGGAGCAATATCATGGAAGAATGCGAAGCAATCAGTCATTACTGCATCCACCATGGAAACTGAATTTATGGCATGCTTTGAGGCCATGGGTCACGTTAAATGGTTGCAAAACTTTATTTCAGGACTTGGAGTAGTCGACAGTATTTTCAGACTGTTAAAAATTTATTATGATAATTCTGCAGCTGTCTTCTTTTCTAAAAATGGCAAGTATTCTAAAGGTGTTAAACATATAGAATTGAAATACTTTATTGTTAAAGAAGAAGTTCATAAACATAGAGTGTCAATAGAGCACATTAGCATCAACTTTATAATTGATGATCCTTTGACAAAAGGGTTATTGCTCAAAACATTTAGTGAACATATTGAAAGTATGAACATTGTTTCCAAGTAGGTATTATTGTATATTATGTTAATGTTTATGTTTTATGTACTTTGACACTCTTGAGCTCATGAATGAATATGTTTCTGTCTTACCTATTTTCTGAGTTTATATACAAGATTGAATAATAATGATGATAACAAGTTCTATTTTTAATAAAGAAAATATTGTTGGACTAATTATGTGTTTCTCATGTATAGGTCATGTCAAGGAGAAGACTAACTCTATAGTACATGGAAGGGACTGTGTTGATTAAATGATATATGACCGACATGACTCATTATTTTTCATTCTTAGTCATGATAAATGATGTATTCAATATAAAGAAGAGTTTGATTATATATATGAATTTATATTATGTTTTGACAAGCTTATCAAACTATAAAGAAGGTAATGTCACACGAGCTAAGTAGGAGAATATTAAATTAAATGTTTTATGTGATGGACATATGACTTATCTTATTAGTTTAATAAGTAATTAAATTAAGTTAATGAGCTAAACTCTTATTGGGTAAAAGGAAAAAGGATAATTTTATAATTATAATAACTGACAACTTGATGGAAGTTAATAGTATTTAAGAAATAGTTTCTGAGTAAAACTCAAGGTCCTACTCCTGGACATAAAATGTTTCTTCTTCCCTCACCATCACTAAAGTAGAAGAAGAAAGTAAAGAAAGGCAAAGGAATAGAAAGTGAGTTTTGGGATCTCTCTAACACTCTTGGAATACAATTTTCTCTTTATTCATAGATAAAGATTAGTGTCTTCAAACTTTCTTATTTGTGAGAATCATGAATTCAAATATCCTTATGTTTTAATGGTAGTTTTTTATATTAAGATTCTTAGAAAAACTACAAATTAACACTAATGTGCTCTTGTTCTTGGTCTATAATCTACATATAACTAGATTAGATTTATAAACAAAGAAATTGTTTCCCTCCCATAGAATTCTAAGCTCAGTAAAATAAATCATCACAAAATGATCACCTTGTCGATTCGCGTAGATCTCTTGCTGCAACTCAAATTCAAAGTAAATATGCTTGTGAAAAATAAGCCTTTAGATCTTTCTAATGTCCACTGCCTTTTGTAGTCACTAAATGCTCTTTCCAATAGAAGGAGACACTGAATGCGAGATCCACAACACAACCATGCATATTGTTGCATCGTTTCCAAGCAACATAGAAAAGATCATTTATTGGTAGTTCAATGATGCTTCCATCAACAAATTCCATTTTATTCTTCACGATTAGTGCTATCTTCATAAATCGAGATCACAAATTGTAGTTCGATTCATCCAGAACTAGATTTACCAATGCAATCGATGGATTCTTTCTTAGGTGGAGATAATCTGGGCTGGAAGTGTTTTGCGATTAATCAACCTCATGATTGGTGGAAGCCTGATTGATCAATGAAGATGAATGTGAAGTATTCATTGTGGAAAAGAAAAACAATTACGCACCAGAGCTCTAAATTTCAAAGCTCTGATACCATATTAGAGAAGTGAAGTGAGAGAGAAAAGAATTTTAGAGAAGTGAAATGAAAGAGAAAATGAGCTTCTAAGCTTCATTCATGTAACTATCACTATCTATACACCATGTACCATGTATCAACTTAACAGAATGTAAAGGGTATAACTAACTATGCATCTACATAAAAAATAATTATTTCATCATTTTTTTCTACACCACTTTTGACATTAGTTAATGAAGTATAAATTCGTGGTTAATCACGTATATTGATTAGTTAATGGAAATCATGTATATTAATTGGTTAACATGATACTCATTAATAAACTTATATACATGATTAATCGCGAATTTATACTTCTTTAACTAGTATAAAAAATGATGTAATAAATTATGTGAAAAAATTAGAGTAGTATCTACATAACAAAATCTAACCGCTTATACAACTACTATGCTCTGAGTCAACATGTGATAAATAGTGACCATCATGCATGGATGATACACATGCATGACTGTCCTGCAATATTGGACAAGACTCACTCTAGTGTTGACACTTTAGAAAGACTAGGTATCATAACATATAATTTCTGTAGATTAGGATGTCTCAAGCGTTGATGAATGATTTCAAGTGATTCAATGACATAACAAGTAATAAGAGATGTGAGAATAATGAGGTGATACAAGCCTCGACACTCACGTCCTACTCCAATCGTTTGTCCGATACCCTAATGTTGTACAAGAACGGTATCTTTAGCAAAGATAACAGAATAAGGCAGGGGTATGAGTGAGTTTGCTTATGGATATCAAATTAAAGGGATAATCAGGTACAAATAGGTCATAATCTAAAGATAGAATGTGAAAGGTTTAGCTTGACCAATGTCTTGGACTTTGGTTTGAGAACCATTGGCTAAAGTAACACTAGGTAGTGTATTTGTATAGATAAGGTAGGAGAAAAAAAAGATTTGTTACCAAACATATGATCAGAAGTGCCAGAATCAAGGAACCAAGGTCCCAAAGATGAAGAATATAAAAGGAAAGCTACTGGACTACCAAGTTGAGTGGCAAGTATAGTTGACTGCATGGCTACCTTGAGTCAGATGTACTCATTATACTCAGTGGTAGAGAGGGAAACCTCGTCAAATGAGTCAGATGAGACAACCTGAGCAACATTCACAGTTTTAGATTGTTGGTTGGCCTTAGTTTTGCACTGTTCCTCAATGTGACCATTTTTTTTTTTGCAAAAAGTGCATTGTTGATTGGCCTTGGTTCTACATTGTTCCTCAATGTGACTAAATCTGTTGCAACAGGTACAACAAGGACAAGGATGAGTACCACCACGACCTCCTCATCGTCCACCCCAATTGCTAAATTTGGAAATCAAGGCAGATGATTTAGCAAGTGCAAAGGATGAAGAAACAGTTGTAGAAGTTGAAAGATGCAATAGCTGTTTCGAGACTATATCATATGAAGGAACGGTGGGGCTTGAGAGTATTTGAGTGGGGACTGAGTCAAGCTCAGGTGGAAAACTAGCAAAGGCAAGGACCATGAAGAACTTTCCACATTGTTCGACATGTTTCTCTGCATCGTCAGTGAAGGGCATAAGTGCGTCAAATTCAGTAATCAAAGTATCACGCTTACTCAGATAGGTCTCCATGTCCATGTCTTGTTTCTTAGTGGCGATGTGGATAGAAACAATGTTGTAGAGACGGTTAACATCATTGGAGTACAATTTCTTAGCCTTGGCCCACACATCATAGCATGTCCGAAAAGCACGGTATTGAGGTTGAAGTTTGACATCAATAGAGAACCAGAACACACTGCAAAGAGAAGTATCAATCTATTTCCATTTGGCCTGATCCTTGTTGGGAATGTCCTTGGCTTGTTTGACTAGGTGTTCATGATGGCCTTGACCTTCAAACTATAACTCCATAGCAACAAACCAAGATGTGTAATTGGCTGTCCCTAGCAATTTGTCACATAGGATCAACAGGATAGTAGTGAAGCTAATGACAAAATGTGAGGATGAGATAGACATGGTGGTGAGGGTAAAAAAAAGGCTTAATAGGATGAAATTTAGTATAGGAATGGCTAGGCAGAGGGTGGAAAAGAAAATATTGTAACAGTGCAAAAGAAAGAAAGAACAAAGAGGTGAGATAGGGTTGCAAGTTGATATAGACTGGGAGATGGGAGGTGAGGTCAGAAAAGAGTGAGGGGGTGGCCGACGGTGGCCGAAGAAGATGGTATTGTGTGCTTAATTCACATACATATAAATTGATATTTATATACATAGTAGTACATGAAAAATACATGAATGTATTAAGTATAAACACAAATTCCTATGAATACACTAATTTCTATGAAGTCACTAAGTCCTATGACACATGTGTAACATATGAAACATGTGAAATATGGGTTTTATTCTAACAATCTTCAATATCTCCCAATTTAATCCAAAATCCTCTATATTATACCTTAAAATTCAAATAAAACTATAAAATAAGAAAGAAAGATAAAAAGATATGAAAATCTAAATAAAACTAATCAAAATAAAATAAATAAAGTCAAATTAAATAAAAATCCTAACAAATAAAGCCCAAAGATGCGTGTAATTTTGTATCACATCAAAACCCCCCAAATTATCCAACAATTCCTTGTCCTCAAGCAAGAAAAATATAAACACAGATGAGATATGACACCTTTAAAAAATATAACAAGTGCAAAGAAATTTTTAAAGAAAATTTCAAGAAATGCTAATACTCCATCAAAGCATAAAGAGATAAATCTTTCAATCATGCACCTATATTCAACTCAAATACAAGTCATCAAACCAAACTTGCTTTCGAAAACAAATCCCATGTACACATTTACTCTCTTGAGGAAAGCATGCATACTTAGCAACTCAAAAAACAACCCCCCAAACCAAATAGGTAAAATCGCTACTTAATTCTCTACTAATTCAAGTTCACACTTCATCAAGGATCATTCGGATTTCTTTAGGCACTTTTTACCATTTTTCTATTTCTTTATCTTTTTTTTCACATTTAGAGACAAAGACTCAGCAAGTGCTTAAACTCATGACTGTGCACCTTATCCACACATCAAAAGCTCTTGCTAAAGGATTCAAATTTATGACTGTGCGTCTAATCCACAGATCAAAAACTCTAACCCTTGCCTAATTCATGCTATTTACTTTTCATTCCATACACATTTCAACTTTCATCACCCCCAAACTTATTTTCTTTTATGCACTTAGGTGGATTATATAATTAATAGGAAAAATAGATTTATCAATTTTAACCAACATATTTTCAATAATAACTCTTGGTTGCTTAATAAAACAATCTGGTAGTTAAAGCGATATCGTGGTAGCCTTTACTTCACCAAGACCAAGCTTTTTAAAAATAGAGAAAGACATTAAATTTATGCTAGCTCTTAGATCACATAAAACATTTTCAAAATATGAACTACTAATAGAGCAAGAAATAACAAAACTCCCTGGATCCTTTAACTTTGGAGGCAATTTATTTTGAATGATGGCACTACACTCCTCAATCAACATCATCATCTCATGATCTTCTAATTTCCTTTTCTTAGATAGAATATCCTTCAAAAATTTGGCATAGTTGGGCATCTATGCTAAAGCTTCTGCAAAAGGAATATTAAGGTGAAACTTTTTAAACACATCAAGATATTTAAGGAAATTCTTATCTTCATTATTTTACCTCAGATGTTGTGGAATAGGTACTGGAGGCATATAAGACTTGATTGGCTCTTGCTTTCTTTCCCTTTGCGCCTTTTCATCATTTGAGTCTGGAAACACTGAGACACTATAAGTGGATTTGGGTACTTCTTCCACACACTTTTTTCCCTTATGTGGTGGCTCTTCCAATTGTTTTCCGCTCCTTATAGTAATTGCCTTTATATGCTCTATTTGATTTGTCTCTGTGTTGCTAGGCAATGCACCTTGCGATCTGTTAGCCACTATATTAGCTAGTTGCCCTATTTGAACTTCCAATTTTTTTATATAAGCCTGTTGATTTTGCAACATCAACTGCTGATTTTGTCCATAATGAAATTTGTAGTGGCCTTAGTGAGATTTGCAACCAAGTCTTCCAATGAGGTCTTTTTTTCTTGAGGTTGATATCCAAGTGGAGCTCTTACCAATTTTTTTTATTTCTCCAAGAAAGATTTGGGTGATTACACTAAATCGAATTGTATGTATTTGAGTATAGATTATTTTGTTGTCTCCCTTAGTCCAAAATAAAATTAGCATGCTCTGTACTTTGAAATATGAAAGAATTCCCCGCTTAGCACTCCAAGGAAGTATGTGATCCAACACATATCTCATAAACATGATCATGTGATGAAACAACATTAATATTCAACTAATCAAACTTTTTTAAAAGTGTGTCTACCTTTGCATTTAATGCAGTAATAGCATCAATCTCATAAATTCCATCAATTTTTCTTGGCATATATCTTTCAAATGGCCATTCATAATTATTTGTAGCCGCCTCCTCTAGTAGATCATAAGCCTCATTAGTTGATTTTGACTTTAAAGCTCCTTCGGCTGCTGCATCAATGGTATTTCTAGTAAAGTGATTCATACTATTGTAAAATATATGAACATCTACCCAATTAGGCAACCCATGATGTGGACACTTCCTCAATAGATCTTTGAACCTTTCCCAAGCCTCATATAAAGTCTCCATATGTGCTTGCTTGAAATTATTGATCTCATTTTCAGTTTTTGCTAGTAGAAAGTATTTAGCAAGAAATTTCTGAGCTAAGTCATCCCAAGTAGTGAAGGTATATGCAAGAAAAGAATTTAACCAAATTTTAGCTTTCTCTCTAACTGAAAAAGGAAAGAGTCTTAGCCTAATAGTATCATTGGACACCCCATTCTGTTTGAAAGTGTCACAAATTTTCAAGAAGTTGGCTATATAAGCATTAGGATTATCACCAAGAACCCCTCCAAATTGAAGTGAAGTTACAATCATTTGAATGACTATCGATTTGATTTCAAAAATTTTTGCTTGAACAGAAGGTCTAACAATGCTTGAGGATGCACCTTTAAGTGATGGGATAACATAGTCATGCAAAGCTCTTGTATTTTCATTAGCCATTACTACATACCAGTTTTGGTCTTGTTCCTATCTTCTTTCTTTTCATAGTCATCTACAAGTACGTTCAATCTCAGGATCAAAGGAAATAAGATCAAGACTTTTTGAGCGTCTCATGCACCCACAAGAAAAAGGATTAGTAAAACCAATAAAAATAAAAGACAAAAGAAAAATACTAATAAATTAAATTACAAACTAAAATACTCAAAGACAAAAAAAAAAAACTAGAATAGACAAAAAAATGCAACTAAAATAAAATAAAATTAAAAAAATTATCTAAATTAACAATAAAGTTAATTAGTTTTGATATTAATAAAATTACACTCCCCGACAATAATGCCAAAAACTTGATAGGGATATTCACAAGTGTACGAAATCGATCAAGTAATAAACTAGTGAAAAAGATATCATTCCCATATAGAGTATTTACTAATTACCAAAATTATATTAACTCTACTATTATTTAAACTATAGAAATAAATTTTAATTAAATTAAAATTAAAAAAATTAAAACTAATTAATTAAATTCAAATGAGTCAAGAACTAACAAGAGACAAAGCAATATCAATTAAAACTAGGGTATTTTGATTTCACTTGAACAATCCTATTTAACTTAATTAATTGATAATCTAATTTTAATCATCTCATGTAAGGGATGGTAATATAAATTATTCAATATTCTCTCCTTATACCAAACATATTGAAAAACACTTATTACCTATTTCTCAATAGCAATAACAAGCATAAATCAACTCATTAAGATCTATGATATTAACCAACGCAACCCCCACAAGGAAAATCTTTACTCTCATTCCAATTATATACTCATTGAGTTTATTACCTATGTCAAATCAATGAAATTTCCTTCCGGTGTATTTCCAAGATACAAATCAAAACAAATTAAAAACAATAATAAACTTTTGTATAGATGAAGAAAACCAATTCAACAAGTGTAAATACTCAAATATTCAACTTACATCAAAATCTCTAAAAAGAAATTGAGTTCATGATAAAATTAACTAATGACATAGAAGATTTCATCATACTCATTATAGGAAATAGGAGAAGAAAATATAATAAAACCTTAATTGGTATCTGTTCTCTCTTTTCCTCCAACTTGATCTCGAGTCTTCTACCATTATTTCGACTTTGGATAAGATCTAGGAATTGGATAAAATTTCTTTTAACGCTTTATCTTTAAGATCTCTCAATTTAATTCAAAATTATCTAGATTATATCTGAAAATTCAAATAAAACTAAAAAGTAAAAAAAGGAAGATAAAAAATATTAAAATCTAAATAAAACTAATCAAAATAAAATAAATAAATAAAATCAAATAAAAATCCTAACAAATAAAACCCAAAGATGTGTGTAATTTTGTATCACATCACTCCCTAACTTTGCATAACCTTTTATACTAGAAATAGATGCCTCTAGAACTGGTATTTGGGCTGTGCTGAGCCAGAACAACCATTTCATTGCATATTTTTCAAAAAAGTTATCTCCTAGAATGTAGAAACAATCAGTCTACTCTAGAGAACTATGTGTTATTATAGAGGCACTAGCAAAATTTAGACACTATTTACTTGGGCACCATTTCATAATTAATTAGAACAGATCAACAAAGTCTAATAAGCTTAGTAGATCAGTCAATTCAAACCCTAGAACAACAAGCATGGCTGAATAAGTTCTTGGGATATGATTTTAAAATAGAATACAAGCCTAGCTAAGAAAATGTAGCTGCAGATACTTTGTCCAGATCTTTTTGTATGGCTTGGTCAGAGCCAAAAGTGAATTTGTTACAAAAATTAAGGGAAGCTATCCAAAAAGATCCTTATCTTGTTAAGATCAAAGACCTTTGTGAGAAAAAGTTGCAAACTAAACCTAAGTATATTGTGAAAGATTAGTTGTTGTATTGGAAAAACAGATTGGTCATGCCACATGACAATCCATTAGTGAAAGAGATTCTGTGGGAATATCACTCTTCTCCTATATGGGGCATTCTGGAATTGCAAGGACTCTGGAAAGATTTAATGTTCAATTTTTCTGTAAAGGAATGAAATCAAATGTTAAAAGTTTTGTATGGCAGTGTAATGTATGTCAACAGGCTAAAATAGCAACAACACTGCCAGCAGGTCTTTTACAAGTTACAACCATTACCAAATCCAGAGCATATTTGGGAGGATCTTGCAATGGATTTCATTACTGGGTTACCAGCTTCCTATGGTCATACTGTCATAATGGTTATTGTGGATAGATTATCAAAGTATGGCCATTTTTATGCTTTAAAATCTGGCTATACTAGTAAAGTAGTGGAAGAAATCTTTATGAATAACGTGGTAAAATTGCATGGAATGCCAAAGTCCATAGTGACTGATAAAGTGTTTACCAGCACGTTTTGGAAACAACTATTTATTCTTCAGGGCATTACTTTATCAATTACCTCAGTATACCATTCTCAAAGTGATGGTCAATCAGAAGCCTTAAATAAGTGTTTAGAGATGTATCTCCGATGCTTCACATTCAAAAATCCAAAATCATGGTTTAAGGTGCTACCATGGGCAGAATTTTGGTATAACACTGCTTATCATTCAAGTTTGGTAATGACCCCATTCAAAGTGGTATATGGAAGAGAGCCACCAAAGCTTACAAGATACATAGCGGACCCTAATGATCCACCATCTTTACAGGAAACATTATAGCAAAGGGATGCAGCTCTTAGTCAACTCAAGGAGAATTTGACTAAAGCTTAACAACATATGAAGTTCTATGTAGATATGAAGAGAAAGAATATTGAGCTTAATATAGGAGATATGGTGTTGGTGAAGTTGCAACCATACAGACAATATTCAGTCGCACTGAGGAGAAATCAGAAACTCAGTTTGAGATATTTTGGCTTTTCTCCTATCATTGAGAAGATTGGTACTGTGGCTTACAAGCTATTACTTCCTCCTACGGCTAAGATCCATCCAATTTTTCACATATCATTGGTGAAATTGTATAAGGGAGAAAATTCTCAGCCATTTATTCCTTTTCCATTGCTTACTGATGAGAGAGGCCCAATTCTTCAACCCATCAAGGTGTTATACACTCGAGTAATCATTTAAGGCAATCAACAAATTCAACAAGATCTGGTACAATGGGAAGGATTGTCTTTAGCTGAAGCAACTTGGAAGGATAGGAATTCTTTGTAGGAAAAATTTCCTAATCTAAACCTTGAGGATAAGGTTTTAGTTAATGGGGGGTAATGTTATGAACCCTGTTAACTTGGATGACAGGTGGGATGATAAAATGGCAAATTCAGGTGGCCAAGGCCAACTAGGACAAGGAAGAGATACAGAGTTTGTTAGTAAGGTGGGACAGTTGGCAATTAATTTGAAGATTCAGGCATTGAAGAGAGGCTTGAGAGTGAGAGTAGCCAATTCTCAATTAAAGGACTTCATGTGGAAGAATTCAGCATAAAGAGTTTAGAGGGGTTATGAGTGGGGTGTCTAGTTGGTGAATGATTTCATGTATCCTCCCTCTCAGTCTCATTATCCTTCCTCACTGACTCATCCTCTACTTTTTCTGTTTCCTTTATTTTCCCTGTACTTGTTTCTTGATGTTACTGATTTGAGAAACCTTCTCCATTGTACTTATTCCACTAAATTCAATAATACTAGTACGAGAGAAATGTTATTCAGTTTATATGGTTCTTATAGTGTTTATTGATATTTTCTGAAATTGTTCCTTACAGTGGGTGCGAGTTTTGGTCAATTCATCCTGCCCCACCTTGTCTCGTCCTATACCCTGCATCTAAATAAACATTATGTTTAATTTAATTATTAATAAAGTCATTTATATTGACTAATATTTACTAGTTTAACACTTATCTTGAGCATGTTTATAAATTTATAAGAGACGAAGGATTAATTTTAAGATTGTGATTAAATATTGTATAGATTTAATATGAGATATTCATAAATGTTTGACAAGATGCGACAGGTGCGGATTTTAATATTTTTCTTGTGAAGCGGGTATAAGTTTTAAAATGTACAGAGTAAGGTCAGGTTGAGCAAAAATTTGCCCCTATATACTAGCCCCATTGCCAAGCCTAGTCCCATATATAACGCTAAATTAACACCTATTATAGCTAACCACTCAAAGCCTATAAATATACTAATTCTCCATCATTATAAAGGCTCTCTCTTTCCCCCCTCTCTCTATTCCATCATTCCTTACTCTTACTATTGATTTAGGCATTAAAGTGGGGCTAGAAGCATCCCACTCTTCTTCTTCCCTGTAAGTACCAAATAGTCCTAGGACTAAGACTAATTAGCAAATCCAATACTAAGCACCTGATTGGTATTACAATGGGGAAAAGAAAAGAATGGATATCAAAAAATACAAAAGAAAGGAAAGAAAAAGAGAAATGAAGAAGTTATCACCCCCTTATTTAGTATTATCTAATGAAAAAGAATAATTGTTTCCCTTCTTATGTTTAACTTCACGAGGGAAGAAATGAAAATGTATATAAATAAATATAAATGTGTAAATATATGGTAGGACCCAAAAAATTCATTTTCTCTTATTCTTTTCCATTCATTTCCATCCAAGAAAGAGAGAATAAAAAATTGGTAGTACCTACAGAAATATTATCCTTCCAAATCATTTCATTTCTATGCCAAAATATAATACCAAACAAGGGATAAGGCATTATTAGTTGATAAGCCTATTGGATTATCATATTGTTAGTGGAGTATTTCCATACAAATATAATGATGAACACTTCGGTACAACGATTTTTGAAGGTAGTACCATACTAACTCATTTGCACCACTCTCAACACACATTTGTGGTATGGTGAGATAAAATAAACAATGAGGAAATAATATTATAACAAGCAACCAAGTGAGGAAAGAAATGAGAGAATTACATTTTGATCCCTAAGAAGTAAGGAAGATTGAATATTGGTTCCTAACAGAGAAGTAGGGAGAAAGGAAGAGAACCAACTATAGCCACCATCTCACTCATCTCATCCATCATCAGAGAAAAAGGGAAGAAAAAGAGAGAGTGTGTGAACCTGAGATAGAAAGCAACCTAAGACACAATATGAAGAGATGGTGGAGTTTATGGAGATGTTCTTCGCTGCTGCCGACAACGAGGAACTCACCATCAAAGAGCATAACCTCTTCTCTATGGCACATTATCTTGTCAATCAAGCAGGAGCTTGTGGCTTTGATGATGGAGCACACATGAGGCAATGGTGACGCAAAGCGCATTGGCTATCAATATAGGGGACGAGGCTGACTATCGATGAATCATCTTTCATGGTTGTGGATGAGTTCCATGGGTGCTTGGAAACTTCTAGGTTCTAGTTTTGTGGTGAATTTCTAGGAAAAATGGAGCTTGTAGGTGGAAGAATGAGTGTTAGAGTGCCCTGTTTCAAAATTTGCGGGTGAAATTGGGTGTTTGATGGATGGAATAATTTATGGGTTCTTTGTTCTTCATGGTTCAATGAGTTGAAGTTGTTGTTTAATGACTTTATTTATGGGAATGGTTCATGGATTTATTGGGGTTTATTGTAGAATTATGTGCTAGAAGTTCTATATTGGTGTGAGGTTGGGATGCAGGAAGCTGTAGTCAAACACAACACTGCACAATACAAGTTTTAAACATAGAAAGAAATAGATTTGTAAACAAAAAAATTATTATAGTTGATTACATGATTGTGTAGTCAGCTACACGACTACATGTGTTGTTACTTAGAATTTATGTAAAAAATATTAGACTTGCAAATTTTAAACACAGAAAGAAATAGATTTGCAAATAGAAAGCTATTGTAGTTTATTACACTATTGTGTAGTCAGCTGCATGACCACATGTGTTGTTGCATAGAATTTATGTAAAGAATATTAGGGTTTGGAAATTTTACTAAGCTAATATGAACATTTTTAGGTATGTGTAGTAATTATGTGTGAAGATCATTTTTTTTTCCAATTTGGTTTTGGAATATAATTATTCAAAGCTATCTATGTACATATAATAAGAAGTCATTGAATGAAAAAAAGAAAGTAACACATATCAGTGCATGAAATCAAGAGAAAAAATGTGTCGTCAGTACGAGAAATTAAACAAAAAGAAGCAATTAAAAATAAAATAACAATAAAATGTAAGAGCCTAAAATTAATCAAGATTATTTGATTGGCATTGGGGTAAAAAAAGAAGTAAATATATAATTTAATCAATGATAATGAAGAGCTTAAATAAAGATAGTGCACGTATCAACAAGAGAAATTAAGCAAAAAATATAATATAATATAATAGCCTATAATTCAAGTAAATAAGATATATAATTAATTAGTCAATGATAATAAATCCCCTAAATAAAATATGTAATTAATTAATCAATGTTAATATTATTATTATACACTTTTTTCAATTAAAAAATATAAAACAAAAAATACTACGTTTATGAAGCTACATTTTTAAATATTATTGTATTATAAAATTAATTTAAGAAATGTAAATGGTATGGTACTTGCAGTGCCCCAAATAACACATGACTTTATTTCCTTACAATGACCCTAGCTATATTTAATGGTACTACTAAACATCCTAATTATTTTAAGTTTTGTTACCCTCTCAAAGAGAGATTTAACTTGCAATTGACAAAAGTTTACATTAGAGGAGACAAGTTACCTCAATTGATGAAATTCTTACAAGTTTTGCGAGAAATGTTACACATCCAGATGAGTTAAAGTTAAAGTTACGAGATTTTTAAGTTTTATTACCATTTAGAAGGGAGATTTTATGTGTAATTGATGAAAGGATTACTTTTGGGGGAACAAGTTTCCCCAATTAATGAACTTCTTACAAGTTTTGTGAGAAAGGTTACATCTGAATGGGCTAAAGTTATGAGAGCTTTTTAGTTTTTTTACCCAATTGGTAGGGAAAAAATTACATGCAATTGGCAAAAGATTGCTTTGGGAGGAACAAATTTATATTGATTCCCTTTCTAATCAGTTTAGATGTGTTCTTATGGCTATTCATCTACACTTTATATTGAAGCCTTTTCTACTAATTGTACATGAGCTATAACCCTATGACCTGGTGCTTACTGTCATTTTGGATTTAATGAAATTTGGGATTTCCCTTATGGCTTCTAAGTGCTAGATTTATTTACTTGGATTTAATTTCATTTGGTAGCACCCTTTAGACTTGTGCTTGTTGTATGTCAATTAAGGATTACCTTATAACATAATAATGCTATTTAGACAAAAGAATACTAGGCCCCTTAACTTATTTTCTGTTTTAAATTTGGTCCCTTGATGGCCACATCAACACCGTTTAAACCATGTATGAGATATTTGAGTTTTTCTAATGGAATCATTAATTGGGACGTATCTGCTTAACGATTCACATGTTAAGAGACCAAAATGAAAGGGAGGGGGGAACGTTATGGGATCAAATTGTAAATAGAAAATATGTTAAGGGACTAAAGTACTTTTTTCCTATCATAAAGAAAAATGGTTGGCAAGTTGATTTATTGATCACATTATTAAAAAAAAATGAAAGACAAGAAAAGAAAAGGCAGTTAAGAATATTTTCTCTCCTTTTGACTAGTTTTTCTTTTAAGATATCACAAGTTATGGCTAACATCAAGCTACTCAAGCTTTTTAATGTACACATAGTATATGGACAACCTCTTTTTGTTTTCGTTTTGTTTGATAATTTTTGTGAAACTCGTAATCTAAATATGTACATATATACCTAATTAGAATGGGTTGAAAATGTTACAATTTTGTTAAATAGAGTTTTTGTTTGTGTTTGGATTTGAACATATTTTAAAATCTTCACTATGGTAATCTTTGTATCAAGGAAGGCTGAATTGTGTCAATTCAAATTTCTTAGTTTCCATTATAGTTGTTGATCATTGGTAAGTCACCTCTAAATATAATTTTAGCTAAAATCCCTTTTTCATCCCTAATATTTGAGTGCAGTTTCAATTTAGACTTAATTTTTTTAATTACGTCTCAAAAGTTGTTAAATCGTTTTAAAGTCATCTTTTTGTCTAACGTCATCCAAATTACTAACAGATAGTACTAACATGGAGCATGTGTGGGTAAATGGGATCACATATGGATCCCATGTATCTAATTTGAGACTAAATTAACACTTTGGTCAAACTTTAGAGACAAAAACAGGGTTGTAGCCTTGAATTTAATTAAAATTCTATGCATTTCCATATTCTTCCCTAAATTTAGGAACTAGGGTTTTCAGTTGCAGAAGTTTAGTCACTTATCAAAATAATTTCCTAAAAGTTAGAATACTCAACATCTTTGTATCACCTCACTCAACCAAGAATACTACACTTCACCCTAAGTCAACACCTAAAATAGAAACCTCCCCAATAGCTACAAATCACCATACCTATAACAAGCCAACTCTGTGATCCCTTTTTCTTCTAGTTGAGCTACTAATCTCATAAGCTAGCACTGTGTCCCCTTTCCCATAATTATGTCTCACCATTATCCCTAAATCCAACAACCTAAATTAGCCAAGCAATGGAAGTGGATTGAGCATATTGTTGACGAAATACAAAGATGTTTGAGTATTCTGATTTTTGAGTAATAATTTTGAAGTATGCTTAAGTTTCTACAACTGAAAACACTAGTTCATGGAGATGTATATAATTTTAAATAAATTCAAGGTTAAAACCCTACTATTATCTTTAACATTTGACCAAAATTTCATTTTAATCCCAAATTAGACATACGAAATCCACATGTGATTCCAACTAGCAACTTAGGGTCCACGTTAGTACTCTCCGTCAGTAGTTTGGATGATGTTAGGTAAAAGGATGACATTGAACAACTTAGTAAGGTTTAGAATGTAAACAAAACAACAACAACAAAAAAAAAACCTTTTGTGACTAAATTAAAACTTTACTCAAATGTTAAGGACAAAAAAGGATTTTAGCCAATAATTTTAAGGACAGCTACCTTGCTTTAAGGTTAGGGGAATGCTATAAATCTCAACAAGGATTTATAATAATACTAATAGATTGTGTGCCAAGAGGGGATTACTAGCAATAAGAATTGTTTTGGACTAGGTTCCAAATAGTGGTATAGGAGTAGCTCGGCCCGCTAGAGTTGAATCTCAGATATTTATAAGCACTATTAGATAAGTAAACATGTCTATTTACGAGGAGTAAATCTCTAACAGAATCCTTTATAGATAGAGGAATTAATTATATCCCTCATAAATAGATGAGACAGTTATAAGAGATAAAATTCTTATTGGATTATTATCTTAATTAACAACATTTAATGCATATTTAAACATGATTCTTATCAATCAAGACACTCCTATAAATACCACAAAAGATAGCAAAAGTATACATCTAATTCAAAACATTACCCACCTTGTGCATGGTTTGACTTGAGCGTCGGAGTATCTTTTGCAGGTACCCACCTCTCGCACCATCGTCACAACCACCATACGTTGGAGGAAACCACCTTCATCAACCTTATTTAGGTGATTCTCTGAAACTCGTTTAGAAATTGGTGTCATTTATGGAGATGATAAACTTTGATTCCTATCATCACCATCATGGTCGCTACCATGTGAAACCACGCTTCTGCAACTCAAAATCAACTCTCTTCTAGTCATCGTCCAGTCTTTGTTCTAGTTCAAGATCAAGTTGTTGCCTAACCAGAACCCAGGTGAGAAGGAGAATTGACTTCGTATACTAGAGAAAACCTTTCCTTTCAGCTGTGTTGCATTCGAGCAACACAGCGACTTAGTCTAAGTAGGTATCGGCGTTACAACATTTAGAAGCACGGGTGAATAATGACGGAGTTCACTCTCAGCAAGGCAAATCACATTTCCTGGAGCTATCTAAAGAGAAACTTATCTCTCTGGTCAGACTCCAGGATTAGCATATTCATAACTTGGAAAGAGCTGCTAACCAAGAGAAAGAGGACTACCATACGCTAAGAAGGTAAATTCAAAAATAGAATACCCAAGAGGGTAAATCCAAATGAGGACTACCATATTCCAAAAGGTAAACTCAAATGGGGACTACCCTTAAAAGGGACAACCTAATAGGGTAAACCCAAATGGAGACTCCAAGTAAACCCAAAAGGAGACTACTATACATCAAAAAAGTAAACTCAAAAAGGGACTACTGTACTCCAAGTGGCTGAATCTCAAAATGAAAATTAGCTACCATATGAGGTTAACAAATACTCCAACAACGAAGGTTCCCATCCAAATTTGGGCCCCACCTTGGTCCGTGCCTCAGTGTAACTTCATGTCCACGAGTACCTTGACCTACTCTCATTTTCACTGGTACCTCGGTAGGACCTCTTATCCACGAGTACCTAGGCATAACATCATCTTGACACTACCTATAAAGCTTAAGACCTCCTTGATGAGGTCCAAGGGATACGTTCCCTAATGGGTCCTGATATCCCGACTGCGTCATGTTAAGGTTAAGCGGGACAGCCTGCAAGGCCAGTATTCGCCCCCTCGTAGAGAGCTTTGGGTTTCACTCGAGTCCCTACTAACCTAACCTTAACCCATACTGACGGATGTCGTCCTATAGAGGTTAAGAGTATTTACATACGCAACCCACAAGGCCAAAGTGCCTTGACGAGGTCCAAGGAATGCAAGTTCAAAAAAAATATAGCTATTTTAATTGTAAATAAGGTTAAAAGAGCAACCTACAAGGCCAAATTGCCTTGACAAGGTCCAAAGAATACAAGTTCTAAAAAGAAACAACTATCACATTCACAACTATTGCAACCCACAAGGTTATCGAACCTTGGAGAGGTCCAAGGAATACAAGGTCCAACTTGGGTTAAATATTCTGATGCACAAATAAAGGTCAAAAAGGGCAACCCACTTGACCATACTCCGTGTTCAAGAAGCGAGTTCAAGGGTTTTAACCCATGCCCTAATGAGCCTAACCTTAACCCATAAACTTAAAGTAAGTTTAAAGAGGTTAAGAGTATCTAACTGATGCCCGGGATAAGGCAACAATATTTGGGGGCATCCTGATTTTTATTTTTCATCACGGACAACGACCCTTCAATAGAGATATCACAAGATCCAATATCTAAATCATGACTTGGATCCCTTTGTTCCACATGTGTCGTTTGCTCCCGGTAATCTTAAATATCTTAACACTCAATTATCACATCTAAGAGCCAAACTAGGGACAAGTGTTCTGGATCGGGTTTCAAGTTAGCAGTACAGGAGCAACCTGGCCCACTAGAGTTGGATCACAGATATTTATGAGCGCTATTAGATAAGTAAATATGTTCATTTATAAGGAGTAAATCTCTAACAGAATTCATCATAGATAGAGGAATCAATTATATCCTTCATAAATAAAGAAAACAGTTATAAGAGAAATGTGAAATCTCAATTTTGTCCGGGTCATTAAAATTAAAAATAAAAAATAAAAAATGATAAAAATAATAAATAAAAAAAAGATGACCCAATTTCTCTCAAGCTACCTACATTGAGCTCAAACTAATTTGTGATACATCAAATATGGGTCAACCCCGATCCATCACTTCCACCAAAGTCATCTCCTTCTTATCCAAACCCTAGTCACCATCACCCTCTAAACCCTAATTTTCTCCTATACAAACCCATCAACCATCATCATTAAAGACACATCTACCTACACTAACACCCTAGCAATCCTTGTTCATTCTTTTCTCCATCACCTATACACCACCACTCCACCACCTTCAACAACACCACGGCCTATCTACACAATCACCATCCCGCCATTAAACCCATCATGAAACACCTTCACTTTCAACCCACCACCATTACAACTATTTCTTAACCCATAACCAACCTCACCCACACCACAAACCACCGCCTAACCCCACCACCATCTTCACCTCATCACCATCACACACCCTATTTCACCATACCCACCATCCATAACTCATCAACATGGCCTAGCCACCATTCCACCCCATAACACCAAGCCACCCAACCCCACTATCTTCATCCCCAATGGCCTCAACCCACGAAAAGCACCACCACCCAAACAGAACCACTGTAACCACCACGTGTAGCCCACTGCAATCAACGCCCAACATTGTGAACCTACAACCACGCATAGCACCACCTATTGAGCCGCGCCCCATGTCATCCTTGCCACTGCACGAACCACCACGAATCCTCACACCACTGTCCACCAGCAACTGTTAGCATCGTCCATCGATCCATCCTCCATCGCGCTGCACTGTTGTGGCCCCATCGCCCCAATAGCTGCTGCTTCAACCAGAGACACCAGGAGCTCAAGCTGTCGTCATCCAACCACTGCCAGAAACGCAATTACCCAGATCTTTGACCTCCGACCAATGGCCAAGCCTAAAATGCCCTGGACAACCCACGTCGCACCAAATCCACCCCTCCATGCACCAAATCCAGCCACTACATTGTCTCTATCGTCACACCACGAGCCAGCTCCACCGTGAACTACAACATAGTAGATCTGCATCTAAGTTGTGATAACTTGAGGATTCGTGTTTTTTTTTAACATAAGAAAATCAAAATGAATTTTTTTCAAATAAAAATCTTTTCATAATTAAAATTAACCAACTCACAATTATTTTATAAAGAACAACGTAACTTTGAGTTCCTCATTGTACCCAGGGATACGTAGGAGTGGAACTTCTATTCCGTCAAATCAAAAATTAAATTTTCATAATTTATTTGTCTTTTTTGTTTATCTTTTAACAAAAAGGGTAAAATAAATATTTTCAAGAGTTATAAAAAATTTGCACAATTGACTTAGGGTAATCGTCTTAGGATGGATGTGTTAGGAGTGCTGTGGGATTAAGTTTCCACCCCTTCCTATACATAATCGACTCTTGAATCCAATTTGGTTTTAAAGACTATTTTTCAAGAAAGATTTTTTAATTTTTTCCTAATTTAAATAAAATTGGTGGCGACTCTTAATAATTTATTTTTACTATTTCGCTGTGATCATGGTCACGTCAGATGGCGACTCAAGTGGGAGTTTTTTAGAGTCAAGCCCATATTAGTTGGTTATGCAAAATTTTTGTAATATTTGTATGTTTGTTTTACCTTTTTTTGTTTTCCTTTTCTTACCTTTAATTGTTTGTTAATCATTTTGTTTATAGTGTTAATTATTTTATTATGCAAATCTCAGGATAGAACATTTCTTTTGGAATTGTGTTTTGCATTTGTTTTTGTTTTGCAGGATGCGAGTAAATCTTAGAATTATGAAGGTTTGTATGCTCCCTACACCCACCACACATACACGATTATAACACACATTCGAGTGGGGCCCTATACCTGGGTATGAGTGAAGCTTAAGTTAGGTAGAGGTTGTGTTGTGGTAGCCATTTTGGATGTACATCATGTTTGGTTGTCATGAAAGTCACATCTAAAGTGTGTCTTTTTCACAAATGTCCCACACTTAGTGATTTACCCACTATTTGTCGTCAATATTCTGAAATGGGACTTATCTTCAGAGGCCTTTAGAATAGTAGAGCCACCCAATGAAAGTTCTCATGAATCATAAAGACCCTAGATCCTTAGGATAGAAATTCCCAAGTTTAAGGCAATCTCATTAGGATACGAAGGGAGCGTACTTCTTCTTTATCTATCTATTCCTCATGTTATTCATTCTTACATTTAAAAAAAAACTAAAGCTCCAAAAAAGAAGAAGAAGAAAAGATACATCATCTTACATTTTCATGACATTCATAACATTTAAAAGAGAGAGAGAGAGAGAAAGAAAGAAAGAAAGAAAAAAGAGAAAATGTTTTCATCACAAAGTTCATTCGTTTCATCTTATGCATCTCATGCATTTCATTCATTTCATCTCATTCTTTGCTTAATGTTATCGTGTTTTAACAAATCAAACTTGTTCAGGAACCATTGCGCGACTAAAGAAAGAAGACACTAATCAAACTCGAGTTCATAACACAAGAACTCGAGCAAAGTTTACAACAATAGCCGCTGAGAACTAAGGAAGAAATCTGAGCATGGAAGTAGATGAGGTGAAAAGGAGGATGAATGAAATGACATAGTCTCAGAGAAAAATAGAGGAAATGTTGTCGGCCATAAGGGAGACCTTCACCTTGATTGAGGCATATTCGCACCTTCCAACTATCACTTCCATGAGGGCAAATCCTAGGGTCACCACTGAGATGCATTTTGTGGGATGAACCTCGAATACTGCACCGCTAGTGATTCCTATCGGAGAAAGGTATCGTTCATCGAAAGGTACTCGAAATAAGGGTCATGGTAACGCTAAGTTCACATGGGAACAACTGCATGTGTCCATCCCAGTGTCAACGGGATTTCTTACTGGGACTGTAACACCCTCCTTAGGGCGTCACACTTCACGTTACTTAATTACCAAATTACTCATTTATTTGAAAATTGTGCTTTGTGATGGAAATACGAGTTGTAAATTTTCTTAATAATAATAAGATAAACTTAGCGGAAAATAAAAACATTACAACATTATCATATCACAAATAATTCACACCTTATATATATATATCAGTCTTTAGTACTGTCATATTTTAATATTTACAAACTAGACTCTCAAAATATTTAAGCTTTAATTTAAATTAATACACTGCCCAAGTATTACTACACAGTAGAACCCTCATACGGGTCCTCCTCAAATTCCTCATAAAATAGGAATCCAGACTGACGCGAAGTCCTATGGACAGGTGTCCGAGCAAACGACACTATACTAATCGTACTAGGAGTACAATAGTATGCTCCCCAGTACTGTCTAGTAGACAATGGGAACTCTAGGTATTAATATTCACACTAATGTCCAAGATGTAGCCTACTTAAAATAATGTTTGAGTTCCCTATGTAATAAATACGCTCTCTTTCCAGGTCAACGTGCCACGCCTCCAATTCTCCACGAAACGTCAATCTTATGTACCCAAGTAAACAAGGCATCTCCTCGTCTCAGAACTCAGCTTCCTCTACGGAAATCTGCTCCTCTCTGCCTTCTCGATCAACTTCTTGCTCAATGTCTTTTAAATTATTAATACAATATAGGATAGACATACAAAAAGGTGAGATCACCTACGCCAATACCAGTATGGTAGCAATGAAGATAAATACATACAATATCTCATACCAGCACATCATACATAATTACAATTATGCCACCAATATCAATTATCATCCTAACTCATGCAATAAACAACAATTACAATCATACCATTACCAATATTCAAATATTCACCAATTTAATTATCATAAATAATATTTACGATAATACCCTCAATCATTTTCAAATATTCAATAATTCAAATATCATGAACAATAATTACGATAATACCCTCAATAACCATGCATATGCACCTAGACTCAATTTCCCACTCCATGGAGCTAAAACTCAGATAGGAGAGAGTGACCGAAAAGATCTGTCTGCATCAACATGCCTCAGACCACGTGCTCAATTTTTGCACATCTAGCATATGCATGATAGTCTTTATCAAATCTTGATTAAGGATAGTGTCTCAGTCCGGATCATTAGTGTGTTACGTCGGTCTAACCCACGGTACAGAAGAGCTACCAACTGCCCATTGTAGGCAACTCGCACCCCAATGCCCCCACGGTCAACGAGTGACCTACACTACGCATATCGCACCCACTCAAGAGGTGTATTCTCTCCTAGTCAACTAGTCTTATTCAGTCCACCGGACCTTTCCAATGCATGTACTATGCACCATTCACAGTTCCATTTCATTATATCATATTCTCAATTTCAATTCCTTTATCTCATATTCGGGATTCTCATATTGGCCCAACAGTATCATTATTGTAATTTCATCGCGAAACCATATTTTCACATTTTCTCAATCGCGTAAAATATTTTTCACACGTTTTAAATCAAAAATACTATTTTTCTCATTTAACACCAAAATTTAACTTTATTTTTCATATTTGCATAATAACCCCTGAAAACATAATATTCACATTATAATCCTCATTTAAATAATATTTTCACAACAGTCTCTCATAAAATTTATATTTACTAAATAGTCCCTCATAAAATTCATATCTACAAAATAATCCATCATAAAATTCATATTTATGAAATAGTCCCTCTAAAATCAATAATTGCAATATGGCCCCTTTAAAAATAAAATTATAATATTGCCCCTCTAAAAATCATAGTTATAATATGGCCCCTTTTTAAAATAAAAATTACAATATTACCCCTCTAAAAATTGGTATTTGCATTGTTTTCCCAAAAATGTTATTTCTCTCATTTACTTCACATATTACAGCTCAAATTTTACAGACGCACCTCTAAACCCATAGAGGTGAGCCATACGTCAGTAAAATTCAAGTATTGATACTCATTTCATTTTAAACCCTATTTATTTAATTATATCAGATTATTTTCCCAAAACTATTTTGCTTACTACATTCAAACTTGTTCAAATTCATTTCTTTTTCATTTAAATCCTTCATTCTCATTTGAATCCCTCATTTTCAGGACTTTGGTCCTCTAATCCCTAGTATGGCCGTGAGCCTCATTGCTCTTTGGAGCATTCATACAATCGTTTAATCATGTTGTTTACATCTTACTTTACACATACTTTCTCATGCTTTCATAATTATACATACACACATAATATCAAAGGTTTAAGCATATTATCACACATGCAAGCATAGAAATAAAATCATACACATCACAAACACAATCAAAGAACATCAAATAATAGGTAAATAAACCCTTATGGGTTTTTCACCGAACAAAACCATCCCCACACCACCAAAACTTGGTTGGTGAGGTAAAATCTCCATCTTACCTCTTGAAGACAAGTCTTTCAAGCTCCTCTCCTTCTCCTTGATTTCGTACAAGCCACAAACAATTCCTCTAGGGAAGTAAGATAGAAGTTGAATTTTGAAGCACCTAGAGTGGGATTTTGAGAAAATTTCCTAAATGAAAAGTGTTTAGAAGGTAGTTTAGGTTTAGGAAATGATGAGAGTAAAAATTATAGAAGAGTGATGGTGTTTATGGGTGTAGGAGCCGAATTCTAGAGAGGAAAATGGAAGAAAAATGGTGCTTGATGTTCTTGGAATTTTTTGGAGAGAAATGATGCAAGCTTTTGGTGAGAGAAAAGAAATGAATATTGATAGTAAAGGGGAGTGGGCTGCCGTGTGAGTCTTGGAGAGATTGAAGAGATTTACTTGAAATAAATATCCTATTTTGTGTTCACACTTGAAGCACGTGGCTTGGTCATCTTTTAATTATTAAATTGCCATGCTAGATAATTCAAGAACCTTGGAGAAGATTTCTAAGCTGCATGACCGTGTGGCTCTATTAGGATTAGAGACTTAATTTGTTCTCAATTAACACCTAATTGCATGCTAATTAACTAGCTAATTAATTAAGTTTAGTTTCCTAACCATTCTTAATTAATTATCTAATTACATGACTAATTAATTAAACATATAATTACATATATCATAACCTCTAATTAAAATTAGGATATCTAATTAGGAAGTAGATTATAACTAATTGATAATTAGGTTAGTTTACTTAGCTTGTAAATTAGGCCATTAAGATGACTTAATTAGGTTTAATTAGTTACTAATTAAAGTCAAGCCACTATTGTTGACTTCATCTTAGCCATTGAATTCAACTTTGTTTCCTATCCATTGATCTCATCTATGGTGGATATTACTTAGTGGTTTTATCAGGATTCATTTTACACAATTGATCGGACCAACGGTTATGATCAAAAGCATCTAAATCATACTTTTTATCCAATGGTCCTTAATGAAGTCCATGCTCCTTTAATTGACAAATTCTTATTGGTTAGAATTTTCAAGCCACCTATTTTGACTTGTTCCTATTGGTTTAGAATTTGGTCCAGTCAGAATCGTTGACTACTACTCTAAACGTGTGTCCCACAGACTTTTTCAGGTTCATGATCATTTTGAAGCAGATTTCTACTGTTTTTAAGACAAGAGAGATCTTGTCAAATAAAATAATATTATAATAATATAAAATTATTTTATTACATAGTTAAATCTTAAAAATTAAAAGATTAATATATATATCAATCGGAATTGAGTTTAGTAAGATCCCCCAATCCGAATAATTAAAATAAGAATTTTTCCACCAAAATTATTATTTTCCTGACCCGGAGTAAATCACACAAAACAATCAAAAATAGTATTATAATAATCAAATTATTTTTATATTGCACAGAAAACACAAAACATTATAATTCTATCAGTTCTGTAACATAGTCTAAAATTTGGGGTGTTACAGGGACTAGTCATGTAGTCATTCAAAATGATAAGATGAAGGAAGAATGGATGGAAAAGATGGAAGAACAAATCAAACCAATCAAGGGTCTTAGCATCTATGGTCCTCTTGGGATAGAAGAGTTTGCCCTACTGCTAACATTATCATCCTAAAAGACTTTAACGTTCCAGAATTCGACAAATATGATGAGAGCACCAACCCCTTTTTCCACCTAAAAACATACATTACCAAAATGTCAATTTGGTCAAAAGACTGGAAGTTCCCTTGTCAGCTTCTTTCATGAAAGTTTGACTAGGCCCGCTTTGGAATGGTGTATCTAACAGGACCTTTTCAAAATCTCTTCTTGGGATGATTGGGCAAACTTGTTTATGGGACAGTATTGGCTCAACCTGGATACGGCCCCAACTCGGGAACAATTGGGAACACTATAAAAGAAAAGTGAGAAAACCTTCAAGCAATATGCCTAGAGGCGGAGAGCTCTCGCAACACAATTTCAGCCATCGTTGATGTGGGCATAAATATGCTCATATTTTCTGGGGACTTTAGGAGCTCCCTATATTAGGACAATGGCGAGTGCTGCTTATCGAGACTTTACTAAAATAATTGCTATTAGAGAGATTATTGAATTTCTGGTAAAGGTTGACAAATTGCCAACTGGCAATAGTGAAAGTGGTTTCAAGAAAGAGTTTTCCCCCAAGAAAAAGGAGCCAAAAATAAGCTACATGCAAAACTAACAACCTTCACAACCTAGTTACCCACCGTCTTACCCTACCTACCGAGCCCCTTCATATAACCCAAATCCTTACCCGTCTTATTAAGCTCCTCCACCCACTCCTTATTACCTATCCCACCAAATTGTGTCATCCACAAACATCACTCCAATCCCACAATTTCAAATCAACAATGTTCCAACACAACAACCATATGTACCAAATCACCTAACTTATACCCAATATCCACCTGCACCTTCACAAAATTTCCTAAGCCACCCACAACCTCGGCCAAACTTCCAAAATCAAGGTCGCTTCCGCCCCCAAAACCTACCCCCTTTTCTAAGATTATCAATTTCAAATGTAGACTTCTTCCAAAGGCTATTTGATGTTCACCTCATCTCTGGAAATTCTGTACGTTCCTTTGAACCACCATTCCCAACGTGGTATAACCTAAATTTAACTTACAAATACCACATGGATATTCCAGGATACTCAATTAAAGATTGTGAATCTTTCAAGACTGCAGTAAGAAAGCTGATTGCTTATGGAAAGCTAGACATTCAAGAGGAGACTGGACCTAATATTGTCAACAACCCAATTCCTAATCATGGTGGAAGGAATGAGGTAAATGCTTTGGAGATGGAAAGATCACTAATAAGAAAGATCATGAGCGTGTATACACTGATGGCTGAAATATTCAAGGGGTTGAAAAAAATCAGTTATAGTATCACTGCATCAGCTGCAATAATGAAAGAAGAGGATAAGTACGATGAAAAGTCAAGTTATGCTTATCATTGTGGGGGAATGAGACATGACATCGAGGATTGTTAGGACTTTAAGGTTCGAATCCAGGGATTATTCACTTTGGGAGTAATACAAGTAATGCAAGGGGTAGTTTCCTCTGAAGAGGTCAATGTAGAGTTAGAGAAAAGAATAGGAAGCATGACTGTGGGAAAAAAGAATGACAAGGGCAAAATGAAGCACATTCTTCACTTGAGGGAAACATTCCCAACACTAGCTGAGATAATCATATCTGAAGATGTCATTCGCCCCCAATACAATCTCACGATTAATGCATTGCATGAAGAAATCCCAGAAGAGCGCAAGGCAATCCGTCCTTTTTACTATTGAGGAGCTACTAAGGAACTAGTAATCTGAACCAATGATTGATGTAATTGTTTCCAAGTAATTGCCTAGTTATATTGTACTAAGCAGATATTTAAGACTAGCTATATTTTGAGCTTATGTTTATGTTACTTGAGGCATTAACTAAATGAATTTGTATGTTTATTCATCATTCCTCTTCTTTGTACTTTTGGTTTGTCCTTTTGCGTTTATCAATTTTCTTTTTCTGTATAATATCTTATTGTTGGTCTATTCTTAATTTTTCATTTCTACTCTATTTTGCCTTCTAACTCCACACAAATTGCTTTCCAAAGATTTGAGTCTTGTAGAAAGTTCGCCTCATAAAAGGGACCTCGAAAACTCATTAATTGAGTCCCCTACGATGTTTGATCTGGTGAAGAAGAGGAAGTTGTCGAAAAAATGGCAAAAATTATTGGAATATTTAGAGAAAGGATTTGACTTGAATGACGAGGTAGCAGAGGTTATCAACATGATTGTTAAGGCAAAGAAGCAGAAATTAAGGAGGATGCATCCTGATAGGTCCTTGAAGATCAAGGAAGAAATCACCAAGCAATTGGGAGCAGGATTTTTGAAAAGGAACAAATAAGTAATCACTTGGTGTGCACTATCTTTTCATCTCAATATTAAAGTTTTGAAAATAAGCAATCATAATTTGAAAATAAAGACTGGTCATAATTCTCTATCTTTTACAAAATTTCATCATCTTTATCCTTTGTTACCCCTTTTGAGCTTAAAAAATTTCTTTAAAGAACCTTAGACAAGGATCACCTGTACACTAGGGGTTAGCTTAAAGTAAAAAAAGGTTGATTTCTGGAAAAAAAAAAAGAAAAAAATAAAAAGAGATGATGAAAAATGAAATGTCTCATAGCAAAGGCAAATGATGAAGTGGAAAAAGGAAGAGAATACAAAAGTGAGCAAAAAAGTGTTAGTGCTCTTGATAATGCCAAAGGTAATTGACAAAGTTTACTAAGGATCCTTGGTCTTACTCAACCCTTAAACACTTATTTGAGCCTTATATCCTTCCTTTCAAACCCTTAACCTTGACCATGTCATAAGCCTCAAAAAATCCATTATGATCAATGAAGGGTTGTTGTCATTTTCATTAACTTTAATTTTGAGACAAAAAAGTTCATGTTCTTCTGAGTTTTCAATTCCTTACTCCTAAAAAAAAATCCGTTAAGTTGAAAACTCGAAAGGGCAGCCGTGTTGGGAATTTTTGCAGATACAACACGCAACGGAAAACAGGGATTCCCACCGAGGATCTATGCGAAAAAGCCATAATCCGAGTTTTTTTTTAAATGATTTACCTCTTGAAGCGTGAATCACTAACACCGTAATAGAACCGATGTCTCTGTGGTATCCACACAAACAGACTCACGAACGTCCAATGTCTGCAAAGAGGAGCCTCACGTCTCTCACACAAAGGCTAGCGCGAAGAAAGAAACTTGTCGCTCTCTCACTCACTATTCTCAGGTGGCGCTAAGGTCTTCAATTATCTCACTTAGCAGTTCTTTAGCAAGAATTTATAATAGTGACTGCCTTAAGTGAGTGTGAGTAGCAACAAGGTAAGTCAGGCAACCCTAGACCCATCTATTATGAGTCCGGCCCATATTTGAATCCGAGTCCAACTTGGATCCATTGCTCCAATTTTAGTCTCATTTATATGTGTGACCGTTGGTTCTTATTACGTTGGCGTAATATTAAAATCCCATTTTAATATTACAAGCGAGCGGTATCTAGCAACACATCGCCGCTACCCAAGTAATAAGAATGTCGTTGATTTGACATAACCTTTTCGTGACCAATGTTTCCTTGTCGTTTAGTCCATTTGTCATGATATCTAGATTGAACACAAGGCATGGAATGCGTCACCCTTGTATAGTCCAATCATTCGTTTCCTGATACTCGAGTAGACTTTGTAACAACAAATGAGATCAATATCTCATATTGACTCATTTGAGCATGGCCATACATTTCGCAGTCACTCAATCAAAAAGATATCGCTCTCCCGTTATGTAGGAGTGACAAATTCCATCTAGGTCACTCACATCCCTCTCGCATGATTTGCGGTATGTCCAATAACCAACTTTATAATCACCTTGTTACAGATGACGTTTGATGGCATTAAAACACACACAACTCCTCATGTAGGAATCGTAGTGATTTCAGTCAAAGGACCACAAACACCATTGTCACTTATGAGAATCGCTTATGACACTCACGTAACGATCCATGTAGCGTTCTCATGGTGGGTCATTCCAAGACATCATTACTCTAATATGTACCAATGTGAAGACTTGATATCTCATATCCATGACCCGTGAGATGCATCGTTCTACACATACTAGTCTCAATGTATTATTGTTGTCCTAATTAACAATAATACTTGACTAGGGACATTTAGAATAGTGTTGTAACCAAAAGGATCTCACGATCAAGTCATCCACTTGATGTCCTATGGCATCAAACTTACTATTCTAAGGACTTTATTATGTTTATCAAAAAGAACACAATAAATGAAATGCCTCATATATAAAATAGCATAATAGAATATATGTAAATACAGAAAATGTATTAGCCTCTAGGGCATACACCAATAATCCTAAACAAAAGTTAAGGCAAATAAATAGGCAAAATCTCAAAAATGGCCTAAAACTCCTTGAAGGCTTCACCAAACCGGGGCAATTATTTTATTTGCGTTCGATTGGCTACACAAGAGTAACTTTGTTTGCATTTAATTGGCCACATTGGGGCAAATTTTCTAAAGGATTAAGGAGCAGATGTGTTGAAGAAAGTAGCAACAGAGACAACGATTGAGTTATCAAGCAGTTGTAGGGAATCAATTGGATAAGGAACAAGGAACCAATATTAGGGCAAATTTTTGTAGCTTTCTTTTGTTTATTTGTTTTCATTTTTCAAGTATGTGCCTTACCAAAAGTTCATGTACGGTTAGATTACCAAAGTAATAAAAAGAAGTTTGTTCATTCAACGAATTTTTGTCCATTCATGAATGCATGTTTACTCATTAAGTTATGTCTCAAATAAAATAAATTTAAGGTCAACAGTTTGATTTGACAATTCTACAGTAATCCTTTAATGATTGAGTTGGATTAAAAGATCTCTGTAGCTCAAAGTACAGATTGCAATGCGGCATTTGTTGGAAATGATCACAATACAAGCCACATAAGCTTTCATTGCCAAGAAGTAAAGGGGGTCAAGGTAAAAAAAAAGAAATGAAGAAAGGAAATGAGCAAGTAAAGAGGATTCTAAGCCAACCAAAGGGTCCGATGAAGAAAAGCACGTGAACAAGGGTTTGATTGGTCAAAGCTTTCCAGAGTTGTTGTTGGTTCAAATGACTTTTAATAAATTAAAAGAAAAACAATGGAAGAAAAAAAAAGAAGAAAAAATAAAAAAATAAGGAAAATGAAAAAAAAGAAAAAAAAAGAAGGAAAATGAAAAAAAGAAAAAAAAAAGAGAGAAAAAGAGAAAGAAAAATAAAGAGAAGAAAAAAATTTCTATGTCTACCCAGTGCAAATGTTTTCATGTCATTTACTTTTGAGTGCATCAGCTCCATGCATTTTAAATTTTTATCATTTACTTTTGATCGCATTGGTTCCTTGCATTTTAAACTCCTTTCATTTAATTTTGAGTGCATCGACTTCTGTCATTTACTTTTGAGCACATCGGCTCATTGCATTTTAAATTCCTGTCATTTACTTTTGAGCGCATCGGTTCCATGCATTTTAAATTTCTATCATTTACTTTTGAGCGCATCGGCTCCATGCATTTTAAATTCTTGTCATTTCTTTTTAGCGCATCGACTTTTTGCATTTTATTGTTTTCGCATTGTTTTGCATTTATCATCTTATGTACTCCCAAACAAAATTTGAATTTATGTTTTAACTTGTTCCTTACAATGATAAAATAAAAAACTGTGGTTATTCTTTTTATCTAGTAAGAAACGAGTAAAGAGGAGTAACTGTGAACACTCAATTTTGTCTGGGTCATTAAGACTTTAAAAAAAATAAAAAATTAGGGGAAAAAAAGAAAAAAAAAAAGATGATTCAATTTCTCTCAAGTTACCTACATTGAGCCCAAACCAATTTGTGACCCATCAAATATGGGTCAACCCAAATCCATCACTTCCACCCAAGTCATCTCCCTTCTCATCCAAACCCTAGTCACCATCACCCTCTAAACCCTAATTTTCTCCTATAAAAACCCATCATCAACCATCATCATTAAAGACACTTCGCCACAAACTAACACCCTAACAATCCTTGTTCATTCTTTTCTCCATCACCCATATAGCCACCACTCCACCACCTTCAACAACACCATGACCTATCTTCACTAACACCATCCCGCCATTAAAACCACCATGAAACACCTCCACTTTCATCCCACCACCATTACAATCATTTCTTAACCCATAACCAACCTCTCCCACACCACAAACCACGACCTAACCCCCCCACCATCTTCACCTCATCACCATCACGTAGTCCACTTCACCACACCCACCATCCACAACTCATCAACATGGCCTAGCCTCCATTCCACCCCATAACACCAAGCCACCCAACCCCTATCGTCTTCATCCCCAATAGCCTCAACCCACAAAAACCACCACCAAAAGAGAACCACCATAACCACCACGTGCAGCCCACCGCAGATCAACACCCAACACCGTGAACCTGCAACAACGCACAGCACCACCCATTGAGTAGCGCCCCGCGTCATCCTTGCCACCGCACGAACCACCACAGATCCTTGCACCACTGTCCACCAGCAAATGTACACGCCGTCCACTGATCCGTCCTCCACCGCGCTGCATTGTTGCGACCCCATCGTCCTAGTAGCTACCGCTTCAACCTGAGGCACCAAGAGCTCAAGTTGTCTTCGTGCAACCACTTCCAGAAACGTAATTACCCAGATCCGTGACCTCTGACTGGCAGCCAAGTTTGAACTGCCCCGGACAACCCATGTCGCACTAGACCCGCCCCTCCACACACCAGATCCAGCCACTATGTCATCTTTGTCGTCGCACCACTAGCCAGCTCCACCATGAACTACAACACAACAAATTTGCAGCCCACACCTCTTATTCCTACACCGTATGAGATTAGGGTGCCCTTCCATTATCTTTTGTTTTCCTTTTTTTGTCTTTATTCTTTTATTTATGCTTTTATTTGTTTTATTTCTTGTTTGGGCTTATGTTCTTTTCATTTGGTTTAAGGAGATGCTCATATGGGTCATAAGTCCATTGGTTTGTTTTATATTTATCTTTTAGGTAGGTTTGTTTGTCTCTTGGGTTAATAATTGGGCTAGCTTCTTATCTTTGAAAAAAAAAGATAAAAATGAGAAATACAAAAGAAATTAAGCTTTATTAAGAAAAATAAAATGAGATTAGCTGAGTTGTGACAGCTTATTAATCTTGTAATTTTAGAATCATCTAAGTTGTGACAACTTGAGGGTTCGTGTTTTTTTTTTAAACAAAAAAATCAAAATGAATTTTTTTCAAATAATTTTTTTTTCATAATTAAAATTAATCAACCCATAATTATTTTCTAAAGATCTATGTTACTTTAAGTTCCTCATTCCACTCGAGGATATGTAGGAGCGGAACTTCTATTCCGTCAAGCCAAAAAATTAAATTTTCATAATTTATTTGTCTATTTCGTTTATCTTTTAACAAAAGGAGTAAAATAAATATTTTCGAGAGTTATAAAAAAACTTGCACAATTAACTTAAGGTAACCGTCTCATAATGGATGTGTTAGGGATGCTGTGGAATTAAGTTTTTCACCCTTTCTTATGCATAATCGACTCTCGAATCTAATCTGGTTTCAAAGACTAGTTTTTAAGAAAGGTTTTCTGATTTTTTCCTAATTCAAATAAAATTGGTGGCAACTCCTAATAATTTATTTTTCGCTATTTCGCCGTGATCACAGTCCCGATAAGATAATAATTTTATTAGATTCTTATCCTAATTAACAGCATTTAATGTAAATTTAAATATGATTCTTATTAATCAAGATACTCCTATAAATACTACACAAGATAATAAAGATATGCATCTAATTCAAAATACTATCCACTTTGTGCAAAATCTAACTTGAACATCATAGTGCTTTTTACATATATCAACCCCTCGCAGCACTTTCATAACCACCATATATCGGAAGAAACTACCTTCACCAACCTTATTCAAGTAATTATCTGAAAGTCATTTAACACGGAAATCAAATTTAAGCTTTACAAGCAAAGTGGTTCAATTTTTACTAGATGATCCACCTCCCTTGGGCAAAGCAACTATTTAATAATTGAATTATACCGATTTGTGATAAACTTGTGGCATTATAAGAGATACTTACAAATAGTATAAACATAAACCTACCTCTAATTTAGAAGAGTTTATTTGAATGAGAATGTGATAAATTTTGTTGTTAATTTTCATTTTCAGGGAACAATAATAACTCTTCCTGGTTGGTTGCGCGAAGGTTAAAGCCTAATTTGTTATCCTGAATCTTCGTTATATAACATGACCAATTTCTGTCAGATTTGACTAACAATATAGAAGTATAACCTCGAACTCTACTCTGCTCATCTTCAAACCGATAGCAAAGCTTTCAGAAGTCCCAATTCTTCTAGAGGGAAACATAGTAGGCTCAAATATTTTACACACTTCCGATGTGAAGTTTACATGAAACCTGATAACATGTTTCCCACAAAGTTAGCATAAGAAAACCTCTGTCTAAATTTCGATATTTATAGCTATAGCTTGACTTTGACTAGTAACATCCACGAGAACATTATTAACACTGGCTATGTGCTAGCTTGCCAAACTGAAAATCACTGTTTTACTAAAGAGTGACAATTATAGAGACATCCGTTGAAATGAAGACTTCAAAATTTGGTAGCCTTTCATCCATGATCCATCATGCATATCCAGTCATACCAATTGTCGAGCTCACCCGATTTGCCTTCTGAGAAGCTGGAGTAGTGGTTGCCTTTGTGTAGTACATGTAGTAGTATACGTTAAGAATCATGGTTGACACAACAAAAACTGCTCCAGCAATGAAGACACCTTTCCTCAAGGTGTCACAGGAGAAGTTCTGAGCATAAATCATTCCCCGATATTTGGTGTGATAGGCATTCTTTGTTGCGCCTGCTATCAAGCATGCTTCTGCAACCAGAAAAGTGACCCTGGGAATGCATAAAATGTAACAAATAAAATTCAAATCATTCGCCAGTGAAGAGCATGAATCATCCTATAGATCCATAACATTCATATGGCATTTCATGAGTAACATTTTTGAAAATTGACAAGATCAGGAAGCTTAACTTGAATAAAAACAAAAAACACATACTGTGGAATAAAAAAATTATTTCCAAGTTACCTTTAACCAAATATATAGCCAAAAGGGGTGAGGGATTAGGTATAATTATAAATCAATCAATTAAACCATTAAAGAGATAAGGCAAATAATGAAATCTCCAATAATTATTTTATTGGAGTAACAGAGTAGACATTTGAAGAACATATCATTCTTATTACAATAGTTTAACTTTTTCAATATCATTGTTCAGAGGAAATAGAAATTGTCATGTAAGAATTTAGAAGTCTCACCAGGACAAAATAAAATATATAATGGACCATGCTCGATTTCCCCCAGGCGCTAAAGGCCTCCCAAAGCACATGCACTTTGTCACTCCCATAAGCAGTGATTCACTTGAAAGAAGAAACAGGAAAGCGCCCACTCCATAACCAGTTGCAACATCTGAATTGTAGATGCAATATGTTTCATTTGTTCTTTCATCTTTGTACATGGTTCCCTGTCAAGCAAGAGCAAAGAAAAGGGGAAAGGGGGCCAAGCAATGCAAATTAACAAGAATATTACTAACAACTAACTGAATATAGCACACCATATATTTTAAACAACATTGAGTGCAAAATATTAACTGAAAGGATATGGGAGGTATGTGCCGTCAATACACTGAATCTAGGCTTCCTGTTATGCATGTGTGGCTGTGCTTTATAGGATTATAGAAAGCACCATGACTAATTCTAGTTTTACTCACTGCCCTAATACCACAACCTTTAAATAACATAATCAAGCTAGTCATCAACCTGGTATGTATTATTTCTTTTACTTCTGGTTAGTCTATGAAGATCTTTACTTGGAATTCTGATGCTACAAATGTTCTTCGCAATTGTTCTTTTTACATATTATTTCCCTTCACATGTTTTTATGTTTTTTCATTACCAGGTAACAACAATAGATCAACAAGTGCCTTTAGCAGCCACAGATTGGCCTCCCCTTCAACATGGAAGAGGAGGCCAGTAAGTGGTGACAAAAGAGCTTACACAGCAGATGGGCAACAGGTAACGTGGGAAGTGTTTGAAAGTGAGTTGGTTTCCAGGATCAGTCCCACTGACTATGAAGATTATGATAAGGTCCTTTACCCAAACTAAACAAACAAGTCTCTTGCATCAAATACCAGGAAGAATTAGCAAGATTGACAAACCAAGTTATCGGATGGCCACAAATGGCTCTAGTGGTTGCATTCAATGGTGGTCTCAAAGATGTGAATGCTGGTGAAAATCATATGTTCAAGCCCAAGTCAATAAGAGAGGTGGCCATTGGGCTGGCAAGGATGCATGTGATACGCCCCTAGTCCAATTTTATGCTAGGAGGAAGAAATGTGGGGCTGCACTCAAATGGGCTGAATGAGCAGACTGGGCATACAGTTGGAATTAGAGGAATTGGAGGGACTGCCACTGCCCACATAGCAGAGAAAAAGAAGAATGAAGAGGTTGCTAAAAGTTAGGAATAAATGTGTAGGAATAAATAAAGACAAATGAGAAGGTTGTTGACAGTCAGAAATAAATGTGGGAATAAATGATTATAGTATCACCACCAGTAGTTGGGATATAAATGGGTAGGGAGAGTGAAGGACTTAAGCAGAAGTTGAGTGGTCTGGGGGAGGAAACGGAAAGGGTAGGGACGTCTCTGTGCATCTGCAGAGCTCCCATTGCTATCTTTTATTTTCTGTTTCTGCAATTTTCCCTGAGAATTCTGTAATTACAGAGGTCTACCTCTGAGAGAAGAAGCTAGTCTCCAAAATATATCTATCTATAATTTTCAGTTCTCAACAGCATGATGAGCAATTATCTAGTCAATTACATGCAATCCCAGACTCAAACTCAAACTCAGCCTCAAGCTCAGCAATCACTCAAATGGAGCTGCGCCATTTAGGAAACTCATGGGAATAGATGCAAAAGTGAGAAGAGAAGGGCTGTGTTTCAATTGTAAAGAAAATTTCATTCCTGGCACAACTGTAGGCATCCACAATCAATTTTCAGAGATACAGCTTTAGAAGATGCAAGCTGCCAAGAATCACCGGGACAGAATTTTGTTATTGTTCTCCTCAAGGTCCTTGCTGATGTTGCATAACTTGCCAAGAGGCAGAGTAGATCCACAACATTCCCTTACGCTGAGCTGTCGGGTGTAGTTAGGAAAAGATAATGCTTATCTGCAGAATAATTGAATAAAGGATAAAGTGTAGGACCAGCTGAAGAGTTTCCTATTATCTTATCTAATATGCAGCTATAAGTAGGGTTAAGTCTTGTATAGTGGCGTGATGAATTTAGTAAGTAAAACTTTTGTTTATATTCTTATTACTCTCCGAACACAGCTGTGTCAAAACATACTGACAGTAAAATTTACCCAATGTTTGTTGGTACAAGAATATCCAGATTCTCACTTCATAATACCTATATTTTAGATGCACCTAAACCAACTTCTGTACAGCATTTATTGATGATTTCAATCAGGTAAGTGTGATGAATAAATCATATGTTCTATATCTACTATAATAAAGTTATATAGAGATGATTTTAGGAATTGTGTGTATTTCTCACACATATAAATTGATATTTATATACATAGTGGTATATGAATGATACATGAATGTAATAAGTATAAACACTAATTCCAATGAATACTAATTCCTATGAAAACACTTAAGTCCTATGACACATGTGTAGCATATGAAACATGTGAAATATGGACTTTATTCTAACACTCTCCCTCAAGCTGAAACATATATATCATATATTCCAAGCTTGTTACAAATAAAATCAACCCAAGGCCCTCTGAGATACTTAGTAAATATATCAGTTAATTGTTCATTAGAGTTGACAAAACCAATCGTGATCTCGCCTAAAAGGACCTTTTCTCTAACAAAATGACAGTCAATCTCTATATGTTTGGTCCTTTCATTAAAAACTGAGTTAGAAGCAATCTGTAAAGTAGCTTGGTTGTCACCAATCAGTTTCATTTCCTTGACGTCTCCCAATTTCAGCTGCTGAAGCAATTGCTTTAGCCACGTAAGTTCATATGTTGCTGCTGCCATAGCGCAATACTCGGCCTCTACACTGGATCTAGCAACTATGCTCTGCTTTTTACTTCGCCATGAGATTAAGTTACCTCCAACAAAGACACAATACCCAGAGGATGATCTTCTATCTGATGGTGAACCGGCCCAATCAGCATCAGAATAGCCAACAACTTAGCATTGTCTTTGTTTTCATAAAGTAATCTCTTTCCTGGTGCACTCTTGATGTATCTAAGTATGCGAACCACGGCATCCAAATGACTATCACAAGGAGCATTTAGAAACAGACTTACCACACTTACAACAAACGTAATGTCTGGTCTAGTTACTGTAAGGTAGTTAAGTTTACCAACTAGACATCTATATCTGCCAGGGTCTTGTAGTGGCTCCCCCTGACCCAGGAGCAGTTTGACATTCGAATCCATTGGAGTATAACTAAGGCGACAATCCAACATACCTGTTTCTTCAAGTATGTCTAAAACATATTGTCTTTGTGTGATGGGAACTCTTGTATGAGACTGAGCAACCTCAATGCCCAAAAAATATTTCAGAGGGCCCAAATCTTTTGTCCGAAAATGGTTTGATATATGTTGCTTGAGATGTTGGATACCAGCCTCATCATTCCCCGTGAGGACAACATCATCTACATAAACCACAAGGTAGACACAAATGCCAGGTGAAGAGTGCCGGAAGAACACAAAGTGATCAGCCGCACATTGAGTCGTGCCGAATTGTTGGATGACAGAGTTGAATCTCCCAAACCAAGCACGAGGAGATTGTTTAAATCCATAGAGAGATCGACGTAGTCGACAGACTAAGTCTGGTGCTTCTTGAGCAATAAATCCTGGTGGTTGTTGCATATAGACCTCTTCTTCTAATTCACCATGTAAGAAGACATTCTTGATGTCTAACTGATGAAGGGGCCAGGAATGAATTGCAGCCATGGCAAGAAAGAGGCAAACCGAAACAATTTTAGCTACAGGAGAAAATGTATCCCCATAATCAAGACCAAAGATTTGTGTGTATCCTTTGGCCACTAAGCAAGCTTTCAAATGATCAACTGTCCCATCAGGACCTATCTTAACAGTATAGACCCATCGGCAACCAACAGTCGTTTTACCAAGAGGTAAGGGGACAAGTTCCCAAGTACCACTAGAGTGTAAAACAGTCATTTCGTCAACCATAGTCTGTCGCCATCCTAGATGAGATAGAGCTTCACTTGTAGTTTTGGGAATACAAACAGAGGCCAAAGAGGACAAAAAGACATAATAGGAAGGTGATAAACAATGATAACTCAAATGGCAAGCATAAATAGGGGACGCAAGAACAATGAGGTGATACAAGCCTCGAGACCCACGTCCTACTCCAATCGTTTGTCTGGTACCCCAATCAATCCTGTACAAGAACAGTATCATTAGCAAAGATAACATAATAAGGCAGGGTATGAGTAAATTTGCTTATAGATATCAAATTAAAGGGACAACCAGATACAAATAGTACAAAATCTAAAGATAGAGTGGGAAGGGGTTTAGCTTGACCAATGCCTTGGACTTTGGTTTTAGAACCATTGGTTACAGTAACACTAGGTAGTGTGTCGGTATAGGTAAGGTGGGAGAAAAAGGATTTATTACCAGACATATGATCAAAAGCGCTAGAGTCAAGGATCCAAGGTCCCAAAGATTAAGACTGTGAAAGGAAAGTTGCAGGATTACCAAGCTGAGTGATAGGTGTAGTTGATTGCATGGCTGCCTTGAGTCGTATGTACTCATTATACTTAGCGACAGAGAGGGAAACCTCGTCAGATGAGTCAGATGGGACAACCTGAGCAACATTCACAGTTTTAGATTGTTGGTTGGCCTTAGTTCTGCACTGTTCCTCAATGTAACCAATTCTTTTTTGCAAAAAAGTACATTGTTGATTGGCCTTGGCTCAGCACTGTACCTCAATGTGACCAAATCTGTTGCAAAAGGTGCAGGGAGGATGAGGACGAGTACCATCACGACCTCCTCCCCGTCTGCCCCAGTAGCTGGATTGGGAAATCAGGACAGATGATTCAGCAGGTGCAAGGGATGGAGCAACAGTTGTAGGTGTTGAAAGACGCAACAGTTGTTTCGAGACTATATCATATGAAGGAACGGTAGGGCTTGAGAGTATTTAATTGCGGACTGAGTCAAGCTCAGGTGGCAAACCAGTAAGGGCAATGACCATGAAGAACTTTTCATGTTGTTTGGCATGTTTCTCTGCATTGTCAGTGAAGGGCATAAGTGCATCAAACTCAACAATCAAAGTATCAAGCTTACTCAGATAAGTCTCCATGTCATGTCTTGTTTCTTAGTGGCGATGAGGTTAGAAACAATATTGTAGAGACGGTTGACATCATTGGAGTACAATTTCTTAGCCTTGGCCCACACATCATAGCATGTCCGAAAAGCACGGTACTGAGGTTGAAGCTTGGCATCAATGGAGAACCACAAACCATAACTGGGTGTTCATGCTGGCCAGGTCCTTGTCGGGAATATCCTTGGCTTGTTTGACTAGGTGTTCATGCTGGCCTTGACCTTCAAACCATAACTCCACAGCAACAGCCCAAGATGCGTAATTGGCTGTCCCCACCAATTTGTCACACGAGATCAACGGGACAGTAGTGAAGCTAATGGCAGAAGGTGAGGATGAGGTAGACATACTGGTGAGGGTAAAAAAAAAAGGCTTAATAGGTTGGGATTTAGTGCTGGAATGGCTGGGGCAGAGGGTGGGAGAAGAAAATCTCATAACAGTGCAAAAGAAAAAAGAATAGAGAGGTGAGATGGGGTTTGCGGGTTGGTATAGGTTGGGAGAAGGAAGGTGAGGTCAAAAAGGGGTAAGGGGGTGGCCATCGGTGGCGCCGAAGAAATACAGTGGTCGGAGAAGCTGGCACGAGCGCTCACGTGCCGGTGCGTGAGCGGAGGGGCAGATTGTTGGAGTTGCGCGTGGGGGTGTGTGTGGTGGCAGGTGGCGGTGGGTCAGCTGTGGTTGAGCCGGTCGACGAGTTTTGCTGCCGTTCTAGGTCGTCGGCAGTGGTGGGCGTCGCCGGAAAAGCCACAGCTGGTGGAGGCACAGCTGTTTGGACACAAAACCATTGATGATGCACAGCGGTGAAGATCTTAACCTACTACTACTGATAAAGTATAGAGATGATTTTAGGAATTGTGTGTATTTCTCACACATATAAACTGATATTTATATACATAGTGGTATATGAATGATACATGAATGTATTAAGTATAAACACTAATTCCAATGAATACTAATTCCTATGAAGACATTAAGTCCTATGACACATGTGTAGCATATGAAACATGTGAAATATGGGCTTTATTCTAACAAAAGTCAATGTAAGTTTTCAGACAAAACCAAGTCAGGTATTTTTATTGACTCAGATTGAATAGTGCAACTGGATTGACCATACAGTGTCCAGCTTCTCTATCTAGTTCCCAGAGTAGCACATGCTTCACTATCAATGGATCCTACAATCTAATGCATGCATTAACCCATGCCAACAGCAGAGAATGCAAATTTCAGTTCTTTGTTGTCTTAGTTTTCAATCATTTGCCAATATGTTTTCATTTTCTTTCTTAGTTATTATCAACTTTATTATTCCAGTACACAAAATGTAAAAAACCATTATTTCCAACAAAGCATAGCGTAATTCAACACTGGCATCCCTCTATGTTATATTTAATTGCAGTTTCACTTTGGCAGAACATAAACTTTTCCCCTGATAAGTATGAACAAATTACTTTTGTTCTCTGTCATACATGCATAATAAGTCCAGTTGTCCATTGAGAGCAGACACCAAATTGACTAAAGCAATCAACTCTATTCTACTTCCTAGCAATAACTAGGGCAGACAGAGAACAATAATTATGATATCCACAATAACTAATGATACAAGTGAATCTGAATGGCAGAATTACAGCAGTTTTCCTTGATTAAAGCAAGCTAAATTATACTCGACCAGGAACTTTCCAGAAAAGATTATCACATTCATATGCAAAATGCATGAGTTTTACACCTTTTTTTGGGAACAAAATAAGATCGGAAAGAAAATGAGAGCAAAGACAGGAGAGGGAATGCAAATGAAGATGTAGAAAATGATTTTCTCCTTTTTTGTTTGAATGTCACATAAAGAAGGAGAATGAACATGAAGATGAAATTTCACAATCACATTTTCATTGTTCACCTATAACAGAATTTTGTTATTGGAATTTAAGTAGAACAATTGTGGAATTTAGAATGTTATCACTATATAATGTGATTAATGTTGGAGAAATTTCTTTGTCAAACATTCTCCTCATTTTCATTTCTCAAACAATGTTATGCAACTCTGACTTCTAATTCTAATTCCTCCCAAAATCATTCCCATCGCTTTCACCAAACAAGTTGTAGAAGATTCCATACCAGACAGGTAAATGTTGATATCTTAATGTCATAATCTTCTGGGTTTTAGCAATAGTCGTCTTTCATAATCATCAACAACAAATTGTGATGAAAACCAATGCATATAGACTACTACCATTTCAAGAACTATGTTCACAAAACTTAATAGGCCTAGTATTTTGGCTCTCCGCAACCTGCCTATTGTCTAGCAAATGTATCACACGTAAGGCAAACCCAAAATTTAGAAACAGAACATTGAGAACACGTTTGGGTTATGGTTTGCAAAGCATGGTTTGACCCAACGGAATACTTTTTTTTCACTTCCAATCTAGATGCTCGGATACGAGTATGGGTATGAATTCGACATGAATATGACATGGAGAAATGACATTTGTTAAAATATTAAATTAACATTTATTAAGTATTTGAGTATCTAGTACATATACGGTTACGTATCCAACACATATATGACAGACATTACAAAGTACTCATGCTTTGAAACTTCCAATATTAGCATGGTTTGAGACCCAAAATCATGTTCAAATACAACTAATCATCCTAGGATCAGGACAGGCCTCCAGATTCAACGAGCGCTTACGGAGTTACAGATAACCCATCATGAACAGACCCTGGTAAGAATTGAAACCCGACCAAGTTAGTTGACTCGGTCCGGTCAACTTATTTGCTGTGGATGAAACTCAGTTTGCACACCCCAAACCCGCAAACTATAATCCAAACATGAATGTCATTTTCTTCGAATAGAAATAATCAGATATGAGGAGGAAGATAAATAAAAGGGAACAAGAAAACCTTAGCAATTTCTGAAAATCTTATGTACATTGATCTCTGGTCAGTTGTTACCATGTTTGAAGCCGTAATGTTTCACTAGCAAATTAAATTACATAGAGAGAGAGAGAGAGAGAACAAAGGTGGCTTACGACGCTTCTTCTTCTTTCAGCGGCAATGGCGAACCCAAATGCTACCAAGCTCAAAGCCACCACCAAAAGGTGCACAAGAGTGGACCCTCTTCCCTCTACCATCTCTATGTTACAGAGAGAAACCGCAACGTGATCGTGCTGTGAGAGCTTCCACTGTCTCTATGCGAAACGGGTTTGGGTACTTGAACCAGATTAGAGAGAGTGACAGTGAGGAGCTGGAACTGCAGTACGAAAAGTGTGAACAAAGGAGAAAGTGACTACTTTTGTAACGTGGGAAGAAGAAAAGCTATGTTTGTTTAATAAAGTTCTTGGGGCAAAGAAAGGGTAATCTTGGACCCACGGGCAGTAGTGGAGCGTGTAATACACGTTCGGTTCAATTGTTAGTAAATTCTAAATTGAGTATGAGACACGACTGGCGGTGTTTGAGACACGCCCGGTGGCGTTGGGACTTACGAGGCTACCAGGATTTCGCCTATTGCTGTTAGTTTCAATTTTCGCACTAATTTTCTATCCTATTTTTCACATTGATTAACTGTATATGAATTTTAAGTTAATAACGTATATTAATTTGTTTACGATATAATGATTGATTGATGAAGAGATTTTTATTCTATTAATTAATTAATATATGTAATTAATTATAAATTTATATATTATCAACCAATATAAAAATTGGGATTTTTGTTGTTATTTTTGTTGTTGAAGTAGATTGAACTTTGCGTTAGTAAGAGCATACTGAAATGTGCCTTGGCCAAAAAATCCTAATTAGCTAGCAGTTGGGTTGGTACCTCATATCTCAAAGAATATGGGTTTGGAAGCTCAAATTCAAGTCCACCCAAAATCCTAAATAATTTTTAAACTTCCGTAACATCTTTCTATATAAAACAAAAACTGATGTTATATTACCAAGTTAATAGCAGCAGGTCGGATAATAAGATATTGAAGAGAAGAATTACAAAGATTTTAGACGGAATTGTGCTATTTGCAATTTTATACATCTATAAAATACATATCGTACAGAAAACACTACCATTTGGTTTTAACCATATATTCTTATTACTCATATTAAAAGTGTTTCTGTAGGTATCATACAAATGCCTTTAGCTTACACTAATTCAATGAGCTGATACTTCCTGATTAGGGCCTGAGATGAGCAATATATCAATACTCAATTAGGTTTGTTAGCTATTTTGAAAATTCAGTACATCTTTGACATGTATGGTTTAGATTGCTTGCTTAGCACTTGTATGGCTGGTTCTGAGGACACATAATTGTGACCTTGACTTTAGCATTGTACTAAGCGTTCAGTTGGATTAGACATATACGGTGTAGTTTTGAATGTGAGCAGCTAAACCATTATATTGTAGGGTGATTCTTGTTCCAATGATTGCCACCAAGTCCAAATTGTGAACTTGAATTTAGCAATCGTACGAAGTGTTCACCTAGAATTGGCTTTGAAGATAACCCATTACAATTGAAGGGTGATAGTTTTTTCAATCGTCATCTCATCTCATCATTGAATCAATATGAGGCTTTCTACTTCAAACCAATCCACAGCAGCAAAGAATGACGGATCAAGACTCAAGAGGAGAGAAAAGGCACAAAATAAACCAACAACGGCCGTCACATATTCAAGTTCCCATCCCACTGAAGTGAAAAGATAAAGGACCCTTGCCACGGGACACAACAGGGAAGGGCTTGATGATAAGGCAAGGATTCCAAATTTTCTTCATTCTGTGGTTATCAAGGTAATGTCACCCTTCAACACCAATCAAAAGGTCCGAAATTGTCCAAAATTTTGGAACGTGAATTTGAGACCATTTGATAAAAACAATGCCAACTCAGCTGCTTACAAAGGCAATGACAAGTGAGCTCATTGCTATATAAACAGGTTGACGAAATAGAGGAAGGTATCTTCAACTGATCACAGTTAAGCACTATATACGTAGCAGAGCAGAAGAGGCATGGCTTCCTCCATGGTCTCATCCGCAGCTGTTGCCACAGTGAACCGGTTCTCCTCGGCACAAAGTAGTATGGTTGCACCATTTACAGGCCTAAAGTCTTCCTCAACCTTCCCAGTAACGCACAAGCCCAATCATGACATTACCTCCATAGCCAGCAATGGTGGAAGAGTTCAATGCATGCAGGTACTAATTGAATATATTAGCAACCGCTTGGTAATAGTATTGTCATGCCAAATGTAAATAACATGTTAGAACATTAATCCTCTTATAAATAATTTCATGTTGGTTTAAAAATGTTCTTAGGCGCCTGTGTCTAATACTTAAGAGATATAAAATCATTCCTAGACTCTATTTTACAATTTAAGATTTTGGCTCTATTGACGTGCTATCCAAAAGATACAGTGACTTTCCTAAGAGGTTGAGTTAGTGGTTATGGAGGTAATGCTCTTTACCTTAATTACCCATTTAAATTTTGGGCCAACACCTTAATTCCCTAAATGCACTAGACCACTGTGGGAATGCATACTTAAAAACTAACCCAAAGATGTCCTTACCATATAACCTAAACAAAAGTTTCACAATGACTGAGATCAGGGACATTGGCAGAACCGCATTAGAGGATCGGGGACCATGGCCTTTAAAATTTTCAAACTGAGATCGTACCCTTAAGTTTTATTTTTGTTTTTTAAATGTAGCTTTAGCCTTATGAAATTTTAATTTTGCCTCCTAATTTATTATTCTAGTTTCGCCTTTGAGTATAGGACTGGACCTTTGTCGCCTATATTCTTTATAATTAAATTAAATTAAGCATAAGCTAAAGTAAGCCAAAACAATTCATGAATAATTTTATGAGTTTTACTAATGACACTTGTTAATAAAGTCATAATAAAATTTTATATATGTAATGAAGAGTATTTGTCAGAATTTTAAAGTTGGTTATATATATATATATATATGTATGTATTTCAATTATATTTTATATGAATATGCGACATATTAAACTTACATGCCAGTATAAATACCTATAATTTTTTTTTCCATCTAAGCTTGCAAAAAGTCAAAAACCAGCAAACAAAGTACATAGTGGGATGCTTCCGAGTACACACCCTCGGATAGAAGGGTGGCAGAAAACATCAAAAGAAATTAGACCTGAACGACATCACAATCTTCTTAATCTTGCCGCAGCTCATGACCCTTCCTTCAGACCTGTAACATCATTTCAGTCCTTACCATTAAAGACTTTATCGTCGTTCCTGCTTTCCAAAATACACACTACCGATCAATTTGCACATTCCGTTGTTGTCAAAAAGAAAATGCGGGAAATGTAAAATACTATTAATACAGTATATTTAGTCACTATCTTCAAGGCATAATCTTCGGAATTGTTCTTCGATAACTAATTTGTTATATATTATTCCCTTATTTATTATACATATCAGCTAATCAAATCAAGGATATCAATGACAGATATAAATGAGACATTATAGGCATTAGTTTAGGACACGCGAACTTTATGTAATTTGTATATATTTGGTAACTGTTCAATGGAATGGGAGACACATTCTTTCCACCATATTCTTGTTATGGTATCAGAGACATCACGGTGCTGGTAAGAATGTGAAGCAAAAATTTTCCATGACAGAAATGTCGGAAAAAATCGAAACAGAGAAGAAAACTGATTTGGTGAAAAAGAACCCTTCACCATATGATCTTAACTCGAGTGACAATCCATTAAACCTGATTACTCAAGTTCAGCTGAAAAGGGAGAATTATGACGAGTGGTCTAGAGCTTTGCGTACTTCTCTCCGTGCAAGACGCAAATGGGGGTTCGTGGAAGGAAACATCCCGCAACCAAAGAAAGATTCTCCTGAATTGGAAGACTAGTGGATAGTGCAATCTATGTTGGTCTCATGGGTACTAAACACGATAGAACCAAGCTTGCGTTCTACCATTTCATATCAAGAGAACGTGAAAGACCTGTGGGAGGACATTAAGGAGCGTTTTTCAGTAGTGAATGGACCAAGGATTTAACAGATAAAGGCAGAACTGGTAGAGTGTCGACAAACAAAGATGAGCATGGTAACATACTATGGAAAGTTGAAAAGCTCATGGGATGAATTGGCAAATTATCAACAAATTCCTCTCTACACTTGTGGAGGATGCAAGTGTGATGTTAGGAGCAAGATGGAGAAACAGCGAGAAGAAGAGAAAGTTCATCAGTTATTGATGGGTCTAGATGATACTTTGTACGGTACGGTCCACTCTAACCTTCTTGCAACTGATCCCTTGCCTACATTAAATAGAGTGTATGCCACTCTGATGCAAGAAGAAAGAGTGAGAACCATATCTCGGGGAAAGGAGGAATGAGGAGAAGTTGTTGGGTTCTCTGCATAGGCTCGTGGAAGAACTAAAGGACTTGCTGAAACAAAAGACAAAAATATGGTGTGTTCAAACTGTAATCGAACAGGTCATGAAGCTGAAAATTGTTTCCAGTTGATCGGTTACCCTAAATGGTGGGGAGATCGGTCACGAGGTGAAAAGAAAGCCAATGGGCGAGGAAGAGGATGGCAACGAGGAGGAGCCACACCTAGCAGAGGCGGAAATGGGGTGTTCAAGCCAATGCAACCCACACTAATGGGGAAACTAGTGCTGCATCGACTAATGTAAACAATGCACTAACTGGACTGAGTACTGAACAGTGACAAACACTAGTGGGTTTTTTGAATAGTCAAAAAGGGAACGTAAATGACAAAATGACAGGTAAACATAACGCGTGGATTGTTGACACAGGTGCTTCCAGCCACATGACTGGGAACTTGAAATTCTTGCATGGGCTGAGAGAAATAATAGGATGTCCAGTTGGACTTCCAGATGGAAAACAAGTGTTAGCCACTAAAAAAGGGATAGCAATACTTGATGGAGGATTGAAAATTGAGAATGTACTTTATGTGCCAAAATTGAACTACAATTTGATATCTATTTCTCAATTGATTGATGAAACAAATTGTGTTGTCCATTTCACTAATACCTTATGTGTTATACAGGACCGCACTTCGAAGATGCTGATTGGAGCAGGTGAACAAAGAGATGGGCTTTATTTTTTCAAAGGTATCCGAAGTGAGAAGGCTAACAAGGCTAATGGAATCTGTCAGTTTAATCTATGGCATCAACGCATGGGACATCCATCTTTAAGGACCACTCAATTAGTTTCCAATATAAGTTGTGAAAAAAGTGAATTGAAGAATAAAGCATGTGATGTATGTTTTCGGGCTAAACAAACTAGGGATGTTTTTCCATTAAGTACTCATAATGCTACTAGTAGTTTTGATTTAATTCATTGCGATCTGTGGGGACCTTATCGGACCCCCTCTTTTTGTGGTGCATCATATTTTTTGACAATAATAGATGATTTTTCTCATGCCATATGGATTTATCTATTGGTTGATAAAAGGGAAGTGTCACATACATTGATAAATTTCTTTGCCTTAGTAGAAAGACAGTTTGATAAGCAGGTTAAGATGATGCGCAGTGATAATGGGACTGAATTTACATGTTTGAAAAATTATTTTCATGAACATGGAATCTTGTTTCAAACTTCTTGTCCTGGAACACTGTAACAGAATGGAAGAGTAGAAAGAAAACATCGGCACATTCTTAATGTTGCTCGTGCTCTACGTTTTCAAGGTAGCCTTCCTATTTCTTTTTGGGGTGAGTGTGTCTTGACCGCTTGATATTTAATTAATCGAACACCCACTCCAGTGCTACATGGAAAAACACCATATGAGATGTTGCATGGTCAAGTTCCCTCGTATGATCATTTGAAGGTTTTTGGATGTTTGTGTTATGCTCATAACCTAGGAAAAATAAGTGATAAGTTTGCCAGTCAAAGCCAAAAATGTATTTTTGTTGGATATCCTTATGGTAAAAAGGGTTGGAAATTATTTGATTTAGATACTCAACGTTATTTTGTGTCACGTGATGTTGAATTTTTTGAGATAGAATTTCCTTTTGCTCATACAAGCAAGGAAGGGAATGTTTCATCTGTGGATTCACCCGTAGTGTTTCCCTTGTTGGTTGGTGACAATGATAGCAAGTCTCATGATCAAATTGACACAAAAGAATGAGTAGGCCCAGCCAGCGGTGTTGATATGGGTCTTAACGTAAAGGGGGTACTAATGACTCAGACAATGAGGCAAGTGAAGATTCAAATAATCCTTCTCTCAATCCTCCTACATTAGAATCAGTTGCTCACGACTTTGTGGAGGAGTTGGGAAGAGGTCACCGCATCAAGATGCCCTCAGTCAAGTTACGTGACTATGTGACTCATATTGTGCAGAAGTTAAGCCCATCTCCCAGTTCGCCCTCTTCACAGCATATTTCAGGTGCTCCTTATCCCTTAACACATTACATGAATTATGACAATTTCTCTATAAAGCATCGCAGGTTCATTGCTGCTCTCACTATGGAACGTGAACCCGTCCATTTTTTTGAGGCAGTGAAAGATGCTAAGTGGAGACTTGCAATGCAACAGGAACTCGAAGCACTGGAAAGTAATGGGACCTGGACTCTACAACCCTTGTCGGATGGGAAGAAACCTCTTGGTTGCAAGTGGGTGTATAAGATTAAGCATAACTCCGATGGCACCATAGAAAGATACAAGGCAAGGTTGGTCATTCTTGGGAATCATCAAGTAGAAGGAGTTGACTACACTGAGACGTTCAGCCCTGTTATTAAAATGGTCACTATTCATCTTGTTCTTGCCATCGCAGCAGCAAAGAAGTGGGAAATTCATCAAATGGACGTCTATAATGCTTTTCTCCATGGTGATCTCCATGAAGATGTTTACATGAAGTTGCCCCTAGGCTTTCGCACATCTCAACCAGGCCTAGTTTGCAAGTTGCGCAAATCTTTTTATGGCTTGAAGCAAGCCCCTCGATGTTGGTTTGCCAAACTATCATTTGCCTTGACGAATTTTGGGTTTCAGCAATCATGCTCTGACCACTCACTCTTTACCCTTCTTATTCATGGAGTGCAAATAGTAGTTTTGGTGTATGTGGATGATTTGATCGTGTGTGGGAATGACTCCGCTGCAATCCAAAGATTTAAAACATATCTCAGCAAGTGTTTTCACATTAAAGATTTAGGGACCTTAAAGTATTTTCTTGGTGTAGAAGTTACAAGGAATCCGAGTGGGATATTCTTATGCCAATGCAAATATGCCTTAGACATAATTCAAGAAGCGGGTTTACTTGGTGCCAAGCCCGTGTCCACACCTCTTGAGCAGAACCATCAGCTTAGTCTCACCACTGGACGTCTAGTTGGTCGTCTCATCTACTTGTGTTTCACTATACTAGAGCTATCTTATTGTGTTCACCTCTTGTCACAATTCATGCAACAACCTCGCGAGGAACACTGGAATGCAGCTCTTCAAATTGTTAAATACCTAAAAGGAAGTCTTGGCCAAGGCATAATTCTCAGCAGTACGGCTAACTTTCAGCTGCATGAATGGTGTGATTCTGATTGGGCAGGCTGCCCTTTAACCCAGCGCTCAACCACTGGCTGGTTTGTGTTCTTGGGTCACTCTCCTATCTCTTGGAAAACCAAGAAACAACACACTGCCCTTTAACCCAGCGCTCAACCACTGGCTGGTTTGTGTTCTTGGGTCACTCTCCTATCTCTTGGAAAACCAAGAAACAACACACTGTCTCTCGTTCCTCAGTTGAAGCATAATACCGCTCTATGGCTACTACCACCTACGAACTTAAGCGGCTTAAGAGTTTACTATCTGAACTTGGCATATTACATAAAAGTCCCATGCGCCTTAATTGTGACAGTCAAGCAGCTTTGCACATTGCCAAAAATCCAGTTTTTCATTAACGCACAAAGCATATCGAAGTGGATTGTCACTTTATTCGTAATGAGGTACTTCAAGATAATGTTCAGCCATCTTATGTCCCTACGTATGAACAATTGGCCGACATTTTTACCAAAGCATTGGGACGGCATCAGTTTCAGACTTTGCTTGGCAAGCTGGGCATTCGTAATCCTCACGCACCACCTTGAGGGGGGTAATACCGTATATTCAGTCACTATCTTCAAGGCATAATCTTCGGGATTGCTCTCCATCAAATAACTAATTTGTTATATATTATTCCCTTATTTATTGTACATATCAGCTAATTAAATCAAGGATATCAATGACAGATGTAAATGAGACATTATAAGCATTAGTTTAGGACACGTGAACCTTATGTAATTTGTATATATTTGGTATTTGTTCAATGGAATGGGAGACACATTCTTTCCACCATATTCTTGTTAACTATAAATAAAATAATATCTAATTACACTCAAATACGAAATCAGTTGTTAGATGTTAAACATTCCTCCCTAGACTAGCAAAAAAGGTATTAAAAATTCTTGAAAAACTTGAACAATTAATAATTACCATATTGAATTCCAGAACATAAATATCAAGGAACTTCAAACTTTTGGATGCCATATTCAAAGCTAAAACAAGAATAACTTGCTTACTATGTTATATGTTTTCATAATTGATTGTAATATTATAGTTTTAGTTATCTCTGCAATCGCAACCACGATCGCAATTGCAATTTAAAACTATGCGCCCAATCATAAAATGACAACATATAAAAAATGAGAGGCTTCAAGCAAATCAGCAAAATGATAAAACAGAGAAGAAGAGCATAGCTGTATCTTCTTCAACACCGGCTTCCTTCTTCAATAGTGTTGAGTCTTTTTTTCCCTTGATTTTATTTTTCCCTTTCTTTCTCCTTAAGTTACGATTCAGTTCTTAACCAATAATAAGTTCTCTTTAATTTTTACCTGGAAAAGGTCTAGATTTTAACAATTAGAGCATCGGATTTGATTTTACCACAACCCATTTGGTAACTTTCATGAATTGGAGTCCAACGACTTATCTTGAATTCTTGATAAAGGAATGTAAGGAAATGGTTTTCGTGTGAAGCATTAATCTATAAAGTTTTTTCTGTAGATTTTGGGAAGAAAAGGTAGCGATTTAATGGCAAAAAGCATGTGCTTGCATCATAGATTTTTTCATCTGCATCCTTGTATCCTTAATACCAACCCAAGTGGCCTTTAGATTCTAATAGAGCAAATACTCCTGGGTACTGCCATTATTGGGGACCACCATCGCGTAAAAGACTTTGTTCCTGACAGCGGCACATACAATTCCCTAATCACCGGCTGGCTTCCTCATAGAACCACCTCTATGAAATCTAATAGAAGCCTCACCTACAACCTACTACGTTATTGTTAAGAGTCTTATGTCATCTGCTTCAATATTTTGGATGCGGTTTATATATCTGTTAGGTTACTCCACTTAATGCCAATTGATTTTAAGTTAGAAGCTCACGTGATATCAGAGTAAAGATTCTATTTCTGTCGCCTACTTTGTTAGGCTTATTTCCATCTAGGCATCAGTGAAGAGAGGTGTTAAGAGTCTCACATCATATATCTCAATATTGAAATCTCACAGTTATGGCCTCATCTCACATTGTCTGTCTTAATATTGAAATCTCACAGTTATGGCCTCAGAGTCATAGCAACAACTCCACATCAATAATCTCATTGCCCATCGTAACTTCATCATTCATCCCAATCCCCATTATCACCATTTTGGTTAATTTTTTTCCCGTTTCATTTTTCACCCATTATCACCATAACTTCAAATTTTGAAGGGTTGGGTTTAGGGTAAAGGAGAGACATTCTTGGTAATGGTAACTCAATACGAAAGAGAGAGAAAAGTAGATAAGAACGAAGCCGGTGACGAAGTCAACTAAGCTCCTATGTTTTGTCTTATCATTTTGTTGACTTGGCTTGGTGGGTCTCTGTTCAGTAGTGGATATTGAAATATACCTGAGAAGGTATGTACAAGTGTTTTTCTCCTTGAACAGTAGCAGAGCGTAATGAAACAGGAGTAGTTGACACCTACAAAGGCACTCCAAAACTCAAGTCAAGCTGTGCATAAGTAGGGTTTAAGCAAATGAGCAATAATTATCTGTTAAAAGTGATTGAGCCTGATATTTATAGAAAATGGTTAAGGAAACACATTCCCTTGATTGTAGCAGAGGATCCATGTAAAATTGAAATGTTGATACTGCAGTTATAGGCAGTCAAAAGGCGGTTAATAGCGCTATTATTACGCAAGACTGTGATTAGTAATTAGGGATAATTGTGGGATTTATCCCCTGTGTAAATCTCACGATAATGTTATTGATACCTAATGTCTAGGTCTGACATCCGTTGTGTTGGGATTTCAACTGTCAAAAGTGAATTCCCGTTAGGGTGTCAATAGTGGACTTTAGCCGGATATGTGTCGGGTTTACTCATGGAATCACGGTCCAAAACAGTTGCCCCCAGCTTGGCACTTAGATGGGATAGCTAAGTGCCATGGTATCTGAGTTGAATAAGAACACACGAAACATAGTGGATAAAGGGATCCTAGTCATAGTGTTAACACCGGATCACACGATGTTTCTTCCAAAGAGTCGAGGTTCGTGATATGTCATAATATGCCTCAGGTTAATGAGTAAGACTAGGATCCGAGTTGGATCACTTTGCTTACGCCATCATTATGCTATTCAGGGTATGTCATAGGTTGCCCCCATGTATAGTTCACGGGGTCTGTTAAGTGTTTCTTGAAGGAGGGTAAAGACTTCATTACTCAAGGATTTGATGTCCTTTTGGCAGCTTTTGCTCTATAGTTAATAGTAGACTGTGCTCGCTTGGGAGCTGTTACTTTAAATTTATTAGGAATTAAAAATCACTTTAAAGAATATAGTAGTTTCATGCTATTTCTCAACTGCCCATGTGACTAATCAGAGGGGAGGAATAATCAAACGTGAATTCAAACGTGCAATTGGTTTGCCTTTTTGGAAGCCAATCAAAACACATAGCTCCTTTTATAAATAGGGAATACTTGTAGTAGGATTGTCACTTGTCCCTTTCTTGTGGGCGTATTGAGAGACATGTCTCTTTCTAAAATCATCTTCCGTTTCTTTCCCAAATTCTTAAAGGTGTTTCCTTTGTCCCAACATGTTTTCTTGGTGGAGGCCTTTCTCTCCAGGCATAATGGCGTGGTGACGGTCAAGTAACTACTCTATGTGTCTTCGTTGACATGTCTCCAAGTGGCAGAAGCCTCTTTTTCAAAGCGTACATAGGAGTGTCACTACCTATACCCATACAGTCATCTATTTGGCTTCATGTCATGTAAACATACATCACTAAGATAAAATACTAAAGCTATGGGCATCAATGCCCCATACATCATAACTACAGTTATCCAGATCAGTATCCATGTCAGCTACACAAAAGATATCCTGATAGGCATACACATAACTGCCATACATATATAAACTAATGTGGTACACTATACAACCCAAAATAACCACATCTTAAGTGTAGCCTACCACAAAACAAATACTGTAACATCTTCCTTTTCGCATGTTAGACTAGTTTATGATTACAAAGGTAGCATAACACTTGTTTGATATATCTATTTATTTTTGTGACAAATTGAGTTAGTTTAAGCATTTTGTTGTAACCTAGAGTGAGAAAAATAGCTTAAAATGACTCAGATAATAACATAAATGACTAAGTTGAGGGAAATATATCTAGAGAATTTGTTTCTAAGTCACAAATAGGTAGAGGAGGATGTAGTTAAAACTTGAGAATGATCAGAATTAGTTTGGTATTTTTAGGCATACTGGTAGTGTGTTGATATACGTGAAATATACTAAGAGTAAGTGCACTCTATTACTAAGTAATATAGGACTTGAGTCTCAGTTATCGATCCCACAAGGAATAAGTGGTAACTACTAGATTCGTAAAACTATTTATTATCCAAACAATCAAAAGTGTATGAAGAAATTATAAATAAAATCAAAAAACAAATAAAGAAAAATAATGAACAATCAAACAAAGAATAGATAACCAATGAGAGAAAGACTGAGGCGCAAGGTTTACTTGAATCTAATTATTCAGATTTTCTTTCATTTATGATGTAAGTTAATTCTTTTGCCAATATTTTCTTACCTGTTATTGAATCTCAATGGTCATGAATGAAATAATATTTTATTCCTAAATTAAATCACTTATTTGGTTATTTAGTTGAATTAATTATGAATGCATTAAGCTTCAATTCAAGAGATGAACTAACATACTTGCTAATTCCATTGGTAGAAAAATTTGATATTTGATCATTCATCAATCTAATCCTAGGCTTACCATATAGATCCACTCATTGAATACAGATGATCACCAGTCAAACAATGAATTAACATATGCCAGAAGTGATCAAGTTATGACAAGAATGCAAGTAATATGATAAACACTAAAAGAAATTACCTTAATCAAATTAGAAATTAAACCCAAGTAATTAAGAAAATAAGATCCCCTATAGCCCTAACTATGAGTTTAGCTACTCATATTCAATGCAAATAAACTCATATCAGAATACAAACCCATGGAAAGAAAACCTAAAGAAAGGGAAAAGTTAGAGGGAAAGAGAAATGAAAACCCATTTTACAGTAATTATGATATTCTAGCTTCAAGAATTGAATCATCTCGTCGAAGTCGTCCTCCAAGGTCTGCTGCCACGAAAGTGCTCTTTAAAGATTAGGGATTTTCTGCATGATATGCAAAGTGTATTCCCTCGTGTCTTCAGTTTGGCAAAACTTTTCTAATTTATAGAAAATAACGTGTGCTGTTATGCGACTAGTGCCTAGGCGCTGGCTTATGGGCGCTCAAGTGCTAAGCCACTTAAGTCTAGACGTGCGCTGTTACTTCATGTACGCTTAAGCGCTCCTCATCAGCGCTCAGGCGTTGGGTCACTAAATCATCGTTGTTGCATACGCTTTGAGTGCTCAAGCACTCCACTTTAGCGCTCAAACGCTGGACGCTGATGAAAATTTCCTCTTTTCTTTACTTCTTTGAATGTTCAGTATTCTCCATGTGTAATTACTTAACAAAAACACACACAACACATAATAAAAACACAATTAAATAATACTAAAAATATAACAAAACTTACGAACAAAGTTCAATAAAAAATATAAAAAAAACATGAAAAAACAAAGAATTGAACCATAAAAATATGAGAGATTAATGGTTCATCATGTGTTTAATGCCGAATTGACTAGTAGTAGATATGAAAAAATAGGATAATGGTGAAACAATAATTTAAATGAATCCTAGTATTTATTCTAAAGTCGTTGAAAGTTGAAAAACTTAATATAGTTAAAACTAAGTGTTCTTAGCAGATCAAAAAGTACTAATGAAATATCTTAAAGTTACAAGTCGCATACAATTATAGCCCTTATTGTTGACTTTCATTACTTGATATTTCAATCTTTCTCAACTTTTTTCACTCACTTCTCTCTCACAAAAATAGAAGGCAAAGCTACAGCATAAAATAAGGGAAAAAAAGGATGAAAATGCAAAGGGAGAAGAAGAGAGAAAGAATGAGTCAAAGGGGAAGGCCAAAGCTTGATCTTCACCATCACAAAGGACTTAAGGTAGGGGTTCTTAACCTTTAAACTCATCTTTTTCCTTCACTAACTCTTTGGTTGATGTTAGGTTACATGAGTAAAAAGAAATGGGTTTGGTGAGCAAATCTATGTTCTGGACTTGATTCTTGGTTTAAAGAGTTGAGTTTGAGTGTTTTTAACTTATTGGATGTATGGTTGCTTGTTTTAACTTGGTAGATATCCATGAGTTTCTTTGAAGATAAAGTTGATAAATGGGTATTTTCTTGCTTGAGTTGAGCTTAAATTCTTATTTTAATGAGTTAAATTTAGTGTTTGATGATTCTAATATATTTAGGGATCATGTTTAAGGTTAAAACCCATTTAGAACCTGATTTTAGAGGTTTAAAACTGCTTTGGAAACCAGTAGAACAGTAACAGAAGTTTTAGGTGCCTAACGCCTAAGCTTTCGATTTTTGGCCGCTTAAGCACCCAAGGCCAAAGAGCTCGTATTTGGTTTCTAGAAGCCAGCGATTAAGCGCCTAAGTGCCCAAAGGTAGTGAGTATCAATATTTTTATCTTGAAGAATTTGAGTTTTTAATCAGTTGTGATCATTTTTATATGCTTTCTTAAGTGTGTCAAGACACTTTTAGGAATATTTCACAAAAGAAATAACCACCTAACATATAAGAACAAGTTTGAGCTCTTAAGCTATTCAAGAGTTGTGGATTGCTTGAAATAGGTGTCTAGGACCTTAAGCACATTAGTGTGGCTTAGAATACCACTTGTGTTATGTTTGTAAGGTAAGTTAGATACAAGTTTGATGAAAAGTTATGTTTATCACAGAAGCATAATTTAATCTCTTATAGTCAAAGTTGAGCTAATTATGCTAGTTTCTAGAGAAATACTTCCTTATCTCATTAAGATATGTTGTAATGGAGTGTTAGCAAAGCATGGTTCCTTTACTTGTTAGAGTTAAACCTTAGTACAACTATCCTACTTAAGAAAGTCAATTAAACCCCTTAACTTTACAAAGTAGTGAGCAAAGCTCTTTGTTAAGGAGGAAGTTGTGAGAGTGAAGTGTGTGTACAACACTTTACCTAAGATAAAATAGTGAGTTAAGCTATTTGTCAAGTAATATGAGGAGTATGATCAACCTTTATGTAATGTAGTAAAGTGAGATAAGCTTACTACCAAGAACTATAAGATGATTTAAATCCTAAGTTAGGCAATGAAGTGAGTTAAGTAGATTGCCAAGTATAGTTGATATTATATAGTTGTATGGGCGATTGTGTAATGTTGAGATAGATTAGATTCCTATATGTTATACAGTTGTATAGGCGATTGTATAATATTGATATAGTTTAAATTTATGTGCAATTTACATTAATGAATGTCATGAAATATATGTATATTACTAAAAAAAATTATGTTCCACCTCTTTCTATGTTTCCATGGTAAAAGCTGGTCAATACCCTTTTAACGGGATAAGGAACATGAAGAAAGAGCAATAAGAATAGATAGTTTTAGTTTTTGTTGTATGAACAACTCTTGTATATTTTTACTTTGAGTTGTAGTTTGTTGTATATATAACACTATGTCTTTTGAGGCTTTTGATATATATATGTATGACCTTTTTTTATCGTGGCTTTCCATATTGTATTATTATTAGTTTAATTGATATGGGATTAGAATGCTAGTGAGTAGTAGTAGCATGCCTAATGCTTATTATCTTTATATTTGTAAGTTATATCGAGATAATTGTATTAGGGTATTACATTATGGTATTAGAGTAGTTCATCCTGTTGAGTCGGGGTATGGTTTGACTATGCATAGGCATGTTAGTAGTTTTTATGTGTGTTGTGCATTTTTTTTCTTATTTGTGAGATGTTTGCATAACTTGCATTTTGTTTGAATGTTATTAGCTACTATTGTACTATTACATGATATTGAGACTCTTCAACTCAATAGTTAATATTTTGTGTGTACAAGAAACATGACTTCTCTTAGGTGAACTAGAGGAAATGAGAATTCTTTTGGTGAGAGTCTTAGTATAGCCGAGACTTTCATGGCAATAGCTAAGGCTACGCAAGAGCAGACGGTCGTTACTAATAGAATCTTGAAGAGATTGGAAGCAGATCGACCTCAACAACCAGTACCACCACCAGTTCAGCCCGAGCAACCAGTCTAAGAGGTTCCAATAGGACGACCCAGTCAGAGCTGAGGGTTGGCTTTAAGAGATGGAGAAAATTTTCACAGTTATGGCTTGCTCAGATGAGTAGAGAGTGCTCTTTTCTTCCTATAGTTAGAGGGGGAAGCAGAGGATTAGTGAACAGATGTTAAGAAGGTGTTTAGTGTGTTTAGAACTCATGTTACTTGGGAAATCTTCAAAGGATCTTTCGTAGAGAAGTTTTTCCCTCAGAACTTGCACAATGCAAAAGAGATGGAGTTCTTGAAGCTAGAGCAGGGCAACATGTTGAGTAGTCAATATGTGGCCAAATTCAATGAGCTATTGAAATTCTTGTCCTACATCAGATTCCACACAGATGAGAGGTAAAAGTGTGCGAAGTTTGATGAAAGACTGATAGAGGATATCCAGAGGGTTATCAGACCCTTTGAGATCCGAGATTTTGTATCCTTGGTGAACAAGTGTCGGATAATGGAATCATGTTGTTTTCAACCCCAACCAGAGCAGAGAACACATAACTTCTAAAAGAGGAAGAAGTTCGATGACAAGAAGAGTACTCCTAGACCTAGTTACCCACAAGATAAGGATAAGTAGGTTCAAGGAGGAGCAAGGGGACTTAAATATCTTAAGTGTGGGAGATAGGCCTTGCTTGGCAGGGCAGTTAGTTTGCTATGCATGTGGCCAGTCGGGGTATATGTCCAGCGATTATCCACAAAAGCAGAAAGTTACTTTCACTCCTAAACCGCAAGTAGTAGGAAGAGTTTATACTCTAAGCAGTAAAAAGGTGACCTAGTCTCCAAATCTAATTCAAGGTAAATACATAATCCATAATCACCTTTTAACTATCTTATATGATTCAAGAGCATCACACTCCTTTATTTCTTCTAATTGTGTGAAAAGCCTAAATTTTCCTATGACAAACCTTTCTTTTGACTTAGTCATTTCCACTCCCACCAATAAATTAGTTACAACTTCTAAAGTTTGTTTAGATTTTGTATAAATTTAAAAGATAGGATATTATTTATGAATCTTATATGCTTACCTTTAGTAGATATTGATGTTATTCTTAGCATGGATTGGTTATCCACTAACCATGCAACTTTAAACTGTGCAGATAAAAACCTTGTGTTTATGTCAGATATATCTACTAAAGTTATCCTTTCCAAGTCAGTGTATCTCAATGCAAACCAAGTGAATCACTATTTAAAGGAGGGAGCTCAAGGGTATGCTCTCATTTTCTCTCTTAGCATAGAGGTTGAGCAGAATTCAGTTGATATACCAATAGTGATGGAGTACACAGAAGTATTCCCAAGAGAAATAGAGGATTTGCCATTCACTAGAGCAATAGAGTTTTCTATAGATTTAGTACTATGGACGGAACCTATCTTTATAGCACCCTATAGGAAGCACCTCTAAAACTAGTAAAACTTAAAAAGTAAATAGATGAATTGCTAGAAAAATAATTCATTAGGCCAGGTGTTTCTCCTTGGGGAGCACCTGTGTTGCTAGTAAAGAAGAAAGATGGTACCATGAGATTTTGCATATACTATAAGCAATTGAATAGGGTAACCATCAAGAACAAGTATTTGTTTCTTAGGATAGAGGATCTAATGGATTAGTTAAGAGGAGCATCAGTGTTCTCAAAGATTGAGCTAAGATTGGGATATCACCAAATAAGGGTTAGGGATGAGGATATTCCTAAAACTGCTTTCAAGACTAGGTATAAGCATTATGAGTATCTCATGATGTCCTTTGGATTGACAAATGCTCTAGCAGTATTCATGGACTATATGAATATGATTTTTAGACCCTACCTAAATAAGTTTGTAGTAGTGTTTAGAGATGATATCCTAATCTATTCTCAGACAATGGAAGAGCATGAGTTTCATGTCAGAACAGTTTTAGAGATCCTTAGAGAAAAGAAATTATTTACCAAGCTATCAAAATGTGAGTTTTAGCTTACAGAAGTCCAGTTTCTAGGGCATGTGATCTCTCAAGGAGGGATTTCAATAGAACCTAATAAAGTTGTAGTAGTGTTGCAGTGAGAGAGACCTACCACCGTAACTGAGATCAAGAGTTTTGTAAGCCTAGCTGGGTACTATAAGAGATTCATCAGTGGATTCTCTCATATAGCATACTCCTGACTAGATTGACTAGCAAAGGTAGTACTTTTTTTTAGACTCAAGAGTGTGAAAATAGTTTCTAAGAGCTTAAGATGAGGTTAACTACTACACCAGTTTTAGTGATTCTGGATCCACAGGAGAACTTTGAGGTGTTCTGTGATGCTTCAAAGATGGGCTTAGGGTGTGTTCTGATGCAACATAGGCGAGTAGTTGCTTATGCTTCGAGCCAGTTGAGGTCTCATGAGGAGAACTACCTCACTCACGATCTGGAATTAGCAGCAGTAGTGTTTGCTTTAAAGATATAGAGACATTATCTTTACGAAGTTCAATTTGAGGTGTTCAGCGACCATAAGAGTTTAAAATATTTGTTTGATCAGAATAAGCTGAACATAAGACAAAGAAGATGGATAGAGTTTTTAAAGGATTGCAACTTTGATCTTAAGTATCACTCGAGTAAGGCTAATGTAGTGGCCGATGCACTAAGTAGGAAATCCCTATATATGTCTTGGATGATGGTTCAAGAGGGTCAGCTTCTTGAGAGGTTTAGAGAGTTGAGTCTTAGTGTAATTGTGACACCTTGAAGTTTCTTTATGAGTAGGGTGGACATAGTTAGTGACTTAAAAGCTCAAAGCGAGGATGAAACCCTAAGTGAGATAAGAGAGCAAATCTTCTTAGGGGATCATTCAGAGTTTGACATGGCGGATGATGGAGTGATTAAGTTTAGAGATAGACTTTGCATTCCAAGAGATTCTGCAATAAGAGAAAAGATTTTAGAAGAGACCCATAGGAGTGAATACACCATCTATCCCGGAGTCACTAAGGTGTACCAAGATGTAAGAAAGATATTTTGGTGGCTAGGAATGAACAAAGAAATAACAAAGTTTGTGTCTAGATGCTTGGTGTGCCAGAAAGTTAAGATAGATCACCAAAAACCTTTAGGACCTCTCTAGTCTTTAGTAATTCCTGAATGGAAGTGGGAGAACATCACAATGGATTTTGTGATAAGTTTGCCCTGAACTCAGCTAGGACATGATACAATTTGGGTCATAGTGGATAGACTAACTAAGTCTACTCACTTCTTACCAATGAGAATGAATACTCCTTAGATAAACTAGCTCAATTGTATTTACAGGAGACGGTTAGGTTGCACGGAGTTCCCCTCAGTATAGTTTCTGTTCTGAAGTGAATTCAGAGGGGTACCTGAGATAAGCATGTAACAATGATCTCCTCCTTGAGCAACAGCGGCAGCGATGGTGCGAGGGGGTAGGTACCTGCAAAAGGCACTCCGACGCTCAAGTTAGACCGTGCACAATGAGGACAATCTGTATATTAGAGGAGATCCATACCTTTGAGGCCTGACATGGTATTTATAGGAGCGTCTTAGGATGAATGCAATCTGTATTAAATGCAGATATTTAGGATTAGAATCCTTTAGGGATTGTGATCCCTTTTAACTAATTTTCCTATTTATGTGGGATATAAATAGCTTCCATATCCATCAAGGATACTCGAGAGATTTATGCCTAATAAATAGGCTGATATACTCATCAAGATAGCGCGTAATAATATCTGGGTATTATTCTGGTGGGATCGGGTTGCTCCTGACTGATATCCAAAATCCTGGTCCAGAACAGTTGCCCCCAGCTTGACGCTTAGATGGGACAGCTAAGTGTCAAGGTACCCATGTTTAGCAGGAGCACACGACATGTAGTGAACAAAGGGATCCAAGTCAAAGTTAACGCTGGATCTCACGATGTTTTCGAAAGGGCCGAGGTCCGTGATATGTCATAGTATTCCTCTCGGGTTAACGTGTAAGGTCGAGATCTAAGTCGGATCGCTCTGCTTACGTTGTCATTCCACGCTCTGAGGTAAGCCATACGTTGCCCCCATGTGTAGTTCAGGGGATCTCGGTTGTCATGTGTCGGGGTATCAACGACAGATTCAAGTCGGGTGCGTGCCGGGTTGACCAAAGGGACAAGATCCAAGATTACGGACCAAAACTGTTACTCCCGATTTGGCACTTGACTAGTATAGCAAAGTAGCAAGTCTCAATGCCCCCGAATGACGGACTCCGTGCTTTTACTTTGAAGCCGTGGTCCGCGCTTTTCGTTGGGTTATGAGCTCTAATCTGGAGGCGTTTAATCACGACACTTGTGGGCGCGTCGTAGTCCGGACATGGTCCATGTGTCAATTGGCCATAAGTGAACATTCCAGGGTGTAGCTGGAGTCCGTAGAATGAACCAAAATTGATGTCGTGTTTACTTCTTTTTCCATGGTCTGTACTGGGTCTAGCGCCCATTGTGTTGCTTTTCACAACCATTTTACGGACTTAGGAAATTATTTTCTTATGGAAAAAACCATGGTCCGAGATCCCACACCCATAATATCGAGTGCATGGCATTCCACTTGACTTAGGTAGCAAAAACGCCTTAGTCCATGGTCCAATGCCTATCAAGCATTTTGGAATTTAAGATTTAGACATAAATAATACCTTAATTCATAATCTAAAGCTCATAATATCGAGTATTCAGAATCTTTAGATTTGGGCAAATATAATACCTTAATCCATAATTCAAGACTCATGATATCGAGCATTCAGAATCTCGGATTTAGGCAAAGGTAACACCTTACCCGGGGCAATTAAAATCCTTTTTGGCATAGGTATGATTTATTATTAAACCTTGCCCAGGGCATTTGGAATCCCTTTTGGCTTAGGTATACTTTAAAACCTTAGTTCGGGGTCCTATGTTCATCTCAACGAACACATGACATTCCAGATTTAGGCATAATTTAAAACCTTGGTCCGGGGTCCTATGCTCATCTTATCGAACACATGACATTTCGAACTTAAGGATAATTTAAAACCTTTGTCCGGGGTCCTATGCTCATCTTATCGAACACATGACATTCCGGACGTAGGCATAATTTACAACCTTGGTTCGGGGTCCTATGCTCATCTTATCGAACACATGACATTCCGAACTTAAGCATTATTTAAAACCATGGTCTGGGGTCCTATGTTCATCTTATCGAACATATGACATTCCGGACTTAAGCATCATTTAAAACCATGGTCCGGGGTCCTATGTTCATCTTATTGAACATATGGCATTCCGAACTTAGGCATAATGATCAACACCGGGGTCTTTAATGTCTATGGCTCAGTGCGTGAATTTTCCTTAAATTTAGGATTTTTCTACTGTACAACCTGTTTAACATAAGACAACTCGCGGCAGGTACAGTAATGGCATAAGGGTACGAGTAAAAACCCTTGAATGCGTTCATTGACCTAGGGCAATGGTCAAGTGAATTCCCCTATTTGGCTGTCATATATTACTGATCCTCTTCGGATCTTGTTAAAGTGTGGCAACCTTACGAGTTGTATTGGGCCAAAGTACCAGTGGACTTAAGGTCTTCTGATAGAACAAGTGAGCTTGCTTTGGGCTTTATGAGAAGGTCATCCGTATTTGTTGTGTGGGATGATCTGTTGTCTCTCAGGATCAACTTTTCTTTTATTCTGGAAGACCGGCCTTGTATCCTATTTAATAGATAAACGATGACAGATGAAAGCAAGGTCAAGCGCAGGTATATTGGAGGACGTCCAGGCAAAGGGGTCTTTGTTTTTCTGTAAAAGCTCCATAAGCTGGCATTTCTCCTGGTCTTCCAGATTTGTGCCTATTTTGGGAGTGGAAGTTCTCCTTCTGGCTGAGGTCTAGTGCCCCGAATTTCTTCTCTGACATCTAGCTCGGTCACAAGGATGTTAACTTAATCCACAACCGGGCTAGACGTATATGCTCTTGCTTTCTTGGAAGTCTTATAGATCCTGAGGCTCTTATTATAACACATGCGTGTTACAGTCTGATCGCCCTTGACCGTGACCACCTCATTATTCTTGTGAAGGAATTTCATGGCCAGGTGATCGGTGGACACTATAGTGGCACTGCCATTTAGGGTAGGTCGACCTAGAATGATGTTATATGCAGACGGGAAGTCTGTAGTCCATGATCATTATGTCTGCCGAGTTACCCTGATCTATGAAAATACGACAGACCTCGATGTTAGATATTATTCCAGAGATGACGAGTGGATCATCGAGATCCTGGACAATATCGTCGTAGTCCTTAGTGGTGAAAGAGATCAGTGGTTCTTCCCTTTCCTCAGCACGAGGCCGCAGTCCATAGCGCTTTCTTTCGGGAAATACTGAATGAACCTCCTCCTGCAAATCCTCTAGAGATAGTACCGACCAACTGATCTATTTTGTTCGGCCCCTATCTGAGTACCCCGGTTCCGATCCTGCTGGTTGTCAGTATCACGGCTAGGCGGAGTCTGAGATTTTTGAGTGGGGTTGTGATTTCATCTCTTGTCTTAGAGTTGGACCTTGCCGCGAGCTACGGCTACGTCTTCTCTCTCTCCGTATTCCGGGATTATCACTGTTTTGGACCCCGACAATATACTTCTGTAACCAGCCTTCCTTAATTAAGGACTCAATGACATCTCAGGGCTGGTAACACTTTTCCTGTTTTGTGGTCGTAGCTTTTGTGCCACTTATAGTTCTTAGAGTGGTTCTTCACCTTTTTTAGAGGGGGCGGCCTTTGGATATTCCAGAACTCAGTCTGAAACGCCTATTTGAGAATCGTTTCCCTTGGGGTGTTCAGAGGAGTGTAGTCAGAGTACTTAGGCCGGTGTGCTTCGCCTTTAGAGGAGCTTCGAGGCTGGTTAGAGTTCTAGTTATTTTTCTAGTGAGTGGGCTCACCTTTTTCCAAAGTCTCCTTATGCTTAACGGCATCTTCCAACTCAATATATTTTGCAGACCGAGCATGAAATTCGTTCATAGTTTTTGCCTTCTTCTTAGCTAAAGATCGGAAGAAATCAGAGTCAGTCCGGAGGCCGTTCCGGGCATAATGAATAGCAATTCTGTCGTCAAAGTTTTTCACGTTAATGCAAGCCATTATGAAATGTCTGACATAATCTCGGAGGGTCTCGTCCTTTCCTTGGTGAATTTTGGCCAGGGACTCAATGAATTTAGGTTGCTCCTTGCTAGTGGCGTATTGCAGCAGAAAACGCTGTTTAAGATTCGGCCAGTCTACCATGGATCCCCTAGGTTGGCTGGTAAACCACTTGAGGGCTCCCTTTTTGAGGGAAAGGGGGAAAGCTCGGCACAGCAACTCCATGGACCCGCCATAGAAACATAAATACTGTTCATAGGCATTTATGTGTTCCTGGGGGTCCGTAGTTCCATCATAAATTTCTAAGTTTGCTGGGAACTTGAAATTCCTATGAACACGGTATTCCATAAGTTGATCAGAAAAAGGGTGCTCCTGGAATCCGCGGTTGGGATTGTCATTCCGAACATTGACCACGGAAACATTGGCGTGTGCCCTTCTTTGATCGCTTCTTGCGCTAATATCACCATCATTACGATGAGATCTGGGTCAGTTTTCATGCATAGCCCATTGCATGTCTGCCAACATCTGATATTGCTCGTTTAACATAGCCATATGCTGTTGCAGCATGTCTTGAAATTGACGTTGGGATGCTTGAGACTGATTTATGCATTGGGAGCAAGATGCACGATCACCAATCTCATGATTAGGCATTCCCAAACGCTGATGAACAGGGATTCTGCGCTCTTGAGCATTAAGGTTGCCCCTTGGTGCTGGGATTCCAAGTCTATCTCTTACAGAAATCCTGCGCGATGGATTTGGACTTTCATCAAAAATCGAGGTGGGGTGCCCATCGCGCTGGTGTCCTGCATTGAGTGCCTGGTTTCTCGCAGCAGAGGTTTCAACAGCAGGTGGGGCGACAGATTGAGGATCGCATTACGTCGTCGGGCCCTGTCCTTGACCAAAGGCAGCGCGTACAACACCTCCTCTTCTTGAACGTTGTCTTGTGCTCACCATAGTCGAATGGGAATAGAAGTTTATCGTTCCCACAGACGGCGCCAATGTTCTGAAGTGAATTCAGAGGGGTACCTGAGATAGGCATGTAACAATGATCTCCTCCTTGAGCAGCAGCGGCAGCGATGGTGCGAGGGGGTGGGTACCTGCAAAAGGTACTCCGACGCTCAAGTTAGACCATGCACAATGAGGACAGTCTGTATATTAGAGGAGATCCATACCTTTGAGGCCTGACATGGTATTTATAGGAGCGTCTTAGGATGAATGCAATCTGTATTAAATGCATATATTTAGGATTAGAATCCTTTAGGGATTGTGATCCCTTTTAACTAATTTCCCTATTTATGTGGGATATAAATAGCTTCCATATCCATCAAGGATACTTAAGATATTTATGCCTAATAAATAGGCTGATATACTCATCAAGATAGCGCGTAATAATATCTGGGTATTATTCTGGTGGGATCGGGTTACTCCTGACTGATATCCAAAATCCTGGTCCAGAACAGTTTCAAACAGAGATCCTAAATTTATATCTAGATTTTGGGGAGCCTTACAAAAGGCCTTCAGGGCTAGGCTAAGTCTTAGCATAGCATACCACCCACAAATAGGTGGACAATCAGAGAGAATTATCTAGACCTTAGAGGATATGCTTAAAGCATGTATACTAGATCAACAGGGTAGTTAGGATAGACTTTTACCTTTAATGGAATTTGCCTACAAGAACAGTCTTCATACCAGCATAGGAATGACACCGTATGAGGCGCTTTATGGTAGGAAGTGTAGGTTTTCATTATGTTGGTATGAGATTAGAGAGAAAGCTATTCTAGGACCTAAGTTAGTACAACAGACTTCAGAGCAAATCAGAATAATCAGGGATATGATGGTTGTAACTCAAAGTAGGCAAAAGAGTTATGCTGATAGAAGGAGGATACCTCTCGAGTTCAATGAAGGTGAACATGTTTTCTTGAGAGTTACTCATACGACTGGAATTGGTAAAACATTGAGAACAAAAAAGTTAAACCCTCATTTCATTGGTCCTTACCAAGTTCTAAAAAGAGTCAGACCTATAGCTTACTAGATAGCCCTTCCACTCAGTTTGTCAAACTTTCACAATGTATTTCATGTATCCCAATTCAGAAAGTACAATTCAGATCCTTCACACATCATAAGAAATGAATTTATACAGTTAAAAGATGATTTGTCTTATGTAGTACGACCAGTGAGGATTATAGACAGAGGGGTCAAAGAGCTCAGAGGTAAGTAGATTTCTCTGGTGAAGGTCATATGGGGTGAAGCAGGCACAGAGAAAGCTACATGGAAGTTAGAATCCTGCATACAGTTAGATTACCCGGAGTTGTTTATATGAGGTAAGCAATTTTGGGGACAATTTTAAAAATGATGGAAGAAATATAACATCTTCTTTTTATCATGTTGGACTAATTTATGGTTATAAAAGTAGCATAACATCTGTTTGACATGTTTGTTTATTTCTATGATAAACTGAGTTAGTTTAGATACTTTGTTGCAACTCAGAGTGTGAAAAGTAGCTTAAAATGAATTAGATGGTAGCATAAATGGCTAAGTAAAGGAAATAAATCTAGAGAATTTATTTCTAAGTCACAAATAGGTGAGGAGGATGTAGTCAAAATGTGAGAATAATCAAAGTTAGTTTGGTATTTTTAGGCATACTGGTTGTTTGTTTAATGTCGGATTGACTAGTAACAGATATGAAAAAATAGGATAATGATGAAACAATAGTTTTGATGAATTGATTTAGCTAAATCTAAGTGTTCTTAGCAGATCAAGAAGTATAAGTGAAATATCTTAAAGTTATAAGTCACGTATAGTTATAACCTTTATTGTTGACTTTCATTACTTGATATTTCAATCTTTCTCAACTCTTTTCACTCACTTCTCTCTCATGAAAACAAAAGACAAAGCTACAGCAAAAAATAAAGGGAAAAGGAGGAGAAAGCAAAGGGGAAAGAAGAGAGAAAGAAGGAGGAATCAAAGGGGAAGGCCAAAGTTCAATCTTCACCATCACAAAGGACTTGAGGTAGAGGTTCTTAACCTTTAAACTCATCTTTTTCCTTCACCAAATCTTTGGTTGATGTTAGGTTACATGAGTAGAAAGAAATGGGTTTGGTGAGCAAATCTGTGTTCTTAGCTTGATTCTTGGTTTCAAGAGTTAAGTTTGAGTATTTTTAACTTATTGGATATATGGTTGCTTATTTTAACTTGGTAGATATCCATGAGCTTCTTTGAAGAAAAAGTTGATAAATGGATATTTTCTTGCTTGAGTTGAGCTTAGATCTTTATTTTAATGAGTTAAATTTAGTGTTTGATGATTCTAATATATTTAGGGATCGTGTTTAGAGTTGAAACCCACTTAGAACCTAAATTTAGAGGTTTAAAATTGGTTTGGAAACCAATAGAACAATAACAGAAGTTGCAGGTGCCTGGAACCTAAATGCCCAATTTTTGGCCTCTTAAGCGCCCAAGGCCAAAGAGCTCGTATCTGGTTTCTGGAAGCCAGTGATTAAGCGCTCAAAAAATGAGCGCCTAAGTGCGCTAGTCCAAAAGGCTTGGGTGCTGAGCGATTAAGCACCTAAGCGCCCAAAGGCAGTGAGTACCAGGATTTTTATCTTGAAGAATTTGAGTTCTTAATTAGTTGGGATCATTAGTATATACTTTCTTAAGTGTGTCAAGACACTTTTAGGGATATTTCACAAAGGAAATAATCACCTAATATATAAGAACAAGTTTGAGTTCTTAAACTATTCAAGAGTTATGGATTACTTGAAATAGGTGTCTAGGACCTTAAGCACATTAGTGTGGCTTAGAACACCACTTGTGTTGTGTTTGTAAGGTAAGCTAGATACAAGTTTGATGAAAATTTATGTTTATCACAGAAGCATAATTTAATCTCTTATAGTCAAAGTTGAGCTAATTATGCTAGTTTCTAGAGAAATGCTTCCTTATCTCATTAAGATGGGTTGTAATGGAGTGTTAGCAAAGCATGGTTCCTTTAATTGTTATAGTTGAACCTTAGTACAACTATCCTAATTAAGGGGGTGAGTTAAATCTCTTAACCTTGCAAAGTAGTGAGTAAAGCTCTTTGTTAAGGAGGAATTTGTGAGAGTAAAGTGTGTGTAAAACACTTACTTAAGACAAAATAGTGAGTTAAGCTATTTGTCAAGTAACATGAGGAGTACGATCAACCCTTATGTAATGTTGTAACGTAAGATAAGCTTACTACCAAGAACTATAGGATGAGTTGAATCCTAAGTTAGGCAATGAAGTGTATTAAGCAAATTGCTAAGTATAGTTGATATTATATAGTTATATGAGTGATTGTGTAATATTGAGATAGATTAGATTCCTATATATTATACAATTGTATGAGTGATTGTATAATGTTAATATAGTTTAAATTTATATGCAATTTACATTAATGAATGCCATAAGATACATGTATATTACTGAGAAATTTTATGTTCTCACCCCTTTCCGTGTGTCCATGGTAAAAGCATGTCAAGACCCTTCTAAAGGGATAAAGAAAATGAAGAAAGAGCAATAAGAATAGATAGTTTTAGTTTTTGTTGTGTGAACAACTCTTGTATATTTTTACTTTGAGTTGTAGTTTGTTGTATATATAACACTATGCCTTTTGAGACTTTTGATGTATATATGTATGACTTTCTTTTATCGTGGCTCTCCATATTGTATTTTTTAAATTGATATGGGATTAGAATGCTTGTGAGTAGTAATAGGATGGCTAATGCTTATTATCTTTATATTTATAAGTTATATCGAGATAATTATATTAGGGTGTTACAAATACAGTCCTCTAGTAGAGATGTCAAGCAGGCGGAAACAGGATGATGACCCCTAGTGAGTAGCTCATGTATAGTTGTACATTATGTAGACCATATATAAGTTGGTCGCTGGGTCATACACCCACCAACACTCTAAGGGCTCCTAGTAGATCGATAATAGCGATATCTTCAATCTGAAACAGAAGGGGCTGGAATACCATGGAAAGACAATGGGGTAAGAATTCTAAGAATTATTAGTAATACTAACATACAAGCTTCATCATGATGATTCCAGCTATTGTGGGGTTTTCATGAACATTTGCAGATAACAATTTAAGTGGCATAAGCCAAAATAGTTATTTATCCCCGAAGCAGAGATTCAATTTAATATTACAGTCCATATGAATTTAACATACTAATTTATTAACAAATAAATACAACACCATAAATCAACCATAAAGATAATCCCAAAGCACAATCTCATTCACAGAAACTCACAGGAGACAACTAATTACAACCAGAATAGTACAAAAATCCACAATAATAAAATAGAATCATATTTCCAATACATAATGCAATGCAATGCAATGAATGTTTCTCTTGAATTAATGCAATGTGATGTCATGATTGGTTTTATACCTTACAGTGCTTATTCCGTCAATTCATCATCTCATTAGCTCATTCTCATAGAATCCCATATCCTCATAAACAAGTAGGGAGTTTTTGCTCCACTTATCGTATACACTTGGTGATAGTCTACTTTTTAGGCAGAGCATTCATCCTATACGTGATCATGCTTGACCACACAGCCTTATCCCCTATGATTAGGGCCTTGCCCATAGTTAGAAATAGCTCACATGTTCGCCTCCATGCACAAGAGGATCATTTCCACATCATAGTGCCATTATTTTTTCATCTGAACATTGGAGGATTTTTCATAGTGTCATATCATTCTTTATTTTTCTAACTCAATTCAACAATTAGAGCATTTTAATGTCATTCCATGCATGCTCATCATTTATGCCATGGTGCCAGAATGTTAATCAGTTCAAACTATACAACCAATATGAGCAATGCATATATCACCACATATATCACAATCTCATAATAACAGAATTGCCTACATCATATCATATGTCTCAAATCTAAATTGTTCATCATCAAGCATATAAACAATCCTTTATCCACTTCTTAATAAAACATAAAACAACTTATCAGTTTCACAAGACATCTTATCAGAATAGTTGTAAGACAGCTTATCAAATACATAAGCTAGTTTATCCTGGTTTCTAACCATCTTAACTAAGGCTTCAAGATTTCATCAAATTAACCTCTACCTTTAATCAACTTAGTCAAACAACTCTGCCTTAACCTATTTAGAATCTAATTAATCATTTTATCATTAATTAAATTTAATTAGCCAAATTTCATCTAATTTAGCTTATCCAAAGTGTTACACCAACATTCTAAATTCACCATTTACGAAGAAATAGAAAAATTAATTTCCAAATATGGTTTCTAAGCTAAATTAAGTCTAATTGTCATCAACTGTGTTTAAATCACATTTTTAAGCTCTTAGCTCCCTAAGGTCGTTGCCTCCATTGATCAAAACTCTCAAATTTTGAGCTTACACTCATCCTTAATCACATAATTAAGCTACACTAAGGTAACTAAGGTTCATTTAGCCTAATTAGAATCAAACCAACATAGTACAACTTATCCTAAGGAAAGCCGAAACAAGCATCCTCACAAATTCCATCATGAATTGAAATTTTAGCACTTAATCCATGATATCCCAACACAATCAACATGAGTTTATCATATAACATCAACAAGAACTCAAATTAACACAACATTACCCCATGAGCCTGAGGCATGAATTCGGCCAAGGGAAGGAAATACAAGCAATCCATTGCATGCAACCATACAACCACGATCACAATCATGCAATTCATTATAATTTCAAGTTCAATAAGCTAACAAAACAAGATTCACCAAAAACACCATGGAACTTGAGATCTAAGTTTCAAAACCTTCATCAATTTATCATGCCAAAACAACATGCAAATGTCCTATCCAATCAAGAACAAAAAGAAGAGCAACAAAGTGAAAATGGACCCTTACTTGGATGCCAAAGCTCCAACTTGGAGAGGAAGAAGAAAGAGTTGAAAGTGCTCCAATCTACAATCTACTTGGTGCACTTGATAGAGAAAGTAACAAGGAACGTTTTTATCTTTTGGCCTAGGTTTGAACGAGGTCACCAAAGTTCTCATGCAAGAGCTCAAAGTTTGTAACTCCTTGCTGGCATGGTTGCTGTTTGGTGCATGGAGAAGAAAGAAATGAAGAGAAAAGGAAGAAAGTGATGGGGAGTGAGGGCATCGGTTTGGTTATTAGGAGAGAATAGGAACTTAACTACTAAGTTTAAGTTACCATTAGGTAGTTGGTTTAAGTTTTATTGCTCCTAGAAAAATTCTAATCATCAATCCTTATAGTTTTAACTCCCCATCATGTTTTAGAATTCCTTAAGGTTTATATAGAATCTTAACTTAAATCATTTAGTGCTAATTAGGTCATAATTATTTATAATAGATAGCTAACTCGAGATTCAAGTAACCTACATGCATGTAATCCTATTAGTTTATGTTTAATCAAATCTAAACTCACTCATATCACTCCTTCTGACCCTCCAATAGGATTTAAAATTAGCTAAGAAGTCTCCTCTGCATGAATTTTAATTGGATCATTACCTTGCTTTTAATTTAATTTAATTTAATTTGGATTTTAACCCTCTAAATTTATTCTGATTTATTTTCATTCACTTATTAAGTCTTAACTTGATTATAAAGTCACAATTATCATCTAAATTTATTTCTTAATTTATAAAATTATTTTCATAATTCTATCATATTTATTTTAACTTCTACGCTACTTTCAAACTAAAAAATACTATAATTGGCTAAAAATACCAATTTAATTTGTTTAAATCCCAAAAACTCACCATAAATTTTATTTATTTATTTGGAACTCAATTATAAATTTTCATAATTTTTTTCAGTCATTTAAATTTTTTATGTATATTTTGACTATTATTTTGAATTTTTCTTACACGCTAAACTATTTATATCAATACATAAATTACAAAAATACATAAGGATATACACATAAATCAAACAAATAATTTTTTATTTATTTAACTATTTATTTAAGTAAATTAGGAGCAGAATATTACACCTAACATCATTATTTCTAGAAACTCCTGCAAAAAAAGACAACGTAGTAAGAAATTCCTATTGAAAGCAATAGCAATTAAAGAAACAAAATGGAAAATTATAGCATGATATTTTTTTGAAAGATGTTGATCACCTTGCTTGGGAACCAAAGTGCAAGTTGATTTGTCTTTTACAGTAGAACTTTTCCTTAGGTCCCTTGCAACATGCAGTCCATCATACAAACAAATATTAGACAAGTTAAAACACAAAAAAGCTAAGAACCAAGTGCGAATGCTTGATATCTACACATGTGCAGAATAAGAATGAGGGGAAACTTAAAAAATAGACAGCAGCAAGCTTAAGAGCCTCTCATAGTCAGCATAAGAACACAACCTGCGACAAACAAATTTTATCAGGAACTCATACAAATTTATCAGGATAAGAACACCATGTTTTGCATGCAAAGTGTCTTTACTAATCAAATGAAAGAAAGATATAGAAAGGGGAAACAAAAGGCACAAATTTTTGCTTGCAGGTCTAGTTCAGAAAACAGTAGCCCACTTATTTTTGCATAGTAAGGCAGCTACTTTAAGGAATAATGTGTTGTCAAGAAAAAAGAAGGAAGAATACCTGCTTCTGTAATTTAAATTCTGCAGCAAGATCTTCTAAGGGAACACGTTTGTGCTTCTGAATGATTACACAAACTTAGTAACAAGAAAATCAAGGAAAGTAAGAATCTAGTAAGTACAGGACAGAGGATAACCTTTATATATTCAACAAAATTCACTAGCAAGTCTTGGTTACCATCTTGAGCATCCACCTCTTTATCCTTTTGAGATTTGACTTCCTCTTCCTATATGAGCCATGGCCAAGCATATGCAATTAATAAACCATAAAAAAATTAATCCTAAGCTCAGTCTAAAAAATTATTATTATAATTTAATATATGCTGAAAACTGAAAATTATTTCTTTACTGCCAAATAAAAACGTATTATATATGTGTCAAATCTTAGGAGAAATTTACTATTAACCATATTTGGCTTTAAAAACGTTGCAAAAAAAAATTATATCTTATATCTATTAGTAACATTTTGGTAAGTGTTATTAGCTTAGTGTTACGAAATATGATATATGTGGTAGTTTACTGAAAATTATTTTATTACATGTATATATATATAAAAAAAAGTTTACAGCAAAAAATCATGAACTGAGAATAGCAATATTCCATTTCTTTTTGGTAAAAATATTTAAATAGTGTAATTCTAGCTTTTTTATTTATAGTTTTGGCTGTGATAGTGTATGCCTATTATCAATCGAAAATAATTTGCTCCAACAGATTCCAGCAGCTGCCAGAGCCGAGGTCAACCACACAAACGGCAAGAAACTTCGAATATTGACAGAGAATAAAGGTACGAATTGGGACCGCCATTCGCCATTCTCAACTGGATGACTTTTTATACAGATCTCAAATTTTGCGTGAAACATAAGCAAAACCAAACTCTCTTTGCTCTATGAAGGTATGACCCAAAACATAACAAAGAACACTGGTAAGGCGTCAAAGCAAGAGACAGAATGAACAGAAATCAAAGATTTTTTTTACACAGTAATTTGTTCATGTTCACATTGCAGATGATCAATTTAATTAAAAATTATCAAATAAACCATTGTTTTATACAGATTTCCCTCTTAAAAGCCCCTTGTTACATTTCGATTAACTAACCGTGAAAGAAATTAAAATGAAATATTTCCATCCTCTAAAAGACTTCTACATACATACAGAGAAGAGAATGGGGGTATTAGACGCTAATAGAGGACCAGGCCAAATCTATCACCCAAATCAATCCTCTCTTTGTATCCCTAACAACAAATATTTGATGGGCTTAAACCATAAAATGATGTTATTTCTGCACGCGGAATTTTACACCTAGTTACGTTTAGTTTCCGAAGTGTAAAATATTAGTTATTTACGTTTATCGTATTGTTATCCAAATAACAATACAATTCATTCAATAAACAATAAATGTTATCAATACAATTAAAAAAATATATTTTTAAAACATCTAAAATATAATATTTACATAAAATATCGTGTTACATATAAATATAATTCACTATTTTATATATTTTATGAATAACTTTTTATTTTATATCGTATCGACATGTAAAAAAGTATTATATAAATATTGTATTTTAGATATTTAAATAAAACTCAATATGATAAATTATAATAACCAATAATTAACCCATCGATAGCTAAGTATAACCGTATGTAAATTTTGAGTGCAGAAATAATATTACTATAGATCATAACCAATTAATAATTAATATTTTATAATTTTGAATATAAAATAATTATGACACAACTTTATATAATTATTTAAATATTAATTAATTTAATCTAAAGAATTGTATAATCAAGGTTAGGCAAGAATTTCTCTAAGTCAAGACACATTATTACTTAGTCAAGACACATTATTACTTAGTCTATTGCATACTTCTTACATTTACATTCCCTTGCAGATTATTGAACATATTTACAATAACGCACAAAGATATTTTTATCTTTCCCTCTATAGAGACTTCCAAATTTCCTCTTTTCCGGTGTGAAAGTTCTTCTGTGGTTATATTATGGTTATATGTATACTAATACTACCTCCTAAGCCTTCTCCTCTTCTAATTTGATCAAGATGCTTGTGGGTTGCTCTTCTAAGCCAGAGCAGGGATGCTGCAATTCCTCCTATCCCTATCAAGGCAATCGAACCCCTCGATTCTCACAGCCGGATTGTTTCCAAAATTGGCTAGAACACAGCCTCCTTTCCTCGCCGACGGGGACGGGGACAGCGACGAAGGCGGCGAGACCGGGCCAAACTTCTCATCCCCGAACCGAGCATCCTGAATCAACGGGTTAGCTACTCTGCTCGGCGGCGAACCGCAGAAAAATGGGGGCAACGAGGCTACCTGTGTACATGATTGTTCTATAACACAACAACCACCCTGCAATCCAACAAAACATCATAACAAACCATTTCAACCAGAGACTAACAAACTTTAGAACCTTATAGATCACGATAAATGTTAGAAATATACTCTCTATTACTCATCTTTTAATATATTTTTTTCTACTGATACATGTCGTATATTAAAATATACATTTAAATTTAATTATATATTAATCTAATTAATTATATTCTAATCGAGTTAAATGTATATTTTTAGTGTATTACGTGACGTAAAAGAGTGTGTTATAACATTCTTCATAAAATATTAACAAACCAACCAAAATTATAGGACCCAAATCAATACCTTGGTGCCGATGTTGTCCAAAGGATCAGAGACAGCTGATTTTGAATCACATGGCTCACCCTGGCAACTACAGAAAAATAAAGTGGGCAAAATTTTAATAAAACGGCATCAAATTTTTTTTTAAGGAAAGGAAGAAAAAAAAAACATAAACAATTATACCTGAGATGCCACCGAAAAGTTCTAACGGAGTGGTCGTTGACGGCGGCGTTTAAGAGGCCGAGGCGGCGTGGCTTGGGGTAAAAAACGACGGCGTTTTGTTGCTGCATGACACGGTGATTCATCATCTTCCTTGGATTTCTATCAGCTAAAACTGCTCACAGAGATGTAAGTTTGAAATTTATCGTTATTTTTATAATAATTAAATTTTGGGAACTTGAAAACGCGCATGAACAGTTGAACAGCTCAAAATTAAGATCTGGTGATATGGTCAATACCACATACACACAGGTGTATATAGCTCTGAAATTCTCAACCACCCAGCTCTGATATCGATGAAGAGCTAACAAAAACTATAAAGGACTTTTTTTTTTAAATTTTGACCATGAAAAACATAATATAAAATCCTATAACTATCAACGAAATATCTGCGCAAATAGAAAACCAAAATCCTCAAAAAAATAAAAAATAAAAAAAGACCTTCGCAAATATAGATCTAAAAGAAAAAGAAAAAGAAAAATGCAGTCATATTTTAGAGTTTTTTTAAAATCAAAAACAAAAAAGAGTGGAACAATTTTCTTGGCGAAGCAGACGTGGAAAATCAAATGGAGAAAGGTGTTTGGTGTAAGAATTGATGGAAGGAGTACCTGAACAGAAATTCTTCTCCAATATTATTCACAAAAAAATTGAACCAACAGTAAAATATTGAACGAAAATAGAGCAGAAAAGGGTTAAGCCAAGACAAAGAGTATGGGAAGGGTGAACAGGTTGTGGTTTATACAGCACGAGTGAACAAGAGAGAGAGAGCCAAAGAAGAGAGAAAAATAAAAGTGAGGGCGTGGATGGGGTCATGGGGTGCAGAGGAATTTATACAGCACGAGTGAACAAGAGAGAGAGAGCCAAAGAAGAGAGAAAAATAAAAGTGAGGGCGTGGATGGGGTCATGGGGTGCAGAGGAATTTGTTCAACCACACTTTGTTTTATATTTTATTTTATTATTCATATTAACTAATTAATTTAATTATCTTTTATTGTTCGGTTTTTCGGTGTGTTTGACTGTTTAGCATGCATTTAATATTTTGAGAGTTTTTTTATTAGTATTAAACGGTTATTTTCATTTCATGCGGGCGGTGCCTCCCGCGAGATATCACATCGATTTTCCCAACAAACTAAACCTCATCTTTTTATTACTTTTTGTAAGGGAAAATCATTTTTATATCAGTAAATTTGATATTTTATAAAGAAATTGTACGTTAATACACTGTATTTTGAGGTAAGTTAGAAACAAAAATAGATAAAAAAAGTTTAATGAATATTTGAATATTTTTTTAACAAATTATATATAGAGGGTTAAATTTTATTTATACAAGAGGATTATTATGTAAAAATAATAATAAAATATAGTTATGTATGAATCAATTACAATATTAATCACAATAATCAATTAACCATAAAATCAATCACAATTTCAATTATGCTAACATTTCTCCTCAAACTCAAGAAGGTGTAGAGAGAACCAACTTGAGGTTGAAAACCAGAGTGCATAACCGATTAAGATGATGAGTTTTGGTAAACATATCGGCTGACTGGTCAAGAGTTCTAATGAAAATGAGATGAAGAGCACTACGAAGAATGTGTTGACGAATGAAGTGACAATCGATCTCAATATGGTTGGTGCACTCATGAAAGACATTATTGTGAGCAATCTAAATATCACTCCTATTATCATAATAGAGAGCAATAGAAGAGGAGTGAAATAAACCCAAGTCATCAAGAAACCAACGTAACCAAAATATTTTGGAAGTGGTGTCAGCAAGTACCCGATACTCTACTTCAGTACTGGAACGTGCAGTTAAAGTATGTTTCTTGCTTTGCTATGAAATAAATGCATCACCAAGATAGATATAATAGCCAGTAGTGGATCGGTGACCGTTGGGATCTTCACCCCAATGAACATCAGAATAAGTTTGGAGGACCAGTGAGGAGTTGGCTGAAAAATGAAGCCCATGAAACAGAGTCTTTTCTATATATTGAATAATACGAAGAACAACAGCATAGTGAGTAGTGCATGAAGCTGACATAAACTAACTGATTAAATGAACAACATATGAAATATATGGACGAGTAATAGTAAGATAAATTAAGTTACCAACAAGCTACCGATAAAGAGTAGGATCATCGAGTATAATACCATCCAGAGGTGTAAACCTGACATTAGGTTCGAGAGGAGTGTATTCGGTGCCACTGTCTGAGAGACTAGCTCGAGAAATAAGATCCGAAACATATTTAACTTGAGACAAATAAATACCATTAACAGCTGAAAGAACCTCAAGACCTAGAAAATAAATGAGAGGGCCAAGATCTTTTAACTCAAAATTGTGGCTTAAGGATGCTTTAAGATTAGTAATACTAGAAGTATCATCATCAGTAATGATCATATCATCAACATAAAGAAGCAGTAACATGGTGTCACTATCAATCTTTTGAATGAAGAGAGTTGAATCATGAAGACTAGAGGAGAACCGAAGCTGACTGATGGTGGAACTGAATTTAGCAAATCAGGCTCGAGGATCTTGTTTAAAACCATACAAGGCTTTGCGAAGAAGATAGACCTTGTTAGGTGGACAAGAATAACTAGGTGGTGGTCACATATAGACTTCTTCTTCCAAGTCACCATTGAGAAAAAACATTCTTCACATCCATCTGATTAAGAGTCTAGTTGCGAGTGACAACAATAGCAAGAAGAGTACGAACAGAAGTGAGACGAGCAACTGGAGCAAAGGTTTCTTCATAATCAATCCCATATTCCCGAGTAAAGCATTTGGCCACCAAGAGCGCTTTATAACAATCAACAGACCCATCAGAGTGAGTTTTAATCTTATAAACTCATTTACATCTGAAAAGAGTATTATCAAAAGGAAGATCAATCATTTCTCAAGTACCATTATTCTCCAAAGCATGTAATTCTTCATTTATACCTTGTTGCCAACGAGGGTCAGTGGATATCTTTGGATATGACTACGGTTCTTGAGGGTGAAACATAGTAGAAAAGCAATGATACTTATGAAGATAGATGGAAAGGTTTCTTACTAGAGAATGACAAATAACAGTGTTAGATGCAGAATCAACAGTCAGGATAATATCAACGGGATAAGTTGAGACTTCAGACAATGGTGAGAACTCATAGGGAGAATTGGAAGAGAAACTTATAGGCAGAGAACCTATCTCAGACACATTTGAAGACTCCATATCATAATCAATTGGAAAAAGATCAATAGATGGTATAGTAAACAAGGGGGTAGAAGTGAAAGGAATGAACTTGAATTGAGATAGTGAGGAAAGCATAGTATCTTCCCAAAAAATAACATGATGAGAAATACGAATGCACTGAGAGACTGGATCCCAGCAGCAATAGCCCTTGTGTTTAGTACCATAGCCAAGGAAGCGACAGAGACGGGCATAGAGTTCAAGCTTAGTGTGCTCATGGAGTTGAAAAAGAACAAAATAGGCATAACCAAAAACTTTGAGTTGGAGGTATATTGTGAAGACATTCATAAGGAGATACATTACCAAAAATAGAAGAACGAAGATGATTGATAACATTGAGAATAGTAAGAGCAACTTCACCCCACATACAATCAGGACAAGACGAGAAAATGTTTCCTTTTAGCACAACTATTTGCAATTGGAATTGGCAATAAGTAATGGTTTTGATGATATCAAATAAGAAAGATTATGGTTGTGCAAAGATCAAGTTCCAAGACTCTTCAAGTTTAGCTTATAGGACTTAGATCTTGTGTAAAGGTAAATAGGAATCACACTAAGCTCAACTCAATTTTAAATATTTACAAATAGTTTTCACATGCTAAAATGTCCAACAAACAAGTTTTGAAAAATTAGTCTTGGTGGTTGTTCAAATCTATGAAAAATAGTCAAGTTTGTGTTTTGTAAAATAAACCTTTGGTTATTCTTTTGATCATATCTTTCAAATATTTTGAGTTTTGATCTAAAACTTATTTCATATGAAAGTAGACTCAATGATCTTTCTAATGAGTGGTTATTTATTTTAAACAGATGAGAAATGAAGAAGTTATGAACATTTAAAGTCAGTTTTCAAAACTAGAGTGCCATAATCGATTATGGAATATCCATAACCGGTTATTCACCAAGTCAGAAGCGTTTTTCATATTTTTAAAGCAAATAACTGATTATGAAATTCTCATAACTAGTTATTCACTAAGTTAGGAACCAATTCTTATGTTTTTCTAAAGGCTCCTAACCGATTAGGTCATTTCCCTAATTGATTATTGTGAAAATGAAGAGGCAATTTCTAAAGCTCCTAACCAATTAAGTCATTCTCCTAATTAGTTATTTGATAAGTCATAGGCATTGCCTCTTTCTTTTTAAAAAGCCTAACAATTAGGCAACTTATTTAATCGATTATTGAGGTGAAACAGAAGCACCTCTAATGTTTTAAAAAGGCCAATAACCGATTAGGCCATTTGTCCTAATTGGTTATTGAGTGAAATAGATATGCAGGATTTCTTTTTATATATATCATAACCAATTATATGATTGCCAATAATCGGTTATACTTATTCAAATAACCAATTAGGAGAAATCAATAACCGGTTATCTGGAAAGGTTGAAAGCACGTCCAACGGCTCTATTAAGAGCATTTAATGTTTCCAACTGTCCCCAATGGCTCTTAATTGCATTTGGTTATAAATCTAAGTTGTTGGGCATCAAAGAAATGTTGGAGAACAATCAGAAAATTACTATTGAGCATTAAATTCGTGTTTCACTATCTATTTCTCCAAACCTTTGTTTTAAGCTTTCAAGTATGAATCCTTTATACCCATACAACTTCAATTTTGTATTATCTACTCTTAAAAGAGTTTCATTTTATCTACACGTTGTTTAATCTGTAAAGAACGTGAGGTATCCTTCTAGATAAAAGAGTGAGGTATCCCTTAGTTGTAAAGAGGGTGAGGTATCTCTCTAAAGAAAAGGGTGAGGTATTCCTTGGTTATAAAGAGGGTGAGGTATCCTTGTTTAAGGCTCAAACACAAGGGTGAGGTATCTTAAGGTGTGTTGAGTGCTCTCAGTTGTAAAGGTTGTCAAGCACTTGTTGAAACTTGAAGATATAGTGAAAAATCTCGAGTGGTTGCTTGAGAACTAGATGTAGGCCACAAGTGGATTGGTGACTGAACCAGGATAAATCCTGTGTTTAATCTTCTCAACTTTATCTCTTTACTTTGTGCTATAAATTTATATGTTTGCTTGAATACTTTCTATCTTGGCTTATTTATTTGTGAGTGATTTACTCGATCTCATTTATCTATTCACTTCAATCAAACAATAACTTCAACGAAAATTAGTTTACAAGTGTTTTGTGAAAGATTTGTGAAAATATTTTATAAACTCAATCCACCCCCTCTTGAGCTTGAGGCCACTTGGTAACACTATTTTGCTGAGATGTACTAGGACATAAAAACTCAGAAAGGGTACTTTCTTCAGTAAGAAAAATGAGTAGTTTTGAATCGCAATATTTAGAGGCATTATCACGACGAAAAACCTTAATTGTCTTTGAAAACTGAATTTTAATAATAGTGGCAAATGAAATTTAGATTTGGGGAGGTTCAAAATGGTTTTTCATTAAATATATCCAAGTAAGACATGAATAGTCATCAATGAAAATCACAAAATATCGACAACCTCCTATAGTGGGTGTAGGAGCTAGACCCCAAATATCAGAGTGCACAAGATCAAAAGAAAAAATAGAAATGGAAGTACTTTTATTAAAAGATATGGTAGGTTGTTTAGTTATTTGACAAGAAGTACAGTATAAAGACTCTTCTTCAACAGACCCTAAAACACCTTGAGAAATGAGAAGATGTAGTTTACTAAGAGAATTGTGACTAAGACGTTGATGCCACAGTTGAAGAAGAGAGGAAGTAGAAGCAACTTAGAGAGTTGACACAGGAAACAGAGGAACATGGAGGGTAGTGAGCTCAAACAATCATCCAACTTTACAACCACTCCCAATGATCTACCCTCTACGTGGATCTTGCACAGAACAACCAGCAGAAGAAAAGATAAGAATATAACTAAGGTCACATAATTGGCTGATAGAGTAGAGATTAAAATTTAATTTGGGAATAAGGCAAGTGTCTAATAAGGTAAGGATAGGTAGGGAGATGAGACCCTTTTGACTTACTCCCATAAGAGATTCATCAGTAATATGAATAGAATTAATACCATTTCTAGAGGAATGGAAAGAAAAGGCATATGCTGATTAAGTAATATGATTACAGCATGCAGAATCAAAATACCAACAGTTATTATTTGGTGTAGTTGGTAAGGCAATAGGAGTGTTACGAGATTGAGAAAAGACTTGCTTAAGAAGAGACTCAAGATTAGTAGTGGAAAGAGACATCTTAGAAGTAGAGGAAGAGGCATCGTCAGCAAATGAAGCTGTAAACATAGGCTTGGAGGAGGAACTGGGACGACATTGAAACTTACTTTGATCAAGTTTGGTGGTCGAATATGACACTACTCAATCAAATGTCTTAGAAGTTTGCAGTATCTACATATCAGAGAAAGGCAGTTGGGAGCAATATGACCCTTCCTTTTACAAGTTCGATACTCTATAGTGGGACATTCAAGAAGAGCATGGCAAAGTTTATGATAGTGACAACAAAATTTGCTCTTCTGATGAGTAATTGTAAAGGCCAAATCTGTTTTAGGTCGAAGAATACTAAATCTAGTTTCTTCTATCTTCAGACAAGGAAGGACATCCTCAAGTGTGGGCAGGGGATCTTGATATGTAGAGATGCTCGAACAGGCTCATAGTCATCAGTGAAAGTCATCAGAAACTGGATGAGCCTGATGTGATCATAGTACTCCTCATACAACTTAGCATCATTTTCATGCTTCAAGGTTGGTTCACACAAAATCAATTGATCCCAGATAACTTCCATTCTAGCCAGAAACTCATACACAACTTATCCGGACTCTTGTTTCAAACTGTTGAGTTCCTTCAGTAGTTGATACTGATAAGACAAATTAAAAATTGTATATCGATTCTTCAGATGATCTCATACCTCTTTGGTAGTGTTAAAGCATCTAAATTACAAATGAATACTGGAAGTAAAGGTATTTCGAAACCAGGAGATAATCTAATGATTTTTGTTATCCCAATCCTCTAATTTGTCAGCAAACTTCTCATCAATATCATTCTGCAAGTAATATCACTTGTGACATATCGTCAAAGTTTCTTCGGCCTTTCAGAAAGCCACGCATGGCCTCAACCCAGTGGAAGTAATTCAAACCATTAAGTAAAATTGGAATGGACTAATCAACATCATACTTTTTCATAGTAACAAAGAAGAACAATAGCAAAAAAAAAAAGAGCACTTTTGGGGCTAATTGACAGAAAAAGACCTCAAAAATAGAAAGATCTCACCATAAAAACCTTGGGAAGGAGGTTTAGTGCCACGTCAATAAGACACGCCAGTGTCACATCAGCACAGGTGGACACATAAGCATTAAGGTGGCACGTCCATTGCAATGGGTCCATATTAGAGACGAGTTACAGGTCACGGAGCAGGTCACGAGTCAAACACGCGGCTGGGTATCCAGAGCGTGAACCATATGCACAGAGAAGGAGTTGGAGTGTGGCACGACGGATGATGGTGAAATTTTGTCTGCCGGTTGATCGACAGACGACAATTCCAATGGTGCCGACGGTGTCGAAAATAGAGGTTCGAGTTACTACGAACCAGAAACGACAATGGTGAGAGATTTTGACTGCAGTGAAAAATAGTGAGGCTTATCGGAGAACGACAAGGTGCCGGTGAGCAGAAGGATTGGACCAAGAACTTAGGCGCTCTGATACCAAGTTAGAAACATAAACAAAAAAAAAGATTGATCAATATTTGTATATTTCTGAACAAATTGTATACAAGAGGCTTAACCTCTATTTATATAAAAGGACTACTATATAGAAAAGGAAAATAATAAAATACAATTATGTACAGAATCAATTACAATATCAACCACGCTAATCAATCAACCCTAAAATCAATCACAATGTCAATCATGATAACAAGGTGAAACAGGCATACTATATACTGATGTGAGAGAAGTATAAGTTGGGTATCAAATTCTGGATATATAAATAGCGAGAGTTTTTTTGGTAATGAAAGTAGTAGAGTAAATACTAAAGAATAATGTTGGGTGTACAATAACTCCAAACACCTCGGTGTACATTTATATGAGGTGACAAAATTAGAATAAGCGTAAATAGAAAATAGGGTGTGTTTTATTGACACACATTTTTATCTATTTACATTTCTTTTAACTATTTTTAATGTTGATATCCTAACTACCCTAAGGGAGGATTCTATGGTGTACCTAAAGGAATTTTGGTATATGATGCACCACTCAAAATAACCTCCAATAATAGGTCAGCCAATTTTTTTTTTATGTAAACTCAATTGTGAAAGGTGAATTCTTTAATGGACTAGCTGACCGGTGGGCACGTGAGAGTGGAGTTTCGCCCAAATGTGACATTTCCTCCTAGAAGGGTAATCCTTGTAAGTTTCTCATAGATGCCTGAGTTAAACCCTCTTCAAAAATATTTTCTCGGTGCTTGAAATCAAAAGGAAATACATCTTTTCCAAAATCTGGTTCGGGATAGTCGTCAACTTCCCCTCGTGTATCTTTCGAAGATCTTCATATTTTCGATGAGTTGGTTTCTGGGTGACGGAGATGGTTACAATGTTCCTAACAAGTTTTTGAGCATCAATGTGACACTTGTCGAGATTATCAAATTTAAATCAATTTATAACCGATTTACCAAAACTACTTGTAGCATAAGGTAACACCGGATCGAGCCCGTAGATCACTCTAATTATGAAGTCAGATTAAGAGGTTAATAAACAGGGGGGAAAGTTTTGCAAGATTAAACAACAAAGAACAATTAAAATGAGTAAACAAGATTGAGAAAACAACCAATCCAAGAGAATTAACAAATCTTGATTTTAATCCATCCTTGATCTTTATAAATCCGTTCAACTATCAACCAAATCTTTGGTCTTAGATCACATCAAGACGCCTCTCAATGATCCATGGATCTTCTACTAGAAACGCTTCTAGAATTCAATTAATTAAGATTAGACAAATTAAGCATCCATCCAAAACTCAAATTAACTTGAAAACCAAGATCCAACCAAGCTAAATATTTCATCAAACACCTTTAATAAATTATTTAACCTCTGAATTCATCTCTTGGCATATGATAATTACGCAATTAACATATGCAAATCCCAATCAAATTAAGCATTAAATCGAATTAAACAAGAGAAGAAAAGAAAAAGAAACTTGATTAATAGATGAACGTATAACAATTAAAACAAGATCTCAAGATTAATCATCAAGATTGTCAATCTCTTGGATTGATTAAAGAAGTTTAGCTCTCCATAGCCATCACCATTGAAGAACCTTCAAGAACCATGAAAAATAACAAAGAGAGAAAAGGAGAGAAAGAGAATAAGAGAAATCTTCAAAATCAAAAACTAACACTTTTATTATAACAATACTTCTATATAGAAGCTCTACATGTTACAATGATCTGCATAGCCTCCCTTTTATAGAGGGTTAAAGATACAAAATGTCAAAGGAGGCTGAGTCATGGTGGTTGGTGGAGTAGATGGAGAAGGTGGAGTAGGTGGAAAATGTTGAATGACTTTTTGGTGAGTAGAAAATTCTGGAGATTCTTTGTCTCCGAAATCATGCAGCTCTAAAGTCATTGCATTCGTCATTTTTGAGCCAAGTGGTCTTCACGAAGATTGTATCTCTGGATCTTAGCTTTCAAATGGCTTTGGTTTGAGTCCAATATCATTTCTATAGCTCCAGATATATTCAAATTACTGCACACTGCTCAGGCCCAGTCGCAGCTCCTCTATTCTGACTTCCAAGCCCAATATCACCTCCAAGAAGTCTGAATCAGGAAGAGTATTCAACATGAAAGTTGTATATTTAAGTCTTAACTATCAACCATCAAAATTTCAGCCTATTATACAACTTTCACTACGAGCAGTGTAATGAACAGTACACAAAGGTCATTCTGCCAGGAGCAACACGTTAGTTCTTGATTCAATGCCAATTTGAGCCATCCAAACATGTGATTGAGTCTTTGATATCTTCATGAATATTGTAGAGATCTCTCTTATCTTTAAAATGACATAAGATTCACCTTAAACATCCACCTACAACCCAAGATATGACCCAAATACAAGATTAGTGTAAGACGTAAATCATGCTGAAAAATTCAATTAAATCTATTTTGAGTTCAAAACATACAAAACATAACCAAACTTAATTTATTAAGTGCAAGGAGAGTGTAAATGACTAAAAATGAAGGCTTATTAATGCATCAAATATATGAACATCAAATTCCCCCACACTTAGCTTTTTGCACTCCTGGGCAAAACACACAAAAACAAAATGAAAAAGACTCAAAAGTTAAACATTCTAAAAGACTCAATTTCTAATAATATTTAAGAATGAAGAGCAATTAATAATTCAAGTGATCAAAACATTTATGAGGTAACACATCTTCACATCTCAAATCAACAAGTAAGGAGACTTCAATTGAAAAGCATGAGTAAAGAATGATAGATCCTCACAGAATTCACTCTCAATCTCTCAAGTGTTTAAAAGGTAGGTATTACACTCAATTCAACTCATGAAAATTGTACTACCATAAGCTTGCTTATCTTCTACTTCTCCACTACTCAGAACACATGCACACACAAATCATGAGGACTTTATTCAAGGTTGTAATGGGGTTAAGGTAAAGGAGAATGTAATATGGATATGACAAGTTAAACACCAAAGAGAATAAAAGAACATGAAAGCTGAGTTCAATTATCGATCATGAAAGTTCATCCCAACTTCATCTAATACAAATTCCCTTTACATATTATTTTTCCTTCCTTTATTGCCTTGTTGACCCTTTTTTTTTCTTTTTTTTTTTCCTTTTTTCTTTTTTCTTCAAAAAGAACATCATATATACATTTTTCAACCATTCTCGCATACACACCCCCACACTTGTTCATGAACTCATCCAATGACAAAGCTAATGTTCTCTTATTCCCTAAGACTAAGTAAGAACATGGTTTTTTTTTTCATTTAAGAAACATAACGAGTTCGAGACAAAGAATAATCAAATAAGCTCAAATGGGTTAAGCAAGGGGAAATATGCAAGGTTGGCTGTTTGGTTAAACTAGCTAATTATAAAAGAGGGCCTCAATCATGTTCATGCATGCAAGTGAAATGTAGCTTCAAAAAGAATCAAAGCAAGTTCTAGAGTGATCATTAACATGAGTGAAAATCACACAAGAAAGAAGAGAATGACATAAATGTTGAATCCATCCATTAGGCTCAAAATCTCACAAGGTATGCATCCATCAAACTTAATTCATCAATTCAATCATCCATCACCAAGCATATCAGTTCAAGAAGGAAGAAAAGTTATTCAATCATGCAATGAACCTTTTTTTTTTGTTTTTTTTTACAACAAAACAAAACAAAAAAAATGCTAAAATCTCTTCCCCACACTTAATATAACATTGTCCTTAATGTGAAAGAGGGAGATAGAAAAGAGTAACACAACCTGATAAGAAGTGAATCAACGCCAAGTAGGAAAAGAAATACACTGTCAGTGCCACATCAGACCTCTACCACCAATTAAGATGCGTCTCAAGAGTAGAATTACTCCTTACTCTGCCATCCTTAATCGGTTAGAAAATTACTGACAAACATATAAACACAATAAACATATTAATACATACATACATTTTTTTACACAACTCTACACACGACAAACATAAACACACTTACTAAATTTTTTTTTTTTTGTCACACAACTATCCTTCCCCCCAACCAGATCATAACATTGTCCTCAATGTTAAAAAAAAGAGAAAGGAAAAAGATAGAGGATAGTACCTGTTACTGCAATTACGGAAAAGAGAAACCTCACACAAATATAAACAGAAACAAAGTACGATAACTAAAGATAAAGGAAAGTCATAGATGAAGTGTCGTCACACCATTGTTTCTTCTTTGCCGCTCTCCCTTGTTGTTGTCTCGCTTCTTCTTGTCTCCCGACCAATCTATCCGGGTCACCTGGATCAGTTCATAAACAAAGGCTTCCAATTTATCAATTAACTCATCAACAAGTGGAAGCCGAGATAAGGAGTTGTCTTGCGAAAGGTGTGACAAATTTACGTTCCACAAAGACATGGTCAACAAAAGATAACAAATTATCAAAGAAATTATTAACATTCAACAAACCTATGGGTTTATGGTGGATGTTCATTAGGCCCAAGAAACAATTTGAAAGACTTCTTCCAAAGTACCAAAACCACCAGGTAAGGCTATGAAGGCATCGAGTTTTCAAGCATTGCCGCCATTCGTGCATGCATAGATGATACTTGAATTTCTGTCCAATTGTCTTTCCAACAAAGTTCCTTCGAGTTAAAGGTTCAGGAATGACACCTAAAACCTTGGACCACCTCTTAGAAATGCAGACAAGGATACAAATTTCCCCCATTAACCCAAGGCAACCTCCCCATATACTACACGAATGTTCCTCGCAAGTAAGTGTTCTACCAAGAGTGGTTCTTTGCGTTGACAAACTCTAAACTCTTCCCATAATGTGTCCCACAAAATACATAGATACTAACAAGTCTACGAACAGAAGAAAAAGAAGCTCCCTCCATCTCTACACTCACACTCTCTGTGAATGATTAAGAGTTGCAGGAAAGTGAAGAAAATGGAGTGTTTAAATAGGAAAGAGAATAGAAAAAAAAATAATAGCTCCTATATGAGTAGGTTGGCTGTTGTCAGAAAACTTTTGAATTTTTTTTTTTTTTTTTTTTTGTTTTTTTTTGTTTTTGTTTTTTTTTTTTTATGTTTTGTTTTGTTTTGTTTTTTTAAATAATAAATGCATAAGATAATATATACAGATTGTTGTGATTGTGGCTCACATCTTCCTCTGGTTTTACGTCCAGAAACGGCTTAAACGCCTTCTATGAGTCGGGGATAGGCTTCCCATCCAATTTTCTTATAAATTGGCAAACACGGTCTTTTGAGTCGATTCAAAGACTATAACGCTCTTGCTCGTCCTTGAAGAGATTCCACAAACGAAGAAGTTCACGCCGCACAATTCCACAAGAATGCGTCTCAAGAGTCAATAAGATGTTATCTAATGACTCTTACTCACCCCATTCTTAATGAAGAATATTTTATCTTCTCTGCTTTTGACGTAAACCATTCCCAAAGAACGACATCGCGTGTTGCAATTCCATCGTGCACACTTGTAACAAACGTGCATTCTTTTTACTCTTCTCTTTTTCGAAAATGAACTTTTACCGAGACCAGGCATGTATCGGACAAATGAATTGGAAGATTCACCAGCTAAACGAACCTTTGCTTCTATTATTCAGCGTATATCTTCTGGGATGCCCTTGTACATTAACAGTCTCAATCTCTCACACCTAACTTTGTAAATTTTGGTTAGAACATTTTTATGAACAGAAGGGAAATACTTTTTTAGATTTGAAAGAATGACATCCATTTTGAAAGAGAAGAAATCAGTTATTATGGGAAACTGAAAGACAAACCGACTCGAGAGTCACGGAGTACCGTTATTCGCCGTTTAACCGGGAACTGAAAGAACTGCAAAAAGAAGAAGCAAATTAAAATAAATTCTACTCATAACAAGGATTAGAAAGGGATATGGATTCTACCTCAACAGCTTGATGTTCCAGAAATGGTTTGAGTCTTTTTGCTTTATAAAATTTGTTTTTTATTTGTTTTTTATTTGTTTTTATTTTTTATGCATCATTTATTGATTCCGCAAGTCATGCAAGTGCAATTTGCGTAACTTGGAAGCATCATTTTTCTTTCAGAAATGGACCCCAATTTTTGACAATATTCGCAACTTTTGTAAAAAGTATAACTACCCTTGAATAATATGGCCAATGAAATCCATACTGCAAGATTTTGCAGCTGTTTCCTTTGAAGAAAAATGACCTCCACATGCTTCTGAATGACAAAATTCAATGACACTACTTACCTCATTGTCGGATACAAATCTCCAAAAGATTTGATCAGGACAATAATTGAACAAATATGGGTCAGCACAATAGAAAAAAAATTTTTTTAACTCAATCAATTTTTTTTTTTTGTCCATTGAGGCGGCATCTTACTCATCAAGTGGGGTAGACGACTTCTTGCAAGTGGACCTCCTCCAAAATATCCTCTTGAGCTCCCTCATAAAATGGTTTGAGGCGATGTCCATTGACCGTGAAAGCTTTTGTAGTAGTCTCACTTGTAACACACGCACAAAGACCATAAGGAAAAATCTTAGTAACAACAAATGGACCAAGCCACCTAGATCTGAGCTTTCCGGGCATGAGTTTGAGGCGGGAGTTATAAAGGAGAACTTTTTGACCAATCTTAAATGTTTTTCTCATGATCTTCTTATCATGGAAGGCTTTAGTCTTCTCTTTATAAAGTTTGGAACTCTCATAAGCCTCCAGGCGGATCTCCTCCAATTCCTGCAACTGTAACTTCCGCTCTATGCCTGCTTAATTTAGGTCCAAGTTACACCTTTTTACTGTCCAAAATGCACGATGCTCAATTTCCATTGGCAAGTGACATGCTTTGCCAAAAATAATCCGATAAGGAGACATCCCAATCGGAGTCTTATAGGCGGTCCTATAAGCCCATAAAGCATCCTCAAGCCTTTTGCTCCAGTCCTTTCTGTTAGATTGAACTGTTTTCTGAAGTATCTGCTTGATCTCTCTGTTGGAAACCTCGGCTTGCCCATTAGTCTGGGGATGGTAAGGTGTAGAAACTCTATGCAAAACTCCATACTTTTTCATCAAGGCTTCCATGCTTCGATTACAAAATGCGAACCCTGATCACTAATGATGGCTTTTGGGACTCCAAACCTACAGAAAATATGTGATCTAACAAAATCCACAACAACCTTGGAATCATCATCCGAGTGGCTTTTGCCTCCACCCATTTAGATACATAATCCACAAAGAAGCAAAATGTAAACAAAACCAAATGACACAGAAAAGGACCCATAAAATCAATACCCCAAACATCAAATATTTCACGAACAACAAAGGTTGTTGGGGCATCTCATTCCTACGAGAAATATTCCCTGTTCTCTCGGCATTGTTCACAAGATTTACAAAACAAATATGCATCACGAAATAGAGTGGGCCAATATAATCCGAGTCCAAAACTTTCCTAGTCATGCGAGTAGGTCCAAAATGTCCTCCACAGGCAAGTGCATGACAAAAACTAAGAACAGAATCAAACTCATGATCAGGAATACATCTCCTAATGACTTGGTCACTACAAAATCTCCACAAATAAGGGTCATCCCACACATAATATTTTAACTCACTTTTCAGTTTATCAATTTGTGCCTTAGTAAAATATGCAGGTAGTGCTCTAGCAACCAAGAAATTAACCAAATCTGTAAACCAAGGGATGTTACCTTGCATCTTGAAAAGTTGTTCATCAGGGAAGGCATCATGGATAGGAGAAGAATCTGCCTCTCTTTCAATCCGACTCAAGTGATCTGCCACCAGGTTCTCTGCTCCACTCTTATCTCTGATATCAATATCAAACTCCTGTAAGAGTAACATCCACCTAATCAACCTTGGCTTTGCATCGGGCTTTTTCAGGAGAAACTTCAAAGCTGCATGATCTGAAAATACAACCACTCTAGAACCAAGCAAATATGATCGAAATTTATCTAAAGCAAAAACAATTGCTAAAAGTTCCTTTTCGGTTGTAGTGTAGTTGGCTTGTGCAACATCTAAAGTCCTCGAAGCATAGGAAATGACATGAGGTACTTTGCCGACTCTCTGTGCAAGGACAGCTCCCAATGCATAATTAGAGGCATCACACATGAGTTCAAATGGGAGTGTCCAATTTGGTGGTTGGATGATAGGAGTGGTGGTCAAAGCTCCTTTAAGGCAATCAAAAGCCTCTCTGCACTTGCCATCAAAATCAAAAGCAACATCTTTCTGCAACAAGTTAGACAGGGGAAGGGCCTTTTTGCTGAAATCCTGAATGAACCGCCTATAGAAACCTGCATGACCAAGAAAAAAAACGAACCTCTCGCACGCAAGAGGGGTAAGGCAATTGGGAAATAACATCAATTTTAGTAGGATCTACTTCTATACCCTTCTGAGAAATGATATGGCCTAAGACTATGCCCTATTCTACCATAAAATGACACTTCTCATAATTAAGAACAAGATTAGTCTCAATGCATCGATGCAAGACTCTATCCAGACTATCTAAACATGCATCAAAGGAAGAGCCATAAACAGTAAAATCATCCATAAACACATCCATGCAACTCTCTAAAAATTCAGAGAAGATACTGACCATACACCTTTGAAAGGTTCCCGGAGCGTTGCATAGACCGAAAGGCATTCTCCTGTATGCAAATGTTCCAAATGGACAGGTGAAAGTGGTCTTCTCTTGATCTTCTGGGGCTATATGAATCTGAAAATAGCCCGAATATCCATCCAAGAAACAGTAATGCGACTTGCCGATCGCCTCTCCAACATCGATCAATGAAAGGCAATGGAAAATGATCTTTCCTAGTGGCCTCAAGCCGCCTATAATCAATGCACACTCGCCAACCGTTACCGGATTCTTGTGGGTAGGAGCTCATTGTTCGATTTGCAATTCATCGTGACTCCGATTTCTTTGGAACCACTTGCACCTTGGGCTCACCCATTTACTTGTCGAGATATGGGATAAATAATGTCGACTTATAATGACTTGGTCACTTCCTTCTTCACCACATCCAGAATCGGGATTTAGTCTCCTTTGGGGCTGCCTCACTTTGGTACCTTCCTCCAATAAAATCCTATGCATACATGTGGAGGGACTAATACCAGGAATGTCCGCAAGTGTCCATCCGATGGCCCGCTTATGTCGCTTCAAAACCTGCAGTAATTTTTCTTCTTGTTCGGTTGTAGATTCCTAGCGACAATCATCGGCACTTCTCACCATCTTCCAAATATGCATATTTAAGGTGGTCCGCAAAGTCTTTAGCTCTAAGGATGGGGGATGCACAATAGAAGGCAAGACAAGCTATTTGAAACAAGCAACTCAAGAAAGATTAAATTCGACATAATTTTGACTCATATTTTTATATCTTTGCATCAGTCAAACAAGCACTGCATCATCACTCACAACGCATAAATCTCAAAGACATGCAAAGACATGGTTCAAGATATCACGGTTAACACATATATCATAAGTGATGAGAATCCATAAAGTTAGCAATATCAGGGAATTCAACACTCATATCAGCATAAGTATCATCAACCAGCATTTCAATCACATCAACATGAAAAACTGAATGCTCCTCAAGGGGATGTCTCATGGCATCAAAAATGTTAAATTGTACCACATCTCCACCAAATTCCATAGAAAGGGTGCCAGCATGCACGTCTATCTTGGTTTTGGTCATTTTTGAGGAATGGTCTTCCTAGAATCAATGGAGCATGATTTGTTGAAGACTCATCTTCCATGTCCAGAATGTAGAAGTCCGTTGGAAAAATTAGCTCATTTACTCGCACCAACACATCTTCCAAAGACTTCTGCAGGTGAGCGGTAGTCTTGTTTGCTAGCTGAATCACTATACCAGTGGGGTGTAAGGTGCCAATGTTCAAAGACTTATACACTGACGTAGGCATGACATTAATAGAAGCACCCAAATCTAGCATTGCATGGTCAAACTTGGAATTACCTATAGTGCAAGGGATTGTGAAAGTTCCAGGATCTTTACATTTCTTTGGCATGCTTGGCTGAATCATCGCAGAAACATTTCGCCCATACTGACTTTCTCAGTACCTTAAGTCTTCTCTTGTGAGTACACAACTCCTTGATAAATTTGGCATACTTGGGAATTTGTTTGATTGCATCTAGGAGGGAATATTGATTTTCACCTTCCCGAATGTCTCCATGACTTCCTTCTCTGTTTCCTTGCGCTATTTATCGCTTGACCGTGTCACTCTGTTTGGGAAGGGTAGTGGAATGTTCAAGTCTGAATTCTCTGCACATTTCTTCTTTATGGATCTGGGCATCTAGTTCGTGCGAATTGTGTTGTGTCTCGATCAATCTCCTCATTCCGCAATGGGAGCTCTGGTTGTGGCGGAGACTAGGACCATCAATTTCTTTGCCACTTCTCAAGGTAATAGCACTTACATTGCCTCTTGGGTTACTGACTGTTTATGAAGGCAATTGACTCGAACCTTGACTTTTCAATTCACTCACGGTGGTGGCCAATTGCCCAATCTGAGTTTGCAGGTTCTGGATGGTGGCATTGACATTCTGCTGGAATTGAATATTATTTGTGGCCATTTGTTTCATCAAATCTTCCAATGATGGCTCGGATGGATTGGTTGTAGGACTTGGCAACATAAGGGGCACCGCACGGTGGCACAGTGCTTTGTTGTTGTCGAGAATGCGGTGGTTGGTATTTGTTGCTAGGACCTACAAATTGGTATCCGAATTCTTCTTCTTGTTGGGGTTGTTGTTGTTGACTAGAATTCCCATATCTCAAGTTAGGATGGTCCCTCCAACCAGAGTTATAAGTATTAGAAAATGGATCATATCTTGGTTGCTGCTGGGATTGTTGATATTGAGGTCTACTAAGAAAAATGCCGCCATCGCAATCGATCGTTTGCGAAACGCGAACCACCGTCTCCGAAGTGTGGGGCATGCATCGATAGGGATGAGATGAGCAAGAGCAAATGCCACACACCCTTGCAGAGTCTTCTCTTGTACGAAACTGGTACATGTTGTCCCACTGCTAATTGCCTCACCAACGAAGTCAATTCATCAAGTCTATGTTCCATTCTTTGTTGATCTACATGAGACGATTAAACTTCATTAACTCCTCTGGTTGAGGTAAGGACTCTTGTGCCAAATTGTTGAGCATTGGCTGTCATATTTGCTATCAAATCTCTTGCTACAGGGGTTTTATCCACCAATGCACCTCCGTGATGCGGCATCCACCATACTTCTATCCATCGGCAGTAAGCCCTCATAGAAATATTGAATCAAGAGCTGATCACTAATTTGATGGTGGGGACAACTCGAACACGGCTTTTGAATCTCTCCCAATACTCATGCAAGGTCTCACCATTTTGCCTTATACCACAAATGTCTTTTCTAATGGCAAAATCACGGATGCAGGGGAAGAACCTCTCCAAGAATAATTTCTTCATATCATCCCAACTCGTGACGTAACCTGGTGAAAGGTAAAACAGTCAATCCTTGGCTACATCGAAGAGAGAAAGGGAATGCCCTCAACTTGATATGCTCCTCGGAGATTCCATGTGGCTTCATGGTTGAACGGACCACATGAAACTCCTTTAAGTGCTTATGGGGATCTTCACCATAAGACCATGAAACTTGGGCAACAAGTGTATCAATCCAGATTTTAACTCAAGTCGGCATCAAGATTAGGATATTGAATGCACAAAGACCGGTAAGTTACATCGAGGAGCAAAGAAGTTCTTTAAGGGTCCTATTTTGCTGTTATCGGCCATGATTTTAGAATCACCTAAGATCTCAAGTGCACTTTCGATTCAATGTCACAACTAAATTCAGACTCAATTCTTTCACTTAGCCTACGAGTCCTAATCAACCTATGCAATGTTCTATCAATCTCAGGATCAAATTCAAGCAAGATATCAGGATTAGACCTAGTCATGCGCTAATCAAAACACAAAAATAAAATAAAATAAGTAAACAAGTAAAATACACTAGACAACTCTAAAAATATACCAAAATAAATCTAATTGACTAATGAAATGATTTTTTAAAAATTATAGGACTTGTACAGCATGAAAACTACACAAAAATGAAACTAAAAATTGTAATAAAAAATATTAAAAAATTGAAAAACTGGTCTAAACGATGGATTTTGGAAAAAACAAGGGTCACCTCACAATTTATTGTGAGTCTTGTTTATTAGGCTGTTTTCCTTCAACTGACCAAGTTTCAGCTCATTCTGGGCACATTTTCTGTTAATACGAAATTCTTGTAAAATGACCCGTAATCACCCGTTTTCGCCTGAAATCCACCAAAACACAGTAACATAAAGGTTAGTGAGAGATTAGTAGTTAAATAAACTCTTAATAAGATTGAACAAAATCAGAATGTTCCCCGGCAACAGCACCAAAAATTTGACACTTGTCGAGATTATCAAATTTAAATCAATTTATAACCGATTTACCAAAACTACTTGTAGCATAAGGTAACACCGGGTCGAGCCCGTAGATCACTCTAATTATGAAGTCAGATTAAGAGGTTAATAAACAGGGGGAAAAAGTTTTGCAAGATTAAACAACAAAGAACAATTAAAATGAGTAAACAAGATTGAAAAACAACCAATCCAAGAGAATTAACAAATCTTGATTTTAATCCATCCTTGATCTTTATAAATCTGCTCAACTATCAACCAAATCTTTGGTCTTAGATCACATCAAGACGCTTCTCTCAATGATTCATGGATCTTCTACTAGAAACGCTTCTAGAATTCAATTAATTAAGATTAGACAAATTAAGCATCCATCCAAAACTCAAATTAACTTGAAAACCAAGATCCAACCAAGCTAAATATTTCATCAAACACCTTTAATAAATTATTTAACCTCTGAATTCATCTCTTGGCACATGATAATTACGCAATTAACATATGCAAATCCCAATCAAATTAAGCATTAAATCAATTTAAACAAGAGAAGAAAAGAAAAAGAAACTTGATTAATAGATGAACGTATAACAATTAAAACAAGATCTCAAGATTAATCATCAAGATTGTCAATCTCTTGGATTGATTAAAGAAGTTTAACTCTCCATAGCCATCACCATTGAAGAACCTTCAAGAACCATGAAAAATAACAAAGAGAGAAAAGGAGAGAAAGAGAAGAAGAGAAATCTTCAAAATCAAAAACTAACACTTTTATTATAACAATACTTCTATATAGAAGCTCTACATGTTACAATGATCTGCATAGCCTCCCTTTTATAGAGAGTTAAAGATACAAAATGTCAAAGGAGGCTGAGTCATGGTGGTTGGTGGAGTAGATGGAGAAGGTGGAGTAGGTGGAAAATGTTGAATGACTTTTTGGTGAATAGAAAATTCTGGAGATTCTTTGTCTCCAAAATCATGCAGCTCTGAAGTCATTGCATTCGTCATTTTTGAGCCAAGTGGTCTTCACGAAGATTATAGCTCTGGATCTTAGCTTTCAAATGGCTCTGGTTTGAGTCCAATATCATTTCTATAGCTCCAGATATATTTAAATTACTGCACACTGCTCAGGCCCAGTCGTAGCTCCTCTGTTCTGACTTCCAAGCCCAATATCACCTCCAAGAAGTTTGAATCGAGAAGAGTGTTCAACATGAAAGTTGTATATTTAAGTCTTAACTATCAACCATCAAAATTTCAGCCTATTATACAACTTTCACTACGAGCAGTGTAATGAACAGTACACAAAGGTCATTCTGCCAGGAGCAACACGTTAGTTCTTGATTCAATGCCAATTTGAGCCATCCAAACATGTGATTGAGTCTTTGATGCCTTCATAAAGATTGTAGAGCTCTCTCTTATCTTTAAAATGACATAAGATTCACCTTAAACATCCACCTACAGCCCAAGATATGACCCAAATACAAGATTAGTGTAAGACGTAAATCATGCTGAAAAATTCAATTAAATCTATTTTGAGTTCAAAACATACAAAACATAACCAAACTTAATTTATTAAGTGCAAGGAGAGTGTAAATGACTAAAAATAAAGGCTTATTAATGCATCAAATATGTGAACATCACAATGCTGCAAAGAAATTACTAGTTTTTATAGGTAATCCACCGTTGACTTTTTTTTAAAACAAAAAACTATCACATTTTCTCTTTTTTTTTTATTTTCTTTTCTGTCCACCTCACGGTGGAGGACGGTGACACAAGGGGGCTGGTCTAATGTGGTTCTGTGTTGGTTGGCTCATAGTGGTGGTGGATGAACGCTTAGGTGAGGCAAGGTGTCGAGGAAGGGCGAAGGTGGTTTTGGGTGTTGGATCTGGTGGTTTCGATGGTGTGACATCATGCGTGGCACGGTGGGTTAGACGGCGGAAGAAGATGACTTTAGTGTGGATCTGGTGCGTATAGGAGGCAGAGCTGCATGACTCGCAGTGGTGATGGCTTGGCTGGTGATGGTGACTGATGGTACGCTCGCCGAAGAACGCAACTACTCCACGTTTTTTGTCTTTTCTTTGGAACACTTGTTTCAACACGTTGTCCATGCTTTTGGAAGAGAATCTCTGGCGCTGGAAAAAAACTCTGACAATTTTGACCTTGTAAAGTTTGGAGTTTTTCGAAATGATGAGCTGGACGGCATCTCTGGCGATGTAGAGAGGCCTGCCGAAACTATCGACGACAGTGATCATGGCGGTCGACGAAGAAAGTGAAGGGAGGGGTGGGAGGTGGCTCTGAAAAAGAAAAAAAATGAATGAGAGAGAGAGAAAAAAAAGAAGAAGGAATTTGTTATTGTTTACCTGTTAACAAGGTTGTAGGTCAAACATAGCCACCGTTGATTGATTTTTCCACAAAATCAACTAATTTTTCTACAAAATTAATGGAAAAAGAATGTGGAGTATCCATACTCCTAATTCTTTAGGAGCATTTAAAACATCTTCTTAGGTGACTACTATTATCAAATGACAATTTCCTTGCAATTTTATTTCTTCTTATCTGATCTTTCTTTGTCACAGTCATCAAATTTGGGAAGTACATGGAGTCAGAAATGGAGAAGCTTTTATCTAATCAATCATGATTTTTTTTTACATTATTTTTTTTACATTATTCTTTATACTATTAATTACATAACTTTTTTCTCTTCAATTTTTCTTACTTAATCATAATTATTAAAAAATATAATAAAATAATATAAGATAAAAGATAAAATATCTTAATTCTTTTAGGAGCATTTAAAACGTCTTCCTAGGTGACTGCTATTATCAAATGACAATCTCCTTGCAATTTTATTTCTTCTTATCTGATCTTTCTCTGTCTCAGTCATCAAATTTGGGAAGTACATGGAGTCAAAAATGGAGAAGCTTTTATCTAATCAATCATGATTTTTTTTACATTGTTTTTTTATACTATTAATTACATAACTTTTTTCTCTTCACTTTTTCTTACTTAATCATAATTATTAAAAAATATAATAAAATAATATAAGATAAAAGATAAAATAAGAACATCATTTTTCTTAGGCTATGTTTGGATATTTAGTAATTGATGGAATCGAATGAATAATATGAGATGGGATGTGATGGAACAGAGTAAAGTTATCATTCCATTGTTTGGAAAGTTGATTGAATGGTAAGAGTTATAACTTTATTTTTCTTAAATTACCTTTATTGCAAACACACTAATTTTATTTATTTCTAACTAACAAAAAAGATTTCAATTATCTTTACATATTATCTAATGATGATATTTACTAGATACTTTTTTTCTTAATTTTTTTTGTTATTTCTTAATCTCATTTTTAATTATTTCATTCTTAATTATATAAATAACAATTTCAAAAATGCATCGTTGAGGTGAATGAGCAATGGAGACAACAACAGGAACAAAGCAAAGTGCGACAACGGAAAGAACAACAGGGTCAAAGCAAAGGCGTAGTGGAAAAGCAAGCCTGAAATAGTGGAAGAATAAACTAGAAACAGTAGAGCAAGACGAATGAGGGAGATAATAGTGTTTTAGGATATGAGGTTAATGTATTAAAATCTTAATTATAATAATAATAAAAAAGATGATTTTATCTCATACTTTCCAAATTAAGAAGAAAAAAATTAATAATTTTTTGTAGGATAAAAAAATTAATAATTTTTTATATCCATTCCACTATCATTTTATTTTATTATTTTTTAATATAATTAAATAATAAAATATATTTTTATTACATTTTATTTTTTTCTATTCTACTCAATCTCACTAATCTAAGCATGAGTCATAAGTAACTATCAGTCAAGTCAACCACCTAACCTCGAACGTCCTCATCCAGCTTCTCATAATTACTAAGGCTATGCCAATTCAAATTTTTGGTTGTCATAGCAGCGTCCTGTATATCATTTTGAGACGACTCTTTATTTTTCTAAGATAAACAGGGTTGCTCCAGGTGCTCTGATATTTGGGGAGCTTCGCGATTCCACAGATCATGTGATGAGTGGGAGACTCCTTACCTCGTTACCCATTTTCAAGTCATTCATCCTGTACATTGATTTTATAAAATAATAAATCTATGGCTAGAAAGTATTAGTACATGGTGCATCACACATTAATTAGGTGCACCATAGCCAAAATCCTACCCTTGCTAGTTTCACTTTTAGGATGTCAAACTTTATTTTTTTCTTTAATTATTGGATTTAATGCTATTTCACTTTAATAAAACTTAAATCCAATGTATTAAAAAATACTTTAAAAAATATTAATAAAACATGATCATACTATAATTTATGTTATTGTAAAAAAAGGATAAAAAACATAAAACATGATTTCACTATAATTTATTTTTTGGTCACATGTAGTGATTAAATAAAATTTTTCCTAATTCTTAATATTATAAATAAAGTTTGACTGATTTCAATTCACATTTATCGCAACCAACCACTATTAGGTTAAAATTTATTTTTTAAGACGTATATTAAATAATAGTTAATGTATTTGATTTTTAAATAAAATTATAGTATTGTATTATGATTTTTTTACAAAATATAGTATTATTTTATTTTGAAATGATTGCATAATTATTTAGACAAAATTTATAACTTAAGTTTAATATTTAAGATGCGAAATATTCGTTAGATACAAAAAGTATCAATAACTGATTTAATAATTATTTTAATATAAACTTTTTAAATTAATAATATTAAAATTTGAAGCTAAATCTTATTTAATAATGTTGCATAATATTTGTTTATAAAAATCAATTATTTGATGGTATTTGAAATAAATAAATAATATAATTATTACAAGATGATTTGTAAATAAATTTATTTGTGATTTTTTGAAATGATATTATCATGCATATAAAGTTTATAAAAAAAAAATTTCTTCTCTTATTCAAGAAAAATCAAATTAGAAAAGAAATTAAAACTAATAAGAAGTATGAATAGACAATAATATATGTATAAAATAAATAAATTTGACTTAAAAATTACTCAAGGGTAACTAAGGAAATATAAATTAAAAGTAACAACAAGGGAGTATGAATAGACAAAAAGGTTTGTAATAGTTTCATCCCAAAAAATAAGGTAGAATTTATTGTAATTAGATAATAAAAAATGTGTAGATGTGAGATGATATATATGTAAATGTGTGAGAGTAATATTATTCTATGGTAAACTTCATTTTTAGTTCTCTATAAATACAAAAAAAAAATGATAGATGCACATCATATCTCACACCTCTTACATTAAGGGTTAGGTAACATAATTAAAATATATGTATGTAAAAAAAAAGATGGAATTAACTATATAATCAGATGACAAAAATTATATAAATATAATGTGATGTGTACATAAACATGGGTATGTCGCATTATTCAAATACAAATGTTATTATTTGGTATTTTAAAGAATGATATTTATAGTTGAATATGCAATCCTCCTATTTGTAGAACTGAGGATGGTGTTGGGTTGGAGATTTCATCTTCATCTCAGGAAATTAGAAGCACTGAACAAATTTTGAATGCAGTGGCACTTATGACAGATAATAACACGATGGTGAAGGAGAACACTATGGTGGCACCACTTATAGGCTCTAACGTCACACTACTGGTGGTTGACCAAGGAGGAAAAAAGGGTTCTGGCAAGAAAAAATGGAAGAAATTAGCCAAGGATATTGCTAGGGGTGAAGGTAGTCTAGTCATAAACTGTTGAACGAAAAGAACACTGGACATGGTAGACGAAGATACCATAGAGATTGATGGCAGTTAAGTGACCTATCAAGCTAGGTGCAGTTGGGAGGGGCAAACAACAGATATTCTTCTGTAATACATCTGTCACATTTTGTAGATACACCCATAACTGGTGTGGAGCATGACGAGGTTTGGCATTTCATAGGGTCCTATGGGGAGCCGAATACTAATAACAGGTTCTTGCCATGAAACCTTATGAAATCACTACAGCAGGACTCGCCTATTCCAAGGATCATAGGGGGAGATTTTAATGAAACTTGGAGTAATGCTAGAGGCGGTGATCAACATGTTGAAGACTTGAAGTTCGCTTAGATAGACTCCTGGCCAATATGGAGAGCCTATCTTGGTGGCGCCAAGAATAGGTGGTCCATATCTTGTTCTCATATTTGGATCACCGTCCTATATTGCTAGACCTTGATGGTGGCAGACAGAACAAACAAAACAGAAGGGAGTGGCCATTCAGATTTTAGAAAATTTGGTTGAGTGACCCTAATTATGGAAGGTTAATTTCAGAAAGATGGAGGTGAGGAGGGGATGGTGGTATGGGGCATGAAGTTGCTAATAAGATTGAGATGGTAGGTCAACAACTCAAGTCCCGGAATCAGTCCGTGTTTGGTAATGTTAGCAAGAAAATTAAGCGCCTCAATCAAAAAGTTCAAGATATAACGTTGGGAAGCCGTGTCAATTTGTAGTTTTCTAAAAATTTTAATATAAAAAATTATCATTAAAATATAAGAATTTTAAAATTTATAATTCTTACAAATAACAAAATATGGAAATATTAATTTTTATTAATAAATAAGGAATGAACTTTATTCCAAAAGTGTTAGAGAGATCTCAAAATTTATTTTTTATTTCTTTGCCTTTTTTTACTCTCTTCTTCTATTTTAGTGATGATGAGAAAAGAAGAAACTCTTTACAACCATGAACAGGACCTTAAATTTTATGCAAAAATTATTTCTTAAATACTGCTAACTTCCTTTAAGTTAGCAATTACTATAATTATAAAACTATCTTTTTCCTTTTACCTAATAAGAGTTTAACCCATTAACTTAATTTAATTACTTATTAAACTGATAAGATAAGTCACATGTCCATCACATAAGACATTTTATCCAACATTCTCCACTTGACTCATGTGACATAACATTCTTTATAGTTTGATAAGTTTATTAAAACATAATATGAATTCATAAATATAGTCAAACTCTTATTTACATTGGATATATACATCATTCATCATGACCAAGAAAGAAAACTAACATGAGTTATGACGATCATATATCATTTAATCGACATAATCTATTTCATGTACTACAGAGTTAGTCTTCTCCTTGACATGACTTATAAATGAGAAACACATAATTGGTCCAACAATAATGTATTTACTAAAGATAAAACATGCTATCATCATTCTTATTCAATCATGTATACGAACTTAGAAAATAGGTAAGACAGAAACATATTCATTCATGAGTTTAGAGTGACAAAGTACATAAAACATAAACATTAACATAATATACAATAATGTCAACTTGGCAACAATACATATACTTTCAACATGTCCACTAAATGTTTTGGGCAATAACCATTTTGTCAAAGGGTCAACAATCATAAAGTCGATATTAATGTGCTCTATTAATACTCTATGTTTCTGAACTTATTCTTTAATGATAAAGTATTTCAAATCCATATGTTTAGCATCTTTAGAATACTTGTTGTTTTTAGCAAAGAAGACAACTGTGAAATTATCACAATAAATTTTCAGCGACCTGACAATACTATCGACTACTCCAAATCCTGAAATAAAGTTCTGTAACCACTTAGCCTGAACCATGACCTCAAAACATACCATAAATTCATCTTCCATTTTAAATCTCTCTAAAACTTTATTAATATATGTTTTCTGAGACAAGCTTAACAATTCTTGTGATTAGTCACAAAATATTTTTATTCCAATCACATAGTTTACCTCTCCCATATCTTTCATTTCAAAGTTATTGGAGAGAAACTTCTTAGTCTCGCTTAATAGACCAAGATCATTAGTTGCAAGCAAGATTTCATCAACATACAGAATAAAAAAGATAAACTTACTCTCATCGACCTTTAGATATATACACCAATCAACAATATTTTCCTTAAATCCAAAGGATACAATAATATCATTGAACTTAAGATACCATTGTCGGGAAGCTTGCTTAAGTCCATATATTGATTTCTTCAATTTACACACCATGTGTTCTTTCCCCTAAACTGTAAACCCCATTGGTTAATCCATATAAATATATTCCTCTAAATTCTCATTAAGAAAGGCAGTTTTCACATTCATTTGTCATAACTCTAGATCATAATGAGCTACTAATGCTATGATAATTCTAAAAGAATCTTTCTTGGAAACTGACAAGAATGTTTCCTTATAGTCAATGTTATCTTTTTGAGTAAAACCTTTAGCAACAAGATGGGCCTTGTAGCGTTCCTTTCCATGAGAGTCACGCTTAGTCTTAAAGACCCATTTACACTCAACTCTCTTGCACCCTTCAGGTAATTCCACAAGGTCTCATACACCATTATGTTTAATTGATTTAAGCTTATATCTTTCATGAAATCTAACCATTTATCAGCATTATCACTATAATTAATGGCTTGTGAAAACGAAACTGGATTATTGTCATTAATTCTCAAGTCATTGTCTAACTCTTTTAGATACACAACATTGTCATTCGAAATAGCAGATCTCCTTTCTCTTTGGGATCTTCTTATGTTATTTCTTGTGATTGTTCTATTATAAGCTCATTGTTAACTTCAAGATCATTTATTTGTTGTTCTTCTTGATTGTTATATAGTTTAACAACATGAGGAACAACGATTTCATAAGTAGGAGCACAAGTCAAAGGAACTTGTACTCTAACTTCCTTAATCTCTCTCCACATTTTGTGAAGTTTCCCTCACACTAGTCTCACCATTCTCAACAAATGAGGCATTTTCAATTTCAACAATTCTTGTACTATGAATAAGACGGTAAAATCTATAACCTTTATACTTTTTTGGATATCAAATGAAATATCTACTAATTGTTCTTGCATCTAGTTTCTTTTCATGTGGACTATAGATTCTTATTTCTGCCCAACATTCTCAAATATGCAGGTGCCTTAAACTGGGTTTTTTACCTGTCCACTATTCAAAAGGTGTCTTTAGAACTGCTTTACTAGGAACCATGTTCAACAAATATATGACAATTTTTTAAGCATATATCCACAATGACAAAGGTAAAAACATGTTACTTAACATGCTCCTGACCATATCCATTAAGGTTCGATTATGTCTTTCTGATATACCATTTTTTTGTGGTGTACCTGACATTGTGTATTGACCACGTATGCCATGTTTTTTTAGGAACTTTACAAATGGACCTAGGTATTGTCCAGTTTCATCAAATTTTTCATAATACTCACCATCTCTATTTAACCTTACAATTTTCACCTTTCTGTCCAATTACCTTTCAACTTCATTTATATAAATTTCCATGACATCATTGCTCAAGATTTCTTATGCAGTAAATAGACTTATTCATAACATGAATAATCGTAAATTAAAAGTGATAAAATACTTTTCTTTATTAAAAGATTTGACATCAAAGGATCCACATATATTATTGTGTAGAATTTCAAGAAGTTGAGTGCTTCTCATGACATATTTCTTTGTGTGTTTTGTTTGTTTCCCTTAATGCAATCCACACAAATATTAAGGTCAGTAAAATCTAAATCTGGAAGGATGTCATTCTTTACCAACCTTTCCATTCTTTCTTTAGAAAATGTGACTCAAACATTTATGCCACAAGTAAGCAGAACGCTCATTCACTAAACTACGTTTAGTGCAAACATTATGATGTAATGTCATAAGAGTTTTAGCATATAAATTATCAAGATTCAATTTATATAAGTCATCACAAAGTATACCAAAATCAATCATATAGGTATGCTTATACAAATTAAAACATCCATTACCAAACCAAAAAAAGTATCAAACAACATCAAGTTTAGAAAAAGAAACTAAATTCCTAGAAATACTGGGTACATAAAATATTTTTAATAGATCTAAATGATATCTAGTATCTAGGATTAAACGATAAGTGCCGACACCTTCCACTGGAACCTTTACTCTATTCCCTATGAAGACAAACTTCTCATTTGGGCTTATGGTTTAAATTGTAAGGAATCCATGCATCGTATTAGAAACATGAGTTGTACATCCAGAATCAATCCACCAAGTATTATGGGAAACTTCAGTTAAATTTGATTCAAAATATATATAAGCATTAAGCTTACCTTTTTTTTCGAACCAAGGCGTAACATATATAAGCATTAAGCTTACCTTTCTTTTCGAACCAAGCCTTATGCCTTGGGCAATCCTTCCGGAAATGCCCAGATTTCCCACATAAATGACATCTATTATTGTTTAACTTTTTTTTTTTTTGGATTTTGATAGATGAATTAACAATCTTTAATTGTCTTTTTTCCCTTTCCATGTTTCTCTCTAGCTCATTGATGATTCACATAATGGATAGAGTGATTTTCTTGATTCTTAAGTCTAGTTTCCTCCTGAACTAACATACCATGCAATTTACGCACATTCCATTTATCTTTCATGGTATTATAGTTTATTTGGAATGGACCATACTCAAGTGGTAATGAATTTAGAATGAATTGTACAAAGAAATTCTCATCCACTTCCATTCCCAATGACTTAAGTCTTACTGCAATATTTGTCATTTCAATGACGTACTCATGCATAGTACAAAAACCATCAAACTTTATGGTGGTTAAAGTACCCATTAATGTCCCAGCAAGAAACTTGTCAGCAATTTGTGAGCACTCTTCTACAAAACTCATGAATTCTTTAGCACTTTCAATTTTGAAAAGAGCCGACTTGATGTTGCTTGTTATGTTTATTTGCATAAACATCATGCTCAATATGTTTGACCTTTCCTAAGCCTTTTAATGGGCTTTCTCTTCATTGCTACTAGTAGCAGTAATAGCAGCATGTTTCTCAACTTGAAGTGTCAAATCAAGATCCATTACACTGAGATAAAATTGGGCTTATTCACTTCAGTCAGAGAAGTTCAACCCATTAAAATTTGGAACAGACAAAGCAAGTGAATTTAAAGAAATGAGGACAAATACTGCAATGATCACATGTTTAATATTAATACTTTGAGTCATAAATTAATATGTTATATATACAGATTTAAACAACAAATCACTTAAGCATTCAATGTATATCAACGTTCTCCTTTGGGTGATACATCAACATACAACAACAAACATAATGATGCTAACAAATTTAACATTATTGGACAATGATATATGTATTAAGTAGAAATGTTTATTATTTTTAGATATATAAATAAAATTAATAGTGCACTTACACTACCAAATGAAATCATGTTCATTTATTATAAGGGTAATTAATTAACCTATGGACAATCTATAAATACTTTATAACAATGAATTTCAATTTACTCATACACAAATAATTATTATGTCATTCAGAATATTCATTATATCACTCTATGAATAATTGAAAATATAATTTTTATACAATTTAAAATTAAATTAACTTAAAAATTTGATCACTTTAATTATTAATAAATCTCACGTAATATTATTTTAAATTAATAATATTATATATAAAAATCAAATATACCATTAAAATAATATTCGTTGATTTATTGTAATTAATAAATATTGTTGATTTATTGCAAACAATTCAAATACTGTACATAATCAAAATTTGTTTATTCTCGAAAATAATATTGCATGTACAATGATGTGATGTGCAAAAAACAAAAACAATATCGAAACTTGATATTGCAGTGACGTGATATTGCAAGTACAGTGACGTTGATTTATTGAAACTTGATATTGTAGTGACGTTATATTGCAGATATATTGTGCAGTGAAAATTAAGTTTCAATCAATATTCAATTAAGATTGATAATTTACTATTAAAATTAATAATATATCATAAAATTAATTTATACAATAAGGGAAAATAACGTAATAATAAAATTTAATTTTTTTCAATTAGGATTTATATAAATTAGAAAAACCTAACTATTATCAAGAGAGAATCATGAATTCTATATAAAGATTATTCAAAAAATTACTCTTAAAATATAAAAATCTTAAATTTTATGATTCTCACAAACATAAAAATATAAAAACATTAACTTTTATTTACAAATAAGAAGTAAATTGTATTTTAAGAATATTAGAAAGATTTTAAAATTTATTTTTTATTTCTTTACTTTTTTATTCTCTTCTTGTATTTTAATGATCATAAAAAAAAAAAGAAACTCTTTATAACTAAAAATAAGATTTTAAATTTTATACAAATATTCTTTCTTAAATATTATTAACTTTTCTTAAGTGAATAATTACTGTTATTACAAAATTATATTTTTTTATTCAATACAAATTTTATCCATTAATTTAATTTAATTATTTAGTAAAATAAATCATATGACCTGAGACATTTAATTCAACAAGCCAGACAGTGGATGTGTGTGTTGAGATTATTGAAGAAAGAACTCACCACGTGTTGCAACAGGAGGAGATGACGTGGCAACAATGTTCACATGTCCGATGGTTACAGGAATGATATGCTAATACAGCTTTCTTTCTTGGGCGGGCTACTGCTAGAAAACAGCTTTCTTTCTTGGGCGGGCCACTGCTAGAAAAAAAAAAAACGAAGAAGGATAGAATTAATAGGATCAATGATAAGAATGGTGAATGGCAAAAAAGAGGAGATTATTAATTCATATTTTTCTAAATATTTTTGCAACATCGCATCCTAGCCATATTGATGATGCGTTGAGTGGGGTTGAGGCCAAAGTCATTGAGGAGATGAATAACTTTATCTATGGCGTTTACAGCTCCAAAGGTCAAAGAAGCGTTTTTTCAAATGGGGCCACCAAATCACTGGCCCTGATGGGATGCTGATTTTGTATTCTCAAAAAATTTGGCATATTGTGGATGATGAGGTGACAAAATTGGTGCTCAATTATCTGAATGAAGGTGATTCCATTTCTAAGATTAATCGCACTTTCATTGTATTAATTCCTAAAATTGTTAGGCCTCAGAATATGACTCATTATATATCAATTTCTCTCTGTGACGTATTATATAAGATCATCAGTAAAGTCATGGGCAATAGCTTGAAAGTAATTCTCCCCACCATTATTTAAGAATCTCAAAGTACTTTTGTGTTGAACAAATAGATCATAGATAATGTCTTAATCAATTACAAATTAGTTCATACTCTAAAAAGCAATGGAATTCTTTGATTATAAATTGTATTACTTTTGTCTTGTATTATGCTCTATTAAATGGTGTACCTAGTGATATTCTTATTTCTTAATGGGGTCTTCGGCAAGGTAACCCACTTTATATTTATTTGTTATCTATGTGAAAGGTTATCTATACTTCTTTACATAGCTGAGTCGATGATCCTTTTCTTGGGACTTCGAGTTTGTAGAGCTATTCCCATGATATCATATTTATTCTCTGTAGATGACTACATGATATTCTCCATGGCTACTATAGAGGATGTGAATACGGTGGGATACATTTTATCTCTCTATTCTTGTGCTTCGGCTCAATAGGTGAACTTTCATATGAGGTTACGGCAACAAATTCTACAGGTAATCAATATTAATTCAGTGGCTTATTCTAAAAAGTATCTTGTCCTCCTAACAAAGGTGGAGAGGTCCAAAAATTATGCACTAAAGTCCATCAAGGGTAGAGTTTGGAAACTTTTGAAAGGTTGGAAGGAGAGTTTGCTATCCAAAGGGGAAAAAGAGATCTTTATAAAGGCAGTGGTGCAAGCTATCCCTACTTGTATACTCCATGTCATGCTTTCTGATTCCTTCGTCTATATAAAGAACTAGATATGATGATGAGTAAATTATGGTAGGGTAAACAGACCAAATCCTAGAAAATTTATTGGATTAATTGGGAAAAGCTTTGTTGGCCTAAGGAAACGGGTGGAATGGGTTTTTGTGATCTTCATTGCTTTAACTTGACCATGCTTGCTAAGCAAGGATGGTGTCATGAGCCCAATTGACTTGAAAGTTGAGTTGGAAAATGCAATGAGGAATGGCCAGGTCAACAATGTGGAATCTGAGTTAGTTATGGAGAGAGACTAGATGGCAAAGGATCCGGGTTTCGAGGGGCTGAGAAGAGGCTTTAGGCACCGAGTAACGAACACCAAGTTAAGGAACTTTGTGTGTGAAGCCTAGGAGGTTATAGAGGTTATAAAGGAGGAAAAAAGGGAAATGAGAGAGGTGTGAATTCTGTGAATCAAGTTCTGCTCTCTCCCTCTGTATTTCTGTATTCTCTTTTTCCCTTTTAGCATCTCTATAGTATTTCCCTGCAACTTGCCTTTCTATTTGTATGCTGCATTAGCTATATCAGTAATCTATATTGTAGCATTCGATCCATGTACCTAGCCCATCATATTAATAATACAGTGCAGTGAGGTATTTTTCAATTTGTTCAGAATTCATTTTTGTTCCTTACAACTTGGTGCTTTCGTACCCACCATGGCTGAAAATACGTGTCTGAAATAATTGGCTTCCGATGTTAAGAGTCTCAGTGCTGACGTGAAGCAAATACTGGAGTTCATGGAAAAACGAGAACAAGAGAATTCAGCTAGGTTTGAGAGCATTGAATTGGCATTGGCTGCTCTGTCTCAGTCCCGATCAGCAGGTGGAACGAGCTCAGTATCAAAGGTACATTGATTACAGTAGCAACCATTTCAAGTAAGGAACATCAAGTTAGATTTCCCACGTTTTGATGGCATTAAGGTACTCTAATGGATTTTTAAGGCTGAGTAATTCTTTGACTATTATCATACACCTGATGAACAAAGATTGACTACAGTTGCGATTCATATGGAAAGGGATGTGGTTTCTTGGTTTCAAATGATGAGTAGGAGCAATCCTTTTCAGTCTTTGCAGGGTTTTACTCGAGCTCTAGAACTGGACTTTGGGCCTTCCCCATATGAATGTCCTAGATCTACTTTGTTTAAACTCTCACAAACCGGATCAGTTAGTGACTATTAGAATTCATTGTGCTGGCTAATAGGGTATATGGTTTTAGTTCTGATACATTGTTGGATTGTTTCCCTAGTGGCTTAATTAAAGCCTGCCATTCGCAGAGAGGTGGTAGCTCAAAGCACCATTTCACTCTCAAAGGCTGTGGCTCTTGCTAAGCTATTTGAAGAAAAATATGCACCCAAACCAAGACCAACTTACATAACTCCATATAACCGAACCTAAACACTCAACCCAACCTTTTCAACAAAAAGTAAAACTCAACCCAAACACTCAGCCTTACGTCCACTGTTACCTACCCCACCATATAGACCATCTTCTCAACCCACTAAATTTCCTAATGTTAAAAGAATCTCACTTGCGGAGATACAATTAAGGAGAGAAAAGGGCCTGGGTTACACATGTGATGAAAAATTATCCTTTAGTCACAAATGTCCAAACAAACAAATAATCATCCTACAAACTAAGGATGAAGACACACCATTACCAGAAACTGAACCACCTGATCTGATAGCCTACCCTTCCCTAGAACCTAGCCTAGAACACCACCATTTTTATAATGCCCTTAAGGGTGCAAATGGTCTGGGAATTATGAAATTTCAGGGTCAGATTAATGAGGTTAGTGGTACGTGTAAAATATATTAAGAATAAGTACACTCTATCATCAAGTAATATAAGACTTGAGTCTCAGTTATCGATTTTACGAAGAATAAGTGATAATTACTAAATTTTTAAAACTCTTTGTTATTTAGACAATCAAAAGTATATGAATAAATTCAAGAACAAATAAAGGAAAACAAATAAAGAAAAATAATGAGCAATCAAACAGATAATAGATAATCAATGAGAGATAAATTAGGGCGCACGGTTCACTTGAATTCAATTATTCAGATTTTCTTTCATTAATGATGTAAGGTAATTCTTTTGTCAATATTCTCTTACCTGTTATTGAATCCCAATGATGGTCATGGATGAAACAATATTCTATTCCTAAATTAAATCACCTATTTGATCATTTAGTTGAATTAATTAAGAATGCATTAAGTTTCAATTCAAGAGATGAACTAACAAACTTGTCAATTTTATTGGTAGGAAAATTTGATGTTTGGTCATTCACCAATCTAATCCTAGGCTTACCATATAGATCCACTCATTAAATGCGGATGGTCACCGATAAAATAATGAATTAACACATGCCAAAAGTGATCAAGTTATGACAAGAATGCAAGCAATATGATAAATCCTAAAAGAAATTATATTAATCAAATTAGAAATCAAATCCAAATAATTAGGAAAACAAGATCCCCCATAGCCCTAGCTATGAGTTTAGCTACTCATATTCAATACAAACAAACTCATATCAGAATACAAACCCATGAAAGACAATACCCAAAGAAAGGGGAAAACTAGAGGGAAAGAAAAATAAAAACCCTTTTAATGGAGATTATGATATTCAATCCTTCACGAATTGAATCTTCCCTTTGAAGTTGTCCTCCAAGATCTATTGCCGCAAAACTGCTCTCTCAGGATTGGGATTTTCTGTGTGTGTACTCCATATGTTGAATTTGGTGTAACTTCTTCTATTTATTGAAATTCACGTCTACTGTTACGCAACCAGTGCCTAAGCGCTGACTTTTTGGATGCTTGGGCACTCAGCCACTTAAACTAGGATGTGTGTTATTACGCGTTGCATGCTTAAAAGCTCTTCCAGCGCTGAGTCACTAAATCACCATTGCTGCTTACGCTTAGGATGCTCAAGCACTACACTCCAGCGCTCAAGCGTTGGACACTGATGAAAAATTTCTCTTTTCCGTGCTTCCTTGAACGTCTAATCTTCTCCATGTGTAATTATTTGACAAAAACACATAAAACACATAATAAAAACACAATTAAACAATACTAAAAATATAACAAAACTTACGAAAAAAAATTCAATAAAAATAAAACAAACATAAAAAGAACATGAAAAATCAAGGAATTGAATCGTAAAAATATGACATGTTGACGGTTCATCAACTCCCCCACACTTGAGCTTTACTTGTCCTCAAGCAAAGAATAGGAATCAACAACAAGATCAAACTCAACATCAAGAAACATGAATCAAGGAAAATTTCACAATTTAAAAATTCAAGTTCAGCAATCAAATTCAATCAAGTAAGATCATTTAACACTTAAAACACTTAGAGGCTTAAGTCTAGCTTGCAACTTTTCTCTTCACCCAGCATCTGAGATTACTTATATTTCCATCGCTCAAGTGTTTAAGGACAAAAGGATCACTCTAGTTTCTCTTGAAAAATGCAATACCATAAGCTTACATGTCAATCTCATCTCCACTTCAAAGTTCACATACAATACAAGAATCAAAAGGACTTCATTTGGTTGTAACTAGGCCAAGGGTATAATGAAAGGTAGGAAAAAGATAAATAAAGGTAAAGAATGGTCATGAATAAATCAATACAGGTTAAAAAGATGACAGATATAGCATAATGCACAATAATATAATAGATTTTTACTTTCAACCCAATATTCTCATTATTTTTCACTAACAAACTTTTTTCCTTTTCTTTTTTTTTTCTTTTTCACTTTTTTTCAACCCTTGAATACAAAAGCAATCTTTCAAAACTTTTTCAATCAAAAAATTGGATGCCTCAAAGAATTCAACTTGATTATTCAATTGGATATTCAAAGAAATCAATTTCAGGCTCAAATGGGCTAACTAATGGATTATTTTATCAATACAACTCTAAAAGTTAAGAAAGAATAAAACCTAATTGCCTTAAACATATTCAAGTCTGTATGTGAATCATTAAAGCCTCAACAAGATATCAAAACAAGTTCTAGTACATATTAATCAAGAGAAAACTCACCCTAGAAGAAAAATAAGATTTTATTTATGAAAAATCCAATCATTAAAGCTTAAAACTCACTTTCTGACTAGAGTTAATAAAGAGAACAAAAGCAAGCATACATGACTAATTTCCAAATAATATGCTAATTTTCACTTTGCTTTATAGAAAAAGATTACTTCACACAAAATCAACTCATGATCAATGGAATCCTCTTTAAAACATATCTCCATCAACTTAAAATAAATCAAGACTGCACACAATTCTAGCTTAATTACCAATAATACCCATGTGTTCATCATCTTTTTTTGCACACAAAAATTGTAAAAGTATCTCCCCATACTCAAGATAAACATTGTCCTCAATGTGGAAGAAAAATGAATAAAGGGGTAAAGAAAAGAACAACACAACCTGATGACAACTGACACAATGTTAGGCATAGAAGAAGCACAAGAGTCTGGGCTGCACCATAATCTGAAAAATCATAAGATATGTTCCAAAACAAATGAGTAGCATCTAGAAAATAACAATAAAAATAATTAAAATAATTAAAATAATAAATAAAAAGAAATAACATAGGTTGCCTCCTGTGAAGCGCTCGTTTAACGTCATTAACTCAACGTTGGACCGGTGTCATCCTAGGTGAGGTGGATAGAGTGGTGCTCAATCTCCACTCCTTTTTCATAGTGTTTTGCTCTTTGCCCATTTATCTTGAAAGGTTGTTGGCCTTCTTTCGTCACTTCAAGCACACTATACGGTAAGACTCGAGCAACCTCATATGGTCCATATCATTTTGAGCTCAGCTTACTTGGAAAAAGACGAAGACGTGAGTTATAAATAAGAATTTGATCCCCAATCTTAAACTCATGTTGTTTGATACGCATGTCATGCCACTTCTTTGTTCTCTCCTTATAGAGCTTGGCATTCTCATATACCTCAAGATGAAGTTCATCTAGCTCATTGAGCTGGTTATGTCGCTGTACACCTATAGCATTCACATCAAAATTCATAAATTTAAATACCCAATATGCTCTATGTTCTAATTCCATAGGTAAGTGACAAGCTTTACTAAACACAAGCCTATAAGGGGACATGCTAATTAGTGTTTTGAATGCAATTCTATAAGCCCACAATACATCATCCAACTTTAAAGACCAGTCTTTGCGAGATGCATTGACAGTCCTTTCCAAAAATCTTTTTCAATTCACGATTTGAAACCTCCACTTGGCCATTTGTTTGTGGATGATAAGGAGTGGCAACCTTATGGGTGACACCATATTTGCTCAAAAGATTATCAAACTGTTTATTGTAAAAATGAGTGCCACCATCACTTATGATTGCTCGAGGTATACCAAATCTAGTAAAAATATTTCATTTCAAAAATCTTACCACTACTCGAGCATCATTAGTAGGCAACGCCATGACCTCAACCCATTTAGAAACATAATCCATAGCAACAAGTATGTATTGATTAGAAAAATATTTTGGGAAGGGACCTATGAAATCAATGCCCCAGACATAAAAAATTTCACAAATCAAGATGCTATTCAATGGCATATCATGTCTCCTAGAGATGTTGCCACTATGCTGGCATTTATCACAAGATCGAACAAATTCAAATGCATCCTTAAACAAAGTTGGCCAATAAATCCCACATTGTAAAACCTTTTGTGCAGTTCTGGTAGGATCGAAGTGGTCATTAGTTTCCCTAGCATGACAATGTTCAAGAATGGAATGACTTTCACTACCATGAATGCATCTCCTAATAACATTATCAGCACAAACCCTAAACAAGTATGGATCCTCCCACAAATAATGTTTAACATCAGATAAGAATTTCTTCTTTTATTAATAAGTGAGATCTGGTGGAAGGATATTACCTACGTGGAAGTTTACAGAATCAACATACCATGGTAAATAGGAGACTGCAAAGAGGTGCTTATCAGGACATAATTCATTTATGGCACGCTGATGACTAGCTAGAATGCAGTTATTTGTGCCCTATTTTTGTGCTAAAATTAATGCTAGGTCCTTGTTTATAATGCATATTAGAGGGTTTTGTACTTATATTTGATATATTCTGATTTTGAACCTCTCTTGTATGTTTTATAGCAAAACTGTGTTTAATTGTTATGAATTGAGTAGATTTATATATGTTACTGATTTGGTGTATTTTCTATGTTAGGAGGGGCTCCAAACAAGGTTAAATATGGAGCAAATGAGCTTAAAGAGGAAGAGAAGCCAAATCAGCCATTTTAGTGGTCAGGGCCGCGGCGCAAGGTGTTGAGCGCCGCGGCGAGCATAGGCAAAATGGAGATGCCATACTTGGACCCGAGAGTTCGGGGCCGCGGCCCAGGATATGTGGGGGCCGCGGCGCAATAAGACCGACCCTGTGAGGGCCGCGGCGCTCGTAAGTGGGGGCCGCGGCACACGGCGGCCAGCTGAGCCTATAAATAGATTTTTACGCGTTTTTCTCATGGCTCTCTCCATCTCTCTCATTTTTTCTCTGTTTTTTAAAGGTTCTGGCCATTTGGCCAGTTCTTTCTTTTTAGGTTTAGTTAGTTTAGTTAGTTTAGGTTAGTTTTAGGTTAGATAGCTTGGCTAGATCTTCATGGATGGTGGATTGGAGGCAAGGATCAAAGGATTGAAGGAGGATTCAAGCTTTAGAGACAAATCAATGAGCTTATTTCTCTCTTTTCCCTTTCTCTCTTCTCTTCCTTATCTTTTGTATAGCTAAACTTTGTTTAGGAATGCTGTGAATCCTTTTATTTATATTAATGATATGTTTTTCTCTGAGTTTGTGTGGATGTTTGATTACGGTTCAATCATTATCTGTGTTTAATGCTTGTTCTTGGTTGGCCTCAATTGCATGATCTTAATATTGGCAAATGAACTAGACATAGGGATTTGTTGATATGGATATGGTGTGGTTGATACATGTTCGGCTATGAGCTGTTTCGTTAATAAGGTTTAATATACCTATTGACCATGTATAGTGTGTGATTGAGAATAGATCGTTCATGAGTGGAAGTTGTACTGGCTCTCAAGGAAACTTAGTGAGTTAGGCAAGTAGAAATCAGGGTTGATTGACCTAGACATAGGCTGTTGAGTAATGAAGATTCTCAAGCTAACCTAATCAATGCATTTGTGTTTATGAGGGGAATTGCATGTTGTTGATAGATGTAGGGGTGAAGGAGGATTTCCTGAAACCTAACCGCTTTTAGGTTTATAGCTTTTGTAGGTTAGTTTAGTTTAGATTATTATTTTCCTATTTTCATGTCCTTGTCTAGAACTGATTAAGCTATTGGTTGGTATTTAGATTTATAACAATATCCTCGTGGGAATGAACTTTTACTCCGTATCTGTATTACTTGTGCGACCCGTGCACTTGCGGTTAGCAAAAAGGGCAACATGTTTGACCCCTAACACACGCTCAGTAGCGGACTCTAACACCTCCTTATCCAATCGTGACAGGTAGTCAACTATAAGATTTTCTATTCCCTTTTTATCACGAATCTCAATATCAAACTATTGTAGCAAAAGAATCCACCGAATAAGCCTCAGCTTAGTATCCTGTTTAGCGAGCAAATACTTAAAAGCAGATTGGTCAGTATAACAAATAACCTTAGAGAGAATGAGATAAGGGCAAAATTTATCAAAAGTGAATATTACCGCTAGCAACTCTTTTTCAGTAGTGGAGTAGTTCCTTTGTACCTCATTTCAAGCACAGCTAGCATAATAAATAGTTTGAAAAATTTTACCTTTTCTCTGACCCAACACAGCCCTAACTACTGTATCGCTTGCTGATATCAATATATTTTATTCATTTTATAATCTTTTCATTAGGCTTCTTAAAGTTCAATTAGGCTTAATTAAGTTGATTTTGTTACATTTTATGATATTAAGGTTAACTGGATCATTGAATGAATTATTGCTTGAATTGGCTTTAATTTGTCTATTTGACAGCATTCAGTAAACTGGTTATAATTTGAGTTACAAATATCTGGTTCATGTAATTTTCATCTTGTAGGAAAGTTAAGATAATTCTCTATAACTTTCATGAACTCAAAAGCCAAATCACACGTTTAGATAATTTAAATTGGAGTTGAAGCAAGATCCAGAGTGTTGATCCTGATAGCTTGACCTCTGCACACTTATCAGCCTATATCTTGAGCTGTAGGAGTGATATTAGGGTGAAACCAATGGCATTGGAAAGTTTAGAAAAAAATATACAACTTTCATGAAGAACACAAGAGTTAATTCGGATATCTTGGAAGTCATTGGGCTTGGAAGTCAAAACAGAGGAGTTATAACTGGGCCTGAATAGTGTGCAAAGATTGAGCCACAATCACAACAACATGTATATATTATCTTGTTCTTTTTCTTTAAAAAAAAAAGATGATCGAAAGAGTACCATACTCTTAATTAAGTGTGGAGCCCCTAGCAATGCTAGACCCGTCATTGACTCGAATGGACCTTTGCACGCAAGTCCTTAAATAAGTTTCATGTACCATGCTCTGTAGAGAGCTATACTCCACAACCCAATGTTCACCATGTAGGCACTGTGGAGTTGATGGACGGGCAGAAGCATCTCACTTTAGTTATTCATGAGAAGTAACCCGTGGCTGCCAAAGCGTATGAAGCATCTGAGCTTGATCCTCTCTTTTATTAAAAGAGGCTCTCAGCGCCCTGGAATGGGGCATCTGGATCTTGGACATTGTGGGTTTTAAATTTTAACATCTTTATTGATGTTACGAACCCAAGTGTAAGCGCTCCAAGTTCCAGACCCAGGATGGAAACCTTCAATGGTTTCTTTCTTCTCTTTTTCTTGTCTTCAAATAAACAGGCGTGAGTGTTTATTGCACTAGTGACACGTAATTCAAAGATATGCCACTATTTGCTATTATAATGTTTATTTCTTTTATCTTTATATGATTTTGTTGTATTTTAGTTTTGGACAGACGATCCTTTGGGCAAGGTCCTTCAAGGATTTTTAGACTTCTTTACCCTGATAGTTTGCTTGAAGTCTAAAAGAAATTAAAGTTTCTCAATTTCAAACTTTTCTGACAATAGTCTGCCTACCTATATATGTGCTATCATTACATTTTCTATTCTTTTTCCTATTTAAACACTCCATTTTTTTTACTTTTATTCAACTCATAATCATTCAAAGGGAGTGTAAGTATAGAAATTGAGGGAGCTTCTATTCGTAGACTTACAAATATCTGTATATTTTATGGATCAAGTTATGAGAAGGATTTAGAGTTTGTAAATGCAGCAAGCACTATTAGTCGAACACTTGCTGCGAGGAACATTCGTGTAGTATATGGGAGAGGTAGCAGTTAATGGGAGCTGTATGACTCTCTGCACATCTAAAAGACAGTCAAGCTTTAGGTATCATTCTTGGACCTTTAACTCAAAAGAACATCACTGGAATGACAATTGGGCAGGAACTTTAAGTATCATCTATGCACAAATGAATGAGGATAATGCTTGAAAATTTTGATGCATTCATTACCTTACCAGGTGGTTTTGGTAATTTGGAAGAAGTTTTTCAAATTATCCTTTGGGCCCAACTGAACATCCACCATAAACTCATTGGTTTGTTGAATGTTAATAATTTCTTTGATAATTTGTTATTTTTCTTGATTATGCTGTGGAACAAAACTTTATCACACTTTCGGCAAGACGACTCCTTATCTCTACTTCCACTGTTGATGAATTAATTGATAAATTACAAATTTTTATTTATGAACCTGATACAGTAATAGCTTAGATAGATTGGTCAGAAGGAAACAATAAGGGAAGCAACAAGGAACGTGGGTTTGATCTAACATTTCATCTATAACTTTTCTTTACCTTTGGTTTTATTCATTGTACTTTGTTTTTGTTTAAATTTGTGTAAGGTTTCGACTAGTAATATCTTCTATCCTTTACCTATCTATATTTTGACATTGAGGATAATATGGTGATCTGGTTAGGGGAAGGATAGTTGAAAAAAAAACCAAAAAAAAAATTAATTAGGGAAGTATGTTTATTGATATGTTTGGAATAGCAAAACTAATTAAGGATAGCAGAGTAAGGAGTAAATTATGCCATTGAGGTAAATTTACTCTTGAGACGCATCTAAATTAGTGGCAGAGTAATGCATAATTAGGTAAAGAACTATTTTGTGTAGAAGTAGCAATTCAAATTCAGGGAACATAACATGATTGAATAAATTGTCTTCTTTCTTAAAAATCACATGCTTGGTTATGGATGTTGAATTAGTGGATTGAAAATGATAGAAATATGCCTTGTGAGATTTTGAGTCTATCGATGAATGGATTGAACATTTGCACCATTCTTTTCTTTCTTGTATGATTTTCAACCATGGAATTGTTACTATAGAACTTGCTTTGACTTTATTTGAGGCTACATTTTCATATGTATATATAAACATGATTGAGACATTTTTCGTAAAATAGCTACTTTAACCAAATAGCTAGTCTTGTATATTTTTTCCTTGCTTAACCCATTTGAACTTATTCGATCATTCCTTGTTTGTAGCTCATTATATGCCTTACAAAAAATATGTTCTTACCTAACCTTGGAGAATAAGAGAGCATTTACATTGGATAAGTTCTTGAACAAGTGTAGGGATGTATGTGCAAAACGATTGATGAAAAAGGAAAGAGTAGTCATCTTAAAAATAAAAATAAAAACAAAAATAAAAAAAAATTGTAAAGAAAGGTCAACAAGGTAAAAAGGGGAAGTGAAAAGAATATATAAAGGGAATTTGCATTATGTTGGGATGAACTTTTTATGTTTATTATTTTAACTCAACCTTAATGCTCTTTTATTCTCTTTTGTATTTAACTTGTTATATACATATTACCCCTTTCCTTTACCTTGACCTCATTACAACCTTAAATAAAGTCTTCTTGATTTGTATGTGCATGTATTTTAAGTAGTGGAGAAGTAGAAGATATGCAAGCTTATGGTAGTGTAATTTTTTATAAATTGAATTAAGTGAAATACCTACCTTTTAAACACTTGAGGGGTTGAGAGTGATTCTTGTGAGGATCTATCATTTTTTACTCATGCTTTTCAATTGAAGTTTCCTTACTTATTGGTTTAAGATGTGAAGAAACATTACCTCATAAATTTGATCCCTTGAATCTTTAGTTATTCTTCTTGCTTATAAATTTTTGCATTCTTGAATATTATTAAAAATTGAGTCTTTTAGATTTTTTTAACTTTTGAGTTTGTGTTGTTTTTCCTTGTTCCCTAACTTTGGTCTTATGTGTTTTGTTTGGGAGTGCAAAAGTTAAGTGTGGGAGAATTTGATAGCAATATATTTTATTCATTTTATAATTCTTTCACTAGGCTTCTTAAGGTTCAATTAGGCTTAATTAAGTTAATTTTGTTACATTTTATGATATTGAACTTAATTAGATCATTAAATGAATTATTGCTTGAATTGACTTTAATTTATCTATTTGGCAGCATTCAATAAACTGACTATAATTTGAGTTACAAATATTTGGTTCATGTGATTATGGTCTTGACGAAATTTATGACAATTCTCTACAACTTTCATGAAGACCTCAAGAGTCAAATCACATGTTTGGATAATTTAAATTTGAGTTGAAGTAAGATCCAAAGTGTTGATTCTGATAGCTTGACCTTTGTGCACTCATCAGCCCATATCTTGAGCTGTAGGAGTGGTATTATGGTGAAACTAGTGGCATTAGAAATTTAAGACCCAAATCTACAACTTTCATGAAGAACACAAGAGTTAGTTTGGATAGCTTGGAAGTTAGAATAGAGGAGTTGTAGTTGGGCCTGAACAGTGTGTAAAGATTGGGCCATACTTTGAGTTGTAGGAGTGATATTGAGCTGAAACAAGTGGCATTAGAAAGCTAAGACAAAAGCCTACAACTTTCATGAATACTACTTTTCCATATTCTGACGGAAGCCATGAGTTCAGCATCGAATCATTTAGAAGACAAGCATGTCAATAATTTTTCACTTATTCACAATTATCAGACAACTCCCTTGATATTTTCTCCTCATTATCAAACAAATTCATTGTCATTTTATTTTCCTCAAGCTCTATAAAAGGGAGCATTAGCTGCTTATTTTAGGTATCTTGGCTTAAAGATCAAGATTATGCTATTGTGTTATTTGTTTCTCTGGTGGTAGTTTTCTTTTGTTCTAAATGGAAGTTATGTTCATCTCATTCTTCTTCTCTCTTTCTTTCTTCTTGTTCATGAGTAATTTATTTTCATTTTGCTTAGGTGAAAAGGTAAAGCTTTTGGAAATAAATTAATATTAGATTAATTTATTTCTTATACTTGAATGATGTATTATCAAGTGGTCATTATATGTATTACATTTTGTTCCTAATCATTTTAGAAACCCTCCTTGTAAAGTGGAGATCTTAATTCATTGTAGACAAGAGGTTGGTATAATGAATATTTGAGCCCATTTACAAGTGTTGGTGTTAGTGAATAATTTAAGGAACTAAAATATAATTACATATATAATCTTAATTAAACTTTGAAAGTTGTATTTTCTGATTGGAATCTCTGTTATGTGTGAATTTTAATTGAGTTATAAAAAGAAATAATTTTATCTTTAATTTATTACCAAGAGTGGATCTTCTAACCCAAGCAATTTTTTTTTCATTTGTGAATAACTTTTATCACCTTTATTGTTGTGACAAATCTTTTTCTTATTGCAAAGAACTTTTCTTTACTAATTACCTATGGATCGACCTCGGACTCCCAAAAATTTATTACTTAAAACAACCTGCACTTAGGTTTGTAACTTATAATTCGCATCACTTGCATCACACATGAGTTTAATAGGTAAGGACCAATCAAGGACAACAATGATGGGTGCACTAGTTAACTTTTCCTTCAAAGCAAGAAATGCATTTAAACAAGAATCAAAAAAGTCAAATGGTGCATCCTTCATTAGGAGGTCTATTAAGGGTTTGGTAATTTTGGAAAAGTCATTGATGAACCTCTGATAAAAACCTGTATGCCCTAAAAAGCTTCGAACGGCCTTTACAAATTTAGGTGGAGGTAATTTCACAATTACTTCCACCTTCACCAACTCAACCTCTATACCCTTGGGCGAAACCTTATACCCCAAAACAATGCACTCTTGTACCATAAACTGACACTTTTCCCAGTTCAACACAAGATTGTAGGAACATCACTTCAAAACCAAACTAAGATTATGTAAATAATTATCAAAAGAAGAACCAAACATAGAAAAATCATCCATGAAAATTTTAATATAATCCTCTATCAAGTAAAAAAAATGGTCATCATACATCACTGAAAAGTAGCCAGTGCATTACACAATCCAAAGGGCATCCGTCTATATGTAAATATACCATACAAGCATGTGAAAATGATTTTCTCTTGATCCTCAGGTGCCACAGGTATTTGCATATAGCTAGAATATCCATCCAAGCAATAGAAAAATACATGACCTGAAAATTTCTCTAACATTTGATCAATGAAGGGCAAGGAAAAATGATCTTTCCGAGTGGCATCATTTAATTTTCTATAATCAATGCACATATGCCACCCAGTCATATTTCTCACAGCTATGAGTTCTTTCTTTTCATTTTCCATGACCATGGTACCCCCTTTTTTAGGCACCACTTGCACCGGATTGACCCAAGGACTATCAAAAATGGGGTAGATAATACCTGTGTCGAGCAGCTTTATTACCTCATTCTTTACAACCTTTTTTATGTTTGGGTTGAGACGCCTCTGTGGTTGCACAAGCGACTTGTTCTGCGCCTCCATGTAAATTCTGTGGTTGCATATGGTAGGTCTGATGCCCATAATGTCATGAATGGTCCACCCAAATGCATTCTTGTTCTCCCTTAACATTCTTATGAGTTTTTCCTCCATTGAACTTGAAAGCAAAGCAGAAATAATCACAAGTAAAGATGATGGAGGATCCAGAAAAGCATACTTTAAATTAGAGAGAAGGGGCTTGAGCTCAAGTTCGAGAGGCTCCTCAATTGAGGGTTTTGGTGTAGGAATGTTTTTCCTATCCAAATCCACATAATGCCCCCAAGTTCTTCTCCTGTCTATGGATATGTCAACTTCTAACCGCATTATCATTCCCATGCCCTCTTCATCATCCTTAAGGTCAGTGGTGACCATGGTCAAGATCCTCTCCAAAACATCATTAATCATAGATTCCTGCAAATGTTAATTCACTACACTATCCTCAACATCAATAAAATTAATGCAATTACATGAATCAGAGGAATTAGGATGTTTAACATAATTAAAATATTAAAAACTAAATCATCATCATTTAATCGCAAAGTCAACTTCTCTTAATGGACATCAATCATAGTCTTTCCAGTAACGAGGAATGGATGCCCAAGTATGATTAGGACCTTAGAGTCCTCCTTCATGTCTAACACAATAAAATCAGCTAGAAAAATGAACTTATCCACCTTTACCAAGACATCCTCTAATACACCTTGAGGGTAAGTAATAGATCTATCAGTAGGCTGTAGAGAAATGTTAGTAGGCTTTGGTTCCTGAATTTCCAATTTCTTAAAAATAGAGAAAAGTATCAAATTAATACTAGTACCTAAATCACATAATGTTTTCTCAAAATAAGAATTACCAATAGAGCAAGGAATAGTAAAACTCCCTAGATCCTTCAATTTTGATAGTAGCTTCTTCAAGAAAATAGCGGAACACTCCTCATTTAGTCTGAATGTCTCATATTCTTCAAGCTTACATTTGTTTGAAAGTATCTCCTTTAAAAACTTTGCATATTTTGGCATTTGGGAGATAGCTTTTACAAACAGAATGTTAATCTGTAATTTCTTGAACATCTCCAAGAATTTTAAAAATTGCTTGTCTTGCTGAGTGCTCTTGAGCCTCTGAGGGAATGGAATGGATGACTTTTGTGGCTCACTTACCTGTACCATAGAAGGTGCTTGACTTTCTTTCTTTTTTTCTTCAGTGATTAACTCATGAAGAGTATCTTCATGCTCTTGAATTTTCTCCTTTTTGTTCTTGGAAAGATCATCAAGCTCTTTACCACTTCTCAAGGTAATTGCCTTCACATGTTCCTTCGGATTAGGCTCGGTAGTACTAGGCAAAGGCCCCTGTACCCTTTCTGACATCAAAGTGGCTAACTGACTGATCTGAGTCTCAATGCTCTTCATTTTGGCTTTTGAATTTTGCATGTACTTCATCACAAGATTTTTAAAATTTTACTTTTTTGCAAATGCTTGGAAACCTGGCAGTGGTTGTGGAACTCTCCGTTGATTTTGCTGATAACCCTGTTGATTTTTCCATTTGAAATTAGGGTGATCCCTCCAACCGGGATTGTACGTATTAGCATATGGATTGTACTATTGCCAGTTAGAATTATCAACAAAATTTACTCCTTCAGGCTCAGGGGCAAAGGGATTATTAACTTGATATTTTGAACTCATATGACCATGTCCTCCACATGCGTCACAAATAATTAGTGGAACTGCACTATTTGTCACCATCAGAGTCTCCAACCTTCTTTGTCAAAACTTCCAATTAACTCAGGATAGCTGTAGAAGAATCAACAACATGCACACCTATTTGTTTCTTAGGAACCTGACACTCATTTTGCCATTGATAGTTGTTCAGCGCTATTTCTTCAATCAATGCTTGGCTCTTAGTAGGTGTTTTCCTCCATATTGTACCTCCCACAGCAGCATCAATGAGTGAGCGATTTAAAGGAAATAAACCATTATAAAAAGTCTAAACCTGCTGCCATACGAGAAATCCATGATGTGGACATCTCCTCAACAACTCTTGAAAGCACTCCCAAGCTTCATAGAGAGTGTCCATATCAAACTGCACAAAAGAAGATATGTCATTCCTTAACTTAGCAGATTTAAAAAGGAGAAAATATGTAGCTAGAAACTATTATGTTAATTGATCCTATGTGGTGATGGAACCCCTTGGTAGTGATGTTAACCATTAACTTGCTCTGTCCTTAAGAGAGAAAGGAAATAGTCGTAATCGGATTGCATCATCTGTCACCCCATTATACTTTATGGTATCACATAACTGCAAGAATCTGGCCAAATGCTAATTTGGATCATCCGAAGGCAATCCACTAAACTGAACTGAATTCTGAATCATGGAAATCAATGTTGGTTTGATCTCAAAATTATTAATCGCCATAACTGATCTTATAATACTCCCTCCATACCCTTCAGTAGTGAGCATGGAATGCTCAAGCATAGTCCGCTCTACTGGTGTAGCTATTTCTTCACAATTTGCCCCAGTTGTTGGTTGTCTCTCCATCTTATTTATATCTTTTGTCATAGTTATAATAAAAGATTATTTCCATAACCTGTGAACTGTTTTCTCAATTTCAGGATCAAATGTCAAATCAGGAAACTAAGATCGAGTAAGCATAAACAAAAAATATAAAGTGACAAATTAATTAAAAATAAAATAAAATAAAATAAAATAAGAAATAAAAATAAAAATAAGATAAGGAATAAAATAAAAGAGCGTCTAAATTAACTAGAAATTTTCGCTTCTAATATTACCAAACCTATTCCCCGGCAACGATAACAAAAACTTGGTATGCGTAAAATACACTAAGAGCATGTGTATTTTATCGCCAAGTAATATAAGCCTTGAGTCCCAATTATTTATTCCACGAGCAATAAGTAGTAATTACTAGATTCGTAAAACTCTTTGTTATTTAGACAATCAAAAGTGCATGAATAAATTCAAGAACAAATAAAGGAAAACAAATAAAGAAAAATAATGAGCAATCAAACAGAGAATAGATAATCAATGAGAGAAAGACTAGGGCGCAAGGTTCACTTGAATCCAATTATTTAGATTTTCTTTCATTAATGATGTAAGGTAATTCTTTTGCCCAAATTCTCTTACCTGCTATTAAATCTCAATGGTCATGGATGAAATAATATTTTATTCTTAAATTAAATCACCTATGTGGTCATTTTGTTGAATTAATTAGACATGCATTAAGCTTCAATTAAAGAGATGAACTAACATACTTATCAATTCTATTAGTAGAAAAAATTAATATTTCGTCATTCACCAATCTAATCATAAGCTTACCATATAGATCAACTTATTGAATACAGATAGTCACCGATCAAACAATGAATTAACACATACCAAAAGTGATCAAGTTATGACAAGAATGCAAGCAATATGATAAACCCTAAAAGAAATTACCTTAATCAAATTAGAAATTAAACCCAAATAATTAGGAAAACAAGATCCCCCATAGCCCTAGCTATAAGTTTAGCTACTCATATTCAATACAAACAAACTCATATCAAAATACAAACCCATGAAAGGCAATACCCAAAGAAAGGGGAAAACTAGAGAGAAAGAAAAATTAAAACTACTTTAATGAAGATTATGATCTTCAAACCTTCAAGAATCGCATCCTCCCTTCGAAGTTGTCCTCCAAGGTCTGCTGGCACGAAACTACTCTCTAAGGATTAAGGATTTTCTGCATGTGTGCTCCATGTGTTGAATTTTGTGTAACTTCTTTTATTTATTGAAATTCACATCTGCTGTTACGCAACCAGCGCTTAAGCACTAGCTTTTTGGACGCTTGGGCGCTCAACCACTTAAATTGGGATGTGCGTTGTTACACGTTGCGCGCTTAGGCGTGCTGGGTCACTAAATCACCACTGCTGCATACACTTTGGGCACTCAAGCGCTCCACTCCAACGCTCGAGCGCTGGATACTGATGAAAAATTCCTCTTTTCTTTGCTTCTTTGAATGTCTAGTCTTCTCCATGTGTAATTACTTGACAAAAACACATAAAACACATAATAAAAATACAATTAAGCAATACTAAAAATATAACAAAGCTTACGAACAAAATTCAATAAAAATAAAACAAACATAAAAAGAACATGAAAAACCAAGGAATTGAACCGTAAAAATATGACATGTTGACGGTTCATAAGTTAGCCTACAAGTGTTGCTAGATAATGGTAGCTCAGATAACTTCTTACAGCCTAGAATAGCTCAATTCTTGAAATTACCTATGGAGCCTACCCCTTAGTTTCAAGTTTTAGTAGGCAATGGCAATTCTATGATTGCTAAGGGTTGTGTTAAAAATTTACAAGCTTAGATCCAAGGACATATGTTACAGTTGTTAGTTTATCTGTTACCTGTGGTTGGAGTTGATTTTGTACTAGATGCGTCTTGGTTGGCCGTTGTGGGCCTATATGAAGCTGACTATAGTGCATTTACACTGAAATTCTATCTAAATGGCCAGTTTATTACCATGTCTGGTGACAAACCAAAGCTGCTAGCACAAGCCCAATATCATCACCTGAAAAGATTGAGTTCCACTCATGCCATTGAAAAAATGTTCACTGTACAGATTCAGGATCCTGACACCCCACAAGATCAATGGTTGTTTAGTGAGAGTGCACATCAATATGGCACAATAAATTTTGATGACAAAAAACAATTATGAAGTTGTTGGCAAGTACAAGGATCAAGTCCATGTTCTTCAATGCTTAGTCTTATAAGACTTATATCTCATATGAAGGTATTAGGATTAATACACTTGACCTCAGTTCTCAATCTCTTAAAAATAATTTTACATAGCCCTTATCTTTTTTAATATGGTGGTTGGTATCTCCTAAATATGCTTGAAATTGGTCTCCAGATGTTTTCAAGATTTAATTCTTAAGTTTTTAAAACTATATAGTTGATTACCTTTCTTTTATTAATCAATTACACATCTTGATAATCAATTATGCATGTTCAAAGTAATTTTTTTAAGTCAATTGATTAAAGGCTATAAAACTGATTAAGCATGGTGCAAGTTTTGTTTTATATAGGCATAATCGATTATGCACTTGTTATAATTGGTTATGTAAACTTCCAGTAGCATATCTTAAAGCTTTTAATGGATTATGTCATTTTGTCATTCAATTATTTGATGTTCCAGTAGCTAAAAGTTTTAAGTTATAATTAATTATAAGATTGGGATAATCAATTATCTGCTATATAAGAAAGCCTCACAACGATTCTTTTTGCATTAAATGCAACCCCCAACCACCTCAACCGACTATAATTCTTCATGAGTGATAAATTTTTTCACTTGAAGACTTTATTAGATTGATGAAATAGCTGAGCTAACATCTTTGAGCTTTAAATTTGTGATTTGATCATTTCTCTAAAAATCTTCTGTTCTTAATATCTTAGTGTGATAATCCTTTATTACCCATTAATCTTTAATTTATATTATCTACTCTTTTAAGAGTTTCTGATTATTCTCTTCCTCTAAAATCATTGAAAAATGGTGAGATACCCATTGAGAGATAAAAATGGTGAGGTATTCCTTGTTGTGAGGCTCAAACACAAAAGCTAAGGTATCTAAAGAGTGTTGTGGATGCTATTTGATATAAAGGTAGCACTTGTAGAAAGTTGAAGATTTGTAGAAATTCTTAGGTAAATCACTTGAGGACTAGATGTAGTCACAAAGAGTGGCTGAACCAATATAAATCTTAGTGTTTGCATTCTTTCTACCCTATCCCTTTTACATTTATGCACTTTACAACTTTATGCTTTCTTGATTACTTTGATTCTTGATTGTTTTTTGTGTGAGAAGTCCTCATCCTCATCTATTTACTCAATTCTGAAAATTAATATCTTTAACAAAAATTGATAAATAAATATTTTTTAAAAAGTGCAAAAATCTTTTACAAACTCGATTCACCATTCTCTTGAGTTTGAAGCCACTTGGTAATAGATTGGACTCTCCAAAAGACTTAGAACCTAAGTTAGCACTGTTATTATACATTTATAAATTTGTCTTTGATAATAAGCCAGCTAGACTTACTCCTGATAGGGAACAGAATCATGTTATTCCCTTGCTAGATGGCAGCAACCCTGTGAAAATGAGGCCTTACAAGTATCCTCATAGCTAGAAGGCTCAGATTGAGAAAATGGTGCAAGAAATGCTGGGAAAAGGGATAATCCAACCTATTTACTACTCCATTCTCTTCACCAATCCTGCTAGTCAAGAAAAAGGATGGTACATGGAGATTCTATAATGACTACAGGGTGTTAAATGTTATTACCATCAAGGATAACTTTCTAATGCTAACAGTAGATGAACTCTTAAATAAACTCTTTGATGCTCAATCCTTTTCAAAATTGGATTTGCATTCAGGGTATCATCAAATACTGGTAAAACCTGAAGATAGGTAGATGACTACTTTTAGAACACACCAAGGGCACTATGAGTGGTTGGTGATGCCTTTTGGCTTAACCAATGCACCAGTAACTTTCCAATGTCTTATGAACCAAACTTAATTTTCAAGGATTGCTCAAAAAATATGTCTTAGTCTTTTTTATGACATTTTGGTGTATAGTCCCTCATGGCATACTCATCTACTACATCTAGAAATTGTCCTAAAATTTCTACAGCATCACTGTCTTTATGCAAAGTTGTCTAAGCACACTTTTAGGTTGACAAGTGTCAATTATCTAGGGCATACAGTTTCGAGAAGTAGAGTTGTCATGGATAAAACCAAGGTACAATAAACATTGGACTGGCCCAAACCAAAAATAGTGAAGTAATTAAAAGGGTTCTTGGGTGTAACTGGCTATTATAGGAGGTTTATCAGAGGTTATGCTTTCGTAGCTGCATTTTTGACTAATATCTTAAAAAAAAGACAATTTTCAATGGGAAAATTTAGTAGCCATAACTTTTCTAGATCTCAAACAAGCTGTTACTAAAGCTCTTGTGCTAATCCTACAAGATTTTTCATAGCCTTTTATATTGGAAACCGATGCTTCGGGGACTGGTATTAGGTTGGTTTTAAGCCAGTCAAACCATCCACTAGGCTTTTTCTCAAAGAACTTGTCTCCTAGAATACAAAAGCAATGTGCATACTCCAGAAAGTTATATGCAATCACTGAGGCCTTGGCTAAATTTTGACATTACCTTTTAGGCCATCACTTTATAATAAGAACTAACCATAGTTTGAAAATTCTTAGTGCTTAGTCCATACAGAGTCTAAAGAAGCAAGTGTAGCTACATAAAATTTTGGGGTATGACTTTAAGATTGAGTATAAACTTGGCAAGGATAACATAGCAGCAGATGCATTCTCTAGGTTCTTTTGTATGGCTTGGTCTGAGCCAAAGAGTGAGTTACTTGCTAAATTGAGAACAACTATAGCTGCTGATACCTAAACTTTAAAAGATATGACACTATGCCTATCCAAGGGTCATCATCATGATATCATCTTAATTTCTGTGTCAGGGACAACTTATTGTATTGAAAAGGAAGACTGGTGATGCCACAAAAACATGAACTGATATAGACTATTTTGGAGGAATATCATACCTCACCTATTGGGGGACATGAATTGCTAGGACATTAGCCAGGATCACAACTTAATTCTATTTAAAGGGTATGAAATTTGATACCAAGGAATTTGTGCAACATAGCACAGTCTACCAACAAGCAAAATCAACCACTACATTTCCTGTTAGGCTATTACAGCCTTTACCTATGCCTAATCAGATTTGGGAGGACCTAGCAATGGATATTATCTTTGGCTTACTAGTCTCACAAGTTTATACAATGATAATAATGGTGATTGACAAATTATCTAAGGTTGCTCATTTTGTTGCTCTAAAAAGTGATTATTCTAGCAAACAAGTCGCTGACCTGTTCATGAATACCATTGTGAAGCTACATGGAATGCTGAAATCCATTGTGTCTCATAGGGACAAGGTGTTTACCAGCAGCTTTTGGCAACATCTATTCAAGTTTTAGGGTACTTCTTTAACCCTCAAATTGATGTCCAGTTTGAGGCTCTCAACAAATGTTTGGAAATGTATTAAAGGTACTTCACTTTTCAAAATCCAAAATCCTGGTTTAAAGCATTACCTTTAGCTGAGTATTGGTATAATATAACATACAAATCCATACAAGCTTGGGTATGGCACCACTTAATGTGGTATATGGTAGGGATCCTCCAACCTTTACCAAGTATACTCTGGACCCTAGAGATCCACTACTGTTACAGGAGTCACTACTACAAAGGGATTTGATACTAGCCCAACTTATGGAAAACTTAACTAAGGCACAATAGTGGATGAAAAAATATGCAGATAAAAAAAGATAGAATTTGTAGCTGAAAATTAGTGATGTGATACTAGTCAAATTATAACCATACAGGTAACATTCAATAGCACTGAAAAGAAACTAGAAGCTTAGCCTAAGGTATTTTGGACCATTTCCAATCATATACACAAAATAGGCTCAATGGCTTACATAATGCTATTACCACCCACTACTAAAATCCACCCAGTTTTCTACATCTTAGTACTTAAGCCCTTCCATGGTGACCACCAACAGCAATACATTCCCCTATCTCATCACAAATGAGCAAGGTCCAATCCTGTAGCCATATTAAATTCTACATACTAGCATCATCCTATGTGGGGTTTAACAAGTGACATAGATTTTGGTTCAATGGGAATGCCTTGATGAGTCTGAAGTCACATGGGAAGATCTTATTGTCATGCAATAGAATTTTTCAAATCTAAACATTGAGGATAAGGTTTTCTTAAATGGAGAAGGTAGTGTCATAAGCCCAATTGACTTGGAAGTTAAGTTGGAAATTGAGTCAGAAAATGCAATGAGGAATGGCCAGGTTAGCAAAGAGGTAAAATCTAAGTTAGTTATGGACAGAGACTAGATGGAAAAAGATCCGGGTTTGCAGGGGCTAAGAAGAGGCTTTAGGCATATAGGGTGGATGATATTAGTTCTGTACGTACTTTGATCCCTATAACATATTTTATCAAGGTGAATATTTGATATCTATGATTCTCTTAATCTATGGACTCTAAGTAGTATAATACCTATGAGAATCATGCTCTTGTTTTGAAAAGAATTTATGGTTTGTTTAAAAAGTTTTTTTTAAAGCAAAAACTCTTATTATATTTGAAAGAACTTTTTCAAGTTCCATATCCTTAAGAATCTTTTGAACTTGTCTTAAGACCTTGAAAGTATTTCCACCTCCTAATTATCTTAAAAATTTAGAAATCATTGGATATGTGTTATAAATGTAGTATTCTCTTCATTTGCTTTGAAAAGTCTTATTAAATCTTGAGAGAATACTTAAAAAAGTTTTCAAATAAATCTTTTAAAATGTTTTATAGAGAATATTTTAATACGTCAAAAGATAAGTCTTATTCTTCAAAGTGTTTTATTTTTCTCAAGGCTTTTGTTCAACGAAAAAAAAGATATTTACTTTCATATGTTCTTTTAACTTGGGTTTGATCATTCTCAAGGAATATATGGTTTTAATATTAAAACTTTCTACCCTTCTAAAATGCTTTTGAAAATATAATGCGCTCTTGTAAAATTCTTTTTTGAAAGGGGGAGAAGTTTTAAAATAATTTTTGATTGATGGATTAAGAATATGTATCTTTGTCTTGTTTTACTTTATGGTAATGAGCTTATAGGATTTTGGCATACATATTTCTCTTTATCTATCTTGTGCTTCAATAAGGGGGAGCTTGTCTTCTTTTTTTTTATAACTTCTTATAATTATTTGTTGATTTATAATGGTTGTTTATCATTTTCATCATACGTATATTTCTTCCATGTCCTTGTTGGCTATAAATATATGCATGACTATGTTAAACTATTATGTTTTATATTTTGATAATATACATATTTTGAGGGGGAGTCTAATTCTTAAATTGTTACTTATATCTCTTGGCTTACTTCCTTATTTGACATGAAATGTTTTATTGTTAATACTATCAATATGTAAATGAAGACCATATCTTATTCTCTGTCTCTCTAATGAAAGAAGGTAAATATTCTTAAACTTCATATCTTTTGATTCTTTCATTGAGAAGATCCTACTTCTTTTGACAACATGAGTTTTATCTATAGGGAGAGAAATTATTATCTTTCCTTCCTAAGCCTTTTGTTGATGTCAAATAGGGAAGTGAAAATTGGAAAAAAAAAATATGTTCTTGTGCTTATTGTTTGATATGCTTACATGAATATCTATTTTTGTATGTTGCTCAACATATTTTTCTTTGGTGATTTGTCATCATTAAAAATAGAGAGATTGTAGAAATAAGTTTGCCCAAATGGTTTAATATGTTAAGTTTTGATGATGACCAATACAAGATAAAAAGAATGATGCTTATGCTTCATAGATGTGCTTACTAGATGACAAATGCATTACAAAAGAATATTGATCATGTTACATAAATGTACTTAATGAAATATATTGTGTCCTGCATGGTTATGCACTTTATCTAATTATATTTCACTTAATAATCATGCAATGAGATATGTGTAGCATTCTTTATACAATATATCCAATAATACTTTATATGAGTTATAAATGAATTAATATTGGATTTGACTTTGTTTAAATGAAAATATGTAAAGTATTCTTTGTTACATCCTATATAGAGCATATTCATTAGTAATTGATAAATATATTATTTGGATGTGTTTATGAAAGTCTTATATATATGTTAGACTAACTAGAGTTATACATTTATGAATTATGTATATGAAGATATTGAATTATGAATTTGTACTAACTATGTTTGTTTAAGTGAGCAATACTTTGTAAGATAGTCCAAGTACTAAGAGTGAATATTGCAACAAGAAAGCTAAAGATCACAACTATGCTCAACTTAAGAAGAATGAAAATGATAAAGATGTTTCAACCATTTGCAAGATTTGAAGAGAAGAAATTTTTTTTTTTTGGAAGCTTGGATTACATCAACAAGCCTAAGGACTAGAAGTGATGATGGCGAGATCAAGTCCAACATATTCAAGAATAGGTTTTAGGACTTAGATCAATATGTAAAGGTATAATGTGATTCACACAAATGCTCCACAACTTTTTTTTCAAAGAACATAAATAGCACACTTGTTTTAAAAGCTTCAAAATGATTTTTGGTTTCTAGAAAAACTAATTTTAAAGTGCCAAAAATATATAAGACCACTTGGGATCACTTGGCATTGTCTCATTGCTGACAAAACGTGTTTTACAAAGTTTATTTGAATAAAGGTCACTTTATTCGAATAACAAAAGTCAGTGAAGACAAAAATTAAGATCAATCAAGATTTATTCGAATAAGGCTCCTCTTATTCGAATAACAAAAGTCAGAGAAGCCAAGTATTTTAACTGATGAGAATTTATTCAAATAAAGTCCTATTTTATTTGAATAAACGTTCAAAATGAACAAAGGCACTTCATCATTTTAAGTGGATTATTCAAATAACACAAGTGTTATTCGAATAACGCATTCCAAAAAGCTTTTCCCAACATGCTATTTAAAAGATTTATTCGAATAACCATCGTGTTATTCAAATAACAAGGTATTCTAGAAATAGAAAACAATGACTATAATGAAGCATTTAATGCTCCTCAACCACCCCAACAACTCTAATCTTTATTGGGTTATAAAAACACGTGTTTAGGCATCAAAGAAATGTTAGAGAATAATATGAAAATCATTCTTGAGCATGAAAAACGAGTTTTAACTATCATTTCTTATAAACCCCTATTTTGAGCTTCAAATTGTGAATCCTTGATACCCATAGAGCTTCTATTTGTATTATCCACTCTTGAGAGAGTTTCAATTTATTTATACTCTGTGTAAACTGTAAAAGAGGGTGAGGTATCCCTCAAAGTTGTAAGGGTGAGGTATCCCTTGAATTTGAGACTCAAGCACAAAAGGTGAGGCATTCCAATGTGTGTTGAGTGCTCCACTTTGTAAAGGTTTTCAAGCACATGTTCAAGCATGAAGGTTTAGTGAAAAATCTCGAATAGTTCACTTGAGGACTGGACGTAAGCCACAAGTGGTTAGTGGTTGAACCAGGATAAATCTTTGTATTTATTTTTCTTAACTTTATCTCTTTACATTTGTGCTTTAATTACATATGCTTGAGTTGAACTTAATATTTAGCTTATTTGCTTGATTCATCCTATATCCCAAGTTGTATTTGAGTAATCTACAATAGTTGTATCTTGTTAAACTTATTCCGTTGCATGTGTTGATTAAAAATATTAAAATGTACAATTTCTTAAAGTTATTTTAAAAATTTGTAATCAACCAATTCACCCCTCTCTTGGGTGATGGTTGCCATGACTAACACATAGTCCACACTTTAAGCCCAAAGAGCCTTTGCGCAAGGAAGCGTGTTAGAAGAGTTGGTTCATTATATATCATGGTCTTAAATTGCAGTCTACAATTGTAATTTCGACTACAATATTAAGGATTTTGTGGTCTCTGCAACTGCAATTGTGACTGCATTTACTGTATTTTCTAGCAATTGTCCATAATTGCAGTAAATGCAACCACAATTACAATTTAAAATCATGATATGTACACACACACACACACACACACACATATATATAGAGAGAGAGAGAGAGAAAGAGAGAAATTCATCTTTAAGAGTTCTCCATACCTCTGCAAATCCATCAAAGAGCACCCCTCTGAAAAATCCTTGACTTGAGATCCACTAGGATACAAGAAAACCACTCTATCCCACAGAAGTAGCAAGGTTAGAAGAAATCTCTAGTTGAAATCTCTAGTATTACACTTTATTTCTCTAACTACAAGGAGGCATATTGAGTGTTATTTGTAGTTTTCAAGTATTATACCAAGATTAGAACCCAATGTATCAAGAAAAAAGTCAAGTAAGCTATCAGATAGTCCCAATTTACTACATAGAGGAATTATAACCTTCATTCAACTTCCACATGACTTTGTAAGATTGCTGTAGTAGAAAATGACGAAATCTTCTTGCAATAAACTAATAGCATATAGACCATATCTAGGCCTAGGGCCATATTTGTCGCTTGAAATCACATGCTTCCCTTCTAGAAGGCCCTTCCAAGAGTACCCCTATGAAAGTTAGTTACAAGAGAGAGAAAAGAAGGGCCATGTGGCAACTTCACATTGCTCTAATCCATAACCACCTTATGACCTCATGATTGGCCTGCACACTAATAATGAGGTTATCACTCATTCCCCTTATATAAAGCAACGCAGCAACCCTTAGAAGGATTGGACACACTTTCATCATTATGGCAATACCCATGACAGCCATGACTAGGAGCAAAGATAAAACATTGGCACCATCTGTGTGGAGTCCAGTAAATTATGATTTCCCACCTTTTTTTTTATAAGTTGTTTACAAACATACCATAGTTGCTACATTTAAGCACATTGAAGTTTCTATATTCTATAATTATGTATTCTATTCCTTTGTGTTGCATTTCATTGGAGTGTTTTGCTTTCTATTCTTCACCTTTTTGTTTAAGAAAATGGCTAGGACAAGGAGTCAAAATACTGTTGGATGTTAGCAACACCCAGCTAATGATGAAGTGTAGGGTCATCGAGGCCCCGTTATTTAAGAATTGCAGCAACAATTGCAAGAATAATGTAACAAAATTGCCAGGCTCAGAGAGGAATAGGCTCGTATTGAGCCATCTCAACGTGAGCCTACACAAGAGGAGGAAGAAGAAGAAACACAACAAAGTGAACCAGTGGCAAGCCAAGGCTGGACTCATTATTCCAGGTCGATATAACACAATACGAGGAGTGGATCTTCTTGGAATCCTAGCTTATCTCCTCATCCTTTTACAAATTTTATTGTGCTAGTTCCTTTACTAACGAACTTCAGGATGCCAACTACATTACAACTCTATGATAGATCAATTGATCCTCAAGAGCATTTGGATATGTTCAATTATGCTATATTGTAGGTAACCGAATCAGACCCGGTCCGATGTAGAGCATTTTCTAGCACCCTTAAGAAATCTGGCCTTTTGTGGTTCTCCTCTCTCGAGCCGTAGTTGATCCATGATTTTGATGGACTAGCAAACAAATTTTTGAATCATTTTTCTACTAGTAAAAACCATCAGAAAATAGCTACTAGTCTTTTTACTTTGAAGCAAGGAGCCGATGAATACCTTAAAGATTTCCTGAGGTGTTTTAATAGTGAAGCAATTCAAAATAGGGATCTAAACCCAATGGTGGTGTTACATGCTGTCATGGTAGGCATAAAGCCTGGATCATTCGTGGACTCGTTAGATAGAAAGTCTCCAACTAATCTTGAAGAATTAGGAACAATTTTAATAGGCTACATCAACATGGAGGAAACTGTGCAGGCAAGAGAGGAAGCTCAATGATCGATAAAGATTGGTGCAAGTCAAAGAAATCCTCAGGGTAGTAAGTCTCATTTTGATTCGACCCCCTCCAGGCAAGGCAGAACTAGGAGGGATCTTGGAAAGCATGTGTTTATAAGATATTCTAGGAGCATGGGTCCAATCAGAAATTTAGTACTAAGGCAACATTAGTATTCTCGATATGGAAGCTACATTTCGCTTAATATCAATCCAGAGACGATCTTGAAAGAAGTGTATAACATAGGCCTACTTTGATTTCCCCCTGCGCCCAAAGTACACACAAATGCTGATCGATCCAAAAGATGTGAGCTTCAGAAGACTTTTGGGCATACAATGCATGAATGCATAGTACTAAGAGATATGATTAAAGAGTTGATTAAAGCGAGACATCTAGGGAAGTATGTATATCGGAAGTGTAGAACAAGGAGGAGAAAAGAAGGGCCATATGGCAGCTTCCCATTGTTCTAATCCATAGCCACCTCATGATTGGCATGCACACTAATAATAAGGTGAGGTCACTCATTCCTCCCCTATATATAGCAACACAACAACTCTTAGGAAGGCTGGATACACTTTCATCATTATGGGAATTGTTTTGGACTGAGTTACAGACCTAAATAACTAGAGCAACTCGACACGCCATGCAGGCACCCAAACATACAATGCACATGAGACAGTCAAAATGCAAGGCATAATGACAGGAACAAATCCTGATGGTATCCCATATAAGCAGGCGAGTAAGGACAGAGAAGTAGCGGTCTCCACAACCCTATCCCCACGATCTTGTCCCTACGATTCTGTCTCCCACGATCATGTCGCCACTATCCTAGGTAGCAGCATTCAACGCACATTGAATGCTCAAACATTACATACCCTCAAATGCTCATATAAATACAGTAAGTAAGAGAGACAAGGTAGGCCCTAATTTCATTACTCGCTACCCTCCTTGTGCAACTACTGACTTAAGCGTCAGAGTACCTTTTGTAGGTACCTATTCCCTTGCTATATCACTGAAGAAGCTGTGCTCGCAAAGGAATCTACCACCTATTACCTCTTCAGGTAAACCTCAGAACTCAGTTCTAAACATTGGCGCCTTCTGTGAGAAGAGATAAATTTCTACTCCCAACTCTACTTTAGAAGACTCCTCCTACTACCACCATCATGGTGAACATGAGAAGGAGACAGACATCGACTAACTAGAATCGTGCCTTCGCCGCGTGTAACCCTCTTTCTTCAAACCATTGCCTATCGTCTAACCCCGCAGCTCATCAACCAGTTGTGGAGCCAGTCGTAGCCTACCCAGAACCTAGACAAAATGGGCAGGAGACTTCTTTCACTAGAGAGAATCTCTCCCCTCCTTCCCTAAGGATTTCGGCAAAGTAGCGCCCCTCCCTCCACGACCCTGTCCCCACGATCCTGTCTCCCACAATCTTGTCGCCATGATCCTAGGCTGTAGCATTCAACGCGCACTGACTCAAACACCACATACCTTAAAATACTCATACAAATACAATAAGTAAGAGAGACAAGGTAGACCCTAATTCCATTATTCGCTACCCTCCTTGCGCAGCTACTGACTTGAGCGTCAAAGTATTTTTTGTAAGTATCCACTTCCTCGCTCCATCACCAAAGAAGTTGTGTCCGCGGAGAAATCCACCACCTATTACCTCTTCAAGTAAACCTCAGAACCCAGTTCTGAATATGAATATCCACAATAGCCATGACCAGGAGCTAAGACGAAACAACATATGCTTTTTCTACTGATGATATTGCTAACAAGCAGTATTTTGAGGTGAAAGCATGTCAGTTTCTATCTCTGAAAATTCAGCAAGGTGTTAGAGGAAGATGACCCATGCTTGTTCTTACTCAAGTTGCTGCTTCCCTTTCCAATCTTCGCTTTTGCCTCAACAATGTAGACCATCAAACGTGTTCGAAGAAGAAGGCATAGAGAAAAGGCAGAAGGGAGAGGCATATCATCAGGGCATGGCTCTAGCTGTGATTTGCCCCAAAACTGAGAGGAATTGCAGGAGGCCTCTTGATCAAAATCTTAGTTCAGTTGTTTTAACTGGAGTTTCATTATGGGTAAACGATTTTTGCCTACCTGAATTAATTATTTCTTTTGGAATTTAAAATTTGGTTACTAGTATCTTGTACTGATGCTTTGCTAATTTTCCAAAGACCACTGATTGAAATCAATATAGGCATGGCATTGGCCAGAGATGCCAACTGCCCCATAACAGAATCAGAGGATGGATGCCAATTAATAAGTTACAACATTTTTAAAATCCTCATGCATCATGCAATCAGGTCCAAAACGGATAGGTTTGACCCAAGGAATAGAAGCAAAACCTCTGCTACGAAGCAGAACAGAGTTATGATTAAAGCAAGTGGTAGACTCATAGTCAAGTGAGAAACTGAGGCCTCTAGGAGAAATAACTACAAGGGATGCAGGTGTGAGGTGTGAGTATATGATGTGGATGAAAAAGTCCTACCTTGAAAGCAAATGAATTAAGTGAGAACTATATAAGTAAAAAAAATCATAAACCTAATGTCTGAAGATTTAGGATCAAGGTGTTACGCTCACATATGTGATTTCTTGCTGTTTTCTATTGAAGGAAATCTTGAATCCCTCATACTTTTGTAGTATATACTAATTAGGAGAATCCGATGGGTATATGAGAAGTATGGTCGGCTATGTACGGCAACCATTGAAGTGCCCATGCTTGCTTGGTTGAAACTTGAAATATTCTCAATATCACTCCATAAGAACTGAAGTATAGAGGAAACAGAAGTAGCTTAAACTGGCATTATAAGTCCAGACAATCCTGGAACTGGAATGCACCCCAACGATTAATTGTTGTGCACAACTTCTCATGACAAATATACTACGTTGAGAAGTTTTTTTTAGTTTTGATTGTTTAGTATTCTAGGATTAGTTTTTGCAGCAATCAATACTAAATTCTTTATGATTGTGTTTGGAATTTAAAAAAAAAGAAAGAAATGATTTGATTTGATTTATAACTTAAATTTTGTATTTTAAATGTTAAAAAATAAAAAATATCTAATTTTTAAAAATTCTATGAATTTTATTCATTTAGATTTAAAAATTTCATTAAATTTAATAAAATTTATTAAGATTTAATTTAATTTTAAATAAATATATTATTTTATTCTTAATAATTATTTCTAACTACCTCTCATAAAAATAAAAATATAAAATAATAAAATTAAATCAAATCAATTCTCATTTTAATAAATTTTAAATATAACAAAAAGTTATTTCCAAATCAATTTAAATAATCGCATTTTTTATAATAAGTTCCAAATATAAAATTTTATTTCTAAATCAAATTATTTCCAATTTTATTTGAATCAAACACAACCTATAGGAGCCACATCCCAAATCGACCTGTTACATTTAGAAAAACTAATTAATTCTCCTATGTTTGGTTCAATGTTCAAACATGAATAATTAAGGCGTGGAGCAGGATTCCTTAACCATTATGCCAAGGCTCGAGTTCTAATTTGAAAAGAAGATACAGCCCAAATGCCTCCTGCAAAACCAACCGGGTCCTGAATGAAAATTGGCTAAACCCTTCCCAACACCACCTTGCCTCGACTCCATTGAATGGATGAATTTTATTAAAAAAAAGGTTATTTGTACAGGCCAAACCCTTGAATTAATGCTCGACAACTGCATCAAGAGCATCCAAGACAAGGGCTTTCTATCAAATCTTGCTTGAACCCATGGAAGTGTCAAGTAACGCAATTCAACAAAAGGACAAACAAGGGGTTGAATTAATGAATTGTGTTGGATTTAGCTGCATTTTAATTGGACTCTAGTTCATGCATTTTTCTCGAATGTTGACCCTTGAGCATGCCGAGTGACACTACTTTAACCATTTGAGACCCGCACATATGGACATGATTGACAACTTGAGATATCCCAAATCCAATTGAGGTTCATTCATTTGCTGTAGCCTCTTTAGTTTCATTCATTTCACTGTTACCGCTTTCCTTGTGGATTGCATATGGCCCATGGGGTTCAATTGAGAAACTTAAAACTTCTCGAACTTAATATTCATGTGCTTTGCGTGCACATTGTGATGTAAATTCTTCAAACATTACAATTTGATAAACCAATGTGCTGACCCCATTGTTTTTTTTATTTGAATTAGTTACACACCCCTTGCAAGAACATCACTCATGCCACTGCACGTGGTAACCTTATCATTTGTTTCTGTTTATATACTTTATAAGGTACTTGTCCGTTGTGTGTGCAAGTGGTGCTTCATTCTTCATCTCTATAGTTAAATGAATCAGTAGAGATTAAATCTGTAAAAATCTTAGAAAATATCTTAAATTCTGATTGATATCGAATATCAGTGCAGAGTGCCATGCCCATCAGATCCATTCGCGGATTTCGTTTCAGATGGTGGCAGCCCATTCTCTGAAGAACTTGGACTACACCACTTTATCCATCGCTCATTCACATCTTTCATTTTGAGGCTAAAAATATAGCCCAGTTCACAACTTGACATCATGGTCACATGTGATATACGAACATTTCAGTTTTAGACCCAAGAAGGTAAATAAAAATATTTAAAATTAATAAAAGATGGCAACTGTTTCAATTAAATATTAAGAAAATTCTCATTCGAAATATGATTGATGTTAATTTGAACAACCTAAATTCTACTGTGGCTGGTAATCTGTGACACATACTCATTATCCTCCCTAGTTTTTGGAATATACTAATACTTTTCAGAAAATCTGATCTACTTCGACCTAAGAAGCTAATTTAGAAGCAAGGATGAACATAAATACGAGAATAAGTGAGTTAAATCATAATAATTGAGGGATATTTTCAAATAAAAAATAACTTTACAAAATGTGATGAGATATGCAGAAAAAAATTTGAACTAGAGCTCTTTGTCTAAATTACCATGCATACGGAAAATGAATGCAAAACTTTTAATATAAAAAATTCATTAAAATAGAAAATGTCCAAAAATACTCCATTGGAAAAGTTTTGATAAATACCTTTATTTTGGCAATTTGGATTGGATTGAACCATTTAGCTTTCCTTTTGGTGATTAAACATATATCGATGTTTATCACTATTTATCATCATCAACAATATATATGTGGATGATCATCGTTCAATCAGCACCATCTTCTTCTTCTTCTTCTTCAATCAACTCCATCTTCTTTTATAATTTTCGGATATATAACTACATTTATATTCATTAAAACAAAATGTAAGTCGAGTTTGAATAGCTAGCGGCACTAAATCACTATTTAACATGTTAATCCTCAGACTAATATATTATGGCTCAAGTCGATTCAACAAGAAGAAGTACATGAGGGGTATATAGGTTAAAATTTACCCTTCTTGTTCAACAAATACTAGTGATTTTCCATCATCTACAGAAACATAGGTCCTAGAACTGGAATCAACAAAGAGCTAATCTGACTTTGACATCTCACCGTTTGAACCAGATCTTCAATTCTGGTCTTTTACGACTCCTGAAGTCAGCAATGTACCACTGCCCATGTGTGGTTAATAAGATTGAAGAAGGGGCAAAGAAAAACAAGTGCGTCAATCAAATTCAAGGAATGCAGCACATGACACAACCACGTGTCTCTATTACGGATTAGTAATCAGTAATATTATGCAATCCACTTCTTGAAAGCTATTTTTTGACAATATTAAAAATCACAAGTCACACTCCTCTTCAAAACGACAAGATAGAGGAGATGATATACAGAACTGAGCCTGTTTACTCGAGCAGAAGCTCAGCTTTCAACATTAATTGTGGGGAGAGTAAGGCTGTGTTTGGGAGCAAGAATTAGAAGGGGAAGGAAAGGAAGGGAAGTGTTTGGAGTGGAGAAACCCTTGTTTGGGAGAGAAGAAAATAAGAAGGAAGGGAGACTGGGTTTTTCATAAACCCTCCAAAGCCTCTCAATTTCGGTTCCTCCAAATTAGGGAATTTTGATAAATTTTACTCATTTATCCTTCATCTCACCCAACTCAGCTCACCTCATCGTTCATCCTCCTCTCTGCAATGTTAGTGAACCACCATGTACGACCCCATCCATGGCTTTCACCTCTACAAATCGAGCACCATGCCATATAATAGCGTCCTCCGCCGCGACCACCAAGGCCTACCAAAATTCCACCCAACAACCCCGCGATCCACGCATCTGCCCGGCAGCCACCGTCGCTCAGCGTCGCGCCACCACCGTCCAATCGACCCAGATCCACTGTCCACCACGAGCCAACCACCCGAACCGCCCCCACCACGACCGAACCCCAAAACCACCAGATCCCGCAACACCCCAAACCAACCTCCCCAGCCGCGCACAACCGCCTCTCTTCCTCGTCCCACCAAACCACCACCGCCTCAACCAGTCGCACCCAAAACCGCCACACCCCACCTGCTCGGCCATCCTGTAGCACCCAAACAGTCACCTTCCCCCTCCAAGGCCCCCCTGTTCTGCGTTGTGACTTGTGAGAAGAAGCTGCCCCTTGAATATTTTTTTTATTTCATTCGTTCAATCACATTTTGGTATCTGTTTGTTGATATTGGGTTATGTGGGTTTGGGTTGTTGAGGCTTGAATTGAAAGTCTGGTTCAACTTTAGTTTTTATGTGGGTTATTGTTAATATGATTTTTAAAGAATATGATTTTTTTTAATAAAGGGTAAAATGGTAAAAATATATCTTAAACCTTCTATTTCTTTTTCTTCATATATTCTACACTCCCAAACAAGGAGGAGGATAAACATCTCATTTTCCTTCCCTTCCTTTCCCTTTAAACCCCTCCATTTCCTTTCCCTCCAAACTTCCAAACACACCCTAAAAGAACGAGATTCCACTGTTATAGAGTATGAATAGGTTGAGATATATGAAGTAATATTTTATGAGTGGTTAATCAATTTTTCCTCTTTGGAGGAGGTTGTGGACTTTGAATCTCCTACCTAATAAGAATATGGAACTTTTTGTGGACGAGTACGAAAAATGCTCTGATAATGTTTTTCATATAATTAAAATATGCACATCGTATTTATACTATAGATTTATATGAGAAAGATATCAAATCAAACTGTATATTATTGTAACTTTTTCGCATGATACAAAATGAGTTTGTGAGTGAGTTAAATAAAAGTTAGAATGTTTTGGTTAAACGAATAACGCTGCCGAAAATGCTCTTCCCACAAAAGTGAATAAGATCCTTAGGGAACTACTGTAACCAGGTATGGACTCACGTATAAAAGACTGGAGGACTTATGTCCCTATTCAACTTGAATTTTTTTTATCTTATATATGTATTTATTTTTTTATTGTTTTGTATGTATAACTTTTACTTTCATATATAAACAAATTAATAAATTTATAATAATAGAAAGTAAAATTTATTTTTTTAATATTATTTTTCAAAACACTTCACCATCTCCATGTGATTTGGATCTAATAGTGTACTAAAGTTTAACAAAATACTTATAATATCAAAGTCTTCTCCTACCTCTTTCTCTTCATTGTTACACTTTAGTGATATTTCTCAGATTTTTTAAACTTTTTTTTCTTTTATTTAACAATTTGTTATTCACTCTATAAATATTACGAAGAATTAACTACACAATTATATGAAAGATGAATGATTGAATGATTGATTAATTACATATATAAAGAGAGAAATGTTTGATAATATAAATAATAAAAAGATTATTCAATATTTTTAAAATATGAAAATGCAAGAGAATAATTTTAAATTAATCTTTCATAATTTTATATTAATATATTTTTTTATATAAATATAATTATTGAAAAAAAATTTATACTCCTGTATTAATAGTATTACATTTTCCCTGGTGCCTACAATTCTTGGTTCCGTCAACAATGATAAAAAAGTTTGGAGTTAGATGTCTCTGCCGCTCCTATTATTGAACTACTTTTTTTGGGGTACCTATTATTGAAGATGCTATCTTTAGAAAGATCTGGTCATTGATACTATATATTTCTTTTCTAAGTTTTAATGTGGTGTGGGTGTTTTTAACAAGAGAGAACACATTGAGCAATAGATTACAACCGTATTCAAGCAAGGAAATCGTCATTTTAGGTCATTAATAGGACAATATAATCATTCAAATTATTGCACCATCTAATCAATCAAACAACTTGAACCAACGTGCTGCAAAATCTTTCTTCCATTAATTTTTTTTTCTCCTATGGTATTCTCATACTTATTATGTGCAAGACTAATTCTTTTTAAGCTTTTCTCCCAACTAGCATCTCTCATGTTTGATCTTTTGTCCAACCCTAGAACTCAATTCGCTTACTATGCTTCCATTCCCTTGTGGGTATCTTCCTTTCCTTGCTAAATGTTGGAATTTATCAGTAAGCACTCCCACATTAAGGAAATCTCTTGCCTTCTTGGGCAGAATGAAATTTCAGTTCCATAATTTTAATAACCAAAAAAAAAAAAAAATAGTTCCATATTTTTTTTTGTTATGTTAATGAGGTACCATTATTGCAACATTAATTTATTCATACAATTATTATTTATTATTATCATGTCTGAGCATATTTCGTTTTTGTTCCTTCTTTTAAGTACTTCCGTGTTTCTGTTCAGAAATTTTCTATACCCTTCATTTGGTCAAATTAAATCTTGAATGATTAATTTTCTCAAGGTACTTGTAGCACACTCCTTCCCTCTCTCCCAATGGTTTTTCAGTTCTCAAGGACCCACTAAACCTAATTTCCGAGTCTTCCCCCACTTAAACCGTCTATGCAATTTTTTTACAGAAGAAACAAATATTAGTAGACGCACCACTCAATGAAAAGTCCTCATGAACATTGTTGAAGTCTCCCTCTTGTTGGCTACATTTGGGTTACAGCTGCAGATGCGTGTGACTCCATTTTCTTGGTTTCATTAAATGGAATGCTCCAAAAGTAAAGAACTAGAATCAAACCCAAATATTAAACTAAACACTGTAATCATTGACCGTTGCCGGGTTAGGCTTTACCTCTTCAAAATAAATTAATTGAAACTAAAAGTTAATTAGCGATGCCGTAATTTGCACGAAGGAAAATATAAAATTGAGTTTAATTTTATTGATTTAATGTGAGTGTAAAAGTTCTTATATTTAATTTTAACCTATTATATTAATGTAAAAAATTATGTTTTACTATATCAACAAATGAGTTTTACTATTCCAGTTAAAAAAGCAAATGAGTTTTACTATAAGAATAATAATTTGAGAAGTCAAATTTATTTAATGATATGTTATACACTTGGTGTAAGATAAGGTTGTATTTTGTCTTGACCGATAATATAAGACATGATAATATAAGACAATAAAATAAAGTCTGATAGTATAAACAAGTTAATAAATTCTTATACTATCAAACATTTGGTATACATAGTATAAACAACTTAATAATATATATAATTATCTATTATAATTATACTATCATTCACCTTCCTCACTATCACTTTCTGCTTCTCACCCTTCACCTACCCTTGTGCGTTAACTACAACGTGAACTCCCTGTACGTGAAGCCATCTCTCCAACTTGCAACAAGACCAAATTCCCCACCATGTGTGTGAACTCCCTACAAAAGTCCATATATGCTAAAGTCCAAATCGGTGGTTGTAGATTCGGCGATAACCATGGTCATCGTCATCTTCTTCCTCTTGATAGTGAGTTATAGTCTTCTCGTTGTAGAGGTAGAGGCACTGCCTCCTTCAACGGCAGGATGCACGGACAAGCTGCACCGCCTCCTTCGACCAAGTTGGTTGCAGATCCGACCACGGTAGACCCCAACTTGCTTGGTCATGAATCTCGCAAATCACGTTGCCCGTGGCCATATTGGATGGATAAGGAAAGGCTTGAGATGGATGAAGTTGAAGGGTAGGCAAACAAGGATCCTCTAAAGTAAGGATCTTTGTAAAGTGAGTAAGTAAGTTCACATCAACTATTGATAGATGGGTCCACTAATAAATCAATGGTTGATGTGAGCTTACTTACAATGATCTTCACTTTAGAAGATCCTTATCCGGAGTAGGCTGGTTCCGATGGGTTAATGGTGATTGAAACAAAAATGAAGACCACGGGTTGCAAGTTATGTAACGCAACATTATCAAATGAGTTTGAAATCTTAAAATAATTATTATCATACTCAAATTATTTTAATAATATGACAATGAATAACATGATGTTAATATAATTCTACACTAAAATATATCAAAATAAAAATATGTATAAGAATTAGTGATGCCATAATTTGCACGAAAGGAAAATATAAAATTGAGTTTAATTTTGATTAATTAACAATGTAATAAAATTTTTGATTTAGCTTTAAGAGTTTAATTTGTACTATTAGCATAAAAAATTATATTATCATCCAATCTTCTATTTACACCTCAATTAATAAGTTTTGTTATGCTAACAACTATATAAGGTATTAAGCTCATTAAATAATGTAACAATACAAATTTTTGTTTACTTTACTAATAGTACATCAAAATTAAATTCTTAATTTTAATCTATCATTATTGTAAAAAATTATGTGTAATTATATCATTGAATGAGTTTTACTATAAAAATAATTATTTTAAAAGTCAAATTCATTTAATGATATGTGATAGACTTGATGTAAGATGCATTTCTTATAATAAAGGACAAAATTTAAGTTCATTTCTTTATGTTTATTATATTTATTTCATTAATTAAATTATGATATGTATATATTTTTTAAAAAGAAAGTGAGTAAGAGAGAGAATATTAATGAACATATATAATAACTTGATTGGTGAAATAGATGTAATAGATATAAAGAAATGAACTTAAGTTTTGTCCTATAATAAAAACAGAACAAGAATGACTTGCATAATTAATGTAACACATGTTGAATTGTATAATATAAGTATGTGTTTGAGATAATTGTAAAAATTTGATTATTTCAATAATTAATTATTGTAAAAAAATTTGTTATAATCGATTATAATAAAATTAATTTTATATTTAAATATGTTAGTTGAAAAATAATTTGAAACTAATCTATTTAGTTTGAATGATATAAAAAAGAATTATTTTTATGCATTAAATTACTAAAATATATATAGAATAATTTAAAAAATTATTTGATTGAGAAAAAAATAATATTTATATCTTAAAATATAAGAAATAATTTATAATTTAAAATCATAAGTTGAAATTTCAATGTTATGAAAAACAAACTTTTGAAATACATTAAATTTTATACAAAAATTGAAGTTGAATTTATTAAACATGTTAATAACTATTATAACAAGCTTTTTTTTTTTTGAAAAAAAGTCATTGACAAAGGAAATAATCTTCCCCAAATGTGCTCTAAAAATAAAAATATTGCCTTACATTGAATATAATTAATAATCTCTCAAAAGCTAGACTTTTAGCTCGCAGTAATTTTGAAAGGCTTAATTTTGTATACTGTCATTAAGTTATGTAATGTAAAAATGATTGCTAAGAGAGCTGTCTTATTTTCCTACGCTACATTCCTCCTCAACGCCGCGGTCCTCCCAATGAGAACGAGGTGGTGCAAGTTGATATGGACGTTTGTATGCACCCTGCTTCAGAGAGCCAGGACCGAGACGTGATCTGTTAGCTGAAAAATTGGTTTCTGTTGAGTATCTCAATGGGAATCACCTTCTGCCAGAAGTGCATATGGCAAATCAGGTTATTGAGGATCTTTCTATTCCGTGGAAGGAAGCTCTCATCGTGAAGGTATTGGGAAAAAATTTGGGATTTCAGTTGATGAAGTCTAAGTTGAAGTCAGTGTGGACGTTTATAAATGGTTTTGACATTATGGATGTTGGTCATTACTTTTTCGTGGTTAAGTTTGACGTGGAGGAGCATAGAACAAAGGGGATGGAAAGTGGTCCCTGGATGGTCTTTGACAATCTGGTGTCCTGAGTTCAAAGCTTTTGACAGTGACACTACTGTTTACAGAACATTGGTTAGGGTAAGATTTCTTTTAACTAGTTATTCTACTGTTTACGACCACCATCGTTGGCCACCACCACTACTGGCCGGCCATCACCATCGCTGGCCACCCTCTGCAGCTACCGGCGGCTATCATTTTTTTAAGGTTGTACTGTTTATTTTTTAAATTATATATATATATATATATAAATAATATCAATTAAAATTATATTAATTTTTATATTTTTTATAAATAATTATATATATTAAAAATTTTATTAATTTTATTACATATAAATATTATCGTTAAAATATATAAAATTTTTAATATATATAATTATTTATAAAAAAATATAAAAATTAATATAATTTTAATTGATAATATTTTAATTAATATTACTTATGTAATTATATAATTTTAAAAAATAAATAATATAATCCAAAAACAATACTGACCAACAGATAATAACTGGACAGTGACCGGCAAAAGAGGATGATGGTCGGCAGCACAGTATTAATAGTGGTATGTAAAAAAAAACATAAATAAAAAATATATAACCAAAACAAAAAGCCAAAAAAAAAACTTACAACAACAAAAAAAAAACCTACTATTATACGTAAAATTAAAGGTATATAATACATCTAAATATGAGAAAGTGTACGATAACATATGTCTTATTGTATATCTAAGTTTCCTGTTAAATAAAAACACAAGTTTTATGGATTACATGTGACTAATTTGCACCTTTGATCTATTTTTTGCAAAGATCAATGATGCAAACTGATTATTGTATGGAACGACCTCTAATTGACGTATTGAAAACGCAACCCAGGACAATGGGTTAAGAGTGTGGGACATGCCCCCTGTTGATCTGGGATGTTGGCTTGTACATTATGATGGTATGGAAGTTTTTACTTTACGGATAATTGTGTTATTTTATTTTAAATATAAATTTATCTAATTTAATGTCAAAATTATCACTTCATTTAATTATTATTTTCGAATTAAAATCTCATGAATAATTACAATGTATATATATAAAGATGCAATTAGATTGAATACATCGTATAAGAGAATAATTAGATTGAATATATATATATATATATATATACTTTTGTTTTAGTATTTTATTATTTATGTGTTGTTATATTATTAAAATAATTTAAATAAGAGTAATGCTAAATAGTAAAAAAAATAGTCAAAAAATTGATATAATACAAAATTAATTATTAAATGAAATAAAATAGTAATAATTACTCATTTATTTAAGAGTCAACAAACATGTTATATTATTCTTATAAAAAAATTGACAAAAGTTTTGGCATTGTAACATTTTCCTTTAAATAATTAAAATAAAATTTTTAAACTTATTCATCAATATTTTTAAAATTGAACTGATCATTAAACTAATAAAAGAAAAGATTTAAGATTTTGAAATTTCACTAAGATTGAATTAGGTCGAATCAGTTTCATATATACATGTATATTATATAAATATATAATAATATGTAAAAAATAATATAATATACATATGTTAAAAATGTAATAAAATTAAAAAATATTAAAATATATTATACATTTTTTAACTTAACCTTGTAGGTTATAATTTGTTTACAAAATGAATATGTTTTTTACATGGTTAAGTTAAAAAAATGTATAATATATTTCAATATATTTTTTAATTTTGTTTACATTTAACATATGTATATTATATTTTTACATATTATTATATATTTATATAATATACAAGTATATATGAAACTTTGATTAGTTCGATCTTGATTAAATCTCAAAACTTAAAATCTCTCTTTTATTAGTTTAATAATTGGTTTTTTTTTGAAAATATTGATAAATATGTTTAAAAATTTATCTTAATTATTTAAACAAAAATGTTACAATGCCAGAACTTTTGTCAATTTTTTTTTTGTAAGAATAATATTACATATTTGTTGATTCTTAAATACATGAGTAATTCTTACTATTTTATTCTATTCAATAATCACTTCTTTATTATATCAAAATTTTGACTATCTTTTTTACTGTTTAGCTTTACTCTTATTTAAATTATTTTAATAATATAACAACACAAAAATAATAAAATACAAAATAATATATATATATATATATACACACACACTCACATCTTCGACTTTTTTTTGTTCTCTCATTCTTTATATATATATATATATATATATATATATATATATATATATATATATATATTTATTGTATTTATTTATTTATTTATTTATTTTTATTTATTGTAATTACTTACACAATTTCAGTTCAAAAGTGATAATTAAATGAAGTTTTACTTGAAGTGGTAATTTTGACATTAAATTAGATAAATTTATATTTAAAATCAAATAACACAATTATTTGTAAAGTAAAAACTTCCATGCCATCATGTACAAGCCAACATCCCAGATCAACAGGGGGGGTGTCCCACGCTCTTAACCCATAGTCCTGGGTTGCGTTTTCAATACGACAATCAGAGGTCGTTCCATACAATAACCAGTTTGAACCATTGATCTTTGCAAAAAAATAGATCAACTGTGCAAATTAGTTACAGGTAATCCATAAAGCTTGTTTTTTTATTTAACGGGCAACTTAGTTCACTTTTCTTTTCATAAATAATTGTATATATAAATTTTAACTATTAATATTTATATACAATTAAATTTATATATAAATCTAATCAAATTATTTTTTTTGAATAAATAACTATATACACAAAAAAATTATATATTTTAACTAATAATATTTATATACATCAAAATTTATACATACACCTAACCAAATAAAAAAATAAACAAAAAATAAACAAACCCAAAAACGGTGATTTTAAGTAAAAGTGGCTGTTGTATTATGCCAAAAAAAGCCTAACTTGCAAGTTTGTCAACACGTTCCCCTCTCTCAACGTGTGCTCAACACAAACAAACAAGTCCTACTTCATCAGTCTTCCTATTTTCATCAGCATTTGTCTCCCCGCCACACATCCTCTCTTATTTCCTCTTAAGAGCTGAACCACTACTTGTGATTCCATTTCTAACACGACTTGACTGTAACCCATTCTCCTGGCCAGCCTCAAACCTTCCCAAGCACCCCATAATTCTGCTATAAACGTATTTGCACTTCTCGGCTTCCTTGCAATTCCTTTCACCCATCTTCCACTGCAATTTCTTATCAATCCTCCGCATGCAGCCAATTCACCATTCCCCTTACTTGCTACATCATTTTCTTAATTTTTTTAAAAACAAAATGTAAAAGTTGTTAACTTCCACATTACGTCTATGATAACAATTTTCGTATATATATATATGAAAGTTTGTAAATATGTATTTTTAGAACACGTGTCAAAAAATTAAAAATTAAAATATTAAATAAAAAATATAAATATTTAATATCTTAAAATTTAAAATACATTCAATGCGAAATCATATTAACAAAACATATATATAAAATCCCACAGACATTGCAATTTCTAGAGGGTCATTATAATAATAATTGGCTTTAGATAGGGGTATAATCTAGTCGGTTTAGTTTGATTTTTAGAAAAAGATAAAATTTAAACTAATCAAAATTAATTAGTTTGATTTGGTTCAATTTTTTTATTTTTTGATAATCAAATTCAAATTAAATTAAACTGAACATTTATGAATTGATTCAGTTGGGGTGATTGGGTTGACTTTTTTTTATAAAAATCAGCTAAATAATTAATTTTCTATAGTAAAAAAAATGCATAATAAACTTAAGAAAAGATTTTTAGAAATGAAATCAAATCTACTTATCTCAATGAGCACACTACAAAGTATAAATTTCAAAATTATATATTCAACACATTGCCCTAATTTACTGATAATACACTCAATCAGTACTTTTGATGTATGGTACTCTGTTTATTTTAGAATCTCTAATTGAATGTTTAGTCTCTATATAAATAAAGATATAAATTAGTTAATTTGTATGACCTTAATGATAGATTATAGTATATACTTCTAAACTTGCTGTTTATAATGTATTATAAAATTTTTTGTGTTAAGTTATTTCACAGTAACAACATGCATGTAATAAAGCTTTTAGAATGTTAGTTTCAAGTTGAATGAACTTTTTTCTTATATTTATAGACTTACTGTTTGTAACGTATTATAAAGCTTTTTTGAGTTAAGTTGTTATGTTAATATTTTGTGGTTAATACTTAAAAACTCTTAACTTATGACATAGAATAAATCAGGTTGTACTCTATTTATTTATTTATTTTACTTCTGCACTTAATTTGATAATTATATTTATATAAATTAGTTAATTAAATTAAATATCATATATTTTAATTTATTGTTCGATATATTGTGTTAAAATAATATTATATATATATATATAGTTTGATTTGATTTAATTATCGAATTTAAAACTTTTAACTAGAGAATTAAATTAATTAAATTTTATTTGATTTAAATTTTATCTAAATTAATTAATATATTTAAATCAAATCAAATTAATTTAATTAATTTGATTCGAATTAATTAGATTAGTCGGATAATTTAAACTAATTTATACTCCTAATTGTATGACTTTTTTTTTGGGAGTGGGCCTACTCTATTTAAGGACCAAAAAGTGAATAATACGCATTGATATATTACCCGGATGCAATTTTCCCTAATTACAGAAATATCATATCCTAGTGAATAAAAAAAAGAGATATCGAATCCTATAACAGACTAATCGGATAATCAGAACAAAAGTCGGATCCTACTGTACCTTCAATTTTGGAAGTACTACTATTCTCATTAAGTTGTTTTTTTTGTTTTTGTTGATTCTTTTTTATTTCTCTATTTTGTTACATTCTTTTTTATTTCGTTTTTCGTTTATTGACTAGTTTTGTTATTAAATGAGAGATGTGAAAGACAGAGGATGGTTGGTAGTTACAGGCAGAGAAACCGGAAATGCGGTACAGCTAGCGCAGCTGCACAGGGACTCCCTCAATAGGATACAACATCTTTCACTGCCGGTGGTTGACGAAATCCTTTGTTTGGCTATAGAGATCCAGTTCTGACCCCACTCTCCGCATTTATGCTACTCACTTCTATTACTATTACGCCCCCACTATTCTCAAAAATCAACTCTTATCTCCCTGCCAAAAGCAGAGAACAGGCCTTCTCTACGCCAAAAGAGAAAGGAAAATGTTTAAAGCACAACCAAATATATCCAACCCTTTATATTGTATGTCAAAGAGAAATATTCTGAATATAATTTTTACATGCACACTATATTTATATTATATATTAATATATTAAATTAATATGTATATAATTATAATATTTTAACATGATATAAAATAAGTTTATAAATAAATTAAAAAAAATTAAACATATAAAAATTAAACAAATAATATTAAACATATGTTGATAGGCCGAATAAGGGAAAATACAAACAAAACTCAACCAGCATTGGACTGGAAATTTGAAGAAGTTAGAAATCCTTTCAAAGAGAGCTATGAGATTCCATTGAAAAGAAACGGAATACTCGTTTGTGCATATTATCCAACACACTAAAAAGAACCAAGATTCAAGCATATCAATACAGCAATGAAAGGATTAGGAAGATAATGGAATTTCAAATTAGATAATCTTCTATAATAATAGTGGAGAAACCTTGGACGGCTCTAATAGCACAGAAAAACCCAAAGTATCCTCTCTTTACCTCTCATTGATCTAACATCTCCCTCAACAAACAAATAAATTAAAACTCAACTCACAAAACAATTCTCTGACTCTCTCAGAAATTGGTTTTGCAAATCCTGTGATCTCACAAAACAATAGCACTTCTAAGCAATAGCTCAAAACTCATAATGTCGTAGAACTCTAGGATAGTACATTCCTATGTAGCTGCAAAATTTATAGGCACGGTATATTGAGGGGTTCTTCAATCCAACTAGCAAACTCATCAGCACCAAAATCACCAAAATCAAAATCAGGAAGCTCACTAGGCCCATCGTCATCAAAACCACAAATTTGAATGTCGTCCAGGCCACCAAGATCATCATAGCTCTGCTCAAAACCATCACATGTTAACCAATCAAACTCAAATCGAGAAGGAGCAGCGGCAGCAGATGGTGGTGGCAAATCCAACAGACTCAAATCTGGCATTTCCAGCTCTGCAAATTCAGCCTCTAAACCATTGGTCTCAACAGCTTCGTTGATTGAAACCATACCATTCAGCTCTGCAAATTCAGCCTCCAAACCATTGGTCTCGACAGCTTCGTTGCTTGAAATCTTACCATTCTCCACCAAATTGGAAGCTGAGGTATCCAATTCGAGCACAGAAGATGGTGATGTATGTGACAAGACACTCTCTGAGTCATCCAAAGTAGTAGCAGACTTGGAGTCTGATACAGAAGCTGCAGCAGAAGAAACACAATAGTTGTAGTTAATTTTTCCTGGGTTAGCCATAGCTTTAACAGAAATAACAACATTGTTGTTGTTGTTGTTGTTATTGCTCTTCTCATCAGATAGAGCCTTGGCCATAGCTTCAAATTCAAGCCTTTTCCTCTCATAGGCTTGGGAAGCCTCTTCTGCAGTGTTGTAAGTTCCCAACCAAAGACGTGCACCCTTGAACGGGTCACGAATCTCTGCAGCCCATTTGCCCCATTTTCTCATACGAACGCCTCTGTATCTGGCAGGAGATTGCCTCTTCGTTAATGGGGTTTTGGTTGAAACCCTCTTCTTGTTCAATCCATTGTTGCTTGAGCTCTCAGTGCTAATATCTGCAGTGACTGAGTTAGCTGAAACAAGGGGGAGAGTGACCTCAAGCACTGTTCTCTTCATCTTTCTAGGCATCTCATACTCTTCTTCGTCTGAAGAAGAGTCCGTAGCATCAGGATCGTCACAAATGATACGCAATTTTCTCGTCATTTTGGAGTCTTGAAACGGGATATGCTTATGCTTCAGTTTTTTGCCCGCATTCTTCATCTGATTAGCTGGTTGATTCCAAGGTTCCGGCATGGTGAAAATTGAAAAAACCCTCACAAAACCCCTCAAAATACCGCAGAAAATTGTTTAGGCAACCAAAACTAGAATTTTTAAATAAAAACAAAACAAAATGGAACTAAAAAGGAAACAAAAATCTCAAAATTTCAAGAATATCATGTGAGATCCACTCTTAAAAAGAGGAAGAGATTAGAGAATCTTTTTATATGAAATCCTCCGTAACAAACCAAAACACCAGAACAAGTCCTGAAAAAACAAAAACACAAACTTGTTTCAGTTTCACACTTCAAAATTCAAATCGATCCAAGAATTCCAAACATTAACAAAAAGAAATAATAATAATAATAATAATAAAATAATAATAATAACTCACGAACCGTTTTATCCTCAAACGCATCGAAACAGCTGACTTCACCAGTGAGCAGAGTAGCATCCAGCAAGCACAAGCAAAAGCAATCCAGAGCTGCTTCAACAGAGCCCCAACTACTACTTCCAAATTAAACCCAGACGACATAAATCCCCTACTCTGGATCCTTTAATCCGTTCCTCACCGAAATCCCAACAAAACAACACCTCTACAACAAAGAGAAAAGCAAGAGAGGGCGTGAGACACAAAATATATATAGAAATACAAAGAAAATGAAGAGACAGTTTTGAGATGAAAAGATTACAAATCTATGGCTACGATTTGTCTGTCTCTAATACTTGACAAATTACTAGATACTAGTGATTTTTTTTTTTTTGGTTACAATACAATAATAGTTGGTTTTTTAATCGACAAAAAGCGGCGACCTTGGAACACATATTAAACGGACGCAAATCTCTATAGAAACATTATCAGACCAATTGTATTTAAAAAATAGCACATCTTTTTGTATGCCTCGAGAATCTAAGACTGAAGGTTCATAGCAAATTTCACCTCTCTGTACTTGTTTGCATTCACTGTACTGGTGTGGCTGGCTACCCTACTCTCTCTCTCTCTCTCCCGTCAATTTCTCTGCTTGCTTCTCAGTGTTTTCACACTGACCCTCTCTCACTCTGTCCCCTCTATCTTTATTTTCTACCAGGCCTCAGGAGCCATTTACCTTTTTTTAATCATTTCTTTATGTTATAACATAATACCAATTCTGTGGTAACCGAATTTACTAATACTTTAAGACAAATAAATTAAATTCCATTTATTTTCAGCTGAATTAATTTCCATTTATTATTTATTTTAAATACACTTCTAAATGTTACAAATATATATACAATATAATAATAATATATAATAGAGAAATAATTATGCATATGTTACATAATTAAATCTCAACGTTATTATTCTTAACAAAATAGCATCACTTACATATATATACTTATAAAAATTTAATTGTGATTAAGTGCCAATGAAAGATTTTTTAAACATTATTTAATCAAAGTTATCACATTTCACAAATGTTTCACAATAATAATTAAATTAATATTAAATTATATTAATGATAAATAAATAAATAGTTAAATTGTTATAGAAAGTTTTATTTTAAATTAAACACTATTTATAGTCACATATTCTTCATTGGTTATTATTTAAGTTATTAACAAACAAAGTTCCAATAAAACTTTTTTTTTTAAGTGCAAATGTAAGATTTTTTAAAAATTATTTACTCAAAGTTATCACATTATAAAAAGGTTTCACACTAATAATAATTATATTAACATTAAATTATATTAATGATAAATCAATAAATAGTTAGATTACTATAGAAAGTTTTAATTTAAAAAAAAATAAACACTATTTATAGCCGCATACTCTTCATTTGTTCTTATTTAAGTTATTAACAAGTAAAGTCCCAATAAAACTTTTTTAATATAATAATATATAAATAGAGAAATAATTATGCATATGTTACATAATTAAATTTCAACGTTATTATTTTTAACAAAATATGATCAATTACATACATATACTTATAAAAAATTAATTATGATTAAGAGCCAATGCAAGATTTTTTTAAACTATTTAATCAAAGTTATCACATTACAGAAATGTTTCACAATAATAATTAAATTAATTTTAAATATTATTAATGATAAATCAGTAAATAGTTAAATTATTATAGAAAATTTTATTTTAAATTAAACTCCATTTATAATCATATATTCTTCATTTGTTATTTAAATTATTAACAATTAAAGTCCCAATAAAACTTTTTTTATTACCAATGTAAGACGTTTTAAAAATTATTTACTCAAAGTTATCACATCATAAAAAATTTCACAATAATAATAATTATATTAATATTAAATTATCTTAATGATAAATCGATAAATAGTTAAATTATCATAGAAAATTTTATTTAAAAAAAATTAAACTCTATTTTTAGTCACATATTCTTCATTTGTTCTTATTTAAGTTATTAACAAGTAAAGTCCCAATAAAACTTTTTTAATCAATTATAATTTTACAAAAATATTCTCAAATATTTTTACTTCATTTTACTGATTTTGTATTTAAAATTTTACAAATTATTTAAACATTTCTTCATTTTAATTTCAATTCAAAAATATTTAATTTTTCAAGTTAAATAAAAGTATCATATAATTCGATTGACCACTTCGAATCTATGTATTCAATAGAAGTGTTCACCGATTGTATTAGATCGATTTTGATTCATCTGATCTAATTTTGTCAGTTTTCTTATGTTATTGTCCAATCGATTTGGATTGGATCGATATTTTGATTTTTTATTATAATTTTTTTAATAATTAAATTCATCAAATACATAATTCAAATTCATCAAATTACTTTAAATACAAGTATAAACTAACTCGTCAAATAAAATAAAATATCAGTTTAAACTAATTCATTAAATCTAAATCTAAATCCAAGATATAAGTCCAAATTAAATGATAATTCTCATATATATGTTTAAATTTAAGAGAATAAATTAAGTTTGAGTTGAGATATAATAAAAAAGTTCATAAATAAGTATAGGTAACAAAAGAATCTCAAGGTAAAATATTATTTTAAAACAGACATATATAATTTTTGATTCAGATTGAATTATGTAACACCCTCCTTGGGGATGTCACATTTATGATGCAGAAAAATAAAATAAAATAAAATACTTACTCAAGTTATAAAACTTTTGGTACATAAAATATTAGTGGTAAATTTTTTTCTTTTCTTTATATTTATAATATTAAATAAAATAACGCGAAATACGAAATGAGATAAAACATAATTACACCATAATATACATATGATTTTGTCTAAAGTTTACAATTAATTTACAACTACAAAATATTTAATAAAGTAAAAGTCAAGATGATACTAAGACATAATGCCTAGGACATGAGCCCTTGTCATAAGACAATTTCCCTAGTTGGGAATGTCTTGACCGATAGAAATTCGACCCAAAAGTATATCAAGTTCTCTCTAGAAGTATAGTGAAACTCATCCCACAACTCCCTAATAGGCAAAATAACCATGCGAAAAGTAATCCAGTAGTAACGAACCCCCTGTCGAGTCCTACTTATGATAAAGTCACGTTACCATTGTACTCTATGTGTCCAAAGGTCCCAGTGATACCAAGCCTCGGCCTTCGAGAAATTGTAGTCTAAAGAAACCTAATTGGCCTCCTCTTCTGCTAGCCATTGTAGTCTTGATAATATAAACATAAAGTAGAAACAAAACAGACAATACAATAAAGAGGTGAGACAATCTACATCATTACGCGCATGGCAATAAAGAAAATGACAATACAATATATGACAATACAATACATATTAAAATAACACATACCAGTATGTCATACACATTATAGCAAATTAATACATCATATACAGTATAGCAAATTAATACATCAAATTAATACATCATATCATGCACAATATATCAAAGCAATATATCATACATTTTATCACAGATTATGGTAAGCGGTAAAAATGCGATAATACATGAACAAGAAAGTACGATAATGCATGAATACACACCGACTCGTTCCTACTCCATGGAGCTAAACACGGATATCCGAGAGAATGATCCGAATAGAAACTAATAATACTTCATGGTCATTTCCCAACCAAATTATTGCCTTTGTCCAATCTTTGTGTCTCAGTAGTCCACAAATTCAAACATCGTGTAGCAAGATTACGATCCAAACATCGTGTTACCACGAATAGTACTTAATAGTCCTCTCAAGATCTCAATTAAGAATAGTGCTTGTCAAGATCATTAGTGGTTGCAACCACGACCCGGGAGGTGCTACCACTTCCACATATTTCTCCGCACACTAATGCCTCCAAGTTCAAATGAACCACACTATACCTATCACACCAAAACACGGTGTAATTCGCCTCATCAATCAATCGCCAATTATCAACCAAATTGACACAACACTCTAAACATGATCTAAAATTACAAAAATATCCTTATTATCCAAGTTTTACCATAATTACGAGAAATTACAAAAATGCCCTTAGTCACAAAATACCAAAGTATAGTACGTCCCACCTGACAAGATACATGTCCGGGTCCACCACTTTGGCCCGACAAAAAACTCATTTGTATCTTTCAATTGCGTAGGAATTTTATCGCGTTTTCACAATCTCATTATTTTCACAAACGTTTTTAAATCGCGTAAAGATATTTTGACATTTTTAAATATCACAAAATGTTTTTAAATCATTTTCTCAATCGCGTAAGATTTTTAATTCATTTTCTTAACCGAATAGCTTAAAATCATCATATTAAATATGTGTAAACTATATCTAGTACATTTAAAATACGTAAAGTATTTTCCTTGTGTTCTAAATATAGTATGGAATCTTTTCATTTTATGCGTCTGATTTTAATAAATTTCAAAAGATTTTGCCTATAAAATCAAAAGATAAGGTATTTTTGACGTTTTCCACTAAATATGGTTTCATTTTATTTTTACCCAATAATTACGCTTTAAAACTTGCTAACGCGCTTCAAAATTTATAAAATGAGCTTTACGTTAGTATTTTTCAAGCGTCTGATTTAATTCTTATTTAAACTAAATTCATGCTAAGTTAAAATTCTAAATCAATTTATTCCTTTTATTTTCTCAATGATTCATTGGAATCGATTTGTTTAGTAAATCCATTACCTAACCTATCTTAGAAAATAAAATGGCATATTGGCCAAAATCAAAAATAAAATGATATTCAATTATACACTAAATGGCATGTTGGCCATAATTAATCAAAAATCATTTTTAACTTATTATTTTACCTAGATTCATTAACTCATTGATTTAGAAAATTGCTGAGAACATTTTGGTTCTCTATTTTGGTGTAAGGTCGTGAGCCTCATTCTGTGTTCTTTGGAACACTCATGCAAATCGTTACATGTTATCCACATCCTACTTTAATAATTATACAATTATAAACACAAGCAATTATATAATCACATATAATATACATACGATATATTTAAAGCCATAAACATGCATAGCAAAAATAATAAAAACTATAATCATGCATAGCAAAATAAATCACAAATAGGAAAGCATTTAAACAATCACAAAAATAATAAAAACCATAAACAATCACACAAATCGAATCCTTATGGATTCTTGATACACAATCAAATCCATTTTCCCATCACCACTTAGGGTTGATGAGATTAAATCTTCCTCTTACCTCTTGAAGACAATTAATCAATTAGTTTCCTCCTTTCTTTGAAATTTCGTGTGACTCCCAAACAAATCCCTAAAATTCTTAAACAATTAGTAAAAACACATACAAGGTTCAATATTGAAAAATCATGGAACAATCATGGTTAGAAAAATTAGAAATCAAATTTTGAACCATAGAATCAAGACTTACCCTTAGAAAAGTAAGCAAAAGGTTGGATTTTGGACTAGATAGAGTAGTTTTTTGGAAAAACTTTGTGAATGAAAAATGTTTAGAATATGATTTGAGTTTAAGAAAAGCTAAGAGGAAAATTATAAAAGTTGGTTGGTGTATTTGGGATGCTTGGCCGAATTAGAGGGAAAGAAAATGAAAGGAAAAGTATGCATGGGTTCTTGGTATTTTTGGCGAGAAAATAGAAAGCTTGATTTAGGATAAGTGTGAAATAAATATTGAGAGGGAAATGGGAGGGGCTGCTGCCGTAGTGAGCTTGTGTGGGTGAGGTTGAGTGTTGGATTTTGCAAGGTAAATATCCAATTGAATGCACATGGTGGTGCATGGGTTATGACATTTTGGAGGGTTCAAGAAGCTAGTAGAACTTAGTCACCAAAAGGTCATGCCCAAACCGTGTGGCTCCTTTGCATTTTAAGGGTTTAATTGTTTTCCATTTACTCCTAATTATATGCTAATTAATTAGGTAATTACCTAATCAATCTTAATTAACATACTAATAGTATAACTAATTAGTTTAATATATTTTAGCATATGTTATATCCTTTAAATTAATATTAGGATATCTAATTAGTATTTAGATTATAATTAATTAAGAATTAAACTAGTTCACTTAGTTTGCTAATTAAGTAATTAGATTAGTCAAATTAAACTTAATTAGCTACTAACCAAATTCAAGCATACTATTTTTTTGACTTAATTTAACCATTGATTTCATCTTTAATTCCTAAATTTAGATGTAATCTAAGGTAGATATTGATTAGTCATAAAGTTTGAATTTAATCTCACCATTGATTTGATCAACGGTTGAAATCAAAGGCTTCTAACTAAGTCTTCATCCAATCCGGCCCAAATCAAAGTTACCTTTTTCTATTGGTTTAAAAAGTCAAGCCACTTTCTTTGACTTGCTTCTCATTGGCTAAATTTGTCCAAAGACACTGATTGTTTTTCCTAAACGCTACCCCACAAGATTTTAAAGATTTTTACTATAAAATAATATTATAATAATATAAAATTATTTTATTACACGCTTAAATCCTAAAAATTACGAAATTAATATATATATCAATCAGAATTAGGTTTAGTAAGATCCTCCACTCCAATTAATTAAAATAAGATTTTTTCTGTCATAAAATTATTATTTCCCTGGCTTGAGCAAATCACACACAATAACCAAGACACTCACTGAATTTAACAAATTTTAATTTACTACTCACAGAATTCACAAAATAGTACATTTCGGGACTATATTGTAATTATCCCAAAAGTTGAGGTGTTACAAATTAGATCGGTATTCAAATTTTTATAATTTTTTTGATTTTCAATTTGTTCTATTTTTGAATTTTTGGTTCAATTATTTTGATTTTAATTAGATTAGTTCAGTTTTGAACATCTCTAATACTGAGTCCGGAGTGCATCACCCCACATATAGGGGTTGGTAAGTAAGTTTTATTTTTTTAAAAAAAGAAGGATACCAAGTTAATTCAATTAATACTAATACCAATATTATTGATGAGCTGGTATAGGGTTACTCAATTTTTGCACTTTATTACCCTAATTTTGGGGGGGAAAAGTTATTCAAAACTGATAAAAAGTTACCCGATTTTTACTTTGTTATCCAAATTTGAAAAAAAAAGTCAAAATTGATGAAAAATTATTCATATTTTGTACTTTGTTACCCAAATTAAAAAAAAAGTTACTTAAAAATAATGAAAAATTATCTAATTTTTGCACTTTGTTCCACTGTTTTAGATAAAAGTTACCAAAAATTGTTAAACAGTTACTCAATTTTTGCACTTTGTTACCCTGATTTGAAAAAAAGTTATCCAAAATTGATAAAAAAATTATCCAATTTTTTTATTTTATTACCCAAATTTGGAAAGAAGTAACCCAAAAATGACAAAAAGTTACCCACATTTTATACTTTGTTACACAAATATGAAAAAAAAAATTACTAAAAATGATGAAAAGTTACTCAATTTTTACACTTTGTTGCCCTGATTTTAAAAAAAGTTACCCAAAATTAATAAAAGAATACCAAAATTTTTTACTTTGTTACCCAAATTTGAAAAGTAATTACCCAAAATTAGGGAAAGGTTACCCACATTTTATACTTTATTACCTAAATTTTGAAAATATTTACCCAGAAATGATAAAAAGTTACCTAATTTTTACACTTTATTACTCTAATATAGATAAAAGTTACCCATAATTGATAAAATGTTACTCAATTTTTGCACTTTATTATCCTGATCCGAAAAAATGTTACCCAAAATTGACAAAAAATTAGGTAATTTTTTATTTTGTTACCCAAATTTGAAAAAAATTACCCAAAATTAACAAAAAGTTACTCACATTTTGTACTTTATTGCCCAAATTTTGAAACAAGTTACCAAAAAATATGAAAAGTTACCTAGTTGTTGCACTTTGTTACTCCGATTTGGATAAAAGTTATCCATAATCGATAAAAAGTTACCCAATTTTTATACATTTTACCATGATTTGAAAAAAGTTATAGAAAATTGCTAAAAAGTTACCCAATTTTTTAACTTTATTACCCAAATTTAGAAAGAAGTTACATAAAATTAATGAAAAATTACTCACATTTTGTATTTTGTTACCAAATATGAAAAAAAGTTACCCAAAAATGATGAAAAACTTCTTAGTTTTAGCACTTTGTTACATTGATTTGGATAAAAGTTATCCAAAATTGATAAAAAGTTACCCAATTTTTTTTTACTTTTTTACTCAAATTTGGAAAGAAATCACCCAAAATTGGCGAAAAGATACTCACATTTTGATCTATGTTAACCAAATTTGAAAAACAATTACCCAAAAAATGATGAAAAGTTACCCAATTTTTATATTTTTTTCACTGATTTGGATAAAAGTTATCCAAAATTAATAAAAAGTTACCTAATTTTTTACATTAGTTACCCTGATTTGAAAAAAATGTTACCTAAAATTGTTAAAAAATTACCCAATTTTTTTTTATTTTGTTACCCAAATTTGAAAAAAAGTTACCCAGAATTGATAAAAAATTAGTTAAGTTTTTAACTTTGTTGCCCAAATTTGAAAAGAAGTTACCCAAATTTTGTTACTTAAATTTAGAAAAAAATTATCTAAAAATGATGAAAAGTCACCCAATTTTCGCACTCTATTACCCTTATGTGAAAAAAAGTTACCCTAAATTGATGAAAAATTACCCAATTTTTACACTTTGTTACCTTGATTTGAAAAAAAAATTATTCAAAATTGATAAAAAAAGTTACCTAATTTTTAACTTTGTTACCCAAATTTGAAAAGAATTTACCCAAAATTGTTGAAAAATTGTGCATATTTTGTACTTTATTACCCGAATTTGGAGAAAAAGTTACCCAAAAATGATGAAAAGTTACCTAATTTTGTACTTTGTTACCATGATTTGGAAAAAAAGTTACCCAAATTTGATAAAAAGTTATCCAATTTTTTTACTTTGTTATCCAAATTTGGAATGAAGTTACCCAAAATTTGTGAATCCACATTTTGTACTTTATTACCCAAATTTTGAAAAAAAATTACCCAAAAATGATGAAAGTTAACCAATTTTTTCACTTTGTTACCTTGATTTGGGAAAAAGTTATCCAAAATTGATAAAAAGTTACCTAATTTTTTTATTTTGTTATCTAAATTTTAAAAAAAAGTTACTCAAAATTAGTGAAAAGTTACTTACATTTTGTACTTTGTTACCCAAATTTAGAAAAAAAGTTACCTAGAAAAAGATGAAATGTTACCCAATTTTTGCATTTTATTACCTTGATTTGGATAAAAGTTACCCAAAATTGATAAAAAAAATTACCTAGTTTTGCACTTTGTTACCTTGATTTGGAAAAAAGTTCCCAAAATTGATAAAAAGTTACCCTAGCTTTTTACTATGTTACCAAAATTTAGAAAAAATTTATCCAATTTTTGCACTTTGTTACCCAAATCTAGAAAGAAGTTACCTATGAATGGAGAATTGTTACCTAGATTTGAGAAATTACATGAATCTAACAAAGTGTTACTTGGTTTACTGGAAAAAGTTATCTCACATTGGCCTGAAGTTACCCAGTCTTTAAAGTTACTCACTATTGGAGAAAAGTTACCTAGGGTTGAGAAATTACATGTGTTGAGGCTTTGTTACCCAAATGCCAAGTGTGGACCAAAAAGGTTTGAAAATCACCCAAATATATATTGGGCCTAGTGCGAACCCAATAGGGCACGAATATAAAGTGTGTACCCAAATAGTTTTGTACCCGATAGGTCTATCAAGGTCTACTTTAGCTATGACAGACCTATTATGTCTTACGCCTAAATAATCCACAACCCCCCAACTCGGTCATCTACGAAGATATGCCAAGCTTAAGGCAAGTTAGGCTCACGTTTGAGGAAGTACGGTCCACAACGCCCAACTCAGCTATCTGAGAGGATGGCCAAGTTTATTTAGTAGGCCGAACATACTATAGGTTCATACGGTCCATAGTCCCCCAGCTCAACTATCTAAGAGGATAAGCCAAGCTTATTGAGTGGACCAAACATGTCAGTTATTTAAGAGGGTAGACTAGTCTTGTTGATCAAGATGATCATTTTGTAGATTATACCGTTAGTCAGATGCTTCGTATTTTGTGCACCTGTTCTTCATAGGAGGTCATGCCTTTTGCCACTTGTCGTGCGCTAATTAGTGCATCCATCACGTTGATCAGTTCTCATTAATGCATCATGATAACTTTATGAGATACAGTCATGGTCGTTGGATTTGCCCTTTGAACTCTAACCATTGATTGCATCTACAGGTGGTGATGGAGTGATCCTTGATTTACCTATTTTTCCATTCATTGGATACTTTGGTGGTTGGATTAGATATTTAAAATTTCTAGGACGAGCTTCTTAACTCATTTTCTTCTGCTTTTTTTCTCCATCCCTGTTTCTCTAATTTCTTCCCCATTGCTCTACTTTTCCCTATTTTTGGTTTCTCTTTTTCTCCACTTCAAACTCCCAGCCTCTAGTTTTCAATCTCCGGACTCCCTGCCTTTGATTTTTAATCTTCGAAGAAGAACTTGCCTCTTTCAGTTTTCAAAGGATTTTCCACCCACGAATGCACTTCTTGTTTCATCCATCAGGTACTCCCCCTATTCTTACTTTTCCTTCCTTTTTTTCTAGATTTTTCAGTAAGAATGGTTTTGGGTGTGAAGGTGGGAATTGCTTCCGAAGAGGGTAGTGACGACTCGGTGAAGGCTTTAGGAGAGTTTTCACCACGGACACCTAAGTCTCGTCGGCGAGATGCTGGGGGTTCGAGTGTTTTAGATAATCCTAGTGGAAATGTAATGGTTTTTTTCGGGTTATGAGCTTATGGGAGTTATTAATGAGCGAAGTATAGGTGGTGGTGGTTTCTAGAAAGGAACTTCCGACCGAGATATAACAGATCACGTATTAACTCCTAGCTTGGAGGACCCATTTAGTTGGGTACATCTCAATATCAAAAAATACCACTTGGTCTATAATTCGACCGAGGGTATTATTGTGTTGCGTAAGTGTAAAGTTATGGCTGTGGATGGGAATGAAGCCCAGTTTGTTTGTCGATCATGTCAATCTCAAGAGAGGGTTTATATGTCTTCTAGACCGAATAAAGAAGTGGGATGGATATATATGTAAGATACGTTCTTCATCCAACTTGGCTTACGGCTTCTATTCTTCAACTTTCAATATATTGTTATGGCAAAACTCAATGTTGCTCTGACCCAACTCCATCCAAATAATTGGGCATTCATGCGGGCTTTTGAAGTATTACTAAGATTTCTTGGTCGGGATCAGAGTATTAGAGTATTTTTCTTCTTCTTCCAGTGTAAAGGTGTAGGGAAGGGTGGTTGGGTGTCGATAAATGGCCATCCAAGGAAAAAACTTCTTTTTGCATTTGACTCATCATACAAAAACTTTAAACAAAAGTTCTTCCATGTGAGCTCTCGATCGACCGATCTTTCATTTTTTCTGGACGAATATGGAGTGGAGAAGTTTCCAAAATATTGGTGTAGTGAACATTCTTCCATTTTAAGCGTGGAATACAAAGTTTGTCTCTAGAAGATTGAGTTCTTGTTGATATTTTGGAGAAATCTCCTGTTCTGGATATTGGTTCTCTTATAAAATTCAGGGATGATCTTTCCGAGCTATCCAAAAATTTGTGGAAGTATTTTTCAATTTTCAATTTTAAAGCACTTCTATTACTTACTTACTTTAACTATTTTCTCTAATTGTAGAATTAATGGGTCCAAGGCTTAGCACTTGGGAACTTCAGAAACATTTGAAAAAGTTAACGAGTAAGGAAGTCGTCCAAGCTGCCCCGATTGATCAGGCTATACCTTGGCTGGAACCAATTCAAACAATTCTGGAACCAGAATCGTCGTAGATAAGATCATACCTATTGGTGAGGAAATGTTCTTGGTCAAAATTTGAAGATCAACAGGACGCCAGAACCAAATTAATGGCAAGCTCTTCTACTGGAGCGTACTGAACACTAGGTAAGGATACCTTTTCCCAGAGCCCAGAAATCCAAAGTGCTTTTAAGGTTCTGAATGGTTTTGATGCTGTTGCAAATGGTTCTTCACTCTGGGGAATCAACTTTCCATTTGAGACTTTCTTGGATACCCCTATAACGATTCCAAGTGATAAGGAAAGAAAAAAAAAAGGTCGGTGGAGTAGGCTTATGCAGATGGATGGAGGTTCGGTTCCTTCATGCTGCAAGTATCACTCGAATTGTTGAATCTGAGCTTGAAGAAACAAAAAAAAAAAATTAAAGGTGATGAATCAAGCCTTCAGATCAGAGATAGAGAAAACTCAGAAGGTTCATCTGGCTGAGATAGTTGATCTTAGAAGAGAAATTGGAATTCTGAAGGAGAAAGCAGATAAGATCGATGGTCTTGAGACCTCGTTACAATTGTTGGAAGAAGAAAAGAAGAAAGTTGAAGATAACTTAATTGCAACTATAAAAGAAAAGGAAGATATGGAGAAACAAAAGATGATGTCTGACCAAGTGCTCAAAGAGGCATTTGAAATTAAAGAAAATTTGGAGGTCGGGTTGGAAAGCTTGAAAGACGAAACGGTCAAGCAGAACACTATAAGCTATGAGAATGGTCTCACGCATGCCAAATTAATCAACTTGAATGGGATTTTTTATGATAGCCTTAGAGAGCTCGGTGCATTCAAAGAAGTGATTGATGGTCGAATTGTGGATCTGCTTGATGAAGAGGAAGAAGCTGCTAAAGCTACCGAAGATGAAGAAGAAGCATGAATATATCATCCTGCTTTGTACTAAACTTATATTAACAAGTAGATTAGTTTTTGTAATGACTAAGTGTACTTTGGACTCTGATCTTTAGATTATGCTTCAACCCTTTTTGAACTTCAGCTTAGATTATCTTTTGTAATGACAAAGTTACTTAATGACAATGTGTACTTCAGATTTCTTTGCATATTATGTATTCATGTGTCCCTTTTTTTTTTATCATTGGATTGATCATGGTTTCAGATTTTTCTGAGTTGGTCCGATCTCGAATGGGAATCATGAATTGACCATGACCTCAGAAATTTTTTTTCCAAGCTGGGCTGCTCTTGAATGAGTATCATGGATTGACCATGACCTTATCTTTTTTCGAGCTAGGCCTTTCTAGAATAGGCATCATGGATTAACCATGACCTCAACTTTTCAGAGCTGGACCTTTATTGCGGGGCAATATCGGTTGACCATGACTTCGTATTTTTCCAAGCTGGGCTGAGTAGGCGGAGCATCATGCATTGATCTTTCTGATGACAACAGTGGAACAAATTTCATTAATAGGATGAAACTAAGATGTGCCAAAAAATCCTGGTACGAAAAATGAGTATATCATCCTAATTCTTGTACATACAATTTATTGAAAATAAAAAAGAATAATGATTATGAAGACTTAACTAAAATACATTCAGAGAGAAGTTACATTCAATGTTCTAGGGAGAGCTCTTGTAACACCCCAAATTTTATATCTCGTAAACAGTAATTTTTACAGTTAACAAAATTTTACTGTTTAGTAAATTCTGAGCGCTGTAAAATTATTTTGAATATCCCATTAGCGTATTTAATCGTTTTGAGTGATTTACTTCGTGTCGGAAAAATGATAATTTTCGGTAGGAAAAATCTTTTTGTATTTATTTCTCTTGATTGTTAATTATTTTTAACAATCGACTTGATTTTCATACGTTTTCTAATTTTTGTGATTTTATGTGTGATTTTGAATTTCTTTTCTGTTTGTGGGCCCCACGAGGGTATGTGGGCCCAATGTGGCTATACGTGGGCCAGGTGGGTCCAAAAGTGAAAAATTTTTCTACGTATAGAAAAATTTGTATTGTTGAAACGATTGAGACAGGATCTTACTAAACCCGAATCCGAAAACAGCTTTTAGAAAATTTGTTTTGTCTTATATTTATTTATCGAAAGATAAAAATACAAGAAAATATATTATTTCGTGGGATTTTTAGTAGATAACAATAGAAATTATATTGTGAAGTCAACATTAGTGGTTTAGATATCCACCATTAATTTAATTAATAGTTAAGAAATAAATTTAATAAAGAAGTATAAGATAATCACCATTAATTTAATTAATGGTGTTAGAATAAAATTAGGCAAGCTTCAATATCAACCGTAGATTTAATCAATGGTGTAAAATTGATGATATAATGTGACCATTTACAACCATTAGATTTAGACTAAATCAAAGGTGGAGATTTAGTCTTAAAAAGTGAAGGAGACCATTTATGACCATTGGATGAAGAATTAATCAAGAGTGAAGATTTGGTCTTAAAAAGTAGCAAAGACTAATTATGACCATTGGATTAAAAGTAAGAAGAAGTAATCTTGACCCTTAATTTTTGGAGATACATCTAATGGTTAGAATTTCAAGTAGGAAGATCTAATGGCCTAGATTTAATCTTCTAAAATAAAATAAAATAAAAATCTACCTAAAATCCTAACAATTGAATTAATCAATGGTTAGGAATGCTTCACATAATTGCATGGAAAAAGATGACCATATTATTGCATGCATAATGGGGGGGACGGTTGGAGCATGCTTGGACAAGGAGGAGACAAAGCTAACATAGCCTTTTTAGGCCAAAGAAAAAGTTTGAAGACTTTAATTGGATGCCTTGACCAATTATTAGTCATTTTTCTAAAACCAAATTATTTCCTTCCTTTCTCTCCATGCAAGGCTACGGTTTCCACTCCAAATGCAGCATCCTTCTTTTCATTTTATCACACTTAACTCATTTTCTCTCTTCTCTCTCTTCCAATTTGTCAAGAACACCAAGAACACCAAGAACAACACCATTTTCTTTCCTTCCTTGAACCATTCGGTCACCACCCATGGAACCATTTCTAATCTACCATAATTTTATCTAGCTACATATCTTGAATCCTCTCATCAATCCAAAACACTTTCATGTTGGGGATTTTCTCTAAATCATTCATCTTCATCACTTAACCAAGCCAAGAACACAAAACAACCATTTTCTTCCTTTTCTCTCCATAGATTCGGTCAAGCAGCCCAAAAACACCATCCATCACTTTTAATTTCATCCAACTTGATTTTCTAAATCTAAACACCATTCTAAGAACATCTCTAGTTATGAGTTTTTCCAAAATCATTCATCTTGAGCTTCAAATTCAAGCTTCAAGTTTCTATCAAAAATAAAAAATTTAACCTTTGTGCTACAAGAGAAACCATTCGGTCAACCTACCAAAAACCACTCTCCAATATCTTTTAATTTCATCCAACCATAGATCTTGAATCTACATGATATTCTAAGCAACTTTCATGTTGGAGATTTTCTCTAAATCCTCCATCTTCATAGATTTTCTTCAAGGTCAAAGTTCTTGGGTATTTATGGTGAAGTTTACTAATCTTCACTTTTCTTTTGATTTTCAAAGTTTTAAACCATGTTTGATCCATGGTTCCTCTTAATCAAGCTTAGTATACTAATTTCTATGTATTTTGTTTTGAATTTGAGAAGCCTTTGGTGTTGAAGGACTTGGAAAGAGAAGCAAAATCAAGAAGCTTGGAGGATCTTCAAGAGGTAAGAGGGAGATCCATCTCACCAACCAATTATGGTGGTGGGAGATGGTCTTATATTTGATGGATTGTGAATTCATGTGAGAATTCCAATCCATGGTCATGTAATAATTAATTGTATGTTTTGTGAGCTTTGATTATTTTCCTATGCCTTGATTATTTTTGTCTATGCTTAATATGCTTTGCATGATTTTATGATCTTGATGATATGCTTATATTATGCATGATGAGTATATGGCATGTTTGTGATATTCAAGATGAAATATATATATGTATGCCATGATATGTGGATGGAAAGAAAATTAATCTTGGTTCCAATGGCCAAGGAAGGATTCGGTTTTGATTACCCTTGATTAGGGTTAATGTTGAAATTTTTCAAGAACAAGGAAATTGAATTTTGATCCCTAGAACAATGAGAATTTTGATCAAGACACCTCAAAATAGGTGTTTACAAATTAATATTCTTATGAAGAATAAAATTGGATGGATTTGAGAAGTATGGAAAATAAACTAAAGGTTTATTTTTTTTAAGAAAACATGAACACAAATTTTAGAATGAATTTTTATTGATTCATTTTGTGTAGAAACAAGAAATAGAATTTATTTAAGTTAAAAGAAAAATATTTCATGGTTCCAATGACCATCTATAAGGTTTTGATAATTTATAAAAATATTTTGATGTTATAAAATACAAGAATTTTCAAATAAGGATTTTGGAAAGGGAATTAAGTGTTATCGATTAAGTGAAGTAGAATTTTCATAAAGAAGATTGAAAGTGTTGAACTTCAAATTATTTTAAAGAGAATCTATTTTTAGAAGTGATTTAGAAATATAAAAGAAAACGTTTGCAAACTTAAATTTACTAACGAGAATTTATTGAGTTTTGGAAAACGTTAGGAAATTTAAAGTTAAGAAACAATAATTAAATCCACTAAATGTGATTGTGTAAGACTAGATCAATAAAAAGTAATTTTGAGAAAAATATATTAAGGAATTTCTATTAATTTATTTTGTGTAAAAAGTTTCTAAGTGTTTTACTAAACATGAGTTTTAAATGAAAATAGCAATGTTGATTTTAAGGATTTGCAAAGAAAGTGAAAAAGAATTTGAACAAATGGATTTGGTTTTATAACCAAAGGTGAAAATATAATTGATTTAATACAAGAAGTTTGAAAAGGGAATCGTAGTATTTTACTCACTTGAGTAATTAAATTTTGTAAAGAAAAATATTTTCAAACTTCAATTTATTTTGAAGAAAGGATTAATTGGAAATGATTTGGAAAAATGGAGAATATAATGGTATTTTGAAAATTTACTAACGTATGACTTATTTTCAAGTTTGGAAGTACGTTAGAAAATATTAAGTTTTGAAATGATGATGAAAAAGAATTTCTTAAGTAAAGAAAGCGTGGAAAAAGCTTTTCTTGAGTAAGAAAATGTGAAAAATGAAATACAAAGTCATAATATTTTGAGAAAGGATGAAATGAAATTTTTGAAGATTGAGAAATATTTTCGTAATAGAATTATGGTGAAAAATTATTTACGTATCTTAAAAACGTATTGAAAAGGATATTGATTTATTTGAAAGTCCAAATAATGTTTAGAACATTGAGAAATATTTTGAACTACTGTTGAAAAATCACTAAGTGATTAAATATTTTTACGCGATTATGAAAAAAAATGGTGGAAAATTGTTATGAGATTTGAAAAGTGTTTTAAATATTTTGAGAATGATAGAAAATGATTTACGTAACTTAAAAGAATGATTTTTTTAGTTATGCAATTTTGAAAATGATGAAAAATTATTACGCGATTTGAGAAACGTATATTTTTATGCGATTAAGAAAAATGTTGAAAAATTAGTACGTGATTAAAAGGTGCAAAAGTAAAAGTTGCGATATTTTGAAAATGTAATAAAAATGTTTTGGAGTTTTAAAAACGTAACAAGAGTGTTACGGTGTTGAGAAAATGTAAAAGAAGTGTTGTGGAATTGTGAAAACGTAACAGAAATGTTTTGGAAATTGTGAGAACGAAATAGAAATGTTGCACAATTTTGTGAAAAACACGGTGAAAGTGTTTTATAACTATGAAAACATGATAACATGATTTTGTGTTGAAAATACAGTATAATTACTGTTTAATCAGTGTATGGACACTGTATGAGAGAATGACGTGTTTTGCCTATGATTGGTATTTGATGCATTTTATATGCATTGGAAAGAGATGCTTGTATTTGAAATTGATGCATTATATATGCATTGAAAAGATTTGGCCCGTTAGGGTTGGACTTACTGTGATATAGTCGTGCATTGTATAAATGAAATTGAAAAGATTTGGCCCGTTGGGGTTGGACTTGCACTGATATATTCGTGCATTGTACAAATGAAAAGATTTGGCCCGTTTGGCCGGTTGGGGTTGGACTTGCACTGATATATTCGTGCATTGTACAAATGAAAAGATTTGGCCCGTTGGGGTTGGACTTGCACTGATAAATTCGTGCATTGTATAAAAGATAGCTAAAAGCTATTATGGCCCTTGTGGTTGAAGAGGGAATGAGAATTGATAGTGAGATCTATGATGGATCTTGGGGTGCGTCGAGGCGCGGCGGTCGACTAGTGGACAGCTGGCGAGTACCCTGTGCCACTGGCGATGCAGTCCGTTGCAACGCATTGACGATACCCGACAAGAACACGATTCTTTTCTACTACTGGAAGATTGTCTTTGGAATAAGGCTGAATTGACGAGCATTCTTCTCGAAATTTGGAAAACCTCCATGGAGTTGTTTTTGAAAAAGCTCGAGTCTTTGTGCACATGCATAATCGAACATTTATATCTGTGTGATATATTAATTGAGGAATATTGGTAATGAGCTATGACAATTGTTTTGAATACTTAGATGATGATGATGATAATTGTTGAGGACATTATTATAATTATTGTTTATGATGATTGAACCGATAAATGATTAAATGATGATAGTTGATTAATCTTGATAGCATGAATATGGTATGATCTATCTGTATGATATTATTGGTGTGTGTTATCTCTGTCTTTGTCATATTGGTATTGTGTAGGTGATCTCACCTCTTTGTTATGTTATTTTGTTGTGTTTGTATTGTTAAAATCAAATAATAGAAGGATCGAGTTGTCTTAGACATAACGGGCGATGGATACACTGAGATTGGTGACAACAATAAAGAGTGAACATTCAAGACTCGAAGGTGTGTAGTGTTGACAAAGGAACAGATGTCTGATGCATCAAGATGGACAGAAAAAGAAAGAAGTAGGTTAAGTTTTCTCGTTAGTGTTGTACCGTGCTATTAGGTAGGACCATCATTGGGTTACAACTGTTAAAAAAAAATTGAGAAAAAGAGTCTGTTAGTTTTATACTTCTCTTTAAATTGTGAAATTTCAAAATATTAATCAGTGTCAGTATTGTATATTAAGCTCTTTAAATATATTGTTTGCAGTATGACCTATAAATTTCAGTAAATTTATATTTCCGCGAAAAGAAATTTTTAAAACCACCTTTTATAACTCAAACTTTGTGCAAACTTATTTTCAGAATATGAGTCGGGAGTCAGACATGTGATACCCTAAGGAGGGTGTTACAGCTCTTCCAGGGAGATCTGCCATCTTGTAAGCTCCATCACTGATGCCTTTTAAAATTCGATAGTGTCCTTCCTAATTGGTGGCCAACTTTTCTTCACCAGGTGGTTTTCTAGATTCCTCGATTTTGCGTAGGACTAGGTCTCCTTCCTTGAATTTCCCAGTTTAAACCTTCAAGTTATATTTCCTGGCTGCCCTAGCCTTGGCAACTTCTTCTCGGATATAGGCAATCTCCCTTTCTTCCTCCAACAAATCAAGATCAGTCTTTCTTCCTTCCTCATTGACTTCTTCGTTGAATACTAATCTTCTGAAGCTTGGTTTTCTTACTTCAATAGGAATAATTGCATCAGCTCCAAAGGTTAATCGAAAGGAATTTCCTGAGTTGACAACTGTGCAGTGGTATGGTATGCTCAGAAGACACTGGGCAACTCTTCTGCCCATAATCCTTTAGCTCGGTCCAACCTCTTTTTAATCTTGTTAGGATGACCTTGTTCGCAACCTCGGCTAGCCCATTTGTCTGGGGATGTTCGACCGAGATGAAAGCCTGCTTTATTCCATTCTTTGCACAAAATTCTCGAAACTTCTTATTATTATACTGAGTTCTATTGTCAGATACAATCACAAATGGTAAACCACATTGGCAAATTATATTTTTCCAAATATTCTAATGTTATACTAGAGAAAGGTTCAGCCTTAATCTACTTTGTGAAATAGTCTATTGCAACTATAATATATCTCAACTGTCCAACTGCTACTGGGAATAAGCCTAGTAGATCGATCACCCATCTACAAAATGGCCATGGAGTCTCTAAACTATGTAGCTCTTCGGGTAGTGCTTTGTGTAAATTTGTAAACTTTTGACATCTTTTGCATTTTTTGACATATTTTAGGAAATCGGCCTTCATGGTCGCCCAATAAAATCCTGCCCTTAAAACATTTCCTGCCAAAGACCGTCCTCCTATGTGGCTACCATAAACTCCTTCAAGCACATCTTCTATGACTGACCGAGCTCAATCTTGGTCGACACATTTCAACAATGAAAGTAAAAAACCTCTTTTGAAAAGTTCATCACTGACTAGGGTATACTAGCTGGCTGACTTCTTCAGTTTCTTGTTATTGGCTGACAATTCCCTGTCTTGTAGGTATCTAATGATCGGGTTTATGCACGAATCTAGACTGTTGATGGCGAAGGATTCCTCTACTTCAACGCCTAGTTTCTCAATTACCTCCTGAATAACTGATTGATTATTTTCAGATCCCTTTGTATTGGCTAATTTTGAAAGTAAATCAGCTCGGGAATTCTGATCCTTCGGGATATGGAGGATCTCGAATTGCACAAACTTGTTGATGGAGTTTTGAACCCTTATCAGGTACTTGGTCAACTGTGGATCCTTCGTCTAATGCTCCCCTTTGACTTGTCTTGTTACCAATTGAGAGTCTGATTTTGCTATTAGCCAAGTTGCTCCTTTTCTGTTGCCAAGCCTAACCCAGCTATGAGAGCTTTATATTCAGCTTGATTATTGTTTGCTTTGAAGTTGAATAGCAAAGACTACTCGATCAAGACTTCATTTGGTCCCTCCAGGATTATCCCTGCCCCACTTCCCTTTATGTTGGAAGCTCCATCAACAAATAAAGTCAAAGTAATACAATTTGTATCATGTTGAACAGGTGAGGATAATTCAATCAGAAAGTCAGATAATAACTGTGATTTTATTGGTCCTCTGGGTTAATATTGTATATTGAACTCAGACAATTCAATCGACCACAAAATCATTCGCCCAACTAATTTAGGTTTTTTGAGCACTTGTTTGATAGGTTGGCTAGTTCTTACAATGACTAGAGGACTTTGGAAATACGGTCGAAGTCTCCAAGATATTACAACCAAAGCGAGTGTCATCTTTTTTATTTTTTGATATATGATTTTCGGACTTTGCAAGACTTTACTGATAAAGTAAATTGGTCTCTGGTCCTTGCCATACTCCTTTACCAAAACTAAGCTTATAGCTTGGTCAGAAACATAAATGTAGAGGAAAAATTGATCGCCAGGTTTAGGCTTGGTCAGAATAGGTGGAATGGTCGAGAAGTGCTTGAGTTCTTTGAAAGTCTTTTCACAATCTTCGGTCCACTGAACGTTTTCTAGCTTTTTGAGGCACCAGAAGAAAGGTAAAGCTCGATCAGCAGCTTTTGAATGGAATCTGGACAAGGCATTCGAATGTGTCAACATTCTTCAGACCAAAAGCCATTACCCTATAGTAGAAGTTCCCAAACTCGGTAATGAAAGTGGTCTTCTCCTCACCATCTAGATGCATTTGAATCTGAAATTATTCGAAATATGCGTCCATGAGACTAAGGAATTGGTAGCCAGATGCTCTGTCGACCAATTTTTCTATGCTAGGTAGTGGGTAGGAATCTTTAAGGCACGCTTTATTAAGATCAGTGAAGTCTGTGCACATCCTCCATTTGCTTGATGATTTCTTCACTATGACTACATTGGATAACTAAGTCGTATTCCACCTTTTTAATGAATTCAGCTTCTAGAAGCTTCTTGGTCTCCTCAATCGCAGCTTTTTGCCTTTCAACACCCAACTTCCTTTTCTTCTTGGCCACTAGCTTTGCTTTAGGATCTAAAGACAGCTTGTGCGAGATGAATTCAGGATCAATTCTCGACATATCAGAGGCAGTCCAAGCGATTAAGTTTGAATTCTTTTCCAATAATTTCTCCAACTCTTGCTTGACACTAGTTAGTAAGTGAGCCCCAATATGACTTATTTGGTCAAGTTTAGGATCCAAAGAAATAGGTTGAAATTCATCGGTTAGTTGAGGTCGTTCCTACTCGTCGCCCCTTGGATCAAGTTTGGTCATGTTGACATCATGGAATGGCCGTTTGTTGGGCTGATCTACATGGTTGGTCGGGATTCTAGGTTTCAGTTTTAGACTCTCATTGTAGCAAAATTTGGCCTCCTTTTGATCTACATGAACCACCCTTACCTCATCCTTTGAGACAGGAAACTTCATCGTCAGGTGAGGAGTTAAGACTACTGCACTGAGAGCATTGTGGGATGGTCTTTCGAGGATTGCATTATAGGGTGTATGATAATCAATAACTAGGTAGTTGATCGAGATTATTTTGAGTAGGAAATCTATTCCGAAGGTTGGTCAGAGCTCAATGTATCCCTTAACGTTCACCTACTCCCTAGAAAAGCCGGCCAAGCTTCCGTTGAAATGAGTTAAGAGATATTTCGAAATTTGAAGTCTCTGGAGGATGGATATGTATAGGATGTCGGCCTAGCTCCCCTGATCAACCAACGCCCTTCTTATTTGATAATTCCCTGCTATTACAAAGATCACCATTAAATTATTTAAATTTTCGTCTAGACCAGCAAAATCTTTGTTCAAAAATGAAGTTATTGGCCCTTAATTGTGTTGTTTAGCTTGGAGAGGAACTGGATGACTTATGAACATTACCATTTTGAGATGGTGTTTTCTGGCTAAATTCGAGTTTCCTCCTCTTATGAACTTTTTAGCTATTGAATCGATCATGCCCTTTATTATATGGTCTTACACATCCATGATTGTTGCAACTACTTTCGCTTTTTCTCCTTGTCTCTAGCTCCTTCCTCTAGATTGGTTTCCCCATTTTGATTCTCTGCTTCAGCTCCTTCTTCGATAAACATATTTTTCAAGATGCATTTCTTGGATTACTTGCTCAATTTTATCTTTAAAGGTGATATACTCCTCAGTTGTGTGACTGTACATCTAGTGATAGTCGCACTGCTTGCTTTTATCAACATTGAGTGGTATCCTCTGTTGTCTTGTATTTTTAGGTTGTTGGATGATGTTTGTGTTGTAAACTTCCCTGAAGATCTGCTCTCGTCAAGTGGTTAGCAGGTAGACATATCATACTAAGGCTAGGGGTTGTTTGAAGTAGTTGAGCTATTACGATCAAATCGGTCGGATCGCGTTTCTGCTCTCATCAGCCTTCCTCTTGGGTTTGCACCTCTGCCTCTGTACAGTTGGTCTTAGTAAGTCAAGCGCATGGAGATATGGGGATTACCCATGGTTTCTATAGTTTCAGGTTAGAAGGATTCTTGGTCCATTTGTTTTCTCGGAGCTGTGATTTTCTCCATATTGATGTAACCTATCTATGGACCTAGTCCTCAGATCATCTAGGTCTATAGGTGGTCTTCTAGCCAGGGAATTTGCAAAGGGGGCTGGTTTCAGACCAGCCATGATGGCATGCAAGGATACGACAAGGTTCAGATCTCTGATTTGAACTGCTTCCTCACTAAATCTTCGTATAAACTCCTTCAATGACTCATTTCGTCCTTACTTTAAGTTAATTAGACTAGCCAAAGTTTTTTTATAGATCTTGCTAGTGGAAAAATAGGTGAGGAACTTGGCCGAAAATTATGAGAAATCATAGATTAATCCGGCTTCAAGGGTTGAAAACCAACGGAGTGTCAACTTTTTCAAAGTGGTTAAAAAAGCTCTGCACTTGATCGGCTCTGTCCCACCGCTTAGGAGCATCATCGAGTTGAGCATAGTCAAATGTTCTTGAGGATTGGTCGTCCCATCATAGAGTTCCATGGTTGACAAATGAAAACCCTCCAAGTGTGGAACTGACATTATGAATTCGGAAAATGGGTGGTCTGCAACAGATGGAGGATAGTCATTTTGCCGCCAAGCATTTCTGCTGAGAGTGACCCAATTCTCTAGGTAGGATCGCTTTACTAGAGCCCCACGGTGGATGCCGGATATTTCGGGTAATGACTGGGACCTAGGTCGGTAGGCAGAAAGGACTCACTAGAGGCCTATGGGGAAGGCAACAACGAGGGCAAAAGAACCTAGGGGAGTCAAAAAATAGTTGAGACAATATGTGAAATTGGTAAGCTCAAGTGTTTGGGTAAAAAATGGAACATGTCTGGCCTAAGCTGCTAGGTCGATTTAAGTAGGGCTCTATAGGACTGACCCTTTAGCTCTATTCCGTTTGGGCCATTAAGGATTATTGACTTTAGGATTACATTATGCTTAGTTATTAATGTGCCAAACTGTCGACGATCATTGGTTATCATGGCGCCAAGCAGTCGATGACTGTTGGTGAATCGTATTAGCATATGTTTGTTAAGCTGTTACCCATTTGGGTATGGATAAATTGGATCTTTTTGATGAGACTTCGATTAGGTTGACTTGGATCTTCTTGGACTTAGCAATTCAAAATGGGCCTACTTAGTACAAACGTTGGCTTTGTATGGTTAGTCTATTGAGGTCTAATTTAGCTATGAGAGGCTTATTATGTCTTAAGCCCAAATAGTTCAGTGCCTAACTTTCCTGGGCTTACTTTCATCTCAGATTTTCAAGGCCTTACTTCCAAGTTTTCTTGTGCTCGCTTTCATCTCAGATTTCTAAGGTCTTAATGTCAGGTTTTCATGGGCTTACTCTATTCTCAGATTTCTGAGGTCTTAGTATCAACTTTTTTTAGGGTTTCTTTCCTTGTCTAGACTTTTTAAGTTGAGAGTAAGGTATATATCCTTTAAGAAGTACATAATCAAAATATTGCAACATGAATTGAAATTGGAATTTTATTAATGAATTTTAACGAGACACATAGATGTGCCTCGTTAAAACCTTAGTAGGCAAAATTCAATGGAAAACTTCCTAATGAAGGAAAAAGAGTACACCGTCCTTGTGTTAATACAAATAAGCAAGGAAAATTTTACTAAAATATTTCCTTAGAATAGATGCATTCCAAGTTCTAGAGAAGGCTCTACCCGATAGATCTAATATTTTGCTTGCGCCTTCTCCAACATCCCTGATGATTCTGTAAGGTCCTTCCCAAGTAGCTGCTAGTTTGCCTTCTCAAGGTTGTTTTAAGGAGTTTTTTGTGAAATTGGCAAGTGCACCGAATCGCAAAAGTAATAAAAAGTGAATAAGAGCGTTGTTCCCACGAGAATTATGTTATTAATTACTAAATTCACCAAATCGACACTATTCAAGCTATCAAAAAGAAAATTGATAAAAATAATAAAAAGAAAGAATAAACAAAAATAACAAAAGCCAAATTTAATTAATTATGTTGAGTTGAAAAACAATGATATAAAAATGTTAATGATCAAATTTCACTTGAACTCTTTAAATGCAAAATCAAATATTGGTTGAATCAAGTCCTATTCCAATGATTCATGGTCAATTTCCAAAATTAGTCAATATTAAATCTATTGGTATATTAATCCTCTTACACTATTTAGAATTAACTAATCCCTTAGTCTAATGCCAAATAGATAAGCATTATCAAGAACGAGGGAATTAAAAGAAAGACCACATAACCCACAACATATATTCCTAGCGATTGCAGAAATTATGGTATTTATCACAAGTTCTAAGTTCATGCAATTTTTTTCAAATCATACATAAACCCAAAAATCATTCCCAATTGGTCAGATTTAAAAAAGTATTAAAAAAAGAGATAAACACATAAATAATGAAATAGAAACATTGATTAAACCTATAAAAGAATTTACATCATCCAAAAATAAGATCATCATCACCCTAACAAGGGAAAATTAGTTACACATGGATGAAGAATGAAAGAGAGATAAGGATTTGACAAACTCCATAGAAGATGAGTGGAAATGATGAAGAAAAATTTTCAAGCCTAATTGCACCCACATCACATTAGGGTTTGTGTCGTCATTTATCTCTTTGACAACTGCTGCGTTCTGTCTAGGTATGGAAAAACTTCTCTTTGAATAGAGAAATCACGCTGTTGTTACGCGTTCAGCACTCAATCGCTGACTTCCCAGTGCTCAGACATTGGCCCACTTATCTGGAATCCATCTGCACACAACGCGCGCTCGCTGGGCTTCTAAATCCTTTTATTGCTTCTTTAAATGTCCAATCTTCTCTATGTGCAATTACCTAACAAAAACACATAAAAACACGTAATAAGAATACAATTAAAATAATAAAGTTAATAAAACTTAAGAATAAAACTAAATCAAAAAAATTAAAAGAGGATGAAAACCCAAGATTTTGAACCGTAAAAATATGAATTTTTGCAGGTTCATCAGAATCCTCCACTTTTTGTACAACTAGGTCCCATTCTTTAAATACTTTAACATTGTATTTCCAGGCTGCTCTGTTCTTGGCTGTTGCTTCTCTGATGTGGGAAATTTCCATCTTTTCTTTTAGAAGATTAAGATTATTCCTCCTTTCTTCTTCATTTGCATCTTTGTCAAAAACCAATCTCCTTAGGCTAGGTTCTCCGACTTCTACTAGTACACTCATCCTTAGACTGTTATCCTTAATTAATTGTGTAAATCATTTATAACCTTAAAATGTTTATTTTACCATTTTTAACAAGAAAAGAAAATTAATTTACAATATTTACATTTTTTGCTTGACTTTCGGCTTATGTATTCCATGAGTGCAATGAGAATATCAAAGCCAACGTAATTATCTAAAAAATGATTGTGAATTAGTTGATTTTTTTTTAAATTTTTTGAAAAGATGTTTTATTTGAAAACAAATCCACTTTTGCATAGTGTTCAAGATAACAAAGTTATAAAATAAACCCTTACAATTTATGACACTTGAGGATGATAAACTATACAATCAATGTCATAGATTGTTACGTTGATCAAAGATTTTTTCTTTTAAAAAACAAACTTTATTTAATAATTACAAAATTAACTTTTTTTTTATAACCAACCAAAAGGCAAGAAGCATGCATTAGGCTAATCAAATAGCAGCCCTCTAAAATCAAAACCAAGTCATGCCATTGAGTAAAGTAAACATGAGTAAACGCTAAGCAAACTAAATTATAAATAACATAAACAGGAGAACTCAAAATGTTTTTATTATTTTGACATATTTTCCCATCTTTATTTTTTTATTTTTGTATTTTATCATCTTCATTTTCTTTTGGTATTATCTATCATTTTTATTTTTTATTTTATCTTTTTTATTTTTTATTTTTTATTTTTTTATTTTTTACTCCTTAATTCTACTGTTTATTCAATTAATTTCCTTCCCAAAATATTTTCATTTTCCTCCCTTTTCTTTTTTGTTTGCTCCATTTTTCTTTTAACATACTAAACTTGTTAAGTTGTTATCACTAATCTAACATAAACCACCCATAAAAAAAAACAAAACTGAACCAGAAAAATAAAAGAAAACAAGCCTAACCTAAGTGTAAGCCCAAAACGATACATTAGTCCATAAATTGAAAAGCCTAACACCTTTTGATTACTTACAAAGTAAACCCAAATGAATAAAGCTACCAATCAGTCTACATCCAAAACCAACTCCTAAGATAAACTAAAGGGTTCTAAAACTAAAAAGAAAAATGACGTTATTACATTATTTTTTATTTTTTATTATTTTTATATTATTTTTTATCAAGTTTTTAATAATTATGATTAAGTGAGAAAAAATAATATAAAAAAAGTGATGTAAAAATAGTGTAAAAAAATGATGTGAAAAAAAAATAATATAAGAAAATCAAGATTGAAATAAAAAATAAAGTAAAATTCAGAACGAAAGAAGGAACACAAACAAGGCACGGAGAGGGGTATGGGTCTTCGATAGAGGCTGGCTTTAGCTGGCAGCAGGGATCGGACGTGGAGGATGACGGTGCCTCACGCGGTGGAGCGGCGCGGTGGTGTAGGGTCGCCGGACAGGGGTGGCTAGGTTGATGGGCTTCATATGGTGTCTAGGCGGTGGTTTGCAGAATGGTGTTTTGTGGCCATTCTGAAACAGGGAAGGTGGATTTATGGGTTTGGACGGCAAAGCTGACGGCTGGTGGAGTTCTGTGGTTTAGGTTGTGAGGGCAGAGGTGCAAAGATGGTGACATGCGTGTGCCGCTGCCAGGGTGGTGCGCGGTGGTGACTGGAGTGGCGCGGCGGTGACAGCTTCGGTGGTGGACAGCGGTGTTTGGGTGGTGCACTGTCATACGGTCGATGTTGGCTGTGATGGAGTTGAAGTTCTCGGTGGAGGCTGAGGCACAGCGGTTCCACGATAGACGGGCTGCTGCCTGCTTCAAGGCCGAGAAGGCTATGACTTTGGCTGGTGGTGATTCGGGCGGCGGATTCTACTTCACCGGAGGTGGTTAAGGATGGTAATTGGGGCTTTGGTGTGGTGGCTTGATTCACAGTGGCCGGTGGTTCTGCGACAGGGGAGTCTTAGGTGAGTTTGTCGACGACGTGGTGATTTGAAGTTACTGTTGGTGATGTTTTTGTTGTATGATTTGTGAGCATGGTTGGAGAGAGTAAGTGAGGTTCATGTGTTGTTTTCTATTTAGGTGGTTTATAGGGATGACTCATGCTCATTTTGTGTTTGAGGTGAGATGGTTTGGGTTGTTCAAGATGGGGAGGTTGCCTTGGTTCTAAGTGGCGGTTTTGTTTGTGCTGGTGATTTTGGGGCCGAGGGAAAGAAGCTAACTCAATGCTGGAGAAAACCAAAATGACTTACTCCTTTGATACCTCTCTATGTGCCCCCTTTCGCCTTTTTTTGTAGTCTTTTTTGAGTAGAAGTGCTTCACTTTTTAAAATGCAGCCTGTGCTTGATTTTTTAAAACCACTATGATTTTTTTATATTTTTTCTTACATCACTTTTTATACTATTTTTCGTACCATTAGTCATATCATTTTTTAAGTATCACTTTCTCTCACTTAATCACAATATACTATTCAAAAATAGTGTGAAAAGTGGTGTTTGAGAAAAAATAATGTAGGAACATAATTTTTTTTTTTTAAGAATAATGATCATCTTATCTCAAAAAGTACCCACACCCTTTTTAACATCACATTAAAGTTGATTAATGAAATATAAATTATTAGTTAATAGATATGTACAAATATGTAACTCTTTCAGGTTGACCCCGTTAACCAATTTATATACGTCATTAACTACTTTTTTGTTCTTTATTAACTAACTTTTTACATACTCATTAACGAACCTCTATACGTCATTAATCACGCATTTATACTTCATTAACTAATTTTATGTGGTGTGAAAAGTGGTGTAGTTGAAAATGAGTAAGATTATTGGGGTTGTTTTTAAAATTATGATTGAGAGTGTGTGTTTTTGAGTGAGGGTGGGCCGAGTGTTGTGTATATGAGTGTCGTGAATGTATTAAAAAAAAAGTGAAAGTGGTACTGAGTGACTAGGGATGGCAAAAATTCCCGGAGATTGGGGATCGGATCTTTGCGAGGACTGTCCTGAATGGGGCCTCGAATGCGGGGTTTTTCTCCCCGCGAGGATAGGAGTGGAGTTCCCCGGCCCGTGACATATTCGGGGACAGGGATGGGAACCATACTCCCCACCTCGCGAGGTCCCCGTCCCTGTTAAATTACAAAAATATCCTTCATTATATATATATAATATAAATAAATATATGCATTTTACTAATTGCATCTTTTATTTAAAATTAAACTTATTAAAATAACTTATTTCATCTTTTTCCTATTTTTTAATTTTTATTTTTTTTTTTTATATTACAAGGCAGCAGGATTCGGGAACCGGGATAGGGAAAATCCCCCACGGCGGGAACGGGGTCGAGGATAGGGAGATAATTGTTGGCGGGTGGGAGCGGGGAGGTACTCTCTGCCCCCGCCACGCGTGGGTGCCATCCCTAATTTCATGCTTACTTGATTGGTTTGCATATTGTTATTTTCACAGATCATGCAGCCTTTAAGTACCTTCTTACAAAGAAGGATACTAAGGAGCGACTAATACAATGAATTTTACTTTTGCAGGAATTTGACATAACCATCAAAGATAAGAAAGGAGTGGAGAACATAGTGACTAACTATCTCCCAAGGCTCACATTTGAGGGCACATGACCACCTACCGATTAGAGATGATTTTCCCAATGAGCATTTATTTTCCATTACTTCTCTGCCATGGTTTGCTCATATTGTGAATTCTTTGGCTATAGGTAAGATACCGGTGGATTGGAGCGCTCAAGACATGAGGAAGTTCATGACTGAGGTACGTAACTTCTATTGGGATGACTATTTTCTTTTCAAATACTGCCCTGATCAAATTTTAAGGCGTTGCATCCCTGATGAAGAGATTGCTACGTCTTAGAATTTTGTCAATTCCAAGCTTGTGGGGGCCACTTCTCAATGAAGAAAACCACTGTAAAAATTATACAGTGTGGATTTTATTGGCCCACCTTGTTTAAGGATGCAAACATTTATTGTTGCTCATGTGATAAGTGTCAAAAGTTAGGAGTTATGACTCATCGTAATATGATGCCCTTAAATCCAATTTTAGTAATTGAAATTTTTTATTGTTAGAGCACTGATTTTATGAGACCATTTCCTCCTTCTTTTGGATATCAATATATTATTGTGGCAGTAGATTATGTGTCAAAATAGGTAGAGGTAGCGACTTGCAAGAGCAATGATAATAAGACAATCATTAAATTTCTAAAAGAGAATATGTTATCTCGATTTGGTACACCACGTGCTATCATTAGTGACTGGGATGTGCATTTTTGCAATTGTTCTTTTGAGGCTTTGATATGAAAATATGGGATAGTGCATAAGATCTCTACTGCCTTCCACCCCCAGACATGTGGACAGGTAGAACTTGCAAATAAGAAAATTAAACAAATTTTAGAAAAAACTTTGGGCCTACCATACAACTTTCAAAACTCATTTAGGCATGTCACCTTATAGCATTGTTTTTGGAAAGCCTTGCCACTTACCTGTGGCGCTCAAGCATCCAGCTTATTAGATCATCAAACATTTCAATTTTAAAATGAGAGAATTAAGTAAGCTTAGAGAATTTCAATTGATCGAGTTAAAGGAGTTGAGAAATGATATTTATGAGAATTCTAGAATCTATAAGGCTAAAATGAAAGTATTTCATGATAAAAATATTTTGAGAAAAACGCTTAAGCCTAATTATCGAGTGTTCTTATATGATTCTAGACTCCATAAGCATCCAGGAAAACTTCGGTCTAGGTGGACCGGTTCTTTTGTAGTGAAGAATGTTTTTGCAAATGAAGTGGTATAAAAAGAGGATCCTAAGGATGACCAGATCTTTAAAGTAAATGATCAACACCTTAAAGTTTTAATTGATAAGCAAGTTCCGGAAGTGGAAGGCATTCCACTTATGGATCCGGTCTATCAACCTTGACCACAACATGCAGGTATGTTTCTCTTTATTTGTTTTGTTTTTGTTTTCTCTTATTTTCTTTCTTTTCCTTTTTGTTTGCTTTGTTTTTTTGTTTTTGTTTGCGGTTAGTTTCATTTCGTCATTTCAAGTTATCATCTTTGGTACTTAACGAGCTAACCACGCCGCTTATCGGTGTATTCTACCCTTTTTAGATACTCCTCATTCAATTTCGAGTCTTAAACATTAAGGACAATGTCAATTTTAAGTTTGGGGTGCAACATCATCACTTTTTTATTTGCTTTATTTGCATTTGTTTTATTATTTTAATTTTATTTACTTTATTTTTTTTAGTTTGACTTTTTATTTTTATTGAGTCGGCTTAAGTACCTCTCAGATTTTAGAGCCTTTGTATAGGGATGTAAATAGTATCGACCAACAAAAAATTTTTAAAAAATTCAAAACCTAAAAAAAATATATAGGTTGCGTGCTTGCTTATTTCATGTCATTTTTTTTTATTTTTGTCATTGCTAATCATTGTGAGGGTGTAGTTATTCTCTTCTCGTATTCTCTTTTTAATTGCTAAGAATTTTAAGTAAGTGACTCCTCCCTATTACTCTATTCATTTTTTTCTGAATAATTTCTTTAATGCATATTAATGATTTTTTTAAGTCTAGATTTAATTTAAAATATTGAGGACAATGTTTGGTTTTGACTGGGGGTGGGAGTTACTTGAATTTTAGTCATATTATATTATGCCGCTTTTGTGAGGAATTGTTTTTCTATAATCTTGCTCAACTTGTTTCACATTATTCATAGCTGCGTCTGCATGTCTCTTTGTTGAAAAATTGAAATAATTAGAAAACTTTATGAAAGCATGTGGATACCATATTTTTGCCGAATAAATTTTGAGTAATTCATTTTTATTGTGAAATTATTTTCTTGGCCATCCAATATTTATTGTGAAGCTCATGATCTTTGTTTTTTTTTTCACTAGATCGTTTCATTATTGTTTTGGCTAAAGAGAAGTTTTATATTACACTTGCATTTAATTTAATGTCATGGAAGTTGGTAAAATTGTGTGTCTCCTTGAGAGATGATATTAGGCTATGTTTCTTATTATGAGTCTTGGAATAATGTTTTTGTTTTTTCACATATTATTGCTAGTCACCCCTTTGAGCCTATTTATTGAACCTTTATTTCTTAACCACTTCCCAAAGTGTTTTAGGAAAAAAACAATATTATTGCAATATGGAAAGGTATAAGGGAAGGGAAAAAAAAAGAAAAATGAAAAAGAAGAAGACAAAGTGAAAGTGCAAGAAAAAAAATTTGAAAAGCTACAAAGTTGGGAGAAGGTAAAGAAAATTATGTTGAAAGTATAGAAATCAAGCTTTTAAATATTCTTGAAACACTTTTGATGTTCATTGTTTTCCTTAGCCTTCATATTTTCCCTTTACCCATATTATAAGCTTAATAAAGTTCTATTTGATCTCAAGGGATTGCATGGTTCTTACAATGTACATGACTAATCTTAAGGTGTAATGTAAAGTCTTTTCTTGGCATCTTTTCATAAAATAATATTTGTTCTGATTTCTCAGCGTTCTTTCTATCATTTTATATGTAAGATATTTATTTTGATTTGTGCCTACTACTTTACTCACATATACTTGTTATTAGTGACGCCATATTTCTGAGTGATTTTCATTGGAAAGTACAACTCTTGTGAGGATTGTATATGGTTGAAAGATGTTTTCTGATAGGGATTCTAGTTGTGATATTTGGAGATAATGAGTATGTGTCATAGTAGCTATAATATTCACACACTTTGAGTTTGATGATGGTAGAGTTTTTGTGACAATTGTGATGTTTTGATATATGACTAATATTCTTGAGTAGGATGATTTTTACTGTGAGTTTTGTTTAGTGTCGCTTCCATTACTAGGGACTAGCAATGAGCTAATTGGAGGTTGTGATAATATCCTAAATTTACATATTTTTCTTATAAAAAGTAGGCATTATTATAACTCAATATAATTGATTTTAATGATTTTCTGATATTATTATTTAATTATTGAGAGAAACTAATTTTATTTAATTATCATTATAATTTTTTTATAGGATTTAAAGAAAGTGACAACTTCTAATGATGTGAAAGAATCATACTGCAACCCATGGTCAATTAATATTTGAAAGAAAAAACATTAAAAAAATGTGTCTTTGTTGATAATGTGATGGGCAACTTAATATCAATTAACAAATTGACATTCAATTGGAGCAAGTTGGGCTACAGCTTGGTATTGAAAGCCTAAAAAACATGTTATAGTGCATGAGGCGTGTTAAGAGACTCACATCACCTATCTCAGTATTTTAGGTGCGGTTTATATATTTATTGGGATACTCCACTTAATGTCAATTGGTTTTAGGTTGAAATCTCATATGGTATTAGAGCAAAGATCCCATCTTTATTTCTGCCTACTTTGTTACGCTTATTTCCACCTACTTCGCTAAGCTTGTTTGTTTCAGCCTGTTCTGTCCATGCATATGTGGAGGGGGTGGAGGAGGGTGTTAAGAGTCTTACATCGTCTGTCTCAATATTTCGAGTGTGATTTATATATCTATTAGGTCACTCCACTTAATGCCAATTAGTTTTAGGTTGGAATCTCACAAAGTGGTGTGGCTGCTGGGATAATATAAGCATCTTAATATATAAATGGAGAAATGTAGCAACTGAAAAGTGATATACTGCGTCGCACAAGATCGGAGAAAAAAGAAGAAAAGAAAGTAGGCAGACTAGATGTGCACAGTAGTGGAGAAAATTTTGAAGATGTATGCAATAGAGAATTTTAGTGAGATAATTTTATTGTATTCTAATCTTATTATGTCTTACTAAATCCTCTGCACTAAGAGGATGATGAAACCTTAATTATTTTAGCATTGTTATGTTGAATTGTCTTTACCCAATTTTAAGATTTAATGTTTATTGATTCTATTTTTCTATCAGATTAAATGAATGAATTTTTTGACGAGTTTAGTCATGCTTTACAATTTATTTGTGTTATATGAGTGTTGGTGATAATTGTTAGATATCAATTGTGATTTCTTATTAGAGACACATTTGATGATTTAATAATTTACTATTAATTAGGAAAATTTTATCATATACTTAATTATTCTTTTTAGTGCTTTATTGATAGATCTTCCGTGATAAAATGCTTGCCACTAGATGTTCATGAGTAAAATTATTTGAGTATAATAATTTGACATAATTAATGTTAAAATTAATTTTAGTGGATTCTGAACCTTAGTCATCTTCTATCTAGTAGAAACTCAATTTGTTTACTTTGCTTTACTTAATTTGCATTTAAAATTAATCTTTGTTCACCATTAATCATTTAATATTTTTCTTTTGTTTCTTTGTTCCTTCTGTTATTCTTTTAATTAGTCTCTCTGTAGAATCGACAACCCAAAGCTATGTTATAACTACCACATTATTTTTTGGGGTAATCAAGTTGTTCCACCTAATTTCCTTTAGCTTCACCGAGTCTCTTTTTTATTGCACGAAGTATAACCCGATTGGCAGCCTTAGCTTGCCGATTAGTCTTCAAGCGCTCTACCGAGGTAAAATTTTATTTAATCTTGTGCCCAACTTAGAGGTCCTTGAACTTTTGGTCAGTAAATTGTGTTCCGTTATCTGTAACAATGGATTCTAAAACACCAAATCTATTGATAACTTGTAGGTGAACTTCTATATCCGTGCCGAGGTAATGGTGGACAACAATTTTGCATTAATCCACTTAGTTAAGTAGTCCACAGCTACCACTAAGTACTTAACTTGTTTTGGATCCTAGGGAAAATGACCTAGGATATTCATCCCCCACTAATAAAAAAGTCAGGGAATGGACATCATAGATAGTTCTTCTTGTGGGTCTGGAAATATTTCTGAGAATCGTTGACATTTGTTACATTTTCTGGACGTGTTCCATACTGTCAGCTTCCATGCTAGGCCAATAGTACCTTAACCCTCAGTGCTTTTCGTGCCAGGGAATTTCCTCCGAGGTGATGGCCATAACTTCTTTCATAGTTTTCGGCCAAAACATACTTTGCTTCTTTTGGGCCAAGACACCTGAGGAAAGGATAAGAAAACTCGTGAAGTTATAGCTGGTTATCTATAATGGTATACCATGCCGCTGTCCATACTATTTTCTAGGTTTCCTTTTGGGTTTTAGGCAATATGTCATTTTGGAAATAGGCAACTATGGGTATGATCCAGGTTTCATCATCTTCTAATAGGAGGACTTCGAAGTCTGTAATACTGGGTGCGAGTAGTGTTTCCTAGATTATGGAATTATTATTGTTGGGGCTTTTGGTATTAGCAAGTTTTGACAGAATGTCAGCTCTTGAGTTCTATTATCTGGGAATATGCTCCACCTTAACATTGTTGAAGCTCTCAATCAGGTTTTTTACCTTGGCTAGGTATTTTTGTAGTAAGGGTTCTTCGGCCTATTACCAAGTGGCCTAAAAACTCAAGAGGGAGGGTGAATTAAGTTTTAAAGATATTTTTGCAATTCTTTCACAATTCTTTCGCAAAAGCCTTGATTATCAATTTTCATTGAAGCTATTGTTTATTAGAGATGAATGGATTGAGGAGATAAAGACTTTTCACTCTTAAATGAATCAACCAAGAGAGATAGAATTCAGATAATGTAATAAAACAATACACAAAATAAAGAGTAGAGTTTAGAGAAAAACAAACACAAAGCTTTATCCTGATTCAGCCACCAATCCACTTATGGCTTACGTCCAGTCCTCAAGTAAACACCCAAGATTTCCACTATAACTTTAAGCTTTAAACAAGTGCTTGAAAACCTTTACAAACTTGAGCACTAAAGACCTTGGGATACCTCACCCTTTGTGCTTGAGCCTCTACTTTCAAGGGATCCCTCACCCTTTACAATTCTTTGAAGGATATCTCACCCTCTTTACAGATTAAACAAGATGTAGAAGAATTGAAACTTTCTCTCTCTAGAGTGGATAATACAAATTGAAGCTTATGGGTACTGAAGATTCACACTTTTAAAGCTCAATAATAGAGTATGATTGAAGGGATATTAAAATCAAGTATTCAATGGTTAGAAATGATTTTCAGATTATTTCTCTAACTTTTCATAAATGATCAACAACTTAAATTTATAGCCAAGAGCAATTAAGAGCCGTTAGAGGTAGTTGGAAACATTAAATGCTCTTAATAGAGCCGTTGTGCGTATGTTCTGGTTGCCCAGATAACTAGTTAGGAAGTTTCTCTGATAATTATGATTTTTAAAATATTAATATCCACACAATTACCTTATTAACGATGTCCAGATTGTAATTAAGTGGTCTTAGCACTCATTTAGATCATTGGGTTGAATTGGGCTTTAAAGCAAAAATTTTGGATTTTAAATCATATTAACATTGGTTCAGTATTTTGACCATAACTTGAGTTGTAGATCTCTGATTTTGATGTTCTTTATATGCTAGGAAAGATGAGAAAAAGATCTACAAGTTTTGTGAAATGTCAAATTGGAAGATTCGAATGTTTATGTAGTCAAATACAGCCTTGAAGTTGGACCAGTGGTACTGTTAGGAATTCTGGACACATCTTCACTATTTTGGGCATATCTCACTCATTTCAAGCCCAAATTAAGCATGTGAGCACTCCTTGGAAAGCTTACTTCAAAGGCTATCTGATGGACTTGATTTGAATTAGAGATTGTGACAGAAATCCAAAAGATGGAAACGTGAAAAAAAGTGAAAGAATCATTGGAAGGTGGGAGACACACTTTGATAATGGATGAATATTTAACAAAAGTGAGTGAACCACTTTTGACTCTTAGTGGATGATTAAGAGGAGATCAATCAGATCTGTGATAAAATAATGGAGAGCTTCTACGTAGAGGGTGGTTATTATAGTTTTAGTTTTTGATTTTGGAGACTTCTCCTCTTCTCCTCCTCTCCTCCTCTCTCTTTGTTATTGTTATTTTTTGTATGGTTCTTGAAGGTTCTCCATTGGTGATAGCTATGGAGAGCTAAACTTCTTTAATCAATCCAAGAGATTGACATTCTTGATGATTAATCTTGAGATCTTGTTTTAATTGCTATACATTCATCTATTAATCAAGTTTCTCTTTCTCTTCTTCTCTTGTTTAAATTTTGATTTAATGCTTAATTTGATTGGGATTTGTATATGTTAATTGTGCAATTATCATGTGCCAAGAGATGAATTCAGAGGTTAAATAATGCATGAAAGGTGTTTGATGAAATATTTAGCTTAGTTGGATTTTGGTTTTTAAGTTAATTTAGGTTTTGGATGGATGCTTAATTTGTCTAACCTTAATTAATTGAATTCTAGAAGCGTTTCTAGTAGAAGATCCATAGATCATTGAGAGACGTCTTGATGTGATCTAAGACCAAGGATTTGGTTGATAGTTGAATAGATCTATAAAGATCAAGGATGAATTAAAATCAAGATTTGTTAATTCTCTTAGATTGGTTGTTTTCCTAATTTTGTTTACTCATTTTAATTGTTCTTTGTTGTTTAATCTTGCAAAACCATTTCCCCCTGTTTATTAACCTCTTAATCTGACTTCATAATTAGAGTGATCTATGGGCTCGACCCGGTGTTACCTTATGCTGCAAGTAGTTTTGGTAAATCGGTTATAAATTAATTTAAATTTGATAATCTCGACAGTTACCAAATTTTTAGCGCCGTTGCCGGGGATCATTCTGATTTTATTCAATTTTATTAAGAGTATATTTAATTTCTAATCCCTCACTAACCTCTGTGTTACTGTGTTTTGGTAATTTTTAGGAGAAAATGAGTGATTACGGGTCACTTTGTAAAATTTTGTACTAACAGAAAATATACCTAGAATGAGCTGAAACTTGGTCAGTTGAAGGAAAATGGCCTAATAAACAAGACTCACAGATTGTGAGGTCACCCCTGGGTTTTCCAAAATCCATCGTTTAGACCAGTTTTCTAATTTTTTAATATTTTTTATTACATTTTTTAGTTTCATTTTTGTGTAGTTTTCATGATATACAAGTCCCATAATTTTTAAAAATCATTGCATAGGTCAATTAGATTTATTTTGGTATATTTTTAGTGTTATCTAGTGTATTTGCTTATTTACTGATTTTTTTTTTTGTGTTTTGATTTGTGCATGACTAGGTCTAATCCTGATATCTTGCTTGAATTTGATCCTGAGATTGATAGAACATAGCATAGGTTGATTAGAGCTCGTAGGCTAAGTGAAAGAATTGGTTATGAATTTAGTTGTGACATTGAATCTGAGGGTGCACTTGAGATCTTAAGTGATTCTAAAATCATGGCTGATAACAGGCAAAATAGGACCCTTAAAGAACTTGCTGCTCCTGGTGTAACTTACCAGTCTTTGTGCATTCAATATCCTTATCTTGATGCTGACTTTGAGTTAAAATCTGGATTGATACACTTGTTGCCCAAGTTTCACGGTCTTACAGGTGAGGATCCCTATAAGCACTTAAAGGAGTTCCATGTGGTCTGTTCAACCATGAAGCCACATGGAATCTCTGATGAGCATATTAAGTTGAGGGCATTCCCTTTCTCTCTTGCTGATGTAGCCAAGGATTGGCTGTTCTATCTTTCACCAGGTTCTGTCACGAGTTGGGATAATATGAAGAAGTTATTCTTGGAGAGGTTCTTCCCTGCATCCAGAGCAGCTTCCATTAGAAAAGACATGGCATAAGGCAAATAACTAGTGAGACCTTGCATGAATATTGGGAGAGATTTAAGAAGTTGTGTTCGAGCTGTCCCCACCATCAAATTAGTGATTAGCTCTTAATTCAATATTTCTATGAGGGCTTGCTGCCGATGGATAGAAGTATGGTGGATACTGCATCTGGAGGTACCTTGGTGGATAAAACCCCTACTGTAGCAAGAGATTTAATAGCAAATATGGCAGCCAATGCTCAATAATTTGGCACAAGAATCCTTACCTCCACCAGAGGAGTCAATGAGGTTCAATTGTCTCAAGTCGACCAACAGAGAATGGAACACAGACTTGATGAATTGACTTCTTTGGTGAGGCAATTAGCAGTGGGATAACATGCACCGGTTTCTGTACAAGAGCTTGCTAGGGTGTGTAGCATTTGCTCTTGTTCATCTCATCCTACTGATGCATGCCCCACACTTCAGGATGGTGGTTTTGTTTTTCCAGAGCAGTCAGTTGCAGCAATTGGCATTTTTCCTAGTAGACCTCAATATCAGCAATCCCAACAACCAAGATATGATCCATTTTCTAATACTTATAACCCTGGCTGGAGGGACCATCCTAACTTGAGATATGGGAATTATAGTCAAGAACAACAACCCCAACAACAAGAAGAATTTAGATACCAAGTCAGTAGGTCCTAGCAACAAATACCAACCACCTGCGCATTCGACAACAACAAACGTGCGGCCACCAATGCGGCGGAAGAACCCCCCTCATGTTGCCAAGTCCAGCAACCACTCCATCTGAGCCATCATTGGAAGATTTGATGAAAAAATGGCCACAAATAATGTTCAGTTCCAGTAAAATGTCAATGTCATCATTCAGAACCTACAAACTCAAATTGGGCAGCTGGCCACCACTGTGAGTGAGCTGAAAAGTCAAGGATCAAGCCAATTGCCTTTACAAACAGTCAATAATCCAAAAGGCAATGTAAGTGCCATTAGCTTGAGAAGTGGCAGAAAATTTGATGGTCCTAGTCTACCACAACCAGAGCTCCCATTGCAGCAGCCAGAGATTGATCAGACATGATAAAATCAGCAGAAACTAGACGCCCCTGTCCAGAAGAAATGTCTAGAGAAGCCAGATTTGGCCATTTCACTACCTTTCCCAAATACAGTGACACAGTCAAAGCAGATAGCACAGACAGAAATGGAAAAGGAAGTCATGGAGACATTCAGGAAGGTAGAAATCAATATTCCCCTCTTAGATGCAATCAAGCAAATTCCCAAGTATGCCAAATTCCTCAAGGAGTTGTGTACTCACAAGAGAAGACTTAAGGGTACTGAGAAGGTCAGTATGGGTAGAAATGTTTCTGCGATGATTCAGCCAAGCATGCCAAAGAAATGCAAAGATCTTGGAACTTTCACAATCCCTTGCATTATAGGCAATTCCAAATTTGACCATGCAATGCTAGATTTGGGTGCTTCTATCAATGTCATGCCTATGTCAGTGTATAAGTCTTTGAACATTGGCACCTTACAACCCACTGGCATAGTGATTCAGTTAGCAAACAGAACTACTGCTCATCCTGCAGGAGTGTTGGAAGATGTGTTAGTTCGAGTGAATGAGCTAATTTTCCCAGCGGACTTCTACATTCTGGACATGGAAGATGAGTCTTCAACAAATCATGCTCCATTGATTCTAGGAAGACCATTCCTCAAGATAGCCAAGACCAAGATAGATGTGCATGCTGGCACCATTTCTATGGAATTTGGTGAAGATGTGGTACAGTTTAACATTTTTTATACCATGAGACATCCCCTTGAGGAGCATTCAGTTTTTCATGTTGATGTGATAGAAATGCTGGTTGATGATACTTATGCTGATATGAATGCTGAATTCCCTGATATTGCTGACTTTTTGGATTCTGTCACTTGTGATATATGTGTTAGCTGTGATATTGAACCATGTGCTGCATGTGCTGAGATTTATGCGGTTATGAGTGATGATACAACTGCTTATTTGACTAATGCAACATATGAAAATGTGAGTCAAAATTATGTCGAATTTAATGCTGTTGAGTTACTTGTTTCAAATAGCTTGCTGTTTTCCATTGTGCATCCACATCCTTAGAGCTAAAGAATTTGCCAGACCACCTTAAATATGCATATTTGGAAGATGGTGAGAAGCTGCCAGTGATTGTCGCTAAGAATCTGCAACCTGAACAAGAAAAAAAATTGTTGCAGATTTTGAGGCAGCATAAGTGGGCCATCGGATGGACACTTGCAAACATTCCTGGTATTAGTTCCTCCACATGTATGCATAGGATTTTATTAGAGGAAGGTACCAAGCCAGTGAGGCAGCCCCAAAGGAGACTAAATCCCCTGATTCTGGATGTGGTGAAGAAGGAAGTGACCAAGCTGCTGCAAGTTGGCATTATTTATCCCATATCTGACAGTAAATGGGTGAGCCCAGTGCAAGTGGTTCCAAAGAAATCTGGAGTCACAGTAGTTGCAAATCAGAACAATGAGCTCCTACCTATAAAAATCCAGAACAGTTGGCGGGTTTGCATTGATTATAGGCGGCTTAACCAGGCCACTAGGAAAGATCATTTTCCATTGCCTTTCATTGATCAGATATTGGAGAGACTAGCTGACAAGTCGCATTACTATTTCTTGGATGGATATTCAGGCTATTTTTAGATTCATATAGCCCTAGAAGACCAAGAGAAGACCACTTTCACCTGCTCATTTGGAACATTTGCATACAGGAGAATACCCTTTGGTCTGTGCAACGCTCCAGGAACCTTTCAAAGGTGTATGGTCAATATCTTCTCTGAAATTTTAGAGAGTTGCATGGATGTATTTATGAATGATTTTACTGTCTATGGCTCTTTCTTTGATGCATGTTTAGATAGTTTGGCTCGAGTTTTGCATAGGTGCATTGAAACTAACCTTGTCCTGAATTTTGAGAAATGTCATTTCATGGTAGAATAGGGTATAGTTTTAGAGCATGTAGTATCTAGTAAGGGTGTTGAGGTAGATCCTGCAAAAATAAATGTCATTTCATGCCTATCTTACCCCACATACGTGCAGGAGGTTCGTTCTTTCCTTGGTCATGCAGGTTTCTATCAACGGTTCATAAAGGATTTTAGCAAAATTGCCCTTCCACTCTCCAACTTGTTGCAAAAAGATGTAGAGTTTCACTTTGACTAAAGATGCAAGGATGCCTTCAATCACTTGAAGCAAGCATTGACCAGTACACCTATCATCCAACCACCAGATTGGACACTCCCATTTGAACTCATGTGTGATGCCTCTAATTATGCATTGGGAGCTGTCCTTGCACAGAGAGTCGGCAAAGTACCTCATTTCATTTCCTATGCTTCGAGGACTTTAGATGCTGCACAAGCCAACTACACTACAATCGAAAAGGAACTTTTAGCAATTATTTTTGCTTTAGATAAATTTCGATCATATTTGCTTGGTTCTAGAGTGGTTGTATTTTCAGATCATGCAGCTTTGAAGTTTCTCCTGGAAAAGCCCGATGTAAAGCCTCAGTTGATTAGGTGGATGTTGCTCTTACAAGAGTTTGATATTGATATAAGAGATAAGAGTGAAGTAGAGAACCTGGTGGCAGATCACTTGAGTCGGATTGAGAGAGAGGCAGATTCTTCTCCTATCCATGATGCCTTCCCTGATGAGAAACTTTTCAAGATGTAAGATAACATCCATTGGTTTACAGATTTGGTTAATTTCTTGGTTGCTAGAGCACTACCTGCACATTTCACTAAGGCACAGATTGATAAATTGAAAAGTGAGACAAAATATTATGTGTGGGATGACCTTTATTTGTGGAGATTTTGTAGTGACCAAGTCATTAGGAGATGCATTCCAGATCATGAGTTTGATTCTGTTCTTAGCTTTTGTTATGCATTTGCTTGTGGTGGACATTTTGGACCTACTCATACAACTAGGAAAGTTTTGGACTCTGGATTATATTGGCCCACTCTATTTCATGATGCATATTTGTTTTGTAAATCTTGTGAACAATGCCAGAGAACAGGGAATATTTCTCGTAGGAATGAGATGCCCCAACAACCTTTGTTGTTCTGTGAGATATTTGATGTTTGGGGTATTGATTTTATGGGTTCTTTTCCTATGTTATTTGGTTTTGTTTACATTCTGCTTACTGTGGATTATGTATCTAAATGGGTGGAGGCAAAAGCCATTCGGACTGATGATTCCAAAGTTGTTGTGAATTTTGTTAGATCACATATTTTCTGCAGGTTTGGAGTCCCAAAAGCTATCATTAGTGATCAAGGTTCGCATTTTTGTAATCGAAGCATGGAAGCCTTGATGAAAAAGTATGGAGTTTTGCATAGAGTTTCTACACCTTACCATCCCCAGACTAATGGGCATGTCGAGGTTTCCAACAGAGAGATCAAACAGATACTTCAGAAAACAGTTTAACCTAACAGAAAGGACTAGAGCAAAAGACTTGAGGATGCTTTATGGGCTAACATGACCACCTATAAGACTCCAATTGGGATGCCTCCTTATCGAATTATTTTTGGCAAAGCATGCCACTTGCAGGTGGAAATTGAGCATCGCGCATTTTGGGCAGTAAAGAGGTGTAACTTGGACCTAAATCAAGCGGACACGGAGCGAAAGCTATAGTTGCAAGAATTGGAGGAGATCCGCTTGGAGGCTTGTGAGAGTTCCAAACTTTATAAAGAGAAGACCAAAGCCTTCCATGATAAAACGATCATGAGAAAAACATTTGAGATTGGTCAAAAAGTTCTCCTCTATAACTCCCGCCTCAAGCTCATGCCCGGGAAGCTCAGATCTAGGTGGCTTGGTCCATTTGTTATTACTAAGAGTTTTCCTTATGGTACTGTGCAGGTTACAAGTGAGAATACTACAAAAGCTTTCACAGTTAATGGACATCGCCTCAAACCATTTTATGAGGGAGCTCAAGAGGACATTTTGGAGGAGGTCCACTTGCAAGAAATCGTCTACCCCACTTGATAAGGATGTTTCTTTCCTTTCCTCTCTTTTATTTTACTTGTCCTTCATTAATTGATGATTTTGATAGAATGTTGTTTTTCTTGTGAGCTTTACATTGCGGATAATGTACAATTTAAGTGTGGGGAGGAATTTTAGCATTCTGTTTTTGTTTTTGTTTTCAATTTTAATACTTTTGCTGTTTTTGCTATTTTGATATTTCAACCCTGTTGTTTATTTTTCTGTTACTATTTTTGTTATTATTTTGGTTTTGTTTTCTATGTTTGTTTATTGCAAAAAAAAAAGATGCAAACAAAAAAAAAGAAAAAAAAGAAAACAAAAACAAAAACAATGCTTTGAAAGAAAAATGTATTTTTGAATGGATTTTAAGTTGTATTAAAGTGATGAGTAGAAATAAATCAAGTAAAAGGTTCATGGTTTGAATTGATGGATTGAGTTTGATAGATGCATACCTTGTGAGTTTTTAAGCATATTGGTGGATTTTAACATTTGCACCATTCTCCTCTTTCTTGTGTGATTTTCATTCATGTTAATTGATCACTCTAGAACTTGCTTTGATTCATTTTGAGACTACATTTTTACTTGCATGCATAAACATGATTGAGGTCTTCTTTCTTTTATTAGCTACTTTAGCCAAATAGCCAACCCTGCATTATTTTCTTTGTTTAACCCTCTTGAGCCTACTTGTCTATTCTTTGTTTTAGCTCAGTATATGTCTTATGTAAAAAACCATTTTTTACTTTACCTTAGGGAATGGAAGAGCATTGGTTCATTTTCATTGGAGGAGCTCTTTGACTTGTGAATAATTAACAGTTCAAGTGTGGGGGTTGTGCAATATTGATTAGTGTGTGTGTGCAATATTCAAAGTGTTTGAAGAAAAAAAATATATTTAAAAAAATAAAGAAAGATAAAAAGAAAAAAATTACAAGAGTGGTTGAATTTTTTTTAAAAAAAAGAAAAAAAATAAGAGAAGGAAAGTGAAAGAAATATGTAAAGAGAATGTGTATTATTTGGAGTTGGGGGATAAAAATTCATGTTACTTGTCATTTGAGTTCCTTCCCAATGCTCTTTTATTCTCTTGAGTGTTTAACTTGTCATATCCATATTGTTTCCTTTCCTTACCTTGACCCCATTTCAACCTTGAATAAAGTCTTCTTGATTTTTGTGTGCATGTGTTTTCAGTAGTAGGGAAGTAGAAAATAAGCAAGCTTATGGTAGTGTAATTTTCATGGATTGAATTGAGTGAAATACTTATCCCGTAAACACTTGAGGGATTGAGAGTGTATCTTGTGAGAATCTATCATTCTTGATTCATTCTTTTCAAATTGATGATACCTTGCTTGTTCTCTTAAATCTTTAGTTGTTTTTCTTGCTTATAGCTTTTGTATTCTTGAATGTCATTTGAAATTGAGTCTTTTAGAGTTTTTAGCTTTTGAATTTGTTTTGTTTTTCTTTGTTCCCTAGTTTTGATTTTTTCTATTTTGCTCAAGGACATGCAAAAGAGTAAGTGTGGGGGTATTTGATAATTATGATTTTTAAAATATTAATATCCACACAATTACCTTATTAATGATGTCTAGATTGTAATTAAGTGGTCTTAGCACTCATTTAGATCATTGGGTTGAACTGGGCTTTAAAGCAAAATTTTTAGATTTTAATGCATATTGACATTAGTTCAGTATTTTGACCATAATTTAAGTTGTAGATATCTGATTTTGATGTTCTTTATATGCTAGGAAAGATGAGAAAAAAATCTACAAGTTTTGTGAAATGTCAAATTAGAAGATTCGAATGTTTATATGGTCAAATACAGCCTTGAAGTTGGACTAGTGGTACTGTTACGAATTCTAGACACACCTTCACTATTTTGGGCATATCTCACTCATTTCAAGCCCAAATTAAGCATGTGAGCACTCCTTGGAAAGCTTACTTCAAAGGCTATCTGATGGACTTGATTTGAATTAGAGATTGTGACAGAAATCTAAAAGATGGAAATGTGAAAAAAAGTGGAATAATCATTGGAAGGTGGGAGACACACTTTCATAATGAGAAAATAATTCATTGGAAGGTGGGAGACACACTTTCATAATGAGAAAATAATTCATTGGAAGGTGAGAGACACACTTTGATAATGCATGAATAATTAACAAAAGTGGGTGAACCACTTTTGACTCTTAGTGGATGATTAAGAGGAGAGCAATCAGATTTGTGATAAAATAATGGAGAGCTTCTACGTAGAGGGTGGTTATTGTAGTTTTAGTTTTTGATTTTGGAGACTTCTCCTCTTCTCTTCCTCTCCTCCTCTCTTTTTGTTATTGTTATTTTTTGTATGGTTCTTGAATGTTCTCCAATGGTGATAGCTATGGAGAGTTAAACTTCTTTAATCAATCCAAGAGATTGACATTCTTGATGATTAATCTTGAGATCTTGTTTTAATTGCTATACATTCATCTATTAATCAAGTTTCTTTTTCTCTTATTTAAATTCTGATTTAATGCTTAATTTGATTGGAATTTGCATATGTTAATTGCATAATTATCATGTGCCAAGAGATGAATTCAGAGGTTAAATAATGCATCAAAGGTGTTTGACGAAATATTTAGCTTGGTTGGATCTTGGTTTTTAAGTTAATTTAGGTTTTAGATGGATGCTTAATTTGTCTAACCTTAATTAATTGAATTCTAGAAGCATTTCTAGTAGAAGATCCATGGATCATTGAGAGGTGTCTTGATGTGATCTAAGACCAAGGATTTGGTTGATAGTTGAATAAATCTATAAAGATAAAGGATGGATTAAAATCAAGATTTGTTAATTCTCTTGGATTGATTGTTTTCCTAATTTTGTTTACTCATTTTAATTGCTCTTTGTTGTTTAATCTTGCAAAACCCTTTCCCCCTGTTTATTAACCTCTTAATCTGACTTCATAAGTAGAGTGATCTACAGGCTCAACCCGGTGTTACCTTATGCTGCAAGTAGTTTTGGTAAATCGATTATAAATTAATTTAAATTTGGTAATCTCGACAGTTATTCTCCTAATCGGTTAAGAGTTAAAAATTGACTCCAGATTCATTTCCGAACTGATTACAAGAAGTATCTAATCGGTTAAGAGTTTTAATTTTTGGCTCCTGACATTCACAATAACCGATTTGAGTGAGTTCCTAATCAGTTAGGAGCTTAGAAATTTGGCTCCTACGATTCTCAATAACTGATTAGAGGGAGTTCCTAATCGGTTAAAAGCTCAGAATTTTGGCTCCTGTGATTCTATATAACCGATTAGAGGGAGTCCCTAATCGGTTAGGAGCTTAGAAAAAATAGCTTTGATGTACTCCTGTTTTGGCAATTTTAACCTGTTTATTGGTTTGTCAAGAAAGAAAGATTACTAAAGGTTTTTCAAAATCATTTTGCTTAAACTTAAATACCATTTTAATAGATATAAATCCTAATTTTGCAAACATATTTAAGTTGAGTAATAAATCAATTTATGAGCTTAGTGTGAATCCTACAAATACCTTTACATAAGTACTAAGACTCATATTCTAAACTTGAAGCTATTTGGGACATGTCCTTTGCATTTTCCTTCCTTCCTTTGTTTGTTATCATAAAAATCATTGCTTTAGTTAATGCCAATCACATTCTCCCCCTTTTTTATGATGACAAACAACTATTGAGAAAATGTTAGTTCAAATAATTATTGGAATTCATAAAAGGATTTAGAGACTTACTCCCCCTCTATTATTCAAGAGGTGATTGAATCAAATATGCATAACTCCCCCTTTGTTTTGGAATCCTAAGACCATTGAAAATATGCCTTCTGCTATTTTACCTCTTTTCTTAAAACTAAAAAACTTCTCCCCCATTTTGTCATGATAAAAAAAAATTGGAGTGGGTGCTCATAATCATTGCTATATAATAGATAACCAATAATAATTCATTCAGCAATCCATTCATAAAACGAAACATTCAAGTCATACTAATCATAGTTAAGCATGTCATAATTCTAAGATAATAAACATCATGTTCAAAAGATAGCTTTAATTAAGATAAAGAAGCGATAACTAAAATAAGTACTCCATGCCTAAGTCCCATGATCCTCTGGTGCTGGGTAGTGATGCTCAAACCTATCCAGGCAATCTTCCATAGCGCTCAAACGATCATAGATGATTATGTTGCTGTGTTCTTGATAAGTTTTAAGATCTTCAATGCGAGCTTCGATACTAATTTGTATGTTTGCAATGGCTTCCAAGAGGCAGTCATCATTGGTGCAGGGGCCTCTTCCATAAGCTCGTCAGCAGGGGCAGCGAGAATTTCTCCTTGTTATGCTGTTGCCTTACGTTCCACAACCATAGATCCATTCACCATTCACTTTCTTCACTTGTATGCAGTTTAGAGTGGCAACTCCAAACTTGTGGGGACCGATAGTGGGAATGACTCCATCATCCTCTAAGCTGACCTTATACTAATCTAAAATAAGGTCCATCATTGCCTTTTCCTTAGTTTTTATCATGTAATGCATGATGTAATAAGGTCAACTAATCTTCACGTGTCTTTTAAGTGTCCATATCAAGAAAATGTCTTCTTCTTCAACCAAGGCATACTTGCTTGCTCTTGGTACTAAGATATGTGTGACTAAGAAGTGAAGAAGACGATCCTGTAAATTCAGAAGGCCAGCAGTGAAAGATATTTTTGACACTTGAATTCTTGGTTGAAGCATACTTGCTATTATTTGGTCTCGATCAAATCCTTCCCATGAGTTGTGATTTTTCACAGGGAGTTTGTCTCCATAATAAGTGAGACCAAACAGGGGAGTCCACTAACTCAGTGACACAATGATTCTATGCCTCTTAAATTTAGAAACTGTATTTCCACTAACAATGTTTAAATTGCAGAAATAAACTTTTTAGGGTTCAAGATAGAAGTACCCGGGGTTGGTGGTGACAACAGTTTTCAGCCCATGGAATTCTAAGAGCTCTGTGAGGAATGTGAATCATTCTTTGATGAAGAAGTCCCAGTCCATGTACTTGGGCTGAATGAGGCGTCGTGCGTGAAAATGTAGTGCATATGCCTTCATTTAATTTTTATGGAAGAAGTACCTTCCAATGTTGAGGCTAATGGAGAAATATTGGTCAGTGGGTGAAGTAGGTATTGGCAGGGGTACGTTAGGAGTTTTGGAGCGAGAACACTTAGGGTGAGATGAACTACTTGCCATGGTTGAAAATGGGGGCTAGGGCTCGGTTGAGGAGAGAGAAAATATGAGGGAAGGTGAAAATTTATAAGAGGATGAAAGTTTTGATCGGTGGAAAGTGATGGAAAGAGATGGAAAATGAGTTTTAGTGGTGGATTTTAGTTGAATTTGGAGTGGGAGAGGTGTTTGAGTGAGTGAGTATGAATGGGTGCTTGAGGAAGAAGATAACAATGGAGAAAAGGGGGTTGATACGTGAAGGAGGGTCACGATTGGAAGTGTTTTTGAGGTCCAATAACTGGTTACAGGGGTTTTTGTAACCAGTTACCAAGTGGCTTCTAACTGGTTAGAGAATGTCTCTAATTGGTTGGTATCTAATTGCAAAGAGTTCCAAGAAACTCCAATTCTTCAATAATTGATTAGTGAAGCGTCCTAACTGATTATTTTGTTTAGCAGAGAGCCCTTTTTCTTGACAAAATAATTGCAAAACCCAAATAACAAATTGTTTTCTTTATCTAATTGATTATTGCACTTCCTAAATTAGAAATTCTTCAAGAAATCAATCCTTAAAACATCAGTTTGTTCCATCTTAACTTGGTTCCCTTTTCATCAACACTAACTACTTCAAGAGCATCTTAAACACAAATTTTTTTTTCAAGAGAACCAAAAGACAATTTTCTTCAGCAGAAGCATGATTAAAGTAAATTGGGGGACTGACGAGTGCCGAACTCAATCAAAATTACAACCAAATTATACCTATGGATTGTAGCATAGGAAACAACACCAGATCGTCTCTCAAGGATTGTAAATGCAACTTGATCAAATCAAGATGAAATTGGGGAAAGCGATTTGAGAATTCAGAATATGTAAATAACAGAATTAAAATGATAAATTCAATTAAAAGAGCAACCAGTTCAAAAACCTATCCGAAATTGGGTCGATTCTATTATTGATCTTTCAACAAACATTTGAAGTGCATTTGAATGGTTAATTTGGATTCAACCAAAATCTCTACATCAAATCAAAATTCATACTAGAAAATCATCTAGAATTCAATTAATAATTGACACACAAATTTGTAATTGCACAATTCATGTTAGAATCTATGTTAATTTGATCTCTGAATTCAATTAACCTAGGCACAAATCAGTAGCCTAACCTCTTTAATTCCATGATTAATTCAGATTAATCAATCCAAAATTCATCACAATTGTCAATCTTAAATCAAGACCCAATTATATCTAACATAAATAGAATCACCATTCATGCATTCAAGAAGAAGAAGAAGAAGAAGAAGAAGAAGAAGAAGAAGAAGAGGAATCCAAATGTAATTCAAACACAAAATAGAACCAAGATCTCAAGAATCCAAACCATAATTTCTTCAAGAATATCTGAATTGATTATAGAAGTTTAGCCCTCCATAGCCATCACCATGAAGGAGCTTGAGGAAGAAGGAAGAAGAAGAGAGAAAAATCTAGATCTACATCTAGATCTAGAAAGAGAAGGTGAGAAAAGTCAAGAATGAAAAGATGAGTCTCAGATTTCTATTTCTAACCCCTATACCTGCCCTCTAATTTTACCTTACACGATTAGAAACTTATTATTTACAAAGCTGGATCAATTAGGAATCACTGGGCCCAAGTCCCATGTCAATTAGAGGCCTATAACTCAAGTTATGCCCATTTAAGTGACATAAACTAGTCTCTATTTTCCAGCTACAATTGCATGCCCAAAAAGACATATTTTGGAAAAACGATTTTCATATGAATTGAAGATGTATGTCTTAGCTTTCAAATGCTACTAGGCTTAAGCCCATATCACATCTACAACCTAAGTTATGCCTTGATAAGTGCACACTGCTCAAGTTCCAATAATGAAACCTGTGTTCTGACTTTCAGGCCTAATTAGCTCCACTATATGTTCGATTCTGCCCTGGAGTTTTGCATGAAAGTTGTAGAGCTCTCTCTCATATTTCCTACAAGGTAAAATATGTAATTTTTAGACATCTAGAACTCAATATATAGCCGAAATACAGAAATAATGTAAAACCTCAATGATGCTGGAAAAAAATCAATTAAGCCCAATTTGAGCCCAAACTTACAAAACATGACCAAGCCTAATCAATTAAGTACATGAAAAGTGTAAATGACTAAAATTGAGGATTTTTTAATGTATAAAATATGTGATTATCAAATTTTCTCACACTTAACTTTTTGCACTCCTGGACAAAACTCATAAGACCAAAATTAGGAAATAAAGAAAAACAACACAAACATCTCAAAAGCTAAAAAATCTTAAAGACTCAATTTTCAATGACCTTTAAGAATGCAAAAGTTTAAATGCAAAAGTTTACAAGCAATAAGAGCAATCAAAGATTTAAGGGATCAAAACATTTATGAAGAAACATTTATTCACATCTCAAACAAACAAGTAGGGCATCTTCAATTTGAAAAACATAAATAAAAAATGATTAATCCTCACAAGATACACTCTTAATCCCTCAAATGTTTAAAATGTAAGTATTTCACTCAATTCAACTCATGAAAATTGCATTACCATAAGCTTGCTTATCTTCTACTTCTCCATTACTCAAACACATGCACACACAAATCAAGAGGACTTTATTCAAGGTTGTAATGGGGTTAAGGTAAGGGAAAGAAACAATATAAATAAGACAAGCTAAACACCCAAGAGAATAAAAGAGCATTGGGAACGAACTCAATTGACAAACATAGCATTTTATCCCCCCAAATCCATATAATGCACATTCTCTTTACATATTTCCTTTTTTATTATTTATTTTCATTCACAACCCTTTTGCATTTATTTTTTTTTCTTTTTTTTACATTATGTTTTTTTCTTTTCATTTGGATTTTTTTTTTCACCAAACACTTTGCATCTTGCACATCAATTTTCACAACCCTCACACTTGATCTATTAATTACCAACAAGCAAAAGAGCTCCTCCAATGAAAATGAACCAATGCTCTCCTATTCTCTAAGGCAAGGTAAAAACATGGTTTTTCACATAAGGCATATAATGAGCTAAGACAAAGAATAAGTAAATAAGCTCAAGGGGGTTAATCAAAAGGAAATGATACAAAGTTGACTATTTGGCAAAAGTGGCTAATTCAAGAAAGAATGTCTCAATCATATTTATGCATGCAAGTGAAAATGTAGTCTAAAAAAGAATCAAAATAAGTTCTAGAGTGATCAATTGACATGAGTGAAAATCACATAAGAAAGAGGAGAATTGTGCAAATGTTAAATCCACCAATAGGCTCAAAATCTCACAAGGTATGCATCTATCAAGCTCAATTCTCCAATCAAACATCCAAAACCAAGCATGTCAAATTTAAGAAGGAAGAAAATTTATTCAATCATGCTATGAACCCACAAATTTTAATTACTTCAAACTCATAAACTTCACAAATCTCAAAACATCATTGGAAAACAATTAAAAACACACATTTTTTTTGAAAAATAGTAAAAATAGAATTTAAAATAAAAAAAAATAGAAATAGAAAACATCATGTAAATTCCTCCCCCACACTTAAATTCTACAATGTCCTCAATGTAAAGTTCAAAAGAAAACAACATTCCACAATTATCATCAATTAATATAGGACAAGTAAAATAAAAGAGAGAGAGACAAGAAACATCCTTATCAATGTGAAGATTCATTAAGGTCCTGTTACAGCTGACAAGAAACTCCTACCGGGGTCCCATTGCTTGAAGTGTGATGACCAAGTTATGGTTGAAGCACAAGGGCTTCGATCGAGATCCCAAAGACATTTTATGGCTATTATGTATGAGTTAGGACCATTATAAACATTATCTGCAGAGCCAAACTCCTGCTATCCATGGCTTGGAAACCATTCGATGGCTTTCTTATGCTTTCTCAGAATTTGTAGTAGTCTCTCTTCCTGTTCATTAAGGAGGTTTTTAGCCACAATCACAGGAAGTTGCTCTTTATCTGCCAAGTATGCATACTTCAGGTGTTCGGGTAATGGTTTTAGCTCTAACTTTAGTGGCTGCACTACAAAAGGTAGTGATCTAGGTGGCTGCAATGATTCTGCTTCTGCTGCTTGAACCTCTGCATATATATCACTTGTTGCACAATTTGCTAACACAGGAACAAATTCTTCATATCCCAAAAATATAGAAATTTCAGAACACATAGAACATAACTTATCACCATCACAATAAGCACACAAATCACCATACACAAAGTCATCAAAATCAGTAATCTCAGGAAACTCCTCACACAAGTTAGCATATGAATTATCAACCAAATTATCAATTAAATCAATATGAAAGACAAAATGTTCTTCAAGGAGCTCTCTGTCCTTCTCAGCCTCATGTATCTTTCTGGTCTCAATGGCTCTCTGTGGAAAGGGAAGAGCCACTACAGGCTGCTGCTGCTCATCGACAACAACTGATTTCTTCTAACCCTCAAATTTTTGGGCTGGTTCATCATAAACTATTTCTTCTGCTAGTTGATGCTTGCTTGCTGGTTGATGTTCAGTTGGTGCTTGTACAAATTTTTCAGACCTCAACATAATGATACTCACATTCCTATTTGGATTAGGAATTATTTGCAAGGGAAGTTGGCTAGAACCTTAGGCCTACAGCTGACTTAATGAGGAGGCCAATTGTCCAATTTGAGTTTCTAAATTCTGTGTGATTGCCTCTATCCTTTGTTGGAATTGAATATTATTAGTGGTCATCTGCTTCACCAAATCCTCCAATGATGGCTCGGCTAGAGTGGCTTGGATAGACTGCTGCACAGGTTATTGCTATCTAAATGTAGGTGGTTGGTATTTGTTATTTGGACCTGTAGCTTGGTACCCAAATTGTTGTTACTGCTGACCAGAATTTCCATATCTCAGGTTAGGATGGTCCTTCCAGTCAGGGTTATAAGTACTAGAAAATGGATCAAACTGGGTCATGTCAGGATAGGATATTGGGGTCCCTCCGCACCAAGTTATAAGTACTAGAAAAGGATGGATCAAATGTCACACACAACTGTCTTGTAATTATTGTCCCACTACTAATTGTCTCACCAATATCAATTCCTCAAGTCTACCATAAAAAATTGCTTCCAACCCGACAACCCGAGAACAAGATAAGCTTTATATGGCGGTTGGTTCGGGTAATTATCTTCCCCGTCCGGTCATCGAAGTGTTGGACATACATTACGTAGGATGAGATGAAAAATATTCAGGGGGTCCAACAAATGTCACGCACCCGACCACGATTAACCCGACCACTCATCATCCGTATCATCGGGTTGGTTGTCCACTACTAATTATCTCACCAATGAAATCAATTCCTCAAGTCTGTGCTCCATTATGCAAGGTCCTATCAATCTCAGAATCAATATCAAGTAATTGGCTAGCAGAAGGCCTAGTCATGTATCATCCAAAGCACATAAATCAAGTAATTGGCTAGTAGAAGACCTAGTCATGTATCATCCAAAGCACATAAAACACAAAAATAATAAACAAGCACAATACACTAGAAAACACTAAAAATCTACCAAAATAAATCTAGTTAACATATCTAAACATTTTTAAAAATCATGGGACTTGTACAGCATGAAAACTACACAAAAATAAAACCAAAAAATGCAATACAAAATCTTAAAAAATTGAAAAAATGGTTGAAACGATGGAATTTTGGAAAAATAGGGGTGACCTCACAAGTTATTGTGAGCTTTGTTTATTTGGTCATTTTCCTTCAACTAACCAAGTTTCAGCTCATTCTGGGCATGTTTGTTGTTAGTACAAAATTTTACAAAGTGATCCATAATCTCCTGTTTTCGCCTGAAAACTACCAAAACACAGCAACACAGGGGTTAGTGAGGGATTTTAATATGATCAGATTGCAACTAACAATCTCCAGCAACGACGCCAAAATTTTGACGAGTACCGAACTCAATCAAAATTATAACCGAATTATACCTATGGCTTGTAGTATAGGAAACAACACCGGATCGTCTCTCAAGGATTGTAAATGTAACTTGATCAAATCAAGACAAAATTGAGGAAAAAGATTTGAGAATTCAGAATATGTAAATATCAGAATTAAAGTGAGAAATTCAATTAAAAGAGCAATCAATTCAGAAACCTATCTGAAATTGGGTTGATTCTATCATAGATCTTTCAACAAACATTTGAAGTGCGTTTGAATGGTTAATTTGGATTCAACCGAAATCTTTACATCAAATCCAGAATTCATACTAGACAATCATCTAGAATTCAATTAATAATTGACACACAAATTTGCAATCGCATAATTCATGTTAGAATCTATTTTAATTTGATCTCCGAATTCAATTAACTTAGGCACAAATCAGTAACCTAACCTCTTTAATTCCATGATTAATTTAGATCAATCAATCCTAAATTCATCACAATTCTCAATCTTAAATCAAGACCTAATCAGATTTAACATAAACAAAATCACCATTCATGCATTCAAGAAGAAGAAGAAGAAGAATCCAAATGTAATTCAAACACAACAGAACCAAGATCTCAAGAATCTAAACCATAATTTCTTCAAAAATATCTAAATTAATTATAGAAGTTTAGCCCTCTATAGCCATCACCATGAAGGAGCTTGAGGAAGAAGGAAGAAGAAGAGAGAAAAATCTAAATCTAGATCTAGATCTAAAAAGAGGTGAGAAAAGTCAATAATGAAAAGATGAGTCTCGAATTTCTGTCTCTAACCTCTATAACTGCCCCCTAGTTTTGCCTTACATGATTAGAAACCTATTATTTACAAAGCTGGATAAATTAGGAATCATTGGGCCTAAGTCCCATATCAATTAGAAGCCCACAACTTAAGTTATGTCCATTTAAGTGACATAAGCTTGTCAGTAACTCGTCTTTATTTTCCAGTTGCAATTGCATGCCTAAAAAGACATATTTTGGAAAAATGTCTTCATATGAATTGAAGATACATGTCTTAGATTTCAAATGCTATCAGTTTTAGGCCCATATCACATCTACAACCCAAGTTATGCCCTGATTAGTGTACATTGCTCGGGTTCCAATAATGGAACCCGTGTTCTAAATTCTAGGCCCAATTATCTCCATTATATGTCTGATTCTGCCCTGGAGCTCTGCATGAAAGTTGTAGAGCTCTTTCTCATATTTCCTACAAGGAAAAATATGTAATTTTTAGACATCTAGAACTCAAGATATGATCGCAATACAGAAATAATGTAAAATCTCAATGATGCTAAAAAAATCAATTAAGCCCAATTTGAACCCAAACTTACAAAACATGACCAAACTCAATCAATTAAGTAAATGAAAAGTGTAAATGACTAAAAATAAGGTTTATTAATGTATAAAATATGTGATTATCAGGGACTTGAGCATGGATCAAGCACCTATAAAACAAATTTGAGGAACACTCCGACGCTTAAGTCAGTATTGGATTCAAGACAAGATGCAAGAAAATTATGCGAAGAACTCAATTTTTACATATTATGCAGTAAGATTGTTCATTATGCAAAAAAAAATTGTGCAGCAAGAGTTTAGATGCATGATTGGTCTAATATGCCAAGTTCACTTCTTATATAAAAGAATGCTTCTTTGTTTAATGGTTTAGTGAAGATGTCAGCTAGTTGTTTAGTGGTTTCGACAAATTCAAGCACGCAGTCCCCTTTTTGAACATGATCCCTTATAAAATGGTGTTTTATCTTTATGTGTTTTGTTCTTGAGTACAAAATGAGATTGTTAGACAAATTAATTGCACTAGTGTTGTCACACCTTATAGAGATGTGATCAAGTTTAATACTATAGTCTAGAAGTTGTTGTTTCATCTAAAGTATTTGAGCACAACAACTTCCAGCTACAATATATTCAGCTTCAGCTGTAGATAATGCCACACTATTTTATTTCTTACTATGCCAAGAAACTAGTGAGCTTCCAAGCATGTGGCATGTCCTACTAGTGCTCTTCCTATCCATTTTGCATCCAGTAAAATCAGAACCAGAATAACCAATTAGACTACATGAGGCACCTTTAGGATACCACAAACCCATTTGTGAAGTGCTTATTAGATATTTCATAATCTTTTTTACAACCCTTAGGTGTGATTCTTTAGGATTTGCTTGAAATCTAACACACATGCACACACTAAACATAATATCAGGCCTACTAGTGGTAAGATAAATGAGTGAGCTAATCATACCTCTATATTTTGTGATTTCTACAGATTTACCTCATTCATCCTTGTCCAAATAACAAGAAATGCTTATTGGTGTAGCCATATTCTTAGTATTGTCCATTCCAAATTTCTTGAGCAACTCTTTGCAATACTTGGATTGACTTATGAAGGTCTCATCCCTTGTTTGCTTGATTTGGAGACTAAGAAAGAAGTTGAGTTCACCCATCATTGACATTTCAAATTTATTTTGAATAATATTGACAAATTCCTTACAAAGAGAGTTGTTAGTAACACCAAATATTATATCATCAACATATATTTGGACAAGCAGAATGTCATGCTTTTTATGCTTGATGAAAAGAGTAGTGTCAACCTTTCATACCAAGCTCTAGGGGCTTGCTTTAAGCCATACAAGGCCTTTTTCAATTTAAAGACATGATTAGGCAGTTCAAAGTCTTCAAAACTAGGAGGTTGTTCCATATACATTTCTTCTTGTATAAAACCATTTAAGAAAACACTTTTAACATCCATTTGAAAAAGTTTGAAATCCATAATACATGCATATGCAAGTAGTATTCATATGGCCTCTAATCTAGATACAGGAGCATAAGTCTCTTCATAATTTACTCCTTCTTCTTGATTATAGCATTTTGTAACCAACCGAGCTTTATTTCTTATTATTAAGCCCGTTTCATTAAGTTTGTTCTTAAAGACCCATTTGGTGCCAATTATGGGATGATCACTGGGCCTTGGAACTAATTCCCAAAATTTCTCTCAAGTTGGTTTAGTTCTTCTTGTATGACCAAGATCCAATGTTCATCATTAATAGCCTCATTTATGTCTTTAGGTTCAACTTGAGAGATAAAAGTCATATGGTTATATGCATTTCTAAGAGAGTTTCGAGTGATTACCCGTTTTGATACATCACCTATCACTTTGTCAAGAGGATGATATCTTGACGTCCTCCATTAGGGGTGTAAATTAGTTCGGATAACCCGACCAATCCGACCAATCAGAACCGAACCAAATAAGTTGGTTTGGTTTGGTTTGGGTATGTTGATTGGTTCGGGTAAAATCTGAACCAATTAATGATTAATTAGTTCAGTTCTCGGATTTAAAATTTCAAAATCGAACAGAACCGAACCGAACCGAACCAAACCAAACCAAATCATTTTTTGTTTTTTACTTATTTTAATTTTAATCTAAAGGCTAAACCGTGAAACTTGAAACTTGAAACCCATTTCAACTTTTCCCAAATCAGTTCTTGTTCCCCCTTTCTATATTTTCCCCAAATCGAACCCTCCTCCCTCTCCTGCCCGTCGACTTTGTCGCTCGCCTGTCACCCCTTGTCGCTCACCGCTGATGCTGCTCCAACTCCCACTCCGACAAGCTCACCATCTGCTGCCTCCACAAGCTCGCCTCTCTACCTCCACGTGGTCTTCAGAGAGAGAGAATCGATACTTGCAATTTGGTACTTCCATTCTTTCATTTTTTTGTTATCACTGGTGGTTCTATTTTGCATTTTCATTTCATGTTAGAACACTCCACAAGCTCACTATTTTGCATTCTCATTTTTCAATCTTTCTAGGGTCTAGGGTTTTGCGTTCAGCTGAGACGCTCAAAATGCACATGCTTATTGGGCCAATTGTGTTGCGTTGTTTAAATTTGTGACTGTGTTATGCATTGTGTTAGAATGGCTTCGGGTTTTTACCTGGAGTTTGTGTTTGTTTATGGGGTGCTGCATTCGTGTGTTATTAAAAATAGGAAATGATTTTATTTTTTTACCCTTATTGGGAAACAAATTAGAATGCGAATCTTTAAGTGGGGAGCTAGTAATTTGAAGCATGAATATGTGGTTGGTGATGATAGTTTGAAAATTTGAAGGGAATCATTGGCTAGTAATTTTAAGTTTGAAATGACTAGTTTGATGATTGTTGAATATGTGATAGTTTGATGGTTATTGCTCCTGCTCTAGCTACTGGTTGTACACTTGTACTGCAATATTGAAGCCATATGAATTGGCATCTGTGTATGTTCTCATCAACTATTACAAACTTGATTCTTTGTTATGTTTGTTTCTTATGTTGTATTATTATTTATAATTTTAGGACCTGTTTGGAGCTAGCTGAAATATGCAGAGAAGTGGGCCTCCCTCCAGGTGTATTAAATATTGTCACTAGATTAGGCCATAAAGCTGGTGCTCCTTTGGCAACCCATCCTGATGTAGACAAGGTTCAATTGTTTTTAGTTATAAGTATAATCGAAATTATATGGATCTTGTTCTATATCTGCAAGTGTTGTTACTATGATGTCATTGAGTTTGCAAAGCTATTATGCCATTGTGGCTGATATTTATCTTTTCAACATATTTCCTTTACTGGAAGCTCTGCAACTGGGAGCAAGATTATGAGCATGACTTTCAACTCACTAGTCAAGGTATTTTTAAGCAGTATTATGATATTATCTGCAAGTTATGTACAGTTCATATTGTCCTTCTATTTCAATAGTTAGAGGAGAATGAAGAACACACATACAGAAGAAGAATTAGGAATCCTTTTTTTTCCTGTGATATTTTCTCTCTCTTTTCTTTGTGAGTTCATGTAATATCAAATTTGTGATTTCTTGGCAGCCTGTTTCACTAGAGCTTGGTGAAAAAAGCCCAATCATTGTTTTTGAGGATGTTGATCTTGATAAAGGTCAGTGCCTTCTCAAGTATAGCTATTTTGTTATGGACAACTTATGTTTTCTTGCATTATGGAATCACATTTCTTCCGAAACTGATTGTGGATGAGTAAATTTTGGGTATCTAAAACCTATTGCTTTATTCAAACAGATGCTCATATACAATTTAATATAGATATATTCTCCATGATTTAAATAGCTGTTGAATTTAGATCTATATTCTAATATTATTTGAAATTTTGGATACATTATGTATACTTTTCTGTATTACATGTATAATTGTATAGCTAATTTTTGTGTTAAAAAATAATGGTCAACTCGATCATCCAAACCAAACCAATCCGTAGATGTTCCGTTCGGTTTGGTTTGGATTTGACTATCAAAAAATAAGAAAATCGAACCAATTGATTTTGATTGGTTCGAATTTATTTTTCTCCAAAACCTGAACCAAACTACTCACTTACACCCCTATCCTCCATTCCTTAGGAAGGTCTATGATTTGTGAATCCTCTTGCCTTGGGTGATCAAATGAGCTTTCTTCTTGCTTTTTGACTTCTTTTTCTTGGTTCTCCAAGTGAGTTTTTGCTAAACTTTCTGCAGCATCATCAACCAAATCCTTTCTCGGATCATTTGGGTTAGTTTCATCAAATGCAGCATGAATTGATTCCTCAATAGTCATTGTTCTTTTATTATAAATCCTAAAGTATTTACTATAAGAGAATAACAAAAAATATCCCCTCATCGGATTTAGCATCAAACTTGCCTAGAATATCTTTTTCATTGTTTAAAACAAAGCATTTGCAACCAAAGATATGAAAGTGGGAGATGTTCGGTTTCCTACCTTTGTATAGTTCATAGGGGGTTTTCTTTAAAATTGGTCTTATCAAAGCCCTATTCATAACATAACAAGCGGTACTTACCGCATCCACCCAAAAATACTTAGGAAGGTTTGTTTCATTGAGCATAGTTCTTGCTAACTCCTCTAAAGATCTATTTTTCCTTTCAACTATTCCATTTTGTTGTGGAGTTTTAGGAGCAGAAAATTTATGTTCAATGCTATTTTCATTGCAAAATATTTCAAATTCTTGATTTTTAAATTTCCCACCATGATCACTTCTTATGGATGCAATGCTACAATTTCTCTCGTCTTGGACAACCTTTATAAGTTTTCTAAATGCATGAAATGCATCATTCTTATGAGCAAGGAATAGGGTTCATGTATATCTAGAATAATCATCCACAATCATAAGAGCATAGTAATTACCCCCAAAGCTTATAGTTCTTGATGATCCAAAAAGATCTATATGCAAAAGTTATAAGGGCCTAGTAGTGAAAATAATATTTTTAGCTTTGAAAGAGACCTTTACTTGTTTACCCTTTTGACATGCATCATAAAGTCTATTTTTCTCAAAATTGAACTTTGGTAAACTAATTACGAAATCTTTAGAAACAAGTTTGTTTAGGTGATCCATATGAATGTGGGCAATTCTTCTATGTCATATAACCATGAATCATTCTCTTTGCTCATAAGACATTTTGCATTTTGAGATGTAATATAATCAAGATTAATCATGTATATGTTATCAACCCTATGACCAACAAACTTAACTTGTTTATCATTTTTGCCTTCAATTATTCAACAATTTGAGTCAAAGATAATTATATTTCATTTATCACATAATTGAGTTATGCTAAGCAAGTTATGTTTGAGTCCTTCTACATACAAGACATTTTCAATTAAAGCAGAGGGATTCTTACCAACTTTTCTAATTCCAAGGATCCTTCCTTTGTTGTTGTCCTCATGTGTGACATGTCCATGCTTCTTTGGTGTAAGGAAGGAGAACTTGGATCCATCACCCGTCATGTACTTGGAGCAACCACTATCAAGATACCAACTTGAGCTTTTGGTCTTCAAGCACACCTCGGTGTCACTCTCATCTCCTTCTTCTCCTTGAGTCATGAGACATAAATAAGCTTCTTCATTTTCTGAACTATCAGTGGAATCCATGTCATTGTCCTCCTATGCTATGTAAGCCATTCTTCCTTTCCTGTCTTTAGAAGGTATTTTCTTAAATTTTTTTGTCTTTTTAAGGTATATGGGACATTCTATCTTCACGTGTCCTGATTTTTGCATTCATAGCATGTTGGAGGGATTGAGGTTCTTTCCCCTTTATGATAGGTCTTCTTTTGAGAAAAATGTGGCCTTCTTTGAAATTCTTTCTTCTTAAGAAATCTTCTAAATTTTCTTACAAGGAGACTAAGATTCTCCTCACTTAGCTCTAGGTTTTCTCTACCATCTTCATCATCTTCATAATCATCTTGAATTGTGGAAGAAGTGGCTTTGAGTGCAATTCCCTTTTTCTTTTTGTCATTCTCCTCATTTTGATTGAGCCTATTTAGCTTTAATCCATGCTCTTGGAGCTTCCCGAATAAGGTAGCCAATGTCATTGTTGATAGGTTCCTTGACTCTGCAATAGTCATCACTTTGGGTTGCCAATTCCTACTCAAACACCTCAAAACTTTGTTAATAAGATCTTCATTAGGAAAATTTTTTCCCAATGAAGCAAGATGATTTATAATATGTGTAAATCTCTTTTGCATTTCTTAAATATTGTCCCTTTAATTCATTCTAAATAATTCATATTCATGAGTGAGAGTGTTTATTCTTGATCTTTTACCTCACTTGTGCCTTCATGGGTTACTTGTAGGGTATCTCACATTTCTTGGGCGGTCTTACAATTTGACACCCTAAAGAATTCATATACCCCAAGGATATGGTAATGATGTTCTTAGCTCTAAAGTTATATCGAACATTCTTTTTGTCTTCATCCATCCATTCACTTCTAGGTGTGTTAATTCTTACACCATCAACTATACGTGTGGGAATAAAAGTGTTATTTTTAACAGCATCCCACACATCAATATCAATAGCTTCAATAAAAAAATTTATTCTTTTTTTCAATAGGCATAACCATCACCATTGAAATAGGAAGGTCGATTTATAGAAGAACCTTCATTAGAAAAATCATTTGAAGTCATCACTTCTCTTGAAGCTGCTAAGCTCTTTACATAAGAGTCTAGCTCTGATACCACTTGGTACCAAGTGGCCTCAAAACTCAAGAGGGGGTGAATTGAGTTTTAAAGATATTTTCGCAATTCTTTCGCAAAAGCTTTGATTATTAATTTTCGTTGAAGCTATTGTTTGTTAGAGATGAATGGATCGAGGAGATAGAGACTTTTCACTTTTAAATGAATTAACTAAGAGAGATAGAATTCAGATAATGTAATAAAATAGTGCACAAAGTAAAGAGTAGAGTTTAGAGAAAAACAAACATAAAGCTTTATCTTGATTCAGCCACCAATCCACTTGTGGCTTACGTCCAGTCCTCAAGTAAACACCCAAGATTTCCACTATAACTTGAAGCTTTAAACAGTTGCTTGAAAACCTTTACAAACTTGAGCACTTAACACCTTGGGATACCTCACCCCTTGTGCTTGAGCCTCTACTTTCAAGGGATCCTTCACCTTTTACAATTCTTTGAGGGATATCTCACCATTTTTACAGATTAAACAAGATGTAGAAGAATTGAAACTTTCTCTCTCTAGAGTGGATAATACAAATTGAAGCTTATGGGCACTGAAGATTTATACTTTTAAAGCTCAATAACAGAGTATGATTGAAGAGATATTAAAATCAAGTATTCAATGCTTAGAAATGATTTTCAGATTGTTTCTCTAATTTTTCATAAATGCCCAACAACTTAAATTTATAGCCAAGAGCAATTAAGAGCCGTTGGGGTTAGTTGGAAACATTAAATGCTCTTAATAGAGCCATTGCGCATATGTTCTGGTTTTCCAGATAACCAGTTAGGAAGTTTCTCCTAATCAGTTAGGAGTTAAAAATTGACTCCAGATTCATTTCCTAACTGATTACAAAAAGTATCTAATCGGTTAGGAGCTTTAATTTTTGGCTCCTGAAATTCACAATAATGGATTAGAGATAGTTCATAATTAGTTAGGAGCTTAGAAATTTGGCTCCTGTGATTCTCAATAACCGATTAGAGGAGTTCCTAATCGGTTAGGAGCTTAGAATTTTGGCTCCTGTAATTCTCAATAACTGATTAGAGGGAGTCCCTAATCAGTTAGGAGCTTAGAAAAAATAGCTTTGATGCACTCCTATTTTGGCAATTTTAACCTGTTTATTGGTTTGTCAAGAAAGCAAGATTAATAAAGGTTTTTCAAAACCATTTTGTTTAAACTTAAATACCATTTTAACAGATATAAATCCTGATTTTGAAAACATATTTAAGTTGAGTAAGAAATCAATTTATGAGTTTAGTGTGAATCCTACAAATACCTTTACATAAGTACTAAGACTCATATTCTAAACTTTGAAGCTCTTTGGGACATGTCCTTTGCATTTTCATTCTTTTCTTTGTTTGTTATCATCAAAACCATTGCTTTAGTCAATGCCAATCACACGGCCTAGTAATCACCATAAATTTGGGATGTGCTAGCTATGAATAAATACAAAGGACTACATTTGTGGCCCCCATCTCTTTTGCCATTGTGAAACCCATTATATATACTTTGTACTCTGCTTGGTTATTTGAAGTTGGGAACTCGAACCTTAAAGAATCTTCCAAAGTGAGCCCGACTCCATTTTCCAATATGACCCGGCACCACTCCTTTTGGGATTCGAGGATTCATCAACGTACATGGTTCATGAATTCACTTTAGGATGACCGGAATCTGATGTAAGCTCCACCAAAAAGTCAGATAAAACTTGAGCCTTTATGGCTTGTCTTGGCTCATAAGTGATATCAAATTTGGATAACTTCACTAACCAAGCAATCATCCTCCCGGTGAGGTCCAACTTATGCAGCATGTAACACCCCTAGGGAGGTCACATTTAATATATATAAACAAATAAAGATAAGAAATATTATTCGAGTTATAAAATAAATAATATAACCTGTACATATATTTCGTTTATGAAATGTATGAAGTACAACTTATCATCACACCTATATGGCGTTAGCATACATATCAATTCACCTGTAAATTACACTGTGCATTATCACCATGCCTATAACATACATATATAAAATACTAGCATATGTATAATTTACATATGGTTTTGTTGTCATCATTATACAAATAATTTACAAATAACTTACAAATAAAGAAAATACATACCAAAATATTTACAACCACTTTGTCAAAAGATAAGATATAAGGTTCCAATACAAGACGACACCAAAAGCAAAAAGTGCCCAAGTGCACATCGTGAGTATCTAATCTACTCATTCCTAGATGACTCCTCGGTGACAGATATCCAGGATGTCTCACAGCAGTTCTACGAGTAGGGATCCGGGCTGCTCTACGGACGGGAGTCCGGGATGTAGACACTACACTATTGTCATTGGGAACATGGAAAAGTCCATTCCAATGACGTCGGATCCCTAAAGGCAACTCTAACTGTACATACAAGTCAACAGTGACTACAGGATCAGAATCATATTCCGGACGCAAAGATAAAGTAATAGTCCCCATATACGCTACAACATTATTCTCTTCACGAGTGCGCCAGCTTTTTGTTCCTCTATGGAACTTTATCCTTACAAAACCTAAGAATCCTGGCGTAGTCATCTTCTTTGAGTCAATCCAAATGATACGGATGGTCTGGAGGCTCCAAACACTCCGACTGGAAATCTGTAGATTGTGGCTCCTCCTCTGTATGGTATTCACTACCTATTGCTTGTTCTTCAATCTCTTCATCACAATCATATATATATATATATATATATATATATATATATATATATATATATATAAACACAAAATACAAACAACACATACAACAACAAAGAGGTAAGACAACCCAATATATTACAAGTGTGGTACATAAGAAAACGACAATACAACGAAAATAGCTTAATATCAACACGTAATAATTAATAACAATAACTAATTACGGAAAAGAATAGAACCAATTACACTAAATTATAAATGAATACACAATAAATATGCCAAAACAATAAAATGACTCATTCCTACTCCATGGAGCTACAACACACACATCAATATCGAGAGAATGATCCGAAAGTTCTAATAATACCTTGCCAAATTGGGCGGCTATTGCACCTTGTCAATACTTTGTGTCTATAACTTGACTACCCCGACCACTATTGCCACCTTGTCGCACTTTGTGTCTATAGCCTACTAACAACATCATGGCGTAGTACACAGATCATAACATCGTGTAACTACAATGAAAAAATAGTCCTCTCAAAATCTCGATTAAGTATAGTGCTTGTCGAGAACACTGGTGTGTTACCACGTACCACGGCCCAGAAGGAGCTACCTCCTGTCCACATATGGAGTAATGTACACCAATGCCTTCAAGTCCATATCGGAAATGAACACACTACGCTCATCACATCGACAACACGATGTTATTCATCTCGTCAACCAAATCACCAATTCTCAAATTGGCACGACTCAGTGCATGAACGAAATAGTAATTACTAAAACGTCCTCAAGTTTCAAATATTTACGAAAATGCTATCAATTCTCAATTATTTATGAAAATGCTATCAATGGCCAAAAATAATTACGTAAATGCTCTTAGTGGCAAAAGTCTCAAAATACAGTACGCTCCCACTTGGCGCACCATATTTTTCCTATAACCAAATTACAAGACGCTCCCACTTGGCATATTATAACTTTCCACATATCCGAATCCCCACTTTGGCTCAACAGTAAAATCTACTGTTTTTGTTTGTCGCAAAATAAAGTAAATAAAAAAAACCTTTATTGCATTTTCAAAATATTGACGTTACAGTTTTTATTTTATTTTGTTTTTAACCATTTTTTTTGTCAAAACTTTATGATAAAAATTCTTTTAACATGCTTACTTAATTTAAATTACTTAGAACACAAATTCAGTTGTTTTTGGCCGAAATTACCATAATGTAACTAGGATTAAAAAAAATTCATTTCTCTTGTTCTAATACTTAAACATTATTAATTCAACTAAATACCATAATTACTCCTTGAAAATGATTTGAAAACATCTAAAATCCTCTTTTTAGGGTGATAGCCGAAACCTAGGGTGTTGTATTCTTTGGAATACTCATGCATCTCTAGCATTATACTAACATCAACAACATTATAAATACTAGCAAATCAAATTAACAATACAAACCATACATGAAAAATTATTACAATCAACATATAAAAGAATCCTTATGGATTCTACGAACACACATCATTCTATTTTCTTATTACCACTCAAGAATAACTAGGTTGTAGTCTTCCCCTTACCTTAAAATGAAGAGAATCCTTCTTTCCTCCTTCTTTGGGAATTCGGTTTTGCCCCTTCAAAAATCTAAGAAAATAAATAAAATTTTCTAAGGATTACTACTAGAAAAGAAAACCATACCATGGATCAATCATGGCTTGGAAGCTTAAAAATGAAAATAGAAAGGAAAAACAATAAGTTTTACCTTTAAAGAAGAAATTTCAATGTGAGCATTCAAGCATGCAAATGATGGAATTTGCAAAATCTTCCAACTAGAGATAATCTTGGATGGATGTTTAGAGTTAGAAAAGTAAGGAAAGAAAATTTTTAGGTGGGTGGATGGTGTATTTGGAAGCTTGGCCGAACGGTGCTCCAAGAAGACCTTCAACGGTGAGCTTGGAAGAAAAGGAGAGAATGAAGAAATAACTTGATATTTCCTCAAGAGTGCAGCAGTAGAAATGAGAAAGAATAAGGCCTTAAGGCTTTAGTTCATTTCAAGAGCTAATCCTAGCCATTCATCCACTCAATGGTTGAGATAAAGCCTTGGTCTCCAAGGGTGTTTATGATTGGTTGAACCAAGCTTAGTCATAATCATGACAAGGCTTGTCTTGAACCTTCCAAAGGTTTCTCCTTTGGAATTTGCCTTGGCGAACCCCCCCCCAAAGAGAAAGGAGCTTGGTTTGCTTCATCAACTAACTAGTTACACTTAGGTGTAAGGTCCTAACTAGCTAGTTACCTTGTAGTTACTTTATGATAACTTAGTTAGTTTAAGGTTTCTAGTTAATTATTATCTTTAGGATATAACTAGGTTACTAACTTAGTTACTATAATTTAGTTACTTATAAAGGCTTAGTTACTAACTTAGTTACATTCTAAACTAACCAAGCTAACTAACTTAGGTTTCCTAGTTTCAATCCAACTAACTAGTCACTTTTGTTGACCTCCTCCCATTGGTTGGACTATGTTGTTGGCTTTTTCTTATTGGTTCAAAATTCTAAGCTATCCTTTGGTTATTTTGCTTAAAAGTGGGTCCCACACACATATTTTTGGGTTCATTGACAAAATTTAAATTGAGTAATAAAATAATATTAAAATTATTTTATCACATAGTTAAATTTTAAAAATTAAAAAATTCACAACAGTATCTTTCAGAATTGAGTTTTGCAAAATCCTCCAACTCCGAAAAATTAAAACAAAGTTTTTCCCAGTTAGAAAGCTTAAGAGTTTTCTGACCCGGAATAAATCTCACACAACATATAGGCTAAATAAAACACAGACAAAATAAAACCACATTGTATACAGAAAACACAAAACAGTACATTGGGGACGCAATTGTCATTTACCCTAAAGTTAGAAAAATTCAAGGTGTTACAATTCTTCCCAACAAACAAAAATTTCGTCCTCAAAATTTGTTGTACCTTAAAACAATTGAGGGTATTGCTCCCTTATCTTATCCTCCAGTTCCCAGCTTGCATCTCCTGTCACATCGTTCCATATGACTTTGACCAGCTCAATCATCTTCCCTCGAAGCTGCTTCACTTTCCTGTCTTCAATCCTTACAGGGAGTGTCTCGTACGTCAGATTCTCCTTTAACTGTACTTCATCAAGCTGTATCACATGTGTCGGATTTGGAATATACTTCTTTAACTGGGATACATGAAATACGTCATGCAGATTAGACAAAAACGGTGATAAGGCAACTTGATAAGCTACAGGACCTATCCTACAGATAATCTGATAAGGTCCAATAAACTTAGGCGTAAGCTTCTTGGACTTGATAACTCTTCCAACACCAGTTGTAGGAGTCACCTTCAAAAATACATGCTCGCCTTCTTCGAATTCCAAGGGTCGCCTTCTTTTGTCAGCATAGCTCTTTTATCTGCTTTGGGTAGTCCTCATCTTTTCTTGGATCATCTTCACCTTTTCTGTAGTTTGTTGCACTAACTCTGGTCCAATAGTCATACTCTCATCGTCTTGATACCAACACAAAGGTGTCCGGCATCGTCGTCCATACAACGCTTCATAGGGTGCCATCCCTATGCTTGAGTGAAAACTATTGTTATAAGTGAATTCTATCAAAGATAAAAATTCATCCTAACTTCCTCGTTGCTCTAACACACAAGCGCGCAACAGGTCTTCTAAAGACTGTATAGTTCTTTCGGTCCGCCATCGAGATCCAGGGTGATAAGTAGAGCTCAAATGTAATTTAGTTCCCATCGCTCCTTGTAGACTTTGCCAAAACCTTGATGTAAACCTTGGATCCCTGTCAGAAATTATGGAAACAGGTACTCCATGTAATTTGACAATCTCATTGATGTAGATTTGAGTTAATTTTTCCAACGAATACTTAATGTTAATAGGCAAGAAATGAGCTGACTTTGTAAGCTTATCAACTATAACCCATATTGAGTCATGACCTTTTCTTGTTCTTAGCAGTCCAGTAACGAGATTCATAGAGATACTTGTCCCACTTCCATTCTGGAATAGAGAGCGGTTGTAACATTCCAGCTGGCCTCTGATGTTCCACTTTCACTTTCTGGCAAACCAAACAAGACGCCACGCGTTCCGCTACGTCTCTTTTCATCATTGGCCACCAAAATAATTTCTTCAAATCTTGATACATCTTGGTCATTCCGGGATGCAAACTTAGATTGCTAGTATGGGCTTCATCCAATATCGCCGTCTTCAGTTCAGTATTGTCGGGTACACAAATTCTCCCTTGAAATCTTAAAATTCCATCTGATCCTTCTTCCACTGTTGCCTTGTGACCTTGCTTTAACAATTCTCTTTCATTTTGCAAAAACGCATCTTCCTCCTGTTTATCTCGAATTATATTAAGCAAGTCATTTAAGATTACCACTCTGCCTAAACGAATCTTCCCAGGCACCAATTCCACTGATACTTCTGAATTTCTGAACTGATTGAGTAATTCCTCCTCCTTTATCATCATTGCAGAAACACTAAGCACTTTTCTACTCAGGACATCTGCTACCACATTAGCTTTTCCCGGATGGTATTGGAGTTGAAAATCATAATCCTTGAGAAACTCAAGCCATCGTCTTTGTCTCATATTCAATTCTTTCTGATCAAACAAGTATTTCAAACTTTTGTGATCACTAAAGACATTGAACATGGCTCCATATAGATAATGCCTCCATATCTTTAATGCAAACACCACCGCTGCTAGTTCCAAGTCATGTGTTGGATAATTTCTCTCATGAACCTTCAATTGCCTCGAAGCATAAGCTACCACATTTCGGTCTTGCATCAGCACGCATCCTAATCCTTGAGATGAAGTATCACAGTACACGTCAAAAGATCTGTTAGGATCCGGTAGGATCAACACTGGTGCGGTTGTTAGCTTTTTCTTCAACTCTTGAAAACTGGCTTCACGTTCTTCCGTCCATTCAAAAACTTGAAATTTTCTTGTAAGCTGTGTAAGTGGTCCGAAAATTTTGGAAAAACCTTCTATGAATCTTCGATAATACCCGACCAATCCAACAAAACTTCGGACTTCTGTCACTGTTTTAGGTCTTTCCCCATTGCAGAATAGTTTCTATCTTGGATGGATCCACTGCAATACCTTCTTTAGAAATTACGTGACCTAGGAATTGTACTTTTTCCAGCCAAAATTCACATTTCGCCAGCTTTGCATACAACTGCTTGTCCTTCAAAACCCGAAGAACTATACCGAGGTGTTCGACATGCTCTTCTTTAGACCGAGAATAGATTAGAATGTCATCTATAAAGACAACAACAAATCTATCAAGGTACGGGCGAAAGATCCTATTCATATAGTCCATGAATATAGCAGGAGCATTTGTCACTCCAAAAGGCATGACCTGATATTCATAATGCCCATAGCGAGTTCGGAAAGCTGTTTTAGGCACATCTTCCGCCTTAACACGGATTTGATGGTAACCTGATCTTAGATCTATTTTAGAGAATACTTCTGCTCCCTTTAACTGGTCCATCAAATCATCAATTCGTGGGAGTGGATATTTATTCTTTAGGGTGACCTTATTCAGCTGACGATAGTCCACACAGAGTCGAGAAGTTCCATCCTTCTTCTTAACTAGAAGCACTGGTGCTCCCCATGGTGATACACTCGGTCGCACAAATTGCTTCTCCAATAGTTCCTCCAATTGCTTTTTCGACTCTACCAACTCAGCTGGTGACATCCGATACGGTGCAATTGAGATAGGACCTGTTCTTGGTACTAAATCGATAGAAAATTCGATTTCCCTTTCTGGCGGCAAACCAGGTACATCATCTGGAAAAACTTCTGGGAATTCATTGACAACAGGAATAGTATGTACATCTTTCTTATTCTCAACTTCTAGAGAAGATAATAATATAAATCCCTGCGCTTCATTTCTCAGTAATGACTTAGCTTTAATAGCAGTCAATAATCCAGAGTTCTCTTCCTTCAGAAAGACTATGGATTTAATTGCACAGTCTATCAGGATATGGTTAGAAGATAACCAATCCATTCCGAATATGATATCTATCTCTACCAGGGGCAAGCAAATCAAGTTGACTATAAACATACGGTCATTCACAACAACAGGGTAATCCAAACATATTTTGGATGTAACCACAGGCTTAGCAGTTGGTGTAGAAACAACCAATGGAAAATTCAAAGAAGACACAGGCAGTTTTAATCTCTCAACACAACTATATGCAATGAAAGAATGTGTTGCACCTGAATCATACAAGACAGTCAAGGACTTACCTCCTATGGCTCCTTCCCCTTGAATAAGATTGTCGATTGAGAAACTTCAGCTTCTGTCATAGTATAGACTCGTCCTCCTGGACCTTGGTGACTTGTCCGAAGTTTTCACTAAGTTTCTTTTATTTACCGAGGACAATCCTTAGAAAAATGTCCAGGTTTTCGACAATTGAAACAAAGTGTCCCTTTAATTGGACATCCGAAGAAATATAACCTTTCTCCCCACATTTGAAACATGTTGGTACAAACGCCGCTTTCGACTAAAAGTAGTACTTGCGTGAGCTTCCTCCAACAAAAAATGGTCATTGAAGTTGGTTTCTGGTGGTCTCGAGTATGGCTTACACCGAAACCGGTTATTATTGTTTGCTACCTCCTCTCCGAAACCTCATCGGTCCAAAGTTACGAGTCCTTGGATCCCGTGACGGTTCTAATTCCTCCACCGTGCACATGTATCTACCGAGCATGGAATTGAGTCATTCTCAAAGGCAGTACTCCTCATCTCAACTCCGCTCGCAGTCCTTCTTCAAACTTCCTACATCGCCAATCATCATTTGGCCTGGTCTGAGCATAATCTGAGAATTGCGACAAACTCTCAAATTTGGATGCATACTCGTGGACTGTCATATTTCCTTGACGAAGACCAAGAAATTCCATTTCCTTGGCATGTCGAGCACTGGCAGGAAAATACTTGTCCATAAACATAGTAGAAAACACTTCCTAAGTTATCACAGTGCCTTCAGCTTGCAGTAACCGGCGGGTTCCTCTCCACCAACTTTCTCCGTCTCCTCTTAGCATAAAGGTGGCATATGTTACCTTTTTATCATCTGGGCATCCCATCCCTTCAAATATCTTTTCCAGCTCCTGTATCCACAAACTTGCTTTCTCAGGATTGAACTCGCCTCTGAATTGTGGCGGGTTATTACGCCTAAATTCAGACAAATTTAGGGCATCCGCAGAAGCATCTTCTTTGTTGAGTCAATTCTCCGGATTCTGTGAGTTATTACTTCCGCCATCCGCCGCATAGCCTCTACAAGATCTTCTTTGTTGAAACTCTCTCGATCTCGCAGTTATTACTTCCGCCATCCGCTGCATAGCCTCTACAGCTGCTACCAGAGGGTCCTCTTCTCTAGGGATATTCGCACTTCTTCCTCTTCCTCTAGACATCTTCTTTTTCTTTTTTTTTTCTTTTTTTCCAATCACATCAAACATAAAAGTTAGATTCTTCCTTTCGGAAATAAATCACAGAGAGTTCACACAACACAAGCACAAACAGACCCAACCACAACCCCAAAAGACTCTAACTTGGGCTCTGATACCAACTAATGTAACACCACTGGGGAGGTCACATTTAATATATATAAACAAATAAAGATAAGAAATATTATTCGAGTTATAAAATAAATAATATAACCTGTACATATATTTCGTTTATGAAATGTATGAAGTACAACTTATCATCACACCTATATGGCGTTAGCATACATATCAATTCACCTGTAAATTACACCTGTGCATTATCACCATGCCTATAACATACATATATAAAATACTAGCATATGTATAATTTACATATGGTTTTGTTGTCATCAGTTATACAAATAATTTACAAATAACTTACAAATAAAGAAAATACATACCAAAATATTTACAACCACTGTCAAAAGATAAGATATAAGGTTCCAATACAGTACGACACTAAAAAGCAAAAAGTGCCCAAGTGCACATCGTGAGTATCTAATCTACTGGGGAATCATTCCTAGATGACTCCTCAGGTGACAGATATCCAGGATGTCTCACAGCAGTTCTACGAGCAGGGATCCGGGCTGCTCTACGGACGGGAGTCCGAGATGTAGACACTACACTATTGTCATTGGGAACATGGAAAAGTCCATTCCAATGACGTTGGATCCCTAAAGGCAACTCTAACTGTACATACAAGTTAACAGTGACTACAGGATCAGAATCATATTCTGGACGCAAAGATAAAGTAATAGTCCCCATATACGCTACAACATTATTCTCTTCACGAGTGCGCCAGCCTTCTGTTCCTCTATGGAACTCTATCCTTACAAAACCTAAGAATCCTGGCGTAGTCATCTTCTCTGAGTCAATCCAAATGATACGGATGGTCTGGAGGCTCCAAACACTCCGACTGGAAATCTGTAGATTGTGGCTCCTCCTCTGTATGGTATTCACTGCCTATTGCTTGTTCTTCAATCTCTTCATCATAGTCTATATATGTATATATATATAACACAAAAATACAAATAACACATACAACAACAAAGAGGTAAGACAACCCAATATATTACAAGTGTGGTACATAAGAAAACAACAATACAACGAAAATAGCAATTAATATCAATACAGGTAATAATTAATAACAATAACTAATTACGGAAAAGAATAGAACCAATTACACTAAATTATAAATGAATACACAATAAATATGCCAAAACAATAAAATGACTCAATCCTACTCTATGGAGCTACAACACACACATCAATATCGAGAGAAATGATCCGAAAGTTCTAATAATAAACAAATGACCCATATTGCCTTGTCAATACTTTGTGTCTATAACTTGACTACCCCGACCGGCCATATTGCACCGTTAGTACTTTGTGTCTATAGCCTACTAACAACATCATGGCGTAGTACACATATAACATCGTGTAACTACAGCGAGAAAATAGTCCTCTCAAAATCTCGATTAAGTATAGTGCTTGTCGAGAACACTGGTGTGTTACCACGTACCACGGCCCAGAAGGAGCTACCTCCTGTCCACATATGGAGTAATGTACACCAATGCCTTCAAGTCCATATCGGAAATGAACACACTATGCTCATCACATCGACATCACGATGTTATTCATCTCGTCAATCAAATCACCAATTCTCAAATTGGCACGACTCAATGCATGAACGAAATAGTAATTACTAAAACGTCCTCAAGTTTCAAATATTTACGAAACTGTTATCAATTCTCAATTATTTATGAAAATGCTATCAATTGCCAAAAATAATTACGTAAACGCTCTTAGTGGCAAAAGTTTCAAAATACAGTACGCTCCCACTTGGCGCACCATATTTTTCCTATAACCAAATTACAAGACGCTCCCACTTGGCATATTATAACTTTCCACATATCCTAATCCCCACTTTGGCTCAACAGTAAAATCTACTGTTTTCGTTTGTCGCAAAATAAAGTAAATAAAAAAAACCTTTATTGCATTTTCAAAATATTGACGTTACAGTTTTTATTTTATTTTGTTTTTAACCATTTTTTGTCAAAACTTTATGATAAAAATTCTTTTAACATGCTTACTTAATTTAAATTACTTAGAACACAAATTCAGTTGTTTTTGGCATGTTGGCCAAAATTACCATAATGTAACTTGGATTAAAAAAAAATTCATTTCTCTTGTTCTAATACTTAAACATTATTAATTCAACTAAATACCATAATTACTCCTTGAAAATGATTTGAAAACATCTAAAATCCTCTTTTTAGGGTGATAGCCGAAACCTAGGGTGTTGTATTCTTTGGAATACTCATGCATCTCTAGCATTATACTAACATCAACAACATTATAAATACTAGCAAATCAAATTAACAATACAAACCATACATGAAAAATTATTACAATCAACATATAAAAGAATCCTTATGGATTCTACGAACACACATCATTCTATTTTCTTATTACCACTCAAGAATAACTAGGTTGTAGTCTTCCCTTACCTTAAAATGAAGAGAATCCTTCTTTCCTCCTTCTTTGGGAATTCGGTTTTGCCCTTCAAAAATCTAAGAAAATAAATAAAATTTTCTAAGGGTTACTACTAGAAAAGAAAACCATACCATGGATCAATCATGGCTTGGAAGCTTAAAAATGAAAATAGAAAGGAAAAACAATAAGTTTTACCTTTAAAGAAGAAATTTCAAGATGAGCATTCAAGCATGCAAATGATGGAATTTGCAAAAACTTCCAACTAGAGATAATCTTGGATGGATGTTTAGAGTTGGAAAAGTAAGGAAATAAAATTTTTAGGTGGGTGGATGGTGTATTTGGAAGCTTGGCCGAACGGTGCTCCAAGAAGACCTTCAACGGTGAGCTTGGAAGAAAAGGAGAGAATGAAGAAATAACTTGATATTTCCTCAAGAGTGCAGCCGTAGAAATGAGAAAGAATAAGGCCTTAAGGCTTTAGTTCATTTCAAGAGCTAATCCTAGCCATTCATCCACTCAATGGTTGAGATAAAGCCTTGGTCTCCAAGGGTGTTTATGATTGGTTGAACCAAGCTTAGTCATAATCATGACAAGGCTTGTCTTGAACCTTCCAAAGGCTTCTCCTTTGCTGCCTTGGCCGAACCCCCCCCCCCCAAAGAGAAAGGAACTTGGTTTGCTTCATCAACTAACTAGTTACACTTAGGTGTAAGGTCCTAACTAGCTAGTTACCTTGTAGTTACTTTATGATAACTTAGTTAGTTTAAGGTTTCTAGTTAATTATTATCTTTAGGATATAACTAGGTTACTAACTTAGTTACTATAATTTAGTTACTTACAAAGGCTTAGTTACTAACTTAGTTACATTCCAAACTAACCAAGCTAACTAACTTAGGTTTCCTAGTTTCAATCCAACTAACTAGTCACTTTTGTTGACCTCCTCCCATTGGTTAGACTATGTTGTTGGCTTTTTCTTATTGGTTCAAAATTCTAAGCTATCCTTTGGTTATTTTGCTTAAAAGTGGGTCCCACACACATATTTTTGGGTTCACTGACAAAATTTACACTGAGTAATAAAATAATATTAAAATTATTTTATCACATAGTTAAATTCTAAAAATTAAAAAATTCACAACAGTGTCTTTCAGAATTGGGTTTTGCAAACTCCCTCAACTCCGAAAAATTAAAACAAAGTTTTTCTCGGTTAGAAAGCTTAAGAGTTTTCTGACCCGGAATAAATCTCACACAACATATAGGCTAAATAAAACACAGACAATAAAATAAAACCACATTGTATATAGAAAACACAAAACAGTACATTGGGGATGCAATTGTCATTTACCCTAAAGTTGGAAAAATTCAAGGTGTTACACAGCACCTAGTGGATTGACTAATCCGTCTTAATAATCACAGACTAGCACTAAAAGTATTATCATAATCATCTAGCAGTGGTTAACAACGCTAGAGCTAGTTTCTCGATCTTATGATATCAAAGTTTGGGACCTTGTAGGACCTTACTCACAAAATAAATCAGACTTTGACCTTCATCAGTTTCCATTATCAAGATTGAATTAATCGCTTCATTGCTAACTGAGAGATATATATATATAAAGTCTCTCCGGGATCTGGTCTCATCAGGATTGGTGGTGTTGTGAGCATCTTCTTCAACACCTGAAATGCGATCTCGCACTCTGGGGTCCACTTAAAGTATTTCCCTTTTTTTAGAGTTTTGAAAAAAGGAAGGGACTTTTGAGTGGCCTTAGCTAGGAAGCGAGTGAGGGCTGTTATTCGTCCTGTCAATTGTTACACTTTTTAACAGATTTTGGACTACGTATATCAAGAACGACTTGACATTTCTCTAGGTTAGTTTCAATGCCTTAATTTGTCAATAAAAACCTTAGAAATTTACTGGCATGTACCTCAAAAGTACATTTTTTAGGATTCAATCTCATATTATGCTTCCGTATTTAAGCGAACACTTCTTCCAACTCTTTCACATGGTTCTAACATATAAACTTCTAACATATTTCTGATCTATTCTTCGAAAACTTTATTCATCATTCACTAGTAAGTTGCGCTGTGTTTTTTTAACCCGAATGACATTACACAATAGCAATAACTTCCTATCTCGGTTATAAACGTAGTATTGTCTTCGTCATCCGGGTTCAAAAGAATTTGGTTGTATTCAGAATAGACATCTATAAAAGAGAGAAGCCAGAATCCAAATGAATTATCCACTAACTTATCAATATTGGGGAGCAGGTAAAGGTCTTTTGGACATGCCTTATTTAGGTCAATATAGTCAACACACATATGCCACTTCCCATTTGCCTTCTTTACTAAGACCACATTGGATAACTAAGTGGTATAAATCTGATGAACTCGGTGTCTAGAAGCTCTTTGGCCTACTTCTATATTACCTCATGTCTCTCTGGTCTGACTTTTCTTTTTCTTTGTGCCACCGCCTTCCCAACTTTTTTTATATAAAGTTGATGGCAAATAAACTCTGGGTCCAACCCTAGCATATCGGCAGACGTCAACGCGAAGAGATCCTCATTTTACTTAAGGAATTCGATTAGTTTGGATCTTTTAACTTGATTTAACTATCCTTCAATCTTGGTTACCTGATCTAGCTTGGTGCCAAGTTGAAGAGGTTGAAGTTCTTCTTTAGGTTGGGGACGCGTATCACAAATCTCCTCAAGAACATGCAATTCTGTCAAAAGGATGTTGACGTGGTCCATAGTGACTGATCTTGAATTGTTTTGTCGGTCTGCTGTCCATGGTCTCTTTGCAATCTTCAGGCTCTCTTTGTAGAATTTTTTATGTTGTTGCCTCATCTTTTTAACCGTGACGACCTTGTCATGCAGGTCAAGAAATTTCATAGCCAAATGGGGTGTTGAGATCACAGCCCCAAAAGCATTTAGTGAGGGGCGGCCCAGAATAACGTTATAGGTAGAAGGGTAATCCACAACAAGAAACTTGATCCTAAGTGTTTTAAACAAAGGATCCTTCCCTAAAGTCAAATAGGTTTCAATGTATCCTACCGAGGTGATCTTGTCACCTGTTAATCCGATTAACTCGCCGGTGTATGGGATCATGTCCTTCCTTAAGAGTCCAACCTTCTCGAAGAGATCTAGGAACATAATGTCTACCGAGCTTTCTTGGTCAACAAATATACACCGAACTTTAGCATTGGTTATTATCCCAGAGATCACCAAGGGATCGTTGTGATCCAAGATAGTGCTACTATTATCTTCATCTGAAAAAGAAATCAGCGGGGTCTTCTTGGGTCCGTCATCTGTCTTTGATCTTGAATGGGAAGCTGTACTCAACACAGCCCGGAGTGCTTTCTTTCTTACATTCCCTGATTCATCGCCACCCGCAAAGCCCTCTAAAATGATGTTGATTGTCTTGATTAGGATTATCCTAGGGTTGTGCCCTTTCTTAACTCTGGGTGTTATCTTGGGAAGGACATGTTCCAGGATTTTCGTTCCTCGCGGGTAAGCGTCTTCTCTAATATGGTAGAGACGGGCTCCTTCGAGGATTGTAACTCCTCTTTTTATAATTCATTCCTCCTTTCTGATTGTCATTCTAGGATTGACAAACATATCAGCCCAGATGGCCATCCTAGATTAGGGACTCGATGGAATCTTGGAGGTTGATGCAGTCCTCAGTGTTATGTCCGTAACTTTCGTGAAACACATAGTACTTAGACTTATCTTTTTGTGCATATTTTCTCAATGGAGGAGGTTTTTGCATATCTCTGAACTCCATGTTCATCACTTCCTGGTAGATTTGAGTCTGATGTGTGTTGAAGGGAATGTAACTTTCATACTTTCCCTTTAATGGTGGCCTCAAATTCTGGGTTTATTGGGGAGCTTGTCTGGGTAGGTTTGGCATCTTCTCCTTTCTCCAGTTAATTGCTGACTCGGATAACATCCTCCGTGTTGATATATTTGTCAGCTTTAACTCGGAACTCATCCATTGTTTTTGGTTCTATTTTAGCCATTGAAAAGCAAAACGCCGTAGCGAAAACCTTCCCTCATATAATGTAGTAGGTCGAGTCTTTCATCTCAGTCACGAATATTTGCTACTTCTTAGTTGAATCGGGATATGTAATCTTAGAAGGACTCTTCTTTTCTTTACTTTATATAGGAGATATATGAAATGGATTTCGACTGCGCCTTACTTATAGTGAAGTGCAACAAAAATCACGAGAACAAGTCTTCCCAATCGAAAACGAACTTCAAATCCAAAGTGGTGAACCATCTCAAGGCAGCTTTCTTCAAGAAAAGAGAAAAAACACGACACATAAGTGAATCATCTCCTTCAGCAAACAGTAAAGCAGAAACATAAGCATCTAGGTAAACTTGAGGGTCTGTGGTCCTATCATAGGTTTCAATATTAGTTAGATATTTGAAACACCTAGGGATCTCGTAGGCCATCAATTCATCACAGAAAAGTTGATTATGCTTAACTGACATTCTCCATCCTTGATCCTTTTCTCTATTTTCAGGTACAGGGTTCTCAGCTCTTTGTTAGGGTTCCATGATCCTTGAATTTCCTAGATTATGTACCCCGTTGCGGGTTGGCTCCCTCTTGTTTTCATGATTCCTATGAGAGAACCCGGTTTTCATCCTCCTTCTCCTAGTTAGCAATTATTTCTAGGTCATGAATACGCTCATCCTGGAGTCTGACTAGAGAGATAAGTTCCTCTCTAGATAGCTCCAGGAGATATGATTCGCCTTTCTGGGACCGAACTCCTTCGTTGTTCTCTTGCGCTCCTAAGCGTTGTAACGTCGATACTTATTGTCTGGTTTCTCCTGAGGGGGTTCCACGAGGACCAAGTCATTGTATCGCGGGAATGCGCCGCAACTGAGGGGAAAGGTCTTTGCTGGTTGATTTTGAGTGGTAGAAGCGTGGTTTCGCCTAATAGCAACCATGATGGTAGTGATGGGAATCCAAGTTTATCATTTCGCACAGTTGACGCCAATGTTCTGAACAGGGTTTAGATGATTACTTGAGCGAGGTAGGTGGTTTCCCCCGATGCACAATGGTTGTGATGGTGGTGCAAGGAGTGGGTACTTGCAAAAAGTACTCTGACGCTCAAGTTAGACCGTGCACAAGGTGGGTAAAGTATTATAGAATTAGATACATACATTTGCTACCTTGTGTGGTATTTATAGGAACATCTTGGTAAATAAGAATTATGTTTAAGTTTGCATTAAATACTGTTAATTAGGATAAGAATCCAGTAATATTGTTATCTCTTATAACTAATTCCTCTATTTATGAGAGATTTTATCAAAAATTTACTTCTTATAAATAAGTACATTTACTTATCCAATAGCCTTCATAAATATCTGAGATCTAATTCTAACGACTCGAATTGCTCCTGAACCCAGAACTCGGTCCAATTATAACACCATAATGCATGAGAATCACCCATTCTCTTACTACATCTTGAGTGTTCCTCGGACCAACTTTTTGTTACACTAACAAACCTTGACCCTTATGACAAATCTTTAGATCCTGAAGAGTATATATATAGGCAATAGGCTCTTCGATGCTCCTACTGGATGCTGGATGCATTTGACTTCATCATGTGCATAACTTTTCTTTCAAGCTAAAAAAAAAAAAAAAGTAGCCTTGCAATGGTTTTCGTCTCTTGAGGAGTTCAGTATTTGGCTTTCTTGACCTATCTTGCCAGGTCATCGCATATTTCTCCACAAGTAAAAACTAGCTTAAGACCTTGAGAACCTCATCAAATTTAAACAAGATAAGGCTAAGTCTTTTTAAAAAGTTTGTAAGGTGATTCAACCATCCAAATAATACATATTAGTAGGAAGTTGGTCACACCATTATGACAGATAAGGCCGTAGCTAGCTCTTTTGCTACTAGTTGACATAAACAAACTTCAGAAAATGTTCACCAAAGAAATTTTCTGGGTAAGGAGAGTTGTTTGAGGAAGACAAAAGGAAGAGGGAAAAATTCAATGCAATAAGGGAATGAATAGAATACCAAAGTTGAGAGTATAGTGTGACAACATTATTTCAAACTAAACCATATTCAAAATTTTTTTTTTTTAATGGATTAGGTTTTTCACGGTAACTCAGAAGACCAATATTAGGATATAAGGTGAATGGGGAAATGGCAAGCGAAGGGATTGAATTCCCTTCCAACCCCTGATCATAAAGACCGTGGGAGGTACTATGTGAGCTAAGGCTCACCAGGTAATACATTATAGTTGCAAAAGCAAGGATGTCCTTTACAAACATTTATTTTACCTTTTCTTTTGTCAATAAGGGTTGGCTCAACTGGGTGTGATCGAATTGCATCTTGGATTTGATTCCTTTTCCTTCATCATTTGTCATCTGTAAGTATTGTTGCAAGTGCTTGTTAAGGCTTGTAGCATGCCATCTTGATACAAGAAAACGTCCTCTCCCATGAACTATTATACACAAAAAAACAAAAGTGTAACCTTTTCTTGTGCAAAACTTGTTTTTCTACATGGCCGCACAGGTTTAGTCAGGTTGTGTTCTGAGTAAAATAAAGTCTTAGTTTTACTTAGGTTAGGTTGAGTTGGTTTTGTCGAAGCTGTTCAGTCAACTCAAACCAAACTTAGTTTGAATTGGGTCCTTAGGTTTCATATGTTTATTTGTTTACAATTTATATATTTTTATTATTAATAGTATATATATTTTTTTAATATTATTTATTATATTTATTTATTATTATTATTTTATCAAATTTAATACTTTTAAAAAGAATATCAACAGTACATATATTTTTAAAAAAAATGTATGATAAAATTTTTCTATTCCTTTAGCATATGCATTAAAAAAAATCAAAAATTAATCACGAGGCCGAAACACCAAGAGCAGCAAAATTACATAAACCAAAAAAAAAAAAAGTTATGCGATCAATAGGAGAACTAATATGAATTAAAAACAAGGAAATTTCACCACCAAAAAATTCCGAGACATCAAAAATAGAGAAACCCATATACAATTGACCAAATGAACAGGAGCAAGCTAAAGCAACATATCGATGGAGTGTGAGTGCTAGAAGAGGGGTTTTGGGTCACTAACAAAGCAGAATCAGAGGTTGCAGAGAGAGGTGGAGGAACTAAGAGCCATGAAGGTGGGTCCACCCACTATGACATCCCCTCACAGTTGCAAGCCATTGCCACTAGCCAGCATCCACATATAACCCTGTGTCCCTACTATGAGCGTGTCACCAACGCCGCTGCCAACATTGACAAAGCAGTAATGAAGGTGTCTCACCGTGGCAGGGCAGCGAAGTTAGTTAAACCTTGGATATCAATTTTTCGTTTGTAAGATCACGAAGTATTCTTAAACTGCAGGTCACAAGATACTTTCCACCTATTTTAAATTAGTTATGATATTTTTATTATTAATAGAATTTATATTTTTTTATATTTTTTAATATTATTTATTATATTTTTTTATTTTTTATATTAAATCTAATACTATTAAAAAAGATATTAATAATACATATATTTTTAAAAAGAGTGGACGATGATCTTCTCTCATTTCAAATCTCTACGCTATAAAATGTTTTTATGCACATGACTCAATTTCTCAATTAATCCTCACCTCGTAAATATATTTTTAATCAAAAAATAAGTGTGAACGTGAAAAAAATTGAAGCCGGTTAGTGTGTGTTTGGTTTGCAGTTGATAAACTTAAATTTAGTTAAAAGTGTGTTTGTAAACTTTAGTTTGGTTAAAAGTAAGTTTGTAGTAACATGATTTATGTTTGAAAACTTTTGCCTCAAAAGTGAGTTTGACAAAATGAATGATATTTAGATGAAAGATTAAAATCACTTTTAAAGTAAGATTGAAGAGGAAAATGTTCTCTAACATACTTTTACCCAATGAAAAAGTAAAAAATTCTTACTTTCACTTCAACGCACTTTTGAAAGCATATTTCATTGAACTCAACTGAAAAATAAAATTGTCAAACATGATTTCACGTCATTCGAAAACTTTAAAAGTGTGTTTGGATTTACTAACTGCAAACCAAACACACACTTACTTATTTCAGGAAGTAATAATTTCTTTTCCCGTATAAGATTAGAGTGAGGTTGATGTAAAATGAATAAGTAAAAATATAATTATTTTTAATTATTTAAAGAATCAAGATCACAATATATTTTAATTTACAATAATAATATTTTTAATATTTTTTATATTATTTTTTACATTATTATTTATATATTGATTACATTATTATTTTTTAACCAATTTCTCTTATTCAATCATAATTATTAAAAATATGATAAAAAATAGTGTACTTAAAAAAATGATGTAAAAATATCATTTTTTTTTAGTTTAAGTTAAAAATAAACACATACTTATTTATTAATTTTACAAATAAATTCACTTTAAATAATTTTTTCTTTACCCAAAAATGGCAAAATATATATCTAATCATTTTAGTATTTTAGTATCATCCTTTGGTCAGGCAATTTTATTAGTAAAATATTATTATTGATAAAAACAAATTACTAACATTAATTGAAATGTTGCAAAGCGTTGAGTAAGCCGGGTTGCTGCGATGGTGTCTTTTTTTTTTTTTTTTTCTTCTGGTCTTAATCTTTTTCATTTGTCTATAAATAAAAAAACAGCCGTTGTCTCGTGCACACATCCCTCGCATGTGTCCCAAGTCCGTATCAAAAAAATTTGGTAATTTTTTTATTATGACACTTACTAATAAATTAAAAATAAAAAGTATTAATTTAAAAATTAAATTTTTAGTATATTAAATATTTTATTTTTATTTAATATTTATTATTTTTTAATTTTTATAAATATTCTTAAAATACTGTTAATCAAACTTTTTTTTTAAATCTGAGAAAAAGTTAGGTACTGTTAATTAAATATCAGATTTATCTTGTTCAACATTTTATGCAGATTTCTTATTCAATAAATAAATTAGGATCACGTGACCGTATATGCATTGGGGACAGTGATATTAATAATGGCCACCACAATCCAATCCATGTCCATCAACAACGTACACAACTTGGTAGTGTTATATATTAACATTGAGTAATTTTAAATTCTTTTATATAATTTTTTATTAACTTTTTTAATTATTAAATATAAAAATATTAAATATTTTTTATGTTTTTAAAATATTAAATATATTTATTTTTTTATTAAATAATTTTTCATTTAATATTAAAAATATTATTTATTTTTTAAAAAGATATAACAAAATTTATTAACATTTTGATTGTGTTTTTTAATGCATTTTAATTTTGTATTTGCTTTGATCTTTTAACAAGTAAATTAATAATTTACTCGTTGAAGTTATTTTTCTTATAGTTTAATTTTTGAATTTAATTATATGTGCAAACTAATTTTTTATTAAACTCGTTAATTTAATGTTTTTCTTATTTTAAACTTTGAAAAAATTGAATTGATACAAATATTATAAATTTAAAAATTATCAAGCATAATTAGATTTAAAAATTAAATTATAAGTAAAGAATAATTGCCTTCATTTAAAAAAAAAAGTAAAGAGTAATTGTAAAAATTAAATTACTAATTTATTCGTTATTTAATATAAGATAAAGACTCTTTCTAGTCATTGGACCATCTTATTAGAAAAAAATAAACATAAATTTTATTTATAAAAATTTACCATATTAAGCTATAGAATCTATTAATTTTATTTTAAATAAATTATATTTTTCTCTTCCTAACACTATCCTCTCCTATTATTCTATCAACAGACAATGGTCCTAATCCATTTAATATATAACCCCTGGTTAGGTGATGCTCAGTTGCTCACTTATTCCTTAGTCCTCGCTCATGTGTCGTGCCCATAACCAGTTTTAAGAACGATAAAGCACCAAAAGTCCACTCCTCTTGTCTACAATAATTAGTGATAACATCACCCACCTTACACAAATATCCGTGTAGATGTTATTTACATAAGTTATATAAATTTAATTAATAAAAAATTGATATATTAATAATATTTAATATAAAATAATGATGTAATACAATATTTTATATATTTATTTAAATATTAATTAATTTAATTTACATCATTATATAAATAAAATTTATATAAATATTTTTCTTCACCTTCCTTCTAGTAATAACATGAGAGAGAGTCTGTGTTACTGTGCCATCGTGTTGTGTTTGATTCACTTTTCCATCAAGTCATAAGATAATTGATCAAATTAGTATTAATTTAGAAATAATTTATTAATTAAAAGTAATTTCAAAACTAATTATTAATTTAGGGTAATTTTTATTATACTAGCAAGGCTCATTAATTTTTTATTATTTTTTATACCAACTCAACCAAGGGCGTTAGTCTACTTGGCACTTTACAAAAAGCCATGTGAGACTACACTATTGTCAAAGCTTGCTTCCTTTTATAGATCACGTGGCAAAGTCTTATGAAAGGCGCTAGTTCACATGCCATTTTTTAGTTTATGCAACTTTAGTCACATCTTAGGCCACGTGGCAACGTCCTTTGAAAGGGTTAGTCCACGTGACACTCTTTTAAAAATAATAATTAAAAAAAAAGTTACATAGATTAAGACACATGACAACATCTGGTGAAACGCGCTAGGTAAGGCGCCACATGGACTAGTGTCTTTCACCATATGTTGTCACGTGACACTTTCCTTATCAAGAATATTTCCTATAAAAACCAATGACCCCCCTTCCCAATTCACTCACACAAGTTCCCTCATTCACCATCTTTATAATTTTTCTCTCATCCACTCACTTATTTTATGTAGCTATTTTTATTTCAAAAAATGAGTCAATTAATCATTTCTGTCCATTCAAATAGTACAAAGTTTGAAGGGACACAGGGACTCACGTTTGAATGTGATACGAGACCAATTCAAATTAAGCATGGTGCCAGTTATGATGAATCGAAGAAAAAGATACGTTCAAAATTGAAGCTTCAATTACATCAAGTCATTTCAAGTCTAACTTGTAGATTTCTGATATCTTGGAATGAGAATAGATATATTGCGCTTGAAGTAGTCGATGATGAAGATATTGATTACATGGTCAACACATTTGAGCAACATTCTGTTATGATAGTCATGGAACTGTATGTTGAAATCAATATTATGGCTAGTTCATTCGTACCTATATATTCATGTCCTATGAATGGCATGTCAATCGCCAATGAAGGCTGCCATGTTGATAAGTCTATTGTTGCACCAATTTTGGGTCTTATTGATGCTGACATTTACCTTTCTGAAGATAATAAGGATTGGAGCAGGGACCTCCCAATTAAGTCCAGAGAAAGTGAAGATGAAGACGAAGGAGAAATTCCAGATGATGAATCTTTTGACACTGAGGTTGAGGGTGATTTTGATGCTGACTTTGATACTACTGGTTTGGCTTCTCCTATAATTATGACATCTCCAGTTTCATAGCCAGTACCTATTAGTGAAATCCCATAACAAACAGGTTAGTATCCACATGATTTATTTGATATATAGTGAAGTTAACACTTGCAAACTCATGGCTCTTACGCTTTTAACACATGCATAGGCACACAAAATACTTTGGAGACTCTGTTTTGGGCTTCAACTCCATATTATAAATATATTAATTGGGATCACCCTGATCGGGAGGATGATTTTCTGGGATTGGATGTACCCGGCTCTTGGCATGCAGGAGATGAGTTATATGTTGGTTTGTGGTTTGAAAGTAAACAAGTTGTTCAGTTGGCTATGAAAAATTACTCAATGAAGAGGCATCAAACTTTTTTTTGTGGTTAAATCAAAACCAACTTTCTTGTACGTGAAGTGCCCAAGACATTCAAAAGGTTGTCCTTAGCAGATGAGGACAATTATGGGAAAAAAGTTAAATCAGTGGCAAATCATGAAATGGGGTGGTCCTCATACTCGTGTGAATCATTTACTTTCTCAAGATCATAGAAAATTGGATTTTGACTTTATCTGCTCATTTATATTAGGTATGGTCATAACCCATTTAAGAATTTTGTGTTTTCTCAATAACATTTAATTATTTGATTTTGATATGAGTTATTAATGTGTATTAAGTATGGTTAGCAAAGAAACATATATCCCAACACGTTTGAATCCCACTTCCTCATGTGGCCTTAGAAATTCTTGCGTTGGAGGAGTCGGCTCATGAGGTGCAGCTATATGTTCTAATTCATTTAAATTTGACAATATCTGCAAAGACTCTTCCTTATGAGCTTGGAATGAAAATGCAGAATGCCTAGCATCTATGGTGGAATAGTAATACAACCTCTCAACAACATCACCCTACGATAAGAAAGATAAATATTAATGTACTTAGTAAATAATTAAACTTTAAGTAAAAAGTTAGTGTAAAATTTTATGACCAACATTCCATGTTGTGTGCCATCATTGGTGATCCATCGACATGTATGCTTTATATGCAATCTCATGTACTTTGAGTTAGGGCCAAGTTTGTCAGTCGAATTGGACCTTGCACGATGAATTTGGGTTGTCGATCCCAATACTAGATATAGACGCGATGTATGTCTGACCAATTATCAGTAGATTTGCCATGTAAAGTAATGTCATGCAAGTTATCAGGTTGACTAGGCTCCCCTAGAATGTCTTTTTTAATACCAAACTGACGCATCACACAGTTAGACTGGTGCCATTTAACAATGTGAAAACAAATCATGGGGATAACTAATCGCCAAATATCATAGCCCTACCTACAAACTTGTGGTAGCGTCAGAATAAAGTCCTTGGTGTATGGCTCCCACACAATCTACACAAATACAAAATCATAAGAAAAATGCAAAATCGATCAAATTTAGTACAACATGTAATGCATAAGAGGAGTCACTTACATCATCTCGCTTCATATGGTCAAGTTTGAACCTATACACCTTCAATGAGTGCGTATATCATGTAAAATTCATAGAGCCCCTCCATATATTAATCAAATGTTACAATCCCCAAAAGAATTACATGAAACCACAAACAAACAAATGATATATTACATACCATGTGCCAAGGGGGGTGTCAGCTGCACATGGCAATGTACCATGTGAAAGTGTAATGGAAGGGAATCTATTCCATGCCCATAGCTGGATCAAGATGTTGGATTAAATGTCTTATGTGATGGGCATGTGACTTATCTTATTAGTTTAATAAGTAATTAAATCAAGTTAATAGACTAAACTCTTATTGGATAAAAGAGAAATGATAGTTTTGCAATTATAGTAACTGCCAACTTGATGGAAGTTAGCAATATTTAAGAAACAGTTTCTACATAAAACTCAAGGTCCTGTTCTTGGCCGTAAAGGGTTTCTTCTTTCCTCACTATCACTAATGTAGAAGAAGAGAGTAAAGAAAAGTAAATGAATAGAAAGTGAGTTTTGAGATTTCTCTAACATTATTGGAATACAACTTGCTCTTATTCATGGATAAATGTTAGTGTTTTCATACTTTTTTATGGGAATCATGAATTCTAAGATCCTTATGTTTTAATAGTAATTTTCTATTTTAAGATTCTTAGAAAAACTACAAATTAACACAAGATACATAAACTTGTAATATATGACCACTTGTAATCAGTAGTTGTACATAGCTCACGATATAATATGCCAAAGCTACTAATCCCCAACTATATTGACCCATCTCCTCAAAATCCTCTAGCAGTAACAAATATCTTAAAGGCATATTTGCGCTAGAGTGGTTAACAAACATAACTCCACCAATCAATCTTATAATATAAGTCTGACAAATCACTGCAGCTGCAATTGTGAGTGCATATGAAGTTGTATGTCCCGAAATGTTCATCTAACCACTTCATTTTAAGTTGACCACCTTTTATAATTGTCTCTGGTGGTGATATGCCAAATAGTTGCTGCATAACTGGCCTCCACTCAGCCACAGTACGACTAGTAATAAGCCTCCTGTCTATTGGTAGACCTAACTGGATAACAACATCTAGCAAGGTAGTTGTGCACTTGCCTTGCGGCATGTGAAACATATGAATCTCTAAGTCTCCAATGCTCCACTAGTGTAGATATTAAATTATGAACAATCTACCATAATGCCAACCATGCAACACCAAGAAAGCTTGTTTGTCGCAAATATAGAACTATTTGCTTTAGAATCCTGTTATCATATTTTGTATATGTCTTTCTAACACTCAATAATCGATCCACTTCTCCATTCCAAATATGTTGGGAAACATGTATTTGTTGCTAAGTCAACAAGATAGATTCTCTGGACCTAGATGAAGACTGCGGGCTCACGAAGATGAACTCAATGCCATAACTTCAGCCGAAATTTTCAAAAAATACAAATTTATTAAATACTAATACAAAATAATTAATTAATTGTACAAAGATATGTAAAAAAATAAGTTGGTATACGTAAAAGGTGATGTATAAACAATATTTGAAGCTAATAAAAAAGTTCATATTAACATAAAAAATATTTTATTGGTGAGAAAAATATTTTATTTAATATGAATGAATAATTTTATGTGTACAATAGGATATTTCTAATTATATATTGTGTGACAATATGTTCTACTAAATGATTTACATGTTACAATTATATTAATAATTATTTAAACAATACATTAGTAATAGATAAAAGATAACAATACCATAAAAAATTATTTAAACATTTGAATATTTAAACATGATGAAACAATACATCAAATTATATAAATTATATTCATTTAGACATTTAAACATACCACTTATTTATCATTGTATGTTAGTCCAAGTGGAAGAGGCTCATATCCTTTAAGCATGTGGTCTTGTGTTTGATTTCAGGAATTCATGTGTATGAAAATATTATCATTTGAAAGGGTCATCGCTTAGGAGCATGACCATATCCCGAAAGATTAGTTTCTCACCTATCAAGTGGGAGAATATTCTGATAAACCAAAAAACATAACATTTATTTAAAAAGTATGTCAATAATTATATTAGTGATTATTAATTATTTAAAATTTATATTAATAATAGAAAGATGACAATATGATAAACCTTGCATAGTTGTTCAAGCTAGCTTTAGAGCTGTCAAAATGGGTCGACTCAAAGTGCAGGTTAGGCTAGAAAAATTTAAACCCGAACTTAATTTGGCCCGACATGACCTGGCCAAAAATCAGGCTGACCTGGATTTTAGTTATTTTTTTAATTTAATAATATACACCTTAAAGGAAACTATCATTTCTTTGCTTGAAAAATTAAAATCTAATTGACAATTAGACTAATTATCTAATTTATTTATCATTGACCCAAAATTAAGTAACCTAAATTGCCTATTTTTCACTAATTAATTTTTAAAAAATTAGATTAATTATTTAAAAAAATAAAAGAATTGTCAAACTAGTGGGCCGACCCGCCTAACCCACATCCCGTAATAGCTTAGGTTTTTTGCTAGCCCAAAATATACTTGGCCCGAAGTGGCCTGACTTGATCAGGTCGGGATGATCCATTTTGCTAGCTTTAGCTAACTGGGATGCTTGGACTATCCTTTTTTCGTAATTTCAATCAATCTTCTAGTGGTAAAAAAATAAAACCTTGCATAAAAATAAGTAAACACTAATAAAAATGCAAAGCTCAACACCCACATATTAAAGAACATATTTTTCACAAGATATTAATAACAAATGACATATTTTAAAATAAATACTTACCTTAAAAACAAACTATGATAGACCTTCAACAAGAAATATTGGTTAGAATTAAATAAAAATGAAGGTAGGTGAAAAAAAAATTAAATGATGAGAAAAAAGAAGAAGAAGAAGAGTTAAAAGAGACAGAGTAAAAGGGAAAGAAAGAAACAAGTAATGAAAGAAGAAGAGTAAAAAAAGAAGAAAAAGATGGGGATTGGAGAGGGTGAAGTCTTTCGGAGTAAATATTTATGGAGGTTCTACTATAATTCTCATCGTATTAGTTTTTTTTTCTTTTTAGTGATTCTTAAAACTTCACGTGAAGTTTACTATCTAACTAGTAGAAAAGTCAATTTAAGTTTCAAAGTTAGTGAACTCCATTTTATTTATGTTAAAAAAATTTTAAAAAAGAAAAATGTTCAAGCAGTGAAGTACAAGTGATTGTTTGCACTATACTATTTCCCTATGAAACGATCAATTTCATGATTACTTATGATGGTTATCATTTTTTTTCTTGGTATAGACATCAAATGGTGATTTATTTTTTTGTGAGCTTAAGACTTCATGTGAAGTCTTCTGATCAGCTGCAACATGCAGCTTTATTTTTAAAAAAATTTAATTTTAAAAGGCGTCACGTGGATTAACGCCTTTCATAAGACACTGCACATGGTCTAAGATATTATTAAAGTAGCATGAACTAAAAAGTGTCACGTGGACTAACGCCTTTTATAGGGCTTTGTCATATGGCCTATAAAAACTGTAAGTTTTGAAAAAAGTGCGGACCGATATGATTTTTTGTAAGGTTCCAAGTGGACTAACGTCTTTGGCTGAAAATTGATATAAAAATAATAATAAATTAATGAATCCTGCTGATATGATAAAAATTACCCTAAATCAGTAATTAGTTTTAAAATTACCCAAAATTAATAAATTGTTTCTAAATTAACACTAATTTGGTCAATTAGTCTCAGGACTTTCAATTAGCATCATCATCAGTCATGTGACCTTTTGCCATCACACATCCATGTGTTCCACCACGTCCAAATGCACATGCATGAATAAGGACCGCGTATAACAGAGATTTTTATATATACTTAATGCTTCTTAGAATTTAACTTTGTCAATTTATGCGCCAAATATCAAACCATTTATGTAAAATACACCTAAACTAAAATCCAACCTTCTACATTTATTTATTTGTTTTGAAGCATATATTTTTTACAAGACGGGGAGGGTAAGTAGACTAATAAGAATTCTTCGGTTTCCTACCAATAGCACTGACGTGGAATCCCACTCTTGTTGCGTGCCAAAACGGCCACCTATTTTCTAGGACTTGCTCCTCGTAGTTGCAAGACACCTGTTGCACAATATTTTTTATGTTGGATTATCCAGTCCATGTCGGGAAGATGTTCCGTTAAATCTATGAGGGAGGCGATGGCGGGAGCACCTTAATGCCCATATTGTCAAAGTGAATGGTATAGTTAAGTGTTTAGGTTCAAAGTGGAACATGGTTGATTCAAGGGGTTGGAGGTATTTAAATAGGGATTCAGGTTTGAGCCGTAGCAATGATTTGGTAGGAGGAGGAATCAAGGTGAGGCTGAATCTATACGGTTTCTAGGAAGTATCAACATCATAATCATGGGAATATTAACTTAATTACCATGATTGTTAGCCGGAGACTAGTCTCTTGTGGGGATATCCCAAATTCCCCTTTCGTCATATGAGATATGTTCTTAACCTTTTTGAGTTTGTCCAAGTTGATTTGGGCTGAGCTAGTTGAGCCAAGCTGGCTAAGCCAAGTTGGTTGAGTCGAGCTAGTTGGGTCGAGTAGGGTCTTAAGACTTAACTAGACTTACCCGAGCTTGTTAAGAGTCTCATACCGTCTGCCTTAATTTTTCAGGTACGGTTTATATATATGTTGGGTCACTTCACTTAATACCAATTGGTTTTAAGTTAGAATCTCACATGGTATTAGAGTCAAGATCTCATTTCCGTTGCCTACTTCGCTAGGCTCGCCTATTCTGTCCATACATCTATAGAGGGGGGTGTTAAGAGTCTTACATCACTTACCTTAATCTTTCTGGTGCGGTTAAATTTGTCAAAGACAAATCTTGATTCTTATTATCACTCTGGGAAGGGAATCTATCATCTCAAAGACTATCAAGTACTTGGTGATTTGTGAAGCTTAAAGTATTAGAAATATTTCTATCAAGACAATAAAATATGTAATTTTGACAATAATAACGAATAGCAATGAATGGTAATCAAAAGAAAATGAAATTTAGACAAAGCATACAATAAACGTTGTAGAGAGAAACAAAAAATGGAAGCAATGTAATCGAAATTGACAAGTAAATAACTCAAAGCAAGAAAGCATGTAAAAAATATTGATAATTTAACTTGTAGAAGAATAAACTTGACTAGAAAAATAATGAAATCGAATAAAAGCAATTAAATAAAGCAATAAAGATGCAGAAAAAGTAACTTGCAAAAAAGTAAAGAAAGCAAGTAAAAGATGTCAAATGATTCTAAGAATCACTTGATCAAAAGATGAAGAGAATTTATAAGAAATGTAAATGAATTGCTTTAAATTTGCATTGCATGGTAAAGATTACAGAAAATGGCAAAGATTGCAGAAAGAAAGCATGGTGGAAGACATACTTGACTTATCTCTTTTGATCCTTGTTCATCATAGTGACTTTTAGATATGTGAGAGATGTTTACAAGTGCTTTCCAACTAACCTAAATACCTCCACCTCTTAGTATTTATAGACTAGGGTGATAAACGTTATTCTGAGAAGATCATGACAAGTGCTTTTGTCAAGAATAATTTCCTAAACTAACATCAATGATTGTCTTGTCTTAATCCTCACAACCTCACCCACACTCATGTTCTTTCTTTATCCAAAGACCACTCTAAGCTATAGGATAAGGGTTTGTTCTAATCAACTGAGTTTTTAATTTAATACAAGAGTCTTACATTAACTTGCCTTCCATAAACACATTCAAACATTTCAAGCATTCCAAATCCACCAAGTTACATAATAACAAATATTAAAGTCATACCACACAACAAATCATAACACTACCAAAAATCACACAACCAAATGAGTAACCCACACATGGATTCCTCACCACCACCACAAAAACGTGTTCCTCATTACCAAGATAGGTTGAAGAGGATGATCTCCCTCTTACCTCAAGAGACAACCAAAGAAAGCAAGCTCCTTGATGCTTCCTTGTAAGATTTCATCCACCACCACCAAGAAAACCCTAGGATAGTCAAACTCAAACAATCAACACTCAAAGCTTGAAAAGAGAAGTCCTTGATCACAAAGGTGACCAAGGATCATGAAAATGAGAAGAGAAAAGAAGAAAGTTAAGAATTTTATCTCAAAGTTTCAAGCTTTAAGGCTTCGTAGAAAATGATGAAGATGGAGGAATCAAGAGGTGATCACCAAAGAGAAGAGCCTCAAGATGATGAGGGAGTCAAGAACCTAGGTTGGCTTGAACAAACAAGCTTGGATGGTCACAAATGGTGGTGGAGCCATGTGGATGAAGAGGAAAAGGAGAAGAGAGAACGTGAGGGAGAGAAGGGAAAGTGAGAGAGAGAAAAGTGAAAAGTATTTGAAATGAAAATATGATATAAAATGTGAAAAGATGATGACTTTGGTCATCTTTTTCCCTTCAAACCATGGAGCCCAAGGAGGAGAGAGGAAAGGTGAAGCTTCCTTGAAAAGCTTCACACAATTTTTGATAAAGTGAATGATGATGTCATGGTGATAATGTCATCTTGGTGATGTTATTAAAGTGCTATATAGAAAAGATGACTAATACTCTACTAGAGTTATTATCCAGTGGACAAAGGTTACAATTTACAAAAATAGAATTTATTGTCCAACAGATAATAAAATATACCGTGATTTTATTTATAAGATAAAATCTCGAAAAATAAAAATTTTGTAAACTGTACTCGGTCTCGGATTTAGTAAGATCTCCTGTCGACGTTTCTACAATCCAAAGTTTTTCAGTCTTGGGGAAAATATTTTATTTTCCATGCTCCGCTCAGTGCTCACGCAAATTGAGAAAAATATTAAAATAATCAAATAATTCAAATAATTTCAGAAAAATTCTCAAAAATCATAAATATTATAAAATGAATATATATCATGAAACAAGAAATTTTTTGGCGTATAACACAGCGCCCTCTTTGTCCTGCTCCACCACCTCCTGCCGAAGCCTCCGCCCTTCTTAGGGACCAAGGGTTTGTCCTAAGAGATCTGGGTGATGGCCGCGAAATTTCACAATCTGACGAAAGCCCTCACTCGTCACATAGACCATCAGTTATGGACAAGCTTGGCCGCCCTAGAGAAAGAGTCAATAATGTCGTTCAAGGGTCCAAGGCCCCAGTGCAAACACCCCTAGGCCCCCTGAATGACAATGCTGCTGATTGCGCTTCCAGCCAAGGCACCGTTCGATCTGAGACGGCCAGAAATCGCCTCCAAGAGCTGGTAGCCCAATAAATGCTGCAGATTGATGAACAACGTCATCAGTTAAATGACCAACGTCGTCGGTTAGATGAGTTAGAAAGGTCTATGCATGCCGAGAACGATAACGGAAGGCGGGATACGGCCTACAACCTAAGAAGGCCGCCACACGATGAAGGCAGCAATCCTGTTGGAAACAGCTTCCCGTCCCCCTGTCTCCAACAGTAGCCCTTCTCAGACAAACTAATGGCGTACAGGGTCCCTAGAAGCTTCAAGTTCCCTTCCAATCTAGAGCCCTATGATAGGATAACAGACCCTCAAGAACACTTAGACGCCTATATTCACTCTATGCAGTTCCATGAGGGATCTCCAGAGTTGCTGTGTCGTGCCTTCCCACTTTGTTTAAAGAAGGGCGCCCTCTGTTGGTTCATGACTCTACAACCGAAGTCTGTCATCGGATGGGATGATCTTACGCAATGCTTTCTATTATACTACACTACTGTCAGAGAACAGCTCAAGTCGGTTGACTCCCTTTCTTCAATTCACCAGGGGAGCAATGAACCCCTTTGCGAATACATCAAGAGATTCAGGGATGCCCTCGCTCATATAAAGAGCCCAGATGACAAGATTGCTCTTCACAACACCTGGAATAGCCTCCAGACTGATTCTAATTTCTTCTAGTCTTTAGCAAAAAAGAAGCCGGAGACTATGAACAAATTTCACGCTCGTTCCAAGAAATATATCTACCTAGAGGAGATCATTAAGAATAAAGAAACTCTTGAAAAAGGTGAGCCTGTTCACCAGAAAAATAATTGAAGCTCTAACTAACCTAAAAATTCCTCTAAAGGTGAAGTATACCAGCTTAAATATTCTGACTACACTCCTCTGAACACCCCACGAGAAACGATTCTCAAAGAGGTGCTTTAGACTGAGTTCCGGAATATTAAAAGGCCACCTCCTCTGAAAAAGGTGAAGGACCACTCGAAGCACTATAAATGGCATAAAAGCTATGGCCATGAAATAGAATAGTGTTACTAGCTCTATGATGTCATTCAATCCCTGATTAAAGAGAGACAACTACAGAAATATATAACAATAATAATCGTAGAAGACGAAGGGATTGAAGACGTAGCCGCAGTCCTTGGTGAAGTCCGACTCCACGTCAAAGGAGAAGGACCCGTAATGCCGCTAGATCGGACTCCACCTCGCCATGAGACTGATAACCGGTAGGATCGGAACCAGGATACTCAAAACGGGGCCAACAGAAAAGATCGGCTCGTTAGTATCATATCCGGGGGATTTGTAGGTGAGGATCATCTAATAATTCTCGAAAGAAAGCACTATGGATCGCGATATTGAGCATTCTGGCTCTACATGCAAGCCCTGTGCTGATTACATGGAAGGGCTACCTATATATTTTTTGGACAAAGACTATGGCGATATTATCCGGGACCACGATGATCAACTCATCATCTCTGGAATGATATCCAATGTTGAAGTCCGATGTATCTTCGTTGACTAAGGAAGCTCAGCAAACATCATGTTCATGGACGCCTTTGAAAGATTGGAGTTCCCCATGTCTGTGTTGACCCCTTATGATGGCGACCTCACTGGTTTTTCTAGAGAAAAGGTCATCTCAGTGGGCTACTTTGAAACATTCCTTACCTCTGACGATGATAAGGTCAACAGGACCGTTAAGGTCAGGTTTTTGGTGGTGGACTTCCTATCAGCATACAACATTATCTTGGGTCGCCCCACACTACATGGCATTGCCGCTATAGTGTCAACCGCTCACTAAGCCATGAAATTCCATAATAAAAATAATCACGTGGTCACGGTTAAGGGCGATTAGATCGCAGCGCGCAAGTACTATAATGAGAGCCTTAAAATATGCAGAACCCCTAGGAAAACTAGAACACACACATCTAACCCGACTTTGGACCAAGTCAACATTCTTATGACCGAGCTAGACGTTCGCGAAGAGATGCGGGGTACCAGGCCCCAGTCGGAAGGAGAGTTGCTTTCACTCCAGCTAGGTGACAAGCCTAACCAAGTCATCAAGATAGACACAAATCTGGAAGAGCAGGAAAGACATCAACTAATAGAGCTCCTACAAAAAAATAAGGACCTATTTGCCTGGACGTCCTCCGATATGCCTGGGCTTAACGCCGCTTTCATCTGCCATCGCTTATCTATTAAACAGGATGCGAAGCTGATCTCCCAAAAGAAAAATAAAGTTGGTACTAAAAGACAACAAATTATTGAAGAGCAAGTCAAAGAGCTACTTAGTGTTGGCTTCATAAGAGAAATCACGTATACCACATGACTCTCTAATGTGGTCTTGGTGAAAAAGTCAAATGGGAAGTGGAGGATGTGTGTGGACTATATAGACCTGAACAAGGCTTGCCCAAAAGATCTATACGCCCTCCTTAACGTTGACAAACTAGTTGACAGCTCCTTTGGCTTCCAGTTACTATCCTTCATGGATGCTTACTCCGGGTACAATCAGATCCTAATGTACCCCGGAGACGAAGATAAAACCATCTTCATCACTGAAAAAGCGAGCTACTGCTATAGGGTGATGCCTTTTGGCTGAAAAAACGCAGGAGCCATTTATTAGCGGATGATGAACAGAGTTTTTGAGAAACAGGTGGGGGGAATGTTGGAGGTTTACATTGACGACATAATAATCAAAACCCCACAGTCTGGATCCCACGCCGCAGACCTCAAAGAAGTGTTCGCACAGTTGTGGAAGCACAACATGAAGTTTAACCAAAAAAATGCGTATTCGAGGTCTAAGCCAGTAAGTTCTTGGGCTTCATGTTAACTCACCACGAAATTAAGGCAAATTTGGAAAAATGTCAGGCAGTGCTCAACATGCATAGCCCTCAAAATGTAAAGGAAGTTAAACAACTAACAAGGCGGATCGCGACCCTCATACGGTTCCTTGCTAAGGCTGCTCACAAATTTCTTCCCATCTTCAAATTATTAAAAAAGGGAAAATGTTTTGAGTGGACTCAGAAATGTGAAGACGCCTTCACTTCACTAAAAAGGCTATTGTTCTCTCCCTCTTCCTAACCAAGCCGGAACCCGGAGAGACGTTGTACATATACTTTTCGGTTCATGAAGAGGCCATGAGTTCAGTGCTCATAAGGGAAACGACTGAAGGTCACAAGTCGGTCTATTTCGTGAGCAAGGTGTTACAAGGTCCCAAGCTCTGTTATCAGAAGATTAAGAAGGTTGCCTTCTTCCTCATCATCACGGTCAGGAGGCTAAGGCAATACTTCCAATGTCATCCGATGGTGGTAAGGACGGATCATCTAATTCGTCAAATATTGCACAAGCCGGATCTAGCAGGATGGATGATCGCCTGGTCCAATGAGCTTTCTGAGTTTGGAATTGCATACGAGCCCAGACTAGCAATTAAGGTGCAAGCACTATTAGACTTCCTCGCTAAATTCACATCGGACCACGGTGACCCCGAGGAAACGTCGTGGACTGTGTTTGTCGATGGATCCTCCAACCCCAAGGGGAGTGGTGTCAGGGTAATCCTTGAAAACTCATAATGTGTGACTATTGAGAATTTCTTGAAGTTCGAATTCCCTACTTCGATCAACCAGGAAGAATATGAAGCATGCATTGTCGAATTGATAATGGCCATAGAATTGGGTGCAACAAAGATCATAATTTGTAGTGACTCCCAGCTCGTAACCTCCTAAATTTGGGGCGACTATCAGGCTATGGAGCCCCTCTTACAAGCGTACCTAGCAAAGGTTCAAGGGCTCCTAAAAAACTTCCAGACAGTAAAGGTGGAGCACATACCTTGGGAATAGAATTCAAGGGCCGACCTCCTATCCAAGTTGGTCAGCACAAAGAGTCCGGGTAACAACCGCTCAGTGGTCCAAGAGACCCTCCCACAGCCTTCTGTCACGGGTTCCTTCATTTTTCAGGTAGAAGAGCAGGAAAGTACTTGGATCACTCCGATAATGAAATATCTGCAGTCCGACATCCACCCTGAAGATCCAAAGGAAGTCTCCAATTGGCCAAGACTACGGTTCGGTACACCATCTATGATGGGCAGTTATACCGGCGCAGATTCTCTTTGCCTCTCCTTAAATGCTTTACGCTAAATGAAGCTGAGCATATACTGGTTAAGGTCCACAAGAAGAGCTGTGGACACCATTTGGGAGGCAAAGCCTTAGCTTCAAAAGCGCTTAGGGCTGGATACTATTAGCCTACGATGGAGGCTAACTCTATTGCACGTGTCCAAGTCTGCGACAAATACTAACGACACTCAGACCATTATCAGGCTCCACCAGAGGAACTATCCATGACATCCATACCTTGGCTATTTTATTTTACAGGTGGGGTATAGATATTCTGGGTTCATTCCCTCAAGCACCCGGACAGCTGAAATTATTGGTGGTAGCTGTGGATAACTTAGCCAAATGGATTGAGGTAGAACCCCTGGTCACCATCACCTCTGCTTGAATCCATAAGTTCACATTGTGCCACATCATTAAAGGTTAGAATCTCAAAATCCATTGTGACGGATAATGGGACATAGTTTAAAGATAAGGGGTTCGAAGAGCTACTCGCTGATTTGAAAATCAAGCATCACTGTAGTGCTATGGAAAACCCCCAAACAAATGGACATGCTGAAGCCACAAATCGGGTTATTGTTCACAGACTAAAGAGAAGGTTGGATGAAACTAAAAGAAACTAGGTCGAACAGTTAGACCACATCCTTTTGGCCTACTGGACCACGCCCCACTCTACAATAGGTGAGACTCCTTTCAAGCTCACTTATAAGTGTGAGGTGATGATCTCAGTAGAGATTTGAGAACACAGCTGGCGCCTCCAGCATTTCTCACCAAACAGTAATCCTAGATTGATAAGGGAAGACCTTGACCTATTAGAAGAAAGAAGGCATGTTGCTCATATACGTAACGTCGTCATCAAACAGAGGATAGTAGCACAATACAACCTAAAGGTTATACCTAGGAAATTCTAGCTAGGCGACCTAGTCCTTCGCAGAGTTGACATCGGAGGTAGGAGCGCCTCTCAAGGGAAGTTAGGTCCTAACTGGGAAGGCCCCTACCATACCTTGATCAGCACCAGCAAAGGAGCCTACACATTGGAGACATTAACAGGCAAGTAGGCCAGGAACTTCTAGAACGTGGACAAACTTAGAAAGTACTATAGCTAAGTGCCTCCTAAAGCCTAAGTCTCAGCTTTCTTCATGTTTGATCTACCCCGAATTATTACGGAAGCACTTTGTATAGATCTTAGTCCTTTATCAATAAAACAAAGTGATTTTTACTTCATTGCATGGTTGTTGGCAGCTTAGATAAACCATCATGGTATAAACCGTGAGTTGTCTTGTGTTAAATAGGTTGTACAGTAGAAAAATCCTAAATCTTGGAAAAATTCTCAAACTAAATCATAAACACGAAAGACTTAGGTAAGGACCACTAAAACCAAAGTCTCGCGAGATCCTAAAAGCCAAAGTAATTGGCCAAGGACCCTAGACAAGGTTTTTTATGCCTAAGTCATGTGGGATCCTAAAAGCCAAAATAGTTGGCGAAGGACTCCGGACAATGTTTCTTTTATCTAATACCCAAGTCCTGAAGGGAATCCCAAGTCCATAAAAGGGCATTAGATCCCGGACCATGGTTCTAACACGAAAAATTCCTAAGTCCACAAAATGGTTATGTGAAATACCATAATGGGTGTTAGACCCAAGATGGACCATGGAGATAAATAAGCATGCAGAGCAAATTTAAAGGAAAAAAGAAATAAATTAAACAATCTGGAAACCAAGGCAATTGTCTTTACAAAATCAAAAAGCCCCACACAAGGGGCAGGAAAATGCTTTAAAGAAAGGAAAAGGGCAGCAGGCTATTCTTCAGCTTCATCCTCCTCTGTATTTTGTTGATCCGCGTCTCGATCCCTTTCTGTCAAACCGCATTATCACACCCATAGTTCCTCTATTCCCTTCCCTGTTTACCAGGCTTTGAAGAACTTTGGAAAATTGGAATGGAACACTGCTTTTGAAGTTCAGAGTCACTACCTTCCCACTTATTCTTCCCTGCCTCCTTCACAGTGATAATACGGGCCAGCATCCGCCATTTCCCCATAGAGCAACTCCAAGAAAATGCTTCACCTCAAGTTGCTCCAAGAGAATTTTCCCTTCTAGAGAGGTCGCATTCTTGTATATCCAGCCACTCTTAGAGGAAGACTAGCCTGGTGTCTCTAAATTACTCTGAAAGGAAGAAAGACAAGTACGGAGTGCCCTCCATTGTCTCCATGCACCTTGACAGAAGCCTCACTCCATCCTAACAACACTGAGTGGATCAAACACTCTCGTGTACGCCAGGAGAGAAAGGATTCTATCCCCCAAATGCATAGTGACTTAGATATTATGTCAAGAAAGAAAGGCTCCCACCGGAGGAGGAGTTGGTTGCAGAAAAGCAAACACCTTCAAAGATTTTGGAAAGAACAATAAGATGACCTTCGTAGAGGACAAAACCCTCCACGAAAGTGCAGGAAATGAAAAAGAAACTACTCTTTGAGAGAGGATCATCTTCGCATAGAATTACAAAGCAAAAAGAATACAACGAAGGGAATGTCAGCTTCAGTGCAAACATTCCCTATTTATAGAGAGAATGAAGCACCCTGATTGGCCCTGTAAAAGGTGAACTAATCGCATGATGGCAGCCACGTTTAATGATCCCAGTTTCTGATTAGTCACGGGAGCAGTGGGTAGTTGGGAAGCAAGTACGAAACAAATATCTTCTTTAAAGGATCTTTAATTCCCCAAAAAGTCAAAGCAGTAGTTTCCCAAAAAAATCTCATATTGTTATTACCTGCAGCATCAGAAATCACGTGGAGAATGTTCAAGAAACGTTACGAGTTGCGCAAGGACAACATGGTACACCTCGGGTGACGGAGTGACGGGGTAGGCGAAGCAATCAGATTCGGGCCTTGGCCTTTCTCTACAACCCTGGAGGAATACGGCACATGACGGACCTCGACTCTTTGCGTAAAGCATCCGAGTTCCGATATTAGGACATTGAACTCCTTTGTTCATCGCATGCCTGGTGATCCGTCTGAAACTTATATCTTAACACTCGACTATCCCATCCAAGCACCAAGCTGGGGGCAACTGTTGTGGATTGTGATTCAAGATCTCGTCTAGTAGGATCAACTCGGCATACGTACAACCAGACTCTGTCCTAGATGACGTAACTAAGGCCTTGATGCAGTCCGGACCTCGGAGCCATGCACTTCGAGCAACGTTGGGCTATAATATCAAGATTGTTAGATTCATGCAGAGCATATATCTCTAAATATCTGTAACTGTCAATCATCAACTTACGATATTATAAGACTAATAATTATCTCAGACTACTGAATAACTTCTATATCAAAGTTTCAAACTTATAGGGATTCACCCTAACAATAAGGGGAAAGTAATCTCTACCAGGATATCAATCCTAAATACTTGCATTGACACAAATTGCATGACGATTGTATACACACTCTATAAATACCAGGTTAAGTAACTTTAAACAGGTATCGATAAATTAGTCACTGCATAACACCTTACTTGTGCACAATCTGACTTGAACGTTGGAGTTTCTTTGCAAGTACCCACCCCTTGTCTCAATACACATGATCTCTACTGTTCAAGGAGGAAAATACCACAATGTGCCTATTTCAGGTATCCTCTGAATCTACTTCAAAATAACAAATATTTTTGTTTGGGAGAGTGATGACAACTTTTCTTATTTTTGAGTGTGTGATAGGATGGTTGATCGAAGACCAAGAATTAGTAGAAATATTATTTAGAGCAGTTTTGAAACCAGGTAAATGGGGTTTGGAAACAATCAAGATTAATTTTCCAATATCGAGTTGATGCGTAAGCCAATTCCCATTCTCAGGTTTAAGGTTGAGAATAACATTATTTCTTCCCGTTTTGTGAGTGAAATTGTGAAAATGACTTGTATTCAAATCTCCATATTTATACCATTAAACTCTCATTTTTTATCTAGATTTTATTTTGATACAGTACCAATGTAGAATTTCTTTACACAGTCACCTGATCATATTTATCACATTATTAAAAAAGTTTGATTATCATAATCACAATTTAAAATGTTAAACTCTTTTTTTGTACCAAAAAAATATTCCTACTCTTTAAGGATCTGTTTTGTTCTTAAAATTGAACATGTAATTAGAGTTTAAAATTAAAATTGAACTTCTTAATTTTAATTTTTATATTTAAAAAGATATTTAAAATTAAAATTATAATTTTATAAACAAATTTCATGAATTAAAAAATAATTAAGTTAAATGATGAGCCAACCTACTATTAAATGATAATGTAAAAAACTTTACACTGATATTGGATCAAATCTAAACTCCTTTATTTCCAATAATCTCTATCATGTTCCATATTTATACCATGAAACACATCCGTCGTAGACTTACTTACTTGTTTTATGTAATTTCATGGATTCTTATACTTTTGCAGTATATAAAAACTTATATTTTCAATAATAATAATAATACTAAAAGAAGTTATGTTAGTCTAAGAAAATATAAGACAAAACTCTACTAAAGTGACAAGGGTTAATGTACTCTTAAATTATTTAATAAGTTAAGATAATAATGTACTTTAGATTAAATTAATAGTAGATACACTCTAATTTACTCATTTTATAAATAAACTCACTTTAAAAAGTTTTTTTTCCCAAAAATCTGATTCTTTCTCATTTTTTTTGTGTTTTTGTCTAAGGATACTATTCGTTCAAATAAGTTTTGGTCCAAGACAAACAAGGCCCAGCCCACAACATTACAACACTGTGCAACGACCCATCCTTTTTCTATCGCTGATTCATTTCCGTAAGTTCTGGGCAAAGAGAAATAATTTTCTATTCAACCATGGAGAGCCCAAGTTCATTGTTGGGCTTTGATACAGAACTGGCCCAGATGTACTATGAACACTCAATCACCGTTTTTGTAGATGATGAAATGTCTGTCCAAAAAAAAAACATACATACACACACACAAACACAATACTTCAAATGATGAAGATAAGATAGTCTCGAGCTAGCTCAATTGATAAGAGTTGAGGACATGCAGAGAGTAGCGAGGTTCAATCCTCACTAAAGGCGTTTAAAATCCAATCCGTCCTAATAACCAATCTTAGCCTGAAGCTAATTAGAATGTGTTTGGATTCTAAAAATTAGACTATGTATGATTTTGGGTAGAGTTCAGGTCACATTTCGAGTCTTTTCAACCCGACATGGTGTTATATAATATTTTAAAACTTATAATTTTTTAACAATAAGTGTTAATCAATGAAACTTCTTAGTTTAAATGAACATCTTTTGCATAACATTATAATATACTTATGTTGATATAATTTGTTTTGAAATACATATTGTAAAACATCTCTTACTTTTAGTCTCATACTTTTATAATTTTATAAATTTGCTATATATAAATTTATTTAATTATAAGGTTGACTCGATCATTTGTTAGACTATTATAGAGCCAAGTGAAGGTCTCGAAAACTGGCTCAATCAAAATATCGAAGTCGAGTTCAAGTCAAGATAAACCCATCCCATGAACACTCATAATTCTCATATATGCTTTCTATCCCAATTTTTCCTTCTCTTATCCCCCCACCTCCCATGGCCTCATTAGGGGGGCTTATCTAGAGACTTCATTAAGGAACCACTCCACCAGACCCACACCCACAGGATGAGTCATACATAAGTCGGAAAAAAAAATGAAAATAGAAATGAGGAGGAGACCATAAAAAATACATATTTACAAGTAAAAAGTTAAACTACTCTTCAAGTGTTTATAATTTTATTAAATTTTTAAATAGATACTTAAAGTTTAAAAGTTTTTAATGGGATTCTTATATTTCTAAATTTTTTTAAATAAGTTCATCCACTAACGATCATAACATTTGCTAAACTACTAAAATCTATTTAAAAACTTAAATAGATTGTAAGAATCTATTCAATTGTTTTGTCTAAGTTTTAAAATAGATTCTATAATTTATAAATTTAATAAAGGTTAATGGAATCTTAATAGGTATTAACGAGTAAAGACTTACTTAAATTTTTTTAAAATATAAGGATCTTATTAAAAACTTTTAAATTATAAAAATCTATTTAAAAATTCAGTAAAATTATAAGTACCTATACAGTAATTTAACCTAAAAGAAAAATGGAGTAAAACAAAGAATTGTTAAAAGGTTTTTAGCATACAGTAGTCACCTTAAAATATATGCACCGGCTAGATTTATCATGCGAAGATTGGAGGATGTAGAATTCCAATACGGGCATCAAAGGCAGAATTCTAAATCACTTGAATGACAAAAGGTTTGAACTAAAGCACTTGAAAAAACCTAACATAACATTCAGATTTCAACCCACAAGCCTTGTCGCCATGGCTTGTTAAAATGAAAAAGGACGAGCATAATTCTAGCTCATTTCCTCTCCCTCAACAAAGCTAACAAGAATTGTAGAAAAGAAAGAAGAACACGAGAAAGTTACAAAGTCATAAATAAGATGAGACAAATCTCAACCTATCATCCCATTTTCCAGTTCACAGCAAAATTTTTACCTATAGGGATGTTCAAGCCCTTCAACGCTACCATCACTGTCTTCTTTTCTCCAATTTCCTGACCGTCCAAGTGCACATGTTCTGATGTACTAACTTTCACATTTGAGACACCCATTAGTGGCTTTCCATCTATCTCAAGTGCAGATGGTGCTCCACTTCCATCTAATCCCAACGCAGATATAGATTCAATAAACCAACCTTTATCTAATGCAAACTTGCCCTCTTGGACTTCTGACCAAACTTTTACAGACCCTTGTTTGACAGTTGCATGGAAATCAACATAGGTTGAATAGCCATTTCCGAGATTAATCTCTGGCAGTTCATCATCATCAAGGAAAAGGTTCCCTTTAGCTTCTCCTTCAGTTGCCCCTGCTGGGAAGGTTATAATGAGGCTGAAGGGTGTCATTCTAGCATCCTTAGAGATCATTCCACCCTGCTGCATTGGAAGAATGGTATTCTGATATAAATGCACATTGACCACATGCAGAGGCGCGTCAAGGGTAACATAGATTCCATCCTTCGACGTAATGGTACTTGTCAAATCAAGAAAACTGTACCAGCTACCAGGAGGAAAGAGTGCTTTCACTTGTGTTTTTCCCTGCTCAAGCACTGGAGAAATCATGAGACTGGTTCCCAGCAAGAACTGGGTGCTAAGGCCATAACATTCAGTGTAAGTAGGAAATGAGAAGAAAAGAGGCCTGGCAATTGGGGCTCCGCTAACATGAGCCTCATAGTTCAGGGTGTAAAGATATGGGAGGAGCTTATACCTTATGCCCAAAGCATTTCGAGCAGACTCAGCTACTGACTCCCATTGGTAAAGCTCCTGTCTAGGGGAGTAGTAGTTTGCATGATCCCTTGAGAAAGGGTAGAAAGCCCCTACTTCAATCCACCTATTGCAGAGCTCTTCAGTGGGCTGTGGATAGAACCCACATATATCAGAACCCACCATTGGCACCCCAAATATACCAAAATTGAGCATAGTGGATATTGAGTACCTCAAGTTCTCCCAATTACCCTGATTGTCACCAGTCCAATGTGCAGCATATTTGCCTGAACCTACATAAGTGGAGCGGGACAAAATGAAAGGCCTTTTGCCTTCAAGCCCTTGAAGGGCCTTGTGAGTTGCAATGGATTGAGAGAAACCATAAAGACTGTGAGCATCATACTCCAATACGCCATTATAGTGGACTGCACTAGTGGCTATTGTTTTGAAGCCAATAGGAGCTTGTATTCCTGAGGCATTTATTTTGTAGGGAGGATCGTCCCATTGTGTTTTGGTAATGTTTTTGCAATCCAAGCAACATATCCATCCAGGTCCTGTCCCACTTGGGCACTGCTTTCCCTTAGGAATTTTGCACTTTCCAGAACAGAAATTTGAAGCTTCATTCATGTCAATCCATAGGCCATCAACAGGAACAAGTTCATGGAAGCGGCGGATCTCATCAACCCACCAAGAAACGGTTTTTGGATTGAGAAAATCAGGAAAATTTACTGCACCTGGCCAAACTTGAGCCAAGAAGGGTTCGCCATCATACTTGATAAAAACATCATTAGCTATACCCCTTTGATATACACCATAACTGGAGTTAACAGCAATTCCAGGGTCAATAATGACAATGTATTTCATGCCAATGCTGTGTATTCTGTCCAGGAAGTTTAAAAGCTTTGGACGAGGGTAGTTGATTGGATTGAGTGAGAAGTCCTTGTGCCCATCCATGTGATCATCATCATTCCAGATCACATCAAGTGGGATTTGAGCCTTCTTGTAATTCTCCACAACATCTTCTACCACAGATAGATTGTGATATCCCCATCTGCATTGGTGGAATCCTGATATACCAAAAATGTGAGAACATTGGTCAAATACTATAAAAAAAAAATTCAGGTACCACTCTCAACTAGATCTGGAAGCATAAGGATCTAATGCTACCCACCCATAACATTTAATTGAAAAGTGAAGTAGCAACATGTAAATGAAGCAAGTGAAAGTTATAGAAAAATTAGATTTCAAAAGCAAATTCCAGAGAGCTACAAGACACTCTTTCACGATTTTCACCCTATCCATTAAATATAAAAGAAAACAGACATGGGTTAAGAAAGGCTGTACTGCTCCAGTCTCCCTACATCACCCTTCTCTCCATCCGGAAAATATATATATAGACCCACACACATAGCATGATTAGTTCATAGGAAATAGTCCAAACTAAACTGTATATTCCCCTAAAACCAAAGCTAACCTTATTCCCTAGACATGATAGCAATATTTATCAGATTAGGGTAGACATAGCAATAGCCATCTCAGATTAGTACAACTTCTGGCCCTTCTAAAGACCTATGAATACTCTTAATGTAGTAAAGATCAGTCATTGATCAGTTAATTTCACCTATGAAGGAAGCTTATCTTTAAAAGGACAGGAAGATCTTCCCCAGGGTTGGTGCTGTCAACCACATAATCTAATACAAATATGAATATGATATCTCTCTAGAAAAATGGACATAGTGATAGACAATGTGTATGCAATGATAGTCCTTGACAAGGGCCCATGGATTGCTTTATACATGCATGTTATAGAGAAATTCTTGAAAAATTTGGTATTACCTAAGTTGGGTGATAGGCCAATCATATTCTTAATTAATGATTAACTATTATAATTAATTATTAATTAACTTTCATAATTAATGACAATTAAGAATGTGGTCGGCCTAGTGCACTCAATTTAGATGCACCAAGTTTATGCAAGAATTTCTTGCATGTTATAAAGGTCAAATTCCTTGACTCAAAAGTTTAGCAGAAGAGATGAACATTTTTTATATGGTAAAGTTAAGATTCCAACTTTTATGTGCGACCTTATCTTTCCATGTGGACCCAAAAGGTATTAAATTATCAACAACTAAAATTAGACCCAAAAAATCTTTGCGGATCTAAATCATACAAACAGATTCAGAATTTAAAATAACTTTGCAGACCTAGCTTTTAAAAACAATCAAAACTTCCCCATCACACAATATCCGAGATATGCTAAAGCCAAAAAACAGCTAATTGGAAAACCATGACTCATTGCGTTCTCAAATGCTTTATGCACACCAAGGATATGCTATCATAATCTCCATACATCAAGAAACTCACTGCATTCACATAATCACAGATTTGAAAACAATAGATTCCATCACTTTATCTGAGGCAAGAATATTTTATCAATTAAGTATTCATATCTGGTAAACCTTAGTTTTCACAATTGATAATTCTTCAATCTATAATATTTAACATAAAGTGATTCATACAGAGTACAATATGCAATATAAAAATAGAAGAGTCACAAACAAGTGAATCATACCAAAAGCCCAGTAAGGCATTGGAGCCGGTCTGCCAATTAAGGAAGTATACTGATCAACAACATTCAAAGGCGTAGGCCCAGAAAAGAAGTAAAAATCAAATACACCTCCAATAATCTTGTATGTAAGAGAGATTCCTTTGTAAAAGACATCCATTCCATTACTGTTCAGCAGCAGAACAGCATGTGCAGAAGCTTTGCCACCTGCATTTCTGAGATCCATGTATACAGGGTGTGATCCGTATAGATCAGCATTTAGATTAATGGCTGATATGTCAGTGGTATACAAAGTGTAAGGGTCACTTGGATAAAGTTTGATCCCATGAGGCTGGGTGTTCTCTCCCAAACCATACAAAGAGGCATCTTTAGGCAATTTGGTAGAAATCTCAAGGTACTGGTCCTTGAACACCAATGGACCAAAAGGGTCTGAAGCATCAGAGCTAGTGTTAAAAAGGGTCTCACCATTTGACTTCCTTTTCACTGCAAAGCTAAAAGGGTCTGAAGTGTAGCTGAACAGAAGCTCAGAACCAGAGTACTCTGAGACTGATATAGGGTTCTTCCTGGACCTTCCGATTCCAATGGCCTGAGTCAGAACTGGTGGTTGCTCCCTTGGCAAAAGATTGTAGGGAACCTCCCATCTTTGCTTCTTGGCATCCGTTATGTGTACCCTCAAACGGTTATCTGTCTCGTGCCTGAAAAATCAAGAACAATTGAGAAGGTTTAAAATAATAATAATAATATAAAAAACAGCTTTTTTCATTGTAAGCAAAGCAATGGAACTTTCTAAAAGGGACTTACTTGGCATAGAACCGTAGAAGGGGAATGTCAGGGCCATAGATTGTGGTCTTCTGCTTAACTTGAAGGAACCCCACAAGGCCACCATCAGGGGTCTCTTCAATGGAGATAAGACGGTAGCCTTGGCCAATTTTGGTGGCATTGGCAGAAGAAGAACTCACCCCAGCTACACAGAGAAGCAGAGTTAGAAGAAGAGAAGAGAGACATAGAGCAGCTATAGGGTTGGGAGAAACCATAGCTCACTCTAGAGTAGTGCACTGGGGACTAGTACTGGGAAGACAGTGATGTTGTATAAATAACCAACTAATAACATGTCTACACAACACAAAGCCAATTATTATCCTGAACAGTTGCAATGGAAAGGAGAGAGGTAAACAAAATTATATATATATATATATAAAATATAATTATTAAAATTTACAAATAATTTTATTTATTTATTTTTTATTTTTATATGACTTTATCATATAAAATATTATATGAAAATTTTATTCTTATTTATTATAATAATATTATTTGCATACCAATTTTTTACATCATTTTTATTCTATATTTTTTAGATAATAAAACATATAAACATTATTTTCTTATTACATCATTCTTACTCCATTCCAGTTACCCATATATATATTTTTTAATAATAATTTTTGCACAACATTTTTCTTCTACTATTCTTAGACTATTTTTTAAAATAAAATAACAAAAGTATATATTTTAACTTTTTTCTTTTTAACCTTTATTTTTCAAATAAATAAAATATAAATATGAGATAAAAAATGATATACAAATATCATTTTAATTTTTTTAATTTCATGAGTACGGTATGGTTGTTAAACATTTTATATGAAAAATTCTAGAGAATTAGAAATTATTTTTGTTAAAATTTTTTATAAAATAGTTTATTATATTTATTAATTTTCTTCCACTATTCTTAGACTATTTTTTTAAATAAAATAAGAAAAGTATATATTTTAACATTTTTTCTTTTTACCTTTTATTTTTCAAATAAATAAAATGTAAATATGATGTAAAAAATGATATATAAATATCATTTTTTTAATTTCATGAGTACGATATGGTTGTCAAACATTTTATATAAAAAATTCTAGAGAATTAGAATTTTTTTTGTTAAAATTTTTGAAAAAATAGTTTATTATATTTATTTATTAATTTTTAGATAAGTGAACGGTGTTTATTACGTATTCAATTCAATAATGATACTTAAATTTGACTAAATATCTAACAAAATTATAGCCATTTTTTTCTAATTGTGTAGTGTCACTTTTACATTTATTAGTTAGTTATCTTTAATAAATTTTTAAATATTTATTTTTTGATAAAAAAATAACTAATAAATATTTTGATAACTTACTTTGAATAAGTGTCTATAACGTTTACCGTAACAATTACTGTACATTCTAGTCTCTAGTGTTACTATTAATGTGTCTGGACTCTAGTTCTCCATGTAGGGGGGTGAGAATCATCAGATGCATGTGATTATGTGGGGGATCAAGGCAATTTCTCATGGTCAGTGGGCCACCCGGTCCCTCATGGGTATGATTTGTATGTTTCTTTTCTTTCCCTTAGTGGACCCACTTTTCGTTTGCATCACTGATTTTTCTTGCTGTTGCTTTCGGGAGTTAAGAGTATCTTATGCAAATCATACACATGTAGGGATGCAGGGGATCAATTGCAATGTGATGTGATTAACGTAAACTAGATTATGTGTCGGTGTTTGTGGAATGCAAAAGGAACCGTGATTCTCGGCAGGATCCAGTCCCTGGCCAAACTCCGGTGGATCAAGGAGACTTCTCCATCTGTACACATTAACATCTCCATCCACTTCAGCTACTGTTTTTAGTGAGTTTAACTTGGCTCTGACTGATGTTCTCTTCTTTGTCCTTTTTTTTAAGAATGTTGAAAAAGTTTTACCACAACTTCATGTTAATATTTCTTTTTGGATTTAAATTACATACTCATGCTAGTTCTTAAATTTTCATTTAGACAATGTATCAATTTTTTTTTCATGTAGAAAGCATTTTCTTTTCCTTTTTTTTTTGGTACCAAGACGATTAAGAATTTAATTTTAATATATTATTAATATAAAAAAATTTATATCATTATTTAATCATATATTATTATATATATAATTTTTGAAGTAATTATTATAAGAATAAAATATTTTTTTATAACTTGACAATATATGATTAGTTAATATAAATTTTTGCACTAACAATTCATTCAAATTAAATTCTAATTAAATTACCTTAGGGAGTTTTCTAAATATGCCCACGTTGATTAACTAAATAAGTTAATGAATGAAAAACATTTGCATATTTGTATTTTGGATGTGTCTTTACTAAGTTTGCTAAGGACTTGCTTATATAAGCAAATTGACAGTGGAGAACAATCTAAATTAAATAATAAGATGTAAAGGAGCTTCAAAAGTGGAGAATAATCGCTTTAAAGGTTCACCCGTTTTGACTAATAATTAGACTTTTGTGAAGATTTGTACAGCTTTACAAAGTCCCGCCTTTTTTTGTTAGCTTTTATATAAATTCCTTTATTTGAATAGTTAGAATATCATATACGATATTTATATGTTACTTTACTCATATTAAGATATAATATATAATAAAGAGTCATTCATTTAATATATGTAAACAATAAATTATATTTATATACGACACAATGTCTTATATAAATATCAAATTTTGAGTGTTAATTAAAAAATATTTTTGTTTACATATAGTGAGTAGCAATTTGTGTGGAAGTGAGCACTAGATGATATATTAGCATTTTAGTTTGTAAAAAAATTAGTTGATCCTTATCTCGTGTTATTAGTTCAGTTAGTTAAAGTTAAAGATATATTAAAAAAAGTAACAAGATTCAATTTTTACAAATGTTCTTTATTTCAATTTTTCCTTTTCTATATCTACACCTCTCTCCTAAGTCCTATTAGAAGTTCTATAAAACTCCTCCACTAAATTTATTAAAGTAGATCTTTGATATTATAAGAACAAATTAGTTGATCCTCAAATAAGTGACTACTAGTTGTTATTCATATAGTTTGTATAAGATGCATTGCAACTGTGTCCTATTACAAATTGTTATTTGTTGTTAAAAGCGCAAAATATTTATATGGATGATATTTTTCTCCAAAGTCTAATACAAATTTTTACACAATCATACTAAAATTAGATTGGACAATAAAATGAGGTTATGTATATAGTTTTTTAGTCTTACTCTCTCTTCATATGATCATATATGTGAAAAACACATGTGAAATAATTCATTTATCAAATTAGTGATACTTTTTATTGAATAAACTAGAAGAAGTCATACAAATAATTTATATGCAATAATATGAAATATATACAAATTTATAAAACGTGAAAAGATATTAAGTTTTCTTTTAAAAGATTTTAATGATCAGTTTATTCAGCTGATTAAATTAATTTTTTAAATCAGATTTTCATTGGTCCAAAATGATGTATCCGTAAATTCAATATGAAAGTAAATAATAACTATTTTACATTGTCTAGTCTGATTCGATAAAACTACTCTGACATGGATTTCGCATGGTATTAGGATATTATGATCCTTCTTCAAAAGTCGGTGGAGGAGGCTGTCGGTAGTCCCAAATTAATACAAAGATATTTGGGGTGAATAAAAATATTATTTTTTGGTACGAAAGATAATATTATTTTGTTGTTAAGATTGAAGGTGAAGCATCATTAGAGAAAAAAAATAGGAAAAATACAAAGATTTCGGTAGCTAGCGAAGACGCGGGAAACGCAAACATTAATTAAGAAGCATAAGACCATAAAAAAATAAAAAATGTTAATAATATATTTTTAAAATATTTTTTAATATTTGTTTTATTATTAATTTATTTTATATATTTAAAATAATGAATAATAAAATAAATATTAAAATAATATTTTTAAAAATGTATTATTAATATTTTTATAAAAAATAATAAACAGAGCATCCAAAGCGTGATTGTGTGATACGGCCTCGTGGTTGCGTTTGCATTGTGCAACATAGAAGCATTAGTATTTAACTTAAAACGAGATTCTTAGTTTATATCGTAATAAGATAAGATGGTGACGTTTATAGTATGGTGAGTGTACGGATTTGTTGAGGGAGTAATTGGAAAAGATTATTTCTATTCTCAATAGTTTATTTTTTTAAATATTGAAATAGTGTTTAATTATATTTGTAAATTTAATTTTAATTTTAATACGAAATTTAATGTATTTTAATTTTTTTACAATGCTAAAATTTTAGTTTATAATTTTAGATTATAAATTATTTCTTATATTTTGAAATATAAATATTATTTTATCTCCAATTAAATAATTTTTTAATCATTTTATACTTAGTTTAATAATTTAATACATAAAAGTGATTCTTTTTATACCATCAAAATAAAATAAATTAACTTAAAATCATTTTTCAGTTAACATATCTAAACATAAAATATTTTTCTTGTAATCAATTGTAATAAAAAGTTTTTATATAATAATCGATTATTAAAATAATTAAATTTTTCAGTTATCCTAAACACGCAATAAGTAATTTTATTTTATATAATTGGTTATACGATTATTTTTTATAATTGTGTCATAATTATTTTTTAAATTTAAAATTTTTGTTTATGAGTTTAAGTGTGTAAGTAAATATTTGTATATATAATTAATTATTCATAGAAAAAAATGTATGTAAATATTATTAGTTAAGATTTATAAAAAAATTAACATGTATAGTTATCAATGATAAAAAAAAATTAAAATGATTCAAGTTTTTCATGTGTGAACATAAGTGTATGTATAAATATTATCAATTAAAATTTATAAAAAAAATTATATATATAATTATTTATTAAAAAATAAAATATAACTTATATTTTAAGTTACAAGTCATGAATATTAACTATTAATTTTATTTTATATCAAAACAACGGTTTAAATAATTGGTGTATATCATGCACCCACTTACGCATGTTAAATGTTTCCGAATAAGAGACTTTTCTTGTTCATGTACCAATATATGTTACGTTACTTTTGTAACACATTTAATACTACATAGTAGGAAAAATGGAAAAAACTAATAATTTCTCAAATAATTATCATACTTACCAACAAGCTATTGGATAAGTGATAAGCGATTAAGTCTCTCATAGGAAAGAGAACACAAGTTCAATTTTTAGAAAATTTACTTATTGAGTGGAAGAATAAATTTTAATACTTCATCTCTTAGAATTAGGAGAATAATATCTCCCTCAATTTTATTTATAAAAAAAAATAATTATCATACTTTTACTTTTGTCTTTGACCTTGGTTTTACACTTTTATTTGATATATTCATGTGCTGGATCTAAATTGGATGCTTTTTTTTTTGTTACATTAATTGTATGCTTTACTTTTGGATCTTGTGCTTCCAAACTGGCATATATCATTCATTTTTCCTTTATTGGAATTGCTACGTATCTACGTAAAATTATAAGTAATGAAACTTATTTTAACGTGATTTAATAAAATAAATGACACATGCATTAAATAATATTAAAGTAGGTTTTATATAAATTTAATTACAAGTAAATATTCTTAAAAAATAAAATTACAAGATAGCCCATTTTAATTTGTTTTTTTTTTTATATTAAAAGACATATGATATCTTTAACTTCTAACAAGTCACTCAAATATGGGTTAAGTTTCTTCATTGAAGCTTGACATAGAGCTCAAAACATCAAATTTTTGCACTGATTCATACATAATTCTTGGAGTTTTTGATATTTAGGTGATATTTAACAAAACCTATAAAATAAAGAACTCAAAACATGAAATACAAGCCAAAAATAAGAGTCTAAAAAATTTTGAATACCATCAACTTTGTTTTCCATAATTTGAGCTTTTCTAGCTTCAAGTTTCATGCAATTTATAAATGTATGTATTCAATAATGAGACATGTATACAACATTATTCTCATGTTAATCGAGTAAAATATCAAAGATTATAATAAGATTTTGATCAATTCTTTCATGAATAAGCGCTTTAAACCCGCAAAAGTATTCTTCAAAAATTAATTGAATTTAGTGTTAAAAATTTAATTAATTGAAATCCATGAGTTTTAATAACACAAATGAAGAATAAAAGCCTTGATTGGTGTAACACCTTGGAAAACATATTAAACTTGTACAAAGATACAGAGATAGCTTAATACATGCTTAATATGTTTGTTTAATTTTATGACTTTTTGAGTATGTTTAGTCACTTTGTTGTAACACTATTTGTGAGAAATAGTTGTTATTAGTTCCAGAAATGGCTTAAACTACTCAGTTAGCAGAAATAAATGTGGAGACTTTGTTTCTAGGTCACAAATATGTGAACTGTGCTATAGTTGAAATATGAGGATAATCAGAGTTAGTTTGATATTTTTAAGCATACTGAGTGTGTGTTTTAATATTGGATTAACTCATCACAGATATAAAAAAATGTGATAATGGTACAACAAGATATTCTATGAATCTTAGGATTTATTTTATATCTGTTAGAAGTTTAAAAACCTGGATTCGGTGAAATCTAAGTGTTCTTAGCAGATTGAGATTTTTGGAACCCTTTAATGATTGGCTATAAGAAGCCAATTCTGACTTATTCTCTTCATTTCTCTCGCGGCAGCCGGAAACAGAAAAGAAAGAAAAGAGAAAGGAAGAAGGGGAACTGTGGGAGGACCAAGAATCAAGCTTAAAGGAGGATCCAAGAGCAAAATCAAGGCATCAAGATCTTCATCTCAGCTACAAGAGGCACTACAAGAAATTAAGCAAACAGCGAGGGAAATTTCCCTCGCTAATCCCTCTCTAATCCCTCGCTAATATTATCAGCGAGGGATTAGAGAGGGATTAGCGAGGGAAAGTTTCCTCGCTTTTTTTTCATCGCTAATTAGCGAGGGAAAGTATTCCCTCTCTAATCCGTCTCTAGAAAATTTATTTCCCTCGCTAATCCCTCTCTAATCCCTCGCTAATATTCCCTCGCAAAATGGCGACGGAATTTCCCTCGCTATTCGTTCGCTAAATTATTTACTAATTTTGTCAATTTCCCTCGCTATTCCCTCGCTCTTCCCTCTCTATTAATTCCGTCTCTATTCCCTCGCTAATTCGTCTCTAAATTCCCTCGCTAATCCCTCGCTAATTGTCTGTAGAATTCAGTCGCTATTTCCTCGCTAATGCCTCGCTAAATTTTTCCTCGCTATTTGCTCGCTAATCCCTCGCTAAATTTTCCCTCGCCATTTGCTCGCTAATCCCTCGCTAATTTTTTACTCGCTAATCCCTTGCTATTTACAATGTGAGTTTTCTGTCGCTAATCCCTCGCTAATTAGCTAAATTTTTTTAATAACCTTGTTTATATATATAACTTTCCTAAAACCGCATATCAAACCACAATCCAACAAACAAAATCCAAAGCAATCAACAATCCAATAATTATAAAATGGTACAACAACAAAAACTTATACAAAATAATCCAATAATGTTATTATACAAATAATCAATCAATGGAAAGTTATACAAATGTAACAATAAGAATAAAAAAAGCAATCAGTCTAAATTTTCTTCGTCTTCGTGTTCGTCTTCCTCTCGACCCTCCCTGCCTAAATCTTGTGATGGTGGTTGTGGAGCAACATTTGTTGATCCGATCGTAGATAGAAACGATTGGAAGGGCGCCAACATAGGGACAAGTTGACTCTGGACAAACGAAGCCATCGCTGCAGCCACTGCTGTGTTTACAGCTTCAGATATGTCTTGTGTCAACGGTGTAGAGTGGGAAGGACCCGCAACCGAGGAGGATGAAGTTGGCCTGGTGTTATTACCAATGTGCAAGCTGTTACCTATGCCATGCACACGTCCCTTCTTGTTGGGACCCGCCGCATCCAACCGGACCTGCGGGTCAACCATAGGGTGAGAGGAAGAGTTTTCTCCATATTTTTGTCATTGCGGTGTCATCATGACTCCTAAAATTAACAAAACAAGAAAAATATTAACAAAAAAATGAACAATCTAAAATATATATGACTGGTGAATAAGAACAAGACACTTACAATAAAATTCCTCGAGCGCTCAGAAACATAGCTTCCGTCTTTCTTCTTATGAACTTTTGCATACAGATCACTGTAAGAAACCTGATGCTTTAACTCTGCCTCCTGTAATCGCATATAGAAGAATATTATATAATAAAAATATATCAAAAGTAAGGTAATCCCTCTAAAATACTATGTCATACTCAAGATAGGCAAATAACTCAAGTAATTACAACATGTTCATACACAGATGCTTATCATTAAAACTTTAAATGAGGAAGTTATATTACCATCTTGCTCTTGTGTTGACCAAAGCTTATCGACCCGCCTGTATGCTTCAAGGCATCAGGCATGGCTGCCCTGTTCCTTCGGGCAAACTGCAGGTCAGACTCGTCATCCATTTATCTGTCACCAAATGTCGACCGAGCCATCCCACACTTCGTCCTCATTCCTCTGGGCCCATGGCCCTTAATATCGCTAAGTTGTTTGAATTTGCCCGCTCAAAGGCCTTATCTCGTACTTTGTTCAAATGGTCTGGATAACGGTCTAAGATAGTCCGTTCCCAGACAGTTCTCGCCATGCTGCGATCAGCATCAGATGTGAACCGATGCTTAGCCTACACAAAGGATAAGTATCTATATTTATTTTCCAATAAACGTATAATATATAATTCTATAGAAACACAATTACTTACTATGAAGTCAGTAAATAGTATTTCCTTCATCTCAGCTGGATAACCTCGCCACGTACTAGCCGGAACAGGCATCCGTGTCATGACATTGTACATAATGTCACGTGTCACCCTCGACGGTAGAAACCTCCTCCTGTAAGTACAATAAGATAATGTAAGTTATCTGAAAGTAAATACATGTAATAAAAGATAATATGTCACTAGTACTTACGGTTCAGGAACAGGCGCCACATATATAAGTTCCCTGCTATCTGTTTCTGCATTGGATTCTCCACATGAAGGCACCACATTCAGGCCGCTAGTGGGTGGGTCAGCGAGGGGTGGCATAGAAATCGGCGGGTCGGTAAGGGGTGGGACAGGCGATGCGCCTCCAACGGTCCAATGGACTAGACGCCGGTAGGCTGCACTAGTCGATGGGCCGATGGCGAAGTTGCACCTAATATAATTATATATAAAAAACACGTATATATTACATTTATATAAATCACGAGTTAATAATAATTAAAAAGATTATCCTACGGTATACCGGAGAGAGGCCGAGAATCTTTGTCTTGGTGGAGAATCATAGGTAGATGCACCATTACGGCCTCTCCCACGATTGCGTCCAGAATCTCTACCTCGAATGGTCATGATGGATATCTGCATAAAGAAACATAATGAAACATGACGAGTTAAGAAACTATATGTCAATAAAAACCTCAAAATATAATAATGATACTTAATTTAAATACCATTAACGAAAATTATTGAACAAGCTTCAATTTTAACCACTTGAGTCTGAAGCAACAGATTCCTCATCTTCCTCTGAGAATTCATTAATTTCATTATTTTCGTTGTCATCAATGAACTCATCATCAACCAGATCGTCAATTGGATAATGTATATCACGTATGTTAACTTCTTCCATTTGGGCATGTGCATCAAACAAGGAGACTATTTCATCATCTATCACAGGATTGTGTGTTCCAATGGATCCATCATCTTGGTAATAATCAGTGGCAGTTAAGTCATTCAATTCATCACCTTCCTCATTCAATGTCTCAGCCACAAAGAGTTTTGCTCTGACCTTGCATGCTGCCCACCATTCACCACTAGCTCTATTCCCACTTTGTGGGTATCTTGTATAGTACACTTGTTGTGCTTGTTTGGCTAAGACGAATGGCTCATTTGAGTGAAGTCTTGATTTATGCTTGATGTCAACCAAACCATATCTCTTATCAACATTGACTCCATTTATCGGGTCAAACCAATGACATTGTAAAAGAAATACTTTGTTCTGATTTCCTACATATGACAGTTCCAATATATCTTCAATGATGCCATAATAGTCGAAGTCATTCTCACCATATATACTACCTCTAACACATACGCCACTATTCATGGTAGCTTTATTTTGTCCGTACACCTTGGTATGAAATCTGTACCCATTAACTATTAAGCCATAATAAGAAGTCATGGACTTGGATGGACCGTAACTTATCCCTCGTATCATTTGATCCTCGACTTGACCTATATTAACCTGTATCATTACATAGACGGTAAATAGTTGTAACATCTAGCATAATGCACATTGAGTTTAATATGATTGATCACTATTATGGATAAAAAGGACTCACTAGATGTTTTAGCCACCTACTGAAGTCCTTATCCCGAGCTTCCAAAATTTGATCATCAGTTATATTGGGATCTGTATCCCTTAACGAATCCTCGAATTGTCTAATCAATACAATAATTAATATTTAGCATAAATTTAGCACATTAATAACAAATTCATTAGATAGAGAGTAAACTTACTTGAGATAAGGTTCTATTTCTCCACAATTTACCAGCACATATGTCTCAGCAATCTGAAGTTCCACATCCGTCAAGAATCTATTTCGACCTCTCCCGATAGGACGACATGGATGCTTAAAAACAGACAATCGTTCATTAATTGTTTCTTCTCCACCGTCGTCATTCCGAGGAACTTGAGTGTGTCTGGTCTGTAGGTGGGGATCGAAATACATGGAAGCAAAATTAGAAATTTCTTCTAAAATATACGCTTCACAAATAGATCCTTCAACTTTCACCTTATTTCGGACCTTTCTTTTCAAGTACAGCATACACCTCTCAAAGGGGTACATCCACCTGTAATGCACTGGTCCTCCAACCTTAGCTTCATAAGGGAGATGCACGACTAGATGTTCCATCACGTCAAAGAATGCTGGAGGGAAAATCTTCTCTAACTTGCAAATTGTTTCAATGATAGAAAGCTCTGCATTCTCCATGGTAGAAGCACAAATTTCAATTCGCAAACTTCTTTAAAGAACAAGCTTAGTTCTATTAACGGTCCCCATATAGGCTTTGGCAAGATATCACGAAATGCCAGAGGAATTAACCTTTGCATAAAAACATGACAATCGTGACTTTTCATTCCATATATCTTCCCGCCGTCTACATTGATGCAACGTGCGATATTCGACGCATACCCATCGGGAAATTTTAACTGTTTTATCCACTCACACACCATCCTTCTTTTATTGGCATCCAAGACATACGTCGCCTTTGGTTTTTTACACTTGCCATTGTCAACTATTAGCTCCAAGGTAGGACGTTTGCATATTATCTTCAAATCTTCTCTTGCATTTGCATTGTCTTTTGTCTTGCCCTTTATGTCCATGACAGTGTTGAAGATATTATCAAACACGTTCTTCTCAACATGCATAACATCTAAATTATGTCGTATTAGATTAGTCGACCAATAAGGTAATTCCCAGAATATGCTCTTCTTCACCCAATTGTGGTGTATACCAAAGCCATATTGTTTTTCTTTACCTGAATTCAAGCCGAAAATAATTTCCTTAAGTTGAGTCACTCTATTGAAGACATCTGTCCCACTCAGCCGTTGTGGTGGATTCGATTTTTCCACTGTTGATCTCTTAAAAGAGTTTCGATCACGACGAAATGGATGATCAAAGGGCAAAAATTGGCGATGACAATCAAACCAACAACATTTCCTACCGTGCTTCAACACAAATGACTTACTGTGATTCATACAAAGCGGACAAGAAAGTTTTCCATGAGTGCTCCACCCAGACAGCATTCCATAGGCTGGAAAGTCACTTATTGTCCACAACAAAGTCGCTTTCATATCGAAATTTTGCTTCTTCCAAGCATAATAAGTTTGCACCCCATCATCTCACAATATCTTCAGATCGTCAATTAGGGGTCTAAGATAGACATCCAAACTTTTACCAGGTGACTTTGGTCCAGGAATTACAAGAGTGAGGAATATGTATTCCCTTCTCATACACATACTTGGAGGTAGATTGTACGGTGTGACAAAAACAGGCCAACATGAATATGGTGTGGCTGAACCGCTGAATGGATTAAAACCGTCGTACCACGTGCCAAGCCTAACATTTCAAGCGTCTAGGGCAAAAGTAGGATGGGTAGCATCAAATCGTTTCCAAGCCTCAGCATCAGCTGGATGCCTGATCACTGATTCATCTTGACGCACTCCATCCGCATGCCAAGTCATATACTGTGTAGTGTTTTTGGACATAAACAGACGTTGGAGTCTTGGCATAATAGGAAAATATCGCAACACTGAGTGCGGCACATCCTTCTCATTCGATGCACGTCCCGCCTTCGGTTTGAATCGTGGGTGTCCACATACTAAGCAAACTGAGTAGAGTCTCTTGTCACTGTATTCTTTGTAATACAACATACACTGATTAAGACACGCATCTATCTTCTCATATCCTAATCCCAACTCACGAACCATTCTCTTCGATTTGTAGAAGTTTTCGGGTAACCTTTCAGGCTCTGGAAGCATGCTCTTAATTATGACAATCATTCTATCATAACAACTCTCACTCATGTTAAACTCCGACTTCAAGTTCAAAAGTTGAGTTACAACTGACAATTTCGTGTGCTTATGGCAACCATCCCATAAAGGTTCGTCACGTCTCTTAGCAAGTCATAAAACTTCGCAGCTGACGCATTTGGATCCTCTTCTAAATCTTGAGCCTCTGGATTTAATCTATCACCTGCGGCATCCATAACCATATCCACGTATGGATTCCTTGGCTCCACGTCGTCATCATGGACAATGGATGTTGAGCCGCTATCTCCCCATATGTCCTCACCATGAATGGTCCAATTTACATAACCATCCACAAATCCGTACTTATACAGATGTTGTTCTACCCCAAATACCTCCCTCCAAGCACGATTCTTACATCTAGCACATGGACAAAGGATGCGATTTAATGCATCACTAACTGTCGGGTCTCCTTGAGCAACCCTAATGAAATCATCAACTCCATCCTTGAATTCTTCACTTACATAGCCGGTAGGATCATTTCTTCGTAACATCCAACTTCGATCGGGTCTCATGATTGCTGAAATTGGTTTAGCACATTAATACATATTTCTTAACATGGTATGGCCCTATCCCATTCGATAAGAAACTTTTTCAACACTTGGTTAATAGTTATTTCTTAAATCTCATATTTTATACTTGACGAAATTTCGGCAGCATTTCCCATTGGTCTCTACGTGCATGACTATAATGCAGTCAGATCTACCGCGTTTAAGTATACACGCAGAGAACAAAAGGAAATGTAGCACACCGAAATATCAACAAGTATAAGATATGAGATTTAAATAATAACTATTAACCAAGTGAAGGAAAAATTTCTTACCAAATTGTCCAACTTGGACAATTCAAGATTCAATACAATGAGCAATATGAACAATAAGTATGTGTGCTCATTCATATTGAATCTCAAACGGGAAACTAAGGTTTTGCTCAAATCTTCACTCGAATAAGAAAATAAAACTTTAAGCATATGTTAAAGCACAATCAAAAGTTAAATCAAACTAATATTCTTAACACATAATTCGTTAGAAATTCATAACTTTTATTTCCAACATCCAAGATTTGATGTCATATTTAGATAGTCCTAAATGTACCTCATAGGAGAGAAAAACATAAATAAAATCTAAGAGAAATTGTTTTTAGGTCACAAATGAGTTAAGTAAGATACAGATTAAAATTTGAGAAGAATCGAGTCGGTTAGGTATTTTTAAGTATCTTGGTTGTGTATTTTAATATCGATTTACTAGTAGCAGATATGAAAAATGAGAATAAACGTGAACCAAAGAATCCTAACACTTTGGAACTTAAGTTTCAATTTTTCCCTTAACCCACGACCCCAAGGAGAAAAACAAAACAAAAGAATAGAAAAGAACAGAAACAGAGAAACAAAGGGGAGAAAGAGAGAAAGGAGAAGAAAGGAAGGGAAGAGGAAAAGAAGAAGAGCAAGGCTCCAAGGTTAGTCATCACCTAAAGGTAGGAGATTTCTATTCTTTTTCCCTCTTTATTCTTTTGAATGAGGGTTAGAGATTTCGAATGGAAAACTGGATTTGGAGAGCAAAATCCTAGCTCTTAACTTGATTCTTGCTTCCAAGAATTAAGTTAGGATAATTTTAGTCTAATAAGTATTAGATAGCCATTTATAGTGCAAACCAACCATTTTGGTTCATGATAGAGAATCTTACAAAAGGATTGGAGAAAAATGAGAATTAGGTTGTGATTGATTGACTTTGATCATAATCTAAGTTTAATGAGTTAGATACTAGTTAGTTGATGGATTGGAGCCCTTAGAAAACACTTAGAATCCATGATTTGAGGATTAGAACTTGGTTAGAAACTAAGATTATGCAATACCCGAATTTGCGAATCGGACAGCACACGAACAGCCTGTGGTGTTTGTCGCATAACTTGAGCTACACATATCGGATTGACCTGATTTTGGTGTCATTTTAAAGCTAAGACACAGGGCTACGTGTGGTAAGAATTTCAGAATTTTACACCAAGCCAAACAGTGCCAGTATCGGTTTGAATCAGAGTTGGATTCTGCAGAAAATGCAATCTGGCAGCCAGTAAACCAGATTGCATAACTTCCTGCTCCAGTGTCCGTTTTGCATGAACCCAGTGGCATTTTGAAGGTGACATGTAAGGCTTCTTGGCTGGAAAATTTCAGAATTTTCCTGTGCATAGTTTGTTCCCATTTGCAGTTTAAAGTCAGCGCAGAAACGGGTGAATCAGTGAATTCCCTGTTTTTGCTTCTGCAAAATGTCGCATAAGTTTAGATACACTTATCCAAATGAGGTGAGGTTTGCGCCATTGGAAAGATAGGGGAGAGAGCTATCTTCCCATAAAAGTTCAGAATTTTACGAGTTAGGATGCACATTTGGTGCAATCTTGAAAATCAGCCTTTTTAGGCAATATTTTGAGGTGTTTTGGGATGATTTGAATCCTAGAAATACGGGTAACTCCTTTAATAGTTTAAGTTGAGTTAGATATGCAAGTATTGTGGTAAATACTTTACTCTCTCAATAAGTATCGAGGTGTGGGAATGTGATTTTTGGTTGTTTTCTGCAACATTATGCAGAAAACCAGCAAAGACTCCCTCAAATCAGCAAAGACACGCTGATATGCTATAATGTTCTAATGGCTTCCACTTTAGTAGATGGTTTCTCCTTCTTCCCATTTCTTTATTTGATCCTTTTAGTCACATTCTCATGTGGTCTAGCCACTATCTCAAGCAAAGGGTTTACATTGGAGGAGGCAACTGTGCATGATCTCCAACTTGCTTTCTAAAGAAACTAATTAACCTCTAGGCAACTAGTTGAGTTCTACCTCAAACAAATCCACAAGCTAAACCCAATTCTCAAAGGGGTATTGGAGGTGAACCCAGATGCACTAGCACAAGTGACAGAGCTGACCAAGAGAGAAGAGCTAAGGCACTCAGGTCTTTTTATGGGTTGCATGGAATACCTATTTTGCTCAAGGATAATATTGCAGAAGGAGGGGAAGTTACTTGCGTCGCGTGGCTGCTGTGCTCAGCTCCGGGGAAGGGCTTGGGTGGTGGAGGGGAAGGTCGTACGGCTGTTGGGGGGGAGGAGATTTGATTTGGGGAGGAGATGTGCAATCTGTAACCTAAAAGACTGAGAGCAAAATGAGAAATTCCCTACATAGAGAAATCAAAAATTTTAGACGACTTGTACTGATGCTCTACACTATCAGCCAAGCCATAAGCGAATTCCCAACAGACTTCAGACCAGATTGCATTAAACTCCACTACAATGGCCTTCCTATTTGACAAAGCTTGGAGTATCCAGCAATAAAGTACAAGTTACTATAAGAAATTATGGAGCATATATCATGCAACAACAGTTATGAAATTTAAATATGATGACTATAATATAGATCATAAGCCACTTGCCAATATGCCTTAGGTTGAGAGAAAGGCTTTTTCTTTTTGGTAAGAGAACTACTTCTATTCTTTAACATATGTTGCTACAATTAGACCCTACAAGTATATACACACACACACATTTGATTGGGCACAAGCAAACCCAATAATCTTTGTGTGTGTGGTAAGCAAGAAAGAAGAGAATACTTGAAATGGCTAAGCTTGGGAAAAAAAACATGTTTGTAAGGCAATGAAATGGCATATAGGAACTTTTTGCACTGAGAATACCAACTACCATTTAGAAACCAAAATGCACAGAGAAATGGAATAATGGAATTTAAGAATTTGAAATTTTCAAGGAATAAGTTTTCCAAAAATTTAAAGGTCAATGAACAGGCCCACTCACCAAGAAAGGGGGTAAAAAAGATGGATTTCATGACCACTGACTCATATCTTAAACTAAAATTCACTCTTGTTATTCAATTTGTTTGCCGTTACTCAAAAAAAGACAAATGGAATTTTTTTTATTTGAAACAAAAGATATAATTTTACATTTGCATTTTCTAAAATTAATGGTTTATTAAAGGCCATATGTGATATTATTAATGTTAACTTTGGGTTAAAGCTACTATTGTAAGTATTTCCTTTCATTTTATAGGTATATATTTTTTATAGCATTTTTTAAATATATTTTACCATGATTCAATACGATTCACCTTAGAAAATAGCATTCTGGTTCAAAATACTTATCTCGATCTCAGCCTTTTTGAATCAGTAAATTTAGAACAGGGGTATTTGATTATGTTTCATTAACAATACATAATTACTATTCTAGAAATGTCATAAGCATATAGCTTAGCTTTTCAAATGATTCAAACAGATAGTTGGATAATTTATAGACCAAAAGTAACAGACATTAGAACAAATTACAGATGCCCACAAATTAACAAAATAAAACACTTGATGCATGATATGTGGACAAAATAAAGAGCAAGAGTAACAGACATCAGACAGAAATGACAGATGTCCACAAAATGGACAAAATAAAACACTTGACAATGATATGTGAATCCTCCGTATCATATGGTTCTCATTTAATATAGGATTTCACAAACAAAATTGTTAGATTTTGGACTAGCAAAAATGGGGCCGTAGGGATCAAACACACACGTTACAACCAGAGTTATGGGCACCTATGGATATTGGATGACTTACATTTACATTGCATTAAAACTAAATTCATTGTTCAAGCAAGTGGGGTGACTGGGAGGGTCTTTGAACCATTTTTCAGAGAAATTATTATTCAAACTGAGAGTAATATTCTTGTCCAGTAAAAAAAATTAAAAGAGGAATGAAATATGCATACCCCCAGAATCCTCTTTCCAGTAATGGGGCACTTGGGTCCGGGGGCTCTCTTCTTTGTGCTCAGATAAACGAGCTTCCCACCTGCATTTTCAAAACCTATTAGAATCAATAATGCCATTTATGAGTGTGTAAGAGAAAGGGGTGGGATAACTTACCTGCAGGGTTGTCGCTCGCTTATTAGAATCAATAATGCCATTTATGAGTGTGTAAGAGAAAGGGGTGGGATAACTTACCTGCAGGGTTGTCGCTCGCTTGGGTGGCGCCGCTGTCGTGCTCAGAAGGAGGGGAACAGAGTGGGCGAGCTGCTATAAGCGTCTTCGCGTGGCTGTCGTGCTTAGAAGGAGGGTGAGAGTGAAATTGAGAGTAAGAGGGAGAGGGAGACTAGAACAGAGAGAGGTAAAAGTGAGATTGAGAGGGATAGGGAGAGGGAGAGGGAGAGCAGAATAGAGAGAGGTGAGAGCAAGACGAGAGTGAGAGTGAGAGCGAGAGTGAGAGTGAGAGTGAGATTGAGATTGAGAGTGAGAGTGAGAGCGAGATTGAGAGTGAGAGGGAAAGGTGAGCGAGAAAGGTGAGAGTGAGAGCAGAATAGAGGAGGTGATAGTGAGAGGTGAGCGCAGTGTGAGGATTTGTAATTAGGTGTACTAGATTTTGCGAGGGATTTGCGACGAAACTTTCCCTCGCTACATTTTTGTCAGTTAGCGAGGGAAAATATTCCTCTCAATTCCCTCTCTAATATTCAGCGAGGGAAAATATCCCTCGTAATACCCTCGCTAATTTTAGCGAGGGAAATTTTCCCTCTCAATTGCCTCGCTATTAACTCGGTATTTTTTCCCAGATTATATTTTTCAAATTTTGTGAGGTCTAATATTTCCGTCGCAGATCCCTCGCTGATTAGCGAGGGAACAGCGAGGGAAAATTATCCCTCGCAAAATTCCGTCGCTAGATCTCAAAATTCTTGTAGTGAGGTAGGGGTGTTTTTCATCTTTTTCCTCTATTTTCTCCTTCCTTTCTCCATGTTTATGCCATGTGGGTTAGAATAGGATTTTGGGTTTGGATGAGTTTCCTTGAGTTTAGGTTGAAGACACTATTAGGAATCTTGAAATAGAGTTGTTCTTGAGTGAGCTATGCATGATTTAGGGCTTAAATCCTTGATTGTATCCATAAATTGCTTGGGTTGAAAGTGGTGAAATGGATAGGAGAGTTAGGGCTTTGGTTTGGTAAATCATGTTTAGATGATTAGAAATTATACATGTGATGTACTTGAGGTTTAGAGGTGTTGAAGGATCATGGTTATGATTTGGAAACCCTTGGAATTGATTAGAAATGATGGTTCTTGGGCTGGTTTCTGTAGAATTCTGTAGAAACCAAGTTTTTCAGGGGAAGCAGCGACACAAACCATAGAAAGTCGCGACTCCTAATTCTCTGTTTTGCAGGAATTTTCATCCACGAGCCGAAAGCTACGACACAAGTCGGTATGCCTGGCACTCTTGAGCTGGAGCTGCAGCCTCAGTTGGAAAAATCTCAAATTTTAAGGTTTTGTTGTGTAATGCATGGAACCTTAGCTTGAAATGATATTTTGGGATACTTTAAGGCTTGATTGATGAAATGTAAGGCCTTGTGTCATGATATGAGAGGTTGAGGTGGATATCTTTATATATGATTGAGTATATCATTAAGCATGATATCATGAGTTAAGTCAATAAACTTGAGTGGTATAAAAGCCATGTTTGCTCTCTTTTTTACTAAGGTTGAGCTAGGATTTTATGATCAAGTGGGGGTTGGTTCCTCCATGAGATGGAGTGAGCAAATTGTAATTGTCTAGGTTTCTAGAATGTTCCTTCATGAGTGAAGTTGAACTAAGAGGCATGTGTGGGACAATTACTCCTTGTTTTGCTAAAGTTGAGTTATGAGAAGTTCTAGGAACATGATCTTGCCCCTTGAGAGATAAGGGTTAGCATGGTTTGTAAGTTTGCTAGATTTCCTCCTCCCTTTTGATTGGAGTGGAACCTTAGGCATCCATAGTGTGGTGGAATGCCATAAGGTAGTGTTGTGGAACCTTAGACATCCATAGTGAGGTAGAATGTCATAGGGTAGTATTAGGCATCCTTTGAGAGGTGGAATGCCATAGGTGAGAGTGCCTAGGACCTTATTCAACATGAGGTTGCTTTTGGTATCACTTGGGAAGTGATAAGGAGGTATGCCTAAAACAACTAGAGTGGGTTGTTTGGCCTAGTATGCCTTCCTATATGCATAGGTAGTTCCTTTAGAGTTAAAGTTGAGCTCAAGATGCATAAATGGTGTATGATTCCTTGTTTGTCAAGGTTAAGCATTGTGGATTACTAGAGGCATGGATTGGTTCCTTTATGAGATAGAGTTGAGCCAAGAGCGCATATCTTCTAGTTATAGCTCTTTCTCTTGGTTAAAGTGAACCTTGTGGTAGGATTTGGTATGACCTTGGCATTCAAATGTTGTGGAATGCTATAAGGTAATTTCTAGAACCTTGAGCAACTTGAGGTTGCCGTGTAATCACTTGTGAAGTGATGATGTGAGGTTCTAGATATGAGGATGCTAGTGACATAGGATTTATTGCTTATTTGATAAGTTAAGGTAAAGTCTTAAGTCACTAGTGTTGCTCTTCACTCGGTTGTGGAGGACCTTGTGTTGAGTGTTTATGATTTTTAAAATAACTTTGCATATTTGGTTTTCAAACTTGTTATGAGCTATTTCCTATGTATTGTAACCTTATATGGTGTGCACAACTATTTAGTCAAAGAATTGTAGGAAATGACATTGAGGAGATAGGGGATCCTAAATTCTTGTAGTGAGTAAAGCTATTATGGTCAGGGTTACCGATATGGGGGTGGTAGCAGTACCCTTACTTAGGTGAGGGGAAGGAATCCACTTATTACTAAGTAGTGTGAGGGCTTTTATGCCTATCATACTCAGTATATACAAGGAAACGAGGTTCCTAGGAATTATAAGCAAGTAACATGTGTTTTCAAAAACTAAAATCAGCATTTGCATTACATCATCATATTATTAGGACTTTGTATGAACATAACCATACATCATATCATAAAGCATTGCATTTGTTGGTAGCTGTATGGGCAGTTGCCTTACTTGTTGTTTGCTTGCTTGATGATATCTTGCGATTGTATGGATGATTGTTTGATATAATTGATTGTTGTATATGTGGAATATGATTATAGCTTGCCTTGTGAATGTTGCATAAAGTGTATGTATATATTCTGATAGTGTTGAGTAGTGACTCATTTATCTGTTGTAGGCATATCCTTATGTGCTCAGTTGATTATCTGTTTGAATGATTAACTGCTGGTTTTGAAGTTGCATATACGGAGAAATTGTGATTTCTCACCTCGATTATGTTTCTATGTAAATCCAAGAAGGCGAGGGAAGCAGAAGGAGTAGAAGAATTAACGTAGTTTATTTTGTTTCTTGCAATAAATATATTGTATTTCTATTTCTTACTACCTTGAAGTTGTAAAAGTTATGTATTACAATATACCTTCGAGAGGCTAATGATGTATATATATAGCTTTCCGTTGTTCATGCTCTCCATAATAATTTATGTGAATGAATCTTATGGGTTAGTTTGACGTTATAAGTTAGAAGTGGCATAGCTAGTATTGTGCGCCTTATATATAGTAGATATATCGAATTCTTGGTACTAGGATGTTACAATTGATCCAATTTCATGAAATTGACAAATATCCATGTGAATCATAAGATTATGTAAGATTATCTAGTAGAAATTTCCCATAAAATTATACAAAATACAGTTCTCTAATTTTTTTTATATACTTGAGTTCATCTCTTGCAAATCTTATCTCTTTAAAGATTATTTTACAAAATTAATTATGTGATCAAAGGCATTTTATACATCAATTTCACTATTCCACATGGATATTTTTTATTAATCCATATAAGCATAGGTTTTGGAACCTAAACATGTGATTGGGTTCTATAGTATTTTCCTTCATTTTTTATATTAATAAAGCTTAATTTTAGTCCAATTTAAAGATAGTTAATTAAAATTTAATTAAGCAATATCACATTATTAAAAGGATAAGCGTTATTTAATGATATAAAAAAATTTACATTATTATGAATGAGGTTTTGCCTCAATGATTATAGTGCATTGTTACAAAGAGTGTGACTATTCCCTATCAATGCAACTCACCCTTTTCTCCTTCCATTTCCCCCTCTCTTCGGTCAGGGTGGGGTCTCTCTTAGGCCATTCGGCCTAACAAAAAACAAAAAAAAAACATTGTATATAAAAGAAAGTTTACATTAATAACGAATTAAATTTATTGTTAATACTTTGAAATCATTCATTGTCACATAGGATAAGCATTAAATATTTCATTTTTTTATTTTTAAACAAGTTCAGAATTTGCTACGTTTTATAATGGTTAAACTAAAATTAAAAGTTTTTTAAAAATAAAAGTTTATGTTGAAAATAGGCTCCCTTTATTATAAAAGAATAAACTATTAATATTAGCCAAGATTTTTTTAAAATTATTTGTTTATTCATAAAAGAACATTAGATTCAAACTTCAATATTGTTGTTGTCATAAATAAAATGTTAATATTAATGTATGTTGATTAGAATAAAATGAAATTTGATCCGAATAAAATGAATTTTAATTCTTTAAATATGTGGTTCTAATTTAAGTTTAAAATTTATATATATAAAAATAATATTGTTAAAAAAATATTTGCTTAAACACTTAATTATTTCTAAAAAATTAATATCTTACTTATTAAATAAAAAATACTAAAAAATAAAATAAACAAAATTTCAATTAAGTGTGCCAATCGTGTTGACACCTAAACCTAAAAGATGCATAGTTGTTTCCCCACTGGGAAAATATCTGCTACCTACGACACCAGTCGGCAGCATGTATCCCATTGATTTGTCGTGTTAACAACGAGCCCACAAAAAATTTCTTTATCATTATCTTTGAATTTATATTCAAATGACCGATTTATTATAAGCATGTGAAAGTACTGTTGAATGTTAAATGGAGGTTTAAGGTTAGAAGTTAGAAATTACTTAAATATTAAATGGATTTAATTTTGATGTTTATTTAGTGTCACATTTCTTTAAACTAACATTTCTTTAAATGGATTTAATTTTCATGTATACTGTAAAATCCTTAAAAAACTTTAATTATCACAATTATTACTTTAAAAGTAAAACTCTTTTAATAATGTATTTACATCATTAGTTAATAATATAAAAAAATTTATCTTAAAAATGCATCAAATATATAGTCATATAATTTTTTATTTTTTTGTGTGCATAAGAAGAACAAAGAGAAAACAACAGAAAAGCAAGGGCTACTCCTTGCAGAACAGAACTCCTACTACATCAGCAAGTAAAAGAGTGCGAATGCCACTAGGAGGAACCTCCCAATTCACGGAGGAGCTTCTAACATCTTTGCCTTTCTTGGCCAGCCAGTCGGTGCAGAAATTACTCTTACGAAGGATATGAGACAAAGAAACATCCCAACTAGGATGTCTCGGCAAACTGTGGATGTCAACAATGATTCCACCATAATGATGGAAGCGAACAACACCATTAGGGACCTGCATAATGCCCCTCACAGCCTCCTTGGAATTGGATTCACATATAAGCTTCAAAACTCCCTTGGACCTAGCAAGATGCAACCATGGAGAATGGCAAGCAGTTCTGCATGCAGAATCTCAAAGTTGCCAACGAAGGTGGAGAAGCCAACAACCCAATTACTAATATCTATGGTTTTAAATTACGGTTGCAATCGTAGTTATAGTTACATTGTGTTTACCATAATTGTATATAATTGCGAGAGAATACGACCGATACGACTGCAATTGCGGATGAGATGCGGTTGCAAAAACTACTAAAACCGTAATATTGCGGTCGCAACTGCAATTGCAAACCACAATTTAAAACCAAGCTAGTATCATTTCTTAACAGACCACCATCCCGTGTGCCCATCCTGCCCACACGCACTGCCCATCCATATTCAGCTTAAGGTAGTCCATGGGAGGGGCCTGCCATTTCACCAACGTGGAAGTGGGACGACCAGCCATAGAAGGCATCTCACAAGCGACAAAGAGATCCACCAGTGCCAATGTTCTGTGGTACGTGAGCAGAGGATCCACCTTAGTGTTTTTGAACACTTCCTCATTCCGGGCAGACCAGATGCACTAAATACTAGCCAAGAATACCACCTGCTTAGAGCCATGAGAAAGCTATTTGCACCACTCAAAAATTGAGGATTGGTTCAAATGGGAGTGGCGATGGCTACCCAAGAGTTCCCACACCTTGCGGGCCTTACCACAATCACGAAGACAGTGAAAGGGGTCTACCCATGAAGCGTGCACCTGCAACATAGAGGATTGGAATAGCTTCATAACACGTAAGCTAGATAAAGAAATAGATCTTTTTCGGAGGGACAGAACTTGGCTCTAACCCTAGGAGGAACCATCTCCCTCTAACCTCTTTTAATTTGTTGTCATGTGTCTATTTTTTTATTCACTCATATCACCTAATTGAGTTAATAGACACATGATAATAGATTAAAAATGGTTGGAAGGAGATGACCCCTCTGGAATTAGAGCCAAATTTTGTCCTTTTCGGAGTATGCAACTTCCATATCTAAGCCCAAGATCGCTGAATAGACATGTGGCAAATGTGGTCCACCAGCCGCCAGTAACTAGACTTGGCTGAATAACATCCTGAAGGAGATGGGGTCCAGATAACAATATCTTCCACCTGAGACTTAAATGACACATACATGATGTTTAATGCATGTTTGACGTCAGGAGGGAGGGGTGACTAAATTATCAAAATGCTAGGAATTATTCATCCAAAGATCCTTAATTTTCAAGTTAGACTCATTTTATATCCATATAACTAACAAGATCACACAAAGGACCATTGCCCAACCAGTTTCCATACCAAAATAAAGTTTCACCATTACCCATTGTAACCTAAAAACCATCTTTCAGTAAGGCTATAGTTTTTTGAATGGCATGCCAAGTGTGAGACCCACCTCGAGGACCACTCAAACTCAATATATGTTGGTCTTTGAGATATTTATTAGACAACACCTGCACCTAGAATTTGTCCCTGTTATGCATTACATCCCACACAAGCTTACCCAGTAAAGAAACATTGCTAAGTCTAGCTATACGAATACCCAGCCCACCATATCTTCTAGGCCTTGTAACAGTGTTCCAGTTGACGAGGTGAAGGCCCCGCTGGTTAGAATTCCATTTCCAAATGAAAAGCCTAACCACAGTATCAAAATCATGGCAAGTAGCTTGAGGAAACCACATGCTTTGCATTGTATAAATTAGAATGGAGGAAAGCATAGATTTAGCCAATGTTGTCCTGCCAGCTTTGTTAAGAAGCCTCCCGTTCCATGAAGCAAGCCTAGAGTTTCAATAATGAAATTAAAGTTCTCCTTCTTTGTTCTCCCATGAATAAGCGGAAAACCAAGGTACTTACCCACATCACTGGTAAAACAAATGGAAGAAATGCCTTGAAACTTATTCTTCTTCACTTGATTAACATTTTGAGAGGCCATGGCCTTGGACTTATCCACATTTACTTTGAGACCTGATACCTTACAAAAATTGTGGAGTAATGAGGCCATCAAATAGACCTACGTTGCTTTCACCTTAGAAAATAAAAGCACTTCATTGGCAAAAAAAAAAAAAGATAGGAGATGCTGGGACCCCTTCTAGAGATTTTAACCGGGCGCCACTCCTTTAATTTCACTTTCATAGATATAGCAATGGCAAGTTTCTCTATACACAACACGAACAGGTAAGGATAAAAAAGGTCTCTTTGATGAAGCCCTCTAAAAGGTTGAAATTTAGGAAGCTTATCCATATTCCATAGTATGGTGAACTTAGAGGAACACACACAAAGCATAATAAGATAGATGCAGTGATGCAGGAAGCCAAAATCATGTAGAGTTTGCCTAAGATAATGACAATCCACCCTATCATAGGCTTTCTCAAGATCCAATTTAAAAACAAGATGTCCAACCTTATGTTTGGAATTATTCATGTGATAGAGAACCTCTCGGGCAATAATAGCGTTGTCCATGGTGCCTCTTCTAGGAATAAAACTAATTTGAAAGGGACCAATAAGGCCGACCAAAAAAGGATGAAGTCTATTCACCAAGACTTTAGTAATCAACTTGTAGACCATAGTACATAAGGGTATTGAGCGAAACTCCTTAAAAGTCTTAGGAAAATCCACTTTAGGAATAAGGATTATAAGTGTTTCAACTAGTCTAGGATCGAAAGAGCCAATAACAAAAGCTTCCCTAACCAATTTCCAAACCTCATTCCCAGCCACATGCCAGTAATGTCAGAAAAAATAAGGTTGGAAACTGTCAGGTTTGGGAGAATTATATGGCTTCATATACTTAAGAGGTTCAAACACGTCAACTTTAGTTATCGATTGAACCAGCCTATCTTGGGCCTCTATGGATAAGGAGGGATACACCATTGAGGATAAGATTAAAGGTTGCACATCCTTTGTGCAACAAAAAAGGCTTTTTATAGAATTTAATGACCTCCATCTTAAGCACCTTAGCGTTAGAATACCATAAACCATTATCAAGTTGTGATTAGACATATGCCTTTGAAGATGTGTTTTGATGATAACAAACGTGAAGACAAAAATGAAGATGATGAAAAGGCCAAGTCCAAAATCTTATAAGAATAGCTTTAGGGCTTAGAGTCTTTTTGTATGGAGCTTTCTTTAATATCTCACTGTTTTGAAAGAAAAGATAAAATTAGCCTTAAAAAGAAACTTAAGTGTTTTTGAAATAATTTCCTCAAACTTGATTTTTTATTGCTTTATTCAAATAAAGCTTACTCTATTCGAATAAACCATGCTACAAGTTTGAAGTTTTTAAACTGCTATTCGAATAGCAAGTTAGCTATTCAAATAAATGAGTTTCTCAGTAATGTTTTGATAAAAACATTATTCGAATAACCCAGCTGTTATTCAAATAATTCTTTTCCTTCAGAACTCTGATTTTAACAGAGTTATTCGAATAACACATTGGTTATTCGAATAGCCCATATCAGTTTATTTTTCATGAAGCTTTTATAAACAGTGTTATTCGAATAACACCTAAATCTATTCGAATAAACACAGTTTTTTACATATACTAATATGGAAATATATTTTGAAATCATGAGTTTTAATTACACCCAACAGTTATTTCTTTGAAATTTCTCTATAAATAGAAGCCTTGGGTCATCTCTAAAATTGCCTAACACTCTGAATTATTTTCTATTTGCACTAACTCGTGAATTCTTTTTCTACGCTCTTTTTCAATTAAAACTTTAAGATATTTCTGTGATAGCTCCATTAGCACTTCAATTTATATAATTTGCTTTAAGTGAGAGTTTCTCTTCATCTATTTTCTATTATATTGTAAACGGGGTGAGGTATCCCTCTAAGGTTTGTGTAAGGGTGAGGTATCCCTGCAGGCTGAGACTTTAGCACAAGGGTAGAGTTTCCCTGTGTGTGAAAAACGCTCTTTTGTGTAACGGTTGCAAGCACCTATTGAAACTTGTATGCATAGTAAAAAATCTCGGCTATTGTTTCGAGGACTAGACGTAGACCACAAGTGGGTTAGTGGTCGAACCAGGATAAATACTGTGCCTGCTTCTCTCTTCTTAATCTCTTTATTTTATGCACCTTTATTTTATTGCATATTTATCCTTTGTTGTTTCTTAAGCTTTTCTTCTACATCTCATTTTTTCTGTGCTTTTATTTAATAGTTTTAATATTTGTGCTTTCACTAAAAGAGGTTTGCGAAAAGTTTTTATACTCAATTCACCCTCCTCTTGAGTACTGGAAGCCACTTGGCAATAAGTTGTATCAGAGCTAGACACTTGTATAAAGAGCTTAGCAGCTTCAAGAGAACATGGCTTCTTCAAATAGTTTTTCAGAAGGATCTTCCATAAACCAACCACCCTTTTTCAATGGGGATGGTTATGCATATTGGAAGGAAAGAATGAAAATCTTCATCGAAGCTATTGATTTAGATGTGTGGGATGCTATTGAAAATAGCGCATTTATACCTACGCATAAGGTCAATGGTGTAAGGACCAAAACACCAAGGAATAAATGGTCTGATGAGGACAAAAGAAAAGTTCAACATAATTTAAAAGTAAAAATTATTATTACTACTGCTTTGGGATATGATGGGTTTTTTAGAATTTCAAATTATAAAACTGCTAAAGAAATGTGGGACACTTTACAAGTTACCCATGAGGGTACTAGTGAAGTAAAGAGGTCGAGAATTAATTCTCTAACTCGTGAATATGAATTATTCAGAATGAACCAAAGAGAAAGCATTTAAGAAATGCAAAAGAGGTTCACCCACATAGTTAATCATCTTGCATCTTTAGGAAAAAGTTTTTCTAACAAAGATTTAATTAACAAAGTATTGAGATGTCTTAGCAGGATTTGGCAACCCAAGGTAACAGCCATATCAGAATCAAGGGACTTATCGACAATGACTCTAGCTACCCTTTTTGGAAAACTTCATGAGCACGAGTTGGAACTAAGCAGATTAAGTCAAAGTGAAGAAAATGATAAAAAGAAAAAGGGAATAGTGCTTAAAGCCACTTTCTCAACAATCGACAATGATGATGAAGAAGATGAAGAAGGCTCAGAAAATATCGAGGTAAACGAAGAAAATCTTAGTCTTTTAATTAAAAAATTTAGAAAATTTCTCAAAAAGAAGGGAATGCAAAGAAGACCTCCCTTTCCTCCGAAGAAGAATCATTGTCGCAACAAGGATCGCGACGGGACGACCGAAAAAAGCTAAAAATCAATGGAGTCACTACCAATGTTTATTTGAATTGGGAAAACATTAGAAAAATCCTTTAATCAAGAAACTGGTCTTTTGAAAATTGAGTTTGAATTTGGGAGTCGATTACAGGTAGGGAAGGTATTAGCACCCTACACTGCCCGTTTCAAGAACGGTACCTTATGTTAGTTGTGCAAAATTTAATGATCTCAAATATATTTATTTTTACCCCTTTTCAGAAAAAGAATTTGTAACTAAATTTTATTTTTCATTTTCTTATCTTTATTTTTATATTTTAAAAAAAGGAAAGAAAGAAAAGAAATAATCAAATTGTGAAATTTTTTTTTTGGCTTGACTGAAATGAATTTATGCTCCTACGTATCCCCTGGTGTAATGAGGAACTCAAAGTCACGTAGTTCTTTAAAAAAATAATTGTGGGTTGATTGATTTTAAAAAAAAAACCTAAAGCTTTTTTAAATTAAATTATCGACAATGAATTAATTCAAGCAACATGTGAACAAACATAAAAGTGAGGCACAACCCACAAACACACAAAATACTCAAATCAAAATCACCTTAACTCTCAATAATCATTTCTTATCACCTTTTTGACCCCCTTTCTATGTTTTATTTTTTATATCATTTTTTACTTTTTTTGTGGCATTTTTTTTGGTATTTTTATTTTTATCTAAGCTCCTACAATTTTGTTCTTACATTTTTATTTATTTATTACTTTCACTAAGTCACAAAAATTACTAAGCAAACTAACCTTAACCCAAAAAAAAAAAACCTTAGCTCACTAATTAAAATACTCTTCTAAAATCAACTCTTTTTCTTTTATTTTCTTCTTTCTTTTTTTTTTTTCTTTATATTGGTCCTTATATTTTTTGTTTTCTATTTTTTTTCTTTGTTTTTTTTTTTTATTTTGGCATATGAGTTAAAAAAAAAAATAGGAAGCCTTCTCTTTTAAAACAACAAAGATAGAGACTTTGTCTCTGTAACTGAGAAAACAAAATAAGAAGATGGAGGAACCTTTTGGGTTTTCGAAGGATGTGGTGATGGAGTACGACGGCTTGGTGGGAAGCGGGTCCGGTGGGTGCTGGCTCGAACAGAGCCGCGCGAACTGTGGCAGATCCGGTTGCTTACGGCGTCGAAGCCTCTGATTCACGGTGGAGCTCGTGGAGCGGTGGTGGTTGAGGTGTTGGTCTGAAATGGGCCGTTTGGGGTGGCGTGGTGCGGCTGGTCACGGTTCTGGGTTCGTGGAGATGAAGGTGGGTTGAGATGGTTAAGATGTGGAGGTGAAAATGGGAGGTGGATAGAGTGGATCTTGAGGTTGAAGATGGAGGAGCACGGTGGCGAGGTGGGCGATCTCGGAGATCCCAATTTCTGCTGGTGAACTTGCGTAGATCCGGTGTGGGTTTTGCACGGTGCACGGGGAGGAAGGGCGGTGAGGGGAGGTGTGTTGTCTAGTTAATTTATGGGTAGGTTAATTACTGAATTAACTTAGTTGGATGGTTGGTGGAGCTTGATGATTAATTAGATGGTGTGGAGGTTGAGGAAGCTTGGTGGTGATGGTGAGTTACTGGGTGAAGATGGTGAAGGTGAAAAGGAGTTGTTGGCTTGTTAAATTGGTGCACACAAGGTGTTTGATAATTTGTTTTTAAAAAAATTTTGGATGAGATATTGTGGGTGTATGTTGTTATGGTAATCAAGATGGAGGGAATTCTTGTGCGTGTGAAGGTGAGGTAGTGCGGGTGGGATTGTGATGAGGGGTGGTGAAAGTTGGTGGTTTATGGTTTGATGTGTGGTTGATGTTGGGTTGAAGGAAGAGAATGAAGATTTGGGTTGCAGTTCTGGTAATTTGGTGGAGATGGAGACTTGGGTTGGAGATAGAGGTGAAGAGAAAAAAAAATGGAGGCTCCCTGTATGAATTTTTCATCTGTGTTCTTGGAATCTGTCCAGGGAAATTTCTGTCTAGGGGAATTCCTCTCTGTGTTTTTTTGATTTCTGTCTCTGTGGAATTTCTCTTTGTGATTTTGTGATTTCTCTGTGAAATTTTTTCTGCGATCCTCTTTTTGATCTCCTTGAGATTTATAGGATTAAGCCTGCAAAATTTTCTCCCAAATTTTTCGATGATTGGGAGACAGTGGGAGACCAATGAAGAAAAAAAATCTTATCAAATTTTTCTTTTACAACTGGAAAACAGATATTGCCATTTGAATTAGGTTGAATAATGTTATAAAATTTAACACTACATTATATGATTGTAACATTTTTGGCTTTGCGCCCAACCACTCCACATGTCTTTCTTTTTTTTTCTTTTTTTATTTGATTTTTGTGTTTTATTTTATTTTTTTATTTTTCTGTTTTGCACTAAGTGCACTTTTTATTTTTTATTATTATAAAAAGATTTTCTATTTTTATTTTTACAAACAAAACAAAAAAATAATTAAAAAAAAAGTTCAAAACATTACAATAAAACATCAATTAATACAAACTCATTAGTTTTTATTAAATAGTAAAATAAAATTTTTATGGACAAAATTGAGTATCAACAGTTGCCCCCATTTGTTTTACATTTAAATTAAATGGAAAGCAAAGGAATTGATTCAATTTTGTCCATGAAGTTTGATGAAAAAGTAAAAAGCTTGTGGAGTCGGGTATCCGCTGAAACTTGACAGAAAATACAAAGCTTGTAGAGTCGGGTATCTGTTGAAGCTGGACAGAAAAGTAAAAAGTTTACAGAGTCGGGTATCCGCTAAAGCTTAACAGAAAACTTAAAAAGACTGACACAAAGCTTACGGAGTTGGGTATCCACCGAAACTTGACAAAAAAAGTACAAAGCTTGCGGAGTCGGGTATCCGATGAAGCTAGACAGAAAAGTAAACAGCTTGTGGGGTAGGGTGCCCATCGAAGCTAGACAGAAAGGTAAATAACAAACAGCTTGAGGGGTAGGGTGCCCATCGAAGCTAGACAGAAAGGTAAACAGCTTGTGGGGTAGGGTGCCTATCGAAGCTAGATAAAAAGGTATGGACAAAAAGGTAAACAGCAAACAACTTGTGAGGTAGGGTGCCCATCGAAGCTGGACAGAAAGGTAAACAACTTGTGGGGTAGGGTGCCCATCGAAGCTAGACAAAAAGGTAAACAGCAAACAGCTTGTGAGGTAGGGTGCCCATCGAAGCTGGACAGAAAGGTAAACAACAAACAGCTTGTGGGGTAGGGTGCCCATCGAAGTTAGACAGAAAGGTAAATAACAAACAGCTTATGAGGTAGGGTGCCCATCGAAGCTGGACAGAAAGGTAAACAACAAACAGCTTGTGGGGTAGGTGCCCATCAAAGCTGGACAGAAAAGGTAAATAACAAACAACTTGTGGGGTAGGGTGCCCATTGAAGCTGGACGGAAAGGTAAACAACAAACAGCTTGTGGGGTAGGGTGCCCATCGAAGGGGACAGAAGGTAAACAACAAACGGCTTGTGGGGTAGGGTGCCCATCGAAGTGGATGGAAAGGTAGAAAGCAAACAGCTTGGGGGGTAGGGTGCCCATCGAAGCTGGACAGAAAGGTAAACAACAAACAGCTTGTGGGGTAGGGTGCCCATCAAAGTTGGACAGAAAGGTAAACAACAAACAGCTTGTGGGGTAGGGTGCCCATCGAAGCTGGATGGAAAGGTAGAAAGCAAACAGCTTGTGGGGTAGGGTGCCCATCGAAGCTGGACAGAAAGGTAAAAGGCAATAGGCACAAGACCCTGACTTGTTGTAAAAGCAATGGGTGCGAAGACCAGAGAATTGAAAGGCAATGGGTGTAAGACCTTGTCTTGTCTTGGAAGCAATGGGTACGAGGACCTAAAAACTAAAAGACAATGCAAGGAGCCGAAAACGAAAAGACAATGGGTGCAGGGACCTGGAAAAGAAAAGACACTGAAGGCAATGGGTGCGAGGACCCAAAACTAAAAGGCAATGGGTACGGGGACCCAAAAATTAAAGACAATTGGTGCAGGGACCTAGAAAATAAAAGCAATACGAGGGCAGATAATCTTTGAAAGCATTATTTTTTTTATTTTTTTTATTTTTTTTATTTTTGTCTGATCTGTGTTTGCCCCCTTTTTTTTTTTTGAAAAATTCAACCTCTCTTTTTTCTCTCTTTTCCTTTTCCTTTTCCTTTTCCTTTTCCTTTTTTTTTTGAATTTTATTAAAAGTCCTTTAAACCAATGACAACCCGCAAATGAAAAGGCAATGAGTGTGGGGACCTAGAAACTAAAAGCAATGATTTTGGAAATACATGTGATGCCAGAGATGGTGCATGATGCAATGGATACAATGAATGTGATACCAGAGGATAATACATGTGATGCCAGAGACGACGCATGTGATGCCAGAAGTGACGCTTGAGGACAATGCATGTAATGCCTAAGATGATGCATGACGCAATGGATGCCCTACTGTAGAGATTCTCATGAACAAATTGAGTAAGCAAATTTGTTTTTGTTTTTGTTTTTTTTTGTTATTATTTTTTTTGTTTTGTTTTTTTTTTTCACATTAGAGCTTTGGTTCCACAACCCTTAAGGACTTTTTCCACAACAGGATCATGGTCAAATAGTAACAAAATACGTTGATTTGCTTTATGATTTGTCAGGTCATCCTTTCTTTTCTCATTAATACTCTTATTAGGACTTCATTGCGTTTCCCATGACCTTTCGAGATTGTTAAAGCAAATCTGAATGTTTTTGTAATATTGTCACATGTTTCACATCTCAACATAAAACTATCATGAAAATGCAGATTAGATCAACAATGGATTGCAACAAAAAGGGATTATTATTACAGAAAAGAACAGTACAAGAGAGAGAGTACAAAAGGGATCAGAATTGACAAGTTTACAAAAAAGATGTCAGAATGGAGTTTTCCAGCTCTTCAGTGGTATTCTCTTGGATGATCAGTGCTAATTTCCCATGCATACAACCTTAAACACCCATTTGTTTGTTTCCAAGAATATGATTTGATCCAGCTTCATATATTAGGAGTGTTTCTTGACAAGACTTCATATATTCAAACTGTCCCAGTTTGTGACTTCAGGCAAATCCACTTCTTCAGATATGTCAAGTACCATTTTTTAAAACCCTAACTTTTGCCTAGGTTGCTCTTTCGAGTTTTTAACCTAGCGGGTTGCTCTAACTTTTGCCTAGGTCTCCTTTTCAGGTTTTCAACCTAGCGAGCAATTTTTCTTTTCTTCTTCTTTTTTTTAAGCATAGTACATTTTGACTGCATCTGAATTTACGGGAAGTGGTAAATCTTCACCATCTATGTTTGTGAGAATCAAGGCTCCTCTCGAGAAAGCCCTTTTTACAATATAAGGCCCTTCATAGTTTGGAGTCCATTTTCCTCGATGATCCTTTTGAATGGGAAGAATCTTCTTAAGTACTAGATCTTCTTCTTGAAACTGTCGGAGACGCACCTTTTTTGCATAGGCTTTCATCATTCTCTTCTGATAAAGCTGGCCATGACACAGTGCAGCTAATCTCTTTCCTTCAATAAAGTTCAACTGATCAAGTCGAGTCTGGACCCATTCAGCTTCTTCTAATCCTGCCTCCATCAGCACTCTTAATGATGAAATTTCCACTTCAATAGGGAGTACTGCTTCCATTCCATAAACCAAAGAAAAAGGGGTTGCCCTAGTTGAAGTACGAACGGACGTACGATAGCCATGCAGTGCAAATGGTAGCATTTCATGCCAATCTTTGTATGCTACAACCATCTTCTGGATAATCTTTTGTTGCCTCAACTACCCCATTCATCTTAGGGCGATAAGGTGAAGAATTGTGGTGCTCGATTTTGAAATCCTCACACATCTCTTTCATTATCTTATTATTCAGATTAGTGGCATTGTCAGTGATGATATTGCTTGGTAAACCATAACAACAAATCAACTCCCTTTTGACAAACCTGATCACTACACTCCTAGTGACATTGGCATAAGAAACAGCTTCAACCCATTTTGTGAAGTAATTAATTGCAATAAGAATAAAGCGATGTCCATTTGAGGCCTTCGGTTCAATGGGCCCTATGACATCTATTCCCCACATCGAGAATGGCCAAGGTGCTGTTAAAACATTTAAAGGTACTGGTGGTGCATGAACCTTGTCAGCATATGTTTGGCATTTATGGCACTTCCTTACATAATTGAAGCAATCAGTTTCCATTGTCAACTAATAGTACCCAGCCTTTAGGATCTTTCTTACCATTGCGTGCCCATTTACATGAGTTCCAAAAGAACCTTCATGAACATCTCTAATGATTTTTTCTGCCTCCGTTGCATCAACACATCTTAGCAGCACCATATCGTGATTCCTCTTATAAAGCACTTCCCCATTAAGAAAGAAACCCATTGCGAGTCTTCTGAGGATCTTTTTGTCATTTTCTGAAGCAGCTAGAGGGTATTCTCTACTCTGGATAAAGCGTTTGATGTCATGATACCATGGTTTCCCATTTGGCTCCACTTCTACCATTTGACAATATACCGGTTGCTCACGACTTTCCAATTTTATAAGTGGCAAGTCCCTATCATTGTTTACTTTGAACATTGATGATAATGTGGCTAAAGCATCAGCCAACTGATTGTCTTCCCGAGGGACATGATGGAATGTGACTTTGTCAAGTTGTTCAATCAATTTCTTGATGTAAGCATGATAAGGGACTAATTTGGCATCTCGTGTCTCCCATTCTCCCTTTAGTTGATGAATGACCAAGGCGGAGTCCCCGTATACCTCAAGAACTTTTGCCTTTGATTCTATTGCTGCTTGGATTCCTATGGCACATGCTTCATACTCGGCTACATTGTTTGTACAATTAAAGTACAGGCTAGCAGTGATTGGGATGAAATTGTTCTTGGGTGAAATTAGTATGGCTCCAACTCCATGCCCCAATGAATTGGAAGCTCCATCGAACAACAAAGTCCATTTTTCTTTTTCCAGGGATTCTTCTTCTCCAAATAAAGCCATTATATCTTCATCAGGGAATTCACACTGCATAGACCTATATTCCTCCACAGGTTGACTGGCCAAGAATTCTGCAAGGGCGCTTCCTTTTATTGCCTTTTGGGTGACATAGACAATGTCATATTCTGATAGCAGAACTTGCCAACGTGCAATCCTCCCAATGAGAGCAGGCTTTTCAAAGATGTACTTGATTTAGTCCATTTTGGACACCAACCAAGTGGTGTAACTCAACATGTACTGCCTCAAACGGTGGGCCGCCCATGCCAAGGCACAACACGTGCGTTCCAACAATGAGTATTTTGCCTCATAGTTAGTAAATTTTTTACTTAAGTAATAGATGACATGTTCTTTTCTACCAGTTTCATCATGCTGTCCCAGTACACAGCCCATGGATTCATCTAATACAATCAAGTACATGATAAGAGGTCTTCCTGGCACTAAAGGTACCAAAACTGGGGGTTCTTGCAGATATTGCTTGATTTTTTCAAATGCTGCCTGACAATCTTCATTCCATTCTACGGTCTAGTTTTTACATAGTACCTTGAAAATTGGTTCACACGTTGCAGTCAATTGGGATATAAATCTAGCAATATAGTTCAATCTCCCCAAAAACCCTCGAACTTCCTTTTCAGTGCGAGGAGGTGGCATCTCTATGATTGCTCGAACTTTGTCTGGATCAACTTCTATCCCTTTCTGGCTAACCACAAACCCCAAAAGCTTGCCTGATCTTACACCAAAAGTGCATTTAGCAGGATTTAGTCTGAGCCTGAACTTTCTCAAATGTTCAAAGAGCTTTTGCAAATTAACAACATGGTCTTCTTCTGTTCTAGACTTAGCAATCATGTCATCCACGTAAACTTCTATTTCTTTATGCATCATGTCATGGAACAAAGTTACCATTGCCCTTTGATAAGTTGCTCCTGCATTCTTCAATCCAAAAGGCATTACTTTGTAGCAAAAAGTTCCCCATAGAGTAATGAATGTAGTCTTCTCCATGTCTTCAGGTGCCATCTTGATCTAATTGTATCCGGAGAAACCATCCATGAAGGAGAAAAATGAATGTTGAGCAGTGTTGTCCACTAGTACATCTATGTGAGGTAGAGGAAAGTTGTCTTTAGGGCTAGCCTTATTCAGATCTCTATAGTCAACGCACATTCGTACCTTTCCATCTTTCTTCGGGATAAGAACAATGTTGGTGATCCATTGAGGGTACTTTGCGACAGCAAGAAAACCTGCATCAAATTGCTTTTTAACATCTTCTCTAATTTTTAGTGATATCTCTGGTTTTATTCGTCTCAACTTTTGCTTGATGGGAGGATATTCTGGTTTTAATGGCAATTTATGTTCAACCATGCTAGCATCTAGCCCGGGCATATCTTGGTACGACCATGCGAAAATATCGCAATAATCAGATAAGAGCTTGACCAACTTGCTTCTCTCATCTTTTTTCATGGAAATGCCAATTTTTACTTCTTTTTTATCATCTTTCGACTCTAAATTAATCACTTCAGTTGGCTCTTCTTGGGGTTGAATTTCTTTGGCCTCTTGTTCCATTAATCTCATTAACTCAGGATAGGGTTCCCAATTGTCATCATTATCCTCATCAACATGATTAATGGGATGGTCAAAATCATATAATGGGGTCATAGCACTGTCATTTTCAAGAGAGTCACTTTTAGATCTGCATTTATTGGTATTAACACAAATAAAAAGAAGTAATGAATAAAGGTTAATGTAATGGTCGGGCAAAAAGCTAAAAAGAAAAGAAAGAAAAAAATGGCAAGATAATTTGAAAATACATTTATTGATAGTAAATATTAAAATGGAAACATGTGAGCCCGCTTTTACAACATATCTTCCTAAAGCCTTGGGCAGAGCTAAAGGATTAGCATTACAGAATTACTTTGAATCAGTTTCAAAGGTCATGAGAAAATCAACGAACTCCCAATTGTTGAGCTCTGCATCTGGGAAACAAGGGTACACCAAGTTGACACCATGATTGATGGGTTGATCATCTTCGATAGCAGTCACTTGGTTCAGAAATACCAATCCTGCACTTCAAAAGCTTTGACAGATGTCACAGATGGGGATTCCCTCAGCTTTCGGCTCCCGATTTTCCAACCGAGCCAACCTCCTTTCTTTTTTCTCTTCTATAACCCTTCTCTTATCAGCTTTGGTGGGTTTATATCCTAACCCGAACCTGTCTTTGTTTTCACAGGGTTATAGGAACTTCATAATGCCTTGTTCGTTCATTCCTAGTCCCTTGCCACATTGATATCCTCTTTCAAGCATGACTTTAGCCATCATCATGGATGCATTAGATGGCTGTGGCTTTAAAATTTGAGCTCCTTCTTCCATATAAGTGGCATTAACAATCTCCAGTGCTTGGAACACAGTTTCAAGAGCTTCTTCTGCAGCTTCAATGTAAGGGGTTGATAGTGGTTTACTTACTAATAGGTCTTCCTCACCCGAAACGATTACTAACCTACTACCAACTATGAACTTCACTTTCTGATGCAATGTGGACGGCACGGCTCCAGCAAAATGAATCCAAGGTTATCCTAAGAGACAATTGTAAGTTGGTGTGATGTCCATCACCTGGAAGAGTATATGAAAGGTAGTAGGTCTAATTCGAACTGGGATCTTAATTTCTCCTATTACTTCTCTCTAGGTCCCATCAAAAGCTCTTTGATGAACCTGCAAAAATTCATTTTTTTACGGTTCAAAATCTTGGGTTTTCATTCTCTTTTAATCTTTTTGATTGAGTTTATTCTCAAGTTTCTTTTATTTTTTTAGTTATTTTAATTTATGTTTTAATTGTGTGTTTTTATGTAATTTTGTAGATAATTACACATGGAAAAGACTGGCCATTTAAAGAAGCAGAAAATAATTCAGAAGCCCAGCGCTTGAGCGCTGGGCCCTCACCGCTTGAGCGCGCAACATGCGCTGGAGGAATCTTGTTTTAATGGGCCAGCGCCTGAGCGTTGAACAAGGAGCGCTTGAGCGCTGATTGCGTATCTGCACCGTAACTTTAGTGGGCCAGCGCCCTTTGGCGGCCGGAGAGTTAGCGCTGAGCGCCGAACACGTAACAAAGAGCGTGAATTTCTTATAAATAGAAAGTTACGTCAAATTTCAAGATACTCTGCAGAAACCGTCAAGACAACTCAAATCCTAATTTCGTGTGAGCGCATCAAGACTTGAAGATTAGGGATTCTCTTCAATCTTTCCACCAATTATCAATGGAGTTTGTCATCTTCTATTCTTTGTTTTGTTCTTTTCCTATGTGTAACTAACTTCCCCTCGTTAGGGGGACGATGGATCTTGATACTTTGATGATGTAATTTCTTTTATGGGTTTAATGCATGTTTTTATCTCATGATTTACGTGTTTATCTCTGTTCTTAATGCTTTTCTAAACCTGATCAATTTGGGAATGATAAATTGGGTTTATGTATGATTTGGGAAAATTTGCATGAACCTAGAACTTGTGATAAACACCATAATTTCTGCAATCGCTAGGGATAGACGTTGTGGGTTATGTGGTCTTTCTTTTAATTCCCTCGTGCTTGATAATGCCTTTCTAATTGGAGTTAGACTAAGGGATTAGTTAATTTCAATCAGTAAGATGATTAATATACCAAGGGATTGGGTATTAATTAATGTTGGGAATTGACCATGAATCATTGAAATAGAACATGTTTTAAACCAATATTTAGAATTGCATTTGAAAGAGTTCAAGTGAAGTCTGAACCCTAACACTTTCTTATTATTGATTTCATCTCTTGTTAAATTGCTTGATTTTACTTTGTTTAGTTTTAATTACTTTCTTTTAATTATCTTTATTTTCACTTTTTTCCAACTTCCATCTTTTGATTGGCTTAAATAGTGTTAATTTAACGAATTTGGTAATTGGCAATATAATCCTCGTGGGACGATTCTCTTTTCACTACTTTATTACTTTTTGCGATTCTAAGCACTTGCCGATTTTCAACATCAAGTTTTTGGCGCTTGCTGTTTGGATTATTAATTGCTAATATCAATTAGTAGTTAAAAGAGCACTAATTTAAGTATTTTTTTATTGTTTAATTTTATTTTAATTGTTTATTTTTAATTTTAATTTATTTTTTTTTAATTTTCTTTTATTTATAGATAAATATTTTTTTTAGTCATTTAATTTAATTTAATTTTATTTTTATTTTTATTTTCTTTCTTTACTTCACTCTGGTTTGCTTGTTTGTGTTTATGCAAGGTTCTTTGGAATCAGAAGAATTACTTTTTGATCCAGAGATAGAGAGAACTGCTAGAGCGAACAGGAAAGCAGCTAGAGAGAGGAAGAGACTTGAAGAAGTTGAGCAAAAGATGGCAGAAATTGTTGTAACTGCAGAGCAAAGACGTACATTGGCTGACTATGCTACCCCATCTGCTGAGAATATTTCTACCAGTATTGTGCGTCCTCGCTATTCAGCTAATAATTTTGAGATTAAACCAAAGACTTCTACACTAGTGCAGCAGAATCGGTTGGGGAGGCCATGCGAGAAGATCCAAACTTGCATATTGTGAATTTCTTGCGGCTCTGTGATACTTTTAAGTATAATGGCGTTACTGATGATGCCATTAGATTACGACTGTTCCCATTTTCGCTCAGAGATAAAGCAAAGAGCTGGCTACAAGCCCAGCCACAAGGGAGCATCTCTACTTGGGAGGATTTGGTTAACAAATTTTTGACTCGATACTTTCCTCCATCAATGTTTGTGAAGTTAAGGAGTGAGATTGCTTGCTTTACTCGGAATCGGGAGAATCTCTCATGAAGCATGGGAGAGATTCAAGGAGCTATTAAGGAGATGTCCTCACCATGCATTTGAGGTTTGGCAAAGAAAGTGCGATATTTTATAATGGGTTAAATCATTCCACAAGACTTATGGTGGATGCGTCTGCAGTGGGTCTTTAAACACTAAGACTCCCGAAGAGGCTCGAATTATTTGAGGTTATGGCCACTAATGAATATCGCTTGCCTAGTGGGAGAGCGTAGTCGACAAGGAGTGATGGAGCTTGGTACTTTCGATGCCTTACTTGCTCAAAACAAAAGTATTTCTCAACAGTTGGCCAACCTAACTAAGCAAGTGGAGAGCATGCAGGTAAATTCTGTGAACCATCAAAGGTTAATTTGTGACTTCTGTGGAGGTAATCATGCTAATGGTGGATGTGAAGTAAGCAATTCTGGTTTTAGTTCTCAAGAGCAGGTAAATTATATGGGTAATCTTTCCACACCTCAGGGTGTTCCATTTTCAAATACATATAATCCAGGGGTGGAGGAGGAATCATCCCAATTTTTCTTGGAGCAATCAAACAGTGCCATTGAATCCTCAACCAGAACAGAAGTCTCCTCTTGAAATTACAGTGGAGAAACTTTCTTTGCAGACCTCTGCTTTTATGCAACAGACTTCAAATTTTATGGAAGAGTCGAGGGCCAATTTTAAGAATCATGAGGCGACAATTAGAAGTTTAGAGAATCAAGTGGGGCAAATAGCAAAACAGCTTCAAGAGAGACCTCCAGGCACCTTCCCGAGTGATACTGTTGTCAATCCAAAGGAGCAATGTCATGCAATTACACTGAGAAGCGGCAAGACTTTGGATGGACCAGTTAAGGAAATTGATGTTCTTGTTGCAGATGTCCCATCTCAAGAGTGCTGTAATAAAGAAGCTAAAGAGGAGCAACCAAAGTGGCAGAGAAAGAAGAAGGAATGTGAGAAGAAAATAGTTGATCCTTCATTGTATGCTAAACTTCCTTATCCTCAAAGATTCAAGAAGGAGATTCAAGAAAAGCAATTCTCCAAGTTCTTAGAAGTCTTTAAGAAGTTGCAGATAAACATTCCTTTTGCTGAGGCACTTGAGCAGATGCCCTCTTATGCAAGGTTCATGAAAGATTTGCTCTTGAAGAAAAGGAAGTTGAAAGAAGATGAAACTGTGGCACTTTCTGAGGAGTGCAGTGCTATAATTCGAGAGAAACGCCACCTAAATTGAAAGATCCGTGTAGTTTCTCTATTTCTTGCACCATTGGCAACCGACTATTGAGAAAGCTCTTTGTGATTTAGGAGCTAGCATCAATTTAATGCCATTGTCAATTCTCCGCAAGCTTGGGATTGATAAAGTGAAGCCAACTACAATGTCTCTTCAACTAGCTGATCGGTCAATTAAACATCCATATGGTATAGTGGAAGATTTGCTAGTGAAGGTTGACAAGTTTATTTTCCCAGCTGATTTTGTGATTTTGGATATGGATGAGGATGCTGATATTCCTCTGATTCTTGGAAGACCATTCTTGGCTACTTCAGAGCATTGATTGATGTACCTAGAGGAGAGCTTATTTTGAGGGTAGATGGTGATCGTGTGACTATTAATGTTTTTGATAAATCAAGACTGACATCAGATCTCTATGCCCCTGTCAAATGCATTCAAGACAAGCCTCTACAAGATTTAGCTAATAAGAGTCCTTCATCATCAGTCAATGCTGATTTTTCTACTCCCAAGATGGTTGACGAAAAGGAGAAAGGACCTCCTCTTTCTCAAAGTGCTGCAATTGAAAAAGATCCTCCAGCTTCCACTGATTTATTGAAGATTGATTCAGAGGCAGGGATAGTGTGTGGAGGCAAAGAGCGATAAGAGAAAAATGTCATCCTACTTCTCTTGCTTCAAGCCACCATGACTAGTTATAAAGGCAACGTCGAGCTAATGACGTTAAACAAGCGTTTTTGGGAGGCAACCCGAATTTTCTCTCCTTTTCTCTTTTATTTTTATTTTTGTTTTTGTTTTTATTTTGTTATTTTCTTATTTCATTGACTAACATTTTTCTGTTTTGAAGTTTGCTAATGTTGAGTCGGCTTAGGTGCCTCCCCGAGTTCGAGCCTTTGTAAGGGGATGTATATAGCTATCGGCCATCAAAAAGATTTTTGTTCTTTCCTTTAGCTTTTAATTTTTGTATTTATTTATTTATTTTATTTTATTTTATTTCCATCATCCCTATTGTGTTTTGAGTCATTTTATGCATGCTTGGTGTGTTGAATTGAATATCCAATGATAATTTGAATTATGGATTGATTTGATTTCTTAGGATAGCACATGAGAATTTATGAGTTGCTTTTATCTCTATTGTTTCAATTGTGTATGGATGTTCTTCCCATTTTTATGATTGATAGAATTTGGATTTTAATTGCATGTCAAGCTTAGAGAAAGTTTATGGGATTGCATGTGTGTGGATGATTTGCATCTATAAGTTGTTTGATTCTCTCTTAAGGCGAAATCCTAGGCAGTGCATGATTAAGGAAATGATAAGGGCCTTCTTTGGACCGTTTGAGCCTTTCAAGCCAACTCAGTATACACAGTTTATCCTTAGGTCCCTTTTGCAGCTTTGTTATTGTTTGGCCTCTGTTTCTTTTCTTTACTCACATTTTTCTTTTTCCCATACCCACAAAAAAAAAAAAAAAAAAAATTCTCTTACATAACCTCTGTTGAGTGCATATTTTGTATTATTTTATTATTCAAGTCTTTGTTATTTTTGTGCATGAAGTTTTGTGGAGCTGAAAAATTAGAAAAAAAAAAAAGAAGAAGAAAAAGAAAGAAAGTTCACCCAAAGTATTGCAAAGAAATAAGTTTGGGGGTGGAGATTGTTGAAAAAGAAAAAGAAAAGAAAGAAAAAAAAAAATAAAGTGAATGTTGTGTTGATTCTTTTGCTCCGTTTTGCACTTGTCTTATATTTTGAGGCTTGAATTTTGAAATTTGCATGATTTTGTATCTCAACTTTTGTTTTCATTTTCCTATCGCTTCTTTCTTAATCCATACCATTGGCTTTACATTACAAGCTTATAAAGTCCCTTTTGATCCTTGGTTGTGAGTTGTTTACATTAGTGGAGAGAGAGATGAAAACAACCTTATGGATGTGGGTTTGATGTGCATTTGTTGTTTTATAAACTCATTTGGGCTTGTACTCTATGAGGAGATTGAGTCTGTCATTCATGTTTTTGGGAAGTCATTTGTGCATAAAAGTTGCATGTGAGAGACGATGTGATAATTGGATTGTTCATGTGTGATACTTTGGAATTAGATTTTGAATTAGTTTTTGAGGATATGAATGATCTTTAATACCCTAGATTGCCTTTTTGAGTCTGCTTTGAGTTTTAGTTTTGTTTTTATTTTGATTTTCTTTTACTTGAGGACAAGCAAAAGCTTAAGTTTGGGAGTGATGAACCCGCAAAAATTCATATTTTTACGGTTCAAAATCTTGGGTTTTCATTCTCTTTTAATCTTTTTGATTGAGTTTATTCTCAAGTTTCTTTTATTTTTTTAGTTATTTTAATTTATGTTTTAATTGTGTGTTTTTATGTAATTTTGTAGATAATTACACATGGAGAAGACTGGCCATTTAAAGAAGCAGAAAATAATTCAGAAGCCCAGCGCTTGAGCGCGCAACATGCGCTGGAGGAATCTTGTTTTAATGGGCCAGCGCCTGAGCGTTGAACAAGGAGCGCTTGAGCGCTGATTGCGTATGCTGCACCGTAACTTTAGTGGGCCAGCGCCTGAGCGCTGGAGAGTTAGCGCCTGAGCGCTGAACGCGTAACAGCAGCGTGAATTTCTTATAAATAGAAAGTTACGTCAAATTTCAAGATACTCTGCAGCAGCCGTCAAGACAACTCAAATCCTAATTTCGTGTGAGCGCATCAAGACTTGAAGATTAGGGATTCTCTTCAATCTTTCCACCAATTATCAATGGAGTTTGTCATCTTCTATTCTTTGTTTTGTTCTTTTCCTATGTGTAACTAACTTCCCCTCGTTAGGGGGACGATGGATCTTGATACTTTGATGATGTAATTTCTTTTATGGGTTTAATGCATGTTTTTATCTCATGATTTACGTGTTTATCTCTGTTCTTAATGCTTTTCTAAACCTGATCAATTTGGGAATGATAAATTGGGTTTATGTATGATTTGGGAAAATTTGCATGAACCTAGAACTTGTGATAAACACCATAATTTCTGCAATCGCTAGGGATAGACGTTGTGGGTTATGTGGTCTTTCTTATAATCCCTCGTGCTTGATAATGCCTTTCTAATTGGAGTTAGACTAAGGGATTAGTTAATTTCAATCAGCGTAAGATGATTAATATACCAAGGGATTGGGTATTAATTAATGTTGGGAATTGACCATGAATCATTGAAATAGAACATGTTTTAAACCAATATTTAGAATTGCATTTGAAAGAGTTCAAGTGAAGTCTGAACCCTAACACTTTCTTATTATTGATTTCATCTCTTGTTAAATTGCTTGATTTTACTTTGTTTAGTTTTAATTACTTTCTTTTAATTATCTTTATTTTCACTTTTTTCCAACTTCCATCTTTTGATTGGCTTAAATAGTGTTAATTTAACGAATTTGGTAATTGGCAATATAATCCTCGTGGGACGATTCTCTTTTCACTACTTTATTACTTTTTGCGATTCGGTGCACTTGCCGATTTTCACATCACTCTTACGATCATTGTACTTGGTTTCATATAAGTCCCATCAAAAGGCAACTTGGAGAGAGTTGATTTTGGCAACACATTCAAAGAGGAACCATTGTCAATGAGCACTCTAGCCATTATATGCTTTTGGCATTTGACAGAAATGTGTAGCGCCTTGTTGTGTCCCATTCCTTCAGAAGGTATTTCATCATCAGTGAAAGTGATATAATTATCAGCAGTAATGTTGCCAATAATACCGCCTAACTTGTCAACTGTAATGTCATGAGAAACATGGGCTTGATTCAGTATCTTCATCAATACTTTTTTATGCTTCTCAGAATTCATCAATAAGGACAAGAGTGATATCCTTGCAGGGGTGCAATTTAACTGATCTACCACTCTGTATTCACTTTGCTTGATGAACTTCAAAAATTCACAGGCCTCTTCATCAGATACCTCATTCTTATACTCATTTAGCTTTGTCAACTCTTCCTTTGCTTTCACATCATTTCCCATGGAAGTTTCTCCTACCTTGCTCTTCCCCTTACAGTTTCTTTTCTTTTCTTCTTCTTCTTGCCCTTTTCGTAGCTCCTCCAGAGTATAAATGAGACCACTTCGTGTCATCCCTCCGATCCCTGATATATTAGTGTCAACAGAGGTCGGACAAGATAAAACTTTTGGTTGATCATTTGTTGGATTGCTTCCAAGGATTTGCACATCATAATCCCACGGTACTGCCCTTGTGTTTTTGAATGGAAAAGGACTAGGAACTTGAATTGTGATAGGCCTTGGGCCACATGGAGATGGCGCAGCTGCAACTTCAGTGTAATAGATAACCAACGGTTTGATAGCCAGACTTGTAATGGAAGGGACTAGAGAGTTTATGGCTTGACCTTCTTGCAATTGTGGAATAGCATACTCATCCACCATGCTTATGCCACCATTGTCACATAGATGACCTATTTGCACTAATTGCATGTCCATTAGATCTTGGAGCATTTGTCTGAACTCACCACATTCCTCAATAGAATGCCCCACATTCCCATGAAGATTGCACATTATTTCATCCTCGTCGCCCCCTTTCTCTTTAATACGAGCTTCCTTCATCCCAGATTTGCAGAGCTCTTTAAAAAAGACCCTCATGGGGGTTTTGATATCTGCCACTCGTCTTATAAGCTACTAGGCAGAGCACTCCTCTATAGCATTGACTGTAGGATTCCCATGATTAGGCAAAGGGTTGTGGCCCACACTAGGAGTATTTGGCTTGAAATTCAACCATTTGGCGTTGATTAGATCTTGCACCTTAAACTTCAGCGCTTTGCAATTCTCTATGGAATGCCCTACGACCCCTGCATGGTAATCACATTTGGCATTTGGGTCAAAACCTTTAGGGTATGGGGGTTCTAATAACTTCATCGGGCAAGGAGCCAAGAGAGAGTTACGGATGAGTTGGGATAGTAATTCAGTGTAGGTCATGGGAATTAGGTCAAAGTGGACAAATTTCCTTTCTTGGTTATTTGGTGGTCTTCTTTGGTTTGTGTTTGGATTTTGGCTCCATGGTTGAGCTATTTGAGGCGGTAAGGCAGAGGGTGTTTGGTGTTGAGTGGGGGATGGTGTCTAGTAAGGTATCATTGGGTGGTGAGGCTGGGGGTAATGAGCTTGTGAAGCATTGGCAACATACAGGTGGTAAGGTTGGGGATGTGGAACTTGGGAGACATGAGCAAAGTATGGGTTATAAGGTATGTAAGGAGGTTGGAAGGATGGTTGAGTATTGCTAGGTGATTGGTTATGTTTCCCTTGGGTAAAGCTTCTTGGATCAAAAGTAACAGCATGAGTTTCTCCTTCTCTTTTCTTTCATGTTGGGGGCCTCTTGGCATTAAACATCCTTGTTGAACTTTCAATTATCTTCCCACTTCTCATTCCTTCTTTGACTCTTTCTCCAATGATAACCATGTCTGAAAAATTTGCTGACACACTCCCTATCATTTTGTCATAAAAGGGTTATTGCAGAGTGTCAATGAACGTGGCCACCATTTCTCTTTCTGTCAATGGGGGCTCTACCTGAGCAGCCATTTCTCTCCACCGTTGAGCATATTCCTTAAAGGTTTCAACATCTTTCTTAGCCATATTCTGCAATTGTAGTCTATCGGGTGCCATATCGATGTTATACTTATATTGCTTCAAGAAAGCATCAGCTAAATCCTTGAAACTCCTTATATGGGCACGCTTAAGATGTGTGTACCAATTCAAAGCTGCCCCAGTTAAGCTGTCTTGGAAGAAATGGATTAGCAACTTGTCATCATGTGCATGAGAAGCCATCTTACGGATGTACATGGTTAGATGGTTCTTAGGACAAGTGGTTCCCTTATATTTGTCAAAATCTGAGACTTTAAACTTTGGGGGAATCACCACATCCGGGACAAGACAGAACTCTGAGGCATCTAAAAGACCATAGCCACTTGCTCCTTCTATAGCTCGTAGTCTCTCTTCAAGAATTTCAAACTTCTCTTTGGACTGAGGATTTTCAGTAGAAGAATTCGTTGGATATTGTGGCATGAAAGTAGGAACAAGATGTTGCACAGGTGAGATTCCACTAGCACCAGGGTAATGAGCATGCGGTTGAGCTGTGCTTAATGAATTTGAAGCAGGCATGTTGCCATCAGAGGGATTGGAGGCCTGTGGTGGTACAAATCCGGAAAGGAGACCATATGGTGGGATAAAGAAAGGGAATGAGTGCTGTGTTGGCATGGCTTCACTGACATTTGTCTTAGTGACTTGGGTTTGAGAAGTGTTTGGCTGGTTTGAAGTTGGCGTTACTGCTGGGCTGGTATTATCAAGGGGGTTGGCGACTAATGGTGGTACATATCCTGGAGGAAGACCATATGGTGGGAATGATGACACCTGGTTTTCCTGCGAACTGGTGACCGAGGGTTGAGTGGTGTTGTTTGGATAAATGATGAGTGGTATCACAACCCCTTGAGGATTAAAGCCTTGGTATTGTAGAGGAATTGAAGTGAAACCAGGCGGGTGAAGAGGCGTGGCTGGATGTCCTTCGTTTGCCACTGAGGGATTCCCATCTGTGTTCTTTCTATTTTCCATGGACTGTAGCATCTCCATCATCTTGGACATTTGCTCTCTGAACTGATTCACTTCATCCTTCAACTCTTGAGTTTGTTCTATTTCATCCATGATCCTAGCTTGGGAACGAGTCCTATAAGGATGTCTTAGAGACAGTTTCTTTTCTGTATTCATTATTTGTTATCATTATTAGGAGCATGAAGAAGGAAAAAAATGCAAATAAAAGTAAAATTATACATGCAGAGACATGATCCAAAGCAGCAAACAACATCGATAAACCTCGTTCATTCAAAAGTGAAAGCTTTGAGGCCATAAAGAGTTAGCCTTTACAACATAATGATCATGCCACTCCTTAAGTCAAACTTGTCTTATTTATCTAAAGATGGAGACATTAGCTTTATAAAACAAGACAGAATGAATAAGGCTAACTCAATATTTCCATTAGAACCGAGGAACATTACATAAGTACTCCCAAAAACTAATTTTGGAAGTTTTCTTCAATGAAATTTGTCGAGGAAGTTAAGATCCTTCCTAACTTGGGTCAAAAGCTCTTGGGTTTCTCTTGGCATCAATTTAACTTCCACTTCGAGAATCTCTCTTGCCCTTTTCCTCGATCGATTAGAGATCTCCCTCACATTGTCAATTACCACTTTGGCCTTCCGCTCCATATCTCGACTCGCATTAATGTAGAAATCTTTTTCATCAGTCAAGAGAATAACATCATTCTCTAGTTTATTCTTCTTATTCTCTAAGGAAGCAGACCGTTCAACATGGTCTTTCAACTACTGATTCAAGATTTCAAATTCAGCCTTGAACTCCTCAAATTGGCCATTTTTCCTTTGAATAATTGTCTCGAGGACTTGACAAGTCTCTCTTAGCTTCTTTATCTCAATCTCCTTAGAGACTGCTTCCTCTTCTTGACTTTGTGTTCTCCTTATTGCGGTATCAAGTTGAGTCATTAAGGATCTTCTCTCAGTGGCCCACTGCTGATAAATGATTTCATACCGGCCTTTTGCTTCAGCGTGCTAGTCTTTGGGTTCATTAAACTGGTGCATTGGTGGCTCCGGGCTTTGTACCTTAGGAGCAAGGAACCCTTTCTTCCTAGCTTGCCAAAATGGATAATCTTTTGTTGTTTCAGACGAGGGGAGACCGGGCTTCACGCTTCTCGCATTTTTCCAATCTTCAATGACTTCTTTGATCTTGTGGTCAGTTCCTTCATCACCATATGAGAATTCAAATGTTGACAATCCATGAGTCATAAGAATGAATTGCAAGGAAGCCATCTGTCTTCGGGCTATAGCTGGAGCATAACCCACCACTCCCCATGGGCCAATAAGTGGAACCCAAGGTTTGCTTCCACATTTATATATGGTATAAGTGAGGGGAAACCACTTGGCCCTCCAGACCACTTCTTTTATTTCTATGAAAAAATTGATCCATTGCCTCATCGTCGGAGTTCGGGGAGGCCAATTGTCACGACCATATAGAGAGAGCGGGTGCTTAGGTATGACATATTATTTTAGATCAACTTCTGGATGGTTAAAGCACTTCAAGGTTGACATATGACTAAGCATCCATACTGTCAGCAAAGGTGCATATCCCCAAAATCTTCCTTTCTGATGGATTCGGCAATAATTCAGGGATCGAATTGTCTCAGCTAAAATTGGTGGAGCTGGGTGTACCCCATGCTCGATCTGCTCGAACAAATTGATCACATGTCCATCTATTTGATTTTTCCATCTCGGGAAAATTACTAACCCAGCGAGGGCTAGTGCTACCAAACCAAAGCCTTGATCAACTTGAGCTTCAATCATCCTAAGCAAGAACTCTGAATCTAGACTTTGTCCTCCATCCATCATGTACTTGTCCAATTCATTGGCATGAGTACCTATTAATTTGGACAGGATCCTTCTTGGCGTCTTCTTGGGGTCATGCGAGTACACTTTGTCTTTGGGCATGTCATCTCTATTAAGAAGCTTAACATATTCTTCAATCGTTGGCACTAAGTCAAATTGTTGGAAAGTATAACACCGATATAAGGGGTCCCAAAAATGAAGCATAGCTTTCAACATTTGGAGGTCAGGGGTGATGAACATAAGAGCTGCAATATCTCCATACTTGTCATTGAACTCTTCTTGTCTTCTCATACTACACCAGACATTACGGAGCCTCCTTAGGTCATTTTGCTCAAAGTCATGGCTCCCCATTAAGGGAGGTAAAGGAGTATCCCCGTGATGCGAACTATTTCCTTCCTTGGCTTGGATTCTTGCAGACTCTTCACTGATAGCCTGAATACTCTCTGCCACCTCAGACATTAGAGTCATCTTTCCTTTATTCATGCTTGAGGTTTATCAATATCTTCACAGTATTGAATCACACATGCAAATGCAAGGCATAACAAAAAGGGAGTTAGCAACTACAAAATAAAAGACAAATAGAAATTCCTCATGTGTCAGAGGAGAAGGGGATACCTAATCTTGGTGCCCGTCTAGCAAGATGGGTTCTATGAACAATGGTAGCTCTAAGGTTATATCTACAAGTGATGGCTTTGGTTCTAGATCCTTATCAGATAAAAGGTCCCCAAATTGCCCTTTGCTGTCACCAATACTTTGGCTAGCAAGAGTCCTCCATCCTCACCCATGATAGGTTACAAACGGAAAGAGTTCAATTTGAGTGAGGGGTTTTCATATGCCTGACCGGAGACCAAAGGTCTCACAAAGCAACACTACTTCGCCCTCTATCTAAGCCTACAAGGTACTGAGCTCGGGAATAGAGCTTGTGTGTGAAGTAAGTGATAGTGATGTATGTGTGGGAACATATGTACAAAAATTTCAAGAGACAAAATTACCCCCAACTTGCAAAAACATATATACAACAACCAACTAGTAATCATCTACCCTAGGGTTTCAACAATCAATAAAAAAAACACAAATATATATACAAATAAATCAAAGTAAACACATGATAACATTATCAGAAAAAAAAATATTTACAAACAAATAAGAAAACAGAACAAAGACAAAAATGGGTAAAATAAATAAATAGAGATTATTAAAAATTTGCACAACTAATAACGATAGGCCTGACTCTTTAAGTGTCCCCAGTGGAGTTGCCATCTGTCGCAACCGGGATCGCGACGGGACGATCGAAAAAAGCTAAAAATTAATGGAGTCGCCACCAATGTTTATTTGAATTAGGAAACCATTAGAAAAACCCTTTAATCAAGAAACTAGTCTTTTGAAAATTGAGTTTGGATTCGGGAGTCGATTACAGGTAGGGAAGATATTAGCACCCTACACTGCCCGTTCCAAGAATGGTACCTTATGTTAGTTGTGCAAAATTTAATGATCTCAAATATATTTATTTTTACCCCTTTTTAGAAAAAGACTTTGTAACTAAATTTTATTTTTCATTTTCTTATCTTTATTTTTATATTTTAAAAAAAGGAAAGAAAGAAAAGAAATAATCAAATTGTGAAATTTTTTTTTTGGCTTGACAGAAATGAATTTATGCTCCTACGTATCCCCTGGTGCAATGAAGAATTCAAAATCACGTAGTTCTTTAAAAAAATAATTGTGAGTTGATTGATTTAAAAAAAAAAACCTAAAGCTTTTTTAAATTAAATTATCGACAATGAATTAATTTAAGCAACATGTGAACAAACATAAAAGTGAGGCACAACCCACAAACACACAAAATACTCAAATCAAAATCAACTTAACTCACAATAATCATTTCTTATCACCTTTTTGACCCCTTTCTATGTTTTCTTTTTTTTTTATATATCATTTTTTTTTACTTTTTTGTGGCATTTTCTTTTTGGTATTTTTATTTTTATCTAAGCTCCTACAATTTTGTTCTTACATTTTTATTTATTTATTACTTTCACTAAGTCACAAAAATTACTAAGCAAACTAACCTTAACCCCAAAAAAAAACTTAGCTCACTAATTAAAACACTCTTCTAAAACCAACTCTTTTTCTTTTATTTTCTTCTTTCTTTTTTTTTCTTTATATGGGTCCTTATATTTTTTTGTTTTCTGTTTTTTTTTTATTTTGGCATATGAGTTAAAAAAAAATGGGAAGCCTTCTCTTTTAAAACAACAAAGACAGAGACTTTGTCTCTGTAACTGAGAAAATGAAATAAGAAGATGGAGAAACCTTTTGGGTTTTCGAAGGATGTGGTGATAGAGGACGACGGCTTAGTGGGAAGCGGGTCCGGTGGGTGCTGGCTCGAACGGAGCCGCGCGAACTGCGGCAGATTCGGCTGCTTGAGGCGTCGAAGCCTCTGGTTCGCGGTGGAGCTCGTGGAGTGGCGGTGGTTGAGGTGTTAGTCTGAAATAGGCCGTTTGGGGTGGCGTGGTGTGGTTGGTCACGATTCTGGGTTCATGGAAATGAAGGTGGGTTGAGATGGTTAAGATGTGGAGGTGAAAATGGGAGGTGCATGGAGTGGATCTTGAGGTTGAAGATGGAGGAGCGCGGTGGCGAGGTGGGCGATCTCGGAGATCCCGATTTCTGCTGGTGAACTTGCGTAGATCCAGTGTGGGTTTTGCACAGTGCACGGGGAGGAAGGGCGGTGAGGGGAGGTGTGTTGTCTAGTTAATTTATGGGTAGGTTAATTATTGAATTAACTCAGTTGGATGGTTGGTGGAGCTTGATGATTGATTAGATGGTGTGGAGGTTGAGGAAGCTTGGTGGTGATGGTGAGTTGCTGGGTGAAGAGGGTGAAGGTGAAAAGGAGTTGCTGGCTTGTTAAATTAGTGCACACAAGGTGTTTGATAATTTATTTTAAAAAAAATTTTGGATGAGATATTGTGGGTGTATGTTGTTATGGCAATCAAGATGGAGGGAATTCTTGTGCGTGTGAAGGTGAGGTAGTGCGGTGGGATTGTGATGAGGGGTGGTGAAAGTTGGTGGTTTATGGTTTGATGTGTGGTTGATATTGGGTTGGAGGAAGAGAGTGAAGATCTGGGTTGCAGTTCTGGTAATTTAGTGGAGATGGAGACTTGGGTTGGAGATAGAGGTGAAGAGAAAAAAAAATGGAGGCTCCTCGTATGAATTTTTCGTCTGTGTTCTTGGTATCTGTCCGGGGAAATTTCTGTCTAGGGGAATTCCTCTCTTTGTTTTTTTGATTTCTATCTCTGTGGAATTTCTCTTTGTGATTTTGTGATTTCTCTGTAGAATTTTTTCTGCGATCCTGTTTTTGATCTCCTTGAGATTTATAGGATTAAGCCTGCAAAATTTTCTCCCAAATTTTTCGATGATTGGGAGACAGTGGGAGACCAATAAAGAAAGAAAATCTTATCAAATTTTTCTTTTACAACTGGAAAGCAGATCCATTTGAATTAGGTTGAATAATGTTGTAAAATTTAACACTACATTATATGATTGTAACATTTTTGGCTTTGCGCCCAACCACTCCACATGTCTTTCTTTTTTTTTCTTTTTTTATTTGATTTTTTTGTTTTATTTTATTTTTTTATTTTTCTGTTTTGCACTAAGTGCACTTTTTATTTTTTATTATTATAAAAAGATTTTTTATTTTTATTTTTACAAAAAATAAAAAAAATAATTAAAAAAAGTTCAAAACATTACAATAAAACATCAATTAATACAAACTCATTAGTTTTTGATTAAACAATAAAATAAAAATTTTATGGACAAAATTGAGTATCAACAATCATTACAAAGGCAAAGGAGTTTCATCAACTCTAACTTGCTATGAATGCAGCAAACTGGGTCACATGAAAATGGAGTGCCCAGTTTACCAGAAGAAGAAAGAGAAATTTGAAAAGAAGCCCTTCAAGGAAAGAAAAGAAAGAAAACTACATAGCATGGGATGAAAACGACATGGATTCAATTGATAGCTCAGATAGCGAGGAAGCCCAACTATGTCTCATGGCCAAAGGAGAAGAAGAAGAAAGTGAAAATGAAGTAAGTTCTAATACTACTTTATTGCCTTCTTACGATGAGTTACAAGATGCCTTTGAAGAATTGCATGACAAGTCTTTAAAAATCACAAAATTAATTTCCTCTTCTAAGAAAATAATCTCTTCTTTAAAAAATCAAATTCTGATTTTAAACAAAGAAATAGAAGAATTGAAAATTGAAAATGAAACTTTGGGAATTATTGATGCATGCACAAATCATTCTTCACATGCTTCTACATCTCCATCTTGTTCTTCATGTCATATGCTTGAAAAAGAGATTGAAGACTTAAAAAATACTCTTTCAAAATTCACATTTGGTAGGGACAATTTAAATATCTTATTAGGAAAACAAAGAGTAGTTTTTCAAAAAGCCGGGATAGGTTATAACCTGAAAAATTAACAAAATTTGTATAAAAATTTCTTTGTGCATTCTAGTGTTTCAAGTAGTCCTTTTATTAAATATTTTTACTGTGGAAAGAAAGGACATAGTACATTAACATGTAATGCAAGGAAAAACATTAATACAAAAATTGGAACGAAAATGGTTTGGGTTCCCAAGGGTACTATACCCAAAACTGATACACAAGGACCTAAGAAAGTTTGGGTACCAAAAGTTTAAAACTAAACATGTGTTGTAGGTGTACTTGAAAGTCAGGAGTTCAAATTGGTATCTCGATAGCGGCTGGTCCAAGCACATAACCGGGGACGACTCAAAATTCACTTTGCTCATTCCCAAGAATCATGGATACGTTACATATAGTGATAACAACAAAGGAAAAATTCTTGGAATCGACAAAGTTGGTAAGAATCCTAGTTCCTCTATTGAAAATGCATTGCTTGTTGAAGGCTTGAAACATAACTTGCTTAGTATTAGCCAATTATGTGATAAAGGAAATAGAGTAATTTTTGATTCAAATTGTTGCATAATTAAAGATAAAAATGATAAGCATGTTAAGTTTATTGGTCATAGAGTAAACAATATTTATATGATTAGTCTTGATGATATATCTTCAAATGATGCGAAATGCCTTTTAAGTAAGAATGATGATTCATGGTTATGGCATAGGAGAATTACACACATTCACATGGATCACTTAAAGAAGTTGGTCTCTAAAGAGCTAGTAATTGGACTATCCAAGCTTAATTTTGTAAAAGATAAATTATGTGATGTATGTCAAAAGGGTAAACAAATAAAGGTATCTTTTAAAGCAAAAAATATAGTTTTAACTACTAGACCTTTACAACTTTTGCACATGGATCTTTTTGGACTATCTAGAACTATGAGCTTTGGTGGGAATTACTATGCTTTAGTGATTGTGAATGATTTTTCTAGGTTTACATGGACTTTATTTCTTGCAAACAAAAATGATACATTTCTAACTTTTAAAAGACTTGCCAAAGTTATTTAAAATGAAAAAGATTTTTCAATTTCCTCAATAAGAAGTGATCATGGTGGCGAATTTAAAGACAATATTTTTAAAAATTATTATGATGAACATGACATTAATCATAATTTCTTTGCCCCTAGAACTCCACAACAAAATGGAGTTGTAGAAAAAAAATCGTTCTTTAGAAGAAATGGCGAGAACTATGCTTAATGAGACTGCTCTTCTTAAGTATTTTTGGGCGGATGCTGTAAGTACAGCTTATTACGTAATGAACAGGGCCCTTATAAGGCCTATTTTAGAGAAAACTCCATATGAGTTATACAAGGGAAGAAAGTCAAATGTTTCACATTTTCATATTTTTGGTTGTAAATGTTTTGTTTTAAATAATGGAAAAGATAACTTAAGCAAGTTTGATGCTAAGTCTGATGAAGGTATATTTCTTGGTTACTCCAACCATAGTAAGGCTTTTCATATATATAATAAAAGAATTATGACTGTCGAAGAATCTATTCATGTTGCATTTGATGAAACTGACCCAAATAGATCGAGAAATGATCTTGTTATTGATGATGTCGCAGAAATCTTAGCGGAAACTCATTTGGGAAGCAAAGAAAAATAAGTCAAGGAGCAAGAAGATAAACAAAGACAAGAAGATCCACAAGTCTTGGAACTTCCCAAAGAATAGCAGACTTCAAAATATCATTCCCTTGATCAAATAATAGATGATGTCTTTAAAGGTGTAAGTACTCGAAATTTCCTTAGAAATGCATGTAATCACTTAGCCTTTGTTTCTCAAATTGAACCTAAAGATATAATTGAAGTCTTTGATGATGAACATTGGATCTTAGCTATGCATGAGGAATTAAATCAATTTGAAAGAAATCAAGTTTGGGATTTAGTTGCTAGACCTAATGATCATCCTATAATTGGCACAAAATGTGTTTTTAGAAACAAACTTGATGAAAATGGATTAATAACTAGAAACAAAGCTAGGTTGGTCACTAAAGGTTATAATCAAGAAGAAAGAATAGATTATGAAGAAACCTATGCACCTGTAGCTAGATTAGAAGCTATTAGAATGTTACTAGCATATGCTTGCATCATGGATTTCAAATTATATCAAATGGATGTTAAAAGTGCTTTTCTTAATGGCCTTATTCAAGAGGAGGTATATGTTGAACAACCTCCAGGTTTTGAAAATCATGAACTACCTAATCATGTTTTTAAACTTAAAAAGGCTTTATATGGCTTAAAGCAAGCTCTTAGAGCTTAGTATGAAAGGTTGAGTAAGTTTCTTTTAGAAAAAGGTTTTTTAAGAGGAAAAGTTGATACTACCCTTTTCATTAAAAATAAAAAGCATGATATTCTTATTGTGCAAGTATATGTGGATGATATTATTTTTGGTGCTACTAATAAATCCCTTTACAAAGAATTTGCTAAGACAATGCAGAATGAATTTGAAATGTCAATGATGGGAGAGTTGAATTTCTTCCTTGGACTTCAAATCAAGCAAACAAATGAAGGGACATTCATAAGTCAAACCAAATACTACAAGGAATTGCTCAAAAGGTTCGAAATAGAAAATGCTAAACACATGGCCACTCCAATGGGCACTTCTTGCTATTTGGACAGAGATGAATGAGGTAAATTAGTAGAAATAACGAAATACAGAGGTATGATTGGATCTCTCCTTTATCTTACTGCTAATAGGCTAGATATTATGTTTAGTACATGCATGTGTGCTAGATATTAGACAAACCCTAAGGAATCTCATTTAAGTGCTGTTAAACGAATAATGAAATACCTAGTAGACACTTCACAAATGGGCTTGTAGTACCCTAAGGGTGCCTCATGTAGCCTAATAGGCTATTCTGACTCTGATTTTGCTAGATGCAAATTGGATAGAAAAAGTACTAGTGGGACATGCCACTTGCTTGGTAGTTCTTTAGTTTCTTGGTATAGCAAGAAACAAAATAGTGTGGCTTTGTCTACCACCGAGGCTGAATATGTTGCAGTCGGGAGTTGTTGTGCTCAAATCCTATGGATAAAGCAACAACTTCTAGATTATGGTCTTTAACTTAATCACATCCCGATAAGATGTGATGACATTAGTGCAATAAATCTCTCTAAGAATCTCATTCTGCATTCCAGAACAAAGCATATAGAGATAAGACATCATTTTATCAGAGATCATGTACAAAAAGGGGATTGCATTCTTGAGTTTGTTGAAACAACTAAGCAACTTGCAGATATCTTCACTAAACCCTTAGCAAAAGAATCATTCTTTTATATTAGAGGAGAATTGGGCATAATTGATCAATCCAATATATAATTGTTTGTGTTTATTGCTTAAATATTACTTTTATCTCCCTTAAATCTTTTACTGACTTAAGCTTCGGAGATATCCCAAACCTTGTTTTGCAGGTATTTTATTTTTTGGGCAAGTTAATTCTCTTTTAAATCACATTCTGAACGTATGCTTTATTGTGCCTTTTGATAGTTTTATTCGAATAAATCTAGGCTTATTCGAATAAACTGACTTCTATGTCAGTTCTGTGTTTGCTGTGCTCTCTGTCTATTCGAATAAAATTTAGATCATTCGAATAACCAGAGACTTGTTTTATCAGTCATTTACTTATGCTATTTGTCTATTCGAATAAAATCAAGCTTATTTGAATAACCAAAGACTTGGTTTCTCAGTTTTACTTGGCTACTTTTTGCCTATTCGAATAAAACTTGTTAAATGGCCACAACATTTAGCCTTCCCTGATCCTTTATTCGAATAGGATCCTCCTCTATTTGAATAAAACCCAGCAGAAACCTTTGACCCTTGAGTTTCTACAAAGGTTGATTCGAATACACCTCTTAGGTTATTCAAATAAACACGGGCCTCTCTTTAAAAGGCCCCTACGCGCCAAACCGTCTCATTCCCTGCTCTTCTCTTTCACTACCCATGCCTCCATTTCTTCTCTGCTATCCTCCACCATTTCTTTTTCTCTCTCTCTCTCTCCACTAACCCTCCAAATACCATGGCCTCTTCTTCTACACGTCCTCGCACGAAGACTGCACCTTGCAACAATCCGCTTAACTTGCGAAGACTTTCCTCTAATGAAGAGCATCGTGGCCGCTTCATTACGTGCTTCTGGGAGCGTAACCTTGTCCAGCCCAAATACCTTGATCTCTCCTTCTTTTAGCAACATAAAGGCTTCGACTTTCTGACCCCGTTGCAAAACCAGGGGGTTCTTCAACTCTGTTCTCACCAGGCTACCCTTTACCCAGCTCTGGTGAAGATGTTTTTCTGCAATCTGGCATTTGATGGCCAGAACCTCATCTTTGAGATCTGCGATCAAAACATCATCATCACTCCGTAGGACTGGCAGACTCTGTTTGGGCTGCAGTTCATCGGCACTCTCGTTGAAGATGATGATAACCCCTTTCTTGAGGATTTCAATAGGATTCGAGGGATTGAGGACCTACTGAAACCTGGTCTAGCCTTACCTGACTAGGGCCTCAAGGGTGGCATGCTGAAGAGCCAAGATAGGCTTTTGCATTATGCCTTTGCTCACATTCTAGCTCCCTGCGGTGGTAATTATGCCTACCTCAATGAAGATGACATCTTCATGCTATGGATCCTGAAGAGTGGTCATCAGATCAACTGGCTTATGTTTATCAAGAAACACATGATGAGAGCCAAGGGCAAGGAAAAATCTGACTTGCCTTATGGTATTCTCATCACTACCTTGCTCAGCAAGTATCCTCAGGTCTTGGAGACTGAGCGAGCCATCGCCTTGACTCATCACAATGTCTTCGGCTCCCACACCTTGCATAAAATGAAGATGATCGAGACTGATGAAGGCTGGGTGTACCTAGATGAGGTTGATGATGAGTTTGACCCTGCTGAAGCCCCTGCTGTCCCTGCTGCCCCTGCTCCAGTCACTTTGGAGCAAATCATGGTTACCTTGCATGATAACCGTGCTTATATGGAACACACATTTTCTATTCTTTTTGATAGAATAGAAAGTGTTAAACGTGAGGTTGCTGCCTTACGAGCTGCATCACCTGTCCTTGCACCTGCTTCTTCACCTCCGCCACCAGATGCTTATTTTCTAGGAGCTTTTAGTTCTTAGGATCTTTGTTTTTTTTTTTTTGCCTATGTTTTATTTATTTCTGGCTCTTGTAATTACATCCTTTTTGATTAATGAATAAATAAAGTTTTTGATGGCCTTGCATTGATATGAGTATGCTCTTCAGTTATTTGGTTCTTTTTATGCTCTTATACTTAAATATCTGCCTATGGTACTTACCCTTCCTTTTTGCTCATGACAAAATGGGGAGAAAAATTTGACTTTAATTGAGAAAAGACAGGTAAAATTAAAAAGAGTTTGGATTCCACGTGAAAGGGAGAGCTGCGCACATCTTTGATAAACGTTACCTCTTATAATTAAAGAGGGGGAGTAAGCTTTTAATACCTCTTTGTGTATTCCAATTATATGCACTAACTCTTTTCTCATTGATAGTTTGTCATCATCAAAAAGGGGGAGAATGTGATTGGACATATGCCTTTGAATATGTGTTTTGATGATAACAAACGTGAAGACAAAACTGAAGATGATGGAAATACCAAGTCCAAGATCTTATAAGAATAGCTTTAGGACTTAGAGTCTTTTTGTACGGAGCTTACTTTAATATCTTACTATTTTGAAAGAAAAGATAAAATTGACCTTAAAAAGAAACTTAAGTGTTTTTAAAATAATTTCCTCAAAACTGAATTTTTATTGCTTTATTCAAATAAAGCTTTCTCTATTCGAATAAACCATGCTACAAGTTTGAAGTTTTTAAATTGCTATTCGAATAGCAGGTTAGCTATTCGAATAAATGAGTTTCTCAGTAATGTTTTGATAAAAACATTATTCGAATAACCTAGCTATTATTCAAATAATCCTTTCCCTTCAGAACTCTGATTTTAACAGAGTTATTCGAATAACACATTGGTTATTCGAATAACCCATATCAATTTGTTTTTCACGAAGCTTTTATAAACAATTTTATTCGAATAACACCTAAATCTATTCGAATAAACACAGTCTTTTACGTATACTGATATAGAAATATATTTTGAAATCATGAGTTTTAATTACACCCAACGGCCATTTCTTTGAAATTTCTCTATAAATAGAAGTCTTAGGTCATCTCTAAAATTGCCTAACACTCTGAATTATTTTTTATTTGCACTAACTCGTGAATTCTTTTTCTACGCTCTTTTTCGATTAAAACTTTGAGATATTTCTGTGAGAGCTCCATTAGCACTTCAATTTGTATAATTTGCTCTGAGTGGGAGTTTCTCTTCATCTATTTTATGCTATACTGTAAAGTGGGTGAGGTATCCCTCTAAGGTTTGTGTAAGGGTGAGGTATCCCTGCAGGCTGAGACTTTAGCACAAGGGTAGAGTTTCCCTGTATGTAAAAAGTACTCTTTTGTGTAACGGTTGCAAGCACCTGTTGAAGCTTGTATACATAGTAAAAAATCTCGACTATTGTTTCGAGGACTGGACGTAGACCACAAGTGGGTTAGTGGTCAAACCAGTATAAATAATGTGCCTGCTTCTCTCTTCATAATCTCTTTATTTTTACGCAGCTTTATTTTATTACATATTTATCCTTTGTTGTTTCTTAAACTTTTTTTTCTACATCTCGTTTTTTCTGTGCTTTTATTTAATAGTTTTAATATTTGTGCTTTCACTAAAAGAGGTTTGCGAAAAGTTTTTATACTCAATTCACCTCCCTCTTGAGTACTGGAAGCCACTTGGTAACACAAGTAGGATGTTTGTGCTTCGATTTCTCCTTCAACGAATAATGGTTTGAGTGTGGAAAAAAGAAGTATTTCGATCCCTATACTTCACCCATCACTTTTTGGACTTTTGAAACTAACTCATTTCCTCTTGCTTTAACACGTCATTATATTCTTTTCGCAGGTCACACTCAAGAGAAATGAGGCACATAGAATCACAGTGGTCAAGTTTTTCCTAGACTATTTTAATCCTTGCCTCCAATTGTCTCTTCTGACAAAAAACATTGCCAAAAACCACTTGATTAAACTTCAAGGCATCATCCCTTATAGAATCCAGTCCAGAAATAACATATTCATTCCTTCGACTCCAAGCTTCGTGAACAATACCATCAAATTCAGAGTGAGAGACCCAAGCAGCTTCAAAATGGAATGGTATCTCTCCTATTCTCTTGTGTAAGGCCCCACACCTTATCAATAATAGGTTGTGATCAGAATAGAGTCTCGGAAGGACTTCGACATGAGCTTCAGGGAAAAATGTGTGCCATAGACATTCACTGAAGCCCTTATCAAGCCACTTAGAAAGCCTGTGAACTCCATGTACATTTTGATGACAAGTGAATTACCCACCCATTGCACCAAGATCCACAAGCCCGCAAGCATCAACCGTATCCAAGAACATGTTAGCTTAAACTCCAGGAAATTACCTCCCTTGACTTCAGAGGGGAAGAGAATGTCATTAGAACCACCCAAGAGAAACCACAGACCTGAAACCGGCTGACGAAGGTAGCATAAATGATTCCAAAGCAACCCACACATAGTATAAATAGGACTAGCATAGATTACTGTGCATATTGAGTTAATGTGATTATATAGTAGAAGTGTAGATAAGGCATCCCTTCCCTAAGTTGGTTAGATTGCTCGAACAAAGGAAGTTATCTTGTCTTGCAATGGCAAAAGAAAGAGATCTCATTGCGAAATGGGAGGAAAGGAAAAATTATTTACTTATGAGATTCGTTGAGTAGGCTTGCTTTAGTTGTTTGCTATAAGATAATTTAGAGACTGTTAAAATATTATTAAAAATATATTCTTAGAACCACTATTAAGATAAACATTATGTTGGGTTGGAGATAAAAAAGGCAACACTCACTACAAAAAATTATGTATTTTGTGATGGTTTTCTTATGGCGGCTCTTATAAATTACCATATTATACAATATATTATGGCAGTTTCCAAACTGCCATATTTTATATACATTATTCAACAATTAATAGAATAAAGTGGTGGTTTTATAATTACAATTTTTCTCTTCCAAAAATATACATAAATAAAACAAAAATTCATAACCACTATTTTTTTCTTTAAGTTGATCCTTATTTTTGAAACCTTCATTTCATCAGACCTCTATCATTTCAAATCCCCCACATCAAACTAGTGACCCTAATGAACTAACCACCTAGCGGTGGTGAGACCTAGTAAGTGGCAATGAGACAAAGCTAATAATGGCAAGACTTAGTGATTTCCCCATCGTGTTGGTGGATGTACAAACATTTTTGAAATTACAAGCCCTAACATCTTCCCTCTTTCTTGATACTACTTTATCTCTGAAATCGCAAGCCATACATACCGTGTGGACGTGTGGCTTTGATTAGGATTTGTTTAGTTTCTGATTCCATTATTTCTAACTTCAATTAGGATTCAATTAGGATTTTATTTCTATTTATTTCTATATGAAATCATAAGCCACATATATCATGTGATCACAGTCCTTGGAGCTTGGATGTGAGTCATAGGAAGCTGCAAACTTAGGTGCAGGTGGTCTTAGTTTTATGCTAGCGGCTAACAAGCATTTGTGGAAACAGACTCCAAAGGCATTATGACTGAAGAATGGAAAGAATCTGTGGGAAAGAATCCATCATTACTAAAGAACATGATTCAGATAAAATAGTTTTTCCAAATTTGTGCTTATGAGCATTTGGCATAATCAACTTATATGATTCTATGATTCAGATAACTATTGAATTTAACTAGAACTTTTGTATTATCCACATATAGTTGATAATGCTACTTGGAATTACAAATGAAAATCTCATACTTATATTGTGTATATTTGTTGAGAGAAAGTACATATTTCAAATGAGAGCCTATTTCTTATTAGAACTCATCTTTGTATTTTCAGTAGCATTAGTCATGTCAATATGATGAAACTTTTTTTTATCCTTTTCTTCATTGGGATAAACAATCCTCGAGCATTACATGACCAAATATCTTGATTGCTAGCTTTTGGAAGTTCATTTAGGCAGTGGATTTAAGAATAGTACAATAGTTGACAAACTCAAGGATATGTTTGTTTAGCATTAAATCTTCATCTATAACTATGGTCATGTCATTCACAATAGCTCCTTTGTATAATTGGATGTTCTTCATTGTAATATTTGTTTGTCTATGCATGAATCACCTAGACCTGAATTCTGGTTACAAGGTTTATCTCCTCTGATCGATTAATTGATGGCTTTTGTATGATAAACAACATTGAACACAAGCATGTGCTTCCATTTTTTTTTTGTCATCAATGTGTTACTAGTATCATTGTTGTAGTTGGTAGTGCACCCAACTTTGTCCTCTGAAGCAGTGGCTTTTGGTTTGCTTATGGGAAAACTAATGCTTTATAACTACAATGAAGGAAATATTCTTATCGTTACTAACTTTTTCCCTCAATAAGTTTGGTTTAATTATATATTATAAATATTTCATTGGATTACTATTCAAAGCAAGAAAATTAAGGATAATACTATGATTGTAACAATTGATATGAAGCATTGCCGCAAACCACTCAATATAAATTCTGTGCTTTTGAATACATTTTGTGTTTGTGTAGATGAATCGACAATAGATAAGTATTTTAATGTATCATTTACATGATCTTTTTACCTAATTATAGTACATTTTCTTTTTGACAGAACCAAGAGAGGGGCGAATTAGTTCTATAGGGTTCAATAACAGAAATTTTCAAAATTAAACAACAATTGCAATACAAACACAAGTAGAAGTTGAAAGTAAAGAGGAAAAAGTTAAGAGAAATATATAAATGAATCTTATACTAGTTTGACCACAATTTACGACCTACATCCAATCCCCAAGCAAATGCTCGAGATTTTATTCACTTATCGAATTTTCTCTTACAAGGACTCCAACAAACCTTCCTCTACCTTAGCCTCAAAGCAGAATTACAATGGTTTCTTTCACCAAGGATACCATCAAACCTCCCTCTACTTCTACCCCGAAGAAGAGTAATAATATTAAAGAAATGCTACCCATACCCTTTTCTTCTCACAAGAACAAGGTTTTAACTTTCAAATGTTGTGATTGCTCTTATCAATGAGCTACAATAGGTTTTGGACTCTCTCTCTAGAGTGGATACATAAGTTTAGAATTAGCTAAGAGGAAAGAAAAACAAAGGTTGTAAGGTTGCAACACTTCCTCACTTTTGTTTTGAGCAATTATATTTATTGATATTCTCCAATGCTTCCTATTTGTAGTGGAAGGCATCCTCCTATTTTTCTATCCATTGGAGATAGAGAAAATTAGAAAAAATTTGTGGGAGTTAATTCCATATAAAAAAGGCATAGGTGCTTATTCTGTTCTTTGATAGTTGCTCCTTTGCTCAGTAGTCGCTCTAATTGTCACTCATTTTCTCTAGTTTATGTATGACAACAACTAACTAACATTTTGAATGTTGGAGCTTTCAATTTCACTTAATAGTGCTTGATCAAATCATAAAGAGTCATAAAAAGATTGTCTCTAACAGCTACAAACACTCCATTCAATGCTTTTAATACACCTTCCAATATAAGAATCAATCACATGTTAAAATCCTATCAACCTTAAATTTGAAATTCAAATATAAGGCACATGTTAAAAACCATCTTTAACATTTAACCAACATTAAGGGATTTAAATAAATCAATCTCTACTAGTAAGGGGGTTTGAATAAATCAAATACATGCTCAAATAACTTAATTTACATATCATCATTAAAACTTAAACCCAACTTAAGTAGGTCCTACCTTCTTACCATTCTAAAAAATGTTTATCTTGGTAGTATAATTAGTTGGAAACTAGAATGATGTTCCTCTTTTTCTTTTTAAGGAGAACTTTATTACATTCACCTTCCTTGCATAACAACTTACTCAAAGAAAAATATTTAACACATAATATGCTTCAAATATATATTTAATTGAGTAAAAGTAACAAAGAAGCATGAGTTGATACTAGTTTTACCAACTCCAATGCTTATTCTTTCTCATTGTCTCCAATGTGATAGTTATTCCTTGTTTGAGCTTGTGGGAGACAAAATTGACTAACTCTTGCGCATCCAATATCAAGGAATCATTGTTCCTTGATACTTGTCTTCAAGCACACCTACAAGATAGATTTCACCTTTGGTATCTAAATTCTCTTAGGTCCTTGGGGGCTAGAGCTTGAAAAACTAACCTTAGTAACTTTAGGAACCCTCATCATCATAGAAGTATTTTTCTTCATAGCACATGTATGTGAGATGTGTCTTTTTTTTTCCACAATAGTTATAAGTCACATGTGGAGTTGTAGAGACACTTGCTTTCAAAAAAAATTCTTATAGTATTTTTCATTTTTGCATTGATTAAATCATATTCTAACTTTATCAAAAGAACATTTTTGTTTAGCTAAGAGAATATCCAAATTTTCTTTTCATTTTACAAAGTTGGCAAGGTCTTTAGTACGCTTCTCAACCTTTTTATACAATAAAACATTTTCGTTAATTAAATTTTATTCATTTTTATTTGAAATAACTTCTATATTCAAAAGCTCCACTTCTTTTCTCAATTTTTCAATTTCCACTAAAGCATTATCATATTTTTATTTCAAGGCAAAATATTTTGAAGAAAATTTTTGAGAATGCTCAAGAACTTGTTCAAACATTTAATTTAGTTCATCATATGTATAAGCAAAGTTTTGATCATTTACCTCATCATGACTTCTTGCCATGAAACACATATTAGCAACTTCTCATTCATCTTCAAGTTCACTTTCTGATGAGGAGTCATCATTATCACTCCAAGTAGAGTTTGCCATCATTACTTTCTTCTTGGTAGGTTTGTTTAGGAATTTCTTCTTGATGCCGGGCCACTCAGATTGTAGTAACCAACTTCTTTGCATCCATAGCACATTATTTGATCTTTGTTGAACTCTTCATTTTATGGATTCCTTTTAAATTATTGCTATATTTTTGCTTTAAACTTCTTCTTGTGAAGTTTGTATAGCCTTTTTGTGATTAAGGCAATTTCTTCATCTTAATTCATCATAGGAAATTGTGTTGATGTCTCATCCTTCTTGAATCACATCCACATTTGATTTCATTCTATGGTGAGGCTTCTTAGTATCTTCCTTACCAACTCTATCCATTTAGATTTTCCCAAGGGCATCAAGGGTGTTGATTATGTTAGAGAACCTCTCGAACATCTCATCAATCTTTCCTTCCTCTTTCATATTAAACAACTCATACTCATGAACAAGCATGTCAATCTTCACTTCTTTTACTTGGCTTGTTCCTTTGTGTGTCACCTCTAACTTATCCCACATTTGCTTGACTATTTTTCACCTTGATATTTTTCTAAAATTATCTGGATTTACGGCATAGTAGAAGATGTTTTTGGCTTTTGCATTTTGTTCCATCTTCTTCATGTCTTCATTATTGAATTCTTCTTCAGTCTTCTCCACCTCTTTTCCATCTACCTCTTTCTTTGAAATAGATGGCCTAATTTTTTTTATCATGAGCCATAGTTTATAGTTAATGGACTAAATGGCTATTCTAATGGGCTCCTTCCAATAAGTGTAGTTTGACCCATCAAAGTATGGTGGCCTTAAGATGGATTGTCCTTCAATGATGTTTAAGTTCATCAAGTTTCCTGCCATTGACCTTATAAGGATCAACTTCTCAAGCAGTTAGGCCTTCTAGAGAATTAAGCTCTGATACTAATTGATAGAACTAAGAGAGAGTGAATTGGTTCTATAACAAAAAATTATAAAATTAAACTAATTACAATACAAACACAAGTAAAAGTTGAAAGTAAAGAAGAAAATGCTGAGAGAAATGCACAAACGAATTTTATACTAGTTCGACCACAATCTGTAACCTACATCTAGCCCCTAAGCAAATGCTCAACATTTTCTTCACTTGTCAAATTTTCTCTTACAAAGGCTCCGACGAACCTTCCTCTACTTTAGTCTCAAAGCAGAGTTACAATGGTTTCTTTCATCAAGGATACCATCAAACCTCCATTTACTTCTACCCGATGAAGAGTAATAATATCAAAGGAATGTTACCCACACCCCTTTCTTCTCACAAGAGTAGGTTTTAACTCTCAAAGGTTATGGTTGTTCTTATCAATGAGTTATAATAGGTTTTGGACTCCCTCTCTATAGTGGATACACAAGTTTATAATTAGCTTAGAGGAAAGAAAAATAAAGATTGCAAGGTTGTAGCACTTCCTCACTGTTTTGAGCAATTGTATCTATTGATCTTCTCCAACGCTTCCTATTTGTAGTGGAAAGCATCCTCTTATTTTTCTAGCCATTGGAGACAGAGAAAATTAAGAAAAATTAGCCTCTAATTCGTGAGAGTTAATTCCATATAAATGCATAGTTGTTCATTCTGTTCTCTAATAGTTGCTCCTTTGTCCAGTAGATGCGCTAATAGTCACTCTTTTTCTCTAGTTTATGTATGGCAATTACTAACCAACTTTTGAATGTTGGATCTTGCAATCTCACTTAATATTGCTTGATCCAATCATAAAGAGTCATAAAAAGCACCTTAATACAAATATAAGGCACATGCTAAAAACCATCTTTAACATTTAACCAATATTAAGGGATTTAAATAAATCAATCTCAACTATTAAGGGGGTTTGAATAAATCAAACACATACTTAAATAACTTCATTTATATATCATCATCAAAACTTAAACCCATCACTTTTTATGTGCTTGCTTGATTGTGCTTATTTGGATTTAGGTTTGTGTAGCATCTATGGAAGCATTGGAGCAGATGATTGGTCTCATAACAAGAACACAACTACAGGCAGCTTTACTAAGACTTGTTGCTACAATATTGGACTTGTAATGTTGATTTGCATATTACTTCAGACAACAGCCTTAGTTGTTAGTATGCTCTATGGACAAAACATTTTGTATTTTAGTTTTCTAGTGTTCTCATTGAATGAGTGCATTCTCATTACATCAGAATATAAAAGATACTTATAATATCAACAAGTATTATAGTATAAATTCATATTCATTTTTTCTGCTGTCAGGTATAAAAAGGATCAAGATACTGCTTTTATAGCAACATGTAGTCTCCACAATCTGTTAAATGCCTCTTTATTGTCAGAAAATGGCCCTCTTATGCTTGATTTTGAGGTAATGAATATTATAATGTTCTTGTTTAAATGTTCTTGGCGAGATGAGCTTCTTTATCTTAATTCTGGTTTTGTAACAATCTTAATCAGAATTTATGATTTTTTATTTCTTTTAATATCATTTGAGTGACGGGAGGATCACCGTGTTACTTTTAGATATTCTATAAACAATGATGCCTTGTTTATAAATTTATGTTTATTTTTCTTTGTTTGTGTTAGGGTTAAGTGTATATTTGTTGTTCCAGAAATCTCACATGTATTTTTCATAGATCCTTAAGAAAAGTTGAAACTCTAGTATTTGAAGCATTGAGGTCACCCATTGAATTTGTTGCAATCATGGTAGTGATATAGTTCTTTAAACTTTTGCTTGGTCCCTAATGTTTTTTTTTATTATCAAAATATATATATGTATTGTCAACTTTGTTTATGTTATTTAGGTATTTGGCTGTTCTACTTTTAATGCTAGTCCTATTTGTTAAGAGTCTCACGTCGCCTGCTTTAATATGTTGTATGCAGTTTATATATCTGTTGGGTCACTCCACTTAATGCCAATTGATTTTAGGTTGGAATCTCACATGATATCAGAGTCAAGATCTCATCTCCGTCGTGTATGTTGGGCCATTTCACTTAATGCTAATTGATTTTAGGTTGAAATTTCACACTATCAACTATAAAATGGAAAGAAGCTCCCCTGTCAAGCTTTCTCCAATTCTTGTATGAACCTGACCCTGCAAACTTAATAATCATGGTAATGATGTTAGCACAATGGCATTGTAGACATTTCATTTCCCTACACACACACAAGATAACCATACGATGGAGCTTCTACTTGCAGGTGGTCTTAAGGTGTGGTGAATTGTCTCTTTGCATCAACATTGAGCGCGTGCTTCTGGGGCTACCGTGGGTGATGAGTAGATCAAGCTTCTGGATGCCAGGGTGAGCATAGTGAATAGTCTAATGGATCATTGATTTGGATCATTGGAAAAAGTTAAGTCGTATGTGCTTTTGAGCTTAACCAAAAAGGTTACAAACATGATTTGATAAAGAATTTTAAAGATTAATTAAAGCTCAAACCTGCGCACAATCCATACATTGAACCTAGCATAGATATTTTTAGGTATTAGCCTCAGGTGAGGATTATTTAGCATTTTACTTATCTTGGTATTTTGAGATATAATATCTTAATAAATTACTTTAACAATTATCATGATGGCTTTAAAAAATTGGCAAAGATAGGAAACTCTAGTATGTTTAGACTTGAAATGTTACAACTTATGGGACTTCCTAAAAATGTCCAAGCTATTATGTTGTAGTCAAAATTTAGATACATATGGATAGAGAAGAATTTTTCTTTATGCCTTTTCTATTTTATAGTCATTTGGTTGAAAAGTTGCTTATTCATATATGAAGATGGCTTAATGCATAAGAATAGGGTTGAATTGTGCTTCTTTGGAAAATTTTGAACCCCTATATGAAATTCAAACAAGTTTTCTCAAGTACAGAAACTTGGATACTTCAATCAGAGAGTTAGTATGAAAGATAAAAAAGCATGATTCAAAACTTAGATTGAGAAAATTCAAGTATCAGAAACTTGATATTGAAAGGTTCACAAAACATTCATTGACTTTTCAGTAGAATGCTTTGATTGGTTTCTCTTCAAGATTGAAAAACCTTTATTAACTTTTTAAGATCAAAAAATAGTTTTCACAAACATTCCTCTTTACTCAAAAGAATTAAAATATCAGAGCTTAACATAAGAGTTCAAAAAGCAGAGAGAAAGAGCAAGAGAGAGCTTTACACACAAAACTTATAATGGTTCGGCCAAACCACTTGCCTACTTCTACTCCATAGCACATAATTAAGGTTTTTATATATCAGAGTAGTCTTTCTTCCACATTTGCCTCTCTAAACTAGATTACAAGTATTGTTTTCACACCTTGCCTCTTCAGGCTCAATTAGAAACCTCACAGACCATTACCAAGTTTAGGTAAAAATGGGATAAAGTGTTTACGTTTGTGTTTTTGTTCACTTAATGAGTGGATTACAACACTTAAGATCAGAGTAACTAAACTCTACTTTCAAGAGATAGAAATAGTATATAAGTGGAGCAAGTATTTGGCTATCATAAAGCAATATAACAGTATAATAGAGTTATCAAAAAGATTTTCAACAAAATGTGTAAAGCTTGACAACAACAATAATGGCGACACCAACTAATATTCCATACTTAAATGAGCTTCAACAATTTCATTTTGTAGTCTTCAAACATTTCTAGTCATTGTTTATCATTTAATGTAGTAGTACCATGTCTTGAGAGTTTTTAGAGAGAGTTAGCTGTTATTTTGTCTTCTAGTGGCAACTTTCTCTTGACTAGTACAACAACTTTTGTACTTGTACTAAGAGAATGTTCTTTGTAGGTTGACTTTGTGATAAACATTCCTAAGTACTTCCATTCTTCCAAGTTGGAAGTTCCCACGAACATTGTTTTTTGATGGATAGCTTCATGAACAAATAACTTTATGAGCAAATAGCTTTATGAGGTCGAGCTTTCTCAGCAAGTAGCTTTCTCAAGAGTAGCTTTCTGAACATTGAAAATGCATGAGTTTGATTGAAGCTAAGTGTTTTTCTCTTGATATGTCTTTTGTGACCTTAACACATTTCAACAAAAGATCAAAACAGTTCATACATTTCAGAAATGCTAAAGCTCAATAATAATATGATCAATTGAGTATATGGAGCAAGTGTACCTGATAATCACATATTTGATATATTAATAAACCCTTATTTTTAGTCATTTACACTCTCCATGTACTTAATTGATTGAGTTTGGTTATGTTTTGTAAGTTTGGACTCAAATTGGACTTAATTGAATTTTTTAGCATGATTTACGTCTTATACTATTTTTGTATTTAGGCTATATCGTAGGCTGTAGATAGTCTTTTGAGATGATTCTAGTGGCATTTGAAAGATAAAAGAGATCTCTACAACTTTTATGAATACCTCAAAGGCCAAATCACACGTTTGGATAACTCAAATTGGAGTTGAAGCAAGAACTAGGGTACTGATTCTGACAGCTTGACCTATGCCTACTATTCATAGCATAGCTAGGGCTATAAGATGCCAAATGGGCTGAAATTTTTATGATTGATAGTTAAGACCAAAATATACAAGTTTCATATTGAACACGTTTCCAGAATCTGAGGTCTAATAGGTCATATTGGGCTTGGAAGTCAGAACAGAGGAGCTGTCACTAAGCCTAAGCAGTATGCAGTAATCAAACAATATCTTAAGTTTTAGGAATGCTTTTGGGCTTACACTAACGGTATTTGAAAGCTAAGATCTAGGACTACAACTTTCATGAAAACCACTTAGTGAAAAAATGACAAATGTAATGACTTCAGAGCTAAATGATTCCGGAGATAAAGAATCTCTATAATTTTCTACTCATCAAAAGTTATTTGGCATTTTTTCACTCATTTTCCACTCATCCACTCACTCATGACTCAGCCCCCTTATCATTTTTGTATCTCTAATCCTTTATAAAAGGGAGCCTTGGCTGATCATTTAGGGAGCTTAGGTGTTAGATACCAAATTCATGTTATTTTGTTGTTTGATTATCTTGTTGTAATTTTCTCTAGTTCTAAATTAAAGTTATGTTCTTTTTCTTCTTTTTCCTTCTTCCTTTCGTATTGTCTATGAGTAACTAAGTTTTATTTTTCTTGGGTGAAAGGGTGAAGCTCTTGGTAATGAAATAAGGTTAGATTAATTTCTCTCTTGTGCTTAAATGATATATTTTTAAGTAATCATTATACGTATTGTATTTTGTTTCCAATCAATTTAGAAACCCTCCTTGTAAAGTGGAGTTCTTGATTTGTTGTAGACAAGAGATTAGCACAATGAATGCTTGAACCCATTTACAAGTGTTGGTGTTATAAACTCTCCTTGTAAAGTGGAGATCTTGATTTGTTGTAGTCAAGATTTTGGCACAATGAATGCTTGATCCCATTTATGAGTGGTGGTGTTAATAGATGATTAAAGGAATCATAATATAATTACATATATAATTTTTAATGAACTTTGAATGTTGTATTTTTCGATTGGAACTTCTGTTATGTGTGGATTCTAATTGAGTTATAAAAGAATTAACATTGTCCTTAATTTATTTACCAAGAGTGAATCTCCTAGCCCAAGCAATTTCTTTTTATTTGTGACCAAGTTTTATCACCTTTATTATTGTAACAAAATATTTTCCTTACGTCAAATAAATTTTTCTTCATCAATTCCCTATGGATCGACCTCGGACTCCCGAGAATTTATTACTTGAAACAACCTGCACTTGGATTTGCAACTTAACTTTTAATATCGCATAAAGATTTTGGCGCTGTTGCCAGGGACTTGATTTGAAGAACAAATTTATGGTGTAAATATTTTGTATATATATTCTACTCTTTTAATTATTTTTTTTGTACTTACTAACGTACTAACTTAGTGGAGGAAACTCTCCCTAATCTCTCTATAATCTTTAATCATTAATGAAACAATCTTTTTTCTTCTCTTTTCTTCATTGAGCAAAAAAATCGCTTTGCCGATTCTTTGGTTTTCATATTTTAAATTTCTTTTTTTCACTTTATTTTCTATATTTTATTTTTTGCACTTTATTTTCTATATTTATCTTCTCATTTATTTTTTGTTCATTTATTTTCTATCATTTATTTTTGTTTACTAACTTACTCACTTTCTTATTAACTATCTAACTTTTTACTTTACCCACTTCTAACATTTTAATTTATCTGCATACTAATTTTTTAATTTTTCTACTTATTAACTTATTTGGTGGTTGGTTTATACAACACCTTTGATAATATTTAATGGACGATTTATACTGTCAGCTTGTACATTTTATTTTATATTTTAAGTTGCTTATTTATGCTTAATTGGTATCGTGATTTAAATTCTGGTCGTTTGGTTAAAGTTAATCCTAGTACTTTACATATTGATTTGTCTGAATCACAATCACACACATCAAACACAATGGTTGAAAACGAAAGTGTGCATGATGAACATGAAAATCAACCGTTGCGAACCATGCATGAGTATTTGCAACCATCTCGAAATTCTAGTCCATCATATTTTATCTTCCCACTCAATGCTAACAATTTTATATTCGAGTTAGGTATGATTTCTTTACTTCTTAATTTTCATGGTTTAAAATCTGAAAGCCCATATTTACATCTAAAAGAATTTGAGGAGGTATATACTGCTTTTCATGATCAAACTTGTACTGAAGAGGTTATTAAGCTTAAATTGTTTCCTTTTTCTTTGAAAATAAAGCAAAAACTTGGCTTAATACTTTGAAACCAAGATCAATTGGCACATGGCAAGAAATGCAAGGTGAGTTTTTAAAGAAATTTTTTCTAACACATAAAACCAATGCTTTGAAAAGACAAATCTAAAATTTTTTCCAAAACTCAAATGAAGCATATTTTCAAAGTTGGGATCGTTTTAAAGATTTGTTGAATTCTTGCCCACATCATGGTTTTGAAAAATGGTGCACTATAAGCTTCTTTTATGAAGGGTTAATACTCGAAAATAAATAATTTGTGGAAACAATGTGCAATGGTAAGTTTCTTGATAAAGAACCTGAAGAAGCTTTAGACTATTTAGACCATTTGGCTGAAAATTCTCAATCTTGGCACGGTACTAATCCTTTTGAAAATTCAATTGGATCTAACCTTGCAAGTGCTAGTAAAGGAAAATATCACCTTAGTCAAGAAGAAGATCTAAATGCTAGGTTTGCTAGTTTGACTAGAAAGATTGAAGCTATGGAATCAGGGAAAGTAAAAGAAATCAAATCTGTGCAAAATGAAGAAATTTGTAGCATTTGTGATGAATTGGGACACTCAACAAATGAATGTCCAAAAATTCCTATTTTTAAAGAAGTTGTGCATGAGCAAGTAAATGCAATGAATAATTTTAAAAAGCCATTCACTTCTTCTTTTTTAGATACATATAATCTGGATGGAGAAATCACCCAAACTTCTATTGGAGGACCAATAATCAGGCACAATTCATGCAACCACCACCTCCTCTGGCACAGCAGGATTCACAAAATTCTCAAGGATATGCACCTTATGTCCCACCATATAGGAAAAATCTTGACGGAACATTGCATACATTCATGGAAAAGCAAGAGGCCATTAATAACCAAAACACTCAAGCCATGATTGACATAAAAGATACTTTTGCTAAACTTTCTTCTACATTTGCCATTCACGAGAAAGGAAAATTTCCCTCTCAACCTCAACCAAATCCCAAAAGTCAGTATAGCCTAAATGAGGGTAGTTCAAAAAGCCAACAAATAGATCAAGTCCAGTCAGTGATAACTCTAAAGAGTTAAAAAATTGTTGAAAAACAAATTACTGAACCTTGTGAGAAAAATGATGAGTCAAGTCCCAAAGATGATAAAGGAGTTGATAAGCCATCTAGCCAAAAGGAGACCAAACCCTCGCCTTCACCCCCATATCCTTAAGCATTAAATAATTCAAGTAAAGTGAATCATAATAGTGACATTTTTGAAATCCTTAAACACGTGAAGGTCAATATTCCTCTGTTAGATGCTATCAAACAGATTCTTTGTTATACCAAAATTTTGAAGGACTTGTGCACTGTTAAAAGAAAATATAATGTAAAAAAAATACATTTTTGACTGAACAGGTAAGCTTTATTATTCAGAACAATAATGTGTTGAAATATAAAGACCCTAGTTGTCCTACAGTTTCATGCATTATTGGTGAACATAAAATTGAACGAGCTTTACTTGATCTTGGTGCTAGTGTTAATTTGCTTCCATATTCAGTTTATCAGTAACTCAACCTGGGTGAGTTAAAACTAACTTCTGTAACTCTTCTACTTGCTGATAGATCAATTAAAATTCCAAAAGGAATAGTGGAAGATGTGTTGGTACAAGTTGATAAATTCATATATCCTGTGGACTTTATTGTCTTGGAAACTGAATCTATGGAAAATAGTAGCAAGTCAATTCCTATTATTTTAGGTCGCCTATTTTTAGTAACATCTAATGCTTTGATAAATTGCAGAAATGGAGTGGTGAAACTAAATTTTGGAAATATGACACTAGAGCTTAATGTTTTCAACATGTGCAAGCAACCACAAGAAGTTTATGATGAAAAGGAAAAAGTTGAAGGGATTGAGGCCATTATAGATGATCATCTTCAAATCAGGAGTTCTTCTGACCCATTAAAAATTTGTTTAATTAATTCATTTGATTCAGCTACACAATTAGATGATGATGTTTTTGAAATATGCTCTTTGTTTGACTGTACACAGGAAATAGAATACAAAGGAAAGAAGCCAAGATTCGAAGAGCTAAAACCCATGAATGATGATACCCATGAAGAAGTACCCAGACAGGAACTAAAGTCATTACCTACTGGGTTAAAGTACACATTTTTGGGAGAAGAACAAAGCTTTCCAGTGGTAATTTCCTCATCTTTGACCAAAGAACAAGAAGGTATGTTGATAAAAGTACTTAAAAGGCATAAAAGTGTAATTGGATGGACATTAAAGGACATTAAAGACATTAATCTATTAATTTGTACACATAGAATACATTTAGAGGATAATGCTAAAACATCTCAATAACCTCAAAGAAGATTAAATCCACACATGAAAAAGGTAGTAAGAGCTGAAATTCTTAAATTACTTGATGTTGGAATTATCTATCCTATCTCTGATAGCCAGTGGGTAAGCCCTACACAAGTTGTGCCTAAGAAATCTAGAATAACAGTGGTTGAAAATGAAAAAGGAGAATTAATACCTACCCGAGTCTCATCTAGTTAGCGTATGTGTATTGATTTCAGAAAATTGAATGCAGCCACTAGGAAAGATCATTTCCCTTTGCCATTTCTTGATCAGATTCTAGAAAGAGTAGCAGGACATCCTTACTATTATTTTCTTGATGGTTAGTCAGGGTATAATCAAATACTAATTGCATTAGAAGATCAAGAAATGACCACTTTTTTGTGCCCCTTTGGCACTTTTACATATAGAAGAATGTCTTTTAGTCTTTGTAATACTCCAGTAACTTTTTAAAGATGCATGCTAAGTATTTTTAGTGACATGATTGAGCATTATTTAGAGCTTTTCATGGATGATCTGATAGTTTTTGAAAATTCTTTTAAAAATTATCTTGATAATTTGAAAAAAATTCTTAAAAGATGCGAAGAAAAAAGATTTATGTTAAATTGGAAAAAATGTCATTACATGGTTACCTCAGGAATAGTGTTAGGTCACATGATATCTTCTAAAGGAATTGAATTTGATAAGACCAAAGTTGAATTAATTGCTCATTTGCCTTCCCAAAAAATAGTCAGAGAAGTTTGTTCCTTTTTAGGACATGCAGAATTTTACAGAAGATTCGTTAAGGACTTTAGTGTCATATCTAGACTTTTAAGTAATCTTCTAACAAAAGATGCACCATTTGATTGGGCCCAAGATTGTCAGAAATCTTTTAAAAAATTAATTGGTCTTTTGACTTCTGCTCCTATCATGCAATCTCCTAACTAGTCTTTGCCTTTTGAGTTGATGTGTGATGCTAGTGATTTTGCTGTTGGTACTGTTTTAGGATAGAGAAAGGAAGGTAAGCCTCATGTAATTTATTATGCAATTCAAACTTTGAATAATGCACAAATGAATTACACCACTACTGAAAAAGAACTACTTGCTGTAATTTTTACATTAGACAAATTTTGAGCTTATTTAATTGGTTCTTCTACTATTGTTTTCACTGATCATGCTGCTGTTAGATATTTAATGTCTAAGCAGGATGCCAAACCTAGGTTGATACGATGGATCTTGTTGCTTCAAGAATTCAACATCACAATAAAAGACAAGAAATGAGCTGAAAATATTGTTGCAGATCATTTGTCCAGACTTACAACAGGCTCATCTTTTGATAGCACACCTATCAATGATTCTTTTCCTGATGAATTTTTATTTTCTGTCAATTTCATACCTTAGTTTGCTAACATTGTCAATTTTCTTGTAACAGGTAAGATGCCGCCTCAATGGATGCACCAAGACAGAAAAAAGGTTTTGATTGAGGTGAAAAATTTCTATTGGGATGACCCATATTTGTTCAAATATTGTCTTGATTAAATCTTTCGGAGATGTGTACCCGACAATGAGGTAAGTAGTGTCATTAAATTTTGTCATTCAGAAGCATGTGGAGGTCATTTTTCTTCAAAGAAAACAGCTGCAAAAATCTTACAGTGTGGATTTTATTGGCCCACATTATTTAAGGACATCTATATTTTTTGTAAAAGTTATGAAAGTTGTCAGAAATTGTGTTCCATTTCTAAAAGAGACATGATGCCTTTGAACCTTATCATTGTCATTGAAATTTTTGATTATTGGGGAATTGATTTCATGGGTCTATTTCCATCATTATTTGGATTTGTGTATATTTTGGTTGCAGTTGATTATGTCTCAAAATGGATTGAGGTGATTCCATGTCGACACAATGATCACAAAATTGTTTTGAAATTTTTAAAAGAAAATGTTTTGAGTCGATTTGGAATCCCTCGAGCTATCATCAGTGATGAGGGAAAACATTTTTGTAATAAACCATTTAAATTTTTAATGAAGAAATATGGCATCACACACAAAATTACTACCCTTTATCACCCTCAGACAAGTGGACAAGTAGAATTAGCAAATAGTGAGATTAAACAAATTTTGAAAAAAATGGTTAACCCAAATCGTAAAGATTGGTCTTTAAGATCAAATGATGCACTTTGGGCTTACCGTACTGCTTTCAAAACATCTTTAGGCATGTCACCCTATCAGTTAGTCTATGAAAAACCTTGTCACTTACCTGTAGAACTGGAGTATAAAGCATTTTGGGCCATTAAAACTTTCAACTTAAGTCTTGATGATGCTTCCAAGTTACGCAAATTGCAATTGAATAAACTTGAGGAGTTGAGAAATGATGCATATGAAAACTCAAAAACTTATAAAGCTAGAACAAAAGCTTTTCATGACAAACCAATTTTGAGAAAAACTTTTGAAATTGGTCAAAAAGTTCTGCTTTATAATTCTTGTCTTCACCTATTCCCTGGAAAATTGAGATCTAGGTGGATTGGACCTTTTATTGTCAAACATATATATCATCATGGGGCCATAGACATTGAGAACCTTAGGAACGGTAATGTATTTAAGGTCAATGAACAAAGACTCAAACTATTTTTGGAACATCAAGTTGTTGAGGTAGAATCTATCTCCCTTTCTAATCCTTGTTATGAGTAGAATTTATTTTAATTTTGTTTCTTTCTTTTTGCAGTTCTTTGTGTTCTCGGTTAAGTGGCGGATAACGGTACTCCGTGACTCTTAAGTCGGTTTATTTTTCAATTTTCCATAATAACTGATTTCTTCTCATTTTAAAATGTATGTCATTCTCTCAAATCTAAGAAAGTATTTCCCTTCTGTTCCTAAAAATACTCTAACCAAAATCTACAAAGCTAGATGTGAAAGACTGAGACTGTTAATGTACAAGGGCATCCCAGAAGATATACGCTGGATAATCGAAGCAAATGTTTGTTTAGTTAGTGAATCTTTAGATTCATTTGTCCCATACATGCTTGGTCTCGGTAAAAGTTCATTTTCAAAAAGGAGAAGAGCAAAAAGAATGTAAGTTTGTTACAAGTGTGCACGATGGAATTGTAACACATGATGTCGCTCTTTGGGGATGGTTTCTGTAAACAGAGAAGATAAAATATTCTTCATTAAGAATGGACTGAGTAAGGAGTCATTAGATAATATCTTATTGACTCTTGAGACGCATTCTTGTGGAGTTGTGCAGTGTGAACTTCTTAGTTTGTGGAATCTCTTTAGGGACGAGTAAGAGCGTTATAGTCTTGGGAATCTGACTCAAAAAGACCCTGTTTACCAATTTATAAGAAAATTATATGGGAAGCTTATCCTCGACTCATAGAAGGCGTTTAAGCCATTTCTGGACGTGAAACTAGAGGAAGATGTGAGCTACAATCACAACAACATGTATATATTATCTTGTACATCTTCAAAAAAAAAAAAAAAAAAAAAAAAAAGAAGAAAAAAAAAGAAATAAGAAATAAATAAAATAAAAAGGGTGAAACTTCGGTTGTACTTGGTCTTTAATTAGATTAGGAGCCCTTCTGCACGTGCAAGATCCCGTCATTGACTCGGGTGGACCATTGCACGTCGATCCGTAAATAAAGTTTGTGTGCCATGCTTTGTAGAGAGCCGCACTCCACAACCCAATGTTCACCATCTAGGCACTGTGGAGTTGATGGACAGATAGAAGCGTCCCACTTTGGTTATTAGTAAGAAGTAACCTGCGGCTGCCAAAGCGTATGAGGCATCTGAGCTTGATCCGTTTTTTTATTAGAAGGGGCTCTCAGCGCCCTGGGATAGAGCGTTCTGGATCTTGGACATTACGAGTTTCAGATTTTAGCATCTTTGTTGATGTTACAAACCCAAGTGTGAGCTCTCCAGGTTCTAGACCCAGGATGGAAACCCACGATGGTTTCTTTATTCTCTTTTCTTCAAATAAGCGGGAGGAAGAAGAATTCCAAGATTAGCTAAGCCGTCTTGGTATTACTGCACTCATGACGCACAGTATAAAGATCCGCCATGAAACCTGTACATAAAGGTATGTAATCATTTGTTATTATTATTTTATCTTTGTATGATTTTTTTAATTTTGATTTTGGACAGACGATCCTTTGGACGGGATCCTTTAGGGGTTTCTAGACTTCTTTACCCTAAAATTTTTTTTGAAGTCTAAAAAAAAATAAAAATTAAAAAATTTAAAAAATTTAAAAAAATAAAAAAAAGTTTCTTAAATTCAAACTTTTCTGACAACAGCCAACCTAACCATATAGGAGTTATTATTACTTTTTCTATTCTCTTCCCTATTTAAACACTTCATTTTCTTCACTTTCCTGCAACTCATAATCATTCAAAGAGAGTGTGAGTGTAGAAATGGAGGGAGCTTCTTCTTCTGTTCGTAGATTTGTCAATATCTGTGTATTTTGTGGGACAAGTTATGGGAAAAGTTTAGAGTTTGTAAATGCAATAAGTACTGTTGGTAGAACACTTGCTGCGAGGAACATTCGTGTAGTATATGGGGGAGGTTGGGTTAATGGGGGTTGTATCACTTTCTACATTTGTAAGAGGTGGTCAAGTTTTAGGTGTCATTTCTGAACCTTTAACTCGAAGGAACATCATTGGAAAGACAATTGGATTGGAAATTCAAGTATCATCTATGCATGGACGAATGAAGGCAATGCTTGAAAACTCTGATGCATTCATAGCCTTACCAGGTGGTTTTGGTACTTTGGAAGAAGTCTTTCAAATTGTCTTTTGGGCCCAACTGAACATCCACCATAAACCCATAGGTTTGTCGAATGTTAATAATTTCTTTGATAATTTGTTATTTTTTGTTGATCATGCTGTGGAACAGAAATTTGTCACACCTTCTGAAAGACGACTCCTTATCTCTACTTCCACTGTTGATGAGTTGATTGATAAATTAGAAGCTTTTGTTTATGAACCTGATCCAGTAACAGCTCAGATAGATTGGTCCGAAGGAAGCGGTGAGGGAAGCAGAATGAAAAGAAAGCCAGTCAAGACACTCCAACTATTTAAATAATTACAAGCTTTGATTTTATTTATCGTACTTTTTTTCTATTTAAATTTGTGTGAGCTTTCTCTTTTCAATAATTGCAACAACAGGTACTTTCTTCTATCCTTTACCTTTTTATGTTTTGACATTGAGGACAATGTTGTGATCTGGTTAGGGGGAGGGATAGTTGTGTCAATAGTTGTGTGAATAATTATGTGAATAATTGTGCATAATTGTATAAAAAAATACTTGAAAAAAATTTAGGAAATATGTTTATTAATATGTTTATCGTGTTTACTAACAGCTAAACTAATTAAGGATGGCAGAGTAAGGAGTAAATTTTACTGTGGAGGTAATTTTACTCTTGAGACACATCTAGATTGGGGTAGACAACTAGTTTGTGTGGAAGTAGCAATTCAAATTCAGGAAAATTAACATGATTGAGTAAATTGTCTTCTTTCTTAAAATTCACATGCTTGGTTATGGATGTTGAATTGGTAGACTGAGAATGATAGAATTATGCCTTGTGAGATTTTGAGCCTATTGATGAATGAATTGAACATTTGTATCATTCTCTTCTTTCTTGTGTGAATTTCACTCATGGAATTGTTACTCTAGAACTTACTTTAATTCTTTTTGAGACTACATTTTTATATGCATACATAATTGAGACATTTTTCTTGAAATAGCTATTTTAATCAAATAGCCAGCCTTACTTAGTAGCATATTGTCTCAATATGATATCAAGCACCTTATGACTTCTTGGAAATTCTCTGACTCCTGCCAACGTAAAGCATTAGAAATAGCCTATTTCCCATTGTTTAACCCTTTTGAGCTTATTTGACTATTCTTTATTTCAAACTCATTATGTGCCTTAAATGAAAAATCATGTTCTTACCTAACCTTAGAGAATAAGAGAACATTAGCTTTACCATTCGATGAGTTCTTGAATAAGTGTTGGAGTGTGTGTGTAGAATGGATGGAATCTTTTTTTTAAATGTATATATTATGTTCATCTTTTAAAAATATAAAAAAAAATCAAAACAAAAAAAATTGTGTAAAGAAAGTTCAACAAGGCAATAAAGAAAAAAATATGTAAAGGTAATTTGTATTAGGTGGAGTTGGGATGAACTTTCATGCTTGTTAATTGAACTCAACTCTCATGCTCTTTTATTCTCTTTGGTATTTAACTTGTCATATCCATATTACCTTCTCCTTTACCTTGACCCTATTACAATCTTGAATAAAGTTCTCATGATTTGTATGTGCATGTGTTCTGAGTAGTGGAGAAGTAGAAGATAAGCAAGCTTATGGTAGTGCAATTTTTATAGGTTGAATTGAGTGAAATACCTATATTTTAAACACTTGAGGGATTGAGAGTGAATCCTGTGAAGATCTATCATTTTTTACTCATGTTTTTCAATTGAAGTTTCCTTACTTGTTGGTTTGAGATATGAAGAAACGTTACCTCATAATTGTTTTAATTACTTGAATGATTGGTTGCTCTTCATTCTTAAATATTATTAGAAATTGAGTCTTTTAGAGTGTTTAGCTTTTGAGTCTGTTTCGTTTTTTTAGTTTTGGTCTTGTGTATTTTGCCCAAGAGTGCAAAAAAGTTAAGTGTGGAAAAATTTGATAATCACATATTTGATACATTAATAAACTCTCATTTTTATTCATTTACACTCTCCATGTACTTAATTGATTGAGTTTGGTTATGTTTTGTAAGTTTGGATTCAAATTGGACTTAATTAAATTTTTTAGCATGATTTACGTCTTACACTGTTTCTGTATTTGGGCTATATCTTAGGCTGTAGGTAGTCTTTTGAGGTGATTCTGGTGGCATTTGAAAGATAAGAGAGAGATCTACAACTTTTATGAATACCTCAAAGGCCTAATCACATGTTTGGATAACTCAAATTGGAGTTGAAGCAAGAACTAGGGTGCTAATTCTGACAACTTGACCTATGCATACTGTTTATGACAACTTTAATGTTGAACACTTTTTCAGAATCTAAGGTCTAATGGGTCATATTGGGCTTGGAAGTCAGAACATAGGAGCTGTCATTAGGCCTGAGTAATATGCAGTAATCAGACTATATATTGAGTTGTAGGAATGCTTTTGGGCTCAAACAACGCCATTTGAAAGCTAAGATCCAGGCCTACAACTTTCATGAAGACCACTTGGTGAAAAAATGACAAATGCAATGACTTCAGAGCTAAATGATTTCAGAAATAAAGAATCTCCATAATTTTCCACTCATCAAAAGTCATTTGGCAGTTTTTCACTCATTTTCCACTCATCCACTCACTCATGACTCAGCCCCCTTGTCATTTTTGTATCCTAATCCTCTATAAAAGGGAGCCTTGGCTGATCATTTAGGGAGCTTAGGTGTTAGATACTAAATTCATGCTATTTTGTTGTTTGATTATCTTGTTGTAGTTTTCTCTAGTTCTAAATTAAAGTTATGTTCTTTTTTTTCTTTTTCCTTCTTCCTTTCTTCTTGTCTATGAGTAACTAAGTTTCATTTTACTTGGGTGAAAGAGTGAAGCTCTTGGTAATGAAATAAGGTTAGATTAATTTATCTCTTGTGCTTAAATGATATATTTTTAAGTAGTCATTATACGTATTGTATTTTGTTTTCAATCAATTTAGAAACCCTCCTTGTAAAGTAGAGTTCTTGATTTGTTGTAGACAAGAGATTGACACAATGAATGCTTGAACCCATTTACAAGTGTTGGTGTTAGAAACTCTCCTTGTAAAGTGGAGATCTTGATTTGTTGTAGACAAGATTTTATTACAATGAATACTTGATCCCATTTATGAGTGGTGGTGTTAATAGATGATTAAAAGAATCATAATATAATTATGTATATAATTTTTAATGAACTTTGAATGTTATATTGTTTGATTGGAACCTCCGTTATGTGTGGATTCTAATTGAGTTATAAAAGAATTAATCTTGTCCTTAATTTATTTACCAAGAGTGGATCTCCTAGCCTAAGCAATTTTTTTTTTACTTGTGACCAAGTTTTATCACCTTTATTGTTGTAACAAAATATTTTCCTTACGTCAAATAAATTTTTCTTCATCAATTCCCTGTGGATCGACCTCGGACTCCCGAGAATTTATTACTTGAAACAACCTGTACTTGGGTTTGTAACTTAACTTTTAATACCGGATCAATACCTATAAGTTTTCTTATGCAAGCATTATGATTATCATTTGAGTGAACAATTTTGTTATCATCAAAATTAAGAATATTCAAAGATTAAGACATCTATAAAGGGTCTTAAGACTTATGAGTGTTGTGAAAATTGGCAAGTGCACCGAATCGTAAAAAAGTAATAAAAAGTGAGTAAGAGTATCGTTCCCATGAGGATTATGTTATCAGTTACTAAATTCGCCAAATTAACACTATTCAAGCTATCGAAAAGAGAGTTAGTAAAAATAATAAAAAGAAGGAATAAACAAAAATAACAAAAGCCAAATTTGATTAATTAGGTTGAGTTGGAAAACAATGGTATTAAAATGTTAGGGTTCAAACTTCACTTGAACTCTTTTAATGCACACTCAAATATTGATTTAACTATGTTTTATTTCAATAATTTATGGTCAATTCCCAAAATTAATTAATACCCAATCCTTTGGTATATTAATACTTTTACACTATTTAGAATTAGCTAATCCCTTAGTCTAATACCAAATAGAAAGGCATTATCAAGAACGAGGGAATTAAAAAAAAGACCACATAACCCACAACGTCTATTTCTAGCGATTGTATAAATTATGGTATTTATCACAAGTTCTAGGTTCATGTAAATTTTTTCAAATCATACATAAACCCAAAAATCATTCCCAAATTAGCCAGATTTAGAATGACATTAAGAAAAGACATAAACACATAAATCATGAAATATAAACATTGATTAAACCCATAAAAGAATTTACATCATTCAAGAGCATGATCCATCATCACCCTAACAAAAAAGAGTTTAGTTATACATAAAAAAAGAAGAACATAAAGGGAAGAATATGACAAACTCCATTGTAGAAAGGTGAAAATGTTGAAGAAAATTCTTAATTTTCAAGTCTAATTGCGTCCACACCATATTAGGGTTTGTACCTCTTGATGGCTACTGCGTTTTGTCTAAGTGTGTAAGAATGTGACGTAACTTTCTTATTTATAAGGAAATTAACGTTGTTGCTACACGTTTAGCGCTCAGGTGCTCACTGTCCAATGCTTAAGCATTGGCTCACTTAAAGGGAAAACTCCAGCGCGCAACGCGCGCTCAGGAGGTGGGCGCTGGACGCTGGATAAAAATTCTTCCTTTTCTTCCTCATTCAAGCATCCAATCTTCTCCATGTGCAATTACCTAAGAAAAACACATAAAAATACGTAATAAGACTTGAGAACAAAACTTAATCAAAAAGATTAAAAGAGTATAAAAACTCAAGATTTTGAATCGTAAAAATATGAATTTTTACATGTTCATCAATGAGCTTACAATATCTGTAAATCTTCAGGCCTAGAATGTATTTGGCAGCAAACTGCTTTATTGTTTTGTAATTTTGCATCTTCTGATCAACTTTATTTTTTTTTCATTTATCTACTATACACACTCATGAATTGGTTTTTTATTATAACTTGAATCAAACTCTCACTTTTGACAATTTACTGGTTAATTTGTTATTATAAAGGGAAAAAAATAAGTAAAGGAAGCAAATTCTTTTTAAAGAAATTTCTTTGACTTATTTAGCTATGGTTAATCGTGCTATTTAACCTTTTCCTTTTTGTCGTGTAAGTGAAAATTGTGGCAGTTCAAACTGTTAAGAGTCTCGCATCGCCTACCTCAATCTTTCGGGTGCGGTTTATATATCTGTTGGGCTACTCCACTTAATGTCAATTGGTTTTAAGTTAGAATCTAACATGGTATCAGAGTCAAGATCCCATCTTCCTGTGTCGCCTATTCCGCTAGGCTCGCCTGTTCCGTCCAGCCATCTGTGGAGGGAGGGTGTTAAGAGTCCCATATCCCCTGCCTCAATCTTTCGGGTGCAGTTTATATATTTGTTGAGTTACTCCACTTAATGTCAATTGGTTTTAGGTTGGAATCTAACACAAACTACCATAAATAACGCCCAAAAAGCCACCAAGCTAACAAAAATTATAGCGATTAAAAATCGCAATAATATACATTATACATTATGGCAATTTATAACCACTGAAATGTACAAGTCAAAACCACCACAATTCACAGAATATTATGGGAGTTTAAAACCGCCATAACACCATGTAAATTATAGTGGTTAATTGAAAATTGTCATATTATATCGAAAGGCGGATCCAATTATGATGGTTGCGGAAACCACCAGCATAAAAATGGTGGTTAAAATTGTCATAATATATAGAAAAACTGTTGTTTTAATTTTTTATTTTTTATTTTGCAATGATTGGCCTATTCCATGAAAGAATAAAACCGTGCAGATTTGCTCTCAAAGTTGGCTATCATGAAGCATCTCGGTAATAATAGGAGTGTGATGCAAGAAACATTGACTAAACCTAGTATTAACTCAGCCATGACAAACTCAATAAATTGCTTAGAGTATGTACCCTCATGGTTAAACTCAATTCGAACATATTTGGAGATAGGCCATTTACTTGGTGAGGAGAAGCAGGCTAAGAGAATAATGAAGGTTGGAGCCCTGTATACCATTGTTGGAAGTCAGTTGTATCAGCAAAGATTCTCTGATCCCTTGCTAAAATGTTTGACTCCTCAGGTTGATTATGTAATTTGGGAAGCACGTCAAGGTATCTGTGGAAGCCACATTGGTGGTAGATCATTATTCACTACCAGCTAAGTTTATTCGAGCCATTTGTTATTGGTCTACAATGAGAGCTGATGCATTTGATTTTGTTAAGAGGTGTGACAAGTGCCAATACTTTACAAACCTCTTCCAAGCTCCACCAGAAAGACTTGACAATGTCTGATACGCTTTGACCATTTTGTAGTTGGGAATGGATATTCTTGATCCTTGTTCTTTTGCCTCTTGCTTAAATGAACTTGTTTATTGTACCTATGGATTATTTTACACAATGGGTAGAAGCGGAACTTGCTACCAAGATCACCACTGATCAGGTTTGAAATTTTTTCTAGAAATATATCATTTATAGATGTGGCATCCTCTACGTAGTGTTGTGTGATAATGGCATTCTATTTGCTTACAAAAGTTTTGAGATCAGTGTTAAAAGCTAAAAATTAAGCTATCTTTCACCTCTATTGAACATCCGCATTTGAATTATTAAAAGTCTAACATCGTCTGCTTCAATATTTCGGGTACGATTTATATATTTATTAGATCACTCCACTTAATGTCAATTGATGTTAAGTTGGAATCTTACATGGTAGCAGAGATAAGATCTCATCTTCGTCGCCTATTTCGCTAGGCTTCTTCTGCTTACTTCGATAGGCTCATTTGTTTCGTCTAGACATCTGTGAAGGGAGGGTATTAAGAGTCTCACATCGAAAAAAGTTGTTAAGAGTGGCCACTCCAAAGTTATCCCTGAAGACCTGAAGACCTGAAGACTTGAAGAAAAGGCTTGACAAAGCCAAGGGAGACTGAGTAGATGAACGTCCTAGTATTTTATGGGTGTAGAGGACAACTCTTCAATCCTCTACAGGGGGTTGTGTAAATGCTTGTGTTACTTGATCTTCTAGAAGAAGACCGTGAAGCAGCTCATATCCGAGACGTAGCCACCAAATAGAGAATGGCCGAAAGATACAATTCTTATGCTATCAATACAAGGTTCAAGGCAAGAGATCTTGTCCTAAGAAGAGTGGACAATGGTGTAATGAGTCAAACTGATGGGAAAGTTACCTCAAGTTAGGAAGGCCCTTATAGGGTAACTAAAGATCTTGGTTATGGTGCCCATAAATTGGAGGCCCAAAAAGCAAGCCAATTCCTCGGACATGGAACGCTAGCAACTTGAGAGCTTATTTTAGCTAAAATATTGTTATTTCCATCTATATATATTGCATGATTTCCTTCATGTATAGTGTCTAATTTCACCGTGACACTCCAATCAAGATTGCTTTCGCATCATTGTGTTTCTTCAGTTAATACTGTATTTGAAAAATTAGAAGTCCAAATAAGACAATACCAGAATGAGTGAGAGGCATAATCTCCCTCATCAATCACTAGCATAACCCATATCCATAATCAAGAATAATAACTGCTATTTGGTAGATGATACGGAATGAGTGAGAGTCATAGTCTCCTCATTGATCATTAGACATTGTCCATATCCACTGTCGAGAATAATAACCCACTATTTGATAGACAATACCGAGATGAATAACAGGCATAGTCCCCCATATCGATCACAGGACATAGTCCATATCCATTACCAGGAACAATAATTATTAGTATTCGACGAAAATGGTACCAAGATGAGTGAGAGCCATAGTCCTTTTCATGAATCACTGCATTGACTCACTCATAATCTTTGTAAGCCACTTATTGAAGGAAGAAATGATAAATAACACACTTAAAGCTTAAGCAAGTATTACTTTGATAAGGAATTAACATAATAATAGCCAATAGGGTAACAAGTCTACAATAGTTAGGTCACTTGGAAGCACGATTTCTAACAAAAGAGAGTCTCAATAGGAGACAAGAGCAATCATACCCTTGGATCGAATTATTTTCAGTGCTAAGAAAAAATCTCTATTGAATTTAAGTTATGATAGAAGTGCTTATCACTAAGTCAAAAGTTATAGTCGATGGTAATGACGTAACTTTATTTTCTTAAAGTTTCTCATAATTACATCTAACTTGAGGGGTTACACTCATTATAGGTGTTATGGGCCGTGATTTTAAGCCCATCAAATCTTAAGGAAGACACTGACTAAATAAAGCCAACAATCTCACCTCTAGTGTCACCCAGGAGACTCGAGCCTATGACCTTGTTTTGATATCACTTGTTGCATCATGTGTTTATTACTAAGTTAAAAGTTATAACTGATAGCAATAGTATAACTTTATTTTCTTAAAATTTCTCAAAACTGCATTTGAGGGGTTGCATCCATTATAGGCGCAATTAGCCAAGATGTTAAACTCATCCAATCCTAATGGAGATACTGGCCAAATAGAGCCAACTAATTACTCTCAAGTCAAGACTAAATTTTTCTTAAATCGAGTCTAGTCATCTTTATACCAAATATTAATTATCTTCCACCCAGGTGAAGTTATTGTTAAGAAGGATTATAATATTCTCAAGTTGGATTTCAGTAACCTTACACATAAGAAAAGCTATTTTTGCTATATTTCAATAACCGTGCCTAGGGGTGTTTAAAATCGAACAAGTCTGATCAAAATTGAAAAAATCAAGTTGAAAAATCGAAAACTGAAATCCTAATAAACCAACTAAAAAATTGAGAAAATGAAGAATAAAAAAAATAATTAGATTGGAACAGTCTTCGATTCTAATTTTGAAAACTGATCTAATCCAAATCGAACTAATAATTTTTATATATATTTTCTAAAATCATATTTTACCTAGAAAGTCAGTATGTAAAAACTTACTATTACACCTCAAGCCAAACCTAATTCTCTCTCTAGTTTCATAGTTTGGACATTAGATTTGGATATGTATTGTAGGATTGACAATATGTTTGGAATTTGGATTTGTATTTAAATATATTTTGATGAATTAGTTTAGACTTATATTTCTTGTAATTTGATAAATTGGATTTATGTATTTTAATGAATTCTGATAAGCTTGTTTATTTAAAAAAATAATCACAAAAAACTGAAAAAACTAATCCATGCCAAACTGATTTAGATTGGATTGGGTTGATTTTTCATTTTAAACAAAATCCATCGAATGTTAATATGAGAAAATCGATTGGATAAGATCGGTTGGTTTTTCCCTTCAAAACCGATCCAACACAATCTACGAATACCCCTATCTACACCCAGGTCAAGTTATTCTTTAAGCCAGGTTATGTCATTTCTAGGCTAGATTTTAGTAATATTTTATCCAAGTTTAAGCTCATACGGTTCATTCATATTTTAATTATCTTTTAAGCCCAAAAGAAAGATTCCATCCAGGTTTAAGCATAAGTGGTTTATCTAGGTTTTAAGCTATTTTTAATCCCAAAGATAAATTTCATCTCAACATAAACCCAAATCACCTTTGCCGGGTCTAAGTTATAATGAGCTTAGTAACAGCACTTACTACCAATTGCTTAAGAAAAGCTGAATCTAACGAATTTTTTTTTTAAATTGGTAAGTCTAGTACTCCGTATTTCTTACAAAATAGAATCAATTAGAAAATTACCTTAAGCATGTTAATTGCTTCAAACATATAAAATACTAGAAATAGGTACGGAAGCATATAAAGCTAGGAAAGTATATTAAACACCAACGAAATAATGTGTTGTGTTAACACAATCTTCTAAGACCAAGCAAAATCCTTCACAAGACTATCAATTAAATAAATACTCACATATCCAAAAACAAAAGTCAGTTATCCGGAACCAAAAGTTAATAATAAGAAGAAAATCAACTAATCATCATTCCCATGAACGAGTTGCCCAACAATTTTAGCTGGAGGAGGCTCTAAAGGTGGCAAAGTGCATAAAAGGGGTTGAATTGTAACTTATTGAAAACTTTTTCTAAACACTTTCTGATACTTAAAACAGTTTTTCAAGTGTAAAACTTGGATAATTAGAGTAGATAGTTAGTAAGCAGTAATCAGAAAGGTAGGAGGGTTTAGAAAATAGTTTGAGAAAGCTTAGTAGTTTGAATAACTTTTTCTGATGATTAGAAAATAGTTTTCACAAACTTTTCTCTTTATAAAAAAGAACTTATAAAAGTTCAAAAAACCTGTTAAGTGCCGAGTTCAGAAAATTAGTTTAGCAGCAAACTTAGAGACTAAAGAGAAAGTGTAAAGAAGTAGTACACATAGGATTTATACTGGTTCAGCTAACCACTTATCGACTTTCAGTCCTCATCAGAACATCAGGACTTTCACTATCAGAGTATTTTTTTAACACAACCTCTCCAGGCTAAAACAATTGAGTATTCTTTTCACACCTAACCTCTCTAGGCTCAAACAAGTATTCTTTTCTTACCTAGCCTCTCCAGGCTCAACACTCAGACCTCTATTGGGTCAGGTTACAAAGTGATAGTGTTTAAGTTTGTGTTTGAGCTCACTAACACTCAAAGAGTGGATATTACAAATTAAATCAGAGCAAACAACTTATCTTCTACTAAGAGTATACAAAGAATATGAGTAAAAGAACTTTTCGTAGATCATAAAGGTATTTTAGAGTTGAGAATACGTTTAGAAAACAGCAACAACACTTTTCTTAGCAATAAATTCTCTTCAACAACCAAGTATTCCAACCTTAAATGTTTCAAATGATCTTCAATTTATAGCCTTGGATGAATTCTAGCCGTTAAGAACACATTTAATGCGTTTGATAACTTTTCTGGTGCTTCAAGAAACTAGCTATTATTTTGTTATCTTCGGATGAGCTTTATGGCAGCTTTCCAACGTGCTCAATGTGACTAGGAAAGTTGTTTAGTGACAGGACTAAGTATAAGATAGAAAGGATGTCTTTGACATTTGTCCTTGGAGTAGTTTTCTAATCGCAACTTTCTGATGGCTTTCTAATTTGCTTTCTGATAGGTTTTCTCATGTCTTTCTGAGCAGTTTTCTTAAGAACTTTTGAAGAGTCAAGTGTTTGAACCTAGTGTTTCTCATATATGAATTGAGTTCCAAGTTCTAACATACTTCAACACACATATTAGTAAAGTTCATAGGATAGATAAGTTTACCGACTATGATTGATTAGAAATCAAAAAGTGTAGTGAGTTTTTTGATAGTTACTCAAGATATACTTAGAAAAGTATTGGTTTGTTAATCATCAAAACTTAATCCCAAGTAAAAACTTAAGCATTCAAAGGGGTCTTAAGATTTTGGAGCTAACATTCTCCCCCTTTTTGATGATAACAAACCATTCTTTTTTAAATTACCTATTTAGATCAGATCAACAAAAAGAAAAAAAAAACTTTGAAAACAACCTTTCTTTTGATGAAGTGACTTTTTTAATCAAGAGGTTTTTTGATGAAGATTCAAGTTAGAAACTCCCCCTTAACTTATGCATTCAACAAATGTTAGTCACAAGAAGTAAAGGTTATTTAACTTAAGCATAATATCTATCAAAGCAATTTATCATAGCATTATATCAGAGCAATAAAGTGTATTAGAGCATTATATTAGAGCAATAAAGTGTATCAGAGCATCATATCAGAGCAATTCAGAGCATACTTGAGAAGAAAGCAGGATATAATGATCATGATCAACACATTTAAGAAATTATATTGAAAAATGATGCACTCTTTTTAATTTCAAACAAATCTATAAACTTGATGCGGGATTAATTGTTGCATTGCGAACCCAAGTGCAGGTTGTCTCAAGTAATAAAATTCTCGGGAGTCCGAGGTCGATCCACAGGGAATTGTTGAAGATTAATTAAGGTGAAGTGAATATTTTGTTACTACAATTAAAATTATTTACTTAGGTAAAAAGATTCACTCTTAGTAAATAAAATAAAGATAAGATTAATTCCTTTTATAACTCAATTAGAATCCTCGCAACATGGAGGTTCCAATCAGAAAATACAACATTAAAAGTCCAATTAAAATAATATACGTAATTATATTATGTTTTCTAAAAATATTACCACCACTTATAAATGGGTTAAAGCATTCATTGTGCCAATATTTTGTCTACAACAAATCAAGAACTCCTCTTTACAAAGATGGTTTCTAAATTATAAGAAACAAATTATAATACGTATAATGGTTACTAGAAAATATAAATCATTTAAGCACAAGAGAAGAATAAATCTAACCTTACTTTATTACCAAGAGCTTCACCCTTTCACCCAATTAAAATGAAACTTAGTTACTCATAGATAAGAAGAAAGAAAGAGAGAAGAAGAAGAAAGAGAGAAGAAGAAGAAGAAGAACATGACTTTAATTTAGAACAAAGGAAAATTACTACAAGAAAACCTAGTAACAAAATGGCATCATTTTGGTAACTAACACCTAACACCCTCAATGATCTGCCAAGGCCTCCTTTTATAGAGGATTAGAGATACAAAATGACAAGAGGGCTGAGTCATTAGTGGGTGGATGAGTGGAAAATGAATGAAAAATGCCAAATGACTTTAGGTGAGTGGGAAATTATGAAGATTCCTTGTCTCCGAAATCATGCAGCTCTGAAGTCATTGCATTCGTCATTTTTGAACCAAGTGGTCTTCATGAAAGTTGTAGGCCTAGATCTCAGCTTTCAAATGGCTTTAATTTGAGTCCAATATCATATCTATAACTCCAGATACATTCAAATTACTGAACACTGCCCAGGCCCAATCACAGCTCCTCTGTTCTGACTTCCAAGTCCAATATCACCTTCAAAGAGTCCGATTCTGGAAAAGTGTTCAACGTGAAAGTTGTAGATATGGGTCTTAATTATTCAGCATCCAAATTTTAGCCTATTTGACAACCTCTAGCTCCAAAAATGTGATGAACAGTACACGTAGGTTAAGCTGTCAGGAACAGTACACGTAGGTTAAGCTGTCAGGAAAAGTACTCTGGTTCTTGCTTCAACCCCAATTTGAGTTATCTACTCGTGTGATTGGGCCTTTGATGTCTTCATGAAAGTTGTAGAATTCTCTCTTATCTTTCAAATGCCACTAGAATCACCTCCAAAGACCACCTACATCCTAATATATGACCCAAATACAGAAACAGTGTAAGATATGAATCATGCTAAAAAATTCAATTAAGTTCAATTTGAGTCCAAACTTACAAAACATAATAAAACTCAATCAATTAAGTACATAGAGAGTGTAAATGACTAAGAATGAAAGCTTATTTATGTATCAAATATATGATCATCAAACTCTCCCACACTTAGCCTTTTGCACTCCTGAGCAAAACACATAAGATCACTCACAAAAAAAAACGAAACAGACTCAAAAGCTAAACACTCTAAAAGACTCAATTTCTAATAATATTTAAAAATGAAGAGCAATCATTCAAGTAATCAAAACATTCATGAGGTAACATATCTTCACTTCTCAAATCAACAAGCAAGGATATTTCAATTGAAAAGCATGAGTCAAGAATGATAGATTTTCACAAGATTCACTCTCAATCCCTCAAGTGTTTAAAAGGTAGGTATTTCACTCAATTCAACCCATGAAAATTGCACTACCATAAGCTTGCTTATCTTCTACTTCTCCCCTACTCAAACATATGCACACACAAATCATGGGGACTTTATTCAAGGTTGTAATGGGGTCAAGGTAAAGGAGGAGGTAATATGGATATGACAAGTTAAATACCAGAGAATAAAAGAGCATGAGAGCTGAGTTCAATTAACAAGCATGAAAGTTCACCCAACTCCACCTAATACAAATTCTCTTTACATATTCTTTTCTTTTCTTTTATTGCCTTGTTGACCTTCTTTTTCTTTTTACTTACTTTTTTTTTTTTTTTGATTTTTTTATTTTTTTTTTTTTTTTTTTATTTTTACAAAAAGAACATCATATATATATATTTTTTAACTATTCTCACACACACACCCTACACTTGTTCAAGAACTCATCGAATGACAAAACTAATGTTCTCTTATTCCCTAAGGTTAAGTAAGAACATGATTTTTCATTTAAGGCACATAATGAGTTCAAACAAAGAATAGTCAAATAAGCTCAAAAGGGTTAAGCAAGGGAAATAGGTCATATCTAATGATTTATGTTGGCGTGGAATCGAGAAATTTCTAAGAAGTCATAAGAGTGCTTGATATCATATTGAGACAACATGTTTGCTAAACAAGGTCAAGCTATTTGATTAAAGTAGCTATTTGAAGAAAAATGCCTCAATCATATTTATGTATGTATATGAAAATATAGTCTCAAAAAGAATCAAAGCAAGTTCTAGAGTAACAATTTCATGAGTGAGATTCACACAAGAAAGAAAAGAATGGTACAAATGTTCAATCCATTCATCAATAGGCTCAAAATCTCACAAGGCATAATTCTATCATTCTCAGTCCACCAATTCAACATCTATAACCAAGCATGTGAATTTTAAGAAAGAAGACAATTTACTCAATCATGCAAATTTCCCTGAATTTGAATTGCTACTTCCACATAAACTAGTTTCTACCCCAATTACTCCTTACTCTGCCATCAATTTTTGATGCGTCTCAAGAGTAAATAATTTGCTCTTTACTCTGCCATCTCTAATTACTTTTGTTGTTAATAAATTGATGACAAACACAACAAACATATTAACAAACACACTTTTGAATTTTTTTTTTGGTTTTTTTTAATATAAACACAATAAACATATTAACAAACATACTTTTGAATTATTTTTTTTGAGTTTTTTTTTACAACCATCCTTCCCCCCAACCAGATCACAACATTGTCCTCAATGTCAAAACATAGATAGGAAAAAGGATAGAATATATTACCTATTGCTGCAATTACTGAAAAGAAAAATCTCACACAAATCAGAAACAAAGAATGATAAATAAAACTAAAGCTTGTAATTATTTAAATAGTTGGAGTGTCTTGGCTGGCTTTCTTTTCATTTTGCTTCCTTCACCACTTCCTTCGGACCAATCTATCTGAGTTGTTACGGGATCAGGTTCATAAACAAAAGCTTCTAATTTATCAATCAACTCATTAACAGTAGAAGCAGAGATAAGGAGTCGTCTTGCAGAAGGTGTGACAAATTTCTGTTCCACAGCATGGTCAACAAAAGATAATAAATTATCAAAGAAATTATTAACATTCAACAAACCTATGGGTTTATGGTAGATGTTCAATTGGGCCCAAGAGACAACTTGAAAGACTTCTTCCAAAGTACCAAAACCACCAGGTAAGATAATGAATGCATCAGAGTTTTCAAGCATCGCCTTCATTCGTCCATGCATAGATGATACCTGAATTTCCAGTCCAATTTTCTTTCCAACGATGTTCCTTCGAGTTAAAGGTTCAGGAATGACACCTAAAACTTGACCACCTCTTATATGTGCAGAAAGTGATACAGCCCCCACTAACCCAATGCTACCTCCCCCATATACAACACGAATGTTCCTCGCAGCAAGTGTTCTACCAACAGTGCTTGCTGCGTTTACAAACTCTAAGCCCTTCCTATAACTTGTCTCACAAAATACACAGATATTGACAAATCTACGAACGTAAGAAGAAGCTCCTCCATTTCTACACTCACACTCTCTTTGAATGATTATGAGTTGCAGGAAAGTGAAGAAAATGGAGTGTTTAAATAGGAAAAAGAATAGAAAAAGTAATAATAGCTCCTATACAGGTAGGTTGATTGGTGTCAGAAAAGTTTAAAATTTTAAAAATAATAATAATAGTAAAATTTTTTTTCGTTTTGTTTTTGTTTTTGTTTTTGTTTTTTTTTTTTACTTCAAGAAAACCATCAGGGTAAAGAAGTCTAGAAACCCCTGAAGGATCCCATCCAAAGGATCGTCTGTCCAAAACCAAAATTCAACAAAATCATACAAAGATAAAATAATAATAACAAATGATTGCATACCTTTATGTACGGTTTCATGGCGGATCTTTATACTTGCGCGTCATGAGTGCAAGAATACCAAGACAAATCACCAATCACTGGGCATTCTTCTCCCTCCCACTTGTGGGATATTTTGATTGAGCTACGACGCCACTAATTAAAGTGCGTAAATCGACAGCCTACCACCAACGACCACACGGCCAGTGAGAGGTCGTTGAAGAGCCCATGGCATTAAATCACAGGATCCACTCAGAGGCATTGTCACGCGAGAATGCAAACACGGGACGCTTCTTTCTGTCCATCAGCAAGCAGAGCATTTGGTTAAAACTTGGGAATGCTTGCGCGGCTCTCTACAGAGCATGGCACACGAACCTTATTTACCGATCGGCGTGCGAAGGTCCACCCGAGTCAATGACGGGTCTGCCACTCCACTAGCAGGGGCTCCTAATCTAATTAAAGACCAAGTACAACCGAAGTTTCGCCCTTTTTTATTTAATTTAAATTATTTCATTTTTTTTTTCATTTTTTCTTCTTTTTTTTCTTCTTTTTTTTTTTTTTTTTTTTTTTTTTTTTCTCTTTTGAAGATGTACAAGATAATATATACATGTTGTTGTGATTGTGGCTCACATCTTCCTCTGGTTTCACGTCCAGAAACGGCTTAAACGCCTTCTATGAGTCGAGGATAAGCTTCCCATCTAATTTTCTTATAAATTGGCAAACAGAGTCTTTTTGAGTCAGATTCCCAAGACTATAACGCTCTTGCTCGTCCTTGAAGAGATTCAACAAACTAAGAAGTTCACACTACACAACTCCACAAGAATGCGTCTTAAGAGTCAATAAGATATTATCTAATTACTCCTTACTCAGTCCATTCTTAATGAATAATATTTTATCTTCTCTATTTACAGAAACCATCCCCAAAGAGTGACATCGCGTGTTGCAATTCCATCGTGCACACTTGTAACAAACTTTCATTCTTTTTGCTCTTCTCCTTTTTGAAAATGAACTTTTACAGAGACCAGGCATGTATGGGACAAATGAATCTGAAGATTCACTAGCTAAACGAACCTTTGCTTCGATTATCCAGCGTATATCTTCTGGGATACCCTTATACATTAACAATCTCAGTCTTTCACACCTAGCTTCATAGACTTTTGTTAGAGCATTTAGAGGGAGAGAAGGAAAATGTTTTCTTAGATTTGAGAGAATGACATCCATTTTAAAAGGAGAAGAATTCAGTTATTATGGGAAACTGAAAAACAAACCGACTTGAGAGTCACGGAGTACCGTTATCCGCCATTTAACCGGGAACACAAAGAACTGCAAAAAGAAAAAAATAACATTAAAATAAATTCTACTCATAATAAGGATTAGAAAGAGAAATGGATTCTACCTCAACAACTTGATGTTCCAGAAATGGTTTGAGTCTTTGTCCATTGACCTTAAATACAATACCATTCCTAGGATTCTCAATGTCTATGGCCCCATAAGAATACACATGTTTGACAATATAAGGACCAATCCACCTAGATCTCAATTTTCCAGGGAATAGGTGAAGACGAGAATTATAAAGCAGAACTTTTTGACCAATTTCAAAAGTTTTTCTCAAAATTGATTTGTCATGAAAAGCTTTTGTTCTAACTTTATAAATCTTTGAGTTTTCATATGCATCATTTCTTAATTCCTCAAGTTCATTCAATTGTAATTTGCGTAACTTGGAAGCATCATCAAGACTTAAGTTGAAAGCTTTAATGGCCCAAAATGCTTTATGCTCCAATTCTACAAGCAAATGACAAGGTTTTCCATAAACTAACCGATAGGGAGACATGCCCAAAGATGTTTTAAAAGCAGTACGGTAAGCCCAAAGTGCATCGTTTAGTCTTAAAGACTAATCTTTACGATTTGGGTTAACCGTTTTTTCTAAAATTTGTTTAATCTCCCTATTTGCTAATTCAACTTGTCCACTTGTCTGAGGATGATAAGGGGTTACAATTTTGTGGGTAATGCAATATTTCTTCATTAAAGATTCAAATGATTTATTGTAAAAATGTGTTCCCCATTACCGATTAAAGCTCCAAGGATTTCCAATTGACTCCAAACCATTTCCTTTTAAAATTTTTAGAACAGTTTTATGATCATTGTGCCGACATGGAATCGCCTCAATCCATTTTGAGACATAATCAACTGCAACCAAAATGTACACAAATCCAAAAGATGATGGAAATGGACCCATGAAATCAATTCCCCAATAATCAAAAATTTCAATGACAAGGATAGGGTTCAAAGGCATCATATTTCTTTTAAAAATGGACCCCAATTTTTGACAACTTTCACAACTTTTGCAAGAAGTATAACTATCCTTGAATAAAGTGGGCCAATAAAATCCACACTGCAAGATTTTCGCAGCTGTTTTCTTTGAAGAAAAATGACCTCCACATGCTTCTGAATGACAAAATTTAATGACACTACTTACCTCATTGTCAGGTACACATCTCCGAAAGATTTGATCAGGACAATATTTGAACAAATATGGGTCATCCCAAAAGAAAATTTTCACCTCAATCAAAAACTTTTTTCTGTCTTGGTGTGTCCACTGAGGCGGCATCTTACCTGTTACAAGAAAATTGACAATGTTAGCAAACCAAGGCATGGAATTGACAGAAAATAAAAATTCATCGGGAAAAGAATCATTGATAGGTGTGCTATCAAAAGATGAGCCTGTTGTCAGCCTTGACAAATGATCTGCAATAACATTTTCGGCTCCTTTCTTGTCTTTTATTGTGATGTTAAATTATTGAAGCAACAAGATCCACCGTATCAACCTAGGTTTGGCATCCTGTTTAGACATTAAATATCTAACAAAGAAGATGATCAGGAAAACAACAATGGATGAACCAATTAAATAAGCCCAAAATTTGTCCAATGCAAAAATTACAGCAAGTAGTTCTTTTTCAGTAGTGGTGTAATTCATTTGTGCACTATTCAAAGTTGGACTTGCGTAATAAATTACATGAGGCTTACCTTCCTTTCTTTGGCCTAAAACAAATACGCCAACAAAGAAAAATCACTAGCATCACACATCAACTCAAAAGGCAAAGACCAGTCAGGAGATTGCATGATAGGAGCAGAAGTCAAAAGACCGATTAATTTTTCAAAAGATTTCTGACAATCTTGAGTCCAATCAAATGATGTATCTTTTGTTAGAAGATTACATAAAGGTCTAGATATGGCACTAAAGTCCTTTACAAATCTTCTGTAAAATCCTGCATGTCCTAAAAAGGAACGAACTTCTCTGACTGTTTTTGGGAAAGGCAAATGAGCAATTAATTCAACTTTGGCCTTATCAACTTCAATTCCTTTAGAAGATATCACATGACCTAACACTATTCCTGAGGTAACCATGTAATGACATTTTTCCCAATTTAACACAAATCCTTTTTCTTCGCATCTTTTAAGAACTTTTTCTAAATCATCAAGACAATTTTCAAAAGAATTTCCAAAAACTGTCAGATCATCCATGAAAACCTCTAAATAATGCTCAATCATGTCACTGAAAATACTTAGCATGCATCTTTGAAAAGTTACCGGAGCATTACAAAGACCAAAAAATATTCTTCTATATGCAAAAGTGCCAAAGGGATAAGTAAAAGTGGTCTTTTCTTGGTCCTCTAATGCAATTGGTATTTGATTATACCCTGAATAACCATCAAGAAAACAATAGTAGGGATGTCCTGCTACTCTTTCTAGAATTTGATCAAGAAATGGCAAAGGAAAATGGTCTTTCCTAGTGGCTGCATTCAATTTTCTGAAATCAATATACATACGCCAACTAGATGAGACTCGGGCAGGTATTAATTCTCCTTTTTCATTTTCAACCACTGTTATTCCAGATTTCTTAGGCACAACTTGTGTAGGGCTTACCCACTGGCTATCAGAGATAGGATAGATAATTCCAACATCAAGTAATTTAAGAACTTCAACTCTAACTACCTCTTTCATGTGTGGATTTAATCTTCTTTGAGGTTGTTGAGATGTTTTAGCATTATCCTCTAAATGTATTCTATGTGTACAGATTAATGGATTAATGCCTTTTATATCCTTTAATGTCCATCCAATTGCATTTTTATGCCTTTTAAGTACTTTTATCAACTTACCTTCTTGTTCTTTGGTCAAGGATGAGGAAATTACCACTGGAGAGCTTTGTTCTTCTCCCAAAAATGTGTACTTCAACCCATCAGGTAATGGCTTCAGTTCTAGTGTGGGTACTTCTTCATGGGTATCATTATTCATGGATTTTAGCTCTTCGAATCTTGGCTTCCTTCTTTTGTATTCTATTTCCTATGTACAGTCAAGCAAAGAGCATATTTCAAAAACATCATCATCTAATTGTGTAGCTGAATCAAATGAATTAATTAAACAGATTTCTAATGGGTCAGAAGAACTCCTGATTTGAAGATGATCATCTATAATGGCTTCAATCCCTTCAATCTTTTCCTTTTCATCATAAACTTCTTGTGGTTGCTTGCACATGTTGAAAACATTAAGCTCCAGTGTCATATTTCCAAAAGTTAGCTTCACCACTCCATTTCTGTAATTTATCAAAGCATTAGATGTTGCTAAAAATGGACGACCCAAAATAACAGGAACTGACTTAGAACTATCAACCATAGGTTCAGTTTCCAAGACAATAAAATCCACAAGATATATGAATTTATCAACTTGTACTAACACATCTTTTACTATTCTTTTTGGAATTTTAATTGATCTATCAGCAAGTAAAAGAGTTACAGAAGTTGGTTTTAACTCACCAAGGTTGAGTTGCTGATAAACTGAATATGGAAGCAAATTAACACTAGCACTAAGATCAAGTAAAGCTCGTTCAATTTTATGTTCACCAATAATGCATGAAACTGTAGGACAACCAGGGTCTTTATATTTCAACTCATTATTGTTTTGAATAATGGAGCTTACTGCTCACATCAAAAATGCATTCTTTTTCACATTATGTTTCCTTTTAACAGTGCACAAGTCTTTCAAAAATTTGGCATAACAAGAAATCTGCTTGATAGTATCTAACAGAGGAATATTGACCTTCACTTGTTTAAAGATTTCAAAAATGTCACTGTTATGATTCACTTTACTTGAATTGTTTAATGCTTGAGGAAATGGGGGTGAAGACGAAGGTTTGATCTCCTTTTGGCTAGGTGGCTGATCAACTCCTTCCTCATCTTTGGTAATTGACTCATCATCTTTCTCAAAAAGTTTAGAAATTTGTTTTTCAACAACTTTTCCACTCCTAAGAGTTATCATTGAGTTGACTTGATCTATTTTTTGACTTTCTGAACTACCCTCTTTTAGGCTAAACTGACCCTTGGGATTTGGTTGAGGTTGAGAGGGAAACTTTCCTTTCTCATGAATAGCAAGTGCAGAAGAGAGTTTAGCAAGAGTGTCTTTTATGTCAATCATGGTTTGATTGTTGTGGTTATTGATGGCCTCTTGTTTTTCCATGAATGCATGCAATGTTCCTTCAAGGTTTTTCCTATATGGTGGGACATATGGTGCATATCCTTGAGGATTTTGAGAATCTTGTTGTGCTTGAGGAGGTGGTGGTTGCATGAATTGTGGCTGGTTGCTATTCCTCCAACTGAAGTTCGGGTGATTTCTCCATCTCGGATTGTATGTATCTGAAAAAGAAGAAGTGAATGACTTTTTAAAATTAGTCATTGCATTTACTTGCTCATGCACAACTTCTTTAAAAACAGGAAGTTTTGGACATTCATTTGTTGAGTGTCCCAATTCATCACAAATGCCAGTAATTTCTTCACTTTGCACAGATTTGATTTCTTTTACTTTCCCGGATTCCATGACTTCAACCTTTCTAGCCAAACTAGCAAACATTGCATTTAGATCTTCTTCTTGACTAAGATGATATTTTCCTTTACTAGCATTTGCAAGGTTAAATCTAATTGAATTTTCAGAAGGATTAGTACCATGCCAAGATTGAGAATTTTCAGCCAAATGGTCTAAATAGTCTAAAGCTTCTTTAGGTTCTTTATCAAGAAATTCACCATTGCACATTGTTTCCACAAATTGTTTGGTTTCAGGTGTTAACCCTCCATAAAAGAAGCTTATAGTGTGCCATTTTTCAAAACCATGATGTGGGCAAGAATTCAACAAATCTTTAAAACGTTCCCAACTTTGAAAATATGCTTCATTAGAATTTTGGGAAAAATTTTGGATTTGTCTTTTCAAAGTATTGGTTTTATGTGTTGGAAAAAATTTCTTCAAAAACTCACATTGCATTTCTTGCCATGTGCCAATTGATCTTGATTTCAAAGTGTTAAGCCAAGTTTTTGCTTTATCTTTTAAAAAAAAGGAAATAATTTAAGCTTAACAACTTCTTCAGTGCAAGTTTGATCATGAAAAGCAGTACATACTTCCTCAAATTCTTTTAGATGTAAATATGGGCTTTCAGATTCTAACCCATGGAAATTAAGAAGTAAAGAAATCATACCTGGCTTGAATCTAAAATTGTTGGCATTGAGTGGAAAGATAAAACATGATGGACTAGAATTTCGAGATGGTTGCAGATACTCACGCATAGTTTGCAACGGTTGATTTTCATGTTCATCATGCACACTTTCGTTTTCAGCCATTGTGCTTAATGTGTGTGATTGTGATTCAAATAAATCAATATGTAAAGTACCTGGATTAATTCTAACCAAACGACCAGAATTTAAATCACGTTACCAATTAAGCATAAACAAGTAACTTACAATAGAAAAGAAAATGTACAAGCTAGTAATATAAACTGTCCATTAAATATTAACAAAGGTATGGTATAAACCAACCACCAAATATATATTAACACTTAGTAAATAAATATTAACAAAGGTGTGGCATAAACCAACCACCGAATAAGTTAATAAGCATAAAAATTAAAAAATTAGTATACGAGATAAATTAAAATGTTAGAAAGCAGATAAAGTAAAAAGTTAGATAGTTAGTAAGAGAGTTAGTAAGTTAGTAAACAAAAAAAAATGACAGAAAATAAATACAAAAAATAAAGTACAAAAAATAAAAGGGAGAGTTATCCCCACTAAGTTAAAATGTACAAGAAAATAAAATGGAGAATTACCCCCACTATACGTAAATTAAAATGCGAGAAAATAAAGTGCGAAAAGTAAATTACAAAAAAAATAAGTAAAAGAGAGATTCCCCACTAAGTTAGTGCGTAAAATAAAAGGGAGAGGTTCCCCCACTAGTTAGTATGTTAGTATATATACAAATTTTTACACCAGAAATTCAGTCTTCAAATCAAGTCCCCAGCAACGGCGCCAAAAACTTGATGCACTCTTTTTAATTTCAAACAAGTCTACAAACTTGATGCGGGATTAATTGTTGCATTGCGAACCCAAGTGCAGGTTGTCTCAAGTAATAAAATTCTCGGGAGTCCGAGGTCGATTCATAGGGAATTGTTGAAGATTAATTAAGGTGAAGTGAATATTTTGTTACTACAATTAAAATTATTTACTTGGGTAAAAAGATTCACTCTTGGTAAATAAAATAAAGGTAAGATTAATTCCTTTTATAACTCAAATAGAATCCTCGTAACATGGAGGTTCCAATCAGAAAATACAACATTAAAAGTCTAATTAAAATAATATACGTAATTATATTATGTTTCCTAAAAATATTACCACTACTTATAAATGGGTTAAAGCATTCATTGTGCCAATATTTTGTCTACAACAAATCAAGAACTCCTTTTTACAAAGATGGTTTCTAAATTATAAGAAACAAATTATAATACGTATAATGGTTACTAGAAAATATAAATCATTTAAGCACAAGAGAAGAATAAATCTAACCTTACTTTATTACCAAGAGCTTCACACTTTCACCCAAGTAAAATGAAACTTAGTTACTCATAGATAAGAAGAAAGAAAGAGAGAAGAAGAAGAAGAAGAAGAAGAACATGACTTTAATTTAGAACAAAGGAAAATTACTACAAGAAAACCTAGTAACAAAATGGCATCATTTTGGTAACTAACACCTAACACCCTCAATGATCTGCCAAGGCCTCCTTTTATAAAGGATTAGAGATACAAAATGACAAGAGGGCTGAGTCATTAGTGGGTGGATGAGTGGAAAATGAATGAAAAATACCAAATGACTTTAGGTGAGTGGGAAATTATGGAGATTCCTTATCTCTGAAATCATACAGCTCTGAAGTCATTGCATTCGTCATTTTTGAACCAAGTGGTCTTCTTTGTAGGCCTGGATCTTAGCTTTCAAATGACTTTGGTTTGAGTCCAATATCATATCTATAACTCCAGATACGTTCAAATTATTGAACACTTGCCTGTGCCCAGATCCACAGCTCCTCTGTTCTGACTTCCATGCCCAATATCACCTTCAAGGAGTCTGATTCTGGACAAGTATTCAACATGAAAGTTGTAGATATAGGTCTTAATTATTCAGCATCCAAATTTTAGCCTATTTGACAACCTCTAGCCCGAAAACTTTGATGAACAGTATACGTAGGTTAAGCTGTCAGGAAAAGCACTTTGGTTCTTGCTTCAACCCCAATTTGAGTTATCTACTCGTGTGATTGGGCCTTTGAGGTCTTCATAAAAGTTGTAGAATTCTCTCTTATCTTTCAAATGCCACTAGAATCACCTCCAAAGACCACCTACAGCCCAAGATATGACCCAAATACAGAAACAATGTAAGATATGAATCATGCTGAAAAATTCAATTAAGTTCAATTTGAGTCCAAACTTACAAAACATAATAAAACTCAATCAATTAAGTACATAGAGAGTGTAAATGACTAAGAATGAAAGCTTATTAATGTATCAAATATGTGATCATCAAAAAACATCATATTTTCATTCAACTTAAAGTAAAAGATTGCAAATAGGTTTCAAAAAAGATGTTTTCTTTCTTACTCCCCATTTGTTAGCACAAAAACTGAAAATATTAACTAGGGTTATGCATATTTTTAAGACATCATTGATAGCCACGTAGATTAGTCAGAATCAAAATCAGAACTAGTATCATAAGGTGTTTTGGATGTAGGCTTAGAGGGTCTAGGTTCAAAACTGGCAAGCGTAGTCTTAGGTTGATGTTGGGAATCGCGGATACATCACGCAGTGAAAAACAGAATTCCCACTAAGAATCCATGAGAAAAAGCCATAATCCGAGTTTTTAAAATTGTTTACCTCTTGAAGTGTGATCAAATGGAAGTGACATGAATCACTAATATCGTAACAGCGATGATGTCTTTGCGATATCTACACGAACAGACTCACGAATGTTCAACATTCACAAATAGGAGTCCCACGTCTCTCACAAGTGCTAGCTACGAAGAGAAGAATAGAACCTGTCACTCTCTCACTCACTGTTTCTATTAAGTGCAGCTAGGGTTCGTAATTCGTGCCTTAGCAGCCCCCTTAGCAATACTATTTATAATAGTGACTGTCTTGAGTGAGTGTGAGCAGTAGTAGGGTAAGCTATGTAACCCTAGGCTCATCTGTTATGAGTCTGACCCATATTTGAATCCGAGTCCAACTTGGATATATTGCTCCAATTTAGTCTACTCTATGTGTGTGACCTTGTAGGTTCTCATAACGTTGGTAGTAATATTAAAATTTTATTTTAATATTACAAGCAGTGAGCGGTATCTAGCAACACATCGCTGCTACCCAAGTAATGAGAATGTCAGTGATTTGACATAACCTTTCCATGACCAATGTTTTCGTGTCATTTAGTCCCTTTGTCAAGATATCTAGATTGAACACAAGGCATGGAAAGCGTTACCCTTACATAGTCCAATCCTTCATTTCCTGATACTTAAGCAGACTTTATAATAACAAATGTAATCAATATTTCATATTGACTCATTTGAGCATGACCATGCATTTTGCAATCTCACTCAATCAGGGGGTCCGAAGATATCGATCCTGTTATGTAGGAGTGACAAATCCTATCTAGGTCACTCACATCTCTGCATGATTCGCAGTATATCCAATAACCAACTTTATAATCACCTTGTTACAGATGACATTTGATGGCATTAAAATACACAACTCATCATGTAGGAATCGTAGTGATTTCAGGTCAAAGGACCACAGATACCATTGTCATTATGAGAATCGCTTATGACACTCACGTAATGATTCATGTAGTATTCTCATGGCGGGTCAGTCCAGTATACCATTACTCTAATATGTAACTATTTGAAGACTTGATATCTTATATCCATGACCCATGAGATGTGGTCATCAGTCTACGCACATACTAGTCTCAATACATTATTGTTGTCCTAATTAATAATAATACTTAACTAGGAATTTTTAAGAATAGTGTTCTAACTTTATCCAATAAGATCTCACGATCAAGTTAACCACTTGAAGCCCTATGGCATCAAACTTACTATTCTAAGGACTTTATTATGTTTATTAAAAAGGACACAATAAATGAAATGCCTCATATATTAAAATTAGCATAATAGAATGTATGTAAATACAGACAAAATGTATCAGCTTCTAGGGCATACACTAACAATTGAAAGGCTACCCACCATCTCTCAAAATTCAACATTCTCTCTTTGAGATCCTCTAAAGAGTTGAGAACAACTTCAAAGTTTTCATTCACTTCCTTTCTGATAGCTTTATGATTCTCTCTTTGAGATCCTCCAAATAGTTGAGAACAACTTCAAAGTTTTTATTCACTTCCTTTCTGATAGCTTTCTAATTCCTCTTGAGCTTCTTCATTTTCAAATTTAGCTTTCTGATGCCTTCCTCAAAAGATCTTGAGGATTGTGGTTGTTTAAAACTTGAAGGATGATAGGGAACAATGTCCAAAGAAGGCAATTGAGCATACTCAAGTGCCAAGACTACAAATTTCTCAGGTTGAGAAAGGATCTAATAAACATCAGAGCCTTATGTTGATTCAGCAAGAATCTCAACAATTGTTTCTTCTCCAAGATAAAACAAAGATGGAGGGAAAGTAGGTGAATTGATCTACACAAACTTATTTTCAGCAGGAGTGGAGTTGACAAGTTCAACAATGGTTTTTAAACTATTATAGGAGTTAGTGTAAAAGGTTCAGTAGGTGATGCAGCCAGTGTGCTAAAGATTGCTTCAACAAAGGCGAAAGCTTACCCAAGACTTTCATAAAGGTTTGGATTATAGAAGGATCCAACACTTTTTGCAGCTTCTTCTTCCTGTAGATTGCAGGCTTCCACATTCAAATCAATTTGTCAAATTATTTTTGTGAAGCTTTAGGGTTCTTCTTCTTGCATAGTAGGGATTTCTTCAATCACACTTTTCCCTTTGCTTTTACTTTTCTCTTCAGAATTTTTAGATTTTGATTTCTCTTCTCCTCTTATTTATCCTTTCTCTAGTTTCTTGAGTCAGCACATCCACAATGTCTGATTTTGGAGCTTTAGTATCGAGTGTTCTCTTAGTTCTTCTTTCTCTTACTTCCTTAGTCAAAACATTAACCACTTTTGACTTTGGAGCAGGTGCATCTAGTGTATCATCATCATCGTCATCATCATCTCTTTTTCTTCTTTTCTCCTTTTCTTTTTCAACTTCTTTTTCTTTCTTTTCTTTTCTCTTCTTTATTTTCTTAGCATCCACTTTCAGAACAAGATGTAGGTTAAGATGCGTCAACTTCAAGTTATTGTAAGTGAATTAAGGACTAAGGGGGATTAAAGATTTCATGATCTAGATTCAGACCATAATGCTTGAAGATTTTGGTCATCAACATTCCATAGGGGATATAGGTGGTCTTCTTGAGAGCGTTGAGAGCAGTAGCCATGTGCGTCAGAATTAGGTAGGGAAGACTAATTATCTTCCTTGCAAGTAAGTGGTACAACACAATGATGTCAGAGTTGGTGACTCTTTCTTTACTTCCGGCATGCAGTAGAATGAAATGAACAAGTAAGGCATGAAGAAACCTTGCTTTGTCTAGCATTATATTAGTAGTTAGGCTTTTTTCATCAACTTCTTTAGTAATGAAGTCAAGAACTTAAACTTTAAATAGGTTTTTCTCTTCCATTCAATAGAGACTATTATAGGACTCAAATCCTTTGTTCTTGGCTCCAGTGACTTCAGCCAACACCTCAAGAAAAATAATTATCTCTTCTCCATAGAGACTACCAACTAATTTGTCCTCTTCTTCAATTGCTCTAGCATAGAAAGCTCAAATAAGAACTGGGTAGACATATTCAGAAAGCTTAAGAAAACTTTCCCATCTTTGTTTTCTTATTTCTTTAGATATGTCCATCCCATATGCAAATATTTCCACTAGGCTGATTCTCTTTCTAGCAACAATTGATTTTGTGCTAAATCGATCATCAAAAATATTCTTTTCAAGTTTGGAGATGAAAAAAGATCTCTTAGGAACATCTTCTTCTTCTAAATTGACAGAGATTGTCCTCTCCTTTTCGAAAGGTCTGGACTTTGGAGTATGATTTTTCTTGCTTTTTCTTTCCATAGAAGATTGGTGAGATGAGCTTCGAGTAGGCTGGGCTTGTTTCTTTAAGGCTTTTGATGTAGTTCTAGACTTAGTAATATTGAAGGTAAAATAGAGAAAGAAAGAGTGAAGGTGATTAAGATATTTTGAGAAAGATAGTTGCAGTTTGAGAGTGATTTAAGATAGTTAAGAAAGTTTGAAAGTTAGGGGAAATGGGTTGCAAAGTGTTTGAGAAACATGTGAGAACATGTATTTATAGGTTCTCAACCTCCTTTGACCGTTAGAAGCACATAAAGTTACCATTTGACATTTACTGATGGGAGAGAGAGAGAGCGGGCCCAAAGGTCAAATTTTTTTTTTGAATTTGTAGTAGTCATATTTTTACTGAGGGGTTTTCTAATGATGATTTTGATGGTGACTCAGGGTTGGTTTTCTCAATTGGTCTTCTGATACTATTTTGATAGTATTCTTAACTTATATTTCGATGATCAAAAAACTATTATATGCAACCAAAAAAATTCAAACTCAAGGTTTTAGCCTTGATCCAAACACATTTATATTGTCTTTTATAAAACAAAATCTATCTTCATGAAGTGGTTTGGTCAAAATATCGTCCCACTGATGATCAGCGTCTATAAATTTAAGTTCAAAAACAACCTTTTGAACACAGTCTCTTATAAAATGGTATCTGATCTAAGTATACTTTGCTCTTGAGTATTGAATAGGATTCTTGCTAAGTTTATAGTACTTATGTTATCACAAAAAATAGTTATGACATTGAAATTTAAAGAGTAAGCTTGTAGTTGATACTTTACCTATAACAGCTATGAGCAACAAATTGAAGAAAAAATATACTCAAATTTAGTAATTGATAGGGTAATTAAGTTTTGCTTCATACTTGACTAGGAGATTAAAGAATTTCCAATGAAGTGATATCTTCCACTAGTGCTTTTTCTTTCCACGCAATTTCCAGCATAGTCAGCATCATAGAAACCTACTAACTCAAGATTTGGAGTTTTCTTATACCATAAACCATGGTTATTGGTTCCAAGCAAATATCTAAAAATTCTTGTAACAACTTTAAGATGTGATTTCTTTGGATTAGCTTGGAATCTAGCACATAAGCATATATTGAACATGATATTAGGTCTACTAGTAGTAAGGTATAAAAAAGAACTAATCATACCTTTGTAGACTTTCTAATCTATTGACTTACCATTTTCTTCCTTGTTCAGCACAACAAAAGGATGCATAAGTGTGCTCATGGGCTTAGAATCATTCATCTTGAACTTTCTGAGCAGATCTTTGGTATAGTTTTAATTTATTGATGGATCAATATACCATCTTTCTCTTGTTTCACTTGTAACCCAAGAAAGAACTTGAGTTCACCCATCATGCTCATTTTGAAATCACCTTCATCAACTTAGAAAATTCCTTGCACAAATTCTCATTAGTGGATCCAAATATGATATTATCTACATATATTTAAACTATGAGAAAATCATTTTCTAAATTTTTGGTGAAGAGAGTAGTATCAACTTTGCCTCTTATAAAACCATTTTCAATAAGAAAAGAACTTAGTCTCTCATACCAAGCTCTTGGAGCTTGTTTCAAACTATACAATATTTTTGAGAGTTTGAAAACATGATTTGGATGAGAATCATCGTCAAAATCAAGAGGTTGTTTGACATATACTTCTTCATCAATGAATCCATTTAAAAATGTACTTTTGACATCCATTTGGAATAATTAAAAACCTTTATGAGCAGCATAAGCAAGTAAGATTCTAATTGCCTAAAGTCTAACTACAGGAACAAAAGTTTCATCATAGTCTATACCTTCTTACAACTTGTATCATTGAGCAACTAACCTTGCTTTATTTCTCACCACATGTCCAGCTTCATTAAGCTTGTTTTTAAAAACCCATTTTGTGCCAATCATAGTGTGATCATTAGGAGGTGGTACAAGGGTCCAAAATTGATTTCTTGTGAACTAATTTAGCTCTTCTTGTATTGCTATGATCTAGGCCTCATCTTCTAGAGCTTCTTCAATTGATTTTGGTTCAATCTCATAGATAAAAGCCATATTGTTTTATTCTTTGAAAGAGGATATTGTTCTCACTCCTTGAGAGGTTTTCTTTAATGATCAAGTCTTTAGGATGATGAGTTGAATGTCTCTATTTTCTAGGGAGTTGAGAATCTCTCTTTGGTGTTCCATCAGAAAGGTTCTTATTTTTCTCATTAGTTTTCTGAGTACTTTATGATGCTTTCTCAGTTAAGTTGATGTTTTTCTGATTGTATTTTGATTCAGATCTCCAAGTTATTCTTCTATTTGCAATCTTTCTTTTCTCATCACTCGAGTCTTGTTAAAGGTAACACGAATAGTTTCCTAACTTGTAAACTCTATAAGCTTTAGATGTTAAAGAACAACCAAGAAAGATACCATTACTAACTTTTGAATCAAACTTACTAATTTGATCCTTTGTACGAAGAACAAAACATTCACAACCAAAATGATGAAAGTAAGAAATGTTGAGTTTCTTACCCTTCCATAATTCATATGGAGTTTTCTTTAGAATTGGCCTTATTAGTATTCTATTATGGATGTAGCAGGATATGTTGACAGCTTCAGCCCAAAAGTATTTAGGTAGGGGGTTTTCACACGACAATGTTCTTGCTATTTCCTGGAGTGTTCTATTTTTTCTTTCCACCGCACCATTTTGTTGAGGTGTCCTAGGAGATGACAAGTCATGAGTGATGCCATTCTCATCACAAAAAAGCTTGAGAGCTTGACTCTTGAATTCTCCTCCATGGTCACTCCTTATTGTAGAGATGTAGAACCCTTTCTCATTCTGGACCTTTTTACAGAATACTTTAAAGGCCTCAAAAGAATCATCCTTGTGGGCTAGATAAAGTACTCATGTGAATCTAGAAAAAAATCATCTACAATGACTGCATCATATTTCTTACTAATAAGACTTATAGTCCTAGTAGGACCAAATAGATCAATATGTAACAGCTCAAAGGGTCTTGTGGTAGTAACTATATTTTTAGATTGAAAAGATGCTTTGGTTTGCATTCCTCTTTGACATGCTTCACAAAACAAGTTTTTTCAAATTTGATCTTAGGGATTCCCCTTATAAGATCATTTTTCATAAGTTTAGAAAGTAGTTTCATGTTAGCAAGTCTAGGTTTCTTATGCCAAATGCATTTTACATCATTCATAGAAACTAGGCATATTACATTTGACTATTTAACTCCTGTAGATCAACATTATAAAGGTTGTTATACCTTTTGGCAATAAAGAGGGTAGAGTCATTCTTAGAATCTTTCACAACATAGAAAGCTTTATCAAAAGAAACGTTGTATCCATTATTACATAATTGACTTGTGCTAAGTAGATTATGTTTCAAACCATCAACTAGCAACACATTATTGATAAAAGGTGAAGAATTGTTACCAATCTTACCAATACCAATGAGTTTTCCCTTTTAGTCATCTCCAAAGGTGACAGTTCCACCATTCTTAGGTTTCAAGTTGAGAAACATGGATCGATCTCTTATCATGTGCCTTGAACATCCACTGTCCAAATACCATTTCTCTTTATGTTTCTTGCTTCTCAAACAGACCTGCAGTGGAAGTTACTGATTGTTTAGGTACCCTGATAGCTACATAGAATGCAGTTATTTGTGCCCTATCCTTGTGCTAGAATGAATGCTTAGTCCTTGTTTTAAATGCATATTTGGAGGGTTTTGTGCTTATATTTGATATATGCTGAATCTAAGCCTTTTTGATATGTTATTGTGCAAAACTGAGTTTTAATGATCATGGATTGAGTAGATTTGTATATGTTATTGATTTGGTGTTTTCTCTATGATAGAAAGGGCTCCAAACAAGGTTAAATATGGAGCAATTGAGCTTAAAGAGGAAGAGGAAGCCAAATTGGCATTCCAAAGAAGCAACGCCTAGGCAAGTGCAGAAGCACGCCGCGGCGCAAATAGGATTTTCAGCTTGGTCATACTTGGACCCGGGGCAAGAGCGCCGCAGCGTAATTAAGTGAACGTTGCGGCAGTATATAGACCGACCCATTGTGCGCCGCGGCGCGCATATGTGGGCACCGCGGCGTGGAGGCGGCTGCTGAGCTTATAAATAAGATTTTACACGTTTCTCTCCAATTCTCTCTCCATTCTCTCTCTGTTTTTCTGAGTTTTGGCTATTTGGCCATTTATCTCTTTTTAGGTTTTGTTAGTTTAGTTAGTTTAGGTCAGTTTTAGGTTAGATAGCTTGGCTAGATCTTCATTGCTGGTGGATTGGAGGCCAGGATCAAAGGATTGAAGGAGGATTCAAGCTTCAGAGACAAATCAATGAGCTTCTTTCTCTTTTTTTCTCCTTTCTCTCTTATCTTCCTTATCTTTTGTATAGCTAAGCTTTGTTTAGGATACTTTGAATCCTTTTATTTATATTAATGATGTGTTTTTCTCTAAGTTTGTGTGGATGTTTGATTATGGTTCAATCATTATTTGTGCTTAATGCTTGTTCTTGGTTGGCCTCAATTGCATGATCCTAATATTGGCAAATGAACTAGACATAGGGATTTATTGATATGGATATGGTGTGGTTGATACATGTTCGGTGAGTTCAATTGGCTTGGATGAGTTGATTCGTTAATAGGATAGAAATATACCTATTAACCATGTATAGTGTGTGATTGAGAATAGATCATTCATGAGTGGAAGTTGCACTGGCTCTCAAGGAAACTTAGTGAGTTGGGCAATTGAAACCAGGGTTGATTGACCTAGACATAGGCTTTTGACTAATGAAGATTCTCAAGCTAACCTAATCAATGCATTTGTGTTTATAAGGGGAATTGCATGTTGTTGATAGATGTAGGGGGTGAAGGAGGATTTCCTGAAACCTAACCGCTTTTAGGTTTATTACTTTTGTAGGTTAGATAGTTTGTATATTATTTTCCTAATTTTATGCCCTTGTCTAGAATTGATTATGCTATTAGTTGGTACTTGGCTTTATAATCGAATATCCTTGTGGGAATGAACTTTTACTCTATATCTGTATTACTTGTGCGATCCGTGCACTTGCGGTTAGCAAATAGGCAACACGTTTTGACCCTAACATACCCATACCAACTTGGGTCATTTCTTGTTAGTTTTATGATAATCAGAAGCTTTCTGATCATTCTTTCTCTTAAAGTATGCAGGAACAATATGACCATGTTTATGATAATAAGTACAAGTTTTCTTATGCTTAGATGATGCTTTTACAAAGGAATTCTTGAGATACTTCTATTTGTGATGCTTTTTATATCCTAGTCTAACTTTGTCAAATGTGCATTATTGTTTCCCAACATTATTTCCAAATTTTTTGTGCCATTGACACCATTAGGGGGAGCTATGCTTTCTGCAAAACAAAAGGAAAACCAACATCTAAGAATATCCAAAATCAACAAGGCAAAATAATAAACTAAAGGAAATTATAAGTGTTATGAGGACGGTGCACACCAAGGGTGGCCTCAACTTCCTTGGGATCCTAGCAATTTTGTGGGCTACATTTGAAGTTATCGTTCTCCTTCGTAATGTCAACTAAGAAGTGAAAGGTCTTGTGATCCTTTTGATGTCGAGCTTTCTCCGGCTATGGAAATTCTAGTTCTAATACAAATTGATCATAGGCTCCCAATTGCCATCAAGGTAAAAGGGAAGAGTCTTGAAATGCTTTACCTTGAAGTAAATCTCCTTGAAGTCTTTGTAGGGCTCGTTAAAGAACTCAAAGCACTTGTGTCCTTGGTGACGGAGCCGCTTGTATGGCATTGAGGATGTCCATCTGGAAGCGACATAACAGAAATAGAATCCCAAGCCAAATAAATAGTCTTATACATATACAAGAAATGGAATCCCAACATCAGTTGCATACAGACCCTCTCGTTCTTATCAAAGGAAAGAATTAGGAAGTTCTCCTCTGAAGTCCTGTACTCCGTCATGTTCATGTAACTTTGGAGCTTCCTCACCATCTCTGATTAGTTCATAATTGAATGTATTCCCAAGGGCTTATAATGCACTCACTGATAGAATTCCGTATTGAGAGGCAGAGGATACTTTTTTTGTCACACCTCAAGAGAAAGCTTTTTTCTGCCCATTATTTAGGAAGACGGAATTGAAACAAGACCTACAGAGGTAGAATACTCATCAGAATTGCTACTAACAGGCCCTAAGTATCTCTCCAAATCTTCTTTGATCTCAGAGATCAGACGATACCTAGGAATGATCTTGTTGCGTTTATCGTCAAAATGCCCACTACCTCGAGTCCAAAACTCAGTAGTTGCGGGATGCCTCCACACCCCAAAAGCATGAATGCCCCTAAGGGCCCCTCCCTGCTACATGCAGTGTGGTGGAGGTGGGGCTGTTTTAGAATTTCCAAAGAAAGCCCTTATTATCTATCACTCCCCATTTCCTTTACAGTAATGATAAATAGCATAATGGAAAATGAAAAGGAAAAAAGGCAGTATCTTGATGGAAGAATGAAAGCAATAGTAAAAGGTGAACAAGACACAGTGAAGTCGCTGCACATAGTGGCCCTAAAAGCAGCAAACTTCACCAAAAATGGAGAAGTAAAATGTCTCTGAGAAATTTGGAGCGAGGGAGGCAGAAAGTGGAAACTGCTTCCCCTTACCCCCTATTTATAGGGAACGCCCAAGTGTAACTGCTACCTACTTGGGGGCATTTTTGGAAGGATACTTTAATTTGAAATTATGAAAAGGCGCAGAAACTGAATGCTTGTTGCACACTCGCCAATCCTAGGAGGCCATGTGGCAAAACTAATGCTGATATGCAGATGAAAAAATAGATGTGCACTAGGTAGAATGTTCTAGACCAAACCAAGCATCGCCCCTTCATCTATCTTAGATAAAGCCTTATCACAGACCACGGAAAGACCTCCACATTGGCAAACCCGTGGTAATCTTCACGGACAAAGTAAGAAATCTTTTTCAATTACTTCATCGCCCCGTGTCCTATGGTCAAGAGCCAAGCTGCCTGATCTTAGCGGATCCCAAGTGCAAGTACCTCGTATCTTGAGGTCAAGGGCGAAATGCTTGCCTTCAGGGGCAAATCTGACACAGACAGATGGATGCATGATCTTGGCGTAAACCCAGAAAACTCAGAACTCGACACTATGGTGCTCATTAAAGAACCAACCTGGGGGTAGTGTTCCATATTGGGATTTAGGCCAAGCCCAAGAACCTATGAGACAATAACCTTGCACAATGGGCAAAAAGAATGTCCCCATGCCAAGGGACATGGTGAAGGTCAACCCCAAAAGAGGAATGTGCCAGGAAGCTTCCTTCCCACCATTAGAATGACCCTTCTACTCTTCTTCTTAACTTGGGACCCATGACATTCTCCCTCTATAAATATGGAACTGTAGCTGCATAGTAAGGATCTTTACACTCATACTCTACTCTTGAAGTCCTAACTTACTTGAGCGTTGGAGCATTTTTGCAGATACCTAATCCTTCTATGCCAACACTTAAGAGAGCTACTAAAGTGGAGTTTAACCTGTTCTAGAAGCTTACAACATCCTTAAAGTCTAGGATAGAACAGTTGCCTTGTCTAAGAGTGTAAAGAGTGTAATTTTCTTTTTTAAGAGATAAGTATCACTTGTAGGATTATAGAAGAAGAATAGCTAAAAGAAAGATAAAAGATATAAAAAGAGAAGGCAAAAATAGAGGGATTGATTTATAGTAAAAAGTTGACTATTGAATAGCACATTCTCTGCTTCTCCCACACCTTCTAACTCTTATTTCATTTCCCTATAAAACTCATTTATTTCTTTAAAAATTACCATTAGCATAATAACACTTGGCTAAATCAATATTATATGTGAATGGAGGTGGCTAATTTTCATAGCACTTGGCTAAATAAATGCCACATGTGAATTTAAAAATAATAATTTGTTAAGCATTAATTGACATAATAATAATGAATAAAAATGTGAAAAATTATTAGGCTCATAATTTGATAAGAGAAAGAATGTTTGAATATTTTATGATGAATAATTTTAAAGTCTTCTTACTAATCTTTCTAATTATTAAATAAAGAAAGTATTGAATATGTTTTATATTCTCAATGTATTAAATGCATTATATTTTTTATTTAATAAGTTCGTTGTTAAGTATTAAAAGGATTATTAAGAAGATTTTTTAAGGATATAGCAAATGATTGGTTATATTAAATGATGAGCTTTGCTATATGATTATAAAAGATCTTCTTAATAATCTTTTTAATAGTAAATAAAAAATGTATTAAATCAAAAGGTAAATTTACTTAATGTCTTAGAAATATAAAAATATTTATCTTTTATTTAGTAATTAAGAGAATTGATTAGAAGAATTAAGAATTATTCTTAAATAATATAACTACTCAATTAAGAGCCTAAAGCAAGGGTTTCATTGGTTTTACCCACGCCCCTGCCATTACCAAATTGGTAATATACAATACCCCAATTTAAAAAGTACTAAAATTTAGTGGGTTTTTTTTCCCGAAAAGATTTAGTGTTTTCTTGTAGCAATAGAATAATGAGAAAAAAAAATATAAAATAGACTTGTGTAAACAAGATAATAATGTTATGTTAATATTACTTTACACGTATAAGAAGTATTAGATTCGATTATCAGTATACAGGTGTTGCGGAGACCACTGTTAATCTGTTATACCACCATTCTTTTCAATTTTTGGTAGAAATACCACTTTTAAAATGCGTTTTAAATGATGTTAATGTCAATTCAGAAACAAGAAACGTTGACGTGTTTCAGTTTGAATGTTTGCTTGTGTTGTGTGCCCTTTCAAATTCTTTAAAAGGCCAAATGCGAAACGCGTGCCAATCTATTTGCGGCTATCCGTTCCTTTGTGACTTTTGTACCAATTAGGGTGTTTAATACTACTGTTTATGAGATAAGTTGGGACGGATTTCATTCTGCTTGAATTCAGTTTAATATTTTTATAGGGATAAATTTTTGTACTTGATTTTAGCTTAGTTATGATTTAATTAATGATTGAGTTAGAATTGAGTCAATTTGATATTAAGTAAAATGTATAAATTTAGATATTATGTATAATAAAGTTATAAAATTTTAAACATAAGAAATTAAAATTAAGATATATTTTATAATATATATTGAAAAAATATTAATAAAAATAAATTATCATGTCATTAATTTAAGTAAAAAAAATCTTATTCTTTATAATTAATGATTTAAATGTATAAGTTTTAAATTAATTTGTGACACTAGAATGAGTTGGGACAAACTAAAATATGACGCGAATTTGATCAAAAAATACATCAAATTTATCTTTTAGAATTTGAACCCATTCTAATGAACTTTGGGTTAAGATAGATTAATAAAATAAATTGGATATTGAATACTTTTAATACCAATAACCAATAGCTATAGATTATATGCTCTTGAATCCAATTCCACGAGTGATACATTAAAGATATTAATATAAGGAAAAGAAGTTAATCAGATTAGCTTAACATATTAGATCTTGTTATGAACGAAGTTCAGAGGGTCACTTGAGTAGGTGGTTGAATGTGAATACCTTTGTGGCATGGTAGTTGCTGATGTGGTGCGAGGGTGTGGGTATAACATTCTCTCCGACTGAATAGTTTTAAGAATTGACATATAAGTTCAATAATAATTATTTTAATTATTTGTTAATTTTGAAATTATTCTAAACTAATTGATGTTTGATGTTATAACACTACAAGAAATTAGGAAAATAGCTAATTCCTCTCTAATCCCTTGCTAATATTTCCTCGCAAAATGGCGATGGAATTTTCCTCGCTATTCCTTCGCTAAATTATTTACTAATTTTGTCAATTTCCCTCGCTATTCCCTCGCTATTCCATCTCTATTAAATCCATCTCTATTCCGTTGCTAATCCCTCTCTAAATTCCTTCGCTAATCCCTCGCTAAGCAGTCACTAATTGTTTGTAGTACTCAATCGCTATTTCCTCACTAAATTTTCCCTCGCCATTTCCTCGCTAATCCCTCGCTAAATTTTCCCTCGCCATTTCCTTTCTAATCCCTCGCTAATATTTTACTCGCTATTCCCTCTCTAATCCCTCGCTATTTGCAGTGTGAGTTTTCTGTCGCTAATCCCTCGGTAATGAGCTAAATTTTTTTTTATAACCTGTTTATATATATAACTTTCCCTAAAAACCTGCATATCAAACCATAATCCAGCAAACAGAAATCCAACAAACAACAATCCAATAATTATAAAATGCTACAACAAAAAACTTATACAAAATAATCCAATAATATATAGTTAAAAGTTATTATACAAATAATCAATCAATATAGTTGAAAGTTATACAAATGTAACAATACGAATAAAAAATGACAATCAGTCTAAATTATCTTCGTCTTCGTCTCCTCTCGACCCTCCCCTCGCCTAAATCTTGCGATGGTGGTTGTGGAGCAACATTTGTTGATCCGATCGTAGATAGAAACGATTGGAAGGGCGCCAACATAGGGACAAGTTGACTCTGGACAAACGAAGCCATCGTGCTGCAGCCACTGCTATGTTTACAGCTTCGATATGTCTTGTGTCAACGGTGTAGAGTGGGAAGGACCCGCAACCGAGGAGGATGAAGCTGGCCTGGTGTTATTACCAATGTGCAAGCTGTTACCTATGCCATGCACACGTCCCTTCTTGTTGGGACCCGCCGCATCCAACCAGACCTCTGGATCAACCATAGGGTGAGAGGAAGAGTTTTCTCCATACTTTTCTGTCATTACGGTGTCATATGACTCCTAAAAATAACAAAACAAGAAAAATATTAACAAAAAAATGAACAATCTAAAATATATATGACTGTTGAATAGGAACAAGACACTTACAATAAAATTCATCGAGTGCTCAGAAACATAGCTTCCGTCTTTCTTCTTATGAACTTTTGCATACAGATCTCTATAAGAAACCGGATGCTTTAACTCTGCCTTCTGTAATCCCATATGAAATAATATTATATAATAAACACATATCAAAAGTAAGGCAATCCCTCTAAAATACTATGTCATACTCAAGATAGGCAAATAACTCAAGTAATTACAACATGTTCATATACAGATGCTTATCATTAAAACTTTAAATGCGGAAGTTATATTACCATCTTGCTCTTGTGTTGACCAAAGCTTATAGACCCGCCTGTATGCTTCAAGGCATCAGGCATGGCTGCCCTGTTCCTTTGGGCAGCTGCAAACCTCGTCATCCATTTATCTGTCAGCCAAATGTCGACCAGGCTATCCCACACTTCCGTCCTCATTCCTCTGGGCCCATGGCCCTTAATATCAGCCAAGTTGTTTGAATTTGCCCTCTCAAAGGCCTTATCTCGTGCTTTGTTCAAATGATCTGGATAACGGTCCAAGATAGTCCGTTCCCAGACAGTTCTCGCCATGCCGTGATCAGCATCAGATGTGAACCGATGCTTAGCCTACACAAAGGATATGTATGTATATTTATTTTTCAATAAACGTATAATATATAATTTTATAAACACAATTACTTATCATGAAGTCGATAAATAGTATTTCCTTCATCTCAGCTGGATAACCTCGCCACGTACTAGCCGGAACAAGCATCCGTGTCATAACATTGTACATAATGTCACGTGTCACCCTCGACGGTAGAAACCTCCTCCTATAAGTACAATCAGATAATGTTAGTTATCTGAAAGTAAATACATGTAATAAAAGATGACATGTCACTAGTACTTACGGTTCAGGGACAGGCGCCACATATATAAGTTCCCTACTATCTGTTTCTACATTTGATTCTCCACATGAAGGCACCACATTCGGGCTGCTAGTGGGTGGGTCAGCAGGGGGTGGCATAGAAATCGCTGGGTCAGTACGGGGTGGGACAAAAGCTGATGTGCCTCCAATGGTCAATGGACTAGACACTGGTAGGCCTGCACTGGTCGATGGGTCAGTAGCTGAAGTTGCACCTAATATAATTATACATAAAAAAACACATATATATTACATTTATATAAACTACGAGTTAATAATAATTAAAAGATTATCCTATAGGTATACCTGGAGAGGTGAGAATGTCTTTGTCTTGGTGGAGAATCATAAGTAGATACAACATTACGGCCTCTCCCACGATCAAGCGTCCAAAGACTCTCTACCTCGAATGGTCATGATGGATATCTGCACAAGGAAACATAATGAAACATGACTCCATTTAAGCAACTATATGTCAATAAAAACCACTAAATATAATAATGATAATCCAGTGTAAATACCATTAACAAAATTTATTGAACAAGCTTCAATTTTAAGTACTTGAGTCTGAAGCAAAAGATTCATCATCTTCATCTGAGAATTCATTAATTTCATTATTTTCGTTGTCATCAATGAACTCATCATCAACCAGATCGTCCATTGGATAATGTATATCACGTATGTTAACTTCTTCCATTTGGGCATATGCATCAAAAAAGGAGATCGCTTCATCATCTATCACAGGATTGTGTGTTCCAAGGGATCCATCATCTTGGTAATAATCAGTGGCAGTTAAGTCATTCAATTCATCACCTTCCTCATTCAATGTCTCAGCCACGAAGAGTTTTGCTCTGACCTTGCAAGCTGCCCACCGTTCACCATTAGCTCTATTCCCGCTTTGTGGGTATCTTGTATAGTACACTTGTTGTGCTTGTTCGGCTAAGACGAATGGCTCATTTGAGTGAAGTCTTGATTTATGCTTGATGTCAACCAACCCATATCTCTCATCAACATTGACTCTATTTATCGAGTCAAACCAATGACATTGTAAAAGAAATACTTTGTTCTGATTTCCTACATATGACAATTCCAATATATCTTCAATTATGCCATAATAGTCGAAGTCATTCTCACCATATATACTACCTCTAACACATACGCTACTATTCATGGTAGTTTTATTTTGTCCGTACACCTTGGTATGAAATCTGTACCCATTAACTATTAGGTCACAGTAAAAAGTCACGGACTTGGATGGACCGTAACTTATCTCTCGTATCATTTGATCCTCGACTTGGCCTATATTAACCTGTATCATTACATAGACGGTGGATAGTTGTAACATCTAGCATAATGCACATTGAATTTAATATGATAGATCACTATTATGGATAAAAGGACTCACTAGATGTTTTAGCCACCTACTGAAGTCCTTATCTCGAACTTTCAATATTTGATCATCAGTTATATTGGGATCTGTATCCCTTAACGAATCCTCGAATTGTCTAATCAATACAATAATTAATATTTAGCATAAATTTAACACATTAATAACAAATTCATTAGATAGAGAGTAAACTTACTGGAGATAAGGTTATACTTCTTCACAATTTACAAACACGTATGTCTCAGTAATCTGAAGTTCTACATCCGTCAAGAATCTATTTCGACCTCTCCCGACAGGACGACATGGATGTTTAAAAACAGACAACCATTCATTAATTGCATCTTCCCCACCATCGTCATTCCGAGGAACTTGAGTGCGCCTGGTCTGTAGGTGGGGATCAAAATACATAGAAGCAAAATTAGAAATTTCTTCTAAAATATACGTTTCACAAATAGATCCTTCAACTTTTGCCTTATTTCAGACATTTCTTTTCAAGTACAGCATACACCTCTCAAAGGGGTACATCTACCTGTAATGCACTGGTCCTCCAACCTTAGCTTCATAAGGGAGATGCACGACTAGATGGTCCATCACGTCAAAGAATGCTGGAGGGAAAATCTTCTCTAACTTGCAAATTGTTTCAATGATAGAAAGCTCTGCATTCTCAATGATGGAAACACGAATTTCAGTTGCGCAAACTTCTTTAAAGAACAAGCTTAGTTCTGTTAATGGTCCCCATATAGGTTTTGGCAAGATATCACGAAATTCCAGAGGAATTAACCTTTGCATAAAAACATGACAATCGTGACTTTTCATTCCATATATCTTCCCGCCGTCTACATTGATGCAACGTGCAATATTTGACGCATATCCATCAGGAAATTTCAACTAATTTATCCACTCACACACCATCCTTCTTTTATTGGCATCCAAGACATATGTCGCCTTTGGTTTTTTACACTTGCCATTGTCAACTATTAGCTCCAAGGTAGGACATTTGCATATTATCTTCAAATCGTCTCTTGCATTTGCATTATCTTTTGTCTTGCCCTTTATGTCCATGACAGTGTTGAAGATATTATCAAACACGTTCTTCTCAACATGCATAACATCTAAATTATGTCGTATTAGATTAGTCGACCAATAAGGCAATTCCCAAAATATGCTCTTCTTCACCCAATTGTGGTGTATACCAAAGCCATCTTGTTTTTGTTTACCTGAATTCAAGCTGAAAATGATTTCCTTAAGTTGAGTCACTCTATTGAAGACATCTGTCCCACTCAGGCGTTGCAGTGGATTCGATTTTTCCACTATTGATCTCTTAAAAGAGTTTCGATCACGGTAAAATGGATGATCAAAGGGCAAAAATTAGCGATGACAATCAAACCAATAACATTTCCTACCGTGCTTCAACACAAATGACTTACTGTGATTCATACAAAGTGGACAATAAAGTTTTTCATGAGTGCTCCACCCAGACAGCATTCCATAGGCTGGAAAGTCACTTATTGTCCACAACAAAGCGGCTTTCATATCAAAATTTTGCTTCTTCCAGGCATCATAAGTTTGCACCCCAACATTCCACAATATCTTCAGATCGTCAATTAGGGGTCTAAGATAGACATCTAAATTTTTACCAAGTGACTTTGGTCCAGGAATCACAAGAGTGAGGAATATGTATTCCCTTCTCATACATATACTTGGAGGTAAATTGTACGGTGTGACAAAAATAGGCCAACATGAATATGGTGTGGTTGAACCGCTGAATGGATTAAAACCGTCTGTATACAGGCCAAGCCTAACATTTCGAGCGTCTATGGCAAATGTAGGATGGGTAGCATCAAATCGTTTCCAAGCCTCAGCATCAGTTGGATGCCTGATCACTGATTCATCTTGACGCACTCCATCCGCAAGCCAAGTCATATACTGTGCAGTGTTTTTTGACATAAACAGACGTTGGAATCTTGGCATAATGGGAAAATATCGCAATACTGAGTGTGGCACATCCTTCTTATTCGATGAACGTCCCGCCTTCGGTTTGAATTGTGGGTGTCCACATACTAAGTAAACTGAGTAGAGTCTCTTGTCACTGTATCCTTTATAATACAACATGCACTGATTAAGACACGCATCTATCTTCTCATATCCTAATCCCAACTCACGAACCATTCTCTTTGATTTGTAGAAGTTTTCGGGTAACCTTTCAGGCTCTGGAAGCATGCTCTTAATTATGACAATCATTCTATCATAACTACTCTCACTCATGTTAAACTCCGACTTCAAGTTCAAAAGTTGAGTTACAGCTGACAATTTCGTGTGCTTGTGGCAACCATCCCATAAAGGTTCGTCAAGTCTCGAGCAAATCATAAAACTTCGCAGCTGACGGATTTGGATCCTCTTCTAAATCTTGAGCTTCTGGATTTAACCTATCACCTGCGGCATCCATAACCATATCCACGTATGGATTCCTAGGCTCGACTTCATCATCATCGACAATGGATGTTGAGCTGCTATCCCCCCATCTGTTCTCACCATGAATGATCCAATTTACATAACCATCTACAAATCCGTACTTATACAGATGTTGTTCTACCCTAAATACCTCCCTCCAAGCACGATTCTTACATCTAGCACATGGACAAAGGATGCGATTTAATGCATCAATAACTGTCGGGTCCCCTTGAGCAACCCTAATGAAATCATCAACTCCATCTTTGAATTCTTCACTTACATATCCAATAGGATCATTTCTTCGTGACATCCAACTTTGATCGGGTCTCATCATTGCTGAAATTGATTTAGCACATTAACACAATCCTTATATCCCCATCTCCTTCTTAACATGGTATGACCCTATCCCATTCGATAAGAAACATTTTCAACACTTGGTTAATAGTTATTCCTTAAATCTCATATTTTATACTTGACGAAATTTCGGCAGCATTTCCCATTGGTCTCCAAGTGCATGACTTGAACGCAGTGAGATCAACTGCGTTTAAGTATACACCCAGAGAACAAAAAGAAATATTGCAGACCGAAATTTCAACAAATATAACATATGAGATTTAAAGAATAACTATTAACCAAGCGAAGACAAAATTTCTTACCAAACTGTCCCACTTGGACAATTCAAGATTCAATACAATGAGCAGTACCTTGAAAAGGTATACGTACTCATTAATATAGAATCTCAAACAGGAAACTAAAGTTTTAATTAAACTTTTACTCGAATAAGAAAATAAAACTTTAAGCATATGTTAAAGCACAATCATGGAAAATTAAATCAAACCAATATTCTTAACACGTAATTCGCTAATTCGTAACTTTTATTTTCAACATCCAAAATTTATGTCATATTTAGATAGTCCTAAATGTACTGGGGTAGGAGACTAAAGCATTTCTTAAAGGCAATTGGTTTTACAATTCCGTTGATGGAAGCCCTATATGCTAGTTACTATACTAAGAAAGTTATGATTATTTTGATTCGTGAATTTCAGTCGCCTGAGGAAGAAATGAAGAAAATTGTTCTGAATGTGGTGAAGCAGTGTGTAATTACTTGAGGGTTGATAACTTCAGAAAATGAAGTTATGTCACTTGAATGTGATTGTATTTGAGCATGCTATCCCAAGGTTTTCAAGGTCATAAGTTCAATTATTGCATGACTTTGGTGAATTAAGCTTGTTGATTCAAATGATTTAGAATTGAATCTTTGAAGATTTTGTTTATCAAAGTTGGGTGGATTGTGGTTTGATGGACATTATCATTGTTTTGATATAGGTATTCAATATGAGAAAGACCCTGGAAGGGATGAGGAAGGTGAAGAATGACTCAAATTGTAAAGAAAATATCAAAGGAAAGTGTTGCTAATCCACGCCTAGGTGTGGACATTTCCAATTGAACTAGAAATAGGGTGTTGTGAATATGGATATAGTATGGTTGATGTATGTTCAATTACATTCTATTGGTAGGAGAGTGTTGATTAGCTAATGGGATGGACACATACCCATTAGTCATGCATAGCAAGTGTTTCATAATTGGTCTCAATGAGTGATTCTTATGCTAATTCACATGGACACATAGTGGAAAATAAAAAGAGTAAGGCTCCAAGGTTGGTCATCACCTAAAGGTAGGGGTTCTTGATTCTTACTATTTTCCATCTTCTTAACATTGTTCTTTGAGATTCTTTGAGAGACTTGATGAGGAATAATGGTTTTGGGTGAGAATAGGAAGATATAGTATAATTGAAGCTTGATTGAGTTGAGTAGTGATGAGTTAGTGTAGAATGATTGAAATTTCGATTTAGGTTCAAAAGGATGAAGCTCCTGGTGCAATGCTGGAAAACCAGAATTTTGCACTATTCATGCAATCCCAAGGGAGTGCATGTCGCGACACTCCAGTTGCAGCTGCACAAGAATTGTGGGGCAGAGGATTTTAGCAAGCATGAATATTGTCTCCTCCTTCCCATCTCATCAAACCCTCCATACTGTTACAGTGGCTGACTCTAATTTCTTCAAGATTTGCTAGTTGGAGCAATAGGTTCCCTGAGAATAGATTCTTCAAATTTGGACAGCATTCCACATTGATGATCTTCAGGCTCCTAAGTGTAGATGGTGTCACCACTTCCCTGCATATCATCTACAAATTTATCAAAAATCTTAGTACCAAGGTCTCCAGCATTGATAAATCGTTCTTCCCAGGGTCAACAATATTTTCTACACTGTAACAGCATACTACTGTACATTTTTTAAGCCTCTCTACATGCAAGAGGCAAGTAGTTAGCTCTGTAATATCATGACAATCAATAAACTTCAACTCAGTAGTATTTGCTGGGATCAAAATTCCTCCTTTCGAAATGGATATCCCGAGAAATGCCACACTCCTTTTGTCTGAAACTTGTTGGAGCTCTCCGGGTCCTACGTTAAACTTTAATTTCTCTAGCTGAACCCAGTGACCAGATCGAATATATAGATCATAGAGGTCAAAATACCAGAAGTCCACTTCAAGAGAAGATAAACTTGAGGAGGATATGACTTCGTCAATGCTGATTTCAGAAGTGGTTGCTGGCAGTGGTATTTGAAAGACTAGAGCATTAGATGCCAATAACTCTTCCAGAAGAGTTAACGCTGACAGCAAACCAGATGGCAAGATTTTAATCATGGTATTGGAAATATTTAGCCTTCTCAGGTTGCCTAACTGTTCTGTTCCATGTGGAAGTTCTCTTATGTTTCGGGAACAAGACAGGTCTAAAGTCATTATGTTCCAGCAATTGCTCACTAACAAGGCACACAGATTCCCTAAGTTAGAGACAGATCCAGGCAGGGATTCAATCCCAGTGTACGAGACAAGTTTGGCTTGCAGTATGTCGACATCTTAAAATGAGACAAGTTTCATTTTCTCTAAATCTCGGTAAAAAATATTTTAAGCCATTTAATAATATGAATGTAGAGAAACTGATAAAGCACCTTTAAAATCTATACTCTTCCTGTATAAATAAATAATAATAATACATCTATGAGCATTTTAATAATATAAACCTAGTGTGCAGATATAAACCAACGTGCAAAACACCTCAAGCAAGCGAAGGAGTCGAAAATGGAGACAAATAAGATTATAAATGAAATGAAGGATGTAGGAACGATACCCAGTGAACAAATCACACATATGTACCCAAAAAAAATCTCATATTTAGTAGAATAATCACTCATGTATGCATCAAAACTAGACCAAATGTATATAAATATAACAATATGAAGATAAATGTGATTCTTACCAAAGGAAAAGAAAAGCCCAAATCCGTTTCAACGCGGAAAGAATGGCAGGGCAAAAGAGATAAGAGGTGAGAGTGGACCGAGAAGAGTGGCACGGCAGGGGCAGGGCGTGATGGTGGCTGCGGCTTTCAGTGAGACAGAATGAGAGTGAGAGGGTGAGGGTGACGGAGAGGGTGAGGGAGAGCGAGGAGAGAGGTGAGAGTGAGATTGAGAGCGAGAGGGAGAGGGTGAGGGAGAGGGAGAGCAGAACAGAGAGAGGTGAGAGTGAGAGGTGAGTGCGGCTGTGAGGGATTTAGAATTCTGCAATTAGGTTAAGTGGATTTTGTGAGGGATTTGCGACGGACTTTCCGTCGCTAAATTTTTGTCATTTAGCTAGGGAAAATATCCCTCTCAATCCCTTCGCTAATTTTAGCGAGGGATATTTTTCCTCTCAATTTCCTCGCTATTAATGCGCTATTTTTCTCCAAATTTTATTTTTGAAAATATGCAAGGGTTAAGATTTCCGTCGTTGATCCCTCGCTGATCTGCGAGCGATCAGCGAGGGATATTATCCCTCGCAAAATCCCGTCGCCAATTTGAGAAGGTTTTAACTATACTTTTAGCGAGGGAATATAACCTTCGCAATTCCCTCGCTAATTTTAGCGAGGGAAAATATCCCTCTCACTTCCCTCGCTAATCACATTATTTTTTTAGCGAGGGAAGATATACCTCGCAATTCCCTCGCTAATTTTAGCGAAGAAATATATATCTCGCAATTCCCTCGCTATTTACTCGTTATTTTTTCCTCAATTTTATTTTTTTAATTTTGCGAGGGATAAAATTTTCCTCGCTAATCCCTCTCTATTTCCTCTCTAATCAGCGAGGGATTAGCGAGGGAAATGTTCCCTCGCAAATTTCCCTCTCTAAATCGCGAATTTCTTGTAGTGTATAACCCAAAATATGAAAAGTAGTTCATATTAACTCAAAATTTAACACAAATTACCTAGATGATGGAATTAAATGAGAAAAATTTATTTATGGACCACAAATAATTAGGATAATTTGTGGTGAATCTTGAAGAATTATTTAAGTGAGTTTAATATTTTAATAACATAGAATATGTGTTTAACAATCTGAATTAAAAAGGAAAGTTGCTTGGAAGATAACGAGATTATGAGAAGATGTCAAGTGGAGAATGGAAGTTGTTTTGAAAATAGTTACAAGTTAAATTAGATACTTATAAATCTATTAATTTATCTCCTTAAGTTTAACTTAACTCAAGAATGAGTAATAGAGTTCAGTAGCTATTAAAAGTGTACATGAAAAATTGTCAAATGATAAGTATAATGACTAAGTGAAGTTTTAGAATTTCCTAGGACAATTATGAAAATTAGAAAATTAGTCAAAATAAAAAATAAAGTATTATTAAGAGACAACTATTACACTCGATAGTGACCACTTCCCTTAGTTTTATTATTTTCCTCCTCCACCACCTCACCTCTGCTCTTATTCAGTCAAAAAGGTGACAAAGGATAAGAATAGAGAAGGAAAAATATAAGGAAGTGAGAAAGCGAAAAAGAAAAGAGAATAGCAGAAACGTGAAACCAGAGAAAAGAAAGAAAGAAGAGAAAACAGAGAAAGAAAAGGGAAGTAGAACGAAATAGAATGGAGAAAAGAAGAAAAGAAAGAATAAAAGGATAGGAAGAAAATAGCTTCATAAAGGACTTGAGATAGAGGTGTTTTCCTTGTTTTATTCATCTTTTCTCTTATTCTTTAAGGGTTTTGAATTGATAAATGAAATGAGAATTTATGAAGTGATTTTGTTGAAATAAGATAGAATGATATTGGTCCACTTTGTTGATGAATTTTAAGCTTGAGATTTAACTTTGAATCTTGATATAGTTTTGATTGAAAGATTGGGTTTCATACTTACCCATTTTTGGTATGCCACTTTGATCGAGAATGTTTTAATTGTATTTGCATAAAGTATTGTGGCAGTAATTTGATATAATAATCAATTATCAAGCTATGAATAATATTTTTGAGCATATAGTAATCAATTATCACAACTTGATAATTAATTACCAAGCCTTTTACCAAACTGATAATTGCTGATAATCAATTACTAAGGCTTTGAGCTTGCTCCCTCTAGAATGGTTTATGGTATTGCTTTTATTATTTTCACCCTTAAACGATTTAGCTCCGTCCTTACGTACCAAACAACTTTCAGATTATTCATAAATTCTCATATTAAAATATTGATTAGTTAATATAAATTTAAAATCATGGATTTTTATATCTTTTATTTTATATATTCCTTAGTAAAAAATATCAATAATTTTCTGAATTCTTTCACTACAACAAAAAAAACAAACAAATTTCTGACAACCTTTTCTTATAAACACAGCACAATCCAAAAAAATAAATTTGTGACCCCTCTAACATTAATGAATTAATTGCTGTCCATTCTTTGAAAACTGTTTATATATATAAGCATTATGAATTAAATAATAATAAAAATATATTCTAATATATAATTATATTAAATAAATATTACCAAACTAATTAGTAAATACTAATATTGATTTCACATATTAACTAGTCAATAATATTTTTGACAATAAAAATGTATCGTATTCAATGAATTAGAAGCAAAGTTATAAGTTATGGGTTAATTTTGAGTATAGAAAATATTTATTTATTTATTTGATAAATTTATTATATTTTTTAATGAAATTATAAGTGTTATTTATTATTAAGCTTTTATTTCAATGAATTTTAATTTTTTATAAAAAAGAATATATTTGACAACACAATATGGACTTGTCAAACTTTTGTTCCACGTGTTATTATAGTTAAATATAACATCTTGATTGTCAAATTTGTTTTTTTCTTTCTGCAATCTAGGTCAAATCAACGTGTGGACCAATGTTTACGTAAAAGTAAAGTAACGCGGGTAGAGATTGTCGGATGAAAATTGAAAAGTAATGGAGACACTAAATAATATTTGAAATAATTGTGAAAATTTAATTATTTTAATTATTAATATTATATAAATTTTTTATTATAATTGATTATAAAAAAAAAATTATATTTAGATATATTAATTAAAAATAATTTTAAGTTAATTTATTTTATTTAAATGATATAAAAAAATTATTTTTATATATTAAATTATTAAAATAGATATAAAATAATTAAAAAATTATTTAATTAAAAATAAAATAATATTTATATCTCTATAAAATATTTTTAACAACTTTTTATAATAATGTTCAAATTTAAACTTTTGTTATAATGCTTTTTATGCCCAATTAAAAGCAGTTGATGTATTGGACAAAATGCCTAAACATATTGCATCAAGCAACAACTTAAATTGTCAAAAAAAAAAAAATTATTAGTTCGACTAAAAAAGCTGAAGCAAACAAGCTCTAATTCATAATAAGAATGCTAATTCATTTTGGCAAAGTTAGTCTTAAATCCGTTAGAGAAAATTAAGGGTAAAGACCATTAAGAAATAATATTTAATTTAAAGAAATAAAAAAATTAAAATTGTTAAGAACGATTATTTAAGTTTTAATTAAAGAGAGATGTCATCTCATTTTATCTAATGATTAAAATTACTCTTAATAGAGAGCAATTTGTCTTCTCATTTAAAATTGTTAACTGTTTAATGGTAACAAATGATCACTTAATTAAAAGCAATGACCACTCATAAAATTTTTTTTAATTTAATAAAACTTTATACATAGAACTTCATTTAAAATCGTTAGATGTTTAGTAATAACAAATAACTATTTAATAGAAAATAGGGACTACTCACAAATTCCTTCTTAATTCATAAAACTTATCATATGAAACTTCATTTAAAATTGTTACTATTCAGAACGAGATTCTAAGAGTTATTTGAGTAGGCAGTTGAAGGTGAAAACCTCCGTGACACGACAGCACCAACGATGGTGTGAGGGGGTGGGTATCTGTAAAAGATATTTCAATGCTCAAGTCAGTTTGGCGTAAGAAAGACTATGTATAGTATTGGATATTAGGTGCGTACCTTTTTAACCTTGCAGGGCTTAAGTAGGAGCATATTAGGAATTAAAGCATTCAATCTGAATTAAATGTTGTTGACTGAAATCACGAAAACCGTTATCCCTTGTGATTAATCCCCTATTTATGTGAGATATGATTAGAGTTGGCAAAATAGGCCAACCCGCCCAGACTCGCCTCAAACCATTAAAATGCGGGGCGGGGTGGGTTGGCCCGTTTTAAAAAATGGGTTGGAAGAGCTAACCCACCCCGCTTTAAGGCGGGTTGGCCCACATAAAAATAAAATGTGAAAAAGTAGATAAGTTGGCGGGTCAACCGGCTTAACCTATTTAAAAAACAAAAAAAAAATTATATAAAAAATCAATAAATACTATAAAAAAATAATAAATAATAATAGTAAAAAATTACAAACTACATATCTAAAATATAATTTTTAAAATAGTCTAATTAAATATTCAAATATAAATTATATAATATCAAATAGTTTTTCATTTATAGTATTACTTATCATTTTTGAAAATTAAAAAAAAGAGTCAACCCTCCGGGCCAACCCGCCCCCGCCCCGCTTAACCCGCGGGTTAAGCGGGGCGGGTTATGCGGGTTGAAAAAAAATATGAGTTCAATCATTGAACCCAACCCGCAAAAAAATGACGGGTTGACTGGTTAACCCAACGGGTTGAACCCGTTTTGCCAGCTCTAGATATGATTGACAGTCATATCTCTTGAAGGAGTTACGCCTAGTAAATAGGCATATTCAAGTGCGCAATAATGTTTGGATTCCATTATGGTGGATCGGGTTATTCCAAATTCATGGATCTATAACTCAGTCCAGAAAAGTTACCCACTCATTGTTAACAAATGACCATTAAATAAAAATTAATGACTACTCACAAATTTCTTCTTAATTTTATGCAACTGACTAATAATTTTAAATGAAGTTATATGTGTAAAATTTTATAAAATTAAGGAATTTGTGAGTTGTCCCTGCTTTTTATTGAAAGGTCATTTGTTATCATTGAGCAGTTAACGATTTTAAAATGAAGTTGCATGTGCAAAGTTTTATAAAATTAAGAAGAAATTTGTGAGTGGTCATTGCATTTTAATGAATGATAATTTGTTAATATTGAGTGTCTAATGATTTTAAATGAAGTTTCATATATACTGTTTCATGATATCAAGAAGAAATTTATCAGCAGTCATTATTTTTTATTGAATGGTCATTTGTAAGCATTGAGCAGCTAACAATTTTAAATGAAGTTTCACATATAAAGTTTTACTTAATTAAGAAGAAATTTGTGAGTGTCATCTATTTTTTATTTAATGGTCATTTGTTATCATTAAGCTAACAATTTTAAATGAAGTTTCATATGCAAAGTTTTATGAAATTAAGAATAAATTTGTGAGTAGTGATTGTTTTTTATTGAATGATCATTTGTTAACATTGAGTGACTAATGATTTTAATTGAATTTCCATGTGTAAAGTTGCATAAATTTAAGAAGAAATTTGTGAGTAGTCATTACTTTTTATTAAATGGTCATTTGTTAACATTGAGTGACTAACATTTTAAAATGAAATTCTACGTGTGAAGTTTTATGAAATTAAAAAGAAATTGTGAGTAGCTCTTGCTTTATATTTTATGGTCATTTATTACTGTTGTGCATTTAACGATTTTAAATAAAGTTATATGTGCAAAATTTTATAAAATTAAGAAGAAATTTGTGAGTAGTCATTACTTTCTATTAAGTAGTCATTTGTTACTAACCAAATAACAATTTTAAGTGAGATGACCATTGTTTTCTATTAAAGGTAATTTTGACCATTAGATAAAATTAGATGTTCCTTTTCTTTAATTAAAACTTAAAAGGTCTTTCTTAATAATTTTAAAATTTTTGTCCCTTTAAATTAAATATTACCCTTTTGATGCTCCTTACTATTAATTTTTCCAAACCCTTAACAATACATATTTAATCTCTAAGACATGGAAAATTTAATAATGATAAGTGACCATTTAAAGTTTATATAGATAAATGGATAGTTAGGTTTCACTTAAATGGTGAGAATACTCTTAATGAACAATTAATCATTTCATAGGAACAATTACTCACTTAATAACAAACAATAATTATTTATAAATTTCTTTCACCTATCTAAATCTTTATATTCAGATTTTTATTTACACTTCTTAGTTGTTCTATAAGGGTGTGTTTGTTTTAGATTAGATTAACTTTTTTTTTTGAGAAAAAAACTGTTGTAATAATATTTAATCATGTTTGACAAAATTAACTTCAACTTTTGCATGAAATTTAATGTAAAATAAAAGTTTTTTAAAGGTAATTTTTATAATACTTGAATATTGAAACTTATGATTTTAACTTATAGATTATTCCTTACACTTTGATATGTAAATAACATTTTGTTCTCAATCAAATAAATTTTTTAAACATTCTATATCTATTTTAGTAATTTAATGCATAAAAGTGATTCTTTTTTATATTATCTAAACAAATCAGATTAGCTTAAAATCACTTTTCAGCTAATACATCCAAATATAAAAATGAATCGATTATAATCGATTATAATAAAAACTTTTATACAATAATCGATTACTAAAGCATAATCAAATTTTCGCAACTTTCTCAAATACACACTAAAAATAATAAGTAAATTCTAAATAACAACCATTCGCAGATTTCTTCTAAACTTCATATATATAAAAATTAGAATAACTATTTTTTGTTATTGAGTGATTAATTGCTTCTTGGGTGGTTATTTTTCCATTACTAATTTTTGTCTATTGAGTTAAATTTAATGATTCTTGTTTCTAAATAAATTTTGGATCATCCTTCATTATAATATGAACTTTTTTATGTACCTTAATATTCAATTAATGTTATTAGTGCTCCTTTAAGATATATTTTCCCATTGATTTTCATAAAATTTTTGGTTGTTTAGTATTTTTTACTTAAAATTCAAAAAAAAATTCAGTTTAAAATTGTTAACATATTCTTTCGGTGATCAATGATTGCAATTTTAATATATTCCACAAATTCATGTAATCTTATTCCAAAAAAAAAAGTAGAATTGTGATTCCACATTTTTATGGAATAGAATTTTATATATATTTTTTAATATACCTTTAACTAATTTATAAAATGACATAACTTAACCTTTATAATTTATAAAGTACTTATGTGTCGTAAATTTTTCAACTATAAAAAATACACATAAATTCTTCTATGCGGTAAATTTTCAATTTTTTAGATATTTAACCTTAGTGCTTTCTTTGTAGTGTAATTTTCATTTAAGATTATAATAAAATTATTGATTATTTTTATAAAAATAAGTTGGATAATTTTTTAATCACAATTTTTATTGAATTTTTATCTTAAAATTAATATTGTACCAATATGACAAAACTTATGGTCATAATTATAACATTAATTATAAGAAAAAAATCATCAGAAATTAAAAACAACATATTATCAATATTAATTTTATTAAAATTGTTTAAAAATCAATCTTAAATATTACTTTAAAAATAGATATTTGTATTATATATATAAGATGAAAGAATTTTTTTTTTCATATTTTTTTATTTAGAATATTTATGTCATTTAAATCAATTTAATTTTTATTTTATATTGTATCTCTTACATCAAATTATATAATTACTTTTTATAATATTTTATTTCTAATTATATCAAACTATAAAATTAAAATAAAATTCCTTTTTAATTCATTAATTTTTATTCTTTTTCTACTTCTTATTCTATAAAATTATATTCTTTACAATAAAAGAAACAAAGTTCTAATTAAAACTCTTGCCCCTTCTTCAACATTGACCGAGCAAAATGTGCGAAGTTTTGTCAACTTGTTATAGTTTTCTATACAATTAGGTTTACGTCCACTTCTTTCTCCAAAATCAAACTTGATTTCTTATTGCTGTTACCGTCCCCACGTCATTTTTGTGACATCATCAAAGTAACATCACTTAAATCATCAATTTCAATACAACTCAAACGGTTCTCTTATATATATACACTCACCCGGAGCTGTGCAGAACGAAGCCTCAACGATACGACGGCGTTTCGAAATGGACCGAGAAAAGAGGAAGCGTGAAGATGAGACAGAGAATGCTAAGAAGAAGAGTGCGAAAGAAGAGGAAGAGGAAGCGGAGGTGGAAGAGTTCTACGCCATTCTGAGGAGGATACACGTGGCAGTCAAGTATTTCGAGAAATGTGATAAATTGCGCCTCCGTAAGATGACGGCGGTGGAGAACGTTTGGTACCCGTCGTTCGAGGTGGAAGATTTCCAGTTCCAAGGAGATGACGGCGTTAACAAAGACGGAAGCGTTGAATCTGATAGGTACGCAGTTGGGGATAATGATGATTCGGGTTTGGATCTGAATTCTGAACCCACGCACGTTTGAGACTGAACATGAAAACATCGTCGTTTAACTTCAGAGATTCCAATCGTTCATGTCCGTGCTTCGTTTGCTATTCCATTTTATTCTTCCCTTTTATTTTTTGTGTTCTGAAGGCCTTTTTGGATATATGCTCTTGAATTTTAGTTTCCTTCTTTAACCTATCTCACAGAGTCGTGAACTACAAGCTTTTGTTTTTTTCGTAAGCACAACCAACTACATCTGTATTATGCACGGTGAATTTATTTCAAAAAATAAATAAAATCATTATTGTTCAGTCATAAGATAAATATTTATTTAAATTAAAATATTAAAAATGATTGAACATAAAATAAAGTTACTTACACATATTTCTACTCACATTATTTTATATTTATATAATTTTTTACTATTTGACTATAACTGATTTTTTTTTAAATTTTGTATATTTATATTCTAATTCTATCACTTAAATATATGTAACTAATATTTTTATTGAACAAAAATACGTAATTATGAATATAGAGATACGTGTTAATAATGGCAAATTAGGAGTCACTGCTTGTTTTTGCTTTCGCATAAGAAGTAACCACACAACTAATAGTTATTGTGGCTTAAAGCAACATGAACCAATATTTATATCATTCTTCACACTAATATATTTTGGAACAGAACATGCATAACCTCTTTTCTCCATTGACTTGAATTCGATAATATCAAGAAGAAATCAAATAACTCAAATTATCTAAAGAAAATGAAGAAATTACAAATGCAGAAGACAAAAATTGACTAATTGGATACATGCAACATTAAAAGGTGTTCCTACCTGCACCCACGGGGTGGTCAGCAGCTGACTTGGTCATGCTGAAGAGTTTCATAAGCAGCCGCTTGTAGCAGTAAGGATATTTGCAAAATATTCTAACGCTCAAGTCAATAAAAATAAAAGAATTGGCTAAGTGTTTAGGCTTGTAAGAACATACATGAAATTTTACCTTGTGTGCCTTAAAAAAAAGAAACAAGCATTAGTTACCTACCGGAGATAATTTACTTGATAGGAGAAAATACCTCCTGGAGAAGATTACAGCGGGATAATTGTAATATCCTAACATGAATTATCATAAAATAAATAGAATATCTCAAAATAAATTACAAAAAATGTCACTTCTAAGATGTGAAAAATAAAAATTTATAATAATTTGTATAGTCATTATAGAGGACCACCAATAATAAAAAAATCATATATATACAAATAACATTGACTAATAAGTCATAGTATATACATTAACTTTTACAAACAATTAGAAATATATTAATATACAAACTGATTCATTAAAAAACAAAACAATAATCTAAACATCTTATTTCTTCTTTTTTTATCCTTTTCTTTTTAAAGATTTCACCTAAATTCACATGAAACACACAGAGGTAAAAAATTATAATTTCTCAAAATGTGTAAAGTTTTATCAACTTGTTATAGTTTTCTATACAATTAGGTTTACGTCCACTTCTTTCTCCAAAATCAAACTTGATTTCTTATAGCTGTTACCGTCCCCACGTCATTCTTCTGACATAATGGAAGTGACATCACTTAAATCATCAATTTGAATACAACTCAAACGGTTCTCTTATATATATATACTCACACGGAGTTGTGCAGAACGAAGCCTCAATGATACGACGGCGTTTCAAAATGGACCGAGAAAAGAGGAAGCGTGAAGATGAGACAGAGAATGTGAAGAAGAAGAGTGCGAAAGAAGAGGAAGCGGAGGTGGAAGAGTTCTACGCCATTCTGAGGAGGATACACGTGGCAGTCAAGTATTTCGAGAAATATGATAAATTGCGCCGCCGTAAGATGACGGCGGTGGAGAACGTTTGGTACCCGTCGTTCGAGGTGGAAGATTTCCAGTTCCAAGGAGATGACGGCGTAAACAAAGACGGAGGTGTTGAATCTGATAGCTGCGCAGTTGGGGATAATGATGATTCGGGTTTGGATCTGAATTCTGAACCCACGCACGTTTGAGGCTGATCAAGAAAACGTCGTCGTTGAACTTCAGAGCTTCCAATCGTTCATGTCCGTGCTTCGTTTGCTATTCCATTTTATTTTCTTTTATTTTTTGTGTTTTGAAGGCCTCTTTGGATATATGCTCTTGAATTTTAGTTTCCTTCTTTAACCTATCTCACAGAGTCGTGAACTACAAGCTTTTGTTTTTTTCGTAAGCACAACCAACTACATCTGTATTATGCACGGTGAATTTATTTCAAAAAATAAATAAAATCATTATTGTTGAGTCATAATCTAAATATTTATTTAAATTAAAAAATTGAAAATGATTGAACATAGAATAAAGTTACTTACACAAATTTCTACTTACATCATTTTTTTAAGAGTCACATCGTCTGCCTTAATCTTTCAAGTGCAGTTTATATATTTATTGGGTTACTCTACTTAATATCAACTGGTTTTAGGTTAGAATCTAACATGATATCAGAGTCAAAATCTCATATTCATGTGTCGCTTATTCCACTAGGCTCTCCTATTTCGTTCAGGCATATGTGAAAGAGGGTGTTAAGAGTCCCACATCGCCTGTCTCAATCTTCTAACTACGGTTTATATATTTGTTAGGTCACTTCATTTAATGTCAATTAATTTTAGGTTAAATTTTAATAATTTTATATTTACATAATTTTTACCATTTGATTATAATTAATTTTTTTTTAACTTTTACACACTTATATTTTAATTTAATCACATAAATATGTGTAACTAATATTTTTATTGAACAAAAATATGTAATTGTGAATATAGAGATACGTGTTAATAATGACAAATTAGGAGTCACTGCTTGTTTTTGCTTTCGCATAAGAAGTAACCACAACTAATAGTTATTGTGGCTTAAAGCAACATGAACCAATATTTACACCATTCTTCACACTAATATATTTTGGAAAAGAACATGCAGAACCTCTCTTCTCCATTGACTTGAATTCGATAATATCAAGAAGAAATCAAATAACTTAAATTATCTAAAGAAAATGAAGAAATTACAAATACAGATGACAAAATTTGACTAATTGGATACATGCAGCATTAAAAGGTGTCCCTACCTGCACCCAAGGGGTGGTCAGCAGCTGACTTGGTCATGCTCAAGAGTTTCACAAGCAGCCGGTTGAAGTAGTAAGAATACTTGCAAAGAAACTCTAACACTCAAGTTAATGAAAGTGAAAAAATTGGCTAAGTATTTAGGCTTGTAAGAACATACATGAAATTGTATCTTTAGTGTGCCTTGAAAAAGGAAACAAGCATTAGTTACCTACCGGAGACTTGGGCATATAATTTGCTTGATCGGAAAAAATGCCTCTTGGAGAATATTATAGCGGGACAATTGTAACACCCTAAAACGAATTATCTTAAAATAAATGAAATATCTCAAAATAAATTGTATTAAGCATGCCACTTCTAAGATGCAAAAAATAAAAATTCATAATAACTTGTACAGTCATTATAGAGAGTCACAAATGATAAAAATATCATATATATACAAACAACATTGGCTAATAAGTCATAATATATACATAAGCTTTTACAAACAATCAGAAATATACTAATATACAAAATGGTTCACAAAGTAACAAAACAGTAATATAAGCCTTTTGTTTCTTCTTTTTCTTGTCCTTTTCTTTTTTAGGGACTTTACCTAGATTTACATGGAACACACAAGGGTGAGAAATCACAATTCCCTAGTATAAGTATACCAAAGCCAACAGTTAATCATTTACAACAAATAAATTAGATGAACTCAAAGATACATTCGATGTAAAAGAATATCCGTTAAACAACAATATCAAAGAATCGCTCATACAATCCTAAGATACTATTGAACAAGCAATGACTACTGCCCATACAATTGTCAAACATGCAATGCTCTATGTTATCAAGAATGATTATGCTCAAACAAAGTCCAAGTATTATGGATATGCAATGCCAATGCATATTTTAAAGTTAAAAATACAAGCTATTTACTTATTTTCCAGGAAATACGTCCCTTGTATATATTGAGTAGGATAGGCATCCAAGCCCTGACACTACCTAGTGATATATGGACTTGTTCCCCTCGCAAAGGTAAAAGTACTACTACCAACCCCATACACCGATAACCCTAACCATACTAGCAAACATGTAAGATCCAACACTTCATTCTTAGGTCATAAGGTTACAATACATAGGAAACAAGCAAATACCAAGTTTGAAAACCAAACATCCGAGCTACATATCAAACACTAGAACATAAGAATCTTAGCCTCACTTATCCAACAAAGACAGCAAGATTTATAATTCTAGTTAAACAGTATCTAGAACATCCCATAATCACTCATAAGTGATTCAGAAATCAACCTCATGTTGATCAAAGTTCTAAACACTAACATAGATATTCTAACACCATTTGAATATCTAATAATTCCCAAACTCTTCATAAATGCAACTTCATATTTTTCTCTAAGAATTATCCCAAAAAGTGTCTCAATACACCCAAAAAGACTTGCACAAATGATCCCATCAAGTAGAGAATTCATTTAGCAACACATGCTAAATTGTACTGTTTGCCCTGCACCAGCGCTCAAGCATTTTCAAACTGGCGCTTAGGCGCGCAAACAAGTTCATCACGCAAAATTCTCTGGACGTTGGGCTCAGACACTTGTTCCACTAGCGCCCACGTGCCTACTGCCCAACAACACACAAAATTTTTTTGGGCTTAGAGCACTCAGACGCCCAAACCACGAGCGCTTAGGCGCTCATCGCCCAACACAGAATCTGCACAATTCTGCAGATGTGAAGCACTATTCCATTAGTGCAAAACACGAAATTTGATCACTTTCAAATGGTTTCTTGATGATTTTAAGACTCAAACAAGTTCACAAATATGAGGGAAACCTAAAACACTAATTGATTCAATCAAAAATAGATTAAAACACTAAACCACTCCTCCAAATCCCTAAAACCAACACTTAGAGCATTTTAGGTCCAAATGGAGAATTTTTAGTTTCTAATCCCAACAATTAGCATGACCAAGTCATAAATCATATTTAAAACTTATCCAAACAAGAAAATAACTTAAACACCACAAGAACTCATTTTTAGCATATTAAATCTCAAATAACATAACATAGAGAAATGAGAAAAAGATGAAGTTCAAGTTCAAAAACCCCTACCTTGAGAATCAAAGATGGAGTTGATGATGGAGATGATCACAAGTCTTCAATCCTAATTCTTGGATTTTGCTTTTCTCTTTGTCTTCCCCTTCTTTCTTTCTTGTCTTCCTCCTTTTCTCCTTTCTCTCTTGCTGTTTCTACTGCCAAACTCAACCGTGAGAAAGAGTGAAATGGATGCCAAAACATATTGAAATATCAGCCAAAAGGGTCAAAAAAAGAGGCTGAACCATGGCTGGTTTAAGGCCAAGTGATACCACACTGATACTTCCCGATCTACTAAAACACTTAACTTTAGCTAAATCAAGATTTCCAGGTTCCAACATCTTTAAAATAAATCCCAAGATTCATTAAAAAAGTCATTTCATCAATATCATAATTTTTCATATCTGTGATTCGTCAATCCGGCATTAAAACACACAATAAGTATGCCTAAAAATACTAAATGGACTTTGATTATTCTCAAACTTTAACTACATCACATAATTCATATTTGTGACTTAGAAATAAATTATCCACATCTATTTTTATTAGCTAAGCCATTTATGTTACCAAGTGGCTTCCAGTACTCAAGAGAGGGGTGAATTGAGTATAAAACTTTTTCTCAAAATCTCTTTTTATCAAAAATAAATATTAAAACTTAATAAATAAATGCATAGAAAGAACGAGAAGAAGAAAAGAAACAATAAAAATAGTAAAAAATAAATATGTAGTAAATTAAAATTACATAAAATAAAGAGATTAAGAAGAGAGAAGCAGGCACAGTATTTATCCTGGTTCGACCACTAACTCACTTATAGTCTACGTCCAGTCCTCAAAAGTCAAGATTTTTTACTATGTATACAAGTTTCAATAGGTGCTTGCAACCGTTACATAAAAGAGCACTTTTCACACACAGGAAAACTCTACCCTTGTGCTAAAGCCTTAGCCTGCCGGGATACCTCACCCTTATACAAACCTTGAGGGATACCTCACCTTCGATACAGAATATCAAAAAGTAGATGAAGAGAAACTCTCACTCAGAGCAAGTAATACAAATTGAAGTGCTAATGGAGCTCTCACAGAAATATCTCAAAGTTTTTAATCAAAAAGAGCGTAGAAAATAATTTCACAGATTAGAGCAAGCAAAAAATAATTCAGAGTATTGGGCAATTTTAGTCGTGACCCAAGGTTCCTATTTATAGAGACAATTAGAAGAAATAGTCGTTGGGTAGAATTAAAAGCCATTTAACCGAATTAAAAACCTGTTTGTTTCCATATCAGTGTTCGTGAGCAACATGTTTATTCGAATAGCTTAACATGTTATTCGAATAACACTGTTCCTGAAGCCATCATGAAAAAACCATCTGATATGGGTTATTCGAATAACCTCTGTGTTATTCAAATAACTCGGTTAAAAACTGTTCAGATAGAAAAGGGTTTATTCAAATAACGTTTGAGTTATTCGAATAATTCACTTATAAACATAGTTCTGAGAAACTCATTTATTCAAATAGCTATCCTGCTATTCGAATAGCATCTTTAAAAACAGAACCTCGTGAAAGTGTTTATTCGAATAGACTGAGCTCTATTCGAATAAATCAATACAAAACAGTTTTGGAGAAAATGTTTTAAAGACATTAAGTTTCTTTTAAAAACAAGTTTTATCTTTTCTTTCGAAAATAGAGAGATATCAAAGTGAGCTCCGTACAACAGAACCTAAGTTCTAATGCTAATCTTATATAAACTTGGACTTGGTCTTTTCATCATCTTCATTTAGTCTTCACGTTTGTTATCATCAAAACAAGTCTTCAAAGGTATACGTCCAAACACATTCTCCCTCTTTTTGATGATGACAAACTATCAATGAGAAAAGAGTTAGTGCATATAATTGGAATTCACAAAGAGGTATAAAAGCTTACTCCCTCTCTTTAATTATAAGAGGTAATGTATATCAGATATGTGCGCAGCTCCCCCTTTCAATTTTAATCCAATCTTGTTTTAAGTTTACCTGCCTTTTCTCAATTAAAATTTCAAATTTTTCTCCCCCTTTTGTCATGAACAAAAAGGAGGGGTAAGTCCCATAAACATATATTCAAGTATAAGTGCATAAAAGGAAGCATACTCAGATCAATAGATCATCAAGAAAACTGTATTTATGCATTAATAAAAAAAGATTCAATTACAAAAGCCAGAAATAAATAACATAAAGGCAAAACAGAGATTCTAAGAACTAAGGTTCCTAGAAATAGGTATCCGGAGGTGGTGGTGAAGAAGCTGGTGCAGAAGCAGGTGAAGCAGATCGAAGGGTAGCAACCTCACGTTCAACACCTTCTATTCTATCAAAAAGAATAGAGAAGGTATGTTCCATATATACTCTATTATCATGCAAGGTGGCCATGATCTGCTCTAAGGTAACTGGAGCAGGAGCAGCAGCAGGGGCAACAGGAGCGTCAGCAGGGTCTAGCTCATCCTCAGCAACCTCATCTGGGTACACCCAGCCTTCATTGGTTTGGATCATCTTCATTTTGCGTAAGGTGTGGGAGCCAAAAACATTATGGTGAGTCATGGCAATGGCTCACTCAGTCTCCAAGACCTGAGGATACTTGCTTAGCAAGGTAGTGACGAGAATACCATAAGGCAAGTCAGATTTTTCCTTGCCCTTGGCCCTCATCATGTGTTTCATGATAAACACGGGCCAGTTGATCTGATGGCAATTCTTCAGAATCTAAAGCATGAAGATATCATCTTCGCTGAGGTAGGTGTAATTTCCACCGCGAGGAGCCAAGATATGAGCAAAGGCGTAATGTAGAAGCCTATCTTGGCTTTTCAGCATGCCACCCTTGAGACCCTTGTCAGGCAAGGCTAGACCAGGTTTCAGCAAGTCCTCAATCACTTATTGAACTCTTCAACGAAAGGGTTGTCACCATCTTCAACAAGTATGCCAGTGAACTGCAACCCAAACAGAGTCTGCCAGTCCTGCGGTGTGATCACAATGTTCTGATCACAGACTTCAGAGAGAAGGTTCTGGCCATCAAATGCCAGATTACAAAAGAACATCTTTACCAGAGCTGGATAGAGAGTGGCCCGGTGAGAGCAAACCTGTAGAACTCCCTGGTTTTGCAGCAGGGTCAGAAAGTCGAAACCTCTATGTTGCTAGAAGAAGGAGAGGTCAAGATACTGGGGTTGGACCAGGTTACACTCCCAAAAGTGCATAATGAAGCGAGCACGGTGCTCTTTGTTGGATGAGAGCCTTCTCAAGTCAAGTGGATTGTTGCATAGAGCCGTCTTCGTGTGTGGGCGCTTGCTGGAGGAGGAGGCCATGGTGATTGGAGGTGTGGAAGAGAGAAAGAAGGCAGGAAGATGGTGTAGGAGAGTAGGAGAGAAAGAGACGATGGGCAGAGAAGAAGAGAAAGGAGAGAAGAGGGAGTGAAACGGTTGGGGGCGCATGAGCTATTTAAAGGGAGGCCCGTGTTTATTCGAATAAATAGAGGTTTATTCGAATAAACCTTGCTTGAAAACTGAAAGGACAGACGTTGAAAGAGAAAAACTGCTAGGGTTTATTCGAATAGAGGGAGGTTCTATTCGAATAGATTATCTGGGAAAGCCAAGCGTTTTGGAAAACTAGCTGGATTTATTCGAATAACTGTAGGGGTTATTCGAATAGACTGAAGGTTATCAGTCAAGGCTGATAAAACAGGGCTCTGGTTATTCGAATAGCCTGAGTTGTATTCGAATAGACAGAGGGCAAAGACTGAGATTGATAAACTAAAGATTCTGGTTATTCGAATAGAAGGAGATTTATTCAAATAGACAGAGAGCGTATTAAACACATGATGAACATAGAGGCCAGTTTATTCAAATAAACTAAGTATTATTCGAATAAAGCTGATATTCAACACATTATTTGACAAGTTGTAAAGGATTTTATTCGAATAAAAGCCTGTTTATTCGAATAAAACTAACAAGGAAACACAGAAAATCATACGTTCAAGAAATTCAAAGCATATATTCATGTGATTTAAAGAGAGATAATATTCAGCAATAAAACATGAAATCATATATTGGATTGATCAATTATGCCCAATTCTCCTCGAATATAAAAGAATGCTTCTTTTGCTAAGGGTTTAGTGAAAATATTTACAAGTTGCTTAGTTGTTTCAACAAACTCAAGAATGCAATCCCCTTTTTGTACATGATCTCTGATAAAGTGATGTCTTATCTCTATATGCTTTGTTCTGGAATGTAGAATGAGATTCTTAGAGATATTTATTACACTAGTGTTATCACATCTTATCGGGATGTGATCAAGCTGAAGACCATAGTCTAAAAGTTGTTGCTTCATCCATAGGATTTGAGCACAACAACTTCTGGCTGCAACATATTCAACCTCAGCGGTAGACAAAGCCACACTATTTTGTTTCTTGCTATGCCAAGAAACTAAAGAACTGCCAAGCAAGTGGAATGTCTCACTAGTACCTTTTTTGTCCAATTTGCACCCAACAAAATCAGAGTCAGAATAGCTTGTTAGGCTACAAGAGGCACCCTTAGGATACCACAAGCCCATTTGTGAAGTGCCTACTAGGTATTTCATTATTCATTTAACAGCACTTAAATGAGATTCCTTAGGGTTTGCCTGATATCTAGCATACATGCATACAGTAAACATAATATCTGGCCTACTAGCAGTAAGATAAAGGAGAGATCCAATCATACCTCTATATTTCGTTATTTCTACTGATTTACCTCCTTTATCTTTGTCTAAATAGTAGGAAGTACCCATTGGAGTGGCCATGTGTTTAGCATTTTCCATTTCGAATCCCGTGAGCAATTCGTTGCAGTATTTGGTTTGACTTATGAATGTCCTTTCGTTCATTTATTTGATTTGAAGTCCAAGGAAGAAGTTCAGCTCTCCCATCATTGACATTTCAAATTCATTCTGCATTGTCTTAACAAATTCTTTGCACAGGGATTCATTAGTAGCACCAAAAATGATATCATCCACATATACTTGCACAAGAAGAATATCATGCTTTTTATTTTTAATGAAGAGGGTAGTATCGACTTGTCCTCTTGAAAAACTATTTTCTAAAAGGAACTTACTCAATCTTTCATACCAAGCTCTAGGAGCTTGCTTTAAACCGTATAAAGCCTTTTTAAGTTTAAAAACATGGTTAGGTAGTTCATGATTTTCAAAACCTGGAGGTTGTTCAACGTATACCTCCTCTTGAATAAAACCATTTAGAAAAACACTTTTGACATCCATTTGATATAATTTGAAATCCATGATGCAAGTATAAACAAGTAACATTCTAATAGCTTCTAATCTAGCTACAGGTGCATAGGTTTCTTCATAATCTATTCCTTCTTCTTGATTATAACCTTTAGCAACCAATCTAGCTTTGTTTCTAGTTATTAACCCATTTTCATCAAGTTTGTTTCTAAAAACCCATTTAGTGCTAATTATAGGGTGATCATTAGGTCTAGCAACTAATTCCCAAACTTGATTTCTTTCAAATTGATTTAATTCCTCATGCATAGCTAGGATCCAATGTCCATCATCAAAAGCTTCAATTAAATCCTTAGGTTCAATTTGAGAAACAAAAGCTAAGTGATTACAAGCATTTCTAAGAGAATTACGATGACTTACACCTTTAGATACATCACCGATAATTTGATCAAGGGAATGATATTTTGAAGTTCGTCTTTAAGAAGTTCCAAAACTTGCGAATCTTCTTGTCTTTGTTTATTCTCTTGCTCCTTGATTTTTTTTCCTTGCTATCCAAATGTGTTTCGCCAAGACTTCTGCAACATCATCAATAACAAGATCCTTTCTCGATCCATTTGGGTCAGTTTCATCAAATGCAACATGTATAGATTCTTCAATAGTCATAGTTCTTTTGTTATATATACGAAAAACCTTACTATGATTTGAATAACCAAGAAATATACCTTCATCAGACTTAGCATCAAACTTGCCTAAGTTATCTTTTCCATTATTTAAGACAAAACATTTGCATCCAAACATATAAAAATGTGAGACATTTGACTTTCTTCCCTTATACAACTCATATGGGATTTTCTTTAAAATAGGCCTTATAAGGGCCCTGTTTATTACATAACAAGTTGTACTTATAGCATCCGCCCAAAAGTACTTAGGAAGAAGCGACCTCATTAAGCATAGTTCTCACCATTTCTTCTAAAGAACGATTTTTCTTTCTACAACTCCATTTTGTTGTGGAGTTCTAAGGGCAGAGAAATTATGATTAATGCCATATTCATCACAATAATTTTCAAAAACATTATTTTCAAATTCGCCACCATGATCACTTCTTATAGAAGAGATTTGAAAATCTTTTTCATTTTGAATAACTTTGGCAAATATTTTAAAAGCTAGAAATACATCATTTTTATTTGCAAGAAACAAAGTCCATGTAAACCTAGAAAAATCATCCACAATCACTAAAGCATAGTAATTCCCACCAAAGCTCATAGTTCTAGATAGTCCAAAAAGATCCATGTGCAAAAGTTATAAAGGTCTAGAAGTTAAAACTATATTTTTTGCTTTAAAAGAGACCTTTATTTGTTTACCCTTTTGACATGCATCACATAACTTATCTTTTACAAAATTAAGCTTGGGTAGTCCAATTATTAGCTCTTTAAAGACCAACTTCTTTAAGTGATCCATGTGAATGTGTGCAATTCTCCTATGCTATAACCATGAATCATCAGTCTTACTTAAAAGACATTTCACATCATTTGAAGATATATTATCAAGACTAATCATATAGATGTTGTTTATTCTATGACCAATGAATTTAACATGCTTATCATTTTTATCTTCAATTATGCAACAGTTTGAATCAAATATTACCCTATTTCCTTTATCACATAATTGGCTAATACTAAGCAAGTTATGTTTCAAACCTTCAACAAACAACACATTTTCAATAGAGGAGTTAGGGTTCTTACTAACTTTTTCGATTCCAAGAATTTTTCCTTTGTTGTTATCACCATAAGTGACGTGTCCATGATTCTTGGGAATAAGCATGGTGAATTTTGAGTCGTCCTCGGTCATGTACTTGGAGCAACTGCTATCGAGATACCAATTTGAACTCCTGGCTTTCAAGCACACCTACAACACATGTTTAGTTTTTAACCTTTGGTACCCAAACTTTCTTGGGTCCTTGTGTGTCAGTTTTGGGTATAGTACCCTTGGGAACCCAAACCATTTTTGTTTCAATTTTTGTATTTATGTTTTTCCTTACATTACATGTTGATGCATTATGTCCTTTCCTTCCACAGTAAAAATATTTAATAAAAGGACTACTTGAAACACTAGAATGCACAAAGAAATTTTTATAGAGTTTTTGTTGATTTTTCGAGTTATAACCTATCCTGACTTTTTGAAAAACTACTCTTTGTCTTCCTAATAAAATATTTAAGTTATCCCTTCCAAATGTGAATTTAGAAAGAGTGTTCTTTAAGCCTTCAATTTCTTTTTCAAGCATATGACGTGAAGAACAAGATGAAGACGTAGAAGCATGTGAAGAATGATTTGTGCATGCATCAATGATTCCCAAAGTTTCATTTTCAACTTTCAATTCTTCTATTTCTTTATTTAAAACAAGAATTTGATTTTCTAAAGAAGAGATTGTTTTCTTAGAAGAAGAAATAATTTTTGTGAGTTTTAAAGACTCTTCATGTAATTCTTCAAAAGCATCTTGTAACTCATTGTAAGAAGGCAATAAAGTAGTATTAGAACTTACCTCATTTTTGCTTTCTTCTTCTTCTCCTTTGGCCATGAGACATAGTTGAGCTTCCTCACTGTTTGAGCTAACAGTTGAATCCATGTCATTTTCATCCCATGCTATATAGGCTTTTCTTCCTTTTCTTTCCTTGAAGGGCTTCTTTTCAAATTTCTCCTTCTTTTTTTGGTAAACTGGGCACTCCATTTTCATGTAACCAGGTTTGCCACATTCATAACAAGTTGGAGTCGATGAAGCTCCTTCGCCTTTGTAATGAGTCTTTTTCAGAGGGAAGGGAGGTCTTTTTTGCGTTCCCTTTTTCCTAAGAAATTTACCAAATTTTTTAACTAACAGACTAAGATTTTCTTCGCTTACCTCGATGTTCTTTGAGCTTTCTTCATTTTCTTCATCATCATTATCGAATGTTGAGGAAGTGGCCTTGAGCACTATCCTCTTTTTCTTTTTATCGTTTTCTTCGCTTTGACTTAATCTGCTCAGTTTCAATTCGTGCTCATGAAGTTTTCCAAAGAGGGTAGCTAGAGTCATTATCGACAAGTCCTTTGATTTTGATATAGCTGTTACCTTAGGTTGCCAAATCCTGTTAAGACATCTCAAAACTTTGTTAATCAAATCTTTGTTAGAAATTTTTTTACCTAAAGATGTAAGATGATTAACTATGTAGGTGAACCTCTTTTGCATTTCTTGAATGTTTTCTCCTTGGTTCATTCTGAATAATTCATATTCACGAGTTAGAGAATTGATTTTTGACCTCTTTACTTCACTAGTACCCTCATGGGTAACTTGCAAAGTGTCCCACATTTCTTTAGCAGTTTTACAATTTGAAATTCTAAAAAACTCATCATATCCCAAAGCAGTAGTAATAATATTTTTGGCTTTTAAATTATATTGAACTTTTCTTTTGTCTTCATTAGACCATTTATTTCGTGGTGTTTCGGTCCTTACACCATCGACCTCATATGTGGGTATAAAAGCACCATTTTCGACAGTATCCCATACATCTAGATCAATAGCTTCGATGAAGATTTTCATTCTTTCCTTCCAATATGCATAACCATCCCCATTGAAAAAGGGTGGTCGGTATATGGAAGATCATTCTGAAAAACCATTTGAAGAAGCCATATTCTCTTGAAACTTCTAAGCTCTTTATACAAGAGTCTAGCTCTGATACCACTTGTTACCAAGTGGCTTCCAATACTCAAGAGGGGGTTGAATTAAGTATAAAACTTTTTCTCAAAACCTCTTTTTATAAAAAACAAATATTAAAACTTAATAAATAAATGCAAATACTAAAAATAAATGCACATTAAATAAAAGAAAATTAAAAAATAAACAATAAAAGCGTGAAAAAAACAATAAATATGCAAAAAATAAATTAAAATTACATAAAATAAAGAGATTAAGAAGAGAAGTAGACATAGTATTTATCCTGGTTCGACCACTAACCCTTGTGGTCCGTCCAATACTGTATACAAGAGGGGTTACATAATTTTCACAGTATAAAACTTTTTCTCAAAACCTCTTTTTATCAAAAATAAATATTAAAACTTAATAAATAAATGCAAGCGGTAATACAAATTGAAGTGCTAATGGAGCTATCATAGAAATATCGAGAAGAAGAAAAAGAAGAAAAAATAAAAGCAAGTGTATTAAAATAAATATTCCTATTTATAGAGACAATTAAATTAAAATTACATAAAATAAAGAGATTAAGAAGAGATTCGAATAGCTTAACATATTATTCGAATAACATAGTATTTATCCATCGGTTCGACCACTTCGAACCCTCTTGTGGTCTACGTCCAAAAACTATCCTCGAAAAAAAAGGGTTTATTCGAGATTTTTAATTCATTACGTATACAAGCTTCAATAGGTGCTTGCAATCGTTACATAAAAGAGCAAAGTTTTATTCACACAATAAATCAATACAAAACTCTACCTTTGTGCTAAAGCCTCGGCAAGTTTTATCTTTTCTTTCGAAAATGGCTCCTTACAACGATACCTCACCCTTATACAAACCTTGAGGGTACCTCACCATCTCGATTTAGTCTTTGAGATAGCATCTTTAAAAACGAGAACTTGAGTGTTTATCTTTTCGATAAATCAATATTTGTTTCAAAAATAAGTCTTCAAAGTAGATGAAGAAAAGCCATCTTTTTCACTTTTCAAATTGCTAATATACTCGCCTAAACTAATTGAAACTAGGTATATATTTCTCAAATTGAAAATTACTTACCTCAAATGTGCTAATGGAGCTTGCTGCATCAAGTCGCCTCCTTAAAGCTAAATATCTCAAAGTTTTCAATCTAGAAATGTTTGAATTCTGAATTTCTCTTTAAGATTTGGTAGGGACCAATGAATCGAGGGTTCAACATTAGAAACAAGTAGAAAATAATTCAGAGTATTAGGAAATTTTATTCGTGACCCAAGGTTCCTATTTATAGAGACAATTAGAAGAAATAGCCATTAGGTAGAATTAAAAGTCATTTAACCGAATTAAAAACCTGTTTGTTTGCATATTAGTGTTCGTGAGCAACGTGTTTATTCGAATAGCTTAACATGTTATTCGAATAACACTGAACTCTGAAGGTCTTATCCATTTTATTGTGGCTCAACATTCTTTCAGTCGTGGCAAACCTAGAATGATTTTCTCTCCAACTCCATGGTACAAACTAGTAAAAAGGAATTTTCCTACACTTTATTACCTATGCTAGTAAGAAAAGCTGTTGTTGTAAGTAAACTCCACTAAGGGTAAGCACTTATCTAGCACATATATTTAACATATCCTCAAGGGTTTGAATAGTCATTTCCGATTGACCGTTTTGGATGGCATGTTGTACTTTCTAAAGCCATCGTGAAAAAACCATCGATATGGGTTATTCGAATAACCTCTGTGTTATTCGAATAACTCGATTAAAATTGTTCCCACTTCTACTCAGGATAAAAAAAGGGTTTATTCAAATAATGTTTGAGTTATTCAAATAATTCACTTATAAACACAGTTATGAGAAACTCATTTATTCGAATAGCTATCCTGCTATTTGAATAGCATCTTTAAAAACAAAACCTCATGAAAGTGTTTATTCGAATAGACTGAGCTCTATTCGAATAAATCAATACAAAACAGTTTTGGAGAAAGTGTTTTAAAGACACTAAGTTTCTTTTAAAAACAAGTTTTATCTTTTCTTTCGAAAATAGAGAGATATCAAAGTGAGCTCCGTACAACAGAACCTAAGTCCTAATGCTAATCTTATATAAACTTGGACTTGGTCTTTTCATCATCTTCATTTAGTCTTCACGTTTGTTATCATCAAAAGAAGTCTTCAAAGGTATACGTCCAAACACAATTTAAGTTAATATCTGAGCCATTTTAAGTTACTTTTCACTTTTCAGCTTGTAGCAAAGTGCCTAAACTAACTCAGATTATCACAAAATTAAATAGACATGTTAAACAAGTATTAAGCTACCTCTGTAACTATTTAAAAGTCTAACATGTTAAAGAGGATGTTATATTTCTCCCTCTATTTTTTTAAAATTTTATCCCCAAAATTACTTACCTCAAATGCACAATTAAATTCTTAAATAATGCATTACACTTTTAGGGTAGTCTTTCTACGTTCTTCTTAATAAGTTTATCTTTTAGGGACTCTCACATTATTCATTTGATCTTTATTATTTGAATTAAATAAGTCCCTTATAGTGATTTAAATTGAATCATTTGTCATTCTTACTTGCACTCATGGTCTTACTTTAGTTAAAATTTATTCTAAGTCTTTGGATAAAACTTCATTCTTGATTCCTTCCATTTTAGAGATCCTAATTATTTCATAATTATCCAATCAATTAAGTTTTACTTCAATTTAATATTTCTAATTATTTAATCCTATATTTTAAATTTTATTCAATTAAGTCGCCTCCTTAAAGCTAACACCATCCCAAAGAACTTTCACCAGAGGAATCCGCTTACTTCTAAGCTCTTTGACCCTTCTTTCCATGATCCTCATCGGTCGCATAGTATAAAACAAACCCTCTCTCAACTGCACAGATTTATTTCTTATGACATATAAAGGATTTAGATTGTACTTCCTAGGCTGTGACACATGGAAGACATCATGAAGGTTTGACAAAATGGGTGGAAATGCAATTTGGTAGGTTACGAGTTCAATTCTCTTTAATATTTGGTAGGGACCAATGAATCGAGGGTTTAACTTCTGTGTTCTCAATGTTCTACCAATCCCTGTTGTTGGAGTAACTCTCAAGAATACATGATCTCCCTGACTGAACTCTAGAGGTCTTATCCTTTTATTAGCATAGCTCTTTTGTCTACTCTGAGTCGTAACCAACCTATCCCGGATCATTTTGATATGATCCATGGTTTGCTGAACTAACTCAGGACCTAGAATGATTTTCTCTTCAACCTCATACAAACATAAAAGGGACCTACACTTTCTACCATAAAGTGCTTTATACGGTGCCATGCCTATGCTAGTATGAAAACTGTTGTTGTAAGTAAACTCCACTAAGGGTAAGAACTTATCCCAACTCCCTTTCTACTTTAGCACATATACTCTTAACATATCCTCAAGGGTTTGAATAGTCATTTCTGATTGACCGTCAGTCTGTGGATGACATGTTGTACTTAAACGAAGTTTTGTTCCGAAAGCTTTCTACAAGGCTCCCCAAAATCTAGATGTGATTCTAGGATCTCTATCAGAAATTATACTAAAGGGTAAATCATGCATCCTAACTATCTCCTGAAGGTATAATTGGGCAAGTCTATCCATGGGGTAGTTAGCTCATATAGGTATGAAATGGGAAGACTTGGTTAATCTATCCACTATAACCCATGTTGCATCAAATCCCAACTGAGTTATGGGCAAGCCCATCATAAAGTCCATTATGATGTTATCCTACTTCCACTCAGGGACTACCAAAGATTGAAGAGGTCTAGAGGGTTTCTGGTATTCTATCTTGACCTTGTGACAAGTTAGGAACCTAGATACAAACTCGGCTACGTCCTTCTTTATACCAAACCACCAAAATAACTTCTTCAAGTCTTGATATATCTTAGTGGCCCCAGGATGGATAGTGTATTGAATACAGTAAGCTTCTTTAAGGATCATATCTTTGATTTCAGATTCACGAGGAATTTAAAGTCTACCTCTGAACCTGATCATCCTATCATCCGACATATCAAACTCACCAGGATGACCTAAAAAAATCTGCTCACAAAGATCACTAAGAGTCTCATCCTCCTTTTGAGCTTCCAAGATCTGAGTCTTAAAGTCACTCGCTATGTCCACTCGACTCACACTGAGACTATGTGATAACATAACTACTGAAAGACTAATGTCTCTAAAACTCTTAAGAAGTTCATGTAACACCCCTCAATTTAATAACTTCTTCATAATACTTTTCCAAATTTGAATATATTTTTTTTCATATATATAAAGGAAATATAAGACACGAATGAAATAAAACATAAGTCATCGTTAATAGATATGATTCAACAGGATATATGCAAAATACAGTACATAGGACTAAATTAATGAAGTTAAAGCGTACAGAGCGTGGCGCATTTCTCATACCACTCACAATGAAATACATCAAGATTTACTTCAAAATGCAAATATATTAAAAATACACCATAACATAATTAACGCAGAAGAAAACATAAACTACCCATAAGACATCCACGTCTAATGAGTTGGACACTCCATCGGATCCACCTCGGGATCCTCTCCCGGCTTGTCTGAAGATATAAGGACAGGACCGCTCGGTCCCACGGGCAGGTACCTTAGCAGCTGATGCCATGGAATCCTCGTCGTCTTTAGGGGCATGAATTGGATCACCCCATAGCTCCCGGATAGGCAAGGCGAACTCCAGATGTACCAAAGTAGTAAGTGACAGGACAGGGTCTCCATCGCGGGTCCTCATTATAGTCAAGATCAGGTCTCCAACATATCGTATGCGCTGTCTAGCCCAGTTGACGTGCCACGCATTGGCGCCACCGGTGAATACAATCCTAACGAACCCAATGGAACCTCTTCTTGACGACATCCCCGAATATAAGAGGTCAAACCAAGTAAAATACGGAATGAGTCAACTGCGTCCCCTCAACAATATTTAACCAAGAGTTACATAGGACGATAACAGTACAAGCAAGAGGTGAGATATCCAACTTCATTACCAATTATGGCAGTAAGAAACATAAACGGCGTAAGGCGCCCACATAGCATTACAAGAATAATAAACAATATCAAGAAGTAGATATTAAACAGCTTAACAATTTCAGGCAGTTATATCATTAATAAGATAGCAGTTCTAGTCATCATATAAATTGAACACCAAGTAATATACTAACTCACTATACACATGTACATGATATCAAAATCCTACTCCATGGAGCTAGACACAAACTTCAGAGTGAATGATCAGGGGGACATGCCAGTATTTTGTCCGCCTAGGACCAAGTGCTTCCAGAATTCATAATCAATAATTTTGCGCAATAAGGCTCTATACAGCGGCATTCCCACAAGATTGCGATATAGGACAGTGTCTCAGTCAGGATCGTCTATGCGTTTGCATCGGTCTATCTCACAGCCCAGCTGTCCGCTGTGAGACGCCCGCGCCCCAACGCCCCCAAGGTCAACATCAGGACCTACACTAGTCTATTCGCACCCGCACTAAGGTGTGATTCAACTCCTAGGCAACATGGCCTCGATAAATAGTCCATTGGATTTCCACAATGCATGATGACTCAATGCATATACCATGTATATTCAACAACTATATACTTTCCATAACATGCCATAATTTTGGCTAAGGTAAGCATCAACGTAGTCTCAATCTCACTCATGGATCCACAACTAAATATTATTAAATTCTTAAATAATGCATTACACCTTTAGGATACATTATGGAATTATGCCTAACTTTCTACATTCTTCTTAATAAGTTTCTCTTTTAGGAGAATTCTCTCACATTATTCATTTGATCTTTATTATTTGAATTAAATAAGTCCATCCTTAAATTTTAAACCTAATTCCCTTATAGTGATTTAAATTGAATCATTTGTCATTCTTACTTGCACTCATGGTCTTACTTTAGTTAAAATTTATTCTAAGTCTTTGGATAAAACTTCATTCTTGGTTCCTTCCATTTTATGAGATCCTAATTATTTCATAATTATCCAATCAATTAAGTTTTACTTCAATTTAATATTTCTTATGAAATTCTTCTCTAGAGGGATTCTCTTGATTATTTAATCCCATATTTTAAATTTTATTCATATTCATTTAGAAAATCACTCTAGGTCTCGCACATCCTTATTCACCTTCTTGAGTCCAAAAATTCCCTTTAGATTGTCAAATTGATTTCCTCCCATCTCATTGTCAACCACTTAATCACTTGATTAATTAAATCTCAAAGTTGTGAAAAGTCACATGGTTGAGCCCTAAATGGCTCTTGAGGCCATAGCCTCTCCCAAGTTAGGAACCCTAAATTTTAATTCACTTTATTACATACTATACTCTTAATGAATCATGTCCTCAATTAGTTACAATTTTTCACCAAGAACACCCCATTTGGGGCTTGCGGCCGTGAGCCTCTTCGAAGGGAACAAGGGTTATTTTGCTTCCATTTAAGTTTCCAATCCATACCAATCAAACCAAGAACACCAATGTACATATAAACTCAACCAAATAACTCAAACAAATTAAAAACAATATGTAATCATACAAATCATATAAACAAAGAGAGTAACCCTACTAGGATTTCTCACAACCAATCACAAAACAAAGTTCCTTACTACCAATATAGGTTGAGGAGGAGTATCTCCCTCTTACCTAGAGGAGAAAACAAGTAATGGAACTCCCTTGAAGCTCCAAGTGAAATTCAGATTCCACCAACACCAAAACCCTAGGGCATCAAACTTTCACAAGAATCACAATCAAAGCTTGAAAAAGGCATCCATAATTACCATAGTGATCATGGATCACGAAAATGGGATGGAAAGATGATAAAGTTATGAACTTTTACCTCAAAGTCTCCAACTTTAAAGCTTGATGGAGAAAAATGAAAATGGTGAAAATGGATGAACCAAGTGATGCTTTCCAAAGAGAAAAGGTTAATGGTGATGAGAAATGGTAGGAAATGGGGTTGGTTGGATGAAAAAGCTTGGATGGCCAAAAATGGTGGTCTTGGCCATGGAAGAGGAGAGAAAATGGAAGGAAGGTTGAGTTTTTAAAGATGTTCACCAAATAGAAAAACCTTAGGATGATGAGAACATTAAGAAAATGTAGTTAGTTAGAAATTTTGTGATGGTAGAGGTTGGAGAAGAGGGCTGGCTGTGAGCTCACTCTAGAGAGAAGGAGGAGAAATTTTACTTGTTGGGAGAAAATGGAGGTAGAGAGAGAAGTGAATAGAAAAGTGAAAGATGCTAGGTTTTCTTTTGAATTTAGTATGGAATGATTAATTAAATGAAGCACAAATTGGGCTCCAAAGTGTGCAGCTGCTACCGTGTGAGGGGAGGGAGGAGAGAGAGAAAATGGAGCTTCTTTGAGAAGTTTGTAGCTTTTTCCAATAAAGAGGATTTGATTAGACATAAAGGAGATTACTTTTGGATAAGATAATGTGATTTAATAGTTAAATAATAAGGTGATTAGGATTTTGCTACAAGCTATTACCCAATGGATAATTGTGCTAGTAAACAAGCCAGTAATAATTATTCATCAAATAATAGAGCGTACTACAAAATTTTATTTAACAGTGCGTACAGAAATTTTATTTATCAAATAAAACTTCAAAAAACACAAACCTCGTAAACTGTGCCCGACCTCGAGTTTAGTAAGATCCCCCGTCAACATATCCACAATTCAAGGTTTACCAGCCTCAGGAAAAACATTTCGTTTTTCTGGCTCCGCTCAGTGCGTACGCAAAATGAGAAATATACTAAAATATTTGACATTTTCAGAAAAATTCACAAAAATTCTCAAAAATCACAAATATTAAAAAATGACTATTTGTCATGAAACATATAATTTTTAGAGTGTTACACTGACTCTGCTTAGTGTACACGTAAAATAAAAAATATATTAAAATATTCGACATTTCTGAAAAATTCCAAAAAAAATTCAAAAATCACAATTATTGGAAAATGCCTATTCATCATGAAACAAACAATTTTCTAAAATATCACACTGACTTTGCTCTGTGTGTACGTAAAATGAAGAATATATTAAAATATTCAATATTTTCGAAAAAATACAGAAAGTTTTTCAAAAATCACAAATATTATAAAATTACTATTTGTGATGAAACGAATAATTTTTTTTTTGGATGTTACAACTCTCCCCTTCAAAAAGAAATTTCGTCCTCGAAATTCGATCTATCTTAAAATACACATGGATATGATTCCTTGTAGAATGTTTCCAGATCTTCAGCGCAATCCCAATGGCTAACTTTGAGTTTTTCACATAGAGTATCTCTCCTCATATGCTTTCAGTTGTCTTGGACTACTACTCCTTCTATCTGCACAGGCTCACATTCCAAAATCTAACGCAAGGCATCAACGGGTATCTCAAAATGTTCGTTGAGATTAGGCAGAATCATCGAAGGTAAGGTAGTAAAGTGTTTCTTCAACCATTAAAAATTTCCTCCGTATGCATCGGTCCATACAAAACTCGACTCTCTCATATGAGTCAGATGTGAAGTCTTGCCACATTAGAAAATTATGTGACGAGTCTCCCGTATTGACCAACTAATCCCATATGGCTACGAATCTCTATTACGGTCATCAGTCTTCCTCATTGAAGAACTGCTTCGACTTTCGACAGCTCCATAGCAACTCCTTCCTTTGAGATCATGTGACCCGAAAGTTGAATTGCGTCTAACCAGAATTTGCACTTGAACAACTTCACGCGTATCTTCTTTTGCTTCTTTAGGATTTGAAGAACCACAACGAAAGGTTTGGTACGCTCCTCCGAACATTAAGAATAGATCAGAATGTCACCAATAAATACAACGATAATTCTATTTTCAACAGGGAGGAAGATGCTATTCACGAAATCGATGAATGTTACTGACTAGTTCGTTGCACGGAGCGACGCTACCAAGCACTTGTAGTGCCCGTAACGTGTCTGAAAGGCTGTCCTGAAAACATTATTCAACCTTCAAACAAACTTGATGATAGTCCAGAACACAAGCTGATATTGGAGAAAACAGTGGCTTCCTTTGGTTGATCTATTAAACTAATTAACCTCGGCTTTAACAAGAATGTCACACAGGGCAATTTCTTATGTAATCGCGCTGCATTCAACATTATGGTTTGAGTCGAGTTTGGGAACACCTTTTTTCAATCGAAGTACACTAGAAACGTTATAAAGGTTAGAAGAAAAGATGGTGGAGTCACTTGATATACTATCGGGCTCATCTGGCGAAGAACGTGATATGGTTTGACAAAATTTAGGAATGAGTTTCATGGATTCAAGTCCAGGGATCTCCGCTTCAACAAACACTAAGGTCCTATCAAAATAGAATGGTGAGATATGGTTAGAAAATAACCAATCCCCTTTCTGAGATCAAGTCTATTCACGAAGAAAGTAGATAATTTGAGTTGGAAAAAAGGTTCCAATTCCCAACAACAATAGGATAGTTTTAAACAAACTTGTGTAATGAGAGCAGGCTTGTAAACCAGAATGGTAATATTCGGGTCGAAAGGAAGTAAATACACAGACAACCCAATCCCAAAAATAACTCTTGAATTTTCACTAGAATATTTCAACAGGATATGGTTGGAAGATAACCAATCCCTTTGTTAACATTACATCTAGTTTGTAAAAGAAGTAAACATATCAGACCAACAGAAGGATTCAGTCTTTAACAGGTTATAGAAATAATTTAAACGGCTTAGCTACCATCAACAAGTTCTTAGTAGCAGAAATAGAAATGACTTAGTCAAAAGGTGACGAAGATACAAACGATCCAAATAGACTCATACAATCACATGTGACAAGGAAATGGGTTATCCCTAGAATTACACAATGGAATCACAAGGTTATCTACTATAGTACAATCCCCCTCTTCATTTCGGTCCTCAGTCTGGGTGGAGGAATTAACTCTCCCTTGTTCGTGAGATTTTGAGGTGCATACATCTCCAACAGAAGGCTTTGTCCTATGCAAGGTATAATTTCTCGCTACATGTCCTGGCTTTCCGCACTTGAAACAAATTATTCCTTCGATTGTACAGTCCTTTGTTAAATGGTCCCTTCCATACTTGAAGCAGATTGCCCTCTTGATCTTACATTCCTTCGTTGAATGGTTCTTTCCACACTTCTTACATGTTTGTAAAAGTGTCACAGGATGACTAGGTTTGCCACCTTTAGCATTACCCCCAGTTGGTTGCTTTCGTCGTTGATTCCCTAGTGGTCGCGAGTACAATTTTCGCTTGAACTGATTGATCATTCTATTATTCCTCTTTTGTAACTTAGGTAGTTCAAAGTTACTCCAAAATTGACTTTCTCCCAACAAATTCTGAACCTCGACTTCTAACTCCCGTTGCTGTGCGACTCTTTGATTCGGTTGTACTGTTGCACCAGCCTTTCCTTGCATTGCTTCCACAGCTGCATTCATTCCTTCATTGTTGCGTTCCGCATTCCTACACATATGTCTGTCGCATGCCATTGCCTTCCTTCGAAAACAGACATTCAAGCATAATGGAGACAAGAAGTAACCATTTCAGACAATATTGTCCCCTTTCAGAAACTAAACACAAGGAGTCACACAACATAACAAGGGTGAAAATGCAAACAATTTCTAAACAAGTTCAGTCATACTAACTGAGCTTCTTACTAAAAGAACTTCTATTTGCTTAATACGCCTAGGTGAAGTCGTAGTTTCCCATCCACATAGAACATTACACATTGAGTGGGCCAATACTCAATATCATATAACTATGCGACAGTAGCTATGAACATTCAACTTATGGCAAGCCATGCCTTTCTTTCCCAAACATCTCAATCAAGAGACAAGGAAGTGCACAACACAACAAGAAACTTCTAACATGTCTAAGCATAGTTAGTCCATACCCCAGCCTAACAGAATAAACTGAGCTCTGGTAGCACCTAATGCAACACCCCTCGATTTAATAACCACGGCACAATCATCATTATACCGCGGTCACTAAATTTTTGGCGTGCTACAACTTCTTCATAATACTTTTCCGAACTTGAATATTTTTTTTTCATATATATAAAGGAAATATAAGCCACGAATGAAATAATACATAAGTCATCGTTAACAAATATGATTCAACAGGATATATGTAAAATATAATACATAGGACTAAATTAATTAAGTTAAAGCATACAGAGCGTGGCGCATTTCTCATACCACTCACAATGAAATACATCAAGATTTACTTCAAAATATAAATATATTAAAAAATACACCATAACATAATTAATGCAGAAGAAAACATAAACTACCCATAAGACATCTATGTCTAAGGAGTTGGGCACTCTATCGGATCCACCTCGGGATCCTCTCCCGGCTCGTCTGAAGATATGAGGATAGGACTGAGTGCGGTCCCACAAGCAGGTGCCCTAGCAGCTGATACCATGGAATCCTCGTTGTCTCTAGGGGTGTGAATCAGATCACCCCATAGCTCCTGAATAGGCAAAGCGAACTCCAGATGTACCGAATTAGTAAGTGACAGGACAGGGTCTCCATCGCGAGTCCTCCTTACGGTCAAGATCAAGTCTCCAACATATCATATGCACTATCCAGCCCAGTCGACGCGCCACACATTGGTGCCACCAGTGAATACAATCCTAACGAACCCAATGGAACCTCTTCTTGACGACATCCCCGAATATAAGAGGTCAAACTAAGTAAAATATGGAAGCAGTCAACCGCATCCCCTCAACAATCTTTAACCAAGAGTTACATAGGACGAGAACAGTACAGACAAGAGGTAAGATATTCAACTTCATTACCAATTATGGCAGCAATAAACATAAATGGCGTAAGACGCCCATGTAGCATTACAAGAATAATAAACAGTATCAAGAAGCAAATATTAAACAGCTTAACAATTCCAAGCAGTTATATCATCAATAAGATAGTAGTTCCAGTCATCATATAAATTGAACACCAAGTAATATACTGACTCACTATGCACATGTACATGATATCAAAATCCTACTCCATAGAGCTAGACACAAACTTCGGAGTGAATGATCAGGGGGACATGCCAGTATCTCGTCCGCCTAGGACCAAGTGCTTCCAGAATTCATAATCAATGATTTTGCGCAATAAGACTCTATACAGCGACATTCCCACAAGATCGCGATATAGGACAGTGTCTTGGTCCAGATCGTCTGTGCGTTTGCATCGGTCTGTCTCACGGCCCAGCTATCCACTGTGAGACGCCTGCGCCCCAACACCCCCAAGGTCAATAGCAGGACCTACACTAGTCTATTCGCACCCGCACTAAGGTGTGATTCAACTCCTAGGCAACATGGCCTCGATAAATAGTCCATTGGACTTTCACAATGCATGATGACTGAATGCATATACCATGTATATTCAACAACAATATACTTTCCATAATATGCCACAATTTTGGCTAAGGTAAGCATCAATGTATTCTCGATCTCACTCATGGATCCACAACTAAATATTATTAAATTCTTAAATAATGCATTACACCTTTAGGATACATTATGGAATTATGCTTAACTTTCTACATTCTTCTTAATAAATTTCTCTTTTAGGAGAATTCTCTCACATTATTCATTTGATCTTTATAATTTGAATTAAATAAGTCCATCCTTAAATTTTAAACCTAATTCCCTTATAGTGATTTAAATTGAATCATTTGTCATTCTTACTTGCACTCATGGTCTTACTTTAGTTAAAATTTATTATAAGTCTTTGGATAAAATTTCATTCTTGGTTCCTTCCATTTTATGAGATCCTAATTATTTCATAATTATCCAATCAATTAAGTTTTACTTCAATTTAATATTTCTTATGAAACTCTTCTCTAGAGGGATTCTCTTGATTATTTAGTCCCATATTTTAAATTTTATTTATATTCATTTAGAAAATTACTCTAGGTCTCGCACATCCTTATTCACTTTCTTGAGTCCAAAAATTCCCTTTAGGTTGTCAAATTGATTTCCTCCCATCTCATTGTCAACCACTTAATCACTTGATTAATTAAATCTCAAAGTTATGAAAAGTCACATGGTTAAGCCCTAAATGGCTCTTGAGGCCGTGGCCTCTCCCAAGTTAGGAACTCTAAATTTTCATTCAGTTTATTACATATTATACTGTTAATGAATCATGTCCTCAACTAGTTACAATTTTTCACCAAGAACACCCTATTTGGGGCTTGTGGCCGTGAGCCTCTTAGGAGGGAACAAGGGTTATTTTGCTTCCATTTAAGTTTCCAATCCATACCAATCAAACCAAGAACACTAATGTACATATAAACTCAACCAAATAACTCAAACAAATTAAAAACAATATGTAATCATACAAATCATACAAATAAAGAGAGTAACCCTATTAGGGTTTTTCACAACCAATCACAAAATAAAGTTCCTTACTACCAATATAGGTTGAGGATGAGTATCTCCCTCTTACCTAGAGGAGAAAACAAGCAATGGAACTCCCTTGAAGCTCCAAGTGAAATTCGGATTCCGCTAACACCAAAACCCTGGGGCATCAAACTTTCACAAGAATCACAATCAAAGCTTGAGAAAGGCATCCATGATTACCATAGTGACCATGGATCATGAAAATGGGTGGAAAGATGATAAAGTTATGAACTTTTACCTCAAAGTCTCCAACTTTAAATCTTGATAGAGAAAAATGAAAATAGTGAAAATGGATGAACCAAGTGATGCTTTCCAAAGAGAAAAGGTTAATGGTGATGAGAAATGGTAGGAAATAGGATTGGTTAGATGAAAAAGCTTGGATGGCCAAAAATGGTGGTCTTGGCCATGGAAGAAGAGAGAAAATGGAGAAGGAAGGTTGAGTTTTTTGACGATGTTCACCAAATAGAAAAACCTTAGGATGATGAGGAGATTAAGAAAATGTAGTTAGTTAGAAATTTTGTGATGGTAGAGGTTGGAGAAGAGGGCTGGCCATGAGCTCACTCTAGAGAGAAGGAGGAGAAATTTTTCTTGTTGGGAGAAAATGGAGGTAGAGAGAGAAATGAATAGAAAAGTGAAAGATGCTTTTAGGTTTTCTTTTGAATTTAGTATGGAATGATTAATTAAATGAAGCACAAATTAGGCTCCAAAGTGTGCAGCTGCTGCCGTATGAGGGTAGGGAGGAGAGAGAGAAAATAAAGCTTCTTTGAGAAGCTTGTAGCTTTTTTCCAATAAAGAGGATTTGATTAGGCATAAAGGAGATTACATTTGAATAAGATAATGTGATTTAATAGTTAAATAATAAGGTGATTAGGATTTTACTACAAGTTATTACCCAATGGATAATTGTGGTAGTACACAAGCCAGTAATAATTATCCATTGAATAATAGAGCGTACTGCAAAATTTTATTTAACAGTGCGTAGATTTTATTTATCGATAAAACCTCAAAAATTTTATTTTTATCCTCCGTCATAAAACCTCGAAAATACTTAAATATTTGTAAACCTCTATTCGTCATAAACAAATAATTTTCTGAGTATTACTCGATCGCTTAGTCGTAAAATGAAAAATTTAAAATATTCGAGATCCCCTACAAGCATTACCTAATCCACAAGCTCGTAAGATTTAAGCGTCTTGCAAAATTTTATTTAACTCGGAAAACATTTATCGATAAAACTTCAAAAATACAAACTTCAGAACTGCGTCTTCATCTCGGTTTAGTAAGATCTTCATCAACACATCCATAGTTCAAGATTTACGCATTTCGTTTTCCCGGCTCCGCTTCGATCAAAACAGAAATATACTAAAATATTTGACATTTTCAAAAAAATTCACAAAAATTCTCAAAAATCACAAATATTAGAAAATGACTATTCGTCATGAAACAAATAATTTTCGGAGTATTACACTGACTCTGCTTAGTGTGCACGTAAAATGAAAAATATATTAAAATATTCGACATTTTCGAAAAATTCCAGAAAAATTTTCAAAAATCACAATTATTGAAAAATGCCTATTCATCATAAAACAAACAATTTTTTGAAATGTCACACTAACTCTGCTCAGTGTGCATGCAAAATGAGGAATATATTAAAATATTCAGCATTTTCAAAAAAATACAATTTTTTTTTCAAAAATCACAAATATTATAAAATGACTATTTGTGATGAAACAAAAATTTTTTTTTTGGGATGTTATAGTTCACTCTCTTGGATCATCATACGGGACATATGTAGGAATTTCTTACTCGGTGCATCAACCATCACATTGGCTTTACTCGCATGGTACTTTAACTCAAAGTCATAGTCTTCCAAAAACTTCATCCATCTTCGTTGTCTCATGTTCAACTCTTTCTGATCAAATAAGTACTTCAAACTCTTATGATCACTGAATAACTCAAACTGAATTCCATACAAGTAATGTCTCCAAACCTTTAGGGCGAACACTGCTGCGGCTAACTCCAAATCATGAGTAGAGTGGTTCTCTTTATGAGGTCTCAACTGCCTTGATACATAGGCAACAACTCTCCTATGTTGCATCAAAACACAACCCAAACCCATCTTCAAAGCATCACAATATACCTCAAAGTTCTCCAAAGGATCCAAAATTTCCAACACCAGTGTAGTAGTCAACCTCACTTTAAGCTTTTAGAAACTGTCTTCACATGCCTGAGTCCATTCAAAAAAACTACATTTTTTAATTAATCTAGTCAAGTGTAGCGCTAGCTAAGAAAAACCCTTTTATAAACCTTCTATAGTACCACGCTAGGCTTATGAAGCTTTTGATCTTGGTTACAGTGGTGGGTTTCTCCTACTACAACACTGCATCAACCTTGCTTAAAGTCTATAGAAATCCTATCATAAGATATCATATGTCCCAAGAATTGTACTTGTGAAAGCCAGAACTCACACATAGATAGCTTGGCAAACAACTTATTTTCTTTAAGGGTCTCCAACACTATCCTCAAATGTTGTTTATGTTCCTTCATTGTCTTAGAATAGATCAAGATATCATCGATAAACACAACAACAAACTGATCTAGGTAGGGTCTAAAGATCTAGTTCATGTAATCCTTATACACTGTCGGTGCATTCGTTAACCCAAAGGACATCACGAGGTACTCATAATGCCCATACATAGTTCTAAAAGTTGTCTTAGGGATATCCTCTTCCCTAACCCTTATCTAATGATAACTCGACCTCAGATCAATCTTTGAGAAAATCGCAGCTCCTCTCGACTAATCCATTAGATCGTCTATCCTAGGCAACAAATACTTATTTTTAATGGTCACCTTATTCAACTGTCTGAAATCCACATTGAACCTCATGGTACCATCCTTTTTCTTCACTAAAAGCACAGGTGCTCCCCACGAAGAAACACTTAGCCTAATGAATTGTTTATCCCAAAATCCTCGATTTACTTTTTGAGTTTTACTAACTCTAGTGGCGCCATTCTATAGGGTGCTATAGAGATAGCTCTCATCCCAAGCACTAGGTCTATAGAAAACTCTATTTTTCGCTCAAGTGCAACTCCACTATGTCGTATGGGAAAACTTTAGGATATTCTCTCACTATAAGTATTTCACCTAGGCTTTGCTCAACCTCAGCATTTAGTGAAAACAAGATAATATATCCCAAAGATCCCCTCTCTAAATAGAGATTAACCTGATTCGCTTTGAGATACACAGACTCAGATGGAATGACTCTGGTAGGTACATCTAACAAGAAAATGAAGGATTTTTCTGAACAATTCAACATTGGCGGATAACCAATCCATGCTAAGAATAACATCAATATCTACAAGAGGCAAACAGATAAGGTTTACACTGAAAATCCTATCTTCTACCTTGACACAACAATCAAGACACTGTAGATATTGTAACTGGCTTACCAGTAAGTGTAGATACAAATAAGTCATATAAAAATTCAGATATAGGTACATCCAGCTCATTTACATAATCATTCAAAACAAAGGAATAAGATGCTCTCGAATCATACAACACAATTAAAAGATGATTGTGAATATTGCATTTACCTTCCATAAAGTCTGAAGACTGGGTCACATCTTCACCACTTAGAGTGTAAACTCTCCCTCTGACTTGTGGTTTCTAGGTAGGCACAGTTTACGTCTTTGATGGATAACTCTTCGCAAAATGACCAGATTGCCCACACATAAAGCACATCGGGCAAGGTCGGTCTCCATGTTGTCTCCCATACTTAGAACACTTTGGTCCCAAAAACTCCTTCTGAACCTGCCTACCCTTATCCTTAGTAAAGCTAGATTTAGAATATCCTTTCTTGAACTTGTTAGCACCCCTCTTCCTCTTCTGAAGATCTTGTGACTTAGGCTCCAAAGAAAGCTTCTTAGATTGCCTCTCAATTATCTGACACTTCTTAATTAGAGTTTCAAAGTCTTGAATTTCAAACGGTTGGATGACATTATGAATGTCTACCCTCAGTCTTTCCTCAAACTTAACACACTTCCAAGATTCATTTGGGTTAATTTGATGCAAGAAGAGAATTTAGACAATTCATTGAATTTGACCACGTACTGGCCAATAGACATGTCCCTTTGTTCTAACTTAAGAAATTCTATCCTTTTGACATTCTGAAGATTCTATGGAAAGAACTTTATCAGAAATGAATTCCTGAAGATCCCCCACATCGTATGAGTCCTTGATACCTCAAGAGCTCTCTTTGTATCCACTCATCAATCCTTTGCCTCACCTTCCAGCATATACTAAGCAAAAAGAACCTTATGGTGGTCTGAGCAAGTCATAACAGTGAAGATCTTCTCCATCTCCTTGAGCCAACCCTCAGCTCTGACTTGGTTGTACTCTCTGTTAAAGGAAGATGAATTTCATTTCCTGAATTTTGAGAGGTCTTGGAAAGTCTAATTCCTTTCAGTTACCTCTGGTGGTATAATGGTGGTGTAGGTGGTACTGATTGCTGTGTTCCCAACCTCTCAAGTATTTTACCAGTTACTGTTGTTTGATCTCTCATTGCGTTGGCAGTTATAACTACTTGCTCTGTTTACTGCATCATGACATTGGCCATTGTCATTATGGCGCCTACCACATCAGTGCCTTTATTTCCAGAGTTCCTGTTACTGTTCTCACGCGGTCGCCCTCGCCCTCTTGCTGTCATAGTTTCTTGTAAACACAGAACAATACCTATTACGGTATCTAATCTCAATATCATGTAACGTGCAACAGTAGCTAAAATAGTCAAAACAAGGCAGTCATACAATTCAATCAAAAATCGCTCACAAGAGATAAAAGAAATGCATAACACAAGAAGGAACTCCGAAACATGCCTAAGCATAGTCAGTCCACACCCGACTCAACAGGATGAACTATTCTGATACCATAATGTAACACCCTAACATGAATTATTGTAAAATAAATAGAATATCTCAAAATAAATCGCATTAAGTATGCCACTTCTAAGATACAGAAAATAAAAATCCATAATAACTTGTATAGTCATTATAGAGATCCACGAATGATAAAAAGGTCATATATATACAAACAACACTGGTTAAAAGGCCATAATGTATACATAAGCTTTTACAAATAACCAGAAATATACTAATATACAAACTAGTTCACAAAGAAACAAAACAGTAATCTAAGCGTTCTGTTTCTTCTTTTTCTTGCCCTTTTCCTTTTTAAGGACTTCACCTGGATTTACATGAAACACATATGGGTGAGAAATCACAATTCCTTAGCATAAGTATACTAAGACCAATAGTTAATAATTTACAACAAATAAATCAACTGAACTCAAAGATACATTCGATGTAAAAGAATATCTGTTAAACAACAATATCAAAGAATCACTCATACAATTCTAAGATACTATTGAACAAGCAATGACTACTGCCCATACAATTGTCAAACATGCAATGCTTTATGTTATGAAGAATGATTATACTCAATCAAAGTCCAAGTATTATGGATATGCAATGCCAATGCAAATTTTAAAGTTAAAAACACAAGCTATTTACTTATTTCCTAGGAACTCTGTCCCTTGTATATACTGAGCAGGATAGGCATCCAAGCCCTAACACTACCTGGTTATGTGTGGACTCATTCTCCTCACAAAGGTAAAAGTATTACTACCAACCCCATACATCGGTAACCCTGACCATACTAGTAAACATGCAAGGATAATTCAGATCCAACACTTCATTCTCAGGTCATATGATTGTGTACACCATGTAAGGTTACAATACATAGGAAACAATAAAATATCAAATTTGAAAACCAAACATCCGAGCCACATATCAAATACTAGAACATAATAATCTTAGACTCACTTATCCAACAAAGGTAGCAAGATTCATAACTCTAACAAAATAGTATCTAAAACATCCCAATATCACTCACAAGTGATTTAGAAATCAACCTCATATTGATCAAAGTTTAAACACGAACATAGATATTCTATCACCTTTTGAATATCTAATAATTCCCAAACTCTTCATAAATACAAGTTGATATTTTTCTCTAAGAATTATTCCAAAAATTGTCTCAATACACCCTAAAAGACTTGTACAAATGATCCCATCAAGTAGAGAATTCATTTAGCAACACATACTAAATTGTTCTGTTTGCCCTGCACTAGTGCTCAAGTGCTTCCAGACCAGTACTTAGGCACGCAACCAAATTCATCATGAAAAATTCTTTGGACGTTGGGCACTCAAACGCTCATTCCATTGGTGCCTAGGTGCCTACCGCCTAGCAACACACAAAATTCTTCTAGGCTTAGGGCGCTTAGACGCCCAAACCACGAGCTCTTAGGCGCTCATTGCCCAGCACAGAATTTGCACAATTCTGCAGACATGAAGCATTGTTTCATTAGTGTAAAATATGAAATTTGATCACTTTCAAATAGTTTCTTGATGATTTTAAAATCCAAACACACAAACATAAGGGAAACCTTAAACACTAATTGATTCCATTAAAAATAAATTAAAACACTAAATCATTCCTCCAAACACCTAAAACCAACACTTAGAGCATTTTAGGTCTAAATGGAGAATTTTCAGTTTCTAATCCCTACTTTTAGCATGAACAAGTCATAAATCCAATTTAAAACTTATTCAAGTAAGAAAATCACTTAAACAGAAGAAGATGAAGTTCAAGCTCAAAAACCTCTACCTTGAGAATCAAAGATGGAGTTGATGATGGAGATGATCACAAGTCTTCAATCCTGATTCTTGGATCTTTCTTTTCTTTTTGTCCATTTCTTTCTCTCTTGTTCTTCTTCCTTTTCTCCTTTCTCTCTTATTGATTTTGTTGCCAAACTCAACTGTGAGAAAGAGTGAAATGGATGCCAAATTAGATTGAAATATCAGCCAAATGGGTCAACAAAAGAGGCTGAACCGTGGCTGGTTTAAGATCAAGTGATACCACACTGTTACTTCCCGATCTGTTAAAAACACTCAACTTTGGCTAAATAAAGATTTTTAAGTTCCAACAACTTTAAAATAAATACAAAGATTCATTAAAAAAGTCATTTCATCAATTCATAATTTTTTATATCCGTGACTAGTCAAAACACACAACCAGCATGCCTAATTATATCAAACGGACTCCGATATTCTCAAACTTTAATCATATCACAGAATTCATATTTGTAACTTAGAAATGAATTATCCACATTTATTTCCATTAGTTAAGCCATTTAAGCTAATATCTAGGTTATTTTAAGCTACTTTTCACTTTTATACTTGTAGAAAAATAACTAAACTAACTCAAATTGTCACAAAATTAAACAGATATGTTAAGCAAATATTAAGCTACCTCTGTAACTATTTACAAGTCTAACATATTGAATAGGATGTTACAATAATAGGTCACATCTTCAGGGCGTGGGATCGAGTTGGTCAAGTGGATTTGGGTAAGTGATAGTGCCTAAGCCTAATGTATTTGTATGGTCCATAACCCCAAACTCAGAGATTTGCATAAGTCGAGCCTTCGAGCAAAATGGATTGTTTTGTCTTGGCTAAAATTAGGTGGTTATGTAGAAGAAATATTTTTCCTTGTGGTTTTGACCCTCAGTTGGCACTCGGTTCTTTAGGATTTGAGTTACTTCGATTTGTTTAAAGGTTTTTGCCACGTGTTGCCTATTGTGCAGTTTTTCTTAGTCACACATAAGGCTACAATGCCACCATCTCATCTTCATGTTTGCTAAACTTCATGCCCATTGGATCACTCTTTTGAATTGTCACAGTTAAATTGGTTTGATGGTTTTCGTTCATTAGATAGTTGCTCTTGGGTATCATCCATCAGCCTTAATCACTTTTCACTTTACTTTTTTTCTTCAATTTGCTTTCCTTACTAACTTCACTTTTCCCTTTCACTTTGTGCTTTCTTCTTCAATTCCCCCTTGAGTTTCTCATTTTTTTCCTGTATTTCTTAACTAGCCTCCACTTTGCCTTCATATTTTTTGGGTCATCTTGATCCATTTGCAGTTTTTGTTGGAGTCTGGAGGTTTCTTGGGTTAGGTTCCAACCATAGTATTGTTGCGTATAGATTTCCCTATTCTGCAACCGTGTTTTCTTGTCAAGGCCCCATAATTTCTTCTTCATTTTTGTTTGACTATGGTGCACTTTACTAGTTTTGTTGGCTTGGTCATGTGATTGATTAAAGTGAGGATAATGAGTGGTTTTTGGTACTTGGGTTTTTACATTTGTGGTTCCTAGAGGCATTGTCATAATTTTCCAAAGATCGTGAGAATATAGGAATCAAGGGATGACAAAGATAGTAGCGATGACTCTATGGATTGGGCATTTTACTTCCAAGTTGCCTAATTCAATCCTTAAGCATGATAAAGGTTGCACTAGGAGAAATATATCATGTCTAGGTTTCAAGAGAAATAGGTTAGGTTTAGGTGTATTCGATTTAAAAGCGTATCAAGCAAGGAAGCTTGAATACTTAAAGAATATGAGAATCTGAAGATTGAGCTAGATAGGTTGTACGGACCTATGTTACCTATGACGACTAATTGTTCTTTGGACAATGTAGGTGTTTTTGATATTCTAAACAAGATGACCAAGGAATTAAGGAAATAACTGATGAGATGAATGTTAAAGAGGTTTGTAGTTTGGTTGGTGAGTTTAACTAGATAAGTACAAAAATGTATTGGCATTCACTTGATTTATAATGCAACCAAGAGTTTATAGAGGCTGTATAAAGGCATATGCATTACTCATAATGTTGATGATGATCATTATATTTTTGAACCCAATGGTTCTGACAAGCGCATTTCCATGCATCAGGGCACTAATTTAAAGGCCGAGTAGTTTACATGTAAGAGACATTCTTCATACAGATGATGTTGCAACTTCCCTTTATCGACTTCGAATGTAGTGTATTGACATTAATGAGAACTGCACCTGCCTAACTTCATAATAAAAGTTAAGCACTCATTCGTTGTTTCCAATTCTTTGTCGTACTTTGACTTTTTGATGAAGGCATAAAAGTTCTTTTATTTTTTGTTTCCATTCCACTGGACCTCAGATGGAAAGATAGAGTGGGTGTATCATTCTGGTATTCAAAGAAGGAAAATCTTGAAGACTTTCGACTCCTCGTACAAGAGCTTTAAGTCTAAATTCTTTTCCTTTTTTTTCTTGATAAGGACAGGGTGCCACATTTTCATGTTCTCTGGATCAAAGGCCTGGTTAGCATGTTCAGGGTTCAATATGAGAGCCTATCCAAATTTTGTTAGAATTTTATTTATGGATAAACATAAATCATATTATATAGAATTTAGATTAATTAGATGTCAAAATTATTAGAGCATTTTGTTTAGTTCAAATTGTGATCAGTATTGTTAATGGGTCTATTATTGTTAAAGCATTGCTCATATATGTGGGTTTTGTTTATGAGTTCTGTATATGGGTTTGCCATAGTAGGTAGATTTAACCCATTTTAATTATTTTATATATACAGAGAGAGACCCCTATTCCTAGCCACTCTAGTACGTACAGTTGCCTCATTGATACTGACGCGTGAGTAACTATTGTGGGATAGGAATAGTATCTCTTAGGGATGGAAATAGGCCAGGCACTGTGGCCTGTGGCTTTGACTGTTTTTAGGCCCCTGGCCTTTGCCTGCTTAGAAAATAATTGAGCTCGACCTTTTAAAAGCCTGTTTCATTTAGTAGGCCAGGCCCGACCTAATAAAGCTTTTAGGCCTATTATTTGGCTTTATTTATATTTATTTATAAAATTTTTTTTTCAATGGCCTTTCAAGGCCTTTTTAAAGGCTTAGGCCTATTTGAGGCCTATATGAAGGCCTTGGCCTGTTGGCCTATTTAGAGGCCTTAATATAAATCAAGCTTCTAAACAGGCTTCAGGCTAGGCCAGGCTTCTTAAACAAGTCAGGCCAGACCCAAAAAAAAGCCTTTGACAGGTAACAGGCCAGGCTCAGGCCAAATATTTATAATACAAGCCTGGTCTGTTTAGGGTAAAACCTGGCCTGGCCTGGCCTGTTGCCATCCCTAGTATCTCTCCCTCGTCGTGTTTTACTTTTCAGGATTGTTCGATAATGTCTTCTTCATCGATGCCATTTCAAGGTAACTCTAAAATCTTTTATATGAAATTGATATATCATAAATTATTAAGATTAATAGATCCGATGAATATTTTCTTTCAATTGGTATCAGAGTGTATGTTTTAATCTTAATTATGACTATCAAATTTTTTTATTTTCCTAAAAAAAATAATAAAAAAATATGAGTTTTAAATTAAAGAAATATGAAATATTAAATTATTGGATCTTGAATTCCAGGTTTTCTTTGAATAATTGGATGAGGTCGTCCCGTCCTTCATGTCTTTCAATTCGTTTTGCACTGTGACCATGCAAACTATTCCTCATTTAATTTTTTTCAATTTGTTTCTCTTGTGGCACTGTACGTGAATGACGCTTCTCTTCTTTCTTTGTTTATTTTCTCCTCTATGCACGCCGCTCAAAGAAAAAAAAGAGAAAATTTTACAGTTATGTGTAATTAAAATTTTATTGAAATGATTTTATTCAAATTATTTTAAGTCTAAAAATATGTATACTGAATCATAATGTTATGAATTCACAAAGAATTTATTTTTCATGCCTATTTATTATTTGTTCCAAATTTTTTAGAGTTTAAAATTGTTAAATATATATGGTACTTTCCTCTTTTGTCTCTAGAAAATGTTTATGTATTATTATGATGTTGTTGGGCATGATATATACTGCACACTCTCAGAGGTGATATTGTTTGGTCACTTAAATAATTTTAGTGCTATTTTATGCATAAATTGATATATAATGTTTTGAAAACTATATTTTTGTTGTTATTTGTGCAATTAATTTTGAGAGTTGCTATTTAAAGTATTGTTGTAATGTTTTGAAATACCTTTCATAATTATGAGCTCGCCTTAGCGGGACCAATTATGTTGAGGTGTTAATTTTGTTAATATTTTGTTAATAATATTGCATTGGGATTTATATTAATAATGCGCTTACCCTATCAGTTTGCCTTTATTAATGTAATTTCTAGTGATTTGTTGAGTGATGTTATTTTGGGCACTTTTCATAATTGTGAGCTCGCCTTTGCAGGACCAATTATTGTAAGGTGCTATTTTGTTGATAAAATATTATTATGTTGTGGCTTTGGGGATTATATTAGTAATGCGCTTACCCTATCGATTTGTCTTTATTAATGTGATTCTTAATGATTTGTTAAAGGCATTGAGGTTCAAACCTTAGAGTTCTCGGTATCCTTTCGGTACTAGCTTTAGGGATATGATTTTGATGTCTGTGGGAGTCTACTCATGTATTGTAATTTGGGACCTTTCGGCAGGATTGCAATCGCATGGGGAAAACTTAATTATGATTTTGCTCAAATGTTGTACATGTTGATATGCTTAACAAAATCTCCCTTTAATGTATCATTCTTTTAGTTTCATCGATGCAAATGAGTGTTATAACGAAATTGAATGGGACTAATTTTGAGGACTGGGTGGATTCTGTGAAATTGTTCCTTACTGTCTCTAATGTTGATGCTGCTCTCACTAAGGATGAACCTCAGAGACCCACAAATGCATCTTCTGCTACAGAAAAGAAGAAGCATGAAAGGTGGGTTCAATCCAATAAAGTTTGTTTGATGATCATGAAGTGTAGCATGGAAAAAAACTATTAAAGAGAGCATTCCTGAAACAAATAATGCTAAAGAGTTTCTCAAGTCTGTTGGTGAGAAATTCAAGAAGTTCGATAAAACTGAAAAGACCTATTACCTCTCTTTGTTGATAAAGACTACATATGATGGTGTGAGTGGTGTTCGTGAACATGTTTTGAAGCTTGTGAACTGGTACAACAAGTTGAGGTCCATGAAAGTGGAGTTGAGAGAGGATTTCCTGGTCTGGCAGGTGTTTGAGTCTCTTCTGGCTAGTTTTGATGTCTTGAGAACCACTTACAATGCTCAAAAGGAGGAGTGAACTGTTGATGAACTTATATCTGTTATTACTCAAGAAGAGCATACCATGAAGAAGGGCAAGGCTCATAGTGTGCAGTTTGCTTCTCACAAGAATGGTGAAAAGAAGAAGAAATTTGCTAAAGGGAAGAACAGTAAGCTTCAGTTCAAGAAAAAATAGAATGATAAGCCTGGATATTCTTCTAAGCCATCTTCTGGTCCTGGTGAGCCTTCTGGTGTTAAACTCAGATATCGTTTTAATGGAAATTGTAAGTTCTGTGATATATATGGACATAAGCAGTCTGATTGTTTGAAGTTTAAGAGTTGGCTTGAGAAAAAGAAAGGTAACCCCTTGGCTCTAGTATGTTTTGAATCGAATCTAATTGATGTTCCTTTAAATAACTGGTGGCTAGATACTGGTGCAACTATTCATATTACAAATTCATTGCAGGAATTCAGAAGCAGGAGGAAACCAAGTGAAGGGGAGTTGATGATCACAATAGGAAATGGAGCCAAAGTCAAAGTAGAACATATAGGAGTGGTTTCATTAAAGTTGTGTACTGGACATGATTTAGTTTTAAAAGATACAGTTTATGTGCCTTCTATGAGGAGGAATTTGATTTCAGTTTCTATTTTGGATAGTTGTGGTTACTCTTTCCATTTTAGTAATGCAAAAGTTTCTTTATATTATGATTGTGTTCTTGTTGGTTCTGGAGTATTGTCTAATGGTTTATATATGTTGAATGTTGATTCTTTTTCTGTTGATCAATGAGATTCAGATATCAATAATGTTGTTGGAAACAAGCGTGATAAAGTTGTTGAAAAATCTTCTATGTTGTGGCACAAATGTTTAGGACACATCTCTAGGGAGAGAATGGAGAGGTTGATCAAGGAGAATATTCTTCATGACCTGGACTTCTCTGATTTTGATACCTGTATTAATTGTATAAGAGGGAAACTCACAGCTGGAGCTAGAAAGAGTGGGGTTACTAGGAGCGAAGGAATACTACAGTTGATTCATACAGATATTTATGAGCCTATTACTCCTATTGCTACGGGTGGTTTTAGGTACTTTATCACGTTTATTGATGACTTCTCTAGATACGGGTGGATTGATTTACTGTGTGAGAAATCTGATTCTTTATATGCTTTTAAAGCATTCAAAGTCACTGTTGAATTGAAATTTAGTAAGCAGATCAAATGTGTGAGGTCTGATAGAGGTGGTGAATACTATGGCAGGTATGTTGAAACTGGTAGAAATCCTGGACCTTTTGCTAGGTTCTTACAGGACTATAGTATTGAGGCACAGTACACCATGCCAGACACTCCATAACAAAATGGAGTTGCAGAGAGACGAAATCGTACTCTGATGGATATGGTGAGGTGTATGCTTAGTCATTCTACTCTTCTAGAATTCTTGTGGGGAGATGCCTTGAAGACTGCTGCTTATATATTGAATCATGTGCCAAGTAAATCTGTGCTGAAGACTCCATATGAGCTTATGATAGGCAAACGGCCTACCTTGAGGCATTTCTGTGTTTGGGGATGTAGGGCAGAGGTGAGACCTTATAACCCACATTTAAAGAAACTTGATCCTAAAACCATCAGTGGTTTCTTCATTGGCTATTGTATTGGCTCAAGGGATTTTAGGTTCTATTGTCTTTCTTATACTACTAGAGTTATTGAATCCGATCGGGCTATCTATTTTGAAGGGGACTTAGGACATGGTGGAACTCAGGAGCCGCGTATTGTTGATTTTAGTGATGAGCATGTTGTTGTTCCTATTCCTGTTGACCCCTTTCCAAGGATAATGTCATCTCCTTTGATCTATAATGATAATGTTGTTGATCCTGTTGATGTTGTCGATATCCCTCAACAAGTTGAAAATAATGTACAGATTCCAAATGTTGTTGTGACTCCACTGAGAAGATCTAAGCAGGTTCCTATATCCACTGAGTCTACTAGATTCAGGGACTATGTTGTGTACCAGTAGGAGCATGAGTTTAATTCATTTGAGCATTTTGATCCTATTTCTTTTTAAGAGGCCATGGTTAGTCCTGATAGTGCACAATGGCTAGTGGCTATGGAGGATGAATTGGCTTCTATGAGAAAGAATAATGTTTGAGAATTGGTAGAATTGCCTACTAGTTGTAAAACTGTTGGTTGTAAATGGGTCTTTAAGACCAAACGTGATGCTAGAGGTGAAATTGAGAGCTATAATGTCAGACTTATTGCTAAGGGATATAACCAAAGGGAAGACATTGATTATAAGGAGACTTTCTCACTGGTCTCCACTAAAGACTCTTTTCGTGTTGTGATGGCCTTGGTTGCTCATTTTGATTTGGAGCTTCATCAAATGGATGTTAAGATCGCCTTCCTAAATGGTGATTTGTATGAGGATGTGTATATGGATCAACCTGATGGTTTTGTTGAAAATGGTAAAGATCATATAGTATACAAATTGAGAAGATCCATTTATGGATTGAAACAGGCTTCTAGGCAATGGTATTTGAAATTTGATTATATTATTAGTTCTCTTAGTTTTAAAGAGAATACTATTGACCAATGTATTTATCTAAAGTTTAGTGGAAGTAGATTCATCATTCTTGTTTTATATGTTGATGATGTATTATTGGTGAGTAATGATTATGTTTTTCTGAATGAGATAAAGCAGATGTTGACAACACATTTTGATATGAAAAATCTTGGTGATGCCTCTTTTGTGTTAGGTATTGAGATTCACCATGACAGATCTCGTGGTATTCTTGTCTTGTCTCAGAAAGTTTATATTGAAAGGATTCTGAATAGATTTAATATGAAATCTTATAATCCTTGTACTGCACCTATTCAAAAAGGTGAAAGACTCTCAAATACCCAGTGTCCTCAAAGTGATAAAGATGTTGCTGAAATAGAGAAAGTCTCATATGCTTCCGCTGTTGGCAGTCTTATGTATGCTCAAGTTTGTACACGTCCTGATATTGCTTTTGTTGTTAGTGTACTTGGGAGATACTTGAGCAAACCTGGTGTGGCTCATTAGCAGGCTACAAAACGAGTTATGAGGTATCTACAGGGTACCAAAGACTGTATGCTCACCTATAGGAGGTCTGACCGCCTATAGGTGATAGGCTATACTGATTCTGATTATGGTGGTTGTCCAGATGACTACAAGTCCACATCAGGGTATATCTTTATGTTAGCAGGAGGAGCTGTTTCTTGGAAGAGTGTTAAACAGACACTTACAGCTACTTCTACTATGGAGGTAGAATATATAGCTTGTTATGAGGCTACGCGTCAAGCGATATGGTTGAAAAATTTGATTACTGAATTTCTTATTGTGGAGAGTATTTCCAGGCCTCTTACTATTTATTGTGATAATTCTGCCGTAGTGTGCTTCTCTCAAATTAATAAAAGCTCAAAGCGTTCAAAGCATTTTGATACAAAATTCATGTTTGTTAGAGAGAAGATTCAGGAGTTTCAGACTCATGTTGAGCATATCCCTACAGAACTTATGGTTGCAGACCCACTAACTAAAGGTTTAGCTGTTAATGTTTTTATTGATCATGTGACCCGTATGGGTATAGTGAGGTCTTTTGATGTTTTGGGTTAGTGGGAGTTTAATTTTGTAATTTTGTTATGATCTCATTTTATTATGTCTCAAGATAATTATATTATTATCGTTGTCATATAATATTGTTATTGTTATTGATCTGCGCAGTTTTGTTTATTTATGATATGACATATTGTGGAGACATTTTGGACCCAGTCTCATTTTGTTGTTGTGCTGATATGTTAAATCTCAGAAAGCATCTTGGGCGGATGCTTGGGGCTATTTTGTTAGGAAATGCACCTTGATCACATATTGGCATGCAAATTTTGGATGTGCTTTCCCGTTACCCATTTACCACATTTTGATGGGTCACCGAGATATGAGTATGTTGCATGTATGATATCAGTACTCCTTCGCGTATGATTTTCTGCATTGTTGGGATACTTGTAGTCTCATTTTGGACCATTTGCTGAGAGTACTAGCTTGATTTTGACATCATGTTGTGGCCACATATTGTTTGATTAATCTGGAGAATTATTTTATTATTAAAGTGATATAATTTGACTTATGTTGTCCAAGTGGGAGAATGTTAGAATTTTATTTATGGACAAACATAAATCATATTATATAGAACCCAGATTAATTAGATGTCAAAATTATTAGAGCATTTTGTTTAGCCCAAATTGTGATCAGTATTGTTAATGGGCCTATTGTTGTTAAAGCACTGCTCATATATGTGAGTTTTGTTTATGGGTCCTGTATATGGTTTTGTTATAGTGGGTAGGTTTAACCCATTTTAATTATTTTATATATACAGGCAGAGGTCCCTATTCTTAACCACTCTAGTGCGTACAGTTGCCCCATTGATACTGACACGTGAGCAACTATTGTGGGATAGGAACAGTATTTCTCCCTCGTCGTGTTTTACTTTTCAGGATTGTTCGACAATGTCTTCTTCATCGATGTCATTTCAAGGTAACCCTAAAATCTTTTATATGAAATTGATATGTCATAAATTATTAGGATTAATAGATCCGATGAATATTTTCTTTCAAATTTAACTAAGAAGAAAGAAATAAACAAATGAAGCTTCTACCTTTTAAATGTTTATTCATAATAAATTGGTGAATGATTAGGCAACTCTAAAGTAGTATTTTGTGAGTTATGAATTGAAAGTTTACTTTATGCATGGCCTATTTTTCTAACTTTCACTTATTTCTCTTTTGTTTCAAAGGACATGGTGCCCAAGTTCTTGGTGAAAAAGCCAAAAAATCAAATGAAGAAGCAGTCAACTATGACTATAATTTTTGACTGGGGGCAAATTCATTTGAAACTGAGATTGCACTACTTGAGTAAAAGTGAAAGAAATCAAAGGGCATCTAGGTTACTAGTCCTAATGCAAAAACCATTGGTGTGACAACCAAAGTGCTAGGGCAAAGTCATTTGCGAGAAGAGTTGCTCAGGTCCGTGGTGCAAGTTTCCTCTTCTTCACTTGCATTTAAAAGAGGCCATAATTTTTTTTTCTTATTTTTCGACCCTCAACTAACCTTAAAGGTGCTAAAAGACCTTAGATCCCCTAAAAGGACTTATGTTCGACCCTTGTAGGATAAACGTAATCAAAGCAATGACTTCGTAAAAAAAATATTTTTGGAGTGTGATGGACTGAGAGAGTTACAAGAAGATCAAAGGTTAAGGCTTGTATAGATACATGGAAACGTATGCTTTAAGAATGGTGAGCATTGCCTTGGTGAACAAGCTTGAATTCAAAGTGACGGGCAATCTCCTAATGACTATGGAGGATGACATGGAGAAAAAAAGAGAAAAGAGGAGGATTTGAAAAAGTAAATAGCTAATATGGAGAGCCAATTCTACCGAGTGACCAAGCTGAAGGACAGGCTAGCTAAGTCCGAAGACCAAGTGATGTGTTTACAAGCCAAAGTAAAGAGGTAAACCAACGAGCTTTTTGGTTTGCGTAAGAAGCTTGAGGACATAGAGAAAAAGGTCAAGAGGGATGAAGACCTTTACTTAGCCTCAATTATTGGGTTAAAGGAGAATGAGGATCACCTAAAGAAATATTGTGATTTATAATTCAAATAAGGTTTTAAGTTTGTAATTTCTCAAGTGTAGTTCTTTCATCGTCTAATTGCCTTAAGTGCCCCCGACCTTGGAAGAGATAAAATGGAAAGTTGTTTACTAATGAAGACAAAGCCGTTAGAGACGCTAGCTACCAAGATGAGGAAGGGCGAGGGGTCGATGACACTAATGGTGGTGATACTAGTCGTGGTGATGATCATGTGAATGTCCCTAAAATTTGATATAAAAAAATTATAAGTCATGTATCTAATCCTAATGTTCATTTTATAAGAATGTAAGCTTGTTCTGCTTTTATGCTTAAGTAACTGATTTGTATAAGAATTTCTTATGTTTTGTTTATCAGTATTGTGTTTTGTTTTTGTTGATATATTCAACCGAGAAATACTATGATTTCTATATGCTTAAAATCTGACTTAGTAAGATAGGGTTAGATTTTAACTTTTCATTCCACTTACTCTATTAAGCGTGTGCTTGATTTCGCCTTCCTTACAATCAAACCTTGATGTGGTATGCATTCCTTAGGTTTATATCGTAACTATAAGGCTACTCTTTTAAGAGATAGCTCTAATGCTAAGGTCATGACAATATTTGTGAACTGACTCAAAGGCCGAGGCTTTAGGACCTTACTTGGAGGCTAAGATCTTGATAATATTTGCAACCTAGCTTGGAAGCTAAGGCTTCAAGACTTAGCTCGAAGGCAAAGATCTTGAATTATGCCCTAGCTTGAAGGCCAAAGTTTTAGGGCCTAGCTCGGAAGGTAAGGTTAGGATATGTAACCTATCTCAAAGCTTGAGGCTTTATGACCCAGATCGAAGGCTAACATTTTGCTCACATTTGCTACTAACTTTTCAAGTAAGTCTTTAACACCTTTTTTGTGAGTTTCAATTTATTTGAACTAACTCTTTTCTCAATGGTTGTTTATCATCATCGAAAAGGGAGAGAATGCAATTGGCATTGGCAATAGCAACGATTTTGATGATAACAAATAAGAAAGAAATAGTGGTGCAAAGATCAAGTCCCAAGACTCTTCAAGTTTAGCTTATAAGACTTAGAATCTTGTGTAAAGGTAAATAGGAATCACATTGAGTTCAAATGTGTTTTAAAAACTTTACAAATGTTTCTTACTTGTTATAATACCCAACAAACATATTTTGAAAATCTAATCTTGGTGGTAGTTCAAAACTATGAAAAACAGTCAAGTTTGTATTTTGAAAAACTAACCTTTGGTTACTCTTTTAATGATATTTTTCAAAATATTCTGAGTTTTATTCTAAAACTTATTTCATATGAAATAAACTCAAATATCTTTCTAATGAGTGGTCATTTGCTTTAAACAAATGAAAAATGAAAAAGTTATGATCTTTTAAAAAATCAATTTTCAAAATAAGTATGAAATAACCGATTATAGAATATCCATAATCGATTATAGATATTCCAATAACCGGTTATTGGCTCATTACAGCACCTCCTGGTGAAATCAATAACCATTTATGCAAAACCAATAACTGGTTATTCAAAACAAAATAACTAATTATTGGAAATCACTAACTAGTTATCTGGGAAAGCAGAAAAGGTTTTCTAACGGCTATAACTTAGCATTTAATGCACCCAACCACCACCAATAGCTCTAAATTACTTTGGGCTATATATATAAAAGTGTTTGGGCATTAAAGACAAGTTGGAGAACAATAAGAAAATCATTCTTAAGTATCAAATTCGTGTTTCACTATTATTTCTCCAAAACCTCTATTTTGAGCTTTAGTGTGTGATTCCTTAATACCCATTGAGCTTCAACTTGTAATATATACTCTTTTGAGAGTTTATCCTTCTATCTTTCTTTGATTTCCTGGAAAGAGGGTGAGGTATCTCTCTAGAGTAAAGGGTGAGGTATCTCTCAAAGGTTATAAAGGGTGAGGTATCCTTGTTTTGAGACTCAAGCACAAAGGGTGAGGCACCCCAGAGGTGTGTTGAGTACTCTTAGTTGTAAAAGTTGTCAAGCACCTATTCAAACTTGAAGGTTTAGTAAAAAATCTTGAGTGATTCACTTGAGGACTAGATGTAAGTCATAAAGGGTGGTTGAACTAGGATAAATCCTTGTATTTGCTCTTCTCAACTCTATCTCTTTATTTTGTGTTTTAATTTTATATGCTTGCTTGAATACTCTCTATCTTGGCTTATTTATTTGTGAGTGAAATGATCAATCTCATTTATCTATTTACTTTAATCAATCAATATTTTCAATGAAAATTGTCAAGCACCTGTTCAAGCTTGAAGATTTAGTGAAAAATCTCGAGTTATTCACTTGAAGACTGGATGTAAGTTATAAAGGGTGGCTGAACTAGGATAAATCTTTGTGTTTGCTCTTCTCAACTCTATCTCTTTACTTTGTGCTTTAATTTTATATGTTTGCTTTAATACTTTCTATCTTGGTTTATTTATTTGTGATTGAAAATGATCAATCTCATTTATCTATTCACTTCAATCAATCAATAACTTCAACGAAAATTAATATATAAGTGTTTTGTGAAAGATTTACAACAAGTTTTTATAAACTCAATTCACTCCCTCTTGAGTTTAAAGCCACTTGGTAATATTCAATTATACAAAACATATCATGCAATGACAACAACAATCAACATCAATACAATAACACAATTCAAGTATCTTCTTCTCTACATTTTGTCATTTGCATTCATCATTTGCTGCCTGCAGCACTGTACCACATTATCACTTTACTTACTTGCCTTACATTTACTTGCCTTTACATTTCAACTCTTTACCATTTGTGTTTTGCTATTAGTCATCATGAAATACACGCAGTTCTCTTTATCCTTCCAACTAACATCCAACTAAAAGCTTTCTTTGGTCATCCTAGGATCCTGTAGTTGAAGAAGAGAATCTTTTCCTCAACGTTTTTTGCTGATTATTGGGAATCAACTATTTTGAGAGTTAGATGACTCCATTCAGCTAATTAGTTAATTACAATTCACATCAAACAAGATCTAACTTTTTTCCCGTTGTCCCAATTATATTATTAATGAAGTCATTACTAGCTCATGTTATCATATCATTGACTTTCTTCTTTTTGTTAATTTTAAAACCATGTAAATTGTTTGTAGGGTCGTAATTACTTGAGATAATAAAGGTGACTATGTGGAAAACTTATAAAAGCTAACAAACTTTGAACTTTGTCTCGATCCTCATAGCATTAAGAACTTATCATAATCTAGCTCTCTATCTTTGAACCTTCGAAATACTACTATGAATTTTAAGTAGCAGACATCTCAAATATAAAGTTTCATCCAGTAGCAAAGTCAAGAATCAATTTCTTATCTTTTAACTACAATTACTTAACAACTTAAGTCAAAGAAGAACCTCACATTTGTTTGGTCCGCAAGTGCACGGGTCGAACAAGTAATAAAGTGAGAGATTAAGTATCATGTCCCAAGGGATTGAAGTCTAAGAACAATGTTAACGACCAACCAATCTTCATAATTTCTTATCCAAGCAATTAAGTTTTCAAGAATATAAGGATAAAGTAAGCAACAATAAGAAAAATAAATAAACAATGCACTATGAAGTAACACTAACGCACCAAAATCTCAAAAGAAAAGTATCATGGTTAAGGTCTAGGAGATCCTTATTCACTTCCTATTTCAATGGATTCCACAAGTTTTCATCAATGGATTAATTTAGTTAGCAGAAACAATAATATAGCTAATTGCCTATGTCTAGGTGACAGCTGCTAAGACTATCAAATTATTCAATTTATAAATTGATTCACCAAAATACTTGTAGTATAAGGAAAAACTAGGTCTAACCTTTGGATTAATCTAACCAAGCAATCAAATTAAGAGGTTAACAGGGGGAAGTTGCGGCATTAATTAACAGAAATCAATTAAAACTATAAATAGAATTAAGTAAACAACCAATCTTAGGAAATCAACTAATGTTGAGTTTAATCCATCATTGATCACTTGGAATCCATTCAATTGCTAACCAGATTCTTGGCCTTAGATCACCTCAAGAAGCCTTAAAGATGATCAATGAATTCTCTACTAGATAAGCATCTAGAATTTAATTAATCAAGGTTAGATGAATTAAGCACCCATCTAAGCCTTAATTAACCTAGATCCAAAATTCAACCAAGCTAAACATTCCATCAAACATCTTTAATGCATTATTTAGTCTCTATAATCCTCATTAAACATATGATAATTATGTAATTATCATTTCAACATCTAAATTAAATTAAGTAATGCAATCCAAATTCAATAAAAAATAAAAGAGGTAAAAGAGAAACTTGTTAATCCCTAGGATTGATTAAAAGGTTCTAGCCCTTCATAGATGAGAGATAAGAAATGTAGAAAAGAAAGAAACCTAGAGAAAAGATAAATGAAGAGAGAAAAAGCAAGAGATGCTAAGAGAAAATTAGGGTTTTCTCGGACTCTCTTCTTCTCCCTAAATAAATGCCTCTAAAATTTAAGATCCAAGTTTTTCCCTAACTTTAGGTTAATGCACTTACTCTTGGTTTTAATTGGACACCTAATTTGTCTACTTTGGGATTAGGATGAGAGAGTTATGCCCAAAACATTCTTAACAGCTCTCTTGACCCATCAACTGAATTCAAAGGGAAAGAACACCATCAAAATGTCATACTTTTGATTAGTGGTCACTATAAAAAAATGCGCAGGATTGCGGTGGTTTTTTTGTGGGGGTTATCAAACTCCGTAAATTAACACACATTGCAGGAGTTTTTTTTTCCCTTTTAGTAGAGGTTATTAACCCCCACAAATTAAAAAAGCCTGAATTTTATATTCCCTCTAATTTTTTTTTGCCCCCTTTCACTCTCCCTCTCACTTTGTCGTTCTCCCTCTCACTCACCCTGTAATTTTTCTGCCTCCTTTCACTCTCCCTTTCACTCTCCCTCTCACTTTGTTGCTCTCCCTCTCACTCACCCTCTAATTTTTTTGCGTCCCTCTCCCTCTCCCTCTCATTAGCAAGATCTGGTGCAAGGAACCCAGATCCGCCTTGCACAGCCGCCATTTTCAGGCATGATTCACTCTTTGTTCCTCTCACTCTCACTGTTTCACTCTCTGTTCCTCTCTCTCGCTATCTCTCGCTCTCTGTTCCTTTCCGCTTCTGCCGCTGTGCTGGACGAGAAAGGACCGACACCCCCGAATTTCTCTTCGATTTGATTTTGGTCAGTTCGTATCATTTGTGTTGGTCACATAGAACTCGGGTTTTCTTGAAATTTTGTACCAATTTGGAAGCCCAGTTGAGGAGATTATTGGGTTGAATTCAGCCAATGAGTGATTATTGGAGTTACATGTGTGTGCCGACCTGAACTAATTAAAATAAAATTAAGATCGCATCTTTAAAAATAGAAGGAGCTGTAAACCAATTTTCCTAGTGGGGTGGCTAGGTTTGTGAGGGTAGCCTAAGTCATTTCTGTTCTATACATCCTCTTGGGGGGAATGGATCAACAACACATTGTTGTTCTTAACTCCTGTTTTGGGGAGAAGTTGCATACATTACATTTAGTTTAACTTTGTGTTTTTGAAATTTTGTTTAGATTTCATGAGATGTTACCAGAAGCTTGAATTTGTTTTATAGTTAATTGGTCAGAGGAATGGTAAACATGATATACTGAAAACTTTATGTTGAGAGATTTTACATGTTGGTTGTGAAAGGATGAACACAGTTTGCAAAAATTAAACCCTGGAGCAGGTGGGGTAGTCGAATGTGAACCTATCTGTATTTGAGCATGTTCAATTTTTACTCCATTGGTGTTAGACTAAAAGTTCTCTGCATATTGGGAAAAGGCTTAAGTTGGGGTAGTTGTTGTTGGTGGTTCTAAACTGACAGTTAGCAATTGGATTACAATCAATTTATGGGGCAAGTTATGTAAAATAATTTTTTTATGGTAAATTATGTTTTTTTTAAGATTAATATATATATATATATATATATATATATATATATATATATATATATATATATATATATATTTTTTTGTAAAGACTAGAACTTATTTTGAGTTTAATGAGATCTCTAATTGTCTCCCCTTAATGAGGTCTATAGGAGTGGTGGGGAATAGAGAGTGAAAAAATGTGATTGATATATACTTAGTGGGGGATAGGAGTGGTGGGGGATAAGATAAATATAACTTTTCCTGTAAACCTACAGAATAAGTCGTAATGTTATTTTCTTCAAGTAATTAAAAATAATAATAGTATGAAGCTACCAAGGGGAAATACACAAACGTTACATTATATGATGGTAGTCAGATTTTGAATTTAAATGCTATAAGGTGATTGATAAATTAACTTAAAACTATTGCTGCATGATGGCCACATTGAGATGTGCAATTTTTGTCATTAGGTGGAACCCAGATGCAATTGTTTTTAACTCTAATCAGGATTTTGGAACTCCTAGCTATTGGGTGCAGCATATGTTTAAAGAGTCCAATGGAGCAACGTTTCTTAAGTCACAACTAACTGTTGATCCTACTTCAGTTGCTGCATCTGCAATCCTTTGGCAAAATCCTCAAGATAAGAAAACTTTCTTAAAAATAAAGGTAATGCCTACTTTATGCTTTAATTATATATTTGTTGTGCAAAGAGTTAACACACACATGTATTATATAAAAAGACTTGGCGGGGCGTTAAAAATTGATGCTGTAATGTGAGCTTCTTTCTTTCTTCTCTTATTAAAATCAATAGAGATTTCTTCCACCGGTCCCCTTCTCTCTTTCTCTCTCTCTTTTAAAAAATAAAGAATTTATGAATATGTCAAATTGTCAATAGCTAACAACCATCAAGTTCATTCCAACTTGTCCTGAGCTAGATTTTTATTGAACATGAGTTTGTTCTTCTCCTGTCAGTCACTATTTGTATTAAATTTTCTTTCCAAATAACAAAAGGGGTACTTTAGATTTGTCTTCTGCTCTCTAGCTTAGTTCATCCTGGTTCTGCTGCATCTATAAGAGTATTAAAGGTGCCAACTTTCTTCTTGGTTCTTCCTCTATTTCTCTCTGGTTGACTTCTGTGATTTTTGTGCTTGATAAGTAGAAGCTCCTTACTTTCTTTTCCTGCTTGTACTACAGATCTTAAATCCCAAACCTTCAAAAAGAGAAAATTTTGAAGGAGAAAAAAAAAAGAAAAAAGAAAATACATCAACCCCAGTTAATCTTCCTTCAATCCATAGATGCCACAATGATGGATTGGAGAAAATTTGGTTTCTTTGCATGTGCGTTGTCTATCTTGCCCTTGGTATGCTTTTCTACTACCTTTGTTCCAGTAGATAATTACCTTATAAATTGATTTAAAGTTAATTTTAATTAAATAATTTATTATTATTTTAAATTATGATTTGAATCAAGCTCAAGCTCGAGCTTAGTTTTTCAGATTGAATAATGCTCTATTTTTTGGTATTTATCTCTTGTTTCAATTATTGGTATTTATCTTAAATTGTCAAATATTTATAAATTATTGATTGTATTTAATACACTCTAAATATTTTCATGAAATTAACAGTTAATAAATATTTGATAAAATAAATATTTTACAACTTACTTTAGGTTGTGTCATACCATTAACTCTCCAATTTAAATGACGTATTCCAGCGAGTTCCCAACATTGAATTTATGTGAGTTGTTCTAAGGTCTTATTGTAGAGCTTATATAAATCAATGATGGAAATCTTTATAAATGAAGAAAAAAAATTGGTCTCGAAGGATGTAATATAATATAATATAATTTCTCTTCTAAAATGGCAAGAAGATATATGGCACCAATCCAACTATCCTTCAACGTTCCGCTGCGTCATTTTCATTTTTTTTTTGTTTCTACCTCATTTTCTTAAATCTATCTGTCTCCTCCCTCGTTAAGAAAACACGTTTGGGCCATATCCAGATGAGAAATTTTTAATTACACAAAAATATAACACATTATTTTTATATATATTTATAAAAATTAAATAAAAATAAGATGGATGAATTTAGTAAGATTTTTTTTAATTTTGTATCTCTTATGATTTAAATCTATGTGATCTATCTGTCATTGCTTGCTTTGAAGTGAGTTATCTTTCATCACTTCTTCACTTTATTTTTTTTTAAGTTAGTTACAATTTTCACTTTTAAGTTCTATTTATACTTGTTTGCTTTTTTAAATGTAATTTTAGATAAAGTTACGAATTTATTTTGTGAATGTAATCTTATGGTATTAGAATGATTATCCCTTGAGTTTATTTTGTCTATAATTTTTTTTAAAAGTTTCCCTATATTTGAACTTCTTTCTTTTTGGCAGCATATTTGTGTTGAAATTTATCTTGTCTAGCCATCATTTTCGTGATTTTCTGAAGTTGTGCATGAAGTTAATACTTGCTAATGAACATTATAAAAGAAAAGGTACCTAAAACGGGAGTGCAATGTTTCCTTCCCTTCCCATGGTTCATATTATAACTCGGTCATCTATTTCTAGGACAGGTATCTGAACAATGTTGGACCAATGTTCCCCTATCTGACTGTCATACCTTGCTTCAAAGGTGTTTCTTTCAATAAAATTATATATATAGTGCCAGAAAGGAAAACCATTGAAGGTTGACCTAAATTTCTAAGCTGCAAGAGCAGTTATATTCATGAAATACACTCATTCAATTCCTTTATAGCTAAATTGAATACCTATGAAGTATTAGAGGACTATGATATGTCTAGCTAGATAATTGCTATTCATGCTAAGCTGAAGTGAGAATAAACTCTTCAAAATAATGTGCTAGGCTCAATGGACTTGTATGACCCTCATTTCTTCCTCTGTTTTGCAGACTATCCTGTGCAAAACCCAACCATATTTATATACTTAGTTAGAGATCTGCTATATGTTTGACGTATAATCTGTAGCCACTAGTCAATCATGAACTGTGTTTGTATAGCTTTTTTTCTTTACTATAGAAGGAATGCACAATTAATATCATAGAGCAATTTTGTTTTACTTTTCATTACTCTTGTATACATTGATTCATTACTTCATGATTCTATTTATCTCTTTGTAGTTTCTTACCAAATGTCTTTTATTATTTCAACCAGGTGATGCTTCAAGTGAACCTACTACGTCATTGGATGTAAGAAGATCATCTGGTGGTAGTAATACAAACCACCAATAATATATTTAGTGTTACTTTAGGTTAAAGATTTTAAGTTGTAAGTTTACGTTACAAGAGATGAATTTATTTAGCTTATTATGGATTCGAACTTGTGTTTTTTATGTTACTATGAATATTTTTAATGCAATTTAATTCACATTTATATTAGCAATTTGTTACAATTAATTATTTTGATTGTGCATCCTAAACGTTATTATAATTAAAAATTAAATATGTACTAAATCTTTCCTTTCATCAGATGAATAAGAAAGTAAAAAATGTTGTTTACAATAATCAAATAACGACGGTTTTCAACCTCTGTAATTTTTTTATAAACAAAATCAAGAACATAGATAGTGGAGGTTAAAAATCACTGCAAATTAACCAAAAACCGCTGTAATTTTTTTGGTTAATAGATTCAGCAAATAGATAATGGAGGTTAAAAATCACTATAAAATCTTAAAAAAATCACCACAAAATTATGGGGCTTTTAAACCGCCGCAAATTAATCATTATTGCGAGGGTTGCTAAAAATCGCCCCAATATATTGTGGTGAACATAAATGCAGCATTTTTTAAAACCGTCGCAATGAAATTTGCTGGGGTTAAAAACCCCCGCAAATTGTAAAAAAAATCGTCATAATCCAATGCATTTTTTGTAGTGGTTTGCATAAGAGTTGAAGATCTGTGTCTCAACTTTCCAATGACACTGGTCCTAGTTCTATATGACTCTTACAACCCAAACTATGACCCAATCCTTGCATATTGTCCAAGTTCCAATAACAATATCATAACAATATCTTTGTTTTGACTTCTAGGCTCAATCTAACTTAATAGACATCTGATTCAGCCTTGGGTCTCTTCATCAAAGTTGTAGAGCTTTCTCTTAACTTCCCTAAAAGGTAAAATTTATGATTTTAAGATGTCTAGAACTCGAGTTATGTCCAAAATATAAAAATAGTATAAAATTCCTAATAATGCTAAAAAAATACAATTCAGCCCAATTTGAACCCAAACTTATAAAATGTGTCCAAGACCAATCAATTAAGTAAATAAGAAGTCAAAGAGACTAAATATGATGGTTAACTAATTTATAAAAATTGTATTTATCACTAGGTCAATTACCCATAAGAATCTTACCTAATTCACTATGTGTCCATGTAAGTTAGCAAAAGATTCACTCATTGAGACTGAGTTTCAAACACTTGCCATACATGACCAATGGGTATGTGTCTATCTCATTGGCTAATCAACATATTCAACCTTAGTATACCTATTGGCTAATCAACACAATGAACCCAAGTTAATGTAATTGAACACACATCTAACTTATCATTTCCACATTCTCAAATCCTTATGTCTAGTTAATTTGAAAATATTAAAATCATGTAATTAGTGGCCATTCAAAAGCAAGTGTTAAGCATAGGTATGAGAGAACTAAACCCAATCCATTGATTCAAACATGAGAAAAATTACAAAGCACCCATCTCTAAAGAAAGATCCTAAGAAACCCCTTGTTATAAATTTAGCTACTCATCATGGAAGACATGGAAGCACAAATAAGAATATAATCCATCAAGTTAAAAATCAAGAAAAAGAAAAAAGAAGAATAATGAACAAATATGGAGATTCCAAGTTTGATCTTCTTCCTTGAGTCTTGATTTCCAAGTTGAATCCCCTCATCTTCTAACTTGAAATCAATCCTCCACTATTTTCTCTTAAGACTAGGGTTCACCCAATGTCAAAAAGTCCCCTAAATGGTTTTAAAATTAGAATATAAAGTTTGAATCGCGTAGCAGGGTCTTTCCCATGCCTAGGTGTGGTCTATTACACTCCTATATATGGTCCTCGCAAGTACAGTGTCGGTTAGCCTCCCATGCCTAGATGTTACCCTGTCCTTGCCTAGGTGCCAAATACACGCCTAGGTATGTTTTTCTCACTTGATAACTCTTCACTAGACAGAGACAACTTAGGCTTGACCTACTTGAACAAACTTCTTTGCTTTCTTCCTTGTTTCATCTTTTTCTCACTTCTCCAAGCTCTTCTAAGAATTCCTTAATCTTCAATTCCTACATCAAAACATCAACAGTTTTGTGAGAATCTAAGAATTATTCAATTCTTCTAAAAGCTGAATTTTTCAATCTATACGGGAAGGGAAGCTTAGTTGTCTAAAATTATACAAATTGAACTAAAATGCTTTGAAAATCTAGGACTATCATGTAGTTAATACTCAAATGAAAAAATAACTCCAATTTATGGAGTTATCAGTAGTACAATGGTTAACATATTTAATTGTCTAACATGCATTCCCAATTATATCTATAATATAGAAAATCCATCTTGAACTAGTAAATTTAATTTATCTGCACAATACCAAACAATAAACAACTATCCATCAAGCACCCTTCTAGTTATTCATTAAGTCTCTTTCAAAAGCCTAATTATGCAAGTGTCATTGTAATAAGTATTCAAAACTGATACTGAAAAGACTTTCTTCTCCATCCCTAATCTTGCAAGCATTTGTAAATTAAATCAGCAACATCAACTCCATGCACAAAATGGTGGTACTTTAACAAAACTCAAAAATAATTATATATATTTACATTCTAAATCAACAAAATTAAATGATCAATTATGACAATCTCAAACATCTCAACACTAAACTTTAACGTATCAAAAGTAAGGCTGATCTTTCTCACACTCTTTAACAAATACTTCAATTATTTCTTTGCCTTTGTATTTAAATGTGTTAAACAATATGTGTATTGGGTGTTTCAAACTTAGAATCCTTTGTGTGTTTTGGTGAAGGCTTAAGTTCCACATTGCCTAAAATGGACTCTTCAGGAGTGTTTGTATATTATGTATTCCATGGGTAAATACCTTATGATATTGAGCTAGGTTTGCGAACTTCGGCTTATCCTTAATACATATACACATTCACGCCCACCTGTCACATTCACGCATATGTGTTCTTGATTTGGGGCTTTGCCTTTTTAATAACTCACACCAAAAATATCTTTGTTGTTTCTCTTGCAATCTTGTCCGTTAGTGGCTTCTTAAGGATGTTTGTTCATTGGTAACTTCTTAAGGAAATTTGTCTACTGGTAGCTTCTTCAGGAAGCTTGTTCATTAGAAGTTTACTTTGTAAGCTACCTTAGCTTGCTTTTTAAGCTAACAACTTCTATATATTACTTAACCCACCAAACCCAAACACACTTTTCTATTTATCTTCTCCTACACACTCTCTTGCTATCTTCTCCTCTTTCTCTGGTTCGGATCTGCTTGCTATGCAATAGAGGTTTTCCCCATAACTTTGCTGCAATTCCATTATTGGTATGGGAAGTGCGTTGCTCATTGTACCGAGATCATCATGTGGACAAGTTCTTAGTTAGACCCAAGTCTAATCCTAAAGGGTTACCTATCGAGGTCACTTTCACCGAGTATAGCTCCAGGAAAGGCAAAGATAAATCCTTAAGGATAATGCCTAGCACAATTCATGGTGCTCTCGTTCTAATCCTTCCTTATACCTATTAATTTCACTTGTTGGTGATTCTATTATTGTTGTTTGATTCCAAAATAGTAACTTAAATACTAGTACCCACATCAAAGTTTACAACGATCTTTAGGGTTTATCATGGATACTAGTGTTTTTGCCACTACCAAGGTCATTCCTGATGCTTTCAAAGGTTGATTCTTTTGAAGAAAACAATTTTAAGAGATGGAAAAATCAAATTATGGAGGTTCTTGATTTTAGCAAAATTAATTACGAACAAGCTTTGAAGGATTGAGAAATAGCAGATAAGTTGTGTAGCCACACCATTCTTAAATATTTGTCTAATGATTTATATGATATTTATTGTCATTATGCTCATGCTAATGATATTTGGGATGCTTTGGTATAAACATATATTTATGAAGAAAATAGTAAGAAATTTCTTGTTCATGATTTTAATGCATTCCAAATGGTTGAAAACAAAAGTGTTACTTCACAAATTAATGAGTTTACTAAGCTTGTAGATGATCTTGCCAAGGAAAGGGAGATTCTACTTGAAAGGTTTGACTCTCAAACTCTTATTGATAAATTGCCCGATTCATGGAAGGATTACAAGCATAGTTTCATGCAAAAGAGAAAATCCATGACTTTGCATGAAACCATTGTGCATATTAAATTGAGGATAGAAATAAAATTATGGCTAGTGAACTTAATGCTAAGGAGATGCATGTTAGAGCTAATATTATTAAAAATGTGCTTTGTAAGCATTCATCTCATGTTAATAAAAATCATAGCTTTAAATCTTTTAGACCTTAATTCAAGAAATATGATACCAACTCACCCCCTCAAGGGAAGAAAGGTGTTTATTTTATTTGTGGCAAAATAAGTCACATTGCATCAAGTTGAAGATTCCAAAGGAACAACCAAGGAGGAAGAAGTATATGAGGACCATCATCCAAGGCTAGTGCAAATGTGGTGGACCACCAAGATGATGTTATAGTGGCATTGATGTCTAAATATTTTTTGGTGATGGAAGCCAAAGGGTGGATTATGGACTCCGGTGCCACAAAGCACATTTCCAATGGGTGGATTGTATACTCCCATGCCACAAAGCACATTTGTACTAAGAGGGATATTTGCTCCGAGTTTACTCCCATGGAAGATTGGAAGGATTATGTTTACCTAGGAAACTCAAGCAAAGTTCTGGTACTAGATAAAAGAAAGGTGTCATTTAAGATATAACATTTAGTAAAACTCTTATTCTATCTAATGTACTATTTTCTCATGCCATTAATCATTGTATGGTGTCTGTCCATCTGCTTAACAATGCCAATATGAAGGTAACCTTTAATAGTAATATAGTCACCTTGTCTAAAAATGAGTTGTATGTTGAAAAAGGTTATCTTAGTGATGGCTTATATGCCTTGAATGTAGTTACCAATAATAATAAAGGAAGTTCATCTTTTGCTTACTTGGTTTACCCTCCTTATGTTTGGCACGGTAGACTTGAAATTAAAAGAAATGAGACTAATTAATAAGCTGGATAACCCAAATTTAGATAAGTGTGAAATTTGTATGGAAACTAAAATAACCAAGAAATCATCCAAACAAGTGACAAGACAAAGTGAGTTGCTAGAACTTGTTCATACTGACTTAGGAGATCTATAAAACATAATGACAAGAGGTGGTAAAAGGTTTTACATAATTTTGTGGATGATTACTCTAGATATACTAAGTTGTATTTGTTAAAAACCAAGGATGAAGTCTTGAAATGTTTATCAAGTATAAAAATGAAGTAGAGAACCAACTTGATATAAAGATTAAGAGGTTAAGAACAGATAGAGGTGGTGGATATGAGTTTATTCCTTTTAATGTGTTTTGTGAACAACATGGCACAATACATGATATAACTCCTTATTCACCCAAATCTAATGGTATAGTAGAAAGAAATAATAGAACTTTTTAAAAAAATGATGAATGTCTTGCTTGTTAGTTCCGAGTTATCTATTTCTATGTGGAAGGAGGCTATTCTTTTGGCTTGCCATATACAAAATAGGGTTCTAGATAAGAAACTTAGTAAAATACCTTATGAGCTTTGACATGATAAGCAACCTAATCTAGGACACCTAAAATTGCAAGGGTCTTTGGCTAAGGTTATGCTTCTGGACCCTAAGAAAAGAAAGCTTGGTTCTAGAACATATGATTTTGTGTTTATTTGTTATGCTCAAAATAGTATTGCATATAGATTCCTTGTTGTAAAAAGTTAGGTATTAAAGCATAATACTATTACTAAATCTTGTAATACATCATTCTTTAAGCATGTGTTCCCTATGAAAGTTAAAGAGAAGCATGTCGTTGACTCTCATGATATGTATGATAATGTTGCTGATGAACATGATAATGAATTAAGAAGTAAAAGAATTAGAAAAGAAACTAGCTGTGGAGATGATTATTATACTTATCTTATTTTTGATGACCTTTTGTCTTATAATGATGCCATTATGTCTATTGATGCTCTCTTTTGGAAAGATGCTATAAAAGCCAAAATTGAATCTATTATGTCTAATCATCTTGGGAATTAGTAGATTTGCCTCCTAAAATAAAGCCTATTTGATATAAATGAGTGTTTAAGAAGAAACTAAAACCAAATGGTAGTGTTGATAAATATAAGGCTAGGTTAGTAGCCAAAGGTTATAAACAACAAAAGAATATTCATTATTTTGATACATACTCCCTGGTAATTAGAATAGCATCCGTTAGAGTTATGTTTGCTATTGTATCTATACATAATCTTATGCATCAAATAGATGTGAAAACCACATTCCTTGATGGTAATTGATAGTTACCAAGACTATTAAATTATATCAATTTGTAAGCCAATTCACCAAATTACTTGTAGTATAAGGCACAACCGGGTCAAGCTCATGGATCATCTAATTAAGCAATCAGATTAAGAAGTTAACAAAGGGGGGGGGAAAAGGTTATAGAATTAATTAAATGAAAGCAATTAAAAATTGTAGACAAAATTAAGTAAATAACCAATCCAAGAAAATTAACTAATCTTGAATTTAATCCACCATTGATCACTAGGAATCCATTCAATTGCTAATCAGATTATTGGTCTTAGATTACATCAAGAAGTCTTAATATGATCCATGAATTCTCTACTAGATAAACATTTAGAATTTAATGAATCAAGATTAAATAAGTTAAGCACCCATCTAATTCTAAATTAACTTAAAACCCAGAATTCAACCAAGCTAAACAATCCTACAAACAACTTGTGAATGCTTATGTCATGAAGCATATCAAATAAAATTTTTTATGATAACAAATTCAAGATGAAGATCAAGATCAAAAGAAGTGATCAAGAACAAAGGAGGTATATTTGGTATAGGTTATAGACTTTAGAATCTCAATGTAAAATGCTCTCAAGTATCTTAACTATCTCCAAATGGTTTTTGAAAGATCTTTTATAAATCAATTTAATGTTCAAAACTCATGTTTTAAAGAAATGTTGATTTTAATCTCGGTGTTTGTAACTCAAGTTCACATATTAAACAAATCCAAGGTTTTCTAAGTTACAAATAGCCATCAAGCTTCATTGGACTTGAAAAATGTATTTAAGGACCATTGTAATCGATTACATAGTGCTTGTAATTGATTACAAGCCAAATAAAGGCCTTGTAATCAATTACATTGAGGTTGTAATCGATTACAAAGTCAGGCATAGGCCATGTAATCGATACATAGATGTTGTAATTGATTATATCCTGCCCAGAAAACCAAGAACACGTTCAAACATCTATGTAATCGATTATATGAAATGTGTAATTGATTACAATAGGTCTGACATTGGCCAACGACTATTTTATCAGCATTTAATGCTACTTATTAAAGCACCCAATAGCTACTTTGATCTGAAAACTTATAAATATATGTCTTGGGTTTTCATTAATGGCTAACCAACAACTTGAAACATATTTCTATAACTCTAATTTGAGAATCAATCTTTCAAACCTTTATTGCTCTGTTTTTACAAATCACTTGAGATATTCTTGAATAGCATTCTAGGACTGCAATTTGTATCAACTGCTCTTGTGAGAGTTTCATCTTGTATATACTTCAATTCTTTATGAAGATGGTGAGGCATCCCTCCAAATTGTAAAAAGTGAGGTATCCTTTATTGGTAAAGAGGGTGAGGTATCCTTCAAGGTTGTAAAGGGTGAGGTATCCCTTAAAGTTGAGGCTCAAGCACAAAGGTTGAGGTATCCCAAGGTGTGATGAGTGCTCTATTGTGTAAAGGTTGCAAGCACCTGTTGAAACTTGAAGATATAGTGAAAATCTTAAGTGATTGCTTGAGGATTGGACGTAGGCTATAAGTGGATTAGTGGCTGAATCAGGATAAATCTTGTGTTTGATCTTCTCAACTCTATCTCTTTACATTTATGCTTTAATCTTATATGCTCGCTTGAATGCTTTCTATCTTGTCTTATTTATTTGTGAGTTAGTTATTCAATCTCATGTATCTATTCACTTCAATCAATTAGTAATAAGTGTTTTGTGAAAATTTTGCGAAAATATTTTACAAACTCAATTCACCCCCTCTTGAGTATTGAGGTCACTTGGTAACACAACTTTGATGCATTGTTTGGTCTCTGCAATCCTCATTAAACACGTGGTTATTATGCAATTATTGCATTAACATCTAAATCAAATTAGGCAATTCAATTCAGATTTAATAAAATCAAAATAGGAAAAAGAGAAAATATATTAACAAATAAAAGAGAAACTTAATTAACAATTAAATGTAAAACAATCAAAATAAGATCTTAAAATTAAACATCAAGATTGTCAATCCTTAGGATTGATTAAAAAGGGGCTAGCCCTCCATGGATGGAAGGGAAGAAAAACATAAAAGAAGAAACCTAGAGAGAAAGAAGAGGAATGGATATGAAGAGAGAAAGTGCAAGAAAAATCGAGTAAGATAAAATTAGGATTAGGTTCATAGTTGCTGCTGTTGCTTAAATAATTGTCTCTAAAATTAAAAATACAAGTTTGTCCTTAGCTTAGGATTAATCCTCTTCTTATTAGTTTTAATTGGACATATAATTTGCCTAATTTGGGCTTAGGATGAGAGAATTATACCTAGAATATTCTTAACAGCTCTCTAGACCTATCAGCCGACTTCAAAGGGTAAGAATACTATCAAAACGTCACAGTTTTGATAATGGTTTTCATAAGAATTGAAGATTTGTGTTTTAGATTTCTAATGGCACTGGTCTCAGCTCCATATGACTCCTATAACCCAAATTATGGCTCAATCTCTACATATTGTCCAAGTTTCAGCAATAGCATCTTTGTTCTAACTTCTAGGGCCAATCTGACCTACTAGACATTTGATTAAGTCTTAGAGCTCTTATCAAAGTTGTAGAGTTTTCTCTCAGCTTTCCTATGTGAATGCTTATGTCTCTAAGGCATGTCAAATGGTTTTTGATGATAACAAAGACCAAAGTAAAGATCAAGTGAAGTTCAAGTGCAAAAGAGAAGATCAAGCGCAAAAGGAAAAATCAAGATCAAAGAAAGAAGTCAAGAGGTTCATTTAGTAATAGGGCCTAGAACATTAATGTTAAATGCTCTCAAGATTTCTCAAATGGTTTTTCAATATATGATTTCAAAATAAATGGAAAATTTCAAAGTTAAACATGGCTTTCAAGAAAACGCGTGTTTCAATCTTAAATCTAACACTCTTAAAAGGATTTATGTTTAAACAATTGTCTCAAGGTGTTAGAAATGACTTACAAGCTTCATTAGACTTAAAAAATGTGTTCAAGAAACAATGTAATCGATTACATGATATTTGTAATCGATTACACAAGAACAAGCAATTATATGTAATCGATTACATGAGATATGTAATCGATTACACGGAAGTCAGAAGCCATGTAATCAATTACACAATATATGTAATCGATTACATCAAGCCCAGAAAGCCAAGAACACGTTCAAAGAGTCATGTAATCGATTACATGAACAATGTAATCGATTACACAAAGAAGTCAAGTCATGTAATCGATTACCTGACAATGTAATCGACATAAGCAAAGTCGAAGCCATAATCGATACACAAGCAATGTAATCGATTACACAAGCCTTGTAAGTCAAGAACACGTTGGAACAATAATGTAATCGATTACATAAGTTGTGTAATCGATTACACGAACTCTGACAACCTACAACGGCTATTTTAAATGCATTAAATGCATACCCAACTACCTCCAACGGGTCCATTTATTGAGAAACTTATAAATACCATAGTTAATTTGAGGTTAATCTTGAACTTAAAAACTGATCATCAATTCTTCCAAAACGTGAATCAATCTTTGAGTTCATTTCTTGCTCTGTTTTTCTGCAAAAATGTAAAATATCTTTGAGAGCAATATTAGAGCTTCAATTTGTAAACACTTGCTCTAGAGAGAGTTTCTTCCATTCAAATCTTACACAATTTATCTAGTGAGGGTGAGGTATCCCTCAAGCATTGTAAGGGTGAGGTATCCCTTTGAAAATAGAGGCTCAAGCTTTTGGGTGAGGTATCCCATATTATTGAGTGCTCAAGGTTGTAGTGGTTTGTCAAGCACCCATTGAAACTTGACGACATAGTGAAAAATCTCAAGTTGTTGCTTGGGGACTGGACGTAGATCACAAGTGGAGTGGTGATTGAACCAGGATAAACGACTGTGTTTGTTTCTCTAAACCCTCCTCTGCTTATCTTTGTGCATAATATTGTCTCCTTGGCTATTAATAAGTAAAAGTGTTTAACTCATCTATTCAATTATATCTAATCATTCAATAGCTTCAACGAAAATTGATTGTCAAACGATTTGCGAAAGATTTGCAAGCTTATTTTTAACTACTCAATTCACCCCCCCTCTTGAGTATTGAGGCCACTTGGTAACATCCTACAAGGTAAAATTCATAATTTTTATATGTCTAGAACTCATGTTATGCCCAAAATATAAAAACAATGTAAAATTCTCAATAATGCTGAAAAATACAATTAAGCCCGAATTGAATCCAAGCTTATAAAATATGGCTAAGACCAATCAATTAAGCATATAAGAGGTCTAAGAGACTAAATATGATGGTTAACTAATATATGAAAATTATGTTTATCAGTGATCGTGAAGAAGAGATTTATATGGAATAACATGAAGGATGTGTGGTTAAGGGCAAGGAGAACAAGGTACGTAAACTTGTTAAATCTCTTTATGGTTTAAAGTAAGCTACAAAAAAATGGCATGGAAAATTTGATAGTGTCATGATATCTAATGGTTGTGTGACTAATGAACTAGATAAATACATATATAGCAAATTTGATAATGGTGTTGGCGTAATTATTTGCTTATATGTTGATGACTTGTTGATATTTGGTACTTCATTAGATATTGTGAATGATAATAAGAGTTTTCTTGCTTCTTAATTTGATATGAAAGATATGGGTGTTGCAAATATTATTCTTAGAATTAAATTGATTAAGAGAAATGATAAATTTATTTTGTCTCAATCACATTATGTTGAAAACATGCTTAAGAGGTTTGGATATTATGATTGCACACTTGTTTCAACACATTTTGATCCTAGTCTACATCTTGTGAAAAATTATCGTGATAATATATCACAAATTGAATATGGACATATCGTTGGTAGCTTGATGTACCTGATGAATTGTGCTAAACTTGATATTGCATATTATGTTAATAAATTGAGCAGATACATACATAATCCTAGTGACATGCATTGGATTCAATTGAACAGAATTTTGAAATAGTTGAAAAGCATTGTGGATTAGGATTTGGTATTCTGGTTATCCTTTAGTTTTGGAAGGGTATAGTGATGCAAACCAGATTTTTGATTATGATGAATTAAAATCTACCAGTGGTTATTCATTTATGTTGGTAGGTAGGGCTATCTCTTAGAAGTCCAAACTTGTATTGTCAGGTCCATCATGGAGTCATAATTTATTACCTTAGAAAATTACCTAAGCTATGATATCTTGAATTCAATTTTCTCATTCCTTTACTTATGCTTAATCCTCTAAGCAAATTACTTCAACCTCTATCTCTTGAGAAAATTACTTTATCCTTTATAATATGGGTGATAGTCTACTTAACAGACGTGAGTTCATTCTTCGTGACTATACTTCTCCACAAATAAACTATCCTTAACAAAGTGATTTTCTCATTCTTTGCCTCTAGCAAGGTATTCCCTTATCTAACATTAGGATAAGCACATCTCTTTAACAATATATCACATTTATCATTATACATAAAACATATCCGTACATTTCTCAAAATCATAACCATGCTATGAAACATGCTTCATTATCAAGCAACCTAATGCGCATGTTATGAGAATTAAGAAAATCATAGTATATCACAATCAGGATACTCATAAGCAAATGTATAACTAAATTCCAATCCATATATCTTGTCAACAATTACATTATATAATATTGCATAATAGGTGGTAGGGAATTCAATCCCTCCCATTTAGCTTTCATGGCCTCAAACTCAACAACCCCTAACTCAACTTACCAACTTTTCTAAGATCAAATTTAACATGCCAACATAACTAATCAAGTTCCTAACACACTAAAAACAAGTGGTAAGCTAAATTTGAGGAATAAGGATTAGAAAACCCATTCCCCAAGTCGCGGCCTACATGGCCTCAAAATCATATTTCATCTAACAACTCAAAACCAAGACAAGTCATTAACCAACTAGCAAATCATTCAAGTGCTTAATTAACATAAGATAACAATTTTCTCGATTATCCTAAAACCCCATTAGGCCGACACCTATTCTCCTCTCAAGGCCATAAAAATTGTTTCGAAAACTCACCCAACTACCATCATCTATCAAGGATCATGTAGAAAAGGAAGAGTTCAATGTGACAACCCCATGGCTGCACCGTAGGCCTTTCATTATTGATTCTCATCAAGCTCCCATTAACCAGCCAATATCAAAAACTTAAACAAAACTGCTCCAACATGCAAGAACAAAGACGAAGAGGATAAAGGGAGAAGAAGAATTGAGAAACAAGTAAGGAAACCCCTACCTCAACTCCTAACAATTCGTTGGAAGAAGGAAAAGAAAGTGATGGATGATGATGAAAATAGTATAGATGTGTATAGCTCAAAGAGTGGAGCAACTTCCTCAACTGGTGCAAGATCACACAAGCACCATAGGGCCACCTTGCAAGCCAGCCAACTCACTGTGGTTTTCCACCTTCACTTCCCTCTCTCCATCTCATCCCTCACTCCCTTTCTCTAGGAGCACAACGCCACCAGCACACACACTTAGTTCTTTTATTTTGTTTCTTTAACCAATAGAAACAAGGTGATTGGTTGGTGGGGTGATTAGTGGAGCAAACCGTGGGTGGTTTGTTCCAATTAAGTGATTTATCACTCAATCCTATGCTATACACTACACATGCATGCATGAAGACACACTAGGTATTTCTCCAATTATATTGGAGAATTCCTACTCATTATGCTTACTTCCTAACCAATTAAAATTATGATTTGTGTTGCGTCCTTTGCATGTAGTTTTGATTAGCTTTCCTTTAATCATTACATTTTTTTTAAACCAATGTAAATTTAGATAAGTGCTTATGCTCATTTTGCAAGCATTTCTAATGGTGCTAATAATAATAATAATAATAATAATAATAATAATATTATTATTATTATTATTATTATTATTATTATTATTATTATTATTTTTAACTATATTGTTTCTACACTTATCTAAACACTATGAGCACATAGATTAATAATTAATTAAATATCATATTTAGTTTTCCCAATGATCAACTAGCTGCTTGTAAGTAGTAGCTGACTCATCAGCAATACAAACATACATGCAGTATAGACATCAATCTACTCACTATTTTTGGTAGCCAATTAACTAAGCTGGAAAAGGAGGATGATACAGGCAGTGGTGTTGCCTCGGTGGTTCGCCAGCGACAAAGGGAATAACAACGTGGGCGACTCGCCAGTTATAAGGGGACGTTTGCTGGTTTGGGTTCGATCGTGGGTTGCAGAGAACGAGACGGGCTTGAGATGCACACTGATTCTGGGTTGATGTGTCTGGGTTTGCGGGTTTCACGGAGGAAGTCACGGTGGGTCAGGGTGATGATGGGGCTTGCATTTGATGGGAACATAAGTTGAAGATGGTGAAACTCTGGGTTTTATTTTTTTCCAGTTTGATTGAGTTGGTTATGCGTGGAGATGGAGGTGTAGCTTATTCTATTTCGGGTTTGGATGTTTTTCTGGTTTCGCTTATTGTTCTAGGGTTGTTTAGGTTCTGGTTTTACTGGTGAAAGGGTGGCTGTGAGGGTTTGATTGGAGGTTATCCAGTTTTGGAGCATATCTAGTTCTAAGGGGTATCCTATTCCGAGTAGGTGGAGGTGGTTGACTAGTTACAGGGGAAGATGATGACTGCCACTGGGTTCAGAGTTGATGCGAATCAACTGTTACTAGTATTTGGGGTATATATATTTTAAGGTTCTAGTAATAATTACAGTAAGGCGAACTCAGTTGATGGTTGGTGGTACTTGGTTGTTTTCAAAGGTTGGTTGTGATGAAAGTAGTGTGTAGAGACAGTAAGTGATGTTAGTTGATGGGGTGGGCTTGAACTACATGGTGAGGATATAAGGGTCGGCTTTGGTGAATGCAGTGTCGAGTTGGTGTTGGCGGCGATCTTATACCATGGTTATGGTGTTTCTATGGTTTTTATGACACAGTATGGTGCGAGAATAATGAGTGGCAAGGTTCAGTATGAGTGAGTGTAGAAACTAGGATGGGCACTCAAATCACACTAACAACACGTTAATCCAACAAGTAATGAAAGATTGCATTTCAACTAGCCAACGAAAACCAGAGGAAAGAAAGCTTACCTTGTTGAAGCTTAAATGTGGAGGGTTGAAGCAAGTGTTCCCCCTTTCCTTCCCTACAAGGCTACAACTGCTAGGAAACACTCATTCTCATTTACTTTTTACACCAAAAAAAAAAAAGAAAGAAAAAAAGAAAAAACTCCTCCACCTTAGTTCCTTATTCTACTTGGTAGTTATAGATCGTGGAGGGAAGTCTTTGGACGTACCAATAGGCAACCTAGAGGAAATCATGTTTGTGAAGCACGTGGGATAAAGATCACCTATTCTTATTTTTTATTCCTTTTTTTGTATCTTCACTTAAATTTTAATAAATGTTTTAAATTTAATTACATATTTTATTTTTACTTAATTTATTTTATATTTATCAAAATTTAAATATTAAAATAAAAAATAAATAAAAAATAGAGACATGTAATCTCCCTCGATTGCATTGGAAGGCTTGCCATACTGTTCTTAGATTTTATCCCGACTTGCACCCTGATCCTTCAGTCCATATTAAATGTCATTTTTTCTTTCTTTTTGTTGTCTTTTTTGTTTCTTGATAGTCAATTATTATTATTATTATTATTATTATTATTATTATTATTATTATTATTATTATTATCTTTTGATTTTTTTCTTTTTATTTTTCTTTTGTTATCTTGGAATTGGGTTAAATGGTTTAAGTTAGACTACCAACATTTAATAAAATTGGGCCAAAATAAGAAATTGGGCTTTCTTTTTGTTATTTTTCATATTTTTATTTTTGACATAATAACAAAGGTACATTTAAGGAAAATAAAATAAGGAAATCTTGCACACAATTAAAGCTTATAAATAGTAAAATCAAGCTTGAGTTTGGACCAGAAGTGAAATTAGAGCAAACAAAACGGGTTCAACACATTGGGTTCCAACCCACTATTTTTAAGTGGGTTGGTTCAATGCTTGAACCCATTTCTATTTTTTAACTCGTACAACCCGCCCTGCTTAATTTGCGGGTTAAGCGGGTTAGGTGCGGGTTGACCCATTAAGTTAATCTTTTTTTTTCTTTCCAGATCTACATTTGGTCTTTTCGTGACTCACTTCACTCTCCATGCCAATATGATTTTTTCCCAAATTTGCAATTGCAAATCAGCTGCTGCCTTTCACTTTTCCCAAATCTTTTCGTGACTCATTTCACTTCACTTTCCATTTTGCTCTCTCTCTCTCTCTCTGTCGCTTTTCTGTTCGTGATCGTGACTCACTTTCCACTTCTAGATTGGCCATCCTGCTCTCGTTCTCTGGTCGTCGTCCCGTTCCTTCTCAAATCTACTTATGCCATCCCGCTCTCTCTCTCCACCGCCGTTCTGTTCGACTGTTCCGTTGCTCCCTCTCTTAGTCGCTGTCTCCGTCGCACTCTCTCTTCATCACTCTCTTTCTCCGTTGCTCTATTCTATCACTGGTACTGTAGTACGATATGTACTTCAGTTTCTTTTTCCTTGCAAAAAATACCCAACTAAAAAAATAATTTACTCTTAAGTTTGTTCTCACTTTCTTTGTTGTTTTGGACCACACAGTTTCTTCCTGTGGCTGTCATTCACATGGAATCACACTAATATATTCCATTATTCCTATGGGCACTGCTTAATCACCTCATCCTCATGAAAACTTTAGCATCTTTAGCACCTTTTCTATGAAGAGAGTGTTTGGAAATAATTAATTTTTTTAAATAATTGGATTGTGTGCTGCTTAGATTATTTTTTTATACTGATAATATTGACTAACTGAAATGATTGTATGCTGGATTTCTGCATATAGGTGTTGGATTGTGTGCTGGAGTTTTGCATGTGTGTTAGATTGTGTGCTAGGATTTTTACATGTGTGTGCTGAATTATGTGCTAGTATTTTTGCATGTGTGCTGGAATTTTTGCATGTGTGTGCTGGATTATGCTGGTGCACAGGGCTCAGCTTGTATTCTTAATTGGTTGTTATTACTTATGGTTATGGATGAATTGATAGTCATTGTGTGTATTTTTTTTTTGTTACAAATTTTGTAGTGGTTTTATTTGAGTGTTTGTCTGAAATTGAAAACATAAAATGGACTCCATCAATAACAACCCTATTGATCTTGAAAATGTGGATCTTACTATTGACGAGTCCCATTTCGAACCTCCAAAGAGAAAGGCTAAAGCATCAACGTTTGATTGTTGGAAGTTTTTCAAAAAGATAGGAGTGGGTGACGATGGAGTAGAAAGGGCAGAATGTAATGCTTGTAAAAAAAGTATAAGGTTGGGGGTAGATTATATGGGACGTCATCTTTAAATTGTCACATCTCAAATTGTAATGAAGTTAAATTTGACGATGTTGGTCAAATGATGATAGACATGTAAGGAAAACTAATGTCTCAAAAGATAAATCAAATGGTATCACGTGAGATATGTGCCGCTGCAATCATTGAGCATGATTTGCCATTTAACTTTGTCGAGTATAAGAAGATTAAGAATAGGATAAAGTACTTCAATCCTAATGCAAATCTTATTTCTAGGAATACAATAAAAAGCCAATGTCTTAAATATTCACAACAGAGAGAAAGAGACGCTTAAACAAAATGTGGCTAGCATTCCGAATAGGATATGTCTAACTTATGATTTATGGACAGCTTGTACAACAAAAGGGTTACATATGTTTACCGCCCATTTTGTTGATACAAATTGGAAGTTAAATAGCAAGATTCTTAATTTTTGTCACATGCCTCCTCCCTACACCTGATTTGAATTGGCTTCAAAAAATTTTGATTTTTTGAATGAATGGGAAATAGAGAAAACGATTTTTTCTCTTACTTTAGATCATTCATCCGCTAATGACAACATGCAAGAAGTTTTGAAAAATAACCTTGCTATGAGTGATTGGTTGTTATGTGACAGGGAAATTTTTTCATGTTCGTTGTTCTGCCCACATGTTAAATCTCATTATTCAAGAGGGATTAAAAGTGACTAGTGATGCCTTGCACAAAATTAGAGAGTGCATGAAATATGTGAAGGAATCAGAAGAATGAGAAAATTTCAAGAATGTGTTACACAACTTGGTCTTAAGTCTATTGGCATCGGGAATGGATTACGTCTAGATGTTCCTACTAGATGGAATTCAACCTATATCAAGCTTGAAAGCGTTCTCAATTACAAATGGGCATTTGGTAATTTCCAAACAGAAGATGCAAATAAATTTTGCCCTTCGGTTGATGAGTGGAAAATAGGAGAAAAAATTTGTGAATTCTTGTTACCATTTTATGATACTACCAATTTGATTTTTGGCACATCCTACCCTACTTCCAACTTGTATTTTTTGCAAGTTTGGAAAATCCAATATGTTCTTCAAAAAAGTCTAAGTAGTGAAGATGATGTTATAAGGAGCATGGAGGAAAAAATGATGAAGAAGTTTGAGAAATATTGGGATGAGTATAGTATTGTGCTTGCACTAGGAGCGGCTCTTGACTCACGGATTAAGTTTTCTTCATAGAATTATTGTTACTCAAAAATTGATGAATTACTTGTGACCAAAAGCTAGAACATGTGAGGAGAAAATTGTTTATACTCTTTGAAAAGTATTCAAATTCAGTTAACAATGCCTCCGCTTCCAATGTCACAAGTATTGTCCCTAATCAATCTTCATGTTTGCCGATGGAACTCAAGGAAATAAATAAAAGTATGTTTGGTGTAAGTATATGTATATTTTAAATTGATAAATTACTTTCTTTTTATCGAACACTTTTTTAACTTGATCTTGTTTTTCTTTTCATGTATTGCAGTTGTCAAATATGATAGGAATTGAAAATGTACAAGGATCAACTCGCTTCTAGAGTTAGAAGCTCACAACTTGAGCTTTATTTGGATGGGCCAACTTTAGATTTTGATATTTATGAATATTTAGATGTTTTATAAGGGTGGAAGGATACTATGAACCACTGCTTCCTAAATCTATCCATAATGGCTTGTGACGTGTTGAACATTCCTATTACAACTATGGCATCTGAATATGCAGTTAGTATTGGTGCACATGTTTTAAACAAGTATAGAAGCAGTCTTTGGCCACAAAATGTCCAAGCTTTGATTTGTACTCGTAGTTGGTTGCATGGTTTTGTTAATGATGGTAATTTCTTTAATTTGAATGTATAACATTGCAATTATTATTTTCTTTAGAATCATTATCATAATATCATTTGTCAATTATTTATTTATTTATTTTTTGATTGCAATTTGTAGATGAGGATGTTGATGATGTTAATGCTACAACCTCAAGAGTGGAGTCATCTTTATCCAAGAGAGTATCAAATGTTCTTAATCTAGAAGATGATTGATTTAGTTGTTTATGTAACCTTGGTCTTTGACTTTAATTTGTGTTTGATGGTTATCAATTTATGTTTATGGTTTGATGGAATTGGAACTCATTGTTATGGAAATCGGAACTATTGAGTTATGTTATGGTTATGGATTAGACTTAGTGTTTGTGTTATGAAATATTGGATTTGAGTATTTGTGTTATGAAATATGGTTCATTGGTTATGGACTTTGAGTTATTATACAAGGATAGAACTTCGTGCTTGCTAGTTATAAAAGATAGGACTATTTCTTATGGTTTGTTTATTAATATTGTTTGAATTTCTGAACAAGAACTGACATCCTTGCATCTCACTTTGACTATTGAGAAACAGAGAGCCACAAATCACTACTAAAAATTACTTAAATAGCGACGGAATTTAGCGATGGAAAAAATTCCGTCTCTACTAGAGACGGAAATTGCAACGGATTTCATTAATTGAATTTAGCTACGGATTATAGAGACGGAATAATTCCGTCTCTAAATTATCCGTGACAAAGTCCGTCGCTAAATTACTTTATTTGTTGAAAAATAAATTTTTTATTAAATGAATTAGATAGCAACGGAAAATTTTCCGTCGCTAAGTTCTCTATAATGAAAGTTTTATTATAAAAATTCATAAGGCAAGAATGGAAATTTAATGAAATATATAGAGACGGAAATATTTCCGTCGCTAATTTCTTTATATATAAACAATTATTATAAAAATTTCCAACGCAGGAATCGAACTTAGAACTTTGTGGAAAATCAAACTCTCCACTTACCATTAAGCCATGCTTGGTTATAATGCTTATGTTTGTATATTTTGTTATTTTATAATTAATATAAGACTTTGATTTATTTCCCTCTTTCTTTTTACATTCCCCCTCATTCTCAATCTACCCTAAATTAAACACCCTGCTTCCACTGTGCTTCCTTTGAGCTGCCGCGGAACCACCATTATTGGATGTTGGCACTACTGCTCCTCCACACGACTTCAAGATCTATTGTAGAGCTTTGTCAATTCCAGGTGAGTTTCCATTTTGCTATACTTTTGCTTGTAGTTCGTACTTTGCTTCTGTGTTCTGCAAATCTACAAGCATTTTCTCACTGCATTTTCCCCCATTTATATCATTCCCAACACTGTCACATTCCCCCTTCTTCGTCCATCTTCCACAACCCCCAATATCAAATTATTAACTATGAAAGTTACTGCAAGAGTAACAAGGTTCCAAATTATTACCTCAGCAACAAATGGCCTTCTAAAATTGGTTTCACAATTACCTTTCTTAAGTCTGCCTGGTCCATTTTGTCTATAACATGGCTACAAAGGACTACGAATTGTAAATTGTAAAGGAAAAACCCTTCCAAGAACCAAATATTCAAAATAGAACCAGCAGTTATGCAATAATAATAGCCTAATTTTATAGGGTTCCACATTAAAACTTGGAACCCCGGTTTCTGACCGATTAAATAGGTAAGAAATGCCAAACAGTTTTTTTTTAAGTAAAGAAAAGAAAAAGAAGACATATGAATTGTATGAAAAAGAAAAGAGAGAAAAATAAAGAAAGCAAGAAAGCATGAAAGAAACGAAAAACAAAAAAATATATGTATAAATGGGGAAATGAGAAGGGAGAACTTACAGATTCGTTGGGGGTTGGCACAGAAATGTAGGGAAAAGTTGATGAAAGGAAGAATAGTGGAAGATCAAAAGGGAGAGGTTTGTGATTGAGGTTTCAGGTTTGAGAAGAAAGTTGAGGAAGAAGGGGGGGTTGGAGCAGGATGACATCATTGACATGAACATTGAGGGTCCTGGCTTCAGACAAGAGGTACGAGAGAAGCGGGAAGTCTGTGGGCCAAAAACGACACTCATTCATAGCAAAATGATTTTCAGCTTACACTTTAGCCCCTACCCCCTTTCTGTGGACCTCTTTTGCTGGGTCCATTTTCTTCATCTGAGTAAATATTGTTTATTAGCAAAATAAGATTAGAGTTAGACGAGAAAATTGGGAGTGAAAATCCAAGAACAAAGTAGCAAGTTCTAGATTCAGTACTAGTATTTCAATTTGGTCAAAAACTGAGTACTATTTCAGTGTGGGGGTGGCGTAAAGAGAGAAAGAGGGGAGGAAAAAGTAGAAACAAAAGATATGGAGAAAAAGAACTGATCAGAGAGAGATAGTGAGAGAGATTTGCAATATGTATTGTTAATATGTCATTAAAATATTCAATTTTTATCATAACTACTTTAAAAATCATAAATGTAATACTTATGCTTAGTTGATGGTTAATCCAACTATTAATCCAACAATGGCATTTTTACTTTTGATTTACTGAAGCTAACTATTAATCCAACTAATTTAACAACGTAGGTAGTTATAGTTATAGTGTACCCTAAAAAACTCACTAGTTTTTTGTTTGACATTTAAAAAAGTTATATATATATATATATATATATATATATATATATATATATATATATATATATATATATATATAAGGCATGCTAATATATTATTATTTAATATATGAATACGCATGCTAATATAGAAATGCTAATACATTGGGCCCTATCCAGTCCGAAAGGCCGTTGGGAAGGTGATTGACTGATTGCTGTGGAAAATGGCCAGAACGTGGCAATGTATTAACACTTAAATGACTGTATCACAATTATATTCCTAAAAGTGGGGAACCCTTTGTCGTTCCTTTTGTTGCAAAGCTTTAATTTCATTAGGTGCCTCTTGAGAATCAATGGACCCTAACATAATGAGCCTTGTGTTCAAATTGGTTAATTTCAATAATATGAAAGAGTAATGTTTGTTGTTGCACATAAAAAACAACCTACAGACTTAAATAATTCAAATTAATTCATTATTAAACTGATTTAACTACTAAAAATATATTTTAGTACTCAAAAGTAATTTAATAACACATTTATAATTAATATTCAACATTCTAATTTCATAACAAAGCATAAGAAAGTAATAAAGCATAAACAGTGGAAAATAGTGAGTTATGCTTTACTTCATAGAAGGTTCATAAATAGTGATTAGGACCAAGCACTTATTTGTGATATATCCATGTCATTTTCTTCACATAATTGTGATTTTGGCACTACAAATTATGCATTTATTCTTTAACCTCATATTGCTAAGTAAATTGGGGCATGCGATGATCTTTTTTCGTAACATGATACTGAAGTTAATTGATAGAGTAAGTAATTTAATAATTAGAAAATAAATATAAGCATAATCAAGTAGCCGAGTAAGAAAGAATCCAGACAACATTATTAGTATGACTAAGTTTCCACTTTCTAGATAGTGTGGTCACCATGTCACGGGCTTCTGCTACCACTTTGACTTGTATATAAAGTTGTTTATTCTTAATCCCTTTGCATTTTGAGTCGATTATGAATCTACATATGGCTACTAATGCATGCATTCTTTTTGAAGTTATATCTTTATGAATATACATATGTGCTTCTTAGATTGTACTTCTAATTTGGTTACTTGATGTTGTTTGATAGGATTTTTTATACTTCTAAAATGGAAATTCTTGAACATCGCAAGTGGATGGATAAAAGGATAGGTCCTGATAAGCATATTACAGATGAATTTATAGAAGGGGTTTTTGAGTTTGTTGAATTTGCCTGTATCCAAGATCAATATAGGCTAGAAGGGAAGTTGAGGTGTCCTTGTAAAAAATGTAAATGTAGGCAATACCAAGAAGTTGACGATGTCAAGGTGCATCTATGTAGTAAGGGGTTTATGAGTAACTACTACTACTGGACGAACCATGGAGAATCAATGCCTCCTATTCCTGCTGTAGTTTTTGATGATTCATACTATGGAGGTAATGGGTTGAGGGAAGACTTTAATAGGTTTGAGCAGATGGTAATGGATGCCGCTAGACCTTTAATTGGTACTAACATTGAGCAACAAGGATTTGGTTATGTTGAACAAATGAGTGAAGATCCTAACCCAGAAGCCAAAAAATTTTTTGATATGCTGACAGCTGCAAAAGCTCCCTTGTATGATGGTTGTGAAAATTACTCTGAATTGTCAGCTGCAGTTGAAGCTCTAAGTATCAGGTCTGACTTCAATAACTCTGGGAATTGCTTTAATCGATGGGTGGATTTCATGGGGAATGCATTGCCAAAAGATAATCGAATGCCCAAAAACTTGTATCGTGCAAAGAAATCAGTAGAACGACTAGCGCTAGGTCGGGTTAAGATTGATTGTTGCCCAAATGGATGCATGATTTACTATCCTCCTGAAGAGAATATAGAAAGTTGTAAATTTTGTGGTCAGGAGCAATATAAAAGAATCACTAGAAATGGTAAGGTTAAAGAAACTCCTTTGAAAAAAATGTGGTATTTCCCACTTGTCCCAAGGTTGCAAAGGCTTTATTCCTCAATACAAATGGCAACTCTAATGAGATGGCATCATGAGAGTCAGAGGGATTCAGGTTCCTTGTCTCATCCTCGTGATGGAGAAGCGTGGAGATGTTTTGATGAAACATATACTGAATTTGCAGAAGATCCTCGAAATGTGAGATTAGGGTTGTGTACGGATGGGTTTGCTCCATTTGATAAAACGGAAGGAATTATTCTTGTTGGCCTAATAGTTACCCCGTACAATCTTCCCCCGAAATGTGCATGCGGAGAGAATTTTTGTTCTTGAGTGCCATAATTCCTGGCCCTACGAATCCTAAAAGTAGAATTGATGTGTACTTGCGACCATTAATAGAAGATCTTAAAAAGTTATGGAATGAAGGTGTTCTGACATATGATGTGTCACTCAAACAGAACTTTATCATGAAGGCAGCTTTGATGTGGACGATTAATGACTTTCCTGCATATGGGATGTTATCTGGATAGATGACGATGGGAAAATTGGCTTGCCCGATTTGTATGGAGAGATCAAAAGCATTCACACTTCAACATAGCCGCAAAACTTCATTCTTTGATTGTCACCGACAGTTCTTGCCAATTGATCATGCCTATAGAAGGAATAAGAATGCGTTTAAGAAGGGATGTGTTGAGACTGGAGTACCCCCGCCTAGGCTGACTGGTGAGGAAGTGTGGGAAAGGGTGAGACATTTTCCTAGCATTGTTGAATCTGCAGGAGAACGCCCGATTGGGTACGGGGTTACTCACAACTGGACCAAACGTAACATATTTTGGGACTTGCCATATTGGAAAGCAAACCTTCTCCCTCATAATCTAGATGTCATGCACATTGAGAGAAATGTGTTTCTCAATATTTTGCACACAGTTATGGATACCAAGGGTAAGACAAAAGACACATTCAAAGCTAGGATGGATTTAATAGAATATTGTAGACGAAAGGATCTAGAGTTGCAGGATGTTGGAGGTGGAAAACTAAGGAAACCGAAAGCACAATACACATTAACTAAGCAACAAAGGTTAGCTGTTTGTGAATGGGTTAAACAACTTAAGCTACCAGATGGGCATGCTTCCAATTTGGGTAGGTGTGTTGACATGAGGGAAGCGAAGTTATTCGGTATGAAAAGTCATGACTGCCATATATTCATGCAGCGTTTACTCCCGATGGCATTCAAGGCTTTGCCGAAGTCCATTTGGAATACACTTACTGAATTCAGCAAATTTTTCACAGATTTGACTTCGTCATTGTTAAGAGAGAATAAATTGCGTGAGATGGAGCATAACATCCCAATTATTATGTGTAAATTGGAGTAAATATTTCCTCCAAGCTTCTTTGATTCCATGGAGCACATTCCAATCCATTTGCCATATGAAGCAAGAATTGGTGGTCCTGTTCAATATAGATGGATGTATCCCTTTGAAAGGTGAATTCACTTATCTCACTCTTTTAAATGAAATTCTCATAAGAGTATACAGGAAATTTTTAACTAATCAACTCAATTTTCAATTATTAGGTTTATACGTACCTTAAAAAATAAGGTCACAAACCAGTCTAAAGTTGAAGGCTCCATTTGTGAAGCTTATCTAGTAGAGGAGACTTCTACCTTCGCATCTTATTATTATCCACCTGAAATTCCTTCTAGGAGGACCAGATTGCCACGTAATGATGATGGAGGTGATGGAAGTTCAACAAATCCACCGTTGTCTATTTTTAATTATCCAGGACGCCCTGCTGGAAAACGTAACTGTACTACCTTAGATGAAAAGGAAATGAAAGCTGCCAGATTATATGTTCTTTTAAATTGTCCTGAGGTTGAGCCTTTTTTGGAGTAAGTTATCGAGTATATGCTAATTACTCATATCTTGTAATAATTAATACAAATCTTACATGATCTATGATCTATATGCAGAATGTATGCAGATATGTTACGAGAACTTGTCCCTGACATAAATGACTCAGAAGTAGACAAACAAATTTCCACATCGTTCCCCGCATGGTTTAAAGAACATGTATGTTAACTTCTTTCAATCATTTATAATATCACTTGTTCAGTTAAACTGATAAACAATTTCATAATATAAGTTCTCGATTCAAATAACATGATTGAAGACCATCTTTTGAGGAGCTTGGCATGGGAGCCACTTAGAAAAATCAATAAATTTACAACATATTTTGTAAATGGTTATAAATTCAACACAAGGTCTCAAAGTCATGGGATGGGTACGACAAATTATGGTGTATGTGTTAGAGGTGGTGGCTATGAGATGATGGAGAATGATTACTATGGGGTGCTAACTGATATTGTTGAATTGGAGTATACTGGACGACCCACCAAAAAGTTGGTCTTATTCCAATGTGATTGGTTTGATCCTACTCTCAATCAAGGGACAAAGATAGAAAAAAATTATGGGATTGTTGAAGTTAGAGAATCTAGGAGATATAAAAATTATGATCCTTTTATATTGGCACAACAAGCAGAGCAAGTGTACTATACAAAGTATCCTGAAGGCCAACAAGGGTGGTTATGTGTGATGAAAACTAAGGCACGAAGTATAATTCAAGCTTCAGAAACTAAGAAGCCCGAAGCTTATGATCCATACCAAGAAACTGAAGTCCCTATAATGCCTATGATAGTTTCAAATGATGATCTTCAACAAAGTCTTGTTGATATAACTGGTCCAACAGAGGAAGTTGAAAGAGAGTCTTTAAATCAAGTTGATTCAAAAGAAGAATATGAAGAGGTAGAACTTATAACAGAGGACGAGGAGGAAGAAGACGAAGAAGAAGAAGAAGAAGACGAAGACGAAGAAGAATAATAATAATAAGAAGAAGAAAAAACATTTTTTGATTAGCTTATTTATGTATCTTAGTTTGTATTATTATGTTTGTTTGTGAATTTCTTTAGCTTATTTAGATGCATGCATGTGAACCTCTTTAACTTTAGTTGCTTTAATACATGTGCTGGTTTTCTTTGTAACTTTAAACAAAATTAATTGCAATATTTCTTTACCACATGTATATAGATGGCAGATAACCATACAGGTAGAGGTAGAGGTAGAGGTAGAGGTAGAGGTAGAGGTCGGGGTACCTCTCAGACATCTAGCTTACCTGTCCCACCTCCACATCCTCCCACATCTAACTTACCTGCCCCACCTCCACATCTTCCCACATCTAGCTTACCTACCCCACCTCCACATCCTCCTACATCTAGCTCACCTACCCTAACTCCACTTCCCCTTGCATCTACTTCATCTGCCCGATCTCCACATCCCCACACGTCAGTTATTGCAGGTAGCTCTTCTTTAGATCCCCATGCATCATCCTCTGTTTTGCCACAAGTTCCACGCCCAGGGACCATAGATCCAGATGGCCTTATGTGGATTAGGCCTGGACCAGGAATGACGTAAGTACTTGTGACTTGTGCATTTTAATTTCCTATATTTTGATTTGTTATACACACACACACACACACATATACACACTTTATGACTATTTTTTTTTATAGGTTTGAACCTGAAGTTGGACCACCTCATGCAATCTCAAACATTATGAAATCTAAGTTTGAAGGGGCTTGGAAATCTTACCGTGAGGTTGATGACAGAGTTAAAGAGATGTGGTTTATTGAGTTTGGGGTAATGTATTTGCAATTGTAGTTATTGCTATGTTGATAGGACTAAAATTTTAAATTATTGTGATAGAATAATTATTGCTTTTCAATAATGCAAAAAAAATATAAGTGGCTTCCTGAGGATCATAAACGTATCAAAAAATCCTTCGACTATAAAGGATCTAAATTGCTTAAGAATGCATTGTGCAAGGTTCGTCATAATCAGGATAAAGGCAATTGGATTCCAACTCATGTACGGGAAGAGTTGGAGAGACAATGGCGGCAAGATCCAAAATGGTTGGAGAAGAAAAGTAAGAACACTCAGAATAGAAAATCTGAGGAGGGATTGTCAAAACATACTGGAGGCTCAATTCCTGCAATAGCGCATAAGAAGAAATTGGTGAATAACTTCCATCAAATTTGTGATTCGAGCTAATTAGGTTTGTCTTCACATAATATTATTTTTCCTTACATATTTCCAGAAACAACAATTGAAGAGAGATCCACGACATTGGGAGCTATTCACACGGCTTCACACACGCAAGGGGAAGTGGATATCCACCAAAGCAAAAAATATTGCTGTAAGTATAAATGCTACAATTAAATTTTAATATATAGTTAAGTTAATTTGCAAGCATAAATATTTATTAACAATTGCATTTATCAGGATGAATACCAGAAACGTATCAGTGAGAGGGACTCACAGCGGCCACCGGGGGAGGAAACTATTGACATCAACTCTGACAACAACATCTACTTGGATGTTGTTGGAGGCATTAGCAGCAAGAAACGCATCTTTGGCTTAGGATCTGATGCTGCTTCTCATGCATCATCTTCCTCTGCATCTGCTGAAGGTTGTTCACAGTCGGAGATGGAAGCGATGAGGAGTCTGGTTGCAAGTCTCAGTACGCAGGTGGTGGAACAGGGAAACTTAATCAACACAATCCTACAACGCTTGAACGCATTTACTAGTGGCTCACAAGCTACAGGCAGCGGTCACGAGGATAATCCACTTGGTGATGGGGTTGGTGATGGGGATGAGGATGAGGATGACTGTGATATTTTTCCTCCTGATGTTTGATACATTGACTTCATATTTGTTTTGATAAGGAACTTGTATAACTTAATTTATTTTTATCTTGATCTTTTGAATTATATTTTTATTTTGATCCTTTGAAATGTTTTGTGGCATGACATGATAATGATATTTTTAAATTTTGAAAATTTGTTGTTGTATTATGGATTGGACTGTTGTAATGTTGTGTTGTATACAGGTTTAAATTATATAAATGGAGTGTTTAAAAATTAAAAAAAAATAAATTAAAAATTTAGTTCACCAGCGACGGAAATATATTTCTATTTCCGTCGCTAACAACCATATATTCACACTGTATTTTCAGCGACGGAATATTTTTCGTTGCTATAACAGTCGCTACAATAATAATTTTATAATAATTAACAACTTTGGTTACGGATTTTAGCGACGGAATTTTATTAATTAGTGACGGAAACATCCGTCACTATTTAGAGACGGAATTATTTTTTCGTCGCTAAGAAATTAGCCACCAACGATTACGCGACAGAAATCTTTCCGTGACAAATTCCGTGGCTAATAATTACAGCGACGGAATTTAATGAATCAACGACGGAATATTTCCGTCACTGATTAACAAATTTTTAGTAGTGAATGAAAGCTTAAAGAGAATGAAGGTTACCTTCCTTTCTCTTCTAGCTTTTTTGTTTTCTAAATGCTAGCCTAAACATTGTTGTCTCATTGTTTTTGTGTCTCTTTTTATAGTATTTTTTTATACTTTTTTTTTTGTTTTTTAGGTGGGTAGCCTACCAACCCACCCATTTTTTCTCATTTTATCCTTTATGCGTGTCAACCCACCAACCAACCAACCCATTCTAAAACGGGGTAAGTTGGCTCTTCCAACCCATTTCTCAAAATAGGTCAACCCACCCCGCCCCGTATTTTGGCGAGTTGAGGCGAGTCAGGGCGAGTTAGCCTGTTTTGCCAGCTATAAGTGAAATGGACTTATATTTTATTTACTTTCCTCAAAGAAGTGTCTAAAAAATAATAAAAGTGGCCCGGACAAAATTGGTTAGTTACAGGGCTACTTTGCAGGGGTAAGTCTTACTCATGTTTTGCGCCAAGCAAATGGCTATGCAGACTGGCTTACTAATTCTAGTGCTCCTGGGGATGATGAGCTGTTGTTACTCTCTTCTCTGCTCATGAGTTTGTCCCCCTTGTTGTTAGCTGACAATATGGGAGTTGTGTTTTCTAGGCTCTACTTTCTTTGATAGATCAGTTGTACCCAAAAAAGAATGATAGTTTAAATTAGGAAAGTGATACGTGTTAGTACGAGATTTAGTAATAAGTAAGAAAAATTATATTTTAATAAAATTAAGGAAATAATACTACAAAAAATTATATAATATAATAAACTTAAGAAATTAATGTTCCTATTAATGAATATTGATTCTGATTAATTAAAAATATTACTCTAGGTCGGATATAAAAAGAAAATATTCCTATAGGACATTATCAAGCATTTAAATTTTATGAATAAAGTCAATTTAGAAAAGATTGATATTGATTAATTGAAAAATCAATATTAAATAATCCATGTAGGATATATTGTTGAATTCTTTTTGATTTTAGAAAATAATTTTCTATCTAATATTCGTATACTCATAATTGGTACATTAAAACCTTGATATGATATGATATGATATGATATGATATGATATATATATTGCGAAATTTTGATATGAGATATTGGCCAACATTTAAATTTAATTAATAAAATCAATTTAAAAAATTGATATATTATTGTATTATTTCTTGATAATTAATTAAAAAATCAATTTATAATTCAATTAAGATTAGAAAGCTTATTTTTTGAACTATAAATTGTCTAAAGAAAAATCATGAAAACAAATTAACAAAGACATACAATTGAAGAGAAGAGGGTGCTATGATTGTTTGATTTTAGTATTAGAAAACTTGATTGGAAAATCAAGTTTTGGATTGCTTCAACAATATTGAGATGATTGTGCAAGATAAGAAAGTATGTATGCTCCTTATTTTAACATATAATGCTTGTTATGTATGTGTTTAAGAGCAAGTAATTTATTATTTAATTGATATTATGGTATTATGCATTTGTTTTTGTGTTGGATACTTATTGTTAGTATTTGTTTATTTTTGTGATTGATAAACTCATTTTTTAATGAGGTGTTAGTTAGTTCAGCTGATAAAAACCTCTACAATTGGTTGCGAGGTCTTAGGATTAAATCTTGCCTTCACCCATTTGCGTCACATGAGCAAATTAAAGTCCCCAAGTATAGCGTGTGTGTGCAGGGGCTTGGGTGTATGAGTTAACTACCAGTTGAAATCTGTAAGGTTTTCCAATGATCCGCTATCTAATGATAAAAAAAAAAAAAATCATGCTTATAAAATTATTTTAGACTACCTACTAGAGAAGATAAAAAATTCATATTATTAACCAGATGAAAATCAAAATAAATTACTCCAACAAGGATGATTTTTCCTTTTTTTTTCTAAAAGGAAGACAATTGTTAAAATCATAATATCAAAGGTTTATATCTCAATGATTTAGTTCATTCACAAAATCAAAGGTTTCTTTTTTATTTAAAAAGTTTAAATCTTTGCTTGTCATTCCTTAATTAAATCATGGGGAAGACGCTTGTGTTTTTTTTTTCTTTTGTTTTTCTTACAATAGTAGAACTACCTATTGACTAAGGGTGCTCATTGGGTGGGTTTTGTAGCATTTTTTAACTCAACTTGGTCATCAATCTAGTGGTTGGGTTGATGGATATTTTTTTGCTCTTCAACTCAACCCAACCTGACCAGTTCAAGATTGGATTAGGTGGGGTCAAATCTGTGAGTTTGATATGTATTGAAAAAAATTTCTCCTACTAAAATAAAAGTTGAAATACAAAATTAGAAATTTGTTACATATATCGCATCTTAATTAAAAGTTACATACGTCCTAAATAAACAAAAAAGACACATTATTAGTCTTATACAAACATAATAAGTATCAATTAAGTTAAATAAACATAATAAGTCTTCCTAAGTTAATTAACATAAGTCTAAAAATAAACTAAAGTAAATTAATAGATCTCAAAAGACATAAACAACAAATCACATTAGCTAATTGAAATCTATTTTGTCACATATATAGATTGACATAATTATTTACTTCATTCTTAATTTTTTCAAGATGCCCTTTGTCATCAAGCAATTCGTTTTATTAGAAACTTAAAATGCTCTCATGGCTGAACGACTTTTGTTTAGAAAAAAAAAATTTACTTGGGCGGGTTAGGTTTATGCATGTTAACACTTTTCAAACCCACTACCCGACTCATATCTTGTGAGTTGGAGTATTTCTGAACTCAACCCCAACTCACGGACCCAAACCAACACATGTTTTTTTATTTAAGTTAGGTCAAAGTCCGTAGGTTTGTGGATTGACTCACCCCGTTAGATACTCCTACTATTGATCATGGATGGTTACTATATCGATTATCCAATATGTTTTGAGAAGAAGCGAAGTAGATGAGAGAAGTCTAATGAAGTAGATGATAGATGAGATCTTGACTCTGATGCTATACAGAATTTTAACTTAAAATTAATTAGTATTAAGTGAAGTAATCTAATAAATATATAAATTATATCTAAAAAATAAAGATAGGTAATATAAGACTTTTGACATCAAATAATAATAGTAATGTCACTTTTGTCATCAAGCGAACTCGTTCATAAAAGAGACAAATAGACTTAGAGATTTGAATAATAATAAAATAATAATAATTTAATGCTTTTAAGATATATTTTTGCTATGTGTTTCAATAGACTTACATGAAACAGAATCTTGAGCATGTGCAATGGCTGAGTCCAGACTGCAAGAGCATAAGTTCCTTCAATTTGTCTTTTTTTTCTTTTCTTCTTTTCGCTTTGAAAACTCTTTTATTAATTCATACTAATCCAAATCTAGAAAAAGAGAGAGAAAGAAAAATAGTTAAAATTTTATCATAATTTAATTAAATTTAATGATAGTTATTTGATGAAATAAAGAAACTAATCATTCATTCAACTATAAAAAAAATTGTCAAATCATTCTTTTAAAAATTATAATATTTTTTAAATATTTAACATTTTTAGAAAGCAAAGTTGAAGTAGGATATAAATTAATTATATTTTTGGTAATCTTGCAACACAATATAAAATATTTATATAGAAAATGAAGTTGATACATTATTTTTTTATATCTTTTTTAAATAGATGTAATTAAATAAAAATAAATAAATATAATAAATGATATTAAAAAATATAAATATATATATATATATATATATATACACTATTTAAGATAAGAATATCAAATTTATATTTATATATTCAAAGATAACATAATATTACTCAGTCATCTTAACGTACGTGGTACGTCTTCACCAAAGCACGATAAGGGACACTGATAATTTGAAGTTTGTATGCTCTTGGAGGGATAGAAATCATCTGCAGTCCATTTCATGTCTCATTCACCGTCCCCCAATCAGAATTTGCCACTTCAATTAAAAATGACACATCATTTAACGCTGTTAACTCTCTATCTTCCTGTTTCCTGACTTCCTCGTCTCCATTTCGAACTTTTTTCCTATCGCACTACACTTCCATTCTCCATTTTCTTCTTTCTGGGTTCTCACATTCACATTCATTCTTCTTCATGCCTCCCACCCCTTCTTCCAAACCAAACCACTCCACCGAAGACTCCATACTCAAAGCATCACCTCAACTTCAATGGCCTCAAAGCACCACCACCACACCCATCTCCCAATCCCAATTCTGCTGCCACCAACAAGGATGCCCCTCCTGAACACCCAGTTGAAGTCATTGCCAGAATTCGTGACTACCCGGATCGAAATGATAAGCCTTTATTGGTTCTTCAGACCAGTTCCAACTTAAGGTCTATCCAGGTTCAAGCTTGAACTGTTGCTTCTTTCCCATTTGAAGACCTCAGACACCACCGCTTGATGTTATAATAAAATTAAATTTTGAATCATTGATCTATTGTTTCTTTCCCATTTGAGAACCTAACACGTTCCAGCCACCGCTTGAACAAGCAAAAACCCCAGATACAAAGAACTTTAAATTATAGTATAGTATGGCAATACTACAAAGTTGAATGAAGAGCCAATAAGTACTTTAATTAAATCCAATTAATCCCGTTTTTAATTTGGTTTTCAAACTATAGGATGAATGAAGAGCCAATAAGCACACCTACGTAACATAGGCAAGCAAATCGTAGGGATTCTGTGTGTTGAGGGACGATGGTTTGGCTGCGTACAGCAGGGGCTGTGTGTGGAACAGGTTCTGTGTTGAGGTTTGTCGCCGTTTGCTGGGCTCTATGGCCTTGCCTACTGTGGTTGCTACATGTGTGTTAACAGGGGTGACAAAACAAGAGAATGGAAAGTTAAGTGTAAAAAGATGAGGGGTCTTTTTTAATTGAGTTGGTAAATTCTGTTTGGAAAGATAGGAAATGAGACAGAAAATTAGAACACGTGATTTTTATCTTGTTCGAGAACTAATTATTTTTTATAAATATATTTTTAATTATTTTAAATATAATAATTTTTTGTTTTAATCCTTTATTTTTTAAACTTTAGAAATGAATACTTTAAAAAAAAATTCTTTTCTATATGATCATCTATTACATCTTTGTTAGATGTTGCTATTCTTTACCTATTTGAAGTCCTAAATGGAGTACAAGCATCCTACCTAGATCTAATGGATGCTAAGGTAGATATTAAAGGGACTAAAAAAATTATTATATTTAAAATGATTAAAACAAAAAAAATCACTATATTTAAAGATAATAAATACATATGTAATTTAGGAGTTATTTATCGTCAACACACTAACCATAATCTCTATCTCTTATACACAACTTTCTTTAACTCCACCTCTAAATACAATTTTCTTCAACTTAGGAATCACACCTCTAAGCAACTTATCAACCTAAAGTCTATCACCTAGGTCACGGTGATCATGTTTTGTGTTGAGTGGTGGTGGTTCTATGAGTTCCATAGCTAACACGAAGGGAAGAAAATTTTTGTGAGCTGGTAGTAATGACCACTGGCGAAGCTTAAATAAAAAATTTAGAGGGCCAAAGTGAATGTTTCATATGTAAATTTTTCGTTCTTTTGCCCATTTGTCCTTCTATTAAAAAAATGCACCTAATCTTATATTTTTCATCTTTAAATATTTCATGAAAAAACTTTCACCTACAAAATAACTTGAAATTCTTTGTATAAGTCAACAAATATTGCAAATAAAATAATAAACTAGCACTATAAGAAAAATATTTTATATAGTGAACACAACAAATAATAGACAATAAAAGAACAAGCTTATTACTACAGGAGAAAGGGATATTACGATATCTTGTAACTAATAAACAATGAGATAATAGTCAAAATTTATCATAATCACACAAAAATGGTGATATTATTATACACACATTATTTTTAAGAAAAAATTGATATTGAGCAGGGGACATGGTCCCCATATGTCTTGAAAAAGCTTCGTCCCTAACTGTAGGTGTTGTTTGATGGTGTGGACGAATTTGAGGTGTGGTGCTTTGGTGCTTGATATTGATAGCTTATCTCTAGAATCATGAAACAAAGGCACACATAGTTTATGACGATGGTAGCTTCTATTCCATGAAGGTTATGAATTTGGTGGCTAAGTGGTAGCTCCAACGATGGTATGAGGGTGTTGAAAGGACAATCTTGAAGTGAGATGGATATCAAGTGGGTGGTTATGGGGGGTTTGGTAGTTCAATTGGAGGTTAGGTGAAAATGGATTTTGTTGGGTAGTACATATCTTCATAGTTTGTGTTGTATTTTTTATTATAAAAGTGTTGTAGTAGTGATAATTTTTAAAGCTTTGGGTAGTTTGAAAGTTAATTACTTAATGTTTCACGGTGATAGATTTTAGGTTGGTGAGTTGTTTAGAAGTAGTGTTTTTGAGTTGAAAAAAATTGTGTATAGAAATAGAGTTTTCTAATTTGTGTGTTGATAATCAATAAGTTTCAAATTAAATGTATATTATTCATCTAAATATAGAAATTTTTTGTTTTAGTCTCTCTAAATATATATATATATATATTTTTTTAGTATATCAAATTATAATTATTTTTTATTTTAGTCTATTTAATAGTCATCTCTGCATCCATTAAAATCCACGAAGAATTCTTACCCTTCACATAAAACTCCACGTATGCATATAACAGTAACTTCTAATGGAGATATAACAGAAAAACTATATAGGAAAGAAAAGACTTTTTAGAAGACTCATTCCTAAAAATTTTAAAATGAAAAATAAAAATAAAAAATCACTATATTTAAAAAAACTAAAAATATATCTAAGTTTATTTTTTTCTAAGAGCATATCCACCATTACTTATATGTATGGACACATGAAGTCAATAAAAGTTACATGCATTCAAAAGTCACATACATTCTAGGGTGGAAATGCTCCTCAAGAAAAACACTTTCCTCCCGAGCTAGAAGAATTTATCCACCGACAATATTGAAAAGTTCAGATACCTAATTAACAAGTACATATGTACGTGTCTTTGCTTAGATGCTTTGGTTAACCCAGACAAATACAAATGCTTTCAAATTTGCTTTGTTGTTTCTCTCTTTCTCTCCGCCACTCTCTCTCTCCATGTGATGTAACATGCATGCGATGGGGATATTTATGCTCATCATGTTGAGATTAACTTATGCCGTAGGACCAAATATAAAAGCTAAAGGTATATCCTATTAGCCAAAGTGAGTGGATGGTGCGTATGGGAGCTTTGTCATGTTTTGTACACAGACTAGAATGGAATTTATTGGGTTAGACTATCGACTTTGTTAGGTTCCACACTTAATTTTTCTTGTGCATGATGCTGACTTCAACTCGCAAAGACACGGTAATGTGAAAGAGAAAAGGCGAGAAGATTAATGGGAATATAATTGCCATTGGATGCGTGGCAGGTGGGAAAAGAAAGAGACCCTTTTCTGTATAACATAATTCCATAACAAGAAACATATTTGTACGAAAAGAAGTTCACCACTTTTGTATCAAACTTTTTCAAAGTGTTCAATCGAGTTTCATCTGAACAGTTGAGAAGAGCATCCCCAAGCAGTTACTCATTATGGGTCAAATTGAAGGAAAATCAAAGGGCTGTTGTCACTTGCCCATAAACTAATTAAATTAAATTTATTCCATCAATTAATTACGTTCACCTTTTAGGCTTTTATACTTTTGGAAAAAGCTTTCTCCTTTTTTTTTTTTTGATAAATAAGCTTTTCTCCCTTTGATGATTAGTATGGGACAAAGTTTTGTTTGTTACTGTGTGCTATTACTATGCGAGTCAGCGTCTTCTTTAACCTTAGTAGCCTCGTTTTTTTAGTTTAAACAACCATTTTAGTTCCCTCAACACATAAGGAATATCAATTTGGTCTTTAAAATAATTGATATCAATTTAATCTTTTAATTATAAAAAATAATATCAATTTAATGTTTTAAAAAAATTAATATTAATTTAATCTCTTAATTATAAAAATAATATTAATTTAGTTTATCAATTACAAAAAATAACGTCAATTTAATTTTAAAATCCAAAACTCTATTAATACTATTCTTGTTGTCCGTACATAAAAAGATTATTTTAATATTATTTATATAATTAAAAAACTTAATTAATATTTTTTAATAACTAAAATAATATTAATATCTTTAAAGGATTAAAATAAACATATTTTTCACGTAAAAAAGTATATTTTTTAATATATTATTATGACTTTGATGCGGCCGTCTCTCATTGTCAGTGGTGGCCGACCTACAATACTTGTTGCGTTTTTCACTTTTCTCATAAGTTTTAAAAGAATCTCATCAAATTAGGGATTAGGGATAAGGCAAATTATAAATATTTAATTTTATTTTCTTTTTGTTTAGGTGGAATTTTGTTTACGTTAAAAATCACTTATGCATTGTTTGGATTAAGAGAAAATGGGAAGAAAGAAGTTACGTGGAGAAAAAATGCAGAGAAATTGTACTCTTCTCTGTCCTTGGATAGGTAAGAAAACAAGTGAGAAAGAAAATTATACTTTGCAGGCCCACAAAAAAGTTCTCCCCAACAATGGAGACAAAACGTGAGAAACTCTACTTGGCACAAAAATTGAGAACAGAGAAACTACATCAAAATATTTTAATGTTTTTATTAAGGATAGTTATGAAAAATAGAATATTAAGTAAGGAGAAATATGGAAAGTAAAATAATTAAATATTATTTTTTATTTTCTTTCTTTTTATTTTTTCTTCATTCAAATACAATATTTTTTTCTATATTTTTCTGCACTTTTCTATTTATTTTCTCCCTTCTCTTCCTTTCTTTCCATTTGTTTTCTCATCCGAACAAAGGATTAGTAAGTTTTGATGTATTTCTTTATACTGTTCTAATATTTTTATTATTAATAATATATACATTTTTTTATACTCATTTTAATATTATTTATTATATTTATTTTTTATTATTTTTTCTTATTAAATATGAAACTTTTAAAAAAGTGTTAACAATTTATATATATCTAAAAAAGTGTATAATAATCTTTTTCATTCTTTATATATATGCAACGGTTCAATTTACATAAGTATAACTTAAAATGACTCTTACATCATTAAAAAATTATTAAATAAATTTCTCATAAAATCTGTCTTTGGATTAGAATTGGATTGAAAAATCCTATTATATAGATTAAATTTATAAAATTTTACATTAATATAAAATTATTTAATATTTCATTAATATATATTAATATTAATGTAATATGTATCACGAGACGGCCCTCATTTTTTCTTCCCTTTGTGGTATTCTCCTTTTCATAGTGCGTTGGTCCCCTCTTTTAGGTGTTTTGCTAATAAGAGTTGTTGTCTGTATCATTCGACAGTAACCTTCTCCATTTTCTTTCTTGCTTTTCATATTGGTTCAATTTTTCCAAATAAATGTTTTCAAATCTTTTGGATTTGTGATTTTCTAAATAAATCTAGAGAGTTTGCCTTTATAAATTTATCATATTTACTTATTGTTATGGTAGATCTTGAATTTTTAGCTTTGATTATCTTATATCAATTATATATGTCTTAGTCTTATGAAGCAGCAAAAGTTTCATATTTACTGAGATAAGATATGTGATATTCTTTTTAAATAAAAATAGTGTCAATCTCTATAATAAAATATGCGTCATCATTGATAATATTCAAATCATGATTAAAGCTACAAATCATGTGTTATTTTTTGGTACAGATTGTATATATTTTTTCACTGATAAATCTATTGATTTTTATTAATATTGTAAGTGCCGTTAGCTTTTATTTTAATAAATTTTTTATTTTATTGTAAAAATATCAATGTAATATATACTTTTAAAGTATAAATAATAAGAAACACTTGATTATTTTTTATAAATGTTAAACTTTTTAAAGATTTGACACAAATAATTTAAGTAATGAATAGTTATAATTTAACAGATTTAATAAAAATCACATACTATAAAAAATTATTAAATGATATAAATATATCAAGGTTTATATTAATATAAATTAATTCTTCCCATATATATATATATATATATAAAAAGATACTTTTGACTGTTTACTCGAGGATGGTTAATGAATTCATTAAAAAACATAATACTTTTATTATATTTTAGTATATTTAATAAACTTAGAAATTAAAAAAAATAAACAGAAGCTGAAGTACTAAAAATGTATAATTAATGTTTTTTAAAGCTATAGTTTTGTACTTTTCAAAAACAAATTTTTACAACATTAAAAAGCTGCTCAAATTAACAATAATACTTTTTAAAGTTTATATTCAAATATTAAAAAACTTATTTTGTTAAAAAAATTAGGAAAAATATAAAAAGATATTTTATTTTAAAAAACTCATCTAAACTAACCCTTCGTTTGGTAAATTTTTCTATTCAATTTTTAAAACTATTTTATTTAAGAATTTCAAATATTGTTCCCAAAAATTTCAATGGAAATTAAATTTTTTTATGAAGTTTTTGTAAGAAACTTATTATATACCTTGATTTTCATAAAAAAAAATCCATTGAAACACTGATGAAAAGAAAAATTCTGTAAAAAAAATTCACCTTTTATATTGCATATCATTATTTAATGTTTTCACTCATGGAAATGTATCAATATAATGGAATTATATCTCTTTGAAGACAATAAATGAGAAAACGTGCCCATAAACTGATAGCTCATGTGGTGTTTCCTTCCCCACTTAAAGTGGAGATTTAGGGTTGAATTCCCCAAACTCCCAGAAATTATCGCATGTTATTTGAGCGTTATTTAAAATTATATTCACAATATTTTAATTTTGACAATTTATTATTTATTAATTATATGATTTACTACTAACTTACATATTTATTATTCAAAAAAAGAGTATAAAATTACTCTGAACTTTTATTTTTTGCAAATCATTACAATAAACTTAAAAATCTTCTTAATTAATCTCTAAATTTTTACTAATAATCCAATAAATTCTTTTATTAACTATCTGTTAAATTACTAACGGAGATGCCACGTGACATCATCCTACCCATCCAAACTCATTAAATTTGGACCGTTGAATTTTTAATTAATTACAACATCATTTTTTAATTATATTTTACTCTTAACAAATGAAATAAAAAACTAAATTATTTTAAAACAAAAATGAAATTAAAAAATATAATTAAATAGAAAAATGAAATTATTTCATGGAAAACAAATTTCATTTTTTTGTTTTTAAATAATTTAGTTTTTTTATTTAATTTGTTAAGAGTAAATATAATTAAAAAATAAAGTTTTAAAAAATAAAAAAAATCAACGGTCCAGATTTAATGAGTTTGGATAGGTAGGATGATGTCATGTGACATCTGCGTTAGTGATTTAACGGATGGTTAATGAAAGGATTTGTTAGGTCATTAGTTAAAGTTTAGGAATTAATTAGGAAGATTTTTAAGTTTATGGTGGTGATTTGTAAAAGGGTAAAAATTCAAGATGACTCTATGAGCACAATCTTACATGGCGCTCTAGGAGTATGCAATAATTTCTCCTCAACTCTCCCTTTGCTCTCCAAAAAATTCCAGCTAGAAAAAACCAACTTTCCTTACTATATATTACCCAAAAAAATATTTGAGAAAACGTGCTTGCTTAAACAATTTGGGATCCTCTGCCAAAGCTAAGGGGAGTGAATCGATGTAATCGCTGTCTTTTCCATTGCATATTTGTGTATCAGTGGGTTTTAGTGTGCAAAGCACTCCTCAATAGTTTTTGGCCTATCTTTCCATGTTTGTTTGGAGAAGGCTAATATAGACCATCAACACTTTTGGTGCATGGATGCACCAACATTTTTACTTGTGAGGATCGATTGCCTGGTTTTTTTATTTTTTATTTTTTTATACACTCATTAATCTTCTCCACCACCTCCTCCCCCTTCACCTCTCCCACCACTGTCTGAACCACCACCCCTACCCCAATATTGCACCACCACGTCATAGTCACAACTGTCGGATCTATGCCACCAATTGGACTCAGACCCAACAGCATCCATTGAATCCCAAAGCCTTTCACCCAACTAGATCTTCCCCAGGCCACACCACTGCGCGCAAGCCACTAGCCACCATTGTGTCCTAAAAGCACCAGTCGTCACTACGTCAGCAGTCTCTGCTACATCCCCATCACCTTGCTGCCTAAATTTGCAAGTCCTGCTCGAGTATTGTGGGGCCTTCGGTGAGAACATTTACGAGTTGGAACCGGAGGCTTCGATTCTTCGGTAGAGGTGGCTTGTGGGTACTGGGTCATGATGGTTTAGTGGCTGGCGAGATCTGATGGTGGCTGGACAGAGGTCGTGCAACAGTGCATTGGACAATAGTGTGATGGTCCAGTACTGGGTCGTGGTTGGAGCACAACGGAGGAGTACGAGGTTGATGCGATCACAGGTTCGGGATCAATAACATAGTGGCAGGTTGGGTGGTGCATGATGGACTGGTGGTTAGGGATCACGGGTTCCGTGGTTGTGAGGGGATTGCGGTGCGCAGACATGGTAGCCAAGCACAGACTGGAATCCATCTGACTTCATCCTCTATCACTGCCATCGGAAACATATTAGCACAGACCAAAGGGTGCCTTTGTTGCCGACCATGCGCTCTCCTCCACAGCCGTTGCGGATTTTGCCAAGGTGGTAGGTGGGTGGGTGACAGCGAATTTATGTCAAAGAAAAAAAACTTACAGAAACGGTTGCCTACTTTTGATCTTGATCCTTGATTTTTTTAATAATAAATTAAGGACTCATAATCAATGGTGCATCAATACGCCACAAAGCTAATGGTCCATATCTGCCTTCTCCCTGTTTGGAAGTGACTTTGGGGCTTTCCCGTTTATTTCTTTTGTGAAATCAATGATTAACTATCTTTTGGTAAAAAAACAAATCAATGAGAAAACTCTCCTTTCAAAATTTTGTAATTGTCCGCTTTATTTTGTTTAGACCCTGATAGAAAGGTAATAGTAATTTCTTCCAAAATAAAGATTGGCCAGTCCCTTAGACTTAGAATTTTAGTAGTTGAACAGGAATAGTGTGGACTATGGATTACCGAATTGTGGTTCATTTTGTTTTGATTCCTTTCTAACTGTGTATTATTATTTTAGCTTTGTTGGTCATCCTTGCGTGGATGAGTTCTGGATTTTCACCGTTTTCTATTGTTAGTCATGGCAACCATTACCCAATAGGGGGGTGAATTGGGTGATGACTTGTTTTAATGCAACTTTGACAAATTATACATTTTGAATAACTCAATTAATAAATGCAGCGGAATAAGTCTAATAAATGTACAACTATTGAGGATTACTCAAATACAACTTGAGATATATGATGAACTAAGTGAATAAGCTAGATATCAAGTTGTAACAATCAAAACATCAAGATATGCAATAGATAAATATATTTCACCAAATACTGAATTTAAATAGTGTAGGGAAGAGAGAATCAAATTCAAGAATTTATCCTGGTTCAGCCACCAACCACTTGTGGTCTACATCCAGTCCTCAAGCTTAACTTGAGATTTTCTTCACTATCTCCTAGACTTCACGAGTGCTAGGAAAACCTTTGTACATACAAGAGCACTTCTCACACCTTAGGATACCTCACCCTTGTGTTAGAACCTCCAATTCTTCAAGCTTCACAGGTGCTTGATAACCTTTACAATGAAGAGCACTCACAACACCTTTGGGATACCTCACCCTTTGTGTTTGAGTCTCACTACAAGGGATATCTCACCCTTTTCTCTCTTAAAGGATACCTCACCCTCTTATAATGATTTCAAAGTGAAGAGAAAGAATAGAAACTCTCACAAGAGTAGATATACAACTTGAAGAACAAAGTATGGATGATAGAAAACTCTCTCAAGAGTGGATAATAAAAATTGAAGAACAAAGGAATAGAAGGATTTTGTAATAAAGAGCTCAAAATATGATTTTAGTGATTCAAGGATCAAATCAAGTGTTCAAGAGGTGTATATGCTTCATACAACACTTATATATAGAGCCCAAGTGATAAAATAGCCATTGATAGTGTTTTATAATGATTTTCTATGAAAACTAGCCGTTTATAGCCGCTAGAAACGTTCCTGGGTACTTGGTAATCGATTACAAGCTTCATGTAATCGATTACAAGCTTTCTGGGCACTTTGTAATCGATTACACACTTTATGTAATCGATTACACAGCTTCTGTCAACGTTGTAATCGATTACATGACTTGTGTAATCGATTACATCATTTCTAATTTTGAAAACTGATTTTAAAAGGTCATAACTTCTTCATTTCTTATCCGATTAAAGTGAATGACTACTCATTGGAAAGATCTTTGAGTCTATTTTCATATGAAAGAAGTTTCAGAATAAAACTCAAAGTATTTTGAAAGATATGATCAAAATAGTAACCAAATATTAGATTTTCAAAACTCAAACTTTAATTGGTCATAACTTTTTCGTTTATTATCCGTTTAAAGCAAATGACCATTCATTGGAAAGATATTTGAGTCTATTTTTATATGAAATATTTCAAAATTAAATTCAAAGTATTTTAAAAGTTATGATCAAAATAGTAACCATATATCAGTTTTGTAAAACACAAATTTGGCTATTTTTCACAAATTTGAATTACCACCAAGACTAGCTTTCCAAAAATAGTTTGTTAGGCATTTAAACATGTAAGCACCATTTTTAAAGACTTAAAAACATATTTGAGCTCTTTTCTTGTAAAACCTCTATCTTTACATAGGAGAAAACCTAAAAGAAAAATATACCAATTCTAGTCCTTAGGCTTCTTGATATAATACAAGCTTCCACAAATTTCTTCTCTTCAAATCTTGCAAATTGCTTGGAACATCTTTATCATTCTCATTCTTCTTGAGTTAAGCATAATTGTGATCTTTTGCTTTCTTGTTACAATGCTCATTCTTGGTACTTGGACTATCCTACAAAGTATTACTCACTTAAAACAAGCATAGTTAGTCCAAATTCATAACTCAATATCTTCATATACATTATTCATAAATGTATAATTCTAGTTACTCTAACATGCATATAAGAAGAGCCAAATCCAATGTTAATTTAATACAACTCATATAACATATTATTAGATATATTTTATGATGAATGTTACATATTTCTCATTGCATGATGATTAAGTAAAATATAACTAGATAAAGTACATGATCATGCATGTTACAATATATCACATCAAGCACATCCATATAACATGATCAATATTCTTTTATGATGCATTTGTCATCTATAAAGCACATCTATCAAGGATAAGCACCATTCTTTTTGTCTTGTATTTGTCATCATCAAAACTCAATATATTAAATCATTGGGGCAAACTTATTTCCACAATCTCTCCCTTTTTGATGATGACAAATCACCAAAGAAAATTATGTTTTAGCAATATACAAGAACAGATATTCATGTAAGCATATCAAATAATAAGCACACGGAACATATTTTTCTTTCCAATTCTCTCTCCCCCTATTTGACATCAACAAAAAGGCTTAGGAAGGAAATATAATATTTTCTTTCCCTATAGATAAAACTCATGTTGTCAAGAAGGGTAGGATCTTCTCAATGAAAGAGTCAAAAGATATGAAGTTTAAGAAAGTTTACATTCTTTCATTGATAGAGGGAAATACAACAAGAGATGATTTTTGCTGACATGTTGATAGTATTAACAATAAAGCACTTCATGTCAAACAATGATGTAAGCCAAGAAATATAAATAACAACTTAAGAACTAGGCTCCCCCTCAAAATATGCATATTATCAAAATATTAAACATAATAGTTTAACATAGTTATGCATATATTCTTAGTCAACAAGGATATGGAAGAAAGATATATAAGATACGCTCCCCTTTATTGAAGCACAAGATAGATAAAGGGAAATATGTATACCAAAACCATATGAGCACATTATCATAAAGTAAAGTAAGGCAAAGATACATATTCTTAATCCCTCAATCAAAAACTAGTTTAAAACTTCTCCCCCTTTCAAAAAGAATAATAACACATTACATTTCTAAAAACATTTTAGAAGGGTAGAAGAGTTTTATATTGAAACAACATATTCCTTGAGAGTGATCAAATCTAAGTCAAAGGAACATTTGAAAGTACATCTCCTCTCTTTCTCATTAAACAAGAGTCTTGAAAAGATAAAATATTTTTGAAGAGCAAAGCTTATCTTTTGAAGTATCAAGAAGAGCTCTATAGAACATTTCAAAACATCTATTTAGAAACTTAAGCATTCTTGAGATTTAATAACACTTTTCAAAACAAAAGGAGAGAATACTATATTTATAGCACAAATCAAATAATTTCCAAATTTTCAAGACAAATATGAGGTGAAAATACTTTCAAGTTCTTAAGACAAGTTCAAAAGATTCTCAAGGATATGGAACTTTAAAAGCGTCTTTCAAATATGATAGGAGATTTTGCCTTAAAAAAAACTTTTAATCAAATAAGAAATTCTTTTCAAAAAGAACATGATTCTCATAAGTGTTATACTACTAAGAAACCATAGATCAAGAGAATCATAGATATCAAACATTCATCATGATGAAATATGCTGTATGTATAGAACTAATGTCATCCACCCTATATGTAATGACAAAACTAGCAATTTAATGTCCAATTAGGCACTTTGTCAATGCTAAGCATACTTCTCATGTAAGAAAAGCATCCAATAATTTAAGATCAATTAATCAATAAGTATCATACAATTCATAGCATATAAGACATCACAATATATTAGGGATAGAGATACTTATTGAGTTAGATAGAGAGTGATGCTCCTTTAAAATATTTTTCATTTAGTTCCTTTGAGTTTGTACTTTCTTCCATTGAGTATTCCATTCCATTGCACTTGAAGAAAGTCTCCTCATGTTCCTCTTCCTTCAACATTTTTCATTTATCCACATATGCTTGACACTTTAATATTCGATGGCTATACTTGAAGCACATAGAGACACTTGCAAAGCTAACTTTAAAAATTCTCTAAAACATAGGTTAGGATCAAATATCATTGAATCTCATTTATAAGCATAATTTAGATTGATATATAATATAAAACATGTATCACATTATCAACTATGCAATGTTAGTTCTAACAAGAATGCATGAAGCACATATGCACTTGAATCCACAAATATGATTTTGTTACCAAGTGGCTTCCAGTACTCAAGAGGGGGGGTGAATTGAGTATAAAAAACTTTTTCACAAAACTCTTTTTAAAATAAAATACAAATATAAACTTGATAAATAAGAGCACGAAGGAATAAGAAAAAGAGAATAAACAAGAAAGAAAGTAAAAATAAATGTGCAATAAATTAAATTGCTTAAATTAAAGAGATTAAGGAAAAGAGAAGCGAGCGTATTTATCCCGGACCACTAACCCACTTGTGGTCTACGTCCATCCTCGAAAGTCGAGATTTTTCACTAAGTATACAAGCTTCAATAGGTGCTTGCTACCGTTACAAAATAGAGCACTTTTCACACACAGGGGACACTATACCCTTGTGCTAAAGTCTCACTTCTGCAGGATACCTCACCCTTATACAAACCTTTGAGGATACCTCACCCTCGATACAAATAATCGAGAAAATAGAGATGAAGAGAAACTCTCAAACAGAGTGTGTAATACAAGTTGAAGTGCTAATGGAGCTCTCAAAATATCTCAAAGTTTTTAAGCAAGAAGAGCGTAGGGAAAAGTTTTCACAAAGACAGAGTAATCAGAAAAACATTCAGAATAATGGGTAATGGAAAAACGTGACCCAGGCTTGCTATTTATAGAGAGAATTAGGTTAAGCAGCCGTTGGGTGTAATAAAAGACATTAAACGCTGATTGAAAACAAATTTAAGTTCTGTCTGTTTCCATTTTCGTAAACTGAAGGTTCGTGTTTATTCGAATAGGCAGCAGCTTATTCGAATAAAGCTCAACGTGAAAAAGCTCATCTGAAAGGGTTATTCGAATAGCAACTTGGTTATTCGAATAACGTATTTTAAAACGAAGTTCAGATAGAAACCTTTATTCGAATAACAGATGAGTTATTCGAATAACTCATTTAAAACGAAGTTTCGAAAAACTTAGTTATTCGAATAAACGAATGTTTATTCGAATAGCCACTTTGAAAACAGGTTTCTCATGAAGACATTTATTCGAATAGGCAATGTTTTATTCGAATGATTCAAGTTAAAAAACTATTTTGAAATGGATTTTCAAAGATGCTGAGTTCAAAAACAAGTGAGCTATTCTTTGAAAACTTTTCTTTCAAAAGACAAAGAGATATTAAATGTGAGCTCCGTACAATGGATCCTAAGTCCTAAAAACTAATCAAACATAAACTTGGACTTAGTCTATTACTCATCTTCATTTAATCTTCTCGTTTGTTATCATCAAAACAAGTCTTCAATTGTAAGCATCCAAACACATTCTCCCCTTTTTTGATGATGACAAACTATTAAAGAGACTATCAAAGAGAAAAGCGTTAGTGCATATAATTGAAATTCACAAAAGGTATAAGAGCTTACTCCCTCTTTAATTATAAGAGGTAATGTATATCGATATGTGCGTGCTCCCCTTTCAATTTGAATCCAATCTTATTTCAATTTTTACTGTCTTTTCTCAATTAAAGTCAAATGATCAAATGGATATTTCTCCCCTTTTGTCATGAGCAAAAAGGAGGGTAAAAACATAATAAGTCTCATAAACATACTCATGTCATTTAGAACAACAGGAAACTTTATTTATGCATTAATAACGGAGACAGATTACAAGCCGAAAACAAATTACATAAAGTCAAAAACATAAAAAGCCTAAGAATTATAGTTCCTAAAAGTAAGCATCCTGAGGTGGTGGTGAAGACGCCGGTGCAGAGGCGGTGAAGCGGATCGGAGGGCAAAGAACCTCACGTTCAACACCTTCTATTCTATCAAACAGAATAGAGAAGGTATGTTCCATGTAAGCTCGGTTATCCCGTAAGGTGGCCATGATCTTTCTAGAGTGGCCGGAGTGGAGCGAGCGGCAGTACATCGGCCAGGGAGCGGCAGGGGCAGCGGCGAGGTCAAGCTCGTCCTCGGCAACCTCATCCAGGTACATCCACCTTCATCGGTTTGGATCATCTTCATCTTTCTTAAGGTGTGAGCTCCAAACACGTTGTGGTGCGTCAGGCGATAGCTCGCTCGATCTCTAGGACACGAGGGTACTTACCCAACAGGGTAGTGACGAGGAAGCCATAAGGTAAGTCCGATTTGTCCTTGCCTTGGCCCTCATCATGTGCCTCATGATGAACACGGGCATTGACCTCGATGGCCATTCTTCGAAACCACGGCATGAAGACGTCTTCCTCGGCCGAGATAGGCGTAGTTTCCACCGCGAGGGGCCGAATGTGAGCATGGGCGTAATGCGAAGCCTATCTTGGCTTTTCAGCATTCCACCCTTGAGACCTTTATCAGGAGGGGCCAGGCCAGTCTTCAGCAGGTCTTCAACTGCTTGAAGTTTATTGAAGTCTTCAAGGAAAGGTGTGTCATCATGTTCAACAAGGGCGCCGGAGAACTGCATCCGACGGCGTCGGCCGGTCTGCGGTGTGATCACAACCCGCGATCACGGACCTCGAAAGAAGATTCTCGCGTCAAACGCCGGATTGCGAAAGAACATCTTCACCGTAGAGCTGGATAGATGTTGGCCCTAAGAGAGCAAAGCGAAGAACTCCTTGGTTTTGCGGTAAAAGTCGGGAAGTCGAAGCCGCGGTCTTTTTTGGAAGAAGGAAAGATCCGGATACTTGGGTTGAACCAAGTTGCGTTCCCGTAAATGAGAGATGAAGCGTGCACGGTACTCATCATTTGAGGAGAGCCTTCGAAGATCAAGCGGGTTGGTGCCTGGAGCATTTTTCGTGCGAGGACATTTGCTTGGAGGATGAAGCCATGGAGGAAGGTGGACAAGAGGTGAAAAGACGCGAGATGGTGAGACGGTTTGAGAGGAGGAAGTGAGAAGTCGAAAAAAGAATAGAGAAGATGGAGGGTGAAAAAACTTGGGCGCGTAGGGGTTATTTAAAGAACCCGTGTTTATTCGAATAAACGAGGTTTATTCGAATAAACCTTGTTGACACAACAGACAGTGCGCGCAGGAAGCTGGAGGGTTTAAAATAGCTAAGGTTTATTCGAATAGAAGAGGATCCATTCGAATAAAATAACTTGGAAAGCCAAACGTGTTGGCTGTCTGGAAAGGTTTTATTCGAATAACTATGGAGTTATTCGAATAGGCAGAGACCCATCGTCAAAACGATAAAATGAGGTTCGATTATTCGAATAACACTGGGTCTATTCGAATAGCGAAGATCAAGACCAGATCCCGATAAAGAGGGACGCTGGTTATTCGAATAAGAAGGGCTTATTCGAATAAGCAGAGGGCAGAAGAGGCACTGATAAACACAGGTTTCTGGTTATTCGAATAAAGAGAAGATCTATTCGAATAAACAGAGACGAGAAGCACACAGTGTAAAGCAAAGGAGTCAGTTTATTCGAATAAACTAAGTTTTATTCGAATAAAGCTGATGTTAAACACATATATTAACGAGCAGCAAAGAATTTTATTCGAGTGAAGGCATGCTTATTCGAATAAAACTAACACAGATGCATACGTTTATAACATTTAAAGCATATAATCATGTGAAAACAACCAGCAATCAATCATACAATTTAAACATTAGATTGATCAATTATGCCCAATTCTCCTCGAATATAAAAGAATGCTTCTTTTGCTAAGGGTTTAGTGAAGATATCTGCAAGTTGCTTAGATGTTTCAACAAACTCAAGAATGCAATCCCCTTTTTGTACGTGATCTCTGATAAAGTGATGTCTTATCTCTATATGCTTTGTTCTTGAATGCAGTATGGGATTCTTAGAGATATTTATTGCACTAGTGTTATCACATTTTATTGGGATGCGATCAAGTCAAGAAGTCGTAGTCTAAAAGTTGTTGCTTCATCCATAGGATTTGAGCACAACAACTCCTTTTGCAACATATTCAAATTTCAAGATGAGACAAAGCCACACTATTTTGTTTCTTACTATGCCAAGAAACTAAAGAGTTACCAAGCAAGTGGCAAGTCCCACTAGTACTTTTTCTCTCGTCCAATTTGCACCCAAAGAAAATCGAGTCGAATAACCTATTAGGCTACAAGAGGCACCCTTAGGGTACCACAAGCCCATTTGTGAAGTGCCTACTAGGTATTTCATTATACGTTTAACAGCACTTAAGTGAGATTCCTTAGGGTTTGCCCGATATCTCGCACACATGCATACACTAAACATAATATCGACTACTAGCGAGTAAGATAAAGGAGAGATCCAATCATACCTCTATATTTCGTTATTTCTACTTGATTTACCTCCTTCATCTTTATCCAAGTAGCAAGACGTGCCCATCGGAGTGGCCATGTGTTTAGCGTTTTCCATATCGAATCTTTTGATCAACTCCTTGCGATATTTGGTTTGACTTATGAAAGTCCCTTCGTCCGTTTGTTTGATTTGAAGTCCGAGGAAGAAGTTCAATTCTCCCATCATTGACATTTCAAATTCATTCTGCATTGACTTAGAAAAATCCTTGCAGGGATTCATTAGTAGCACCAAATATAATATCATCCACATAAACTTGCACAAGAAGAATGTCATGCTTTTTATTTTTAATAAAAAGGGTAGTATCGACTTTTCCTCTTGAAAAACCATTTTCCAAAAGAAACTTACTTAACCTTTCATACCAAGCTCTAGGAGCTTGCTTTAAGCCATATAAAGCCTTTTTAAGTTTGAAAACATGGTTGGGCACTTTATGATTTTCAAAACACGGAGGTTGTTCAACGTATACCTCCTCTTGAATAAAACCATTTAAAAAGCACTCTTGACATCCATTTGATATAATTTGAAATCCATGATGCAAGCATAAGCAAGTAACATCCTAATAGCTTCTAATCTAGCTACGGTGCATAGGTTTCTTCATAATCTATCCCTTCTCGCTTGATTATATCCTTTAGCAACCAATCTAGCTTTGTTCCTAGTTATTAACCCATTTTCATCAAGTTTGTTTCTAAAAACCCATTTAGTTCCAATTATGGGGTGATTATTAGGTCTAGCAACTAATTCCCAAAGTTGATTTCTTTCAAACTGATTTAATTCCTCATGCATAGCCAGGATCCAATGTTCATCATCAAAAGCTTCATTTAAATCCTTAGGTTCAGTTTGAGAGACAAAAGCTAAGTGATTACAAGTATTTCTAAGGGAGTTACGAGTACTAACACCTTTAGATACATCACCGATGATCTGATCAAGAGAGTGATATTTTGAAGTCCGCCATTCTTTGGGAAGTTCCAAAGCTTGCGAATCTTCGTGTCTTTGTTTATCCTCTTGCTCCTTGATTTCTTTTTCTTTGCTCTCCAAGTGAGTTTCCGCTAAGACTTCTGCAACATCATCAATAGCAAGATCCTTTCTCGATCCACTTGGGTCAGTTTCATCAAAAGCAACATGAATAGATTCTTCAATGGTCATAGTTCTTTTATTATATATACGAAAAGCTTTACTATGATTTGAATAGCCAAGGAAAATACCTTCATCAGACTTAGCATCAAACTTGCCTAAATTATCTTTTCCATTGTTTAAAACAAAACATTTGCAACCAAAAACATGAAAGTGTGAGACATTAGGCTTTCTTCCCTTATACAATTCATATGGGGTTTTCTTTAAAATGGGCCTTATAAGGGCCCGGTTCATTACATAACAAGCTGTATTTACAGCATCTGCCCAAAAGTATTTAGGAAGAAAGCACCTCATTAAGCATAGTTCTCGCCATTTCTTCTAAAGAACGGTTTTTCTTTCTACAACTCCGTTTTGTTGCGGAGTTCTAGGGGCAGAAAAATTATGATTAATGCCATGTTCATCACAAGTAATTTTCAAAAACATTGTTTTCAAATTAGCCACCATGATCGCTTCTTATAGAAGAAATTTGAAAACCTTTTTCATTTTGAATAATTTTGGCAAGTCTTTTAAAAGCTAGAAATGCATCATTTTTATTTGCAAGAAATAAAGTCCATGTAAACCTAGAAAAATCATCCACAATCACTAAAGCATAGTAATTCCCACCAAAGCTCATAGTTCTAGAAGGTCCAAACAGATCCATGTGCAAAAGTTGTAAAGGTCTAGTGGTAGAAACTATATTTTTCGCTTTAAAAGAGACCTTTATTTGTTTACCCTTTTGACATGCATCACATAATTTATCTTTTATAAAATTAAGCTTGGGTAATCCAATTACTAGCTCTTTAGAGACCAACTTTTTAAGTGATCCATGTGAATGTGTGCAATTCTCCGTGCCATAACCATGAATCATCATTTTTGCTTAAAAGGCATTTCGCATCATTTGAAGATATATCATCCAGGCTAATCATATAGATGTTATTAACTCTCTGACCAATGAATTTAACATGCTTATCATTTTTATCTTCAATTATGCAACTTGATTTGAATCAAATATTACCCTATTTCCTTTATCACATAATTGGCTGATACTAAGCAAGTTATGTTTCAAACCTTCAACAAGTAGCACATTTTTAATAGAGGAGTTAGGGTTCTTACCGACTTTGCCGATTCAAGAATTTTACCCTTGTTGTTATCGCCATAAGTGACGTGTCCATGATTCTTGGGAATAAGCATTGTGAACTTTGAGTCGTCCCAGTCATGTGCTTGGAGCGGCATTGTCGGGATACCAATTTGAACTCCTGGCTTTCAAGCACACCTACAACACAAGTTTAGGTTTTAACTTTTGGTACCCAAATTTTCTTGGGTCCTTGTGTGTCAGTTTTGGGTATGGTACCCTTGGGAACCCAAACCATTTTTGTTCCAACTTTAGTATTTATGTTTTTCCTTGCATTACATGTTGAAGCACTATGTCCTCTTCTTCCACAATAAAAACATTTAATAAAAAGACTACTTGAAACACTAGAATGCACAAAGAAATTTTTATAGAGTTTTTGTTGATTTTTCGGGTTATAACCTATCCCTACCTTTTGAAAAACCACTCTTTGTCTTCCTAATAAAATATTTAGGTTATCCCTTCCAAAAGTGAATTTAGAAAGAGTGTTTTTAAATCCTCTATTTCTTTTTCAAGTATATGACATGAAGAACAAGATGAAGAAGTAGAAGCATGTGAGGAATGATTTGTGCAAGCATCAATGATCCCTAAAGTTTCGTTTTCAATTTTTAATTCTTCTATTTCTTTATTTAAAACAAGAATTTTATTTTCTAAAGAAGAAATTGTTTTCTTAGAAGAAGAAATAATTTTTGTGAGTTTTAGAATTCTACATGTAGTTCTTCAAAAGCATCTTGTAACTCATCATACGAGGGTAATAAAAAGTAGTATTAGAACTTACCTCGTTTTCACTTTCTTCTTCATCTCCTTTTGCCATTAGACACAACTGAGCTTCTTCGCTATCTGAGCTTGTCGATTGAGTCTATGTCGTTTTCATCCCACGCTATGTAGGCTTTTCTTCCTTTTCTATCCTTGAAGGGCTTCTTTTCGAATTTCTCCTTCTTCTTTTGATAAACTGGGCACTCCATTTTCATGTGTCCAAGTTTCCCACATTCATGGCAAGTTGGAGTAGATGAAGCTCCTTCGCCTTTAAAGTGTGTCTTTTTCGGAGGAAGGGAGGTCTCCTTTGCGTTCCCTTTTTCTGAGAAATTTACCAAATTTTTTAACTAATAAACTAAAATTTTCTTCACTTACCTCAATGTTCTCTCGAGCCTTCTTCATTTTCTTCATCATCGTTGTCGAATGTTGATGAAGTGGCTTTAAGAGCTATCCCCTTTTTCTTTTTATCATTCTCTTCGCTTTGATTCAGTCTGCTCAGTTCAAGTTCGTGCTCATGAAGTTTTCCAAAGAGAGTAGCCAAAGTCATTGTAGACAAATCCCTTGATTCTGATATGGCTGTTACCTTGGGTTGCCAAATCCTGCTAAGACATCTCAACACTTTGTTAATCAAATCTTCATTAGAAAAGCTTTTACCTAAAGATGCAAGATGATTAACTATGTGGGTGAACCTCTTTTGCATTTCCTGAATGCTTTCTCCTTGGTTCATTCTAAAAAGTTCATATTCGCGAGTTAGAGAATTTATTCTCGACCTCTTAACTTCACTAGTACCCTCATGGGTAACTTGTAAAGTATCCCACATTTCTTTAGCAGTTTTACAATTTGAGATTCTAAAGAACTCATCATAACCCAAAGCAAAAGTAGTAATAATATTTTTGGCTTTTAAATTAAATTGAACTTTTCGTTTGTCTTCATGGACCATTTATTTCGAGGTGTTTCGGTCCTTACACCATCGATCTCATGTGTGGGTATAAAAGCGCCGTTTTCAACAGCATCCCAAACATCTAGATCAATAGCTTCGATGAAGATTTTCATTCTTTCCTTCCAATATGCGTAACCATCCCCATTGAAAAAGGGTGGTCGGTTTATGGAGGATCCTTTTGAAAAACCATTTGAAGAAGCCATATACTCTTGAAACTTGCTAAGCTCTTTATACAAGAGTCTAGCTCGATACCACTTGTTACCAAGTGGCTTCCAAGATCTAAGAGGGGGGTGAATTGAGTATAAAAAACTTTTTCGCAAAACTCTTTTTAAAATAAAATACAAATATAAACTTGATAAATAAGAGCACAGAAGGAATAAGAAAAAGAGAATAAACAGTAAAGAGCAGCGTAAAATAAATGTGCGATAAATTAAATTGCTTAAATTAAAGAGATTAAGGAAAAGAGAAGCGAGGCACATATTTATCCCGGTTCGACCACTAACCCACTTGTGGTCTACGTCCGATCCTCGAAAGTCGAGATTTTTCACTAAGTATACAAGCTTCAATAGGTGCTTGCTACCGTTACAAAATAGAGCACTTTTCACACACAGGGGACACTATACCCTTGTGCTAAAGTCTCACTGCAGGGATACCTCACCCTTATACAAACCTTTGAGGATACCTCACCTCGATACAAATAATCGAGAAAATAGAGATGAAGAGAAACTCTCAAACAGAGTGTGTAATACAAGTTGAAGTGCTAATGGAGCTCTCACAAGTAATATCTCAAAGTTTTAAGCAAGAAGAGCGTAGGGAAAAGTTTTCACAAAGACAGAGTAATCAAAAAAACATTCAGAATAATGGGTAATGGAAAAACGTGACCCAGGCTTGCTATTTATAGAGAGAATTAGGTTAAGCAGCCGTTGGGTGTAATAAAAGACATTAAACGCTGATTGAAAACAAATTTAAGTTCTGTCTGTTTCCATTTTCGTAAACTGAAGGTTCGTGTTTATTCGAATAGGCGTGACTTATTCGAATAAAGCTCAACGTGAAAAAGTTCATCGAAAGGGTTATTCGAATAGCAACTTGGTTATTCGAATAACGTATTTTAAAACGAAGTTCGAGATAGAAACCTTTATTCGAATAAGATGAGTTATTCGAATAACTCATTTAAAACGAAGTTTCGAAAAACTTAGTTATTCGAATAAACGAATGTTTATTCGAATAGCCACTTTGAAAACAGGTTTCTCATGAAGACATTTATTCGAATAGGCAATGTTTTATTCGAATGATTCAAGTTAAAAAACTATTTTGAAATGGATTTTCAAAGATGCTGAGTTCAAAAACAAGTGAGCTATTCTTTGAAAACTTTTCTTTCAAAAGACAAAGAGATATTAAATGTGAGCTCCGTACAATGGATCCTAAGTCCTAAAAACTAATCAAACATAAACTTGGACTTGGTCTATTACTCATCTTCATTTAATCTTCTCGTTTGTTATCATCAAAACAAGTCTTCAATTGTAAGCATCCAAACACAGATTTAAGCATTTTAAGGCATGATTCAAGTTTATCAAGAAATACATGATCAATATCAAAACTCATATAAGCATTTTGGGGCAAACAATGATCATGTTAGACATGTAATATCAAGTAAGGAATTTTAGTACTCACACATGCCAAGAACAAAAAGTCCCTTATTGTAATGAAAGAATTAAAAAAATATGGAACTATAACTTTCAAAACCAATTACAACTCATTTCAAGATATACTTCAATGTAAGAATAATTGAAGTTCAAAGACAAGTTCAAGACACAAAATGAATCATTTACTTCTTATTTTCAAGATATGAACATATCAAGCAAATTCAAATAAGAAGACATATGACATTTTACTTTTCAATCTCTAAATAAATATATAAGACAATTAAGCATCAAAGAGAAATGATTAGAACTACTTATGAGTATGTAAAATTTTCATATTTGAACAAAGAGAAATGGTCATAAGCTCAAGAATAAAGATATTACCATAATATATCATTCCAAGCAAGTTGTGTGCATATCTAGCATGTTAGCATATGTAAAGACACTTTTAAAATATAATGCTAGAAAAGCATAATTTAAGGCATGTTAAGGCATAAAACAAATATCTACTTATCCAAATATCACATGATATTCAAATTAAAACATAAGTAAGGATAAAAGATTGATATCACCAAAAGTGTACTCTTTCAGTTTTTGTAGGTGACTTTAACTTCTATGCCTCAAGGCCCCTTGAGAATGTTGTGATTCTTCATGTCTTTCTTTTTATGTTTTTCACCATTTTTGGAGAACTTGAACCATTTTAAGTTTTCCTAACCTCAAGTAGCATGATTGTATTTCACTTCATTTGCATGCTTGAGCTAATGGTCACCATACAACACAATTCAAAGTAATTTCTTTGGTATCCACCAATTTTGGATCCATAGGGGTTAGTCATTAATTATTAATCCATTATGCTCTCATAAAAAATTAATTTTTCCATAGTATGTAAATTGAGCACAACAAATTAAATAATCAATTACCATTAAGTACATAACAAAAGCAAGCTTACTTTCATGATATATATAGATAATTCAAATCATAGCAAGTATACCTAGGCATTGTAGAATTTTATGTACCAAGATATATAACAAATTAATGAGTTATGGTACAACAAGAATTAATATAATCATGTGCTAAACAAAATATTCATATTTTACTAAGTGCACATGATTCTATCATTTACCTAGGGTCTACAAGGAATATACCTCATATTCATTATCTTTTTAAGTGAATGTGCATAAGAGGTAAAAATATTTGATACATTGGCCTTGGTAATCAAGGAAACTCTTTTCTTTACCCATTGCTTCTCTTTTGGTGTTTTGACCTTTGCAAGTTCCACATTTTGTACTTGAGAAGCTTTGGTTGAAGTCATCTTCCTTCTTTGATCAAAACTTCTACCAATGGGCTTTGGAAGCATCCCCCTTGATGATTCCTTTTTCACTTGTCCAATTTGTCCATCCTTGTGAGAAGTTTTCTGCATAATTGAAACACTAGGAGGACATTTTGGTACCCACTTCATCTTGGGTCCTTGAATGTTAGTACTAAAGCCTTTATGATTTTTAGGAACCCAAACCATGTTATTTCTCATATAAGAATTTCTTCTATAATTGCACAAATGAGAAATATGTCCTAGATGACCACAAAAATTGCAAACAAGTGAGTTTAATGATGGCTTGGTCCTTTGAAAATCATTTTTGAAAAACTTAAGCCTTTGGTTGTTATTACATTCTATGTTATTTATGCCACAAGCCTTACTTGAATTTTCATGTGAAATAACATCAATTTCATTTTTATTAACAATCATGGATTGTAAATAATTAGAATCATTTGCTTTGGCAAATTTGAAAGATAAGTCCTTAACTTGATTTTCTAAATCAATGCACTTTTTACAAGAAATTAATGTTTCAAATTTCAAAGGCATTTCCTCTTCAAGAAAAGCATATTCATTTTTCAAAGTCTTAATTTCATTTTCAATAGAAGAAATATTTTCCAAACAAGATAAATTTTTATTTTCTAAATTTGATAAACCATCATACAATTCATCATATGCACATTGTAGCTCATAATAGAAAGGACTATAATATGGTTTAGCATTATTTACCTCAAAGTCCTTTTTAAGGGAATCATTATCTTCCTCATTATTGTCCTTCAAGGATTCAAGAGCATCTTTTTGAGAACATTTTTTAATATTGTCTTCCATGAAAGTCTTTTGCTCTTCTTGCTCTCTATATACAACTTTATGCAAGAAATCATTGTTAGCAAGATAGATAGAATCAAGAGCATCCCATATATCTTTAGCACTCGAGCATCTCTTAATTCTATCATAAGCATCATCATTTAAACCATTTCTCAAGATTTGCATAGCTCTAATGTTCAAGGAAAAGCATTTCCTATCATAGGCATTCCAAGATTGTTTTGATTTGCAAGTAAATCCATCAAGCACAATATCCCACAAATCAATATCAATAGATTGCATATAAATTTTCATTCTAGCTTTTCAATAAATGAAATTCACACCATCAAAGAATGGTGGTTTATTAATTTCAAGACTTTCCATTTTGAAAAGCTTGTAATGGTTGCCAAACAAACAAGGATCTTTAACTCCAAGCTGTTAAGCTTTTACTAGAGCATGAAGCTCTGATACCACTTGTTAGCCATGGCAACCATTACCCAAGAGGGAGGTGAATTGGGTGATGACTTGTTTTAATGTAACTTTGACAAATTATGCATTTTGAATAACTCAATTAATAAATGCAGCGGAATAAGTCTAATAATTGTACAACTATTGAGGATTACTCAAATATAACTTGAGATATATGATGAACTAAGTGAATAAGCTAGATATCAAGTTGTAACAATCAAAACATCAAGATATGTAATAGATAAATATATTTCACCAAATACTGAATTTAAATAGTGTAGGGAAGAGAGAATCAAACTCAAGAATTTATCCTGGTTCAGCCACCAACCACTTGTGGCCTACATCCAGTCCCCAAGCTTAACTTGAGATTTTCTTCACCATCTCCTAGACTTCACGGGTGCTAGGAAAACCTTTGTACATATAATAGCACTCCTCACACCTTGGGATACCTCACCCTTGTGCTAGAGCCTCCAATTCTTCAAGCTTCACAGGTGCTTGATGACCTTTACAATCAAGAGCACTCACAACACCTTTGGGATACCTCACCCTTTGTGTTTGAGTCTCACTACAAGGGATATCTCACCCTTTTCTCTCTTAAGGGATATCTCACCCTCTTACAATGATTTCAAAGTGAAGAGAAAGAATAGAAACTTTCACAAGAGTAGATATACAACTTGAAGAACAAAGTATGGATGATAGAAAACTCTCTCAAGAGTGGATAATACAAATTGAAGAACAAAGAAATAGAAGAATTTTGTAATAAAGAGCTCAAAATATGATTTTGGTAATTCAAGGATCAAATCAAGTGTTCAAGAGGTGTATATGCTTCATACAACACTTATATATAGAGCCCAAGTGATAAAATAGCCATTGGTAGTGTTTTATAATGATTTTCTATGAAAACTAGCCGTTTATAGTCGTTAGAAACGTTCCTAGGCACTTGGTAATTGATTACAAGCTTCATGTAATCGATTACAAGCTTTCTAGGCACTTTGTAATCGATTACACACTTCATGTAATCGATTACACGGCTTCTGTCAACATTGTAATCGATTACATGACTTGTGTAATCGATTACATCATTTCTGATTTTGAAAACTGACTTTAAAATGTCATAACTTCTTCATTTCTTATCCAATTAAAGCGAATGACAACTTATTGGAAAGATCTTTGAGTCTATTTTCATTTGAAAGAAGTTTCAGAATAAAACTCAAAGTATTTTGAAAGATATGATCAAAATAGTAACTAAATGTCAGATTTTCAAAACTCAAACTTTAATTGGTTATAACTTTTTCGTTTCTTATCCGTTTAAAGCAAATGACCACTCATTGGAAAGATATTTGAATCTATTTTTATATGAAATAATTTCAAAATAAAACTCAAAGTATTTTAAAAGTTATGATCAAAATAGTAACATATGTCAGTTTTGTAAAACACAAACTTGGCTAATTTTCATAGATTTGAATTACTACCAAGACTAGCTTTCCAAAAATAGTTTGTTGGGCATTTAAACATGTAAGCACCATTTTTAAAGACTTAAAAACATATTTGAGCTCTTTTCTTGTAAAACCTCTATCTTTACATAGGAGAAAACCTAAAAGGAAAATATACCAATTCTAGTCCTTAGGCTTCTTGATGTAATCCAAGCTTCCACAAATTTCTTCTCTTCAAATCTTGCAAATTGCTTGGAACATCTTTAACATTCTCATTTTTCTTGAGTTAAGCATAATTGTGATCTTTTGCTTTCTTGTTACAATGCTCATTCTTGGTACTTGGACTATCCTACAAAGTATTACTCACTTAAAACAAGTATAGTTAGTCCAAATTCATAACTCAATATCTTCATATGCATTATTCATAAATGTATAATTCTAGTTAGTCTAACATGCATATAAGAAGAGCCAAATCCAATGTTAATTTAATACAACTCATATAACATATTATTAGATATATTTTATGATGAATGTTACATATTTCTCATTGCATGATGATTAAGTAAAATATAACTAGATAAAGTACATGATCATGCATGTTATAATATATCACATCAAGCACATCTATGTAACATGATCAATATTCTTTTGTGATGCTTTTGTCATCTATAAAGCACATCTATCAAGCATAAGCACCATTCTTTTTGTCTTGTATTTGTCATCATCAAAACTCAACACATTAAACCATTGGGGCAAACTTATTTCCACATCTATTATTGGTTTTGCTAGCTTTTTATTAGAGATGTTAATGAATTTCTATCCATCTTTAGTAAAAGAAAAAAATTATGATATGTCAACATATATATGTGTTTATTAGAGATTTTGTCAAAGACAAATTCAATTCTTATTATCACTATGTGAAGAGAATCTCTTCCTTTCAATGATTCTCAATTTCTTAGTAATTTGTAAATTTTAAAGAATATCAAAAAGTATTCTCCATTCAAATAACAAAAGTATGTAAATTTAGTGAAATAGAATAATACTAAGCAAGGATTGTGTAAAGATCAAAAAGACAAGAAAGCATATAAGAAATTTCATAAAGAACAAGCAAAACATAATGAAAGCAATAGACAATGAAATAGTAAATGTAGTCAAAATTGACAATCAAGTAAAGAAAAACAAATAAAGAAAGCATATAGAAACAACTAGTAATGAAACTTGTAGAAAAGTAAACTTGGCTAAAATGTAAAGAAAACAAGTAAAGGAAAACAATGTAACTAAAAGCAATTAAAAGAAGTGAAATGATTCTGAAAATCATTGGATCAATAGATGAAGAGAATTTGCATAAATGAAAATGAAATTGCTTTAAACTTGCATTGAAAAGTAAAAATTACATAAACAAAGCAGGGTGGAAGGCATACTTGACTAATTCTCCTTTGATCCTTTTGCGTTAGAATGACTTGATAGGATATGTGAGAGCATATGTGCAAAGTGTTTCCAATCTCCTAAATGTATTCACCTCCTTTTGTATTTATATGGTAACTGTTATTCTGGCAAGATCATAACAAGTGTCTTTGTCCAAAATAACTTCTTAAATCTAATAGTAATAATTGCCTTATCTATATATTATAGACTCAACTGCTAATAATTTCTTAAATTCAAATTTGAACTATTATCATTTGAATTTGAATTTGAATTCAATTAGATAACTGCCTTAAACTTGCTCTTTAGTCGAAAGTATTCTTTACAATCTTGAATTTTACTAAGTGTTAATGTCACTCTTTCTTCGGTCTTCAAATGACAGACTTTGTTTATTTTCTTCTAGCACTTTATCAAATTCCCTTGTCATTTGTTGAATTCCTCTCTTTGCTTCCTTAGTAAACTTCTGATCTCTTGATCACGTGACTTGTTGCTTTCCATATCTGTTGAGTCTTCATAAAATTTCAATTAAGAACTTATCAATCGAAATTATTATCTTCTACTTCTTTAGTCAAAATTTCCTTTTCTAACTTACTAGCTAAGTCAAAAGCTTTGCCAAATGACTTGACACCAAAATTTATGTTGAATACTTTCGACTATTTTTGTGAATCGAAAAGTTTATTTTTATACCAACAGATACCCCCTAATATTTATCCTCTTGACAAGTTAGAAATAGGTAAATATTATTATTTCTAGTATATCTCTTTTCAATTTAGTCTGCATTATCAATCCTGCTATTTGGTGTCAGATGAAAAGACCTGAATCTTTTCAATATAACTCCTTTCTTGACAAGTTTGTCAGATGAAAAGACTTTGAGTAGGAAATATTTTTTTTGTTTGTAAAATAATTTTAATGGATGTGGAACTGCCACTCATGTTTTGGTGATTCCTAATTCTGGGAAACATATTCCTTAAGATGGGTTTTATTAGGATGGTCGTTACAACCTTCTAAGCCATCACTTCCCACTTATTAGGGGTAGCTATTAAACCCCTATAAAACCCTTTTAGGCGTTTCTTATCATTTTACTTTCTTCATCTTTCTCAAGGTTTTCTCTCTCTCATAAACTCCCTTGTTTCTTTCAAAAGTTCTTCTTTTTCCTTCATCCTCCATTGTCATCATTCTAATCTTCTTGGAGTTCCTTTAAGCTTCTGTCGTTCTGAAAATAAAACATTTACTTGATTTTTACTAAAGAATCACCTTCTCACCGTTCATTTTCCAATTTCCAGTTTTCTATTTCCAAAAAACCCAGAAAATCAAGCTTCAAACAAGCGTCCATAGCTAATTCAAGTCAACCAACTCATTCTTCCACTAAGAGTGACGAGGTAGTTAAACTTCCTGATGCAGTCACTGCTATGGCTCCTATTGAAAGGGGTGGTATTTTTTATGCCCCAAATCCTTTGATGGATAACTCATATCTTTGGAAACTTGAAGTAATCATCCCCTTTTCGATTGTTAATCATAGGCATACTTTTCTAGGTCCTACTTTTCATTTAGATGAGATAATGACTATTTCTTATTTCTTCCCAAGCTTCGAGAATGAATCTATTCTAGCTTCTAGGGAAATTTTTAAAACTAATTTCTTCCCTTTCTTTTCAAAGGTCTTTCGAAGTTCTCCTCCTTCAACTCCTAACCATAAAAATCCTTACCTTTAATGGTTGAATAGCATTGAAAATTTTAAATCAAACCAATGGAAGGAAATTGGTATTTTTGACTTTATTCAATTAAGTAGGGGGAAACATCGAATATAACCCTCCAATGATCGCTGCCCTTTTTTTTTTCTTCTGGAGTAGGATCACCAAGTCATTTCATGTACCTTACAGCATCATCACTCCTAATCTTTTCAATTTGGATGCTATTGTTAGTTTCAAACTAAATGGAAAAGTCATCATTTCTTCAATGATTCCAAAATCTAGTCCAGAACCAAATTGGGGAAAGCTTACTTTTTCTGCTTTCATTCGAAATAATCGTCTTGAATCTACAAATTTTTCAAATGAGGAACATGTAGCTTTTCTTCTATATTGGCTTAATGCCTTCGGCTTCTGTACTAAATCACTTCAAATCCAAAAAGCTTTTCTTCCTCTTGCGATTTTATTACACAAGGGAAAAACTCTCTATTTGAGCAAACTAATTCTTGCTCATTTTTATGATTCAATGTCTGAGGTGAGGCAGTTGAACTCCTTCAATCACCTGAAAAACCTTTAACAAACTTAGGAGGCAATTTTTGGCTTTTACAGCTTTGGCTTAATGCCCTTTTCGAACCCAATCTAGTTAATTATGCTTCTCAAAATATCTCGAGAGACATTGAAGGTTTCAAACTCTCTGCTCTTCATCATAATTCTCGACAAGACCAATAAGTTGAAGATTTTAAATTCTTCTTCTCTTTATTCCATGTCATGAGATATCATTCTGATAATTTCATATTTGCTCTATTTTCCAACCGAGGCCATGGTCCTGAATGGCTTAAGAAACTTTTTTCGCTCCTCAAATTCTAACTTCAAGTCTCCTTAAATCAAAAAATTTAAGTATCATTGTTTATCTACCTTATTGCGTGTCACACCAATTTGGCTTTTCTCAAGGTCTTCCTACCCCAATTTCAATGGATATCAAAGAACAAGTTTGTGGCCATGTCGTAGAAGACATTAATCATTTGAAGGATTTCCTTTGAATGAATGTTAAAAGAAAAGAACAATTCAACCTTTTCACCTGCGAGCTTTCTTTTTTTGCAACAATTGGTTTCACATATTGGTGGAACCAATATTATTCATTGCACAAAGTAGATTTGGGAGAATGCTTTCGAAGGATGACTAATCAATTTCCCTCTCTGCAGATAAGAGATCCAAAGAAGAAAACTAGAGGTAGACACCTTTAAGAAATTTCTAAGTTTGAGAAATATTTTAAAGTAAAAGATGGTCCTCGAAACAAAAGGCTAGTGGTTCAAGAAGCTAAACAAGTACTAGGCCAGAAGAGAGCTGAGCATCACCAAAAGTGTTATGCTAAGTTTGTTGGAGAATTGCTCTCAAACCCATTTGCTAAGTGGAAATATTTTGACAAACTTTCACCTAAATTTCCTCCACTTCCTAATGCTCAATTTGGCATGGTAAACTAGTTTCCAGATCCACCTGTTGGAGCCTTAGCAGTGTATAAGAAAACAAAGAAAAACCAAGTAACCTTTGCAAAATGTTACTTATATAATATTTGAATTCCAATCAATGGTTATACTCGAGTAACATAACTTCCACCTTATGGTAATTTTCAATTCTTTTACTATTACTTCGAGTATTCATTTTGTTATGCTCTGAACCTTTGTTTATTTCAGTTTCAAAAAAGACTAAGGTCATGGATGACTCGAGGAAGAAGCTGAAGAAGAAAAAGAAGAAGAGTCAAACAGGCCCAAAAAGAGATCAAAGCCTACTACTTTGAAATCGAAGGTCTCCAATAAGTTTCAAAATCTGCTAAGTCCCAAATTCATGGGCAATCTTCTGCTGGTCTTGTGGCCTTGAAAGATGCTGCAAGAAGAATTCCCTAAGCTCCTCCAACCAAGGTAATAACATCGAATTTTTTCCTTCAAAGTTCATTCAACTATTTTCTTTTGCTAACATTTCTCAATTTAGCTTACTTCTTCTAGCACTGCAAAAAACTAGTCGTACCAAGACCACTGCTAGAAAGGTTACTACTAGAAAAAGGAGAAAAATGATTCATTCAAATACTCGTAGCCTCAAGGCATAAGGTTTTATTCGAAAAGAACCTAAGGATGAGCCTGCTTTGAAATCTGCCAAATCTTCACATTTTTCACAATAGGGTCAAGCTACTAAGAACATCGTTGTAAGTTTTAATCTTAACACCCTATTACTTCTACTTTTATCTCCAAGTCTAATTGACTTATCTCTTTTCTAGGATGCTGAAAATGAGCCTTCGATGGTGAACATCGAAGATTCTCCTGCTCGCGAAGGCTCTCCTTTTACTTCAAAAAGGTTAAAGATTCCTTCTCCTTCACCTTCACTAATTCAAGTTCAAAATGAAGAGGTCTCAAAGCAAGAAGCACATGTATCACCTGCTTAGGTTGATCTAAGCATAGTGATTATCCTTCCCCTTCCTTCGGATAAGAATTAGGTCTAAGATCTTATTACCTCAAACTTGGAGCCTAACCTAGAAAGGGTTGTTCCCATTGCTGCTAACTAAGTGGTTGAAGAAGCTGAAACAAAAAATGTCAATATTCCAGCAAAAAATCAAATCTCTGAGTCTCAACAAAATATTGCCAATCTTGCTAAAAACTAGAATCTCGATGATGCAGAATAGGATCCTCTAGCATAACTCAAAAGACATTCTAATTATAAAGATCTCTATTTCTTTGAAGTCCCATCAATCTACAGCTCACTCAGAAGCTAAAGTACAAAGCATTCCAATTGGTGCCTTGTTACAATATTTGAAGGATTTGCTGAACTTGGGTCATGATCAGCTTATGGCTAATGAAGAATCGAAGGAAAATCTCATTAATCTTTTAGAGCAACTTAGCCAGAATGATGGTCATCTTTCTTCTACTACCAGATAAACCATTAACAAAATGCGAGACTTCTTCAAAGACCTTCTGGCTAGCTTTCCTAGTTTTCAACAAACTATTCAAGATCATAAACTAATTTTCAAAGAGAAGGCATATTTATTAAGCAAGATGACAAGTGCCAAAGAAAAATGTTCCAAACTTTCAACTGCAATGACCAGTGCTCAATTGAAACTAGGTAATCTTACCACTAAGATTGAAACGCTTGAAGCAAAATTGAAAGAACATAAAAAAGAGTGTGATAAACTACAATCAGCTATCAAAAGATATGATGCTCAAGAAAAACAATTGAAGACTGATTGTTCTCAGTGGGTTATTGTAAGTTGAAATGTCATACTCGCAATTACTACTTCAGAGCCTACCTTTATCAACACTGAAGCTTCAAGAAAGAAAGCTAAAGAGACACTTGAAAAACTTAAGTTCTCTTTGCAGAACTTGTAATTTGTTAGGTTCTTTTTGTTTTGTTTCAATTAAGACTTCTTCATGTAAATTATATTCAATTAATATGAAATATTCAATTCATGAATTATTGGTTTCTGTGCCTTTAAATATTTACCATTAATTGAAGGAATTCTTTCTTGCAAATTAGCATTAGTAATTGAATGTGTGTTTCCAGATAAACACCTTTCAATTCGATTCCATATTTCCTTGATTTCTTATCCATAGGCAAGATAACTTCCTACACTAAGTAATTACACTTAAACTCTTTAGCCTTAATTCGACGATCATAGAATTTTTCAATTCTTTCCTTTTGTCGAATTAAACTTTCTAAGACAGTTAACATTTCTTTATCTAAATTATTTAACTCATCAAACATCGAATTCTAGTAATCTTCACTAGGGATTTTGTCTTGCCATTGCAATCTAATAGGCTATAGGTTAATTTCAATTGGTAGCACAACTTCATGGCCATAAACCAAATTATAATGAGTACTTCCAGTTGCCTCTTTTGGAGAATTTCGATTATCTCATAAAATTTGACTTAATGTATCATGCCAACTTTTGGCTTATGACCAACATGCTTTTTAATTAAACTAATAGTTATTTTATTAGCTGCTTCCATTTGACCATTTGCTTGGGCATAATATGGAGTTGAAGTAATTATTTTTTATATTTCTTGACTCAGTGTATAATACAATCCTTCAACCAGTAAATACAATTACCTGATCAGTTGTTAAGGTTTGAGAAATACCAAACTTATGTACAATATATTCTTTGATAAAATTATTTACATCTTGCTGAGTAACATCTTTTAAAGGAATAACTTCAACCCATTTTGTAAAATAATTGACAGCTACTAAAATATACTTATGACCCTTAGATGATGATGGGTGTATTTGGCCTATTAAATCGAGTGTCCATCCTCGAGATGACCAAGGTTTTATAATCGAATATAACTCACTAGTTGGAACATGTTAAATGTTCTCATGTTTTTTATACTCTTCACATGACTTAGCATAAAAATTACAATCTTTAGCCATAGTTGATCAATAAACCCTTTGTTGAAGTTACACCCATCTCATTTTCTCACTAGCTTGATGGGCTCCACATATTCTTTCATGGACCTTTACTAAGGCTAGATAAGCCTCATTTTCACTTAGACAAACTAAAATATTGTCATCTACTGACTTTTTATAAAATGAATCACCCATTATAACATAATGAAAAGCTTGTATTTTGCTTTCTTTTTTATTGGTGAATTAGTGTCTTTTAAATTCTTTACAATTGATTTCCTCCAATCAGAAGAATCTAGATTTTTTAGTGTACACATTTTTGCCTTTTCGAATGGATAAAATTTTTCTTTTATCTCAATTAACTTTACCAAAGAATCACTTGTGATTTTGTATCCTGAAACTATTTGGGTCAATTTATTAGCCTATCTATTTTCTTCTCTTGGAATATATTGTACTATAATCTCATCGAATTCATTTAACAATCTCATTGAAAAGGATAAGTACTTAACCATTTTCTCATTGATACATCTGTATTCTTGACCCAATTGTTTGACTATTAAATGAGAATCACCCATAATTTTAACATTTTTTGGCTTTCAATGAAATTATTATTTCCATGCTAGCTATTAAGGCTTCATATTCTGCCTCATTATTTAAATATAAATTTGGTTGGGATTCCTTTAGGTGAAATAATTAGGACTTCTAACCTAACAGCTCAATTATGTCTCAATCCATCGAAGTATAACTTCTAGGGTTTAATTCCTGCAAAGTTAATTTATTTTTCTTCGATTTCCACACAAGGGTGTTCAACTAAGAAATCAGTCAACACTTAGCCTTTGACTGCCTTTAGAGGCGTATATTGCAGAGAAAATTTTGTTAAAGTAAGAACTCATTTCCCTACTCAACCAAGCAAGATTGGTTTAGACAACATATATTTTATTATATCAGTTTTCGAAAGAATTAATACATCATAGGGCTTCATATAGTATTTCAACTTAGTACATGAAAAATATAATGCTAAACATAATTTTTCTGCTACACTATATCTAGTTTTAGCATCATTCAAGACTCGATTGAGGTAATAGATGGATTTTTTTATCCCATTCTCATCCTCTCGGGCCATTATGCTCCCAATGGTCTCTTTAGATCCTTAAATGTACAACTTTAAATGACGCCCTAGAGTAGGAGGGGTCATTATTATAGGATTTGTTAGGTACTCTTTTATTTGATCGAAAGCCTCTTGATGCTCTTTCTCTCATCAAAACTCTTCTTCAGACTTAAGTTTAACTAATGGGGAGAAAATCTTGGCTTTTCCAAATAGATTCGAAATAAATCTTCAAATGAAATTTATTTTCCCAAGCAAAGATTGAATTTGTTTTTTATTTGATGGAGGTGAGGTCTCCATTATGGCCTTTTCTTTATTCTTATCAACTTCAACACCCTTCTTCTAGATGAAGAAATGATAACTCTATGAAATGTAGTTATTTGTGCCCCATCTCTGTGTAATAAAGAATGTTTAGTCCTTATTTATGATGCATATATAGAAGCTTTTAGGCCTATATTTGTCAAATTCTATTTTTGATATCTTCTTATGTGGTACTGAGCAAATTGTGCTTATTTGGTAAGAAATTAAGTGGATTTGCAATTGTGATTGACTTGATGATTTCTCTATTTTAGGAAGGGCTCCAAATAAGCTGAAATTTGAAGGATTTGGACAAAAAGTGGAAGAGAAAGCCAAGTTTGCATAGCAGTAGCTCATGCCGCAATGTAGGCATATCAATATTGCGGCGTAGTGCATCCCTTACTTCGGTACAGAGGACCCGAGGCTTGAACGCCGCAGTGTAAATTATGGATGTCGCTGCATTGGTGACCTAAATTGAACATGCGCTACGGCATAGGCATGTTAATGCCATGACATGACTCTATTTTTTGAGCCTATAAATACTATTTTATTAGTTTTGGTCAAAAGAAGCTGTTAGGTTTAGAGAAGCTGCGGCTGATTTTCATGTTTGGGGCTGAGAGGAAGTTAGGGGAGTTAAGGTTGGAGGCCATCTTCCTCGTAGAGGAGGATTCAAGCATCAAAAGACACATCCATAAGCTTCCTTCTCTTTTCCCTCTTCTTCCTTCTCTCCCTTGTATCTTGAACATGGTTTTTTATGTATATTTTCATGTTCAATGAGTAACTTAACTGTATTAGGAATTACTTTGAATCCTTTTATGAATATTATTGATTTTGTACTTCTTTGAGTTGATATAGATATTTAGTTTTGTTCAATCATATGGTTCTTAATGCTCTTGATAGTTTGATAAGCTTTTAAGTAATTTGTTGAAATCTGATGAACCTAGACATAGGAATTTGGATTTTAGATCATATGTATGGTTGATGCATATTCGATTTCATTCAATTGGCTTAGATAAGTTGATTCACTAATAGGAGAGAAATATACCTCTTAGCCATGCATAGTTGGTGTTTGAGAATAGATCTTAATAAGTGAATTTTGCCTCTAACTTTCATGGAAACATAGTGAGTTAGGCAATTGAAACATGGATGATTGACCTAGACATAGGCATTTAACTAAATAAGATTCTCAAGCTAACTAAACAATTCATTTATGTTGATTTGGAAGGTTGAATATTAGCAATTGAAGTAGGAGGTAAAAAATGATTCCCTAATCTCTATCCATTATCTTTATTTTCATTTTTTTTAGTCTTTAGTTTACATACTTTTCCTATTTTTATATTCTTGAATAGAATTATTTAAGCTATTGGTTAATACTTAGCGTTGGAAGTATCCTTATCCTTGTGGGAACGATCTCCACCCTTCATTATATTACTTGTTTAATCAGTGCACTTGCGGCTTATTAAGGGACGAACAAGTTTTTGGCGTCGTTGCCAGAGAATATGGTTTAATTCTGTATTACTAATATCAACAACGAGTTTAGTTAGTTCTAATTCAAGTTGTATATAGTTTATTTTAAATTAAGTTTTCTTTATGTTAAGTTTTAGGTACAATAAAGAAGCTGGCTGACCATAATCATACGATGCCCTTAAGGGAGTTCGCGACTCCTTAAAAGGAAAACCTTCGATCAAGTTCAAGAAGACCACTCATCCGCACAAACCATTTTGGTGACAAAGTCTTACCAAGACTGTAAATTAGGCCCTTCTTGAGAGGAAACCCAAGTTTATGTTAATTCTTGTCTTCACTTTTTGGATAAATAGGTAGAATGTTGATTTTGTATGTTAATACTTATATGTTAATTGATGAACCTGCAAAAATTCATATTTTTACGGTTCAAAGTCTTGGGTTTTCATTCTCTTTTAATCTTTTTGATTGAGTTTGTTCTCAAGTTTCTTTTATTTTTAGTTATTTTAAATTATGTTTTAATTGTGTGTTTTTATGTGTTTTTATAGGTAATTGCACATAGAGAAGACTGGGCATTTAAAGAAGCATAAAAGAATAAGAAAAATAATTCAGAAGCCCAGCGCTTGAGCGCTGGGCCCTCACCGCTTGAGCGCGCAACATGCACTGCAGGATTCCTGTTTTAGTGGGCCAGTGCCTGAGCGTTGGACAATGAGTGCTTGAGCGCTAATTGCTTATGCTGCACCGTGACTTTAGTGGGCCAGTGCTTGAGAGCTGAAAGAGGAGCGCCTAAGCGCTGAACGCGTAACAGTAGCGTGAATTTCTTATAAAAATGAAAGTTTTGCCAATCTTTTCACACTTTTCTTTTTACATACTCTTAGACACTTGGAGAGAAGGCAATAGACGACAAGAAGCACAAACCTTAATGTGGTATGGGCATAATTAGGACTGAAGATTAGAGATTTTCTTTAACCTTTCCACCTTTCTACAATAGAGTTTGTCGTATTCTTCCCTTTGTGTTCTTCTTTTTTCATGTGTAACTAATTTCTCATTGTTAGGGGGATGATGGATCTTGTTCTTGGTTGATGTAACTTTCTTTTATGGGTTTAATTTATGTTTCTATTTTATGATTTACGTGTTTATCTCTATTCTTAATGCTTTTCTAAATCTGGCCAATTTGGGAATGATCTTTTGGGTTTATGTATGATTTGAGAAAATTTGCATGAACCTAGAACTTGTGATAAATACCATAACTTCTGCAATCGCTAGGAATAGACGTTGTGTGTTATGTGGTCTTTCTTTTAATTCTCTCGTTCTTGATAATGCCTTTCTAATTGGGGTTAGACTAAGGGATTTGTTAATTCCAATCAGTGTAAGAGGATTAATATACCAATGGATTGGATATTAATTAATTTTGAGAATTGACCATAAATCATTAAAATAAAACATAGTTAAACCAATATTTGAATATGCATTTAAAAAGTTCAAGTGAAGTCTGACCCCTAACCTTTTCATATCATTATTTTTCAACTTAACCCAATTAATTAAATTTGGCTTTTGTTATTTTTGTTTATTTTATTTTATTATTTTTACCAACTCTCTTTTTGTTAGCTTAAATAGTGTTATTTTCAGTGAATTTAGTAATTAATAACTTAATCATCGTGGGACGATACTCTACTCATTTTTTATTACTTTTGTCGATTCGGTGCACTTGCCGATATCCGCATCAAGTTTTTGGCGCCATTGCCGGGGATTATTGTTATTAATATTAAATAGTAGTTGAAAAGACACTAATTTAAGTATTTTTTTAATTATTTAATTTTATTTTAAATTGTTTATTTTTAATTTTAATTTAAATTTTTTTCTTTTCTTTAAATTTTTTTTTATTTATAGATAATTATTTTTTTCTTATTTAATTTCATTTTTCTTCATTTAATTTTCTTTTTAATTTGTTTCTTTTATTTTTGTTTTCTTTGTTTATATTTATTAGTCATTTATTTTTATTTTTATTTTATTTTATTTTATTTTATTTTATTTTTAATTTCCTTCCTTACTTCACTTTGATTTGCATGTTTGTTTGTTTATGCAAGGTTCTCTAGAGTCAGAAAAATTGCTTTTTGATCCAGAGATAGAGAGAATAGCTAGAGCAAATAGGAAAGCAGCTAGAGAGAGGAAAAGGCTTGAAGAAGTAGAGCAAAAGATGGCAAGAAGAGTTGTAACTGCAGAGCGAAGACGCACATTGGCTGACTATGCTACTCCATCTGCTGAAAATATTTCTACCAGTATTGTGCGTCCTGCTATTCAGGCCAATAATTTTGAAATTAAACCAGTTCTTCTACAGCTGGTGCAGCAGAATCAGTTTAGGGGAGGCCATGCAGAAGATCCAAACTTACATATTGCGAATTTCTTGCAGCTCTACGATACTTTTAAGTATAATGGCGTTACTAATGATGCCATTAGATTACGATTGTTTCCATTTTCTCTCAGAGATAAAGCAAAGAGCTGGCTACAAGCCCAGCCACAAGGGAGCATTTCTACTTGGGAGGATCTGGTTAACAAATTTTTGACTCGATACTTTCCTCCATCAATGTTTGTGAAGATGAGAGGTGAGATTGCTTGTTTCACTTTAAAATCAAGGAGAATCTCTTTATGAAGCATGTGACAGATTCAATGAGCTATTGAGGAGATGTCCTCATCATGCATTTGAAGTTTGGCAGCAGGTGCAGATTTTCTATAATGGTTTGAATCATCCTGCCAGGGCTATGGTAGATGCATCTGTAGGCGGATCTCTGAATACTAAGACTCCTGAAGAGGCTCAGGAATTATTTGAGATTATGGCCACCAATGAATATCAGTCGCCTAGTGGGAGAACAGTCGCCAGACAAGGAGTGATGGAGCTTGGTACTTTCGATGCCTTACTTGCTCAAAACAAAAGTATTTCTCAGCAGTTGGCCAACCTGACCAAGCAAGTTGAGAGTATGCAGGTAAATTCTGTGAACCATCAAAGGTTAATTTGTGACTTCTGTGGAGGTAATCATACTAATGGTGGATGTGAGGCAAGCAATTCTGGTTTCAGTTCTCAAGAGCAGGTAAATTATATGGGTAATCCTTCCAGACCTCAGGGTGTTCCATTTTCAAATACATATAATCTAGGGTGGAGGAATCATCCCAATTTTTCTTGGAGCAATCAAACAGTGCCATTGAATCCTTAACCAGAGAAGAAGTCTCCTTTTGAGATTGCACTTGAGAACAATGGTAAATTTTCAGAATCAAGAAGCTATGATTAAAAGTTTAGAGAATCAAGTGGGGCAGATAGCAAAATAGCTTCAAGAGAGACCTCCAGGTGCCTTCTCAAGTGATACTGTTGTCAATCCAAAGGAGCAATGTCATGCAATTACACTGAGAAGCGGTAAGACTTTGGATGGACCAGTTAAGGAAATTGATGTTCCTGTTGCAGATGTCCAATCTCAAAAGTGCTGTAATGAAGAAGCTAAAGAGGAGCAATCAAAGTGGCAGAGGAAGAAAAAGGAATGTGAGAAGAAAATAGTTGATCCTTCACTTTATGCTAAACTTCCTTATCCTCAAAGATTCAGGAAGAAGATTCAAGAAAAGCAGTTTTCAAAGTTCTTGGAAGTTTTCAAAAAGCTGTATATTAACATTCCTTTTGCTGAGGCACTTGAGCAGATGCCCTCTTATGCAAGGCTCATGAAAGATTTGCTGTCAAAGAAAAGGAAGTTGAAAGAAGATGAGACTATGGCACTTTCTGAGGAGTGCAGTGCTATAATTCAGAGGAAACTGCCACCTAAATTGAAAGATCCAGGTAGTTTCACTATTTCTTGCACTATTGGCAAACTGACTATTGAGAAAGCTCTATCTGATTTAGGAGCTAGCATCAATTTAATGCCATTGTCAATTCTCTGTAAGCTTGGGATTGAAAAAGTGAAGTCAACTACAATGTCTCTTTAACTAGCTGATCGGTCAATTAAACATCCATATGGTATAGTGGAAGATTTGCTAGTGAAGGTTGACAAGTTTATTTTCCTAGCTGATTTTGTGATTTTGGATATGGATAAGGATGTTGATATTCCTCTGATTCTTGGAAGACCATTCTTGGTTACTTCAGGAGCGTTGATTGATATTCCAAGAGGTGAGCTTATTTTGAGGGTGGATGGAGATCAGGTGACTATTAATGTTTTTGATAAATCTGCATCGACATCAGATCTCTATGCCCCTGTTAAATGCATTCAAGACAAGCCTCTATAGGCTTTGGCTAGTAAGAGCTCTTCGTCATCAATCAATGCTGATTTTCCTACTCCCAAGATGGTTGACGAAAAGGAGAAAGGACCTCCTCTTTCTAAAAGTGCTGCAATTGAAAAAGATCCTCCAGCTTCCACTGATATATTGCAGATTGATTCCAGAGGTAGTGACAGAGTATGGAGGCAAAGAGCTGATAAGAGAAAAATGTCATCCTACTTCTCTTGCTTCAAGCCACCTTGACTAGTTGAAAAGGCAACGTCGAGCTAATGACGTTAAACAAGCGCTTTTTGGGAGGCAACCCAAATTTTCTCTCCTTTTCTCTTTTACTTTTATTTTTATTTTTTTATTTTATTGACTAACATTTTTTTCTTTGTTTTGAAGTTTGCTAATGTTGAGTCGGCTTAAGTGTCTCCCTGAGTTCGGAGCCTTTGTAGGGGGATGTATATAGTTGTCGGCCGCCAAAAAGAGTTTTTCTTTTCCTTTCTTGCATTTAATTCATTTTATTTTTTGTTTTTATTGATTTTATTTTTCCATCATCACTCCTATTGTGTTTTGAGTCATTATTGAAATTGTGCATGTTGATGTGTTGATTTGAATATCCAATGATTGTTTGAATTGTTGATTAGTCTAATTTTTTGGGATAGCACATGAGAATCCATGAGTTGCATTTATCTCTATTGTTTCATTAGTGTATGGATGTTCTTCCCATCTTCATGATTGATAGACCTTAGAATTTAATTGCATGTCAAGCTTAGAGGAAGTTTATGGGATTGTATGTGTGTGGATAATTTGCATCTAGAAGTTGTTTGATTCTCTCTTGAGGCGAAATCCTAGGCAGTGCATGATTAAGGAAATGATAAAGGCCTTCTTTGGACCGTTTGAGTCTTTCAAACCAACCTGTAAACACAGTTTATCCTTAGGTCCCTTTTGCAGCCTTGCTATTGTTTGGCCTCTGTTTCTTTTCTTTACCCACATTTTCCTTTTCCCATACTCATATGGAAAAAAAAAGAAAAAATTTCTCTATTACATAACCTCTGTTGAATGCATATTTTGTATTATTTTATTATTCAAGTCTTTATTATTTTTGTGCATGAAGTTTTGTGAAGCTGAAAAATTTTAAAGAAAAAAAGAAGAAAAAGAAAAGAAAAAAAAAAGTCCACTCAAAGTATTGCAAAGAAATAAGTTTGGGGGTAGAGGTTACTGAAAAAGAAAAGAAAAAAAGAAAGAAAAAAAGTGAATGTTGTGTTAATTCTTTTGCTCCTTTTTGCACTTGTTCAGTATTTTGAGGCTTGAATTGTGAAATTTACATGATTTTGTATCTCAACTTTTGTTTTCATTTTCCTACCACTTCTTTCTTAACCCATACCCTTGGCTTTATATTACAAGTTTATGAAGTCCCTTTTGATTCTTAGTTGTGTGTTATTTACATTAGTGGAGAGAGAGATGAAAAATAACTTTATGAATGTGAGTTTGATGTGCACTTGCAGTTTTATAAACCTATCTGGGTTTGTACTTTATGAAGATATTGTATCTTTCATTCATGTTTTTGGAAAGTCATTTGTGCATAAGAGTTGCATGTGAGAGACGATGTGATAATTGGATTGTTCATGTGTGACACTTTGAAATTATATTGTGAAACAGTTTCTGAGGATGTGTATGATATTCACTACCCGGTATTGTCATGTTTGAGTCTGTTTTGAGTTTTAGATTGTTTTATTTTGTTTTGTTTTTCTTTTACTTGAGGATAAGCAAAAGCTTAAGTTTGGAGGAGTGATGAACCTGCAAAAATTCATATTTTTACGGTTCAAAGTCTTGGGTTTTCATTCTCTTTTAATCTTTTTGATTGAGTTTGTTCTCAAGTTTCTTTTATTTTTAGTTATTTTAAAGTATGTTTTAATTGTGTGTTTTTATGTGTTTTTATAGGTAATTGCACATGGAGAAGACTGGGCATTTAAAGAAGCAGAAAAGAATAAGAAAAATAATTCAGAAGCCCAGCGCTTGAGCGCTGGGCCCTCACCGCTTGAGCGCGCAACATGCACTGGAGGATTCTTGTTTTAGTGGGTCAGTGCCTGAGCGCTGGACAAGGAGCGCTTGAGCGCTAATTGCGTATGCTGCACCGCGACTTTAGTGGGCCAGTGCCTGAGTGCTGAAAGAGGAGCGCCTGAGCGCTGAACGCGTAACAGCAGCGTGAATTTCTTATAAAAAAGAAAGTTTTGCCAATCTTTTCACACTTTTCTTTTTACATACTCTTAGACACTTGGAGAGAAGGCAATAGACGACAAGAGGCACAAACCCTAATGTGGTGTGGGCACAATTAGGATTGAAGATTAGAGATTTTCTTCAACCTTTCCATCTTTCTACAATGGAGTTTGTCATATTCTTCCCTTTGTGTTCTTCTTTTTCTATGCGTAACTAATTTCCCATTGTTAGGGGGATGATGAATCTTATTCTTGGATGATGTAACTTTCTTTTATGGGCTTAATTTATGTTTCTATTTCATGATTTATGTATTTATCTCTATTCTTAATGCTTTTCTAAATCTGGCCAATTTGGGAATGATCTTTTGGGTTTATGTATGATTTGAAAAAATTTACATGAATCTAGAACTTGTGATAAACACCATAACTTCTGCAATCGCTAGAAATAGACGTTGTGGGTTATGTGGTCTTTCTTTTAATTTCCTCGTTCTTGATAATGCCTTTCTAATTGGGGTTAAACTAAGGGATTAGTTAATTCCAATCAGCGTAAAAGGATTAATATACCAAGGGATTGGATATTAATTAATTTTGAGAATTGACCATAAATCATTGAAATAAAACATAGTTAAACCAATATTTGAATGTGCATTTAAAAAGTTCAATTGAAGTCTGATTCCTAACTTTTTCATATCATTGTTTTCCAACTCAACCCAATTAATTAAATTTGGCTTTTGTTATTTTTGTTTATTTTATTTTATTATTTTTACCAACTCTCTTTTTGTTAGCTTAAATAGTGTTATTTTCAGTGAATTTAATAATTAATAACTTAATCCTCGTGAGACGATACTCTACTCATTTTTTATTACTTTTGTCGATTCAGTGCACTTGCCGATATCCGCATCATTAATACTTATTTGTTAGTATGTTGATTTTGTTAAGTTTTAAGTCTTATTTATGTTAATATTTATATATGTTAGTATGTTAATTTGGTAGTTTTATGTTTTTGTTAGTTTTTATGTTTTAGTTATGTTTTAAGTCTTAAATATGTTAGTAGGTTGATTTTGTGGTTTTATTATGTTTTTGTTATATATATTGTAATTTAACATTTTGGACAAGTTTTATAAGTGTTGGAGACCATTGTTGGGGCAGAACTTCCAGCAAAACTGATTTTGCTGCAGAATTCTGCAGGTTGACTTCTCATGCCATGGCACACGCTTTGTAACGCTGCGATGTGAAGGCCTTTTATGCGCATTTGGGCCAATTCCAGGGAGCTTAGCACCACAGCATGAACTTCTGTACGTCGCGGTGTGCCTGTAAAACTTGTGAGAAAAAAGTTTTGTACATAGTTTGTTTATTTTTCAAGTTTGTACATATTTTAGTATGCTCATACTAACGGTGTGCATATTTTTGAAAAGTTTTAGGTAACCAATGCACCAATGAAAGTGAAGATATTATCTCACTTCGGTTTGGGTGAGTATCATTGTATGCTTTGATTATTATGATGTATTAAGTATGCATGTGATGATGTTTACTATATGCAGTTATGATAGCCACCATGTTTTTATGATTTTCTTTTACTTTGGCTATTACTAAAGGGTAATGATGCAATTATTTCAATTTTTAACATTATGAAAATGAGTTATGCATGCTAGAATTGAAAAAGTTGGATCTATTTAAATGCATAACATATTGCCAATTGCTAGTGTAGAATTGGTTGTCCAATGATATTAAAGTTTGTGAATTGCCCCCTTTTGAGTGAAACCTTATGTAATTAAGAAGCATGAAATAATTTAGTCACTTTTTATGCACGATTTACATCCAACTTTGATGCACGTGTAACTTTGAAAATGATAAGAGTGCATGTTTAGAGAAAGTTTATAGATGTACATGTAAAGTTTTGATTATCCTACAAATTGTTTTTGAACTCTCTTGAGGCGAAATCCTAGGTTATGCATGATTGAAGAAATGATTAGGGCATTGTTTGGACCGATTGAGCCTTAAAAGCTTACCCTGATATGATGATATCCATAGGTCCCTTTTGAAGCTTTATAAATGTTTGGCCTTATTTGTTTTTCACCACCATTGTATTCGTTAACTTATCAACCATTCTAATGCATGTGAAAGCATTGCATTTTCTTTCTATCATCATTGTTTGTTGAGTACATGATATGTTATTTCTTGAAGTGAGTCTAGTGATTAGGGGTGTTAATGTATATTCAATACAAAATGAGCCTGAAGGAATCAGATGTAGTCAAAGAAAAGAAGCATTGCTTTGCCAAAATAAAGAAAAAAATGAAAAAGAAAAGAAAAGAAAAGAAAAGAAACGTAAAGGAATGACTTAAGAAAAGAAAAGTACGAAAAGCATCGAATGGTTCTGGCGAGTTTTCTTATTTTACTTTAGAATACCCTACTAATATCAGTTGGAGACTTAAGTCTTGAAATAACATGTTATGTTTCTCAATATTTGTATTGTATCATTTTCATTTCTATTCATACGCTCATTACCATTGGCCTTACATTACAAGCTGTCGAAGCCCCTTTTTGATCCTCAATTGTATATGATTTATATTAGTGGAGAGAGAGTTTAGATTCAATTTTGTGGATTATGTGAATCATATTCATATATGCTCATAAACTTATCCGGATGTATATGACTTGACTAGGAGAAGTTTATCTTACAAGTTTAAGGAAAATGTGAATTGCATGCAATGATACTTGGATTGTTAGCATGTTAAGAATTGTGTATGTGTGAAGCTGATTATAAGGCATTTGTACTTTTTGAGGGCTATACAATCATTATGCACTAGTTGTAGTTAAATTGAAAAATTGAAAGTATGTTAGATATTGAATGAATAATTGAGCATAAATTGTCAAGCAGGTTTACTTAGTTATACTGTTTTACTTGAGGACTAGCAAAAACTTAGGTTTGGGGTATGATAACTCCAAGATATATAGTTATTTGTGCCCTATCTATGTGCAATAAAGAATGCTTAGTCCTTGTTTATGATGCATATATGGAAGGTTTTAGGCTTATATTTGTCAAATTCTAATTTTGATATCTTTCTATGTGGTATTGAGCAAATTGTGCTTATTTGGTAAGTGATTAAGTATATTTGAAATTGTGATTGACTTGGTGATTTCTATATTTTAGGAAGGGCTCTAAACAAGCTGAAATTTGGAGGATTTGGACAAAAAATGGAAGAGAAAGTAAAGTTGCATATCAGCAGCTCACGCCATATCGTAGGCATATCAATGTCGAGCCATGGTGCATCCCCTGCTTCAGTACAGAGGACCCGAGGCTTGAATGTCGCAACGCAAATTACAAATGTCGTGGCGTTGGTGACCTAAATTGAACACACGCCGCGGCATAGGCATGTTAATGCCACGACATGACTCTATTTTCTAAGCCTATAAATACTATTTTATTAGTTTTGGTCAAGAGAGACTATTAAGTTTAGAGAAGCTGTGGCTGGTTTTCACGTTTAGGGCTGAGAGGAAGCCAGGGAAGCTATGGTTGGAGGCCATCTTCTCATGGAAGAGGATTCAAGCATCAAAAGACACATCCATGAGCTTCCCTCTCTTTTCCTTTTTCTTCCTTCTCTCCCTTGTGTCTTGAACATGGTTTTTGATGTATATTTTTGTGTTTAATGAGTAGCTCAGCTGTATTAGGGATTACTTTGAATCCTTTTATGAATATTGTTGATTTTGTACTTCTTTGAGTTGATATAGATGTTTAGTTTCATTCAATCATATGGTTCTTAATGATCTTGATGGTTTGATCAACTTTTAATTGATTTGTTGAAATCTGATGAACCTGGACATATGAATTTGGATTTTAGATCATATGTATGGTTGATGCATGTTCGATTTCATTCAATTGGCTTGGATAAGTTGATTCGCTAATTGGATAAAAATATACATCTTAGTCATGCATAGCAGGTGTTTAAGAATAAATCTTAATGAGTAGATTTTGCATCTAGCTTTCATGGAAACATAGTGAGTTAAGTAATTGAAACATGATTGATTGACCTAGACATAGGCTTTTAACTAAATTAGATTTTCAAGCTAACTAAATAATTCATTTATGTTGATTTGGAAGGTTGCATATTAGCAATTGAAATAGGAGGTGAAGAAGGATTCCCTAATCTCTATCCATTTTCTTTATTTTCGTTTATTATTATTTTTAGTCTTTAGTTTACATGCTTTCCCTATTTTTATGTTCTTGAATAGAATTATTTAAGCTATTGGTTGATACTTGACTTTGAAAGTATCCTTATCCTCGTGGAAACGATCTTTACTCTTCATAGTGTTATTTGTTCGATCTGTGCACATACGACCTATTAAGGGACAAACAAGATACCAAGAAAACTTCCTATAGAAACACCAAAAGCACATTTAATAAGATTCATTTTCAATCCATGATTTCTCATTCTTTTGAATGACTACCTTAGGTTTATTAAATGCTCATCTTTCGATTTTGATGTCACCACCACATCGTTGATGTAAACTTCTATAAATTTACTAATTAGATCATGAAAGATAGTGTTCATAGCAATTTGATAAGTAGTCCTGACATTTTTTAAACCAAAAGGCATAGCTACCTATTCATATGTACTAATTGCCTCAGGACATCCAAATGCAGTCTTTGATACACCCTTTTCAACAATGAAGATCAAGTTATAACTAGAATATTCATCCATAAAACTTAAAATTTTATATCCTAATACTGAATCGACTGACATATCAGCAATTGACATAAGGTATTCATCTTTAGGTGTTGCAAAATTTAAATCTCAAAAGTTTATGAATATTCTTAGGTTACCATTTTTCTCCATAACAGGAACAACATTAGATATCCAATTGATATGCCTAGTGGTTTGAATAAACTTAGCTTTTAAAGGCCTTTCGATTTCTTCCTAATTTTGAAAACCACTTCAGGAGCAAACCTTCTAGGTGTGTGCTTCATTAGTCGTTGTCCTACTCTAATTGGTAGCCTATGCTCCACCAGCTCTCAACTAAGTCCAAGCATCTCTTCATAATCCTATGCAAAGCAGTCCATGTATTATTCAAGTAACCTGACTAAATCTAGCTTAAAAGTTTCATATAATAAACTACTAATATACGTAGGGCATTTAATTACATTATCACCAAAATTAATCTTTTCCAAGGGATCATGGACCTCTATCTTTTTAATACCTTGGGATAGAGGGGTCTGTTCAAAACTCATGGGAAAGTCATCATAAATACAATCCAAATTTACATCTTCAGTAGTGCAAACCATTTTTGTCAACCATGTAGACTGACAATCGAGCCAACTAGTTCTCAAGACTCATTCGAGTCACTTTTGTCAGGCCAAATCGAATTGGCCTTTCAACGGTCTTGCTATCGAAAGCCCTATCATTCCAAATATTGAAGGGCTTAACCCCTGAGTAGTATATCTTGAAATCTACATGATTATTTTGCAAGTAGCATAAATTATCATTAGCTTTGATCAGTTTCAGCTCTTTTTCTTCATTCCACAAGAACATTTGCTAGTGCATGGTTGAAGGTATAACTCTCACAATATGTATCCATTCCCTTCCAAGCAATAAGTTGTAACTAGTTTTTGATAGAACCGCTATGAAAAGTGTGGATCACGTCACTGTCCCTACTCTTATGTTCAACACAACCACTCCTTCAAAATTCGAGGACTTGACATTAAAATCCATTACAACCATATTGTGAGGGAGCAAATCTGCCTTAATTTTTTCAAGTTTCTTTAGTAAATTTATAGGCATCAAGTTGATTACAGCAAATCCATCTACTAGCACCCTATTCACAAGTTTTCCATTAGCCACCACCTTGATGAATAGTGGTCAAAGGTGGTCCTTCATCTTCCTTGTTGGAATATCGAAGATTGCAAGATTCTCTTTTGCTTCTACTATATCTTTTTCTATGAACACTAAGTCTTCATTAACTTCCTCCAATTCATCGAGATAATCCTTCTCCAAACTTTCTTCAGTCGAAGCCATTGCATATTCAATTAGTAGCACCATAACCATGTTCATAGTGAAATCATTGAACTTCCAAATCATCATCAAACCCTGATTCGAAAGAATCTATCACCATGTCTTCATCCATTGGAACTAGTTGTTTTCCTTTTCCAGCTTGGTTTGCTTATGTTCCTTTCACCACCTTTACATAAGATTGAACTTTCATTTGGGGAAGATCTTGCTACTATCGAATTCTATGGGCCCTCCTCCATTAGGATTTTGACCTGTAAGGCTCCTTGAACTGATTCAAAGACTGTCTTGCTTCATTCCTTAGCTAAGTGTTTAGCCTTCTTGCATTCCGTACCATAGGGTATTGGACTCCCAACTCAAATTTGTGCCAGTTGAGTTTGTACATAGAAGCTTTCTAGAAGTTCTAGTTATTTCAAATCCACTTGTTGGTAGCCATATAGGCTGGTGGCACTCGAGTCTTGCCTTTCTTAAATCCTTCCACATAATCTACCATTACTATAAATTTCTAATTGATAACCTATTTCTGGATCTCAGCCTTCTTAAATCCCATAAAGGTTTTTCTTTTTAGTTGCCTCAAAAGACTTTGCTGCCAGTCTATCGAAAACTCCACTGCACCTCAGGCAGAGTGAAACTTCCCTTTCATATTTTTTTTCTTTCAAATCAAAAACTTCACCAAGGTTTCACCTGCCTTAGGGTAAACTTCTTTCTCATTAGCTTCAAACATATTGAGATCAAATTTAGTATTGACCTCTGGAGCTCTATTCTCAGTAATATCTGCCATGTTCACTTGCAAGAATTCGATTGGCTCAATATAACTTGCATTCAACTCAAATGGATTTCACCTTCATTTCTTTATTTTTTTTTCTCGTCAAACTTTAGCCTTCCTTTTTCCTTTTTGAATTAGATCCCTGAAACTAACATAATTGTTAGTCGAGTGACCATATTTATGATGGTATTTATAATACTTTCGACCTTTTATATCCCCAGAAGAAGGAATTTTGTGATCATCATGTAATTTGATTTGTTTATCTTTCAATAAAACATCAAATATTTTATCAACCTTAGTTATATTGAAACCATAAGAATGCCTATTCGAGAATTATGATTTATCCTTTGCTCGAATTGGCTTTAAAGATGCATAAACAAAAAGGGGGCCAAACTGAAGTCCTACTATATTAGCTTTGTTTCCCTCTTCATCTACATCTTTGTTTTAATCTATTTCGATATAGGCAACTTTGTCTTTCTTAGGTGTTTTTGGTACCTTACCTTTTCCAGTTTTAGCTGTTCTATTTGTCTCACTTTATCTGCAAGTTGAGACATGTCTAAAAGTTATTGGTTCACTAATTTCTTTTTGATTGAATAATCTAGACCACTAGCAACCACTTTTATAACCTCGGACTCAGGAATGATTGTGAAACATGTGACTTTCATTTGCCTAAATCGAGCTAGGAAATCAACAATGGATTCTCCATTTATTCATTTTATATTTAATAAATCCATTAGACCCACTTTAGTTTCCCCTCAAAAGAATTGTTTGTGAAAACTTCTTTCTAATTGGTTCCATGAATGAATAGAATTTGGTGAGAAAGTTGAAAACCATGTAAAAGCATTCATGGTTAGAGAATTAGGGAAATACATCATTTCTAAGTATTCATTATTAGCAATATCCTTTGACTCAATTGTATATCAAGCAATATGTTCGACTGTGGACTCACCATTCGCCCCAGCAAATTTAGTTAATTTTGGGACTTTCCAGGCCCTTAGCAACTCTGCTTGTTATATAAAATCTAGGAATGTTGTTACAAAGTAAGGTTGGTTTGCATAACTCACATTAAAACCATACCTATTTAAGACTTGTTCGACAACCTGGTTAATATTATGATACCCCTCAATATTGTTTTTCCTGAATCTTTCTAGGTAATTATCAGCATTTTGATTTTGACCTATTAATCGAAACCCCTCGGGTTGGACAAGTCGACTTTGTGCATTTTGTGCTAGCTGGGCATTTCCTACTTGGTTTACAATAGGATCCTCAGGGTCTCCAAACATATTAGCAATCCTACCTATTTTCCTGGCTAGTGTGTTGTAGGTATTATTAGTTGACTTGATTATTGGGGTTATGACTGTTGTCATCTGTTGAGTTAGCATATTAACCATTTCATAGTTGCTCTCATCGACTTGTTAGATAAATCCCTTGGTAATTTTAGGGAAATAGGTGGTGGAATCCCTAAGTTCAACCTATCATTTTGAGCACTTGTTCCTGCCCCTAGGCCATTAGCATTTAACCCTTGGTTCCTTGGTGAAACATGTAGTAATGCGTTACTATATGTGGCCCGAGCAACCCTATAGGTTATGTAGCAGTTTGGGGTGTAAATCCAAGATGCATCCCATATATTGGCGTCGTTTGTTTCACCCAAAGGATCCTTATTTCTGTAGTACAAATAGGAACTCCTGTAGTTGGAACAATTTCACTAACTACAAGATTTTGTGGCAAAGTTGCAGATACTATAGTGTCAATAGTGTCATTATTGCCAGAAACTCCATTGTTTCCACGTGGAGGATTTTAAGAGTTATTTGTGGTATTTTCTAACATTCTTGGCACAATTTTACCATTTCTTAATCGCATAAGATTTCTACATGGATTCTTTCACAAACCAGTCTCTTGACTTGGTCCCATCGGGCATGCCAATTTGTTTACTAGAAATTTTGTCAAAGGCAAATTTGATTCTTATTATCACTCTGGAAAGAGAATTTATTCCTCTCTAGGACTCTCAAGTTCTTGGTGGTTTTCAAATTTTAAAGAGTATCAAAAAATATTCTTGATTCAAATAACAAGTGTGTAAATTTAGTGAAGCAGAATAATGATAAGCAAAGATTGTGTAAAGATCGAAAAGAAAAGAAAGCATATAAGAAATGCTATAAAGAACAAGCAAAATGAAATGCAAGCAATAAACAACAATGAAATAGTAAATGTAGTTGAAATTGACAATCAAGTAAAGAAAAGCAAATGAAGAAAGCATATAGAAACAACTGGTAATGAAACTTACATAAAAGTAAACTTGACTAAAATGTAAAGAAAGAAAGTAAAGGAAAGAAATGTAATTAAAAGCAATTAAAAGAAATCAAATGATTATGAGAATCACTTGATCAAGAGATGAATAGAATTTGTAGAAATGAAAATGAAACTGCTTTAAACTTGCGGTGAAAAGTAAAAGTTACAGAAACAAAGTAGGGTGAAAGGCATACTTGACTAATTTCCCTTGATTCTTTTGCGTCAGAATAACTTGATAGAATATGTTAGAGAATGTGTGTAAAGTGTTTCCAACCTCCTAAATGCCTTCACCCCCTTTTGTATTTGTAGACAAGGGTAATAATTGTTATTCTGACAAGATTATGACAAGTGTCTTTGTCCAAAATAACTTCTTGAATCTAACAGCATTAATTGTTTTGTCTAAGTATTACAAATTGAACTACTAATTACTTCTTAAATTCAAATTAGAACAACTATTATTTGAATTTGAATTGGAATCCAATTACATAACTGCCTCAAACTTACCCTTTACGCAAAAGTATTATTTGCAATCTTGAATTTTGTTAAGTGTTGATGCGAACTCTTTCTCCAATCTTCGAATGACAGACTTTGTTGATTTTCTTCTAGCGTTTTATCGAAGTCTCTTGTCATTTGTCGAGTTCCTCTCTTTGTTTCCTTATTAAACTTCTAATGTCTTGATCACATGATTTGTTGCTTTTCATATCTATTGAGTCTTCATAGAATCTCAGTCTAGAAGTTATCTATCAAAATTATTATCTTCAACTTCTTTAGTCAAAATCTCCTCTTCCAACTTATTAGCTAAGTCAAAAGCTTTGCTAAATGACTTGACACCAGAAATCATGCAAAATACTTTAGACTATTTTTGTGAATTGAAAAGTTTATTTTTATACCTACAATATGTTAACAATATCACCACAATAATAAAAAAAACACTAAAAATGGAAAAAGACGTACAAAAATTAATTTGAGGAATATTTGTTGTCTATGCCCTTCGTCACACTTTTTTAATTCATTTTTCCCTTTTCCTTGCATGTCTTTTATTAAATAATTGTGTCAAACTAAAAAGACATTTAGTTAAAGGAAATTACAAAAAAATCAAAAATAAAAAAAATGACAATGAACAAATAGAGTATTAATAGACATTTTCTTAAGTTGGAGTTATGACTTTTTCTTTTTTATTTGGGATTCAAACTTGAATCAGAAAGAACACTCACTTATTAAGTCAAAATTGTGATGGCTGCTATGACTTGTCTATCACAAGAAAAGCTTAGCCGCTCAACCAATACAAGTTTGCAACCTTTTCTCTCAATTTTATTAACATGACTTAATTACTCCAATTGTTAATATACTGATTTTCGTACTCTGAAGTTTGGATGAAGATGTGAGAACCTCACTGTTCAATTTCATAAAAAGGGATAATAAACAAAATCGACTGATTGAGAAAGGCATGTGCTTAAGTAATGATAAAATTATTTTTGACTTCTTCTTTTGAAGATTAGAAAGATTTGGGTAAGGTAATCGAACTTGATGAAATATCAAAATAGAAAAGTAGGAAATTGCCACTGAATTGTTTGGAAGAACTTTCTTGACTCAAAGTTTCTAGGGGTATAATAACATGACCCACCACGAACAGAAAGAAAAGCCTGTGATGGGCAATTGTTGTCAAGTTAGCTAAATGTCATTGTCACTTCCCTAAAAAGATTGTAAATGTACAAATTTAATTAGTTTTTTTTATTTGATCAAGGTCTCCATAAGTATTATTGTGAAATTAATTTTTAAGTTGTAAGTGATAGTTATGTAAAACTTCTTTTAAATTGATGATTTTATAATTCAAACTCTTAACATTATAAGTAAGGTTCATATGATATTGTTCATTTTAACTATGACGAATCACTATTGGGTAAATTTAAAGATTAATTTAGGTGCTTTAAAAAATGACAATTAGAAATTAAAGACAAACTTTATATAAAAATTATACAAAAATTCGTATTTAATTTTTTTATGTCAACATTGATATTAATAGAATACTACATTTACTCTAACAAATGGTCTTTTGTTTTGGAGATTGTCAATTCCTTTTAAGAAGCCAAAGTGATGGGCACCTTGGGAAGGAATTACTTGTAGATAGGGAGAACTTATAATAATTTTTATATTTGAACACTCAGAATACGAAATTCAGATGATACTTCACTTATATTTATATACGGTATATCTATTTCAGTTTCGTATACAATATATGACAATATTCAATTACATACACATCGATATATGATATTCAGTTATCATATCCTGCATATACAAATTTCATTTTCCAACTTATAAAAAGTTTTGCCTAAATAATGAATTAATGGAATTTATGATACTTTAACCTTATGTATCTACAGTCCCACTACAATGAAAGTCATAATAACTTTGCCCCCACTCCACCTCACCGAGTGTTCAACGTGTTTGGGTTTTCACTGAACAAGCAACAAAGTAATACACTCTTCATATATTTTACGTTGACTTCAAATATATAAAATAAAAAAAAGTTAACAAATAGAAAACAATTTCTGACCACTATATCATAAAAGTGGTTTCCGTGTTGCTTTTACATATATATTAAATATTAATTTGGCCGTGTCTATTATTAAATTTGCATTTAATTTATAATATGGTTGCTGGGATTTACCTTCTTAATTAGGGATCTAAGTTAGGATTGTAATGTGTCAATAGTATATTTTGGAGTTTATAAAAAAAAAAAAAAGAGTATGTTTTAGCTTGTTTGTATTTTTTTTCATGTCTGAGTCGTGAGCCCACCACACAATATTGCGGGCAGAATAACAACTCTTTTTCTATATTGATTGAACAAGTTTTAATCAATATGATGGGGGAAAAAACCAATTTGACCGGGAAAATATACAAGTTTTCATTTAAGAAATAATATAATTTTAATTTCAATAAATCTTTAACCACAATTTCATATACCAAGTTTGAATCTAAATTATACTTATACTTCAAGCTTTTACGTGAGCACAAAAACATTGATAAGGAAGAAACTTAATTATTTTACTTGTTTTAAATTATATATGATGCTTTACATAATTTACAATAGACAGAATAGGTTATAAAATATGTACGAATCACCAAAGTTTTGAAAATTAGACCAATCATTAAAATGATGAATAGATTGATTTATGGTTTAATAGTTTAACTGTAATTAAATTAGAACATAATTTTAAATATTTTTTATCAATTTAAAATTAAAATATTATTCTATTATTTTGAATAATATTGAAAAGTAATATTATAATAATAAAGCATTAATAAATAAATAAAATAAAAATAAATAATTAGTAGAATTCTTTATAATATTAATAAAAATAAATTATCATAGTAAAATAGTGTATATTTCAAATCAGAAAATAACATAATACGTATGATGTATACAACTCAACAACAAATGACTAGTATCGTAGTCAATCATGCAAGTCACTACAAGTGCCGGTGTGAGTCTGCCACGAAGATCATTTATCTTTATTTTTTGTTTTTTTTTAATTTTTTATTTAAATTTTAATAAATATTTTAAACTTAATTATATATTTTTTTATTTAATTTATTTTATACTTATTAAAATTTAAATAAAATGATAAAAAAAAGTGGATAGAAAATAAATATAAGTGATCTCTATCCGCGAGTCTAACCCTGAACCACGGAAAACATAATATTTTATTTATCTGAATGCTTGAATCGGTTTATTAGTTGAATCGTATCGATTCTTAACTCGAGTATGGCATGACCAATCAATTAATGGTTTGGTTCACGGTTGACCTCGTCTGATCAGTCGATCCAGTGTGATTCTTAGAGCATTATGAATCACATTAATTTTTTCAATGAATTAATGATGTAGGAGATAATAGTAAATGTTGAACTTGGCTAGCATTCTAACCATATCATATAAAAAAGCTTTGGTAATGTATGCTCTTAAAACATATATTAAAAAAATTTATTATTTATCTTAATTACTTAAAAAAGATATTAAATATATTTTTTAAACTTTCAATACATTAAATTTTTTATTTTTTATTTCTTAACATGCACTTTAAAAAACTCTATTAAAAAAGATTTTATTAACTAGTATCTTAAAAACATTAATTGAAGAATTATAAAAGAATTATTAAATAAAAAGTAATCACTTTACTAGAAATAATTGTTAATAAAACTTTAAAAAAAAATCTACCCAAAGATCTTCTTTTGGCTCTGTCTGACGGTAGCGTCCGGAGTAACTCTAATCACATATTTCTTATAATTAAATTTAATGGAATAAACGTGCCCCAAGTTTGAAGTAACTGCGAAAGGTGACCAAGAACAAGAAGAGAAGAGCTAATGAATCTACCTGCTACATGAATGGAGTCTGTGCTTATGCTAATTGTTTATATCTGTTTCTGCATAATTTTTTTGTTGTTGTCTTGCAAGTTTGGCTTTTAGGCGTTAGGTTTCATGGTTTCGTTTTCTTCTCTTATAACTCTGTTCTCTTTATTTAACAAGAAAAAAGAAAAAGTTGGCACTTGAGAAGGAAGGTTGGAAGGGTAAGAAAAGACGAATTGTAGTATATGATGTTTACTTCTCAATGACCAGACTGGATCTCGTGGGGAGTGAAGGGCACGACATGTGAATTGATAAACAATATTGTTGCATTTATATATAAAATATGTTGCTTTTGACATATCCATCGATCCTCCATTCTCCCCATGTTTCATGTGATTTTGCCTCCAACATCCCACCACGGAACACGGATCAGCTCCCACCACTTCACTTTATTTTATTTTTACAATAGATATCTAAGACATAATGTAAAAAAGGGACAAGATTTACTAAAGTGCAGGAAAAGCAATTTGGAGAAGATTTGACCTCAGACTGTTTTCAAAAGATTTGGTTGTCACTTGTATTAAAATATTTGGGCGCCGCCTTCACTTATTTTACATCAGTATAATCTAAATATAAAGAGTTGATCTAATACTTGAAAAGCCATGCTTCTTACTTTGATTATTTGGTCCGAATATTATGTCAATATTTAAAAAAAAAATTCCTTTAAATGTTCTAGGCCGATGTTTAAAATGACCTTAAAATCATACAAAAAAAATTAATATAAATGAAGGAAGAAGTTCATTAATTTGAATATACCCTTACAGTACAACCAAAATCATTCATCTAATTATAAGTTGAATCATGATACTTGTAACAATTTTTTTCTCTCAAATAATGTAATAATATAAATGTTATCACGTAGAATTGAGACGTAAAGCATTATTTTTTTAAAAAATATTCTTATAAATATTTTTTTATAAATGTAATACTTTTAAATTAATTGATGCGACATATTACAGATTTAGATATCCTATTATTTAGGACAATAAATTTGGTATAAGTATTGGAAAATTTAGTTTTTTTAAAAAAAAATTGTATAGAGAAACTTACTATTTCTGTTTTGATGAATTATAAACGATATTTAAAAAGGTAAAAGTAGATAATAAATATATAAAGTCTTTTATTAAATTATATTTACATGTAAATTTATGCAAAAGAATTTTAATGACATACCACCCAAATTCATAAAAATATCTAATAATGCAAAGTCAAGTATGACTTTTTTCTACACAAATGCCTTAATTCAAGTAATACTAAAGTTCTTTTAAAATTATTTGATTTCAAAATTGAATCCTCAATCCTAAGCCGTTTTACCTACATTCCAATATACCATCCTTTTCACATTAATAAATCATGGACCTCTTTTGTAAATTAAAATTTATAAAATAATATTTACTAATTTTTTCACTCAGTCTTTTAAAGTATAATTTTATTAAATGTATTATTAATTTGTTTAATTATTTTAATTTAATATTTTTTTACTTGAATTAATTTTTTTATTTTGGTCAACGACAAGTCCTTCACTTAGAGACTTCATAACAAAATCTCTTGTGACTATTAAAAAAAAATTATCATGGTTAATATTCAAATTTGTGACAATACACCTAATCATACCACATACTTGAGATTACATATCATATTTTATAGTGTATATGTAAAGAGTTTAATTTTGATGTAATATCATCATAAAGTTTTTTACACTATCAACCATTCATAGGTTATCATATTTGTGACTTTTGAAGTAGTTATTATAAAAGTCAAACATTTTTAATGATGTGACAATGCATAATTGAATAATTATGTAAAAAAACTTTTACACTAATAATGCATTCAAATAAAATTCATATGTAAATAAAAACAAAATATGCATAGATATACAAAATTAATATGTATCACAAAATTTTATGATTTTTTTTTTTTGCTTTAACCAAGATATACTCACTGTTGTGATGCTAACCTACTGGGGGTGAAGATTAGGTAAAACTCTTCACAAAGTGACAACTTTAAGATTCGTATTCTTGATATTACAAGTAAGATTTGTTTAGAATCACAATCCACTTCTACAGCGACTAACTTCTTTTTCGTACAAGATTTTATGATTTAATTAATAAAATTATTTTATGGAACCAAGTCCATTAAACATGTATCGTTGTTAGACCAAAACAAGAATTGTAATTTATAGAGTAAAATCCATTTCAGTCCTTTGAAGCCATAAGTGTATTTATATTAGCCCTTCATTTATTAGTAACATCAAATTAGTCTTTTAATATCAATTAATGCTATCAATTTCATCCTCTTAAGAATTAATTTGATTGTATTTCAAAGACTAATTTGTAATTAGTAATTCTACTTGTGTGATGTATGGTAAATATATAATTTTTCTTTTCTGATGATCATATAAATATAAATTAAATCTTCTTCTACATATTTATTTTAAATTATCCACTAATCATATTTATCTTGATTATGTATATATTCAGTGTATCATATACTTACTATCTTACCCAATAATTGTTTATTGTAGTAGAAGTAGATTACAACCCGAAACGAACCTTACCAGTAATGTTATGAGTTTGAATCATAAAGTCGTCACTTTGATAAATGTTTTATCTAATCATCACCGTCAATTTAGAATCATGTGAGCAATTGCAATATATCCAAATATAGTCACTATTTTAAAATTTTGAAATATACTTAGATGTCAAAATATGACTTTGACAAAGTGAAATATAGTGGGAAATTATTAAAACCAAAAATATTATTATATGATTTTGAGAAATGATTAATAAACCAATAGTTGTTGTTAATTATTTTATAAGCATAGTTGGTGTTAATTTGAATAACATATTAACTTTTCTTTATGAACCAATAACATTAAATTATATCAATTTTATGAATGAGAAACACAAAATGAAAGAAATCCTAAAGAATTTATTATCAAAATCAATAAACTAAATCATGAATTTCGTAATGCAACATTTTCCTCTAAAAATTTAGTAACAAAATATTAGTTAATTATTTTTTAGTAATATAAATTAAATTTGAATTATTGTTATGAATAAAATGAATTTGCAATGACTAAAATGAAAATAGAATTTATTCAAAAAAAATAAAACAATGAACAAAAAAAAAAATTAATAGCTTTTTGTAACAATCAATATCAAATTATCAGCCTACGTAATAATTGTAACATCCTATTCAACATGATAAACTTGTAAATAATTACAGAGGTAGTTTAATACTTGCTTAACATGTCTGTTAAATTTTGTGACAATTTGAGTTAGTTTAGATACTTTGTTGCAAACCGAAAGGTGAAAAGTTACTTAAAATAATCCAGATATTAGTTAAAATGACTTAGCTAATAGAAATAGATGTGGATAATTTATTTCTAAGTCACAAATGTGAAGAGTGTGATATGGTTAACTTTTTAGGTTAATCGGAGTCAGTTTGGTATTTTTAGACATACTCATTGTGTGTTTTAATGTCGGAATGACTAATCACAGATATGAAAAATGATGGTTTTGGTGCAACAAGATTTTTTTATGAATCTTGTGATTTATTTTAAACTTAATGGCTTTAAGAAAAGTGAATTTGGAGAAATCTAAGTGTTCTTAGCATATTGAAAATATCATCTGGTCACTTAAGTGATCAAGTCTTTCACGTTTCTGAGCCTTATATTGTTTTCCCTTTGTTATTGCTTCATTTCACTTGTTTCTCACTTCTCTCTCACGGCTAGAAACAGAGGCATTAGAGAAAGAAGAACAAGGAGGAGAAGGGGAAAGGAAGAAGGGGAAATCAAGAAGGAAAGACAAACTTGTGATTCACTAGCTATCATCATCATCTTTGCTACTCAAGGTAGGGGTTTTTTATGCTCAAACTTCACTTCTTACTCATTTTTCATGTTTAGCTTATTTGAGGTTTAATATACCAAAATGAGATTTTGAGGTGTTTTGAGTGACTTTCTTGCTTGAATGAGTTTCCTAGGTTGTTTATGACTTGTTCATTGACTAAATTTGAGTTAGAAACTTAGAACTTGTCATTTGAACTTTTGAATCCCAAAAGTGAGAAATTTAGGTCATGGATGAGTGTTTTGGCCCTTAGATCCAAATTAGAGGTTTTTTGTTAGTGATTAATGATTCATATGTATCAGTGAACTTGTTAGGGACCTTAAATCACCTAGAAATTAGTTTGGAGTGGTCAAAATATATGATTTATTCCAATGTAATAGTATCACGTTCTGCAAAGCTGAGTTTATGCTTGATGTAATCGATTACCAGGGTGCTGGAAGTGGTGTAATTGATTACAACAAGGGTGTAATCGATTACTAAACTTCTGATTTTGATGTAATCGATTACAACAAGGGTGTAATCGATTACCAAACTTCTGACTTTGTTGTAATGGATTACAACAAGGGTGTAATCAATTAAAGTCCTTATAGAATGCCTATGTGAGTGTTTAGAACTTTGATAAACATGAGGTTGATTTCTAAATCACTTGTGAGTGATTGTGTGATGTTCTAGATACCGCTTAGCTAGTAATATGAATCTTGCTACCTTTGTTGGATAAGAGAGGCTAGGATTCCCATGTGCTAGTGTTTAAAATGTGGTTGGATATTTGGTTTTCAAACCTGGTATTTGCTGTTTTCTTATATATTGTGACCTCAGATGGTGTGCACAATTATATGACTTGAGAATGAGGTATTGGATCTAAATTCTCCTTGCATTTATGCTTGCATGGTCAGGGTTACCGATATGAGGTTGGCAATAGTACTCTTACATTGGTGAGGGAAAAGTGTCTACCTATTACCAAGTGGGTTTAATTTTTTAGGCTTATCCTACTTTGTATATATAAGAAACAAAGGTTTCTGGGAAATAAGTAAGTAGCTTGTGTTTTCCAAACTTTAAAACATGCATTGGCATTGCATAATCATAATATTAGGATATTGTTTGAGCATAATCATACCTCACAATATAAAGCATTGCATGGTTGACAATTGTATGAGTAGTTGTCATCGCTCGATTGGTTACTTGTTCGATAGTATCTTAGGGCTGTATGGGCAATTCTTTGATATTGTTGAGTGTCAAATAATTGGTTACATAGAGTGTAATTATGTGTTTAGTTGATTTATTTATTGTAAATAATTAACTACTGGTCTTGGTATGCGAATACTGAGAAATTATGATTGCTCACCCCTGTGTGTTCCATGTAATTTCAGGTGAAGACCCTCCAAGAGAGAAAAATGGAAAGAAAAAGAAGAAGCAAAAGAAGTACTTTAGCTATCTAGTTTCTTTTTTAAATCAGCTTGTATTTATGTACTTTGCTGATTAGTTTGTAAAAGCTTATGTATTACAATATGACTTGATAGCTAGTGATGTATATATATGATCTTTTCATCATTCATGGTTCTGTATAATGACTGCGCAAGTTATTATGGATTATGTTTTATACATTCTTATAAAGTGACATGCTTAATACATTTTATTTTGAAATATTTCATTTACTTTATAATATTTCGTATTAGGGTGTTACAATAATAATCTCAATGTCACAAATGCTTATCTCATTTGATTACAAACTAAACATTCCTCCTGAATTTGAATTAAACTATATTACTTCCTCTTGAGTTGTTTTAAAAAATATAGGAAAATAATAACAAAAGTTGATAAAAAGTAATTATAAAATTCAAAGTAATAATTTATCTCTTATACTAAGTTAGTTATTCTTAAAATATATCAATTATTTAAATAAAAAATGAAATCAACTAATCAAATTAAAAAGTTAACAACAATATGACCCAATGACTGAATCAGAAACCCAATGCTAGAGAACCGTCGACCACCGTAGAGCACGATAATCTTCGCCACCAAGCTGTCATGACCAACCAGCAACAACCACCACCCACGAACACTCCAACTATCACACCACTCATTGCCACTGCCAATGTGATGCATAAAAAAAACAAAGAGAAACATACAAAAGTATGTTAACTTAACAAGATAACCTAATAGAAAAGAAACATACCCTTGTAAGATTTTATTCCAAACCCAAGTTTCATCATGGAGATCCTAGTCCTAATTGAACTAAAGCCTTCATCTTTTTTATATATTTTTTTCATTTTTTTGTTGCCCACTAAATAAAGAATATAGAAAACCCACAAAGCAAAAAGAGTTTAGAATCAGATGAATCAGCATTTGAAATACTTACATATGGATTAGAGGAAAAACGATGTTTTCTTTTAAGCATAGTCAAAGAAGAGAGAGAACAAGGAAGAAGGTTTTTTTTGTTACAATTTCAGAGGAGAGAGATATAATCTAACAAAAGCAATTAGAAGCCAAATAGAAAATATAATAAAATTAAAAAAACTAATTATGAAAAATTAAATAAGCAAAATCAGATTTTTTTATTGGTTAAATTAAAGTTTTGATCCTATACTTTTCACTCATTTTTTATTTAGTCCCAATAATTTTTTTCTTTTCAAATCAACCCTCACATTTTTAAACTTTTTCAAAATAGTCCATACTGTCAACTTCCGTTATAACGTTGTTATAACACTGTTAGCTGGTTAACCTAGTAAGTATTTCTTTTTTTTAGTAGGTGCTCTTTTAGATACTTCTTTATATGTAAAACGTCTAGTAGATACTCCTACATTCCAGTAAGTTCTTTTGTAGGTGCTCCTTTTTTTGAGTATGTACACTTTTGTGCAGTATGTGCTTTTTTAGATGCTTTTTTTTTCTTCTGTAAATGTCTAATAGGAACTAAATTAACGGTATTATAATGAAAATTGATAGTAGAAACTATTTTGAAAATGTTTATAAGTATAATGATTGATTTGAAAGAAAAAAAAAATTATAAGGACTAAATTGAAAATGAATGTAAAGTATAGGAACTAAAATTTTAATTTAACTTATTTTATCAATGATAAAGAAATGTAAAGTTACAAAAACACTATCAAATTGGTTGAGAAAAGCTACCCTAGGAGAATAGCAATTAGGAGTGCTTCATAGGAATTTGGAAAAATTTAAAAGCTATTGAGTGAGATGAGTAAAACTGTTAAATGTAACACCCTGAAATTCCTTTTCCTATTGTCTGTGTTTTTATATGTGTTTTTGTGATTTTTGTGAATTGTTTAATTGATTTTTATTATTTTATTATTTTCTTGAGTTTCTGTGTGTTTGAGGCAGTGCCCGAAAAGTAAAAAAAATTTCGAGGCCAAAAAAATTTTGGACTGTTCACGCGGGACTGGGGGAGTTTACTAAACCCGAAATTGGGAACTGATTTCGAAATTTTTCTTTTCTGAGATTTTATCTGATTAATAAAATCTAGGTGCGTTCTATTATCCATTGGACAATAAATACTAATTTTACTAACAGTAGCATTTGTCTATTGGGTAATATCTTCTAGTAAATATTTGGTTAGATGTTTAATCTTGAGCCAATGGGAAGCAAGCTTCCAAGACAAGCTTGAAAGCAAGCTTGGAGTGAAGCTTCTTGGAAAAGCTTTGCCCAAAAAGCCCTTGGGACCCCACGACCAAGGGAGCTTCTTGGAGAAGCTAGGTGACCAAAAATTAGTTCTTCTCTCTCCTAAGCCTTTCTTGTCTTATTTTTTAGCAACCATCTATCAAACTCTCTCTCTTTTTCTCTCCTTTTGTTCTCACGGCCAACACCTCTTCTCCGCCCATCAATCTTCATCAATTCCAACCAACCTCATTTCTTGAATCTAAACACCCTTTTGAGACACTTTGTTGTTGTGAGTTTCTCCAAAATCATCCATCTTCAATCTTTTTTCTCAAGGCTTCACGTTAGGAGGCTCTAAGTGAAGTTTCTCATCTTTATTTCTAAGTTTTCTTCTCAAGTTCTTAGCCATGATCTTGATTCATAGTCATCTTGTTCCAAGCCCTAAATGTTGATACTTGTGTGTTGTTTTGTTTTAAAGATCTTCTTGGAAGGATAAGCTTTTTCAAGAGGACATCAAAGAGCTTTGATCATCATCCAAGGTAAAAGGGAGATTAACCTCATCGACCATCTTGGTGGTGAGGAACGAATTTTATATTTTGTTAGTTAATAATCCTTATGATGATTCATTCACTTGGATGTGTATTTTATGATTTATGTTTATTTGGCTATTTGTGATTATGTGATGTTTATGGATGTATGAAACTACTATTACATGAATTGATGATTAAAATGCCTTGTATGCTTTGATTCACGTGTGAAAGGCAAGCTTTTTGGTTCCAATGAATGCTTATGGCTCACGGCCATGAAGCTCAAAATAGGGTTTCCAAGACAAAATCCTTTTTTTATTAATTTAAAACTTAGATGATTAGGAGACTAGAATAGGATTTGAGGATTCACAAATTAAAAAGGAAGATGAACAAGGTTTTATTGTTTAAAAAGAAATTAATTTTGATAATGTAAATGAGTTTTGAAGGATGTTTTGAAAATCAAAATGTTTTGTTCAAGTGAGTTCTTAGTAACAGTGATGGAAAATGCTTTAAAATGTTTATACAATTGAGAAAATGTTTTAAAGTGTTTATGTGTTTAAAAATCTATGTAAAGATGTTTTGTGTTTTTGTAACGTGACAAAAGTGTTGCACGCTTATGAAAATTCAGTGAAAATGTTTCACGTTTAAGAAAAATAGCAGTTTGCTGTCGGGCCGACGTACTGGACCCAGAGATGTCAGTGGTTGACTTAAGCCTTGTTGTGCCTCCTTTTGGTGGAATTTATGCTATTAATGAGTATTGTTTTATCTATGTCATGTGATCATGCATTGTGAAAGTCGAAATGACTTGTTGTTAAAGTTGTATGCCTAGGAGATGAATTACACCTTTGTGCGGGTGTAAATTGCATAGTGAAGGTCTATGAATGACCTAGGAGGCGTCGAGGTGTGGGTATCCCACAAGTGGACAGTTGGTAGCTCCACTGGGCTGTGGTGACTGTGCAACGCACCGATGATCTCGATGAGATACTATTCCTATTCCCAATCCAGTTGAAAGTGTCTTGTATAAGCCATGTTGCGCATATTGATATATTTGAAAGCACTTGATTTGAGGCTAACAATATACAGACATGACTCCCCGATCATTATCTCCGATGTTTGATTTTAGCTCCATGGAGTAAGTGTTAATTCATTGTGCATTCGCATAGTCATTGAGCATTTTATTGTGATACATTTATATTGTTGAATTACCTGCTGATATATTGTTGAATTATTTGTTGATAAATATCATGACTGTAATTGTTATTTCTGTACTCTGTGACTTTATTGTTATTAATGTTTCTTGCTGCCATGCTGGTATATGATGTAGGGGATCTCACATTTTTATGTTGTTTTTGTTCTGCCTATTCTATTTTATTTCTATGCTCTTTGAAAACTGCGATGGCGGCGAGGAGAGACCTACTGGGTTATGTGAAAGTCCATTTTCTTGGAGGCACTAATGCCTGGCATATCTATCTGGATACGGAGCGGGTAGAGTATCGTGGTGACGTTACTCTATCCATGAGTAGGACCTGTCATGGGGTCACTACTTTTTCTCTTTCTGCTACAGTTTATCTAGAGTTTCATATGCCTTTAAGAGATTTGTGGGGTGACCTTCACTATTCTCTTAGGGAGGATTCCGAGATATCTTCTGTTCAAACTCCTGCCCGTCGAGACTTGCCCCTGCTGGGGGACTTGTCTTCTGAGGAATCTGAGGAAGATCCAGAGGAGGACCCTTCCCTTAGGTGTAATGAACTTGGGCCGATTTAAGTTTGTGTTGTTAAGTTGTTTTATATCTCTTTTGGTATGTAAATCTTAAGTACTTAGGTTCTATTCAGTTTCTTATGTATATGTATATATGTGTGTGGAATGTTTTGTTCAGTTCTTTATATCTTGAGTTTATTCATGTTCTGTTGAGTATATGTTATCCACGAAAAAGAATTTTTTAAACTCGTATTTTATAACAAATCTTAACTATGACTTGGATAAAGTTTTAAATTAAGGAAGAAGTGTTGGTCCAAAATGTAATACCCAAGCGAGGGTGTTACATTAAAGACAATTAAGAGCTATTTTTATAGGAAACAGAATACACTTAAAATCTAATTAATGGGAAATTAAGTTTTATAAATAATTAAATTAACAAATAACAAAAATTAAGGAATATTACCAAATTAATCTCAAATTAGGAGGGAAAGTAAACTTTAGGACAATACTAATGCATTCTACTTTTATATATAAAAGATAAATAAAAGATAAAAGATATGTTGGCTGATTATCTAGCTAAATATGTCAAGGTTTGTAAGCATAGTATTTGGATGAAGGAAACACCAAATTTCATTATCAAACTTCTTACATATAATTTTAGTTTTGTATAAATTCAATCTTCAAATAAATAAATGATTAAAAACTTAAAAAATATTTTTTTCATAAGATTATCTAAATTGGTCCTTAAATATTATGTGAGTGGAAATTAAATATTAATTGAGTAAAAATTATAGTGGAAATATAATTAAAAGAGTTGTATGGAAATTATAAGGTTTGAAAAAAATCAAATGTAATTAAGATAGTTGCTTAGTAAAATTAAAATACTTAATATTATTAAAAGCTATAGTGAAAATATAATTAAGAGAGTTGTATAGGAATTGTAATGCTTGGAAAAAATTAAAAGTAATTAAGATAGTTGCATAAAAAACTTAAAATACTTAATATTGTTGAAAGTTCCAAAGTAATTAATTAAAAAACCTAAATATAAAATATCTTAATACCCTCATTTTAGGAGGGAAAGTAAACCTAGGGCAACCTAGGACAACACCAACGTATTCTACTTTTATATATAAAAGATTTGATGACATAAATTGATATTGAAGAACTAATTTAATGTATTTTTAAATAGAAGACCAAACTAATGATCTTGATCATATTTGATTTGATGAAATGATTTTTTATGTAATTCAAACCTATATTATAAAATTGAGTATCAATAATTGAGAGTAAACAATTTATCTTTGGGTATTCTCTTCCAACTTAAACCATATTTCTTCTTTCTCTAATAAAATGTATTTGATTACTCTCTCTTAGTCATCTACGTTAGCTTCTTAGTAAAAAATAATAATAATATTGCTTTTTACCTATTAGGACATTCATTTTTTGTCCTAACCTTTCCTTCTTTGTATACACAACATTATTGTTTCATATTTCTTCTCTATTGGTTATTAAGATAATTAATTCCATATCAATTAATTCTCTATTTTTTATTAATTTTCTTAATAAAATAAGAAGTTTCTATGGATAACTTTATACAAAAATTAATACGTATAATGCTTTTATACATGGTTGGACTAAAATATTTATTTTGGTTTCTCTATTACTTCAAAATAAAATGTTAACAGTTTAAAGAGTTAAATTCCATAACATATTAAAAATTAAGTTTTTAAATTATATTCTAAACAAAGATTAAAACTTTAAAAATATTCCGTGTAACGCATGAGTTACTAAATAGTGGAAATGTAAATGGGAATGAGAGTGCGAAAAGAAGCAGAATAAAATGCTCGTTCACATATTTTGTTTAATATGGATAAGAATGGAATGATTGCTCCATTCCATTTTTATGTTTAATATGTTATAATTGATAAAAAATAATTAAATAAATGTATGCTTTTTTAGGTTAAATATAGACTCAGCTTGCTCAATTTGGGTAATCAAATTTTAAGGCTGGTCAGTTTTTTTCCGCTTAAGAAAATGCGGCTTGGCTCAAAAAATATTGTGGAACTGAACTGGTGAGCTTCATGGATTGAGTCATTTTTACACCTGTATTTAGGTGAAATGGAACGGGAGTTTCATCACCTTTGTGATAAAATACATTTTTTATAATTGTAGAATGCTCATTCTCTCATGTTGGGTATGAAAGAATCATTAAAAATTGAAAATAGCTTGATTTAATTTAAATAAAATAATCAATTAACATGTTTGAAATTTATTATAAAAAATTAGATTTAAATTGATTTAAAAATATTTATATTAGAACTTATTAAAAATGGCATTGATTCAATTTTATTTTATTATTTTATATTTTTCCACCCTTATAATATGATCTCTCTTCTTATAAATTTAGATTACTTGATATAAGTGGTAAAATAAAAAAGTTACTAAGAGAAAAATAATTTATTTATTTAAAATCAAATCAAATTCTCGTAAATCACACTATATTTGATAGAATATCTAACTCTAAACCATTGAAATTAATAGAATTTTAAAAATTAAATTATTTTTAATTTTTCAAATTTCAATTACAAAATTTGATATGCAAATTAAATTATATTTCAATTTTACATTTCAAACACACTATTAGAATTCTCATTCCCATTTCATTGACTTAACCAAACATGGGACCCATTCCATTCTTATATTACTCCATCTAACCAAACAAGCATTCATATATTAAAAGAACTAAAATAGACATTTATTCTAATTTACGTATTTGTTCATTTTCGAATTTTATTAATTAATTTCATTAATTAACATCATATTAAACTAAAGGGGTAATTATATTGGTATTCCATGAAATTAGTGTTTATTATACACGATATTTCTCTTGTTTAAAAAATATTAAATATCTGATCATATTTTGAGAAATTAATCTCTTACCTATTAAATAAGAAATATTCTAAAAAGCTAAAAAAAATTACACTTGCATCTCTTTTTTTTTTCCAAGTACTTACATTTCTTATTTTATGTACTAATTTGATATATGATATTCTTTTTTATTTTTAAAAATTACATATAAATTTCCTACTTAATGCATGATTTCTTATAAAAAAGAACATATTAAGAAGAATGTCATAGAAAATATATTCTTATATTGTGCTTTTAATTCTTAAGTTGTGACTTGTTAAGAAGCAGCCGGGTAGTTGTCCGGTACGAGCTGGCCACCAAGGAAAATCTTCAGCGGCTACTAGCTAGTCAGCATCACCAAATCGTCCATATTAAGTTCATTCACGAAGCACATCTCAGCTTCAGCTAGCGGCTCGCTACCGTGGTTGGTTTGACACTATTATTTTTCTTGGTACATTAGAATTTCGTTTAATTGTATATTTTTCAAAATAAATTTGACTTCTGTTACTAATTTGGGAGAATAATTTTTTTTTCTTTAAGACTCTCAAGTATTTCTGTTATTAATCTGAGAAAAGAATCTGTTCTTCTTTTGAGACTCTCAAGTATTTAGATGTTTGAGATTAAGAATGTGAACAAACAAATTCGATTAAATAGTGAAAGGGTATGACTTAAGTATAAGTAACAAAGTAGCAAATGATGGCAAATAAAGAGATTATGCATGGGAATCGAAAATGAAAGATAATTGTACAAGAAATGCAGGAAAGTGCAAATAAAATGGAATAAGGCAATGAGTAATAATGTAATAAAATATAAAAATGATAAATGCAAATAAAAGCATGTAAAAAAAGTAACGAACTTCTGAAATTGAAACTTGCAAAAAAATTAACTCGACTGAAATGAATAAAATGAAAGTAAGTAAAAGAGACAAGTTAATTGAATTTGTGTTTGGATAAAGTATTTCACAATTTTATGAAATATGAATTATTGTAGCTTGCAATTCAATCCCCATCATTTATAAAATTCTTGTTTGGATATGTAAAATTAGAATTTCATGAACTATTTCCATCTTCTGATTTCACCATAGCTATTGCTCTATGACCAACTACAGCAAAAGAAAATGAAGATTTGCTGAGTTACAGTGTTCAACAACTACAAATTTAGGTAACGAACTCACAATTGAGGTGTCATGTCGATGGAAAACTTGATTTGGTGGCTACAAAAGGTGTTGAAAGATGGTGAAAATTTGACCGAAGGAAGACGATCAGTGATGATGCCTTCTTTTTTACTATTTTTTTAGCACCCAAACGAGATCTGACCTTTTATTATCGTGCTAGAAAACAAAACTCTGACAATAATCAATCGAAACAAATAGAGAAGTGAAACCCGGAAAAAGGAAAATTACAAACCACAAGGTAAATGAGCATAAAGAGCTCCTTCGCTGTCATCAGGTGAGAGAAGTACAACCACAGCAAGATGAGAACAATCTATTGAAGCAGAAAGACCGAAGACTTTTCGAAATTCCCCTTCCATAGACAAAATTTCAAATTCATGATTTTGAACATTAAAATACCCGATAAAAATGATCAAGAATTTTTAAAATACTTGCTTTAAATATCCAAACAAAGCATTGTAGAATAAGTCATTTTAAATTCCTCCAAAAAATACATTCCGTTCTTAAAATTCTTTATCCAAACAACACCTAAAAGCAATTTAAATAGAAATCAAATGACTATTGAGATCACTCGATCAAGAGATGAAGAAAGATTAATGATCAAAGTAAAGAAACAGAATTAAAACTTTCATTAAAATATAAAGATTATATAAAGAAAAACAAGATATAAGATATACTTGACTAATCTCTTTGTATCCGTAGGCGTCATAGTGACTTAGGATATGTGAGAGATGTGTGTAATTATTTCTAACTATCCTAATGCCTTCAACCCCTATACAAGAAATATAACTGGTATTCTGAAAGGATCTTAACAGGTGTTTTGATTTAAAGTAACTTCTTAATTCTGACAATGACACTTATCATGTCTGATTGTTACATGTCTAAATTCTGATAACTTACCAAATTCAAATTTGAACTCATAATTTAAATGTGATTTTGAATTCAAATATATACCTGCTTGAAACCGTTGATAAATTTGAAATTCTTTTTGTAGTTTGCAATTTCCTAAATTTGGTTAAGTGTTTATAAAATCTTCTAATCTTCGATCCAATCCTTAATCTTGAGCTTGCCTTCAGTCTTCAATTGAAAACTTTGCCAATTTCTTCGATTGCTTGATCTAATGCCTTGAAACTCTTATTTGAGGTTTTTTCAAATGACTTAGAATCAAATTAGTACTCCTTTGATTCTTTCATGGAATCAAAAAGTTTATTTTTAATACCAAAAATTTTGAAATGCAAATATTTAGGTAGAAAAAGTAGCTAAATAATCTGGTGAATGATCGAACTTCGGGTACATTATTGCACCCTAATGTTTTTGGGTGCAATATTACACCCTAATTTTAAATAATGGAATTGGTGCTAATTGAACGTGTTTGACACTATTATCAACAAACCGGAAATGTTGTTTGGTCGTTATTTCTATTTGATGTCTTTACTTGTCAAATTAGTGATTAAATGCAAAAGTAATATTACACACACGATCGATTAATAGAAACACAAGAAATTTCATCGAAAATAAAAAACACACAATAAAATAAATATTTTAATTTTTTAGTATTATGAGAGTCATCATTATTATTTGAAACCAATTTTTTTTAATTGTTTTCATCCATCTGAACTACTTATATTATTATGTATATACATGTAGTTGCATGAAGCATTCAAATTCAAATGTTTTCGTCCTCACAATTTAGATTTATGTCAATTAAATTAATAAATCTTCATATTTTCAAATGTTTTGACTTGAAGCATTCAAATTCAAATAATGGTTGACAACAACCATATAACTATTATTACTTATTACAAGATAGAAATGAAATGTCATATAAAAAAGTAAAGCAAGTAAAGTGAGCGGAAAAATACTTAGATACTTGATAATAATATTCTTAACAATTTTATAATAATCGAGATCTAATTAAATAATATTTTATTTTTAATTTAATAATATGTATAACTATTTAGTAGCCCGTATTATATTTTTAGTGGAATAGTATAATACTTAAGAGTTTGAAAAAAATTCTCGAGTGAAAGACAACCGAAAAAGTGGGTCCAAGCGAGCAGAAGTGAAGTGTAGCGAAGCAAATGGGCGAAGACTCGATGCAGAGATTGTTAAAGTTAATTGATATTTGTTTTATTTTTAATATTTATATCTAGCCCACTTTTTATAAGGTGGTAATGTTGAAACCACTTTCAGTAAGGTGGTTATGTTGTACCCATGTTTTTGTAAGGTGCTAATTGTGGTGTAAGATTATTTAAAGTCAGATATCTTTCACTTCTAATAATAGATTTCTTCTTCTAAATTATATTATTTTTTATCAATTCTTATACTTAACAAATGGTACTAGAGCCTCGAAAGGGGACTGATTATTTGAAGCTGCAGTCTTATGTGAACATTAGTAACGGTATCTAAAGGAAGCAGTAGCGGATTTGTGCAACTAGCAATCCCAAGGCTTGATGGTCATTATGATCATTGAAGAATGCTAATGAAAAATTTTCTGAGGTCGAAAGAATATTGGGAACTCATTGAGGAAAGAATCCCAGAAGCAAGAGAGGGAACAATTTTGACTGAGGCACAGTCAAAGGCAATATCAAACTTGAAGCTGGAGGATTTGAAAGCAAAGAATTTCTTAAAGGAATCCCAGAAGCAAGAGAGGGAACAATTTTGACTGAGGCACAGTCAAAGGCAATATCAAACTTGAAGCTGGAGGATTTGAAAGCAAAGAATTTCTTATTTCAAGCATTTGATCGAACTATTCTTGAGACCATTCTTAAGAAGGGTACTGCTAAAGACATATGGGACTCCCTAAAGAAGAAGTATCAAGGCACCAATAGAGTCAAACATGCTCAGTTGCAAGTTCTTTGTAAAGAGTTTGAAATTCTGCACATGAAAACTAGAGAATCTGTCGATGAGTACTTTGCAAGGACACTGACTATTGCAAATCAGATGAGGATGCACGGGGGGAAGCTAGAAGATGTGATAGTTATAGAGAAGATCCTATGCTCTATGACTTCGAAGTTTGATTATGTGGTTTATGTTCAATAGAAGAATGTAATGACATTGACATTATGCCAATAGATGAACTGCAAAGTTCACTGTTAGTGCATGAACAATGCATGTCTAATCACATTGAGGAAGAGCAGGCTCTCAAAGTGACTCATGCTGGAAGTTTCTTTGTAAGAGGCAGAGGCTGTGGAAGCTTAAGAGGAAGAGGAAGGGGACGTGGTTGTGGCACTAGAAAAGGAAGCTTTGACAAGGCATCCATTGAATGCTACAATTGTCATAAAATTGGCCACTTTCAGTGGGAATGCCCTGATAAAATAGAAAGGAAAGCAAACTTTGCTGAAACAGAAGAAGTGTTGTTGATGGCTTACATGGAGAACAAGCTAGCTGGAGATGGAAAGATGTGGTACCTTGATTCTGATGCAGCAATCACATGACAACTAACAAAAGCCTTTTCTGTGATTTAAATGAAAATTTTTGGGAAAATGTCAAGCTTGGAAACGACTCTAGCATGAGTGTTATGGGAAAAGGAAGTGTTAAAGTGATGATGAACAAGAAGATGCAGAATATAGGTGATGTGTTTTATGTACCAGAACTTAAGACCAATCTGATTAGCCCAGGACAACTGCAAGAAACGGGTTATGCAATTATGATCCAGATGGAAGCTGTCAAATTCGTGATCTAAAAAAAGGATTAGTTATTGTTGTTAAGATGTCTAGAAATTAGATGTTTCAACTAAAAATAGAAACTTTTGAAGATTAAACCAGTCTCAAATCATCTATTTATGATTCCTCATGGTTGTGGCACTACAAGTTTGGACACTTAAACTTTAATGGACTCAGAATTTTGCAGCCGAAAAATATGGTGAAAGGGCTTCCTCAAGTCGAAGCTCCATCTCATATATGTGAAGAATGTGTGATGGCAAAGCAGCATAGAGAATCATTTCCTAAAGAGAGTACTTGGAGAGCTAGTCAGGTTCTAAACTAGTACAGTTAGACATATGTGGTCCTATGAATCCAACCTCTAATAGCAACAAAAGGTATTTCATAACTTTTACTGATGACTTTAGTAGAAAGACATGGGTGTACTTCCTAAAAGAAAAATCTAAAACTGTTGAAATGTTTAATAGATTCAAAGCAAGAGTTGAAAATGAGACAGAAAAGAATATTCATTGCCTTCGAATAGATTGTCGGGGAGAATACACATCTAATACTTTTGTAGATGTGTGTGAAAGCAATGAAATCAAGAGACAGCTAACTGCATCATACACACCACATTAGAATGGTGTGTCAGAAAGGAGAAACAAAACCATTATGAATATGGTGAGAAGTCTACTAGCAAACAAGAACATGCCGAAGACTTTCTGGCCTGAGGCAGTTAATTGGAGTGTGCATGTTCTCAATCAAAGTCCAACATTTTCTGTGACGAATATGACACCAGAGGAAGCTTGATCTGGTCATAAACCAGTTGTTGATCACTTCAGAGTATTTGGCTACATGGCTTATGTGCACATTCCTGATCCAAAGAGAAAGAAACTTGATGCTAAGGGAGAGAAATGTGTACTACTTGGTGTGAGTGAAGAATCTAAGGCTTACCATCTTTACAATCCTATAACAAAGAAGATTTGTATTTCTGGAGATGTGGTGTTTGATGAAAATAGCAGCTGGAATTAGGAAGGCAAAGATAAAGGAAAATCAGTAACTCTTGAACTTGAGGGCAATGAAAAAGCTGAAATTGAAGAGGATGCACACAGTGATGGGGAAGAATCAAATGAATTTGGATCTGAAAGTTTGAATGAGGCAGCTGAAACTTCACTGCAAAATATGCAACACCCAAGGAGAAGACCAGTTTGGATGGATGATTATACAAGTGGTGAAGAGCTTTCAGATGAAGACACATTGGCTCACATTTCCTTATTTGTAGGAAGGGATCCTATTGCATTTGATGAGGCAATTAAAAGTTCAAAATGGAGAAAGTCTATGGATGTAGAGATTGAAGCTATTGAAAGAAATAATATATGGGAGTTAGTAGAGTTACCAAAAAGGGAAAATAGTGGGAGTAAAATGGATTTACAAAACAAAGTTGAATGAAGAAAGGGAAGTTGACAAGTTCAAGGCTCGTTTAGTAGCTAAAGGGTACACTGAAAAATATGGAGTTCATTATTCTGAAGTATTTGCACTAGTAGCAAGGCATGACACAATAAGAATGGTTATCTCATTAGCTGCTATGAATGAGTGGACCATTTTTCAACTTGATGTCAAATCTGCATTTTTATATGGAGAGCTTGTAGAGCAAGTTTTTGTGGAACAACCACCAGGCTATGTAAAGAAGGGAAGCAAGCATATAGTTTATAAGTTGAGAAGGGCTCTTTATGGACTGAAACAAGCTCCACGAGCTTGGTATAGTCAATATGGCACCTACTTCAGCAAGGCTAGTTTTTACAAGTGTCCTTATGAGCATACACTTTACATCAAAACTAGAGAAAATGTAACCTTCTGATTGTGTGCTTATAAGTGGATGATTTAATATTTACTGGAAATGATGAAGGCCTGTTTAAAGAGTTTCAGCAGTCTATGATGAAAGAATTTGAGATCACTAATTTGGGAAACATGAAATATTTTCTTGGCATAGAAGTGACTCAATCTGTAGGTGGCATATTTATTTGCCATGCTCAAGAGGTCTTGAAAAGGTTCAGAATGGATGATTGTAATCCAGTTCAGGTTCCTATAGTTCCTAGAACTAAACTTACTCTGGATGTTAAAGGAGTGAAGATTGATAGCACCTACTATAAGCAAATGGTTGGAAATCCGATGTATATGTCAACCACTCGACTAGATTTAATGTATGTTGTCAGCTTCATTAGCAGGTTTATGGAAACACCAACTGAACTCTATCATCAAGCTACAAGAAAGATACTTCGCTATTTGAAAGATACTATTGACTATGGTTTGCTCTATAAGAAGAGTGAAAAAATGAGTTAGTTGGTTTTGGTGATAGTGATTATGTTAGGGATTTGGATGATTGTAAGAGTACATCCAGGTATGTCTTTCTCTTAAGTGGAGCTGCAGTTTCATGGTCTTCAATGAAGCAACTTACTGTCACTTTATCTACAACTAAAGCAAAGTTTATAGCTACTACATCATGTGCTTGTCAAGGTATTTGGCTAAGAAGAATTTTGGAAGAGGTGAAATATACACAGCAAGGTCCAATTATGTTATTTTGTGACAATAGCTCAACTATCAAATTGTCAAAAAACCCAGTCTTGCATGGAAGAAGCAAACACATTGATGTGAGGTTTCATTTTCTTCGTGATCTCACTAAAGAAAGAGCTGTAGAACTAGTCCATTGCAAAAGTGATGCGTAAATTGCAGACATTCTAACTAAACCCTTAAAGGATGAATCTTTCAAGAAGTTGAGGGCATTATTTGGCATGTTTCCATTGAATAAATAAATTGATAGCTTATGAGCATTCAGTTTAAGGGAGAGTGTTAAAGTTAATTGGTATTTGTTTTATTTGTTTTTTAATATTTGTATCTAGCCCATTTTCTATGAGGTGGTTATGTTGAACCCATTTTCTATAAAGTGGTTATGTTGAACCCACTTTCTGTAAGGTGGTTATGTTGAACCCATGTTTTTATAAGGTGGTGGTTGTGGTGTAAGGCTATTTAAAGCCAGTTATCTTTCAATTCTAATAGCAGATTTCTTCTTCCAAATTATATTATTTTTTATCAGTTCTTATACTTAACAGAGATGGGTTTGGATTTTTCGTCAATATGTAAAATGCATACAATAGGGGATGGATATGTGGTAATTGAATGGGAATAAGAGAGAAAGTGGATGAGGATGTAGGTGTTGTACACTGAGTGGATGGACTGGAGGGATGCTTTTTGAGTTTTGAAATTGGAAGTACCAAACCTAATTGAATGGGTGCATGAGAAAGATAGTCATGTGGACTCATTTTGTCCTCTTATGTGTGGGTAAAATAAAATGGTAACATCTTCAATGCTCACTAAGTGCATCGATGCTCACACCCTCAGATACCACTGATTTAATACTAAATAATTAAAAGGTTGTGATTTCTCACTTGTAATTGGCTAAGGTGGTAAAATTAACACCTAAAAACACAAGCAGAGGAAAGGGCTTGTCTCATCCTGGAGCACATAACATGGGGTTTAGTGGTGGGCTCATAGCTAACATGGTGCTGGGGCTTGGGTGCAGTAGTGATGGTGCCAGATTTGTTGATCGAGCAATGGCTGGCATTGGCAAGAACAATGGGTCTAATTCATAGAGTTGTGGGAAGGAGCAATGGTGGTCTCAGCTTTTGGGTTGTTAACAATGGTTGTGGGGTATTAGTGGTCTTCTTTGTTTCATGTTGGGATTTGGGGTGTTGGTGCTGGGATTTGGAAGGGTTGAGTTGTTGTTTTAGTTAAGGGATGGAGTTGCAGGCATCATGTCTTGACTATTAGTTTGGAAATAGGGAGTTGTTGGTGTTGATGAGTTAATGGTGGTTTAATGGATTTTGGCTATGGTGTCACCATAATGGGTGATGGCTGATGAACTTCTGACTTGCGAAGTAAGGTTTGTAAGGGAATGGGCGGTGGTTTGAAGTGTTCTCAAGCTTCATAGAGAGTATCCATATCAAACTACAAAAAAAAAAAAAAAAGAAATGTCATTCCTTAACTTAGCATATTTAGAAGGAAGAAAATACTTAGCCAAAAATTTGTTGTGTCAATTGATCCCATGTGGTGATGGAACCCCTAGGTAGTGATGTTAGCCATTGACTCGCCCTGTCCCTAAGAGAGAAAGGAAAGAGTCGCAATCGAATTACATCATCTGTCACCTCATTATATTTTATAGTATCACACAACTGCAAGAACTTGGTCAGATGTTGATTTGGATCATCTGAAGGCAATCCACCAAATTGAACATAAGTTTGAATTATAGAGATCAATGCCAGTTTGATCTCAAAGTTGTTGGCTGTCAAAGCTGGTCTTGTAATACTCCCTTCGTATCCTCCAGCTGTGGGTATAGAATATTCGAGCATAGTTTGCTCCACTAGGGTAGCTCATTCTTCACGATTCCCCTTAACTGTTGTCTCTCTCTCCATCTTCCTTGTAGCTTCTTCAGTCACAACTTCAATATTAGATTGCTTCCTTAACCTATGAGCTATTTTTTCAATTTTTGGATCAAATGTTAGATTAGGAGATTGAGAACGAGTAAGTATAAATAAGAAATATAAGCAAGGAGATGAAGTGACAAATTAATTAAAAATAAAAATAAAATAAGAAATAAAATAAAAGTGCGTCTAAACTAACTAGAGCTTTTCGCTTCCAATATTACCAACTTATTCCCCGACAACAGCGCCAAAAACTTGGTACGCTTAAAATACACTAAGAGCAAGTACACTCTATCACAAAGTAATATAGGACTTGAGTCTCATTTATCGATCCTACTAGGAATAATATGTAATTATTAGTTTCGATAAACTCTTGGTTATTTAGACAATCGTAAGTGTAAAAGAAATTCAAAATAAAATCAGAAAACAGATGAAGAAGAAAGATGGACAATCAAACAATATAGATATAAATCAATTAGAGGGAAACTAAGGCGCAAGATTCACTTGAATCCATTTAATCAGATTTTCATTCATTTATGATGTAAGGTAATTCTCTTGCCAATATTCTCTTAATTGCTATTGAATCCCAATGGTCATAGATAAATAATATTCTATTCCTAAATTAAATTACCTATTTAATCATTTAGTTGAATTAACTATGAATGCATTAAACCTCAATTCAAGATATGAACAAACATAATTGTCAATTCGATTGATAGAATAAATTGATATTTAGTCATTCACCAATCTGATCCTAAGTTTATTATATAGGTCCACTCACTGATTGCGAATGGTCACCGATCAAATAATGAATTAAAGTATGTCAAAAGTGATCAAGTCTTGATAAGAATTCAAGCAATATAGTAGACCCAAAAGAAATTACTTTAATCAAATTCGAAATCAAACCCAATTAATCAGGAAAACAAGATCCCTCATAGCCCTAGCTATGGAATTAGTTACTCATGTTCAATAACAAACTCATATCACAATGCAAATCCATGAAAAGAAAAATCCAAAGAAAGGGGAAAAACTAGAGGGAAAGAGAAATCAAAACTCCTTTTACGAATATTGTGATCTTCAAGTCTTCAAAATGTCATCCTCTCTTCGTGGTCATCCTCCAAATATTCGTGACAATTCTCTTTTCTGAATTATCTTTCTAAAGTCGGTCGTCTCTCTCTCTCTTTAAACTTCTGCTAGATGATCTGAACCAAAGAGAGCTCATTTGCTAAACTTATTTTTCCCATTTTATAGAAAAGCTTATAACTTTTCGTATTTAACTTGTACGATTTTTCTCACCCTTCAGATGGCCGAATTTGCCTTTGATCTCAACAAAGAAGTTTTAGGATTTTCTATTATCTTTTCAATGTCGTAAACGACGCCTCAATATGATCTCTGTAGCTCAAGATATAGCCTAATTACTAAAACATGGTCAAGAGAGTGTGAGAATCCAAATTTGCAACAAACTTTATCTCTTTGAGAATTTTTATCCAATATTCAATCTAATCCTTATTTAAGATTTTGCATCCAATTAGAACTCTAATTAGCATCTAAGAATAGGATAAGAATCATTCAAATATTTATCTTAATGAATTTTTTATCTTTGCACAAAATTTGATGATTTATCTTAAAAATTCAAATATAACTATGTGAAGAGATAATTATTTAAAATTAAATTAAAAATAAAAATAAACAAAAACTAATTAAAAATCAATTAAAAATCTAATAAATAAACTCAAAAGATAAGTGTATTTAACACTCATCAAATACCCTCAAACTTGAACAATTGCTTATCCTCAAGCAAAGAATAGGAATCAAAAAATAAGATTAAACTCAGTATCTTAAAACATGAATCAAGGAAAATTTCACAATTTAAAAAAAAAATTCAAGTTCAAGTTCAGCAATCAAATCCAATCCAGCAAGATCATTTGACACTTAAAACAATTAGAGAGGTCTAACTTGTATCTTTTCTCCTTACTAACCAATTGAGGTCACTCATCTTTCCATCGCTCAAGTGTTTAAGGACAAAGAAATCACTCCAGTTTCTCTTGGAAAAGGCTATGGAGTCTCTAGGATGTCAAGTTCTTCAAGTGGAGCCTTATGTAAATTTGTGAATTTTTGGCATTTGTCATATTTCTAGATGTGCTTTAAACAATCGACTTTCGTAGTTGCCCAATAAAGTCCAGCCCTCAGGACCTTTCCTGCCAAAGATCATCCTCCAATATGACTGTCATAGACTCCTTCGTGGACTTCTTCCATCCCCGACAGAATCTGATCTTGGCCAACACATTTTAAAAGCATAAGTGAAAACCCCTTTTGAACAACTCTTTCCTGATCAAAGTGTAATAACTGGTTGACTTCTTCAGTTTCTTTGCCATTTTATCATTGGCCGGGAGCTCACCACCCTGTAAGTATTTGATGATCGTGCTCATCCAGGAGTTTAGATCATTGTCAATGGCAAAAGACTCTTCCATTTCAATGCTCGGTTTCTCGATGACTTCTTGAATGACAGACCAGTTGTTCCCCGGCCCCTTGGTGCTGGCTAACTTCGAGAGTAGGTCGGCCTGAGCATTCTGATCTCTCAGGATATGCAAGATCTCAAACTTCTCAAATTTATTGATGACATTTTGTACCTTCATCAAGTACTTGGTCAATTGGGGGTCTTTCATTTAAAACTCGCCTTTGACTTGTCCTGTAACCAATTGAGAATCTGACTTAGTGATCAGTTGGGTTGCTCCCATCTCTGTAGCTAAGGCAAGTCTGGCTATAAAGGGCTTCATATTCGGCCTGATTATTACTTGCTCGGAAGTTAAACCTCAAAGACTGCTCAATCAGAACTTCGTTTGGCCCTTCTAAGATTATTCTTGCCCCACTTCCTTTAATGTTGGAAGCTCTATCGACGAAAAGATACCAAATGTCACTGTTTGAATCATGTGGAAGAGGCGAAGATAATTTAACTAAGAATTTAGATAATACTTGCTACTTGATCGGGCCTCTGGACTGATACTGAATGTCAAACTCAGACAATTCAATTGACCATGAGACCATTTGTCGGGTGAGTTCCTGCTTTCTGAGCACTTGTTTGATCGGCTGGTCAATTCTAATAGTGATCGAGTGACTCTAGAAGTATTGTCGAAGTCTTCTAGCTATCACCATCAGAGCAAGCGCCATTTTCTCAATTTGTTGATACCTGAATTCTGGTCCTTGTAGGACTCGACTAATGAAGTAAATCAAGCGTTGATCCTTGTCGTCCTCCTTGACTAAAACTGAGCTCAATGCTTGATTAGAAACAGATATATAGAGAAATAATTGATCACCTTGCTCTGGCTTAGTCAAAATCGGTGGGGTAGTTAGGAAATGCTTCAATTCACTGAAAGCCTTTCCGCACTCCTCTGTCCATTGGAAGTTTTTTGGCTTCTTGAGACACCAGAAGAATGGTAGAGCTCGGTCGGTTGACTTTGAGAGGAATCTTGACAAAGCGACAATCCTCCCTATTAGTCTTTGTACTTCCTTTATCGTTGTCAGGCTCCTCATGTCCATTATAGTCTTACATTTGTCTGGATTAGTCTCAATTCCTCTATTGGTGAGAAGCAAACTAAGGAACTTTCCAGACTGAACCCTAAACACACATTTTTGTGGGTTCAACCTCAAATTATACTTTCTTAATTGAGTGAAAATTTTAGTGAGATTAGAACAATGGTTTCCGTTGATAGGATTCTTAGCCACCATATCGTCGACATAAACTTCAATGTTCCGACCGATCTGTTCCTCAAATATCTTATTCATTAGCCACTGATAGGTTGCGCTGGCATTCTTTAAGCCAAAAGTCATTACTTTGTAATAGAAGTTCCCAAATTTAGTGATAAAAGCTATATTCTCTTTATCGTCTGGATGCATTCGAATCTGGTTATACCAGGAATACACATCCATGAAGTTGAGAAACTGATAACAGGAAGCCCCGTCAACCAACAATCTATGCTAGGAAGTGGGTAAGAATCTTTAGGGCGGGCTTTATTGAGGTTAGTAAAATCTGTACACATTCTCTATTTTTTTTTTACGAATTTTCTACCATAACCATGTTGGATAGCCACATAGTATATTCTACTTCCCTAATGAACCCTGCTTCTAAGAGTTTCTTCTTTTCTTTGGTAGCAGCTTTTTGCTTCTTAACTCCCAGCTTCCTTTTCTTTTGAGCAATAGGCTTTGCTTTTTTATATAAAGAAAGCTTGTGAGAGATAATTTCCTCCAGGCATATTTATCATAGTCCATGCAAATAAATTTGAGTTCTTCAACAGCTCCTCCAATTATTGTTTGACGATGGTAAGTAGATGGACCTCGATATGAGTTACCTTATCGGGTTTAGGGCCCAAAGAAATGGCTTGTAGTTCCTCGAATGGTTGAGGTCGGTCTTGTTTGTCACTTCTCGGATCGAGCTCAACCCTGTTGGCATTGTGGATCAACCATTTACTACAATGATCTACACGGTTGATCGGCTCTTTTGGCTTTGGCTTTAAACTCTCATTGTAGCAAATCCTGATCTCCTTCTGATATGCATAAACTACTTCGACCCTATTCTTGGAAACTGGGAACTTCATTATTAAATTAGGAGTTGAAACAACTGTTCTAAGAGTATTAAGAGAAGGCCTCCCAAGAATAGCATTATACGGGGTATGGTAATCAATTACAATATATTTAACTGGAACGATTTTTAGAAGTGTACTTGTTCCAAAAGTTGTCCAGAGTTCAATATACCCTTTCACATTTACCTATTCACCGAAAAAGCCAACCAAGCTTCCGTTGAAAGGGGTTAAAGCATCCTCCGGAATCTGCAGTCTCTAGAAGGTAGACATGTAGAGGATGTCTACCGAGCTCCCCTGGTCGACCAACACCTTTCTTATTTAAAAGTTTCTGACAATAATGGAGATCACTATCGGATAATCAAAATTCTCATCAAGGTCAATAAAGTCCTTATTTAAAAATGAAATAATCGGCCTATCCTCATGTTGTTTATTTTGAAGTAGAGAAGGATGACTTACTAACATCACAGCTCAGAGATGACACTTTTGAGATGAATTTGAGCTTCCACCTCCTGCGAACCCACCGGTTATCAAGTCAATGACTTCACTGATGATCTGGTCTCTAGAATTAGAGATCGCTACGATTGCTTTGCCCTTTTTGCCCAGACTTAGGCTCCTCCGCTTAGACTTGTTCTCTTTTCTTGCTTCTTTGCTTTAGGTTCTACGCCGGTAAACATATTTTCTGAGATGACCCTCTCGGATAAGATGCTCAATTCTATCCTTCAAAGTAATGCACTCTTCAGTAGAATGCCTATACATTTTGTGACATTCGCACCTCTTAATTTTATCAATATTAGACGGAATCCTCTGTTGTCTTGCATTCCTTGGATGATGGATTAGACCGGTGTTATAGACTTCCCTGAATATTTGATCCAAATGGGTGTTCAGTAGCGTGTACTCATCATACCAAGGTTGTAATCTGTCTGAAGCCACTCGAGGAGTACGATTAGATCGGTCGAGTTAATCTTTCGTCCTCGTCTGTCTACCTCTATGATTCATTCCTCGTCCTCCATATTATCGATCTTGTGAGATTGGTCAGATAGAGATTTGAGGGTTACTCTTGTTTCTTTTGGCTTTTGGCTCAGAAAATCACTACTCTATTTGTCTTCTTGCAACGACAATCTCCTCCATGTTAATGTATCCTATAGACCTAGCTCTCAAATCATCTAGGTCCAAAGGTGGTTTTCCGGCCAGAGAGTCTGCAAATGGTCCTAGTCGTAAGTCGACCATGATAGCATGTAGAGAAACAACAGGGTTGAGATCCTTAATTTGAACCTCTTCCTCTCCAAATCTCCTCATGAATTCCTTATGTGATTCGTCCCAAGCTTGCTTCAGGTTAATAAGGCTAGCCGAAGTCTTTTGGTGGGTCTTGCTAGTAGAAAAATGGTTAAGAAATTTAATTAAAAATTCTGAAAAATCATAAATTGAACCTGCTTCCAGGCTCAAAAACTAAAGTAACATTGATTTCTTCAGGGTCGTCAGGAAAGCTCGACATTTGATCGGGTTGGTTCCCCCGTTCAAGAGCATCATTGAATTGAACATAGTAAGATGCTCTTGAGGGTTGGTCGTCCCGTCATAGAGCTCCATGGTTGGGAGTCAAAACCCCTCCGATAAGGGGATCGACATTATGAACTCAGAGAAAGGGTGGTCAGCAGCAGGCGAATGATAACTTGTATGTCGGCGAACTTCTCTATTCAGAATATTTTCTTCAGTTACCCTTTCAGCCATCCTTTCAGGCTCTATGTGATGCTGGTTCCTGTTTGCTATATGATCGATTCGAGTTTATTCTCTGATGGCCCGCACTAGCATTTTGATAGGGTTGGGTTGAGAATTTCCTTGGTTGATTCTGTTATTAACGTTGTTTTTGTTTGCAGCCATGATTTATTGGAAAGATGATTCTGGTGATTTGTTGGTCGGTTGAAAGGGAAGTTGGTTGATAGAAAAGAGGATTGGTTGGTTGGTTATGGGGTAGGAAAGTTTTACCTAAGCCCCACGATAGGCACTAAATGTTCCAAGTACTGACTGGGTCCTAGGTCGGAAGGGATCAATAAGTAGAAAAGAAACCTAGGCAAATCAAAAGAATGATTGCAAAGTATGCAAAAGCTAGTTTAAGTGTCTAGGTAAAAGATAGAACATACTTGGCCTTGGATGCCAGGCCGATTTGTATAGATGATCTGATTACTGACTCCTTGAATGCCCGATGTTCAAACCATTTAGGGCTCCGAGTGTCAGAATTTGCTATGCCTAGTCATTATGTCGTGAAGTCATTCACAACCATTGGTCATGATGGCGTCGAACGGTCGGTGACCGTTGGGTTATCATATTAAGCATATGTCTAGCGAGTCGTTTCTTGTTTGGATAGAGATTGGTCAAATCCCACAAGCAAGAGTTTGGTCGAGTCAACTCAGATTTTCCTAGGCCTGTAATTCCGAAATAAGCCTATCTAACACGGATGTTAGGCTTGTATGGTCGGTTTGTATTAGTATATGGCAGGCTTATTATGTCTTGGGCCAGAATGGTCCACAACCCCTCAACTTGGTCATCTGTGACGATTAGCCGAACTTAAGGGTGGTCGGATGAGGTCAGGACGGTCCAAAACTATTACTCCATTTTGTTCCTTGATCTCAAGCATGCATTTACAAGGAAGATGAAGTAGGTTTTGCAACCCAACTATTTTAGATCTTTAGGGGTTAGTTCTTTTATATTTTAGTATATAGGTGCCTTTGAGAACCCAAATCATATTTTCATTAATAAACAACTTTCTCTTATGAGCACATTCATAAGATATATGACCTTTATGAGGACAATGAAAACATGTAGATACTGAGTTGGTTTCTTTCACAAAGATATTCTTATAAAGCTTTGAACTTTTGGATTTATTGTATCCCAAACCAACTTTGTCAAGAGCACATCTTTGCTTTCCTAGCAACATGTCCAAGTTTTCTTTCTATTGAACAAACTTTGCAAGGTCATTGGTCAAGCTCTCTACTTTCTTGTGTAATTTCTCATTCTTAATTTCCAAATCACAAGATGTAGATCATGCAACAATTCTTAGAGAAGCATTTGCATATTTCAAAAGCTCATTTTTCTTAATCAAAGAGTTATTAGATTTCTTCGAAGAAAAGTGTTTAGAAAGAATAGACTTTGAGTCAAGCAACAACTCATCAAATGCTTTAGGTAACTCATCACGGGATAAGTTGGATTTATGTACCTCATCATCATTATTTACCATGAGATAGATTTGTGTAACAATTTCTCTATTATATTCACTATTGGATGAGAGTTCATTTTCCTATTTGGCCATCATTGCTTTCTTCTTCCTTGGATTTCTTGAGTCCTTCTTTGAGTTTGAAAGTATTTTGGGTTTGTTTCTTCTCTTCCACTTCTTGAGGATCTTCTTAAAAATGAACTTTAGATCAATATCATCACTAGCCTTCTCCTCCTCAGGTTCAGAAGATTCTTCATCAACAACTTGAGTCTTGAAGGCAATTTTCTTCTTATCAACTACCTCATCTCATAGATTAGTTATCTCATACGCTATTAGATTGCCTCTAAGCTCATCATATGATATTGTGTTTATATCTCTTCCTTCTTAAATGGCTAAGATCTTAGATAACTGATTTTGTGAGACTTCTCATAACATTCTTCACAAGCTCTTCATCTTAATAGGATTTTCCAAGTGTTTCAAGATTGTTGACAATTACGGCGAGAAATGAATTAAGCTAAGCTAACTGAGCTTAGCTCGACTCAACTCAATAAGGAATAGTCCATCTTAAAACTCGGCTCAAGTTTGCCATGAACTATTTTTTTAAGCTCTAATTTGACTAGAATTAAGTTTGCGAACTGATCGGTTTGCTCATCAGCTTGAATTAAATGAACCAAATATCAAAATAAGACAATATAAATCAAATGAACCATGTTATCTCGTTAACTTGATTCATTAGTTCAGTTCATAATTAAATTTTTATTTTAAAATAAATGTCATAAGTCTACAAATACTTCATATATATATATAATTCATGAACCAAACGAGTCGAGTAGTGCTTAGCTCAAGTTCAGCTCATTTGGTTCATGAACTAAGTTTATCGAGCTAATTGATGAATCAAATCTCGAACTACTCACGAACTGGTTCAGTTCATTGCCAACCCTAATGACAATTATGGATTCTTTCAATCATTTCATCTATTCCCTCGTCTTCTTCCATTGTGAATAATTCATACTCATGTATGAGCATGTCAAATTTTGTTTGCTTTACTTGTTTGGCTCATTCATGGATGATTTTAAGCTTATCCCGCACCTTTTTAGCATTTTTGCATCTTGAAATCTTGTGATATTCATTAAAACTAAGTGTACAGTGCATCACATTGATAGCTCTAGCATTAAGCTCAATTTTCTTGATATCTTCTGCACTCCATTCATTTTCAGTTTTCTCAACTTCTCTCCCTTTAACCGTTTTCTTGGTAATATTGGGTCCATTCACAATTATTCTCTAAATATGATAATATGTTGGTAAAATGAAGATCCACATTCTCTCTTTCCAATAAGAATAGTTATATCTATTGAAAAAAGGAACTTTGGTTGTGGATTGTCCTTCAAAAAGATTGTAATAAACATCATAAGGCATCTTGGCTCCTTAGGATTTTCTTCTTTCAATTATTAAGTGATGTGTGTGAAATAACATCATATTTTATTCTTATTTTACATGCATTTTTAGGCATTTTTAAGCATTTTAGTTTCTCTTTTTATTTGTTTTTCTTTTAGTTTAGATAACTGCGGTGTTTGTGGTGTTGTTGTGCAGGATTGGTGCTAGATTGACTTAGAAATGGATGGAAAGCTTGTATGATTGAAGTTAGAGCTTTACGGATAGCAAATTGAAGAAAAAAGACTCATTCTATAGAGTTCCACGGCTTGCACGTGGAATGTTCCACGGCCATGGATCGAGCAGCTGCGTGAAGAAACAAAAGTGATTTTCCAGAGAATTCCACGACCTGGCCGTGGAATTTCCCACGGCCGTGGAATTCAGTCAGCAAGATCCTTGGTTTGGCCATGGAATTTCCCACGGCCGTGGAATTCAGTCAGCAAGATCCACGGCCTAGCCATGGAATTTCCCACGGCCGTGGATCGCAGTCCGAGTCAGTTTTTAAGTTTCATTTTTATTTCTTTTGATGGGCTGGGACTAGTTGAAACCCTAGAATTATTTATAGATGTTCTGAATACAATTTTGGGATTCCAATTTGGTTTTGAAGGAGGCACACTTGGAGGCTCTTGATCTTCATCTTTCTCCTCTCTTCTCTCTTTGATTAGAGGTTTGGATATTCTTGAATTTGATTTCTTGTTTTTTCTTCTCCATGTCTGAGTAGTTTCTTTTGTTTCTAATATTGAGTAATGCCCTTTGACACATTGATGATGATTAATTGACTTTGTTTACCCCTTTTATTAATCTTGAATATTTTTTGATTCAATCTTTATTGCGCTTATTCATGTGAATTTGCTGGTCATATATTTGCATCTCATAGATATCTAGGGACGTACTGAGATGTGAACCTAGGTGTTGGAATCATAAGAATTGAACTTAAAGTCTAAATCACGAGAATAGGTTTGCCTTTCGAGGATTTAATGAATTACCATAAAGTGTAATGAGTTCAATTTAAATTCAATTACCACGAGAGTAGGAATTGGTTTAATTGGGCACGGTTCTTGTCTCTTGAGAAAGAACATTAACTAATTTAGGGTAATTCACCTTCAATTGAATTTTAATTTTAATAAAAGGGTTATCAATTAGGATGTGTCTTGTATCATTGTGATTACCCCAATCCTGGTAACTTGCTGTTTTTGTTCTCTATTTTGCACGTTGAAATTTATTTATTTAATTAAGATCTCATCAATCAACAATTTTATCCCCTTTGTTTAATTAAATTAATTAATTAATTAATTAGTATTCATAGATACAGTCCCTGTGGATTCGATCTTTTATTACTTGGCGACGAAACCGTGCGCTTGCAGATTTTACACACCAAGTTTTTGGCACCGTTGCTGGGGACTGTGTTTTTCTTGAATATCAATTTAATTTTTAATTTAATTATTTTAAACCTTTTTCTTTTTATCATATTCTTACGTTCTTGTTTTCTTTTTTACTCTCTGCAGGTAATTTCTCTTGTTTATGCGAAGTACTAGACGTTCCGAGACTCTTGAAATTGAAAAAACTTTATGTAAAAGGAGAAGACAATAAGGGCAAAGAGCCAGAGAAATATTTGAACCAACGTTTGTCATGGTTGAACCTGAGAATAATAGACCGCTAAAAGAGTATGTAGCCCCTAATGCTCGGGGTTTGCGATCTAGAATTGCTCGGCCAGGCATTGAAGCTAGGCACTTCACCATACCTCCTGTCTTACTTTCTATGATAAGGCAGAACCAGCTTGGAGGATTACCATCAGAGGACCTAAATGATCATGTGGATATGTTCTTGGAGTTCTATGAGACCTTCAACATTGAAGGCGCCTTTGTTGATGCTATTCGTCTCTACTGTTCCCATTATCATTAAGAGATAGAGCTAGAACTTGGTTAATCACTACTTGGGACCAATTGGAGCAAGCTTTCCTGGATAAATTCTTCCCACCTTCCAAGACTGCTCATCTAAAGACTCAAATCACAAGCTTCATTTAGAAAGATGGAGAGCCATTGTTGAAAGCTTGGGACAGATATAAGGCTTTGCTGGAAGCATGCCCACACCACGGGTTAGAAAAATGGTTGATCGTTCACACCTTCTATAATGGGGTAGAATATTCTTCGAAGGTGTCTCTTGACTCCACAGCTGGTGGAGTTTTGATGAACAGAAGGCTAACAGAAGCTTATGAGATAATTGAGAGTGTTGCTGCAAATCATCACCAATGGGCAAATGAAAAAGGTCATAACTCGAGAAAGCTCTCGGGAGGTAAGTTTGAGGTAGACGGTGTTGATTTAATTATGTCAAAATTTGATTCTTTGAATAAACATTTTGACATGCTTGAGAAAGCTCATGTTAATGTCATAGGTGCTTCTAACAATATTTGTGAGATTTATGGAGCATAGGGACAAATAGGTGTTGAATGCCAAGTTGAAATTGGTTCTTCACAAAGTGCACTGGTGCAAGTGGAATCATGCCACATTTTTCATGACTTCAACTAAAAGGGGAGGAATGATCCATATTCTCAAACTTACAACCCTGATTGGAGGTCATATCCTAACTTCTCCTACCGGAATAGTTAGTATCAAGCCGGGCAAGATAAAGCTAAACCCTCTTCTGAACTCCAACAGGTACAAAAATCTAGACTTGAGTCTCTTCTTGAGAATTTTGTTGAGAGTCAATCTAAGCAAAATGAGGAGTTTAGGCAACATGGGCAAGTTGTGACTGAGGCCATTAGAGAGTTGTCAGCTAAGGTTGACAATTTGGTCATTCATAATAAGATGTTGGAAGCTCAGATTGCCCAACAAGCAGGCACTTCACAAAGGCAACAGGGTAAGTTTCCTGATCAACCTAAAATAAATCTAGGTAATGAACACTGTAAGGCTGTGAGTTTGAGAAGTGGTAAGAAATTAGAGGATCCCAAGGGTAAAAGGGAGTGTGACAAAGATGAGGGGAATGAGAAAAATGAGACTAAGACACAACCCTTAGAAGAAAAGGAAACTAATGAGAAGGTATCGAAGTATGTACCCCCTGAACCATACCAACCCCCAGTTCCCTTCCTTCAAAGATTGGTTAAGGCCAAGCTAGATAGGCAATTTGGGAAGTTCCTAGAGGTCCTTAAGAAATTATACATTAATGTACCCTTTACTGAGGCGTTGCAACAAATGCCATGCTAAATTTCTTAAAGACATTTTTTCTAATAAGAGAAAGCTCGAGGAATATGAGACAGTAGCTTTAACTGAGGAGTGTAGTGCATTAATTCAAAATAAATTACCTCCTAAGCTAAAAGATCCAGGTAGCTTCTCTATTCCTTGTTTGATTGGTAATACTAGTTTTGATAAAGTTTTGTGTGATTTAGGAGCTAGTGTTAGTCTTATGCCCCTTTCTATATGTAAGAAATCGGAGGTGGGTGAACTAAAACCACAACTATCTCCCTTCAATTGGCAGATCGGTCTGTCAAATACCCTATAGGCATCTTGGAAGATGTTCTTATTAAGGTTGGTAAGTTTTATATGCTGGTGGATTTTGTTGTGCTTGGCATGGAAGTTGATGCTAAAATACGGATCATACTTGGGCGTCCATTCTTTGCCACTGGAAGGGCGATCATTGATGTCCATGAAGGGAAATTGACTTTGCAATTGAATGATGAGGAAGTAGTTTTTGATGTTTTTAATTCTGAAAATAATTCTAATTCCTTAAATTCATGTAATCGCATAAATGCTACTAATATTGTGGATAGTGTTGTGCTTTCAGGCGTGCAGGAATCAGTGACTAATGATATGCTAGAAAAGACCTTGCCTAAGGGTACCATAAAATTTGAGAAGTCCAAGCCCTGTAAGAAAGGACCTAAGAAGCAGAATGACAAGTGTGTCGAGAAGCATGAATTTAAACTTGGGGATAAAGTTTTTGTCAATAATTTGCTTCTACGTTTTTGTCCTAGTAAGTTATGGTTGAAATGGTCAGGACCATATGAAATTGTTCGAGTTTTATCCTACAGTGTGCTTGAGGTGAAGAAAGAAGGCCATGAGCCTTTCATGATAAATGGCCATAGAATGAAACACTTTGAAGGAGTGGGGACTAAATACTACTTCGTTGACATCACCTGAGCACAGAAACTAGACCAAAGTCGAGATTATGACTTTAGACAAGTGCTTCTTGGGAGGCAATGCAAGTTTCTTTATTTTTTTTCCTTTTAATTTCTTCTTTCTCTTTTGATTTTGTGTGTTGGATTGTTAATTTGATCTTTATCTCATGGATCTTGTTTAGGTTTGACTCTTTTTGAAGCTCAAATTAGAAGGAGAGTGAAGTCAAAAAGTTTCACACCCAGCCCATGGAAAATTCCATGGCCAAGGATTAAACACTAGAAGATTTTCCACCACCGCTGTGAGTTCTTTTCTTTTATCTTTTCTCTAGTTATAGATTTTTACATTGGGGACAATGTAAGTGCTAAGCTTGGGGGTATTTTCATTTTCATTTTAGATCATTAGTTTCATGCATTCTCATGTCTCATATTGCATTACATCTTCTTATTGCATTTTCACACCATCATATCTCTAGGCTTTTTGGTTGAACTTTGTGCCCCTTTCTTTTGAGGATTTTGAGATAGTATTGATTTGGAACCTAATTTGTTGATTCTTGTTATAGGCAACAAGCATTGTTTTAATTGATAGTGAAGGTGATCTCTTGACAGTTGATAATTAGCATATATTCTCTGAATTTGTGCTTTTTATTTATTTTTGACCTCTAAATGTGAGTTTTGAGCTTGTATGAGATTTATGCACTATATGATTTTTGCTCCCATTCTTTTTGTTGAGTGATAATTCCTCATTGATCTTGTGCTCTAAAACTTGATTTAAAATCATTTTGAGGCAAAAAATTTGTTTGTATGCTTGAATATGATTAAGGCATCTTAGGTATTTTTTCTAGCCTTCTGAAATTGTCACACTTTCATCCACTAGTTGCCCATCTTGAGCCTATTGCATAATTATTTTTCTTGATGCCTATGATGATACATTGTCGGTAATCATTTAGAATACTAAATGGAGCAAATTGGGTTTGAAAGTTGTGTTGGGAATCATATGTTTTTGTGCCTTCTCTTTCTCAAAAAAAAAAAATAATAAGAAGAAAATATAAAGGGAAAAGGAAAAGAAAATAAAAGAAAATTATGAGATGAAAGCTTGAAAAAGATGAAAAAGAGAGGAAGAGAAAGAAAAGAAGAAATATTTGGAAATGTGGAGTTATGCTCTTGATTGAAAAATTCCTTTGCTTCATTTATATATGTTCTATTGGATTTCTTGTACTTATTAAAAATTTTGTTTATATATGTTCTATTGGATTTCTTGTACTTATTAAAAATTTTGTTAACCCCTTATGCATATCTTCCTTTCTTTACCCTACCTAACATCATTCCCATGGCCCCATTACAACCCTTGAAAGGCCTTTTGATTCTTGCATGCATGCTGATTATTAGTGGAAATTTAATTTCTTATCAAGTTTATGGAAATACTTTTTCTTTGAGGAATCTTGAGTGCATTGTCTTCACCCTTAAACACTTTTAGTGTGGTTAATAGAGTGAACCTAATTTAATGAGGAGCATGACTTCTGAGAACTTTAGTCTCTAATTGGACTTGATTTTGATTACCTCTCTAATTCTTGGTTTGCCTTTGCATATTGTTTGGTTTGATGTTTTCTCGGGTTCCTCATTCATTATTGTCTCTTGATCCACTTCTTGGTTTGACATTAGTTATTGTTTGGGGATAAGCAAAATCTTAAGCTTAGGGGGATTTAATGTGTGTGAAATAACATCATATTTTTTTCTTGTTTTGCATGCATTTTTAGGCATTTTTAAGCATTTTAGTTTCTCTTTTTATTTATTTTTCCTTTAGTTCGAATAACTGCGGTGTTTATGGCGTTGTTGTGCAGGATTGGTGCTAGATTGACTTAGAAATGGATGGAAAGCTTGCATGATTGAAGTTGGAGCTTTACGGATAACAAATTGGGGAAAAAGACTAATTCCAGAGAGTTCCACGGCCTGCCCGTGGAATGTTCCACGGCCATAGATCGAGCAGCTGCGTGAAGAAGCAAAAGTGATTTTCCAGAGAATTCCACGGCCTGGCTGTGGAATTTCCCACGGCCGTGGAATTCAGTCAGCAAGATCCACGGCCTGGCCGTGTAATTTCCCACGGCCGTGGATCGTAGTCCGAGTCAGTTTTTAAGTTTCGTTTTTATTTCTTTTGATGGCCTGGGACCAGTTGAAACCCTAGGGTTATTTATAGATGTTCTAAATACAATTTTGGGGTTCCAATTTGGTTTTGAAGGAGACATACTTGGAGGCTCTTGATCTTCATCTTTCTCCTCTCTTCTCTATTTGATTACGGGTTTGGATGTTCTTGAATTTGATTTCTTGTTTCTTCTTCTCCATGTCTGAGTAGTGTCTTTTGTTTCTAAGATTGGACAATGCCCTTTGATACATTGATGATGATTAATTGACTTTGTTTACCCCTTTTATTAATCTTGAATGTTCTTTGATTCAATCCTTATTGCGCTTATTCATGTGAATTTGCTGGCAATATATTTGCATCTCATAGATATTTAGGGACGTACAAAGAGGTGAACCTAGGTGTTGGAACCATAAGAATTGAACTTAAGGTCTAAATCACGAGAGTAGGTTTAGCCTTTCGAAGATTTAATGAATTACCATAAAGCGTAATGGGTTCAATTTAAATTCAATTACCACGAGAGCAAGAATTGGTTTAATTGGACACGATTCTTGTCTCTTGAGAAAGAACATTAACTAATTTTAGGTAATTCAGCTTCAATTGAATTTCAATTTTAATAAAAGGGTTGTCAATTAGGATTTGTCTTGTATTATTGTGGTTACCCCAATCCTGGAAGCTTTCTTGCATTTGAAAACCTCTCTTAATAACTTATTGTTTTTGTTCTCAATTTTGCACTTTGAAATTTATTTATTTAATTACTTGGTTATTAAGATCTCATCAATCAACAATTTTATCCCCTTTATTTAATTTAATTAAATTAATTAATTAATTAGTATTCATAGATACAGTTCCTGTGAATTCGATCTTTTATTACTTGACGATAAAATCGTACACTTACGAATTTCACACACCATTAAGCTTGACTCAGCAGTTGAATTTTGATACCAATTGTTGATACAAAAAAATTACTTGAGAAGGAAGAATTGAATCAAGTCTTTCCCAAAAAGAACTTAATGCAAAAACACTTAAAGCACAAGATGCAAATGAAATAACTCAGATGGGATAACTTATAACATGTGCTAGTGCCCTTGATGCCTTATGTGGTCACGGATTATGTTATATCTCTCCGTCCAGACTGTTCAATCACATGGTTGCTCACAAACTCAATTTTCAATTGTGTATTTTATTTTGAAAGTTGATAGTTATTACTTATAAATTTACTAGTTCATTTTACATTAGTATGTTTAAATCACACATTTCTTCTTCGTTTTCTCAATTATTGGTTCACTAAACCAAAACAAATACAAGATTTTGGAGGTAACAGACAAACCTTGAAATATCATTTTTGGTCTATATGTTACGTGTACCTTTCTTTTCATTTTCAATTTGGGTTCCACTGCACATTATTTGTTTTATTATAATGTTACAATCTCAACTTATATAATCACAATGAACGCACACTTCAACAACACATTCATGGAAGCTCCGCTAAGCAAATCAAGAAGGATTAAGTGGCGTGTTAAAGCAATAAAACCATGATCGTGCAAACAGGTAGATTGGATCTCACTTTCTAATAAATATATCAAAATGTTTTCTACAAAATATATAGGAATTTAATATTATTTTTTTAATAAAACATTTAACTTGTGAAATGAAGAAAAAAGAGGTGGAACAAACAGGATTCTAATAACAACGTGAGTTTGGTATATTCAGTGGCAAAGATACATTAATTGCAATTGTTGCAGTTGTCTCAAAACTATAATTTATTCACATGGATAATACTATATGACAAAAATTAATGAGATAAAAAATAAATATAACAATGTATTGACTCCAAATTAAATTTTGTTGCTACATGATTCAAAAGTAATTAAACTTAATAATATAAATGAGTAAAATTTTCTACGAGTAAAATATTGTTTATCTAGCATTACTGATCTATCCACAAATATTAAAATAAATAAGAGCAAATTTTATATTTTATAATTTTAACAAAAAACTTTATATGAGCTCAGTTTATCCAAGTTTTGATAGTAAAATATCCTTAGCAAAATTTTTATTTTCTCACAAAAAGATAAATGAAAACACACGTGTACTTCACGTCTAAGATGTCCATAATTACTCTTTATCTTTAATTCATAATATAATATGCAGAGCTATACATGTAGCACCTAAATATGATGAAATAATGTGCAGGGAGAGTGAGAGAGAATGTGAAAAGCGTTGAAATGTAGTTTTATTTTGATTTAACTAAGTTTAATCATCTTCACCTAGTTATATATAGATGGCCAATTTTTTACAGGTTCTAGCCACTCATTGATAATGATAACTGATGTCTGTCTTTCTATATTTTAGAAGACAATAGTAATATCATCAAAATTGTTGACAAAAGCATAATTTATTGCTGCAAATCAATAACAAGTACGTAGAGTGGCTTTTCAAGCCATATACATCTCAGTAGTGGCCTTTCAAAACGAATTAAGCTAATATTCATGACCAGGAAGAATTGGAATTTTTTTAGTAGCCTCTAGCTAGTATTGTTTGCTCCTCCCAAAGATTGTAGGTAACCCCAAGTAATATTTTTCAATATTATTGGCCACACGCTCTATATGTATGAATTACTAATTGGTTTCAGCGCAATCTTCTTCATGGAAGTTTTGGCTAGAAAATGACTGACTTCTTAAGTTAAATTTCTACCATGAACATGCTTCCTTAGTACTAATGCTTAAACAAAAATTAACTATCATCTACAGACAACAGGTGGGAAATAGACAGTGCTTGCCAACACACCCTTTATCAAATGATTTCTTTTAGCATGGAGTAAAAGGGAGTAATTACCTTATTCACATAGTAGAAAAAAGATAAGTGGATCACCTTGCTGCAAACCACGCCAAGGAGAGAAAAGGGGAAACTGGCACTTGTTCACGATCGCTAGGAAAGAGATAGTAGATAAACAATCCGTCATGATCAGTTGTCTCCATACAGAAGCCCATATGTTTCATCATCATCTCTCGAAAACTCCACTCGACCTGGTCGTAGGCTTTGTTTTATTTTCAATTTAATCACCATAAATTAAGGGCTCATTCGAAAAAAAAAATTATGAAAAAGGAACCCTTCTTAAGTTCTTTAAAAGAACTTTTCTTTAAAAAAAATTAACTTTTGGACACAATGTTTAATAAGTGCTTATCCTTTTACTTATTTCTGAAGCTAAAGATCACTAGGTTCTAAAATAAGTGATAACTGAATCTCTTTCTAACTTCTCTGTTTTAAGATTGCATTCAAACTCACTTAAAAACATTCATAAGTACTTTTTTTAAAATAAGTGAAACCAAATGGACTCTAATTATCTCCTCCAACTCAAGGTTATGTGTACTTTGATTCTCAAACTTAAAAAAAATGTATAACATGATCCCTAAACTTTTTAATATGTGCATTTTCATCCTTTCATTTAATTTTTCATTAAATTGAAACAACTTAAATCACATTTATAAAGTTTTAGGACCAAAGTATACTTGACACTAAATTAGATGAGGTAAATTAAATTTTTCTCATCAAGAAACTTGGTACAAAAAATGATCACGTGATTTTAGTGTGGCATTAGAGTTTAACAAAAAATCAAATGAAAGTAATAAAACGCACAAGTTAAAAAGTTTATGAATTGTATTGCATATTTTTAAAGTTTGAGGATCAGCGTCCACATAATTTTAAGTTAGAAGAGGTAAATTAGACTTTTTTTTTCCTATTTTTTACTTTGCCACAAGGGCCCTGATTACCAATCTCTCAGAGTTTTTGGTTTTGGTTGTATCAACTCTACCTTCTCATAGAAATAAATTCACCCGAGAGTTATCCCTTGTGTTTTATTGGCTGTCCTTTGGGGTAAAATGGATACTAAACTCGACAACATAGAGACTTACTCCTTTATCATATCCAGAGATGTTGCCTTTCATGAGACAACATTTCCTCTCCATGCTATCCCAACTTCTCATAATGCACAACACCCCTTTTCCTACACCATTTGTTCCTGTTCTACCCTCTTACCCTATTGTTGATCCTGTCATACCCCATACTGCTACACCACCCTCATTACCTCTTTCACAACCAGCCATTTCCCCTCACACTCTTAACCCAAAACTAACCATTCTTGTAGACAAACCCAACACAACCAACCATCCCCTCACATTGATAACTTTCTATCCCTTCCTAACCCAACACATTTTCCTGAAGGTCTTCTATCCACCAGTACTTTACCTATCCAAAACTACCTGTTCTATGACACCTTTTCTCCTCATTACAGAAACTTTATCCTCCATGATTCTTCTCTCTATGAACCTTAATTTTATAACCAAGTGATAAATCTATGAAATGAGTTATTATGTCCAAGTTTTGTGCTTAAACGAATGCTAAGTCTTTGATTTGTTTAGAAATTGACAAAGTTTGTGAGTTTATTTGAATATCTTAAATTATTTGTGCTTTATTGTTAAATAGACTTAACTTGGAGTTAAATTGGTTTAATTATGTATTATTCATGATTGGTATCTTATTATGGTGCATTTTGATCTTAGAATATAGGTTGATAATCCAAATGAGTATCAAGTATGAAAGGAATCAAGCCAAGTCAAGAAGATAAGGAAATAAAGTTTAGAGTTTTGCCAATCATGCTAGACTAAATAGAGGAATTTGAGGATGTAGACCTCCAACTGTAACAAGATTGGAGTCATTAGAAAGCTAAGACATATATCTACAATTTTCATATTAATCAATTTTCTTGATTTCATCGGGTTAAGTATTTAAACTTTAATAGAAGTTTGGGCCGAATTGGTGAACTAGTGTCCTGATCTTGTTTCAGTACTTTGATTATAACTGGAGTAAAATAAATTGTTTTAAAATAATTTTATTGGCATTGGAAATATATGAAAGAATTCTGCAACTTTTATGAAAAGTTTAAAGTCTAATTCCAATATTTGAAAGGTGAAAAGTGACATAAAAACTCAAAAGAATGAAAGAAAGTAAAGAAAATAATATCGGATGCCAAACCTCAGCTTGACAAACCGTATTTAACTCTTTTACAAGCTTTCTTTAACACATTTTTTTATTATTGAGCTACATCTCACAAACCCTTTAAAGTGTAACTCTTTTACCAATTGATCAGGTTTACTTAAAAGCTACTTTTTTTTTCTTTTTCTTTTTATTATTTGTGTATCTTATTTTATTTTATTAAAAAAAATGCATTCATACTCCCTCAACTTTGAGACATTTGCAAACAAGCACCGCATGAACTATCAATTCTTTTTATTAAGGACCTAAACTAATGAGATTATACTAATAAATCATTACTATTAACTAGTTAACAGTAAAAGTTAATCATGTGACAAACATGTGATTTTTAAGAATATGGCAATATCTTAGCCATTCACATAAATTAATTTATGTCGTTGAATTAAAATTATTATTTTACTCTTTAAATAATTAAATAAATCAATACATGAAAAAAAAAAGGGAACTCAATCACATGCTCGTCTTCTTCGTTGATGAACTGACTGATGAAGGGGCAAGGTGTTCTAGACCGTGGACCAGGATCCTACCCAGAAGGGTCAATTCGGCACACGCTCCACCTTATTCCTCCATCAACACCCCAGAAAGGATCAGTAGGACCTCGAATACATAACTCATGAGGATCAGGGAATCAACAGATCTTCGTAACTGCTGATACGAATCTCTTTGATTCTATAACCTCTCCTCCCAATAAATGACTATAACGTCCACATTCCAATAATACCTGCATTGAATGCTCTGACTCCAATCATGCTCCATAAAGTTCAGGCTAAGTAAACCTAAAGAGGTAACGGTTATTGAATAACAGACACCTTAGCACACTATCTGACTTGAGCATCGGAGTCCTTTTTGCAGGTACCACCCCCGCCGGACCCTAACGGTGGAACGCAGCTGCAGAAGGGAGGAAACCACCAAACCATACCTTCCACAGGTATCCTTCTGAATTCGTTCAGAACATTTGGCGCCGTCTGTGGAAAATCTGATAAATTACTATTTCCACGTTCATCATGGTGAGTACAAGGCAAAATCAACGAAGAGGAAATGTTGCGCATGCTGCCCCTGCTCACGGACAGGGCCCAGCGATTCAGCGTGACCCTCCTTCCGTCGCACCACCACAAACCTCCGTCGTAAGGAGCAGGCCTATTCTGGTAGAGACGCTCAACGCGGGATACGAAACTTCAGCATCAGCTGAAAGCCCAGTCCCCTCGCGAAGGATCTCTAGGATAGACTTGTCTACCCCCCAACTGGAGAAAATAACACAAATCAAGGTGCAAGGGTCCCAGAGCATGCCCGCTTGGGAATCCCCAACTTGGATGCTGACCATTCACATTACGAAGACAACTCATAGTCTGGAATGGCGAGGAATGAACTTCGAGAATTACTGCGCCAATAGACCGCACTGATTGACAACCAACGGCGTTAGTTGGAGGAACAGCACCGCCGTTTGGACAATTTAGAAAGGTTTGCACAGGATGGCAATGAGTGTGGTGAGCGAGTCGCAGTTCAAAGGGATACCCATCATGTCGGTGTCGGGGTCATAGAAAACAGTGACCCGGTCCCCGGCCGCCAGCAGCAATTCTCTAACGCCTTAATGGCGTACAGGGTCCCGAGGAACTTCAAGCCCCCGAGCAACTTAAAGCCCTACGACAGGACCACAGATCCGCAAGAGCACTTGGATGCTTATACCCAGTCCATGCAGCTCTACGGGTATACCCCAGAATTGTTATGTCGTGTTTTCCTGTTCTTCCTGAATAAGGATGCTCTTCGTTGGTTCGTGACCTTACGGACAAAAATTACAGGATGGGGGGACCTCACATAGCGATTCTTGTTGCCTTATACCACTGCCAAGGAACGACCGAAGTCGATTGATTCTCTCTCTGGAATTCGCCAAAAGAGTGATGAATCCCTACGCGAATACATCAAGAGATTCAGTCATGCTTGTGTGGGTATAGAAAACCTCGATGACAGGATAGCCCTCCATTACGCTAGAAATGGTCTACGAACTGATTCAGATTTCTTCCGGTCACTAGCTAAGAAAAAGCCGGCCAGTTTAGATGAGTTTCACTTACGGGTAGATAAGTACGTTGAACTGGAAGAGATTACCAGGGCGAAAGAAAGCCTTAAGAAAGGTAAACCAGTTCAGAAAAAGAGTCACAATTCTGGCCAGCCCCGAGATCCCTCCAAAAGTGAGCGGTATAGGCCCAAGTATTCTGAGTATACTCCTTTTAACACCCCTCGAGAAACAATCTTGAAGGAAGTCCTTTAAACCGAGTTTCAGGATATCAAAAGGCCACCACCTATTTAAAAACAGTCCTAGAGGGATCATTTGAAGCATTGCAGGTGGCATAACAGTTACGGCCATGAGACCGAAGATTGTTATCAGCTCCGAGATGTTATCGAGTCCCTGATCAAAGAGGGACGTCTGCAGAAGTACATTAGTGATTTTTGTGGTAATCAAGACCACAGAAGGAGAAGGAATCAAAGACGAAGCCGAAGTCCACGGCGGAGTCCAAACCAACATCGACAAAGAACCCGTAGCCCGGCCAGAAGAAACCGAAGTCTCGTCAGAAGATTTCGAACCTCGACACGCCGAGATGGGGAGAACAGAAAAGGACCAAACCGGGATGCTCAAGAAGGCGGATACCGAAAAGATAGATTAATCCATACCATCGCTGGAGGAGGAATGTCAAATAATTCCTGAAAGAAGGCACTTCGGACGACGGTCTTAAGCGTGTCAAGTTCTTCACTAAGACCACCCGCCCGAGATAGCGGAGCACCTCCCATCTCTTTCTCCGAGGATGACTACGACGATATCATCCGGGATTATGACGACCCACTAGTAATCTTTGGAGTAATATCCAACGCCGAAGTCCGTCGAATTTTTATGGACCAAGGTAGTTCGGAAGATATCATGTTCATGGACGCCTTTGAAAGGCTGGAATTCCCTTTATCTGAATTAACACCATATGAAGGTGAGCTCACTGGTTTCTCTGGGGAGAAGGTCACCCCGGTGGGATACTTTTATACTTTCCTGACCTTGGGTGACGACAGCGCATATAGAACCGTGAAGGTGAGATTCTTGGTTGTGGATTGTCCCTCGGCCTACAACATCATTTTGGGACGTCCTACGTTGAACAACATTGCCGCTGTAATCTCCACCGCCCACCAGGCCATGAAATTCCTTAACCGAGATAATAAAGTGGTCACGGTCAAGGGCAATCAGATTGTAGCCCGCAAATATTACAACGAAAGTTTGAAAATCAATAGGCTGTCAAGAAACAAGAAGGCGCGCACACCCATCCTAACCCACTAAGTCAATATTTTAATGACCGAATTAGATGCACGAGAGGAAATCCGAGGCACTAGACCCCAACCCGATGGAGACTTGATCCCGTTACAGCTTGGTGATGAGCCTAATCACACCACCATAATTAGGGCGAACCTCGACGAGCAGGAGAAAACTCAATTGGTAAAACTCTTGCAAGAGAATAAAGATCTTTTTGCCTGGACATCTGCTGACATGCCTAGAATTGACCCCGCTTTCATCTGTCATCGTTTATCTATTAAACGAGATGCAAAGCCGGTCTCTCAAAAGAAGAGGAAGGTTGGCCCAGAAAGGCAGCAGGTCATTGAAGGGCAAGTAAAAGAGCTCTTGAACACTAGATTCATCAAGGAGATTTCATATACCACCTGACTGTCGAATGTTGTCTTGGTTAAAAAATCCAACAGCAAGTGGAGGATGTGTGTGGACTATACCGACTTAAACAAAGCATGCCCTAAGGATCCATACCCCCTCCCTAATGTGGACAAGCTGGTTGATAGTTCCTTCGGTTTCCAGCTACTGTCTTTCATGGATGCTTATTCCGGGTACAATCAAATTCTGATGTACCCTGGAGACGAAGATAAAACCGCGTTCATCACCGAAAAGGCAAGTTATTACTACAAAGTAATGCCTTTTGGGTTGAAAAATACCGGAGCTACATATCAGAGAATGATTAACAGGATCTTTGAAGATCAGATAGGAAGAATGCTAGAGGTCTACATCGATGATATGATAGTCAAGACCTCGTCGTCAAGATCACACACCTCGGATTTAAAAGAAGTGTTTGAATAGCTTAGGAAGCACAATATAAGGCTTAACCCAGAGAAGTGTGCATTCGGGGTCCAGGCTGAAAAGTTTCTGGGGTTCATGCTGACACACCGGGGAATTGAGGCAAACCCCGACAAGTGTAAGGCCATGCTCGACATGCACAGCCCCCGGAATGTGAAAGAAGTATAGCAGTTAAATGGACGGATCGTGGCTCTTACACGTTTCCTGACTGGAGCCGCTCACAAATCCCTCCCACTCTTCAAATTGTTGAAAAAGGGGACCGGGTTTGAATGGACTCAGGAGTGCGAGGATGCATTCGTCTCCTTGAAAAATATCTTGTCATCCCCTCCAATTCTCACAAGACCTAAGCCAGGAGAAACATTGTACATATACCTCTCCATTCATGAGGAAACCGTTAGTGCAGTACTTGTCAGAGAAACCGAGGGTGTCCAGAAGCCGGTCTATTTTGTGAGCAAAGTATTGCAAGGCCCTGAGCTCCGGTATCAGAAGATCGAGAAGGTCGCATTCGCACTCATCGTCATGGCCAGAAGACTGAGACAGTACTTCCAATGCCATCCGGTGGTGGTAAGAACAGATCAGCCTATCCGACAGATATTGCACAAATCGGACTTGGCAGGAAGGATGATTGCATGGTCTATCGAGCTTTTCGAGTTTAGAATCACCTACGAACCCATAGTAGCAATCAAGGCGCAAGCACTGTCGGATTTTCTAGCTGAATTAACCTCGGAAACAAATAAAGCCGAGGAAAAATAATGGACCGTGTTTGTTGATGGGTCCTCAAACCCAAAAGGAAGTGGCGCCGGGGTAATAATAGAAAATTCTGATGGGGTCACCATAGAAAACTCCCTCAGGTTCGAGTTTCCCACCTCGAACAATCAAGCCGAATATGAAGCATGCATTACCGGACTAACGATGGCTAGGGACTTGGGTGCCACCAAACTTAAATTGTGTAGTGACTCCCAACTCGTAACGTCCTAGATCTGAGGTGATTATCACGCCAAAGAGCCACTTTTACAGAGATATTTGCTGAAAGTAAAGCAACTTCTCTCAAGTTTTCAGTCGGTACAACTAGAACACATCCCAAGAGAGCAGAATTCAAGGGTCGATCTCTTGTCCAAATTGGCTAGCACTAAAAGCCCGGGTAATAACCGCTCTGTGATCCAAGAGATCATTCAACAACCATCAATCGCCGACATGACAATTTTTCAGGTTGACGAGGAGGAACACGATTGGACTATGCCGTTAGTGGAGTACTTACAGTCCGGCAGCCTCCCTGATGACCCAAAGGAAGCTTCTAGACTAAAGAGAACCGCAGTCATATATACTATCTATAATGGGCAGCTTTACCGACGGAGATTTTCCTTACCTCTCCTTAAGTGCCTTACGCTGAAAGAGGCCAAATATGTTTTGGCTGAAGTCCATAAAGGAAGTTGTGGACACCATCTGGGAGGGAAAGCCCTAGCTTTGAAGGCTCTCAAGGCAGGTTACTACTGGCCGACAATGGAAGCAGATGCTCTTGCACACGTTCAAGTATGTGACAAGTGCCAGCGGCATTCGGATCTCTATCACGCCCCACCTGAAGAACTATCCACGATGTCCATACCCTGGCCCTTTTATCAGTGGGGAATAGACATCTTGGGTCCGTTCCCTCAGGCTCCCGGGCAGCTGAAATTTTTGATTGTTGCGGTGGATTACTTTACCAAGTGGATTGAAGCTGAGCCCGTAGTCACCATCACCTCGGCTCGAGTTCAGAAATTTACTTGGCGTCACATTATTACCAGGTTCAGTGTTTTGGAGTCAATTGTTACGGATAATGGGACGCAGTTTAAAGACAAGGGGTTCGAAGAACTACTTTCTGGGCTAAAAATAAAATATCATTGTAGTGCAGTCGAGAACCTCGGGACAAACGGGCAGGCCAAGCCACAAATCAGATCATAGTCTGAGGATTGAAGAGAAGGTTAGATGAAGCAAAAGGGAACTGGGTCGAGCAGTTGGACCACATCCTTTAGGCCTACCGAACTACTCCCCACTCCTCGACGGGCGAAACTCCTTTCAAACTAATATTCGGATGTGAGGCCATGATCCCGGTGGAAATTGGAGAACCAAGTTTGCATTCTCAGAACTTCTCGTATGATGATAACCCCGGGTTAATCAGGGAGGACTTAGACTTGTTAGAGGAAAGGAGACGCATTGCCCACATACGAGATACCGCGATCAAGCAGAGAACGGCATCTCGGTACAACCTGAAGGTCATTCCGAGAAGATTCCAGCTGGGCGACTTGGTACTCCGCAGAGCTGATGTCGGCGGAAGGAATGCCTCCTAAGGAAAACTAGCCCCTAACTGGGAGGGTCCTTACCGCGTTGTAATCAGCACCGGCAAAGGAGCTTGTACCCTAGAGACTTTGACAGGGAGGTCGGTAAAAAATTTTTAGAACGCAGACAAACTTAGAAAGTACTACAGCTAAGTGCCTTTTCAGGCCTAGTCTCCTAGTTAAACTTTGTTTGATCTGCCCAAAATTGTTATGAAACACACATTGTGATATTCAACATTGTGATATTCAATAAAGTAAGTGTTATTTTTTCTATTGTGCCGTTTTTCAATTCAATTTTCAAGTTTTCAATTACTTCATAGTACCAACCGAGATGTTTTACATAGTCCATGCAGTAGAAAAATCCTATATTGAGAAAATTCTAGCACCAAACTAAAAGCACGAAATGACCTCGGCAAGGACTAGTCTTTTAAAACATCACCGTGCGGTATCCTAAAAAGGACCCCGGACATTGTTTCTTACCTTTGGCACGGGTCTTAAATGCCGGATTTATCTGGACATCGGATCCTAAGCCAAGGTTTAAGCAGTTCTACAAAGAATAAAGAATATGGCATCTCGATTAGCAAGAACAACGATAATTGATAAAGCCCAAAATCTGGGTTAATGTTTACAAAAAACTGGGGTACAGATAAACCAAAACCTCGCACAGAAGGTTAAAAAAAAAAAAAAAAAAAAATCCTAATCTGCAGCTAAGTCCGGACCACGGATATTAGAGTCTTCGGCCAAATTTGAAGAAGCCACACGAGGAGCTACAAGAGATCCCTCCCGAACCACCTTTCCGGAGTCAAGCCCTTCCAAAACCAATGCAACCCCGGGGTTAAAATGTTGAACTTGGTTGACAGCGTTGCTAAATTGATCTTCCTTTATCTTGGTATACAACAATATCAGCTGGTTCACATCGGCCTGAAGAGAGGTAATTTTAGCCTCACACCACCGAGACTTAGCTCCAGAATTGTCACTCTCAGCCCGGAGCGCAGCAATCTGCTTCTGCTGCTCAGTTAGGGTGACCTCCTTTGCCTTGCCGGCATCCTTCAAAGCAGCTACTTCGGTTTCTAACTCTTTTACCCAAAGTAAAGCTTCATCTTTGGCCTTTACGGAATCCTCCACATCCTTGAGAGCTTTGGTTTCACCCCTCTTGGCCGCTGCCAGTTTGTCCACCATTTCTCGTTCATGTTCCTCGAGGGCGTGCTCTAAGAACTGAGCTTCGGCAGCAATATGGATCCCCATGTTTTGGAAAGCCAGCAAAGCTTCATTTGGACTGCATCGGGCGAAGTGATCCACAACCTCTTCATCAAGAATATAAAAGTCAATAAATTCTCGGGGATCAGCTTCCTCACTAAATAGCTCTATTGGCCCAGAAATTTCTCCTGTCGCTATCCTCTTACTCCGGCCACTAGACTGCCCTTCTTCTAAGGCCGCCCTCTTGCGTCCCCGGGGTGATTCAGGAGAATCGTCCACATTGATAGGTTCCACCACCTCAGAAGGAACCTCGGGCATCGTGCTCATAAGGGATGGCATAAACCCCACTAGAGGACTCATTGGGACGTCAGAATTCCTTGCCCTAAGTGCCTCCAAAATCGCCAAAGAATCACCACCCACCATCTCGGCTAAACTCTCTGTAAAACATAGAAACAAAGTCAGATGCATTAAAACATTGGGCATTTAAATATACACCATGGTCGACCAACGTTACCTAGCACGGTCCAAAGCTCATCGTCATCCGGACTATCTAAAATATCTTTAGGTCAGATCTTGCCGACCTCTTCAACCCACATCTTGAAGAAGTTTACACATTCAACTTCTTCGTCAGTAAGCTAGTTGATCTCCCTCTCAAATGATTGAGTAGGGATGCTCCATGCCGCCGGGTTCCAGTAAAGACTGAACACTGTCTCCTCACCATTACCCAGCCAAAAGGGACGACTACCGCTTGCCGCCTTCAATTTGAAAAATTTCTCCTTGAAGTCCTTGTAACTCTCCAAGTACGGCAAGAATATAGCCCTTCCTTGCCGAGATCGAACTGAAAGCCAAGACTGTTGTCGAGCACGGGATCCAAGCGTTGAATGCCGGGTATGAAAATAGAAGAATGCCCCGTCAGAGCATCGCAACCCCACTACCCGGCATATTCTTTCGAAGGCCAGGATGTTTGCCCAATTGTTGGGATGGATTTGACTGGGGGCAGCATGAAGAGTCCAGAGAATAGTAATATGAAAATCATTTAAAGGAAATCGTAGTCCGAACCGCGTGAAAAAGTCCTCGTAGAGATACATGAAGTGCTCGCCATCTTCACGGGTCCAGCACACTCGTTCTCTCCCAGGGGACAAAATCACGAACTCATCGTCCCTTTTGCCACCCTCAGTGAGCTCCAGGTATTCCTTCAGCTTATCTAGTTCTGCGCCGGACTTATAACGGGATATCCTATCATAGGCGTCGTCGGCAACCTACGTACAGGGTAATAAAGGACCTCGGCGAATCCTAATTGCCTGCTCCGCTTGTTGATCCGAGGCCGGGGCAGGGGCTTCACCTCTTGGCCGCCTTCTTCTAGCCATTTAGTTTCCTGGAAGACACACAGAGGCCTAGGGTCAGAACCAAAGATGTTCAAAACATCCAAACATGGCAGTGGGTGAGCAGCAAACTAACACCCACGCACCGGCCTCTGCACCCACCAAGACTTAAGCCTCGGAAGGACATCCCCGCCCGTTGTACGCGGCGCAGTAGGGGAGGTGCAACATCAGGCAGCGCCGTTGGAAAGGAGGACAAAATAACTATCCCCAAAATTAACAGAAGAGAAAAATAAACAGTCCACTAGAAGGACGTTTGCATGTTCAAGTTATCAGTAAAAATGGTGTTTAAAGGAAGAAAATGCCTTGACAAAGGCTAGTACAAGCTTTAAAACGCAAACACCGCCGCTGACAGCCATGAAAACTTGTCGGATTCCTCTCAGGCAACCAGTTTTTAAGCAGAAACAGTAAAAGGTAAAAATTGAAAGGACAAAACCTTATTTATAGAAGCTGCAGTTAGGGGACATTTCCGTCCGTTCAGTCTGAATTTGAAAAGATGTTCATTATGGCGCGTAAAGTACTATGCACGACCCTTCAACCATAGCAAGCCATGTGGCCCACGTCGCTGTCATGGCAGTTGAGGGGACGGCCGCTCAGCAGACCCAACCAACCCTAGTATCTACAACGTCTACAAAATATTAAAGACTCCGGCTCATTACATATCCCAGTAATTTCCCTCACGGTAACAAATACCCCGGTTTAGTTGCTTAAGCTTTGCATTTTGTCTATCTCGGCAAAGTACAGAGCTGGGGGCATGTTATACAGGGCGAGCTTTGGACTCACCCCGGTACAATTTAAATTTCACAAATCAAAAATAGTCAAAGAAGTCGCTAGATAATTCAATCAGATTTTATTTCATTTCATACATCGTCATACACCAATACAAGGAGAAGGAAAACATGGGATATGAAAAGGTTAAACAGCACTGACGAGCCCGGAGGCCAATGTTTTGCTGTGTACTTTCACATCTAGATTCTCTAGTGCGCACACCAGTCTCTTCCCTGTTGAGGGTTCTTGAAAAATTGGATTGGCTTCAAAAAATTGAAGATAACCGGAACAGAACACTACCGCGGACTTAGGAAATTTTAGCCATACCACTCATCGGTTCCACTCACAAGGATAAAAGAAGACCGACGTGCATCCTCTTCGGTTGAACGAAGTTGGGATGATCATGAAGAAGTTCATTCCACTGGAGCCAGACCAGTTTCATGATCGTTCCAGGACGCTTGAAAGCAGTCACTTCAATGGTCCCCCTGGCTTATCTAAAAGGAGGACCAAGAAGGGCTCTATTTTTCCAATTACCTCCGTCCAACACGACAGGGATTATAGAGCTTCCCAGCGAAGAAGTATGAATTAGACATTTCTTCGTACGTTGGGAAGGTAAAGTCCCCGTCCTCATTACGCTGGGAAAGAAAAGTTCCTAATGAAACAAGGTTTTTGGCAGGAAAAGAAGTATCTTCAAATATTTTGGGAAAAGCAGAAAAATAGTGGCCTTCGCAGAACGCAAAACTTCTCTAACTCCCTCTTAACACAAGCACAGGCGTAAGAACAACAAAACCATTCTGGAAGATAGGAGGAAAGAGGAATGATTGTACCAGGCGTGAACCTTCTGTATTTATAAAACGGGAGGCTTTGACCGACCCTACGAATCAAATCAGCGGCATTAAATGCTCTCCCTCTCCTATTGGTTACGAGAGCAACGGATGTTTGGAAAACATTGAAACTAATCCTCTTTTAAAGGATCCTTATCTCCCAATTAAGTCAGAAGCAACAGTTTTCAAAGATAAGGATTCAGATTTCTACAAGTTTCAAAAGGTCTAGGAACAAGATCCAGACTCCGAGGTAGCAGCAAGATCCAGACTCCGGGGCGAGGGGTACGGATTTACCGATCTCCAACCTTGGAGATATTTTAATATAATGAACGTCGACATTGGCACAAGACATCGCGAAACCTGGCTTTGAAGTCAGGGCGTAGCCCGTTAAGTTTTATGAAGCTGAATACCTTGGCACTTGATTATCCCGTCAAAGCGCCAAGCTGGGGGCAACTGTTCTGAACCGTGGACCGAGATCCTACCCAGAAGGGTCAACCCGGCACACGCTCCACCTTATTCCTCCATCAACACCCCGGAAAGGACTGTAGGACCTTGGAATGCATAACTCATGAGGATCAGGGAATCAACAGATCTTCGTAACTGCTAATATGAATCTCTTTGATTCTATAACCTCTCCTCCCAATAAATGACTATAACGTCCACATTCCAATAATATCTGCATTGAATGCTCAGACTCCAATCATGCTCCATAAAGTTCAGGCTAAGTAAACCTAAAAAGGTAACGGTCATTGAATAACAGATACCTTAGCATAGTATCTGACTTGAGCATCGGAGTCCTTTTTGCAAGTACTACCCCCGCCGGACCCTAACGGTGGAACGCAGCTGCAGAAGGGAAGAAACCACCAAACCATATCTTCCATAGGTATCTTTCTGAATTCGTTCAGAACACAAGGTATGCTCCCTAAGTTTGGATGCTACAGCGTGGTTGAAAAAAAATTACTAAAACAAAAAAGAGAAACTTCAGAAGTTCCGCATTGCAAAAAGAGGCAAAAAAAAAAAAAAATGGTAAAGAGAATAAAACAAAGGTGAAGAGAAGACCTGCTTTTTTCATTAACAATGTATAAGTCACATTTTAAAACAAGTATAAGATGTGACCAAATAATAAAAAATATATTTAAAAAATATGTAAAAGAATGTATTGTTAATATTACTTAACTTATTTACTAGTTTATCAAGTTTACTTAAAAGTATTTTTTTTCTTTTTTCTTTTTGTTATTGGTGTATTTTATTTTATCTTATTGGAAAAAATGCATTCACACTCTCTTAACTTTGATACATTTGCAAACAGTGCCATGAACTATGAATTCTCTTTATTAAGTAGCTAAATTAATGAATTTATCTTAATAAATCCTTCCCGTTAACTAATTAATGACAAAAGTTAATCATGTGATAAAGATGTGATTTTTAAAAATGTGGCACGATCTTAGCATTTACAGAAATTAATCTATGTTGCTGAATTAAAATTATTATTTTACTTTTTAAATAATTAAATAAATCAATACGTGAAAAAAGAGAACTGAATCACGTGTTCGTCTTCTTCATTGACGAACTCACTGACGTAGGAGACGGTGTGCTCTTTGGATGCTACAAGTGGTTAAAAAAAAGTTGTTAAAAGCAAAAAAAGAATAATAAATGACTTTAGAAGTTAGGCATGGAAAAAAGAGAAAACAAAAAAAGTAGAGAGAATAAAAAGATGTGAAGAAATAGTCTCCAATATTTTTTATTAACAAGTTACAAATTATACTTTAAAAAAAATATGAGATGTAATTTAATGATAAAAAATATATTAAAAAAATTATCCATGTATTCAATGATCTTTTGAATTATTTTATCTTAAGATCACAAAATATTAAGATGACGTGGCTTATTCTTAAATGTAAAATTGAGTTAAATGTTTTGAAAAATATCACCGAAAGTGTGTGAAAAGACAGTAAGGCAAAAAGTGAATCACAAAATTAGATTAAGGAGGGGTATGATTCTCAACTTGTATATGTAAGCCATTCAAATTAGGTCCTACATAGTAAGTAGAAAGGTAAGCAGCTAGTGGAGTTAACTGGAGGCTTTCCTTCCGGTGTGAAAGACAAAGTGCCCAAAAACTGTGTTGAAACGTAATGAAGTCCCATGGGACGGTGCCTAGACCATGTATTCTTATCAACTTCATAACCATTAATTATATGTTAATAAAATCTCACATTAGCACCTTAATTATCCACCTTATAAAAGAGGTCATTTATTTTTTAAGAGGCCAGGTCAGCAATTTAGAGTATGTGACACCATATGTTTTCACGAGCCTACGTTAGTGATAGATATTGCCAAGCCTAACATATTCGTTAACTGAACAGTTAGCACAAGAATATTTTGTGATGAGAAATTATTCCTATATTTATTTAGTGTTAACAATAAGAAATTTGTTGATCAGCTACAGAAATTTTTTTAACTTGCTAATCTCTCACTAATCCATAATGAAACTAACTAGCGAGGGAACAACTAAGGATTAGTGAGGAAATATTTCGTAGTAATACTCACGCTGCTGAATTAGTTATGAAAATTTTTTAAGTTAATTTGTAGTTAACTCATTACAGTGAGGGAACTTCTTTGTACTATTCCTTTACTAATTTGTAGGTACAATTCATTGAAACTTCTTTTTTTATATATATATTCGTTCTCAAATTAGCTAAGAACATTTTTTTAGCTATTTCCATAGTTAATCTATCGTTGATTTTTCAACATCCGTGGATAATCTATAGCTAGTTTGTAGTTAACCCATTGAAAAAGATGGGACATTTTGTAGATATTCCCTAGCTAGTCATTAGCTAATGTCTTGCAAAAGTTGTGGCTATTTTGTAGTTAGTTTGTAATTAATCCTTTGCTAAATATAAATTAATCAATGTCAATGCTAGTAAAATTAAGATTAGGCATATGAACTTAAATTTACTAAGAAGCAATAAAAAAATAAAGCATGATAGAGTTATTGAAGGGATTTTTATAAATTTAGGGTTCAATTAGGATAGGGATATTTAATAAATAAGAAAAAAAGAAAAAAAAAAAAAGAAAATATAAGTCAAAAAATTAACTAAATAAAATATAATTAGTTATGACAATACAAACAAAACTAATATTAGCTTTAAGAACTTAAATTAAATAAGAATAAATAAAAATAAAGTAGGATAATACTATTGAAAGGATTTATAAATTGATGATTTGATTGAAAGTGGTATACTAGTAATATTACATTATAAATTGAATAAAATATGAACTTTCACAATATCTTATATTAGAAAAAAGATAAATCTCTTAATCAAGTCTAAGAAAAAAATTTCTATTGAACCATGGCTAATTAATATATAACTTCGTTTGTATAGTTTGTATTCACAATTGATTTATAGTATTCTTTCTTATAAATATTTTCCATATTGACGATTAGTATTAAGAACTTGAATGTAATAAAAAGAAATAAAAATTAAAGTAAGATATTGTTATTGAAAGAATAGATTGTCACCATAGAAATTAGTAAAAATTAAAGGTTTATATTTTTTTCACCATAATTAAAGGGATTATGAGTTACAAAATAATGCTTATGTATGAAAAGTGAAAATTGATTAAATCTTAGGGAGCTAAAGCGTAACTTAACCTAAATACAAGATTCAATTGGATTGAAATGCTCAATAAATAAAATTTAAAAAAATAAGAAAAATATTAAGACTCAAAAATCAAGCAAATTAAACATAATTAATAATTAATTAAGAATAATTCTAAAAAAATTAATATAATCTACATTAAGAACTTAAATTTAGAAAACTTTACTTATTAAGAACCCATTAAATATTATTGAAGGTAATTATACAATAAACTAAAATATATATAAATATTAACAAAAGTCATCAAACTTTTCATTCTCCGTGTAATGCACGGCATATAAATCTAGTCAAAACTTATACTAATTGAGTTTTTCATACGCTGGTGGATTCAAATTTATAAATCAATAAAATATTTTCTTGCATATATATATACTTACAAAATAATTTAGTTAGAAAAAATAAATAAAACATAATAGGTATATAATTAAAGAACTATTATTATTATTATTATTATTATTATTATTATTATTATTATTATTATTATATAGCCTGTTTATCAACTAATGAATCAAATATGTGAAAATTCAAACTCGACCTATTTAATAAATGAACCAAAATTTTGTGTTCATTTTTTATTTGTTTTTTGTTTTTGTTTCTTAGAATAATTTACACCTGATAGGTGAGAAATTAATCTCTCGAATACGGTCATGTGCTTAAGCAGGAATCCCTACCAAATGAATTATTTCTATGTACATGAATTCTATAATCAAATCCAAAACCAAATGCTTAAAAAACTTCAATCCTAAACCGTCCTGACCTAATTGATATCCAGTCATTCATAAGCTCGACCCATAGATGACTAAGTTGAGAGTTGTGAACCATCTTGGGCCCAATATAATAGGCCCACCATGACTAAAATAGACCTTGATAGACTGACTATACAAGCCTAATATCTGTGCTAGGTAGCCTATTTCGGAACTCAGGCTCATGAAAGTCCTGGTCAACCTGATCAAAGTCTTGCCTGCAAGATCTTACTGGCTTATACCTAAACTCGTAACGGCTCGGCAAACACGTTTTTAATACGATCCACTAACGGTCATCAGCCGTTTGATGCCATCATGACCAACAGTCGTTAACGGCTTTTGTGCCATAATAACCAAACATAACGTAATCCTAACGATTAGAATCTTAAATGGCCTAAACGGAAGGTATTCGGAGAGTCAGTCTTCCGGAGCCCTATATAAATCTTCCTGTCAGCTTAGCCCAAGCATATTCCATGTTTTATCCAAACACTCTAGCCTACCTATTTTGCGTATGATCATACCAATTTCATAACTTGCCTAGGTTCACTTAACCTCGTTGTTGTCTTCCCTATAAGTTTCTAGTGAGTCCTTTCTACTTACCGATATAAAACTCGGTCAATACCCAAAACATCTGAGGCCCCTCCAAGAAAGGTCCAGCTCGAGAAAGTCTGAGGTCATGGTCAATCCATGATACCCATTAGTCAAGATAGGACCAATTCAAAAAACCCGAGACAACGTTCAATCCTATGATCGATTAAAAAAAAGGAAAGATCCGTACAAGTTCATATACGAAGAAAAATGTGTTTAAGTTGAAGTGCAACACATAGTGTAAATTTAAAAGGCCGATATATAAGTAGTCATTACAAAAAATAATTGTTCAAATATAAAGTCAAATCCAAAGTACAAAAATTCAAGGTACACATGAAAAGTTCAAGGACCAAAATACACTTAGCCATTATAAGAGAAAGTCCAAATACAAGAAATATTCAAGCTTCTTCATCTTCGATAGCTCCAATAACTTCTTCCTCTTCCTCGGCCAAATCCACTATCTTACCATGAACTATTTCTTTAAAAAACCCGAGCTCGCCCATACGATCATCAAATGTCCCTTCGGGATTTAGAAGTTTGGCATGTTTTAGACTATTCTCATAGTTGGTGATCCTTTGCCCGGTCGCCTCCTCTTTTAGGCTTTCCAGCTCAGCCTCCAAATTGTCTTTAGACTTGAGTGCTTCTTTGAGTGCTTAGTCGGTTGACAACTTCTGCTTTTCCACATCTTCTTTCTCTCTTCTAGCCACAGCTAAGTTGTCTTCAACTTTCTTTTTTTCTTCTTCTAACTACTCCAGTGAAGTCTCAAGTCCATCAACCCTATATGCCTTTTCCTTCAGAGTTTCAATCTCCCTTTTAAGATCGGCTACCTCGACAAAGTAGACTTTCTAAGTCTTTTCTAGTTCTGATTTGAAAGCTTAGTTGATAGTCTTTAACTTCTTCTTGGAGTCCTCCAGCTCAAACTTGATCGACTGAGTAATGCTAGCAGCTCAGAGAAATTGGACTTCCATCCACCTGCACAGGCTGATCCCTCCAACCTTCTCTTTTTGCTCTATATATGAAGGCACTGAAATTTGAGCATCCAAAAATTCTTCAAATGGAAACCGAGCACTCCACAACGAGGATTCATCTGCAATATCATCAAAGGTGTTCAAACCATCAAATGTCATTCGAAGTTTTAAACAGGGAGGAAAAGTGCCTTAACCTATTTCTCGGCACTTCGAGGATAGAGAACTCATCGCCCCAATGACCTCAGCCTATTGAACAGTTTCTTCCCTATCCCTTTTTTTCTAACTAGGGGCTCCGACCGAGTCTTAGATGACTCTGCACTATGAACCACTAAAGGCCCTGCCTTCACGGCGTTTACTTCGACCACCTCGGTCTATATATTCTAGGTTGGTGGAATTGATCCCTTATTCTTCAAAAACTTTTGTAGTTCTTGAGCAGATAGTCGAGGTTCCATTGATCCTGAAAGACAAGAAAATGGTTAAGTGTCAGTTTATCTGAAAAATAAAACAAGAGTAAGATGGAATTAATAACTTATGCATGAGTTTCTCCACCTCGTCCAGATCATTCCCGAACTTGACAAGCGTGCTACAGTCTAATAGAGGACAATTCTCCAGAAAGTCAATCAGATCTCGATTGGTTGGGCAAGACTTTGATATTTGACACTCAATACTGAAGTCAGTTCACTCCTCCAATAAAGTGGGAATCTCTCCACCCCAAACCGGTCGGAATAAAAAGCCACATCTCCTTACTGAGTACTAACTCGAAAATACTTATTCTTAAAAGTTTTTGTATGAGGAATTGAAAGCAGAAAAAAGCTTCTTCTATGGATGATTGTTGACTGAAACCCAACCAGCCTTTCCAACCCCATTACATTGGGAAAAAAAGAAGAAGAAAACTCCTACAATCGAATCTCTACCGAGATAGTTCAGCAAAACTTCGAAACCCCTCACAAAAGCCTAACTGTTAGGATGTAGTTTGGTTGGGGCAATATTAAGTCGGGAGAGAACCGAGCATTGGTAGTCGAAGAAGGGCAATATCAACTTCAAACGAAGAAAGAAAGTGTCATATACATGTACACCCACCCGAGTTGATCCTCGGCACTAGGTGACATGTAAACCCGTTCTTCAGCTCGGCATGGAAAATAAAGAAATTGAGCCTCATCTTTATCTCTAGCCAATGATATGCACCTTCACAGCATAATGATGCTCTCAGACATGTCAAAAATCGATGGATAGCTCCTCACATTGTGATAAACCTAGTCGTAATAGTCCCCGATACTCCCAGAAGCTCTTGTTGAATCCCGGCCAACTACTCGACCACCTGAACGATTCTCAGCCATTGATCGGTCGGAATTATGAATCCTACATTGTACCTTTAAATATTAAGCCTATTTCCTAGGTTTCCTAAACACTTATTTTAGTACTAAAATCTTTATACCTAAAACCTCTTAAAAAGTATAAACCCCTTATATTCTACTGGAGTTTGACATCTGCAGTGACACTATTCTAAAAGCCACTATAGAACCACAATAGCAAAACACAATCCCCTCGGACTACCCCTCATATTCAAAAGCTAGAAACATAAATGAAGGAAGAAATTAACAAGAATGCATTAGAGAAATGTTACTCGAATACATTGTGATTAGAAGGAGGAAATGTTTGCTTCTCCAAGCTTGGACCAGCGCATCAATGGAGACCCACGAAAGGGAGAGAAAGCAAGTGCAACGTGAAAAGGGAAAGAAAAATGAAGATGAAGCGTGAAGAGGAAGAAAAAGAGTGAAGATGAATTAAAAGAACTAGGAAATTGTTTAAATTAAAAGAAACTACTGGTGATCAACGACTGAAGATTTGGGAAAGTAAAAAGTTTTGATCTTGGCCATTAGATGCATCTAATGATTGGAATTTAAAGGGCAATAATCAATGACTAAGATGCAACCAAGCAGCAGCGCTTTAATGGTGAAGTGATGTGACGTGACATCTGCCTAGTGAATGTGTTACACGTGGCACACCCCGCATAACCTCCCACGCAAAAACATAAGCACGAAGTATGAAGCATCCAACTAAGAAGGATCACCTTATAGAAAGCTTGGTCTTCCTAGATAAACTCGGCCCATCTTTATAAATGGTTGAGTGGATCCGATCACTCACAAGCTCGACCTATCTTTATAAATGACCAAGCTAAGGGGCTGTAGACCGTTTTGACCCAATTGATATTCGACCATTCATAAGCTCGGCCTATCTTCACAATTGATCAAGCTGGGGGACTGTGGACCATCTTGGGCTTGACATAATAGGCTTGTCATGACTAAAGTAGACATTAATAGACCGAAAAGCACAACATCTATACTAGGTAGTCCTATTTCGAAACATAAGGCCTATGAAAGTCGGGTCAACCCAACTGAAGTCCTGTCTACAAGATCCGACCGGCCTATACCTGAATGGGTAATGACTCGACAAACACGTGCTTAATATGATCTTCCAACGGTCATCAACCATTTGGCGCCATCATGACGAACGGTCATTAACAGCTTCGTGTCATATTGACTTGTTATAATATAATCTTAACGGTCAGAATCCTAAATGGCCTGGGCAGAACGTGACAGAGGGTTAGTCCTTCGGAGGCCTATATAAACTGGCCTGTCAACTTAGGCCAATCATATTCCATCTTTTACCCAGATAGTTTAACCTACCTATTTTGCGTATGATTCTACCAATTTCCTGACTTGTCAGGGTTCACTTAACCTCACTGTTATCTTCCTATAAGTCTTTAGTAATTCCTTTCTACCTACTAACTTAGGACTTAATTAGTATTCAGAACAAATTCCTTCCGCCTAAACTAACATACATAATTATTTTTTGTTCATTTAACTACTAAAAAATAGCGTCACAAGCTGAATTATATATTAACTTGACTTATTATTATCAGAAAATTATTATATGTTCATAGATAATAATAAATATATATTTTAAAATAGATTTATATAATTAATTTTAATTTTTTATTTATATAATTGATTTTAAATTAATAATATAAAAATTAGGTAAATTTATTTAAAATTTATAATAAAAATTATTTTAAAACATGTATTTATTATAATTAAAAAAAAAAACTAAAATTTCTCTTGCCAGTCCTAGTCGCAATCACCAAGGTTATTAAGCCAACATTGACGTTTCCAACACTCAAAATTACCCACCGCGGCACAGCGTTCCTTTATTTCTCTTCCAGAAAGTGCATTACAAAGTATTGATTGCAACTTTTAAGTGAAAAATGATATTTTTATATTATTTTTTTAATGTATTATTTTTACACTATTTTTAAATGATTGTATTTAAATAAATAATAATAATAATAATAATAAATAAATAATAATATAATTAATAATGTAAAAAAAATTATGGTTATTTTTAAGTCTAATCAAAATCAAATCCCATCATTCAAAAACGACCCAACAACGTGTATCTTGAATCATAAAAACCACAACCCATCTGCATTCCTAAAACGTCCTCACACTTTTACCAATATTTAATTTTCCTACCAACCAAACACCACGCCCCTACCAACAACCCTCCCCTAACTCTAGAACAATCCTCAACCGAGCCTAGCCGATACGAGCCGAAGCCTCTGAATTGACTGAGCCAAGTGGGACCCACCAACTCACCGCACTCAAATTTCAAATTTAACTCAATTTAATAAAAATAATAAAAAACGGAAAAAGCGGATACCATTCTCATTTTACCATTTTAAAAAATTTAAAAATATAAAATTAAAGATATTATCACTGTATTTAAAATGATAAAAAATAAGAAATAATTTAATTTTTAAAATTTAAAATTTTATTTTTTAAAAATAATTTCATCAAATTTAATAAAAAAATGTACAATTTAATTTAATTTAAAATAAATAAATTATTTTATTTTTAATAATTATTTTTAATTATTTTTAAACACTACTAAAAAAACTAAAAAATGACTGAATAAATGTGCTAAACAATTTTAATCTTTTACAATGAAAATATCACTTGAAATACTCCCATGATAGAATAGGAGTTAGTGCTGTGAATAATTAAATGGATTAAACATGTAAGAATAGATATTAATTTTAAAAAAAATTAAAGAATGTTTTAAAAATATTTATTAAAGATTTAATTTTTTATAAAAAATAATATATTCAATACATTAAAATTTTTAAAAAATATTTTTTAAATAACATTTTTTATTTTAAATCCTTTAAGACAATTCTTAAAAAAAAAAAACATAAAAAAGACTAATCAATATGTGACTGTGATGGCCTAAAAGTATTCTCAATTTCTCACCCACGCGCCTGTGTCGTCACCATCACACTCTATTCTCTCTCTACTTTCTTTTTCTCTGTTCCTTTCTCTCTCTGTCTTGTTCCTTTCTCGCTCTACATTCTCTCTCTCATGTTTCCCTTATATATAAGCCTAGTTCGCCACCACCATACACCGTGTCATCTCAGGTGCTGAAAAAGAAAAATAAAGCTATCCCTTTGAGCCAAAACTGTACCGTTTTTCTCTCTTTCTTTATTTTCTCTATGGAAGCCCCGAGTGGGAAGAAGCGAGTCCGGGATGACTCGGACGAGTCAGCGTTGGAATCGTCCGAGGCGAAGCGACTCAGGGACGATCTCCTCGAGTTCCTCGACGACGCCGATCCAACACTGTCGAGTCAGGACCTTGACTCGGTGATGAAGAGCTTCCAGGAAGAGATATCCGCTCCGATTATTGACCTGACGTCAGATTCCTGCGAGTCTCAGCCGCAGATCGGGTACCTCCTGGAGGCCTCCGACGACGAACTCGGCCTTCCACCTGCCGGAGCTTCGTCGGAGCCGGAGGGGAAGAACGAGGAGGCTAAGTTGGTTCGTGTGTCGTCGGACTCGTCTGGAATCGGTGAGTTATGGGGGTTTGAGGATCAGATCCCGTGTTATGACTCGTTCGAGTTGGGAACTGGAGCGGGTTATAATATTAACAACAACAATAATAATAATACTGAGTACATGGCGTTCGATGGGCTTTTCGATCACTCTGATGTGTATTATGACTCGGCCGGTTTTTCCGTGTTTGCCGAGTCATGGCGGCACGAGAATTTGCCAGAAGCATAAAATGAAAAAATAATGTATAATACAACTTTTGCGTCTGAAAAGACGAGACATGTAAAATTGTAATTTTTTTTTTCATTTTTATGTTTTCCTTTTTGAAAGGAATTAATTTTAGAAATTTATAAGTTAGAAGGACTTCGTGTATCTTTTCGATAATTATTAAAATTTAATTATTTTAATAATTAATTATTGTATAAATATTTTTTATAATTAATTATAATAAAATTAATTTTATAATATATTAGTTAAAAAATAATTTTATTTTAAATTAAACTCACTCCTTTGATATTACACTCAGTCTTATTATTTTTTTAAAAAATGATATATTAGAAAAAAAATTTTTTTAAAAAATATTATTATTAAAAATATTATCAGGTAAAATTTGAAAATATTTTTTATCAATTAAAATTTGATAACATTATTAGTTAAAAAATGTATATATTTTTTTAAAAAACTCCTTACACACTCACATAGAAAATTGTAAGAAAAAATTTTTATAAAAAAATATTATTATATATAAATATTATTAATTAAAATCTGTAAAGTTTTCAATATACAATTATTTTTAATAAAGTTTTTCATAAATAATAATTAAAAATAAAAACGATAATATTTATATATCATTTGATCAATTAATTAAGGGGTGAGTGTCATTTTTGAAAAAATAGGGTGATATTTATTTTAAAAATTATTTTTTTATAAATATAAATCTTTATTTTATAATATTTATTATGAAAATCAATTAATGAGAGTAAGTATCATTTTTAGAAAAGAATATATTCAAACCTGATGCAGAGGCGTATGTTATTTACTCAATTTTAATTTAATTTGTTTCGTTTAAATGATATAAAAATTATTTTTATATTAAATTTTTAAAATAGATATAGAATAATTAAAAAAATTAATTTTTAGGACAAAATGATATTTATATATCAAAGTATAAAGTAATTTATAATTTAGATCATAAATTTTAATTTTTATTATGAAAAAAATTATAATATATTAAATTTCGTACAATGGTTAATTTTACTAAACATATAAAAATAGTGTTACAACAATTTTATTTTTAAAAAAAAATTATTGTGATTGAATTTAATGGTTCCCAAATAATAGCAAAGATGCCCTAATATATGATGAAATTTGTTCTTTGTTAATCACTATATGTTTTATTTTTTTATTAATTAATTTTGTTAATGTTCGATTGTTCAGATGCTCATGAATAACCAATTATTCATTTCAACAATACTATATACACACAATTACTTATCCTTCAATTTTGTATAATTTTCACATTTTGATTATAACTGTTATATCTTCTACTCGACCAATGGTTATCAGAGAGACTCAAGTCGTTCCTTCGGTAGTACGTTGATTGAAGACGAGATAGAATATTCGCAAATGCATTCTAATCAATTAGTCTTCGAGTCAAGATAATGACAAAGATATAAGTAGAAAAAAGTAAACATATCTAGTTTCTGTTGCTAGGTGTGTTTAAATAAGAGTCTCAAGTGCCGATTGGGTTCACTGAGTTTATTGGATCTATGAAGGCTAATCAATTAGGGTGAGACCAATTGGGCTTACCTGAGTTTATTGGGCTTGAACAGTCCAACTCTAAAGTTGGCAATAATACAAGAAGGTGAGTTGAATTATGTTTTCCTTTTTCCTTAAAAAATCAATCTTCTTACAGTTTTCTCAAGTTGTTTAGACTTGGAGGTGAAAAGGTACAAACTCAAACTAGAATATTAGTGAGAAGGTTTAGAATATGTAAATAGATCAGAGTGAAAAGGTTCGTGAAAAGGTTTGATGGTTAAGTATGAAAAACTTTCTCACTAATGAAAAGAAGTTTGTATGTTATATTTGGATCTGCAACTTTTTTTAAGATATACCTTTAAGATAGAAAGCTAAGAAAAAATGGATTTAAACTTTACATCTTAAATAAATCAAAACAAGTTCCTTAAAAATATTTCTCAACAAAAACCGTTTGTTCCATATTTCAATTTTAACTTGAAAACTTCAAACAAACTGATATGAACAAGTAAAAAGTAAGGGAAGAGAAGCGTTATACTAGGATTTATACTAGTTCACTCCTAAACCACATGGGGATACGTCTAGTACTTAGCAATAACTAATATTTTCTACTATCACAAGTTTTCTTTTACAACCAAGCCTTTTTAGGCTTTAATTCAAGTAATTTTTTTAACAATAGTCTCTTCAGACTCAATATTAAGTATTCTTTGATACATCCTCTTCTAGCTAAACACCGAGTATTCTTTTTCATAGCCCATTCAGGCTCACTTCCACCAAATTGAAGTGACTTGTACAACCCACTAGCTCACCCACAAAGTATAAGAATCAGAAATAAGAAGAAGTGTTTATTTCAATTAAGTAGCACTCGAAAACACTTTAAGAGTGGATACAAACACTTAACTAAAGCTAACAACACACCTACTAAAGATTTTGCAAATTTCAGAATAGTAGGTAGAGATGAAAAGGTTTAGTTCGTGGTGTTCTTAGTCAAATTTGCTTCAAAGTTCATTAACTTTTGATCTTCAAGCTTGGATCCTTTTATAAGCTTCGAAAATATGATAGTTGGATGATCCAAATGGTAACTATACTTGCTTGTTGTAGGTGACCATTATTTTGTCATTTCTTGTTGAGTCAGTGTGTCAGTCTTTTAAATGATAAGGTTGAGCAACTTTCTCACAAGCAACATTCTCATGAACTTTAGCAGCAACAAATTTCTCACTAAACTTTCTCATCTAACTTTTTTATCCAACCTTCTCAAGCTTGAAAAACTTCAGTCTTCTTATCTTTTAATTTCACCATCTTCTTTATGATTCTTCTTGATGATTCTAATGGTAAATACTTCACTTGTAAGTTTGAAATCTTCTTGAGTTCAACTCTTGTTGGAGTTCTTCATTTTGATGAAATTTCTTATAGTCTTCTTAGGACCTTCTCATACTGAACTTTCTCATATTATTCAAGAACTTTCTCAGGTTACACTTGAACTTTCTCAAGTAAGAAATTAATCTTCTTAGTCCTCTCAAATCTCTTAGAAAGCCTCATTGAATCTTGTTTAGTCTTGTGAGACTTAATAATATCCAAAAATACTCCACAAAGATCATGTAAACTAATTAAAGCATTAGGAAAATTCAAACATGATTTTTAATATAATTATTATCATCAAAACATAATATGCAGCTCAAAGCACTAAAGGGCTTTGGAGCTTATATTCTCCCCCTTTTTGACAATTATAAACAATTTTGAAAATTTTAAGAATGAACTTATAAGGTTTGAGGAACATTATCATTTCTGCACATTTTGGTGAGAAGGTTCTGATAACTCCCACTTAACTTAACACTTATTTCAAATGGTTAGCAAAAACAATGATCACAATAATGTTCTAAGTATTACAAGTTAAAAGGGTAGAATATAGACATATTCTTAACATGAAAAATCATACTCATATATTATGTGTTCATTACAAACTTGCATACAAATATTATGTGTTCATTACAAACTCCCCATAAATGCATGCATTTATTCAACAAAATTACAGAAGGGATAATAAATTTTTCAATTTTTCCTATCTTCCCCTTTTGTCAACAACAAAAATAGGGGGAAGTTGATAGGCCATCATCAAGATCAACCTTGTTGGGAACCAGAGGATGAAGAGTGACCAGAAGATGAAGAGGAATAAATGAAATCTAGAATTTGTTGTGAGGAAGATAAGGGTAGTGTTCTTTCCTAGTTGTGTCAGAGATGACTTCATTCTCCATTTTCTGCACCATCCATTCTGCAAACATTAGAAACTTGTCCATGAATGCATGTAATGTTGAATGTATTTCCTTCTGCCCAGCATTCAACTTTCTCACATTTCTTCACAGTTTCTTGTTGTCTCCCCTCAACAACTTTATTTCTTCCTTAGCAAACCTGTAAGTCTTCTTCATAGTTGGTTTGGAAGGAGTTAGTTCAACCTGAGTGGAACCATGATGGGTTTCACTCTCTTCCATTATGATTCCTTGTGCTTGATCAACTTTATCTCCTACTTGTTGTTTAGCCAACACGTTAAAATATGAACCAAGGGAGACTAATCTTCCCAAGGATTCCAAGGTTTCAACAGGTACAATAGGTATTGGGGCTGTTTTTGGGCTTGCTTCCCTTTCCATTTAGGGAGTAGTTGCATTATAGATTGGTGAAGGAATTTGTGGGGGAAGTGTAGGCTATTAGGGAGTGGAGATCAGCAATGTGTTCAATACTTGCATGCTTGGAAATAGCTTCATCATATTCCTTGTGAGAAGGTTGAAGGGATGCAAGCTTCTCAGTATGTTGAGAAGGTTAATCATCAACCTTTTTAGTGAGCTATGATTATTCTTTTTCTTCATCTTGTTGTTCCTTTTGTCTTTCTTCTCTTCCTTGCCTTTTTATTCTTTTTCTTTTTCTTTTTTTTAACTAGAAATTGTGCTTGATCAGGAGAGACTAATGGTCTTTTTGGCTCTAAGTGGCCTTCTTGAGAGATTCAAGTAAGAATTTTGGCAACTTCGTAGAGTATTTCAAAGCAGGATTAATATCCGACTTTTCTATTGCAGTAACCTCTGGTTCAAACAATCCTTCTGCAACAGGTTGATCCTCAATAAATGGTTCTTTTTCACAAGGTTGAGAGGGTTCTTCAATGCCCTGATAGGGTTCCTCAATATGGTGAGAAGGTTCAATCTCGGCAACTTTCTCAACATCCTTCTCATCAACCTTTTTAACTTCCTTTATTTTCCTTTTCCTTCCTCTTTTCTTTCTTCTTACCCTTTCTTTTCTTCCTTATTTTCTTTTTCTCTTTTCTCTTTTGCTTTCAATCTTCTCAGTAATAGTTTTCTTAGAGTCCTTTTCAAACTCAACTTTCTCAGGTATCTCTTCAATAACCTTTTCTTTTCCCTTAAGTGGACTATTGACTTTAGATGGATGATCATGCCTCATCTTGCTTCCAAATTCAAAGCCTTTCTCCTTTGGCTCTCATCTTCTCTAGGTGCATCTGCTTCAAGTTTTTCTTTGAGAAGACTAGTCATTCATTTTCAACCTTCTCCTTACTTAGTCAGATCCATATTGAAATGTTGGAACACCTTGGTCAGCAGCATCCCATAGGGAAAACTAGCAGCTATTTTATTGTTCTCAATGGCTAAGATCATGTATCTTAAAATGATAAAATGAAGGTTGAAAGACTTCCTTTCCTTTATGTGGTACATTACCACTTTGCTAGCCTCGTGAATCTTCTAAGTGCTTCCTATCCTAGGCATCACAAAATGGTCTCACAAAAAGTGTGTCCACTACTTCTTCGTAGTTTCCATAGCCTATGTTCCTTCCTCCTTGATCATAGGCTTAAACTCCCTTGTTTGGAATTCCTGTGACTTTTGAAAGGGTGGCCATGTCCACTTTGATCTGTAATTGGTTGTTGAAGATAATTTTGATGATAACAAACAAGAAGATGATGACAAGATCAAGTCCAAGACCTTTCAAGACTAGTATTAGGACTTAGATATTTTGTAAAAGTAAAAGAGTTCACATTTAAGCTCCAAATATGTTTTTCAAGAACCCAAGATATTACTCTTGTTTTCCAAGTTGTTAAAATGAGTTTTGAATTCATAAGAAATGGCTTTCAAGTGTCTAAAAGCTTGTTGGAACTCCTAGTGGCATTTGGCTAAGTTTTCAAGCTATTTAAAGAGTTTTTCAAAGGCCATAATCAATTATGGAGTTTCCATAATCGATTAGCAAAAGTCAGAATGCCAAGGTCTTAGTTCCATCAAACAATAATCAATTAGAACATGGCAATAATCGATTATTGTAGTTAAAAGACATTGTGCACCTTCTGTTTTAAAAGCCAATAATCGATTAGGCAAAGTGCATAATCGATTATTGAGTTCCAGAAACTCAATCTTTGTTGTGCTATTATGAAGATGATCGATTAGACAAGGCCATAATCGATTATCTGAGTTTCCAAATGAAGAAATTAACGGCTAGTAAGTTGAATTTAATGCTCCCAATGATTCTTTAATGATTTTGGCTATAAATGCAAGTCATTAGGGACTTAAAGGGTAAGAGGAAATCATTCTAAAATCAATTGTTGAACATTAAATACAAACTTTATAAGCTTTCAATCTTACTACTCTGTTTTGAGCTTTAAAGTGTGATCTTTCTTCTACCTAGAGCTTCAATTTGTATTGTCTGCTCTTTGAGAGAGCTTACTTTTATTCAAACCATATTGTAAACACTTGAGAGGGTGGAGGATCCCTTGAGAATTCAAAAAGGCTTCTACATAAAGAGGTGGATCATCCTTGAAGTATAGGAAGGGCTCAATCTTTATAAAAGTTTGTCAAGTACCTTGTGAAGCTTGAAAATAGTGGAAACTCCTGGGTAGATGATCCTAGGGATTGGACATAGATCATAAGGATGATTGAACTGATATAAGTCTCGTTTGTAATCTTCTCAACCCTTATCTCTTTACTTTCAAGCTTATTTATTATTTTCACATACTTGTTACTTTTTCCTCCACACTCATTCATTCTCTTTAAACTTGTGTGAGAACATTTTGTTGTCATAAATCCGTTCACTTCTAAGAAAATAGCTTTAACGAAAATTAAAAGGGGCTTATTTGCAAAAAGTTTTGAAAAACTCAATTCACCTCCCTTCTTGAGTTTTGAAGCCACTTGGTAACAAGTAGCATCAGAACTTAACTCTTGTTTTAAGAGGTTAACAACTTCAAGAGGAGTGATGACTTCTTTTCAAAGTATTTTACCTAAAAGTGTCTCTATTAATAGGCCCTCAGCTTTTAATGGCACCGGTTATACTTACCAGAAAGAATGAATGAAAATTTCCATTGAACCTACTGATCTTGATATTTGGGATGCCATTGAGAATGACCCCTTCATTCCTACCAAGTTTGTTAATGGTAGAAAGGTTGATAAACCGAGAGTTGAATGGAGTGATGATGATAAAAAGAGAGTTCAATATAATGTTAGAGCTAAAAACATCATCACTTGTGCTCTAGGGTAGGATGAGTATTTTTGCATTTCCAACTGCAAAACAACACAAGAAATGTAAGATGCTCTTAAAGTCACATATGAAGGAACTAGTGAGGTGAAAAGACCTAGAATTAATACTCTCACACATAAGTATGAGTTATTTAAAATGAATCAAGGTGCGAGCATACAAGACATGCAAAAGAGGTTTACTCACATAGTTAATCATCTTGCCTCATTGGAAAAAAATTTCCAAATGAAGATTTGATTAATAAAGTTTTGATATGTTTAAGTAGAGAATGACAACCTAAGGTGACTGCCATTACTGAATTAAGGAACTTTGCTACCATAACTCTTCCAACATACTTTGGGAAGCTACAAGAACATGAAATGGAATTATCAAGACTTCACCAAAATAAGGATGTTGATAGAAAGAAGAAGGGACTAGCTCTCAAGGCTTCTTCATCCCACAATGATGATGATGATGATGATGAAGATGAGCTTGAGGACTTGGAGATGAATGAAAAAAACTTTCAACCTTCTTGTCATAAATTTGGTAAATCTTTAAACAAGAAGGAAAATGGAATAAGATCACTTTTTCCTCCAAAGAAGAATTACGTGAAGGGTGAAAGCTCAACTCTAACTCCTCTCACTTACTTTGGATATGGAAAACCTAGGCACATGAAAATGGATTGCCTCTAAGCTAAAAGAATGTAGAAAAGTTTGAAAGAAGGCCCAACAAAGAGAATAAAGGGAGAAGAGCAAAAGAAAGAAAACCAAAGTGAGGAAGCATCACCATAACAAAAGGAGCAACAATTCAATGGACTTCTAAGAGAATAGAGAACCTCAAGACACCACCCTCTTGACAAGGTTATTGGAGATGTCTCAAAAGGGGTAACAACTAGAAACTCACTTAGAGAAATATGTAATCATATGACTTTTGTTTTTCAAGTTGAACCTAAAGACATAAATGAAGCCATTAGTGATGAACATTAGATCTTGGCTATGCAAGAAAAGTTGAATTAATTTGAAAGGAATCAAGTTTGGGAACTTGTTCCAAGACCTAATGATCATCCTATTATTGGCACCAAATGAGTCTTTAGAAACAAACTTGATGAAATAAGAGTAATAATAAGGAATAAAGTTAGGCTTGTAGCTAAATGTTATAACCAAAAAAAGAGAATAGATTAAGGAGAAACATATGCACCCATAGCTAGACTAGAAGTCATTAGAATATTACTTGTATTTGCTTGCATCATAGATTTTAAACTCTATCAAATTGATGTGAAAAGTGCTTTTTAAAATGGCTTTATTCAAGAAAAGGTGTATGTGGAACAACCTTCTGGTTTTGAAAATTATGAACTATAACCATGTTTTTAAGTTGAAAAAGACCTTATATGGTTTAAAACAAGCTCCTAGAGCTTAGTATGAAAAGTTGATCAAGTTCCTTTTAAAAAAAAAGAATTCAATGGGAAAGGTTGACATAACTTTCTTCATCAAAAACAAAAAGCATGACATTCTCCTTGTGTAAATTTATATGAATGATATAATATTTGGTGCTACTAATGAGTTTTTATCTAAGGAGTTTGCTAATACAATGCAAAGTGAATTTGAAATATCTATAATGGATGAACTCATCTTCTTCTTTGGACTCTAAATCAAGCAAACTAAGGATGAGACTTTCATAAACCAAACCAAGTATTGCGAGGAGTTACTCAAAAAGTTTGGAATAGACAATACCAAGCACATAGCTACACCAATGATCACTTCTTGTTATTTGGACAAGGATGAATGAGGTAAACCCGTAGAAATCATAAAGTATAGAGGTATGATTGACTCACTCCTTTATCTTACTGCTAGTAGGTCAGATATTATGTTTAGTATTTGCATGTGTGTAAGATATCAAGCTAATCCTAAAGAGTCACACCTAAGTGTAGTAAAGAGGATAATGAAATATCTAGTTGGCACTTCATAAATAGGTTTGTGATACCCCAAGGGCGCCTCATGTAGTCTTATTGATTATTCCAATTCTGATTTTGCTAGATGCAAAATGGATAGGAAGATTACTAGTGGGACATATCACTTGCTTGGAAGCTCTTTAGTTTCTTGGCATAATAAGAAATAAAATAGTGTGACATTGTCTACTACTGAAGCTAAGTATGTTGTAGCTGGAAGTTGTTGTGCCCAAATTCTTTGGATAAAGCAATAACTTCTAGACTATGGACTCTAACTTGATCACATCTCTATAAAATGTGATAACACTAGTGCAATCAATTTGTCTAAAAATCTCATCTTGCACTCTAGGACCAAGCACATAGAAATAAGGCACTACTTTATAAGAGATCATGTTTAAAAAGGAGATTGCATACTTGAGTTTATTGAAACAACTAAACAACTAGTTGACATATTTACAAAATCTTTGCCTAAAGAAGCTTTCTTTTACATAAAAAAAGAATTAATCATAATTGACCGATCATGCATTTGAGTGAATGCTTGTGCTTACTGCTTTTTCATTGGATTATTTATTTAAATAATTATTGGCTTGATCGTTGGAGGTATCCTAAAATTTGTTTTGTAGGTACTTCATCATTGAATAAGTTCCCCAATTCAAATTTGATCATTTTGGACTTGCTGCTTTAAGTTTATGATGTTTTATGAATGCTATAATCGATTAATGCTTGTTTATATTCGATTAGCAACTTCCAGTAGTGTCTGGAATGTGTTTTTATCTGAATCTAATCAATTATCACACGTAGATAATCGATTAAGACTTAGCAGAATGCCTTGTTTGCGTGCTTTCTTCAGTCATAATCAATTAGGGATTATGGCTTAATCTAATCGATTATTTGAAGCATTGAGTGTAATATCCTAAATGGCATGCTACACTTATTTATGTGTTCAAAAGGTAGCATATGACTTGCTTAGTATATATGTATAAGTTTATGAAAATCTGAGTTAATTTAGGTACTTAGTTGTAACTTGGACTATGAAAATAGCTTAAAATGGCTCTGATAATGACATAAATTGCTTAGGAGAGAGAAATAAATATGGATAATTTATTTCTAGGTCACAATTATATAGATCAAGTTATAGTTAAAGTTTCAAGGTAAACTGAATTAGTTTGATATTTTTGGGCATACTAATTGTCTAATTATAACTAGTTTGACTAGCAGCAGATATGAAAATATCAAATAATGGTGAAACAACTTTTTATATGAATCCTAGTATTTATTTTTTAAGTTGTTGGAAGCTAGAAATTTGGATTTAGTTAAATCTGAGTGTTTTTAACAGATCAGAATTTTATCAGTTTTGGCCTAAAAACCATTTGAGTCTTTAGTCCCTCTTTATAAGCCTTTGTTCATGGCTGTTTTTGCTTCAAAAACAGAAACATAAAATGTGAGAGAAGGAAGAACAAAGACCAAGAGGAGGAAGAGAGAAAGAGGAAATTCAAAGGAAAAGTCAAGGCTTGAGATCCAGCCAAGCTTGAATCTCTACTCAGCTGTTAGAGGTAGGGGTTTATATGATCAAACTCACTTCTTGTTACTCTTTTCTTTATTTATACAATTAGGTTGTTTAATAGGTCAAATTGAGTTCTAGAGGTGTTTGATGTGTTTTGATTGCATGATTGAGTTTCTTTGGTCATTTGTGACTTGTTCAAAGCATAATTCTAAGATAGAAGCTTGGAATTTGTCATTTAGGCCTTTGAATCCCAATTTAGGGGTTAGGTCACCTTAGGTTGATTTTGATGCATTAATCCAAATTTAGAGGTTTTAATTAGTGATTGATGATTCCTATGTGTTTAAGAACTTATTAGGAACCTAGAATCACTTAGAAACTAAGTTGGAATGGCCAAAATCTGAGAAAATGACCAATAGAATAGTACCACGTTCTGCAGAATTATGCAGAACCTAGATTCTGCTATTAATGCTGCGACGTTAGCAACGCCGTGTCGCAGCGTGATGATGAACAACTTGAATGCCACGACGTGAGTAAGTTATGCCACAACGTGAGGCTAAATTTTGTAGCACGCGCCACGGCGTGAAAAACGTCATACCGTGGCATTAGTACTAGGAACCTTAAAAATGTCATTTTTTATGTTTTAAAGTTTTGGACTAGATAGAATCATTAGTTTATGTTTCCTAATGTGTGTTAAGACACAAATAGGGATAGTTTTCAATAGGAGAATTATACCTATTATGTATGAGGATAATTGGAAATGTTGATTTTGTGAGTATCCTTTGATGTTATTCATGAAGGCCAAGGGAAATTGAAGGGTTTCTGATAGATTCAATTAAAGAAGGACATAACCCTGATGTTTCGATAGTGTCAAGGCCAAAGGAGATAAGTAGTGGTTCATAAGGTTCTTCAGAATCAAGATTTAGATCGAACTTCTTAGCGTGCCAGGATATATGTAATGGTGAGGAGATACCTCTAATTACCACAAAATAACATATTAAACAAGTAATTCCTATGATTTACATTTTTGGTTTTGAGTTGAACTAGATGTATGTAAGTGATGTAAGTTAATTTGGTTTATCTAAATGTTATGGTTAGACCTTGTAGATGTTTTAAACATATTTCATTAGTAGTTATTGAGATTATGTTTATTTATGTTATGTATGACTAGTTTTGATTACTCATACTGAGAATGTAATTTCTCACCTCGTTGTGTATCATGTAATTCTAGGTGAAACTTCTTCTAAGGGTAAGAAGAAGAAAGAAGCTAAGGATTAGATTAGTTTATGTTTCATTTGTTGTACTTTTAGTATCTTTTTGAAATGTATAGAGTTATGTAATACTTCAAGTCTTTACTAAGGCTAATGACTTGTATGTATGTTAATGCATTATGATATAAATATTGTATTCCGCATTTCATATGGTTCTCTATAGTGTTTCCAACGAAATTATGGATGTAAATATATGACTAATATGTATGTAGTGGCATTGTAATGCTAAGTATCTCCCTATATAGCATATATACTGAGATATTGGTATTAGGATGTTACATTGAGTGTCGAAATCCCACACAAATAATTGACTATAAAAACTCATAATTGATTATGGGTGTGCTATACGAAGGGGGGCAACAATTTCTCCCTTCACTTTTTCAAAACCTTTCTCTCTTTTCTCTCTGAGCTCAGTGCAACCCTTTCTATAAAACCTTTGCCTCCATATCTAAAATCCCTAAATTCCTCCATTGAAACACCTTGTCTTTCCACCAAAGTTCAATCCCTGTGCAACCCATAGCCTAAAACACATTTCCCTCTCTCAATCTAACCCATTTCCCCTAAAACCCGTCTTCTTCCCAAAGCTCGCTCACTTACCTCCAAAGGCTTTCAACTCTAACCCAAAGTGAGCCAGTACCAAAAATGCACCCGGTACCAAAAATGCACCCGAAATTATCAACCCCAATAACTCGCTTGACTTGCATAGGCTGGCCTCTGACCTTACTCAGATGAACAGATTTAGGCACTATTTCTTGCCCAAAGTACATGGACTTGGACTTCTTTGTCAATGAAAGGTTCCAGTTAGTTCCTCTCCTGGAACACTAGAGGGTTCTTCAACTCTGCACCTATTGACAAAACTACTATCTTGACCTCATGAAAATGTTATATTGCGACTTAGAAGTTGTTGGTGACGATCTGGTGCCTGAGGTCAAAGGCCATAAGATTGTGGTAAAGACAAGGGATTGACTTGATATCTTTGGTCTAAACTTCCAAGGCAAAAAGTTCACTGAGAACAGCTATAAATACTGGGACGAACACAAGCACACAAAAGCAATTCAAGCAATGCTAAAATCTGGCCTCCCTGTTCCCAGAGGCCCCTTCACCAATGAAAAACTAGTCAGGATAGGCTACTCCACTATGCCTATGCTTGCATTTTTGCCCTTCGAGGAGGCAACTATGCCTACTTAGGTGAGGATGGCATCTTCATCTTGTGGGCACTGAAAGAAAGGCTACCCATCAACTGACCTTATTTCATAATGCTCCACATGCTGAAGGTGAAGAGCAAGGAGAACATGGACCTTCCTTACGCTTTTCGGATTTTCGGGATCCTCGAGCGATACCGAGCAATCGTGGAAATTGAAGAATCTAAGCTCCTCATTGCGCACAACAAATTTGGTCTGACCACCCTTAACCATATAAGCATGAAGAAGGTGCATGGTGTTTGGGTTTATAGAATGAAGAAATACAGGCTGAAGATGTGTTCGACCTTCTAGTGGGTAAGGAAAGTGCTAAGACTATTGTTGTTGTTGCTCCTGTTGGCAATGAGGAGGCTGTACCTATCTTGAGGGATATTCAAGCTTCAATTTCAAACCTTCACAACTATATAGAGCACAATTTTAGAGCTATGTTTGACCATATCGAAGCTCTTGAGCAACAGCAACCACCGGGCAACGATTAGTTGATAGGATCTGTAGGATTAAGATCTTTGTTTTTAGATGTTTTTATGTTGTTAGCCTTTTTGTTTTGCTGAACTTGACTGAAAATATGTAAATGCAGTTGGTTGCTTTGATGAATATATGTACTTGACTGAACTTGAATGGAATCAATGAATATATGTTTTTTGAACTCCATTGAGTTTGCTTTGTTGAATGAATATATTGAAATTGTTTTGGTTCTTTCTGAATTGACTTGTTGTTTTAAGTGTTTATTAACTATTGGCAATTAACAAATAACTCTATGCTTTCTCTTGTCCTATTTTTTTTATTATGACAAAAGGGGGAAAAAAAGCTTGAGTTCTTGAATTTGAGAAAAGACAGGTACAAAATTAAAAATGACATTGGGATTCCAAAATTAAGGGGGAGCCCCATATTTCTGATTAAAATAACCTCTTATAATAAAGAGAGAGAGTAAGTCTCTCTAACAATTTTTGTAAATTCTAATTTATAAACAAACTCTTTTCTAAATAGTTATTTGTTATCATCAAAAAGAGGGAGAATGTAATTGGCTATTGAAGATAATTTTGATGATAACAAACAAGAATATGATGGCAAGATCAAGTCTAAGACCTTTCAAGACTAGTATTAGGACTTAAATCTTTTGTAAAGGTAAAATGGCTCACACTTAAGCTCCAAATATGTTTTTCTAGAACTCAAGATAGCACTTTTATTTTCTAAGTTGTTAAAATGAGTTTTGAATTCACAAGAAATGACTTTTAAGTGTCCAAAAGCTTGTTAGAACTCCTAGTGGCATTTAGCTAAATTTTCAAAGTTGTTTAAAGAATTTTTCAAAGGCCATAATCGATTATGGGGTTTCCATAATTGATTAGCAAAAGTCAGAATGTCAAGGTTTCAGTTCCATCAAACAATAATCGATTGGAACAGGGTAATACTCGATTATTGGAGTTAAAAGACATTGTGTGCCTTCTATTTTAAAAGCCAATAATCAATTAGGCAAAGTGCATAATCGATTATTGAGTTCCAGAAACTCATTCTTTATTGTGCTATCATGAAGATGATCTATTAGACAAAGGGCATAATCGATTATTTGAGTTTCCAAATGAAGAAATTAACGGCTAGTAAGTTGAATTTAATGCTCCTAATGACTCTTTAATGACTTGGGCTATAAATACAAGTTATTTGGGACTTAAGGGTAAGAGGAAATCATTCTAAAATCAATTGTTGAGCATTAAATATAAACTTTATCAGCTTTCAATCTTACCACTCTATTTTGAGCATTAAAGTGTGATCTTTCTTCTACCTAGAGCTTCAATTTGTATTATCTGCTCTTTGAGAGAGCTTACTTTCATTCAAGCCATGTTGTAAACACTTGAGAGGGTGGAGGATCCCTTGAAAATTCAAAGAGGCTTCTACACAAAGAGGTGGATCATCCTTGAGATGTAGGAATGACTCAATCTTTGTAAAGGTTTGTCAACCACCTTGTGAAGTTTGGAAATAATAGAAACTCCTAGGTGGATGATCCTAGGGACTGGACGTAGATAACAAGGGTGATTGAACCAATATAAATATCATTTGTAATCTTCTCAACCTTTATCTCTTTACTTTCAAGCTTATTTATTACTTCTACATACATGTTGCTTCTTCTTACACTTATTTTTTCTCTTTAAACTTATGTGAGGACCTTTTGTTGTCATAAATCCATTCACTTCTAAGAAAATAGCCTCAACAAAAATTAAAAGGGGAGTGTTTATGAAAAGTTTTGAAAAACTCAATTCACCCCCTCTTGAGTTTTGAAGCCACTCGATAATATGATCTAGACCCCTTTGACAGATAAGATGAGAAAAAAAGTTCAAGGGAGTAGGCATCCCTAGCATAAAATTTATGGCAAAGGACTGGGTAAACCTTCTTAGATTTACTGAAGAAGTTGTTTCATTCCAGAACTTTCATATATGGCTTGAAATCTCTTCTTACTTTGGCTATTTCTTCGAAAAAGATGCTCCACGTAGGTATAACCTTCTTATGTCTGAACTAGCCTTCAAATTTCTTCTTAGCCTCCTTCGTAGTGAGAGGCTTTAGTTCAATTTGAGAAGGTTCTAGTTCATTTTCACTACTACCAACTTCTTTCTTCTCTTCTTCTTATTCTTTCAAAACAATGGTCTCTTCAATCTTAGCTTTTTTATTTAGTATAGTAGACTTCACTACACCAGACATAACCCATAGAGATCTTCTTAGCAGGTGCAGATTGAGGTTCAGGTTGAGGTTGTGAAGGTGCAAGAATGTCTTGGGGTGCCAGGTTGTTGTGATGGTTCAGGAGAGGTAAAAGAAAATAAAGTGGGTTCTTCACTTGGAGTTGGGGATGAGGGTCTTATAGTTGGATTTTTGGTCATCATGTGGTGTGCTTAACTCGCATATTAAGTGTGAAATCAAAAAGAGTGCTTTGATTTTTTTTTCTATGATTATGAGAATAGCATAATATGAACAAGAGAAATAGAGAGATAGTGAGAGGAAGAGATAGAGGTGGTGAGAGATATAAGTAGTCTAGTAAAGTTTGTCATGATCAATAGTAGAATCCATGAGATATTTATAGATGGTAATTTTTTACTGTTTGAGGTAAAAAATTATCATTGGACATTAGTAAATGTCCATTGATGAAGTGAAATGACAGTTTGTTTAAAAGCTAGTTGTTGGAGTAACTACCAGGAAAACCTAGAACAATGGTGAGAATGTTAGGGTGAAAAGGTTGGGTTGAGAACATTCTCACTTACTTTTTCATGAACTTTCTCATGAACCTTCTCATTTCCTTACACTCATTTCTCTCATGATTCCCAACAAAACTACACACTTTCAACACATAATAATCATATATAATCTATAATTTTAAGCACTCTATTATGATCAAATAACACTTAACACATCAAATATCAAATCATCACAATTTGGAAATCAAAATCAATCACATGAGAGGCATCATGTTAAGGTTTTCTCTTATAAAATTGAATTTGTCATCACTACGGGGTTTTGTGAAAATATCTGCCCAAATTTAAGTTCAAAATCACCCTTTTGGACATGATCATGAATGAAGTGATGTTTTATCTCAATGTGTTTTGATCTTGAGTGCTGAATAGGATTTTTAAACAAGTTTATAGTACTTGTGTTATCACAAAAAATTAGGACGTGATCATACCTCGTGGAGTAATCCTCCAACTGATGTTTGATCCATAGGAGTTGTGAACAATAGTTAGATGCTAATATGTACTCAACTTCTACAGTTGAGAGAGCTATGAGATTTTGCTTCTCACTTGACCATGTTACTAATGCATTGTTTAGGAAGCGACATGCACCATTTGTGCTTTTCCTCTCAACTCTATCCCTAGCAAAGTCAACATCACAATACCCTATAAGATCAAAACTAGATTCTTTCTTGTACCACAAACAATAGTTACATGTTCCAAGTAGGTATCTAAAGATTCTCTTTACAGCTTTGAGATTAGATTTTTTAGGACATGTTTAGAATCTTGCATATAAGCCCATACTAAACACTAGGGGTGTAAATTGGTTCGGATAATCGACCAACCCGATCAATCCAAACTGAACCAATTAAATTGGTTCGGTTTGGTTTGGATATATTGATTGATTCGGATAAAATCCAAACCAATTAAAGCTTAATTGGTTCGGTTCTCGGATTTAAAATTTCAAAATCGAACTAAACCAAACCATATATTTATATATTTTATTTTAAAAAAAAATTATGCTACAACATTTTTGGCTACTGCTTATTTTTTTTTTTTGTAATACTTTCTCATTTTCAACCCCTAAAATGTCATTTTCGTTCAACACTCCTCTGCCAAAATGTTCGGTTCTGCTCACCGACACTACAGTTCTGGCTAGGAATATACTATCAGGTGCTATTCCAAAAGCTCTTGGAGAGGTGAGAAGCTTGAAAACTTTGGATCTTTCCTTTAACCAATTCTCTAGATCCATTCCTATTGAACTTCAAAATCTACATGTCATTCAGCTTTTGAACATCTCTTATAATGATTTAAAAGAAACCATTTCTAATGATGGAGTTTTTCAAAATCTTTCTGTTATCCATTTAGAAGGCAATAAAAAACTTTACTTGTATTTTGCATGTGAGCCTCATAATCATGGAAAAAGGCATGTTAGACATTACATCATCATAGCCACAGTGGTAACACTGATATTATGTCTGACAATTTACTTGTTACTATACATAAAGAACAGAAAAGTGAAAGTAACAGTAACAATATCATCTAAACTTGGAAGTTTGGAAACGGTGAATTGACTTTTAAATGCTCTAGTATTGACTTTAAAAACAATGAATTTCTGGATCTAATTTATGAGTACGTAAGTAATGGGAGCTTAGAAGATTGGATTAAGGGAAAAAGAAAACATGCAAATGAAAATGAGTTGAACCTTATGAAGAGACTGAATATAGATATTGATGCTGATTGTGCATTAGATTACTTACACAATGATAGTGAAGTTCTTATTGTGCATTGTGATTTGAAGCCCAACAACATTCTCTTGGATGAAAATATGACTGCAAAGGTTGGAGACTTTGGATTCGCTATGTTGCTAAATCAAAGTTCAACTAATCAAGTCTCCATTAGCTCCACTCATATCTTTAGGGGTTCAATTAGTTACATATATACCTCCAGGTTAGTAGCCTTATAACTTTCTCTTAATTGAATAGTAGTAGTATACAACTTGTTAAGTTAAATCTCTGTCGAAGAATTTTTTAACTTATTCAAATATAATTTCTTAATACAAATATCAATATGCTTCTTTGTTCTCTCTTTATGAACCTTTTAATACATATTCTGAAACATGAAATAAATTATTAGTATTCAAATCAATAAGTTCAATTTTATTTTTAGAAAAAATTTTATAGGTTTATTATGTATTTTTTTTTGTTATAAAAAACTAATTATTTAGTTAATTTTTGTATTAAAAAAATGGTCAACCTGATCACCCGAACCAAACCAATCCATTGATGTTCGGTTCGGTTTGGTTCGGATTTGGCTATCAAAAAATATGAAAATCGAACCAAACCAAACCAATTGATTTTGATTGGTTCGGATTTATTTTCTCTCAAAAACCAAACCAAACCACCCATTTACACCCCTACTAAACACAATATCAAGTCGGCTAGCTGCTAGATGTAGTAAAGAACCAATCATACCTCTATAGAGCTTGTCACTTACTATTTTTTCTTTCTCATCAATAATTGAGGGGTGCATAGGAGTTTTCATTGGTTTGGCCCCTTTCATGTTGAACTTTCTCAGTAAGTCCTTGGTATATTTCTGTTGGTAAATAAAAATTTCAGACTTGTCTTGTTTTATTTGCAAATCAAGGAAGAATTTCAACTCTCCCATCATGCTCATCTCAAATTCGCTTTTCATTAACTTAGAGAATATTTTGCATAAAATCTTATTAGTGGAGCCAAATAAAATGTCATCAACATATATTTAGACTATTAATAGCTCATTCTTTAAATGTTTTCTAAACAAGGTAGCGTCCACTTTCCCTAATGTAAAACCATTTTTTATCAAAAAATTATTTAACCTTTCATACCAAGCTCTTGGAGCTTGCTTTAAGACATAAAGGGCTTTGTAGAGTTTGTACACATATTTAGAACCAACTTTCTCAAAACTACGAGATTGATGGACATACACTTCCTCAATTATTAAACCATTCAAAAATGCACTCTTAATATCCATTTGAAACAATTTAAAACCTTTAAAAGTAGCATAGATAAGGAGTATTCGTATTGCTTCAAATCTAGCTATAGGAGCAAAGGTTTCATCACAGTCAATACCTTTTTGTTGATTATACCCTAGAGCCATTAACCTTTCCTTGTTCCTTACCACTTATCCATCCTCATTCAGTTTGTTCTTGAAAACCCATTTTGTGTGAATGAGTGAATGATCCTTGGTTGTAGTAACAAGAGACTAGACCTTATTTCTCTCAAACTGATTGAGTTTTTCTTGCATAACTTCTATCCATAAGTCTTTTTGTAGTGTGTTAGACCATTTGTGTACTGCAAATGCACGGGTCATTCAAGTAATACAATGAAGAGTAAAGTTTGTTCCCACGAGAATGTTGGCTTCCAAAGTTAAGTATCAACCAATAGCTTAATTAATTCTATTCAAAAACATAAAAAAATAGGAAAGTAAAAATAAATTAAATCTAAATTACAAAGCAATAAAGATAATGTTTAAAGTTTTAGAGAATCCTTCTTCACCTTCTACTTCAACTAATAACATGCAATCCTTACAAGCAACATCAATGAATTGTTAAGTTAGTTTAAGAATTTGATTTAGTTAAAAGCCTATGTCTATGTCAATCAACTATAGTTTCATTTACCTAACTCCTTAGTTAGATGCAAAATCCACTTATTAAGATCTATTCTCAAACACACGCTATGCATAGCTAAGAGGTATATTTCTATCCCATTAGCGAATCAACTTGTCTAAGCCAATTGAATGAAATTGAACATGCATCAACCATACGTATAATCTAAAATCCAAATTCCTATGTCTAGGTTTATCAGATTTCAAGAAATCACTTAAAAGTTGATCAAACAATCAAGAACATTAAGAACCATATGATTGAATAAAACCAAACATCAATATATACTTAAAGAAGAATAAAATCATTAATATTCATAAAAGGATTCAAAGTTATCCATAAATACAGCTTAGCTAATCATTGAACAAGAAAATATACACCAAAAATCATGTTCAAGATATAACGAAGAAAGAAAAGAGAAAGAAGAAGGAAGAAAAGCTCATGGATTTCATCTTTGAAGCTTAAATCTCCTTCCATGAAGAAGATGGCCTCCAACCTTGCTTCCCTTGACTTCCTCTCAGCCCAGAAATGAAAACTGAGTCGCAACTTCTCTAAACCTAATGACCTCTTTTCACCAAAACTAATAAAATAGTATTTATAGGCTCAGAAAACAGAGTCACGCCGCGGCATTAACATGCCTATGCTGCGACACGCTTGCAATTTAGGTCACCAATGCTGCGACATACGTTCCTTTGTGTCACGGTGCTCTAGCCTCGGGTCCAATATACTGAAACAGGAGATGCACCATGTTGCGGCATTGATATGTCTGCGTCGCAGCGTGAGCTACTGATATACAAACTTGGCTTTCTCTTCCACTTTTTATTCAAATTCTCCAAATTTTAACTTGATTGGAACCCTTCTTAAAATAGAGAAATCACCAAGTCAATCACGAATACAAATCCACTTAATCACTTACAAAATATGCACAATTTGCTTAAAAAATATATAGGAAGATATCAAAATTAGAATTTAACAAATATAAGCCTAAAACCTTCCATATATACAGAATAAACAAGGACTAAGCATTCTTTATAGCATAGAGATAGGGCACAAATAACTACATTTCATGGAGTAATCACACCTCAAAACCTATATTTTGCTAGTCCTTGAGCAAAACAAAGTATGACTAAGTAAATATGCTTAACAATTCATGCTCAACATGCATTCAACATCTAACATAATTTTAATTTTTCATTTAAATCACAACCAGTGCATAATGATTGTATAACCCTCAAAAAGTACAAATGCCTCATAAATAGCTCCACTCATACACAATCCTTAACATGCTAACAATCTAGCTTCCTTTCATGTAATTCACATTTTTCCACAAACATGCAAGATAAACTTCTTCTAATCAAGTCATACACATCCGGATAAGTTTATGAGCCTATATGTATATGAATCATAGAATCCGCAAAATTTGTAATTCAACTCTCTCTCTCCACTAATATAAATCACACATAACCGAGGATCAAAAGGGACTTCAACAGCTTGTAATATAAGGCCAATGGTTATGGGCGTAAGAAAAATAGGGAAAGGATACAATACAAACATTGAGAAACATAAACATACTATTTCAAGTCTTGAGTCTCTAACTGATATAAGTAGCGTATTCAATAGTGAAAAAAGAAAACTCGCCAGATGATAACACTGTATTTTATATATTTTGTAATCCTTTCACTAGGCTTCTTAAGGTTCAATTAGGCTTAATTAAGTTAGTTTTGACACATTTTATGATTTTGAGCCTTATTGGATCATTAAATAAATTATTGCATAAATTAGCCGTAATTATCTCTTTAGCAATGTTTAGTAAACTGGCTATAACTTGAGTTACAAATATCTTATTGATGTGATTTTGGTCTTGTAGGAAAGCTAAGACAATTCCCTACAACTTTCATGTTGAACAGTTTTTCAAATTCTGAGGTCTAGTAGGTGATATTGAGCTTTGAAGTCAGAACAGAGGAGCTGAAATCGGGCCTAAATAGTGTGCAGTAATTGGACCATATCTTCAGTTCTAGGCATGATTTTGGACTCAAACTAAAACCATTTAAAATCAAATATCTAGGCCTACAACTTTCATGAAGACAACTTCTCTCAAAAATGAAAAAATGACTGGATGCACGGCTGTGCATTTGCTCAATTATTAATTAAAAAAAAGAAAAAAAAGGAAATACGTCACAAATTTAGCCACTAAGTTTCCACTATAGCTACAGTGGCTAAATTTTCCTATATAAAGGCAATTGAAGAATTGAATTGGGATGTTACAAAGAGGAGCCTCTGGGCTTATTTCCAGAGGAGGAGAGGAGGAATTCCCTCCTCTCCTCAGTCTCCCTTGACTTTTCTTTTCTTTTCTATTTCTCTTTTTCTCTTTTCTAGATTATATGTAAATAATTTTTCTTCTACTTGGGTCAAAGTGTAAAGCTCTTTGTAATAAAATAAAGTTAGATCTATTCCTCTCTTGTGCTTTAATGATTTATATTTTCAAGTAGTTATTATACGTATTGTATTTTGATTCTGATAATTTAAAATCTCGGGTGATAGACAGGAATACTCCATCCTTGTAAAGAGGAGTTCTTGATTTATTGTAGACAAGATTTTGGCACAGTGAATGCTTTAACCCATTTACAAGTGGTAGTAATAATTAAAGGAATCATAGTATAACTACGTATATTATTTTAATGGACTTTTAACGTTGTATTTTTCGATTGGAACCTCCATGTTGCGAGGATTCTAATTAAGTTATAAAAGAAATTAATCTTACTTTTACTTTATTTACCAAGAGTGGATCTTTTTACCCAAGTAAATAATTTTTACTGTAGTAAAAAAATATTTACTTCACCTTAATCTTCAACAATTCCCTGTGAATCGACCTCAAACTCACTGAGAAATTTATTACTTGAGACAACCTGCACTTGGGTTTACAAATGCGATAATTAAAAAGTGTGCATCACCAGAACCATTCAATGCTTTTCGTATGTTTCTTTTCTTATTCTTTGCTTTTGCTTTTTCTTTTGATTTTTTTCTTTTGCAAAGCAATGCTTATTTTCTTTGACTGCATTTGATTCCTTCAAGCTCATTTTGTATTGAATATGCAATTATATCCCTAATCAATAGACTCACTTCAAGAAATAACATATCATGTACTCAACAAATAATGATGGTAGAAAGAAAATGTAATACTTCTACATGCATTAGAATTGTTAACAGGTTAACAAACATAAGGGTGATGAAAAACATATAAGGCCAAACATATATAAAGCTTCAAAAAGGGACCTATGGATACTTCATTTCAGGATAAGCTCTAAAGGCTCAATCGGTCCAAACAATGCCCTAATCATTTCCTCAATTATGCATAACCTAGGATTTCACCTCAACAGAGTTTAAACACAATTTCTAGGATAATCGAATTTCTATATGTACAATTCATAAATTTTCTCTAGGCATACACTCTTATCATTTTCAAAGTTACATGTGCATCTAAGTCAAATGTAAATCATACATAAAAATGACTAAATTGTTTCACATACTTCTTGATCACATAAGGTTTCACTCAAAAGGGGCAATTAGCAACCTTTCATATCATTGGACAACCAATTCCACACTAGCAATTGGGAATATGTCATGCATTCAAATATATTCAACTTTTTCAATTCAAGCATGCATAACATCATGTGCATAATGTTAAAAATTGAAATATTTGCATCATTACCCTTTAGTAATAGCCAAAGTAATAGAAAATCATGAAAACATGGTGACTATCACAACTGTATACAGTAAACATCATCACATGCATACGTAATACATCATAATAATCAAAGCATGTAATGATACTCTCCCAAATCGAAGTGAGACAACATCTTCACTTTCATTGGTGCATTGGCTACCTAAAATTTTTCCAAAAATATGCACATTATTAGTCTGAGCATACTAAAATATTTACAAACTTAAAAAATAAACAAACTATATACAAAACTTCTCCTTTTTTTCACAAGTTTTACAGGCATGCTGTGGAGTACATAAGTTCACGCTGTGGCACTGAGCTCCCTGGAATTGGCCCAAATGCACATAAAAGGCCTTCATGCCACAACGTTACAAAGATTACGTCGCGGCGTGAGGAGTCAGCTTACAATTATGCAGCAAAATCAGTTTTGCTGCAAGTTCTGCCCCATAATGGTCTCCAACACTTTTCAAACTTGTCCAAAATGTTAAATTACAATATAAATAACAAAAATATAATAAAACCATAAAATCAACATACTACCATATTTAAGACTTAAAACATAACTAAAACATAAAAACTAAAAAAGTATAAAACTACCAAATTAACATACTAACATATATAAATATTAATATAAATAAGACTTAAAACTTAACAAAATCAACATACTAATAAATAAATATTAATATATAAGTATTAACATACAAAATCAACATACTATCTATTTATGCAAAAAGTAAAGACAAGAATTAACATAAACTTGGGTTCCCTCCCAAGAAGGGCTTAATTTATAGTCCTGGCAGGACTTTGTCACCAAAATGGTTTATGTAGATGAATGGTTTTCTTGAACTTGATCGAAGGTTTTCCTTTTGAGGAGCTACGAACTCCCTTAAGGGCCTCACATAATTATGGTCATTCGGCTTCTTTATTGCACCTAAAACTTAACATAACGAAAACTTAAATTAAAATGAACTATATACAACTTGAATTAGAACTAACTAAACTCATTGTTAATATTAGTAATACAGAATTAAACCATTATCCCCGGCAACGGTGCCTGAAACTTGTTAAACCATTTGTGTACCGAAAGTGCATGGGTCATTCAAGTAATATAATGAAGAGTAAAGTTCGTTCCCACAAGGATATTGGCTTCCAAAGTTAAATATCAACTAATAGCTTAATTAATTCTATTCAAGAACATAAAAAAATAGGAAAGTAAAAATAAACTAAATCTAAACTACAAAGCAATAAAGATAATGTTTAGAGTTTTAGAGAATCCTTCTTCACCTCCTACTTTAACTAATAACATGCAATCTTTACAAGCAATAAATGAATTGTTAAGTTAGCTTGAGAATCTGATTTAGTTAAAAGCCTGTATCTAGGTCAATCAACCATAGTTTCATTTACCTAACTCTTTAGTTAGATACAAAATCCACTCATTAAGATCTATTCTCAAACGCACGCTATGTATGGCTAAGAGGTATATTTCTATCCTATTAGCAAATCAACTTATCTAAGCTAATTAAATGAAATCGAACATGCATCAACCATATGTATGATCTAAAATTCAAATTCCTATGTCTAGGTTAATCAAATTTCAACAAATCACTTAAAAGCTGATCAAACAATCAAGAACATTAAATACCATATAATTGAACAAAACCAAATATCAATATATACTTAGAGAAGAAAAAATCATTAATATTCATAAAAGGATTCAAAGTTATCCCTAAATATAGTTTAGTCAATCATTGAACACGAAAATATACACCAAAAATCATGTTCAAGATAGAAGGAAAAGAGAAAAGAGAAAGGAGAAAGGAGAAGGAAGGAAAGCTCATGGATTTCATCTTTGATGCTTAAATCTCCTTCCATGAAGAAGATGACCTCCAACCTTACTTTCCTTGGCTTCCTCTCAGCCTAGAAATGAAAACCTAGCCGTAGTTTCTCTAAACCTAATGGCCTCCTTTCACTAAAACTAATAAAACAGTATTTATAGGCTCAGAAAATAGAGTACGCCACGACATTAACATGCCTAAGCCGGGACGCGCTTGTAATTTAGGTCACCAATACCGCGGCATATGTGCCTTTGTGTCACGGCGCTCTAGCCTCGGGTCCAATATACTGAAGCAGGGGATGCACCACGTTGCGGCGTGAGCTGTTGATATGCATAATTTGTTAAAATAGAGAAATCACCAAGTCAATCACGAATACAAATCCACTTAATCACTTACAAAATATACACAATTTGCTTAAAAATATATAGAAAATATTAAAATTAGAATTTGACAAATATAAGCCTAAAACCTTCCCTATATGTAGAATAAACAAGGACTAAGCATTCTTTGTAGCATAGAGATAGGGCACAAATAACTATATTTCATGGAGTTATCATAGTACTTCTTCAATATTCTTGGGTTCAATTTGAGAGAGTAGAGTAAATTGATTTGAGTGTTCTGATCTTCTGAAAAATGATTTGGTTCTTACTCCAACAAAGATTTCACTAATGATCAGCTTCCTTGGGTGAAAAGAGTGCAGTCTCCAGTTTCTAGGTAGTATAGAAGATTGGTGAGAAGGTTTGTGATAGAGTTCATGAAATTTCTTAACTTCTGACTCAACTTTCTTATCTACTATTTCAGCTTTCTCATTCTTCAACTAATATTTCTTTTTTGCTTTCACTACATCCATCCTTCATCTTGTCATCTTTTTTTCACCTTTCTCATTAAGTGTGAGCTTACCCATTTCATCATCCAAATTTGCAAGCCTTCTTATCTCACTGAGAGAGTCAGTTTCATTAAAAACAATATGCATACTCTCTTCAACAACTAAAGTTCTCAAGTTAAAACTTTGTAAGCTTTGGAAGTTTGAGAGTAACCAAGAAAGATGATCTGTTGATTATTCCTATATCTTAAACGCCTTATAATTGATTCATTGAACTCTATTTGTGCTTAATTGTCATCATTTATCTAACTTTCTGATATCAAACCTTAATTGAAACATTATTGTGAAACTTTGCTTAAATGTATTTTTAGACGCTGATAATTGAATCGAATGTTTCAAGAAACTTTTGGATGACAGAGTTCATTAGCCCCAAACAAGGCTTGATATCCACTTGAAGAAGGAGCTAAGGATTCAAGGAGATTAATATCACTTCTTGAAGCAATAAAAGAAGAGTTTCTATGAAGAATTCGGGCTGAAAATGAAGGAATCAAATTTCAAGGCACATGTGTCAATTTCGTGTTCTTGGGTTCACATTTCTCGACTTATGAAATTAGAAGATTCCTGCCCTACAAACAGAGCCATATATGGCCTAGGCCGTGTAATTTCACACGGCCGTGTAATCACACCAGAAACTTAAGTCAAAGCCTTATTAGAGAAGTTAGGTTTTGAGACCTATAAATACACATTCTTAGCCCCTTTGAAGCAAGTTCTGACCTGGGAAGCAGCTGGGAAACCCTAAGAAAAGGAGAGAGGAGGCTTAGATCGAAGATTGGATTCTCGGGTTTGAGTAATCAGAGATCTATCGTCCTCAATCCTTGGAAACTCATTTGCTATTTATTTTCTTCTGCAATTTCATTCCAATTTATGTTTATAGTCAGTTTCTCTTGTGATTTTGTTTTAACCATGTGTAACTAAATCTCCCTTGGTTAAGTGAAATCACTAGTTTTGAAGTTGTGAATCTTGCATATTTGATTATTTCAACACGCTTATGTTTTTATTCATATAATCTATTGTTGGTGTGAAGGTTTTTATACTTGTTCCCACTCTCAAGGTGGTAGATCTATTATGCGTGGTTGCAAATCTAATGGAATATATGATGTTCATCTAGGTATAATTATCTTTGTTATTTGCCGCTTATAAAAGTGGTAGATCCTTTGTGGTAATAGATCTAAGTGAAATATATGTTCTAAGTAATTTAATCCTAGTGTGTGATTAGATCTAGTGTGATTGGTTTTCAAATCTTAATGCAATTGTTGGATAGTTGTAAGCCTTGCTTTATAACTAATCGAGATTAGAGTTTATTTGAGCGATTCAAATTAAAAAGGAAAACAATTTAATTTCACAATTGCTAAAAACATAATTGACAAATAAAAGGATATGTGGGTTTGCTTTTCAAAAATCTAGTTCTCATATTGTTGATTCTAAATTTTGTTTTTAAGTTTGGAAGTTTATTGTTAATCGAGTTTAAATTGAGAATTATTTGATAGTGTTGATTGAATTGACTCTCTCATGGAAGAACTAACTATAACTAGTTGTAAGGTTTTTATTTTCACAACTTATTTTTATCTGAATTTTAATCATTATCCACCTCACACCAAAAGATACACTTATTAGATTTTGAGTCAAACTTTCCCAGCTGATCTTTGTTATTCAACACAAAACATTCACATACAAATACATGATAGTATGATATATTGGGCTTTCTTCCCTTCCACAATTCATATGTTGTTTTCTTTAATATTGGCTTAATGGAAACTCTATTTAAAACATAGCAAGAAGTGTTGACTACCTCAACCAAAAAATATTTTGGCAGCTCATTATCACATAAGAGATTTCGAGCCATTTCTTGCAAAGTCCTATTTTTCTTTTCCACAACTCCATTCTATTGTGGAGTTCTTGGACAACAAAAATTGTGAACAAAGTGATTTTCTTCACAAAAGCTTTTGAAATAAACATTCTCAAACTTTCCTCCGTAATCACTCCTTATAGCAGTTATGGAAGACCTTTTTCATTTTAAAATTGTTTGCAAAAGGTTTTAAACGCCTTAAAAGAATCATCCTTGTGTTTTAGAAAGAAGACCTATGTGAATCTTAAGAAATCATCAACTATGCTAAAGCCATATCTCTTTCCTCCTAGACTAGTAGTCTTAGTAGGCAATAAGAGATCAATATGTAAGAGTTTTAGAGGTCTATGAGTTATAACAACATTCTTAGGCTAGAAACTTGACTTTGTTTTCTTGCCTCTTTGGTATGCTTCACATAATATATCTTTGTCAAACTTTATTTTTGGCAAACCATTCATAAGGTCATATTTCAGAACTCATAAACAAGAGACACTCTACATTTTGATCACTAAGGCCCTCTAGCTTAATACTATAGACATTCTTGATTTCCAGAAAAGAGGACTTTGCCATTATTGGTTTCTTTAACTATGCACTTAATTAGTTCAAACACAACCTCATAGTCATCATCACAAAACTGACTTATGTTGAGAAGGTTATGTTTTAACATTTTCACATAGTATACATTGTCAATAGTTTTCTTACTAACTTTACCTTTTCCTTTTATTTTTGTTTTGTTGTTGTCTCCAAAAGTCACATCACCTCTCTTTTTGTCCTTTAATGACAAGAACTTACTATTGTCCCTTGTTATGTGTTTGGAATACCCACTATCTGGGTACTATTTGTCATTCTTTTTCTTTGTTACTAGGCAGATCTCATCATCACTATCTTGATCTCTTGCAACTAGACAGAGATTGGCTACTTCCTCCTATTCTCCTTCATTTGAAAAGTCATCTAAATCTTCCCAAGTTTCCATTATTCCCTTCTTCTTTAGGAACTTCTTTTGTATCTTCTTCAATATAGGACATTTAGATCTGATATGACCCAATTTATTGCATTCCAGTTGTCCCTTGCTGAAGTTCTCAAATTCATTTTTCTGAGAGTCCCTTCTTAGTTGGAAGCCTTTTCCCTTCCTTCCTCTCTTTCTCCACATCTTGTAAATCTTCCTAGAAATTAAGGATAGTTCATCCTCATTATATTCATCATCATCATTTTCTTCATCAGATTCTGCTCTTGAACTGAGAGAACTTTGAGATGATTGGTGAGAAGGCTGCTTGACATTCTTGTTAGTGGATTTGGGAGTAATTCACTTCCTTTTCTTAGCCACATCTTCTTCCATTCCAGCAAATTCTTGCTCATGGACTTTCAAGGATCCCAGCAGCTCATCCAACCTCAATGCTGGCAGATTTTTGGCCTCCTGGATAGCTGTAACCTTTGGTCTCCAAACTTTAGGAAAGCTTCTCAATAACTTTCTCACATGTTACTGGTTTGAGTAGACCTTTCGTGGAGACTTGAGTTCATTTACAATGATAGTGAATCTTGTAAACATTTCATCAATAGTCTCATGATCTTTCATCTTGAACATCTCATCCACTCCTAAATGTTATGAATGTGGAGAATCGGGGTACATGAAGATGGAGTATCCAATCTATCAGAAGAAAGTTAAAAATATGAGAAGAGGTCCTCAAAGGATAAGAAAGAAAGAAGAGCCTATATAGCATGGGAGGACAATGACATAGATTCTTTCGATAGCTCGAATAATGAGAAAGTCAATCTATGTCTCATGACTAGAGGAGAAGAGGAAGAAGAAGATAACATAGAGCTAACATCCTCAAACTTAGACTATTCACCTTCCTATGATGAATTGTAAGATGCATGTAAAAAATTACATAATGAATCCATGAGGCTCACAAAAATGGTTTCATCATCAAACAAAACAATCTCCTTATTGTTAAATAAGATTTCTATTTTAAACAAAGAGATTAATGAGCTCAAAATTGAAAATGAGACTTTAGGATTAATCGATGCTAATTTATCATGCATAACTTGCTCATCACATGATAATGCATCCATACTTTCATCTTGCTCATCATGTAAATCATTTGAAAAAGAGGTTGAGGATTTAACAAACACTCTTTCAAAATTTACCTTTAGAAGAGACAACTTAAATGTGTTACTAGGTAAACAAAGATGTGTTTTTTAAAAAGCCGGTTTAGGGTATAATCCCAATAACAAACGAAAGTTTCTCAAGAATCTATTTGTTTCCTCAAGTACATCAAGTAGCTCCTTCATCAAATGCTTTCATTGTGGGAGGAAAGGGCATAATGCTTCTACATGCAATGTTAGGAAGAACTTGAACACCAAGGTTGGGACTAAAATGATTTGGGTCCCTAAAGGCACCTTTCCTAAAACTAACACACAAGGACCCAAGAAAATTTGGGTACAAAAGTCAAAAATTAAAGTGTGTTGTAGGTGTGCTTGAAAGGCCAAGAATTGACTTTGGATATCTTGAAAAGTGGCTGCTCCAAGTACAAAACTAGAAAATATTTCAAGCTCTCTTTCTTGTCTTCGAGAAGCTTGGACTTGCAACCTTTGGTAAAATGGAAACTTAGTTTATGCTTCTCTAGCTTAATTTCTTGAAAATATCTTTACATGTCTCAAATATGCTAGATTAGTTTGCTTCTTGTTTGAAATAACATATTTGATGAAATATCTTTGAACTTACCTTTTTGGATCATTCATGCACTTAATTTTTGATGCATAACTTATCACTTTTGCTACATAAAGTCATAATCTTCTGCATAATATATTTTCTTGATGCATAATCTCAATATTTGTTGCATAAAATTGTTAATTTGCTACATAATATGTCATTTTGCTTCACAAATTACCTTGTTTTAATCGTTTTCGAATCCAATACTAACTTGAGAGTCGGAGGTTTCCCTAAGTTTGTTTTGAAGATACTCCATCATGACTAAGTCCTCCATGTCGCTCAAAATTCACCAATCGTGTTAAAGTAGTTTGATCCTTGACAAAGGTGGTGATTTTGCAAGAACATATGTTTTGGATCAAGAGCTGGTCAGTTTTTATGCCTACATGAGGTTTGGAATTGATTTGGGATGTTTTGGAACTATCTTAGAAGCTTTGGAATTGATCCTCCACTGTTTGAAGTGTAAAAACTGAATTTAACAAGCTTGTAATCGATTACAGGACCTTTGTAATCTATTACAAAGGTCTGTCAAGCGTCCTAAGCAAAGTCAGAGAGCATGTAATCGATTACACACACTATGTAATCGATTACAACATTTTCAGAACGCACGTAATCGATTACACTCATATTGTAATCGATTACAAGGTTCCCAGAGAGCGTGTAATCAATTACACACCCAATGTAATTGATTACACTGGGGTTTTAAAAGGGTCTCAGACGCGCGAACAACTATTTTTGGCCTGTAACTCATCCTTTCTCTCTCTAGCCTCACAAAACCCTCTCCAAAATTTTATTCTTTCTCTCTCAATTCTTGCCCAAATCACACCATTCCACCTCCATTCTACTCAGATTTCTCCTCTCCACTAAATCCCAAACTAATTTCCTGCAAAAATCCCCAAAATTCTTTCCCCATCTCCTCTCACGTGTGTCTTTTCACTCTAAACACTAACTAACGAATTCTCACCATTTGCTCCCTTCCTCCACCACCAAACACTTTCCCTCCACCTTCCTCACCATTCATTCTCTCTCATTCCTCTACAATGCTAGAATCCTCCAAGCGCACCAAGAGAGCAAGAACAGGGGTCTCGGTGGAAACATCCTCTAGCGCTCCTCCACTCACCATTCCTGGACTGGACCTCATGCGACACTTCTCCACCACCAAGAAAGTATATTTGTTCCAAAAAAAATTTCAGTTGAGGAAGATCATATCACCCAGGTATCTCACTCAGAATTTTTGCTCTAGTGCCCTGGAAAGCTTTAGAATGATAGAAAGACTAGGATTGCTTGATTTCCTTGGTATTCAGAAGGATATATACCTGGACTTAGTTAGAGTGTTTTATGCTAATTTAAAATATGAGGATGAATGTTTGATCTCTGAGGTGAAAAAGAAACAGATAAGAGTCAATAAGGATTTATGGTATAGGCTGACTCAATTGACCTTTGATGATGTAAATTTCTGTGAGGGTATAAATATGTGGGGAGATGAGTACAAATTTAAGGCTGCATTGATTTCATTGCTGAGGGCCGGATATGCGATTCCTAGAGGTAAACAGAGGGTGATGACCACTGGGTTAACTACAGAAAATAGAGTGTTGCATTACCTTGTGGCTAGGGGATTGGTCCCCTAAGGGAGGTAACTACTCCTAGGTTCTCAAGGACGATGTGCTGACTTTATAGGCAATGAATACTGACCGACCAATCAACTGGGCCTATTATGTTATCCAGCACATGTTGGAATCCCGAAAGAAAGCACATGCTCTGCCATATGTCATGCTGGTAACAACCACTCTAGAGCATTTCCACATTCCTTTGTTGGGAGAGACAAAGGACACTAGTTCCAAAGGACCACAATCCATTGGTGTGCATACTTTGCACAAGCTTCAGCTGAGGAAGGTTGACGAGAAATAGTATTACCTCATTCATGGGAACTATGGTCACATTCCTCATTAGGCTGAGGATGAAAAAAAAAGAAATCCAGTAGCTTTGGAACTGTTACTATAGGAGATGCGCAGCTTGAGAACGGAAATGGATTACATCGAGCAGAAGGCTGATCATCAAGGATTAGAGTTGGCTTATATTCGTTCCTTGCTGGAAGGATCTGGTTTTGCACAGAGGAAAGATGCCAGTGCTCTCACCTTCTCTGTTGCCTTCCTGCTCCTCTATCATATGCTACTCTTTCTGGTGTTGCAGCTACTGTTCCTAATGATAACAAGGAGATTCTTGGCTCCGAGGATGATCTTGACATAAATGATGATGATGTCGACCTTGATGATATGGCAGCTGATTCTAACAGTGACAGCGAGGCGGCGGAGTGACATGGGACTTAGTCTTGATGATCTATCCTTACATTTTGCCTAATCATTAGCTATCTTTACTTTTATAATTTTGTATATCACTCTGGATAATTTTTTATCTTAATGTTTATAAAATTTGATCAATGCATTTACTATTGGTTTGTTGATTATACTTTGATATTAATCTGAATGGGTTAAAATGATCATACTATGTTGTTCTCTGTTGATGGTATGACTGGTTTTACGGGCTAATCTTGCTAAATATTGATGAAATGCTCCTGAAATTCATATACACGGTTAGTATTATACTACAAAACCTGAATGCTTATGTCTTTTTGATAATGCCAATGGGGGAAAGATTAGGCATATACCTTGCATGAGTACGGGGGAGTATTTCTTCATACAAATCACTTATCCTATCTCATGCATAAACTACGGGGGAGAGTTGCACCTAAATCTCTGATATATATAAATGTATATGCTACTCCCTAAATCTCTTATATAAATGCATATGTTACTCTCTTTTTCCTATGTTATTTTGTCATCATCAAAAAGGGAGAGAATGTGAATGCTTATGTCTTGAAGCGTATTAATGAAGTTTTTGATGATAACAAAGTCAAGATGAAGACCAAGATCAAAATAGGTATATTTGGTATAGGTTATAGGTCTTGGAATATCAATATAAAATGCTCTCAATATATCCCAACTATCTCCAAATGGTTTTTGAAAGATCTTTTATAAATCAACTTAAAGTTCAAAGTTCCTGTTTTAAAGAAATGTTAATTTTAATCTTGGTTTTTGTAACTTAAATGCACATATTAAACAAATCCAAGTTTTTCTAAATTAGAAATGGCCATCAAGCTTCATTGGTCTTGAAAAATGTTTTAAGGGCCATTGTAATCGATTGCATAGTGCTTGTAATCGATTACAAGTCAAACAGAGGCATTGTAATCGATTACATTGATGTTGTAATCGATTACAAGCATGACAGAAGCCATGTAATCGATTACATTGATATTGTAATCGATTACAAGTCAAGCAAAGGCCATGTAATTGATTACATAGAGGTTGTAATAGATTACATCCTACCCAGATAGCTAAGAACACATTCAAACAGCCATGTAATCGATTACATAGAGTGTGTAATCGATTACAACTGGTATAACATTGGCCAACGATTATTTTATTAGCATTTAATGTTGCCCATTAATACACCCAATGGCTCCTTTGATCAAAAATAGCATAAATACATGTCTTGGGTCATCATTAATGGCTAACCAACAACTTGAAACATATTTCTATCACTCTAATTCGTGAATCAATCCTTGAATCATTTGTGCTCTGTTTTGACAACAATTTGAGATATTATTGAAGAGCATTCTAGGGCTTCAATTTGTATATTCACTCTTGAGAGAGTTTCAATTCATCTACACTTTGGTTAAGTTGTAAAAAGGGTGAGATATCCCCTAGAGAATAGGGTGAGGTATCCCTTATTTGTAAAGAGGGTGAGGAATCTCTCAAAGTTGTAAGGGTAAGGTATCCCTTGTTAGTAAAAAGGGTGAGGTATCCCTCGAGATTGTAAAGGGTGAGGCATCCCTTGAAGTTGAGGCTCAAGCACAAAGGGTGAGGTATGGCAAGGTGCGGTGAGTGCTCTATTGTATAAAGGTTACAAGCACCTGTTGAAACTTGAAGATATAGTAAAAAATCTCGAGTGATTGCTTGAGGACTAGATGTAGGCCACAAGTGGATATGTGGATGAACTAGGATAAATCTTGTGTTTGATCTTCTCAACTCTATCTTTTTACATTTGTGCTTGATGAGCGATGTCGTACTCACCTCAAAATAGAATAGGATTTAAATGGAATATAGCATAGTGCATAACCTAGGTCATCTCCCAAGGATCAATTTGGATTTCTCAAGCATATTAGAAATTATCAATAAGTAGGGGGTTTTGTTCATCAAGTAACAGAGTGCAAATTCAATAGTAATTAGGAATAAATTCAAAACTAGAAACACCAATCCAAGGTCTTCAATTCAAGTGGCAGAATAAATCATAGTTCAAAGAGAGTAAAATTCTTTATGCAATTACCTCTATTAATTCGAATTCAACTAGATAATAACCTAGAATTTGATTAACTAAAACAGAATCACAATCGCAATTCTTGATTAAGATTGAATTAAAAACAATTTCGAATTAACATAGATTACCAATCGATGATCTATTCTGCATTAAATTCAGATTAATCAATCCAAATCTATCTTCAATATATGAAAATATAATCATAAATCAATTGAATAAGGAGAAGAGGAGAGAACACAATCAGAAATCACAATTAAACAAAAGAACTCAAAACTCTAACCACAATCATTGAATTCCTTGGATTGCTTGGATCTTTAGCCTTCCATGGCCATCACCATTGAAAAGATACAGATCAAAGAAAAGAGAAAAACAAAATAGAGAAAACGAAAAGAGAAGAAAAAAGGGTTTCTTGATTCCAATCGTAAAACTCCAAAATCAGGATTCAAAAAGAGGTCTATTTTTTGTATTCTGCCTTAACCTATTTGTAACTAAAAATCATTCTATGATTCCTAATCTAACCCTGGCCCAAACTGTAGCCCTCTAAATAAGCTTTTCAGAGACATATAATTTGCCTTATTTGGGTTTAAATTGAGAGAGTTAAGCCCAAATCAGTGAGGGAATGTCCAAGCTTTATGACAGCAACAGTGTCCTAACTTCGAGACTCAATTTCGCCTTACATCCAGCTGAATTAGAAAAACTACATTAGATTCAAAATTGTGTATCTTTGTCTCAGCTTTCAGGAGACACCAAGATCATCCAAATATAATATTTATAGCCCAAGATATGGCCTGTACAAGATAGAAAGGTCAAAATAAGTTAAATTTTGAAAATTAATAAAGCTTTTACAACTAAGCTCAATGAGGCCCAATCATCTAAAACTCACCCACAAACATAATATTGAATACAATTATCATCAATTAGGCCAAATATAAAGCAATAATGAATGCCTCAAAATTGATTGATCAAATTCCCCCATACTTGAACTTTTGCACTCCCGGGCAAAATACAAAAGACCAAAACTAGGGAATAAAGAAAAACAAATGCAAGAATGCAAGAAAAGTAAAAACTCAAAAATTAAAAACTCTAAAAGACTCAAATTCCAATGACATTCAAGTATGCAAAAGCTTACAAGCAACAGGAGCAATAGAAGATTCAAGAGAACAAAACACCCATGAATTAAAATTTCTTTATATCTCAAACCAACAAGCAAGGTAGCTTCAACTTGAAAAGCGTGAATCAAGAATAAAAGATCCTCACAAGATACACTCTTAATACCTCAAGTGTTTACAAGGTAAGTATTTCACTCAATTCAACTCATGAATGATTGCACTACCATAAGCTTGCTTCTCTTCTACTTCTCCACTACTCAAAACACATGCACACAAAAATCAAGAGGACTTTGTTCAAGGTTGTAATGAGGTCAAGGTAAGGGAAGGAAACAATATGGATATGGCAAAATAAATACCAAAGAGAATGAAAGAGCATTGTGAAGGAACTCAAATGACAAGTAACAAATATGAAATTTTATCCCCCAACTCCAAATAATGCACATTCTCCTTTACAAATTTCCTTCTCTTCTTTTTTCTTTCACAACCTTTCTTGAATTTATTCTTTTTCTTTTCTTCTCTTTCTTTTTTTTTTCTTTTTCTTAATTCTATTTTTCTTTTCATTTTTTTTAAATTTCACCAAACATCTTACACATTGCACATCAAAGTACACAACTCCCACACTTGAACATCAAAAGAGCTCCTCCAATGAAAATGAACCAATGCTCTCCTATTCCCTAAGGTAAAGGTAAAAACATGATTTTTCACATAAGGCACAAAATGAGCTAAAACAAAGAATAGGCAAGTAGGCTCAAGGGGGTTAAACAAAGGAAAGTGATGCAAGGTTAGCTATTTGGCCAAAGTAGTTAATCAAGAAAGAATGCCTCATTCATGTTCATGCATACAAGTGAAAAAAATGTAGCCTCAAAAAGAATTTAAGCAAGTTCTAGAGTGATCAAATGACATGAGTGAAAATCACACAAGAAAAAAGAGAATGGTGCAAATGTTAAATCCACCAATAGGCTCAAAATCTCACAAGGTATGCATCTATCAAACTTGATCCACCAATTCAAACATTCACCACCAAGCAAATTAAATTCAAGAAGAAAGAAAATTTATTCAATCATGTTATGAACCTTGAATTCCAATTATCAACTTTACAAACCTCAAAACATCATTGGAAAGCAACTCAAAACACACTTGGGCCCTTTTTTTTTAACAGAAAATAGAATTAAAAGAAGAAAACAAAAACAAAAATAGCAAAATAACACAAAATACAAAAACAAAAAATAGAAACAGAAAATGAAAATGAAAATGAAAAATAGAAATAGAAAACAAAGAAAATAGAAACAATAGAATTTGTATGACAAAGAAAAATAGAAAATAGCAAAAATAGAAACATAGAAATTTGTATGACCGCAAAAAAAGAAAATAGCAAAAATAGAAACAAAGAGAACAATGAAATGAAAACAAAAATAAAACAAAAAATAGCAAAATAGAAAAAATAGAAAAACAGAAAAACATAAACAAGAAAACAAAAACAAGAAAATTCCCTCCCCCACACTTAAATCACACATTGTCCTCAGTGGCAACACAAATCAAAAGATAAGTAGACAAGTGAAATAAAAGAGCAAGAGGAAGAGAACACCCTCATCAATGTGGAAAGATTTACACTTGGGGAAAGGTGGGCTTGTCTAAGGAGAGCTCCTCCACAAGTGCGGAGTGCGTGGGGCTCTCAAGAAAAGGCTTAAGACGGTGCACATTAACCTTGAAACTCTTGTTGGTAGCTTCATTTGAAATCTCCACTGCACCATAAGAAAAAATGTTAGTGACAACAAAAGGACCATCCCACCTAGAATGGAGCTTACCGGACATGAGTTTAAGGTGAGAGTTGAACAAAAGCACTTTTTGGCCAATGGAGAACTCCTTTCGGGAAATCATCTTGTCATGTAAATGCTTAGTCTTTTCCTTATAGATCTTGGAATTCTCATAAGCCTCCAAACGAAGTTCCTCAAGTTGTTGCAATTGAAGCTTCCTCTCTGAACTCGCTTGGTCAAAAGCTAAGTTGCAACTCTTCACTGCCCAGTATGCACGATGCTCTATCTCCACTGGAAGGTGGCAACTTTCACCAAAGACAACCCTAAAGGGAGACATCCCTATAGGCGTCTTGTAAGCAGTACGATGAGCCCAAAGAGCATCCTCCAACCGGCGGCTTCAATCCTTCCTATTTGGTTGAACCATCTTCTCCAAAATCTGCTTTATCTCTCGGTTAGAAACCTCGGCCTGCCCGTTAGTTTGGGGATGATATGCTGTAGATACTCTATGCACAACCCCATACTTCCGAAACAAGGCCTCCATAGTCCGGTTACAAAAATGAGTCCCTTGGTCACTAATGATAGCGCGAGGCACTCCAAACCTGCAAAATATGTTAGACCTGACAAAATCCACAACAACTCGAGCATCATTAGTCCTGGTGGCCTTGGCTTCCACCCATTTAGAAATATAATCAACCACAAGCAAAATATAAGCAAAACCAAAAGAAACAGGGAAAGGGCCCATAAAATCGATACCCCAAACATCAAAGACTTCGCAGAAAAGAATGGGCTGCTAGGGCATCTCCTGCTTGCGAGTAATGGCCACTTCTGCTCTCTGGCACTGCTCACAAGTAGTGAAAACCTGATGCGCATCTCTGAAGATGGTGGGCCAGTAGAATCCAGAATCCAACACCTTCCTAGCTGTCCGCTGTGGTCCAAAGTGTCCTTCGACTGGAGAGGCATGACAAAAATGAATAACTGACTGGATCTCATGGTCAGGTATGCATCTGCGAATCACCTGGTTACTACAAAATTTCTACAAATATGGGTCATCCCAAACATAATATTTAGCATCACTCTTAAGCTTAGCTCTCTGTGATCTAGATGCATGAGGGGGAAAAACAGATGCAACCAAGTAATTAACTAAATCAACAAACCAATGGGAAAGTAAGGTGTCATGCAGCTGCATAAGCTGCTCATCTGGAAAATCATCTCTGATAGGAGAAGGGTCAACAACTCCTTCAATCCTGCTCAAATGATCCGCCACCAAATTCTCTGCGCCACTCATATCTCTAATCTCTACATCAAACTCCTGGAGAAGCAACATCCATCTAATCAATCGAGGCTTCGAATCTACCTTCTTCAACAGGAACTTTAAGGCTGCATGATCAGTAAAAATAACCACTTCAAAGCCAAGCAAATATGATCTAAACTTATCAAGTGCAAATACAATAGCAAGCAACTCTTTCTCAGTGGTGGTATAATTAGCCTGGGCAGCATCTAAAGTCCTGGAAGTGTAGGAGATGACATGAGGCAGCCTGCCAATTCTCTGGGCAAGGACAGCTCCCACTGCATAGTTAGATGCATCACACATGAGTTCAAAAGGGAGTGTCCACTCGGGTGGCTGAATGATGGGAGTGGTGGTCAGAGCTATTTTGAGGCAATCATAAGCCTCTCTACACTTGTCATCAAAATCAAAGACCACATCTTTCTGCAACAAGTTGGACATTGGAAGGGCCTTTTTACTGAAATCTTTAATGAACCGCCTGTAGAAACCTGCATGGCCAAGAAAAGAACGAACCTCTCGCATGCAAGAGGGGTAAGACAATTGGGAAATAACATCAATTTTAGCAGGATCTACCTCTATACCCTTCCGAGAGATCACATGGCCTAAAACTATGCCCTGTTCTACCATAAAATGACACTTCTCATAATTAAGAACAAGGTTAGTCTCAATGCATCGATGCAAAACTTTATTCAAACTGTCCAAACAGGCATCAAAGGAGGAACCATAAACAATAAAATCATCCATGAATACCTCAATGTAATCCTCTAAAAAGTCTGAAAAGATACTTACCATGCATCACTGGAAAGTTCCAGGGGCATTGCATAGGCCGAAGGGCATCCTCCTATAAGAAAAAGTGCCAAAGAGGCAGGTGAATGTAGTCTTCTCCTACTCCTCTGGTGCTATGTGGATCTGGAAATAACCTAAAAAGCCATCAAGAAAATAGTAGTAAGATTTTCCAGCCAAACGCTCAAGCATCTGATTAAAAGGCAAAGGAAAATGATCCTTTCTGGTCGCTTGGTTGTGCCGCCTGTAATCAATACAAACTCTCCAGCTACTCTGCACTCTAGTGGGAATCAGTTCATCGTAATCATTTTTCACTACTGTGATTCCTGACTTCTTTGGAACCACTTGAACTGGACTCACCCAAGCACTATCTGATATAGGATAGATGATGCCAGCTTGCAGAAGCTTGGTCACCTCCTTCTTTACAACATCTAGGATAAAAGGGTTGAGACGCCTCTGTGGTTGTCTCACGGGCTTAGCACCATCCTCAAGTAGTATCCTATGCATGCACATGGAAGAACTAATGCCACGAATGTCAGCCATGGTCCATCCGATAGCTCTCTTATGCTTCTTCAGGATTTGCAACAACCTCTCCTCCTGCTCAGCATGGAGGTTAGTAGAAATGATCACTGGCAGCTTCTTATCATCCTCTAAGTATGCATACTTAAGGTGTTGTGGAAGTTGCTTAACCTCCAGTGTAGGTGGCTGAACTACAGATGGAAGTATCCTGGTGGTAGGAACTGTGTCTACAACCTGTAACCCTACACAGTCCAAACTGCTGCATCCTAACTCCATGGAATTTGCAGCTACACCACCATCAAACTGTTCAGAACCTGTAAATTTGCATCAAAATCTGCATCAAAATCATCATATAAACAGGATGCAATCTCAGTACAAACACTGCACATTTCAGACTCAATACAAGTAGAACAAGTGTAAATATCATCAAAATCATCAAAATCTGGGAAATCAACAGCAAGGAACTCAGACAGGTTATCATCAACTATATCAACTAGCAAATCTATATGAAAAACAGAATGCTCCTCCATGGGGTGCTTCATGGCATCCAAAATGTTAAATCTGACCACACTATCTCCAAACTCCATGGAAAGAGTGCGTACGGGCATCAATCTTGGTTCGGCGTTTTGAGGAAGGGTCTCCAAGAATGATGGGAGCCTTCTGGATTCAGATTCTCCATTCATATCCAAAATATAGAAATCTGCAGGAAAGATCAAATCATTAACTCTAACAAGGACATCTTCAATGAGTCCAGCAGGGTATGCATTACTCTTGTTTGCCAACTGAATGATAACTCTTGTATTCTGTAAAGGTCCAAGGGAAAGAAAGTTAAACACAGACATAGGCATAACATTAATTGAATCACCTAAATCCAACATGGCATTTTCGAATTTGCTATTGCCTATGGTACATGGAATAGTAAAAATCCCTAGATCCTTGCATTTTTGAGGCATTGTAGGCTGAATAAGTGCAGACACATTTCTCCCCATACTAGTTTTCTTATTTCCCTTTAACCTCCTTCTGTGAGTGCACAGGTCCTTAAGAAACTTAGCATATCTTGGAATTTGTTTGATTGCTTCAATGAGAGGAATGTTCACCTCAACCTTCCTAAAAGTCTCCAAGATCTCCCTATCTGTGTCAGTCTCAAAAGTCTTCTTAAGCTGCACGACCCTCTGAGGGAATGGTAGTGGGACGGACTGCTCTTGCTCATTAGTAACTACACCAGGAGTGGGGACAGAATCTGTTTTCTTTATTGTGCTGCTACATGGAATTTCTGGTATGACATGCTGCTCCTTACTCTCCTTATCTAATCCATGTTGCAACCTACAATTTGGTGCATCAATAGCTTTACCAGATCTGAGAGTGATGGCACTCATATTTCTTGGATTCACCACAGTTTGTACAGGCAACTTGTCAGAATCTTGTGTCTATAATTGGTTCATTGAACTAGCAAGCTGTCCAATCTGGTTCTCCAAATTCTAAATGGTAGCTTCTGTTCTCTGCTGGAACTGCAAGTTGTTCACTGCCATTTACTTCATCAATTCCTCTAAGGTTGGCTCAGATTTAGGAGGTACTATAGTAAGCTGCTGCATATTCTGTTGCTGTTGCAGGAAAGGTGGCTGATATGGTCTACTGGAACCTGCAGTGGATTGGAAAGGGATCTGCTGCTGCTGCCTAAATTGAGTAGGGACAGATGATGTAGAGTTATTCCCCCACCTCAGATTTGGATGATTTCTTCAGCCTGGGTTATATATGTTGGAGGACAGATCATAACTTTGTTGTTCTTCTTCTTGAGAGGCCGTTGTTATAGATATTTGTTTGTAGGCCTGTGGGGTACCATCGTGTCACCTCTTGTAGTGTAGGACAGAATCTCATGGGATGATCGCAGAAGTGCAGATGCCATATACTCTGGCAAGAACTACTGCAACAGGCTGCTGGTGCTGATTCACAGCCAGTTATCGCACCAAGGATGCAAGATCATCAATTTTGTTTTCCAATTTCCTATGATCTGCAGAATAGGCAGCTTCAATTTCGTGGACACATCTAGTCAACACCACTGAGTTACTTTTAGTACCAAATTGTTGGGAATTAATGGCCATATTCTCAATCAGATTCCTTGCAGCCATAGGAGTCTTGTCTACCAATACCCCTCCACTAGCAGCATCAACCATACTCCTATTCATAGGAAGCAGACCTTTATAAAAATACTGGATGAGTAACTGGTCACTGATCTGATGGTGAGGACAACTTGCACACATCTTCTTAAACCTCTCCCAGTATTCATATAATGTCTCTCTGTCAAATTGCCTAATGCCACATATTTCTTTTCTGATTGAGGCGCTCTTGATGCAGAAAGAATTTCTCCAAAAACACTTCTTAAGATCATTCCAAAGACACATGACGAAACTTGGATGCAAATAGTACCAAATTCCTTAGCAAAGATCCTGTAAGGAGAAAGGAAATGCTCAAAGTTTAATGTCATCTTCTAGAATACCTTGAGGCTTCATAGTCGAACACACAATGTGAAATTCCTTAAGATGCTTATGAGGGTCCTCACCTGCATGACACTGAACTTAGGCAACAAATGAATTAATCCAGATTTAAGTTCAAAAGGAGCATCAACATCAGGATACTGAATGCATAAAGACTGATATGTAACATCAAAAAAGAAGCTCTTTCAAGGTTCTTTCATCCATAATATTAGTGTTCTCGGTAGAATCAATGACGTAATGCACGCATTAATCGAAAATTCAGATGCGAGAATCACTATTATGATGACTATGTGTAGAAAATTCAGATGCAGAATCACTATTATGATGACTACTTCTTATATGCTCATCAAGTGCAGAATCAATCCTATGAGACCTATGCAAGGAATGAAAAGTCCTATCTATCTCAGGATCAAAAGGATGCAATATACCAGGGTTAGACCTAGTCAGGAAAACTCAAAAACACAAAATCAGGCAAAATTGACTATCAAACAGCAAAAATGCACCAAAATAAATCTAATTGACCTATCAAATGATTTTTAAAAATTATGGGACCACCACACACTAAAAACTACTCAAAAAAGGAACTTAAAAATACAATAAAAAATCTTCAAAAATTAAAAAAGTGGTCTAAACGATGGAATTTGGCTTAAAAATGAGTGACCTTAGTTAATACTAAGCCTTTCTTAAAATGACCTTTTCCTTCAAAGGAACAAGTTTCAGCCCAATCTAAATTTAGGTCCTTTTTCCAGAAATTATAAAACTTCCCAGAAACCTTACCAAATGATGGAAATTAGCTAAAATCTGAGTACCTGATCCTTAAAGGGATCACTTTGCTCCAAATGATGTTTTACCCTTGGAGACCAAATTTCAGCTCAATCAGAGTTGGCCAGATTGCACTTTGTTCTCCCCTACACCAGAAATTAGGAAAAGAGTGCTAGCAGTGTATGAAACAATGGTAAGAAGCTAGTAACACGCCCAAAATGAATGCATAACACTCACAATGAGGTCTTGTAATGCAATTGGAAATAAGATCAACAAAAGGATGGTCAATAGCAGCAAAAGTCAATGGAACAGTAACAATGCAAAAACAATGAAGAATGGGCGGGCAGAATGGGCGTAATGAGCGTTAATCAGTAGCAAAAAAAAAATAAAAATAAAAAAATAAAAATAAAACAGCAAAATGCACTTAAGGAATTCCAGCAAAGTTGATCACGAGTACAGAAAAATTAACAGCAAATAGGAACTCCTAATAAACCTAAGAAACCGAAAATAGATCCCCGGCAACGGCGCTAAATTTTGATGAGCGATGTCATACTCACCTCAAAATAGACTAGGATTTAAATGGAATATAGCATAAGCTTAGTGCATAACCTAAGTCATCTCCCAAGGATCAATTCGGATTTCTCAAGCATATTAGAAATTATCAATAAGTAGGGGGTTTTGTTCATCAAGTAACAGAGTGCAAATTCAACAGTAATTAAGAATAAATTCAAAACTGGAAACACCAATCCAAGGTCTTTAATTCAAGTGGCAGAATAAATCATAGTTCAAAGAGAGTAAAATTATTTATGCAATTACCTCTGTTAATTCGAATTCAACTAGATAATCACCTAGAATTTGATCAACTAAAACAGAATCACAATCGTAATTCTTGATTAAGATTGAATTAAAAACATTTCGAATTAACATAGATTACCAATCGATGATCTATTCTGCATTAAATTCAGATTAATCAATCCAAATCTATCTTCAATATATGAAAATATAATCATAAATCAATTGAATAAGGAGAAGAGGAGAGAACACAATCAGAAATCACAATTAAACAAAAGAACTCAAAACTCTAACCACAATCATTGAATTCCTTGGATTAATTGGATCTTTAGCCTTCCATGGCCATCACCATTGAAAAGATACAGATCAAAGAAAAGAGAAAAACAAAATAGAGAAAATGAAAAGAGAAGAAAAAAGGGTTTCTTGATTCCAATCGTAAAACTCCAAAATCAGGATTCAAAAAGAGGTCTATTTTTCGTATTCTGCCTTAACCTATTTGTAACTAAAAATTATTCTATAATTCTTAATCTAACCCTAGCTCAAACTGTAGCCCTTTGAATAAGCTTTTCAGAGACATATAATTTGCCTTATTTGGGTTTAAATTGAGAGAGTTAAGCCCAAATCAGTGAGGGAAGGTCCAAGCTTTATGACAGCAACAGTGTCCTAACTTCGAGGCTCAATTTCGCCCTGAATCTAGATGAATTAGAAAAACTACATTAGATACAAAATTGTGTATCTTCGTCTCAGATTTCTGGAGATACTAAGATCATCCAAATATGACATTTGTAGCCCAAGATATGGCCTGTACAAGACAGAAAGGTCAAAATGAGCTAAATTCTGAAAATTAATAAAGCTTTTGCAACTAAGCTCAATGAGGCCCAATCATCTAAAACTCACCCACAAACATAATATTGGATACAATTATCATCAATTAGGCTAAATATAAAGCAATAATGAATGCCTCAAAATTGATTGATCAGTGCTTTAATCTTATATGCTTGTTTGAATACTTTCTATCTTGTCTTATTTATTTTTGAGTGAGTTATTCAATCTCGTTTATCTATTCATTTCAATTAATTAATAGCTTCAACGAAAATAGATAATCAAGTGTTTTGTGAAAGATATGCGAAAATATTTTATAAACTCAATTCACCCTCCTCTTAAGTATATTGAGGCCACTTAGTAATAAAACCTGATTGCCAAGCTCAATCATTTTCTCCTTAGTCTCCAACTGAGCGGCCTCAAACTTAGCCACTTTCTCCTATAGGAGCTTGTTGTCAAACTCTAGCACAGACATATTTTTCATGTCCAAGGTCTTCTCCAGGTAATGAATCATGGAGGCACACTAGTACTGGGCCTTTTGTAGATGCAAGAAGAGTTCAAAGGAAGAAGACATTGAAGTGCCCCCAAGCGTCAAAGGCCTTACTCCAAATGGAAGCATAAAAGAGGATGGAGAGGCCTTGGTCAAATCAATGATCCCCTACCCACTGGACTGGGTGAAGGATTTATGGACATCCTCGACGATTGAATGCGAAGGAGCTGCAAGGGGCATGACCTCGGAGGTCTGAGTCTTCTCTAGTAGATTCTCTTTAGCCTCCTCGCGCTCCTTGTGCTTCTTCCCTTTGCCTTTATCAGTAAGAGTGGAGGGGTCGTAGGATAAGTTCCCCTTAGACCCACTAGTGGTACCACTCTAAGCCTTCCGAACCTTAGAGTTGATCTCAGTGGCTTTAGAGTTAGTGGCCTCTGAAGCTTCCCTCGCAGCAGCTACCAAAGCTTCCTTTTGTTCTTCCTCTGGGCTCTCCTCAGAGCATGAACATCACCGGCATCTATCATACTATCTACGAAAGCAACATAAAAATGGAGTTAGAAACTTTGAAACAATTACATAGTAAGAAAAAGCATTCTAAAGACATAAAGCATAGATGATGGCACCTGTGACATCAAACTCACTCAAATACCCCTTGATTTCCTTAGAGGACTAGTTTATTAACTTGGCACACTAAAAGTTGTCAGACTTATTAGTCATGGCAATAAAGAAGTTGAAGATGGTGTGCTCAACCTCTGATATCCGCTTGTACTTAGTCTGGACTTGTGCCTTGTACAAGAAGTCCTTATTCCAGTACAAGTAGACGTGAGGGTTGTCGCTTTCCCCTATGAAAAATGGATTTTAAGGCCCTTTATCCAAGAGTTTGAAATGCCTCTCCTTGAAGTCTTTGTAGGACTCATTATATAGCTTGAAGCACTTCTACCCAACATGGTTGTTGATAGTGACCTACGTCGGCCTGCTCCTTCCCGTTGAGACCAATATGTCGAACATGTAGAAGAAGAGGTCAACCATCGGCTTCACCTCAAAGTGCTGGGGTATGATCTCGAAGGACCGAATATATACCCAATTGTTAGGGTGAAGTTGGGCAGGGGCCGCTTGAACCCAGTTCAAGATTTTTGTGTAGAACTCGGAGAATGATAGCATGATCCTGAGCTTAGTGAAAAGGGTCTTATACATATACATATACGGAGGACCCGATCATGGTAGGCTACAAATGTGTTTATCCTCAACACAAGGGTGCACAAGGTAGTCGTCCTCTGTTATTCTGTCGATGATCAGCTTCATATAAAGATAGAGATTCGCAGTACTCTAATGGATGTCGATAAAAGAGGGGATCCCTAAGGGCTCGTAATGAACCCAATAGTACTTCCTCGCATCGGGAGGCGATGGAAACTACTTCTTAAGTTTATTTACAGTTAGCTTTGCCCTACCCATTATATCAGAAGCTAGAGCCTGATACCTATAGAGGGTAAAGAGCTATCAGAATCATTGCTTATGGAGCTAAGCATTCTCTCCAGGTTAGTCACGATCTCGAAGTACGAGCAACACCCTAAGAGAATGACCCTTATCCCAAAACTCTCTGCAACCTCTCTATCTTGAGCATAGAGCTTGACAGTTTAGGGAGGCTTCTGTCCTTTCAAGGCAAAAGTACCCCTTGGGGCCCCTCTATGTGGCAGTTGGCACGACAGAGACCGCGACAAAGAGGGCGACTACTCTAGAACTTCCAAAAAAGACCCTTCTTCTCCTTCATTCCCCAGCACCCTATTTCTAACCATGAAAGCAAGAAACAAAAAAGAAGAAAGAAATTTGGGGTACTTGGAGAAGGAAGAGGAAGGGTTATACATAGGGGAGGAACCCATCGGAAGTTATGAGTCGTCACAGCAAAGCAATGGGAAACTTGAAAAATGAGATGGTTTGCTAGACAAGAAAGGCAAAATAAGGTTTTTTGAGAGAAAAATGTGAAGGAGAGTAAAATGGACCAAAAAACTAAACGTTGAAGTATAGGTATGTCTCTATCAACTAGCAATCACCAGAATAAATCAAATGTATATAATGACTTTCGTATGAGCTTATCCAAAAGGGTTTGCCTCCCTTCAAACATGACTTATTTAATACTGCACTATATTTCCCACAAAGCATCAAGGAAAAGACTACCATGGGAATTAGAGAGCCGATGAACCCACCCCTTAGTGGTAAGGGAAAAAAGTTCGAATGCACTATGAAACCAAGTTTCTTCTAGAGATGGTTGGTCACCGAGCAATCTTAAAAGTAGTGGAGTATGGTCTTATCATAGAGTTGACAACTACTACACATAGCAATGTCGTAAGGTGATGGCAAAACCATAATCTATTCGTAGGAACAACATCATGTAGCATAAGCCATACTAGAAGCTGAACTTTTTCAAGTGATGATAATTTCCATATTCAAGCCATGACTTAGTGGACAAGTCCCTGCGATTCATAATGATAAGCCATTAAGGCAGACATATAGCCTCCAAAGGGGTGGTATTTCCAATAAAAGTGATCATCTAATGCACCAGAAATATCCAAAGAAATAATAATCATAGGTTCATAACCCCATCAAGAAGATAACTGTGTAGCAAGCTAAAGTCCTAACCAGTATCTACCTAGACATCCTTCACTCTAAGGTTAGTATTAGAAATGTTGACAAAGAGAACATAGGAGCATAGAGGGTCTCCTCCATCAAGTTATCATACCAAAAGGAAACATTCCTTGCCTTAATCCTGATGCCAAAGCCCGACTTTGAAGTTGGCAAATGCACAAGAAAATGAGGTTAAATTGTGCACCTTAAATTTTGGTATTCTCTGCAAAGTAGGCTGAGTCTACTCAACCTACCTCAAGTTGCTCACTTGGAGTTGAGAAGAGTCACAATAAGCACATAATAATGTTGAGTAGAATTACTCACGACTCTACTTAACTTGGTCAGGATATAAAAATCTGATAAACTAGTCAAAGACTTTAATGGATAAGTTCCAAAGAGTTTAATAACTAGTTTCACCATATTAAGAATGAATGTTGCAAAGATTCAAAAAACTCTTAACATGGATTCTTTATAAAAACCAATTCCTCAAATCAATTTTAATCCAAAAATTATGTTTACCTTTTGAAATCACTTTCAACAAATATAAAACAACTTCAAAACACGGTATATAAAAAAGATAAGGGAAGGAGAAGCTCAACACCAAGGTTTATCTTGTTCACCCCGAACCACTTGGGGCTACGTCTAGTCCTCTGCTCCTCATCGGGATTTTCTTCATTATAATGAATAGTCTTTATACACCACAGCCACCCGCAGCTTACACATAAGTATTCTTTGTTTCTACAACCACTCTTGGTTTCTTTGCACTTCTCACAGTGGCTAGAACAATCCATTAGCTCACTAACACTCACTATTATAGGTCCAAGTGTTTGAGATAGATTAAAGGTTTGGGTACCTCTCACAAATCACTCAAAGAGTGGATAAACCAAAAACAATACAAGAGAAAAAGTGGGTAGCTCTCAAAAATCACTAAAAGAGTGGATACACACAGTTTAAACTCAAGATAAGACACTTACAACAAGATATTTCATAAGATAGTAGCATTGGTAGGTGGAGAGGAGTAGAGTTGAGTAGAGTGTAGTACCGAAATTCAATGGTTTTTTCAAGTTCAGCTCCTCTAACCTTTCATCTTTCAAGTTTGGACCTTATTATAAGCTTTCCAAAGCTAATTGTTGCATTTCAAATGGTCCTAATGCATCAAAAGCAAAACTAACCATTACTAATTGAGCTTTTTCGTGTCTGGTGCAGTTTTGTCTTGTAGCGTCATGATTAGATTGAGTTTGATGAGTCTGCTCAACTCTTGTTACTGAGCTAAACTTTTCCAATCTTTACAAATGACTCTTTTGGATTGAACATCATAGAATGATGGATTGTCCATGATGAAAACACTGAGAAAGAGGATCCTTGGAGATGCCTTTTAATCTAGGTGCATTTTCTTGGAGTTGTGTAAGGCGAATTTGCTCAACTTCAAATTTTTGATCTTGATCAATTTGCTCATGAATTTTCTAAGTCTTCTCATGGATGTTCACAAGTTTATTGAATCTTCTCATGTGTAGATGATCTTTCCTTGTTGTTTTCCATGAGAAGACTTGCTCTTCCAGAATTCTTCATATTTTGATAAGGTTTTGTGAATTATTGAAACTTTATAGCTTGAGATAGCCTCCACTTGTAACTATGAACTTTTGAAGTCTTAGTTCTTTTTTGGTTGATTTTCTCATGCAAAGATGATTTGATCTTGTTGTTCCTTATGAGAAAGACTTGCTCTTATATTGTTCTTCACTCATTTGACATGTTCTTATGAGTTCTTCACACTTTATGACTTGAATTGACCTTGCTCAATTACTAGCTTTGAATATTGAAGCCTTGATCACTCTTCTCAAATTTGCTTCGACTCTTCTCAAGTCTTTTGTTACTCTTCTCATCACAATTGGTTATCAACCAGCCATCCACTTGATCTTCCTCATATGTTGAGCACAGGTCTGCATATAAACACTTAATAGAAACTCACAAAAACCAAGTTAATGCACTTTAAGAATCTAAGAGCAATAATAACATATATTCAAATAGTTTGTTAATTATCAAAACTCAAATCAAAGTACTCATCTAAGGGCTTTAGAGCTTACAAGCTTAAGTATAAAGCTATCACGAAGAATGAACCTCCAAACATAAGAGGAACCACGCCTACTAGGAGTATCTATCAAGTTTGTGTTTGATAAATACTTGCGTGACAAAAGTCAAACCCAAAGCTTATTTGACCCCTGCAACATTTGCCATGAAAGCTTGCCAAGTAGTGAGATGTAGGCTAACCAGGAGTTCCTGATCCCAAGACCACCATGTCGCTTAGGGAGACGTTATAGTGGCCCAATTAACAAGATGTAGGCTCCTAGCATTATCCCTTTTACCCCATATAAGAACCCTCTAATTGTGGTATCAATGGCTTCACAAGTTGCTGCAGAAAGCAAATAATTTTGCATAGTGTACACTGGAATAGAGGTGAGCACCAAAGTTTCTAAGGCAAGTTTACCGACTCTTTTAAGAAGATTAGTCTTCCAAGATTCCAAATACATGTGGACTTTCTTTAGAATATGGTGGAAATTAGCATTTTTAATTTTGCCTTTGACTAAGGGAAACCTCGTATAAGGGCCCAAGCTTGGACAAAACCGAATAAGAGAGAGACTAGCAATTTTCTCCTTGTTGCCTCTAGGAATATTATTTGAGCAAGTGACTTTAGACTTAGTTACATTAACTTTGAGGCTGGCAGCAAGCAAAATTTATTAATAATATTATAGATAATCTTGGCTTGAGAAACCTTAACTTTAGCAGACAGAAGCACATCATCCGCAAATAATAGGTGATAAATTCTTGAGCCACCTTTGGAAATTTTTATAGCGTGCCAAAAATCATCCTCAACCACTTTGAAGATAGAGAAAGATAGCTTTATAATGCATAAGATAAATAAGTAAGGTGATAATGGATTCCTTACCATAAACTGTGTCTGGAAGAAAAAGAAGGCAACTTGCTACCATTCAAAACCAAAGAATATGTGGTTGAGGTGATATAAAACATTATCAAGAGAACTCACAGAGTAGCAACAAAGTTAAAATCAAATAAACCTTCATGATAAATTTGTTTTGAAAATCATTACCTTCGTTGTCTCATTAAGAAGAATTTTATAGTTACAATTAACAAAAAATATGTCTATTAAAAAAACAAAGCATATGATTAGAAAGATTTTCTTTCTTTAATATATGATCTTATCTTGGAGTTTTCTCTGGTGTACCCAAAAATCAAAGGCCACCGTGCCCTCATAGTAAAGACAAAGAGAATTAAACATATAAAACAATGGGAATATAAGAAGAAATTGAATTAATGAGCAAAGAATTAATAAAAATGATGGAAGAAATTAACAAAAATATAATTATATTAATACAAAATACTAATAGAATTGCCAATTGTAGATGTGATAGAATGCAAAATGGAATAAATGAAATAAATAATATAAGAGATACACTTAGTAATATAAATAAAGGAAAAGAAATTGATGAAAATAAAAATTTTAAGCAAATTGAAGAAATCTTATTACAATGAGAAAATCTTTTAGAAGACGAACAAAATAATAGATACATAACAAAAAAGGATTTAGAAGATTTGTTAAAAATAGAACCAAAAAAATTAATAAAATCAGCAGAACAAATAGAACAAGAACCTTCAAAATTTTTAAAACCAATAACTTCATGGAACAAATAGAACAAGAACCTTCAAAATTTTTAAAACCAGTAATTTCATGGAGAGGATAAAAGATGAATATATAGATCTATTAAAGAAATCAAGTGAAATTGAAGAAATACAACAATTATTAGAATAATTAAAAATATTTAAAGAAGAAAATAAACAGATGCAAAACATAAAACAAATAGAAACAAACAATGAAAATGAAGAAGTAATATTAAATTATAATACTTCAGAATCTGAATCAGATTATGATGAAATATTTATGGAAAAATGAGAGTCAAGTGCTACAAAAACTAAAAGGAAATGGGAAGAATATTGGGATAAACCAGATGAATATTAGGATAAATATGAAAAAGAAACAATGTATAATCAATGATATGCTAGAAAAGATAGTAGATGGACTAGGATTCAGGAAGAATTTGAACCTCATTATGAAAGTCTTAGAGTAGGAAATAAATTAAATATTGACTGTGCAAGAAATAAAGAAGAAGTACTCTTACAATGGACTAATGAAATGATTTTATTAATTGCAACAAATGAAAGACTTAATAGATTAAACTTACTAGATATTAAAAATTTATTAATCTACAAAACAGAAGGAAATGTACAAAAATTTCTTACAAGTATTAATGATTAAACATGGTTACCATATGCAAGGACTGTAGAAAATAATCAAGAATTTGCTAAAATAATTATGGGATTAATTTATCAAAAATTTATAGGATATAATACTTTTGAACATAGAGAAGAAGCAAATAGATTTTTACATGAAAAAGCAAAAATACATTTAAATAGAATGCAAATTTGTAATATGTGTGAAATTAAAAGTTTTATATGTGAATATCAAACGTATTATTATCAGCTAGATGCAAATACAAAATGAACATATATGAATATTTTTATAGATAAATTACCATATCCACTTAATACAAAAATAAGAACTATTTGGCAAACTCAACCAATGGAAACAGCTAATACACTAGGAGGAATTATACAAATACTATATCATGAATTAAGAGAACAATACATATAGAGAGAAGCAATTAGACAATTAAATAAAGGAAGATATGCAATCATTGTGACATACCGTAAATAGAAAATCCAGAAATTATGGATGTAATCAAGCTACAAAGAAAAGAAAGTACTATAAAAGAAAACCTAGATTAAGAAAAACTTATCCTAAGAAAAAGGCTTATAAAAATACTAAGAGAAAATATTTTAGAAAGAAAAAACTAACACCAAGAAAATATTGTCCAAAAGGGAAAAAGAAATGTGTATGTTGGATATGTAATGTGAAAGGACACTATGCAAATGAATGTCCTCAAAGAAAAGATTTTAAAGAAAAAATAAAATTAATAAAAAAAGGTTTATAAAATATATAACTTGGAACCATTAGAAGAAGAAATAAGTAATACAGAAAATAGTGTATATGAGTACTCAGAAGATGAATTATCTTCAGAAGAAACAGAATCCGAATAGTACTTATATTAAAATTAAGATTGAAAAAAGTAATAAGGAAACAGAAGCCTATATAGATACTGGTGCAAGTATTTGCCTGACAACAAAAGTATTATTTAAAAAATGGGAAAAATTAGAAAAATCATTAAAAATTCAAATTACAGATGAATCAATACATTCTCTACATTTAGAATTACTTTAGAAATCCAAAACAAATTATTTATTATTTCAACTATATATCAACAAGAAACTGGTCTAGATATGATCTTAGGAAATTATTTCTTACGCTTATATTCTCTATTTTGCCAATACTTAGAATACATATCGCTTAAAACACCATATATTAGGGAAAAACAAATACGTGTAACAATTGAAATACCAATTATTCATTCTTCTGAATGCATTTACTCTAAAAAACAATCAGAGCTTGGCAAGCTGAAACATGGTGAGATAGTTGAGGCAGTATGCTGAAAAATTCATCATGCATTAATTAATTTGGAACCAGAAAGAAAAATCCCAGCTTATATTGAAGAACTTTTAGAAAAAAACATGTAGTGAAAATCCATTAGACCCAAAAATTAATAATAAAAATATGAAATTAACTGAGTTAAAATGAAAAGACCCAACAAAAGAAATAAAATGTAAGCCTATGATCTATACAAAACAAGATATGGATGAATTTGCTAAGGATATTAAAGATATGGAAGATAAAGGATTAATAAGACCATCGAAAAGTAAACACTCAGCACCAGCATTTTATGTTAAAAATCATAATGAAATAAAAAGAGGTAAAAGACAAATGGTAATTAATTATAAACAAATAAATGATGCCATGGAAGGAGATGCATATTATCTTCCAAGAAAGGATTTAATAATTGAACAAATAAGAAATATGAATTGGTTCAGTACTTTTGATTGTAAGTCAGGTTTCTATCAAATACGGCTCACAGAAGAATCTAAGGTATTAACAGCATTTAGCTGTTCTCAAGGACAATATGAATGGAATGTATTACTAATGGGAATGAAACAATCACCAGGTATTTTTCAATGAAGAATGGATTCAATTCTTAAGAAGTTTAAAGATTTTTGTCTTATTTATATTGATGATATATTAGTCTTTACTAATAAAGATTTAAATGATCATTTTAAAAAGTAGAATTAGTACTCAATAAATGCATAGAACATGGTGTAGTGTTAAGCAAGAAAAAAGCTATTTTAGCTCAAAATAGAATTAATTATTTAGGATTAGAAATTGAAAAAGGAAAAATAATAATGCAAAAGCATGTATTAGAAAAACTTCAAAATTTTCCAACGAAATTAAAGGATAAAAAGGATTTACAAGATTCCTCAGTCTACTAACGTATATTTCTAATGAAGGTTTTATAAAGAATCTTGCTGCAGAAAGAAAACTACTTCAGCAAAAGCTAAAGAAGGATGCTCTTTGGTCTTGGACTGAGGAGGATGAAGCAATTATTACTAAATTAAAGTACTTATGCTAGGATCTTCCTGAGCTATATGATCTGTCGGATGATGACTTAATTATTATTGAAATTGATGCATCTAATGAACATTGGGGTGGTGTAATGAAAGCAAAACCTCCTAGACAAAAGAAAGAATTATTATGTAGATACATGTTTGGAACTTTTTTGGACAGTGAAATTAATTACCTTACTCATGAAAAAGAAACACTAGCACTAATTCAGATGTTAAAAAAAACATCAGATTTACATGCTTGATAAAGAATTTATTGTACGAACAGACTCTACTTATGTTGTAGGTTTTAAAAATATTAATCACAAAGGAACATACAAGCAGGGAAGACTAATCACATGGCAATTGAAGCTTGCTAAATATAACTACTCAATTTCACATATCAAGGGTGAGAAAAACGTTCTTGCAGATAGATTATCCAGAGAATGGAGCGAAACACATTAGGCATGATTAAACAGCAGTTGGAACTTAAAGAAGCACTAAAAGCACCAAAGCTAAAAGAACTAGAACTTATTGAAGCCGACATTAAAGTTCTGAATTTGCAACTTAAAGCAGAAGAATTTCTTGCAAAAACATTTCAACAAGAAGATAATAAGATCAACAAATGGTATGTAGTATTCAATGGACCATTTCCAGGAATTTATGATGAATGGTTCAAAGCAGCATCATACTGTCAGAAGATCTCAAGAATTCTACACAAGTCATACCCGACCAAAGAAGAAGCAAAAAAGGCAGTTAAAGAATATACAGAAAAAGGAAAAGAAAAATAAATTTATCTCGGACCAAGAACTTTCTCAAAAGCAACCAAAAATCCACCAGTAAAGCAATCATCACTTAAAATTCTAGGGAAAATTTCTTCTTCTCTAGATAATTTTCAAATTACTTCTCGAAAAGAACATGAATTGCAGGTACAATTCTTAGAGGAAAATTTCTAGGAAAATCTCAAGAGACTAGTTAATTGGAGTGACAAGGAAAATATTAACTGTTTCTATATGGTTGACCGAAATCTCTTCGGAATCAAAGCAATAATCCTTCTTGGAGCATCTCCAATACTAGCATTCAATATGTTCCAGTTTAGAGTTATTGATTGTCTTTATTTAAGTTTAAATTTAAAAGAAATCAATCTATTTCCTCACAACTTCAAAAATGTAGTCCAAATGTTCAAGAAAAACATTGCAAAGGAGCGAAGTATTTTCTTAAAATTCTACTCAGCCTATTCGGATTTCATCACCAAGCAACAAGCCAAGCACTTAGTTTATGTGGGAGTAAACAACAACAATTTTCCACTCAAAGATGAACCAACTGGAGTCGTTTATGAAGAAGATCAAATCACTGTCATATTGACAAACCAACTTGCAAGTATTTACTCGCAATGTCAGAGCATTGGAAAGGAATCATTTATCAAAACATTGTATAAAGGTCCAACAACTTTATTACTCAACAAAACAAGTAGTAAAGCAATAAAGGAGAAACATATGAATCTCCTGACAAGTATTGAATTTCTTTTTTACGCATTACAAGGACTACTAATGGAGTATAGGCCAGCTGTCCTCAACGGCTTATGTGCAATGATTAAAGAAAGTGAGAACTACACATGTGAAAGATGTGCAAAACGCAAGGGAGTGGTCGACACAATTAAAGAAGATGGTTCATCAGACAAAGCAATAATAGAGGAGTGATGTAAGCTCTTACGTCACTATGTAAATTATTAAGTGTCTGATGTAAGTACTTACGATTGTAAGAATATTTTTGTAAATAGATCTAGGCACTCTAGCCTATAAATAAAACCTCTTATGCTGAGGCGAGGCAAAGTTTTTCAGATAGAAAATTCTCAAGTTTTGAGATCGTTTTCCTTAGGGAAAACTTTGTGCTAGTCTCTCATGAGATCTAGTCGGGCACTTGAGAGTGTGTCTAGTATCTTGTACTTAGAAATTACTTATCAATAAAAATCCTTACCCTTACTCAATTCTCTCAAATAATATACTCTACTTAAATTAACAAACTAACTCAATCACAGAAGCAGTAGTGGGCTGGTAGAAATTTTAGAAGAACAAATTGAAGCAATAGATACAAGGTAGTTTGTAATCTCAAATCAGGTATGTTTATTCACTACAACAAAAAAGCCTTTTAGCGGCAATAAATATGCCTTTTAGCGGCAATAAGAATTATCGCAAAAACTTTTACCGGCAATTAATTTTTGGCCGCTGTATCCAGTGTCGGTAAAGGTTTTCTTGGCCATTATATAGAGTGCCGGTAAAGACCCTTTTTATGGCCAGTAAAAGTAATACCTTTTAGCGGTAATTATTTGCCGACAATTAAAATGGCCAGTCAAACAGTCCTAGATTTGCCTTTTCCATGTCTTTTAGCGGCCTTTCTTATTGTCGGTAAAGACCTATTTTATTGCCTGTAAAAAAGTATGCCTTTTACCAACAATTACAATGGCAGCTAAAACTTCCACGAATTTGCTTTTTTTTGTTTTTAGCGGCTTTTGTTATTGTCGGTAAAGACTTATTTTATTGTCGATAAATGTTATGGGTTTATTGACGATTGTATTGGCTGCTAAAACATTCATAAATTTATTTTTTTTAAATGTCTTTGGTGACCTTTGTTATTGCTAATAAATACCCATTTTTTTGGTACAAAAATGTTATGCTCATTCACAAAATTGTCTTTTTTTAATGTCTTTAGCGACTTTTATTATTGTCAATAAATACCCATTTTTGGTACAATATGAAGTTAGTTGGAACAGCCATGCAAAACTCAAGTCAAGCACAGGCTACTCATATTGGTGGTGTCTGAAGTGGGGTTGGGCATGCAATTGCCGCAAACCCCCCGCCCCTCTAAAAAAAAATTCCCCTTCCTTTTCCCATTGAGAAGAAACGAACACAAGAAAAAGAAGAGAATTCTTATTTATCTAGCACAATAAGCTCATGAAAATCAATTATTTCAATAAACCAAAAAGTGGAAAAATGCAGATTTCTATTTGAAGCTTCTATTATTAGAAGTTGCATATTTTATCATACAAGAACAACCAATAGTTTACAGGTATAGTAGTTTCAGCAATAACAATTCTCCAAGCAAGGAAGAGGGGGAAATTTGGACTTGAAACACTACCAATGCTTTTGAAAGAAATGATGTAGAATAGTTCACATACAGGGTAATAGTTTTCAAAGAATAGTCAAGTTCACTTCTAGGTTCCAAATTGCTCGTAGTCACATATTTGCAGTGAGATGAATTCCATAGATTTAAGTTATACCCAAAGAAAAAGAAAAAGGATAAGCTTGAAAGTTACATATACTTGTATATGCCATTTACAAATTTATGATCAAAAAATATGGGCAGAAAGTTATTTCCATTACTTAACTTTCTCTGAGAGGGAACTATTTTTTGGTAACCAACACCCAGCATCTAGAAATATGAAGATAATAATGACAACTAACTCACAATGTAAGGTAGCATCTAGTGTCAACAATTATGAATGATTTAAACTAATTAGATGCAGTATAAGCTGCATACCCTTTTGATAAAATCACGCCCATTAGAATCTGTGTAAAATGTTTTGTTGGTTTTTATAGTAGTTGAAATCTGAGTGCAATTTCTTTACCAATTCCATCTTCAATAGGTATAGGGCCAACAATTAAAAATCAACGAATGACAGACAGCTCATACAATAACTATGAGAATAACACAAATGTAAATATAAAAGCAGTTATTCAAAAAACTTACAATAAACTCTACTTCAACATGCTCCTTTCCTTTGTGCAGTCTGGTAATCTGTAGAAATATTTTATGCACATTAATTTCCAATATTAGATAAGGAGTAGATACAAAAGACTTATTCCTCGTTATTTATTACTATAATTATTATTATTATTGAAAAAAATTAGGAGCCTGGACAAATGCATTGGCTCACTCAAAATGTGCACTAAAATTATAATTTAATTAGAAGTAAAGAAGCAGCAAGGATTGAACTCTTGACCACATGGTCATAGAAGCTCTAAGCTTACAAAATAATTTGTTTAAAGCAAAAGCTCTCTAAAATCATTTTTTACATTTCATTTAACCCAAATTGGCTAACAATAGATATCCACCTATTAAGAAGGTGTACATTAGGAAGAAGTTACATGAAAGAAGGGGAATCATGTGTAAAAGTCACACCTCACAAAATATATTAAAATATGATGAGGGGAAGGGAGAACGTCACAAATAAATAAGCATGATTACATACATAAAAAAATTTCTAATTAAAGGGGAATCATGTGATGCAAAGTGAAGTATCACGCACCAAGCTTCTGATATTAACATAATTGGTACATTTTTCTTGATCTGTAGAAAATGTAAGCTTCAAATTTCCTTGACCAACTTCAAATCTAGGCTTTTCACCACTTTGATATGTATATAGTGATGATCTAGTGGAACCTGAAAACAAGCATAAAGCATTTATCACAAAGTTCATGTTATAAGCATGGAAAGCAGATAAACACTTGTTCAATAAATAATAAAGCAATCTATATTAGAACTTGTCCTTTTGGCAGTTGAGACTGTGTATGTGCTAAAACCAAATGGTGGTATAGAAATTGTAAATGCAACCCAATACTTGGGTGTTTTGGGTGGAGTTTGTCCCAAATATGCCTTGACATAGTAGTTTCTTAAGCCAACATAGACCTCAGCCTGAGGAAGAAGTTGAGATTCTATTTCTATACTGTTGGAGTCATGAACTGTAACATTGTCATTGATAACTTGCAGAAGTTTGTAACATTGAAAAACATGTTACTTGCATCTATATAAATACACACATAGAGTAAACATTAACATAGTTAAATAGATCATAAATTATTAGCTTGTCTATTCAAGTACTATATATATGTTTATTTCTATTATTTAATGCTACAAACATGATAAGACACAATGTGAAATATTTCTTTTTGTAATCTATGACCAGATTCAACTTAAATCTATAAATTAAAAACAAAATTAAAAAAAATAGATATTGATTCTACATGTTTACTGGCCATGCTATTACTACCACTTTGAAACTGTTGTATGAAGTAGTGAGCCAACTTTTGCACTGCTTCTTATAGGGTGCTTGCCTATAATTTTTCTAGAAACACAAGTTTTAATTGTTTGGTAAACCTATTAGCATTGCTTTCTAAAAATTGATTCTAATTCTGTCATGCTTCAAGAAGCAAGTCAAGGGTTGTTTTTACAAGACATGTCTGCTTTTCATTTGTCTTCTCCTCTTGCCAAAGATATCCTTCATAATTGAACATTAAAACAATGTGTTACCAGTTTGCTATTAATAAAAATAAAAATTCATCAGTAAGTGTATATAGCTTTTTTTTTTGTCAAATTTCAAAAGTGCTTTTAACTTTTTTTAATTAAATGTTTAGTAGAAGAGAACAAAATATGTGATGACGTAAATGTTTTTACCAAATTCTTTCCTTGAATGAGATCAACTTCCAATGCTATTACAGTTAAGCCTTGCTGTTAACTGTTCATTAGTTTGTTAAATTTCTGTTAGTCAGTTATTATTTTATTGCGTGCTTAGCTCTCCTATAAATAGAGCATCCCCTTGTAATTATAATTAATTCAATTGATTCAATATACAGAGAACATTTTCTCTCTTCTTCTTCGGGTTTCTACCCCTAATATGGTATCAGAAGTTTTTTAGCTTCTGCGATCTCGATCTTGATATTCTTTCCACGCCTCTGTTAACTTTTTCTTCTTGTTTCTTTCTTCAATGGAGGAACAAGATAATCCTTTCTTCCTTCACCCTTCCGATAGCCCTGGGTTGCAACTCATTTCTCAGCAATTGACCGGTGATAACTACAATTCTTGGAAACGCGCTATGGAAATGGCTCTTAGTGCCAAGAACAAACTTGGTTTTGTCGATGGCTCAATCATTGCACCAGATCGAGATGCAAACCCTAATGGATTTCGGATTTGGCAGCGCAACAACAATATTGTGGCTTCTTGGCTATTGAATTCGGTTGTCAAGGAGATTAGTGCTAGTGTCATCTATTCAGCGAATGCTGAAGTTCTTTGGAACAATTTGAAGATTCGATTCGGACAACAAAATGGACCGCGCATCTTTCAATTACGCAAGGAACTGCTCAATTGCATTCAAGGTGCACTCACTGTGAGTCAATATTTCACCAAACTTCAAACTCTGTGGGAAGAACTTGGTGAATATCGTCCTCAGCACACTTGTAATTGTGGAGGTGTTCAATATCTCATTGAGCACATTCAAAATGAGTATGTTTGGAGCTTCTTAATGGGCCTGAATGAATCTTTTACTCAGATTCGAGGTAACATTCTTGTTATGGAACCATTTCCCTCTATTAAGAAGGTTTTCTCACTTGTTCTCCAAGAAGAAAAACAAAGGGAAATTGGAGCCTCTTCTATTTCAGATTCGGCTGTAGCTTATACTGTTCAAACCAACAAATCTAAGAATGGATCCAAGGATAGGCCAATTTGTGCTCACTGTGGTATCTCGGGTCACACTAAAGATAAGTGCTTTAAACTGCATGGTTATCCACCGGGTCACAAGAGGTACAAGGCTCCCACTTTGGTGAACCATGTTACTGGATCAGTTTCTAGTCCTCCATCTGATTCCTTTGAGTTCACTCCTCAAGTATGTCAACAACTCATGACTTTGTTGCAGTCACAGATGACTCGCACTTCCCAAGACCAACTGGATAATTCTGGTATGATTGGTATGAGTCTTTCACTCTCCTCTGATTCTTATGATTTGATGAAAAACCCTAGTATTTGGATATTGGACTCTGGTGCTACAGCACACATTTGTTATGATTTGAATGCCTTTTTCAATCACAGCACTTTGTTAAATAAATTTGTCACCTTGCCTGATAATTCTGTTGTTAGTGTCAAAGCCATTGGTTCTGTGAAACTTTCCCCTTTATTGACCCTAACCAATGTCTTGTACATTCCTTCCTTTCGGGTCAATTTAATTTCAGTTTCTTCCTTATTGGAAAATTCACAAATCACAGTCTTGTTCACTAAGAAGAATTTTATTGTTCAGGACAACCTGCTCTCGAGGATGATTGGCAAGGGTGATCTACACCACGGCCTTTACCTCTTCAAGGTTCCTGATGGCACACTGCCTCAATCCTTAGTTTCTAGCAACTTTGCTTGTAATTCTTTGCATAGTGATAAACACACTGTAAATGCAATTGTATCAAATAATACTTTGAGCCTATGGCATTCTAGGCTAGGACATGTTTTTGACAAGGTCCTAAAACTTCTTTGTAATAAAATTTCAATTGACATGCCTTCTTCGTTTAATTCCAATTGCTGTGATGTATGTCCTCTATCCAAGTTTAGGCGTTTATCATTCATATCAAACAATCATTATTCTAAAAGACCTTTTGATCTTGTGCATTGTGACACATAGGGTCCATATCAGCATCCTACACATGATAAGAAACATTATTTTCTCACAATTGTTGATGATTGCACACGTTTTACATGGATCTATTTGATGCAACACAAGTCAGAAACTGGTTCTTTTATCAAAAATTTCTTTGTTTTCGTGAGAACTAACTTTGATAAATCCATTAAACAGTTTAGATCAGATAATGCAAAAGAGCTTCCGCTTAATGACTTTCTGCAAGCACAGGGCACTGTACACCAGTTTTCTTGCCCTTATAGACCTGAACAAAACTCAGTAGTTGAAAGAAAACATCAGCACCTATTGAATGTGGCTCGATCCCTTTTATTTCAGTCCAAAGCTCTGATTCATTTTTGGGGGAATGTCTCAGTACTGCAGCATTCCTTATCAACAGGACACCAACTCCTGCCCTCAAAAATGCCTCTCCTTATGAACTACTATACAAGAAATTGCCAAACTATTCGGGTTTTAGAACCTTTGGCTGCCTGTGCTATGCTGCAACTATCCCTCAGCACAGATCCAAACTCTGTCCTAGAGCTATTCCATCGGTCTTCATGGGTTATCTTCCAGGATACAAAGGTTACAAACTGTTTGATCTAGAGAAGACACAATTTTTCATCTCTAAAGATGTGATCTTTCATGAGTCCAAATTCCCTTTTCAAAACCAAAACACACATGCATTACCTGATCCCTTTCATGACTTAGTTCTCCCCAAACCAGTTCTCACAACATCAGAAACTCCACCTGAAACTGACAACCAAATAACCCCTGCACCACCTAATCCACCACAACCCCCAACTAACCCACCCCCACCTCCTAGGAGGTCATCTAGACCTCATAGAATTCCAACACACCTACAAGACTATGTCTGCAACACAACATACCCTATCTCCAACCATTTATCCTACCACAAACTTTCCAACACTTACAGAAACTTCATCCTACATGTCAATGACCACTATGAGCCCCAATTTTATCATCAAGCAGTCAAGCTTGCTGAATGGAGGCAGGCAATGCATGAGGAAATTTCTGCATTGGAAGCTAACAATACTTGGTCCATATTTCAACTGCCTCCGAATAAACAGAAGATTGGATGTAGAAGGATTTACAAGCTTAAGCTTAAGGCTGATGGGACAGTAGATAGGCATAAAGCCCGCTTGGTAGCTAAGGGCTAGACTCAACAAGCTGGGATTGATTTTGTTGAGACTTTCTCACCTGTGGCTAAGCTAACCACTGTCAGAATGCTTTTATCCATTGCTGCTCAGAAAAACTGGTGCATGACTCAATTAGACATTAACAATGCCTTCTTGAATGGGGATCTTTTTGAAGAGGTATATATGGAGCTACCTTTGGGGTATCCTAAACAGGGGGAGAATCTTTGCTGCAAGCTTAATAAATCATTGTATAGCCTTAAGCAAGCCTCTAGACAGTGGTTTAACAAGTTCAGTTCTGCACTAACAAGCTCAGGCTTTACTCAGTCAACTGCAGATTACTTACTCTTCACTAAGGGACAAGGTCATGATTTAGTCATTCTACTTGTATATGTAGATGACATAATAATAGCTAGTCCAAATTCTTCTATGATCACCCACACCACAAAACTATTACAAAACACTTTCAAACTCAAGTTGATTGGAGATCTAAAGTACTTTCTCGGGTTAGAAATAGCCAACTCTAGTAGAGGTATCCACCTTTGCCAAAGAAAGTATATTTTACAGTTACTGGAAGACACGGGCTACTTAGATGCTAAGCCACAATCAGTTCCTATGGATCCTAACATCAAATTCAATGACAAAGATGGCACTCCCCTATCTGATATCTCTCAGTACAGAAGACTCATAGGTAGGCTCATGTACTTGACAATTTCAAGGCCTGACATTACCTATGCAGTCAACAGGCTCAGTCAATTCATGGCCAGTCCAAGAACAACACACTTGCAAGGAGTATATCAGATTCTTTAATATCTTAAGGCAACTCCGGGTCAAGGAATTCTTTTCCCAGCTCATTCTTCTACCAAGCTCAGTGCTTATGTTGATGCTGATTGGGGAAGTTGCCAAGTTACTAGGAGATCCACCACAGGTTTTTGTGTCTTTTTGGGAGGGTCTCTTGTCTCTTGGAAATCTAAAAAGCAACCCACAGTTGCCCGATCCTCAGCAGAGGCTGAGTATAGATCATTAGCATGCCTTGCCAGTGAGTTACTTTGGCTGCAGCAATTACTCAAATGTTTTGAAGTAGCAGTTCCTTCAGTAATGGTGTTCTGTGACAACAAATCTGACATCCAGCTTGCCACAAACCCTACAGCTAATGAAAGAACTAAACATGTTGACATAGATTGTCATTTCATTAGACAACATGTCAGCTCTGGTTTCCTGAATCTGATTCACCTTCCTTCCAATCAACAACTTGCAGATGTCTTAACCAAGGCTCTCCCTATGTCTAAGTTTTCTGCACTAATTTCCAAGTTAGGAGTTTTAGACATTTATCTCCCAACTTGAGGGGGAGTATTACAGTTAAGCCTTGCTGTTAACTGTTCGTTAGTTTGTTAGATTTCTGTTAGTCAGTTATTATTTTATTGCGTGCTTAGCTCTCTTATAAATAGAGCATCCCCTTGTAATTATAATTAATTCAATTGATTCAATATACAGATAACATTTTCTCTCTTCTTCTTCGAGTTTCTACCCCTAATAGATGCAGGATAGTGACTTATGTTCAAAAGTGGACATTGAAAAATAAATTATAAAGGAAAGAGAAAAAAAACAAGCAGATTTGCAAATGTCAAAAACCTCTACAGCTTGAAATTGGATATGATAATAAGAAATAATCAATATGCAAATTAAATGCTGACAACCTATCCTTCTTTATATACCTTCAGAATGTGTGGGTTTGATAATTATCCTACCTCTGCTCTAATCATTATAATCTTAGAGAGAGAGAGAGAGATAGAAGTAACACATATAGTTCTGAACATCTGTTATTATATAATAAGGCTAATAGGACTATAATGAAACATAACACTGGAGATTGGATGGCCAATTTGTATATAATAATATAGATAAGGAAATTGCTGAAACAAGAAGTTATTATTGTTCATAAAATCTCCCTTATAAGTCAACATGTTTTATGCATGAAATATGATAAGATAACCAATTTTTAAGTATCAACAACATATACAAACATCACAACATGCTGAAGACCTGAGAAATAAAGATATTTCTATCTAGTGAACAAACAAAGAAAGGAATAGAATCCATCAAATAAAATCTAAAACCAGGTTCACCGTGATATACACTAAATGGTAATTGTCTACCAAGCTAAGGAACTATAAATGATAATAAATAGTTTATAAAGAACTATAAGTGATAAGAAATAGTTTTAAGGCAAGGAAGATGCAGGCCATTCCAGCAAGTAATGAAAATAGCCCATAAACTTAAAAACTCAAGAATCAAGATCTTTTACTTGTTGAAATTTTGTAATTGGGTTCTGACATCTAGTAAGCAACGTCGACTCAACCAAGCAAGCCAGTGATGATGAAACCAATTCCTTTGCCTGCACAAAGGCAATAAAACATGTTGCTTTAAAATGCAACTGCTTATAAAACGCATAAATAAACAAAAATAGGTAGCCAAAGTGAAAGTGGCAATAGCCCCCCATCAAAATCAAATGTTGCCGCATTTTTCAATTTTAGAATTTCAAAAACCAATACATTAGTCTTTGATTAGATGCTTTTCCAATGAACACATAACGAATGCCCACGGCACGTTTGGATATATGATAATATAGGCCTAAAAATAAATATTGGAAAGATTTAGATAATTCAATTTTGGACATTTTATAACTATAAAATGAGCTATTCAAACAGAGATGACCTTCAAAGTAGAAGAACATGAGGTTGGCAACAACTCAAGTATGAAATGGAAGAAAGAAATAAAGGAAGAAAGAAATGTACCTGTAGCCAGCCACTTGCAATCTCGCGGCTTCTCGTTATCTGGTACGCACAAATGAGTTCAAGCAATGGAGAATGGAGATTGAGTAGTGGCCTAATGGGGAGAATTGAGAAATCGAGGGTTGACAGGGAGCGATTGGGTTCAGCGATTGGGGAATTTGGGGATTGGGGTTTTTGAGATTGGGTTCAGAATTGAGAAAATTATTGGTGAATGGAGAAGGATTGGGGTTTCTCGGTAAGCTCGTCTTTTCAGAATGAGAAGGAAAAATATTAAGAGGGAACGGAAAAAGGTTCGCGCGGGTGAAATTCAGAGGCCATTTGTGATATTTGCCACTAAAATTAGAATGTTTAGTGGCCAGTGTCCAATTGCCGTGAATTCAGCATATTAGAGAAAGTTATTATTGGCAATTAGTGTATGGCCGCTAAAGAATTGCTGCTAAAGCCTCTTTTTGTTGTAGTGATTAAACTTATCCCGAATAATTATTCTCAATATCATGTACTAGGAAGAGTAAATTAAATTATTATGTCTGTACTTATTGATACTGGATCATGTCTTAGTTATGTAAGTACAGATCTAATAAGTAAAATAGAAGAAACAATACCTAAAACAATAGAACAATTTAATCAAGAAGAAAATACATTTAAATAAAAACAAGCATAGAAATTTATTTTAATTCAGATGTGAAAATTCAAACTGAATTATATGTTTCAAATCAAGAAAATATTAAACTACTATTAGGAATAGATTTTCTTGAAGTGGTAAAACCATATGAAATTAGATCTCAAGAATTAATTATATCTTTAAAGGACATAAAGATAGGAATCCCAAGAATTAATTTAAGTATTCATACTATAAAAGGCTATTTAAATAAAATAATATAGATAGAAATAGAAAAAATAGATGATATAGAATATTTACATACTTTTGAAGAGGAAGGAAATTATGAAGGAAGTATTTTAATAAATAAATCTCTTTTAGAAAAATACAAAAAGAAGAATTAGATTTAGCAAAAGATGCAAATATGAAAGGAAAAGAAAGACTTGGTGGAATATTAAGAAGATTTGATCAAAGAAAAAATATTATTTATTATGAAAAATTAAATAATGAAATACCAATGGATATAGCCGATACTCAAGGAAATATGTGCTTACAATTATTAAAAAAGAAAAAACTTAAGGAATTAAAAGAAAAAATAAAGAAAGAAGAAGATAGAAAAAAAATTGGATATATTCATATAGGAGCAATACAAGTATTGATTAAATCAACCTTTCAAGAAGAAATTAATTCACCAATAGAACTAGTTTTAAAAGATGATAGAATTAATGATCCAAAAGATAAGATCTTAGGAATAATAGAAGGAAATTTAGCTTATGAAAAACTAAAATTTGAAGTACGACCAAATATTGGAATACTGCTAAATACTCAAATATTAGAACAAGCTTTAACATTAAAACATAAATTTTTAAGAAAAAATTTAATGAGACCAGGTGAAAAAAATTTCTCAGTAACTTTTTGTGTGAGCTATGCATTAACAAATTCACATCATAGTATTATATTTAAAGAAAATAATAAAATAGATATTCCATACCTATTTACGATATAGGAAAGATTTATTATCCTAAGAAAAATGAAATAACAGAATTATGAATTTTTACAAATAAACCTAAATTATTAGAATTTAAAGAAAAACAAATTTCCAAACCAATTAGATTTAATGAACTAGAAAAAACTAAGGAAGAAAATGAAATTGATAAACTAGCAATATAAGTAAATGATTTATCTCAATATTTGAAATGAAAAATATGAATAATCTAATAAAAATGAAATTGCAAAAAATTAAGAGCACGAGAATTTGGTATCGAGTTAAGAACTAATGGAAAATATGAGAAAACAATTGAAATTAGAAATACAAATTCAATGTACTATAAGTACGCTATCTGAATTAAAAGAAAAATTAAGATATTATATAAAACAAAAAAATTAACTTGACAACAAAAAGAGAGAGAGACAAAAAGAATAAATCATCATATAAAAAGAATAAATAATATGTTACATGAATAAAAATCAAAATTAAGATAAATAAAAGAAATAAATAAAGAATTTATCTTTAAAAAAATATTAAAGAGCTGAAGCCACTAATGCACACATATATTGTATTTCAACGGAGGTATCACCTCTTATCTTTCATAAATTATAACAATGAGTTTGATGATTGGTTTGACTTTGGCATCCATGTCCTGTCTAAACAATTAATAACATCCCTTACAAGACAATGTACTAACAGCAGAATCATGGACAAAAATCAGTCAAATTTTCTTATTTATTCGTATTTATATAAGACGCATCTTTCACAAATAATAATAACTGCATTTTCCGTTTGTCGTTTATCCTTGTTCTTTGGCAAATAATTTAGCTTTAACATAACAGTCTCAATCAATTTAAATTTCTCTTCTAAGTTATAAAAATTTTTCGGATTTGGATTTATTCATTTTTTAAAGTGATTAATTATAAGAAAAAAATAGAAGTTATAAAAAAATCTCACACTAATAAGTTTCATTAATAATTTTTTATATTTTTTCTCTTATATAATTCACCACTTAAAAAAAATTGAGAGAATTCAAATTCAAACTTTTGATTTCATTCCCATGTAATTTCTTACATATCGGTCGCAAAAAAACAAACTTTATGTAACATTCAATTTTATGTATACATTATCACCTATGTAATAAGTGAAAAATAAATAATACAAAATTCAAAAATAAAATTACATTTATTATGTATATTTTTTATATGTGATAAATAACTGATTGACAAATAAATTTATAAAAAATCAAATTAATTTATTAAATTCAATTACATTTATAAAATTTGTTATTCATCTATAAAATTTTCTGGTTTCTAGAAAAACCTGCCAACCCTAAAGCTAATCCATAGAATAGAAGGCTTTAGAAGGCAATATTAGAAGGTTGTAACGTGGGATGCTTTCCACTAAGTCTATAACTCTTGACACTAAGTAAGGTCCACTGTGGCCCAGTTATTTCCATTAAAAAAGTTAAGGCAAATCTGCGCAAAAAGTCCAATAAAATAGGATGATTGGGTATTAGAAAACCTTATTTAATTTTTTTGTAATATTGTCCTAGAACTTTCCTATAACAATATAATAAATAATAAATTGCAAGCTTTACTACAATTAGCAAACTGAAAAGAGTTTTTTGTGGGTACATTAGGGGTATTTATTGAAGACATATATCAGTCGTGCAAAGAATAAAAAATACCATAATGAGAAAATAAAACAAAAGTATATAATAATTATAATTAGTTGGTTGAAATTATTTTAGATTATGTAAATAATGGACATAGCTTATTGATGTGATATTATTAGATATAATCATTGCCTGATAAAGAAAATAGTTTGAATATTACTTTACTTTAGAAACTTTTTAAACACCTTATTTATATATATTTTGGTAGTATTAATTCAACTATTTTTGTTTTATCAAATATGAGAGGCTTGTATATTATAATCAGGAATTCTTAGATGAGATTGTAATGATATAATGATTCTAGTTCAATTAATTGAACATGAGAAAAACCTATAGGATTATACTTACGTAAGTATGATATATTTTTCTTAACATGGTTTTCTCTGTCTTTTATATTTGTATCCCTCTATTGTTGGACCTATATTAAAAATATTGTCAAGTTTCTTAAAATATATTTTAATATAGTGAACTTCATATATATATGGTTGTATTATATTCTTGATAAATATTAGTCTTTGATAAGACAACATGTTAAAAATTTGTTAGCTTGTGTGAACACTCAATTTTATTTGAACTTTGAAAAAAAAATAAAAAAAATAAAAAATAAAAAAAGAGAGAAAAAAAAAGATGAAAAAATTAATAATTGTCTACTTTCTTAGCAAAATTCTCTAATTATATCTTAGTTCATTTTATTTTATCAATTTGTTTTATTTTATTTTGAATGTAAAAAAAAAAAAAACAAAAAAATAAAAAAAGGATAAAAAGGGATGATGATGGTCTAAAAAAATGAAAATAAAAAATTGTTGCATGCTTACGTTATTTGCTGCAAGCATGCAAAATCAAGGATCAATGCAACACAAAAAATAGCAAATTTGCAGAGATGTGAAGCATGAGAAGTTGACAACCCAAAAAAAATTCATGGAAATAGAAACACTTATTGTTGTAACCAGCCACTCTACCTAAGATGATTTTACAGGGAAGAGGTTACAGAGGAACATCTCTGCTTACAAGAGAGGAAGGAGATCAGAACTTGAGAGGGGAAGAGAGCTCAACGTTAGTTGAGAGAACCATTTTCACTGATAAAAATACTCTGCACCTTGAATCATCATCAACCCCTCACCATCAAAACTTTCACCCTATTTTCACCATAACTTTTTTTTCCTTCACCACCATCCTTCATCTCACCATCCTCACCATCATCATCACCTCCCACCCTAAGCCACCACAACCACCAACCTCTCTCCATCTTCCTTATAGTCATCACCCATTTCACCATTTCCACCTCCCATTAACAAGATACCAACACCCACAAACCACAAAAAAAGCACCACAACATTCCATCCTTACCCACTCCACGTACGACCCACAAACCACCAACCTTCACCACTTTCAACCATTCACAACCATCTTCCTCTACCACCCTCATTCATTCCTCACCATTCCCACCCCACTTCACCATTAACAATCACAAACAACCCACACAATAACCAAACCCCTCCACCTCTCCTCTCGCCACGTCTAAACCCCCACTAAAATCCAACACTTTCACCTCCATCACCACCATTCATCTTCAACCTTTACTCTCACCACCACTAAGCTTTCATCTTCAACCTAGCACCTTGCAACCACCATCTTCACCCTTAACAAGCTACAAACCTACCACCAACAACCACCACAAACCCACCATCAATCTTCATCAACCACCTACGAACCACACAACCCGAATCCCAAAAACCAACCTTTACCCTTGCAACCACCAAACAACACTAACTCTTCAACCTTTCACCTTTCTCACCACTACCCTTAACAATCACCAAAAACCACCATAAACAAACAACAACCACCACAAACCCACCATTAACAATTACCCAAAAACCACGATCAACAACCAGTGACCACCCATCAATAACCACCACATCCACCACCCATAACCCAGCCACACACGGGTCCAGTCGCGCCAGCCGAGCCGCCACTGCCATTAGCACAGCGTTGTGCCATTTTCGCTCTACACTGTGCACGACCCAAAACCGTCCGAAAACCAAATCTGAGTTTGTCGTCGGACCAGTCGCGCATCATCCCGATCTGCGATGCCAACAGGCTGCAACCTGTCATCGATCCGCGTGAATCGCGACCCTGTCAGCTCCATCCCGTCATCGCCATCGACAGCACCGCTCCACCTGCAATTGGTCATACCAATACAGATCTAAACCAGATTCGTGACCCGTCAAGCTCCACCGTACGAATCGCGTTAGCCGCCATCTTTGCCAACCCAACAGTGCCCAGATCCGGTCAACCGAGCCGCTGCGAACCCAGACCCAGTCAACCTAGCAGCTGTGTGCCAAACACCGATGACCCGGCGTCTCACCTCTACACCATCGTCATTCACTCTCTTTTAGATTTCAACAAAAGGGTGCTTCCTCTTTCTTTTAAGTTATCAGTTTAAGTTTTGATAAGTTTAAGTTTTTTTTTTTAAATAAAACTTTGGGCTGTTCAGAAACATAGAAAGCCCATAAAAAAAAAAAGAAAACTAAAACATAAAACAAAAAAGTTGGCATGGGAGGAGTGTTTAATTAGTGGGCTGAGTTTCTTGTTTCTTTTTTTGGCCTAAGGTTAGTTTGCTTAGTAATTTAGAGACTTAGTGAAAATAAGTTAAAAAATGTAGGGACAAAATACATAGGATTAGATAATAAATAAATAAAAAACCAAAAAAACCAAAAGTGAAAAAAATGCCAAAAAAATGAAATAAAAATAAAAATTAAAAAAACAAAAAATTAAAATTAAAAAAATGATAAAAAAGGGAGGCCAAAAGGTGATGAAAATAAATTTGTTTAGTAATGAAAATTATCTTGCCTTTTGTTGTCTCATTTTTATGCTTGTTGATATATTGCTTGAATTAATCTATTGTTGACAACTTGATTTGAAAGTTTTTTTTAAGTTTTTTTTAATTAAAATCAATCAACTCACAATTATTTTTTAAAGAACTACGTGACTTTGAGTTCCTCATTACACCTAATGATACGTAGAAGCGGAACGTATATTCTGTCAAGCCAAAAATTAAATTTTTGTAATTTGGTTGTTTCTTTTCTTTCTTCCTTTTTAAAAAAATAAAAAAATAAAAAATAGTTACATTGCTTTTTTTTAAAGAGAAGTAAAATAAATATATTTGAGATTATCAAGTTTTGCACAACTGATTTAAGGTACTGTCTTAGGACAGATATATTAGGAGTGTTGTGAGATTAAGTTTCTATCCTTTCCTATCCATAATCGACTCTCGAATCCGATCTGATTTTCAAAAAAAGACTTTCTAATTTAGATAAAATTAGTGAGAACTCTATTTTTTCATTTTTAACCGCGATCCTGGTGGCAACAACTTGTAAAGGTTCTAAGAAAACATTTCTCGCTCTTTTTTATCATCTTAAATAATGGTGTTAGTGATTGCCAAATCGCCACCTATTGAACTTTTTTTTTTGTAATGGGTATTGCTATAACAATTATGAGATATAATGATAAATGTTGTGCGTTATATTATAATAATTACTACTTTGAGGTAGTAAAATTAACTAAATTTTATTTGTTCTTGGCTTACTGTTTGTAAAATAATTATTTAGAAGAAATTATACTTTTTTACAATTTAAATATCATGCTCCTTTAAAGGAATAATCAATTTAATTTTGTAATATTTTGAGAGAAAATCCTAGTATTAAAATAGTTTTAATAAGTATTTTCAGATGTTGTCTTATTAATCACTTCAATTAATAAAAATATTTTTTGTTTGATGGTACCCAATATTTTTTAATGAAAATATTTAAATTAAATCTATTGTACTTATGGCATTATTATTTAACAATTCCTTTATTTGAGAATAAGGCAAAGGCATATATGGTCAAATTAGCTTTTTGGTCCCATTCTCTTTGTTTCTTTTTTTAATTTGGTCCCCAATCTTTTATTTTTTTTAATTTGATCTATTATTTTGTAAATCATTTATCAATATAGTCTTCCTATCACAATTTCATCATCTCCCTAATATAAGTGATAACTTGTCACTCATCAATTGTGTCACATCATTACCATATTATATTCACATCATTATCTCAGTTAATGACATGTCATCACTTCAATTAGGGTTGTAATGAAACTGTGATGAAAGACCACATTGATAAATAACTTGTAAGATAAAGGACCAAATTTAAAAAAGTAAAAGATAAAGGACCAAATTAAAAGATAATAATAAAGATAAAGGACAAAATGACTATTTTGCTTACTTATGTTTTATATGGGTGAATGTATGAATATGCCTAAGGTACATTAACATGAATTCAATATTTTTTAAGGATTTTTGTAGTTGTTACTCATTTTGGAGTAATTATATAAATAAGTAATTATATATGTACATGTGTGATGCTTAATAATAAAGGACTAATAAATACTTAAATGTATGCTAAAGGGTTTGTATACGGATTAATACGAGCTATCAAGCATTGTTAGTTGAAATTGATTAACTTGGTTTGTTTCTTATTGTTGTTTGATGATTCATGTTGTTGTAGGTAAGTGAGAGCAAGTTTTGTTATTAATGTGCTATGTGTCAGTAATATTTTGATAAATTATTTTTTTAATCATTTTTATGAGACAAGATCCTATAATATTCAGTTGTTTTCATTTTATAAAAGATTTGGTGATGCGTATTTTGCATATATGGCATCCAGATTATTGAGATTATATTATATTGATGTGTTGTCTCATAAAGCACGTATTATTAGAAATTTTGGAGTGTGTTAAAGCTCATTAATGTGTGACCTCTCTTGTTAAGGAGGTTGAAGACTTTATGATTTGTATGTCATCAATAGTGGTTAAGAATAAGCATCATGTATGTAATATCTTCTTTTTAGCATGTTAGATTAGTTTATGATTACAAAGGTAACATGACACTTGCTTGACATATCTGTTTATTTTTGTAACAAACTGAGTTCGTTTAGACACTTTGTTGTAACTCAGAGTGTGAAAAATAGCTTAAAATGACTCAAATAGTAGCATAAATTGCTATGTTGAGGAAAATAAATTTAGAGGATTTGTTTCCAAGTCACAAATAGGTGGAAGATGATGTAGTTAAAATTTGAGAATGATCAAAGTTAGTTTGATATTTTTAAGTATACTGGTTATGCGTTTTAATACCAAATTGACTAGTAGCAGTTATGGAAAAATGAGTTAATGGTGAAATAATAATTTAGATGAATTCTAAGATTTATTCTAAAATTATTAGAAATTAGAAACTTGAATTGGTAAAATTTAAGTGTTCTTAACAAATCAGGAATTCCAGCCAAAATATCCAATTTTGGCAAGTAACTCACGGCTCTTTAAAAGCCTTTAACCTTGACTTTTCTTCATTTTTCTCACTTGTTTTCCACGGCTGGAGCAGCAATAGAGCAGGGAGAAATAAGAGAAGAGAAGAGAAAGAAGAAGAAAAGGAGAATGAAGAAAGGAAGAGAAAGGGAAAAAGGAAGGCAAAAACTTGAACTTCATCTTCAAGAGGTAGGGGTGATTTCTATCTTGTTCCTCCATCTTCTATTCTTTTCTCCATGTTTGTGGTTTGAGGGTTAGGAATGGAAAATGGGTTGGTTGAGTTTTCTTAAGAGTTTGAGTTGAAGGAACTCTTAGGAAACTTGAAATAGGATTGTATTTAAGCTAGACAATTGTCGCGACCGTGATCGCAGTGAAAAATAGCAACTCATGAGATTTTAGAAAATGAAAATGGAGTCGTCACCAATTTTATTTAAATTAGGAAAAATTGAAAAACCCATATTAGAAAATGGTTTTTGAAAATTAGATTGGATTCGGGAGTCGGTTATGCTTAGGGAATGGTGGAAACTTAATCCCACGGCACCCCTAACGCACCCGTCCTAAAACGGTACCTTAAGTCAGTTGTGCATAACTTGATAATTTTAAATATATTTATTTTACCCCTTTTATTAAAACAACACTAAAAAAACAAATAATTTGTGAAAATTTAATTTTTGGCTTGACAGAATAGAAATTCTGCTCCTACATATCCCTGGCTGCAATGAGGAAATCAAAGTCACGTAGTTCTTTAAAAAATACTTGTGGGTTGTTGATTTTAAAAAAAAAAACTTAATTTTAAAAATTTTAATTAACAAGTCGTCACGACTCAGTTAATCAAATTAAGATTTGGATAGGTGAATCTCGGCGTCACGCTAGAGATGTCACCCATTTGAATCATCAAGTGATCGCAACTTAGATGATTATAAAATCATAAGATCAATAAGTTGTCACAACTTAATTAATCCTATTTTATTCTTCAAAAGGGTTTAAATATTTTATTTTTTATCTCTTATGTTTTTTAAAAAAAATTAAATCATCAAAAAATTTGTCATCCAACTCGGATGATTATAAAATTTCAAGATTAACAAGTCATCCAACTTAGTTAATCATATTTTTATTCTTTTCTTAGGAGGTTCAATTACTTTATATTTTTATCATCATTTTATTTTTATTATTTATTATTTATTATTTTTATTATTTCTATTTTTTTCATTTTTTCATGTCATTAAATTAAGTAAACACTATCAAATAAAAATTAATCCTAAAACAAACAAAAACAAATAAACTCAAAATATATTTTTTGACCTTTTTTATTTTTTAATTTTTGACATTTTCGTATTTTTTTTATTAAAAAAAGGGTAACTTTGGCATGAATGGGCTCACGGCCCAAAAAAAAAAATTAAAAATATTTTTAAGAAATGAAAGAAAGAAAGATTAAGATAGAAAACAAAAAGACAGAAGCAGAAAAACGCAGGGAGGGAAAAACATGGTGGGTGAGAAAGGACGGTGGCTACCATATCTGGACGGGACGGTGGTGGGTCGTGCGGCTCCGGGTAGGTCCGATTTTGGGCTACGGCTGCGAGTGGATGCTAGTGGTGGTTCGTGGGAGGCGCAGCCAGTCGTGGGTAGACAGGGGAGGTCGGTGGTGGTGCGCGGCTCGCGTGATGGCGCTGCTCGGGTTGACGGTCGTGGTGGACGGCTCGGTCACGGATGTCTGGTTCGGGAGAGTGCGGTTGCGCGATGCAGAGAGATGGCTTGCGTGGTGAGATGGAGACGGTGGCTTCACGAGACGGGGACCGGGTGTGGGCTGGACGGAGGGGATCCAGTGTGGAGCTCCGACGGGGCTCGGTGGCTTGTGATTATTAATGGTGAAGTGGGGTGGAATTGGTGAGGTGTTGATGATATATAAGGTCGTTGTTTTGGTGGTGGAGGTGAGGTGTTAGATTAAAAGTGGTTTGTAATGGTGGTGGATTAAAAGTGGAGATGTTAGTAAGGATGAAGATGAAGGTGGTTGAATTGGTTAGTGGTTTTTAATCTTGGCTCTGGTGGTCTCGGTTGGGTTTAGGCCATGGTGGAGGTGATGAAGATGGGGTCCGTTATGGTTTTGGCGGTTTTAATGGTGGAGTGTTGTGCTTGATTGGGTAATGGAGTAGAAGATGAGGTGAAGATGGTTCTCAAAAAATGGTGGTCTGTGATGGTGATGAAGGTTTGTTGAAGGTTGAGTGGTGTTGGAGAGCGAATGTGAAGAAGTGGAGAAGTGGTCGTGGGTAAAAAATGGTGATGGTAGAGTAAGGGGAGGTTGATGATGGAGAGCCGAGGATGGAGGTTTCACGTGTGGGGTTGAGATGGTGATGGTGTTTGGGTAGAGGTCGTGTGTGGTTAGGGAAGGTGGATGAAAGGGCGGTGTGAAGTGGGTGGGGTCGTTCCGATTGCTTGAGTGGGGTGGCTCACGGTTTTGGGTGGCTATGGGAACTTAGGATGGAAGGTGATGAATGGTGTGATGGAAACTCAGAGTGATGAATGTTGGTGCAGAGGAAAATGATGGTTAGAAAAAGAATGAATCTCCTAGTAGAGAGTTACGGTTTGGACGGTCTATTAGTGAGCTTGAGGGTCCCCAAAATGAAGGCCCTGTGTGTCGGTTTTGTACGTGAGAGGTAAGAGAAGGAAAGAATAAAAAAGAAAGTGAGTAGTGTGCTAGTAGTGGGAACGTGAAAGTGGAGTGATGAGTAAAAAAGAATACCCCTCTGTGAGCAGTGCGTGAAAGTGGGGGATGAAAACGTGAATGGGTGTGTGTTAGTGGGAACGTAAAAGTGAGGTAAGTGGGGAGCAAAGGAGGCTTGTCCCTCTGCACACATTGTGTGCTGCAGTGTATAGCCAAAAATAGAGAAAAAAAAACAAAGATTAAGATACTAATTTTACTGAAGAAGGAAAACAACAAAAGCAGCAACTCTTTTTATATTTTTTATATTTTTATATTTTTTATTATTTTTTTCCTTTTTGTTTCTTTTCTCTTTTTTTTTATTTGGGCTTATACATTTGGGTTAGAAAAATGGGCCAAAAAAGTGGACAACAATTTTTTGATTTTTTGATTTTTTTAGTTTTCTCTTTTTTTGTTTTTTTTAAGAGGAAATAAATTAAATTAAAAAAAGGGTCCGGACAAAATATGGTGTTCACAATTGTCCCTCTTTTCTTATTTCTTATTAGAGAATATGAATAACCACAGTTTTTCATATTTTCGTAATAAGGAATGAGTAAAGATATGAACTCATATTTTGTCCGGACATACATAAAAGGATAAATGCAAAACAAAGCAAGAACAATGATAGGAAGTTAAAATGCAATGGGCTGATGCGCTCAAAAATAAATGACAGAAATTAAAAAATGCATAGAATGCATGGAGCCGATGCGCTCAACGGAAAAAAAAGGAAATTAAAATGCATGAAGCTGATGCGCTCAACAGAATTGACAAGAATTAAAAATGCATGAAATGCATGGAGTCGATGTGCTCAGCAGAACTTAAAATGCATGGAGCCGAGTCCCAAACTTTGAAAGACAACGGGCAACAGAGTCCCTGAATTTAAGAGACAATGGGCAACTGAGTCCCAAAATTTAAAAGACAACGGGCAACAGAGTCCCTGAATTTAAGAGACAATGGGCAACTGAGTCCCGAAATTTAAATGACCATGGGCAACTGAGTCCCTGAATTTAAAAGACAATGGGCAACTGAGTCCCTGAATTTAAGAGACAATGGGCAACTGAGTCCTGAAATTTAAAAGACAACGGGCAACAGAGTCCCTGAATTTAAGAGACAATGGGCAACTGAGTCCCGAAATTTAAAAGACAACGGGCAACTGAGTCCGGGAAAATTAAAAGACAAGAGGGCTACTGAGTCCTGGAATTTAAAAGACAACGGGCAACTGAGTCCCGAAAAATTAAAAGACAAGCGGGCTACTGTGCTCCCAAAATTTAAAAGATAAGCGGGTGACTGTGCTCCCAAAACTTAAAAGACAAGCGGGCTACTGTGCTCCCGAAACTTAAAAGACAAGCGGGCTACTATGCTCCCGAAACTTAAAAGATAAGCGGGCTACTGTGCTCTCGAAACTTAAAAGACAGTGAGACTCTTGTGCTCCCAAAAAACAAAAAAGACAAAGTGGAGCTCTTGTGCTCCCAAAACTTAAAAGACAAAGTGGTGATTGTGTCCCAGCTCCGAAACTTAAAAGACAATTAAGGCGACTGTGCTCTCGAAATTTAAAAGACAAACGGGCTAATGTGCTCCCAAAACTTAAAACACAAGGCGACCTTGTGCTCCCAAAACTTAAAAACAAAGTAGTATCAGTGCTTCAAAACTTAAAAACAGTGAATATCAAGGCTCCCGAAACTTAAAAACGGAATGGTACTTGTCCCGAAAAAACAAAAATTTAAAAAGGCAATAGGCATCTTGATCTAAAAAGATTTTTCTTCTTTTTCTCATTTTTCTCTTTTTCTCTTTTTTTTCTTTGTTTTTCTCTTTTTTTTTTTTTTTTTTTTTTTTTTTTTTTTTTTTTCGAACCAACGTGACGACTTTGGAAAGTTTTGACCAATCAAACCCTTGTTCACGTGCTTTAGCTTCGTTGGACCTGATAACTTCGGTCCTCATTCTTTCTTTCCTTTTTCTTCTTTTTCTCTTTCCTTGTTTGCCACTCTCAATTCTCCTTTTGAAAAATGAAATGATCATCTCTTGTCATGAATCCTTGAGAGAAAATTTTGCCCCAGTATTTAACTTTGTCTATCATCCAGTTGATTCCCTACAACTGCTTAACAACTTAATTGTTGTTTCTATTGCTACTTCCTTCAACATACCCTCTCCTTAGTCATTCAGAAAATTTGCCCCAATGTAACTAACAAAGTTGCCAAAATTTACCCCAGTTTAAGCAATTCTAATTCATTGGCCTTAACTTTTGCTTAAACTACCCTTTTTGGGTTTTCAGACTAACGAGCTCTTTTCCTTTTTTTTTTTCTTTTGCTTAGGTCGCACTTTTGGGTTTTCAACCTAACGAGTCCCTCTTTTTTTTTCGGGTACCTCCTCTTCCATCAATTGGGAATTCCAAGTTCTCTTCGATCTGAATTGCTCATCAGGAGATTACCATTAGATAGTCAAACCATAATGTTGTACTCATGTTCACCTTACCTGAAGCATTACGTAACGACACCCATGAATTCAAAAAGTACAATAGAGAAGAAGCGAACAACTTCCAGATTGTTCTTGAAAGTTTGACTACAGAAAGAGTATTATTTACAAAGGATAAAGACATAACAAGTAGAATAACAATAAAGCCAAAGATTTTTTTTTCCAGGTATCTACAAAAATCTACCCTCGTGTAGGGTATCAAATGGATTCGACTCAGGATATGTCATTTATGAACAAAATTGCCCCAGTGTAGGCCATTTAACAACAAAAATTTGCCCCAGTGTGGGACAATTATGAACAATTTTTTTTTGCCCCAGTTTAGAGATGAATTGAACAGGACAGAAACTTGCTCCAATTTAGAGCTACATTGAACCAAAAATTTTGCCCCAGTATAGGCCAAATCGAGCTAGAGGAATAAATTTTGCCCCAGTATGGCCGAATTAAACAGAGTAGAAATTTGTCCTAGTCTAGGACAGAATAGGGCAGAAACTCACCCTGGTAACCAAAAGATTTGTCTCAGCATAGGTTAAATTGAACTAGGGAAAAGAATGCCCCAATGTAGGGCCAACTCAAATAGGGTAGAAACTTGCTCTGGTGTAAGTCTCTCTTTTTTTTTAATAAAAAAAAAGCAATGAACTAGATACTTGGATAAGCATGACCTTTGTCTCAAAATTAAAGTTAATGAAAATGACAACAACACATCATTGATCAGAATGGACTTTTTGAGGCTTGTAACGTGGCCAAGGCTAAGGGTTATGAAAGAAGATATATAAGGCTCAAACAAGTATTTAAGGGTTGAATGGGACCAAAGATCCTTGTTCAAAGTTAAACTTTGTCAATTGCCTTTACGCTTTCAAACACACTTTTCTCTTATTGTTCCTCATTTCTTCCCTTTTCTTTTCACTTTCTTTCATTCGCCTTTGTCATGACTCATTGCATTTCCTTTTCTTTCTTCTTTTTTTTTTTTCTCTCTCTCTCTCTCTTTTTTCTTTAGTTTTACTTTCTACCCCTTTCACCTCTTTTCTTTTCTCATTTTCCATTATGCTTCAAAATATTCATCATGGCAATCAACCTTTGTTTTGTGCTATCCCCTAGTGTAGGGTGATCCTTGTCCAGAATTTATTGAAGAAAACTTTCAAGCTCAAAAAGGGGACAACGAGAGATAATGAAAAGATGAATTCTTATGAAAGATAGAGAAAAAATGGCCAATCTTCATTTCAAATCTTGATTGCTCATTTTCAAAAAATTTAATTTAGAGACAAAAAGATAATGCACACCAAGTGATTACTTCTTTGCTCCCTTTTATTTTATTTTTTTGATTTATTCTTCTTCTTTTTTTGTTTTTTGTTTTTTTATTTTTTGCAAATAACACTTGCACACATGGACTTTATGAGCACCAAAAATTTTCTAGAATGAGGGTCATATGGGATTCGAACCAAAGGAAAACAAGTAAAGGAATGAGAAGAATGACAAGAAAGACATGATAAGAATATGAATGCTAAGAACATAGGAAAAGGAAACAAGGTACGTTGAAATCCATACAAATCCATTACATTAATGCTTCAAGAAAGTTAACATGAGTTCAAAAACCCAAAAGTCTAACATGATAATCACATCAATTAACGCCTTGGATCACCAATTGTTCAGAAGTTTCGAGTTGTTGGAGGGTGAATGACTTCTTCAGATATGATTATCTCGACTGGTGCTGGGAATATTTCCTTCAGATGAGGAATATGCTACATCATTTTCTTCTCTCAGAGATATACTCCTCACTATTTCCTCCAACTCTACATTGACCTCTTCAGAGGAATCTACATCTTGCTCAGCTTGTATTACCCTTGAAGTGAGTAATTCTTGGATTCGCACCTTAAAGTCCCGACAATTCTCAACATCATGTCTTATCCCCCTACAGTGATAAACACAACTTGACTCTTCGTCCTGTTTCTCTTCTTCTTCCATAGTTGCAGCTGGTGCAGTGCTACTACAACCTACTTTCTTCAGCCCCTCAAATATTTCAGCCATTGGCGTACACAAGCTCATGACTTTTCTTATGGGTGATCCTTCCCTCTCTAAAGCATTTACCTCATCCCCTCCATTATGATTAGGAATTGAGTTGTTGACAATATTTGGTCCGGCTACTTCTTCAATGCAAAGCTTCCCATAAGCAATTAGCTTCCTTACTACAATTTTGAAGGATTCACAATCTTCAATTGAGTGCCCTGAGATGTCCATGTGGTATTTACAAGTTGAGTTCGGGTTATACCATATTGGGAATGGTGGTTCCAGGGGACGTACAGGATTCCCAGAAATGAGGTGAACATCAAACAGCCTTTGGAATAAATCTGTGTTTGAAATGGATAGTTTTGGGAAAGGGGGTAGGTTTTGGGGACGGATACGACCTTGATTTTGGAAGTCAGGTCGAGGCTGTGGGTGGCTTGAGTGATTTTGAAGAAGTGAAGGTGGATATCGGGTATAGGATGGGCGAGTTGGTTCATATGATTGTGGTATGGTAACATTATTGATTTGGAATTGTGGAGTTGGGGTGCTATTTGTGGTTGGCATAGTTTGGTGGAAGGGGTAACAAGGAGGTGTAGGTGTAGGTGTTTGGTATGGAAAGTGAAGGTTAGGGTTATATGGTTGTTGATGACTTAGGTATTGTGGTGGATATCGAGGTCCGAAAGTCTGTTGGTGTTGGACATGATTCACTCCAGATTCTTTCTTTTTCGGTTGGAATCCCTTCTTAAAAGCAGTATTCTCTGTATTACTCATCAGTAACTTCCCAGTTTTGGCCAGAATCTCAATCCTTTATCCCGCCGTTATCAGATCTGCAAAATCCTTATAGGCTGCCCCGACCATTGCTCCGATAAAAGGATTTCCCAACGTTCCCAAGAAATATGAACATATCTCAAATAGTGTTAATGAGGGCTGAACTTGAGCTGCCAAGGCTCTCCACCTCTGTGCATATTGTTTGAAAGGTTCCTCATTTCCTTTCTGCATTGAGCTCAATTGTTCCCGGGTTGGAGCCGCATCCAGATTAAATTTGTATTGGTCCATGAACAAGTCAGCCAATTCCATCCAACGAGAAATCTTAGAGTGGTTTAATTGAAGATACCACTCTAAAGCAGGGCCTGTAAGACTTTCGTGGAAGAAGCTAACGAGGAATTTATCATCCCTGGACCAAACAGCCATCTTGGTTCCATAACTGATCAAATGAAACTGAGGGTTGCCGCTCCCATCATACTTGGCAAAATCAGGAATCTTGAAGTCTTTAGGGATTACGACATCTGTGGTAGGACACAGTTCTTCTATTCTCAAAGGTCCATAAGCATTGGGGCCTTTGATTGCCTTGATCTGTTCCTCCATTTTTTCCATCCATTCTTCCTTCATCTTGTCTTTCTCGGTCGTGACATGACTATTCCTAAAGTTAGGCATTGTTGCTTGCCCTGTAATGGACACATGAGGTTGTTCCCAAGTAGGGCCAACGTAACCAGGAATTTCATTATGAGCACCTTCCAAGGTGCGATACCCCTCTCCAATAGGCAGGACAATCGATGTCGTTTGATGTTGTTACTCATGGATCCCCACAGTGATGCCTGAGGTTACAGTTGAGAATATCGGGGCAGTTATCGGTGGCACATACGCTTCAACCCCTTGCACCTCTATTTTCGCTGATTAAGTGGAGAGACTCCCTCATATCTTGTAGTATTGCTTCCAACCTTGCTTGGGTCTCAGATATTTCATTCACTATTCCTGCCATTTCATCAACCTCCCTGCTCAAGTTTCTCCCTGCCTCAAGATTACTAGCAGCCATTCTAGTCCAAGATCTAGTATTGTGAACTTGGGTTTGATTGGTCTCTTCTTTCCTTGGTCGCGCAATGGTTCCGAATCCCTATGAACAATCAAAGCACAATTTAAAAAAACTATTATTATCATCGATTTATTAGAAAACCATTATTTGTTTGTGCCGAATGGACTTGAGTGAGTATCTTTGATTATGACCGATTCTTAGAACGTCTCGTTCAAAAGCATTGGGTCTCAAGTAAAACATGGGATCAAAAACACGAGAAGACATATTTCATTCCATTAAAACAAACATCATTTGAGAAGAGTACATCATTTTCACCCTATTTGAAATACATTATGGTCTAGTCTAATTCTTCCTTCTCGACTGAATGAGCCTTGATCATCTGCTTCATTTGTCCAATGAGACTCTTGCAATATTCAATAAAGTCATTAATCTCTGCTGGTGTCTTAAGAGGATTGACCATCTTATCAGCCATCTTTAAATAATACGGAACATCTGCAATCGCTGTGTTGGCTAGACATACTAGTCTCGTGAAGCGGTCCATCCAAAAGTGGACTTCTCCTTTCCATTCACTGATGTCCTTATCCTGTTGTTTCATCTGATCTATCAGCTTCTGCAAGTCTTCTCGTCCTTGTCGTAATGCTGCCTTATATCCCGCAATTGCCCTATCTGTGTGCAACCTCTCAACTTTGATTGTGTCTTCATATCTTGCTGACACCATTTTTATTTGTTACTTCATGCTATCCACCTGTTGAAGAGCATTATTCTGTGCTGCTTTGGCATTTACAAGTGACTCCTTAAGTTGTTGATTTTTAGCCAGAGCTCTATCTCTTTCTTGCCCTCGGAGTTTCAATTCCTTGTTTGCAGCTTCCAAACACCTTCTGGTTCTTGACATATGATCTTGTTCTATCTTTTGCCTCTTGTTAGCCCTTTCAAGCGCGTGGTCTTTCTCAGAATTTTCACGCTTTAAAACTACACATCTTTGGCGAGTCTTTTCCAGCTCTGCTTCTAATTTCCTTTTTTCTTCATTGGCTTTTGCTAACTTTTCCCTTATTTCTTCATCTTCTATCGGGATCGGAGGCAGAGATATACCGACTGTAAAGGTTGCTGAACTTTTGAAAGGCATCTTGACTTCCTGAGCCCGATTCTTGACCCATTGCCGGTAGCTTTCTTTGACTCCACAGCTTCTAATTCTCAACTCTCTACCATTTCTGATGACTTTCTTCCAAGAGTCTTGGGTCTTCCTGAGTGTCTCAGTACACTCCATCTTTATGTCATAAATAAAGGGAGTGGTTTCCAATTTCGAGGGTGGTCCCATCATAGGATAGCCAAGTTGACGCAATGTCAAAGCGGGGTTATAGTTAATGCACCCCCGAGTACCTATGAGAGGGACATTAGGAAAGCCCTCGCACTGATAAACCATTATTTTCCCTTCTTTTCGCCATGGGTACCATACAATTCTTTTCTCCTCAAGCTTGGCCAATTCCTCGGCCCATTCACGGCCACTCATGGTCTGCAACTGGAGCATCTTGAGATCTGTAATGGGACAAGGTCCTTCGTAGCCCCTCTTGAACATGTGACTCGTAAGCCATACAAATAGCAATGGTAGACAACATAAGATCTGCTTACCCTTCTTTTCATGACAGAAAGTCAGAGTGTAATAAACATCAGCAAGAATGGTTGGAACGGGATTTGCAGTATCATTTCTTCAAGCGAGGAACACATCAATTGCTGCAAAATCTACCAAGTCTTTATTACTTGGGAAGAGGATGCTGCCTGTAACACCCCAAATTTCCTATATCTTAAACAGTAATTTTGACAGTTAACAGAATTTTACTGTTTAGTAATTTCTGGATACTGTAAAATTATTTTGTTTATTCCGTCAATGTAGTATTTGATCGTTTTGAGTGATTTACTCAGGTGTCGGAAAATAAAAATTTTCGGGCTAGGGAAAACTTTACGTAATTTAATTTTTACCATTAGGTAATTATTTTACGTAATCGATTTGATATTTGTGTGTTTTTTAATTTTGTGATTTTATGTGTGATTTTAAATTTTTTCTGTTTGTTGCCCCCACGAAGTGTTTGTAGGCCAGGTGACCTTACGTGGGCCCAGGTGGGTCCCGTAAAGTGAAAATTTTTCTACGCATAGAAAAATTTATCTTGTTTAGACGGAGACGAGGATCTTACTAAACTGAATCCGGAAATAGTTTTAGAAATTTTCTTGTATTGTGTTTGGCACTGTATTTAATTATCAGACGATAAAAATACAGTAAATATATTCTTTCGTGAGGTTTTTAGTAGATAAAAATAGAAATTATATTGCTTAAGTCAACACTGGTGGTTTGGATATCTACCATTGATTTACTTAATGGTGGAGACTTGATCTTGATTTAATTAACGGTTAAGAAATAAATTTAATAAAGAAGTATTGGATAATCACCATTGATTTAATCAATAGTGTAAGAATAAACTTAGTTGGGCAAGCTTCAATCTCAACCGTAGATTTAATCAACGGTGTAAATTTGATTATATAAAGTGACCATTTATAATCATTAGATTTAGAATTGATCAAGGGTGGAGATTTGATCTTGTAAAGTAACAAGGACCATTTATGACCATTGGATGAATAATTGATCAAGGGTGGAGATTTGGTCTTCTAAAAAGGTTATGACTAATTATAACCCTTGGATTTAAAGTTTGAAGGAGCAATCTTGACCATTTATTTTGGAGACACATCTAATGGCTTAGATTTAGTCTTCTAAATCAAAAGTCTACCTAAATCCTAACCATTGAATTAATCAATGGCTAGAAATGCTTCAAATAATGGCCTAATTAACAAGCCAAGTAAACTAAATTAAATGTTAAATTGTTATAATCTAATTCTTAATTAGATATCCTAATTTTAATTAGAGATTATAATATGTGAAATAATATGTTAATTAATTAGTTATATAGTTAGAATGTTAGTTAAGATTGGTTAGGAAATTTAACCTAACTAATTACCTAATTAATTAGCATGCAATTAGGTGAAAATTAAGAACAATTAATTCCTAAAATACTCAAGGAGCCACACGATTTTCATGCAGCTTGGGGAGACTTTTACATGGTTCTTGAACCACCAATAATAGCCATGCAAACTAAATTAATGACCATTATTGTTTGTCATGGTCAATATGACCATTATTGTTTTGTTTGCTTCCTTTGAATTGCATGATGAAGGGGGGACGGTTGGAGAAGCAAGAAAGAAGAAGAGACATGTTGAGACATGTTGGAGTAGCCTTTTTAGGCCAAAGAAAAAGCTTGAAGACATTAATTAGATGTCTTGACCAATTATTGGTCATTTTCCTAAAGCAAAATTATTTTCTTCTTTCTCTCCATGCAATGCTACGGCTGCCCACTTCAATTCAGCCATTTGATTTCATTTGTTTCACATTTTATAACACTTAACTCATTCTCTCTCTTCCAATTTGTCAAGAACACCAAGAATAACACCATTTTCTTTCCTTCCTTGAGCATTCGGTCACCACCCATGGAACCACTTTCAATCTTCCATAATTTTATCTAGCTACATATCTTGAATCCTTTTATCAATTCAAAACACTTTTATGTTGGAGACTTTCTCTAAATCATTCATCTTCATCACTCAACCAAGCCAAGAACACAAAACAACCATTTTCCTTCATTTTCTCACCAAATGGTTCGACCATGACCACCAAAAGCACCACCCATCACTTTTAATTTCATCCAACCATAGATTTTGAATCTACATGATATTCTAAGCAACTTTCATGTTGGAGACTTTCTCAAAATCATTCATCTTCATGAACTTTCTTCAAGAGCCAAGTTATTGAGTTTTTAAGGTGAAGTGTAAGAAGACTTCAATTCTTATCTCTTTTTCATGATCTAAACCATGTTTGATCCATGGTTCCTCTTAATCAAGCTTAGTATACTAATTTCTATGTATTTTGTTTTGAATTTGAGAAGCCCTTGGTGTTAAAGGACTTGGAAAGAGAAGCAAAATCAAGAAGCTTTGAGGATCTTCAAGAAGTAAGAGGGAGATCCATCTCACCAACCAATTATGGTGGTGGGAGATGGTCTTATATTTGATGAATTGTGAATTCATGTGAGAATTCCAATCTATTGTCATGTAATAATTAATTGTGTGTTTATGAGCTTTGCTTTATTTTCTTGTGCCTTGATTATTTTGTCTATGCTTAATATGATTTACATGATTTTATGGCTTTGATAGTATACTTATAATATGCATGATGAGTATATGACATGTTTGTGATATTTATGATGAAATATATATATATATATATATATATATATATATATGCCATGATGTGTGGATGGAAAGAAAATTGATATTGGTTCCAATGGCCAAGGAAGAGCTACGGTTTTGATGCCCTTGATGAGGGTCAATGTTGAAAATTTTCAAGAACAAGGAAATTAAATTTTGATCCCTAGAACAATGAGAATTTCGGCCAAGACACCTCAAAATAGGTGTTTACAAATTAATATGTTTATGGAAGAACAAAATTGGATTGATTTGAGGAGTATGAAAAATGAACTAAAGGTTTATTTTTTTTAAGAAAACATGAACACAAATTTTAGAATGAAATTTTATTGATTTATTTTGTGTAGAAACAAGAATGGAATTTATTTAAGTTAGAGAAAAATATTTCATGGTTCCAATGGCCATCTATAAGGTTTTGATAATTTAGAAAAATATTTTGATGCTATGAAATACAAGAATTTTCAAATAAGGATTTTTGAAAAGGGAATTAAGTGTTATAAATTAAGTGATGTGGAATTTTCATAAATAAAAGAAAAAGAATATTGAAAGTTTTAAACTTCAAATTAATCAATTTTTAGAAGTGATTTAGAAATATAAAGAAAAACGTTTGTAACTTAAAATTTCTAACAGAGAATTTATTTATTGGGTTTTGGAAAATGTTAGGAAATTTAAAGTTAAGAAACAATAATTAAATCAACTCAATATGATTTTGTAGGACTAGATTAATAAAAAGTGATTTTGAGAAAATATATATTAAGGAAAAGATTTTTGACTAAGAATGAAAAAGGATTTGCAAAGAAAGTGAAAATGAATTTGAACAAATGGGTTTGTTTTATGACCAATCGGTACTTTAGTTTTGAAAATAAAACTTTAATGGTTTTGTTTGTGTAAAACCATATCAATTTAAAAGAAAAAATGTTTTGATAATTTTTCAAATAGTAATGCCTAGATTTTGATGAAACAAAGTAATTTTTCAAGTGGAAATATAATTGATTTAATACAAGAAATTTGAAAAGGGAATCAGAGTATTTTACTCACTTGAAAAATTAAGTTTTGTAAACAAAAATGTTTTCAAACTTCAATTTATTTTGAAGTAGGTTAATTTGAAAATGATTTGGGGAAAATGAAGAATATAATGGTATTTTGAGAATTTACTCAAGTATAACTTATTTTCAAGTTTTGAAATGCGTTTAGAAATTTTAAGATTTGAAACATTGATTTATATCAATGGAAAAGTAATTTTGTGGATTATATTTGAAAAAGAATTTCTTGAGTAAAGAAAGCGTGGAAAAAGATTTTCTTGAGTAAGAAAATGTGAAAAATGAAGTACAAAGTCATAATATTTTGAGAAATGATGAAATGGAATTTTTGAAGGTTAAGAAATATTTTTAAATGTAATAGAATTGTGGTGAAAAATGATTTACGTATCTTAAAAATGATTTAGAATATAGTAAAATATTCCTATGCGATTTAAAATATGTTAAAATATTTCTACGTGATTTGAATTACGTTTAAATATTTTACGTGAGTTAAATATTTGACGTCTTGTTGAAAAATCACTATGTGATTTAAAAGTAATAGAATATTTTTATGGTATTGTGAAAATATAACGAAACGTTTAATTTTGAAAACGTAATGAAGTGTTATGATATTTTGAAAGCGTAACTTGAAACATTTTGGAATTGTGAAAACATAATGAAAATGTTATGCTGATCTTGTGAAAATACGGTGAAAGTGTTTTATAACTATGAAAACATGATAACATGGTTTTGTGTTGAAAATATAGTATAATTACTGTTTAACCAGTGTATGGACACTGTATGAGAGAGTGACGTGTTTTGCCTGTGATTGGTATTTGGTGCATTTTATATGCATTGGAAAGAGATGCCCGTATTTGGATTTAGTGCATTATACATGCATTGAAAAGATTTGGCCGTTGGGGTTGGACTTACTGATGATATACTTTCGTGCATTGTACAAATGAAATTGAAAAGATTTGGCCCGTTGGGGTTGGACTTGCACTGATATACTCGTGCATTGTACAAATGAAATTGAAAAGATTTGGCCCATTGGGGTTAGACTTGCACTGATAAATTCATGCATTGTATAAAAGATAGCTAATAGCTATTATGGCCCTTGTGGTTGAAGAGAGAATGAGAATTGATAGTGAGGTCTATGATGGATCTTGGGGCGTCGAGTAGCGGTCGACCAGTGGACAGTGGTGAGTACCACTGTGCCACTTGGCAATGCAGTTCGTTGCAACGCATTGACGATACCCGACAAGAACATGATTCTTTTCAACGACTGGGAGATTGTCTTTGGGCTAAGGCTGACAATTAACCAGAGCATTCTTCTCGAAATTGTGAAAACCTCCATGGAGTCGTTTTTGATAAAATGAGTCTTTGTACATATGCATAAATCTAAGCATTTATATCTGTGTGATATATTAATTGGGGAATATTGGTTATTGGTTATGACAATTGTTTTGAGTACTTGGATGATGATTGAACTGATAAATGATTAGATGGTGATAGTTGATTAATGCTGATAGCATGATTATGGTATGATCTATCTGTATGATATAGCTATTTGTGTTATCTCTGTGCTGCCATGTTGGTATTGGTATAGGTGATCTCACCTCTTTGTTATATTATTTTATTGTGTCTGTACTGTTAAAATCAAATAATAGAAGGATCGAGTTGTCTTAGACATAACGGGCGATGGATACTCTGAGATTGGTGATAACAATAAGGAGTGGACATTCAGGACTCGAAGGTGTGCAGTGTTGACAAAGGAACAGGATGTCTGATGCATCAAGATGGACAGAAAAAGGAATAAGTATGTTAAAGTTTCTCGTTAGTGTTGTACCGTGCTATTAAGTAGGACCCGTCATGGGTTTTGCTACTGTAAAAAAAAATAAGTCTATTAATTTTATATTTCTCTTTAAATTGTGATATTAATTGGTGTCAATATTGCATAATGAATAGTTAAAATATGATTTTCAATATTACCTAATATTTTTAGTAAATTTACGTTTCAGTAAAGAAGAAATTTTAAAACCCATCTTTTATAACTCAAACTTTGTGCGAACTTATTTTCAAATTATGAGTCGGGAGTCAGAAATGTGATGCCCTAGCTAGGGTGTTACATTAGTTGGTATCAGAGTTAGGGTGTTACATTAGTTGGTATCAGAGCACGGTTTGAGTCTTTTGGGATTTGTGGTTAGGTCTATTTTGCTTATGTTAAGTTCTCTGTGTTTGTTTTCCGAAAGGAAATAATGTTGTCTATAATGGATATTAGATCCATTGTATTTCGATCCGCACGCCTTCTCGGGATAGTTATACTTGTGTGGAAGTGAAACATGTTACTAGTAATGCAGTTGCAGTTACGGGAGTAACGTGAGCAATGTGGAAGGACGACTGCACGAACAAAGGACCGCTGTTCAGTGGAAACTGGAAGTTGAAGTTTAGGATCTGATGGAAGAGAATCAGTCCTGGAATATAAGATTTCATAATTTTGGAACCTGATATTTTTTAGGATATTGAGAAAGTAATTGATTTCGACGGAAGATGAATTTACAACCATTGAGGAAACCAAAAGCAGTAAGTGATGTGAAAGAAAGTACTTAAATGAAGGAATGTACGTCAAGAAAACAATTTGCGAAAGAGTTGGACACATTTTCAAATAGTATAATCTCTGATGTGTTCTTTGAAAACAAAGTTTTCTATTAGTAAAATTTTTGATAAAAAGGGAAGTTGTTACTCTAAATGAACGGGAGTGTTCTGAGCGGAAGATTTAATCAATGGAGATTGTGTCATTGGAGCTAATCCTATAAACCATACTGAATATTTCTGTGAGTGACCTATTCCTTATGACATATGATTGAGTAGATCAATTATATGTTAGAGTTATTCATTATCATCTGATTTGTTTACTTCTGTTTTTATTCTTAACTAATCGAGCTATTCAAGTTATTCAAATTGTTGTTATAGATCAAAACTGTGTTAGTTTGATCTGTTGTTCAAAATTTTTGTGTTAGTTTGATCTGTTTCATAAACAGACGTGGTCTTTGAAAATGGATTGGTTATTTTCCAGCCATATCCAATGAGATTATTTCAACAGACTGTGAGTAATACAGAGAAAATCCATTCTAGAAAATTAGGTTACATCCAATTTTTTGCTGGATATATTCGATAACAGGTTCGATTCGTTTTGTTATCTTCCATGATGTTTTCTTTCATCTCCTGCAACTGAAGAAATATCTTGCAAGAAAGGATATTTCTATATTTGTATCCGTGTTAACGTATCTGAGAATGTAATGCTGTGAGAAGCGTGGTGAATTTTTCAAAAGATTGGAACAATTCTTCTATGGGAAAACTTAAGACGGTAATGGAAAACGTAGAAAAAAAATTTATGGAAGTATTGGTATCGTCTTTGTGGAAAGGAGAACTTCGGTTAGTGAGACATTTCCTGTTAAAAGCAAAAATCTAGAATATGTAGTGATACGAGGATAAGGAAATTTTAAGTAATACATTACATTAGCTGAACATTTCATTACATTAGTTGGAAGTTATCTGAGAAAAACTATTCTAGGCATGAATGAAGATCGGTTGTTGTATGTTGATATCGAGAGATATGAAAATTCTTTCTTTACGGAGTAACATTCAACATCTTCAGTAATAACCAACAAAATCTCTATGATAGGAGTCTGAGATATCTGTTTGATCAGGAGAAGTTGAACATCAGCAAAGAGATTTTGTGGGATTAGAATAGTATATCAAGATGTAAGAGAGGAAGCTTCATGGGAATTAGAAAAATAAGATAAAAGCACCATATCCGAATTTATTCCGAGGGTGTGAAATCATGGTCATGAAATTTCGAGGATGAAATTTCTATAAAGAGGGGGAGTATTGTAACACCCCAAATTTCCTATATCTTAAACAGTAATTTTGACAGTTAATAGAATTTTACTATTTAGTAATTTCTGGATACTGTAAAATTATTTTGTTTATTCCGTCAACGTATTTGATCTTTTTGAGTGATTTACTCCGTGTCAGGAAAATAAAAATTTTTGGGTCAGGGAAAACTTTACGTAATTTAATTTTTACCATTAGGTAATTATTTTACGTAATCTGATTTGATATTTGTGCGTTTTCTAATTTTTGTGATTTTATGTATGATTTTAAATTTTTTTCTGTTTGTGGGCCCCACGAGGTGTTTGTGGGCCCAGATGACCTTACGTGGGCTTAGGTGGGTCCTGCAAAGTGAAAATTTTTCTACGCATAGAAAAATTTATATTGTTTAGACGGAAACATGGGATCTTACTAAACCTGAATCTGGAAACAGTTTTAAAAATTTTCTTGTATTGTGTTTGGCACTGTATTTAATTATCAGGCGATAAAAATACAGTAAATATATTCTTTCATGAGATTTTTAGTAGATAAAAATAGAAATTATATTGCTTAAGTCAACACTGGTGGTTTGGATATCTACCATTGATTTACTTAACGGTGGAGACTTGATCTTGATTTAATTAACGGTTAAGAAATAAATTTAATAAAGAAGTATTGGATAATCACCATTGATTTAATCAATGGTGTAAGAATAAATTTAGTTAGGCAAGCTTCAATCTCAACCGTAGATTTAATCAACGGTGTAAATTTGATTATATAAAGTGACCATTTACAACCATTGGATTTAGAATTGATCAAGGGTGGAGATTTGGTCTTGTAAAGTAACAAGGACCATTTATGACCATTGGATGAATAATTGATCAAGGGTGGAGATTTGGTCTTCTAAAAAGGTTATGACTAATTATAATCCTTGGATTTAAAGTTTGAAGGAGCAATCTTGACCCTTTATTTTGGAGACACATCTAATGGCTTAGATTTAGTCTTCTACATCAAAAGTCTACCTAAATCCTAACCATTGAATTAATCAATGGCTAGAAATGCTTCAAATAATGGCCTAATTAACAAGCCAAGTAAACTAAATTAAATGTTAAATTGTTATAATCTAATTCTTAATTAGATATCCTAATTTTAATTAGAGATTATAATATGTGAAATAATATGTTAATTAATTAGTTATATAGTTAGAATGTTAGTTAAGATTGGTTAGGAAATTTAACCTAACTAATTACCTAATTAATTAGCATGCAATTAGGTGAAAATTAAGAACAATTAATTCCTAAAATACTCAAGGAGCCACACGGTTTTCATGCAGCTTGGGAGACTTTTACATGGTTCTTGAACCACCAATAATAGCCATGCAAACTAAATTAATGACCATTATTGTTTGTCATGATCAATATGACCATTATTGTTTTGTTTGCTTCCTTTGGATTGCATGATGAAGGGGGGACGGTTGGAGAAGCAAGAAAGAAGAAGAGACATGTTGAGACATGTTGGAGTAAATTTTTTAGGCCAAAGAAAAAGCTTGAAGACATTAATTAGATATCTTGACCAATTATTGGTCATTTTCCTAAAGCAAAATTATTTTCTTCTTTCTCTCCATGCAATGCTACGGCTGCCCACTTCAATTCAGCCATTTGATTTCATTTGTTTCACATTTTATAACACTTAACTCATTCTCTCTCTTCCAATTTGTCAAGAACACCAAGAACAACACCATTTTCTTTCCTTCCTTGAGCATTCGGTCACCACCCATGGAACCACTTCCAATCTTCCATAATTTTATCTAGCTACATATCTTGAATCCTTTCATCAATTCAAAACACTTTCATGTTGGAGACTTTCTCTAAATCATTCATCTTCATCACTCAACCAAGCCAAGAACACAAAACAACCATTTTCCTTCATTTTCTCACTAAATGGTTCGGCCATGACCACCAAAAGCACCACCCATCACTTTTAATTTCATCCAACCATAGATCTTGAATCTACATGATATTCTAAGCAACTTTCATGTTGGAGACTTTCTCAAAATCATTCATCTTCATGGACTTTCTTCAAGAGCCAAGTTATTGAGATTTTAAGGTGAAGTGTAAGAAGACTTCAATTCTTATCTCTTTTTCATGATCTAAACCATGTTTGATCCATGGTTCCTCTTAATCAAGCTTAGTATACTAATTTCTATGTATTTTGTTTTGAATTTGAGAAGCCCTTGGTGTTGAAGGACTTGGAAAGAGAAGCAAAATCAAGAAGCTTTGAGGATCTTCAAGAAGTAAGAGGGAGATCCATCTCACCAACCAATTATGGTGGTAGGAGATGGTCTTATATTTGATGAATTGTGAATTCATGTGAGAATTCCAATCCATTATCATGTAATAATTAATTGTGTGTTTATGAGCTTTGCTTTATTTTCTTGTGCCTTGATTATTTTGTCTATGCTTAATATGCTTTGTATGATTTTATGGCTTTGATAGTATACTTATAATATGCATGATGAGTATATGACATGTTTGTGATATTTATGATGAAATATATATATATATATATATATATATATATATATATATATATATATGCCATGATGTGTGGATGGAAAGAAAATTGATCTTGGTTCCAATGGTCAAGGAAGAGCTACGGTTTTGATGCCCTTGATGAGGTCAATGTTGAAATTTTTCAAGAACAAGGAAATTAAATTTTGATCCCTAGAATAATGAGAATTTCGCCAAGACACCTCAAAATAGGTGTTTACAAATTAATATGTTTATGGAAGAACAAAATTGGATTGATTTGAGGAGTATGAAAAATGAACTAAAGGTTTATTTTTTTTAAGAAAACATGAACACAAATTTTAGAATGAAATTTTATTGATTTATTTTGTGTAGAAACAAGAATGGAATTTATTTAAGTTAGAAAAATATTTCATGGTTCCAATGGCCATCTATAAGGTTTTGATAATTTAGAAAAATGTTTTGATGCTATGAAATACAAGAATTTTCAAATAAGGATTTTTGAAAAGGGAATTAAGTGTTATAAATTAAGTGAAGTGAAATTTTCATAAATAAAAGAAAAAGAAGATTGAAAGTATTGAACTTCAAATTAATCAATTTTTAGAAGTGATTTAGAAATATAAAGGAAAACGTTTGTAACTTAAAATTTCTAACAGAATTTATTTATTGGGTTTTAGAAAATGTTAGGAAATTTAAAGTTAAGAAAACAATAATTAAATCAACTCAATATGATTTTGTAGGACTAGATTAATAAAAAGTGATTTTGAGAAAATATATATTAAGGAAAAGATTTTTGACTAAGAATGAAAAAGGATTTGCAAAGAAAGTGAAAATGAATTTGAACAAATGGGTTTGTTTTATGACCAATCGGTACTTTGGTTTTGAAAATAAAACTTTAATGATTTTGTTTGTGTAAAACCATATCAATTTAAAAGGAAAAATATTTTGATAATTTTTCAAATAGTAATGCCTAGATTTTGATGAAACAAAGTAATTTTTCAAGTGAAAATATAATTGATTTAATACAAGAAATTTGAAAAGGGAATCAGAGTATTTTACTCACTTGAAAAATTAAGTTTTGTAAACAAAAATGTTTTCAAACTTCAATTTATTTTGAAGTAAGTTAATTTGGAAATGATTTGGGAAAAATGGAGAATATAATGGTATTTTGAGAATTTACTCAAGTATAACTTATTTTCAAGTTTTGAAGTACGTTTGGAAATTTTAAGATTTGAAACATTGATTTATATCAATGGAAAAGTAATTTTGTGGATTATATTTGAAAAAGAATTTCTTGAGTAAAGAAACGTGGAAAAAGATTTTCTTGAGTAAGAAAATGTGAAAAATGAAGTACAAAGTCATAATATTTTGAGAAAGGATGAAATGGAATTTTTGAAGGTTAAGAAATATTTTTGTAATAGAATTGTGGTGAAAAATGATTTACGTATCTTAAAAATGATTTAGAATATAGTAAAATATTCCTATGCGATTTAAAATATGTTAAAATATTTCTACGTGATTTGAATTACGTTTAAATATTTTACGTGAGTTTAAATATTTGACGTCTTGTTGAAAAATCACTATGTGATTTAAAAGTAATAGAATATTTTTACGGTATTGTGAAAATATAACAGAAACATTTCAAAATTTTGAAAACGTAACAGAAGTGTTACGGTATTTTGAAAACGTAACAGAAATATTTTGGAATTGTGAAAACATAATGAAAATGTTGCGCAATCTTGTGAAAATACGGCGAAAGTGTTTTATAACTATGAAAACATGATAACATGGTTTTGTGTTGAAAATACAGTATAATTACTGTTTAACCAGTGTATGGACACTGTATGAGAGAGTGGCGTGTTTTGCCTATGATTGGTATTTGGTGCATTATATATGCATTGGAAAGAGATGCCCGTATTTGGATTTGGTGCATTATACATGCATTGAAAAGATTTGGCCCGTTGGGGTTAGACTTGCACTGATATACTCGTGCATTGTACAAATGAAATTGAAAAGATTTGGCCCATTGGGGTTGGACTTGCACTGATATACTCATGCATTGTACAAATGAAATTGAAAATATTTGGCCCGTTGGGGTTGGACTTGCACTGATAAATTCGTGCATTGTATAAAAGATAGCTAATAGCTATTATGGCCCTTGTGGTTGAAGAGGGAATGAGAATTGATAGTGAGGTCTATGATGGATCTTGGGGACGTCGAGGCGCGGCGGTCGACCAGTGGACAGCTGACGAGTACCCTGTGCCACTTGGCGATGCAATTCGTTGCAACGCATTGACAATACCCGACAAGAACACGATTCTTTTCAACGACTGGGAGATTGTCTTTGGGCTAAGGCTGACAATCAACCAGAGCATTCTTCTCGAAATTGTGAGAACCTCCATGGAGTTGTTTTTGATAAAATGAGTCTTTGTACATATGCATAAATCTGAGCATTTATATCTGTGTGATATATTAATTGGGGAATATTGGTTATTGGTTATGACAATTGTTTTGAGTACTTGGATGATGATTGAACTGATAAATGATTAGATGATGATAGTTGATTAATGCTGATAGCATGATTATGGTATGATCTATCTGTATGATATAGCTATTTGTGTTATCTCTGTGCTGCCATGTTGGTATTGGTGTAGGTGATCTCACCTCTTTGTTATATTGTTTTGTTGTGTCTCAGACTTTGTTAAAATCAAATAATAGAAGGATCAAGTTGTCTTAGACATAACGGCGATGGATACTCGAGATTGGTGATAACAATAAGGAGTGGACATTCAGGACTCGAAGGTGTGCAGTGTTGACAAAGAAACAGATGTCTGATGCATCAAGATGGACAGAAAAAGGAATAAGTATGTTAAAGTTTCTCGTTAGTGTTGTACCGTGCTATTAAGTAGGACCGGTCATGGGGTTTGCTACTGTAAAAAAAAAAATAAGTCTGTTAATTTTATATTTCTCTTTAAATTGTGATATTAATTGGTGTCAATATTGCATAATGAATAGTTGAAATATGATTTTCAATATTACCTAATATTTTCAGTAAATTTACGTTTCAGTAAAGAAGAAATTTTGAAACCCATTTTTTATAACTCAAACTTTGTGCGAACTTATTTTCAGATTATGAGTCGGGAGTCAGAAATGTGATGCCCTAGCTAAGGTGTTACATTAGTTGGTATCAGAGCTAGGGTGTTACACTGCTATAAATGGTGAGGGCTAACACATCCATGAAGGTGCTCCAGTCTTCAGCCTTGGCTAGGTGATGCATGTGCTCTTCCAAATATTTCCTTGGAAATCCCTCTATTCTTTTCCGAATTTGTTTTGCCTTCTGCAGATCTTTTACATGAATCTTCAAGACATCTGCTATGGTTGGCATGGATGCATAGTGGCCCATATATTGGTATGGCTTTTCCTTTTCCAAAGGTAAGCCCAAGATCTGCTCAAACTCCTCTAAGGTGGGGGCTAGCTGAAAATCTTGAAAGGTGAAACAACGTAATGGTGGGTCATAGTATTGAGCTAGTGCAGTGATAGCTTCTGCTTGCACGTCTACTTCTAACAGATTCAAGATTCTCCCATATCTTGCAGTGAAGGTCAAACGTTGTGTCTTCTTTAACATTTGGCCCAAACTCACCAAGCTTTCTGTGTCAACCTTCTTGGCCTTAAGTTGCAGGGTCCTTTTCAAAATTTCACCCTTGTGATCTGATCCCACGACACTTTCCATTATTAATCAAAGATACTCACTGCTAGTCCTTAGGCACTTAGTTTCAACACTTCTCCAACAAACCTGGGTTCAACACATAAGAAACATCAATGCATGGTTTTCAGAGAAATATAAGGAAAATGATAATGATAATGAATGAGTGAATTGTTGGTCCTTTAATAGTGGCCCATCTCCTCTTTTGAAAAGAATTTTTTTTTTAGGAGGGACATAAGTATGGTTTGCCACACTAAAGAACTAAACAACTCATAAGATATGAATAAATCTAAAGGTAACGAAAGGTATACTCCCCTTGTGTCCTAATAGGATTGCCTTAAGCTAAAGGATTTATGGGTCTTTCTAATTCGTGAGAACTTTTATTGGGTGGCTCTTCTATTCTAAAGGTCTCTAGAGCTAAGTCTCATTTCAGAATGTTGACCACAAATAGTGGGTAAACCACTAGGTATGAGACATTCGTGAAAAATGCACACTCTAGATGAGATTTTTGTGATAACCAAACAAAATGTATATCCAAAATGGCTACCACTACGCAACCTCTACCTAACTTAGGCTTCACTCAGACCCGAGTATAGGACCCCACTCGGACGTGTGTGATAAACGTGTAGGTGCTGTGGGTGTAGGGAGCACACAGACCTTCATAGTCCTTAAGATTACCCATATCCTGCAAAACAAAGCAAGCACAAAACAACCTCCAAAAGTTTTCTAACCTAAGGTTTGCATAATAAAACAATGAATAATAACAATAAAACCATCAAATATATATATATATATATATATATAAAAGAAAAAAAAAAAAAAAAAAGGGTAAAATAAACTTATAAAGATCACAAACATTTTGCACAACCAACTTTTATAGGCTTGACTCTCAAGTTAAGTCCCCAGTGGAGTCGCCATCTGTCGCGACCGTGATCGCGGTGAAAAATAGCAACTCATGAGATTTTAGAAAATGAAAATGGAGTCGCCACCAATTTTATTTAAATTAGGAAAAATTAGAAAACCCTTATTAGAAAATGGTCTTTGAAAATCAGATTGGATTCGGGAGTCAGTTATGCTTAAGGAAGGGTGGAAACTTAATCCCACGGCACCCCTAACACACCCGTCTTAAGACGGTACCTTAAGTCAGTTGTGCATAACTTGATAATTTCAAATATATTTATTTTACCCCTTTTATTAAAACAACACTAAAAAAACAAATAATTTGTGAAAATTTAATTTTTGGCTTGACAGAATAGAAATTCTGCTCCTACATATCTCCGGCTGTAATGAGGAAATCAAAGTCACGTAGTTTTTTAAAAAATACTTGTGAGTTGGTTGATTTTAAAAAAAAACTTTATTTTGAAAATTTTAATTAACAAGTCGTCGCGACTCAGTTAATCAAATTAAGATTTGGATAGGTGAAGCTCGGCGTCACGCTAGAGATGTCACCCATTTGAATCATCAAGTTATCGCAGCTTAGATTATTATAAAATCATAAGATCAATAAGCTGTCACAACTTAATTAATCTTATTTTATTCTTCAAAAGGGTTTAAATATTTTATTTTTTATCTCTTATGTTTTTTTAAAAAAATTTAAATCATCAAGCTGTTACAACTCAGATGATTATAAAATTTCAAGATTAACAAGCTGTCACAACTTAGTTAATCATATTTTTATTCTTTTCTTAGGAGGTTCAATTACTTTATATTTTTATCATCATTTTATTTTTATTATTTATTATTTATTATTTATTATTTTTATTATTTCTATTTTTTTCATTTTTTCATGTCATTAAATTAAGTAAACACTATCAAATAAAAATTAATCCTAAAACAAACAAAAATAAATAAACTCAAAATATATTTTTTGACCTTCTTTATTTTTTATTTTTTGACATTTTCGTATTTTTTTTATTAAAAAAAGGGTAACTTTGACATGAATGGGCTGCTGGCCTAAAAAAAAAAGTAATTAAATATTTTTAAGAAATAAAAGAAAGAAATATTAAGATAGAAAACAAAAAGACAGAAGCAGAAAAACGCAGGGAGGGAAAAACATAGTGGGTGAGAAAGGACGATGGCTACCAGATCTGGACGGGACGGTGGTGGGTCGTGCGGCTCCAGGTAGGTCCGATTTTGGGCAACGGCTACGAGTGGATGCTAGTGGCGGTTCGTGGGAGGCGCAGCCGGTCGTGGGTAGACAGGGGAGGTCGGTGGTGGTGCGCAGCTCGCGTGATGGCGCTGCTCGGGTTGACGGTCGTGGTGGACGGCTCGGTCACGGCTGTCTGGTTCGGGAGAGTGCGGCTGCGCGACGCAGAGAGATGGCTTGCGTGGTGAGACGGAGACGGTGGCTTCACGAGACGGGGACCGGGTGTGGCTGGACGGAGGGCATCTAGTGTGGAGCTCCGACGGGGCTCGGTGGCTTGTGATTATTAATGGTGAAGTGGGGTGGAATTGGTGAGGTGTTGATGATATATAAGGTTTGTTGTTTTGGTGGTGGAGGTGAGGTGTTAGATTAAAGGTGGTTTGTAATGGTGGTGGATTAAAAGTGGAGATGTTAGTAAGGATGAAGATGAAGGTGGTTGAATTGGTTAGTGGTTTTTTAATCTTGGCTCTAGTGGTCTCGGTTGGGTTTAGGCCATGGTGGAGGTGATGAAGATGGGGTCTGTTATGGTTTTGGCGCTTTTTAATGGTGGAGTGTTGTGCTTGATTGGGTAATGGAGTAGCGGATGAGGTGAAGATGGTTCTCCGAAATGGTGGCTGTGATGGTGATGAAGGTTTGTTGAAGGTTAAGTGGTGTTGGGGAGTGAATGTGAAAAAATGGAGAAGTGGGTGTGTGGGTAAAAAATGGTGATGGCGAGTGAGGGGAGGTTGATGATGGAGAGCCGAGGATGGAGGTTTCACGTGTGGGGTCGAGATGGTGATGGTGTTTGGGTAGAGGCGTGTGTGGTTGGGGAAGGCGGATGAATGGGGCGGTGTGAAGTGGGTGGGCGTCATTCGGTTGCTTGAGTAGGGTGGCTCACGGTTTGGGGTGGCTATGGGAACTTAGGATGGAAGGTGATGAATGGTGTGATGGAAACTCGAGTGATGAATGTTGGTGCGAGGAAAATGGTGGTTAGAAAAAGAATGAATCTCCTAGTAGAGAGTTACGATTTGGAGGGTGCATTAGTGAGCTTGAGGGTCCCCAAAATGAAGGCCACTGTGTCTTAGGTTTTGTACGTGAGAGGTAAGAGAACGAAAGAAAAAAAGAAAGTGAGTAGTGTGCCGGTAGTGGGAACGTGAAAGTGGAGTGATGAGTAAAAAAGAATACCCCTCTGTGAGCAGTACGTGAAAGTGGGGGATGAAAACGTGAGTGGGTGTGTGTTAGTGGGAACATAAAAGTGAGGTGAGTGGGGAGCAAAGGAGGCTTGTCCCTCTGCACACATTGTGTCTTCATGCAGTGTATGGCCAAAAATAGAGAAAAAAAAACAAAGATTAAGATACTAATTTTACCGAAGAAGAAAACAACAAAAGCGACAAATCTTTTTATATTTTTTATATTTTTATATTTTTATATTTTTTATTATTTTTTCCTTTTTGTTTCTTTTCTCTTTTTTTTTTATGTGGGCTTATACATTTGGGTTAGAAAAATGGGCCAAAAAAGTGGACAATAATTTTTTATTTTTTTATTTTTTATTTTTCTCTTTTTTTTTATTTTTTTGAAGAGGAAATAAATTAAATTAAAAAAAAAGTCCGGTCAAAATATGGTGTTCACAACAATACATGATTATTAGTTTGGATCATAGAAATATTCATGAAATAGCTTGGTTTAGGAGTTGTAATTAGATATGTAGAGTTTATGGTTAGGTTCCTAAAATCATGCTTAGATGAGTTAAAATTATACATGAGGTGTAATTGATAATTAGAGGTGTTTAGGGATCTTTTATGTGATAAGAAATCACTTAAAATCCATAGATTAAAGATTAGAAGTGAGATTGTTCCTTAATGGAACAGTGCAGTTTTTGCAGACTACTACAGAAAACTCTGTCATAGGGTCACACTACGGCGTGACTGAACCACGTTGAGGTGTAGGTGAGGCAGAGAGCTTGGCGCCACAGCTTGACTGAACCACATTGAGGCGTGGGAGAGGTAGAGAGCTTGGCGCCGAGGCGTGACAGAGCTGCGCCTAAGCGTAGGTTCTAGGAAATTTCAAGAATTGTATTCTTAATGTTTTGGGATTCTCTAAGAGTTGGGATTACTCATATATGCCTTTTTAAGTGTATTGAGGCACTAATGAGAGTATTTCATGGAGGGAATTACTACTTTGTATATGTAAGAAATTGAGGAAACCTTAGGCATCTTTTGAGGTGTAGAATGCCAATGGTGGGTTTTTAGAACCATAATCAACATAAAGTTGCTTTTGGTATTAATTGAGAAGTAAAGACAAGGTGTACTAGAAACAACTAGTTTGAGTTTGTTTGACAAAGTATGTCTATCCTTATGTATACGTTGCTCCTTTAGATTTAAAGCTGAGCTTGAAATGCATAGTTAATGTGTGCTTCCTTGGTTATCAAGGTTAAGTCTAGAGTTTTGCTAGAGACATGAGTTAGTTCCTTTATGTGATAAAGTTGAGCTTAGAGTATATGTTTTCTAGTTATATCCTTTTCACTTGGTTAGGGTGAACTTCGTGATAGGAGATAGTAGAACCTTGAGCATCCTAGGGTTGTGAAATGCTATAAGGTAGTATCTAGAACCATGAGCAACTTGAGGTTGCTTAGAGATCACTTGCGAAGTGATGAGGTGAGGTGCTAGATATGAGAAGACTAGTGACAGGAATTTTACTGCTTATGTGATAAGTTGATGTAAAGTCCTAAGTTACTAGTGTTGTCTTTCGCTTGGTTATGTGAACTTTGTCATGAATGTGTATGTTTTTAATAATAACTTTTCATATTTAGTTTTCAAACTTGCTATTTGTTATTTCTTATGTATTGTAACCCCTTATGGCGGGCAATGCTATCAAGGTTAGGGTTACCAGTACGGGGGTGCTAATAGTACTCTTACATGTGGTGAGGGGAATGAATCCACTTACTACCAGGTAGTCTCAGGGCTATTTTGCTAATTCTACCCAGCGTATACAAGGATACAGATTTCCTAAGAATTAAGCAAGTATCATGTGTTTTCTCAAACTAAAATCTGCATTAGCATTGCATTATCACATTATTAGGGCATCTTGTACACATAAGCATTCAACATAGCATGCATTACATTTGTTTACAGTTGTGTGGATGGTTGTCTTGCTTGATGATATCTTACGATTGTATAGGCAATTGTTTGATATCATTGATTTGTTATAAATATGAGAAAAGATTATAACTTGTCTTGTGAATGTTACATAAAGTGTGTATATATTTTAATAGTGTTGAGCAAAGGCTCATCTATTTGTTGCGAGCATAATCTTTTGTTTATAGTTTGGTTTACTCATTGTGAATGATTAAAATCTAGTTTTGGAATGCTTATACTAAGAATTGGGAGTTCTCACCCCGTTGTGTGTCCATATAAATCCAAGTGAAAGCTCATCCAAAGGAAAAAAGAAAAAGTATGAAGACTAGAATAATTTTTATACTTAGTAGTTAAAGCTTGTATTTATTTACACTATTTTGAATTTGTATAAAAATTTTATGTATTGCAATGTGTCATTTTGAGGCAAAGATGTATATATATACATAGTTATATATATATATATATATATATATATATAGTTTAAATGTTTAAATGATATGAATTAGTTTAAAGTTAAGTTAAAAGTAACATAGCTAATACTGCTTATCCAGGTATATTAAGTTATTGGTATTAGGATGTTATAATATGCTTTTGCTGTTGGTAACTAGGTTGTATGCTAAAGTGTGTATAACTTGTTTGTTGCCTATGTTAACACATGAGTGATCCTAAATGAGCAACCTACGATAAACTTGTAAGTAATCCCATAGTACATGTAATATATTAGGAATTTAGGTCTCACTGGCAAGTGATCAAATCACTTCAAGTGTTAATTTGGTATAGCTTACACATTTGAAAAAAATATCCTTTTTGAGGATTTGTAATTTAATGACAAAAATGACTTGACGTATTATAAAGTATCAAATAGACACTTGTAATCTCCTTAATTGTGGAGGCAGAGTATATGGTTGGTAATGAAGTCAATTTTGTGGTTAACAAATTTTATATGTTAGGGTTTATATTATTTCTATTTTATGATCACATTTTTATGATTCTACAATACTATATTTATCTTTGTTTTATAGTTATGTTGTTGGAGAGAAAAATGGTGAATTTCATACTTATTTTGAATATTTCATCCACAAAACTGTGTTTTCATCTCACTAATAAAGATTTTATTGTTATTTTTAAACTTATGTGACTCTAATAAAGTTGTTTATGTTATTTTTGGTGTGTCGGATTAGTGGAAGTGTACACTATTATTATTATGTTGTCTCGAGGCTTATTTAAACTTTTGTTATCATATGTTGTTATTGTGCGCACTTTTATGATACTATGATATATTGTTGGAGGTATTTTGGACCAAATCTCATTTTGTTGCATTTAGATAATGTTGTTAAATCTCAGTAGCATTTAGGGCAGATGCTAGAGCCATTCTGTTAGGAATTGTACATTCATCACACTTTTAGCATGCAGTTTTATTGTGCTTTACTTTTAATTCACATTTCACATTATGCTAGGCCACCGAGATATTAGTATCTTATATGTATGATATCATGACTTCTATCGAGTATATTTTTTGCATTGTTAATGTGCTTGTAATCCTATTTTGCACCAATAGTTGGACAAATTAATTAAATGTCAAATATTGTAAAGTAGATATTAGTTTAACCCATAGTGATCACTTTTATTATTGAACTTTTAGAAGCACTTAAACCTATCATTAATTGTGGTGATATAGGGATAATGTGTATGATATTTTATGATGGGTAGATTAACACATTGTAAGCATAGGATAGGTCCCAGCTCTCATCCTTTATGTATGATGGTTGCCCTATTGAGACAATAGGGCTTCTAAGCATATAGGGAAAAAAAAGGAGTTTCTATTCTATACACCTCAAACCTTCATATCAATTTCTTTGGGATCTAACAAGTGACTCCAATAATTCGATTTTATACGTAGATATAGTCTACTATTATGTTTTTAATTCTAGCAACTTTGTCATTTTAAATATAAATAAATGTTTGGCACAAAGATTTAGCCTTTTTTTAAAGATAGCGTTTTATTATTTAAAATGAGAGAAAATACTTGTACCAAGAACATGATAAAAAAAATCCAAATTTCAAAATAACAACATATAGGTAGATACCCAATATCGCTTCAAACAAACTAGAAAAGAGAATGGACTAATGCCATTATGGTTCGAAGACCCCCTAAAACCACATCTCATTGTGATGGTCGTGGCTTCACTTCATGTTCCCCAACTAGGAAACATTTTGTTATAATTCTTAAGGAGATTCTTGCAAAATGAGTGAAGGACAGTGTCATTGAGAGTGTTGATCTTGTGGAGGGAGGGGTTAAGTGCATCTAGGCGTTAACAAGGTGGAGGATAAGGTGTTTGCGCTAGTCTCCAATAGTGCGAAGGGCGATCGTGATGGTAGTGGAAGCATTTAGATCTGAAATAGAGAGTATCAACAAAGAAGGCTGCATTGGTTTATGATAGCTATAGTTGAAGGTGCTAATTGTGTGGTTGCACACACACACACGCGCGTACACACACACACATAGAGAGAGAAAGAATAGGGAAGAGGGCAATGGTCTTTTGTTTGTGCTAGTGGGGGTGTGTACACACACACAAAGAACAAGAGATGGCGAATCAAAGAATAGGGAAGAGGGCAATGGTCTTTTGTTTGTGCTAGTGGGGGTGTGTAACGATGGTAGCAAAGAATAAGAATGATGGTGAATCAGAGACAAGTGATGGTTTTAAAATTCTAATTTTCATGAACATTTATGCCATATTTGGTACGTCACACAATATATGACCTGATATTATAAGATCTAATAATATTAATCCTGATAAGTTATACACTGTATAACTATTTATACTATCCAATGTTTAGTGGGCCATGCATGACTGGATAATTTTATACTATCTTGTGTTTGTTGTGCAATCGTATAAGTTTGTATATGATAAAAAAAAATTAATGGAAAAAAATATCCTTATGCAAAAAGAGTTAAAAATTTATTTTTGCAAAAGAAAATTATTATAATTAATAAAAAAATTAAAATTCTATAAAAATTTTCAATCCATAACACATATGACAACTCCACATCCATAGTCTAAAACAAAAGAGTACACCTTTGCTAAAAACCAAAAAGCCAATGACTCATATAATTAACAAAAAGTATCATTCAACAAATGTAACTTATCCAAATATACAAGATTGATCAACATAATTAAATAGTTCTAAGCCAAAAGTAGCATCAAATTATAAATACTGACAAGAAAATCCTTTTCTAAAGCAAACACACATACTAAATTTATTACATATCATCAAGCAAATCATTCACAAATTGGATTCTATGTTCACCTTTAAAGCCCCAAAATAAATAGACTTGGTTGGGATTTTGCATTGCGCTCTCTAGGAGTCAACTTATCCATCTTCATCAATTCATCAGCAATAACCATTGCATTATAATGAAAGTCTTTCATGCACTTTATGTTCTCAGCCATAGCACCTAACCTTTTAGCAGTGCCTTCTAATGCTTCAACCATGTTTTTGCCAAATTCTTGTAAGCTACTTGCAATTGAATCCCTTCCTCCAGTCCTCTTTCTTACGACGATTCTTATTCTTTGTATTTTGTTGAGTTTGATTCATAGATGCTGAATGATTGCCATCCTGAATGTCATCATCACTCGAATCCACAAGTTCTTCAACTTGTGTAGGCATACTATTGACATTGGAAGCCTCATCTTTGTCTAAGTCCTCTTCTACATCAGCAGGGGCTTCAACACCTTTTTCATCAGCATGATCCTTGCCAAAAATCACAACCAACCTATTATAGTAAGGATAAGTCCTTTTCCTATAGCCTTTCAAGCTTGCATTTTTCTACAAAAGAAAAGGTAACACAAAAATATCAAAGTCAAGTTATCAAAACAAAATTTAAGATAAAATAAAAGAAGAAATAAAACATATATTCAAAACTTAGATATATGCTGCTGACACATCTTCATTGTCAACTAGAATTTTCTTACTCACATCATCCCAACCAAACCTACTAGTATTCAGCATATCATATATTGCACCATACTATTTTTCAACCTTCTCATTATTGACTCAATGTATGGCTTCACTTTTGTGCTTGTAGTGGAAATTTTTGCTGCCAATTGTTGTTGCACTCATATCAATGCTCTATTTTTGAATTGCCCAACATCTTATTGCATATTTTTTGCCACTACCTCCTCTAATAAGCTGAGCAAAACATTAAACTCTTCATTAAACCAACCTCTACACTCTCCCTTAACTTTATAAGTTGTTGGGTAGGTACTTATAGAATCCATACCTAATAAATAATTGAAACAAAATATACAAATAATTAAAAAAATACAACAAGAAAGGACACATTTGTTTTGAAAGCAATAATAATGTCTTAAGCCAAAGAGAACAAAAAAGTATAACTTGAACATAAGTCACAATTCAACATTTTAATGAAAATCACAAGAACAAAAACTACAATAATATGAACCTAAAAGAGTGAAGAAGCACTCTACACATAACCCCTACGAAGTGCCTAATTTTGGAACATTTGGTTTGCTAATTCGTCTCACCAAGCATTCCACGCATCATTTAATTCAATTATTTCTATAGTATCAAGTTCATCTCGCTCTTCATCATTCAGCACATTGTCTAACTCTATCTTAATTGGATCCATGGTCATCTCCCTCCTTATCAAATTGTGCAACTAACAACAAGATATTATAATGCGATTTTGAGTTTTTATTGGAAAAAATAATGGACTTCTAAGAATTACACAACGAATCTTTAACAACCCAAATATCCTTTCAATTACATTCCTAGCTATAGAATGCCTCACGCTAAAGAGTACGTGAGGAGTTGTAGGAGTACAACCACGTCTCCAATTATTAAGATTGTATCGAGTTTCCCTATAAGGTGCTAGGAACCCTTCTGTATTGGCATATCCAACATCCACAATATAGTAGTACCCTACTTGAAAATATAATTTTACATTTAATACAAATTCAACAATTAAAATGACTAAATTAATACCAATATAATAGTCTCACCAGTAGGAACCCTAAGTCTATTCCTTCTAGTAACAACATGTTGCAATACCCTAGCATCTAAAGCTGAAACCCTCCCAACCTGGTAAAACATACATGAACTTCATATCTTTTGAATACACTCCTAATACATTTGTGGCTATTTCACCTTTTCAACTCTAATATCTTAGTTTGTCAACCTCAAGTATATTGACTCTAATATAAGTGTCATCCAAGGCTCCAAGACACCCCTAAAAACAAAGAAAACCCATGTAATTCTACCAACTATTGCAGTGAAAAAAAGACTAAAAAATAGTTATATGTATTACCTTAAACCATTTTCACCTATCATCATCATAGTCTTCTAGAATAGGATTAGGCATCTTGAGTAAGAATTTATGTAACCGCAAGACAGAATTTAATACTAAGTTGAAGTATCTATTGATTGTCTTTCCAAAGCGTTGAAATTTAAATTTTATGACTCTATTTTTAGCATGGTGAGCTAAAATGTGTAAGAACATTGCAACTTGTTCTTGAATTGATACTAACCCATCCTCCTTTAGTCGCCCATCTATTTGTAACATGTTACATAATACTTGAAAAGTGTGAACATTCATATGAAGTTGTTTCACACATGCAACATTATTGCTAATTAGCCTATCTATGAACTCTCTCCGCAAATCATCTCTTCTAAGGGACTATCTATTATATTCCTTCTGAGCCACATCACACATATAAAGAAAAGACATAATGCATGCAACTACCATCTCCAAAAAAAGCTTGTTCTAACATCAAATATGATAACATGTAATTGGAAAATTCATTTGGGTCATCAAGCCATTGATTTGGATGAAACCGCTTATTAGGATCCATACCACCTAAAAATTCATTAACAAAAAATGTAAAATATGTCATGTCAAATAATGTAGAAATTTTTTGCTTTATGTCATGTAAAAAAAGTAAAAAAAAAAGTATATAATTTGACTAGGTATCAATGAGTCCACGTAGCAAGTACCTATTAATTTGTATATCCTCACCTTTTCTTTTTCTTCATAAATCACACATTTTTAACAAGGCAACAAGTTTTGGACATTCATAATAATAACTTATGATCATCATTCATCAAATGCACTTTATTCAACAAGAGAAAGGGCCAAGAAAGTTTTGATGATGACATTAGAATAAAGAAACACTGGCCTTCCAAATAAAGATATATTTTTCCTTATATATTCCAAACAAATAAACAAACCTAACTGATATTGTACCATTCATAGCCATTTACCAAACCTAGGAAACACTAACACACACAAGTTTTTACTTAAACCATACTTTTTTCAATATTGGGTTAAAAAAGAAAGAACCCACCACAGAAAATGTCTTTTTTGCTTAAACCAATAAACTAGAATTGTTTATACCATATCATCTAAAAATAAATATTGAAATAGGTGCATAGATATAAGCCACCTATCAATTAGAATTCAATTGAGGAAAAAAAAATAGTAATCAAACCCAGAAGAAATGCAAGCAATAATGCATTAATCAAAGCATATATACGTATAATGCTTTTTGGTTTGGAGTGTTGACCCCTTTTACGATCAGCATAAATTCCAGTTGAGAGAAAAATAAAATCAAGTACTTTAAACAAGGTGAAACTGACAATTACCTTGTAGTTGTTGTACTTTGCTAAGCATAGAGGCAAGATGGAGATCGTGGAGAAGAAGACATGGGTGAGGGCTTATTTTGGAATTGGATGATTGTATTTTTATCCAACATTATAAAAAATATTTTATCAGGTCTTATCAAGCCACTTGAGGCCTGATAAGTTTATCCTACAATTATAGGATAAAAATGAATGGACTGGATAATTTTATCCTATTATGTGTCATACCAAACATATCTTAAAAATGGATCATATAGTATAAACTTATATTATCAAGTCTTATGCTATATAACAAATAGGGCCTTATCAAAAAAAAAAAATAATCGATGGGTTTTAAATTGAACATTTTAATTTCTTTTGTATTTTAAATTCTTTAAAATTTTAAAATGCATCATCTGAACACAACCTTATGTTTTTTTTTTTTTTGCTAGAAATGCATAATAAAAGGAGGTGAAACTATAAGATCCCCGAATGGTTTTTCGGTAAACATAAGAAAACATCCAAAAAGAGGGAACTAAAGCACCATAAAAAGGCGAGAGAGAACACCACAAAGGGAAGAGAAAACTAGGGCCATTTAATCAATTATTTAATGTAAAATAATGATGTGTGAATTATTGATTGACTTAGTTTACACATTGTATAGACTAAGTCTATATAAGAATTTATCTTCCTACATGTCTATAAAGGAAAATGATATACAAAGGGTAGCTCTAGTGACAAGTAAGCTTGAGTTTTGTGACTAACTACAATGTCAATAAGGATGGAAATGGATCGAGTATCTAACCTGATCTAAATCGGTTTTCCTTATGGATTAGATTATTTTTCATCCAAATGTAACTTTAGATCAAGTTAGACCGGGTTCTAAAAAATCCATGGTTTTTTTTCTTTATATCCATGGATCATCTTTCACATATCCAAAACTTTCTTCTACAAACCCTAAAATTCACATCCAAACTCTCAACCCATTGTCACTCTCTCATCAATGCCATGACCAACCTAACCTTAAAGCCCAAAGCCCTAACACCATAGAAAACATCATCAACAATGCGAAGAAGAAGCCCCACCAATCCAAACCCTCCATGATCAACATCCCTAAAACCAAAACCTACCCTGATCCTCATCAACACCCACAAGATGAATATACCTCATGGAAGATCCGATCCAGACGCAAAATGTGGACAACCTGAAGCCTAATGCTCCCATCAATGTCATCGTTGTCTACCTCATCGTCGGTTGCCACAAGATGAAGCACAAGAAGTTACAGTTGAAGCAAACTGCCCAAGAAAAGAAATTGCGCAATAAGCCTCTAAAGCTCTCAACTTTGCATGCCACCAGAACCTCCTACAACTTCTCAATGTTGGCAGAGGCAAGGTTGCGAGCAGTGGTCAACCACGAGGTGGAGAGGGGTGCCGGCAGGGGTCGACGTCACAACTGTCAACGAACCAACTCAAATCAATTATGGCCCTGTGCAAGCAAAAGGCTTCTAGGGGGATCAATTACAAGATTTGAGTAGATTGTTATGGAGCAAAATGCAATGTCTAGAAGTGATTTTGGAGCAGTGGAGCATTGCCCTTATTGTACAAAGCATTTGAGATAAAAGGGGTTGATCCAGTTTGACCTGATCCATAACCATTCAGATTGGATCAGGTCTATATTCGATATCCAAATGCAATGTGTGCTTTTTGGATAAAAGTCAGATCAAATTAGGTTTGACCAAAATTTGTTTATTTGACATCCTTAAATGTCAACGGTTCGAGACTTCGAAAAAGAACTTATAGAAAGTGATAAACTTAGTATCTTAAAAAGAATTAGTCTCATACACAAATAAAATTAAAAAATCTTGTAAAGATTAAAAAAAAAACCATCACAAAATCCTTACAAGCCATAATAGTTTTATTATATTTTTTTTTGGAATCGTCCGGTTCACCTAATTTTTCGTGTGGATAAAATCTATCTATCACTATTCATTTTTTAGAAGTTAACTTTTGCATTGTATGAAAGTTTAAATAAATATTTATATATTTATTAAAATAAAATAATAAAAATGTATTCTAGGAGCTTACGTTTTTTTTCTCCATTATTAGGCGGTGATCTGATAATCATCCAGTGCGGCAAACCCCGAGATAAACACCACCTCCCAATCCCGTGTCCGACACAATACCTCACTCTTCACTTCACTTCTCAACCCAGAGTCAAAACCAAATCCCCATCAACCTATTCTCACGTAGGATCCACGCGCTCAGTCCACCATCCACGTCCTGAAAAGGATTCCATCGCTGCAGCTCGTGTGCTCAAACATCAGGTAGCGCGTGGATATCATCCCCTGACTACTCTGTATATAAATGAAACGAGATTTTGGGTTTCACTTTTCAAATAGAACGAGATTTTGCTTACAGTCGTTTATCGGCAATCTTGCGCAATCGGTTTCTCTCTCTCGCTCTGTCGCGTCGTCGTTTCGTTAGATAAACCCTTGTTCGGATCGGTGGAGCAAAGTCTCGCCGGCGAGATTCCCGAGACTGTTTCCGTCGGTGATCGAGTACCGGTGGAAGTGACGAAGATGAAGATTTTCGTGAAGACTCTGAAAGGAACGCACTTCGAAATTGAAGTGAATTCCTCAGACACGGTTTGCCACCCAAATCTCCTTGTTCAATCGAATTTCGTTCTTAACTTACTGGTTTTTGTTTTTTGGTATCGCGAATTGGGTTTCACCCTTCGATTGTGCGAGCAGAAGCCCTGAATTTGAGGGTTAACTAGGGTTTTAACGTCTCGCTTGTGCGATTTTTATTGAATTTGATTGATGGCAATTTGAGTTTCCCGGTTTAAAATTTTGTGGTTTTATTTAGTAATTGTGTGAAATTTAGGTTTCGAATTGATTGCTTTGTGGTTTTTGGAATATGCTGTGGAATGAATGAAATATGGGATGGTGGTTGGTTACATTAACTGCTAGCTAGTTTTTTTTTAATTCTCAGCTGCTTCGTTTGTCGTTGGATATCACGCAAGACCACTAGTGGTCAAGTGTTTGCTCATGCTTGAACAGTTGAACAAGATAATGATTGAATAAGTTTGACATTGACATTTTTTTTGGAACTTTACTTGGGAATTTCAAACCGGTTTCTGCTGGGATAAAATCTGGATAATTACCAGTTTCGATTGCTATTGGACCTCATGGCCATGGGAATTGTATTAGTTGCGCATAACTGACTTGTGTATTAGTGCTATAACCGACACTTGGATCAATAACCAAGTGACCTGTGAACTTTGAGGCAGCTCTATCAAAATTGACATTGTGGTAAAACTTTGAGGCAGCTCTATTTAAGTAATGTGCATTTTCTGTCTCTTTCAAGGGTGCAAATTTCCGTGAACTGTCAGAATTGAAATTTTCTAAACATTTTTAACCATCTAAATGATGATTTCTACAAATGTATCAATTCTTAATCTTTTAACTATGTGTTTCATGATTCTCTTTGTCTGATTTTTTCTACCGTGTTCTGTTCTTTATGAACTATAACAGTCAATCCGCTATATTTGCTGTAACTGTGGATATTCTTTTCAGGTTTCTGAAGTGAAGAAAAATATAGAAACTGTTCAGGGTGCAGATGTCTATCCTGCTGCACAGCAAATGCTTATTCATCAAGGGAAAGTTCTCAAGGATGGTACTACCTTGGAGGAAAATAAAGTAGCTGAAAATAGTTTTATTGTAATCATGCTATCGAAGGTAAAATTTTCTTCTGTTTTTTTTTTTTGAAATTTAGGATGATCTTTGTACTCTATCAAAATATGATCAAAATATATTCCATTATTTGTTTGCATATATAGTTGTTTAAAGTTTAAAAACTACATGTGTATAGCAATGCATTATTAATTATTCGGTGAGCTTATGTTTAGGGCTATTGGTTATTTGGTGTTTGGAATCTGAGATGGTAATTGGAAGATAGAATAGAATTTGGAGTGGTTAAGAATTGTGATAAAAAATTACAGCTTTTACCATATAACTACAGGTCTGTGGTTTTTGACGCCTCATCTAACATCAGAATTGGATGATGAGCCCTTGTGTTCTAAAGACCATGCTTGGGGCTTATTAATGAAGGTTTATGGGTGTGGGAGCTGTTAGCAAATAGATGATCAAGAACTCCCTTCAATCCCAGTTGAATGTGAATATGATCTGAATTTTGTTGCTCTTTTATACTCTACAATTCAACAAATCTCACAAGCACTCTATTAATTAAGTCTAAACTGCAAGATACGTACAAGTTAAGAAATGTTTTTGGAGAACATTTGAGTTTTGACCAAGATAGATTAAATGAACCCAAAATTAACTTTATGGGCAAAAGAGCTGTCAGAGAAACTTGTAGACAGAACTTGTGGCAAATTAAAATGGTTTTCATTTGACAATGTATGTAGCTCAACAAAGTACTGAATAAACTGTCAAAAGGCAGGCTAAAAAAAGGGCTGCAACAGCATTGTTCTATAAGGTGGGTTTGATGAGAGATACCTCCAATAATAACCATAAAAACTTACTAAGAGGCAAGTGAAGTCTGTATGAGTGAATGTTATTCATACTAGAGTTCATGATAATGTGAGGTCTTATTGAGTTATGTGGTCGGACTGGGCATCCATGTTAATGCCTTGTGAGGTTTCACTGCTGGTGTTTCAGATTTATATTCCATGTTTAACTTTTGCATTAATTGTCATTTAATAATTTTAAGCCATTGTAATCAAATTCTGATCTATGCTATCTAAACGCCTAAACCTAAACTAACTTTTTAATTCAATGTTGTTGTCTACACTTCACTTTCCAAAATTTGATTCCTTGAACTTTGTTGCTAATGTTAAAACCTTTTTAACCTTGGTTAAAAATGCACATTTTCTATCCTATCTTCTGTTTTTCCTATTCCAAGCGTTACCCATCATCACAAATGCTGCATCAAGTTTCTTTTTTTATTTAAAGAAAGAAGGAGATTACGAGAATGAAGAGCAGGTAATATCAGCTCATAAAAGCTCTTCAATCCCTCTGCAGACCCATTATGGAAACTTCTTTGCAACTTACTCTGCGAATGGCATTAATTTTGTTTGTGTTTTTGACTTGTTAGATACTTTGCCTAATGGTCACATGCATGTTTATTTCCATATGACTGGATTTTCTTCTCATTGCAAGTGATTAGAACTTGAAGGAACACTTCCACCCTAAAAGGACTGGAGTTATTTAAATTGAATTTAATTAATGATATATTGTTGATACTCTTATAAATTTTTAATGTTAACCGTATATTCATTTATTCATTACTAAATTATAATATATGTGCTCAAAATATGCCAGACTAAGAGCTCATCTGGTGAAGGATCTACTACAACTGCACCTTCAGCTAAGGTGAGAACAGTATACTCTGTTAATGAATAATTAATGTTTGTATTATTTGGCTGTTCTCTTATCTTGGGTTCTTCCACTACTTGGATTGGATTATTCATATATTGTTTTGTTTTGGCATTTTATATTAAATTTTATAAGATAAATGCATATATAATGATACAGTGGAAAATGTGAGCATCCCCTACCCCCCATAAAAGAAAGGAGTGCCTTCCATTGGTGTATAGTGTTATTGTGGGTTTTTCTTCTCTATTACTGATGTGCTTGTTTGCCAAATATGTTACTTCAAAAGTAAAATAAGTTTGTGGGGGTTCTAATGACTTTTTTCAAGTTTCATCTGAGGGGGCATGTTTAAAACTTAATAATTCAGAATTCAATTTATTTTCTTTGAATAGAGTTTAATTTTAAGTACTGAAAGTATATCAGTGGAAACTATTAGCATTTAATATATAAATAAGGCTACACTAAAGGAGTCATTTAATGATTTAAATAAGTAAATAATTGCTGCTGCATACATTCATTGACTACCTATGTGTTGAATGTATTCAATTTTTTTGGCTTAAATTCATTTTCAGTGCTGACAATTAAACGCTGAAGTCGTGTTATCAAACAGATACTAACTACTAAGTGGAGGACTAAGAATTTCTTCATGATGATAATGATACAGGCAATGTATTCCATACTTGCCATGTTTTGAAACTGGACTGGACATTAAACTGGTAAGGCCACTGGTTTGACTCTGCTGGTCAGGCTGAATATAAAGAAAAAAAATAAAATAAAATGGAATTAAAATTTATAAAATAAAATAATAGTCAGAAAATAATAAATTGAATACATTTATGAACATTAAAATATCTTTAAAAATATAGTTTTAAAGTGGTAGACATTAAATATATGGGAATTCCTTCGGTACCCTTGTTTTTTAAAGGGTATTGGTACCCTGCTAAGTTGGCAAACTATTATTGGTTGATTTTATAATATATTTTGTTGATAATAACCTGTTACCTGAAGATTCGGTTTATATATATTTATCATTAAGTCAAAACAAATTTAATAATATATTTTATTAAACATACATTTTTAAACTTGTTTTTCCGGTTTGATTCATCGAACCTGATAGTAAGGCAGTAACAGGAGTGGGGGAATTTTAATTGTGGAAATGGGATCCTCCGAAGAGGTTGGGATCGAAGAATACAGCATCCCATGGGTTTAGATTGCAGCATCCAGTTGTGCATAGAAATTAACCCTGCTACTGTTGTCCCATGTGCCATCAAAATGTAATGCAGGTGTAGTAGATAGTGCTTGTTGGTTGTATCATTTGATGATCAAAGATGGCTTTGGACTTCTAGCACTTTTATAGATGTCTTTGTAGAATGGTCTGAGTAAGAAAAGCTCATCAGATCCGAGTCCCTAAAGATAAACTATGTTGAAGCAAATGAACTGATATATAGAGCCTTGATTGATGGGTACTGCACTCTGAAAATTGAAGATGCTCGTTTATTGTTCGAAAGGATGCTCATTGAGGAATGCTTGCCAAAATCAATCACTGATAGATGGCTTGCACAAAGGAGAAAATGTGAGATGCAATGTTATTGGTGGATGACATGGTAAAGTTTGATGTGAACCAGAATTGAAAATTCTTCCTGTAAATGCTACCATGTGACATATTTTTATTGGATGTAATTCAAGGGTTCCAGTGACCCTAAACAAAGGGAGGGTACTGGAGAAAGGTCCTAAATATATAAATTGATGAATTCAATTTTATAAAAATAAAATATATTCATTTTTTAAATAAATTATTCTGACTTAACTTGATTTTTACCTGTCTAATCCCATTTAACCAGGTTTTGGTTAGTTTTGACTATGATCTTGCTCTGGGCTTACTGGACTAGAAGCTAGGCTGGTCTAACTTGTTGGACTGGCTGGTCTGGGCAAGTCCAATTTTTAAAATACTACTATTATTGCTAGCTTGCGATGCTTTATGGTACTAAATGTTGGGCAGTAAAGAACTAATAAGAGCATAAGCTCAGTGTTGCAGAGATGAGGATGTTACGTTGGATGATTGGACATATAAGACAAGATATGATTAGAAATGAATGTTCTAGAATAAAGCCCATGTTTCATATGTTAAACATGTGAAACGTGTCATAGTTGACTCATAATGGTGATTACAATATCTTGTAATCACCACTTCATAAGACTTAGTGTTTGTATTTAATTCTTTCATGTATGGTTCATGTACCACGTATATAAATACTAGTTTATTTGTGTGTGAAGATACACATAATTCTTCAAATCATCTCTAATTCTATATGGTATCAGTAGTAGGTTAAGATCCTCACACCACATGTCCAACTAGATGCACCTCCACCAGATGTGACTTTTCAAGCGACGGCCATCATCGTCGATGACCCAGAATGGTAGTAGAACCCGCCGACCAGCTCAACCGTCGCGGTCCCATTGCCACCCGCCTCCACACACAATGCTCCCACATCTGCTCCTCTACTCACGGCGCGTGAGTGCGTGCGAGCGCATGCCGCCTTTTCCGACCATCGTATTTCGTCGACAACATCGTCAGCCACTCCCTCACCCTTTTCCAACCTCACCACTTTTTTTTCCTTCTCTTTTGCACTGTTACAAGAACTATTTCCTCACCCTCTGCCTCAGCCATCTCAGTGCTTCATCCCAGCCTATTAAGCTCTATTTTTTAGCCTCACCAGCATGTCTTTCTCATACTCACCTTCTGCCATTAGCTTCACCATTATCCCGTTGATCCCATGTGACAAATTGGTGGGGGCAACCAATTACGCATCTTGGGCTGCTGTTGTGGAGTTATGATTTGAAGGACAAGGCCATCATGTACACCTAGTCAAACAAGCCAAGGACATTCTTGACAAGGACCTGGTCAAATGGAAACAAGTTGATGCTTCTCTTTGTAGTGTGTTGTGGTTCTCCATTGATGCAAAGCTTCAACCTCAATACTATGCTTTTCGGACATGCTATGATGTGTGGGCCAAGGTTAAGAAATTGTACTCCAATGATGTCAACCATCTGTACAACATTGTTTCTAACCTGATCGCCACTAAGAAATAAGACATCGACATGGAGACCTATATGAGTAAGCTTGATACTTTGATTGCTGAGTTTGATTATGCCCTTCACTGACAATGCAGACAAACATGCCGAACAATGTGGAAAGTTCTTCATGCTTCTGGCCCTTGCTAGATTGCCACCTGAGCTTGACTCAGTTCGCAATCAAAGACTCTCAAGCCCTAGCGTTCCCTCATATGATCAAGTCTCTGAACAGCTGTTGTGTCTTTCGACTCCTACAACTGTTGCTCAATCCCTTGCACCTGCTGAATCATTTGCACTGGTTTCCCAATCTAGCAATCGTGGTGGACAGGGAGGAGGTCATGGTCGTCCTCGCTGCATTTTTTGCAACAAATTTGGTCACATTGAGGAATGGTGCAGAACCAAGGCTAATCAGCAATGCACTTTTTGCAAAAAAATTGGTTACATTACGGAACAACGCAGAACCAAGGCCAACCAATAGTCTAAAACTATGAATGTTGCTCAGGTTGTCCCATCTGACTCATTTGACGAGGTTTCCTTCTCTGCCACCGAGTATAATGAGTACCTCCGACTCAAGGCAGTCATGCAGTCCACTACACCTGTCACTCAGGCTGGTAATTCTGCAACCTTTCTTTCACAATTTTGTCTTTGGGACCTTGGATCCTTAATTCTGGTGCTTTTGATCACATGTCTGGTAACAAATCTCTTTTTTCTCACCTTACCTATACAAATACACTAACTAGTGTTACTTTAGCCAATGGTTCTCAAACCAAAGTTCAAGGCATTGGTCAAGCTAAACCTCTTCCCACTCTATCTTTAGATTCTGTGTTGTTTGTACCTGATTGTCCCTTTAATTTGATATCTATATGCAAACTCACTCATACCCTACCTTATTCTGTTATCTTTGCTAATGATACTGTTCTTGTACAGGATTAGGGTACCGAACAGATGATTGGAGTAGGACATGAGTCTCGAGGCTTGTATCACCTCACTATTCCAGCATCTCCTATTGTCTGTTTTGCCATTGAGTCACCTGAAATCATTTATCAACACTTGAGACATCTTAGTCTACAAAAATTACATGTTATGGTACCTAGTCTTTCTAAAGTGTCAACACTAGAGTGAGTTTTGTCAATTGGGAAAGTATGTCTGTAGTTCATTTCCTGAAAGAGTCAATAAACGAGCTAATGCTCCTTTTGCTTTAATCCATTCAGATATTTGGAGTCCTAGTCGTGTCACTTCTACATTGGGTTATCAATATTTTGTTACTTTTATTGACAATTTTTCCCGTTGTACTTGGTTATTTCTAATGAAAAATTGCTTTGAACTTTTTTTCATATTTAAAGGTTTTATTCAGAAATCCAAACTTAATTTGGTACCTCTATTAGAGTTCTGTGAAGGGACAATACCTGCGAATATTTTTTTGCTTGGTTTCAATCTTTTTTGACTTCACAAGGCATTTTACATCAATCGTCATGTATTCATACCCTGCAACAGAATGGTGTAGCCGAAAGGAAAAATCAACACTAAGTCGAAACTGCTCGTACCTTGCTCCTTCACTTCAATACACCACTTCGTTTTTGGGGCGACGTAATCATGACTGCATGTTACCTCATCAATCGCATGCCTTCTTTTGTCTTCCAAAATCAGGTGCCTCATATTTTGTTGTTTCCCAACTAGGATATCTATTCTCTTCCTCTTCGTGTTTTTGGCTGTACTTGTTTTGTACATGACCTCGCTCCAGGAAAAGATAAATTAGTTGGCAAATCCCTTAAGTGTCTTTTTTTAGGCTACACTCGATTGCAGAAAAGTTGCCGATGCAACTCCCCAGATCGTAAACGATATATTGTCTTTGCTGATGTCACCTTTTTTGAGACCTGTCCTTTCTTTCCATCTACCTCTAACAGGCATCATGATCTTAACCATATGCTTCTAGTTGGTCCTTAACCTGTTCAGGTTAGTCCCACACCTGTCCTGGCTTTGCCCTTGATCACATATCAGTGAAGACCACGTCCAAACCTTGTTCATGCATCCATCAACCTAGTTGAACAGACAACATTCCTGTTGCTTCAAATCCAGTCCTCGGTCTTTCTTGTGACTCATCTTCTATTCCATCGGACTCTTTGGCTTCGCCTCGTGTGCCACAACTGCCCATAGCATTATGCAAGGGTATCAGGTCCACTCGTAATCTTAACCCTATTTATGCTTGTCATTTGAGTTATCATCATTTATCACCTTCCTATTATGCCTTTGTGTCTAGCACCTGGTGAGGAAAATATGGTTGAATCTCGCCCTAGGTGGTTTGCCCATGTTAGGAGAAGACCTTTAAAAGCTCCAATCAGAAGAGTACATCAGATGAGGGATAGCCCAATAGTTAAAGGTAGAGGGAAACTAAGAAAAACTATAGGGGGAGACCATTAAAAGGACTTAGAGCTAAATGGCCTTTTGAAGACATGATTTATGTTAGAATACAATGGTGTCGCTTGATAAATGTAGCCAACCCTACCTAATGGGAAAAGACTTTGGTTGTTGTTGTTATTGTTGTACTACTATTGCTGGCCTGGTCTTTTTGTTTATGCATAGGCATTGAAATTTTATGCAGGCTCTCCTTGGCCTTCTGTTTACTGGCTGTAGGTTGAGTTCTAACTGTTTATTTCTCTTACTTTCTTAACTTGTCTGTAGAAGATGGCATTTTCTATAGTTGAGCCTTATGCGGTTAATCTGTTCTAGCAAATTTACAATACTTTGTTGGCTGCTTTTTAATTCAACACCAGTGAATTAAAACTTGAGATTATTTATTCTCTGTGATAATGCTTTTTTTTCATGTCCATTCTGATTTCTTCTAAAGACGTAAGTCATGTCTCTTATAATTCATTTCATTGTGTTTAGAGTAGCTCAAGCTGAAATAGTTAAGTTGACATCCGTAGTTTGAGCTGTATTTATTTAGTCATCTGTATTTTTTTTAAATAAAACATCTGTATGATTTGTCACTTGTTAATTCAATTCCTCTCATAAAAGAATGTACTGAAGAGAAAGAGCGGAAAAAGGGAAAGAGAAAAAAAAAAGGGAAGAGAAAGAAAATGAAAATTCTGTTATAAAGAAGTTGACATTTTGTTAAACGACATAGCAAGACAAATTAAAGTATATTCCCTCTTTTGAGTTCTGAAAATATTATCCAACTATCCTGTCTTCGTTGCAGGCCCCACAGACAAGTGCAGCTCCTACTTCAACCGCAGTGTCTACAGCACCTCAAGCTCCTGCTGCGACTGGGGCAACGTGAGTCATTGATTTTTCCATCACATTTTCTCTTCCGAGTTGTTTAGATAAATTTTAGTTACAACAATTTTGATGTCAAATGTGTTCTGCCTGCAACTCCATTTCATTTTGACAGGCCTACATCTGTTACTGCCCCAGCACCGGCTCCTGCTCCTGCGTTGGCACCAGCTCCTGCTCCTATATCGTCCAGCACTGCTGTGTAATATTCTGTTTCATGTGATCATTGGAATGCATATTATACAGTTTTTGCAATGCTTGCATTTTGAAGATGGAACACTCTTTCAATTCCTGTTTGTTCTTCCATTTTAAATTTTTTGTTGAAAGGAACTTTGTTGAAGCAGGCCAGGGTCTGATATATATGGGCAGGCAGCGTCCAATCTTGTTGCTGGAAGTAACTTGGAGGAAACAATTCAGCAAATCCTTGATATGGGTGGAGGTAGCTGGGATAGGGATACTGTTGTCCGTGCTCTTCGTGCTGCTTACAACAACCCTGAGAGAGCTGTTGAATATTTGTATTCTGTATGTGAATTTTAGATTATGTTTACCTATGATACTTGTCTACTCTCGATTTCAATGGCAGGATTTTTTACAGTTTGGCTTAGCTGCCATTTTGATGGAAATTTACATTTGGATTAGTGGTTTGAGTCTTACACTCTGAAGCATGGGTACTCCTCTCAGGGAGGAGTACCGGTACCGTACCGGGTACGGGTACGCGCTGGGTACGTACCCAATTTATTTTTTTTTTAAAATTTGGGTACGGCTCCTAGGCGGCTGGGTATAGCTCAGTTCGGCTCCGGCGACGGCTGGTATAGCTTGGCCAATTTTTTCTCCCAAAGCACAATCATTTGACAAGATTCAAAGGGTATTTTGCTTCAGTTTTGAGAACCCCTTTCAGAACCCATTACACGTTCCTCTCAAATTCAATACTAGACCTTCAGTAGCTCTTCATTCTCTTTCTACCCGTTTGCAACTCTGACGACTGCAACTCCGACGGCTCCACCATTTTTTGGACAAAACACGGTCGTTTCAATCTTTCCTCCCCCGTTTGAATTGCAGCCCTAAATCTTTGATTCTTCAAATCAGTTCTCTGTTTGTTCCAGCCGTCGAAGCTACGCGAGAATCATTCGACCAGAGCAGCACGTCTGCAACTCCGACAACCTTCACCCCCCATTCGACTGCTTCTCCTCTCTGTGCTCGTACGTACCAGCCAGTAGCCACGATCTTCACCCCCCTACCCGAGCGGCGCGTTCTCTGTTTCTGTTTCAGTACCATCCAGTCCGTTCTCTATTTCAGTCTTCAGTCTGTTCTCTGTTTTAGTCTTCAGTCCGTTCTGTGTTTCAGTCTTCAGTCCATTCTCTATTTCAGTCTTCAGTCCATTCTCTGCCCTCTATTTTAGAGATGTTTTCACAAGGTTCTGCTAGTGTTGGTGGTGCCGGGTCTGGCAGTGGGTCTGGTAGTGGCACAGGGAGTTCTACTTCTTTGACTAGCAAATATGCAACTGGCATAGCTGAAAATGGTTGTCCCCTTTGGGCTTATGTGACTGTATTGCAAAGTAAAAAAGCTGGAGGAGGGAATGCAAGTTGGAAGTGCAATTTTTGTGATGGAACTTACAAGGGATCTTATTTTAGAGTGAGGTCTCATCTATTAAGGGAAAAAGGACATGGGATTAGCATATGTAATGCTGTGCTAAATGACTATCTTCAAGAAATGAAGCAAATAGAAAGAGAGGCTATTGAGAAGAATGCAAAGCCAGTGCAAGTTCCTTTACCCTCTGGCTCTACAAGTTTGAACCCTCTTAGAGTTGATATGTCTTCTGATGGGAGCAAGAGAAGAAGAGGCAATGAGAGTGCAATAGGAAGGGCATTTAATAATGAGGCAAGAGATCATTTGTCATGTGAAATAGTTAGACTATTCTACTCTGCTGGTTTGCCATTCAGTGTGGCTAGAAATCCCTATTTTGTTAGCTCATTCACATATGCTGCAAATACTACCCTCTCGGGTTTTCTTCCACCTAGCTACAATGCTATAAGAACTTCAATGTTGCAAAGAGAAAAAGTCCACATATTGAGTTTACTTCAACCCATCAAAGACACTTGGCCAGAAAAAGGGGAGTAATGGTTGGACTGATGCACAGAGAAGACCATTGATTAACTTCATGGCTGCATCGGATTTGGGACCTATGTTCTTGAAGGCTGTTGATGGCTCTGGTGAGTTTAAGGACAAACATTACATTGCTAATTTGATTTTGTCCACCATTAATGAGGTTGGATCACAAAATGTGGTGCAAATCATTACTGATAATGCACCTGTTTGCAAGGCTGCTGGAGCAAATGTTGAATCCATTCATCCTCATATCTTTTGGTCACTGTGTGTGGTGCACACCTTGAACCTTTGAAAAATATTTGTGCTCCTAAAAATAATCCAAATAATGAGAGTGTTTATGTTGAGTGTCATTGGATTACTGCTGTTGCTGATGATGTCTTTTTCATTAAGAATTTTATCATGAATCATTCCATGAGGCTAGCCATGTATAATCAATTTGTGCATCTGAAGCTACTTTCTATTGTTGAGACTAGATTTGCCTCCGTCATTGTAATGCTTAAAAGGTTTAGAACTATTAAGCATGGTCTATGGTCATTAGTGAAGAATGGTCTCACTATAGAGAAGATGATGTTCAAAAGGCTGCCTGTGTGAAAGAAACAATTTTGAATGACCTTTGGTGGGATAAAGTTGATTATGTTCTAAGCTTTACAAAGCCCATCTATGAAATGCTTCGTTCTTGTGACATCGATAAGCCAAACCTTCATTTGATTTATGAGAAATGAGATTGTATGATTGAGCAAGTGACGCTAGCCATCTATCAACATGAGGAAAAGGAGTTGAATTAACATTCATCCTTCTATGGAGTGGTGTATGACATCTTAATTTCTAGAAGGAATAAAAGTTGCACACCTCTTCATTGCTTGGCTCATTCACTTAATCCTAGGTAAATTTAATTAACTTTCAAGTTCCAAGTTCTTTTACTTTTTCATCTAAGAGATGTACTTTGGTTTTTGTATTATAGTAATCACAATTTATATTTTGTATAATAGGTATTATTGCAGACAATGGCTTGAGGAAGCTCCAAAACGAGTCCCCTCACATAAGGACAATGAGATTTGTATGAGGAGAAACAAATGCATAAAGGATTACTTTCCGGATTCTCAAGAAAGGCGAGAGGTCATTTCAGAGTTTGTTAAATTCTCAAGTGGTGAGGAAGAGCTTAGCCAATTTGATTGCTTGCAGATAGGTGGAACTTGACACCAAAGGAATGGTGGGTCATGTATTGAGCTTCAATCCCCAAACTTCAAACCATTGCCTTGAAGCTCCTTTCACAACCTTCCTCTTCCTCTTGTTGTGAAAGGAATTGGAGCACATATTCCTTTATCCACTCTATGAAAAGGAATAGGCTAAATCCCAAGAGAGCTGAAGATTTAGTTTTTGGCCACACAAATCTTTGTCTCCTCTCAAGGAAGAATAAGAACTATAATGAGGGTGAGACAAAAATGTGAGACATTGGTGGAGATGAATGGGATCCATTTGAAGGATCTGGGATTCTTAAAGTTGTTAGTCTCTCTCTTGATGAACCAAATTTGGAAGTTGTTCTTTTCACTGATGATGAGCAAGGAAATGATGAAATTGAGACTGTTGGGAGTTTGATTTTTGTAATCATCTTTAGAAGTTGTCACGTTGAAGAACTTAAGTATTGTAATTTGATGTTGTCTTGTTTGAATAATTTAAGTTCTTTTCTATGTTTTATGTTGAAATTTGTGTTTTAATTTTTATGCTATGTTGTCATATTTTATTATGTGAGATTTTAGTTTATTATACATATATATATAATTTATATATATATATATATATATATATATATATATATATGATATGATGTATCCGTACCTTAGTTTTTTGAAAATTTTCATACTCCGTACCCGTATCCGTACCGGGTACCGGTACCATACCCGTACCCGTGCAACGTAGGTCTTACATTATTTTGTCCTGCACTCTTGTTTTATTAAAATATCATTCATAAATGTTAGGGCATACCGGAGCAAGCTGAAGCTACACCTGTGGCCCAAGTGCCTGCAAGTGCACAACCTGCAAATCCTCCAGCTGCTGCTCCACAAGCAGCACAACCAGCACCTGTTGCTTCTAGTGGACCTAATGCTAATCCTTTAGACCTCTTTCCCCAGGTAGCTACTGAACTATTTTTTATCCAAAAAAAAAAATGATAGACACTTTTTGGTAGTGTACTTAATATTGTGTGACAGGGCCTTCCCAATGTTGGTTCTGGTGCTGCTGGTGCTGGCTCTTTAGATTTTCTGCGCAACAGTCAACAGGTATTCTCTATCTTTCACCTGCCTCACCACTTGTACTGAATTTCTTACTTCCAAGGCATGTCTAAACTTGGTTTTTCAATTTTGTGCATGTGTTTCAGTTCCAAGCCTTGCGAGCTATGGTGCAGGCTAATCCACAAATTTTGCAGGTTTTCTTCTTTGCCTTGTTAGTGTATCTTCTATTGATCTATTCTCTTCTTCAGAGTTCCCTGAATTTTGCTATTGTTGTAGCCTATGCTACAAGAGCTTGGCAAACAAAATCCTCATCTTATGAGATTGATTCAAGAGCATCAAGTTGACTTCCTTCGCCTGATAAATGAACCTGTGGAAGGTGGCGAGGGGTGAGGAATAATCTTATGCTCTTCTTTGCATTTTCTGTTTGGGTTGTTATTGTCTTTACCTGTCAATTGATATTTTTTCTGTTATTATGCTTTAGGAATATATTGGGACAGCTGGCTGGTGCCATGCCACAAGCAGTGACGGTCACCCCTGAGGAGCGTCAAGCAATTGAACGTGTAAGTTTAACCTCTTGTCTATATAAAGCAGTGAATGATAGATGTTATTTTCCTGTCTAACCCTCTAAGAACAACCGAAACATTAGTTTCACTTTAAACTACCTAGCTGCCTTTTCTTATCGGGATCCCTTAATACTAACATTAAACAGTGTCATCTGTGTTTTTGGTTTTTGCCATTATTTGATGGTCTATAATTCAATTATGGGATGTGATATGAATGTTGACTGAGTCTGTTAAGAGTAATGGTAGTTTTAGATGTTTTATGTCGATAACCTACAAAAACTAATATAGGTGGCTCCGTTCAGGTGGCCTCATCTGAATTTCTCCTTTTAAACCTACCTGGAGTCACTGGTACAGTTGTATGACTTTGTGAACATAAAAGTTGTACAATTAGCATTTTACATTCGTTAAACATAAAAGAAAATTTGAGTGGGGGTACTGTTACAAATTTGAGTCTATCTCTTTCTTAAGTGGGTGGACCTCACATAAAAAAATCATGTTAGTCTCACTTATGGTTTTAGACAGAAATACAGAACACCCCTGCAGTTTTTAAGCAACAGCAGCGGAAATATCTTGTTAACAAGTTTCTCTGTAATTTATAATTTGTATGGGTAGTGATCTTTGTTTTCTACCCCAGCTTGAAGCAATGGGTTTTGATCGTGCAATTGTATTGGAGGTGTTCTTCGCTTGTAACAAAAATGAGGAACTGGCTGCCAACTACCTTTTAGATCACATTCATGAGTTCGATGAATAATAAGTTCTCCTTTGCAATTTGTCAAATAATTTCTTGTTATGTTTCCTTTCAATGGGTCTTTGTTATATGTAATGAGGTAATGTTTCATAATAACAAGTCTCGAATGGACAAGGAATGTTTAACCACCACAGCATTATTGTCCATGTATTCATCTTTTTCCCCTCTTAGGATTTTTCTCAATATTCATAGACATAGTTGTTTGCTTTGCATCATTGTTTATGGTACATCCTTTTTATGTTTGATAATAACAAGTCTCGAATGGACAAGGGATGTTTAACCACAACCGCATTATTGTCTATGTATTCATCATTTTCTCCGCCTAGGATTTTTCTCAATATTCATAGACAGTTGTTTGCTTTGCATCATTGTTCATGGTACATCCTTTTGACGAATCTAATGATAATTTTTTTTAAAAAAATTTATTCGTAACTCTAGATAACACATTCTCTATTGTACTCTTTAATATTTTTTATTGAGTCACGTTATATATTAAAATATACACTCAATTTTGATTAATGTGTAATTAATTTGATTAGTGTGTAATCAAGTTTGAGTTTGTATTTTTTAGTGTGAGGGGACTTAAAAGAGATTGTATTAAAATGAGTGTGATAGAGAGTGTTCTTAACACACATCTTCCAAAATCTTTTTGAAGCGGGTATAGTAAGAATGTGTTTGAAATATAAAAAAAATGAGAAATAATTTTATTTGTAAGTTAAATTTAAATAAATTGTGTTTGAAAAGTTAAAAAAAGAAATAATTTAATTTTTAAAATCTCATGAATTTTATTTATTTTATTTTAAAAATTTTATAAAATTTGATAGAATTTATTAGAATTTGATTTGATTTGAAATGGATAGATTATTTTATTCTTAGAAATTATTTTTAACTACTTTTTATAATGGTAAAATATATAAAAAAAATAAATTAATTCATATTTTAATAAATTTTAAACACAATTTGAATTTTAAATCATTTTAAATTTTATTTTTTAATAAATTACAAATATAAAATTTGATTTTTAAATTAATTTAATTTAAATTAAATTATTTTTAATTTTAATTAATTTCAAATAGTAGATGAGGGGTGATTAGTGTTTGGGTTTGGCTCTAACTCATGATGTAGAGTACATTGACAACCGTGAATGTTTGGAATTGCTTCCCCTTAAGGAGTGTTATACTAATATTAGGATTCACACTAATTGCTTTTGTACTCTTCCTATGATTTGACAAGAGATACTAATTAATATTGATTAAACCAAATGAACAAAAGCGCTTAATAAGGGAAAAAGAAATTGAGACATAGGTGAACACTAATTGTAGCCTTTTATAGTAGTGCGGCTTTTTACAATTTGTGCTATTAATAAGTGAGATTTTTATATAAACTTGGTGTAATAGCATTTTCTTATACCACTCAACATTTATGTAGGTTATCGTTGTTTTATCATTATTTTTAAGTTCAATCTTTTTAAATATTTGTAACATTAATCATGACATCATGTGTTAATCATAATTTCTACTAAAATACTAATAGTAGTATTTCACAGGAATTCAATTTCAAAAATAAAAAATGATGCAGGAGTGGTCTTTTCAGAAGAAGTCATTGTTCATGTTATCACCTCTTTCTTCCAAGAAAATATTAAGAACAAATTTTCTACTACACTCTTTTTAACATATTTTTTTTTATTGAATTACGTCACACATTAAAGCACACATTCAATTTCGATTAATATGTAATCAACTCGATTAGTGTATAATCAAGTGTGAGTTTATATTTTTTAGTGTGAGGTGACCCAATAAAAGAGATTGTGTTAAAAGAGATGTGATAAAGAGATTGTTCTTAGCACTCATCTTCCAAAATCTTTTTAATGCGGGCACAGTAAGAATGTGTTTGGAATATAAAAGAATGAGAAATAATTTTATTTGTAAATCAAATTAAATTAAATTTTGTACTTGAAATGTTAAAAAAAGAAAATAATTTAATTTCTAAAATCTCAAGAATTTTATTCCTTTTATTTTGTAAATTTCATCAAATTTGATAGAAAGAATTTATTAAGATTTAGTTTGATTTGAAATGAATAGACTATTTTACTTTTAGTAACCATTCCTATCAAACTTTTATAATGGTAAAAATATAAAATAATAAAATCAAATCAAATCAATTCTTATATATTTTAATGAATTCTAAACACACAATTTGATTTCTTAATCAATTCAAATTTCATTTTTTTAATAAGTTTCAAATATAAAATATGATTCTAAATCAAAACAAATCAAATCAATTTAAATTAAATTATTTTTAAATTTAATTAATTTCAAATACTATCTAATAGACACAGATAGGGGATGTTAGTGTTTGGGCTCAACCCTAACCCATGTTGTGGAGAACATTAATAACCGTGAATACTTGGAATTGCTTCCCCTTGAGGGGGAGCATAATGATGTTGGGACTCACTAATAGCTTTTGAACTCCCACTATGATTTAACAAGAGATACTAATTAAGATTGGTTAAACCAAATGAACAAAAAACACCTAATAAGGGAGAAAGAAATCAAGACATAAAGTGAGCACTAACTGTAACGTTTCAAAGTCGTGTTGTGGAGTGAAGCTTTTTACAATTTGAGCTATTAATAAGCAAGATTTCTATATAAACTTGGTGTAATAGCATCTTCTTATACCGCTCAATGTTTATGTAGGTTATCGTTGTTTTATCGTTATTTTTAAGTTCAATCTTTTTAAATCATTGTAACATTAACCACAACATCATGTGTTAATCATAATTTGTACTAAAATACTAAACATAGTATTTCATAGGAATTCAATTTCAAAAATAAAAAATGATGCAAGAGTGGTCTTTTTAGAAGAAGACATCGCTCGTATTATCACCTCTTTCTTCCAAGAGAAATATTAAGAACACTCTCTCAATCACACTCTTTTCAACATATTTTCTTTTATTGAATCAAGTTACACATTAAAGAACACACTCAATGTCGATTAACGTGTAATCAACTTGATTTGTGTGTAATCAAGTTTGAGTTTATACTTAGTGTGTGAGGTGACCCAAAAAAGATATTGTGTAAAAGAGGTGTGATAGAGAGAGAGTTCTTAGTACTCATCTTCTTCCAAAATCTTTTTGATACGAGCAAAGCAAGAATGTGTTTGGAATATAAAAAATGAGAAATCATTTTATTTGTAAATCAAATCTAATTAAATTTTGTGTTTGAAATGTTTAATAAAAAGGAAATAATTTAATTTCTAAAACCTCATTAATTTCATTCCTTTTGTTTTTGAAATACAATTTAATTTGTTAGGATTTGGTTTGATTTAAAATGAATAAATTATTTTACTGTTAGTAAACCACCTCTAACTACCTTTTATAATGGTAAAAATATAAAATAATGAAATAAATTCAAATCAATTTTTATTTTAATGAATTCTAAACACACAATTTGATTTTTAAATCAATTCAAATTTTATTTTTTAATAAGTTTTAAATATAAAATTTGATTTTTAAATCAATTCAAACAGCTTTAGTCCATGTTGTGGAGCACATTAACAACCGTGAATACTTGAAATCGCTTCCCCTTATAGGAGAGCATACTAATGTTGGAACTCACACTAATAGCTTTTGTGTTCCCCTTATGATTTGACAAGAGATACTAATTAAGATTGGTTAAACCAAATAAACAAAAACACCTCGTAAGGGGGAATGAAATCAAGACATAAGTGAGCACTAATTATAATGTTTCAAAGTCGTGTTGTGGAGTAAAGCTTTTTACAGTTTGTGCCTTTAATAAGCGAGATTTCTATATAAACTTGGTGTAATAGCATTTTCTTATACCACTCAACGTTTATGTTGGTTATCGTTATTTTTAAGTTCAATCTTTTTAAATATTTGTAGCATTAACCATGGCATCATGTGCTAATCATAATTTGTACTAAAATACTAACCGTAGTATTTCACAGGAATTCAATTTCAAAAATAAAAAAATGATGCAGGAGTGGTCTTCTCAGAAGAAGACATCGGTCGTGTTATCACCTCTTTCTTCCAAGAGAAATATTAAGAACACACTCTCTATCATACTCTTTTCAACATATTTTCTTTTATTAAGTCACGTCACACATTAAAGCATACACTCAACTTTGATTAACATGTAATTAACCCGATTAACGTGTAATTATATTTGAGTTTGTACTTTAGTGTGTGAGGTGACCCAATAAAAACGATTGTATTAAAAGGGATGTGATAGAGAGAGTGTTCTTAGCACTCCTGTTCTTCTAAAATCTTTTTGAAGCGGGCACATAAAGAATGTCTTTGGAATATAAAAAAATGAGAAACAATTTTTATTTTTAAATCAAATCTAATTAAAATTTGTGCTTGAATGTTAAAAAAAGGGAAATAATTTAATTTTTAAAATCTCATGAATTTCATTCCTTTTGTTTTGAAAATTGCATCAAATTTAATAGTATTTGTTAGGATTTGGTTTGATTTGAAAGGAATAGATTATTTTACCCATAATAACTACCTCTAACTACCTTTTATAATGGTAAAAATATAAAATAATAAATCAAACAAAATTAATTCCTATTTTAATGAATTCCAAATAGACAGTTTGATTTCCAAATCAATTCAAATTTTATTTTTTAATAAATTTTAAATATAAAATTTAATTTCTAAATCAATTCAAATATACTCAATTTAAATGAAATTATTTTTAATTTTAATTAATTTCTAATAGTAACTAATATACGTAGATGAAGGGCCTGGCAATAAAATTTATTAATTTTTAATCCATTCAATTCATCTATATTAAAACTAATCCAATCCATCCAATTAAAATGATATATCTTATTGGATTGAATCTAATGAATTAAATTTAATTATGGATGGTTAGTAATCCAACTAAAACATGTATTAGATATCCAATGGATATCCAATCCAATGGATATCCACTATATTTTATGTTTTTTTAGAGACAGAAACATATTTTAGAAAGAGAATAATTTTTTTTAGAGAGATAAATATTTTTTTAAATGAGTGCTTTGGATATCCATCCATCCAATCCATTAAAATGGATTAATGGATGAATTGAATATTCGTCCATTAAATTAGGTCATCGATGGATTGGATAATATTAAACATTTTGTAATGGATCTTAAATGGATTAATGGTTTATTTTGAATCCATCCATTGCGATCCGATCCAAAATCAAACCAATTCATCCATTTGACACCCTTTAGTGTCCGGGTTCGACCCTAACCTATGTTGTGGAGCACATTAACAACCGTGAATACTCGGCATCATTTCCTCTTGAGGGGAGAGCATACTAATGTTGGAACTCACACAAATAACTTTTGAGTTCCCCCAATGATTTGACAAGAGATACTAATTAAGATTGGTTAAACCAAATAAAAACGCCTAATAAAGGAGAATGAAATCAAGACAAATGTGAGCACTAACTGTAACGTTTCAAAGTCGTGTTGTGGAATGAAGCTTTTTACAGTTTGTGCCTTTAAGAAGCGAGATTTCTATATAAACTTGGTGTAACAACATTTTCTTATACCACTCAACGTTTATGTAGGTTATCGTTGTTTTATCATTATTTTTAAGTTCAATCTTTTTAAATATTTGTAACATTAACCATGACATCATGTGCTAATCATAATTTTACTAAAATACTAACCGTAATATTTCGAAGGAATTCAATTTCAAAAATAAAAAATGATGCAGGAGTGGTCTTTTCAGAAGAAGACATCGGTCGTGTTATCACCTCTTTCTTCCAAGAGAAATATTAAGAATACACTCTCTATCACACTCTTTTCAACATATTTTCTTTTATTGAGTCACGTCACACACTAAAGCATACACTTAACCTCGATTAACATGTATTTGACATGATTAGCGTGTAATCAAGTTTGATTTTGTACTTTAGTGTGTGAGGTGACCCAATAAAAGAGATTATATTAAAAGGGGTGTGATAGAGAGTGTTCTTAGCACTCATCTTCTTCCAAAATCTTTTTGATGCGGGCACATAAAGAATGTGTTTCGAAAATAAAAAAATGTGAAATAATTTTTTTGTAAATTGAATCTAATTAAATTTTATACTTGAATGTTAAACAAAGGAAATAATTTAATTTCTAAAATCTCATGAATTTTATTCTTTTTGTTCTGGAAATTGCATCAAATTTAATAGAATTTGTTAGGATTTAGTTTGATTTGAAATTAATAGACTATTTTACCCTTAGTAACCACCTCTAGACTACTTTTTATAAAGGTAAAATTATAAAATAAAAAATAAATAAAAAATTAAGTCCTATTTTAATGAATTCAAAACACACAATTTGATTTCCAAATCAATTCAAATTTTATTTTTAAAAAAAGTTTCAAATATAAAATTTAATTTCTAAATCAAATCAAATCAAATTAATTTAAATTAAATTAATTTTAATTTTAAGTAATTTCAAATACTATCTAATAGACGTAGATAAGGGGTGGTTAGTATTCGAGGTCGGCCCTAATTCATGTTGTGGAGCACATTAATAACCGTGAATACTCGGAACTGATTCCTCTTGAAGGAGAGCATACTAATGTTAGAACTCACACTAAAAGCTTTTGAGCTCCCCCTATGATTTAACAAGAGATACTAATTAAGATTGATTAAAGCAAATGAACAAAAGCACCTAATAAGGGAGAAAGAAATCAAGACATAAGTGAGCACTAACCGTAACGTTTCAAAGTCGTGTTGTGGAGTGAAGCTTTTTACAATTTGTGCTATTAATATGTGAGATTTCTATATAAACTTGGTGTGATAGCATTTTCTTATATTACTCAATGTTTATGTAGGTTATTGTTGTTTTATCGTTATTTTTAAGTTCAATCTTTTTAAATATTTGTAACATTAACCATGGCATCATGTCCCTTTCATAATTTGTACTAAAATACTAACCGTAGTATTTCCCAAGAATTCAATTTCAAAAATAAAAAATAATGCAGGGGAGGTCTTTTCTATAGAAGACATCGCTCGTGTTATTACTCTTTCCTCTAAGAGAAATATTAAAAACACACTCTCTATCACACTCTTTTCAACATATTTTCTTTTATTGAGTCAACTCACACATTAAAGCACACATTCAGTATCGATTAATGTGTAATAAACTCGATTAGCGTGTAATCAAGTTTGAGTTTATACTTTAGTGTGTGAGGTGACTCAATAAAAGAGATTGTGTTAAAATGGGTGTAATAGAGAGAGGGTTCTTAGCACTCCTCTTCTTCCAAATTTTTTTTGATGCAGCACAGTGAGAATGTGTTTGGAATATAAAGAAAATGAGAAATAATTTTATTTGTAAATCAAATCTAATTAAATTTTGCGCTTGGAATGTTTAATAAAAAGGAAATAATTTAATTTCTAAAATCTCATAAATTTCATTCCTTTTGTTTTAAAAATTCGAACAAATTTGATAGAATTTATTAGGATTTGGTTTGATTTGAAATAAATAAACTATTTTACCAGTAGTAAACCACCTCTAACTACCTTTTATAATGGTAAAAATGTAAAATAATAAAATCAAATCAAATCAACTCCTATTTTAAGGAATTCCAAATACACAATTTGAATTCTAAATCAATTCAAATTTCATTTTTTTAGTAAGTTTCGAATATAAAATTTCATTTCTAAATCAAATCAAATCAAATCAATTTAAATGAAATTATTTTTAAATTTAATTATTTTCAAATACTTTTTTATAGACATAGATGAGGGGTGGTTAGTGCTCGGGTTTGACCCTGACCTATGTTGTGGAGCACATTAAAAACTATGAATGCTTGGATCATTTTTCCTTGATAGGGAGCATACTAATGTTGGAACTGACACTAATAGCTTTTGAGTCCCCCCTATGACTTGACAAGACATACTAATTAATATTGGTTAAACCAAATGAACAAAAACGCCTAATAAGGGAGAACGAAATCAAGACATAAGTGAGCACTAACCGTAATGTTTCAAAGTCGTGTTGTGGAGTGAAGCTTTTTAAAATTTGTGCTATTAATAAGCGAGATTTCTATATAAACTTGGTGTAATTACATTTTCTTATACCACTCAACGTTTATGCAGGTTATCGTTGTTTTATCTTTATTTTTAAATTCAATCTTTTTAAATATTTGTAACATTAACAGCGACATCATGTGCTAATCATAATTTGTACTAAAATAATAACCGTAGAATTTCATAGGAATTCAATTTTAAAAATACAAAATGATGCAGGAGTGGTCTGTTTAGAAGAAGACATCACTCGTGGTATCACCTCTTTCTTCCAAGATAAGTATTAAGAACATATTCTCTATCACATTATTTTCAACATATTTTCTTTTATTAAGTCAAGTCACACATTAAAGCATACCCTCAAAATCGATTAACGTGTAATTTACTCGATTAGCGTGTGATCAAGTTTGAGTTTATACTTTAATGTGTGACGTGACCCAATAAAAGAGATTATGTTAAAAGGGGTGTGAAAGAGAGAGAGGGTTCTTAGCACTCTTCTTCTTCCAAAATCAATTTGATGCGGACACAGTAAGAATTTGTTTGGAATATAAAAAAAGAGAAATAATATTTTTTGTAAATCAAATCTAATTAAAATTTGTGCTTGGAATGTTTAATAAAAAGGAAATAATTTAATTTCTAAAATCTCATGAATTTCATTCCTTTTGTTTAGGAAATTCAAACAAATTTGCTAGAAATTGTTAGGATTAGGTTTGATTTTAAATGAATAGACTATTTTACTGTTAGTAAACCACCTCTAACTACTTTTTATAATGGTAAAAATATAAAATTATAAAATCAAATCAAATCAATTCTAATTTTAACAAATTCTAAACACACAATTTGATTTCTAAATCAATTCAAATTTTATTTTTTAATAAGTTTCAAATATAAAATTTGATTTCTAAATCAAAACAAATCAAATCAAATTAATTTAAATTAAATTATTTTTAATTTTAATTAATTTCAAATACTATCTAATAGATGTAGATGAGGTTCAGGTTAGTGCTCGAGTTCGGCCCTAACTCATGTTGTGGAGCACATTAACAACCGTGAATACTCGGAATTGCTTCCCATTGAGGGAGAGCATACTGATGTTGGGACTCACACTAATAGCTTTCGAGGCCCCCCTATGATTTAACAAGAGATGCTAATTAAGATTGGTAAAACCAAATGAACAAAAAACACCTAATAAGGGAGAAAGAAATCAAGACATAAGTGAGCACTAACTGTAACGTTTCAAAGTCGTGTTGTGGAGTGAAGCTTTTACAATTCGTGCTTTTAATAAGCAAGATTTCTATATAAACTTGGTGTAATAGCATCTTCTTATACCGCTCAACGTTTAGTAGGTTATCGTTGTTTTATCGTTATTTTTAAGTTCAATCCTTTTAAATCTTTGTAACATTAACTACGATATCATATGTTGATCATAATTTGTACTAAAATACTAAACGTAGTATTTCATAGGAATTCAATTTCAAAAATAAAAAAATGATGCAGGACTGGTCTTTTCAGAAGAAGACATCGCTTGTATTATCACCTCTTTCTTCCAAGAGAAATATTAAGAACATACTCTCAATCACACTCTTTTCAACATATTTTATTTTATTGAGTCAAGTCACACATTAAAGTACACAATCAACGTCGATTAATGTGTAATCAACTCGATCTGTGTGTAATCAAGTTTTAGTTTGTACTTAGTGTGTGAGGTGACTTAATAAAATAGATTCTATTAAAAAGGGTGTGATAGAGAGAGAGTTCTTAGTACTCCTCTTCTTCCAAAATCTTTTTTATACGAGCATAGCAAGAATGTGCAAGGAATATAAAAATATGAGAAATCATTTTATTTGTAAATCAAATCTAATTAAAATTTGAGCTTGGAATGTTTAATAAAAAGGAAATAATTTAATTTCTAAAACCTTAAGCATTTTATTCCTTTTGTTTTGGAAATACAATCAAATTTGTTAGGATTTGGCTTGATTTAAAATGAATAGACTATTTTATTGTTAGTAAACCACCTCTAACTACCTTTTATAGTGGTAAAAATATAAAATTATAAAATAAATTCAAATCAACTCTTATTTTAATGAATTCCAAACATACAATTTGATTTCTAAATCAATTAAAATTTCATTTTTTACATAGTTTCAAATATAAAATTTGATTTCTAAATCAAATCAAATCAAATTAATTTAAATGAAATTATTTTTAAATTTAATTGATTTCAAATACTATCTAAGAGATGTAGATGAGGGGTGGTTAGTGCTCTGATTCAGTCCTAACCCATGTTGTGGAGCACATTAACAATCGTGAATACTCAGAATCGCTTCTCCTTGAAGAGGAGCATACTAATGTTGGAACTCACACTAATAGCTTTTGAGTTCACCCTATGATTTGAAAAGAGATACTAATTAAGATTGGCTGTACCAAATGAACAAAAAGAACTAATAACTGAGAAAGAAATCAAGACATAAGTGAGCACAAACCGTAACGTGTCAAAGTCGTGTTGTGGAGAGATGCTTTTTACAATATGCGCTTTTAATAAGCGAGATGTCTATATAAACTCAGTGTAATAGAACTTTCTTATACCAATCAACGTTTATGTTGGTTATTGTTATTTTTAAGTTAAATCTTTTTAAATATTTGTAACATTAACTATGGCATCATGTGCTAATCATATTTTGTACTAAAATACTAACTGTGATATTTCACAGGAATTCAATTTCAAAAATAAAAAATGATGCAGGAGTGGTCTTTTCAGAAGAAGACATCACTCGTATTATCACCTCTTTCTTCCAAGAGAAATATTAAGAACATACTCTCAATCACATTCTTTTCAACATATTTTCTTTTATTGAGTCAAGTCACACATCAAAGCACACACTCAACGTCGATTAACGTGTAATCAACTCGATTTGTGTGTAATCAAGTTTGAGTTTGTACTTAGTGTGTTAGGTGACCCAATAAAAGAGATTGTGTTAAAAGGGGTGTGATAGAGAGAGAGTTCTTAGTGCTCCTCTTCTTCCAAAATCTTTTTTATGCGAGCATAGCAAGAATGTGCTTGGAATATAAAAAAATGAGAAATAGTTTTATTTTTAAATCAATTCTAATTAAATTTTGTGCTTGAAATGTTTAATAAAATGGAAAATAATTTAATTTCTAAAGTCTCATGTATTTCATTCCTTTTGTTTTGGAAATATAATCAAATTTGTTTGAATTTGATTTGATTTTAAATTAATAGACTATTACTTTTAGTAAACCACCTCTAACTACTTTTTATAATAGTAAAAATATAAAATAATAAAATCAAATCCTATTTTAACGAATTCCAAATACACAATTTAATTTCCAAATCAATTCAAATTTCATTTTTTTAATAAGTTTCAAATATAAATTTTGATTTCTAAATCAAATTAAATCAAATCAATTTAAGTTAAATTATTTTTAAATTTAATTAATTTCAAATACTATCTAATAGACGTAGATGAGGGGTGGTTAGTACTCGAGTTCGGTCCTAACCCATGTTGTGGAGCATATTAACAACCATGAATACTCGAAATTGCTTCCCCTTGAGGGGGAGCATACTGATGTTGGGACTCACTAGTAGCTTTTGAGCTCCTCCTATGATTTAACAAGAGATACTAATTAAGATTGGTTAAACCAAATGAACAAAAACACCTAATAAGGGAGAAAGAAATCAAGACATAAGTGAGCACTTACTGTAACGTTTCAAAGTCGTGTTGTGGAATGAAGTTTTTTACAATTTGTGCTATTAATAAGTGAGATTTCTATATAAACTTGGTGTGATAGCATTTTCTTATACCACTCAACATTTATGTAGGTTATCGTTGTTTTATCGTTATTTTTAAGTTCGATCATTTTAAATATTTGTAACATTAACCATGGCATCATGTGCTAATCATAATTTGTACTAGAATACCAGCCATAGTATTTCACAAGAATTCAATTTCAAAAATAAAAAAATGATGCATGAGTGGTCTTTTCAAAAGAAGACATCGATCGTGTTATCACCTCTTTCTTCTAAGAGAAATATTAAGAACACACTCTTTATCACACTCTTTTCAACATATTTTCTTTTATTGAGTCACGTCATATACTAAAGCATACACTCAACCTCGATTAACGTGTAATCAACTCGATTAGCATGTAATCAACTTTGAGTTTGAACTTTAGTGTGTGAGGTGACTCAATAAAAGAGATTGTGTTAAAATTTCAAATACTATCTAATAGGTAGATGAGGTGTGTTAGAGAGTGAATACTCGTTCTTAGCACTCCTCTTCTTCCAAAATCTTTTTTTGATGCAATAAGGAGAAAGAAATTAGACATAAGTGCATACAGTGAGAATGTGTTTGGAATATAAAGAAAATGAGAAATAATTTTATTTGTAAATCAAATCTATTTAAATTTTGTGCTTGGAATGTTTAATAAAAAAGAAATAATTTAATTTTTAAAATCTCATGAATTTCATTCTTTTTCTTTTGGGAATTCGAACAAATTTGATAGAATTAGTTAGGATTTGTTTTGATTTTAAAGGAGTAGACTATTTTGCTGTTAGTAAACCACCTCTAACTACTTTTTATACTAGTAAAAATAGAAAATAATAAAACAAAATCAAATCAACTCCTATTTTAATGAATTCCAAATACACAATTTGATTTCTAAATCAATTCAAATTAATATAAATGAAATTATTTTTAAATTTAATTAATTTCAAATACTATCTAATAGATGTAGATGAGGGGTGGTTAGTACGATTGCTCAAGTTTTGTTTCAAAAGAGGTTGGAGTCCTCGGATCCATGACATGGTAATTGCATGGCTATTCTAAATAACCATTGTAGAAATAAGACAAGGTTTGATAAGTCTATACACATTAATTCAAAGAATTAAAATGTTTCTCTTCTTTGGTATGTTCAAGAAGGTTGCATGTTTAATTCAATAGCAATTTAAATGAGAATTGTAAAGGCCTTTAATGTTCAAGGTCATTCAAACTTTGCTCCTCGGATAAAAGAAGTCTTTTGGAACCCTCCTTCTCAAAGCATGGTTAAATAAATGGCAGTGCTCATGGCTCCTCGGTCCACTATGCAGCCAATTTAGGCTATTTTTTAATGAATCTTGGTTCTCAATTTTCTCTTCACTCGCAATGTATGCTATAGAGATTGCTTTTAAAAGGGTTGATTTGATCTTTGGTTAGAATGTGACTCTCAAATTGTAGTTTTAGCTTTTGCAAATAGCAACATAGTGCTTTGGAAGCTAAGAAATAGGTGGAATAATTGTGACTTACTTGATAAGTTAGCTATTTTTGGTATTAGGAGGGTTTTACCTGTATACTAATATTGGGTTTACCAAATTTTAGATTTCATTAATTCTTCATGGGTAAGGTTTATGACAACTAATTAGCTTTTGAGTTCCCCATGCTTTTTGCTTTAAAAAAAAATCCTACCTTAGTAGGGTGTAACGTACCAACATAGCCAAATCATTTTTTCGGTAATATTTGTACTCGGGTTCGGCCCTAAACCAAATCACATTAATGAATACTCGGAATTGCTTCCCTAATGAGGGAGAGCATACGATGTTGGGACTCAAATAGCTTTTGAGCTCCCCCATGATTTAACAAGAGATACTAATTAAGATCAAAACCAAATGAACAAAAACGCCTAATAAGGGAGAAAGAAATCAAGACATAAGTGAGCACTAACCGTAACGTTTCAAAGTCGTGTTTTGGAGTGAAGTGTTTTACAATTTGTGCTATTAATAAGTGAGATTTCTATATAAACTTGATGTAATAACATTTTTCTTATACTAGTCAACATTTATGTTGGTTATCATTGTTTTATCTTTATTTTTAAATTCAATCTTTTTAAATATTTGTAACACTAACTGCGACATCATGTGCTAATCATAATTTGTACTAAAATAATAACCGTAGAATTTCACAGGAATTCAATTTCAAAAATAAAAAATGATGCACGACTGGTCTTTTCAGAAGAAGACATCGCTCGTGTTATCTCCTCTTTCTTCCAAGATAAATATTAAGAAAGTACTTTTTATCACACTCTTTTCAACTTATTTTCTTTTATTGAGTCATGTCACACATTAAAGCACACACTCAAAGTCGATTAACATGTAATCAACTCGATTAGCGTGTGATCAAGTTTGAGTTTATACTTTAGTGTGTGAGATGACCCATAAAAGAGATTGTGTTAAAAGGGTTGTGAAAGAAAGAGAGGGTTGTTAGCACTCCTCTTCTTCCAAAATCTTTTTGATGCGGGTACTCTAAGAATGTGTTTGGAATACAAAAAAAATGAGAAATAATTTTATTTGTAAATCAATCTAATTAAATTTTGTGTTTGGAATGTTTAATAAAAAGGAAATAATTTAATTTCTAAAACCTCATAAATTTAATTCCTTTTGTTTTGGAAATTCGAACAAAGTTGATAGAATTTGTTTGAATTTGATTTGATTTTAAATTAATAGACTATTTTATTGTTAGTAAACCACCTCTAACTACTTTTTATAATGGTAAAAATATAAAATAATAAAATCAAATCCTATTTTAACGAATTCCAAATATACAATTTAATTTCCAAATGAATTCAAATTTCATTTTTTAATAAGTTTCAAATATAAATTTTGATTTCTAATTCAAATCAAATCAAATCAATTTAAATTAAATTATTTTTAAATTTAATTAAATTCAAATACTATCTAATAGATGTAGATGAGGGGTGGTTAGTACTCGAGTTCGGCCCTAACCCATGTTATGGAGCACATTAACAACCATGAATACTCGGAATTGCTTCCCCTTGAGGGGGAGCATACTGATGTTGGGACTCACTAATAGCTTTTGAGCTCCCCCTATGATTTAACAAGAGATATTAATTATGATTGGTTAAACCAAATGAACAAAAACACCTAATAAGGGAGAAAGAAATCAAGACATAAGTGAGCACTAACCATAACGTTTCAAAGTCGTGTTGTGGAGTGAAGCTTTTTACAATTTGTGCTATTAATAAGTGAGATTTCTATATAAACTTGGTGTGATAGCATTTTCTTATACCACTCAACGTTTATGTAGGTTATCGATGTTTTATCATTATTTTTAAGTTCAATCATTTTAAATATTTGTAACATTAACCGTGGCATGATGTGCTAATCATAATTTGTACTAGAATACCAACCGTAGTATTTCACAGGAATTCAATTTCAAATATAAAAAAATGATGCATGAGTGGTCTTTTCAGAAGAAGACATCGCTCGTGTTATCACCTCTTTCTTCTAAGAGAAATATTACGAACACACTCTCTATCGCACTCTTTTCAACATATTTTCTTTTATTGAGTCACGTCACATACTCATTTCAATTAACAATCAACTATTTTAATCTTTTTTGATTGAGTCACGCCATTTTATTGGCCCATGTCCGACAAAGCATACACTCAACCTCGATTGACATGTAATCAACTCGATTAGCATGTAATCAACTTTGAATTTGAACTTTAGTGTGTGTTCAGTTTCAAGTGTACTAATATCACGTTTCACTTAATAAAATTATTGTTAATTTTTTTGTATTAAAAGATACTTGTGTTGTCATGATGAGAGAGGTTCTTGTTTATAATCAAAATTGAGCACTCCTCTTCTTCCAAAATCTTTTTTGATGCCCCGTAGTGTCCGTGTCGTGTCCGTGTCCGTGCTTCATAGGGTGTGAGAATGTGTTTGGAATATAAAGAAAATGAGAAGTAATTTTATTTGTAAATCAAATCTATTTAAATTTTGTGCTTGGAATGTTTAATAAAAAAGAAATAATCTAATTTCCAAAATCTCAAGAATTTCATTCCTTTTTTTTTGGGAATTCGAACAAATTTGATAGAATTAGTTACGATTTGGTTTGATTTGAAAGAAATAGACTATTTTACTGTTAGTAAACCACCTCTAACTACCTTTTATACTAGTAAAAATAGAAAATAATAAAACAAAATCAAATCAACTCCTATTTTAATGAATTTCAAACACACAATTTGATTTCTAAATCAATTCAAATTTTATTTTATTTAATAAGTTTTGAATATAAAATTTTATTTCTAAATCAAATCAAATCAATTTAAATGAAATTATTTTTAAATTCAATTAATTTCAAATACTATCTAATAGACGTTGATGAGGGGTGGTTAGTACTCGGGTTCAGCCCTAACCCATGTTGTGGAGCACATTAAAAACTGTGAATATTCAGAATCTCTCTCCCTTGACGGGGAGCATACTAATATTGGAACTGACACTAATAGCTTTTGAATTCCCCCTATGACTTGACAAGACATACTAATTAATATTTGTTAAACCAAATCAACAAAAACGCCTAATAAGGGATAAAGAAATCAAGACATAAGTGAGCACTAACCGTAATGTTTCAAAGTCGTGTTGTGGAGTGAAGCTTTTTGCAATTTATGCTATTAATAAGTGAGATTTCTATATAAACTTGGTGTAATAACATTTTCTTATACCAGTCAACATTTATGTTGGTTATCATTGTTTTATCTTTATTTTTAAATTCAATCTTTTTAAATATTTGTAACATTAACCGCGACATCATGTGCTAATCATAATTTGTACTGAAATAATAATCGTAATATTTCACAGGAATTCAATTTCAAAAATAAAAAATGATGCACGACTGGTCTTTTTAGAAGAAGACATCGCTTGTGTTATCTCCTCTTTCTTCCAAGATAAATATTAAGAACACACTCTCTATCACACTCTTTTCAACTTATTTTCTTTTATTGAGTCAAGTCACACATTAAAGCACACACTCAAAGTCGATTAACGTGTAATCAACTCGATTAGCGTGTGATCAAGTTTGAGTTTATACTTTAGTGTGTGACGTGACCCATAAAAGAGATTGTGTTAAAAGGGGTGTGAAAGAAAGATAGGGTTCTTAGCACTCCTCTTCTTCCAAAATCTTTTTGATGCGGGCATAGTAAGAATGTGTTTAGAATATAAAAAAATGAGAAATAATTTTATTTGTAAATCAATCATATTAAATTTTATGTTTGGAATGTTTAATAAAATGAAAATAATTTAATTTCTAAAATCTCATAATTTTCATTCCTTTTGTTTAAGAAATTCGAACAAAGTTGATAGAATTTGTTTGAATTTGATTTGATTTTAAATTAATAGACTATTTTACTGTTAGTAAACCACCTCTAACTAGTTTTTATAATGGTAAAAATATAAAATAATAAAATCAAATAAAATCAAATCCTATTTTAACGAATTCTAAATACACAATTTAATTTCCAAATAAATTCAAATTTCATTTTTAAAATAAGTTTCAAATATAAAATTTGATTTCTAATTCAATTCTAATCAAATCAATGTAACACAAATTATTTTTAATTTTAATTAATTTTAAATACTATCTAATAGACGTAGATGAGGGGTGGTTAGTGCTCGGGTTTGGCCCTAACCCATATCGTGGAACACATTAACAACTGTGAATACTCGGAATCGTGTCCCCTTGAGTGGGAGCATACTAATGTTGGGAGTTACACTAATAGCTTTTGAGCTCCTCTTATGATTTTACAAGGGATACTAATTAAGATTGGGTAAACCAAATGAACAAAAACACCTAATAAGGGAGAAAGAAATCAAGACATAAGTGAGCACTAATCGTAATGTTTCAGAGTCGTGTTGTGGTGTGAAGCTTTTTACAATTTGTGCTATTAACAAGCGAGATTTCTATAAAAACTTGGTGTAATAGCATTTTCTTATACCACTCAACATTTATGTAGGTTATCATTGTTTTATCGTTATTTTTAAATTCAATCTTTTTAAATATTTGTAACATTAACCGCGACATGATGTGTTAATCATAATTTGTACTAAAATAATAACCATAATATTTCACAGGAATTCAATTTCAGAAATAAAAATTATGTAGGACTGGTCTTTTCAGAAGAAGACATTGCTTGTGTTATCACTTCTTTCTTCCAAGATAAATATTAAGAACACACTCTCTATTGCACTCTTTTCAATATTTTTTTTTATTGATTCACGTCACATATTAAAGCATACACTCAACCCCGATTAACGTGTAATCAATTCAATTAGCGTGTAATCAAGTTTGAGTTTGTACTTTAGTGTTTGAGGTAATCCAATAAAAGAGATTGTGTTAAAAAGGGTGTGATAGAGAGAGTGTTCTTAGCACTCCTCTTCTTCCAAGATCTTTTTGATGCGGGCACAAAAAGAATGTGTTTGGAATATAAAAAAATGAGAAATAATTTTATTGGTAAATCAAATCTAATTAAATTTTGTGCTTGAATGTTAAAAAAAGGAAATAATTTAATTTCAAAATTCTCATGAATTTCATTCCTTTTGTTTTGGAAATTGCATCAAATTTAATAGAGTTTGTTAGGATTTGGTTTGATTTGTAATGAATAGACTATTTTACCTTTTGTAACCATCTCTAACTACTTTTTATAATGGTAAAAATAGAAAATAATAAATCAAATAAAATCCATTCCTATTTTAATGAATTCCAAACACACAATTTGATTTCTAAACCAATTAATTTTTTTTAAGAAGTTTCAAATATAAAATTTGATGATTAATGAATTCGAAAAACCCAATTCCTATTTTTTTAATGAATTCAAATTGTATGTACGTTTAAGTTGATTTAATTATTGTAAATGATTAACTACAGGTCTTGGTATGCGTATACTGAGAAATTGTGATTTCTTACCCCTATGTGTTCCATGTAAATCCAAGTGAAGTCCCTCCAAAGGGAAAGGGCAAGAAGAAAAAGATGTAGAAGGCTTAGTTTAGTATCTTTCTTTCTTTTTGCATTGGCTTGTGTTTATTTACTTTACTGAATAGTTTGTAAAAGTTTATATATTACAATATAAATTGTTAGCCAGTGATGTATATATATGATCTTTTTCATCTTTGTGACTCTCTATAATGACTATACAAATATTATGGATTTTGTTCTTATGCATTTTAGAAAGTGACATGTTTAATATATTTTATCCTAAAATATACTGCTTATTTTACGATAATTTGTATTGGGGTGTTGCATTATGGTATCAGAGCAGTTCATCTTGTTGAGCCAGAGTGTGGACTAACTTTGTTTAGGCATGATTAGGAGTTCTTCTTTGTGTTGTGCATTTCTTTTGCCTCTTGTGTGAGATGTTTGATTGAATTGAATGACCTGACTTTGATATGACTGTTTTAGCTACTGTTGCATGATTACATGATATAAGGATTAGCTACCTTAATATGTATTATTTTGTGTTTACAGGAAACTATGGCAGCATGAGGGTGACCCCGTGGGAGTAGGAACTCTGGAAATGAAGGCCTTGCTATGGTTAGAGCCATTATGGAAATGGCTGAGGCAATGAGAGACCAAACAGTCGCTACTGCCACTGCTATGCAAGAGCAAATAGCCGCAACAACTAAAGCTATCAGAGAGTAAGCAACTGCGACAACAAGGATGTTTGAGAGAATGAGTACAACTTAACATCAACCACCTACACTACCACCACATCACTAGGGGCAACCAAAGAAATAGGTAGTTGGGAGGAACCAAACTTTCTAAGACCTCTCGGAGTTCAGGAAATCTAATCCATCTTCCTTTAAGGGAGAGTACAACCCAGTCAAAGCTGAGGGTTCGCTCGAAGAGATGGAGAAGATTTTCATTATTATGGCTTGCTCAGACGAGCAAAAGGTGCTCTTTGCTTCGTACATGCTGGAAGGTGAGGCAGAGGATTGGTGGGTAGACACCAAGAGAGCTCTTGAGGTGTCAAGGACTCATGTGACGTGGGAGATCTTTTGCAATTCTTTTTGGAGAAAGTTCTTTCCATAAAATCTTCAGAATGTCAAAGAGATGGACTTTCTCAAGTTGGAATAGGGGGACATGTCTGTTGGCCAGTACGTGGTCAAATTTAATAAATTGTCTAAGTTCTTATCTTGCATTAGGCTTAACCCAAATGAGTCATGGAAGTGTGTTAAGTTTGAAGAAGGATTGAGGGAAGACATTCAAAATGCCATCCAACCGTTTGAGATTCGAGACTTTGAAACTTTGATCAACAAATGCCAGATAATCGAAGGGCATGCCAAAAATCTTTTAGTGGAGCCTAAGTCACAAGACCTTCAATAGAAGAAGTGGGGTGATGATAAGTTCAAGAAGGGATCTTCTAAATCTAACTTTACTCAGGACAAGGGTAAGCAGATTCATAAGGAGTTTGTGGGACCTAAGTGTTCCAAGTGTAGGAAACAGCATGGAGACCGGCCTTGCTCAGTGTGCTTTGTTTGTGGACAGCTTGGGCATTTTGCTAAGGAGTGTCCATCAAAGAAGGAAGCTACACTTACCCAAAAACCACAAGCTAGAGAGAGAGTTTACACTCAAGGTGGTGAAGAGATTACTCAATTTTTTGATCTTATCGAAGGTAAATGCATAATTCACAATCATCTTTTAACTATGTTGTATGATTCGGGAGCATCCCACTCCTTTGTTTCTAATGATTATGTGAATGAGTTATATTTACCTGTATCTAAACTTTCATATGACTTATCTGTATCTACTCCTACTAGTAAACCAGTTACGATATCCAGAGTGTGTCTTGATTGTTGTGTAAAGGTAAAAGATAGGATATTTCGTGTAAACCTTATTTGTTTGTCTCTTGTAGATATTGATGTCATCCTTGGTATAGATTAGTTGTTCACCAACCATGTAGTGTTGAATTATTCAGATAAATCCCTGGTTTTCTTATTAGATATACCTACCAGAGTCGTTCCATCTGAGTTTATGTATCTCAATATGAATCAGGTTAATCTCTGTTTGGAGGAGGGAGCTCTAGGATATGTTCTCTTGTTTTCACTAAGTGCTGAGGTTAAGCAAATCCTAGGTGAAATACCTGTGGTGAGTGAATATCCTAAAGTTTTCCTAAGTGACATAGTAGAGCTACCACCTGAGCAAAAAATAGAGCATTCTATAGACTTAGTGCCTGGAACGGAACCTATCTCTATAGCACCCTATAGAATGGTGCCACTAGAGTTAGCGGAACTCAAGAAGCAAATTGAGGATTTATTGGTTAAGCAATTCATTAGGCTGAGTATTTCTCCATGGGGAGCACCTGTGTTACTAGTGAAGAAAAAAGATGGTACCATGAGGCTCTGTGTGGATTACAGATAGCTAAACAAGGTGACCATTAAAAACAAGTATTTGTTGCCTAGGATAGATGATCTTATGGATCAGTTGAGAAGAACTGTAATTTTTTCAAAGATTGATCTTAGGTCTGATTATCATCAGATACGAGTTAGGGAAGAGGATATCCCTAAGACAACTTTTAGAACTAGGTATGGGCATTATGAGTATCTCGTGATGTCTTTTGGGTTGACAAATGCATCGACAGTGCTCATGGATTACATAAACCAGATCTTTAGACCCTACCTGGATCAGTTTGTTGTGGTGTTTATCGATGATATCTTGATCTAGTCTAAGACTATGGAGAAGCATGAATAACATCTAAGGATAGTGTTGGAAACCCTTAAGGAGAATAGGTTGTTTGCTAAACTACAAAAGTGAGTTCTAGCTTTCGCAATTGCAGTTCTTGGGCCTTGTGATATCTCAAGGTGAAATTTCTATAGACCCAAACAAGGTTGATGCAGTGTTGCAGTGGGAGAGACCCACCACTATGACTGAGATCAGAAGCTTCAAGGGCCTAGCGGGGTACTATAGAAAGTTCATAAAGGGTTTTTCTCAATTATCGTTGCCCTTGACTAGATTGACTAGGAAAGGTAGTACTTTTGAATGGACTCAGGTTTGTGAGGATATTTTCTGAGAGTTAAAGTTGAGGTTGACTTCTACACTAGTGTTGATAATTTTGGATCATTTGGAGAACTTTAAGGTGTATTGTGATGCTTCAAAGATGGGTTTGGGGTGTGTTTTAATGCAACATAGGAGAGTTGTTGCCTATGCATCAAGGCAGTTGAGGCCTCATAAGGAGAACTACCCTACTCATGATGTAGAGTTAGCTGCAGTAGTGTTCGCCCTAAAGGTTTGGAGACATTACTTGTATGGAGTCTAATTTGAGGTGTTCAGTGATCACAAGAGTTTGAAGTACTTATTTGATCAGAATGAGCTGAACATGAGACAACAGAGATGGATGGTCTTTTAGAAAGACTACGACTTTGAGTTAAAGTACCATCTGAGTAAAGTTAATGTGGTGGCTGATGCACTAAGTAGGAAATCCCTACATGTGTCCCAGATGATGATCCAAGAGAGTGAACTTCTTGAGAGTTTTAGAGATATGAACCTTTTAGTAACTATGTTACCACGTAGTATTAGTGTGAGTCGAGTGGACATAGTGAGTGACTTTAGGACTTAGATTTTAGAAGCTCAAAAAGGAAGATGAGACTCTTAGAGATGTAAGTGAGCAGATCTTTTTAGGAAATCCTAGAGAGTTTGATATGTCGGATGATGGGATGATCAAGTTTAGAGGTAGACTTTGCATTCCCGTGAATCCAGAATCAAGGAAAGCATCCTTGGAGAAGCTCATTGTAATTAGTACACTATCCATATTGGGGCCACTAAGATGTACCAAGATTGAAGAAGTTGTTTTGGTGGTCTGACATGAAGAGGGACATAGTTGAGTTTGTGTCTAGGTGCCTAACTTGTCAAAAGGTCAAGATAGAAACCCAGAAACCCTCTGGACCTCTTTAATCTTTGGGAATCCATGAGTGGAAATAAGATCACATCACAATGGATTTTGTGATGGGATTGCCCAGAACTCAGTTAGGATTTGATGCAATATGAGTTGTAATGGATAGACTAACTAAGTCTGCCCATTTTATACCTATTAGAGCTAACTACTCCATGGATAGACTTGCCCAGTGATACCTTCAGGAGATAATTAGGATGCATGATATTCTCCTTAGTATAGTTTCTGATAGAAACCTTAGATTCACATCTAGATTTTGGGGAGCCTTGCAGAAAGCTTTTGGAACAAGGCTTAGTCTGAGTACAACATATCATCCATAGACCGATGGTCAATCAGAAAGGACTATCTAAACCCTTGAGGATATGCTAAGAGTATGTGTGCCAGAGCAAAAAGGGAGTTGGGATAAGTTCTTACCCTTAATGAAGTTTGCCTGCAACAACAGTTATCATACCAGCATAGGTATGGCACCATATGAAGCACTTTATCTAAAAAGTGTAGGTCCCTTTTGTGTTTGTATGAGGTTAGAGAGAGAACCATCCTAGGATCTAGGTTAGTACAACAGACCATTGATCAGATTAAAATGATCTAGGATAGGTTGGTTATGGCTCAGAGTAGGCAGAAGAGTTATGTTGATAAAAGGAGAAGACCTCTAGAGTTTAGTGAGGGAGATCATGTATTCTTGAGAGTCATTCCTACAACAGGAATTAGTAGAGCATTGAGAACACGGAAGTTGAACCATCGTTTCATTTGTCCATACCAGATCCTAAAGAGAATTGGACCAGTAGCCTACCAAATTACCCTTCCTCTCAGTTTGTCAAACCTTCATGATCTCTTCCATGTGTCACAGCTTAGGAAGTACAATCCAGATCCTTCACATGTCATAAGAAATGAATTTGTGTAGTTAAGAGAGGATTTGTCTTATGCTATGCGACCGATGAGGATCATGGACAGAGGGGTCAAAGAGCTTAGAGGTAAGCAGATTCTTCTGGTGAAGGTGCTTTGGGATGATGCTGGTTTTGAGAAGGTGACTTGGGAGTTGGAGTCCCACATCCAGTAAGACTACTTGCAGTTGTCTATATGAGGTAAGCAATTTTGGAGACAAAATTTAACAAAGAGGGGAAATGTAGCATCATCTTCAACATGTTAGACTTGTAAATAGTTACAGTGGTAGCTTAGTACTTACTTAACATGTCTGTTTAATTTTGTGATAATTTGAATTAGTTTAGATACTTTGTTGCAGTTCAAAAGGTGAAAAGTTACTTAAAATAACCTATATATTAGCATAAATGACTTAGCTAATAGAAATAGATGTGGATAATTTATTTCTAAGTCACAAATGTGTATTCTGTTATGTAGTTAAAGTTTGAAAATAATCGGAGTCGATTTGGTATTTTTAGGCATACTGGTTATGTATTTTAATGCTAGATTGACTAGTCACAGATATGAAAAATGATGGTTTTGGTACAACAAGATTTTTGATGAATCTTGTGATTTATTTTAAACATGTTGGCTTTAAGAAAACTGGATTTGGAGAAATCTAAGTGTTCTTAGCAGATCAGGGGTACCATTTGGTCACTTAAGTGGCCAAGCTTCTCACGAATAACCACTTTCTTTGACTCACTCTGCTGATATTTCTTTCATTGTTTCCTTGGCTATTTCTCATTCTCTATTATGACTGAAAAATCAAAACAACAACAAGAAAGGAGAAAAGAGAAAAGGAGGAAGACAATGGGAAAGAAAGGAGTGGAAATCAAATGGGAAAAAGAGCAAGAGTTTTGCTTATCATCATCTTCATCTTTGTTCCAAGGAAGGGGTTATTCTATCCATCTTTCCTTTTATTCATGTTGAATGATTTCTAGGGTTCTTAGATATGAATTTGTGGTTTGGTGAGCCAAATCTTTGTTCTTAACTTGGTTCTTGATTTCAAGGGTTGAGTTAGAGCATTTTCTACTCATTAGATACCATGGTTGCTAGTTTAGCTTGGTGAAATGTCCATATGCCTAGTTTATTGAGCTTTTAGGTTAATGGATGTTTCGTGACTTAATTGAGTTTAATCTATATTTGATGAGTTGAGTTATTGATTTATGATTCCAACATGTTAGAAAGCATGATAGGGATTAAAAATCATCTAGAATTTGGCCATGAGAGACTAAATCTCATTTTGTTCCTTAATGTAATAGTAACAGGTTTTGCAGAATTCTACAGATTTTGTTCTGGGCGACAAGCGCCTAGGCGCTGGGGTTTGGGCATGTGAGCGCCCGCGGCCCAGAAGGGTAACGCGTGATCATGGGCGGTCAGAGCCTAGGCGCCATTTTAAGAGCACTTGAGCACCCATCGTCCAGGGAGTGTTGCGTGGCACTGCTGTTTGCGCGCCTAAGTGCCGGGTTGGAAGCTCTTGAGCGTCGAGGCAGGGCAAAGAATAAAATTTAGCATGCGTTGCTAATTGAATTCCCTACTTGTTGGGATTATTTGTGCAAGTCTTTTAGGGTGTAATGAGACACTTTTGGAGATATTTCTTGGAGAGAATTATCAACTTGCATTTGTGAAAAGTTTGGGAATTCTTAGACATTCAAAGTGTGATAGAATGCCTATGTTAGTGTTTAGAACCTTGATCAACATGAGATTGATTTCTAAATCACTTGCGAGGTGATTGTGTGATGTTCTAGATATTGTTTAGCTAGTAATAAGAATCTTACTACTTTGTTGGCTAAGTGAGGCTAAGATTCCTATGTTCTGGTGTTTAAAATGTGGCTTGGATAATTGGTTTTCAAATATGGTATTTGCTAATTTCCTATATATTATGACCTTAGATGGTGTGCACAACCATATGACCTAAGAATGAGGTATTGGATCTAAATTCTCATTGTATTTATGCTTGCATGGTCAGGGTTACTGGTATAAGAGTGGCAATAGTACTCTTACATTGGTGAAGAAAAAATGTCTACCTATTACCAAGTGGGTTTAGGCTTTTAGGCTTCTCATGCTTTGTATATACAAGAAACAGAGGTTTCTGGGAAATAAGTAAGTAACTTGTGTTTTCAAAATTTAAACCTGCATTGGCATTGCATAATCATAATATTAAGATATTGTTTGAGCATAATCATACCACATAACATAAAGCATTGCATTGTTGACAATTGTATGGGTAATTGTCTTGCTTGATCAGTTGATTGCTTGTTTGATAGTATCTTAGGATTGTATGGGTGATTCTTTGATATTATTGATTATCGTATAATTGGTTACATCGTGTGTATGTACGTTTATAGTTGATTTAATTGTTGTAAATGATTAACTCCTTGTGATTTCTCATCCCTGTTTGTTCCATGTAAATCCAGGAGAAGTCCCTCCAAAGGGAAAGGGCAAGAAAAAGAAGAAGCAGAAGACTTACTTTAGTAGCTTTATTTCTTTTTGCATAGGTTGTATTTATTTACTTTGCTGAATAGTTTGTAAAATTTTATGTATTACAGTACGGCTTGTTAGCCAATGATGTATATATATATATTTATTATATATGTTCTTTTCTTCTTTGTGGCTCTTTATAATGACTATACAAGTTATTATAGATTTTATTTTTATGCATTTTAGAAAATGGCATACTTAATATATTTTATCCTGAAATATACTGCTTATTTTACAATAATTTGTATTAAGGTGTTACAAGGTAACCCAATAAAAAAGATTGTGTGAAAAGGGGTGTGATAGAACGAGTGTTCTTAGCACTCCTCTTCTTCTAAAATCTTTGTTATGTGGGCACAACAAGAATGTGTTTGGAATATAAAAAAATGAGAAATAATTTTATTTGTAAATCAAATCTAATTAAATTGTGCTTGGAAAGTCTAAAAAAAAAAAGAAATAATTTAATTTAAAAAAATCTCATGAATTTCATTCATTTTGTTTTAGAAATTCTATCAAATTTGATAGGATTTGTTAAGATTTTGTTTGATTTGAAATGAATAGTCTATTTTACCCTTAGTAACCACCTCTAACTTCCTTTTATAATGTTAAAAATGTAAAATAATAAAATAAAATAAAATAAATTCCTATTTTAATGAATTCCAAACACACAATTTAATTTCTAAATCAAATCAAATTTCATTTTTTAATAAGTTTCAAATATAAAATTTGATTTCTAAATCAAATCAAATTAAATCAATTTAAAATTAAATTATGTATAATTTTAATTAATTTCAAATACTATCTAATAGACGTAGATGAGGGGTGGTTAATGCTCGGGTTCGACCCTATCCCATGTTGTGAAGCACATTAACAACTATGAATACCCAGAATCGCTTCCCCTTGAGGAAGGGTATACTAATGTTGGAACTCACACTAATATCTTTTGAGATTACCCTATGATTTAACAAGAGATACTAATTAAGATTGGTTAAACCAAACAAGCAAAAATGCCTAATGAGGGAGAAAGAAATCAAGACATAAGTGAGCACTAACCGTAACGTTTCAAAGTCGTGTTATGGAGTGAAGTTTTTTACAATTTGTGCTATTAATAAGTGAGATTTCTATATAAACTTGATGTAATAACATTTTTCTTATACCAGTCAACATTTATGTTGGTTATCGTTGTTTTATCTTTATTTTTAAATTCAATCTTTTTAAATATTTGTAACATTAACTGCGACATCATGTGCTAATCATAATTTGTACTAAAATAATAATCGTAATATTTCACAGGAATTCAATTTCAAAAATAAAAAAATGATGCACAATTGGTCTTTTCAGAAGAAAACATCGCTCGTGTTATCTCCTCTTTCTTCCAAGATAAATATTAAGAACATACTCTTTTCAATATATTTTCTTTTATTGAGTCATCTTACACACTAAAGCACACTTAACCACAATTAATGTGTAATCAACTCGATTAGCATGTAATCAAGTTTAAATTTATACTTTAGTATGTGAAGTGACTTAATAAATGAGATTGTGTTAAAAGGGGTGTGATGGAGAGAGTATTCTTAGCACTCCTCTTCTTCTAAAATCTTTTTGATGTGGACACAGTAATAATGTGTTTAGAATATAAAAAAAATGAGAAATAATTTTATTTATAAATCAAATCTAATTAAATTTTGTGCTTAAAATGTTTAAAAAAAGAAATAATTTAATTTTTAAAATTCATAAATTTAATTCCTTTTGTTTAGGAAATTTCATCAAATTTGATAGAATTTATTAGAATTTGGTTTGATTTCAAATGAATAGATTATTTTACTCTTGGTAACCACCTCCAACTACATTTTATAATGGAAAAAATTTAAAATAATATATTCAAATCAAATCAATTCTTATTTTAATGAATTTCAAACACACAATTTGATTTCCAAATCAATTCAAATTTCATTTTTTTAATAAGTTTCAAATATAAAATTTGATTTCTAAATCAAATCAAATCAAATCAATTTAAATTAAATTATTTTTAATTTTAATTAATTTCAAATACTATCTAATAGACGTAGATGAGGGGTGGTCAGTGCTCGGGTTCGGCCCTAACCCATGTTGTGGAGCATATTAACAACCGTGATTTCTCGAAATCGCTTCCCCTTGAGAGGGAGTATACTAATGTTGAGACTCACACTAATAACTTTTGAGCTCCCCTTATGATTTAACAAGAGATACTAATTAAAATTGGTTAAACCAAATGAAAAAAAAACACCTAATAAGGGAGAAAGAAATCCAGACATAAGCGAGCACTAACCATAACGTTTCAAAGTCGTGTTGTAGAGTGAAGCTTTTTACAATTTATGTTATTAGAGATTTCTGTATAAACTTTGTGTAATAGTATTTTCTTATACCACTCAACATTTATGTTGGTTATCGTTGTTTTATCATTATTTTTAAGATCAATCTTTTTAAATATTTGTAATATTAACCATGGCATCATGTGCTAATCATAATTTGTACTAAAATACTAACTGTAGTATTTCGCAGGAATTCAATTTCAAAAACAAAAAATGATGCAGGAGTGGTCTTTTCAGAAGAAGACATCGCTCGTGTTGTCACCTCTTTCTTCTAAGAGAAATATTAAGAACACACTCTCTATTACACTCTTTTCAACATATTTTTTTTATTGAATCATGTTATACACTGAAACACACATTCAACCTTGATTAACGTGTAATCAACTCAATTAACATGTAATCAAGTTTGAGTTTATACTTTAGTGTGTGAGGCGACCCAATAAAATGATTGTGTTAAAAGGGGTGTGATAGAGAGAATATTCTTAGCACTCATCTTCTTCCAAAATCTTTTTGATGCGGGCAAAGTAAGAATGTGTTTGGGATATTAAAAAATGAGAAATAATTTTATTTGTAAATCAAATCTAATTAAATTTTATGTTTGAAATGTTAAAAAAATATAATTAAATTTTTAAAATTTCATGAATTTCATTCTTTTTGTTTTGAAATTCTATCAAATTTGATAAAATTTATTAAGATTTAGTTTGATTTAAAATGAATAGATTATTTTACTCTTATTAATCACCTCTAACTACTTTTTATAATGATAAAAATATAAAATAATAAAATCTAATCAAATTAATTCATATTTTAATGAATTTCAAACACACAATTTGATTTTTGAATCAATTCAAATTTTATTTTTTTAATAAGTTTCAAATATAAAATTTAATTTTTAAATCAAATCAAATCAATTTAAATTAAATTATTTTTTATTTTAATTAATTTCAAATACTATCTAATAGACGTAGATGAGGATGTCTCAATTGTTAGAAATCGTGTGTCGCATGAGTTATAAAACATTATTGAACGAGCTTTCACAAGAGCCGTCTATCAAGCTTTGTTTTAGAGGCACTCAACCAAGGCCCAGATGGCCTACTTGCCCTATTTTTTCAAACATTTTGGAAACTAGTAGAGGAGAGGATGCAACAGCCGCTGTACTTCACATATTAAACAGTGGAGGTGACCCCAGTGCTCTAAAACACACCTTTATATGTCTTATTCCAAAGGTCAAAAAGCCTTCTCACACCAAAGACTTCATGCCAATATCCTTGTACAATGTAATCGTGAAAATTATCATGAAAACTATTGCAAACAGGCTGAAGCTGATTTTACTGTACTAATTGGAGAATTCCAGAGTGCCAGATAGGGTGATTACTAATAATGCACCCATAGCTTTTGATACATTCCATTATATGAGGAAAAAAAAAGAAAAAGAAAAATTGGTTTTGTCGGTGTTAAACTAGACATGGTCAAAGCATATATGATAAATAGAAGTGAGTGTTTTTGAAAAAAGTCTTTTTTGTTATGGGATTTCCGACCATTGGGTCTCTCTTGTATTGAGGTGTGTGAATTATGTATCATTCTTAGTTATTTTAAGTGGCAGTCCTTATGAATCCTTTGTCTCCTTATCTATTCATCTTATGTGCTAAGGTCTTATCTAGGTTAGTTATTCAGGCTTAAAAGAGGGCAGCTTTGCATGGTATAAAAGTTGCTAGATCAGCCCTTGAGATTTCCCACCTATTGTTTTGCAAATGATGGTATAATTTTTATACTCGAGCTACTGCACCGGAGGTTAATACGCTCGTTGATATTCTTGATCTATACCAAAGGGCATCAGGCAAACACATTAATCTGGACAAATCTGATCTTTCCTTTAGTCGAAATGTACCAACAGACAAGAAAAATGATATCCAAGGATGGATGAATATTAAGGCAGTTAAGAGCCTCTCCAAATACTTGGGTTTCTCAACCTTTGTAGGAAGGTCAAAGACTCATGTATTCAATTTTATCTAGAAAAGAGTTTGGAAGAAGCTTAAAGGTTAAAAAAAAAAGTCTTATCAAAGGCGAAGTCTTGATAAAAGCAGTTGCCCAGGGCTTCCCAAACTACCTTAAGGGTTGTTTCTTATTATCCATCGAAGTAACAAACTAGAATCTATTATCCATAATTTTTGGTGGGGGAGCAAATCAGGTGAAAGGAAGATTCACTGGTCAAATGGTCTACCTTTTGTGACTCAAAAATGCATGGTGGCTTGGGTTTCCGAAGTTTAAGAGCTTTCAATTTGGCCCTTCTAGCCAAACAAGGGTGGAGACTTCTTAACAATCAAAACTCTCAAGTCCAAAGTGCTTAAATCTAGATACTTTCCCAGAAATTCCTTAAGGCCAACGTGGAACATCTCCCAAGCTTCACATGGAGGAGTATACACAATGCATCATGGGTCTTTGTTGCGGATATTGACAAGTATACCAAATCGACAAAAGTAATAAAAAGTGAGTAAAATATCGTTCTCACGAGGATTATGTTATCAATTACTAAGTTTGTCAAATCGACACTATTCAAGCTATCGAAAAGAATGTTGTTGCAAATTTAATTAAAAAGAAATATAAGTAAGCAAAACAATAAATCAAAAGGGTGAAAAACAATGGTATTAAAGTGTTAGGGTTCAGATTTCACTTGAACTCTTTTAAATGCATATTTAATTATTGATTTAACTATGTTCTATTTCAATGATTTATGTTCAATTTCTAAAATTTATTAATACACAATCTCTTGGTATATTAATCTTCTTACACTATTTAGAATTAACTAATCCTTTAGTCTAATCCCAAATAGAAAGACATTATTAAGAACACGGGAATTAAAAGAAAAATCACATAACTCACAACGTCTATTCCTAGCGATTGCATAAATTATGGTATTTATCACATATTCTAGGTTCATGCAAATTTTTTCAAATCATACATCAACCCAAAAGATCATTTACAAATTAATTAGGTTTAGAAAAGCATTAAGAATAGAGATAAACACGTAAATTATGAAATAGAAACATAAATTAAACCCATAAAAGAAGTTACATCATCAAAGTTCAAAATCCATCATCACCCTAACAAAGGAAAATTAGTTAGACATGAAAAAAGAAGAACATAAAGGGAAGAATATGACAAACTCCATTGTAGAAAGGTAGAAAGGTTGAAGAAAATTCTAATCTTCAAGCCTAATTGCGCCCATACCATATTAAGGTTTGTGCCTCTTGATGGCTGCTGCGTTCTGTTCAAGTGTGTTAGAGTGTGTAAACATTGGCGTAACTTTTCTATTTATAAATAAATTAACGTTGTTGCTTACGCGGCCAGCACTCAGGCGTTGTGTTTCCAATGCCCAGGCACTGGCATTCCTTCTTGAAATTCTGATACGTAGCACGCGCTCAGGCGCTGTGTCTTCAGTGCCTAGGCACTGAACGACCAGAAATAAAATTCCTCTTCGGCCCTAGGCGCTGGCTTTCCAACGCTTGGGCGCTGGACCACCAAAATGCAAATTTCAGCTTATCTGTCTCGTGCAATCGTCCAGTCTTCTTCCATGCATAATTACCTATTAAAATAAATAAAACACACAATTAAAACATAATTTAAAAAACTAAAAAATAAAATAAACTTAAGAATAAACTCAATTAAAAAGATTAAAAGAGAATGAAAACCTAAGTCTTTTGTACCGTAAAAATATGAATTTTTAAAGGTTCATCACTCCCCAAACTTAAGATTTTTGCTTGTCCTCAAGCAAAAGAAAAAAAAAAAAAAACAAAAACAAAAAGACTAAATAAATAAGAACTCAAAATACACAGACTTGAAACACGGCAATACCAATTATAAAAAATCATTCATATTCTCAAAAATTGCTTCACAATCAAATTTCAAGGTGTCACACATGTACAATTCAATTATCACATCGTCTCTCACATGCAACCCTCATACAAAAATGACTTCCCAAAAATATGAATGAAAGATCCAATCTCCTTATAAAGTACAAGCCCGGGTAGATTTATAAAACTGTAAGTGCACATCAAACCCACATCCATAGGGTTATTCTTCATCTCTCTCTACTAATGTAAACAACACACAACCAAAGATCAAAAGGGTCTTTATAAGCTTGTAATGTAAGGCCCAAGGTGGGGGTTAAGAAAGAAGAGGTAGGAGAAATAAAACAAAAGTTGAGATACATAATCAAGTACAATTCAAAATCCAAGCCTCAAAATGTTGAACAAGTGCAAAACAGAGCCTAAAAATCCATCACTTTATTTGTATACTTTTCTTTAACAACCTCCACCCTCAAACTTATTTCTTTGCAACACATTGGGTGGATTTTTCTTTTTCTTTCATATTTTTTTTCTCAAGCTCCTCAAATATTTCATGCACAAAAATAATTAAGGCTTGAATAATAAAAGAATACAAGATATGCACTCAATAAAGGGTGTGTAAAAGAATATTTTTTCTTTCTTTTTTCATGTGAGTATGGAAATGGTAAATGTGGGTAAAAGAAAAGAAATAAAGACCAAATAATAACAAGGCTGTAAAAGGGACCTAAGGATATGCTGTGTTCACAGGTTGACTTGAAAGGCTCAAACAGTCCAAAGAATGCCCTAATCATTTCCTTGATCATACACTACCTAGGATTTCTTCTCAAGAGAGAATCAAACAACTTCTAGATGCAAATAATCCACACACATGCATTCCCATAAACTTTCTCTAAGCCTGACATGCATTTAAATTCCAAGGTCTATCAAACATAAAGATGAGAAATACATTCATACATAATTGAAACAATAGAGATAACCATAACTCATGAATTCTCATGTGATATCTCAAGAAATCATATCAATCCACAATTCAAACAATCATTGGATATTCAATTCAACAAACCAGTATGCATAGAATGACTCAAAACACAAAATGGGTGATGATGACAAAATAAAATTAATAAAAACAAATAACTATATGAAATAAATGCAAAAATAAATGGCTAAAGAAAGAAAAGAAAAATCTTTTTGGTGACCGATAACTATATACACCCCCCTGCAAAGGCTCCGAACTCGGAGAGGCACCTAAGCTAACTCAACATTACCTTCAAAACAAAAATAGAAAAATGATAATCAATAAAATAAGAAATAACAAGATAAGAACAAAAATAAAAATAAAAGAGTAAAGAAAAAGAGAGAAAATTTGGGCTACCTCCCAAAAAGCGCTTGTTTAACGTCATTAGCTCGTTGTTGCCTTTTTAACTCATCAAGGTGTCCTGAAGCAAGAGAAGTAAGATGATGCCTTTCTTTTATTAGATCTTTGTCTCAATACTCGTTCACTGGCCTTGGAATCAATCTGCAGTAAATCAGTGGAAGCTAGAGGATCTTATTCAACTCCATCAATTTTTGAGAGAGGAAGACCTTTCTCTTTTTCATCAATAATCTTGGAAATGAGAAGATTAGCATTGATTGATGATGAAGGGCTCTCACTAGCCAAATTTTGTAGAAGTTTATCTTGAATGCATTTGACAGGGGCATAGAGATCTGATGTTAATGTAGATTTATCAAAAATATTAATAGTCACCTGATCACCATCCACCCTCAAAATGAGCTCTCCTCTAAGTACATCAATCAACACTCCTGAAGTAGCTAGGAACGGTCTTCCAAGAATCAGAGGAATATCAACATCCTCATCCATATCTAGAATTACAAAATCAACTGAAAAAATAAATTTGTCCACCTTTACTAACAAATCTTCAACTATACCATATGAATGTTTGATTAACCGATCAGCTAATTGAAGAGACATTGTAGTTAGCTTCACTTTATCAATCCCAAGCTTGTGGAGAATTGACAATGACATTAAATTGATGCTAGCTCCTAAGTCACATAGAGCTTTCTCAATAGTCAGCTTACCAAGAGTGCAAGAAATAGTGAAACTATCTAGATCTTTCAATTTAGGTGGTAGTTTCATTTGAATTATAGCACTGCACTCTTCAGTAAGTGCCACTATCTCATCTTCCTTGAGTTTCCTCTTCTTTAAGAACAAATCCTTCATGAACTTGGCATAAGAAGACATCTGTTCAAGTGCTTCAGCAAAAGGAATGTTAATCTGTAACTTTTTAAAAACATCTAAAAACTAAGAATTGTCTATCTTGGTTCTCATTCTTCAACCTTTGAGGAAAAGGGAGTCTAGCAAACAAAGAAGGGTCAATTACTATATTATACTCATGTTCCTTCTTCTTCCTCCGGCACTTTGGTTGCTCCTCCATAACTTCTTCATTACAGTACTCTTGAGTTGAGACATCCGCAATAGGAACATCAATTTTTTCAATTCCTCATGAATCAGGTGCTTCTTCAACTTATCTTTCCAAATTCTTGTCACTTCTCACTGTAATTGCATGATAGTGCTCCTTTGGATTGATCACAATATCGCTTGGTAAGGTGCCTAGAGGTCTCTCTTGAAACTGTTTCGCAATCTACCCCACTTGATTCTCTAAATTTCTAATAACAGCTCTTTGATTATGAAAATTTGCCTTTGTTTCCTCTATAAAAGTAGAAGTCTATTGCACAAAAGTAGATGTCTGTATAGAGAGTTTCTCAAGTGCAATCTCAAGAAGAGACTTCTTCTCTGGTTGAGGATTCAATGGTACCATTTGATTGCTCTAAGAAAAATTGGGATGATTCCTTCACCTTGGATTATATGTATTTGAAAATAGAATACCTTGGGGTCTAGAAGGATTACCCATATAATTTACTTACTCTTGAGAAATGAAACCAGAGTTGCTTGCCTCACATCTACCATTAGCATGGTTACCTCAACAGAAATCACAAATTAGAGCTTGATGATTAACTGCACTTACCTGCATACTCTGAACTTGTTTGGTGAGGTTAGCTAACTGCTACAAAATACATTTGTTCTGAGCAAGTAAGGCATCGAGAGTGCCAAGCTCCATAACTCCATGTTTAACTGCTACTCTCCCACTAGCATCTGGTACTCATTGGTAGCCATAGTCTTGAATAATTCCTAAGCTTCTTTAGGAGTCTTAGTATTCAAAGATCTACCTGCAGATGCATCCACCATAACTCTGGTAGAGTGATTCAAACCATTATAAAAAATCTGCACCTGTTGCCAAACTTCGAAAGCATGATGAGGACATTTTCTGAGTAGCTTCTTAAATCTTTCCCAAGATTCATATAATGACTCTCCTTGATTTTGAGTAAAGCAAGCAATTTCACTCCTTATCTTCACAAACATTGATGGAGGAAAATACCAAGTGAGAAACTTACTGACCAGATCATTCCAAGTGGATATGCTTCCTTGAGGCTGAGCTTGTAGCCAGCTCTTGGCTTTATCTCTCAAAGAAAATGGAAAAAGTCTTAATCTAATGACATCATCACTAGCCCCATTATATTTGATAGTATCACAAAGTTGCAAGAAATTAGCAATGTGCAAATTTGGATATTCTACCTGACCTTTCCCAAACTGATTTTGTTGCACCAGCTGTAGAAGAGCTAGTTTAATCTCAAAATTATTGGCTTGGATAGCAGGGTGCACAATACTGGTTGAAACATTCTCAGAAAATGGAGTAGCATAATCAGCTACAGTGCGTCTTCTCTGTGTAGTAGTAATCTCAGTCATCTTTTCTTCTTCAATTCTTTTTCCTTCTCTGATTACTTTTCTGATTGCTCTTTTTGCTCATGTTATCTCTAGATCAAAGAGTAATTCTTCTGACTCCATAGAACCTTGCATAAACAAACAAACAAGTAAACCAGAGTGTAGTAAAGAAAAGAAATTAAATTAAAAATAAAAATAAAAATAAACGACTACTAAAAAAATAAACAAAGAAAATGCAAAAAAAAATGAATAAAAAGAAATAAATTTAAAATAAAATTAAATAAATAAAAATTAAATTAAATAAAAAAAAATATGTGCCTAAATTAGTGTCTTTTCAACTACTATCTAATATTAATAATAATAATTCCCAGCAAAGACACCAAAAACTTGTTGCGAATATTGGCAAGTGCACCAAATCGATAAAAGTAATAAAAAGTGAATAAAATATCGTTCCCACGAGGATTATGTTATCAATTACTAAGTTCGTCAAATTGATACTATTCAAGCTATTGAAAAGAGGGTTATTGCAAATTTAATTAAAAAGAAATATAAGTAAGCAAAACAATAAATCAAAAGGGAGAAAAACAATGGTATTAAAGTGTTAGGGTTCAGACTTCACTTGAACTCTTTTAAATGCACATTCAATTATTGGTTTAACTATGTTCTATTTCAATGATTTATGGTCAATTCTCAAAATTTATTAATACCTAATCTCTTGGTTTATTAATTGTAACGCCTCCTTTTTCGGGAGGAGAACGTCACACCAAACGTATAATTCAAAAGAAAACTATTATTAAGACCCGATTTATTTTATCTATAGGTATCACCCTGCTTATCGATGAAGTATCCTAACTTAGTCATTTTCTTTTAATTATATTATATATATATTATATATTTTCTTGTAAGCGAAAAACATAAACTTAGGAGAACATAGCATAAAGATCAAACCATACATTTATACAAAAGATACATACCATATATATGTTTAGTTACATAACATAAGTCATTAAATACATCAACAGTTTGCAAAAGAAAATAGAAGCTTTATATGCCCCAAAAGGTTATACACACAGCCACCAAGGTTACAAAAAGTATCATACCCCTAACAAATTACTGAGAAGGAATCTCACAGGGGTCCTCCTCAGGTTCCTCCATAGGATCTTCCTCAGAAGAGGAAATTCTCACAGGAGCAACAGATTCACGAGCAGGGGCTCGTGTAGAAGACAGGAATGAATCCTCGTGTGGGGTATACTCACGGTCATCCCATACCTCGTGCATCGGTATGTAGAACTCCAGCCATACAGAAACATCAAAAGAGAAGACGGGTGAATCATAGCGACCCCAAGCCAAAGTTACAGTCACTTCTCCCATGTAGACGAAGTGTTCAGTGATCAAGTCGACATGCCAAGAGTCAATGCCTCCGTGGAACCTCAGTCTGGCATATCCTAGGAAACCTCGCCGAATGCCATAGCCAAACAGAAGACTAACTCATCCCAAAACTAGGAAACTCGGGCTCTTCCTCGCCTCGGTCTTTTAAGAAGCATAAATATAAATAGAATAGTCTATACAGAAAAGAGGTGAGATATCCAACATCATTACCAGTTATAGCAGTAAAGAACCAAATATGACGCAGGACGTCATACAGCATAGCAAACATAATTAAACAGCATCAAGAGCCAGATGATAAGAAATTTAATAATACAGATAGTCATAACATCATTAAAAGAAATAGTTCCATAATCACATATATTTATGCCAGATAAATATGTTGACAGACTATGCATATACACAAGGTACAAAAATCCTACTCCATGGAGCTAGACACAATATCAGAGAGAATGATCAAGGAGACATGTCTGTATCTCATCAGCCTCAAATCAAGTGCTTTCAATGTTAACAAATTGCGCAACATGGCTTATAAAAGGCATTCTTCACAAGATCGCGATATAGGATAGTGTCTCGGTCTGGATTGTCGATGCCTTTGCATCGGTCTGTCCCATGACACAGAGGAGCTACCAACTGTCCATTCTGAGATACCCACACCTCGACACCCCCAAGGTCAACAAGTGACCTACACTAGTCTATTCACACCCGTACATAGGTGTGATTCATCTCCTAGGCATACAACCTTATAATCATAGTCTAACGGACTTTTAAAATGCATGATGACTCGATGCACATGTGTATATATAGATATTCAATAATAGCATGACTTGTTCATGATTAAATGCCACATTAGGCCCAATCAAGTATCAACAATCCTTGGTCCCACTTATGGACCCATAACAAGTCATATTCCAAATCTCAAGGTGAAAACATACTTTTTAAAGTTTGATATGAAAGTTACACCTCAATTTCATTATATCCTTTTTTTTCTATTAGATTTTCTAGGGAAATTCACTGGTATTCTTCATTCAACCTTTATTACTCTTAGTTAGGTAAGTCATATCCTATGCTTTAGATCAGACTCACTTAGATTAATTATTTTAAGCTCCTTACAACCTCACCCATGCTCTTGTTCTTTCTTTGTTCAAAAATCACTCTAGGCTATAGGATAAGGGTTTGTTCTTTATTCTTTCCATATTATGAATTCCTAATTAAGTATCTACTCATTTAGTTAACTAAGTTATGACTTGGTACAAAGTCTCACATCGACTGCCCAATGAGGCCGTGAGCCTCCAAGGAACTTGGAATCCAATAATTTTTCATCACCTCTCTAACACGGCCGTGTCCCCAAACACAACCTCCCTAACACGGTCGTGTCCCCAAACACGGCCTAGGCGGTGCTCTTCTCTGACTTATGAAGTATATGGAATTGTGTTTCCAAAAAGAAACACGGCCTGGGCCGTGTCAAATCACACGGCCCGTGCATTTGCACTAGAATCCAAAAAATAGACCTCCACATGAAGTTAGGTCAAGCCTCCAAACCAAAAGGGCAAGAATCCCTTGCTTTCCATATATGTATCCAAGCATTCAAGCATTTAATCCATCAAGTTACACAATAACAAGTATTAGAGTCATAGAACACAAAAACAATCACAACATTACCAAAAATCACACAACAAAGTGAGCAACCCACACATGGATTCCTCACCATCAACACAAAAACGTGACCCTCACCACCAAGATAGGTTGAAGAGGATGATCTCCTTCTTACCTCAAGAGACAACAAAAGAAAGCCAGCTTCTTGAGACCTCCTTGTGATTTTCGTCCACCACCACTAACAAAACCCTAGGATAGTCAACTCACCCAATCAACAACCAAGGCTTGAAAAGAGGAGTCCTTGATCACAATGGTGATCAAGGATCATGAAAATGAGAAGAGAAAAGATGAAAGTCAAGGACTTTACCTCAAAGCTTCAAGTTTTAGGGCTTGGTAGAAAATGATGAAGATAGAAGAATCAAGAGATGATCATCAAAGAGAAAAGCTTCAAGATGATGAGGGAAGTCAAGATTCTAGATTGGATTGAGCAAACAAGCTTAGGTAGCCACAAATGGTGTTAGAGCCGTGATAGTGGAGAGAAAATAGAAAAGAAGAAGTGTGAGAGAGAAAAGTGATATTTTGTTTGAAATGGAAAATGTGATAGGAAATGAAAAAGATGATGACTTTTGGTCATCTTCCTCCCCCCCCCAAAACTGTGGGGTCACAATGGGAGGAGAGCGGAAAGGTGAAGCTTCCTTGAGAAGCTTAGTAGGAAGCTTCCTTGAGAAGCTTCACACACTTTTTGAGAAAGTTAAGGGTGTTGTCATGGTGATGATGTCATCTTAGTGATGTCATTAAAGTACTCTTTAGAAAAGATGACTAACACTCTACTAGAGCTATTATCCAGTGAAGAAATGTTACAGTTAGCAAAAATAGTATTTATTGTCTAATAGATAATAAGGCGTACCGCGATTTTATTTATTAGATAAAATCTCAAAAAACGAAAACTTCATAAATCGTGCCCAGTCTCAGGTTTAGTAAGATCCTCCATCGACGTTTCCGCAGTCCAAAGTTTTTGGGCCTCAGGAAAAATATTTTATTTTCCCAGCCCCGCCTAGCATGCACGTAAATCGAAGAATATATTAAAATAATTAAATAATTCTAAAAAAATTCTCAAAACTCATAAATATTATAAAATAAATATATATCATGAAACAAGTAATTTTTGGGGTATTACATTAATCCTCTTACGCTGTTTAGAATTAACAAATTCCTTAGTTTAACCTCAAATAGAAAGATATTATCAAGAACGGGGGAATTCAAAGAAAGACCACATAACCCACAACGTCTATTCTTAGCAATTGTAGAAATTATGGTATTTATCACATGTTCTAGGATCATGCAATTTTTTTCAAATTAAACATTGACCCAAAAGATCATTCCCAAATTGACCAAGTTTAGAAAAGCTTTAAGAATATAGATAAACACATAAATCATGAAATAAAAACATAAATTAAACTCATAAAACAAGTTACATCATCAAAGTTCAAGATCCATCATCACCCTAACAAGGGAAAATTAGTTACACATGAAAAAAGAAGAACACAAAGGGAAGAATATGACAAACTCCATTGTAGAAAGATGGAAATGTTGAAAAAAATTCCTAATCTTCAAGCCTAATTGAGCCCACACCACATTAGGATTTGTGTCTCTTGACGGCTGCTGCGTTCTGTTCAAGTGTGTTAGAGTGTGTAAAAGTTGGCTTAACTTTTCTATTTATAAAGAAATTAACGTTGTTGTTTATGCGGCCAGCGCTCAGTCACTGTGTTTCTAGCGCCTAGGCACTGGCATTCTTTCCTGAAATTCTGACATGTATCGCATGCTCAAATGTTGCGTCTTCAACGCCTAGGTGTTGGACGACCAGAAATAAAATTCCTCCTCTGCCTTAGGCGCTGGCTTTCCAGTGCCTGAGCGCTTGACCACCAAAATGCAAATTTCAACTTTTCTATCTCGTGCAATCGTCCAGTCTTCTTCCATGCATAATTACCTATTAAAATAAATAAAACACACAATTAAAACATAATTTAGAAAAAAAATGAAATAAACTTAAGAATAAACTCAATCAAAAAGATTAAAAGAGAATGAAAACCCAAGACTTTTGAATCATAAAAATATGAATTTTTAAAGGTTCATCAGTTCTCAGGAAATGTGGTTTTTGGACGGTGGGAATTGGAGATAATATTTAGGATTGGTCTGATGGTAGGCTTCTGAAGCAGTTTGGTCATTGTGTGTTGATGCACACTTTTTAGTTTCAAACAAGTCTACAAACTTGATGCAGGATTAATTGTTGCATTACGAACCCAAGTGTAGGTTGTCTCAAGTAATAAATTTCTCGGGAATCTGAGGTCGATCCATAGGGAATTGTTGAAGATTAACTAAGGTGAAGTAAATATTTTGTTACTATGGTAAAAATTATTTACTTGGGTTAAAAGATCCACTCTTGGTAAATAAAATAAAAGTAAGATTAATTCTTTTATAACTCAATTAGAATCATCACAACATGGAGGTTCTAATTGAAAAATACAACGTTAAAAGTTCATTAAAATTATATACGTATTTATATTATGTTTCCCAAAGATATTACTACCACTTATAAATGGGTTAAAGCATTCATTGTGTCAATCTCTTGTCTACAACAAATCAAGAACTCCACTTTATAAGGAGAGTTTCTAACACCACCACTTATAAATGGGTTAAAGCATTCATTGTGTTAATCTCTTATCTACAACAAATCAAGAACTCCACTTTACAAGGAAGGTTTCTAAATTAATTGGAAACAAAATATAACACGCATAATAACCACTTAAAAATATATCATTTAAGCACAAGAGAGAAATTAATCTAATCTTATTTCATTACCAAGAGCTTCACCCCTTCAACCAAGTAAAATGAAACTTAGTTACTCATAGATAAGAAGAAAGAAAGAGAGAAGAAGAAGAAGAAGAACATGACTTCAATTTAGAATAAAGGAAAATTACTACAAGAAAATTTAGTAACAAACTAGTATTATTTTGGTACCTAACACCTAACACCTGAAATGATCTACCAATGTCCCCTTTTATAGAAGATTAGAGATACAAAATGATAAGGGGGGTGAGTCATTAGTGGGTGGATGAGTGGAAAATGAGTGGAAAATGCCAAATGACTTTAGGTGAGTGGGAAATTATGGAGATTCCTTGTCTCCGAAATCATGCAGCTTTGAAGTCATTACATTCGTCATTTTTGAACCAAGTGGTCTTCATGAAAGTTGTAGGCCTGGATCTTAGATTTCAAATGGCTTTAGTTTGAGTCCAATATCATTTCTACAACTCTAGATACGTTCAAATTACTGAACACTGCTCAGGCCTAGTCACAGCTCCTTTGTTTTGACTTCCAAGCCTAATATCACCTTGAAGGAGTCCGATTCTGGAAAAGTGTTCAACATGAAAGTTGTAGATATTGGTCTTAACTATTCAGCATCCAAATTTCAGCCCATTTGACAACCTCTAGCCCAAAAAATGGAATGAACAGTATACATAGGTCAAACTGTCAGGAACAACACTCTAGTTCTTGCTTCAACCCTAATTTGAGTTATTTACTCATGTGATTGAGCCTTTGAGGTCTCATGAAAGTTATAGATTTCTCTCTTATCTTTAAAATATCACTAGATTCACCTCATTTGACCACCTATATCTCAAGATATAGCCCAAATACAAAAGTAACGTAAGACGTAAATTATACTGAAAAATTCAATTAAGTCTAATTTGAGTCCAAACTTACAAAACATAATCAAAATCAATCAATTAAGTACATGGAGAGTGTAAATGACTAAAAATGAAAGCTTATTAATGTATCAAATATATGATCATCATGTGTGGACTCCCCCAAACACAATCCCAGAAGATGTTGTTGTTAAGGACCTGATGGTGGATAATCAGAGCTCATGGAACATGCAACTTGTGCGAATGCTTATGTCCTTGAAGCATGTCAAATGGTTTTTGATGATAACAAAGTCAAAGATGAAGATCAAGTGCAAATATGAAGATCAAGTGCAAAAGAATAGATCAAGATCAAAGAAATAAGTCAAGAGGTTTATCTAGTCATAAGACTTAGAACATTAATATTAAATGCTATCAAGATTTCTCAAATGGTTTTTCAATATATCATTTCTAAATAAATGGAAAAATTCAAAGCTAAACATGCTTTTCAAAGAAACTTGAGTTTCAATCTTAGATTTAACACTAATGAAAGATTTTATGTTTAATCAAATGTCTTGAAGTGTTAGAAATGACTTACAAGCTTAATTGGACTTGAAAAATGTGTTCAAAGGCCAATGTAATCGATTACATGATGTTTGTAATCAATTATATAGCAAACAGAGGCCTTATAATCGATTACATGAATAATGTAATCGATTACAAGCAAGTCAGAGGCCATGTAATCGATTACACCAAGTTAATAATCGATTACAATGAGCCCAGAAAGGTAAGAACACGTTCAAAGAGTCATGTAATCGATTACATGGATATTGTAGACGATTACACAGCAAGTCAGAAGTCATGTAATCGATTACATGGATATTGTAATCGATTACAAAGCAAGTTAGAAGCCATGCAATCGATTACACTGAGCCCAAAAAGCCAAGAACACGTTGGAACAACAATATAATCGATTATATTTGTTGTGTAATCGATTACACGCAACCTGACAGTGTCCAACGGATATATTAAATGAATTTAAGGCTTGGCTAAAACTCTCCAACGACTCCATTTATTACAAAACTTATAAATACCAATGTTGGGTCTTTATTAGAGGTTGACCTTGAACCAAAAACTGACTATCAATCCTTCAATACGTGATTTAATCTTCAAATCCTTGCTTGCTCTGTTTTTTTGTGAAAAACATGAGTTAATCTTTGAGAGCATATTAGAGCTTCAATTTGTAATCATCTACTCTTGTGAGAATTTCATTCAATCAATCTATATTTCTTTGTAAAGAGGGTGAAACATCCCTCCAAAAGTGTAAAGGGTTAGGCATCCCTTAGTTGAAGAGACTCAAGCTCCAAGGGTGAGGTATCCCAAAGTGTTGAGTACTGAAGGTTGTAAAGGTTGTCAAGCACCCATTAAAAATTGAAGAAATGGTGGAAAATCTCTATCGGTTGCTTGAGGACTGGGCGTAGATCACAAGTTGATTGGTGATCGAACCAGGATAAATCATTGTGTTTGTTTTCTCTAAACCCTTCTCTTTACATTGAGCACTGTTTTATTGAATTACTTGAATATTATTTCCTTTGGTTATTGCATTTATAAGTAAAAGTGTTTATCTCATATATCTTATCATCTCTAATCATCAAATAGTTTCAACGAAAATTGTTTATCAAACGATTTGCGAAAGATTTACGAACTTGTTTTACATACTCAATTCACCCCCCTCTTGAGTATTGAGGCCACTTGGTAACAACTTGTAAACTCAATCTTTATTTCCTTTTAAAGCCACTCAAATCTTAGACATTCCTTTATCTTCCCACATTGTGCCTAATAAATTTATTTGGGGAGAAGCTAAAAATGGAGAATTCAGGGTAAACTCTGCCTACCACTTTATAAAGAGGTTTGAACCAAATGAGAGGGCTTGTAGCAGCTCCCCACCTAAAAATCCAATGATTGATTGCCGAAAATGTAGAAGCTAAAAATTCTAGAGCTTATATAATGGAACACTTTTTTTAAGAAGAATTTTGAATCCAGGGGTGTGAATATAAACACAATATGCCTAAGGTGTGGTTCATGTGAGGAATCTCTATCCATTGCCTTTAGAGATTGTAACTGGGTTAAAGGTTTCTAGTTCAATTCTCCCTTCAACCTCCACATCCCTTCAATTAAGTCAAAACTTCTTGAGACTTGGTTTCGTCTGTGCTGCCAATCCATGCCCTAGTGTGGAGTGGAATTGATGGTCACTTTGGCTCATAGGATCTGGATCTCTAGAAATAAGCTTTGGTTTGAAGGTATAGAATTTCCACTCGATCTGGTTAATTCAAATGCTATTTCTATACTAAAGCTACAAAGAAGTGTTCTAATCTGACTCCACAACAGATCATTCTTCTGCTCTTAGTCAAGGACAAATCATGAGAGCTTGGAGCCCCCCACAAGTTAAAGCTTACAAGCTTAACACTGATGTAGCCAAAATTAGGTGCTACTGTGAGGGATGGGGAAGGGAACATCATGGCAGCATCCACATGGGAAATGCAACAACCATAGGAGGAAAAAATGGCATAGGCTATGGGAATGAGGTTTAGCTTGTCCTTTGCGGATGATATGAGTTTTTTGAAGCTAGAGGTTGAATTTGATTGTCAGGATTTGGTCCTTGCTCTCCAACGCAGCAGAGCTCACACCACGTATTTGGATATGGTAGCAACTAATTGTCTTGCACTAAGAGATCGCTTCTATTGCTATTCTTTTTTCTCATGTAAATCGTAATGGCAATAGGGTTGCCCATAATCTTGCGAAGCATGCAGGGAGTGTTGGAGACATGATATGGGTCGAAAATGCCCCCTACAATTCGTAACATTGCTTTGCTTGATGTACTGGAATTTCTAATTGAAAAAATGAATGCCACTTTTTCTCGTCCAAAAAAATAATAATAATGACTTGCATAACTCATATAGTATGCATTGAGCCATGTTTAAAAGAATGGTCTTATATAAATTACACTCACTTCCTTTAAGGTTTGTCTTAATTACTCTCTATGCCTTCCTTGTTTGAGAAATTATATCGACATCCCTTAAATTTTATGTGCTAATTACACTTATTTCCCCTGCCATTTATGGTTCATTAAGAAATGTAATAGATGATTGTGCACGTGTGTGACATGTGGTTTTTGATGACTAAAAAGACAACTTTACCGCTTTAAAGAGCTCTTCATTCCTTTGTCTCCCAACACAAGCCAATCCCTTTGTAAACTTAGATGAACCAAGACCCACACCAAAGTAGACCCGAACCCCATCACCCTACACCTCTACCACAATTTAAGCCACCACCGACCTAAATTTGCTGCACCACTACCCTTGTCTACACTTTGCCAGCATCGACAATCCCCTAATACGCCACTACACACCTCGACAACACCATCTTCATGGCTTTCTTCAAACCCAATGCACCAAAGAGTTGTAAACCATCGCATGAGCCACCAAAAAATTGTTGTTCCAAGCCTCTACTCACAAGATCGTGGAACTCCATCACCCATGCACTAGTTTAAACTAACCCCCAGTGTATTCCTTGCAGGAATGGGTTTGTTCTTGAGGGCTTAGTGGTTTTGAGGTCCATGGTGGGTACCAAGACAGTGCCTTGTTGCCACGAGAAGATGTATGTTGTTTGGATTAGATTGAATGGTGGTTCAATGGTGATTTGTGGGGGTGTATAGAGGTAGCACGGTTGATAGGAGATGGTGATCTTGAGTTCGGTGATGATGCACTGGACATCTACTCATGGGTAAAGGTGACTTTGATTTTGGGGGTTTTGATGGTGGCTTCCCTTTCTGTGGTGGCAGCAGTTCTGTTGGATAGTTGGGTTCCTCCTTATGCTGGTTCAGTAGTTGGAGGAAGGCTAGGAAAAATGGTGCTGGATCTTGGAGACTTGGGGCTCTGATTTCGAGTAGCTCTCTATGTTGGGTTATAGCTCCCTAAGTAGCATCAGGGTGGCAAGTACTAGTGGCTATTTTTTTGTAGTTACATGAATACTTGAGAATTGAGATCAATCAATATCTCTATGTTTTAATTTTCATTCAAAATTTTCCAAAATGAGTGTTAGCTTGGGTGGAGGCTCATGGAGTTTATATAGCAGCTGGATTTTGAGTGTTTGACAATGATGGTTGCTCTTATGGTGGAGTTTAGGTTCGATGACTTGGAGTTTGGTACTTGGCTCAACCAAGAAATAAGGGTGGGTTGATTTCGGGTTAATGGTGTTGACCAATGGAAATAGATGTAGGAAGCTTGAGATGGGAAGATGTGTCAATGTAAGGATTTTTAAGGTAAAAGTGGCTTTTCATTATTTTAGTCTTTTTTAATATGAAAGGTAAAATGGACATTTCATGCATCACACAAATAGCAACAAATGCCATGTCATTTAAGGGGTGTCAGTGTAGGCCTACAAATAAGGAGGATATCAAATGTAATTAAGGCAAATCTTATGGGAGGTCAGTGTATTTTTCCTTAAGTATATTTAAGAATCTCTCAATTAATAATAGACTATGAATAACTAAAAATTTGAGCAACATGTCTCTTTATAAAGTGCTCATTGAGCCTTGTTCAAATTATTCTTCCGTAGATGCTCTTGGTTGTGTGTAGCATAAATGCTACAAACTTCATGCCACTTATAGCTTTTGCTAAAATAGTTTTCTATAATATTAGTACAATTTGTTTTCTTCCATCAATAAGAATCGAAATCCTTCTATCCCTTTTCAACAAACTTTGAAATCATAATCAGTTTCGACGCTTCCAAAGAAAAAAATGTAGAAAAACAATGTCAAAATAACAGGTAGCCCTATCTCCAATTCCCGCAAGCAACCACTGAGTCTCGTCTAATAGTCTATTGCTATTTCTATTTATTTATTTATAATTTACTTCAACTAACTATAGGATAATTTTTCAATATACTGTGAATTTAATTATTCTCTTAAAGCAATTTTTAATACTCTCTTTTATTATTTATTTTACTTTTAGAGTGTGTTTGGTCAAGGAATAATAAAGGGAGAAATTTTAAGCTAATAAATATTTAGGAGAATGAATATGTTTGGTTTATAAGTTAAAAAAAATTATAGGTGTAAAATTTCCTCCTTTTTTGGGAGTAAATGTTATTCCACTTCTAAGTAGGGTAAAATTTTTCCTACTCTTTGTCCTCTTTCAAACTTTTCAAACTCTCTCTAACTTTCTTTCTCTACTGTCATCCTTTCTTTCCCAAGTTCTCTCTCTCTCTCTCCGTGTGTGTGCTTTATATCTCGCAATGTAATAAAGCTCTTTCTCACCTTTCACCAATGTCTCCCATTCAATTTCCCCCTCTCTCTATCTCAACCTCTGATCCATGCACGCCATGGTTGCTAGAGATGTTAAAGTGGATTGACCTGCCCTGATAAGCCACAATAAAATATAATAATTGTACAGTCAATCTGATATAAAGGTTAGTAGGTCAACTCGCCTAAATTGAATAAAAATTTAATAATATTACTAGTCAGGCACAGGTTAACCTGCCTAACTTAAGCCCAACCCATCACTCAACAAGTAAAAATATAAATATATAAATAATCTGACCTAACGAGTTAACCTGACCTAACTTTCCATAACCCACGAGTTATATAGGATAGATTATACAACCTAACCTTTGAAAATGGGTTGAATCAGACAACTTAAATCGACAAAAAATGCTAGTCCAATGGGTCGACCTGACTAGTTGAATCTGTTTTGACAACTCTAATGGTTGCAAATACCCCCATCACTATGAGAGAAACCTTAACGGTTTGTTCCTCTTTCCCTCTACATTCTCATTTCCAATACCAAAATCCATGTTTTTCGAATTCAATACCTTACTCAAATGCCAACACTGTGTAGTATTGTACCATTCCATTAGAGTAAACATGATTCTAGATTTTTGTTTTCACACATTTTGCAACAAAAGTTCACTTGCTTTTCAAGATTTTTGGGTTTTTACCTAGCGATTCTTGAATAAAGACACTGGTTCTTGGTTGATCTCAACACCGATGTTCACATTTTGTATGAAGTTGTAGCCATACATCTAAGTCGGGGGATCAAGTTTCAGCGGCAGATCAAAATTTCAACCAAACAACTAGAAAAAAATAGTTTTTTACCCCTTAGATTTTCTTCTTAAAAATATTCCCTTTATTTTTTTTCTCCTGTAATTTTCATTCTGCTTCCAAAGTCACCCTTAATTTATTTATTTATTTATATATATATAGTTAAAGTTGGCAACTTGCAATTATATATTCCTACTTTATTTAAATTTCTAATATAGCTTCTTATAAAGAAATGACATTAATTTCTCTCAATTATATTTATTAGGTGCTGATATGGCATTCAATAAACAAGTAATCTTTTTACATTCTCTACAATTTCTACAATGAAGAATAAAAACACAATTATCAATTATAAGTAATACATCATTAATATCAATCAAATAACCAGCCAAAATATTAAGTAGAAAACACTTTATTGGTGTGTATATAGATTGATAAACTAGATAATTAATACATTAACGAATATTTCATGGCTTAAATATGCTTTTGGTCGCCCTAAATATAAAATTTTTTTATTTTTGTCCCCCATTTGTAAGACTTTAGGAATGGGTCTCCCAATTTTTTTCCTTCCCATATGGTCATTTTGTTAACTCGCCATCTCACTTAGCCATTAAATGCCTATATGGAGTCTTACGTGGCTGTTAGGTATCCTACATGCAAGTAATGGATGCTTAGTTAGACATTAAGAAGATCAACTACGTACATAATGAGATTGAAATCCCCACAAATAGCTTAGTATTGAACCCTAACCTTAACATCTTCCTTAGTAAGAATCCTCTGCGAGAAACCATGTCATCTATGTCTTGTTCATTGTCAAGGTCAATTTGTCAACCAGCAAGAACATACCTACATTGTAGGTCTTAGGAATGGCCCACACTAATTTTTTTAATGTTATATATCATTTTATTATTCTTTTATATCACATGATTTATAGAGATTTGCCCCCACTGTGTGCTTAATATTATTATAGAGGTCAGATTCTTTAAATGTTATAGTAACATATGATTTAACGATATTAAAAATAATTTAAATTAATAATGAATCATATTAAACTTGTTACCTTATAATATTACATTTCTACACGTGAATATAAATATTTTACAAAAATTTTCATACGTGTCAATATTATCTTTAGTCATCTTGCCTTCATTACCAAAATTTTCTAGGTCCATCACTATCGACTAGAATCAAAGATTTTGGATGTAGGGGAGAAGACTGTGAGGCTTACCTCAAAGAGTGACAACAATATAGGTAGATTGTTCTGGTGATGCCCCAATTGGATGGTGTAGTGCACTTCACCTTTAGATGCAATGTTGGCTTGTTTGCTCCCATGGCTAAGTCTTCTTACTTGCCCTATGCTTTTGTGTTTTTTTAAGAACACGAGACTATCATTATTTTCAGTGGGTGGATAAGGATGACGATTTTTATCTTATTGAAGAATTATTGAACACTTAAAGGAGATAAATCTCAAAACTTGAATAGAAGATTTTTGTGCATAAATAAGGAGCAGAAGACGGACGTGGTGTAGTGTTGTGTCATGGGTAGTGTGCATTTTTTGTTGGGTGCTATTGTTTATAGGGTAGAAGTAGGCTACAATATTGTATGGTTGAAGTCAGAAATATGTATCTAGGTGAAGTACGCAAAGTAAGTAAGAAATGTAATGGTTATAGTTTATGTTAGGGTCTGTCCAATTGTATGTAAAAGACCTGCTGATGTATATGTTTGTTGAGACGAAATGACATGGAGTTCTTTGAGCCAAAATTTTGGATTTCCATATATAGATTTGAACTTGATGAACTGTTATAACATAGATTTGACCTTGACCAATAGTAACTTAAATTAGAATAGAAATTAAAAAGCATAACAAATTAGAAGAAACACACTTTCATTCATTTGTCAATCCAAAATGAAACAAGTTAATTACATACATCCTATAGTGCTATACCAGCTAATACCCAACTATTAAGATGTGGCCTAAATCTTCCCAAAACACATCTTTTATATAAGTTTGTCTAAGTTAAAGCCACATTTCTAAAACAAAAAAAAAAATAGTGATTACAATGTCATTTCCTTCTCTATAAGTTTGCCTGAGTTGTGGCCAACATTTCCCAAAAAAAAAGTTTACAATTCATTTAGTTGTCCCCTAAAGAAAAAAGAAAAACTAGGATATGGTAAAGTGCACTAGTTTGCAGTTGATGGTTGATCTACTGCATTATTCTTGTCGTTGGCCATTGCATCTCTTGCAGTAAGAAATCTGTTACCAAGTGGCCTCAATACTCAAGAGGAGGGGTGAATTGAGTAGTTAAAAATAAGTTCACAAATCTTTCGCAATTCGTTTGACAATTAATTTTTGTTGAAGCAAATTCGAGATAATTGAATACATGAGTTAAGCACTTTCTAATTAATAGCATTTGACAATATTCAAATAAAACAATGAAACAAAGGTGCAAAAGAAACAAGTTAATTTTATCATAATCATCTCCACTAGTGATCTACGTCCACCCCAAGCAACACCTTGAGATTTTCCACTATATCTTCAAGCTTCAATGGGTGCTTGAAAAACCACTATTAAGCACTCAACAAGATGGGATACCTCACCCAAAAGCTTGAGCCTCTATTTTCCAAGGGATACCTCACCCTTACAATACTTGAGGATACCTCACCCTCATAATCGAATGTATAAGATTGAAATAGAAGAAGCTCTCTCTAAGCAAGTGTTTACAAATTGAAGCTCTAATATGCTCTCAAAGATTTTTCAAGTCGAAAACAAAGCAAGAAGTGATTTTAAGGATATTCACGTTTTGAAGTATGATGATCAGTTTTGGTTCAAGGTCAACCGTAAATGAGAACCCAACTTTGGTATTTATAAGTTTCTCAATTAATAAAGCCGTTGGAGGTAGTTGGGCATGCATTTAATGCATTTAATATAGCCGTTAGACGTTGTCGAGATGCGTGTAAATTACATATCTCGGTAATCGTTACATTATTGTTCAACATTTTCTCGAACTTTCCTTCTCTAATCGATTACATTCTTGAGGTAATCGATTACATGGCTTCGACTTTGCTTGTAATTGATTACAATGCTCATGTAAAAAACTTCGACTTGTAATCGATTAAATATTCATGTAATCAATTACATGGCTCGTCGAACGTGTTCTTTGAGTTTCGGGTTTTGTGTAATCGAACATATATTGTGTAATCTAGATTATATGGCTTCGACTTTGTTTGTAATCGATTACAACATCAATGTAATCGATTACATTTCTCGTCGAACGTGTTCTTTGCCTTTCGGGCTTTGTGTAATCGAATACATATATTGTGTAATCGATTACACGGCCGATTCTCTTGGTCGTAATCGATCACATTCACAATGTAATCGACATGGACTGCTTGTGTAATCGATTACAAACATTATGTAATCGATTACATTGGCCTTTGAACACATTTTTCAAGTCCAATAACGCTTGTAAGTCATTTCCAACACCTCAAGATACTTGTTTAAACATAAATCCTTTTAAGAGTGTTAGATCTAAAGTTGAAACTCAAGTTTTATTGAAAGCCATGTTTAACTTTGAAATTTCCCATTTATTTTGAAATCATATATTGAAAAACCATTTGAGAAATCTTGAGAGCATTTAACATTAATCTCCTAAGTCTAAATAACTAATTAAACCTTCTGTCTTCTTTCTTTGATCTTGATTTTTCCTTTTGTGCTTGATCTTCTCTTTTGCTTTTGTTATCATCAAAAACCTTTTGACATGCCTTAGAGACATAAGCATTCACAAAATCAATCTTTGTAATCACTTGGTTACCATTCCAAGACCATGATCTACCTTCAATATGACGAACTGACTTCCCCAACCTTTTCCTAATCTTGCTTCCTCTAACTCCAGTTGCTAGCATTGTGGCCCCACTGCCTACAATCTAAGTTGGTTGCATTGTAGCCATAGTGGTTGTAGTCTTAGTTGGTTGCATGGTTTGTGAATTAAGTTGTTATACCCCAACTGCATGACCATTGCTTTGGTTCTAGTTGTTGTGAATAAGTCAAACTTTCTTGCATTTTATCTTGATTGGATGCATTTGCCACTGTTTCATTGGTTGTGCCTCCTCCTCTAGGCATAACTTTCTTCTTGAGTCTTTCTTGACCTCTGGCCCTTCTTCCTCTAGCCATCTCTCCTCCCTACATAAATCAAGGTACATTATTCGTATTTGAATTAAGGAACCATAATTATAGGCTTAAATTCAAAAATAAGTAAGTTACATTGGTGATGGACTAATTCTAATCTTGTTGTGCAGTAGAGGAATGGCCTGATTATGATATTGTGCATCAACAACAGCAGTATCTTCATTCTAATCTTGTGCATCAGCAGCAGGAGTATCCTTTTCTGACAAGAACTTGAGTTATGCCCATATTGATGGCATTTGTGGCACATGTATGAGGTACACTGTCTTTTGAGCTTGGTAGCCTTATCATGGCTCTCTTCACTAAGGCTTCTTGGGTCTGCCAACTTTGACTCTAATATTTGGTGGCTTTAAAGGTTCTTGGTCAACCTATGGCCACATGTTTTCACCATATACAAGGCTGGCCGCTTGGTTGTTGCATCTTTCATATGCTTCCTTTTTATACCAGCAACATACATAGCCCATAGTGTCATCACCCTTATAGAATATGCTTGCTACAACATGTCTAGATGGGATCCCTACTAAATCTCAGAAATTACATGCATGAAGACCCATCTATGTGTCACAATGTCATCAATATCCTCCAACAATAAAATTAGAAAAAAAACCTCCAAGAATCTTTGGTTTCTGACTCAACAAATGCAAAGGTCAATAGATAGTATTGATCATTGGCATCGTTCCCCATTACTATCAGAAAACACCATCATACTTAGTCCTCAAGTGGTATCCATCAACTCCTATTAAAGGCCTACAACCTTGTAAAAATCCTTTCTTACATCCGTCAAAGCACGTGTAAATTCTCTAGAATATGGGCTATAAATTGCCTTAAAGTCTTTTCCACTTGAAGTTTACAGGTGTTACGAGAGCTAGCTCTCCTAATCTCTATAATATAACTATATAAAGCATATTGCTTCTTAGCTAACCCATCCAAAATATCCTTGGCCATTCTCAATGCTGTGAAGGCCTTGTGCATTGTTATGCCTACTGAATATTTGCCCTGGAACTCTACAAATATCTCATTCAGTTTAGTATTGGATGACCCTTTGACCTTGCCAAAGACTTTTTCAACAACCCATGTTGATTTGGCATTCTTGTTCTTGAAGACTTTACTACAAGTGTGTTTGTCCACCAAGACCTTCAACTTGAATGTACTGGTCTTGCCAACTCTATTAACCAATGCAACAAACTTTCTGAAGCTTGGTATTTGACTCTGACTCTTTTCCCATCATTCTTATTAAATCTGAATGCCCTACCAATCAATACTGCATGCTCTTGGATAGTCTCCTTGAATTTCTTTTTTGAAGCAAACTTCATCCCAAGCTCGATTCTTAGATCTTTGCTTATATTTTTCCTCATATACCTTTGGTACCTTGGTTTCCTCCCAATATTTGAGTCAAAGATTCAATCCAACTTGTCCAGGCCTTCACTCTCATATGAAGTCTGAATACCCTCACTACCAACCTACTGTGCACTTGCTAAGTCCCTCCTTGTTTGTTTTATCACAAATTCAGGGATATCTGGGTGATAATCATTTGCTGGTATAGGTGGGGGAGGTGATGGTAATGCATCTTCACTTTGGGGTGGAGTTGGGGTTGGTGCTACATGTTCAGGTTCAGGTTCAGGTTCAGGAGGGGGTGGGTGGGGTTGGTGCTGCACTTTCAAGTTTAGGAGGGAACAAGGGTTGTGATGCATCTTCAGTTGCAGAAGTTTTTTTCTCGTTCTTTGACCTTATGGGGAGCTTCTCCCTAATGGGGACTTTCCTTCTCTAAGCTTTGGTCTTAACTTTTTTTTCCACTTTGGCCTTTGAGACTCTTTCCATTGGACTTTGGCCAACATTTACCTCAATAGTCCCCTCATTCACAACACCTCTTGCACCATTCCCTTGATTGCTACCATCGTGGTTAGGCCTACTACTACCACCCACCATAGGCCAACTACTACCACCCTCCACAGGCCTACTGCTTCCACCCTCCATAAGCCCATGAACACCATAGTGATCGAAGTAATATATTGCTTTCTCCCTTTATTCCTCAGAGTCATCAAAATGTACACCTGTTACACTATCATTTGAACTTTGCTCACCATTATACCTACTTGCTTTATTTTTTCTACCATCTTCTACTACCTCAACCTCATGTTTCACATACAACTCCACTACTTTATAATTTATTGCTAAGGCATAATTTTCCAATTCCATAACATCACTATTGTCCATCATTCGTCTCAGCCCACCATTCATGTTGTTACTAGGAATTAAATACCATATTTTACATTTTTTTTAAATACCCAAGCTCATCAACTAGGTCTAAATAGTACCACTTGTCCACATGAATTGCAATTACTTAAATTCTGGGTCATGAACAAAGCTACCTGAGTAATGTATGTGTAGGTAAAAGTAGTTATGCATGGCTACAAACATGAATACAAAGGCAACAGACACGATGTTAGATACGGTCCTAACCACTTCAGTAGCACAAAAATGCATCACAAACACATGCACATAATCCTAAACACACATATATTAGATTAACACATGCATCATTCATTAGTAGTTTCCTATATTAGGTACATTTACTACCCTTAGAGCAAGTAACAATGTTGATACCTAATTTTATTCATAAAATTTTTATTTTTATTGCTTGATCAAAGACTAATAATTTCATGTTAAATAATTCTTAATTGCAAAGTTTTAAACACGTAATCTTTTTCTAAGTTTGTGAACACCATATTTTGACTATGTCAATTTTTAATTTATTTTCTCTTTAGTAAAAAAATTCAAAATTAAAATAAAATAAATGAAAAAATTGATTTCATTAAAAAAAAGGAAGGAATTTTCTTGTTACGGTCAGTTCCTGTTTCTTTCTTTGTTGATTGCTTCGGTCTCATTCAGACATTCACCATACTTTAACGAAACCAAGTTTTTAACCATTAGTTGAAATGCAACCACCTACTCATTATCTATTTTCTTTTCAATCCATTGCCAAGTCAGTCACATTTCTGCAACCCAAGGCTCAATGCAAAAGGAAATGCACAAAAATAATAAGACTCTAAGTTTGGAGAAGGTCACAAACCCAAAGAAAATTCATGAAAAGAAAACTGAGCTACACTTGCAATAAGCCACCCTATGCTGCATAATTTTTCCTCTATGTTCACACTTGCTATTTCAGCTTGATCTTTCCTCATGGTCTATAAAAAACGGACAAAACAAAGAAAGGGGTTCCTCTGGTTATTAGTTTTTGAATCTTGCTTAGAACTCTGAGTGCTGAGAGTGAAAGGAAGGGAATTTGAGCTAAAGCAAAAGAATCAGGAACCGTGACCCTTGTTGAGGTCCTGACTGAGAAATAGGAAGCGACAACTCCCTTATTTGTTTCCTTGAAGCATCAAATGTAAGAATCTGTCTCTATTTTTTTTTTTTTTTTGCATTAAACTTCAACATGAAATAGGGTGTGTTTTCTTTTGATTTTTGGTGACTTGCACTCTGTCTAACTGCACACAAACACACTTGTATAATAACTGGAACGCCTTCTTTATTCAGCACACCCTCATCACATAGCACATCAAACCACAAGCTCAACAAAGAAGGAACAAAAACAACCTGAACAAACACAACCACTCAAGATGACCAAGCATCAAACCCAAACAACCACCAAGCCGGACTGCCACGCACCACCGAGAACCTCGCGCCCCACTGTGCAGGCCCTCGCCACTGTAGCAAACCCCCTATAGATCCACGACCCGCCAGGATGCACGCACCGCTCAGACCACCAGGATCATTCAACCACGCACTGCCGACTTCACACCTCTGCCTCCGTCTACCCTATTGCCAATAACTCCGGCGTCGGGATCCAGTGGTCACTGCGCGAAGCTTTCAGTGGCCGCTATCCTGCGTTTCCAATATCTCTTCTCCACTATCGTTCAAATCCCAGAGGATTAGGCTTTGTCTTTGATGATTTATTTAGTTTAGGTTTTTTAAATGTACTTCCAAATTTTGGGCCAAATAGTCTTATCCCATGAGAAAGCCCACTTCTAAAGTGGCAAAAAGGATGGAAATAGTTCAAAAAGAAAAAAAGAAGAAGAGAAAAATGCAGAAAACACAAAAAGTGACAAAAATATAAAAAAATGCTAAAAAAAGACAAAAAGAAAAAAAATAGTTAAGTTCTTAGGTTGTGTTGATTTGAGTTTTGCTTGTTTATTATTCTTTAATTTACGTGGTTTATTTACTTATTTGTTGACATGTTGCTTGATTTTAAATGAATCATTGTTAAACAAATTTTTCTTGAAGACTTTACTTCTTTATTAATTAAAATTAATCAATTCACACTTATGTTTTAAAGAACTATGTGACTTTGAATTCTTCATTGCACCATGAAATACGTAGAAGTAGAAATTCATTTTTGTCAAGTTAAAATTAAATTTTCATAATTTGTTTGTTTGTTTTTATAAAAAGTTACAATGTTTTTATAGAAGGGTAAAATAAATATATTTAAAATTATTAAAATTTGCACAAGTAACTTAAGGTATCGCTCTTGAAATGGATACTGTAGGGTACTATCACTTTTCGTATTTATAATCGACTCTCGAATCCATATTCATTTTTCAAAAGACTAATTTTCTTAATTAAAGAGTTTTTCTAATATGTTTTCAATTTAAATAAATATTAGTGACAACTCTAATTTAAACAAACAACAGTAAAATACAATACTTTTCAGTAATGGGACGTTACCTGAAGGCACTACCTCATCAACCATGAAGATCCACACCCTACTTCACCAAATTGTTGTGGGTAATCTTCTAATCTTTGTCCACAACTCTCCAGTGCATACACGATTTTGGAATGAAGGTAGAAAGAATGGAGAATTATGAGATGAACTATATGGGTTTCAGACACAAACTCCAACAAATAATGCTTCTTAGCTTTTAGATCAAATAAGTAGCAAGGAGATTGGACCTGTATTGCTAAAGTTATGCATGCAAACATCCACATTGCCATATAAGAAAATGAGCATTATGTAGAACCCTTCTTTAACAAATGAGCTTGACTACTTCAAAAATCGTACAAAGAGACTCCAATAGGGCTTATAGGTATATTTTAACTTGGATTGTCTGAACATGAAAAAGAATCAGTGCTTAAGTCATTCAATTCCACTATTCTTAGGGAAAAAGGAAAACTTAATTGATCTAAATACAACTACTTTCTTGATCTTGGTTACATATACTTTATACTCAATAATAATCTAATATACTAAAAGAACATTATACAAACATCATTAATTTCACAGTCCAAGTCCGCAAAATGTCCTTTTTAAGTTACATACCAGTTCCCTAAGAAAACAGAGCATAAGATTAAGTTTCAATATATATATACAAACATGTACATTAATAAAACTTAATTCTTCCTAGCTTGTTCTTGCTCTTTTCCTTCAAACATAGTCTACTGGTCTGTAACTAAATTAAACAAACAAGAATGAGGTCTTTACCCTCAATAATTAATTGAGATTTACATCAAGAAAATGTGCCTTAAGGATTATTAACCTATCCACAAAATTCCAACACAACCAAACGGTTACATATAGAAACTAGATTATACGCAATGGGTTAAATACAAAACATACACACATATACAACTTTGTTCATTTTTAGAAACACTCCAAATAAGCACTTATGGAGCTAGCTACACATACAACAGGTCATGTTCTGAACTTGCAACCCGAGGAAACTGAATGCAATAATTGCTTTGTTCTTTTCTGACAATCATGAATTATTGAGCAAATCATGAATTGCTTTGTGAGTAGAAGTTAATGACAACATTCTGTTTTTCTATTACCTTTTTTAGTTATTGTCTGACACTTTCAAATTATTGCATGCTCGATTTTAGGATCCCACAATTCGTCCTTTGGCTGAGCAAGTTCTAAAACTTTGCAATAGTTGCTTCCAGAGATACCCTTTTGGATTAAAAATCCAGACTATGGTCGTATATGTTATTCTTTAAAATTCTAGGCCCTCTGTTAATGTAAAAAGTGTTTATATTGAGAACTAGAAACACATTATAGGTTCTATAGAAAATTTATCATATTTTCTTCTTTGCACCTTGACTGGCTTAATAAATTTATTGAATATATGTGGCTATATCTAGACAAGCTGTGCACACTTTTTATTGATGTTTGAATCTGCTCCAATAGCATCTATATGTATGTTCATGCAAACTATTTTGGATAGCAATTTTCAAAGAGTACCAACAAATCAATCTTCATAGGCAATAACTCTGTGGTGAACTGGTGATTTTGGCATGATCCATTGGGATATGGTTATCAAATCTGATACTTGCATGTATGTTGTAGCATTTGTATCATTTTTGGAGTCCTTAATCATGATTTTCCTGCATCCCTGGCATCTAGAATGCAGCCATTAACTCTATGTCATGTTTAGTTTAACACATTAGGTTGGTGTAGATTGGTAAGTTTTCTTTTCTTTGGTCGTTCTTGGTTTCCTTTTTTCTATTTTTCTTTTCCTCTCCAGTCTTCCATGCAATGTAATTTTGTAAGCCTGAATCATAGCATTTCTCTCCCCACAAAATATGCTTGAAGTTAAGTAGCTACATTCTAGTATTCAACTCCAAAGGAATACAATTAGTTTGCTCTCAGTCGGATTAGTATATAATGTTTGTGTCCAAATACAATATAATATGAAAACTTTTTAAATCCACTAGGATTTCTTGTTTTCGTTGGACATAATATGTTGAGCCCTTCTATTTGGTTATTTTAGTTCTTTTTATACTGTCGTACCATTTTACCCCATTTGTTAATCTACGTCTTTATTGAAAGACTAAATTAGAGGCATTTTCCCTTGATGTTTAGAAATTCAACAAGTCAACTGACTTAATACAGTAATTTATGTTCCATTACATTTTCTAATTCAGATATGCTTCCTCTGTTACTTTGAAATAGTGTATTATGCAAGAACAGATTTTCTGGCACCATTCTCAAAGAACTTGGAGATCTAGACATGCTGGAGTTATTGGATTTAAAGGAGAATAACTTGCCTAGACGTATCCTAGCAGAAATTGGAAGGATGTCGTTGTTAAAATGATTGTAAGTTAACTTTGTATTTAATTTTTCAATTTTGTGAGATTTCTGGGTATACTTTCAATGGAATTTTATTTTTTCCCTAGGTTGGTTTATGACAATAAAATTGAAGGAATTGATTCTCAAGAGCTCGAAAAGGTCATATTGCCCTCTAAATTGCTATTTGTTGACAATTGTTCATCCACTTTATTTGGCTGCAAGAGAAGAAAGTTTGCTCACTGATAAGCATCTTAATTTATCTCCCTGGCCTAGTGACCTTGTACTTCAATTGCGTGCTTTCCTACCCCTTGTTTCACTTAAAGGTAGGAGCAAGTTAATATGTCTTTTAGATAATTCAATTGCATGCTTTCCTACCCATTGTTCTCACAAATTTTATTCTTTTGCAATTAATGATGTCTTTTAGATGATTTCTGGAAAATCATTTCCACAAGGTCAGGCAAAATGTGAAATAGATTCTACCTAGTTGATTAAACTCTTCATGTGCCTATTTTTACTTATTCAAGGTCTATCCTTGCAGAATATATGAATGATGGAGCATAGTGGTGATTTCTTAATGATGTCATTATTTAATTGGTTTCAGATGTTCCATTAATTAGCCTTTGATCTCACATATTATCATAATTAAAATAGTTAGTTTTCTATTTTATGTAAGGTTCCTATACATTGTCTTCAATAGATACAAATCTTCATTCCGATGGAGCTTCTTATTTATCTATTTAACCTTCTATGCATAAACACGATGGCAGCGTATATTCTTTCTTGACTGATGGTCTGTACAGGGTAAAGATAAATTGAAATTTGTTTCTGTTTTCATTTTTTTTTATTGTTTCTACTCTTGAAAGCAGTTTGGTTTCTGTTATACAATATATAACACTAGAAGTCATAGTTTATTTACAACATAAGAAATTGCCAGAAAAAGCCTTCTACTTTCACCGTTAATAAGAAAGGCTATTAAATGGTTGGAGCAAGCAATTCTAAAATCGGTTTGAGTTTTATTATATCTTTCTAAAAAATCATTCTAATAATTCTCGGCAATTAATGGAGTCCGATTCAATAAAAAATATTTAATAAATAAATAAATATATTTAATATCTTAAAAATATAAAAAATATTTAATATATTTTTTTATTTAATAATTAAAATATTAATAAAAACTTATTAAGAAAATTTAAATTATTCGATCGATTTTAATAATAAAATTGTTGGCAAAAAATCCAAAATTCTGGAGGGAGCTTTTACTCAGCAATTAACGGGGTCTTTACCAGCGGTCAACAGAATTGTTGAGTAAACTTTTACCGACCTGATACACTGACAAATGACTAATAGAAGTTTTAGCGGCTATTATTATTGTTGATAAAATACAATTTAATTGCCGCTAAAAATACATTTTGGTGTAGTGTGGGCCCCCCTAAATTCTAGCTGTGATGTTATAATCTACATAAGCTTCATCAAGACCATGTCATATACCAAATACGATGGTTAACCTCCGCGTAAGACTCCAAGTAGGTATTGAACAACTAACTCAGATGGCAAGGTAACAGAAGGATCATCTCGGAAGGGAAAAAAATTGAGGAACTCATTCCAAAAGTTTTAAATATGAGGGATCAAAACAAAAAATTATTATAATTAAGAGGACCAAAATCATATTTAAGTCATATTTCATTCAACATTATCTTTTCTATGACATTAACTACAAGCATTAACATTCAAGTGCTCACACAACACATGAGTTAAACAATTAGTTAATTCTATTTTAGAGTAATTTATTTCTAGATTAATCACAATTAATTAATTTAGGTTATGTTTGATATACATAATAGTATAATATAAGATAAAATGATAAAATAATATAAAGTATGATAGTATAATTAATAGAATAAGACATAATCTTATCTTTTGTTTGATAACAAAAATATAAATTAGTGATTATATAATATTTTTTAAAACTAAAAAGCCTTTAGCATAAAAATTAAAATAATTAAATAATAATAATAATAAAGTCTTATGATGGTGGTGGTGGGGGGGTGGCGGTGACGCGGCGGTGGTGGTGGTGGTGGTGGTGACATGAGGAGAAGAGTGATAAAAATGAAATTGAGGATAAGATTGAAATAGAAATCTCATCATGCCTTATCATATACTTGGGGATGGAATAAATTATCAATTTAGAATAGGATAAAATGACTTAACTTTTGATTTCATTATACTATCAATTGAATGCACTAAACATTGAATAAAATCTGATAATATTAACTTATATTATCATATTTTTTTATATGATCTTGTGGCTTGTCGTAACCTTAGTGTAGTAATAGATGGATTCATTTATTCTTCTAGAATCGCAAACAGTTAGAACCAAAAACACAATTAATTAGGGACTTGAGAAATATATAATGACTTTATCAGATGAAGATTACTCGTTTTTATTTCTCTATTCTTTTATTTAAATTTTATTAAATATTTTAAAATTAATTACATATTTCTTTTTCTAATACTTTCTATGTAGTCCTAAATTTGGAAAGATTTACAACCCTTCCTAATTAGTCTAAATAAATTTAAACACATGTCAAATTTTCTCTTCCTCTTTTATAATTTTTGACCTCTTCCATCAAGCTCAACCTCGTGCTCTTGGAGAATGACTCACGCCTTCTTAGCCGCCATGGCTTGCTTTTGCTTCTGCTTCTGGACCCAACAACCCACAAATTGGAATTGGAATACGAACAACACCAACCAACATTCAAGCGAAACTGTAAGCGAACAACACAACGCGGAACCGAAACTGACATAGATAATTAACAATATCAACACCCAAAAATAACTGTCCCCCAAAACTGTGGAGAGAGAAATTGACGGTTTTCCGTAGAGAGAGAAAATGACAAGTGGGGATGGGGAAGACGAGTTTGAACAACAACACCTACATGAAACAAAATTTCACAATATCACATCACCATCTTCAATGGACCCGCCATCGCCTGCCTCAAACAATCAAAACAACGACGTATTCTTCGACACGCTTGACGACTGCCCCTTCCACCAATACTCCGGCGATGGTGATGACTCGCCAGAATCTTCTGCCTGCGCATCCACTCTATCTGACCCCGACCCATCGTCTCCGCCTCCGCCTCCGTCCACCAAACAAAACGGCGACCTGCTTTTCCTCTGTTTTTTCAGAGAAAAAAAAAACTAAGAAAGAAAAAGAGAAAGTTTGGCATGTCTTTAAATTTATTTGGTTGAACTAAGAAGGATTTTCAACCCTTCCAAATTTAAGGGTATCATAAAAATCATCACTTTCTCTTTTTTTTTAATTTATTTTATATTTAGTAGAATTTAAGTGAGGGATAATAAATGAGATAAGAATGTTAGAAAAAAAAGAGTGTGTATACAGCAGAAATAATAATAGACAAATAGATAATAAAGTTTTTTCCACTTACAAAAATTTGTGAGGAGTTAAATATACAGCTAATCAAAATATTCACAAAAATATATCTAAAAATATACAAAAATAAATAAGTAAAGAGTACATACATAATTTTAACGTAAAAAATTCTTTCAATGTGAGAAGTAAAAATCATGGGACCTAGTCCAAAAAATCTCCACTATAAAAATCAATGAGTACAAGGCTTCTACTCACTATCAACAATGTGAAAATCAACAAAGTAACAAAGTTCAAAACTCACAAAAGGGTACAAACAGCCTAACAAGTAGAGATGGAGAAATAAGATTCTGACAATACAAGTAGAAGCTCACAATGCAAGGAATAACATACTGAAAAAATTCAAATAAGACCACAAATGACTACTCAATCTGAATATGCAACATTATCAACAACATCCTCAACCTGATCACATTGAATATGATTATGCACATCATCATTATTGCCAAAGTCAGCTACATCAAGCATATGAGGCTCAGGAACTGGATCAATATCAACCAAACCATCAGTACTCGGAGACTCTAACTTCTTTACCTTATCAATATCCTTAATGGTCTGATCTTCCATGAAAATAACATCATGACTTCTAACAAGCTTCTTCTCAATTAGATCATACAACCTATAGTCAAACTCATCATGACCATAGCCAATGAAGATGCACTGTCTAGTCTTGACATCCAAATTGGACCTCTCATCTTTGAGCACATGTACAAATGCTCTACCCCAAAGACACGTAAATGGTCATAAGAAACATCCCTTCCATACCACACCCTGTCAGGAACATCATCTTGCAAAGCAATAGTAGGAGATAAATTTAATAACATGTGCAGCAGTATACAAAGCCTCACCCCAAAAAGATTTAGGTAACTTTGCTTCAGAAAGCAAACATCTAACTTTTTCCATCAATGTCTTGTTCATTCTTTCTTCCAGGCCATTAAGTTGAAGAATCTTAGGGGGCGTCTTCTGGTATCTTATACCTTACTGTTTGCAGTACTCATCAAATGGTCCACAATATTGATGCGAATTAAAAGTTACAAACTCAAGTACAAGTTATTTCAAGTAATAAATTCTCGAGAGTCTGAGGTCAATCCACAGGGAATTGATGAAGAAAAAAAAATTTGACGTAAGGAAAATATTTTGTCACAACAATAAATGTGATAAAACTTAGTTACAAATAAAAAAAACTTACTTGGATTAGGAAATCCACTCTTGGTAAATAAATTAAGGACGAAATTAATTCTTTTTATAACTCAATTAGAATCTATGCATAATGGAAGTTCCAATCAGAAAATACAACATTCAAAATTCCTTTAAAAGTATATACGTAATTATATTATGGTTCCTTTAATTATTTATTAACACCACCACTTATAAATGGGCTCAAGTATTCATTGTGTCAACCTCTTGTTTACAATGAATCAAGATCTCTACTTTACAATGAGAGTTTCTAAATTGATTTAAATAAAACACAACACATATAATAACCACTTGATAATATATCATTTAACCACAAGAAAGAAATTAATATAATCTTAATTTATTACCAAAAGCTTCACCCTTTCACCCAAGTAAAATGAAAATTAGTTACTCATAGACAAGAAGAAAGAAAGAGAGAAGACAAAGAAGAAGATGAAGAACATAACTTTAATTTAGAATAAAAGAAAATTACAACAAGAGAAACAAATAACACAATTGCATGATCTTGATCTCTCAACCGAGATTTTCTAAATGATCAGCCAAGGTTCCTTTTTATAGAGGATGAGGGATACAAAATAACAAGGGACTGATTAATGAGTGAGTGGATGAGTGGGTTAATGAGTGGAAAATGCCAAATAGTAGTTTGATGAGTTAAAAATTAGAGATTATTGTCTCTGAAATCATTCAATGCTAAACTCATGGCATGCGTCAGATTGTCATCAAGTGGTCCTTATGAAAGTTGTAGATATGGATCTTAACTTTCAAATGCCAAAATTTTAGCCCATTTCAGTTCCTACAGCCCGAGATATGCCCTAATTGTTGCACACTATTCAGGCCCAACTACAACTCCTCTATTTTGACTTGCAAGCCCAATATGACCTCCAAGCCATCTGAATTTCCTTTGTGTTCTTTATGAAAGTTGTAGATTTGGGTTTTAACTTTCAAATCTCAAAGTTTCAGCCCAAGGCAGTTCTTACAGCTCGACTTATGGCCTGATTACTGCACACTATTCAGGTTCTAATCACAAAACTCGTGTTCTGACTTCTAAGCCTAATTAGCTTCACTAGATGTCTGATTTTTCCCTAGAGCTCTCATGAAAATTGTAGAGCTCTCTCTTATCTTTCTTACAAGGTAAGATGCATAATTTTTAGACATATAAGACTCACGATATGATCGAAATACAGAAACAGTGTAAGATCTCAATAATGCTGAAAAAAAAATATCAATTAAGCCCAATTTGAGTCCAAACTTACAAAACATAACCAAGATCAATCAATTAAGTATATGGAGAGTATAAATGACTAAAAATGAGGGTTTATTAATGTATAAAATATGTGGTTATTAAATTCTCTTACACTTAACTTTTTACACTCCTGGGCAAAACACATAAGACCAAAAGATTCAAGGAATCAAAATATTTATGAGGTAATGTTTCTTCACATCTCAAACCAATAAGTAAGGAAACTTCAATTGAAAAGCATGAGTCAAGAATGATAGATCTTCACAAGATTCACTCTTAATCTCTCAAGTGTTTAAAAGGTAGGTATTTTGCTTAATTCAACCCATAAAAACTGTACTATCATAAGCTTACTTATCTTCTACTTTTTCACTACTCAGAACACATGCACACAAAAATCAAGGACTTTATTTAAGGTTATAATGGAGTTAAGGTAAAGGAAGAAGTAATATGGATATGACAAGTTAAATACCAAAGAAAATAAAAGAGCGTGAGAGCTGAGTTCAATTAACAAGCATGAAAGTTCATCCCAACTCCACCTAATACAAATTCTCCTTACATATTCTTTTCTTTTCCTTTATAACCTTGTTGGCCCTTCTTTACACAATTGTTTTTATTTATTTATTTATTTATTTGATTTTTTTTACAAGATGAACATAATATATACATTTTTTTAATTAAATAATTTTTCTCAACCATTTTGCAAACACACACCCATATTTGTTCAAGAATTCATCCAATGACAAAGCTAATGTTCTCTTGTTCCCTAAGGCCGGGTAAGAACATGATTTTTCATTTAAGGCACATAATAAGCTGAAAGTAAAGAATAGTTAAATAAGCTCAAATGGGTTAAGTAAGGGGAAATAGGTCATTTCTAATGCCTTACGTTGGCAAGAATCAGAGAATTTCTAAGAAGTTATAAGAGTACTTGATATCATATTGAGACAATATGCTGTTGAGCAAGGCTGCCTATTTGTACGCTAATCATTCTTGGCTATTTGGTTAAAGTAACTATTTCAAAAAAAATGCATCAATCATATTTATGTATGCATGTGAAAATGTATCCTCAAATAGAGTCAAAGCAAGTTCTAGAGTAACAATTCCATGAGTGAAAATCACACAAGAAAGAAGAGAATGGTACAAATGTTCAATCCATTCATCAATAGGCTTAAAATCTCACAAGGCATAATTCTATCATTCTCAGTCCACCAATTCAACATTCATAACCAAGCATATGATTTTTAAGAAAGAAGACAATTTACTCAATCATGATATGTTCCCTGAATTTGAATTGCTACTTCCACATAAAATAGTTATCTACCTAATTATTCCTTACTTTGCCACTAATTTTTGATGCATCTCAAGAGCAAATTTACCTCAATGGTATAATTTACTCCTTACTCTATCATCCTTAATTAGTTTTACTATTAATAAATTACTAACAATCATATAAATAAACACACTTCCTAATTTTTTTAATTTTTTGGTTTTTTTCACATAACTATCCTTCCCCAACCAGATCACAATATTATCCTCAATGTCAAAATATAGATAAGTAAAGGATAGAAGATATTACCTATTGCTGCAATTATTGAAAAAAGAAACCTTACACAAATTTAAACAGAAACAAAGTACGATGATTAAAACCAAAGGTAAAGGAAAGTTATAGATGAAGTGTCATATCACACCCACGTTCCTTACTGCTTCCCTTGCTACTTCCTTCTGACTAATCTATCTGAGCTATTACTAGTTCGGGTTCATAAATAAAAGTTTATAATTTATCAATTAATTCATTAATAGTGGAAGCAGAGATAAGGAGTCGTCTTGCCAAATGTGTGATAAAGTTCTGTTCCACAGCATGGTCAACAAAAGATAACAAATTATCAAAGAAATTATTAATATTTAACAAACCTATGAGTTTATGGTGGATGTTCAATTGGGCCCAAGATATAATTTGAAAAGCTTCTTCCAAAGTACCAAAACCACCCGATAAGGCAATGAATGCATCAGAGTTTTCAAGCATTGTTTTCATTCATCCATGCATATATGATACTTGAAGTTCCAACCCAATTGTCTTTTCAATAATGTTCCTTCGAGTTACAGGTTCAGGAATAACACCTAAAACTTGACCACCTCTTAGATGTGCAGTAAGTGATACAACCTTTATTAACCCAATGCTACCTCCTCTATATACTACACGAATGTTCTTCGCAGTAAGTGTTCTACCAACAATGCTTGCTGCATTTACAAACTCTAAACTCTTCCTATAACTTGTCTCACAAAATACACAGACATTGGTAAGTCTACGAACACAAGCTCCCTCTATTTCTATACTCACACTCCCTTAGAATGATTATGAGTTAGAGAAAAATGAAGAAAATGGAGTGTTTAAATAGGGAAGAAAATAAAAAAGTAATGATAGCACCTATATAGGTAGGTTAGTTGCTGTCAGAAAAGTTTGAAATTAAGAAACATAATTTTTTTATTTCTCTTTTTATTTCTTTTTTTTTAGACTTCAAGAAAACCATCAGGGTAAAGAAGTCTAGAACCTCCTGAAGGATCCTGCTCAAAGGATCGTCTGTCCAAAACTAAAATAAAACAAAATCATACAAAGATAAAATTATAATAACAAATGATAACATACATTTATGTGCAGTTTTAATGGTGTATTTTTATACTGCGCGTCATGAGTATAGTAATACTAAGATGACTCATCCAATCTTAGAATTCTTCTCCTTCCCGCTTGTGGGATATTTCAGATTGAGCTACGATGTAACTAATTAAAGTGCATAAATCTGACAGCTACCACCAATGACCACAGCTAGTGAGAGGTCGCTGGAGAGCCCATGGCATGAAATCACAGGATCCAGCTCAGTTACATAGTCACGCGAGTATGCTAACATAGGGCGCTTCTATCTGCTCATCATCTCAGCTTGCCTAAAAGGTAAACTTTGGGATACTGAGAATGGCTTTCTACAGAGTAAGACACACGAACCTTATTTACGGACCGGCGTGCGAAAGTCCACCTGAGTCAATGACGAGACAGGTATCTACCCGGGGCTCCTAATCTAATTAAAGACTAAGTACAACCGAAGTTTTGCCCTTTTTTTCTTTTTTTTTCTTTTTGAAATAAAAATACTTTCACACAACAGGAATAAACATAAAAAACCTATGCCCTCAAGCCAATTAGGGCGAATCTCAACAAAAAGTTGGTTCTAAGACAACAATACTCTCAAAGAACCTTCCGAACAAAGGGGTAAGGATCCATGCACAAGGATTTCATGAACTAAATGCCAAGTTACTAACAACCTGATGAAAGGTGGGTGTATACTCACTTGAGAATGGGATGGAGGTAGTATGCTCTTTCGGCTTTGTGCCAAAGCATCGTTGACCAGTATTAGACCTATTCAAGACCAGCGCAACATAGGGCTCCCAAAAGGGCCAAATGGTCATAATGTGACTAGCTGCCTGATATGTGGGATACAATCTACCTACTTTGTTTTTCAATGAAGAAGGCTGGATCAGGATGCTCGCATTTCACATTTTGTGTTTACCAAGGCCAAACCCAAGATGTGTACATACTCTATCTATTTTTTAGGAGATTTACAAGAATATATATATATATATATATATATATATATATATATATATATATATATATATATACATGTTGTTGTGATTGTAGCTCACATCTTCCTCTAGTTATACGTCCAGTAACAGCTTAAACGTCTTATATGAGTCAAGGATAAGCTTCTCATCTAATTTTTTTATAAATTGGCAAACAGGGCCTTTTTGAGTCAAATTCCCAAGACTGTAACGCTTTTGCTCGTCCCTGAAGAGATTTCACAAATTAAGAAGTTCATGATGCATAACTCTACAAGAATGCGTTTCAAGAGTCAATAAGATATCATCTAATGACTCCTTACTTAGTTCATTCTTAATAAAATATATTTTATCTTCTCGATTTGTAGAAATCATTCCCAAAGAATGACATCGCGTGTTACAATTCTATCACATTCATTTGTGACAAACTTGTATTCTTTTCGCTCTTCTGCTTTTAAAATACGAACTTTTACCAAGACTTGGCATGTATGGGACAAATGAATTTAAAAATTCACCAGCTAAATGAACTTTTGCTTCGATTATCCAGCGTATATCTTCTGGGATGCCCTTGTGCATTAACAGTCTTAGTCTTTTACACCTAACTTTATAGATTTTTGTTAGAGCATTTAGAGGAAGAGAAGGAAAATGTTTTCTTAAATTCGAGAGAATGAAATCCATTTCAAAGGAGAAAGAATCAGTTATTATGAAAAACTGAAAAATAAATTGACTTGAGAGTCACAGAGTACCGTTATCCACCACTTAACTGGGAATACAAAGAACTACAAAAAAAGTAACAAAATTAAAATAAATTCTACTCATAACATAGATTAGAAAGAGAGATGAATTCTACCTCAACAACTTGGTTTTCTAGAAATGGTTTGAGTCTTTGTCCATTGACCTTAAATACATTAACATTCCTAGGGTTCTCAATGTCTATGGCCCCATGAGGATACACATGTTTGACAATAAAATGATCACTCCACCTAGATCTCAATTTTTCAAGGAATAAGTGAAGACAAGAATTATAAAATAGAACTTTTTGACTAACTTCAAAAGATTCTCTCAAAATTGATTTGTTATGAAAAGCTTTTATTCTAGCTATATAAATTTTTGAGTTTTCATATGCATCATTTCTCAATTCCTCAAGTTCATTTAATTGTAATTTATGTAACCTACAAGTATCATCAAGATTTGAGTTGAAATCTTTAATGACCCAAAATGCTTTATGCTCCAATTCTACAGGCAAGTGACAAGGTTTTCCATAAACTAACCAATAGGGTGACATGCCTCAAGATGTTTTGAAAGTAGTACGGTAAGCCCAAAGTGCATCGTTTAATTTTAAAGACCAATCTTTATGATTTTGGTTAACCATTTTTTTCCAAAAATTTTTTAATCTCCCTATTTGCTATTTCTATTTGTCCACTTGTTTGAGGATGATAAGGGGTAACAATTTTGTAGATAATGTCATATTTCTTCATTAAGGATTCAAATGGTTTATTGCAAAAATGTGTTCCCTCATCACTGATGATAGCTCGAGGGATTCCAAATCAACTTAAAACATTTTCTTTTAAAAATTTAAGAACAGATTTATGATCATTGTGTCGACATGGAATCGCCTCAATCCATTTTGAGACATAATCAACTGCAACTAAAATATACACAAATCTAAATGATGATGGAAATGGACCCATGAAATTAATTCCCCAACAATAAAAAATTTCAAAGACAGTGATAAGGTTCAAAGACATCATATCTCGTTTAGAAACGGACTCTAATTTCTAATAATTTTCACAACTTTTACAAAAAGTATAGTTATCCTTAAATAAAATGGGCCACTAAAATTCACACTGTAAGATTGTCACGTATATTTTCTTTGAAGAAAAATGACCTCCACATGCTTCTGAATGACAAAATTTAATGACACTACCTACCTCACTGTTTGGTACACATCTCCGAAAGATTTGATCAGGACAATATTTGAACAAATATGAGTCACCCCAATAAAATTTTTTTACCTCAATCAAAATCTTCTTTCTGCCTTGGTGTGTCCACTGAGGCGACATCTTTCCTGTTACAAGAAAATTGATAATGTTAGCAAACCAAGACATGGAATTGATAGAAAATAAAAATTCATAGAGAAAAGAATCATTGATAGGTGTGTTATCAAAAGATGAGCCTATTGTCAGTCTGGACAAATGATTTGCAACAATATTTTTAGCTCCTTTCTTGTCTTTTATTATGATGTTGAATTCTTGAAGTAACAAGATCCATCGTATCAACCTAGGTTTGGCATCTTGCTTAGACATTAAATATCTAATAGTAGCATGATCAGTGAAAACAACAGTTGAAGAACTAATTAACTAAGTTCAAAATTTGTCCAATGCAGAAATTACAGTAAGTAGTTCTTTTTCAGTAGTGGTGTAATTCATTTGTGCACTATTCAAAGTTTGACTTACATAATAAATTACATGAGGCTTACCTTCCTTTCTCTGTCCTAAAACAGCGCCACCAGAAAAATCACTAGCATCGCACATCAACTCAAAAGGCAAAGACCAGTCAAGAGATTGCATGATAGGAGCAGATGTCAAAATATCGATTAATTTTTCAAAATATTTTTGAAAATCTTGAGTCCAATCAAATGGTGCATCTTTTGTTAGAAGATTACATAATGGTCTAGATATGACGCTAAAGTCCTTAACGAATCTTTTGTAAAATCCTGCATGTCCTAAAAAGGAATAAACTTCTTTGACAGTTTTTGGGGAAGGCAAATGAGCAATTAATTCAACTTTAACTTTATCAACTTCAATTCCTTTAGAAGATATCTCATGACCTAACACTATTCCTGAGGTAACTATGTAATGACGTTTTTTTTCAGTTTAACACAAATCCTTTTTCTTCGCATCTTTTAAGAACTTTTTCCAAATTATCAAGACAATTTTCAAAAGAATTTCCAAAAATTGTCAGATCATCCATGAAAACCTCTAAATAATGCTCAATCATATCACTGAAAATACTTAACTTGTATCTTTGGGAATTTGTCGGAGCATTACAATGGCCAAAAGGTATTCTTCTATTGCAAAAGTGCTAAAAGGGCACGTAAAAGTTGTCTTTTCTTGATCATTTAATGCAATTGATATTTGATTATACCCTGAATAACCATCAAGAAAATAATAGTACAGATGTCCTGCTGCTCTTTCTAGAATTTGATCAAGAAATGGTAAGGGAAAATGATCTTTCCTAGTGGTTGCATTCAATTTTCTAAAATCTATACACATATGCCAGCTGGATGATATTTGGGTAGATATTAATTCACCTTTTTCATTTTTAACTACTGTTATTCTAGATTTCTTAGGCACGACTTGTGTAGGGCTTGCCCATTGACTATCAGAGATGGGGTAGATAATTCCAACATCAAGTAATTTAAGAACTTTAGCTCTAACTACCTCTTTCATATGTGAATTTAATCTTCTTTGAGGTTATTGAGATGTTTTAGAATTATCCTCTAAATGTATTTTATGTATACAAATTAATGGATTAATATCTTTTATGTCCTTTAATATCCATCTAATTGTAGTTTTATACCTTTTAAGTACTTCTATCAACACACCTTCTTGTTCTTTGGTCAAGGATGAGGAAATTACCACTGGAAAGCTTTGTTCTTCTCCCAAAAATGTGTACTTCAACCCAGCAGGTAATAACTTTAGTTCTAGTGTGGGTACTTCTTCATGGGTATCATCATTCATGGGTTTTAGCTCTTCGAATCTCGGCTTCCATCCTTTATATTCCATTACTTGTGTACAATCAAGTAAAAAGCATACTTCAGAAATATCATCATCTAATTGTGTACCTAAATCAAAGGAACTAATTAAACAAATTTCTATTGGGTCAGAAGAACTCCTGATTTGAAGATGATCATCTATAATGGCCTCAATCCCTTTAACTTCTTCCTTTTTATTATAAACTTCTTGTGGTTGCTTGCACTTGTTGAAAACATTAAGCTCTAATATCATATTTCTAAATGTTAGCTTCACCAATCCATTTCTGTAATTTATCAAAGCATTAGATGTTGCTAAAAATAGGCGACCTAAAATAACAGGAATTGACTTGCTACTATTATCCATAGGTTCAATTTCCAAGATAATAAAATTCACAAGATAAATGAATTTATCAACTTGTACTAACACATCTTCCACTATTCCTTTTGAAATTTTAATTGATCTATCGGCAAATAGAAGAGTTATAGAAGTTAGTTTTAACTCACCTAAGTTTAGTTGCTGATAAACTGAATATGGAAACAAATTAACACTAGTACCAAGATCAAGTAAAGCTCGTTCAATTTTATGTTCTCCAATAATGCATGAAACTGTACGACAACTAGGGTTTTTATATTTCAATACATTATTGTTTTGAAGAATGGAGCTTACCTGTTCAGCCAAAAATACATTCTTTTTCACATTTAGTTTCCTTTTAACAATGCACAATTCCTTCAAAAATTTAACATAACAAGGAATCTATTTGATAGTATCTAAGAGAGGAATATTGACCTTCACTTGTTTAAGGATTTCAAAAATTTCACTGTTATGGTTCACTTTACTTGAATTGTTTAATGTTTAAGGATATAGGGGTGAAGGCGAGAGTTTGGTCTCCTTTTGGCTAGGTGGCTTATCAACTTATTCCTCATCTTTGGGACTTGATTCATCATCTTTCTTACAAGATTCAGGAATTTGTTTTTCAACAACCTTTTCATTCCTAAGAGTTATCATTGACTTGACTTGATCGATTTGTTGGCTTTCTGAATTACCCTTATTTAAGTTGTGCTTACCCTTGGGATTCGATTGAGGTTGAGAGAGAAATTTTCCTTTCTCGTGAATGGTGAGTGCAGAAGAAAGTTAAGCAAAAGTGACTTTTATGTCAATCATGGCTTGAGTGGTTTGGTTATTAATGGCATCTTGCTTTTCCATGAATGCATGCAATGTTCCTTCAAAATTTTTCCTATATGGTGGGATATAGAGTGCATATCTTTGAGAATTTTGAGAGTCTTGATGTGCCTGAGGAGGTGGTGGTTGTATAAATTGTGTCTGATTGTTAGTCCTCCAACTAAAGTTCGGGTAATTTTTCCATCTTGGATTGTATGAATCTGAAAAAGAAGAGGTGAATGGTTTTTTAAAATTATTCATTGCATTTACTTGCTCATGTACAATTTCTTTAAAAATAGGATTTTTTTTACATTCAATTGTTGAGTATCCTAATTCATCACAAATGTTACAAATTTCTTCATTTTGCACAGATTTGATTTCTTTTACTTTCCCTGATTCCATGGCTTCAACCTTTCTAGCCAAACTGAAAAACCTAGCATTTAGATATTCTTCTTGACTAAGTTGATATTTTCCTTTACTAGCATTTGCAAAGTTATATCTAATTAAATTTTTAGAAAGATTAGTACCATGCCAAGATTGAGAATTTTTACTCAAATGGTCTAAATAGTCTAAAGCTTCTTCAGGTCTTTTATCAAGAAACTCACCATTGCACATTATTTCCACAAATTGTTTAGTTTCAGGTATTAACTCTTCATAAAAGAAGCTTATAGTGCGTCATTTTTCAAAACCATGATGTGGGCAAGAAGTTAACAAATCTTTAAAACGTTCCCAACTTTGAAAATATGCTTCATTTGAATTTTGGGAAAAATTTTGGATTTATCTTTTCAAAGCATTGATTTTATGTGTTGAAAAAAATTTCTTTAAAAACTCACCTTACATTTCTTGGCATATGCCAATTGATCTTGATTTTATAGTATTAAGCTAAGTTTTTGTTTTATTTTTCAAAGAAAAAGGAAACAATTTAAGCTTAACAATCTCTTCAATGCAAGTTTGGTCATTAAAAGCGGTAAATACTTTCTCAAATTCTTTTAAATGTAAATATGGGCTTTTGGATTCTAAATCATAGAAATTAAGAAGTAATGAAATCATACCTGGTTTAAATCTAAAATTGTTAGCATTAAGCGGAAAGATAAAATATGATGGACTAAAATTTCAAGATGGTTGCAAATATTCACACATGGTTTACAACAGTTGATTTTTATGTTCATCATGTACACTTTCATTTTCAGCCATTATGTTTAATGTGTGTGATTGTGATTTAGACAAATCAATATATAAAGTACTAGGATTAATTTTAACCAAACAATTAAAATTTAAATCACGATACCAATTAAGCATAAATAAGTAACTTAAAATAGAAAAGAAAATGTACAAGTAAGCGGTATAAACAGACCATTAAATATTAACATGGATGTGGTATAAACCAGCCACCAAATAAATATTAAAAAGTAGGAAGTTAGTGAGCTGAACAAGTAAAAAGTAAGCTGATAAAGTAAAAAGTTAGTAAGTCATTAAAGTAAAAAGTTAGTAAGTGATAAAGTAAAAAGTTAGTTAGCTGATAAAGTAAAAAGTTAGTAAGTTAGAAAGTTAGATTTAGAGTGCAGAAAGTATAATACAAAAAATAAAGTACAAAAAGTAAAATACGAGAAAGTAAAGTACGAAAGTAAATTTAAAATATAAAAATCGAGAGAGGCGTGAGCCCCACCAGAGTTTGAAAAAGAAGAGAAGAAAAAAATTATTTCATTAATGATTAAAGATTACGAGGGGGAATGGAGAGTTTCTCACACTAAATTAGTACGTTAATAAGTACAAAAAAATAAAAGAGTAGAAAAAATATATACAAGATCCACAGGGGATAATATATATATATATATATACAAAATATATACAAAATAAATTTGTTCTTCAAATCAAGTCCTCGAACGCCATACTAAAAACTTGATGCGAATTAGAAGTTATAAACCCAAGTGTAAGTTGTTTCAAGTAATAAATTCTCAAGAGTCTGAGGTCGATCCACAAAGAATTAATGAAGGAAAAAAAAATTTGACGTAAGGAAAATATTTTGTCACAACAATAAAGGTGATAAAACTTGGTCACAAATAAAAAAGACTTACTTGGGTTAGAAGATCCACTCTTGGTAAGTAAATTAAGGACAAGATTAATTTTTTTTATAACTCAATTAGAATCCACGCATAATGGAGGTTCCAATCGAAAAATACAACATTCAAAGTTCATTTAAAATTATATATATAATTATATTATGGTTCCTTTAATTATTTATTAAAACCACCACTTATAAATGGGCTCAAGCATTCATTGTGCCAACCTTTTGTCTACAATGAATCAAGATTTTCACTTTACAAGGAGGGTGTTGGGAATTGTGGATACATCACATAGCGAAAAAATAGGATTTCCACCGAGGATCCATGCAAAAAGTCATAATCCGAATTTTAAAATATTTACCTCTTGAAGCGTGATCTAAAGGGAGGACGTGAATCATCAACACCGTAATAGTAACGATGTCTCTGCGATATCCACACGAACAGACTCACGAACGTCCAATGTCCACAATGAGGAGTCTCACGTCTCTCACACAGTGCTAGTTGCAAAGAGAAGAGAAGAAACTTGTTGCTCTCTCACTCACTTTTCGTAGGTGCGGCTAGAGTTATGTAATACGTGTGTCTTAGCAACCCCTTAGCAGTATTATTTATAATAATGACTGCCTTAAGTGAGTGTGAGCAACAGTAAGGTAAGCTACGCAACCTTAGACTCATTTGTTATAAGTCTGGCCCATAATTGAATCTGAGTCCAACTTAGATTTATTACTCCAGTTTTAGTCTGCTCTAAGTGTGTGACCCTGCAGGTTCTCATTATGTTAGCAGTAATATTAAAATTCATTTTAATTACAAGCAGTGAGTGGTATTTAGCAACACATCGCTGCTACCTAAGTAATAAGAATGTCAGTGATTTGACATAACCTTTCTGTGACCAATGTTTCCGTGTCGTTTAGTCCCTTTGTCAAGATATCTGGATTAAACACAAGGTATGGAGTGCGTCACCCTTGTATAGTCCAATCTTTTATTTTCTGATACTCGAGTAGACTTTGTAACAACAAATGCAATCAATATTTCATATTGACTCATTTGAGTATGGCCATGCATTTCGCAGTCTCACTCAATCATGGGACCCGAAGATATCGCTCCTATTATGTAGGAGTGATAAATCTCATCTAGGTCATTCACATCCCTCTGCATGATTTGCGGTATGTCCAATAACCAACTTTATAATCACCTTGTTACAGATGACGTTTGATGGCATTAAAACACACAACTCCTTATGTAAGAATCGTAGTGATTTCAGGTCAAAGGACCACAAACACCATTGTCACTATGAGAATTGCTTATGACACTCACATAACGATCCATGTTGCATTCTCATGGCGGGTCAGTCCAATACATCATTACTCTAATATGTACCTATGTGAAGACTTGATATCTCATATCCATGACCCGTGAGATGTGGTCATCAGTCTATGCACATACCAGTCTCAATGTATTATTGTTGTCCTAATTAATAATAATACTTGACTAGGGACATTTAACAATAATACTCATAGACAAGAAGAAAGAAAGAGAGAATAAGATGAAGAAGATGAAGAACATAACTTCAATTTAGAACAAAAGAAAATTACAACAAAAGAAACAAATAACACAATAGTATGATCTTGATCTCTTAACTAAGATTTTATAAATGATCATCCAAGGCTCCCTTTTATAGAGGATGAGAGATATAAAATGACAAGGGGCTGATTAATGAGTGAGTAGAAAAGTAGGTGAATGAATAGAAAATGCCAAATAGTAGTTTGATGAGTGAAAAATTATAGAGATTCTTGTCTCCAAAATCATTCAATGCTGAACTTGTCAAGTGGTCTTCATGAAAGTTGTAGATATAGATGTTAACTTTTAGATGCCAAAATTTTAGCCCATTTCAGTTCCTACAGTCCAAGATATGTCCTGATTACTGAACATTATTCAGGTTCAGCTACAACTCCTCTATTCTAACTTGTAAGTCCAATATGACCTCCAAGCTATTCGAATTTCCTCTTGTGTTCTTCATGAAAATTGTAGATTTGGGTCTTAACTTTCAAATACTAAAGTTTTATCCTAAGGAATTTCCTACAACTCGAGTTATAGTCTGATTACTACACAATATTCAGGTTCCAATCACAAAACTCGTGTTCTGAATTTCAAGCCCAATTAGCTCCACTGGATGTCTGATTTTTCCCTGAAACTCTCATGAAAATTGTAGAGCTCTCTCTTATCTTTCCTACAAGGTAAGATACATAATTTTAGAGATCTAGAACTTAAGATATGGCCTAAATATAGAAATAGTGTAAGATTTCAATAATGCTGAAAAAAATCAATTGAGCCAAATTTGAGTCCAAACTTAAAAGACATAACTAAGTTCAATCAATTAAGTATATGAAGAGTGTAAATGACTAAAAATAAGGGTTTATTAATGTATAAAATATGTGATTATCAAATATTCACCACCATTATTAATGCGAACACATTTCAGTTTCTTACCTGATTTTCTCTCAATAGAAGCTTGAAACTTCTTAAAAACACTAAGCACCTGGTCCTTAGTCTTCAAGGCATAAACCCAAAGTTTCCTTGAATGATCATCAATGGAAGTCACAAAATAAAATACACCACCAAATGTTCTAGTCTTCATTGGACCACAAATATCTGAATGCACAAACTCAAGCACCTCTGATTTCCTAAAATGAGGATGACTCTTGAAAGAGACTTTATTGGGCTTCATAGCCAAATAATGAGCAAACTTTTCCAAACTTGCACCCTTCAAACTTGAAAGTAGATTCCTTTTGGCCAAAGTATTAAGTCATTTCTCACTAATGTGGCTAAGTCTTTTATGCCATAATTTCAACTGATTATCACACTCAGCTATATTAATAACATCAATAGAAACTAAAGCCTTGGTCTAGTACAAATCTAAACACTTCTTTTCATGTGCCACAACTAAAGAACCCTTGGAGAGTTTTCACTATCCACCACTAAATGTACTAAAATAGCCATTATCATTAAGAACACTAGCAGAAATCAGATGCAAACAGATGTCTGGTGTGTGTTTGACATTCTTTAAAGTCAACTTTGTCCCATTACTAGTTACCAAACAAAGATTGCCAATGCCAATCATTACCATCATTACCCATCTTCAAACCCCATAATCACCAGGAGTATAAGATGTGAAGAAATTCTTCCTAGATGCATATGAAAACAAGAACCACTGTCAACAACCCAACTGGTCTCATCACAAGCAACATTAATCAAATTCTCATTACAGATAATCACAAGATCTCCTCTAGTAGTGGTGGCAACACGATCATCATTGTAATTATCTTTCTTTTGTTGCTTGCCCTTGTTACCATTGTTCTCCTTTTTTCATTAGTAGCAAAACCTTTAGACATGCCACTTTTTACCACAATAGTGACACTCAAGGTTTTTGTATTTAGACCTTGATTTACTTCTACTCTTGCTTTTGCCTTTATTGCCTTGTCCCTGATCTTTCTCACTACTTCTCCCCTTGTTTTCAGTAACCAAAACCTTTGACTGTGAAGAGGATGCCTGCTAAGTTCATCGTCTGACTTCTTCATTCAAAACAACAGTCTTTACATAATTCATGGTCATAACACCTCTAGGAGCAGAACTAGCCAAAGTGACTCTGAGATTTTTCCAAGAATAAGGTAGAGTATTAGGCAATCAAAGTCCCAAAATCTCATCTTCAAATTTCACACCTATGCCAGATAATTGGTCAAAGCATCCCTGAAAATCACTCAAGTGATCAGAGATAGAATTACCATCCTCGTAACTCAAGTTCATAGCCTGCTTCAACAAAAACAATTTATTATTCCTAAATTTAGAGGCATACAAGGTTTCAAGCTTATCCTACAAAGTTCTGGCATTTGAGTCATTAGCAATATAATTCAAAACATTATTATCTAACCATTTCCGAATAAAGCCACAAACCATCTCATGTTCAAAAGTCCATTCTTCATCAGATTTAGCCTCAGGCTTTTTAATAGCAAACATCGGTAAATGTAATTTTTTTACAAATAATAAATCTTTCATCTTTCCTTTCCACTTGTGGTAATTTGTGCCATTCAAACTAATCATTCTACTATAATTAGGCTCCATCATTCAATCAAGCAAACAAACAAGTAAATTTCTTTGATGTCAGCTGTTGGGAAAGAAAAGGAGTGTGTACACAGTGGAAACAATGACACACAAATGAGCAATAAAACATTTTCCACTTGAAAGAACCTGTGAGGAGCAAAATATACAGCCAACCAAAATATCCACACAAATATATCCAAGAATGCACAAAATAAATAAGCCAAGGGAACACACATAATTTTAACTTGGAAACCCCCCTCAATATGAGAAGTGAAAATCACAGGACCTAATCTAGAAAAATCTCCACTATAAAATCAATGAGTACAACAAAGTGTCTACCAACAAATAACGAGATCACAACGGCCCCTACTCACTACTAACAATATGAAAATTAACAAAGCAACAAAGCTCAAAACCCACAAAGGGGTACAAACAGTCTAACAAGTAAAGATGAAAAAAATAAGATTCTGACCATACAAGTAGAAACTCACAATGCAAGGAACAACATACTGAAAAAACATCCAAATCGAACCATAAATGATCACCCGATCTGAACACGCAAGACCAGCACTAAAACTTTTTCCTCTCCTCTCTTACATGACGCTGTTTTGTTTCAATAATTAAAAACATGATGATGATGCCTTTTTAAAAGGCCTATCTCCTTTCCCTTTTCTTTTAAACATTATGGTATGGGCCCACTTAGGTTGGACCCATACAAAAAGGAAATGGAGAGCTATGAATTTGTCATCTTTGGCACCACAATAAACCCAGAAAATAGAGCATTACATACTTGCATAGCATTATGTACTTGCATATTTGAAGGTGGAGATCTTTAATTTGTTGCAGGAATGGTTAATCCATTAGTTCATGGTGATAAGTTGTATAAAGACCATAATTTTAATACTTGATTTGTTATATTTATGGAAATAATCTTGATAATTCTATGCCTTTTATCTCATATTTAAGAAAAATGCCTATTTTGATGTGCGTCTTTTAGACTATATTTGGTCAATTAATATCATATTCTATAGAAGATCTTTAAAAAATCTATTTCTAGAACAAATCAACTACATATTTGTGTACTTTCTAACTTTGCTACAGTAAAACAGTCATATATTGAGCTAAAGATACTAAAACGAGTTTATTCTTGCATTGTTAGAAAATTAAGACACAAAGATACAACTTTCATAAAAAATCCAATTCTATCTTTTTGAACTCGTAAATCAGCGTTAAAAGACACAACCATGCCAAAACCCAAACAAGGAATACAAGAATTAAGATAAATGCCAGTGACTTTTTTCCGATGACAAAAAATCGTTAACAAAAGTATATATATAGTAGTGACATTTGCAAGTCGTTGCGATAAGAAGAACATTATCGCAACAACACCATTTGCGCTGGTGAAAGGTGTTCTATAGCAGCAACAACATATTTTGCTAGGGTAGACCACATATATGGCAATGCCATTATATCTTCGTTGGGATAAGTATACGTCTATGCCAGTGGCTTTGGCTATCGCTGGGAATAGTAGAACAGTGCAACCTTTACGGTAACAACAAAGATTATCGCAAGGATAAGCGTACCAATATGGCAACAATAACAATGGCCGCTGGGATACGTATAAGTCTATGCTAGCGACTTCGGTTGTCGTTGGGAAAAGTAAAACAGTGCAACATTTACGCTAGCGACAAAGATTATCACGGGGATAAGCGTAGCAATATGGCAACAACTACAATTGTTTGTTGGGATAAGTATACATCTATGCCAGTGACTTTGGCAGTCGCTGCGAATAGTATAATAGTGCAACCTTTACACCAGCGACAATGATTATTATGGGGATAAGCCTAGAAATATGGCAGTAACTACAATTGGCATTGGGATAAGTTATAAGCATATGCCAACGACTTTGGGTGTCGCTGGGAATAGTAAAACAATGCAAGCTATACACCAACAACAAAGATTGTCGCGGGGATAAGCGTAGCTATATGCTAGCAACTACAATTGTCGCTGGGATAAGTACAAAGTCGATCAAAAGAAGAAAACCATATTTTTTGTTTTGCTGAGGCATTCGTAGTTTACTTATATGTAAATGATAGCTATTAAAATTGAATTTAAATATATCCAAAATTTTGAATTGAAATAAGGAATGATAAATATAGGATGATATAGTTTTAATTCAAATTTCTCGAATAGGTATACTATGACTTATCTTACCTATATCTATTTATAAGATTTAAAATAAATAAAAAAGGATAAAGTATACATGTCATTTACAATTTAGTTTAAGATTTAAAGATAAAATTATTTAATATAAACTTTTTATATTATTATTTATGATATTATTAAAAGAATTTAAATTTTTAAATTATAATTCTTTAATACGTAAATAAAAATTTTGTACTATGATTTGTGACATTATGGATAAGACTATGACCTCCATCCTAATAATATGGGATAAGTCATTTCTAAGGGATAAATCATATCTAAGGATAAACCTATCAATCTAGAGGTTTATCTTCATCAAAAGCATTTCCTACAGGGATTCTAATTCCACATCTATAAATACAAGTAAACATCATCTTCCACTACCTACTAACTTCTTAATTAGTCTATTATGATTTTATCACATCCTTATTATATTCTTCGCACGTTCTGGAGCACCCAAGCTATAATTCATCAAGCCAATACCAGGTACACCCAGTTCCTACGTCAAGCTAAAGATCCTACTAATTATTTTTTGATATGTTGATTAGCTCTTTTTAATCAATTAGTTTTGACATTGCTCATGTGTTTAACTGCGATAAATTTTTTTTGAACATCTAATAAATCAATTCTTTCCTTGTGAACAAATCAAGTCAGATGCATACAATTTTTTTTTGAAGATTCCTTTGTCTCAGATATTTTCAAAATTACATTTCGCTGGGATAAGTATATGTATATGCCAGTGACTTTGGATGTCGCTGGGAATAGTAGAACAATGCAAGTTATATGCTAGCAACAAAGATTATTGCGGGGATAAGCGTAATAATATGGAAACAACTACAATTATCGCTGGGATAAGTATACATATATGCCAGCGACTTGGGATGTCGCTGGGAATAGTAGAACAAAGTGCAAGCTTTATGCCATCGACAAAGATTATTTAAGCGTAGTAATATGGCAACAACTACAATTGTTGCTGAGATAAATTATACGCATATGCCAACGATGTTGGATGTCATTGGGAATAGTAGAACAGTGCAAGTTATATGCCAGCGACAAAGATTATCGTTGGGATAAGTGTAGCAATATAGCAACAACTACAATCGTCATTGGGATAAGTATAAAGAAGATCAAAGAAGAAGAAAACATTTTTTTTTGTTGTTGTGGCATTCGTTGTTTACTTATATGTAAATGATAGTTATTAAAATTGAATTTAATTGTACCCAAAAATTTCAATTGAAATAGGGAATGATAAATATAGGATAATGATCTAGTTTAAATTCAAATTTCTAAATAGATATACTATGGCCTATCTTATCTATATCTATTTATAAGATTTAAAAGAAATAAAAAGCATAAAGTATACATGTCATTAATAATTTAGTTTAAGATTTAAAAATAAAATTATTTAATATAAAAAATTTATTTTATTATTTGTGATATTATTAAAAGAATTTAAATTATTAAATTATAATTATTTAATATGTAAATAAAAATTTTATACTATGATTTGTGACATTATTGGATAAAACTAAGACCTCTCATCCTATTAACCACGAGAAAAGTTTTTTGAACATCTAATAAATCAATTCTTTCCTTGTGAACAAATCAAGTTAGATGCATACATTTTTTTGAAGGTTCCATTGTCTCAATTATTTTTGAAATTCAGCATTTTTTTTTAAATTGCAGGAGTTGTAATAATGAATAAGGGGAGAAAAGAAGTGGATAGAACTTAAAGATAGGAGGTTGCCAGAGTATTTAAAAGGAATTGAGGAATTTTTAGAATTTGCTTTTGTTTTCCCGAAGCCTAAAAAAATAGTTAGGTGTCCATGTTGTAAATGCAATAATGTGTATTTTAAGCCTAGAGATAATGTGAAGGATGATTTACTTAAATGGGGATTTGAACCAAGCTATAAGCGTTGGGAATATCATGGGGAAAGCTCAGGTGACTCTTCATCTGATAATGATATTGACTCTAGAGATGATGATAATGACTCTGGTGCTAATCTTGAAAGGGTTGATGATGCTCAAACCTACTTCATGCTAAATGACATTTATCAATCATCTAATATGGACAGAAGTAATATGTTTGACCAGCCTATGTCTAGTAATATCCCCGAGGAGCCTACTATAGAAGCTAAAAGGTTTTATGGATTATTGAAAGATGTTGAACAGAAACTATACCCTAGTTATGAGAAGTTCTCGAAATTATCTTTTATTATGCGTATTTTTCAAATGAAATGTCTTTATGGATGGAGTAACACTTCATTTGATTCACTACTAAAGCTATTAATTGAAGCTTTACCCGAAGGAAACGTGCTTCCCGACTCAATATATAAGGTTTAAAAGATTATAAAGGATCTTGGACTTGATTATGAGAAGATACATGCTTATGCTAATGGCTGTATTTTGTATAGAGGAGAGGATCATAAAAATCTTACTAAATGTCCTGTTTGTGGGAAAAACAGATATCAAGTAAGTAGTAAAAACAATAAGAAGAGGAATGATATCCCCAATAAGATAGTTCTTATTTTCCTATAAAACCAAGACTGCAAAGACTATTTATGTCAAAACAAATTGCAGAAGATATGAAGTGGCATAAGCATAAAATAATTAATGGTGGAATTTTGAGGCATCATGCTGACTCTTTAACATGGAAGAATTTTGATGATCAACATAGATTTTCTTTTCAAATCCAAGTAATATATGACTTATTCTAGCATCATATAGTTTCAACACTTTTGGTATGATGAGCAACTCTTATAGTATGTGGCCTATGGTTTTAATTCCTTATAACTTACCTCCATGGTTATGCATGAAACAACCTAATTTTATGTCATCATTGCTTATTTCTGGTCCAAAGAGTCCGGGGAATGATATTGATGTGTATCTTCAGCCACTAATTGATGACTTAAAAGAGTTATGGGATGTAGGTATTGAAACTTATGATGCATCACCGAAATAGAAATTTTGATTTCATGCAACTTTATTGTGGACAATTAATGATTTTCCTGCTTATGACATGCTATCTGGATGGAGTACTAAAGGAGCATTAGCTTGCCCTTGTTGTCATGTAGAAACTAGCTCTTGTTGCTTGAAATATGGTTGCAAGCAATGCTACATGGGCCATCGCAGATTCTTACCCATTGATCACCCTTGGCGTAAGAATAAGGGCTCATTTGATAATACAAAAGAGATAAGGCTTGCACCACAACTATTGACTAGGGATGGTGTGATAAAACAACTTCAAATTTTTTAGCTAGTGAAATTTGGAAAAACTACAAGAAAAAGAAAAAGGAATGAAGAGGCACGTCATAATTGGAAGAAAAAAAGTATTTTTTTGAATTACCTTATTGGAGGACAGTATTATTAAGGCATAATTTAGATGTGATGCATACAGAGAAAAATATTTATGAAAGTATTGTTAGGAAATTGTTGGATATTGAAGGGAAAATAAAAGATACCTTAAAGTCTCGATTAGATTTGCAGTATATGGGATTGAAGAAGCCACTTTATCCTATTAAAAATGGGGATAAGTACATAATTACTCCTGCACGTTACACAATGTCAATGGTAGAAAAGACTAAGTTTTTCCAAGTCATAAAGGATGTGAGATTTCCTGATGCTTATGCCTCAAATATAGGTCACTGCATAGATGCGACTGGATACAAAATTTCTGGGCTTAAAAGTCACAATTATCATGTTCTATTAGAGAGAATTCTTCCCCTTACCATAAAGGGGTAGCTTCCAAAGGATGCTTGTGATCCATTGATTGAATTGTCTTTATTCTTTGGTGATTCATGCTCTAGAGAGTTAAAAATGGATGAGCTAGATCGCTTAGGAAAAAATATTGCAGTAACTCTTTGTCAGTTAGAACACATTTTCCTACCATCATTTTTTGATATTATGGTTCATCTATCAATTCATTTGGCAAATGAAGCAAAACTTGGTGGTCCAGTTCAATATAGATGGATGTTTCATATTGAAAGGTTAGTTTAAACAAAATACTAATATCTAAAATTCATAGATTAACCTTCTTACTCATTCATATCTAATATATTTTTTATTTATTGCTAGATTTTTACGTGTGCTTAAAGGCTATGTGCGTAACAAGGCACGTCCAAAAGGTTCTATAGCAGAAGGTTATGTGGCTGAAAAGTGTATGGCATTTTGTGCTAGATATTTGATTGATATGGAATCAAGATTAAACTGATCAGATAGATATATGGACTATGCCAATGATGAATGCACTGGTTTGTCAGTGTTCAAGAATAATGGCAGGCCTAATGGAGTAGGTTCATGGGAAAATTTAAGTAATTCTGAAATTCAACAAGCTCATTTCTACATATTACAAAATTGTGAAGAAGTCTGACCTTGGATTGAGTAATTATCCACACTCTTATTTTCCTTTAAATAATTATTATAATTTATATGATTTTCTAAAGGTTTAACTTTCTTATGTTTGATAATCTACAGGGAGCACATGACTATAATAAAAAATGAAAATATTAGAAATGTAGCAAAAAGACACAAGGAGCAGTTTCACAAATGGTTTGAAAAAAGGTACTAAGATCAATGCATGACTTTATAGTGTTAGCACATTGATAGTAATTGAATTGTAGTGTTAGCTTGTAATTTTTTTTATAAAACATAATTTGTTTTTAACAAAAATTATGTAGGTCATGCGGTTACAACAGTTAGGTGATGAGAGAATTAATGACCAACTAATAGCATTAGCAAGAGGTCCAGATTCTCGAGCACTCAATCATAATGGATACATTCTCAATAGTTTCAAATTTTGTACAAAGGATGTTGAGCAACACTTAAAAACCCAAAATAGTGGTGTGATTGTGAAGGGAGATGAGCTAACATAACATATTGATTATTATGGTGTCATACAAAAAATTATTGGAATAAGATATTTGGACAATAATTTAATTATACTATTTAAATATGATTGGTTTGAGGCTCCTTCTCATGGCCGAAATCAAGCAAGAGGATATAAGAAAGACAATTATGTGTTTATTAGTGTAGATATCACAAGGTTGTATTACACAAATGATCCATTTATCTTTTCTATTTGTTGTTTTTGTGCAAACTACTTGGTTTAAATTTTTATAATTATGGTGGGTAAGCTATGCAGAGCAAGCTACTAAGTTGCTGCCAAAGTTTTAGAACCGGATTTGAAGGGAATGGGGCCGAATGGCCAATTTTTTTTCTAAAAATACAAGACTAGTTGATGCATTGATGTTTTTAGATTTTTGGACTTAACCTGATTTAAGAAAGATCTTATTTGATATTTAAAGGATATGAATCTGCCATTATCATGCATTTCGATATGTTTGTTCTTTAAACTGATTTGATTGATATTTCTATTGAATCTTGAGTTTGAATGAGGATATCTTGAACACCCAATGAGTTTTGGTTACTTAACCCATTAACCTATAGAAATCTAGATATTTTGAAAAAATATATATACTTATTGCAACTTACTTTTAAGTTTTATTTGAACTTATTTTATTGTATTGTGGATATATTTATCACTTTCAACTTTTAATTTCTCTTTCAGTTTTGTCTTCATCAATGGCACCCTCAAGTAGAGTGTCAGATTTTAGGCGTACGAATGCTTCAACTATTGACACGAGATAGCAACAAGAAAGTATGCATAATTTGATTTTTTAAAGTTTTTATTTAATTTTCCTTTTCCCATTGATTGTAACTTTCTTTCTTCTATAATCTTATCTTAAAATTTCACTTTATGTTTAACTTAGATTTATCTCCCATTCTTGTTAAGGTGATGACACGGAATGCACAAATACAAAAAAACCAAGAAGAGGGAAAACCACTGATCTAAGTGTTGTAAAGAAGAAAAAGAAGAGTGCTACAGGCAAATTGCATGTCATTATTCTAGAAGACAAGAAGGTTGTAGTTGGACCAGGAGTTGCAGATTTTGTTACAAAAATAGGAGTGATTATCCAAAAGAATGCTCCTTTAAATTTCAAAAAATGGAAGGATATCCCTACGAATGCGAAAGATAAAATAATGACAAAAGTACTTGTAAGTATTAATTCTCTGTACTTCAAATATTCTATGTTTGTAGAATATTAACTATACTTTTTATTTTAATGGTTGGGTGGAAGATACTTTTGATATTGATGACACAAAACACAACAGGGACACTATCCTCGAGCAAGCAAACCGACAATATCAAAGTTATAGACAAAGACTTCATACTTATTTTGAAACGTTTGAAGCAAATGATAAAGCTCAAGAGCATACTCCTGAGGATCTAAGTGAAAATGATTGGGAATTTTTGGTAAATTATTTCTCAAGTGATGAATATAAGGTACGTTAGGAACAAACCTATTCTAAATATAAAAAAATGAGTTATGACATGACAAAAAATAGTGACAAGCTAATTTGTATATTTATTTTCAGGCTATTAGTGAAAGGAACAAAAAGAATAAAGCACAACAAATCATCAATCATAGATGTGGAAGAAAAAAATTTCAAGCTGTTAGCTTTGATGCGGTACAATTTATTATGTATGAATTTATTTTTGTGTGAATTGTTAATTGAAGTAATACTTTATTAATATTATGTAATGTAACATTATTTTTAGAGAGATCTTGAAACTGGAAAGGAGCCCAATTTGCAAGATTTGTGGCTAATGACTCACATGAACAACAATAGAGAGTGGGTAGATGAGGCTTCAAGCGAAGTTCATATAATGAATTGTTTATTTTTTATATATATTATAATTATGATTTAATATTATTTTTATTTATCAATTTTTTAAATCATTAATAGATTTTTTCTTATTATTTACTCATATAGATAAATGTTGAAAAAACTTCTATGGTGATGCTACAAGGCATTGATGAGGATACCGATAAGGACTCTCTAATCAATGTTGCTTTTCAATCTGTTGTGGGAGAGCGATCTGGGTATTGTTATGGTCTTGGAGCTGGAGTCAGACTAAAGGGAAAATCTTCTACAGGTTTGCGATAACAATTAGATGATGAGCATGAAAAACGACAAAGTTTAGAGACAAAAGTGAATGAGCTTGAGATTCAACTTCAAGAAGGGTATAAACAAAGAGAAGAAATGGAAAAACGTTTTGAAGAGAGACAAAGAGAACTTGAAGAAAAAATGGAAAGACAACTTCAAGAAAGGATAGAGACTTTGTTTTTTAGAATGCAAACATCCTCAGTAAGTATGAATAATTATTAAATTCAACAACTGAAATTAATTAATGATTTTATATTATGAAAGCATGTGATTTATTTTTGCTATGAACATTTATTTTGATAGGCTGGACTATTTGTTAGTGCAACGAACATGCCGTCTGAACTTGGTCACTCAATTGGAACTTCTGCCAATAGGCTGCATTCAAGTAAGAATGATATCTTTCAACTTGTTGGCTGGTACTGATTATTTGGTATCTCATTTATTTGATAAAATGCTAATTGTTTTTACTAAAATCGAGTTTTATTCTTAATGATTTCCTTATGATGTCTTTTTTATATGAATTTTATCATGTTGTATACAACAACCATTGTGGCGATGATTTGAGGTATAATGCATCCTTTAAAATGCATACTTGAGTTGGGTTACTGGTAAGGTGTTTGTTTCTTCCAAAAATGAAGAAATTTATGTTGCTTGCCTTATTTGATATTTGGGTTCAAGTTCTGTGGCTTAATGTTCATAAGTGGATTTATGTTGTTTGCCTTGTTTCTGATCATTCAGAAAAGTCATTATTAATTGTCATCACTTTGAGATAATAAAGGAACATTAGTTTGGACCATTACACCACACGTTGCTCGTGGTTGTTTCTTCGTATGACATAATTGCTTACTTAAATTTAATATGCCTTTAACATATTGAAATTTTAATCGCAAATTTTAATATGCCAACTGTTTAACTCTTGTCATGTAGGATAATTTGCGATTACATCCAAGTACTCACCACAGACTTTCTTGAAGCTATGCACTGAAAACTTTAGTTTTGTACATATTTCGTATTTTCATAGTAAAACAGTTGGACCATTTAATTGCTTTAAGTATGAAGATTGGAAATTTTATGTTATTTGGTTTTCAATTGTTGTATAGCACTGACATTCTTGTGTTTATATCCATAGTTATTCTATGGTAATGTATATTATGTTTTGGACAATTTTAATAGTTATTCTGTAGTTACAAAAGTCAAATTGATAAATATAATTAACATAAAAAATTATATATTAGTCACTTTATTTTTGAAAATATATTTGATATTAATTTTGTTATAAAAAAATATAAAAATCTAATATTAAAAAATAATAATTGTGAGAAAATTTTTTACTAAATATTCATCCCAACAACACTTTGGGAATATATTGCCTTATGGCAACGACTTACGTCGCTGGGAAATATTTGTGGGGACCCATTACATATGGCAGTGACTTATGTCGTTGGGAAATGTTTGTCTTGAGGTAGTCACTGGAAAAACATTATTTATGGCAACGACTTTTGTTGTTGGGAAAATGTCATATGTTGCTGAGAAAATGTTTGCCTTTTGGCAACAACCTAAGTCGCTGGGAACATGCGACTTATGGCCACGACTTAAGTCGTTGGAAAATGTTAACCTTTACTAGAAGCAATGCCAACGACTTTAGTTGCTGGGAAACATTACTTATGGTAGCAACAATTATCGTTGTGACAATGTAACGTATGTCAATGACTTAAGTCGCTAGGAAAACATTACTTATGGCAGCGGCCTTAAAAGTTGTTGCAAATCTTTTCACAACAGGACTTCAGCCAGCGCTATGTAGCAACATTTGGGTCGTCGGAGAAAATTGCTTTCCCAATGACAATAAACCTTTAGCAGCAACTTTTGTCATTGGGAAAAACCTTACACCTTGTTGTGAAGGGCATAACCTAGCCATACAATGAGTTGCCTTGGGCATGGTCATGCAGCCATACAATGAGTTGCCTTGGGCATGGTCGTGCCTCATGCTTCAGTAGTCACACAACCAAGTTTCCTTAGTTAAGAATATTCAGCCCCTTTTCACTTATGGGACACCTATTAATTTGGGCTAATCCTCTTGACACACTAAAGACTTAACCTTAGAAGACAACTTTTCTATAAATACAAGAGGCATAAAGTGGGATATTTTGGAGGAGAGTTCTGAGAGCCGTCATAAAGAGATAATTAGAAAGCCTGATAAAAGATCAATGCACAAGTAGGATAGATAGAGAGCCGTCTAAAGCCATTATAGGTCTTACCCTTTATATAGCCCTTATCTTGTTTATTTCTTTTCAATATTGAACTTATTTTACCTATATATCCGGTTGGAACGCGGTTGAATTCTTAACATATATAAGTTGTAATATTTACTTGTAATTGTTAATTTGTTATATTTGTTTCTTTATGATCTGCTGCTGAAAAAGTATATCAGTCTTACCTAACTTGCACAAGAAAGCAGTTCATAGAGGTGCGCGCATTATCTATTGCTAGATAAATTCTTATCTAAACCTGAAGCATTACAGTTAGGTGCATCAAGTCAATTAAGATTTAATATTTTTATTGATCTTTGTAAAATTAATTGTATAATATAAAGATCTATAAAAATATTATATCTAGATTGATCTAATATACTCAATTTGGTGTTTCAAGTTTATGCAAAAAATTTTCCTATTGCTAATTGTTTTGGACCGTGGACTGGGATCCTACCCAAAAGCGCCAACCCGGCACATGCTCCACCTTATTCCTCCATCAACACCCCGGAAAGGACTGTAGGACCTCAGAATGCATAGCTCATGAGGATCAGGGAATCAACAGAGACTTTTGTAACTGCTAATATGAATCTCTCTTATTCTATAACCTCTCCTCTCAATAAATGACTATAACATCCACATTCCAATAATACCTGCATTGAATGCCCTGACTCCAATTATGCTCCATAAAGATCAAGCTAAATAAACCTAAAAGAGGTAACGGTTATTGAATTACTGAGACACCTTAGCACACTGTCTGACTTGAGCATCGGAGTCCTTTTTGCAGGTACCACCCCCGCTGGACCCTAACTGTGGAACGCAACTGCAGAAAGGAGGAAACTACCAAACCATACCTTCCTCAGGTATTCTTCTGAATTCGTTCAGAACATTTGGCGCCGTCTGTGGGAAACTGATAAATTACTATTCTCACGTTCGTCATGGTGAGTATAAGGCAAAATCAACGGAGAGGAAGTGCTGCGCATACTGCCCCTGCTCACGGACAGGGCCCAGCGGTTCAGCGCGACCCTTCTTCCGTCGCACCACTAGAAACCTCCGTCGTAAGGAGCAGGGCACAGTTCGGAAGAGACGCCGACGGGGACGCGAAACTTCAAAGATCGGTGAAAGCCCGGGCCCCCTCGCGAAGGATCTCTGTCCGGGATAGACTTATCTACCCCCCAACTGGAGAGAATAATGCAAATCAATATGCAAGGGTCCCAGCGCATGCCTGCTTGGGAATCCCGAACTTGGATGCTGACCATTCACATTATGAGGACAACTCGCAGTCTGGAATGATGAGGAATGAACTTCAAGAATTACTGCGCCAACAGACCTCACTGATTGACAACCAACGACGTCAGTTGGAGGAACAACATCGCCGTTTGGACAATTTAGAAAGGTTTGCACAGGCTGGCAATGAGGGTGGAAAGCGAATCGCAGTTCAAAGGAAAGTCCATCATGTCGGTGCTGAGGTCATAGAAAATAGTGACCCAGTCGCCGGCCGCCAGCAGTAATTCTCTGACACCCTAATGACGTACAGAGTCCCGAGGAACTTCAAGCCCCTGAGCAACTTAGAGCCTTACGACAGGACCACAGATCCGCAAGAACACTTGGATGCCTATACCCAGTCCATGCAGCTCTACGAGTATACCCCAAAATTGTTATGCCGTGCTTTTCCGCTCTTCCTGAAGAAGGATGCTCTTCATTGATTCGTGACCTTACGGACAAAAATTACAGGGTAGGGGGACCTCACGCAGTGATTCTTATTGTATTATACCACTGCCAAAGAACGACCGAAGTCTATTGATTCTCTATCTGGAATTCGCCAAAAGAATGATGAATCCCTGCGCAAATATATCAAGAGATTCAGTCATGCTTGTATGGGTATAGAAAACCTCGATGACAGGATAGCCCTCCATTACGCCAAAAATGGTCTACGGACTGATTCGGATTTCTTTTAGTCACTAGCTAAGAAGAAGCCGACCAGTTTAGATGAGTTCCACTTACGGGCAGACAAGTACGTTGAACTGGAAAAAATTACCAGGGCAAAAGAAAGCCTTGAGAAAGGTGAACCAGTTCAGAAAAAGAATCACAATTCCAGCCAACCCCGAGATCCCTCCAAGAGTGAGCGGTATAGGCCCAAGTATTCTGAGTATACTCCTTTGAACACCCCTCAAGAAACAATCTTGAAGGAGGTCCTTCAAATCGAGTTCCAGGATATCAAAATGCTACCACCTGTTAAAAAATAGTCCCAGAGGGATCATTCGAAGCATTGTAGGTGGCACAACAGTTACGGCCGCTCAGCAGGCCGAACCAACCCTAGTGTCTACAACGTCTACAAAATATTAAAGACCACGGCTCATTATATATCCCGATAATTCCCCTCACGGTACCAAGTACCCCGGTTAAATTGCTTAAGCTTTGTACTTCGTCTGTCTCGGCAAAGTACAGAGCTGGGGGCATGTTATACAGGGTGAGCTTTGGACTCACCCCAGTACAATATAAATTTCACAAATCAAAAATGGTCAAAGAAGTCACTTGATGATTCAATCGGATATTTTATTTCATTTCATACATCGTTATACATCAATACAAGGAGAAGGGAAACATGGGATATGAAAAGGTTAAACAGCACTGATGAGCCCGGAGGCCAACTTTTTGCTGTGTACTTTCACATCCAGATTCTCTAGAGCTCATACCGGTCTCTTCCCTGTTGAGGCTTTTTGAAAAAGTGGATTGGCTTCAAAAAATTGAAGATAACCGGAACAGGACACTGCAACAAGTTCAGGAAATTTCAGTCATACCACTCATTAGTTCCACTCACAAGGATAAAAAAAGACCGATGTGCGTCCTCTTCCGCTGAACGGAGTTTGGGTCGATCATGAAGAAGTTCATTCCACTGGAGCTAGACCAAGTTTCATGATCGTCCCAGGACGCTTGAAAGCAACCACCTCAATGGTCCCCCCAGCTTATCTAAAAGGAGGACCAAGAAGGGCTCTATTTCTCCAATTGCCTCTGTCCAACATGACAGGGACTATAGGGCTTCCTAGCGAAGAAGCATGAATTAGACTCACTTTCGTACGCTGGGAAGGAACAGAAGTATCTTCAAATATTTTGGGAAAAGCAGAAAAATGGTGGCTTTCGCAAAAGGCAAAACTTCTCTAACCTCCTCTGAACATAAGCACAGGCGTAAGAACAGCAAAACCATTTTGGAAGATAGAAGGAAAAAGGAATGATTGTACTAGGCGTGAACCTTCTGTATTTATAGAATGAGAGGCTTTGACCAACCCTACGAATCAAATCAGCTGCATTAAATGCTCTCCCTTTCCTATTGGTTACGAGAGCAACGGGTGTTTGGGAAACATTGAAACTGATCCTCTTTTAAAGGATCCTTATCTCCCAATTAAGTCAGAAGCAGCAGTTTCTAAATATAAGGATTCAGATTTCTACAAGTTTCAAAAGGTCTCGCAATAAGATCTAGACTCCAAGGAAGCAGCAAGATCCAGACTCCGGGATAAGGGGTACGGATTTACCGATTTCCAACCCCGGAGATATTCTAATACAATGGACGTCAGCCTCGGTACGAGACATCGCGAAACCTGACTCTGAAGTCAGGGCGTAACCCGTTAAGTTTTATGAAGCTAAATACCTTAGCACTTGACTATCCTATCTAAGCACCATGCTGGAGGCAACTGTTTTGGACTGTGAACCGGGATCCTACCCAGAAGGGTCAACCCGGCACACGCTCCACCTTATTTCTCCATCAACACCCCGGAAAGGACTGTAAGACCTCGGAATGCATAGCTCATGAGGATCAGGGAATCAACAGAGACTTTTGTAACTGCTTATACGAATCTCTCTGATTCTATAACCTCTCATCTCAATAAATGACTATAACGTCCACATTCCAATAATACCGGCATTGAATGCCCTGACTCTAATGATGCTCCATAAAGATCAGGTTAAGTAAACCTAAAAGAGGTAACGGTTATTGAATTACTGAGATACCTTAGCACATTGTCTGACTTGAGCATCGGAGTCCTTTTTGCAGGTACCACCCCCGCCGAACCCTAATGGTAGAACGCAACTGCAGAAAAGAGGAAACTACCAAATCATACATTCCTCAGGTATTCTTCTGAATTCGTTCAGAACATTAATCAACTGCGAATATATAAATTTAAGTACTTCAAAGAAACTAGCTAAAACAATAACATCTTATAGTTTGAAACTTTGATTAAAGAGTTAGCTTACATATTCAATTAAACTTCTGTTATTTGGGAGGGAGGGGGGGGGGGGAATTATTATGTCATTTATCAGTTTGTGAACCCAGACCTCAACCCCGTGCTAATAATTACAACCAAATATCTATATTGCGCAATTCTCATTATCCACAATTAGTTTGCCCTCCCCTTGTCTCATATTTTTTTCTTCCTTTCTGCAGTTGAAATTGAAAAGGACGAAAACCTTTGTGAATAACTGAAATCAAATATGAAGCAAACACAAAAATTCTGGTCAATCGATATGACAGTTTCTATTTAAGGTGTTTTCTGCCTTTGTTGCCTTTCTTTTTTCATTGATGACCACATAAGGGGTGACATTGATAAATGATTTATGACAAGTTGATAAAAAAGAGAGAGAATTTTCTGCTGAATTTTCAACATTTAATTAGTGAGATAGGGAAGAGAAAAAAAATGGAGACATGAGAAATTCTTAAATAGATATGATTTATCATATTTTTTAAATATTTAAATTATTATTTAATATATATATAAATTCTTTTAAATATTAATATAATTCTATGATAATTCTTATAATCTTGCACATATAAAATAATAATTTAAATACTTATGATAAGCTGTGTTAACTAAGGGTACAGAAGATTTCATTCTAGCTGGGCACTAAATATAAAAGGGTCCTTAATGAACTATCATATTCCTCAGCACGTGGAAAAATATTCTCTGCTCTAAACGACACTACTAAAATGACAACCTAAAATTATATCGTGTTCTGATATCACTTTTACTAGCGACCCTTAAGTTGTGTTTATAATAAATAAAAATAAGAAATAATTTAATTTGAATTGATTTAATTTTATTATTTTATATTTTAACTATTATGAAAAATAAATAGAGATAGTTATTAAAAATAAAGTAATTTATTTATTTTAAATTAAATTAAATTCTAATAAATCTTATTAAATTTGATAAAAATTTTAAAATAAAAAAATAAAATTTATAAAAATTTATAAATTAAATTATTTCTTATTTTTTAATATTCTAAACATAAAATTTAATTTATAAATCAAATTATTTTTATTTTTTTATATTCCAAACACATTCTACAATTTCATAGACTAAGACACTAGATTGTCTCACGAAAATTCTCTGTAAAAGGTCCCAACTTCCATATATATATGCATGTTGCAACAAGCATCACAACTCATATATTCACTTATTGTTAATTGTTGAAGTTAGGGACCTCATCTCAATCTCAAAGACCAAGTTTTCAACTCACGTGTCGTTTAAAAGGACGCGCATGATGGGCCTACATCCCCTTATTGTCAAAAATGCGGTCACGGGTCATCCCTCTTTTGGTCCCCAACCATGTCATCACACATCAGTGACATTACATGATTACATCCCAACAAAACAAAGCACAAACATCAAAATCAGAGGGTGAAGATGTATGTAGAAGGTGGGTTGGTCATGCTTAGTTCAAAGGACCATTTGGTCCACCAACCAGGTCGTTTTCAGAGAGGACCCGCCTAGCCAACCCCACTTAGCCTAAAGTGGTCAAAATCATGGATAGATGACAGACAAATAATGTGCTTTTGATTTTTGTGAATGAAATAAACTAATAAAGGACAGCCCAGAATGGGTGAGTAACCGGAGTCACATTAGAGATAAACCAATTTCATGTATCAATTTTCAACAAATAACATAAACACATCTAGTCATGTACAAGAGGAGGCACAGCCGCACAGACACTTGGTTAGGCCATCACCTGCCGTTGTTAGAGATTTTGCAATCTAGGAAGGAATCTGGCAGAGATCTTATAGGAATTGGTAAGGTAGACAATCAAACTTTGTTGTTTTACTCTGATCTAAATTGACCCAAAGTAATCGGACGTGGCATTGGGTGCTCTTGCAGTTTTCACTACATCTTGTTTGCATCATCCATGGCGTCAAGCCCCACATTGAAAGGTCCAAAGATGTTTGCAGCCTTAATAAAAAAAACTTAAGAAGTGAGACAGATTTTTTTAATTTTCCAATCTTCTTACGCAGCTTGGCAAGACAGCGAGAAATTAAGTATACATTTAAATTAACTTATTTTATGTTCAAAATAATTTATATTCATTTGATTTTTATATTATTGATTAATTTTTATAAATATATAAAAATCTTTTTCATTATTACAATAGATCCTATAAAAAAGGGTTTGTATTTAATAAAATATATATTTCGACTTTCTTGTATTAAAACTTTGGCTCATAAACACAGAAGTATTGTACGCGTTTTTGAAAAGATTAGGGTTAGAAAAATTATTAGAAGAATTCTTTCTTTCATCTTTTCAAGAGCTTCTTCTACTTTGCAAATTTATATAGAGGTCGGATTTGATATTTGAATATTATTTTCAACAACAATTTGGTCAATCATAAATGATTGGTTATGATACTTTTTGAAAAGACAACATTATTTTTCCAAAAATAAGTATTACAAAACATGTTCTAAGGCTAAGGTTATGTTTAGATTGATGAAAAATGATAAAATACTGGGAAATAGAATGAAATGATATTAATTGCCATTGTTTGAATTGTTTAAAAAAGGATGGAAAAATAATTAATAAAATCAGTTTTTATATTCAATTTCATGTGCTAACCACCATAGAATAATATATTATAAATTGATTTTATCATATTATATTTTACTAGCAGCCTCTAATTCTTAATTGTCAGGTTTTTTTTTTTTAATTTTGCTTCAAATTAAATCTTAAATTAATGTTTAATCAAGCAGAATTAATCTCTATTATCAAAGAAATTTATTCCTTAATTTTATTATATATTATGTTATGTTATTGATTGATTTACAAACCAATAATATATGTGTGTTTGGGGGCGGGAATCCACAATTTAATGTGCATGGTGTCACAGCCGAAATTGCGAAGTAAAATGACAACTAAGGGTGTGTTTGTTTTAGGTTAGATTAGTATTTTTTTTTAAAAAATTTGTTGTAATAATATTTAATTATGTTTAGTAAAATTAATTTTAATTTTTGTACGAAATTCAATATAAAATAAAAAAATTTTAAAGCTAATTTTTATAATATTAAAGATTGAAGTTTATGATTTTAATTTATAGATTATTCCTTACACTTTGATATGTAAATATTATTTTATTCTCAATTAAATAATTTTTTTAATTATTTTATACATATTTTAGTAATTTAATGTATAAAAATAATTCTTTTTTATATTATCTAAATGGATCAAATTAACTTAAAATCATTTTTTAGTTAATGCATCTAAACATAAAAATGTATCGATAATAATCGATTATAACAAAAAAAATTTATATAATAATCGATTACTAAGTATAATCAAATTTTTACAACTTTTCTAAACACACACTAAATTCAAAAATTAGAACTTGCCATCAATTTTTATTTGAATTAGGAAAAACTTGAAAAACTTAAGAAAAATTACAAATTGATTACGTTACAAATATCGGATTCAAGAGTTTAATTATACACAGAGAAGAGTAGAGACTTAATTTCACTATACCTCTAATACATCTATTCTAAAATAATTATCCTAAATTAAGTATACAAATTATTAATAATTTTTAAATATATATTTTACTCCTTAAAAATAAAGCTAAATTGAGAAACAAAATTAATTTTTACTTTGACTTGCGCTCCTACGTAGTTTAGTCTTTTTAAAATTATAAAAAATAAAACAAATGAACATATGAGAAAACTAATATAATTGTAAACTTTTATATAAACTTTTGGCTTACCACTACTCAAAATTATAAAAAAATTAATAATTTTTTTTAAATAAAACAAAACATATTTTCAAAACTTTTTTTTTTTAGTTTTGAAAGCTAAAAATGATGCTCTAAAAATTTTGAAAGGCTTAACGATTACATAGATTTAATGGACAAAAAATTTGAAAGCTTAAAGCTTTCTAAAATAATGCTCAACTATCATATTATGAGCAAACAACTTTTTATAAAGATTAAATTAAAACTTTTAATCTCTTTCATCAAATTATTCTAACATGATTCAATAGTAAAAAAAATGATTTTTAACAAGTTAAATCCGACGCATGAGTACCCTTAATCTTAACCATTTATATTAAATTTGAATTTTAATTTATTTATTATTAAAAATCTTTTTATCTAATTTCTTAAATAATATAAATTAAAAAATATATATTTTAAAATATAATATAAAACACTTACTTAACTCTCTAGATTCAATCAGATGAATGTTTCATATTTCATGAGTTCATGTTCGGTCCACGTTTAACTAATAAGGTAGATAAAAGGTGAGAGATAAAAAAAACAATAGAATAAAAGTGTAATAATAAAAAGGATAGAGTGAAAATGAAAGAGTAAAAATGAGTACGTAAGGAAGGAAGAGACCAACATCGTTTAAAAAAGAGAAATTTTGTGGAATTAGTGAGTTACATATAATGACGTGTTACTTTAATTGAAAGAGCAATTCCTTATTCTTTCATTTTTGTATTAAAATATTATTAAACTTGACTTTTTTGAATATAATGTGATGTGATGTGTACTTGATTAATGGAAAAGAACAATTCGATCTTGTTCTTTCACTTTTTTGACTTTGCAAATTAAAAAGTAACTTCAAGTTACTCTTTATATGACGTGACAAAAAAAATATAAAATTTCTTATCAACGTGACAAAAAAAATTATAAACTGATAAATAATTTTAAAATTGTTTCAATTTAATAAATATTTTATAAAATTACCCTAATTTAGTCTAAAACCCCAAACACCAAATATAAATATATGTATTCACACCAAATAATGATTATCTATTAGAAAAACTCCTAATAATTTTTTATCCAATTTTAATATTCGTATTATTAATAATACACATATTTTTTATAATATTTTTAATATTATTTATTATATTTATTTTTTTATTATTTTCTTTCACTTAATTGTAATTATGCATATAGGATATGAAAAGTGATATTAAAAAAAAAGATGTTTTTACATCATCTTTGTTTTTCATCTGTCCTATTTGTCCGAAAAGTTTTGCAAGTACATAACTTATTTAATTATTTTTGGATAATCAATAAAATTATATTGAACATGCGTTGAGTACATAAAAAGAAGGGAAAAAAGTTGAAATCAAAACTCCTCTAGAAGAATGGGATAAAACTTTGGTAGCCACATACGTAATGATTTTTTTATTAGAATGATTTTAATAGAAATGATAATATAAATAATTCAACAGTCATTTTTTTATTTTTTAGCATATTATTATATTAATTCTGATATTTTTATCATAAATAATATATATATATATATATATATACATATATTTTTTTTTATTTTATTTAATATTATTTATTATATTTATTTATTATATTTTTTCTTAATCATATATTCTTAAAAAATATGTATAATACTTATAACTCTAAAAAATATAAAATCATCTTTTTCTTTATTATATTCAACAATTATTGAGTTAGTCTCATTCATCCATATATCTAATAATTAGTACATTAAGTTCAATATGAAAAATAGATTATTTTATGAAAAAACCAACAACCTATATTAATAAATGAAAATAAAATAATTTGGTTTTGAAAAAACTAATTACCTTTGACAGGCATGGCAATTGTAGTAGGCATGCTATTGTTTGTTGGAAAAAGATAATTTTATATTTTTTTAGAGGTATAAATATTGTGTATATATTTTTTAAAGATGTATAATTAAGAGAGAAAGTAATAAAAATAAATAAATATGATAAATAATATTAAGTAAAATATGAAAAGAGATATATATATATATTATTTGTAATAAAAATATTAAAATTATTATTTTCTGTGTCACACTTTACATTGTCGACATGCTAAAGTCGAACAAACTGCTATTAATACAGATAATTTTATCCATAGAAAAATGAAAATACAGATAATTTCTACCAATAAAATACAGATAAATAAATTAGGTGGCAATGCGCTCTAGTTATATTGCTATACACATAACAATTATATTCAATGTGCTTTATAGCTGTGTTGCTATTCCAATGCATTTTTGTTAGTATTTAAAATTTCTCGTTCAAAAATATATACAGAAAACAATTTGACGTTGAAAGACATGAGTAAATAGTTAGTGAACACTGCATAATATATATATTTGTCTTTTTTGGCTTAGGGGCCAGTGTCTACTTTAGGCCAGTAGAACCAACTCTGGCAGTGAACAGGTGTATTCATGCCTACCACTGAGCTACGAACCCGTTGGAAGGTGGACAGGTGTAGACAGCTTTTTTGCCGAAACCATACTGCATGTTTGGCGTTTGCCATGTTCCGGTAGAAAAAAGAAAAAGAAAAACGGGTCTTATATACAGATACAGGGACATTCTTATTGTTACTTGTTAGAATAGTAAATTTTTGTTATTTTATATTATTGAATATATGTGGGTTAACTCTTAACTGTGTTTTCTGCTTTAGCTATACGTTCAAGATTATAATTGAAATGTAAACGTTCAATAGAGAAATTTTTTTATTTTAAGAACACCTAAACTAAAATATCTCCTCATATAAATGTTACATTCAGCTATGTATGTACTATATGTTGATACCCAATTTTGTCCATAAAATTTTTTATACTTAATTACAATATTTAAAAAAAAAAAAAGAAAATTTGAAAAAAAGGGGGCATTGCATGCCTGCACACGTAAAGGAGAATGCATTAAATGCATTGAGGCGACAAAGGAAAAAAAAAGAAAAGGTTCGATAAAGGAGGATGGGGGGGCTCAACGTAGGAGGCTCACGCAAAAAAAAAAAAGAAGGAAATGTCGGGGAGAAATGATGAAAGAGTGGAGGTATTTAAAAGGAAAGAAAGCATCGAAAAATGGGGGGACCTTCATCATTTTTCGGAGGAACCATTTTTTCAAAGATCGGGACCACGGAACTCTCAACCTTTCACCACCCATCAAACCACCCCAAAAAGACCCTCATCTTCACCGAACTCCCATATACTGAAGCCAAACCGTGGCCACCCACAACAACCAGATCCATCATTCCATCACCTTCACCCAAAACCCACAAACACAACCTCTGCCAACCAAAACACCACCCAACCGTGACCTCCAACCACCATCACCATCTTTCCCAAGCTTCCTCCCGTAACCATCTTCACCAACACCTGATTACCTTCTTCAAGCCTCTGTCAGAAACTTCCAATAGCCCAGCCAACAGCAACCCATTACCATCTTCACCATCTCCTTCCTTCAACCACTAAAACACCACCCAAACTGTAACGACCATTCTCTAACCTTCAACACAACCCAAAACAGAATCTCCAACCATTCATCCTCACCCAAACCAAACCGAAAAACACCCTTCAAGCCACTCACTTAATCTCTAACCACCCAAGTAACCTCAACCCACCTTCAACAACCAACAACAACCACCAACCACAAACTCCATCACCCATAACCTCCACTCCAAAGACCTCTCTACCTTCACGTCCAACCCACCGACAAACCACTCTACTACTATTCATCATCTTCCTCCACATAAACCCTTCATCACCTCACTTTCATAACCCCACAAACCGACCGTCGGACCCCCAAACACCATCATATCCTCACCTCCCATTCGACCGTCGAACTCCCCATGCTTGGCCTTCAACCAACTTCACAAACACCATCATATCCACATCCTTCCCTTTCCTCGGCCGTCGAACCCAAGTACCGGGATCCATCATACCTTTAACAAATGACCGTCGAACCCCACGAACCACACCATAATTCCCTCTACCGACCGTCGAACTACATCACCGACCTTCACCTCATTCGACCGTCGAACCACACCACTACTATCCCATCACCGACAACCCATCCAAACCTTCACACTATCAACCAAACTCCATCTCACCGACCAACTTCACCGACACCCTCACCGTCGAAACCCAAGAAGCCAGATCCTTCCCCTCAACCAACCGACCGTCGGACCCCCAAACTCCACCATATCCGACGGTCGAACCATCCAATCTCCCTAAACCGACCGTCGAACTTCACCAACACCAGTCACATCCTCTCGCCGACACCCTAAGCCGACCGTCGAACTCAAAACACCAGATACATCATACCCCCGCACTCGACCGTCGAACTTCCAGATCCCTCTCCTCACCCGACTGTCGAACTTCCAGCTCCCTCTCCACACTCGACCGTCGAATTTCCAGCTCCTTCTCCGCACCCGACCGTCGAACTTCCAGCTCCCTCTCCACACTCGACCGTCGAACTTCCAGGCTCCTCTCCGCACTCGACCGTCGAATTTCCAGATCCTCTCCTCACTCGACCGTCGGATCTCACCAGATCTTTCTCTCGCATCCGACCGTCCAATTTCGAAGCTAAATTCTCCGCACCACCGTCGAATCTCGGGGTCCAAACCCTCCCCAAACGTCCTCAGGTATGTACTCGATATTGTTACCCAAGTTTTCAAGCCCTCTTTCCTTTAAATTGAATTGTTGATTTTATTGAGTTTGAATTTGATTCACGTGGGTCTTTGTCCATTTCATATTAAGGCAAAAATGATACACTTGTTTGGTAAAAAAAAAGAGAGAAGGGTAAAAGAAAAAAAAAAAAAAAAAATCTTTTGATCCATGCAATGACCAATGATGATGATTGAGTAGTGAATACTACCTTCAATATCATTCGGATCATAAGGGTTTATTGAGTAGCCTAGTGCTAACTTGAATCCTGTGCAAGAATGGATTCACTCTCAAATAAAATCTTTTTTTAAAATAAAATCAACCAACCCACACTTATTTTATAAAGAACTACGTGACTTTGAGTTCCTCATTGCACCCGAGGATACGTAGGAGCAGAATCTCTATTCTGTCAAGCCCAAAAAATAAATTTTCATGATTTGGTTGTTTCTTTTATTTCTTTCCAAAAAATGAGAAAAATAAAAATAATTACAAAGTCTTTTGTTTAAAGGGGTAAAAATAAATATATTTGAGATTATTAAATTTTGCACAACTAACATAAGGTACCGTTCTTGGAGCAGGCAAGATAAGTGCTAACACCTTCCCTATCTATGTCGACTCCTGGACTCAAACTCATTTTCAAAAGACCAGGTTTTCCTAATTTAAAGGTTTTTCTAATGTTTTCCTAACTTAAATAAACATTGGTGGCGACTCCATTGATTTTATATATTTTTCGGTCGTCCGTCATGATCCGGTTGCGGCAATTGGCGACTCAATCGGGATCTGCAGAGAGTCGAACTGTTGTTGTTAGTTGTGCAAATTTTTAATAATCTTTTATTTATTTATTTTACCCTCTTTGTCTTTGTTTTCTTTTTCTTATTTGTTTGTAAATATATTTTATTTAGTACTTTTATGTAAATATCTGATAGCATGTATATGGTGACTTGTATATATATTTTGTACTTAATTGTTAAAACCCTAGGGTAGACGATTGCTGGCTGGCTGTTATATATATGTTTTGCAGGTTAGGGGTAGTTTTATCTTTTAAGTTTTTGTACAGGTTTTTATGCTCCTTCACACACGTCACTATCACTTACCTCACACACTTTTGGGCTCTATACCCGAGTCTGTGCGAACCCGAGGAGTAGGAGGGGTCTCGACTTTTGTTATTGAGGAGCTTTATGCTCACTTGACATTTATCGAGACACCACTCAGATTGTTACCAGCATCATGAACTAGTCATATTGAGAGGGTTTATCCCTACTTGTGATTAATTCATGAACTGGGTCCTTATCTTTCGAGATAGGGGCAATCTGGGGGCCATGACGACTTTCTAGAAGATAGATCCGTCCTGAAAAACCTTGCACTGATAGAATGAACATAATGACATAGAAGCTTTAGAGTCATCCATCTCCTTAGGTTGCACCTCAGTAGGACACAAATGGAGCATACTTTTTGCTTTACCTATCCCTTATGTCATTCATTCATGCATCTTTTTTGGGTAAAAAAAAAAAAAATTCAAAAAATACATCATATAGCATCTTCATTCCTAGCATTTTTCCATTATTCATCTATCTTTCATGTCATTCATTCTTGCTTAAAAAAAAAAAAAAAAAAAAAAGGGATATATCATTTTGCATTTTCATTACATTCTTAGCATTCATAAAAAAGAAAAAAATATCATCTTGCATTCTCATAACATTCCTAACAAAAAAACATCATCCTGTATTTTTATAGCATTCTTAGCATTCAAAAACAAAAGAAAAATATACAGTATCTTGCATTTTCATGGCATTCTTAGCATAAAAAAAAAGGGGGGATACATTATCTTGCATTTGCATTACATCCCCATAAAAAAATATCATCTTGCATTTTCATCGCATTCTTGACTCTAAAAAAGGAAAAGAAAGAAAAAGATACATCATTTTGCATTACCATGACATTCATAGCATTCTTTTTAAAAAAATAAAAAATAATAATAAATTCATTTGCATAATATTTTGCATGCATGCATGTTGCCAATTTTGTTCAGTCAATGTTGATAATTGCATATTCACATCATGTTTCACCAAGCAAAAATGGGCGCTATAATGAAAAAATTGCTTCCGCAACACCCTTACAGGATCATTCCCAGGCTAAGATCATGGATGAAATAAATCAAACTCAAGAGTTGAAGGATGAGGTGAATCAGCTCAGAGAACAAGTGTCCAAGATGATGGAGATGCTACAGTCCATGGAAAATAGAAGGAGCACAAATGGAAATCCCTCAGTGGCAAACAAGGGGCATCCGACCACACCTCCTCACCTGTCTGGTTTCTCTCCAACCCCTCTGCATTACCAAGGCTTCAATCCTCAAGGAGTTGTAATGCCAATCACTACTCAACCCTCAGTCACCAGTTCTCAAGAAATCCAAGTGCCACCCTTCCCTCCTTATGGCTTCCATCCCAGCTATGTACCATCATTAACCACCAATCCCCCTGATAATAGCATGCCAACAGTGACACCGAATTCAAACCGGTTGAACTTTACCCAAACTCAAGTCACTCGGCTGAATGCTAATGGAACCCATGCCTGACACCCATTCCCTTTCTTCATCCCACCATATGGCTTCCTTCCAGCTTTGTAGCACCATGGGTTGCTAATTCCCTTGACAGTGGCATGCCTGCTTGAACTCATTGAGCACAATCCAACCATATGCCCATTACCCAGGTACCAGTGGAACTCCACCAGTACAACATTTTGTCCCCACTGTCATGCCTCACTACCCATTGAATTCTTTTACTGAAAATCCTCAGTTCAAAAAGAGGTTTGAAACTTTGGAAGAGAGAATACGGGTCATTGAAAGAGCAGGTTGTTATGGCCTCAAGGATGCTACTGAGCTTTGTCTTGTCCCGACGTTGTCATTCCCCAAAGTTTAAGGTCCCGATTTTGATAAATATAAGGGGATTACTTGTCCAAAGAATCACTTGACAATGTACATTCGCAAGATGGCTTCACAAGCTCACGATGACAAACTGTTAATCCATTTCTTCCAAGACAGGTTTAAGCTGGGCGCACTTCAAATTGGTACACACAACTTGAGCGTGTCCACATAAGGAGTTTCAAGGATTTAGTGATGCCTTTGTAAAGCAAGATATAAATACAACATTGACATGGCACCGGATAGAATGCAACTACAAAGCATGTCTAAAAAGATGGTGAGACCTTCAAGGAATATGCTCGAGAGGTGGAGGGAAATAGCTGCACAAGTAGAACCCCTTTGTCGAAAAAAGAGATGGTTGCTATGTTCATCGATACACTTTGCGCGCCATTCTATGATCATATGATTGGAAGTGTGTCGTAATTTTTCGACATCGTGGTAATTGGTGAAATGATTGAAAGGGAAATGAAAAAGGGAAGACTGCACCAAATGAATGACGGACAGGCAAGTATGAAGAATGTTGAACCGGCTGAGGGTGGACTTCAAGTCGAATGAGTTAAAAGGGACTTCAGAAAAACTCATGGACTACAACGGTTACCTAAATCACCAAGCATTGTCAGAGGTTTCTACACATCTGCAATAGGAACGAATGTTTACAATGGTTGATCAGGGGTAACCTTAGAAAGTTTGACAAAGTGGTGATTCAGTTTTCTAACTGTCAAGAATGAACTGTACCCTAAAGTCCGCTAGCACTGGGAAATTTTGAGCGACTAGTATTCTGATTTGTTTACTAAGTTGTTGCCATGAAATGATGGTTTAATTGTACTGACCCCAAGCTTGTTCAATTATTAAAACCATTTGGGTTTTTGAATTTATGTAAACTTGCTTGAAGCATTAATGTGATGGATTTGTGTGGATCTCAATTTACCTTGTTTCATTTTCCTATGTTCTTGACACTCATGTTCTTGCCAGATCTTTCCTTTTCTTCCCTTTACTTGCCTTCTTTTAGGTCGAATCCCATAGGACTCTCATTCTGAAAAAATTTGTGGTCATAAGGCCTATGTGTGCAGGTGTTCTTCGCCAAAAAAAAAAATAATAATAATAAAAAAATAAAGAAAAAATAAAGGGAGCAAATAAATAATTACGTGGTGTGTATTATCCTTTTGTCTCTAAATTAAATTTTTTGAAAATGAGCAATCAAAATTTGAAATGAAGATTGGCCATCTTTCTCTTTCTCTCACAAGAAATTCATCTTGCCATTATCCTTCGTTATCCTATTTTTGAGCTTGAAAGTTTCCTTCAATAAACCCTGGACAAGGATCACCCCTACACTAGGGGATGACACAAAATAAAGGTTGATTGTCATGATGATTATTTTGAAGTATAAAAGAAAAAGGAAGAAAAGGCGAAAGAGGCGGAAAGTAAAAGGAATTGACAAAGTTCAAGTTTGAACATGAATAAAAAAATGGAGAACAACAAGAGAAAAGTGTGCTTGAAAGTGCAAATGCAATTGACAAAGTTTAAGTTTGAGTAAGGATCCTTGGTCCCACTTAACCTTTAGGCACTTGTTTGAGCCTTATATCTTTCTTTTCATAACCCCTAACCTCAGCCACATTACAAGCCTTAAAAAGTCCAATCTGATCAATGAGTGATTGCTTTTATTTTCACAAGTTTTAATTTCGAGACAAAAAGTTATGAGTTAGTTCTTTGCTCCAAAAAAAAAAAAAACTCGTTAGGCTGAAAACCCGCAAGGGCGGTCTAAAAAAAGAAGATAAGACAAAAAAGAGTAACTTACACTGGGGCAAATTTTTTTACCCTGTTCAAATTGACCCTACACTGGAGCAATTTTGTTTTTTTCTTTAGCTCGACTTGGCCTCTACTGGGGCAAATCTTTTGATTCAATCTGGCTCTACATTGGGGTAAGTCTCTGTCCTGTGCAATTCAACTCTAAACTAGGGCAAATCTTGGTTCAATCCGGCTCTACATTGGGGCAAGTCTCTACCCTATTCAATTCGGCTCTAAACTGGGGCAATTTGTCTAGTTTTATTTGGCCTTACTCTGAAAAAAAAAACTCAAGTTCCCCACTGGGACAAATTCTGTTCTCAAATGACATACACTGAGTCAATTTCATTTGATACCATACACAGAGGCATATTCTTGTAGATACCTGATAAAACAATGGTCATGATGTCCAGTTGTCAGGTAAAGATCAATCCCATCCAAACTGGGTCCAAAAAGCAAAAAAAAAGAAAAAAAAAAGCAAAAAAAAAAAACCTCTTGACTACTAGTGTTTTTATCCTTTGTAAATGTCCTTCGTGTAGTCATGCTCCCGAAATCAGTCAAAAAAGGTCACTCGAGTAGTAAATCTCTTTCATGTTGTACTTTTGAATCCATGCATATCTAGTACATGATGCTTCAGGTTGGGTGAATATGAGCACAATAGTACAATTTAACCATCTGATGGTAGCCTCTTGATGAACAACTCAAGCCAAAGGAGTCCTAGAGTTTCAATCGATGAAGGAAATGACATCCTCAGCGGCTAATTCATATTGAAGTATGTCCGGTGGAAATAGGAACTTTTGGGGGAAGAAAGTCACAAGCTTCTACACGAGCCATATTTAATGAAAAGATATTCAATAATGATCCCTCTTGAATATGAGTTTGGTTGGACAAAGTTTTCCAAGAAGCGTTTAGTTCCTCAAGTACATTCATTTCTTTGGCTCATGACCCATTGAACAAATTCTTGGGCTCAAGGCCCACTTCATGAGTTTTTAGGCTCAAGGCCCATTGCATAAAGTTTTCTGGCTCGAGGCCCTTTAAGTGTTGATGAAAAAAAAAGGGATGACTAGACAAATCATAAGGCCAATCAACAATTTTTGCTGTTCAATCGCGATCCTGCTGTGGGAAAAAGTCCTTAAGGGTTGCGGAACCAAAGCAAAAAAAAAAAAAAACAAAAAACAAAAACAAAAAAACAAAAAATTATGCACCCATTGTTCATGAGAATTCTTACAGTAAGGCATTCATTGCATCACCATACATCCATTGCATCATGCATCATTTCTAGCATCACATGCATTGTCCTCAGGCATCACATGCATTGTACTCAGGCATCACATGCATTGTACTCAAGCATCACATCCATTGCATCATCATCCATTGCATCATGCACCATCTCTAGCATCGCATGCATTTACAAAATCATTGTCTTTTAGTTTCGGGTCCCCGTGCCGTTGTCTTTTAGTTTCGGGTCCCCGTGCACCGTTGTCTTTTAGTTTACGGGTCCCCTGCACTGTTGTCTTTTAGTTTCGGTCCCCGTACCCACTATCTTTTAGTTTCGGGTCCCCGCACCCATTGTCTTTTAGTTTCGGTCCTCGCACCCATTGTCTTTTAGTTTCCGGGTCCCCTGCACCGTTGTCTTTAGTTCTGGGTCCCGTACCCATTGTCTTTTAGTTTCTGGGTCCCCGTACCGTTGTCTTTAGTTTCGGGTCCCCGCACCATTGTCTTTTAGTTTCGGGTCCCCGTACTCCGTTGTCTTTTAGTTTCGGGTCCCCAGTACTTTGTCTTTTAGTTTCGGGTCCCCGTGCAGACTTGTCTTTTAGTTTCGGGTCCCCGTGCCCGTTGTCTTTTAGTTTACGGGTCCCCGTACTGTTGTCTTTTAGTTTCGGGTCCCCGTACCCACTATCTTTTAGTTTCTGGGTCCCCGTACCCGTTGTCTTTTAGTTTCCGGGTCCCCGCACCCATTGTCTTTTAGTTTCTGGGTCCCTGTACCCATTTGCTTTTAGTTTCTGGGTCCCCGTACCCATTTGTCTTTTAATTCCTGGGTCCCCGTACCCATTTGTCTTTTAATTCCTGGGTCCCCGTACCCATTACCTTTTAGTTTCCGGGTCCCCGCACCCATTGCCTTTTAGTTTCCGGGTCCCCGTACCCATTGTCTTTTAGTTTCCGGGTCCCCGCACCCATTGCCTTTTATTTTCTGGGTCCCCGCACCCGTTGTCTTTCTTTTTGGGTCCCCGTACCCATTGCTTTTTAGTTTTTGGTCCTCGTACCCATCGCTTCCAAAGCAAGCAGAGGCCTTGGGCCCGTCACCTTTTTCTTTTCTGTCAAGCTTCAGTGGATACCCGACTCCGCAAGTTTTGTGCCTTTTCTGTTTAAGTTTCGACAAGTTTCAATGGTACTGACTCATAAACTTTCTACCTCATTTAATGTCCATTCTTTTCGCGTCAATACGCTTTCCTTAAAAAAAAAAAAAAAGTGAAAATTTTCATGGACAAAATTAAATCAATTCCTTTGCTTCCCATTTATGTTAAATGTAAAGCAAAGGGGGGCAGCTGTTGATACCCAATTTTGTCCATAAAATTTTTTATACTTAATTACAATATTTAAAAAAAAAAAAAAGAAAATTTGAAAAAAAGGGGGCATTGCATGCCTGCACACGTAAAGGAGAATGCATTAAATGCATTGAGGCGAAGAAAGGAAAAAAGAAAGAAAAGGTTCTGATAAAGGAGGATGGGGGGCTCAACGTAGGAGGCTCACGCAAAGGAAAAAAGAAGGAAATGTCAGGGGAGAAATGATGAAAGAGTGGAGGTATTTAAAAGGAAAGAGCATCAGAAAATGGGGGGGACCTTCATCATTTTTCAGAGGAACCATTTTTTCAGCATCAGGACCACGGAAACTCTCAACCTTTCACCACCCATCAAACCACCCCCAAAAAGACCCTCATCTTCACCAGAACTCCCATATACTGAAGCCAAACCGTGGCCACCCACAACAACCAGATCCATCATTCCATCACCTTCACCCAAAAACCCACAAACACAACCTCTTCCAACCAAAACACCACCCAACCGTGACCTCCAACCACCATCACCATCTTTCCCAAGCTTCCTCCCGTAACCATCTTCACCACACCACTGATTACCTTCTTCAAGCCTCTCGTCGAGAAACTTCCAATAGCCCGACCAACAACAACCCATTACCATCTTCACCATCTCCTTCCTTCAACCACTAAACACCACCCAAACTGTAACGACCATTCTCTAACCTTCAACACAACCCAAAACAGAATCTCCAACCATTCATCCTCACCCAAACCAAACCGAAAACACCCTTCAAGCCACTCACTTAATCTCTAACCACCCAAGAACCTCAACCCACCTTCAACAACCAACAACAACCACCAACCACAAACTCCATCACCCATAACCTCCACTCCAAAGACTCTCTACCTTCACGTCCAACCCACCGACAAACCACTCTACTACTATTCATCATCTTCCTCCACATAAACCCTTCATCACCTCACTTTCATAACCCCACAAACCGACCGTCGGACCCCCAAACACCATCATATCCTCACCTCCCATTCGACCGTCGAACTCCCGTATCGGCCTTCAACCAACTTCACAAACACCATCATATCCACATCCTTCCCCTTTCCGACCGTCGAACCCAAGTACCGGATCCATCATACCTTTAACCGACCGTCGAACCCCACGAACCACACCATAATTCCTCTCACCGACCGTCGAACTACATCACCGACCTTCACCTCATTCGACCGTCGAACCACACCAGCCTACTATCCCATCACCGACAACCCATCCAAACCTTCACACTATCAACCAAACTCCATCTCACCGACCAACTTCACCGACACCCTCACCGTCGAAACCCGAAGCCGGATCCTTCCCCTCAACCAACCGACCGTCGGACCCCCAAACTCCACCATATCCGACGGTCGAACCATCCAATCTCCCTAAACCGACCGTCGAACTTCACCAACACCAGGTCCACATCCTCTCGCCGACACCCTACTAGCCGACCGTCGAACTCAAAACACCGGATACATCATACCCCGCACTCGACCGTCGAACTTCCCGGATCCCTCTCCTCACCCGACCGTCGAACTTCCAGCTCCCTCTCCACACTCGACCGTCGAATTTCCGCTCCTTCTCCGCACCCGACCGTCGAACTTCCAGCTCCCTCTCCACACTCGACCGTCGAACTTCCAGCTCCCTCTCCGCACTCGACCGTCGAATTTCCAGATCCCTCTCCTCACTCGACCGTCGGATCTCACCAGATCTTTCTCTGCATCCGACCGTCCAATTTCAGAAGCTAAATTCTCCGCACCCGACCGTCGAATCTCAGGGTCCAAACCCCTCCCCAAACGTCCTCTGGTATGTACTCTGATATTGTTACCCAAGTTTTCAAGCCCTCTTTCCTTTAAATTGAATTGTTGACTGCCTATTGAGTTTGAATTTGATTCACGTGGGCTGCTGTCCATTTCATATTAAGGCAAAAATGATACACTGTTTGGTAAAAAAAAAGAGAGAAGGGTAAAAGAAAAAAAAAAAATAAAAAATCTTTTGATCCATGCAATGACCAATGATGATGATTGAGTAGTGAATACTACCTTCAATATCATTCGGATCATAAGGGTTTATTGAGTAGCCTAGTGCTAACTTGAATCCTGTGCAAGAATGGATTCACTCTCAAATAAAATCTTTTTTTAAAATAAAATCAACCAACCCACACTTATTTTATAAAGAACTACGTGACTTTGAGTTCCTCATTGCACCCGAGGATACGTAGGAGCAGAATCTCTATTCTGTCAAGCCCAAAAAATAAATTTTCATGATTTGGTTGTTTCTTTTATTTCTTTCCAAAAAATGAGAAAAATAAAAATAATTACAAAGTCTTTTGTTTAAAGGGGTAAAAATAAATATATTTGAGATTATTAAATTTTGCACAACTAACATAAGGTACCGTTCTTGGAACGGGCAGTATAGGGTGCTAACACCTTCCCTATCTGTAATCGACTCCCGGACTCAAACTCATTTTCAAAAGACCAGTTTTCCTAATTTAAAGGTTTTTCTAATGTTTTCCTAACTTAAATAAACATTGGTGGCGACTCCATTGATTTTATATATTTTTCGGTCGTCCCGTCGCGATCCCGGTTGCGACACTATATTATTACAAAATACAAAAGAACTAAAATTGAAGCTGTTCTGAATCGGATTTAGATAGTACCTGAGGTAGGCATGTAACGGTAATTTTTTATTCGAGCAGCAGCTGAGCGTATTACACAGAGGGGTGGGTACCTGCAAAGGGACTCCAACGCTCAAGTCAGACAGTGTCCAAAGAGGCTTAAGAGTTTGGGTTAAAGGTTACCTTCTTAGGATGGCACAACCATGTATTTATAGAGCGTATACAGAATCCTAATAGGATCTTTACTGAATGCAGGTAATTTAGGATTAGTATCCTGATAAGGATCATCTTTCCATTATTATAGGATACGTCCCTGTAAATCTGGGATTAAGATATGGAAAGTGTCTAACCATCAAAGATATCTATAAATCCTATAATATCGTAAGTTGATGATTGGCAGTTACGAATATTTAGGGATTCATCCTCTGCGTGAATCTATCAACCACGATGTCATGTCCCAACACTGCTTGAGGGTCGTAATCCGTGGTCCGGAATACGTTGTGAGTCTTCCTCTACGTCAGCCAGGCGGAGTCCGGTAATGTGCATGCCGGGTTGATCCCATAGAGCGAGATCCCGGATCACAGTCCAGAACAGTTGCCCCCAGCTTGACTCTAGGATGAGACAGACCAGAGTTAAGTTTAGAACAGATCAACCATCATATGGCTAACATGGTAATTCGACGAATAGGTGTTAGACCCCGGGTTATTACCGATGTCCTCGTCCTATTCAGTTATGAGTAAAGATTTCTGCTCCCAAGTAAGAGTACTAGGAATTCCTGCAGATATGTTCAACATAAATTCTGAACGCAATCTCTGGTGGTAACAAACTGCGATTCTCTAGGAAACTGATACTTGGGCTTTATTGGGGAGTAGTGATTCTTTAATTCCCAATGTCAGTTTCATATGGATTTTCTCAACTGCTCCCTATCTTTGTGACCAACCAGAGATTAGAAGCATTTTTTCAGCTGACTTCATGGGATCAGGTCACCTTTTACGGGACTAATCAGAATCCCTCATGCATGTTATAAGTAGAGAATACTTCTTCGTGAGCTAGCATTCCCTTCTTTTTCATTCTCAAATAGAGATTATTCCTTCCAAGACAGTGAGTGTTGTTCTTTCTTCATTTCCCATTTTTGTGAAGAGAGTTTCATCATCTGCAGAGATTATACTCTTATTTTTTTCAAAGTTCTTGAAGATATTTGATCTTCCCCGAGCGTTTTCTCCTCTTGACAGTGGCCTTTCTTTCTTGGCGTAAAACTGGGTTGCTATGCATTTAGAGAGGCGGAAGCCTTTCTCTCCTGGCATACACGACAGTGTGTGATCCAATGTGTTGCCAGGATGAGACAATGCCTTTGTCTACTATTGCATGGGGACCCGACGAGGCACACCGTTCCTCTTTCCATCTTCTTGGTGGGCTATTTGAAAGCACCTGGCCGGTCTTCTTCGTAGTAACGGCTGGATATGCAAGGATGCCAAGTCGAAGGAAGCGAGGACCCCCTTGGAGCAAACAGGGGTGGTCTGCTTTCTTTGACTTGCTTTCAAGGAAGCAGCGGGTATCCGCTTCTGCCGTTATTCATTGAGAAGATGGGAGAGGAACGAGTGAGCGGAGGATTTCTACTTCGGAGTGGCTTCAGTCTGTTCCGGGGTGGAAAGGCCACTGTAGCTGCTCTGTAACTTGAGGCAACTTGGAATGGTTGATGCCGGCAGAGGATTCTTCAGCTAGAGAGGTCGTACCCCTTCCAATAAGCGAGAAAAGATTTCAGTCTTTAGTTGCATCGCAAAGAAGCAGTGCAAGGAACTTTGGTATTTTCTCTGAGATTATGATCTCGGTTTGCCAATGTTCTTCAAATCCAATCTACTTTTTCAAGAGACCGAGGTTTGGAGATGTGGATGGGGTATGATTCAGGCAGTCAGAGATGTTTGCCCCCTTTCCCGGGATATCTTTATACATTCCATGTCTTAATATTTTCTTTTTCCTCTTTTTCGGATGTATGACGATGTATGGAATGAAGATGATTCAATAGGCTTTACCTTCTCTGTATTTGTTCATGCCTTTCATTATATATATATTTTTTCCACCGAGGTAACGCTGCCGGGATGAGTCCAACGCTTATCCCAGTATAACCCCATAAAGACATTGTCAGGATAGGTCCAATGCTGACCCGGCATAATCGCCACAACAATTGCACCTCGATGTTAGCACGTAGTCCGTGATGTTAACAGTGAGTTGAAGCTGGAATCCGTGGTACAAACCCGGGTTCTCATTTAACATTTGTACGACGCTTTGAATTACTGCGTAATTTTCTATAATAGGTGCTACCCCTACTTTCTTTCTAATGTATTCATTCCTAATCTTATCTTGTCTTGTATGACCACACATCGAACGCAACATCTTCATCTCTGCGACACTGATCTTATGCTCTTGTTAGCTTTTTATCGTCCAACATTCAGTACCATACAACATCGCAGGCCTTATAACTGTGCGGTAAAATTTACTCTTAAGTTTGAGAGGCACTTTTTTATCACAAATAACTCCTGAAGCACTCCTCCATTTTATCTATCTAGGTTGAATCCTATGGTTTACATCTCCCTCTATCTCTCCATCATTTTGTATGATAGATCTAAGGTACCTAAACTGTGTGACTTATGGTATGGTATGATCTCCAATTTTCACTGCTAAGTTAGTATTAACACGCCTCTTACTGAACTTACATTCCATATACTCCGTCTTACTCCTACTTAGACGAAAGCCATGTTCTTCCAAAGCTCGTCTTCATAGCTCTACTTTCTCATTTATTTCCTCTCTTAACTCTCAAATTAAGATTATATCATCTGCAAAAAGTATGCACTGTGGCACCGGCTCTTGGATATGCGTAGTAAGCACATCCAAGACCAAGGTAAAAAGATATGGACTCAAAGTTGACCCTTAGTACAATTCTATAGTTATAGGGAAATCTTCTGTGATCCCACCCTGTGATCTCACACTAGTTTTAGCTCCATCATACATATCTCGGATTGCTCGAATATAGGCGATACAAACTCCTTTCTTCTCCAAAGCCTTCCACAGGACCTCTCTCGGTACCCTATCATAGGCTTTTTCCAGATCAATGAAAATCATGTGTAGGTCTTTTTGCTTCCTCCGATACCTCTCCATTAATCTTCGTAGAAGATATATTGCTTCCATGGTTGACCTCCCAGGCATAAAACCAAATTGATTCTCTAAAATATGAGTCTCTTGTCTTAATCTTCGTTCAATTACTCTTTCTCATAACTTCATGGTATGACTCATGAGCTTAATCCCTCTGTAATTTGCACAGTTTTGTATATTTTCCTTGTTCTTATAAATAGGGATTAAAGTGTTTTTCCTCCATTCATTTGGCATTTTCTTAGACCTCATTATCTCATTAAACAACTTTGTGATCCAACTTAGACCTTTTTCTCCTAGGCACTTCCACGCCTCAATAGGTATATTATCCGGTCCGACCGCTTGTCCATTATCCATCACTTTCAATGCTTCTTTTACCTCAAACTCCCAAATTCTATGATAAAAAGGTTTTATTTTGGTCCTCCTCTCTAGTGTTTAGAATGTCCGAGTCCCCTAATGTCTCATGTTCCTCATTAAATAACTTATGAAAATAATCATTCCATCGATCATTGATGTCTTGTCCTGTAACCAAGACTTTACCTTCTTCATCCTTAATGCATTTCACTTAATCCAAGTCTCTTGTTTTTCTTTCTCTACTTTTAGCACGCCTATAGATATTCCTTTCTCTGTCTTTGGTGCCCAATGATTGATATAAGTCGTTGAATGCTTTAGCTTTCGCCTCGCTCACAGCCTTCTTAGTATCTTTTTTAGCTGCCTTATATTTTTTTTAATTTTCATCATTTTTACACACATGTCAAGCTTTATAACATTCCCTTTTAATCTTAACCTTATCTTGTACACTTGCGTCTCACCACCAAGATTCTTTATCCTTAGGTCCAACGCCTCTTGATTCACCTAGTGTCTCCTTTACTACCTTCCTAATCCCTTTAGCTATCTCGTCCCACATATCATTAGCACTCCCTTGTACTTCCCAAATCTCTTCCTCCATAATCCTCATTTGGAAAAGCGTTTGTTTTTCTCCCTTTAGTTGCCACCATTTGATCCTTGGCTCTCTATCTCGACAATGTCTCCTGACTCTCATCTTAATCCGTACATCCATAACCAAAATCTTGTGTTGGGTAATCAATCTCTCTCCAAGGATGACTTTACAATCCATGCAAAGCTTTCTATCAGATTTTCTTATTAGAAAGAAATCAATTTGAGAGCAAGAACCACCGCTTCTATATGTGATCAAATGTTCTTCTCGCTTCCTAAAATAGGTGTTAGCTATTGTAAAATCAAACGCTACCGAAAAATCCAAAATCGTTTTGCCCTCTGCATTAGCTACTCTTAGACCATAACCCCCATGCAAACCCTCATACCCCCTAGATTCACTCCCCACATGACCATTTAGGTCCCCACTTAGAAAAATCTTCTCTCCTAATAGTATTTCCTGAACTAAACCTTCTAAATCCTCCCAAAATTTTATCTTGTAGTGCGCGTCTAGCCCTACTTGGGGTGCATACGCACTGATAACATTAAAAGTCTTCTGTTCCACAACAAACTTCAAAGCTATGATCCTATCTCCGAGTCTTCTCATATCCATAACATTATTCTTCCAATTCTTATCTACTATTATACCTACCCCGTTTCTAGATTTTACCTTACCAGTGTACCAAAGCTTAAAACCTGAAGTGTCGAGTTCCTTTGCCTTTTCTCTAACCCACTTAGTTTCTTGTAGACACATAACATTAATCCTCCTCCTAATCATAGTGTCAACTATTTCCATTGATTTACATGTAAGTGTGCCTATATTTCAAGTTCCAAAATGCACCTTACTTTTGTGAACTAGCTTCTTTACCTACACCCGTTCACGAAAATGTGGGAACCCTTGCTTATTTTTCACTACACCCAGGCGACAATGCAGCGGCTCTTGCTCATTTGACACTGTACTCGAGTTATACATCGCGTTGCTTAGGGGTAACGACCTAGCATTAACACAATCTCTTCATTGATTCATGTTATAAAAGATTCAACAAAATTTTACGTTGGCTATCGACTGCCTAACACAACCCTCCTCTTTTATCTGGGCTTAGGACCAGTTATGTAGGTATTTGCAATAAAATTCAGCATAGGCAGAGTTTACTGCTTAAATAACTATCTCTAAAATTAAAAGTCCAAGTTTTCTCTCAACTTAGGGTTAATCTTATTCCTCTTAACTTTAATTGGACACCTAATTCGCATAATTTGAGCTTAAGATGAGAGAGTTATGCCCAAAACATTCTTAATAGCTCTATAAACCTATTAGCCGACTTCAAATGGTTAAAACATCATCAAAATATCACTGGTTGGATAAGTGGCCTTCATAAGAATCGAGGATATATGTCTCCGCTTTCAAATGGCACCAATTCCAGGTCCATATCATACTTATAGCTCAAATTATGGTCCAATCTTTGCACATCATCCAGGTTTTAGTGATAACATCTTTGTTCTGAATTCGTGGTCAAATATGACCCACTAGAAATCCAATTCAGCCTTCAAGCTCTTCATCAAAGTTTTTGAGATCTCTCTCAGCTTTCCTACATGGTAAAATTCATAATTTTTATATATTTAGAACTCAAGTTATGCCCAAAAAATAGAAAAAAGTGTAAAAGTCCCAATAATTCTGAAAGATAAAATTAAGCCCAATTTGAACCCAAACTTATAAAATGTAGCTAAAACTAATCAATTAAGCATATAAGATGTTTAATAGGCTAAATATGAAGATTAACTAATATATAAAAATTGTGTTTGTCACACAACAAAATGTGCAAGATTAAGAAGGTTGGTTTTGGTCTCAATGTATATGATTGAACTATCATATAATATTATCAGAGCAACATCTGCCTGGAAAACAGTACGATCAATGAATTGCTTGATCTTGAGTCTTTGTTGGAAATTCAATTGCGAGTGATGAAGTCTCACACTAGTAAGGAATGAGTTAAGTGAGGACCATATAAGTGAAAAAACTCATAAACTAATTGTTTTAAGGTTTTGGGTCAAGATGTGGTACAAAACCCATTATTGTTGTTTCTCACTTAGCCGATTGATGGATATCACCCTAGCTTTTGGGCTTCCCCTCACCACTTACAAGTGTACTAGAGTTGATGGTTCAGGTGGGCCAAGTATTTGGAGACAGTGGTTAGTGCTCGGGTTTGGTCTCAACCCATATTATGGAGTATTAAACAAGACTTGGATCTTGGTTGGTAACGCCATTAATACTTGAAAAGGCTTCTGCATAAGGGGAAACATACTAATGTTATGACTCACACTTGAGAGTAGAATGTTCAAAATTCAAGTGTGAGTGATGAAGTCTCACATTAGTTAGAAATAGGATAAGTAAGGACTATATAAGTGAGAAGACTCATAAATTCATTACCTTATAGGTTTTGGGTCAAGATGTGGTATTAAGCCTAATATTGTGGCTCCTTGCTTAAGCCTATTGATGGAGATCTCTTAGACTTTTGGACTCTCCCTTGACCGCTTATAAGTGGAATAATAGTCGATGGTTCGATTGTGCTGAGTATTTGAAGACAGTGGTTAGTGTTCAGGTTCAATCTCAACCTATATTATGGACTATTCTACAAGACTTAGCTCTTGGTTGGTAACCTTTTGGTTGGTAACCCCATGAAGACTCAGAAAAGCTTTCGCTTGAGAGGAAATATACTAATGTTGAGACTCACACTTGAGAGGAAAAATATTAAAAATTCAAATGTGAGTGATAAAGTGCCACATTGGTAAGGAATGAGGTAAGGAATGAGTTAAGTAAGGATCATATAAGATAGAAGACCTATAAACTCATTACTTTAAGTTTTTGCATCAAGATGTGGTGTTAGGACCACTATTGTTGTTTCTCGCTTAGACCATTGTTGTTTCTCGCTTAGACCGTAGATAAAGATCTCTCTCACTTTTAGGCTTCCCTTGGCCATTTACATTCTTCCACTATAGATCTATGACATCAAAGTAAGAAAAGGCCTCTGGATGACTATATACATAATTATTAAATAAGGGGAAAATTAAATAGTTATAAGATAAGGGGCTTCGTTTTTAAATGTAGTTAACTGGCAATAACCAATAAATTTTAGAGACTATTCATAAACCTTTTCTTAATTTTGGTGCATGATAAAATTCTCGCAACTTAGTTTTGGTTGCTAGGGAATGGCTTACATGCGCTTAAAAGAATAAGGTACATAAATAATTCATCAAAATTAAATTATTGATATTTTTAAAATAAAAAAAATAAACCAATGATCTTAAATACTTAAGATCAATGGTTAATTAAAAATATTAACGCTTATGCACATAAGATGGGTTGAATTAGTAAGAAATCTTGACTTATTGAGACGAAGATGCGAGTTTAAATATCAAAAAAATAATTTTTATAAAGAAATTGCATAATTTTCATACTTTTATAATTAAATAAAAATTAATCTCATAAATAATTCAAATAAGTTAAACATATAAAAATACCTCATAATTTCACAAAAACTAAAAAAGTATATTAACACCTACAACTTATATTGTTGGTATCATTAATTATTTAGAAGGGCGGGATTTATCAAAAATAATTATTCTATAAGAATTTCTTATAAAAAAATTATTTAGATGTTAAGTTATTATTAAAAGTCAAGTCACCTTCGTGGCAAAATTTTTTTTGGTGATCAGAGATGAATCTCTGGGCAGTACCTTTTTCGTCCTTTCTCTTCCTCTATCTCCTCCTCTTTTCCCAATTCGTTGACAACTTCATTGGTCTCCATCACAAAAAGCATAAATCAAACAACCCATCAAGACCGTCGTCGTTGTCATGGAGAACCGCTCCATTGATCCTTCAAAATCGTAATGGAAATTGGATTCCTAATTGGGTAAATGAGGTAGGCCCAACAATGGTACTAGCTCGTGGACAGCTTGGATTTCACATATTTGTTGACGCAATGAGAAAGCGTAAATTAAACAACACAAAGGTTGAAGATAAACTCTAAGAAATAGTATACAAGATAAATTGATGAAATGTTCTAAATACACATATTAAAAGGCGGTTAACCCTAATCATGAGCCACAATTAAAAAATAATAGTGAAAAATAAGACACAAAATTAAAAAAGTGGCCGGAAACAAGCCAAAACAAAGATTTTTTTAGACAAAACCGATATCAATCTAGTACAACCGGCCGGGTTGCCACACTTAATTAAATTTGGGCCGTCATTTAGACTTTAGACTTTTGTGTGATTAATCTGCCTCAAAAATTCTACGTATTCCATATCATTTGTTTAATGGCACCCTTTCTACCATTATGTCTTCCCACTCAGACTCCCTCATGGAATGTCATTAAGCCTTTTGATTTCTTTCGAGCTTGGGCTTTTTATTTTGGGTGTTTTATGCTGTTTGTCATGAATTTTCTTTTATTAGATTTTTTTCATATGTGAGTTGATTTTTACTTAAAATTTGTGGCTTTGTGCCCATTGTAGCTGGTATAGTTGGAAGGGCTTAAAAACATTCGTGTAAATGCTTGTGTGAGATCATTTTTCAATTTTTATGAATGACAGAGGGCCCTGTTGGAAATATCCTTGAAGCTTTGATCGGATCGATTTCTCGAAGGCTTCATCTTTTGCATTGTAGTAAGTTTTGAGAATAAACTAATTTTTATTTTATTTTATAAAAAATAGATATTATTATATTTTAATATATTTAATTTTATTAATTTTGTAGCATTATCATTTATTTTTTAAGAGAAATTAATTATTAAATTATGTATTAATTATAAATATTTAAAAATAAAAATAATAAAATCAAATGACTAGATCCAAAAGAAAAGAATGCACGCCGCTCGAGATGAGATTAGACACAGTGCTGCACAAATGCAGTCCAAGAAAAGCAGAAAAATTTCATCTTTTATAGAATTTTTTTGTCTTTGTATTTAATACTTTTATTATGAGTAATTAATTTTATTTTTTATGATTAAGATAAAATCTTAATTTTTATTTTAAATAATTTAATTTTATTTGTAATATTTTTTTATTCTATAATTATATAATGATGATGATTATTTATCTTTAATTGTTATTCAAGTTATTTTTTATTAATTGTCTTGTAGTTTATAATTAGTAAATTTAAATTGATATATTTTAATTACATGTTTAATTCTTGTAGTTTTATGTGTGGATTGTGTAATAGTATTCAATGTTTTTGTGATATAAGGATTGAATAATTTATTTTATATTAAATAATTTATATCATAATTTGAATATGTCATGTTATTTTTAGATAAATTATATTATTAATTTGGTTACAATAATCCTTAATTGTGTTCAAAGTTTGTAATTGTAAACACTCCATAGAATAAGATTAATTTTCATTCAAGTGAAATTTATTTTTACATGATTAGTGGTGGATTTGAAGTCTTGAAATTATTCTTTAATTGATCTTATATTTTAATTTAAGTCATTTTATTTAAATAATTATTTAATTTTAATTCTAGTTTAACACGCAAATTTGAATTGTTAGATTAATTAAATAAAATAAAAATTTCTTTTCTTTTTATTTTAAATTAATTTAAATAGATATTAGATTTTAGTTAATTATATTATTTTTTGTGAGTATAATACCTTTATATTTATCAAATATTACATAAATCTTATACACTTATAAATAAAAAAAATTTTATTACTTAACAATTCTATAACAAATCCTAACACAAATTTTCCCAACTGCCAGCAAAGGAGGCACTGAAGGAGTAAATGGAGAGAAAAACAAACATGCAAGGAGTTTTAGTAATTTAAGCTTTAGAGGGACTAAAAATGAAATAAACTAACGTGATGGGTTTTTTATTAAATGGCGTTACTTGCATAGTCAGTTATTTTTAAAGAGGAATCATACTAGAGTTAGTAACTTCGCTCTGCCCCCTTCGCATCGCATACCAACGTGCGCGTATCACATTGCGGTACTTTTAAATCTACGTTTGCTATATTGTATAAAAAAATATGATAATGTAAATAAATATTATTAAGTCTTATTTAATATTTTCTGTATTTAACTAATAGTATAATAAAATTAGCTCAAGTTATTTTATTCTATTTTAAATTAATAACTCTATCCCTTCTTCTAATACGTGATAAGGCATGATGGGATTTCATTTCAATCTTATCCTCAATTTTATTTTATCATTCCTCTTCCTTGCGCCACCACCATCACTATCATCGCCACCACCACCGTCACCACCATTACCACCACCACTACCACTACCACCGCCGTCGCCACCACCACTACCATCGCCGCCACCCCTACCACCACCACCACCACCGCCGCCACCATCACCACTACCACCGGTGCCACCACACTACCGCCACCACCGTCACCCTCACCACTACCACCACCACCACTGCCGCCATCGTCACCACCACCACCACCACCGCAAGGTTTTTTTTTTAATTATTTTAATTTTTATATTAAAGGATATTTTGGTTTTAAAAAAATATTATACAAACTGCTAATTTATCATTTTGTTATTAAATAAAAGATAAGATTATATCTTATTCTATTAATTATACTATTATACTTTATACTTATCCTATTATCTTATCTTATCTTATTAACACCAAACGTAAACTTAAAGGTGATGTTTGGTTTATTTTTATTTTTATTTTCAGTTATTATATTTTTATTAATAATTACAAAAATATTACTTTATTTTTATTATGTTTTCTGTTTTCAATTATTTTTATCATTTTTCGTATAAAAGTTTAAAAATAAGAAACAATGTAAAAATAAAGTATCTTTTTATAATTATCTATAAAAATATAACAACTAAAAATGAGAATAAAAAACAAACCAAAATGCCCCTAATATCCCTTTCAAGTGAAACTCACAGTTTCAACTATCATTGAAAAAAAAAACAGAAATAATATAACCTAATCTTTTAAGTATGGGCTAACGAACTAGGTTTAGTAGCGTTGTGACCCATTTAGTTAAAAATTAGACCCTTTTTTTGTGTGTGCAGAGTATACTTAAATTGAAACTTATAAAAAATGTGTCTTATAATTATTTTAAAATATACAATAATATATATGATTAATTTATAAATACATTAATTTAACTAGCGAATCATCGCATACTAAAGAAGTCTATCCTAGTGTACCTTATTTTTGTAAATGATGTACTACGTTTCTGTTGTGAATGAGGCTCATTGTAATACCTGAATTAGTTGATAATGAAGGTTTTCTTTAATGTACGATGATTGCAATAGTAGTATGAGGAAATGAGTACTTGTAAAAGGTACTTCAATATTTAAGTTAAACTATACACAAAGTGGACAGTATTTGAAATTAGATTACATACATTTACTACATTGTGTGGTACTTATAGGAATGTCGTGGGTGACAAGAATTGTAATTTAATCTAAATTAAATATTATTAATTAAGATATGAATCTAATGAGATTTGTTATCTCTTATAATTAATTCTCTATTTATGCGGGATGTAATTGATGTTTATATCTATAAGAAATTTCGTAAGAGATTTGCGCATCATAAATAGGTAGATTTACTTATCTAATAACGGACATAAATATTTGGGATCCAAGTCTAGCAGGCCGGGTTGCTCATGATCTACTAACTTGAAACATTGTCCAGAACAATTGTCCTCAGCTTGGCACTTAGATGTGACAGCTGAGTGTTAAGATATCCGAGTTCAACAGGAGCAAACGACATGCATGGGACAAATAGATTCAAGTCATAACATAAATGCCAAATCTCACAATGTGTTTACCAAAGGGCCGAGGTCTGTGATATATCGTAAAATACCCCCAGTTTTAATTAGTAAGGTCGAGATCTGGAATGGATCACTCTACTTAAAGTCGTCACACTGTCATTCGAGATTCAAAGTAGGTTGCCCCCATACAGATTTTGTTATGGGGCCTATTTAATTCTGAAAGTAAACTGATCTTGAACCGAGATCTGTATTATGATTTATCATAATATCACGATTTGAGTCCGTGATCTGGTCCATACAATGTCATGCGTCGTTTCAACTCTAAGTGTTGTTCTTTCAATTGCTCTGTCAAGCACAATACGTCATGTGGTTGAAAGATAGTGGAAGCTACTGTTTGAGATTCGTAATGTCATCATTGCTATTTTCAAATTTCAAAATGAAAGGGAAGAGACGTTTTTGCCCATGTTCGTGTTAACGGTTGGGTTGTCCTCTACGTTTATAAAAGGGAGTGAGGGGAGAAACTCTAACTTTCTCCTATTCTTTCATTTTTGCTTTCACATTCGGCGAACCCAAGTGATTTTCAATGACTTTTCTAGCAATATTCCAGCGACTATTTACTTGTAGTTTCAACCTCCTAGCACCTTTTCCTTCTTAAAAACAAGGTACTTCCTTTCCCACTTTATTTTTCTTCCATAATCTTCCATTATGAGAGGGAAAATGTTTCAAAACAGTAGCGAGGAAAATGTTTCCTTAGAAGTCCTTAGCGCTCCACCGTCTCCACTGCCTTAGGCATAGCGGAGACATTTTTCCATTGGTAAGGATTCTGAAAGTGGTCTGAGGCTGATAACCTGGATGGATATCCTAGAGGCATTACGGAGAGAGGATCATGCCAAAGAGCTTGCAAGGCAAAGACTAACATGTTCACTCTCTGCGCTCATGATAAGGTTAGAGAACTTTAGTGAGTACGTGAGTGTGGCCTTTGTAGATCAATACAGATATTGCACGTTAGAAAGCGGCTCCATCAGAACCCAAATACCTCATCTTCCCAAGAGATGTTGGCCTATACCAATGGGTCGACCGTGAAGTTTTCGGTACTTCTTCAAGCATAGAGAGTTCGGAGGACACCTGAGCTAAACAAGAGTATCTTCATTTGACAAAGGGGAGATTAAGGGACAAAGAGTATGCTATCTAGGCTCCGTCTGACCAAGAAAGAGCTTGCACAACGAGAATAGAGGGCGACCACTTCACCTACATGTACGATGCATTATTTACTCACATCTGGGTTCATCTTCCATTTTTTGAGTTTGAGATTAGAGTCCTCAACCACTTGCGTGTGGCTCCAATCCAGCTACATCCAAATGCTTGGGGATTTATCTGGACCTTTGAACTCATCTATAAGATTTTCGGATGGTCATGCTTTGTGAAGTCATTCTTCTTCCTCTTCACCTGATTTTTACTTTCTAGGAACAATTTTCAGAAATAGTGGGTCACTTTATGCACACAAGTAGGGCAAAAAGTGTTCAAGTCATATCAAGAATCCTTCAAGAACTTTAACAAGGATTTCTTCTGCATTGAAGGAGCTTAGGGGTCAACGCCTTATTTTGTTACCTTGGACGGCAAACCACATATATACCTATATTGGACTCAAGCGGTATGGGATAGGAGATTGAAAGAAATAGAAACTCCAATGTTTGAGCTACCTAAAGATGAGGCTGAGGTCCTCAACTTCTTAGTAGAGTGGGCTGACAAGGGTGGGGCCATCTACTGTAAAAAGATGTCCTGAATGGACCCTCTGACAAGTGTAGTAACATATCTATTTCTTATTTGTAGAAAGTATAATGCATATTGGTGGTCTTGAGCTTCTCGCCCAATGTCTGGCAGCAAGAAAAGTTGTGGCCTCAGGATCTAGATCTTTGCCCCCGATTGCTGCTCCACAACCCGCAGTCACACTTCCTTCACCTCCACCTGCTATACAGGAGGCAGAGCCCAAATCTTCAACCTAACCTCTTTAGCCACGAAAGAGAAAGGTAGACAGTTGAAAGGAGCAAAGAGGAAAAATGTTGGTGACCGAGGCTACTCCCGTCGATCTAACTACTGGCGGGGAAGCTAATATCCTAGAGGGCGCACCTCTGCACTTTTTTGGGAGATCGATTTGGGGTAGAGGGGTCGACCTTGGCTGGATTGTTGACAACACTCTTCTACCCCAGTCGATCAAAACATCCTGATTGAGCAAGACCTGATAAAGCTTCTCCAGGATGCCTAGGTTTGGGCTCTGCACAATGCCTCTGTCCTCTGATTTCTAGAGGGAGCTTTTGAGTCTATTCGTTAGACTCGAGAGTTGGGAAAAGAGTTAGACACCCTCCGGGTGAAAAGTAGGGGATCGAGCTGGTCATTGCTCAAAAAGTCAGGAAGATGACTCAAGTCACTGAAGAGCTCAGCTTACACAGGGATGAGATCACCGAGCTCTAGGCTATGGTTGCTGAGGAGGTTTCTAAGGTTATTAAGTTCCAAGCCCAAATTGCTGAGGGAGTTGCTCGGGAGAATAATTATAAAGATTAGCTAACTTCTGCCGAGTCTACCCTTACCACCCTCCAAGCTGAGAATGAGATTCTTTGCCAGTTTGAGGCCAGACTGGAAGATGAAATCCTTATTATTAAAGATGAATAGGCCAAGTTGGTGGATGAATCGTTCTTTAACGCTCTTGATCAACTTCTCCTGCTAAACCCAAACCTTGTTGAGGAGGGGGCCAATACAAGGAAAGTGGTAGGGGATAATCAGATCATGGATGTCATTCCTAAAGCCACTCTTGTAACTCAAGCCCTTGAGACGGCGGAGGTTGGGGAGGAAGAAGAAGAAGAAAACTTGGAGGGCGGCCCAATAGAAAAGGTTGAGGCTGCTAAAGAACCTACCCCAGAGGAGCCTACCCTAGATACTTGATTCTTTCTATTTCTATTTGTTTTATCCCCTATATGGGGTTATTTTATTTGCACTCGAACAAGTCCAAATTGCAGGCATTTATTTAATATCAATACTTAGAATATTTTCTTCATATTCTTGTTGTCTTTTGCTTTTTCCTTGTCAAGATGGGTCCAACGCTCGATCTTGGTGATTTCATTTATACTTTAGACTATATTTTTGTTTTTATTCGACTAAGATAGGTTCAATGCTCGATCTTGGTGTTTCTCTTATACACTTAGAAAATGCTTGTGTTTTTCCTAATCGAGATGGGTTCAACGCTCGATCTCGATGGTTTTATTTTACACTTAACAAACACTTATGTTTCTTTTTAACCGAGGTGGGTCCAATGCTCAATCTTTGTGGTTCTTTTACACTTAGTGAACACTCAGTTTATTTATCAGAAATATTTTTACAATTTTGTTGACACTTAGTCAAATTATAAGTATGAAACTTCGAAGTATGACTTTGACACAAAAGCCTCTTGGAGTGGGATCTATATATCCTGAGGAACGGTCTAATACTCTTAACCTCTTTAAACCTTTTTTTGGCTTATAGGTCAAGTTTAATGCTGAAATTATAAAGTAGGATTTTGACATGGAAGCCTCTTGGAGTGACGTCCACATATCCCGGGCTGTAGTCAAATATGCTTAACCTTTGTAAACTTTTAAGTTTATGGATTAAGGTCAGGCTCATTAGGGTACGGGTTAAAATCCTTGAATGCACTGCTTGAACTCGGATACCAGTCAAGTGGATTCCCCTGTTTGACCATCATTTACGCATCAGAACAACTAATCCTAATTGAACCTTATATTCCAGGCACCACTCCAAGGTATAAGAACCTTGTGGGTCACAATAGTTATAGATAAATAATATAACCAAGTGTTGAGGAAATAATAATTGATTCATTCATGTCAAAACTCGTCACTTACATGACGAAAATAACAATTAAAGGCAACTAACTATAATATTTTCTTAGCTTATCAACATTTTAGAAATTCTTGACAATTTTGCCAAAAAGGGTTTCTAGAGTATAGGCTCTTGTGTTTGTTTTGGACATGATCTTGTACGATCCTTCCCAATTAGGAGCTAACTTTTTATCTTTGGCATTTTTACCTTCGATATTTGCCCTACGAAGTACGAGGTCGCCAAGATTAAATCTTCATGGAATCCCTTTAGAATTATATCATGTTGTAATCTTTTGTTTAAGGGCGGTTTCACGAACATGGGCAATGTGGCGTTGTTCATCTAGCAAGTCCAATTCATGGCGATGTGGTCTGAGTTGGTCTCCTTAGAAGAGTTTTGTCTCATCTAGCTCGATTCTCCTATTTCCACTAGGATCGTAGCCTCACAACCATAGGTTAATTTAAAAGGAATCTCTCCTATGGAGGAATGAGGTGTGATCCGATATGCCATAAGACATGATCGAGCTGCTCCACCCAATTCCCCTTAGCGTCATAAAGTTTTTTTGTTATTCCTCTAAGTATGACCTGGTTGGCAGCTTCAGCTTACCAGTTGGTTGATGAACCTTCAAAGATTCATATTTTTACGGTTCAAATTCTAGGTTTTCATTATCTTAATCTTTTTTTATTAAGCTTTGTTCTCAAATTTTATTATATTTTTATTATTTTAAATTATGTTCTTATTACCTGTTTTATTTGTGTTTGATAGGTAAATACATATGGAAGAAGACTGGATACTTGAACAATGAAGAAAAGAGCTGAAAACAAATTTCAGCATCCAGCGCCCAAGCGTCCAAGAGCCGTCACTCAGTGCTAAGAGATATCTCTTCTAGTCGTTCAACACCTAAGCATTAAAGACTTAGCACCCAAGTGCACAACACGTATCAGTAAATTTTTGAAAAGACGTCCAGTGCTTGAATGTAACATCCGAATACATATATCTATATATATCTTGGATATACAGAGATATATAAAGATAAACAGTACCAGAGACGTCACTTCTACATACTATATACTAACATGTATCCATAATCACAACTGAGTAATTATAGAAAGTCTTGAGAGAATGTGGAAAAACTTAAACTCATACATATATATATATATACAACACTTTCCATAAAAGGGCATATTGTAATATATACTACTTAAAACATACAAAGCAAATATAAACTTATACATAAGCTTTGTCTACTAAAGCATATAAAAATTATACTGGTCTTCATGCTTCATCTTCTTTCCCTTAGCAGGGTCTTTACCTAGATTTACATAGAAGAACAACTGGGGTGAGAATTACAATTCTTAGTAAAAGAAATTTCAATACCAGTTAACCATAACATTGTATAACAAATATAACAATTGCTATAACTACTAACATAGGAGTTTCCTCCACTAATTCTCATAACTACACACTACCTGTATAGTGTGATCTAAATCGATAGCCTACATACTGTTAGATATAAATAACTACCCATACAATTGTAAATACCAATAGTAATAGATAATACCCATACAACTGTCTGTAAATGCAAAGAGTATGATATGTAGTATGATTATGCCTAAGAAGATCCTAAAGATATACTTGTGCAATGTTTTGTTTTGAAATACATGCAGAGTTTTATGTTGAAAACAAAGAAGATCATTAGGAACTAGTTCAATATATATCTCGTGGCAAATGAGGTATCTCTTCACATCACATATATCTTGACACGCTGAGAAGTTCGGTCTAAATCCTGATTCCGAAGAATCTTATGGACCCCTACTTATCTCCTTTGGCCTTGGCACTAACGAAATATTAAGGTTATGTTCTTCCTCAATTGAGTTTATCAGACACCCTTCAATCTCTCTTGGCCTTCATGAATGCTATCAAAGGATACTCACAAAGATCAATACTACTAGAGCGTTTACATAGACATACATACTTATATCTAAAGACCACCTTATCACTCAAAACTCTTAAGTGAATCCTATGTAACAGTATGTTGCTGAAGTATTAGATACTCACCTATGGCAAACTATTACTCTTGTTGCACTATGGTTCTTACTCTTCACATACAAATTAGATTAACTAACAAGTGTGTAAAAAGCGTAGTATTATGTTTACCTTTTACATAAACACCACCTTAACGTTCTCATGGACTCAACTAATCCTAGTGAAAGAGCCTATCTTAACTAATGTCTCATTCAACATTGCTTAAGGAAATAACTGAGCATTTCTCTAGAACTTTGCTTACTTAATGAATGCAACAAGCTTATAAGTCAACATTCATCCTATTGTGTACTCTACAATGCACAAGGTCCCGTTTAACTAGAGACTTAGTACATAACATCCCCTCTTCGGAACTAAATACACCACCTTATATCCACCCAAGTGAATCTAACTCAAAGTGATTCTTGCTTATAACCTTTCGTTGCTTAAGGTTCTAGGTACCTTCCAAAGGTAATCCATTACTCTTTGATATCCTAAAACTCATACCTTTGTTATTCTTGCTAGAGTGAATCCTATAATATATCCTAGTATACTCATCTCCATTGCACCTTCTCAGCACATCTTGAGTGATATCTAATGCAGCACTAGGTTGCCTAAGGTGCTATGTTCTTACCTAGGGCAATCCTTTACTTTTGAATGTTTAAAGACTTAAGATTTCTCACACATGCTAAGTGATAATTTTCCTCTTGAAAATATCTCCATTTGTGCCTTAATGATAACTCCATGGAATGTAGTTATCTGTGCCCTATCTTTGTGATATGAATAATGTTAAAGCCCTTGTTATGATGTATATTTGGAAGATTTAAGGCTTATATTTGTTGAATTTCATTTTGATGTCTTCCTATATGTTATTGAGCAAATTGAGCTCAAATTGAGCTTAAATTGTTATTGATTATGTGAATTTGTAACTATTATTAATTTGATGATTTCTCTATGATAGGAAGGGCTCCAAACAAGATGATATGTGGAGTGTTTGAGCTAAAACTGGAAGAGGAAGCCAAGTTGGCATTCCAGCATGTCATGCCTCGGCGGAAGGTTGATGTGTGTGAAACAACATCATGTTTTGTTCTTGTTTTGCATGCATTCTTGAGCATCTTAGGCATTTTAGTTTCCCTTTTTAGTTTGTTTTTCCCTTAGTTCGGATAACTGCGGTGTTTTTGGTGTTCTTGTGTACGATTAATTTTGAATTGGCTTTGGATTGAATGGAATGCTCGCATGTTTGAAGTTGGAGCTTAATGGATAGTAATAAAGGTGCAAAAAGGTCATTCCAGAGGGATATTCCTCATTGATCTTGTGCTCTAGAACTTGATTTGAAACCATTTTGAGGTAAAATTTTTGGTTGCATGCTTGAATGTGATTAAGGCATTTTAGGTATTTTTCTGGCCTTCTGAAATTATTACACTTTCATTCTTTAGTTGCCCATTTTGAGCCTATTACATAATTATTTTTCTTGATACCTATGCTGAAACATTGTTGGCAATCATTTAGAATATTAAATGGAGCGAATTGGGCTTGAAAGTTGTTTGAAAGTTGTGTTGGGAATTATATGTATTTGAGCTTCCTCTTTCTGAAAAAAAAAGAAGAAAAAGAAAATAAAAAAAACATCATGAGATGAAAGCTTAAAAAAGAGAAGAAAGAGGAGAAGGAAAAGTAAGAAAGAAAATTCTTTGAAATGTGGAGTTATATTGTCTTTGCACCATTTATGTTCTATTGGATTACTTGTGTTTATTGAAAATCTTGATGACCCCTTTGTGTAAACCTTCCTTTCTCTACCTTACCTAACATCATTCGCATGGCCTCATTACAACCCTTGAAAGACCTTTTGATTCTTGCATGCATGCTGATTATTAGTGAAAATTTAGTTTCTTATCAAGTATATGGAAGTACATTTTCTTTGAAGGATTTTTGAGCGTAATGTTTTCACCTTTAAACACTTTGAGTGTGGTTAGTGGAGTGAACTTAATTCAATCAGTGAGGATGCTTGATTTCTGAGAACTTAGCTTCTAATTGGACTTGATTTTTTATTACCTCTCAGATTCTTAGATTGCCTTAGCCTATTGTTTGGATAATTATTTTCTCGGGTTCCTCATTTATTATTGTCTCTTGATCCCACTTCTTGGTTTGACATTAGTTATTGCTTGGGGACAAGCAAAGTCTTAAGCTTGGGGGGATTTGATGTGTGTGAAATAACATTATGTTTTGTTCTTGTTTTGCATGCATTCTTGAGCATTTTAGGCATTTTAGTTTCCCTTTTTGGTTTATTTTTCCTTTAGTTCGGATAACTGTGGTGTTTTTGGTGTTCTTGTGTATGATTAATGTTGAATTGACCTTGGATTGAATGGAATGCTCGCATGTTTGAAGTTAGAGCTTAATGGATAGCAATAAAGGTACAAAAAGGCCATTCCAGAGGGATCCACGGCCTGCCCGTGGATTAAACCACGACCATGAATCGAGGGGCAACTTAAAGAAGGAAAAGAGAATTCCAAAGAGTTCCACGGCCGTGAAACTCAAATGACATAGGATGGAATTATGACAGCAAGATCCACAGCCTGCCCATGGATTACAGTGCGCAGCAGTTTTTAAGTTTTTATTTTTATTTCTTTTGGGGGCTTTTTAGCCAATTAAAACCCTAAGTTATAAATAGATGTTCTGAATATAATTAGGGGGTTCTAATTTGGTTTTCAAGAAGGCACATTGGAGGCTTTGGTTCTTGATCTTTCTTCTCTCTTCTCTCTTGAATTACGGGTTTAGATGTTCTTGAACATGTTTTCTAATTCTTTCTTCTCCATGACTGAGTAATTCTCTTTGTTTCTAGGATTGGGCAATGCCCTTTGATACGTTGATAATGATTAATTGACTTTGTTTCCCCTTTCATTAATCTTGAATGTTCTTTGATTCAATCCTTATTGCTCTTATTCATGTGAATTTGCTGGCCACTTATTTGTATCTCATAGGCATTTAAGGACGTACTGAGAGGTGAACCTAGGTGTTGGAACCATAAGAATTGAACTTAAGGTCTAAATCACGAGAGTAGTTTTAGCCTTTCGAGGATTCAATGAATTACCACAAAGTATAATGGGTTCAATTTAAATTCAATTATCACGAGAGTAGGAATTGGTTTAATTGAGCACGAATCTTGTATTTTGAGAAAGAACATTAACTAATTTAGGGTAATTCACCTTCAATTGAATTTCAGATTTAATAAAAGGGTTGTCAATTAGGATTTATCTTGTATCATTGTGATATCCTAATCTTGGAAGCTTTCTTGAATTTGAATACATTTCTTAATAACTTACTATTTTTGTTCTAAATTTTGCACTTTGATTTTTATTTAATTGTTTTGTTACTACATTCTTCTTAATCAATAATAATATTTTCTTTTGTTTAATTGAATTGAATTAATTAATTAATTGGTATTCATAGACACAGTCCCTGTGGATTCGATCTTTTTATTACTTGATGACGAAACCATACACTTATGGATTTCAAACACCAAAGGTTGTGCACGCTGCAGCGTGGAGATGCATCTCAGCCATTTCATACTTCAACCCGAGAGTTTAGTGCCACGACCCAAAAGAAGGGGGTGCCGCGGCGCTTTGTAACCTACCCAATGGAAGCCGCGGCGTAAGGTTGTGTGTGCCGCAGTGTGCGTCGGCTGACTGAGCCTATATATTAGATTTTTCACATTTTTCTCTAGACTGGGCCTCCTCTCGTGGCTGTCTCAACTATTTTTCTTAGTTTTCTCTCTTTAGTTTTAGGTTTTAGGTAGTTTTAGGTTAGAAAGCTTTAGTTAGATCTCCATTGATGGTGGATTAAAGGTTAGGAACAAGGATGGAGGAGGATTCAAGCTTCAAAGACAAATCAATGAGCTTCCTTTCTTTTTCCCTTTCTCTCTTCTCTTCTTTATCTTCCTTGGATATGATTTTACTTGTATTTTCATGTTCATTGTATAGCTGAGCTGTATTTAGGGATACTTTGGATCCTTTTATTAATATGAATGATTTGTTATTCTCTGAGTTTATGTGGATGCTTGGTTTTGTTCTTCTATAATCTATGCTTAATGCTTGCAGTTGGTTGGCCATCAATTGCATGATCCTAATATTGTAAATGAACTAGACATAGGGATTTGTTAATATGGATAGAGTATGGTTGATGCGTGTTCGATGAGTTCAATTAGCTTGAATGAGTTGATTCGCTAACTGGATAGAAATATACCTTTTAGCCATGCATAACCTGTTTTTGAGAATAGATCATTCATGGGTAGATTTTGTGTTAGTTCTTACAGAAACATAGTGAGTTGGGTAATTGAAACTATGGTTAGATAACCTAGACATAGGCTTTTAGCTAATGAAGAATCTTAAGCTAACCTAGTCAATGCATTCATGTTAATGAAGAGGATTGCATATTATTGGTAGATGTAGGAGGTGAAGAAGGATTCCCTGAAATCTAACTGTTTATCTTTATTACTTTCTGTCTTTACTTTCTTTATTTTTATCCATTTTTATGTCCTTGAATAGAATTAATTAAGCTACTGGTTGGTACTTAGCTTTGGAAGCCTTTATCCTCGTGGGAACGAACTTAGACTTTGTATCTGTATTACTTGAGCGACTCGTGCACTTGTGGTTAGCAAATGGGCAAGCACGTTTTGGTCAAGAAAACAAGTTTTTATCTTTTAAAAGGATCAAGAATTTGCCTATTACTTAACACACTTTAAGAAATATATACTAATAATCTCATCTAGTTAAGAACTTGAAAACATCAAAAATGACATTTTTAAAAATTCTAGCCTTAAATATGGGTCATGTCTGATTACACGAGCTATGTCTGAAAACACGGGCTATATCTAAAAACACGTCGCCTTGTGTTTTACTCTCTGAGTACTATTTCACAAATTTAACTAGTAGAGCGGGACACTACCCCCCGTGTCTTCGGACATGGGCCGTGTTTCTCAACCAGAACATACTGCAGCTCGTTCTGTAGAATCGTGGCACTGTTCTATGGTTCAAATCTTACTTCCAATCATCTAAAATTGGTTGATTTCTAACACTCATCCATGCCCCTAAACTTGTTGTAACTCAATTACAACTTATGGATTCTCTCAGGTAAAGATTTAGGTCCAAATCACATTACTCCAACCATTGTTAAATTCTTAAATCTATGGATCCTAATTGTTGAACTTGAGCCATAAATGTTCATCTTAGGTTTACTAAGCTTAAACTATTCTAACCTAGTCCTTGGAATCAAGAACCAAGCCAAGAACATGGATTTGGCTCTCCAAACCCCTATTTTACTCAAAAACCCTAAATTCATTCAATGAGAATTAAAGAGGAGAATGATGAAAAAAAACCCTTACCTCTTGAAGAATATGAAGATCCTGTAGCTTAATCCTCTTGCTCTTATTCTTCCTCTCCTCCTTCATCTTCTTCCCTTTTCTCTCTTCTCTTCCTTCATTTCTTCTTCTTTATTTTTTCTTTTCTTTCTTTTACAGCTTACACGTGAGACAGAAAAATGAGAGAATGACCTTCATGTCCCTTAGGATATTTTACTGGAACTTCCTTATCTGCTAAGAACACTCAAATTATGGTAATTCAAGTTTTTTCAACTTCCAACAACTTTAGAATAAATCATAATATTCGTCTAAATTATTGTTTCACTATTTTCATAATTTTTCATATCTACTAATAGTTAATTTGGTATTAAATGCACAACTAGTATGCCTAAAAATAACAAACTAACTCAGATTCTCTTGAAACTTTAACAACATCTTACTTAGCTCGTTTGTGACCTAGAAACAAACTCTCTATGTTTATTTCCCTCAAGTTTACCTTTAAAGCCATTATCTGAGTCATTTTAAGCTACTTTTCAATTTCTATGTTGCAATTAAGTGCCTAAATGAATTCAGTTCGTCACAAAACTTCATTGGCATGTTAAGCAAGTCATATGCTACCTTTTGTAACCATATATAAGTCTAACATGTTACTAAGATATTACATTTCTCTCCTCTTTTTTAAAATTTTATCCCCAAAATTGCTCATATTGTGCAAACAACTCCGGGTAAACTATCTTAACATAGAATTCTTACTACCATGTAATCCTTTTTTAGCATTAGTTTCTATGTTTGGATGCTTATCTTTGAAGATTTGTTTTGATGATAACAAACGGGAATAATAAATGAAGATGATATATAGACCAAGTCCAAACTTATAGTTGTTTAGCATTAGGACTTAGGATCTATTGTACGGAGCTCACATTAATATCTCCTTATTTTTGAAAGAAAAGATAAAAAAAAATCTGTTTTGAAACAAACTCAGTATCTTTGAATCCTCTCTTTTTAAAATAGTTTTTGGCCTGATTTATTCGAATAAAACTTTGTCTATCCGAATAAACATCTTCACGAGAATCTGATTTTAAAGTGGCTATTCGAATAAACCTTCGTTTATTCGAATAACTAAGTTTTCAGAACCCTGTGTTGAAATGAGTTACTCGAATAACTCATATGTTATTCGAATAAACGCTTTCTATCTGAACTTCTTTTTCAATTACGTTATTCGAATAACTGAGCTGCCATTCGAATAACCTTTGGTTTTGTGAAACTCTGATTTTAACAGAGTTATTCGAATAACAGGTTGGTTATTCGAATAACCCTTTTCAGATGAGCTTTTCACGTTGAGTATTATTCGAATAAGCTGTTGCTTTATTCGAATAAACACGAATCTTTGTTTACAAAAATGGAAACAGACAGCTTTCAATTTTGTTTTAAATGACATTAATTACACCTAACGGTGATTAACCTAGTTTTCCCTATAAATAGCAAGCCTGGGTCACGTTTTTGATTACCCATTATTCTGAACTATTTTCTGATTACTCTATCTTTGTGAAAACTATTTTCTATGCTCTTCTTGCTTAAACACTTTGAGATATTTATGTGAGAGCTCTATTAGCACTTCAACTTGTATTACATACTCTGTTTGAGAGTTTCTCTTCATCTCTATTTTTCTGATAATCTGTATCGAGGGTGAGGTATCCCTCAAGGTTTGTATAAGGGTGAGGTATCCCTGCAGGCTGAGACTTTAGCACAAGGGTATAGTGTCCCTGTGTGTGAAAAGTGCTCTAATTTGTAACGGTAGCAAGCACCTATTGAAGCTTGTATACTTAGTGAAAAATCTCGGCTTTCGAGGATTGGACGTAGACCACAAGTGGGTTAGTGGTTGAACCAGGATAAATACTGTGCCTGCTTCTCTTTTCCCTAATCTCTTTATTTTATGCAATTTATTTTATTGCACATTTATTTTACGCTGTTCTTTATTGTTTCTTTTCTTCTTCTCATTCCTTCTATGCATTTATTTATTAAGCTTTTGATATTCGTTTTAATTAAAAAGAGGTTTTGCGAAAAAGTTTTAATACTCAATTCACCCCCCTCTTGAGTACTGGAAGCCACTTGGTAACAAGTGGTATCAGAGCTAGACTCTTGTATAAAGAGCTTAGCAGCTTCAAGAGAACATGGCTTCTTCAAAAGAGAACATGGCTTCTTCAAATGGTTTTTTAGAAGGATCGTCCATAAACCGACCACCCTTTTTCAATGGGGATGGTTATGCATATTGGAAGGAAAGAATGAAAATATTCATCGAAGCTATTGATCTAGATGTATAGGATGCTGTTGAAAACGGCGCTTTTATACCCACACATGAGGTCGATGATGTAAGGACCGAAACACCACGAAATAAATGGTCTGATGAAGACAATTGAAAAGTTTAGTTTAATTTAAAAGCCAAAAATATTATTACTACTTTGCTTGGGGATGTGATGAGTTTTTAGAATTTCAATTTGTAAAGCGCTAAAGAAATGTGGGATACTTTGCAAGTTACCCATGAGGGTACTAGTGAAGTTAAGAGGTCGAGAATAAATTCTCTAACTCGTGAATATGAATTATTCGAAATGAACCAAGGAGAAAGCATTCGGAAATGCAAAAGAGGTTCACCCACATAGTTAATCATCTTGCATCTTTAGGCAAAAGTTTTTCTAACGAAGATTTGATTAACAAAGTTTTGAGGTGTCTTAGCAGGATTTGGCAACCCAAAGTGACAGCAATATCTGAATCGAGGGATTTGTCCACAATGACCTTAGCTACTCTCTTTGGAAAACTTCATGAGCACGAATTGGAACTAAGCAGACTAAGCCAAAGCGAAGAGAACGATAAAAAGAAAAAGGGAATAGCGCTCAAAGCCACTTCTTCAACATTTGATAATGATGATGAAGAAAATGAAGAAAGTTCAGAGAATATCGAGGTAAGTGAAGAAAATTTAAGTTTACTAGTTAAAAAGTTTGGTAAATTTCTCAGGAAAAAGGGAACGCAAAGAAGACCTCCCTTCCTCCTAAAAGACACACTTCAAAGGCGAAGGAGCTTCATCGACTCCAACTTGCTATGAATGTGGCAAACCTGGTCACATGAAAATGGAGTGCCCGGTTATCAAAAAGAAGGAGAAATTCGAAAGAAGCCCTTCAAGGAAAGAAAAGGAAGAAAAGCCTACATAGCATGGGATGAAAACGACATGGACTCTACTGATAGCTCAGATAGCGAAGAAGCTCAACTGTGTCTCATGGCAAAAGGAGATGAAGAAGAAAGCAAAAATGAGGTAAGTTCCAATACTACTTTATTGCCCTCTCACGATGAGTTACAAGATGCTTTTGAGGAACTACATGAAGAATCTTTAAAACTCACAAAAATTATTTCCTCATCTAAGAAAACAATTTCTTTTCTAGAAAATCAAATTCTTGTTTTAAACAAAGAAATACAAGAATTGAAAATTGAAAACAAAACTTTAGGAATCATTGATGCATGCACAAATCATTCTTCGTATGCTTCTACTTCCTCTTCTTGTTCTTCATGTCATACACTTGAAAAAGAAAATGAAGATCTAAAGAACACTCTTTCTAAATTCACTTTTGGAGGGGATAACTTAAATATTTTATTAGGAAGACAAAGAGTGGTCTTTCAAAAAGCCGGGATAGGTTATAACCCAAAAAATCAACAAAAACTCTATAAAAATTTCTTTGTGCATTCTAGTGTTTCAAGTAGCTCTTTTATTAAATGTTTTTATTGTGGAAGAAAAGGACATAGTGCTTCAACATGTAATGTAAGGAAAAACATAAATACAAAAGTTGGAACAAAAATGGTTTGGGTTCCCAAGGATACTATACCAAAAACTGACACACAAAGACCCAAGAAAGTTTGGGTACCAAAAGTTAAAAACTAAACTTGTGTTGTAGGTGTGCTTGAAAGCCAGGAGCTCAAATTGGTATCTTGATAGCGGCTGCTCCAAGCACATGACCGGGGATGACTCAAAGTTCACCGCACTTATTCCAAAGAATTATGGACACGTCACTTATGGTGATAATAACAAGGGTAAAATTCTTGGAATCGACAAAGTCGATAAAAATCCTAACTCTTCCATTGAAAATGTGTTGCTTGTTGAAGGCTTGAAACACAACTTACTTAGTATTAGCTAATTATGTGATAAAGGAAATAAAGTTATATTTGATTCAAACTGTTGCATAATTGAAGATAAAAATGACAAGCATGTTAAATTCATTGGTCATAGAATAAACAACATCTATATGATTAGTCTTGATGATATATCTTCAAATGATGCGAAATGTCTTTTGAGTAAGAATGATGATTCATGGTTATGGCATAGGAGAATTGCACACATTCACATGGATCACTTAAAGAAGTTAGTCTCTAAAGAGCTAGTAATTGGACTACCCAAGTTTAATTTTATAAAAGATAAATTATGTGATGCATGTCAAAAGGGTAAACAAATAAAGGTCTTTTTTAAAGCGAAAAATATAGTTTCTACTACTAGACCTTTACAACTTTTGCACATGGATCTGTTTGGACCTTCTAGAACTATGAGCTTTAGTGAGAATTACTATACTTTAGTGATTGTGGATGATTTTTCTAGGTTTACATGGACTTTATTTCTTGCAAATAAAAATGATGCATTTCTAGCTTTTAAAAGACTTGCCAAAATTATTCAAAATGAAAAAGGTTTTCAAATCTCTTCTATAAGAAGTGACCATGGTGGGGAATTTGAAAATAATGTTTTTGAAAATTACTATGATGAACATGGCATTAATCATAATTTCTCTGCCTCTAGAACTCCGCAACAAAACGGAGTTGTAGAAAGGAAAAACCGTTCTTTAGAAGAAATGGCGAGAACTATGCTTAATGAGACTGCTCTTCCTAAATACTTTTGGGCAGATGCTGTAAGTATAGCTTGTTATGTAATGAACCGAGCCCTTATAAGGCCTATTTTAAAGAAAACCCCATATGAGTTGTATAAGGGAAGAAAGCCAAATGTCTCACACTTTCATGTTTTTGGTTGCAAATGTTTTGTTTTAAATAATGAAAAAAATAATTTAGGCAAGTTTGATGCTAAGTCTGATGAAGGTGTATTTCTTGGCTACTCAAATCATAGTAAAGCTTTTCGCATTTACAATAAAAGAACTATGACTATTGAAGAATCTATACATGTTGCATTTGATGAAACTGACCAAAGTGGATCGAGAAAGGATCTTGTTGTTGATGATGTTGCAGAAATCCTGGCGGAAACACAGTTGAACTGTAAAGAAAAGGAAATCAAGGAGAAAGAGGATGAACAAAGACAAGAAGATTCGCAAGCTTTGGAACTTCCCAAAGAATGACGAACTTCAAAATATCACTCCCTTGATCAAATTATCGGTGATGTATCTAAAGGTGTAAGTACTCGTAACTCCCTTAGAAATACTTGTAATCACTTAGCTTTTGTTTCTCAAATTGAACCTAAGGATTTAATTGAAGCTTTTGATGATGAACATTAGATCTTAGCTATGCATGAGGAATTAAATCAGTTTGAAAGAAATCAAGTTTGGGAATTAGTTGCTAGACCTAATAATCACCCTATAATTAGAACTAAATGGGTTTTTAGAAACAAACTTGATGAAAATGGATTAATAACTAGAAATAAAGCTAGATTGGTTGCTAAAAGATATAATCAAGAAGAAGGTATAGATTATGAAGAAACCTAAGCACCTGTAGCTAGACTAGAAGCTATTAGAATGTTACTTGCTTATGCTTGCATCATGGATTTCAAATTATATCAAATGGATGTCAAGAGTGCCTTTCTAAATGGTTTTATTCAAGAGGAGGTATACGTTGAACAACCTCTAGGTTTTGAAAATCATGAACTGCCCAACCATGTTTTTAAACTTAAAAAGGCTTTATATGGTTTAAAGCAAGCTCCTAGAGCTTGGTATGAAAGGTTGAGTAAGTTTCTTTTAGAAAATGGTTTTTCAAGAGGAAAAGTCGATACTACTCTTTTTATTAAAAATAAAAAGCATGACATTCTTCTTGTGCAAGTATATGTGGATGATATTATTTTCGGTGCTACTAATGAATCCCTTTGCAAAGATTTTGCTAAGTCAATGCAGAATGAGTTTGAAATGTCAATGATGGGAGAATTGAACTTCTTCCTCGGACTTCAAATCAAACAAACGGACGAAGGGACTTTCATAAGTCAAACCAAATACTGCAAGGAATTGCTCAAGAGATTCGAAATGGAAAATGCTAAACACATGGCCACTCCGATGGGCACATCTTGCTACTTGGACAAAGATGAAGGAGGTAAATCAGTAGAAATAACAAAATATAGAGGTATGATGGGATCTCTCCTTTATCTTACTGCTAGTAGGCCCGATATTATGTTTAGTGTGTGCATGTGTGCTAGATATCAGGCAAACCCTAAGAAATCTCACTTAAGTGCTGTTAAACGTATAATGAAATATCTAGTAGGCACTTCACAAATGGGCTTGTGGTACCCTAAGGGTGCCTCTTGTAGCTTAATAGGCTATTATGACTCTGACTTTGCTGGGTGCAAATTAGACAGAAAAAGTACTAGTGGGACATGCCACTTGCTTGGTAGTTCTTTAGTTTCTTGGCATAGTAAGAAACAAAATAGTGTGGCTTTGTCTACCGCCGAGGTGAATATGTTGCACGGCCAAGGGAGTTCTGTTGCAGCTCAAATCCTATGGATGAAGCAACAGCTCTTAGACTACGGTCTTCAGCTTGATCACATCCTGCTAAGATGTGATAACACTAGTGCAATAAATATCTCTAAGAATCTCATACTGCATTCTAGAACAAAGCATATAGAGATAAGACATCACTTTATCAGAGATCATGTACAAAAAGGGGATTGCATTCTTGAGTTTGTTGAAACATCTAAGCAACTTGCAGATATCTTTACTAAACCCTTAGCAAAAGAAGCTTTCTTTTATATTCGAGGAGAATTGGGCATAATTGATCAATCAAATATTTGAATTACTTATTTGCTTATTTATTGCTGATCATTATCATGTTTATATGCCTTTAATTTCATATACGTATATGCTTCTGTGTGAGTTTTTATTCGAATAAGCAAAGCGTTATTCGAATACACTCCTTCTCTGCGTGTTAAAATATCAGCCTTATTCGAATAAAATTTAGTTTATTCGAATAAACTAATACCTTTGCTTAAACTGTGTTTTCATCTCTGCTTATTCGAATAACACCTTCCCTATTCGAATAACCGAAACCCGCATTTTTCAAGTGTTTCTTTTCTCGCCTCCGCTTTATTCGAATAAGCCCCTTTTTTTATTCGAATAACCAGTGACCTTCTTTATCAGGTTTTTGTTTTAATCTCTGTCTATTCGAATAGACCCCAGGTTATTCGAATAACCTAAACCTCGTTTTATCAGTCTTGACTGATGGGTCTCTGCCTATTCGAATAACTCCATAGTTATTTGAATAAACCTTTCCAGCCAGCCAAAACGCTTGGCTTTCCCAGTTGTTTTATTCGAATAGAACACGTCTTATTCGAATAAACCTTAGCTGCCCCACCTCTTCAGTTACCTACGCGCCCGTCTGTTCAGCTTTCCTGAAAGGTTTATTCGAATAAACACGGGGTTCTTTAAACAAACCCCTGCGCGCCCAAATCTTTTTCACTCTTCTCTTCTCTATTCTTCATTTCTTCCTCTCAACTCCTTTCACCCTCTATGTCCTTTTCTCTCTCTCACTCACCTTACCTCCATGGCCTCCTCCTCCAGCAAGCGTCCACGTACGAAGAACGCTCCAGGCACCAACCCTCTTGATCTGAGAAGGCTCTCCTCCAATGAAGAGCATCGAGCACGTTTCATCTCGCACTTCTGGGAGTGAAACTTGGTTCAACCCAAGTATCTGGATCTCTCTTTCTTCCAAAGAAGACCGCGGCCGACTTCCCGACCTGGCCGCAAAACCAGGGAGTTCTTCAGCTCTGCTCTCACCGGGCCACCGTCTATCCAGCCTTGGTGAAGATATTCTTCTGCAATCTGGCTTTCAATGGCCAGAATCTTCTTTCTGAGGTTTGTGATCAGAACATCGTGATCACACCGCTGGACTGGTCAACTTTGTTCAGGCTGCAGTTCTCTGGCGCCCTTGTTGAAGATGATGACACGCCCTTTCTTGAAGACTTCAATAAACTTCAAGCAGTTGAGGACTTGCTGAAGCCTGGCCTGGCCTTTCCTCATAAAGGTTTCAAGGGTGGAATGCTGAAGAGCCAAGATAGGCTTCTGCACTACGCCTATGCTCATATTCTGGCTCCTCGCGGTGGAAACTACGCCTACCTCAGCGAGGAAGATGTCTTTATGCTGTGGTTTCTGAAGAATGGCCATCAGGTCAACTGGCCTGTGTTCATCATGAGGCACATGATGAGGGCCAAGGGCAAGGACAAATCAGACCTACCTTATGGCATCATCGTCACTACCTTGCTGAGCAAGTATCCTCAGGTCTTGGAGGCTGAGCGGGCCATTGCTCTGACTCATCACAACGTCTTTGGCGCTCACACCTTACGGAAGATGAAGATGATTCAAACCGATAAAGGTTGGGTGTACCCAGATGAGGTTACTGAGGACGAGCTTGACCCTGTTGATGCCCCTGCTGCCCCTACTGCTCCTGCTGATGTACCTGCTGCTGCACCTGCTCCTGTCACTCTGGAACAGATCATGGCCACCTTGCAAGACAACCGAGCTTACATGGAACATACCTTCTCTATTCTGTTTGACAGAATAGAAGACGTTGAATGTGAGGTTGCGCGCTCTTCGATCTGCTTCACCGCTCCTGCACCAGCCTTCGTCACCACCACCTCCTGGATGCTTACTTCTAGGAACTTTAGTTCTTAGGCTCTTCTCTCTGTTTTTGACTCTATGTAATTTATTTATGGATTGTGTAGTTGACTCTCCTTTTATTAATGCATAAATAATAGTTCCTGTTGATCTATTGTTTTGAGTATGTTTCCTTTTCTACACTTTGATATATGGTTATGGGATTTACCCCTCCTTTTTGCTCATGACAAAAGGGGGAGAAATATTTAATCATTTGACTTTAATTGAGAAAAGACAGGTTACTTTAAAATAGGATTGGATTCAAATTGAAAGGGGGAGCTGGGCACATATCTGATATATATATTACCTCTTATTTAAAGAAGGGGAGTAAGCTTTTATACCTTTTGTGAATTCCAATTATATGCACTAACACTTTTCTCATTGATAGTCTTATTGATAGTTTGTCATCATCAAAAAGGGAGAGAATGTGTTTGGATGCTTATCTTTGAATACTTGTTTTGATGATAACAAACGGGAAGAATAAATGAAGATGATATATAGACCAAGTCCAAACTTATAGTTGTTTAGCATTAGGACTTAGGATCTATTGTACGGAGCTCACATTAATATCTCCTTGTTTTTGAAAGAAAAGATAAAAAAAATCTGTTTTGAAACAAACTCAGTATCTTTGAATCTTCTCTTTTTAAAACAGTTTTTGGCCTGATTTATTCGAATAAAACTTTGTCTATCCGAATAAACATCTTCACGAGAATCTGATTTTAAAGTGGCTATTCGAATAAACCTTCGTTTATTCGAATAACTAAGTTTTCGAACCTGTGTTGAAATGAGTTATTCGAATAACTCATATGTTATTCGAATAAACGTTTTCTGTCTGAACTTCTTTTTCAATTACGTTATTCGAATAACTGAGCTGCCATTCGAATAACCTTTGGTTTTGTGAAACTCTGATTTTAACAGAGTTATTCGAATAACAGGTTGGTTATTCGAATAACCCTTTTCAGATGAGCTTTTCACGTTGAGTATTATTCGAATAAGCTGTTACTTTATTCGAATAAACACGAATCTTTGTTTACGAAAATGGAAACAGACAGCTTTCAATTTTGTTTTAAATGACATTAATTACACCCAACGGCTGATTAACCTAGTTTTCCCTATAAATAGTAAGCCTGGGTCACGTTTTCGATTGCCCATTATTCTGAACTATTTTCTAATTACTCTGTCTTTGTGAAAACTATTTTCTACGCTCTTCTTGCTTAAAAACTTTGAGATATTTCTGTGAGAGCTCTATTAGCACTTCAACTTGTATTACATACTCTGTTTGAGAGTTTCTCTTCATCTCTATTTTTCTGATAATCTGTATCGAGGGTGAGGTATCCCCCAAGGTTTGTATAAGGGTGAGGTATCCTTACAAGCTGAGACTTTAGCACAAGGGTATAGTGTCCCTGTGTGTGAAAAGTACTCTAATTTGTAACGGTAACAAGCACCTATTGAAGCTTGTATACTTAGTGAAAAATCTCGGCTTTCGAGGACTGGACGTAGACCACAAGTGGGTTAGTGGTCGAACCAGGATAAATACTGTGTCTGCTTCTCTTTTCCCTAATCTATTTATTTTATGCAATTTATTTTATTGCACATTTATTTTACGCTGTTCTTTATTGTTTCTTTTCTTCTTCTCATTCCTTCTGTGCATTTATTTATTAAGCTTTTGATATTCGTTTTAATTAAAAAGAGGTTTTGCGAAAAAGTTTTAATACTCAATTCACCTCTCCTCTTGAGTATTAGAAGCCACTTGGTAACAGTTTCTCCTAACTGCACCATCTATTAGAGGAAATATGCTTATCTCTAAGCTCTTGACCTTTTGTGGATGTTAAGCTGTACTAAAACATAACCTAGCTTTGAACTCCTTCGTGTAAGGCTTTCCAAAACTAACTGTGAATCTAGGATTTCTTTCAGACATTACATTCACTAGAACTCCATACACTTCAACTATCTCCTTCAAAAGAAGTTAAACTACTTTATCTAGGGAATAACTAACTTTACTTAGCAAAAAGTGGGAAGGTTACTTAATTTATCCACCTTTACCTACAGCTCAACACATCTTGTTATGTTCTTTAACATACTAGGCCACCATACATCTTTCTTGACTCTTGAAAAACCTTAGTCACATCTAGATAGATGGTACTCTTTCTCTTGTAAGCTTTCTCCGGGATCCCTTTCTTGATTTTTGACATTCTTGGAAAACAAAGTCTATCTCTAAACTTCGTCATTCCCTCTTAGTCATAACAAAATCCTCTAGGGTTCCTTAGAAGATCTGCTCACTTTTGTCCCTTAGAGTTTCATTCTACCTTTAAGCTTCTAAAAATCTGAATCCTTAGGCTTCTTACTATGTCCACCTTGCTCATTGAGAGACTATCTGGAATCATAGTCACCACAAGACTCAAATTTTTGAAACTCTCAAGAAATTCATTCTCTTTTAGACTATCATCTGGGACACCCGTAGGAATTTCCTACCTAGCGCATCAACCCTTACTTTGGTCTTACCTGAATGATATCACAACTCAAGGTTATAAGCCTTGAAAAACTCCATCCATCTATTCAACCTCATGTTCAGCTTCCTCTGATCAACAATCATTCTTAAACTATCATGATTACTGAGCACCTCGAATTAGACTCCTTATGAGCAACGTCTCCAAAACTGTAAGGCAAACACCACTGTGGCAATTTCCAAATCATACCTAAGGTAGTCCCTCTCTTGTAGGTTTAACTGCCTCGATGCACAGGCATCTACTTACCTCTTGTGCATCTGAACACACCCCTAGTCCCTTCTTCGAAGTATAACTGACTACCTCAAAGTTCTAGCGAAAATTTAGAATTACCAATACTAATGTAGTAATCTACCCCGTCTTCAACTCTTGGAAACCATACTCAATCTCCAGAGTCCACTACTGAGTATTACCTTTCTTAGCTAGCCTAATCTGGGTAGCACTATCTGAGAAAGCCTACTGATAGAATCTCTGTCTTTGGTCACAATGGTTACTCTTCCCATTATACCTCTACTTAAACTCTGCTAGGGTTCTCTGCAATTTCTTCCTTGAGAAATTACACAGTCCTTAAACTGTACCACTTGTAACCCAAAATTGACTTTCAATTTACTTGGCACTTAACCACTTCTTTTCCAAAAGTTTCCAAAAAATCACCTTTGACATACTCTACCTGTCCTTTCATAATCCTCGAAAACCCTTAGAAATCTACTCTTCTTAACTTTACTTCTCTGATAACCAGATCTTAGATCATCTCATGCAAAAAATCTAAAGCTTCTCTCGACTAATCTACCCGATCATCCTTTCTAGACAAAGACATTTATTCTCGACAGTCTTTTTGTTCAACTGCCTAACATTAGCACAGTCTTACACTTAAACTAAACAAGAACATAATATCATTTGTCTCTCTTAGCAACTAAACAATACCAACTAGGTAAGCAAACTAGATTCACAAAGTAAACCAACATGATTTATAAAGTAAATATATACTCTTCTTATACATACCTTAAAAGATTTATCTTTACATGTGCTCTTACCTTATACCAAGTTGGAAGATTTTGTCATCTCCGCTGCGCACTTTGACCTATATCCTGCTTGTGTATCTTAGTACCTTGGAGTCTGATTTACCTCTTCCCTTTAAGGTTGCTCATCTCAAAAGCACCTTACTCATACTTATCATCACCCCAAGCTACCACTTGAACTTGTGTTCCTTTGTTTAATAAAAATTGAGACCAAGAGGCACCCTCACTAATCTCAACATCATATCTTTTCCTCTTTGGGGAACCATTTAACTCTTGTTCCGTCGTGGCTCTGAGATTATATGCTTTTATAAATCTGCACTCACTAACTATAGTGGAGAAGTCCTTAACCTCCATTTGCTTCACAACTCTTCTAATGGCCTTTCTAAGTTCTACTTCAAATTTTACTCACTTCTAGTCTTCATCTGGATTGGTCGTAAAATAAGAAAAGAACTCCTGACATTCCTTGAATTGCTCCGTATACTGGTCCTCAGTAATATCCCCTTGCTCAGACCTTAGAAATTTCCAAATTTATCTTGCCTTCCATAACTTAAGGGAATAATACTTGTCCAAGAAAGTAGCTCTAAACACCTACCAGGTAATTCGAGTACCAGCCTCTTCTAGTAACTTCTCTGCTTCATCTCAATAGCTTTCGGCTCTTCCTACTAACCCTTACGAAGCAAGGTCACATTCTATCCATTAGCGCATGCAATGACCTATAAGATCTCTTCCATCACATGAAGCCATCTTTCGGCTTTGACTGAACCAAACTCTCCATTGAAAAATAAAGGACTAACTTTCCTAAACTCTGAGAAATACCGATCTCTCATAAGTTCCTTCTCGTTCCCGCAACTAATTACGCGAGTCCTATTCTATCACTTCTGATAGATTTCTATTAATGGCAGTCTACTCTCTTAATACAGTAGCCATTACTCTAAGAGCTCTAGTTATCTCCTCATTAACCAGTCTCTTAGTCTCATAGGTTCACCTGGTAGTTGCCATAGTTTTCTGTACATACAAAACATTACATATTGAGTTAGCTAGGCTCAATATCATGTAACTGTTCAACGGTAGCCAATAGCATCCATACCTAAGGCTAGTAATACAATTCCATATGCATGTCTCATAAAAAGATAAAAGAAAGTATAATATTCTACTAAACTGCTACTTATGCTAAAGCACAGTCAGTCCATACCCTAGCTCAACAGGATGAACTACTCTAATACCATAATGTAACATCCTAAGATAGATATCTAGATATATCCTGGATATACAGAGATATATAAAGATAAACAGTACCAGAGGCGTCACTTTTACATACTACATACTAACATATATCTATAATCACAACTGAGTAATTATAGAAAGCCTTGAGAGGATGTGAAAAAACTTAAACTCATACATATATATATATATATACACACACAATACTTGCTATAAAAAGGCATATTGTAATACATACTACTTAAAACATACAAAGCAAATATAAACTTATACATAAGCTTTGTCTACTAAAGAATATAAAAACTATACTAGTCTTCATGCTTCATCTTCTTTCCCTTAGCAGGGTCTTTACCTAGATTTACATGGAAGAACAACTGGGGTGAGAATTACAATTCTCAATAAAAGCAATTCCAATACCAGTTAGACATAACATTGTATAACAAATATAACAATTGCTATAACTACTAACATAGGAGTTTCCTCCACTAATTCTCACAACTGCACACTACCTATATAGTGTGATCTAAACTGATAGCCTACATACCGTTAAATATAAACAACTGTCCATACAATTATAAATATCAACAGCAACAAACAATGCCTATACAACTATCTGTAAATGCAAAGAGTATGATGTGTAGTATGATTATGCCTAAGAAGATCCTAAAGATATGCTTGTGCAATGTATTATTTTAAAATACATATAGAGTTTTATGTTGAAAATAAATAAGATCATTATGAACTAGTTCAGTATATTATCCCGTAGCGAATGAGGTATCTCCTCATATCACATATATCTTGGCACACTGAGAAGTTCGGTCTAAATTCTGATTCCGACGAATCTTATGGACCCCTACTTATCTTCTTTGGCCCTGGCATTAACGAAATATCAAGTTTATGTCATTTCTCAATTGAGTCTATTAGACACCCTTCAATCTCTCTTGGTCTTCATGAATATTGTCAAAGGAAACTTATAAAGATCAATACTACTAGAACATTTCCATAGATATACATACTTATATCTCAACACCACCTCATCACTCATAACTCTTAAGTGAATCCTATGCAACACTATGTTGTTGAAGTGCTAGATACTCACCTATGGCAAACGATTACTCTTGGTTGCACTAAGGTTCTTACCCTTCACATACAAACTAGATTAACTAACCAGTGTGTGAAAAGCATAGTATTATGTTTACCTCTTACATAAACACCACCTTAACGTTCTCATAGACTCAACTCATCCTAGTGAAAGAGCCTATCTTAGCTAATGTCTCTTTCAACCTTGCTTAAGGAAATAAATGAGCATTTTTTTAGAACTTTGCTTACTTAATGAATGCAACAAGCTTATAAGTCAATATTCATCGTATTGTGTACTCTACAATGCACAAGGTCCCGTTTAACTAGAGACTTAGTATATAACATCCCCTCTTCGGAACTAAGTACACAACCTTGTCTCCACCTAAGTGAATCTAACTCAAAGTGGTTCTTACTTACAACCCTTCGTTGCTTAAGGTTATAGGCACCTTCCAAAGGTAATCTATTACTCTTTGATATCCTAAGACTCATACTTTTCTTATTCTTATTTGAGTGAATCCTACAATCTATCCTAGTATACTCATTTCTATTGCATATTCTCATCACATCTTGAGTGATATCTAATGCAACATTAGGTTGCCTAAGGTGCTATGTTCTCACCTAGAGCAATCCTTCACTTTTGAATGTTCAAAGGCTTAAGATTTCTCATACATACTAAGTGATAATTTCCCTCTTGAAAATATCTTCATTTGTACCTTAACACACTTTAGGAAACATATACTAATGATCTTATCTAGCCAAGAACTTGAAAATATCAAAAATGACATTTTTAAAAATTTTGGCCTCAAACATGGGTTATGTCTGATTACACGGGTCATGTCTGATTACATAGGCCATGTATGAAAACACAGGTCATGTCTAAAAACACGCCCCCTCGTGTTTTGCTCTGTGAGCACTGCTCCACGAATTCAACTGGCAAAGAGGGACACTACCTCCCGGTGTCTTCGGACACGGGTCATGTTTCTCAACCAGAACATACTACAGCTCGTTATGCAGAATCATGGCACTATTCTATGTTTCAAATCTTACTTCCAATAATCCAAAATTGATTTCTTGGTGATTTCTAACACCCATCCATGTCCCTAAACTTGTTGTAACTCAATTACAACCTATGAATTCTCTAAGGCAAAGATTTAGGTCCAAATCATATTACTCCAACCATTGTCCAATTCTTAAATTTATGGATCCTAATGGTCTATCTTGAGCCATAAATGGCCATCTTAGGTTTACTAAGCTTAAACTATTCTAACATAGTCCTTTGAATCAAGAACCAAGCCAAGAACATGGATTTGGCTCTCCAAACCCCTATTTTTACTCAAAAACCCTAAATTTATTTAATGAGAATCAAAGAGAAGAATGATGAATAGAAACTCCTCACCTCTTAAAGAAGATGAAGATCTTATAACTTAATCCTCTTGCTCTTGCTCTTGCTTTCCTTTTTCTCCTTCTTCCTCTTCCTTTCTTCCCTTTTCTCTCTTCTCTTCCTTCATTTCTTCTTCTTTATTTTTTCTTTTCTTTCTTTTGCAGCTTTTGCTGCTTATACGCGAGAGAAAGAAATGAGAGAATGACTATCATGTCCCTTAAGATATTTTACTAGAACTTCTTTATCTGCTAAGAACACTCAAATTATGCTAATTCAAGTTTTTTCAACCTCCAATAACTTTAGAATAAATCATAAGATTCATCTAAATTATTGTTTCACCATTTTCATAATTTTTCATATATTCTAATAGTCAATTCGGTATTAAATGCACAACCAGTATACCTAAAAATGCCAAACTAACTCAAATTCTTTTGAAACTTTAACTGTATCTTACTTAACTCATTTGTGACCTAGAAACAAACTCTCTATGTTCATTTCCCTCAACTTTACCTTTAAATCCTTTATCTGAGTCATTTTAAGCTACTTTTTAACTTTTATGTTGCAACTAAGTGCTTAAATGAACTCAGTTTGTCATAAAACTTCACTGGCATGTTAAGCAAGTCATATGCTACCTTTTGTAACCATATACAAGTCTAACATATTACTAAGGGTATTACACTGAGCGCTGGAAAGCTAGCGCCTGAGCGCTGAATACATAACAGAGCACGTTAATTTGTTTTAAAATAGAAAAGTTACGCCATTAAGTAACACTCTTGCACATAATTTCGTAGCTATCGAGGAGCAAAGCGAAGGCACGAACCCTAACTTGGTGTAGGCGCATCCAAGCTTAAAGATTAGGAATTTTCTTCAACCTTCCCATATGTCTTCTACGGAGTTTGTCGAATCCTTTTCTTTGCTTTCTTCTTTTTTCATGCGTAACTAAACCTCTTTCGTTAGGGTGATGATGGATCTTGATATTTGGGTAATGTAAATTCTTTTATAGGTTTAATCTATGTTTTTATTTCATGATTTACGTGTTTATCTTTTCTCTTAATGCTTTTCTAAACCTGATCAATTTGGGAATGATTTTTGGGTTATGTATGATTTGGAAAAATTGTGCACGAACCTAGAACTTATCATAAACACCACAATTTTCGCAATCGCTAGGAATAGATGTTGGAGATTGTGTGGTCTTACTTTTAATTCCCTCGTTTATGATAATGTCTTCTCTATTTGGGGTTAGACTAAGGGATTAATTAATTCTAAATAATGTGAAGATGATTAATATTCCAAGGGATTGGATATTAATTAATTTTGAGAATTGACTATGAATCATTGAAATAGAACTTGATTAAACCAATATTTAAAATTGCATCAAAAGAGTTCAAGTGAAATATGAACTTTAACACTTTAATCTCATCATTTTCATCCTTGATCTGATTCTTGATATTTTTAATTATGTTTTTTATTAGTGTTTTCTTTTATTTTTATTCTCTCTTTTTCAATAGCTTAAATAGTGTTGATTTAGCGAATTTAGTAATTGTCAACATAATCCTTATGGGAACGATACTTAACTCACTCTTTATTACTTTTGCGATTTGGTGCACTTACTAATATCACAATAAGTTTTTTGTGTCGTTGTCGGAGATTATTGTTTTTCAATATTAAATAGTAGTTAAAAAGACACTAACTTAGGCACTTATTTTTCTTAGTTAATTTTTTATTATTATTTGATTTTCTTTTTAATTTGGTTCTTTTTTTATTCATTCTTATTTTCTTTGTTTATTTTTTATTATTAGTCGTTTATCTTTATTTTTATTTTATTTTTAATTTCTTTTTTTTACTTCGCTCTAGTTTGCTTGTTTGTTTGTTTATGCGAGGTACTGTGAATGTAAAATAATTACTTTTTGATCCTGAGATAGCAATAACAAAAAGAGCAAATAGGAAAACAGCTAGAGAAAGAAGAATTGAAGAAGAAAAAATGGCTGAAAATACTACTGAGCAAAGAAGACGCACGTTAGCTGACTATGTAACTCCATCTACTGAAAGGGTTGCCACCAATATAGTGCAACCAGCCATACAGGCCAATAAGTTTTAGATTAAACTAGCGCTTCTACAATACAATAGGATTAGTTTGGGGAAATCAGTTAGAAGACCCGAATTTGCACATTAACAATTTCATGCAGTTGTGCGACACCATCAAATACAATGGAGTACGTGATGATGCCATTAGACTAAGGCTTTTCCCCTTCTCTTTAAGGGATAAAGCTAAGAGCTGGCTACAAGCTCAATCTCAAGGAAACATCTCTACTTGGAATGATTTGGTGAGCAAGTTCTTGACTCGATACTTTCCTCCATCGATGTTTATGAAGATGAGGAGTGATATTGCTTGTTTCACTTAGAATCAGGGGGAGTCTCTATACAAAGCATGGGAAAGATTCAAAGAACTGTTGAGAAGATGCCCTCATCACGCTTTTGAAGTTTGGCAATAGGTTCAAATTTTTTATAATGGTTTAAATCATTTTACTATGCTTATGGTTGATGCATCTGTAGGTGAGTCTCTAAATACAAAAACTCCTGAAGAGGCCCAAGAATTATTCGAAATAATGGCTACAAATGAATACTAGATGCCTAGTGGAAGAGCAGTGATCAAACAGGGAGTTATGGAGCTTAGTACTTTTGATGCCTTACTTGCTCAAATAAGACCCTTTCTCAGCAAATTGTAAATCTCACAAAGCAACTTGGTAATATGCAGGTAAGCTCTGTAAATCATCAAGTTTTAAATTATGATTTTCTGCGGAGGTAATCATGGTAATGGTGAGTATGAGGCAAGCAACTCTGGTGTTATTCCTCAAGAGCAGGTTAATTATATGGGCAATCCTTCGAGACCACAAGGTAATCCTTACTCTAACACATACAATCCAGGGTGGAAGAATTATTCAAACTTTTTATGGACTAATCAAAATATGCCAAGAACATCACCACCTCAATATCAATGACCATCTTCACAACCTGAATAAGAAAAGTCATCTAATCTTGAAAGTATTGTTGGGAAACTTGCTCTTAGCACTAGCAATTTCATGCAAGAATCAAAGGCCAATTTCAAAAATCAAGAGGCAATGATTCGAAGTCTGGAGATTCAAGTAGGTTAGATTATAAGACAACTCGTAGAGAGACCCCCAGACACCTTACCTAGAGACATTATGGTCAATCCAAAGGAGCAGTGTAAGGTGATCACTTCAAGGAGTGGTAAGACTTTGGAGGAACACAAGAAAGAAGCACCTAGCTCTTCAGAAGTTAGAAAATAAAAAAAATGATGCTCCCACTGAAGATGTCTTAACTAGAGATGTCTCAATGCAATAAGGCAATAAAGATAAAGAAGCTAAGAATAAACAACCAAAGTGGCAGAGAAAATAGAAGGAACATGAGCAGAACATGGTATTTCAACCATCACTATATGCCAAGATCCCTTTCCTGCAAAGATTGAATAAGGGGAACTAAGAGAGGCAATTCTCAAAGTTTTTAAATGTCTTTAAAAAGCTGCAGATAAACATCCATTTTGCTAAGGCATTTAAACATATGTCATCCTATGCTAAATTTGTAAAGGACTTGCTCTCAAAGAAGAGGAAACTCAAAGAAGATGAGACAGTGATGCTGACAGAGGAGTGCAGTGCTATAATTCAGAGGAAACTGCCACCTAAATTGAAAGATCTAGGTTGTTTCGCCATTCCTTGCACTATTGGGAAGATCACTATTGGGAAAACTCTTTGTGATCTTGGAGAAAGTATAAATCTCATGCCCATTGTTAGTCATGGCAACCATTACCCAAGAGGGGGGGTGAATTGGGTATAAAAAACTTTTCACAAATGCTCTTAAAATAAATACAAATATTTAAGCTATTAAATAAAAGAAAAGGAATTACGAGATAAAAAATAAAAGCTTTAAGAACAGCAAATAAATAAATGTGCAATAATATAAAATTGCGTAAAATAAAGAGATTGAGAAGAGGGAAGCAGACACAATATTTATCCTGGTTCGATCACTAACCTACTTGTGGTCTACGTCCAGTCCTTGAAACAATAGCCGAGATTTTTTACTATGTATACAAGCTTCAATAGGTGCTTACAATCGTTACATAAAAGAATACTTTTCACACACAGGGAAACTCTACCCTTGTGCTAAAGCCTCAGCCTGCAGGGATACCTCACCCTTATACAAACCTTGAGGGATACCTCACCCTCGATACAAACCTTGAAGGATACCTCACCCTCAATATAGAAGAATAGAAATATAGATGAAGAGAAACTCTCACTCAGAGCAAATAATACAAATTGAAGTGCTAAGAGGCTCTCAAAGGATATCTCAAGGTTTCAGCAAAAAAAACACAGAAAATAAGCGTAAAATATAAATCACATTTTTCAGAGCAAGCGCAAATTAAACAGATAGCTGGGCTGCTTGCAGATGAGACCCACTGTCTTTATTTATAGAGCTTGAAGGAAAATGCCCGTTAGAGGAATTAAATCCGTAATTATTATGAGAATATGTCCGTTAGTTTCCATATCAGTATTCGTAAAAAGTCGTGTTTATTCGAATAGATTTAGGTGTTATTCGAATAACACTATTCATAATGCAATCATGAAAAGCAAACTGATATGTGTTATTCGAATACCAACATGGGGTATTCGAATACCACTGTTTTCATTTCTTAAAAAAATAGTTCAAAAGCAGGTTATTCAAATACCACAAGGAGGTATTCGAATACCTCTATTTTAAACACATTTAAAAAGCTGTTTAGAAGGATGTTATTCGAATACCTTTAAGGTTATTCGAATAGACCACTCTGATTTTGAAAACTGACTTTAAATGGTCATAACTTCTTCATTTTTTATCTGTTTAAAGCAAATGACTAGTCATTGGAAAGATCATTGAGTCTATTTTCAAATGAAAGAAGTTTCAAAACAAAACTCAAAGTATTTTGAAAGATATAATCAATAGAGTAATCAAAGGTCAGTTTTACAAAACTCAAACTTTGCTATTTTTCATAGATTTGAACTATTACCATAACTAGCTTTTCAAAACTTATTTGTTGGACATTTTAACATGTGAAAACCATTTGTAAATATTTGAAAAACATATTTGAGATATCCATAAGGCTTCTTACATAAAGACCCTAAGTCCTAAAAACTATACCATTTAATCTTCCTTTGGACTTGGTCTTTGACATGACTTTGATGTTATCAATACCTTCATGAAATAGGCATTAACTTTCTCCTTGTGTTGAGCTTAATTGAGATCTTCTGCTTTCTTGTTGCAATGCTCACTCTTGGTACTTAGACTATCCTACAAAGTATTGCTCACTTAAACAAGCATAGTTAGTCCAAATTCATAATTCAATATCTTCATATGCATGAATCATAAATGTATAACTCTAGTTAGTTTAGCATGCATATAAAACTTTCATAGACACATCCAAAAATGATATTTATCAATTATTAATGGATATGCTCTATATAGGATGCAACAAAGAACATAAGCAAAGAATTCTTTTTGTTTTGTATTTGTCATCATCAAAACTTAACATATAAAATCATTTGGGCAAACTAATTTCCACACCCATAACTAGCAGATCGATCTATCAAGCATCTATATGGTATAATCGAAGATGTGTTAGTTAAGGCGAATAAATTCATATTTTCAATTGATTTCATGGTTCTAGATATGGAAGAAGATATAGATATCCCTCTAATTTTGGGCAAGCCTTTCTCAGCAACTAGAAAAACATTAATTGATGTGCAGTGATGAACCTTCAAAAATTCATATTTTTACAGTTCAAAATCTTGGGTTTTCATCCTCTTTTAATATCTTTGATTGTGTTTTGTTCTTAAGTTTTATTAGGTTTTTATTATTTTAAATTATGTTCTTATTATATGTTTTCATGTGTTTTTGATAGGTACTTGCACGTAGAAAAGATTAAACGCTTGAATAAGCAAGAAAAAGGAAGGAATTTCATTCAACGTCCAGCGTTTGAGAGCTGGACTCTCACAGCCTGAGCGCGCGTTGGGCGTAGAAAAAATCTTCTTTAGTGTCCCAACGCTCGCATGAGCACTGGTCGCGTAGGCTGACATGTTATTTTTTATAAATAACCAAGTTTTGTCAAATTGAACACACATTTGGTCACAATTCAGCAGCAGTCGAAGAGGCACAAACCCTAGTTGGTGTGCGTGTAACAAGGCTTGAAGATTAGGAATACTTTTCACCCTTCCACCTATCTTTAATCGAGTTTGTCGTATTCTTCCCTTTAATGTCTTCTCTTTCCATGTGTAACTAAACCCCTTTTGTCAGGGGGATGATGGATCTTGAACGTAACTTCATTTATGAGTTTAATTTATGTTTCTATTTTATGATTATTGTGTTTATCTCTACTCTTAATGTTTTTCTAAACCTGATCAATTTGGGAATGATTTTTGGGTTGATGTATAATTTAAAAAAATTTGCATGAGCCTAGAATATGTGATAAACACCATAATTTCTGTAATCGATAGGAATAGACGTTGTGGGTTATTTAGTCTTTCTTTTAATTCCTTTATTTATGATAATGCCTTTTTATTTGGGATTAGGCTAAGGGACTAGTTAATTCTAAATAGTGTAAGAGGATTAATATATCAAGGGATTGTGTGTTAATTAATTTTAGGAATTGATCATAAATCACTGAAATAGAATATAATTAAACTAATAATTGAATGAGTATTTAAAGAGTTTAAGTAAAGTCGGAACCCTAACGCTTTAATACCATTATTTTCACCCATTTGATTTATTGTTTTGCTTACTAATTTTATTTCTTTTCATAATCTTTATTTTGAATTTTCTTTTTAATTGAATTTGCAATAACTCTCTTTCTTCATTAGCTTAAATAGTGTCACTTTCAGTGAATTTAGTAATGAATAACTTAATCCTTGTGGGATGATACTCTTACTCACTTTTTATTACTTTTACAATTCGGTGCACTTGCCGATTTCACAACAAGTTCTTGGCACATTTGCCGAGAGATTATAGTTTATTAATATTAATAGTAGTTGAAAAGATACTAATTTAGGCACTTATTTTTCTTATTTACTTTTTTTAATTTATTTCTTTTTATTCATTTTTATTTTTCTTTGTTTATTTTTATTAGTCATTTATTTATTTATTTTATTTTCTTTACTTCACTCTGGTTTGTTTGTTTATTTGTTTATGCAAGGTGTTGAGAGTTCTGAATAATTACTCTTTAATCCAAACATTGACAAAGTAGAGAGAGAACTTAGGAAAGCAGCCACGGAAAGAAGAAATATTAAAGAAGATATGGCTGCAAACACTCAAGCTACTCCAAGACGTACCCTGGCAGACTACGCAACTCCTTCAACTAAAAGGGTTGCAACGAGTATAGTGAAGCCCAACATCTAGGCAAATAACTTTGAAATTAAACCAGCTTTGCTACAGCTGATACAACAGAATCAGCTTGGGAGAAGTCAAGATGAAGACCCCAACTTGCACATATCTAATTTCTTGCAGCTTTGCGATACTATTAAGTATAATGGCGCAACTGATGATGCCATTAGATTACGGTTGTTTCCTTTTTCCCTAAGAGACAAAGCTAAGAGATGGCTACAAGCCCAACCACAAAGGAGCATCTCTACTTGGGAGGACCTGGTTTACAAATTTTTAACTTGATACTGCCTTCCATCACTATTTGTAAAGATAAGGAGTAGGATAGCTTGTTTCACTCAAAATCAGGGGGAGTCATTATATGAATCTTGGGAGAAATTCAAGGAGCTATTAAGGAAATGTCCTCACCATGCATTTGAGGTTTGACAGCAGGTATATATTTTCTATAATGATTTAAATCATCTTACTAGGGCTATGGCGGATGCATCTGCAGGCGGATCTCTGAACAGTAAGACTCTTGAAGAAGCTTAAGAATTATTTGAGACTATGGCTACCAATGAATATCAGATGCCTAGTGGGAGAGCAATGATCAAATAGGGAGTTATGTAGCTTGGCACTCTTGAAGCCTTACTTGCTCAGAATAAGAGTATTTCGCAACAGTTAGCCAACCTCACCAAGCAAATTGGGAATATGCAGGTGAATTCAGTGAACCATCAAGTCTTGACTTGTGATTTCTGTGGAGGCAACCATGCCAATGGTGGATGTGAAGCAAGCATTTCGAGTGCAATTCCTTAAGAGCAAGTTAATTACATGGGTAATCCTGCAAGATCTCAAGGTAACCCCTTTTTGAATACATACAGTCCGGGGTATATGAATCATCCAAATTTTTTGTGGAGCAATCAGAATATGATGAGACCACCACCACCTCCACAATATTAACCTCAGTCGTCTTCCTCTTCTCAACCTCCATAAGATAAGCTATCTAATCTTAAAAGTATTATTAAGAAACTTGCTCTTAACATTAGCACTTTTATGGAGAAAATAAGGGCTAATTTTAAAAATCAAGAAGCAGTAATTAGAAGTCTATAAAATCAAGTGGGACAGATATCTAGATAGCTCATTAAGAGACCTCAAGGAAGCCTACTTGGAGACACTGTAGTCAAGCTGAAGGAGCACTGTCATGCAATCATATTGAGAAGTGGTAAAACTTTGGAAGGACTAATAAATGATGTATCGAGTTCTTTAGGAGAAGAGAAAAAGCAGATGATGTTCTTACTGAGGATGTTTCCAATAAAGTTGCACATGAAGCAAAGGTCTCTACTGAAGTTAAAGCGAAGGAAAGAAGAAAGAAAAAGGACTCAACTTTGAATAAACCTTTTGACGCTTCATTGTATGTCAGACTTTCAATCCCTCAGCGTTTGAAGAAAGACACCCAGGAGAAGCAGGAAAGACAATTCTCAAAGTTCCTGAATGTTTTCAAGAAGTTATAGATAAATATTTCCTTTTCCTGAAGCACTTGAACAAATGCCTTCCTATACCAAATTTATGAAGGATTTGCTATCTAAGAAGAGGAAGTTGGAAGAAGATGAGACTGTAGAACTTACTAAAGAGTGCAACGCCATAATTCAATGGAAGCTACCACCGAAATTAAGGGATCCAGGAAGTTTTAGCATCTCTTGCACCATTGGAAAGTTGAATGTTAATAAGGTTTTATGTGACCTAGGCACTAGCATTAATTTAATATCATTATCAATCCTGCGCAAGCTAGGAATTAAGAAAGTTAAGTCTACTATGGTAATCCTTCAATTAACATATCGATCAATCAGACGTTTGTATGGTATTGTGGAAGATTTGCTAGTGAAGGTAGACAAATTTATTTTCCCAGTTGACTTTGTGATCTTAGATATGGACAAAGATAATGATATCCCGTTAATTCTTGGAAGACCATTCCTAGCAACTTCAGGAGCATTAATTAATATGCCTAGAGGAGAGCTTATTTTGAGGGTAGATGGAGATCAAGTGACTATAAATATTTTTGATAAGTTTTTTCGACCATCAGATCTTCATGCCCCTATTAACTGCATTCAAGGAAAAGCTCAAAAGGAGTCAGCTAGTAAGAACTCTACACCATCGATTAATGTTGATCCTTCTATCTCTAAGATTGCTGGAAAAGAAAAAGATCCTCCCAGTTCTAAGAGTTTATTGCAAGATGATCTAAAATCTTCTGATAAGTTGAAACCTGGAACTTTACCTATTGATAAATTGAAAATTCCATGGCCTGGTGGAATTTCTAATGTTAAGGTATCTTCTAAACAAATAAGTACAACTCAAGTTCAGAATATTTTTAGAGAGGATTCCAAGGCCAGTGACCGAGTATGGAAGCAAAAATCTGCAAAAAGAAAGTTGTCATTGTGTTTCTCCTGCTTCAAGCCACCATAAACAAAAAGGCAACGTTGAACTAATGACGTTAAACAAGCGCATTTTGGGAGGCAACCCAAATTTCTTTCCTTTTATTAAATTTCTATTTTTTTTTCATTTATTGTTTTGTTTTTAATTTAGTTGATTTAATTATGTGTTTAGTTATTTTTTTTTGTTTAGATGTTTGCGAAGCCCACTTTTTCCCAAATTCATTGTTTTGGTGAGTGTTTTCTATTTAAAAAAAAATAGAGAAGTGAACAAGTGCTCAGGCGCTGGAAGGCCAGTGCCCAAGCGCGCGTCCAGTAGAGACGCTTAAACTCAGGACAGTAGTTGAGCGCTTGAGTGCGCTCTACTTCATTCTTCTCCATCTCTGTTCTTCATCTTCTCTTCTTTATTCTTCATTTTCCTTGAATCCAAACCCATCCTCAGTCATTTTCTAACATTTTACTCTTGTCTCATTCATTTTTTCTAAACTTTTTCTTCCTCTATTCCTCATTGCCTGCGTTCAACAGTGCGTGTTTTCTCTGCCATTGATGCTCGTTCAAGTATCTTCTCACACATCCACTCAATTTCCTCACTTTCTTGCTTCAATTGTTCACTCATTTAGGTATGTTCATCTATTCTTCATCTCACTTTTGTGTTATATGATGTTTAATTTCATGGTTATGCAACTTAGGATGTTAAGGTTCCTAAATTGGAGGATTTTTTGGGAAAATGTGAAATTGGGCAAATTGGCTGAAATTGATGATTCTTATTGCTATATTCCGTGGATATTTATTGATTGGCAGTGTTTGGTGAGTAAAATTATTATTTTTACTGTTACATTTGGATTGGTTGTTATGCACAGTGTGGATGAATACATAGCATTACTGATTGTTGTGCATAACTATTGTGCTTATTTTGTGAATAATTGTGGAATGCATTGCTGAATTTTTTATTGTGGTACTAGGAAATTTCTGTTGACTGTGGCCATTTTGCATATTTTAGTATTGTTGAATGTGTTTTGCATTGTGGGACTGCTGATTGTAGTGTTGAGTGTGTTTATGTTATGGTGACTTTATGGACTGTGTTTATGGATTGTCGTCAATGTTCATATATTACCAATGGATTGTGCTGGTGGCTTTATGTTATGTTAGCAATTCTTGGTGAAGAAAGTTTGCATATGTTGTTATTGCTAAGGTAACTAGTGGTAACTGTGTTTAGGTATTTTTCATATGTTCATGTGTGGTGTGCATTTGCAATTTTTGGTATTGACATTGATGAACAACTGATTGCGGTATTAACTGTTTGCGATGTTAGTAATTTTTGGTATTTAATGCACTTGCACATTTGTAAAATGCACCATGCACCCCATATGTTGATCAAATAGTCACTATACATGCTTACTTGATTTCACTCATGAGTAGTGTTATTTTGATGAATTGTACATGTTACTGTTGTCTTTGAGAATGCCATTATGCATGATTTGATTGTTGTGGAATCTTGAGCTTTAGTTATTTTGCTTCAACCAATTTAGGTTATTCAGTTTGTGCTTTTTTATTTTTCAGGATATTCATCATGCCAAAAAGAAGAAAAGGCACTGTAGAAGAGGGCTCTAGTTCCTCCTCTTTTGATCCAAGCCATTTTCGCTAACATGCCCACAAGCAGTGCTTTACTAATGTGCTTGTGAAGCGGAATTTCATTTGACAAAGAGGATTCATTCTAAAAGAAGATGAGTACCCTCGACATTTAAGCACAAATTTATGTAAGAAACTGGGGCAAACTTTGTGACCCTCTGGTTACGGGTTCTCCGACTGTGGTTAGAGAATTTTATGCCAATGCCTACATAGCATCAAATGAAGATAAATACCAGAGCATGGTAAGGGGCACATTCATTGAGTTTGGTAAAGATATGCTAAATGGATATTGTGGCCTTGCGTATAATTATCTAGGCCAGTGTGTATACTATGATCTGCTTAGAAAGCGGTTGGATTCGGAAAGGGTACTCAAAGAACTTTGCAAGGATGGTGCTCAATAGGCGCTGGATACCAAAGGTGCACCAAAATTTTTGAAGAAGGTAGATTTGAAAATAATCTGAAGAATGTGGTGTACTTTTGTGCAAGCAAACATCCTTCCATGCTCTAAAACTTTTGAAGTATCGATTAATAGGGCTTTGTTTGTATATGTTATTATGACTGGTGGTGCGATTGACATTGGGAGGATTATTGCTTTTAACATGCATGGTGCAAACCCAAGATACTTTAGGCAGTTTTCCATACCATTCTCTCATTACAAGTTTATGCTCTGAGAAAGGCATTCATATAACTGGTGATCAGCCCATCTAGCCTACACCTCTAATTACTGCATCGGTAATAGAGAGGTATTTTCAAGAGTACCAGGCAGCACCAGCAGCTCAACCTCAAGGTCCTGTAGGCACGAAACCTCGTAGGGTGCTCATTATGACTCAACAAATAGCCAACATAGAGTATGTGTTGCGCTAGTCCCATAAGCAGCAGAGCTATATTATTCAATCTCAACATGCTTTGGAGAACATGTTGTGCAGGATGGCAGAATAGTTGAACCTTAACATTGCGGCTCTTGGTGGTCTTCCCATGACAGATGAGGAGATTATGACTAACATTAACTTCAGTGAGGAAGATGAAGAGGATGATGATGATGATGATGAAGAGCAAGATTGATTTCATGCCAAAAAAAAAAGCTTTTCTTGCCTTCCACTTTTATTTTACTGCTTTTATTTGTTCCTATCTATTATTTGCATTTCATTATTTGTACAGTGGGGGCACTGTTTATTTTAAGTTTGGGGGATAGTTTCGCTTTGTTATAGCTTTGCTGTTTTTGTTTTTATTTTTGTGTTTATATTCTTTTGTTTATTAATGTTGAGTCGGTTTAGGTGTCGCCCAAGTTCGAGCCTTTTTAAAGGGATGTATATAGTTGTCATCGCCAAAAAGATTTTTCTTTTCTTTGCTTTAGCCCTTTATTTTTGCATTTATTTTATTTAATTTTTTATTTTTATTAATTTTATTTTGTCATAATCACCTTTTTATATTTTGAGTCATTTTGTTGACATTATATATGTCAGTGTGTTGAATTAAATACCTAATGATTGTATAAATTGTGGATTAATTTGTTTTCTTGGGATATCACATGAGAATCTATGAGTTACATTTATCTCTATTGTTTCAATTATGTATGGATGTTCTTCCTATCTTTATGATTGATAGACCTTGGAATTTAATTGCATGTCAAGCTTAAAGAAAGTTGATAAGAATGCATGTGTGTGGATGATTTGTATTTAGAAGTTGTTAGATTCTCTCTTGAGGTGAAATCCTAGGCAGTATATTATTAAGGAAATGATAAGGGCCTTCTTTAGACCGTTTAAGCCTTTCAAGCCAACCTATAAACATTGTATATCCTAGGTCCCATTTTGTAGCCCTATTTATGTTTGACCTCTATTTCTTTTATTTACCCACATTTTTCTTTTTCCATACCCATGAGTAAATAAAAAAAAATTCCCTTTTACACACCCTTTGTTGAATGCATTTCTTGTTTTATTTTTCTTTTCAAGCCTTATTCAGTCTTTGTGCATGAAATATTTCAAGAGTTAAAAAAATCAAAAAGAAAAACTTCACCCAAAGTTTTGCAAAGAAATAAGTTTGGGGGTGGAGGTTGTTAGGAAAAAAAGAAGAAGAAAAGAGAGAAAGTAAAGTGTTGTTTCTTGTGCTTCGTTTTGAACTTGTTCTACATTCTGTGGCCTGAATTTTAAAATTTACAAAATTTTGTATCTCAACTTTTATTTTCATTATCCTACCATTTTTCTTTCTTAACCTGTACCCTTGGCCTTACATTACAAGTTTTAAAAGACCCTTTTGATCCTTGATTATGTGTTGTTTACATTAGTGGAGAGAGAGATGAAGAACAACCCTATGGATTCGAGTTTGATGTGCATTTGTAATTTTATAAACCTATCTGGGCTTGTACTTTATAAGTAGATTTGGTCTTTCACTCATGTTTTTGGGAAGTCAATTTATGTATGAAAGATGCATGTGAGAGATGATGTAGCAATTAGATTGTATATGTGTGATACTTTGAAATTAGATTGTAAAGCAGTTTCTGAGGATATGCATGATATTTATTACCCGGTATTGCCATGTTTGAGTTTGTGTGTTTTGAGTTTTTATTTGTTTAGTCTTTTTGTTTTGTTTTGTTTTTTTTTTTTCTTTTTGCTTGAGGACAAGCAAAATCTTAAGTTTAGGGAGTGATGAATTTTCAAAAATTCATATTTTTATGGTTCAAAATCTTGAGTTTTCATCCTCTTTTTATCTCTTTGATTGAGTTTTGTTCTTAAGTTTTATTATGTTTTTAATATTTTAAATTGTGTTCTTATTATATATTTTTATGTGTTTTTGATAGGTAATTGCATATGAAAAAGATTGGACGCTTGAACAAGCAAGGAAAAGGAAGGAATTTCATTCAACGTCCAACGCTTAAGCGCCAGACTCTCACCGCCTGAGCGTGCATTGCGCGTAGAAAAATCCCTCTTTAATGGTTACGTAGGCTAACACATTATTTTTTATAAATAACTAAGTTTTGCCAAATTAAACACACACTTGGTCACAATTCAACAACCGTTGAAGAGGCACAAACCCTAGTTGGTGTGGGCGCAACAAGGCTTGAAGATTAGGAATATTCTTCACCCTTCCACCTATCTGTAATGGAGTTTGTTATATTCTTCCCTTTAATGTCTTCTCTTTCCATGTGTAGCTAAATCCCATTTGTTAGGGGGATGATGGATCTTGAACTTCGTTGATGTAACTTCGTTTATGGGAATTTCTATTTTTATTTCATGATTATTGTATTTATCTCTACTCTTAATGTTTTTCTAAATCTGATCAATTTGGGAATGATTTTGAGTTGATGTATAATTTGGAAAAATTTGCATGAGCCTAGAATATGTGATAAACATCATAATTTTTGTAATCGCTAAGAATAGACGTTGTGGGTTATATGATTTTTCTTTTAATTTTCTCGTTTATGATAATGCCTTTCTATTTGGGGTTAGACTAAGGAATTAGTTAATTCTAAATAATGTAAGAGGATTAATATACCAATGGATTGAGTATTAATTAATTTTGAGAATTAATCATAAATCATTGAAATAGAACATAGTTAAACCAATAATTGAATGTGCATTTAAATAGTTCAAGTGAAGTCGAAACCATAACGCTTTAATACCATTATTTTTCACCCCTTTGATTTATTGTTTTGCTTACTTATTTTATTTATTTTCATAATCTTTATTTTGAATTTTCTTTTTAATTGAATTTGTAACAACTCTCTTTCTTCGTTAGCTTAAATAGTGTCATTTTTAATGAATTTAATAATTTATAACTTAATCCTCGTGGGATAATACTCTTACTCACTTTTTATTACCCTTGCGATTTGGTACACTTATCGATTTCACAACATGCAACAAGTGAGCTTATGTTGAGAGTACAAGATGAGAAGGTCACCTTCAATGTTTTTGAGGCAATGAAACATCCTATGGAGGAAGAATAATGCCTTAGGTGGTTATTATTGATTCTTTGGTTGATCAAACATTAGAGCATAGTCATCCAATTTCTTTACTTGAATTAGTGTTGGTTAATTCTAAAGCTTCAGTGGATGATGATGAAGAGGCAACATCAGAGACACTTAAGTACATAGACAATCTGGAAGCTTTGCCAATTTTCCCTCGGTCAAACTTATAGAAAGAATAGATGAAGAAAAAAGATGCAGATAAAGAGGAACCGTCAAAGCTAGAATTGAAACTACTTCCTTCTAATCTCAAATATACTTTTCTTGGTGAGAACAACACTTTTCCAGTGATCATGAATGTTGAGCTCAGTCAAGTTGAAGAAGAGAAGCTTTTGAGGGTCTTGAGAGAACATAAATCGGCTATTGGGTGGACTATTAATGATCTTAAGGGCATTAGTTCCACAATTTGCATGCATATGATCTTAATGGAAGATGACTACTAGCCGATGATTCAACCACAAAGGAGATTGAATCCCACCATGAAAGAAGTAGTGAGAAAGGAAGTGATGAAACTCTATGATGCAGGTAATATTTATCCTATCTCAGACAGTTCGTGGGTAAGTTTGGTCTAAATTGTTCCAAAGAAAGGGGGATAACAGTGATAGCTAATGATAAAAATAAACTCATCCCCACAAGGTTGGAGAATGTGTATTAATTATAGGAGACTCAACAATGCAACAAGGAATGATCACTTTCCCTTTCTATTCATTTATCATATGGTAGAGAGGCTAGCGGGTCACACCTATTATTGCTTTTTAGATGGTTATTCTAGTTATAATCATATCTTGGTGGCACCCGAGGATCAGGAGAAGACAACTTTCACTTGTCCATATGGAATCTTTGCATATCGAAGGATGCCTTTCGGATTATGCAACACTCCAACAACTTTTCAAAGGTGTATGCTTTCTATTTTTTCTGATATGATTGAAAAGTTTGTTGAAATCTTTATCGATGATTTTTCTGTTTTTGGATCTTCTTTTGATACTTGTCTCTCTAATCTTTCTTTGGATTTGTAAAGATTTTAGGAAACTAACTTGGTGTTGAATTGGGAGAAATGTCATTTTACAGTGCAGGAATGAATTGTTCTAGGACATCGCATTTCGTCGAGGGGCATTGACGTGAATAGTGCAAAGTGGAAATCATTGAAAAAATTTCCCCTCCCACCAATGTTAAGGGAGTAAGGAGTTTCCTTGGGTGTGTTGGGTTCTATAGGAGATTTATTAAGGATTTCTCCAAAATCACTAAACCATTATGCCAACTGCTTGTTAAGGATGCACCATTTACTTTTGATGATAAATGTTTAAATGCATTTAATGTTTTGAAAAGCAAGCTCATTTTTGCTCCCATAATTACTGCTTCTGACTGGAATTTATCTTTTGAATTAATGTGTGATACAAGTGACTTTGTTGTAGGTGTTGTTTTAGGACAAACAAAAGATACATGTCATTTATTATGCAAGTAGAGTCCTAAATGATGCACAACTTAACTATGGAACTACAGAAAAAGAATTTCTTGTAATGGTTTTTGTATTTGATAAATTTCATTCACATTTGGTTGGGTCAAAAGTTATTGGGTATACTGACCATTCAGCCTTAAAATATCTTTTAACTAAACAAGATGCAAAACCTAGACTGATCAGGTGGATTTTGCTTTTACAGGAATTTGACTTGGAGATTTGGGACAAGAAAAGTAAAAAAAAAATTGGTAGCTGACCACTTGTCCAGAATTACACAATAAGGAGACTCAAAAGAGGAACAAGTACCAATAAAGGAAGATTTCCCATATGAACAACTATTTGCTCTTCAAATCCTCCCTTGGTATGTGGACTTTGCAAATTATAAAGCCGGTGGACTCATCCCATCAAATTTATCATGGCAGCAAAGAAAAAAAATTCACATGATGTCAGGTATTATGTTTGGGATGAACCATTTCTCTTTAAAAGATGAGCTGATGATATGTTGAGAATATGTATGTCAGATGAAGAAGTGTTAAGCATTCTTGGGCACTGTCATGGTTCTGATTATGGAGGTCACTTTGGAGGTAATAGAATAGCTACAAAGGTATTACAATCTGGTTTCTATTGGCCTATTGATGTGAATTATAAGTTGCAAACTCAAGTGCAGGTTGTCTCAAGTAATAAATTCTCGGGAGTCCGAGGTTGATCCACGGGGAATTGATGAAGAAATATACTTCGAGGTAAGGAAAAGATTTTGTCACAACAATAAAATTGATAAAATTTAGTCACAAAAAAAAAAGAATTTACTTGAGTTAGGAGATCTACTCTTGGTAAGTAAATTAAGGACAAGATTAATTCTTTTTATAACTCAATTAGAATTCAAGCATAACGGAGGTTCCAATCGAAAAATACAATATTCAAAGTTCATTTAAGATTATATATGTAATTATATTATGGTTCCTTTAATTATCTATTAACACCACCACTTATAAATGGACTCAAGCATTCATTGTGCCAACCTCTTGTCTACAATAAATCAAGAACTCCATTTTACAAGGAGGGTTTCTAAATTGATTGGAAATAAAATATAACACATATAATGATCACTTGATAATATATCATTCAAGCATAAGAAAGAAATTAATTTAACATTAATTTATTACCAAAAGCTTCACTATTTCACCTAAGTAAAATGAAAATTAGTTACTCATAGATAAAAGAAAAGAAAGAGAGAAGAAGAAGAAGATGAACATAACTTTAATTTAGAACAAAAGAAAACTACAACAAGATAAACAAATAATATAATAGCATGATTTTGATTTTTAAGCCAAGATGATCAAATGAGCAGCCAATGCTCCTTTTTATAGAGCTTGAGGAGCACAAAATGACAATGGAGTTCTTTAATGGGTGAGTGGATGAGTGAGTGAATGAGTGAAAAATGCCAAAGGAGTTGTTTGATAATTGTGAATGAGTAGAAAATTATTGAGATGCTTATCTCTGAAATAATTCAGTGCTGAACTTATGGCTGCTATCAGAAAATGGAAAAGTGGTCTTCAATAAAGTTGTAGGCTTTTGTCTTAGCTTTTCACTGCCATTAGTTTCAGCCCAATATCATTCCTACAGCTTGCGATATGGCCTAATCTTTTCACATTATTCAGGCCCATCTATAACTCCTCTGTTCTGAATTTTAGGCCCAATATGACCTACTATACTTCTGATCTAACTCTTATGTTCTTCATGAAGCTTGTAGATTTAGGTCTTCAATTTCTAATACCACTAGTTTGGTGTCAATTGAACTCCTATAACTTAAGAAATGGGATGATGAGTGCACAGAGGTCAAGTTGTCAGGATCAATACTCTGGATCTTGCTTCAACTCCAATTTAAATTATGCAAAATTATGATTTGGCTCTTGAGATCTTCATGAAAGGTATAGAATTGTCTTAGATTTTCTACAAGAGTAAAATCACATCAATCAGATATTTGAAACTCAAATTATAGCTAGTTTACTGAATGCTACCAAATAGACAAATTAAAGTCAATTCAAGCAATAATTCTTTCAATGATCCAATTAAGCTCAACATTAATAAATGTAACAAAATCAACTTAATTAAGACTAATTAAATCTTAAGAAGCCCAGTGAAAGAATTATAAAATGAATAAAATATATTGTAATCACCTACTCTTTTTAAAGATGCTCATAAGTTTGTTGAAAATTATGACAGGTGTCAACGAGTTGGTAACATTTCTAGAAACTATAAGATGCCTCTTAACAATATCTTAGAAGTGGAATTATTTGATGTCTGGAGAATTGATTTTATGGGTCCCTTTCCTTCCTCACTTTCTAATCAATTTATATTGGTAGTTATGGATTATATGTCCAAATGGGTGGAGGCCATTGCCATACAAACTAATGATGCTAAGGTGGTTGCCAGGTTCATTAAAAAGAATATTTTCACTAGATTTGACATCCCTAGAGCAATAATTAGTTATAGTGGGAAACATTTCTGTAATAGGCACTTTGAGGCTATTTTGAGCAAATTTGGTGTTAAGCATAAGATAACCACTCCCTATCATCCCCAGTCAAGTGGTCAAGTAAAGGTTTCTAACATGGAATTAAAAAGCATTTTAGAAAAGATTGTTAATACCTCTAGGAAAGATCGGTCACTCAAGTTAGACGATGCATTATAGGCACACAGGACTACATTTAAGACTCTCATTGGTATGTCTCTATATTAGCGTCTTTGGTAAATCTTGTCATCTCTTTGTGGAACTTGAGCATAAAGCTTTTTGGGCAATTAAATTTTTAAATTTTGATATGAAAGCTACAAGTGAGAAAATATTACTATAGATGAATGAAATGGATGAGTTCAGAAATGAGGCTTATGAAAATGCTCGTCTATACAAAGAGAAAACAAAAATTTGGCATGATAAAAAGATCACCTCAAGGCACTTTGAACCAGGTCAGCAAGTTCTTTTGTTTAACTCGAGGCTGAAACTATTTCTAGGTAAACTAAAATCCAGGTGGTTAGGCCCATTTCAAGTTAAAAAAGTTTCCCCCTTTGGAGCAATTGAGATTGTAGAAGAAGCTTCAAAGTCAATGGTCATAGATTGAAGCATTACTGGGGAGGAGAATTTGATCGATAGAAGTCTTCTCAGACACTTAGCTAGCCTAACTAAGAATGGGCAATGTCGAGCTAATGACGTTAAACAATCACTTTTTGAGAGGCAATCCAAATTTCTTTCTTTTTATTTTTTTTATTTTATTGCTTTGTTTTTTATTTCTTTGATTTGATTATGTGTTTTTTCATTTAGTTAATTTTGTTTAAGTGTTAGCAAAGCCCATTCTTTCTCAAATTAATTATTTTGGTGAGTGTTGTTATTCCCAAAAATAAAATTAAGTAAGCCAGTTCCTAGGCTCTAGAAAGACAACGCCCAGGCACGCATCTAGCAAAGAATATTTAAATTCAGGATAGTAGCCCAGCGCCTGAGCATTGGGCGTTTTGCTGCGTTTGTCTATAACTTTTCTTCATCTTCTTTTTGCTGTGTTCTGCTTCGTTCTCCTTACTTCCAAATCGTCTCTCAATCATTTTCTAGCATTTTAATCTTGTTTCATTCATCTTTTACACTCTTTCTTCCTCTATTCATCATTTGCACGTGTTCAAAGTGGGTGATTTTTTGCCATTTACGTGCGGCTAAAGCATTCTCACGCGAACCTATTCTCTTTTCTCACTTTCTTGCCTTAGTTCTTCACTCATTGAGTTTAATGCATCTATCCTAAATCTCAATTTTGTGCTATGTGTTGTTAATTTCATTGATTATTCAAATTGTGGTTTTAAGGTTTTGGAATTGGGATTTTTTAGGGAAAATGTAAAATTAAGCAAATTTGGTTGAAATTGATGATGCCTATTGATATATTTCATGAATAGCTATTGATTGGAAGTATTTAGTGAGAAAAATTATTGGTTTTGATGGTGCATTTGGACTAGTTGTTGTGCATAATATTGATGAATATGTTAGCATTGCTGACTGTTGTGAATAACTGTTATGCATAGTATTTCGCGAATAAGTGTGGTGTGCATTGCTGAATTGCTGACTGTGGTATTGACTGTTTGTTATGTTAGCAATTTTTGGTATCTAATGTACTTACACATTTGTAATGTTCACTATGCCCATCATGTGTTTGATGAAATGCTTATGCTCATTATAAATGACTTGCTTGATTTCATTAATGAGTAGTGTCATTTTTTTATGAATTATGTTTGATGCATGCTACTGTTGTCTGTGAGAATGGTTGATGAGTTGAATTTATTTAATGTACATGTTGAATTTTGAGTTTATAATGTTTATCTTCTTTGCAATTTTTTGACATGTGCACTAGGAATAAGTTGGAGTGGATGAAAATCCTATTAAGCGTGGTGTGAATGCTTTGGAAACTTGAGAAATATTTATTTATTTTGCTTTAAGGAATATGGGTTATTTATTTTATGTTTTTTTTTCAGGAAATTCATCATGCCACCTGTGAAACGAAGAAGAGGCATTGCAGAAGAGGGCTCTAGTTCCTTATCTTTTGATCCAAGCCATTTCTGCTCACATGCCCACGAGCAACGATTTAACAATGTGCTGGTGAGGCAAGATTTTGTTCGACAAAGAGGCTTCATATTGAAAGAAAATGAGTACCCAAACATTCAAGCATAAATTCATGCAAGAAACTAGGGTAAACTTTGTGACCCTTCGGTTACGGGTTCTCAGACTATGGTTAGAGAATTTTATGCCAATGCCTTCATATGGAATGAAGAAGATAAATACCAGAGCATGGTAAGAGGAACAATCATTGAATTTGGCAAAGATGTGTTGAATGGGTACTTTGGCCTTGAGTATGCTTATCCAGGCCAATGTGCATATCACAGTTTGCTTAGAAGGCCGCTAAATCCGGAACTGGTACTCCAAAAACTTTGCAAGGATGATGCTCAATGGGTATTGGACACCAAAGGCGCACCAAAATTTTTGAAGAAGGCAGATTTGAAAATAATCCCAATAATTTGGTGTACTTTTGTTCAAGCCAACCTCCTTCCATGCTCTAACACATCAGAGGTGTCAGTTAAGAGGGCTTTGCTCGTCTTTGCTATTGTGATTTAGTGAGGATCATTGCTTTCACATGTACATGACAATGCAGGAGACTTTAGGCAGCCTGTCATACCCCTCTCTCATCACAAGTTTGTGCTCTGAAAGGGGCATTCATATAACCGATGATCAACCCATCTAGCCTACACCTCCAATTACTACATCGGTAATAAAGAGGTACTTTCAGGAAGATGCAGCAGCTCCAGTAGCCCCAGTAGCTCAAGTCTAACGCCAGGCAAGAAGGCCACCTCGTCGGGTACTCTCTACTGCTCAAAGATTAGATAGATTGGAGCGTGTACAACTCCAGAATAAGAGGAAGCTGAACTATGTCATTCAACTATTGCGTAGTTTGGCAGAGCATATGCACCTAAACATTGATGTTCAGGGTGGACTTCCCATGACTAACAAGGAGATTATGGACAACATCAACTTCAGTGAGGAAGATGAAGAGGAGAATGATGAAGATGAAAAGGAGAATGATGAAGATAAAGAGCAAGATTGATCTCACTGCTATAACAATAAGCTTTTCTTGATCCTCTACTTTTATTTTAATATTTTTATTTTCCTATCTGTTATTTGCATTTAATTGCTTGTACAGTGGGGACACTATTTATTTTAAGTTTGGGGGGACAACTTCGCTATTTTTGTGTTTATTTTTCTTTTGTTTTTGTGGTCTGCTAGTTTGTTGTTTTGAGATATATTGTAGATTTGAAGTTTGTTAATGTTGAGTCGGCGTAGGTGTCTCCTCGAGTTCGGAGCCTTTGTAGGGGGTGCATATAGTTGTTGGTCGCCAAAATAATTTTAATTCTGTATTTATTTATTTTTTTGTTATTGGTTTTATTTTGTCTTCATCATACTATTGTGATTAGAGTCATTTTGTTGAAACTATGCATATTGGTGTGTTGAATTGAATATCTAATGATTGCATAAATTGTGAATTAATCTATTTTCTTGGGATATCACATGAAAGTCCATGAGTTGCATTTATCTTTATTGCTTAGATTGTGTATGGATGTGCTTACCATCTTTATGTTTGATATACCTTGGAATTTATTTACAAATCAGGCTTAGAGAAAGTTTATAGGTTAGCACTTGTGTTGATGACTTGTATTTAAAAATTGTTAAATTCTCTCTTGATGTGAAATCTTAGACAATGCATGATCAAGGAAATGATAAGGGTCTTCTTTGAACTGTTTGAACCTTTTAAGTCAACCTGTAAACACAGTATATCTTTAGGTCCCATTTTGCAGCCTTGTTATTGTTTGGCCTTTATTTCTTTTCTTTACCCACATTTTTATTTCTCATTCCCATAAAAAAAGAAAAAATTATCCTTCTTTTACACCCTTTGTTGAATGCATATATTGTATTATTTTACTATTCAAGCCTTAGTCATTCTTTATGCATGAAGTATTTATGGAGATGAATAAAAAAAAATTCAAAAGAGAAAGTCCACCCAAAGTATTGTAAAGAAATAAGTTTAGGGGTGGAGATAATAAAAAGAAAAGAGAAAAATTCATAAAAGAAAAAATATACAAATTAAGTGATGGATTCTTATGCTCCGTGTTGCACTTGTTCAACATATTGAGGCTTGAATTGTGAAATATGCTTGATTTTGTATTTCAACTTTTACTTTATTTATCTTACCCCTTCTTTCTTAACCCTTACCTTTACCCTTACATTACAAGCTTTGTAAAGTCTCTTTTGATCCTTGGTTATATGTTGTTTACATTAGTAGAGAGAGAGATGAAAAACAACCCTATGGATGTAGGTCTGATGTGCATTTGCATTTTTATAAACCTATTCAGGCTTGTACTTTATGAGTAGATCAGGTCTTACGTTCATGGTTGTGGGAAGTCATTTATGCATGAGAATTGCATGTGAGAGCATTATGACAATTGGATTGTATATGTGTGACACTTTGAAATTAGATTGTGAAGTAGTTTCTGACGATATGCATGATGTTCACTACCTGGTATTGCCATGTTTAAGTTTAAATGTTTTTGACTTTTTAGTTATTGTTTTATTTTGTTTTTTTAATTCTCTTTCTTTTTCTTTTTTGCTTAAGGACAAGCAAAATTTTAAGTTTAGGAGAGTGATGAACCTTCAAAAATTCATATTTTTACGGTTCAAATTCTGGGTTTTCATCCTCTTTTAATCTTTTTTATTAAGCTTTGTTCTTAAATTTTATTATGTTTTTATTATTTTAAATTATGTTCTTATTACGTGTTTTATTTGTTTTTGATAGGTAAATGCACATGGAAAAAGACTGGACAATTGAATGATGAAGAAAAGAGCTAAAAAAAAATTTCCAGCGTCCAGCACCCAAGCGTCTAAGAGCTAGCGCTCAACAATGCTAAGAGATTTTTCTTCTGGTCGTTCAGGGCTTAGGCGCTAAAGACTCAGCACCCAAGCGTGCAAAGCGTATCAGCAAATTTCTGAAAAGGCGTCTAGCGCCTGAGCGCTGGAAAGCTAGCTTCTGAGTGCTGAACACATAATAGAGCACATTAATTTGTTTTCAAATAAAAAAGTTATGCCATTGAGCAGCACTCTAGCATATCATTTCACAGCCATCGAGGAGCAAAGTGGAGGCATAAACCCTAGCTTGGTGTGTGGCACATCCAGGCTTGAAGATTAGAAATTTTCTTCAACCTTCCCACATGTCTTCTATGGAGTTTGTCGAATACTTTTCTTTGTTTTATTCTTTTTTCATGTGTAACTAAACCTCTTTCGTTAGGGTGATGATGGATCTTAATACTTGGGTGATGTAACTTCTTTTATGAGTTTAATCTATGTTTTTATTTCATGATATGTTTATCTCTTCTCTTAATGCTTTTCTAAACTTGATTAATTTGGGAATGATTTTTGGGTTATGTATGATTTGGAAAATTTGTGCATGAACCTAGAACTTGTGATAAATACCATAATTTCTGCAATCGCTAGAAATAGACGTTGTGGGTTGTGCGATCTTGCTTTTAATTCCCTCGTTTATGATAATGTCTTCTCTATTTGGGGTTAGACTAATGGATTAGTTAATTCTTAATAATATGAAGAGGATTAATATTCTAAGGAATTGGATACTGATTAATTTTGGGAATTAACCATGAATCATTGAAATAGAACTTGATTAAATTAATATTTGAAATTGCATCAAAAGAGTTCAAGTGAAATCTGAATCCTAACACTTTAATCTCATCGTTTTTCAACCTTGATCTGATTCTTGATATTTTTAATTATTTTTCTAATTAGTGTTTTCTTTTATTTTTATTAACTCTCTTTTTCAATAGCTTAAATAGTGTCAATTTGGTAAAGTCAGTAATTGTCAACATAATCATCGTGAGAACGATACTTAACTCACTCTTTATTACTTTTACGATTTGGTACACTTGCCAACATCACAACATTGGTCTTTGGATGTTCCACCGAGGTGAAATACTATTTGATCTAGAGACTGGCTAAGAGATCTTTGAACTTCTGATTTGTGAATCAAGTTTCGTTATCCATGACAATAGACTCCAGGATACCAAACCTGCTGATAATATTCTTATAAGTGAACTTTTGGATTCGCGCAGAGGTGATGGTGGATAATGGTTCTGCCTTAATCCACTTAGTAAAATAATCAACAGCCACCACTAAGTACTTGACCTACCCCAGTGCTTGCGGAAAATGACCTAGGATATCCATTCTTCATTAGTAAAAAGGGCAAAGGACAGACATTATAGATAGTTCTTCTAGTGGGGTAGCATAGATATCTGAGTGCCACTGACATTGATCACATTTCTATACATGCTCCTTGTTGTTAGCTTCTATACTAAGCCAACAGTATCCAGCCCTCAGCGCTTTCCGTGCTAAGGACTTTCTGCCGAGGAGATGGCCAGAGCTCCCTTCATGGATCTTGGCCAAGACTTATTCCACTTCCTTTGGACTGAGGCACTTAAGGAATGGAGAAGAAAATTCGTGATGGTACAGCTAATTGTCAAGGATGGTATACCAAGCTGCTATTCGTACTATTTTCTGGGCTTCTTTTTGGTCTTCAAGTAAAAAGCCATTGCGAAGGTAGGCAACTATGGGCGTCATCCAGGTTTCGTCATCTTCTAGTATGAGGACTTCATTGTCCATAATACTGGGAGTGAGTAAGGTATCCCGGATTACGGACTTGTTGTTCGCAGGGATCTTGGTACTGGCAAGATTTGATAGGGTGTTCGCTCTGGAGATCTATTCTCTCAGGATGTGCTCTGCCTTAACACTATTAAAGATTTCCATTAACTTCTTCACTTTGGCTAAGCATTTCTACAACAAGGCCTCCTTAGTCTGATATTCTCCTTGGATTTGGGAGGTCGCTAGCTACGAATCACTGCATAGGATTATATTCATGGCTCCTATCTTTTTTTTTCATGGTTATACCTATAATGCATGCTTCATATTTAGTTTGGTTGTTTGAAGTCAGAAACTCAAACCTCAGATAATGTTCTAGCACGAGTCTGACTTCGTTTTCTAACATTACTCTAGTGCCACTTCCTTTGGAATTCGAAGATCCATCAACATAGATGGTCTAGGAATTCACTCTAGGTGGCCAAAATTCAATGTAAGCTCAACTAGAAAATTGGATAAGACTTGAGCCTTTATGACTAGTCTTAGCTCATAAGTGATACTGAATTTAAATAGCTCCACTGACCAAGTAATCATTCTTCCAGCGATATCCAGCTTACGCAGCACCTGCCAGATTAGTTAGTCTGTCCTTACTATCACGAGATGACATTGAACGTACTATCGTAACCTTCTTGTAGTAATCAACAATACTAGGGCCAATTTCTTAATCTTCTAATAGCAGATCTTAGGGCCTTGCAGAACTTTGTTAACAAAATAAAATAGCCTCTGACCCTCATTTGTTTCTCTTATCAGGACTAAACTGATCACCTTATTGCTGACAGAGAAGCATACATAAAGTGCATCACTGGGTTCCAATTGATAAACATAATTTTAATATATTACTTAACCCTCATATTTAGTCTCTTAGACATCTTATACGCTTAATTGATTAGTTTTGACCATATTTTATAAGTTTGAGTTCAAATTGGGTTTAATTGTATCTTTCAGTATTATTGGTAATTTTACACTATTTCTGTATTTTGGGCATAACTTGAATTCTAGACATCTAAAAATTATGAATTTTATCTTGTAGAAAATTTGATAGAGAGCTCTACAACTTTGATGCAAAGATTAAAGGCTGAATCGGATGTCTAGTGGGTCAGATTCAGCCACAAAGTCAAAACAGAGATGTTATCGCTAGAACTTGGACAATGTACAAAGATTAGGCCAAAATTTGGGTTGTAGGTGTCATTTGGAGAAAAAACTAGTGTCATTTGAAAGATGAGACATAGATTTTCAATTCTTATGAGACCACTCATAAAAAAGGTGATGTTTTGATGGTGTTTTAATCCTTTGAAGTTGGATGATGCGCTTAGAGAGTTGTTAAGAATGTTTGGGCATAACTCTCTCATCCTAAGCCCAAATTATACGAATTAGGTGTCTAATTAAAGTTAAGAAGAAGAAGATTGACCCAAGCTGAGGGAAAACTTGGATTTTTAATTTTATAGATAACTATTTAAGTAGCAATAGCAATCACGAAACTCAACCTTAATTTTCTCCTAGCCGTTCTTACTTGCACTTCCTCTCTTCATCTTTCTTCTTCTCATTTCTCCCTAGTTTTCTTTCTTCTCTATTTTTTCCTTCCATCTATGAAGGGCTAGACCCTTTTAAATCAATCCTAGGGATTGAAAATCGTGATATTTAATTTTGAGATCTTGTTTTGATTATTTTACATTAAATTGCTAATCAATTTTCTCTTTTACTTGTTGATCAAGTTTATCTTTTACTAGTTAATTAAGTTAATCTTTTACTTGTTAATCAAGTTTATGTTTTACTTGTTAATCAAGTTTCTCTTTGATTTTGTTAAATCTTAATTAAATTGTTTTTGGATGTTGATGTGATAATTGCATAATTATCACGTGTTTAATGAGGATTATAGAGACTAAACAATGCATAAAAGGCTTCTTAGATGTTGTTTGATAAGCTTAGTTGAATTCTGGGTTTTAGATTAATTTAGGATTAGATGAGTACTTAATACATTTAATCTTGATTAATTAAATTCTGGATGCTTATCTAATAGAGAATTCATGGATCATCTTAAGGCTTCTTGATGTGATCTAAGACTAAGAATCTGATTAGTAATTGAATGGTTTCGTAGTGATCAATGATGGATTAAATTTAAAATTAGTTAATTTCCTTGGATTAGTTATTTACTTAATTCTATTTACAATTTGTAATTAATTTCTATTAATTAATTTTGCAACTATTTTCCTCTTGTTAACCTCTTAATTTGATTACCTAATTAGAGTGATCCAAGGGCTAGACCCGGTTGTACCTTATACTACAAGTATTTTGGTGAATCAGTTTATAAATTAATTTAATTTGATTCTCGACAGCTATCAAATTTTGGCATCATTGCTAGAGATCAATTTAAGTTTAATCAATCATATTAGGAGTATAATTAGCTACTAACCCTTGTTTTCCTTGTTTCAGGTAGTTTCCAACTCAATTTAGGCCTCCAAGTTAAATTTTGTATGGACAAATAATTTGAGATTGGCTTAAAAATTGGCCAATTAAAGGAAAATGGTGTGTTCTACAAGTATAATGAGGTCCACCCTATTTTGGTCAAATTACATCATTTAGACCATTTTTCTATTTTTTGAAGATTTTTTATTACATTTTTTGGTACCATTTTTTAGTAGTTTTCACCCTCTGGTGGTCCCATAATTTTTAAAATGGTGTACGTAGGGTACGTAGTGTTATTTTGGCAGAATTTTAGTGTTGTGTAGTCTATTTTGCATATTTTGTGTTTCTGCACTTTTTGCATATTTAATTACCAGGTCTTCTAGTAATCATTTATTTGACATTGACCTTGATATTGAGAGGAACTTGCATACACTTAATAGAGCTCATAGGTATAGTGAATGGATAAATTCTAAAATTGAAACTGATCCTGAGAATATAAATAGCACTGCAACTATGGCTAATACTATGGATAATAGGACTCTTAAGGAACTAGTTGTAGCTGATGTGAATTACCAATCTTTGTGCATTCAATATCCTGATTTAAATGCTGATTTTGAATTGAAATCTGAATTAATACATTTGTTGCCAAAGTTTCATGGAGTTAAAGGTGAGGATCCCCATAAGCACTTGAAGGGGTTCCATATGGTGTGCTCCACCATAAAACCACAAGGTATTCTTGAAAAACACATCAAATTGAGAGCCTTTCCTTTCTCATTAGACGGAGCAGCCAAGGATTGGATGTATTACTTGTAGCCAGCTATCATAACAGGTTGGAATGATATGAAGAGACTAATCCTAGAAAAGTTTCTCCCTACTTCCAGAGCTACTGCCATTAGGAAGGATATATGTGGCGTAAGGCATATATCAGGAGAAACTCTGCAAGAGTATTGGGAGAGATTCAACAAGTTGTGTGCAAGCTATCATCATCACCAGATCAGTAACCAGTTGCTAATACAATATTTCTATGAGGAACTTTTACCCATTGATAGAAACATGGTAGATGCTGCGTCTGGAGGAGCTTTAGTGGATAAAACCCCCGCTGCAACAAGAGATTTAATAGTAAACATGACAGGTAATGCACAACAATTTAGCACATAAGTCGTTACCTCAACCAGAGGAGTCAATGAAGTAAGGGTTTCTGATACTAATCAACAAAGAATTAAGAACAGATTAGAGGAGATGACTTGCTTGGTTAGGTAACTAGCATTAAGACAAAAACAAATTCAGTCCCTAACAAAACTTTGTGAAATCTACTCCTTGCCAAATCAACCAATAGACCAGTGTCCTACACTCCAAGAAAGTAGTGAAGCAGCGGCTAGAATATTTCCTGGCAGAGCATACCAACAACAATCAAAGTATGACACTTATTCTAACACATATAACCTTGGATGAAGAAATCATCCCAATGTGCGGTATAGCAATAATTCTAGACAACTTCAGCAATAGCAGCAACAGACCAAATATAACACTATAGGCTTGAGTAAGCAACAATTTCAACAACCAGTGAAATAGCCCATACAGCAAAGTAGCAATTCAGAACCTAGCTGTGGAAATAAGTTTGTCTCAAATGGTTTAATATGTTAAGTTTTGATGATGACAAACACAAGACAAAAAGAATACTTTGCTTATGTTCTTTGTTGCATCCTATATAGAGCATATCCATTAGTAATTGATAAATATCTTATTTGGATGTGTCTATGAAAGTCTTATATACATGTTAAACTAACTAGAGTTATACATTTATGAATCATGCATATGAAGATATTGAATTATGAATTTGGACTAACTATGGTTGTTTAAGTGAGCAATACTTTGTAGGATAGTCCAAGTACCAAGAGTGAGCATTGCAACAAGAAAGCAAAAGATCTCAATTAAGCTCAACACAAGGAGAATGTGAATGCCTATTTCATGAAGGTATTGATAACATCAAAGTCATGTCAAAGACTAAGTCCAAAGGAAGATTAAATGGTATAGCTTTTAGGACTTAGGGTCTTTATGTAAGAAGCCTTATGGATATTTCAAATATGTTTTTCAAATATTTACAAATGATTTTCACGTGTTAAAATGTCCAACAAACAAGTTTTGAAAAGCTAGTTATGGTAATAGTTCAAATCTATGAAAAATAGCCAAGTTTGAGTTTTACAAAACTGACATTTGGTCACTCTTTTAATCATATCTTTCAAAATAATTTGATTTTTGTTTTGAAACTTCTTTCATTTGAAAATAGACTCAAAGATCTTTCCAATGACTAGTCATTTGCTTTAAACGGATAAGAAATGAAGAAGTTATGACCATTTAAAGTCAGTTTTTGAAATCAGAGTGGTCTATTCGAATACAGGACATAGTATTCGAATAACACACTCCAGAAAACGTTCCTGAATGAGTTTTTAAAGGTTTATTCGAATAAAGGATGTGGTATTCGAATACCACAGCCCAGAAAATGTTCCAGAACGTGTTTCTGAAGATTTATTCGAATAACCAAAAGGGTATTCGAATAAACTTGGCCAGAATCACGTAACGGCTATTTTTCTATGCTTTTAATGTGATATTAATTAATACCCAATGGCTCTTTTTCTTAAAACTCTATAAATACATGTTTTTGGAACAACTTTTAACAACACCCATTTATTTGAAACAATTCTTTCTTGCTTTATTTTGTGAGACATATTTTACCAAATTTCTGTACTCTTTTTCGCCAAAATTTGAGATATCCTTAGAGAGTTTCATAGAGCTTTAAATTGTATCATCTACTCTTTGTGAGAGTTTTCTCTTTATCTATATTTCTGTTCTTCTTTATTGAGGGTGAGGTATCCTTCAAAGTTTGTATAAGGGTGAGGTATCCCTTTAAGGTTTGTATAAGGGTGAGGTATCCCTGCAGACTGAGACTTTAGCACAAGGGTAGAGTTTCCCTGTGTATGAAAAGTGCTCTTTTGTGTAACGGTTGCAAGCACCTATTGAAGCTTGTATACGTAGTAAAAAATCTCAGATTATTTTCAAGGACTGGACGTAGACCACAAGTGGGTTAGTGGTTGAATCAGGATAAATATCGTGCCTGCTTCTTTCTTCTCAATCTCTTTATTTTATGTAATTTTATATTATTGTACATTTATTTATTTACTGTTCTTAAAGCTTTTATTCTTCATCTCACAATTCTTTCTCTTTTATTTAATAGCTTAAATATTTGTGTTTATTTCAAGAGCATTTGTGAAAAGTTTTTAATACCCAATTCACCCCCCCTCTTGGGTAATGGTTGCCATGACTAACACTAGCTTGGCAGACTTGGTGAAGCAGTTAGCAACCAATAACCTTCAGTTTCAACAGAGAACTGAGACCACCATTCAGAACTTGAAGACTCAAATTAGTTAACTTGCAACTTCCACCAACGAGTTGAAAACTCAAGATTCCAATCAATTGCCCTCCTAAATAATTAACAATCTAAGAGGCAATGTGAGTGTCATAACCTTGAGAAGTGACAAAGAAATTAGTGGTCCAACCTAACTCTAATTAGAGATTGTGCAGAAAGATTGTGCAAAAAAATAAGATCCGGTAAACCAGAATTTTGCAGAAGATTCAATACAACAAAAATGTGGAACATGCAAATAATTCGAAGAAAAATTAGAAGTTAATGAAAAATTCTATAGAAAAATATACTCTTTGCACTCCTCTTCCTTTTCCCAATAGAATGACTCAATCAAGGAAGATAGATGACACTGAATTGGGCAGGGAGATTATAGATACTTTCGGAAGGTAGAAGTCAATATACATCTCCTAGAAGCAATAAAACAAATTCCAAAATATGTCAAGTTTCTGAAGGAATTATGCACTTATAAGAGGAGGTTGAAAGGAAATGAGAAAGTAAGCATGGGAAGAAATGTTACTGCCTTGATCCAACCAAATATGCCTCCTAACTGCAAGGATCTTGGAACATTCACTCTTCCTTGCACAACAAGAACAAGCATTTTACACATGCAATGTTGGATTTGAGTGCCTTAATTAATGTGATGCCAAAATCAATTTATGAATCTCTGCTGATTAGAGAGTTAAAGTCAACCAGAGTTATCATTTAGCTAGCAAATAGGAGCATAGCTCATCCTGCAAGAGTGCTTAAGGATGTTTGGGTAAGAGTAAATAATTTAATATTTCCAGTAGATTTTTGTGTTCTGAACATGAAAGATGAATTTGCATTTAATCAATCGCCATTGATTTTAGGTAGACCCTTCTTGAAAACTGTAAAAACTAAGATTGATGTGCACGTTGATACCCTTTCCATGAAATTTAGGGATAACATAGTTCAATTTAATATCTTTGATGCCATGAAATATCCTTTAAAAGATCATTCTATTTTTCAGTTAAACATCATTGATTTGCTTGTTAATAATATGCGTGTTGATATGCTAGTTGAATTTCATGAAATTGTTAGATTTCTAGATAGTGTTGATTTTTCTTAATGTTCTGTTTTATTTGTGATGAGACTAGTATATGTGCCGCATGTTCTGAGATTTTTGCATATATGGGAGATGATATTACGTGTTCTGAATTTTCTAATTATATGGGATATGATTATACTATTTTGGAAGATTATACACAGATTACATGTGATATTACAATTAAATCAGCAGAATTAGTTTCTTCAATTAGATTGATACCTTTAGTGCAACAACCACCTACCCTTGAGTTAAAGCCTTTACATGAACATTTGAAGTATGTGTTCTTGGAAGCAGATGAGAAGCTACCAATGATAATAGCAAAGAATTTGCATCCTGAACAAGAAGAGAAATTGTTGTAGATCTTGAAGCAGCGCAAGAAAGCCATTAGATGGATGCTTGCATATATTCTTGGGATTAGTCCTTCCATATGCATGCATCAAATTTTATTGGAGGAGGAAGTCAAACTAGTGAGGCAACCTCAAAGAAGACTTAACCAGTGAGCAAACTATTGTCAGTTGGCATCATTTACCTCATTTCAAATAGTAAGTGGGAGAGTCTGGTGCAAGTAGTTCCCAAAAAGACCAGGATGACTGTGGTCATCAATGAGAAGAATGAGTTGGTCCTCACTAGAGTATAGAACAACTAGAGAGTCTGTATTAATTACAAGAAGCTTAACTAAGCCACTAGGAATTATCACTTTCCTATGCCCTTCATTGATCAGATGTTGGAAAAGTTGGCTGGCAAGTTACACTATTGCTTCCTAGATGGATTTTCAAGCTACTTTCAAATTCACATAGCCCTGAAGACCAAGAGAAGATAATATTCACTTGTCCATTTGGCACATTTGCTTATAGGAGGATGCCTTTGGGCTTTGTAATGCCCCAAGTTCATTTCAGCGATGTATGGTGAGTATTTTCTCTGACTTGTTAGAACACTGCATAGAAGTTTTTATTGATAACTTCATGGTTTATAGATCTTCTTTTGATGCTTGTTTAGACAGCCTTGCTAGGGTTCTTGATAGGTGCATTGAGACACATCTTGTTTTTAAATGTTGAGAAATATTATTTTTGGTAGAACAAGGTATAGTCTTATGACATTTAGTTTCTAGCAAAGGCATTGAAGTAAATAGAACAAAGACCGATGTTATTGCCTCTTTACCTACCCCACTTATGTGTGAAAAATGCATTCCTTTCTTGGTCATGCAGGGTTCTACAGGTGTTTCATCAAGGACTTTAACAAAATTGCTCTTTCATTGTCTAAGTTTCTTCAAAAAGAAGTAGAGTTCAAATTTGATGAGCAGTGCAAGAAGGTATTCGATCAGTTGAAGAAGAATCTAACCTCTTCTCTTATTATTCAACTGCTAAATTGGGAGCTTCCTTTTGACTTTATGTGTGACGCCTCCAACTTTGCAGTTAGAGTTATCCTTTCTTAATGAGTTAGCAAACAACCTTATATGATATTTTATGTGTCTCGTACTTTGGATTCTACCCAACCCAATTACACCACCATTGAAAAGGAGCTTCTAGCAATTATTTTCGATTTAGATAAATTTCATTCCTATTTGCTGGGCACTAAAGTTATTATTTTCTCTGACCATGTTATCTTGAAGTTCTTACTGAAGAAGCCCGAGGCAAAGCCTAGACTAATTTGGTGGATGTTTCTCTTACAGGAGTTTGAAATTGAGATTAGAGATAAGAGTGGAGCTAAAAACTTGGTAGCAAATCATCTAAGCTTAATCCCACGGACAGTGGATTCTCTTCCTATTAAAGAGACCTTCCTAGATGAGCAGCTTTTTTAGCTGTGAGGTAAGGACCCTTGGTATGCTGATTTAGTGAATTATTTAGTTACATTTAAGTTACCTGCTTATTTTAAGAAGCACCAAATTGATAGGCCTAAGAGTGAGTCTAAATATTATATATGAGGTGATCTTTATCTGTGGAGATTGTGTAGTGACCAAGTGATTAGACATTGTGTTCCTAATTATGAGTTTCAATCTATTCTGCATTTTTGTCATACCCTTGCATATGGTGGTCACTTTGGACCACAATGCACTGCTAGGAAGATTTTAGACTCTGGATTGTATTGACCCACCTTGTTTCATGATGCTTACTGTTATTGTAAGAATTATGAATAATGCCAACGAATAGGTAACATTTCCTATAGGAATGAGATACCTCAACAATCATTATTGTTTTGTGAGATATTTGATGTGTGAGGCATTAATTTCATGGGTCCCTTTCGTATTTCCTTTGGTTTTGTTTACATTCTGTTAGTTGTTGATTAAATATCTAAGTGGGTGGAGGCAAAGGCCACTCAGACTGATGATTCTCATATTGTTTTAGACTTTGTCAGGTTTCATATTTTCTGCAGGTTTGAAGTTCTGAAAGCCATAATCAGTGACTAAGGCTCTCATTTTTGTAATAAAAATATGGAGACATTGTTGAAGAAATATGGTGTAATGCATAAGGTTTCAACTCCCTACTGTCCACAATCCAATGGGCAAGTTGAAGTTTCGACTAGGGAGTTGAAACAAATTTTGGAAAAAATAATCTAACTGAATAGAAAAGATTGGAGCAAGAGGCTTGAGGACGCATTGTGGGCGTATAGGACTGCCTTCAAGACTCCTTTAGGCATGTCTCCTTATAGGATAGTCTTTAGCAAGGCATGTCACCTTCTAGTGGACATTGGGCACAAGGCCTATTGGGTGGTAAAGAATTGCAACCTTGACCTAAACTAAGTCAGATCCCAAAGAAAACTCCAACTTCAAGAACTTGAAGAGATTTGGTTAGAAGCTTATAAGAACTCTCATATCTACAAAGAGAAGACCAAAGTCTTTCATGATAATATAATTGCAAGAAAAGAATTTGTGATTGGTCAAAAAGTATTCCTTTATAATTCTTGCCTCAAGCTTATGCCTGGTAAACTCCGTTCTAGGTGGATAGGTCCTTTTATAGTCACTAAGGCTTTTCCTTATGGTGTAGTAGATATCACAAGTGAGGTAACTAACAAAGCGTTCAAAGTCAATGGACGTCATCTTAAGCAATTCTATGAGAGAGCTCAAGAGGGCAAAGCGGAGGAGATCCACTTGCAAGCGGTCATATACATCACTTGATAATGATGTTTCTTCCTCCTCTCTTTTATTTTACTTGTCTTAAATTTGTTGATGATTTTTAATGAATATTGATGATTTGATGTTTTATAAGTTTTACATTGAGGACAATGTAAAATTTAAGTGTGAGGGAGGAATTTACATTCTGTTTTCTGTTTTATGTTTTAATTTTACTATTTCTATTTTGTTTTTTAATTCTGTTTTTCTATTTTGGAAAAAATATATATACATTTAAGAAATTGTGTTTTTAATTGCTTTCCAACGGGATTTTGAGATTTGTGAAAGTTATGAGCATGCATCAATTGAAGTTAAAGGTTTATAGTATAAGTGAATAAATTGTCTTTCATCTTGAGATTAAATAGTTATATAATGGAAATTAAATTAGTAAATTGAGTTTGATAGAAGCATATCTTCTGAGACTTTGAGCCTTTTAATGAATGGATTGAGCATTTGTTTCATAATTTTGATATTTATGAAAGTTGTGAGCATGCATCAATTAAAGTTAAAGGTTTATAACATAAGTAAATAAATTATCTTTCATCTTAAGATTAACTAGTTTGGTAATGGAAATTAAATTGGTAGATTGAGTATGATAGCAGCAAACCTTATGAGACTTTGATCCTTTTAATGAATGAATTGAGCATTTGTGTCATTCTCTTCTTTCTTGTGTGATTTTCACTCATGAAATTTATTACTCTAGAACTTGTTTTGATTCTTTTTTAGGCTTCATTTTCACATGTATACATGAACATGATTGAAACATTTTTCTTGAATTAGCTACTTTAGCCAAATAACCAACCTTGCATATTTTCCCTTGATTAACCCCCTTGAGCTTATTTGACCATTTCTTGTTTGTAGCTCATTACATGCCTTAAATGAAAAATCATGTTTTTACCTAACCTTATGGAATAGGAGACCATTGGCATTGTCATTAGAAAAGTTCTTGAATAAGTGTGGGGGTGTTCTAATTAATGTGCAAAATGTTTGGTAAAAAAGAAAAGAGTGGCCAATTGAAAAAAAAAACAAAATAAAATTGAAAAATTAAAAAAAAAAAGAGAAACCAAAAAAAAGGAAAAAAAAGGAAAAGAATATGTAAAGAGAATTTGCATTACATGGAGTTGGGATAAACTTTCATACTTATTATTTGAACTCATCACCAATGTTTTTTAGTTCTCTTTGGTATTTAACTTGTCATTTTTATATTAATCCCCTCTCTTACCTTGACCCCATTACAAACTTGTATAAAGTCTTCTTGATTTATATGTGCATGTATTTTGAGTAATGGAGAAGTAGAAGATAAGCAAGCTTATAGTAGTGTAAATTTTCATGGGTTGAATTGAGTGAAATACTTATCTTCTAAACACTTGAGGGATTGAAAGTGTATCTTGTGAGGTTCTATCATTCTTAATTTATGTTTTTCAATTGAAGTTACCTTACTTGTTGATTTGAGATGTAAAGAAATATTACTTCATGAATGTTTTAATTCAGTGAAGTTTTGGTTGCTCTTCTTACTTATAGACTTTTACATTCTTGAACATCATTGGAAAGTGAGTCTTTTAAAGTTTTTAACTTTTGAGTTTGTGTTGTTGTTCCTTGTTCCCTATGTTGAATTTCTAGTTTTGCTCGGGAGTGTAAAAGCTAAGTATGAGAGAGTTTGATAAACATATTTTTTATATATTAGTTAACTCTTATATTTAGTCTCTTAAACCAATTATATGTTTAATTGATTGATTTTAACTACATTTTATAAGTTTGGGTTCAAATTGGGCTTAGTTATATCTTTTAACATTATTGAGAATTTACACTGTTTCTGTATTTTTGGTATAACTTGAGTTCTAGACATCTAAAAATTGTGAGTTTTATCATGTAGGAAAGATGAGAGAGACCTCTACAACTTTGATGAGATATCAAAGGCCGAATCAGATTTCTAGTAATTTAGATTGGGCCATGAAACTAGAACAGAGATGCTGTAACTGGAACCTGGACGATGTGCAAAGATAGGGCCATAATTTGGGTTGTAGGTGTCATTTGGAGCTGAAACTAATGTCATTTGAAATAGGATACATAGTTCTTCAATTATTATGAAGACCACTTATCAAAATAGTGACATTTCGATGGTGTTTTAATCCTTTGAAGTCAGCTAACGGGTTCAGAGAGTTGTTAAGAATGTTTTGGGCATAACTCTCTCTTCCTAAGCCTAAATTATGTAAATTAGGTGTCCAATTAAAGCTAGGATGAAAAGGATTAATCCTAAATTGAGGGTAAACTTGGATTTTTAATTTTAGAGATGTTTATTTAAGCAACAGTAGCAACAACTACAAAACTCAACCCTAATTTTCTCCTAGCCGCTCTTGTTTGCACTTCTTCTCTTCATCTTTCTTCTTCTCCTTTCTTTCTAATTTTCTTTCTTTTCTATTTTTCTCTTCCATCCATGGAGGACTAGACTCTTTTAAATCAATCCTAGAGATTGACAATCTTGATATTTAATTCTGTGATCTTGTTTTGATTGTTTTACATTAAATTGCTAATCAACTTTATCTTTTACTTGTTGATCAAGTTTATCTTTTGCTTGTTGATGAAGTTTATTTTTTACTTTTTAATCAAGTTTATCTTTACTTGTTAATCAAGTTTCTCTTTAGTTTTGTTAAATTTGAATTGAATTTCTTAATTTAATTTGGATGTTGATATGATAATTGCATAATTATCACGTGTTTAATGACGATTTTAGAGACTAAATAATGCATCAAAGGCTTATTGGATGTTGTTTGTTAAGCTTAGTTGAATTCTAGGTTTTAGATTGTTTTAGTATTAGATGGGTACTTAATTCATTTAACCTTGATTAATTAAATTCTGGATGTTTATCTAGTAGATAATTCAAGGATCATCTTAAGGCTTCTTGATGTGATATAAGACTAAGAATTTGATTAGTAATTGAATGGATTTATAGTGATCAATGATGGATTAAATTCAAGATTAATTAATTTCCTTGGATTAGTTGTTTACATAATTCTATTTATAATTTTTAATTACTTTCTATTAATTAATTTTGAAACCCTTTTTTCCCCTTGTTAACATCTTAATTTGATTACTTTTATTATAGTGATCCAAGGGTTCGACCTGGTTGTACCTTATACTACAAGTATTTTAGTGAATTAATTTATAAATTGATTTAATTTGATAGTCTTGACAACTATCGTCAGTCTTGTTAAAATTAGTGGTGTAGATAGCATCTTCTTTAACTCTTGAAAGGCAACCTCACACTCTGAGTCTACGTAAAATTCCTTCCTTTTTTTAGGATTTTGAAGAAGGGAAGAAATTTTTTAGTAGTCTTGGCTAGAAAACGAGTGAGGGCCGCTATCTAACTTGTGAGTTGTTGCACCTCTTTCATGGACTCGAGCTGCGCATATTGAGGATGGCCTAGCAATTCTCTGGGTTGGCTTCAATACCTCGATTTGTCAACAAAAATCCTAGAAATTTATCTATCTGTACACCAAAAGTGTATTTCTCTGGGTTCAGTTTCATGTTGAGCTTCTTTATTTGGGTGAACACCTCTTCCAGATCTTTTACATGGTCACTGGTCTCCGTTATCTTAACTATCATGTCGTCTATATAGACTTCTAGCATCTTACCAATTTTTTCTTTGAAAATTTTATTCATCATTTGTTGGTAAGTTGTCCCTACATTCTTCAATCCAAACGGCATGACACGGTAACACTAGCTTCTCATCTTGGTTATGAACGTGATTTTGTCTTCGTCCTCCGGGTTTATGGGAATTTGGTTATATCCGGAATAGGAAACCATGAAGGAGAGTAGTCGGAATCCGAATGAATTATCCACTAATTTGTCTATGTTGAGAAATGGATAAGAGTCTTTTGGGCACGCCTTATTTAGGTCGGTGTAATTGACGCACATACGCCACTTCCTATTAGCCTTTTTTACCAGAACCACATTAGAGAGTCAAGTGGTATAAGAAACTTCTTTAATAAATCCAGCATCCAACAGTTCTTTTACTTGTTTTTGGATTACTTTTTGCCTCTTAGGTTTGACTTGCCTTTTTCATTAGGCCACTAGTTTCGCATCCTTCACGATAGAGAGTCGGTGGCAAATGAATTCTTGGTCCTATCCCAGTATATCCACAGAGGTCTAGGCAAAAAGATCTTTGTTTTTCACATGAAACTTGATTAGTCGGGCTCTTTTTTCCTGATTTAGATGTCCTTCAATCTTGGTCACCTAGTCTGGCTTGACACCAAGTTGAAGGAGTTAAAGTTCTCCATCAGGTTAACGGCGCATAACATGGATCTCTTCACGAACATCCAGATCAATCAAGAGAACGTTGATGGGGTCCATAGTGACTGAAGTTAAATTGTTATGTTGGTCCATGGTCCAAGGCATTTTAGCGATTTTCAGGCTTTCATTATAGCATCTTCTAGTTGTAGCTTAGCCTCCTTTGATTGTAACGAACCTGTCATGCTAGTCAAGAAACTTTATGGCCAAGTGGGATGTGGAGATCACGGCCCTAAAGGTGTTGAGTGAAGGGCGACCCAGTATATGACATTATAAGTTGAGGGACAGTCTACCACTAGGAATTTGACCTTGAGTGTCTTGAAGAAAGAATCTTTCCCCAAAGTCAAGTAGGTCTTAATGTATCCCACCGGGGAGATCTTATCTCTAGTGAATTCGATTAACTCAGTGGTATACGAGATCAGTTCCTTCTTTGATAATCCTAGCTTCTCGAATAAGTCTAGGAACATAATGTTATCCAAGCTCCCCTGATCAACAAATATAAGACAAACCTCGACATTGGTAATTATTCCCGAGATCACCATGGGTCATCGTGATCTAGGATTATGCACTTGTAATCCTCATCAATAAATGAAATCGACGAAATCTTTCTCATGTTGCTATCCGACTTCGATCCTAAGAGGAATGTCATGCTCAGTACAGCCTAGAGTGCTTTCTTCCTTGCGTTTTTTGACTCACCGCCACTCGCAAAGCACCCCGAGATGGTGTTGATTGTCCGGGTTACTTTGGCATGACGAAGATCATTATCCGGATTATTGTCCCGAGATTATGCCCTTTCTTGGTTCTGGGCATTAGCCCAAGATAAGCCTGCGCCGGGATTTTCATTCCTCATAGGAGAGCATCTTCTCTGGTATGGAGGACTTGAGCTTCTCTGAGGGCTATAGCTCCTCTTCCTATAGTTCTGTCCTCCCCTCTGATTATTTTATTGAGATTAACGCACATAACGGCGTAGGCGGCCATCTCGAATTAAAGACAATGGCATCTTGAAGGTTAATGCAATCTTCTGTATTACGCCCATGACCTTCATGCTAAGCACAATGCTTAAACTTATCCCTCTGTATATGTTTTCTCAAGGGGGAGGTATTTGCATATCTCTGAACTTCGTGTTCACCACTTCTTGGTATATTTGAATCTGAGGTGTGTTGAAGGAAGTGTAGCTCTCATACTTTCTCTTCAGAGGTGGCTTCGAGTTCCAGCCTTGTTGGTTGGGTTGTTCGGGCTCTGTTTTAGCAACTTCTGCTTTTTCCATATACTTCCTTGCCCAAAAAATGTCCTCAGCATTGATGTACTTGTCAACTCGAGCATGGAACTCATCCATAGTCTTGGGCTCCTTCTTGACAAGAGAAAAAGAAAGTGGCTCAGGGCGGAGTCCTTCCCTCAAGTAGTGTAGTCTGAGTTTTTCATCCCAGTTACAAACATTCATGATCTCTTTGTTGAATCAGGATATAAAGCCTCATAAAGAATTCTTTTTTCCCTGTTTAATCTAGGAGAGACATGAGATGGATTTCGGTTGCACCTTATGAGTGGTGAAGTGTAGCAACAATCTCCAAGACAAGCCTTCCTAGTTAACAACGGATTTAGGAGTTAAAGTGGTATAACATCTTAGGGCAGCTTTTTTCAGAGACAGAGGAAAAGTGCAGTACATGAGTAGATAATCTCCTCTAGCAAACAGGAGAGCAAAAACATAAGCATCTAAGTGCTCCTAATGGACCTTGGTCCCATCATAGGCTTCAATATTTGTTGGATATTTGAAACGCCTAGGGATCTCATAGGCCATCAATTTGTTAGAGAAAGGTTAGTTTTGTGTAACCAAGTTCCTTGCTTCTTGATCTTGCTCCTTTTTTTTCCCCCGAAGTGGGATTTCAACACTCTGACCGAGTTCCATGATCCTAGAATACTCCAGATGACATACCCCGTCATTGGCTTTGTCCCTTCGATTTTCTTAATTTTTGTTAGGTATTCAGTTCTCGCCTTCTTTTTCCTGGTTAACAGCTCTCTCCAAGTTATGGATACATTCATCCTGGAGTTTAACGAGAGAGATGAGTTCTTCTCTAGATAGCTTTGGGAGGTCGGATTCAGCATGGAGGGACCAAACTTCATTATTGTCCACCCGTGCTCCTAAGCGCTGCAGTGCCGATACCCGTTGTCTAATATCTCAGGAAGGTGTTCCTTGTGGACCGAAACATTGCCTCACTAGAACTGACTGCGGCGAGGAGAAAGATTTTCACTAGTATGGGAAGTCTCTACACCATCCTGCCTGGGTTCAGATTAGGTAGTAACCGGCTCCTGAATCGGTTCATAAGCGGGAGCGAACACTGGACGCCGGCTAAAAGAAGGTAGGTTCTGCGCAGTAGAGGCGCGATTCTAAATGGCAGAGACGTGATTTCTCCTCGTGGTAACTATGATAGTGAATTATGGGAATCGAAGTTTATTGTTCTCACAGATGGCACTAATGTTCTGAATAAGGTTTAGATTAATACTTGAATTGGTCAATGGAGGTTTCCTTTAATGCACGGCGACAGTAGTACAAAAGGGTAGATATCTACAAAAGATACTCTAATGTTCAAGTTAGACCGTACACAACGTGGGTAGTATTTAAAATTAGATTATATATTTTTGTTATTTTGTATGATATTTATAAGAGTGTCTTAAGTAATAAAAATCGTAGTTCAATCTAAATTAAATACTATTAATTAGAATAACAATCTAATGAGATTGTTATTTCTTATAATTAATTTCTTATTTATGTAAAATATAATTAATATCTATATTTATAAAAATTTATGAAAAATTTATGCTTATAAATAAATAAATTTATTTATTTAATAATATACATGAATACCTAAAATTTAAATTTAACAAATCAAGCTGTTGATGATCTGTTAACCCAAGACTCGATCCAAAACAATTTCTATTCGAATACTGCCCGCCTAAACGTATCGTATTCCAAGTAACTATGATCCGTACCTCATTCTTTTAGGTGCATGATTGAATCCTCCTACAAGCTGATGGCCAAAACGCAAAGCAGTTTTTAAGATTGTAGAGTTTCTCTTTCTCACGTAAACGAAAATGGAAACATTATGATTGAGCCGTACTTCGCATTTTGCAATCCACTCACCGCCCATAAATCTTATCGGTATGTGACAAGCCTATCATCTATGAAATATCGATATTTCATAATATATGTCATATCTGTATCATAAATATGTTTTTAATATTATATTAAATATTTAAATATGCAATAAATATTAATTTAATTTTTTAATAAAAGACATATCTCATATCATATCTAATATTCGTATATCCCTACATTACAGCTTATCATATCTGTTGTAAAAAATGGCGGGGAAACCAGTACCTGCAAGTTTTTTACGAACCGACATTCGAAAGAAAAAAGCTTGTGATCTAGTTTTCAAGTATAATGCCAGCTATATATGCCACGTCCAATATCATAAATATTACCTCATGATCAGTTTCTATTATGTTTTTCTACATAATAAAAGAGATTAAATAAAATCAATGTGTATTAATTTAAGTAAAAGGTAGTTGAGTCTCTTAAATTATATTTAAAAATTTTAAAGTGGATAAAAAAAAGTGATTTATAATAGAATAGAATAAAAGAAAATATTATTTCATTATTTAAATGTTCAATGATTTAAATAAGAAAAATAAGCAGTGTATTCAAATAATTTCTTTATTGACCTCTCAAATTAAGAAATAAAAATTAGAGACTTTTAATGATAAATTGATGACTCATTAACTCTCCCACGTCATTCCAATCACTCCTTTGTAAATTAACTCTCAAACATATTTTCATAAAAAAAATTATTCTATTTTATGTTATTTCATCCCTTGTCATCGTTCCAAACATAGTTTTAAGCATGTGATTATAAGTTTAATATTAAAATTCATGTACATGAAAATAATATCGTTAAAAAAAATTTTTACTTATGCACTTGATAATATTTTGATAAAATCTTTTACTTATTAGTTGAAAGATACTCTAAAAAATAAAAAAAATAACTAAATAATAAGCATTAGTTCAACTGAGTAAGAAAATAAAATAATAATGATAAAAAAAGTTCTGAGCTTTTATTACCTTAAAATGGGACAATTTCTTCTCTCCATAAATATTTTATCTACCACGAAAATAACGAGTCTATACAGAAACCTCATGCTATAGACTAGAGAGAGAACTATATAAATTAGCAACTTTATTTTTCTCTCAACATTACTTTAGCATTTATTCAAACATAAAATAATTAATAAATATTTAATAAATCGTTTCAATGACAGTAACAACAAAAATTAGAGTTTCATATCAACTCCCCTCACTATCTAACTTTCTCCTGTTCTCTACTGTCCAGAAAACGCCTATATCAATGTCTCCAAGCACGATGAATTGTCTCAGTTTTTTTCGTTTTTCTTTTAATGTAGCACATGTCACTAAAAGTTACTCGAATCGATAATAATTAATGAGAATTCTACCTCAGTGTATATTGATCCCTGCAGACATTGTCCTTTTGTTAGACTACTTTTATAAAAACTTGTTTCTTAATAAAAGAAAAGAAAACGTATGACAACATGGTTTAGTAGCCAAACGGCAATAAGGGTATCAAAAGTTTTATAGGTCATCAAATGTCCATTCAGCCATGAAACTGATACAAGTTAAAGGCTTAGATAGCCAACGGTGAAGGAATTAATATGGCCTGTGTGGTCGTTTTATCAATTGATTGTCATAACGCTCTGAACGGCTAGTGGATTTTTTAAAAAAAAAAATTTTAACAACGAAGGAACTTTAAACTTGTAATCTCATCTAAACTACCAAAATCTTTACCTACTAGTCTAATTCTAGTAACTTGGCTAGTTTTTAAAGTGTAAAAGGCAACTTCCTAATATATATACGTCTTCTTACTCTTTTGTATTATGTATGTGAGTTTAGAAATTATGTTGTGTATAATAATATTTGAATTGAGAAAAAGTGTTTGGTGGGATTAGCTTCCACTTAATGCCTTAATACCATTGAAGTTTCTTTTATAGCTTGAGTTGTCCCCCACCCCCACCCAAAAAAAAAAAAAAATTTAACCTAGTGGCATGCTCTATACCTAATTACCATTTTGTTTTTAATTCATTTATTTTATTTTCATCTTGTAAGTTTTAGACTCTAAGGTATATATATATATGATGTATATCTAGTGAGAGAAGTTTTTATTGTAAGAATGTGAGATGAGTAAATTTTGACTATACAACTATGCATAGACTGTTAAGATTAAAAATTACTTAAAAGTCACGTGATCACTTAAAAATGTTACATGCATTTATGTTCTAATATTAATCATTCATGTAAGATCCAATGGTCAACATTCACTTTTCTCACCTCTTATAATAAACACTCCTTTCAACAAAGTAAAATTTTATATATATATATATATATATATATATATATAACAAGTTTGTTTATTTTATTTGCTATTAAATTTATTATAATATTTACTAATAGAATTGACTCATTTAATCAACCTTTATAAAATTAATAGATGAATATACATAACTGATAAAAAAAAAGAATAAATACTTTTATTTTGTTTATTTTTCCCGTTTAGCAATCAAATCTTATTTGGCAATAATGCTAGTTGTTCAACTAGTAAAATTTGCAAAGACTTAAAAAATGGATCTTACCTTTGTTAAAAATGAAAGTATTTTTAAAAAAGAAAAGGTTATTATATATGCACTTTGCTTTATCTAGGACCAATTACACTAATCTATAAAATCGAGTATTCTTTTTCATCCATGTAACACACTGCCTCACAACCATTAAAATCTGGCGGCTGAAACTAACAGATGAGCTCCGCACATATACCCACTTTGAATATTTTAATATAATATATTAGGTTGAGGATAGCTAAAGTTCTGTTCTATACAAAATTCAATTTGTTAAATTAATGGTAAATGTATTGTTGAAAATGTTTATTCTAACTTCAAAATTAATATGTCGGCAATGTGCCAAATGGGAAAACCCAAGGCAGCATAAATTTTGTTTTTTGGTAGTCAATGAGGAATATATAATGCAGTTGCTCCCAAAGATATGAAGAGACCAATGTATGATCGACCATACTTAAAATGTAAATTTCTTTTGAATAAGGATGTCTAACATGAATCTTTAAATGAGTACTCACTGGATTTTATTTTTATTTTTATTTTGTCTTCAAAAAGTTTTGGCACTTAATTGAGTGTAGGTTGTGAAAAGTTAGGATAGAAGTCTTCAAAGTTAGTCACTTGCAAATAAATAAAAAGAAAGATAACAAGCCCCTATTTTTGTTGATCTTTATGTAAAGAGAGCTCGAAGATTAACTCAAAAATCTTGCAATGCCTAACATTGTACACTATATTTAGAGATCATGTGCCTGAATACCAGAAAGGAAAAAAGAAAGGCTAGCATGTATATGTATTCAACTGCTATTATTGCACTAAAAAGAAAAGGACAAAGAGGCCAACTCACCGAAAATAAATAAATAAATAAAAACTAATTGTCTGATGCAGTTCGTCTAACTCTAATATCTATCTATATCAATACGGAAAATAATGTTTATATATCAATTTTTTATATTTTATTCACATTTATTTGAAATGAGTGTGATTAAATAAAAATAACCAAAGTTAAAAAATAATATTAAAATATATATAAAAAATATATATACATTATTTGTAATAAAAATATCAAAATTATACCAACACAGTACACACTGCAAGTTGAGAGAGAGAAAAGTACATATGACAAAACTTTATTGCCTTTCATAATTTGAGTTTTATTCAGATATTAATTACTCCCTCTCGTCGGAACCTAATTATTGCTTGTTCCAAAAAATAATAATAATAATAATGTCTTATATGTGGCCGTAACTCTACAAGTGGTGGTGTCAGGTGTGAACTCATGACAGACAGTGGTTGTAGTGATAAGCTCAGATCTTTCAAAGCTCAAGCTTAGCTTATAAATACTTAACTTTGTGGTCATTTTATGTACTAGAAGACGAATAAGGTTTTATAAAGATGGAGCAGAATGACAATCACGCTAGAAGGAAAAAGGGAGGGCTCGTCACAATGCCCTTCATCTTTGGTAAGCTTCAAACACAAACTCTAGTGTATCTATAATTAGAATGGAAAACTTAGCTAGCTCCTCCTAGTGCTACTCTTATATATGGTTTTGAATCTGATAACCTTGGACTTGTTTTGCTGCAGCTAATGAGGTTTGTGAGAAGTTGGCTGTGGTGGGTTTCAATACAAATATGATTAGCTATTTGACAACACAGCTTCATATGCCATTAACCAAAGCGGCTAATACCCTCACTAACTTTGGTGGAACTTCAAGCTTGACACCATTGCTTGGTGCCTTCATTGCCGATTCTTATGCCGGAAAGTTCTGGACTATCACTGTTGCTTCCATTATATACCAAATAGTTAAGACCCTCTCCTATTTTTTTTTCTTAATCAGGCTGTGAGATTAACATTTCTTAACAGTCTCACCTCGCCATCTTCAATATTTTGAGTGCAGTTTATATATTTGTTAGGTATTCTATTTAAAATTAATTAATTTTAATTTAGAATCTCATACAGTATCATAGTCAAAATTTCATATCCACCTACTTCATTAGGCTTGTTTATTTTTTACGTACTTCGTTAAGTTCATTTGTTTCTTTACCTGTGTTATCGAAGCATCTATAAAAAAGAGGTGTTAAGAGTCTCACGTCACCTGTTTTAATATTTTAGATAATTTATATATCTATTAAATTATTTTACTTAAAATTAATTAATTTTAAATTAAAATCTCACAATATTCAAACATTATCATAACTAAAAAGTCCTCTCAATAATTTACTTGAGAACAATATTTTTATTTTTGAAATGAATTGAGAAATATTATTTATTACAATTCGAATTTTAACCTTTAAGATCTAGATCTTATGGAGTAAATGTATTATTAGCATAATTAATAAATCTATTTATTGCTATATGTTTTTTTTTTACGTGAGGATATGGAGGTTAGAACTTAATTAAGGCCTCAGTACTAGCCACTACTAACTTGCATTAGATACTAGGACAGATTTCCCTTTGTCATAATTCATATGGTGAAAGATAGAATAAGAATTTGACAGAATTGGGTGTACATTGCTGTGGATTCTTTTTTTTTATAAACATGTCATGTCATAATAATTTTCTTTGTCAATTCATGCACTTTATATTTATATATATCCATAATGATAGAAGCTAATTTTCTAGTTTGTAACTGTGGTTGTGTTAATTAATCAGGGGATGATTAGTTTAACATTATCAGCAGTACTTCCACAGTTAAGACCACCTCCTTGTAAAGGTGAGGAGGTATGCCAAGAAGCTAGTGCAGGACAGCTGGCAGTGCTGTACGTGTCACTGTTACTAGGGGCCCTCGGGTCGGGTGGGATCCGACCCTGTGTGGTGGCATTTGGAGCTGACCAGTTTGATGAATCGGATCCCAAGCAGACAACAAAGACATGGACTTACTTCAATTGGTACTATTTTGTCATGGGTGCAGCCATACTTGTGGCTGTGACTGTGCTTGTTTATATTCAAGATAACATTGGATGGGGATGGGGCCTTGGAATCCCCGCCATGGCAATGTTCATCTCAATTATTATCTTCATTGTTGGATATCCACTTTACCGGAACTTGGATCCGGCTGGGAGCCCGTTTACCCGACTGATACAAGTCCCTGTGGCTGCATTTCGTAAGAGGAAGATACCAAATGTGCCCCACTCTAATTTACTATACCAAAATGATGAACTGGATGCCTCTATTTCTTTGGGAGGGAAGCTTCTTCATACGGAACAGATGAAGTAAGTGTTACTTTCTTCATTTTTTTTTTCGAGTTATTGAATTTAATAAGAGTGTGTTAGAATGTATGCTTTTCTTTATTTAAAGGTAATTTAGCGACTCATATGTTTATATTTACCCCACACGATAAAATATTTTTACTATGAATTAAAAAATAGTACATAATCACGGTGTTAAGAAACATAAACCATATTCAAAACTGTTTTATACTCTCTTATAATTTGAAGAATTTCTCTCTCATTTGTTCTCTTTCTGTCTCACTATACATTTAAGTAATTAATTTTATTTATAACCAAGTCCCAATTGTCTTTAAGACTCTTTAATTTTTAAATTTCATAAATCTTCACAGATTTTTTTATATTTTTAATTTAAATTTCTTAAATTTTTAAGATATATTTACTAAAGATAAACATAAATAAAACAAATCCTTATTTTTATCAACATATATAATCAAATTTCTCAAACTAAATGATGTAATGATATATAATCATATTATTAAAATGGTGTACGCGCAATATCATTATTGAATAACAAAATAATGAATTATTCAATAATGAAGTTCAATCATCAATGATTGGTAGAGATTCACGAATTGACAGACATTATCATCGTTGGCTATAATTTGCTGTGCTCAGACGTGGATAAAGATCAAAATTATATATATTTATTAATCTCTAGATATAAAAAATTAATCTCTTAATGTTTCTACTAATACGAATTGTATTTTGAATTTACAAAGTGCACTCGATGTCAACTAGTCATTTTCTGGTTTTAAAGAGATTTAAATAAATGATTAGACATAACTCAACCTCCCTAGAATTTTGCACTAGGATAGTCTTATTGAATTCCTTAAATCCAGCATATCATGGTTATCCAGTAGACATATGAAAGTTAAGCAGTAGATCAGCACCCGCTAAATTATTTGCTAATTATTCTTTCCATGGGCACGAATGATTGGTCTTTTTTTTTTTTTTTGCCATGATTTATTGGCCAATTTGATCATCACCACATCATTAACTGGTCCTGCGCATACAGAGGACTAATCTCTTGTCCATATGTCTAGCAGGAATCTATGAGAATAGATTTTGGTTTTCTTGACCACCACCACATTTTTCTTTTCTTTTGATATATCGTTGGCAACCATTCAGCTAGGCAACAAAAGGTTTCTGTCATCTTACCTCATATATCTGACTCTCCAGTCCCAACTTCACCAAACAAAGGCTTGAATAATTTGAGCCTTAAAGTTTTGGTCCATATGATACTTATCTTTTTGTTTCCACCATCCCCAGTAGGCTTGTAAATGGGCCTAGGTGAGTCCATAGTTCACATTCGATCTTCACACGTGTTTCTCATAACTCTCTATTGTTTCGGGTAGATTTTAAATAAAGCTTCTGCAGTTTTATTTGGTGTGTAGTTTATCTTCTCAAAGTTTTGATGAATTTAATTTATCTCTTTCTATCTTAGTATCATTAGAATTAATAACAAAATTTGATAATTGTTAATGATAATATTTTACATTTTTCTTAACAATTTTGAACAGCACTGTGGGAGAAATCTTAATTTGTATACTATTAGAAGTTATATGCACCAATTGAATCGCAAGGAGAAAATTGTTAATGAAGTAAAAAGTTGTATGGATTTTTTAAAACTTGCCTAAATTCTTTTCATGAGTATGAGAAACAATTAAGGGAAAAAACTCACATTCTTTTAAATTTGATACAGATTTCTAGACAAGGCAGCCATTATGACTGAAGAAGACAATAACAAAACACCCAACTTATGGAGGCTAAACACAGTTCATAGAGTGGAGGAGTTGAAGTCCTTAATCAGGATGGGCCCAATATGGGCATCAGGCATCCTTCTCATCACAGCCTATGCCCAGCAAAACACATTCTCCCTCCAACAAGCCAAAACCATGGATAGACACCTCACCAAATCTTTCCAAATCCCAGCAGGCTCCATGTCTGTCTTCACCATTCTCACCATGCTTGCCACCATTGCCTTCTACGACCGCGTCTTCATCCGTGTGGCCCATCGGTTCACTGGGCTGGACCGGGGTATCAGCTTCCTTCACCGAATGGGGATTGGGTTTGTGATCTCGACCTTGGCCACCCTAGCTGCTGGGTTCATTGAAGTGAAGCGAAAGAATGCAGCTATAGCCCATGGGCTCATTAACGACTCAAATGCCATAATCCCAATCTCAGTGTTTTGGCTTGTGCCACAATACAGCCTTCATGGAATGGCCGAGGCCTTTATGTCTATTGGGCACTTAGAGTTTTTCTATGACCAAGCTCCAGAGAGTATGAGGAGCACTGCCATGGCACTTTTTTGGACTGCAATTTCTGTTGGGAACTATGTGAGCACACTTTTGGTTACCTTGGTCCATAAGTTTAGTGCTGGGCCTAATGGGTCGAATTGGCTTCCTGATAATAACCTGAACAAGGGGAAGTTGGAGTACTTTTATTGGCTAATCACAGTACTACAGTTTCTTAATCTTATTTACTACTTATTTTGTGCAAAAATGTACACTTACAAGCCAATTCAAGTCCATGACAAAGGGGATAGCAATTCAGAAGAGAACCAAGTTGAGCTCACTACCACGGTTTAAGTGCAATTTTATAAGGATTCAGTTGTTTAGATTTTGAGTTTCTCACCCTTTTCAATGGCCACGCTTGTAGAGAGACTAGGAGACCATGTACTATAAATAATGATAATCACTAAATAATAGAAGGAATGTATCCATTAGCTTGTATCTCTGTTCAACATATCTCTACTAAAAATAATGATGGTTACTAAATAATAATATAAGTAAGGTATTCATTAAGAATCTTGTTGATGGCTCAAAGCATTTATCTTGGTCACCAATAGCAATGGGATTGAGTCCCCTAAATTCACATATGGTGAGGATAGGAGTAACTGTCTCAAACTCTTAATGTCCTTTGACCTCTAGTTGTAGTCCGCAGTGAAATGAGGAATGAGGATGAAAGAAAATCAAAAGACAAAATCTTTAAGTTTAACCCAAGGTCATGACCCAATCTAACAACCTATGAACCCGTCATCCACCTAATAACCCAAACCCATGAAATTTAACCCATAACTTTAAATAAATAAATAAAAAAGACTTGATAAGTTGACCCGCTCCTACTTGTCATGGATTGCGGGTTATACGAAATAGGTTAATTAACTCGATCCTTAAAAATGTGTTGCACCTTGCAATCGAATTTATCTTTTTTACAAGTTAAATGGGTCAAGCTATAAAGTTAAACAGGTTGACTTATCGGATCAAAGCCTATATTAACAACTCTATTTAACTAGAAGATTCTATAATTCATTGTTAATGTTTGCAAATGGATCAAAGTTCAAAGAACCTAAATATACTTTTCCATATAAATGTATATAAGGACTTTTTGGATTTGTTTTGATCAACTGCTAGAGAATAGCCATATGGGCTATCTTTCTTCTCCTGATTTGGCAACTGGGAAGAGATAATTATGCATTGATTAATGTTAGTTACACATAAATTTTCTCACAAAATCCACATAAACATTCAAATGAATAACTAAAAAAATTTTAGTCATTACTTTACACACTGTAAAAACTTTCAACCGCCCATTTTATGTTGTGAGGTTATTGTGCATGGAGAGTATTAGCATATATCTTTTTCATTACATAATTTAGGATAAATAATTCAAAGCATTAAGCTACAACGGCAACATATAGGGAAAGATAGATGAAAGACAAATCATGCATAGTAGATTGTACCCCTTTTCATGGGCTTACAAGGTCGGTTTGTAGTTCGTTAAGCTTGTTTGCTCCTTTATCACTTCAAGCTTGGGAGGCTGTGGACCATACCCTTTTTCATGGGCTTACAAGATCAGTCCGTTGTTTGTTAAGTTTGTTCACTCCTTTATCACTCCAAGGTTGGAGGCTATGAATCATACCTCTTTTGCCGTGGGCTTGCAACAAAGCCCAAGATGTAAACTTCAAGACCCACTTAGTGTGGGTGGAGTTTCTTGAACCAAGTTAGTTTATGAATTGTTCATAGGCAAGTATCCAAAATGGAGCTTCGTATTAACATATCCATAAAGCCAATCCCTTTAAGGCTAGATCAGAAATAAAGCCTTCATGGAATATGCTTAATAGATGAAGACATCCAGTTCATCCCCTAGAGATACATAAATGCAGAAAATGTTTGAAATGTGACTATAGATTATGTCATTGAGAACAGATAAAGATGGATATTAAATTAGAGACTATAGATCTAACACTCCAAATGTAAAGCAAGTAACTGACACATCTTATACAGGGGGTAGCTGGGATAAGTAGCTTGAAATTTATATACCAAATTTGTATGAGCAGAATATTCAAATTCAAAGAAACAAAACAGAACAGATGTACCAAGTCAAACAAATTTGTCCCATCAAAAGAAAGGTACAAAAAGCTAAAAAGGGAAAACAGAACAACATTTCATTGTATTCATTCCCTTTTTCTAATATACTTTCTTCTTAAAGGAAAAAGCTAAAAAGGGAAAACAGAACAACATTTCATTTCGATGAGTAATATTGCAATGGACTTATATTAAAAGAACATTCACATGCACAAAACCACCTATGATAAGCAAAAATTAAAAAAAATAAAAAAATCCTGAGAAGACATACATAGAGACTACACATGTGTGATTCATCAATCATCATCGAGTGGCATAGTCAAATTTAAGTCACCTTAAGATGGCTCGAACGTAACATAAAGGGGAAAGCAAATGAAACCAAATAAAAATTACAAATAATAGGGAAGTGATTAGTAAGAAACTGGGGAGGGAAGCAATGCAATGCAACGAAATTCTTATGAAAGTGAATTTTAGAGAGCGAGAGAGAGAGAAAGACTCTCACCAGAAAATTAATCAGGGGTTGTTATATAGGTTGGTATCGCAAAAGGGTTTCGTAGGGGGAATTAACAAGAGAGGTAAAAAAGAGGTTGCAGGCAAGTAATCAGGGATGCGACTGCAACTACCACCAGGAGTCTCGAGAACTCGTGCTAAGTGGGCAGAGAGGGAGAGAAAGGGAAAAGAGGGAGAAGCAGAAAGTTATGTTTTTTATTCACCATTTGACCATTTTTTTTGTAGTGATGCTCTATACCTAACTACCATTTTGCTTTTAATTCATTTATTTTATTTTCATCTTGTAAGTTTATATATATATATATATATATATATATATATATATATATAAAATATATATATATATATATACATAGCCAGCCCCGATCCTCGTGCCTATCGAAAATGGATGAGACGGCTACAATCGGAAGTTACGGGCAAGTATTGCTAGTCTGCTATTGTGCTTCCGCTGAATGAGGAGTGGTGACCTTGTTCAGCACGCCATATAACCTAAGCTGGCTCCATACCATGATAGATTAGGGGAATAAGAAAGTGGTAAGTTTCACTTACCATTTTTTGGTCAACCTTTAACTCACTTTTATAAAATTAATAGATGAATATACAAAACTGATAGAAAAGAATAAATTCTTTTATTTTGTTTGTTTTTCCCGTTTAGCCATCAAATCTGTTTTGGCAATTATGCTAGTTGATTGAACTAGTAAAATTTGCAAAGACTTAAAAAATGGATCTTTCCTTTGTTAAAAATGAAAGGATTTTTAAAAAAGAAAAGGTTATTATATATGCACTTTGTTGTATCTAGGATCAATTATGCCAATCTATAAAATCGAGTATGCTTTTTCATCCATGTAACACACTGCCTCACAACTATTAAAATCTAGGAGCTGAAATTAACAGATGAGCTCCGCACATATACCCACTTTGGATATTTTAATATAATATATTAGGTTTAGGATAGCTAAAGTTCTGTTCTATACAAAATTCAATTTGTTAAATTAATGGTAAATGTATTGTTGAAAATGTTTATTCTAACTTTAAAATTAATATGTTGGCAATGTGCCAAATGGGAAAACCCAAGGCAGCATAATTTTTGTTTTTTTTGGTAGTCAAGGAGGAATATATATTGCAGTTGCTCCCAAAGATATGAAGAGAAATGTGTATGATCGACCATACTTAAAATGTAAATTTCATTTGAATAAGGATGTCTAACATGAATCTTTAAATGAGTACTCACTGGATTTTTTATTTTATTTTTTTGTCTTCAAAAAGTTTTGGCGTGTAGCTTGTGAAAAGTTAGGATAGAAGTCTTTAAAACAAGTCACTTGCAAATAAATAAAAAGGAAGATAATAAGCCCCTATTTTTGCTTATCGTTATGTAAAGAGAGCTCGAAGATTAACTCAAAAATCTTGCAATGCTTAACATTGTACACTATTTTTAGAGATCATGTGCCTGAATACCAGAAAGGAAAAAAGAAAGGCTAGCATATATATGTATTCAACTACTATTATTGTACTAAAAAGAATTAAAGAGGCCAACTCACCGGAAATAAATAAATAAATAAATAATAATTGTCTGATGCAGTTCATCGTCTAACTCTAATATTCATATATATCAACACACTGCATATTGCAAGTTGAGAGAGAGAGAAGTACATATGACAAAACTTTCTTCTCTTTCATAATTGGAAAATTATGATTTCATATCTTTTTTTTTTACATCACTTTTTAATAATTATGATTAAGTGAAAGAAAATATTAACATATGAATAACAATTTTAATGATATAAAAAATAGTTTAAAAAGATATGTAAAAAAAAAAGTATGATAAAAAAATCATAATTGTTCATAATTTGAGTTTTATTGAGATATTAATTACTCCTCCTGGTCGAAACCTAATTATTGCTTATTCCAACAAATAAAAAAAAATAAGTTTTATATGTGGTCATAACTCTCAAGTGGTGGTGTGAACTCATGACAGACAGTGGTTGCAGTGATAAGCTCAGATCCTCCAAACCTCAAGCTTAGCCTATAAATAGTTAACTTTGTGGCCATTTTATGTACTAGAAGACGAACAAGGTGTTATAAAGATGGAGCAGAATGACAATCATGAGAGAAGGAAAAAGGGAGCGCTCGTCACAATGCCCTTCATCTTTGGTAAGCTTCAAACACAAACTCTAGTGTATCTATAATTAGAATGGATAGCTCCTCCTAGTGCTACTCTTATATATGGTTTTGAATCTGATAACCTTGGACTTGTTTTGCTGCAGCTAATGAGGTTTGTGAGAAGTTGGATGTGGTGGGTTTCAATACAAATATGATTAGCTATTTGACAATACAGCTTCATATGCCATTAACCAAAGCGGCTAATACCCTCACTAACTTTGGTGGAACTTCAAGCTTGACACCATTGCTTGGTGCCTTCATTGCCGATTCTTATGCCGGAAAGTTCTGGACTATCACCGTTGCTTCCATTATATACCAAATAGTTAAGACCCTCACCTTTTATTTTTGCTGTGAGATTAACTTTCAAACATTATCATAACTAAGAGGTCTTCTCAATAATTTACCTGAGAACAAGATTTTTATTTTTGAAATGAATTGAGAAGTATTATGTATTACAATTCGAATTTTAACCTTTAAGATCAAGGTCTTACTGTGTAAATGTATTATTAGTATAAATAATAAAACTATTTATTGCTATATATATATTTTTTTACGTGAGGATATGGAGGTTAGAACTTAACTAATTAAGACCACACTAGTCACTACTAACTTGCAAATAGATACTAGGATAGATTTCCCTTTGTCATAATTCACATGGTTAAAGATAGAATCACAATTTAACTATGAAGCATAGATACGGATATAGACACAGAATACGATACGAATACGGATGTGAAGACATATCAAATTCAAAAATTATACGTAATCTGGGCATACCTGGACTATATTAACACGACACTTACTTATGGGTGTGAAGCCATGATATATATATATATATATATATATAAATTATAAGTAAAATGATTCATAATTTATTAATATCATTTTTATAATTTTAAAAATTTATAATATCTTAATATATGTCATAATTAGCGTGTAAATATTTGTTACCTAAGTAAGTCTCTCATAAAAATATGGAGCATATTTTCTATTGATATATTTTAAAAAATTTCTTAAACCAATTTCTCCTAATAAAACTAATCATATACGAGTAAAATATTTTTCTGCAATAAAAAAATTAAAAGAGCTTTAACACAGAAAGAATATTGGTGTAAAGCAACACCTAACCTTTTCAAAAGGTCGATAATGACGTATGTGGTCACGATTTACGCTATACAAAGAAAGATAGAAAGAAGCTTATAAACCCTAACATGAAAATATTGGTGTGCTGAAAAGATAAAATTTAAAAGTTTAATAATGATGTGTTGCTATGAAAAGATAAAACTTAAAAAAATATTATCTATGTGAAAATAAAATATTATGACTTGGGTGTTACGTTAGTTATGATGATTGACTCAAGTTTAAATAAATCAAAGAAAGAGAAACTAGATAGCAAGACAAAACGTATCATGGAAATTATTGCCCCGGTTAACGGAGCTATCGTTCATACAATATTTAAACCCCTCGCAAAAAGGTTTTGTCATTTATTAGTTGAATGTTAATCATGGAATTATTTGAGCCTTAATTTTTCCAAATATATTAATAAGTCGTGGGACTATCTAAGATCTTCACGTGTTTCTCATAACTGACGTTTCTGTAGATTTAAACGTAAAGCATTTGTAGTTTTATTTCGTGTGCATTTTATCTTCTCAAATATATTTAAGTATGTTCAAAATCGTTAGAATTAATAAATTGATGAAAAAATAATAATTTTTTTAATCAGATATATTTCGACATATAAGACATATGTATCATACAAGTATCCTCATATATTTGATGTGAAACACATATTTAACATATGAATACATTTTAAAAATAATGTATCCGTGATGCATAGAAATTTAATAGAATTAGGGGTATGTTGCCGTGGATTCTTTATTTTTTGATAAACATGTCATGTCATAGTAATTTTCTTTGTCAATTCACTGCACTTTATATTTATATATATATCCATAATGATAGAAGCTAATTTTCTATTTTGTAACCGTGGTTGTGTTAATTAATCAGGGGATGATTAGTTTGACATTATCAGCCGTGCTTCCACAGTTAAGACCACCTCCTTGTAAAGGTGAGGAGGTATGCCAAGAAGCTAGTGCAGGATAGTTGGCAGTGCTGTATGTGTCACTGCTACTAGGGGCCCTCGGGTCGGGTGGGATCCGACCCTGTGTGGTGGCATTTGGAGCTGACCAGTTTGATGAATCGGATCCCAAGCAGACAACAAAGACATGGACTTACTTCAATTGATAATATTTTGTCATGCGTGCAGCCATACTTGTGGCTGTGACTGTGCTTGTTTATATTCAAGATGACATTGGATGGGGATTGAGGCCTTGGAATCCCCGCCATGGCAATGTTCATCTCAATTATTATCTTCATTGTTGGACATCCACTTTACCGGAACTTGGATTCGACTGGGAGCCCGTTTACCCGACTGATACAAGTCCCTGTGGCTGCATTTCGTAAGAGGAAGATACCAAATGTGCCCCACTCTAATTTACTCTACCAAAATGATGAACTGGATGCCTCTATTTCTTTGGGAGGGAAGCTTCATCAGACGGAGCAGATGAAGTAAGTGTTACCTTCTTCATGTTTTTTTTTCGAGTTATTGAATTTAATAAGAGTGTGTTAGAATATATTTTTTTTTTATTTACAATTCACATGTTTATATTTACCCTAAACGATAAAATATTCTTACTATGAATTAAAAAAATAGTACATAATCATGGTGTTAAGAAACATAAACCATACTCAAAACTCCTTTATACGCTCTTATAATTTGAAGAATTTATCTTTCATTTGTTCTCTTTCTATCTCACCACCATACATTTAAGTAATTGATTTTATTTATAACCAAGTCCCAATTGTCTTTAAGACTCTTTAGTTTTTAAATTTCATAAAACTTCACAGATTTTTTTATATTCTTAATTTAAATTTCTTAAATTTTTAAGATATATTTATTAAAGATAAACATAAATAAAATAAATCTTTATTTTTATCGACATATATATCATTAGAGGTTTACTAACTTACTAACTTTCTTACTAACTATCTAATTTTTTACTTTACCCGCTTCTAACATGTTAATTTATCTGCATACTAACTTTTTATTTTTATTTTTTATTTTTGCTTTTTAACTTATTTGGTGGTTGGTTTATTACCCCACCTTTGATTTATTTATTTGGTGGTTGACTTTCTACCACATCATTTTTAACCTGGTTTGGTTTATTACAAGCTTAGTTATTTTTTTAAGATTTTTTTAAAACTCCACTTTTTTATTTTTTTTTGGTGGTTAATTAAAATTTTTTATTTGGTGGTTGGTTTCTATCACCCAATCTTTAATATTTGGTGGTTGATTTATTACCCCACCTTTGTTATTTTTTTATTTGCAGGTTGGTTTATTACCCCACCTTTGTTATTTTTTTTATTTGGTGGTTGGTTTATTTAATTATATATAATATATTATATAATATTATAATAATTATAAATTATAATTATAATTATTAATTTATTATAATATATTAATATATTTTTTAATTAAATTTTAATAAAAGTCAATAATTAAAACTTAAGTTAGTAAGTTAGAATTCTAATAACATATTTATTAATATATTTAACGTAATATATTGATTAAATGAAAATAATAAGTTAACCCTCAAAGTCCTTACTTTTATAGATAAATAATAAAGTCACTACTTTATAATCTCTAGATCTTTATCGATGTGAGACATTTTTCCAAGATTAGAGTAAAGAAAAATGAACAACTCCCATATATCTCCAAATTGTCCCACATCGACCAAATACTTAGATTATTGAATCAAGTAAGTAAGAAATTTCATGTGAACATCTATAACACTTACCCATTACTTTTATTTAGATGTCTTAGTATTTTTTACTTTTCGATCTTTTAAATAGCGACTTTATGTGACTTAAAAGATTAGATTAACAAGTTTTTGAAATCTAATGAATTTTTATATCTCCAATTCAAAATGATATCGACCAAAGACTAGTAGTAAAGAAAGTAGTGAACATTTATAAAATTAGAAAATGAGTGTTAAATTATAACAAATGTATCATTTTTTTGAGTAGATGGTTTCCGATATTAAAAAAGAGATAAAATATTTTTTATTAAAGAATGGCTTTGAGTAAGGAGTCATTAGGTGAAATCTTTTTGACTTTACGTGAATTTGATATTGACTTATTTAAAGATAAGTCTGTTATTTATATAAGACATATTGACCTATTTAAAAAATTGGTGGGAAGTCTATTAATCTATGTAAAGCGCTTATTTACTTCGGATTTAAAGGTAGGTATATGTGAGCCACAATTATTTAAATTTTCTTGTATATTGTCTTCTTATGAAATAGATAGCCTTTAAATGAACTTTCAAGCTTAAGAAAAGCAAGCCAGTTTTGTTTAAATAATTAAAACTTTGGTTTTTTCGTATTTTGTTTTACTTTATATTTGTGTGAAATCGACCTATTACAAACTCATCTTTTTCTTTTCTATTTTTTAACATTGAGGACAATGTTATGATCTAGTTGGAGGGAAGGATAGTTATAATTGAAATACAAGTTAGTGCTTATGTTTAAAGTAAAACCAAAAAAACAAATTGAAAGTGTGTTTATGTTTGTTGTGTTTACTCTTATATATAATCAAATTTCCTAAGATATATAATCATATTCTTAAAATGGTGTACGCGCAATATCATTATTGAATAATAATTCAATAATGGAGTTCAATAATCAATGATTGGTAGAGATTCACAAATTAACAGACCTTATCATCATTGGTTATAATTTGTTGTGGTCGGACGTGGATAAAGATCAAAATTATATATATTCATTAATATCTAGTTATAAAAAATTAATCTCTTACTGTTTCTACAAATACAAATCGTATTTTGAATTTACAAGGTGCACTCGATGTCAACCAATCATTATCTGATTTTAAAGAGATTTAAATAAATGATTAGACATAACTCAACCTCCCTAGAATTTCGGACTAGGATAATCTAATTGAATTCTTCAAATGCAGCAAATCATGGTTATAAAGTAGACATATGAAAGTTAAGTAGTAGATCAGCACCCGCTAAATTTTTTGCCAATTATTCTTTCCATGGGCCCGAATGATTGACCTTTTTTTTTGGGCCATGTATTACTGGCCAATTTGATCATCATCACAACATTAACTGGTCCTGCGCATACAGTGGACTAATCTCTTGTCCATATGTCTAGCAGGAATCTATGAGAATAGATTTTGGTTTTCTTGACCACCGCCACATTTTTCTTTTGATATATCATTGGCAACCATTCAGCTAGTTAACAAAAGGTTTCTGTCATCTTACTTCACATATCTGTCTTCTTCTTTTTTTAGTAAATTGGCTATAATTTGAATTACAAATCGACTACCTCATATTTCTGTCTCTCCAATCATGTTGAACACTTTTCCAGAATCGGACAGGTCATATTGGGCTTTGAAGTCGAGAATTTGAAACAACTTCACCAAACAAAGGCTTGACCACAGGAGTTGAAACCGAAGCCCAATGATTTTGAGTACTAGGCATGAAACGATTTTAAAGTAAATATCCAAGCATTATTTGAGCCTTAAGTTTTGGTCCATATGATACTTCTTTTTGTTTCCACCGGCCCAGTAGGCTTGTAAGTGGGCCTAGGTGAGTCTATAGTCCATATTCGATCTTCACACGTGTTTCTTATAACTGTATTATTTCGGATAGATTTTAAATAAAACATTTGTAGTTTTATTTCGTGTGCAGTTTATCTTCTCAAAGTTTTGATGAATTTAATTTATCTCTTTCTATCTTAGTATCATTAGAATTAATAACAAAATTTGATAGTTGTTAATGATAAATTTTTATATTTTTCTTAACAATTTTGACCAGCACTGTGGGAGAAATCTTAATTTGTATACTATTAGAAGTTATATGCGCCAATTGAATCGTAAAGAGTAAATATAGGGAAAAAACTCACATTCTTTTAAATTTGATATAGATTTCTAGACAAGGCAGCCATTCTAATTGAGTTATAAAAGGAATCAATAACCTTTAAACCAAGAGTGGATCACCCAACTTTTTATAGTAACAAACACTTACCATATAGAGTGGAGGAATTGAAGTCCTTAATCAGGATGGGCCCAATATGGGCATCGAACACCCTTCTCATCACAGCCCATGTCCAGCAAAACACATTCTCCCTCCAACAAGCCAAAACCATGGACAGACACCTCACAAAATCTTTCTGAATCCCAACAGGCTCCATGTCTGTCTTCACCATCCTCACCATGCTGGCCACCATCGCCTTCTACGATCGCATCTTCATCCGTGTGGCCCGTCGGTTCACTGGGTTGGACCGAGGTATCAGCTTCCTTCACTGAATGGGGATTGGGTTTTTGATCTCAACCTTGGCCACCCTGGTTGTTGGGTTCATTGAAGTGAAGCGAAAGAATGCAGCTATAGCCCATGGGCTTATTAACCACTTGAATGCCACAATCCCAATCTCAGTGTTTTGGCTTGTGCCACAATATAGCCTTCACGGAATAGCTGAGGCCTTTATATCCATTGGGCACTTAGAGTTTTTCTATGACCAGGCTCCAGAGAGTATGAGGAGCATTGCCATGACACTTTTTTGGACTGCAATTTCTGTTGGGAACTATGTGAGCACACTTTTGGTTACCTTGGTCCACAAGTTTAGTGTTGGGCCTAATGGGTTGAATTGGCTTCCTGATAATAACTTGAACAAGGGGAAGTTAGAGTATTTTTATTAGCTAATCACAATACTGCAATTTCTTAATCTTATTTACTACTTATGTTGCGCAAAAATGTACACTTACAAACCAATTTAAGTCCATGACAAAGGGGATAGCAGTTCAGAAGAGAACCAAGTTGAGCTCACTACCACAATTTAAGTGAAATTTTATAGGGATTCAGTTGTTTAGATTTTGATTTTCTCACCCTTTTTCAGTAGCCACGCTTGTAGAGAGACTAGGAGACCATGTACTATAGATAATGATAATTACTAAATAACAAAAGGATTGTATCCATTAGCTTGTATCTTTGTTCAACATATCTCTACTAAAAATGATGATGGTTACTAAATAATAATACAAGGAAGTTATTCATTAAGAATCTTGTTGATGGCTAAAAGCATTTATCTTGGTCACCAATAGGAATGGGATTGAGTACCCTGAACTCACATTCAATGAGGATAAGAGTAATTATCTCAAACTCTTAATGTCCTCTGACCTCTAGTTGTTGTCCTCAGTGAAATGAAGAATAAGGATGAAAGAAAATCAAAAGACAAAATTTTTAAGTTTAACCCAAGGGCATGACCCAATCTAACAACCTATGAACCCGTCATCCACCTAATAACCCAAACCCATGAAATTTAACCCATAACTTTAAAAAAAAATACTTGATAAGTTGGCCCGCTCCTACTTGTCATGGATTACGGGTTATACAGAACAAGTTATTAACTTGATCCTTAAAAATGGGTTGCACCATGCAATCGAATTTGTCTTTTTGCCAAGTTAAATAGGTCGAGCTATCAAGTTAAACGAGTAAACTTATCGGATCGAAGCCTATATTAACAACTCTATTTAACTAGAAGATTCTATAAGGACATTTTGGATTTGTTTTGATCAACTGCTACATACTAGCCACATAGGCTGTCTTTCTTCTCCTGATTTGGCAACTAGAAGGAGATAATTATGCATTGAGTAATGTTAGTTACACATAATTTTTCTCACAAGATCCACATAAACATTCAAATGAATGACTAGAAAAATTTCAATCATTACTTTACATACTGTAAAAACTTTCAACAACCCACTTTATGTTGTGAGGCTACTGTGCATGGAGAGTATTAGCATATATCTTTTTCATTACATAATGTAGGATAAATAATTCAAAGCATTAAGCTACAATGGCAATATATAGGGAAAGATAGATGGAAAGACAAATCATGCATAGTGGATTGTACTCCTTTTCATGGGCTTGCAAAATCGATTTGTGGTCTGTTAAGTTTGTTCTCTCCTTTATCACTCCATGCTTGGGAGCTTGTGGACCATACCCATTTTCATGGGTTTGCAAGATAAGTTCGTAGTCCGTTAAGTTTGTTCACTCCTTTATCACTCCAAGGTTGGAGGCTATGGATCATACCTCTTTTATCGTAGGCTTGCAACAAAGCCCTAAAAGGAAAATTCAAGACCCACTTAGTGTGGGTGGAGTTTCTTAAACCAACTTAATTGAAAAATATGACCGCATGACATGATCACATTGGGGCATTCTATAACTACCTCATAGTCACCAATGAAGAGGTGTGGTTACATTTTGCTCACCTCCATAATTTCTATAAAAAGCTATCATCACCTTGTAGAGGGAACTTTTGGCTGAAACACCTAAGATCTCATGAAAATACTTCTATAATTTCTGCCTTTAGCTTCGACAGAACACACACATGAAGAATTATTTATCAAAATAAGCTTTTCTCAAGCAAAGAGAAAGATGAAAAAAATTTAACAATTACTTTTTTGTTGGATACTTCTTCACTTGTGGCAAAATGGAAATTAAATAAAGTAAACAGCAATATTAATATAAAAAACCCCATGACATGTTTAGTTAAAAACAAATTGGATCTCATTAGGCCCAATCGGTAGAACATAACCTCTCTTCTTTTTTTAGAGAAATTCTTATACAAATTTGAAACACTAAAATTATTAATTATATCATTAATTATAATTTTGTAATTATTAATTATTAAATAAATATAATAATTATTTATTAATTAATTATGTGATTCATCTAATGTATTCAACTTGGATGTTCTCAATTTATGGAAGAATTTCTTTTTATTTTTGTTACAACGTTACGTAATTTCCGAACGAGGAACCACACCTATTCGCCAATGATGTAATGGCGCGAACCTTAAACTTCCTCGTAGGATCAACGGTTGTTGTTTCTCATTCTCACCACACTTTCGTTCTCCCAGTTTGAGTTGAGTTTTCAACCTTAGGGACGAGGCATCCGTAGGAACGTCATTCTTCTAACCTTCTGACAAAGCAAAAACAAAAAACAAAAACAACTCACAACCTCCCAATAAAGCGAACTCAACTTTCCCAACACAACACAACACACACGTTTTGTTAACAAAATCAAGCATCAAAGTCAAACATTAGTAGTCTAAAGACGCAACATTTTAACTTGTCCCAGTTTTTGGATTTCTTGTACGTAATGTTTGGTAAAATGTGGCGGTGATGGTGAGCAGCGACGACGTCATGGATTCGGCGGCGACACCTCTTTCGGCCATAGCCGATGCCTTCGAGGGTCTCGCGAATTGTGTCGAAGGAGGGAAGAATGGGTCCACAGAACAAGAAGAGCTTCATTTGGACACTTTCTGCCACGCTTGCTCTCTCGTCTTTGTTCTCTTTGGTTGTCTCGGGCTCCCTTTCAAATTCGCTGAATTGGAATACATGGCCAAGGTTGGTTCGTTTAATGTTCTTGTTTGTTAAATTTGTTTGGACCAAAAAAAAAGTAAGAATGAATGTGTCGGGGGCGATAAACAATTATGATTGAAACGTTTCAATATTTTTATTTCGTTGTTATAGTTGCCCCTCACAATAAAAATATGTCATATTTTATTTCGTGTTGCTATATGTTTTGGGGGAACAGTGAAGATTATCCAAGTTATTTTTTTCACCGTGATGTTTTTGTGACAAACTTAGTTTCTATAAGCAACAAAGTAGGCTAGTGCTATGTTTGTTACCAAATGTGGTAAATTGGTAATTATCCCCCAGATTTGGATGGTAATACATGGAAAAATTAAATCAGATGCTGGATGCCGCAGTCTACGTATAATTTGGCTGCTTATCAACCCAGTATGGGTAGTTCCAAGAGAAAAATATCAAGGATTGGGTCTCTTTGATATGGAATTTATGCCATCCAATACACAAGCCTTTAGTTATGTTATTCCAAAGAACTTCTAGCCATCGGTGCGCTGCCAATACAGTTTTATATTTAATGAATATATAGCAACAATTGCACTGCCTTTAAGATACTTTATCGTGATGATTGTATTTGTATGCTTGCTCTTTGGTTTATTCAATTACATTTCCTAACACTCACTTCTGGTCTAGTATTCATGGCATCATGTTTACTTCCATATTTGGCAATTTACTTACAATTGGATTCTCGTTTTGAATTTTAATAATTATGCTTCTAATGATATAAATATACATTTGATATATTCAGCTACATGGACTTGTGCAAGCATCAAAGACATGTGACACTCCACATGATATACTTGACCTTGATGTCGCAAATGGCAGAGTGACAACACCAGGAAGCCTTTCACGTAATCTGCGTAGAGTTTGGCAGGGTCTCGATCTCGTCAGAGCTATATTCGAACAGCTTTTGTCAACTAAGTATGCAAGTCTTTTTTACAGATGTATCTTGTCATGTCTTTTGAGATTTTTGTTGTGTATAAAACTCAAATAAGAGGCTGAATTATTTATGTGATCTACAAATATGCTCATGTGATGTTTTTCCAACAATGCAACTTGTGACTGCCATTCCCCCCCCCCCCTCCCTCCCCCACCGCCACAGTGATATAAGTAATCCAGTGACTTTTGCATCCCTAACTATTCCTTTTTCATCTTACAACAAGAGTGGATTAGCTGACTTATTCTGCAATTATCACTACTTAAGAAAACTCTCTTTCTATGGTATATCTTTGGATTTATCTTTTTTTTCATTCATTGACCAAGTTCATTTTAATCATTTATATCCATGTATGTTCAATCAACTTAAGGGATAACAATTTATCATGACTCATGAGAACTGAGACACGGAATCCTCTTTTAACTTATCATCTTTAACTTTATTATGATAAGTTAAAGATGATAAGGTAAAGACCTTTTTATGTAGAACTTTATTAAACATGTTAGAGAATCCTCTTTTCCCACTAACTTTATCCTTTGATTGTTTTATGACATCATTTTTGCTCGACAAACAATTTCTTGAAGTCAATACTACAGCCAACTTTGAATGTAAACACCGGCTGTGCCTTGTGCAAAATATAAAGAATAATTTTGCATAATAGTGACATAATAATAGTTAATCACATTACCTTCTTGCTTGGCACTCGCATTCCAAGTGTTACTGTATGACTGCCAAAACAACCTTACACAATATTCTTTTGCATTATGCAGCCATGATGTGCCTGTTATGTTGTACTTAATTAATTACACTATTTGTATCTCTCCAGCAACAAAGTTGCATTTTCTGTCTGTCAAGTTTCAATGGCAATGCAGTAGTTCTTCAAAATACTATCATTAATTTTCATATCAGTTTAAGTTAGTTTTAGTGTCTGGTGGATGGTGGTAACATCTGATTTATGATTTCGGCATTTCAGCGATAGTTCTCTAAAAGAAGTAGCGTCAAAAGCTTACGCACAGGTTTGTGCACCATATCACACATGGGCAGTAAGAACAGCTGTATATGCTGGGCTGTATGCACTTCCAACGAGACAACAGCTCATGATGAAGCTCAAAGAAACAGGTAATTTTGAATTATTTTATTATGTTCTGGGCACAAATAATTTGAATTTTATCATACATTCATCATAGAATGCGTTTGTATAGAGATAGATTGAAAATCCAATTCCATATATTGGCAGACTGCAGTTATTAGTGACCCTTATTCAAACTGACCTTAAAATGTAATGTTTCATTAGGAGCATACTCATAGATGGGACTTTGTAAGAAACTCTTTTCTGGTGAGATACATATCCATTCAGTGTAGGCACAGATAAGGAGGCTTGTATGTGGATTAGAATGTTGATTGCTAAAGTTATTTCAGAATTCGCATCAGAATTCTGCAACAACTCTTGGCATGGTTCTAGGTTTCCAAAAATCATCAAAAATTACAGGGTTAAATTACAATATGTTACTTCAAACATAACCAAGAATCAGCTCAAAATACCACATTTGATAAGTCAAGTAAAATTGGAAAGGAAAGCTGCTTCAGAATTCGCACAAGAATTCTGCTGCAACTCTTGGCACAATTTTAATATAGTTATATGTTTCTAAAAATCACGAAAATTTACAGAGCTTCATATTATGATGTTTTTAGTAACATACCCAAAAATCAGCTCAAAACAACAACGTGTAATCAATCTGCCCAAAAATCAAGCAAAGAAAGCAAGGCCAATCTATGTAGCTTCCAATCCCAATACCAAGCATATTTTCATATTTTTCTTCAAGTAACATGCAATACACTTAATATTATAATGTTTAGGACCCTACCAAGCCATATATGACAATACAAAGAATAAAAACTCATTACACAGAACTTACATTTGTTGAAGCTCCAAAGAGTTAAGACACGCTAAGGCAAAGTTCCTTGTATCTTCACTAGCAGCTGGTTCAAGAAAAAAAATTAATGTTAGCAGAGATAGGAAATCCACTAAACAAATTGAAGGGTGCCTTTTCCCCCTCAAACTTTCACTTTTTTCACCCTTCAAATTGGGAGGTGATGAAAGGGAATAGCTTTGCTTTTATTTTAAAAATTTGTCATTTACTATTTTTCCTCATTAACTGAGGTACTTAAAAAGATTTGTGGGTTATATAGAAATTTTACACTTGCAACCCTTCTACCTTCCCCTTTTCTTCCTCATTAGCAATCCAAAACAGGGAAGTCAACTCTTTTTCATTCTATCCTTTTCATTTCCATTTTATCCCATCCCTTTCCGTTTCAAACATAGCCTAGGTTGTTGAACAATATTGTCAAATTGATTACATGAATGGAATAAAAAAAGAACGTAAGCCTTAGTTGCTATGTAAAGAAGCATGCATTGCACCACCACATGTGCTGCTCAAGCCCCAGAGGTAGCAGTAATAAAGTCCACATTCTTAACTCAGTTATTGATCTTATAATGCAGATGAAAGAGCCAAGTATGTTTATCGAACTCATTAGGATTTACGAAATACAATTACTGGATTCTTTCATAATTGAAATATTTATACTACAATACAAATTAAAAATAAAAATAGAGCCTTTGAATCAAGTATTTATCACTTGAAAATCTGATCAAATAGCCATTCAGAAATAAACAAGTTACTTAATATTAACCATTTCAATAAGGCTGCAGAGTACTAGAGCACCTTGTTTTATACTCAAACATATAGCATCTATAATCTCAATCTTCCAATAAACAATGGATTATTTTCTAAGAAGATTTGGCAATATTTGAACATGCTTCAATTTATTATATAACATGCAAACATACACATAATAAGTAGACAAACAAATTGGTTATGGTAGTAGATTCGCATAATTTATTAACAATATTCTAAGAAGATTTGGTAATATTTGAACATGCTTCAATTTATTATATAACATGCAAACATACACATAATAAGGAGAAATTCTTACCTAAACCATGGACACCATAGTTGAGTGCATCAGGCCAATTAAACCTTAGTATTTTTCTTAATTTTTATGAAATTAATTGTGTAACATAATTATCTATGAAAATACTCAACCATGATTGGCTTAGTGCACCTAACTAGGTGCCCATGGTTTAGATAAGAATTTCTCCATAATAAGTAGAAAAACAAATTGGTTATGGTAGTAGATTCGCATAATTTATTAATAATATTCTACATAATTTATTAACAATATTCTAAGTACGAAAAATTTAATATTTCAACTAAGAACAAATTGAAACAATGCCAGGGAGAAGTTAAAACGAATTTATTTTGAATTTTGAAATAGATTTAGAAAAAAAAAACCATTTGCACAATAATTTAGATAAATTCAGATTACTCAAATGAGCATGGAAAAAGTTATATACCTCCTGAATCACCAGCGCTTCAGGTGTTCAGCGACAGACCTGCTTAGATAATTGGTTTGCAATCTGTTTGACCTACAACAAAAGTAAAAACATTAGAACAACAGAGATAACAAACATCCCACAAAATTAATTCTGCCAAATCCGTGACAAAATGCATGCCAAGAAATCTTAGTTAATAACAAACTTGTTATTCTATGAAGTGTTGGGGACCAGCCCATCATTTTCTATTTGGAAAATTTGAGAACCACAAATTTTGTGGTGCATTGAGAGCCACACATTTTGTGGTGCTCTCTCAACCACACATTTCAATGGGAGTTTGGCTATAAATAGCCTTGAAACAAGACCTTGAAGTGCATCCAAGAGGCAATCTAAAAGAGAGAACAGGCAAGTTTCTTTGAGTGCAGAGTATTTTCTCTTAGTGAGAAATAGAGAATTTGAGTAATTCCCATTAGTTTGTGAGTATGGGTATACACTAAGAAATATTGGGTTTCATCTCTAAGGGTCTCATAGAGTGTCACTATAATTTTGTATCACTTGAAAGAGAGTAGAGTGTGTGAGGATACTTGTAATTATCTTTATTATAGTGGAATATTTCTCAGAACTTGTCCCGTGATTTTTTCCTCAAACATTAGAGAGTTTTTCACGTTAAAATTAGTGTATCTTGAATTTATTCTTTCTGCTTGTAATTTCATAGTACAGATTTATTACGTGGTAGGAAAAGGTGATCCTAAGAAGCATCCGCTGCGTATCAAATCTCTGATCAATTTTCCCAACAAGTGGTATCAAGAGCTGTTGGTTACGACAGTGTCAGATTCTCTAGGAAATTCTTAGTATGCTCTGTGGTTGCAAAATTGATTGATCTTCTACATCAAAAAAGAATAGTTCTTGGTTTATTTGGCGTGAAGCACTCTACTTATACACCTAATTGTACTATGTCAGAATTGTGATAGTGTGAAAGTGCATGTCTAGGAAAAGTTCTGACTAAGGAAAGATTTGATATTTAAGTGTGTCCATTTGTAACTCGCCTCTCTTTCCTAGGAACTTACCTAGTGTACTATTCACGTACTAACATTATTATGATAGAAAGTTATAATCCTTGGTGAATAAGTGGAAGTTTGATGGAAATCAGTACAGACAGAATGATTAGTCTGAATGGAACCAACTATCACATATGGAGGAGAAAAATGAAAGATCTCCTTTATGTGAAGAGTTAGCATCTACCGGTGTTTGCTACACAAAAGCCTGAATTGAAAACCGATGAAGAATGGGAATTTGAGCATGCCCAAGTATGTGGTTTTATTTGACAATGGGTGGATGACAATGTGCTCAATCATATTTGTGATGAGACTCATGCAAGATCATTGTGGGAGAAACTTGAATCTCTATATGCTAGGAAGACCGGCAACAACAAACTCTTCTTGATCGAGAAGATTATGAATTTACAATACAAAGAGGATAGGACTATCTCCGATCACTTGAGTGATTTTCAAGGAGTTTTGTAGCAGTTGTCCTCTATGGGTATAAAGTTTGATGATGAGATTCAAGCACTTTGGCTACTTGGAACTCTATCGGACTTTTGGGAGATGTTCAGAATGTCCCTTTGTAATTCCACTCCTAATGGCGTGGTGATAATGGAACTTGTCAAAGGAGCTGTTTTAAATGAAAAGATGAGGAGAAGATCTCAATCCTCGTCTACACATTCTGAAGTTCTTATCACAGAAGATAGGGGGAGAAGTAAAAACAAAGGTTTGAGAGGTAGAAGTAAAAGTCGAAGCAAGTTAAGGTCCACTTACAAAGACATAGAATGTCACTATTGTGGCAAGCTGAGGCACATTCAAAAGAAGTGTTTTCTCTTTGAGAGAGATAAGAAAAAGGGCAAAGTTAATGACAATTAGGAGGATAGTGATCACAATGATACAGTTGCTGCAGCCGACCTTGTCATCATTTGTGATAAGGAGGTAATTAATTTTGCCTATCAAGAGACAAGCTGGATCATTGACAGTGGAGCTTCCTTACATGTTACATCAAGGAAGGAATTATTCTCATCCTATACACCCAAAAAGTTTGGGGTGTTGAAGATGGGTAATGATGATTTTTCAAAGGTTGCTGGCATAGGAGACATCCACTTGGAGACCAATAATGGAACACAACTGTTTCTTAAGGATGTTAGACATGTGCTTGACATTTTTTAATTTGATCTTAGCGAGAAAACTTGACTAGGAGGGCTATTGTAACACCTTTGGTAATGGACAGTGGAAGCTTAATAGAGGTTCATTGATTGTGGCCTAAGGAGAGAATAGTCCTAGCTTGTATTTGACACAAGCTAAGATTGTTGGTGACTCCGTCAATGCGGTGGATAATGAAAAGACAACCGAGTTATGGCACAAGAGACTTAGCCACATAAGTGAGAAGGGACTAAACTGCTTGGCCAAGAAGAAATTACTGTCAGATATAAAGAATGCGAGTTTGAAGAAATGTGTGCACTGTATGGCTGGAAAGCAGAACAGAGTTGCCTTCAAAAGTCACTCTCCTTTAAGGAAGTCAGATTTGCTAGAGTTAGTGCATTATGATGTTTGCGGTTCCTTGAAGGTAAAGTCTTTTAGTGGTGGACTTTACTTTGTGACGTTTATTGATGATCATTCAAAGAAACTTTGGGCTTATGTTCTGAAGACCAAATATCAGGTGCTTGATGTTTTCAAGCAATTTCATGTATTTTTTGAAAGGGAAACTGGTAAGAAGTTGAAGTGTATTCATACTGATAATGGCGGTGAATATAGCGGTCCTTTTGATGACTATTGCAAAATGATAGGTATTAGACATCAGAAAATGCCTCCAAAGACTCTATAATTAAATGGTTTGACCGAAAGGATGAATCGAACTTTAATTGAGAGAGTTAGATGTTTGCTTTCAGAAGCAAAATTACCAAAATCTTTTTGGGGGGAGACACTACTCATAGCAGTACATATTATCAATCTTTCTCCAACGGTGGCTTTGAATGGTGATGTCCCTGACAGAGTTTGGTATGGCAAAGAAGTTTCTTATGATCACTTACGAGTTTTTGGATGTAAGGCTTTTGTTCACATTCCAAAAGATGAAAGATCAAAGCTTGATGCTAAGACACGACAGTGCATCTTTATCGGTTATAGTCTTGATGAATTTGGCTACAGATTGTATGATTCGATTGAGAAGAAACTTATTCGAAGCCGTGATGTAGTATTCATTGAAGATCAAACCATTGACGATATTGAGAAAGTTAAGAAGGAAGTGTCTAGCAGCAGTGAAGGCTTGGTTGATCTAGATTCAGTTCCTATGCTGAATTTTCCTGATCCAATTAATAATGGTACTCAAGGTGATGAACAAAATGCTAACCAACCAAGGGTAGTTGATGCTTCTGCAGATGGTGTTGGAGATGATGATGAGGTTATTGAGCAGGGGGAACAGCCCCCTTCACCTCCGTTCAGAAAATCAGAGAGAGAGCAGCGACCTTCTACCAGGTACTCTAGTTTAGAGTATATCCTTCTCATTGATGAAGGGGAGCCAAAAAATTTTGATGAAGTTCAAACTCATAAGGATAAAGCCTATCACAACCGTCCTGAAGGGTGCCGTGAAAATAAAAAGAAGGAGGAGAAAAAGACTTCGGGGTGTTGGGAGTCGCCACCAATCGCTTTATCCATTAAATGGAACGGTGCAATTGGACACTTAAAAGATAGTCTGCATTTCAGAGTTCGTGGTTCGAGGGTTGATTACGGGTAGGGAATGTATTAGCACCCTACATTATCCGTTCTAAGAACAATTACCTGTTAAATCTAATGTTATTTGTAATATTAATTAAATTGGTCCTTTATTAAAACAAAGAATTATTTTTGTTTTTATTTTGATATGTCCCATTTTGTCGAGCATGTTATCAAAGATGATAAATGACTAAGACATGGAATGAGTGGCTAAATTGTCATTATTTTGGAACCAATTCTAAGTGTACAACATATTATATAAAAGTGGTGAATTAAAATTGTGTTAATTTTGCAAAGAAAATAATTTTCAAAATATTTATTTTTGATGGGATAAAATGATTTAAAATGAATTTTTGCAAAGAAAGAAAAAAATTATTTTTTTTAAAAAAGACAAAAAAGAATTTTTTTTCTTTTGAACTCACTACAGTCATAATGTTGAGACTATGCGAAATTGTTCACTTTTATTTAAATATTTTATTTTACAAAAAGAAATTTATCTTTGTTTATAAAAAAGGTTATATTTTAGTTTACGTAATTATTTTAATTTTTATGTGAGGATTAGACATAAATCACTCTGGCAAAATCCAATATAAAGCCTCAAGATTATCGAAAAGAGTATATTTGATTGGTGCTCCGATCTTCTCCCAATTTTTCCGTCGTCGGCCATTTAAAATTGTTTGATTAATACATTAATACAAGAAAAAAAGTTAGTGTGTTTAATTAAAATATAGATAATGTAAATTCTAAATTAGCAAATACATATCAATCCAAAAGAAACAACTAAATAATAAATAATGTAGAAAGAAATTAAAAAAAGTAAAATTAAATAAAAAAAGATAAAAGTAAAAGGAATAAAAGGAGAAGCGAAAGAGACTTTCGGTCTGTGAGAAGGAAAACGAACCAGAGAAGAAGAAAAAAAATGTGAGAGTGGCTCTCGGTGATGCGCAGGACGTGCGCTAGGCTGTCCACGACGAGGAAGCGTGGTGGAGGCGCGACACAGGCTGTCCGATGCTGCCGGTCTGGGTTCGATGGTGGCGCGAGGTTGAGCGTGAAACAGGGGAGATCTGGCGGTTCGATCTGGGCTACGGGCAACGAGATCGTGGGTTGCAGGTGCGCCGAATCCGGTGGGTGGTGCGGGCCGACGGCGCAGGGGACTAGTGTAGTCGGAACGGCGGTGATGTGGCAAGGCAGAGGCGTGACTGGGTAAGGCGTGGATGGTGCGGGGCGGCGGCATCGCGGGGTTCGCGGCTGGGCTGAGCCGGTGCAGCGGCGGGTCTGGATGAAGGGTGATCAACGGCCGGAGGAGGGGCTGGCTATGGGTGGTTTTAGAGGGTGGTTTATGGTGGGTTGTTGAAGGTGGTGAGAATGGTGGCTTGTGGGTTGAAGGTGATGATGGTGATGGAGGTTTGGGGTTGTTTTGGGCAGAGCAAGGATATGGTAAAAGGGGTCTTGGAGGTAGCTATTCCTTGAGGTTTGTTGGTAGATAGTTGATATTGTGAAGGTTGGAGGCAGAGGTTTTGGGTCGTGAATCTTTTGCTCGATCCGTTTGTGTAGCTACCCCTCTTAGTTTTTGTCTATGCCTTTTTATTCCTGTTGTGTGCTTGAGATTCATTACCATTCAATTTGCAATACTTTCTTTTCCATTTTAGGACAGTTAGAAGGCAAATGGAAAAGAAAATTGTCAAAAGTTTTTAATCCAATTTAATGCAGCTGTTTGTGGAGGCTAGGGTTTGAAGGTTGTAGGAATGAAGTAGGGTCATGGGTTGAAAAAGAAATTGGGTCATGGGTTGACCCATACAGAACAAAACTAGTGACTTTTTTCTTTTATTTTTTTAAAAAGAAATTAAATTAAATAAATAAAAAATAAAAATAAAAGAAAATGGATAAAATTGGGTATCAACAGCTGCCCCCCTTTGTTTTACATTTAGAATAAATGAAAAGCAAAGGAATTGATTCAATTTTGTCCATGAAAAGGTAAAAAGTTTACGTATTCAGGTGTCCGCTAAAGCTTAAAGTAAAAAAGCTTGCGGAGTCGAGTATCTACTGAAACTTAAAAGAAAAGTTAAAGTAGAAAAGGTAAAAAGCTTGTGGATTCAGGTGTCCACTGAAGCTTAAAGCAGAAAAGGTAAAAAGCTTGCAGAGTCAGGTGTCAACTGAAGCTTAACAGAAAACTTGCAAAGTTGGGTATCCGTTGAAACTTAACAAAAAACGTAAAGCAGAAAAAGTAAAAAGCTTGCGAAGTCGGGTATCCGCTGAAGCTTAAAGCAAAAAAAACTTGCGGAGTTGGGTATCCACTGAAACTTAACAAAAAACTTAAAGTAGAAAAGGTAAAAAGCTTGCGGAGTCAGGTGTCCACTGAAACTTAACTGAAAACTTGAAGCAGAAAAGGTAAAAAGCTTGCGGAGTCAAGTGTTTACTGAAGCTTAAAGCAAAAAAAAACTTACGAAGTTGGGTATCTGCTGAAACTTAACAGAAAACTTAAAGCAAAAAAGGTAAAAAGCTTGCGAAGTCAGGTATCTACTAAGGCTTAACAGAAAACTTGAAGCAAAAAAGCTTAAAGGCAATGGGTACGAGAACCCAAAAATATAGAACAATGGGTATGGGAACCCAAAAAGGTAAAAAGGTTGCAGTGTCAGGTATCCACTGAAACTTAAGAAAAACAAGGTGAGAAGCTTACGGAGTCGGATATCCATTTAAGCTTAGCAAAAACTTAAAGCCAAAAAGGTAAAAAGCTTGCGGAGTTGAGTATCAGCTGAAGCTTGAAGTAGAAAATGTAAAAAGCCTGTGGAGTCAGATCTCTACCGAAGCTTAACAAAAAACTTAAAGCAAAAAAGGGTATTAAGCTTGCGGAGTCAGGTATCCATTGAAGCTTAACAGAAAAGGTAAAAACTTACGGAGTCGGGTATCCACTGAAGCTTAACAAAAATTTAAAGCAGAAAAGGTAAAAAGCTTACGAAGTTCGGTGTCTACTGAAACTTAATAGAAAACTTAAAGGCAATGGGTACGAGGACCCAAAAACAACAGGTACAGGGACCTAGAAAAGTTAAAGGCAATGGGTACGAGGACCCAAAAACAACAGGTACAGGGACCTAGAAAAGTTAAAGGCAATGGGTATTGGAACCCGAAAACATTAAAGACAATGGGTACAGGGACCCGAAATCATAAAAGACAATGGGTATGTTGCCCTGACTTATCACAGAAACTAAAAGCAATGGGTGCGAGGACCCAAAAAGAAAAGGTAAAGGACATAAGGCTCTGATTTGACTGAAAACAGCAAGTTGGACCTTTGTAGGTCAAGGCTAGCAAAATGAAATAGTGCACTATGCGTGCTTTAGATGTATGAGAGTATAAAAAACTCTTTTTTTTCTCTTTTTTTGTCTTTTTTTTGTGTGTCTCCACGACCCAAGTTCGAGTATCGAAGCATTTGATGACAAATTCAGACTGCCCCAGTTTGTGACTTGAGGCAACTCCACTTCTTCAGATGTGTCAGATACCATTTTTGACCCTAACTTTTGTCTAGGTCACTCTTTTTGAGAACTTTTGCCTAGGTCGCCTTTTCAGGTTTTCAGCTTAGCAAACCACTTTTCTTTTTTTCTTTCTCTTTTTTTTTATGTAGGAGCAAGGAATTAAAAACTCAGAAGAGCATGAACCTTTTGTCTCAGAATTAAAGTAAATGAAAATGAAAATAACCCTTCATTGATCAGAATGGACTTTTGAGGCTTGTAACGTGGCCAAGGTTAAGAGTTATAAAAGGAAGGATATAAGGCTCAATCAAGTGTTTAAAGGTTGAATAGGACCAAGGATCTTTAGTATACTTTTCACTTATTTTAGTATTCTTTTCCCTTTTTCATTTCATCATTTGCCTATTTTTTCTTCTTTTCCTTTTTTTTTCTTCTTCTTTTTTCTTTCTTCACAGAAATCACCATCTTTTACTTTATTTTAACCCTTTGTGTAGCGGTGATCCTTATTCAAGGTTCTTTAAGGAAATTTTTTTTAAAGCTCAATAGGGGGTAACAAGGGATGATAAAGATTGTAAATGATAGAGAAAGATGGTCAATCTTCATTTTCAAACTATGATTGTTTATTTTCAAAACTTTAATTTCGAGACAAAATGATAATGAACACAAAGAGATTACTTATTTGTTCCTTTTCAAAAATCATGCTTCCAATTACTTGGGCGACTTCCTCTTTTTATTTCAGGGTGCATTCTCCTCAATTTCTGCTTTTTCACCTCAGCATTAGGGTATAATAGAATTTTGTGGGAAGCTATGCTCAGATCCAGCCGTGGCATATCTTAGTATGACTATGCAAAAATATCGCAATGATTAGATCAAAACTCAACCAACTTGCTTCACTCATCTTTTTTCATAGAAGTGCCAATTTTAACTTTTTCCGTTTTCATCCTCTGCCCTCGAATCACTTCCGTTGACTCTTCATGGGGTTGAATTTCTTTAGCCTTTTGTTCCATTAATTTCATTAGCTTAGGAGAGGGTTCTCAATTGTCACAATTATCTTTTTTTAATGGGATAATCAAAATCATATAATGGGGTCATAACACTGTCATTCTCAAGAGAATCACTTTCAGATCCACAAAAGTAAAAAGGTAATGAATGAAGGTTAATGTAATGGTTAGACATAAACTAAAAGAATAGCAAGAAAATGCATTTATTGATAGTAAATATTGAAAAGGAAACATATGAGCCCGCTTTCTTAACATATCTTCCTAAAGCCTTGGGCAGAGCTATATGAGTACAGAATTACTTTGCATCAATCTCAAAGGTCATGAGAAAATCAATGATCTCCCAATTATTGAGCTTTGCATGGGGAATAAGGGCACACCGGATTAATACCATAATTGATGGGTTGATCATCCTCGATAGCGGTCACTGCACTTCAAAAGCTTTGTTGAATGTCACAGATGTGGATCCCCTCAGCTTTAGGTTCTCGATTTTCCAATCGAGCCAGCCACTTCTTTCTTTTCTCTTCCATTATCCTCTTTTGTCGGCCTTGGTGGGTTTGTATTTGGGTTTTGGGTCCATGGTTGGGCTAGTTGAGATGGCATGGTAGCGAGTGTTTGGTTTGGGATGAGAAGTTGTGTATGATAATGGATCATTGGGTGATAAGGTTAAGGGTATGGAACTTGGGGGTTATTAGCACTGTATGGGTTGCAAGGTATATAGGGAGGTTGGAAGCATGGTTGAGGGTTAATATGTGCTTGGCTAGGTTTTCCTTGGGCAAAACTTCTCTGATCAGAAGTAACAGCATGTGCTTCTTCTTCTCTTTTCTTCCCTGTTGGGGGCCTCTTGGCATTAATCATCCTTATTGAACTTTCAATGATCTTCCCACTTTTCATTCCTCCCTCAACTCTTTCTCCAATGATGACCATGTCTGAGAAATTTGATGACACACTCCCTATCATCTTGTCATAGAAGGGAGATTCGAGAGTATCGATGAATGTAGTCACCATTTCTTTTTCTATCAATGGGGGTTCAACCTGAGCAGCTATTTCTTTCCACCGTTGAGCATATTCCTTAAAGGTTTTAACTTCCTTTTTAACCTTTATGCTGCAACTGTAGTCTATCTGGTGCCATATCTGAAGTAAGCATTACTAATGGTGTGTCGCTCTTAAGAGGGTTGGTAATTTGTGATGACACGAAACCTGGGGGAAGACCATATGGGGAAATAAAAATAGGGAACTGAGGAATCTCGTTGGCATTTGGCCGAGATCCTTGTGTTTAGGTAGTGTTTGGAGGATTTGAAGCTGTTGTGACTACCGGTGCACTGCCTTCAGGGGTATTGGTGGCTAATGGTGGAATATAACCAAGTGGAAGGCCATATGGTGGGAATAGAGATGCATGTGTTTCTCGATGATTGGTAACAGGGCTTTGTGCAGGGTTATTTGGGTAGAATGTGAGTGGCATCATGGTCCCTTAAGAAGTGATGCCGGGATATTGCCAAGGAATTGATGCAAAGCCATATGGGTGAGCAGAAATGGCCGAAGGATCACCATTTGCTCCTGAAGGAGTCCCCTCTGTGTTTTTTGTTCTTTCCAAAGCTTGCAGAACTTCTAAGACCTTGGTCATTTGTTCATTTAATTGGCTTGCTTCATTCCTCAACTCTTCCTGTGACCCCCCAATTCATCCATGACTTTTGATTGGGAGCGAGCTCCTATACAGGTGTCTTAGAGATAGTTTTTTTTGTATTATTATGAATATGACAAAAAAAATGCAAACATAAGCACACTAAAACAAGAGTAAAATTATACATGCGGAGATATGGTCCTAAGCTTGGTACCTGTCCTAAAAGATGGGTTCTATGTACCATGGTAGTTCTAAGGTTATTTCAGCAAGTGATAGCTTTGGTTCTAGACCCCTATCAGACAAAAGGTTCCCAAATTGCCCCTTGCTGTCACCAACACTTTGGCTAGCAAGTGTCCTCCATCCTCACCTATGATAGGTTATAAGCGGAAAGAGTTCAATTTGAGTGAGGGATTTTCATGTGCCTATTCGGAGACCAAAGGTCTCTCAAAGCAACACTACTTCTCTCTCTATCTAAGCCAACAAGGTACTGAGCTCGGGTATAGAGATTGTGTTTGCAAGTGTACATGAAGGAATATGCAAGCAAATTTATTCACAAAGCAGAAGTACAATACATGTAATGCAAAAAAAAAAGTACAATATGAAACAAATAAACAAACGAAACAAAAATGGACCAACATAATTAAAGAGCAAATAACATGAGATTAAAACAAGGCTTAACCCTCTAATGTCTCTAGTGGAGTCGCCAATTGTCGCAACCGTCCTGAAGGGCGCCGCGAAAATAAAAAGAAGGAGGAGGAAAAGACCTCGGGGTGTTGGGAGTCGCCACCAATCGCTTTATCCATTAAATGGAATGGTGCAATTGGACACCTAAAAGATAGTCTGCATTTCAGAGTTCGTGGTTCGGTAGTTCATTACGGGTAGGGAAAGTGTTAGCACCCTACATCATCCGTTCTAAGAACATTTACCTGTTTAATCTAATGTTATTTGCAATATTAATTAAATTGATCCTTTATTAAAAAATAATTATTTTTGTTTTTATTTTGATATGTCCTATTTTGTCGAGCATGTTATCAAAGATGATAAATGACTAAGACATGGAATGGGTGGCTAAATTGTCATTATTTTGGAACAAATTCTAAGTGTATAACATATTATATAAAAGTGGTGAATTGAAATTGTGTTAATTTTGAAAAGAAAAGAATTTTCAAAATATTTATTTTTGATGGGATAAAATGATTTAAAATGAATTTTTGCAAAGAAAGAAAAAATTCTTTTTTTTAAAAGAAGAAATAAAAGAATTTTTTTCTTTTGAAGTCACCACAGTCATAATGTTGAGACTATGTGAAATTGTTCGCTTTTATTTGAATATTTTATTTTACAAAAAGAAATTTATCTTAGTTTATAAAAAAAGTTGTATTTTAGTTTACGTAATTATTTTAATTTTTATGTGAGAATTAGATCTCGCCAGCGCTCTTAGCAAAATCTAATATAAAGCCTCAAGATTATCGGAAAGAGTATATTTGATCGATACTCCAATCCTCTCCAAATTTTTCCATTATCGGTCATTTAAATTGTTTGATTAATACATTAATGCAAGAAAAAAAAAGTAAGTGTGTTAAATTAAAATATAGATAATATAAATTCTAAATTAGCAAATACATATCAATCCAAAAGAAATAAATAAATAAACAACTAAATAATAAATAATGTAGAAAGAAATAAAAAGAAAGTAAAATTAAATAAAAAAGATAAAAGTAAAAGAAATAAAAGGAGAAGGAGAAAGAGACTTTCGGTCTTTGTGAGAAGGAAAACGAACTAGAGAAGAAGAAAAAAGTGTGAGGGTGGCTCTCGGTGATGCGCGGGACGCGTGCAGCTAGGTCATCCACGGCGAGGAAGCGTGGTGGAGGCGTGGCGCAGTCGTCCCAAGGCTGCTGGTGCAGGTTCAACGGCGGTGCGAGGTTGTGTGTGAAACAAGGGACATCGGCGGTTCGATCTGGGTTACGGGCAGCGAGATCGTGCGTTGCAAGTGAGCCGGATCTGGTGGGTGGTGCGGGCCGATGGCGCAGGGGACTGGTGCGGTCGGAACAACGGTGATGTGGCAAGGCAGAGGCACGGCTGGGTGAAGTGTGGACGGTGCGGGGTAGCGGCGTCGCGGGGTTCGCGGCTGGGCGAAGCCAGTGCACGACGGTCTGGTGAAGAAGGTGGTCAACGGCCGGAGGAGGGGCTGGTTGTGGGTGGTTTTAGAGGGTGGTTTGTGGTGGGTTGTTGAAGGTGGTGAGAATGGTGGCTTGTGGGTTGAAGGTGATGATGGTGATGGAGGTTTGGGGTTGTTTTGGGCAGAGCAGCGATATGGTAAATGGGGTCTTGGAGGTGGCTATTCCTTGAGGTTTGCTGGTAGAGAGTTGAGATTGTGAAGGTTGGAGGCAGAGGTTTTGGGCTGTGAATCTTTTTCTCAATCCGTCTGTGTAGCTCCCCCTCTTAGTTTCTATCTATGCCTTTTTATTCCTGTTATGTACTTGAGATTCATTACCATTCAATTTGTAATAATTTCTTTTCCGTTTTATGACAGTTAGAAGGCAAATGGAAAAGAAAATTGTCAGAAGTTTTTAATCCAATTTAATGCAGTTGTTTGTGGAGGCTAGGTTTGAAGGTTGCAGGAATGAAGTAGAGTCATGGGTTGAAAAGGAAATTAGGTCATGGGTTGACCCGTACAGAACAAAACTAGTGACTTTTTTTCTTTTCTTCTTTTTTTCTTCTTTTTAAAAAAAGGAAATTAAATTAAATAAATAAATAAAACTAAAATGAAAATAAAAGAAAATGGATAAAATTGGGTATCAACAAAGCCCAGTGGATAAGAGTCAAGCAGGATGAGATCAATTCTTTGCAGAAAAATGACACTTATGAGCTTGTGGAACTTCCCGATGGCAAGAAGGCCTTGAAAAATAAATTGGTGTTCAAGCTTAAGAGAGATTGTAACAAGCTAGTAAAATATAAAACTCACTTAGTTGTGAAAGGCTTTGGACAAAAGCAAGGGTTTGATTTTGATGAGATTTTCTCCCCGGTTGTTAAAATCAGCTCAATCAGAACCATACTGGGTTTAACAGCTAGCTTAGATCTAGAGCTTGAGCAACTTGATGTGAAGACTATATTTCTCCATGGTGATTTGGCGGAAGAAATCTACATGGTTCAATTAGAAGGGTTTTAGAAGAATGGGAAGGAACATATGGTTTGCAGATTGAAAAAGAGCTTGTATGGGCTGAAGCAAGCTCCAAGACAGTGGTATAAAAAGTTTGACACTTTCATGATAAGTCACGAATATACCAGAACTGATGCAGATCATTGTGTATATTTCAAAACTTTCTCAAATGGCAGATTCATTATTCTTTTGCTATACGTAGATGATATGTTGATAGTGGGGCAAGACAAGGTGATGATTGCCAATCTGAAAAATGAGTTGTCAAAAGCATTTGACATGAAAGATCTAGGACTTGCAAGGTAAATTCTTGGAATGCAGATTTTGCGAGACCAAAAATTTGGTTATCACAAGAAAAATATGTGGAGCGAGTCTTAGAGAGATTTAATATGCAGAGTGCTAAACTAGTTAGCACACCGTTGGTTAGTCACTTTAAACTTAGAAAAAGATGTCCCACAAGTCAAAAAGAAAAGGAAGACATGGCTAGAATTCCTTACTCCTCTGTAGTCGGGAGTCTAATGTACGCCATGGTTTGTACTTGTCCAGATATCACTCACGTTGTAGGAGTTGTCAGCAGGTTTCTTTCCAACCCAGGTAGAGACCATTAGGAAGCTGTGAAGTGGATCTTGAGATATCTCAGAGGCAGTACAAAAATGTGTCTGTGCTTTGATGAGTCTGAACCAATTTTAAAGGGATACGCTGATGCAGATATGGCAGGTGATCTTGATAGCAGAAAATCCACTTCAGGATTTTTATTCACTTTTGCAGGGGGAGCTGTATCATGGCAATCTAAACTGCAGAAATTTGTTGCCTTATCTATAACTGAAGCAGAGATTATTACTCTAACCAAAGTAGGTAAAGAAATGCTTTGGTTAACTAGATTCCTTCAACAATTGGGAGTAAAGCGAGAAAATACAGTGATTTACTGTGACAGTCAGAGTGCTCTGGATTTGAGCAAAAATACTATGTATCACTCGCGCACAAAACACATTAATGTGAGATATCATTGGTTGCGATTGGCAGTGGGAGAAAAATAATTTCGATTAGAAAAGATCCACACTAATAAAAAGTCCTGCTAATATGATGACAAAAGTTATAACTTGGGAGAAGCTTCAACTATGTGTTGAGATGGCCGGCATGCATTCCATTTGATCATTCTCTTTCCCCTTGGGCTAGAGGAGGAGTATTGTTGGGGTCCAGCCCATCATTTTATATTTGGAAAATTTGAGAACCACAAATTTTGTGGTGCATTGTGAGCCACACATTTTGTGGTTCTCTCTCAACCACACATTTCAATGGGAGCTTGGCCATAAATAGCCTTGAAGCAAGACCTTGAAGTGCATCCAAGAGGCAATCCTAGAGAGAGAAGAGGCAAGTTTCTTTAAGTGCAGAGTATTTTTTCTGAGTGAGAAATAGAGAGTTTGAGTAATTCCCATTAGTTTGTGAGTGTCGATATACGCTAGGAAATATTGGGTTTCATCTCCAAGGGTCTCATTGAGTGCCACTATAATTTTGTATCACTTGAAAGAGAGTAGAGTGTGTGAGGATACTTGTAATTATCCTTATTATAGTGGAATATTTCTCGGAACTTGTCCCGTGGTTTTTCCCTCAAATATTAGAGGGTTTTCCATATTAAAATTGGTGTCTCTTGAAATTATTCTTTCTGCTTATAATTTCATAGTACGAATTTATTATGTGGTAGGAAAAGGTGATCTTAATAAGTATCCGCTGCGTATCAAATCTCTGATCAATTTTCCCAACAAGTGGTATCAAGAGCTGTTAGTTACGACAGTGTTAGATTCTCTAGAAATTCTTAGTATGCTCTGTGGTTGCAACATTGATTGATCTTCCACATCAGAAAAGAAGCGTTCTTGGTTTATTTTGCGTGAAGCACTCTACTTATACACCTAATTATACTATGTCAGAATTGTGATAGTGTGGAAGTGCATGTCTAGGAAAAATGCCGACTAAGGAAAGATTTGGTATTTAAATGTGTCCATTTGTGACTCACCTCTCTTTCTTGGGAACTTACCTGGTGTACTATTCACATACTGACATTATTCTGATAGACAGTTATAATTCTTGGGGAATAAGTGGAAGTTTGATGGAAATCAATACAGGCAGAATGATTAGTCTGAATGGAACCAACTATCACATATGGAGGGGAAAAATGAAAGATCTCCTTTATATGAAGAGTTGGCATCTACCAGTGTTTGCTACACTAAATCCTGAATCGAAAACCGACGAAGAATGGGAATTTGAGCATGCCCAAGTATGTGGTTTTATTCGACAATGGGTGGATGACAATGTGCTCAATCATATTTATGATGAGACTCATGCAAGATCATTGTGGGAGAAACTTGAATCTCTATATGCTAGGAAGACCAGCAACAACAAACTCTTCTTGATCAAGAAGATTATGAATTTACAATACAAAGAGGATAGGACTATCTCCGATCACTTGAGTGATTTTCAAGGAGTTTTGCAGCAGCTGTCCTCTTTAGGTGTAAAGTTTGATGATGAGATTCAAGCACTTTGGCTACTTGGAACTCTACCAGATTCTTGGGAGACATTCAGAAAGTCCCTTTGCAACTCTGCTCCCAATAGCATGGTGAACTTATCAAAGGAGTCGTTTTAAATGAAGAGATGAGGAGAAGATCTCAATCCTCGTCTACACAATCTAAAGTTCTTGTCGCAAAAGATAGAGGGAGAAGTAAAAACGAAGGTTCGAGAGGTAGAAATAAAAGCCGAAGCAAGTCAAGGCCCACTTACAAAGACATAGAGTGTCACTACTGTGGCAAGCTGGGGTACATTCAAAAGAAGTGTTTTCTCTTTAAGAAAGAGAAGAAAAAGGGAAAAGTTAAAGACAATTAGAAGGATAGTGATCACAATGATACAGTTACTGCAATCGACCTTGTCATCATTTGTGATGAGGAGGTAATTAATTTTTTCTGTCAATAGACAAGCTGGATGATTAACAGTGGAGCTTCCTTACATGTTACATCAAGGAAGGAATTATTCTCATCTTATACACCCAGAAATTTTGGTGTGTTGAAGATGGGTAATGATGGTTTTTAAAAGGTTGCTGGCATGGGAGAATTCCACTAGGAGACCAATAATGGAACATAACTGTTTCTTAAGGATGTTAGACATGTTCCCGACATTCGCTTTAATTTGAACTCAGTAAGAAAACTTAATGAGGAGGGCTATTGTAACACCTTTGGTAATGGACAGTGGAAGCTTACTAAAGGTTCATTGATTGTGGCCCGAGGAGAGAAGAGTCCTAACTTGTATTTGACACAAGCTAAGATTGTTGGTGACTTCGTCAATGCGGTGGATGATGAAAAGACAACTAAGTTGTGGCACAAGAGACTTAACCACATAAGTGAGAAGGGACTAAATTGCTTGGCCTAGAAGAAATTACTGTTAGATATAAAGAATGCAAGTTTGAAGAAATGTGTGCACTGTATGGCTGGAAAGCAGAACAGAGTTGCCTTCAAAAGTCATTCTCCTTCAAGGAAGTCAGATTTGCTAGAGTTAGTGCATTCTGATGTTCGCAGTCCCTTGAAGGTAAAGTCTTTTAGTGGTGGAATTTACTTTATGACGTTTATTGATGATCATTCAAGGAAACTTTGGGATTATGTTTTGAAGACCAAAGATCAGGTGCTTGATGTTTTCAAGCAATTTCATGTATCTGTTGAAAGGGAAACTGGTAAGAAGTTGAAGTTTATTCGTATTGATAATGGTGGTGAATATAGTGGTCCTTTTGATGAGTACTGCAGAATAATGGGTATAAGACATCAGAATACGCCTCCAAAGACTCCACAATTAAATGTTCTGGTTGAAAGGATGAATCAAACTTTAATTGAGAGAGTCAGATGTTTGCTTTCAGAAGAAAAATTGCCAAATCTTTTTGGGGGAGGCATTGCTCACAGCAGTACATATTACAATCTTTCTCCAGCGATGACTTTGAATGGTGATGTCCCTGACAAAGTTTGGTACGACAAAGAAGTTTTTTATAATCACTTACGAGTTTTTGGATGTAAGGCTTTTGTTCATATTCCAAAAGATGAAAGATCAAAACTTGGTGCTAAGACATGACAGTGCATCTTTACCGGTTATGATCTTGATGAATTTGCCTATAGATTGTATGATCCGATTGAGAAGAAACTTATTCGGAGCCTCGATGTAGTATTCATTGAAGATCAAACCATTGACGATATTGAGAAAGTTAAGAAGGAAGTGTCTAGTAGCAGTGAAGGCTTAGTTAATCTAGATTCAATTCCTATGCTGAATTTTCCTGATCTTATTGATAATGGTACTCAAGGCGATGAACAAACTGCTAACCAACCAAGGGCAGTTGATGCTTCTACAGATGGTGTTGGAGATGATGATGAAGTTATTGAGTAGGGGGAGCAGCCCCCTTCATCTCTGCTCAGAAGATCAGAGAGAGAGCGGCAACCTTCTACCAAGTACTCCAGTTCAGAGTATATCCTTCTCATTGATGAAGGGGAGCCGAAAAATTTTGATGAAGTTCAAACTCATAAGGATAAATCCCAGTGGATAAAAGCCATGCAGGATGATATCAATTCTTTGTAGAAAAGTGACACTTATGAGCTTGTGAAACTTCCCGAAGGCAAGAAGGCCTTGAAAAATAAATTGGTGTTCAAGCTTAAGAGAGATTATAACAAGCTAGTAAAATATAAAGCTCGCTTAGTTGTGAAAGGCTTTGGACAAAAGTGAGGGATTGATTTTGACGAGATTTTCTCTGTGATTTTTAAAATCAGCTCAATCAGAACCATACTGGGTTTAACAGCTAGCTTAGATCTAGAGCTTGAGCAATTTAATGTGAAGATAGCATTTCTCCATGGTGATTTGGGGGAAGAAATCTACATGGTTCAACCAGAAGGGTTTGAGAAGAATGGGAAGGAACATATGGTTTACAGATTGAAGAAGAGCTTGTATGGGCTGAAGCAAGCTCCGAGACAGTGGTATAAAAAGTTTGACACTTTCATGATAAGTCACGAATATACCAGAACTGATGCAGATCATTGTGTGTATTTCAAAACTTTTTCAAATGGCAGATTCATTATTCTTCTGTTATACGTAGATGATATGTTGATAGTGGGGCAAGACAGGGTGATGATTGCCAATCTAAAAAATGAGTTGTCAAAAGCATTTGACATGAAAGATCTAAGACTTGCAAGGCAAATTCTGGGAATGCAGATTTTGCAAGACTGAAAAGCAAAGAACCTTTGGTTATCACAAGAAAAATATGTGGAGTTAGTCTTAGAGAGATTCAATGTGCAGAGTGCTAAACTAGTTAGCACACCGTTGGCTAGTCGCTTAAACTCAGAAGAAGATGTCCCACAAGTCAAAAAGAAAAGGAAGACATGGCTAGAATTCCTTAATCCTTTGTAGTCGGGAGTCTGATGTACACCATGGTTTGTACTCATATAGATATCGCTCACGCTGTAAGAGTTGTCAGCAGATTTCTTTCCAACCCAGGTAGATATCATTGGGAAGCTGTGAAGTGGACCTTGAGATATCTTAGAGGTAGTACAAAAATGTGCCTGTGCTTTGACGAGTCTGAACCAATTTTGAAGGGATACGCTGATGCAGATATGGTAGGTGATCTTGACAGCAGAAAATCCACTTTAGGATTTTTATTCACTTTTGTAGGGGGAGCTGTATCATGGCAGTCTAAACTATAGAAATGTGTTGCCTTATCTACAACTGAAGATGAGTATATTACTTTAACCAATGCAGGTAAAGAAATGTTTTGGTTAACTAGATTCCTTTAACAATTGGGAGTGAAGCGAGAAAATACAGTGATTTACTGTGATAGTCAGAGTGCTCTAGATTTGAGCAAAAATACTATGTATCACTCGCGCTCAAAGCACATTGATGTGAGATATCATTGCTTGTGATTGGCAGTGGGAGAAAAGCAATTTCGATTAGAAAAGATCCACACTGATAAAAATTCTGCTGATATGATGACAAAAGTTGTAGCTTGAGAGAAGCTTCAACTATGTGCTGGGATGGCTGGCATGCACTCCATTTGATTATTCTCTTTCACCTTGGGCTGGAGGGGGAGTATTGTTGGGGTCCAGCCCATTATTTTCTATTTAGAAAATTTGAGAACCACAAATTTTGTGGTGCCTTCTCAACCACACATTTTGTGGTGCATTGTGAGCCACACATTTTGTGGTGCTCTCTCAACCACACATGTCAATGGGAGCTTAGCTATAAATAGCCTTGAAGCAAGACCTTGAAGTGTATCCAAGAGGCAATCCTAGAGAGAGAAGAGGCAAGTTTCTTTGAGTGCAGAGTATTTTCTCTGTGTGAGAGATAGGGCATTTGAGTAATTTCCATTAGTTTGTGAGTGTGGGTATACACTGAGAAATATTGGGTTTCATCTCTAAGGGTCTCATTGAGTGCCACTATAATTTTGTATCACTTGAAAGAGAGTAGAATGTGTGAGGATACTTGTAATTATCTTTATTATAGTGGAATATTTCTCGAAACTTATCCCGTGGTTTTTTCCTCAAACATTAGAGGGTTTTCCACGTTAAAATTGGTGTCTCTTGAATTTATTCTTTCTGCTTGTAATTTCATAGTACGAATTTATTACGTAGTAGGAAAAGTTGATCCGAGTCTGTGTTGTATCCGTGTCCCATGTCGTGTCCGTGCTTCCTTGACTGTGACACTCCAAAACAATTGTTCTGATTAAGTTTATTTCAGATATAAAGCGATAATGAAACTTTGTAGGATAAAAATGCCAAAAGTAAAACAAAACATAATAGATATATAGCAAGTTGTTTAGTATTTAATCCTTCATTAACTTCTTTTTATTTCCTTTTTTTCTTATTTGTTTAGTATTTTTCTCTTCCTACATTCAAACATATTCTAACATTATATATAACAAAACGAAGGTGAAAATAGTAAAATAAATAACAGAGCGCAACTAGGGATTCAAATCTTCTATTCCCTTTTATTGTCGTGCAATTGAATGTTAATGACTCATAAAAAAAAGAAGAAGTTATTTTTAATTAAAAGTGAAAGAATCTTTTTTGCTTAGTTGTTATTATTCAATTGGAAAGACATGGAAACCAATAGGAAAATGGGAGATAAGAATATGTTCACAAGTTTGAAGCTAAACAGGGTGCTGTAAGGTACGACCTTACCTACCCATGAAAGGTAAAAAAAGTATGAGCTCTTGTTTCACAATTGAAATATATACCTGCTGCTATACTTCTCTTAGTGTTCTAATGCCAACTGCTAATTAATAAAGTGACATTAATTAATTAGTTTATGAATTGTTCATAGCCAAGTATCCAAAAATGGAGCTTCGTATTAACACATCCATAAAGTCGGTCATTCTAAGGCCAGATCAGAAATAAAGCCTTCATGGAATATGCTTAATAGATGAAGACATCCAGCTTATCCCCTAGAGATACATAAATGCTGAAAATATTTGAAATGTGACTATAGATTATGTCATTGAGAACAAATAAAGATGGATATTAAATCAAAGACATCCAACACTCCAAAAGTAAAGCAAGTAACTCACACATCTTACAAAGGGGAGCTGGGATAAGTAGTTTGAAATTTATATACCAAATTTGTACGAGCAGAATATTCAAATTCAAAGAAACAGAACACAACAGATGTACCAAGTAAAACAAATTTGTTCCATCAAAACAAAGGTACAAAAAGCGAAAACAGAACAACATTTCATTGTATTCATTCCTTTTTGGGTGACAAATAGATAGATTGGTTTGATTTTGAATTGAATCATAATAGATAGATGTAAAATAAATCATTAATTCATTTAAGATCTATTACAAAATGTTTAATATTATTCAATCTATCTATGACCTAATTTAATAGATGAATATTCAATTTATCCATTAATTCATTTTAATAGATTGGATAGATGAATATCCAATTCACTCATTTAAAAAAAATCTCTCTAAAAATTTTCATTCTCTCTTTAAAAAATATTTCTCCTTAAAAATTTTAATTCTTTCTCTAAAAAATATTTTTCTCTCTAAAAATTTTAATTCTCTCTCTAAAAAATATTTATCTCCCTAAAAATATTCTTTCTCTCTCTAAAAATTTTCATTTTCTCTCTAAAATATTTCATTCTCTCTCTAAAAAATATTTCTCTCTAAAAAAAATATCTTTAAAAATTTTGAGACTCTTTGTGCTATGAACTTTTGGGTTTTAGTGAAAATGAAAGTGTTGAATAAAAAATGTATAATACATTAGATATCCATTGAATTGGTTTTTAGTTAGATATCTGTTGGATATCCAATAGATATTTTGGTTAGATTACTAACTATTCATAACTAAATTTAATTCATTAAATCCAATCCAATAAAATACATTATTTTAATTGGATGAACTGAACTGATTTCAATATGGATGGATTGAATGAATTAAAAATTAATGGATATTTTTGCCAACTTCTTTCTAATATACTTTCTTCTTAAAGTAAAAACCTAAAGGGGGGCACCTGAATTCTCCTTTTCCTTTTCATTGTATTCATTCCCTCTTTCTAATATACTTTCTTCTTAAAGTAAAAAGGTAAAAAAGGAAGACATAACAACATTTCATTTCGATAAGTAATACTGCAATGGATTATATTAAAAGAACATTCACGTGCGCAAAACCACCCATGATAAGCAAATTTAAAAAAAAAAAAAAAAGCCTGAGAAGACATACATAGAGACTATACATGTGTGATTCACCAATCATCATCAAGTGGCGTAGTCAAATTTAAGTCACATTAAGATGGCTCAAATGTAACATAAAGGGAAAAGCTTATGAAATCAAATAAAAATTACAAATAATGGGGAAGTGATTAGTAAGAAACTAGGAAGGGAAGCAATGCAATGCAACGAACTTCTTATGCAAGTGAAAAAAATTATACAGGCCCAAGCCTGTATAATAGGGATGCATAGGGGTATCGCAAAAAAATAAAGAGAGTGAGAGAGAGAGAGACTTTCATCAAAAAAATAATCAGGGGAGTCGAGGTTGGTATCGCAAAAGGGTTTCATAGGGGTATTAACAAGAAAGGTAAAAAAAAAATTATACAGGCCCAAGCAATTAGGGATGCAGCTGCTGTTGTATGGGTCCAACCTAAGTGGCCCATACCATATTGTTAAAAAAAAAAGATAGGTTTTAAAAAGAAGCAGCATCTTCTTTCTTTATTTTTTTCATTTTCGTGAAACGAAGTAGCAGCACCACACCAAGAGGGAGAAAAGAGTTTGTGAGCTGATCTTGTGTGTTCAGATCGGGTGGTCATTTGTGGTCCGATCTTGATGATTTTTCAGTACGTTGTTCCTTGCATCGTGAACTTCTACTTGTATGGTCAAAATTTTATTACTTCATCTCTACTTGTTGGGCTGTTAGTACCCATTTGTGGGTTTTGAGCTTTGTTGCTTTGTTGATTTACACTTTGTTGGTAGTGAGTAGGAGTCGTTGTGATATCATTGTTTATTGGGAGACATTTTGTTGTACTCATTGATCTGTTATAGTGGAGATTTTTCTGGATTTGGTCCCGTGATTTTTATCTCTCACATTGAGGGAGTTTTTTACGTTAAAATTGTGTGTGTTCTCCTTGTCTGCTTATTTTTGCGCATTCTTGGATATATCTTTTGGTGGATATTTTATCTCTCATAGGTTTATTGCTCATTTGTGTGTTGTTACTTCCACTATGTACACACTTTTTTTCTTTCCCAACAGCTGGCATCAGATAAATTTATTGGTGTGTTTACTTGATTAAATAATGGAGCCAAATTACAGTAGAATGATTAGTTTGAATGACACAAATTACCACAAGTGGAAAGGAAAGATGAAAGATTTATTATTTATGAAAAAATTTACATTTACCGGTGTTTGTTAGTGAAAAGCCTGAGGCTAAATCTGATGAAGAATGGGCTTTTGGGCATGAGATGGTTTGTGACTTTATTCGGCAATAGGTAGATGATAATGTTTTGAATCATATTGCTAATGACTCACATGCTAGAACTTTGTGGGAAAAGCTTGAGACCTTGTATGCCTCCAAGTCTGGGAACAATAAATTATTTTTGTTGAAGCAGGGTATGAACTTGAGTTACAAGGATGGTAGTTCTATTTCTGATCACTTGAGTGATTTTCAGGGATGCTTTGACTAGTTGTCTGGCATGAGTGTGAAATTTGAAGATGAAATTTTGAGACTTTGGTTGCTTAATACTCAACCTGATTCTTGGGAAAATCTCAAAGTCACTTTGACTAGTTCTACTCCTAGAGGTGTTGTTGTAACACCCCAACTTTTGGGATAATTACAATATAGTCTTGAAATGTACTGTTTTGTGAATTCTGTGAGCAGTAAATTAAATTTGACTGTTCCGTGAGTGCACTTGAATGTTGTATATGATTTGCTCCGAGTCAAGAAAATAATAATTTTCTGGCTGGATAAATCTTATTTTAATTAATTGGAGCTGGGGGATCTTACTAAACCCAATTCTGATTGATATATATATTAATCTCGTAATTTTTTGGATTTAACTGTAATAAATTAATTTTATATTTTTATAATATTATTTTATAATATAGTACCTCTTGCCTCAAAAATAGTAAAAATCTGCTTCGATTTGACCACATCTTTAAAAGTCTTTGTGGGACCCGTTTAGGAAAAGCAAATAATGTCTTGTTGACAAATTCTAGCCAATGAGAGCAAGTCAACAAAAGTGGCTTGACTTTTTAAACCAATAGGAAAAGGTCAACAAAAGGAGCATGGACTTTAATTTGGACCGTTGGATGAAGACTTAGTTAGGAAGCCTTTGATTTCAACCGTTGATCAAATCAATGATGAGATTAGAATTCAAGATTTATGACCAAGTGATATCTACCTTAGATCTAATCTAGGGCTAAGAATTAAAGATGAAATCAATGGTTAGAATTAAGTCAAAAATTGTAGGCTTAAATTTGATTAGTAGCTAATTAAGCTTAATTTGACTAATCCAATTACTTAATTAGCTAACTAAGTGAACTAGTATAGTTTTTAATTAATTATAATCTAAATACTAATTAGATGTCCTAATATTGATTAAAGGTTATAATATATGCTAGTATATGTTAAACTAATTAGTTATATAATTAGAATGTTAATTAAATATTATTAGGAGACTTAATCTAATTGATTAGCTATTTAATTAGCTTGTAATTAGTCATTAATTGAAATCAAATTAAGCTCCTAAATTTCCTAAAGGGCACACGATTTTCAGCAGCAACTTGGAGGGCTTGGTGGCTTGGTTCTACTAGCTTCTTGAACTCTCCAAGTGTCATAAACCATGTGCACTCCATGTGAACACACTTGGATATTTATCAATTCAAATCAAACACTCAACCTCACCTAAAACCACTCACTACGGCAAAGACTCTCTCAATTCCCTCTTCACTTTTATTTCACACTTATCCTAAATCTAAGCTATTCATCTTCTCTCCAAAAATTCCAAGAACTCAAATAAACTTTCTCTTCCATTTTCTTTTCCATATTCGGCCATACACTCCAACCCACACCAATTAACTTCTATAATTTTATCTCATCACATTTCTTAAACTCAAATCCTATTCTAAACACTTTTCCTTCACAAAGTTTTCCCAAATTTCCACTCTATCTTGCCTAAAATTCCACTTCTTGCTTACTTACTTAAGGGTAAGTTTGATTTCTATGGTTCAAAACTGAAAATTTGATTTTTCTAACCATGTTTGTTCCATGGTTTTCCTATTTTGTACCTTGGATGTGTATTTGCTAATTGTTTGAGAATTTTAGGAATTGTTTTGGAGCTTGTACGAAATTTAGAGGAAAGGAGGAGAACAAACCGATTAATTTGTCTACAAGAGGTAAGAGGAGATTTAATCTCATCAACCCTAAGTGGTGATGGGAAAATGGATTTGTATGTGTGTGTAGAATCCATAAGGATTCATTTGTGTGATTGTTTTATTGTTTGTATTATTATTGTGTGATTGTTTATGGTTTTATTATTTTTGTGATTGTTTAAATGCTTTCTTATTTGTGATTTATTTTACTAATGCATGATTATAGTTTTATTATTTTTGCTATGCATATTTATGGTTTTAACATATATTGTATTATATTATATGTGATTATATAATTGCATGTGTTTATAATTGTATATAATTGTATAATTATTAAAATAGGATGTGAATAACATGTACGATTTGCATGAGTGTTCCAAAGAACACACTATGATGAGGCTCACTACCTTACACCAAATAGAGAACCAAAATGTTCTCAGAATTTTCTAAATTACTTGATTTAAGGAATCTAGGTAAAATAATTAAATTAAAGTTGATTTAAGTTAATTATGGCCAACATGCCATTTAGTGTATAATTAAATGCCATTTTATTTTGATTTGGCCAACATGCCATTTTATTTACTAAGATAGGTTAGGTAATTGTTTTATAACATAAATTGATTCCAAAGAATCATTGAGAAAATCAAAGGAATTAATTCTGTTCTAGAATTTCAACTTAGCAGAATTCAGTTTAAGTAAGAAATTAATCAGACACTTGAAAAGTACTAACGTAGAGCTCATATTATAAAATTTGAAGCGCGTTAGTGAATTTCAAAGTGAAATTATTGGGTAAAAATAAAATAAACTATATTTAGAGGAAAACGTTAAAAATACCTTACACTGATTTTATAGGCAAAATGCTGTCAAAATTTATTAAAATCAGACGCATAAAATGAAAAGATTCCATACTATATTTAGAACACAAGGAAAATACATTACGTATTTTAAAAGTACTAGATATAGTTTTACACATATTAAAAATGATAATTTTAAGCTATTCGGTTAAGAAAATGAATTAAAAATCCTACGCGATTGAGAAAATAACTCAAAAATAATTTACGATGTTTAAAAATGTCAAAATATCTTTACGCGATTTAAAAACGTTTGTGAAAATGATGAGATTGTGAAACGCGATAAAATTCCTACGCGATTGAAAGATACAGTAAGATTTGCTGTCGGGCCAAAGTGGTTGACCCAGACATGTTGTAGTGTAGTACTGTCTGGTGGGACGTACTATACTTTCTTATCTGGTGACTAGGGGTGTTTTGGTAATTTCTCGTAAATATGGCAAAATTTGGATAATAGGGGTATTTCTGTAATTTTAACTCATGTTTAGAGTGTTGTGCCAATTTGGGTTATAATTAGTGATTGATTGACGAGGCGAATTACACCGTGTTTGGTGTATAAGCGTAGTGTGGTTCATTTATGAACTTGGAGACATTAGTGTGCGGAGGATCCCATATGTGGACAGTGGTAGCACCTCTGGGCCGTGGTAACGGGCAACACACTAATGATCTTGACAAACACTATTCTTAGTCGAGATCTTGAGGGGACTATTAAGTACTATGCCTGTGGTACACGATGTTGGACTGTGTACTGCTACACGATGTTTTGGACTGTGGGCTATAGACACAAAGATTGGACAGTGCAATAGTTTGGTTGGGCAGCCATAAAGTATTATTAGTTTCTATTTGGATCATTCCTCGGATATCCGTGTTTAGCTCCATGGAGTAGGAACGAGTCAAGTGTGTTCATGCATTACCTGCATTTTACTGTTCATGCATCATCTGCACTTTACGGCTTACCATATTATGTGATAAAATATATAATGTACTATTTTAATATATTATGTATGATATGTGTTATTTTAATATTTATTGCTTTAATATAGTATGCATAATATAATGGTATGTGTTATTTTAATATATATTACTTTGTTATATTATGCATGAAATGTTGGTATGTGCTGTTGGAATATTTGTTTGTATTGTCGTTTTCTTTATTGCCATGCGGGTAATGGTGTTGATTGTCTCACCTCTCTATATGTTTTCTCGATATTACTATATTATTTCCGTAAAGAGTTTGAGGTAGAGGAGGATCAGCCTCTTGAGGTACAGTACCCTGACGAGCAACAGTCGGGCGACTTATACGAGGAGGAGGAACCGGTTGATCACGCTGATCGTCAAGACTGATCTTGAGATCATGGCACTGCCAGGATTCTTCAGGTTCGTGAGACTGGAGTTTCACGGGAGTTCCAAGGCGTGGCGTATGCATGTGGACCGAGGGACAGTAGCTTATGTGGGACGATTGACTGTGTCCCTATGTAGGGAGTATGACGGGGAGGTCATATTCACTACTATGCTTTATTTACATTTAGAGTTACCTTTGACCATTAGGCGTTATTGGCAGGGAGTTTTCCATGCGCCTAGTGAGCTCGAGAAGTCAACCGCTCGGACTCGTGTCCGTAGTACTATGGGACCTAGAACTATGGGACCTCCAGGAGCTCTGAATTATGAGGATCTTTCTCAAGATGATCCATCGGAGGATTAGAGAGCTCTGAGGTGCACTTGGGTAATATTATGTCTTAGTTTTATGTTGTCTTTTACTGTTTTATCAAATGCTTGTAGATGTAAATTATGCGTGTACTAAAGAAAAATCACGTGTATATTATGGTGAGTTTATGTTTGTTATATTTTGTGATCCGTGTTATTTTATTTAATGTTATAATTATAAAAGGAAAAAATATATATATACCACAATTATTATTTAAGTATCAAAATGTTTTTACAACTTGGGTAAGGATTTTATTTATTTTTATTTTCTGCATCATAAATGTGACATCCCCAGAAAGGGTGTTACATTAGTTGGTATTAGAGCCCAAGTTAGAGTCTTTTGGGTTTATGGGTAGGTTTGTCTTGTTTGTGCTGTGTGAATCTCTGATATTAAACACGAGAGATATGTTTCGATTTCTGAAAGGAAACGACTTTGTACGAAATAGCTACGTTTAGTTCGTTGTGTGTTGATTTTGTTTATCTTTGAAGAAAGATAATGGAACATTACGAACATGAGCATGTGGATGCGAAACGTGATGAAGATCGTATAGCTATAGCTAGAAGCGTGATGCATAAGGCGATTGAAGTAGTAGTACTACAGAGACAGATGATCGCTCAGCAGCAGGAACTGATAATCGAATTTCATAACTTATTGGGATTGGAGCAGCCATCGGATGTGAGGAGCTGTGACTTAGAACCTTCGATAATTCAAAATGGAAGGAAGCGTAAGGTCAATTGTTTTTAGCGAAAGTCGTATGAACAACCACCGAGGAAGCAACAACGAATAAAGAGAAGAAGTACGAGTGGCAACAATTTTGGTCCGACTGTGGCATCACCAACGAAGTGCTTGAAGTATGGGAAGCCTGAACACTTATTCAAAGAGTGTGATTAGCTGAAGATGGAAACTTTCATTAGTAATATACGTGTTTCAAAAATCTCAAAAAGAAGAAAGGGCCAATGCAAGGGGTGTAATGAGAACGTTCAAATATAAAAACTTAAGAAGTGAGAAAGTCATGGCATAGAGAGTAATCTTAAAACTGTGCTGTATAATTCGCGAGGTAACTCATTCTCTTGTGATCAGTGATTGTGCAAATCTTTTGGAGTTATCTGTGTTCTACTCATTTTCATAAAGTTACTTCAACTCCTAAACTTGCTATTACTATTTGAGCCTGTTTGAAACTACCCAATTATTATTAGAGTTTGAAACTTTTTATTGATCGAGTTTGTCTATTTCTTTCTCAAATAGACTGAGTAAATCAATTTGAATCTATTTGTGTCTTTGTTATGACATGATCTGACTATTTTCTACTCTTTTTGATTTAACTTGTTGTTTGTACTCAAGTTTTCTAATTCTACCCTATTTCTATTGAATATCAAATCTTTTCTGTTGATTTGATTTGTTTATCTAAACTTACATCTATTTGAGATCCTGATTTTTAACTGGATTGGTCATTTACCAACCATATCCTACTAGATTGTTGCAATGCAATTTAGTATTTCTTTGACCAAAGATTTTTGGATTTGAATTCAGAAAGTTTATTTCTAAAATTATTGAACTATGTTCATTTCGAAATCTATTAGACCATCTCAAATTCTTGGTTGGACTAATCTGGTAACCTACTTAATAGTTTTATTACTTTTCCTTATGACCTCCATAGTATCTTTCATGTATTTCCATTAAGAAGGATTATTCTTGATCTAACTTATGTCATAGTATCAAATACAGTGCAATTAGAAGAAAACTTGATCTATGAGACAGCTTCTGTTAAGACTAGAAATAGGCAAAGTAGAACAATTTCTTTTGATGAAGAAAATTTGGAATGATGTGACGACAGGGGAGCCAGAAGATCAAATGAAGGAAATCATTGTTCGTTCCAAGATCGACTTTTGTGTTGGTTGTTATCAGATTCACGTAAAGGTAGAGAATGTTCTAAGATAGTTTTTCAAATGCGTTGCAAGAACTATGAATATTTAGTACTACCATTTGGGGTAGGGAATGTTTTGACAGAGTTCACGAATTGTATAAATAGGATCTTTCTTTCTCATCTAGGCAAATTTGTCATTATTGGCAATATTTTGACCTATTCTCAAAATTCAAAGGAACATGTTGAAGATCTCAATGCAGTTCTTTAATTTTGAAGAAGAAGAAGGAGTTATGCGCGAAATTAGTCAAACGTAAATTCGTTAGAAGGAGTTCAACTCGTGGATTTGGATTGAGTATTAAGATCAAATCGAAAGGTCGTGACGTATACTTCAAGACAGTGGAACGTGCGTGAGAAGAATTATCCGATTTACATTTTAGGATACGCGATAGTTGTGTTGCAAGGAAAATCTGAAGACGTTTTCTTTCTTATAAAATTCACAATAATTTCAAAGGCTTGAAGTACCTGTTCAATCAAGAGGGACTTGGATATAAGGAAGAGACGATAGTTTAGAATTTTTTCAAAGGACTTGTTGGAATGAATTTCTACCATTAATAGAGTTCATATACAATAGTTTCGTTCGAGCATATGAATGACACCCTGTGAGGTATTATATGGGAGACGCTGTAGAATGCCATTACGTTGGTATCGTACTGGTGAAAGTAACATTGTAGGATCAGAAATTGTGTGACAGATAACTAAGGAAGTGAAGATACTTCGAGATAAGATGAGGATGACTCAGACGCGACAAAAGAGTTATGCTGATAAAAGACAGAGACCGCTTGGATTTGAAGAAGGCGATCATGTATTTCTACGTGTGACACCTATGACTGGGGTTGGACAAGCAATTAAGTCGAGGAAACTCACTCTGAAGTATCGGGCCGTATTAGATATTTCATCGATAGATCCGATAGTTTATCAGATTTCACTACCACCATTCTTATCGAACCTTCGTGATGTATTTTACGTATCACAACTACGAAATATATTTCTAATCGACTCACGTCATCGAATCGACAACTTGTATAATCAAGGAGAATCTAGCCTATGAGACGTTTTCAGCCAAGATTGAAGAATCGAAGGACAAAGCAACTTCGAGGAAGGGAGATCGCATTAGTTAAACTAGTTTAGAACGATGTAGTGGTGGAGCTACATGGGAGCTAGAAGATAAGAGGAGGGAGCAATACCTTCAATTGTTTTGATGAATTTCAGGGACGAAATTCTTATTAGTGGGGGAGAGTTGTAACACCCCAACTTTTGGGATAATTACAATATAGTCCTAAAATGTACTATTTTGTGAATTCTGTGAGCAGTAAATTAAATTTGACTGTTCCATGAGTGTACTTGACTGTTGTATGTGATTTGCTCCGAGTCAAGAAAATAATAATTTTCTGGCCGGATAAATCTTATTTTAATTAATTGAGCTGGGGGATCTTACTAAACCCAATTCGATTATTATATATATTAATCTCGTAATTTTTTGGATTTAACTGTGTAATAAAATAATTTTATATTTTTATAATATTATTTTATAATACAAGATACCTCTTTGTCTCAAAAATAGTAAAAATCAGCCTTCGATTTGACCACGATCTTTAAAAGTGTCATGTGGGACCAGCGTTTAGGAAAAGCAGTCAACTGTGCTGACTGGACAAATTCTAGCCAATGAGAGCAAGTCAACAAAAGTGGCTTGACTTTTTAAACCAATAGGAAAAGGTCAACAAAAGGAGCATGGACTTTAATTTGGACCATTGGATGAAGACTTAGTTAGGAAGCCTTTGATTTCAACCGTTGATCAAATCAATGGTGAGATTAGAATTCAAGATTTATGACCATGTGATATCTACCTTAGATCTAATCTAGGGCTAAGAATTAAAGATGAAATCAATGGTTAGAATTAAGTAAAAAATTGTAGGCTTGAATTTGATTAGTAGCAAATTAAGCTTAATTTGACTAATCTAATTACTTAATTAGCTAACTAAGTGAACTAGTTTAGTTTTTAATTAATTATAATCTAAATACTAATTAGATGTCCTAATATTGATTAAAGGTTATAATATATGCTAGTATATGTTAAACTAATTAGTTATATAATTAGAATGTTAATTAAATATTATTAGGAGACTTAATCTAATTGATTAGCTATTTAATTAGCTTGTAATTAGTCATTAATTGAAATCAAATTAAGCTCCTAAATTTCCTAAAGGGCACACGGTTTTCAGCAGCAACTTGGAGGGCTTGGTGGCTTAGTTCTACTAGCTTCTTGAACTCTCCAAGTGTCATAAACCATGTGCACTCCATGTGAACACACTTGGATATTTATCAATTCAAATCAAACACTCAACCTCACCTAAAACCACTCACTACGGCAGCAGCCCTCTCAATTCCCTCTTCACTTTTATTTCACACTTATCCTAAATCTAAGCTATTCATCTTCTCTCCAAAAATTCCAAGAACTCAAATAAACTTTCTCTTCCATTTTCTTTTCCATATTCGGCCATACACTCCAACCCACACCAATCAACTTCTATAATTTTATCTCATCACATTTCTTAAACTCAAATCCTATTCTAAACACTTTTCCTTCACAAAGTTTTCCCAAATTTCCACTCTATCTTGCCTAAAATTCCACTTCTTGCTTACTTACTTAAGGGTAAGTTTGATTTCTATGGTTCAAAACTGAAAATTTAATTTTTCTAACCATGTTTGTTCCATGGTTTTCCTATTTTGTACCTTGGATGTGTATTTGCTAATTGTTTGAGAATTTTAGGAATTGTTTTGGAGCTTGTACGAAATTTAGAGGAAAGGAGGAGAACAAACCGATTAATTTGTCTACAAGAGGTAAGAGGGAGATTTAATCTCATCAACCCTAAGTGGTGATGGGAAAATGGATTTGTATGTGTGTGTAGAATCCATAAGGATTCATTTGTGTGATTGTTTTATTGTTTGTATTATTATTGTGTGATTGTTTATGATTTTATTATTTTTGTGATTGTTTAAATGCTTTCTTATTTGTGATTTATTTTACTAATGCATGATTATAGTTTTATTATTTTTGCTATGCATATTTATGGTTTTAACATATATTGTATGTATATTATATGTGATTATATAATTGCATGTGTTTATAATTGTATATAATTGTATAATTATTAAAATAGGATGTGAATAACATGTACGATTTGCATGAGTGTTCCAAAGAACACACTATGAGGCTCACGGCCTTACACCAAATAGAGAACCAAAATGTTCTCAGCAATTTTCTAAATTACTGATTTAAGGAATCTAGGTAAAATAATTAAATTAAAGTTGATTTAAGTTAATTATGGCCAACATGCCATTTAGTGTATAATTAAATGCCATTTTATTTTGATTTGGCCAACATGCCATTTTATTTACTAAGATAGGTTAGGTAATTGTTTTATAACATAAATTGATTCCAAAGAATCATTGAGAAAATCAAAGGAATTAATTCTGTTCTAGAATTTCAACTTAGCAGAATTCAGTTTAAGTAAGAAATTAATCAGACACTTGAAAAGTACTAACGTAGAGCTCATATTATAAATTTTGAAGCGCGTTAGTGAATTTCAAAGTGAAATTATTGGGTAAAAATAAAATAAACTATATTTAGAGGAAAACGTTAAAAATACCTTACATTGATTTTATAGGCAAAATGCTGCCAAAATTTATTAAAATCAGACGCATAAAATGAAAAGATTTCATACTATATTTAGAACACAAGGAAAATACATTACGTATTTTAAAAGTACTAGATATAGTTTTACACATATTAAAAATGACAATTTTAAGCTATTCGGTTAAGAAAATGAATTAAAAATCCTACGCGATTGAGAAAATAACTCAAAAATAATTTTCGATGTTTAAAAATGTCAAAATATCTTTACGCGATTTAAAAATGTTTGTGAAAATGATGAGATTGTGAAACGCGATAAAATTCCTACGCGATTGAAAGATACAGTAAGATTTGCTGTCTGGCCAAAGTGGTGGACCCAGACATGTTGTAGTGTAGTACTGTCAGGTGAGACGTACTATACTTTCTTATCTGGTGACTAGGGGTATTTTGGTAATTTTTTGTAAATATGGTAAAATTTAGATAATAGGGGTATTTCTGTAATTTTAGCTCATGTTTAGAGTGTTGTGCCAATTTGGGTTATAATTGGTGATTGATTGACGAGGCGAATTACACCGTGTTTGGTGTGATAAGCGTAGTGTGGTTCATTTATGAACTTGGAGGCATTAGTGTGCGGAGGATCCCATATGTGGACAGTGGTAGCACCTCTGGGCCGTGGTAACGGGCAACACACTAATGATCTTGACAAACACTATTCTTAGTTGAGATCTTGAGGGGACTATTAAGTACTATGCCTGTGGTACACGATGTTGGATTGTGTATTGCTACACGATGTTTTGGATCATGTGGGCTATAGACACAAAGATTGACAAGGTGCAATAGTTTGGTTGGGCAGCCATAAAGTATTATTAGTTTCTATTCGGATCATTCCCTCGGATATCCGTGTTTAGCTCCATGGAGTAGGAACGAGTCGGTGTGTGTTCATGCATTACCGCATTTTACTTGTTCATGCATCATCTCGCACTTTTACGCTTACCATATTCTCGTGATAAAATATATGATGTCTTGTTTTAATATATTATGTATGATATGTGTTATTTTAATATTTATTGCTTTAATATAGTATGCATAATATAATGGTATGTGTTATTTTAATATGTATTACTTTGTTATATTATGCATGAAATGTTGGTATGTGCTGTTGGAATATTTGTTTGTATTGTCATTTTCTTTATTGCCATGCGGGTAATGGTGTAGATTGTCTCACCTCTCTATATGTTTTCTCGATATTACTATATTATTTTCGTAAAGAGTTTGAGGTAGAGGAGGATCAGCCTCTTGAGGTACAGTACCCTGACGAGCAACAGTCGGGCGACTTATACGAGGAGGAGGAACCGGTTGATCACGCTGATTGTCAAGACTGATCTTGAGATCATGGCACTGCCAGGATTCTTCGGGTTCGTGAGACTGGAGTTTCACGGGGGTTCCGAGGCGTGGCGTATGCATGTGGACCGAGGGACGGTAGCTTATGTGGGACGATTGATCAGTGTCCCTATGTAGGGAGTATGACGGGGAGGTCATATTCACTACTATGCTTTATTTACATTTAGAGTTACCTTTGACCATTAGGCGTTATTGGCAAGGAGTTTTCCATGCGCCTAGTGAGCTCAGTAGCGAGTCAACTGCTCGGACTCGTGTCCGTAGTACTATGGGACCTAGAACTATGGGACCTCCAGGAGCTCTGAATTACGAGGATCTTTCTGAAGATGATCCATCGGAGGATTAGAGAGCTCTGAGGTGCACTTGGGCAATATTATGTCTTAGTTTTATGTTGTCTTTTACTGTTTTATCAAATGCTTGTAGATGTAAATTATGCGTGTACTAAAGAAAAATCACGTGTATATTATGGTGAGTTTATGTTTGTTATATTTTGTGATCCGTGTTATTTTATTTAATGTTATAATTATAAAAGGAAAAAAATATATATATACCACAATTATTATTTAAGTATCAAAATGTTTTTACAACTTGGGTAAGGATTTTATTTATTTTTATTTTCTGCATCATAAATATGACATCCCCAGAAAGGGTGTTACAGTTGTGATCATGAATTATGTAAAAACTGCTATTTTGAATGAAGAAGTCAGACGACGAACACAGCAAGCGTCCTCTTCACAATCATAGATTTTGGTTACTGAAAACAGAGGGAGAAGCATTGAGAGGGATCGGGGACAAGGCAATAGAGGCAAAAGCAAGAGTAGAAGCAAATCAAGGTCTAAATACAAAAACTTTGAGTGTGACTATTGTGGTAAAAAGGGGCATCTCCAAAGGTTCTGTTACCAATAGAAAAATAAGAACAATGGTAACAAGGGCAAGTAACAAAAAAAAAAGGATAATGATAATGATAATCGTGTTGCCACCACTACTGGAGGATATCTTGTGATTATCTGTAATGAGAATTTGATTAATGTTGCTTGTGATGAGACCAGCTGGGTTGTTGACAATGGTGCTTGTTTTCATATGACATCTAGGAAGGATTTCTTCACATCTTATACTCTTGGTGATTATGGGGTTTTGAAGATAGGTATAATGGTATGTCAAAGGTGATTGGTGGTATGCGTATAATACACTAAGAGTAAGTGCACTCTATCGCCAAGTAATATATGACTTGAGTCTCAGTTATCGATCCCATGAAGAATAAGTAGTAATTACTAGATTTGCAAAACCTTTCGTTATCCAAATAATCAAAAGTATATGAATAAATTTAAAATAAAATCAAAATAACAACTAAAGAAAAGTAATGAGCAATCAAACAAAGAATAAATAATCAATGAGAAAGAGACTAGGGCGCAAGGTTCATTTGAATCTAATTATTCAGATTTTCTTTCATTTATGATGTAAGGTAATTTTTTTTTCCGATATTCTCTTATTTACTATTGAATCCCAATGGTCATGGATGAAATAATATTCTATTCCTAAATTAAATCACCTATTTGGTCATTTAGTTGAATTAATTAGGAATGCATTAAGCTTCAATTCAAGATATGAATTAACAAACCTGTCAATTCTATTGATAGGAAGAATTGATGTTTGGTCATTCACCAATCTAATCCTAGGCTTACCATATAGACCCACTCATTGAATGCGGATAGTTACTGGTCAAACAATGAATTAATACATGTTAAAAGTGATCAAGTTATGACAAGAATGCAAATAATATGATAAATCCTAAAGAAATTATCTTAATCAAATTAGAAATTAAATCTAAATAATTAGGGAAACAAGATCTCCCATAGACCTAGCTATGGGTTTAGCTACTCATGTTCAATAAAAACAAATCTATATCAGAATACAAACCCATAGAAAGAAAACCCAAAAGAAAAAGGGACACTAAAAAGAAAGAGAAATCAAAACCCATTTAATGGAGATTATGATCTCTAAGCCTTCAAGAATCAATTCCTCCTTCAAGTCGTCCTCCAAGGTCTGCTGCGGCAAAACAACTCTCTCAGGATTAGGGATTTTCTGTGCAATATACTCAGTGTGTTGAATTTGGCGTAACTTTCCTATTTTATTGAAATTCACGTCTACTGTTACGCACTCAGTGCCTAGGCACTCATTTCTGAGCGCTCAAGCGCTCAGTCACTTAAACCAGAATGAGCGCTGCTCCATTTGCATGCTCAAGCGCTCCCCACCCAGCGCTCAGGCGCTAGGACACTAAATCACCGCTGCTGTATACGCTTTGGGCGCTCAAGCGCTCCAACACTGGCGTTCAAGCGCTAGTCACTATTGCAAAATTCTTCTTTTTCTTGCTCCTCTGTATGTCCAGTCTTCTCCAAGTTGTAATTACTTGACAAAAACACACAAAACACTTAATAAAAACACAAACAAACAATACTAAAATATATCAAAACTTACGAACAAAATTTAATAAAAATAAATAAAAAATATAAAAAACTAAAGAATTGAACCGTTAAAATATGACATGTTGATAGTTCATCAACTCCCCCACACTTGAGCTTTGCTTGTCCTCAAGCAAAGAATAGGAATCAACAACAAGATTAAACTCAACATCAAGAAATATGAATCAAAGGAAAATTCCACAATTAAAGAAAATTTGAGTTCCGCAATCAAATCCAATCAAGTAAGATCATTTAACATTGAAACAATTAGAGGCTTGAGTCTAGCTTGCAATTGTTCTCTTCATCCAACATCTGAGATCACTCAACTTTCCATTGCTTAAATGTTTAAAGGACAAAGAGATCACTCAAATTTCTTTTGAAAAATGCAATACCATAAGCTTGCTTATTAATCCCATCTCCACTTCCAAGTTCACACACAACACAAGAATCAAAATGACTTTCCTTTGGTTGTAACGAGGCCAATGGTATAAAGAAAGGTAGGAAAAGGATAAATAAGAGTAAAGAATGCTCATGGATAAATTAATACAAAGCATAATCAGGTTGAAAAGATGACAGATAAAGCATAATGCATAAAGATATAACAAATTCTCACTTTCAACCCAATATTTTCATTATTCTTCACCAACAATTCTTTTCTTTTTTCTTCTTCTTTTTCTATTTTTTTCTTTTTTTTTCAAGCTTTTCTCTTCTTCTTTTTTTTAACCCTTGAAAACAAGAACAACCATTTATGACTTCTCAATTAACACATCAATTGCTCCAAAGAATTCAACCTGATTATTCAATTAGGTATTCAAAGAAATCAATTTCAAGCTCAAATAGGGCAACTAAAGGTTATTTAATCAATGTAACCCTAGAAGTCAAGAAAGAATTAAGCCTAATTGTCTTAATCATATTCAAGTCTGTATGTAAATCATTAAAGTCTCAATAAGATATCAAAACAAATTCTAGTGCACATCAATCAAGAGAAAACTCATTCCAAAAGAAAAATAGGATTTTATTTTTGAAAAAATCCAATCATTAAGGCTCAAAACTCACTTTCTGACTAAGTTGATAAAGAGAACAAAAGCAAGCAGTCATGGCAAATTCCAAATAAAATGCTAAATTTCACTTTACTTCATTGAAAAAGATTGCTCCACACATTATCAGCTCATGATCAAAGGAATCCCCTTTAAAACATATCTCTATCAGCTCAGAATAAATCAAGACATCAACACACAATTCCAGCTTAATTACCAACATTACTCAAGTGCTTAAACAAATTATTATTTTTGCACAAAAATTGTAAAAGTACCTACTCCCCCAAACTTAAGATAAACATTGTCCTCAATGTGGAAGAAAAAGAAATAAAAGGGGTAAAGAAAAGAATAACATAACCTGTTAAATAGTGACATAATGTCAGGCAAATGAGAAGCATAAGAGTCAGCGCAGTAATAGAATCTAAAAAATAAATCCTCAAAACACATGAGTAGCATCTAAAATAAAAATAACAAAAATAACAAAAATAAGATAAATAAAGAAGAAAGACAGGTTGCTTCCTGTGAAGCGCTTGTTTAACGTCATTAGCTCGATGTTGCCTTTTTTAGATAAATCAAGGTGGTTTAAAGTAAGAGAAATAGGAGGACGTTTTCTTTTTTTCAAAACAGTTCTTCCTCCCTTTGATAATGGCCTTGGGAATGCTTCCATTAGCATTCTGAACTGGACAAGAGCTTCACTGTCCCAATTGTGCCTTGACTTCGCTAGGCCATGGTGGTCGCACTCGATCAACAGATGAATGACTAATTTGTGAAGAAGCATGAATCATAGGAGGACCTTTGTCTAGCAGCTTGAGTTTCCAGGAGATCAACATCAACATGGTATGATGGCGGAGGGTCCTTGATAACTAAGGTTTCCTGCTTCTTAGCTTGAACAAAATTAATAGAGGCATGGAGATTTGACATTGGGGAAGATTTAGCCTCCCTAAAGACATTAATGGTCACATAATCTCCATCCACTCTCAAAATGAGCTCACCTCGAGGTACATCAATCATAGCTCCTGAAGTGGCCAAAAATGGTCTTCCAAGAATGAGAGGAATATCAGCATCCTCTTCCATATTGAGCACCACAAAATCAACTGGGAATATAAATTTGTCCACCTTCACCAAAACATCCTCCACACTGCGTGGGTAAGTGATGGATCTATCAGCCAACTGTAGTAAAATGTTGGTAGGTTTTGGTTCCTACATTCCCAATTTATTAAACACAGAGAAAGGCATCAAATTAATACTAGCACCCAAATCACATAATGCTTTATCAAAATAAGAGTTACCAATAGTGCAAGGAATAGTAAAACTCCCTGTATCCTTTAATTTCGGGGGTAACTTCTTCAAAAGAATGGCAGAACACTCCTCATTAAGACATACTATCTCAAACTCCTCAAGCTTATGGTTCTTTGTAAGTATTTCTTTCAGAAACTTTGCATACTTGGGCATTTGAAAGTTGGCTTCAATAAACAGAATGTTAATTTATAATTTCTTGAATATCTCCAAGAATTTGGCAAATTGTTGATCTAACTGATTGTTCTTGAGCCTCTAAGGGAATGAGATCTTGACATATGGTGATGATTCATAAACTGTGTTATGCTCACAATCCTTCTTCGCTTTCTGCCACTTCAATGCTTTCTGCTCAACCTTTCTTTCTTGATTAACAACTTGAATTTGAGACATCTTTAATACAGACATCATTGTTCTTTGTCTCAGTTCTTGACAAGCTAGATGCTTCAGTTGCCTTCTCATCTTTATGCACTGACTTAACAAGAGTATCTCTAAGCTATGGCATTTCCTTCTTCTAGGAGAATTCCCCAAGTTCCTTACCACTTCTTAGGGTAATTGCAAGGATATGTTCCTTTGGATTAGTCTTAGTAGTGCTAGGCAATATCCCTGGTGCCCTTACTGTAATCAATGTAGTCAACTGACTAATCTAAGTCTCCATATTCTTCATTCTGACATTAGAATTCTGCATGTACTTCATGACCAGATCTTCAAAACTTGGCTTCTCTGTAGGTGCTTGGAAACTAAGAGGTGGTGGTGGAACTCTCTGCTGATTCTACTGATAGCCCTGTTGATTTCCCCATTTGAAATTCGGGTGGTCCCTCCAACCGGGATTATACGTATTTGATGCTATCGGTTGGAATTACCAACAAAATTTGCTACTTTAGGCTTGGGGGCAAATGGACTATCAACTTGGCAATTTGCACTTGTATGACCCTGTCTTCCACATGCCTCACAAATGGTTAGTGGGACTGTACTATTTGTCACCATTAAAGTCTCCACCTTCTTTGTCAAAGCTTCCAATTGACTCAAAATTGATGTAGAAGAATCAACAGCATGTACACCTGCTTGTTTCTTAGGAGCTTGGCGCCATTTTGCCATTGATAACTGTTCAGCACCATTTCTTCAATTAATGATTAGCTCTTAGTGGTGTTTTCCTCCATATTGTACCTCCCGTAGCAGCATCAATGAGTGAACGGTTTACAGGTGACAAACCATTGTAAAAAGTTTGAACCTGCTCTCATACAGGAAATCCATGATGTGGACATCTTCTCAACAACTCTTGAAAGCACTCCTAAGCTTCATAAAGAGTGTCCATCTCAAACTACACAAAAGAAGATATATCATTCCTTAATTTAGCAGATTTAGAAGGAGAAAAATACTTGGCCAGAAACTGTTGTGTCAATTAATCCCATGTAGTGATGGAATCCCTCAGTAGCGACGTTAACCATTAGCTTGCTCTGTCCCTAAGAGAGAAAGGAAAGAGTCGTAATCGGATTGCATTATCTATCACTTCATTGTACTTGATAGTATTACACAACTGCAAGAACCTGGCCAAACGCTGATTTGGATCATCTGAAGGCAATCCACCAAACTGAACTGAATTATGAATCATAGAGATCAATGCTGGCTTGATCTCAAAATTATTAGCCGCCACAGTTGGTCTTATAATACTCCCTCCATACTCTTCAGTAGTGGGCATAGAGTACTCAAACATGGTTCGATCTGCTGGGATAGCTCTTTCTTCACGATTCGCCTCAACAACTGGTTGTCTTTCCATCATGTTTTTGTCTTCTGTTACAGCTGCAATAAAAAACTACTTCTTTAACCTGCGAGCTATTTTCTCAATTTCTAGATCAAAAGCCAAATCAGGACACTAAAATCGAGTAAGCATAAACAAAAATAAGAAGTAAAAAATTAATTAAAAGTAAAAATAAAATAAAATAAGAAATAAAAATAAGAATAAAACAAGGAATAAAAGAAAATGGCGTCTAAATTAACTAGAGTTTTTCGCTTCTAATATTACCAAACTTATTCCCCAGTAACGGTGCCAAAAACTTGGTACACGTAAAATACACTAAGAGCAAGTGCACTCTATCACCAAGTAATATAGGACTTGAGTCTCAGTTATCAATCCCACGAGGAATAAGTAGTAATTACTAGATTTGCAAAACTCTTCATTATCCAAACAATCAAAAGTATATGAATAAATTTAAAATAAAATCAAAATAACAAATAAAGAAAAGCAATGAGCAATCAAACAAAGAATAGATAATCAATGAGAAAGAGATTAGGGTGCAAGGTTCACTTGAATCCAATTATTCAAATTTTCTTTTATTTATGATGTAAGGTAATTCTTTTGCCAATATTCTCTTATTTACTATTGAATCCCAATGGTTATGGATGAAACAATATTCTATTCTTAAATTAAATCACCTATATGGTCATTTAGTTGAATTAATTAGGAATGCATTAAGCTTCAATTCAAGAGATGAATTAACATACCTATCAATTCTATTGGTAGGAAGAATTGGTGTTTGGTCATTCACCAATCTAATCCTAAGCTTACCATATAGATCCACTCATTGAATGCGGATGGTTACCGGTCAAACAATGAATTAATACATACCAAAAGTGATCAAGTTATGACAAGAATGCAAACAATATGATAAATCTTAAAGAAATTACTTTAATTAAATTAGAAATCAAACACAAATAATTAGGGAAACAAGATCCCCCATAGCCCTAGGTATAGGTTTAGCTCCTCATGTTCAATAAAAATAAACCCATATCAGAATACAAACTCATAGAAAGAAAACTAAAAAGAAAAAGGGACACTAAAAAAAAAGAGAAATCAAAACCACTTTAATGGAGATTATGATCTCTAAGCCTTCAAGAATTGATTCCTCCTTCAAGTCGTCCTCCAAGGCATACTACCACAAAACAACTCTCTTAAGATTGGGAATTTTTTGTGTAATGTACTCAGTGTGTTGAATTTAGTGTAACTTTCCTATTTTATTGAATTCCACGTCTGCTGTTACGCACTCAGCGCCTAGGCGCTCATTTCTGAGCGCTCAAGCGCTTAGTCACTTAAACCAGAATGTGCACTACTCCTCTTGTACGCTCAAGCGCTCCCCACCCAACGCTCAAGCACTAGGACACTAAATCATCGTTGTTGCATACGCTTTGGGCGCTTAGGCGCTCCAACACCAACGCTCAAACACTGGTCACTGTTGCAAAATTCTTCTTTTTTTTGCTCCTCTGTACGTCTAGTCTTCTCCAAGTGTAATTACTTGACAAAAACACACAAAACACTTAATAAAAACACAAACAAACAATACTAAAGTATATCAAAACTTACGAACAAAATTCAATAAAAATAAATAAAAAGAATATGAAAAACTAAGGAATTGAACCATAAAAATACGACATGTTGACGGTTCATCAATTGGCATAGGCAATGTTTGTTTGGTAACCAGTAATGGGACAAAGTTGACTTTGAAGAATATCAGACACTGTTCGCTCTTTGCTTACCGCAAGTGCACGGGTCACACTTGTAGTATCACTAGGAGTCAAATATCATTTCCACGAGGAAAAAAGTTAAATTAAGTGCTAAGTATAAACCAATAATTCAAGTACTTCTATTCAAGGACTTATAAATTAGAAAATTCATATATTTATTAATTATAAGAACTTAAAAACTATTAGATTGATGTGAGAGTTGATATTTCGAGAATAGGGATTCCTTTTTCACTTCCTATTTCAATTGATAACAAGTAATCCTTAGGAGCAATATAAATGAAATGGCTAGGTTAGCTTGGGAATCACAATTAGTTAAAAGCCTATGTCTAGGTTAATTTACCCTGCTTTCATTACCTAATTCACTATGTTTCCATGAGAACTAGAGTAAATCCACTCATTAAGATCTATTCCCAACTAATTACTATGCATGGTCAATAGGTATATTTCTATCCTATTAACGAATTATCGCATCCAACCCAATTGAATGAAATAGAACATGCATCAATTATACATATGATCTTAAACCCAAATTTTTATGTCTAGGTTCATTAGATTTAAACAAATCAATTAAAAGCTGATCAGACTATCAAAGCATTAAGCACTATATAATTGAACAAGGACCAAATCATGTATATAACTCAAAAGATTACAAGATTAATCAATATCCATAGGAAGATCCAAAGAAAAACCCTATAACAGCCTAGCCAGCCATGACAAACGAAAATATAACAAGAATAATTATAGTCACGGAGATGGAGATAAGAAAGGAGAAGAAAAGGGAAGAACAAAGCTTAAGGAGATGATCCTTCAAGCTTTAATCCTCCACCAAGGTGAAGAAAGCTTCCAATCTTAGCTATTTCCATTTCTTTTCTACCCAAAATCGTAACCCTAGCAGCTGTGTTCTATTTCTGATTGATCCCTCAGGAAAAACTAATAGAACAGTATTTATAGACAAAATTAACTTCTGCGTGTCGCGGCCCTCTTTTTTGCACGCCGCGGCCCTCTTCTTTTAGGTCACTAGGGCCGCGGCCCTCACTACATGTGCGCCACGGCCCTGAAGCCTCGGGTTGAAGTACTGGAATACTGTTGATGCACCAAGCGCCGCGGCTCTCTTAAGTGTGCGTCGCGGTCCTCTAAGCTGGTATGCTCCATAGGCTTTTCCACCCTATGTTGGGCATTTACTTGCATCAAATTATCCATTTTGAGCCCACTTACATTTAAGAATTCACCCAGTTAAGCATAAGTGCACAATCTACTTAATTCATCAATGAATTGGAAAGATTTTCTCAAAAGCAGAATGAAAAACATCAATCATGAAATTGAATGAAAATAAAGCCAAAGTCTTCCATTCATGCCTCAAAACAAGGACTAAGCAATCATAAAACACACATATAGGGGCAGAAATAACTACATTTCAAGGAGTTATCACACCCCCAAACCTAGATTTTTGCTAGTCCTCGAGCAAAACAAATTATTATCAGCATTCATCCAGCATCTAATCATGAATTTCATTTTCGCTTAACCTAATCTAGTGTTCAATGATTGTATGGGCCTCAAAGATTGCTCATGCATCATAATCAGCTTCACGCATGCACATCTTTAGCATGATAACATTCAAGGTCTCTTATCCAACAAATGACATCTCCCATAAGCATGCAAGCTAAACTTCTACTTTTCAGTTCATACACATCCGGATAAGTTTATAAGCATACAGGCATATGATTCACAAAATCCACAAGATTGCCATAAAAATCTCTCTCCACTAATGTAATTCATACACAAATGAGGATCAAAAGGGTCTTTCACAGCTTATAATGTAAGGCCAGGAATTATGGGATGAAGAACAAAGAGGAATGGATTTAACACAAACATTGAGAATCATACTCATACAATTTCAAGACATGAGCTCAATTAAAACTATTAGGGTATTCAAAATCAGAACTCCTTAGAACCATTCAATGTTTTTTGTAGTTAACTTTTCTTTTTCTTTTCTTTTGCTTTGCTTGTCTCTCTTCTTTTTCTTTTTATTTTTTATTTTTATTGAGCAAAGCAATGTTTTTCTTTTTGCAGATGGTTCTTCCAGGTTCATTATTGAACTTAATTTACACAATACCCCTAATTACTGAACTCACAACAAGAAATCATATGATGTGAACTCAACCAACAATGATGGTAAGATAATAAATGCGATGTTTTCACATGCATCAAGAACGGTTACATGGTATGGTATATGTAGGTGATAAAAGAAATAAGGCCAGCATATATATAGCTTCAAAGGGGGACTTAAGGATATGATCATGTCAAGGTAAGCTTTTTAAGGCTCAATCGGTCCAAACAATGCATTATCATTTCCTCAATCATGCATAATCTAGGATTTCGCTTCAAGAGAGTTTCAAAATAATATTACAGAAAAACAAAATCTATACAAGTACTTCCCATAAACATTTTCTAAACATGCATACAACTCATTTTCAAGCTACACAAGCATACAAGTGGGAAACAAAACCATGCATATGAAGAGAACAACAATGATTCTCATGCTTCAAAATCGCGCAAGGTTTCGCTAAGAGAGGCAAATTGCAACATTCATATCATCGGACAATCATTGCCACACTAGTCATTTGCGTAAGCCATTAATTTCATCTAAACAATCAAGCAAAACCTATGTTGTGCACATTGTATCAAAAAAAATTTTATCATGTGCACTTCATATATACCAAAAGAAATTATCTGCACTATGATTAGCATGTATGAACAAAGCAGTTATAAACAGTTATATAATTAAAAACCAAAAGCAGTTATAGACACCCCCTAAACCTGAGGGAAACAGTGTCCTCACTGTACATAGTATGAGCAAATTTACAACAAAAATAAAAGGAAAGATGCCCTGTGTGCATCAGATGATATCTTTATCAGAAGAAGTCGCCTCCTCAGCATCTTCATCATGATCAAAATCCTGCAATGGTTGAGATAGGCCAGCCACTGCGACGGGTGGGAATTGGGGCACAGGGTAGTGATCCATGGGGAAGCCTGACTGTTGAGCCATCCACCTCTGGGTCTGAATAATATAGGCAAGCCAGGCATCAACAGAGGCGCGCCATGCAACATCAGGGTCAGGAGCTGAACTAGATGCCTTAGGAGTCTATCGCTATCACCGAGGTCGCGGAGGCGCAGGAGCAGCAGCTGGAGCAGGAGTAGGCTGTGCTCCCAACCGCTCAATAATGGAGTCGGTGATAGGCTGTTTCACCTCAGATAACTCCTCATGAGGCTCCCAAGTAACATGTGCAGCCTGGCAAAGCTCCTGAATGAGGGAAGGGAAGTACAAAGTCTGGGCCTCCTCGACCACTCTCCGAATCTGGGAATGGATGACCTGAGCCACATCAATGTGGTGGCGCTCGAGGATAGCATAAAGAAGGATCGCTCGGTCCTGAGTAACCTGGGACATGTTCCTAGAAGGAGTGAGGCGGTGAAAGATAAAATGATATCACACCTTGGCCTCGGGGGTCAAGCAGCGCCGAGGAAATAAACGAGGTTGCTGAGTCTCCACCGTTAAGGTCCAAGGTACAGGGAGAGACTCCGGACTACAAATGCGAGCAGTTACAACAGTGAGGTCAATCCCCTCCTCCGGCTCCCATCGCATAAACTGCTCATAATCATATATCTCAAGTGCCTGGTCCAACCCCAGAATGCGCCCGATATCATCAGGGGAGTAAGAGACAGTGCGAGTGCGCACCCGCGCAGTAGTGTGGCTGGCCGAGAAAGCGGCATTCGCATAGAATTCACAAACAACTGGCAGAACAGCAGCCTCAGGATGAACAGTAAACCTCTGCCAGTGATGATGAGTGATGAGGTCCTGGATATCGTGGTGGATTCCCTGAGTAAAATCGAAGCCTCGCTCAGGAATAACTGGTTTTTTCACCAGGATGCTATACCGCTCAGCCGCCTCAGCTGAAATAAACCTTTGCCTATCAAAAACAAGAGGAAAAGGTTCCCTTTGTGGCCTACTGCTGGAAGCCCTGCGCCTGGAAGTCATAATGTAGCTTACAGGGTACCTAACCTTGCAAAAAGAATGCTTAAAATTAGAAAATAGAAATGATAAGGGAAAGAAGAACATAGAGCAAGGTAAAAAAAAAAACTTATGAATAATGCTATAATGAAGCAAATAGGGCCACCCAACACAACAAAAAGTGGAAAAAACCATTTCTGGGCATTCTGAGTGAGAGGGTCGCGGCCCCCAAAGGTCACGGCCGCGACGCGCAAGCCCAAAAACGTAGAAATGGCTACCCTGTTCCATGGCTACTCTAAACAGTTTAAATAACACAAATCAACAAATAACAATAAACAAACAACCTACATTATAAAAGATTGCTCACTTATTAACTAAAATCTAGCTCCTACAATTGAGAAATATACAGAAATAGAAGAAAATGCATAAAAACAAATGGTAAAAAGGGTTAGTTCTTGTTACCTCATGGAGAAAATGAGAATGGGGATGAAATGGAGCTTAAATTCCACCTGGAGAGGAAGAGAAATGGGGAAGAGGAAGAGAGAATCCGAGAGAGGGAAAGGGAAAGTGACAGAAATGGGAGGGGAGGCTGATTTAACATGAAAGGCTGGAATTATAAAGGAGAACTTGCTGGCCTTCAATAAATCTTCTCTGGACTATTGTCTTGTCATGCCAATATTTGACCTTCTCCTTGTATACTTTTGCATTCTCATAGGCTTATAGCCTAAATTCGTCTAGCTCATTGAGTTGCAAAAGTCTATTCTCATCGGCAGCTTGTAAATTGAAGTTGAGTTGTTTTATTGCCTAATAAGCACTATGCTCAAGCTCAACCGGTAGGTGGCATGCTTTCTCGAATACCATCTTATACGGAGACATCCCAATGGGGCCCTTATAAGCAGTACTATAAGCCCACAGTGTGTCATCTAACTTCCTTGACCAATCCTTTCTAGTTGGACACACTGTCTTCTCTAAGATCTGCTTTATTTCGCAGTTAGAGACTTCTGCTTGCCCACTTGTCTGTGGGTGATAGGCAGTGGTGACTCGATGCTTCACACCATACTTGCCTAAGAGAGCTTCAAAGTACTTGTTACAAAAATGTGACTCTCCGTCACTAATGATGGCCCTAGGTGTTCCAAACCTGGTGAAGATTTGTTTCTTCATAAAGCCAATTACTACCTTTGAATCATTGGTAGGAAATACGCATGCCTTCACCCATTTGGACACGTAGTCCACAGCCACAAGTATGTATTGATTCCCAAAGGAGGGAATAAAGGGGCTCATGAAGTCAATTCCCCACACATCAAAGATCTCAACTTCGAAAATAAAGTTAAGAGGTATCTCATTTCTTCTGGAAATGTTTCCAGATTTCTGGCACCGATCACATCGTTGCACATGCAAATTTGTATTCTTAAATATCGTTGGCTAATAAATGCCATATTGGAGCACCTTCGCTGCAGTCCTAACACAACTGTAATGTCCACCGTACGGAGAAGTATGACATTCATTCAGGATTTGCTCTACTTCCTCCATGGGTACACATCTCCTCAACATCTGATCAGAGCACTGCTTAAACAAAAATGGCTCATCCCAAATGTAGTGCCTGACATCGTACAAGAATTTCTTCTTCTGATGAGAGGTTAAATCAAGCGGTAGCACTCCACTCACAATATAATTCACCATGTCTGCATACCATGGACAGGATTTAGTGGTGGCTACAAACAACTGCTCATCCGAAAATGTTTCCCTGATTATGATCGGTTCAACTTGGGTTTCTTCATTCTCAAGTCTTGAAAGGTGGTCTGCCACTTGATTTTTCGCACCTTTCTGATCCCTAATCTCCAGATCAAACTCTTGTAGAAGCAAAACCCACCTAATTAATCGAGGTTTTGCATCTTTCTTGCTCACTAAATACTTTATGGCAGAGTGATCTGTATACACTATCACTTTGGTCCCTACCAAATAAGCTCTGAACTTGTGAAATGCAAACACGACTGCCAATAACTCTTTCTCTGTTGTTGTGTAGTTCAGTTGGGCATCGTTAAGTGTCTTACTCACATAATATATGGAGCGAAACACCTTATCCTTTCTGTGGAAATAAGTTTGCCCCAAATGATTTTATATGTTAAGTTTTGATGATGACAAATACATGATAAAAAGAATACTTTACTTATGTTCTTTGTTGCATCCTATATAGAGCATATCCATTAGTAATTGATGAATATCTTATTTGGATGTGTTTATAAAAGTTTTATATGCATGTTAAACTAACTAAAGTTATACATTTATGAATCATGCATATAAAGATATTGAATTATGATTTTGGACTAACTATACTTGTTTAAGTGAGCAATACTTTGTAAGATAGTCCAAGTACCAAGAGTAAGCATTGCAACAAGAAAGCAAAAGATCTTAATTAAGCTCAACACAAGGAGAATGTGAATGCCTACTTCATGAAGGTATTGATAACATCAAAGTCATGTCAAAGACCAAGTCCAAAGGAAGATTAAATGGTATAACGTTTAGGACTTAGGGTCTTTATGTAAGAAGCCTTATGGATATCTCAAATATGTTTTTCAAATCTTTACAAATGGTTTTCACATGTTAAAGTGTCCAACAAATAAGTTTTGAAAAGCTAGTTATGGTAATAGTTCAAATCTATGAAAAATAGCCAAGTTTGAGTTTCGCAAAACTGACCTTTGGTCACTCTTTTGATCATATCTTTCAAAATACCTTGATTTTTGTTTTGAAACTTATTTCATTTGAAAATAGACTCAAAGATCTTTCCAATGACTGGTCATTTGCTTTAAACGGATAAGAAATGAAGAAGTTATGACCATTTAAAGTCAGTTTTCAAAATCAGAGTGGTCTATTCGAATAACTTTGAAGGTATTCGAATACCATCCTTCTAAACAGCTTTTTAAATGTGTTTAAAATAGAGGTATTCGAATACCTCCTTGTGGTATTCTAATAACCTGCTTCTAAACTGTTTTATGAGAAAACAAAAACAGTGGTATTTGAATACCTCCTTGTGGTATTCGAATAACCTGAGTCTAAATTGTTTTTTATGAGAATTGGAACAGTGGTATTCGAATACTCCATGATGGTATTCGAATAACCCATGAGAACTTTGTTTCGTTTTTGAATTCATACGTAAATGAATTAGCATTTATTATCACATTAATTTCCTCAAATGGCTATTTCTGCTCAAAGGCTCTATAAATAGAGATCTTGACTCACGTCTGAAACACACGAAATTTTTGAAATTATTTTGGTTGTGCTAAAACACTGTTTACATAATTCTCTCTTTTTCTCTGTGCTCTTTTAGTAAAATTCTGAGATATCCTTAAAGAGCTTCATAGAGCTTCAATTTGTATTATTTGCTCTAAGTGAGAGTTTCTCTTCATCTATATTTTTGTTCTTCTATATTGAGGGTGAGGTATCCTTCAAGGTTTGTAAAGGGGGTGAGGTATCCCTCTAAGGTTTGTGTAAGGGTGAGGTATCCCTGCAGGCTGAGACTTTAGCACAAGGGTAGAGTTTTCCTGTGTGTGAAAAGTGCTCTTTTATGTTACAGTTGCAAGCACCTATTGAAGCTTGTATACATAGTGAAAAATCTCGAATTGTTTTCGAGGACTGGACGTAGACCACAAGTGGGTTAGTGGTCGAACCAGGATAAATATCGTGTCTGCTTCTCTCTTCTCAATCTCTTTATTTTACACAATTTTATATTATTGTACATTTATTTATTTGCTGTTCTTAAAGCTTTTATACTTCATCTTGCAATTCTTTCTCTTTTATTTAATAGCTTAAATATTTGTGAGCATTTGTGAAAAGTTTTTTAATACCCAATTTACCCCCCCTCTTGGGTAATGGTTGCCATGCCTAACAAGTGGTATCAGAGTTTCGTGCTCTGGTGAAAGCTTAACCGCTTAGATTTAAAGATCCTTGTCTATTGGCAACCTTGAAAGTTTTCAAAATGGAAAGTTTTGAAATTGATAAACCACCATTCTTTGATGGTGTGCATTTTGTTTATTGGAAAACTAGAATAGAGTTTTATATGCAATCTATTGATTTGGATTTGTGGGATATTGTGCAAAATGAATTTACTTACAAATCAAAACAAACTTGGAATAGTTTTCACAAAAAATGTTTTTCTTTGAATATTAGAGCTATGCAAATTTTGAGAAGTAGTTTGAATGATGATGCTTATGCTAAATTTAAAAATTGCTCTAGTGCTAAAGATATATGGGATGCTCTTGATGCTATTTATCTTGCTAACAATGATTTTGTGTATAAACTTGTATATAGAAAGTAAGAAGAGCAAACGTCATTGAAGGAAGCTTGTCATGAAAAATATCCTCAAAGAGATACTCAAACTATTGAAGGGAGCCAAATGCCACTTGGTGACAATGATGCTCAATTTGCAGAAAAGGCAAAGTAAAACAAAATTGATGAGGAAGAATGTGATTCTCTTAAAGAGGCAAGTACCTCAGAAATTGAGACCACTTCCTATATGGCTAAAAAGGACTTTGAGGTAAATAATTCTAAACTAAATTATAGTCCTTCTTATGATGAGTTACAATGTGCATATAATGAATTGTATGTTGGTTTGTTGAATTTAGAAAAGAAAAACTTATCGTGTTTGGAAAATATTTCCTTTATTGAAAGTAAAATTGAAATTTTGAAAAATGAATATATTTTTCTGAATGAGGAAATGTCTTTAAAATGTGAAATCTCAACTTATTGTGAAAAGTACATTAATTTAAAAAATCAAGTTGAGGACTTATATTTTGAATTTACTAAAGCAAATGGTTGTAATTGCTTAAATTCTATGCTTGTCAATGAAGATAAAATTGATATTATTTCACATAAAAAATCAAGCAAGGCTTATGACAAAAATAGTATAGAATGTAATAACAACAAAAGGCTTAAGTTTTTCAAAGATGATCTTCAAAAGACCAAGCCATCATTAAATTCAATTGTTTGTAATTTCTGTGGTCATCTAGGACATATTTCTCATTTATGCAATTATAGAAGAAATTCTTATATGAGAAATTGTATGGTATGGGTTCCCAAAAATCCTAAAGGCCCTAATACTAACATTCAAGGACCCAAAATGAAGTGGCTACCAAAGTGTCCTCCTAGTGATTCAATTATGCAGAATATTTCTCAAAAGGATAGACGAATTGGTCAAAAGAAAGAGGAATCATCAAGGAGATTACTTCCAAATCCTAATGGTAGAAACTTTGGTCAAAGAAGGAAGATGACTTCAACCAAAGCTTCTCAAGTACAAAATATAGAGCTTGTAAAGTTTAAGACTCCAAAAGAGAAGCAATGGGTAAGAAAAAATATTTCCTTGATTACCAAGGCCAAGGTATCAAAAGCTTTTACCTCTTATGTACACTCACATGCAAAGTCAATAAATTTGAGGTATATTTCTTATAGGCCTTAAGTGATTAATAGAATCATGTGTACTTGATAAATTTTGAATATTATGTTTAACACATGATTATGTTCATTCTTATTATATCATAGTTCATTAAGTTGTTATATATCTTAGTACATAAGGGTCTATAATGCCTATGCTTTAAAATTGTCTATATATCATGAAAGCAAGCATATTATCGGCTTTGTGCTTATTGGTAATTAGTTATTTAACTTGTGCTTAATTTACATACTATAAAAAAATTGATCTTTATGAGAGCATGATAGATTAATGTTCAAAAACTAACACACAAGGACTCAAAAAAATTTGGGTTCCAAAAGTAAAAAAAAAATTAAGTGTGTTGTAGGTGTGTTTGAAGGCCAAAAACTCACTTTGGCATCTTGAAAGTGCTGCTCCAAGTACAATGACCAAAAATAATTTCAAGCTCTTTTTCTTGTCTCTATGAAGCATAGACTTGCAATCCTTGGATAAGTGAAACTTGTGTTATGCTTTTCTAGCCTTATGTCTTAAACATGTTTCTACACGTTAATATTGTAGATAAAAGTATGCTCATTGTTTGAAATGACATGATTGATGATAATATCCTTGAGCATGAGTTTTTGTTTAATCATGACTTAAAATGAATATTTGTGTTAGATGGTTTTATCTTGTTTTATCCCTTTCTAACATAATCCTTGGTTATTTCAAAATGTTTTTGTAAGAATCAAGTATTTGGTTTGATTGTCATGAATGCATGTTAAAATGAGTGCTAAATTGCTTGGTTGTTTTTAATCTTTGCAATTATTATTTGAAAATCTTTCTGCATATTAATATGCTAGATAAAGTATACTCCTTACTTGAAATGACATGTCTGATGAGAATATCCTTAAGCTTGAGTTTTTTTTTTATCAATCATACATATAATTAAATATTTGAATTTATTGCTTAATTTTGATTTCATCCTTCTTGAATTATTATTGACTTGAGCGTCGAAGTTATCCCGAAACTATTTTTACAGGTACTCCATCAAAAGGTAAGCTTTCGTTTCTCAAAATGCAAATCCTAGACATAATATATATGCTTTATTGTTTAAGTTATTCAAATACCTCCATATGGTATTCAAATACCATTGCTATTATACGTGCAAACTTGTGTTTTTCTGATAAGGCTATTCGAATAACTAAGTAGTCATTCGAATACCCTGAGACTTATCTTTTTTAGTTTTTCTCACACTGCTCTGGAGTATTCGAATACCTGTAAGATATTCGAATACTTGCTCTTCTTGCCTTGTCTTCTTTTTGTGAGTATTCGAATACTGTAAAAAGTATTCGAATACCATAGACTGGCAGCCAAGCTAATTTGGCCCATCTATTCGAATACCTGGGTAGGTATTCGAATACCTTCTATCAGAAGGGTGCGTCCTTTAGTCTTTCCTAATCGTTCTATTCGAATACATCTCATGGTATTCGAATAAAATCTGTTAAAGGCCACAACGCTTGGCTTTCCCTGCTGCTGCTGCTGTTATTCCTGCCCCTGCTTTATTTAAAAGGTTTTGCTACATTTGTTGTTGTACATATTGCATAGCATTAATAATCAATATATGCTAAAATTCTTTGTCTGTTTTGTCTAAAAATATGCACTTTATGAAATGCAAATGCTTAACCAAATGTAATTGGCTATTCTTTTGATGATTATATGTACTTAGCTAAATTGATCAATGAAGTGAAACATCTTTTGCCCTTGTGAACTCATTTGTTGTTTTATTTTTTTGAATGCTTATTTGCTTATGAGTTTGGCATAATGACTAAATACTATGGATCCAAAATTAATGGATACCAAAGAAAGTACTTTGAATTATTTTGTAGGGTGTCAACTACCTCAAGCAAGCATTTAAATGGAATAAATTCATTCAACTTGAGGATAGTAAAGTTTAAAAGGATTCAACTTTTAAAAGAAGGTGCAAAGAATCTCTATTCCCTCATGAAAACTTGAACCTTGGAAGTTAGAGTCACCTACAAAAACTCAAAGAGTACACTTTTGGCGACATCAATATCTTATCCTTATTTATACTTTTAATTTAATATCATGTGATATTTGGAGAAATAAAAAGTTGTTTTTATGCCTTTATATGTCTTACATGATCATTATTTGCCTAAAAATGTCTAAATAAGTTTTGATGATGATCATATGTTTCTTGATAAACTTGTGATGCGTGAAATCCGCAAGTGTACGGTTTCGTCGTCAAGTAATAAAAGATCGAATCCACAGGGACTGTGTGTATGAATACCAATTAATTAATTAACTTAATTAAATTAAACAAGAGAAAATATGATTGTTGATTGATAAGAACTTAGTAACAAAATAATTAAATAAAAATTAGGAAAACAGAATTTAGAATAAAAACAGTAAGTTATCAAGAATGGGGTTTTCAGAATTAAGAAAGCTTCCAAGATTGGGATACCACAATGATACAAGATAAATCCTAATTGACAACCCTTTTATTAAATCTGAAATTCAATTGAAGGTGAGTTACCCAAAATTAGTTAATGTTCTCTTTCAAGATACAAGATCCGTGCCCAATTAAACCAATTCCTACTTTCGTGGTAATTGAATTTAAATTGAACCCATTACGCTTTGTGGTAATTCATTGATTCCTCGAAAGGCTAAAACTACTTTCGTGATTTAGACCTTAAGTTCAATTCTAATGGTTCCAACACTTAGGTTCACCTCTCAGTACGTCCCTAAATGCCTATGAGATGCAAATAAGTGGCCAACAGATTCACATGAATAAAAGCAATAAGAATTGAATCAATGAACAATCAAGATTAATAAAAGGGGAAACAACGTCAATTCATCATTATCAATGTATCAAAGGGCATTGCCCAATCCTAGAAACAAAAGTAATTACTCAGACATAGAGAAGAAGGAAACAGAAATCAAACTTAAAAACATCCCAAACCCGTAACAATGGAAGACGAAGGGAGAAAGATGATGAAACCAAGCCTCCTTTGTGCCTCTTTGAGAACAAGGATTTGAATCAAAACTAGAATCCCCTCATAGCAATCAGAACATCTATTTATAGCCTAGGGTTTTTATGGGTTAAAAACCCCAAAAGAAATAAAAACAAAAACTAAAATCTGCTGCGCGCCCGAACCACGGCCGTGGTGGCCACCACGGCCAGGCCATGGTTGGTTCTGAGTTGGAGAATTGCTGCTGCGCGCCCCGAACCACGGCCGTTGTGGCCACCACGGCCAGGCCGTGGTTGGTTCTGGAATGGCCTTCCAAGCTCAATATGACCCATTAGACCTCCGAATCTGGAAAAGTGCTCAACATGAAAGTTGTAGATTTGGATCTTAGCTATCAAATATCAAAATTTCAGCTCATTTGACAACTTGTAGCTAGAGATATGTCATGAATAGTATACAAAGGTCAAGCTGTCAGGATCAGCACCCTAGTTCTTGCTTCAACTCCAATTTGAGTTATCCAAACGTGTGATTGGGCCTTTGAGGTCTTCATAAAAGTTGTAGATAATTGTCTTATCTTTCCCTAAATTAGTTCCATAAAGCTCCAACTTCAATCATGCAAGCTTCCATTCATTCCAAGGCCAATTTAGCACCAATCCTACACAATAACACCACAAACACCGCAGTTATCCGAACTAAGGAAAAACAAACCAAAAAGGCAAACTAAAATGCCTAAGAATGCATGCAAAACAAGAACAAAACATGATGTTATTTCACACACATCAAATCCCCCCAAGCTTAAGACTTTGCTTGTCCCCAAGCAATAACTAATGCCAAACCAAGAAGCGGAATCAAGAGACAATAATGAATTAGGAACCCGAGAAAACAATATCCAAGCAATAGGCTAAGGCAAACAAAGAATCTGAGAGGTAATCAAAGTCAAGTCCAATTAGAGGCTAAGTTCTCAGAAATCATGCATCCTTACTGATTGAATCAAGTTCACTCCACTAACCACACTCAAAGTGTTTAAGGGTGAAAACAATACGCTCAAAATCCTTCAAAGAAAATGCACTTCCATATGCTTGATAAGAAACCAGATTTTCACTAATAATCAGCATGCATGCAAGAATCAAAAGGTCTTTCAAGGGTTGTAATGGGGCCATGGGAATGATGATAGGTAAGGAAGAGAAAGGAAGGTATACACAAAGGCTCATCAAGATTTTCAATAAATACAAGAAATCCAATAGAACAAAAATGGAGCAAAGATAATCTTTCAATCTAAAACATAACTCCACATTTCAAAGAATTTTCTTCCTTACTTTTCTTTCTCCTCTTTCTCCTCTTTTTCAAGCTTTCATCTCATGGTGTTTCTTTTGTTTTCCTTTTCTCTTTTTCTCTTTTTTTATTTTTTTTTCTTTTTTGAGAAAGAGGAAGCTCAAATACATATAATTTCCAACACATCTTTACACAATTTTCAAATCCAAATTGCTCCATTTAATATTCTAAATGATTACTAACAATGTATCATCATAGGCATCAAGAAAAACAATTATGCAATAGGCTCAAAATGGACAACTAGTGGATGAAAGTGTAACAAATTCGAAGGCCGAAAAATACCTAAGATGCCCTAATCATATTCAAGCATGCAACCAAAATTTTCGCCTCAAAAAGGTTTCAAATCAAGTTCTAGAGCACAAGATCAATGAGGAATATCACTCAACACAAAGAATGGGAACAAAATCATATAGTGCATATATCCCATACAGGCTCAAACTCACATTTAGAGGTTTAAAAATTCAATAAGAAGCATAAATTCAGAGAACATATGCTAATTATCAATTATCAAAAGATCACCTCTACTATCAATAAAAACAATGCCTGTAGCCAATCACAAGAATCAACAAATTGGGTTCCAAATCAATACTATCTCAAAATCCTCAAAAGTGAGGGGCACAAGTTCAACCAAAAACCCAAGAGATATGATGGTGTGAAAATGCAACATGAAAATGCAATGCAAAACAAGACATGAGAATGCATGAAACTAATGAGAATGAAAATAAGAAAATGAAAATGAAAATACCCCCCAAGCTTAGAACTTACATTGTCCCCAATGTAAAAATCTAAAACAAGAGAATGGATAAAAGAAAAGAACTCACTGCGGTGGTGGAAAAACTTCTGGTGTTCAATCCATGGCCATGGAATTTTCCATGGGTTTGGTGTGGAACCTTCTGACTTCACTCTTCTTCTAATTTGAGCTTAAAAAAAAAAAGGTCAAACCTAAACAAAATCCAAAAGACAAACATCAAAACAACAATCTAACACACAAAATCAAAAGAATAAAAATAAAAATAAAAAGGAAAAACAAAAACAAAGAAACTTGGGTTGCCTCCCAAGAAGCGCTTGTTTAAAGTCATTAGCTTGACTTTGGTCTGGTTTCTGTGCTCAGGTGACGTCAACGGAGTAGTGCTCAGTCCCTACTCCTTCAAAGTGTTTCACTCTCTGGCCATTTATCATGAAAGGCTTATGGCCTTCCTTCTTCACCTCAAGCACACCGTAGGATAAAACTCAAACAATCTCGTATGGTCCAGACCATTTCGACCATAACTTACTAGGACAGAAATGTAGAAGCGAGTTATTAACAAGAACTTTATCCCCGATTTTAAATTCACGCTTCTTAGGTCCTTCCTTGCAGGGCATAGCATCAGTTACTGATTCTTGTATACCTGAAAGCACAACACTATCCACAACTTTAGTAGCATCAATGCGATTACATGAATTTAAAGAATTAGAATTATTTTCAAATTTAAAAACATCAAAAACTACTTCCTCATCATTCAATCGCAAAGTCAATTTTCCTTCATGGACATCAATGATCGCCCGTCCAGTGGCAAGGAATGGGCGCCCAAGTATGATCGGCATTGTAGCATCAGCTTCCATATCAAGCACAACAAAATCCACAGGCATATAAAATTTACCAACCTTAATGGGAATATCCTCCAAGATGCCTACGGGGTACTTGACTGACCGATCCGCCAATTGAAGTGAGATTGTTGTGGGTTTCAGCTCACCCACTTCCAACTTTTTACACACAGAAAGGGGCATAAGACTAACACTAGCCCCCAAATCACACAGAGCTTTATCAAAACTGGTATTCCTAATCAAGCAAGGAATAGAGAAGTTGCCAGATCTTTGAGTTTAGGAGGCAACTTATTTTGAATTAAAGCGCTACACTCCTCAGTTAACGCTACTGTCTCATATTCCTCAAGCTTCCTCTTATTAGACAAAATGTCCTTAAGAAATTTAGCATATGTAGGCATTTGTTGCAACGCCTCAGTGAAAGGTACATTAATGTACAACTTCTTAAGGACCTCAAGAAACTTCCCAAACTGCTTGTCTAGCTTGGCCTTGGCCAATCTTTGAGGAAAGGGCACTGGGGGTTGGTAAGGTTCAGGGGGTACATACTTAGACACTTTCTCATTTGTTTCCTCCTCACCTAAGGGCTGTGTCCTAGTCTCTTTTTCCTCAGTCCTCTCATCTTTGTCATTCTCCCCCTTACCCTTGGGATTCTCTAACTTCTTTCCACTTCTTAAACTTACAGCCTTACAATGTTCATTAGGATTTATTTCAGGCTGTCCTGGAAATTTCCCGTGTGGTCTATGTGAAGAGCTAGCTTGTTGGGTAATCTGGGTTTCCAACATCTTATTATGAATGGCCAAATTGTCAACCTTAGCTGACAACTCTCTAATGACCTCACTAACAACTTGACCATGGTGCCTAAACTCTTCATTTTGCTTGGTTTGACTCTCTACAAAATTTTCAAGGAGAGTTTCGAGTTTAGACTTTTGTACCTGGGGGAATCCAATAGAGGGTTGAGCACTACCTTGTCCAGCTTGATTTTGATTGTTCCGATAGGAGAAGTTAGGATGAGACCTCCAACCGGGATTGTAAGTTTGTGAATATGGATCATTGCGCCCTTTCTGGGATGTCATAGAAGTTATGGCATGATTCCATTTGTTCCACCGAAGTGCCTTGTGAGGAACCATTTTCACTTGGCAAATCCGCACTCATATGTCCCTGTACTCCACAAATCTCACAAAAGATGTTAGCAAAGACTTATGGCATTAGCACTAGCTTTTTCAAGCTTATCAAAACATTTATTCAATGAGTCAAACTTAGCCATAATTAAACTAACACCATCCACCTCAAACTTACCTTCCGAGAGCTTTCTCGAGTTGTTACCTCTTTCACTGGCCCATTGGTGATGATTTGAGGCAACACTCTCTATTATCTCATAGGCCTCTGTCAGCCTCCTGTTCATCAAAGCTCCACCAACTGTGAGTCAAGAGACACCTTCGAAGAATATTCTAATCCATTATAGAAGGTGTGAACAATCAACCACTTCTCTAACCTGTGGTGTGGGCAAGCTTCCAGCAAAGCCTTATATCTATCCCAAGCTTCTGACAATGACTCTCCGTCTCTTTGAACAAAGCTTGTGATTTGAGTTCGAAGATGTGCAGTCTTGGAAGGAGGGAAGAACTTATTCAAGAATGCTTGCTCCAACTGATTCCATGTTGTTAATGTATCGGTGGGGACCGATTTCAACCAAGCTCTAGCCTTGTCCCTTAATGATAATGGAAACAATCGGAGGCGAATGGCATCAACGAGGCACCTTCAATTTTGAGAGTCTCACAAATTCTAAGAACATCTCCACATGATCATTTGGGTCCTCCGAGGTAAACCTCCAAATTGGTTCCCGCCTTATCATAGACAGTAAGGCAGGAGGTATGGTGAAGTGCCTAGCTTCAATGTCTGGCCTAGCAATCCCAGATCGCAAACCCCGAGCATTAGGGGCTGCATACTCCTTTAAAGGTCTATTATCTTCAGCTGCTGCCATGACAAGTGTTGGTTCAAATATTTCTCCTACTCTTTGCCTTCGTTGTCTTCTCCTTCGATGCAATGTTCTTTCAATTTCAGGATTTGCTTCAATAAGAGTCCTGAAATGTCTAGCACTTCGCATAAACAAGAAATAAGTTACGTGCAGAGAGCCAAAGAGAAATCAAGAACATAAGAACTAAATAAAAGAAAAAAAAAGGTTTAAAATAATTAAATTAAAAATTAAATTAATATTCAAGAAAAACACAACACCCGACAAGAATCGGCGCCAAAAACTTGATGCGTGAAATCCGCAAGTGTACGGTTTTCGTCGTCAAGTAATAAAGATCGAATCCACAGGGACTGTGTGTATGAATACCAATTAATTAATTAACTTAATTAAATTAAACAAGAGAAAATATGATTGTTGATTGATAAGAACTTAGTAACAAAATAATTAAATAAAAATTAGGAAAACAGAATTTAGAATAAAAACAATAAGTTATCAAGAATGGGGTTTTCAGAATTAAGAAAGCTTCCAAGATTGGGATACCACAATGATATAAGATAAATCCTAATTGACAACCCTTTTATTAAATCTGAAATTCAATTGAAGGTGAGTTACCCAAAATTAGTTAATGTTCTCTTTCAAGATACAAGATCCGTGCCCAATTAAACCAATTCCTACTTTCGTGGTAATTGAATTTAAATTGAACCCATTACGCTTTGTGGTAATTCATTGATTCCTCGAAAGGCTAAAACTACTTTCGTGATTTAGACCTTAAGTTCAATTCTAATGGTTCCAACACTTAGGTTCACCTCTCAGTACGTCCCTAAATGCCTATGAGATGCAAATAAGTGGCCAACAGATTCACATGAATAAAAGCAATAAGAATTGAATCAATGAACAATCAAGATTAATAAAAGGGAAACAACGTCAATTCATCATTATCAATGTATCAAAGGGCATTGCCCAATCCTAGAAACAAAAGTAATTACTCAGACATAGAGAAGAAGGAAACAGAAATCAAACTTAAAAACATCCCAAACCCGTAACAATGGAAGACGAAGGGAGAAAGATGATGAAACCAAGCCTCCTTTGTGCCTCTTTGAGAACAAGGATTTGAATCAAAACTAGAATCCCCTCATAGCAATCAGAACATCTATTTATAGCCTAGGGTTTTTATGGGTTAAAAACCCCCAAAAGAAATAAAAATAGAAAACTAAAATCTGCTGCGCGCCCCGAACCACGGCCGTGGTGGCCACCACGGCCAGGCCATGGTTGGTTCTGAGTTGGAGAATTGCTGCTGTGCGCCCCGAACCACGGTCGTGGTGGCCACCACGGCCAGGCCGTGGTTGGTTCTGGAATGGCCTTCCAAGCTCAATATGACCCATTAGACCTCCGAATCTGGAAAAGTGCTCAACATGAAAGTTATAGATTTGGATCTTAGCTATCAAACATCAAAATTTCAGCTCATTTGACAACTTGTAGCTAGAGATATGTCATGAATAGTATACAAAGGTCAAGCTGTCAGGATCAGCACCCTAGTTCTTGCTTCAACTCCAATTTGAGTTATCCAAACGTGTGATTGGGCCTTTGAGGTCTTCATAAAAGTTGTAGATAATTGTCTTATCTTTCCCTAAATTAGTTCCATAAAGCTCCAACTTCAATCATGCAAGCTTCCATTCATTCCAAGGCCAATTTAGCACCAATCCTACACAATAACACCACAAACACCGCAGTTATCCGAACTAAGGAAAAACAAACCAAAAAGGCAAACTAAAATGCCTAAGAATGCATGCAAAACAAGAACAAAACATGATGTTATTTCACACACATCAACTTGAATCATGCCTTAAAAATGCTTAAACTATTTTTTTGGATTCAAGTGCATATGTGCTTCATGCATTCTTGTTAGAGCTAACATTGCATGGTTGATAATGTGATACATGCTTTAAAATTATATATCAACCTGAATTATGCTTATAAATGAGCTTACATGATATTTAATGCTAACCTATGTTTTAAAGGACCTTTAAAGTTAGCTTTGCAAGTCTCTCTATATGTTTCAAATATAGCCATCAGTTTATGTACATACAAGCATATATGGATAAATGAGAAAAACTAAACGGAATTCAAATGAAGAAGAAGATAAAAAAGACTTTCTTCTAGTGCAATGGAATGGAGAATTCAAAGGAAGAAAGCTCAAAGTTAAAGGACCAATAAAGAAGAATCATCACTCTTTATCTAACTCAATAAGTATCTCTATCCCTTAGCTTTTGTGGTATTCTATATGGTATGAATCATATGATACTTGTTGATAAATTGATCTTAAAATGATTAGATGTTTTCCTTATATGAGAAGTATGCTTAGCTTTGACAAAGTACTTAATTAGATATTAACTTGCTTATTTGTCATTACATTTAGGGTGGATGATATTAGTTCTATACATGCTTTGATCCCTATAGCATATTCCATCAAGGAGATGCACTTATGTTCTTTTAACTTGGATTGATCTGTCTCAATGAATATGTGTTTTTTTTATATAAAACATCTCTACCTTTCTAAAATGCTTTTGAAAATATAATGTGCTCTTGTCAAATTCTTTTTGAAAAGGGGAGAAGTTTTAAAATGCCTTTTTTGTTTGAGGATTTAAGAAGATGTATATCTATCTTGCTTTTCTTTAAGGTGATGTGTTTACATAGTCTTCGCATACATATTTCCTTTATCTATTATTTTGATAATATGCATATTTTGAGGGAGAGCCTAGCACTTAAACTGTTGTTTATATCTTTTGGCTTACATCCTTGTTTGATTACATAAAGTATTTTATTATCATCATAAGCTGAATGTTGATATACAAAAATATTACAAGCATTGCATGAATAATCTTCTATAGCATATTTGTTTCATCTCTCTATTCTTGAATCATATGTAGAATTTATAAGAGGGAGAAAATATTTTTTTTCCTTTCTAAGCCTTTTTGTTGATGTCAAATAGGGGGAGTGAAAATTAGAAAGAAAAATATATTCTTACTCTCATTGTTTGATATGCTTACATGAATATCCATTCTTGTATATTGTTCAACATATTTTTCTTTGGTGATTTGTCATCATCAAAAAGGAGGAGATTGTGGAAATAAGTTTGCCCTAAATGATTTTATATATTAAGTTTTGATGATGACAAATACATGACAAAAAGAATACTTATGTTCTTTGTTGCATCCTATATAGAGCATATCCATTAGTAATTGATGAATATCTTATTTGGATGTGTCTATAAAAGTCTTATATACATGTTAAACTAACTAAAGTTATACATTTATGAATCATGCATATGAAGATATTGAATTATGATTTTGGACTAACTATGCTTGTTTAAATGAGCAATACTTTGTAGGATAGTCCAAGTACCAAGAGTAAGCATTGCAGCAAGAAAGCAAAAGATCTTAATTAAGCTCAACACAAGGAGAATGTGAATGCCTATTTCATAAAGGTATTGATAACATCAAAGTCATGTCAAAAACCAAGTCCAAAGGAAGATTAAATGGTATAGCGTTTAGGACTTAGGGTCTTTATGTAAGAAGCCTTCTGGATATCTCAAATATGTTTTTCAAATCTTTACAAATGGTTTTCACAAGTTAAAATATCCAACAAACAAGTTTTGAAAAGCTAGTTATGGTAATAGTTCAAATGTATGAAAAATAGCAAAGTTTGAGTTTTGCAAAACTGACCTTTGGTCACTCTTTTGATCATATCTTTCAAAATACTTTTAGTTTTGTTTTGAAACTTATTTCATTTGAAAATAGACTTAAAGATCTTTCCAATGACTAGTCATTTGCTTCAAACAGATAAGAAATGAAGAAGTTATGACTATTTAAAGTCAGTTTTCAAAATCAGAGTGGTCTATTCGAATAACCTTGAAGGTATTTGAATACCATCCTTCTAAACAGCTTTTTAAATGTGTTTAAAATAGAGTTATTCGAATACCTCCTTGTGGTATTCAAATAACATGCTTCTAAACCGTTTTATGAGAAAACAAAAATAGTGGTATTCGAATACCTCCTTGTAGTATTCGAATAACCTGAGTCTGAATTATTTTTTATGAGAATTGGAACAGTGGTATGCGAATACTCCATGATGGTATTCGAATAACCCACGAGAACTCTGTTTCATTTTTGAATTCATACGTAAATGAATTAGCATTTATTATCAAATTAATTTCCTCAAACGACTATTTCTGCTCAAAGGCTCTATAAATAGCGACCTTGGCTCACGTCTGAAACACACGAAATTTTTGAAATTATTTTGGTTATGCTAAAACGTTGTTTACCTAATTCTCTCTTTTTCTCTGTGCTCTTTTGGTAAAATTCTGAGATATCCTTAGAGAGCTTCAATTTGTATTATTTGCTCTGAGTGAGAGTTTCTCTTCATCTATATTTCTGTTCTTCTATATTGAGGGTGAGGTATCCTTCAAGGTTTGTAAAGGGGGTAAGGTATCCCTCTAAGGTTTGTGTAAGGGTGAGGTATCCCTACAGGCTGAGACTTTAGCACAAGGGTAGAGTTTCCCTGTGTGTGAAAAGTGCTCTTTTATGTAACGGTTGCAAGCACCTATTGAAGCTTGTATACATAGTGAAAAATCTCGGATTATTTTCGAGAACTAGACGTAGACCATAAGTGGGTTAGTGGTCGAACCAGGATAAATATCGTGCCTACTTCTCTCTTCTCAATCTCTTTATTTTACGTAATTTTATATTATTACACATTTATTTATTTGCTGTTCTTAAAGCTTTTATACTTCATCTCGTAATTCTTTCTCTTTTATTTAATAGCTTAAATATTTGTGAGCATTTGTGAAAAGTTTTTTAATACCCAATTCACCTCTCCTCTTGGGTAATGGTTGCCATGACTAACACTTTCTCTGTCCCAACACTACACCCACAGCATAATCGCTGGCGTCGCATATAAGCTCGAATAGTAGTTGTCAATCTGGAGTAATAATTACTGGTGCTGAGACCAGTCTCTTCTTCAGCTCCTCAAATGTAACCTGGCATAAATCATCAAAGGTAAATTGTATATCTTTCTCCAGAAGGTTGCAAAGAGGCTTGACTATCTTTGAAATATCCTTAATAAACCTCCGATAGAAACCCGCATGGCTAAGAAAACTGCGGATTCCTTTCACTGCGTTAGGCAGAGGAAGCTTATCTATTACCTCAATCTTTGCCTTATCCACCTCCATCCCTCTAATAGAAACCTTATGGCCAAGGACTATTCCTTCTTGGACCATAAAGTGGCATTTTTCCCAGTTCAAGATGAGGTTGGTTTCTTCACACCTCTTCAGCACGGACAATAAAGTTTGCAAACAGCTATTGTAATCATCCCCAAACACTGAAAAGTTGTCCATAAACACTTCCAAGTCATGCTTTATCATGTCTGCAAAAATAGCCATCATGTAACATTGAAAGGTTGCAGGAGCATTGCATAACCTGAACGGCATCCTACGAAACGCAAATGTACCATAGGGATAAGTAAAAGTTGTCTTCTCTTGGTCCTCAAGTGCTATGGCAATTTGGTTATATCCAGAATAACCATCCAAGAAGCAGTAATAAGCCTTTCCTATTAGCCTATCCAACATCTGGTCTATGAACAAAAGCGAAAAGTGGTCCTTCTGAGTGGCCTTATTCAGCTTGCGGTAGTCCATGCATACCCTCTAGCCTGTGACCTTACGAGAGGGAATCAACTCATTGTTTTCATTGGTGACTACCGTCATGCCACCTTTCTTGGGAATGCATTGAATCGGTGAGACCCAAGGGCTGTCAGAAATAGGATATATTATGCCTGCGTCCAGCCACTTGATCATTTCCTTCCTCACCACTTCTTTCATAATTGGATTGAGCCTCCTTTGATGTTCCACAACTCCATTTTGATTATCCTCTAACAGGATCTTGTGCATACAGGTAGAAGGGCTAATGCCTTGGATATCGGCAATAGTCCATCCAATAACATGTTTATATTGCTTCAGCACACGGAGAAGTTTATCCGTTTGATCATCTGAAAGGGATGATGATATAATTACCGGGAGAGTGGAGGTTGCTCCTAAATATGCATACTGTAAATGATTAGGCAGAGGCTTCAATTCAAGCCTTGGAGGTTCCTCAATGGAAGGCTTAGATGCCTCCTTAATTGCTTCGGACTCCAAGGTTTCAAACTTGGGTGGCTGATATTACCTAGGGACTGCTTCTAGGTGCTTAATAAAATCTGACACATCGTCCCTAAGCTCTTCATCATTACCAGTTGATGAAGCCAATGCCACAGCAAGGGAGTCTTCTTGGATATTGGCTTGGAATGAGTCATTAATGATGTTATCCAATATCCCGACATAAGAACACTCTTCCTGATCTTGAGGAAACTTAATTGCTTTGAATATATTGAAGGTTACCTCTTGATCTTGAACTCTCATTGTTAGTTCACCTTTTTGTACATCAATGAGTGTTTTCCCTGTGGCTAGGAACGGCCTGCCTAGAATCAATGGGACCCTTTGATCTTCTTCCATATCCAGAATCACAAAGTCTGCAAGGAATATGAATTTGTCCACTTTAACTAGGACATCTTCCACAATTTATAGGCTAGCTGGAGGGTTACAGATGTGGGCTTGCATTCCCCCAAACCTAACCTCTGGAATATGGATAGAGGCATAAGATTAATGCTTACCCCTATATCATATAATGCTTGGCCTAGGAAATTCTCTCCTATGGCACAAGGGATAGTAAAGCTTCTCAGATCCTTCAGCTTTAGGGGAAGCTTCTGTTGCAAAACGGCACTACATTCCTCAGATAATGCCACCGTTTCAAACTCACCTAGCCTACGTTTCTTAGACAAAATATCCTTCATGAATTTAACGTAGCTGGATATCTGTTCCAAGGCTTCAGCAAAAGGGATATTGATATGTAATTTCTTGAAAACTTCCAAGAATTTCTTAAACTGCTCATCCATCTTATGCTTGATTTGCCTACTAGGAAAAGGTAAAAGATGTACATAAGGTCTATTCTCCACTTTCTTGCCCTCGGGCTTCCTTTGGACTATACCTTCATCTTTTTCACTTTCCTCAGCTTTCTTGTCATCCACCTCCTTATGGTCTATTTCGCCTTGGTCTTGCTTCTCGGCTACTTCATCTTCCAACAATCTAGTCTTTGGATTACCCTCAATGTCTTTGCCACTCCTCAGTGATTGACAACTGTCGAGATTACCAAATTTAAATCAATTTATAACCGATTTACCAAAACTACTTGTAGTATAAGGTAACACCGGGTCGAGCCCATAGATCATTCTAATTATGAAGTCAGATTAAGAGGTTAATAAACAGGGGGGAAAAGTTTTACAAGATTAAATAACAAAGAACAATTAAAATGAGTAAACAAGATTGAGAAAACAACCAATCCAAGAGAATTAACAAATCTTGATTTTAATCCATCCTTGATCTTTATAAATCCGTTCAACTATCAACCAAATCCTTGGTCTTAGATCACATCAAGACGCCTCTCAATAATCCATGGATTTTCTACTAGAAACGTTTCCAGAATTCAATTAATTAAGATTAGACAAATTAAGCATCCATCCAAAAACCAAATTAACTTGAAAACCAAGATCCAACCAAAATAAATATTTCATCAAACACCTTTGATGCATTATTTAGCCTCTGAATTCATCTCTTGGCATATGTTAATTACGCAATTAACATATGCAAATCCCAATTAAATTAAACATTAAATCAGAATTTAAACAAGAGAAGAAAAGAAAGAGAAACTTGATTAATAGATGAACGTATAACAATTAAAACAAGATCTCAAGATTAATTATCAAGCTTGTCAATCTCTTGGATTGATTAAAGAAGTTTAGCTCTCCATAGCCATCACCATTGGATAACCTTCAAGAACCATACAAAAATGAAAATAACAAAAAGAGAGTAGAGAAAGGAAGAGAAGAAGAGAATTCTCCAAAATGAAACACTAAAACTTTTATTATAACAACACTTCTACATAAAAGCTCTACATTTTACAATGATCTGCATAGCCTCCCTTTTATAGAGGGTTAAAGATATAAAATGTCAAAGGAGGCTGAGTCATGGTGGTTGGTGGAGTAGGTGGAGTAGGTGGAAAATGTTGAATGACTTTTTGGTGAGTAGAAAATTCTGGAGATTCTTTGTCTCTGAAGTCATGCAGCTCTGAAGTCATTGCATTCGTCATTTTTGAGCCAAGTGGTCTTCACAAAGATTATAGCTCTGGATCTTAGCTTTCAAATGGCTTTGGTTTGGGTCCAATATCATTTCTATAGCTCCAGATATGTTCAAATTACTGTCACACTACTCGACCCAGTCGCAGCTCCTCTGTTCTGACTTCCAAGCCCAATATCACCTCGAAGTCTGAATCAAGAAGAGTGTTCAACATGAAAGTTGTATCTTTGAGTCTTAACTATCAACCATCAAAATTGCAGCCTATTATACAACTTTCACTTCGACGAGCAAGTAATGAACAATACACAAAGGTCATTCTGCCAGGAGCAACACGTTAGTTCTTGATTCAATGCCAATTTGAGCCATCCAAACGTGTGATTGAGTCTTTGATGTCTCATAAAGATTGTAGAGCTCTCTCTTATCTTTAAAATGATATAAGATTCACCTTAAACATCCACCTACAGCCCAAGATATGACCCAAATACAGGATTGGTGTAAGACGTAAATCATGCTGAAAAATTCAATTAAATCTATTTTAAGTTCAAAACATACAAAACACAACCAAACTTAATTTATTAAGTGCAAGGAGAGTGTAAATGACTAAAAATGAAGGCTTATTAATGCATCAAATATGTGAACATCAAATTCCCCCACACTTAGCTTTTTGCACTCCTGGGCAAAACACAAAAAAACAAAATGAAACAGACTCAAAAGTTAAACATTCTAAAAGACTCAATTTCTAAAAATATTTAAGAATGAAGAGCAATTAATAATTCAAGTGATCAAAACATTTATGAGGTAACACATCTTCACATCTCAAATCAACAAGTAAGGATACTTCAATTGAAAAGCATGAGTAAAGAATGATAGATCCTCACAGAATTCACTCTCAATCTCTCAAGTGTTTAAAAGGTAGGTATTACACTCAATTCAACTCATGAAAATTGCACTACCATAAGCTTGCTTATCTTCTACTTCTCCACTACTCAGAACACATGCACACACAAATCATGAGGACTTTATTCAAGGTTGTAATGGAGTCAAGGTAAAGGAGAAGGTAATATGGATATGACAAGTTAAACACCAAAGAGAATAAAAGAACATGAAAGCTGAGTTCAATTATCGATCATGAAAGTTTATCCTAACTTCATCTAATACAAATTCCCTTTACATATTATTTTCCCTTCCTTTATTGCCTTGTTGACCTTTTTCTTTTTTTACACATATATATATATTTTTTTTCTTTTTTTTCTTTTTTTTTTTTTTTTCAAAAAGATCATCATATATACATTTTTCAACCATTCTGCATACACACCCCCACACTTGTTCATGAACTCATCCAATGACAAAGCTAATGTTCTCTTATTCCCTAAGTCTAAGTAAGAACATGATTTTTTTTTTTTTAAGAAACATAATGAGCGAGAAAAAGAATAATCAAATAAGCTCAAAAGGGTTAAGCAAGGGGAAATATGCAAGGTTGGCTATTTGGTCAAAGTAGTTAATTGAAAAAAAATTTGCCTCAATCATTTTTATGTATGCATGTGAAAACGTAGCTTTAAAAAGAATCAAAGCAAGTTCTAGAGTAACAATTTCATGAGTGAAATTCACACAAGAAAGAAGAGAATGGTGTAGATGTTCAATTCATTCATCAATAGGCTCAAGATCTCACAAGGTATAGTTCTATCATTCTCACCCACCAATTCAACATCCATAACCAAACATATGATTTTTAAGAAAGAAGACAATTAACTCAATCATGCAAATTTTCCTGAATTTTAATTGCTACTTCCACACAAACTAGTTATCTACCCCAACTAAAATGCGTCTCAAGAGTAAAATTTACTCCTTACTCTGCCATCCTTAACTGGTTTAGAAAATTACTGACAAACATATAAACACAATAAACATATTAATACATACACACATTTTTTTTACACACATTTTTTTTACACAACTCTACACACGACAAACATAAACACACTTACTAATTTTTTTTTTTTAGTCACACAACTATCCTTCCCCCCAACTAGATCATAACATTGTCCTCAATGTTAAAAAAAAATAGAAAGGAAAAAGATAGAGGATAGTACCTGTTACTGCAATTACGGAAAAGAGAAACCTCACACAAATATAAACAGAAACAAAGTACGATGAATAAAACTAAAGATAAAGGAAAGTCATAGATGAAGTGTCAGGTCACACTGTTGTTTCTTGCTGCCTCCCTTGTTGTTGTCTCACTTGTCATTGCTCTCCGACCAATCTATCCGGGTCACATCGGATCAGTTCATAAACAAAGGCTTCTAATTTATCAATTAACTCATCAACAAGTGGAAGCCGAGATAAGGAGTTATCTTGCGAAGGTGTGACAAATTTCTCCCACAAAGATGGTCAACAAAAGATAGCAAATTATCAAAGAAATTATTAACATTCAACAAACCTATGGGTTTATGGTGGATGTTCAGTTGGGCCCAAGAAACAATTTTGAAAGACTTCTTCCAAAGTACCAAAACCACCAGGTAAGGCTATGAAGGCATCAGAGTTTTCAAGCATTGCCGTCATTCGTGCATGCATAGATGATACTTGAATTTCCTGTCCAATTGTCTTTCCAACAAAGTTCCTTCGAGTTAAAGGTTCAGGAATGACACCTAAAACCTGACCACCTCTTAGAAATGCATACAGTGATACAGCCCCCATTAACTCAAGGCAACCTCCCCCATATACTACACGAATGTTCCTCGCAGTAGTGTTCTACTAATAGTGGTTGCTTTGCGTTGACAAACTCTAAACTCTTCCCATAATGTGTCCCACAAAATACACAGATACTAACAAGTCTACGAACGTAAGAAGAAGAAGCTCCCTCCATCTCTACACTCACACTCTCTGTGAATGATTAAGAGTTGCAGAAAGTGAAGAAAATGGAGTGTTTAAATAGGGAAGAGAATAGAAAAAATAATAGCTCCTATATGAGTAGGTTTGCTGTTGTCAGAAAACTTTTGAATTTTTTTTTGTTTTTGTTTTTTTTAATGTTTTGTTTAATTTTTTTTAAATAATAAATGCATAAGATAATATATACAGATTGTTGTGATTGTGGCTCACATCTTCCTCTGGTTTTACGTCCAGAAACGGCTTAAACGCCTTCTATGAGTCGGGGATAGGCTTCCCATCCAATTTTCTTATAAATTGGCAAACACGGTCTTTTTGAGTCAGATTCCGAAGACTATAACGCTCTTGCTCGTCCTTGAAGAGATTCCACAAACGAAGAAGTTCACGCTGCACAATTCCACAAGAATGCGTCTCAAGAGTCAATAAGATATTATCTAATGACTCCTTACTCACCCATTCTTAATGAAGAATATTTTATCTTCTCTCGTTTACGTAAACCATTCCCAAAGAACGACATCGCGTGTTGCAATTCCATCGTGCACACTTGTAATAAACGTGCATTCTTTTTGCTCTTCTCTTTTTCGAAAATGAACTTTTACCGAGACCAGGCATGTATCGGACAAATGAATCGGAAGATTCACCAGCTAAACGAACCTTTGCTTCGATTATCCAAATAGATATCTTCTGGGATGCCCTTGTACATTAACAATCTCAATCTCTCACACCTAGCTTTGTAAATTTTGGTTAGAACATTTTTATGAATAGAAGGGAAATACTTTTTTAGATTTGAAAGAATGACATCCATTTTGAAAGAGAAGAAATCACTTATTATGGGAAATTGAAAGACAAACCGACTCGAGAGTCACGAGTATCGTTATCCGCCGTTTAACCTAGAATTGAAAGAACTGCAAAAAAGAAGAAACAAATTAAAATAAATTCTACTCATAACAAGGATTAGAAAGGGAGATGGATTCTACCTCAAGACTTGATGTTCCGAAATGGTTTGAGTCTTTTTGCTTTATAAAAATTTTTTATTTTTTTTTATTTATTATTATTATTATTTTTTTTATGCATTATTTATTGATTCCGTAATTCATGCAAGTGCAATTTGCGTAACTTGGAAGCATCATTTTTCTTTCAGAAATGGACCCCAATTTTTGACAATGTTCGCAACTTTTGTAAAAAGTATAACTGCCCTTGAATAATATGGCCAATAAAATCCATACTGCAAGATTTTGCAACTGTTTTCTTTGAAGAAAAATGACATCCACATGCTTCAAATGACAAAATTCAATGACACTACTTACCTCATTGTCGGGTACAAATCTCCAAAAGATTTGATCAGGAAAATAATTGAACAAATATGGGTCAGCACAATAGAAATTTTTTTTTTAACTCAATGAATTTTTTTTTTGTCCATTGAGGTGGCATCTTACTTATCAAGTGAGGTAGACGACTTCTTGCAAGTGGACCTCCTCCAAAATATCCTCTTGAGCTCCTTCATAAAATGGTTTGAGGCGATGTCCATTGACTGTGAAAGCTTTTATAGTAGTCTCACTTGTAACCTGCACAGCACCATAAGGAAAAATCTTAGTAACAACAAATGGACCAAGCCACCTAGATCTGAGCTTTCCGGGCATGAGTTTGAGGCGGGAGTTATAAAGGAGAACTTTTTGACCAATCTTAAATGTTTTTCTCATGATCTTCTTATCATGGAAGGCTTTAGTCTTCTCTTTATAAAGTTTGGAACTCTCATAAGCCTCCAGGCAGATCTCCTCCAATTCCTGCAACTGTAGCTTCCGCTCCATGCCTGCTTAATTTAGGTCCAAGTTACACCTTTTTACTGCCCAAAATGCACGATGCTCAATTTCCACTGGCAAGTGGCATGCTTTGCCAAAAACAATCCGAAGGAGACATCCCAATCGGAGTCTTATAGGCAGTCCTATAAGCCCATAAAGCATCCTCAAGCCTTTTGCTCCAGGTCCTTTCATTAGGTTGAACTGTTTTTCGAAGTATCTGCTTAATCTCTCTGTTGGAAACCTCGGCTTGCCCATTAGTCTGGGGATGGTAAGGTGTAGAAACTCTATGCAAGACTCCATACTTTTTCATCAAGGCTTCCATGCTTCAATTACAGAAATGTGAACCCTGATCACTAATGATGGCTTTTGGGACTCCAAACCTGCAGAAAATATGTGATCTAACAAAATCCACAACAACCTTGGAATCATCAGTCCGAGTGGCTTTTGCCTCCACCCATTTAGATACATAATCCACAGCAAGCAAAATGTAAACAAAACCAAATGACACAGGAAAAGGACCCATAAAATCAATACCCCAAACAAATATTTCACAGAACAACAAAGGTTGTTGGGGCATCTCATTCCTACGAGAAATATTCCCTGTTCTCTGGCATTGTTCACAAGATTTACAAAACAAATATGCATCACGAAATAGAGTGGGCCAATATAATCCAGAGTCCAAAACTTTCCTAGCTGTACGAGTAGGTCCAAAATGTCCCCCACAGGCAAGTGCATGACAAAAACTAAGAACAGAATCAAACTCATGATCAGGAATACATCTCCTAATGACTTGGTCATTACAAAATCTCCACAAATAAGGGTCATCCCACACATAATATTTTGACTCACTTTTCAGTTTATCAATCTGTGCCTTAGTAAAATGTGCAGGTAGTGCTCTAGCAACCAAGAAATTAACCAAATCTGCAAACCAAGGGATGTTACCTTGCATCTTGAAAAGTTGTTCATCAGGGAAGGCATCATGGATAGGAGAAGAATCTGCCTCTCTTTCAATCTGACTCAAGTGATCTGCCACCAGGTTCTCTGCTCCACTCTTATCTCTGATATCAATATCAAACTCCTGTAAGAGCAACATCTACCTAATCAACCTTGGCTTTGCATCGGGCTTTTTCAGGAGAAACTTCAAAGTTGCATGATCTGAAAATACAACCACTCTAGAACCAAGCAAATATGATCGAAATTTATCTAAAGCAAAAACAATTGCTAAAAGTTCCTTTTCGGTTGTAGTGTAGTTGGCTTGTGCAGCATCTAAAGTCCTCGAAGCATAGGAAATAACATGAGGTACTTTGCCGACTCTCTGTGCAAGGACAGCTCCCAATGCATAATTAGAGGCATCACACATGAGTTCAAATGGGAGTGTCCAATCTGGTGGTTGGATGATAGAAGTGGTGGTCAAAGCTCCTTTAAGGCAATCAAAAGCCTCTCTGCACTTGCCATCCAAATCAAAAGCAACATCTTTCTGCAACAAGTTAGACAGGGGAAGGGCCTTTTTGCTGAAATCCTGAATGAACCGCCTGTAGAAACCTGCATGGCCAAGAAAAGAACGAACCTCTCGCACGCAAGAGGGGTAAGGCAATTGGGAAATAACATCAATTTTAGCAGGATCTACTTCTATACCCTTCTGAGAGATGATATGGCCTAAGACTATGCCCTGTTCTACCATAAAATGACACTTCTCATAATTAAGAACAAGATTAGTCTCAATGCATCGATGCAAGACTCTATCCAGACTATCTAAACATGCATCAAAGGAAGAGCCATAGACAAGAAAATCATCCATAAACACATCCATGCAACTCTCTAAAAATTCAGAGAAGATACTGACCATACACCTTTGAAAGGTTCCCGGAGCGTTGCACAGACTAAAGGGCATTCTCCTGTATGCAAATGTTCTAAATGGACAGGTAAAAGTGGTCTTCTCTTGGTCTTCTGGGGCTATATGAATCTGAAAATAGCCCGAATATCCATCCAAGAAATAGTAATGCGACTTGCCAGCCAGTCTCTCCAACATCTGATCAATGAAAGGCAATGGAAAATGATCTTTCCTAGTGGCCTGGTTAAGCCGCCTATAATCAATGCACACCCGCCAACTGTTCTGGATTCTTGTGGGTAGGAGCTCATTGTTCTGATTTGTAATTACTGTGACTCCAGATTTCTTTGGAACCACTTGCACTGGGCTCACCCATTTACTGTCAGATATGGGATAAATAATGCCAGCTTGTAGCAGCTTGGTCACTTCCTTCTTCACCACATCCAGAATCAGGGGATTTAGTCTCCTTTGGGGCTGCCTCACTGGCTTGGTACCTTCCTCCAATAAAATCCTATGCATACATGTGGAGGGACTAATACTAGGAATGTCTACAAGTGTCCATTCGATGGCCCGCTTATGCTGCTTCAAAACCTGCAGCAATTTTTCTTCTTGTTCAGGTTGTAGATTCCTAGCGACAATCACTGGCAGCTTCTCACCATCTTCCAAATATGCATATTTAAGGTGGTCTGCAAAGTCTTTAGCACTAAGGATGGGGATGCACAATAGAAGGCAAAGAAGCTATTTGAAACAAGTAACTCAAAGAAAGATTAAATTCGACATAATTTTGACTCATATTTTCATATCTTTGCATCACAAACAAGCACCTGCATCATCACTCACAACCGCATAAATCTCAAGACATGCAAAGACATGGTTCAAGATCACGCTTAACACATATATCACAAGTGACGTAATCCGAAAAGTTAGCAATATCGTGGAATTCAACACTCATATCAAGATAAGTATCATCAACCAAAGATTTCAATCACATTAACATGAAAAACTCGAATGCTCCTCAAGGGGATGTCTCATGGCATCAAAAATGTTAAATTGTACCACATCTCCACCAAATTCCATAGAAAGGGTGCCAAAGATGCACGTCTATCTTGGTTTTGGCTGTTTTGAGGAATGGTCTTCCTAGAATCAATGGAGCATGATTTGTTGAAGACTCATCTTCCATGTCCAAAATGTAGAAGTCCGCTGGAAAAATTAGCTCATTTACTCGCACCAACACATCTTCCAGCACTCCTGCAGGGTAAGCAGTAGTCCTGTTTGCCAGCTGAATCACTATACTAGTGGGGTGTAAGGTGCTAATGTTCAAAGACTTATACACTGACGTAGGCATGACATTAATAGAAGCACCCAAATCTAGCATTGCATGGTCAAACCTGGAATTACCTATAGTGCAAGGGATTGTGAAAGTTCCAAGATCTTTACATTTCTTTGGCATGCTTGGCTGAATCATCGCAGAAACATTTCTCGCCCATACTGACTTTCTCAGTACCCTTAAGTCTTCTCTTGTGAGTACACAATTCCTTGAGAAATTTGGCATACTTGGGAATTTATTTGATTGCATCTAGGAGGGAATATTGATTTCCACCTTCCCGAATGTATCCATGACTTCTTTCTCTGTTTCGCTTGCGCTATCTCGCTTGACCGTGTCACTCGTTTGGGAAGGGTAGTGGAATGTTTAAGTCCGAATTCTCTCGCACATTTCTTTCTCGGACCGGGGCATCTAGTTCATGCGAATGTGTTGTGTCTCGATCAATCTCCGGGCTTTGCAATGGGAGCTCTGGTTGTGCGTACTAGGACCATCAATTTCTTTACCACTTCTCAAGGTAATAGCACTTACATTGCCTCTTGGGTTACCGACCGTTTGTGAAGGCAATTGACTCGAACCTTGACTTTTCAATTCACTCACGGTGGCGGCCAATTGCCCAATCTGAGTTTGCAGGTTCTGGATGGTGGCATTGACATTCTGATGGAATTGAATATTATTTGTGGCCATTTGTTTCATCAAATCTTCCAATGATGGCTCGGATGGATTGGTTGTAGGACTTGGCAACATAAGGGGCTCGCTGCACGTGGGCCGCACACTTTGTTGTTGTCTGAATGCAGGTGGTTGGTATTTGTTGCTAGGACCTACAGCTTGGTATCTGAATTGCTGCTGTTATTGGGGTTGTTGTTGCTGACTAGAATTCCCATATCTCAAGTTAGGATGGTCCCTCCAACCAGGGTTATAAGTATTAGAAAATGGATCATATCTTGGCTGTTGGGATTGCTGATATTGAGGTCTACTAGGAAAAATGCCAGCTGCTGCAACTGACTGTTCTGGAAATGCGGAACCACCGTCCTGAAGTGTGGGGCATGCATCAGTAGGATGAGATGAGCAAGAGCAAATGCCACACACCCTTGCAGGCTCTTGTACAGAACCTGGTACATGTTGTCCCACTGCTAATTGCCTCACCAACGAAGTCAATTCATCAAGTCTATGTTCCATTCTTTGTTGATCTACATGAGACGATTGAACTTCATTAACTCCTCTGGTTGAGGTAAGGACTCTTGTGCCAAATTGTTGAGCATTGGCGCCATATTTGCTATCAAATCTCTTCTGCAGCAGGGGTTTTATCCACCAATGCACCTCTAGATGCGGCATCCACCATACTTCTATCCATCGGCAAGAAGCCCTCATAGAAATATTGAATCAAGAGCCGATCACTAATTTGATGGTGGGGACAACTCGAGCACGCTTTTTGAATCTCTCCCAATACTCATGCAAGGTCTCACCAGTCATTTGCCTTATACCACAAATGTCTTTTCTAATGGCATTTTGCTGGATGCAGGGAAGAACCTCTCCAAGAATAATTTCTTCATATCATCCCAACTCGTGACGGATGTAACCTGGTGAAAGGTAGAACAGCCCAATCCTTGGCTACATCAAGCCAGAAGAGAAAGGGAATGCCCTCAACTTGATATGCTCCTCGAGATTCCATGTGGCTTCATGGTTGAAACGCACCACATGAAACTCCTTTAAGTGCTTATGGGGATCTTCACCTGTAAGACCATGAAACTTGGGCAACAAGTGTATCAATCCAGATTTTAACTTGAAGTCAGCATCAAGATTAGGATATTGAATGCACAAAGACTGGTAAGTTACATCAGGAGCAGCAAGTTCTTTAAGGGTCCTATTTTGCCTGTTATCAGCCATGATTTTAGAATCACCTAAGATCTCAAGTGCACTTTCAGATTCAATGTCACAACTAAATTCAGACTCAATTCTTTCACTTAGCTTACGAGTCCTAATCAACCTATGCAATGTTCTATCAATCTCAGGATCAAATTCAAGCAAGATATCAGGATTAGACCTAGTCATGCGCTAATCAAAACACAAAAATAAAATAAAATAAGTAAACAAGTAAAATACACTAGACAACTCTAAAAATATACCAAAATAAATCTAATTGACACATTCCAAGTAGATAGCGCATTTTTGTATAAAAGTTTTAGTGTTTCATTTTGGAGAATTCTCTTCTTCTCTTCCTTTCTCTACTCTCTCTTTGTTATTTTTATTTTTGTATGGTTCTTGAAGGTTATCCAATGGTGATGGCTATGAAGAGCTAAACTTCTTTAATCAATCCAAGAGATTGACAAGCTTGATGATTAATCTTGAGATCTTGTTTTAATTGTTATACGTTCATCTATTAATCAAGTTTCTCTTTCTTTTCTTCTCTTGTTTAAATTCTGATTTAATGCTTAATTTAATTGGGATTTGCATATGTTAATTGCGTAATTATCATGTGCCAAGAGATGAATTCAGAGGCTAAATAATGCACCAAAGGTGTTTGATGAAATATTTATTTTGGTTGGATCTTGGTTTTCAAGTTAATTTGATTTTTGGATGGATGCTTAATTTGTCTAATCTTAATTAATTGAATTCTAGAAGCGTTTCTAGTAGAAGATCCATGGATTATTGAGAGACATCTTGATGTGATCTAAGACCAAGGATTTGGTTGATAGTTGAACGGATTTATAAAGATCAAGGATGGATTAAAATCAAGATTTGTTAATTCTCTTGGATTGGTTGTTTTCTCAATCTTGTTTACTCATTTTAATTGTTCTTTGTTATTTAATCTTGTAAAACTTTTCCCCCCTGTTTATTAACCTCTTAATCTGACTTCATAATTAGAATGATCTATGGGCTCGACCCGGTGTTACCTTATACTACAAGTAGTTTTGGTAAATCGGTTATAAATTGATTTAAATTTGGTAATCTCGACAGTTGTCAAATTTTTGGCTTTTATGTAGAAGTGTTGTTATAATAAAAGTTAATCTTGGTAGAGCTTTTATGTAGAAATGTTGTTATAATAAAAGTTTTAGTGTTTCATTTTGGAGAATTCTCTTCTTCTCTTCCTTTCTCTACTCTCTCTTTGTTATTTTCATATATCACAGTTGTCACATATAACAATTAAAACAGAAGTTGTGTGATAAAAATAAAAAAAAATAAAAAAAAATTATAAAGCAAAAAGACTCAAACCATTTCTGGAACATCAAGCTGCTGAGGTAGAATCCATCTCCCTTTCTAATCCTTGTTATGAGTAGAATTTATTTTAATTTGTTTCTTCTTTTTGCAGTTCTTTCAGTTCCCGGTTAAACGGTGGATAACGGTACTCTGTGACTCTCGAGTCGATTTGTCTTTCAGTTTCCCATAATAACTGATTTCTTCTCTTTCAAAATGGATGTCATTCTTTCAAATCTAAAAAAGTATTTCCTTTCTATTCATAAAAATGTTCTAACCAAAATTTACAAAGCTAGGTGTGAGAGATTGAGACTGTTAATGTACAAGGGCATCCCAGAAGATATACGCTGGATAATCAAAGCAAAGGTTCGTTTAGCTGGTGAATCTTCCGATTCATTTGTCCGATACATGCCTAGTCTCGGTAAAAGTTCATTTTCGAAAAAGAGAATAGCAAAAAGAATGCACGTTTGTTACAAGTGTGCACGATGGAATTGCAACACGCGATGTCGTTCTTTGGGAATGGTTTCTGTAAACAAAGAAGATAAAATATTCTTCATTAAGAATGGACTGAGTAAGGAGTCATTAGATAATATCTTATTGACTCTTGAGACGCATTCTTGTGGAATTGTGCAAATGAACTTCTTCGTTTGTGGAATCTCTTCAAGGACGAGCAAGAGCGTTATAGTCTTCTAATCGACTCAAAAAGACCGTGTTTGTCAATTTATAAAAAATTGGATGGGAAGCCTATCCCCGACTCATAGAAGGCGTTTAAGCCGTTTCTAGACGTAAAACCAGAGGAAGATGTGAGCCACAATCACAACAATCTGTATATATTATCTTATGCATTTATTATTTAAAAAAAACAAAACAAAACATTAAAAAAAACAAAAACAAAAAAAATTCAAAAGTTTTCTGACAACAGCCAACCTACTCATATAGGAGCTATTATTTTTTCTATTCTCTTCCCTATTTAAACACTCCATTTTCTTCACTTTCCTGCAACTCTTAATCATTCACAGAGAGTGAGTGTAGAGATGGAGAGAGCTTCTTCTTCTTCTGTTCGTAGACTTGTTAGTGTGGAAATAAGTTTGTCCCAAATGATTTTATATGTTAAGTTTTGATGATGACAAATACAAGACAAAAGGAATATCTTGCTTATACTCTTTGTTGCATTCTATATAGAGCATATCCATTAATATTTAATAAATATCTTATTTGGATGTGTCTATGAATGTCTTATATGCATGTTAAACTAACTAAAGCTATATATTTATGATTCATGCATATGAAGATATTAAATTATGTTTTTGGACTAACTATGCTTGTTTAAGTGAGTGATACTTTGTAAGATAGTCCAAGTACCAAGAGTGAGCTTGCAACAAGAAAGCAAAAGATCTCAATTAAGCTCAACACAAAGGAGAATGTGAATGCCTATTTCATGAAGGTATTGATAAACATCGAAGTCATGTCAAAGACCAAGTCCAAAGGAAGATTAAATGGTATAGCTTATAGGACTTAGTGTCTTTATGTACGAAGCCTTATGGATATCTCAAATATGTTTTTACAAATGGTTTTCCTATGCTAAAATACCCAACAAATAAGTTTTGAAAAGTTATTTATGGTGGTAGTTCAAATTTATGAAAAATAGCCAAGTTTGAGTTTTACAAAACTGACCTTTAGTCACTCTTTTAATCATAACTTTCAAAATACTTTGAGTTTTGTTTTGAAACTTGTTTCATTTGAGAATAGACTCAAAGATCTTTCCAATGACTGGTCATTTGCTTTAAACGGATAAGAAATAAAGAAATTATGACCGTTTAAAGTCAGTTTTCAAAATCTGAGTGGTTTATTCGAATAAACCAAATGTTATTCGAATAACACACCACAAAAATCATACCGAATGAGTTTTTAGTGGTTTATTCGAATAACCAAAAGGCTATTCGAATAACATGACCCATAAAACGTTCCAACTTGTTTTTGAAGGTTTATTCGAATAGTAAACCTATTATTCGAATAAAGACTTTTAGGAACGTATTGTTTGAAGGTTTTATTCGAATAGGACTTCGTTTTATTCGAATAAACTCGATCCAATTTTACGCAACGACTATTTTCAGAGGCTTTAAATGTGATATTAAATTATACCCAACGGCTCTTTTTCTTATACCACTATAAATACATGTTTTTGGGACATCTTTGACACACACCCATTTATCTGAAATGATTCCTTCTTGCTTTATTTTGTGATACATATTTTACCAAATTTCTGTGCTCCTTTTAGCCAAAATTTGAGATATCCTTAGAGAGCTTCAAATTGTATTATTTACTCTGAGTGAGAGTTTCTCTTCATCTATATTCTCTGTTCTTCTGTATTGAGGGTGAGGTATCCTTCAAGGTTTGTAAAGGGGGTGAGGTATCCCTCTAAGGTTTGTATAAGGGTGAGGTATCCTGCACAGTTGAGACTTTAGCACAAGGGTAGAGTTTCCCTGTGTGTAAAAAGTGCTCTTTCATGTAACGGTTGCAAGCACCTATTGAAACTTGTACATATAGTGAAAAATCTCGAACTGTGTTTCGAGGACTGGACGTAAACCACAAGTGGTTGGTGGTCGAACCAGGATAAATATCGTGCCTGCTCTTCTTCTCTTTATCTCTTTATTTTGTGCAATCTTTATTTTACGTAATTTTATATTATTGCACATTTATTTATATAATTTTATATTATTGTACATTTATTTATTTGCAGTTCTTAAAGCTTTCTTTCTTCATCTCGCAATTCTTTCTCTTTTATTTAATAGCTTAAATATTTGTATTTATTTTAAGAGCATTTGCGAAAAGTTTTTTAATACCCAATTCACCCCCCCTCTTGGGTAATGGTTGCCATGACTAACAAGTGGTATCAGAGCTTCGTGCTCTGGTGAAAGCTTAACCGCTTAGAGTTAAAGATCCTTGTTTATTAGCAACCTTGAAAGTTTTTCAAAATGAAAGGTTTTGAAATTGATAAACCACCATTCTTTGATGGTGTGAATTTTGTTTATTGGAAAGCTAGACTGGAGTTTTATATACAGTCTATTGATTTGGATTTGTGGGATGTTGTGCTAAATGGATTTATTTATAAATCAAAACAAACTTGGAATAGTTTTGATAAAAAAATGTTTTTCTTTGAATATTAGAGCTATGCAAATTTTGAGAAGTTGTTTAAATGATGATACTTATGCTGAAATTAAAAATTGTTCTTGTGCTAAAGATATATGGGATGCTCTTAATGCTATTTATCTTGCTAACGATGATTTTGTGCATAAAGTTGCATATAGAAAGCAAGAAGAGCAAAAGTCATTGAAGGAAGCCTGTCATGAAATGCATGCTAAAAGAGATGTTCAAATTACTGAAGCAAGCCAAATGTCTCTTGGTGACGATGGTGCTCAATTCGAAGAAGAGGCAAAGCAAAATAAAATTGATGAGGAAGAAGGTGATTCTCTTCAAGAGCAAAGTGTGCTAGAAATTGCGACTACTTCCTATATGGCTAAAAAGGACTTTGAGTTAAATAATTCTAAACTATATTATAATCCTTCTTATGATGAGTTGCAAAGTGCATATAATGAATTGTATGATGGTTTGTTAAATTTAGAAAAGAAAAACTTATCGAGTTTGGAAAACATTTCCTCTATTGAAAATAAAATTGAGTTTTTAAAAAATGAATATGCTTTTCTTGATGAGGAAATGTCTTTGAAATGTGAAACCTCAACTTCTTGTGAAAAGTGCATTAATTTAGAAGATCAAGTTGAGAACTTATATTCTGAATTTGTCAAAGCTAATGATTGTAATTGCTTGAATTCTATGCTTGTTAATGAGAATAAAATTAGTGTTATTCCATGTGAAAATTCAAGCAAGACTTATGGCAAAAATAATTTAGAATACAAAAATAACAAAAGGCTTAAGTTTTTTAAAAATGATATTCAAATTATCAAACCATCATTAAATTCAATTGTATGTAATTTTTGTGGTCATCTAGGATATATTTCTCATTTATGCAATTATAGAAGAAATCATTATATGAGAAATTGTATGGTATGGGTTCCTAAAAATCCTAAAGGCCCTAATACTAATATTCAAGGACCCAAAATGAAGTGGGTACCAAAGTGTCCTCCTAGTATTTCAATTATGCAGAATATTTCTCAAAAGGATGGACAAATTGGTCAAAAGAAAGAGGAACCATCAAGGAGAATGCTTCCAAAGCCCAATGGTAGAAACTTTGGTCAAAGAAGGAAGATGGCTTCAATCAAAGCTTCTCAAGTACAAAATGTAGAACTTGGAAAGTTCAAAACTTTAAAAGAGAAGCAATGGGTAAGGAAAAGAGTTCCCTTGTTTACCAAGGCCAAGGTATCAACAGTTTTTACCTCTCATGAGTATTTACATGCAAAGTCAATAAATTTGAGGTATATTTCTTGTAGGCCTTAGGTAGAGGATAGAATTATGTGTATTTGATAAAATTTGAATATTATATTTAACACATGATTATGTTCATTCTTATTATATTAAAATTCATTAATTTGTTATATCTTGGCACATAAAGTTCTATAATGCTTATGTATGCTTTATATGCTTTAAAACTGTCTATGTATCATGAAAGCAAGCATGTTATCGGTTATATGCTTAATAAAAAATGATTATTTAATTTATTATGCTCAATTTACATATTATGAAAAAAATGGATCTTTATGAGAGCATAATAGATTAATAGCCAAAAACTAACACACAAGGACCCAATAAAATTTGGGTACCAAAAGTCAAAAATTAAAGTGTGTTGTAGGTGTGCTTGAAGGCCAAGAAGTGACTTTGACATCTTGAAAGTGGCTGCTCCAAGTACAAAGACCAAAAATAATTTCAAGCTATCTTCCTTGTCTTCGTGAAGTTTGGACTTACAATTTTCGGATAAGTGAAACCTTTTATTATGCTTTTCTTTTTAAAAATATTTCTACGTGTTAATATGCTAGATAGAGTATAATTCTGGTTTGAAATGACATGTCTAATGATAATACCTTTGAGCTTGAGTTTTTTATCAATCCAATATATATAAATTGCATGTTTTATTGCTGAACATTATCTAATGAATATATGCTTTGAAATTCTTGAACGTATGCATCTCTGTATTTCTTTGTTAGTTTATTCGAATAAACTGATTCCTGTGTTATATCCTGTGTTGAATATCATCTATGTCTATTCGAATAAATATCTGTCTATTCGAATAACCAGAAGCCTTCGTCTATCAGTTTTAATATCTGCCCTCTGCTTATTCGAATAGATCTCAGGCTATTCGAATAGCCAGAACCTGTTCTTTATCAGTCTTGACTGATGACTTTCAGTCTATTCGAATAACTTCCACAGTTATTCGAATAAACCCTGTTATCTTTCCAAAACACTTGCCTTCCCAGTTCTCCTATTCGAATAAAACGCAGAGCTTCTGCTATTAGAATAAAACCCTTTTCATTCGAATAAACTTGGGTGTTTCAAAACAAAAGGTTCTGATATATATGCTTAATCAAATTGACTATTCTTTTGATGCTTATATATAATTGGCTTGACTGATCATGAAATATCTTTTACCATTGTGAACTTATTTATTGTTTTGAATGCTTATTTGTTTCTAAGTTTGGCATAATAACTAACCTCTATGGGTCCAAAATTGATGGATACCAAAGAAAATTCTTTGAATTGTGTTGTAGGGTGATAACTACCTCAAGCAAGCATTTTAAATGGAATAAGCTTATTCAAGTTGAGGATAGTAAAAGAATTCAACTTTTGAAAGGGGTGCAAAGAATCTCTATTCCCTCATGAAAACTTGAAGCCTGGAAGTGAGAGTCATCTACAAAAATTCAAAGACTACACTTTTGGTGATATCAAACTATTATTATTTTTTTTATACTTTAAATTGAATATCATGTGATATTTAGATAAGTAAAAATTTGTTTTTATGCCTTAACATGTTTTAAGTTGTGCTTTTCTAGCATTATGTCTTGAAAGTATCTCTACATATGCTAACATGCTAGATATGCATATATTTTTGCTTGGCATGACATGCTATGGTAATATCTTTGTTATTAAGCTTGTGATCAATTCTCTATGTTTAAATATGTCAATTCACATTCTCAAAAGCCATTCTAATCATTTCTCCTTGATGCCTAATTGTCTTATATACTTACTTGGAAATTGAAAAGTAAAATGTTACATGTCTTCTTGTTTAATATGTTAAAATTTGAAAACAAGAGGTAAATGATTTCAAAAGTTATAGCTCCATGGCTTTTCAATTCTTTCATTACAATAAGGGACTTTTTGTTCTTGGTATGTGTGAGTACTAAAATTCCTTACTTGATATTACATGCCTAACATGATCACTGTTTGCCCCAAAATGCTTATATAAGTTTTGATGTTGATCGTGTATTTCTTGATAAACTTGAATCATGCCTTAAAATGCTTAAACTATTTTTTTCATTTATTCAAGTTTATATGTACTTCATACATTCTTGTTAGAACTAATATTGCATGGTTGATTATGTGATACATGCTTTAAATTATATATCAACCTAATTTATGCTTGTAAATGAGATTAAATGATATTTGATGCTAACCTATGTTTTAGAGGACTTTTAAAGTTAGCTTTGCAAGTCTCTCTATGTGTTTCAAATATAGCTATCAGATTTTTTTTATACAAGTATATGTGGATAAACGAGAAAAGTTGAATGGAATTCAAATGAAGAGGAAGATAAAGAAGACTTTCTTCTAGTGCAATGAAATGTAGAATTCAAAGGAAGAAAGCTCATAGTTAAAGGACCAATAAAGAATGAGCATCACTCTTTATATGACTCAATAAGTATCTCTATCCCTTAACTTTTATGGTATTCTATATGTTATGAATTGTATGATACTTATTGATAAATTAATGTTAAATTATTAGATGCTTCCAAGGAATATATGGCTTTTTATATAAAATATCTCTACCTTTCTAAAATGCTTTTGAAAATATAATGTGCTCTTGTAAAATTCTTTTTGAAAGGGGGAGAAGTTTTTAAAGTGGCTTTTTTGATTGAAGGATTAAGAAGATGTATTTTTGATAATATGCAAATTTTGAGGGGGAGCCTAGCTCTGAAGTTGTTTATATCTCTTACCTTACATCTTTATTTGATTACATAAAGTATTTTACTGCTATCATATGCTAAATGCTTACATACAAAAAATATGACAAGCATTGCATGAATAATCTTCTATATCTTAAAAGCATGTTTATTTCATCTCTCTTTGAATCATGAGTTTCATCTAAGGGGAGAGAAAATTATTATCTTTCCTTTCTAAGCCTTATTGTTGATGTCAAATAGGGGGAGAGAAAATTAGAAAGAAAAATATGTTCTTGTGCTCAATTGCTTGATATGCTTACATAAATATCAATTCTTGTATATTGCTCAATATATTTTTCTTTGGTGATTTGTCATCATCAAAAAGGGGGAGATTGTGGAAATAAGTTTGTCCCAAATGGTTTTATATGTTAAGTTTTGATGATGACAAATACAAGACAAAAGGAATATCTTGCTTATACTCTTTGTTGCATTCTATATAGAGCATATCTATTAATATTTAATAAATATCTTATTTGGATGTGTCTATGAATGTCTTATATGCATGTTAAACTAACTAAAGCTATATATTTATGATTCATGCATATGAAGATATTAAATTATGTTTTTGGACTAACTATGCTTGTTTAAGTGAGTGATACTTTGTAAGATAGTCCAAGTACCAAGAGTGAGCTTGCAACAAGAAAGCAAAAGATCTCAATTAAGCTCAACACAAAGGAGAATGTGAATGCCTATTTCATGAAGGTATTGATAAACATCGAAGTCATGTCAAAGACCAAGTCCAAAGGAAGATTAAATGGTATAGCTTATAGGACTTAGTGTCTTTATGTACGAAGCCTTATGGATATCTCAAATATGTTTTTACAAATGGTTTTCCTATGCTAAAATACCTAACAAATAAGTTTTGAAAAGTTATTTATGGTGGTAGTTCAAATTTATGAAAAATAGCCAAGTTTGAGTTTTAAAAACTGACCTTTGGTCACTCTTTTAATCATAACTTTCAAAATACTTTGAGTTTTGTTTTGAAACTTGTTTCATTTGAGAATAGACTCAAAGATCTTTCCAATGACTGGTCATTTGCTTTAAACGGATAAGAAATGAAGAAGTTATGACCGTTTAAAGTCAGTTTTCAAAATCTGAGTGGTTTATTCGAATAAACCAAATGTTATTCGAATAACACACCACAAAAATCATACCAGAATGAGTTTTTAGTGGTTTATTCGAATAACCAAAAGGCTATTCGAATAACATGACCCATAAAACGTTCCAGAACTTGTTTTTGAAGGTTTATTCGAATAGTAAACCTATTATTCGAATAAAGACTTTTAGGAACGTATTGTTTGAAGGTTTTATTCGAATAGGACTTCGTTTTATTCGAATAAACTCGATCCAGTTTTACGCAACGGCTATTTTCAGAGGCTTTAAATGTGATATTAAATTATACCCAACGGCTCTTTTTCTTATACCACTATAAATACATGTTTTTGGGACATCTTTGACACACACCCATTTATCTGAAATGATTCCTTCTTGCTTTATTTTGTGATACATATTTTACCAAATTTCTGTGCTCCTTTTAGCCAAAATTTGAGATATCCTTAGAGAGCTTCATAGAGCTTCAAATTGTATTATTTACTCTGAGTGAGAGTTTCTCTTCATCTATATTCTCTGTTCTTCTGTATTGAGGGTGAGGTATCCTTCAAGGTTTGTAAAGGGGGTGAGGTATCCCTCTAAGGTTTGTATAAGGGTGAGGTATCCCTGCAGGCTGAGACTTTAGCACAAGGGTAGAGTTTCCCTGTGTGTAAAAAGTGCTCTTTCATGTAACGGTTGCAAGCACCTATTGAAGCTTGTACATATAGTGAAAAATCTCGAACCGTGTTTCTGGGATCGACGTAAACCACAAGTGGTTGGTGGTCGAACCAGATAAATATCATGCCCGCTTCTTCTTCTCTTTATCTCTTTATTTTGTACAATCTTTATTTTACGTAATTTTATATTATTGCACATTTATTTATATAATTTTATATTATTATACATTTATTTATTTACGCTTCTTAAAGCTTTCTTTCTTCATCTCGCAATTCTTTCTCTTTTATTTAATAGCTTAAATATTTGTATTTATTTTAAGAGCATTTGCGAAAAGTTTTTTAATACCCAATTCACCCCCCCTCTTGGGTAATGGTTGCCATGACTAACAGTTAGTATTTGTGTATTTTGTGGGACACATTATGGGAAGAGTTTAGAGTTTGTCAACGCAGCAACCACTCTTGGTAGAACACTTACTGCGAGGAACATTCGTGTAGTATATGGGGAGGTTGCCTTGGGTTAATGGGGGTCATTTATCACCGTCTCGCATTTCTAAGAGGTGGTCAAGTTTTAGGTGTCATTCCCGAACCTTTAACTCGAAGGAACTTTGTTGGAAAGACAATTGGACAGAAATTCAAGTATCATCTATGCATGCACGAATGACGGCAATGCTTGAAAACTCGATGCCTTCATAGCCTTACCTGGTGGTTTTGGTACTTTGGAAGAAGTCTTTCAAATTGTTTCTTGGGCTAACCGAACATCCACCATAAACCCATAGGTTTGTTGAATGTTAATAATTTCTTTGATAATTTGCTATCTTTTGTTGACCATGCTGTGGAACATAAATTTGTCACACCTTCTACGCAAGACAACTCCTTATCTCGGCTTCCACTTGTTGATGAGTTAATTGATAAATTGGAAGCCTTTGTTTATGAACCTGATCCAAAGGATGTACCGGATAGATTGGTCAGGAGACAGCAGCAAGCGAGACAACAACAAGGGAGGCAACAAGAAACAACAGTGTAACCTGACACTTCATCTATGACTTTCCTTTATCTTTAGTTTTATTCATCGTACTTTGTTTCTGTTTATATTTGTGTGAGGTTTCTCTTTTCCGTAATTGCAGTAACAGGTACTATCCTCTATCTTTTTCCTTTCTATTTTTTTTTAACATTGAGGACAATATTATGATCTAGTTGGGGGGAAGGATAGTTGTGTGACTAAAAAAAAAAATTAGTAAGTGTGTTTATGTTTGTCGTGTGTAGAGTTATGTAAAAAAAATGTGTGTAAAAAAAATGTGTGTATGTATTAATATATTTATTGTGTTTATATGTTTGTCAGTAATTTTCTAAACCAGTTAAGGATGGCAGAGTAAGGAGTAAATTTTACTCTTGAGACGCATTTTAGTTGGGGTAGATAACTAGTTTGTGTGGAAGTAGCAATTAAAATTCAGGAAAATTTGCATGATTGAGTTAATTGTCTTCTTTCTTAAAAATCATATGTTTGGTTATGGATGTTGAATTGGTGGACTGAGAATGATAGAACTATACCTTGTGAGATCTTGAGCCTATTGATGAATGAATTGAACATCTACACCATTCTCTTCTTTCTTGTGTGAATTTCACTCATGAAATTGTTGCTCTAGAACTTGCTTTGATTCTTTTTAAAGCTACGTTTTCACATGCATACATAAAAATGATTGAGGTAAATTTTTTTTCAATTAACTACTTTGACCAAATAGCCAACCTTGCATATTTCCCATTGCTTAACCCTTTTGAGCTTATTTGATTATTCTTTTTCTCGAACTCATTATGTTTCTTAAAAAAAAAAAACCATGTTCTTACTTAGTCTTAGGAATAAGAGAACATTAGCTTTGTCATTGGATGAGTTCATGAACAAGTGTGGGGGGTGTGTATGCAGAATGGTTGAAAAATGTATATATGATGATCTTTTTGAAAAAAAAAAAAAGAAGAAAAAAAGAAAAAAAAAAATATATATATATATGTAAAAAAAAAAAAAGGTCAACAAGGCAATAAAGGAAGGAAAAATAATATGTAAAGGGAATTTGTATTAGATGAAGTTGGGATGAACTTTCATGATCGATAATTGAACTCAGCTTTCATGTTCTTTTATTCTCTTTGGTGTTTAACTTGTCATATCCATATTACCTTCTCCTTTACCTTGACTCCATTACAACCTTGAATAAAGTCCTCATGATTTGTGTGTGCATGTGTTCTGAGTAGTGGAGAAGTAGAAGATAAGCAAGCTTATGGTAGTGTAATTTTCATGAGTTGAATTGAGTGTAATACCTACCTTTTAAACACTTGAGAGATTGAGAGTGAATTCTGTGAGGATCTATCATTCTTTACTCATGCTTTTCAATTGAAGTATCCTTGCTTGTTGATTTGAGATGTGAAGATGTGTTACCTCATAAATGTTTTGATCACTTGAATTATTAATTGCTCTTCATTCTTAAATATTTTTAGAAATTGAGTCTTTTAGAATGTTTAACTTTTGAGTCTGTTTCATTTTGTTTTTTTGTGTTTTGCCCAGGAGTGCAAAAAGCTAAGTGTGGGGGAATTTGATGTTCACATATTTGATGCATTAATAAGCCTTCATTTTTAGTCATTTACACTCTCCTTGCACTTAATAAATTAAGTTTGGTTATGTTTTGTATGTTTTGAACTCAAAATAGATTTAATTGAATTTTTCAGCATGATTTATGTCTTACACTAATCCTGTATTGGGTCATATCGTGGGCTGTAGGTGGATGTTTAAGGTGAATCTTATGTCATTTTAAAGATAAGAGAGATCTCTACAATCTTCATGAAGACATCAAAGACTCAATCACACGTTTGGATGGCTCAAATTGGCATTGAATCAAGAACTAACGTGTTGCTCCTGGCAGAATGACCTTTGTGTACTGTTCATTACACTGCTCGAACTGAAAGTTGTATAGTAGCCTAAAATTTTGATGGTTGATAGTTAAGACTCAAAGATACAACTTTCATGTTGAACACTCTTCCTGATTCAGACTTCTTGGAGGTGATATTGGGCTTGGAAGTCAGAACAGAGGAGCTGCGACTGGGTCTGAGTAGTGTATAGTAATTTGAACATATCTGGAGCTATAGAAATGATATTGGACCCAAACCAAAGCCATTTGAAAGCTAAGATCCAGAGCTACAATCTTCATGAAGATCACTTGGCTCAAAAATGACGAATGCAATGACTTCAGAGCTGCATGACTTCGGAGACAAAGAATCTCCAGAATTTTCTACTCACCAAAAAGTCATTCAACATTTTCCACCTACTCCACCTTCTCCATCTACTCCACCAACCACCATGAATCAGCCTCCTTTGACATTTTGTATCTTTAACCCTCTATAAAAGGGAGTCTATGTAGATCATTGTAAAATGTAGAGCTTTTATGTAGAAGTGTTGTTATAATAAAAGTTTTAGTGTTTCATTTTGGAGAATTCTCTTCTTCTCTTCCTTTCTCTACTCTCTCTTTGTTATTTTCATTTTTATATGGTTCTTGAAGGTTATCCAATGGTGATGTCTATGGAGAGCTAAACTTCTTTAATCAATCCAAGAGATTGACAAGCTTGATGATTAATCTTGAGATCTTGTTTTAATTGTTATACATTCATCTATTAATCAAGTTTCTCTTTCTTTTCTTCTCTTATTTAAATTCTGATTTAATGCTTAATTTAATTGAGATTTGTATATGTTAATTGCGTAATTATCATGTGCCAAGAGATGAATTCAGAGGCTAAATAATGCATCAAAGGTGTTTGATGAAATATTTAGTTTGGTTGGATCTTGGTTTTCAAGTTAATTTGGTTTTTGGATGGATGCTTAATTTGTCTAATCTTAATTAATTGAATTCTAGAAGCGTTTCTAGTAGAAGATCCATGGATTATTGAGAGGCATCTTGATGTGATCTAAGACCAAGGATTTGGTTGATAGTTGAACGGATTTATAAAGATCAAGGATGGATTAAAATTAAGATTTGTTAATTCTCTTGGATTGGTTGTTTTCTCAATCTTGTTTACTCATTTTAATTGTTCTTTGTTATTTAATCTTGTAAAACGTTTCCCCCCTATTTATTAACCTCTTAATCTGACTTTATAATTAGAATGATCTATGGGCTCGACCCGGTGTTACCTTATACTACAAGTAGTTTTGGTAAATCGGTTATAAATTGATTTAAATTTGGTAATCTCGACAGTTGTCAAATTTTTGGCGCCGTTGCCGGGGATCATTTTGATTTTGTTCAATCTTATTAAGAGTTTATTTAACTACTAATCTCTCACTAACCTTTATGTTGCTGTGTTTTGGTGGATTTCAGGCGAAAACGGGTGATTACGGGTCATTTTACAAGAATTTCGTATTAACAGAAAATGTGCTCAGAATGAGCTGAAACTTGGTCAGTTGAAGGAAAACATCCTAATAAACAAAACTCACAATGAATTGTGAGGTCACCCCTGGTTTTTCCAAAATCCATCGTTTAGACCAGTTTTTCAATTTTTTAATATTTTTTATTACAATTTTTAGTTTCATTTTTGTGTAGTTTTCATGCTGTACAAGTCCTATAATTTTTAAAAATCATTTCATTAGTCAATTAGATTTATTTTGGTATATTTTTAGAGTTGTCTAGTGTATTTTACTTGTTTACTTATTTTATTTTATTTTTGTGTTTTGATTAGCGCATGACTAGGTCTAATCCTGATATCTTACTTGAATTTGATCCTGAGATTGATAGAACATTGCATAGGTTGATTAGGACTCGTAAGCTAAGTGAAAGAATTGAGTCTGAATTTAGTTGTGACATTGAATCTGAAAGTGCACTTGAGATCTTAGGTGATTCTAAAATCATGGCTGATAACAGGCAAAATAGGACCCTTAAAGAACTTGCTGCTCCTAATGTAACTTACCAGTCTTTGTGCATTCAATATCCTAATCTTGATGCTGACTTCGAGTTAAAATCTGGATTGATACACTTGTTGCCCAAGTTTCATGGTCTTACAGGTGAAGATCCCCATAAGCACTTAAAGGAGTTTCATGTGGTCTGTTCAACCATGAAGCCACATGGAATCTCTGAGGAGCATATCAAGTTGAGGGCATTCCCTTTCTCTCTTGCTGATGTAGCCAAGGATTAGCTGTTCTACCTTTCACCAGGTTCTATCACGAGTTGGGATAATATGAAGAAATTATTCTTGGAGAGGTTCTTCCCTGCATCCAGAGCAGCTGCCATTAGAAAAGACATTTGTGGTATAAGGCAAATGACTGGTGAGACATTGCATGAGTATTGGGAGAGATTCAAAAAGCTGTGTTCGAGTTGTCCCCACCATCAAATTAGTGATCAGCTCTTGATTCAATATTTCTATAAGGGCTTGCTACCGATGGATAGAAGTATGGTGGATGCCGCATTTGGAGGTGCATTGGTGGATAAAACCCCTGCTGCAGCAAGAGATTTGATAGCAAATATGGCAGCCAATGCTCAACAATTTGGCACAAGAGTCCTTACCTCAACCAAAGGAGTTAATGAAGTTCAATCGTCTCATGTAGATCAACAAAGAATAGAACATAGACTTGATGAATTGACTTTGTTGGTGAGGCAATTAGCAGTGGGACAACATGTACCAGGTTCTGTACAAGAGCCTGCAACGGGTGTGTGGCATTTGCTCTTACTCATCTCATCCTACTGATGCATGCCCCACACTTCGGATAGTGGTTCCGCGTTTCCCGAACGATCGGTTCGCAAAGAATGGCATTTTTCCTAGTAGACCTCAATATCAAGAATCCCAATGACCAAGATATGATCTATTTTCTAATACTTATAACCCTGGTTGGAGGGACCATCCTAACTTGAGATATGGGAATTCTAGTCAAGGCAACAACAACCCCAACAATGAAGAAGAAAGAATTCGGATACCAAGTCAGTAGGTCCTAGCAACAAATACCAACCACCTGCATTCAGACAACAACAAACTGTGCAGCCACCTGTGCAGCAGCCCCTTATATTGCCAAGTCCTACAACCAATCCATCCGAGCCATCATTGGAAGATTTGATGAAACAAATGGCCACAAATAATATTCAATTCCAGCAGAATGTCAATGCCACCATCCAGAACCTGTAAACTCAGATTGGGCAATTGGCCACCACCGTGAGTGAATTGAAAAGTCAAGGTTCGAGTCAATTGCCTTCACAAACAGTCAGTAACCCAAGAGGCAATGTAAGTGCTATTACCTTGAGAAGTGGCAAAGAAATTGATGGTCCTAGTCTGCCACAACCAGAGCTCCCATTGCAGCAGTCAGAGATTGATCAGATACAACACAATTCGCATGAACTAGATGCCCCAGTCTAGAAGAAATGTGCAGAGAATTCAGACTTAAACATTCCACTACCCTTCCCAAACAGAGTGACACAGTCCAAGCAGATAGCGCAAGCAGAAACAGAGAAGGAAGTCATGGATACATTCAGGAAGGTGGAAATCAATATTCCCCTCCTAGATGCAATCAAACAAATTCCCAAGTATGCCAAATTTCTCAAGGAATTGTGTACTCACAAGAGAAGACTTAAGGGTACTGAGAAAGTCAGTATGGGCAGAAATGTTTCTGCGATGATTCAGCCAAGCATGCCAAAGAAATGTAAAGATCCTGGAACTTTCACAATCCCTTGCACTATAGGTAATTCCAGGTTTGACCATGCAATGCTAGATTTGGGTGCTTCTATTAATGTCATGCCTATGTCAGTGTATAAGTCTTTGAACATTGGCACCTTACACCCCACTGGTATAGTGATTCAGCTGGCAAACAGGACTACTGCTCACCCTGCAGGAGTGCTGGAAGATGTGTTGGTGAGAGTAAATGAGCTAATTTTTCCAGCGAACTTCTACATTTTGGACATGGAAGATAAGTCTTCAACAAATCATGCTCCATTGATTCTAGGAAGACCATTCCTCAAAACAGCCAAAACCAAGATAGACGTGCATGCTGGCACCCTTTCTATGGAATTTGGTGGAGATGTGGTACAATTTAACATTTTTGATGCCATGAGACATCCCCTTGAGGAGCATTCAGTTTTTCATGTTGATGTGATTGAAATGCTGGTTGATGATACTTATCTTACCGTGATATGAGTGTTAAATTCCCCCGATATTGCTAACTTTCTGGATTCTGTCACTTGTGATATATGTGTTAACTGTGATACTGAACCATGTGCTGCATGTGCTGAGATTTATGCAGTTGTGAGTGATGATGCAGGTGCTTGTTTGACTGATGCAGCATATGAAAATATGAGTCAAAATTATATCGAATTTAATGTTCCTGAGTTGCTTGTTTCAAATAGCTTCTTGCCTTCTATTGTGCATCCCCCATCCTTAGAGCTAAAGACTTTGCCAAACCACCTTAAATATGCATATTTGGAAGATGGTGAGAAGTTGCGGTGATTGTCGCTAGGAATCTACAACCTGAACAAGAAGAAAAATTGCTGCAGGTTTTGAAGCAGCATAAGCGGGCCATCGGATGGACACTTGCAGACATTCCTGGTATTAGTCCCTCCACATGTATGCATAGGATTTTATTGGAGGAAGGTACCAAGCCAGTGAGGCAGCCCCAAAGGAGACTAAATCCCCTGATTCTGGATGTGGTGAAGAAGGAAGTGACCAAGTCTTTACAAGTTGGCATTATTTATCCCATATCTGACAGTAAATGGGTGAGCCCAGTGCAAGTGGTTCCAAAGAAATCTGGAGTCACAGTAATTGCAAATCAGAACAATGAGCTCCTACCCACAAGAATCCAGAACAGTTGGCGGGTGTGCATTGATTATAGGCGGCTTAACCAGGCCACTAGGAAAGATCATTTTCCATTGCCTTTCATTGATCAGATGTTGGAGAGACTGGCTGGCAAGTCACATTACTGTTTCTTGGATGGATATTCGGGCTATTTTCAGATTCATATAGCCCCAGAAGACCAAGAGAAGACCACTTTCACCTGTCCATTTGGAACATTTGCATACAGGAGAATGCCCTTTGGTCTGTGCAACGCTTCGAGAAACTTTCAAAGGTGTATGGTCAGTATCTTCTCTGAATTTTTAAAGAGTTGCATGGATGTGTTTATGGATGATTTTACTGTCTATGGCTCTTCCTTTGATGCATGTTTAGATAGTCTGGATAGAGTCTTGCATCGATGCATTGAGACTAATCTTGTTCTTAATTATGAGAAGTGTCATTTTATGGTAGAACAGGGCATAGTCTTAGGCCATATCATCTCTCAGAAGGGTATAGAAGTAGATCCTGTTAAAATTGATGTTATTTCCCAATTGCCTTACCCTCTTGCGTGCGAGAGGTTCGTTCTTTTCTTGGCCATGCGAGTTTCTACAGCGGTTCATTCAAGATTTCAAAGCAAAAGGCCCTTCCCCTGTCTAACTTGTTGCAAAAAGATGTTGCTTTTGATTTTGATGGCAAGTGTAGAGAGGCTTTTGATTGCCTTAAAGGAGCTTTGACCACCACTCCTATCATCCAACCACCAGATTGGACACTCCCATTTGAACTCATGTGTGATGCCTCTAATTATGCATTGGGAGCTGTCCTTGCACAGAGAGTCGGCAAAGTACCTCATGTTATTTCCTATGCTTCGAGGACTTTAGATGCTGCACAAGCCAACTACACTACAACCGAAAAGGAACTTTTAGCAATTATTTTTGCTTTAGATAAATTTCGATCATATTTGCTTGGTTCTAGAGTGGTTGTATTTTCAGATCATGCAGCTTTGAAGTTTCTCCTGAAAAAGCCCGATGCAAAGCCAAGGTTGATTAGGTGGATGTTGCTCTTACAGGAGTTTGATATTGATATCAGAGATAAGAGTGGAGCGAGAGAACCCGGTGGCGAGATCACTTGAGTCGATTGAAAGAGAGGCGATTCTTCTCCTATCCATGATGCCTTCCCGATGAACAACTTTTCAAGATGCAAGGTAACATCCCTTGGTTTGCAGATTTGGTTAATTTCTTGGTTGCTAGAGCACTACCGCACATTTTACTAAGGCATGATTAATAAATTGAAAAGTGAGTCAAAATATTATGTGTGGGATGACCCTTATTTGTGGAGATTTTGTAATGACCAAGTCATTAGGAGATGTATTCCTGATCATGAGTTTGATTCTGTTCTTAGTTTTTGTCATGCACTTGCCTTGTGGGGGACATTTTGGACCTACTCGTACAGCTAGGAAAGTTTTGGACTCGAATTATATTGGCCCACTCTATTTCGTGATGCATATTTGTTTTGTAAATCTTGTGAACAATGCCGAGAACAGGGAATATTTCTCGTAGGAATGAGATGCCCCAACAACCTTTGTTGTTCGTGAAATATTTGATGTTTGGGGTATTGATTTTATGGGTCCTTTTCTGTGTCATTTGGTTTTGTTTACATTTTGCTTCTTTGTGGATTATGTATCTAAATGGGTGGAGGCAAAAGCCACTCGGATGATGATTCCAAGGTTGTTGTGGATTTTGTTAGATCACATATTTTCTGCGAGTTTGGAGTCCCAAAAGCCATCATTAGTGATCGGGGTTCACATTTACGTGTCGAAGCATGGAAGCCTTGATGAAAAAGTATGGAGTCTTGCATAGAGTTTCTACACCTTATCATCCCCGGACTAATGGGCAAGCCGAGGTTTCTAACGGAGAGATCAAGCGAGATACTTGAAAAGCAGTTCAACCTAACAGAAAGGGCTTGGAGCAAAGGCTTGAGGATGCTTTATGGGCTTATAGGACCTTTATAAGACTCCGATTAGGATGTCTCCTTATCGGATTATTTTGGCAAAGCATGCCACTTGCCGGTGGAAATTGAGCATCGTGCATTTTGGGCAAAAAAGGTGTAACTTGGACCTAAATCAAGCGGGCATGGAGCGGAAGCTACAGTTGCAAGAATTGGAGGAGATCACTGGAGGCTTATGAAAGTTCCAAACTTTATAAAGAGAAGACTAAAGCCTTCCATGATAAGAAGATCATGAGAAAAACATTTAAGATTGGTCAAAAAGTTCTCCTTTATAACTCCCGCCTCAAACTCATGCCCGGAAAGCTCAGATCTAGGTGGCTTGGTCCATTTGTTGTTACTAAGATTTTTCCTTATGGTGCTGTGCAGGTTACAAGTGAGACTACTACAAAAGCTTTCACAGTCAATAGACATCGCCTCAAACCATTTTATGAAGGAGCTCAAGAGGATATTTTGGAGGAGGTCCACTTGCAAGAAGTCGTCTACCCCACTTGATAAGTAAGATGCCGCCTCAATGGACAAAAAAAAAATTGATTGAGTTAAAAAAAAAAATTCTCTTGTGCTGACCCATATTTGTTCAATTATTTTCCTGATCAAATCTTTTGGAGATTTGTACCCGACAATGAGGTAAGTAGTGTCATTGAATTTTGTCATTCAGAAGCATGTGGAGGTCATTTTTCTACAAAGAAAACAGCTGCAAAATCTTACAGTATGAAGAAAAATTACGCAATTCATCCCTTGAATAATATGGCCAATAAAATCCATACTGCAAGATTTTGCAACTATTTTCTTTGAAGAAAAATGACCTCCACATGCTTCTGAATGACAAAATTCAATGACACTACTTAACTCATTGTCGGGTACAAATCTCCAAAAGATTTGATCAGGAAAATAATTGAACAAATATGGGTCAGCACAATAGAAATTTTTTTTTAACTCAATCAATTTTTTTTTTGTCCATTGAGGCGGCATCTTACTTATCAAGTGGGGTAGACGACTTCTTGCAAGTGGACCTCCTCCAAAATATCCTCTTGAGGTCCTTCATAAAATGGTTTGAGGCGATGTCCATTGACTGTGAAAGCTTTTGTAGTAGTCTCACTTGTAACCTGCACAGCACCATAAGGAAATATCTTAGTAACAACAAATGGACCAAGCCACCTAGATTTGAGCTTTTCGGGCATGAGTTTGAGGCGGGAGTTATAAAGGAGAACTTTTTGACCAATCTTAAATGTTTTTCTCATGATCTTCTTATCATGGAAGGCTTTAGTCATCTCTTTATAAAGTTTGGAACTCTCATAAGCCTCCAGGCGGATCTCCTCCAATTCCTGCAACTGTAGCTTCCGCTCCATGCCTGCTTGATTTAGGTCCAAGTTACACCTTTTTACTGCCCAAAATGCACGATGCTCAATTTTCACTGGCAAGTGGCATGCTTTGCCAAAAACAATCCGATAAGGAGACATCCCAATCGGAGTCTTATAGGCGGTCCTATAAGCCCATAAAGCATCCTCAAGCCTTTTGCTCCAAATCTTTCTGTTAGGTTGAACTGTTTTTAAGTATCCGCTTGATCTCTCTCGTTGGAAACCTCGGCTTGCCCATTAGTCCGGGATGATAAGGTGTAGAAACTCTATGCAAGACTCCATACTTTTTCATTAAGGCTTCCATGCTTCGACATACAAAATGTGAACCCTGATCACTAATGATGGCTTTTGGGACTCCAAACCTGCAGAAAATATGTGATCTAACAAAATCCACAACAACCTTGGAATCATCAGTCCGAGTGAATTTTGCCTTTACCCATTTAGATACATAATCCACAGCAAGCAAAATGTAAACAAAACCAAATGACACAGGAAAAAGAGAGAGTAGAGATTACCAAAAATTTGACAACTGTCGAGATTACCAAATTTTAATCAATTTATAACCGATTTACCAAAACTACTTGTAGTATAAGGTAACACCGGGTCGAGCCCATAGATCATTCTAATTATGAAGTCAGATTAAGAGGTTAATAAACAGGGGGGAAAAGTTTTACAAGATTAAATAACAAAGAACAATTAAAATGAGTAAACAAGATTGAGAAAACAACCAATCCAAGAGAATTAACAAATCTTGATTTTAATCCATCCTTGATCTTTATAAATCCGTTCAACTATCAACCAAATCCTTGGTCTTAGATCACATCAAGACGCCTCTCAATAATCCATGGATCTTCTACTAGAAACGCTTCTAGAATTCAATTAATTAAGATTAGACAAATTAAGCATCCATCCAAAAACTAAATTAACTTGAAAACCAAGATCCAACCAAACTAAATATTTCATCAAACACCTTTGATGCATTATTTAGCCTCTGAATTCATCTCTTGGCACATGATAATTATACAATTAACATATGCAAATCTCAATTAAATTAAGCATTAAATCAGAATTTAAACAAGAGAAGAAAAGAAAGAGAAACTTGATTAATAGATGAACGTATAACAATTAAAACAAGATCTCAAGATTAATCATCAAGCTTGTCAATCTCTTGGATTGATTAAAGAAGTTTAGCTCTCCATAGCCATCACCATTGGATAACCTTCAAGAACCATACAAAAATGAAAATAACAAAGAGAGAGTAGAAAGGAAGAGAAGAAGAGAATTCTCCAAAATGAAACACTAAAACTTTTATTATAACAACACTTCTACATAAAAGCTCTACATTTTACAATGATCTGCATAGCCTCCCTTTTATAGAGGGTTAAAGATACAAAATGTCAAAGGAGGCTGAGTCATGGTGGTTGGTGGAGTAGATGGAGAAGGTGGAGTAGGTGGAGTAGGTGGAAAATGTTGAATGACTTTTTGGTGAGTAGAAAATTCTGGAGATTCTTTGTCTCCGAAGTCATGCAGCTCTGAAGTCATTGCATTCGTCATTTTTGAGCCAAGTGGTCTTCACGAAGATTGTAGATCTGGATCTTAGCTTTCAAATGGCTTTGGTTTGGGTCCAATATCATTTCTATAGCTCCAGATATGTTCAAATTACTGTACACTACTCAGACCCAGTCGCAGCTCCTCTGTTCTGACTTCCAAGCCTAATATCACCTCCAAGAAGTCTGAATCAGGAAGAGTGTTCAACATGAAAGTTGTATATTTGAGTCTTAACTATCAACCATCAAAATTGCAGCCTATTATACAACTTTCACTTCGAGCAGTGTAATGAACAGTACACAAAGGTCATTCTGCCAGGAGCAACACGTTAGTTCTTGATTCAATGCCAATTTGAGCCATCCAAACGTGTGATTGAGTCTTTGATATCTTCATGAAGATTGTAGAGCTCTCTCTTATCTTTAAAATAACATAAGATTCACCTTAAACATCCACCTACAGCCCAAGATATGACCCAAATACAGGATTAGTGTAAGACGTAAATCATGCTGAAAAATTCAATTAAATCTATTTTAAGTTCAAAACATACAAAACATAACCAAACTTAATTTATTAAGTGCAAGGAGAGTGTAAATGACTAAAAATAAAGGCTTATTAATGCATCAAATATGTGAACATCAAATTTTCCCACACTTAACTTTTTGCACTCTTGGTCAAAACACAAAAAAACAAAATGAAACAGACTCAAAAGTTAAGCATTCTAAAAGACTCAATTTCTAAAAATATTTAAGAATGAAGAGCAATTAATAATTCAAGTGATCAAAACATTTATGAGGTAACACATCTTCACATCTCAAATCAACAAGCAAGGATACTTCAATTGAAAAGCATGAGTAAAGAATGATAGATCCTCACAGAATTCACTCTCAATCTCTCAAGTGTTTAAAAGGTAGGTATTACACTCAATTCAACTCATGAAAATTGCACTACCATAAGCTTGCTTATCTTCTACTTCTCCACTACTCAGAACACATGCACACACAAATCATGAGGACTTTATTCAAGGTTGTAATGGAGTCAAGGTAAAGGAGAAGGTAATATGGATATGACAAGTTAAACACCAAAGAGAATAAAAGAACATGAAAGCTGAGTTCAATTATCGATCATGAAAGTTTATCCCAACTTCATCTAATACAAATTCCCTTTACATATTATTTTCCCTTCCTTTATTGCCTTGTTGACCTTTTTCTTTTTTTACATATATATATATATATATTTTCTTTTTTTCTTCTTTTTTTTTTTTCAAAAAGATCATCATATATACATTTTTCAACCATTCTGCATACACACCCCCACACTTGTTCATGAACTCATCCAATGACAAAGCTAATGTTCTCTTATTCCCTAAGACTAAGTAAGAACATGGTTTTTTTTTTAAGAAACATAATGAGCGAGAAAAAGAATAATCAAATAAGCTCAAAAGGGTTAAGCAATGGGAAATATGCAAGGTTGGCTATTTGGTCAAAGTAGTTAATTGAAAAAAAATTTGCCTCAATCATTTTTATGTATGCATGTGAAAACGTAGCTTTAAAAAGAATCAAAGCAAGTTCTAGAATAACAATTTCATGAGTGAAATTCACACAAGAAAGAAGAGAATGGTGTAGATGTTCAATTCATTCATTAATAGGCTCAAGATCTCACAAGGTATAGTTCTATCATTCTCAATCCACCAATTCAACATCCATAACCAAACATATGATTTTTAAGAAAGAAGACAATGAACTCAATCATGCAAATTTCCCTGAATTTTAATTACTACTTCCACACAAACTAGTTATCTACCCCAACTAAAATGCGTCTCAAGAGTAAAATTTACTCCTTACTCTGCCATCCTTAACTGGTTTAGAAAATTACTGACAAACATATAAACACAATAAACATATTAATACATACACACATTTTTTTTTACACACATTTTTTTTTACACAACTCTACACACGACAAACATAAACACACTTACTAAATTTTTTTTTTTTTTTTAGTCACACAACTATCCTTCCCCCCAACTAGATCATAACATTGTCCTCAATGTTAAAAAAAATAGAAAGGAAAAAGATAGAGGATAGTACCTGTTACTGCAATTACGGAAAAGAGAAACCTCACACAAATATAAACAGAAACAAAGTACGATGAATAAAACTAAAGATAAAGGAAAGTCATAGATGAAGTGTCAGGTCACACTGTTGTTTCTTGCTGCCTCCCTTGTTGTTGTCTCGCTTGCTGCTGTCTCCTGACCAATCTATCTGGGCTGTCACTGGATCAGGTTCATAAACAAAGGCTTCCAATTTATCAATTAACTCATCAACAGTGGAAGCCGAGATAAGGAGTTGTCTTGCAGAAGGTGTGACAAATTTCTGTTCCACAGCATGGTCAACAAAAGATAACAAATTATCAAAGAAATTATTAACATTCAACAAACCTATGGGTTTATGGTGGATGTTCAGTTGGGCCCAAGAAACAATTTGAAAGACTTCTTCCAAAGTACCAAAACCACCAGGTAAGGCTATGAAGGCATCAGAGTTTTCAAGCATTGCCGTCATTCGTGCATGCATAGATGATACTTGAATTTCCTGTCCAATTGTCTTTCCAACAAAGTTCCTTCGAGTTAAAGGTTCAGGAATGACACCTAAAACTTGACCACCTCTTAGAAATGCAGACAGTGATACAGCCCCCATTAACCCAAGGCAACCTCCCCCATATACTACACAAATGTTCCTCGCAGTAAGTGTTCTACTAATAGTGGTTGCTGCGTTGACAAACTCTAAACTCTTCCCATAATGTTTCTCACAAAATACACAGATACTAACAAGTCTACGAACAAAAGAAGAAGAAGCTCCCTCCATCTCTACACTCACACTCTCTGTGAATGATTAAGAGTTGCAGGAAAGTGAAGAAAATGGAGTGTTTAAATAGGGAAGAGAATAGAAAAAATAATAGCTCCTATACGAGTAGGTTTGCTGCTGTCAGAAAACTTTTGAATTTTTTTTTATTTTTTTTAATGTTTTGTTTTATTTTTTTTTAAATAATAAATGCATAAGATAATATATACAGATTGTTGTGATTGTGGCTCACATCTTCCTCTGGTTTTACGTCCAGAAACGGCTTAAACGCCTTCTATGAGTCGGGGATAGGCTTCCCATCCAATTTTCTTATAAATTGGCAAACACGATCTTTTTGAGTCAGATTCCGAAGACTATAATGCTCTTGCTCGTCCTTGAAGAGATTCCACAAACGAAGAAGTTCACGCTGCACAATTCCACAAGAATGCGTCTCAAGAGTCAATAAGATATTATCTAATGACTCCTTACTCAGTCCATTCTTAATGAAGAATATTTTATCTTCTCTGTTTACAGAAACCATTCCCAAAGAACGACATCGCGTGTTGCAATTCCATCGTGCACACTTGTAACAAACGTGCATTCTTTTTGCTCTTCTCTTTTTCGAAAATGAACTTTTACCGAGACCAGGCATGTATCGGACAAATGAATCGGAAGATTCACCAGCTAAACGAACCTTTGCTTCGATTATCCAGCGTATATCTTCTGGGATGCCCTTGTACATTAACAGTCTCAATCTCTCACACCTAGCTTTGTAAATTTTGGTTAGAACATTTTTATGAACAGAAGGGAAATACTTTTTTAGATTTGAAAGAATGACATCCATTTTGAAAGAGAAGAAATCAGTTATTATGGGAAACTGAAAGACAAACCGACTCAAGAGTCACGGAGTACCGTTATCCGCCGTTTAACCGGAATCGAAAGAACTGCAAAAAGAAGAAACAAATTAAAATAAATTCTACTCATAACAAGGATTAGAAAGGAGATGGATTCTACCTCAAGACTTGATGTTCCGAGAAATGGTTTGAGTCTTTTTGCTTTATAAAATTTTTTTATTTTTTTATTTTTTATTATTATTATTATTTTTATGCATCATTTATTGATTCCGTAATTCATGCTAGTGCAATTTGTGTAACTTGGAAGCATCATTTTTCTTTCGAAATGGACCCCAATTTTTGACAATGTTCGCAACTTTTGTAAAAAGTATAACTGCCCTTGAATAATATGGCCAATAAAATCCATACTGCAAGATTTTGCAGCTGTTTTCTTTGAAGAAAAATGACCTCCACATGCTTCTGAATGACAAAATTCAATGACACTACTTACCTCATTGTCGGGTACAAATCTCCAAAAGATTTGATCAGGACAATAATTGAACAAATATGGGTCAGCACAATAGAAATTTTTTTTTTTAACTCAATCAATTTTTTTTTTGTCCATTGAGGTGGCATCTTACTTATCAAGTGGGGTAGACGACTTCTTGCAAGTGGACCTCCTCCAAAATATCCTCTTGAGCTCCTTCATAAAATGGTTTGAGGCAATGTCCATTGACTGTGAAAGCTTTTGTAGTAGTCTCACTTGTAACCTGCACAGCACCATAAGGAAAAATCTTAGTAACAACAAATGGACCAAGCCACCTAGATCTGAGCTTTCCGGGCATGAGTTTGAGGCGGGAGTTATAAAGGAGAACTTTTTGACCAATCTTAAATGTTTTTCTCATGATCTTCTTATCATGGAAGGCTTTAGTCTTCTCTTTATAAAGTTTGGAACTCTCATAAGCCTCCAGGCGGATCTCCTCCAATTCCTGCAACTGTAGCTTCCGCTCCATGCCTGCTTGATTTAGGTCCAAGTTACACCTTTTTACTGCCCAAAATGCACGATGCTCAATTTCCACTGGCAAGTGGCATGCTTTGCCAAAAACAATCCGATAAGGAGACATCCCAATCGGAGTCTTATAGGCGGTCCTATAAGCCCATAAAGCATCCTCAAGCCTTTTGCTCCAGTCCTTTCTGTTAGGTTGAACTATTTTCTGAAGTATCTGCTTGATCTCTCTGTTAGAAACCTCGGCTTGCCCATTAGTCTGGGGATGATAAGGTGTAGAAACTCTATGCAAGACTCCATACTTTTTCATCAAGGCTTCCATGCTTCGATTACAGAAATGTGAACCCTGATCACTAATGATGGCTTTTAGGACTCCAAACCTGCAGAAAATATGTGATCTAACAAAATCCACAACAACCTTGGAATCATCAGTCCAAGTGGCTTTTGCCTCCACCCATTTAGATACATAATCCACAGCAAGCAAAATGTAAACAAAACCAAATGACACAGGAAAAGGACCCATAAAATCAATACCCCAAACATCAAATATTTCACAGAACAACAAAGGTTGTTGGGGCATCTCATTCCTACGAGAAATATTCCATGTTCTCTGGCATTGTTCACAAGATTTACAAAACAAATATGCATCACGAAATAGAGTGGGCCAATATAATCCAGAGTCCAAAACTTTCCTAGCTGTACGAGTAGGTCCAAAATATCCCCCACAGGCAAGTGCATGACAAAAACTAAGAACAGAATCAAACTCATGATCAGGAATACATCTCCAAATGACTTGGTCATTACAAAATCTCCACAAATAAGGGTCATCCCACACATAATATTTTGACTCACTTTTCAGTTTATCAATCTGTGCCTTAGTAAAATGTGCAGGTAGTGCTCTAGCAACCAAGAAATTAACCAAATCTGCAAACCAAGGGATGTTACCTTGCATCTTGAAAAGTTGTTCATCGGGAAGGCATCATGGATAGGAGAAGAATCGCCTCTCTTTCAATCCGACTCAAGTGATCCGCCACCGGTTCTCTGCTCCACTCTTATCTCTGATATCAATATCAAACTCTGTAAGAGCAACATCCACCTAATCAACCTTGGCTTTGCATCGGGCTTTTTCAGGAGAAACTTCAAAGCTGCATGATCTGAAAATACAACCACTCTAGAACCAAGCAAATATGATCGAAATTTATCTAAAGCAAAAATAATTGCTAAAATTTTCTTTTCAGTTGTAGTGTAGTTGGCTTATGCAGCATCTAAAGTCCTCGAAGCATAGGAAATAACATGAGGTACTTTGCCGACTCTCTGTGCAAGGACAGCTCCCAATGCATAATTAGAGGCTTCACACATGAGTTCAAATGGGAGGGTCCAATCTGATGGTTGGATGATAGGAGTGGTGGTCAAAGCTCCTTTAAGGCAATCAAAAGTCTCTCTGCACTTGCCATCAAAATCAAAAGCAACATCTTTCTGCAACAAGTTAGACAGGGGAAGGGCCTTTTTGCTGAAATCCTGAATGAACCGCCTGTAGAAACCTGCATGGCCAAGAAAAGAACGAACCTCTTGCACGCAAGAGGGGTAAGGCAATTGGGAAATAACATCAATTTTAGCAGGATCTACTTCTATACCCTTCTGAGAGATGATGTGGCCTAAGACTATGCCCTGTTCTACCATAAAATGACACTTCTCATAATTAAGAACAAGATTAGTCTCAATGCATCGATGCAAGACTCTATCCAGACTATCTAAACATGCATCAAAGAAAGAGCCATAGACAAGAAAATCATCCATAAACACATCCATGCAACTCTCTAAAAATTCGTAGAAGATACCGACCATACACCTTTGAAAGGTTCCCTGAGCGTTACACGTACTAAAGGGCATTCTCCGTATGCAAATGTTCCAAATGGACAGTAAAAGTGGTCTTCTCTTGGTCTTCTGGGGCTATATGAATCTGAAAATAGCCCGAATATCCATCCAAGAAACAGTAATGCGACTTGCCAGCCAGTCTCTCCAACATCTGATCAATGAAAGGCAATAGAAAATGATCTTTCCTAGTGGCCTGGTTAAGCTGCCTATAATCAATGCACACCCGCCAACTGTTCTGGATTCTTGTGGGTAGGAGCTCATTGTTCTGATTTGCAATTACTGTGACTCCAGATTTCTTTGGAACCACTTGCACTGGGCTCTCCCATTTACTGTCAGATATGGGATAAATAATGCCAGCTTGTAGCAGCTTGGTCACTTCCTTCTTCACCACATCCAGAATCAGGGGATTTAGTCCTCTTTGGGGCTACCTCACTGGCTTGGTACCTTCCTCCAATAAAATCCTATGCATACATGTGGAGGGACTAATACCAGGAATGTCTGCAAGTGTCCATCCGATGGCCCGCTTATGCTTTGCTTCAAAACCTGCAAAGCAATTTTTCTTCTTGTTCAGTTGTAGATTCCTAGCGACAATCATCGGCAAATTCTCACCATCTTCCAAATATGCATATTTAAGGTGGTCCGCAAAGTCTTTAGCTCTAAGGATGGGGGATGCACAATAGAGGCAAAGACAAGCTATTTGAAACAAGCAACTCAAGAGCATTAAATTCGACATAATTTTGATTCATATTTTCATATGCTTTGCATCACAAACAAGCACCCGCAGCATCATCACTCACAATCGCATAAATCTCAAGACATGCAAAGACATGGTTCAAGATCATCCACAGTTAACACATATATCACAAGTGATGAATCCGAAAAGTTAGCAATATCGTAATTCAACACTCATATCAGCATAAGTATCATTAACCAGCATTTCAATCACATTAACATGAAAAACTGAATGCTCCTCAAGGAGATGTCTCATGGCATCAAAAATGTTAAACTGTACCACATCTCCACCAAATTCCATAGAAAGGGTGCCAAAGATGCACGTCTATCTTGGTTTTGGCTGTTTTGAGGAATGGTCTTCCTAGAATCAATGGAGCATGATTTGTTGAAGACTCATCTTCCATGTCCAAAATGTAGAAGTCTGCTGGAAAAATTAGCTCATTTACTCGCACCAACACATCTTCCAAAGACTCTCTGCAGGTGAGCAAATAGTCCCGTTTGCCCACCGAATCACTATACCAGTAGGGTGTAAGGTGCCAATGTTCAAAGACTTATACACTGACGTAGGCATGACATTAATAGAAGCACCCAAATCTAACATTGCATGGTTAAACCTGGAATTACCTATAGTGCAAGGGATTGTGAAAGTTCCAGGATCTTTACATTTCTTTGGCATGCTTGGCTGAATCATCGCAGAAACATTTCTTCCCATACTGATTTTCTCAGTACCCTTAAGTCTTCTCTTGTGAGTACACAATTCCTTAAGAAATTTGGCATACTTGGGAATTTGTTTGATTACATCTAGGAGGGGAATATTGATTTCCACCTTCCTGAATGTATCCATGACTTCTTTCTCTGTTTCTGCTTGCGCTATCTGCTTGGACTGTGTCACTCTGTTTGGGAAGGGTAGTGGAATGTTTAAGTCTGAATTCTCGCACATTTCTTCTGGTTTGGGGCATCTAGTTCATGCGAATTGTGTTGTGTCTGATCAATCTCTGGCTGCTGCAATAGGAGCTCTAGTTGTGGCAGACTAGGACCATCAATTTCTTTGCCACTTCTCAAGGTAATAGCACTTACATTGCCTCTTGGGTTACTGACTGTTTGTGAAGGCAATTGACTCGAACCTTGACTTTTCAATTCACTCACGGTGGTGGCCAATTGCCCAATCTGAGTTTGCAGGTTCTGGATGGTGGCATTGACATTCTGCTGGAATTGAATATTATTTGTGGCCATTTGTTTCATCAAATCTTCCAATGATGGCTCGGATGGATTGGTTGTAGGACTTGGCAACATAAGGGGCTGCTGCACAGGTGGCTGCACAGTTTGTTGTTGTCTGAATGCAGGTGGTTGGTATTTGTTGCTAGGTCCTACAGCTTGGTATCTGAATTGCTGCTGCTGTTGGGGTTGTTGTTGCTGACTAGAATTCCCATATCTCAAGTTAGGATGGTCCCTCCAACCAGGGTTATAAGTATTAGAAAATGGATCATATCTTGGCTATTGGGATTGCTGATATTGAGGTCTACTAGGAAAAATTCCAGCTGCTGCAACTGACTATTCTGGAAACGCGGAACCACCGTCCTGAAGTGTGGGGTATGCATCAGTAGGATGAGATGAGCAAGAGCAAATGCCACACACCCTTGCAGGCTCTTGTACAGAACCTGGTACATGTTGTCCCACTGCTAATTGCCTCACCAACGAAGTCAATTCATCAAGTCTATGTTCCATTCTTTGTTGATCTACATGAGACGATTGAACTTCATTAACTCCTCTGGTTGAGATAAGGACTCTTGTGCCAAATTGTTGAGCATTGGCTGCCATATTTGCTATCAAATCTCTTTAGCTTTGCAGGGGGGTTTATCCACCAATGCACCTCCGATGCGGCATCCACCATACTTCTATCCATCGGCAAGAAGCCCTCATAGAAATATTGAATCAAGAGCTGATAACTAATTTGATGGTGGGGACAACTCGAACACGCTTTTTGAATCTCTCCCAATACTCCTGCAAGGTCTCACCAGTCATTTGCCTTATACCACAAATGTCTTTTCTAATGGCAGCTGCTCTTGATGCAGGGAAGAACCTCTCCAAGAATAATTTTTTCATATCATCCCAACTCGTGACAGAACCTGGTGAAAGGTAGAACAGCCAATCCTTGGCTACATCAACAAGAGAGAAAGGGAATGCCCTCAACTTGATATGCTCCTCAGAGATTCCATGTGGCTTCATGGTTGAACAGACCACATGAAACTCCTTTAAGTGCTTATGGGGATCTTCACCTGTAAGACCATGAAACTTGGGCAACAAGTGTATCAATCCAGATTTTAACTCGAAGTCAGCATCAAGATTAGGATATTGAATGCACAAAGACTGGTAAGTTACATCAGGAGTAGCAAGTTCTTTAAGGGTCCTATTTTGCCTGTTATCAGCCATGATTTTAGAATCACCTAAGATCTCAAGTGCACTTTCAGATTCAATGTCACAACTAAATTCAGACTCAATTCTTTCACTTAGCTTACGAGTCCTAATCAACCTATGCAATGTTCTATCAATCTCAGGATCAAATTCAAGCAAGATATCAGGATTAGACCTAGTCATGCGCTAATCAAAACACAAAAATAAAATAAAATAAGTAAACAAGTAAAATACACTAGACAACTCTAAAAATATACCAAAATAAATCTAATTGACACAGTCCAAGTAGATAGCGCATTTTTATATAAAAGTTTTAGTGTTTCATTTTGGAGAATTCTCTTCTTCTCTTCCTTTTTCTACTCTCTCTTTGTTATTTTCATTTTTGTATGGTTCTTGAAGGTTATCCAATGGTGATGGCTATGAAGAGCTAAACTTCTTTAATCAATCCAAGAGATTGACAAGCTTGATGATTAATCTTGAGATCTTGTTTTAATTGTTATACATTCATCTATTAATCAAGTTTCTCTTTCTTTTCTTCTCTTGTTTAAATTCTAATTTAATGCTTAATTTAATTGGGATTTGCATATGTTAATTGCGTAATTATCATGTGCCAAGAGATGAATTCAGAGGCTAAATAATGCATCAAAGGTGTTTGATGAAATATTTATTTTGGTTGGATCTTGGTTTTCAAGTTAATTTGGTTTTTGGATGGATGCTTAATTTGTCTAATCTTAATTAATTGAATTCTAGAAGCGTTTCTAGTAGAAGATCCATGGATTATTGAGAGACATCTTGATGTGATCTAAGACCAAGGATTTGGTTGATAGTTGAACGGATTTATAAAGATCAAGGATGGATTAAAATCAAGATTTGTTAATTCTCTTGGATTGGTTGTTTTCTCAATCTTGTTTACTCATTTTAATTGTTCTTTGTTATTTAATCTTGTAAAACTTTTTCCCCCTGTTTATTAACCTCTTAATCGACTTCATAATTAGAATGATCTATGGGCTCGAATTCTGTTACCTTATACTACAAGTAGTTTTGGTAAATCGGTTATAAATTGATTTAAATTTGGTAATCTCGACAGTTGTCAAATTTTTGGCTTTTATGTAGAAGTGTTGTTATAATAAAAGTTAATCTTGGTAGAGCTTTTATGTAGAAATGTTGTTATAATAAAAGTTTTAGTGTTTCATTTTGGAGAATTCTCTTCTTCTCTTCCTTTCTCTACTCTCTCTTTGTTATTTTCATATATCACAGTTGTCACATATAACAATTAAAACAGAAGTTATGTGATAAAAATAAAAAAAAAAAAAAAATTATAAAGCAAAAAGACTCAAACCATTTCTGAACATCAAGCTGCTGAGGTAGAATCCATCTCCCTTTCTAATCCTTGTTATAAGTAGAATTTATTTTAATTTGTTTCTTCTTTTTGCGCTTCTTTCGGTTCCCTAAGTTAAACGGATAACGGTACTCGTGACTCTCGAGTCGGTTTGTCTTTCATTTCCCATAATAACTAATTTCTTCTATTTCAAAATGGATGTCATTCTTTCAAATCTAAAAAAGTATTTCCCTTCTGTTCATAAAAATGTTCTAACCAAAATTTACAAAGCTAGGTGTGAGAGATTGAGACTGTTAATGTACAAGGGCATCCCAGAAGATATATGCTGGATAATCGAAGCAAAGGTTCATTTAGCTGGTGAATCTTCCGATTCATTTGTCCGATACATGCCTAGTCTCGGTAAAAGTTTATTTTCGAAAAAGAGAAGAGCAAAAAGAATGCACGTTTGTTACAAGTGTGCACGATGGAATTATAACACGCGATGTCGTTCTTTGGGAATTGTTTTTGTAAACAAAGAAGATAAAATATTCTTCATTAAGAATGGACTGAGTAAGGAGTCATTAGATAATATCTTATTGACTCTTGAGACGCATTCTTGTGGAATTGTGCAGCGTGAACTTCTTCGTTTGTGGAATCTCTTCAAGGACGAGCAAGAGCGTTATAGTCTTCGGAATCTGACTCAAAAGACCGTGTTTGCCAATTTATAAGAAAATTGGATGGGAAGTCTATCCCCGACTCATAGAAGGCGTTTAAGCCGTTTCTAGACGTAAAACCAGAGGAAGATGTGAGCCACAATCACAACAATCTGTATATATTATCTTATGCATTTATTATTTAAAAAAAAAACAAAACAAAACATTAAAAAAAAACAAAAAAAAAAAAATTCAAAAGTTTTCTGACAACAGCCAACCTACTCATATAGGAGCTATTATTTTTTCTATTCTCTTCCCTATTTAAACACTCCATTTTCTTCACTTTCCCGCAACTCTTAATCATTCACAGAGAGTATGAGTGTAGAGATGGAGGGAGCTTCTTCTTCTTCTCGTTCGTAGACTTGTTAGTATCTGTGTATTTTGTGAGACACATTATGGGAAGAGTTTAGAGTTTGTCAACGCAAAGAACCACTCTTGGTAGAACACTTACTGCGAGGAACATTCGTGTAGTATATGGGGAGGTTGCCTTGGGTTAATGGGGGGCTGTATCACTGCATCGCATTTCTAAGAGGTGGTCAAGTTTTAGGTGTCATTCCCGAACCTTTAACTCGAAGGAACTTTGTTGGAAAGACAATTGGACAGGAAATTCAAGTATCATCTATGCATGCACGAATGACGGCAATGCTTGAAAACTCTGATGCCTTCATAGCCTTACCGGTGATTTTGGTACTTTGGAAGAAGTCTTTCAAATTGTTTCTTGGGCTAACCGAACATCCACCATAAACCCATAGGTTTGTTGAATGTTAATAATTTCTTTGATAATTTGCTATCTTTTGTTGACCATGCTGTGGAACAAAAATTTGTCACACCTTCTCGCAAGACAACTCCTTATCTCGGCTTCCACTTGTTGATGAGTTAATTGATAAATTGGAAGCCTTTGTTTATGAACTGATCCAAGGTATGTACCTCGGATAGATTGGTCGGAGACAAAGAAGAAGCGAGACAACAACAAGGGAGGCAGCAAGAAACAACAGTGTGACCTGACACTTCATCTATGACTTTCCTTTATCTTTAGTGTTATTCATCGTACTTTGTTTCTGTTTATATTTGTGTGAGGTTTCTCTTTTCCGTAATTGCAGTAACAGGTACTATCCTCTATCTTTTTCCTTTCTATTTTTTTTAACATTGAGGACAATATTATGATCTAATTGGGGGGAAGGATAGTTGTGTGACTAAAAAAAAAAAATTAGTAAGTGTGTTTATGTTTGTCGTGTGTAGAGTTGTGTAAAAAAAAAATGTGTGTAAAAAAAAATGTGTGTATGTATTAATATGTTTATTGTGTTTATATGTTTGTCAGTAATTTTCTAAACCAGTTAAGGATGGCAGAGTAAGGAGTAAATTTTACTCTTGAGACGCATTTTAGTTGGGGTAGATAACTAGTTTGTGTGGAAGTAGCAATTAAAATTCAGGAAAATTTACATGATTGAGTTAATTGTCTTCTTTCTTAAAAATCATATGTTTGGTTATGGATGTTGAATTGGTGGACTGAGAATGATAGAACTATACCTTGTGAGATCTTGAGCCTATTGATGAATGAATTGAACATCTACACCATTCTCTTCTTTCTTGTGTGAATTTCACTCATGAAATTGTTACTCTAGAACTTGCTTTGATTCTTTTTAAAGCTACGTTTTCACATGCATACATAAAAATGATTGAGGCAAATTTTTTTCAATTAACTACTTTGACCAAATAGCCAACCTTGCATATTTCTCCTTGCTTAACCCTTTTGAGCTTATTTGATTATTCTTTTTCTCAAACTCATTATGTTTCTTTAAAAAAAAAACCATGTTCTTACTTAGTCTTAGGGAATAAGAGAACATTAGCTTTGTCATTGGATGAGTTCATGAACAAGTGTGGGGGTGTGTATGCAGAATGGTTGAAAAATGTATATATGATGATCTTTTTGAAAAAAAAAAGAAGAAAAAAAGAAAAAATAAAAATATATATATATATGTAAAAAAAAAAAAAAGGTCAACAAGGCAATAAAGGAAGGAAAAATAATATGTAAAGGGAATTTGTATTAGATGAAGTTGGGATGAACTTTCATGATCGATAATTGAACTCAGCTTTCATGTTCTTTTATTCTCTTTGGTGTTTAACTTGTCATATCCATATTACCTTCTCCTTTACCTTGACTCCATTACAACCTTGAATAAAGTCCTTATGATTTGTGTGTGCATGTGTTCTGAGTAGTGGAGAAGTAGAAGATAAGCAAGCTTATGGTAGTGCAATTTTCATGAGTTGAATTGAGTGTAATACCTACCTTTTAAACACTTGAGAGATTGAGAGTGAATTCTGTGAGGATCTATCATTCTTTACTCATGCTTTTCAATTGAAGTATCCTTGCTTGTTGATTTGAGATGTGAAGATGTGTTACCTCATAAATGTTTTGATCACTTGAATTATTAATTGCTCTTCATTCTTAAATATTTTTAGAAATTGAGTCTTTTAGAATGTTTAACTTTTGAGTCTGTTTCATTTTGTTTTTTTGTGTTATGCCCAGAGAGTGCAAAAAGCTAAGTGTGGGGAATTTGATGTTCACATATTTGATGCATTAATAAGCCTTCATTTTTAGTCATTTACACTCTCCTTGCACTTAATAAATTAAGTTTGGTTATGTTTTGTATGTTTTGAACTCAAAATAGATTTAATTGAATTTTTCAGCATGATTTACGTCTTACACTAATCCTGTATTTGGGTCATATCTTGGGCTGTAGGTGGATGTTTAAGGTGAATCTTATGTCATTTTAAAGATAAGAGAGAGCTCTACAATCTTCATGAAGACATCAAAGACTCAATCACACGTTTGGATGGCTCAAATTGGCATTGAATCAAGAACTAACGTGTTGCTCCTGGCAGAATGACCTTTGTGTACTGTTCATTACACTGCTCGAACTGAAAGTGGTATAATAGCCTGAAATTTTGATGGTTGATAGTTAAGACTCAAATATACAACTTTCATGTTGAACACTCTTCCTGATTCAGACTTCTTGGAGGTGATATTGGGCTTGGAAGTCAGAACAGAGGAGCTGCTACTGGGTCTGAGTAGTGTACAGTAATTTGAACATATCTGGAGGTATAGAAATGATATTGGACCCAAACTAAAGCCATTTGAAAGCTAAGATCCAGAGCTACAATCTTCGTGAGACTACTTGGCTCAAAAATGATGAATGCAATGACTTCAGAGCTGCATGACTTCGGAGACAAAGAATCTCCAGAATTTTCTACTCACCAAAAAGTCATTCAACATTTTCCACCTACTCCACCTTCTCCATCTACTCCACCAACCACCATGACTCAGCCTCCTTTGACATTTTGTATCTTTAACCCTCTATAAAAGGGAGGCTATGCAGATCATTGTAAAATGTAGAGCTTTTATGTAGAAGTGTTGTTATAATAAAAGTTTTAGTGTTTCATTTTAGAGAATTCTCTTCTTCTCTTCCTTTCTCTACTCTCTCTTTGTTATTTTCATTTTTGTATGGTTCTTAAAGGTTATCCAATGGTGATGGCTATGGAGAGCTAAACTTCTTTAATCAATCCAAGAGATTGACAAGCTTGATGATTAATCTTGAGATCTTGTTTTAATTGTTATACGTTCATCTATTAATCAAGTTTCTCTTTCTTTTCTTCTCTTGTTTAAATTCTGATTTAATGCTTAATTAAATTGGGATTTGCATATGTTAATTGCGTAATTATCATGTGCCAAGAGATGAATTCAGAGGCTAAATAATGCATCAAAGGTGTTTGATGAAATATTTAGTTTGGTTGGATCTTGGTTTTCAAGTTAATTTGGTTTTTGGATGGATGCTTAATTTGTCTAATCTTAATTAATTGAATTCTAGAAGCGTTTCTAGTAGAAGATCCATGGATTATTGAGAGGCGTCTTGATGTGATCTAAGACTAAGGATTTGGTTGATAGTTGAACGGATTTATAAAGATCAAGGATGGATTAAAATCAAGATTTGTTAATTCTCTTGGATTGGTTGTTTTCTCAATCTTGTTTACTCATTTTAATTGTTCTTTGTTATTTAATCTTGTAAAACTTTTTCCCCCTGTTTATTAACCTCTTAATCTGACTTCATAATTAGAATGATCTATGGGCTCGACCCGGTGTTACCTTATACTACAAGTAATTTTGGTAAATCAGTTATAAATTGATTAAAATTTGGTAATCTCGACAGTTGTCAAATTTTTGGTAATCTCTACTCTCTCTTTTTCCTGTGTCATTTGGTTTTGTTTACATTTTGCTTGCTGTGGATTATGTATCTAAATGGGTAAAGGCAAAAGCCACTCGGACTGATGATTCCAAGGTTGTTGTGGATTTTGTTAGATCACATATTTTCTGCAGGTTTGGAGTCCCAAAAGCCATCATTAGTGATCAGGGTTCACATTTCTGTAATCGAAGCATGGAAGCCTTGATGAAAAAGTATGGAGTCTTGCATAGAGTTTCTACACCTTATCATCCCCAGACTAATGGGCAAGCCGAGGTTTCCAACAGAGAGATCAAGCAGATACTTGAAAAACAGTTCAACCTAACGAGAAAGGATTGGAGCAAAAGGCTTGAGGATGCTTTATGGGCTTATAGGACCGCCTATAAGACTCCGATTGGGATGTCTCCTTATCGGATTGTTTTGGCAAAGCATGCCACTTGCCGGTGGAAATTGAGCATCGTGCATTTTGGGCAAGTAAAAAGGTGTAACTTGGACCTAAATCAAGATGGAGCGAAGCTAGATTCGGGAATTGGAGGAGATCCTTTGGAGGCTTATGAAAGTTCCAAACTTTATAAAGAGAAGACTAAAGCCTTCCATGATAAGAAGATCATGAGAAAAACATTTAAGATTGGTCAAAAAGTTCTCCTTTATAACTCCCGCCTCAAACTCATGCCCGAAAAGCTCAAATCTAGGTGGCTTGGTCCATTTGTTGTTACTAAGATTTTTCCTTATGGTGCTGTACAGGTTACAAGTGAGACTACTACAAAAGCTTTCACAGTCAATGGACATCGCCTCAAACCATTTTATGAAGGAGCTCAAGAGGATATTTTGGAGGAGGTCCACTTGCAAGAAGTCGTCTACCCCACTTGATAAGTAAGATGCCGCCTCAATAGAGAAAAAAAAATTGATTGAGTTAAAAAAAAAATTTCTATTGTGCTGACCCATATTTGTTCAATTATTTTCCTGATCAAATCTTTTGGAGATTTGTACCCGACAATGAGGTAAGTAGTGTCATTGAATTTTGTCATTCAGAAGCATGTGGAGGTCATTTTTCTTTGAAGAAAACAGTTGCAAAATCTTGCAGTATGGATTTTATTGGCCATATTATTCAAGGGATGAATTGCGTAATTTTTCTTCATACTGCAAGATTTTGCAGCTGTTTTCTTTGTAAAAAAATGACCTCCACATGCTTCTGAATGACAAAATTCAATGACACTACTTACCTCATTGTCGGGTATAAATCTCCAAAAGATTTGATCAGGAAAATAATTGAACAAATATGGGTCAGCACAATAGAATTTCTTTTTTAACTCAATCAATTTTTTTTTTATCCATTGAGGCGGCATCTTACTTATCAAGTGGGGTAGACGACTTCTTGCAAGTGGACCTCCTCCAAAATATCCTCTTGAGCTACTTCATAAAATGGTTTGAGGTGATGTCTATTGACTGTGAAAGCTTTTGTAGTAGTCTCACTTGTAACCTGCACAGCACCATAAGGAAAAATCTTAGTAACAACAAATGGACCAAGCCACCTAGATCTGAGCTTTCCGGGAATGAGTTTGAGGCGGGAGTTATAAAGGAGAACTTTTTGACCAATCTTAAATGTTTTTCTCATGATCTTCTTATCATGGAAGGCTTTAGTCTTCTCTTTATAAAGTTTGGAACTCTCATAAGCCTCTAGGCGGATCTCCTCCAATTCCTGCAACTGTAGCTTCCGCTCCATGCCTGCTTGATTTAGGTCCAAGTTACACCTTTTTACTGCCCAAAATGCACGATGCTCAATTTCCACTGGCAAGTGGCATGCTTTGCCAAAAATAATCCGATAAGGAGACATCCTAATCGGAGTCTTATAAGCGGTCCTATAAGCCCATAAAGCATCCTCAAGCCTTTTGCTCCGTACCTTCTGTTAGGTTGAACTGTTTTCCTCAAGTATCCGCTTGATCTCTCTGTTGGAAACCTCGCTTGCCCATTAGTCTGGGGATGATAAGGTGTAGAAACTCTATGCAAGACTCCATACTTTTTCATCAAGGCTTCCATGCTTCGATTACAGAAATGTGAACCCTGATCACTAATGATGGCTTTTGGGACTCCAAACCTGCAGAAAATATGTGATCTAACAAAATCCACAACAACCTTGGAATCATCAGTCCGAGTGGCTTTTGCCTCTCATCCATTTAGATACATAATCCACAGCAAGCAAAATGTAAACAAAACCAAATGACACAGGAAAAGGACCCATAAAATCAATACCCCAAACATCAAATATTTCACAGAACAACAAAGGTTGTTGGGGCATCTCATTCCTACGAGAAATATTCCCTGTTCTCTGGCATTGTTCACAAGATTTACAAAACAAATATGCATCACGAAATAGAGTAGGCCAATATAATCCAGAGTCCAAAACTTTCCTAGCTGTACGAGTAGGTCCAAAATGTCCCCCACAGGCAAGTGTATGACAAAAACTAAGAACAGAATCAAACTCATTATCAAGAATACATCTCCTAATGACTTGGTCATTACAAAATCTCCACAAATAAGGGTCATCCCACACATAATATTTTGACTCACTTTTCAGTTTATCAATCTGTGCCTTAGTAAAATGTGCAGGTAGTGCTCTAGCAACCAAGAAATTAACCAAATCTGCAAACCAAGGGATGTTACCTTGCATATTGAAAAGTTGTTCATCAGGGAAGGCATCATGGATAGGAGAAGAATCTGCCTCTCTTTCAATCTGACTCAAGTGATCTGCCACCAGGTTCTCTGCTCCACTCTTATCTCTGATATCAATATCAAACTCCTGTAAGAGCAACATCCACCTAATCAACCTTGGCTTTGCATCGGGCTTTTTCAGGAGAAACTTCAAAGCTGCATGATCTGAAAATACAACCACTCTAGAACCAAGCAAATATGATCGAAATTTATCTAAAGCAAAAATAATTGCTAAAAGTTCCTTTTCGATTGTAGTGTAGTTGGCTTGTGCAGCATCTAAAGTCCTCGAAGCATAGGAAATAACATGAGGTACTTTTGCCGACTCTTTCTGCAAGTGCAGGGACAGGCTCCCAATGCATAATTAGAGGCATCACACATGAGTTCAAATGGGAGTGTCCAATCTGGTGGTTGGATGATAGGAGTGGTGGTCAAAGCTCCTTTAAGGCAATCAAAAGCCTCTCTCGCACTTGCCATCAAAATCAAAAGCAACATCTTTCTCGCAACAAGTTAGACAGGGGAAGGGCCTTTTTGCTGAAATCCTAAATGAACCGCCTGTAGAAACCTGCATGGCCAAGAAAAGAACAAACCTCTCGCACGCAAGAGGGGTAAGGCAATTGGGAAATAACATCAATTTTAGCAGGATCTACTTCTATACCCTTCTGAGAGATGATATGGCCTAAGACTATGCCCTGTTCTACCATAAAATGACACTTCTCATAATTAAGATCAAGATTAGTCTCAATGCATCGATGCAAGACTCTATCCAGACTATCTAAACATGCATCAAAGGAAGAGCCATAGACAGTAAAATCATCCATAAACACATCCATGCAACTCTCTAAAAATTCAGAGAAGATACTGACCATACACCTTTGAAAGTTTCCCGAAGCGTTGCACAGACCAAAGGGCATTCTCCTGTATGCAAATGTTCTAAATGGACAGGTGAAAGTGGTCTTCTCTTGGTCTTCTGGGGCTATATGAATCTGAAAATAGCCCGAATATCCATCCAAGAAATAGTAATGTGACTTGCCAGCCAGTCTCTCCAACATCTGATCAATGAAAGGCAATGGAAAATGATTTTTCCTAGTGGCCTGGTTAAGCCGCCTATAATCAATGCACACCCGCCAACTGTTCTGGATTCTTGTGGGTAGGAGCTCATTGTTCTGATTTGCAATTACTGTGACTTCAGATTTCTTTGGAACCACTTGCACTGGGCTCACCCATTTACTGTCAGATACGGGATAAATAATGCCAACTTGTAGCAGCTTGGTCACTTCCTTCTTCACCACATCCAGAATCAGGGGATTTAGTCTCCTTTGGGGCTGCCTCACTGGCTTGGTACCTTCCTCCAATAAAATCCTATGCATACATGTGGAGGGACTAATACCAGAATGTCCGCAAGTGTCCATCCGATGGCCCGCTTATGCCGCTTCAAAACCTACAAAGCAATTTTTCTTCTTGTTCGTTGTAGATTCCTAGCGACAATCACTCGCGCCTTTCTCACCATCTTCCAAATATGCATATTTAAGGTGGTCCGGCAAAGTCTCTAGCTCTAAGGATGGGGGATGCACAATAGAAGGCAAAGAAGCTATTTGAAACAAGCAACTCAAAGAAGATTAAATTCGATATAATTTTGACTCATATTTTCATATGTCTTTGCATCACCAAACAAGCACTGCATCATCACTCACAATCGCATAAATCTCAAGACATGCAAAGACATGGTTCAAGATCACGCTTAACACATATATCACAAGTGACGTAATCCGTAGTTAGCAATATCAAAGAATTCAACACTCATATCAAAGATAAGTATCATCAACCAAAGATTTCAATCACATCAACATGAAAAACTCAATGCTCCTCAAGGGGATGTTTCATGGCATCAAAAATGTTAAATCGTACCACATCTCCACCAAATTCCATAGAAAGGGTGCCAAAGATGCACGTCTATCTTGGTTTTGGCTGTTTTGAGGAATGGTCTTCCTAGAATCAATGGAGCATGATTTGTTGAAGACTCATCTTCCATGTCCAAAATGTAGAAGTTCGCTGAAAAAATTAGCTCATTTACTCTCACCAACATATCTTCCAGCACTCCTGCAGGGTGAGCAGTAGTCCTGTTTGCCAGCTGAATCACTATACCAGTGGGGTGTAAGGTGCCAATGTTCAAAGACTTATACACTGACATAGGCATGATATTAATAGAAGCACCCAAATCTAGCATTGCATGGTCAAACCTGGAATTACCTATAGTGCAAGGGATTGTGAAAGTTCCAGGATCTTTACATTTCTTTGGCATGCTTGGTTGAATCATCGCAGTAAACATTTCTGCCCATACTGACTTTCTCAGTACCCTTAAGTCTTCTCTTGTGAGTACACAATTCCTTGAGAAATTTGGCATACTTGGGAATTTGTTTGATTGCATCTAGGAGGGAAATATTGATTTCCACCTTCCTGAATGTATCCATGACTTCCTTCTCTGTTTCTGCTTGCGCTATCTGCTTGGACTGTGTCACTCTGTTTGGGAAGGGTAGTGGAATGTTTAAGTCTGAATTCTCTGCACATTTCTTCTGGACTGGGGCATCTAGTTCATGCGAATTGTGTTGTGTCTGATCAATCTCTGGCTGCTGCAATGGGAGCTCTGGTTGTGGCAGACTAGGACCATCAATTTCTTTGCCACTTCTCAAGGTAATAGCACTTACATTGCCTCTTGGGTTACTGATTGTTTGTGAAGGCAATTGACTCGAACCTTGACTTTTCAATTCACTCACGGTGGTGGCCAATTGCCCAATCTGAGTTTACAGGTTCTGGATGGTGGCATTGACATTCTGCTGGAATTGAATATTATTTGTGGCCATTTGTTTCATCAAATCTTCCAATGATGGCTCGGATGGATTGGTTGTAGGACTTGGCAATATAAGGGGCTGCACAGGTGGCTGCACAGTTTGTTGTTGTCTGAATGCAGGTGGTTGGTATTTGTTGCTAGGACCTACAGCTTGGTATCTGAATTGCTGCTGATGTTGGGGTTGTTGTTGCTGACTAGAATTCCCATATCTCAAGTTAGGATGGTCCCTCCAACCAGGGTTATAAGTATTAGAAAATGGATCATATCTTGGTTGTTGGGATTGCTGATATTGAGGTCTACTAGGAAAAATGCCAGCTGCTGCAACTGACTGTTCTGGAAACGCGGAACCACCGTCCTAAAGTGTGGGGCATGCATCAGTAGGATGAGATGAGCAAGAGCAAATGCCACACACCCGTTGCAGGCTCTTGTACAGAACCTGGTACATGTTGTCCCACTGCTAATTGCCTCACCAACGAAGTCAATTCATCAAGTCTATGTTCCATTCTTTGTTGATCTACATGAGACGATTGAACTTCATTAACTCCTCTGGTTGAGGTAAGGACTCTTGTGCCAAATTATTGAGCATTGGCTGCCATATTTGCTATCAAATCTCTTGCTGCAGCAGGGGTTTTATCCACCAATGCACCTCCAAATGCGGCATCCACCATACTTCTATCCATCGGCAGCAAGCCCTCATAGAAATATTGAATCAAGAGCTGATCACTAATTTGATGGTGGGGACAACTCGAACACGCTTTTTGAATCTCTCCCAATACTCATGCAAGGTCTCACCACCATTTGCCTTATACCACAAATGTCTTTTCTAATGGCAACAAGCCTGCGGATGCGAGGGAAGAAGAACCCTCTCCAAGAATAATTTCTTCATATCATCCCAACTCGTGACGTAACCTGGTGAAAGGTAGAACGACCAATCCTTGGCTACATCGAAGAGAGAAAGGGAATGCCCTCAACTTGATATGCTCCTCAGAGATTCCATGTGGCTTCATGGTTGAACAGACCACATGAAACTCCTTTAAGTGCTTATGGGGATCTTCACCTGTAAGACCATGAAACTTGGGCAACAAGTGTATCAATCCAGATTTTAACTCGAAGTCAGCATCAAGATTAGGATATTGATGTGGAAATAAGTTTGCCCCAAATGGTTTTATATGTTAAGTTTTGATGATGACAAATACAAGACAAAAAGAATATCTTGCTTATACTCTTTGTTGCATTCTATATAGAGCATATCCATTAATATTTAATAAATATCTTATTTGGATGTGTCTATGAATGTCTTATATGCATATTAAACTAACTAAAGCTATATATTTATGATTCATGCATATGAAGATATTAAATTATGTTTTTGGACTAACTATGCTTGTTTAAGTGAGTGATACTTTGTAGAATAGTCCAAGTACCAAGAGTGAGCTTGCAACAAGAAAGCAAAAGATCTCAATTAAGCTCAACACAAAGGAGAATGTGAATGCCTATTTCATGAAGGTATTGATAAACATCGAAGTCATGTCAAAGACCAAGTCCAAAGGAAGATTAAATGGTATAGCTTATAGGACTTAGTGTCTTTATGTACGAAGCCTTATGGATATCTCAAATATGTTTTTACAAATGATTTTTCTATGCTAAAATACCCAACAAATAAGTTTTGAAAAGTTATTTATGGTGGTAGTTCAAATTTATGAAAAATAGCCAAGTTTGAGTTTTACAAAACTGACCTTTGGTCACTCTTTTAATCATAACTTTCAAAATACTTTGAGTTTTGTTTTGAAACTTATTTCATTTGAAAATAGACTCAAAGATCTTTCCAATGACTGGTCATTTGCTTTAAACGGATAAGAAATGAAGAAGTTATGATCATTTAAAGTCAGTTTTCAAAAGCTGAGTGGTTTATTCGAATAAACCAAATGTTATTCGAATAACACACCTTAAAATTCATATTAGACCGAGCTTTTAGTGGTTTATTCGAATAACCAAAAGGCTATTCGAATAACATGACCCTTAAAGCGTTCCAGAACTTGTTTTTGAAGGGTTATTCGAATAGTAAACCTGTTATTCGAATAAAGATGTTTAGGAACATATCGTTTGAAGGTTTTATTCGAATAAGACTTGGCTTATTCGAATAAACACGGTCAGAATCTCGCAACGGCTATTTTCTATGCTTTTAATGTTGAAATAAATTATACCCAACGGCTCTTTTTCTTATACCACTATAAATACATGTTTTTGGGACATCTTTGACATACACCCATTTATCTGAAATGATTCCTTCTTGCTTTATTTTGTGATACATATTTTACCAAATTTCTGTGCTCTTTTTAGCCAAAATTTGAGATATCCTTAGAGAGCTTCATAGTGCTTCAAATTGTATTATTTACTCTGAGTGAGAGTTTCTCTTCATCTATATTTTCTGTTCTTCTGTATTGAGGGTGAGGTATCCTTCAAGGTTTGTAAAAGGGGTGAGGTATCCCTCTAAGGTTTGTATAAGGGTGAGGTATCCCTGCGGGCTGAGACTTTAGCACAAGGGTAGAGTTTCCCTGTGTGTGAAAAGTGCTCTTTCATGTAAAGGTTGCAAGCACCTATTGGAAGCTTGTATACATAGTGAAAAATCTCGAACTGTGTTTCGGGGACTGAACGTAGACCACAAGTGGTTGGTGGTCGAACCAGGATAAATATCGTGCCTGCTCTTCTTCTTTTTATCTCTTTATTTTATGTAATTTTATTTTATGCACATTCACTTTCCGCTGTTCTTAAAGTTTCTTTTCTTCATCACGTTCCTTCTGTGCTTTTATTTAAATAGCTTAAATATTTGTATTTATTTTAAGAGCATTTGTGAAAAAGTTTTTATACCCAATTCACCCCCCCTCTTGGGTAATGGTTGCCATGACTAACAATTGAATGCACAAAGACTGGTAAGTTACATCAGGAGCAGCAAGTTCTTTAAGGGTCCTATTTTGCCTGTTATCAGCCATGATTTTAGAATCACCTAAAATCTCAAGTGCACTTTCAGATTCAATGTCACAACTAAATTCAGACTCAATTCTTTCACTTAGCTTACGAGTCCTAATCAACCTATGCAATGTTCTATCAATCTCAGGATCAAATTCAAGCAAGATATCAGGATTAGACCTAGTCATGCGCTAATCAAAACACAAAAATAAAATAAAATAAGTAAACAAGTAAAATACACTAGACAACTCTAAAAATATACCAAAATAAATCTAATTGACTAATGAAATGATTTTTAAAAATTATAGGACTTGTACAGCATGAAAACTACACAAAAATGAAACTAAAAATTGTAATAAAAAATATTAAAAAATTGAAAAACTGGTCTAAACGATGGATTTTGGAAAAATCAGGGGTGACCTCACATTTTATTGTGAGTCTTGTTTATTAGGCTGTTTTCCTTCAAGTGACCAAGTTTCAGCTCATTCTGGGCACATTTTCTGTTAATACGAAATTCTTGTAAAATGACCCGTAATCACCCGTTTTTGCCTGAAATCCACCAAAACACAGCAACATAAAGGTTAGTGAGAGATTAGTAGTTAAATAAACTCTTAATAAGATTGAACAAAATCAGAATGATCCCCGGCAATGGCGCCAAAAATTTGACAACTGTCGAGATTACCAAATTTAAATCAATTTATAACCGATTTACCAAAACTACTTGTAGTATAAGGTAACACCGGGTCGAGCCCATAAATCATTCTAATTATAAAGTCAAATTAAGAGGTTGATAAACAGGGGGGGAAAGTTTTACAAGATTAAATAACAAAGAACAATTAAAATGAGTAAACAAGATTGAGAAAACAACCAATCCAAGAGAATTAACAAATCTTGATTTTAATCCATCCTTGATCTTTATAAATCCGTTCAACTATCAACCAAATCCTTAGTCTTAGATCACATCAAGACGCCTCTCAATAATCCATGGATCTTCTACTAGAAACGCTTCTAGAATTCAATTAATTAAGATTAGACAAATTAAGCATCCATCCAAAAACCAAATTAACTTGAAAACCAAGATCCAACCAAACTAAATATTTCATCAAACACCTTTGATGCATTATTTAGCCTCTGAATTCATCTCTTGGCACATGATAATTACGCAATTAACATATGCAAATCCCAATTAAATTAAGCATTAAATCAGAATTTAAACAAGAGAAGAAAAGAAAGAGAAACTTGATTAATAGATGAACGTATAACAATTAAAACAAGATCTCAAGATTAATCATCAAGCTTGTCAATCTCTTGGATTGATTAAAGAAGTTTAGCTCTCCATAGCCATCACCATTGGATAACCTTCAAGAACCATACAAAAATGAAAATAACAAAGAGAGAGTAGAGAAAGGAAGAGAAGAAGAGAATTCTCCAAAATGAAACACTAAAACTTTTATTATAACAACACTTCTACATAAAAGCTCTACATTTTACAATGATCTGCATAGCCTCCCTTTTATAGAGGGTTAAAGATACAAAATGTCAAAGGAGGCTGAGTCATGGTGGTTGGTGGAGTAGATGGAGAAGTGGAGTAGGTGGAGTAGGTGGAAAATGTTGAATGACCTTTTGGTGAGTAGAAAATTCTGGAGATTCTTTGTCTCTGAAGTCATGCAGCTCTGAAGTCATTGCATTCGTCATTTTTGAGCCAAGTGGTCTTCACGAAGATTGTAGCTCTAGATCTTAGCTTTCAAATGGCTTTGGATTGGGTCCAATATCATTTCTATAGCTCCAGATATGTTCAAATTACTGTACACTACTCAGACCCAGTCGTAGCTCCTCTGTTCTGACTTCCAAGCCCAATATCACCTCCAAGAAGTCTGAATCAGGAAGAGTGTTCAACATAAAAGTTGTATATTTGAGTCTTAACTATCAACCATCAAAATTTCAAGCTATTATACAACTTTCAGTTCGAGCAGTGTAATGAACAGTACACAAAGGTCATTCTGCCAGGAGCAACACGTTAGTTCTTGATTCAATGCCAATTTGAGCCATCCAAACGTGTGATTGAGTCTTTGATGTCTTCATGAAGATTGTAGAGCTCTCTCTTATATTTAAAATGACATAAGATTCACCTTAAACATCCACCTACAGCCCAAGATATGACCCAAATACAGGATTAGTGTAAGACGTAAATCATGCTGAAAAATTCAATTAAATCTATTTTGAGTTCAAAACATACAAAACATAACCAAACTTAATTTATTAAGTGCAAGGAGAGTGTAAATGACTAAAAATGAAGGCTTATTAATGCATCAAATATGTGAACATCAAATTCCCCCACACTTAGCTTTTTGCACTCCTGGGCAAAACACAAAAAAACAAAATGAAACAGACTCAAAAGTTAAACATTCTAAAAGACTCGATTTCTAAAAATATTTAAGAATGAAGAGCAATTAATAATTCAAGTGATCAAAACATTTATGAGGTAACACATCTTCACATCTCAAATCAACAAGTAAGGATACTTCAATTGAAAAGCATGAGTAAAGAATGATAGATCCTCACAGAATTCACTCTCAATCTCTCAAGTGTTTAAAAGGTAGGTATTACACTCAATTCAACTCATAAAAATTGCACTACCATAAGCTTGCTTATCTTCTACTTCTCCACTACTCAGAACACATGCACACACAAATCATGAGGACTTTATTCAAGGTTGTAATGGAGTCAAGGTAAAGGAGAAGGTAATATGGATATGACAAGTTAAACACCAAAGAGAATAAAAGAACATGAAAACTGAGTTCAATTATCGATCATGAAAGTTCATCCCAACTTCATCTAATACAAATTCCCTTTACATATTATTTTCCCTTCCTTTATTGCCTTGTTGACCTTTTTTTTTTTTTACATATATATATATATTTTTTTTTTTTTTTTTCTTTTTTTTTTTTTTTTTTTTTTCAAAAAGATCATCATATATACATTTTTCAACCATTCTGTATACACACCCCCACACTTGTTCATGAACTCATCCAATGACAAAGTTAATGTTCTCTTATTCCCTAAGACTAAGTAAGAACATGGTGTTTTTTTTTTTTTTTAAGAAACATAATGAGTTCGAGAAAAAGAATAATCAAATAAGCTCAAAAGGGTTAAGCAAGGGGAAATATGCAAGGTTGGCTATTTGGTCAAAGTAGTTAATTGAAAAAAATTTGCCTCAATCATTTTTATGTATGCATGTGAAAACGTAGCTTTAAAAAGAATCAAAGCAAGTTCTAGAGTAACAATTTCATGAGTGAAATTCACACAAGAAAGAAGAGAATGGTGTAGATGTTCAATTCATTCATCAATAGGCTCAAGATCTCACAAGGTATAGTTCTATCATTCTCACCCACCAATTCAACATCCATAACCAAACATATGATTTTTAAGAAAGAAGACAATTAACTCAATCATGCAAATTTCCCTGAATTTTAATTGCTACTTCCACACAAACTAGTTATCTACCCCAACTAAAATGCGTCTCAAGAGTAAAATTTACTCCTTACTCTGCCATCCTTAACTGGTTTAGAAAATTACTGACAAACATATAAACACAATAAACATATTAATACATACACATATTTTTTTTTTTACACACATTTTTTTTTACACAACTCTACACACGACAAACATAAACACACTTACTAATTTTTTTTTTTTTAGTCACACAACTATCCTTCCCCCAACTAGATCATAACATTGTCCTCAATGTTAAAAAAAATAGAAAGGAAAAAGATAGAGGATAGTACCTGTTACTGCAATTACGGAAAAGAGAAACCTCACACAAATATAAACAGAAACAAAGTACGATGAATAAAACTAAAGATAAAGGAAAGTCATAGATGAAGTGTCAGGTCACACTGTTATTTCTTGCTTTGCCTCCCTTGTTGTTGTCTCGCTTGCTGCTGTCTCCTGACCAATCTATCTCGGGCCACACTGGATCAGGTTCATAAACAAAGGCTTCCAATTTATCAATTAACTCGTCAACAGTGGAAGCCGAGATAAGGAGTTGTCTTGCAGAAGGTGTGACAAATTTCTTTTCCACAGCATGGTCAACAAAAGATAGCAAATTATCAAAGAAATTATTAACATTCAACAAACCTATGGGTTTATGGTGAATGTTCAGTTGGGCCCAAGAAACAATTTGAAAGACTTCTTCCAAAGTACCAAAACCACCAGGTAAGGCTATGAAGGCATCAGAGTTTTCAAGCATTGCCGTCATTCGTGCATGCATAGATGATACTTGAATTTCCTGTCCAATTGTCTTTCCAATAAAGTTCCTTCGAGTTAAAGGTTCAGGAATGATACCTAAAACTTGACCACCTCTTAGAAATGTAGACAAAGTGATACAAATTTCCCCATTAACCCAAGGCAACCTCCCCATATACTACATGAATGTTCCTCGCATGTAGTGTTCTACCAAGAGTGGTTGCTTTGCGTTGACAAACTCTAAACTCTTCCCATAATGTGTCCCACAAAATACACAAATACTAACAAGTCTACGAACGTAAGAAGAAGAAGCTCCTCCATCTCTACACTCACACTCTCTCGTGAATGATTAAGAGTTGCGGAAAGTGAAGAAAATAGAGTGTTTAAATAGGGAAGAGAATAGAAAAAATAATAGCTCCTATATGAGTAGGTTGGTCACATTGTCGAAAAACTTTTGAATTTTTTTTTTTGTTTTTGTTTTTTTTTTAATGTTTTGTTTTTTTTTTTTTTAAATAATAAATGCATAAGATAATATATACAGATTGTTGTGATTGTGGCTCACATCTTCCTCTGTTTTACGTCCCGTAAATGGCTTAAACGCCTTCTATGAGTAGGGGATAGGCTTCCCATCCAATTTTCTTATAAATTGGCAAACACGGTCTTTTTGAGTCGATTCAAGACTATAACGCTCTTGCTCGTCCTTGAAGAGATTCCACAAACGAAGAAGTTCACGCTGCACAATTCCACAAGAATGCGTCTCAAGAGTCAATAAGATATTATCTAATGACTCCTTACTCACCCATTCTTAATGAAGAATATTTTATCTTCTCTGTTTACGTAAACCATTCCCAAAGAACGACATCGCGTGTTGCAATTCCATCGTGCACACTTGTAACAAACGTGCATTCTTTTGCTCTTCTCTTTTTCGAAAATGAACTTTTACCGAGACCAGGCATGTATCGGACAAATGAATCGGAAGATTCACCACTAAACGAACCTTTGCTTTGATTATCCAACAGTATATCTTCTCGGGATGCCCTTGTACATTAACAATGTCTCAATCTCTCACACCTAGCTTTGTAAATTTTGATTAGAACATTTTTATGAACAAGGGAAATACTTTTTTAGATTTGAAAGAATGACATCCATTTTGAAAGAGAAGAAATCAGTTATTATGGGAAATCGAAAGACAAACCGACTCGAGAGTCACGGAGTACCATTATCCGCCGTTTAACCTAGAACCGAAAGAACTCAAAAAAGAAGAAACAAATTAAAATAAATTCTACTCATAACAAGGATTAGAAAGGGAGATGGATTCTACCTCAAGAAATTGATGTTCCGAAATGGTTTGAGTCTTTTTGCTTTATAAAATTTTTTTATTTTTTATTTTTTATTTTTTATTATTATTATTTTTTTTATGCATCATTTATTGATTCCGTAATTCATGCAAGTGCAATTTGCGTAACTTGGAAGCATCATTTTTCTTTCAGAAATGGACCCCAATTTTTGACAATGTTCGCAACTTTTTGTAAAAAGTATAACTGCCCTTAAATAATATGGCCAATAAAATCCATACTGTAACATTTTGCAGCTGTTTTCTTTGAAGAAAAATGACCTCCACATGCTTCTGAATGACAAAATTCAATGACACTACTTACCTCATTGTCGGGTACAAATCTCCAAAAGATTTGATCAGGAAAATAATTGAACAAATATGGGTCAGCACAATAGAAATTTTTTTTTTAACTCAATCAATTTTTTTTTTTTGTCCATTGAGGCGGCATCTTACATATCAAGTGGGGTAGACGACTTCTTACAAGTGGACCTCCTCCAAAATATCCTCTTGAGCTCCTTCATAAAATGGTTTGAGGCGATGTCCATTGACTGTGAAAGCTTTTGTAGTAGTCTCACTTGTAACCTCGCACAAAGACCATAAGGAAAAATCTTAGTAACAACAAATGGACCAAGCCACCTAGATCTGAGCTTTCCGGGCATGAGTTTGAGGCGGGAGTTATAAAGGAGAACTTTTTGACCAATCTTAAATGTTTTCTCATGATCTTCTTATCATGGAAGGCTTTAGTCTTCTCTTTATAAAGTTTGGAACTCTCATAAGCCTCCAGGCGGATCTCCTCCAATTCCTGCAACTGTAGCTTCCGCTCCATGCCTGCTTGATTTAGGTCCAAGTTACACCTTTTTACTGCCCAAAATGCACGATGCTCAATTTCCACTGGCAAGTGGCATGCTTTGCCAAAAACAATCCGATAAGGAGACATCCCAATCGGAGGCTTATAGGCGGTCCTATAAGCCCATAAAGCATCCTCAAGCCTTTTGCTCCAGTCCTTTCTCATAGGTTGAACTGTTTTCTCAAGTATCTGCTTGATCTCTCTCGTTGGAAACCTCGGCTTGCCCATTAGTCTGGGGATGATAAGGTGTAGAAACTCTATGCAAGACTCCATACTTTTTCATCAAGGCTTCCATGCTTCTATTACAGAAATGTGAACCCTGATCACTAATGATGGCTTTTGGGACTCCAAACCTGCGTTAAAATATGTGATCTAACAAAATCCACAACAACCTTGGAATCATCATCGAGTGGCTTTTGCCTCCACCCATTTAGATACATAATCCACAAAGAAGCAAAATGTAAACAAAACCAAATGACACAGAAAAGGACCCATAAAATCAATACCCCAAACATCAAATATTTCACGAACAACAAAGGTTGTTGGGGCATCTCATTCCTACGAGAAATATTCCCTGTTCTCTGGGCATTGTTCACAAGATTTACAAAACAAATATGCATCACGAAATAGAGTGGGCCAATATAATCCGAGTCCAAAACTTTCCTAGTCAGTACGAGTAGGTCCAAAATGTCCCCCACAGTGCAAGTGCATGACAAAAACTAAGAACAGAATCAAACTTATGATCGTGGAATACATCTCCTAATGACTTGGTCATTACAAAATCTCCACAAATAAGGGTCATCCCACACATAATATTTTGACTCACTTTTCGGTTTATCAATCAGGCCTTAGTAAAATGTGCAGTAGTGCTCTAGCAACCAAGAAATTAACCAAATCAAACCAAGGGATGTTACCTTGCATCTTGAAAAGTTGTTCATCGTGGGAAGGCATCATGGATAAGAGAAGAATCTGCCTCTCTTTCAATCTGACTCAAGTGATCTGCCACCAGGTTCTCTACTCCACTCTTATCTCTGATATCAATATCAAACTCCTGTAAGAGCAACATCCACCTAATCAACCTTGGCTTTGCATCGGGCTTTTTCAGGAGAAACTTCAAAGCTGCATGATCCGAAAATACAACCACTCTAGAACCAAGCAAATATGATCGAAATTTATCTAAAGCAAAAACAATTGCTAAAAGTTCCTTTTCTACAGTGTAGTTGGCTTGTGCAAGCATCTAAAGTCCTCGAAACATAGGAAATAACATGAGGTACTTTGCCGACTCTCTGTGCAAGGACAGCTCCCAATGCATAATTAGAGGCATCACACATGAGTTCAAATGGGAGTGTCCAATCTGGTGGTTGGATGATAGGAGTGGTGGTCAAAGCTCCTTTAAGGCAATCAAAAGCCTCTCTGCACTTGCCATCAAAATCAAAAGCAACATCTTTCTGCAACAAGTTAGACAGGGGAAGGGCCTTTTTGTTGAAATCCTGAATGAACCGCCTGTAGAAACCTGCATGGCCAAGAAAAGAACGAACCTCTCGCACGCAAGAGGGGTAAGGCAATTGGGAAATAACATCAATTTTAGCAGGATCTACTTCTATACCCTTCTGAGAGATGATATGGCCTAAGACTATGCCCTGTTCTACCATAAAATGACACTTCTCATAATTAAGAACAAGATTAGTCTCAATGCATCGATGCAAGACTCTATCCAGACTATCTAAACATGCATCAAAGGAAGAGCCATAGACAAGAAAAATCATCCATAAACACATCCATGCAACTCTCTAAAAATTCGAGAGAAGATACCGACCATACACCTTTGAAAGGTTCCCGAGCGTTACCTGTACGACCAAAGGGCATTCTCCCGTATGCAAATGTTCCAAATGGACAGTGAAAAGGGTCTTCTCTTGGTCTTCTGGGGCTATATGAATCTGAAAATAGCCCGAATATCCATCCAAGAAACAGTAATGCGACTTGCCAGCCAGTCTCTCCAACATCTGATCAATGAAAGGCAATGGAAAATGATCTTTCCTAGTGGCCTGGTTAAGCCGCCTATAATCAATGCACACCCGCCAACTGTTCTGGATTCTTGTGGGTATGAGCTCATTGTTCTGATTTACAATTACTGTGACTCCAGATTTCTTTGGAACCACTTGCACTGGGCTCACCCATTTACAGTCAGATATGGGATAAATAATGCCAGCTTGTAGTAGCTTGGTCACTTCCTTCTTCACCACATCCAGAATCAGGGGATTTAGTCTCCTTTGGGGCTGCCTCACTGGCTTGGTACCTTCCTCCAATAAAATCCTATGCATACATGTGGAGGGACTAATACCAGGAATGTCTGCAAGTGTCCATCCGATGGCCCACTTATGCTGCTTCAAAACCTGCAGCAATTTTTCTTCTTGTTCAGGTTGTAGATTCCTAGCGACAAGCACTGGCACTTCTCACCATCTTCCAAATATGCATATTTAAGGTGGTCCGGCAAAGTCTTTAGCTCTAAGGATGGGGAAGCACAATAGAAGGCAAAGAAGCTATTTGAAACAAGCAACTCAAAGAAGATTAAATTTGACATAATTTTGACTCATATTTTCATATCTTTGCATCATCAAACAAGCACCTGCATCATCACTCACAACTGCATAAATCTCAAAGACATGCAAAGACATGGTTCAAGATCACAAGCTTAACACATATATCACAAGTGACAATCCGAGTTAGCAATATCAGGGAATTCAACACTCATATCAGCATAAGTATCATCAACCAGCATTTCAATCACATCAACATGAAAAACTGAATGCTCCTCGAGGGGATGTCTTATGGCATCAAAAATGTTAAACTATACCACATCTCCACCAAATTCCATAGAAAGGGTGCCAGCATGCACGTCTATCTTGGTTTTGGCTATTTTGAGGAATGGTCTTCCTAGAATCAATGGAGCACGATTTGTTGAATACTCATCTTCCATGTCCAAAATGTAGAAGTCCGCTGGAAAAATTAGCTCATTTACTCGCACCAACACATCTTCCAGCACTCCTGCAGGGTGAGCAGTAGTCCTATTTGCCAGCTGAATCACTATACTAGTGGGGTATAAGGTGTCAATGTTCAAAGACTTATACACTGACGTAGGCATGACATTAATAGAAGCACCCAAATCTAGCATTGCATGGTCAAACTTGGAATTACCTATAGTGCAAGGGATTGTGAAAGTTCCAGGATCTTTACATTTCTTTGGCATGCTTGGCTGAATCATCGCAGAAACATTTCTGCCCATACTGACTTTCTCAGTACCCTTAAGTCTTCTCTTGTGAGTACACAATTCCTTGAGAAATTTGGCATACTTGGGAATTTGTTTGATTGCATCTAGGAGGGGAATATTGATTTCCACCTTCCTGAATGTATCCATGACTTCTTTCTCTGTTTCTGCTTGCGCTATCTGCTTGGACTGTGTCACTCTGTTTGGGAAGGGTAGTGGAATGTTTAAGTCTGAATTCTCTGCACATTTCTTCTGGACTGGGGCATCTAGTTCATGCGAATTGTGTTGTGTCTGATCAATCTCTGGCTGCTGCAATGGGAGCTCTGGTTGTGGCAGACTAGGACCATCAATTTCTTTGCCACTTCTCAAGGTAATAGCACTTACATTGCCTCTTGGGTTACTGACTGTTTGTGAAGGCAATTGACTCGAACCTTGACTTTTCAATTCACTCACGGTGGTGGCCAATTGCCCAATCTGAGTTTGCAGGTTCTGAATGGTGGCATTGACATTCTGCTGGAATTGAATATTATTTGTGGCCATTTGTTTCATCAAATCTTCCAATGATGGCTCGGATGGATTGGTTGTAGGACTTGGCAACATAAGGGGGCTGCTGCACGTGTGGTTGCACACTTTGTTGTTGTCTGAATGCAGGTGGTTGGTATTTGTTGCTAGGACCTACAGCTTGGTATCTGAATTGCTGCTGCTGTTGGGGTTGTTGTTGCTGACTAGAATTCCCATATCTCAAGTTAGGATGGTCCCTCCAACCAGGGTTATAAGTATTAGAAAATGGATCATATCTTGGCTATTGGGATTGCTGATATTGAGGTCTACTAGGAAAAATGCCAGCTGCTACAACTGACTGTTTTGGAAACGCGGAACCACCGTCCTAAAGTGTGGGGCATGCATCAGTAGGATGAGATGAGCAAGAGCAAATGCCACACACCCGTTGCAGGCTCTTGTACAGAACCTGGTACATGTTGTCCCACTGCTAATTGCCTCACCAACGAAGTCAATTCATCAAGTCTATGTTCCATTCTTTGTTGATCTACATGAGACGATTGAACTTCATTAACTCCTCTGGTTGAGGTAAGGACTCTTGTGCCAAATTATTGAGCATTGGCTGCCATATTTGCTATCAAATCTCTTGCTGCAGCAGGGGTTTTATCCACCAATGCACCTCCAGATGCGGCATCCACCATACTTCTATCCATCGGCAGCAAGCCCTCATAGAAATATTGAATCAAGAGCTGATCACTAATTTGATGGTGGGGACAACTCGAACACAGCTTTTTGAATCTCTCCCAATACTCATGCAAGGTCTCACCAGTCATTTGCCTTATACCACAAATGTCTTTTCTAATGGCAAAAGCTTTCTGATGCGAGGAAGAACCTCTCCAAGAATAATTTCTTCATATCATCCCAACTTGTGACAGAACCTGGTGAAAGGTAGAACAGCCAATCCTTGGCTACATCAAGAGAGAAAGGGAATGCCCTCAACTTGATATGCTCCTCGAGATTCCATGTGGCTTCATGGTTGAACAAACCACATGAAACTCCTTTAAGTGCTTATGGGGATCTTCACCGTAAGACCATGAAACTTGGGCAACAAGTGTATCAATCCAGATTTTAACTCAAGTCGATCAAGATTAGGATATTGAATGCACAAAGACTAGTATGTTACATCGGGAGCAAAGCAAGTTCTTTAAGGGTCCTATTTTGCTCATTATCAGCCATGATTTTAGAATCACCTAAGATCTCAAGTGCACTTTCAGATTCAATGTCACAACTAAATTCAGACTCAATTCTTTCACTTAGCTTACTAGTCTTAATCAACCTATGCAATGTTCTATCAATCTCAGGATCAAATTCAAGCAAGATATCAGGATTAGACCTAGTCATGCGCTAATCAAAACACAAAAATAAAATAAAATAAGTAAACAAGTAAAATACACTAGACAACTCTAAAAATATACCAAAATAAATCTAATTGACTAATGAAATGATTTTTAAAAATTATAGGACTTGTACAGCATGAAAACTACACAAAAATGAAACTAAAAATTGTAATAAAAAATATTAAAAAATTGAAAAACTGGTCTAAACGATGGATTTTGGAAAAACCAGGGATGACCTCACAATTTATTGTGAGTCTTGTTTATTAGGCTGTTTTCCTTCAACTGACCAAGTTTCAGCTCATTCTGGGCACATTTTCTGTTAATACGAAATTCTTGTAAAATGACCCGTAATCACCTGTTTTCGCCTGAAATCCACCAAAACACAGCAACATAAAGGTTAGTGAGAGATTAGTAGTTAAATAAACTCTTAATAAGATTGAACAAAATCAGAATGATCCCCGGCAACGGCGCCAAATTGAAACATTAGCTTTCAAATGAAACACTAAAACTTTTATTATAACAACACTTCTACATAAAAGCTCTACATTTTACAATGATCTGCATAGCCTCCCTTTTATAGAGGGTTAAAGATACAAAATGTCAAAGGAGGCTGAGTCATGGTGGTTGGTGGAGTAGATGGAGAAGGTGGAGTAGGTGGAAAATGTTGAATGACTTTTTGGTGAGTAGAAAATTCTGGAGATTCTTTGTCTCCGAAGTCATGCAGCTCTGAAGTTATTACATTCGTCATTTTTGAGCCAAGTGGTCTTCACAAAGATTGTAGCTCTGGATCTTAGCTTTCAAATGGCTTTGGTTTGGGTCCAATATCATTTCTATAGCTCCAGATATGTTCAAATTACTGTACACTACTCAGACCCAGTCGCAGCTCCTCTGTTCTGACTTCCAAGCCCAATATCACCTCTAAGAAGTTTGAATCAGGAAGAGTGTTCAACATGAAAGTTGTATATTTACGTCTTAACTATCAACCATCAAAATTGCAGCCTATTATACAACTTTCACTTCGAGTAATGTAATGAACAGTACACAAAGGTCATTCTGCCAGGAGCAACACGTTAGTTCTTGATTCAATGCCAATTTGAGCCATCCAAACGTGTGATTGAGTCTTTGATGTCTTCATGAAGATTGTAGAGCTCTCTCTTATCTTTAAAATGACATAAGATTCACCTTAAACATCCACCTACAGCCCAAGATATGACCCAAATACAGGATTAGTGTAAGACGTAAATCATGCTAAAAAATTCAATTAAATCTATTTTGAGTTCAAAACATACAAAACATAACCAAACTTAATTTATTAAGTGCAAGGAGAGTGTAAATGACTAAAAATAAAGGCTTATTAATGCATCAAATATGTGAACATCAGTGATATGACCTTACAGTCCTCATTCGAGGCACCCTTTGGATTATTCACTGTGTTGCTTGGGAAGGAGCTTGGGGGTCGGTTGTTGATCGCATTTGCCAACTGTCCCACTTGAGTTTCTAATACTCGCATTGAAGCCATTTGGCTTTGAATAATCGAATCATTCTTTGATAAGTGAGCATCTGTCCTTGCCATGTGGGCGTCGGTCTTAGTGATGAAAGCATCATTCTTGGCTATCAACTGCATGAACATATCCTCCAAAGCAGGCTTCCTTTCTTGCATTGGTTGTCTCTGTTGAGCTGGGAACCCAGGAGGGTTATACTGACGTTCATTTCCAGGAATATTGGAGGAGGAAGAGGGTCCTTGGTTGTCCCTCCAGGAGAAATTGGGATGGTTCTTCCATTCAGGATTATACTGATTTGCATATGGGTTGTTCTGGGGTGGCCGATAGTTGCTAACATATTGAGCAGTTTTTGAAGCAGAAGTGCATCTATCGGTTGTGTGGTTGTCCCCACATCGGTCACATAGAACAAAAGGGCTTTGATGTGGGCTTGCCCCCAGACTATCCAATTTATTAGCAATTAATGCCACCTGAGCGGAAAGTGATGTGATTGCATCAACATCATGCACTCCAGCTGCTCTTCTTGGGGTACTTCTTGGAGACTGCCATTGATAGCTATTGGCTGCCAATTCCTCCAAAAGCTCAAAGGCATCATCAAAAGATTTACTCAACAAAGAACCACCGGCTGCAGCATCTACTATTGGACGGTGATGATGTAACAAACCCTTGTGGAAAGAGTAAATCTGGTGCCAAGGTGGTATCTTATGATGTGGGCACCTTCGTAGAAGATCTTTGTATCTTTCCCAAGCTTCATGCAGGGATTTAGATTCAGTCTGGCTGAATAAGATAATATCATTCACCATTTTCGCAGTCTTAGCAGGGGGAAAATATTTGTTCAAAAACTTAGTACAAACCTCCGCCCAAGTTGTAATGGATCCTGCTGGAAGAGAATGTAACCAACTTTTGGCTCTATCTCTTAGTCAGAAAGAGAAGAGCCTTAAGCTAATGACATCTTCAGAAACGCCATTATGCTTAAATGTATCGCAAATCTCCAAAAAGTTAGAAAGATGCGCATTTGGGTCTTCTTTGGATAAGCCGCCAAACTGTACAGAAGTTTGAATCATTTGGATTATGGCCAGCTTTATCTCAAAATTATTTGCCTGGATGGTAGAACGTCTGATGCTGGATTGTAGATTATCCATTTGAGGAGTAGCAAACTCCCTCAATGGTCTGGAGCGACTATCGTCCTCCAACTGGAGCGTGACGTTATCTTCTGTCATCTTATAATGAATTACCTAAAACAATTAAGATTAAGAAAAAATTAAATCAATATGGACAAAAGATACTTGAACTAGAGATACTTAAATTCATTGTTTATATTAGCTAATCTAAATTTAAACCGTCGATTCCCCCGACAACGGCGCTAAAACTTGTTCGCTCTTTGCTTACCACAAGTGCACGGGTCGCACTTGTAGTATCGCTAGGAGTCAGATATCATTCCCACGAGAAAAAAACATTAAATTAAGTGCTAAGTATAAACCAATAATTCAAGTACTTCTATTCAAGGACTTATAAATTAAAAAATTCATATATTTATTAATTATAAGAACTTAAAAACTATTAGATTGATGTGAGAGTTGATATTTCGAGAATAGGGATTCCTTTTTCACTTCCTATTTCAATTGATAACAAGTAATCCTTAGGAGCAATATAAATGAAATGGCTAGGTTAGCTTGGGAATCACAATTAGTTAAAAGCCTATGTCTAGGTTAATCAACCCCGCTTTCATTACCTAATTCACTATGTTTCCATGAGAACTAGAGTAAATCCACTCATTAAGATCTATTCCCAACTAATTACTATGCATGGTCAATAGGTATATTTCTATCCTATTAATGAATCATCGCATCCAACCCAATTGAATGAAATAGAACATGCATCAATTATACATATGATCTTAAACCCAAATTCTTATGTCTAGGTTCATTAGATTTAAACAAATCAATTGAAAGCTGATCAGACTATCAAAGCATTAAGCACTATATAATTGAACAAAGACCAAATCATGTATATAACTCAAAGGATTACAAGATTAATCAATATCCATAGGAAGATCCAAAGAAAAACCCTATAACAGCCTAGCCAGCCATGACAAACGAATATATAACAAGAATAATGATAGTCATGGAGATTGAGATAAGAAAGGAGAAGAAAAGGGAAGAACAAAGCTTAAGGAGATGATCCTTCAAGCTTCAATCCTCCACCAAGGTGAAGAAAGCTTCCAATCTTGGCTATTTCCACTTCTTTTCTACCCAAAATCGTAACCCTAGCAGTTGTGTTCTATTTCTGATTAATCCCTCAGGAAAAACTAATAGAACAGTATTTATAGATGAAATTAACTTCTGCGCGTCGCGGCCCCCTTCTTTGCGTGCTGCGGCCCTCTTCTTTTAGGTCACTGGGGCTGCGACCCTCACTACATGTGCGCCGCGGCCCTGAAGCCTCGGGTTGAAGTACTGGAATGTTGCTGATGCACCAAGCGCCGCGGCTCTCTTAAGTGTGCGTCGTGACCCTCTAAGTTGGGATGCTCCATAGGCTTTTCCACCCTATGCTGGCCCTTTACTTGCATCAAATTATCCATTTTGAGCCCACCTACATTTAAGAATTCACCCAGTTAAGCATAAGTGCACAATCTACTTAATTCATCAATGAATTGGAAAGATTTTCTCAAAAGCAGAATGGAAAACATCAATCATGAAATTGAATGAAAATAAAGTCAAAGTATTCCATTCATGCCTCAAAACAAGGACTAAGCAATCATAAAACACATATATAGGGGCAGAAATAACTACATGTCAAGGAGTTATCAGACACGCACCAAACATTCATTTGCATCTGATTTATGCTAGTGTTCTTGATGATAATGGCTATTTTAGTAACTTTGATGGTGGATAGTGGAAACTCTCCAAGGGTTCTTTGGTTGTGACACATGGAAAAAAGTGTTCAGGTTTGTACTGGACCAAGGTTTCAGTTTTTTGTTGATGTTGTTAATATAGTTGAGTATGATAATCAGTCAGAGTTATGACACAAAAGACTTAGCCACATTAGTGAGAAGTGACTTGATACTTTGGTCAAAAGGAATCTACTTTCAGGTTTGAAGGGTGCAAGTTTAGAAAGGTATACTCATTGTTTAGCTGGGAAGCATAATAGAGTCTCTTTCAAGAGTCATCCTCCTTCTAAGAAATTAGAGGTGCTTGAGTTAGTACATTCAAATCTTTGTGGTCCAATGAGGACTAAAACATTTGGTGGTGTACTTTACTTTGTGACTTTTGATGATTATTCAAGGAAACTTTGGGTTTGTGCCCTGAAGACTAAGGACCAGGTGTTAGGTGTCTTTAAGCAGTTTTAAGCTTCTGTTGAGAGAGAAATAAGGAAGAAACTGAAATGTATTTGCACCGATAATGGTGGTGAATATTGTGGACCATTTGATGAGTACTGCAGACAACAGGGCATTAGACACCAGAAGACGCCTCCTAAGACTTCCCAACTTAATGGCTTAACAGAAATGATGAACAGGATATTATGGAAAGAGTTAGATGTTTGCTTTCTGAAGCAAAGTTGTTGGTGTATGCCCTAGAGGCCAATACATTTTCTGTATTTACATACATTCTATTATGTTATTTTTATATATGAGGCATTTCATTTATTGTGTTCTTTTTTGATAAACATAATAAAATCCCTAGAATAATAAGTTTGATGTCATAGGACATCAAGTGGATGACTTGATCGTGAGATCCTTTTGGTTACAATACTATTCTTAAATGTCCCTAGTCAAGTATTATTGTTAATTAGGATAACAATAATATATTGAGACTAGCATGTGCAGAGACTGATGACCACATCTCTCGGGTCATGGATATGAGATATCAAGTCTTCACATGGGTACATATTAGAGTAATGATGTACTAGACTGACCCATCATGAGAACGCTACATGGATCGTTACGTGAGTGTCATAAGCGATTCTCATAGTGACAATGGTGTTTGTGGTCCTTTGACCTGAAATCACTATGATTCCTACATGAGGAGTTGTGTGTTTTAATGCCATCAAACATCATCTATAACAAGGTGATTATAAAGTTAGTTATTGGACATACCGCGAATCATGCAGAAGGATGTGAGTGACCTAGATGGGATTTGTCACTCCTACATAACAGGAGCGATATCTTCGGGCCCCCTGATTGAGTGAGACTGCGAAATGCATGGCCATGCTCAAATGAGTCAATATGAGATATTGATCTCATTTGTTGTTACAAAGTCTACTCGAATATCAAGAAATGAATGATTGGACTATACAAGGGTGACGCATTCCATGCCTTGTGTTCAATCTAGATATCTTGACAAAGGGACTAAATAACACGGAAACATTGGTCACAAAAAGGTTATGTCAAATCACTGACATTCTTATTACTTGGGTAGCAACGATGTGTTGCTAGATACCGCTCACTGCTTGTAATATTAAAATGGGATTTCAATATTACTACCAACGTAATAAGAACCTGCAGAGTCATACACATAGAGCAGACTAAAATTGGAGCAATGGATCCAAGTTGGACTCGGATTCAAATATGAGCCAGACTCATAACAGATGGGTCTAGGGTTGCACAGCTTACCTTGCTGCTGCTCACACTCACTTAAGGCAATCACTATTATAAATAGTACTGCTAAGGGGCTGCTAAGATAGATAATTCAGAACCCTAGCCGCACCTACAGAAAAGTGAGTGAGTAAGTGACAGGTTTCTTCTCTTCTCTTCGTAGCTAGCACTGTGTGAGAGACGTGAGGCTTCTCTTTGCAAACGTTGGACGTTCGTGAGTCTGTTCGTGTGGATATCGCAGAGACATCGTTTCTATTACGGTGTTGGTGATTCACGCTTCAAAAGGTAAATCTTTTAAAAACTCGAATTATGGCTTTTTCTCATGGATCCTCGGTGGGAATCCCTGTTTTTCGCTGCGCGTTGTATCCGCAAAAATTCCCAACAAAAGTTACCTGAATCTTTTTGGGATGAGGCTTTGTATACTATTGCACATGTTATTAATTTATCTCCTATTATTGCTTTACAAGATGATGTTCCTAACAGGGTGTGGTATAGAAAGGATGTTTCATATTACCACTTACGTGTCTTTGGGTGTAGAGCATTTGTACATGTGCCCAAAGATGAGAGGTCTAAGTTGGATATCAAGACTAGGCAGTGCATCTTCATTGTCTATGGTCATGATGAGTTTGGCTATAGGTTGTATGATCTAGTTGAGAAGAAGCTTGTTAGAAGTTATGATGTTATTTTCATGAAGGATCAAACTATTGAAGATATTGACAAGACAAAGAAGTCAGAGTCTCCGAGTACTGATGGTTTGGTTGATATTGATCTAGTTCCTGAGTCTCATATGCCTGATGTAGCAAACTTTGGCAATCATGATGATGTGCATAATCATATTCAGGGTGATCAGGTTGAGGATGCTGTTGATAATGTTGCTAATGAGGTAGATGCTCCTACTCGTGAGATTGTTGATGAACTTGTTGTTTCACTTAGGAGGTCTTCCAGACATCTTATTCCCTCTACCCGTTATTCATCTGATGAATATGTGCTCCTCACTGACAGGGGAGAACCTGAGTGCTACGTAGAGGCTATGGAGAGTGAGCAGAAGGCAGAATGGGTTGCAACAATGAATGATGAGATGAAATCTTTGCTTGACAACCATACTTTTGAGTTAGTCAAGTTGCCTAAGGACAGGAAAGGTTTGGAAAATTAGTGGATTTATAGGTTGAAGAATGATGAGAATACTTCCACTCCAAGATACAAAGTTAGATTAGTTGTCAAAAGCTACCGTCATAAAAAGGGGATTGATTTTGAGAAAATCTTCTTGCCGGTTGTTAAAATATCATCCATCTGAGTTATTCTTGGTTTGGCAGCTAGTCTTGATTTAGAGGTTGAGTAAATGGATGTGAAAACTATTTTCCTTCATGATGATTTGGAGGAGGAGATTTACATGGAGCAACCTAAGGGTTTTGTGATGAAGGGCAAAGAAAATTATGTCTGCAAGTTGAATAAAAGTTTGTATGGCTTGAAACAAGCCCTAAGACAATGGTACAAGAAGTTTGAGTTTGTTATGATTTAATAGGGATTCAAGAAGACTACTTCTGATCATTGTGTATTTGTGCAAAAATTTTCTAATAATGAATTCATCATTTTATTGCTCTATGCTGATGATATGTTGATTGTTGGTCATAATTCTTCTAGAATTGACAGGTTGAAAAAGGAGCTTAGTAAGTCTTTTGCAATGAAAGACTTAGGACCTGCAAGATATATTCTTGGCATGTAGATTACTCGTGATAGAGTGGCCAAGAATTATCACAGGAGAAGTACATTGAGAAAGTGCTTCAACGGTTTCACTTAGATAAATTTAAAGTTGTAAGTACACATCTTGCTTTACATTTTAAGCTTAGCACAAGACAAGCTCCTTCTAGTGATAAAGAGAAACAAGACATGCAATGTGTTCCTTATGCATCTGCAGTAGAAAGTTTGATGTATACAATGGTTTGTACAATGCCTGATATAGCTCATGCAATTGGTGTGGTTAGTCGTTTTCTTTCCAATCCTGGTAGAGAAGATTGGAAAGTTGTGAAGTGGATATTGAGATATCTCTGGGGCACTTCTAGTTTGAAACTCTGTTTTGGAATTAGGACACCTGTTCTTTGTGATTATACAGATTCAAACTTGGCCAGGGATGTTGATTCTAGAAAGTCTACTTCTTGCTATTTGATTACCTTTGCAGGGGGAGCTATGACTTGGCAATCTAGGTTGCAAAAGTGTGTTGCATTATCTACTACTAAGGCTGAGTTCATTGCTATTACCAAAGCTTGTAAGGAGTTGCTTTGGATGAACAAACTTGGTTTTACTCAACAGAGGTATGTTTTGTTTTGTGATAGTCAGAGTGCAATTCATCTTGGCAACAATCCTATATTCTATGGTAAATCTAAGCATATTGATGTGAGGTATCATTGGAAACATGATATTTTGGACTCTAAGTTGTTGGAGCTTGTGAAGATTTATACTGATGATAATGGTTCAGACATGCTGACAAAGACTCTACTGAGGGGGAAGTTTAAAGATTGTCGTTTGATTACCGGTTTGACATTTGCCTTCACTTGAGTTGGAGGGGGAGTTTGTTGTATAGGTCCAACCCAAGTGGCCCATACCATATTATTATTATTTTTTTTAAAAGGAGGATAGGTTTTAAAAAGAAACAGCATCATCTTTCTTTATGTTTTTCGTTTTTGTGAAACGAAGTAGTAGCGCCACACCGAGAGGGAGAGAAAAGTTTATGAGCTGATCTTGTGTGTTCAGATCAGGTGGTCATTTGTGGTTCGATCTTGATGATTTTTCAGTATGTTGTTCCTTGCATCGTGAACTTCTACTTGTATGGCCAGAATTTTATTTCTCTATCTCTATTTATTGGGTTGTTAGTACCCCTTTGTGAATTTTGAACTTTGTTACTTTGTTGATTTTCACTTTGTTGGTAGTGAGTAGGAGTCGTTGTGATATCCTTGTTTATTGGGAGACACTTTACTGTACTCATTGATCTGTTATAGTGGAAATTTTTCTGAACTAGGTCCTGTGATTTTTATCTCTCACATTGAGGGATTTTTCACATTAAAATTGTGTGTTCTCTTTGCCTATTTATTTTTGTGCATTATTGGATATATCTTTTAGTAGATATTTTAGTTAGCTATATATTTTGCTCCTCATAAGTTCTTTCTAGCGGGAAAGATTTTTATTGCCTATTTGTGTGTTATTACTTTCGCTGTGTACACACGCATTTTTCTTTCCCAACAACTGCAACCACCACCAGGAGTCTCGGGAACTCGTGCTCAGTGGGCAGAGAGGGAAAGAAAGGGAAAAGAGGAAAAGAGGGAAAGCGAGGGAAATGGAAAAGAGGAAAAGACAAAAAATTACGTTTTTTATTCACCATTTGACCTTTTTTCGTAGTGATGCTCTATACCAAACTACCATTTTGCTTTTAATGCATTTATTTTATTTTCATCTTATAAGTTTTAGACTCTAAGGATTGGTCATCTATATATATATATATATATATATATATATATATATATATATATATATATATATATATATATATATATATATATATGTATATAGTGAGTCAGGAACAAATCCATGTGTAAATGAGTGAGGACACATGCCCTCACTTTATATTGAAACTTTTCTTTGATCTTATATAAGTATATGTCTTTTTTTGTATTTTTATATGTGTAATTTTTGCCCACATGCCTCCACTTCTAAATATGTTATTTTTGTTGAATGATTATTTGGTTACATACATAGATAGAGAAATGTTTAATAGTAGTAATAATGAAAAGATCATTTAGTATTTTCAAAATATGAAAACGCAAAATGAATAATTATAAATTGATCTTTCATAATTTTATATTAATATATTTTTTAATGTATAAATATAATTATTAAAACTTTTTTTTATACTTTTGTATTGATAATATTATCTTTGCCTCCATTGTCTTAAATTTCTGGATCTGTCACTGTAATGAGTGGAGTTTTTATTATGAGAAGGTGAAATAAGTAAATTTTGAATATACAATCGTACATAGATAATCAAGATTAAAAGTTACTTAAAGATCATATGATTACTTTAAAAGGTCGCATACATTCATCTCTCTCTCTCTTTCTCTCTCCTCTCTCTCTCTCTCTATATATATAATTTTTTTATTTTATTTGCTATTAAATTTGTTATAATATTTACTAATAGAATTGACTCATTTAATCAACTTTTAACTCACTTTTATAAAATTAATAGATGAATATACAAATCTGATAAAAAAAGAATAAATTCTTTTATTTTGTTTATTTTTCCCGTTTAGCCATCAAATCTTATTTGGCAATTATGCTAGTTGATTCAACTAGTAAAATTTGCAAAGACTTAAAAAATGGATCTTTCCTTTGTTAAAAAGAGGGAGAATCAATTTACATCAGTGTAAATTTTTTTTTTCTTACACTTATTTTTAACCGTTAGTTTCACTTTCATCTAATGGTTACTTTTAATCAAATAATCTCAACCATTGATGAAAGTAGAAACGGTTGAAAATGAAATAGAAAAAGACTTTTAAAAATCTAAAAATGGAAGGATTTTTAAAAACTAAAAGGTTATTATATATGCACTTTGCTGTATCTAGGACCAATTACACTAATCTATAAAATCGAGTATTCTTTTTCATCCATGTAACACACGGCCTCACAACCATTAAAATTTAGGAGCTGAAACTAACAGATGAGCTCCGCACATATACCCACTTTGGATATTTAATATAATATATTAGTTTGAGGATAGCTATAGTTCTGTTCTATACAAAATTCATTTTGTTAAATTAATGGTAAATGTATTGTTGAAAATGTTTACTCTAATTTCAAAATTAATATGTCGGCAATGTACCAAATGGGAAAACCTAAGGCAGCATAATTATTGTTTTTTTTGGTAGTCAAGGAGGAATATATATTGCAGTTGCTCCCAAAGATATGAAGAGACCAATGTATGGTCGACCATACTTAAAAAGTATATTTCATTTGAATAAGGATGTCTAACATGAATCTTTAAATGAGTACTCATTGGGTTTTTTTTTTTCTTCAAAAAGTTTTGACACTTAATTGAGGGTAGCTGGTGAAAAGTTAGGATAGAAGTCTTCAAAATTAGTCACTTGCAAATAAATAAAAAGGAAGATAACAAGCCCCTATTTTTGTTGATCTTTATGTAAAGAGAGCTGGAAGATTAACTCAAAAATCTTGCAATGCCTAACATTGTACACTATATTTGAAATCATGTGCCTGAATATCATAAAGGAAAAAAGAAAGTAATAATTATATTTTTATTATAAATAATATATATATTTTTTTTCATATTTTTTTAATATTATTTATTATATTAATTTTTTTATTATTATTTTCATTTAATCATATCTAATTAAAATAAGATGTAAAAAAAATATTAAATTAAAAATGATGTAAGAACATCATATTTTTTTTATCAGAGTAAGAACATCATATTTAAAAGGAAAGGCTAGCATATATATGTATTCAACTGCTACTATTGTACTAAAAAAAAAGTTAAAGAGGCCAACTCACTGAAAATAAATAAATAAATAAAAACGAATTGTCTGATGCAGTTCATGAAGCTAGCATATATATGTATTCAACTGCTATTATTGTACTAAAAAGAAAAGGTTAAAGCGGCCAACTCATCGAAAATAAATAAATAAATAAAAACTAATTGTCCGATGCGGTTCATCGTCTAACTCTAATATCTATATTTATCAACACACGACATCTTGCAAGTTGAGAAAGAGAAAAGTACATATGACAAAACTTTCTCGTCTTTCATAATTTGAGTTTTCAGTGTGTTAGGTTCGATTAAATCAAGTCACTAATAGGTTTTTTTTTTTCAATTGTTGCAATAAAATAATTAATGTGTTTAGAAAAAATGATAAAAGTTATTGATGGTTAAAAATGGTGCAAGAAATTATTTTAAAAAAAGTTATTAGTTGAATATTTTTATAAAAAGTTGTTAAGATTATTTTTAATAATAATGTATGAATTAAATAATTCAATAATTATTTTATACCATTCAGATATTAATTACTTCCCCTCTTTGGAATCTAATTATTGCTCATTCCAAAAAAATAATAATAATAAGTCTTATATGCGGCCATAACTCTAGAAGTGGTGGTGTCAGGTGTGAACGCATGACAGATAGTGGTTGCAGTGATGAGCTCAGATCTTGCAATTCCTCAAGTTTGTTGTTTGTTTCGGATTATTCCTCATATCCAACAGCAGCAAAAAAGTTGTTTGGGTGTAGAAGTGATCATATTTGAGTTTGAAAAAAAAAATCAATAACTTTTTTTTATAGGAAATTTTTTTGATGAAAAGGTAAAATTTTAAGTATTTTTTAAAAAATTTATTAAGATTATTTTTAATAGTGATATATAAATATTATTTTGTTTTTAATTAAAAACTTTTTTAATTAAATTAAAATATTTTTTAAATTATTTTATACATATTTTAATAATTTAATATATAAAAATAATATATCATATAAATAAAATATATTAGTTTAAAATTACTTTTTAACTAATATATTTAAATATAAAACTTTTTTTCTTATAATCGATTATAACAAAAAAAATTATATAATAATATTATTGAAATAATTAAATTTTTATAATTATCTAAATACACACATAATTTGAGATAATTTTAAAATTAAATTATTTTAATAATCGATTATTATATAAAAATATTTTGTTAAAATCGATTATAAGTAAAATATTTTATATTTAGATATGTTAATTAAAAAAATAATTTTAAGATAATTTATTTTATTTAAATGATATAAAAATTATTTTATTTATTAAATTATTAAAATAAATATAAAATTAATTTTTTATTTAAATTATTATTTAATTGAGCATAAAATAATATTTATAAATTAAAATATAAAAAATAATTAAAAGTTATTTCAATAAAATACTTAACTAATATATTATAAATCAATAGCTGTTTACCTTTGTAAAAAGCTGTCAATTTCTTTTATCAAAATTACCAAACACGATTGAAAAGTAATAAATAGCTTTAAAAAGAGCTGTTAGACATGTAAAACCATCCTTACCAAACGTGCTAGGAAAAATACTTCACGTAATAATTTTTTTATTTACTTTTTAATCCTTTTTTTTTAACTTGACAGAATTTAAATAAAGAAAAAAAAATAAACAAGAATTAAAAACATGTTATCTTCATTTCCTATAAATACTTAACTTTGTGGCCATTTTATGTACTAGAAGAAGAATAAGGTTTTATAATGATGGAGCAGAATGACAATCACGCTAGAAGGAAAAAGGGCGGGCTCGTCACAATGCCTTTCATCTTTGGTAAACTTCAAACACAAACTCTAGTGTATCTATAATTAGAATGGAAAACTTAGCTAGCTCCTCCTAGTGCTACTCTTATATATGGTTTTGAATCTGATAACCTTGGACTTGTTTTGCTGCATGCAGCTAATGAGGTTTGTGAGAAGTTGGCTGTGGTGGGTTTCAATACAAATATGATTAGCTATTTGACAACACAGCTTCATATGCCATTAACCAAAGCGGCTAATACCCTCACTAACTTTGGTGGAACTTCAAGCTTGACACCATTGCTTGGTGCCTTCATTGCCGATTCTTATGCCGGAAAGTTCTGGACTATCACCGTTGCTTCCATTATATACCAAATAGTTAAGACCCTCTCCTTCTATTTTTGTTTTATATTTTTTTATCTAGCCATGAGATTAACTTTCAAGCATTATAATAATTAAGAAGTCCTCTCAGCAATTTTCTTGAGAATAATATTTTTATTTTTGAAATGAATTGAGAATTATTATGTATTACAATTCAAATTTTAACCTTTAAGATCTAAGTCGTACCGTGTAAATGTATTATTAGTATAATTAATAAAAGTATTTATTGCTATATAGTTTTTTTTTTTTAACGTGAGGATATTGAGGTTAGAACTTAATTAAGACCTCACTAGTCACTACTAACCTGCAATTAGATACTAGGATAGATTTCCCTTTGTTATAATTCATGGACATTACTATGGTACATCTTAGTAAGATTGGATGTATCATATATTTTTGACTTTTACTTGTAACAGTAAGTTTTTTTTTTTACAAGTTACTTTTTTTTTTCAGATCTCATGTTACTGTTCACACTAGAGAATAAGCTGAGACACTGTTCACAGGCCGAAAATCATTGTTTTAAGTCAAAAAAATTATTGTTCACACCATAAAATCATTGTTCATGCGAGAAAAATTACTTTTCATATCGAAAAAATCATTGTTCTTATCGGGAATGTTACTGTTTATGCGGAAAAATTACTGTTCATGTCGAAAAAGATACCGTTTTATGCCGAAAAAATATTGTTCACATTTTAAAATTACATTATTTTGTAAATAATATCAGTTAAAATTATATCAATTAAGTATTTATATTTTTTATAAATAAGCACAAGCATATTAAATTTTTTTTAAATTTATTATTATTAAAAAATCTTATAAATTTTAATTGATAATATTTATACAATTATACAACTTAAAAAAATTGGAAGTGATCGAGTTTCTTAAAATTAAAATTATATTTTTTGAAAAATTTTATAAATTTTAATTGATAATATTTATATAATTATATAATTTAAAAAAATTAAAGTGATCGATAATAATTGATAAATAGTGTAATTGATGATAATAGTAGTGAATAGTATATAAAAAAATAACACTAAAAAGATTAAAAAAAAATTTACTTAATAAATTTTTTATAATTGATCTAAGTCATTAATTTATTTTATAAATAAATTAATAATTTAGATTATAATATATATTATACAACTTTTAAAAAAGAGTGTATATTAGAATTAGCCATAATTCATATGGTTTAAGATAGAATAAGAATTTAATAGAATTAGGTGTATATTGCTGTGGATCCTTTGATTTTTTTATAAACATGTCATGTCATAGCAATTTTCTTTGTCAATTCAATGCACTTTATATTTATATATATCCGTAATGATAGAAGCTAATTTTCTAGTTTGTAATCGTGGTTGTGTTAATTAATCAGGGGATGCTTAGTTTAACATTATCAGCAGTACTTCCACTGTTAAGACCACCTCCTTGTAAAGGTGAGGAGGTATGCCAAGAAGCTAGTGCAGGACAGTTGGCAGTGCTGTACGTGTCACTGCTACTAGCGGCCTTCGGGTCGGGTGGGATCCGACCCTGCGTGGTGGCATTTGGAGCTGACCAGTTTGATGAATCGGATCCCAAGCAGACAACAAAGACATGGACTTACTTCAATTGGTACTATTTTGTCATGGGTGCAGCCATACTTGTGGCTGTGACTGTGCTTGTTTATATTCAAGATAACATTGGATGGGGATGGGGCCTTGGAATCCCCGCCATGGCAATGTTCATCTCAATTATTATCTTCATTGTTGGATATCCACTTTACCAGAACTTGGATCCGGCTGGGAGCCCGTTTACCCGACTGATACAAGTACCTGTGGCTGCATTTCGTAAGAGGAAGATACCAAATGTGCCCCACTCTAATTTACTATACCAAAATGATGAACTGGATGCCTCTATTTCTTTGGGAGGGAAGCTTCTTCATACGGAACAGATGAAGTAAGTGTTACTTTGTTCTTTTTTTTTTCAAGTTATTGAATTTAATGAGTGTGTTAGAATGTATTTTTTTATTTATTTGAAGGTAATTTCACAAGTCACATGTTTATATTTACCCTAATCATAAAATATTCTTACTATGAATTAAAAAATAGTACATAATCATGGTGTTAAGAAACATAAATCATACTCAAAACTCTTTTATACTCTCTTATAATTTGAAGAATTTCTCTTTCATTTGTTCTCTTTCTTTCTCACCATACATTTAAGTAATTGATTTTATTTATAACCAAGTCTCAATTGTCTTTAAGACTCTTTAGTTTTTAAATTTCATAAATCTACAAAGATTTTTTTATATTCTTAATTTAAATTTCTTAAATTTTTAAAATATATTTACTAAAGATAAACATAAATAAAACAAATGCTTATTCTTATCAACATATATAATCAAATTTCTCAAACTAAATGATGTCATAATATATAATCAAGATATATAATCATATTCTTAAAATAGTGTACGAGCAATATCATTATTGAATAACAATTCAATAATGGAGTTCAATCATCAATGATTGGTAGAGATTCACGAATTGACAGACATTATCACGGTTAGTTATAATTTGTTGTGCTCGGACGTGGATAAAGATCAAAATTATATATATTCATTAATCTCTAGTTATAAAAAATTAATCTCTTATTGTTTCTACTAATATGAATCGTAGTTTGAATGTACAAGGTGCATTCGATGTCAACCAGTCATTATCTGGTTTTAAAGAGATTTAAATAAATGATTAGACATAACTCAATCTCCCTAGAATTTCGCACTAGGATATGTCTAGCAGGAATATGTGAGAATAGATTTTGGTGATATGTCTAGCAGGAATATGTGAAAATAGATTTTGGTTTTCTTGAACACCGCCACATTTTTATTTTCTTTTGATATATCATTGGCAACTATTCAGCTAGGCAACAAAAGGTTTCTGTCATCTTACCTCATATATCTGTCTCTCCAGTCGCAACTTCACCAAACAAAGGCTTGAATTATTTGAGCCCTAAAGTTTTGGTCCATATGATACTTATCTTTTTGTTTCCACCAGCCCCAGTAGGCTTGTAAGTGGGCTTAGGTGAGTCCATAGTCCATATTCAATCTTCACACGTGTTTCTCATAACTGTGTATTGTTTCGGGTAGATTTTAAATAAAGCGTCTGTAGTTTTATTTCGTGTGTAGTTTATCTTCTCAAAGTTTTGATGAATTTAATTTATCTCTTTCTATCTTAGTATCATTAGAATTAATAACAAAATTTGATAGTTGTTAATGATAAATTTTTACAATTTTCTTAACAATTTTGAACAGCACTATGGTAGAAATGTTAATTTGTACACTATTAGAAGTTATATGCACCAATTAAATGGCAAGGAGTAAATTGTTAATGAAGTAAAAAGTTGTACAGATTTTTTAAAACTTGCCTAAATTCATTTCATGAGGATGAGAAACAATTAAGGGGAAAAACTCACATTCTTTTAAATTTGATACAGATTTCTAGATAAGGCAGCCATTGTGATTGAAGAAGACAATAGCAAAACACCCAACTTATGGAGGCTAAACACAATTCATAGAGTGGAGGAGTTGAAGTCCTTAATCAGGATGGGCCCAATATGGGCATCAGGCATCCTTCTCTTCACAGCCTATGCCCAGCAAAACACATTCTCCCTCCAACAAGCCAAAACCATGGACAGACACCTCACCAAATCTTTCCAAATCCCAGCAGGCTCTATGTCTGTCTTCACCATTCTCACCATGCTAGCCACCATCGCCTTCTACGACCGCGTCTTCATCCATGTGGCCCGTCAATTCACTGGGATGGATCGGGGTATCAGCTTCCTTCACCGAATGGGGATTGGGTTTGTGATCTCAACCTTGGCCTCCTTGGTTGCTGGATTCATTGAAGTGAAGCGAAAGAATGCAGTTATAGCCCATGGGCTCATTAACCACTCAAATGCCACAATCCCAATCTCAGTGTTTTGGCTTGTGCCACAATACAGCCTTCATGGAATGGCCGAGGCCTTTATGTCCATTGGGCACATAGAGTTTTTCTATGACCAAGCTCCAGAGAGTATGAGGAGCACTGCCATGGCACTTTTTTGGACTGCAATTTCTGTTGGGAACTATGTGAGCACACTTTTGGTTACCTTGGTCCACAAGTTTAGTGCTGGGCATAATGGGTCGAATTGGCTTCCCGATAATAACCTGAACAAGGGGAAGTTGGAGTACTTTTATTGGCTGATCACAATACTGCAGATTCTTAATCTTATTTACTACTTATGTTGCGCAAAAATGTACACTTACAAGCCAATTCAAGTCCATGACAAAGGGGATAGCAGTTCAGTAGAGAACCAAGTTGAGCTCACTGCCACGGTTTAAGTGCAATTTTATAGTGATTCAGTTGTTTAGATTTTTGAGTTTCTCACCCTTTTAAGTGGCCATGCTTGTAGAGAGACTATGAGACCATGTACTATAAATAATGATAATTACTAAATAATAGAAGGAATGTATCCATTAGCTTGTATCTTTGTTCAACATATCTCTACTAAAAATATTGATGGTTAGTAAATAATAATACAAGGAAGGTATTCATTGAGAATCTTGTTGATGGCTCAAAGCATTTATCTTAGTGGTAGAGAATTTTTAAGTAATAAAATTATTTTTTACCTACAAGTACACAAGATTTATATAATATTTGATAAATATAAGAGTGTCATACTCACAATGAGTGATAGAAGTAATTAAAATATAATATTTACCTAAATTAATTTAAAGAAAAAAAGAGAGATTTTATTTTATTTAATTAATTTAAGAATTTAAATTACGAGTTAAAATAAAACTAAAACTAAATAATAAATCTAAATAAAATAACTCAAATTTAAATGTAAGATCAATTAAAGGACAATTTTAGAATCTCGAATCCACTACTAACTATGTAAAGATGAATTTAACTTAAATAAAAATTAATCTTTTCTATAGAATGTTACTGACTTCAAGTTTTGATCATTATTAAAGATTATTGAAATTTAATTAATGACATAATTCATCTAAAATAATATAACATATTCAAATTATGATATAAATCATTTAATATATCATGAACTATTCAATTCTTATATCACAAAAGCAATTAATACTTTTGCGCAACTCATACTCATACCTAAGACTGTAAGAATTAAGCACTGATTAAAATATATCAATTTAAATTTACTAATTGACTATAAGACAATCAATAAAAATTAAATTGAATAATAATTAAAGATCAATAATTATCATCATTGTGTAATTATAGAATAAAGAAGAATATCTTAAATAAAGTTAAATCATCTAAAACAAAGATTAGAGTTTCATCTTAATCTTAAAAAATAAAATTAACTACTCATGACAAGAATATCAAATACAAAAAGAGAAGAAAAATTCATAAAAAATGAAATAATTGCTACACATATAGCTATCATAACAGATCGAGCTAGTTCAAGTCAGGTCATTTTTTGGTCAAATCAAATCGGGTTATGTGAATTTTGGTCTTGTATTTTATTAGGTTAGCCTACCCCTTTGTAATGTTATCAGGTCAGGTCGACCCGACTCATTCATCTGAGCTAAGTCGAACTATTTTTAATTTTAAATTAATATTTTACTAACTCAATTTATCTATTTTTATCAAATTATTTGGACTAAACCTATTTTAACAGTTCTAACTACACGTCATTCTCTTTCTTCCTCTACTTTGTGGACGTTGTGCGTCTCTTTATTGTGCTCTTCTCTTTTATTTATAACAACCTGCACCACCTCTTTAATTTCAAGTAGGTCCAATTCTTTCAACTGATGGGTCCAACATGTTCACGTACGTGGCTTTCTTATGGGCTGTTACTATTTTTTCTTTTTCTTTTCTTTCATAAGATTTCAACGTGGGACAGCATTTAACATAAAACACATTGAACCATCATTTAAAATATATGCTCCAGACTTGTGCGTTATATATATATATATAATAATATATATATATAAATTAATTCAATTAAATAATAATTCAAGCCCAAAAAAAAGTATACTAGCTAATTGCATTATTTTTACTTTTAAATATTTACAATTAATACATAATTTTATAACTAATTTATCTCAAATAAATAAATGATAATGACACAATTAATAAAATTAAATATATTAAGATATATTAATGCCTATTTTTTTATAAAATATATATATATAAATTAGGTTATTATCACAACCCCTAATCAACTTATTATTATTCTCTAGCAATGAAAGCAACTTAAAACAAAACTCAAAGTAAATTATATCTCCAATCAATTCAATCAAATTTTATCTCAACTCAAGAATATCAGTTATGCATTAGAACACCATAATTGTCACAAAAAATTCAATCATCATCAAACTCAAAGTGTGTGAATAATATAACTACTATGACATATGTCCAATGTCTCCAAATATCATAACCAGAATCCCATTAGAAAATACATTTCAATCACATGCAATTCTCACAAGTGTTATTCTCAACAATGAAAATCACTCAGAAATATGATAACACTCATAGCAAGTATATGTGAGAAGAGTAGTTAACACAAATTAAAACAAATATCTCACATATAAAATAAATGAAAGAACATTGAGGAAACGAAACAAATATCATTTCATGAAAGGATACCAAGAAAAGATTTTACATCACACATTTAAATTAGTCATGTATATTAAAAAAATCATGCAATTCCTCAAGATCAAGTAGGACTTTATTAAGCTAGTAATGTAAGAAATTAGAAAATATGAAGACTAAAGGGTAATAATGAAAATTAAAAGTATTCCAAGAATATTTTGAAACTCATATCTATACTTTCAATATCTCTTTCCCCTTCTTTAAATCATTTTATTAAGCTAATCTTCAATACCAACATTTTTTTCTTCACATTTTTTCTTAAGTTTTTCAAAGTTCACATTTTTCTATATTTTTTTCTTTTCTGACTTTTCCAAATTTTTTTCAGTTCATTTTTTATAACAGCATTCTTCATATCACCCTATATTGCAATCACAATACTTCTTTCCTGAATGTCATCTCTTAAGAAAGAAAAGCTTAATAAATAGCTTAAAGGAGTAATTAGTGGTAAAATATGATAAATAAATAAAAAATATTATTTTATGGCTTAAAATAAGAAACATGGTCTAATATCATCTCTTAAGAAAATACATAACTCAATCAATTTTCATGGCATCAAATTAAATGCAAGTATAACATAAAACATCTCTTTAGCTAAAAATAATAATAATGAAACAATCTAGTGAGAGAAAAAAAAATTATGAACACTAACAAGAAATATTAAAATGTTAAGAAAATACTCTCACAATAAAAATGAATGGCTCAAAACTCACTAGGTGAAAATAGTATCCACATGTTCATCTTGAAGTTCTCTAATTATTTCAATTTTTTAATAATGAGATATGCATAAGTAACTATGTGAATATTTGAAACAATTTGAGTAAGATGATAGGAAAAAATAAAATTCACACAAAAGTGGCATAATGATAACATAATTGAATACTCAAGTAACGCTCACCTTCAATCAAAATCAAACATTGTCCTCAATGTTTAAAATTAAATCCAAACTTAAAAAATAATCACCAATATGCATTAAAATAATTATTGGGGCAAAAAGAAAAAAGAGTAATAGAGAAGAGTTACATACCTAAAATGCTTAGCAATTAAAAAGGGAAGAAGAAGAGAAGATAACTACACTCTGACAATTGTTAGGAATGAAAAGACAATGAAATAAAAAAAAAGCAAACTATTTTTTTGTATTTTTTTGTTAGCCGACATTATTTACATCCTCATACAAAGGTACCAAACTTTGGGAGACACTTAAGCAGACTCAAACAATAAAATAAAATTATCTAAAGAGTAAAAGAAAATTCTACCTACAACTAGAGCTATTAAATCTAAATCATTTCAAGGAGGTAAATTCTCATACCTCACTACTCACGAGGTAGCTTGAAGAGGTGAAAAACAACCAAAAATTACATTAACCCCAACTGCATTACTTCTCGAGTCAAAAGCCTCCAACTCACTATGTGAAGGTATACTCTCTAAATGTTCCTTAGACAAAATAGGCAACATAGTCTATTTAACTCTCTCATCAATCATATCTGCAAAGACACACTCAAATTCATCTTCCACAGTAGGTTGGCCAATAGGTTTGAAGATATTAAGTTTAATTCTCATGTTCATAAGTGAGACATCCATTACCTCAAATTATAACTAATGTTAGCATCAGCAGTGATTAAGAAAAGTCTTCCCAAAATTATAGGAATTTCCTTTTTTGAAGAGTGAGAGGGTTCCGTATCAAGCACTATGAAATCAATAAGAAAGAATCTCTTATCAATTTTCACTAAGACATCATCAACTCTCCCTCTAGGGGTCCGAACTGACTAATCAGCTAATTGCAAAGAACAATTTGATGGCTGCAACTCACCCAAACCTAGCTCTTCATAAACAAAATATGCCATCAGATTAACACTAAAACCTAGATCCAAGAGTGCTTTATCAATCCTATGATCATCAATATAACAAGAAATAGTAGGAACACTAGAATCTTTCAACTTAGGTGGTGTGTTAAAATGCAAAATTGAGCTTACCTGTTCACTTAAGCGAATCTTCTGAGACATATGTGCTTTAGATTTTCTTTTAAATGTGCACATGTCCTTAATGAACTTGGCATAAGCAGGAATTTGTTGAATAGCATCCAAAAGAGAAAGATTGATCTTTACTTGGTTGAAGGTCTCAAGAATATTCCCCCTCTACTTTTCTTTCCTAAAAGGTAATGGTACATCTAAAGCTTTAGGATAAAGAACCTTTGACTCATATGGAATCGAAGGTATGTAATTAGAAGCTTTAGGAGAATAGGAAGGATTCAAATCTATATCTTCTTCATGATTCTCCACTTCCCCAGTATCATGCACTCTCCCCTTATTCACCCTATTGTCAATTTTTTTCCTGTTCCTTAGAATCATTACAGTCTTAACTTGCTCATGGGTTTGACCTCTCGGGTTCTCTATGGGATGGCTTGAAAGCTTACCATCCTCTCTATTTCCTATAGCAATGGCTAGTTATCCAATTTGAGTATCTAATTTTGCTATAAATTGAGCGTGAGAATCTAAAAGTGGTATCTTAGATTCCATGAATTACATCCTAGAGTCCAAGTTTATTACATAAGATAATACCTTATTTGTTTTGTCCTCCAAGTTAGAACTACTGCTTGATGCTTAAGATGGGTTAAATGCATACCCTTGCGGTTGAAAGCCAATGGATGATGTCATACTAATTTGACCCGCTAGATTAGGTCATTACCCTTATTGTGCTTCAATACCTTGTTGCTTCCAAGAGAAGTTAAGATGATTCCTCCAACCAGAATTGTAAGTATTAGAATACAGGTTGTTTTATAGAAGAAACCCTTGGGCTGCATTAGCCTACTCAAGTGAAAATTCAAAAAATTGTGAGGCAACATGACAATGATATGAAGTATAAGGAGGGTTAGAACAAACGATACACACATTATGCACATTAGAATAATTAACATGTTTTTTACTCAAAGATAACAATTGATCCATCTTCTTAGATATTGCATTCATTTGTTCAATTTTCTTAGATAGAAATTCTACCTTAATTGTCAAATCAAATATGTGTGAACTCTCATAAATTTCTCCTTTATTCCCTAATTGTCCTAATATATCTGGCTGTGAGGATGAAATATATAATTGTGAATTCCTACTTAAGTGCTCAAATAACTCTTAACATCCTAATATAAATATCTAGATATATCCTAGATATACAGAGATATATAAAGATAACCAGTATTAGAGACATCACTTCTACATACTACATACTAACGTATATCCATAATCACAACTGAGAAATTATAGAAAGCCTTAAGAGAATATGAAAAAACTTAAACTCATATGTGTGTGTGTGTGTGTGTGTGTGTGTGTGTGTGTAGGAAACTTAAACTGAAACAATCGTCTTTAAATTTCTTAAGAAACCGATTTTAAGAAACCTCAACTTAATCCAATATAAACAAAATCAAATTAATTATCTCAAGGAAGAAATTTCTTTTAAAAATATTGATTTTAATCTTAGTCAATTACAAATCCAGAAAAGGGTTCAATCTCTTCTTGAACAGATTCAAGGATTAATTTGTTCAGATCTTCCCAATGCTTTCTGGGAAAAGAAGAAACATATGGTGAATCTTCCTTATGAAAAAGACTTCAATGAAAGACAAATCCCAACAAAGGCTAGACTAATCCAGATGAGTCAAGAACTTGTCCAGTATTGTCAGCAGGAGATCAAAGATCTTCTTACAAAGGACTCATCAGGAAAAGCAAGAGTTTGTGGTCTTGTTCAGCCTTCTACATCAATAAACAAGCCGAGATCAAAAGAGGTACTCATTGATTGGTCATCAACTACAAACCGCTTAATCAAGCACTCCAATGGATTCGGTATCTGATTCCAAACCAAAAAGATCTTCTTAAAAAACTGCATTCAGCTAAAATCTTTTCAAAATTCGACATGAAATCTGGATTTTGGCAAATCCAAATCAAAGAAAGTGATCACTACAAGACAGCTTTCACTGTATCATTTGGGCAATACGAATGGAACGTAATGTCCTTTGGTCTAAAAAATGCTCCCTCAGAATTTCAAAGGATCATGAATGAAATTTTCAATCCTTACTCAAACTTTACCATTGTCTACATTGATGATATTCTTGTTTTTTCTCAATCTATAGATCAACATTTTAAACATATTAATTTTTTTATTGAAGTCATTAAGAGAAATGGTCTTGCGGTCTCCAAGTCAAAGATTAATCTTTTCCAAACTAAAATTAGATTTCTTGGTCATAATATTCATCAAGGAACCATTAATCCAATCAATCGAGTAATTGAGTTTACTGACAAGTTTCGAAACCAAATTATTGACAAAAATCAACTACAAAGATTTATTGGTTGTTTAAACTATGTCGCTGAATTTTTCCCTCAGCTAAGTAGTCTTATCAAATCATTACATGATCGACTCAAAAAGAGTCCTCCTCCTTGGTCAGATGCTCATACAAACATTGTCAAACAGGTAAAATCTCAGGTAAAAGATCTTCCATGCCTCTACCTTCCTAATCATCAATCATTCAAAAATGTTGAAACTGATGCCTCTGACATTGGTTATAGTGGCATTCTCAAACGTGTCACAGGCAAAGAACATATCATTGCATATGCATCAAAACACTGGAATCCTGCACAGTAGAATTATTCAACTGTAAAAAAAGAAATTTTAGCAATTATGCTTTGCATCTCAAAATTTCAATCTGATTTATTAAATCAAAATTTTTTAATCAGAGTCGATTACAAATCTGCAAAAGACAGTTTACAAAAAGATGTTAAAAATTGATGCGAATTAAAAGTTACAAACTCAAGTGCAGGTTATTTCAAGTAATAAAATCTCAGGAGTTCGAGATCGATCCACTAGGAATTGATGAAGAAAAATTCTTTGACGTAAGGTAAATATTTTGTCACAACAATAAAATTAATAAAACTTAGTCACAAATAAAAAGGATTTACTTGAGTTTGGAGATCCACTCTTGGTAAATAAATTAAGGACAAGATTTATTCTTTTTATAACTCAATTAGAATTCATGCATAATGGAAGTTCCAATCAAAAAATACAACATCCAAAATTCATTTAAGATTATATATGTAATTATATTATGATTCTTTTAATTATTTATTAACACCATCACTTATAAATAGGATCAAGCATTCATTGTGTCAACCTCTTGTCTACAATGAATTAAGATCTCCACTTTACAAGAAGGATTTCTAAATTGGTTGGAAATAAAATATAACACATATAATGACCACTTGAAAATATATCATTTAAGTATAAGAAAGAAATGAATCTAACCTTATTTCATTACCAAAAGCTTTACCCTTTCACCTAAATAAAATGAAAATTAGTTACTCATAGACAAGAAGAAAGAAAGAGAGAAGAAAAAAAAATATAACTTTAATTTAGAACAAAAGAAAATTACAACAAGAAAAACAAATAAAACAATAGCATGATCTTGATATCTAACACCAAGATTCCTAAATGAGCAGCCTATGGTGCCTTTTATAGAGGATTAAGGATACAAAATGACAAAGAAGCTGATTAATAAGTGAATGGATAAGTGGGTGGATGAGTGAAAAATGTCAAATGACTTTTGATGAGTGAAAAATTATTGAGATTCTTTGTCTCCGAAATCATTTAGTGTTGAACGCATTGAATGTGTCTGAGAATTGAAAAATAGTTTTCATGAAAGTTGTAGGCTTTTGTCTTAGCTTTCAAATGCCATTAGTTTTAGCTCAAAAGCGTTCCTACAAGTCAAGATATGGTCTGATCACTACACACTGCTCAGGCCCAGCTACAGCTCCTCTTTTCTAACTTACAAGCCCAATATGACCTCTAAGCAATCCAAATTGAGTCTTGTGTTTTCATGAAAGTTGTAGATATGAGTCTTAATTACAGATGCCAAAATTTCAACCCAATTCAGTTCTTAAAACCCGAGTTATGCTCTGACTACTACACACTATTTAGGTTCCAATCACAAAACCTGTGTTCTGACTTCCAAGCCCAATTAGTTTCACTAGATGTCCAACTTTGACCTAGAACTCTCATGAAAGTTATAGAGCTCTCTCTTATCTTTCCTACAAGGTAAAATACATAATTATTAGACATCTAGAACTCAAGATATGGCTAAAATATAGAAACAGTGTAATACGTAAATCATGCTAAAAAAAGTCAATTAAGTCCAATTTGAGTTCAAACTTACAAAACATAACTAAGCTCAATCAATTAAGTACATGGAGAGTGTAAATGACTAAAAATGAGTGTTTATTAATGTATAAAATATATGATTATCAAATTTTCTCATGCTTAGCTTTTTGCACTCTTGGGCAAAACATATAAGACCAAAACTAAGGAACAAAGAAAAACAACACAAACTCAAAAGCTAAAAATTCTAAAAGACTCAATTTCTAATAATATTTAAGAATGAAGAGCAACCAAACATTCAAGGGATCAAAACATTTATGAGGTAACGTTTCTTCATATCTTAAACCAACAAGTAAGGAAACTTCAATTGAAAAGCATAGGTCAAGAATGATAGATCTTCACAAGATTCACTCTCAATCCCTCAAGAGTTTAAAAGGTAGGTATTTTACTCAATTCAACCCATGAAATTTGCACTGTCATAAGCTTGCTTATCTTCTACTTCTCCACTACTCAGAACATATATACACACAATTAATGATGACTTTATTCAAGGTTGTAATGGGGTCAAGGTAAAGGAGAAGGTAATATGGATATGACAAGTTAAATACCAAAGAGAATAAAAGAGCATGAGAGCTAAATTCAATTAACAAGCATGAAGGTTCATCCCAAATCCACCTAATACAAATTCTCTTTACATATTCTTTTCCTTTCCTTTACTGCATTGTTGACCCTTCTTTACACATTTTTTTTACAAGATGAACATATATACATTTTTTTCAATTAAACATTTTTTAACCATTCTGCACACATACACCCACACTTGTTCAAGAACTCATCCAATGACATAGCTAATGTTCTCTTATTCCCTAAGGTCGGGTAAGAACATGATTTTTCCTTTATGGCACATAATGAGCTCGAAACAAAGAATGGTCAAATAAACTCAAAGGAGTTAAGCAAAGGGAAATAGGTCATTTCCAATGCTTTACATTAGCAAGAATTAGAGAATTTTCAAGAAGTCATAAGAGTGCTTGATATCATATTGAGACAATATGCTACTGCGCCAATCATTCTGGGCTATTTAGTTAAAGTAGCTATTTCAAGAAAAATGTTTCAATCATGTTTATGTATACATGTGAAAATGTAGTCTCAAAAAGAATCAAAGTAAGTTCTAAAGTAACAATTCCATGAGTGAAAATCACACAAGAAAGAAGAGAATGGTACAAATGTTCAATTCATTCATCAATAGGCTCAAAATCTCACAAGACATAATTCTATCATTCTTAGCCCACCAATTCAATATCCATAACCAAGCATGTGATTTTTAAGAAAGAAAACAATTTACTCAATCATGACATGTTCCCTGAATTTGAATTGCTACTTCCACACAAATTAGTTATGTACTTAATTACTCATTATCCTGCCACTAATTTTGATACGTCTCAAGAGCAAATTTACCTCAAGGGTATAATTTACTCTTTACTCTGTCATCCTTAATTAGTTTTGCTATTAGTAAGTTGCTGACAAATATATAAACACAACAAACATATTAATAAACACACTTCCTAATTTTTTTGGTTTTTTTTTATATTTTTCTTTTGGTTTTTTTTTTACACGACTATCCTTCCCCCCAACCAGATCACAACATTGTCCTCAATGTCAAAACATAGATAGGTAAAGGATAGAAGATAGTACATACATGTTCATTGTCATTCTTAAAAAGAAATCATCACACAAATTTAACAATCGTTATAAAGTACAATAAATAAAACAAAAAATGCTTATAATTATTTAAATAGTTAGAATGTCGATCTGGCTTGCTTTTCATTTCTTCTTCCTCACCCTTACTTCTTTCGACTAATCTATCTCTTGTCGAGTCAATTCTTGGATCAGTTCATAAACAAAAGCTTCTAATTTATTAATCAACTCATCAACAGTGGAAGCAGAGATAAGGAGTCGTCTTGCCGAAAGTGAGATAAATTTTTATTCCACAACATGGTCAAGAAAAAATAGCAAAAGATCAAAGAAATTATTAATATTCAATAAACCTATGGGTTTATGGTGGATGTTTAGTTGGGCCCAATAGATAATTTGAAAAACTTCTTCCAAAGTACCAAAACCACCCAATAAGGCAATGAATGCATCAGAGTTTTCAAGCATTGCCTTCATTCATCCATGCATAGATGATACTTGAAGTTCATGCCTAATTATCTTTCTAGTGATGTTCTTTTGAGTTAAAGGTCCAAGAATGATACCTAAAACCTGACTGTCTCCTATATGTGCAGAGAGTGATACAGTCCCCATTAACCTAATGTTAACTCTCCCATATTCTAAATGAATTTTTCTCGCAGCAAGTGTTCGACCAAGAGTGTTCACTGCGTTTGCATGCTCTAAACCCTTCCCATAACTTGACCCATAAAATATACAGATATTGGTAACTCTATGAATCGAAGAAGAAGCTCCCTCCATTTCTACACTCACACTCCCTTTGAATGATTATGAGTTGCAGGAAAGTGAAGAAAATGAAGTGCTTAAATAGGAAAGAAAATGAAAAAAGTAATGATAGCACCTATATGGGTAGGTTGGCTGCTGTCAGAAAAGTTTGAAATTAAGAAACACAGTTTATTAATTTTTTGTCTTTCTTTTATTTTTTTAGACTTCAAGAAAACTATCAGAGTAAAGAAGTCTAGAAACCCCTGAAGGATTCCACCCTAAGGATCGTCTGTCTAAAACCAAATTATAACAAAATCATACAAAGATAAAATAATAATAACAAATGATGACATACCTTTATGTACAGGTTTCATGGCGTATCTTTATATTGCGCGTCATGAATGCAGTAGCCTTCACAATCTTACCGCCTCTTGAAAGAGACATCGAATTCCAAAAGAATTTCGTGACTTAAAATCACTCCTCCAAATTCGCTTGTAGGATATCTCAGCCTATGCATCGTCCCTCTAGTTAAAGAGAGAAAATCTGAATACGACGACCAGTGACCACAGCTAGTGGAGTTACGCTCAAGAACCCAATAAATCAATACCAAGAATTAAGCTTAGAGGCATTGTCACCCAAGAATGCAAACACGGAACGCTTCTATTTATCCATCAGCAAGTAAAGCCTATGGTTAAAACCTAAGAATGCTTGCACGGCTCTCTACAGAGTATGACACATGAATCTTATTTCTTTTTACATGCGAAGGTCCACCCGAAATCAATGACGGACTTGTTCGGTGGGGCTCTAATTTAATTAAAGACCAAGTACAACCTAAGTTTTGCCCTTTTTATTTTTTTCCTTTTTCTTTTTTTTCTCTTTTTTTTCTTTTTCTCTTTTTTTTAGGAGATATACAAGATAATATATACATGTTGTTGTGATTGTGACTCACATCTTCCTCTGATTTTACGTCCAGTAATGACTTAAACACCTTCTATGATTTTACGGTGATCTGCAGACATTCCAAGCTATTGGCTCTAGGGTCACACCCCAATAGAACCACCAAATTCGTTAGCAGTGAATCAGGTAAAGAGATTCAGAACAAACACATTATAGAGAAACAAGTCCTATCATTTAATGCATCATGCAAAATGACTAAGAGGGATGGAAGTATGTCAAAAAACTACAAGGTTAAATTAAAGTTTTGGTCCTTATAGTTTTGGTCCTTATAGTTTATACTCATTTTCAATTTAGTCCTTACAACTTTTCTTCTTTTTAAATTAGTCTTCACACTTATAAAAGTTTTCAATATAGTCTTTGCTATTAACTTCCATTATAACATCGTTAATTTAGTCCTTACTAGACATTTTACAAAGTAAAAAAGAACATCTAAAAAAGAACCTATTGGACAAAAAAATATCTACTCTAAAGAAATAAATGCTTACTAGAATGAAAGAGTACCTATTGGACAAAGGAGTACCTACTCAAAAGAAATAAGCACTTACTAGAATGAAAGAGCACCTCTTTGATGTTTTACAGAGAAAACGAGCATCTAATGGAGCTCTTATTAGATGAAGAAACACTTAATTTGTTAGCCAATTGATAGTGTTATAACAATGTTATAACAAAAGTTAATAGCAGAAACTATTTTAAAGAGGACTAATTTAAAAAGAAAAAACTATAAGGACTGAGTTAAAAATGAGTGTAAAGTATAAGGACCAAAACTTTAATTTAACCGAACTACAAAATCTGCCTATATAGTAGTTTAAGATACACCTTAGCCACTAAGAACCAGTCAGACCATCTGATTATGGTTCCTTTAGCCACTAAGAACCAGTCAAACCATCTGATTATGGTTCCTGACACCCAGCATGATCAAGAATGCCAAGAAAAATAAATAAAACAATAGCATGATCTTGATATCTAACACCAAGATTCCTAAATGAGCAGCCTATAGTGCCTTTTATAGAGGATTAGGGATACAAAATGACAAGGGAGCTGATTAATAAGTGAGTGGATAAGTGGGTGGATGAGTGAAAAATGTCAAATGACTTTTGATGAGTAAAAAATTATTGAGATTCTTTGTCTCCGAAATCATTTAGTGCTGAACGCATTGAATGTGTCTGAGAATTGAAAAATAGTTTTCATGAAAGTTGTAGGCTTTTGTCTTAGCTTTCAAATGTCATTAGTTTTAGCTCAAAAGTGTTCCTACAAGTCAAGATATGGTCTGATCACTGCACACTACTCAAGCCCAGCTACAGCTCCTTCTTTTCTAACTTGCAAGCCCAATATGACCTCTAAGCAATCCAAATTGAGTATTTTGTTTTCATGAAAGTTGTAGATATGAGTCTTAATTACAGATGCCAAAATTTTAGCCCAATTCAATTCTTAAAACCCGAGTTATGCTCTGACTACTACACACTATTTAGGTTCCAATCACAAAACCTGTGTTCTGACTTCCAAGCCCAATTAGTTTCACTAGATGTCCGACTTTGACCTAGAACTCTCATGAAAGTTATAGAGCTCTCTCTTATCTTTCCTACAAGGTAAAATACATAATTATTAGACATCTAGAACTCAAGATATGACTTAAATATAGAAACAGTGTAAGACATAAATCATGCTAAAAAAGTCAATTAAGTCCAATTTGAGTTCAAACTTACAAAACATAACTAAGCTCAATCAATTAAGTACATGAAGAGTGTAAATGACTAAAAATGAGCGTTTATTAATGTATAAAATATATGATTATCAAATTCTCTCACGCTTAACTTTTTGCACTCTTGGGCAAAACATATAAGACCAAAACTAGGGAACAAAGAAAAACAACACAAACTCAAAAGCTTAAATTTCTAAAAGGCTCAATTTCTGATAATATTTAAAAATGAAGAGCAACCAAACATTCAAGGGATCAAAACATTTATGAGATAATGTTTCTTCATATCTTAAACTAACAAGTAAGGAAACTTCAATTGAAAAGCATAAGTCAAGAATGATAGATCTTCACAAGATTCACTCTCAATCCCTCAAGAGTTTAAAAGGTAGGTATTTCACTCAATTCAACCTATGAAAATTGCACTTGTCATAAATAACTTGCTTATCTTAAGACTTACTCTCCACTACTCAGAACACATGTACACATAAATCGTGATGACTTTATTCAAGGTTGTAATGAGGTCAAGGTAAAGGATGAGGTAATATGGATATGACAAGTTAAATACCAAAGAGAATAAAAGAGCATGAGAGCTAAGTTCAATTAACAAGCATGAAGGTTCATCCCAACTCCACTTAATACAAATTCTCTTTACATATTCTTTTCATTTCCTTTACTACCTTGTTGACCCTTCTTTACACATTTTTTTTTACAAGATGAACATATATACATTTTTTTCAATTAAACATTTTTTAACCATTCTGCACACACACACCCACACTTGTTCAAGAACTCATCCAATGACATAGCTAATGTTCTCTTATTCCCTAAGGCCGGGTAAGAACATGATTTTTTCTTTATGGCACATAATGAGCTCGAAATAAAGAATAGTCAAATAAACTCAAAGGAGTTAAGCAAAGGGAAATAGATCATTTCTAATGCTTTACGTTAGCAAGAATCAGAGAATTTTCAAGAAGTCATAAGAGTGCTTGATATCATATTGAGACAATATGCTACTGAGCAAGGCTGCCTATTTGTGTGCCAATCATTCTGGGCTATTTAGTTAAAGTAACTATTTCAAGAAAAATGTTTCAATCATGTTTATATATATATGTGAAAATGTAGTCTAAAAAAGAATCAAAGTAAGTTATAGAGTAACAATTTTATGAGTGAAAATCACACAAGAAAGAAGAGAATGGTACAAATGTTCAATTCATTCATCAATAGGCTCAAAATCTCACAAGACATAATTATATCATTCTTAGCCCACCAATTCACCATTCATAACCAAGCATGTGATTTTTCAGAAAGAAAACAATTTACTCAATCATAACATGTTCCCTGAATTTGAATTGCTACTTCCACACAAATTAGTTATCTACTTAATTACTCCTTACCCTGCCACCAATTTTGATACGTCTCAAGAGCAAATTTACCTCAAGAGCATAATTTACTCTTTACTCTGTTATCCTTAATTAGTTTTGCTATTAGTAAGTTGCTGACAAATATATAAACACAACAAATATATTAATAAACACACTTCTTAATTTTTTTAGTTTTTTTTTATATTTTTCTTTTGGTTTTTTTTTTACACGACTATCCTTCCCCCCAATCAGATCACAATATTGTCCTCAATGTCAAAACATAGATAGGTAAAGGATAGAAGATAGTACCTGTTACTGCAATTACTGAAAAGATAAACTTGACACAAATTTAAACAGAAACAAAGTACAATAAATAAAACTAAAGCTTGTAATTATTTAAAAAGTTAGAGTGTCTGATCTGACTTACTTTTCATACTGCTTCCCTCACCACTTCTTTCTCACTAATCTATCTGAGCTGTTACTGGATCAGGTTCATAAACAAAAGTTTCTAATTTATTAATCAACTCATCAACAGTGGAAGCAGAGATAAGAAGTCGTCTTGCCGAAGGTGTGATAAATTTTTATTCCACAACATGGTCAAGAAAAAATAGCAAAAGATCAAAGAAATTATTAATATTCAACAAACCTATGGGTTTATCGTGGATATTTAGTTGGGCCCAATAGATAATTTAAAAAACTTCTTCCAAAGTACCAAAATCACCCAATAAGGCAATGAATGCATCAGAGTTTTCAAGCATTGCCTTCATTCATCCATGCATAGATGATACTTAAAGTTCCTACCTAATTGTCTTTCCAGTGATGTTCTTTTGAGTTAAAGGTCCAGGAATGATACCTAAAACCTAACTGCCTCCTATATGTGCAGAGAGTGATACAGTCCCCATTAACCTAATGTTAACTCTCTCATATACTAAATGGATTTTTCTCGCAGCAAGTGTTCGACCAAGAGTGTTCACTGCGTTTACATGCTCTAAACCCTTCCTATAACTTGACCCACAAAATATACAGATATTGATAAATCTACGAATCGAAGAAGAAGCTCCCTCCATTTCTACACTCACACTTCCTTTGAATGATTATGAGTTGCAGGAAAGTGAAAAAAATGAAGTGCTTAAATAGGGAAGAGAATGAAAAAAGTAATGATAGCACCTATATGGGTAGGTTGGCTGCTATCAGAAAAGTTTGAAATTAAGAAACACAGTTTATTAATTTTTTGTCTTTTTTTGCTTTTTTAGACTTCAAGAAAACTATCAGAGTAAAGAAGTTTAGAAACCCCTCAAGGATTCCACCCTAAGGATCGTCTGTCTAAAACCAAATTACAACAAAATCATACAAAGATAAAATAATAATAACAAATGATGACATACCTTTATGTACAGGTTTCATGGCGTATCTTTATACTGCGCGTCATGAATGCAGTAGCCTTCACAATCTTACCGCCCCTTGAAAGAGACATCGAATTCCTTTAAGGAATTTCAGACTTAAGGCACTCCTCCTGCTTGTAGGATATCTCAGCCTATGCATCGTCCCTCTAGTTAAAGAAAGAAAATCTGAATACGACAACCAGTGACCACAGCTAGTGGAGTTACGCTCAGGAACCCAATAAATCAATACCAGGAATTAAGCTTAGAGACATTGTCACGCGAGAATGCAAACACGAAACGCTTCTATTTGTCCATCAGTAAGTAGAGCCTATGGTTAAAACCTGAGAATGCTTGCGCGGCTCTCTATAAAGTATGGCACACGAATCTTATTTACAGACCGGCGTGCGAAGGTCCAGTCAAGTCAATGACGGGACTGCCACTGGCAAAGGCTCCTAATCTAATTAAAGACCAAGTACAACCTAAGTTTCGCCCTTTTTTATTTTTTTATTTTATTTTTTCCTCTCTTTTTTTCTTTTTCTCTTTTTTTAGGAGATGTACAAGATAATATATACATGTTGTTGTGATTGTGGCTCACATCTTCCTCTGATTTTACGTCCAGTAATGACTTAAACACCTTCTATGAGTCGAGAATAAGCTTCTCATCCAATTTTCTTATAAATTGGCAAACAGAGTCTTTTTGAGTCAGATTCCCAAGACTGTAACGTTTTGCTCATCCCTGAAGAGATTCCACAAATTAAGAAGTTCACGATGCACAACTCCACAAGAATGCGTCTCAAGAGTCAATAAGATATCATCTAATGACTCCTTACTCAGCCTATTCTTAATAAAGTATATTTTATCTTCTTGATTTGCAGAAATCATTCTCAAAGAACGACATCGTGTGTTATAGTTTCATCGCGCACACTTGTGACAAACTTGCATTCTTTTCGCTCTTCTTTTTTTAGAATAAGATCTTTTACCGAGACCCGACATGTATGAGACAAATGAATCTGAAGATTCACCAGCTAAACGAACCTTTGCTTCAATTATCTAGTGTATATCTTCTAAAATGCCCTTGTACATTAACAGTCTCAGTCTTTCACACCTAGTTTTGTAGATTTTTGTTAGAGTATTTTTAGGGAGAGAAGGAAAATGCTTTCTTAAATTCGAGAGAATGGAATCCATTTTAAAAGGAAAAGGAATCAGTTATTATGAGAAACTGAAAAACAAACTGATTAGAGAGTCACGAAGTACCGTTATCTGCCACTTAACCAGAAACACAAAGAACTCAACAACTTAGTTTTCTAGAAATGGTTTGAGTCTTTATCCATTGACCTTAAATACACTATCATTCCTAGGATTCTCAATGTCTATGGCCCTATAAGAATACACATGTTTGACAATAAAAGGGTCACGTCATCTAAATCTCAATTTTTCAGTGAATAGGTGAAGACGAGAATTATAAAACAGAACTTTTTGACCAATTTCAAAAGTTTTTCTTAAAATTGATTTGTCATGAAAAGTTTTTACTCTAGCTTTATAAATCTGTGTTTTCATATGCATCATTTCTCAATTTCTTAATAATCAAAAATTTCAATGACAATGATAGGGTTCAGAGGCATCTTGTTTCGCTTAGAAATGGAATCCTATTTTTGATAGTTTTCACAACTTTTTTTCAAAATGTATAGCTATTTTTAAATAAAGTGGGCCAATAAAATTCACACTACAAGATTTTCACAGTTGTTTTCTTTGAAGAAAAGTAACCTCCACATGCTTTTGAGTGACAAAATTTAATGACATTACCTACCTCACTGTTGGGCACACATCTCTGAATGATTTGATCAGGATAATTGAGGCAAGATCTTTCATGTTGCAAGAAAATTAATTATATTAGCAAACCAAGGCTTGAAATTGACAGAAAATAAAAAATCATCTGAAAAATAATCATTAATAGGTGTAATATCAAAAGGTGAGCATATTGTAAGTATGGACAATTGATTTGTAACAATATTTTTGGCTTCTTTCTTATCTTTTATTGTGATGTTGAATTCTTGAAGCAACAAAATCCACCATATCAACCTAGGTTTGCAAAAACTAGTTGAGAAAATCGAAAAGTGTACCAAATTATCAAAGTAATAAAGTTGATAATTAAGAGGAAAAAACATACTAAAATGTGTGAAATTAAGAGGGAAAAGAGAGAACAAAACACATGAATGAAAAATGCATTAAGGATGTAAACACATGAAATTAAAACACTAATGATCTGACTTCACTTAATTCAATAATCTATCATAGACAATAAAGTAGTTTTGGGACCTTCATTCTAATTAATTTTTAATCATTCAATTGATGGGGAGAATTCAGTAATTAATTAAAACTTAATTCCTTGGTCTAAACATTAACTCTTAAAGGCATGACCTTTACTCTTTGGATTCTCATGAAAAATATCACAATTCTCCCACACAACCTATAACCTCCATTCCTAGATAATTATAAATCATGATACTTATTATTTATGGTTTAAGTTGTATGCAAACCTCTCGATTCTACACACATCTCACTAGATCAATTTATAAGTGTTCAATTCATAAAAGTATTAAGAACTGTAATAAGCACTCAAATTGAATAAAAAAGAAATTAATTAAAATTTCAATCTTAATACATGCCGATTGAATCAAGTTACATCTTCACATTAGAAACACATGAATTTAACTACACATGACAAAAGAGAAGAAGAAATAAGAAGAATAAAATAAAATATATATACAGAGCTCAACCTTCCATATAAAAAAATATTAATAAGTAGGTGGTAAACTTGCCATTAAATATTAATAAGGATATGGTATAAACCAGCTACCAAATAAATATTAACAAGGGTGTAGTATAAACTAACTACCAAATATATATTAACATGTAGTAAATAAATATTATCAAGAGTGTGGTATAAACCGACCACCAAATAAATATTAACAAGGGTGTGGTATAAACCAACCACCAAATATATATTAACACGTAGTAAATAAATATTAACAAGAGTGTAGTATAAACCGACCACCAAATAAATATTAACAAGGGTGTGATATAAATCAACCACCAAATAAGTTAATAAGCTGATAAATTAAAAAGTTAGTAAGCAAGTAAAGTAAAAAGTTAAATAGCTGATAAAGTAAAAAGTTAGATAGTTAGTAAGAGAGTTAGATAGTAAGTTAGTAAGTAAGAAAATTAAAAGGTTAGTAGGTTAGTAAGTTAGAAAGTTAGAAATAAAATACAGAAAGTAAAATACAAAAAATAAAGTGCAGAAAATAAATTTAAAATATGAAAACCAGAGAATCAGCAAGTCAATTTTTTGCTCCGGTGAGAGAGAAGTGAAGAAGAAATATTATTTCATTAATGATTAAAGATTATAGAGGGATAAGGGAGAGTTTCCCCCACTAAGTTAGTACGTTAGTAAGTACAAAGAAAAAAAAAATTAAAAGAGTAGAAAAAAAATATATATATATATAAGATCCACAGAAAAAAATATAAAAATATATATATACAAAATATTTACACTATAAATTTATTCTTCAAATCAAGTCCCCAGGAACGACGCCAAAAACTTGATGCGAATTATAAGTTGCAAACCCAAGTGCAGGTTGTTTCAAATAATAAATTCTCGGGAGTTCGAGGTCATTCATAGGGAATTGATGAAGAAAAATTTTTTGACATAAGGTAAATATTTTGTCACAATAATAAAAGTGATAAAATTTGGTCACAAATAAAAAAAATTTACTTGAGTTAGGAGATCCACTCTTAGTAAATAAAATAAGGATAAGAATAATTCTTTTTTTATAACTCAATTAGAATCTACACATAATGGAAGTTCCAATTGAAAAATGCAACATTCAAAATTCATTTAAGATTATATACGCAATTATATCATGGTTCCTTTAATCATCTATTAATACCACCACTTATAAATGGGTTCAAATATTCATTGTGTCAATATTTTGTTTACAACAAAACAAGATCTCCACTTTACAAGGAGTGTTTCTAAATTGATTGGAAACAAAATATAATACATATAATGACCACTTGAAAATATATCATTTAAGCACAAGAAAGAGATTAATCTAACCTTTTTTCATTACTAAGAGCTTCACCCTTTCACCCAAGTAAAATAAAAATTAGTTACTCATAGACAAGAAGAAAGGAAGAAAGAAGAAGAAGAAAAAGAAAAAGAACATAAATTCAATTTAGAATAAAAGAAAACTATAATAAAATAAACAAACAACACAATAGCATGATCTTAATCTCTAAGACTAAGATCCCTAAATGAGCAGTCAATGGTACCTTTTATAGAGGATTAAGGATACAAAATGACAAGGGGGTTGATTAATAAGTGAGTGGATGAGTGGGTGAATGAGTGAAAAATGCCAAATGACTTTTGATGAGTGGAAAATTATTGAGATTCTTTATCTCCGAAATCATTTAGTGCTGAATTCATTGTATTCGTCATTTACTCACTAAGTAGTTTTCATGAAAGTTGTAGGATTTTGTCTTAACTTTCGAATGTTAGTTTCAGCCCAAAAGCATTCCTACAGCTTGAGATATGGTCCAAACACTGCACATTGCCTAGGCCCAGCTACAGCTCCTCTATTCTGACTTGCAAGCTCAATATGACCTCTAAGCAATTCGATCTGGGTCTTGTGTTCTTCATGAAAGTTGTAGATATGGGTCTTAACTTGCAGATGCCAAAATTTTAGCCTAATTCAATTCTTGCACCTCGAGTTATGCTCTGATTACTACACATTGTATAAGTTCTAATCACAAAACCCGTGTTCTGAATTCCAAACCCAATTAGTTCCACTAGATGTTCAACTTTGACCTAGAGCTCTCATAAAAGTTGTAGAGCTCTCTCTTATCTTTCCTACAAGGTAAAATACATGATTATTAGACATTTAGAACTCAAGATATGGCCAAAATACAGAAATAAAAATGTAAGACATAAATCATGCTGAAAAAATCAATTAAGTTCAATTTGAGTCCAAACTTACAAAACAAAAGCAAACTCAATCAATTAAGTACATGGAGAGTGTAAATGTCTAAAAATGAGGGTTTATTAATGTATAAAATATGTTATCATCACTAGCCACATGGGTTGCCTTTCTTCTCTTGATTTAGCAACTAGAAGGAGATAATTTTGCATTAAGTAATGTTAGTTACACATAATTTCTCTCACAAGATCCACATAAACATTCAAATGAATGACTAGAAAAATTTCAATCAATACTTTACGCACTATAAAAACTTTCAACCACCCGTTTTACGTTGTGAGGTTACTATGCATGGAGAGTCTTAACATATATATTTCTCATTACACAATTTAGGATAAATAATTCAAAGCATTAAGCTACAAAGATAGGGACAGATCCATGTATAAAAGGGTGATGACACATGTCCCCACCTAACTTGAAAATTTTTTTTTGATCTTATATATATATATTTGTAGGGACAGATCTATTTATATAATATTAGGGATATATGTCCCCACTCATTTTAAGAAATTTTCATTTACTCACAATAATTATTTGATATTTTTATCCCTTCATATTTTTAACTTTGTCCTCATACGATATGTAAGTAAGTAAATTTGTTATAAGAGAAGTTAAAATCTTTATAACATTTTTTTAAATCGCATCTCACATAATTAAATGTCAAGATCATTTATTTATATATAAATAGAAAATTATTTGATAGTATTAATAGTGAAAAGATTATTTACACTATAAAAAATTTTATAAATTAATCTTTTATTATTGTGTATTAATATATATTTTTGTTTAAATTTTTTTTATGTTTGCATATTACTTTTACCCCACTGCCTAAATTCTTTGGATTCGTCACTGTACAAAGGCAATCTATGGGGAAATATAGATGGAAAGACAAATTGTGCATAGTGGATTGTACCCCTTTTCATGAGTTTGCAAGATTGGTTTGTGGTTTGTTAAGCTTGTTCACTCCTTTATCACTCCAAGTTTGGGAGGCTGTGAACTATACTCATTTTCATGGACTTGCAAGATCAGTTCGTAGTTCGTTAAGCTTATTTACTTCTATATCACTCCAAGGTTAGGGGTTGTAGACCATACCTCTTTAACTGTAAGCTTGCAACATAGCTCAAGAAGGAAACTTCAAGACCTATTTAGTGTGGGAGGAGTTTCTAGAACTAACTTAGTTAAAAAATATGAACCATGATCTCATTGGAGCATTTCATAACTACTTCATAATCACCAATGAAGAGGTGAAGTCACACTTCGCTCATTTCTATAACTTCTATAAAAAGCTATCATCATCTTATAGAGAAGACTTTCTACTGAAACATTGAGAAATCCATGAAAATACTTCCATGATCTCTACTTTTATCTTCAATAGAACAGGTAAAGAATTACTCACCAAAATAAACTTTTCTCCAGCAAAGAGAAAGATAAAAGAAATTTAACAATTACTTTTTTGTTGAGTAATTCTTCACATGTGGCAAAATGAAAATTAAATAAACAGCAATATTAATATAAAAAAGCCCATGACATGCTAGTTAAAAACGAATTGGATCTCATTATGCCCAATCGGTGGAACATAACCTCTTTCTTCTTTTTTAGAGAAATCCTTATACAAATTGAAAACACTAAAATTATTAATTATATCATTAATTATAATTTTATAATAATTAATTATTAAATAAATATAATAATTATTTATTAATTAATTACGTGATTCATCTAATGTATTCAACTTGGATGTTCTCAATTTATGGAAGAATTTCTTTTTTTTTTTTGTTACAACGTTGCGTAATCGGGCCGAACGAGGAACCACGCCTGTTCGCCAATGATGTAATGGCGCGAACCTTAAACTTCCTCGTAGGATCAACGGTTGCTGTTTCTCATTCTCACCACTTTCGTTCTCTCAGTTTGAGTTGAGTTTTCAACCTTAGGGACGAGGCATCCGTACGAACGTCATTCTTGTAACCTTCTGACAAAGCAAAAACAAAAAACAAAAACAACCCACAGCCTCCCAATAAAGCGAACTCAACTTTCCCAACACAACACAACACAACACGTTTTGTTAACAAAATCAAGCATCAAAGTCAAACATTAGTAGTCTAAAGACGCAACATTTTAACTTGTCCCAGTTTTTGGATTCCTTGTACGGAATGTTTGGTAAAATGTGGCGGTGCTGGTGAGCAGCGACGACGTCATGGATTCGGCGGCGACACCTCTTTCGGCCATAGCCGATGCCTTCGAGGGTCTCGCGAATTGTGTCGAGGGAGGGAAGAATGGGTCCACAGAACAAGAAGAGTTTCATTTGGACACTTTCTGCCACGCTTGCTCTCTCGTCTCTGTTCTCTTTGGTTGTCTTGGGCTCCCTTTCAAATTCGCTGAATTGGAATACATGGCCAAGGTTGGTTCGTTTAATGTTCTTGTTTGTTAAATTTGGACCAAAAAGAGGTAAGAATGAATGTGTCGGGAGCGATAAACAATTATGATTGAAACGTTTCAGTATTTTTATTTCTTTGTTATAGTTGCCCCTCATGATAAAAATATGTTAGATTTTATTTCGTGTTGCTATATGTTTTCGGGAAACAGTGAAGATTATCCAAGTTATTTTTTTCCCCCTGTGATGTTTTTGTGACAAACTTAGTTTCTATAAGCAACAAAGTAGGCTAGTGCTATGTTTGTTACCAAATGTGGTAAATTGGTAATCATCCCCCAGATTTGGATGGTAATACATGGAAAAATTAAATAAGATGCTGGATGCCGCAGTCTATGTATAATTTGGCTGCTTATCAACCCAGTATGGGTAGTTCCAAGAGAAAAATATCAAGGATTGGGGTCTCTTTGATATGGAATTTATGCCATCCAATACACAAGCCTTTAGTTATGTTATTCCAAAGAGCTTCTAGCCATCGGTGCGCTGCCAATACAGTTTTATATTTAATGAACATATAGCAACAATTGCACTGCCTTTAAGATACTTCATCGTGATGATTGTATTTGTATGCTTGCTCTTTGGTTTATTCAATTACTTTTCCTAACACTCACTTCTAGTCTAGTATTCATGGCATCATGTTTACTTCCATATTTGGCAATTTACTTACAATTGGATTTTCGTTTTGAATTTTTATAATTATGCTTCTAATGATATAAATATACATTTGATATATTCAGGTACATGGACTTGTGCAAGCATCAAAGACATGTGGCACTCCACATGATATACTTGACCTTGATGTCGCAAATGGCACAGTGAAAACACCAGGAAGCCTTTCACGTAATCTGCGTAGAGTTCGGCAGTGTCTCGATCTCGTCAGAGCTATATTCGAACAGCTTTTGTCAACTAAGTATGCAAGTCTTTTTTACAGATGTATCTTGTCATGTCTTTTGAGATTTTTGTTGTGTATAAAACTCAAATAAGAGGCTGAATTATTTATGTGATCTACAAATATGCTCATGTGATGTTTTTCCAACAATGCAACTTGTGACTGCCATTCCCCCCCCCCTCCCCACCGCCACAGTGATATAAGTAATCCAGTGACTTTTGCATCCCTAACTATTCCTTTTTCATCTTACAACAAGAGTGGATTAGCTGACTTATTCTGCAATTATCACTACTTAAGAAAACTCTCTTTCTATGGTATATCTTTGGATTTATCTTTTTTTTCATTCATTGACCAAGTTCATTTTAATCATTTATATCCATGTATGTTCAATCAACTTAAGGGATAACAATTTATCATGACTCATGAGAACTGAGACACGGAATCCTCTTTTAACTTATCATCTTTAACTTTATTATGATAAGTTAAAGATGATAAGTTAAAGACCTTTTTATGTAGAACTTTATTAACCATGTTAGAGAATCCTCTTTTCCCACTTACTTTATCCTTTGATTGTTTTATGACATCATTTTTGCTCGACAAACAATTTCTTGAAGTCAATACTACAGCCAACTTTGAATGTAAACACGGGCTTTGCCTTGTGCAAAATATAAAGAATAATTTTGCATAATAGTGACATAATAATAGTTAATCACATTACCTTCTTGCTTGGCACTCGCATTCCAAGCATTACTGTTTGACTGGCAAAACAACCTTACACAATATTCTTTTGCGTTATGCAGCCATGATGTGCCTGTTATGTAGTAAGTAATTAATTACACTATTTGTATCTCTCCAGCAACAAAGTTGCATTTTCTGTCTGTCAAGTTTCAGTGGCAATGCAGTAGTTCTTCAAAATACTATCATTAATTTTCATATCAGTTTAAGTTAGTTTTAGTGTCTGGTGGATGGTGGTAACATCTGATTTATGATTTCGGCATTTCAGCGATAGTTCTCTAAAAGAAGTAGCGTCAACAGCTTACGCACAGGTTTGTGCACCATATCACACATGGGCAGTAAGAACAGCTGTATATGCTGGGATGTATGCACTTCCAACGAGACAACAGCTCATGATGAAGCTCAAAGAAACAGGTAATTTTGAATTATTTTATTATGTTCTGGGCACAAATAATTTGAATTTTATCATACATTCATCATAGAATTCGTTTGTATAGAGATAGATGGAAAATCCAAATCCATATATTGGCAGACTGCAGTTATTAGTGACCCTTATTCAAACTGACCTTAAAATGTAATGCTTCATTAGGAGCATGCTCATAGATGGGACTTTGTTAGAAACTTTTTTCTGGTGAGATACATATCCATTCAGTGTAGGCACAGATAAGGAGGCCTGTATGTGGATTAGAATGCTGATTGCTGAAGTTGTGTTGCTTCAAACAATCAGTGCTCAAGGCAGAGCTGATTTTGACTAGGGGAGAGAATAAATTTAGCTGTTCTGGATAAGAAAAAATTTAGCTGTTCTGGATATGAAGCTGCTCAATGCTAAGCTTATAGTTGATTTTGACTGTTGTTAAACAATCTAGGATTTTTTGTGCCTTTTGAATTTTGATTATAATAAAAAAAAATTCCTTTTCTTGGTAGGCTCAGAAGAAACTTTCCTGAACTCATTTTTTTTTAGCATTTGTATCATGAATAATGTTTGCTATATAATGCTAGCATTGTAATCAAAAGGGCTTTTTTTTGTTTTAAAAATTGTCTTCCTTCACAATTTGTATGTAGTAGAATGGAAGTGGACCAATAACAGGAAGCAACTTTGTAAGTCATAGATTAATCTTAACCATGGAAGCATCATAGATTAATCCTACTAGTCTGTCCAGACAAAAATATATAGCAGCTCTTGATTACATGACAATGCATTTTCTGAGTTATCCGGACACCAAAACAAATGACTGTACTACGTTATTTGAACCAAACTACAATACTCAATATCTTCTTTGTATTTCACCAAAAGTGAAAATTTCTTTCCATCATAGATTCAGGCGTGAAACAACGGATTTTAGTCCTTATTTTGAGAAATCATACATTAGATATTATTTTCGTACCATTCTATCTTACAGAGACCTGAACTCTATCATAAATGTTATTGTAGATCAATCAGCTGAGAAGAAGATGAGAAGGTTCATCAATGCTTCACTACCAGTTATAGAATACATTGATAAAATGTACCTTTCTCGAAATATTAGGTTGGACTGGTGAATACGCATATATATGTGCTGTTGTACAGTGCTACGTCTGCATGGCAAAAACCAAAAGAAAGAAAAACGAAGGCAGTGATGTGGCTCCATTGTATAGCTGCAACCTTAATAGACATGCTTCCAATTTTAGTTTTACTATATAAAATGCAATTATGTTAGTTTCAATCTGTTGAACTTTTAGGGAAATGCACAAAACAACAAATTAAAAGAAAGAAAAAAGAAGGCAGTGATGTGGCAACATTGTATAGCTGCAACCTTAGTAGGCATGCTTCCAATTTTAGTTTTACTGTATAAAATGTAATTATGTTAGTTTCTGGCCTTTTTGGGAGATGCATAAAACAACAAATTAGTTTCTACTACTAAAATTATTGCAAAAGGCATGCATTGCTGAAATTTTAAGTTGAATTATTATTTGCTATTTCTCTGTACCCACCTTTAGTTTGAACTTTGAAAGGCAGTAACAGTGGTATTTGAATTCTGTGAAAACACAAATAATGAAATTTGGCTAAGTATTCAGTGCATTATCACTCAAGATCAAATTAATTTCTCTTAGTAATGAACTTCTCGATTGGAATAGGCATGTTTAGTGAAATTTTAAGTTGAATTAATTTATCATTTTGTATTTCATTATCTACTCATTTATCCTTTGCAAGACAATAGAACTGACATTTGATTTCAGTGAAAACTCAAAGAAAATGTGAATAAAAGGTATTCTGTTCATTATTCAGAATAATATGTGCTTCTGTTACTCTTTTTTTTTTTTAATTTTAAAAAGTCAAGTCAAATCAAGATATCAAACACGAAGCGTCATAACTGAAACCTATGAATTAGGTCCTAGAACTTATGAATAGTTAACTATATGTATGACTCAACTAGCTACTTGTTATTAACTCTTTCTAAGTCAACATCTTATCCTGACTTATATTTCAAGGATTTTCATCTTTCTTTGTCAGATAAATTTTAGGACGTTAATAAAGTAAACTTTATCATGCAGAATTGACAAGATTTTCAATTCTGTAGCAATTATGTTGGCACCGGACTACTGGCCTAGTGGCCTTCTTAAATGAAGGGATTTAAGAAGGGAAAAAGGCAACAATAAGAAATGAATGTTGGTACTAACCAATTCTTAGAATCCAATTGCAAAGCAAGAAATGAAAAGAATACTAGTGTTTTTATTGCAAAAGCATAAGTTTAATTCTGCTGATCCTCACACCTTGTTTCTCACCATAGATTTCCGTTTACAATATCCTTCACTGTGAAAAAAAAAAAAACTCAAAGCTCTTTCTCCCCTTCAAAATCTACTCAAGTAGACCCTGAAAATATATAACAAAATGAAAGTACAAGATAAACACAAAACATTAGGCATTAAGCCAGACAGGCTGCTCAGTAAAAACTATCAACTCATCATCCCCTGGTGGATAAGCACAGATAATTATGTCAAAGTGCTGAATGACTACAATGTTAGGCTTTCAGGGTTTTCAACAATTTTTGAGAATGTCTGAAGGAATGCAGCCAAGTCAGCCCCATAGATTATTCGGTGATCAGCGGTTACATTCACCTGACAAAGAAGATTTAGAGCCAATTAATGCCATCCTCATAGATATAAATACTTATAATTCCACATATGGTCCCAATTAGTAAAATGACGTAAGCGTCATATTAAAGCATGTCTTTGTTATTGTGCCTCTTAAGACAGGCCTACATTAATCAACATACTTATAAAAAAAATCTCAATCAATTGAAGACCACGAGTTATTCATCCCTCATGGTAGAGGGAAAATTACTCTCTCTACCATAGTGCTGCACAAGTTGGTACTCCTTCCATTCACTTTTTAACAAGTATTTAACTAGTCCTAGATTTTAGAACTCAACTCACTCATATTTTGAAAATGACTTATCACAAAGTGAAGGGAATGAACCTACTTTTTCAGCACTAGTAAGACTAGAAATTTTTCCCATAATATGATGCGTACCAAATCAGGATCAGACAAAATGTTCAATATCCTTTTTTTTTTCAACAAAGTGCTGCTTGTCAGAAATTTGTACAATTTTAATATGGTTGTTCAACTGTGCATGTGAATACGAAAAGGATATAAAGAATTCATAGTTTCTTGCAGATTTTCATTGGTCAAGAGACAAACACTATTGTTGAATGCTTAGAAATTAGAAACACTCACGAGTTACAACCTAAGATAGAAAACACTACAAATAATGTCCACAATGATCTTTACATAGTTTCTTTATCGGACCACCCTTTTTACTAACAAGAACATGAAACCTGATTTTCTGACATTCTGGTGAGAGATGGTAGATTATATTAATTGAGAAAATTGGAAATTTTAACAATTAAGAAATGTGGCCCATTGCTACTTTTCCCTTCCCAGGTAGGACTCAGCCCAAATAATTTAAGAAAGTTACTTGCCGCATTCATAAGGGTTTTTCTAATGAGTGCCCTAAGAGTACTTGTTAAGGAATCCAAAATAAGAAATTTTGCATGAAAAATAGAGTTTTTTCAATTCCCAATGCATTGAATACTCTACTTTTCATGAAAAACTTCTTATTTTGGATCCTTAACAAGTGCCCTTAGGGCACTCTTTAGCAAAACCCTTCATCTAATAGGGGAATTACAGAAAGTATGGCAGAGAAGGGGATAAAACACACAAGCTGTAGCCTTTAGAACCATGATCTGGGTCAAGATTATAATTTTCCTTGAAATTTTGACTTTAAAAGTTTTTTAAAAAATGGGGAAAAAAATTAAATCTAGTTGCTCTACAACCTCTACTCGAAAGCCATATTTGTTCATTGACTATGAAAATAAAAGGAATAAAGTAGTGTTCAGAATGGTGATCTGCAGACATTCCAAGCTATAGGTTCTAGGGTCACACCCCAATAGAACCACCAAATTCGTTAGCAGTGAATCAGGTAAAGAGATTCAGAACAAACCCATTATAGAGAAAGGACTTGTTGTTATAGGTATCTCCTCAATGTGGATAAATATAATAGTGGAACTCCATCTTTGACGACATGACAGAGAACAAGTCCTATCATTTACTGTGTCATGCAAAATGACTAAGAGGGATGGAAGTATGTCAAAAAACTACAAGGTTAAATTAAAGTTTTGGTCCTTATAGTTTTGGTCCTTATAGTTTACACTCATTTTCAATTTAGTCCTTACAACTTTTTTCTTTTTAAATTAGTCTTCACACTTATAAAAGTTTTTAATATAGTCCCTGCTATTAACTTTCATTATAACATCGTTAATTTAGTCTTTACTAGACATTTTACAAAGTAAAAAAGAACATCTAAAAAAGAACCTATTGGACAAAAAAATATATACTCCAAAGAAATAAATGCTTACTAGAATGAAAGAGTACCTATTGGACAAAGGAGTACCTACTCAAAAGAAATAAGCACCTACTAGAATGAAGGAGCACCTCTTTGATGTTTTACAAAGAAAACGAGCATCTAATGGAGCTCCTATTAGATAAAGAAACACTTAATTTGTTAGCCAACTGATAGTGTTATAACAATGTTATAACAAAAGTTAATAGCAGAGACTATTTTAAAAACTTTTATAAGTGGGAGAACTGATTTAAAAAGAAAAAACTATAAGGACTGAGTTAAAAATGAGTATAAAGTATAAGGACCAAAATTTTAATTTAACCAAACTACAAAATCTGCCTATATAGTAGTTTAAGATACACCTTAGCCACTAAGAACCAGTCAAACCATCTGATTATGGTTCCTGACACCCAGCATGATCAAGAATCCAAAAGTGAAAAGTCTAAAAGGAAATAACTTTCATGAAGAGAGAAAAAGTAAAAGTTCCAAATAACAATTGTAATAGTAAGCTTTGGAAGGCCTAAATATTTGGTTTCCTATGTAAGAGTAGTTGCAGTCAGAAATCGAAGAGACAAGACTTCAGAGGAAAAGGTACTTATAGCAAAGAGGTTCTTCTCAGTCATGACTGCAGTCCAGCTAATAATTTAAATAAATAATAAATGAAAAGCATTATGATGAAGATTTGAGATATGCCCATAGAATTAATCCTTCAGAAACGCTTAGCATAACAGCATGCAGATATAACCTTAAGTTTAGGCTATGCGCATAGAATTAACCCTTCAGAGAAATATAGTTCCATAGCAGAACACCATGCAAATGTTATGTAAGGTTTATTGTCTTCATATGATGACTCTGGTGCATTGAGAAACTAGGCTATTTTTTTATATAAAAAAAGTGTTTGTGTGTTCACCTAAGCATAAGTGCATAATTATTAATTATACAAACTCATCGATTAGATCAGCCTTATAAGAAAGTCAAGCAAATAATCATAAAACTCACCAGCATTTTATTTTTTACACTGAAGAATCCATCCTTATCTGCCAGAACAGTGGGCTTTGATGCTCCAACAGCCATGATAGCACCCTAAACATAAATGGTGAAGTTTAGGGGGGAAAAAAGGTCAAATTCCCACAGAACTGATCCATATAATCTCTTAAATTAATAGTTATAATTCAAGAGCTCATCATTCACCTGGCCTGGAGGAAGTATGGCGTCGAACCTGTCAACTCCAAACATTCCCAAATTTGAAAGCGTAAAAGTTCCTGCCGGCATAACATAAAAACACAGTTAGACTTTGGCTAAAAGATTCCAGATCCACAGCGAAACAAAATTATAGTCTGCACAGTTCAAACTCCAGTTTGGGGTGTGCAAACTCAGTTTCATCCTCAAATAACATGTTTGGCAAAACCATAGTTGGGTTGCATCTTGATTTTGGGTCTCAAACTATGGTTTCAGTAGAAGTGAAAAAAAGGTGCTTTTTCCGTTGAGTCAAACCATGATTTGCAAACTATAATCCAAACATTCTAAAGATTACAACAGACAGACAAATAATAATGAAACCTGAATTATACTCATGAGGTTGCAATTGCTTAGCCCGAGCTTTTTCCACTAACTCTTTCCATTTTTGGGACAAAAGATATAGGTCCAACTGTAACAACAAACAACTAACCAACCAATTACATGGGAATTGAAACACAAGTTTATATTCTCAAATCACAATACTGATTAATAATTATTCACTAATCACAGACCTTATCCGCATCCTGAAGAACAGGGGTAATCAAACCACCATTGGTTGCCACGGCTACAGCAATGTTAATGTTACTGTTATAGGTAAAGCTCTTCCCATCTTTGCAGGTGGCATTCACGACTGGATGCTGAACCAGCGCCATTGCAGCAGCCTTAGCTAGAATCGCCGTCATCGTCACACCCTTCGGTTTCACCTAAGAATGCAACAACAACAACAACAACAGCAAAAAATTGTAAAACGTGAAATCCAATATTCAATTTCAACCAAAACAATGCACAATGCACTCAGCACTTAGCAGCATAAGCATACCCTCTCATACAGAGCATCAAGCGCATCAGTGGTCACAGGGTACCCAACACGGAATGTAGGCACAGAGAGACTCTCCACCATGTTCTTCGCAACCGCGGATTGCATTGTCGTGAAAGGGACAACACTAGAACCGGGAATCGGAGCCGGAGAAGAAGCCGAACCTGAAGACGCAACTCCCGGAACAATAGTGGCCTTTGGTGGAGGTGAAGTCACTGCCGGCGGAGCCACATTACTCGCCGCCGGCGTAATTCCGGCGGCAGCCTCCACGTCAGCAGGAGTAATCCGGCCATAAGGACCGGTCCCAACCACCGATCCAATGTCCACCTTGTGCTGCTTCGCTAGCTTCATCGCGTAAGGAGTCGCCACGGTCTTCCTCGGACCATCGGAAACCGCCTTAGCCGGCGGAGGAGGAGTCGCCGGAGTAGGATTTGAAGTTTCCGGTGGAATTGGAGCGGCGACGGCGGGGGCGGAGGAGGAAGCGGATTTGGCGGCCTTGGCCTTGGCCTCGGCGATTTCCTCCTCGGACTCGGCGAGAAGTCCGATGGGGGCACCGACGGGGGCGGTTTCGCCCTCGCCGACGACAATGGCGGCGAGGATTCCGTCATAAAATGTCTCGACGTCCATGTCGGCCTTGTCGGACTCGACGACGACGACGCTCTCGCCTTTGGCGAGGAGGTCACCCTCGGATTTGATCCAAGAGACTATTTTGCCCTCCGTCATGGTGGAGCTGAGGGCGGGCATGAAGATTTCCCTGATCTTGGCTTGGACCGCGGAGGAGGGCCTCCGGCGAGGTTTGGAGGCGGCGGCGGCGGCGGAGAAGCGGCGCCAAGGGAGGGGAGTGGCGGAAAGGGAGGAGGAGAATGAAAGGGTAGTGGTGGAATTTGTGGTGGCGGCGACGGTGGTGGGGAGAAAAGGGGAAGCCATATTGTTGGGAATGAAGGAGAAATGGAAGGTTTGGGAAATGAACTGAGTGAATGAAGGGTGTGATGATGATGATAGGGGGAAATAGAAAGGAGAGATGGGGATGATGGCGGAGAAGACGAGGAAGAGTTGGTTGGGGTGTTGGAGCTGCTTCACTCTGTTAACATCGCCCAATTTTTGCACTAGCTAACCATTGCCGTCCCCATGTTTGTTATTAGTTAACATTGGGAATTTCATTTTTCAATTTTAACCTTCAACATATGAATTTTACCAGGTACATAAATTACATAAATCAAACGATCCTAGTATTTGTTGTCAAAAATAAAATCTTTTCTGAGAGGTCATTTTGATTTAATTTTTTTATAATGGTTTTACTTAGGTTATTTTTTTCATCTATTTTTAGTTATTAGACTATCTTTCATATGATTAGTTCTTTTAATTAGAACTTTTATTATCTTTTTTCATATGTCCAAACTATCTTAGATATGATTATATTATCTTTTTCTTAATAAGTGTCACTCTTACTTTCTTTTTAATATATATTTTTTATCTTATCTTTTTTTATATGACTACTCATTTAACGCAATATTTTTATCTCTACAACATTTATCTTATATTTGTAGGAATTTTATTACCCAAAATTCAGTATCATAAAGCATTACTGATATTATAGTTGTGTCGTAAAATTTTTATTTCAGCTTAAGAGACACATTTTGATTACAAATAATACCTAAAATATTTTTTCATTTCAACCACTCAGCTTGGATCACATCATTTACATCACCTTCTATTTTTTCATCACTTTGTATGATAATTCAAGATACATAAACTGTATAACTTATGGTATGCTATAATCTACAACTTTCACCTCCAAGATAGTGCTAATGTACGTCATACTGAACTTGTATTTTATATACTCTATTTTACATTTACTTAAATGAAAGGCATGTGATTCCAAAGCTTCCATCCATAACTCTTGTTTACCATTTATTCTTTTTTTTTAATGCTCCCACTAAAACTATATCATCTACAATCATGCATTGAGGTATTGGCTCCTGGATATGTTCAATAAGAACATCCATAACCAAAGTAAAAAAAATAAGGGCTCAAGATTGACCTTGGTGTAAACCTATAGTTATAAGAAAATCCTATATAGCTCCACCATGTGCTCATACACTGGTTTTAACCCCAACATACATATCCTTATTGGTACAAATATAAGCAACAAGAAATCATATCTTCTCCTGTGCCTTTCATAAGACTTCTCTTGACATCATATCATGGGCCTTTTACAGGTCAATGAAAATCATATGTAGATATATTTATTTCCTCCAGTACCTCTCCATCAAACCTCACAAAAGATATATTACTTCCATGATTGACCTCCCAAGCATAAAATCAAATTAGTTCTCTGAAATGTGAGTTTCTTGTCTTAATCTATGTTCAGTTACTCTTTCCTATATAATTGACACAATTATGTATATCTCCCTTATTCTTATAAATACATATCAAAGTGTTTATCCTCCATTTATCTAGCATTTTCTTATACCTTATTATCCATTAAACAACTTTGTGAGCCAACTTATACATTTTTCTCTTAGGTACTTCTATACTTTAATAGATATATTATCTAGTCCAACCACTTTTTCATTGTTCATCCTCTTTAGTGTTTACTTTACCTCAAACTCTCAAATTCTACGATAAAATGTATAATTTTAGTCTTCATCTCTAGTTTTTAAAATATCTTAGTCCAATAATATCGCATATCCTTCATTAAAATATCTCATATAGGTTTATTTTTTCATAGAGTTGTTGATGCAAATTATAAGTTGCAAACCTAAGTGCAAGTTGTCTCAAGTAATAAATTTTTGAGAGTCCGAGGTCGATCCACAGGGAATTGATGAAGAAAAATTCTTTGAGGTAAGGAAAAGATTTTGTCACAACAATAAAGGTAATAAAACTTGGTCACAATTAAAAAGGATTTAATTGGGTTATGAGATCTACTTTTGATAAGTAAATTAAGGACAAGATTAATTCTTTTTATAACTCAATTAAAATCCACGCATAAAAGAGGTTCCAATCGGAAAATACAACATTCAAAGTTTATTTAAAATTATATATGTAATTATATTATGATTCCTTTAATTATCTATTAATACCACCACTTATAAATGGGGTCAAGCATTCATTGTGTCAATATCTTGTTTACAACAAATCATGGTCTCTACTTTACAAGCAGGATTTCTAAAAATTATTAAAAACAAAATACAATACATATAATGAACATTTGATAATATAACATTTAAACACAACAAAGGAATTAATCTAACATTTATTTATTACCAAAAATTTCACCCTTTCACTCAAGTAAAATAAAAATTAGTCACTCATAGACAAGAGAAAAGAAAGATAGAAGAAGAAGAAGATGAACATAACTTTAATTTAAAACAAAAGAAAATTACAACAAGATAAACAAATAACACAATAGTATGATCTTAATCTCTAAGCCAAGATTCCTAAATAATCAGTCAATGGTGCCTTTTATAGAGGATGAGGGATACAAAATGACAATGGGCTGATTGATAAGTGAGTGGATGAGTGAAAAATGCCAAATAGTAGTTTGATAAGTGAAAAATTATTGAGATTCTTTGTCTCTGAAATCATTCAGTGCTGAACTCATGGATGCCGTCAAAAAATGAAAAAGTGATCTTTATGAAAGTTGTAGATCTAGATCTTAACTTTCAGATGCCAAAGTTTCAACCCCATTCAGTTCCTATAACCCGAGATATGCCCTAATTACTATACATTGTTTAGGCCCAACTACAACTCCTCTGTTCTAACTTGAAAGCCCAATATGACCTTCAAGTTATCCGAATTTCCTTTTATATTCTTCATGAAAGTTGTAAATTCGTATCTTAACTTTCAAATGCCAAAGTTTCAGACCAAGGTAGTTCCTACAGCCCGAGTTATGCTCTGATTACTATACACTGTTCAGGTTCCAATCACAAAACTCATGTTCTGACTTCCAAGCCCAATTAGCCCCACTAGATGTCTAATTTTTTCCTAGAGCTCTTCATGAAAGTTGTAGAGATCTCTCTTATCTTTTCTACAGGTAAGATACATAATTCTTAGACATATAAAACTCAAGATATGACTGAAATATAGAAACACTGTAAGATCTCAATAATGCTGAAAAAAATCAATTAAGCCTAATTTGAGTCCAAACTTATAAAACATAACCAATGTCAATCAATTAAGTACATGGAGAGTGTAAATAAATAAAAATAAAGGTTTATTAATACATAAAATATGTGATTATCAGTTGTCCTTCAATATATAAATTTTAAAATAGATGAGATTGTTGTTACCTAATTTTCAAGGCTTTTGATTGCATTTAATATGTTGTACTATAACTAGTTGAATTAAAGTTTTGTCACATTGAAATTATAATATTTATCTAATAATAGGAATAAAGAAAATTTGATAATTGTATGCATATGCCTAGGATATGTATCTTTTATATATATAAAAAGAATATTCTAATATTTTCATAGGGTTTCACTTTCCCTCCTAATTTGGGGTAATTTAAGTATTTTATATTTAGATGTTTATTTAGGGTAATTTAAGTATTTTATATTTAGATGTTTTTAGCATAATTACTTTGAAACTTTCAACAATTTAATTCTCACTAATTTCTCAATTTTTTATTTATATTTCCACTAATTAAGATTTTTATTATTTTTCAAAATCCTATGCATATATATTAATTAATTTATGGTAATATCCACCACTTACTTATTACTCTCACTACAAGAAAATCAGTGTTTAGCCACCATTTTTTTGCTTCGGATCCAACAATTATAAGTAACCTAATTAAAAAAAACTCACATATGCACTTACGAAGCTCAGCCATAAGCGCGCTACACTTTTCCTATCTCCCTCCTTTTTTTCCCATCTCCCTCCTTATCATTCTTAGTCTTTCATTTGCCACTTTATTTCTTTCTTTTTCTCACTAAATCACAAGCCCCTATCACTTAGTGGAAGAACTGAATGGTGGAGCCAAGAGAGAAGTGGCAGCGTCCTCATCTTCGTCCACTGAGCGTAGTTGTCCGCATATTCATCCACCACGTGTAGTCACTCAACACACACAATCTTCTTCTATTGTTCATCCACCAAAGTGTCTCTCTCACAACATGTCTTCCTCTCTTCAGCAAGCAAGAAGATGGTGAAGTGACACCAAGGTGAGATTCTTCCTGGATTCCTCGCTTCAGCATTTCTCTCTCACACCCATTATGACTACTATCGCGTTTTGTAACTCCTTGTGTATATGTATGAACAATATGATTGTTATTGTATAAAATTTTGAAGGTTTATTTTGCTTGTATCTCATTTTTATTAACTAAAGTTTATTTGATTTTGATGGGTTTGTAGTTTTTATGGGTAATAGTCCTCAACTGCGATGATGCAAATAGAGAGATTTGGATCCCCTACAGTTTAGCAGGGTTGTTGTTTCTATTTTTCTCTCTACTAGTAAAAAAGTGAGACCTACTTGTGGGTTGCTGTTTCCCCTTGTCAAGAGCCTGTTCTTGTTCTATTTCTTAATCTCTATGCTTGTTGCACTTTTATTTTCAATTATTATGTTAGGTCCACTAAATAAATGAATGACTACACATATTTTAGACTCTACTCTAATGATTGAATTCATGGCTCATCGGGGTGAAAAAGGGGCAGGGAAACAATTGATATAGAGTAATCAATAATCACTAATCAGCTTTTGATTTTATAGTTTTGTTATCTTGCTGACTTGAAAATTTGTTTAAAGCACACTTCTACCACAAAGAAACATGTGCCGAATTATGATTTTTTTTATTCTTTTACAGGAAGAATACAGAAGTTGTAGAGGTTCTGGTTTTCTTCTTGACTATTTTTTGTGTGTGCCAATCTTAACTATTTTTAATAAGATTGATTGTTGAGAGTGTAGAGGCATATTGAGCCACCATTGGGGGACAAAAGAAAAAATCTCGACCTGCTCACCCAAATTGAGTGGTCACATGCCACATGGTATGTTAAGGACTTTTTCAACGTGCTCAAATTCAGCAACATTGTACTTAGTAAAAAGGTGCCAACTAAATATCTTTTCCGTAAATGATCATAGATTCATAACTGAAAATGTATAAAAGAATATATTCTTGAATGAAAAATCGGCCAAATGTGGTCGTACAATTAAAACTTTGAATCAAGCATTGAAAATAATGCACTATGATTGTTTTGGTTAGGAAATCGAAATGAAGATGACCAGCGCACACAAGTGGATTCTTCGACCAACTAATTGCAGCACATTGTTGATAATGAACTACGTGCTTTGCCTGAGTGCTTATAAATACATGTTTTCTATTGATTTGGTGACTTTATTCTCTGGAAGGTATAAATTAGTATGAATCTATGAGATAAGTCACACTCTGATCTTTGTAGTTGGTCTTTATTTATGTTTTGGTGGACAATCTTTCCCTACATTAATACATGTTTCTTTTGAATGAATCTTTTCTAGTCATTATCATTTAAAAATAAATAGATAGTAGGTACTGATAGACCAAATTGAACAAACAATCTTGTTTATAAGTTCCCACCTGACTATCAGTTTAGTTTGGTTATGTTATTTGGGTCCAAGTCCATATTTGAAGCTAAAGTAAACTAGACCATGCATAACTCTACATATGATGAACATTTTCAATGGGTTTGTTCCATATTGTTGGAGTTTACCATTCTAGTAACTTTTCCAAATGATGGGGGTGACATATTGTATTATAACATTATTGCTTTCCTTTATTTGCCCCAAAATTGCTAACACTAAGGTTTGGTAGGATTAGAGCTAAGGTTTACAAATTCTCATAGTTATATAAGATGAATGATGATTCAGAATCAGATACAAAAATTGGTTTAATATGGTATCAATATACACATTGTTGATTTGCATTGGATGCCCAATAACAAAAGACGCCAACTATGAAAAATGATAAAGGTAACAATCACATGACTTCCATCTGCTTATTTTCTTATTGCATCCATTAATTGTTTGGAACTAATCTCAATTCATTTTTTTTAAGGGTAACTTCTTGTTTGATTATCTTGCTGCATGCAAATGGGTTATGAAAAAGTTGGATGATAGATGGAAGGCTAACAAACAAAAGTTAAAGTGTAAGTACTTCTACTTGTATAAAAACCAAGGAAGAGTCACTTGATAATCCCCCTCTTGGAGTAGATAGTGGTGAGTGGTCAACTTTTGTGCATCATTATATTGAAGATAAGATTAAGGTAATTTTTTTTGTAATTCATCACTAAGTTTATCTATGTAATTAAGTTTTATACACATTGACAACTATTAACAAATGTAGAAGATATGCTCGCAAAATGCAAAGAATCGAAACAAGCTTAAAGTCTCTTATGTTGGCAGGAGTAAAAGTAATGCTAGGAAATCTTGTGAAATGATATGTTACTACAAGTAGGATAAAGTTTTAGATAAATAGATTATTTTTCAAAGATTGTGACCATGCACTTACCTTGATTGAACCTATGATATTTAGTACATGTTACTATTATTTCATTAACTTAATTATACAAATGTAGGAGAAAAAAAATTGGGAAGTCCTATATGTTGAGGTGAGGCTGCACTACAAAAAAAAGCGCTAAATTGTGGGGGTTTTATGCAAGGGTTATCAAACGCCACAAATTAACACAAATTGTGATTTTTTTATCTTTCAGTGGAAGTTATTAACCCCTACAAATTAAAAAAAAAATGATTTTTATATTCCCTTTGTTTTGTGCCTCTCGCTCTCTCACCCTCTCACTCTCCCTCGCATTCTCTCGCCGTCTTCCTCTCACTCTCGCTGCAACGCACCACTGCCGTGAAACCTCTCCACCATTTGAAACCCACATTGCAAAACCCCCTCTGTTCTCATTGTCGCGGGTCTAGATCTGCGACGCATCGCCTGCAACAGTGACCCAAAGCCGCAGCCTCTGCCCAGCTACCGTAAAACCCGCACCACCGTCACGCCTCCACTTGGATCCGGCCAACACGGGCCCCTGCCTTTGCTCTACATCACCTGCGCATGAGGCCCAAATCTCACGTCTCTCTATTGTCAGGTATGGTTCTTCATTCTAAGCTTCATTCACAGTTTCATGACATGTCATGAAATTGAGAGTGGAAGGAAAGAGGAGCAAAGATGTGTGATCTGCATCTTGGTTGTTCTCAATCACAAGAGCGAACTAGGGGTAATTTTGTTTTTATTTTTATATTTTTTTCCTTTACTTTTTTCTCTAGATTTTCATGTTCAAGTAATGAGTTAAGTGATTTTATTGTAAACGATGGCTTAAGTTTGGTATTTGTTTTGATAATAGTGGGTAATTGAATTGCATTGATTCTAGAATGACTTGACTGGTTATACCCTTTTGTTGATAGTTGTTTTGATAAATACCTTTCCCTGACACATACAATCTATTTGAGAAAAGACTTGAATGACTATATAGCATACTGATTCTGGTTATGGATGTGTTAGAGTTTGAGGCTTTGATTAGATTCTTAATGAACAGGTTTTGGGTGAATTAGACCATGCTCAGCTATTGATTTGGTTTTTTTTTTTTCTGAGTTTATGAATCTCTTTGTTTGGGGTTTGCAATTGCCTAATCTATTTGAGAAAAGGATTGAATAGCTGTATAGAATACTGATACTGATTCTGGTTATGGATGTGTTAGACTTTGAGGCTTTGATTAGATTCTTAATGGACAAGTTTTTGGTGAATTAGACCATGCCTCAGCTGTTGAATCAAACAAGTGCTTGCTGCTTATTATTGTCTCTTTCTGCATGTTTTGCTTCTTTTTCTTCTTCATCTATCACCAAATAGTAATTATTATTATTATTATTATTATTATTATTATTATTATTATTATTATTATTATTATTATTATTATTATTATTATTATTATTATTATTATTATTTATCGGCTCTTGAAAGCAAGAAATTGACTTAGGCTATTTGAAATTTTAATTAAATATGTACCTTGTCTCCATGTTTATCGGCTTTTTTGTGGTTTTTTTGTTTTTAAATATATATTTTTTCTTTCGAGCCTTTTTTTGTTGTTGTATTTTTTGTTCCTAAATATATTTCTTTACTTTCTATATTCGTACCAATATAACTCTAGATTAACTCTTTTTCTAATTGTGAATACTGGTCTTCTTCTTCTGCTAATTTAGCTAATTGATGACTATTTTAATGTCTTCATTTTATTATTTTGTACTTTGAAATGGTAGTGGTGTGTATTTTGTTGCATGAAAAAGATATACTATTGTGGTGTGCAAGTATTTTTAGATTGAATGATGCGTTTTGAAATGTTTAGATAGAATAACCTATGCTGCTAGATGATTTGAAAATCTTACTGGTTTGTAATGTCTCACTGTGATTTAAAATGAATTTTATTTTGTGTCTATGTTTTGAGAATGGGTTAATTATTGAAAATCATCTGGTCCAGGTCTTAGAAAACTGAAATGATGTATGGTATAGAATTTAATTCTCTTAATCTCGGGAATCTCAAATTTGTTTAGAGTAATGATTTGCACTTATTAATATGTGAATGCCATATTGTGATATGTTTCAAGTTGCCTTAAGTGTGCTCTTGTCTGATGTGGATAAGTCTTAGGTGATTGGAGTCATTAGTTAGTCTAAATTAGTCAAAGGGATTTCTTTTACTATTTTGAAATGTGAATTAAGAGTTTTAAGTCACAGTTTGATTTTGATGATGGTTTAGCCAAGGTCATTGGGTGAAAAAGGGGATATAAATGGGTTGCGAATTTTAGTTGTTTGGCTATATTCTGCTTCCTTTTCTTCTTTTTGTACAACAATTAGTCTTGGTATTGTTTTTCCTCACTTGGCATCTCTGTTTTGGGCTCATTGCCACTTAATGAGAATATCAACATTGAGGTTATGACATAAGTGTAATATGGTTGCTTCCAGGCTGTGATTGATGTGAGACAAAAATGATGGCCTATTAGTTTTACAAAGATATTTACATATATTTATCTCTCACTCTCTCTCTCTTTCTTTATCTCTTTGTAATTTCTTACCAAATGTCTTTTACTATTTCAGTCAGGTGATGCTTCAAGTGAAGCTTCTACGCCATTGGATGCAAGAAGATTATCTGGTGGTAGCAACACAAATCACCAATAGTATATTTATTGTTAATTTTTTATGTTCATTTATTGTGACACTACTTTAGGTTATTAAGGATTTTAAGTTGTAAATTTAGATTACAATGGATGAATTTAATTAGCTTATTATGGATTCGAACTTGTGATGTTTATGTTACTATGAATATTTTTAATGTAATTTGATTCACATTTATATCAGCAGTTTTATAAAATTAATTGTTTTGAATGTGCATCCTAAACGTTATTAGAATTAAAAATTAAATATACAGTAAATCTTTAGAAAAAAAAAATCATAAGATGAATTGCAGCGATTTTAAATCTCAAGAAAGTAAAAAATGTCAAATAGCGACAGTTTTAAACTTCTACAATTTTTTGGTAAATAGAATCAGACAACTAGATAGTGGAGACTAAAAACTACCACAAATTGAATAAAAATCACCGCAAATTTTGGGGGTTTAACACTGTTGCAAATTAATCACTGTTGTGGGAGTAGCTGAAAATTTGTTGCAATATATTGTGGCGAACGTAAATGTAATGTTTTTTAAAATCGCTACAATTTAATTAGCAGAGTTAAAAATAGTCACAAAAATAGCACATTTTTTTATAGTGTTATCATTTCAAATTTGCTGAAAAAAGATGAAAGCTATGCGAATGAAGAAACAAAGAGAATAGTTGTAAGTTTCTATTTTAATCAACAAAAATGGTTCTTCACCCGTAACCCCAACAAGTTCTTGATGTAAATATTATTTAATAATTGGGAACTCTGTTTTGTTAAAAGCTTCGATCATGTAGCTTTTTTCTCGATCTTACATAGTTATGATATCAACTTGAGGGAGAAACTCAAGTTGATAATTCTATAAACTTTCTTCAGTTTATTTATTTATTTTATAATCTTTTACCTATAAATTATAGTTATTTTTATTCATAATGTGACCTTTATTTGCTTGAGATTTATAAACACATACCTAGGCATTTATAAGTTAACTATTGCACATTGTTATCTTGTATGGTTGTTATTATTTGATCAGCTCTTGATAGAGAATTTTGATAAAACTTGTATAATCATGTTGAAGCATCTTTATGCACACTTTGTACAGCAAATCTACTATGTTTTAAATTGATTCCTTGGAAGGTGGGAGTTGAAGTCAGATTAGTGGATAAGGAATTATTGAGCAGACTTTTGTGACTTGTCTACATGTTGTACTTGCTAAAATAATAATTTTTTGGTATGGTTTTATTGTGGAAGTTTGTTATAATTGGAGGACATGCTCTTTTTTTTTTTATCTTATTGAGATACTGAATCTGATTGTTTGGCAAGCTATCCCAAGCATATTGTATGCATGGAAATAACAAATATAATCCACTACTATAATTTATAGTGTTCCACTAAATTATCATATCCTACTGTTAAGTGGTTTCCTAATACAAGTCTTTGTTTTGTCTCAATTTATGTCAATAAGACTTACAGTGTTATGGATTAAATTTCATTTAAAGTTGATATGTAATTTTCAGTCTAAAACAATTGTTGCTAGTTTAAGGTTACATGCCTATGTTTAATTGATCCAAAGTTGTGCATAAAAATTATTGACTTCATCTAAGTTATGTTTGAAGATGTTTTTTTCTTTTAATTAATTTTTGTGTCAACAAATGATGGGTTTATCTTTACTTTTAGGTTAAGATTTTAGAGAGGCTACCTCAAGATCAAGAATGTATTACTTGTTCAGGTATTCCTTCAATGATTTTAGCTCACCAAAATGATGCAATTGGAAAAGTCTTTGGAGTTGAGCACTCTAGCCATGTGCATCGCTTAGGATATAGTGTTTGTCCTACTAATATTTTTTATATGCCCACACAGCGCAATATAGGAACATCAAGCAACAATGCATCTCAACAACGTATTGAAGACTTAGAGAAACAAGTGGAGACCTTGCACAATAAGTTAAGTGGATATGATGAGACCAAAGCACAACTTTTGCAAACTCAAACCCAATTGAGTAACATCTTCAATTTCTTGCAAGATAGATTTAGTTTTGACTTACCTTTTAATAATGTTCCAAGCTCTCAAGTTTATGTAATTAAATGTAATGATGGTAATAGAGTCTACTTTTTGAGTAGGATTTGTAGTTAAGCAAAGTTGTGAACATGAAGTGTATGATTTAGTACAGTGATGATGCTAGTTAGGGTCTACATTTTGAGTAGGATTGGTCAGTGAAGTTGTGAACATGAAGGGTATGGTTTAGTTTCGACAAAGATTAAAATTTTTTGTCCAATTCTCTTTATTAACTAATGATTTGAATGCTTTACTTGATTGAAATTTGATATTATGTGATTGAGCAGGTCTCCTTTTGTAATATGATTGTGGAAGCAACTAGTATTTTCAATAACAAAAAAGAAATATTTAACCACGGTTTAATCGTAGCAAACAAATTTTATGAATATAAAACTTGTCACATTAGCCATGATTTAATCGTAGCTAAACATTAACTTAGTCATGGTTTAAATGTAGCTTAACTTAGTCACAATTTAAGTGTAGCAAAACATTTTATATAATATATTCTAGTTAAAATGAGTCACAGTTATTACTTAATTAACCATGATTATAACCATAAGTAACAGAATGTTGTCACAGTCCCTAAAACTATAGCTAATTTATTTGTCATGCTTTATTTAGCTACAATTGTTTTAATCGTGGCTAAAATTAGTTAACTACGATTTTTAATGAATTTTCCACAGTTTTAATCGTAGCTAATCACCTTTTTTTTGTAGTGTCTGGTATTTTAGTTTTAACTTTTACTTTTTTGTTAATTAATTTTTTCTCATTCCTATTCCACTAACCAAATTACTTAATCAGATTTCATTGTCTCTTATTTTCAAAGCTCCAATGCATTGTTTTAAACTCAATCTCCTTTGTTTTCATTGGCTTAATTTCACATTTGACAATTAAATGCTAAAACCTCATTCCCTACATTTTTGCCCTCCTATTTTATTGGTATGTTGAAATGCCACTCATGAGAAGTCCAACCAAAGGAACTTGAGGATATCGGACTTCATCAATCTTCCCCAACATGTGCTTTTTCAAAGCAATTATTCTCTCTCTATCCCTAGCCCTCTGACTCTCACTCCTTCAAGTCTCAAGGTTATATTATCACCCTAATTCTGTAGTGTTCTTTCAATCAATTTTTTGAGAAATTATTGGCTATTTACAACTATCTTTGTGTCTCTGATCGTGTATGAACCACTATGCTACCGCTGTTCAAGAAGTGCTTCTTTTATATGCTATTAAAAAATACAGCTTCTTCTTTGTTTTTGTAGTCTTGATTGCTAGAGGAGAATACATTATTTCACTGTTTGGTGCATGACACGTATTTCCTAATCATTTTCTCTGAGCATGTATCTCTCTTTGTATGTTTTTGTGTCCTTCACCATTTGTCAACATGAGCTCCTTTCTTTTGTTTCATAGTTAGTCTTAATTGCGAAAGACTTGCATTATTTCAAGATTTTTCACATGATACCATTCCATTAATTTTTTCTATTTCCATAAACTAAGCAAATTTTTGCTTTGGTTTATAATTTGGTTCTCTTTTTGTATGAGTCGCAATCTTCATTATCAGAAATCGATTGGATCTTTTCAATGGATGATTGAAGAGGAAAGTAACCAAAGAGAAAAGAAAAACCTTTTAGATCCATTTTGCTACAAAGTATTTGTTGGAATTCGGTAGAAGCATAATGGTATTTAAGCATCTTTTTTTTTTTTGTTACGTTACTTTAATAACCAAATTACATGTATTCTCTTTTGTTACTTTTCAGTGTGAAAATTATGAATGAACAAGCAATATGGTAGCGAGCCATGTAAAATTCAAGGTCACTTCCATCGATTTCCTTTTGGTTTTCTCTTTTTCTTTGTTTCTGGGTTTTCTCAATTTTATGTTGGAACTTGGAAATGTAGTTTTTTTTTTCTTATCTCTTGGTCATAATACTGATTTATTATTTTAAATTTTAGTTCCTTATTAACAATGGTACAATCATGGCCTCCGGTGACGCGAGTTTGAGTTTGCAATTTTAGGGCTTCCATGGCAATTTTGCACTGAACTCTTAATACGCAGCATTACCATGTCAATTTCTCCACACGATATAAATACCCGGTTATATTATCCTCGTTTAATAAACTATTTTTTCGTCTCTTCATGGTATTCTAAAAAATTTTATATAAATATTTTATATAAAATTATTAAAAAACAATTATATAAATTAAAATATTGTAAAGTTATATAAATTAAAAGTATTTTAGGTGTTTGACATTATTTTTAAATTAAGTTGTGTTGGATAAATTTTAAAAATTATAGTATTATACTTTTTTTTATTTTTCATTTTATTTTTTTTGATTTTTTTGAATTTTTTATAATTTATTGGGTACCATGATATCTGCATGTTTACTTACTATGAGAAAAAATAAACGATACTCTATGGAGCGGGGGCTATTATTCGCGGGGAGGGGACGGGCTACTACTACCCGTCCCCGCCTCCGTTATCCCTATTTACAACTGAACTCTTCATTTATAATAAGGTGATATACATCTATTTTTAATTCTAAATAAAATTCAAGGATATACATTGAATTGTCAGTAAAAATTTTAAAATATAAATATTTTATAATAAAAAATTTAATTAAGTTTAACCTTCTTCTTGCAGGTGCTATTATACACCTTACTAGCTTTGGGTGTATAATACATCTTGCCTTTTACCTGTAATAGCGAGGTTTTTCCTTTTTTTTGAGGGTTAACATTTTTTTAAGTTAGTTTTTTTTTAAGTTAGTTTTTTTTTCAGGTTAATTTTATTTTTTTTTTTACACATCATCATCATTACTTGTTGTCGACCAAGAACTATTTTCTTGCCGCTACATCAATATGCCACCGTCTGTCGATCACCACTTTTTTTAGGCTATACTGTTTATTTTTTTAAGTTATATAATTGTGTAAATAATACAAGTAAAAATAATATTAGTTAAAATTATATTAGTCTTTATATTTTTTCATAAATAACTGTGCATATTGAAAACTTCACAGATGTTAACTATAGAGTTTTTAATATGCACAATTATTTATGAATAAATATGAAGACTAGTATAATTTTAACTGGTATTATTTTAACGATAATTTTTTACATAGTTTTGCAACTTAAAAATAAAATAGTAACTGCATGAACAGTAACTTCGGCTATAAATAGTATAATTTTTTGGAGATGAACAATATTTTTTTCAGCAAAAATAGTATTTTTTTGACATAAATAATATTTTCTGACATGAACAGTTTTTTTCTGGCATGAATAGTATTTTCGACGGGGACAACAAATAGTGACGGTAAATAGTACAACAGATTACAGGTCGTTGATCATAGTCGTTGATATATTTTTTTAACATAATTAATAATTGAGATGCATTAAGTGTACCATACACCCTGCATAGCATAGTGTATATTAGAAATGACCCTTTTTCTTCCGTACAAAAGTTTAAACTTTTAAATTGTGATACAATGAAATGAGTTTAACCACTTGGTAAATATGACTCAATCCAAAAGTTTAACCACTTGATAAAGATGAGTGTATTTTTTGTTCATTTGAAAATCTAAAGTATTGTGATACGATGATAGCTATGGCATTTTAAAGATATTTAAACAAATCATTTTTGAACTTTTATCCAGCCAGATAAGTTGTTAAATAAGATATGGATGGCAACAAAAGATCTCTCAAATTATGAAATTCTTGCAAGTTTCTATCACTGGAAATATGATGTTGCTTTCAGATGCATGTTATGAAGATTTTTATCCGTACAAATATTTTTTACTTAACTAAAATTTGTAATAGTTTGTAGAAAAGTGCATTGCTAAAGATTTTAAGATTTACCCGAGTGAAAGTTTTAAATCTCTAAAGAATTGTAATAGTTTGCAATCAACATTTTTTTAGATGAAAACACAGATTACAAAAGTCAACTTCTTGCTAAATTTGTTTTCTTACCCAATGTCATTCATATCTTTTATATTTCTGCAAAAAAATTGTTATCGATGGTATTTGAAGTAATTTTTATTACTATCTGTGGAAGGCAGTATATAAGCTTATTCGTTTTATATACTCTGAACTTAAATTATTTTTTTTTAATATCCTTTTGTAATGGTATCTGATGAAGACTTGATCCCTTCAATATCTTAGTTGTGATTTAAATTGTTGCTCTCTTTAATTTTGAAATGTTTGCTAGCAAATATTAATGTGAGTTGATTCTCATTACTTTATGATTTGTTGTTTTGTCATATTTAATTGCTTTAACATTCACATTTCACTTAATGAAAAATTTACATTAAAACATAATTTACATCCCCTCGAGTGAAAACTTGAAATGAATACATAACAAAATTAATAAAGGTATAATTTATTATTAGGAATCCATATTAACTAATTATGTTTTTCAAAATATTTTTTATTCTAATATATGTATTATTTTGTAATATTTAAATATTTAATGTATGATCTACTATTTTTTTCTTAATTTTCATACATGCTAAGTGCATTTTGCATTATAAAATTCTAATATTTTTTATTGCTTTATTGATAGTGACTATAGTGACTCTATAATATATAAATATATATAATACCATCACGCCTGCTCCATAATTTTTTACAAACATTGAGCAATTTAATTTAAAATTTAATCATTATAAATAAGAAATAAATATGTCGTGCAACACAAGAATATAAATACTAATAAACATACCCTAACCCAAGGTGTACGTTTGGGTCAGAAATGGATTTTTTTTTAGACTCGTACTTTTGTTTTTATTAGAGACCAGGCTATGCTTCATTTCATTACGAGCCTAGCTGATATTACATAAATAATTTTTTTAATTTTTTCCATATATGTTGTTATGAGATACTTAAATGCCAGATTTTGATAAAGTATTGTGAGTATATAGTTTTAACTATCTTGTCCTCAGTTCTTATGCAATTGCTAATTGCTTGGGTCTTAGCATGGGTAAAATTGAGAAAATAATCAAAACATTATACAATAAAATCGATCTCAGCATGGCCCTGCCCAACCTAAATCGTAATATGATTTGGAATTGAGCCATGAAGAATGGTCTGAAAAAAACTTCGGTCCGTGAATGAGATAAGTTCAACCAAGCCCAAGCCCAACCTGGCCAATGTACATTAATACATATGCATATGCACTTTCTATCTAGGAAAATGATACTTTTACAAACTAACTCCCCACAAAATCCTCATGTACTCCTGTGCAAATCATTTTATAATATTTTGGTTCCACTATAATTTCTATGAATGGAGGTCCCTATGAGACCACTTGAAAAGTTTTGACGAATTTGTGCCGATAAAGTCCCACTATCACATGCAGTTTTAATAGCTTAAGCAAATTTTAAAATTTTAGTTAAACACGTGCTTCTGATAGTCATGTGATAATTTTTCATCCAAGTTAATGGTATCATTACATTGAGTGATTAAAATGAGCCTATTTTAAAATCATTTTTTCTCTTACATTTATTTTTTGAGATAATAAAATTAGAGTATAAATATAAAAAAATTAATTAAAAATAACTATCATCAAATAATAAAAATGAGTTGATGTAAGCAAATGTGTATAGCACTATTTTTAAGGAAAGTCACTCCCGTGCAATTGAAAATGATTCTTAAGCTATGCAATAAATTTCTACGAACTCAATACTTGGGAATGAAACAAAATCATACAATCAATATTGTCAACCGTTGCATAGATAAATGAGAATTTTAAAGAATCTTATTGAATATTAATTATAAATAAATATTTTGTCAAGGTAAAGAACGCAGTCTTATTTAGTTATTTTCAATATATATATATATATATATATATATAAATTAAAGAATTTAGTTTATGTATATATATAATTGTAAAATTTAAAAAAAATTCATAATTCATTAATATCATTTCTATAAATTTAAAAATTTATAATATCTTAATATATATCATATGTACTAATATTTACTACCTAATAAGCTCCTTCCAAAAAATATGAAGCATAATTTTTATTGACATTTTCTAAAAAATTTCTAAATTGACTTTTCCTAATATAACTAATCATGTACAAATATATGTGCATCCAAAAAAATTAACTAAAGAAAATAGTGGTGTGAGACAAGTTTCAGTGACAACGAAGTGGACGGCTTGTTACGAGTAGAGGTAGAATGAGCATATTAAAAATAGTGGTATGTTAAAAGATAAAACTTAAAAGTCTAATACTGACGTATGAAAAGATAAAACTTAAAATATCAGTATGTGAAAATAATGACTTTTGACGTTAGTCATGTGATTAGACTTGAGTGGATTACGAGCTTACTAATTAATATTAGTCATGGAAACTAATTTTTGTTAAAAGAAATATTAATGAATCGTGTTCAATTCATGCTCTAGACGTGTTCTAAAGTGTTTGAGATGTGTCCTAGACGTGTCCAAACGTGTCTAAACGTGTCCAAGATGTATTCAAATTCAAAAAAATAATATTTTTAATTGGATATATTTGAACATCCAAGACATGTATGTCGTACGCGCGTCCTCATGTGTCCGTCCTCATGTGTCGGACACAGTGAGATATCTTGCGTCTATTCTACGTATATATATCGATACATGGATACATCTCACAAACAATGTGTCTGTGCTTCATAGGTTTATACTACATATAAAGGAAATTTCTCACTTTAGTGTCTAATTTTTATTTTTTTTAAACTATCATTATTAATTACTAATTTAAAGATTTAAAAATAAATATAAAAAGAAGATAAAGTTATAATTACATCTTATTACTAATTTATAGATTTAAAGATAAATACAAAGAAAACATGATTATAAATGTATCTTATTACTTATTTATATTCTTAAAAATATATGAAAATATAATTCAAATAATTTTATCATATTCTATTTTTTATCTTAAAAAATAATAATAATAATGAGAGAAAGGAACCAGGAAGCATGTTGCAACTTCTTGCGACAATTTGCAAGCAAGAATAGAGAATTTTGAAAGCGGAAATGAGTATTATAATTCATAAGCTTGTTATGGGTGATTAGACGGCGAATAGAGACAACCGGCACACAATAAAACCTTTATAGATTTGAACAGGGGTTAGTCAGTTGAGTTGGATTGGGTGGATTTAGTGGTGTTTTTGAACTTGATTCACTCATTAGAATAGTAAGTTGGGTTGAGTTAGGTTAGGTTAAAGAAATTTTTTCACTCAACTTGACCTAACTTGACCTGCTTAAAAGTGGGTTGGGTTTGGTTAGGTTAAATCTGTGAGTCCAATGTGTTTTTCTTTTTAAAAATACTAAAACAAAATCAAAATATAAAATATAATAAATTAATTTTATAAGTCTCAATCTCAAATAAACTAAATATCATAAGTCAATAAGTGCATAACAAATTAATAACTAATAAATCTTATTAAGTTTGAAATAAATTAAACAAAGTTAATCATAATTTAAATAACAAATTAGTTTCAATCATATATAATTGCATAACATCTTTACCAACAATTTATCTAGAAGAAACTTGGAATTGAGGTTGCATAACTTGAATAAAATTTTTAAAGTCTTTATTTTTAACAAATTTAAATAGAAACTCATCAATTATAATTATTTTAGCAAGTGCAATCCTACACTCCAAGCTTGCTCTTCTTCTTCTCCAGCGATATTACTTTCATCGTCTGCCCACTCTGCTCGTACTCATAGCTCTACTACGCGCTCTACCCCCTATAGCTTCCTTACTTGTACGGTGCAGTTGCACTGTACCCAGTTGCACTCTCTCTTATGTTCCAGATTTACATGAAAATAGCATAGGAAGAAGGCTTACCTATTGGGGTTGCGTGATGTAAAAAATTGAAAAAGCCACAAGAAGGAAGAAAGATACGTGGTTGTGTGATGGCGTGACTACCTGCAGAGAACGACTGGAAGATCGAGTGAGAGAAGAAGCAATGGTCATGGACTCACAACGATGACTCAATCGCTGGGACTAAGAGATTGGATGGGAGAAGAAGCAATGTTTACTAACTCAAGGCGCAAACACTGGGAGTTTGGGAGAATGACTGTACTGCGAAAAACTAGTTGTAAAGAAAAGAGAACTACTAGTTGTGCTGAGGCCAATGGAGAGAGAGTAGATAGATAGAGTTTTGATGTCTTTTTCTCTTCCCACTTTAGCCTCTATTTGTTAGCTTATTTACATGTTTTAACGTTGTTCCTAACTATATCAGAGAAGATATTTACGAACTTTAAATATATTTTTCAAACAAAATGCACACACTGTCTAGGTTTTTTTTCTAAAAGGTGGGTGGGTTAGATTGGGTTGGAAGTGTTCCAACCCGCTACCCGACCCATACACTATGAGTTAAAATATTTTTCAACCTGACTCAACTTGCGAACCCAACTTAACTGGTATTTTATAGGTTAGGTTAGATCGAAACCTATGAATTCATAAATCAACCCAACCTGTTAGACACCCTAGATTTGAAAGTATTAAAAAGTGAATATTAATTAGTGCATTGCACAATTGAATAATAAGCCTATCAAGTATAAAATATTTAAAATAATACTAGTGAGTATCTGGTGTGCATCTGTTACTTTAAATTCAGTTAAGATTTTAAATAAAATATAAATTAAAAAAGTATAATTAATTGAAGAATAATTTAAATTAAAAATTAAAAAAATAAAAATAACACATGTCATTCTTTAAAAAAAATAAAATTAAGAATAAAACATATTATTCTTTATGAGAGAGAAAAATATGACATTAATTCACTCTCAAATAAAGATATTCTAATTGAATATATAGAGATAGATTCTAATAAATTTTGTACCTTGTAGCGCAACTAGAAACAAAATGTGTATACCTAAATCACTTTTATTTCTTATAATTCATGTGCAAAAAAATGTTAAATTAATATATAGGTCTTTATATTATTTGGAAGTTTTTAATTAGATCCTAATATTTTAAAAATTTATAATTGGGTCCCTCTAATTTTAAAAATCTCTAATTGGATCCCTACTATCAGATTACTGTTAGAAACTTCTAAGAGTAGGTTGAATTCATGGACTTATTTAAAAAATTCTAAAATTGCAAGGATCCAAAAAATTAATGATTGGGTTCTTACACTTTCAAGAATTTATAATTGGATCTGTACCCTTAAAGCACCATTCTAACCGTAAGGACCTAATTATTCTTTTTTTTTTTAAATTATAGCTCTAATTTTTAAAAGATAAAGATCTAATTAAAGATTTTCAGATAGTATAGCGGACCTATAATTTAATTTAATCAACAAAAAAGTTGTCTTCATTTTGGACATGAAAACTCATGAATGTGCCAAGGGTTAGATTCATGTGAATTTTAAGAAGTTATCTCCCACATTTTTCATGAATTAAAATGATATATATCCTTATAGTTATGGTTCTTTGACTTAACTTGAGGTTATAGAGTATAGATATTCTACATCTACTACTTCTATTTATTTTCATTTGAGATGGTGGATGTACCTAAATTGAATAAGTCACATAAATAATAAGTATATATATATCGCTATTAGTATTAATGGATAATAATCTATTAATATTAGTAATATTACTTGTGTTTTTTATCAAAACAAAAATATTACTTGTGTTTTCTTCCATCTTGATGACACAAAAAATTAATATTTTTTATTGGTTTATTGTAACACAATAATATATAAGTTTAGAGAGATCATCTTAAGATTTTTTATATTTAAAATTTGTTATATTTTAATAAAAGCACTATCACTGTGACTATGTGGCAGTCTTTTATTTCAATAAAATAATGAATAAATATATATATATATATATATATATATATATATATATATATATATATTTGAGTAATTTAATTCTGTATTATTTTACTTATATCTTAATGGATAATTATGTATTAAAATATTATATATATATATATATATATATATATATATATATATATATTGTAGAGAGATTTGGCTCATGTAAGGTCTGCAAATACTAAAATTGGAATTGAATGAATTTTGAAGAACATATAATGCAGATGATGCAATTTGATGGTTCCCCTAAATAACATTGTAATAATTTTTAGCATGTTACCTCAAACCATCCCCGATTTGTCAAGAATAATGAGAATCGCTTCCTCAAGATCATCCATGGTACTATTTATTAACTATTAATTTACAGGAAGTTAGTTGTTAATAGTTAATACTATTTATTCTTAAAATGGAAAAAAAAATTATTTTCTTTCAATAACCAAACTTCTGCTAAACGACAATAATAAATTATGATCAATGGAGGGTCAGGATTTTTATTTCTATCACTGCTTTAAGTATGTGCTTATTAATTAGGCTTCTAGGTTGTAGAGTATAATTGAAAAAGAGAGAAGGAGATGTTTGAATAGAGGAAAATCTAGGTCTTGTTTGCTTTCTATTCTTGAAAATAGCTCTTGGTATTTGAAAATTTTTGAATGACAAAAACAAATCATTTTGGTAGCATTATTTTTGCTTTGAATTTCAAAATACAGCAATGAAGATTTCGATTTCAAAATGCAAAAAACGAAAACGCATTATAAGCTCGTTCTTGTATTTTCATTTTGAAAACATAGTTTTGAATGGTAGCATTATTATAAATATAAGAGTAAACTACAAATTAGTCTTCCTTCTTACATCTTATTCAAACATATGTAGCAGGAGCGAATTAGTCCTTGAGGAATATTAACCTATCATGTGGTCCTCTAATTTTTTTTCTTTTTTTGGGTTTAAATCTCCAATGTTTATAAAGTCACTTTAAATTGGTTCCTCTCGGAGATTATGACAATTCAAACTAGCCCTTTAGATATGTCAAATTTTAATTATTAAAAAAAATGTTAGAGGACCACTAGACATTTTATTATCTTTAAGGGATTAATTTGCTCCCGCCAAAATCTTTCCACACTAATTTGGTAGTCTACATCTATTCATGGCAATATTTAAATTTAGACCATTTATTTCATAATATATGATTTCCTCTTTTGTGCAACTATTTCTTCCTCTTCTCTTATGCAAATTCTAAAGATGATGGCAGCACTTCCATGGATATTGTCAAATAGATATATCAAAATAGGCCGAGTTTAAATAACCTTACAAAAAATATAAGTTGCACTAGCATAATGCAAGTTCAAACATATTTTAACTCAACTTAATTCGACTCAATTATTAATTAGACCATATCTAGCTAGTTCACCTTGGGATGGTTTAGCCTGATAATAAGATATTAGTGCATTTCTCATAAATTTTTAACTCAACATATTAGCACATAAGTCCATAATTTCTTTAATTTGTTTAAATCTTCATGAAACCAGCCCATCACTTTTGTCATCTAGGCCATTAAAAAAGAGAAGAAAAAGAAAGCCCAAACCAAGTTGCACACCCCTTGGAGTTGGTATTTTGCTATTGTTTGGCCTGCATCCCACATTCCCACACCACGTTCCACTTCCACACGACTGACACAAGATTTTTATTCTCAAAGTCAAATAAAAATGGAGTGCATCTTTAAGAAAGATTATTTCTGGAGAAATATTCGCTTATTTTTTAAAAGTTATCTTATAGAGCTTTTGATTATAAGTTATTTTAAATACAAAATACACACTCGGAATGGTAGGTTAATCGTTAGACATGTAATGTTGTAATGGCTATAATATATAAGGTATAACTTACCGACCAAATATATATATATATATATATATATATATATATATATATATATATATATATATATATATATTGTATATTATATATTAATTATATTTAAATAATGTATTTAAAAAATTTAAACTTTATTTAATATATTTTAAAATAAAAATCATTAAAAAGTCAACAATTGATTTGTCTAACTCACAATTTACGTAAGGTTGAACTTTAACCTATATTAATTTCAACTCAATTCAGCGTGACCCAAAATTGATGTGACCTAAATGGGTTGCGTTGGCTCGAATTGACATTCCTACCATCGATACTCTTCCTTTGCTAGCGAAGAGATCAAGATTGCCATACATTGATAATAACTACTAACTTTTGTCTACTACCAAACAAAGCCAAACTCAATGATTGTGTAAATTAAGCCTCCTTATGCCTCTAATTTATCTTCCCGTCTTTGTAGGTGGCATTTACCACCAAATGCTAAAGCAGTGCCATTGTAGTGGTCTTAGCTAAAATCGTCAGCATTGTCACGTCCTTTGATTTCACTTGAGAATGCAACAAAACAAAAAAAAAATGTGTAAAACTTAAAATACCATATTCAATTTCAACCAAAGAATGCACTCTGCAATGCACTCAATAGCATAAACATACCCTCTCATACAGAAAGGGATAGCAAGCAATTAATTAATTCTATTGATTCGTTATCCATATGGTTCATTCATATTTAAATCAAATTCAATCCAATTATATTAGATTTGACAGATTGGATGAATTAGTTCAATTTTAGTTAATGGATGGTTAATAAACCAACCAAAATATTTCATGCATATCCAATGATCAAAATGGATAAAAACACCCCTTCAACCATGTTAATTGTATTAACTTAATACATTTTTTCCTATATATGTCTTGCTTTTGAATTATTACATTGACTAAATATATCACCTGTGGATTAGTGCATTGTCGAGCACTAGAATCTTTTTTCCTCTTTCTCTCCCCAGAATTGTTCCTTTTTTTTCTCTTTCTCTCCAATTTTTTTCAAGTTGCCAAACACTAGCCAAATTCTCTAGAACTTTCTCGTTCCTTTGTCAAGATTGCAATTCCACACTTCCCTACTAATTCAATGCATGAATTGCAATTTCCTATGTAGATTTTTCATAGAGATTCCTTTTCATTATCATTCCCAGGATGTACGAATCATGATTTCCCACAACCATCAGGAATACTAACCATATGTTGCACCTTGGAAAGATGAGGCTCATATTCACCAATAATCTCCATGGAAGGGTATTTCTAAAAAGCAATGTGATTCCTATGTGGTAAGGAAGCATATGCATGTTTTATTAATACATGATTTCCCGCCAGTTTAATACATGAATCACAATTTCCTCCATTGAGATCTAGCTAAGAGAGAGTGTCTGTGATGAAATTTCATCAAGGAATTTGACGAACTTTCTTGATTCAAGTCCAAATTTTAGGAAATGATTCTCCTCCTATAGGACTCTCGAGTTTCTAGTAATTTGCAATATTCTAACATTGAAATGCTTAAACACCAAAAAATATTAAGTGCAAAAAAGTAATTGACATGAAATAAAGTAATAGGACAGTAAAAGGTGCTAGCAATTAAAAGGTTCCTAATAGATAACTTGACAAAAACATAAAGTGCATCATAGTAAAGAGAGAATGTAAAAGTGGATGAATGTAAAGTGTTGAAAATTAAATGATAGGAAATGGAAACTTGTTGAGAAGTAATTTGACAAGGAGATAAAATGCTTAAACTTAAAGTGCGCGGAAGGAAATAGTGCAATAAAGTAATGGAGAAGTGAAGATTTAAGTGCGAATGATGTAAAAATGTAAAATGCATAAAAGAAAACAGTAGCAAAAGTAAATGTTTGAAGGGCATCAAAGATATACTTGCATGAAATATAAACTTGAAGGAAGTAAATGATGGTGAAGTCAAATTGCAATAAAAGTAAGAATTTAAAGAAAACATAATTGCATTAAACTTGAATGATAAGAATTTTATAATACAAGATTGAATTTGAGAGTCTAATTACACATAGAGAACGGTGAGAATTGAATCCCACAACACTTTTAATGCATTCATCCTAAGACAATACCTTAATTAATTATTCAAATGACTAATAACTTTCTTTAAAATATTTATGTCACCCATTTTAGCAAAGAGATTAATAATAATAAAAATTGATTAAAACACAAATTCACGATTCAAGTTAGGATCAGGATATTCATTAAAACCTTCATGACTCAAAGGACACTTAATTGGCAAAAGGCTACTCAATCAATATCATTGACCATTGTGTAGATTAAAAAGTTTTTTTATTCTTTAAACAACTTTATTGAACAACTAGGAAATTAATAATTTTTTACATTAATCAACAAAAGATGAGAACAAGCATCGAAATAAATAAGCGCCAATACCATAATATTAACATGAAAACATGTCATTGAGTAAAGTAAACATGAGTAAATTACATGTGCGTTTGGATAAGCTTTTAAAAAATAATTTTTAAGATAGTAAAAAATGTAATTTTTCTCTCTTCTAATTTTTTACTTTTTTTCAGAAACAGCTCATTCTAGTTTCTCATAAAAGGCAGAAAAATAATTATTTTTATATTTTATTTATTTTAATAATTTTATCTAAATAGTTAAAAGTATTTGAGAAGTACTTTTTCATTAAAAAATACTTTCTTGTTAAAAAAGCACAAACAAATACATTCGTACATCTAAATAATTCAAACAAGAGAACTCAAATAATTTTTAATATATTTTTTTAATTTTGATTTACTTTCTTGCTCCTATACATTCAACTGTTTTCTCATATTATTTATTATTACTACTTTCATAATTTTTTTTAAAGGAAAGAAAACCAACACCTAGCCTACTATCAAAAACTTGTCTTGAACAAATCCTTAGAGGCCCTGAAACCTTGCTCGGCGACCTAGACTGTGGCCCAACTAAAAATCTCAACTTTCAAACTAAGACTATTAGACTCCCAAACCCACAATGTCAAAAACAAAAAAAGACTCCCTAACCCACAAGTTGACCAAAAAGATAAAAAGACTCCCAAGCCGACAAGTTGACCACGCTAAAGACGCTCTCTGGTATGGAAAGGAAAGTTCTATAGCTCAAGGTGGAGCTTGGGTAGTTTACTGATGTTTGATGACTACCACAGGGGATATTTATCTTATTTTGAAATAGGTATCTTAAATTTTTAAATTTGGATTAGATATCCTTGAACTTTCTAAAACATGCATATAAACCCTTATGCTCACTAATTAAGTTAAAATCAATCATTATTGGACTTGCATATATGTTAATTAATACATATGATAGATTTTAACAGAGAAAAATATTGTACAAGGATTTCAATTTTAATATGATAACTAATTAAAGATTTTAAATTTAAAACATTAATTAAAGACCTCAACTTTGTTTTATTAATTAATTAAGGACCTAACTTGAAAAAAATATTTTAATAATATTAATCAATTGAAAAAAATTAAGATATATATGTCATATGTTTTGTTCATATTATAAATTATTTTATTGATATTTTTATCTTTGCAGTATTTTTATTAATAAAATATATATTTTAATAAAGATGAAGTTGATAATAATAAAAGTTTAATTTTTTAATTAATTTATTATAAAAGTTTAAGTCTTTAAACAATATTTCATTCGTTTCTAATTTATCTATATTTTTTCAAAAAATTAAATTATATCCTTTTTATTTATTTTAAAATTCTATAAAATATAAAATAATTTAAAAAGAAATTAAGTTAAAGAAGTGAAATTTTTTAAATTTTTAATTTACATTGTTGTTTATTCAAAATTAATTTTTTTATTTTAAGACTATATATATTTATATATTATTTCATTTCAAATTTTTCATTTCTTTATTATTTTTATTGTAATTAAATGATGTTTAAATTAACTTATACTTTAATTAATTTAGTTTTATGATCCAATTAAAAATAAACTATTTATGCCGACACTAAAAATTTTGCCATGATATTTCTTATCATCTAACTTTTAAAAATTAACATAATTGAAATAACCGTCCCAATCCTTGGGGTTATCTCCCTACTTTTTTATTTCCTACAAATAATTCAAATTCCGCGATGTGACTGTCACGTGAAGGCCAAGTAAATGCGATGCAGCCAATTTAAGACAGATCGTCGCCGGTACCGGTAAAAGCCAGTGAAGGAGCGCTCCCCTTTGAACGAGGCAACCGGCCAGAGTCGCAAGGAACAAAAACGGGATCCGGTTTCAAATCTCCCGCGTTTTCGGTTCCTTGTCCCATTCGGCCGGCTTAGCTGTCGTTTGGATCTATTGTCTATGGGCTAAAGACGTCACCATATTTCGTACAAAGATTTTTTAATTTTAAATTTAAAATTGATTATTTTTTAAACAAAAACTTGTCTTTTCATTAGTCAAATTTCGGTGTACCGGCAATGCATTGACGTGAGATGCTGGTGTGGGCCCGTTTAATTGTTTTATTTTTATAAGATGAGATGATAATAACACTCAGTGTCCATTTTATTTTTAAAATTGGGTATGTAATTATAATTTGAAATTAGGATTAAATTTTTTAATTTTAATTTTTATATTTAAATATCATTTAAAATTAGAATTAGAATTTTATAAATTAATTTTATAAAATTAAAAAATAACTAAATTATATTTTTTTAATTCTTAAATTATATTTTAAGAATCACTAATTCTATATGTTAAAAATTAAATTCTCTCTTTCTCTCTTTATATTTATTTATAAATAATTATATTTATTAAGATTATATATTTATATAAAAAATTATTATTATATTTATATAAAAATTATTATAATAACTATTTATTTTCTTTCTAAAAAATTTATAAAATTTTTTTATAAAAAAATATGGCTATTATATTATAAAAATACTGTTGTATGAATATTTTTATTAATTTTAATTTTATAAATATTTTTTTAATATTTTAAGTCATATTTTTAAATAATAAAATTATAATTAAATTTTAAATTATAATTTTTTATCTTAATTTTTGATATTTTTAAACATAAAATTTAAAATTATAGATCAATTCTAATTTTAAAAATATTAAAATTAAAATTAAAATTTTATATTTTAATTCTAATTCTAATATCAAAACTTTTATTTACAATTAACCTGGTTCTAGTCTAGGTTTGGTCTTTAGACTCTTAGTTGATAATTTAATTTTTTATTTAGATGAGAGGAAAGAAAATAAAAGTTAAAAGAAGATAAAAAAAAATTGAATTTTAAAATAAAGAGAAATGTTGAAGAGAAAATGTTAAGTTTTTGTTCATAAAATTTTCTTTCTTCCTTACATTTTTTTTTAAAAAAAATTCTTCAATCAAATAAGAAAAAATTGGCCTTAAAGACTTGAACGCAGTGATAAATAAATTACATTTTCATAGGTGACAAAGATTCGAGTCCAAGAAATGTACTTATAAAAATAGCTTAACAATATTAATCTATATCCAAAAGAATTAATCTCACACTAAAATGATGTAAGAATACATTAAATAATCCAAATAAAAATTTTTATTTTTGAAAATTTTATTTTTTCTCTTTGTTTTTGAGATTTTCCTTCTCTAATTTTAAACGAGTTTTAACTTTCACTTTTACACAATAAATAAGGTCTTTTTACTTAAATTTCAGTGTACCCTGATGAGTCACAATTCAAAATAATATTATATATACGCATTTAGATATATATTATCTTAGATCTACATGATTTTAATTATTTAATTATCGTGAATTCCACCTCATTTTTTTATATTTACACTTTAATTTTATCACATATCTTAAATATGAGTAGATTATTTTGGTTAACAAAAATTTATGATTAAAAATAATTACTTCATATCAAGATTATGGCAGGTTTTTAAACTCAACAAATATTTATAAATATATTTATAAATAATCTATTAATAATAGACTCTAATAATAATTAAAATCCAATCAACTTAATTAACATAATTTATCTTTATATGACAAGTGTTGTTAACCTAAATGTGAGTAGATAAATATATAAGTCATATGAAATATATGTAATAACCTTGATCTCGCAATTCATGATTTGGGTCCTTACAATTTTTTATTTTTTATTTTTTATTTTTTTATTTTTATTTTTTGTATTAAAGGTCCCTTCAACTTTAAACATTGGATCAAGTTGCTAGGCGGTGGACCCATCCTGCTTTTCTCATCATTTGCCCTATTTCCCGCCAAATTAGACTGTTTTTTGTACAGGTTGACCACAGTCATAGATGACGGCAGGACGCAACTATACGTTACAAAAACAAAAGAAGGAAAGTTTTTATTTTTATTTGTTGGAAAAAATGAAGGTTTTTTACTTATACAATTTTTATATTTTTACATCAAATAATATATATATATTTTTTATATTATATTTAATATTATTTATTATATATATTTTATTATTATTATTTTTAATCAATTACATTTATCAAAAATAATATAAATAATAATACACCTTTTTTTTAAAGTGTAAAAATATCTTTTACTTACTTATATAATAGAAGATAGATGGTAAATTCGTTGTTTCACCTAATTTGGATAATTTTTTCTTTTCAAACATGTGAAAGAGATTTTTTTAAGAGAAAAAAGTTTTATAATTAAATTTTATTCACATTTTACAATATATATATATATATATATATATATATATATATATATTATATTTTGGAACGAACTTCAAAAGAGCATCAAACTTCAAAAGTACAACAAATTAACCGAGGTCTTTTTTTTTTTTTAATCTAGCCTCGTATTTTTACAAACATAATTATGAGAATAATTTTTTAAACATTATTGTGATTAAAAATTATTCTTAATAATTATTTTTAAAAAACTTTAACTTTAATTATCCTTTTAAAAATATGGTTCCTTTATTAACATACATAATCTTTATAGGTAAGAATAATATTACATATATATATTTATCCTGTCACTTTATATTTATATAAATTTTATTATTTTATTATAATTTATTTTATTTTATCTTTTGTATATCTATACTTTAATATTGTTATACATCTCATAAATAAACATAAAACATGTGATGTACAATAAGTTCTATCCTACTGATAGAGACTAACAGAGTTTGTTAGTACGGAATAACATGAAAGAAAATTAAGTACGTAGTGCAATTAATGTCAAAGAAAACAGCCTAACTTATTTATATTGATTGGCTTCCTTTTTTCTGTATTGATTATGAAGAAACAGTAATGAATAAAAGCAATGTACACGGAGCTCATTACTAGGAAAACATTTTGTTTAGTTTCTCTGGAGGCCGTTTCTAATATACACTATGTAAAAGTAAGGCGTATGATACATTACATAATTATATTCATTGATTATATTAAAAAATATATTAATATTATGATAAATAATTTATAATTTGATGATTTAATTTTTTTGTATTATTTTATTTTATTTTCATTTTTTAAGTTATACTAATTTTTTAAATTACATAATTATATAAATAATACTAATTAAAATTTATAAATTTTCAATAATATATTTTCTTAAAAAAACTCCTTAAACAAAAAAATTGAATTAATTCTTATTTTTTTATAAATAGTTATGTATACTGAAACTTTACAAATTTTAATAGGTAATAATTATATACAATAATATTATTTAAAAAAATTCTTACAATTTTTTCAGTATATTTGTGTAAAGAAATTTTTTTAAAAATATTTTTTAACAATATTATTATTAAATTTTAATTGATAAAAAATTTATTAAATTGTAACTATAAAAAATTTATTAAATTTTAAATAATAAAAAATTTATTAAATTTTAATTAATAGTATTTATACATAATCATATTTTTTTAAAAAAATTATACACAATAATATAACTTATAAAAAAGAAACAGTACAATTTGTTAAAAAAAATTTAAAAGGAATGTGCCGTATTAAGAGGATGTAGGGTAACACCCGCCTTCTCAAGAGTAGGGATGGCATAATCATATTTCTTCCGTCCTGCGAAAAAAATTAGTCTTTTATTTATACACTGTTTTATCTTTCTCCCGTATAATAATATATTCGCGATCCCAATAAATTATAAAAAAAATCAAAAAAATAAAATAAAAAATGAAAAATAAAAAAATATAATATTATAATTTTTCAAAATTTGTCCACGTAACTTAATTTAAAATTAATGTCAAACACCTTTTTGATTTATATAAACAATATTTTAATTTATATAATTAAAATTTTTAATAATTTTATATAAAATATTTGTATAAATTTTTACGTACCGTACGTATTTGAGAGGAACTACCATCGTCCCCGCATCCGTTTATTAAACTAACACAAAATAAATATTCATATCTGCAAGAAAAATTTGATAAATATTATCCGCTCCTATCGGTAACACCCGGTAAAATTGTCCTCTCTCAAGAGTTGTTAATATCACCGCACGAGCCACCTAACAGGATGACTTAAGTAATAATTAAAAGTCTCCATAATATCAAGAGCTGAAGTATGTGAAAAAGTAACGGTGAAAAGGAAAATTTTCAAACCTCTACAAGAATATCACATAAAACTTAAAAGGGGGTATTTTTTTTTTATATAATAATGGTACGAGGATTTAAATTTATAAATTTTTACAAATTACATAAACCCTTCATCACTAATCCAATTTTAATAGCTTACCAACATTCATAAAAATACTAAATAAAATATTTGAGACATCATAATGGGTGTTTTGTTTTAGTGGAATTACTTTAATATATAATTCTTTTGTATTAGTATCTAATGTGTGTTAGTTTGAATATAAAATATTTGTATTTTCTAAATATATTATTTTGAGTTAGATTTTAAAATTTATATATATAAAAATAAAATTATTAAAAAAAAAAAATTACTTAAATATTTGACATTATCTCAAAAAATAATTTTTTACTTATCAAACAAAGTAATCTAAAAAAATTCTTTTGTATTAGTATGCTAAATAAATTCTCAAACATTTATTGATTATTACTTTTCATATTAAATGTTAGGAGTTCATTAAATATAAACAATGGCTGTATATCTTTCACAATTTATTGTGATAGGACACCCATAAAAAACATGACTATCATTATAATCACCTATTTCAATTTCAATACAAATATAGAAAGGAATAGGTTATTGACACTTTAATTCACTTATACACACTCTTTCTTAATTGATTATAATTTTAATTACTCAAAATATTCTTTTATTAACTTGTGTCTCTATTATATAAGTCCAACATTTTTTTATAACTTATACTTGACTATTTATTCATTTGAATTTTTAATATTTATTTATTTTTGCAAATAATTTTTTTATTAATATAAGTAAAATTATTAATTATATTATCATTATGTGAACCAAACGTAAAGAGGAAATGAATTTTCTTCTCTCTTTGTTTTTATTTTTGTCCGTTATTTTTTAATTTTAATTTATTTAAGAAAAATACGTATTCTTTCATGAATGTAAAATCCTCACATTCATTGACCTGGTAACACTGTTTTCTTGCATGAGTACCACCTAGTCACTAGAAGATAAACTTCCAAATTCAAGACCCTTAAAATAGCCTACAGCCAGAAAAAATAGTGAAGATGATCATAATTCAAGTTGTCTGGTATCCAATCTCTTCTACCATGCTTAGTGCTAGCATCCATCACAATGTTCATAAGCATAGTACTCAAATAATTTCCAAGACCAGCTATTTTAAGAGACAGAGCATAACAAAGGCTCCTCACTGCATCAGGGGCTTGCTCATAAAAGAACTCCAATTGCCCGATAAATGTGAACACCTCAGCACATCCTATAATGAAGTAGTGAGGCACTTGCCAAAAAGTTTGACATGGTTATGTGCTTGAGATTGCAATAAATGTGCTTCCTCACTTTTCAGAAGCTCCGATGTGCTAACAACCAACATGGCAAAGATGGAGATTACAAGACCTATTGCTATTCTTTGCAGGTTTGTGAAACCATTCTTGTGGCAAATGATCTTTTTGGCAAAGGGAACGATCACAATCATAAAATTTTTAAAAAAAAAAAAGGAGGAAGAGAGAAGGTAATTCATTTTCTCTATTTTTGATTCACATGATGATTATATGATAAAGAATTTTATTTATATTAGTAAAAAAACTATTTGCAAAAATTAAATATTAAAAATTCAAATGAATAAATAGTAAAGTATAAGTAATAAAAAAAAGTTTGACTTGTTAATGACACAATTTAATAAAGGATATGTTAGATAATTGAAGTTATAAGCAATTAAGAGGGATTGTGGATAATCAAATTAAATTGTCAATAGCCCACTTTATAAAAAAAGTAAAGATTTTGTTATGGAGTGCTCAGGTGTTCCAATGATTTTTATACTCATACCGAGGATAGTATTTCTCGTAGAGTATATTATCACTCCTCACCAATTAACTTTTTTCTTATTTTCTTGAAATAACCTTTATTAAATAATTGAGATAAACTAATAGTTTAATAGTGTTTTATTAAAAATACATTATTTTGTATTTTTACATAAAACTCTGTAATTATTTTATTTTTACATTCTTTTATTTAAAGAGTAGAATTAAACACTCTTTCCTTTTTAAATATAATATTATTTTTTCTACTCATTAAAAATATAATTCATTATATCACTTGACACTTGTATAATTTCTTTAAACTTATTAATTACTAAAAAAGTATATAAACCTATATTATTAATTTGCTAAAAAAAACTGTCAATTTCACATCACTAACCCAAATTAATTACTAAACAAGTAACAACCTATTGAATCATTGACATACTGAATTGTTTTATATCAAATAAAAAGTTAAAAGTGAGTGTTTTTTTTAAGACCAACAATTCTCCTCCTTTAGCTCAAAATTGATAAGCCCTTTTCATCAATAGTATCCTTTGCATACCAATTAAAATACCCACAACTTAAATCACGTTGTTACAAAATAATCAAAATAGATGTAACAAAATCAAAAAATCTCACAATTACTTTCGTTTATCAATGTCAAAAAACAAACCCTACATTTTGTGAAAATGGATACATTATCTCAAAGTTCCTACAAACCTAAAAAGGTCTCCCTATAAGTTAGCTTCAGTTCTAACTTTTCATACTATGGCTTTCACCCCACAATAGCAAAAATGAACTCCCTTCCTTAACAAACTATGAGAGTCTGTTGCAAGCTTCCAATTCGTTGAACAAACACAAACCTACTAGCCTCACAGGTACAAACCCTACTATAATGAAGAAGAAGAAGATTTGGGGGAGGAAGGAAGACAAAGGTCGAATATGTTACGAAAAATCCCTCACCTACAAGAAAAACAAGCAAATAAATAAGCATAATAGCACAAGAAATTTAACGTGATTCGACTTTCACTGCCTACATCTACAACATCACAAATCAATCTACTAAATTCAAATAGCAATTACAGTCACCAATATTGAAATATCACTCATTTCTTCACATTACTACATGCTCCACCATGACCTTTTCTTATCAAAGTATGTCCCATCAATTTGTACAAATTACTATCAATCTTTTTACCTTTCGTCATCACCAAAAAGTCTCTACAAACTTGCATAACTCCACCTTTTACAGAATATCCATAGCCCAATGCATCAAGTCTACCCAAAGAAATCAAATTCCTTCCAAATGTAGGCACATGTCTCACATCACCAAGTGTTTTCACAAGACTATTATGCATCTTAATTTTTACAGTACCTTTTCCAGCAATATTCAAGCAATTACCATTAGTCAATTTCACTACTTCATCACCACCTGCATTATACATGTCAAACCATTCCTTTCTTGAACAAATATGATTAGAACAAACAGAATCTAAACCCAACAATCACCACTGGCACTATTGTCTTCTTCAACCATCAATAACTCATTTTCATAACCCAAAGGTTCTTGTACAACAGTTGTAACATTTTTAGGCTTCCCTTTTCCTTTACTCTTTTCAAATTCTTCCATGTCTGCTTTCAGTTTCTTTTAATCAAATTTAATATGACCAATCTCATGATAATAATAGCACTGTTTTTCTCTATAATCCGACCTTGGCATAGAACTTGATCTTGAATTATCCCTATCAGAAAAATTACCACGAGACACACTCCTGCCACGATCAGATCTAGCAACCAAAATACCTCATTCAGACTGAACACTTGACTTTTTAAATTTTTCATTCTCCAATAATATGACAATCACATCATCTACCTTCAATGTCTCTTTTCCAACTAGCAATGTAGTGATTAAACTCTCATAAGTGTTTGGAAGAGACGACGACAATAACAACAAAGTTTTATCGTCATCATCAACTTTCACACCAATGCTAGATAATTGTGTAATCAACTTTGCAAAATAATTCAAGTGATCTCGAATGTCTACATCATCACTCATCTTCAATTGATACAATTCTTTCTTTAAAAACAAACGGTTTGTGAGAGACTTAGATATATACATATTCTCTAATTTCTTCCATAAATCAAAAGTAGAAGTTTCATTCAAATATTGTATTTTACCTCAGGTGCCAAACATAGCCGAATCATACTAACTGCCTTCATCTCCAGTTCTTCCCATTCTTCATCTGTCATCTTCTCAGGCTTCTTTTTCTTTTCATTTAGAGCTTTAATCAGTCCATACTACACTAAAATATCTTTTACAGTACTCTGCGACATGCTAAAATTTCGCTTGCCATCAAAGAGCTCCACCTCAAATTTACTGCTTCCTAAACCTTGCATCTTCGCCATAAAAAAACATAAACACTAGAAGCGAGATCAGAACCCGCTCTAATACCAATTGTTAGGAAAAATCCCTCACCCACAAAAAAAAAGCAAATAAATAAGCACAATAGTACAAGAAATTTAATGTGGTTCAACCTTCACTGCCTACATCCACAACTTCACAAATCAATCCACTAAATTCAAATAGCAATTACAGTCACCAATATTAAAATATCACCCACAAACTCAAAACACTCCAATTTACCAAATTTTACAAAGTAATATTTTCTCTATAAAAAAAAATCTCAAACAAAATTGTCAATTCGCACAAATTTCCCTCACCTTACCCAACATCACGGTGGCTTCTGATTTCTTTTCTGCAACTCCACACTACAGCCAAGCAAAAAAGTTTTCAAAACTCCTCACCATACCAAATGCGACGCTGTACCCACACCATATAGAAGAAGAGCCAAAAAAGTTTATTTAAAAATTCTCATCATCTAACTTTTCGTCTGTCATATGCTATTACCAAAAATCAACACCTTTTTTTTTTAACTTCTCAAATGGACTTAACTCAAACCCAACACAAATAGAATACTCATGGCAACACACAAACAACATCATTTTTATAAGTTTAGGGTCCAAATCAAACTTAATAGCCATGTAAGTACCAAGTAATCACCAATAGTGTTATGTTTACATGTTTCATTAATGGGGGTGATGAAATCTTGACAGAAGATCATATTAATGGATAATTCTCCACTTAACAAACCAAAATTGACCAAAAAAAATTAAGGGCCAAAGTACCTTTTTGCCTTTATGTTATATCATTTTTTGCTTTCAAGGCATCAAAACCAATGTTGACATAAATGTGAATACATGATTTTAACGAAAAGCAACCAACCCACGAAAGATAAGAAAATTTGTATTAAGATATATTCAACGGGGGAAATGATTAATTTATAAAGATGTGCATTCTTTTGTACGTACAAAATTAGAACCTGCGATTGATAAGGGATGAAAGGGATATTTCTTTTAATATGATTCTAAATAATTGACATAAGCATTAAATCTATGATCATTTACCTACTTACACGTCACAAGTTCAGCTACTGCTAAGTCAATTCTTTGGAATTTATAATTTTTTTTAAGTGATTCTACAAAATTTTGAAATAAATCAAATGGTAAAAAAAATAAAATCTATTTATAATATATAAAAGTAAGCTATAAGGCTTGTAAAAATGCCATATTAGCTTACTTAAACTCTATTATTAAGCCACCTTCGACACTCACCTCTCACCATTATTAACTCTTTTTAGCAAGACTTTGGCATCGGCCACGTCACCATTTTGTCAAAAGTAAGGACTCTCACGTTCTGCCATTTCGGCCAATTCCTCTCTCAGCATCCCTTCATCTTACAAAACTCTCACTCCTTATTCAGTTATCTCTTAAATTCTAGCATTTGTAATCATTAAAACTAAGGTTATGTTTAGATGGAGTATTTTAAAATTTAAGAGAATTTAAAATATTAAAAAATTTAATTATTTCATTTAAATTCGTTTTATTTGTAAAAAAATTTATTTGGATGAAGAAATTAAATTTCTTAACATTTTAAATTTTTTGTTTAGGCAAAGTAATTAAATTCTCTTCATTTATAATTTTTTTATTATCAAAACAAGTGTTATTATTAGAAATATTTAAAATTTGACTCGACCCGAAATTAATTGGGACGGATTTGACCATTCGAGTTTTATAAATTAAACCCGATATATTTTCAAGTTAAGTTCGGATCACGCTTCTGATTTACCTAACTCGATCAGATATCACAATATTTTAAAAATTAACAAATCACACAATCCAATTACAATATAAATAAAATGAGATGGTATAAACTTAAATATAACACCATATAATATAAATTAGAAACAAATGTCATTTTTCTCGTGGTGCTCCAGGTATGCTCCTCTTTGTATACAAAGAAAGGAAGGTGGTCCTTCAGAAAAGAACCTAGAGACCTGCATGAAAACTTGCATACAATGACTTGGATAGCTGAACTCATATTTAAGTCAAGTGGAGACTTGGAATAACGATTTTTCTTAATGATTAAGAAGGGGAGGGAAAAACAGTTTGGGACCATTTTAATTATATCTAAATTGAATGATATATTTTTATTTGGATTACTGGAATTATTATTATTATTTTATTACAAAATTATATATTTTTTAATTTATTATAAACTAAATAAATAAAAAAATTTCTTTCTTCCTTTTTTTCTTGGTGGATACAAGTTTTTACAAGATGTAATACTTCTCCAAAGGATGGCAACATTGTATTGTGCATAATGTTTTTAAGACTAGAATATCAAAACTTTGTAATAAGTGATATGATCATAAAGAGTGCAAAACTTTCAATTGTATACCACTCACAGGTCATTAATTTCCCAATAACAATGCAAAGTAAAAACTGTAGGAACCACAGCATCCTCATGCTCAAATCAGCACTTACACCAAACAGAATTATGAGCCAACAATTTCTTAATCAAATTCATCTGCTATCCTCAAGCACCCTCTATGCTCATGGATGTTCAACAAATGAACTAGCATTATCAAGCAACATATGTGCAGTCATGTAGGCATTATCAGGTTAGGGTAAACAAACAAATCCAACAAACGAGATGCACAAGAGATGACAACCTAATACATGAATTTGAATCAAATGCCATGAAGATGGATAAAGATATCAAACATCAGTAGACCAATAGCAGTAGATAACTCAGAAAACTAACCTAGTTACAGAACCATAGATTGACAAATGACAATGTCACAAACATCAGACAGCTAGCAAATAAGTGATGACAAATTTCTGTCAGCCAGCAATAAACAAAAGAAATATTGTATTGATATGGATTCTACATTGATATAAAAAAAATCAATATGGAGCCACTCAGGTTTTTCATCAAACAGTTTGCATGCAGTTACTCAAATAAAATACCACAGATTATGATATGATTAGAACCAACCAGATCTAATCATATGATTCACACAAATCGAAAGCAATAGATGGATTACCCATTGAAAACCTTGCTGGTCCTACCTCTCTACTCCTGCGTGCCAGTGCTCAAACCTTGCTGTCTCTGTTCGCGCACTTTCCTCTTCCTTCTGCGTGAGTGAGTGAGGTCAGAGAGCTGGGTGCCATAGTAGTGGGTTGGGTTCGAGATGGGTGGCGTAAGGTGGATCTGGGACCGACAGTGATGGCTTGAGGCACGGATGGAAGCAGCGTGCGACTGAGACGAAAGAGAAGGGAGAGAACGGTGTGAAGGGCAACACGAGAACGAGAGAAGGGGGTTTTAGAAATTCCACCTAAACACAGAGGAATTAAAATTCTTTCTTTTTAAACTAATAAAATACCCTTTTAAAATACTCAGAATTTTTAAAATGATTTAGTAAGATATCCAAACAAGTTATTTTATAACAAATCATTTTAAATCCCTTATAAAAATACATTCCTTCCTTTAAATACTCCATCCAAACACACCCTAAGGGTGCACAACCCGACTCGTCAACCCGTCAACTCGACCGATCCGACCCGACCTGATCACATATATCTGAGTTAGTTCAGGTAATCGAGTCGGTTCGGGTCAAATTTGATAAACCCGTTGAATATCGGTTTGGGTAACAGATTTAGTGAACCAACCCGATGACCCGACCCGATGACCCAATAAAACGATGTCGTTTTACTTATATTCAAGTTTTTTTTATTTTTTCTTACAACCCGATCCGGTGACCCCACCAACCCGATTAACCAACCCGAACCAACTCGATTCTAATCGGGTTGGTTCGATTCGGGTTACTCAAATTTTTTCCCCTTGACCTGACCCGAACTCATATGATTAGTTTGGATTTTTTTCTCCCTTAAACCCGACCCGACCCGTGATCACCCCTAGTTGAAACTAGCACTAAATGCTTTTGTAGTGCCTTCTCATTATCTGTGTTGAATGAATGGCCAAACGAACTGCCGTCTTCCTGTTTTCCATGTTCAGGCATTGTAACTTTTCAATTCTCAAAGAAAGAAAGTTGCAATGGAAAAACCTATGCCAGCTTCTACATCTAGGGGTGTTCATATGACCAGCGGGTAAGGGTTTGACTTTGACTTGAAATTGACCTGGTAATTTGATTGAATTATATTTTTGGGCTCGAACTTGATCTGGTCATGACTCAAAAATAATCAGGCCAACTTGATATATAGACATAATATATGAATTTGAGGGTTCGTTTGGTATAAAAGATAAGATAATACTTGATAATAATAAGCCTGATAATATAAGACCTGATAGTATAAGACTTAATACGTAATGATTTGGAATATCAAAGTGTTTAAAATTGTAATGAAAAAGTCTTTATAGCAATTTATACATCAAAACCCAATAAGACTTAATATCACCTCTTAAGCCTTGATTAAGTTATCCATTATTTTAATGTATAAAATAGATTTGATGGATAAACTTATACAATATAATATTTGTACCAAACAATTGATAAAGTTATAATGTATTATATTAACTTATCCTACCAATTCTAATATAGCATGCCAAATAGATCCTGAATATTATGAATAGTTAAATCATAAAATCATAGTAGTAAGATACTAAAATTAAGTTATATTTTACAATAAATATTTCAAAACAAATTATATCAATATACATATATTGTCATATTGTAAAAAAGTTATTAATTTAAGTCGATATTCTTATTATTTATAACTAATTTTAAAAGAAAATATAAATTTTAAAATATGTGTGATACTAGACCAATTGGGATGACCCAAGGTACAACGTGACTCAGACTTGAAAATATTTCAACTCTAATTTTTAGTGTTAAATTCCAACTTAAAATCAATTAACATTAAGTCGAGTGGCCCAACAAATATATAAACTGCACCCGGAAGATTGAGACTGGCGATGTGGGACTCTTAACACCCCCTCCACAGATGCCTGGACAGAACATGTGAGCCTAGCAGAATAGGCAACGACGGAGATGGGATCTTGGCTTTGATACCATGTTAGATTTCAACCTAAAACCAATTGGCTTTAAGTGGAGTGACCCAATAAATAAATAAAATCACATCCAAAAGATTGAGGCAGACGATGTGAGACTCTTAACATTTAGAACCTAAATCCGTCTCAACTAGCTTCGACCCGAGACAAGTTAATAGGAATGTGTCATCTTCCTCTACCGTATGTCATCTTCCTCTATGGTTACTCTCTCTTTGCAAAAACATCTACCTCAAATGCTCTTAGCCCACGCACACCCTGCCTTACCTGCACCTTTGTTATCCATTGCCACTGTCATTGTCTTCTTCTCTCTGCATGAAACCCATCTCCAGAAACACCTTCTCTTGCAAAGCTTCTCCTACCTAAAAGTACGTGTATCCTGACCCAAGTACCTAATTTGTAGAATATGTAAGCATATTAATTTTGCAATGAACTTGCAGAATATGAAAGATTGTGCTTTTTTTAAATATATATTCTCTTCAATATTGCAGAAGACCCAGAAGCTTAAGGTTGAGTGATTGATGATATGTAGCTTTCAGAGGACATGGACCATTTTGGGATGACCTTGATGCGGTTATAAACATTTGTAATCAGGTGAATGTCGTTTTCCCTTACAAAAACTTTTGTGGGTTTGGTTTCTTTTTTGGTTTTCTTTGAAAACTCACTTGGTAGGAACTCTGAATTTCATTATCATCCAAGATTGATTCTGACCAGGCCTTTAAATCCCTCAATTAATCCATATCTATGAAGTCCTCCATAGCATCACTTCATCATTAGAATATTCAGGATCGTAGCTTGCCAAACAAATCCAAACCTTTATATATATATATATAGTGTTTCTGGAGAGAAGATTGAATATTGACCATTTGATCTTATATGAACAATCAATATTAAAACATAAATGCATGTGACTTTTTTAAGTGGTCATATGACTTTTAAGTAACTTTTAATATTGATCATCCATATATGATTGTATGGTCGAGATTTACTCATTTCACTCTCTCACAATAAAAATTTCTCTCACTAAATATGTTCTATGTGTGTGTGTGTGTGTGAATATATATATGAGGCATATCTAGTAAGATAAGTTTTTATTGTGAGAGAGTGAGAGGAATAAATCTTGACCATACAACGATACATGGATGGTCAAGATTAAAAGTTACTTAAAGGTCATGTGACCACTTAAAAAAGTTATATGCATTTATGTTCTAGTCTTGACTATTCATGTAAGACACAATGGTCAAGATTCACTCATCTCACCTCTTATAATAAACAATTTTCTTACCAGATACGCTCCCTATATATATATAGGGTATACTGGATGGTCAAGATTAAAAGTTACTTAAAGGTCATGTAACCATTTAAAAAAGTCACATGTATTTATGTTCTAATCTTAACTATTTATATAAGATTCTATGATCAAAATTCACTTATCTGACGTCTTACAATAAACATTTATCTCACATACGCCATGTATATATAGGAGACATATCTAGTAAGAGGAATTTTTATTATGAGAGTATGAGAGGAGTAAATCTTGACTATACAACCATACATGGATAATTAAGATTAGAAGCTACTTAAAGGTCATGTGACCACTTAAGAAAGTCACATGCATTTATGTTCTAATCTTGACTATTTATGTAAGATCCAATGGTCAAGATTTACTTCTCTTATCTCTTACAATAAACATTTATCTCACTATATATATATATATATAGGCATATCTAGTGAGAGGAATTTTTATTCTGAGAGGGTGAGAGAAATAAATTTTGACAATACAATTATACATAGATGATCAAAATTAAAAGTTACTTAAAAATTACGTGACCACTTTAAAAAGTCATATACATTTATATTCTAATCTTAACCATTCATATAAGATCTAATGATTAATATTCACTGCTCTCACCTCTTGTAATAATCACTATTATCACCGAATACACTCCTTACATATATATATATATATATATATATATAAAATATTAAAAATGTATAATAAATTTTGTGTGTGCACAAATACTTGTTACCTTTATAAAATAATTAAAACAGTAATCTTTTCTTAGAATTTAGAAGTGCTCCATTTGATTTTTCGGCGCCCGCAAGGTCCTATTCTTTGTTGATTACCTATTAAAATTTAGAAGTAGGTTTTTACCTTTTGCTATTCTAATGCTGGAACCATCTTTGCAAGGCCTCTCACTTCATGAAGCCAAAAAGGCATAACATCTTTGCAAGGTGATTGTTGGTAAGCATTGAACTAAAATCATAAGCTTAAACTGCTACCATGTCTTCTTCTTCAAGATAAGCATGAGAGGAAGATTAGCACTGCAAATTGATATAACAAACATTTCCTTTTTAAAAGCAATGGTTGGTCTTGCAAATAATTTCAAGTAGCCTTAAGGAGGCATAAAGGAAAAGATGGTAATACTTCTCAAGTAATTGCTTAGATTTTGGTACTTTCAAGCTCTCTTAACTGAAATATTTGTACTTCATATATGTGTTTTGGATTGAGTTTTGGATTAGCAGTTCAGGAGTAAATTGACGTACCAAAATAATATCTAGATAATATTACGCATTATCTTGATAAGTACATCTGTCTATTTATTAGGTATAAATCTTTCAAAGTATTCTTGATGAATATAAAAACTAATTACATTTCACATAAATATCTACATAAAAATAAAAATTAATTAAAAAAGATCACAATTCTTAATAAATTTTAATATTAAATGATTACATTCAATACAAATTACATTCTATTCTAAAATACTCTTATAAATGTCATATAATGTCTCAAAAATATGCATATTATCTAATATACAAATTATATTCCTTATGTACAATTTAACTTGAACATCAGAATACTTTTTGCAGTTATCCACTTCATCACACCATTGCTTGAGCAATTTTGTCACGGAGAAATTCACATTCATCCATCTTTTCAGGTAACGTTCTGAATCCAACTCAAAACAATATGTATATATGATTTTGTGTAGCAAATATGATATTTCTTTCTATATCAAATATAATGAGAAAATGTCTCTGCAACGAAAACAATACTCTGTAGCATTGCTAAATTGACATGACATTGATTGAAATAAACAATAGCACGCGATGATAGCTTAACTTGAGACATAGCGTTTTATAAACAAAAAAAAAAATGTTCTTGATAAAGTTTTGAAAGTTGAAACTAATAGGAAAATTGTTACCTCGCAAGTTGCAACATATAGATGCAGTTCATAGGAAGTGTAAATTGACTATATAGATGCATTCTGTAAACAAGTTTGGAGTTTCTGTTAACCTAGAGTGCAGCATATTCTAACTTACTGACTAAATTTTGTTAGATTCATTATGTTATTGGTAAATCATTGAGAACCATCTTAATCAATAATAAAAACATTTAAAACTAAAATTAGAAAGTATACTGAAATAAATATTTTTAAATTTAGAATTTAAAAAGTATAAATTAAAAGACAGAAGATATTTACAATTAAAAAAGAGGATAATACATAATGAAATTAAGAAGAATTTGAAATTGAAATTAAAACAAAAAATTAAAAATGACATGTATTACTTTTTGAGACAAAATAAAATGTTAAAAATGACATGTGTCATTATTTAAGAAAGAGTATTAAAATAAATTAAGCTACTCTAAAACAAAAATAAAATTTAATTTAATATATAATAGTGGATAATTTTATAAATGTTGAAATAATGTAAACTTAAATAAATAAAAGTATAAAATCTTGAGAAATAAAATACATATAAATTTTTATAATCTATTACAAAGTATTTGATAAAAAATTTTGGTACAAAATACGAAGCGAAGCCCAATTTTCTGATATAAAATATAAAATATATAGTTTTTAAAGTAGTAGGATCAGTGAAGCAGAGATCATTTATGTTGGCTGGATTGTAATTTCCACTAGCCACATAATCGGGTCCGTGATAACACATATGAGTTTGAGTCCGTTTATTATCTATTATCTATTCTATTATTATAAATTAATAGAAACCCCTCCATTGTTTTGCGCTTGGAGTGATCACGGCACTGGTTAAGTTGATTTTAGGGGTAAAAAAAATTTAAATCAATTAGGTAAGGTCGAATCGGGTTAGGTTGTAAAAAAAATTTAAAGTGATTCGAACCGAATCAATTTAATTAAAATTGGGTTGATTCGGATTAGGTAATCGAGTCAGTCGAGTTGATCGGGTTTGCAAGTTGGATAATCGAGTTCGTGAGTTGGGTAATCGGGTTTGTCAGATTATGCACCCTAAGTCATCGAGTTAGGCAAAATGATTTTATTTTAATCGGGTTATCAGGTCGGGTCATTAAGTCAGCTCCTTAAAATCATCACCCAAACTAATTAATGGACGAGTTGATTGAATTTTACCCGAACCAATTAAGTTAGATCGGGTCAGGTTGTCCAAGTCATCGAGTCGGGTCAGACCCCATGTGCACCCCTATTTTGCGGAATAGGTTTTTTCCCGCCAAAACCTATTTTTTATTTTATTTTTATATCGACATTTTTAACATAGTTCAATGTAAAAACTATTTACATAAAAGAAACTCCTTCTTAAAACACGTGTTCCTTTATAAGACAGTTTTTTCCCCGCCAAAACATCTTTTTATTTTTATATCTATATTTTTTTTTTCCATATTCTCGTATAAAAACTATTTACATACTCGCGTATAAAAAGGTGAAGTTAGGTATTGCTTCTTCCATTCTCATTGTGAATATTCATATTTATGATTCTTATGAAGAAGATGGATACTCATAAATATTTGCAAGTATTTAATAATTTAATATAAAATTTTAAAAATTATTAAAAGCAAACATAAATAAAGTAAATTTAAACATCTACAAGATTTACTTAAGTCAAAGTATATCTACCAAAAATTATTTCTTTTACTGAAAATTCAATGAATAAAAATTTCATTAGTTAAATTAATTTTATTTTTATTTTTATTTTTCTATCGACAATATTTACATGTTCTTAGATAGAAAAGTCAGCGAGACAATACTCTGTTCTCATCATGAGTACTTACGGATATTTGTGTATATTTTATAATTTAATATAAAATTTTAAAATTCATTCAAAAAATACATAATAATAAAATAAATTTGTATATCCACTAAATTTGCTAAAACCAAATTCTATTGTTCAAAGATAGTTTATTTTGCTAAAAATTCAATGAATAAAAAATTTTATTAACTACATTTCTAACCTTATATTTTTTATTTTTCTATCTACATTATTTACATGTTCTAAAATAAGAAAGTCGATGAGGTGGACATGGTAGGCAGTGCTTCTTTTGTTCCATCACAGGTATCTATTTATGATTCACACAGGAGAGGCATGAACATATGAGTATTTGTGAGTATTTAATAATTCAATATAAATTTTTAAAATTCAACAAAAGAAAATATAACAATAAAATAAATTTTAACTTCTACCGAATTTGCTAAAACCAAATTCTATCCATCAAATATAGTTTCTTTTGCTAAAAAATCAATGAATAATAATTCTTATTGCCTATATTGCTAATTTTATTTTTCTTTTTATTTTCATATCTACACTATTTAAACATTCAAAGATAGGAATGTGAACGGAACAGAGGTGAGTAGTGCTTCCTTAGTCTGCATCGTGCATACCCATTTATGGTCCTTATTTGAGAGGTAGGTACGCACAGGTATCCGTGACTATTTAATAATTCAATTTAAAATTTTAAAAAGCACCCAAAGTAAATTGAAATATTAAAATATTTGTTGTATATTTGATATGTTTTATTATTTGAGTTTAATTTTGATGTATTGTTAGTGTAGAATTTTTTACACCATCAATTAGTCATACATTATCTATCACATGTGTGACTTTGAAGTGATTATTATAAGAGTCAAATATTTTTAATAGCGTGATAAAATATAATTGATTGATAATATAAAAAACTTTTATATTGATAGTACATATAAATTAAATCCTTATTTTTATGCTATTATCTTTTTGCAATTGTTGGTATACTATATTTTAATTACTTTATCCTTCTAGTTACAAACTTATTAAATGTATCAGCATGTTAGATTAGTATTTATTTTTAGATGAAAGAATTGTTATTAAAATAATTGAAACAAACGGTAACCATGCAATCAAACGAGTACTATGCTAGTATTACTCTTTAATATAAGCTTAACATTATCTAATGTAAAAAAAATATAAGCTTGAACTTTGGTGTATATTTTTGAAAAAAGAATAACAATAATTCCCCCATATATTATGTACTTTGACTTTGACAATATACATACCTTTAGAGAAATTTGTGTATACCTCCTATATGCATTTCAAATTAAGACTTTAATTTTGATGTATTATTTGAGTAAATTTTTTTATATTAATTAATTATATATTATTATATGTATAACTTTTAAAGTAATTATTGTGAAAATTAAATATTTATAATGATATAATAATAAATAATTAAATAATAATATAAATTTTTTTATATTGATAATATATTTAAATTAAATTATTAAATTAATCAATAAATTATTTTAAAATATAAAACATGTATATGACAGAAAAATTTATATAATTATTTAATATTGTTTGTCCTAGTATATACAAAGCTCGAGATATATCATATATAATGGTTATTTTCCGTACAGCTGTTTGTTCTTAAATCTTAATTTTATGGATGGATGCTCAAACTCCCCACGTGGCCTCCATTTTTCCATTTTATTTGCAAGGACTTAATCTATATATATTTTAGAATCTTTGTTCGGGTACAAATTTACCATAGACGAGTGATGGTTACAAGTGAATAAAATACATATTTAATTTATTAACATGTATAATTATTGTTTATGCATTTATTCATTTATTTATACTAACACATTAAAGGAATTCATACCAATTTGTCTTTTTGTTATATTAAACATATATATAAAAATAAAAATTGTTAATACATTTTGCTATGCAATTTCAACTTACAGTTGTGTTCAAATATTTCTTAATCGTTCATTCTACAGTTAGAATTAATTTTAAAAAGCTCCTTAATAGTTGTTTATTATTAATATTTTCATTTTAATAACAAAGTATAAATGTACATATATATGAAATGCCAATCAATGTGTTAGTATTAATAAAATATCTTGTTGGACGGGAAGAGAAAAATTCATTCAACAAAAATGCAAGCAATTACATACAACATAGCAAGAGTATTTGCTATAGGAGGTGCATCCTCCATCCAAATACTTGCTTACTTTATAAAAAGATTATCACTTTAATTTTTTTTTTGTTCAAATAACATTATGATACCAAAAAGTTAAAATCAAGAGTGGGCTATCTTGTTCCCATCCTTTTCACATGTAACATGTGGAGGTTTATGAACTCAGGTGTTAAGGTTAGGCAATCTAATCAATTACTTACCTACTTTATAAAGATGATTATTTTTTAAATTTTTTTGTTCAAATAACATTACATAAGAAACAGTTAAAGTTGCTAAAGAGTGGCCTCCCCCCCTCCTCTTTTTCACATGTAACATGCGGAGGTTTATGAACACAGTTGCAAAGGCTAGGCAGTGACGGATTAACAATGCTAAATTTACAAAAAAAATTATTTATAAAATATGAGTTATATTTATTATTTGTTAATTAAGTAATTGATAATTAATCTTTTTTAAATATTATATCAATAATTATAAATCATAAAATATCAACATTTTAAAAAAATTTAAGAACATTTAAAATATATTTTATAGATCTCTATAGTCAGTTTCTGCCACCAAATTGTAAAGGAGAATTTTAACATGCACATAAAATAGTTTTGAACATAAATGCTCCATTAAAATTATCTGGAGTAACATGTGTATTTCATTTCACTCCTATGCCACCTCCACCCACACCCACAGTGGCTTTTGACTTGAATTTGCAGGCACCCCTCACCGACGCCGACTTCTGGGTCGGCGCGAAGAAGAAGATGAGCGGTGAACAAGAGGTGGAAAGCCCTGTACCCAGGAAGCCGCGTTTGTTTTTGGGTGTAGCTTCCTCACAGTCACTGTCTAACTGAATTAATTGATTGAATTTTGCACTACAATGAACATGTATGAATTAATCGCACAGCCACAGATTCAAACAGCTTAATTAGTAGTTTCTATTCATTTCTTGTTTTCTTCTTTTTGTGTTGCGCCAAAATTGGGGGATTATAGCTCTCATTTTGTATCTTAATTCTTTATTATTCTGTATAGGACAAATTTGTTCATTGATTTTCCACTCTACTCCTCTATCATGAATTCAATTAAATCTCACCACTATTTTTGGTCCACCGCAGGGCAGCGCCACGTCCATGTGAGAGAACGAACTTTAAAATGTCTAGAATATATATTGAAATTAAATTAAGTTTAATTTTGTATTATTTTAAAATTTTGATTTTTATATAATTAGATATATTATTTTGATTATATTTAATTATATTTTTTATATAAACTTTACTTTTTATAAATAGATAATTTTTTTTATATACACTGATTAATTCAAAGAAACTTTTGAGATAATTCAGAAGATATAAAGAATTTTTTTAAGACTTTTTTTGTGTGTCTCTATTTTTTTGTTTTTAACATAGTATTAGAATGATACCATCTTTTGTAACATGTCCCATAATTATTTCGTTACATAGTTATAAAAAATCTGTAACTTTGATTAGTCACTTCTCATGTCATGTTCTCTTTTTAACTTTATCTTTCTATTTCTCTGCTATCACTTTCTCTCTCTTATTCGTAGTTGGCTTTGTCTCCGTTGTGTGTCTCCGCTTCATTCCTCTATTATGCTCCTAATTAGTTCCGTCTGATCCGACCTGAAAGATTGATTCCGTCTCCGTTGCTTCAACCTCTGATCAGTCGTCTGATCCAGCCTGATAGATTTCAAATTCCGATTACCATCTTAGTTTCAAGACTCCATTCTAGACTTTGATTTTCACCGTGCTCCAGATTGCCATCGTCCTTGCAGATTTTCATCTTATATGCAGCTTGAGTCTCTTGCCTTCTCCAAGATCTCGACGTTGTGCTTTTAGAAAAAAAAATTAATTTATTTTATTTTCATATATCTAATTGTAACAAACTAAAGTTTAGTAACTTTAACTTGAGGAAAAGTGTTAGAATATCTAGAACATATCTCATAATTAAATTAGACTTGATTTTGTGTTATCTTAAGAATTTAATTTTTAAATAATTAGATATACTTTTTGATTATATTTGATTATATTTCTTTCTTTATATAGATTATTTTCTATAAATAGGAAATCATTTTTATACACACTGATTAATTCAAAGATAATTTAGAGATAATTTAAAAGATATATACAGAAACATTCTCTATTTTTTATTGTCTTTGTTTCTCTATTTCTAACAACGATAATGAATTTTACCAGCTGAAACGGTTTCAGGTAAGACATCTTTGCCTTCAATTTTTTAAATAATAAATCAATGGTTAATTTTGTATGATTTATCTATGCTCTATTATTTTTTATAACTCTGATATTCTTATTCATTTTTCTCTTACATCACTTTTTACACTCTTCTCAATATCATTCATCATACATAAATTTTTTATCATTTTCTCTCACTAAATCACATACTCTTAAAAAAATGTGAACAATATATACACTTCTAAAAGAAATATTTGATTAACTTTTCCCTATTTTTTATGAGCATGTAAGAAGAGACCAATTGTAAAACCACATATCTTTAGCTAGCTGCAATGCCCACCGCATAGCCAATGCCTTTACAGCTGCAACATTGAAATTTTCCTCCATTTTATAAGCTGCAGCTGCCACAACAATTCCTTCCTCATCTATGATTTCCATCCCCAAATCACATGTCCCATCCTCCAAAACTAAGGCATCGGTATTAAGCTTATACATACTAGTAGGGGGAGGACACCATGTCTCTGGAGGGTGCCGAGGCTTATTGGTATGAGACTGAGCACCCCTTTTAGCTGTGGTGAATGGTGTGTTTGCTACTTAATATTCTTGAAGATAACTTACAAGCATTTGTTAACGTTACCTCTACAAGCACAGATCGTTCCTCAAAGCAAATCCTGTTTTTAGACAACCAATGATCTCTGTTTTGGATTGTGATCCGGGATCCCGCTTCAAGGGATCAACCCGGCATGCACACAGCCGGACTCCTCACAGGCTAGTATAACGGAAGACTCATAAGGCAGTCCGGATATTGAAATCTAGCATGTCGAGTGGTATTGGGCCATACTATTATAATTGATAGATTCGTGCAGAGGATAAATCCCTCAATATCCATAACTGTCAATCATCAACTTACGATATTATAGGACTCATAATTACCATTGATGGCTAAGTACTTCCTGTATCATAATCTCAGATTTACGAGGATTTACTCGATAATAATGGAAATGTGATCTTTATTAGGATACTAATACCAAATTACATGCATCCAATAAGGATCCTATTAGGATTCTACATACGCTTTATAAATATAAGGTTAAGTCATCTCAATAAGGTAATCTATCATCCAATTATATAACCCTACTTGTGCACTGCCTGACTCGAGCATTTGAGTCCCTTTGCAAGTACCTACCCCCTGTTCAATACGCTCAGCTGCTGCTGCACAAGGAGAAAATCACCGTGTACGTGCCTAATACAGGTACCCTCTGAATTCACTTTAGAACAATCTCCATGAGGAATGGAATGGAACAACTCCACATCCTTATTATCAGGCCAGTTAAGAAAAATATATTAGATCCATTCATGAATAGGAAGACGACTGAGCACGTCCAACTTATACCAGCACAAGGAGAAGTGATGAGCCCAAGTGAATTCTATGTTGAAAAATAGGTCGAATAAGTGGCTTATTCCATGTTGAGCCCGAGTCTACCAGCATCTCAGAGACAAGTGAATTCTTTGTTTAAGAGTGTGTTTGGGAAAGTTGAAAAAAATAGATTATGCTGATAATCGATTATATGTATAATCGATTATTGTAAAAATCGATTATAATCAGAATCTATTTTTGTTTGAGTATGTTTGCTGAAAAATGATTTTAAGATAATCTATTTCATTTGGATGGTGTGAAAAAAATTATTTTTACATAGTAAATTATGAAAAAATGTATAAAGTTATTTTGTTTATAATATTTGGTGGAGAGCCATTGAGGTCATTATGAGAAATACTTCTTTCATTAAAGCATAGTTAAAAAAAATCTATTTAAAAATAAATTTTTTTTATAAAAATAATTTATACTATAAGCTTGTGTTAAAATAATTTTTTTATGAAAATAAAAACTTTTTTACAAATTAATCTAGATATCCAAATAAAACTGATTTTTTATAAAATAATTTTTTTTTCAAAAAAATAGCTAAATGAAAAAAATTTAATATTTCTCAAATAAACTCTAAATGTGATGACACACGGCTCCATAATCTATATCCATTCTATTTTGGCAACCAACCATCTCTCCAAATGCGTGTACTTTCTCCATGGTTAATAAAATATCTCATCTGTAACCAAAGGATTCTTTTGCTGGAGTGTTAAGTAACAAAATTCAATGAATTGCATTATAATAACATTTTTCTTAGTGATTTTGTTAGATTAGGATTAAAATTTTAGAAAAATGATATTTTTACATCACTTTTTATCATACTTTTTATCAATTGTGATTAATTAAGAGAAAATTATAAGAAAAAAATGATGTAATTAATAATATAAAAAATAGTATAAAAAGTGACGTGAGAGAAAAGTAATGTAAGAAAATTATAGTTAAAAATTTTAATACAAGATTAGACATAATTAAAAATATACAAAAATACAACGTATCAAGTTATAGTGAGAAACTCCTATTATAACAAAATATATAAATAACATTATATTTTTCTTTCATTTTCCTTTTAATCCTTTATTAGGTATATATCATGGTTTAGGAAATCTATGCTATTTTTGGAATGTGAGTGTTCTAAACCATTATCTAGGATCATGTCTCGTGGATCTATCCAGTACGCAATACGCCAGAGTTCGTTGTAGATGCCCTCAGCAGGAGTTCGCTCTAACACGCGGATGAGATACCAAATATATGCATATCGAACCACAGTATGGGGTAACAATAGTTTCATCATAAGATCTACGTGATGGATAAATCCTAAAGATGTCTCTTATTGCCAATCATGATTTTGTAAGATAATAACACCCATAAACTGTCTCTAACTGTCTACAATTACAGTATCTATATTATGATATTATAGGAATCCTCTGTAATTAAATAAGAAACATATATCTTATTGTTACTATTACGGAAACGTATCTCTCTAACCTTTATAAATATCAAGCTTATTTAGATTCTCAAGTAACTTATCACTCATTACATAAACCCTACTTATGCACAGCTTGACTTAAGTATTGGAATCCCTTTGCACGTACCAGCCCTCCATCTCAACACGCTCTGCTGCTACTGCATAAGGAGAAAACCACTGCGACATGCCTATCACAAGTACACATCTAAATCTACTTTAGAACAATAGGTATTCTTAGTTTTGTATGATTTCAAATTTGAGAGTAAAAAAAAAAAGTTTCATCCGTATTTTTTTTCAACAGTATTATTATTTTTTACAATAAATATACTTTTAGATAGATTTTTGCATCAATTAAGATTAAATCTCGTAAATAACTAGATTTAAACTCCAATAATGCTGGGAAAATAATATTTTATTCATATTTTTTATTTAATTAATAATTTTTTATTTAATTAATTATTTACTACAACTCCTTCGTAATAAGAAAAGGAATGATTGAAACATTGATGTAAGATAGCTCTTACATTTTTTTTAACTTCTCAACTATAGTAAATTACTATTACCTCGCTCCTAACTTCTTGCATATGGCTTTTTGAATACATATCGTGATAACGATGAAATAACTTAAATTAAGTAAATTTAAATTCTTGTCGTTATTTTACATAATTAAAAAACAATGTAACAGTATCCACATAATTGAGAAACATTGTAACATAATTTCACATAATTGAAAAAAGAAAAATATATCTTAAATTGATTTTATTAGATCATTTTTTATTATTTGTTTGTGACAAAGAAGGGTTAAAATTCAAGTTTTTTTTTCTTTTATAGTTATTATTAATTGATTTTATTATATTATTGTATTTTATTTTATTTTTCACTTAATTTTTCATATCAATACCTATTGTATTCCTCATTCAAACTTTTTAGTTAATTGGTATTAATATTTTATAAATTAATTAAATCTCAAATTAACAGGAGTTTTTTGTGCTAAAATTAATAGGAATTTAATTTCAGTATATTTTAAAATAATTTTATTAGATTATATTTTTATTTTGGTTATTTTTTTAAATACAAAGATGAGCTGAAGCCTAAGTGTTTTTTTCTATAGTTAATTTCTCATGCCGTTATAATTGAGAAAACAACACAATATTATATCATAAACTGATCTAGTATATTATTATATTTTTCTTATGAAATTAATATCATAATTGTGATAGGTTCATTTGGGATCTTTTATTTAATTTATTGCAAATTTAATCCTACAGTAGTTTTTAATCAATTAGAATCAAATTTAATTAATGGAGACATTTATTCATTAATTTTATTATATTATATTCTTTTTAATCAATTCGAATTAATTAAATTTTAATTAATTAAAATCAATCTTCATGATTGAGGACATTTATTTATTCATTAAATATAATTTTGACCCCTGCCATGGCAGGCAAATAATATTTTATTTGTGTTTGTTTATTTAATTAATTATTGAATTCAACTCCTTCTTAATAAGAAAGAAATAAAACCGTATAAATTAAAATAATAAATGTGAGAAGTAATATAATAAAATGTAAAAAATAATATTTCCTTAATTGGTTTTTCAATCAATTAGTATTTATATTATTTATTTTGCTTTTTACATTTATTGTTCATTGATTTTATTTAAATTATTAAATTAATTATTATATTCTTTTGTTGATTGGTTTATAATCAATTAGTATTTTTTTTCTTATTGTTTTTAACTTAATTTCTTGTTTCAACAAATGTCGAATTTCTTGGTCAAAGTTTTCAATTAATTATTATACGAACATCCCAATTCCAATACATTTACTCTGTATCTGCAATACATTGTGAAATAAGAACTGGTGAGAGTGCTCGGAGATAAAGAGGAAATATTGTAATATCATCTTATATAATCACAAAACATGTTCATATAAAACACATGTTCCAATAATATAAAAAATAGTTTATATTCTTGTCGACAAGCGTATTGCTCTATAATTTATCTTTGCAAAATGGTTTATAATATACCAATAAAACAAAAAAGTTTTGGAATTAGTTTTAAAATTTATAAGAAAATATATAATAAAGAAGATTTGTCAAGCTAAAAAGTAACGATAAAATAATGCTGTTATAAACTTTCTTACTTTGTGCAATTTTTAATCCTAATATATATAAACATCCAAATCTCAATCAATTTGCTTGACTTTTTTATCGTTAAATGGTCTGCAATACATCAATGGAAAAAAATTGTGAGAAAGCATAGAAGAAAAGAAGATATTTCGTGGAAATTATTTTAAATATAACGTTGCAAAACTTAAGCATCAATTAATATAATATATAGCCAAAAATTTTAATCAGGAAATAATGTAACACTATATTTTACATTGATTTTGTTTTATTATACTTTCTTTGATTGTCTAGGGTTCATTCTTAAAATATTTTGTTTTGGTAAGATCATTCGTAAAATCTTTAATCAAGAAACAATTCAACAATAAATTCTATAACAATTCAACAACAAATTATACATTGATTTTATTCGATTATACTTTTCTTGATTGTATAGGGATTAAATCATAAATTAATTTTCTAATTAATTACAACATTAATTTCTTAATTTTATGGTATTATGTATTTTGGATATTATTTCTTTAATTTTATTAAAACATAATTGGTGGTTGCTGTAGTGCAACTAAAAACTGTTTGCCACCAGTGTCATCGTATAATCTTCTAATAATATTTTAACATGTAAGCAAGTAAGTTCAACTCATCAATCCATGTAAGAAGGGTATTTTGATATTTTTTTACTATACTCTCTTTAATGGCTACTTTGTAAATTTGTAAAAATAAAATATAATAACCCTTAATGCAGTTATAATTTAAAAATAAATGTGATATTCCTAATATGTTTTCTCATTATTTGCCTAAATCTCATAAATAAAAATCCCTAAACCCCCAAATTGAAGGAAGCTTAGCATTAATCCTTGAAAGAGAGCTACGAACCCCAATCGTGGAAGAACACATTCACTTCATTGTGAAAGCTCGGTCTTCCTCTAAACTCCTGAGATTCGAATCCCAACCCTAAACCTCCAAAATTTGCTCACTTTGTTGAATGTTTGGACTGAGCTTGGAACGACAATTAAGAATTGAAAGCAAGACACACAAGAGCGAGGTTCGAACGACAAGCTGAGTGGTGGAGCTTTGAACGACGGCTAGCAGTGGAGTTAACGATGGCTTGTAGTAGAGTTTCGATCACGACGCACTTGCCTCTGGAAAGATCCCCAAATTAAACCCTCAATCCAAACACTTTGGATTGAGGGTTTAATTTGGGAATTCAATTTGGGGATCTTTTCAGAGGCAAGTGCGTCGTGTTCGAAAGTCCACTGCTAGCTGTTGTTCGAAGCTCCACCGCTCAGCTTGCCATTCGAACCTCGCTCTTGCTCGTCTTGCTTTCAATTCCTAATTGTCGTTCCAAGCTCAGTCCAAACATTCAACAAAGTGAGCAAATTTTGGGGGTTTAGGGTTGGGATTCGAATATTAGGAGTTTGGGGGAAGATAGAGCTTCCACGACGAAGTGAATGTGTTCTTCCATGATTGGGGTTCGTAGCTCTCTTTCAAGGATTAATGTTGAGCTTCTTTCAATTTGGTGGTTTAGGGATTTTGATTTCTGAGATTTAGGCAGATAGTGAGAGGGCATACCAGGATTATCACATTTATTTTTAAATTATAATTGCATTAAGAAGTATTATATTTTATTTTTATAAATTTACAAAGTAGTCCTTAAGAAGAGTACAACAAAAAAAATTGCAAAATACATCTCTTACATGGATTGATGAGTTGGACTTACTTACTTACATGTTAAAATACTATTAAAAAATTATAAGATGTCACTAGTAACATACAATTTTTAGTTGCACCAAAACAACTACCTACATGATTTTTGCTATTTAACATTAAGAATAAAGAAATATGCACGAAATTAACAACGAATTAAAAAGAAAAATATGTTGATGGTGGAACAATCATGTTTTTGAAGTATGGAATTTGAATGAGAAAATTGTGTTGTTAATTCGTGCATTTTATTTTGTGTTAATTAGTATTAGTATTTTATTGTTCATCTCATTTATTTTTATGTTAAGAATTTTATAGAAATAATCTTTAATTATTTAATTAAATCCTTTTAAATGTGTTTAGAATGCAAAAAAAATGGAAAATGATTTGATTTATAAATCAAATCTTGTATTTAAAATATTAAAAAGTAAGAAATAATTTAGTTTCTAAAATTTCATTAATTTTATTTCTTTTGATTTAGAAACTCAATTAAATTTGATAAGATTTGTAAAAATTTAATTGGATTTGAAACAAATCAACTATTTTATGCTTAATAATTATTATTTACTACTTCTTATAAGAGTAAAAATGTAAAATAATAAAATTAAATTAAATTTGAACTTCAACTCCTTCTTAATATAAGAAAAAATCCAATGAAATTAATTTTTATTTTAATGAATTCTAAACATAAAAAAATTTACAAATAATTTATAAATCAATTAAAACATCTTTTATATAATAAATTTTAATTTCAATTACAAAATTTAACTTTTAAATCATTTCAATTCAAATCAAATTAAACTATTTTTATTTTTAATTGATTCTAAACATAACTTTTACTTAAAAATTAGTGTTTTATACCTATGCAATGCATAAGATAAATTAAATATTAAAATAAATAAAAAAATATATTTAACCTAGAGATATGACATCTTTGATGACTTAGATAAATTTGAATAAATTATAATAAATAGAGTTTACAATAGAACCCACTCAAAATTATTTTTTTTTCTTTTCTTTAACTAACTTTTTCTATATTATGATAACTGAGTTATATAACTCCTCTTAATAAATATTTCTTTTATATGAACTTTTAATAAATAATTAGTTTATATAGTTTCATATAATTTTAATTTTTCATTCTATAGTTTTTTTCTTTTAATATTAATTTTTATGTGTTTGTTTATTTGGATGTTTTATCATTTTATTATCAAGAGTATACCAAAAAATTTTACTATATTTTCTTAGTTTAAAAAAATACTTAATAAAATCTTAATTTTCTCATAACAAATTATATTTAATTAATTTTACTATATTTTCTTGCAAAACTTTCACTCCTGTGTGATATATATATATATATATATATATATATATATATATATATATATATATATATATATATATATATTGAAGTTTTCTAAACAATATATAATACTTATATGAATAAATATAGTAATTTAAAAACATAATTAATTAAATTAGGACAATTGTACATATAAAGGCAGTATTAGACACTTACAAAAATTTTGAGATTTTAAGATCAATCAAATTATGACATGTGTATATTTTTTTTAAAAAAAGAGAGTAAGAGAAAGAACATTAATAAACACATGTCATAACTTAATTAGTGGAATAGGTGTAATGGACATAAATAAATAGACCTAAGTTTTGTCCTAAAAATAATTAATAACGTGGTTAACTAAAAATAAGTTAAATTTTTTTAAATTTTTTAATATGAATTAATATATAAAGATATATATGTTAAAGTAATTAATATGTGATTATAAATTTTATATTTGTATACGTGAGTAATAAATTTAATTTAGGCATATCGACATATGTACATCATCCTTTTAAATTGTAACATGAGATACCACATAATAATTATTGAGATCATATATTTATCACATGATTATTATTGGGATCATGTATTTACTACATGACAAATTTTTAAACATATTATTATATGTCAGAATGACACATATCAAAATATGAAGACATATACATTCTCTTTATATATTATATGATTTTAATTTCAATTACAAAATTTAATTTTTAAATCATTTCAAATTAAATCAAATTAAATTATTTTCATTTTTAATTGATTCTAAACACAACTTCTATGTAAAAAACTAGCATATTGTACTCGTGTAATTGACAAGATAAATTAAAAATATTAAAATAAATAAAAAAATATACTTAATCTAGAAATATAATATCTTAGATGAATTTGAATAAGTTATAATAAGTGGAGTTTATAATAGTACCTACTCAAAATTATTTTTTTCTTTTCTTTAACTTGCTCTTCTCATATTATGATAACCGGATTATGTAACTCTTCTTAATTAATATTTGTTTTATATAATCTTGCAATAAATAATTAGTTCATATAGCTTCATATAATTTTAATTTTTGATTCTATAGTTTTTTTAATATTAATTTTTATGTGTTTATTTATTTGAATGTTTTAACAATTTATTATTAAGAGTATACTAAAAGAATTTACTATATTTTCTTAATTTAAAAAAAACACTTAATAAATTCTTAGTGTGCACATAATAAATTATATTTAATTAATTTTACTATATTTTTTACAAAACTTTCACTCTTGTGTGATACATATATATTGAAGTTTTTTAAATAATATAAAATACTTATATGAGTAAATAGAGTAATTTAAATGTATAATTAACTAATATAGGGTGACTGTAAATATAAAAATGATATTAGATATTTACTAAAATTTTAAAATTTTAATATCAATTACTAATAAAAATAATTAATAACGTGATCAATTAAAGATAAATAATTTTTTAAAATATTTTTAATATGAATTAATATATAAAAATATATATCAAGATAATTAATATATAATTATAAATTTTTATATTTATATGTGCGAGTAATAAATTTAATTTAAATATGTTGATATATGTATATTTTTTTAAAATTATAATATGAGATATTATATAATGTTTTTTGAGATTATACATTTATTTATTATTTGATGATTATTATGATTATATATTTATTATATAATAAATTTTTAAACATATTATTTTATATCAAAATAATATATATTATAATTTAAATACATGTACCTTTTTATTAGGTATTATACGATTATATGATTATCCAAAATCAAACACGTATTAAGGAGTGACAAATTTTCTTTTTACCAAATCTTTCCTTTTTTTGTTTCTGACAGCTGGCAACCAGAAAGAGCGAGTCTTCAATTCTTTCCTTGAATGCCGGCAATTCGGGGCAACACCATTGATCTCCTTTGTCACCTTCAATTTACAACATGTGACGGAGAAAAAAGCAAAATAAGGACAAAACCGTAAATCAAACCCTTTCCCGGTGGCATTTTCGTAATCCAACATTGCCGTGTAACTTCCTAGGTGTTTCCTAGTCATCGTAGCCCAAAACGAATCTCCACCGTTGGATCTTCCCAGATCTCGAAACCCTAGAACCGCATTTTCTCTTCCCAAACAACGTTTTTAAATCGCAATTCAAACCCTCTCTCTCTTCCCCCCATCATCATCTTCTTCTACTTCTTCATTTTCACGAACCTTCGTTTTACTCTGAGAGTTTTCTTTTTCTTTAGAGAGAGAGAGAAAGTGTGCACCAAACGCCTAATCTCTCGTCGTTTCGTTCCGGGTTCAAACCTTCGAATTAGGGTTCCTCGGCGTCGCTAATTCTCGAGCTGCTTCCATGGAGAGATTGGCGTGTTCGGCGGCGACGACGTCGTATCACGGGTACGTGAGCTGGGAGGAGGTGTTCGTGTCGAGCGACAAGGGAAGGAGGGAGGTCCACTACTTGCTCAAGAGGAGAGGTGGTGGTTCGGATCTGGCCGTAATAGGCAAAGAGAAGAGCTTGAGGCACATGTCTTATCACTACGCAATAAGTAACCCTTCGATGGGTCCCTATTTGAAGTTCAAATCGCGCAGAGAGGTTATTGATTGGTTGGATTCAATCATTTCAGGTTCGTTCATTCGTTTCTTCGCCTCAAATTTGTGTCTTTCTTTTTATAATTTTGTTTTGAAAAGGTTTCGATAATTCACCCCTTTGGGTTCTGGGATTTGTGGTCTGGAATTCGTTCTTTTTGTCAAAAAAAATAATTCTGGGATTTGAATTCAATCGTTTCAGGTTCGTTCATCTGCTTCTTCACCTCAAAATTGTGTTTTTTTCTTTAATTTTTTTGAAAAGGTTTCGATAATTCACCCTTTTGGGTTCTGGGATTTGGGGTTCGGAATTCGTTCGTTTTTTGTTAAAAAAGTTGATTTTTGGTGTTCTAGTTTCACAATTTTGTCTCGTTCGAACGCTTCTTCGCTTGCCTTATCTCCTTTTCTTCAAATTTGTTTTTTTTTTCTTTTGTCAAGTTTTTTTTTCAAAAGGTTTCGATAAATCACCCTTTTGGGTTCTGGGATTTGTGGTCTGGAACTCGTTCGTTTTTGTTAAATATATATTTTTTCTGTTGTTCCGGTTGCACAATTTGTCTCGTCCCTTCGAATTTTCATCTGGATCTTGATAAAGGATTGAATTTTTGAATGATTCAAATGTCTCCCCTTGTTTTGCATTCGTGTTTGGGTTTATCCTATGATGCCCCAATTGCTTTTTTGTTGTCGGGGTTCATCTTTCTCTCCTTTTCTTCCGTGTTTCGCGTTCTTGCCGTGTGGATCTTCCTGCGGTTTTAGTTTTGTGGCTGCATGGAAGAGGCCCTGTTATATTATCTTATTATCTTTTTTCTTTCTTCTTTTTGATTGGTTTGGTTTTAGATCTAGCCTTTCAGGGATTGTATCTCTGGTTAGGACTGTGTCTTGCAAATTATCGCTGAGCGCGATATTTCCAGGCCTTACATAAATTTTTTTTCGATCTTATAAAATTATTTCTTCCTTATTTTGTTAATTTTTGTTTTCAGAGATGTTGTATAACTTTGTTTGTGTTTTAGATCTAGCCTTTCAGGGATTGTATCTCTGGTTAGGATTGTGTCTTTCAAATTATCGCTAGCGCGATATTTCCAGGCCTTATATCTAAAACTACTTGATTTATTTATATCTTTTTCGATCTTATAAAATTATTTCTTCCTTATTTTGTTAATTTTTGTTTTCAGAGATGTTGTATAACTTTGTTTTCCTGTGGCTTGAATCCCCTCTCATAGCCCAGGTACCTGTGGCTAATGCCACTGGTTCTTTGATTATGATGTGTTGTTTTTGAATGTTAAGTTTTTGTTTTTTTGGATGCTGCTATTGTTGTTGTTTCTCCAATTGAAGTTAAATTTGTGCTATTTGCCTGTGAACTTTTCAGATTCGTCTGCAGAGAATGTATCTCATGCTGCGGATGGTATTATGGCCGGCAAACATGGTGATGGACCTGAAATTGAAACCTTGAAGGTATTGATTTTGCAGATAATAATGATCCCCCCTGTTCCTTTTCCTTTTCTGTATATGTTGCTCTGCTCTTTTAAATCTCTAATTTGTGTTACATCCCTTATTCAATTATTCTGTGTCTTTTCCAGGATAATCAATCGCAAAAGCTGTGCCTTTTTACTAAAGAATTCTCATGGTTAGGGTCTCCGTGGACCTGTAGGAAAAGAAGAAAGCACTATCAGTCATTTAAGCGGAATGGTTTTCAGATATCTGTGAGTCATCATCTGGTCTTGTTCTTTGTTTACATTTTTCATCTCCTTCTGTTAGCCACACATGGTTCTGACTCTTGTAATTATGTTTCTTTTCCTTGCCTTCTCATAATGCTTTCAGGTTTATGATTTTGTATATGTTCTAGCAGAAGAGGACAAACGTCTAGTTGCCTACTTGGAAGACCTGTATGAGGATTCCAGAGGCAACAAGATGGCTGTGGTACGCTGGTTTCACAAAATTGATGAGGTTGGTATTGTTTTGCCTCACAGTTCTAGTGAAAGAGAGGTTTTCTTTTCTTTTTATCTCCAAGATCTGAGTATTGAATGCATAGATGGATTGGCTATCGTCCTCAGTCCCCAGCATTACAAAAAGTTTCAGAATGAGGCCCGCCATACACACTTGGAACCATTCGTATGTGAACATCAGTTTGATAATGATGATGTCAAACCCTTTGATATAACTCAAATTAAGGGTTACTGGAAACAGGAAATACTCAGGTACATGTATTCCATCTCTGATTCAAAGTCTAATGGGAGTTCTGGGCAATCTGATGATGGCCCAGAGCTGGAAGAGAACCTCCAGTGTACAACTGGGATCAGACCTAAGAAGAGGCAGCGCTGTACAAAAGTTGATGGCAAAGATGCGGTTGATTTAGCTGCCCTTAAATTGGAAAATTTGAGTAATAGTAAGATTAATACAAAAATCAGTACTGAAAACAATTCCTTAAAGATGGTTGAGCCCACCACGTTGATGACTATCAAAGGGACAAATGATCATGCTTCACAGTATTTAGTTGTAGGTTCCCAAGTTGAGGTCCTCTCTCAAGACAGTGGGATTAGAGGATGTTGGTTTAGAGCCTCTGTCATTAAGAAGCACAAAGATAAAGTGAAGGTCCAATATCAAGACATTCAGGATGCAGTTGATGAAGCTAAGAAGCTTGAGGTTTGTTAATGACCATCTTTTTACCTTTGTAGTCATTTTTAGAAGAATTATGAGTATATGCAGAGACTAACATTATTTTTGTAAATTTTGTTTGGTTAAGGAATGGGTTTTAGCTTCCAGAATTGCAGTGCCCGATGATCTGGGTCTTCGAATGCATGGGAGGACCAAGATCCGGCCAGTTCCAGAGTCTAATAAATGTGAAATATCCCGGGTGGGTGGTGTTGGTTCCATTGTTGATGCCTGGTGGCATGATGGGTGGTGGGAAGGCATCGTTGTTCAGAAAGAGTCCGAAGCTAATTATCATGTTTATTTCCCAGGTATTGTCTTCTGCTATTACATAAATTTAAGTTTTAAGCTTGGCAACAATCTTTTTGGGTCACAGAATATTAGGTTGCTCTTTTTGTTTTAATCTGTTTATGGTGTAATTATCGATTAATCCTTATGGTAATGTCTTTGCAGGGGAAAAGGTGGTGTCAACTTTTGGTCCTGGTAACTTAAGACATTCTCAAGATTGGACAGGGAATGGGTGGGTGAATGTGAGGGAAAGGCCTGATCTAGTGACTTCTGTATTATCAAGCTTGAAAACAAAGCAAGATTTCTCCAAATCCTATGACAGCAAATCAACTGTAGCATCCACTGCAGATGGAATACAATCTAAGCAGGCTGAAACTTGCTTGGATTCTGAAAGGGATAAACCTAGAAAGTCTGAGGTGGTTCCAGACATCTTGAAGGATGATTTGTTTTCTCAGTTAAGGTGGAAGTCATCCAGGAAGAGGAGACGTCGAAGTGGTATCTCTTGTCAGAAGCTACCAGGCAATGACAGCAATAGGAAAAAGTCCCCAAAGGTTGTGGAGTCAGATTCTTCTGACAGTTTTGTGGTTCCAGCCTCATTAAATGTTGATCATGACGATTGCAAATATGGAGGGGATCCATCCATTTTCAGTTCTTCAGTTGTGCCTTCTTTAACTAACTTGGTTATGTGTAGGTGACTCCATGACTGATTTCTTTAGAATGATGTCTAGTTTTCCAGCTCTCTACTTCGCATATCCAGTTCCCTGTAGGTATATATATTTAACCCATAGTGCATCCATTCGATGTATGTCTTCTCTTGATCTCTTCATCCAGGTCCTTGTTAATGTAGATAGTGTATCTTAGGCTAGTCTTTTCCCCCCTTTTATCTAGTTTGAGTGATTTGTGGCATCGAAGCTTCACTTTATTTGGGTGCTTGTATCGAAGAGAAGCCCGAGGAGGCAAGGATGATGCCATGCAAGTTTTGGCAGAAAAGTGTTAGACGTAGTGGAATAACCGACGTTGGCTTTGACTTAGAGGATAGTTTGTGCTGTTCTTTTCATATAAAATGTTCTAATGTAATTTGTGTAACTTTTCTCCAGTAAGAATAGAAATTTAAATTTTACCTTCATCTTGCTTTCTTATCTTTTGTAGATATATATGTTTCAATTGATGTATATTCTCTCTTTCCAATTATTACATTTTAAATTTTTTACATGAATCCTTAAGTCTGGTAATGTTTGTATTCATTTATTAACGAAATCAATTTGTAAGTACTACTTAACTTCTCAGCGATTCTCTTGGAAAAACATCAAGAGAAGTACTTGAAAAGCTGGAGAAAAGTGAGATTGTGTTTCATTCCTTCAATAAGCTAAAAGCTTCTAACAAAAATTGATTGTGGAATGTACGTTTTTATGTGTACAAGAATTGTTATTAGATTGATATTAGTATGTCATTGTAAACAAAGGACAAATGAAGAAAGAAAATACTCCGATGACTAAGGCAAATGGTTAAACATTAAATATACATACAGGGCAGACAGCAAAGTGAAAATTTACCGGTTTCATTAATCTTTTTGTTTTCTTTTTTCTTGTGCTGTGATTTATTTAAGTAAAATATGATCAGATCTGAGTTTAAATCACACAATCAGCTTAAAATTGAAGTCCTTGATATTTCCTTGATATTTTTTTTTGGGTTACGAGGTCCTTGATGTTTTATAATGTTGAATAGGACGCCGGCACTTATCAATCCAAATCATCTAAAATTAGTCACAGCCACCTAGTAGAAATACTTTAGTACGCCAAAGAGACAGAACTAGAAATGTAGTAGGTACTTGTTTTTATTCAAGCAAAGTTTTGTTGCCGTGTTGAGTTTGATTATGTATAAGGTAGAATACTAGAAGGTAAGACTTGTCTACCCAAATTATGTAGATCTATATAATTTATGTAGATTAAATTAATTAATAATTAGATAATTATATAATTTTTTGTGACATATAATTATTTTATATTTAAAATAATTATGTATCATATGTTAATTAATTTAATTTACATAACTAAATAGATAAGGTATATACAAGTGTCCCTCCTAAAATGGACCACCGTCCAGTAGATAAAAATAAGAAGGAGCCACTCGTTTGACTTTAGCTACACCCGAGGACCTACGGTCGTGGATCCAGCGCTGGTAACCTTCTGGATAATATTATCAACTTCTACAAAGCCTTTCATTCTTTACTCTTCAGCTTTACTCTTCCTATTTGTTTATGCCAAGGCATTTTCAATGGACCACCCACTACCCCAACTTGTACAAGCTCAGCTTGGCTCTCTTTCTTGAAGCTGAGCCAAGAGCCCCTTAAAAACCATTAGTTTGGTTGATTCATTGAATTAGTTTAGTGCCTGGTTTAGTAAGCAACCTTGAAGGAACAATTCTTGTGAAGAAAAAAAAAACAACTAAGCACTATGTGGGGTTGTTCCTGCACGTTAGTGCAAGAACTATCTCTGTCAACTTAGGCATAAAACCTTTTTCACTTTACCATGCTGTTCTATCATGTTCTGTCCATTTTTCTTCCCACCAACTACTGAACCATAGAGATGGGATTGCTCTATCAGTGTAGAAGGAGCTGCTTGTAGATCATTTTCTCCGCATTTCTCTCTCTGCAGGATGGGATTGAAGCTTTAAACCTATTAAATATATCTAAAGGCTCTTTATGATACTGCTGCACACCTAATCACAGGTATGGCTTTTGAAGATGGTGCTAAAAAGGAGCTTCAGGAAGTTGGTATAAAAATCTCAAAGGGTTTTCCTCTTTCTAGGACTAGTCTAGCATCTATGGAGTCTTTGTCCCTGCCACTGGTCTGTATTCTTGCTTACTCTATTTTGAGTTTTGGCCATGGCTTTCTAGAATCTGCTGCCTGATGGTTTGGTTCTGCTGCTGTAAAAAAACAGGTTCAGGAGGTTGTTCTTTCTGCAGATATGCAATGTGAAAAGTGCCAGAAGAGGATTACTGACATTATTACCAAAATGAATGGTAAGCTTATTTGTTAAATTCCCTTCATTGGAAATTTGGAATGCTACCTTTTTTGAGATTTTTGGGAGGAGAACGTATTAGTGGATTAATTTGTTGCAGATGTTTGCCAAATTGTTGATTGATTTGAATCTCTATAGGAAAAAAATATATTTAGAAAGAACAGGAGCACTTAAGCTCAATGACCTCTCCCTTGTCTAATTCCCAAGAAGATGATAGCAGAGAAGACAGAGAGAGAGAGGGAAAGCACACATCATAACAGGTGGTCCTTGTTGGTTTCCACCAAGGAATAGCCTGGCATATGTTTTGGAAGGAAGTGTGGGGGACTGGTAGTTTATAAAGTAATTGTTTATATTCTTTCTATTTAGTCTTCAAATTAAAATGTAATTTTTTTTAATTTAGTAATACATATTTAATTTAATAATAATTTTTTTTTACTTACTTGTCATTGTATGATTTGTAAAGAATAGAAAGAATATAAAAAACTTTAAAATAAGTTTTGTCCATTTATAAAACTCTTATTATTGTTATTTACTTTTTATTAAGCCAAGCCAACCTTTGGAATCTTCTGTTCTTGGTTTTTCAGGAAACTCTGCTTCCCTTAACCACCCATGCTATTGTTAATTGCATACTTCATCATCTTTTAAGTAGTCTGAACCTACACACTGGTGGCTCACATCTTAAGCCATCAAGCCACTTAGGTATGAAGACAAAGAAAAGAACACAGCCGTCATAAGCTTATCGTTTAGTCAAGCACGATTCACCTACGTATAAAATATTTGTTCACAAAAAAATAGCCATAGCTCTCATTTTATTATTCCTTTAGCTTGCTGGTTTGGTTGCTTATATTAACTAGAGTACAGAACTATAAGAGCCCTGGATTTTATGCCTTTATAGGACCAATTTATCCATATAAATCTCTTCTATTATATGAAATAAGTTAATAATGCTTTCTATTGCATGAAATTTGAGATAAAATTATAATGGTACTTTCTCTTGTTAATTCTTGATACATTCCTCATTTTTTTGATTCTTCAGTGGAGACAGAGTCCGTGGTGGTGAATGTGTTGGAAAAGAAAGTGACACTTACTTTTAGATTACCAACTATTGGTAAAGTAATCACGAAGCAAATTACTCCTATCAACAGGAATCCTCTCCCTAAAGTTGCCATTATCAAACGCATATTTCGCTCTTCCCGTGGTTAACTGCGACTAAGAAAGGATCCACATGTTCATAAGAATATGCTGCAGATTGATTTGACAATGTACAGGAGAAAGTTTTTGTATTCATGATTGAATTTGTTTTGTGATTTGCTTTCTTTTTTTTGGGTCTTATTTTGTGATTGCTTTCTGAATTTCCATTACTAAGACATGGGCATTCCCATAGATAGATGAGGGGAAAGGGATTTTATTGAACTGTGTTTAAATCAATTTCTCTATCCACTAGAAATCGGGTCACACAATGCACAATCGAGTCACCCAAGTCCAAGCTCTTTTTTTTTTTAAAAAATAATCCACCTTTTCCCGTTAACTTAAAGTAAAATCATTAAAAAAAATTTAGATATAAATGATTTTTTTAAAGAATTAATTTATGGCATAATACAATGATGATATTTTATCAATATAACCGATATCACTTAACGAAAAAGACTTTTGTAGTTATTGTTATTGTGGCTACTCAAGTGAATTCATACATGTTTGGTTTTATGATATATTTGAAAAAAGTTTTTCACTCTCTCGAAAATATGGATTATATTTTTTTTTAAAAGCAAAATAATTAATCTTAACACGCGAGGAATTATAATTTTAGAAATTTAATGTATTGAGGTGTTGCCCTAATGCCAGGGGTGGAACTAGAACAAAATACCTATGGGAGCTAAAGAAGAAAAAAGGGGGCTAAATCCCCCTTCAACCATAAGGAGGCGCTGCCTTCACGCTGTTTTATAGGCTTTGAAAACAAATAAAGAGATGCTTTTCAATTTTTAGTGTCGCTTTAGGTAATGCAAACCATATGCATGAAGAGATGCTTCCCCTGGCCATGTTGTTTTCAAATGGATTAAGAGTAAGGGTGAAGTCAAGGATAAAAAGACTTATAAGACAAACAAGTTCCTCTTAGCCTAGTCCAAGCAGAATCAGATTCCAAAATGAAGGAACATAACATCTTATTTATTTGAGACAATATAAAATTATAAATAGATATCAGTTGGTCCACGAACATTCATATTCTCAATCCCCCACAAATTCCTTTTGCCCATGCCTTTTGGCTTTATCCAAAATAAAACCAATCCTGGGTACTGTCTATTCCAACCCCATGTCAGAAAAGGCAAGTTTTTGTTCTATTCCCACAAACATTCTCTCTTATCAAAAGTCAATGGATCATTTTCCTCAACTATTTTTTTTATAGATTTTAATGTTAGTTCCTTTTTTAACAATTGCAGTATTGTTACATGATCATGAGAATGAACGTTGATTGCAATGCTTGTTGCCGAAAATTAAGGAGAATCATTCTAAGGATGAAAGGTAAAGGATTTAACAAAGAATCTTGTGAATTGTTGTTAATAAATAAAGAAAACTTGGTAAATTCTAATAACCTCTTCTTCATTGCATATTGAAGAGATAGAGACCCATTTGATAGAGAAGCAGCAGCGCAGGGTATGTGTATTTGGCAGATTTGTACCAGCAGATGTTGCAATAAAGATAAGGAAGAAGATGAACCGTAGAGTTGAGATACTAGAAGTTCAAGAACTCGAAGGCGAGGTTGACAATTAACAAACAGAGAGAACAGAGAAACCACATATTCCCATGGTGGTATATCCTGGTCAAGTCCCTTCCTATCATCCATGATCCAACCATGCCTATGGCATAGTGTATATATAATAGGTTGCTTCGGTTCCAAAACTATTTGGATATTGTAGTTTACTCTATTTAATGGAGGATGAAAATTGGAGATTGAAATAGGATCCAGATAAATAAATTACATCAGTTATGTATAGATTTCTGTGTAGGAAGTTAGAATACGATGTGCAGCATTTATATGACCATACAGAATTATAGTTGCCACTAACGGCTTTGTTTCTGATTCAATACATGGCCAAAATAGGTAGAGTGTGCAAACTTGCCAAAAATCACTATGGCATTCAATTATTTATGTAAAGCAAAATAAATTACTTTAATTTCATGTGAAAAGTCAACAATTACATCTTGGATGGCCTAAACTTTGTAGTCGAACTATTTTTTTTTAAATAGTCAAATGCCTCTTTTTTTATGTAAAAATTATACTTCTATTTATCCATAATAAATGATTCAAGTGGTAAACAAGCTTTAACTCAACGATTGAGAGGCTTCTTTAATATTAGAGATTCGAGCATGCAGACAAGTATTTGTAGAGAAAGGTACAATATCTCAAACAAAAATTAGTCACATTTAAAGAGTGTAAAAATACCTCATAAGATAAAAATACATATACTTCTATTTAAAAAATTATAACTAAATTATTAATAAAATAATAGAAATATAAAATTATACTTGTTGTCTCTTAAGCTCGGATCCCAACTAGAGTCCCAGTTTGAATTTGAGGTGAGTAGAAAGCTCCCTGATCTCACTCTGATATCTATGCCAATTCTAAGTATAAGAAGAAATTCAAGAGAGAGTAAGAGTTTAATGAAGAGAGTATAAGTAGAAAAATGAAGGAAGAGTTAAGTATTTATAGACTTGAAGATGGCAAATGGGAGAGGCAGTAATCCCGCGTGTTGATCGAAGGTAGCTGATTACAAAACCTCTTCACATTGTTGAGCCGCTTCGGTCTTTACTGAGTTATATGCCCGTACACATCGATGGCCAATAAGTTAAATAAAGTATTATAAAACTTCTCCTAGTTAGCTTATTGAAATTGAAATATATAACCGATACAACCATTGAAGCCTTTTGTTCTCTCTACACATTTTTGTTCATTTACACGAGGCAGCTCCTTATCGGAAGACGTTGTTCCCTTTGCACCTTTATTTGGATCCACATGATGCATTGGAAGTTTATGTTTTTCCCCCCTTATATGTCCTCTACGCAGCACAACGTTTTGGGAGTCAGTGGTAAAATTGTGAGATTGGTAGAATAGCGTAGCTTAGTGTGCTCAAGTGCTCTCAGGATTCTGAAGATAAAGTTTGATCTTATCTTTGGTGGTAGGTGGGAGGTGTCCATGTGTTGAGTGTGAGCGAGCTAAGGGGTTAAATGAAAGGAAAATTGTGCTCATTCATCATTTTTTTTTAAACACTACTATTTATATCTTTTTTAGGTGACGGTGATTAAGTGAGAGAAAGTAATAAAAAAAAGTGATATAATTAATAGTATTAAGAGATGTGTAAAAAAAGATGTATATATTATTTGTGGTAAGAATATTATTATTGTAAATGAAATGGCTGATGATTTATATGGTCGTCAATGATATATAAATATCTTGATTGGGGGTCGTTCCTGGTGTGTCTATATTTGGAGGAGAGAATTGGACGTAGGTTTTGGGTTAGGTTTTCAAGTACATAGGGGATTATTGTTGAGGCGCTAAAATTCATATTGCCTCCCTATACTCCTCCATCTCCAGCGGTGCAAATTTCCCATCGGTGATAAGGCCACCATGTACTTTCGTCAATGCAACACGTTGTTTTTACCTCCTAAAATGTTGTGGTTCCACTACTATGATTTTGAAACTTTTTTTAATTGCGGTATGGTTTGTGTTTACCTGTTGAGGTGTTTTCTGTTTCATTATTTTAATTTTAATTTTGCCATTACATTATGTACTATTTAGAAGGATAATCATGACGCACTTTGGTAAGTTCATGTCTTGGCTTGCAAATAAGGTTGGGTCTTCACTAGTTTGTATAATTGTGGGTTCTTATTGGATTATTTAACTATTGTGAAAGTCACTTTTCTTCAAGGATCTGAACTAGTAACAGTTCAAATTGGATGAAGATATATGATCAATAATAAAAATATACAATATTATCATGCTCTCATAAGAATGGGTATTCTTCTCTGATGAACATTTATTAACTTCATGAGTGTCGAACTCCATTAGTTAAAATTGTTCCTAAGCTGAGAAAAAAAAAATCATGTCATACATTCATTAGCTTTATGAGCATCAAACTCCAATAAAATTATTTTTAAGTGGAGACAAAATCGTACAACAAATGGAGGTTTCATCAAATTAAAAAGAATGTATAATGTCTAAAAATCAAATCATATATTTGATAAAGAACAACAGTGAAAAAATATATTCAATGAGATGCTATGAGGAAAGTCTTTGATTACAATCTCTCTATAAAGCAATTTACTCCCCACAATTGAATCGTCATAAACTTTTTCTCATAATTAAATATCCTTTTTTTGTGCTTTTAGTCAACTAACTGCTCTTTTCTTTTGTCTACCTCTTAGATTGAATAAGACCATTCTTTAAGGTCATCGTCTCATTGATTTTTATTACCAATACAATCGCCATCATAACAATTGGAAAAAAATAAACTAATAAAACTATTAAAGTAAATATTACTTAAACTTCAACAACAAATTGCTTAAATTCAATCACCCAAAAAAATCAATACTTGTAACTCTGGCCTTAAGAGTCTTTGCTTTGAGAATTTAAGATCCTCTATCCCATCCAGAATCATTTCTTATAATTTTTTTATCAAATGATTATGCATATTATATAATATTACAATACGTAAAAATAGTGAGTATGAATCATGTAGTGTCATGTTTAGAAAACACACACACAACAACTCATCATGAGTTCCTCTTCAACTAAGTGAAGGAGCAAAACCTAACAAACATGTAATTCTAGTTCAATTTTACTATATAAAGGAGCAATTCATGTTTCTAGTATATTATCATAGTTCAACCTTAGTAAATGAGGGAGGAAAACATGTTTTTAGTACATCGAACATCATCTCACATATGAATCAAATACATAGAACTATCATTTCTCATGTATTTTGAGTGTACAATACCATTATCCTTCATAGATATGCTAGATGAATATTAACATCATAAAATACTTCAACTAGATCATTAATATCCAATGCATAACATAAATATGTGTTACATTTGATTTCACAAAGCAAAAAACTCTGATTTTCTAAAACAAGGCACTGGTAATCAATTACCAACTCATGATAATTGATTACCACGAGCTAAATCTCAAAACAAAAGTTTGGTAATCAATTACCTACTCTTGGTAATCAATTACCAATTGAAAATTTGCAAGTTAGAGGCCTGATAATCGATTACCAGCCTGTGGTAATCGATTACCACATGCAAATCTTTTTCTAGGACATTGGTAATCGATTACCATCTTATGGTAACCGATTACCACATGAAAATTTCACTTCTCAAAAGCTTAGTGATAACAATATATTTTATACATTTTATAATTCTCTCATTGGGTTTCTTAAGATTCAATTAGGCTTAATTATGTTGGTTTTGTCACATTCTATGATATTGAGCCTAATTGGATAATTGAAAGAATTATTGCATGAATTAGTCTTAATTTATCTCTTTGACAGTGTTCAGTAAACTGACTATAATTTGAATTTTAAATATCTGGTTGATTTGATTCTGGTCTTGTAGGAAAGTTAAGACAATTTTCTACAATTTTCATGAAGACCTCAAAGGCCAAATCACACGTTTGGATAACTCAAATTTGAGTTGAAGCAAGAATTAGGATGCTGATCCTAACAGCTTGACCTATGCATACTATTCATGACATAGCTCGGGCTATAGGATGTCAGATGAGCTAAAATTTTGATGATTGATAGTTAAGACCCAAATCTACAACTTTCATGTTGAACACTTTAAAATTCTGAGATCTACTGGGTCATATTGGGCTTGGAAGTCAGAATAGAGGAGCTGTAACTGAGTCTGAATACTGTGCAGAAATTGGGTCATGTCTTGGGCTGTAGGTGGCCTTTTGAGGTGATTCTGGTGGCATTTGAAAGCTAAGATCCAGGCCTACAACTTTCATGAAGACACATTTCAATATTCTGACGCATTCAATGACTTTAGAACTAAATGATTTCAGAGACAAAGAATCTCTATAATTTTTCACTCATCAAAAGTTATTTAACATTTTCTACTCATTCACCTATTCATCCACTCACTCACTAATCAGTCCCTTTGTCATTTTGTATCCCTAATCCTCTATAAATGGCACCATTGGCTGCTCATTTAGGATTCTTAGTCTTAGAGGCCAAGGTCATGCTATTGTATTGTTTGTTTATCTTGTTATAGTTTTTTTTTGTTCTAAATTGAAGTTATGTTCTTCTTCTTCTTCTTCTTCTTCTTCTTCTTCTTCTTCTTCTTCTTCTTCTCTATGAATAACTAATTCATTTTACTTGGGTGAAATGGTGTGGCACTTCATTGGCTGCTCATTTAGGATTCTTAGTCTTAGAGGCCAAGGTCATGCTATTGTATTGTTTTTTATCTTGTTGTAGTTTTTTTTCATTTAGTTCTAAATCTTAGAAGTTATGTTCTTCTTCTTCTTCTTCTTCTTCTTCTTCTTCTTTTCTTCTTCTTCTTCTTCTTCTTCTTCTTCTTCTTCTTCTTCTTCTTCTTCTTCTTCTATGAATAACTAATTCATTTTACTTGGGTGAAATGGTGAAACTCTTGGTAATGAAATAAAGTTAGATTCATTTCTTTCTTGTGCTTAAATGATATATTTTCAAGTGGCCATCATACGTGTTGTATTTTGTTTCTAATCAATTTAGAAACCCTCTTTATAAAGTGGAGATCTTAATTTGTCGTAGACAAGATATTGGCACAATGAATGCTTGATCCCATTTATAAGTGGTGGTGTTAATAGATAACTAAAGGAATCATAATATAATTACGTATATAATCTTAAAAGAACTTTGAATATTGTATTTTTTAATTGGAACCTCCGTTATGTGTGGATTCTAATTGAGTTATAAAAGAATTAATATTATCCTTAATTTATTTACCAAGAGTGGATCTCTTAGCCTAAGTAATTCTTTTTTACTTGTGAATAATTTTATTTATCATCTTTATTTTTGTGGTAAATATTTTCCTTACCTCAACAAATTTTTTTTCATCAATTCCCTGCAGATTGACCTCGGACTCCCGAGAATTTATTATTTAAGACAACCTACACTTGAGTTTGTAACTTTTAATCGGCATCAAGTTTTTTGCGCCGTTGCTGGAGATTTGATTTGAAGAACAAATTTATTGTGTAAATATTTTGTATATATATATATATATATATAATTTTTTTGTGGATCTTGTATATATATATTTTCTACTCTTTTATTTTTTTTTCTTTGTACATACTAACGTTCTAACTTTTTAAGAAAAACTCTCCCTTCTCCCTTTCTCCCTCTGTAATAGTTAATCATGAATGAAATAATCTTTCTTCTTCTCTTCTCTCTCGCCGGAGCAAAAAATCGGCTTGCCGGTTCTCTAATTTTTACTTTATGTTTTAATAATATATTAATTTTGACTTTTCTTTTCTTCCTCCTTCACCAGCTCTGGTGGGACTCTACCTCTCTCCAATTTTCATGTTTTAAATTTACTTTCTCTCGCACTTTATTTTTTGTATTTATCTTCCGTCATTTATTTTTTTGTTATTTATTTTCTCGTCATTTATTTTTTGTTATTTATTTTTTATCATTTATTTTTATTTACTAACTTACTAACTTAATTGCTAACTATCTAACTTTTCATTTATCAGCTTACTAACTTTCTAGTTGTTAATATTTATGTTGGTGGCTAGTTTATAGCACACTTTTATTAATATTTAATGGCCGATTTATACCGACAGCTTGTATATTATTTTTTTTATTTTAAGTCACTTATTTATACTTAATTGGTATTGTGATTTAAATTCTGATCGTTTAGTTAAAATTAATTTTGGTACTTTATATATTGATTTTTTTAAAAAACAAAACAAAAAAAAACAAAAAAAACCCAAAAAAAACCTGTGTTTCTTATTTTCAAACTTTTCTGACAACAGTCAACCAACCCTTATAGGTGCTATCATTACCTTTTTCATTCTTTTCCCTATTTAAACACTTCATTTCATCCACTTTTCTCTAACTCATAATCATTCAAAGGGAGGACGAGTATAGGAATGAAGGGAGTTTCTGTTCGTCAATTTAAAAATATATGTGTATTTTGTGGGTCTAGGTATGGGAAAAGTTTAGAGTTTGTAAAAGCAGCAAGTACTCTTGGTCGAACACTCATTACAAGGAATATTCATGTTGTATATGGGGGAGGTTATCGTGGGTTAATGGGGGCTGTAACACTCTCTGCATATATAAGAGACACTCAGGTTTTAGGTATCATTTCTAGAGCTTTAACTCAAAAGAATATCATTAGAAAGACACCTGGAAAGGAACTACAAGTATCATCTTTGCATGAACGAATGATTAAAATGTTTAACAGTTCTGATGCATTCATTGCCTTACCAGGTGATTTTGGTACTTTGGAAGAAATTTTTCAAATTGTCTCTTGGGTCCAACTGAACATCCACCAGAAACCCATAGGTTTGTTGAATGTTAATAATTTTTTTTTTGGTTTGTTATCTTTTCTTGACTATGCTATGGAACAAAACTTTATCACATCTTCGGCAAGACGACTCATTATCTCTGCTTCTATTGTTGATGAATTAATTAATAAATTATAAGCTTTTATTTATGAACCTGATCCAGTAATAACTCATATAGATTGGTCAGAAGGAAGCAGCAAAAAAAGTGGTGAGGGAAGCAACAAGAAACGCAAGTTTGATCTGACATTCCATCTATAATCTTCCTTTACCTTTGATTTTATTTATCATACTTTGTTTCTGTTTAAATTTGTGTTAGGTGTCTTTTCTCCATAATAGCCACATAATATCTTCTATCTTTTACTCATCTATATTTTAACATTGAGGACAATGTTGTGATTTGGTTGGAGGGAATGATAGTTGACCAAAAAAATAAAAAAAGGAAGAAGGGCAAAACTTCAGTTGTACTTAGTCTTTAATTAGATTAGGAGCCCCGGGCAAATGCCCGTCTTGTCATAGACTCAAGAGGAGACCTTCGCACATCGGTCTGTAAATAAGATTCGTGTGCCATACTCTGTGGAGAACCACGTGCTACATTCCTAGTTCTTGGAACCTAGGCTTTGTAGCGCTATTGGACCGAAAGAGGAGTTCTGTCTTTGCTATGAAATGTAAACAACTACTGAGCATTATCTTGTACTTAATCGTATGAGTTCTGATGCGCCAGGTCATGCCGGTGGTGTCGAGTATGCACCTGTATTCAAATTGAATGCCTTTAAGTAGGTGTTTGGATAGGTTGTGTAAATTCTAGCCACAGTAGAGATCTGAAGCCATGCCTTGTAAGGATGGACTGCACTGGTGACACGCAGTATAAAGATATGCCACCTTGTATATAGCTTTTGAGTGAATGATCTCTTTGGTGAGGTTCTTCAGGAGTTTCTAAACTTCTTTACCCTGATGATTTTCTTAAAGTCTCAAAAAAAATTGGGAAGTATGTTAATTGATATGATTGTTAGAAACCTACAGCAAAACCAATTAGGGATAGCAGAGTAAGGAGTAATTTTACTCTTGAGACACATCTAAATTGGGGTAGTAACTATTTCATGTAAAAGTAGCAAATGGATTCAGGGATCATGGCATGGTTGAATACATTGTCTTCTTTCTTAAATTTCATATGCTTGATTATAGATGTTGAATTGATAGATTGAGAATGATAGATATATGCCTTGTGAGATTTTGAGCCTATTGATGAATGGATTAAACATTTGTACCATTCTCTTCTTTCTTGTGTAATTTTTTTTCACTCATGGAATTGTTACTTTAAAACTTGTTTTGATTCTTTTTTAGATTATATTTTCACATGCATACATAAAAATAATTGAGGCATTTTGAAATAGCTACTTTGACCAAATAGTCAATCTTGCATATTTTTCCTTGTGTAAACCCCTTTGAGCTTATTTGACAATTCCTTGTTTTTAGCTTATTATGTATTCTAAAAAAAAACATGTTCTTACCTAACCTTAGAGAATAAGAGAGCATTAGCTTTGTTATTGAATGAGTTTTTGAACAAGTGTGGGGGTGTGTGTGCAAAATGTTGAAAGAAAAAGAAAAGGGAGCTGACCACCGCTGCAATCAAAGGATTATCAGACTCTCCTAATGTACCATGTAATATATCCATACCTATAATGAGGGTGGATGCTTAGAAACAACAGGAAGAGAAGGAGAATGTTTAGGCCTAACAATGAATTCAACCCATCAATTTGGCGTTGATCTTCAACAAAACATTAGTCAAATATTGGTCATTGTCCTTTATGAGAACGAAGCAAACAGATAAAGAACTAAGAAAACCTTGGGAAATTTAAACTCAATGTTCTCAAACATCTTCTCCACTCTAACTGTACCCTAATACTCTTCTATTCTCTTTGGTATTTAACTTGTCATATCCATATTACCCCTCTCCTTTACCATAGCCCCATTACAACCTTGAATAAAGTCCTCTTGATTTTTGTGTGTATGTGTTTTTAAGTAGCGGAGAAGTAGAAGATAAGCAAACTTATAGTAGTGTAATTGTTCATGGGTTGAATATAGTGAAATACTTACCTTTTAAACACTTGAGAGATTGAGAGTGAATTCTGTGAGGATCTATCATTATTGATTCATTCTTTTCAGCTGAAGTTTCCTTACTTGTTGGTTTGAGATACGAAGAAATGTTACCTCATGAATGTTTTGATCCCTTGAATATTTGGTTGTTCTTCTTGATTTATTAAATCCTTTAGAATTTTTGACTTTTGAGTCTGTGTCGTTTTTTCTTTGTTCCCTAGTTTTTTTTTATGTGTTTTACCCAGGAGTGCAAAAGTTAAGTGTGAGGAAATTTGATAACAATATATTTTATACATTTTATAATCCTCTCATTGGGGTTCTTAAGGTTCAATTAGGGTTAATTATGTTGGTTTTGTCACATTCTATGATATTGAGCCTAATTAGATCATTGAACGAATTATTGCATGAATTAGCCTTAATTTATCTCTTTGACAGTGTTCAGTAAACTTACTATAATTTGAGTTTTAAATATCTGGTTGATGTGATTCTAGTCATGTAGGAAAGTTAAGACAATTCCCTACAACTTTCATGGGATCTTAAAGGTCAAATCACACGTTTGGATAACTCAAATTGGAGTTGAAGCAAGAACTAGGATACTGATCTTGATAGCTTGACCTATGCGTACTGTTCATGACATATCTTGGGCTATAAGATGTCAGATGGGCTGAAATTTTGATGGTTGATAGTTAAGGCTCAAATTTACAACTTTCATGTTAAACACTTTTCGAGATTCTGAGGTCGACTAGGTCATATTGGGCTTGGAAGTCAGAACAGAGGAGCTGTAATTGTGCCTGAATATTATGTCGTAATTGGACCATATCTTGGGTTGTAGATGGCCTTTTGAGGTGATTCTAGTGGCATTTAAAAGCTAAAATTCAGGCTTACAACTTTCATGAAGACCACATTTTAATATTCTGACGTATTCAATGACTTTAGAACTAAATGATTTCAGAGACAAAGAATTTCTATAATTTTTCACTCATCAAAAGTCATTTGACATTTTCCACTCATTCACCCACTCATCCATTCACTCACTAATCAGCCCCCTTGTCATTTTGTATCCCTAATCCTCTATAAATGACACCATTAGTTGCTCATTTAGGAGTCTTAGTCTTAGAGGCCAAGATCATGCTGTTGTATTATTTGTTTATCTTGTTGTAGTTTTCTTTTGTTCTAAATTGAAGTTATGTTCTTCTTCTTCTTCTTCTTCTTCTTCTTCCTTTCTTCTTATCTATGAGTAACTAAGTTTTATTTTACTTGGGTGAAAGGGTGAAACTCTTGGTAATGAAATAAGGTTAGATTCATTTCTTTCTTGTGCTTAAATGATATATTTTCAAGTGGTCATCATACGTGTTGTATTTTGTTTCTAATTAATTTAGAAATCCTCCTTATAAAGTGGAGATCTTGATTTGTCATAGACAAGATATTGATACAATGAATGCTTGATCCCATTTATAGGTGGTGGTGTTAATAGATAATTAAAGGAATCATAATATAATTACGTATATAATCTTAAAAGAACTTTGAATGTTGTATTTTCCGATTGGAATCTCCGTTATGTGTGGATTCTAATTGAGTTATAAAAAAATTAATCTTATCCTTAATTTATTTACTAAGAGTGGATCTCTTAGCTCAAGCAATTCCTTTTTACTTGTGAACAATTTTATTTATCATCTTTATTTTTGTGACAAATCTTTTCCTTACCTCAACAATTTTTTCTTCATCAATTCCCTGTGGATCGACCTCGGACTCTCGAGAATTTATTACTTGAGACAACCTACACTTGAGTTTGTAACTTTTAATCCACATCACTTGATAATCGATTACTAACTCTGGTAATCGATTACTAGCAGTAGAAAACCAAAAAACAAAGCTTTTAATGTAAAAACACCCGAAAACCATCCATTTTAAATCAAAGAGCAATACTTCTCACCATAAGTATTCTCAAAACAAATCCAAAAAGGTTTAACAACAACAAACAAACCTTCAAACCCATATTTTAATCCATGTTTACAAAGTTTCAAAGTTACTCATAAACTCAACTCCATAAACATACCACATTCACAATTTCTAACTTCACTAACCAAAATTCTCAAACCAAATTCTTCAAACAGAACTTTGGGTAAACAAAGAGAAAAGAGTGAAGTAAAGAAATCACAAAATCCCCCTACCTCAAATCTATGAAGATGAAGCCAAGCTTTCCTTGCCTTTCTTTCTTTCTTCCCCTACTTCCTTCCCTTCTTTTTTTTCCTTTTCTCTTTTCCTTTCTTTCCTTTTCTGCTGCCACGTGAATGAGTGGGTTAGAAGCGTGGAAAAAGTCAATGAAACAGGAGATGAGGGGATGGAGGCAAGTAGAGAGATAAGGTTAAAAAATTGTAGTGTTAACTGGAAATATTGTATCTCTTTGAGATACTTTAATATTCCATTAATGAGTTTTTTAACCTTAATAGGTGTCATAAAAAAATTTATGACTCATCTCATTCCTAGTTTCATCATTCCACACACCATTACCTAACACTTAAGCTCTGTTGCTTTTCTTTAAGTTAAGTTAAACCTCAGGAATTAAGCTAATAGGTTTTTAGGTGTCTGCTTTAACCTGTACTCATTACCAGAAATATCTCCATCCTTTATGTAGTGTTTCCATAAATTCTCATAATTTTTTAAGTTACTTGTTTATTTAATTTGACCTTTAAACACTCATCTTGTGTTATTAAAAATGTCAAACTAATTTAGTTAATTCTCCAAAATTAATCACATCACGTTATATACATTTATGACCTTGAAATAAATTTTCTATATTTATTTTCCACATTTAAGTAGTTTATGCTCAATTCTAAGTTATTATAAGCCATTTTTTACATTCAGTGTTATAACAATATATCAAAACTAACTCAGAAGGTTACTAAAATTAAGCAGGTAACTCATACAAATGTTATAGTACCTTTTTAACCATATTTAATACTAACATATTAGGGAAGATGTTACATTTTTACTATATATTGTTTAAGGTTTAGTGATTGGATAGTTAGATTGCATCATTGTTTTACTGTTTAAGGTTTAGGTTATATACTTTTATTGTGATTGAATAGTTAACATTCATAACTATTTTACTATTTAAGGTTTAGATTGTATACTTTTTGTTATGATTGGATAGTTAGGTTGCATCACTGCTTTATTCATGATATTACTTGCATCATTATTTTGCATGGTTTATACCCCACTTTTGATGAATTACGTCCTAGAGTTAGCCAACGATTTTGTGTGAGGCATGTATACAATAATTTCAAGTAGAGGTTTCTTGGGAAACAGCTAAAAGATCTTATGTGGCTTGTAGCAAAGGCAACGTATCTTGTTAATTGGGAAAGAACAATGCTGCAGAAAAAGACTGTTAATAAAAATACAAAAAAGTACCTCATCAATATCCTACTACGATTTTAGAGTAAGTCAAAGTTCATACTTGAACCAAAATGTGATGTGGAAATGAATAACATATCAGAGACTTTTAATAGTTTCATTAATAAAGTCGGACCAAAACCACTTATGATAGGAGATTTGAGTATATTTTATAGAGATGTGAGCTAAAAACATGAAGAAAGTTACATCATTCAATGGGTTTGTTTTGGCCAAAGTTTTGAAAAGACTAGAAAGAGAGAAACAAGCTAGTAATTCCTAGTTGATAAGGTGGTCAGGTGAGCATCTATTTGATGTAAGGCATATAAATCTCATAGGAGACAGATTTATGGTAAATTTATAAACCAAAGAGTGTAGCTGCAAAAAATGGATGTTGATAAGTATACTATGCTGCCATGTCATATCTTGTATGAACCACCTTAACCAAAATCTAGAAGATTACATTTCAATCTATTACAGGACAGAGATGTATGAAGCATGTTATGAGCCAATGATATATATAGTCAATGGGAAGACTGTTTTAAAAAGGACAACCTATGATGATGTTCTTCCTCCACCACTGAGAAGGTCACCAAGAAGACCAAAGAGGTCAAGGAATAACGAAGCTGATGAATTTAAGAAGCAAGGTAAAATGACCAAAATAGGCCTTAGTAGAAAATGTAGCAAATATGGCAAAATAAGACATAACAAGGTTACATACAAGGGACCTCCTAACTTATCTCAGCCCTCTAAACCTACACCTTGGACAATATATAGTACATAACCCCTCAACCACCTCAGAGTACTCAGCCACCTCAACTAATTCAAAGTAATCAATTATCTCAACCTTCTAAGCCATCTTAATAGAGCTCATTGACCCAACATGTGATAAGAACCACTATGACAAATACCACACAAGGAATAATCAAGGTGGGTTAATTGTCTTTATTGTGTTAATTAATACTGTTCTATTAATGATGCTAATTGGTTATGTTGTCTTTGTTAGATGATTCCAATTAGAGGACCAAAGAAGAATACTCAGCTGCTTCAACCAAATCAAAATACTCAGCCCTCTCAGCTATCTCTGACAACTTAGCTAACCTAACCCTCTCAACCTGTGGCAAGTACATGAGAAGCAACAATCAAGGCTAGTTAATTGCCATTGTTGTCTTAATTATGTTTTGTTAGTGACTTAATGGTGCTACTAATTGGTTACATTTTTGTTGTGTTTTTAATATTAGATGATTCTAATTACAGGACCAAGTTGTGCAGCAATACAAATAGTGTAGCCATATAGACCACCTAGCACAAGGTCTTAATACATTCTAATTTATAAACCAAACCTAGAATGAGGCAAGAAGAAGTAGATCCCTAGAGAGTCAAAAAAGGAAATGCAGCCACCTACAACACTTAGTATAAGGTCTCAGTCCAACATAATTCTTTAACCATGATCAGAAAGGACTGGCAAAAAGCAGATCCTTACAAAATTGACCAAAAGAGTAGTGGAGCCACCTACAACATCCAACACAAGGTCTCAGTCCAAGACAGGTTAACAACCACCTATAGAAGGAATCAAGAAGAAGCAAATCATAATAGAATTGACCAAAAATGTAGTGGAGCCAGCTAAAGCACCCACCACACAGTATAGGTACAAGGCAAGTCAGCAACCACTGATAGAAGGAATCAAGAAGAAGCATATCCCTATAGATGCATCCAAAAGAGCTTAACCTACTTCAAAATGATAGGAGATTGTGTCTTTTTTCTTTTTGGTCATTTTGGGTTTGATCATGATTATGGTATTGTTGATAGTAAATTGTGAAGAATAACTTGATCTTTTTGTATATTTTGTGGTACATGCTTAAGGTTTTGGAGTATATATTTTGGTGTTAATGGACAAGTTGTATGTTGTAAGTTGTGTGTTGGCAGCAACCTTATGACATTGGTTTAGGAGTTAATGAAATATGAGATTAATCTTTGGTAGATCCTTTTCAATTTATACTTATTGCTAGTTATATAATTTTGCCATTTGGTCCCTTACTTTTGTTTTAAGTTACTATTTGGTTCCTTACTTTTGTGTTATATTATTATTTGGTCATTTACTTTTGAAAATGTTTTCAATTTGGTCACTTACTTTTGGTGTCATATTCAATTTGGTCCATTTCTCAATGCAACAACAATGGACAAGATTAGCAAAGGCCATTTAAATAATTGTTAAATAACCAAAACATTCTCATTTTGATAAACAAAATCAACTAGCATAGTGATGTGATTTCTGATGCGTGTTAGGAATAGTGATTCAAATTCAATTAAAGATCAGTTGTTAGGCCCATCAGAAAATAAAAATCTTACAACTAGTTGTAGTTTGTAAGGGTCGATCCACAGAGAACTAATTCAATTATCACTATCAAACAATTCCCAATTTAAACTCTGATTAACAATAATAGTAAAAATGGGGGGTTTTGGAGTTTTGATGAATAATGAACAGATTCAAAAACAATAACAATAAACTATTTGAAATTAACAATATAAGAGAATTGGTTAAGAGATTGAATCCACCACTAGATTTACATAATATTGCTAACTCACATATCATTTTATTCCAACATGCTCAATTATGTTTTTACGTAATTATGAGATTAAATTTCTATTTTTCTTATGTGTTGACCAATTCAGCAACCGCTCAAATTGACTCCTAATCACTGATTAATTATAAAGCAACCGCTGTAACACCCCAAATTTCGTATCTCTTAAACAGTAATTTTGACAGTTAATAGAATTTTACTGTTTAGTAATTTCTGGATATTGTAAAATTATTTTGTTTATTCCATCAGCGTATTTGATCGTTTTGAATGATTTACTCCGTGTCAGGAAAATAAAAATTTTCTGGCCGGGAAAATTTTTACATAATTTAATTTTTACCGTTAGGTAATTATTTTACGTAATCTGATTTGATATTTGTGTGTTTTCTAATTTTTATAATTTTATGGATGATTATGAAATTTTTTACTGTTTGTGGACCCAGGGGGTGGTCCTATGTGGGCCCAGGTGGCCATACGTGGGCCCAAGTGGGCCCCGCAAAGTAAAATTTTTTCTACGCATAGAAAAATTTGTACTGTTTAGACGAAAACAGGGGATCTTACTAAACCTGAATCCGGAAACAGTTTTAAAAAATTTCTTGTACTGTGTTTTGTACTATATTTAATTTATCGGATGATAAAAATACAGTAAATATATTCTTTCGTGGGGTTTTAGCAGATAAAAATAGAAATTAAATTGCTTAAGTCAACATTGGTGGTTTGGATATCCACCATTGATTTAATTAACGGTGGAGACTTGATCTTGATTTAATCAACGGTTGAGAAATAAATTTAATAAAGAAACATTGGATGTTAACCATTGATCTAATCAATGGTAGAGATTTAATCTAGACAAGCTTAATAAGAAAGGTTTCAATATCAACCGTAGATTTAATCAACGGTGTAGAATTGGTCTTGTAAAGTAACAAGGACCATTTAAAACCATTGGATTTAAATTAAATCAAGGGTGGAGATTTAGTCTTAAAAAGTGAAAAAGACCATTTATGACCATTGGATGAAGAATTAATCAAGGGTGGAGATTTGGTCTTAAAAAGTAGTAAAGACTAATTATGACCCTTGGATTAAAAGTAAGAAGGAGTAATCTTGACCCTTCATTTTGGAGACACATCTAATGGTTAATTTAAAGAAAAAAGATCTAATGGCTAGATTAAGTCTTCTAAATCAAAAGTCTACCTAATCCTAACCATCAATTAATCAATGGCTAGAAATGCTTTAGATGGTGACTAATAATGATGACAACTTCATGAATGCATTAGGAAGAGGGGGACGGTTTTGGAGAATGCATAGGAAGAAGGAGACAATTTTGAGTAGCCTTTTTAAAAGTAAAAAAAAGATGAAGTCAACAATAAGAGCTTTAATTTGATTAGTCACAAATTAATCCTAATTTGGTTAATTTAATGGCCTAATTAACAAGTTAAGTAAACTAAATTAAATGTTAAATTGTTATAATTTAATTCTTAATTAGATATCCTAATTTTAATTAGAGATTATAATATATGTAATTATATGTCTAATTAATTAGTTATGTAACGAATAATTAATTAAGATTAGTTAAGAAACTAAACCTAATTAGTTAGCTATTTAATTAGCATACAATTAACCTTTAATTGAAAATAATTAAGTCCCTAATTCCATGAAGAGTCACACGGTTATGCAGCTTGGAGAGCTTCTCCAAGATTCTTGAATAATCTTGCATGAACATTAGGTGGTCAAAAGGTGACCAAGCCATGTGCTTCAAGTGTGAACACAATTATGATCTTTTATTTCAAGTATATCTCCTATTATTTCCTACACAATTCACCTCACGGCTGCACCACTCAATATTACTCTCAATATTTGCTTTCCTCTCACCTAAAGACTTAGCCATTTTCTCTCTAAATTTCAAGAACACCAAAGCATATTTTCCTTCCATTTTCACACCATATGGTTCTGCCCTAGCACCCTTGAGCACCCTCACTCACCTATAATTTTTACTCTCATCATTTCTTAAAGCTAAACACCATTCTAAACACTTTTCATTTAGAAAGTTTTCCCAAAATCCCACTCTAAGTGCTTCAAAATCTCACTTTTACCTTACTTCCTTGGAGGTAAACTTTGATTTCTATGGTTTAAATTCATGTTTATGATTTTCTAAACCATGTTTGTTCCATGGTTTGTTTAATTTAATCCAACCATAGATCTTGAATCTACATGATATTCTAAGCAACTTTCATGTTGGAGATTTTCTCTAAATCATTCATCTTCATGGACTTTCTTCAATATCAAAGTTATTGGATTTTTGAGGTGAAGTATAAGAAAACTTCATTTCTTCTCTTCTTTTTCATGATCAAAACTATGTTTGATCCATGGTTCCTCTTAATCAAGCTTAGTATACTAATTTTTATATATTTTGTTTTGTATTTGAGAAGCCCTTGGTGGTGAAGGACTTGGAAAAAGAAGCAAAATAAGGAGTTTTTGAGGATCTTCAAGAGGTAAGAGGGAGATCCATCTCACCAACCAAGCATGATAGTGAGAGATGGTCTTATATTTAATGGATGGTGAATCTATGTGAGGATTCCAATCCATGGCCATGTAATAATTTATGTGTGTTTTATGAGCTTTGATTTATTTGCTTATGCTTGATATGCTTTATATGATTTTATGATTTTGATGGTATGCTTATACTATGCATGATGATAATATGGCATGCTTTTGATATATATATATATATATATGATGTGTATGTATGTGTATGTCATGATTTGATGATGGAAATAAAATTAATTTTTGGTCCCAATGGCCAAGGAAAGACTACGGTTTTGATGCCCCTGATTAGGGTTCATATTAAAAATTTTCAAGAACAAGGGAATTAATTTTTGATCCCTAGAAACATGGTGAATATCGGTTAAGACACCTCAAGATAGGTGTTCATAAATGAATATTTTCATGAATGATGAAAATGGATGTTTAGAAAAATAAGGAAAATAAACAAAGAGTTTATTTTTCAAAGAGTACAAGAACATGGTTCTTGAGGAATTTTTATTGATTTATTTTGTGTAAAAAGTTTTTAAGTGTTTTACAAAACCTGAGATTTAAATGAAAATAGTAATGATGATTTTAAGAATTTGCAAAGAAAGTGAAAAAGGATTTGTAAAGAAAGTGAAAAAAAGAATTTGCAAAGAAAATAAAAATGAATTTGAACAAATGGGTTTGGATTTATAACCATAAGTCTTGCGGTTTTGAAAATAAAATTTTTAATGGTTTTGTTTGTGTAAAACCATATCAATTTAGAAGGAAAAATATTTGATGGTTTTAATAGTCATGTCCACATTTTTGAAGGCTTGTAATGCCTTGATTTTTATGAACAAAGTGATTTTCAAAGTGGAAACGTAACTTGATTTAATACAAGAATTTGAAAAGGGAATCAGAGCATTTTAATCACTTGAGAAATTAAGTTTTTGTAAACAAGAATATTTTTGAACTTCAATTTATTTTGAAGAAGGTTGTGTTTGGAAATGATTTGGGAAAAATGAAGAATATAGTAGTATTATGAAAATCTACTAACGTATAACTTATTTTTGAGTTTTGAAGTACATTAGAAAATGTAAGTTTTGAAACATTGATTTATATAAATGAAAAAGTGATTTTGTGAATTATATTTTGGAAAAAGATTTCTTGAGTAAAGAAATGTGAAAAAAGATTTTTTGAGTAAAGAAAATGTATTAAATAAAGTATAAAGTCATATTATTTTGAGGAAAGTTGAAATGGAATTTTTGAAGAAATGAGAAATATTTTCTGTAATAGAATTGTGGTGAAAAATAATTATTTACGTATCTTAAAAATATAATTTTTAAAGTACGTGATTTGAAATATAGTAAAATATTTCTAAGTGTTTGGAAATACAGTAAAATATTTTTATGCGATTTGAAATATGATAAAATATTACTACGCGATTGGAGATGCGTTGAAACATTTTTAAGTGATTTGAATTACGTTTAAATATTTTACGTAATTTGAACTACTGTTAAAAAATCACTACGTGATTAAATAATGAGAGAATATTTTTACGTGATTGTGAAAATGACGAAAAATCATTATGTGATTTGGAAAGTGTTTTAAATATTTTAAGAATGATGGAAAATGATTTACGCAACTTAAAAGAATGATTTTTAAGTTACGCGATTTTGAAAATGATGAAAAATCATTACACGATTTGTGAAACGTATATTTTTATGCGATTGAGAAAAATGTTGAAAAATTTAATACGTGATTTAAAGGTGCAACAGAAGAGTTACAGTATTGTGAAACGTAACAGAAACGTTTTGAAATTGTGAAAATGAAATGAAAATATTGCGCAATTTTGTGAAAACATGACGAAAGAATTTTATAACTATGAAAATGTGATAATATGATTTTCCTGTTGAAAATACAGTATAAATACTATAGAACCAGTATATGGATGCTGTGTGAGAAAATGACATGTTTTGCCTGTGATTGGCATTTGGTGCATTATACATGCATTGAAAAGATATGTCTGTGATTGGATTTGGTGCATTATACGTGCATTGGAAAAAATATGCATTGAAGCATATGATTACATTGAACAAATGAAATTGAAAAGATTTGGCCCTTTGGGGTTGGACTTGCACTGATATATTCGTGCATTGTATAAAATATGCGTTGAAACATATGATTACATTGAACAAATGAAATTGAAAAGATTTGGCCCTTTGGGGTTAGACTTGCACTGATATATTCGTACATTGTATAAAATATAGCTAATAGCTATTATGGCCCTTGTGATTGAAGAGGGAATGAGAATTGATAGTGAGGTCTATTGATGCACACTTTTTAATTGTTGCATTTACAAACCCAAGTGCAAGTTGTCTCAAGTAATAAATTTCTTGGTGAGTCCGAAGTCGATCCACAGGGAATTGATGAAGATTAATTATGGTAAGGTAAATATTTTGTTATTACGATAAAAATTATTTACTTGGGTAAAATAATCCACTCTTGGTAAATAAAGGAAAAGCAAGATTAATTCCTTTTATAACTCAATTAGAATCCTCGCAACATGGAGGTTCCAATCGGAAAATACAACGTTAAAAGTCCATTAAAATAATATACGTAATTATATTATGATTCCTTTAATTATTACTACCACTTGTAAATGGGTTAAAGCATTCACTGTGCCAAAATCTTGTCTACAATAAATCAAGAACTCCTCTTTACAAGGATGGAGTATTCCCGTCTGTCACCTGGGATTTTAAATTATCAGAATCAAAATATAATACGTATAAAGAATACTAGAAAAATAAATCATTAAAGCACAAGAGAGGAATAAATCTAACTTTATTTTATTACCAAGAGCTTCACACTTTAACCCAAGTAGACTGGAACTTATTTACACATAGACTAAAAGAAAGAAAAAGAGAAAAAGAGAGAGAAAAGAAAAGTGAAGGGAGACTGAGGAGAGGAGGAAATTCCTCCTCTCCTCCTCTAGAAATATGCCCAGAGTTTCCCTCTCCCACGAATTCTGAATTCCTAAATGAATTGTGCGTTGTGCCTTTTATAGGCAATTTTATGGTTACTGTGCAATGCACAGTAACCTGAATCATTTGAACAAAAACGTCATCTGTGACGTTTCTCTTTTCTTTTTTTTTCTTTTTTTAAAATAATAATTGAGTAAATACACAGCCGTGCATCCAGTCATTTTTTCATTTTTAAGAGAAGTGGTCTTCATAAAAGTTGTAGGCCTGAATATTTGCTTTAAAATGGCTTTGGTTTCAGTCCAAAATCATGTCTAGAACTCAAGATATGATCCAATTACTGCACAGTGTTTAGGCCCGGTTTCAACTCCTTTATTCTGACTTCAAAGCTCAATATCACCTCCAAGGAGTCTGATTCTGGAAAAGTGTTCAACATAAAAGTTGTAGGGAATTGTCTTAGCTTTCCTACAAGACCAAAATCACATCAATCAAATATTTGAAACTCAAATTATGGCCAGTTTACTAAACATTGCCAAAGAGATAATTATGGTTAATTTATGCAATAATTTATTTAATTGTCCAATTCGGCTCAAAATCATAAAATGTGTCAAAACCAACTTAATTAAGCCTAATTGAACCTTAAGAAGCCTAGTGAAAGGATTATAAAATATATAAAATACAGTGTTATCAAATTCTCCCACACTTAACTTTTGCACTCTTAGGCAAAACACAAAAGACGAAAACCAAGGAATAAAGAAAAACAACACAAACTCAAAAACTAAAAATTCTAAAGGATTCAATGACACAAGAAGAGCAACTAGACAATCAAGGATCAAAATATTCATGAGGTAACATGTCTTCGCATCTCAAACCAACAAGCAAGGAAATTTCAGTGGAAAAGAATGAATCAAGAATGATAGATCCTCACAGAATTCACTCTCAATCTCTCAAGTGTTTAAAAAGGTTAGTATTTCACTCTATTCAACTCATGAATAATTGCACTCTCATAAGCTTGCTTATCTTCTACTTTTTCGCTACTCAAAAATAACATATATACACAAATCATGAGGACTTTAATTAAGGTTATAATGGGGTCAAGGTAAAGGTGGAAGTAATATAGATAAGACAAGTTAAATACCAAAGAGAATAAAAGAGCATTATGTTACAGTTAGAGTGGAGAAGATGTTTGAGAACATTCAATCTAACTTTCCCAAGATTTTTTTAATTCTTTCTCTATTTGTTTTTTTTTTCATAAAGGGCATTGACTAATATTTGACTAATGTTTCGTTGAAGATCAATTGGTAGGTTGAATTCATTGTTAGACTTGAACATTCTCATTATATTCTTGTTATTTCTAATCATCCACCTTCATTCTAGGTATGAATATATCACATGGTGCATTCTTTTGATTGTAGCAATAATCAGCTCTTTTTTTTTTATAGAAACATTTTTTCCTCTTTTTTTTTTATATAACCAATCTGTACATGCACCCCCACACTTGTTCAAGAACTCATCAAATAACAAAGTCAATGCTCTCGCATTCCCTAATGTTGGGTTAGAACATGACTTTTCATTTAAGGCACGTAATGAATTAGAAACAAAGAATGGTCAAATAAGCTCAAAGGGGTTAAGCAAAGGAAAATATGTAAGATTAGCTATTTGGTCAAAGTGGTTAATTCAAGAAAATTTACCTCAATCATGTTTATATATGCATGTGAAAAAGTAGTTTCAAAAAGAATCAAAGCAAGTTCTAGAGTAACAATTTCATGAGTGAAAAAAAAATCACACAAGAAAGAAGAGAATGGTACAGATGTTCAATCCATTCATTTATAGGCTCAAAATCTCACAAGGCATATATCCATTATTCTCAATCCACAAAAATTTTAACATCCATAACCAAGCATGTGATGTTTAAGAAAGAAGACAATTAACTCAATCATTCAAATTTCCCTGAATCTGAATTGCTACTTCCACGCAAACTAAGTATCTACCCCAATCTAGATGCTTCTCAAGAGTAAAATTACCTCCACAGCAAAATTTACTCCTTACTCTGCCATCCTTAACTGGTTTAACTATTAGAAAATTACTGACAAACATAAAAACACAACAAACATAAACACATTTTCAATTTTTTTTAAGCATTTTTTTTATACACAACTCAACACACGACAAACATAAACACACTTACTAATTTTTTTTTACACAACTATCCTTCCCCCCAACTAGATCACAACATTGTCCTCAATGTTAACAAAGAGAGAGGAAAAAGATAGAAGATAGTACCTGTTACTGCAATTACTGAAAAGAGAAATTTCACACAAATATAAACAGAAACAAAGTATGACCAAAGATTGAAATTATTTATACAGATGGAGTGTCTTGACTGGCTTCATTTTCTTACTGCTTCACGCAAGATTTCCTTTAGACCGCTTCTTGCTCTCTTTTTTTTTTTAATTCTATACAAGAAAATATATACATGTAATTGTGATTGTGGCTCACATCTTCCTCTGGTTTTACGTCCAGTAACGGCTTAAACGCCTTCTATGAGTCGAGGATAGGCTTCCCATCCAATTTTCTTATAAATTGGCAAATAAGGTGTTTTTGAGTCAGATTCCCAAGACTATAGTGCACTTACTAGTCCTTGAAGAGATTCTTTGATAGGTGCACCGAATTGTCAAAGTGATTAAAGAGAAGAAGAAAAAAAAATACAAATACTAAGATACAAGAAATTAAAACACTAAAGATCAAACTTCACTTGATTAAAAGAGAAAAATAAATAAGAAAATAAAATAAAAATTTATACAAAACTCAACTCTTTTTTTTTAGGCGGTATAAACCTGTCATGATAAAAAAATAATATAAAAATAGGCGGTATAAACCTGTCATGATAAAAAATAATATTAAAAAGTAGGCGGTATAAACCTGACATTAAATATTAATAAAGGTGTGGTATTAAACCAACCACCAAATAAAGAAAAAAAATATAAACAAATGTGTGGTATGAACCAACCACCAAATAAAGAAAAAAAATATAAACAAAGATGTGGTATGAACCAACCACCAAATAAGTTAATAAGTAAAAATAAATAAAAATAAAAAGTTAATATGCAGATAAATTAAAATGTTAGAAGCGGATAAAGTAAAAAGTTAGATAGTTAGTAAAAAAATTAGTAAGTTAGTGAGTTAGTAAATAAAAATAAATGACAAAAAAAATAAAAAAAAAAAAATGACAAAAATAAATAACAAAAAAATAAAGTGTAGAAAATAAAATACAAAAAATAAAATGTAAAAAATAAATTTAAAATATGAAAATCAGAGAATCGACAAAGCTAATTTTTTGCTCTAGCGAGAGAGAAGAGAAGAAGAAATATTATTTCATTAATGATTGCAAATTATAGAGGGTTAAGGGAGAGTTACCACCACTAAGTTAGTATGTACAGAAAATAAAAGGGAGAGATTTCCCCCACTAAGTTAGTATATACAAAAATTAAAAGGGAGAGATTTTCCCCACAAAGTTAGTATATACAAAAATTAAAAGGAAGAGGTTCTCCCACTGTACAGAAATTAAAAGGGAGAATTACCCCCACTGTTAATATATACAAAAAATTAAAAGAGAGATTTTCCCCCACAAAGTTAGTACGTACAAAGAAAATAAAAGGGAGAATTACCCCCACAAGTTAGTATGCAGAAAATAAAGGGGAGAGTTTCCCCCACTAATTAGTAAGGACAAAAAATAAATAAATAAAAATAAAAGAGAGAGAATCCCCCACTGTTAATATTTACAAAAATTAAAAGGGAGAATTACCCCCACTGAGTTGATATGTACAAAGAAAATAAAAGGGAGAGGTTCCCCCACTGTTAATATGTACAAAAAAAATAAAAGGGAAAATTAATCCCACTATTAATTTGTACAAGAAAAGCAAAGGAAGAGTTCCCCCCACGGAGTTAATATGTAAAAAAAAAGGCTTAACTCTTTTTTTTTTTGGTTTCCTTTTTTTTAGGTGGTCACGGGTGTAACCACCTTTTTTTTTGGTTTTTTATTATTTTAATTTTTTTTAAATTTTTTTACTTTTTACTTTTTTTTTTTTTACTTTTTTACTATTCATACTATTCACACATTATTTACCCTATTTATACTATTCACACTACTTACCTAAAAAATGTATAAAATACAGTGTTATCATCTATGGTGGATCTTGGGGGCGTCGAGGCGCGGCGGTCGACTAGTGGACAGTTGGCGAGTACCCTGTGCCACTTGGCGATGCAGTCCATTGCAACGCATTGACGATACTCGACAAGAACACGATTCTTTTCAACAACTGGGAGATTTTCTTTGGGCTAAGACTGATAATTAACCAGAGCATTCTTCTCGAAATTGTGAAAACCTCCATGGAGTTGTTTTTGATAAAATGAGTCTTTGTGCATATGCATAAATCTGAGCATTTATATCTGTGTGATATATTAATTGAGGAATATAGGTTATTGGTTATGACAATTGTTTTGAATACTTGGATGATAATTGAATTGATAAATGATTGGATGATGATAGTTAATTAATGTTGATGGCATGATCATAATTGCGGTATGATCTATCTGTATGATATTGCTGTTTGTGTTATCTCTGTGCTGCCATGTTAGTATTAGTGTAGGTGATCTCACCTCTTTGTTATATTGTTTTGCTTTCATGTAATCATCTTGTTAAAATCAAATAATAGAAGGATCGAGTTGTCTTAAACATAACTAGGCGATGGATACTCGAGATTGGTGACAACAATAAGGAGTGGACATTCAGGACTCGAAGGTGTGCAGTGTTGACAAAGGAACAAATGTCTGATGCATCAAGATAGACAGAAAAAGGAATAAGTATGTTAAAGTTTCTCGTTAGTGTTGTACCGTGCTATTAAGTAGGACCCGTCATGGGGTTTGCTACTGAAAAAAAAAGTCTGTTAATTTTATATTTCTCTTTAATTTGTGATATTAATTGGTGTCAATATTGCATAATGAATAGTTGAAATATGATTTTCAATATCATCTAATATTTTCAGTAAAGAAGAAATTTTGAAACCCATCTTTTATAACTCAAACTTTGTGCGAACTTCTTTTTAGATTATGAGTCGGGAGTCAGAAATGTGATGCCCTAAGGAGGGTGTTACAACCACTCTTACAACTATCCAATAATTGTATTAAGATTTAGAAAATCAATTACACTAAGGCTACGTTTGGTGCACATTATAGTATAGTATAAGATAAAATGATAGGATAATATAAAATATAATAGTATAATTAATAGGATAAGACATAATCCTATCTTTTGTTTGATAACATAATGATAAATTAGCTGATTGTATAATATTTTTTTTAAGACCAAAATATCCTGTAGCATAAAAATTAAAATAATTAGAAAATAATAATAAAAAAGCCTTATGGTGGTGGTGGTAGTGGTGGTGGTGATGGCGGCGGCGGCGGTGGTGGTGGTGGGGGGTGACGGCTGCGGCGGTGGTGGTGATGGCGGCGGTGGTGGCGGCGGCGGTGGTGGTGATGGTGGCGGTGGCGGTGGCGATGGTGGTGGTGGTAATGGTGGTGGCGATGGTAGTGGTGGTGGCGGTGGTGGTGGCGGCGGCGGTGGGGGGCAGCGGGCGGCGGTGATGGTGGCGGCGGCGATGGCGGGGTGGTGATGGTGGCGATGGTAGTGACGGTGGTGGCGATGGTGGGGTGGCGGAGGTGGTGGGGTGGTGGCGGTGGTGGTGCGGCGGCGGCGGCAGCGGTGGTGGCGATGGCGGTGGTGGCGGCGGTGGTGGTGGTGGTGGTGGCGGTGGTGGTGGCGGCGCAAGGGAGAAGAGTGATAAAAATGAAATTGAGGATAATATTGGAATAGAAATCCTATCATGTCTTATCATGTATTAGGGGAGGGGATAAAGTTATCAGTTTAGAATAGGATAAAGTGACTTGACTTGATTTCATTATACTATTAGTTGAATGCACCAAACAATGAATAAGACCTGATAGTATTAGCTTATACTATCATGTGTTTTTTATACGATGCACTAAACTTAGCCTAAGATTTAATCACACACCGGGATTAAATTACTTAAAACATATATTCCTCTAGATCTACTACCACAACCGCGCATAATAAACTCAGATCTACCATTTTTATCACTGGCAAATAAACATACAGATTCTTATACCAACAACATACAAACCTCTAGATCTATTACCTCAACCGCGCATAATAAATCTAGATCTACCATTCAAACCAATGGAAACAAACATAAGAATCTCCATACCAACAATAAATTCAGAAATATATGAATAAAAACATAATTGTGTTGAAATAAATGAATATACAAGTTTCATAACATTAATACTAGTGGTTTCATCCTCCCTTAAGTAAGGGAGATTTTGTTACACATAGCTAAAACAAAATCAACAGAAAAACTGAGAAAGAACAACATTAGAAACAAAGTGCAGAAGAAAACTAAAGAGCAAACAGGTGTTTCAAGGATTGAGGATGATGGATCTCTAATTGCTCGAACCCGAGACTCCAATCTTTGATCCAAGCCTCCTCTCTCCGTTTACTAGGGTTTTCAGCTACTCCCCAAGGTCAGAACTCCCCCAAAGGGGCTAAGAGTGTGAATATATAGGCCTTCAGCCCAAACTTCTCGTAGAAGTTTCAATAATTAAGTTTCTGGAGAGATTACATGGCCGTGTGGAAATACACAGCCCAGGCCGTGTATGATTCTGTTTGGGTGATGCAAATTCTCTTGTTTCACAAGTCAGAGAAGTACACGGCCATGGCCGTGTATTTTTGCACGGCCGTGTACTTTTATGTAGTGTAGGCCCTGCAATTTGACGCAGACCCTGTAATTTGATTAATTCATTTTCAGCTCAGATTCTTCACAGAAATTCTTCTTTCATTGCTCCAAGAGGTGATCTTGATCTTCGTGAATCCTCAACCTTTCTTCAAGTGGATGTCAAGCCTGATTTGAGGGAAATAGACTCTGTCATCCAAAGGTTTCCTGAAAAATTCAATTTAATTGTTAGCGTCTCAAAATACATTTTAGCAAAGTTTCACAATAATGATCCAATTAGGGTTTGATATTAGAAACTTAGCTAAATGATGACAATTAAGCACAAATGGAGTCCAATAAATCAATTACAAGGCGTTTAAGATATAGGAATAATCAACCGATCACATAGTCATTACATAATAAGATCAAATGCATCTCAACATTACACTACTTTAATACCCTCTACCTCCTATATTCTATCCTAATTACAGCTTTAGATTACAACATTGTACAACCTCAATACCCTCTACCTCTTACATTCTAACCCAATGATAGCTTTGCATTATAGCATTCCAAGTCTTGTATGCTACCATAACTCAACCATATATAAGCAAATAGGGCATCCATTGCTAGCAAAAGTGTGACACCCAAGGCCGACGAGGGCAGAGAGTGGTCGCCGGTGCAAAAGATGAAGCACGGACAAAGAGCAGCTCCTGGTAGGCTTCTAAGCGGAGGGACATATGAATGAACTGAATACTCACCGGAATGAGAGGGATTCAGAGACTGTGCAGGTATGAGACTGCATAGTTGAGAATGACTTAAAGGAATTGATTAGCATCATCTATATCAACAAGATGTATCTTCTTTTTGGGAGCCAAGAACATAAGAACTCCATAGTTAAGCGTGCTTGACTTGGAACACTTGTGAGATGAGTGACCTCCTGGGAAGTTTCCTAGGATGCGTGTAAGTGATGACAAAGCATGTTGAAAAGACCCGTGTTAGTTTGTAGGGACACTCATCGATCCTGCAGGCAGTCTCGGGACGTTACAAATGGTATCAGAGCGGGACCTCTGCCAGTACGGTGTGGTTCGGGGACGAACCATGCAGAAACTGGTGGGCATGTGACACCCGGGGCCGATGAGGGCGGGGAGTGGTCATCGGTGCAAAAGATGAAGCACAGACAAGGAGCGACTTCTGGCAGGCTTCTAGGCAGAGGGACATATGAATAAACTGAATACACACTGGAATGATAGGGATTCAGAGACTGTGCAGGTATGGGACTGCATAGTTGAGGATGACTTAAAAGAATTGATTAGCACCACCCATATCAATAAGATGTATCTTCTTTTTGGGAGCCAAGAACATAAGAACTCCATAGTTAAGCGTGCTTGACTTAGAGCACTTGTGGGATGGGTGATCTCCTGGGAAGTTTCCTAGGATACGTGTGAGTGAGGATAAAGCATGCTGAAAAGACCCGTGTTGGTTTGTGGGGACACTCATCGATCCTGCAGACAGTCTCGGAACGTTACAAAAAGCACAAACATTTATGTCAAAATCACTTTTCATCTTCTCAAGGATCTAATCCAGCTCTGAAGACCAACAATTCTCCTCTTTTGCCTCGAGATTATCAAGTCCCTACCATCAATAGCTTCTTCCTTATATCAACTAAAGTACACATAACCTAATCCATGCTCAGAAAAATCCCATATTTATTGTATAAAGCAAACCCTACATTTTGTGAAATGGGATACATTACCTCATAGTTTTTGCAACCCCAGAAAGGTCTCCTAGGTTCTTCTCAGTTCTGACCATTCGAACTATGGCTCTCATACTATAATAACAGAAATGACCTCCCCTCATTGACAAGCTATGAGAGTCCGTTGCAAGCTTTTTATTCACTATACAAACACAAACCTTACTATCTCCACAATTAAAAACCCTACTATAATGAAGAGGAAGAAAATTTGGGGGAGGAGGGAAGGCAATGGTCAAATACTTGGGGCAACACACAAATGATGTTATTTTGATAAGTTTAGGGTCCAAATCAAGCTTAACGACCATGTCAACTCCAAGTTAACACCATTAGTGCCACATTCGTGTGTTTCGTTAGTGGGACTGATATAATCGTGATGGAAGACCACATTGAATGACGATTTACAAGATAAGGGACCAAACTGACAAAAATAAAAAATAAGTAACCAAATTGAAAAAAGAAATAAAGATAAGAGACCAAATTATCTATTTTGCCTTAGTTTTATTAGCAAAAGTGCTTGTTTTGCAAGAAAAAAGTACTTTATATTGATATTTATAGAGATTAATTAGAGAGTAGTATATGATTGTGTTTCTTGTCAATTCTCATTTCTCACCCCTAGTACAAAGAGTGTAGTTATCTATACACACTTGTACATATATTACCTCATTATAATTTTTATTATCTGATTATAACTAGTCTTATTTTGTGTTTTACACTGGTATACCCTGATTTTGCCACATACTATAAATGTGAGGTGATATATTGCTTACTGATGTGGAAGGAGTAATTTTCTAGCATAAAATACATTAGCGAACACAAAGAGTTAGAATAATGCTACTCACACATACTTACATACACATTACTCTCACAACTTTACAACTAGTCCCACGATTTGCACCCACATATTGTGTATCAAACATTATACAAATAATTTTCTATTTGCTAGAGTCGTCGAAGTAAGCTCCAACCCATGAGGCAACCAGACTTAACCCACCAAAATGGTGGGTTGGGTTGTTTAAAAAACAACTCAAAAAATCCCCGGGTTGATATGCCTGGCTCACTTAACCCACGAGTTCTAATCAGGTTGGCCCAAGTTTTAAGATTAAAAAAAAAGAAAAGGGGAAGAAAAAAATGCACACAAGTCAGTCAGTACCAAAAGCCAACCCACTCCTCATTTTTTAGTTTTTGAGATTGAAATTAGAAAGTGGAAACCCTAGCAACCTCCAAGAGCCAACCCACCACCACCACTCTTCACCACTCACTTATCTTTGCATCCTCTAGCCGTCGGCTACCATCGCACCAGTTGCATCCTCTAGCAATTGGCCACCACCACACCACTGAGGGCGATGAGTCGACGACACAATGAGTTGATGACGCGATGAGCATGAGCTTCCCAAACGCTTTGTGAATGCTCCATACCTGGACCACCACGAATGTGAGTCCATTTCTATCTTCCACCATCAGAGTCCAGACTAGGTTAGAGCTCTGTGTGTGTGTGCACGTGCGCACGCATGCTCGCAAGTGCGCGCTTATGTTCAGTAGCTTGGGGGGTTTTTATTTTATAGATTCTATTTTGTAATTTTATTTTCTGATGAGTGATGATTGATGAACCATGTGTTGTGCAGAGCCAAAAGTGAAGTAGAGACTAGAGAGTAGAGCATTGTAGAGCCACAAATATTGAACTAGAGACCTGCAAGTAGACATTTTTTGGGTGTTGGTGTTGCCATTTTTGTCATTTTGTATGTTGGTGTTAACTAAATTTGATTTGCATTGGCTTTGTTTATGTGATAGTGTGGTTGTTAATGTTATGTTTGTTTGTGGTTGGTGTCTAAGTGTCTTAATGGGGATAAATTTGCATAATGAAATATGAAATTATATATCAAAGTAGGATTAGTATGAATTGTGTTGATGGTGAAGTAAAAGTAATGGATGTGGTACAAAAACCAAAGTTAGATGAGAGTGGTGAGCTTGGTGAGACTAATAAAGCAAGTAAAAAGCCTAAGACTTGCACATCTGATGTTTAGAAATATTTCACTAAAATTGGTTTAAAAGATGGAAAAGAAAAAACTATATGCAATTGGTGTGGGCAAGAGTATGTGGTTGGTGGTACTAAGATAGGGACTTCAACTTTGTTGTGTCACTTGAAATAGTGTAATATTCTATCTAAATACCAAGATGTGGTTGCAATGTTAATTGATCATGTGGGAAAGTTGAGGTCTACGTAAATTGACCATAAACGTGCACATGAAGTTATTTCAATGGCTACCATTGAACATAGTCTTCCATTTAATTTTGTCAAATATAAGTGGATTAAGAAGTTGCATTCATTATTAAACCCTGATGTAAAGCACTATAATAGGAACACTACTATGTTTGATATTTGGAAATTCTTTCTTGAACAAAAGGACAAATTGAAATAATTAATGCACAAATGCCGAAATCGAATTTGTTTAACATCTGATTGCTAGACTGCTTATATTGCTAAGGGGTATATTTGTGTGACTACTCACTATGTTGATAACAACAAGAAGTTGAATAGCAAAATTCTTGCTTTATGTAAAACGGAGCCCCAATATATCAAGTTTGATTTGGCTGAAAAAATATATGATTGCTTGAAAGATTGAGGAATAGATAGAAAAATCTTTTCAATTTCTTTGGACAATGCTAGTGCCAATGACAATATATAAGACATATTGATTCAACGATTGTTTGCAAAATAGGTTGTTGTGTGAGGTTGAATTTTCTCATGTGAGATGTAGTGCCCATATCTTGAATCTTAGTTCAAGAGAGCTTAAATGTGGCTAGTGGTGCTTTGCACAAGATTAGAGAGAACATCCAAAAAGTGAAAGCATCGGAGGCAAGAAAGATAATCTTTGAGAAATGTGTTGATGAAGTTAGAGGTATTGACACCAAGGTGGGTTTGAGATGGAATGTTTCCACTAGATTGAATTATACATTTGTTATGCTTGAAAGTGAATTCAAGTATTGTTGTGCTTTTCAACTTCCCTTTGCATGTAAAAACTTTAAATATTGTCCATCAAATGATGAGTGAAGAAGGGGTGAGAAAATGTGTGAATTATTGAGGCCATTTTACTTGAAAACTAATTTGATTTCGGGTACATCTTATCTGACTTCCAAATTGTACTTCATGAAAGTATGAAAAATTGAATGTTTGTTGAGGAATAATGCCAAAAGTGATGATCCAGTAATTAAAGATATGACTGAAAGGATAATTGTTTAGTTTAACAATTATTGGAATGATTATAATGTCATTCTTGCAATTGGGCTTTTCTTGATCTACGGATGAAATTTGATACGCTACGATTTTGCTATTTCAAACTCAATTATTCTAATTGTCAAGAAAAGTTTGATTGAATCGAGCAAGGTATACAATTTTTTTTAAAAAATATGTAAAAGAAAACTCAAGTGAATCGAGTGCATCAAGTTCTCAACAAGTGACTCCAATGCGACAAGTTTCCAATACAGTGGAAGAGCAATCTATGGATGCATTTCATGTAAGTTTGTCATTATTTCAAGAATAAACTTTGTCTCATTAGTATTAAAATTTTCAAGTTCGTCATTATTTTTCATTTAATCTTTCTTTTCTTTCAATTTTTTTTAATGATATAGGAATATATCAATTATGTGAGCCAAAATGTTATGTTACTAGCAAGTTTGAATTGGATCTTTATTTAGATGAGGTACAACTTGAACCAACATTTTATGAGAAATTAGATGTGTTGAAGTATTGGAAAGATCACCAACAACGTTATCCAAACTTCTCAAGGATGACATGCGATGTGTTGAGCATCCCAATAACTATACTTGCTAGTGAGTTTGCTTTTAGTATTGGTGCTTGTGTGCTTAACAAATAACGTTGTTGCCTTCTTCCCAGCAATGTTCAAGCACTTATTTCAACCTTTAATTGGTTAAATGACTTTAATCATTCAGGGAATATTTATATACTATAATGACTTTATTGTCTTGAATTTTTAATTTGATTTTAATTGTTATACTTCTCAAGAAACATTCATTTTTATTTTTAATTTGTTTGTTTTGTATTGTGTAAATAAAGATAATGAAGATGATAAAGTTAATATCGATTTGTCAAACCATGACTCCCATATTGTTTGCGGACTTGGAGTTCAAAACATTGATGGTTGAGATTTGAGGAATTGAAAGCTTGACACCTGGGACTTTTATGTTTATTTTAAATTAGAGATGAATATTGAACATGTTTGATAGCTTTTGCTATTCAAGTTTGAATTATTGTTGGTTAAGGTTGGATTCTAACGCAACTTGATAACTATTGTCATACTTTTAAGTATTTTATCGGTGATGAAACTTATTTATTAGTTTTTGATTTTAGTTTATTTTTCTATATTGTTTTGATTTTTTTTTTGTTTTTGCTATATGTTTTTATTTTTTTTTATTTTTTTTATTTTTTCTTGCTTTTCCTATTTTTTATATTTTTTTTAAATTTAGGTAAGATAACTTATTTTAACCCATCAACCCATCAAAAATCATTTGAGTTGATCAAAATTTGACTTGCCATTTAAGTAGGCTTGGACAATTTTAAAAGCTCTACTATTTGTGCCGCGCAGGGTCGAAAGGCACGTGTGAGGAGGTTTCTTCCCAATTTCCATTTCCTTTTTGTTTCTTTTTTGGTGAATGGGTTCCTCCCAGATTCTATGAGCAGGGTTTTCTGTAGAATATCTGACCCAATTCGGAACCTCCGTAAAAAAAAAAAAAAATACGGAACCTCCGTGTTCTTCCAAGTTCCAAGCACGAAAGAGTCTAAAAAATAAAAAGTACAAAGCACGAAAGCTAAACCCTAACCCTAATCCAAACCCAACACCACTTGTATCCAATCATGGCCACCGACGGCCACGACAACCGTCACAGGCACCGCCGATCCTCCTCTCCGGAGGACGCTGAGATATCCTCGAAGAGCCACAAGCACCGCCACCACCATCGCCACCACCACCGCCACGGAAGCAGAAACCGCGACGAAAAAAGCCAATGCGACGGAGAAGCCGTTCCCGCGGTTCCTTCTCCGACTCCCACTCCTAATTCTGCTCCGAACCGTCTCATGCCCGATAACGATGTCGAGGAGGGGGAGATTCTCGAAGAAGAAGATGGCGAGGTTGGGAAAAAGCCGACTGCATCTGATGCCGAGCCTGGTGAAATTGAGGTGAACAAAGATCGAGATGTTCGATCTGATAAGGCAAATATGGTATGTTAGATCGTAATTTTACGGAATTTGTTTGCCTTTCTTTCGCGTTGATAGTTGCCGAGGAAGTAGTAGCCATTGGTTTTGTAATCGAGTTGCCAAGAAAGTAGTGCATTAGGTATTTCAATTTATCTCACTTTTCTCGTTGACCAAACAGAGAACAGTGATTCTGTAATTTTTGTATTGTATAATGGATTTTCTTTTTAATTCGTGAGATCTTGGTAGAGTACCCTGTCAGTGTCCCATATATATGTAAGAATCTGCTTGCACTACACGAGCGTGTGTGAATTGCAAAAGAAGTCTCTCTAGGCGTTTCAGTGAAGAATGGTGGCTTTACAGTTAATTTGTAAGAGCTGGTTACGTGTCTTTCTATTTATTTTTGCCTATGGACTGATATGAATGCTTTGTTTGGTTTATTTATCATTGCCATTATGCTCTTAATTACTTCTTTGTGTTGTGCAGGGACTTCATGCTAAAAATTTGAAAACTAGAACTGAGGGCATTAGTGATGAAAAATTTATTAGTCCAGCATTTGATGGAGAAGATGGGACATGTCGTCGGAGTCATGTTAGCCGCAGAATGCATGAAGATGATGGTTCTCCTAATTATTCAAGTGCAGACCCTCAAAATGGAAAGGACGCAAGAGCTAGTGCAGATGGTATGGGCAATGGGCATTTGGATCCTATAGCTTCTAAAGGGTATAAGAAGAATAATGGAGAACTTGGATGTTTAAAAGAAAATGAGAAACTAAAAGGTGACTTTGATGATGAAGATCTGGAGGTTTTTGGAGGGAAAGTAAATTCTCATAGGAATTCAACCTCTGAAAGTGGAGGAGAGAAATATAGAATGTCAGGACATTCGCCTTCTCATGATAGATATAGAAGTCGATCAAGATCAAGTGGTCATACTAGGGACAGGTCTCATTCTCGTAGTATAGTAGAAGAATATAGAAGGCACTCTGGTGAACAAGGGGAACCTTCATATGCTAGTAGACTGAAGACTGACTATGACCTTGATGATGAAAGAATAGTGCCAAGCAGAAGGGAGCTTGGTCATAGCAGTAGAGATTTGGTGGTGGATGAGAAAAGGGAACACAGTGCCAGGTATCACAGTCGGGAGACCCAAGATAGGGATAGGAGTAAGGACAGGGATGTTGATAGGGACTTAGAGAGGGAAAAGGAACGAGAGAGGAGAAGGAATAGAGAGGTCGACTGGTTGTGTAGAAGGGAAAAAGAACGTGAAAGGAGCCATGAGAGGCATAGAAGGGATGTAGAAAGAGATAGGAGCAGAGAATGGGAGGATGATAGGGATAGGAGAAGAGAAAAGGAAAGAGATAGGAGCTGGGAGACAGTGTATGAGAGGGATAGGAGAAGGGAGAAGGAAAGAGATAGAAATAGGGACAGAACAAGGGGTGGTGAGAGAGATAGAGACTGGGAGAGTGAACGGGATGATAAGAATCGGGAAAGGGATAAAATTAAGGAGAGGGATAGGCGAGATGGTAGAAAAAGGCACAAGGATAGAGACATTGTGAATGGTAAGGATAAGCATCTGCGTCATGAGGATGGTTATGACAGTCGAGATAGATATAGAAGGCATTCAAGACATGAAGAAACAGATTGCCACCGGGAAAGAAAAAGAAATTCTGAGTCTGTAAAGGTTTATAACTCTATGGGCAGTACCTTGGTAGATGATGAAAATAAACTAGAGAGGTATTTAATTATCTATAAAATTCTCTTACCAGTATGAGTCTTCTGTATGCATTTCTTGTTCTTTTTCAAATAATTTACTTTGTTTTTTTATTTGATTTGATTTGATTTGATTTATATTGATTGCAGAGGTGAGGATGAACAAGATGACTTAGATGAGAAGGTTACATTACAATTACCTGATCAAGAAGAGGAAGATCTCAACAGGATTAAAGAGGAGAGTAGAAGGAGAAGGGAAGCAATCTTAGAGAAATACAAGCAGCATCAGCAGCAGCAGGTAGAACAAACTACTGAAAATGAAGGGAAAGGTATTCTTTTTTCTTTATCATCATTTTTTGTTCTTTATAGGTTTGAGTGTACTAACTGGCATTAGTTAAGATAACCTTTTGGAAAGTTAAAAATCTCTCCTGTATTATAGCTTGCAGCATAGTAGTTGCCTTTGTCTAGGATGCATTTGCTAAGAATTTGATTTTCAAATTATTCTTCTGTATGTTAGATCATATATCAAGAATGCCTTTATTTTGAAACTGAAATTCTAAAGCATCTTCCATGAAGTTGCATATGTGGATTGTAAAATATTTTGATCCAATTGTTGACTCCTGAACTATGTCTCCTCTTCTTGATGGAAGAGGAGTTGCCATTGGGATCCAAACCCATTCCCAATGGTATACACAATTTTATGGTTTACATTTTGAGTCACGTGCTTTGTACTGGTCTTCTTGTCTGCTTTCATTTTATACATGCAATGTTATGTGCTGTTCATTCATGGGGAAAATTATTGATGGGAAGAATTTTAGCTTCTCTTCTGGCTAGAATCCGGCTCACAACATCAATAATTATGGCTTCTACTTTTGAGTTGCTCAAGAAATAAGTAATTGGTTTATGTTTGGAGGGAGTTTGATGCATTTCAACCGTGCATGTTGTGGAAAGGTTTCTGTTCATGCTAGAAAGTTTCTGTGCAACTGTTATCAGTTAGTATGGGGATTTTCTTTTGATTGAGATAGCATAAAAATTATGGTACTGTTATTCTTAGTATGTTTCTGTGTATGTTAAACGTTGAAAAATGTGAAGAGAGCTGTCTATTCATATATCTTAAATTGAGCTGGACCTAGTGAAGTTTGGTGTCTGATTCTCTTCTATTATTCTTTATCTTTTTGTTAATCATGTATTGTAGATTGTCTGATATGTTCTTCATATGAAATTACAGTTTATTTTTATTTGTGTCTTTTCCTTTTGTCACTTCTTTGTTTTTTGGTTTCTATTGATTTTTTTTTTTTTTAACTTTTTAGTGTTTGAACAACATTTTATCTAGTTTTCCATAGATATTGAGCATATGAGTGAGTGAAATAATGATAATAGGGTCAGACCTGATGTATATACCATTTAAAATGTATGAGTCCATTTTTCTGTGTAATAGACAAGAATATTGTTATAATGACACTGAAGATTGACAGATACATAAAAATACTTCTATGTTGGATTGAATTACTTGTGAGTTTATTATTGTTCCAACCCCCCCTTTACCGTGCCACTTTTAATAACTTTCTAATGCATAATTTTTGAACTATGATTAGACAAGCAAACTGTGAAGATTCCTCCTGCCATTCCTGAAGTTCTCAATGGTCAGAACAATGATGTTGATGATGCAGAAACATCATTTTCTGTTGGGAAATCTCCTCCAGAAAATGGGAATGTAGCTTTTGATAAGATCTCTGGTGCTGGGGGTCTGGGAGAGGGTACTCCTAAGGTTTGTACTTAAAATTAGTTTATACTTTAAAGAAAATGTTATAACTCATAATTAAGTAGATTTATTTATACTTTTTTATATCTTTCTGGTTTTGAAACAACTTTATAACATTTACAGAGTGAGAGATCAGATGACAAGTTTTGTGATGATATATTTGGTGAGACACCAACTGGAGTTCGGAAATTGGTAAGTGTTTTGTTAAATCCATTCTAATTATGAATGGCAGAAGCTGTTCTGTGTTTACTCAATTGGATAAGTTGCTGAGTTTGTAGTAAGTCATGATATCATTTTGGTTTAAGGATAAATCTTATAAATCTTGGATAGTTGTTTATAGGAAGCCCGTCTCCCATCTCCCACCTACTGTGTTCTTTTCACTGTTATAATTTTCCCTTTCTCTCTGCCTACTCAAAGTTTGCTTTGGTATAATTCCCACAATATCTCTCTCTCCTCTAAATCCAATCTAAGTGGCAATAATAATTGTCGTACCTATAGTGCAATGGGTGATTTTTACTGCTGGGTTCTAATCTAGCTTAACCAACTTATCTAGCAACTACTGTTTACAGTTATTTGCTTTTATTATATTTTTCTTCAGCTTTTTTTATGCTTGACTTTAGTTGTTAAGCTATTCCTTGTTTATTTTGTTTGGGGTTGAACTTTTATGTTTGTTTTCTTTGTATATTAAGATTTCCTCCCTTCTTTGCAGGGAAAAGAAGATGGTTTACGGATTGAGAGGGGTGGCTTACATGACAATTGGGATGATGCAGAGGGGTATTATAGTAAGTTATTCATTTGATTGTTTCTAGCTATTTTGATCATTCTCTTTTGATTGTTGCCTTGAGGCTTGACTAATTTTTTTGGCCTTGTGTTTGCCATGCCTTGGTCAGAACACTATTAGTTGGGTTTTGGAACTTTGCTTATTGGGGATGCATCCTTCTTTTTAAGTTTTTGAAAGTTGTTGAAAACATAAATGCTGATTCTTTTTTCTTCTAATTCGAATGCCTGAACATTTGTTTTTGGGCCTTGGCCCTCTTTTCCTCCTAAAAAAAAGGCCCTGAACAAGCATTTTTAATTGTTAATTTGTTACTGATATGGTGAAATTTAAGATTCAAAAGTCAGCCTTATGCTTAACATTTGACAACCATGTATTTTTACACATCTTTAGTAACAATTTCTATATTGAAGAATTTCCAATTTTACAGTGGATCTTTTGGGGTATACCTGTCAGTACGAAGTGGAAAATCTCTTGGGGCAAAAGAATTACTGTTAGATTTCTGTTTTCTGTTCGGTGTTATATTGTTATATTGCTATGTGATTTTCCAGGCTATCGATTTGGTGAAATACTTGATGGCCGATATGAAGTCACCGCCGCTCATGGAAGGGGTGTCTTTTCAACAGTTGTTCGGGCAAAGAATCTTAAAGATGGTAATGGAGAACCCGAAGAAGTAGCTATAAAAATTATTCGTAATAATGACACTATGTAAGCAGTCTTGATTTCCTGGGTATCCTCATTAAAATTTCTGCTTTTAGCTTGGGCCTCTTTTACTCACTGTTATGTCTCTAATGTGGCACAGGTACAAGGCTGGTATGGATGAGTTAGTCATATTAAAGAAATTAGTAGGTGCTGATCCAGATGATAAGCGTCATTGTGTTCGTTTCCTTTCAAGTTTTAAGTACAGGAATCACCTTTGTTTAGTTTTTGAATCTCTTCATATGAATCTGCGTGAGGTTTTGAAGAAGTTTGGTCGCAATATTGGCCTTAGGCTAACTGCAGTGAGAGCATACGCAAAACAACTTTTTATTGGACTGAAGCATCTCCGGAACTGTGGTGTTCTCCATTGTGATATAAAGCCAGATAATATGTTGGTATGCCTAAAATACTGTTTTATGGTTAGATTGTTTCTTTTCAAAGGAATATTAATTTTATTGGTTGGTTTTTTTCTTCTCAAGATGAAATATCCATTTTCTTCTTTCTTATTTTTTTTATCCAATTTCCTCTTTTGACCAGGTGAATGAGGCTAAAAATGTGTTGAAGCTTTGTGACTTTGGTAATGCCATGTTTGCTGGTAAAAATGAAGTTACACCATATCTTGTGAGTCGCTTTTATCGTGCCCCTGAAATAAGTAAGTTTCATACACAGTACTTAAATTTTCATATTCCTAAGTCCTAACCAATTTTTTCTTGTTGAATATCTTATGGTTGCTAACTGTTGGGCTTTTGAATTTATCTATGCAGTACTTGGCTTGCCCTATGATCATCCATTAGATATGTGGTCAGTAGGTTGTTGTTTGTATGAACTCTATACAGGGAAGGTTCTTTTTCCAGGCTCTACAAACAATGACATGCTACGGCTTCACATGGAATTGAAGGGCCCTTTTCCGAAGAAGATGCTACGAAAGGTAAACATTTATTTATTTTTAATTGTTTCTCATGAGTGTTTTGCCACTCCGAGCTTTGAAAATTAATTGTTTTAATGTTTGATACAGTAGGTTTGTTTTTGTACTCTTTACATTTTTTTCCTCTGTTGCGGCTTCAGTTACTAAATTTTTCCTCTTATGTGGTCTGTATCTTCAATTGTATATGTGGTGTGTTTCTAATGATATCTAGTTATTCATATAATCGTGTTTGCAGGGAGCATTTGCTGAACAGCATTTTGATCAGGACCTGAATTTTCTTGCTACAGAGGAGGACCCTGTCACGAAAAAGGTGAGCTAGACTGTGGTATTGTATTTCTAATTTGATTCTGTTGTCCTTGTTAGATTGAATGAATGAATTTTGAAGTGTGTTAATAATGGGTGGTTATTTTATTTTTCAGACCATTAAGCGGATGATTGTCAACATAAAGCCAAAAGATATTGGAACAATCATCACTGGCTCTCCTGGGGAGGATCCAAAAATGTTAGTCAACTTTAAGGATCTTCTGGAAAAAGTTTTTGTCTTGGATCCAGACAAGAGATTGACAGTCTCACAAGCATTGAATCACCCGTTCATCACTGGCAAGTGAATAATGTTGCTGATTTTGACTCCCGAAATGATGTTCGCTGATATTTGTACATAATGTTCCAATTCATATGAGATTCTAATCATTTGGCATTATTTATCTTCTCTGTACGGTCCAAGGGGTATCAGCACAGTTGTTGTCCTGTTGAAGTGAAAAAGGGTGATGTCTGGTCAGGCGAACACTTCACTGGCAGTTCTTTCAGTGGAATTTACTGTTTCTATTGTAAGATAACACGCCAGAGGCTGTTTCTTCCTTCTTGTGTGGCCATTGTGAAATTTAATCTTTGTTAATTTCACTTAGTTTAGTTGTTTGTACTTTGAACTTTGGTCATGCAATTAAATCCATGGAAATTTTATTTTGAGAAATTCAATTTCGTAGAAATTGTAAACTTGTGCTTCTATGATGATCCTTTGCAGAAGATAGACTGGTTACTTCTTTCTTCGCTTTTTTCTTTTATATTATGCATCTACATTGCATTGTTTTTGGTTATTTTTCTTTACCTACGTTATATCTGGTTCTCCTTTTTAGTCACTATTGCTGCCACTGTATATTTCTTTACCAAACTTGCTTGAATTTTAGAGATTCTAATTTAGTTTTTCATTCAGGAGACCTGCCACTGGTTTGAGGCATCCCTCCCGTGCTTAAATGCTTAAAAGGCACCCAGGAGAAGGTACCTTGGTTTGTTTATTGGGAGATTAATTTGACTGCACTGGAATGAATTATGATTTCCATTACAAATTTCTTCAATAAACACGTACTAACTCTATTTTGAATTATGAATTATGAATTGGGGGAATTTTAAGATGAGTTTGGATGGTCTTTTTTGAGTCTTGAGGAACTTCAATGGTCGGTGTTGCTCTCCAAGTACATGTGAGCATGTTATTTTGTATTTTAGGCAAGGTAGACTTGTTAGGCCATTAGGGGGAATGGGTGTGGGGATGGTTTGGTATAACTAAGTGGTGCTTTTTCTGCTTTGTGGGTGTTCCTTGCTGTCATGGCTCGAGTCAGGCTGTATATAGATATTGTTTGTTAAATTTATATTTTAGCTTCTTTCCATCAAGCAGTTTGAATTGTTTTTTCATTTATTTTCTTAAATTTTCCTATATTGCATATCCTAATTCCTAATGAAATTGCATTGCATCTTATTCATGGGTGGTCACTATGGAGGCATTTACATTGGAGGTGTTTGGCTGTATTCTTGAAGCGAATTCGTAACCCAGTGAGTAATTTGATTCAGAAACTTTTGTTTTGTTAAGCTTGTGGTACGGGTTTAAGTTGATGCTGCTTTTATTTAACTGAAGTTTCAGGGTTTTGATTTGGTGTTTGCCTTTTTAGGTACCATACTTTGGTCCTGCAATTTTTGTAAGTATGTTTAAGTCTAATTCCTTTCTCATCTTTGTCTGATTTGATGGTCCATGGAGTCCAGTTTCCTATAATGATCACTCCAAGTTATCATTTTTTATGTTGATATTTTACAGTTTCCCAAATTTGATTTATTGCAAGTTCGTAACTGTTTCATTAAATTTTCCAGCAGTGTTTCTGATGGTGAATGTCCGTGGTGTTTAAAACAATTTGACTATAGTTTTCTAAGCCTATGTTGTTACTTCTAACTTCTAAGCATGGTGTTCTTGGCTATGTCTTCCCTTGTGTGTTTTCCTGAACTCCTAATTGAATCTTATCAACTTGCTTTTTGGTCAGTAGCTTACTTTTGTCTTGACATGTGTTGGTGAGCTTGTCAATTCAATGTTTTATTTTAGAGGATAGAGTAGTTTTAAAAACTACCCTCTAGTTGTAATTGGAAACTTTTTGTAACTGGACATTTTACCTTTAGGTGTGGCTAGTTTCTATGTTAGATTCTGAGTAAATCTCTTTCACTTTCCTTGATGTATGTCATCATTTGCCTTATTTAATATCCTGATCTTTTCTTATTTTTGAAAATAATCTCTTCTGTTGCTTAATGGCGTGTAGTTAAAGCACATGTTTGGTTTTGCTAAGTTTTAGACGAAAATAGCTTTTTAGCCTAAAGCTCTCTCTGCGATCAGAAGCTTTTCTGAACACAAGATAAGCTAATCAAAACACATATTAACTTTGCAAGTAGAAAGGGAAAAACCTTTTTTCACACAGATTTTATCTGGTATATGTTCTAAAATATTGTATATAGGTTCATAAGTTAACTGAATGTGCTTCAGTATTAATCTAGATTCCCACAGTTCCAATGTTTGTTGGCAAGAAATGCTGCAAGAGTGATCCTTCTTGGTGAGCAGTAATTGAGACATCTACTAGAGATGAACCTACAGAATAATGAAATAAATTTATTTAATGGCAGTTACTTAAATATGAATGAGAGGGAGAAGGGGCACCAGTTGAATCCCCTTTCAATTTCCTCTTTTAGGAATTGCTACCTCCACCTGCTGCTCTTCTCTTTTTGGATTATGACTGGCTTCCCCACAGATTTTGGTGTTGCAAATTTAGATTTTGGCTCAATGAACTAGAATATTTTCTCGCATGTTTATCCTTTGTAAGTTTCTTTTTATTACTGCATGTAATTATGACAAGAATGTATGGCAGTGATCCCACTTGAATAAACATTTTTTCAATAAATGGTTCTAATTCTAGTTTCATCTGTTAGTTGTGATATTTCCTTTGGTTGATGTGTGGAGTATTTAGGCTAATTGATCCACTGCTTTTCTTAGTATACAAAGTTAAACTCAGGATCCTACTAAGGATTTTTGAGGGGTTGACCATGGGATCAAATTGAGGATCAGAAGGTTCTACAAATAATATAGAAGTGTTTAAAATATATAACAAAATCAGTAAAATAATGAAAACATAATATCTTGCAATATGTCGTGAACTTGAGATAACATGCCTAATAAATCCTTTTTTTGGAGACTTTCCAACGAGAAAATTAATGCATAAATAAAGACCAGATTTGATAAGATTTAGCCATTGGTGGCTATTTTTCTTGGATTCTGGGATTGGGGGGATATAGATTTTATCATTTCGTTTACTGTAACTTCATTAAAATCGAGTTACTTTTGCTAGGCCATCTAATTTTCGTGGATTAAAATATTTATTGAACTGTCCGTAAATAAAAAATTTCAGCAAATAAAAATTTGGCAGTATCAGTCGGATCCCAGACAATTGTGTGATCTTAGCAGTACTATAGTTATCATACAGTGATCCCACTTGATTCTGATTCTATGCCCGATCTAGATTGCTAGTGTATTGTAGGATTTTCTGGATCTAAATTTTAATGACCTTAATAGTATATTATCTCTATTTTATTCTTAAGCCTTTACTTTAGAAATAAAAATGGATGTTTTTAGGCTGAATGGCACAGATACACCTTGAAAATGTGTATTATCTCTGCTTTTTCTTGTGCTTCATCTTATATGGAACCTTGTCTACTTTCCCATGAGAACTTGAGCTTTTATTAATTGTTTTTGAATTCTTGATTTTAAACTTCAAATATGCCAATTAGTGTTTATGGTTAACGGAAATCCCTGAATAGAGCTAGGGTAGGGCGTAGAGTGACTCTTACTGAGCCATTTTAAAGGAAATTGATATTCAAGTGCCTCATCTTGATAATACATTGTTTATGTTAAATTTATCATTTCTGATTCTGAGTGTGAAGCAAATCATATCTAGTGTCTCAAATCTCTTTATTGATGGGATAACTTGGTAACTTAAAGAAAATAAGGAAATTATTTTGGTTGTTTTTTGAAGTTTTAAGTTGGGGATAAAGGGAGGCTTGAAATAATGGGGTCATTTATTATGAGCCCAAATGACCCCATACATGCAGTTGGGAAATTCATATTTTATTTGTAGGCATGCACCAACAACCTATGTAGAACCAAATTTTATTTAGGGGTTTTTTTCCCCCTTTCTTGGTATAATAATGGTGCAAAGGCCCCAGGCCCCAGGTCCAAAGAAAAAAAAAATTAAGCTAAAAGCCTAAAACATAGTGGGGCAAAGTTATCCCCCTATCAACGGTAATCAAACTGAAAGAAGCTTCATCAAGAGAGTTTAGAGTGAGATTAGCCAATCTATCAGCTATAATATATATTGCTTTGCACTAAGCAACTCTGGTGGTCCAGTCTCTAGCACTCTCTTCATGAAAAATTCTCAACCTGTACTAGTTACCTCTAGGCTTCTTAGTGGTGAGCACCTGAACCGACCAACGCTTTGGAGTCATTCTCTAACGAGAAACTCCTAGGAAGCTGAAGACAGAGCACCTTGAAACTCTGCACTAAAGGATTTCTGCTGGCTGATATTCATCTGATGCTATGATTCTGCTCTCCCGGATTCCTTTAAAAGTCTGTTTTGTAACTTCCTGTAAAACCAATAGATCACTTCCCGAAATCAACATTGTGTATATGTGTACATATTCAATGAAGACAATGGTTTGACTTGTTGGGAACAAGATATTTAATTAGATTTAAATATTTTATGATCTGTGTGTGTGTGTGTGCGCGCGCGCGCGTGCAGTAATGCAAAGGATTTGAATCCTATCATTACCTAATACCTGAGCAGTGGGGTTGGGCATAGATAAACATCCTTTCGTGAAGAATAACTTCAACCTTGGGTTGCTGAAGGCTGTAGTTGTGACATCCTCAACAAAGCCTATGATCTTTTGTCTCAGATTCTCCACTCTATGAAGCCCTCTGAAAAAGGCTATTTCATGTCGTTTCCACACAAGCTAACAACTGGTTAGCACCCAAACACAAGAATGTGTGTGTATGTATCATATGAACAAAGGTTGATTAGACTAAGAAATATGGAAAATAAAAATACAATAAAAGGTCTGAGAGTGAAGGAAAGGGAAACACTAGTGAGCTACCTCTGACGAAGTTGATTGTTGAAGTGAAGGAGGATAGAGAATATGATCAAGGAAAGTAAGAGGGAGACAACCAGCATAGTTTGTAAAGCATGTGGACAATTGCTGTCTATTGAACCAATAAATTTGACTTGCAGTTGCAGATTGAAGCTGCAGAGGAGGCATTGTGTCTGAATGGATGCTGTGAGGTGAAAATTACAGGGAATCATGTATATGCTCTTCTCTGATGTTTCTGTATCCTGTTTGGTTTGTTGGTGTAGAACTGTAGTGGTTCTACTGAGTTGAGTGCTTTATGCCAGTCTTGTTGGAAGGGGGAGGTATCATAAGCACTTTCTAAGTGGTTTAACTAGCTGACACAGTATTAGTGATATGTTAGTTGAATCATGAAAATACTCAACTGTTTTGGTCACTTCTCTAACATATCATATAATACTGTGGGAGCTAGTGATACATACACACTCATTCTTGTGTTTGGGTGTAATTTGGTCACTTCTCTAACATATATGAATCATAACAGTATTAGTGATATGTTAGTTGACAGTATTATTGCTTATTTCATAACCTATTTACTGTGGGAGCCAGTGAGCTGCCATTCCTGAAAGGTGTAATTATGGAAACTCTGTTCTTGAAACTATGTTTCTAGTGCCGGAATGGTGGTTGTGTTGCTGCTGCTGTGGTTATGCCGTTAACGACCACGATAAGTGATCATGAGTATTCATTTAGCCGTTCTCTTCCCTTTAAAGTAGTTCTGTTTTGAGCTGGTTGGGGCTGACCCGCTGATCTTTATTACAAACTGGCAGCGCATTCAGCTTCTTAATTTAGATTCCCCTTGCATGTTGCTATTGATTGCAATCATTTAGATGTATGCAGTGTACGAAGGTTAGATGAGGTCCCAAAGTGAATTAATTTTCCTAAGCTACTAAAGTGAACTAACGTTCTAAACAGGTGCACCGTGCATAATCAATATAATCATAGCCATAGATTGTTTACATAGTAATGTGAACATCGATAACTATCGTAGTCTTGTGTTGAAATGGTATTCTTTTTTTTAACTTTGTATTGCTAGATATTTTAACTGTTTTGGTGAATGTGTTGTGCATAACGGATTACTAACATTAAATTTCATGATCTTATACTTGAAGGCTAACTCTACATAAATACTGTCAAATTTGTTTCTCAATTTATTTGGTTTTTGTTTTATTGAACAATACTTTTTTTTTACGAGAGAAAAAAGATTCATTGAGAACGAAGTTTAATGGTACTTATAAATATATAAAAAAAACTCAAATTTAAAAAGAATAAGAAACATATATTTTATACATTGAACTAATGAATGGTATATACTTTTGTTTTTTGTCTTGAGATTTGGAGATTAACATGAAAAATATTTCAAATTGAAGAATGTATTACATTTCTTTTCATATTATTGTTTTATTGTTATTGGCAAAGTAAAATTTTTCAAACCTATAAATAACATGGCATTATAATAACAGTTGCATGATAAATTGAACGATAAAAAAGCTTATTTTGTTCACATCCTTTGAAGGTATAAGATTCTATAACTATTTGGTGGAATATTTTTATAATCTAAAAACAGGTAAAAGAATAATATGTGAAAGCTGATTTTGTTGATTGAAGGTGATTATATTTTCATACTCACTTCTAATTTGAATAAATCATATTTTTTTATCCATTATCTATTATATTTTGCATGTAACTTTCAATAATAATTTTAATTCTCATTGCAAGTAGTAAGTGTTGGATTTAATTTTATTAGTCTTTGGTGTTATGAACAATCAAGAAGTGAAATAAATCTAGTTGATAGTTAAAACATTTATTTATAGTATGTGAATAAATTTTGTATTAATTTATTTTTGTCTTATATTTATTGATTAGACTTACTCTTGAAATTTTTTGTTCTACAGTTGCGCGTAGGCTTAAATTTGGAATTTCCAAAATTAATTATATACATTGCCTTCAAACAAGTATTTATCTAATTCAGTTTGTAAAATCTTAGTCAAATATATTTATTTTGTATTATTATGTATTACTGCATTTGATTTATTAATCCTTTTTTCAGGTTGGCTATGTTTTGAAGGTCAGACATACGTAAATGGTCAGTAAATGAGCTCTAGAATTATTATAATAAATAATGCTATTGTTAATTTTATAGGATTTTAAATGATATTACTTAACTGCAACTGTTGTTCAATTTTTTATGTAGTTATTTTGCTCCTTTATCTAATTTGTAAAACTTAGTTGATATTAGTTACGAAAAGTGCTATATAGCTTGAAGAGTACTACTATCTTTGTCTGAGTACTGTTTTATTGTTATTGGCAAAGTAATTTTTTTTTTAAAAAAAAAATGTTTGATTTTGATGAGTTGTCTTTGTAAGTGGCCCATAGAGGTTTTATTCAGAGCTTAAAAATGGATTAGACATCATTATCATTGTCGGAAACAACATTTGGCTAACCTAAACACATGACGAGGACGAGTAAATGCTGACATTTCAAATGCGCTCAAAATTTGGAGTATCAGTTATAGAATTAACATGGTATTTTGTTCTACTTCATGAGGGATTAACATGGTATATAGCTTGAAGAGTACTACTATCTTTGTCTGAGTACTGTTTTATTGTTATTGGCAAAGTAAATTTTTTTTTTTTAAAAAAATGTTTGATTTTGATGAGTTGTCTTTGTAAGTGGCCCATAGAGGTTTTATTCAGAGCTTAAAAATGGATTAGACATCATTATCATTGTCGGAAACATTTGGCTAACCTAAACACATGACGAGGACGAGTAAATGCTGACATTTCAAATGCGCTCAAAATTTGGAGTATCAGTTATAGAATTAACATGGTATTTTGTTCTACTTCATGAGGGATTAAATAAATCGGTTGGATGTTGTAGACAGACTATCCTTGTTTGGTAGCTTTGATATTTTACCAATAAATAATTTTTTTCCAATCTCTGGTTTACAATCAGTACTTTCTGTTAGGATAATATATATTCACTTTATTAAGGTACAGTCTTTAACTTATTTTTTAAGTATATTTCTTTTATCATTTAATTCTCTGTAGTTTAGTTTTAAGTGAAAATTTACTTTTCAATATAAATCAAATGAAAGTGAACATCAAAATAGGTAGAGTGGGTTCAAATTTCATGGGTCTTAAGTGATGACAATTTTGTTTTTGTTGGTAACAGTAGGGTTTCGTGGAATGCGTGTGCCATACATTCTGTTCGATTTAAATGGATATAAGTAATGCTTTTACTAAAAATTAAACTATATGTCAGGGTTAACTGTTAACAAAAAAATGTGGGTACTGGGTAAGTTATTCAAGAATTATACTTTATAGGGATAAAATATATTTTACCCTCTTATAATTAAGGAATGGATTATTATGTTGCTTTTCTGTTTTTATTTTTAGATATATTTTGATTTATAATTATAAAAATGACATTTTTTATTTTATTTATTATTTTCAAAATTATATGAAAGAAATAGTAAAAATATTTTATTTTTATGTAAAAATGAGAATTAATAATTTATTAATTTTATTTTCATAAGCTTTAATTAACAGTTCAAGAAATAAGCTCAAAACAGCTTATATGAATTTTAAAAGCGGTTTTGATAAACTCATTCGGATAATACTAAAATGCTTCATAAGTACATATTTCAATAAAGAAGTCCAAAATTCCAAATAAACTGAAAATATGTGCCTCTAAATGGGGCTTTTATATCAAATAATATGGAGGTCCATAATATGGATATAAGTCATACACATAACCACTCACAGGGTTTAAAGTAATACTAAATAAATAAATAATAAACTCCAATGTTGATATAAAATTAAATTTAATCCTAATGATTAATTAAAATATTTATTTATTATTTGTTTGTGTATCACGTGGTTAAAAAATATATATTGTAATTATTACCATTATTATTTTTATATGGAGCTTGAATATGAATGATATTAGTAAAAGCAACTTTAAATTTAATTTTCTCGAAAAGCAAATACATGCTTCTTTAATTTCTATATGCAATTAGCCTAGAAACAAAAAGCCTAAAATAAAAAGCAGAAAAAAAAAATGCACGACATTAAAACTCCGTCCCCATCAGAAACGGGTCTCTGCCGACGTTCGAGTCCCTCAGTAACAGCCAAACGAGCCTCTGGGCGATACTGTCAGCTTTCCAAGATCTAGACACAAATTCATCACTTTCCTACGTTATTGAAAGGGATCGTTTGATTGGAAGGTTCCAGATTTAAAGGGATTGTTTGATTGTTATTGAAACAGGTGATGATTTTGTTTCCATTTTCCTTGAATTCAATCTTCTCTCTCAGTTTAATAATATTTGAAAAGTGTTTTTTACACACCATTTTATTAGTACTTAACCTTACACCTTTCTTGTTTAGGTAAAAAAATAGTGTGTGTATTGAAACATGTACTTCTATTATTTTATTCTTAAAAGGAAGAGATATAATAAAAAATAATATGCAAATAACATGGTTAATTACATTTAGTTCACATATTCTGTGCGTGACAAATTAGTCAACAAGGAGGCAAAAAAACCCTTTTGGAAACATAACGCGTGTGGGAAGCTTAGTAAGATTTCGAAGATTCTCACTTTTTTTCTTTTTATATATATATTAAATTATTTTCCTCAATTACATAACATTGCTTAGAAAATCCACAAACAAAAAGATAATATGTTCATGATTAGTTGGCTGCATATAAGGTGGATCACCTGGTCAATAAACCATCGGTGGACCACTTGTTTAGAGTCATTGATTTGATATGAAAATAGATTAATGATTGTGAGTGAATACTTGCAACTTGTGTAATAGCTAAATATATGAAGTATATATTGATTATTGCAAAATGATCCTTACCATCCTCCACCTCTCTTTTAACCAAGACTCTGGTTGCTTTGTCGTCGGCATTGAAGATTGAGAGGAATCAAATTTGTGAATAGCAATGTAGATTAGAGGTTGTAGTTTCTCTTTATGAAGCTCTCAGTTTCTTCCACCTTCTCAGTCTCTCTTTGAATTCGCAACAAGAAAGTCCCCTAGAATCGAAGTTTCACGCAGGAGTGCTCGACAATGGTGGTTTCCTAGCTGATAGGGTTCAAGTTTCCTTGTTTTTAGTATTGTAGTGGTTTGAAGTCATGCATAATAATCCCTAGTATTAAGGGACAAGTTATTTTCTGTTTGGACTTAGTCATGCACCACGATTCTAGAATTGTAAAGTCGTGGGCAATTATTTCTCTTTCTGTTTTGATGTAAGGCTATTTAATAGCCACTTTGGTTCTTTAATTTACAAGAAGTTCTCCCTGCATCTGAGAGTTATCGTGCTTTTGTTTCTACAAAGTTCTTTGTTATTGTACTTGGTTCTAACATTTGGTATCAGAGCTCCATCACAGGGCCTAACCAAATACTTGTACCACAGACATCAGCGTGAAGGAACAACATGATAAGTGAGAGTAACTTTGTGCAGCTTGCTATCCCATGGTTCGATGGACATTACGATCACTGGAGCATGCTTATGGAGAATTTTGTGTTCAAAAGAGTATTGGAGTTTGGTGAAAACTGGGATCTCTGCAACAGTGGAAGGGAGAGATCTCATTGAGGGACAAAAGAAGGTGATTGAGGATCAAAAGTTGAAGGACCTGAAGGCTAAGAACTATCTGTTCCAAGCCATTGATCGATCCATTTTGGAGACGATATTGGAAAAGGACACAACAAAAGATATCTTAGACTTTTTCAAAAAGAAGTACCAAGGAACAACACGAGTTAAACGTGCTCAACTCCAAGCTCTTCGCAAGGAGTTTGAAGTGTTGCACATGAAAGTTGGGGAATCGGTGAATGACTACTTTGGAAGAACTCTCATCATAACCAATAAGATGAGAATTCACAGCGAAAGGCTGGAGGATGTGGTGATCATCGAGAAGATCTTGAGATCCATGACTCCAAAGTACGACTATGTTGTATGCTCGATCTAGGAATCAAATGATTTGGATACTTTATCTATAGATGAGCTTCAAAGCAGTCTTTTGGTGCATGAACAACGGATCAACCGTCACACTGTGGATGAACAAGCCCATTAGATCACTCACGAAACTCAACAAGGAGGAAGAGGTGGTGGTAGAGGTTCTTATAGAGGAAGAGGAAGAGGTAGGGGTAAGTTTGATAAATCCACCCTAGAGTGTTATCACTATCATGAGTTGGATCATTTTCAGTGGGAATGTCCCAAAAGAGCAAGAGATACAAAGGTTAACTTTGTCGAGACCAGTGAAAAGATGCTTTTAATGGCGTATGTGGATGGCAACGAGGCTAGAAGAGATCACTTGTGGTTTCTTGACTCTGGGTATAGTAATCACATGTGTGGGAAAAAAGAGTTATTCTCACAATTTGATAACAATTTCAGAGAAAAAGTGAAGCTGGGCAATGATAAGAGTCTCACTGTGCAGGGGAAGGGCAACATTCGAATGGAGATAAATGGGATCATGTAGGTGATTACTAAAGTTTTCTTTGTGCCGACGTTGAAGAACAATTTACTAAGCATTGGTTAATTGCAAGAGAAGGGACTTGTAGTGCTCATACAACACAAAAAGTGCAATATTTATCATCCTAAAAAAGGTTTAATCATGGAAACCGAGATCGTGTGCAACAAAATGTTCGTTGTGCTTGGTCGCTGTCCACCAAAAGAGGAACATTGCTTCTCCTCTATGACCACATATCAAACTTAACTCTGGCATTGCCTTTATGGTCATCTTAGTTGGAATGGTCTCAAGGTGATCCAACAAAAGAATATGGTGGATGGATTGCCTTTGTTGAAGGCTCCTTTGAAGATTTGTGAAGACTGCTTGATAGGAAAACAACACCACGATCCTTTTCCAAAGGAAAGCACATGGAGGGCATTTGGAGTTCTTCAGTTAGTGCATGCAGACATATGTGGGCAAATAAACCCAATCTCGAACAACTAAAAAAGGTATCTCATTACCTTTATTGATGACTTTAGCAGAAAAACTTGAGTCTATTTCTTGGTTGAAAAATCAGAAGCGTTTGCTACCTTTAAATCCTACAAAGCTAGAGTTGAGAAAGGAACCAATGCATTCATAAATAGTCTTTGAACTGATCGTGGGGGAGAGTTTACATCACAAGAGTTCACTCGCTTCTGTGATGAGAATGGTATTCAAAGGCAACTAACAATTGCATATACGCCTCAACAGAACAGGGTCATAGAGAGAAAGAATCGCACTATCATGAATATGGTGCGCAACATGCTGTCAGAGAAGCAAATCCCAAAGAATTTTTGGCCTGAAGCAGTGAATTGGACAGTGCATATCTTGAACAGAAGCTCAGCACTTGCCGTGAGAAACAAGACACCAGAAGAAGCCTAGAGTGGGTTCAAGCCTTCAGTAAGTCACTTTAGAATTTTTGACTGCATTTCCCATGTTCATGTACCTAATAGCAAGAGAGTAAAGCTTGATGCCAAAAGTATGAAATGCATATTACTTGGGGTAAGTAAAGAATCCAAAGCTTATAGATTATTTGATCCTATTTCTAAAAAAATAATTATAAGTTGAGATGTGGTTTTTGAAGAAGACCAAAGGTGGAACTGGGATGATAGCCACAAGGAAACTATTTTGGCTGATTTGGAATGGGAGGAAGATGAAGATGCAGGTACAAATGAAAGCCTTAGGGAGGAAACTGAAGCAAACATCACTCCTGAAAATGAACTTCAAAACATAGGGTCTTGAAGGGGAAGAGTCTTCAAGTGATGGCAGTCCTCTTCATGGAGGACGAGTTCAAAGACCACCATGGTGGATGCAAGATTATGTAAGTGGGCAAGGCCTCTCCGATTAAGAAAATGTCGATATGGCTCATTTAGCCTTACTCTCTGACCGTGATCCCTTGACATACAAGGATGCAGTGAAGAGTAGCAAATGAAGACAGGCCATGGATGCTGAAATCGAAGCCATTGTGAAGAAGGATACATGGGAACTCACCGAGCTGCCATCTGGAGTGAAGACAATTGGAGTAAAATGGGTTTTTAAAACAAAACTCAATGAACATAGGGAAGTGGACAAATACAAGGTTCAACTCGTTGCGAAAGGGTACAGTTAACAGTATGGAGTGGATTATGCCGAGGTGTTTGCCCTAATAGCTCGTTTGGATACCATTCGAGTAGTCATCTCACTTACTGCAAAAAAAAACTAGATAATCTACCAACTAGATGTCAAATCTACGTTTCTGCATGGAAAGGTAGATGAAGTGTTTGTGGATCAACCACCAAGTTATGAACAAAAGGGACAAGAATATAAGGTATATCGACTGAAGAAGGCTTTGTATGGACTCAAACAAGCTCTCCGAGCTTGGTACAGTTGAATAGAGACCTATTTTGTTCAAGAAGGCTTTGAGAAGTGCCTTTATGAGCACACTTTGTTCTTAAAAACAGAAGATGGAGGTAAATTTTTTATTGTGTGCCATTATGTTGATGATTTTATACTTACTAGTAATGATGAGATTATGTTTGAGCACTTTAAGAAATCCATGATGGTTGAATTTGACATGACTGATCTTAGTAAGATGAGGTATTTTCTTGGAATTGAAGTTTGCAAAGGGTGGATGGTATATTCATTAGTCAACGGAAGTATGCTCAGGAGGTTTTAGAGAGATTCAATATGGACCAGTGTAATCTAGTGCACAATCCAATGGTTCTTGGCTTTAAACTTACTAGGGATGAAAATAGAGTAAGGATCGATGGAACATTTTACAAACAGATCGTGGGAAGCCTTACGTACTTGACTGCCACTCGTCTCGATTTGATGTTTATAGTAAGTTTAATTAGTAGATACATGGAATGTCCCACTGAGGCTCTTTTGCAGGTAGTGAAAAGAGTGTTAAGGTATATAAAGGGTACAGTCAGTTTTGGATTATTCTACAAGAAGGGAGGAACTAAGGAACTTGTTGGCTACACAGATAGTGACTACGCTAGTGATCAGAAAGATAGGAAGAGCACCTTTGGTTATGTTTTTATTCTGAGTTCAAGTGCAGTGTCATGGTCTTCAAAGAAACAACACGTAGTCACTCTTTCAACTACCGAAGTAGAGTTCATTGCTGCTGCATCTAGTGCTTGCCAAGCTGTGTGGCTAAGGAGGATCTTGGAGCAACTTAATCATGATCAATACAAACCAGCTGTCGTTTATTGCGATAATATCTCAGCCATTAAATTGTCAAAGAATCCAATCATGCATGGTCATAGCAAACATATTGATGTGCGTTTTCATTTTCTTCGAAATCTCATAAAAAAAGAAGTTGTTGAATTGGTGCAGTGTTCTACTCAGGAGCAAATTGCAGATATTTTGACAAAACCACTAAAGCTCAAGGTGTTCGGAAGATGCATGGTCTTATGTGTGTCTGCAAATATCCAGGGATAAACTGAATGTTGATAGCATTCAGCTTAAGGGAGGATGTTAAAGTTATTAGGATCTCCTAGCTGATAGGGTTCGGGTTTCCTTGTTTTTAGGATTGTAGTGGTTTAGAAGTCTAGGAATAATAATCCCTAGTATTAAGGGACAAGTTATTTTTTGTTTGGACTTAGTCATGCACCACTATTCTAGAACTGTAAAGTCGTGGGTAGTTATTTCGCTTTCTATTTTGATGTAAGGCTATTTAATAGCCATGTTGGTTCTTTAATTTATAAGAAGTTCTCCCTGCATCTGAGAGTTATTGTGCTTTTGTTTTTGCAAAGTTCTTTGTCATTGTACTTGGTTCTAACAAACACCAGATTTGAACCTTTCGACCCTTGCCTCTGATCTGCCATGGCTTTGCTCCTACAGTTCCTCTACAACACCAAATCTACATGTTTAACATTTACGCTCAAGAGTGCGATGGTGTGCAAAGGGGACAAGGTGGCTAACAAGCGGTTGTGACAATTCGAAGGGGTAATGGAGACGGGTGGTGTGCATGTAGGAGGATGATAATGGGACTAGAGCCTGGTTCGTGGGTGTGGAGGCCATTCAAGAATAATTTCTATATGAATTAGGGCTTTCAGTTCCAAGGGATTTTTTTTTTTGGTAATTATCCCCTTATTCTTTACTTCTTAGAATCCAAGGATTTTCAATAATGATCAAACAATTTTTTTGAATTTGGGACCTCCCAATGAAACAATCCCTTTCAATAATATAAGACAATAATGAATTTGTGTTTAGATCTTGTAAAGTCGACAGCATTTCTCGAAGGCTTGTTTGATTGTTCTTGTCGGACTCGAACGCCAACAAGGACTCATTTTCGATGGGGACGAAGTCGGAGAAGGCAATGAGGGTAAAACAGACTAACCCCAAATATTAAGACAGGCTAAGATACAAATTTAAATAAATTTAGGACTTCTTCATAAATAAATTAAGGGTCTCTCTTACAAATATCTTAAACTTATTGGAGCATGCAAATTTGAGTGGCCCTTTAGTGGACTATTAACCGGTGGTCCACCTTTAAAGCCACCTAATTAGTTAGGTAGTGTTTTTTCCACATAAGTCTCACTTAAAATTAATTTGTTACACTTATCATTTATGGTACAACCCAAAAATTTGTGAGGTTTCTATAAAATGATAGTATTTTTTTTTGGTCCATTAATTATTCATTAAATAAAATTGATGGAATTCATTCAATCTATTAAACATATTATTACATGTGTCATTTAACGTATAGAATTAGACTTGAAATTGAGTTTTGAAATTGAATTAAATCTCTCAATTCTAATTATATTAATTAGTGTGTATATTAGAATTGAAATTCTAATTCTAAGTCCAATTTTATGAAATTAAAATTTAACTATTTTATATATTATTTCAATTCTTAACTTAAATTTTAAGAATTACAATTTAAAATAAAAAAATTTAAAATAATATGTTATATTATTATTCATTATTTTTGTTACATATGTCAGCAACTATTATTACTTATGTCAGCATCATCATTGACGTCCTTTAATTCAATTTAAAATTACAATTCTATATTAATTCTTTATTTGCTCGAAACATTAAAAATTATGATTTTTAATTAATTTTAATTTTAACAAAATTAAAATTTTAAACTATAATTCTAATTCTGTCTTCTAAACATATATATTAAATTACTCAAAATATCCTCATAAAAGCCGCACGAATCTGAGGTGGAAGCAATTATATATGTGAAACCGTGTTATTTCCATACCACTAAACTAATATATCAAAAAAAAAAAAAATTGGTCATTTGGAATTCATAAAACCATTGGTAGAAAAATTTTCGTAGGATAAAGTAATGCTCTTAATTATAATTAAAGAAAAATGTTAGTCTTATATTTTTTAAGGGTGTATTATTATTCACAATTTTTTAAAAAATTATGATTAAATAAGAGAAAGTGATAAAAAAAATATACATGATTAATAATATTTAAAAAAATATAAAAAGTGATGAAAAAAAAAAGTGATAATTAAATGAATTAAATTGAATTTAGATACAAATAAACTAAATAGATGATGAATTAATAGATCAAAATTGACCCTCGTACCTAAGCTACTATTGTTGGAGGGAAGCTCAAGCAGGTATTGATTGGAGTTGGCAAAACAGTCTTCATACTAAAATTGCAGAACCTGAAAGCCTTCCTCTCACTGAACGTTTATCTATAGAAAAATAAAGGGAAAAGAATCAGAATGGTGAGACGCTGAGAGCGACAAAGTGCAACCATAAATAATTATATATATATATATAGAGAGAGAGAGAGAGAGAGAGAGAGAGAGAGAGAGAGAGAGATACTTTTCTATACGCAGGATTTAAAACTTAGTTTATCGTGCAATTGAAGCCTCCCTTTCGTAAATTGCCTAATTATGCACTCAATCTTAATTCTTTTACATTATTTTTTATATAAATTAATGAAATATAAATTTATAATTAATTATGTATATAAATAAATCAATAAATATTTATTAATCAATTAATATGAATAATTTTTATTAATTAATTAATATATGTGATTAATTATAAATTTATATTTTATTAATTAATGTATAAAATAATATAAAAAAATAATAAGATGATTATTTTTATTATGCACTGTCTTTTCCCATCTGGGTGGACCATCATTCCTAGCATAATACTGTAATAGCTGCATTAGTTTGCCTTTCAACAACAAAGAACACTGAATGAGTATTCACACTATTTGTGTCTTACAAGCTTCAGAATTTGAAAATGGTCTTTCTAGTATTCTTATTGACCATCATAACTGCACGAAACAATGCTGGTGTCTTTCTTTACGTTAGTTTTACTTCTTCACTTGGGTTTGGGTTTGAGGGAATTTTGTTGGGATGCCTAGTGTTACTTTATCAGCAAAAATTACTTACTGGTTGTCGGTTGTGTAGCAAAGTAATGTCAAGAGTAGGTTTCTTAAGAATTTTTTATTTTTAAGAATTAAGTTTAAGATTACGGAATAAAGAAAAAGAGAAAGATGATTATAAATTAAAAATATTATTAAAAGATATGATATGATACGATATTATATAAAAGACAAAGCAACAACATCTATTTATATTAGACTTTATCTTTAATCAAATAAAAAATTAGATCACAAAATATAATAAGATTAAAAAATAACTCATAAAATTATTTCTTCAATTAAATGACTAATTGATTTAACAATATATTATAAGAATTAACAAAAATATTCTAAATATATTTTAACAATTTTAATATAGGCACTGACACTCAAATAAATAATTAACATATGTAATATTGTATGAAAAATGTTAGAAATGCACTTATTTTTAGAAAATATCTTTATATATGTCTACCTTTTTTACTCTTTGGAGGTATTTCTACACACTTTAAAATGTGAGATTAACATTCATTCGAAGTATTAGGCTACCTCTCTTAATAAAGTGTCATCTAACGTGATTCAAACTCCTCATATTTAAGATAAAACTCGTCTCATTGGATGTAGATTGATAGGCAATGTCTACCTACAAAGGTTTCTTGTTGTTTATAGAAGTTTAACATTGAAGCCTCCTCCGGAAGACCACTTCGTACGCGGACGACCAATTCTAGGTCTATGGCGTGTTGGGTGCTCTGGAGTTTGGCAATGGTTGTATCTGTAGTTGGACCCGTTTTAAATTTGCATTTAAAAGTTTATGCAGGGGAAGGAAAATTGTGCCTTGCTTGAAAATGACTTTCATTGTCTCACTCTAGTGAGAGGAGTTTTTATTATGAGAATGTGAGATGAATAAATCTTGACCATACAACCATATATAGATGGTCAAGATTAAAAGTTACTTGAAGGTCATTTGATCACTTAAAAAAGTCACATACATTTATGTTCTAATTTTGATCATTCATGAAAGATCCAATGGTCAAGATTCACTACTCTCACCTCTCATAATAAACACTCCTCTCACTTGGCAGTAAGATCTTATATATATATATATATATATATATATATATATATATATATGTCATATCTAGTGAGAGAAATTTTTATTGTGAGAGAGTGAGATGAGTAAATATTGATCATATAACTATACATGAATAATCAAAATTAAAAATTATTTAAAAATCACGTGACCACTTAAAAAATCAAATGTATTTATATTCTAATTTTGACCATTCATATAAAATCTAATGATCAAGATTCATTCATCACACTTCTTATAATAAACATTCTTCACATCAAATACGCTTCATATATATATATATATATATATAATCTGAAAACTAATAAGTTTTTTTGTCTAAAGCATCATCAATCAAAAGAGAATACAAAATATATGGAGGGCTCTTAAACTAACTGTTAAACTCACAACACCTAACATACTTTGTAAGAGCATCTGTGACCTTCTTACAAGAACAAGAAATATAATGCTCGGCAGAAATAGACCTTTTTTTTGTTAAAAAAAAAAGATATCTAATGAATCGTTGTACATTTCAATTTGAATTAGGAATTCTGACGACAAATACAAGTGGTTATTAACTAAATAACCATCTGATCATATTCCTATATGTAATTATGTATTCAAATTTACAATAAAGAATAAAAAGAAGGAGGATTTTAAATGCGAGATCTAAAAACATATCTCTCTGTGAGAATCACATTTAAAACCAGAAAACCAATATTTATAAAGTAAAACATCTATAAGAATAGACTCATTATAGGAGAGGTCTTCTTCACCCATTTTAATACGAATAAATAATCTTCAAGAAAAACTCTTTTGAATTCAAGCTCCCATACAAATGTTAGGCCTTCTTTAGCCACAATCAATTCGCCTATATGAGATTCTATAAACCCCTTAAATTTTTTTAGCTTTGCCGGAATCCACTTGCTTCATGGAAACCTTTCAAACACACAGACATCGACTCCAATACATGCTGAGGTTGTCAAATTGCCTATTCTATTCATGCCATTCCTTTCACTCTATCCTTCTAAGTACATCATTGTAATGTATTCCATATCTGATCATTCCAAGTGCTCGAGGGAGTGCTAAATGCGCTAAAGCCATTATCAAAGACATAGTGGGAAACTATTTTTCTAACATTTGCCATGGAATATGGACACTATAGGAAAAGATGTTCTACCGTACGTCTCAGTTTCATATCCACATATATGTTTTACTGTTCTCATTTTCTCACTTAATATATTAATAACAAAATAACAGTTTAGAAATATATATTAAACTAAGTTGGCTTACGGATATAATCAAGTTAAGTTTAGCAGAGCCATTAGGATACTTGCCCTCGACTTGTTTAAATAGATAATTTCATTTTTATGTGAGAGTTCAAACAAATTTGAACAATTACCAACCCAAAGAGTAAAATTTTCCATAAAGAAGTTTTTTTTGTTAAAATATTTAACAGAATGATGTAAGATGTTTGTTAACTCGTGCATGAATGAGGGGTCTTTATTACTTTAATTCATCTAATAATTATCCTTAAATTTTGTAAAAATTTTAGTTAGAGAAATGCTAACAACATATTCTTTTAAATACTTATTTTAATATTTATTTTATTATTAGTTCAAAAACAAATGTTGTTAACATTCTTCTTCTCATAATTCTTTATATGAGATAAATTAATAGTAAAATAAATATTAAAAAAAATTAAAAAAATGTGTTACTAATATTTTTTTTTACTATTTTATTCTAATTATGTACCATTACTCATATGATATAAATATAAAATTAAAGTACATACTTTAAATATTTTATTTCATATTAAATTATTAACATGTCATTAAAATTTTCAGGTTGAACTTGTTTAGTAAGTTTCAAACCGGACTCATGCCTAAGATAAGTTTTAAATAATGTCTTACGAGTAATCCAAATCGAGGGTTAACTTTGTCGGCAAAGAAAAAGCCTGGAAAAAGACCTTTTGACAAAAGTGAGATTAAATGAAAATACAAAGGGTAAATTTGTCTTTATGAAATATATTAAGGTATCCGACATTGCAAAATATCCATACTATATTAGGTAAAAACATGCTTAGTTTTATCGATAAATTGAAATATATAATTGGATTACAGTTGATAAAAAAAAATAAAGAAACGGAATATAAAACTCCCTTTTATTTTATATATGAAACATTTAATTTATGAGAAATAAAGCTCACTTCACCAAGTTACAAGAATAAATAATAATAATAATAATAATAATAATCATATTTACTTTATATATAATTATAACTGTTAAATGAAAATAGAAAAGGTAAATTTGTCTTTATGAAATATATTAAGGTATCCGACATTGCAAAAGATCCATACTATATTAGGTAAAAACATGCTTAGTTTTATTGATATATTGAAATATATAATTGGATTACAGTTGATAAAAAAAATAAAGAAACGGAATATAAAACTCCCTTTTATTTTATATATGAAACATTTCATTTATGAGAAAAAAAAGCTCATTTCACCAAGTTACAAGAATAAATAATAATAATAATAATAATAATAATAATAATAATAATAATAATAATATTTACTTTATATATAATTATAACTATTAAAAATATAGAAACATATAATGATAATTTGTATATACATCCGAATGAATGTATACAAGAGAATTAGTTTTTATTTATAAAAGAAATTTGTTGTACGAAAAAGAAAATAATAAAATATAATTATATATTAAATCAATCTAATTCTGTAATAAATCAATTATAATCATCCATGAAATCAATCTTGATCAATCATAATCTCAATTATAATTAATCACGCTAACATTCTCCCTCAAATTCAAGTGGGTATAGAAGAAACTAACTTGAGTTTGGAAACCAAAGTGCGAAATCGGCTAGGATATATGATGATTGAGTCTAGAGTCTGAAATCTAGAGTTTAGATCGAAGTCTAGAGTCTACAATAGGAACGAAGTCTGAAACAGAATCCTGTCATCAGAACAAAGTCTGAAATGGAGTCCTGCCATCAGAATGAAGTCTAGAATTTAAGACGGAGTCTAAAATAGAGTCCTGCCATTAGAACGAAGTTTGGAATATAGGATGGAATCTAAAACGGAGTTTGAGGAGCGCAACGTAGAAGCGCAACAAAGGAGCCAACGGAGATGCGCAACGGAGGAATGCAACTGAGATGCGCAACGGAAGAACGGAATGATTGGATCAGACTGGACAAAGATGAAGAGAACAAAAAAACTAAATTTGGGTTTAAAGGTCATGAATAATGATTCTAACGAGTTCCACGAACTCTACATAACGAAAAGGAGAAACTCTCCTCAAGGTGATACCATGGCTCTGATACCATGTTAAAAATATAGAAACATGTAATGATAATTTATGTATAAATCTGAATGAATGTATACAGGAGAATTAACCTATATTTATAGAAGAATGTTATTGTACAAAAAAAGGAAAATATATAAAATATAATTATGTACTAAATTAATTATAATAATCCCTAAAATCAATTGTGATAAATCATAATCTCAATTATAATTAACCAATGTTAAGAGCCTCACATTGTCTGTCTTAATATTTTGATTGTAGTTTATATATCTGTTGGGTCACTTCACTTAATCTCAATTGGTTTTAGGTTAAAATCTGACATGATATATATCTGTTGAACCACTCTACTTAATGTCAATTAGTTTTAAGTTAGAATCTAACAATAACTAGTTATTTAACCTACATGTTGGGTGGATGCTTGTATTTTTATGTTTTTAATTTAATATTTTGTAAATTAAATTTACATATATTAGTGTAATAGGCTGAAATAAAAGAAGTAAAATGATATGACAATTTGCAAGAAAAAAATGATATGATAATATGTCACATCATTTAATTATGAGAAAATATTTTTTACGAGTATTTGATATTAACTTTATATTATGATATTTTTTTGTCAATGATTTTATTACATAGAATAAAAAGGAAAGAAAAGTTTAAAAAAGAAAATACTAGGTATGTATTCAACACCTCTAGAAGACTAACCCATAGGTGCTTTAGGTGGATTCACCAACAGTTATGATAAATCCGTGCAAATCCTTTTTCCTTCCCCCTTTTCATAGTATCCAAGCTCTTCTCTTTCACCATACATTCCTTGAAGGTAAGGGTATTTAAGGGACGTGTTGAGATATGTTTATATTGATCCGAATTTGACTTGATATTTTAATTGAGACAATTCTTTAGACTTGATCCTTCCTGATCATGGCCTGACAAATGATTGAATTAAGATTGAATTGACCTGAGAATAAAATGAATTGTACAAATATTGACTTTTGTATAGCTAAGATATAAGATTTTAAAAGTAGGAAATCAAAAGTATGAGGTGTTTTATAATATATATTTTGAAATAATTCATATGAACATAAATATATTATAATGTTATGCAAAAAGTATTAATTTAAGTTAGAAAGCTATATTATTTATCACTAATTGTCAAAAAAGATTATAAGTTTTAAAGTATTCTATAACATTGGATCGAGCAAGGACAACTCGAAGCATGACCCGAATCCTGACTTGAAAATACACTAGATCCAATTCATAGAATCCAAACTTGTCCAAATTAACTTCGAGCCAAAACGGATCATTGGAACGAGTCATTTTTCGAACACCCCTACTTGAAGGGGCTTACCGAATTGGGACTGAAATGTGGGGTGAATCTGAATGAGTATAATGTTGCTTGCTCTCTAACTTCTTCACACACTTCTTAACTTTAGACTGAGGAAGTTGAGAAATTTTCCTAGTATTGAACATCAAAGAATCTACCTGAGTGTTGGTTATAGTCGGAGAAGGTCTAAGCAATGTGCCTAAAGACGTTCCTTTGGCTAGAGCAGCTTTTTCACACAGGGTGTTCTAATAGGCTTCCTTGTCTTAGTGTTGAGTCTCAAGGATATGCATGTTAGAAGCTGAGTAGATAGTGCCTCCAACATCGAATCAAGATCCTCTCTTTTTAGGAGGTAACATGACAATGCTATGCTCATGAAATCTCAGCCATTCATTGTCATTAAAGACATATTTATGGTCTAAATTATACCACCTCATCTATAAGCCAAAACTCACCATCTCACTAATACCATTTTCCATTCCCATTTTTCTTTTCACCTAGACATTCTACAGTAAATCTGCATTCCAGCCATTGAGAGTCTCATTTCAGCCATGGAAAAGCTTGTAAGTCCATTGCCTCTTGGTGTAAACTTAAAAAGGGAAAAAAGAAGAAAATAAATTAAGAATGTTGGAAAAGATGTCATTAGCCTAGCATGTCCAAAGTCCCCATTAATAAAACTACTCTATTTTGTTCTTGTATGTGAGCAATTCAGCCAAATTAACCTAAATCCCCATTAATAAAACCAATCCCATTTTGCACCAAAAAAAAAAAAAGCACTCCCATTAGAATAAGATGTCACCATCCTAGCAAGTCCAAAATAATGATTTGTGCTAATGCTTTGATGGTGTTGTCTAATATACACATCTTAAAAAAGGGTGTATGGTGCACCACTTGAAGTAAGCCATTGATTTAATCATAAAAAATATCAATAACTTATTTTTTATGTTTTTTTTTAGTTTTAATTTTTTTTTTTTGAGTTTCCAGTCACCCCATCTGTCGCTAGTCAGCCACCGCCTACAGCCCACCGTCTTCTGCCGTCGCCTATTAGCCACCAGCAGCCGCCACCACTTTTTTTTTCAGGTTATACTATTTATTTTTTTAAATTACACAACTATATAAATAATATCAATTAAAATAATACTAGTTAAAAGCGTATCGATCTTTTATTTTTTAATAAATAATCGTGTACATTGAAAATTTTATAAATTTTAACCTGTAATATTTATACATATGTAAGGTTTTCAATATTTTATGAAAAAATATAAGGATTAATATAGTTTTAACTAGTATTATTTTAACAGGTTTTGTTTATACAAATGTGCAATTTAAAAAAGATGAACAATATAACAAAAAAATAAGTGGTGGTGATTGCTAGTGGTTGGCTGACAACCGACGATGGTGGTCGGCCGATAGCCGATGGTGGTGCCGATTGCAGTGGTCGATGGCTGATGGTCGGCAGTGGTCGACAACTAGTGGTTAGCAATGACCGGCGACTGGTGGCCGGTGGCTGCTGATAGTGACAAATGGTGGTTGGTAATTGTGGCTTAAAAAAAAACATAAAAAAATAATTTATAAAAAAAAGATAACTTATAAAAAAAATATTATATACTTAAATATGACAGTGTACATAATAATACCTGCCGTGCTTTGATCGGAGAGAAATAGTCGATAAACTTTGACTTTGTTCTTGTTTATCACAAAAGATTGTTTTATACTTAAATTCTTACGCACAAGTCCTTTTGCTTTGTCTTTATAAATCAAGTGTTCTATGTCCAAAATAATCCTTTTACCCAAAATTTCCCCAATTTCCCTTCTCACTCCCAAGATAGCAAAGGAGTGGCAGGGGACTTGTGGAGCTTTTTAAAAGATGAAATGCAGATTTTTTATGGGTGTATAAATTTTCTTCTGAACATTTGTTAGAAACAAAGAAAAGAAAGGGAGGAAGAGTTTTAGTACACGAAAGGAAAATGAGGATGAAAATGATATTAGTGAAATAGTGAGTTTTAATTGATAGATGAGGTGTAATAATTTAGACCATAGATTGGTTTTTAATGATAATAAATGGTTGAGATTTCATAATCATGACATTATCATGTTACCCACTAAAAAGCGAGGATATTGATCCCTCTAGCATCTACGCCTTGTGTAGTCACCTATGATGAAACATTGAAACCTCCGTAATTAGTGCATGACAATCCAGCATCTTCAGTTTGTAGTGCATTGGGAACCTCCTTAACTTTTTATTATGATTGTATAGTTTAAATTGAAAGTAAACATTCTTTTAATGATTGGATAATATAAGAGATCATGTCCAAATGCATGTAAGATGTTTTGTGTAAATATCATGTATTTATTAATGGACGGAGATTTGAGGACTATATATAATATCTTCATTAAAAAAAAGGCTATATAATATCTAAGTTCATGCATATGTATTTGTGTAAATATATACCACTGATAGTGGATAGAGATTGAAAGTGTAAGTTAATCAAAGTCCCAAAAAAAAAATTGTCAGTCAATCACAAGTTATGGAATTCTTCAAAAATAACTTCTAAAAAAGCCCCCTCAATGCATGAACGAACTTTAATATATAATATACAAATTTAGATATAAATAAACAAGGTATGGTTTTTCTGATAATAAGCATGCAATTATAATTAACTTATTAATTTGTTTATTCTTCATATCTTTAGCTCTTGAACGAGGGTTTTTGGAATATACAATTAAATGAATTCTGACATTTGTATCAATTAGCATTCGTTATTTGCACGGGAAAATTTTATAGATATATATATTTGATTGGTCTACCTTGTTCATGTGTAGGGATGACAACAGGGCGGGGTGAGACGGGAATAGGTAGTAGTCCCTTGCCCTCTCATTCTCGTAGATAATATTCGCCCTCATTTCCGTCTCCATATCTGCATTGGTATTCATTTCTCATTCTCTTGTAGGTAAACAGATATCTACGAATATTCATGGGTATTTAATAAATTATAAAAAAATTAATAAAATAAAAAATATAAAAAAATATTATATGAAAAAACTAGATATACAGGAAGAGTTGGTCAATATTTTATACAAGATATTTTGTTAGAAGAAAGTAACAAAAATCAACATGTTATTTTTATGTGTCAATTAATGCAATGCCTTTGTTTGGAAGATGTGGCTGGGAGCTGCATAAATTAGTTGAGGTTTAGAAAAATATCATCAAAAGAGATATATGATTAAATTATTTGGATTTGAGATTAGTCCCAGCCCAACAATGACATATGCATTGAGTATCATCAGTAAGCAAACAGATAAAACTTAGGTAAAGTTCTTTAAGTGCTTGTTGTACTGTTCTCTAATAAAAATATGATATGTGTATATTTTTTTACAACTCATCAATAAAAACTTAAAAAATGATTATTAAGTGGCTAAAACCTAGAACATGTGTTATATTTTTATTGGAGAATAAGACACGTATCATATTTTTATTGAAAAATAACACCACAAGCACCTAAGGAATTTTACCTAAATTTTGTCCTAAGCAAATATATGCCACCGACTTACAATGTTGCATTGATGGAAATGGAATATGGAATACAAAATTAAAGTGACCATGTCTCATCTCACAAATATTTTCTTCTTTCAATATAGTAATAATAAATAAGGGTATTTTATAAATTAAATAATATATAAAATGAGATATCTTGGTAATTTTATGTATTTTTATAATTTTATTTGTCGGTATCTGCGGGTACGGAGGAAACCACTCCCAGTTCCCCACCCCGCAGCATTTATTAAACGAGGATAACAAATAAACGGGTACCCATACCTGTGAGAGAAATTTTTTTTCCCATATCCGCTCCTTCACAGGTATTACCCGCAGGTATTTGTAAGAATGGATAAAATTGCCATCCTTATTCATGTGCATAAATGTTTTTTATTCAACAGTTTTTTTATAGTGAAAAATATTTATAATGACACACACATATCTAAACAAAACTATTTTATATTTTATATTTCAGAAATATTTTTAACTAAGAAAGTAGGAATTTTAGTCTCTCTCTTTTTTTATTTTTAAATAATTGCACAAGCATGAATCTATAACTAGCTGATAATAAATTAATTAAAATGACTCCAATACCTATATTATTTTTACTTTAAGTATTAATTAATAGCTTTATTAGTTAGGAAATATTTTTTATTTGTTAATTATATTTTAAGAAATTTAAACATTTATGAAAAAAATTAAAAATTAATAAATACTTTACAACCTTATTATTCTAATAGAAAAGGACGTGATTTCCGTCTTTTGCATCTAATCATAACAAAATGATGATTACTTGTCAATTTGTGGATTCACTTTTCATTTCTGTTTCCCTTTCCTTACTTTATTTCGTTCGTATCAAAACATCCTTCTGAGAAGGTCGCAACTGAGAAGCTGCTCTTCATCTTCCTTCTGAGAAATGTTCACATACCAACCGCGTTGAAGAGCTAGTTCCCAATTCTTCCCCCTCTCCGTTAGAGTCTTCGCTCCTAAGAAAACGAGAAATTTTCATATATGCTTAATGTAAGATTGTGCTAACTCTGTTCATACGTTGAAATCTCAGCCTTAAATAGTGGTGGGATTTATTACTTATTTTTATTCTTAAGTTTATTATTATTTTCAATTTCAATTTATTATAATAAATTTAAGAATTGAAGTGACTGAGATATCAAAGTATCAACGGAGTGAATATAATTTTATGCAGTAATCTAAAACATGAAATAATTTTTTAAAAAAATTCTTATAATAAAAAATACTAAAAAAAAGGAGGTTTGTTATTGTGTGCTCTCAAAGAGAATTTATTGTATACTCATGGAACATCACTAAATGTATGCTTTTGGAGTAATAATAAATATACGGTTTATCTAATGAGTAACCTAAGTGCAATTGTTAATGTTTCAAAAAATGAAAAATATTAAATGAAATGTAAAGTATTTAATGTACTGAAAATTTAAAAAGTTTAACTTTCCATTCAATACTTTCTATTTTTTATTCATGAGGCTCTTGTTAGTAAAACCTATAAATGTATGCTTTATAAAAAGATATTTACTATTAATTTTAAACGCACTAACATAAATTTTAAACAAACCAACTTAAATTAATGATGAAGATCTTCTTAAAAAAGCATACTAAAATTTCATGCCCTTAAGACACTGTTAAAGAATAAAAACATTTATTAGTTGTCTAAATTACTTAAAAAAGAAAATATTAAATATTTTTAGATTTTTAAGATATTAAATACTCGTATTTTTTATTTAATAATTTCTATTTTTATTTTTTTAACATATGTTTAAAGGATACACGTTAACAAAATAAAAAATATTAAAAAACCTAAGTAAATGATCAAATTATCCCTTAAAAATATATCATAGGTCATATTAGTTCATAAACGATATCTGAATGTATATTTTATTGTTCAAATTAGTCCCTAACACCCATAAACATATGAACACTCAAAGGATTAATTTAAATGAAAAAATACACATTTAAAAACCTTAATTGTAATTTTCATCATCTGAGAACTAATATAACCAACTATATCTTGCGGTATGTCTTTCGGTACTAATTTTTCCATTTACACAAAAACCTTTCGTAAAGGACGTATTTGTCAATTGCCAGCTGGTTCTCATTCTCAAACTATAATTACTCTGATTTAAAACAGCAAACAAGCCTGAGCCTGCTAGTTTGTTTCTATACATTCGTCCCTGCTATTGTTATTGCCATTACCATAAACTTCTCTTGGGTGTGTTGCTCTACGTGCATATGGGTAAGACGCTAGATGCACTGCTTGGTAGAACCTTCAAGACAGCAAAGTTCAAGCCAATCGTTAACCTTGCCATCTCACGCCTCGCTGTTCTCAAGAACCAACGCCAGGCACGCTTCAGACAAGCCCGTGCTGATGTCCTTGAACTCCTCCAACTTGGTCATCATGAACGAGCTCTGCTTCGAGTAAGATATATATATATATATATATATATATATATATATATATATATATATATGTTGTGTCATCTCTCAAAACTGAAAATCTCAACTTATATATGGATTTTTAAAAACTGGGTTGTTTTTGATAGGTTGAGCATGTGATCAAGGATCAAAATATGTTAGATGTGTATGATAAGATTGAAGGATACTGCAATCTCTTGATCGAAAGGGTCCACCTCATTGAGCAAGAAAGGTTGGTTTACTTATAATTTTGTTTGTGATTTATTCACTGAAGGATTTTGTTTTCATTTTTCTTTTTGAATTGATGTGCTCGGTTTTGTTGTTGTTATAGAGAATGTCCCGAGGAACTAAAGGAGGCAGCATCAGGATTACTCTATGCAGCTTCTAGGTGTGGAGATTTTCCAGAGATTCAAGAGATTCGCACAGTTTTGACATCTCGGTTTGGCAAAGAATTTGCTGCTCGTGCTATTGAGTTAAGGAACAACTGTGGAGTCCATCCTCAGGTATATATCTGATGTGAGAATCAGTAATTTTTTTTAAGCCTAACATTGCTGCCTTCCCACTCTTTATTTTGTTTTGCCTGTTGTAGAGACTTTTTAGGAACTTAGGATTGATATACACAAGCTAGAATTTGTTCCAAAAGCAGAGAACTTTCTTTTATGCTAATTTTGAGTAATTTTCGCGGTATTTATCATACTCTAATATAATCCTTTTTATTTGGCTACTTATAGATGATACAAAAGCTGTCAACAAGGATGCCAAGCTTGGAAAGCAGAATGAAGGCACTCAAAGAAATTGCTTCTGAGAACGGTATTGTTCTGCAGCTTGAAGAAGCTTCTTCTGTTTCAGTTGAGGTATAAAACCTAAAAATTGCAATTTATTGTTTTTTAACATTTGCAAATCAACTACTTATGGCATCTGATGGGATCTGTTCAGGAACAATTCAATGTAGAAAAGCAAAAACAGCATGAGCCTGAGATAAAGGAAGAGAATCTCCGCATCTTGCCTAATAGAGGAAAAGATGAGGAGTTATCTGATTCGTTGAAGGCTAGGCAAAAGTACAAGGATGTAGCTCATGCAGCGCAAGCAGCATTTGAGTCAGCAGCATATGCAGCAGCTGCAGCAAGAGCAGCTGTGGAACTCTCACGATCTAAACCACATGATCCTGATGATCATAATAGTCCAAGCCCCCAATCAAGAAAAGTGCTGGATGGACATGATTCTGTGACATCTCAACTAGAAGACAAGAAACTCGGTGAAACTGAAGGAAAAGAATTTAACAAGAATATAGACGAGTTAGAGAAGTCAAAAGACATTTTAAGTTCCAATTCAGCTGATGAAATTTTGAAGGGGGCTACTGTGTCAGTGGATGCAGAAATTGAGGCTGATCCTTTTGAAAAGGAACTAGTTTTTGATGAGAGTGATAATGAAACTGAAAATAAACAGAAGAGAAATCAATCTTTTAAGCAGATAAGGTATCATGCTGGTATAGAGGTTGGATCAGGCTCTAGGCAACTAGCATTAAATGCAGTGTCAGGATCCAAGATGCAGAGTGCACCTCAGGTGGATTTGGGGAAGAGGCCAATTTCAGTGAGGACTAGATGAGTCCAGGGTACCGAATAAGTATGAGTGTATGTAGCATGTGATTTTGCATATCAGACTTGAGTTTTGCTAGTAGCTTAAGTTAAGTGTGTAATTGCTTGGTTCATTAATTTTTCTATTATAGATTTCCCAAAAATCCAAATTTCACTATGGATTTCCAGTACTTGAAAGATTAATTTACTTAGCTGGATGTTAAAATAAATAGAATCATAGATTCCAACTTTTAGTTGTTGCTATTATGATATAAAAGTAGGCACCCTCTGGACATGGACATAAGAAACTGGTTGATACTTGGCCATGCAAAAGAAATATATGACTGCAAAAGAAACCTGAAAATCGTAAGGGATTTCTAAGTGAAAGTTGTTAATTGATCTTCGATGGGATATGTCAAGTTAACATTAGACTAAATCAATTATTAACCATCTTTGTGCTTGTTAGGTAGAGCTTCTGCTTAGTTTTTTTTGAGAAAAAAGCTGTTGTAACAGTGTTTAATCATATTTGGTAAAATTAGCTTCAGCTTTTACACGAAATTCAATGTAAAATAAAAGCTTTTTAAAGCTGATTTTTATAATGCTGAAGTTTGAAGCTTATGATTTTAGCTTATAGATTATTTCTTATATTTTGATATGTAAATACCATTTTATCCTCAATCAAATAATTTTTTTAATCATTCTATACCTATTTTAGTAATTTAATGCATAAAAGTGATTCTTTTTTATATCATCCAAACGAATCAGATTAACTTAAAATCGCTTTCATTGTCTAAACATAAAAATAAATCAATCATAATCGATTATAACAAAAAACTTTTATATAATAATCGATTACTAAGCATAATCAAATTTTTGCAGCTATCCCAAACACACCCTTTATTTCCCAGTTTAGAATTGTCAATTTAAACCAGAATACTAGCATACCAGGCAAAGCATTTGTAAGATTCTTAAAGGGGACACGTGGGGTTCCTACCATGAAAATTGAAAAATGATATATCAGTGCTTACTGCATAGAGTTAGTTTTATTTCCTGGAAACTGTTCCATGTTAATAATCATTCATTAGTAGATAACAAGTTCGAAAATAAAGTAAGATAATGCTTTATGAACTTGAAACATGAACACTAGGATAGTATGCTATGCAATGTGACCAATGTCAGGGCCCAAATAGATATAAACAATAATATTGTACTGAGACAATGCTCCAGTGAGTTATGCTTGTAATTTGAGGGGGAATAAGCCCCAAACTGGGTCAGAATTGTAAACCCTTATATAGGCTATGTAATTTGCAATCCTGTTCAGTGAGGTAAGAACACCAAACAATCTATGCTCCTAATTTGTTGATTAGGAAGGACAGAATTCTGAGTTCCGATAAATATATCACTGCCCCCTAGGCCGCTTCTTACCATGTTGGAGCAGGTCACTGTATGACTGCAAACTCACCCCAACATCTTCATCATATTCTATTCCAAGCTCCTCCTGCAAAGTGCAAACAAGTATCAGTATGAATCATGATACAGAAACATAAAAAAAAAAAAAAACATTTATTGTTGTGATAGGCCAGGAAAGAAACCTTAAATTCTTTAGGATCCTTAGGTGAGTTCTCAGTGAGGGTATCCCATAAATCCTTGAACATTCTTTTACGCTTTCTCCACTGACTTATTTTCTCTGACAACATATCCTCAACCGCCTTGCGTTCTTCTGGCCTCACCAGAGTAACACCTCCGCTTAACTTGGTCAATTTGTTCTCCATTTCTTGAACCTGAAGCAGAATATAAAGATGCAAACTATCTTAGTTGAAACTGCACAATCACCAACCCCCTTTCAAGTTTCAACAAAGAAAAGAGCACATAAACATCCATGTCAGCTACCTCCATCCTCAGATTCACTTCTCTTTCACAGATCTGTTCCAGTGTTAAATTTGATTGCAACAATTTAATCTCTGCAGCAGCAAGTGATATCCATAAATTGCAAGATCAAGGGGTTTATCTAAACCTGAATGGTTTCAAATTCATAAAAGCAAGTACCTAAAACACAATGTGTGATAATATTAAGCAATGTAATTGTTAGATTGTCACATAATATGACTTCAGTTCAGTGTACCTCCTTCAACATTACTAGTAGCCTTTTTCTGCTCTTCCAGCTGTTGTTGCAGGTTGGCATTTTGTTCCTTCATCTGATTAAGCTCTTCGTTGTTAGGAATGTCGAATTGATCTTGCCGCGCAAGGTATATCTTCTGCTTACCATATTCCTTGAACGAAATTCGCCCGCCATCAGCAAGATTGTCCAGTGCTTTCTGTACGGCTGCCTTCTTGAGGTTGAACTTTTGCAATGCATCCGCCACGTTTTGCGCGTTCAATGGCCTATTTTGCTGAGAAAACGAAACAAAAAGAGATAAAAAAAAACTCAATTAATTTTCTCATAGATCCACCAATAATTAGCAAAGACCCAAATCAACAGAAGCAACCATCTAGTTCAGAAAATTAAGCTATTTTTTAATTACAGTGGTGACAGAGAAATTGAAGTTAGCATAACAATTAAAATTGAAAAAGTGAGCAAAGATTCATAAACGCAAACGACTAGGAAGCATTAAAGCATGTGATTAGGAAGTGGTTACCTCATTCACGAAGTTCAACACGATCGCTGCGAATTAAGCAGAGAAAAAAAGGAAAAGAGGAAGAAAGAGAGGAGATGTTCAGTTTTCACGAAGGGAAATTACGAAACAAAAGCTGAGAATGAAGCGTTAGCAGAAATCAAAAAGGGGAAAACAGAGAACAAAGAGTTTCTGGCAAGAAGTAGAGTTAGTTGTTCAGCTGAATCGATGAAACAAAGAGAGAGAGAGAGAGAGAGGGCGGTGGCGCGGGTGATCATACCTTCGGCGCTATCGGATTTTGGAGCCATTGTTTGTTTCGTGAGAAAATGAGCGGGAAAATTCCGGAACTCCCTTTTCTTTCCTTCTGCCAATGCGAGCGAGGATTGCGTGACAAGGAAATGGTGGCCATCTGACATCGTTTTGTAGCCAATAAATACCCAAGTAAACAACACCCCATTTAGGTAAATTACACGTAACTCCTTTCTGTTTTTGGTGTTTTGCAAAGTATTCTTATAAGTATTGCTATAAGACAACTGGGTATTATTATGAGATTAACTCCTTTTCATTTTCATCCTTTCTTAACTAATCCCTCTTAATTTTTTTTTTCATCACTTAACTCTTATTCTATGTAGCATGGGGAGTGAGAAATTTATGGAGAGCATAATATTTATGTAGCAAGGAGATCAGGTTTTTGAAGCAAATTTACGAGTCTAGGTTGTGGTATTTTCAGACCTTTGGCTAATGTGTTTGCACTTTGCACACTTTCTGTTGCTTTCGATTTGGTGAATAAACGAGAAAAGAGAGGAAGTCTCTTTGCTTTTGTGCTGCTTGAAGGTGAGTTCATACCCTCCTTTTCTTCAGTAACGGTATATTAATGCCTGGTTTTTGTTTCTGATTTTTAGCCATGAGACTTGATTAATGAAAATTCTTGGTTTTCATGTGGCTTCTGTTTGGCACCACCACATCCTCTCTGCTCCACTCTTTAATCAACTAGTATCTTTCTTTTAAAACTTGCTTTCTTGTATGGGTCTTGGTTTTTCATTTTATTGTACTTAAGCATATTACACTCACTCCAACATCATGATTTGTAGCACGATATATGTTGGTGACTTGTATAATTTTTATTTAGTGGCCGTGACCCAAAAGAAATATGGGCACACTCACTTATTAGAGCCTTATAGCATTGGCATGACTCGTGAACAACAAGCTAGAACCATGTCTAATAACATTGTAGCTACTCTTTGTAGTAATGTATGACTAATGCATTTGTACACTAACCCGAATGGTTAAATGGAAAGAAAAGAATGAATATGTTTTCACCATGTTTGAGTAAGAGTTTCGTAAAACCATATTGGAAAAAAGTTAGGATTCCAATTTTTACTTTATGTGGGTTATAGATATTAGAAATAAGAGCTGGGTCCTTTTGTGGTGTGTTCTGATTTTATATATAATGTCATAAAGTTGAATATATAATGATGAGAGATGTCGGAAGTTGGTGTTCTTTTGTTCAAATTAAGTTAGTGTATTTGGTTTGAGGATGATCATTATGCTAATTTTTGGAATTAATAATTAAAATGACTAACTAAGTTGTAACAATTTATTAATTTTTTAATATTTTTTAAGAGTCAATTGAGTTGTAATAGTTTGTTGATTCAAGTTTTCAAATTGAATTAAAATAACTTTTTGAAATTAAATAAACTATTTTTTAAAATAATTAATATCAACCAACCTATAATGTATTTTTTAAAGAATTACGTGACTTTGAGTTTTTTATTATATCAGGAGATACGTAAGAACGCATGTCAAGTCAAAATTAAATATTCATAATTTAGTTTTTTTCTTAGATTTGTAAATATTTTAATTTATATACACATGCTTATATGTTATCTTTTTTTTTTTTTTTTGCTTTACTTGTAAATATTTAGTCTTTAATTTCTTCAATTTATTTCAAACCCATAAGTTTTGTAATTTAGTCTTTTCTTTTTTTTTCTTAAATTGTAAATTGTTTAATTTTATTTAATTTTATTTTTTATTTGTAAATATTATAATCTTTTTTGTCCATTTTTATTATTTGTTATCATTCATTTTATGAGGTAGAATAAATATTTTTATGGTTATTATCAATTTGCACGATTAACATAGGGTAACCATCTTAAGGCATGTGTATCAAACGTATTGTGAGATTTAGTTTTCACTATTTTCTGTGTACAATCGACTCCCAAATTTAGTTTAGTTTCAAAGTTCATTTTTTTAGGTTTTATAATTTTTTTTAATTTAAATAAAATTGGTGACAACTCATTTTTCTTAATTTTTCCGCTATCTTATTGCGATCACGATTGCGACAGGAATGCTATTCAAAAAGTCAAATTTCAAGGACATTCTCTTATTACAAGTACAAAAGTTGTTGCAGAAGTTATGAGAAAGTTACAAAAGTTGCATACTGGAAGACAAAATAACGACTACCTTTCTCTAAAAACTCTCAAAGTGTTGTACAATTGTATTGAATGCACACCAACGACTAGAATTGCTTAAGGCCTATAAAATGAAGTTGTTGAAACTCATTTATGTTTGAAACTCTTGGTTGGTGACACCATTATTGCAAGATCAAAGTTCTACACTTTCTACTTAAAGCTTTCTAATAGTTCTATTTTGTTGAGAAATTACTTTCTGATACTCAAAAGCTCACTCTACTTGTACATTTTGTATAATCCTTGTAGTAGACTTCTATTGCTCTGATCTTTAGTATTGTAAATCCACTCTATAATTGTTAAAAGCCATCAAACAAAAACCTAAATAATTTATCTCATTATAAGCTTAACCTAGTAGTTGTTTGTGAAGTTTCTAAGTGAGCCTAGGTTAAGTATGAAAATAATACTTCTAATCTAGCTTAGAGAGATTATGGTGAAAGAAAGACTACTCACATATATAAACACCTTGACTATGTGCTGGGGATAGGAATTAGACATGTGGTTTGGCCGAACTAATATAAAACCCTGTGTGTAAAGCTTTCCCTTACCCCCATCTTTGCTTTCTGAACTTGTTTTTTTATGCTATGATTCTGTAAGTTCTTTGAGTAAAGATATATGTTTGTAAAAATTGTTTTTTAAACTTAAAAAGTCAGTAAAGATTTTTCAAACATTAAGAGAAACATTTGAAACATTTTATTGGTTTTCTAAACTTTGTAGTATTAGGTTTCTAAATAGGTTTCTAATACGTATATTTTCTGAACTAAAGTTCTTTAATCAAGAATTTTGAGCTTCTGTACTAACTCTTTGCTCAATATATCCAAGTTATCATACTTGAGAAAGCTTGCTTGAGTTTCAGAGAATTTAAAAAGAAGCACAATTCAACCCTCTTCTTATGCAAAGAGTCATCTTAACTTGCGTCATTTGTGGGATTCAAAACCACAACCACATGGTTACTCAATCCCTTTGTTGAATTGTTTAAGTCGGGAGCATATAGAGTATGTTATAGCAGGTACACAAATGGGTATATGGGCACCATATTGGAGAACTATAATTGGTGGCAAAGTTCTTAAAAATCGATATTATTAGCCCATATTGAAGACCGAGTGTTCCAAGTATATGAAAGGGTATAACAAGTGCTAGAGGTTTGCCCACATTTTCCAAGCCCTTCCAATTAAGCTGTATACAACTAATTCACTGTAGCCTCTCAATAAATAGTGGACGAATATGTTAGGGCCATTTCTTATGGCACCTAGGTAACTAAAGTTCTTCTTGGTCACAATGGACTATTTCACCAAATGAATAGAGGCCAAGCCACTGGCAAGAATTACCTTAGATAGAATAAGGAAGTTTACATGCAAGAGCAATGTGTGTAGATACAACATGCAATCTACTCTTGTCACAGACAATAGCACCTAGCTCTTGCACAAGAAATTTAGGGAATCTTGTGAAGGGTTGGGCATCAAGCAACTTTTTACATTAGTCAAGCATCCCCAAGCCTAGGCAGAGTCAGTGAACAAAGTCATCTTCTTAAGGCTAAAATATTAGACCACTAGGTTGAGGACCTTTTGAACGTTTTATGGGCATACTACACCACAAATCAATACTTCACCCATGAGATTCCTTTCCAAATGATTTATGGAGGCGAAGTTATGATCCTGACAGAAGTTAAAGGAGGAAGAATTTTAATAAATAAGGTAATTAGGAGCAGTATAAGGCTAACCTTGACGTATTAGATAAAGAGAGTGAGATGGCTCATATTAGGGAGAAAGATGTGAAAGAAATTAAGATTGACACAGAATGACAACACAAAAGTATTTCAGAGGAGTACTACTATAGTGCACAAAATTGGCAACAACATATTTACATTAACTGGACTTTTGCTGCAATTAAGTATCATTTTGCAGCACCATTTACTAATATCGAGGTACTCAAACAATTTGTTGGGCTTTTAATAGCAAACAATGGGCCTTGCTTCCAAAAGGTGAAAAAAGTGACTGCAATATCACCAAAAGCAAAGGCGCGAACGACTCCCTCTTTCTCTTTTTTTTTTTTTACTTTCGCTCCAAAAACAAAAAAGAACCCCAACCCACGATATAACGAATTGCATAAAGCAAAATTCCCAATTTCTTTCTCAACCAAAACTCCTAATTTCTTCTAAGACCACCATGAGCTAGTACAACTCACAGTAGCCTCTCGTCGGGCTTCCAACACCGCAAAGTCCATCGTCTACCCGCGATTAGGTTTGTTATTGGTCAACATCTAAGATTTGCTAGTGGACTTGGTCAGAGTCTAAAGCGGTGCCATACATCTTTATTTCAGTGAGCTCTCTTTCTCTTGCATCTCTAATGGCATGATCTTTCTTTGTCTCTCTCTGTCGCTGTCTCTGTCTTTGTCTCTGTCTCTCTATGTCTCAGAGTCTTTTCCTTTGCTAAATGGATGTTTGTTTAAAAGATCTCATTTTCACCCTAAAAAAGCTAAGCCCTTTTGTCCCTCAACGTGAGTAAGAGAGTGTGCCTATGAGAAAGAGAGTGTGGTTTGACGGAAACTAAGCTTGGGCAGTTTAAAATTAAAAGTATTTTGAAGTTAGGCACATATAGAATTCTACAACACAGGAGATGAGTTAGATCGATGTCTATGTATCTGTCAAAGAAACAAAGAAAAAGTAGTGTGCACTAGTTGAAGTTTAAGTATCGTTATTATGATCACGTGGTTGTGACTTCAAAGATAATTTTGAGTCATTTACCAATTACCAATTAGATGGCAATGCAATTATATTCTCGACAAAACTACATATACAATGGTTAATATGGAGTGTTTATTAAGGTTGAGATTATAAGGAATGACAATAAGTGGATATAAAATAAAAAGTCAAAATTATCATTTTTTGTGGTGAAAAAGTTATCATCTTTTTTTACTTTATAATAATTGAATGATAGGAACGAACAAAAATACCTTACATTCTACTTTTAATGTAAGGGGCGTGTTTGAATGTAGTCATACTTGTTTATGTGGTAACAATGAGGAATTTGAAAGTGGATTAAAATGGGGTAAAACCAATTCATTGGATTGTTTAAATTTTAGCAGTGTCTAGTCCATTTTTCATGCATTTCTTTTTTGGTTTCACTATTGAATCGAGTCAATGCTTAATTTCATGACTTCTAAACAGTGGGCTTAGGTGAATTAATCATGAGTGAGGATAAAAATGAGGAGGGGATTTTAATCAGGTTAGGTGATAGTGTGAATGGTTAATGAATCAATGTTTAAGCAAATTTTTGCTTTGCTATGGATTTGTTAAATTGTGCTTTCATGGTGTATAGAGTGTGATTTGAGTCAGTGCTTTAAAAGTGAAAATTGGATGTTAATATCAAATTTGTAATCTTTGATTAATTTTTTTCTTTGGAATAAAAGTGGATATAGATAGATTTTAGATCTTCACTGGTGCTGTCCTCTTTTTTTTTTTTTTTACTTTTAATGAAGTCTTAACAAGTTGGCTTTTCTGATCTCTAGCATAGAAAAACACAGTACTTTGTCCGTCAATGGTGTAGGTTAAAATCTACATTTTTGAGCTTTTAAGTAATCAAGGATGCTATGATTGAAGTTTTGATCAGCTTTCTATTCAATACAAGATGAATGGAAATTGATTTTTTTAATTGGATGACTTTTGAATCTTGTTTTCAGCTGGAATTCTTTGTCAATGCTATGCTTACAGTCATTAAAGTTATTTTGAAAATCTAGTTGTATTTTTACCATTGGGTCAACAAAATCCATATTAAATCAATGTATGTCATTGTCCTTATAAAGTTGAGTAGGTGTAACGGATGCCATCCAAGTTCAATGGTCATTAGTAGGATAACTAAAATGACTCTGTAAGCTCATTTTCATCTTTTGCAATGTAAATTTATTAGCTATAACTTTATGTTTGATGGAGGGTTGAAGCTTGATTTTAGACTCCTTGGATGGTATTTGTGTACATTATGAAGAAGAAAAATGATGAGTCATGCGTGCCATTCTATTATTACAATAATGGAAGGAATAAATGTGTTTTAAATTCTATTTCAAATGTTAACAGAATGGAAATGAAAACATCTATACATGTTTACTTGTTTAGCTTCAGAGTCTCAAAGCTTGTTTCATTTTCTTCGAGATTATGCAGAGTGTACATTTTTGATAAACAACAAAGTTGCCATCATGTTATCTTTAACCAATATAAGATTATGGATTTGCTTAGGGAGTGGCCTGGGAATTATTATAATCTATGATTGAGTCTTATAGGCATTGTGAACAACTGATAATCAGAGGAGAATAAACATGGAGTTCCATTCTGCATATAAAATGCTACTAGCAATGAAATTTTTATTAAGAAGCAATCTGTCAGCATTTGAAATTGTGATGGTTCATTCCCTGTGTGTCCATTAGGTCATTTTATGTCTATATTTTTTTGTTATATTCTTTTATTTTTCTTAGTGATTCAAAATGTTTAACAATGTGATTGCAGTATAATTCCAATATATTGAGTGAAGTCTCACTTTTAATTTTTCAAGTTAATTTTTATTGTTAATGAAATCAAAACATATTAAGTTTAGTAAAGTTTGAAGGGATATGATTGATGTTCTGAACAAAGTTTGCCAACTCATAATCTTGTTTAGCTTCAGTCCTTTAGTTTTGAATTTGGCACTATTCAATTCATTTCAAGTAGTTTATTTAGTTTCATTCTACAAAAGAATCTTCACCCCAAAAAGGATAAGGAGAGGTAAAAAAAAACTTGTAACCGCATAAATCAAATTTTACTTGATTTCTTAAAGATGAATGGATTTATAAACTATATTATGAAACTTGAAGCCTTGGTTTTTTTAACAATATTACTGTAAGAACTATTGGCATTGGTTTACTTTATTACTATACATCTTTTGCTATTTGTTTACTTGTTAACCTTTTTCTTAGTATTTTTTGAAGGGGCTAATACCATGAAGGCAGGGAGCAACCAAGGCCTACAAGTAGTCAGAGCATAATATTGACAACAACCAAACAAATGTTGCTATATTTCTAACTTTATTTGCGTGATTTAAGTCTTTATCTCTATGTGTGATTTAGAATATTACAAATATTTTAGAATTAAAATATACATTTCTACATTTTGCTTTTTGGAAAAAATAGATTGCTACTACAATCTTCATCCCTTTGAATTAAATTACCCCTGGGTTGTTCAATTTTATGAATGTGTAAGCATGCTTGTTCTTTGTTCTTATCTTTCAATTAAGGCACTATGTTGTGTTTTTTGAAATCATGAAAACAAAGCTTTGGAATTCTTGTATGTTATTTGTGTTTTACCCTCTTGTGAAATCATGATAATAAAGCCTTTCGAAGTCTTTGTGTTCTTATGGTAGTGCTTTTATATAGAAGAAAAGATTAGTGTAGAATATTATAAGATGAAATACAAGTTTTCTTTTGACACAGGGAAAGTCACAATGGAAGAAGAGAGGAAAAATAAGAGTTAGATGTTCATAGGAGATATGCGGTTACCAGAATATTTAAGAGGAGTGGATGAGGTTCTTAATATGGCCCACTTTAGTTGCAGACAAGGAAGATAACATTAAGTGTCCATGTTATAACTGTAACAATCACCTAAACAAGTCAAGGGAAGAAGTAAATGGGCATTTACTTAGATGGGGAATAGAGTCAAGTTATATAAAGTGGGAATTTCATGGAGAGTGTTCTTCTAATGATGAAAGTATAAGTGATTGTAATGATCAAATAATTGATGAAAGAAATGATGATGGTCAAGTATATTCAATGTTACATGACATGTATAGATGCAATAATGTTGATAACATGAACAATGAGTTTCATGAGACAACATCTAGTCATGAATTTGAGGAGCCAAATGAGGAGGCTAAGAGGTTTTATAGATTGTTAAAAGGTGTTGAACAAAAGTTGTATCCAGGTTGCATTAAGTTTACAAAACTGTCATGTGTTGTCTGACTTTTCCAAATGAAATGCTTGAATGAATAGAGTAATGCTTCATTTGATTCGCTATTGAAATTACTTAAGGAAATTCTTCCATAGGGCAATGTACTTCCCGAATCATTTTATGAGGCAAAAAAAATTGTTAAACATCTTGGCTTTCATTGTGAAAAGATAGATGCATGCATTAATGATTACATACTATATAGAGATAAATATTCTAATCTTGACAAGTGTCCTACATGTGTGGAAAGAAGATGAAAAGCAAGTAATAAAAATGACTTTGATGAATATGCTCCCAATAATTCGGAAAGACAAAGAAGGAAAAAAAAACATATTCAATGAAAAATTCTTCGATATTTTCCTTTAAAAGATAGGTTGCAAAGGTTATATATGTCTCTCAAGACAGCTAAGCTTATGAGGTGACATAGTGACAAGAGAGTTGATGATGGAGTATTAAGGCACCTTGCAGATTCAATGACTTGGAAGCATTTTGATAGGGAACACCCATTCTTTAAATCTGATTCAAGAAATATTAGACTTGGTCTAGCAGTTAATAAGTTTAAACCTTTTGGTAATATGAGTACTACATATAGTATGTGGTCTGTTATTCTCATTCCATATAATTTGCCTCCATGGTATTGCATGAAACAATCTTTTTTCATAATGCCCATGATAATCCCTGGTCCAAAGGGGCCCAGAAATAATATTGATGTATATCTTATACCATTGATTGAAGAATTAAATGACTTGTCGAGTGCTGGAATTAACACATATGATGCATCGAAGAAACATAATTTTAAGTTGCATGCAGCTTTGTTATGGACCATTAATGACTTCCCTGCATATACTATGTTATCTGGGTGAAGTACAAAAGGAAAACTAGCATGCCTATGTTGTCATTCAAATACTCACTCTCATTGTTTAAAACACAGTAAAAAGTATTGTTATATGAGTTATCATAGGTTCTTACCTTCTGACAATTCTTAACATAGAAATAAAATTTCCTTTGATAATATTATGGATAGTAGGCCTGCACCAAAACCTCTCTCTGGAGATGATATGTTTGCACAATATGATACATTTTCACAAGTAGTGTTTGGTAATAGTAAAAGGAAAAGAAAGAGAGATACTGATGTGCATCATAATTGGAAAAAGAAAAGTATTTTCTTTAATTTGCCATATTTAAAAACACTTTTGTTGAGACATAACTTGGATGTTATGTTAGAATTTTATTTATGGACAAACATAAATCATATTATATAGAACCCAGATTAATTGGATGTCAAAATTATTAGAGCATTTTGTTTAGCCCAAATTGTGATCAGTATTATTAATAAGCCTATTATTGTTAAAGCACTACTCATATATGTGAGTTTTGTTTATAGGTCCTGTATATGAGTTTGTCATAGTGGGTAGGTTTAACCCATTTTAATTATTTTATATATACAGGGAGAGGCCCCTATTCCTAAGCACTCTAGTGCGTACAGTTGCCCCATTGATACTGACGCGTGAGCGACTATTGTGGGATAGAAATAGTATCTCTCCCTCATCGGGTTTTATTTTTTCAGGATTGTTCAACAATGTCTTCTTCATCGATGCTATTTCAAGGTAACCCTAAAATCTTTTATATGAAATTGATATGTCATAAATTATTAGGATTAATAGATCCGATGAATATTTTCTATCAATTGGTATCAGAGACTGGTTTTAATCCTGATTATGACTATCAATATCTTGTTTTAATCCCGAAATCTTAACGTATATAATATTTAATTAATTTTATTTTATAATCGATTTCAAAGAATAAAGTTAGGGCTTTTATACATTGGATTGTTCTGAATTCAGAAACATATTTATTGTATTTTGATATTGTGAATTTACAAATAATTTTATACAAATCCATTGAACCCTAAAGTTGCAATTCATATATGATTCGTTTTCCTTTTGGAGTTTTTTTCAAAATTTGATTTAGGGCTATTCAAGATCCTTGTTTTCTGTTTTCTGAGTGTAAAAACGTTTGGATCGTGAGTTTTGGTTGAGAGAGGATCGGAGATCATGTGGGGTTGCTATAGATAGAGAAAGAAGGGAGCTTTTCCCCTTGGTGATGCGCTGCAATTGCGGGTCGATTTTCGGATCATATCCGCATGAAAATTTGGCGAGAAGGGACTGTTTTCAGTCCTGGAATTATAACCCACATGGGCGCCATGGCCGCTGCTTGATGCAGCGAGAGGAAGAAGGAGACAGGCAGAGCGCCTCCCGTGGGCTCAGTAGCGCAACCCGGTTGTACGGCCATGGAAATCGCTTACAAGCGGCGTTGAGCGGAAACAAAGACCAATATGGTCTTTGGTTAGTGCTCGCCCGCCCGCACGCACGCCCTTCGTGCGGTCTGCGAGAAGAAATGGCGAGCTTCTTGGGCTGCGTGTGCGCAGCTTTTTCTATGGAAGGAGAAGAATTCACGGGTCTGACCCGCGTTCTCCAAACCGGGTCATTTGACCCGGTTTTCCTTTTAGGATTTATATATATATTTATTTGATTAATTTTGATTAATTTTGAGTATATAAAAATTATTAAAAATATATGGTGCTCTCCTCTTTTGCTTCTGAAATTTTTTGTGTATTATTGTGATATTATTGGGCATGATATATATTGCACACTCTCAGAATTGATGTTGTTTGGTCACTCAAATATTTTTTGGTGCTATTTTGTGCATAAATTAATATATAATATTCTAAAAATTATATGTCTTATTGTTATTTATGCGATTAATTCTGAGAATTATTGTTTAAAGTATTATTGTATTATTGTAATCTCACTTTCGTTGGACCAATTATGTTGAGGTGTTAATATTGTTAATATTTTGTTAATAATGTTGCATTGGGATTTATATTAATAATACGCTTACCCTATCGGTTTGCCTTTATTAATGTGATTCCTAATGATTTGTTGAGTGATGTTATTTTGGGCACTTTTCATAATTGTGAGCTCGCCTTAGGGGGACTAATTATTATAAGGTGCTATTTTGTTGATAAAATATTGTTATGTTGTGGCTTTGGGGATTATATTGGTAATGCGCTTACCCTATCGGTTTGCCTTTATTAATGTGATTCCTAATGATTTGTTAAAGGCATTAAGGTTCTGACCTTAGAGTTCTCAATATCCTTTCGGTACTAGCTTTAGGGACATGATTTTGATGTCTGTGAGAGTCTACTCATGTATTGTAATTCGGGACCCTTCGGCGGGATTGCAATCACATGGGGAAAACTCAATTATGATTTTGCTCAAATGTTGTACATGTTGATATGCTTAACAAAATCTCCCTTTAATATATTGTTCTTTCAGCTTCATCGATGCAAATGAGTGCTATAACGAAATTGAATGGGACTAATTTTGAGGACTGGGTGGATTACAGAAATTGTTCTGGTCGTCTCTAATGTTGATCTTTGCTTCTCACCGAGGATGAACCTCAGAGACCCACAAATGCATCTTCTGCTATAGAAAAGAAGAAGCATAAAAGGTGGGTTCAATCCAATAAAGTTTGTTTGATGACCATGAAGTATAGTATGGAAAAGACTATTAAAGAGAGCATTCCTGAAACAAATAATGCTAAAGAGGAAGAAATTTGCTAAATGGAAGAATAGTAAGCCTCAGTTTAAGAAAAGTGGAATGATAAGCCTGGATATTCTTCTAAGCCATCTTCTGGTCCTGGTGAACCTTCTAGTGTTAAGCCCAGATATCATTTTAATAGAAATTGTAAGTTCTATGATATATATGGGCATAAGCAGTCTGATTATTTGAAGTTTAAGAGCTGGCTTGAGAAAAGAAAGAAATTCAAAAGCAGGAGGAAACCAAGTGAAGGGGAGTTAATGATCACAGTAGGAAATGGAGCTAAGGTCAAAGTAGAACATATAGGAATGGTTTCATTAAAGTTATATACTGGACATAATTTAGTTTTGAAAGATACAATTTATGTACCTTCTATGAGGAGAAATTTAATTTCAGTTTCTGTTTTGGATAGTTGTGGCTACTCTTTCCTTTTTAGTAATGCAAAAGTTTCTTTATATTATGATTCTGTTCTTGTTGGTTTTGGAGTCCTGTCTAATGGTTTATACATGTTGAATGTTGATTCTTTTTCCTGGTGATCAACGAGATTCAGATATCAATAATGTTATTGGAAATAAGCGTGGTGAAGTTGCTGAAAAATCTTCTATGTTGTGGCACAAACGTTTAGGACACATCTCTAGGGAGAGAATGGAAAAGTTGATCAAGGAGAATATTCTTCATAACCTGGACTTCTCTGATTTTGATACTTGTGTTGATTGTATAAGAGGGAAACTCACAGCTGGAGCCAGGAAGAGTGGGGTTACCAGGAGCGAAGGAATACTACAGTTGATTCATACAGATATTTGTGGGCCTATTACTCCTATTGTTATGAGTGGTTTTAGGTATTTTATCACGTTTATTGATGACTTCGCTAGATACGGGTGGATTGATTTGCTACGTGAGAAATCTGATTCTTTAGATGCCTTTAAAGCATTCAAAGTCGCTGTTGAATTGAAATTTAGTAAGCAGATCAAATGTGTGAGGTCTGATAGAGGTGGTGAATACTATGGCAGGTATGATGAAATTGGTAGAAATCCTGGACCTTTTGCTAAGTTCTTACAATACTATGGTATTGAGGCACAGTACACCATGTCTGGCACTCCACAACAAAACGGAGTTGCAGAGAGACGAAATCGTACTCTTATGGATATGGTGAGGTGTATGCTTAGTCATTCCACTCTTTCAAAATTCTTGTGGGGAGATGCCTTGAAGACTGCTGCTTATATTTTGAATCATGTGCCAAGTAAATCTGTGTTGAAGACTCCATATGAGCTTATGATAGGCAAACGATCTACCTTGAGGCATTTTCATGTTTAGGGATGTAGGGCAGAGGTGAGATCTTGCAACCCACATTTAAAGAAGTTTGATCCCAAAACCATCAGTGGTTTCTTCATTGACTATTGTATTGGCTCAAGGGGTTCTAGGTTCTATTGTCCTTCTCATTCTACTAGAGTTATTGAATCCAATCGGGCTATCTATTTTGAAGGGGACTTAGGACATGGTGGAACTCAGGAGCCGCGTATTGTTGATTTTAGTGAGGAGCATGTTGTTGTTCCTATTCCTGTTGATCCCTTTCCAGGGATAATGTCATCTCCTCTGATCTATAATGATAATGTTGTTAATCCTGTTGATGTTGTTGATATCCCTCAACAAGTTGAAAATAATGTCAGATTCCAGATGTTGTTGTGACTCCACTGAGAAGATCTGCGGGTTCCTATATCCACTGAGTCTACTAGATTCAGGGACTATGTTGTGTACCTACAGGAGCATGAGTTTAATTCAGTTGAGGATTCTGATCCTATTTCTTTTCAAGAGGCCATGGTTAGTCCTGATAGTGTACAATGGCTAGTGGCTATGGAGGATGAATTGGCTTCTATGAGAAATAATAATGTTTGGGAATTGGTAGAATTGCCTACTGGTTGTAAAACTGTTGGTTGTAAATGGGTCTTTAAGACTAAACATGATGCTAAAGGTGAAATTGAGAGGTATAAGGCCAGACTTGTTGCTAAGGGATATAACTAGAGGGAAGGCATTGATTATAAGGAAACTTTCTCACCAATCTCCACTAAAGACTCTTTTCGTGTTGTGATGGCATTGATTGCTCATTTTGATTTGGAGCTTCATCAAATGGATGTTAAGACCACCTTCCTAAATGGTGATTTGTATGAAGATGTGTATATGGATAAACCTGATGGTTTTGTTGAAAATGGTAAAGATCATATGGTATACAAATTGAGACAATCCATTTATGGATTGAAACAGGCTTCCAGGCAATGGTATTTGAAATTTGATTATATTGTTAGTTCTCTTGGTTTTAAAGAGAATACTGTTGACCAATGCATTTATCTGAAGTTTAGTGGGAGCAGATTCATCATTCTTGTTTTATATGTTGAGGATGTATTATTGGCGAGTAATGATTATGTTTTTCTGAATGAGACAAAGCAGATGTTGACAGCACATTTTGATATGAAAGATCTTGGTGATGCCTCTTTTGTATTAGGTATTAAGATTCACCGTGATAGATCTCTGTGGTATTTTTGGCTTGTCTCGAAAAGCTTATATTGAAAGGATTGAATAGATTTAATATGAAATCTTGTAATCCTTGTATCTTTTTTATTCAAAAGGGTGAAAGACTCTCTAATACCCAAAGTGTCCTCAAAGTGATAAAGATGTTGCTTTGAAATGGAGAAAGTCTCATATGCTTCCGCCGTTAGCGATCTTATGTATGCTCAAGTTTGTACACGTCCCGATATTGCTTTTGTTGTTAGTGTACTTGGGAGATACTTGAGCAAACTGGTGTGACTCATTGGCGTGTACGCAAAACTAGTTATGAGGTATCTGCTGTGGTACCAAAGATCGTATGCTCACCTATAGGAGGTCCGACCGCCTTGAGGTGATAGGCTATACTTGATTCGATTATGGTGGTTGTCCGGATGACTACAAGTCCACATCGGGGTATATCTTTATGTTAGCAGGAGGAGTCAGTTTCTTGGAAGAGTGTTAAACAGACACTTACAGCTACTTCTACTATGGAGGCAGAGTATATAGCTTGTTATGAGGCTATGCGTCAAGCGATATGGTTGAAAAATTTGATTACTGAATTTCTTATTGTGGAGAGTATTTCCAGGTCTCTTACCATTTATTGTGATAATTCTGCCGTAGTGTGCTTCTTTCAAATTAATAAAAGCTCAAAGCGTTCAAAGCATTTTGATACAAAATTCATGTTTGTTAGAGAGAAGATTCAGGAGTTTCAAACTCGTGTTGAGCATATCCCTACAGAACTTATGGTTGCAGACCCACTAACTAAAGGTTTAGCTATTAAATTTTTTATTGATCATGTGACCCGTATGGGTATAGTGAGGTCTTTTGATGTTTTAGGTTAGTGGGAGTTTAATTTTGTAATTTTGTTATGACCTCATTTTATTATGTCTCGAGACAATTATATTATTATTATCGTTGTCATATAATATTGTTATTGTTATTGATCTGCGCAGTTTTGTTTATTTATGATATGACATATTGTGGAGACATTTTGGACCCAGTCTCATTTTGTTGTTGTGCTGAGATGTTAAATCTCAGAAAGCATCTTAGGCGGATGCTTGGGGCCATTTTGTTGGGAAATGCACTTTGATCACATATTGGCATGCAAATTTTTGATGTGCTTTCCCATTACCCATTTACCACATTTTGATGAGTCATCGAGATATGAGTATGTTGCATGTATGATATCAGTACTCCTTCGAGTATGATTTTCTGCATTGTTGGGATACTTGTAGTCTCATTTTGGACCATTTGTTGAGAGTGCTAGCTCGATTTTGACATCATGTTGTGGCTACATATTGTTTGATTAATCTGGAGAATTGTTTTCTTATTAAAGTGATATAATGTGACTTATGTTGTCCAAGTGGGAGAATGTTAGAATTTTATTTATGGACAAACATAAATCATATTATATAGAACCCAGATTAATTGGATGTCAAAATTATTAGAGCATTTTGTTTAGCCCAAATTGTGATCAGTATTGTTAATGGGCCTATTATTGTTAAAGCACTACTCATATATGTGGGTTTTGTTTATAGGTCTTGTATATGGGTTTGCCATAGTGGGTAGGTTTAACCCATTTTAATTATTTTATATATACAGGGAGATGCCCCTATTCCTAACCACTCTAGTGCGTACAGTTGCCCCATTGATACTGACGCGTGAGCGACTATTGTGGGATAGAAATAGTATCTCTCCCTCATTGTGTTTTATTTTTTCAGGATTGTTCAACAATGTCTTCTTCATCGATGCTATTTCAAGGTAACCCTAAAATCTTTTATATGAAATTGATATGTCATAAATTATTGAGATTAATAGATCCGATGAATATTTTCTATCATGTTATGCACATTGAAAAAAAAAATATCGGACAATGTGTTAGGAACATTATTGGATATCAAATTCAAAACAAAAGATTCCTTCAATTCTTAGTTAGATTTTAAAGTTATGGGAATTAAAGCAACACTTCAGCCTACAAAAAATGGAGATAAATTTGTGCTTCATCCAGCTAGATTTACTTAGTCACATGAAGAAAAGTCTCAATTTTGCTAACAAATTAAGCTAGATTTACTAGTCATGTGAAGAAAAGTCTCAGATTTGCTAACAAATTAAGGATGTTAAGTTTCCTGATTCCTATGCCTCCAACATAGCTCATTGTGTCAATATGAAAGAATGCAAAATTATGGGACTGAAAAGCCATGATCATCATGTCTTGTTTGAGCAAGTTTTGCCACTTGCCATTAAGGATCTAATGCTAAAAGATACAAGTGATCCATTGATCTAATTATCTTTATTTTTCAGCTATTTGTGTTTCACGTAATTAAAAGTTGATGGCTTAGACCAACTACAAAATAGCATTGCAATAACTCTTTGTAAGCTAGAACAAATATTTTCACTAGTATTTTTTTGATATCATGGTTCATTTGCCAATTCATCTAGTTAATGAGGTAAAGATTGGTAGTCTAGTGTAATATCGTTGGATGTTTTTTATTGAAAGGTACAACTTAATTTCAATAATATTTTTCTTGAATTTCATTATTTTTGTTTTCATATATATATTAATTAAGTTTGTTACTATAAAGTGCAATAACGTAGTTACTAAAAATGGGGGCCTTATCTTTACAAGAGCAGGCTTAGATGTACTGAGTTGACCATAGCAGTTGGGGTTCTGATAAGGATTGAGAAGCCAAGGTTGATTGCCTCAGTTGGTTATGGCTAGCTATTCTGGGGTGAAGGGGATGGTCTTGGTTTGGTTGCATAGTGTGACTGTGGCAAGACAAGTGAGGTGTGATTATGCTATTCTGGTCATAATCAGGCTGTTCAATTGGGGGTTGTTTCGTCTAGATGAGTTGGGCAATGTAGCTAGGATGTTTTAGGTTAGGCAGTTCTATTTGTTGTGAGTCAGAAGGTCACAAAAAAAAGAAAATAATGTCAAAGGGATGATAGTATAGTCGGGATTGATGTCATGCCATGCCAAACCTAGATATTTTTCACTAGGGCAAAGCGGGTCCATTGGGTATGTACAATTTCTCTTGTTTTCCTCTCATAAGCTCTAGATAGCATGTAAGGAAAGAGAAAAGTGAGAGACAGAGAGGCTTAACTTGTTGAAAATTATGTGTAAAGTAGACGGACACAAATTTGATTATCTAACCATTAGGCAACCAACAATAGTTGGTAATAATAGAAGTGAATTACAATTTCAGATAAACTTTACTTGCAATATTAAGAATTCGAATTTTAAAATCGTTACTTTGATAAAGATTTTACATAACTACTATTCTGCCCAGAATTGCATAAGCAATTTGTTAAAAAAAAAACCATTAGGCAATAAATACTTGCTACAGTCAAGGATCCTAATGACAGTAATTTACCTAGGTTGGGTGGATAAATGTATATAAATCGAGCCTGGACATCTAACACTTTTAACGTTATAGTACACATTTCCATTAGTTGTGATAATCGCCTCTGCCTAGTATTTATTGGAATTCCCTTTACCATCATTTTGCTCCTTACAAAATGCTGCAATCCCTTTCTCTCTATCACATCATTCTGAATGGAACTTTGCAAACATAAAGCTGTGTTTGAATAACTTTTTCTTTGCAATAATATAGGAATACCTTGCAAATGAACTCTTCCACCACGATATGCTGTTTAGATTTAGCTTTTATCGCAATTTTGCTTTCAATTAAGTAGAGCCATGTCATTCTACTATAACCACCGCCAACTAGTAAAAAATATCTCGATACTTATCATCCAAACATAGTGTAAGTATTGAATATTGTTATATAGAAACACAGGGTTATAACTCAAGGTTTTTATTTTGACCTATTGTTACACTATGTTATAATAGGGTTGATCATAAAAATAGGGTTATAAAAATACAAACAGATGGGAAATGACCTGTAACAATAGGGTTATAAAAATACAAAGAGATGGGAAATGACCTGTAAAAATATCACCTTTTCCTTCAATAGTCTCGACTTTTTCCATCTCAAAGGTTCACCTTAAACTTGAATTTCTTAACTATGTAGACAAGGTTATCCTTGATTCCAGTTATATAACTATGATAACCACTATCAACATACCACGTATCTTCTTCTTATGTGGAGTTATAAATGTAGAAGACTAGCTCCAAAGTGTCTTCTTTTACTTTTGACAATCTATCACCTTGTGGTTTGATGTTTCGCAGCAAGTGCAATGTCTAAACCAGTAATGATTATTGTCCTGATTATCTTTCTTGCAAATGGAGCATCAAGGGATGGTGTGTGTGCGTGCGCCTATATATATATATTCTCTATTGTAACATAAACATCCTGAAACACACCCCTCTGAAGAGAATTCATGATGGATACTTAAGATTGGACTATCCACAACCAGAAACGGATACAAATAAGTGTATTTGGTTTAGCATATTTTAGAATCATAAAAGCTTTTTCTCAAAATGTTCAAGTGAAAACTTCTAGCTGAAAAGGTTTTTCAAGTGCAAAGTAAACTATTTAAACACTTATACCTCTTCCGGCTCCAAGGAAAGAAGATAAGCAATTAAGCCAACCACGGGTATATATCTAAGATACTTCACTAAAACAACCTTGCTTTCCTGAACATTCTGGAGGTTGTCACCAATCAACCAAGGCTGGAAAATCATGTAAAGACATATATCCCATATGAAGGCATAGGCCAGCCTTTCTGATCCTAGGTAACCAATCAAGAATTCCCATCTGTCTACTATGCCCCCAAAATTTGCATCCGTTCGACCAAATAAAGCCCACAACAGAGATAGAAGACATGCACTCCCACCAATCAGTCCAACAAATGGGGCACCCTTTGTCATCACAGAACCCAATTGTGAACGTTTGCTTGGAACACTGTCATCATCAGCATCATTCATTCGGATAGCCATATATGGGATCAAAAATGCTGGCATCATAAACCATAGTTATGATACGTAAAGCAATTACATCATACATAAAGGAAAAATAAGTTGAGATTAAAACATACATGGACATCTTTAATATACTCATAAATTACAGTAACCTTCTTCAACTGAAAGTTCCTTTTTTTAATTTCTTATTTTAATTCCAAAAGATTAACAAATCTTAAATTTGTCCATCATTACTGACATGGAAATCCTTTTCCAAATACACACACTAGCCATGAATGGTGATGGAAAGAGTAGCAGCAGTTACATCCAGTAGGAGAAGGCTAGTGGATAGGTGGAAGTAATCCAGAAGCAATCAAAGAGAGAAGCAGTGGGTCTGTGGGTGGGTGAACTGTTTTAGCCTATGAACCATCAGTGAGAATCTAAGTAACCACGGATCAAATGCCAGAGCCGACATTTAATTGTTGATCACTTGAGTAGGATGGCAATCACACTTTTTGATCAGGTGAAAAAAATTATACCAATTGTTCAAATTTTGGCTTTGAAGAAACTCGATCCTGTCAGCTAATTAAAATACAGAGCATTGCTTTCTTCAGAATATGAAACATGGATGATTGCAAAGCAATTTAATTATATATCGAAATAATCCAGGAAAAAATGGAGTAATATACTCCATTCAGAGAGAGAATATGCTTTCAGTCCTTATCTGCTTTTGCTCTGAAAGATTAAAATGGATACTGAGACTGGACTAGACACCAGTCACCACTCTTTCTAATATTGGCAAATTATTAGCTAGAAAAGTTGTGGTTGTGAATGGAGATCAAGGTAATGAAAAGACTTGTCATGCAAAGAGAGTTCAATGAAACATACTGTTCGTCAGGAACATTTGCAGGCCCCAGAGTACATCTAGAGACCCCTTGTATCTATCTCTCTTACGATCTGTGAACAGCAAAGGGGCAAACATGAATGTCCAGCCAATCACAAAGTTGAATAGTCCTTCAGACATCTAAAGCAAGAAAATTTTCCAACATCAGGGAGACTTCCCAATCAAATGGTGTAAATTTGGGGCCAATAATGCTTACTTTGTGCAATGATACTTACAGGATGAAGAACTGGAGCCTCAATCAGATGAATGCCAACTACTCTGCCAAAATGGTCAGTGCAGAAATCATTAAAGAGAACGATAACCTAAATATAAATTATTTTTTTAACCACAAAGACAGTATATATTCCCCATAAGTCTTTTAAAGAAAGGCAGATCAAATTTCAGTTCTGTCTGACTCTGAACATAATAGCTGACTTGAAGTTCCACATGTTACTTTTGTACTATATAACCTCACACATTAAGGAAGAATGTAGCCAAATCATATATTTGTAATCAACATAGTTATGATAGCTGAATGGCTTGAGAATAACCTTCTCAGCCTTCTCAATTTAAAGAATGATAGGTTACAAAATCCCTTGATTTTAGGGATTGATTATCAGACAATATCTAATACTATCAACAACTATGTCAGACTATATCTAAACAATATTTACAGTCAACAACTATGTCAGACAAATAATATCAACACTCCCCCTCAAGTTGGTGCGTAGATGTCATAAGCACCCAACTTGTTATATATGTAAGTTAATCGTGAGCCCCGTAGAGACTTGGTGAAAACATCTGCAAGTTGATCATTAGAATTGACAAAGGAAGTACTAATCTCTTTTGAAAGAATCTTGTCTCGAATGAAATGACAATCGATCTCTATATGCTTAGTTCGTTCATGAAAGATAGGATTAGAAGCAATGTGTAAGGCTGCTTGATTATCACAAATCAGTTGCATAGAATCCATTTTACAAAACTTTAACTCTTGAAGTAGATGTTTTAACCATATGAGTTCACATGTTGTAAGAGCCATAGCCCTATATTCTGCTTCTGCACTTGATCTTGCAACAACACTCTGCTTCTTACTCTTCCAAGAGATGAGATTACCTCCAATAAAAACACAATACCCAGAAGTTGACCTCCTATCACTTGGAGATCCTGCCCAGTCTGCATCGGTATAGGCAACAATGTCTATGTTACCTCTGTTCTCATATATTAGCCCTTTTCCAGGAGATCCCTTAATATACCTTAAAATGCGAGTCACTGCATCCCAATGACTATCACAAGGAGAGTTAAGAAATTGACTCACAACACTAACAGCAAAGGCTATATCTGGTCTGGTCATAGTGAGATAATTCAACTTTCCCACCAACCTTCGATATCTGCCTGGATCTGAATACGGCTCCCCCTGATTTGGCATGAGCTTAACATTCGGATCCATAGGAGTATCCACCTGAAGCTTACAATTTAGCATTCCGGTCTCTTCCAAAATATCAAGTGCATACTTCCTTTGACAAATGGAAATGCCTGTTTTTGATTGAGCAACCTCAATACCAAGGAAGTATCGCAACCTTTGCCCAAATCTTTGGTTTGGAAATGCTGAAAGCAGATGTTGCTTTAGTCTAGTGATCCCTTCATGATCATCACCGTAATTACAATATCATCCACATAGACCACAAGATAAATGACTTTTTACACGTGAATGTCTATAGAACACAGAGTGATCAACCTCACTACGAATCATGCCAAATCGTTGTATGACCTTACTAAACCGCCCAAACCAAGCTCGAGGTGACTGTTTCAACCCATATAATGACTTAGAAGTTGGCAAACAAGACTGACTCCCCCGAGCAACAAACCCGTGTGGTTGCTCCATATAAATCTCCTCCTCCAACTCACCATGTAAAAGGCATTTTTAATATCCAAATGATATAAAGGCCACACAAGAGATAGCGACCATAGATAAAAAGAGACGAACAGATGCCATTTTAGCAACAGGAGAGAATGTATCACCATAGTCAAGACCATAAATGTGAGTATACCCTTTGGCCACAAGACGAGCCTTCAAGCGATCCACAGTCCCATCAGGACCAATTTTAACAGTAAAAACCCAACGACAGCCAATAGTAGACTTCCCTGGAGGAGAGGGAACAAGAGCCCAAGTATGGTTAGATTCTAATGCTGTCATCTCATCAATCATAGCCTGTCGCCATCCTGGATGGGATAGTGCTTCCTGAACAGTGTTAGGAATAGAAATAGACGACAAAGCAGATACAAAGGCATAATGGTTGGAAGATAAACGATGATAATTTAGAAAATTATAAATAGGATGAGGATTGCAAGAAGAACGATTACCTTTGCGAAGTGCAATGGGAAGGTCAGTGGTAGGCTCAGGTTGGACCGGAATCGACGGAGACGGAGGAGCAGGAGGAGAGTCACTGGTGTCCATAACAGGTGCAGCCTCCGGAGTAGTAGGATGAGGACGACGGTGATAAGTGAGACGAAATGGCTCCATGGGGTACTTAGGAGCAACAGGAGCAACCTCCTGTGTATGTGATACAGGTGGACTTAAAACGAGAGGATCGAAGACGGGAATAGGCAAGACTTGAGAAACAGACTCGACAAGACTTGCGAGGCAAAGAAAGGTGTATCCTCGAAAAAGGTAACATCTGCAGAGATGTAAGAACGATTTGTGGATGGAGAATAACATCTGTATCCTTTTGAACTCGAGAATAACCAAGAAAGATACACTTAATGGCACGGCAAACAAGTTTGTCGAGACCTGGAGCAACATTGTGGACAAAACAAGTGGAACCAAAAACACGAGGGGGACATTATAAAGGGGTGCCTGAGGATATAGAATAGAGTGAGGAACCTGGTTATTGAGAACAGAAGAAGGCATCCGATTTATTAAATAACTGCAAGTGAGAACAAATCACTCCAAAATTTCACAGGAACATTAGAATGTAACATGAGAGTACGAGCTGTTTCAACGATATGGCGATGTTTGCGCTCAGCCACACCATTTTGTTGAGGTGTGTGAGGACAACTTGATTGATGAACTATACCGTGTGATGCCATGAAAGAATTAAAAGGGGCAGAAAAATATTCTTTGGCATTATCACTGCGTAAGATATGAATAGTTTGTCCAAAAAGATTATATATTTCAGCACAAAAATTTTGAAAAATAGTGAATAACTCAGAACGTTCTTTCATTAAAAATAACCAGGTACAACGAGAGAAATCATCGATGAAAGTAACAAAATATCTATATCCTAAGAAAGAAGAAGTACGACTAGGACCCCAAACATCAGAATGAACAAGACTAAAAGGAGACTCAGCACGACCTGTAACCTTACTTGGAAAGGATGCCCGAACATGTTTTCCAAGCTGACATGCCTCACACTCCAATGCAGTAAATTAGAGAGATGAGGGACCATTTTCTTTAATTTATTCAAACTCGGATGACCAAAACGACGATGAAGAAGACTAGGCGACTGCTGTGACAAAGACATATGGTAGAGGATGGAGGTTGTAAGTAGTAGAGACCGCGTGACTCGAGATCCTGCTCAATCGTCTTCCCCGTACTTCGGTCCCGGATAGAAAAGGAAGTAGAAGTGAAGGTTATGGAACAATTGAGAGATCGAGTAAGTTGACTAATAGAAATTAAATTAAAAGGACATCCGGGTACAAATAAGACTGAATTTAAAGACAGAGAAGGAAGAGGTAAAGCATGACCAATCCCAGTGGCTTGAGTTTTAGAGCCATTAGCAAGGGTTATGTGATGTGGTGTTTCAGTAGAGGATAAGGTAGAAAAGAGAGAAGAATTACCAAAGACAATATGATCGAAGCACCGAATCCAAAATCCAGGAACCAACAGGGAGATGAATGAGAGAGACAAACCGTAGAATTACCGTAAATGCGCTACGATTCTTTGAAGATGAGGCTTGTTGGGCTGCCTTAAGCTGAAGGTACTCCTTATATTCATCAATTGAAAATTTGTTCTGATTAAGACCTGTCTGAGTATCATACACAACCTCGACTTTCGGATCAGCAGACTGCGTCACATTAGCTGATTTTTCTGGGAAACCATGAAGAGAATAACACTTGTCTTGGGTATGACCCACGCGCTTGCAATAAGAGCACTGAGGACGATCACCTCTACCACGACCACTTCTTCCACCACGCCCACGGCCTCTTCCTCCACGGTTTGCCGAATTAGAGACAAAGGCCGAGGACTCTGAAGCTGTCTGGGAACCAATCTCAAATGTTTCCACTGGTGACGGAACTCGTAGAAGACGATCAATGAGCTCCTCTACCGTGGGGATGTTAGGATTAGTTAGAGCTTGATTCCGGACAGATTCAAGGTCCTTATGTAAACCGTGAAGAACAAAGATCATATACATATTATCAAGTTTTGCTAGTACCTTCGTAAGATCATCACCGGTTATAATGCGTTTAATGTCATCAATGACAGACTGTGCTCTGTTCAGATAAGAGGGAAGATCATGATCTGTCATCGAAGAGTGGCCAAATTGTGGACAGAAGCATAGAGACGTTGTAGATCATTGGAATAGACATTTTGAGCTTTCTTCCATATTTCATAACAAGTTTTGTATGGGCGAAAGTGTACCATCAACTTCGGATCAATAGACTGCCATAAAAGAGAGACCAACTGATAATCGACCCTTTTCCATTCATCACGAATCTTCTCATCAATTTCTGCTTCCTTCTTGGTGAGATGTTCATAAAGTCCTTGACCGAAAAACCAAACTTCAACTGCATTGTACCAATCCATAAAATTCTTACCATTGAGTTTTTCCGATGTGATAATGGGACTTCCAGAGAAGGCAAAAGAGATGAGACCCTTCCTCAGTAGACCCGCAGAACCGGTTCCTGCACTGACGTAAGAACCTTTGGAAGAGCTAGGTGGTTGAATCGGACATGGTGAACTCAGTATGTCAAAACTGGCTACCCTTTACCTTTTCACCTTGGAGCAGAGAGGAGTCGTAGCTCTCAAATCGGCAGCTCAAAGGATCCGGGTTGAGGATGATTTTGAAAGAGCCAAGAGAGAAAATGGATGTGATTGACTTGGAAGATGAGTCTATTGATGCTGAGATACTTGAATCGAATGGCGGTGACAAATGAGCTTTTCCACACTGCTCTTGGATCAAGCAATCCTTCTACTCTCCGTGAAAAAAACAGCTTGTTGAAGTGCCCAATGTCGGCTTCAAAGGGGTTCTTTTCTATGGTCCTCCTGGTTGTAGTAAAACCCTTCTGGAAAAAAACTATTGCCAATGAATGTCAGGTGAACTTCATCAGTGTCAAAGGTCCTGAGCTGGTAGTGATGATTTTTTTTTTGCTTCCTTCTTTCAACACGAGCAGAAGGTCTGGGTATCAACCTTGCTTCTGCAAATAGAGAGGAAGACGTGATTCTGCAAGTACCCGTTGACGGCAACAGTGAAGTGGTCAGAGTTTGGCCACAACCGGAGTTTATAGCATAGACAGAGGACGCCGGCGAGGATGACGGAGAAGACGCCCGGACGAAATGGCGGCTGGAGGGCGGCGCGTGGAGCTTACGCGCGCGGAGATCCGCGGACAATGGCGGCGCGTGAGGGCGCGTGAGAAGGAGGACGGAGGTGGGTCTTCTCGGAAAAGGATTGCCGGCGCTTTCTGAGTTGTCCGGTCACCTTACTTTGGTGATCGGAGACAGTGGCCGGTGACGGTGGCCGGAGACAGTAGCCGGAGACGATCGCCGGAGAGCGGTTCTTGACCAGATCGAACCCTAGCTCTAGATACCAAGTTATGATAGCTGAATGGCTTGAGAATAACCTTCTCAGCCTTCTCAATTTAAAGAATGATAGGTTACAAAATCCCTTGATTTTAGGGATTGATTATCAGACAATATCTAATACTATCAACAACTATGTCAGACTATATCTAAACAATATTTACAGTCAACAACTATGTCAGACAAATAATATCAACAAACATGAACACCAATACTTTGCAATCATGGATAAGATACCAGTAAGATTTTTTTGTTTCAGAAACCAGAAACAAAACAGAAGAATATATGCACATAAACCTTCACAGAAGTAATTAACAGTCATTTCTGCATGAACCTATAAACAGAATAAGATTGTATACAACACTTTTCTAGTAAAGAACATGACATATCATGAGGATTCACTCAAATTCATCCGAATAGGATCAATTTCCATAAGAGCATGTATTCATAAGCCTGTTGTGAGTCATGGCATCAGGAATTGTCCATTTTACATGCCAATATAAAGGTTTGGCAATGTCAATTTTTCATATATACATGGAGGAAAGGAACGAAAGAGATTAAATCCTATCAAACAAACAGAGGACACATTGCTATAGCAAGCCTCCCCTCTCCAAATGTCCCCCAATAGACAGGAGGACAAAAAGGGGAGAGACCCCTTTCAATAATCAGTAAAGGAATTTTAATAATTATGAAAATATTTTTGTGATTATATCAAATTCACAAACTGATAAGCAGAAAAAAGTACAATGTCTCCACTTCATTAAACACAGTGACTAAAAACCAGTTAATATGTAAGTATATGATAATGGAATGCTCATAAATTCATCTAAAGTTACAAGAACATCAATGAAGAAAGCAAAAGCAATCAACTCGTTCATCATTTATCAAGTGTAATCAGCAATAGGTGAACGTACCAAAGTTCATGAAAGGCAAGATGAAAAAGAAATTGAGAGAAAGACCCACAAGAGAGTTAATTGTGTCAGAACTGATGGCCCATACAGGATCTCCCTGTTACAATACAAGTAAAATTTAGATTTGAAGTCAAATCAATGTCAATGGTATAATATATTTAAAATATATATATATCATGTGCAATGCAACAATTCAAAACCTTCCAGATTGCCAAAGCAAAGTAAGAAAGGAGGAAATTTTGTCAACAAAGCAATATAAGTAAACTTTCTATACAATTATTTGGATAGACACAAAGCCACACAACACCAACAGATTACTTTCTTTAAATGCTAATGATGATACTATAAATACTATTAATGAGACAGTAGTTAATAACTGGGTTTTGGCGCTGCCTTTATACATCAAAAGGTAAGATGGAAATCCCACAAGAGGGAAGCACATCAAAGCTTTTTTTTTTTAAGCTACCCTAGTAGATCCAAGCCCTTTTTTTTCCCCAAAAGCTTGATTTTTGACATAACACAATGGTCCCGCTTGATCCATGTAAACAACCCCACCTTGCAAGAAAAAACTTTTATTGTTGTTCTTGTTGCTATTAACCATTAAAGTTTGCTTTTGTATCTTAAAAGTGTCACTAGGATAGGCAAACTTGAACATTCTGCCCTGCCATATTAAGCTAAAAAGCATCGGTGCATCAAGTGCTCTTATAAAATAAATAAATAAATAAATCCTTAAACATCCAGCAGATGCAATGATGGAAAAATTGTGACTCCAAAAACACTACATATGTATGATGATGAGCTTTAAAGTGTTCTAGTTGCCAAATTAACAAGTCATCATCATATCAGGCATGGTAACCAGTACCATTTAATAGTTCACGTAAATGAGTCCAAAAATTCGAAAGTGCAAATCATTTTAGAGTTACTTAATAAAGACGTTAATTCCAGGTAGCACACCTAACAAGACACAAAATAGCTGTCAAAACTAGTCGGTCCGGCCCAAATTAAATTAGGTTATATGAGTTTCGGAGTAACATTTTGTTAGTCAAGCGCTTCTTTATGTAATGTTAAGGGATAGGGCCATTTGGCTTAGAGTAAATCAAATTATTTTTAATTTTGTGATGACTTTTATTAACATTGACTATTTTATCGGATTACTCGAACCGACTCATCAGAGTTATCCCATTTTGACGGCTATAGACACAGATAACACGCAGCACGAAAAGGGTAGGGTAGGTGCAAAAATTAAAAAAGGGTACCTACAGGTGCATAAGGAAGCAGGAAGAGCCACAAAATGTAGACACCCTCTGCAACCCACAACGCTATTTGAAGCACTCTCCTTAAATTGTCATCTCCCTCTTCCACCGAGGAGGACGTGGCTAAGGCCGTGGGTTTGCGGCGAGCCCCGTAGCACAAAAGGGTCCTCGAATTGGCGTGGTTCTGTTTGGGAACGAGTGGTTTTGGAGAGAACCGATGGGTGGAGCTGAAAGCGTTGTGAACCTTTTGTGGCTTGTGCAATTGGGGAAGGCAGAGTGAAGATTTCGAGGCCAATGGTTTGGAAGAAAGGAAGGAGCAGAGAAATGTTGGTGATGACGTCGTTGTGGTCATCGTCGTCGTCATTGCTTCAGCCTTCAGAGAAGCTTGAGCATTAAGTGGTTCAGTTCAGTCCAGAATTCAGAGATTGATTGTGTGAAAGAGAATGCCACAGCTCACGGGAATGAATCGTCTCAACCGTGGGACTGTCCATTTAAGATGATTGTGATGTGATTATCTCTTACAGAATGTTTAGATGATAGGTATCGGGAAGAAGAGAAATATAAAATATATGAGAAACGGAAGAAAAATACGAGGATTTTTTTTTTTAATGTTCAACTTTTGTTTTTATAAAATTGAGATGAAATCATTTTTCAGTTTTTATTTTTTATTAATTTTTTAAATAAAAAATATAATTATATTCTTTTTTTTTTTTTTTTTCATCCATTTTCATTTATTCTATTTTATTTTATTAATAAAAAACAATCCACAGTATTAACAGTGTTTATCGACCGATTCATATGACAAAGTGATCAGAAAAATATATATGAGATAAATGCTCCGCATCGGTTGAATGTGAACTACTTATCTCACTAATTCTAATTTTTTATAAAAATTGAATAAGGACTAAATTATTAAAAATAAATAAAAATTAATAAAATTAATAAAAGTTAATAAAATCAATTGATTGAATCAAATTATTTTTAATTTAAAATTTTAATTAATTTTTTAAAAAATAAATAAATATTTATATAATTATAATATTAATAATTTAATTATCAATTAAATCGATTAAATCATAAATCACTTATTTTATAAGTTTAATGATTTAACTAATTTTTAAAATATTAAATAAAATGATTTATTCTTCATATCACACTATCGTAATTTTAAGTTTAAAAAAGACAAGGGTAAATTCGGCATCAGATCTCAATATATTAAAAAAAAATTAATTTACATATTTTAACTATACTTTTAAAATGATTCTATAATTTATTTGTTTAAATTAAATTATATTAATTGTTACTCTAGAATAGGGTGGGGTAAATATTGTCTCTCATTAGCATTGCTTAATGGGCAGCAACAGGAGGTGGTTGCAGCTAAGGGCCTTTTTTATATAAATAATGCAGTTTTTTTTTCTCCTTATATCGCAGTTGCAACATTAATTCAAAAAATGTGCTAATTAGTTTTTAATATTAAAAGGTTAGTTTATATTAGGGATGGCAACGGGACAGGGTAGGGACGGGTAGTAGTCTATTGCCTCCCGCTCCTGTGAATAAAATCTTCATCTGCTCCCGCCTTTATATTAGTACGGGTACCTATTTATCATTCTCTCACAGGTAAATGAGTATTCACGGATATTTACGGGTGTCCAATAAATTGTAAAAAAATTAATAAAATTAAAAAAATAAAATAAAATAAAGTATAATACCATAATTTCTCAAAATTTGTCTAACATAACTTAATCTAAAAATAATGTCAAACATCTAAAATACTTTTGATTTATATAACTCTATCATATTTTAATTTATATAATTAAATTTTTTAGTAATTTTATATAAAATATTTGTATAATTTTTTTTAGGGTATCCATGAGTACGGGGAACCACCCCCGCTCCCGCCTCGTTTATTAATTGAGGATAACACAAAACTAATATTTATACCTACAGAAGAAATTAGACGGATATTACCCGTCCTTGTCACGAGTATTACCCGCAGGTATCTACGGAAACGGGTAAAATTATCATTCCTAATTTATATCATATGAACTTATCAATATTAATTTTTATTTTTTAAATACTAAAACATTGAGATATTAGTTTCTAGACAATTGAATTCTTAATGTAATATCCCTTTTCTTTAAAAGAACATGTTTATTAATGAAAAATCAACTTCTCAAGTGTGCTTTCAAAAGTAAAATATAAAGAAATAACACTGAGAAATTAGTTTCTCAAAAACCAACTTCTCAATGTTTAAAAATAAAAATAAAAATTGTTGTTGAGAAGTTGAGTTACAATAAACCAACTTCTTAGCATTAAAAAAATAAGTGCATTTTAATAATTAATGTTAGGGAAAACTTTAAAAAAAAATTCCCCTGAACTATATGCGATTTGTACTTTGGTTCCGTTATTATAAAAATATATAAAATAGACCTATTACTTTTTGAATTGTACATGTCATTACAAAGTAGTAACAAACGTTAAAATTTAGATGAAAATTCACATGTACCACTCATGTACACGTTTAAAGCTTTGATTGCCAAAGGAGGTACATATAAGATGAGGGTAATTAGGGAATAAAACTCGTTCAAGAGATGTACATGATGTGCACGTGCGGAGTTCATTCCCATTTTCTTCATAAACCCAAAGCTACCCTAATTTCCCTGTTGAAACTTACCCTAATTTTCCATTTCCCACATTTCCTCAATCTTGCAAATTGAATTGTTGCCATTGAGGGAGAAATTGTACGTACAATCGAATCCTGAAGGAATGCCTTTGTTGGTGTGACCAAACCGTGGAGGAAGGGCTTTGTATCATAAGTCCAATTGAGCCAAGCAATGAGTTAGACTTTAAGGTTAATTTTGACTTAACCCTAAAACTATGGTTGTTGTTTTGCTAAAATTGTGTTTTAGATTAAGGTTATTGATTGTTTATTGGTGGTTTAGGGTTTGATTGGTTAGTAGGGGATACATGTGATCCAAATTGTATCTGTAGTCCCAAAATGTTGTTCTTATCAGTATTATTTATTACTGTGTGTGGTCTTAAGTCAAAATGTAAGTAAAGTGAATTCAATATTTGCTGACTCTAGTTGTGTGTTTGTGAGGTGCATTTGATTTCATTTTTTATTACTTGTGGAACCATTTGATTTGTGTGTGAACACGTAAATCTCTAATTTTTTATTGTTTGTAACATGTGAAAATGTGTTTTTCACATGTGTAAAGTAAAATTCAACTACATGCAGAATCTCTAATTTCATATGAATTGTAGTATGACATGTTTGTAAGTTTTATGAATGAGTAGCGTAACATGCTTGTAAGCTTTATGAAAGGCAGTATAACATGTGCTTGTAAGATATATGAATGAGTAGTATAACATCCTTGTTACACGTTACAGATGGTTTTGATAACCGTTTTGTTACATTAAAGAGGGAAATTGTTGTTTAGCTCACGTATGGGGTCGGGGTGTGTCATAGGCTATATAACATTGATAGTAACCTGTTGTCTAACACATATTTGTCTGCTTATGTAAAAAATAATGGGTTTAGGATGGGAGAGCCTAAGTGTTTGTGGTATAAGTTTCTTGGTCAAACTTTCACCCATGGACTAACAACATTATTTGGTGATGATGATGTTAGAAAGATATGTAAAATTATGGAGAAAAGACATAACTCAACCCTTGAAGTATTTGTTGAACATAAGAGTGAGCATAACACAAACCCAACCCACTTGGAACCTAACCCTAAACCTGCATGTGAGTTGGAACCTAACCTACTTGCAATTCTGACTAAGCTTGCAATTGAGATTGAATCACACGCTGAACCCCATCCTGTTATGCAGAAATGGAAAAAAAAAGGAGAAGGGAAAAGGGAAACAAATACAAAAGGGGAAGGGGAAGCAAAAACTGACTCCTATGAGAAAAACCAATCTTGTAGACCTTCAAGAAGATAGTGAAGTTAATTTAATTGACTGTGATTTTGAGGACAATAATGAGAAGGTTCTTGACCTAATTTTTTAGAACTATGCAAGGGAAGTTGAGGAAGAAATAAGGGACAATATGAGTATTAATGAGAGACTGTATGGAGATGATGAGGTGAATGGTTATGGACAAGTATATAAAGATAATGGTGAGGGAGGACATGCCAACAATGGCAATAATATTTATAATGCTGATATTGGACCTCATTAGGATGGGCAGTATTAGTCAAATTATGAGGACAATGACATTCCAATCACTCCCCTTGTATTACACAATATGTAAATTATAGTTAGTTAGAATAATTAATTATTAGTTACACTATTAGTTTTAGTTAGTTAGTTAGTTAGAGTGGTTAGTTGTTAGTTATTCTTTTCTGTTACTTAGTTACCATGTCATGAGTTGAGTGGTATATATACCACATTCAATCAATGATGAATACAAGAATTCAGTTTCATTCTATTGCATTTTGTTTTCTTTCATTTTGTTAGAAGTGTAATATGGTATCAAAAGTTTAGTTTCTGCTTCCTTTTCTTCGATTGCTTCAGCCCTTCATTCTTATTCTTCATTTTGTTCATTCTTTGTTTTCAATTTTTCCATGGCAAATCTCAATCTTGATGATGATTCTGCTAATCCTTTTCTTCTTCATCCTTTGGATAATCCTGAATTGTTACTTATTTCTCAGCCATTGACAAGTGACAATTACAATTCATGGAGCAGATCAATGAAGATTATCTTGAATGCCAAGAACAAGTTTGGGTTTATTGATGGATCTATCTCGAGACCTGATGGCATTGATCCTATGCTTCTTGCTTCTTGGGAACGAAACAACAATGTTGTTAGTTCTTGGTTACTACACTCCATATCTAAGGAGATTTATGCAGGTGTGATTTATGCAGAATCAGCTTCAACAATTTGGAATGATCTTAGGGATCGATTTTAGCAATGCAATGGACCAAGGTTGTTTTAATTGAGGAAAGATCTAGAGTCTTTCACAAGGTTCTCTTTTGTCACACAATATTTCACTAAACTCAAGGTCATTTGGGAAGAATTGAGTGACAATCGACCCTTGATTCATTGCACTTGTGGTGGAGTTAAGCTATTTGTAAGATCATCTGCAATCTGAGTATGTGATGTGTTTTTTATTCTTTCTCTCAAACTCGAGGTCAAATATTGTTAATGGAACCACTTCCTCCCATTAACAAGGTTTTCTCGATTCTGCAAGAAGAAAAGCAACGTGAGCTTGGAGTCATTCAGTCTCAAATCTTAGGTTCACAAGCTGCCTTTACTGTGAAATCTATGAATATTAAGCAGAATTCATATTCTACACAAAAATCTGGGCAAAAAGATAGGCCATTGTGTACACATTATGGTGCTTATGGTCATGTTAAGGAGAAGTGTTTCAAACTTCATGGTTATCCCCTAGGTTACAAAAAGGGATTCAAGAACAAGAATGTTTTTTGTGAATCAAATTTCTGATTCAGTTTCTTTTCAAGTTAGTAATAATGCAGTATAGTTTACTGCAGAGTAGTATCAACAACTCTTATTTGTCAGTACCTTTCAGATATCTCCTATAGGTATCATTTTGTCTGTAATGTCTGCAACTTATTCTCAAGTTCCTCTAAATTTTGGTTTGTGGCTTTTAGATTCTAGAGCCACAAGTCACATCACTGGTTCCTTACAAAACTTTATTCAGCATTCTCCTTTGGCTAATGCTTATGTTACACTTCCAAATCATGATAAAGTTCAAGTTCATTTCGTAGGTTCTGTACAATTAACTCCACATTTAATTCTCAATAATGTTTATATTCCACAATTTCATGTCAATATGATTTCTCTTAGTGCCTTTCTAAAATGTTTTTCATATTCGGTTTCATCCAACAACATTTGTTTTTCTATACAATATCCTAGCAGTTTGAAGGTGATTGGTAGGGGTAACCTGATTGGAGGGCTTTATGTATTCGAACCAAATTTCTCCTCATTACCAAAGGTTGCATCAAACTCTAATTGTCATGTACAAAGTTATGATGTAGAAAAAATAGAGGTAATGAGGATGAGGAAGTTTCTAGAGTTCAACCAATATACTAACATGAGAAAGAAGATAAAATTGCAAGTAAGAATGAAATTTGCAATTCATAAGGTGTTCAGGGAGGCTATAAGATAGTTCTATATTGAAAATAGGATTGATTTCAAATTCTTAAGGAATGGGAGCACTGAAATATCAATATAATGTAAGAAAGTTGTGAATAGAAATTCATGCCTCTAAGACTCAAAAAGGAGATGCTTTCCAAATTAAGTAATGTTATAACAATGAGCATGCAAACTGTGGATGGAGTAACAAAAATACCAAGGCTAATTCAAGGTGGTTATTTGCCAAGTACCAAGACCATATCCGAGACCGTAAGGGGAAATGGGAGAATGAGGCTTTCATTAATCAAGTGGCCAGAGAACATAAATTTTTTGTGTTAAGATTCTAGGTGTATAGGGCAAACAAGATGGCCATGAAGAAGCTTCAAGCCAGTGTAACAGCTCAATATTCTTTATTGTGGAATTATGCTGTAGTAGTCTTACAATACAACCCTAGTTCAATAATGTTGATCAAGAAGGAGGATGACTATTTTCAGAGACTATATGTCTGTTTAGATGCTGCCAAAAGAGGTCTGACATTTTGTAGGCCCATAATCTCATTTTGATGGGTGCTTCCTGAAGGCTGGCTTTAAAGGTTAATTACCAGTGGCAATGGCAGAGGAAGCTAATGATAACATGTTCCCTAATGCTTATGTTGTAGTTGAGGCTGAGTTGAGAGATAACTGGTTGTGTTTTTTGGATAGGTTGCTTGAGGATATAGGGTCAATTATAGAGAATGGCTAAGTGTTCATGTTAGACAAGCAGAAGGTAACAAAAATAACATTTCTTACTTTATATGATTTTGTGCTTTATAAGTTTAAACTTCATGCTTACTTTCTGATTTCTTACTTGATGTGTTTGCATGGTTTGAACTCAATACTTGAGGAGATGGGGGTTGAGCACAGATTCTGTGTTAGGCATCTATATGCTAACTTCAACCTCACATATAAAGGACAAGTGCTGAAAGATCTGTTATGGAAAGCTACATAGGCCACAACCAAGTCTGAATTTGACTTTTACATGCAAGAAATAAGAAAGTTGAATGAGGGAGTAGCTAACTAGTTAGCTGTAAGAGAAGCAAGCACATGGTCAATACATTTATTCACTCTAAAGGCTAAATCAGACAATCTACTAAACAACATTAGAGAGTCATTCAATTCTACAATACTACCTGCCAGCGACAAGCTTATAATTACAATTATGAAAACCATTAGAAGGATGTTAATGAAGAGGTTTGCTACAAAGAGAGATGGGATGCTCAAGTATCAAGGTCAGATTTGCCCACGAATTTAATAAAAGCTTGAAAAGTCAAAGGAGGATGTTGTGTTGTGCATTGCTCATATGAATGACAATGAAAAATTTGAAATTGACACATGGCAAGGAAGTAAGAAGATAGTTGATTTGGTGAGCAGGACTTGTTCTTGCAGAAGCTAAAACATAACATGTATAAAACTCATGAAATATTTGTTATTGGGTGGATAATTCATACATGTAATTGAATATTTTTTGTATCTCATGCAAGTATCCCTTGTGCACATGCTGTGAGTGCCATTTATGCACAAAAGGATTAACGTGAGAATTATATTGATGATTGACACAAGGACATTTTCTTGGAATGTTATAGAGTGATGATCAACCATGTACCTTCATAGGATAAGTGGCTGCAAATTGACTATGATCCAATCCTCCCTCCTTTGGTTAGGACTTTTGTTGGCAGACCTAAAATGGTTAGGAAGAGAGCCACTGATGAGCAAACTCAAAACCTAAATAGGGTATCCAGGGAAGGACAACAATGTCAATGTGGGAATTGTGGAATGTGGAGCCACAATGCTCATGGGTGCCTAAGACCCCTAAATCCAAATAGAAAGATATATAAAAAGAAGAAGAAAACAAGTGCAAGGTAGTGGTTCTACTACAACTAATCTTACTACTCCAACTGAAGCAAATCCAAATGCTAGTACTAGAAGTGTTCCATCTGATGCTGGTATTGGGAGTGCTCCATCTAATGCTCCAAGTGCAAATGCATTAAGTGATCTAATTGCTACAAGTCAAAGTGGTCTTGTACCTACTGTGAGTGGCCCAAGGGCACATAGGGGCTGTAGTCCCAGCCACCCTGGTTCCCAAAGCTCAATTTTTCCACTTATGAGGCACACACGTGGTTTGACAAGAATGTCAATGACTCAGTCTAGTGAAGGGGCATCAACATTAAGAATCAAAACAAGGAGGAGTGGGGCAAGGCTTACACAATAAAGTTGGCTAGGGTTTTAGGGGTTTCTATTTTGGTATTGGGCTATGATAACTATGCATTGTTATCTGCATTTTTTTTTTGGAATGTAGTGGTATTGGGTTGTATTGGACCCTGTATAGTGATGTGGGCTTTTTTTTTGGAATTCTAAACTTGCTATATTGGGGTTGTATGCCTTGTTAGTATTTTTTGGTATTGGGATCTTTTTTTTTTGTGAATGTTGACAATGATTGTTACTAATTATTGCCCAATTGAGGCCCTTAATATAAGTTTATATATTACCCACATGGTCCATTAGTTTTTGAATTGATTTTTCTTTGTTAGGTTTTCTGATTATTGTCAGATGTTGAATGTTTGTGATTGTGATTATGCTAAAACTGATAGGAATTGTTTGCATATTCCCCACAGGTTTAGCACACCCTTGCAACATGAAAATTGCAACAATTGATTGTATAAGTCCTAAAGGTTTAGTACACATTTTCAATTGAATGTTTGTATATTCCCCACAGGTTTGTGATTGTGCCAAAACTGATTGAGATTGTGATAAAACCTACATTACAAAGGTGTGCTAAACCTGGACTTGTGTTTCCGCTGTGTTGTAACATCAACCTATAATTTTGGTGGTCAATATACTTAGTTCTTTGCATTTCCTGTTATTGGAATTCTGTTATATTGAAATTTTGGTGGTCAACGAAACTTATTGGAATTGTGCTAATTGTTCTGTTACTGTGATTATTCATATCGGTTGCATAAACTCATAGTAGTTGAGAAATGCTACAATCATTCCATTGAACAAGGTAACTTATATTGAATAACACAATGACCCTTTACATTCAAATTTATTACATCTAACCTTTGTTAACTCAATGTCGTTTTCACTTGAAAGATCTATGCACCATCTTGCTTACATAAAACATACCACTAATCCTACACTAAAACTTCCAAAATACATCATAACATTTGTGAACACCCAATTTTGTCCAAGACATTTTGTAAAAAATAAAAATAAAAAATAAAATAATAAAAAGACTCATCTTTCAACCCATTGACCCATTAACCCCTAAACTAACCCATTAACCCATAATTCATGATCCCACTCATTAACCCACAACCCATATACTAGCACTTATCCTAAACAAACTCCATCAATCATCCTAATTCCTAAACACTTATCCTAACTATCCTAAACCAACCATAACTCATCCTCAATAGACTTCATCACTTATCCTAAACCCAACACTCATCCTAAGCAAACCTATCCTAAACCAACTATAACTCATCCTAAACAAACCTTATCATTTATCCTAAATAAACTTCTAATCACATTTTAATTCAAACTCTTCAACCTAATCCCCTCCTATAAATACCTATCACCCACACACTCGTAAACCGACCGACTTCACCTTCATACACACAGACTTTTGCCTACACCTGCTACCAACACTACAACCATATTTTCTCACTTACATAGCCTTCATCTTCCATCTTCAACCAAACTCCTCACCATCCCACCATCACCTCTGGCACACGTTCAAACTTCTCACAACACAATAACCACCTTTGCCAAAAATTGCCATTCACGTTAGCCTATTACCAACAATACACCAACTCCTTCATCCCACTAACAGCAAGCCACCGTCGTGACTTACTTCCATCCGAGCCACTACCTACTTGGGCCACCGTCACCTAATCTGCCTTCATCTTCTTCCTCTGTTCATTCTACAAACATCAAGAAGAAAAGAAACAAACCCCCTTTTTTTTTTTTTTTTCATTCTTTTTTTGTAAGTCAAGAAGTCACTTTTTTCTTTTACTTATTTTGATTCTCGTTATTCTTTTTATTATTTTTTCTGCTTTATCTGTTTTCTCTTTTCTTTTTTATTTATTATTTGCTTTCTTTATTTTTTATTTAGTTTAATTAAAGAGAAGAAAAGAAATAGACTTTTTTCGTAAAGTTGTTAACTTGTCTTTTTTTTTTCTTTTTTCCGTAAAGTTGCTAACTTGTCTTTTTTTTTTTCCCATAAAGTTACTACATTTTTTTAAAAATTCTTTTATTTTTTGTTATATATTTTTTTAGAGAAATGATTTTGAGTAGTAGACTTTAACTTAATGAGCTAAAAAACAAAAAAATAAAAAAAAAAAAAAAATTGATAAAAATAAAATATAAAAATAAGATAATTAAATATTTTTTTAAAAAGAATAACATAGATTACCTGAAGTCATTGCACAACTTATTAACCCTTGTAATATTTGTAATCATCGAGTTGAGTCATGACAACTTGATGATTCAAATTATTATAATTTAAATTATTATTTTGTCTTCAAACTTTTATAAAATAAATTGTTAATTGATAAAGGTTCAAACTTTTTTTTAAAAATAAAAATAAAAGTTTTCACAACAAACTTGATGAGTAATGGGTGACGTCTCTAGCGTGACGCGAGCTTCACCTATTCAATCCTTAATTTGAATAACTGAGTCGCGACGACTTGTTAATTCAAATTTTTAAAAATAATTAAGTTGTTTCTTTTAAAAAAAATAAAAAATACAATCAACCAATCTTTTTTCCCAGATAAATTTTAAATAAAAATTTTGTAACAAATTTGATAATCAATGGGTGGCGTCTCTAGCGTGACGCGAGTTTCACCTATTCAATTCTTAATTTGAATAATTGAATCGCGACGGCTTATTAATTCAAATTTTCAAAGTTTTTATAAAATCAACCAACCCACAATATTTTCTAGAGAACTACGTGACTTTGAGTTCCTCATTACACCAAGGGATACGTAGGAGCGAGACTCCAATTCCGTCAAGCCAAAGATTAAATTTTCATAATTTATTTGTTTATTTCATATTTTTAACAAAAGGGGTAAAACAAATATTTTCAAGGATTATTAAGAATTTGCATAATTAATTTAAGGTACCGTCGTAGGACGGGTGTGTTAGGGGTGCTGTGGGATTAAGTTTCTACCATTCTCTACACATAACCGACTCCCGAATTCAATCTGGTTTCAAAGACTATTTTTTTTTTAGTTTTCCAATTTTTCCTAACTTAAATAAAATTGGTGGTGACTCCTAAACTTAATTAATTTTTTTAAGTTGCTATCCCTCCACGATTATCATCGGTCGAGACAGATGGCGACTCCACTGGGGATACTTGAGAGTCAAGCCTATACAAGTTGGTTATGCAAATATTGTGATCTTTATGTGTTTGTTTTACCCTTTTTCTTTTTTTTTTTTTTTCTCTTTTTTAAATTTGATTATTCTTTGTTTAGTTAATTATTTCATTATCTAAACTTTAGGGTAGAAAACTTTTGAAGTTTGTTTGTTGCTTTGTTTTGCAGGATATGGGTAGTCTTTAGGATTGTAAATGTCTGTATGCTCCCTACACCCACTGCACCTACACATTTATCACACATGCCTGAGTGGGGCCCTATACCCGGGTCTGAGTGAAGTCTAAGTTAGGTAGAGGTTGTGTAGTGGTAGCCAATATTGATGTACATCCTATTTGGTTATCACGAAAACCTCATCTAGAGTGTACCTTTTTCACGAATGTCTCACACCTAGTGGTTTAGCCACTATTTCGTGGTCAACATTCTGAAATAGGACTTGGCTCTAGAGACATTTAGAACGGAAGAGCCACCCAATGAAAGTTCTCACGGATCAGAAGGACTCTTAGATCTTTAGAATAGGGAGTCCTAAGTTTAAGGCAATCCCATTAGGACACAAAGGGAGCGTACTTCTTCTTTCATCATGTCATCCATTCTTGCATTAAAAAAAACTTAAAAAATACATTATCTTGCATTTTCATGTCATTCCTAGCATTCTTAAAAAAAAAGTAAAATAATCATGCATTTTCATGACACTCCGAGCATTCTTAAAAAAAATAAAAACAATCATGCATTTTCATGGCATCCTTAGAATTTTTTTAAAAAAATAAAAAAATAAATCATGCATTCTCATAAAAAAAATTCATGCATGGCATCTTTAGCATTCTAAAAAAATATATATACAAAAAATAAATCATGTATTTCATTCCATGCATTTGAAAAAAAAAATGTTTTCATTTCATTCATCTCATCTTATGCCTGACGTTAATATCATTCATTTCATCTAATTCCTTGTATAATGTTACTGTGTTCATCAACCATTGTGCGACTAAGGAAAGAAGACACCAATCAAACTCGAGTTCACAACACAAGGGCCCGAACAAAGCTTACAACGATGACAACTAGGAATGAAGAAAGAAATCTGAGTATGGAAGTAGATGAGATGAAAGAGAGGATGAACGAAATGACAGAATCTCAGAGAAGAATGGAGGAAATGTTGTCAGCCATGAAGGAGACCCTCACCTTGATTGGGGCAACCGTGGATATAGGAGTAACTGGAACATATAAGCACCTGCCAAATATCCCTTCTATGGGGACAAACCCTGTGATCACTATTGAGATGCCTGTTATGGGAAGGACCTTGAATAACAATACAGAGGAAATCGCTCCTGAGAAAGGATTCCAGCCGAAAAAGGAAAAGGAGCCTGAGGTGAGCTATGTGCAAAACCAACAACCTTCACAACCTAGCTATCCACCGTCTTACCCTGCCTATTGAGCCCCTCCATATAACCCAAACCCCTACTCTTTTTATCAGACACTTGCACCTTGTCATATGCTTGGCCTAACTGCTCTTCCCATGAACATCACCCCAACTCCACAATTCCAAATAAACAATGTCCCCACTCCACAGCCATATGTACCAACTCGTCCGACCTATACCCAATATCCACCTGCAGCTTCACAAAATTTCCCAAATCACCCACAGCCTCGACCAAACTTCCAAAATCAAGGTCGTTCTCATCCCCAAAACTTACCCCTTTCCCAAAACTATCCATCTCAAACGCAGACTTATTCCAAAGACTGTTTGATGCCCACCTTATATCTGGAAATCCTGTACATCCCTTAGAACCACCATTCCCAACATGGTATAACCCAAATTTAACTTGCAAATACCACAGGGACATCCCAGGGCACTCAATTGAAGATTGTGAATCCTTCAAGATTTCAGTAAGGAAGCTAATTGCTTATGAGAAGCTTGACATTGAAGAAGTAGCTAGACCCAGTATTGTCAATAACTCTTGAAGTGATTGTCATAGAGTAATCAGTGATATTGAACTTATGTTAACTTTCTTGAAGCATTAATGTGATAAATTTGCATGGGTACATAGTTTCTTTTCTTTTCTATCACATTATCTTTCTTGACATTTATGATATTTCATTTCTGCAAAGTGTCTTCCTTTTATCTAATTCTTGGCAATCCCCAGTTTGGTAGACGTCAATAAAGTCCTCGAGTGCAAGTGTCTTTTGAAAAAAAAGAAAAGAAAAAGAAAAAAATAAAAAAAGGAACAATGAAGTGATCATTTGGTGGACACTATCTTTTTGTCTCAAAATTAAAGTTTTGAAGATAAACAATCATGATTTGGAAATGAAAACTGGCTATTTTTCTCTATCTTTTACAAAATTTCATTATCTTTATCCCTTGCTACCCCTTTTGAGCTTGAAAATTTTTTCAATAAACTTTGGATAAGGATCACCCCTATACTGGGGGATAGTACAAGACAAAGGTTGATTGTCATGGTGACTATTTTGAAGTATAATGAAAAAAGAAGAAAAGATGAAAGGGGCAAGAAGTAAAATGATGAAAAAAACCAAAAAAAAAAAAGGAAAGGAAAAAAACAAAAAAGAGAAGGAAAGAAAGAAGAAAGAAGAAAGAAAATAAAATGAAATGGGGAAGAAATAGAGAACAATAAAAGAAAGGTGTGGTTAAAAGTGCAAAAGCAGTTGACGAAGTTTAGTTTTGGTCAATGATCCTTAGTCCCATTCAACTCCTAAACACTTGTTTGAGCCTTATATCTTTTCTTTCATAACCCCTAGTCTTGGCCACGTTACAAGTCTCAAAAAGTTCATTCTGATCAATGAAAGATTGTTGTCATTTTCATTAACTTTAATTTTGAGACAAATATTATGCTCATCCAAGTATCTAGTTTATTACTCCTAAAAAAGAAAAAGGAAAAGAGGAGGAGGAGGAGGTACTCGCTAGTCTTACACCGGGGTAAATCTTTTAGTTACTAGGGTGAGTTTCTGTCCTATTCAATTCAGGCTTAAACTGGGGCAAATTTCTCTTCGGTTCAATTTGGCCTTACGCTAGGACAAGTTTCTACCCTGCTCGATTTGACTCTAAACTGGGGTAAATTTTCTTCTTGATTCAATTTGACCTACACTTGGGTAATTTTTTTTTGGGTCACTAGGGCAAGTGTTAGCCTTATTCTATTCAATCCTAAACTGAGGTAAATTTTTCTTTGGTTCAATTTGACTTGATCCGTAGTCATAATGTCTAGTGAGCAACTAAAAGTCGTTTTCATAAGGATCAAACCAATCCATATTAAGGCAACTTTTTTTTTTAAATCCCATACCATCGTTTATGTCTTATTCCATATGTACCCTTTTTGTGTTATCAAACTTCCAAAGCCAATCTGGAAGTTGATCACTTAGTCAATTCTTGTTCTGTTGTACTTTTGAATCCATATCTATCTGTTACGTAATGCTTCAGGTAATGTGAACATGAGTACAACATTATGATTTGACCATCCAATGACAATCCCTTGATGAACAATTCAGAATGAAAAGAATTTAGAAGTTTCGATTAAAAGGGAAAATGATATCCCAGTAGATAATCCAGAAACAAGAGGTACCTAAGCAAAAAGGGAAAAAAAAAAGCCCGTTAGACTGAAAACCCAAAAGGGCGGTTTAAGCAAAAGTTGGGGTAAATAAATAGAAAGATGGCCTGAAGCCCCTTGAAAAGTTCACCAAACTGGGGCAATTTTGTTCAATTGGCCATACTAGGGCAAAATTTTGAAGGATTAAAGAGAAGATATGTTGAAGGAAGTAGCAATAGAGATAATGATTGAGTAATCAAGCAGTTGTAGGGAATCAATTGGATAAGGGACAAAGTTAAATACTGAAGTAAAATTTTCTCTCAAGAACTCAGCCAAGCAAGGGTTCATGACAAGAGATAATCATTTCATTTCTCAAAACGAGAGTTGAGAATGGCAAAGAAGGAAAGAGAAAGAAGGACAAAAAGGAAAGAAAAGATGAGGACCGAAGTTATCAAGTCCAATAGGCTAAAGCACGTGAACGAGGGGTTTGATTGGTCAAAGCTTTCCAAAGTCGTCCTTGGTTCATATGATTTTTTTTATAAAATTTAGAAAATAAGAAAAATAAAAAAAGAAAGAAAGAAAAGGAGAGAGAAAGGAAAAAAAGGAGAGAGAAAGAGAGAAAGAAAAAAAAAAAAAAAGAGAATAAAAAGAGAAAAAAAAAAAAAAAAAGAAAAAAGAGAAAGGAAAAAGAAAAAAAAAGAGGAAAATAAAAAAGAGAAAAAAAGAGAAGAAAAAAAAGAAAGGAAAAGAAAAAAAAAAAGAAAAAAAAAAGAAAAGAAAAAAAAAAAAGGGAAAAGGAGAGAAAAAATAATAAAAGAAAAAGAAGATCTTTTTGGGTCAAGATGCTTATTGCCTTTAAAATTTATCTTTCGGGCCACAGTTATCCATTGTCTTTTAAATTTCGAGACTCAGTTGCCCATTGTCATTTAAATTTTGGGACTCAGTTGCCCACTATCTTTCACATTTCGGGACTCAGTTGCCTATTGTCTTTTAAATTCCAAGACTCAGTTGTCCATTGTCATTTAAATTCTAGAACTCAGTTACCCATTGTCTTTTAAATTCCGAGACTCAGTTGCCCATTGTCATTTAAATTTCGGGACTCAGTTGCTCATTGTCTTTTAAATTTCGGGACTCAGTTGCCCATTGTCTTTTAAATTTTGGGACTCAGTTTCCCGTTGTCTTTTCAATTGCGGGACTCAATTGCCCATTGTTTTTCAAATTCTAGGACTCAGTTGCCCGTTGTCTTTTAAATTTCGGGACTCAGTTACCCATTGTCATTTAAATTTCGGGACTCGGGATTTTCTTTGTCATTTAAATTTCGGGACTCAGTTGCCCGTTGTCTTTTAAATTCCAGGACTCAGTTGCCCATTGTCTTTTAAATTTCGGGACTCAGCTGCCCGTTGTCTTTTAAATTTTGGGACTCAGTTGCTCATTGTCTTTTAAATTTTGGGACTCAGTTGCCCATTGTCTTTTAATTTTGGTACTCAATTGCACATTATCATTTAAATTTTGGGACTCAGTTGCCCATTGTCATTTAAATTTCGGGACTCAGTTGCCCATTATTTTTTTAAATTTCGGGACTCAGTTGCCCATTATCATTTAAATTTCGGGACTTAGTTGCCCATTATCATTTAAATTTCGGGACTCAATTGCTCATTGTCTTTTAAATTTTGGGACTCAGTTGCCCATTGTCATTTAAATTTTAGGACTCAGTTGCCCATTATTTTTTTAAATTTCGGGACTCTGTTGCCCATTATCTTTTAAATTTTGGGACTCAGTTGCCCGTTGTTTTTTTAAATTTTGGGACTCTGTTACCCATTATATTTTAAATTTTGGGACTCAGTTGCCGATTATCTTTTAAATTTTGGAACTTAGTTGTCCATTATCTTTTAAATTTCGGGACTCAGTTGCCCATTGTCTTTAAATTTTGGGACTCAATTGTCCATTGTCATTTAAATTTTGGGACTCAGTTATCCATTATCATTTAAATTTTGGGGTTCAGTTGCCCATTGTCATTTAAATTTTGGGACTCAGTTGCCCATTTTCTTTTAATTCTTTTGAGCACACCAGCACTATGCATTTTAAATTCCTATCATTTTTTTTTGTTAACACATCAGTTCCATACATTTTAATTTCTTGGCATTTATTTTTGAGCGCATCAGCTTCTGTCTTTTACGTTTGAGTGCATCGGCTCCCTGTCATTTAAGTTTCTGTCATTGAGCGCATCGCTCTTTGCATTGTTTTGTTTCTTTTCGCTCCCGAACAAAATTCGAGTTCATGTCTTTATTCGTTCCTTACAGTGATAAAATGAAAACTACGGTTGTTCTTTTTATCTAGTAAGAAACAAGTAAAGAGGGGCAACTGTGAACACCCAATTTTGTCCGGGGCATTTTGTAAAAAATAAAAATAAAAAAAGAATAAAAAGACTCATCTTTCAACCCATTGGCCCATTAACCCCTAAACTAACCCATTGACCCATAATCCATGATCTAACTCATTAACCCACAACCCATATACCAAATTTATTTACTTATCCTAAGCAAACTCCATCAATCATCCTAAGAATTTTCAAAGTTAATTTAAGGAACTACATGACTTTGTTCCTAAACATTTATCCTAACTATCCTAAACCAACCATAACTCATCCTCAATAGACTTCATCACTTATCCTAAACCCAACACTTATCCTAAGCAAACCTATCCTAAACCAACCATAACTCATCCTAAACAAACCTCATCATTTATCCTAAATAAACTTCTAATCACATTTTAACTCAAACTCTTCAACCTAATCCCTCCTATAAATACCCATCACCCACACACTCGTAAACCAAAGACCGACTTCTTTTCCCTTCATACACACAACTTTTGCCTACATGGTTACCAACACTACAACCATATTTTCTCACTTACATAGCCTTCATCTTCCATCTTCAACCAAACTCCTCACCATCCCACCATCACCTCGGCACACGTTCAAACTTCTCACAACACAATAGCCACCTCTCGCCAAAAATTGCCATTCACGTTAGCCTATTACCAACAATACACTAACTCCTTCATCCCACTAACAAAGAAAAAGCCACCGTCGTGACTGATTACTTCCATCCAAGCCACTACCTACTTGGGCCTAAATCACCTAATCTGCCTTCATCTTCTTCCTCTGTTCTTTCTACAAACATCAAGAAGAAAAGAAACAAACCCCCTTTGTTTTTTTGTTTTTTTGCATTCTTTTAAGCATTCTAATTGGATCTAAGTCAATGGACCACTTCTATTTTCTTTTACTTATTTTGATTCTATTATTCTTTTTATTATTTTTTCTCGCTTTATCTGTTTCTCCTTTCTTTTTTTCATTTATTATTTGCTTTCTTTATTTTTTTATTTAGTTTAATTAAAGAGAAGAAAAGAAAAGACTTTTTTGTAAAGTTGTTAACTTGTCTTTTTTTTCTTCTTTTTAAAACTTTTTCCTCATAAAGTTGCTAACTTGTCTCTTTTTTTTTATTTGCATAAAGTTACTACATTTTTTTAAAAGTTGCTTTTAGTATTTTTTGTTATATATTTTTTTTTGGGAGAAAAATAATTTTGAGTAGTGGACTTTAACTTAATGAGCTAAGAAACAAAAAATAAAAAAATATAAAAAATTGATAAAAATAAAATATAAAAATAAGATAATTAAATGTTTTTTTAAAAAGAATAACATGTCACATTGGTTACTTGAGTTGCGACAAGTTTTACTTGCTAACTCTTGTAACATTTGTAATTATCTCGAGTTCCTAAAAGTGACAATACACATTATGATTCAAATTATTATAATTTAAATTATTATTTTGTCTTCAAACTTTTATAAAACAAATTTTTATTGCAATGACACCGTGTTAATTGATAAAGGTTCACACTTTTTAAAATAAAAATAAAAATAAAAGTTTTCGCAATAAACGTGATGAGTAATGGGTGACGTCTCTAGCGTGACGCGAACTTCACCTATTCAATCCTTAATTTGAATAACTGAGTCACGACGACTTGTTAATTCAAATTTTTAAAAATAATTAAGTTGTTTCTTTTAAAAAAATAAAAAATAAAATCAACCAATTTTTTCCCAGATAAATTTTAAATAAAAATTTTGTAACAAATTTGATAATCAGTGGGTGATGTCTCTAGCGTAATGCGAGTTTCACCTATTCAATTCTTAATTTGAATAAATTTTGCGAAAAAATTCACCGCAAAAAATCAACGACGATCTTGTTAATTCAAATTTTCAAAGTTTTTATAAAATCAACCAACCCACAATATTTTCTAGAGAACTACATGACTTTGAGTTCCTCATTGCACCAGGGATACATAGGAGCGGGACTCCAATTCCGTCAAGCCAAAAATTAAATTTTCATAATTTATTTGTTTATTTCATATTTTTTACAAAAGGGGTAAAACAAATATTTTCAAGGATTATTAAGAATTTTCATAATTAATTTAAGGTACCGTCTTAGGACGGGTGTGTTAGGGGTGCTGTGGGATTAAGTTTCCACCCTTCTCTACACATAACCGACTCCCAAATTCAATCTGGTTTCAAAGACTTTTTTTTGGGTTTTCCAATTTTTCCTAACTTAAATAAAATTAGTGGCGACTCCTAAACTTAATTAATTTTTTTAAGTTGCTATCCCGCCGTGATTATCATCGGTCGCGACAACATTCATCAAACTTTTCCATTACCAGAGACCAATAACCCAACAAACATAATCATTATAGCAAGCATCATACCACATATCATATATAGTTGATACTTCTGTGACTCCAGCTTAGCCTTTTGTGATTCAACCTTAGCATTTAACACACACAATTGAGTCTTCTTTGCTTCCAATTCCACATTTAATTCATTGTTCCTTTTCAGCAAAATATTGAAGATTTTTTTAACTTTTTTCTCTATAGATGGATCATACCTCGCAAAGAAGTGACAAACATCTATAATGCTACATATGCTACAACCAAAGAACCTCCTTCCCAAGTTCTTTTCAGTCCACGAGGTTTGCACCTAACAAGGAAGGTCGCATTTGCAACTTTGAGTATGACCACTGAAGCTTGTTGAACTCTCTGAAGATTGGCTCTGTTGCATTTTCTTCATTTGATATTAGTTATATAATAAGCCGGACAATGTAGGGTTTTGTGGTCTTTGAAAATAGATTGTTGTACACCGTAAGAAATTAACAATGAAATTCCTGAAAAGAATGCATTATTTACCTATTATTCTAGGCTCAAGAGATTGTATTCCTCTATGAGCTCATCCGCACACATGGGATGGCAGGTTTGACCTCAATCGTTGCTCCCTCAATTGCTACTCAATTGTTGCTAAATGTTGCTCAAGTAGTTGAGTTATGAAGTTCTAAGGTTTAGAATTGGGTGAAAGAAAGAAGAAGAACTATCCACGTGCACATTATGTACATCTCCTAAATAAGTTTTATCCCCTAATTACCCTCATCTCAGATGCTCCTCCTTTGGTTATCAGAGCTTTAAATATGCATGTGAATGGCACATACAAATTTTCTGTCCAGATTTTAACGCCTGTTACCATTTTGTAATGATGTGCATAATTCAAAAAAGTAACAAGTCTATTTTGTACATTTTTAAAGTAACGGGACCAAAGTACACATTGTGTATAGTTTAGGGTTATTTTTTTTGAAGTTTTCGCTTAATGTTAAAAATGTCATATGATGGAAACTAATAAGGAAGAAAAAACAACAATATTTATGTAAAAAAGCTAGCAACAAAGGTCATTTGATGAGAAGGATGATGGCTAAGATCAAAAAACAAAGGATGAAACCAGAATATTGCACCGTGACCGAGCTTATAGCTTTTCCAAATGGTAAGATCATGAAAACCAAAGAGCAAAAAGAAAATTGTTTGTGAATGGGTCAACATTTAAAAATGCCGGATGATTATGCTTCAAACTTAGCGGATGTGTGGACATGAATCAATTACGCAAAGATGACGCTAGCAATAAAAATGGCACCAATGACAAGAATAATAGCAACTACAATACCCTTCCATTGTTGATTCTTTGTGGGCTTAAATATGTTTTTAGTCATTCTAAATATAGTGATTTATGGTTTTAATCTCTCATTTTTAAAACTTTAGGAATGAGTCCTCAAAAGATAAAAAAAAAAACCCTTCCCATATGGTCCTTCTATTACATCTTCGGTAGAAGTTGTCGTTATTTGCCTATGTGGAGTCCTACAGGTAAGCATTCTAATTGGATCTAATGGATGTTGAGATGGATACTAAAAGGACAAATATGAAAAATCACAATATTTAGCGGACTAAAAATAAAAATTGGTTTATTTAGAGAGAATAAATTTATATTTAATTTGGGACTTGTTTATCATGAACACACCTACGGGTGTCTGATGAGTGAGTTAGGTGGGTTTCATACCATTTTTTGACTTGTCCCATTCAACAAACCAGTGAGTTGGGTTGGGTAGAGAAAATCTTATCCTTTAACCTGACCCAACCCCACCCGCTCAAGAGTGGGTTGGGTTGGGTCAAACTTATAAATCTGACATACATTAGAAAAAAATGCCACTGATGACAAGAATAATAACAACTACAATACCCTTCCATTGTTGATTCTTCGTGGGCTTAAATATGTTTTTAGTCACTCTAAATATAGTAACTTATGGTTTTGATCCCTCATTTTTAAAACTTTAGGAATGAGTCCTCAAAAGAAAAAAAAAACCCTTCCCATATAGTCCTTTTATTACATCTTCGATAGAAGTTATCGTTATTTGCCTATATGGAGTCCTACGGGTAAGCATTCTAATTGGATCTAACGGATGTTGAGATGGACACTAAAGAGACTAATACGAAAAGTCACAATATTTAGTGGACTAAAAATAAAAAATGGTTTATTTAGAGAGAATAAATTTATATTTAATTTGGGACCTGTTCATCATGAACACCCTAATGAAATACCCAAGGATACTAGAAAATATGGTTTCGAGAGTTTCAAGTATGTATCATTTTTTATCTATTTAATTATGTGTCAACATATTTTTGAAGGGTTATTTTTGGTGGATGCCTCGGCATCATAACCATATGATGGGTGGGAAGGCATGGGTTATGCGTAGTATTTTTTAACTTGACCCATTCAACAAACCAATGAGTTGGTAATATATTTTATTATTTTGTTATTAACTTATTTTCTCATTATTACAAGCTAAGGTAGAGAAAATCTTATCCTTTAACTTGACCCAACCCCAACTGCTCAAGTGTGGGTTGGGTTGGGTCAAACCTATAAATTTGACATACATTAGAAAAAAAATCTTATGCTAAAATAATTTTCGAAATATGAAATAAAAAATTTAATACACATAATACATTTTAATTAAAAACTACATATGTCCCAAATAAACTAAAAAGTCACATAACCCAGGCTTGGATCGAGTCAAGTTCTGAATACGTTATTCAAGTTACATAAACATAATAAGTTTTAAATAAGATAAATAAATATAACAAGTCTTTAAATTAACATAAGTCAACAACGTGAAACAACGTGAGGCGGAGTAATTTGAACAATAAACGTAAGCTAATAATGAAATCCAAAAAGTCATAAACAATAAATCACATTATATGGATTGAAATTGAATAGTTAATTTGTATTTGAAGAAACTTATAGATTATGTTTATTTTATGGATTGCTTAAATGCATATAATATGTTTGAGTGTTGATGCATTGGTAGGTTGAAATTAAAGTCCGAGTCATGTATTGATAATAATATAATTATGAATTTTGAACAATTCTTTTTAATCTTTTCAACATACTATTTACTATCCAAGCGATCATTTAGATTTTCATTGCAATGACCTGTTAGATGCTTCATGAATTCATTATCAATATTTTATTGGTTACACTCTCAACGTGACCACAATGCCTACATCCAAACTTAATTAGCACTATAGAAAAGTCAGAGGAAAGCAACTTGAAATGCTACAATAGCATAATTGAATTATATATATATATATATATATATAAAGGTTGCTTGGATGTGTTGGATTTGTGCTGGCTGGCTCTTTCCAAACTCGCTACTTGACTCGTATCTTATGGGTTGAAGTGTTTTTCAACCCTACTCAACTCGCAAGTACAATCAAACCTACATTTATGAGTTGAATTGAGTCAAAACTCATGGGTTTGTAGGTTGACCTAACTCGCTGGATACCCCTAAACACACCAGCAGCCAGAAACTCTAGCTCCATATACAATTTTCTTCAACCCAGAAACTCCACTTCCAAACATAATTTTCTTCGACCTAGAAACTCTACCCCTATACACAATCTTCTTAACCTCTACCCCACCTATAAGCAACTTATGGACCAATAATTGATCACCTTGGCTAATAATGAAGGTAAGGAAATTTTTGTGAGCTAGTGGCAATGGACAATGGTGAAGCTTGAACAAAATTTTTATGGGAGCTTAAGTGAATGTTTAATAGGTAAATTTTTTCATTCTTTTACTCATTAGTCGACCTATTAAAAAATGCATTTTTTTATTTTTTATCTTTAGATCTTTCATGATAAAAATTTTACCTCTGAAATAACTTGAATTTTTTTTATATAAATCAACAAAAACTGCAAATAAAATAATAAACAAGTATTAGAAGAAAAAATTCTCATATAGTAAACACAAGAAATAATATACAATGAAGAAAAAGCCTAATACTACAAGGAAAAGTGATATTAAGATACCTTATAACTATTAAACAATGAGATAATAGTCAAAATTTATTACAATAACAAAAAAAAAATGGTGATACACACACACACACAAATAACAAAGAAAAAAAACTTGAAAATGGGACCATGGTCCCCTTATCTTGAAGAAGCTTCGCCCTTGATAGTGGTTGTTGTTTGGTGATGTAGAGGGATGAAGTTAAGGTGTAATGGGTGGCGTTGGTGCTTGTTGTTCACGGTTTATCTCCAGGGCCACAAAACAAAGGCACATAGAGTTAACAACAGTGGTGGTCTTTACTGTGTGGAGGTTATGAATTTGGTGGCTATGCGATGGCTCCGATGATGGTATGTAGAAGCAGAGGCAAGGATGATCTTGAAATACAATGAGCCTCAAGTGGGTGATTATGGGGGTTTAGTGGCTTGGTTGGACGTTTGATGAAAACGGATTCTGGGTGAATGGACTCGGTAGTATAGATTTTCATAGTTTTAGTTGTATTTTGTATTACAGGTGTGTTGTAGCGATGGTAATTTTGGAAACTTTGGGTAGCTTGAAAGCTAATCACTTGGTGTTTCAAGATAATAGATTTTGGGTCGATGCTTAGATGTGGGATTTTTAAGTCAAAGAAAATTATGTATAGGTGTAGTTCGTGTCGAATAAAATTGTATATAAGGACCCCTAGTGTGTCTATGATAAACATGTATTTATTCCCTCTATATATAACAAGTTGTAGTTTTAATCCCTTTAAATATAATATTTTTTAGTTCCTTTAATGACTACCTTAGCATCCATTAGATTCACGTAGAATTTCTTACCTTCCTCGTGAATAGATAACAGCAACTTCTAACATATATGTAAATAAAAAGACCATATAAAAAAGAAATTTTTTTTAAGAGGCCTAGTACCTAAAGTTTTAAAAATGAGAGTAAATTAAAAATTTACTATATTTAGAAGAAGTAAAAACATATTTAAACTTTGTTGGTGCCTGGCATAGCTTGGATTTTTTTGCCCATAAAATATATAAGAATAATATTACATTACCAAAAATAATAAATTGTTATAAACATTCTTTTTAACCTTTAACCAAGCATGAAAATGTGACACTATATTCGAGAATCCTAAAGGCAAGCCTTTTTGCCCTATTTACAATGCCAACCATCACCATGTAACAAGCTCGAGAATCAATATGGGTGATTATGGGGTTTTATAAGTGGCTTAGTTGGTCGTTTGATGAAACCCCCAACTTTTTTGTCTAGAGTTATCTGCCACTATATAGGGTACTAAGGTAAACAAAGAACAATGAATGGACTTGAGTTTTTTCCAACCAGATAGTATAGATTTTCATAGTTTTAGTTGTATTTTGTATCAAGACTGCCCTACAACGATTTTCTTCAATCTTTACTATTCACTGATCTCTCGGCTAGTTGCAAGCAGCACACTTCATTTGTGTTGTAGCGATGGTAATTTTGGAAACTTTGGGTAGCTTGAAAACTAATCACTTGGTGTTTCAAGATAATAGATTTTGGGTCGATGCTTAAATGTGGGATTTTTAAGTCGAAGAAAATTATGTATAGGTGTAGTTTGTGTCGAATAAAATTGTATATAAGGACCCCTAGTGTGTCTATGATAAACATGTATTTATTCCCTCTATATATAACAAGTTGTAGTTTTAATCCCTTTAAATATAATATTTTTTAGTTCCTTTAATGACTACCTTAGCATCCATTAGATTCACGTAGAATTTCTTACCTTCCTCGTGAATAGATAACAGCAACTTCTAACATATATGTAAATAAAACAAAATATGACCATATAAAAAATATGAAATTTTTTTAAGAGGCCTAGTACCTAAAGTTTTAAAAATGAGAGTAAATTAAAAATTTACTATATTTAGAAGAAGTAAAAACATATTTAAACTTTGTTGGTGCCTGGCATAGCCGAAGCACCTAGGAGCAGGAACTACCACTACAAGATTGGTTGAACTCAATGCCAAAGTGAGATCGGCTGCCTGGATCCATCCATCATTGAACCCTCATAGGTTTAAAATGATGCGTTTTTACACTATTTCATGAATGAGAAAAGATACACAGTTCCATCATAGGATTTTTTTGCCCATAAAATATAAGAATAATATTACATTACCAAAAATAATAAATTGCTATAAACATTCTTTTTAACCTTTAACCAAGCATGAAAATGTGACACTATATTCGAGAATCCTAAAGCAGTCACAAATCGAACACCCTTTTACCCTATTTACAATGCCAACCATCACCATGTAACAAGCTCGATCACCCCTATACCTACTCACGATAGCCATCGAATTCCTAAATCATGAACCCAAACCCCATATTGACCGTCGAATCAATATGCTCATGTTATTCACTGAAAGTAAAATATTATAAGAACTGTAGTAACATTAACAAATAAGGTCAACTGTACTCAGGCAAACACCCAAGGCTCCCCCCAATCCCCATCACCCAAGCAACTTTTTGTCTAGAGTTATCTCCTCCACTATATAGGGAACTACTAAGGTAAACACCAACCAACTTCACAACACCATCATTCATAACTTCAGTTTTCAACCAACTTCACAAACACCATCATATTCACCAAACTACACCACCGTGACCTTCAACCAACTTCACAAAACACCATCATACCCCTCTACCGACCATTCTTAACCAACTTCACCGACACCTTCACCATTTCCTCACCGACCGTCTAACCTCAAGAATCAGATCCCTCCTCCCAACCGACCGTCGGACCCCAAAACAGAACCACCCCATCTTCACCTCCAACCGACTGTCGAACCCCAAAACAAAACCATCCCATTTCTCTAAATCGACCGTCGAACCTCAGGATCCAAATCCTTCCCCAAACGTCCCCTGGTGCATGCTCTGTTATTGTTACCCAAGTCTCCAAACTCTTTTTCCTTTAAATTGAATTGTTGTTTGTTTTTTTTTTTTTTGGGTTTTGAGTTTGAATCACCTAGACTGCTGCCCATTTCATATTAAGCCAATAATGATACACTTTTGGCAAAAAAAAAGCAAAAATAAAATAAAAATCTTTTAATCCATGCAATGACTAATGATGATGATTGAATAGCGAATGCTATCTTCATTATCTTTTGGATCATAAGGGTTTATTGAGTAGCCTAGTGCTAACTTGAATCCTATGCAAGAATGGATTCGCTTTCACATAAAAATCTTTTTTTTTTATTAAAACCAATCAACTCACACTTATTTTATAAAGAACTACGTAACTTTGAGTTCCTCATTGCACCAGGGGATAATTAGGAGCCATTTGCAACTGTTTCATAAATTTGTGGTTTCCTTTTTATAAATAGTTATAATGTTTTGCAAAATGGGTGAAATAAATATTTTTAATGATTGTTAGTAATTTGCACAATTAACTTAAGGTACCATTTTAGAACGGGTGTGTTAAGGGTGCTGTGGGATTAAGTTTCCGCCCTTCCCTATCCATAACCGACTCCCGAATCCAATCTGGTTCCAAAGACCGTTTCAAAGAAAGGTTTTCCAATTTTTCCTAAGTTAAAATAAAATTGGTGGTGACTCCATTTTCATTTTCTAAAATCCTTTGAGTTGCTATTTTTCGCCGCAATCACGGTCGCGACAGTATCCTAAACTGTTGCAGCAGATGTTCTCTTCACATGCTTCTCATCTTCAACATCCTGAAAGTTCCCATAACATGATAAATCAAAATAATCTTATCAAGAAAAGTTGCCTACAGTTAAGATTTTCTATCAATAATGAGGGAGGTTAATTATGCAAATGAACTTTCTCAAATATATGACAAACACCTTCTCAATCACCATTACATGCTGTCCTCCTGATCTTCCTTCCATCTCCCTTGCACCTCTTCTCTCTGTGTGTATGCACCTTCTACCCAGTTTCTCTCATTTTTTTTCCTTATAGAAACCCTACCTTTTGTCAATTACTCTTCTATTTACTAATAACAAAATCAAGTTTACACAATACACTTATTTAGATTATCTTATTTATTTTGTAATTTATTTTAACAAACACATAGGGAGCGTCCTGTTTGCTTGTGCTCAAACAAATTAAGGTGGCTAGAGAATACTAAATGAAAGGAAAAGAGAAACCCAAAGTGGATCCAAATAAAAAGCACTTACAGAATTGGCAATCTTGTCAAAATCATCATCAAAGCTGCCTTCACCATCATCTGAAAGATAGAAAAGATAATCAATGTGATGTCTGCCCAAAGATTTCAAAACCAAGTTAATTCTCAGGAATCTTAAGGATGGGTAATTGACAACGGAATAGCTCATGCTTTTGCACTTACAAATTCCTACATGATGTGCAAAATTTCAGTCACTGATCCGAGATACAAAATTCAAAATGTCTTGTTAGATTGCATCTTTCTGTAACGAAATCTAAACAAACTGAGCAATATACCTGGAGCTTCATCACTGTCTTCAATATCTCCAAGAAGAAATGTATACAAGTCTTGCTCAGTAGAGGATGAATTAGAAGATTTACTCTTCACATTCTTCCCTCTGGCTTCTGCCTTTCCAGTTCCTCCAGCAGCAGCAGTTTGCTCTGCCTTAATATCCACATTCTGCTTTGCTGCTGCTCTGAGCTGAACCTCCTTCATATATTGCTTCCCATACCTGATGTAATATCATAGTTATTGAATGAGGCTAACTTAAAAATGTTACAACACTGCCCTCATAACAGAAAAGCAACAATCAATGTCAGAATTCTGGCAAAGATTAGAATAAGATCACTTTTTTTTTGTTTTTAACATCTTTCTTTTCAATTCATCCTTGTATAAATTGAAAATGCAACTTCTCTACTAAAATTGATTTATCTGCCAAATTTGAAGTTTTACTTGTATAATAGTAGAGGGTGTGTGGAATGAAGTCTGACACCATATCAGTCTCACCGAGCTTTCTTCTCTTGTGTAACCATCTATATAAACATGAAAAGGCCACCTGTATAGATTTATGCCATCCAAACAGTTACAAGGTCAACAAAAGAAATATTAGTCCAAGGACATTAGTGGTAAGAAAGATGTTGAGTTCATGCCTGCAACATGGATTCCCAATGCAAAAATAGCAGCATAGTAGTAATCAAATGAGAAGTTCTATTTGTTGGGCATCCTTATGCAATACTCCTCAGATGCCTGAAAAATAGTGTACATCATTAACTTGAGTCATAAACAACCAGATCAAATAGTTCCAATCATGAGAGACAGACTATCAACTCTTTCCCTATTTCCCTTTTATCACTTTAGGAATCCCAAGAAATTGCAGATGGTCAAGGTTTTGAAATATCAATCAACAATAAACTAAAGGGCAATGCAAAATGCAAAATTTCACGATGGAGGAGACTGGTATTTCCTTCTTGACTAGAACAAACTCCATAAGTCCCTCCTTGTATTGAGGAAGCCCTCTTAGGGGACTTGCCCTCTGTTCGATGGTTAATAAATATAAGGGCAAAAGAGCAAGATATATATTCATGATTAACAAACACACAACCAGCAGTTCTAAATCTCCTACTGGACTCTAAAAGCATTGTGGGCATTTGTGGTTCTAATTCTTTACCTTAATGTGTTAAAATATCTAGAACATATCTCATGATTAAATTAAGCCTAATTTTGTATTATCTTAGGGATTTGGTTCGCACATAATTAGAGATACTATTTTAATTATATTTAATTGTATTTCCTTCTTTATATAGACTTCATCTCCTATAAATAGAAAATCATCTTGTATACACTGATTAATTCAGATATAATTCAAATATTAAGAGATATTTCAGATAATATACAGAAATCTTTTCTAGACTTTTTTTGTGTCCTTGTTTTTCTATTTTCAACATAGTATCCACCTTGAGGAGAGTTTCTCCTTTTTCATTATGAAGAGTTCGTGGAACTTGTTAGAATCGTTACTAATCACCATCAAATCTAGATTTAGTTTTTTTGTTCTCCTCATCTTTGTCCACTCCGGTCCAATCCTTCCGCTCACCATCATTGTTTTTCCATCACTCCGTTCCCAGACTTCGTCCTAGATTCCATACTCCATTCTAATGTCAGATTCCGTTTTAGACTCCGTCTTAGATTCCAGACCCCGTTTCAGACTCCGTTCTTATTGTAGATTTTTCCAGATGCAGATGTTTCCATCCCAAATGCAATTTGGGTCTTGTGGCTTCTCTAGGATCTTGACGTTGTGTTTTTAGATCATTTTTAGTTTATTTTATTTTCGTGTGTCTAATTGTAACAAGTTAAAGTTTAGTAGCTTTAGCTTGAAGGGGAGTGTTAAAATATCTAAAACATATCTCAAGATTAAATTAAGTTTGATTTTGTGTTATCTTAAGGATTTAATTTACACATAGAGATACTATTTTGATTATATTTGATTTATTTCCTTCTTTATATAGATTCTCTATCCTATAAATGAATCCTTTTGTATATACTGATTAATTCAAATATAATTCAGAAATTCAGATATTAAGAGATATTTCAGATAATATACATAAACCTTCTTTAGACTTTTTCTATGTTCCTGTTTTTCTATTTTCAACATAATGAATGGCAAGGAATTGTCTATTATACCAACTGCACTCGTGAAGCCTATACCATACATCACTAAGGACATGTTATATCTACAAGGAAAAATCTGTTGTCAATATAACAGCAAGAAAATATTTTCTACTCCATGCAGCAGACTCAACATTCAAACTTCATACCTAGACTGCAAAAGCAATGATGGGGCAAATCCAAAAGCCTCTTTCAAGCCAAAGAAAGAATAGCGTAAGATCTGTAATTGTAACAGTAACAAAGATAATGAATATTGACCGTTGTTAATAGTTCTTTTCCCTTTTCAATTAATTGCTTTTCCATGGAAAACAAAGGGATATGGTTACCATAAGCAAAAGAAGAATTGCAGGGGAAGATGGGGCACCAAGCCTAAGATCTGATGTGAGACTCAAGTTCCATACCTTTCAATTGGATCCTAACATTCCACCACAAGCCTATACCATACATCACTAAGGACATGTTATATCTGCAAGGAAAAATCTGTTGTCAATATAACAGCAAGAAAATATTTTCTACTCCATGCAGCAGACTCAACATTCAAACTTCATACCTAGACTGCAAAAGCAATGATGGGGCAAATCCAAAAGCCTCTTTCAAGCCAAAGAAAGAATAGCGTAAGATCTGTAATTGTAACAGCAACGAAGATAATGAATATTGACCGTTGTTAATAGTTCTCTTCCCTTTTCAATTAATTGCTTTTCCATGGAAAACAAAGGGATATGGTTACCATAAGCAAAAGAAGAATTGCAGGGGAAGATGGGGCACCAAGCCTAAGATCTGATGTGAGACTCAAGTTCCATACCTTTCAATTGGATCCTAACATTCCACCACGCTCCGCAACCCTGACGCCCACGCTGGCTGGATGTGCACTAGCCCTCTGACTAGTCCCGGGCAAGCACTGCAATGCAGGCGCCACCACCCTCGCCGCTCATTTGCTGAGAGGCATGATAGAAGGCTCTGATACTAATTGATACGAATCTCAGGAGAACCACACCACAAAAGCTAGTCATTGTGATTGGAGAGCCCAAGGCCATATAAACCTCACACAGGAATCCAATACTTTCGATGTGGGACTCAAGTCTTGTACCTTACAATTGGATCCTAATAGTCCTGCCTTAAGTGCTCTGACCTCTAGTTGATGCTTGAATTATTTGGACTTATTATACATTTAACTCCAGGGATATGTCTTATTGTAGCATATGTAGCCTATCGTCTATTTAATTCGGGAGAAGTTTGGACTTACTGAATAATTCAGTTCTATTTGTTCAGTCAAATTTTTCTATTATGATGTTGCTTTTTAATTCATGCATTTTTTCAAGACAGCCTAGATATTTGTCATCTTGACATTCACCTGTGGGTAAGAGAAATTTTAATTGTGTCATATAGCAAAAATGATCTAATAATCCATTAAAATTGAAGAACATGTTACAAGCTTTGAAGTTTGAAGCAATGCAACGTATGAGGCAGATAAACAGATTTCATGCTTGCCTTCCTGTTTGCTTTTATAATAATAAGCCATGAATTTCCATGTTTTGCTACCTTCAAATTGTTTTTTATGACTTCTCTAGAAATTACAAATTGGGAGCCCAAATCTGGGTGCCATATTTGGGACTTTGGTTAATACATTTGTATTCTTCAGCAAGATTAAGGATGGTTATATCAGCAAAACTGAGATGGTTGAAGCTATAAATGAAACAACATCAGGGAAGCGTTCTTCTGGAAGAATGGTCATGAAAAGATTTGGTCAGCTGTCTCCCACCTCTCTGTGTGTAAAATACACACGCATATACACTCAAGCAGGAATTCAAGCCTACTTAAACACAGACATACTCACATTAGCATCATGCATTATACAGTAATGTTTTGAAATATGCTTTTAACATGCTTGCACAAGAAAAGTGAGTGCTTGATCACTAACATCATACACCCTATACTTTCCTTGACTTTAACAGCCAACTCTTAGAAAGAGAATTTATCCCCTGAATGAGCTATCTTCTTCTATGCCATGGGATCCACCAACCATACTACACTCATCGTTAACGCCATGTAATAAATTTACTGTAGTGTTTGCACTTTCTTTCCATCCAGTGTGAAAGTTGAATTTACAAAATATAAACAGACAGCAAATGGAAAAAGACATGATTAAGTACAAATACAATAACAATAACAACCAAGCAATCATAAAAGACTTGCTTCAGTGTGAGACCAACTCAATAGGAGGGAGAAAACTTGCCTATGAGTCTAAATCTGTCATTCACAGATTTGGTAACTTTTCAAAAAAAGAACATGCTTGAAAGTAGAATTAATGAATTAAATGACAGCAAAAAAAGAAAAGAAAAAGAAAAAGTTCAAATTTGTCTAAACTTCAGGGAAACTACACAAGATGGCCCAAGTCAGGTACAATCTTAAATCTACTCTTAAGAGTCTTATATCATTTATCTCAATATTTTGAGTACGATTTATATATTTGATGAATCACTTCACTTAATTCTAATTGATTTTAGGTTAAAATCTTATATAGTATCAAAATCAAAATCTCATCTTTGTCACTTACTAGACTTCTCTCACCTACTTTGATAAGCTCGCCTAAACAAAAAAAATAACATTGTTTTCCATTTTTATTAACCCCAAGTAATAACAATGAGTAAAGGATTATGATTACTTACCCACCAAACCATGAAGAATCTAGCAAACCATGTTATCCAACGCCGCTCCAAAAACCCCAAGAAAACAAAAGTAAAAACTTAAGATAATTCCCACAAGAGATTTAAACATTTTCCTAGAAAACAAACAGAAGGATGTCTCCATTGTTAAGAAAAATGAGTTCATTTTGGACCAAAATTAAATACCTCTAGCACAGCAGCGGTTTGAGCAAAAAGCAAGGACTTTTCGACTGCATTGTAGACACTTTCACGGTTCCTTTTCTTCATTGCCTTTATAATATGATACGCAACGTGAGACATGCGCAAAAATTGAGACTTTGAGCAGTTTTCTTCAGAAACGTGTCCAAGGTTAAAGAATGGGATTAGAAATGAAGGGTTAGTATCATGTAAGGAAAAGGGTCCAGTTGTAGGCAGAAAGGTAAAGGCGCCTAAGAAGGGAGAAGGAACCCGACATTGAAGAGAAGAAACTAGAAAGTGATGAACATAAAGCAATTCGGAAGATTGAAGATGGAATGCTAGACGATTCTCCCTCCTCTACAAAATAACTTGAAGATTAAGAAAGCTTTGAAATTACTGCGATACCCTTTTTTTGGGTTTAATATTCATATGACTTGTAAGATATTTTATTAGCGATATTTAAATTTTAAAACTAAAACTTTATTTAAAACCTAATATTTGTTTTTGATCTTACTTTAGTTGTTAATATTTTATTTTTTTTCACTTTAGTCTTTAACATTTGTAAATTTAGTTTAATTTAGTTTTTCTTATTATGTATCTATTATTTAATGGGTTATGCTATGAATCAATCTAGTGTTTAGAAGTATGATTTTTTTTATTAACTTAAACTCACACATATCCCAAGAGTTTTAATTGATACAATGTATGATCACTCAAGCTTTTACCAATAACACCCTTATTTAATAAATGGAAATGCAGATGTGCCACCATTAAAAATAGTGTAATATTATTATTTGTTGACATAATAATTTGACAAAAAATGACTAAATAAATATATCTAAAATTACGTTATTTTATTCTTTATTTGTCATTTAAAAAAAATATCATCCAACATTTTAAATTACAAGTGAAAAATGAAACGACTCTTTTAAGATATATTTATCATTCAATTATCTTATGTCAAATTTCTATGCAAACAGTTCCTTTCATTCATTGCCTTTATAATATGATACACGATGTGAAACTTGCGCAAAAATTGAGACTGAGACTTGAGCAATTCCCTTGAGAAACTTGTCCATGGTGAAGGAATAGGGCTATAAAAATGAAGGGTTAGTATCATGCAATGAAAAAGGGTCTAGTTGTAGGAAGAGAGGTAAAGGCACCGCCTAAGAAGAGAGTAGGAACTCGCCATTGAGGAGAAGAAACTATAAAGTGCTGAACAGAATGCAATTCAGAAGATTGAAGATGGAATGCTAGACGATTCTCCCTCCTCTACAAAATAACTTGAAGATTAAGAAAGTTACGAAATTACTCTGATACCCTTTTATGGGTTTAGTATTAAGATGACTTGTCAAATATTTTTATTAGCCAATAGTTATATTTTAGATTAAAACTTTATTTTAACCCCGATATTTGTTTTTATTCTTACTTCAGTTGTTAGTATTTCATTTTTTTTTACTTTAATCTTTGACATTTGTAAATTTAGTTTAATTTAGTTTTTATGTTTATATATATATTATTTAATGGGTTATGTTATGAAACAATCTAGTGTTTAGAAGCTCGACTTTTTTTTATTAACTTAAACTCACACATATCCTAAGAGTTTTAATTGATCCAATGGTTAAATAGCCCGAGGGCATGACCGCTCAAGCTTTTACCAGTTGCACCCTTATTTAATAAATTGAAATGTAGATGTGTCACCATTAGATATAATGCAACACTATTATTTATTGATGTGGTAATTTGACAAAAAAATGACTAGATGAATACATCTAAAATTACGTTGCTTCATTCTTCACTTGTCATTAAAAAAAACTCATCTAACATTTTAAATTACAAGTGAAGATTGAAACGACATAGTTTTGGAAGTATTTATCATTCAATTATCTTATGTCAAATTTCTATGATAACTACACCATCTCTAACAATGGCGTATTGACATTTCCATTTATTAGATAACTAGTAGATAGACAAAGGGACTAAGTTGAAGTGAATTTAAAAATACTAGGGACTAAAGGGAGAAAAATAACATATCAGGAACTCAAATGAAAATGAAAGTAAATGTCAAAACCCAAAATAGGGTTTTAGTCTATATTTTATTGAGTTTTAAACATTTACTTGTGTGTGTGTCAAACGTTGCATGGTTGTAATTTATTGCAAATTTAAAGTTTATAATAATATAATAAAAATTCATCTAAAGAGATTATCATCAATAATTTTACATATTTTGTGTTTTATAACAATATTTTAGTTTTATAACAATAATTATCTACCACATATAATATAAAATTATTAAGTAATGAAAATACTAATTAGTGTGTTCCTGGTTGAGTGAGTTAATTAGTTAATTACTAGCTGGGGTAATGAACACACTTATTAGAATTAAAAAACTTTCTCCATTGCTAACTATTAGAAATTATCACCAAGTCATCCTGTGAACTTGATATAACATGTTAATTAGTGCAAGATAATTAATTAAATCTAAAATTATGTACAGTAAATTAAAAGATTTTTAAGAATATTCATTAAAATAAATTACATTTTAATTAATTTTATCATATTTTCCATAAATTGTTCACGCTCATACTACATAGATATTATAATATTTAATATTATAATTTTATTTTTTCCATAAATTCTTCATTTCCAAGTATCATAAATGAATATATTATATTTCTCCACAAAATTTTCACTCTAGTGCGCTTCTCTTTTTACCTTTCTCCATACCTTCCAATGTTGACTTTGCACCCTTTTCATTTTTTTTCTTTTTAATTTTTCAGATTTTCAATTTTTTTGAATTTTTTAGACTATTTCCAAATTTCTTTTCTTTTCAAAAATTAAAATAAAAAATAGTTCGGTCAAAACGGGTATTCAGTATTCACAATCCCAAAGTACCTCAAAGCTTTTAGGTTGAGGTTCCATGAAGGTAGTGTTTGAACAATAACTTTCTGATGAGTAGCTTTTGAGCAATTAACTTTTTGATTGTAACTTTTTGAGTTAGTACGAGCTTTTTAAACATTCAACTAAACAAAAACTTGATTGAAGTTAAGTGTTTTCTTTGATATATGATCTTTGAAACCTTAACACACTTCAACAAAGAGTTAGAACAGTTTGGATAGTTCATGATTTCTTAAGCTTAAGTAAAATTTGATCATGTGAATGTGGAGAGTACATAAATGTATGAGCTTTCTAATGCAAAGATTAATAAGAGTACTCAAAGAAATGAGTTTATATATTAGCCATCAAAACTTATAAGATAACAAAGTTTAAGACAAGTAAAGGAGTCTTAATACTTTGGAGCTTACAACAAGATGTTCTTGCCTAATCCTCAAAAGGGTGATCTGCAGTGGTCTGAGTCATGCTAGAGAGCTCCACAATGCTAAACGTAGGGGTGAGAGTACTCACAAAGACATTCTAATACTCGTCATTGTGTGAATAAAGGAAGAGTGTTTAGGCTAAAGAAAAAACATACAGAGTCTATTGTGGTCCACTTTATATAGACCTGGGCGACATGCTTTCCTTCCTTGCATGGTGGTGGGGATTTAGGGATGGCAAGAGGGCGGGGCAGAGACGGATAGTAGTCCCTCGTCTCCCGTCCCCACGAATAATATCCGTCTCCGCTTCTGCTTCCATATCCGTACGGGTACTCATTTATCTTTTTCTCGCAGGTAAACGGTATCCGCGGATATCCGTGGATACCCAATAAATTATAAAAAAATTCAAAAAAATCAAAAAATAAAATAAAAAATAAAAAATTCAAAAAAAGTATAATACTATAATTTTTTAAAATTTGTCCAACACAACTTAATTTAAAAATAATTTCAAACACCTAAAATACTTTTAATTTATATAAATTTATAATATTTTAATTTATATAATTAAATTTTTTAATAATTTTATATAAAATATGTATATAAAAATTTTGCGATGCTTGCAGAAAAACCACTTACTTGCCCCTACCCCGTTTATTAAACGGAAAAATACTAAACATCAGGAGAATTTGACTATTATCCGCCTCCGTCATATTATCATAGTCTTCCTGGGACGGGTAAAATTGTCATCCCTGTAAATTGCTTTTCACCTCATCATTGCCTGGGCGTTGGTGGGAATTTAGTTATGGGCTTGACCAATCTATCTGTGCCATGTGTCCTTAATTGCAACGAGTATCTCTTCCAAAATAATGCACAGGGTATCCAAGCATCGGTCCATGTTCACTTGGTCAACCAGGTTGACATTTTGGCTCGGATTTGGTTTTTTGATTGATGCACGGCCTAGGGTATCCTCAATAATGTGCATTGGCATAGGTCATCTGGCATTGGGCCTAACCCAATAAGTCCTGTACGACCCAATATTATAGAAAATATATATAAGATTAAGCTTAAAATATTTACTCTATAACATATAACTTACTAGGATTAAAATCCTCTCCAGTTATAAAAAAATTACAGAGAGTCCAGTTATAAATTTTATCTTTAAAAATTATTATATTAAATTTATTTTTAATATTTTATTATGTAAAATTTTGATTTCAATGTATGAGATCTTCTCCCGTTATTTTTCAATTGTAAATAATCTCAATCCAATTTACTAATAATTAATGATGAGTGAGTTTATTTGTGTTTTTTTAAAAATACTTAACAATGTTAACTGTTAAATGAATACCTACTCAGACAAAAGATTGGGTGAAGTGTAGAATTTGTTGTTACTTTTGACAAATCTCAACATACATAGTAAAGTGTAATTTACTTATTAAAAAATGACATGTGGCAAGAATGACATTCCTTTTATAAACATAATTATTATGATTTAAGTTTTAAAAATAGCAGAACTTGGTTATTCTGTCTTTAAATAGCAATTATTTGCTCTTTTTAGTAGTTCAGTTTTCATGATGGAAAAGAAATGTCCAAAAGAGACAAGCAGTCAAGGTCTTGCAAGTTTTAAAGCTGAATAATTCTAAATTCTTATAATCAATCATCTTAATTATTAAATAAAAAAATATTAAATATTTTTTATGTTATCAAAATATTAAGTGTAATTATTTTTTTATTTAACTAATTTTACTACTTAGGCAATGCACGGGTTTGTTAAATTTGATGTGAATAATTTTTTTAAATAAGAATTTATTATTTATTATAATTTAACAATATAAAAAATCAGATTAATCATTATTTATTTATTTAACTAAAAAAATCATATAATTCATAAAAATTAACGTTATTATAAAGCATTTAACATATTAAGTCTCTCATGATGTTAGAAAAATTAAAATAATTGACATAAAAATATAAAAGTTGAAGTCTTTGATTGATTGTCTCAAAAATGACATGTTATTTTATAATATTGGATCCGACATAAAGATTATGCAATATTTTAATACAATTTTTATTTAGTTTTACTTAATTAAAAAATCTAAGTCCTCAATTACCTAATTTAAAAAATTTGAAGGCTGATTTAAATTTTAAAAAATGCTAAAAACCTGAAGCATAGTTGGGACATCATTTACCAAAATTTGAAGAATTTAATCAAAAATAGCTCATTTTGATAGTTAAATTTAAATTTTGAAAGCTTTATCAAAGTTTCTAAATCGGTTAACTAAATAATTAAAAAATATATGTAATTAAAAAATGTAATTTTGTTATTAAATCTCCATCAAAGTTTCAAATTTTGAATAGTAGTTAATTTAAAGTGATAATTATTTATTTATTAATTTAAAACTCTATTATTAAAATACAATGTGAATTGGAAGGAAAAAAATTTACAAATGGCTGTTACTTGTGAAACTTGCATTTATTATCTTTTATATAATATATATAAATTATTATTTTTAAGTATTAAAATATTATTAAGAAATTTTTAAAAAATATATAATAAACCTCTTTAAAATTTGCCAATTGACAAAGGTAAGTAGGAAACGGGTTGTGTCAGTGTCACAGAAAAAATGGGTACAAAGACAACACAAGTTCATCCATCACCGACTCACCGTCATAAATTTCCAATCCCAAAATCGATTTGTGCTCAAGTCTTTACCACTCACATTATTGTTTTTTTTTTTATTTGTTAAGTGAATAATTAAATATCTTACCCTGTTTTTATCCATCCAATGAACAAAAGGCTGGAGCACTCACACGCTCAAGCGTCCAACATCCTCCCCCATCCCAAAAACAAAATTTTCATTTCCAAATTCAGTGGTGATAACACTCGTATGTGATGTTCCTGTGCACAGGAATACGTGCAAGGATCATTTCTCGAAGGAAACAAGTCTATATGTTTGGCAGCTTCGTTAATGGAATTCGCAAGGTTGGACACGTTGGGTTTCTCAATCCTTCCAAGTCGTTTGTCCTAGGTCAAACCGCGTCGTTAACTCCAAAACACTTGTAAATTTGTTAAATACTAAGTTAGAAAAAACAAAGTTATGGTTAATTAGTGAAATACTATGCTAAACAAAACAAATTAAGGAAAGTTGTGACACAAACAAAACATAGGACAACAGAAGCATTGTTTTCTTCTCGTGTCTTGAATTGTGAAACCTAAGATGGTTCCAAACTCTCTTTTTATTCCTTGTTCTTTGTTATCCCCTACTTGCTCTCCTGGCTAAAGATTAAAGGGCATACCATGAGAACTGCCCTACAACTTTTCATTGTGGAAAGCTCAGGAACATCCACATCCCATTCACCAACAAAAGCAACCCAGAATGTGGTCTACCCATGAAGGGTTGTGATGATGAAAACACAACTAAAGAAGTCCAGTCATGAAACTGAAGATGGTATGGTTTTGAAACTATCAATTGGGACAATTCAATTTCTGTCATAGACTAGGAGCTTCTAAGTCTCTTGTCCTCCAACAGTCGTGATGCCTTCAACTATGATCTTAATGCTACACTTTCGCCGAGCTCTCCTATAATGCCTTTTTAGATTGAAATATAACACAATATAACCTTGTTTAGATGTGGAAAACGTTTACAATGCTCCTAAAAAGTTTTTGAATATCGATGCTCCAAGTTGTTGAATGATGGCTGGAGGTAAAAGTGCATCGACTTTTGTGTTGGCCTTTTTTTTAAAGATGTAATGTTGTGCTATAATTTGAAACTGTATGTCGTTGGTTATTTACTGATTAGTCCGTATTTTTAAACAATGTGTTTTGTCCCATAACCCTATTAGCTTCTGCACAGGTCAACATTACCTATTATCCTGTAGCACTATTAGGTTGGGGAAAGTTCAACATCTAAATGGTGAACACGTAGTGACCATGGTAACCTAATAGAGCTGTTAATAGTTCAAACTCTGGCAATCTACAATTTGAGAGTAGTTGTACAACGAACATGCAATGTTGCTTGAAGGAGCTGATACTATTGGAGACCAGACATTTGGACAGTGAGTGTGTGCGATTTCATCCGTTTATCTGGTGAGTTTCATTTATGATCAATTGACAGCAATAGTGGATTTGAGCTAAGAAGAAAGAGATCCATTTATAATTAGTTGGGTGGAGAGTAGAATCCGATGGAAAGAAAAATTTGGCTGACAGGTATGTCCAGTGATTTGACTTAATGAATAATTGTTAATAAGTGGGAAAAAAAATTATTCCATTTTACTACTCAAACAGCACCATCACATGCATTAGTAGTTATTTCTAGGGTAGCAATAAATGATATGTTGTTCCTCTGCTAATATGGTTAATTTGGTGAATTTCACAACGGTAATAGAAGTTATTGGCAATTTTTTTTTGTGGAAACACGAGGAGACTCCCTTTCCATGTAGATTCAACGATTACCCAACAGTTGTTTTGATGTTCTCTTATCCATGGCCTATATTTTGTCCCTTTTCCTTGTTATTTTTGTTTAGCAAATTTAAAGGGAGAACTTGGTATCTTATATGTAACAGTAATTAGCACTAATTAATTTGGGAAGATAATTTATAGCAGAAACATTAGTTAACTATCACAAATGAAATGAACCTAGACACTATAGTTAAGCTATGAAGTATGCTTTGTTTTCTGTTTTTGTGTTGGTGTTTAAATATATGATTTTTCCATTGTAAGGTCACAACTTTTTATGTAGTTATTTCCTAAAGGAAAAGTTATTACTTTGTGAAGTATTAAATATAAGTCCACGTGTTGCCCACAAATTTATTATTTAATTTAAAACATTACAGAAGACAATAGGCCAAGCTAGTTTAACATAGGTTCATGAGATATCACAAGTTATCTAATAGCTAATTATTTTTCCATGCTGACCAAATCATCAAACAATCAGCACATCAAACAAATCAATCCATTTTTTGGTGATTTGTTATAAGGTCTAACTTCACATTTATAAGTAAAGGTTATGGTGGATTGGGACCACATTTATGGTCATGGTCATGAGAGTCAATTTACTTAGTTATTAAATAATTTTTTATGTTGGAGCTTTTTTGTTTTGATGTTGTATTAACCGCCTATGTGGGTGTGATGTGAATATATGAAGTGAGATTTTACATACCTGCTTAAATAGTAACAAATTCCCCAAATAAAATGACAATAAGCGTCTATATATTTTATCCTGTCATGAAATATTGAATTAAAGGCAATGTAAATTTCATCTTGATTATTGCACCAAAGATTCATAGGGAAAAAGAACTTTGAAGTCTATCTCATCAAGTAAATAATGCACCTATAGCTCACAAGTAACTTGTGTCATAGTTTCACATTATGATTCTGCAATCATTCTTGCCTCTGTATTTTGCTTCTTACTCTTCTAAGAAATCAAATTGTCACTAACAAAAAATAGAATAGCCAAATGTTGATCTTTGATTTATGCCTAATCTGTATCAGAATAACCCTCTCCACTATACAATTACCATTATCTCTGTAGAGAGAAGGGGATGATTTAACATATATAGGGAATACCTTTCACACTTAAGGTTCTGATTGTGTTACATAAACAAACAACCTGTCTCTTACTAAAATGCTCAAGAAAATAGAGTGGGTTAAAATTTGGGGATTCTTTTAAAGAGGTGTCTGCACAAGTATTACTTGTTACCACGTATAAAAACTTTATTGGTCTACATGGCTCCTTATGTAGAATCTCTGCCAATTCTACTATAATTGTTTGGTCTAACAATCAATTTGAAATGGAAACACAAATATGGTTTTATGTGGTTAACTTCTATTTGCATAAAACCTTAAGCATTTGTGGCTTTAGAAACGTTTTTAAACCCAAATTGGTTGAGTAAAATGAGAAAACCTTGGTTTCTACATAATAATAGATTACTGTACATGTTGTACTGCTGCAATAGTAATTATTATTTGGATAAAGATCTAATTTTCAATGTGCAGGAAATTTTGGTGGAAATAGAATTCACACACAGAATAATCTGCAACATTTTAGCCTTTAAAAATACCCAAAAAACTATTTTATTATGCTTTAAGTTGTGTTTTTGTGAAATTAGTACCATTATGTGTAATTTGTGTTTATGATATGCTATTATGATTATGTGTTGTTGTTTGTTAGTCACAAAAGCAGGGGATTTAGAAGGTTATTGCATTAAGTAAACAAGTTATAGATGGAGAGGGTAGAGAATGTGGAATCAGCAATGAACAATATGACAAGTGGCATGTATGAGGTAAATTGGGAACCCTATTTTGTTTACATCCAAGTTAAACAAGAAATGTATTAGTTTGTAAAATATTTCCAAGTCAGATGGTGTGTATATTTAATATTTAATTCTTACATTGGAATTTAATAGTTTTGATGTTATGCATGTGTTGTAAGTTCTTGAAGATGTGTCACCCTTTAAGAGTGAATGAATGACAAATGATATAGACACCTCAGCAATGTGTGAAGACTAAGGAATGACAAATGATATAGACACCTCAGCAATGTGTGAAGACACTAGTTTGGATGATAGTTATGATTATGAGGTGCTTAACATGCATACATTAACCCCAATAGAGTTGAAGTCAATGGAGTTTCCTATTGTTGATGAAGCTTATGATAAGTACAATGAGTATGGGCTAATGAATGGATTTAGTTTAAGCAAGCACAAGAACAGGAAAAACAAGAACAATGAGATGGTGTGGTATTCATTTGTGTGTTTTAGCCAAGGATTTCGAGAAGACAAGTGGCATGATATGCCTAATCGTAAGAAGGAGCTTAGAGCTATAACTAGGTGTAGGTGTGAGGCTAAAATACGAATTCATCTCAATGCGGATACAGGGTGATGGTTTGTTGTGTATCTTAATGATAATCACAATCACCAATTATTAGGTGAGAAGTTCATGGGAATATTATGGTCTCATCAGAAAATGAAGGAAGTTGACATTACTCAGATGAATAACATAAAAGAAGTTAGTATTAGTATCCCCCAAATTTATGCATCTTTTGCAAAGCAATGTGGTGGATTTAACATGATGGGATTTCAGAAAAGAGATATATATAATGAGGTTGAAAAGCAACATAGATTATAAGATGGTGATGTTAAAGGTGCCATGAAATTCCTTCATGGGCTGTCAAGCATGGATCCTTTGATGTTCTAGAGGTATAAAGTTAATTCTAAGGATAGATTAACACATTTGTTTTAGTCTGATGGAAGTAGTCAGCTTGACTATCAAGTCTTTGGCAATATGTTATCATTTGATACAACATATGGCATGAATAAGTACAAGTTATTGTTGGTTGTGTTCTCTGGTGTAAACCATCACAACAAGACTAGTGTTTTTGCCAGTGCCATCATGTCCAATGAAACAGAGGAAACTTATGTTTGGGTATTGTAGCAATTTTTAGCTGCCATGAAGGGGACATGTCCTAAATCAATCATAACTGATGGGGACTATGCTATGAGAAATGTTATAAGATTAGTTTTTTCATTAGCACATCACAGATAATATGCGTGACATTTGTGAAAGGTACGCCATAGCGAATATGGGTCAGCCAAGGTTCACACACTTATTGTAGAGATGCATGATGGTGTAAACCATCATAATGAGACTAGTGTTTTTGCCAGTGCCATCGTGTCCGACGAAATAGAGGAAACCTACGTTTGGGTATTGTAGCAATTTTTAGCTACCATGAAGGGGAAATGTCCTAAATCAATCATAATTGATGGGGACTATGCTATGAGAAATGCTATAAGATTAGTTTTTCCATTAGCGCATCACAAATAATGTGCGCGAAATTTGTTAAAGGAACGCCATACCGAATATGGGCCAGCCAAGGTTCACACACTTATTGTAGAGATGCATGATGGGAGGCTATGAGCTTGATGAGTTTGAAGGTAGGTGGGAAAGTATGGTGGAAGAATGTAATGTCAGAAATGACCCATGGGTTGTCAATATGTATCAAAAGAAGAAAATGTGCACAATAACCCATATTAGGGGGATCTTTTTTGCAGGGTTTAGGAAGACATCTAGATGCAAAGCTTTGCATGCCAAAGTTAGGAGATTTGTCCAAAGTCATTCCAAGTTAGCTGAGTTTTTACCTTAATTCCAATGTTGTCTTGACTACTTGTGCAACAGTGATGTAGATGACGATTTTATGTCATGTCACGGGGAACTTGTGATGCAAACTTGTTAAACATCTTTAGAGAGAAATAGATCTTAGATTTTTACTTGGGAATTTTTTATTTATATTTCTCGTTGCTTGTTAAGTCTGGGATTGTGAAGGTTGTGGGTTATAGAAAAACCTCATCATCGATAATATTTTTGGTTGAAAAGTATTGTACGTCAGGAATGACATGACATGTTTTATATAACCCACAATGCATAGAATTTAGATGTCAGTGCCTAAGAATGGAATCGTTTGGTCTTCCATGTGTTCATATACTTGCAGTCATGGTCTATATAGATATGGGAGAATTGCCTTAGTCACTTATTCTTAAAAAATGGATGAAGTCAGCAAAGCAATCAGTCAAAGAAGCATGTTTCAAAGGTGCATTGACTGGGGAGATGTCATTGTACATGACTAGGTATGAGTCATTACTTCATAGTTATCGCATGATGTGTAATCTTGCATGTCGTAATGACCATGATTATAATGACATGATAATGAGATAGAACAACTTGCAAGGAAGAATAATATAGACTTTCCAACGTCAAATCATGGTTTAGGTACTAAGAAATGTTTGGTGAAGGACCCTACAGTAGTCAGGACTAAGGGTTGTGGGGCATCATCTTCATCCCAACGAACTAAAATGTAAACAATTCGCTGTGGCTTTTACAGAAGTGAAGGTCACAACCAAACCTTTTTTCCTGAAGCTAGAAAATATGCAGATTATATAGATTTTAGTGTAGGTTGTTCTGCATCAATGGCTCATGGCGTTGAACTTTGTTCAAGTCAAGCGGATGGTGAAATTGTACGTAATTATTAATGTCTAAAGTCAATATTTAACCATTTGTAAATGGCTAGAATAACATTAACATCGACATGTAGGAGGATGACATGGAAAATGAGGAAGATTCTAGGCAGTATTTCTGACGGGATGGCATCCAACATGAGAATTAAGTATGCTATTAATATTATACTTTTGGAAAATACAGTAGATGTCATGGCTCTGTTATGACTTTTCATTGTGTTTACTTTGACGGGATGGATGACATTAGATGACATTAAGACTTTTCAACGGGATTTGACGATTTGGCATTAATCGATTCTTTTAGTGTCCTTGTAGAGGATTATTTCATTTAATTATTTCATTTACCTTTATGTATCACCCATAATTGAATGATCTATGTTATATGTGTTGTGATTACCATGAGACAATAAAGATGAGTTTTGATGATAACAAACATGGAGATGATGAGAAGACCGAGTCTAAGATCTTCAAGATTAGCTTTAGGACTTAGGATCTCTCTTGTACAGAGCTTTTATAGGATATCTCAGTGTTTGACTTAAAAGATCTAAAAACATGCTTTCTTACAAACTAAATTAAAGTTTTAATATGGCTTTGAAAATCAAAGAGTTTGTGAAATTTCAGAAATCACCTGTTCTATTTTCTAAAGTGTTTTTTAAATAACTTTCAACAGAGTTATTCGAATAACCTATTAAGGTATTCGAATAACCTACTTCTATTTCAATAAGTTTTCATGTTTTCGTAAGAGGTATTCGAATAACCTATATGGTATTCGAATATAACTGATTTTAGAATACTGTTTTTAAATAGAGGTATTCAAATAACCTTGAAGGTATTCAAATAACACCATTCTAAACAGTTTTTTTTTTAAATGTGTTTAAAATATAGGTATTCAAATACACTCTTGCGGTATTCGAATAACCTGCTTCTGAACTATTTTTTTATAAGAAATGAAAACTGTGGTATTTGAATACCCCATGATGGTATTCAAATAACCCACGAGACTCTGTTTCGTATTTTGAATTCATAAATAAACGGGTTAGCATTTATTATCATATTAATTTCCTCCAATGGGCATTTCTGATCAAAAGCTCTATAAATAGAGACCTTGAGTCACTTCTAAAATACCTGGAATTTCTGAAATCATTTTGCTTGTGCTAAAATGTTGTTTACAAAATTCTCTCTTATTCTTTGTATTCTTTTGGCAAAATTCTGAGATATCCTTAGAGAGCTCTATAGTGCTTCAACTTGTGATATTTACTCTTTGTGAGAGTTTTTTCTTCATCTCGTTCCTTCTGTGCATTTATTTAATAAGTTTCAATATTTGTATTTTAATTAAAAGAGGTTTTGCGAAAAGTTTTATACTCAATTCACCCCCCTTCTTGAGTACTGGAAGTCACTTGGTAATAAGTGGTATCAGAGTTAGACTCTTGTATAAAGAGCTTAGCAGCTTCAAGAGAACATGGCTTCTTCAAATGGTTTTTCAGAAGAATCTTCCATAAATCGACTACCCTTTTTCAATGGGGATGGTTATGCATATTGGAAGGAAAGAATAAAAATCTTCATCGAAACTATTGATCTAGATGTGTGGGATGCTGTAGAAAACGGCGCTTTTATACCTACGCATGAGGTCGATGGTGTAAGGACCGAAACACCAAGGAATAAATGGTCTGATGAAGACAAAAGAAAAGTTCAATATAATTTAAAAGCCAAAAATATTATTACTACTGCTTTAAGATATGATGAGTTTTTTGGAATTTCAAATTGCAAAACTGCTAAAGAAATGTGGAACATTTTACAAGTTACCCATAAGGGTACTAGTGAAGTAAAGATGTCGAGAATCAATTCTCTAACTCATGAATATGAATTGTTCAGAATGAACCAATGAGAAAGCATTCAAGAAATGTAAAAGAGGTTTACCCACATAGTTAATCATCTTGCATCTTTAGGTAAAAGTTTTTCTAATGAAGATTTAATTAACAAAGTATTGAGATGTCTTAGCAGGATTTGGCAACCCAAGGTAACAACTATATCAGAATCGAGGGATTTGTCGACAATGACTCTAGCTACCCTCTTTGGAAAACTTCATGAGCACGAACTGGAACTGAGCAGATTAAGTCAAAGCGAAGAAAACGATAAAAAGAAAAAGGGGATAGTGATAATCACATATTTTATTCATTAAGAAACTCTTATGTTTAGTCATTTGCATTCTCCATATTCTTAATTGATTGAATTTGGTATGATTTTGTGAGTTTGAGCTCAAATTGGTCCTAATTGAATATTTTCAGCATTATTGAGATTTGACACTGTTTCTATATTTTGGCCATAACTTGAGTTCCTGATATCTGATAATCATGAATTTTACCTTGTAGGAAAGCTAAGAGGAAGCTCTACAACTTTGATGAAGAGCTCAAAGTCCTAAACAGATACCTAAGGGACCTAAGTTTACATGGAAGTCAGAATACGGGTTCTGTCACTAGAATCCGAACGATGTGCACTCATAAAATCATATCTCAAGTTGTAATAATGGAGATGGGCTGAAATTTGGATAGTTGATAGTTAAGATCCAAATAAACAACTTTCATGAAGAACACTTTTTGAAAAAATGAAGTCTAATGGGTCAGTTTGAGCTTGCAAGTCGGAACAGAGGTGCGGAAGTTGGGTTTGAGCAACCTGCAGTATTTGGGTCATATATTGGGCTGTAGGAAGCCAAATGGGACGATCCAGATATGCATGTTATAGCCAAGACAAAGATTTACAACTTTCATGAAGAGTACTTTTCATGGGTCTGAAGTATAGTTGGTCATTTTTGGCTTCCAAGTCAGACAAGAAATTTTCGTCCTCAATAACCCACTCAACTACTTCACTCACCAACCCACTCAACTACTCCACTCACCAACCCTCTCAACTACTCCACTCACCAACCCTCTCAACTACTCTACTCACCAACCCACTCAACCACCCCACTCATCCACCCACTCCCCTTTGTCATTTTGTTACCCTAGACTTCTATAAAAGGCACTATTGGTTATCATGAAAGTAACAAGTTGTAGTCTCCTTCATTTCTCTTATAGTTTCTTCTTGTTTCTTCATAGTTCTCATAGATTTTGTATATTTTGATGCTCCCCTTGGTGGTAATGGAGGGTTAAGCTACTTTCGGTCAATTTAGAACTCTTGAAGAGATTGTGGTTTGGATTCTTGAGACATTGGTTATGTATTGTATTTGATTTGTAATTGAATTTCTCTTTTCTTCTTCTTCTTTCTTCTTCTTGATCTTGAATGCATGAATGGTGATTCTATTTATGTTGATCTGATTTGATCTTGGTTTAAGATTGAGATTTGTGATGAAACTTAGAACTGATTGATCTAAACTAATCACATAAATAAAGATTGAGATTTGTGATGAAACTTAGAACTGATTGATCTAAATTAATCATAGAATTGAAAAGGTTAGGTTACTGATTTATGCCTAAGTTAATTGAATTTGGTACTTGAAATTAACATAGATCTTCATGAATGGCGTGATTGCGGATTTGTATTTATCACTTGTTAATTGAATTCTAGACGATCGTCTAGTATGGATTCTGGATTTGATGCAGAGATCTCGGTTAGATCCAAATTAACAATTCAATTGCACTTCAAGTGTTCTATGAAGGGTCTATGATTGAATCCACCCAATCTTGGATAGGTTTCTAAATTGACTGTTCTTTAATTATTATTTCTTTCTTTAATTTTGTTAAGTGCGATCTTAAACTGTCAAACCCCCTTTTGCTAAACTTTCACTTGATTTGATTAAATTGCATCTACAATCCTCGTGGAGATGATCCGGTGTTATCACTATGCTACAAGCTTAGGTAATAACTTCGGTTATAATTTTGACTGAGTTCGGCGCTCGTCAGATAGCGCTCAAAGCCACTTCCTCAACAATCGACAATGATGATGAAGAAAATGAAGAAGGCTCAGAGAACATCGAAGTAAACAAAGAAAATCTTAGCCAGTTAGTTAAAAAATTTGATAAATTTCTCAGAAAAAATGGAACGCAAAGAAGACCTCCCTTCCCTCCGAAGAAGACACATTATAAAGGCGAAGGAGCTTCATCAACTCTAACTTGCTATGAATGTGGCAAACCTGGTCACATGAAAATGGAGTGCCCAGTTTACCAAAAGAAGAAAGAGAAATTTGAAAAGAAGCCCTTCAAGGAAAGAAAAGCCTATATAGCATGGGATGAAAACAACATAGATTCAATTGACAGCTCTGATAGCGAGGAAGCTCAACTATGTCTCATGGCTAAAGGAGAAGAAGAAGAAAGCGAAAATGAGGTAAGTTCTAATACTACTTTATTGCCTTCTTATGATGAGTTACAAGATGCCTTTGAAGATTTGCATGAAGAGTCTTTAAAACTCACAAAACTAATTTCTTCTTCCAAGAAAATAATCTCTTCTTTAGAAAATCAAATTCTTATTTTAAATAAAGAAATAGAAGAATTGAAAGTTGAAAATGAAACTTTGGGAATCATTGATGCATGCACAAATCATTCTTCACATGCTTCTACATCTTCATCTTGCTCTTCATGTCATATGCTTGAAAAAGAAATTGAAGACTTAAAGAACACTCTTTCTAAATTCACCTTTAGAAGGGACAATTTAAATGTTTTATTAGGAAGACAAAGAGTGATTTTTCAAAAAGCCAGGATAGGATATAACCTAAAAAATCAACAAAAACTGTATAAAAATTTCTTTGTGCCATCTAGTGTTTCGAGTAGCCCTTTTATTAAATGTTTTTACTATGAAAAGAAAGGACACAGTGCATCAACTTGCAATGCAAGGAAAAATATTAACATTAAAATTGGAATGAAAATGATTTGGGTTCCTAATGCTACTATACCAAAAACTGACACACAAGGACCCAAGAAAGTTTGGGTACCAAAAGTTAAAATCTAAACATGTGTTGCATGTGTGCTTGAAAGTCAGGAGCTCAAATTGGTATCTCGATAGCGGCTGCTCCAAGCACATGACCAGGGACAACTCAAAATTCACCTTGCTTATTCCCAAGAATCATGGACACGTTACTTATGGTGATAACAACAAAGGAAAAATTCTTGGAATTGACAAAGTCGGTAAGAACCCTAACTCCTCTATTGAAAATGTGTTGCTTGTTGAAGGCTTGAAACATAACTTGCTTAGTATTAGCCAATTATGTGATAAAGGAACATGTCACTTGCTTGGTAGTTCTTTAGTTTCTTGGCATAGCAAGAAACAAAATAGTGTGGCTTTGTCTCGCCGAGGAAATTTGAATATGTTACAAAGTAGAGTTGTTGTGCTCAAATCCTATGGATGAAGCAACAACTTTTAGACTACGGTCTTCAGCTTGATCACATCCTGATAAGATGAGATAACACTAGTGTAATAAATATCTTTAAGAATCTCATTCTGCATTCCAGAATAAAGCATATAGAGATAAGATATCACTTTATCAGAGATCATGTACAAAAAGGGGATTGCATTCTTGAGTTTGTTGAAACATCTAAGCAATTTGCAGACATTTTCACTAAACCTGTAACACCCCTCGATTTAATGACCACGACACAATCGTCATTATGTCACGGTAGCTAAATTTTGGTGTGTTACGATTATCAAATAACATTTATCCAAATTAAATATTTGTGCATATACAGGAAATATGAGTCATCAATGAATAGTTATATATATATACAGCCAGTTGAAAATATGAATTATAAGATGTACTCAATTTACAGCATTTAAGACTGGATAATCACCTTAAAACATACATATACCCAAAATACACTTTATACAGGTAATGCAAAATAAAGTATAAACTACCCCCAACATATCCACGACTAAGGAGTTGGGCACTCCATCGGATCCCGAATGCATAAGGCAACTCCGGACACACCGATGTAGTGAGAAATGCTGGTTAAGATCTTCAATCACAATCTTCTCCACGGTCAAGGTCAGGTCCTCAACATATTGCGTATGCTCGTTGGTCCAGACGACTCGCCAAGCCTTGGCACCCCCGGTGAACTCAATCATGACGAAACCAATGGAATCCCTTCAAGTTGTCCTTACCGAATGCAGAAGATCAACCCAAGTGAAATCTAGGAGATTCAACATCGCCCCCTTTACAGACTTTAACCAAAACTACACCGAAAAGCAACAAATACAAAAAAAGAGGTAAGACATTCTACATTCATTACCTATGATGGCAGTAAAGAAATAAAATGGCGCATGACCCCCACATAGCATTTTAGAAATGATAATCAGCATTAAAAATAGATAATATACAACTTAGTATTTACAGGCAGTTATAATAGTAATAAGATAACAAATTAAATTGTCATATAAATAAGTGAATGTCAAATGATATGGCGACACACTATGTACGTGCACATAGTACCAAAAATTTTACTCCATGGAGCTAGACACAAAACAGTCAGACAGAACGATCAGGAGGTATGTCTGAATCTTGGCTGCCGAGGCCTTCAAGTGCTAAAATTCTCAATTTATCAACGTGCACATCATGGCATTTTACAAGACATTCTGCACAGATCTCGATATAGGACAGTGTCTAGTCAAGATCGTCGGTGCGTTTGCATCGATTTGTCCCACAGTCTAGCGGGGCTACCAACTACCCACTGTGAGACGCCCGCGCCCCGACGCCCCCAAGGTCAACCGCAGGACCTACACTAGTCTATTTGCACTCGCACATAGATATGATTCAACTCCTAGACAATATGGCCTTAACAATAGTCCAACGAACTTTTCAATGCATGTTACAATCATGCTTATCATGACAAACTATGTCAATCATGCTTCAAATGCATGTAGGTTCAATGCATATATGTACATTCATATATGAAAAATCATAATCATATCACATCATGTCTAGAATTACATGTCATATCATTTAACAATAAGGTTTGATCCTATTCACAGATCCACGTTAAACCAATAATAAACTTTAAGGGTAAACACAACCCCATCCATAGGTATGATAAAAGTTAAACCTTAGGTTCATTATGTTTCTCACAACCTCACCCATACTTATGTTCTTTCTTTATTCCAAAATTGTTCTAAACTATAAGGCAAACTATCATTCTTGGTTCTTTCTATTTTATGAATCCTTAATCAACTTCTAATCATTCAATTAATTATGTTTAATAGCTTTATCTTAGTACTAAAGCCTCATAATGAGTGCCCAAGGCGACCGGGGTCTCAAGGGGCTAGAAAAAGCCCAAAACACTTCAGAATTCAAGATTACACGGCCTAGGGGAATACACGACCACAACTACACGGCCTGTCCAAAATACATGGTCGTGTATCAATACACAACATAGGCCGTGTATTACTCTGGAGTTTCCATTCTGGCGCGCTGGAGTACACGGCCGTGTACGATCACACGGCCTAGGCCGTGTATTCCTCTGCAAATGCAGAAATTCACCAGAAATCAATCCAACCTTCATACAATCCAAGATCTATCAATATACAACTAATTCCTACTAACCAAAATCACTCAAACAAAGGGGTACCCACAAATGGGTTTCACCCCATCAACATAACAAAGACGTTTCTCACTACCAAAATGGGTTGAAGAGAATAATCTTCCTCTTACCTTAGTGAAGAACAAGGAAAACAAGCTCCTTTTGTCCTTGAAATTTCGTGCTTCACCACCACAAGATCCTTGGGTGTTCAAATCCAACAAATCAAAATCAAAGAGTGGAAATGGCATCCATAGTCACCAATGTGACCATGGACCATGAAAATGAGATGAAAAAGGGAAGAAAGTTGAGAGTTTTACCTCAAAACTTGAAGCTTTGGAGTTGGGCTGCTAACCACGAAAATGGAAGGGTCAATGTGAGTTCCACAAATGAGAGAGAGCTTGGAGATGGTGAGGGGAAGCAATAGTCTATATTGGCTTAAGCATGGAAGCTTGAAGGTTCAACAATGGAGGTGTGTGGGAAGGAGAAGAGAGGAAAAGAGGGAGAGAGCTGCGTGAAGGAGAGAGAGGAAGAGAAAATGAAAGGGAAATGTGAAATGAAATAATGAATTCCCACCTCCAAACCGTGCAGCACAAAAAGAGAAGAGAGAGAGAGAAAAGTGGTTGGGAGAATCTTCCTAGAAGCTTCCTTGGAGCTTCTTTGAGAAGCTTCGCACGCTTCCCGATAAAGTAAAGTGTAAGGTCACTTAAATGATGTCATAAAAGTAACTAGATAGGAATAATCTACTAGAGTTATTTCTCAGTAGACAAAATTTACAGTTAGCAGAAATAATATTTTATTATTTCACAGATAATAAAATATACTGCGATTTTATTTATCAGATAAAATCTTAAAAAATAAAATCTCATAAACTGTGTCCAGCCTCGGGTTTAGTAAAATCCCCCGTCGACGTTTCTATAGTTCAAATTTTTTTGACCACAGGGAAAACATTTCATTTTCCCAGCCTCGCTCAGTGCGCATGCAAATCGAGAAAATATTAAAATAATCAAACAATTCAGAAAATTTTAGAAAATTTTTCAAAAATCGCAAATATTGAAAAATAACTATTCATCATGAAACAAATAATTTTTTGCGATGTTACACTGACTCTGCTCAGTGTACACGCTAAACAAGGAATATATTAAAATATTTGACATATTCAAAAAATTCTAAAAAAATTTCCAAAATCATAAATATTATAAAATGATTATTTATAATGAAATAAATAATTTTTGGGATATTACAACTCTCTCCTTTTAAAAGGAATTTCATCCTCGAAATTTATCATATCTTAGAACAAGCGCGACTATGTTTCTTTCATTTTGTCTTCTAGTTCTCGTGTTGCATCTCCAGCTGCATCAATCCAAATCACTGGTACTAAGGTTACCTCCATCCATTGAGTACCTTATATTAACGGGCAAAAGCGTGTTGACGTCGTAGGCCGATCAATAAAAGATTCTACGCCCTTTGAGTCTTCAGCCATCCAACAGCCAACTCTCCAAACAACTGCACATCGCTAAGTGGCCCTATCAAACTTATTCTCCTTGCTCACTGTAGTAGACAAACTAAGCTTATTTTCTTCTTAAGGCATCCGTTATGACATTCACCTCTTCTGGGATTATACTAAAATAGAAAAATCAAAATCTTTCAGAACTTCTAATCATTGTCTCTGTCTCATATTTCAACTCATTCTGATCGGTCAAAATACTTCTGACTCTTGAGATTACTATAGACATTGAAAATTTCTCCTTATAGAAAATGCTTCCAGACCTTCAATGCAACTACAAGGCTAACACCGAGCTAGTATAAGGTAATCTTTCTCATGTGCTCTCGATTGTCTCGAGGTATATGTTACCATTCCTTCTATTCTGATCAAGCACGCGTTCTAAACTTCCAATGCAAAGCATCATTAGGCATCCTAAAAGGTTCGTTGGGATTGGGCAGAATCATCGTCGGCAAGGTAATCAAGTGTCTCTTCAATCCTTGAAAATCTTTCCTTATATGCACCAATCCTACAAACTTGACTCTCATGCATGAGTTAGACGAGAAGTCTTGTCATATTGGAAAATTCTGTGACGAGTTTCCCGTATTAACCAACTAATCCTACACAGTGATAAATCTCCAATACAGTCTTTGATCTTTCCCATTGAAGAACTGCTCCAACTTGTGATGGATCTCTAATAATTCCTTCTTTTAAAGATCACTTAACTCAAAAGTTAAACTGCCTCAAACCGAAATTTGCACCTAGACAGCTTCTAGCGTAACTCCTCATTCTTCTTCAGAATTTGAAGAACAACATGACAATTATGTTTCAATAGTGTAGAAAGGTCTTGTTTGTGTAGTCGATGAGTACTACCGAAGCATTCGTTACATGGAATGATATTACGATATACTCGTGGTGTTCACTACGCGTCAGAGAAGTTGCCTTGGAAATATATCCTTCTCTCAGGTGATCTTGATGATAGTTGAGAACTCAAAATGATCTTGGAGAAAACAACGGCGTCCTTCAATTGATTTGTCAAACCATCTTTCCTTGATCCAAACAAAATGTCTCATAGGGTAAGTTCTCACCTAATTATGCTGCTCTTGGCACAATGTTATGGTTCAAATTCGGGAACACATTTCCTCAATCGAGGTATACTAGAAACATTATAATGGTCAGAGAGAAAAGTAGGGGAGTCACTTAATTTACCACTGGACCCGTCCAGTGAAGAATATGATATGGTCCAATAAAACTTAGGAGTGAGTTTCATTGATTCACATCTAGGAAATTTCTGTCTCAAGAAAAACTAAGTTTTCATTGGAATCGAATGACGAGACCTATTTAGAAAAAAATCAATCTCCTTCCTGAGATCAAACCTATTTGTGAAGAAAGTAGATGATTGAATTAGAAAAATGGTTCCAATTTCTAACAACAATAGAATAGTTTTAAGTAAACTTGTTGCAATGAGAACAGGCTTACAAACAAGGATAGTAATATTCAGGTCGAAAGGAAGTAAATACACAGACAACCCAATTCCAGAAATGAACTCTTAAAATTTCATTGGAATATTTCAATAGGATATGTTTGGAAGATAACCAATCCCTTTGTTAACATTACATCTAATTTGTAAAAGAAGTAAACAAATCAGATCACCAGAAAGATTCAGTCATTGACAGGTCATAGGATAATTTAAACAACTAGGCTACCAACAACAGGTTCCTCGTAGCAAAAGTGGAAATAATTTAGTCAAAAGATGATGGAGACATAGATGATCCTAACTGATCTATACTGTTACATGTCATAAAGAAACGGGTTACCCCCAGAATTATACAGTAAAATCACAGGGTCATCTATCGCAGTACGAGCTCCCTCGTTCAGGTCTTCAGTCTTGGATGTTTCTACTCCACTTGAGAATTTAACTCTTCCTTCTCCATGAGATTTTGAAGTACATACATCTCCAACGAAAGGCTTCATCCTTTATGAAGTACAGTTCTTAGCCATATGTCCTAACTCTTTGCATTTAAAATAAATTATCCCCTTAATCGCACATAGAGGCTTCGTCTCATGCAAAGCACAATCCCTTGACACATGTCCTTACTTTTCACACTTGAAACAAATTATTCCTTTGATCGTACAGTCCCTTGTTAAGTGGTCCTTTTCGCACTTCTTACATTTTGATAAAGGTACCGGTTTAGATTTACTACTACTCGCATCCCCTTTATATGTTTGTTGTTATTGTTGTCCCTTTAGTTGTCGTGAATACAGTTTCCACTTAAACTGATTGATCATCCTCTTATTCCTCCTTTGGAACTTAGGTAGTTCAGAGTTACCCAAAAACTGACTTTCTCCTAACAAATTCTAAACCTCGACTTTTAACTCCTGTTGCTGTGTGGCCCTCTCATCTTGGTGTGTTGTTACATCAACCATTCTTTGCATTACTTCAGCTGCCGTAGTCATACCATCATCGCCACTCCCCGTGTTCACACGCTTACATCTACTTCGAGTCATTGTCTTCCTTCAAGGACAAACAAATCAAACCATAAGGAAAATCAAAAGTATTTCGTCCAAACAATATTGTCTCATTTCGGAAACCAAACACATAAAGTCACACAACCCAACGAGACAAACCCAAAAGACTCCAACTTGAGCTCCTTCACTCTGCCTTCTGCAGTGCGATCTCCTATAGGTCTTTAACTCTCGAGTAACTCCTCGAACCGAACTTACGCCAGATACTCTTTTCCCAAGAGAATCGATTTTCCAAAACCTCTTGGACACCTCGGTCCACAAACCTCGCAAGTCTTATTTAACTACCCTTTTTACAACCCATTAGCTCAAACAATTCTAGAGGTAACACAACAAGCGTGTAAATGTAGTTGAATCCTAAGCAAGTTCAGTCATACCGGCTGAGCTTCTTACTTAAAGAATTCCTATTGCCTTAACATGCCTAAGTGAAGTCATAGTTTCCCGTAGACACAGAACATTACACATTGCGTGGGCCAATACTCAATATCATGTAACTGTACAACAGTAGCTACCAACATTCAACCTATGGCAAGCCATGCCTTCCTTTCCCAACATCTCAAGCAAGAGACAAGGAAGTACACAACATACAAAGAAACTTCTAACATGTCTAAGCATAGTAAGTCCATACCCCGGCTCAACAGGATGAACTGAGCTCTGATACCACCTAATGTAACACCCCTCGATTTAATGACCACGGCACAATCGTCATTATGTCACGGTTGCTAAATTTTGGTGTGTTACGATTATCAAATAACATTTATCCAAATTAAACATTTGAGCATATACAGGAAATATGAGCCATGAATAAATAGTTATATATATATACAGCCAGTTGAAAAAATAAATTATAAGATATACTCAATTTACAGCATTTAAGACTGGATAATCACCTTAAAATATACATATACCCAAAATACACTTTATACAGGTAATGCAAAATAAAGTATAAACTACCCCCAACATATCCACGACCAAGGAGTTGGGCACTCTATCGGATCCCGAATGCATAAGGCAACTTCGGACACACTAGTGTAGTGAGAAATGCTGGTTAAGATCTTCAATCACAGTCCTCTCCACGGTCAAGGTCAGGTCCTCAACATATCGCATACGCTCGTTGGTCCAGACGACTCGCCAAGCCTTGGCACCCCCGGTGAACTCAATCATGACGAAACCAATGGAATTCCTTCAAGTTGTCCTTACTGAACGCAGAAGATCAACCCAAGTGAAATCTAGGAGATTCAACCTCGCCCCCTTTACAGACTTTAACCAAAACCACACTGAAAAGCAACAAATACAAAAAAAGAGGTAAGACATTCTACATTCATTACCTATGATGGCAGTAAAGAAACAAAATGGCGCATGACACCCACATAGCATTTTAGAAATGATAACCAACATTAAAAATAGATAATATACAACTTAGCATTTACAGGCAGTTATAATAGTAATAAGATAACAAATTAAATCGTCATATAAATAAGTGAATGTCAAATGATATGGCGATACACTATGCACATACATATGATACCAAAAATCCTACTCCATGGAGCTAGACACAAAACAGTCAGAGAGAACGATCAGGAGGTATGTCTGTATCTTGGCTGCTGAGGCCTTCAAGTGCTAAAATTCTCAATTTATCAACGTACATATCATAGCATTTTACAAGATATTCTACACAGATCTCAATATAGGATAGCGTCCAGTCAGGATCGTCGGTGCGTTTGCATCGGTTTGTCCCACGGTCTAGTGGGGCTACCAACTGCCCACTGTGAGACACCCGCGCCCCGATGCCCCCAAGGTCAACCGCAGGACCTATACTAGTCTATTCGCACCCGCACATAGGTGTGATTCAACTCCTAGGCAATATGGCCTTAACAATAGTCCAATGGACTTTTCAATGCATGTTACAATCATGCTTATCATGACAAACTATGTTAATCTTGCTTCAAATGCATGTAGGTTCAATGCATATATGTACATTCATATATGAAATCATAATCATATCACATCATGTTTAGAATTACATGTCATATCATTTAACAACAAGGTTTGATCCCATTCACGGATCCACATCAAACCAATAACAAACTTTAAGGGTAAACACAACCCCATCCATAGGTATGATAAAAGTTAAACCTTAGGTTCATTATGTTTCTCACAACCTCACCCATACTCATGTTCTTTCTTTATTCCAAAATTGTTCTAAACTATAAGGCAAACTATCATTCTTGGTTCTTTCCATTTTATGAATCCTTAATCAACTTCTAATCATTCAATTAATTATGTTTAATAGGTTTATCTTAATACTAAAGCCTCATAATGAGTGCCCAAGGGGACCGGGGTCTCAAGGGGCTAGAAAAAGCCCAAAACCCTTCAAAATTCAAGATTACACGGCTCAGGGGAATACACGGCCACAACTACAAGGCCTATCCAAAATACACGGTCGTGTATCAATACATGGCATAGGTCGTGTATTACTCTGGAGTTTCCATTCTGGCGCGCTGGAGTACACGGCCGTGTACGATCACAGGACCTAGGCTGTGTACTCCTCTACAAACACAGAAATTCACCAGAAATCAATCCAACCTTCATACAATCCAAGATCTATCAACATACAACTAATTCTTACCAACCAAAATCACTCAAACAAAGGGGCACCCACAAGTGGGTTTTACCCCATCAACACAACAAAGACGTTTCTCACTACCAAAATGGGTTGAAGAGAATAATCTTCCTCTTACCTTAGTGAAGAACAAGGAAAGCAAGCTCCGTTTGTCCTTGAAATTTCGTGCTTCACCACCACAAGATCCTTGGGTGTTCAAATCCAACAAATCAAAATCAAAGAGTGGAAATGACATCCATAGTCACTAATGTGACCATGGACCATGAAAATGAGATGAAAAAGGGAAGAAAGTTGAGAGCTTTACCTCAAAACTTGAAACTTTGGAGTTGGGCTGCCAACCACGAAAATGGAAGGGTCAATGTGAGTTCCACAAATGAGAGAGAGCTTAGAGATGGTGAGGGGAAGCAATGGTCTATATTGGCTTGAGCATGGAAGCTTGAAGGTTCAACAATGGAGGTGTGTGGGAAGGAGAAGAGAGGAAAAGAGGGAGAGAGTTGCGTGAGGGAGAGAAAGGAAGAGAAAATGAGAGGGAAATGTGAAATGAAATAATGAATTCCCCCTCCAAACCGTGCAGCACAAAAAGAGAAGAGAGAGAGAAAAAAGTGGTTGGGAGGAAGCTTTCTAGAAGCTTCCTTGAGAAGCTTTGCACGCTTCCTGATAAAGTGAAGTGTAAAGTCACTTAAATGATGTCATAAAAGCAACTAGATAGGAATAATCTACTAAATGTATTTCTCAGTAGACAAAATTTATAGTTAGCAGAAATAATATTTTATTATTCCATAGATAATAAAATATACTGCGATTTTATTTATCAGATAAAATTTTGAAAAATAAAAACCTCGTAAATTTTGTCCAACCTCGAATTTAGTAAGATCTCCTATTAACGTTTCTACAGTTCAAATTTTTCCAGTCACAGGGAAAACATTTTATTTTCCCAGCCTCGCTCAGTGTGTCACGTAAATCGAAAAAATATTAAAATAAACAAATAATTTATAAAATTCCAGAAAAATTCTCAAAAATCACAGATATTAGAAAATAACTATTCATCATGAAACAAACAATTTTTCGTGATGTTACACTGACTCTGCTCAGTGTACACGTTAAACGAGAAATATATTAAAATATTTGACATATTCAAAAAATTCTAGAAAAATTCTCAAAAATCATAAATATTATAAAATAATTATTTATAATGAAATAAATAATTTTTGGGATGTTAAAAAATCCCTAGCAAAAGAAGCATTCTTTTATATCAGAGGAGAATTGGGCATAATTGATCAATCTAACATATAATTGCTTATAATTATTTGCTTAATTATGATTTCATCCTTCTTGAATTATTACTGACTTGAGCGTCAGAGTTATCCCGAAATCGTTTTTGTAGGTACTCCATCAAAAGGTAAGCTTTTGTCTCTCAAAATGCAAATCCTGGACATAATATCTATGATTTCTTGTTTAAGTTATTCGAATACCTCCCTATGGTATTCGAATACCATTGCTTTTATACGTGTAAATTTTATGGTTTTTCTGATAGACGTATTCGAATACCATACATCAGTACAATACTCTTATAAGCTGGTGTATTCGAATAACTAAGTAGTTATTCGAATAACCTGAGGCTTATCAATATCAGTGTTTCTCACATGCCTCTAAAGTATTCGAATACCTTGGAAGCTATTCGAATACTTGCTATTGTCTTGCTTATTTTTTTTTGTATGGGTATTCAAATACAGGAATAAGTATTCGAATACCATAGGCTGACAGCCAAGCCAAACTGGCTCATCTATTTGAATAACTGGGAAGTTATTCGAATACCTTCTATCAGAAGGGTGCGTCCTTTGGTCTTTCTCAACCGCTCTATTCGAATACATCTCATGGTATTCGAATAGACTTTGGGTATTCTTTATATACCCCCCTTCGTATCCGAATAAGTTTCTCTCCGTTTTCAAAACCCTCTGGTTTCCCTCTTCTCTCCATAACCCCCTTTTCTCTCGTATCTCACCTTCGTTCCCTCCTTACTTTTTGTACATCTCCTCCATCTCTTTTTCATCAATGGCTTCGTCTTCTTCTCGCCCAAAGCGTCCTCGCACGAAGACGGCTCCATGCAACAACCCGCTGGACCTTCGAAGGCTCTCCTTCAATGAGCAAGAGCTTGGGTGCTTCATTACACACTTTCGGGAGCACAACCTAGTGCAACCGAAGTACCTCGACTTGGGGTTCTTCGAAAAAGAATGTGGTTTTGACTTTCTGAATCAGCTATATCACCAAGGTGTACTTCGTTTCTGCTCTTACACAGCCGTTCTGTATCCCGACCTGGTCAAGATGTTTTATTGCAACCTGAAGATTAAAGGTCAGGAGCTACACTCCAGTGTCTGCGACCAAAACATTGTGATCACATCCAACGATTATGCATGTTTGGTTTGCGATCACCTTTGACTTCTCCAGCTCTTCAACAAGGAGTTAAGAGGAGGGTTAGCATGATGAAGAGCCGATGACAGGCGGGCTCCTACATTATGTTTATGCCCACATCCTAGCTCCTAGAGGTGGGAACTACGCCTACCTGAGCGAAGATGATGTGTTCATGCTGTGGATCCTAAAGCAAGGATACCAAATTAACTGGCCCGTCTTCATCATGAAGTATATGATGAGGGCAAAAGGTAAAGAGCAGTCTGAGCTACCATATGGAGTGATCATCACTGCCTTCCTAGGCAAGTACCCTCATATTCTGGAAACCAAACGAGCGACTTCGCTAACCCATCATCACGTGTTTGGGTTTTTTACCCTCAACAAAATGAAGATGATCAAGACCGATGAAGGCTGGGTGTTCCCAGTTGAAGTTGATGATGATGAGGATGACCCTCAAGGCGATCCTGCTGCCCCTGCTGCTGCTGCTGCTGATATTCCTGCTCCGACTTCTGTCACAAATGAGCAAATCCTGGCTTCTCTATTGGATAATAGAGCTTACATGGAGAACACCTTCACTATTTTGTTTAACAGAATAGCTGGTGTTGAGCGTGAACAGGCTGCACTTCGAGCTCTGCTATCTGGCAACGAACCTGCCTCTCCTCCTCCGCCACTAGATGCCTATTTCTAGGACTCGCTTCGTCTTAGGATATGTTGCATAAGTTCTAGCTTTTGGCTATTTTCTATTTATTGTATTGGCTATTTTTGATAAAATTGTATATGTACTTGGCCAATTCTATTTAATACAATGAGTACTTTGATCAATCTGTTGCACATTAAAATTATTTGTTGTTTATTACATGCATATTGTATGTGTGCATCCTTTTTGATCATGTTAAAAGGGGAAGAAAAATAATCAATCTTATTTGAGAAAAGACAGGTTAAACTTGATTAACACTAGCTATTGGATTCCAAAAGAAAGGGGGAAAATGTGCTTGTTGTGCTTGTTTTTGATATTAAATTACCTCTGAGAGTAAGTATCCTATCTTTTTGAATTCCAATTTATATAAATTAATACTTTTCTCAATGATAGTTTGTCATCATCAAAAAGGGGGAGAATGTGATTACCATGCGACAATGAAGATGAGTTTTGATGATAACAAACATGGAGATGATGAGAAGACTGAGTCCAAGATCTTCAAGATTAGCTTTAGGACTTAGGATCTCTCTTGTACAGAGCTTTTATAGGATATCGTAGTATTTAACTTAAAAGATCTAAAAACATACTTTCTTACAAACTAAATTAAAGTTTTAATATGACTTTGAAAATTAAAGAGTTTGTGGAATTTCAGAAATCACCTGTTCTATTTTCTAAAGTATTTTTTAAATAACTTTCAACAGAGTTATTCGAATAACCTATTAAGGTATTCGAATAACCGGCTTCTATTTCAATACGTTTTCATGTTTTCGTAAGAGGTATTCGAATAACCCATGTGGTATTCGAATATACCTGATTTCAGAATACTAATTTTAAACAGAGGTATTCGAATAACCTTGAAGGCATTCGAATAACACCCTTCTAAACAGTTTTTTTTTTAAATGTGTTTAAAATAGAGGTATTGGAATACACTCTTGTGGTATTCGAATAACCTGCTTCTGAATTATTTTTTTATAAGAAATGAAAACTGTCGTATTTGAATACCCCATGATGGTATTCAAATAACCCACGAGATTCTGTTTCGTATTTTGAATTCATACGTAAACGGGTTAGCATTTATTATCGTTTTAATTTCCTCCAATGGGCATTTCTGATCAAAAGCTCTATAAATAAAGACCTTGAGTCACTTCTAAAATACCTGGAATTTCTGAAATCATTTTGCTTGTGCTAAAACGTTGTTTACAAAGTTCTCTCTTATTCTCTGTGTTCTTTTGGCAAAATTCTGAGATATTCTTAGAGAGCTCTATAGTGCTTCAACTTGTGATATTTACTCTTTGTGAGAGTTTTTTCTTCATCTCGTTCCTTCTGCGCATTTATTTAATAAGTTTCAATATTTGTATTTTAATTAAAAGAGGTTTTGTGAAAAGTTTTATACTCAATTCACCCCCCTTCTTGAGTACTGGAAGTCACTTGGTAACATGTGTAAGTTTGATTTATTGAAATAACACCATTTTTTATAATGTTATTTTTAGTTGTTGAATGCATCCATGCTTGTAGGCTATTGCCTACTGTCATTCTTTATCTTACATGATGCAAAATATTACTGAATTTAGTTAGGATAAATATGTTTTATTCAATCCTCGTATGACATCTTTTTTACCTATCGTATTCCACATTATATGTTATTAGTTTTTGGAGTTTTTGAATATTTGGTCACACTATAACTCCCTGATAGCATTGAAACCATGTTTGACTTAGTAACAATTTTTGGAGTTTTTGAATATTTGGTCAAACTAATTGTCATAGTTCTTTGCCTAATATCCATTTACTTATTCAAATCATTTTTTTCTGGGTTCATTTTCCCGCATTAGTCCTTTAGTGCATTGCATTGGGCAATTGATATGCATATGAGATGCAGTATTGCACATGAGCAAATCATGTCCATTAATGCACAACACTACAATTACTACATACTACAAGTACAATACACGCGACAGCAAACCAATTTACTATATTTGACTGGAAATTATCGTTAAGATGAAGTAAAGCATTGAGCATCTAGAGGTTGATTTGCATTAAGGGCATTACTATCCTGCAGTGCAATAAAGTTTTTTGCACTTTAATGGTCTTATCGTTTTAAGCATAATGTTATTCCAATTAATTTTATATTTATCAAATATACTTGAAAATGAGGCCAAATCCGTGGTGCCTCAATGTCAATGGATCATTGTTGCAAGGGCTGTGAATTGAATTTTGATATGAAGGACACAGTTATATACACAACATGTGTAATGTACTAAACAATAATGATATGTCATTTTAAATTAAAGGTTGAAGTTATATTTAACCATGGTTTAGTTGTTAACACGCATCTAACTTTGATTCCTATTTCCTTTACAATGAAAGTGCCTCACCTACAATATCATAATTTTCACCACCAAAACAAAATGGTTAATTACGAGTAGGACCTACGATATAAATACTGTCATTGTATAATTGGGTTTTTATACATGAGTGCATTATACAATGATGTTATTTGTATGTAGCTTAGATCATATCACCCTTTAGTACTTATTTTTCTTTTAGTTGTTAAGGAATAAAAATAGCTTAATGTTTCTGAAGATAAAAGTCTGTTCATCATATGGAGAGGTTGTCTTTAAAGAGTTAGAATTTTTGGTACAAATTAACATATTCGAAAAGGTGTATATATAAGAAACATAGATGTTTAAGATATAATATTGTTTGTTTTCATCATTTTGCAGGTGATTATAACGTTATAGCAGTAGGACAATAAATTCAAGGAGCACATGAAGGCTCCAATATCCTTTAAATAACTACATATATAATTATCCCAATAATATCTTCCAAAATACACCATATGATGCACAATGTAACAAACACACCAAAAACATCAAGTTGACAGTGCAACAGTACCAACCATCTACAATCAACTTCATTTCTTTGAGAAGACAACCCTCTTCCATATTGCCTCTGACTTGCATTCAATGATCTTCTACAACTGATTGTATGGACCTGACACCAATGAAAAAGTCGTCTTCATCCTGACCAAATTCTAATTCAACTGCAAGAAGATATATAAACCTTTGGGAAAAGAGCATGCAACTCCCTTGAACTTTGATCTTTTTGTAAATTATCATCATGAACTTTAAAACATTTTTGATAAGTTTTTAAACTTTAATTAATGTCTCAATATATCTTTCTATTTAACTTAAGTTATTAATTCACTAACGATGATATTGTGTAACAATATCTTATTTTTTTTAATATTAATTCTAATTTTTTTATTAATTTATTTGTTGAAATTTGATTATAAATACATTTTATTATTACAAAATAAATAAAAACAATTTTTTAAACATAAATTTGTTTTTTATTTATTTTGTAAGGAATAAAATATATTTAAATTAAATTTTAATAAATAAATTAATAAATAGTCCATAATTAATGTTAATGTAGATAAAATGTTACTATACAGTATTATCGTTAGTGAATTAATAGACTCAAATTAAATAGAATGATCAATTGAGACATTAATTAAAATTTAGGGACTAATTGTGAAGGTTTTAAAGTTTGTGGCAATGATTTGCAAAAGGATCAAAGTTTAAAGGGTCTATATACTCTTTTCCCTGAACCTTTTTAGCATTGATAAATTATGCATCTTTAACTATTAAATGGTGGAAAGCATTATGTGATAATTATGAAGTACCACTCCAATCAAATTTGGGGTGAATGCATACTCCATGTCAAGCCACTCCAACGCCCATGTTGCCGAGCTAAAATTGCATATGAACATCATTAGTGATTATGTTGGTTTACTACCATTGTGTCACCTCAACTCATGCCATATAATTTACTTTGATGGAAGACTGATTGAGTATCTTAAAGAGGTATCGGTTTAGAATTATTTTTAACCAATAAGGCAATAATTGAAACCAAAAACAAATTAGATTGCTAGGACATAAGTGAATAATCACTATATTATTGCAGAATTCAATCCTATATCAAGGTGATAACATTGGCCAGAATTTGGATAATGAAATTAGAATACAGATAAACAAAGATACCCTAGGCAGTTAGAGAATGTCTAGTATGAATGTAAAAAGCGCAATCTTATTTCCATCTTACCGCTCAGTCGAATCCCTCTTAGTTTTATACCCAAATACACCGATGTATCTAACCGTTTACCCCATTAACTCAGTCTTCTGTTACATTCCTTAATTACTCCCAAATCATTAGCAGACAGTTACTACCCTACCCTAATAAACTTTCATCTTCTCTGCATTGGTCATGATCCTCTACATTGCAACCCTTGTTCTTCCTCACATACACTGTAGTTATTCTAGGGATCCTATCAGGATACTACTATGATGTGATGTAATGCTATGCTTCTTGCCTTAATGTAACAAACAATTACAAATTAAACAATAATCTATAAGTCATGTTTTAATTTAAACAAATGAATCGGTTAAAGTGTTGTTCCTAACTACAACCAAACAACATGACAATAATAGTCCCATCATAAGAATTGCAATGTTTTGGCCAACATCTCAGAGTTATAGGAATCTAATTAATGTAAGGTATAATTAGTGTTTTGTTTACTTGTTTCCACAGTTTGGGATGCCCCTTGCCTCAGCAAAATCTCAAGTTTCGAAGTTGGGTCGGATAACCAATTCTAGAGCATAATTTTCTAATTCCATAATTCTTGTAAGCATGTCACTCTAAAATGACAATCACCAACTAAATGTAAGTAGACTATCATTTTAATATATCAGTCTGAATGGAGATTAAGGACATATCCAATACCACGATCTTCATGGTCTGCCTCCTTCATTCTAGGTGGGTTACGTCTAGGAATGAGCCAAGTTGGTAGACTTTTCACTCATCCATGCTGACCACCATCAGGTACCAATGACCAAGTTCCTCTTCATATATCGGTACATATATCTGCCACCAAATAATTCATCCATCAATTAATTACCTTATGTATATATCTATTATGATGTATGAAATTTAAATGTTTAACTATAAAATGTAAATAGCCTATGAATTTGAGGCAAGACCTTGGTGACATCCACTCATTGGAGTAGCCCGTTATCATCTCTTCCACTATTACACCTAAAATAGTTGACACTTGTCAGTGTAGATAGACTTTGTTAGCACCATCTAAGTTTAAAACAATTTGAATTGTACCATTAGGTTATAGTCTTACCACGAATGAAGGTGGTAGGCACCATGTCATGATTGCCTCATTAATCCTCTGCATGCACATCGTCTTGAGAGCCATGACTTTCACAATCTGTTATAAAATGAAACGCAGACCAAATATATAACATTAGTATGATTTTAAAATTTCATAAATAGATTAACCCATTTCTAGTTACCTCTAGGCTTATTTTCATATGTGGGCTCGTACACACAAAATGCGTTCTCAGTAGCTTGGTGTCTCTATTCATGAAAAAGACCTTATTGTATACATGAAGATGCAACAGACTTGGAATTAAATTCAACGAAAACATATAGCCAACATGGTTTATTTGGGTAAAATAGAATTTGAGCAAAGAAAGAAAGAATAAGTCAATGAGGGTCAAACAATTTAGAAGCATGAAACAACAAAAAGGAACAAATCAAATAAGATCATTCATGTGCTATATGCAAAAGAAATGACTACCTGAAAAAGGATCGTTGTCATCGTGGAAAGGCACAATGCCAAAATCACTATATATTCAACGTTATAGAGAAATTAATATTACCTTCAATCAAGCTCCTGGCTGAATACATAAGTCGACAGGTGTGTCTCTATCTTATTCAGGTCCATATAGTTTGTGGGCTTGAAGTGAGCCCTCAAGTACTATACATCATATGAACATAGTTAGTGACATGTGTGTAAATATAACCTTTGGTACAGTTAATCCATTGTTCTTGGAAGCACCTCGAAATGCCTTGTTGGCAATGGCACTTCGTGGTACGAAATACTATTTACGAGTTGGTGTCATGAATACGTCTTTGTTGGGAACCTTGTAGTTGCTAGACCCGTCTTCCTTGTCCACATTTTCCATCCTTTGATTTGGAGCATGAGTCTGAAACAACTTCTGGGTGCTGGATGGAGTAGAGTAATAGCTTTGGGCTTGGATGTCGAAATAAAGTAGGCTCAATGAAATATAAATCTAGTCAAATTTGGTGGGTCAACTCAAATCATATCATAATTTGCACATAATAAAGACATCATATATATAAATAATTAATTAAATTATATTAATTAATTTAACCTGTTAATCAAGTTTAATTATTTAATATTATATGAAATATTATTAACAATGCTTTTTTCCATAAACAAATTGAACATTAACTTTTAATTTCTTATTTAACGATATTATGATTAGTGAGAAGTGTATAAATTTGTTATTCATTAAGTCATATTAAATAATATTCAATATCTAGTAATAGGATGGAGATCACCTGTCCTCATTTTCTGTCTCATTTCTTGTCCTTCCACTGAAATTCTAATAAGTATATTAAGTGAAATAAATTAAGTGAGAATGAGACATATAATTAAGTTTAGAACATTTGTCAGAATTTAAATGGAGAGACAAAGAAGAGAATAGAAAATAGAGACACGTGATCCTTATTCCTTGTAACATTAAATTAAATAGGATTAAATAATACTTAATTAAATAATATTTAATAGTTCCAAATTTCATACTAATAACTTATTAGCATATTAACCTGACTGGTCCGTGGCCTAGTATTATGGCCCATACTTAAGTGCCCATCACAAGTGCGTTCGGCCACCCATGGAAGTTCTACGGTGCTCATACAGAGCTGTGTTATGAGTGATACTAAGGGCCCATACCCTACGTGGATATGGATATTAGATGGGTCAAGTTGGACCTCTTTCACTGAAGATAAGATGGATGAGATTATGGGACCATTGCCATTGGGCCAAATAATTGTTAAATCCAAATTTAACACATGGAATATTTTTACCCAATCTTACAAGTTAAATAGAAAAATAAATAAAATTGCCAATCGTTGTTTTATCAAAAGTACAACAGTCAGAATATCATTTACACTAACATATAAGCAACCCAAGTATGGTAATTTTTTTTTTTCACTAAAATTTGTGAGCTGTATAGGTTAGATAGAACCTTACCTTGCTATTATAGCATGTGTAAGTGACTTTTTCTTTCCCCTTACTTTCTCCTACGGTTGGTGAGACTTTTGTATTTCTGATAACAATCCCTTTGGATGATAATGGAATTGCTAAGAGTCTTATATCGTTTGTTTTAATCTTTTGATTGTAGTTTATATATTTATTGAGTCACTTCTCTTAGTGATAATTAATTTTAAGTTAGAATCTAATATGATATTAGAGTCAAGATCTCATTTTTTTTTTCGTCCAAGCATCTGTGGAGAGAGGTGTTAAGAGTCCTACATCATCTGCTTCAATCTTTCAGATGCGATTTATATATCTGTTAGACCGGTTTATATATCTGTTAGACTATTTCACTTATTGACAATTGATTTTAAGTTGGAATCTAACAGGTGTCTTGGCTTGTGGTGGATAAATTTTTGCACCAAATACATCTTCGTCTACATATACATCATCATTCTCATCGTCTGATACATCCATCACAACGTCAATCGACACTGCACTATGAGATTCAGCTTTTAAGTGAATTTGGTCCAATCCGTTTGATTCGCTATTCAGTTTATAAGGTGTTTTGGCGTTCAAGCCTGTCGGCCCTCTCTCTAAGGCATCGATCCGGTTGTGCATCGCCTAAACACCACATGAATTTAGTTAGAACGCAATGATGTTCTTGCAAATTACAAACTGAACTCATGTATATTATAGGTTCATTTTGATACACAAACGTCTAGTACGTGTTTCATATGTGAAATAAATCCATATAAAGCCTATACATGAAAAACCAAGAATCATAAATTATTTTTTTTCATGGCGATAATTTATTATATGTTTTTACGTAGTCAATATATAACTTTTCTCAGTGACCAAACCTCCATCATCTTCAATAGTTTTTCTATCCATGCAGGTTTCTCCGTGTTTGATGGCATCGATTGATCTTGTTGGGATGGTAAAACCTGGCAAGATGAAGTGGAAAGTATAAGTAGCAATTAGTCATTCAGAGGGTTTACAACAACGTTAACGGGTTACTATTATTGAAGCTCCTCACTGGTTGGTAGTCTCCATAAATGTTGTGCACATTTTCATCAGCCACTGTGGCAGAGGTTTTGTCTGGATTTAAGTTGTTGTATCATATAAGTAAACACACATTTATTTTTCAAAATCCATGCGTGAGACAGGCAGGGGCGGAACTAAGGGGGACGTCTATAAGTCATGATTTCCCTTAGCTTTTAATAATTGAACATTTTTTTATATATATGATATATTTTTTTGTTGGTCCCTCAAGTAAAAAAATAAATATTTATTGTTTGATTGATAGATAGCTTTAATTTGTTTTGACTCTTCTTGTATCAATAACAACTATTAAGCATGTTTTTTAGTTAAATTATTAAAATAAGATTGTAGAATAAGATGAAAGATGATTTTTTCATAAATTACATGATTATTTATATTGAAAAGAATATTACTAAAAATTTTACTACAAGTGTGATAATAAATAATTTTTATTTTATAAAATAATATCGAAACAACTTAAAAATTAAAAATATATATTTAAGATTATCTTATATTTAATTATGTTTATTATAAATATTTTTAATTTAAAATATATTAATTATGAATTAAATTAAATTAAATTTATTTTTATATTTATATTATATGATAATTATATTTTTTTAATTTAAATATTTAAAAACATATATTTAATTTTTAGTGTCGACTTCCTTAATATTAAAATCTGGCTCCGACCCTGGAGACAGGCAACCAAAATGCGCATGATTAATGACATGGAAACAAAGGTCAATTAATGCGTATCTTACACATGCTCTGTCTGTGAACTTAGCTCCACTGCATCACCTGTGGCTTCCACTGTCTCCATTGGTGAAATTGCCTTCTTCCCAAAGATTGATTAGGTATGTGAACTGGGTTGAAGTTTGGGTATTTCTGCTTCCAATTTGCTTTTTATATTGGACGTATAGCAATGAATGAAGGATGGCAACTATATATGTGACCCACACTGTTTATACCCAAATATACATTATGATGCTTCTGCAGTTGGCTATTAAATGAACAAATTTTATTGCAGGCTTTTTGAATTACATTAATTAATTTATTAAGATATTAGTTATTCGCACAGCCAGTTGTCATTTCCCTTTTAATGGCCAACAATCCTTTTAGAATACACAAATTTAGGCACTAATATGTTGTTAGTAATTTAACCTTTACTGATTGTTGAAGTTATGGAGTGCATATTTCATGAAGATAATTGTCTCTTCGATTATGTAAATAAATTAGTGTTTTGTATGTGTGTGCTTTAAATTTAATTTACACTTAACAACACATTTATTTTAATATTTTTTAATTTTAACTTGATATATTATATGACAATTATTGAAATTATATATTTGATATATAATTAATTTTTAAACATGTAATTTAATATCGAATATAAAATCATATACATTCTCTTTATATATTACTACACTTTTACATCCGTACAATGTACTAGGTAAATTAAAAATTAAATAATAATACATACACTTATGTAAAAAAAAATTATTACGTAAACTATGTATATAATTATTCATCAAGCAAAATGTAATACAATGTTATTAAATCAAATTTATAGTAATTCTCTTTAGTTATATATGTGTGTATTAAAACTTTATTACCTTTACTATTTCTAATTTGTATTTTCTTTTACTAATTTTACATTAATAAAATTAACTTTATGAACTAATTTGTAATAAGTTTATTTGTTCCCATACGGTGCATTGGATATGATGTAATAAATTGAACAATTGATAAAAATATTTAATAAAAGGAGAAAGTCATGTATTATAATAAACAAATTTAGCAAAAAAATTTATAGAATTTTGGAATTTAAGTTACATTATTGTTAGCCACATGTCAATGGTACGTACTTTAAAATCATCTTGGAAAATAAAATTATTAAAGAAATATGGTAATCTTACTTTAATATTAATAATTTGTAACATTACTTCAATATAATTATAATCAACAATAACATCATTTATGTCCCTAAATTTGTATCTTATTTGTTAAGTTTCTAGTACCAGTGAGTAAAAAGATAATGAGAGCAATAGAGAATGATGGGTTGTAAGTGAATTGATGTGTTATTTAAATAAGAAGAGACACATAAAGTGAAAGATTGGAATTAACTAACCCTAATATAGTGATTTAATAAAAAAATTAATACATTCAAATTGTTGAACAATTCAATAATTTCCACATTTCCTTTAACATTTGTTATTATATTATTATAACTAAGATTTGTTATCAAATTTCATACTTGAATAAGCATATCTTTTAATTTCACCACGACATTACACTATGACATTACACTCTTATTTATGCAAATTTTGTCGATTGATGAATGTGTTTAATATATTTGTGAATGTTTTTAACTATAGCTAAAGCACTTTACTATCGAACAAAAAAAAAATCACCTTAAGGATATGTAATGAAAGATATACATTATACATATATGCCGAAGGATCTAATTAAGTTACACAATCAAAATATGAACGATTTATTAGCTATGTATATGTGTGGCATAAAAAAGGGTTGGGCTAAAAAGCAATAATTATATAACTTCTGTGACATTTACCATAACTTATTGTACTTCGTTAAGTGCATGAGGAAGAAGCAGTGATAATTTGTCGTAGAAGATTGTATCTACCAAGAGAGAGAACTCTGCTCTATAATATAAAGCATAGAAATAGATGAACCCCATGCTCCATTAAACTATGAATTAATTAAAATTGTGTGAACTGAACTAGTCTTAAAATTGTACAATGGTAGTATTTATATAGTATAGCAATTGCTTTTGCCCACCTTCAATTTGATATCGAATATGAAATCATTTTCACATCACTAGTGGATCTATTTATAAGCCAAATTAAAGCATAGGAAGTTATAGGGAAGACATTTGTCACATGGCAACCTTTTATACTTGTAAAATCATGTCAGATTAACACGTGTCATGATTTGAAGTTATATATCTTCTCCTTATATATTACTAGTGTTTTGAACTCATACAATGCATGGTATAAATTAAAAATTATTAAAATAAATAAAAAAATATACTTACCATTATATAATTGACAATTCATACGATTTATATGAATTTGATTAATTTATAATTAGTAGAATTTATAATGAGACTCATTCAAAATCAATTTATTCTTTTTTTATTGACTCTTCTGTGCTAAGATAAACAAGTTATGTAACTCCTCATAACAAATATTTTCTACATATGACCTTGAAATAAATAATTTGGTTATATAGTTGCAGATAATTCCATTTTTTGACAACTCAAGTTTTTTCTTTTAATATTTATTTCAATATGTTCATTCATGTGAATGTGTTATGAACTCATTATTAAAAGTATTCCAAAAAAATTAACTATAATTTTCATAGCTTCAAAAAGCACATAACTAATTCTTAGTTTTCTCATAATTACATTTTATTATGCACATTGTTTCATTATTGTGTTAAGAATATATTAAAGTTTTGTAAATAATATAGACTAATAATATATTAATATATTTAGTAATTTAAAAGCATAATTAATTTATTTAAAGTGACTATAAAAATTTGGGATTAAAGTTAGGTAGAATCTTTTTAAATATATATATTTTTCTTAATATCAATTAATATGCAAATGTAGATATTTGATGGTGATTAATATGTAATTATAAATTTTGATATTTATAATCACAGGGTAATACATTTATTATACATTGGATGATACATGTATTATTTATAGAAAAGTATTAGAAACATATTTTTTAATACATTTATTTTAATATATTTTTTATTAAATTATGTTATATATTAAAATATACACTTAAATTTAATTATATATTAATTTAATTAATTATATATTAATTAAAATTAAATATATTTTTAATATTTAATAATTTAATAAAAAATATCAAAAAATATAATAAAAAATAAATTCCTAACCTTCTATATATATTATCATACGTGTGTACCAACTATGTGCGTAAGGGCATTAACTTCCATCACAATCTTTACTACAATTACAATATACCAAAAACAAAATTGTAACAAAAACACAACAAAGGAACTAAATGTAACTCAATTATGATATTTTGTATCAAAATAATATGTACATAATATTTTATTTAATATTATTTATTATACTTATTATTTTTATTAATTTTTTTAATTATACTTTTTTAAAAATATATATATAATACATAAATTTTCTAATATGTATATATTTTTTATATTTTTTCTATTTTTTGTTCTTCGTTATATTTCATTTATTATATTTATTTTTTTTTATTAACTTTTTTACGAGTATTTTTTAATTATTATTAATGATACAAGATTTTATCATTTTGTTCGTGAAAAAGTTATATAATATCAAAGAATAAAAAAATAATTAATAACGTAAAGAAATTAGTTAATAGATGACGTATACCAAAAAAAAAAAAGAAGAAAGAAAACCGCTTATTTTAAAAGTGTATCCCATAAATAGTATCATTAACATTTTCCTTTCTAATGTAACCATTCAAGATTGACGTGAAATGACAACACGCTGCTTCGCCTACACCTCTCCCTATACTAGTCTCACGTGAATTAACAGCTAATAGTACAATAGGGTAATTAATAGGTTACCAGTCTAAAGTGTGTGGGCAAAGTGCAAAATTGCACCTCGAGAACAAACACTTTAAGACGTAGCACGGTGAGAATTTAATTAATTTCTTTTTTTTGTTACACAATGTGTACATTTCACTTCATCACCTACTGCATCATTAATATTAAAATTAATATACAAATATTTTCTTTTAAATTTAATTTTCTTGTTATTTTTTAAATATAATTATTTTTAATTTTAATTTCTTTAAATTTTTTTATTTTATTTTGATCTCATTAAATTTTGAGATAAATAAAATTAATTCTTATCATGATTTTATTTTAAAAAAATACTTTCATCTATCTTAAAATTAAAAAAATTAAAACAAGATCAAAATATTTAAAAAAATTAAAATAAAAAATAATTATATTTAAAGGAACTAAACAAATAATTGGACCTTATTTTTTTCTTTTATCGCACCAAGTTTAGATGGCCACTCAAAAACAACAAGATGTACATAACCCACAGATTATACTTTGCAGGATACAAAGATAATTCTTATTATATTATTAGTACGACTGGTTAAGTGCACAAAAAAAAGAGGTCTTAACCTGTACAATAAAAAATAAACGTGGGTAAAATGATATTTTTTTTTATCAATTGGGTAAAATGATATGTGCAGCAAACAAAATAAAGAATAACTTTTTTGCACTTTATATATATATATATATATATATATATATATATATATATATATATATATATATATATATATATATATGTTACGAACGGATTCAAGAATATTTATAGAAGGTATGATTTGGTGGTTTCCTCCTTACAAGAAATTGCGTCTACCATTAGGGTCCCATGTGGTACTGCAAAAAAAACTCTGATACTCAAGTCAGACAGTGTGCTAAGGTGTCTCAGTAATTCAATAACTGTTACCTCTTTTAGGTTTACTTAACTTGATCGTTATAGAGTATGATTGGAGTCAGGGCATTCAATACAGGTATTATTGGAATGTGGACGTTATAGTCATTTATTGAGAGGAGAGTTATAGAATCAGAGATCCGTATCAGCAGTTACGAAAGTCTGTTGATTCCTTGATCCTCATGAGTTTTGCATTCCGAGGTCCTACAGTCCTTTCCGAGGTGTTGATGGAGGAATAAGGCGGAGCGTGTGCCGGGTTGATCCTTTTGGGTAGGATCTCGGTCCACAGTCCAGAACAGTTGCCCCCAGCTTGGCGCTTAGATAGGATAGTCGAGTACTAAGGTATTTAGCTTTATAGAACTTAACGGGCTACGCCCTGACTTCAAAGCCAGGTTTCACGATGTCTCGTACCGAGGCCGACGTCCATTGTATTAAAATACCTCCGGGGTTGGAAATCGGTAAATCCGTACCCCTTATCTCGGAGTCTAGATCTTGTTGCTTCCTTGGAGTCTAGATCTTGTGGCGAGATCTTTTGAAACTTGTAGATATCCGAATCATTATCTTTGGAAACTGTTGCTTCTGACTTAATTGGGAGATAAGGATCCTTTAAAAGAGGATCAGTTTCAATATTTCCCAAACACCCGTTGCTCTCGTAACCAATAGGAAAGGGAGAGCATTTAATGCAGCTGATTTGATTCGTAGGGTTGGTCAAAGCCTCCCATTCTATAAATACAGAAAGGTTCACGCCTGATACAGTCATTCATTTTTCCTTCTATCTTCCAGAATGATTTTGTTGTTCTTACGCCTGTGCTTATTTTTAGAGGGAGTTAGAGAAGTTTTGCCTTCTGCGAAGGCCACCCTTTTTCTCCTTTTCCCAAAATATTTAAAGATACCTCTTTTCCTGCCGAAAACCTTGTTTCATTAGGAACTTTTCTTTCCCAGCGTAATGAGGGCGGGGACTTTACCTTCCCAGCGTACGAAGGTGTGTCTAATTCATACTTCTTCGCTAGGAAGCCCTGTAGTCCCTATCACGTTGGACGGAGGCAATTGGAGAAATAAAGCCCCTCTTGGTCCTCCTTTTAGATAAGTGTTAGGGTCAAAACGTGTTTGCCTATTTGCTAACCGCAAGTGCACGGATCGCACAAGTAATACAGATACAGAGTAAAAGTTCGTTCCCACGAGGATATTGTTATAGCTTAATCAATTCTAGACAAGGACATAAAAATAGGAAAATAATAATCTAAACTAATCTAACCTATATAAGCTATAAACATAAAAGCGGTTAGGTTTCAGGAAATCCTCCTTCACCTCCTAAATCTATCAATAACATGCAATTCCCCTCATAAACATAAATGCATTGATTAGGTTAGCTTGAGAATCTTCATTAGTCAAAAGCCTATGTCTAGGTCAATCAACCCTGATTTCAATTGCCCAACTCACTAAGTTTCCTTGAGAGCTAACACAACATCCACTCATGAACTATCTATTCTCAATCACACACTATACATGACCAATAGGTATATTTCTATCCTATTAACGAATCAGCTCATCCAAACCAATTGAACTCGCCGAACATGTATCAACCACACCATATCCATATTAATAAATCCCTATGTCTAGTTCATTTGCTAATATTATGATCATGTAATTGAGGCCAACCAAGAACAAGCATTAAGCACAGATAATGATTGAACCATAATCAAACATCCACACAAACTTAGAGAAAAACACATCATTAATATATATCAAAGGATCCAAAAAACTCCTAAAACATAGCTTAACTATACAAAAGATAAGGAAGAGAAGAGAGAAAGGGAAAAGAAAGAAAGAAGCTCATTGATTTGTCTCGAAGCTTGAATCCTCCTTCAATCCTCCGAACCTTGACTCCAATCCACCACCATGGAGATCTAGCCAAGCTATCTAACCTAAAACTAACCTAAACTAACTAAAACTAACTAAACCTAAAAAGAGAAAATGGCCAAATGGCCAAAACTCAGAAAAACAGAGAGAAAACATGAAATGTGAGAGAAAAACGCGTGAAAAACTACTTATAGGCTCAGCAGCCGCCTCCACGCCGCGGCGCCCACAAACTCACGCCGCGGCGCCCAATGGGTCAGTCTATTTATGCCGCGGCGCCCAAGCCTCGGGTCCAAATATGACTTGCTGAAAAACCTCTTTGGCCAATTGGCAAATTTGGCTTCTCTTCCTCTTTAAGCTCACTTGCTCCATATTTAACCTTGTTTGGAGCCCCTCCTATCATAGAGAATACACCAAATCAGTAACATATATAAATCTACTCAATCCATAATCATTTAAGCACAGTTTTGCATATTAACACATCAGAAAGGCTTAGAATCAGAATATGACAAACATAAGTACAAAAGCCTCCAAATATGCAATTAAACAAGGAAATAGCATTCATTTTAACACAGATGATAGAGTCCAAATAACTACATTCCATGTAGTTATCACACCCCCAAACCTACATTTTGCTAGTCCTCGAGCAAAACCAAATAGAACTAAGTAAATCACTTAAACATTAAAATCAATTCTTATTCAGCAAGTATATTTCAATCTTCTTATCTCATTTAAAAACAAATACTAGTGGGTAATGACTGCATCAATCCTCAAAAAGTACAAATGCCCCATAAACAGTTCCACACATATATAACCCTAAACATGCTAACAAGTCAGAAAACTCTCCATGCAATTCACATTTATCACAAACATGCAAGATAAACTTCTCCTAATCAAGTCATACATATCCAGATAAGTTTACAAACATACATGCATATGATTCACAGAATCCACAAGATTGTAAATCAACTCTCTCTCCACTAATGTAAATCACACAAGATTGGGGATCAAAAGGGACTTTATCAGCTTATAATATAATGCCAATGGTATGGGCGAAAGAAATGAATGGGAAAGATACATACAAACATTGAGACACATAACATACTATTTCAAGACATGAGTCAAAAACTGACACTAGCAGGGTAGTCAAAAGTGAATCCAGAAAACTTGCCAGAACCATTTCCGATGCTTTTCGAACTTTACTTTTCTTAAGCTTTTGCTTTTCTTTTCATTTTCATTTTTCTTTTGATTTTCTCTTTCTTTTATCTTCTATTTTTGCAAAGCAATGCTTTTTCTTTTCTTTGATTTGCATCTGGTTCCTTCAGGCTCATTTTGAATTGAATATTCATACCCCTAATCATCAGACTCATTTCAAGAAATAATATATCATATACTCAATAAACAATAAGGGTAGGAAGAAAATGACATGCTTTAACATGCATTAGAATGGATAACAGGTTAACGAACACAATGGTTATGAAAAACAAAGAAGGCCAAACAGTTTAAGGCTTCAAAAAGGGACCTAAGGATATCATCATATCAGGGTAAGCTTTTTAAGGCTCAATCGGTCCAAACAATGCCCTAATCATTTCCTCAATCATGCACAATCTAGGATTTCGCCTCAAGAGAGTTCAAAAACAATTTCTAGGATAATCAAAACTCTACATGTACATCCATAAACATTCTCAAAACATGCACTCGTATCATTTTCAAAGTTACACTTGCATATAAGTGAGATGTAAATCATGCATCAAAAGCAACTAAATCGTTTCATATACACCAGATCACATAATGTTTCACTGAAAAGGGGGCAAATAGCAACCTTTCAAATCATGGACAACCAAAAACAACACCAGCATCCTTGCAAATGTCATGCATTCAAATAGATTCAACTTTCAATTCAAGCAAACACAACATCTTTGGCAATAAAGTGAAAATTGAAATTCAGGTTATCAGCACATCAGTGATAGTCATAACAGAATAAAATCATGAAAATATGATGACTAACATCACTGCATACTTAAAATACCGATACATGTTAACATTAAGCTCAAAGGAATTAAACATGTAAAGATACTCCCCCAAACCTAAAATGAAATGTATCATTAATGAACATGGCCTATAGGGAACCTGAGACAAGTACTGAGCATTACTATATACTTAAAAACAGAAAAAAATAACAAAAATAAAAGCAAAAAAAAAAAATAGGGGATCACGCTGCGGCGTACCCATGCTTGAGTCGCGGCGTACACAAAAAGCTGCATAATTATGCAGAAACGCCCCTTGCGTCGCGGCGTGAACTAACTTAAGGCGTCAAGGGCGTTGATACACAAACCAAGCTAAATTTAGTACGGATACGCTTTTGCTCTTGGGTTTGGCTCTTTTTGGGTCTCTAACTGCAACAAAACTTATTCAAAAAGCTAGATTACAGAAATGTACAACACACACGCAATAAAACACAAAAACAAAACATTAACATATATACAAAAGTTAAACAAACTTAAAACTTATAAACTAATCAAAAACATAAAACTAACCAAAGTAACATATTAACCTATATACAAACTAACACTAACAACACTTAAAGCATACACAAACAAGAACTAACACAACTAACACATAACAACTAACAAAAACTATAAACTACTAAACTAACATACTAACACTTATATACACAAACATACTAACAAAAACACATTAACACTAACATAAGCATATTAACATATTAATACACAAATACAAAACATAACATACTAACTATTTATGCATAAAGTAAAAGCATGAATAAAACATAAACACGGGGTACCCTCCCACGAAGGGCCAGTTATAGTCCCAACAGGACTTTGTCACCAAAATTGAAGTGCTAAGGATGAGTAGTCTTCAAGAACTTGATCCAAGGTTATCCTCTCCAGGAATTTGCAACTTCCTTCAAGGGCCTCGTATGAATAAAATCACCCGGCTTCTTATTTGAAACTAAAACAAAACATAAACAAAACATAGATTATATACAACATATATACAACTTGAATTAGAACTAATCAAACTCATTGTTGATATTAGCATAATAAAAACTAACCCTGGCAACCCAAAAACTTGTTAGGCGTTGACAGGACTAGAATCTAATCAAGCAAACCATTTATAACAAAATATCCCCGGCAACGGCGCCAAAAACTTGTTAGGGTCAAAACGTGTTTGCCCATTTGCTAACCGCAAGTGCACGGATCACACAAGTAATACAAATACAGAGTAAAAGTTCGTTCCCACGAGGATATTGTTATAAAGCTGATTACCAACCAATAGCTTAATCAATTCTAGACAAGGACAAAAAAATAGGAAAATAATAATCTAAATTAATCTAACCTACATAAGCTATAAACATAAAAGCGGTTAGGTTTCAGGAAATCCTCCTTCACCCCCTAAATCTATCAATAACATGCAATTCCCCTCATAAACATAAATGCATTGATTAGGTTAGCTTGAGAATCTTCATTAGTCAAAAGCCTATGTCTAGGTCAATCAACCCTGATTTCAATTGCCCAACTCACTAAGTTTCCTTGAGAGCTAACACAACATCCACTCATGAACGATCTATTCTCAATCACACACTATACATGGCCAATAGGTATATTTCTATCCTATTAACGAATCAGCTCATCCAAACCAATTGAACTCGCCGAACATGTATCAACCACACCATATCCATATTAACAAATCCCTATGTCTAGTTCATTTGCTAATATTATGATCATGTAATTGAGGCTAACCAAGAACAAGCATTAAGCACAGATAATGATTGAACCATAATCAAACATCCACACAAACTTAGAGAAAAACACATCATTAATATATATCAAAGGATCCAAAATACTCCTAAAACATAGCTTAACTATACAAAAGATAAGGAAGAGAAGAGAGAAAGGGAAAAGAAAGAAAGAAGCTCATTGATTTGTCTCTGAAGCTTGAATCCTCCTTCAATCCTCTGAACCTTGACTCCAATCCACCAGCCATGGAGATCTAGCCAAGCTATCTAACCTAAAACTAACCTAAACTAACTAAAACTAACTAAACCTAAAAAGAGAGAAATGGCCAAATGGCCAAAACTCAGAAAAACAGAGAGAAAACATGAAATGTGAGAGAAAAACGCGTGAAAAACTACTTATAGGCTCAGCAGCCGCCTCCACGCCGCGGCGCCCACAAACTCACGCCGCGGCACCCAATGGGTCGGTCTATTTATGCCGCGGCGCCCAAACACTCATGCCGCGGCGCCCAAGCCTCGGGTCCAAATATGACTTGCTGAAAAACCTCTTTGCGCCATGGCTTTGCTCTGTCTTCAGGCGGCCATTGCCCATCGAATTGGCAAATTTGGCTTCTCTTCCTCTTTAAGCTCATTTGCTCCATATTTAACCTTGTTTGGAGCCCCTCCTATCATAGAGAATACACCAAATCAGTAACATATATAAATCTACTCAATCCATAATTATTTAAGCACAGTTTTGCATATTAACACATCAGAAAGGCTTAGAATCAGAATATGACAAACATAAGTACAAAAGCCTCCAAATATGCAATTAAACAAGGAAATAGCATTCATTTTAACACAGATGATAGAGTCCAAATAACTACATTCCATGTAGTTATCAATAAGCCGGGGGGACTATTGAGGTAGTTGCTTTCAAGTGACCTGGGATGGTCATGAAACTGGTCTGACTCCAGTGGAATGAACCTCTTCATGATCATCCTGAGCCCTGTTCAGCCGAAGAGGGTTCACCTCGGTCTTTTCTTATCCTTGTGAGTGGAACCGATGAGTGGAGTGACTGGAATTCCCTGATCCCGCAGTAGTGTCCTGTTCCGGTTATCTTCGGTTTTCTGAAGCCTATCCACTTTTTCAAGAAGCCTCAACAGGGAAGAGACCGGTGTGAGCTATAGAGAATCTGGATGTGAAATACAAGCAAGAAGTTGGCCTCCGGGCTCATCAGTGCTGTTTAACCTTTTCATATTCCATGTTTTTCTTTTCCTTGTATTGATGTATGACGATGTATGAAATGAAATGAAAAATCTAGTTGAATCATCCAACTTCTTTGACCATCTTTTTGATCTATGGAATTTATATTGTGCCAGGGTGAGTCTAAAGCTCACCCTGTATAACATATTGCCCCCAGCTCTGTATTTTGCCGAAACAGACAAAGTACAAAGCTTAAGCAAATTAACCGGGGTAATTGGTACCGTGAGGGAAATTACCAGGATATATAATGAGCCAGGATATTTAACATTCTGTGAACGTTGTAGATACTAGGGTTGTTTTGATCTGCTGAGTGGCCGTCCCCTCAACTGCCATGACAGCGACGTGGGCCACGTGGCTTGCTATGGTTGAGAGGACGTGCATAGTACTTTGCGCGCCATAATGAATATCTTTTCATATTCAGACTGAATGGACGAAAATATCCCCTGACTGTAGCCTCTATAAATAGGGTTTCGTCCTTCCATTTTTTCACCTTTTGCTGTTTCCATTTAACTGGTCTAAGAAGGAATCCAACAAGCTTCACGGTTGTTAGCGGCGTTGTTAATGTTTCAAAGCTTCTACTAGCCTTTGTCAAGGTATTTTCATCCTCTAAATATTGATAACTTGAACATTCGAACATCCTTCTGGTGGACTGTTTTTCTTTTTTCTTCTGTTAATAAAGATTTTTGGAGTAGTTATTTCATCCTCCTTTCCAACGGCGTTGCCTGATGTTGCACCTCCCCTACTGCGCCGTGTGCGGCGGGAGGGGGTGTCCTTCCGAGGCTTAAGCCTCGGTGGGTACAGAGGCCGGTGCGTGGGTGTTCAGTTTACTGCTTACCCACTGCCATGTTTGGATGTTTCAAACATCATTAGTTTTGACCCTAGGCCTCTGTGTGTCTTCCAGAAAACTAAATAGCCAGAAGGAGGCGGCCAAGAGTTGAAGCCCCTACCCCTGCCCCTGCCCCGGCCTTGGATCAACAAGTCGAGCAGGCGATTAGGATTCGTCGAGGTCCGTTGTTACCCTGTACGTGGGTTGCCGACGACGCTTATGATAGGATATCCCGTTATGAATCCGACGCCGAACTAGATAAGCTGAAGGAATATCTGGAGCTCACCGAGGGGGGTAAAAAGGATGATGAGTTCGTGATTTTGTCCCCGAGAAGAGAACGAGTGTGCTGGACTCGCAAAGAAGGCGAGCACTTCATGTATCTTTACGAGGACTTTTTCACGCGGTTCGAACTACGACTTCCATTAAACGATTTTCACATTGCTATTCTTCGGACTCTTCATGCTGCCCCCAGTCAAATCCATCCCAATGGTTGGGCAAACATCTTGGCCTTCGAAAGAATATACCGGGTAGTGGGGTTGCGATGCTCTGACGGGGTATTCTTCTATTTCCACACATGGTATTCAACCCTTGGATCCCGTGCTCGACAGCAGTCCTGGCTCTCAGTTCGATCTCGGCAAGGAATGACTATATTCTTGCCATACTTGGAGAGTTACAATGACTTCAAGGAGAAAATTTTCAAATTAAAGGCGGCTAGCGGAAGTCATCCTTTATGGCTGGGTAATGATGAGGAGACAATATTCAGCCTTTACTAGAACCCGACGGCGTAGAGCATCCCTACTCAACCATTTGAGAGGGAGATAAACCAGCTTACCGATGAAGAGGTTGAATGTGTAAACTTCTTCGAGATGTGGGTTGAAGAGGTCGGAAAAATCTGGCCTAAAGATATTTTAGATAGTCCGGATGACGATGAGCTCTGGACTGTGCTAGGTAATGTCGGCCGGCTGTGGTGTATATTTAAATGCCCAATGTTTTAATGCATCTGACGACTTGTTTCTATGTTTTGCAGAGAGTTTAGCCGAGATGGTGAATAGTGATTTTTTGGTGATTTTGGAGGCGCTGAGGGCAAGGAATTCTGACGTCCCAACGAGTCCTCCAGGGGGGTTCATGTCGTCCCTTACGACCACGGTGATCGAGGTTCATTCTGAGGCGGTGGAACCTATCAATGTGGATGATTCTCTCGAATCACCCCGTGGACGCAAAAGGGCGGCACTGGAAGAAGGGCAGTCTAGTGGCCAGAGTAAAAGGAGAGCAACAGGAGAAACTTCCGAGCCAATAAAACTGTTTCGGGAGGAGGCAGATCCCCGGGAGTTTATTGACTTCTACATTCTTGATGAAGAGGTTAGGGATTACTTTGCCTAATGTAGTCCAAAAGAAGCTTTGCTGGCTTTCCAAAACATGGGAATCCATATTGCTGCCGAGGCTCGGTTCTTAGAGCATGCCCTCGAGGAACATGAACAAGAAATGGCAGACAAGCTGGCAGCGGCCAAGAGAGGTGAAAGCAAAGCTCTCAAGGACCTGGAGGATTCGGTCAAGGCCAAGGATGAAGCTTTACGTCGGATACGGGAGCTGGAAACAGAAGTAGCTACTTTGAAGGATGCCGGTAAGGCAAAAGAGGCCACCCTGACTGAGCAGCAGAAGCAGATTGCCGCGCTCTGGGCTGAGAGTGATAATTCTCGAGCCAGGTCTCAGTGGTGTGAGGCTAAAATTACCTCTTTGCAGGACGATGTCAATCAGCTGATATCGTTGTGTACCAAGATAAAGGAAGATCAATTCCGCAACGCTGTCAGCCAAGTTCAACATTTCAACCCCGAGGTCGCATTAGTCTTGGATGGGCTTGACTCCGGGAAGATAGTTCGGGAGGGAGCTCTTGTAGCTCCCCGTGTGGCTTTTTCAAATTTGGCTGAAGACTCTAATACCTGTGGTCTGGACTCAGCTGCAGATTAAGATTTTTTCTTTTGAACCTTCTGCGCGAGGTTTTGGTTTATCTGTACCCTAGTTTCTTGTAAACACTAACCCAGATTTAGAGTTTTTATCAATTATCGTTGTTCTTGTTTATCGAAATGCTATATTCTTTATTCTGTTAGAACTGCTTGAACCTTGGCTTAGGATCCAATGTCCAAATAAGTCTGGCATTTAAGATCCGTGCCAAAGATAAGAAACAATGTCCGGGGTCCGTTTGACCAATTTGGCTTTTTAGGATACCGCGCGACAATATTCTAAAAGACTGGTCCTTCCCGAGGTCCTTTCGTGCTTTTAGTTTGGTGCAAGAATTTTTTCAATAAATGACTTTTCTACTGCACGAACTATCTAGCACATCTCGGTTGGTACCATGAAGTGATTGGATATTGCAAAATTCTCTTAAAAGCTTGAAAATTGAGTAGAAAAATAACAAAATAGAAAAACAACACTTACTTTATTGAATATCATTGCGTTTTATAACAATTGGGCAGGTCAAACAAAGTTAACTAGGAGACTAGGCCTGAAGTCACTTAGCTGTAGTACTTTCTAAGTTTATCTGCGTTCCAAAAATTTTTTACCGGTTTCCCTGTCAAAGTCTCTAGGGTATAAGCTCCTTTGTCGGTACTGATTACGACATGGTAAGGACCCTCCCAGTTAGGGGCTAGTTTTCCCTAGGAGGCATTCCTTCCACCGACATCAGCTCTGTGGAGTACTAAGTCGCCCGGCTGGAATTTTCTCTGAATGACCCTCAAGTTGTACCAGGATATCGTTCTCTGCTTGATTGCGGCATCGCGTATGTGGGCAATGCGTCTCCTTTCCTCCAACAGGTCCAAGTCCTCCCTGATTAATCCGGAGTTATCATCATACGAGAAGTTTTGAAAACGCAAGCTTGGTTCTCCAATTTCCACCGGGATCATGACCTCACATCCAAATGTGAGTTTGAAAGGAGTTTCGCCCGTCGAGGAATGAGGAGTAGTTCGGTAGGCCCACAAGACATGGTCCAACTGCTCGACCCAGTTCTATTTTGCTTCATTTAACTTTCTCTTTAATCCTCGGACGATGATCCGGTTTGCGGCTTCGGCTTACCCGTTTGTCCTGGGGTTCTCGACTGCACTACAATGATGTTTTATTTTCAACCCAAAAAGTAGTTCTTCGAACCCCTTGTCTTTAAACTGCGTCCCATTATCTGTAACAATTGACTCCAAAACACCGAATCTGGTAATAATGTGACGCCAAGTAAATTTCTGAACTCGAGCCGAGGTGATGGTGACCACGGGCTCAGCTTCAATCCACTTGGTAAAGTAATCCACCGCAACAATCAAAAACTTCAGCTGCCCGGGAGCCTGAGGAAACGGACCGAGGATGTCCATTCCCCACTGATAAAAAGGCCAGGGTTTGGACATCGTGGATAGTTCTTCAGGTGGGGCGTGATAGTGATCCGAATGCCACTGGCACTTGTCACATACTTGAACATGTGCAAGAGCATCTGCTTCCATTGTCGGCCAGTAATAACCTGCCCTGAGAGCCTTCAAAGCTAGGGCTTTCCCTCCTAGATGGTGTCCACAGCTTCCTTCATGGATTTCGGCCAACACATATTTGGCCTCTTTCGGCGTAAGGCACTTAAGGAGGGGTAAGGAAAATCCACGTTGGTAAAGCTGCCCATTATAGATAGTATATGTGACCGCGGTTCTCTTTAGTCTGGAAGCTTCCTTTGGGTCATCTGGGAGGCTATCGAACTGTAAGTACTCCACCAACGACATAGTCCAAACGTGCTCCTGCTCGTCAACCTAGAAAATTGGCATACCGGCGATTGACGGTTGTTGGATGATCTCCTGGATCACAGAACGGTTATTACCCGGGCTCTTAGTGCTAGCTAATTTGGACAAAAGATCGGCCCTTGAATTCTGCTCCCTTGGGATGTGTTCTAGCTGTACCGACTGAAAACTTGAGAGAAGTTGCTTTACTTTCAGCAAATATCTCTGTAAAAGTGGCTCTTTGACTTGATAATCACATCGGATCTGGGAAGTCACTAGTTGGGAGTCACTGCAAAGTTTAAGTTTGGTGGCCCCCAAATCCCTAGCCATTGTTAGCTCGGTAATGCATGCTTCATATTTAGCCTGATTATTCGAGGTGAAAAATTCGAACCTGAGGGAATTTTCTATGGTGACCTCGTCAGGATTTTCTATTATTACCCCAGCGCCACTTCCTTTCGGGTTTGAAGACCCATCAACAAACACAGTCCATTGTTTTTCCTCGGCTCTGCTAGTTTCCGAGGTTAATTCAGTTAAAAAATCCGAGAGTGCTTGCGCCTTAATTGCCATTCTAGGTTTGTAGGTGATTCCAAACTCGAAAAGCTCAATAGACCAGGCAATCATCCTTCCTGCCAAGTTCGGTTTGTGCAATATTTATCGAATAGGATGATCTGTCCTTACCACCACTGGATGGCATTAGAAGTATTGTCTTAATCTTCTGGCCGTGACGATGAGTGCAAATGCGACCTTCTCGATCTTCTGATACCGGAGCTCGGGGCCTTGTAATACCTTGCTTACAAAATAGACCGGCTTCTGGACGCTCTCGGTTTCTCAGACAAGTACTGCACTAACGGCTTCCTCATGAACGGAAATGTATATGTACAGCGTTTCTCCTGGCTCAGGTCTTATGAGAATTGGAGGGGATGACAAGATATTTTTCAAAGAGATGAATGCGTCCTCACACTCCTGAGTCCACTCAAACTCGGTCCCCTTTTTCAACAACTTGAAGAGTGGAAGAGATTTATGAGCGGCTCTAGCCAGGAAATGAGTAAAAGCCACAATCCGTCCGTTTAACTACTGTACTTCTTTCACATTCCGGGGGCTGTGCATGTCGAGAATGGCCTTACACTTGTCGGGGTTTACCTCGATTCCCCGGTGTGTCAACATGAACCCCAGAAACTTTCCAGCTTGGACCCCGAATGCACACTTCTCCGGGTGAAGCCTCATATTGTGCTTCCTAAGCTGTATAAACACTTCATCTAGATTCGAGGTGTGTGATCCTGACAACGGGGTCTTGACTATCATATCATCGATGTAGACCTCTAGCATTCTTCCTATCTGATCTTCGAAAACCCTGTTCATTATTCTCTAGTACGTGGCTCCAGTATTCTTCAACCCAAAAGGCATTTTTATGTAGCAGTAATTTGCCTTTTCAGTGATGAACGCAGTCTTATCTTCGTCCCCGGGGTATATCAGAATCTGATTGTACCAAAAGTAAGTGTCCATGAAAGACAGTAGCTGGAAATCGGAGGAACTATTAGCCAGTTTGTCCACATTAGGGAGGGGGTATGGATCCCTAGGGCATGCTTTGTTTAAGTCGGTATAGTCCACACACATCCTCCACTTGTCGTTGGATTTTTTAACCAAGACAACATTCGACAGCCAGGTGGTATATGAAATCTCCCTGATGAATCCGGCGTTCAGAAGCTCTTTTACTTGCCCTTTAATGACCTGCTGCCTTTCTGGGCCAACCTTCCTCTTCTTTTGAGAGTCTGGCTTTGCATCTCGTTTAATAGACAAACGATGACAGATGAAAGCGGGGTCGATTCCAGGCATGTCAGCAGATGTCCAAGCAAAAAGATCTTTATTCTCTTGCAAGAGTTTTACCAATTGAACTTTCTCCTGCTCGTCAAGGTTTGCCCCAATCTTGGTCGTTTGATTAGGTTTATCACCAAGCTGTAACGAAATCAAGTCTCTGTCGGGTTGGGGTCTAGTGCCTCAGATTTCCTTTCGTGCATCCAATTCGGTCATTAAAACATTGACTTGCTGGGTTGGGATAGGTGTGCGCGCCTTCTTGTTTTTGGACACCCTATTGATTTTTAAACTTTCATTGTAACATTTGCGGGCTGCAATCTGATCGTCCTTGACCGTAACCACTTTGTTATCCCGGTTAAGGAATTTCATAGCCTGGTGGGCGGTGGAGACTACAGCGGCAATGTCGTTCAACATAGGAGGTCCCAAAATGATGTTGTAGGCCGAAGGACAATCCACAACCAAGAATCTCACATTTACAGTTCTATACGTGCTGTCGTCACCCAAGGTCAGGAAAGTATCAAAATATCCCACCGGGGTGACCTTCTCTTCAGAGAAACTAGTAAGCGCACCTTCATATGGTGTCAATTCAGACAAAGGGAATTCCAGCCTCTCAAAGGCGTCCATGAACAAGATATCTGTCGAACTCCCCTGATCCACAAAGATTCGACGGACTTCGGCGTTAGATAATACTCTGGAAATTACTAGTGGGTCGTCATGATCCAGGATAATATCACCGTAGTCCTCTTCCGAGAAGGAGATGGGAGATGCGCCATTATCTCTGGCGGGTGGTCTTCGTGAGGAACTTGACACGCTTAAGACCGCTATCTGAAGTGCCTTCTTTCGAGAATTATTTGACATTCCTCCTCCAGCGAACCCTTCAGCGATGGTATGGATTAATCTATCTTTCCGGTATCCGCCTCCTTGAGCATCGTAGTTCTGTCCTTGTCTGTTCTCCCCATCTCGGCGTGTCGGGGTTCGGGATCTTCTGGCGGGACTTCAGTTTCTTCCGGCCGGGCTGCGTGTTCTTTGCCAATGTTGGTTTGGACTCCGTCATGGACTTCGGCTTCGTCTCTGATCCCTTCTCCTTCCGAGGACTTGATTACCATGAAAACCACTAATGTACTTTTGTAGACATCCTTCTTTGATCAGGGACTCAATAACATCTAGAAGCTAATAACAATCTTCGGTCTCATGGCCGTAACTGTTGTGCCACCTGCAATGCTTCGAATGATCCCTCTGGGATTGCTTTTTAACAAGTGATGGCCTTTTGATATCCTGGAACTCGGTTTGAAGGACTTCCTTCAAGATTGTTTCCCGAGGGGTGTTCAAAGGAGTATACTCAGAATACTTGGGCCTATACCGCTCACTCTTGGAAGGATCTCAGGACTAGCTAGAATTGTGATTCTTTTTCTGAACTGGTTCACCTTTCTCAAGACTCTCTTTGGCCCTGGTAATTTCTTCTAGTTCAACATACTTGTCTGCCCATTAGTGGAACTCATATAAATTGGTCGGCTTCTTCTTAGCTAGTGACCAGAAGAAATCTGAATCAGTCCGTAAGCTATTTCTGGCGTAATGGAGGGCTATTCTGTCATCGAGGTTTTCTATACCCACACAAGCATGATTGAATCTCTTGATGTATTCGCGTAGTGATTCATCACTTTTTTGGCAAATTCTAGAGAGAGAATCAATCGACTTCGGTCGTTCTTTGGCAGTAGTATAATGCAACAAGAATCACTGCGTGAGGTCCCCCCATCCTGTAATTTTTGTCCGTAAGGTCACGAACCAACGAAGAGCATCCTTCTTGAGGAAGAGCGGGAAAGCACGACATAACAATTCTGGGGTATACCCATAGAGCTACATAGACTGAGTATAGGCATCCAAGTGCTCTTGCGGATCCGTGGTCCCGTCGTAAGGCTCTAAGTTGCTTGGGGGCTTGAAGTTCCTCGGGACCTTATACGCCATTAAGGCGTCGGAGAATTGCTGCTGGCCGCCGGGGACCGAGTCATTGTTTTCTATGACCCCGACACCGACATGATGGGCTTCTCTTTGAACTGCGATCCGCTCCCCACCCTCATTTCCAGCTTGTGCAAACCTTTCTAAATTGTCCAAACGACGGCGTTGTTCCTCCAACTGACGCCGTTGGTTGTCAATCAGTGCGGTTTGTTGGCGCAGTAATTCTCGAAGTTCATTCCTCGCCATTCCAAACTGTGAGTTGTCCTCATAATGCGAATGATCGGATTCCCAAGCGGGCATGCGCTGGGACCCTTGCACCTTGATTTGCGTTATTCTCTCCAGTTGGGGGGTAGATAAGTCTATCCCGGACAGAGATCCTTCGCGAGGGGACTGGGCTTTCAGCTGATGCTGAAGTTTCGTGTCCCCCGTTGAGCGTCTCTACCAGAACAGGCCTGCTCCTTACGACGGAGGTTTCTGGTGGTGCGACGGAAGTAGGGTTGCGCTGAACCGCTGGGCCCTGTCCGTGAGCAAGGGCAGCACGCGCAACACTTCCTCTCCGTTGATTTTGCCTTGTACTCACCATGATGAACGTGGGAATAGTAATTTATCAGAATTCCAACAGACGGCACCAAATGTTCTGAACGGATTCAGAAGGATACCTGTAGAAGGTATGGTTTGGTGGTTTCCTCCTTACTGCAGCTGCGCTCCACCATTAGGGTCCGGCGGGGGTGGTACCTGCAAAAAGGACTCCGATGCTCAAGTCAGCCAGTGTGCTAAGGTGTCTCAGTAATTCAATAACTGTTACCTCTTTTAGGTTTACTTAGCCTGATCTTTATGGAGCATGATTGGAGTCAAGGCATTCAATGCAGGTATTATTGAAATGTGGATGTTATAGTCATTTATTGAGAAGAGAGGTTATAGAATCAGAGATCCGTATCAGCAGTCACAAAAGTCTGTTGATTCCCTGATCCTCATGAGTTCTGCATTTTGAGGTCCTACAGTCCTTTCCGAAGTGTTGATGGAGGAATAATGTAGAGCGTATGTCAGGTTGATCATTCTGGATAGAATTTCGGTCCACGATCCAGAATAATATATTAATCGAAAACAATAAAATATATTAATAACCATATTTAAAAATAAAATGTGTTAGCTTTATAGAAGAAAAACTATTTCAATGTACCACTGCTGCCTTTCTGTTTGCAATCTAGCTCACCTTTTTTAATTTTCATTTATGCAGCGTCTAAATTCTCAAATCTTTTTGCAATCTACCCTCATCAGGCCCCGTGATACTTAAGCCGCTTTGATGTTCGTTCCCTAATATAATTTAAGGGTTAGTCGTTCTTTAGTAAAAAACACGTGGGCCAAACCCTTTATTATAATTACAATATAACTTTTTCACATATGTGCTTCCATTGTGGGCCGTGGATGCATAGCTCCAACTTTGTGGATTTCAATTCCACTACAATGGTAGTTATTAGGGGTGGTAACAGGTTAAACTATTCGTTATGGGTCTATAATTTGATTTATTTAAAATTTGATTTGGTTTAATTTATTTATTAAATAAGTTAGATTAATATTTTTTAAAAATTTATTTAATTAAAAAGGTAAAACATTAAGTTATTTAATAAATATTTTAAGTTTGATAGACTGGTTAAGCTTATTTAATTATATAATATAATATATATTATTATAATAATTATAAATTATAATTATAATTATTAATTTATTATAATATATTAATATTTTTTAATTAAATTTTATAAAAATTAATAGTTAAAACTTAAGTCGGTAAGTTAAAATAGAAATAACATATTTATTAATATATTTAATGTAATATATTTATTAGAATGAAAATAATAAGTTAACATTCACCTTATACTTTTATAGATGCTCACTATTTTTTTACTCTGATCTTTGATCGATGTGAGACTTAAAAGATTAGAGTAAGAAAGTAAGCAACTTGGTATATCTCCAAGTCTCACATCGACCAAAGATTAGAGTAAGAAAGTTGTGAGCATCTATAAAATTAGAAGGTGAGTGTTAAATTATAACAAAGACCTATTGGCTTTGAGTAGGTTCGTTGGCTTATTTTAAGACTTAGATTTATTAGCTTATGTAAAGACATATTGACTTATTTAAAGGTAAGTCTGTTAGTCTATGTAAGGTAAGTTAACCTATTTAAAGGTAGGTCTGTTAGCTTATGTATAAAGGTCTATTGGCCTATTTAAAAGTAGGTCTGTTAGCCTATTTAAAAGTCTCATTACAAAATAGGCCTTTAAATAGGCTTTCAGGTCAGACCAGACTTCTAAAAAGGTCAGATCAGACCTTAAAAATTGACTTATTACAAGCTCACAGGTCAGACTTAGGCATTATAATTGAGATATAGGCCAGACCTGTTTAAGGCAAAACCTGACCTGACTTGATCTATTTCCACTCCTAGTAATTATTCACAACTGTTTCAATCATCATATAATTATTTATCATATAATTAAAATAGTAGGATAAATATTATATTTTTATTAAAAAATGAAACCATAAATACTTAAAGAACTTAACTTTAATTTTGTCCCAATAATAATTAAAATAATAATAATAATCATGTAATTTTGGAATGTGTGCTTGACATGTATGATGTTTTGGACATGTTTTATACATGGAAATATTTTGTTCAATAAATTAAATGGGTTTGAATAGAAATTTTGTATACTTCTGCCAATTTTCGAAACACAGTTCAAATGCACCGTAACAACCTTATGTTAGAAAAGGAGGTGGGATAATTTGAATGACAAATTATGCTTAAATAAACAATTTGCTTGACGTTTTAGTAATTATTGTAAATTTATAATACAATTATAATTACAAAAATCCACGTCAAATACAACTTTCAGCCCACAATCTTTGCAATTAATGACATTGTAGTACTTTAAACTATTGAGGCCACTATCAGTCATACAACTACTTATCTTTTCAAATTCTGTTTAATTAAACCATCACAACCAGCAACTGTAACATCGTGTTTATCCGATTACTATAAGAGTAACAAATACGCTAATTGTTGTTACCATCCCACAAGTTATTTAGATTGCAGTTTAAACATCTCGCATATCAACCCGTTCATTCTGTTGAAACCCTGAAATCATTTTCTTGTATTTTGATGGAGGTAGGAAATGCATCTTCACCTTCTCACTCTGAAACAAAGCACATTGAGGTTGACGAAGATGAATTGCGATATGTGGATGAAGAAGATCATTGCTACAAGTGTAATTTTTTCGTTGATAGTTTTGGTTCTCGAGGAATGCCAATGGTAAGATGAATGTTAATAATTTGATGAAAAAAGATTTCAACATTATGTTGTCAGCGTTTGAATCTTCACATTCAGGGGTACAATAACTAACAAAATTTTTATTTTTGGCTTGTAATGTTTTGAAGATGCTGCCACGGGATTTTGCAGAGTACTGCATTTACCCTGATGTTCCATATGCTTGGCTTAGGGTCAGGGCAACAGGCATCAATACAAGTGTCAGTTGAGATTTGTGGAGGATTAGAGGATTGTATACACTGGGGGCGATGGATGAGAGCAGATGAACAAGGATCTGAAACTAAAGGAACTAGACCATTTGTATATGTATAGAGTCTAGTTTGAGGTGAATGTATTTGAAGTTGAAGTATTTCCATATTGCGTATAAGTTAAGTTATGTGGATGTTACTCTTACCTCTCAGTCATAATCGAAGCTATTCTTTTGTTTGACCTCTTACTATAATCTGTTCTTGACATTTAAATAGGAAAAAAATAATATATATTTGTTATATATCTAAAGGGGTTTCTCTGGCAAGTTAAATAGGTGTGTTTTACCTTAAGCCAATAACCATGGTATGATGCAACAACAACTTGATCATGTATTGAGAAGCATTAAAATACAGACACATGTATCTTTTAAATTAAGCTCCACAGTTCCTTGAATTAAGCAGCGTATACTTTGATTTTGTATAATGCAATTCAGGACTTTCTTTGGTACGCTTGAAGAGATAACAATTGATACTATTGCACCTTATAGTATAATATCCAGAGTTTTAAATCTCGGACCGCATCACGTGATGCTTCTGGCGAACCCTAAACCTAAGCCTAATTTGAAACCACGATAATATCTACTCATACACCTAACCCTAAACCTAAGCCTAACCCAACACTTATAAATAATATAAAGAACTCTCTAAGTTTTGCTATATAGTACATATCTTTATTTATTAGCTAAACAACAACTAAAAATAAGGACCTTTTTTACGTAACTTCAAGAAAAAGAATGGTAACTCAATTACTATTTTTTTTAAACTCAGATTGATAAAATAATATCTACATAAAGATTGATTGTTTATTCTTTAATTTCTATTTGAATAGAAATATTCCTAATATTTTTTGTCTACAATGTTAAGTCACATTCAAATTCTATATTAACTTGCAAATTATATCCATATCTACAAAATTATAAATGATGCATTATTTAATCAATGCTCCCCTTAACATACCAAATAACGACAGGATCAAACATCAAATTACCAATGGTAATACACAGAAATCAAAATTATCTAATTACTTCAGATTTAACTAATATGTGTTAGTTATTAGTATTTTAAATGTGATGATGAAAAGACCTCCAAGAAATCAAGTTACATCATATTCCCCTATCATTGCCAATATCATAACAATATTTAATCAAAGATTTTATATTGTATATAAAGTTTCATCAACTACACCTACCATTAAAAAGATACCTGATGGTCTAAGTAAAGAATAAAATAACAAAAGCCATGAGGTATACAAATTACATTGCAAAATAGAACGTCACTCGTCATCCTTGAATGGATACTCTTCTGGAACTTGCTTCAAAAGTTTTACTTGCAACTCAAACACATCACCCCTTAAGAAAAATCACATTAAATGACACATTCTTCTAACATATTTGATAATCTTGACACACATTACTCTCAGACATCCATCCTTAACATCAAACTCCAGTACATCATTTTCCTTCAGCTCCTTCTCCTTGTAGAATTGATACCATCCATCATCCATGTTACAATCAACTTCATTTTGAGAGTTCCACAACAGATGGACTATTTTAGGGTCACCTTCTCCATCTTCGGAATCATAAAGATAAATTTCATCCATATTTCGTGTCACATATAATCTAACAAATCTAGCAGGTATGTGCTTCATTAACAAGAACATCAATTTTAATGTCCTTGGTTTTTTCTATACAATTGATTGACAGTTGATAACAAAGACATATCACAACTGAAATAAATCAATTTGTGCAATACTCAGCAGGGCTTGCCTACCAGAGGCTTAATATATGATTGGATAACTTAACACTCCATGAAAGACAATCCTCTGTAAAAGCAGAATTAGGGTAATGAATCTCAACCTTCGACATGCTCTTCAGTATAATATTGAATTTACCATTTCCCATATACAACATTGTCATGTAATGCATGGATGTCAGTGAAACAAAAGACTTAAAAAGCCTAAGACCATACCACAATGACACTTCATTTTCCCACACATAAAGGCCAATCCTAAATGTATGGCTCTTAGGGTCTGTTAACTCAATTAGACAACCTATTTCTCCACCAAATTTGTCGTAGAACTGTTGTGGTAGTTTTGCATCCTCCTATTAAACATTTTTAAACAAATGGTTAGGTAATAACCTACGCATGGAATATTTATTATGTCATGACCAGTCTCATTAACTACATGTATTAGATCAATTATAATTCAGACTTTGCTAACAGTTTTCGTCGAGAGGGCTCCCCAGCAAGTGCCATACTCTTGATGGAATAACATCCAAATCAAGTGAAATCATACACAAACAAATATAACACAACCACTACCAACCAAATTAGCAATTAAATAAATAATAACAAAAAACATTAATGCCATATACTAATTTCAGACTATCCAGAATAGTAATGAACTTAATTGTACTCAGTGATGAATAAACTTCATATATCACTAAACTATTTCTCCAATTACCAAACTATGGAAAATAAAGCTTTACTCTGTCAACTAGTTCTCATATTTTTGTTCTATGTCCTTTCCAACCATTTATTGAAACTCCTAAGCCCGTGGAGCACACTGGCCTACTATACTAGCCAATCTTCATTACCTACTATTGCATTATACTTCCCATTTAGTATATATGTTCTCATTTTCCCAAATCTAGAATTCTCAATGACAAATTTTTTTTACTTACATTATCCAAGATAATTCTTATTGCCATACAAATAGTATAATGCAAGGTCATCTATGGCTAAAATCTATTGCAAGGCAAAAGTATTTTCACTTAACAAGTCACATTGAAAGAACAAATATCTCAAATCCGACCCAAACTCAAACGCACTTTCAATCTATCAGTTATTCAACGTCTAATGTATGGACGACAGCTGTAATGCCGCAATCAAGTTCCAAAGTCTGATTTCGCAATAAGACAAGCAAATACTGTTCACTAAGGTTCCCCGCAGCCAAGCAAAAATCCAACAACAAATTCTTTGACTTTCAGACGATCGACTACAGCTTAGGGCTCATTCTCTAAGCCCTATGAAGTTTACAGTTAAATTTTATACATTAATTTTACAGATAATTGGTGTCAATAAGGGCTTATATTCATAACCCTTAGATTATAATACCATATGGCATAACCGTTTGATCTTAAAACCACATGGAAACGAGTTATTTTGCAAATACTTAAAATACCATTTACGGACCAATTAGCAAAACTTCAAAAAATCCACATACTTAAAGGGCAACCTATCATGCAAGTTACTTGTAACATTTCTCAACCATAGATCATTTTGGCATACATATCAACGATTATAGATTTTGGAGCATCGATGCTCCAAGTCATTTAAGGAGCATTTAAAACGTCTCCAATAAAGAACCAAGTTCTTTTATTTCTCATATAAGTAAAGGACCAACTAATGACTTTTAACAAATGCACCTCTTGCTTTATAATCAAAAGTGGACCGTAAAATTAGGATTTGAAAGGTTAAAATAATAATAATAATAATACATGATATCGCCAGAGAGATGAAATCTAAGCAACTAGAATGGTGAAAAGCTTCAGATTTTCATCTTCATAATTATAGAAATTTATTAGATCTATTAATACCAAAATTTATGACATGTCAATACATATAGAGTTTTAAGATTAACTTGAAAAGGCATCGATGAGAAAGTTATTGTTGAAACCCTTAAAAGCAATCTCAATAAAGAAGAGATACTATTTATATCTCATAATAGTCACTTACGTGTCAGTATCAGTGGGACAACTATATGCACTAGAATGACTAAAAATAGGGACCATTCCTTATATATATAGAATAACTAAAATGGGTTAATCTACCCACTATGGCAAACTCATATATAGGACCCATAAAACAAAACACACATATGAGCAGTGTTTTAATAACAATAGGTCCATTAACAATATTGATCACAATTTGATAAACAAAATGCTCTAATAATTTTGATATCCAATTAATCTAGATTTTATAAAATTATAATATGATTTATGCTAGTCATAAAAAAATCTAATATTCTCCTACTTGGACAACATAAGTCACATTACATTATTTCAATAAGAAAAGAATTCTCCAGATTAATCAAACAATATATGGCCACAACATGATGTCAAAATCGAGTCAACTCTCTCAACAACTAGTCTAAAATGAGAGTACAAGAATCTCAGCAATGCATAAAATCATACTCGAAAGGTGTACTAATACATGCAAGATACTCATATCTCGGTGACCCAACAAAATGTGATATATGAGTAATGGGAAAGCATATCCGAAATTGCATATCAATATGTGATCAAAGTGCATTTCCCAACAAAATGGCCCAAACATTCGCCCAAGATGCTTTATGAGATTTAACAAACATCTCTGCACAACAACAAATGAGACTATCCAAAATGTCTCCTCAACATGCCATATCATAAACAAACAGAACAGCGCAGACAATAATAATAATAACAATATTATATGACAACGATAATAATAACAATATAATTGTTTAAGGTCTCGAGACATAATAATAAAATGTGATTACAACAAAATTACAAAACAAACTCCTACTAACCCAAAACATCAAAAGACCTCACTATACCCATATAAGTTACATGATCAACAAAAACTTTAACAGCTAAACTTTTGGTTAAATGGTCTGCAACCATAAGTTCTGTAGGGATATGCTCGACATGAGTTTGAAACTACTGAATCTTCTCTCTAATAAACATGAATGTTGTATCAAAATACTTTGAGCGCTTAGAGTTTTTATTAATTTGAGAGAAGCACACTACGATAGAGTTATCACAATAAAATAGTAAGAGGTCTGAAAATACTCTCCATAATATGAAATTCAGTAATCAAAATTTTTAACCATACCATTTGATGCGTAGCCATATAACTAGCTATATATTATGCCTCCGTAGTAGAAGTAGCTGTAAGCTTCTATTTAATACTCTTCCAAGAAACAACTCCTCTTGCTAACATAAAGATATACCCCGATGTAGACTTGTAGTCATCTACACAACCACCATAATTAGAATCAGAATAGCCTATCACCTCAAGGCGGTCCGACCTCTTATAGGTGAGCATATAATCTTGGTACCCTGCAGATACTTCATAACTCATTTTGCAGCCTGCCAATGAGCCAAGGACGAATGCAGAAAATATTCAATGAAGGAGGCGAAAATCATGAATCATATTATTAAAGTGAAAAAAGTAAAAAATTATTTATATTAGATATTAAATACATCACAATAGTAGTTGTCTTTTACATCATGATTCATAGACAAAATAAAGTTTTTATATATATAGATTTTAAAAAAAGGAAGGGAGTGAAGCTAAAAGTAAGAAAAACTAGTAGGTTTATTATATAAAGATTAAAAATTAATAGAAAGATGAGTTGAAATTGTAATATCAATGTATATAAAATAATCATGAATCATATTCATCATTTTCATCTTTGGTATAATTATATTAATCTCCCCTAGGGTTAGTGCTTATAATATTAAAACCCTTTTTGTTTGAGAAATTACTCAAACCTCCCTTGCTTTGTATTTTTAATGAGACTTTGTGTAATGTTTGTACAAAAAGTAAGTGAGATATATGTAATTTCGTAAACAAAAAAGAGGGTTAGAGTATAATAACAATATATAAAATTAATGATGTAGGTATAATTTTTAAATAAGAGTGTCAATGTAATAAGTACCAACTTTATAAAAGATTAATGTAATTATCCCTTTATCTTTTAATAAACTAAATTAAATTATTAGTACATAAAAAAATTAATGAGAAAAAGGGGGGCAAGGCCTATGCTCACCCCCTTGAATTCGTCTTTGCAATGAACCACACCAGGTTTGCTCAAGTATCTCTCAAGTACACTAACAACAAAAACAATATCAAGATGTGTACAAACTTGAGCATACATAAGGCTACTAACAGCGGAAGCATATGAGACTTTCTTCATTTCAACAACATCTTTATCATTTTGAGGACACTGTGTATTAGAGAGTCTTTCACCCTTTTGAATATGTGCAGTATAAGGATTAAAAGATTTCATATTAAATCTATTCAAAATTCTTTCAATATAAGATTTCTGAGACAAGCCAAGAATACTATGAAATCTATCATGGTGAATCTCAATACAAAAGAGGCATCACCAAGATCTTTCATATTAAAATGCGTTGTCAACATCTGCTTAGTCTCATTCAGAAAAAGAATATCATTACTAGCCAACAATATATCATCAACATATAAAACAAGAATAATGAACGTGCTCCCACTAAACTTCAGATAAATGCATTGGTCAACAATATTTTCTTTAAAACCAAAAGAGCCAACAATATAATCAAATTTCAAATATCATTGCCTGGAAGCCTGTTTTAATCCATAAATGGGTCTTCTCAATTTACATACCGTATGATCTTTACCATCTTTAATAAAACCATCAGGTTGATCCATATACACATCCTCATACAAATCACCATTTAGGAAAACGGTCTTAACATCCATTTGATGAAGTTCCAAATCAAAATTAGCAACCAAGGCCATCACAATATGAAAAGAGTCTTTAGTAGAGACCGATGAGAAAGTCTCCATATAATCAATGCATTCCCTCTGATTATATCTCTTAACAACAAATCTAGCATTATACCTCTCAATTTTACCTCTAGCATCACACTTAGTCTTAAAAACCCATTTGCAACCAACAGTTTTACAACTAGTAGGCAACTCCACCAATTTTCAAACATTATTCTTTTTCATAGAAGTTAACTTATCCTTCATATCCACTAGTCATTGTGCACTATCAGGACTAACTATGGCCTCTTAAAAAGAAATAAGATCAGAATCCTTAATTGAATTGAACTCATGCTCTTGTAGGTACACAACATAATCCCTAAATCTAGTAGACTCAGTGGATATAGGAACCCGCTCAGATCTTTTTAGTGGAGTCACAACAACATCAAGAATATGTACATTATTTTTTACTAGTTGAGGGATATCGATATTATCAACAAGATCAACAACATCATCCTTATGAATCAAAGGAGATGACGTTATCCCTATAAAAGGAACAACAGGAATAAGAACAACAACATGCTCCTCTATGAAATCAACAACACACGGTTCTTGAGTTCCACCATGTTCCAAGTCCCCTTCAAAATAGACAGCCCGATTGGATTCAATAACTCTAGTATATGAGAAGGACAATAGAACATAGAACCTCTTGAGCCAATATAATAGACAATGAAGAAACCACTAATGATTTCAGGATCAAGTTTCTTTAAATGTGGGTTATAAGGTCTCATTTCTACAACCTCAAACACTGAAATGCCTTAAAGTAGGCTGTTTGCTTGTCATAAACTCATATGGAGTATTCAACATAGATTTACTTGGCACATGATTCAATATGTAAGTAGCAGTCTTCAAGACATCTCCCCACAAGAATTTTGGAAGAGTAGAATGACTAAGCATACATCTCACCATATCCATAAGAGTACGATTTCACTTTTCTGCAACTTCATTTTGTTGCGGAGTGCTAGACATGGTGTACTATGTACCATTCTCTTTAACCTAATAATTCTAATAAATGTTATAAAAGCTCAGTAACTTCGGTATGAGTTATTTGTTAATTCGGGTATTCTTCTGGACTAGTTTGAGCCTAATTCTATAACACCGAATGTGAAAAATTAACAATTTTTTTTGCATAAACAACTAATATGATAGAAATACAACAACAACAACTAAACTTTTTCCTACTATGTGGGGTCGACTACATGCATCAAATGACAGCATTGTGCCCTATCATAAACCAAGTAACTGATATGATAGAAATAAATATAAAAAATTTATTTCCTAACTATAAACAGTTGATAAGAGTTGAAGTAAATTTTAGAGAATCAGATAAATTGATCTGATATTTTTAACGACGCTGAATAAAAGTTTAGAAGATCGATTGAACAGTTAAAGTAGTTCAGAAAATTATGAAATTTTATAAAAATGACAAGTAAGATATAAAAATATTTTGATATAAAATGCTAACTAAGATAAGTATCAGTAAGCATATTTACTTAATTCTTAAGTTTAACTTAATTTGAGACCGAGTAATAAAGCTTAACTGATAAATATTAACATATAAAAAATTATGAAAATATGAATACAAAGACTAAATTGAGTCTTAAAATTTTTCATAACACTTATGAATATTTGAAAAATTAGCTTTAGAAGATTAACGTGTGCGTAATAGATTCAGAAGTTTCAGCACAAAATTTTTAATCACTTTTTCCACACCCACACCGCCTTTGCTTTTCTCTCATCTTTATCATTTAATTTGACTTTCTTCTTTCACATTTGTGCTTCACATTTCACGGTAACAGCAGTAGAAAAAAAAAACAGGGGAAGGGACGGCCACAGAGAAAAGAAGAACAAGGAAGGAAAAATTCGGTGAAAAGGAAAAGGAAAATTTAAGGAATCAAGTTCTAACAAGTTAGGAACTTGTGTTAGGGGATTTCTATTTTTAACTTGCTCTTCCTTTCCATTGATTATGGATTTAATTTGTGACCCTTGTGCCTATATGTTACACGGCCAAACCAGAATTTAGAAAGAATTTCTTTGCTTCAATATGCTCATCCTTTTAATGTTTCTTGAGTTAAAATTGTGGTGTTAATTATGATTAAAAAAAATGGAATTTCTTGTGTTTTTGGTTGGAGGGTTAACGACCAAAACTTGAACTAAATGGTGCTCTTGTTGATTTTATGCTATTGATTATTGATTCTATACGATGAGAGTGATGTATGCTTAATAATAATTTTTATACATGAACGGTTTCCACACAAAGAATCAAGTGTGAACACTTGATATTCTATGTTTGTTGATGAAAGAAACTGTGTGTATGTTCCATAGTGGGAACACTTTGATTTTCTAAGAAATCGTGTGTATTCCAAAGTGTGAACACTTTGATTTTTTACATTAGTTGTTAAAAGTAGTGTAATTTTGATTTCAATTAAGTGTTCACACTAGAGAAATCGTGTGAACTCCATATATGATTTTTTAAGTGTTCACACTATAATTTTATATATTATTTATTAGTTAAGTTGACAAAGGAAAGATAGTTAGATGAAGAAATTAAAAAGTTGGTCATAAAAAAAAGGCTTGGCCATGATTTGTCTAAGACAAATTTGTGCTTGATATTGATCAAATGACGTACTAAAAGATTTATGGAGAAATCTCAGTATTTGAATTCTTTGTATTGTACTTTAATTTGAATTTTATAAAATTATAATATAATTTATATTAATTCATAAAAAAATCTAACACATAAGAGGTGCAAAGCACAACCATGCAATCCAAATCAAAATTAGTTAAAAAATGGTAGACCTTATTTTTAATTTTTTATCATCAAATGTATATTCTTTTCTCTTCCTCTCTCTCCTGAGTCGCTGCTGACATACGAGACGCATGGTCACTCACTCTCGCACACACTTCTACAGCTTCTACAAGGTCACTTAAGACTAAAGATGAAGAAACATGGCAATCAATTAACTCCAGTTCCAACAGTCATTCATCTGGTAATCAATCCTCTAAGTGGAATAACTGACCCCATCTAAACTAAACACTTCCAGAGTCCATTTATAAGTTGCATTAATCAATGCCGTGAAACCCATTCAACCCCATAAACTTTGATTAAACTTATACACATAAAAATTGTGATGCATGTCAAACTAGAGTGAAACTTTTAATATCTCTACAAATTTTTGGTCCTATTCCAATTCGATTATGATAAGTAGAGAGTCATAAAACGCAACTGAAACAAACATTTCTCTCACTCTAAGAAAGAGAGAATCAGCAAAATTACCAGCTAGAATTCAAATGTAAAGTGCAAAATTTAGAATTAAAGAGAGCGCAAACGGTTAGTAGCTAAGAGAGAGAGGGAGGACCGAAGAGAAAAAAATGAAAACAGGAGGGAAAGGGAATGTGTGAAGGCGTGACAAAAAAAAAATCAAAGTTAAAAATATTAACTTTAAATATCCTAATTTAATAATACAAAATTTCTCCATGATAGAAATAAGGTTTATCATTGATTGAGGAGACAAGTAATATCAATGTTCTAAAATGAGTACGTGGGTTTAAATCTTAAAAAAATTTATCATATGAAAATCACATAATTTTATATTTTTATAATTAAATAAAAATTAATCTTATAAATAATTTAAATTGATTAAAGTAAAAAAATAAAAAATAAAATGAAATAAGGTACAACGTACACTCCAATCACGTCGCTCATCCAAAGGTGGGGCCAAGTACCTGTCTCAAGGGTAAAACGCTATACATCCATGTCCAATTGCATCATGCATTTCAAGATGGCCGTAACACTTACAAAATAATTTTTTATTTTGTTGAAATTTTTGATTAATTTATTAAATAAGTATAAAAAGAACTATAATTTAGATAGAACTTAAAATATAAATATTAAAATAATATAAATCATCACTCTCAATCATGATTTACATTCATATTTTTTTATTTTTTATACAAAAATTGTGACTCTTAGTTATAATTTTTATGTTAATTTTAAAAAAATATAAAATACATAAAAATCTTGATCCTCAATTACAATTTTAATATAAAAAATAAAATAAATAATTTAAATATATGACTTGTATTATTTTAATAATTATTTTTAAATTATACCTATTTAATAAATTTTATTTCTAATAAATCAATCGAAAGATTTTTATAAAGGCTGTGGTCAAAATGTGTTTCCCTGTCTCAGTTACAGTACAATTTTCACAGAAACAGTTTTCAACCCAACATCACGGAAAAGGTATAACAATTCCCTCATTTCTTCATTTTCAATGGCAGTAACAATAATAATTAATTTTTTTTATTAAGTGAGGTTAGTTATATGAATTAAATAATATTATTATATTATATTTTAAATTAAATTTTTAGAAGATATTATTTAAATTTAAATTTTTTTAATTATTTTATTTATAATTTTTTTAATTTTTAATTTTTAATTATTAAATTATTATTTACTTTGATTTATTTTTTTACAAAAATTTCTAAAACTTTCTTTTTATATGTCTAAATTATCTAAAATAAATTTTCTTACTTTTTTTATAATAAACATTATTTTTATTTTTTTTTTAATATATTTATTTTTAATTTTATCTTATATTATATAATCACACATCCAACACAATTCCTCAATGACAGTAACACTTACAAATAAATTTTTTAATTTGTTGTGAAAGATTTTTATAAGAGTTTTGTTATATTTTTTAAAATATTTTTTTAATAATTTTTTATTACTAATAAAAAAGATATTAAATAAAAAATTAAATATAATTAATATTTTGAAAACATATAAAAATATTTAAGATTTTTTTTTATTTAATAATTAAAAAAATTATTAAAAAGATAAGTAAAAGGATTAATCATTTTTCTTTCTATAAAGGCTGTGGTCAAAATGTGTTTCCCTGTCTCAGTCACAGTACAATTTTCCACTGAAAGAATTTTCAACCCAACTTCACGGAAAATGTATAACAATTTCCTTATTTCCTCATTTTCAATGGCCGTAACACTTACAAATAAATTTTTTATTTTGTCGAGAAAGATTTGTATAAAGGCTGTGGTCAAAACGTGTTTCCCTGTCTCAGTCACAGTACAATTTTCCACTGAAAGAAATTTCAACACAACTTCACGGAAAAGGTATAACAATTTCCTCATTTACTAGCAACCCCGAAATTGCATGGAATTGAATTGAATATATTATATTATCGTCCCAACCACTCCCAAACCACATGACACGTCCAAGGATGATTTAAATTTCAGCCCTACGGACAGTCTCTTCATTTCCACACCTTTGTCATTTGTTCTAAAACACTTGTCCTTGCAGGCTTCAGAGCTGTAGTCTATACATTATACATCATCTTCAGCTTTTGCAATGGCTTGCAACAGCATCCAAAGCAGCTCTTCATCACAGATGATACGAAAATATGATGTGTTTGTGAGCTTCAGAGGTGACACCCGCAACAATTTCACTGATCATCTTTTTGCTGCTCTCCATAGAAAGGGCATTGTTACCTTCAGAGATGATACAAAGCTCAAAAAAGGGGAACCTATATCGCTTGACCTCCTACAAGCAATTGAAGGATCTCAGATTTTCATTGTCGTCTTCTCAAAGAACTACGCTTCCTCAACATGGTGCTTGCGAGAACTAGCAAAGATTGTCGATTGCATTGAAGTATCAAGAAAACGTGTTCTCCCTGTTTTCTATGATGTGGATCCATCTGAGGTGCGAAAACAGAGTGGGAATTATGAGAAATTCTTTGTGGAGCATGAAGAGAGATTCAAAGAAAATTTAGACATGATGGTGCAAGTTCAAAATTGGAGGGCAGCGCTGACACAAGTTGCCAATCTCTCTGGATGGGATGTACGGGATAAGTAAGTAATCTTCTCTATGTCTGTACAACAACTTGATAAAGCAAATGTAAGGTTTTTATGAAATATAATTAATTACGAATGCACTCTGTTATATCCTATGTATATTTGATTGTTTCATAGTGATTTGGAGTTCTCGAATTTACTTTACCTTTTCAAACTAGAGTTCAGAGAGAGTACTGTATTATCTGTTGAAGAGGTAACTTGCAAATCGGGTCAAAATTTACATGCTTACTGAAACGAGTTTTTAAAGAGTAAAAAAAATGCTCTGTTATCTTGTCCTGTATATGTACCTTTTGTTTTCTTGGAGGCTTTTTTAGGTGATGGTTTGGTGTTCCTGATTTTCTTTAAACTTTCAGGCCACAATATGCAGAGATTGAAAAGATTGTTGAAGAGATAATAAATATATTGGGTCACAAATTTTCAACTCTTCCAAATGATCTAGTTGGGTGGCAGTCTCCTGTAGAAGAATTAGAAAAGCTTTTACTTTTGGGTTCGGATGATATTCGAGTTGTAGGAATCTGTGGGATGGGTGGAATAGGAAAGACAACTCTTGCAACTGTTTTATACGACAGAATCTCTCATCAGTATGATGCTTGCTGTTTTATTGATGATGTAAGCAAAATTTATAAAGATTATGGTCCAATTGGTGCACAAAAGCAACTTCTTTGTCAAACTCTAAACGAAGATAACGTTCATATATGCAATCTTTCTAAGGCAGCTAATTTGATACAATGTAGGCTATGTCATATAAGAACCCTTATAGTTCTTGATAATGTTGATCATGTTGAACAACTGGAGAAATTAGCTGTGAATCGTGAATGGTTAGCTGTTGGGAGTACAATCATCATAATTTCTAGAGACAAGCATATCTTGAGAGAGTATGGAGTGGATGTAATTTACAACGTTCAACTCTTAAATGATGATAATGCTCTTCAATTATTTTGTAGAAAAGCTTTCAAATGTGATAATATTATGAGAGATTTTAGACAGTTGACATATGATGCTCTAAAATATGCTAAAGGCCATCCATTAGCAATTAAAGTATTGGGCTCATTTTTGTATGGTCGAGATGTTTCGGAGTGGAGAAGTGCATTAGCTAGAATGAGAGAAAATCCAAGGTCAGATATTATGGATGTGCTTCGAATTAGTTTTGATGGACTGGAGGAAATGGAAAAGGAAATGTTTCTAGATATTGCTTGTTTCTTTTACCAAAGCGGTGAGACATATGTGAAGAATGTTTTAGATTTTCGTGGATTTTATCCTGATATTGGTATAAGAGTTCTCATTGATAAATCACTCATAACATGTGAGAAGGGGACAATTAGTATGCATGATTTATTGAAAAAGCTGGGCAGGTGTATTGTTCGAGAAAAATCACCCAAAGAGCCGAGAAAGTGGAGCAGGTTGTGGAAATACAAGGATCTCCAGAATGTTATGTTAGACAATATGGTAAAATGGTTTTTGAAAATAAAATCATTGGTTACCATTTTTCTAGGATCTTTAAATAATTCAAAATATCTAACATTTTCTTTGTTCTTTGCAATGCTTTAGGTAGCAGAAAATCTTGAAGCTATAGTTCTGAAACAATATCCAGTCAAGATTCGAGAAAAGACAATGAGGGCTGATGCTCTATCAAAAATGAGTCACCTTAAATTGCTCATTCTTTGGAATGTGAAGTTTTCAGGATGCCTTGATTGTCTTTCCAATGAGTTAGGATATCTTTCTTGGGGTGAATATCCTTTCATGTGTTTGCCATCTAGTTTTCAGCCAGATAAACTTGTTGAATTGATCCTGCCTTACAGCAGCATCAAACAACTATGGGAAGGCACAAAGGTACTGCAAATTATTGTTCTTTTTCTATTTTGTTTTTCTTTAAATGAACTAATAAAAAGACAAATTATCTAATGTTCTTTCCCCCTTTTCTCTAGAGTTAATTAAAGAAGCAAATGAAAGCTTAATTGTGACTATTAATTTTATCTCCTTCTATTGCCCCTTCTCTGCAGCCTCTACACAATTTGATACGTATGGATCTCTCTCACTCCAAAAATCTTACTACGTTGCCGGATTTTAGGGAGATCCCAAATCTTGAGTGGCTAGATCTTGAAGGATGCATAAAACTTGTGCGAATCGATCCATCCATTGGTATTCTAAGAAAGCTTTCAAGATTGAAATTGAAAAACTGTAAAAATTTAGTCAGTATTCCCAACAACATATTTGGTCTTAGTTCCCTTGATTTTCTAAATCTCTCTGGCTGTTCAAAATTACTTAATAATCAGCTGTTAGAGAAACCAAGGCATGCAGAACATTTGGAGAAGCTTGATATAAATGAAAGTACTATCCAATGCCAATCAACATCCTCCATCTACAAACTTCTGATGTTGCCTTTCCATTTTTTCTATTCTAGAAGGCATGAAGATTCAGTTGGTTTATTGTTGCCTTCTTTGCCTCGTTTCCCATGTTTGCACTATCTGGACTTAAGTTTCTGTAATCTCCTTCAAATCCCTGATGCTATTGGATGGTTACATTGTTTAGAAACACTAAACATAGGGGGAAACCATTTTGTTACACTACCTTGTAGCATCAAGGAGCTTTCGAAACTTAGAGTGTTAAACTTGGAGCATTGCAAGCAGCTGAAATATTTGCCTGAGCTCCCATCGAGTACTGTCTTGCCAGTAAGAAGAGTAGCATTCTTTGGATTATATATTTTCAACTGCCCCAATTTGAGTGAGCTGGAACGCTGCCGTAGCATGGCTTTTACTTGGATGATACAAGCCCTTGAGGTGCCTACTCCATTCTTCCTTTCCCTATCTCTCTTTTTCTGTGTATGAAGTATGAACTAATACATTACTAATTTTTCTGGTACCAGGTGCACATGCAATCCTCTCTCCTCTTGTGTCAGATTGATATTGTTATTCCTGGAACTCAAATTCCAAGGTGGTTCAACAAACAAAATGTGGGTAGTTCAATAAGCATGGATCCATCTCCAATTATGCATGACAATAATTGGATTGGCGTTGCTTGCTGTGCAGCATTTGTGGCACATGTTGATCCAACTAATTTGGGTGACGGATGTGAAGAAGGAATTGGGTGCGGTTTTCAAATTAAAAAGTGCGGGACCTGGGTCCTTTTTCCGATACTTCTCAAGAAAGATCTAGTTACAGTTGAATCAGAACACCTGTTGCTACGCTATTTTAGTCGAGAAGAATTCATTGATTTTGTAAGTCATATAACAAAAGGAACACATGATGATCTTGATGGTATTGAATTGGCAACCACAATCAATCAGCCCCAAGGTTTGCATTTAGAGGTGAAGAATATCGGGTATCGTTGGGTATTTAAGGAGGATTTGGAGCAATTAAACCCAACAATGATGCACAGCGGAAATTCGTCAGTTCGGAAGCGCAAATTTTTAACAATTGATGATCAGCCACAACCATAATAATTGAGCTGATAAACAAAAAGCGTAGGAACTGCATTTCGGACACACTTCCATCAAATTTCCAAATTCAAATCCATTTGAGGTAAAACTTAAATCAGCAAAGCACTGATTGTTATAAATTTATAATCCATTCATAACTACTCTGTTTTTGAATCTTAAATTCATGCCCTTTGCAAGTTATTAGTTGGTGATATGCTGATTTTGTTTCTCTATTCTCTTTCCAGGCTACAGTCAATAGTAATTGAGAACATTGTTAAAGTGATAGTTGTAGACTTCAAGGGTAAAAAAGGTACAGAATCAACTTGGATATAGCTATCATAAAGTAGAAATTTTTAACAATGATCGATTGTTTAGTTGAAGTAATTGGAGGAGTCTAGCTCCTTGTATCAATTTATGAGTACGCTGTTCATTATTTGATTTACAATTTTTAAACAAAAGTGTGGAAAGGAAAGAAAGGCTAAAGTGCTTTAGTAATAGAAAAATGATAATCTCATATATCATTTGAGATAACTTGACAATCTATATCGTAAAAAAGAAGTTATAGTATAGATTGTTATTTGTTGATTTACAAGAAGTATATGAATATGATAACATGTGTGAGTGTCTTCTATCTCTATGGTACTCTGCTTAGCACACTCACCTTCTTCAGTGTTTGCTTATCCTATGATTTTCAACAAAATCTCCTATACCCTGCAAATGTTACCTAATCTCAAAGAATTATGAAAATGACTGAAATTAACATTTGTCTCAAATCAAAACACTACCGTGGACAACCAAAATATTCATCTCCAACTATCTGGAGCTAACACTTATTATGATGTGGGAACATATCTACTTGGACATGAAAACATCCTCAATTTCTAATAATGGACAGCAAAGTAAAACTAGACTTTGACCTTTTTTTTTGGCTTAGAAGACTTTGATAATTTAGAAATGTTTTATAAAGAACTTAAAGATGAGTCTGACAATAAATTGGGTAATAGACTTTTTTTTTTAAATGTTTATTTTTGTAGAAAAAGTCTTCCACGTCTTTTAGAGAAAGTCAGAAAGAATAACTATTCTTCTTTTTTTTTCCTTTTATATGATAAAGGTAGTATTAAAACAAAACTCGAAAGAGATAACAGTTTTCTTGCCTACACAAAATTGGAAATTAAGAAAATTTTAGGATTTCTCTCCCAGAAGATGTGCTATTCTTCTCATTGAAGACAGTTTAGGGTTGCTTTCCCTCATTTCGTTATTTCTTAGGGGCTTAGCCCCTCTTGCGCGTTAAAAAAATAATTTGTATAAATATTATCAAGAAAAAAATAATATCATACAAATAAAAATTTTACAAAATTCACCCAAAAAAAAAGGTTGTTATGGCAAGTTATGGGTTACATAAATATTATTAACTATTTAAATTAATATGGTTATGGTATATCTATACTAGATATATTTGAGAAACTATTAGAAGAAAAGTTCTATCACGTGTCAGTTTCTAGTAACTTTTTTTTTCCTCCAAAAGTTAAACTTTTCTATTCTCAAAAAGGTTCTCAATTTTTATTGAATTTTATTTAATGAATTTTATTTAATAAATAAATTTATTTGAATTCAAATAATTTTGAACATTTATTCCACATGCCATTTATTCCACACAACATTTGTCTCAAATCAAAACACTACCATGGCTCCAACTATCTGGAGCTAACACTTATTATTATGATGTGGAAACATAGCTACTTGGACATAAAATCATCCTCAATTTCTAATAATGGATAGCAAAGTAAAACTAGACTTTGACTTTTGTTTTTTTCGCTGATAAGATTTTGACAATTTAGAAATGTTTTATAAATAACTTAAAGATGAGTCTGACAATAAATTGGGTATTAGAACTTTTTAAAAAAATGTTTATTTTGTAAAAAAAGTCTTCCACGCCTTTTAGAGAAAGCTAGAAAGAATTGCTTTTTTTATTTTTTTCCTTTTATATGATAAAGGTAGTACTAAAATAAAATTCAAAAGAGAAAGTAGTTTTCTTGCCTACAAAAAAAAAAAAGAAATTAAGAAAGTTTTAGGACTTCTCTCCTAGAAGATGTGGTATTCTTCTCATGGAAGACAGTTTTGGGGTTGCTTTCTCTCATTTTGTTATTTCTTAGGGGCTTAGCCCCTCTTGTGCGTTAAAAAATAATTTGTATAAATATTATCACAAGAAAGAAAAATAATATCATACAAATAAAATTTTTACGGAATTCACCAAAAAAAGGTTGTTATGGCAAGTTATGGGTTACATAAACATTATTAACTATTTAAATTAATATAGATGTGGTATATCTATACTAGATATATTTGAGAAGCCATTATAAGAAAAGTTTTGACGAGTGTTAGTTTCTAATAGCTTTTTTTCCTTCTAAAAGTTAAACCTTTCTATTCTCAAAAAACTTCTGAATTTTTATTGAATTTTATTTAATAAATAAATTAATTTGAATTCAAATAATTTTGAACATTTATTCCACATGTCATTCATTCTCTTTCATCTATTCTCTATCATCTATTTTTTTAACTCGGATAGACCCTCATTATTATTGCCATTCAGTTTCAGTTTCAAACCCTCATTTCCTAGGAAGCATTACATTTACTTCCTTTCTCCCACGCTCATGTCTATTACCCTTCTCTTTCTTTTTTCTCTCGTGGTGACTCTGTGTTTCCTTTGCTTATTTCCTCTCTCTTAGATGGGATGCGTGATGCTACAACTCTTTCCCCATTCATTCTCTTTCATCTATTTTTTAACTCCTACCTACCTTGATTGTTATTTTAAATTTAATGGCCGATTCTCTTTCTTCTATTTTCTCTTCCCCTTTCCCCGATTCTCTCTCTTTCTCTTTCCTCCCATGGTGACTCTCTGCTTCCTTCGCTTATTCCCTAATCGCATGCGTATGTTATTTACGGGCTATTTGATGGTGTTCCAGTTGATTGGTTATGATTTTCGTGTTTGTGCTAGTTAGAGTTTAATGACAGCGGCTAGCCATACGAGCAGGTTCAAAACCCTAACTGTTTCTCTATAATTTCCTGCCAATAAATGGATTTCTGAATGCAAATGGTACCGGTCTCTTAAAGTTGTGTCTTATTTTCTCTATATTTTTTCTGCGTATATTTGATAATATTCCTTTCTCTGATTCCTTCCTATTTACTATCTTCTATGACTTTGCATATTGATCCTTTGGAGAAAATCACTCCAGTAAGGGAGTGTTGGAGGGTGAAGGTTCACATGGTCCGACTATGGTATCTTCCAGGTTTCAATAACCCTGAGACCATCAATACCATTGAGATGGTTTTCATGGACGAATTTGTAAGTTTTTTCCTCTTTCATTGTCATCCATTAATTTCTTAAATGTCTAATATCTAATTCATTTTATTTAAATGCAAGGTTGTACCATGCATGCTAATAATAACTTAATTTTTATATATTTTTCTTATAAAAAATAAGTCAAAGGTGGGTCTCATTGTCAAATAAACTTTGGAAGGAAGCAATTAAGAGGTGGTGAAACAATTGCACAAAACTATAAAAGAGAGATTGCGCCACACATTGCTAGGAAAAAAAGAAAGGAGATTGGGCCACAACAAGCAACATAGTGAGTGAAGCGTAAGGCATTGAGAAAATTGCAGAGAAGAGAAGAAGAAGAGCAGTATTAATAGAGAATATTAGTGAGATAATTTTGTTGTGTTTTAATTTTATTATGTCTTGTTAAATTCATTATAGTAAGGGATTATGAAATCTTGATTGGTTTGGTATTGTTATATTGAATTATTTTTATCCAATTTTAAGATTTAAAGTATATTGATTCTATTTTCCAATTAAATTATATGAATAAATTTTTATATGAGTTCAATTATGCTTTTCTTATACTTTGTAATTTATTTGTATTATTTGAATGTTGGTAGTAATTGTTGGATATCAATTATAATTTCTTTCTAGGGATACATTTGATGATTTGATAATTTACTATTAATTACAAAAAATTTATCATACACTTAATTATTAGTTTTTTCATTGATAAATTTTTTGTGAGCACATGCTTTGCAGCTAGATGTTCATGAGATAAATTATTTGGGTATAATAATTTGACATAGTTAATGTTAAAATTAATTTTGGTGGATTTTGAACCTTAATCATTTTTCATTTAGTTGAAACCCAATTTTGTTTACTTGTTTTCATTTAATTTGCTATTGGTTTTAATTTTGTTTGTTTTATTTTATCTTTACATCTTTGATTTTGTAATTCTTGTTCTAGACTAGGAAGAATTTTTTAATACTTAAAATTAACTCTAAATCTCTTAGATCGACCTCGTACTTGCTCAACTATGCTTCGATACGGCTCGTGCACTTGCAAGTATTTAAAGGATTTTTTTAAAAAAAGTCACAACACATGCATCTATGTGAAAAAGCTTTGATATACAAATTTAAGCCCCTTCTTTCTGAAGGGGAAGTTTATATAATTGCTTACTTTGGTGTTAGTTGATAAACCAGCAAAAATTCATATTTTTATTATTCAAAATCTTGGGTTTTCATCCTCTTTTAATTTTTTTGATTTAGTTTTGTTCTCAAGTCTTGTTATATTTTTAATATTTTAATTGTGTTCTTATTACGTGTTTTTGTTGTGTTTTGTTAGGTAATTACACATGGAGAAAATTGGATGCTTGAACAAGGAAGAAAAGAGAGAATTGCATTCAGACATCAGCGCCTGAGCGTTGGGCCACCATCGCTTGAGCGTGCGTTGCGTGTTGGAGTTTTCCCTTTAAGTGAACTAGCGCCTGAGCATTGGACAGTCAGCGCTTGAGCACAGGTTGCGAATACCACACCGTGATTTAAGTGACTCAGCGCCTGAGCGCTGGAAACTGAGTGCCTGAGCGCTAAACACGTAGCAGAACACGCTGGATTCTTTTTAAATAGAAAAGTTAAGCCAAATTGAACACGTTGAGACACTTGGATAGAACACAACAGCCGTCAAGAGGCACAAACCCTAATCTGGTGTGGGCGCAATTAGGCTTGAAGATTAGAGATTTTCTTCAACATTTTCACCTTTCTACAATGGAGTTTGACATATTCTTCCATTTGTGTTCTTCTTTTTCCATGTGTAACTATTTTTCCTTTGTTAGGGTGATGATGGATCTTGAACTATGATGATGTAACTTCTTTTATAGGTTTAATTTATATTTCTATTTCATGATTTATGTGTATCTCTATTCTTAATGTTTTTCTAAACCTGATCAATTTGGAAATGATCTTTTGGGTTAATATATGATTTGAAAAAATTTGCATGAACCTAGAACATGTGATAAACACCATAATTTCTGCAATCGCTAGGAATAGACGTTGTGAGTTATGTGGTCTTTCTTTTAATTCCTTTGTTCTTGATAATGTCTTTCTATTGGGGTTAGACTAAGGGATTAGTTAATTCCAAACAGTTTAAGATGATTAATATACCAATGGATTGAGTATTAATTAATTTTGGAAATTGACCATAAATCATTGAAATAGAACATAATTAAACCAATATTTGATTTTGTATTTAAAGAGTTCAAGTGAAGTTTGAACCCTAATGCTTTAATATCATTGTCTTTCACCCCTTTGATTTATTATTTTGTTTACTTATATTTCTTTTTAATTGAATTTGCAATAATTCTCTCTCTTATTGATAGCTTAAATAGTGTCAATTTGACGAATTTAGTAATTGATAACATAATCCTCATGGGACGATACTCTTACTTACTTTTTATTACTTTTGTGATTCGGTGCACTTGTCGATATCACAACAAGTTTTTGGCATCATTACCGAGGATTATTGTTATTAATATTAAATAGTAGTTGAAAAGACACTAATTTAAACATTTATTTTTCTTTATTTAATTTTATTTTTCTTTTGTTTAGTTTTAATTTTAATTTTAATTTTTGTTAAATTTTCTTTTTAATTTGTTTCTTTGTTTTCTTTTATTAGTCATTTATTTTTTATTTTTTATTTTAAAATTTTAATTTCTTTTCTTTATTTCACTCTAATTTGCTTGTTTGTTTGTTTATGCAAGATTCTTTAGAATCAGAAGAATTACTCTTTGATCCAGAGATAACAAGAATAGAAAGAGCAATCAGAGAAGAAAAAAAATTAAAGAAGAAAAGATGGCTGAAGCTAATGCACCGAGAAAATGTATTGTGGCTGACTATGCAACTCTATCTGCTGAGAATGTTTCAACCAGTATTGTGCGCCCTACTATTCAGACTAATTATTTTGAGATTAAACCAACTCTTTTACAGCTGGTGCAACAAAATCAGTTTGGAAGAGATCAGGCAAAAGATCCCAATTTGCATATTGCCAATTTCTTACACCTCCGTGACACTATCAAATATAATGGAGCTAGTGATGATGCCATACGATTACGACTTTTTTCATTTTCTTTGAGAAATAAAGCCAAGAGCTGGCTACAAGCCCAGCCTCAAGGAAGCATTGCTACTTGGGATGATCTGGTTAGTAAGTTCCTCACTTAGTATTTCCCTCCATCAATGTTTGTGAAGATAAGAAGTGAAATTACTTGCTTTACTCAAAAGCAGGGAAAATATCTTTATGAAGCATGGGAAAGATTTAAGGAGCTCCTTAGAAAATGTCCTCACCATGCTTTTGAGGTTTGGCAGCAGATACAGATCTTTTACAATGAGTTGAGTCATCCTACTAGAGCAATGGTCGATGCATCTGTAGGTGGGTCTATAAACACAAAAACTCTAGAGGAGGCCCAAGCATTATTTGAGATAATGGCCACTAATGAGTATCAGGTTTCTAGTGGAAGAGCTACAGTCAAACAGGGAATGTTGGAGCTTGGTGCTATTGATACTATACTTGCACAGAATCAGACTATGATGTAACACATTATCAACCTTACTAAGCAAGTTAGTAATTTACAGGTAAATGCAGTTAATCATCAAGGTCTGACTTGCGGTTTTTGTGGAGGCAACCATGTCAGTGGTCAATGTGAGGCAGGGAATTCAGGTGTCAACATTCTAGAGTAGGTGAACTATATGGGAAACCCTTCAAGGCCACAAGGTAATCCTTATTCTAGTACTTACAATCTAGGCTGGAGGAATCATCCCAATTTCTCTTAGAAGAATCAAGTTGTACCATTGAATGCTCAGCCCGAAGATAAGTCTCCTTTTGAGATTGCAATGGAGAAACTTTCTCTGCATACCTCTGTTTTTGTGCAACATACTTCAACTTTTATTGAGGAATTAAGAACTAATTTCAAGAATCATAAGGCTGCTAGTAGAAGTCTTGAGAATCAAATAGGGCAAATGGCAAAACAGCTTCAAGAAAGACTTCCAGGCAGTTTGCCAAGGGATACTGTGATAAATCCAAAGGAGCAATGTTATGCAATCACTTTGAGAAGTGACAAGACTTTAGAAGAACAAGTTAAAGAAGCACCTGATTCATCAGAAGCTGAAAAAATTGATGTTCCTATTGTGGATGTCTCAACTCCAGAGTGTTGTAATGAAAAAACTAAAAAGGAGCAAACAAAGTGACGAAGGAAGAAGAAGGAATGTGAGCAGAATATGATAATTGACCCTTCATTGTATGCTAGACTTCCGTTTCCTCAAAGGTTAAAGAAGGAAAACCAAGAGAGACAATTCTCCAAGTTCTTAGATGTCTTTAAAAAGTTATAAATTAACATTCCTTTTGCTGAGGCACTTGAGCAAATGCCCTTCTATGTAAAGTTCATGACAAATTTGCTCTTAAAAAAGAAGAAGTTAGAAGAAGATGAGATTGTAGCACTTACTGAGGAGTGCAGTGCCATTATCCAGAGGAAGCTTCCAACGAAGTTAAGGGATCCTAGAAGTTATAATATCCCTTGTACAATTGGGAAGTTGAGCATTGATAAGGCCTTATGTGATCTAGGTGCTAGCATTAATTTGATGTCATTGTCTATCTTGCGCAAGCTGAGAATTAATAAAGTTAAGCCTACAATGATTTCTCTTCAATTAGCAGATCAATCAAACAGACATCCGTATGGTATTGTGGAAGATTTACTAGTAAAGGTTGACAAATTTATTTTCTCGGTTGACTTTATGGTTTTGGATATAGATGAGGATGCTGATATCCCGCTAATTCTTAGAAGACCATTCCTAGCAACATCAGGAGCTTTAATTTATGCCTAGAGGAGAGCTTATTTTGAGGGTGGATGAAGATCAAGTGACTATAAATGTTTTTAATAAGTCTGCCCCAACATTAGATCTTCATGCCCTTGTCAATTACATTCAAGGTAAATTTTAAAAGGGGTTGGATGGTAAGATTTCTTCTTTGTCCATTATTATTTATTCTTGTACTTCCAAGATTGTTGATGAGAATGAGAAATGTCCTTCTCTGTCTGAGATTTCTGGTATAGAAAAAGGTCCTATCATCTCTCATAATTTGTTGCATAATGATCTGAAACTTTCTGACAACTTGAAACCTGATCTATCATTTATTAAAAAATTGAGACCTCCATGCCCTGATGAGATTTTGCATGTTAAGGTGTGTTTAGAACAATCAGGTTTAAGTCAAGTTCCAAATGACTGTGAGAATTACAAAGGCAGTGATCGAGTATAGAGGCAAAGATCTGACAAAAGAAAGCTATCATCGTGTTTCTCTTGCTTCAAGCCACCTTGATGAGTTAAAAGGGCAACATCAAGCTAATGACGTTAAACAAGTACTTTTTGGCAGGCAACCCAAATTTTCTCTATTTTTCTCTTTTATTTTTATTTTTGTTTTTATTTTGTTATTTCTTATTTTTCTGTTTTTGTTTTGAAGGTAATGTTGAGTTAGCTTAAGTGCCTCCCTAAGTTCAGAGCCTTTGTGGGGGGATTTATATAGCTATCGGCCACCAAAAAGTTTTTTCTTCTCTTTCCTTTAGCTTTTAATTTTCACATTTATTTATTTGTCTTTTTATTTTATTTTTGTTTTCATCACCCTATTGTATTTTGAGTCATTAACTATACATGCCAGTGTGTTGAATTGAATATCCAATGATTGTTTGAATTGTCGATTGATCTGATTTCTTGGGATATCATATGAGAATCCATGAGTTGCATTTATCTATATTATTTCAATTGTGTATGGATGTTCTTCCCATCTTTATATTTGATAGACCTTGGAATTTAATTGTATGCCAAGCTTAGAGAAAGTTTATGAGAATGCATGTGTGTGGATGATTTGCATTTAGAAGTTGTTTGATTCTCTCTTGAGGTGAAATCCTAGGCAATGCATGATTAAGGAAATGATAAGGGCCTTCTTTGGACTGTTTGAGCCTTTCAAGTCAACCTGTGACACAGTATATCATTTGGTCCCTTTTGCAGCCTTGTTATTGTTTGACCTTTATTTCTTTTCTTTTTCTCACATTTTCCTTTCCCCATACCCACATGAAAAAAAAAATTCTCTCTTACATGACCTTTGTTGAGTGCATATCTTGTATTATTTTATTATTCAAGTCTTTGTTATTTTTGTGCATAAAGTTTTGCGGAGCTGAAAAAAATTTCATGAAAAAAAGAAGAAGAGAAAGTTCACCCAAAGTATTACAAAGAACTAAGTTTGGGGGTGGAGATTGTTGATTTAAAAAAAACTGTGAATAAAGTGTTGATTTTTATGCTCTGTTTTGCACTTGTTCTATATTCTGTGGCTTGAATTATGAAATTTGCTTGATTTTGTATCTCAATTTTTGTTTTCATTATCTTACCTTTTCTTTCTTAACCCATACCATTGGCCTTACATTATAAGCTTTTTAAAGTCCCTTTTGATCCTTAGTTATGTGTTGTTTACATTAGTGGAGAGAGAGATGAAAAATAATCCTATGAATGTGGGTTTGATGTGCATTTGTAATTTTATAAACTTATCTGAGCTTGTACTTTATGAGAGATTGTGTCTTTCATTCATGTTTTTGGGAAGTCATTTATGCATAAGAGTTGCATGTGAGAGACAATGTGACAATTGGATTGTTCATGTGTGACACTTTGAAATTAGATTGTGAAGCAGTTTATGAGGATATGAATGATTTTTAATACCCGGTATTGCCTTGTTTGAGTTTGTTTTGAGTTTTAGTTTGTTTTATTTTGTTTTATTTTGTTTTGTTTTTCTTTTACTTGAGGACAAGCAAAAGCTTAAGTTTGGGAAGTAATGAACCTGCAAAAATTCATATTTTTATAGTTCAAAATCTTGGGTTTTCATTCTCTTTTAATCTTTTTGATTTAGTTTTATTCTCAAGTCTTGTTATATTTTTAGTATCTTAATTGTGTTCTTATTATGATTTTTATTGTATTTTATTAAGTAATTACACATGGAGAAGATTGGATGCTTAAACAAGGAAGAAAATAGAGCATTACATCCAGACACTAGCACTTGAGCACTGGGCCACCACCGCTTGAGCGCGCGTTGTGCGTTGGAGTTTTCCCTTTAAGTGAACTAGCGCTTGAGCATTGGACATTCAACGCTTGAGCGCTGGTTGTGAATATCACACCATGATTTAAGTGACTCAGTGCCTAAGCGCTGGAAATTGAGCGTCTGAGAGCTGGAAACTGAGCGCTTGAGCGCTGAACGCGTAATAAAACACGTTGAATTCTTTTTAAATAGAAAAGTTATGCCAAATTGAACACGTGGAGACACTTGGTTAGAACGCAGCAGCCATCAAGAGGCACAAATCCTAATGTGGTGTGGGTGCAATGAGGCTTGAAGATTAGGGATTTGCTTCAACATTTCCACCTTTCTACAATGAAATTTGTCATATTCTTCCCTTTGTGTCCTTCTTTTTCCATGTGTAACTAATTTTCCTTTGTTAGGGTGATGATAGATCTTGAACTATGATGATGTAACTTCTTTTATGAGTTTAATTTATATATCTATTCCATGATTTACATGTTTATCTCTATTCTTAATGCTTTTCTAAACCTGATCAATTTGTAAATGATCTTTTGGGTTAATGTATGATTTGAAAAAATTTGCATGAACCTAGAACATGTGATAAATATCATAATTTCTGCAATCACTAGGAATAGACATTGTGGGTTATGTGGTCTTTCTTTTAATTCTTTTTTTTCTTGATAATGCCTTTCTATTTGGGGTTAGAACAAGGGATTAGTTAATTTTAAATAGTGTAAGATGATTAATATACTAAGGGATTAAGTATTAACTAATTTTGGGAATTGACTATAAATTATTGAAATAGAACATAATTAAACCAATATTTGATTTTACATTTAAAGAGTTCAAGTGAAGTCTGAACCCTAACGCTTTAATATCATCGTCTTTCACCCCTTTGATTTATTGTTTTGTTTACTTATATTTCTTTTTAATTGAATTTGTAATAATTATCTCTTATTGATAGCTTAAATAGTATCAATTTGACAAATTTAGTAATTGATAACATAATTATCGTGAGATGACACTCTTACTCACTTTTTATTACTTTTGCGATTCGGCGCATTTACCGATATCACAACATTGGTGGTAACTTTGGGTACTTCCGAACTACAAGACATGAATATTGTTTAAATTTTCAATTGAGAACTACTGTAAGACCATCTGAAAGTGAAGTGATCCTTTTTTATGGTTGTAAGCTGGTTCCATTTGATGAGATTTTTCAGAGTGATGGATAGTTTCCCTTTTTAGTTGGTAATTGTAAGTCCAATAATTTTATAACATGTTCTTAGTTATATTGTGTCCAGTATGGTTTTAATTGCTTTTTTTTTGGCAGATGTAATATGCATGCTAACAGCTGTTGGTATTGAAAATGAATATGACAAAGATGGAAAGAAGATGAAGATGATAGTCATTGAGCTTGACATTGATAGGTCATGCCCTTTTCTTACCCCTTTTATGCAATTTAGATATTTGTTGTATCAGTTTTGTTCCTTGCATGATATTGAATGTCATCCTGACTGCCTAATTAAAGTAATGTTCATACTTAATTTTTTCATGCACTAAGTTTTTTAAGTTTTCTGCAATTTATATACTTCATACTTTGTTACTATTTTCTTCCTTGCTTGTTTCATATATCTTGAACCATATTTTTGTGATTTTGATTACTTACTTAAACCAATGAGCTTGACGTTGACAGGAGATGTCCTTTTCTTACCACTTTTCTACAATTTAGATACTTGTTGTATCAGTTTTGTTCCTTGCATGTTTCATGTATCCTTTACCCAGTAATGTTTGATTAAGTTATTTTGTGTTATCTAATTAGTATACTATGATCTTTTATGATTTTTAATGTAATTTTTTTCTTATTTTGGAAAATGTCTTACTTACTGACTGATATAGCTTATATGATATTGAATGTCATCCTTACTACCTAATTAAAGCAAAGTTCATTACTTATTTTTATGTGCATTAAGTTTTTTAAGTTTTCTACAATTTATATACTTAATACTTTGTTGTTATAGTTTTCTTCCTTGCATGTTTCTTATATCTTAAACCAGGTTTTTGTGATTCTGAATGCCTATTTAAACCAATGTTCATAACTTATTTTTATGTGCACTCAATTTTTAAAGTTTTTTTTGCAATATATATACTTGATACTTTGCTTTATTAGTTTTGTTCCCTGCATGTTGCATGTATCCTTTACCAAATAATGTTTGATTAACTGGATTTGTGTTATCTAATTAGTATACTATGATCTATTAGGATTTTTAATGTGATTCTTTTTTTTTTGGGAAATTTGTGCCTAACAAACTGATATGACTTATATGATATTGAATATGATCTTGATTGCCTATTTAAACCAATGTTCATTACTTATTTTTAGTTGCACTATGTTTTTTAAGTTTTATACAATTTATATATTTGATACTTTGCTGTTAGAGTTTTGTTCCTTGCATATTTCATATATCTTGAGCTAGATTTCTGTTATCCTATTAGTATACCTGATACTTGAACCAGATTTCGTATACTTGATACTGATTTAGATACTTGTTGTTATCTTACCCCTTTTCTACAATTTAAATACTTATTGTATTAGTTTTGATCCTTGCATGTTTCATCTATCTTTTACCCAATAATGTTTGATTAAGTTGATTTCTATTATCTAATTAGTATACTATAATCTTTTATGATTTTTAATGTGATTTATTTTTCTTATTTTAGAAAATGGCTTGCTTACTGACTGATAAGATATTGAATGTCATCCTGACTACCTAATTGAAGCAATGTTCATTACTTATTTTTACGTGCACTAAGTTTTTTAAGTTTTTTGCAATTTATATACTTAATACTTTGCTGTTACAATTTTCTTCCTTGCATTTTCCTTATATCCTGAATTAGATTTTTGTGATTTTGACTACCTATTTGAACCAATGTTCATTACTTATTTTTATGTGCACTTAGGTTTTGAAGTTTTTTGCAATATATATACTTGATACTTTGCTCTATCAGTTTTGTTCCTTGCATGTTCCATGTATATTTTACCAAATAATGTTTGATTAATTGGATTTGTGTTATCAAATTAGTATACTATGATCTTAGGGTTTTTAATGTGATTCTTTTTCTTTTTCTTTTGGGAAATTTGTGCCTAACTAATTGATATGACTTATATAATATTAAATATGATCCTGACTGTCAATTTTAACTAATGTTCATTACTTATTTTTAGTTGCACTATGTTTTTAAAGTTTTCTATAATTTATATACTTAATACTTTGCTGTTAGAGTTTTGTTCCTTGTATGTTTCATATATCCTAACCAGATTTCTGTTAGGTAATTAGTCTACTTGATACTTGAACCAGATTTCATATACTTGATACTAATATAGATACTTGCTATTCTGTTATCTTACCCCCTTTTCTACAATGTAGATACTTGCTATATCAATTTTGTTCCTTACATGTTTCGTATATCTTTTACCTAATAATGTTTGATTAAGTTGATTCGTGTTATCTAATTAGTATACTATAGTCTTTTATGATTTTTAATGTGATTTATTTTTCTTATTTTGGAAAATGGCTTGCTTACTAACTGATATGACTGATATGATATTAAATATCATCTTGACTGCCTCATTAAAGCAATATTCATTACTTATTTTTACGAGCACTAATTTTTTTAAGTTTTCTACAATTTATATACTATGAAAATAAGTTTGCCCCAAATGGTTTTATATGTTAAGTTTTGATGATGACAAATAAAAGACAAAAAGAATATCTTGCTTATATTCTTTGTTGCATCATATATAAAGCATATCTATTAATAATTGATAAATATCTTATTTGGATGTGTATATGAAAGTCTTATATGCATGTTAAACTAATTAGAGTTATACATTTATGAATCATGCATATAAAGATATTGAATTATGATTTTGGACTAACTATGCTTGTTTAAGTGACCAATACTTTGTAGGATAATCCAAGTACCAAGAGTGAGCATTGCAACAAGAAAGCAAAAGATCTCAATTAAGCTCAACACAAGGAGAATGTGAATGCCTAAGCTCAACACAAGGAGAATGTGAATGCCTATTTCATGAAGGTATTGATAAACATCAAAGTCATGTCAAAGACCAAGTCCAAAGGAAGATTAAATGGTATAACTTATAGGACTTAGTGTCTTTATATAAGAAGCCTTATGGATATCTCAAATATATTTTTACAAATGGTTTTCCTATGCTAAAATACCCAACAAACAAGTTTTGAAAAGTTATTTATGGTGGTAGTTCAAATTTATGAAAAATAGCCAAGTTTGAGTTTTGCAAAACTGACCTTTGGTTACTCTTTTAATCATATCTTTCAAAATACTTTGAGTTTTGTTTTGAAACTTCTTTCATTTGAAAATAGACTCAAAGATCTTTCCAATGACTGGTCATTTGCTTTAAACAGATAAGAAATGAAGAAGTTATGACTATTTAAAGTCAGTTTTCAAAATTTGAGTGGTTTATTCGAATAAAGCATATGTTATTCGAATAACACACCTCAAAAATCATACCAGACTGAGTTTTTAATGGTTTATTTGAATAACCAAAGGGTTATTTGAATAACATGACCCTAAAAACGTTACTGAATGTGTTTTTAACATTTTATTCGAATAACTAAATGTTCGAATAACCAAATGTTTATTTGAATAAAAGGACCTCCAGAAAGGTTTCTCTCAAATGAGTTATTCGAATAACTCAGTAGTTATTCGAATAATCCTAGTTTTTCAGAACTCTGTTTGTTAAATAGTTATTCGAATAAACTTAAGGTTATTCGAATAACCCATGTCAGATTGCTTTTTACGATAGTTTTGTGAACAATATTTTTCGAATAATGGTTTATACTATTCGAATAACCACAGGCTTTTATGAATACTGATATGGAAACTAACAGACATATTTTCATATTAATCACGGAATTAATTCTTACAACGACTATTTTTCTATCTGGCTCTATAAATAGAGACCGTGGGTCTCATCCAAAAATAGCTCAGCTATCTGTTTAATTTGCGCTTGCTCTGAAAAATGTGATTTATATTTTACGCCTATTTTCTGTGCTCTTTTTGCTGAAACTTTGAGATATCCTTAGAGAGCTTCATAGAACTTCAATTTGTATATTTTGGTTTGAGTGAGTGTTTCTCTTCATCTATATTTCTATTCTTCTATATTGAGGGTGAGGTATCTTTCAAGATTTATATAAGGGTGAGGTATCCCTTCAAGGTTTGTATAAGGGTGAGGTATCCCTGCGGGCTGAGACTTTAGTACAATGGTACAGTTTCCCTGTGTGTGAAAAGTGCTCTTTTATGTAACGGCAGCAAGCACCTATTGAAGCTTGTACATATAGTGAAAAATCTCAAACTGTGTTTCGGGGACTGGACATAGACCACAAGTGGTTGGTGGTCGAACCAAGATAAATATCGTGCCTGCTCTTCTTCTCTTTATCTCTTTATTTTATGTAATTTATATTATTACACATTTATTTATTTGCTATTCTTAAAGTTTTTATTCTTTATCTCGTAATTCTTTCTCTTTTATTTAATAGCTTAAATATTTGTGTTTATTTTTAAGAACTTTTGTGAAAAGTTTTTAATACTCAATTCACCCCCCTCTTGGGTAATGGTTGCCATGACTAACAAGTGGTATCAGAGCTTCGTGCTCTGGTGAAAGCTTAACCACTTAGAGTTAAAGATCCTTGCTTGTTGGCAACCTTGAAAGTTTTTCAAAATGGAAGGTTTTGAAATTGATAAACCACCATTCTTTGATGGTGTGCATTTTGTTTATTGGAAAGTTAGAATAGAGTTTTATATGCAATCAATTGATTTAGATTTGTGGGATGTTGTGCAAAATGGATTTATTTACAAATCAAAACAAACGTGGAATAGTTTTGACAAAAAATGTTTTTCTTTGAACATTAGAGCTATGCAAATTTTGAGAAGTAGTTTGAATGATGATGCTTATGCTAAAATTAAAAATTGCTCTAGTGCTAAAGATATATGGGATGCTCTTGATGCTATCTATCTTGCTAACAATGATTTTATGCATAAAGTTGTATATAGAAAGCAAGAAGAGCAAACGCCATTGAAGGAAGCTTGTTATGAAAAATATCCTCAAAGAGATGCTCAAACTATTGAAGGGAGTCAAATGCCTCTTGGTGACAATGGTGCTCAATTTGAAGAAGAGGCAAAGTAAAATAGAATTGATGAGGAAGAATGTGACTCTCTTAAAGAGGCAAGTACCCTACAAATTGAAACTACTTCCTATATGGTTAAAAAGGACTTTGAGGTAAATAATTCTAAACTATATTATAGTCCTTCCTATGATGTGTTACAATGTGCATATAATGAATTGTATGATGATTTATTAAATTTAGAAAAGAAAAATTTATCGTGTTTGAAAAATATTTCCTTTATTGAAAATGAAATTAAAACTTTGAAAAATATTTTTCTTGATGAGGAAATGTCTTTAAAATGTAAAACTTCAACTTCTTATAAAAAGTGCATTGATTTAGAAAATCAAGTTAAGAGCTTATATTCTGAATTTGCCAAAGCTAATGATTGTAATTGCTTAAATTCTATACTTGTTAATAAGAATAAAATTAGTGTTATTCCATGTGAAAATTCAAGTAAGGCTTATGGCAAAAATAATTTAGAATATAAAAATAACAAAAGGCTTAAGTTTTTTAAAAATGATATTCAAATGATCAAGCTATCATTAAATTCAATTGTTTGTAATTTTTGTGATCATCTAGGACATATTTCTCATTTATGCAATTACAGAAGAAATTCTTATATGAGAAATTGTATGGTATGGGTTCCTAAAAATCCTAAAGGCCCTAATACTAATCTTCAAGGACCCAAAATGAAGTGGGTACCAAAATATCCTCCTAGTATTTTAATTATGTAGAATATTTCTCAAAAGGATGGACAAATTGGTCAAAATAAAGAGGAATCATCAAGGAAAATGCTTCCAAAGCCTAATGGTAGAAACTTTGGTCAAAGAAGGAAGATGGCTTCAACCAAAGCTTCTCAAGTACAAAATGTAGAACTTGCAAAGTTCAAGACTCCAAGAGGGAAGCAATGGATAAGAAAAAGTATTTTCTCGATTACTAAGGCCAAGGTATCAACAGTTTTTACCTCTCATGAGCATTTACATGCAAAGTCAATAAAGTTGAGGTATATTTCTTGTAGGCCTTAATTGATTAATAGAATCATGTGTACTTGATAAATTTTGAATATTATACTTAACACATGATTATGTTCGTTTTTATTAATTTGTTATATATATCTTGGTACATAAGGCTCTATAATGCCTAGGTATGTTTGCTATGCTTTAAAATTATCTATATATCATGAAAGTAAGCATGTCATCAACTATGTACTTATTGGTAATTGATTATTTAATTTATTGTGCTCAATTTACATATTATGAAAAAATTGATCTTTATGATAACATAATAAATTAATATTCAAAAACTAACACACAAGGACCCAAGAAAATTTGGGTACCAAAAGTCAAAAATTGAAGTGTGTTGTAGGTGTGCTTGAAGGCCAAGAAGTGACATTGACATCTTGAAAATGGCTGCTCCAAGTACAAAGATTAAAAATAATTTCAAGCTCTTTTCCTCGTTTCCAAGAAGCCTGGACTTGTAAATTTCGGATAAGTGAAAATTTTTATTATACTTTTCTAGCCTTATAATTTGAAAATATTTCTATATGTTAATATGCTAGATAAAATATACTTCTTGTTTAATAATATCCTTGAACTTGAGTTTTTGATCAATCCAATATATGATTGCATGTTTTATTGTTGAATATTATCTCTCTTTAAATCACACATATATATATATATATATGCTTTGAATTCTTGAACGTATGCATCTGTGTTTCCTTGTTAGTTTTATAAGGTTTTTATTCGAATAAACTGGTTCCTATGTTCAAACCTGTGTGTATCATGCGCTTTGTCTATTCGAATAAATCAGCTTTTATTCGAATAAACTGAAGCTTGTTTTATCAGTCTCTTACGTTTGATCTCTGTCTATTCGAATAAACCTTAGGCTATTCGAATAACCAGAGACTTGGCTTATCAGTATTGATTATTTGTTTTTCTGTCTATTCGAATAACTTCCAGGTTATTCGAATAAAACCTGTTAAAGTGGCCAAAATGTTTGGCCATCGCAGATCCTCTATTCGAATAGGATCTTCTTCTTATTCGAATAAACTCATTTTTTTTAAAGGTTCTGCTAAGTTTCGTTAATATATGTTGAACTCTTTTTTAGACTGAAAATGCAAATTCTTTATCAAATGTAATTGATTATTCTTTTGATAAATATATGTAATTGGCTAAATTGATCAATGAAATATCTTTTGCTCTTGTTTGTTATTTTATTATTTTGAATGCTTATTTGCATACAAGTTTGGCATAACAACTAACCTCTATGGATCTAAAATTGATGGATATCAAAGAAAATTCTTTGAATTGTATTGTAGGGTGATAACTACCTCAAGCAAGCATTTAAATGAAATAAATTCAACTTGGGGATAGTAAAGTTTAAAAGGACTCAACTTTTAAAAGGAGTGCAAAAATTTCTATTCCCTCATGAAAGCTTGAAGCTTGGAAGTTGGTGGAAGTTGGAGTCACCTACAAAGAGTACACTTTTGGTGATATAAATCTATTATCCTTATTTATGCTTTAAATTTGATATCATATGATATTTGGAGAAGTAGAAAATTGTGTTATACCTTTATATGCCTAACATGATCACTGTTTGCCCCAAAATGCTTATATAAGTTTTGATGTTGATCATGTATTTCTTGATAAACTTGAATCATGCCTTCAAATGCTTAAACTATTTTTTTTTTATTCAAGTTCATATGTACTTCATACATTCTTGTTAAAGCTAATATTGCATGGTTGATAATGTGATACATGCTTTAAATTATATATCAACCTAATTTATGCTTGTAAATGAGATTAAATGATATTTGATGCTAACCTATGTTTTAGAGGACTTTTAAAGTTAGCTTTGCAAGTCTCTCTATGTATTTCAAATATAGCCATCAGATTTTTTTTACATACAAGCATATGTGGATAAATGAGAAAAGCTGAATGGAATTCAAATGAAGAGGAAGATAAAGAAGACTTTCTTCTAGTGCAATGGAATGTAGAATTCAAAGGAAGAAAGCTCAAAGTTAAAGGACCAATAAAGAAGGAGCATCACTCTTTATCTAACTCAATAGTATCTCTATCCCTTAGCTTTTGTGGTATTCTATATGGTATGGATTAGATGATACTTGTTGAAAAATTGATCTTAAATGATTATATGCTTTCTTTACATGAGAAGTATGCTTAGTATTGACAAAGTGCCTAATTGGATATTAACTTACTATTTTGTCATTGCATTTAGGGTAAATGATATTAGTTCTATACATGCTTTGATCCCTATAGCATATTTCATCAATGAGATGTACTTATGTTCTTTTAACTTGAATTGATCTGTCTTAATGAATATATTTTTTTTAATATAAAATATTTCTACCCCTCTAAAATGCTTTTGAAAATATAATGTGCTCTTATAAAATTCTTTTTGAAAGGGGGAGAAGTTTTAAAATGGCTTTTTTGTTTGAAGAATTAAGAAGATGTATATTTGCCTTGCTTTTCTTTAAGGTGATATGCTTACATGGTCTTCGCATACATATTTTCTTTATCTATTATTTTTGATAATATGCATATTTTGAGAGGGAGCCTAGCTCTGAAGTTGTTTATATCTCTTGCCTTACATCTTTATTTGATTACATAAAGTGTTTTATTACTATCATATGCTAAATGTTGAGATACAAAAATATGACAAGCATTGCATGAATAATCTTCTATATCTTGAAAGCATTTTTATTTCATCTCTCTTTGAATCATGAGTTTTATCTATAAGGGGAGAGAATATTATTATATTTCCTTCCTAAGCCTTTTTGTTGATGTCAAATAGGGAGAGAGAAAATTAGAAAGAAAAATATGTTCTTGTGTTTAATTGCTTGATACGCTTACATAAATATCAATTCTTATATATTGTTCAATATATTTTTCTTTGGTGATTTGTCATCATAAAAAAGGGGGAGATTGTGGAAATAAGTTTGCCCCAAATGGTTTTATATGTTAAGTTTTGATGATGACAAATACAAGACAAAAAGAATATCTTGCTTATATTCTTTGTTGCATCATATATAAAGCATATCTATTAATAATTGATAAATATCTTATTTGGATGTGTATATGAAAGTCTTATATGCATGTTAAACTAATTAGAGTTATACATTTATGAATCATGCATATAAAGATATTGAATTATGATTTTGGACTAACTATGCTTGTTTAAGTGAGCAATACTTTGTAGGATAGTCCAAGTACCAAGAGTGAGCATTGCAACAAGAAAGTAAAATATCTCAATTAAGCTCAACACAAGGAGAATGTGAATGCCTAAGCTCAACACAAGGAGAATGTGAATGCCTATTTCATGAAGGTATTGATAAACATCAAAGTCATGTCAAAGACCAAGTCCAAAGGAAGATTAAATGGTATAACTTATAGGACTTAACGTCTTTATGTAAGAAGCCTTATGGATATCTCAAATATGTTTTTACAAATGGTTTTCCTATGCTAAAATACCCAACAAATAAGTTTTGAAAAGTTATTTATGGTGGTAGTTCAAATTTATGAAAAATAGCCAAGTTTGAGTTTTACAAAACTGACATTTGGTTACTCTTTTAATCATATCTTTCAAAATACTGAGTTTTGTTTTAAAACTTCTTTCATTTGAAAATAGACTCAAAGATCTTTCCAATGACTGGTCATTTGCTTTAAACAGATAAGAAATGAAGAAGTTATGACTATTTAAAATCAGTTTTCAAAATCTGAGTGATTTATTCGAATAAAGCATATGTTATTCGAATAACACACCTCAAAAATCATACCAGACTGAGTTTTTAATGGTTTATTCGAATAACCAAATGGTTATTCGAATAACATGACCCTGAAAACATTACTGAATGTGTTTTTAACATTTTATTCGAATAACTAAACGTTTATTCAAATAACCAAATGTTTATTCGAATAAAAGGACCTCCAGAAAGGTTTCTCTCAAATGAGTTATTCGAATAACTCAGTAGTTATTCGAATAATCCTAGTTTTTCAGAACTCTGTTTGTTAAAGAGTTATTCGAATAAACTTAAGGTTATTTGAATAACCCATGTCAGATTGCTTTTTACGATGGTTTTGTGAACAGTGTTATTCGGATAATGGTTTATGCTATTCGAATAACCACGGACTTTTACGAATACTGATATGGAAACTAACGGACATATTTTCATATTAATCACGGAATTAATTCTTACAACGACTATTTTTCTATCTGGCTCTATAAATAGAGACCGTGGGTCTCATCCAAAAATAGCCCAACTATCTGTTTAATTTACGCTTGCTCTGAAAAATATGATTTATATTTTACGCCTATTTTCTGTGCTCTTTTTGCTGAAACTTTGAGATATCCTTAGAGAGCTTCATAGAACTTCAATTTGTATATTTTGCTCTGAGTGAGAGTTTTTCTTCATCTATATTTCTATTCTTCTATATTGAGGGTGAGGTATCCTTCAAGATTTGTATAAGGGTGAGGTATCCCTTCAAGGTTTGTATAAGGGTGAGATGTCCCTGCGGGCTGAGACTTTAGCACAAGGGTAGAGTTTCCCTGTGTGTGAAAAGTGCTCTTTTATGTAACGGTAGCAAGCACCTATTGAAGCTTGTACATATAGTGAAAAATCTCGAACTGTGTTTCGGGGACTGGACGTAGACCACAAGTGGTTGGTGGTCGAACCAGAATAAATATCGTGTCTGCTCTTCTTCTCTTTATCTCTTTATTTTATGCAATTTATATTATTGCACATTTATTTATTTGCTGTTCTTAAAGTTTTTATTCTTCATCTCGCAATTCTTTCTCTTTTATTTAATAGCTTAAATATTTGTGTTTATTTTTAAGAACTTTTGTGAAAAGTTTTTAATACCCAATTCACCCCCCTCTTGGGTAATGGTTGCCATGACTAACATATACTTCATACTTTGCTATTATTGTTTTCTTCCTTGCATGTTTCATATACCTTGAAGCAGATTTTTGTAATTTTGATTGCCTATTTATACCAATGTGCATGATGTTGACAGGCTATGTACCTTTCTTACCTTTTCTCTACAATTTAGATACTTGTTCGTTTTAGTTTTTTTCCTTACATGTTTCAAATATATCCTTTACCTAATAATGTTTGATTAAGTTATTTTGTGTTATCTAATTAGTGTACTATGATCTTTTATTATTTTTAATGTCATTTTTTTCTTATTTTGGAAAATGTTTTGCTTATTGACTGATATGTCTTATATGATATTAAATGTCATCCTGACTGCCTAATTAAAGCAATGTTCATTACTTATTTTTATGTGAACTAAGTTTTCTAAGTTTTTTGCAATTTATATACTTAATACTTTGCTGTTACAGTTTTCTTCCTTAAATTTTTCTTATATCCTGAATCATATTTTTATGATTATGATTGCCTATTTAAACCAATGTTCATTACTTATTTTTATGTGCACTCAGTTTTTAAAGTTTTCTGAAATATATATACTTGATAATTTGCTCTATCAGTTTTGTTCTGTGCATGTTCCATGTTTCCTTTACCAAATAATGTTTGATTAATTGGATTTGTGTTATCTAATTAGTATACTATGATTTTTTAGGATTTTTATGTGATTCTTTTTTTTTTTTGAAAATTTGTGCCTAACTAACTTATATGGCTTATATGATATTGAATATGATCCTAACTACTTATTTTAATTAATGTTCATGATTTATTTTTAACTACAATAAGATTTTAAAGTTTTCTAGAGTTTATATACTTGATACATTGTTGTAACTAGATTTGTGTTATCGAATTAGTATACTATGATCTTTTAGGATTTTTAATGTGATTCTTTCTTCTTAATTTACAAAATTGATTACTTACTAACTGATATGACTTATATGATATTGAACGTAATTCTGACTGCTTATTTAAACTAATGTTTATTACTTATTTTTAGGTGCACTATTTTTTAAGTTTTCTACAATTTATATACTTCTTACTTTGTTGTTATAGTTTTCTTCCTTGCATGTTTTATATTTCTTGAACTAGATTTGTCTTATCTAATTAGTATAGTATGATCTATTTTTTAACTCCCCCTAACTTCATTGTAATTGCCATTCAGTTTCAATTTGAAACCCTCATTTCGTATGAAGTGTTACATTAGACCATTGCTTCATTCTCTTTCATCTATTCTTTAATTCCCACCTATACTGATTGTTATTGTAAATTTTAGGATATGTGTTATCTAATTAGTATACTATGATCTTCTAGGATTTTTAATGTGATTCTTTTTTCTTATTTTGGAAAATGGCTTGCTTACTAATTGATATGATTTATATGATATTGACTGTGATCCTGACTAGCTATTTAAACTAATGTTCATTACTTATTTTTAGGTGCACTCAGTTTTTAAAGTTTTCTGTAATTTAAATACATGATAATTTGCTGTTACAATTTTGTTCCTTGCATGTTTCATATTTCTTCAACCAAATATTTGTTATCTAACTAGTATACTTGATACTTATTTTTAGTTGTAGTGTCAAGTTAGAGTTTGCCCTTTTTAAGGATTATGTGGATGAGGTCAACAGTTTTATTGCTAATGGTGATATCCATCAACTTGTCATTGTGGTTCAATTCGCAAGAGTGAATGAAGACTTTTAAGGGTTTACTATCCTTTAAATCTTTTACTCTCTGTGGTTACTGGATATTCTGTATATGTATTTTGTGGTATTTTTTTATGTTCAAGTTTCTTTAAAATTTTTACTATTCACATTCTTTTAATATGTATATGGTTGTTGTAATTGTTTTATTTGGTTGTAGGCAAGATTGTTCTGTAGAATGTCATGTATGGTACTAGATTGTTGTTTAATCCTAACATTCCTAAGGTCATTGAGTTCAAAAATAGGTAAATTGTGTGAGTTCATTGTTTTTGCTCCTTATATATTAGGTTCTCATTATACTAATTAATAGCTTATTTTATTGCTTACTTTCTCATATCATGTTTTATCTAGATAGCCTACTGTAATTGAAGAAAATTCACAAAGCTTTGCGATTATATCTTATGCTCCTTGTAACTCCATTGAGGATGACTTCCTAAAGGCGACTCCTAGGAAGTCCATTCAGGAATTAAAGGAATGTGAAGATGTGTGTTATATGCTTTTATATTTTGTTCTTAATTTTGTTATTCAATATTTAATAATCACTTTTATCACTTTCAATTAATTTATTCTTATTAATTATAATTGTAGGATGGTTTATACATAGTCTTTGGAATTGTGAAATGTGTTAATAATGGCCCAGATTGGTGGTATGCTGCATGTAAATGCAACAAAGCTGTCACCTTAGACTCTGGGATGTACTATTGTGAACATTGTTTCTGCCATGTTGTCAATGTTGTTCCTAGGTTAGTTTTTTTAATTTTCTATTTAAATTTAAATGCATTATTGATTGGTGAATGGAGTTATTTTTTTAATGTTCTTTTTTTATATTTAATTAGATATAGAATCAAACTTATAGTCATTGATGAAGTTGACAGTGCTACATTTGTGGTGTGGGAACGTGATGGTTCTACCCTCCTGAAAAGGTCCTGTTCTGATTTGCTCAAATGTATTTAGATGGTATATATATTTTTCTGTGAATTTTAAGTATGTTTTTGTGTTCATGTTTGTCAACAAATGATTTCTGACTTTTTTGCTCTACAAACAGAGGGGAGGTCCTATTGGTCATCCTCCTAAATTTGAGCAATTATTGATCGAGAAATCGTTCCTTTTTAAAGTTGAGGTGAAGACAATAGTTAACAGGAAATTTGAACAATCTTTCAAGGTTACAAATATCTATTTTGATCCTTCCATTATATCCAAATTTAGAGATAATGAATATGCTATTTTTCCTGCTTAGATCTGCTAATTATTCACGTTCCCTTATTTTATCTGTATTTTGCATTTAGCTTATTGTATTTATTTTCAAATATTATAGATTGGAATTTTAATTGTTTTTGCTTTTTGCCTTTGATTATGTTTTCAGCATCCCTTTCAATCTAATGCTCCTTGTTATACACTTGCCAATGACTTCCTCAACATGGCTCCTAGCAAGTCAATTGAGCAGCTGAAAGACTATAAAGATGTGAGTACTTTCTTTATTATTTTTGTTTAATATAATCACAAAATATTTCTATCATGATTGTAAATCTTGGATTATAATTTGAGTGTTTATATTCATGTTAATTATAGGATAGATTCTACATAGTCTTTGCTATTGTGAAGGGTGTCAATAATAGTCCAGACTGGTGGTATGCTGTATGTACATGTAATGAAGCAGTCACTCCAAACTCTGGAATGTACTACTATGAAGGTTGTCAGTGTCATGTGGTGAATGTAATTCCTAGGTTAGTTCATTACGTTTGTATTTAAATTCATAATTGCTTGTTGAGTTGTGTTTTAATCTTATTTCTATATACTTACTCATATATAAGATCAACTTAAGGGTGATGGATAACACTGATAGTGCTAAATTTCAAATGTCCGATCTTAATGCATGTTTTATTTTGAAAAAACCATGCTCTCACTTACTTGAATGCATTCAGAAGGTAAGTATTCGTTTTGTTCAATTTAATTATGGTAATATATATATATATATATATATATATATATATATATATATATATATATATATATGTTTGTTACAAATTCATTTCTGATTTTGTTATTTTGAATTAGAATGGAGGTCCAATTGGTCACCCACATAAATTTCAACAATTCCTAATTGAGAGATCGTTCCTTTATAAAGTACAAGTCAACACAGAAGTGTTCAATCATTTTGAACCTTCTTTCAAGGTTTCCAAGATTTGTTCTAATCCTTCCATTATTTCTAAATTCAGAGAGTCCGATCCTTTATTCTTTGCCAATGAGATCTAAAAAATTGCCTAGATCCTTTCTTAATTTTGAATTGTATACTTAGTTTATTATGTTTTGTTTTTATAATTTAACTTCTTAGGAATAGGAATTTAATATTTTTTTTTTGTCTTTGAATCTATTTCTAGCCTGACATTACAGTGGGGGGTTATCTCTTGGTGATGCATCTTCAAGTATTGAGTTTCAAGATGTTCAATCCTCTGTTGCTAAGGTTTACAAACTTATTATGCTTTGTTTACAATGTTTATTAATTATCTTTAATTAACATGATGTGTTCATTAAATCTTTGTATAAATTATGGTTTTGTAGGACCTGATGCAACATTTCAATGATGAAGATATATGTCTTGGAAGTCAAGCTAAAAATATTGTTCCCAAGCTGACTCTTGCAAAAAGAGCTTCTCAAGAATGTGTTTCATTGGTCGATAGTAATATGTCTAGCACCAAGTTGAAAGATGTCAAGATAGAGAAGGAGTGAAAATTATATGTACCGGGAGTAATTTGAAGGTGGAATAAAGCAAATGTGGTCCCTCTTTGTTTTTTTTTCTTTCAAATATTTATGTTCAACTTTGCTTTGGGTTGTGTTTTGGTGTATGGATGTTTGTGGTGACATTGTAGGTTCCTCTTTTGACAATAATTCAGCGTTGTGTTTTGTTGTAATTTGCTACTATATGTTTAAGTGTTGCTTTTTTGTCTTCTACTTTTAAACATGATTATCACACTATGACAATTCTTACAGTAATGATTATGTCTTTAATTTTGCTATAATTTGTATTTTATATATTAGTAAGTTTGATGCATGGTTACTTATATTAAGTTTTTCACACTTGATTAATTTGTTAGTAACTAATGAAGTACTAGAAATTGATGTGAAGCTTTACTATACAATTTTTTTTATTATCTTTTCTTTTATATATACTAAACATTACTTCTCATAATTAGATATAATTAAATATAGTTAGTTATAATTAAATAATTAAACATTACTTTTATATCAAATTACAAATAATTAAATAATTAGTTATGTTACGAAATTTAGTTTAATAATATAAATGTTTAAATTTAATATATATATACACACACACACGCATTGAGGTGTTTGTGGAATGTGTTGCCATTTAGGCATTGCTTCAAGGAAGTTTCTGAAATTGTGTCACCTTAGATTGCTCATACTGAAAGATGTGAAATTTTCAGGTAACCTCAATTGCTTTTCCAACAAATTACGATATCTCAAGTGGTATGCATTTCCTTTCACGTGTTTGCCGTCAAGTTTTCAGCCTAATAAACTTGTTCAACTAATCTTGCCTTACAGTAGCATCAAACAATTATGGGAAGGCATAAAGATACACTAAATGCCCATTTTCTATCTATTGTTTCAAGTTAAACAGACAGACTATAAAAAGAAAATTTACTAATGTTCTTTCCCCTTTCTTTGAGATAAACGAAATAAATAAAATAAAGTGTGGTGAATAATTTTGTGTGCTCTTCTTTGCCCTTCACAGTTTATGCCCAAGTTGAAAATTATGGATCTCCATTGTTCAAAAAATCTTATCAAGACGCCAGCTTTTAGCGGGATTGCAAATCTTGAATGGCTAAATCTCGAAGAATGCACAAAATTAGTACACGTTGATCCATCTAATCAGCATTCCCGACAAAATATTTTGTCTCAGTTCTCTTGAAATCCTACATCTTTATGGCTGCTCAAAATTATTTAATAACCAAATGATAGATAGAGCAAGGAATGCTAAGCATTTGAAGATGCTAGATATAAGTGAAACTGCTATGCATTGCCAATGAATATCTTTCATTTGCAAAAGGCTTATGAATACTTTTCATTTCTTCTATCCTAGAAAACATAAGGATTCAACTGGTTTGTTGTTGCCTTCTTTGCATTGTTTCCCTTGTTTGCGTGATCTTGATCTAAGTTTCTGCAATCTAAGTCAAGTCCCTGATGCTATTGGATGGTTACATTGTTCAGAAAAACTAAATTTAGGAGGAAATAATTTTGGTAGACTACCTTCTAGATATCAATGAATTCCTTTTATAAGAAAATATTAACGAACATTCAAATTTTGAATTTTTTTAATAAATTAAAAAATTAAAATTATGTAATAAGATAATGAGTTATTTTTGTAAATAAGATATTAATGAAAATTTAAAATTTAAATTGTTTGTATTGAGAGAGTAATATTAATTAGAGTTTTAATTTTTTTGTAATAATTTATTTTTCATAACACTTGGCATAAGAAAATTATGACATATGTCAAAATTATAATGAAATATTACTGTCACAAGTTAGAGGTATCATTTTCAAATAATTGTCTGATATATTAAAATAATTTTCTTTTATGATTTAAAAAATTAAAACTAATTATTTGGTATATTAAAAATCTCCATCTGCCATCTAATTACCCGAGTAATTAAAAGGGATAAAACTTTATAAATAATTATAAATTCAAATAGCATTAACTTTCCTTTAGTATAAAAAATATTCTACCCGTATCATTACTTCCTCATTTACAAATCTTGTCGAATGGTTAAGCTTTTAACTGCTCTGCTATCAATTCATACTTTGTAGCACTATTCAAGCATATTTAAATACATAAAAACATGATAAGATAAGACTAAAAAATTATCAGTCTTAAGATAACTCACATTTTCCTTTGATTTATCTTTACTTTGATAATAATAAAATTTAAATTCAAATTACATTCATAGTAAGCTAGAGATCACACTTGGCAGATTTTTTTTTTTATATTTTCTTTTAATTCTCTTTAATAGAATAATAATAAAATTTAAATTCAAATAACATTAATGATACAACCTAGATTAATCACTTGGTAGAAATTCATAAATATTGTTCTCTTTTTATATATTATATATTAATTTTTCTTTCTCCTGTAATTTCGGTTTAACCCTATGAAATGGGGAGGTTGTCTAGCTATTACAATTAAACGATAGAAATATAAAAGTTCTCTTTCTCTCTCAAATTTTGGCTATTGATTCCTAGAAGGTTTACTCCACTAACTTTTCCTAGTTATTAGCTTGATTTATGTCGGTTCCATGTAGAATTGCCTTAGAAATTTTCCCTAAAACACGTGGTACAACATTCAGAGTGTGGGTGGATCAATAAACGCAGATCCATCTTCCGTTATGCATGACAATAACTGGATTGGTGTTGCTTGCTGTGCAGCATTTGTTGCACATAATGATCCAACTGATTTGTTATATCTTGAAAGATATAAAGCCGAATTTGAGTGCGGCTTTTACAAGATGCCCAGGGGCTGTCTTTATGACAAAGATCTGATTACGGTTCTAACGGATCACCTCTGGCTACTCTATTTCACTCGGGAAGAATTCATTCGTAAGATAAGTTGGCTACCACAAGAAAATCACAATCTTGATGATATCATATTTCAAGCCACTACATTCATCTCTTTAGAATTGCAGGTTGCGTTGAGAAGAAATGACCATGAACTTTTTATTTATTTATTTATTATCGGAAATCAATTAGTTTCCTACTGCACAATTCCACTGTGTGCTTTTCACAATTAGTTATTCCAATGATGTCCAGCCATGTCATTGAGGTAAATTATGTTAATTTGTAGTTTTCTTAAGAATTTTAATATAAAAAATTACCATTAAAATATAAAGATTTTAGAATTCATAATTCTCACAAATAAGAATGTATGAAAACATTAACCTTGATCCATGAATGTGTTCCAAGAGTATTAGAGAGATCCATCCAAAAACTCACTTTCTATTCCTTTGCCTTTATTTACTCTCTTCTTCTACTTTAGAGATAGTGAGGAAAGAAGAAACCCTTTACGACCCGAAACAGGACCTTGAATTTTACGTAGAAATTGTTTCTTAAATACTGTTAACTTCTATCAAGTTGATAGTTACTATAATTGCAAAGCTACTCTTTTCCTTTCACCCAATAAGAGTTTAGTTCATTAACTTAATTTAATTACTTATTAAACTAAAAAAATAAGTCACATGCCCATCACATGAGACATTTAATCCAATATTCTCTCACTTGACCCATGTGACATTACTTTCTTTATAGTTTGATAAGTCTGTCAAAGTATAATATGAATTCATATATATAGTTTAACTCTTTTTTACATTGCATACATCATTTATCATGACCAAGAATGAAAACTAACATGAGTCATGACAGTCGTATGTCATTTAATATACATAGTCTCTTCCATGTACTATGTTCAGAGTTAGTCTTCTCCTTGACACGACTTATAAATGAGAAGCACATAATTGATCCAAAAATAATGTATTTATTAAAGACAAAACCTGTTATCATTATTCTTATTCAATCATGTACATAAACTCGAAAAAATAGGTAAGACATAAACATATTCATTCACGAGCTCAAAGTGTCAAAGTACATAAAACATAAACATTATCATAATATACAATAATGCCTACTTGGCAACAATGTCCATACTTTCAATATGTCCACTAAATGTTTTGGGCAGTAACCCTTTTGTCAAAGGGTCAACAATCATAAAGTCATTGCTAATGTCCTCTATCGATACTCTATGTTTTTGAACTTCTTCTTTAATAAGAAAGTATTTCAATTCCATATAGTTAGCACATTTAGAATACTTGTTGTTTTTAAAAAAGAAGATAATTGTAGAATTATTAAAATAAATTCTCAATGGTCTGACAATACTGTCGACTACTCCAAGTCCTGAAATAAAGTTATGCAACCATTTAACCTAAACAATGACCTCAAAGCATGCCACAAATTCAGCTTCCATGGTAGATGCAACAATAACTGATTGCTTCGCACTCTTGCATGATATCGCTCCTCTGCCTAAAACATACAAATAGCCAAATGTGAACTTTCTTGTATCTACACAACCGACAAAATCTGAATCTAAATATCCAATCACCTCAACATGATCAGATCTTCTATGAGTAAGCATGTGATCCTTTTTCCATTCTAAATCTCTCTAAAACTTTATTAATATATGTTTTCTAAGACAAGCTTAACAATCCTTATGATCTATCATGGAATATTTCTATTCCAATCACAAAGCCTGTCTCTCCCATATCTTTTATTTCAAAGTTATTATAGAGAAATTTCTTAGTCCCACTTAATAAACCTAGATCATTAGTTGCAACCAATATGTCATTAACAGACAAAATCACAAAAATAAACTTACTCTCACTAACCTTCAAATATATATACCGATCAACAATGTTTTCCTTAAATCCGAAGGATATAATAGTATCATTGAACTTGAGATACCATTGTAGGCAAGCTTACTTAAGTTCGTATATTCTTCAGTTTACACACCATGTGTTCTCTCCCCTCATCTGAAAACTCCATTAGTTGATCCATATAAACATCTTTCTTTAAATTTCCATTTAGAAAGGTAGTTTTCACATCCATTTGATACAGTTCTAGATCATAATGAGCTACTAATGCCATGATAATTCTGAAAAAATCTTTCTTAGAAATTGGCGAGAATGTTTCCTTATAGTCAATGTCATCCTTTGGAGTAAAACCTTTGGCAACAAGATGAACCTTGTAGCATTTAAGAATTCCATGAGAGTCATGCTTAGTCTTAAAGACTCATTTACACCTAACTCTCTTGCACCCTTTAGGTAATTTCATAAGATCTCATACACTATTATGCTCTATTGATTTAAGCTCATTTTCATAACATCTAACCATTTATCAGCATTATCACTATTAATGGCTTGTGAAAATGAAACTGAATCATTGTCATTAATTCCTAAGTTATTTTTCTGACTCTTGTAAATACACCATATAGTCATTCGGAATAGCAGATCTCATTTCTCTTTGGGATCTTCTTAATGTTATTTCATGTGGTTGTTCTATTATAGGTTCATTGTTAACCACGTGATCATTAATTTGTTGTTCTTATTGATTATTATGTGGTTCAACAACATAAGGAATAACAATTTCATAAGTAGGAGCACAAGTCAAAGGAACTTGGTACTCTAACTTCTTTAATCCTCACATTTCGTGAAGCTTCACTCTAACTGGTCTTACCATTCTCAATGAACCAGGCGTTTCCAGTTTCAACAATTCTTGTACTATGGGTAGGACAATAAAATCTATACTATTTAGACTTTTCTAGGCAACCAATGAAATATCTACTGATTATTTTTGCATCCAATTTTTTTTCATGTGAATTATAGATTCTTATTTCTGCCTAGCATCCCCAAACATGCATGTGCCTTAAATTGGGTTTCCTACCTATCCACAGTTCAAAAGGTATCTTTGGAACTACCTTACTAGGAACCTTGTTCAACAAATACACAGTAATTTTTAAAACATACATCCACAATGACAAGGGTAAAGACGTGTTACTTAACATGATCATAACCATATCCATTAATGTTCGGTTATGCCTTTCTGATACACCATTTTGTTGTGATGTACCTAGCATTGTGTATTGAGCACATATGTCACACTTTTCTATAAACTTAGCAAATGAACCTGGTGTTGTCCAATTTCATCAAATCTTCTATAATACCCATCACCTCTATTTGACCTTACGATTTTCACCTTTCTGTCCAACTGCCTTTCAACTTCATTTACATAAATTTCCAAGGCATTCACTACTTAAGATTTCTCATGCAGTAAATAGACATATCCATAATGTGAATAACCATCAATAAAGATGATAAAGTACTTTTCTTTACTGAAAGAATTGACATCAAATGGTCCACATATATCAATGTGTACAATTTCAAGAAGTTGAGTGCTTCTCGTGGCACCTTTCTTTGTGTGTTTTATTTGTTTTCCTATAATGTAATTCACACAAATATTAAGGTCAGTGAAATCCAAATCTAGAAGAATGTCATTTTTTACCAACCTTTCCAATCTTTCTTTAGAAATGTGACCTAAACATTTATGGCACAAGTAAGCAGAACATTCATTCACTGAACTATGTTTAGTGCCAACATTATGATACAAGGTCATAAGAGTTTCAACATAAAAATTGTTGAAAACTATGTCTAGATTCATTGTACAGGCTAACTAAATCATAACCAAATCATGTGATTATGGTAATTAAGATCTTTGTACTTATTGTAATAAGTCTATATAATGCAGCCTCCATTGTGTAGTTTAGATACACGATTTTCTTCATGTCTCTCTTTCTTTTTTCTCTTTCAACATAGTATCTAGAGCCTAAAGATAGGAAATCCTAGAATTGTGCATGCCCGGTGAGCCCACTGCTCTCGGGTGAAATTTTTTTTTTGGCTAAACCGTGTTTCCACTAAGATTTGCCAGCCTTTCTCCTTTTGCTATGTCATCTTTTTAGTAGACCTATCTCCTTTGTTGTTGTCCATCGCTGTTCACTATTGTCTGCTGCTGTTCGTTGCCATCCAATTTTTTGATGACTATTTCAGTGACCTTTCCAGCCGGTGACCCCACCATTAGAATTGCCTTTCCTTCTTAGGCCAGACCCTAGAAGCTTATCCCTATTAGCCCCATGACGGGCCTACACGTGCCGTCAACAGTACATGCGCACAGCAACGTGCACCACTTTTTCGCTAGCGTGTGACAACACATGGGCCACCATCTCCAGCCACTGTTTGTAGCGTCGTGGCCACCCTTCTCTCCTCTTTCTAGATATACCATCGCCTTTTGTGTTGGTGACTGTTTATCGCGATCCCCTTTTGAATCGGTGCATTCAAGTACTGTTTGGTTGTTGTTTGCTAATCCATGGCTAATTCTACCTCCTTAGATAGCTCTAAGGACAGCCCAAAGGCTAAGTATGTAGATTTTTTACAGTGGTTTGCACAACATAAGTCCTCTGGTTCCAGCCGGTGACCCCACCATTAGAATTGCCTTTCCTTCTTAGGCCAGACCCCAGAAGCTTATCCCTAGTAGCCCCATGACGGGCCTACACGTGCCGTCAACAGTACATGCGCACAGCAACGTGCACCACTTTTTCGCTAGCGTGTGACAACACATGGGCCACCATCTCCAGCCGTCATTTGTAGCTTCGTGGCCACCCTTCTCTCCTCTTTCTAGATATGCCATCGCTTTTTGTGTTGGTGACTGTTTATCACGATCCCCTTTTGAATCGGTGCATTCAAGTACTGTTTGGTTGTTGTTTGCTAATCCATGGCTAGTTCTACCTCCTTAGATAGCTCTAAGGACAGCCCGAAGGCTAAGTATGCAGATTTTTTACAGTGGTTTGCACAACACAAGTCCTCTGGTTCCTCCCCTCTAACGGCTACCTATGCCGATTTTCTAAAGTGGTTTGAGCAACGTCAAACCACTAGTTCCACTACCTCAGTTGCACATATTGGTACTTCATTTGCTTGTCTCTCTCGTTCCCCATCCATTTGTACTTGGGTTCTTGATTCTGGTGCAACTAACCACATTTTTGGTAATAAGATTCTTTTCTCCAACCTTTCTCACAATGGTTATTTGCCTACTATCACTTTAGCAAATGATTCAAAGTCTCAATCTCAGGGGATCGACACTACCCATCCCTTCCATTCCCTTTCAGTAGACTCTATCATTTATCTTCCTATGTCTCCTTTTAATTTGCTTTCCATTAGTCGTTTAAATCGGTTTCTTGATTGTATGATTACCTTTACTAAAGACTCTGTCATTCTACAGGACCAGAGTTTGGGTTGGATACCTGGCACTAGATGTGAGCCCTATGGCCTCTACTAGCTCTCCAATCCCTTTCATATTTATGCTATCAAGGATTCCCTTCTCACCATCCATGCATAATCGGGTCATCCTAGCCTTCCTAAACTACAAAAATTGGATCCCAACCTATCTAAGTTGTCGAGTCTCCCTTGTGACTCATGTTAACTAGGAAAACACACCTGTAGTCTGTTTCCCAGTAAAGTCAACAGTCAAGCATCATCTCCTTTTGCTTTATTACATTATGATATTTGGGGTCTCAGTCGTATTGTTTCTACTCTAGGGTCCAAATATTTTGTCATTTTCATTGATGATTACTTTCGTTACACTTGGTTATTTTTAATGCAAAATTAGTCTAAGTTATTTTCCATATTTCAGAACTTTTATCGTGAAATTAAAACTCAATTTAGTATTCCTATATATAGTTTACATAGTGATCATGCTCGTGAGTATTTATCTTAGCCATTTCAATCCTTTTATGGATTCTCATGACATTCTTCATCAAACCTCTTGTGCCCATATCCCTAAAAAAAAAGGGTCGCTGAACATAAAAACAGACATCTCGTAGAAATAACTCGGACCATTTTACTTTATGGTAATGTTCCTTTCCGCTTCTAGGACGATGCAGTTCTTACTACTTGTTATCTGATTAACTGCATGCCCTCCTCTGTGCTTGATCACCAAGCCCCTTACTCTATCTTATATCCCCATCAGCCTCTGTATTCCCTACCACCTCGTATATTTGGGGCTACCTATTTTGTTCATAATTTCATTCCTGGTCTTGATAAATTTTCCACCCAATCTATTAAGTGTGCTTTTTTTGGTTACATTCAGTTCCAAAAGGGTTATCGTTGTTATCACGACCCAATCGTAGGTTGTGATCGGCGCACAAGCTAGTAATACTCAACACTCAACTAGCCTGACAAGCCTAACAATACAACATCATTTAAAGAAAACAATTTGAAACTTAGATTAAGGCTACTAAGAATTCGACAGAGTTTCCTCTAAAAATTGAATAAGCCACACATTTCATTTAGACCTGATCAACAATACATACCCAAATCCAACACAAACATAAGCATCTAGCATTAGTCATAAGTACAAATTGAGCCAGCTATACAGGAGGGACATATCAAGACTTTATGGTCATATATATATATATATATATATATATATATATATATATATAAAGAAAGAAAGAAAATAAACTCGATCTCCTATAGTTACAAAATACTGGAGTCAATGTGTAACACTAGCCACCAATAGCAATGAAGGCCTACCAAAAGACAGGAACTCTTGGGTAGAATAACAAATCCTAGGAACTTACTACTCAACCACTTGCGAATCTGAAGGGAAAAGGAATAGGGTGAGTCACATAGACTCAGTGAGGGCATAATAAACATAGTGAACAGGAAGGGGAAAGAAGTAATAGCACGAATATTTAAATTTTACAAAATAACTCAAAACACAATATTCAAATAAATGAAGTTTATAAATAAAATCACTTTGTCACATGTTTTCCTTTCCAGAAGTAGATTTATAATCGTAAAAGAATTCAACTATACTTAACAAATCTCATCTCATATCCTAAACAAAATCTCTACATCTATTATATGCACATTAGCCGTTGCATCTCTTTGCCACGACAGGTGAATCACATGTCATTATCTCTCTTTGCCATGATAGGCAGAACACACATCGTTATCTCTCTTCGCCACAATAGGAGGAACATACGAAGTTATCTCTCTTCGTCATGGCAGGCGAAACACACGCCGTTATCTTTCTTCGCCATGGCAGGAAGAACAAACACTATTATCTCTCTTCGCCACGACAGGAGGAGCACATGCTGTTATCTCTCTTCGCCCTGGCAGGCAGAATACACGATGTTATCTCTCTTCGCCATGGCAGCCAGAACATATGTCGTTATATCTCTTCGCTAATGGTGAACTAAATTTTAACACACAACCTTTATAGCTCAATTCTCATTAAAAAAAATTCAAAACCATCATAGGCTAGCTTTTAGGAATAACAGCTCAATAGGTCACAAAGTCAATAAAATACAACTCCAAAACTATAATCATCATAAAATAAATTCATAAGCTAGCTTAAAGATTTTGTTTCCTCAAAATATGAAACTTGAGGCTATAACCAAAGCTATTATAAAGAACTCCAAATTTCTAATTCTTAAAATAATAAAGGAAATTTGGTTTGAAATACTATTAGAAGAAATATAAATACGTAACAAGAGGTTTAAATTTCAAAATGTGTCACAATGTAAACTATCCACTCACAAATATGAAGAATTAATTCAATCGGTCCTCACGACACTCGGAGGAGCAAATTGTGTAGTGTTCACTAAATATGGCCATAAACAAATATTTCGACAAGTCAAGATAAATGAAACAATGACTCACATTACTAAACAACCTCAAAGGAGAGCATTTTTCCTTAAAACTTAGAGTTATCCACTAGATATTAGGAATTTAAAACACTAGCACTATAAATAAATAAAATAACTACACTATAATTATAATTTACAATTGATAAGGCTTTAGAAATTTCATTTAGAGTTGAACTAACAAAGGGGTAAAGAGATTAACTAAAATCCCTAATTATAGGATATAGGGTTTTCAAGAAACTCATGAGAAAAACCAAAGTTTGGCTTTCCCCATTATCACTTACTAGAAACCAGACTCCCACACTCTTAGATTTCTACTTCAAAGCCCCAAAGTACACTCACCCACCATTTTTGAGATAGCAAAGCTTGAGGGAATATGAGATTTGACACAAAAGAAATAAGAATAAAAGTGTAGAAACTTACCTCAAGCTCTTAGTGCAAATGGGTACAAGGATCTGGTGTCAAAATGAAAGAAAGGAAGGGAAGTGGGTGTGGCTTCAAGTGAAGCCTATTGCAAGAAAATGAAGAAGAAGAGGCGTTTTGTCTCTTCCACTCTCCACCTTCTGTTTTTAAAACAAATTTTGATTTCTTTCTTTTTTTTTTTTTTTAACTTAAGGAAGAAAATAATACAAATGCCCCTAAAAAATGAATTAACTCCTGCCTTACCCTCCCCCTCATCTACATTGTTATAATGTCTCCCCTTTAAAAGAAATTTGTCCTCGAATTTAAACTATTTACTATCCTTGCACATCAAAAACGGGTGGGTATGTATCACGTATAACTATCTCGGGTTCCCACATCATTTCTTCACCAGATGGACCCTTCCAAACAACCTTTACAGTAGCAACTTCCTTAGAGCATACGCGTTTCGCTCGTTTATCTACTATAACCAAAAGAAAAACACATATCCTCCCACACCAAACTCCAAAGGTCGACGCCTCCAATCCGAATAAGACTTTTGCCTAGTCTGAGCAGTCACTAGGCAATCTAGAATTAGTTGAACCTTCTCAATAGCTTCTTGAATTAAGTTTAGACCCACGAGTCTAGATTCTCCAACCTCAAACCAACTAACAAGGGACCAACAACGCCTCCCATATAAGGCCTCAAAAGGTTCCATCTGAATACTAGATTGGTAACTATTATTGTAAGCAAACTCCATCAAAGGTAGGTATTGATCCTAACTCCCTCCAAGGTCTAACACACAAGTGCGAAGCATATCTTCCAAAATATGTATAGTTCTCTTAGATTGACCATCAGTTTGTGGGTGAAAAGCAGTATTCAAGTCCAATCATGTTCCCAAAGCAGTCTAAAAAGATATCCAAAACTAAGCTGTGAACTAAAGGTCTCGATCAGAAATGATAGACAATGGTACTCCATGTAGAGATACTATCTTCTCTAAGTAAAGCTTAGCATAGTGAGTCATTGTATAAGTGATTTTTACAGGTAAGAAGTGTGCAGACTTTGTCAACCGATCCACAATTACCCAAGTTGAGTCATAACCCTTTGAGGTTTTAGGCAACCCTATCATAAAATCCATAGTGATCCTCTCCTATTTCCACTCAAGAATATTAATATGTTGAAGCAAACCTGCAGGCTTTTGATGCTCAACTTTCACTTGTTGACATACTAAGCATCTAGATACAAGTTCTGCTATATCTTTCTTTATCCTTTCCCACTAGTATAATTCTTTCAAATCTTGATACATCTTTATGGAACCTGGATGAATATCATAGGATATCAAACTTGAACAAACTTGAACATAGGCTAGTAGAATAAACTTGAACATGGGCTAGTAGTGACTCCATGCCCGTGACCTCAAACTACACTCCACTATCTACAAGGTCTTGGAACTCCTTCACTATTGGGTTCTTGATATCAACTATATGTGCAAGACTATTATGGACTTCCTACTCAACGCATCAACAACAACGTTTGCCTTCCTTGGGTGATACAAGATTATGCAATTATAATCCTTCAAGAGTTCCATCCATATTCTCTATCTTAAGTTCAAATCTCTCTGTTGAAATATATACTTAAGACTCTTATGATCAATATATATCTCACATGTCTTGCCATTAAAAAAGTGCCTCCAAATCTTGAGGGCAAATATCATTGCTGTCATCTCCAAATCATGTGTAGGATAGTTTTGCTCATGCTTCTTAAGATACCTAGAAGTCTAAGCAAAAACTCTCCTATATTACAACACACAACTAAGAACAACTCTAGAAACACCACAATAAACTATATACCCACCACCACTTGAAAGTAAGGCTAAGACTGGTGTTGAGGTCAAGTAACCCTTCAGTTGTTGGAAGCTCTGCTCACATGCATCATTCCACTGAAACTTAACTTGCTTCTATGTCAACCTAGTCAAAAGAGCTACAAGCTTGGATAAATCCATGACAAACCAACGATAATACCCAGGTAGTCCAAGGAAACTACGGATCTCAGTCACTGAAGTGGGCCTAGGCCAACTTTGAATGGCTTTGACCTTCTTTGGGTCTATACTTATTCCACCCTTAGACATCATGTGTCCTAAGAAAGCCACACTATTCAACCAAAACTCACATTTAAAGAACTTAGCATATAACTTATGCTCTCTTAAGATTTGTAAGGCCAACCTGAAGTATGGTTCATGCTCTTCCTCACTTTTGGAATACACTAGGATATCATCAATGAAGACTATCACTAAGTGACCCAAAAATGGCTTGAAGACTCATTTCATCAAGTCCATAAAAGTTGTGGGGGCATTGGTAAGACCAAAAGACATAACCAAAAACTCATAGTGTCCATAACGGGTGTGGAAAGCTGTATTAGGAATATCCACACTTCTTATTTTCAACTGATGGTACCCAGATCACAAATCAATATTTGAGAAACATTGAGACCTCTGAAGTTGATCAAATAAGTCATTGATATGATGAAGGGGATACTTATTCTTCACCGTCACCTTGTTCAACTGCCTATAATCAGTACACAAATGAAGTGAACCATCCCTCTTCTTTATAAACAACACCAGTGCACCCAAAGGAGAACAACTAGGATGGATGAAGCCCTTATTAAGAAGATTCTCTAATTGCTCCTTTCACTCCTTAAGCTCGATCGGAGCAATCCAATATGGGGGTATCGATATTGGTTGAGTGTTTGGAAGCAAATCTATACAAAACTCTTTCTTCCTATCAGGCGGTAACCTTGGTAGCTCTTTAAGAAAGACATCAGAGTACTCACACACCAGTGGAACCTACTCCAAACCCACCTTTGACATACTATTATTTTTTACCATGGATAGATACCCATTGTAACCTTTTCTCAACAATCTTTGAGCTACAACTGACAAAATCAGGTTACTTGGTGACTAATTCCAATTGCCTTGAAATATGAAAATTGGTTCCTCTGGCATACTGAACTTTATCACTTTACTATGACAATCTAAGGTAGTATGACAAAAAGCCAACTAGTCTATGCCTAGTATTACGCCAAAATCTATCATGTCCAGCACTATCAAATCTACTAACAAAAGCCTATCTCCCACCAAGATCTCGCAATATCTATACACTAAGTTAGCTAACAAAGAATCACCTATAGGTGTAGCTACTATCAAAGGCTCACTTAGAGGTGAAGGGTCTCTCCTAAAATGAGAAGCAAATAAAGTAGATACAAAAGAGTGCATACTTCTAGAGTCAAACAAAACATGTGCATCCTGAGAGCACACTAAGAGTATACTTATCACAACAACATTCGATGCCTGGGCATCCTGAAGAGTCAAGGTAGACACACAAGCCTATCATTTACTTGCATGCCTCTAACATTTGCCTCCCGATCCTCTACCACCCTACTGAGCATTGCCAGATCCTCCTATTCCCGAACCACCAAACTATCTCACTAGAGTCACTGGTGCTAAGGCTCTGCTAGAAGAAGGCTAAGGAGATAGCATATAGTAGTTCCTTACAAAGTGCTCCATTTGACCACACCGGTAACACCCCATTGAACCCTGCCTACAAGGTCCAACATACACCTTCCCACACGTGAAACATGTGCCAAGAGTCCAATTAGAATGCCTCTAGTGCTGTGAAACACCTCAACTATGAGCTATGCTAGCTGTCTGGCTGCCAATAAGTGTTCAATGGTTGTCAACCGCCTTACTGTCCTGACTAACATTATCTTTAGAACCTTCGCCACCATGACCCTAGTGGCCACCATGAGATATATTAGACCGTGACCTCTTACACGAATCACAAAAAGCTCCACCTCTATCTCTATTCCCATGCTCAATCGTCAAAGCCTTATTCAAAGCTTACTTATGAGCATGGTCTCATACCAACTCCTAGCAACATCATGTGATTAGACTGCCACCAACTCAACCAACATAGTTGAAGAACAACTCAATCCTCTACATATTCATGTCACTACATTAATTAAAGTTTTAGGTCATCGTTAGTGTCTGAACCACTAAATGCAAGAGGATTAAGCTTCATAAATGCAGTTAGAGGAACCTCAGTACCCCTATGATGTACAAGCTACTGCTTGCTCGATCTAGCCTCTTGGCTAGACTATGACTCCACATGGGTTTGGCTCACATGTGTTTACTGTTGTTCACCAACATCATCTACTAATTGTTATATAACCTGCTGCATATCCTGTATCTCAGCAGCTAACACAAAAGAAACAAGAATAAAAATGTAAAAACTTACCTCAAGCTCTTGGTGCAAGTGGGTACAAGGATCTAGTGTCAAAATGAAAGAAAAGAAGGGAAGTGAGTGTGGCTTCAAGTGAAGCCTATTGCAAGAAAATGAAGAAGAAGAGACGTTCTGTCTCTGTCGCTCCCCACCCTCTGTTTTTAAAACAAATTTTGATTTCTTTCCTTTTTTTTAACTTAAGGGAAGAAAATGACACAAATACACCTAAAAAAATGAATCAACTTCTGCCTTACCCTCCCCTTCATCTACATTGTTACAATCTCTCCCCCTTAAAAGAAATTTGTCGTCGAATTTAGTATTGTAGTTCAACAATTTGGTATGACACGTAGTGAGGCTGATCACTCTATCTTCTATCGTCATTCAGCTCAAGGGTATATTTATTTGATTGTGTATGTCGACGACATTGTTATCACTGACAGTGATCACCATGGCATAATTCAGGTAAAACAAATATCTTGGTCATCACTTTCAGACCAAAGATCTTGACAAATTGCAATACTTCTTGGGAATATAGGTGACACAATCCAATGATGGTATAGTAATTTCATAGAGGAAGTATATCATGGACATTCTTGAGAAAACAAGTCCGTTGAATACAAAGTCTGTTAACATTCCTATGGATCCAAATGCTAAACTTCTATCAAATCATGGGGAGCCACTCTTGGATCCAAGAAGATATAGAAGATTAGTTAGAAAATCAAAATACCCCATTGTTACCTGTCCTGACATCTCGTTTGCGGTTAGTGTGGTAAGTTAGTTTCTAAATTCACCTTGTGATGCACATTGGGATGCAGTGATTCGCATCCTAAAGTATATTAAAGGAGCTCCTAGAAGAGGCCTTGTCTATGAGGATAAGGGTCACACTTAGATTGTTGGATACTCAGATGCTAATTGGACAAGTTCTCATCTTGATAGAATATCCACTTCTAGGTATTGTGCATTCATCGGGGGTAATTTGACATCCTAGAAGAATAAGAAAAAAATGTAGTCGCAAGATCCAGTGTCAAAGCAAAATATTAAGTCATGTATTTAGCTACTTGTGAACTCATTTGGTTAAAATAGCTACTTAAAGAGCTTCGATTTAGGGATATTATACAAATGACACTGATTTGTGATAATCAAGATGTATTACATATCACCTCTAATCCTATGTTTCATGAGAAGACTAAACATATTGAGATATAATGTGATTTTATTAGAGAAAAGATCCTATCTAGAGACATCACCACTAGCTTCGTCAATTTAAATGATCAACTGGTGGATGTTTTCATTAAATCCTTAAGAGGTCCTTGGATAAACTATATTTGTAACAAGCTTTGTGCATATGACTTATATGCTCTAACTTGAGGGAGAGTGTTAAAAATTATGTCTAGATTTGTTGTATAAGCTAACCAAATCATGTAATTATAGTAATTAAGATCTTTGTGTTTATTGTAATAGGTCTACATAATTCAACCTCCATTGTGTAGTTTAGACACACAATTTTCTTCACATGTCTCTATTTTTTCTCTCTTCCAACATAAATTATCAAGATTCAATTGATATAAATTATCATAAAGTATACTAAAACAAATCATATAAATATGCTTATACAAACTAAAACATTCATTACCAAACCTAAAAGAGTATCCAGCAACATCAAGTTTAAACAAAGAAACTAAATTCCTAGAAATACTAGGTACATAAAAAATTTCAAATAAATCTAAATGATGTCCAATATCTATGATTAAATGGTAAGTCTCGACACCTTCCACTAGAACCTTCACTCTATTCCCCATGAAGACAAACTTCTCATTTGGGCTTATGATTTGGATTGTAAAGAATCCCTACATCATATTAAAAATATGAGTTGTACATTTAATTAAAATCAATTCACCAAGTATTATGAGAAATGTAACACCTCAAATTTTTTTTCTTTCTCTGATACATGTGTTTTTGTATTTTTATATGATTTTTGTGATTTTTGTGAATTGTTTGCTTTATTTTGATTATTTTATTATTATTTTTGGGCCTTTTGTGTATTTGAGGAGAAAAATAAAAAAAATTTAGGGCTGAAAAAATTTTGACTGTTCACGCGGGGTCGAGGGAGTTTACTAAACCCGAGACCAAGAACAAATTTCAAAATTTTTCTTTTTCTGAGATTTTATCTGACTGATAAATCTCGGTACGTTCTATTATTTATTGGACAATAAATATTGGTTTTGCTAATAGTAGTCTTTGTCCATTGGGTAATAGCTACCGATAAATATCTGGTTAAATGACTAGTTATGGACCTAGTCATAACCTTTTATCTTTTCTTTTCATGACTCACTTGTTTTTGAGCCAATGGGAAGAAAGCTTCCAAGACAAGCTTGGAGGAAAGCTTCCTAAACAAGCTTGGAGTGAATCTTGTAGGAGAAGCCTTGTCCAAAAATGCCCTTGTAGCCCATGGCCAAGGGAGCTTTTAGGAGAAGCTTTGTGACTAAAAATAATTTCTTATCTTTCTTAAGCTTTTTCTTGTTTTGTTTTTGGGAAACTTTCCACCAAAACTCTCATTTTTCTGTCCTTGTGAGCCATAGCCATCACCTGAAAACCACCCTTTAATCTTGATCAATTCCAACCAACTTCATTCCTTGAATCTAAACACCTTTTTGAGACACTTTATTGTTGTGAGTTTATTCAAAATCATCCATCTTCAATCTCTTTCTCAAAGCTTGAAGTTTGAAGGTTCTAGGTGAAGTTTCTTGTCTTCATTTCTAAGCTTTCTTTTCAAGTTCTAGGCCATAATTTTGATTTATGATCATCTTGCTTCAAACCCTAGATGTTGATGCTTGTATGTGTGTTTTGTTTTAAAGATCTTTTTGGAAGGAGAAGCTTTTTCAAGAAGACATCAAGGAGCTTTGATCATCATCTAAGGGAAGAGGGAGATTAACCTTATTAACCATCTTGGTGGTGAGGAACGAATTTTGTGATTGGTTGGTGAAAAATTCATGTGAGGATTTATTCACTTGGTTGTGTGTATTTAATGATTTATGTTTGTTTGACTATATATGATTATGTGATTTTTGTAATATACATGAAATTGTTATTGCATGAATTGATGATTGAAATGCTTTACATGCTTTGAATCATGTGTGAAAGGCAAGCTTTTTGGTTCCAAAAATTGCTTATGGCTCACGGCCATGTAGCTCAAAATAGGGCATCCAAGGCAAAAATGTTTTATTAATTGAAAACTTAGATGATTAGGGGACTAGAATAGGATTTAAGGATTCATAAGTTAAAAAGAAGATGAACAAAGTTTTGTTATTTAAAAAGAATTAATTTTTTATAATGGAAATAAGTTTTTGAAGGATGCTTTGAAATTTAAAGTATTTTATTTAAGTAAGTTTTTAGTAACAGTAAAGAAAAATTTTCAAAATGTTTATATGGTTGAAAAATGATGTAAAGATGTTACGTGGTTTGGAGACATAACAAAAAGTGTTACGCGCTTATGAAAATACAGTGACGTTTGAGAAAAATAGCAGTTTGCTGTTGGGCCAACTTACTGGACTCGGAGATGTCAGTTGATGGCTTAAGCCAATGGTGGCTTGTTTTCATGGAATTTATGCTGTTAATGATTATTGATTTCAAAATGTCATGTGATCATGCATTGTGAAAGTCGTGGTGACTTTGTTGTTAAGGCTGTATGCCTAGGAGATGAATTACACTTTTGTGCGGGTGCAAATTGCGTAGTGAAGGTCTATGAATGACCTAGGAGGCATTGGGGCTCGAGTATCCCACAAGTGGCCAGTTAATAGCTCTACTGGGCCATGGGGACTGTGCAACGTACCAACGATCTCGATGAGATACTATTCCTATTCCTGATCCGGTGTAGAATGTCTTGTATAAGTCATGATGCGTATGCTGATATATTTGAAAGCACTTGATTTGAGGCTAACGATATACAGACATAACTCCCCGATCATTCTCTCTGATGTTTGGTTTTAGCTCCATGGAGTAGGTGTCAGTTCAATGTGCATTTGCATAGTCAGTAAACATTTTGTGGTGAAATATTTATATTGTTTAATTATCTGCTAATAAATATCATGACTGTAATTGTTAATTCTATACTCTGTGACTTTATTGTTATTACTATTTCTTGCTGTCATATTGGTATATGATGTAGAGGATCTCACCTCTTTATGTTTTATGTTGTCTACTCTGTTTTATGTTTATGCTTTTTGAAGACTACGATGGCAGCGAGAAGAGACCTGCTGGGGTACGTGAGAGTCCAGTTTCATGGAGGCACTGATGTCTGGCGTGTCTGTTTGGATACAGAACATATAGAGTATTTTGGAGACATTACTTTATCCCTGAGTAGGATCCGCCATGGGGTCACTACTTTTTCTTTTTCTGCTACCATTTATCTAGAGTTTCATATGCCTTTAAGGGATTTGTGGAGTGATCTTCGCTATTCTCCTAGGGAGGATTCTGAGATATCTTCTGCTCAGACTCCTTTTCATCGAGACATTCCCTGGCTAGGGAATTTGTCTAGTGCGGATCCTGAGGAGGATCTAGAAGAGGATACAGTGGAAGACCCTTCCCTTAGGTGTAATGAACTTGGGCCAGCTTAAGTTTGCTATGTTAAGTTATTTTTACGTCCTTTTGGTATGTAAGTCTTAAGTACTTATATTTTATTCAGTTCCTTATGTATATATATATATATATATGTATGTGTGTGTGTGTGTGTGTGTGTGTGTGTGTGTGTGTGTGTGTGTGTGTGTGTGTGTGTGTGTGTGTGTGTGTGTGTGTGTGGAATGTTTTATTCAGTTCTCTATATCTTGAGTTTATTTATGTTCTGTTAAGTTTATGTTATCCGTGTAAAAGAATTTTAAAGCTCGTATTTTATAATATTAAATCTTAGTTATGAATTGGGTAAAGTCTTAAAAATAAAGTTTTAAAATGAAAGGTTGGTCTTAAATGTAATTCCCTTTGAAGGGTGTTACAAGAAACTTTAGTTAAATTTGATTTGAAACATATATAAGCATTAAACTTACCTTTATTTTTCGAACCAAGCCTTACGCCTTAGGCAATCCTTCTAGAAGTATCTAGATTTCTCACAAAAATGACATCTATTATTGTTTGACTCTTTCTTCTGGATTTTGACAGATGACTCATCAATCTTTAATGGTCATTTTCTCTTTCCATGTTTATTTTTAGCTTTTTTCTAGCTCCTTGATGGTTCACATAATGGATAGAGTGATTTCTTTTATTCTTAAGTCTGGTTTCTTCCTAAACTAACATACTGTGTAATTCATGCATATTCCATTTATCTTTCATGGTATTATAGTTCATTTGAAATGGATCATACTCAGACGGCAATGAGTTTAGAATAAGCTTCACAAAGAAATTCTCATCCACTTACATTCCCAATGACTTAAGTCTTGCTACAATGTTTGTCATTTCAATGACGTGCTCATGCATAATACGAGAATCATAAAATTTATGGTGGTTAAAGTACCTATTAATGTCCCAGCAAGAGATTTGTTAACAATTTGTGTGCACTCTTCCACAAAACGCATGAATTCTTTAGCACTTTCAGTTTTGGGAAGAGCCGACTTGATGTTGTTTGTTATGCTCATTCACATAAACATCAGGCTCAATCTGTTTGACCTTTCACAAGCCTTATAATGAGCTTTCCCTTCATTGCTACTAGCAATAGTAATATCAGTAGACTTCTCAACTTGGAGTGTCAAATCAAGATCCATTACACTAAGGTGAAATTGAACTTGTTCATTCCAATTAAAGAAGTTCAACCCATTAAAGACTAGAACAAACGAAGCAAACGAATTTAAAGAAATGAGAACATATATTGCAATGATCACATGTCTAACATTAATATTTTGAGTCATAAATTAATATACTATACAGATTCAGATAACAAATCACTTAAGCATTCAATGTATATCAATGTTCTCCTTTGGGTGATACATTAACATATAATAACAAATATAATAATGCCAATAAATTTAACATTATTTAATAATGATATATGCACTAATTAGAAATATTTATTATCTTTAGATACATAAATAAAACTAATAATACACTTACATTACCAACAATCATATCTATTTATTATAAGAGTAGTTAATCAACCTTTGAACGATTCATAAATATCTTATAATAATGAACTTCAATTTTTTTTTCTTTCTTTCACTTTGTCAAATCACACAATGGATAATAGAAAACAACAAGAAAATTAATTTATATAGTATAGCATAATAGCATAATTAATACTCTAAATTTTACAATTAAGATTCATATAAATTAAAAAAAAAGTTATTATAAATGAAGAATCATAAATTTCATAATTTTTTTAATATTACATATAAATTTGTAATTCTTCTAAAAATTTTAATATAAAAAATTATTATTAAAATATAAAAATTTTAAAATACTAACCTTGAACCATGAAAATGTTTTAAGAGTGTTAGAGAAATTTCAAAATTAATTTTATATTCATTTACTTTTCTTTATTCTCTTCATATACTTTAGTGATAGTAAAGGAAGAAGAAATCATTTACGGTCAAGAACTGTTACCAAGTGGCCTCAATACTCAAGAGGGGAGTGAATTGAGTATGAAAAATAAGTTCACAAATCTTTCGCAAATCGTTTGATAAACAATTTTTGTTAAAGCTAATTGATGATTAGAGATGATTGGATATAAAAGACAAAACACTTTCACTTATAAATGCAATAGCCAAAGGTACCAATATTCAAGCAAATTAATAAAACAGTACTTAATATAAAGATAAGGGTTTAGAGAAAACAAACACAATGATTTATCTTGGTTCGATCACCAATCCACTTGTGATCTACGTCCAGTCCCCAAGGAACAACTTGAGATTTTTCACTATATCTTCAAGTTTCAATAGGTGCTTGATAACCTTTACAACCTTGAGCACTCAACACTTTGGGATACCTCACCCTTAAAGCTTGAGTCTCTTCAACTAAGGGATACCTCACCCTTTACACTTTTGGAGGGATGCCTCACCCTCTTTACAAAGCAATAATGATAGATTGAATGAAGCTCTCACTAGAGCAGATGATTACAAATTGAAGCTCTAATATGCTCTCAAAGATTTTTCACATTTTTAACAAAAAACAGAGCAAGAAATGGATTTGAGGATTGATTCACGTTTGGAAGTATTGATGATCAATTTTTGGTTCAAGGTCAACCTCAAATAAAGACTCAACTTTGGTATTTATAAGTTTCTCAATTAATAGAGTCGTTGGGGTGTTCTGGGCATGCATTTAATGCATTTAATATAGCCGTTGGACGTTGTCAGGGTTCGTGTAATCGATTACACAACTTATATAATCGATTACATTGTTGTTCCAACGTGTTCTTGGCTTTCTAGGCTCTGTGTAATCGATTACATTATTAGTGTAATTGATTACATGGCTTTTGACTTTGCTTGTAATCGATTACAATATCCATGTAATCAATTATATGACTTCTGACTTGTTGTGTAGTCGATTACAATATCCATGTAATCGATTACATGACTTCTGACTTGCTGTGTAATCGATTACAATATCAATGTAATCGATTACATGACTCTTTGAACATGTTCTTGCCTTTCTGGGCTTGATGTAATCGATTACATATATTTTGTAATCGATTACATGGCTCTGACTTTCCTGTAATCGATTACATTGCTCATGTAATCGATTACATGACTTCTATTTGCTGTGTAATCGATTACAAACATCATGTAATCGATTACGTTGGCCTTTGAACACATTTTTCAAGTCCAATAAAGCTTGTAAGTTATTTCTAACACCTTGAGACAATTGATTAAACATAAATCCTTTTAAGAGTGTTAGATTCAAGATAGAAACTCAAGTTTTCTTGAAAGCCATGTTTAACTTTGAAATTTCCCATTTATTTTGAAATGATATATTGAAAAACTATTTGAGAAATCTTGAGAGCATTTAACATAAATGTTCTAAGTCTTATAACTACATAAACCTCTTGACTTCTTTCTTTGATCTTGATTTTTCCTTTTGTGCTTGATCTTCTCTTTTGCACTTGATCTTCACTTTTGCCTTTGTTATCATCAAAAACCATTTGATATGCCTTAGAGACATAAGCATTCACATTCTCCCCCTTTTTTGATGATGACAAACTAATCATAGGAAAAATAAAGAGTTTTTGCAATTGTATATAATAGACATTTAGGCGCAATGCTCTCCCAGAGTTTATACATGATATTGGGGTTAGATTTTGCATATAAAAAGCTTAAGAGCTCAAAAGCTCAATAACTCCCCCATACTCGTGCAACCTTTAATTAGATTTCATTTCATTTTTTCTTATTTTCTCCCCCGTTGGCATTATAAAAAAGACATAAGCATTTAAAGAAAAATGGATAACATAACAGCTATATTTCATGATTCCCAAATTTTACCAGAACAAGAATGCCAAAGAGATTAAACAGTCCAATCAATATTATTAAACAGCCAAACATTCAAAGCGGAAGCAAGTTCAGATATTATTAATCAGTATGTACAAGGGAACTTATCACAAGCAGTAGCCAATAACCAAAAGAACACCATAAATGTATACTAATGTAATATAATCAGAGTCAAAACAAAATAAATACAAGGTAGTTATCAAAACAAAAAGCATCAAGGCAATGAGCCATGATCACTATCGGTGGCCTCGCTGTCACAAAAGACATCACCCTCTGGATCCGCATCAATGTCTCCTAGATCAACATTGTCATCGTTGGGCTCAAGATCGTCGTCGGAGTCCAGAAGCTCCTCATCATTAGCAGGGACTCCAGATGGACCAGCGAAGGACAGGGGAACCGGAGGGGCAGAGGATGTGGGAGGTGCAGCAGCAGCGCTCTGAGGAATAGGAGGTCCACCCAGGAGAAATCGAATGGAGGCAAGCTCTTGGTCTGAGTAGTCCATCCTCAGCTCAATATGATCAATCTTCTGCTCTATGTGATCTATGCGTGTGTTTACATTAGCGCTCAGGTTGCGCATCTCTTGGAGCACGAGATCAAGAGTAGCTGGAGCAGGGGCAGGATGCTAAGCCTCCTCATCATCGTCACTATCCGGATCGTGATGGATATGACCAAAAGTGCCATGAGCGATGTAATGCCACCTATCATCCACCTTGTAGAGCTGGAGCTTCTTCAGGGTATGCAGGCCAATGGATTGTGGTCCCTTCGAGCTGGTGTCCTTGGATTCCTCAGCCAGCGAAATGCGACAGTGCTCTAGGATGGTGGTTACCAACATGGCGAATGGAAGAGCAGAGTTCTTCTTTTTCTTGACATCCAGCATATGCTCTAAAATGTAATAACCCCAGTTAATTGGCCGCTCGGTGGTCATTGCCCATAAGGCCACCACATCATCCTTGAGGACTTGGGAGTAATTCCCTCCCCTGGGAATTAATCCTTGGACCAAAAGGTAGTGGAGAATCCTGTTCTCCATAGTGAGGCCAGTGGCCATGATTCTTCATTTAGGATCACTAGGGGGAGTATCCAGTCCTAATTAAAGAGAGAAGAGCAGCTTTATGCTCAAACTCATGCCCCCAAACATTGGCATTCCCACAGAAGTGAGCTCCATCAGGAGTGAGCTTCGTTAGCCTATACCATTCAGATATTGTTAACCTTATATGTTACTTTTTCACTTCAGAGATGATACAATTATCCTCAACTTTCAGGTTCGCATAAAAGACTCACACAAGGTTAGGGTAGATAGCTTTCTCTATGCTCAAGAAACCTAGCAAGCCTAAATTTTCTATGGTTCTAAAGCTCGCTAAAGGTTTACTCTCGCAGAAGGTGATGGGAAGATACCTGGGAGAGATGATCTTGCGAAGCTGGAAGTTCTTCCAGAACAACTCAGCTCACTTCACAGTGGAGAAGTGTCTCGTGAGGTCCAGGCCAGATATGTTACGTGAGGCACCACCAGAAGACCCTCCAACGGCAGCCCCTGTTCGTGGGCGCTTTGAGTGATGAGAAGGAATAGAGTGGGATGAGTGGTAAATGGTTGGGGATGAGTGAGGAGAGATAGAGGGACGAGGTTAGGGCAGGAAATGGAGATGGGGTTCGTGAGAGAAGATGGGGAGATTTGGGTGAGGGATGTGAGGATGTGAGGAGATTTGGAGAGATGGGCTGTGTGGAGATGGGTTTTTCGAGATTGAGAGAGGTGAAATGAGGGATTTTGATGAAGATTTGAATGAGAAATGAGAGATTTTAAGGTTTGAGAGGTTTGGGGTGCGTGGGAGCAGAGGAGGAGGACGAAGAAGATGAATAGGTTCTGAAAAATGAGCTCGACGCGCGTCAGAAACCTTTTAAAAAACCCTGTGTGATCGATTATATTAAGTGTGTAATCGATTACATGCATTCTGGTGGGTATGTAATCGATTACATTTTTTGTATAATCGATTACATGCTTTCGGGGAACCTTGTAATCGATTACATAGTTGATGTAATCGATTACTTGAGTTCTGAGTTGATTGTAATTGATTACAAAAGGTGTGTAATCGATTACATGCGTGACAGAACCTGTGTAATCGATTACAAAGGCATTGTAATCGATTACCAGCACTCTTTAACTCAGATTTTGCATTCCAAACAGCATATAATCAACTTTAATCCATCCAAATCAGTTCCAAAGCAACTTAGATCAATTCAAATCATCATTCAAACATATAATCTAATCATATTATGATTCAACTCATATAATTGATCAAAAATTACCATTTTTACCAAGAATTTCACCATTTTTGGTGAGATTTTGAGGATGTTGAGTTGCTTGGGAGTCTTGGGCATGAGGGAGCACCTGCAAAACAACTTAAGGGAAATCTCTAACGCTCAAGTCAGTATTGGATTCAAATATGATGAAAAATTTAGAGATTATGCAGTAATCTGGCATGATTATGCAGAAAAAAAATGCAAGTTTATGCATTAGTTTTAGGATTATGCAGCAAATAGTTAATTTATGCATGATTTATCTAATATACCAAGTTCATTTCTTATATAGAAAAATGCTTTTTTTGCTAGGGGTTTAGTGAAAATGTCAGCTGGTTGCTTAGTGGTTTCTACAAACTCAAGCATACAATCACCCTTTTGAACATGGTCTCTAATGAAATGATGTCTTATTTCAATATGTTTAGTTCTAGAATGCAAAATGAGATTTTTGGACAAATTGATTGCACTAGTATTATCACATCTTATGGGGATGTGATCAAGCTCAAGATCATAGTCCAAGAGTTGTTGTTTCATCCAAAGGATTTGACAACAACAACTCCCAGCTGTAACATATTCAGCTTCAGCTGTAGACAATGCCACATTATTTTGCTTCTTGCTATGCCAAGAAACTAGTGAGCATCCAAGCAAGTGGCATGTCCTACTAGTGCTCTTTCTATCCATTTTGCACCCAGCAAAATCAGAATCGGAATATCCAATAAGACTACATGAGGCACCTTTAGGGTACCATAAACCCATTTGTGATGTGCCTATTAGATATTTCATTATTCTTTTAATAGCACATAGGTGTGATTCTTTAAGATTAGCTTGATATCTAGCACACATGCATACATTAAACATTATATCAGGCCTACTTGCAGTGAGATAAAAGAGTGAGCCAATCATATCTCTATATTTCGTAATTTCTACTGATTTACCTCCTTCATCCTTGTCCAAATAGCAAGAGGTGTCCATAGGAGTAGCCATATGCTTGGCATTGTCCATTCCAAACTTCTTGAGCAGCTCCTTGCAATACTTGGATTGGCTTGTGAACGTTCTTTCTCTTGTTTGCTTGATTTGGAGACCAAGGAAGAAGTTGAGCTTACCCATCATGGACATTTCAAACTCACTTTGCATAATATTTGAAAATTCTTTACAAAGAGAGTTGTTAGTAGCTCCAAATATAATGTCATCAACATAGATTTGAACTGGAAGTATGTCATGCATTTTATGTTTTATGAAAAAGGTAGTGTCAACTTTGCCTCTAGAAAAACCTTTTTCTAAAAAGAATTTGCTCAACCTTTCATACCATGCTCTAGGAGCTTGTTTTAAGCCATACAAGGCTTTTTTCAGTTTAAAAACATGGTTGGGCATTTTAAAATCCTCAAAACCAGGAGGTTGTTCTACATACATCTCTTCTTGTATAAAACCATTTAAAAATACACTTTTGACATCCATTTGATAGAGTTTGAAATCCATGATGCAAGCATATGCAAGTAGCATTCTAATGGCCTCTAACCTAGCTACGGGAGCATAAGTTTCTTCATAGTCTATGCCTTCTTCTTGATTATATCCCTTATCTACAAACCTAGCTTTATTTCTTATTATTAAGCCCATTTCATCAAGTTTGTTCCTAAAGACCCACTTGGTACCAATTATAGGATGATCATTGGGCCTTGGAACTAATTCCCAAACTTGATTTCTTTCAAATTGGTTTAGTTCTTCTTGCATGGCCAAGATCCAATGCTCATCATTAATGGCCTCATTTATGTCTTTAGGTTCAACTTGAGTGACAAAGGCTAGGTGATTACATGTATTTCTAAGTAAGTTTCAAGTGATTACCCCTTTTGATACATCACCAATCACCTTGTCGAGAGGGTGATATCTTGAAGTCATCCATTCATTGGGTAGATCCACAATTTCTGAATCTTTTTGCCATGAGTGATCAAGGAATCTCTCGTCTTGCTTCTTGGACTCTTTCTCTTGATTTTCCAAGTGTGTTCTTACCAAGATTTCTGCAACATCATCAACAAGCTCCTTTCTCGACTTATTTGGGTTAATTTCATCAAATGCAACATGTATGGACTCTTCTATGGTCATAGTTCATTTATTATAGACTCTAAAGGTCTTACTATGAATAGAATAACCAATGAATATTTTCTCATCAGATTTTGCATCAAACTTCCCTAAGTTATCTTTTCCATTATTCAAAACAAAGCATTTATATCCAAAGACATGAAAATGTGACACATTAGATTTCCTTCCTTTGTACAATTCATATGGGCCTTATTAGGGCTCTATTCATAACATAACAAGCGGTGCTAACCGTATCCGCCCAAAAGTACTTAGGAAGGTTAGCCTCATTGAGCATAGTTCTTGTCATTTCCTCTAAAGATCGATTTTTCCTTTCTACAACACCATTTTGTTGTGGTGTTCTAGGGGCAGAAAAATTATGCTCAATGCTATGTTCATCACAAAAAGTTTCAAATTCATGATTTTTAAATTCACCACCATGATCACTTCTTATGGATGCAATACAAAAACCTTTTTCGTTTTTGATAACTTTGGCAAGCTTTCTAAATGATTGAAAAGCATCATTTTTGTAGGCCAAGAATAATGTCCATGTAAACCTAAAAAAATCATCCACAATCACTAATGCATAATAATTCCCACCAAAGCTCATAGTTCTAGAGGGACCAAAAAGATTCATATGCAAGAGTTGTAAAGGTCTAGAAGTTGAAACTATGTTTTTAGCTTTAAAAGAGACCTTTACTTGTTTTCCCTTTTGACATGCATCACAAAGTTTGTCTTTTTCAAATTTGAGCTTTGGAAGACCAATTACTAGTTCTTTAGACACCAATTTGTTTAAGTGATCCATGTGAATGTGAGCAATTCTTCTATGTCATAACTATGAATCATTTTCTTTACTCATAAAGCATTTAGCATCATTTGAGGAGATATCATCGAGACTAATCATATATATATTATTGACTCTATGACCAACAAACTTAACTTGCTTATCATTCTTTCCCTTAATTATGCAACAAGAAGAATCAAATATAACTCTATTGCCTTTATCACACAATTGACTAATACTAAGAAAATTATGTTTAAGTCCTTCAACAAGCAAAACATTATCAATAGATGATGAAGGGATCTTACCAACTTTGCCAATTCCAAGAATCTTCCCTTTGTTGTTATCACCATATGTGACATGACCATGTTTCTTGTGTGTAAGGGAGGAGAACTTGGAGCCATCACCGGTCATGTGCTTGGAGCAACCACTATCAAGATACCAACTTGAGCTCTTGGTCTTCAAGCACACCTACAACACACATTCAAGTTTTAACTTTTGGTATCCAAATTGTCTTGGGTCCTTGTATGTTAGAATTAGGAATGGTGCCTGATGAACCTGCAAAAATTCATATTTTTACGGTTCAAAATATTGGGTTTTCATCATCTTTTAATCTTTTTGATTGAGTTTGTTCTCAAATTTCTTTTATTTTTAGTTATTCTAAATTATATTTTAATTATGTGATTTTATGTGTTTTTTTTAGGTATTTGCATATGAAAAAATTGGACACTTGAATGATGAAGAAAAGCTGAAAAATCAAGTCAGGAGCTCGTTGAGCGCCTGAGCGCTAGAATCCCACAGCCTGAGCGCTAGTCGAGCGCTTGAGCGCTGGCGGTGGGCGCTTGAGCGCTGGTTGCGAATACTCCATCGTTACTTGAATGACTGAGCGCTGGAGAATAAGCGCCTGAGCGCTGGACGCGTAACAGCAGCGTGAAATTCTTATAAAAAAGAAAGTTTTGCCAAATTGAACACATTTTTTCACACTTTTCTTTTTACATATTCTTAGACACTTGGAGAGAAGGCAGTAGACGTCAAGAGACACAAACCCTAATATGGTGTGGGCGCAATTAGGCTTGAAGATTAGAAATTTTCTTCAACCTTTCCACCTTTCTACAATGGAGTTTGTCATATTCTTCCTTTTGTGTTCCTCTTTTTCCATGTGTAACTAATTTCCCATTGTTAGGGGGATAATGAATCTTGTTCTTGGATGATGTAACTTTCTTTTATGGGTTTAATTTATGTTTCTATTTCATGATTTACGTGTTTATCTATATTCTTAATGCTTTTCTAAATCTGGCCAATTTGGAAATGATCTTTTGGGTTTATGTATGATTTGGAAAAATTTGCATGAACTTAGAACTTGTGATAAACACCATAACTTCTGCAATCGCTAGGGATAGACGTTGTGGGTTATGTGGTCTTTCTTTTAATTCTCTCATTCTTGATAATGCCTTTCTTATCGGAGTTAGACTAAGGGATTAGTTAATTTCAATCAGCGTAAGAGGATTAATATACCAAGGGATTGAGTATTAATTAATTTTGGGAATTGACCATAAATCATTGAAATGGAACATAGTTAAACCAATATTTGGGTGTGTATCTAAAGAGTTCAAGTGAAATCTGAACCCTAATGCTTTAACATTATTATTTTTCACCCCTTTGATTTATTGTTTGCTGATTTTTTATTTTTTATTTTTAATTTAATTTTTACCAACTCTCTTTTTGTTAGCTTAAATAGTGTTATTTTCAGTTAATTTAGTAATTAATAACTTAATCCTCGTGGGACGATACTCTACTCACTTTTTATTACTTTTGTCGATTCGGTGCACTTGCCGATATCCGCATCAGTGCCTTTAGGAACTCAAACTCTTTTTATTCCAACTTTAGTGTTTATGTTCTTTCTAACATTGCAAGTTGATGCACTATGCCCTTTCTTACCACAGTGAAAGCATTTAACAAAGGGACTACTTGAGGTATTTGAGGAAACAAAGAAGTTCTTATAAGACTTTTGATGATTGTTTGGATTAAATCCCAAATCGACTTTTTGAAAAACACATTTTTGTCTCCCTAACAATACATTCAAGTTGTCTCTTCCAAAAGTGAATTTTGCAAGAGTGTTATTCAAATCTTCAATTTCTTTTTCAAAAGCTTTGCATGATAAACAAGGTAATGATATGGATGTATTGTCATGTGAGGAACAAGTCATGCATAATGAATTAGCATCAATGAGTCCTAAAGTCTCATTTTCAATTTTAAGCTCATTTATCTCCTTAGTTAAGACAGAAACTTTGTTTGCCAATAAGGAGATTGTTTTATTGGAAGATAAAACTATTTTTGTGAGCCTTAAAGATTCATCATGCAATTCTCGAAAGGCATCTTGTAATTCATCATAAGAAGATAAGGGATCTAGGTTAGAAGAGGTTACCTCGGTGTCGCTTTCTTCACTTTCTTCTCCTTGAGCCATGAGGCAAAGATGAGCTTCTTCATTCTCCGAATCGTCGGAAGAGCTTAAGTCATTGTCCTCCCAAGCTATGTATGCTCTTCTTCATTTCCTTTCCTTAGAAGGCCTTTTCTCAAACTTCTCCATCTTCTTGAGATACATAGGACACTCCATTTTCATGTGTCCCAGTTTTCCACATTCATAGCATTTTGGAGGAGTAGAGGATCCTTCTCCTTTGTGATACGTTTTCTTTTAAGGAAAGGGTGGTCTTCTTTGAAATCCCTTGTTCTTTAGGAATCTTCCAAATTTTTTCACAAGGACACTAAGATTCTCCTCACTTAGCTCAACACTTTCACCATCCTCTTCACCATCTTCTTCATCATCTTCAATTGTAGAGGAAGTAGCTTTGAGTGCGATTCCCTTCTTCTTTTTGTCATGCTCTTCATTTTGGTTGAGCCTATTTAGTTCCAGCTCATGTTCTTGAAGCTTCTCAAATAAAGTGGCTAGAGACATGGTTGATAAATCTCTTGATTCCGCAATCGCCGTTACTTTGAGTTGCCAATTCCTGCTTAGACATCTCAAGACTTTGTTAATAAGATCCTCATTAGGAAATGTCTTTCCCAATGAGATAAGATGATTAACAATATGAGTAAACCTCTTTTGCATATCTTGAATACTCTCACCTTGGTTCATTATAAATAATTCATATTCATGAGTAAGAGTGTTTATTCGAGATCGTTTTACCTCACTAGTACCTTCATGAGTTACTTGTAGAGTATCCCACATTTCTTTTGTGATTTTACAATTTGACACCCTAAAGAATTCATCATACCCCAAAGATGTGGTGATGATGTTCTTGGCTCTCAAGTTGTATTGAACCTTCTTTTTATCATCATCGGTCCATTCATTTCTAGGTGTATTAATTTTCACACCATCTTTAGTTTGTGTTGGGACAAAAGCACCATTTTCAACGGCGTCCACACATCTAAGTCAATAGCTTCAATGAAAATTTTCATCCTTTCTTTCCAATAGGCATAATCATCCCCGTTGAAATAAGGAGGTCTGTTTATAGAAGAACCTTCATTTGAAAAACCATTTGAAGCCATCACTTCTCTTGAAGCTGCTAAGCTCTTTATACAAGAGTCTAACTCTGATACCACTTGTTACCAAGTGGCCTCAATACTCAAGAGGGGGTGAATTGAGTATGAAAAATAAGTTCACAAATCTTTCACAAATCGTTTGATAAACAATTTTCGTTGAAGCTAATTGATGATTAGAGATGATTGGATATAAAAGATAAACACTTTCACTTATAAATGCAATAGCCAAAGGTACCAATATTCAAGAAAATCAATAAAACAGTACTTAATGTAAAGAGAAGGGTTTAGAGAAAACAAACACAATGATTTATCCTGGTTCGATCACCAATCCACTTGTGATCTACGTCCAGTCCCCAAGCAACAACTTGAGATTTTCCACTATATCTTTAAGCTTCAATAGGTGCTTGATAACCTTTACAACCTTGAGCACTCAACACTTTGGGATACCTCACCCTTGGAGCTTGAGTCTCTTCAACTAAGGGATACCTCACCCTTTACACTTTTGGAGGGATGCCTCACCCTCTTTACAAAGCAATAATGATAGATTGAATGAAACTCTCACTAGAGCAGATGATTACAAATTGAAGCTCTAATGTGCTCTCAAAGATTTTTCACGTTTTTAACAAAAAATAGAGCAAGAAATGGATTTGAGGATTGATTCACGTTTGGAAGTATTGATGATCAGTTTTTGGTTCAAGGTCAACCTCAAATAAAGACCCAACTTTGGTATTTATAAGTTTCTCAATTAATAGAGCCGTTGGGGTGTTCTGGGCATGCATTTAATGCATTTAATATAGTCATTGGACGTTGTCAGGGTTCGTGTAATCGATTACATTGTTGTTCCAACGTGTTCTTGGCTTTCTGGGCTCTGTGTAATTGATTACATTATTGGTGTAATCGATTACATGGCTTCTGACTTTACTTGTAATCGATTACAATATCCATGTAATCGATTACATGACTTCTGATTTGCTGTGTAATCGATTACAATATCTATGTAATTGTTTACATGACTCTTTGAACGTGTTCTTGCCTTTCTGGTCTTGATGTAATCGATTACATATATTATGTAATCGATTATATGGCCTCTGACTTTCTTGTAATCGATTACATTGCTCATGTAATCGATTACATGGCTTCTGTTTGATGTGTAATCGATTACAAACATCATGTAATCGATTACGTTAGCCTTTGAACACATTTTTCAAGTCCAATAAAGCTTGTAAGTCATTTCTAACACCTTGAGACAATTGATTAAACATAAATCCTTTTAAGAGTGTTAGATTCAAGATAGAAACTCAAGTTTTCTTGAAAGTCATGTTTAACTTTGAAATTTCCCATTTATTTTGAAATGATATATTGAAAAACCATTTGAGAAATCTTGAGAGCATTTAACATAAATGTTCTAAGTCTTATAACTACATAAACCTCTTGACTTCTTTCTTTGATCTTGATTTTTTCTTTTGCGCTTGATCTTCTCTTTTGCACTTGATCTTCGCTTTTGCCTTTGTTATCATCAAAAATCATTTGATATGCCTTAGAGACATAAACATTCACAAGAACAAGATCTTAAGTTTTACATAGAAACTATTTATTAAATACTACTAATTTTTATTAAGTTAACAGTTACTATAATTATAAAAGTACTCTTTTCCTTTTACTTAATAAAAATTTAACTCATTAACTTAATTTAATTATTTAATAAACTAATAAGATAAGTTACATACCCATCACATGAGACATTTAATCCAACAAATTATCATTCCTTTCATCCATTTATGGCCTGATCTTAAGAATCCTTCATTGACTTTCACTTTGGCTTGCTATATAGTTGTGCCTTATTCCCAGTAAAGTTTTTGCCGGAGGAGCCTCTTTGTGATGGGCTAATATTGCTCGTGTTTCCTTTCTGTCTCTTTTGTCATTGGTTTGGGGGCTAAAGGCCCCAATTGTAACAAATAATATTGCAACTGCTTGCTTATCCCGTAGTCTTCATCCAGCACGTAATTCTGTGTTATTTCAATACAAGGATATCTAAACTAGCAATGTGTCCGTTTCATCATTTTGCATTCGAAAAAATAAATAAAGTGATGCAGGAATCAATTTTCATATGGCTATCTTAAAGGAACCTATGAAGGACGGGTACTTCATAATGTCTGTTGTACCTATGTCTGATACATATTTAATATCATACTAAATATTCGAATATTTGATAAATAGTTTAACTTTTAAACAAAAGTTATATCTTTGTACTATATCTTTGTACTATATCTGTGTCGCATCTTATATCTGTATCTGTGCATCATAGAAGGAACCATTTCAACTCCATTAATTGGTAGGGAGGAGAAGCCTCTTATTCAGCAACGATTCTGAGTCCGCTTCTATCGAGTTGCTTCCACATTTAAATCGACTTTATGAGCATTTGGATTTTCATTAATTAGTTTGGTGCAACTTTGATGCAATACAATCCCATCAACTATGTCTCAACTAGTCATTTATGAACATCGTAATTACTTGCATGGTGTTTTTGCTACTGTAAATCATATGAAGTTGACCTGTGTCGCGATGCACCACGAAGCTCACTCGAACTCACAAACATCATATATACTTGCACAATATTTTTGGTACTTACTGCTATATTAGTATGAGTGAACATTTTTGTGGAACAATGTCAACTTCACATAAATGCTAATATTCAGAAGTTTAGTTTTGGAAAAAATGCAAACCTTGGATAAATTATTGTTAGATGTCATTTTCATTCCAAAAACTAGTACATAATGCATCGACGTTGAATTTGCATAATCTGTAAAGTATGGTGGTGAAGGTATTACAGAAGGAATTGCATCCATGGAAACATCCTAGTTCTTCAAGAATCGTCAGATTACAGACAAATGTTTTTAGTTGCTCAAATGTTACACGAGATTTCCTTTTCACTTATTTGAATTAAGAACTTTGAGCCAAATAAAGGATTCCCCAGCCAAATGTTACACAAAATAGCATCCTTTCTAGTTTTCTAATATGTTTGATTACGGTTCTCCAGAAAAATTTGGCCCAAAAAAACTTCCAGCAAAAGAGAATCCCGTTTGCATTATACAAAGAATCTCGTTTTATTTAATAAAAGTGAAGGAGATGCAAAAGATGGAGAGAGAGCTGATGAATTTGTCTTAAACACATCAAAGGTCCCCCTCCGCAGGCTTAAATCACAAATGCATGGGCCTTTCTTCTTCTTCTTTTTTTCTTTCTCTGTTGCGAAATATAGTTGCCCATGCATTGGCAGAACATGCTATCTCAAATCCTGATGTTTAGATTGAGGAAGCACCCAAACACAATTGTAATTCGGCTTGTCTGGATATGCTCAGTGATTGATATACTTTAATTTCATTCCCGTCAAAAAAAAAAAGGAAGTGCCAATATTAACTAAGGGGGTAGAAAATCGTCACGATAACAAAAGAAATATACACTTAGAATGTACTCTCATATCTGCTAACGTTTTGTTAAGTAAACTTGCCATTTTTTTAAAAAAGAAATTAACTAAGTATGCCATAATATTTAAGATTTGGCTATATATTATTATAGATGGCTGTGCTAATAAATTGCTTTGATAAAGTTACAAATGAAGAATCCAAAGAATGGCCCTAAATACAGAAAGAAACAAGACGTTTAGTAGTCACAATAACTGGATAGGCATCCAAATTAAGAGAAATATATTGACATTACTCGAAGATAAGGTTTAACATATGTTCCAACTTTTTTTTTCTGGGTACAGTTCCAACTTCCATAAACATAGAAGCAACCAATAAACAGGGACTGCAAACCAACAACTAGAAACTGGATAACCTCTGACCAACAGAACCACGGAACAGACGCACATGACAAAGGGGACATGCTCAGAAGCCACCACGAAGGCGAAGGACAAGATGGAGGGTGGATTCCTTCTGGATATTATAATCTGCCAAAGTACGACCATCTTCCAATTGCTTACCAGCAAAAATAAGTCGCTGCTGGTATGTATTATATATCGTCCCCAGCAACTCTCATTTTAAAAATTAAATAAATAATATTATATTAAATAATTTATATCATAATTTAAATAATTCATATCTTCATTTACTACCTTCCCGGAAATTGCATGGAATTATATTATATATCGTCCCCAACAACTCCCAAACCGCAATACACATCCAAGGATGATTTAAATTTCAGCCCTACCGACAGTCTCTTCATTTCCACACCTTTGTCATTTGTTCTAAAACACTTGTCCTTGCAGCATCAGAGCTGTAGTCCATACATTATACATCATCTTCAGCTTTTGCAATGGCTTGCAACAGCTCCAAAGCAGCTCTTCATCACAGATGATACGAAAATATGATGTGTTTGTGAGCTTCAGAGGTGACACCCGCAACAATTTCACTGATCATCTTTTTGCTGCTCTCCATAGAAAGGGCATTCTTACCTTCAGAGATGATACAAAGCTCAAAAAAGGGGAGCCTATATCGCTTGACCCCCTACAAGCAATTGAAGGATCTCAGATTTTCATTGTCGTCTTCTCAAAGAACTACGCATCCTCAACATGGTGCTTGCGAGAACTAGCAAAGATTGTCGATTGCATTGAAGTATCAGGAAAACGTGTTCTCCCTGTTTTCTATGATGTGGATCCATCTGAGGTGCGAAAACAGAGTGGGAATTATGAGAAATTCTTTGTGGAGCATGAAGAGAGATTCAAAGAAAATTTAGACATGATGGTGCAAGTTCAAAATTGGAGGGCAGCGCTGACACAAGTGGCCAATCTCTCTGGATGGGATGTACGGGATAAGTAAGTAATCTTCTCTATGCCTGTACAACAACTTGATAAAGCAAATGTAAGGTTTTCATGAAATATAATTAATTAAGAATGAACTCTGTTATATCCTATGTATATTTGATTGTTTCATAGTGATTTGGAGTTCTTTAATTTACTTTACTTTACCTTTCCAAACTAGAGTTGAGAGAGAGTACTGAAAGAAAAAATTTATCGGATCTATTAATCCCAATAATTTATGACATACCAATTTTATATAAAAGATTTTAGGATTACCTGGCATCAATGAAGAAGACATTGTTGAACAATCCTGAAAGGTAAAACACGACGAGGGAGAGATGCTATTCCTATCCCACAATAATGTTCAGCGTCGAGATCGATGGAGCAATCAGACGCACTTATAGAGTAGTTAGGAATATGGGTCTCTCCCTGTATATATAAAATAGTTAAAATGGGTTAAACCTACCCACTATGACAAACTCATATACAGGACCCATAAACAAAACCCACATATATGAGCAGTGTTTTAACAACAATAGGCCCATTAACAATACTGATCACAATTTGGGCTAAACAAAATGCTCTAATAATTTTGACATCCAATTAATCTAGGTTCTATATGATATGATTTATGTTTGTCCATAAATAAAATTCTAACATTCTCTCACTTGGACAACATAAGTCACATTATATCACTTTAATAAGAAAACAATTCTCCAAATTAATCAAACAATATGTGGCCACAACATGATGTCAAAATCGAGCTAGCACTCTCAACAAATGGTCCAAAATGAGACTACAAGTATCCCAACAATGCAGAAAATCATACTCGAAGAATCTTGATATCATACATGCAACATACTCATATCTCGGTGACCCATCAAAATGCGGTAAATGGGTAATGGGAAAGCACATCCAAAATTTGCACGCCAATATGTGATCAAAGTGTATTTCCCAACAAAATGGCCCCAAGCATCCGCCCAAGATGCTTTCTGAGATTTAACATCTCAAAGACAACAACAAAAAATGAGACTGGGTCCAAAATGTCTCCACAATATGTCATATCATAAATAAACAAAATCTACAGCGAGATCAATAACAATAACAATATTATATGACAACGATAATAATAATATAATTGTCTCGAGACATAATAAAATGATGTCATAACAAAATTACAAAATTAAACTCCCACTAACCCAAAACATCAAAAGACCTCATTATACCCATACGAGTCACATGATCAATAAAAACTTTAACAGCTAAACCTTTAGTTAGTGGGTCTGCAACCATAAGTTCTGTAGGGATATGCTCAACACGAGTTTGAAACTCCTGAATCTTCTCTCTAACAAACATGAATTTTGTATCAAAATGCTTTGAACGCTTTGAGCTTTTATTAATTTGAGAGAAGCACACTACGGCAGAATTATCATAATAAATAGTAAGAGGCCTGGAAATACTTTCTACAATAAGAAATTCAGTAATCAAATTTTTCAACCATATCGCTTGACGCATAGCCTCATAACAAGCTATATATTCTGCCTCCATAGTAGAAGTAGGCAGTAAGTGTCCATTTTAACACTCTTCCAAGAAACAGCTCCTCCTGCTAACATAAAGATATACCCTGATGTGGACTTGTAATCATCTGGACAACCACCATAATCAGAATCAGTATAGCCTATCACCTCAAGGCGGTCAGACCTCCTATAGGTGAGCATACAGACTTTGGTACCCTATAGATACCTCATAACTCGTTTTGCAGCTTGCCAATGAGCCACACCAGGTTTGCTCAACTATCTCCCAAGTACACTAACAACAAAAGCAATATCAGGACGTGTACAAACTTGAGCATACATAAGACTGCCAACAGCGGAAGCATATGGGACTTTCTCCATTTCAGCAACATCTTTATCACTTTGAGGACACTGGGTATTAGAGAGTCTTTCACCCTTTTGAATAGGCGCAGTACAAGGATTACAAGATTTCATATTAAATCTATTCAGAATCCTTTCAATATAAGCTTTCTGAGACAAGCCAAGAATACCACGAGATCTGTCACGGTGAATCTCAATACCTAACACAAAAGAGGCATCACCAAGATCTTTCATATCAAAATGTGCTGTCAACATCTGCTTTGTCTCATTCAGAAAAACATAATCATTACTCGCCAACAATACATCATCAACATATAGAACAAGAATGATGAATCTGCTCCCACTAAACTTCAGATAAATACATTGGTCAACAGTATTCTCTTTAAAATCAAGAGAACTAACAATATAATCAAATTTCAAATACCATTGCCTGGAAGCTTGTTTCAATCCATAAATGGATCGTCTCAATTTGCATACCATATGATCTTTACCATTTTCAACAAAACCATCAGGTTGATCCATATACACATCCTCATACAAATCACCATTTAGGAAGGCGGTCTTAACATCCATTTGATGAAACTCCAAATCAAAATGAGCAACCAATGCCATCACAACACGAAAAGAGTCTTTAGTGGAGACCGGTGAGAAAGTCTCCTTGTAATCAATGCCTTCCCTTTGGTTATATCCCTTAGCAACAAGTCTAGCCTTATACCTCTCAATTTCACCTTTAGCATCACGTTTAGTCTTAAAGACCCATTTACAACCAATAGTTTTATAACCAGTAGGTAATTCTACCAATTCCCAAACATTATTCTTTCTCATATAAGCCAATTCATCCTCCATAGCCACTAGCCATTGTGCACTATCAGGACTAACCATGGCCTCTTGAAAAGAAATAGGATCATAATCCTCAACTGAATTAAACTCATGCTCCTGCAGGTACACAACATAGTCCTTGAATCTAGTAGACTCAGTGGATATAGGAACCCGCTTAAATCTTCTTAATGGGGTCACAACAACATCTGGAATCTGAACATTATTTTCAACTTGTTGAGGGATATCGACAACATCAACAGAATCAACAACATTATCATTATAGATCAGAGGAGATGACATTATCCCTGGAAATGGATCAACAGGAATAGGAACAACAACATGCTCCTCACTAAAATAAACAATACACCGCTCCTGAGTTCCACCATGTCCTAAGTCCCCTTCAAAATAGATAGCCCGATCGGATTCAATAACTCTAGTAGCATTAGAAGGACAATAAAACCTAGCACCCCTTGAGCCAATACAATAGCCAATGAAGAAACCACTGATGGTTTTAGGATCAAGTTTCTTTAAATGTGGGTTATAAGGTCTCACCTCTGCCCTACATCCCCAAACACGAAAATGCTTCAAGGTAGGCCGTTTGCCTATCATAAGCTCATATGGAGTCTTCAGCACAGATTTACTTGACACATGATTCAAAATATAAGCAGCAGTCTTCAAAGCATCTCCCCACAAGAATTCTGGAAGAGTATAATGACTAAGCATACACCTCACCATATCCATCAGAGTACAATTTCGTCTCTCTGCAACTCCATTTTGTTGTGGAGTGCCTGGCATGGTGTACTGTGCCTCAATACCACGGTCCTGTAAGAACCTAGCAAAAGGTCCAGGATTTCTACCAGTTTCATCATACCTGCCATAGTATTCACCACCTCTATCAGACCTCACACATTTGATCTGCTTACTAAATTTTAATTCAACAGCGACTTTGAATGCTTTAAAAGCATCTAAAGAATTAGATTTCTCACGCAGTAAATCAATCCACCCGTATCTAGAGAAGTCATCAATAAACGTAATAAAGTACCTAAAACCACCTATAGCAATAGGAGTAATAGGCCCACAAATATCTGTGTGAATCAACTGTAGTATTCCTTCGCTCCTGGTAACCCCACTCTTCCTAGCTCCAGCTGTGAGTTTCCCTTTTATACAATCAACACAGGTATCAAAATCAGAGAAGTCCAGGTCATAAAGAATATTCTCCTTGATCAACCTCTCCATTCTCTCCCTAGAGATGTGTCCTAAACGTTTGTGCCACAACATAGAAGATTTTTCAGTAACTTTACCACTCTTGTTTCCAACAACATTATTGATATCTGAATCCTGTTGATCACCAGAAAGAGAATCAACATTCAACATGTATAAACCATTAGACAATACTCTAGAACCAACAAGAACACAATCATAATATAAAGAAACTTTTGCATTACTAAAATGGAAAGAGTAGCCACAACTATCCAAAACAGAAACTGAAATCAAATTCCTCCTCATAGAAGATACATAAACTGTATCTTTCAAAACTAAATCATGTCCAGTACACAACTTTAATGAAACCACTCCTATATGTTCTACTTTAACTTTGGCTCCATTTCCTACTGTGATCATCAACTCCCTTCACTTGGTTTCTCCTCGCTTGAATTCTCGCAATGAATTTGTAATATGAATAGTTGCACCAGTATCTAGCCACCAGGTATTTAAAGGAACATCAACTAAATTCGATTCAAAACATACTAGAGCCAAGGGGTTACCTTTCTTTTTCTCAAGCCAACTCTTAAACTTTAAACAATCAGACTGCTTATGTCCATATATATCACAGAACTTACAATTTCCATTAAAACGATATATGAGTTTAACACAAGAAGTCTCACCAGGACCAGCAGATGGCTTAGAAGAATATTCGGGCTTATCATTCTACTTTTTCTTAAATTGAGGCTTACTGTTCTTCCCTTTAGTAAATTTCTTCTTCTTTTCACTATTCTTGTGAGAAGCAAACTGCACACTGTGAGCCTTGCCCTTCTTCATGGTATGCTCCTCTTGAGTAAGAACAGATATAAGTTCATCAACAGTCCACTCATCTTTTTGAGTATTGTAAGTGGTTCTCAAGACATCAAAACTAGCCGAAAGAGACTCAAACACCTGCCAAACCAGGAAATCCTCTCTCAACTCCACTTTCATGGACCTCAACTTGTTGTACCAGTTCACAAGCTTCAAAACATGTTCACGAACACCACTCACACCATCATATGTAGTCTTTGTCAACAAAGAGAGGTAATAGGCCTTTTCAGTTTTATCAAACTTCTTGAATTTCTCACCAACAGACTTGAGGAACTCTTTAGCATTATTTGTTTCAGGAATGTTCTCTTTAATAGTCTTTTCCATGCTATACTTCATGGTCATCAAACAAACTTTATTGGATTGAACCCACCTTTCATGCTTCTTCTTTTCTGTAGCAGAAGATGCATTTGTGGGTCTCTGAGATTCATCCTCAGTGAGAGCAGCATCAACATTAGAGACAGCCAGGAACAATTTCATAGAATCCACTCAGTCCTCAAAATTAGTTTCATTCAATTTCGTTATAGCACTCATTTGCATCGATGAAGCTGAAAGAACGATACATTAAAGGGAGATTTTGTTAAGCATATCAACATGTACAACATTTGAGCAAAATCATAATTGAGTTTTTCCCATGTGATTGCAATCCCGCCGAAGGGTCCCGAATTACAATACATGAGTAGACTCCCACAGACATCAAAATCATGTCCCTAAAGCTAGTACCGAAAGGATACTGAGAACTCTAAGGTCAGAACCTCAATGCCTTTAACAAATCATTAGGAATCACATTAATAAAGGCAAATCGATAGGGTAAGCGCATTACCAATATAATCCCCAAAGCCACAACATAACAATATTTTATCAACAAAATAGCACCTTACAATAATTGGTCCCGCGAAGGCGAGCTCACAATTATGAAAAGTGCCCAAAATAACATCAATCAACAAATCACTAGAAATTACATTAATAAAGGCAAACCGATAGGATAAGCGCATTATTAATATAAATCCCAATGCAACATTATTAATAAAATATTAACAATATTAACACCTCAACATAATTTGTCCAGCGAAGGTGAGATTACAATAATACAATAATACTTTAAACAGCAATTCTCAGAATTAATCGCATAAATAACAACAAAACATATAATTTTCAAAATATTATATATTAATTTATGCACAAAATAGTACCAAAAAATATTTGAGTGACCAAACAACATCAATTCTGAGAGTGTGCAATATATATCATGCCCAACAATATCACAATAATACACAAAAAATTTTAGAAGCAAAAAAGGACAGCACCATATATTTTTAATAATTTTAACCTCTGAAAATTTTAAAATAAATATTAAATGGGCATTAAAAAATAAATAAAAATTACTAAAAAATAATATAAGGCGCGTGGAGCACAACCCAAAAAATAGAAGTTCAAAAATACTTTTCAGGAGGCCACACGCGCCTCCATGCGCGAGTAGGCGTCGTCTGGGAGCAGGTCTCCCTCTTCACCCGTTTCGCTGTAACGAGTCGCGCGACCCGATTCATCCAGGAAAGGGTCGCGCTGATTTTCTCCCTTGATTCTCCACCAAAAATCAATTTCTTGGTGCCTATAGATTCAGAAAAACGGGCTCTACAATTTCCATAGTTTAATTTCCCAAAAAAATGACACAAAAGGATGGGTTTTCTCAACCAAAAGAAGAACAACATGCGTACTGTTTGTTAAAGAATTTTCCATTTTTTCACAACCAAAAGAAACGATCCATACGTGCTTAGACTCGTGAAACAGGGATCTACAATAGCCCTAAGTCAATTTGTTGAAAAAACTCCAAAAGGAAAACGAATCATATAAGGATTGCAACTTTAGGGTTCAATGGATTTGCATAAAATTATTTACAAATTCACAGTATCAAAATACAACAAATATGTTTCTGAATTCAGAACAACCCAATGTATAAAAGCCCTAACTTTATTCTTTGGAATCGATTATAAAATAAAATTAATTAACCATTACATACGTTAAGATTTCGGGATTAAAATAAGATATTGATAGTCATAATCAGGATTAAAACATTGGCTCTGATACCAATTGAAAGAAAATATTTATCGAATCTATTAATCTCAATAATTTATGACATATCAATTTCATATAAAAGATTTTAGGGTTACCTGTCATCAATGAAGAAGACATTGTCGAACAATCCTAAAAGGTAAAACACGATGAGGGAGAGATACTATTTCTATCCCACAATAGTCGTTCACGCGTCAGTATCAATGGGGCAACTGTATGCACTAGAGTAGTTAGGAATAAGGGCCTCTCCCTGTATATATAAAATAGTTAAAATGGGTTAAATCTACCCACTATGGCAAACCCATATACAAGACCCATAAACAAAACCCACATATATGAGCAGTGCTATAACAACAATAGGCCCATTAACAATACTGATCACAATTTGGGCTAAACAAAATGTTCTAATAATTTTGACATCCAATTAATCTGGGTTCTATATGATGTGATTTATGTTTGTCCATAAATAAAATTCTAATAAGTACTGTATTATCTGTAGAAGAGGTAACTCGCAAATCGGGTCAAAATTTACATGCTTACTGAAAAGAGTTATTAAAGAGTAAAAAATATGCTCTGTTATCTTGTCCTATATATGTACCCTTTTTTTTAGGCTTTTTTAGGTGATGATTTGGTGTTCTTGATTTTCTTTAAACTTTCAAGCCACAATATGCAGAGATTGAAAAGATTGTTGGAGAGATAATAAGTATATTGGGTCACAAATTTTCAACTCCTCCAAATGATCTAGTTGGGTGGAAGTCTCCTGTAGAAGAATTAGAAAAGCTTTTACTTTTGGGCTCGGATGATGATGTTCGAGTTGTAGGAATTTGTGAGATGGGTGGAATAGGAAAGACAACTCTTGCAACTATTTTATACGACAAAATTTCTCATCAGTATGATGCTTGCTGTTTTATTGATGATAAGCAAAATTTATAAAGATTATGGTCCAATTGGTGCACAAAAGTAACTTCTTTGTCAAACTCTAAACGAAGATAACCTTCAGATATGCAATCTTTTTAAGGCAGCTAATTTGATACAATTTAGGCTACGTCATACAAGGGCCCTTATAGTTCTTGATAATGTTGATCATGTTGAACAACTGGAGAAATTAGCTGTGAATCGTGAATGGTTAGCTGTTGGTAGTAGAATCATCATAATTTCTAGAGACAAGCATATCTTGAGACAGTATGGAGTGGATGTAGTTTACAACGTTCAACTCTTGAATGGTGATAATGCTCTTCAATTATTTTGTAGAAAAGCTTTCAAATGTGATAATATTATGAGAGATTATAGACAGTTGACATATGATGCACTAAAATATGCTAAAGGCCTTCCATTAGCAATTAAAGTATTGGGCTCATTTTTGTATGGTCGAGATGTTTCTGAGTGGAGAAGTGCATTGACTAGAATGAGAGAAAATCCAACGTCAGACATTATGGATGTGCTTCGAATTAGTTTTGATGGACTGGAGAAAATGGAAAAGGAAATATTTCTAGATATTGCTTGTTTCTTTTACCGGGAGAATGAAACATATGTGAAGAAAGATTTAGATTTTCGTGGATTTTATCCTGATATTGGTATAAGAGTTCTCATTGATAAGTCACTCATAACATGTGAAAAGGGGATAATTCGTATGCATGATTTATTGAAAAAGCTGGGCAGGTGTATTGCTCGAGAAAAATCACCCAAAGAGCCGAGAAAGTGGAGCAGATTGTGGGAATACAAGGATCTCCAGAATGTTATGTTAGACAATATGGTAAAATGGTTTTTGAAAATAAAATCATTGGTTAACATTTTTTTAGGATCTTTAAATAATTCAAAATATCTAACATTTTCTTTGCTCTTTGCAATGCTTTAGGCAGCAGAAAATCTTGAAGCTATAGTTCTGAAACAATATCCAGTCAAGATTCGAGAAAAGACAATGAGGGCTGATGCTCTATCAAAAATGAGTCACCTTAAATTGCTCAGTCTTTGGAATGTGAAGTTTTCAGGATGCCTTAATTGTCTTTCCAATGAATTAGGATATCTTTCTTGGGGTGAATATCCTTTCATGTGTTTGCCATCAAGTTTTCAACCAGATAAACTTGTTGAATTGATCCTGCCTTACAGCAACATCAAACAACTATGGGAAGGCACAAAGGTACTGCAAATTATTGTTCTTTCTATTTTGTTTTTCTTTAAATGAACTAATAAAAAGACAAATTATCTAATGTTCTTTCCCCTTTCTCTAGAGTTAATTAAAGAAGCAAATGAAAGCTTAAATGTGACTATTAATTTTGTCTCCTTCTATTGCCCTTTCTCTGCAGCCTCTACACAATTTGAGACGTATGGATCTCTCTCACTCCAAAAATCTTACTACGTTGCTGAATTTTAGGGAGATCCCAAATCTTGAGTGGCTACATCTTGAAGGATGCATAAAACTTGTGCGAATCGATCCATCCATTGGTATTCTAAGAAAGCTTTCAGGATTGAATTTGAAAAACTGTAAAAATTTAGTCAGTATTCCCAACAACATATTTGGTCTTAGTTCCCTTGATTTTCTAAATCTCTCTGGCTGTTCAAAATTACTTAATAATCAGCTGTTAGAGAAACCAAGGCATGCAGAACATTTGGAGAAGCTTGATATAAATGAAAGTACTCTCCAATGCCAATCAACATCCTCCATCTACAAATTTCTGATGTTGCCTTTCCATTTTTTCTATTCTGGAAGGCATGAAGATTCAGTTGGTTTATTGTTGCCTTCTTTGCCTCGTTTCCGATATTTGCACTATCTGGACTTAAGTTTCTGTAATCTCCTTCAAATCCCTGATGCTATTGGATGGTTACATTGTTTAGAAACACTAAACATAGGGGGAAACCATTTTGTTACACTACCTTGTAGCATCAAGGAGCTTTCGAAACTTAGAGTGTTAAACTTGGAGCATTGCAAGCAGCTGAAATATTTGCCTGAGCTCCCATCAAGTACTGTCTTGCCGGTAAGAAGAGGAACATTTTTTGGATTATATATTTTCAACTGCCCCAATTTGAGTGAGCTGGAACGCTGCCGTAGCATGGCTTTTACTTGGATGATACAAGCCCTTGAGGTGCCTACTCCATTCTTCCTTTCCCTATCTCTCTTTTTCTGTGTGTATGAAATAATACATTACTAATTTTTCTGGTACCAGGTGCACAGGCAATCCTCTCTCCTCTTGTGTCAGATCAATATTGTTATTCCTGAGTTGGTTCAACAAACAAAATGTGGGTAGTTCAATAAGCATGGATCCATCTCCATTTATGCATGACAATAATTGGATTGGCATTGCTTGCTGTGCAGCATTTGTGGCACATGATGATCCAAATAATTTGGGTGACGGACGTGAAGGACGAATTGGGTGCGGTTTTCAAATTAAAAAGTGCGGGGCCTATGTCCTTTCTCCGATACTTCTCGAGAAAGATCTAGTTACAGTTGAATCAGATCACCTGTTGCTACGCTATTTTACTCGAGAAAAATTCATTCATTATGTAAATAGTTATATAAAAAGACGAACACATGATCTTGATGATATTGAATTGGCAACCAAAATCATTCAGCCCCAAGGTTGTATTTGGAGGTGAAGAATATCGGGTATCGTTGGGTATTTAAGGAGGATTTTGAACAATTAAACCCAACAATGATGCACAGCGGAAATTCGTCAGTTCGGAAGCGCAAGTTTTTAACAATTGATGATCAGCCACAGCCATAATAATTGAGCTGATAAACAAAAAGCGTAGCAACTGCACTTCGGATACACTTCCATCAAATTTCCAAATTCTAATCCATTTGAAGTAAGACTTAAATCAGCAAAGCACTGATTGTTATAAATTTATAATCCATTCATAAATACTCTGTTTTTGAATCTTAAATTCATGCCTTTTGCAGGTTATTAGTTGATGATATGGTGATTTTGTTTCTCTATTCTCTTTCCAGGCTAGAGTCAGAAGTAATTGAGAACATTGTTAAAGTGATAGTTGTAGACATCAAGGGTAAAAAAGGTACGGAATCAACTTGGATATAGCTATGTTAAAGTAGAATTTTTAACAATGATCGATTGTTTAATTGAAGCAATTGGGGGCGTCTAGCTTCTTGTATCAATTTATGAGAGTACGCTGTTCATTATTTGATGTACAATTTTTAAACAAAAGTGTGGAAAGGAAAGAAAAGCTAAAGTACTTTAGTAATAGAAAAATGATAACCTCATATATAGTTTAGATTGAAAATCTGTAGTTTAGATTGTTATTTGCTGATTTACAAGAAGTATATGAATATGATAATATGTGCGAGTGTGTTCTATCTCTATGGTACCCTGCTTAGCACACTCACCTTCCTCAGTGTTTCCTTATCCTGTGATTTTTAACAAAATCTCTTATATCCTGCAAATGTTAGCCAATCTCAAAGAATTATGAAAATGACTGAACTTTCCAAAGCTACGGCCTAATAACTCTAATTAACATTTTTCTCAAATCAAAACACTACCGTGGACAACCAAAATATTCATCTGGAGCTAACACTTATTATGATGTGGGAACATATCTACTTGGGCATGAAAACATCCTTAATTTCTAATAATGGACAGCAAAGTAAAACTAGACTTTGACTCTCTTTTTTATTATAATTTTTTGGCTGAGAAGACTTTGTCAATTTAGAAATGTTTTATAAAGAACTTAAAGACAAGACTGACAATAGATTGGGTATTAGAATTTTTTTTAAATGTTTATTTTGTAGAAAAAGTCTTCCACGCTTTTTAGAGAAAGTTAGATAGAATTACTTTTCTATTTTTGTCTTTTTATATGATAAAAGTAGTACTAAAGCAAAACTCGAAAGAGAAAACAGTTTTCAGGCCTACACAAAAAGGGAAATTAAGAGAGTTTAGGACTTCCTCCCGGAATATGTGGTGTTCTTATCATGGAAGATAATTTAGGGGTTGCTTTCCCTCAATTTGTTGTTTCTTAGGGGCTTAGCCTCTCTTGTGCGTTAAAAAACAATTTGTTTAAATATTTTCAAGAAAAAAATAATATCATACAAATAAAAATTTAACAGAATTCACCAAAAAAAAAGGTTGTTATGGCAAATTATGGGTTACATAAACATTATTAACTATTTAAATTAATATAGTTGTGGTATATCTATACTAGACATATTTGAGAAGTCATTATAAGGAAAGTTCTGCATAGTATGTCAGCTTTTTCTTAGTAGCTTTTTTTTTTGAATCCAAAAATTACACATTTTTATTCTCAGAAAGCTTCTCAATTTTTATTGAATTTTATTTAATAAATTTTATTTAATAAATTAATTAATTTTAACTCAAATAATTTTGAATTTACTACCTAATAAGCTCTCTAAAAAATATGGAGGATAATTTCATTTATTCCACATGTCATTCATTCTCTTTCATCTATTCTCTTTTATCTTTTTTCATAACTCATATGAAAATAGTGTGGTATGTGAAAAGATAAAACATTATTATTGTCATTCAGTTTCAATTTTAAACCCTCATTTCCTAGGAAGCATTACATTTATTTCATTTCTCCCACCTATGCTCATGTTTATTACCTCTTTCTTTCTCTTTCCTCCCGTGGTGACTTTGTGTTTCCTTCACTTATTCCCTCTCTTTTACATGGCATGCGCACTGTTGCAACTCCTACCCCATTCAATCTCTTTCATCTATTCTTTAACTCCCACCTACCCTGATTGTTATTGGAAATTTTATGGCCAATTCTCTTTCTTCTATTTTTTCTTCCCCTTTCTCCGATTCTCTCTTTCTCTTTCCTCCCCTGGTGACTTTGTGTTTCCTTCGCTTATTCCCTAATTGCATGTGTATGTTTTTTGCAAGCTATTTGATGGTGTTCCAGTTGATTGGTTATGATTTCCATATTTGTGTTGGTTAGGGTTTAATGACGGCGGTTTCAAAACCCTAACTTGTATGGCTTTGCGTATTGATCCTTTAGAGAAAATCACTCTAGTAAGTTTTGGAGGGTAAAGGTCTATAAACCCTAAGACCTTGCCTATAAATGGATTTGTGAATATAAATGATACCGATTTCTTAACATTGTGTCTTATTTTCTCTATATTTTTTTTGGAGAAGTTTATATACGAGACATTATCGATAATATTCCTTTCTCCATTTGATGAGATTTTTAGAGTGATGGAGAGTTTCCCTTTCCTTCCCGTTTTTTTTTTTCTGCGGATACTATCTTCTATGGCTTTATGACAAAGATGGAAAGAAGACAAAGATGATAGTCATTGAGCTTGACATATTGATCCTTTGGAGAAAATCACTCCAATAAGGAAGTGTTGGAGGATGAAGGTTCACGTGGTCCGACTATGGTATCTTCCAAGTTTCAATAACCCTGAGACCATCAATACCATTGAGATGGTCTTCATGGATGAATTTGTAAGTTTTTTCCTCTTTCATTATCATCCATTAATTTTTTAAATGTCTAATATCTAATTTATTTGATTTAAGTGCACAGTTGTACCATGAATGCATCTGTGTGAAAAACTTTGATATACAAATTTAAACCCCTTCTTTCTAAAGATGAAGTTTATATAATTGCTTACTTTGGTGTTGGTGGTAACAACAATAATAATAATAATAATAATAATAATAATAATTTAACTACTTGACATGAATATTGTTCAAATTTTCAATTGAGAACTAAATTGTATGATAAGTCTATTATAGGCATCCTTTAAAACCAAGATTAAGTGATTACTTTTGGGCATTAAAAGATATGTGCCATTAGTGCATTGTTGCATAGATCGTTCAAGTAATAAAATAAGATCAAAAAATTTATTATGTTTAGCGTTAGTGGAGGTTCTCCATTTGATGAGATTTTTTGCTATAGTAGTGATGAAGAGTTTACCTTTTTAGTTGGTAATTGCAAGTTCAAAAATTTTATAACATGTTCTTAGTTATACTATGTCCAATATGGTTTTAATTTTTTTTTCCAGATGTAATGGGCCTGTTAACAACTATTGATATTGACAAGGAATATGACAAAGATGGAAAAAAGACCAAGATGATAGTCATTGAGCTTGACATTGACAGGTCATGCCCCTTTTTTACCCCTTTTCTACAAATTAGATATTTGTTGTAATAGTTTTTTTCCTTGCATGATATTGAATGTCATCCTAACTGCCTAATTAAAGCAATGTTCATTACTTATTTTATTGTGCATTAAGTTTTTTAAGTTTTATTATGATGATAATATAATTTTTTCTTATTACTTCATACTTTGAACTTGTGTTATATGCAATTTGCTTAGCTAACAAGAAAGTCACTTATCGGATCCTTCTAGTTCATAGATTTCATCCTTTTATATTATTCTATTACTATTTTCTTCCTTGCATGTTTCATATATCTTGAACCAAATTTTTGTGATTCTAACTGCCTATTTTTAAATCGATAGTCTTGACATTTACAGGTCATGTCCCTTTCTTACCCCTTTTCTACAATTTAGATAGTTGTTGTATTAGTTTTGTTCCTTACATGTTTCATATATCTTTTACCAAATAATGTTTGATTAAGTTGTTTTATGTTATCTAATTAATATACTATGATATTTTTATAATTTTTAATGTAATTTTTTTCTTATTTTGGAAAATGCCTTGCAAACTGAGTGATATGACTTATATGATATTAAATGTCATCATTACTACCTAATTAAAGCAATGTTCATTACTTATTTTTACTTGCATTAAGTTTTTTAAGTTTTCTGCAATTTATATAGTTAATACTTTGTTGTTACAGTTTTCTTCCTTGCATGTTTCTTAAATCTTGAACTAATCTTTTGTGATTCTAACTGCCTATTTAAACCAATGTTCATTACTTATTTTTATGTGCACTCAGTTTTTAAAGTTTTTTTTGCAATATATATACTTAATACTTTGCTCTATCAGTTTTGTTCCCAGCATGTTCCATGTATCCTTTACCAAATAATGCTTGATTAATTGAATTTGCATTATCTAATAATTAGTATACTATGATCTTTTAGGTTTTTAATGTGATTCTTTTTTTTTCTTTTGGGAAATTTGTGCCTAACAAATTGATATGACTTATATGATATTGAATATGATCCTGACTGCTTATTTAAACCGATGTTCATTACTTATTTTTAGTTGCACTAAGTTTTTTAAGTTTTCTGCAATCTATATACTTGATACTTTGTTGTTAGAGTTTTGTTCCTTGCATATTTCGTATATCCTGAACTAGATTTCTATTATATAATTAGTATACTTGATACTTGAACCAAATTTCATATACTTGATACTAATTTAGATACTTGTTGTTATCTTACCCTTTTTCTACAATTTAGATACTTGTTGTTTCAGTTTTTTTACTTGCATGTTTCATGTATCTTTTACCCAATAATGTTTGATTAAGTTGATTTGTGTTATCTAATAAGTATACTATAATCTTTTATGATTTTTAATGTGATTTATTTTTCTTATTTTGGAAAATTGCTTGCTTACTGAATGATAAGATTGAAATGATATTGAATGTCATCCTGATTGTCATCCTGACTGCCTAATTAAAGCAATGTACATTACTTATTTTTACGTGAATTAAGTTTTCTATGTTTTCTGCAATTTATATACTTAATACTTTGATGTTACAGTTTTCTTCCTTGCATTTTTCGTATATCCTGAATCAGATTTTTGTGATTCTGACTACCTATTTAAACCAAAGTTCATTACTTATTTTTATGTGCACTCAATTTTTAAAGTTTTCTGCAATATATATACTTGATACTTTGCTCTATCAATTCTGTTCCTTACATGTTCCTTGTATCCTTTACCAAATAATATTTGATTAACTAGATTTGTGATTCTGACAACCTATTTAAACCAATGTTCATTACTTATTTTTATGTGCACTCAGTTTTTAAAGTTTTCTGCAATATATATACTTGATATTAAAGAGTGTTCAATATGAAATTATCATAGACCTAAAATCATGTTAGCAATTCCATCATGACCAGTCTAATCTCTTATAATTTCCATAAGACGACATCACATGTTCCTCTCCAAAAGTGTCGAAGAACTTTCTCTAGTCATTTTTTTAGGATTCAATGCCATATTTGTTCATTTGGATTATTTTTTAAATCTCTCTTCTTTCCTATGTTTTCTATTCTAATATGATATTTTAAGAAATATTATGTATGGATCAGAGAAAATATCTAATGAAAAAACAACGCAAGCATATGAGACTCTCCATTTCAGCAACATCTTTATCATTTTAAGAACACTGGGTATTAGAGAGTCTTTCACCCTTCTGAATAGGTGCAGTACAAGAATTACAAGATTTCATATTAAATTTATTTAGAATCCTTTCAATATAAGCTTTCTAATATAAGCAAAGAATACCATGAGATTTGTCATGGTGAATCTCAATATCCAATACAAAAGAGGCATCACCAAGATCTTTCATATCAAAATGCGTTGTCAACATCTGCTTAGTCTTATTCAGAAAAACTATATCATTACTAGCTAACAATATAGCATTATCATATAAAATAAGAATGATGAATCTGCTCCCACTAAATTTTAGATAAATGCATTGGTCAATAGTATTTTCTTTAAAATCAAGAAAGCCAACAATATAATTAAATTTCAAATATCATTGCCTGGAAGCTTGTTTTAATCCATACATAGATATTCTCAATTTACACACCATATGATCTTTACCATCTCCCATAAAACTATCAGGTTGATCCACATACACATCTTCATATAAATCACCATTTAGGAAAGCGGTCTTAACATCCATTTGATGAAGCTCCAAATCAAAATGAGCAACCAAGGCCATCACAACACAAAAATAGTCTTTAGTGGAGACCAGTGAGAAAGTCTCCTTATAATCAATGTCTTCACTCTGATTATATCCCTTAGCAATAAGTTTGGCCTTATACCTCTCAATTTCACCTCTAGCATCACATTTGATCTTAAAGACCCATTTGCAACCAACAGTTTTACAACCAGTAGGCAATTCCACTAATTCTCAAACATTATTCTTTTTCATAAAAGTCAATTCATCCTCTATAGCTACTAGTCATTGTACACTATCAGGACTAATCATGGATTCTAGAAAGGAAATAGGATCATAATTCTCAACTGAATTAAACTTATGCTCTTACAGGTACACAACATAATCTCTGAATCTAGTAGACTCGGTGGATATAGGAACCCGCTCAGATCTTCTTAGTGGAGTCACAATAGCATCAGGAATCTATACATTATTTTTGACTTGTTGAGGGATATCAACATTATTAAATGGATCGACAACATCATCATTACTCAATTCTTGAGTTCCACCATGTTCTAAGTCTCTTTCAAAATAGATAGTCCGATTGGATTCAATAACTCTACTAGTATGAGAAAGATAATAGAACCTAGAACCTTTTGAGCCAATACAATAGCCAATGAAGAAACCACTAATGATTTTGGCATCAAGCTTATTTAAATGTGGGTTATAAGGTCTCACATTTGCCTTACAACCCCAAACACAGAAATTCCTTAAGGTAGGTTGTTTATCTGTCATAAGCTCATATGGAGTCTTCAGCAAAGATTTACTTGGCATATGATTCAATATATAAGTAGTAGTCTTCAAGGCATATCCCCACAAGAATTCTAGAAAAAGTAGAATGACTAAGCATACATCTCACCATATCCAAAAGAGAACGATTTCGCCTTTCTACAACTTCATTTTGTTGTGGAGTGCCAGACATGGTGTACTGTGTAACATGCTCCTTAACCTAATAGTTCTAATCAGGATTATAGAAACTTAGTAACTCCGGTATGAGTTAACTGTTAATTTGGGTAACCTTCTAGACTATTTTGAGCTTTGATTCTATAACACCAAATGTGAAAAAATTAGCTAAATTTTCTGCATAAATAGCTGATATGATGAAAAATTTATTTCCTAACCATAAATAGTTGATAAGAGTTGTAGTAAAATTTAGAGAATTAGGAGAATTGATCTGGTATTTTTAACGACACTGAATAGAAGTTTAGGAAATTGATTGGACAGTTAAAGTAGCTCAAAAAATTATGAAATTTTATAGAGATGACAAGTAAGATATGGAGAATATTTTGATATAAAATGCTAATTAAGATAAGTATCAATAAGCATATTTACTTAATTTCTAAGTTTAACTTAACTTGAGACCAAGTAATAAAACTTAACTAATAAATATCAGTATATGAAAAATTATAGAAATATGGATACAAGGACTAAGTTGAGTCCTAAAATTTTTCATAACACTTATGGATACTTGAAAATTTAGCTTTGGAAGATTAAAGTGTACATAACAGATCCAAAAGTTTCAACACAAAATTTTTATTCACTTTTTCCACACCCACCGCCTTTGCTTTTCTCTCATCTTTATCATTTAATTTGACTTTTTCCTTAACATTTGTGCTTCACATTTCATGGTAACAACAGTAGAAAAAAAAACAAGGGAAGGGATGGCCAAAGAGAAAAGAAGAACAGAGAAGGAAAAATAAGGTGAAAAGGAAGAGGAAAATTCAAGGAATCAAGTTCTAACAAGTTAGGAAATTGAGGTAGGGGATTTCTATTTTTAACTTGCTCTTCCGTTCCATTGATTATGGATTTAATTTGTGACCCTTGTGCCTATGTGTTACACGACCAAACCAGAATTTAGAAAGGATTTCTTTGCTTCAATATGCTCATCCTTTTTAATGTTTCTTGAGTTGAAATTGTGGTGTTAGTCATGATGAAAAAAATGAAATTTCTTGTGTTTTTGGTTGGAGGTTTCACGACGAAACCCTAGACTAAATGGTGCTCTTGTTGATTTTATGCTATTGATTATTGATTCTATATGATGAGAGTGATGTATGCTTGATAATAATTTTTATACATGAATGGTTTCCACACAAAGAACCAAGTGTGAACACTTGATATTCTATGTTTGTTGATGAAAGAAACTGTATGTGTGTGTGTTCCAAAGTGTCAACACTTTGATTTTCTAAGAAACCGTGTGTGTGTGTGTGTTCCAAAGTGTGAACACCTTGATTTTCTACATTGGTTGTTAAAGGTAGTGTGATTTTGATTTCAATTAAGTGTTCACATTAGAGAAATCATGTGAACTCTATATATGATTTTCTAAGTGTTCACACTATAATTTTATATATTATTTGTTAGTTAAGTGGGCTAAGGGAAGATGGTTAGATGAAGAAATTAACAAGTTGGTCATAAAAAACAAGGCTTGGCCGATGGCAAATTTGTGCTTGATATGGATCAAATGAGGTACTAAAGGGTTTATAGAGAAACCCTAGTACTTGAATTCTTTTATTATACATTTGAATGTTTAGGAAATTCTTGATTGATTGACCGTGTAGCTAAGTGAGCTTGTTTATGCTCAACTTGATATTTAATTGATGTTTGGATGTCTTCAGTATTGTTCACTTAATGTGAACTTATAGAATATGACAAATTGTGCTTGTGTTTGAATATTCTCCGAGAACGGAAATCTGAGAAGGGAGAGGGAATAATCTCCAGGAAAGGAGAATAGGCTATGAATTCTAGGTAAGGAATAAGCTCCGGGAAGGGAGATAATGTTTTATACTCCGATTATGGGAATAATCTCCGGGAAAGGAGATAAGTTTAGTTTTTGAGTATGGATTAAATTAAATTAAATATTGAATATATAATAACCTATGAATAACTCTAAGAGTGGAGGTGAAATTAAAAGAGGAATCATTCATGAGATTGAAATAACAAAGAGAAAATATTATATGAAACAATCCTCAGGAAGAGAGGATTGAAATCTTTTATAGTTTTATACTTGAATTATTTCTGTATGCAATTGCAAGTATTATTTATAATGTTTGTTAATAAATGTTTTTTGAAACTATTGATAACTGGTATTCTGTTTCGGTAAGAGGAATGACTAGATTTGTCTTTTGCCACCTTCCTACTTTATAAAAATGAGTTTTGAAATGATTTTTCCCCAAAGCAGCTGGAGGTATTATAATGACATGTATTTTTAATAGTATTACTGAAAATTCTTAGAATTCTCACCCCTATTTCTTGCATTTCCATAATATTTTCAGGAAAAGTATAAAGGGTAGCAGGTGAAGCATGAAGACAGAGAATTGTGAAAGTTGTTCTAGTTTTAGTAATCTTAGTATTTTGAATGTATTTATAAGAACGTAGAAACATGATTATGTAGTTTGTACATTATTATGTATATTTATATAATGACTTGTACATTATGTGTATAAATTCAACCACAACAGGCTTATATTTTGTATATCTCTTATATTTATTTCTAAATATATTAAATTAGTTATATGTAACATGCTTAATTCTAATTACTAATGCGTAGTTCCAGATACGATATAGTAATGTTATTAAGTATGTTACATATTGTGCCTCAATACCATAGTCTTGTAAGAACCTAGCAAAAAGGTATAGGATTTTTACCAGTTTTGTCATACCTGTCACAGTACTCACCACCTCTACCAGACCTCACACATATGATCTGCTTACTAAATTTCAATTCAACAATGACTTTAAATGCTTTAAAGGCATCTAAAGAATAAGTTTTCTCATGCAACAAATAAATCCACCTGTATCTAGAGAAGTTATCAATAAAGGTGATAAAGTACTTAAAATCACCTATAACAATAGGAGTAATGGGCCCACAAATATCTGTATGAATTAACTGTAGTATTCCTTCACTACGGGTAACCCTACTCTTCCTAACTCTAGCTATAAGTTTCCTTCTTATACAATCAATACATGTATCAATATCAGAGAAATCTAGATTATGAAGAATTTTCTCCTCGATCAACCTTTTCCATTCTCTCCTTAGAGATGTATCTTAAACGTTTGTGCTACAACATAGAAGAGTTTTCAGGAGCTCTACTACACTTGTTCCCAACAACATTATTGATATCTGAGTCTCGTTGATCAACAGAAAAAGAATCAACATCCAACATGTATAGACCATTAGGCAAGACTCCAGAACCAACAAGAACAGAATCATGATATAAAGAAACTTCTGCACTATTAAAATGGAAAAAGTAGCCACAACCATCCAAAATAGAAACTAAAATCAAATTCCTCCTCATAGAAGGCACATAAACTATATTTTTCAAAACTAAATCATGTCAAGTACATAACTTTAATGAAACCACTCCTATATGTTCTACTTTGACTTTAGCTTCATTTCCTACTATGATCATTAACTCTCCTTCACTTGGTTTCCTTATACTTCTGAATTCCTATAATGAATTTGTAACATGAATAGTTGCACCAGTATCTAACCACCATGTATATAAAGGAACATCAACTAGATTTGATTCAAAACATACTAGAGTCAAGGGGTTACCTTTCTTTTTCTCAAGTCAACTCTTAAACTTCAAACAATCGGACTGTTTATGCTCATATATATTACAGAACTTATAATTTTCATTAAATCAATATCTAGGCTTAATACCAGATTACTCACTAGGACCAGAAAATGGCCCAAAAAGATATTTAGGCTTATTATTTCACTTTTTCTTAAATTGAGACTTACTGTTCTTCTCTTTAGCAAATCTCTTCTTCTTGTCACCATTCTTGTGAGAAACAAACTGAACACTATTAGTCTTGCCCTTCTTTATGGTATGCTCCTTTTAAGTAAGAATAAATAAAAGCTCATCAACAGTTCACTTCTCCTTTTGAGCGTTGTAAGTGGTCCTCAAAACATCAAAACTAGCTAGAAGAGACTTAAACACCTTCTAGACCATGAAATCTTCTCCTAACTCCACTTTCATAAACCTCAACTTGTTGTACCAAATCACAAGCTTCAAAACATGATCATGAAAACCACTCACACCATTATATGTAGTCTTTGTCAACAAAGAGAGGTAGTAGGCCTTTATTAAACTTCTTGAATTTCTCACAAATAGATTTGAGAAACTCCTTAGCATTATTTGTTTCAGGAATACTCTCTTTAGTGGTCTTTTCCATGCTATACTTCATGGTCATCAAACAGACTTTATTGGATTGAACCCACCTTTCATGCTTCTTCTTATCTGCAGTGGAAGATGCATTTGTGGGTCTCTGAAGTTCATCTTCAGTGAAAGCAGCATCAACTTTAGAGACAGTAAGAAACAATTTCATAGAATCCACCTAGTCCTCAAAATTCATCCCATTCAATTTTGTTATAGCATTCATTTGCATTGATGAAGTTGAAAGAACGATATATTAAAGGAACATTTTGTCAAGCATATCAACATGTACAATATTTGAGCAAATAACCATAATGGAGTTTTTCCATGCAATTGCAATCCCTCCTAAGGGTTCCGAATTACAACGCATGAGTAGACTCCTACAGACATCAAAATCATGTCCCCAAAGCTAGTACTAAAAGGATACTGAGAACTCTAAGGTCAGAACCTTAATGCCTTTAACAAATCATCAGGAATCACATTAATAGAGGCAAAACCGATAGGGTAAGCACATTATCAATGTAATCCCCAAAGTTACAACATAATAATATTTTATCAACAAAATAGCACATTGTCACAATTGATCCTGTGAAGGCGAGCTCACAATCATGAAAAGTGTCCAAAATAGTACCACTTAACAAATCATCAGAAATTACATTAATAAAGGCAAACTGATAGAGTAAACGCATTATCAACATAATCCTCAATGCAACATTATTAACAAAATATCAACAAAATGACACTTCCATATAATTGGTCCTGCGAAGGTGAGCTTACAATCATGAAAAGTATCCCAAAACAGTACCATAATACTTTAAACAACAACTCTCATAATCAAATTGCATAAATAAGAACAAAATAAATAGTTTTTCAAAACATTATATATCAATTTATGCACAAAATAATATTGAAAATTATGTCAGTGATCAAACAACATCAACTCTGAGAGTGCGTAATATATATCATGCCAAAAAATATTACAATAATACACTAAAATTTTCAGAGAAAAAAGAGGAGAGTACCATATATTTTTAACAATTTTAATCTCTATAAAATTTGAAATAAATAATAAATAGACATGAAAAATAAATAAAATTCACCAAAAAATAGAAGAAGATACTTGGAGCACAAACCAAAAAATAGAAGTTGAAAAACACATTCCAACAAGCCACACACACCTCCACGTGCTACGTGCGCAAGTGGGGAAGCATAGGATAGATATTGTCTCCCTCACCTATTTTCTTGCATACTGGTTGCGCAACCTGGTTTGAACAAAAACAAGTCGCGCTGTTTTTCTCCTTCAATTATTCACCAAAATTCAAGATCTTGGTGTCTACAGATTCAGAAAATCGTGCTCTACATTTCCCCTAAACTTATTTCCAGAAAAACAACACAAAAAAATATATCTTGAATGATGTTAAAAGGCTAATCTCGTGTTACGCTTTTCAAGAATTCTAGATTGCTTCTCAACCAAAAACCATGATCTTGACGTTGTTAGATTTAGGAAAAAAATGATCTACGATAACCCTAAATCAATTTCTTGAGTTGATCTCCAAAAGAAAAACAAATCACAAAATTTAAACGTTTTAAGATTCCACGAGTTTGAGTAAAATTCTTTGTGAATTCACAATATCATAATGTAATATATGTGTTTCTGAACTCAGGATAATCCAATATACGAAAGTCCTAATTTTATTCTTGAAATTGATCTCAAAAAACTTTGAGTTAAACATCACATACATTAGGACTTACACAAAATTGATAGTTGTCATAAATAGGATTAAAAAACATTGTCTCTGATACCAATTGATAGAAATTTATTAGATCTATTAATTTCAAAATTTATGACATATCAATACATATAAAGAGTTTTAAAGTTACTTTGAAAAGGCGCATATGAGGAAGTCATAGTTGAAAACCTTAAAAGTAATCTTAATGAGGGATAAATATTATTCTTATCCCACAAAGAAGCATTCAACGCTCGATATCGATGGATACTGTATCAGATTGAAGTGATTAGAAATAAAGTGCTCTTATATATAGAATAACTAAAATGAGTTAACCTACTCACTATGATAAACTCATGTACAAGATCCATAAAACAAAATCACATATGAATAGTGTTTTAACAATAATAGACCCATCAACAATACTAATCACAATTTAGACTAAACAAAATAATCTAATAATTTTGATACCTAATTAATTTAAATTTTATAAAATTATAATATGATTTATAACATTACATAAAAAAATATAATACATAAGAGGTGCAAAGCACAACCATGCAGTCCGTATCAAATTTAGTTGAAAAATGGTAGACCTTATTTTCAAATTTTTATCATCAAATGAATATTCTTTTCTCTTCCTCTCTCTCCTGAGTCGCTGCTGACATAGGAGACACATGATCGCTCACTCACACACACACTTGTACGGCTTCTACAAGGTCACTTAAGACTAAAGATGAAGAAGCATGGCAATCAATTAACTCCAGTTCCAGCGGTCATTCATCTGGTAATCAATCCTCTAAGTGGAATAACTGACCCCATCTAAACTAAACACTTCCAGAGTCTTATAAGTTGCGTTAATCAATGCCATGAAACCCATTCAACCCCAGAAACTTTGATTAAACTTACACACATAAAAGTTGTGATGCATGTCAAACTAGAGTGAAACTTCTAATATCTCTACAAATTTCTGGTCCAGCTCCATTTTGATTATGATACGTTGAGAGTCATAAAACGCAACTGAAACAAACATTTCTCTCACTCTTAAGAAAGAGAGAATTAGCAAAATTACTATCTAGAATTCAAATGTAAAGTGCAAAATTTAGAATCAAAGAGAGCGTAAACGGTTAGTAGCTAAGAGAGAGAAAATGGGAGGACCGAAGAGAAGAAAAAACGAAAGCAGGAGGGAAAGGGAATGTGTGAAGGCGTGACAAAAAAATATTTCAAAATTAAAAATATTAACTTTAAATATCTTAATTTAATAATGCAAAACTTCTCCATGATAAAAATAAGGTCTACCAACCTAGAAAGGATTAATCGAAGTGATAAGTAATATTAATATTTTAGAATGAGGATACAAGTTTAAATTTTAGAAAAAAATATTATAAGAAAATTACATATAATCTTTATATTATTACGATCAAACAAAAATTAATTTAATAAATAATTCAAATTGATCAAAGTAAAAAAAATAAAAATAAAAAAAGAAATAAGGTACAACGTTCCAAAGGTACGGCCAGTATCTGTCTCAAAGGTAAAATGCTATACATCCATGTCCAATTGCATCATGCATGTCATGATGGCCGTAACACTTACAAAATAATTTTTTTTTTTTTGTTCAGAAAGATTTGTAAAGGCTGTGGTCATAATGTGTTCCCCTATCACAGTCATAGTACAATTTTCCATTGAAAGAGTTTTCAACCCAACTTCACGGAAAAGGTATAACAATTTCCTCATTTCCTCATTTTCAACGGCCGTAACACTTACAAATAAATTTTTTATTTTGTTGAGAAAGATTTCTATAAAGGCTGTGGTCAAAATGTTTTTCCCTGTCTCAGTCACAGTACAATTTTCCACTGAAAGAATTTTCAACCCAATTTCCTCATTTCCTCATTTACAATGGCCGTAACACTTACAAATAAATTTTTTATTTTGTTGAGAAAGATTTGTATAAAGGCTGTGGTCCAAATGTGTTTCCTATCTCAGTCACAGTACAATTTTCCACTGAAAGAATTTTCAACTCAACTTCACGGAAAAGGTATAACAATTTGCTCATTTACTAGCATCCCCGAAATTGCATGGAATTGAATTGAATATATTATATTATCGTCCCAACGACTCCCAAACCACAAGACACGTCCAAGGATGATTTAAATTTCAGCCCTACGGACAGTCTCTTCATTTCCACACCTTTGTCATTTGTTCTAAAACACTTGTCCTTGCAGACTTCATAGCTGTAGTCTATACATTATACATCATATTCGGCTTTTGCAATGGCTTGCAACAGCATCCAAAGCAGCTCTTCATCACAGATGATACGAAAATATGATGTGTTTGTGAGCTTCAGAGGTGACACCCGCAACAATTTCACTGATCATCTTTTTGCTGCTCTCCATAGAAAGGGCATTGTTACCTTCAGAGATGATACAAAGCTCAAAAAAGGGGAACCTATATCTCTTGACCTCCTACAAGCAATTGAAGGATCTCAGATTTTCATTGTCGTCTTCTCAAAGAACTACGCTTCCTCAACATGGTGCTTGCGAGAACTAGCAAAGATTGTCGATTGCATTGAAGTATCAGGAAAATGCGTTCTCCCTGTTTTCTATGATGTGGATCCATCTGAGGTGCGAAAACAGAGTGGAAATTATGAGAACTTCTTTGTGGAGCATGAAGAAAGATTCAAAGAAAATTTAGACATGATGGTGCAAGTTCAAAAATGGAGGGCAGCTCTGACACAAGTGGCCAATCTCTCTGGATGGGATGTACGGGATAAGTAAGTAATCTTCTCTATGCCTGTGCAACAACTTGATAAAGCAAATTTAAGTTTTTCATGAAATATAATTAATTACGAATGCACTCTGTTATATCCTATGTATATTTGATTGTTTCATAGTGATTTGGAGTTGTTGAATTTACTTTACCTTTTCAAACTAGAGTTGAGAGAGAGTACTGCATTATCTGTTGAAGAGGTAACTCGCAAATCGGGTCAAAATTTACATGCTTACTGGAAAGAGTTTTTAAAGAGTAAAAAATATGCTCTGTTATCTTGTCCTGTATATGTACCGTTTTTTTAAGGCTTTTTTAGGTGATGATTTGGTGTTCTTGATTTTCTTTTAACTTTCAGGCCACAATATGCAGAGATTGAAAAGATTGTTGAAGAAATAATAAGTATAATGGGTCACAAATTTTCAGCTCTTCCAAATGATCTAGTTGGGTGGCAATATCCTGTAGAAGAATTAGAAAAGCTTTTACTTTTAGGCTCGGAGGATGATGTTCGAGTTGCAGGAATCTGTGGGATGGGTGGAATAGGAAAGACAACTCTCGCGACTGTTTTATACGACAGAATCTCTCATCAGTATGATGCTTGTTGTTTTATCGATGATGTAAGCAAAATTTATAAAGATTATGGTCCAATTGGTGCACAAAGGCAACTTCTTTGTCAAACTCTAAACGAAGATAACCTTCATATATGCAATCTTTCTAAGGCAACTAATTTGATACAATGTAGGCTATGTCATGTAAGGGCCCTTATAGTTCTCGATAATGTTGATCATGTTGAACAACTGGAGAAATTAGCTGTGAATCGTGAATGGTTAGCTGTTGGGAGTAGAATCATCATAATTTCTAGAGACAAGCATATCTTGACAGAGTATGGCGTGGATGTAATTTACAATGTTCAACTCTTGAATAATGATAATGCTCTCCAATTATTTTGTAGAAAAGCTTTCAAATGTGATGATTTTATGGGAGATTATAGACAGTTGACATATGATGCACTAGAATATGCTAAAGGCCTTCCATTAGCAATTAAAGTATTGGGCTCATTTTTGTGTGGTCGAGATGTTTCTGAGTGGAGAAGTGCATTGACTAGAATGAGAGAAAATCCAAGGTCAGATATTATGGATGTGCTTCGAATTAGTTTTGATGGACTGGAGGAAATGGAGAAGGAAATATTTCTAGATATTGCTTGTTTCTTTTACTGGGAGGGTGAGCCATATGTGAAGGAAGTTTTAGATTTTCGTGGATTTTATCCTGATATTGGTATAAGAGTTCTCATTGATAAATCACTCATAACCTGTGAGAAGGGGATAATTCGTATGCATGATTTATTGAAAAAGCTAGGCAGGTGTATTGTTCGAGAAAAATCACCCAAAGAGCCGAGAAAGTGGAGAAGGTTGTGGAAATACAAGGATCTCCAGACTGTTATGTTAGACAATATGGTAAAATAGTTTTTGAAAATAAAATCCTTGGTTACCATTTTTCTAGGATCTTTAAATAATTCAAAATATCTAACATTTTCTTTGTTCTTTGCAATGCTTTAGGTAGCAGAAAATCTTGAAGCTATAGTTCTGAAACAATATCCAGTCAAGATTCGAGAAAAGACAATGAGGGCTGATGCTCTATCAAAAATGAGTCACCTTAAATTGCTCATTCTTTGGAATGTGAAGTTTTCAGGATGCCTTGATTGTCTTTCCAATGAGTTAGGATATCTTTCTTGGGGTGAATATCCTTTCATGTGTTTGCCATCAAGTTTTCAGCCAGATAAACTTGTTGAATTGATCCTGCCTTACAGCAACATCAAACAACTATGGGAAGGCACAAAGGTACTGCAAATTGTTGTTCTTTCTATTTTTTTTTTCTTTAAATGAACAAATATAAAGACAGATTATCTAATGTTCTTTCCCCTTTCTCTAGAGTTAATTAAAGAAGCAAATGAAAGCTTAAATGTGACTATTAATTTTATCTCCTTCTATTGCCCTTTCTCTGCAGCCTCTACACAATTTGAGACGTATGGATCTCTCTCACTCCAAAAATCTTACTAAGATGCCGGATTTTAGGGAGATCCCAAATCTTGTGTGGTTAAAGCTTGAAGGATGCATAAAACTTGTGCGAATCGATCCATCCATTGGTATTCTAAGAAAGCTTTCAGGATTGAATTTGAAAAACTGTAAAAATTTAGTCAGTATTCCCAACAACATATTTGGTCTTAGTTCTCTTGGTTATCTAAATCTCTCTGGCTGTTCAAAATTACTTAATAATCAGCTGTTAGAGAAACCAAGGCATGCAGAACATTTGGAGAAGCTTGAAATAAATGAAAGTACTCTCCAATGCCACTCAACATCCTCCATCTACAAATTTCTGATGTTGCTTTTCCATTTTTTCTATTCTGGAAGGCATGAAGATTCAGTTGGTTTATTGTTGCCTTCTTTGCCTCGTTTCCGATATTTGCACTATCTGGACTTAAGTTTCTGTAATCTCCTTCAAATCCCTGATGCTATTGGATGGTTACATTGTTTAGAAATACTAAACATAGGGGGAAACCATTTTGTTACACTACCTTGTAGCATCAAGGAGCTTTCGAAACTTAGAGTGTTAAACTTGGAGCATTGCAAGCAGCTGAAATATTTGCCTGAGCTCCCATCAAGTACTGTCTTGCCGGTAAGAAGAGGAACATTTTTTGGATTATATATTTTCAACTGCCCCAATTTGAGTGAGCTGGAAAGCTGCCGTAGCATGGCTTTTACTTGGATGATACAAGCCCTTGAGGTGCCTACTCCATTCTTCCTTTCCCTATCTCTCTTTTTCTGTGTGTATGAAATAATACATTACTAATTTTTCTGGTACCAGGAGCACATGCAATCCTCTCTCCTCTTGTGTCAGATTGATATTGTTATTCCTGGAACTCAAATTCCAAGGTGGTTCAACAAACAAAATGTGGGTAGTTCAATAAGCATGGATCCATCTCCAATTATGCATGACAATAATTGGATTGGCGTTGCTTGCTGTGCAGCATTTGTGGCACATGTTGATCCAACTAATTTGGGTGACGGATGTGAAGAAGGAATTGGGTGCGGTTTTCGAAATAAAAAGGGCGGGACCTATGTTCTTTTTCCGATACTTCTCGAGAAAGATCTAGTTACAGTTGAATCAGAACACCTGTTGCTACGCTATTTTCATCGAGAAGAATTCATTTATCATGTAAATAGTGAAATAAAAAAACGAACACAAGATCTTGATGGTATTGAATTGGCAACTTTTATCCGGCAGCCCCAAGGTTTGCATTTGGAGGTGAAGAATATCGGGTATCGTTGGGTATTTAAGGAGGATTTGGAACAATTAAACCCAACAATGATGCACAGCGGAAATTCGCCAGTTCGGAAGCGCAAGTTTTTAACAATTGATGATCAGCCACAGCCATAATAATTGAGCTGATAAACAAAAAGCGTAGCAACTGCACTTCGGATACACTTCCATCAAATTTCCAAATTCTAATCCATTTGAGGTAAGACTTAAATCAGCAAAGCACTGATTGTTATAAATTTATAATCCATTCATAAATACTCTGTTTTTTAATCTTAAATTCATTCCTTTTGCAGGTTATTAGTTGATGATATGGTGATTTTGTTTCTCTATTCTCTTTCCAGGCTAGAGTCAATAGTAATTGAGAACATTGTTAAAGTGATAGTTGTAGACTTCAAGGGTAAAAAAGGTACAGAATCAACTTGGATATAGCTATCTTAAAGTAGAAATTTTTAACCATGATCGATTGTTTAGTTGAAGTAATTGGGGGAGTCTAGCTCCTTGTATCAATTTATTAGAGTACGCTGTTCATTATTTCATTTACAATTTTTAAACAAAAGTGTGGAAAGGAAAGAAAGGCTAAAGTACTTTAGTAATAGAAAAATGATAATTTCATATATCATTTGAGATACTTTGACAATATATATCATTAAAAAGAAGTTATAGTTTAGATTGTTATTTGCTGATTTACAAGAAGTATATGAATATGATAATATGTGCGAGTGTCTTCTATCTCTATGGTACCCTGCTTAGCATACACACCTTCCGTGTTTGCTTGTCCTGTGATTTTCAACAAAATCTCCGATACCCTGGAAATGTTAGCCAATCTCAAAGAATTATGAAAATGACTGAAGTTTCCAAAGCTACAGCCTAGTAATTCTAATTAACATTTGTCTCAAATCAAAACACTACCGTAGACAACCAAAATATTTATCTCCAACTATCTGGAACTAACACTTATTATGATGTGGGAATATATCTACTTGGACATGAAAACATCCTCAATTTCTAATAATGGACAGCAAAGTAAAACTAGACTTTGACTTTTTTTTTTGGCTGAGAAGACTTTGCGAATTTAGAAATGTTTTATAAAGAACTTAAAGATGAGTCTGACAATAAATTGGGTATTAGAACTTTTTAAAAAAATGTTTCTTTTATAGAAAAAGTCTTCCACGCCTTTTAGAGAAAGCCAGAAAGAATTACTTTTTTATTTTTTTCCTTTTATATGATAAAGGTAGTACTAAAACAAAACTTGAAAGAGATAGCAGTTTTCTTGCCTACACATAAAAGGAAATTAAGAAAGTTTTAGGATTTCCCTCCCAGAAGATGTGGTATTCTTCTCATGGAAGACAGTTTAGGGGTTGCTTTCCCTCATTTTGTTATTTCTTAGGGTCTTAGCCCCTCTTGTACGTTAAAAAATAATATGTATAAATATTATCAAGAAAAAAAATAATATCATACAAATAAAATTTTTACAGAATTCACCGAAAAAGATTGTTATGGCAAGTTATGTGTTACATAAACATTATTAACTATTTAAATTAATATAGTTGTGGTATATCTGTAATAGATGTATTTGAGAAGCTATTATAAGGAAAGTTCTATCAAGTGTAAGCTTCTAGTAGCTTTTTTTCTCTCCAAAAGTTAAACCTTTCTACTCTTAAAAAGCTTCACAATTTTTATTGAATTTTATTTAATGAATTTTATTTAATAAATAAATTAATTTGAATTCAGATAATTTTGAACATTTATTTCACATGTCATTCATTCTCTTTTTCTTTCATCTATTCTCTCTCTTTTTTTTTTAACTCGCATAGACCCTCATTATTATTGCCATTTGGTTTCAATTTTAAACCCTCATTTCCTAGGAAGCATATAAATTTACATCATTTCTCTCACCAATGATCATGTTTATTACCTCTCTCTTTCTCTTTCCACTTGTGGTGACTCTTTGTTTCCTTCGCTTATTCCCTCTCTCTTACATGGCATGCGTGATGCTACAACTCATTTCCCATTCATTCTCTTTCATCTATTCTTTAACTCTCACTTACCCTCATTGTTATTAGAAATTTTATGGCTAACTCTCTTTTTTCTATTTTCTCTTCCCCTTTCCCTGATTCTCTCTCTTTCTCTTTCCTCCCATGGTGACTCTCTGTTTCCTTCACTTATTCCTTAATCGCATGTGTATGTTATTTGCAGTCTATTTGATGGTGTTCCAGTTGATTGGTTATGATTTTCATGTTTGTGCTTGTTATGGTTTAATGACGGCGGCTAGCCATATGAGCAGGTTCAAAATCCTATCTATTTCTCTATAATTTCCCACCTATAAATGAATTTGTGAATGCAAATGATACCGGTTTCTTAACGTTGTATCTTATTTTTTGTATATTTTTATGCGTATATTTAATAATATTCTTTTATCTGATTCCTTCCTGTTTACTATCTTCTATGGCTTTGTGTATTGATCCTTTGGAGAAAATCACTCCAGTAAGAGAGTGTTGGAGGGTGAAGGTTCACGTGGTCCGACTATGGTATCTTTCAAGTTTCGATAACCTTGAGACCATCAATACCATTGAGATGATCTTCATGGATGAATTTTTAAGTTTTTTCTTCTTTCATTGTCATCCATTAATTTTTTAAATGTCTAATATCTAATTCATTTGATTTAAATATAGGGTTGTACCATGCATGTTGATAATAATTTAATTTTTATATGTTTTTTATATAAAAAATATGTATTATTATATCTTATTATATTTAATTTTAGTGATTTTGTAATATTATTAATTAATTTATTTAAAAAATTATTAATTTAATTATTGTGATAAATTTTAAAATAATTCTAATATTCTTATCACAAGTAATGTATATATTTCTTTTCACATATCATTTAATATTATTTATTTTATTTTTTTATTTTTTTTATTTACACACCTTTAAAAAAATATATATAATACTTACATCTTTAAAAGAGATATAAGATTATCCTTTTTTCATTTTAAAACTAAATTAATTTAGATAAAAAGTGATGAAGCTCAAATTACAAAGTCTAATCCACTTTGAATATTTAAAAGAAGTGAGCACATGAAGAATTGAAGGTATGGCATAACCACTTGCCATGAACCAAGTGCGGCCGTGACTACATCAACAATTAAAGGAAGAAAAATTGAAAGAAGGAAGTGAGCAGCTGTTCACGTGGACGAAAAAAGTCTAAAAATAAAAATTGAAGATAGAATTCAAAGGTAGGTCCCATTGTCAAATAAACTTAGGAAGCAATTAAGAGGAGGTGAAACAATTGCACGAAAATATAACAAATTCGATATTTTTGTCACAAATAATATATATATATATTTTTATATTTTTTAATATTATTTATTATATTTATTTTATTATTATTATTTTTTTACTTAATCATAACTCTTAAAAAAATATAAATATTAATACATACTTTTTAGAGGTATAAGAGTATCATCTTTCAAACTATAAAAGACTGACTGTGCTGCACAGTGCAAAAGAAAGTAGATTAGAGCGCAACGAGCAACACAGTGAGTGACGCGCAGGGCTCAAAGATAATTACGGATAAGAGAAAAAACAGTATCAATTGAGAATATTAATGGGATAATTTTATTATATTTTAATTTTATTATGTATTATTAAATTATTTATATTAAAGAGATTATAAAATTTTGATTATTTTAGTATTATTATATTAAATTATTTTTACCTAATTTTAAGATTTAAAGTATATTAATTTTATTTTCTAATCAAATTATATGAATAAATTTTTAAATAAGCTTAGTCATATTTTTCTTATGTTTTATAATTTATTTATATTATCTGAATTTAGTGATAATTATTGGATATTAATTGTAATTTCTTTTTAGGAATATATTTGATGATTTGATAATTTATTATTAATTAAAAAGATTTTATCATATACTTGATTATTATTTTTAGTATTTCATTGATAGATTTTTCATGAAGCGTACTTTGTCATTAGATGTTCATGAGATAAATTATTTAGGTATAATAATTTAACGTAGTTAATGTTAAAATTAATCTTGTTAGATTCTAAACCTTGGTCATTTTTCATCTAGTTGAAACCCAATTTTGTTTACTTATTTTCATTTAATTTGCTATTGGTTTTAATTTGATTTGTTTTATTTTATCTTTACATCTTTGATACCGTATTTTTTGTTACTAGATTAGGAAGAATTTTCAAGACTTAAAATTAACTCTAAGTCTATATGAGATCGGCCTCGTACTTGCTTAATTGTACTTCGGTACAGCCTGTGCACTAGTGAGTATTTAAATGGTTTTTTTTAAAGTCACAACACAAGCATCTGTGTGAAAGACCTTTGATATACAAATTTAAGCCCCTTCTTTCTGAAGGGGAAGTTTATATAATTGCTTACTTTAGTGTTATTGGTGACACTAATACTTCCGAACTACGAAATATGAATATCATTTAAATTTGCAATTGAGAACTTCTGTAAGGCCATGTGAAAGTGAAGTGATTCCTTTTTATGGTTGTAAGCTGGTTCCATTTGATGATATTTTTTAGAGTGATGGAGAGTTTCCCTTTTTAGTTGATAATTGTAAGTTCAATAATTTTATAACATGTTCTTAGTCATATTGTGTCCAATATAGCTTTAATTGTTATTTTTGGCAGATGTAATAGGCCTGCTAACAGTTATTGGTACTGAAAAGGAATATGACAAAGATGGAAAGAAGACCAAGATGATAGTCATTGAGCTTGACATTGACAAGTCATGCCCTTTTCATACCCCTTTTCTACAATTTAGATTCTTGCTACACTAGTTTTGTTCCTTGCATGTTATTGAATGTCATCCTGACTACCTAATTAAAGCAATGTTCATTACTTATTTTTTCATGCACTAAGTTTTTTAAGTTTTTTGCAATTTATATACTTCATACTTTGTTGTTATTGTTTTCTTCCTTGCATGCTTCATATATCTTGAATCAGATTTTTGTGATTCTGATTGCCTATTTAAATCAATGTGCTTGACATTGACAAGTCATGTCCCTTTCTTACCACTTTTTCTATAATTTAGATATGTTACCAAGTGACCTCAATACTCAAGAAGGAGGGTAAATTGAGTATGTAAAATATTTTCGTAAAACACTTGATTATCAATTTTTGTTAAAGCTATTAATTGATTGAAGTGAATAGATAAATGAAATTGAATAACTCATTCATAAATAAATAAGACAAGATAACAAGTATTCAAGCAAGCATATAAGATTAAAGCACAAATGTAAAAAGATAGAGTTGAGGAGATCAAACACAAGATTTATCTTAGTTCAGCCATCAATCCACTTGTGGCCTACGTCTAGTCCTCAAGCAATTACTCGAGATTTTCACTATATCTTCAAGCTTCAACAGGTGCTTGCAACCTTTACATTCAAGAGCACTCACCACACCTTGGGATACCTTACCCTTTGTGTTTGAGCCTCAACTTTAAGGGATACCTCACCTTTTATAACCTTGAGGGATACCTCACCTTCTTTACCAATAAGGGTTACCTCACCCACAATTTGGAGGGATGCCTAACCCTCTTCACAAAGAATTGAAGTGTATACAAGATGAAACTCTCACAAGAGTAGTTAATACAAATTGAAGTCCTAGAATGCTCTTCAAGAATATCTCAAATTAATTCAAAAATAGAGCACAAGTGTTTCAAAGATGATTCACGAATTAGAATGATTGTAATATGTTTCTCAATTGTTGGTTAGCCATTAATGAAGGCCCAAGACATGTATTTATAAGTTTTCAAATCAAAGGAGTCGTTGGGTGCATTAATGGGTAGCATTAAATGCTAATAAAATAGCCATTAGGCAATGTTAGACCAGTTGTAATCGATTATACAATGCTTATAATTGATTACATGGCTATTTGAACATGTTCTTGTCTTTCTGAGCAGGATGTAATCGATTACCAGCCTTGTGTAATCGATTACATGACCTCTGCCAGACTTGCAATCGATTATAACCTCAATATAATCAATTACAAGGGTTCAGTCATGCTTGTAATCGATTACATGCTCAATGCAATCAATTACAAGGCCTCTGTTTAGCTTGTAATCGATTACAATACATGTGTAATCGATTACCTTATCCTTTGAACACATTTTTCAAGCCCAATTAAGTGTATTGGTCAATTCTTACTTATAGAAGCTTGGATTTTGACAAGATTTACATTTGAATTATGAAATCCAAGATTGAAATCAACATAACCTTAAAAATATGAACTTTGAATTATAAGTTGATTTAAAAGGATCTTGAAAAACCATTTGACGATAATTAAGATACTTTGAGAGTATTTTACATTGATATTCTAAGACTTATATCTATATACCTCTTAGTTTCTTTCTTTTGATCTTGATCTTGATCTTTGTTTTTATTATAATCAAAAGTTCATTTGATATGCTTCAAGACATAAGCATTCGCATTCTCCCCCTTTTTGATGATGACAAAATAACATAGGAAAAGAAAGAGAAATATTTGTATTTATTTGGTTATTAGAAGTTTAAGCACAACTCTCCCCCGTAATGTATGCATGAGATAGGATTTATGTGAAAGCGCAAAGCTCCCCCGTACACATGCAACATATTTCATTAATCTCTCCCCTTGTTGGCATTACCAAAAATGACATAAGCATTCAGCCATAATTTCGACAGCATTTTAGCAGGATTTTATGATTGCCTCAAAATTAAAAACAACAAGAAATAAACATTTCAGCCCATACAATTTGTAATCAGAGTATGTATAGGTAGATCAATATGAGGTAACAATCATAGTGACTACAGATGCATATGAAAAGAAATATACCAAGTTTGATAATCATTAATATAAAGAAATATCCAAAGTCATATACAAAAATATATATAAAAGATCATGACTGGACAACATGGTCACAGAGTCACCTCGCTGTCACTATCCACATCAGCTGTCACATCATCCATATCATCGTCATCTATGGCAAGGTAGTCCTCAGAACCTAGGATCTCCTCCTCATCATCAGGATGAGCATCAGAAGGACCAGCAATGGAGAGAGGAGCAGGAGGAGCAGTAGAAGTGGTAGGAGCACCAGCAGCTTGCCTTGGTACATATCCTGGTCCTTCCAAAAAAGATCGGATAAAGGCTAACTCTTAATCAGAGTAATTCATCCTTAGCTTTAGATGACCCACCTTCTGCTCAATGTGATCTATCCCCATTTTCAAGCTACGAATTTCCTGTAGCAGAAGCTTCATGGTGGCTGTGGGAGGAGGCTGTTGTCCTTTATCTTCATCATCATCCTCAGGGTCATAAGGAATATGACCATAGCTCCTGTGGGTAAGGTAGTACCATCTGCCATCTACCTTGTTCAACTTAAGCTTTTGCAATGTGTGCAAGCTGATGAGCACCGAACTCAATCACAATTATAACCGAGTTATACCTATGGCTTATAGCACAGAAGTCAACACCAGATCGTCTCTCAAGGATTGTAATTGCAATCGGATCAGATCAAGCAAATATTGGGGAAGTTAAGGAGCAAAAATGAGAAAACAGAATTAGATAACAAAAATTAGAAAACAGAACAGAAAAAGAATTATGCAAATAGAAATAGAATTTTGATACAGGAAAAAAATTATGCAAACAGAAATAGGAGCAAAAAGGGGGGTTTCAAGTAAATTGAGAATCAAAACGCAGAAACAGAATTCAAATAAATGGAAGAAATCAGAATTAAGAATCAACCAATCCAAGAGAATTAACCAATGTTGATTTTAATCCATTCTTGATTACTACAGATCCATTCAATTATCAACTAAACCCTTGGCCTTAGATAACATCAAGACGCCTCTCAATGATTCACGGATCTTCTACTAGAAACGCTTCCAAAATTCAATTAATTAAATAAAGTTAAAAGCCCAGATCCAACCAAGTTAAACATTTCATCAAACACCTTCAATGCATTGTCTAATCTATGAGTTCATCTCTTTACACATGATAATTAAGCAATTAACATATGGAAATTCTAATCAAACAACCAAAATTAATAAAGAGAAAAAGAAGAAGAAGAAGAGAAATTTGATTAATAGATAAATACAACAATTAAAGCAGAATCTCAAGATTAAGCATCAAGTTGTTCAATCTCTTGGATTGATCTAAAGGCCCTACCCATCCATGAGAAGGGGAGAACTCAGAAAAATAAAAGAAGAAAAAACAAAATTCTAGAGAGAAGGAGGAGGAAGAAGTGAGAAGAATAGATCTAGATCTGGATCTCCATTTAAAGAGAGAAGGTGAAAGTCTAATAATGAGAGTTGATCTCGGAGTCCCCTCTTTACAGCTATAAACTACCCTCCTAAATTAGCCTCTAGTGCTTCATTACACTTTCCAAACACAACTGGGCCTTCTAGGAATATAATGGCACAAGTCTCATCTGAATTGGATTTGAATTGACCAAGATATGCTCACTTTAATGTCATATGCTCCCCAAACCCGAGTTTGAACTTCCATGCCCAATTAGGTCCACTAGACATCCGATTGAGACTTCGAGCTCTTCATCAAAATTGTAGAGCTTCCTCTCAGCTTTCTTACAAGATAAAATATATAATTTCAGATATCTAGAACTCAACTTATGATCGAAATACAGAAACAACGTCAAAACTCAATAATGCTAGAAAAATTCAATTAGGCCTAATTTGAGCTCAAACTTACAAAACATGACCAATTATCAATTAATTGAGCACACAGAGAGTGTAAATGACTAAAAATGAGGGTTTATTAATGTATAAAATATATGATTATCAAATTCCCCCACACTCAGCTTTTGCACTCTTGGGCAAATCGTATAAGACCAAAACTAGGGAACAAAGAAAAACAAAACAAACTCAAAAGTTAAAAACTTTAAAAGACTCAAATTCTAATGACATTCAACGAAACCAAATGCAAAAGCTATAAGCAAGAAAAGCAACCAAATATTTAAGGAAACAAAGCATTCATGAGGTAACTTTTATTCACATATTAAATTTGAACAAGCAAGGTATCTTCAATTTGAAAAGCATGAATCAAAAATGATAGATCCTCACAGGATACACTCTTAATCCCTCAAGTGTTTACAAGGTAAGTATTTCACTCAATTCAATTCATGAAAATTGCACTATCATAAACTTGTTTTTTTTCTACTTCTCCACTACTCAAACACATGTACACAAAAATCAAGAGGACTTTATTCAAGGTTATAATGGGGCCAATGAAAGGAAATGAAACAATATGGATATGGCAAGTTAAACACCCAAGAGAATAAAAGAGCATTAGGAAGGAACTCAAATAACAAATAACAAACATGAAATTTTATCCCCTAACTCCAAAAAATACACATTCTCTTTACGCATTTCCTTCACTTTCCTTCTCTTATATATTTATTTTTCTTTCACAACCTTTCTTGTATTTATTCTTTTTCTTTTTCTTTTTTTTTTACATTCTATTTTTTTCTTTTAATTTGGTTCTTTTTTTTTTACCAAATAATTTGCATATCGCACACCAATATGCACAACCCCTACACTTGAACTATTAATTACCTACAAGCCAAAGAGCTGCTCTAATGAAAATGAACCAATGCTCTCCCATTCCCTAAGGTAAGGTAAAACATAGTTTTTCACATAAGGCATATAATGAGTTAAGACAAAGAATATGCTAATAGGCTCAAGATGGTTAATCAAAGGGAAATAATGTAAGGGTGGCTATTTGGCTGAAGTAGCTAATAAAAGAAAGAAGATCTCAATCATGTTTATGCATGCAAGTGAAAATATAGTCTCAAAAAGAATCAAAGCAATTTTTAGAGTGATCAATTGACATGAGTGAAAATCATACAAGAAATAGGAGAATAATGCAAATGTTAAATCCACCAATAGGCTCAAAATCTCACAAGGTATGCATCTATCAAACTCAATCCACAAATTCAAATCATGAACCTTTTACTTAATTTACTTCTACTCATCACTTTGACATAACTTAAAATCTATTCGAAAACACAATTTTCTTTCAAAACATTGTTTTTGTTTTTGTTTGATCTTTGTTTTTTTTAACAATAAATAAACATAGAAAACAAAACCAAAACAGAAACAAAAATAGTAACAGTAAAATAGAAAAATAGTAAATTAAAAACATAAACAAAATAAGACTGAACATTAATACATAAATGAATTTAAATGCGAGAAAATAGAAAATAGAATCGAAATAAAATAGAAACAGCAGAACTAGAAAATTAAATAGCAGAAGCATTAAAATTGAAAACATAAGCAAAAATAGAATGCTAAAATTCCTCCTCCACACTTAAATTTTACATTGTTCACAATGTAAAGCTCACAAGAAAAATAACATTCCATCAAAATCATCAATTAATAAAGGACAAGTAAAATAAAAGAGAGGAAAGGAAAGAAACATCCTTATCATGTGAGGTAGACGACTTCTTGCAAGTGGACCTCCTCTAAAATGTCCTCTTGAGCTCCCTCATAAAATAGTTTGAGGCAATGTCCATTGACTGTGAAAGCTTTATTGGTATTCTCACTTGTAACCTGCACAACACCATAAGGAAAAAATTTAGTAACAACAAATGGACCAAGCCACCTAGATCGGAGTTTCCCGGGCATGAGTTTGAGGTAGGAGTTATAGAGGAGAACTTTTTTGCTAATCTCAAATGTTTTTCTCATGATCATCTTATCATGGAAGGCTTTGATCTTCTCTTTATAAAGTTTGTAACTCTCATAAGCTTCCAAGAGAATCTCCTCAAATTCCTACAACTGTAGCTTTCGCTTCATGCCCTATTGATCTAGGTCCAAGTTACGCCTCTTCACCGCCCAAAATGCGCGATGCTCAATTTTCACCGGCAGATGGTATGCTTTGCCAAAAATAATCTGATAAGGAGATATCCCAATCGGTGTCTTCTAGGCAATTCAGTAAGCCCATAAAACATCCTCAAGCCTCTTACTCTAGTCCTTTCTGTTAGGTTGAACTATTTTCTGAAGTATCTGCTTAATCTCTCTGTTAGAAACCTCGGCTTGCCCATTAGTCTAGGGGTGGTAAGGTATAGAAACTTTGTGCAAGACTTCATACTTTTTCATTAAAGCGTCCATGCTCCGATTGTAGAAATGCGAACCCTGATCACTAATGATGGCCATCGGGACTCCAAACCTGCAGAAAATATATGATCTAACAAAATCCACAACTTTGGAATCATCAGTCCGAGTGGCTTTTGCCTCCACCCATTTAGATACATAATCCATAGCAAGCATAATGTAAACAAAACTAAATGATACAGGAAAAGGACCCATAAAATTAATATCCCATACATCGAATATCTCACAGAATAACAAGGGTTGTTGGGGCATCTCATTCCTACGAGAAATATTCGCTATTCTCTGGCATTGTTCATAAGATTTATAAAACAAATATGCATCATGGAATAAGGTAGGCCAATATAAACCAGAGTCCAAAACTTTCCTAGCTGTAGGAGTAGGTCCAAAATGTCCACCATATGCGAATACATGACAAAAGCTAAGAACAGAATCAAACTCATCATCAGGGATGCATCTCTTAATTACTTAGTCACTATAAAATCTCCACAAATAAGGGTCATCCCACACATAATATTTGGACTTACTTTTCAGTTTATCAATATGTGCCTTAGGGAAATGTGCAAGAAATGCTCTAGCAACCAAGAAATTAACCAAATATGCAAACCAAGGGAAGTTACCTTGCAACTTGAAAAACTGCTCATTAGGGAAGACATCGTGGATGGGAAAAAAATTGTCTATCTCTTAATCTGACTCAGGTGATCAGCCACCGGGTTCTCTACTCCACTCTTATCACGAATCTCTATATCAAACTCTTGGAGCAGCAACATCCACCTTATCAGTCGAGGCTTTGCATCGGGCTTCTTAAGGAGAAACTTCAAAGCGACATGATCTGAAAACACTACCACTCTAGAACCAAGAAGATATGATTGAAATTTATCTAAAGCAAAAACAATTGCTAAAAGTTCCTCTTAAGTTGTGGTGTAGTTGGCTTGTGTAGTATCTAAAGTCCTCGAAGCATAAGAAATGATATGAGGTACTTTGCCGACTCTCTGAGCAATGACAGCTCCCAATGCATAATTAGAGGCATCACACATGAGCTCAAATGGGAGTGTCCAATCCGATGGCTGGATGATAGGTGTACTGGTCAATGCTCGCTTCAGGTGATTGAAGGCATCCTTGCACCTCTGGTCAAAGTGGAACTCTACATCCTTTTGCAGTAAGTTGGACAGTGGAAGGGTAATTTTGCTAAAATTCTTTATGAACCGTCGATAGAAACCTGCATGATTAAGGAAAGAACAAACCTTTTGCACACATGTGGGGTAAGATAGGCATGAAATGACATTTATTTTTACAGGATCTACCTCAATACCCTTACTAGATACTACATGCCCTAAAACTATACCTTGTTCTACCATGAAATGACATTTTTCAAAAATCAGAACAAGGTTAGTCTCAATACACTTATGCAAAACCCAAGCCAAACTATCCAAACATGCATAAAAGGAAGAGCCATAGACGGTAAAATCATCCATAAACACATCCATGCAAGTCTCTAAAAATTTAGAAAAGATACTTACCATTCACCTTTGAAAGGTGCCCGGAGCATTGCAAAGACCAAAAGGCATCCTCTTGTATACAAATGTGTCAAATGGATAAGTGAAAGTGGTCTTCTCTTAGTCTTCTGGGGCTATATGAATCTGAAAATAGCTTGATTATCCATCCAGGAAATAGTAATGCGACTTGCCAGCCAGTCTCTCCAACATCTGATCAATGAAAGGCAATGAGAAATGATCTTTCCTAGTGGCCTGGTTAAGCCACCTGTAATCAATGTAGACTCGTCAACTGTTCTAGATTCTTGTGGGTAGGAGCTCATTATTCTGATTTGCAACTACTGTGACCCTAGATTTCTTTGGGACAACCTACACGGGGCTCACCCATTTATTATCGGATATGGGATATATAATACCAGCTTGTAGCAACTTGGTCACTTCTTTCTTCACCACATCCAGAATCAGGGGGTTTAGTCTCCTTTGTGTTGGGAATTCTGGCATAAAAAATACAACGAAAAAAGGGAATTCCCACCAAGGATCCATGCGAAAGGGGACCATGAAACATGATTTTTGAGTATATCTCTTGAAGCCAAAAGAAAGATGATCAACGCAAACCACTAACACCTAACAGTGACGATGTCTCTACGTAGTCCACACAAATAGACTCACGAACGTCTAACATCCGCTTGGAGTCCCGCCTCCCCAAAACACAATGCTAGTTGTGAAGAGAAGGAAACCTCTCACTCTCTTTCACTATATGTGTGTATCAAAGGTTACAATCTATGCCCATATGCCCTTTTTATAGAAGAAGCCTCTAATAGCTTCTCCAAGAAGCCTTCCATTAGCTTCTCTAAGTAGCCTTGAATTAGCTTCTCCAAGAAGCCTTGCATTAGCTTCTCCAAGAAGCCTTGACTTAGCTTCTCCAAGAAGCCTTGCATTAGCTTCTCCAAGAAGCTTTGCATTAGCTTCTCTAAGAAGCCTTCCATTAGCTTCTCTGAGAAGCATTTCCATTAGTTTCTCTGAGAAGCCTCTAATAGCTTCTTTTAGAATCCTTGAGTGAAAGAGCAATAGTAGGGTTAGTGTGAAGCCTTGGGCTTATCTATTATGAGTTTTGGCCCATGATAGAATTCCCAGTCCAACTTGGATTCTATTTACTCTAATTTAGTTTGTTCTTAGTGAATGACCCTATAGGTTCTCATGACGTTGGTAGTAATATTAAAATCTCATTTTAATATTATAAGCAGTGAATGGTATCTAGCAACACATCGCTGCTACCCCAGTAATGAGAATGTCAGTGATTTGACATAATCTTTCCATGATCAATGTTTTCGTGTAGTCTAGTCCCTTTGTCCAGATATCTAGATTGAACACAAGGCATGGAACGTGTCTCTCTTGTATAGTTCAATCTTTCATTTCCTGATATTCGAGTAGACGTAGTAAATAAGATCAATATCTCATATTGACTCATTTAAGCATGGCCATGCATTTTGTAGTCTCATTCAATTAGGGGGCCGAAGATATCACTCCTGTTATGTAAGAAGGACAAATCCCATCTAGGTCACTCATATCCATCCACATGATTCACAGTGTGTCCAATAACTAACTTTATAATCACCTTGTTACAGATGACATTTGATGGCATCACAACATACAACCCCTCATGTAGGAATAGTAGTTATTTCTTGTCAAAGGACCACATACACCATTATCACTATGAGAATCGCTTATGACACTCATGTAACAATCCATGTAGCGTTCTCATGGCGGGTCAGTCCAATACATCATTATTCTTAATATATATATACCCATGTGAAGACTTGATATCTCATATCCATGACCCGTGAGATGTGGTCATCAGTCTACGCACATACTAGTCTCAATGCATTATTGTTGTCCTAATCAATAAGACTAGGGACATTTAAGAATAGTATTCTAATTTTATCCAATAGGATATCACGATCAAGTCATCCACTTGATGTCCTATGGCATCAAACTTACTATTCTAAGGACTTAATTATGTTGATCATAAATAACACAATAAATGAAATGCCTCATATAAAATATAGCATAATACAATGTATGTAAGTATAGATGAAATATATCGGTCTCTAGGGCATACACCAACAATCTCCCACTTGCACTGAAGCCAATCAGGCATATGTCTAATGCTTAAAGATCTAGTGTGACTCTCATACTTCTGCTGTGTAATAGGCTTTATTAATGGATTAGCAATGTTATCATCTGTTGGTACTTTGCATATCTTCACATCTCCTCTATCGATGATCTCTCAAATGAGATGGGAGCTCCTAAGTATATGTTTGGATCACCGGTAAGATATAGGCTCCTTAGTTTGTGCAATGACTCCATTAATATCACAATAGAGGTCTACTAGGCCCACAAGGCTAGGAATAGCGCCAAGTTCAGCAATGAACTTCCTGATCCAAATGGTTTCCTTTGCTGCATTGGAGGCAGTAATATACTCAGTCTCTGTGGCAGAATCGACAATTGTATCTTGCTTTGAACTTTTCCAGCTCACAACCCCACTATTCAGGCAAAACACAAAACCCGATTGCGATATGGAGTCATCCTTATCGATTTGGAAGTTAGCATCAGTGTAACCCTTTACAACTAGCTCCTCCTTGGCTCTATATACCAAGAATGAATCCTTAGTCCTTCTCAAGTACTTAAGGATGTTCTTGATAGCAGTCCAATGACTCTCACCAGGATCAGATTGGTACCTGCTCGTTATGCTCAAAGCATACGAAATATCTGGTCGAGTACATAACATGACATACATGATAGATCCAATTGATGATGCATATGGAATCTTGCTCATGCGATCCCTCTCATCCTGGGTGGAAGGGGATTGAGCCTTAGATAGGCTTACACCATGGACATAGGCAAGAGTCCTTTCTTGGATTCATGCATGTTAAACCATTTCTATAGGCTAAGCAGTCTCTGTGATCTATCTCTATAGATCTTGATACCTAACATATAAGTGGCTTCGCCTAAGTCTTTCATAGAAAAACACTTCCCTAACTAAGTCTTTACAAGCTGTATGGTAGGGATGTCATTTTCGATGAGTAGTATGTCATCTATATACAATACTAGAAAGACAATTGTGCTTCTACTAACCTTCTTGTAGACACAAGATTCTTCTTCATTCTTGATGAAATCAAATTATTTTATTGTATCATCAAAATGAAGATTCCAGCTTTTGGAAGCTTGCTTCAATCCATAAATAGATCGTTACAACTTGCACACCTTTCTAGCATCCTGTGGAATGGTAAAACCCTAAGGTTGTATCATGTACACATCCTCGAGAAGATTTTCATTAAGGAAAGTAGTTTTGACATCCATTTGCCATATTTCATAATCGTGGTATACTGCAATAGCAAGTAAGATCCGAACGGATTTAAGCATCACAACTAGGGAAAAAGTCTCATCATAGTCTATACCATGAATTTGTTTGAAACCCTTAGCCACCAATCACACCTTAAAGGTATGCACGTTATCATCTATGTCAGTTTTCTTCTTGAAAACCCACTTGCACCCCATGGGTTTTACCCTTTCAGGTGGGTCAACCAAAGTCTATACTTGGTTGGTATACATGGATTCCATTTCAAATCTCTTGGCCTCAAGCCATTTCTCATATTTTGGGCCCATAATGGCTTCTTGGTAAGTCACAGGTTCATCTTGATCTATGAACAATATGTCACCTTGTTGGGTCATAAGAAATTCATATCTCTCTAGTTGATGACATATCTTGTTAGACCTACGCAAGTCTTGTGCTACTAGAGCAGGTTGTTGTTCCACAACACTTTGTGGAAGCTGCTCTATTTCTATCATCAATTTGTTGCTATGTTGTGAACCTTGAATTTTTTCAAGTTTTACTTTCCTCCCACTAGTTCCTTTGGAGATAAACTCCTTTTCTAGAAACACAGTAGTTCGTGCGATAAACATTTTGCCCTCGGTAGGACTATAGAAATTGTATCACTTGGTTTCCTTGGGATAACCAACAAAGAAGCATTTATCTTATTTGGGTCCAAGCTTATCAGAAACTTGACGTTTCAAATAAGCTTTGCAACTCTAAATCTTCATGCAAGACATATTGGGTTATTTCCCTATCCATATCTCATATGGTGTATTTTGAACCACTTTAGATAGAACACGGTTAAGTGTGAAAGCTGTTGTTAATAGAACATGTCCCCAGAAAGAGCTTGGAAGGTTGACATAACTTATCATAGATTGGACCATATTCAACAGGGTCCGGTTCCTCTTTTTAGAAACATCATTCCATTGTGGTGTTCCTGGAGGAGTGAGTTGAGATATTATCCCACACTCTTTCAGATGATCATCAAATTATTGGCTTAAGTATTCACCACCTCGATCTGATCGAAGGACTTTAATACTCTTGCCAAGTTGGTTTTGTACTTTATTCTTGAATTCCTTGAACTTTTCAAAGGATTTTGATTTGTGTTTCATAAGATACACAAACCCATATCTACTGAAATCATCAGTAAATGTAATGAAGTATTGAAAACCACCTCTAGCCAGTGTGTTTAGGGGTCCACATACATCACTATGTATGAGGCCCAAAAGATCACTAGCCCTTTCACCTTGTCCAGTGAATAGGGCTTTAGTCATATTCCCTAATAAACAAGGCTCATATATCTCATATAATTCAAAATCAAATGAGTCCAAGAATCTATCCTTATGGAGTTTAGAGATGTGTTTCTTATTTATGTGGCCCAAACGACAATGCCAGAGAAAAGTTGGGTTCAAATCATTTGATTTAAACCTCTTTGTATTTATGTCATAGACGGGCATTTTGAGATCAAGGACATAAAGTCCATCACTCAATTGTGTACTACCATAAAAAATATCATTCATATAAATGGAACTGATGAACCGTCAATATGTTCTATTTTTTACGGTTCAATTTCTTAGTTTTCATATTCCTTTTATTTATTTTTAATGAATTTTGTTTATTTGTTTTGTTATATTTTTAGTATTGTTTAATTGTGTTTTTATTAGGTATTTTGTGTGTTTTTGTCAGGTAATTATACAAAAAGAAAAAATTCCTGAAGATAAATATGTGAAAGATTCTTATCCTATTCTTAGATGCTAATTAGAGTTCTTATTGGATACAAAATCTTAGATTGGAGATTGGATAAAGATTCTCAAAGAGATTTGATTTGGAGCAAAATTCGGATTCCCATACTATCCTGACCATTCCTCATTAATTAAGCCATATCTTGAGCTACAAAGATCAGATCGATGCACCATTTATGGTGTTGGAAAGTTAACAGAAAATCTTACAACTTTTCTGTTGAGATCAAGGACAAAATCGGTTATCTAAAGGGTGAGAAAAATCATGCAAGTGAGATACAAAAATCTGTTAGCTTTTCTATAAAAGGGGGGAAAACGAGTTTAGCACGGGAACTTTTTTGATTGAGCACATTGCACAGAAAATCCCTAATCCTGAGAGTTGTTTTGCGGTAGCAGAGCTTGGAGGAAGGCTTCAAAGGAGGATTCTTGAAGGCTTGAAGATCTTAATCTCCATTAAAGGGGTTTTGATTTCTCTTTCTTTTTAGTTTCCTTTTTTCTTTGGGTTTTCTTTCTATGGGTTTGTATTCTGATATGGGTTTGTTTTTATTGAACATGAGTAACTAAACCCATAGCTAGGGCTATGGGGAATCTTGTTTTCCTAATTATTTGGGTTTGATTTCTAATTTGATTATAGTAATTTCTTTTTGGGTTTATCATATTACTTGTATTCTTGTCAGAATTTGATCACTTTTGGCATGTGTTAATTCATTGTTTGACCGGTGGCCATCCACATTCAATGAGTGGATCTATATGGTAAGCCTAGGATTAGATTGGTGAATGACCAAACATCGATTTATCCTACCAATTGAATTGACGATATGTTAGTTCATCTCTTGAATTGAAACTTAATGCATTCTTGATTAATTCAACTAAATGACCAAATAGGTGAATTAAATTAGGAATAGAATATTGTTTCATCCATGATCATTGGGATTCAATAGCAAATAAGGGAATATTGGTAAAAGAATTACCTTAATCATAATTGAAAGAAAATCTGAATAATTGGATTCAAGTGAACCTTGCGCCCTAGTCTCTTTCTCATTAATTATATTTTCTTTGTTTAATTGTTCATTGCTTTTCTTTATTTGTTATTTTGATTTTAATTTGAATTCCTTCATACACCTTTTATTGTCTGGATAACAAAGGGTTTTGCGAATCTAGTAATTACCAATTATTCCTCGTGGGATCGATAACTGGGACTCAAGTCCTATATTACTTGGCGATAGAGTGCACTTGCTCTTAGTGTATTTTACGCGCACCAGGAACAACATTTGTCCTTTATAATAAACGTAAAGCCTTTCTTGTCTAAACAAGAAACAGAAATGATATTCCTACTAATAGCAGGTACAAAATAGTAGTTCTTTAGCTCTATTACAAGCCCAGTGGGCATAGATAACAAGTAAGTCCCTGCGGCTAATGTAGCAACCTTTGCTCTATTTTCCACTTTAGGTTGATTTTGCCCTTAGTCAATGGTCTACTGCTCTTTAGATCCTGCATATTTACACAAATGTGAGATCCACATCTAGTATCTAATACCCATGATGCAGAAGTAGATAAATTGACTTGTATAACAAAAATACCTGAAGTGGAAGTCTCACTTCCCTTCTTCTTCTTAAGCTCTTCCAGGTATTTGGCACAGTCCCTCTTCCAATGTCCGGTCTGACCACAGTGGAAGCACATACCTTCCTTAACCACTTCGCCCACTGGTTTCAAGCCAGAAGAGCTGGGCTTGGATTTGTCCTTGCCCTTGCCCTTCCACTTATCCTTAGGCTTTTTCTGTTGTTTCTTACCCTTATTCTTTTGAACTATCATAATGGCCTTTCATTTGCCTTTATTTATGTTCTGCTCAGCAATTCTCAACATGCTTAATAGCTCTGGTAGTGATTTGTCAATTTTATTCATGTTGTAATTCATGACGAATTGACTAAAACTCTCCGACAACGATTGCAAGACTAAATCAGTGGCCAACTCTTGGCCCAAAGGAAAACTAAGTCTCTCTAGGTTTTCAATGTACCCAATCTTCTTAAGTACATGAGTACTAATAGGGCTTCCTTCTACCAGCTTGCACTGAAACAGTGCTTTAGAGATCTCGTATCTCTCATGTCTAGCCTGATCTTGATAGAGGTTTTTGAGGTGTACAATCATAATGTAGGCATCAATGTTCTCATGTTGTTTTTGGAGCTCAGAGTGTTGGGAATTGCGGATACATCACGCAGTGAAAAAATAGGATTCCCACCAAGGATCCATGCGAAAAGCCATAATCCGAGTTTTAAAATTATTTATCTCTTAAAGCGTGATCAAAAGGAAGTGACGTGAATCACCAACACTGTAATAGAAACGATGTCTCTGCAGTATCCGCACGAATAGACTCACAAACATCCAACGTCCGTAAAAAGGAGCCTCGCGTCTCTCACACAATGCTAGCTGCAAAGAGTAGAGAAGAAACCTGACGCTCTCTCACTCACTTTTCTGTAGGTGCAGCTAGGGTTCTGTAATATGTGTGTCTTAGTAGCCCCTTAACAATACTATTTATAATAGTGATTGCCTTAAGTGAGTATGAGCAGCAGCAAGGTAAGTTGTGCAACCCTAAACTCATCTCTTATGAGTCTGGCCCATATTTGAATCCGAGTCTAACTTAGATTTATTGCTCTAATTTTAGTCTGATCTATGTGTATAACCCTGCAGGTTCTCATTACGTTGACAGTAATATTAAAATCCCATTTTAATATTACAAGCAGTGAGTGGTATCTAGCAACACATCCCTGCTACCCAAGTAATAAGAATGTCAGTGATTTGACATAACATTTTCATGACCAATGTTTCTGTGTCGTTTAGTCCCTTTGTCAAGATATCAAGATTGAACACAAGGCATGGAATGTGTCATCCTTGTATAGTCTAATCTTTCATTTCCTGATACTCGAGTAGACTTTGTAACAATAAATAAAATCAATATCTCATATTGACTCATTTGAGCATGGTCATGCATTTCATAGTCTCACTCAATCAGAGGGCCCGAAGATATCGCTCCTATTATGTAGAAATGACAAATCCCATCTAGGTCACTCACATCCCTCTGCATGATTTGCGGTATGTCCAATAACCAACTTTATAATCACATTGTTACAATGACGTTTGATGACATTAAAACACACAACTCCTCATGTAGGAATCGTAGTGATTTCAAGTCAAAGGACTACAGACACCATTATCACTATAAGAATCGCTTATGACACTGACGTAACGATCCATGTAGCGTTCTCATGGCGGGTCAGTCTAGTACATCATTACTCTAATATGTACCCATGTGTAGACTTGATATCTCATATCCATGACCCGTGAGATGTGGTTATCAATCTACGCATATACTAGTCTCAATGTATTATTGTTGTCCTAATTAACAATAATACTTGACTAGGGACATTTAAGAATAGTGTTATAACCAAAAGGATCTCACGATCAAGTCATCCACTTGATGTCCTATGGCATCAAACTTACTATTCTAAGGACTTTATTATGATTATTAAAAAAGAACACAACAAATGAAATGCCTCATATATTAAAATAGCATAATAGAATGTATGTAAATACAGAAAATGTATCGGCCTCTAGGACATACACCAACATAGAGTTCATGGTGGCTAACATTAGACATCCGACGTCCAAAGCGTCATCTTGATGCTTCTTATAAGCATCTCTTTCAGCTCTAAGGGCATTAGTAGTTGGTGGCTCAGGAACAGGCTATTCTACAATATACAACTTTTTCTCTTACTTGAGGACAATCCTCAAGTTCTTATACCAGTCTAGGAAATTCATTCCAGACAACTTGTCCTTCTCAAGGATGGATCGCAATGATAAGTTACTTGAAGTGTTTGTTGTCATGGTAATCTATCAACAGAGATATGCAAAATATATAAGTATCATGTCATAAACATATTTAACGAGGTTTTTAATTACATATGTCTCCCACTATTTTATTCAAATTAATGAACCTCAGCATTGACTCAGAAAATCCCATCGTAAGATTTCCTAGTGGGCCAAGATCCATATTTCACCTAGCTTTGAGTCAGCTTTGGATGATCACCCAAAATTCAATTATTTAGGTAGGAAACACTTTCTAATTACATCACATGCAACTCTTGGATAGTTAGGTGAATAACACTTATTCTAATCCATCTAATGGACTAAAACCTAACTCCATGCCTCTAAGCCTTCAATCTTAATAAAATGGTGTAGTTAAGTCAAACCCAATGGTTAACAGTTGGATATTACTTTTATCCCATCACGCCTAACTAATATAGATAAAGGCACCCTGCTTTGGCAGACTTACACTTAATCAATACTAGTCTTGACGAGTGCCACGCATTGGAAGGTATCATATAGTGACTTAATATTTGCTTTGAGGGATTTTTATTATTATTATTTGATCTCACCATTTGTTAAACTATTTAACAAACCATCAATAGTCATGCATCTCATACATATAAAGCATATAAATAATGTGACATGGTTATGGCCCCTAACACAATGAAAGTATCATTAACTAAACTTAGGGAGCGAACCAGCTTCACCAAGCGTCTCCCACCAACGTCCTCATTCAACGTTGTCTTCTTACCTCCACATCAAGACTACATTACATAGAAACCTCTTTTACATTTGAGGGGAGTTAGGTGAGAAGAGAATGTACAATCAGAATATAGAGAGAAAGGCACGACACGCAGGTCGTATTTAAAATAACCAAAATAGCATAAAAAAAAAGAGGACTAAGGCTATAATGACGAGTTAGCATCAATAAGTATTAAGGTCTCATTTTCAATTTTAAGCTCATTAATCTCCTTGTTTAAAATAAAAACTTTGTTTACCAATAAGGAGATTGTTTTGTTGGAAGATAACACCATTTTTGTGAGTCTCATGGATTCATTATGCAAATCTTCAAATGCATTTTGTAATTCATCATAGGATGGGGAAGAGTCTAAGTTTGAGGTTGTTACCTCCATGTCCTCTTCTTCTTTTTCTTCTCCTCTAGCCATGAGATATAGATTAGCTTTCTCATTATCCGAGCTATCTGAAGAATCCATGTCATTGTCCTCCCATGCTATATAGGCTCTTCTTTCTTTCTTATCCTTTGAGGAGCTCTTCTCATACTTTTTCACTTTCCTTTGATAGATTGGATACTCCATCTTCATGTGCCCTAGTTCTCCATATTCATACATTTAGGAGTGGATGAGGTTCCTTCCTCTCTGTGATAGATATTCTTTTGTGAAAAATGAGGTCTTCTTTGAGCTTCATTCTTCTTGAAGAATCTTTCAAATTTCTTTACTAGAAGACCAAGATTCTCCTCATTTATTTCTAAGCCATCTCTATCATCTCTATCATCTTCATCATCATCATCATTGACCATGAAGGAAGTGGCCTTAAAAGTTATTCTCTTCTTTTTCTTGTCAAGCTCCTCACTTTTATTGAGTCTATTTAATTCCAATTCATGTTCTTGGAGCTTGCCAAAAAGTGTGGCTAATGTCATGGTTGAAAGATTTCTTGACTCCGCAATAGCCGTCACTTTAGGTTGCCAATGCCTGTTCAAACATCTCAACGCTTTGTTAATAAGATCTTCATTAGGAAAAGTCTTTCCCAATTAAGCAAGATGATTAATAATATATATGAACCATTTTTGCATTTCTTGAATGCTTTCACCTTAGTTCATTCTAAAAAGCTCACACTCATGAGTGAGAGTATTTATCTATGATCTTTTTACTTCACTAGTACCCTCATGGGTTACTTGTAGAGTTTCTCATATTACTTGGGCAGATTTATAATTTAAGACTCTAAAGAACTTATCATACCCCAAGACTGTGGTAATGATGTTTTTGGCTCTCAATTTGTATTGGACCTTTTTCTTATCATCATCAGTCTGTTCACTTCTTGGTGTATTAACTCTTACACCATTAATAACTTATGTGGGAATAAAGGGACCATTTTCAATAGCATCCCACACATCTAAGTCAATAGCTTCAATAAAAATTTTCATTCATTCTTTCCAATAAGAATACACATCCCCATTGAAAAAGGGAGGTCTATAGAGAGAAGAACTTTTTGAAAAATCATTTGAGAATGCCATCACTTTCTCTTGAGGCTACTATGCTCTTTACATAAGAGCTTAGCTTTGATACCACTTGTTACCAAGTTTCCTCAATACTCAAGAAAGGGGTGAATTGAATAAGTAAAATATTTTTGCAAAACACTTAATTACTAATTTTCTTTGAAGCTATTGATTGATTGAAGTGAATAGATAAATGAGATTGAATAACTCATTCACAAATAAATAAGATAAGATAGATAGTATTCAAGCAAGCATACAAGATTAAAGCACAAATGTAAAGAGATAGAGTTGAGGAGATCAAACACAAGATTTATCCCAGTTCAGCTACCAATCCACTTGTGGTCTACGTCCAGTCCTCAAGCAATCACTCAAGATTTTCACTATATCTTCAAGTTTCAACAAGCGCTTGAAACCTTTACATTTAAGAGTACTCACCACACCTTGGGATACTTCACCCTTTGTGCTTGAGCCTTAACTTCAAGGGATACCTCACCATTTACAATCTTGAGGGATACCTCACCCTCTTTACTAACTAGGGATACCTCACATTCTTTACCAACAAGGGATACCTCACCCTTTACAATTTGGAGGGATGTCTCACCCTCTTCACAAAGAATTGAAGTGTATACAAGATAAAACTCTCATAAGAGTAGTTGATACAAATTGAAGTCCTAGAATATTCTTCAAGAATATCTCAAATTGATTCAAAAACAGAGCATAAATGTTTCAAAAATGATTCACGAATTAGAATGATTGTAATATATTTATCAGTTGTTGGTTAGCCATTAATAAAGGCCCAAGACATGTATTTATAAGTTTTCAGATCAAAGAAGCCGTTGGGTGCATTAATGGGCAACATTAAATGTTGATAAAATAGCTGTTGGGTAATGTCAGACCAGTTATAATCAATTACATAATGCTTGTAATCGATTACATGGCTGTTTGAACGTGTTCTTGGCTTTCTAGGTAGGATGTAATCAATTACCAACCTTGTGTAATCGATTACATGACCTCTGTCAGACTTGTAATCAATTACAGCCTTAGTGTAATCGATTACAAGGCTTCTGTCATGCTTGTAATCGATTTCATGCTCAATGTAATCGATAATAAGGCCTCTGTTTAGCTTGTAATCAATGACAACACATGTGTAATTGCTTACCTTGTCATTTGAACACATTTTTCAAGCCCAATTAAGTGTATTGGTCAATTCTTACTTATAGAAGCTTGGATTTTGACAAGATTTACATTTGAATTATGAAATCCAAGATTGAAATCAACATAACCTTAAAAAGATGAACTTTGAATTATAAGTTGATTTAAAAGGATCTTGAAAAATCATTTGAAGATAATTGAGATACCTTGAGAGTATTTTACATTGATATTCTAAGACCCTTATCTATATACCTCTTGGTTTCCTTCTTTTGATCTTGGTCTTCATTTTTTATCTTGATCTTGATCTTTGTTTTTGTTATCATCAAAAATTCATTTGATATGCTTCAAGACATAAGCATTCACAAGATATTTGCTGTATCAATTTTGTTCTTTCCATGTTTCATACATCCTTTACCCAATAATGTTTAATTAAGTTGTTTTGTGTTATCTAATTAGTATACTATGATGTTTTATGATTTTTAATGTAATTTTTTTTCTTATTTTGGAAAATCTCTTACTTACTGACTGATATGGCTTATATGATATTGAATGTCAACCTTACTACCTAATTAAAGCAATGTTCATTACTTATTTTTACGTGCATTGAGTTTTTTAAGTTTTCTATAATTTATATACTTAATACTTTGTTGTTACAGTTTTCTTCCTTGCATGTTTCTTATATCCTAAACCAGGATTTTGTGATTCTAATTGTCTATTTAAACCAATGTTCATTACTTATTTTTATGTGCACTCAATTTTTAAAGTTTTTTGCAATATATATACTTGATACTTTGCTCTATTAGATTTGTTCCTTGCATGTACCGTGTATCCTTTACCAAATAATGTTTGATTAACTGGATTTGTGTTATCTAATTAGTATACTATGATCCTTTAGGAATTTTAATGTGATTCTTTTTGTTTTTGGGGAAATTTGTGCCTAACAAACTAATATGACTTATATGATATTGAATATGATCTTGACTGCCTATTTAAACCAATGTTCATTACTTACTTTTAGTTGCACTAAGTTTTTTAAGTTTTCTGCAATTTATATAGTTGATACTTTGCTATTAGAGTTTTGTTCCTTGCATATTTCATATATCTTGAACTAGATTTATGTTATCTAATCAATATACTTGATACTTGAACCAGATTTTGTATACTTGATACTAATTTAGATACTTGTTATCTTACCCCTTTTCTGCAATTTAGATACTTGTTGTATTAGTTTTGTTTCTTGCATGTTTCATGTATTTTTTACCTAATAATGTTTGATTAAGTTTATTTGTGTTATCTATTTGGTATACTATAATCTTTTATGATTTTTAATGTTATTTATTTTTCTTATTTTGGAAAATGGCTTACTTACTAACCGATATAACTAATATGATATTGAATGTCATATACTTTGTACTTACTATTTATACTTTGAATGTCATATAACTATAATCTTTTTCTCACATTTTTCTTATTTATACTTTGTTGTTACTATTTTCTTCCTTGCATTTTTCATATATCCTGAACTCGATTTTTATTATTCTAACTGCCTATTTAAACCAATGTGCTTGATGTTGATAGGTCATGTCCCTTTCTTACCCCTTTTCTACAATTTAGATACTTGCTGTATCAATTTTGTTCCTTGCATGTTTGATATATCCTTTACCTAATAATGTTGTATTAAGTTGTTTTGTGTTATCTGATTAGTATACTATGATCTTTTATGATTTTTAATGTAATTTTTTTCTTATTTTGGAAAATGTCTTGCATATTGACTAATATGGCTTATATGATATTGAATGTCATCCTGATTGCCTAATTAAAGCAATGTTCATTACTTATTTTTACGTGCACTCAGTTTTTTAAGTTTTTTGCTATTTATATACTTAATACTTTGTTGTTGCAGCTTTCTTCCTTGCATTTTTCTTATATCTTGAACTAGATTCTTGTGATTCTGACTTTCTATTTAAACCAATATTCATTACTTAATTTTATATGCACTCAGTTTTTTAAGTTTTCTACAATATATATACTTGATACTTTGCTCTATCAGTTTTGTTCCCTACATGCTCCATGTATCTTTTACCAAATAATGTTTGGTTAACTGGATTTGTGTTATCAAATTAGTATACTATGATCTTTTAGGATTTTTAATGTGATTCTTTTTTTATTTTATTTTTTTGGGAAATTTGTGCCTATCTAACTTATATGACATATATGATATTGAATATGATACTGACTATCAATTTTAACTAATGTTCATTACTTATTTTTTACTGCACTAAATTTTTTAAGTTTTCTACAATTTATATACTTGATACTTTGCTGTTAGAGTTTTGTTCCTTACATGTTTAGTATATCTTGAACTAGATTTTTGTTAGGTAATTAGTCTACTTGATACTTGAACCAGATTTCATATACTTGATACTAATTTAGAGACTTGCTGGTCTGTTTTCATGCCTCTTTTCTGCAATTTAGATACTTGTTGTATTAGTTTTGTTCCTTGCATGTTTCATGTATCTTTTATCCAATAATGTTTGATTAAGTTGATTTGTGTTATCTAATTAGTATACTATAATCTATTATGATTTTTAATGTGATTTATTTTTCTTATTTTGGAAAATGGCTTGCTTACTGACTAATATGACTGATATGGTATTGAATGTCATCTTAACTGCCTAATTAAAGCAATGTTCATTAACGTGCACTAAGGATTTTAAGTTTTTTTTCAATTTATATACTTTATATTTTGCTGTTATTGTTTTCTTCCTTGCATGTTTCATATATCCTAAACCAGATTTTTGTAATTCTGACTGCCTATTTAAACCAATGTGCTTGATGTTGACAGGTCATGTCCATTTCTTACTCCTTTTCTGTAATTTAGATACTTGTTGTATCAGTTTTGTTCCTTGCATGTTTCAAATATATCCTTTACCCAATAATGTTTGATTAAGTTGTTTTGTGTTATCTAATTAGTGTACTATGATCTTTTATTATTTTTAATGTCATTTTTTTCTTATTTTGGAAAATGCCTTGCTTTCTGACTGATATGTCGTATATGATATTGAATACCATCCTAATTGCCTAATTAAAGCAATGGTCATTACTTATTTTTACATGAACTAAGTTTTCTACAATTTATATACTTAATACTTTGTTGTTACAGTATTCTTCCTTGTATTTTTCTTATATCCTTAATCAGCTTTTTGTGATTTTGACCGCCTATTTAAACCAATGTTCATTACTTATTTTTATGTGCACTCAGTTTTTAAAGTTTTCTGCAATATATATACTTGATACTTTGGTCTATCAGTTTTGTTCTGTGCATGTTCCATGTATCCTTTACCAAATAATGTTTGATTAACTAGATTTGTGTTATCTAATTAGTATACTATGATTTTTTAGGATTTTTAATATGATTTTGTTTTTTGGAAATTTGTGCCTAACTAACTGATATGATTTATATGATATTGAATATGATCCTGACTGCTTATTTTAACCAATGTTCATTACTTATTTTTAACTGCACTAAGATTTTAAAGTTTTTTAGAATTTATATACTTGATACATTGTTGTAACTAGATTTGTGTTATCTAATTAGTATACTATGATCTTTTAGGATTTTTTATGTGATTCTTTTTTCTTAATTTACAAAATTCATTACTTACTAACTGATATATAGAACGTGATTCTAACTGCCTATTTAAACCAATGTTCATGACTTGTTTTTAGGTGCACTAAGTTTTTCAAGTTTTCTACAATTTATATACTTCAAACTTTGTTATTACTGTTTTCTTCCTTACATGTTTTATATATCTTGAACCAAATTTGTCTTATCTATTTAGTATACTATGATCTATTTTTTAACTCCTACTAACCCTCATTGTTATTGTCATTCAGTTTCAATTTGAAACCCTCATTTTGTACAAAATGTTACATTCGACCATTGCATTTTATTCTCTTTTATCTATTCTTTAATTCCCATCTATACTGATTGTTATTTCATATTTTAGGATCTGTGTTAACTAGTTAGTATACTATGATCTTCTAGGATTTTTAATGTAATTCTTTTTTCTTATTTTTAAAAATGGCTTGGTTACTAACTTATATGATTTATATGATACTGAATGTGATCCTGACTTGCTATTTAAATCAATGTTCATTACTTATTTTTAGGTGCACTTAGTTTTTAAAGTTTTCTGTAATTTAAATACTTGATAATTTGCTGTTACAATTTTGTTCCTTGCATGTTTCATATTTCTTCAACCAAATATTTGATATCTAATTAGTATAGTTGATGCTTATTTTTACCTTTAGTGTCAAGTTAGAGGTTTCCCTTTTTGGGGATTATGTGGATGAGGTCAACATTTTTATTGGTAATAGTGATATCCATCAACCTGTCATTGTGGTTCAATTTGCAAAAGTGAATGAACACTTTTAAGGGTTTACTATCCTTTAAATCTTTTACTCTCTGTGGTTATTGGATATTCTGTATATGTATTTTTGTGGTCTTTTTTTTATGTTCAGGTTTCTCTTAAATTTTTACTATTCACATTCTTTTAATATGTATATGGTTGTTGTAATTGTTTTATTTGGTTGTAGGCAAGATTTGTTTGCATAATGTCATGTATGGTACTAGATTGTTGTTTAATCTTAACATTCCTGAGGTCATTGAGTTCAAAAATAGGTAAATTATGTGAGTTCACTGTTTCTACTCCCTATATATTAGATTATCATTATACTAATTAATAGCTTATTTTATTGCTTACTTTGTCATATCATGCTTATTTTGTTTTATCTAGACTGCTTGTTGCAATTAAAGAAAATTCACAAAGCTTTGCAATTATATCTGATGCTCCTTATAAATCCCTTGAGAATGACTTCCTAAAGGGGACTCGTGTAACGTCCTAATACTACTACTAATGACATATCCAGAATTAAGCATTGGTAATCATATTAGAGTGCATCACTTAGATCAATATTAAAATTTTCTAAAGAACCATACATATATTTTATACTAAATATGAGCCTGAAGCGGAAGTACATAATACATATCTGTATATCTAAATCAAAATAACTAGTACATCAAGTACATCATATACATCATAGGCCACTAAGGCACAAAAAATGATATACAACCATATACAAAAGTCACATACAAAAGAGAATAAAAGGTCTATAAGATCAAATTCTCCATCTAGGAAACATTATGGAAATCAAACAAATGGGTTGAGAATCTCACAATTATCGGTAATCATTTTAAAACCTTGTCATCATAATCATTCCAGTTATTTCAGGAAAAAAACCATTTCAAATCATTATACTATAACTAATGCAAATGAGGCTAAAGTCAAATCAAGTCATTTTCCTTCCCGAAACAAATGTTCATTTTATATCATTTATCAAAAATAATTTGAAATCAAGAAACAATCAAATTTTATCACAGTGGTCATCTATCAATTATTATCATCAATCATCAATAAATCAAAGTGGTATAGAGGGAATTATCCGTTCTTACAATACCATTCACTTTGTAGTAGGCTGCTTTCAGGTTAGTGCACTTTAACATATTTATGATGATCTATTTACCACATAGAGCTACTTCGAGTAACCCACTTCAATTCACAACTTATAAGGGAATTATCCGTCCTCATTCCAAAGTTGTGAGTAGTGAGAGAATTATCCATCCTCAACTATTTTGATAGGGAAGATATCATCCTTTCTCACACTATCTCTAATCTAGGAATGCCTCAAGTAGAAAGGGAATTATTTGTCCTCAACCACATTTCATCCAGGGAGAGCTCAGGTAAAGAGGACGGGAATTATCTGTCCTCAACCTCAATTACTCAGGTGATAAGGATATCCATCCTCAACCACCATTTTCAAGTCTCTTCCTAGGACAAAGGATATCCTAGATAATGGGTTACTCATGAAAAATAATCATTTGCTAAGTTGATCATCTCAACAATTAATCTAATTATATCATCTCATATAATAATATCAGACACGAATATCAAATCAATCATGCACTAGTGTGTTTATGTCATAATCTCATATAATGGCCCAAAGCCTCAAATTTTCATCAATGGTGCATCATAACAATTGATAATGTTATTTCACATCATAAGGTAATGCACTTCATAGTCAATCATTCATAACTCAAGTGTTCTTGAAGTTCCTTGCCTTTCAATCAAGCTTAAATTCATATTTTTAAGCACGATAATCGGTTAGCACCTTGTGCTCTAATCCGTTATCACTGGCTAAAAAGCCAAATTTTTGTGTTCCATAATCGGTTACCACTACTGGGCAACTGCTTATGGATCTCCCATGACCCAAAACGTAAGTCCAATAATCAATTACCCTTCCCTGGGTAATCGGTTATTGTGTTTTGGAGCTATCTGTCACGAAGGAATAACTAGTTAGGAATAACCTCTAACCGGTTATGGCTTAACATGATTCTCTATCTTGCCTCAATAACCGGTTAGGTATAGCCATAATCGATTATTGAAGGCTTGGAAGTATCATTCTCCCATAAATAACCGATTATGACTTGTCCATAATCGGTTATCTGGGAATTTCAGAATTAAAGAAATAGAACATTTGAGGGAGGATGCCCCCAAAACCCTCCCATAATTCATAAAAACCACAAGGAACTTCACTAACAAAGCATCAAATCCAACATAAAACAACATGGCAAGCATGTGTAAATCTCAACTCAAAAGTCTACAACTTTTACAATCTCATATCCTCATTATTTGATGAGTAAGAAGTAAACTTGGTTTCATACTCAAATCATTTGAAAATCGTGTTTCAAATCTCATCATTCAACCAAGTTTTCTTTGAAAAACTCTAAGAAAACCAAACAAGTTAGGAAGAGTTTTAAGGAAAACCCATACCTCAACTTGTCACCTTCCTCTTCCCTTTTCCTTTTCTCCTTTCTTGCTTGCTTCCTCCTTCTCCTTCTCCTTCTCCTTCTCTTGTGTCTTTCTTATTCTTCTTATTCCCCTTTTTTCTCTTCTACTGAGCGTGAGATTGAGAGAATAGAGAAAGTGAAAAATGAAAAGTGAGAAAGTGGAAAGATAACGTGAGAAAGGAGAGAAATGAGTAAGGCAACCATCACCAAAAGTCAAATATTAGGTAAAATGTAGCAGAATGAAACAGTGGAGACATAGGAAGAGTCACAAAAATGGAATCCTACTGATAAACTTTTATCTGCTAGGAACACTTTAATCTTTTAGAAATAAATTTTCTATCCTTCATAGGTATCGTAGAAAATTCTAGGATTTCATTCTATTTTGCATATTATTATCCCACTATTTTCATTATATTGCGTTGTCAGTCTCTAAGCTTCATTATTCTTTTCCTAGGTTAAATTAAACCTATGGAATTGAATTACGAAGCTCTCAAATATACATTCTAATTATTTATAGCTTAGAAATAAATTTTCCTCATTTTTTTATTTTCTCTATCATTTTCACCAAAAATCCAAGTTTATAAGAGCTTTTTCTCACATTTAGTGTTATAGATTTATGCTCAAACTACACTAGTTAGTTGCTAGAATTAACTAGTGTCTTATACCAGTGTGATTGAGCTTCTATAACCTTGATTAAGTCCATTGGGTTAGAGAGAATGTTACAATTCTCTCCCTTTTTTTTATAAATTTTGTTCTCAAAATTTGCTTACCTATCCATGATCCTTACAGGTTTCACCACATAGGTTAAATACTTTTTTTAACTGTATTGATTCATTTTTCAGGATGTGTGAAGGATTCGAATTATACTTTTGAAGTTGGGAAACATGAAAAACATCATGGAGGTTGAGCAAACTGGGGGGCAAGGCTATTTGGTAAGCTACATGTCTGACTTTTTTCAATATCTGGAAGGGACCAAGAAACTGAGGAGTCAACTTTCTGGTTTTAATAGCTCTACCAACTCCCGTAGTATGAGTGACTCTAAGGAACACATATTCTCCATTGAATTTCAAGGATTTCCTTCTTTCTTCGCATAACTTTTCTACCTACTTTGGGCTGTCAACATCCTATCCTTAATCAACTTAATCTATTCTGTGGTCTGTTGTACCAAATCTGGCCCTAGGATAGTTTGTTCCCCTATTTCATACCAACATAAGGGTAATCTACATTTTCTGCCATACAAGGCTTCATAAGATGTCCTTCCTATGCTGGTATGATAACTGTTATTGTAAGCAAACTCTATTAGGGGTAAAAACCTATCCTAATTTCCCTATTGGTCTAGCACACAAGCTCTCAACATATCTTCTAAAGTTTGGATGGTTCTCTTAGTTTGGCCACCAAAACATCTTTTTGAGGTATTGATACATTTTTGTGGCTCTGAGATGGATGGTGTATCTACTGTTATGGGATTCTTCTAAAATCTTTTCTTTAACTTCATTTTCTCTTATAATATATAGTTTATCTTTAAATATAAGTGTCCTATCTTGAGCCCTCTTAAAATCCTTTTTCCTTTCCAACTAGATCTGCTCATCAATTAGCTTTAACGCTTCCTTTTCCTCTTGAGCTTCTCTAATTTGATCCCTCAAATCATTCTGAATTTTTAATATCTTCAATAAAGGCCATGTGGTAACACAGTCGTTACCAGGCTCAAATTTCTGAAGCTCTCAAGGAGCTCTATCTCTTGTACTATCATTCGGGATGCATGCAGAAGTTTTCTACCAAGTGCATCAGCCACAACATTGGCCTTACCTAGATTTTACTTTAGTTCAAAGTCATAATCTTTTAGAAACTCCATCCACCTCATTTGCCTCATATTTAACTCTTTTTGATCAAACAAATATTTGAACTCTTGTGATCATTAAAGACCTCAAACTTGACCCGATATAGATAATACCTCTAAATATTTAAAGCAAACACAACTACAGCTAGTTCTAGGTCATGGGTTAGGTAGTTTTCCTCATGTGATCTTAGCTGCCTATAAGCATAAGCAACTACTCGTCCATTTTGCATCAACATATAACCTAACCCATTTTTCGAAACATCACAATAAACGTCAAAGTTTTTTTGTGGGTTTGGAATCACTAGCATAGGTGTGGTGGTTAGTTTCTCTTTCAACTCTTGGAATCTATTGTCATATTTCTGAGTCCACTCAAAAGGGCTGCCCTTCCTAGTCAACCTAGTTAAAGGCAAGGCTATTTGAGAAAAGCACTTTATGAATCTTCTGTAATACCTAGCTAAACCCAAGAAACTCCTAATCTCAGTTATGGTGGTAAGTCTCTCCCATCGCAACACTACCTCTATCTTACTAGGATCTATGGATATCCCCTCTTTAGAGATCACGTGTCCCAAAAATTGCACCTTCTTCATCCCAAACTCACATTTTGACAACTTAGCAAACAATTCCTTTTCCTTCAGGATTTCTAGAACTACCCTAAGATGTTCCTCATGTTCTTCAGTTGTCTTTGGATAAATGAGAATATCATCTATAAAGACAACAACAAATTTATCAAGGTATGGCCTAAAAATCATGTTCATATAATCTATAAAAACGGCAGGTGCATTTGTCAAACCAAAGAACATTACAAGATACTCATAATGTCCATACCTGGTTTGATGGTACCTTGACCTTAAGTCAATCTTTGAAAACACTGTAGCTCCCCTCAATTGGTCCTTGAAATCATCTATCCTAGGCAGTGGGTATTTGTTCTTAATTGTGACCTTATTCAATTGCTTATAATCCACACATAATCTCATGTTGCCATCTTTCTTCTTCACTAAGAGCATAGGGGCTCCCTAAGGTGAGACACTAGGTCGAATAAAATTCCTATCCAATAACTCTTCTATCTATTTCTTAAGCTCAAAGAATTCCATAAGGGATATCCTATAGGGTTCTATGGAGATAGGCCCTATTCTTGGCACTAAGTCTATAGCAAACTCAATCTCTCTCTCAAGTGGTAGTTCATTCACTTCATCTGGGAAAACCTCCGGGTAGTCTTTCACAATAGGTATACTCTCTAAACTCTGTTCCCTTTCAAAATTCAACGAAAAGAGGAGAATATAGCCTTAAGCTCCTTCTACTAGGTGGTTGATAACTTGACTGGCACTCAAGTATATTGACTCGGAAGGAAGGTTTGTAGAAGGAAGGTCAGACATAAACACTAAAGTTTTATCTGAATAGTTCAGAACAACATGGTTTAATGATAATCAGTCCATGCCTAAAATGATGTTTACGTGCGTGTTTGGTATAATTGTGAAAAGTTGATTATTTCAATAATCGATTATTGTATAAAAGCTTTTTGTTATAATTGATTGTAAGAAAAAAAATTATGTTTGGATATGTTAGCTGAAAAGTAATTTTAAGCTAATCTGTTTCATTTGGATGATATAAAATATCACTTTTATGCATTAAATTACCAAAACAGATATAGAATGATTAAAAAAATTATTTGATTGAGGACAAAATGGTATTTACATCTCACTGTTAGGAATAATCCCAATAACTTTTTGTGATAATGGTCAAATTTGAGCTTTTGTTACAATAACTTTTTTCATGAGAAAAAAAGTTGTTGATTTTTTTATGTCACGTACCCAAACACGTTACAACAATAGTGCAATAGCTTTTCTCCTAATTTAAGCTATTGGATGGTTCAAAAAATCTGAACCAAACACATGCTAAATCAACAAGGGGTAAACATATAAGCTTCACCAGGAAGTTTCTATTTTCAATAGTTACCTCACAGTGTCAGAAACAAGCAAATCCAGCATCCTCACACAATCATAAGAAATGAAAGAGTTAGGGGCTCCAGAATCATACAATATAGTTAAAAGTATATTTTTAAAAATGTACTTACCTTGTATCAGATCAGGAGATTGGGCTACTTCCTTACCACTCAAGGTGAACACTCTTCCTTGGGTCAAGGGTCTGTGAGCTACTTCTTCTTGCCTCTAGGGACAGTTCCTAGCATAATGTCCCTTCTTGGCACAGTTGAAGTACTCCATCTGATCAATCATGCAAACTCTATCTCTATGGTACCCCTCACGCTTCAGACACTACAGTCCTTTATCTTCTATCCAGAGTTGAACTTGGGGAAGTTCTTCTTGGAGTTCTCATATGTTTTCTTTCGTTGAGGCTTCTGTTCTTGTTGTGGCTTTAATGGTGTTGGACTCAAGCTATCCGACTATACTATTTTGTATCTATTCACAGAGTATAGAAATTTCTGAGCTCAAGTGGCCTCACTATCTTTCTCACCTCATCTCTCAACCCGGACTCAAATTTTACACATTTTTGGCTCTCGTCTAGATTATGCTGGAAGTTAGAAGAAAACTTTGATAGCTCCTCAAATCTTGCCACATATTGTCCCACTGTCATGTTTCCTTGCTCTAACTTCAAGAATTCCAACTCTTTCACTTCTTGCAGGGTCCTTGGAAAATACTTATCCAAGAAAGCCTTCTTGAATACCTCCCAAGTCATCCTCCTTAATTCTATTTGTGTCAGTCCGCCAATACTCGGCTTCTCCTTTCAATATGAAGGAATCAAAGGACACCTTTTTATGGTTCATACATCCCATTACAGCAAAGATTTTGTCCAACTCCCTCAACCATTCCTCCACTTTAGCCGGATCATACTCTTCTTGGAATGATGGGGGGTTGGCCTTCCTGAACTCAGAAAGGTCATGAAATCCCTTATTCCTCATGACTGATGCTCCATCCTCTTGTTGTGGATATAGGTTATTACTCATTCTTTCCAAAACTCTATTTATGATTGCGGCTTGCTATCTCATGGCTGTAGCTGTCTCTCTTTGTTCGCTCATAACAATAGTCATCTCTTTAAACATCTCTATCATATCTGTCATGCTATCACTGGCAGACGCTATATCTCCTCGTGTTTGCCTAGATGATGCTATAGTCCCAATACACACAGAACATTCCATATTGAGTTGATCAGGCTCAATACTTTTGTAATAGTGCAACAATAACCATTAACATACATACACAAGGTTATCATGCAATCCTATCAATACATCTCAATATCAAGATAATAAAATGCAGAACATTCATGTTAAAAGCATAGCTAGTCCACACCCGGGCTCAATTAGGATGAACTACTCTAATACCAAAATGTAACGTCCTAATACTACTACTAATGACATATCCAAAATTATGCATTAGCAATCATATTAGAGTGCGTCACTTAGATTAATATCAAATTTTTCTAAAAGAACCATACATATATTTTATACAAAATATGAGTTTGAAGCGGAAGTACATAATACATATTTGTACATTTGAATCAAAATGACTAGTACATCAAGTACATCTTATACATCATAGGCCACTAAGGCACACAAAAATGGTAGTATAGTGAATTCCTAATCCTAGGCCTTTAAATATTAGTTAAATCTTAACTTTTTTAGATTTATTTGCTTACTTTATTATTTTGATTTTTGTCTTGATTTTAATTTAGCTTTCACTATTATTTTTAACTACTTAAATAATAAAAGTCGTCGTAAGAGTTAGTAATCAATCGATCCTTGATTGAATGATCTTTATTTTACTACTTGAACGATCCATGCACTTGCAAAAAATTCATAACATTATGCTCTAAGTCCACTTCAAAATAGACAACTCAATCAGATTTAATAATTCTAGTAGTATGAGAAGGACAATAGAACCTAGAACCCCTTAAGCTAATACAATAACCAATGAAGAAACCACTTATGGTTTTGGGATCAAGTTTATTTAAATGTGGGTTATAAAGCCTCACATCTGCCTTACAACCCTAAACACGAAAAGGTCTCAAGGTAGGCCGTTTGCTTGACATAAGCTCATATGGAGTCTTCGGCATAAATTTACTTAGCACATGATTCAATATATAAGCAATAGTCTTCAAGGCTTCTCCCCACAAGAATTCTAGAAGAATATACTGACTAAGCATACACCTCACCATATCCATAAGAGTATGATTTTACCTTTCTGTAACTCCATTTTGTTGCGGAGTGTCAGACATGATGTATTGTGCCTTAATACCACAGTCTTGTAAGAACCTAGCAAAAGGTCCAAGATTTCTACCAGTTTTGTTATACCTGCAACAGTACTCACCACCCATATCTATAGAAGTCATCAATAAAAGTGATAAAGTACCTAAAATCACCTACAACAATAGGAGTAATGGGCCCACAAATATCTGTATGAATTAACTATAGTATTCCTTCACTCCTAGTAACCTCACTCCTTCTGACTCAAGTTGTAAGTTTCCCTTTTATGCAATCAACACAGGTATCATAATTAGAGAAGTCCAGATCATGAAGAATATTCTCCTTGATCAACCTCTCCATTCTTTCCTTAGAGATGTGTCACAACATAGAAGAGTTTTCAGGAACTCTACCACGCTTGTTCCTAACAACATTATTGATATCCGAATGTCATTGATTAACAGAAAGAAAATTAGCATCCAACATATATAGACTATTAGACGAGACTCCAGAACTAACAAGAGCAAAATCATAAGGTAGGTGATGTGGATATCGGCAAGTGCACCTAATTGACAAAAGTAATAAAAAGTGAGTAGAGTATCGTCCCATTAGGATTAAGTTATTAATTACTAAATTAACTTAAAATAACACTATTTAAGCCAACAAAAAGAGAGTTGGTAAAATTAAATTAAAAATAAAAAATAAAAATCAGCAAACAATAAATCAAAGGGGTGAAAAACAATAATGTTAAAGCGTTAGGGTTCAGATTTCACTTGAACTCTTTAGATGCACACTCAAATATTGGTTTAACTATATTCTATTTCAATGATTTATGGTCAATTCCCAAAATTAATTAATACCCAATCCCTTGGTATATTAATCCTCTTACGCTGATTGAAATTAACTAATCCCTTAGTCTAACTCCAATTAGAAAGGCATTATCAAGAACAAGGGAATTAAAAGAGAGACCACATAACCCACAACGTCTATTCCTAGCGATTGCAGAAGTTATGGTGTTTATCACAAGTTCTAGGTTCATGCAAATTTTTTCAAATCATACATAAACCCAAAAGATCATTCTCAAATTGGCCAGATTTAGAAAAGTATTAAGAATAGAGATAAACACGTAAATCATGAAATAGAAACATAAATTAAACCCATAAAAGAAAGTTACATCATCCAAGAACAAGATCCATCATCCCCCTAACAATGAGAAATTAGTTACACATGAAAAATGAAGAACACAAAGGGAAGAATATGACAAACTCCATTGTAAAAAGGTGAAAATGTTGAAGAAAATATCTAATCTTCAATCCTAATTGCGCCCACACCACATTAGGGTTTGTGCCTCTTGACGTCTACTGCCTTCTCTCCAAGTATCTAAGAGTGTGTAAAAAGTGTGCTCCTTTTCTAAACTATTTTTTCCTCTTTTATAGAAAAGTTGACAGATTTTCGTATCTGACTTGCATGATTTTTCTCACCCTCCAGATGGCCTAATTTGCCCTTGATCTCAACAGAGAAGTTGTAGGATTTTCTGTTAGCTTTCCAATGCCGCAAACGGTGCGTCGATCTGATCTCTGTAGCCCAAGATATGACTCAATTAATGAGGGATGGTCAGGATAGTGCGGGAATCCGAATTTTGCTCCAAATCAAATCTCTTTGAGAATCCTTATCTAATCTTCAATCTAATCCTTGTTTGAGATTTTACATCCAATTAAAGCTCTAATTAGCATTTAAGAATAGGATATGAATTCTTTAAATATTTATCTTCAGGAATTTATTATTTTTGCACAAAATCTGATGATTTATCCTGAAAACTTGTTTCTTTGATTTCTTTCTTCTTTAAGCATCCAATCTCTTTCCATGTGTATTCACCTATCAAAAATATATAAAAAAAAAACATAATAAAAACAAAATTAAAATAATAAAAATATAATCAAATTTAAGAACAAAACTAAATCAAAAAGATTAAAAGAGAATGAAAACCCAAGATTTTGAACCGTAAAAATATGAATTTTTGTAGGTTCATCACTCCCCCAAACTTAAGTTTTTGCTTGTCCTCAAGTAAAAAGAAAAACAAAAACAAAAACAAAACAAACTAAAACTCAAAACAGATTTAAACATGACAATACCGGGTATCAAAAATCATTCATATCCTCAAGAACTAATTCACAATCTAATTTCAAAGTGTCACACATGAACAATCCAATTATCACATCGTCTCTCACATGCAACTCTTATGCACAAATGACTTCCCAAAAACATGAATGAAAGACTCAATCTCCTCATAGAGTACAAGCCCAAATGAGTTTATAAAACTGCAAATGCACATCAAACCCACATCCATAGGGTTGTTTTTCATCTCTCTCTCCACTAATGTAAACAACACACAATCAAAGATCAAAAGGGTCTTTAATAGCTCGTAATGTAAGGCCAAGGGTATGGGTTAAGAAAGAAGTGGTAGGATAATGAAAGCAAAAGTTGAGATACAAAATCATGCAAATTTCAAAATTCAAGCCTCAAAAAATAAGACAAGTGCAAAACGGAGCATAAAAAACAACACAACATTCATTTTTTTTTCTTTCTTTTTTTTTCAGCAACCTCCACCCCCAAACTTATTTCTTTGTAATACTTTGGGTGGACTTTCTCTTCTTTTTTTTCAATTTTTTTTCTTTGAAATTTTTCAGCTCCACAAAACTTCATGCACAAAAATAATAAAGACTTGAATAATAAAATAATACAAAATATGCACTCAACAAAGGTTATGTAAGAGAGAAAAAAAATTTCATGTGGGTATGTGATGCATACTTTTTAATTGTTGCATTGCAAACCCAAGTGCAGGTTGTCTCAAGTAATAAATTTCTCGGTGAGTCCGAGGTCGATCTACAGGGAATTGTTGAAGATTAAGGTGAAGTAAATATTTTGTGACTACGGTAAAAATTATTTACTTGGGTAAAAAGATCTACTCTTGGTAAATAAAGAAAAGGTAAGATTAATTCCTTTTATAACTCAATTAGAATCCTCGCAACATGGAGGTTTCAATCGAAAAATACAACATTAAAAGTTCATTAAAATAATATATGTAATTATATTATGTTTCCTTTAATCATCTATTAATATCATCACTCATAAATGGGATCAAGCATTCGCTGTGCCAATATATTGTCTACAGCAAATCAAGATCTTCACTTTATAAGAAGAGTTTCTAACACCACTACTTGTAAATGGGTTAAAGCATTTATTGTGCCAATCTATTGTCTACAACAAATCAAGAACTCCACTTTACAAGGAGGGTTTCTAAATTGATTGGAAACAAAATACAATACAAAATAAAATAATATACGTAATTATATTATATTTCCTTTAACTATTACCACCACTTATAAATGGGTTAAAGCATTTACTGTGTCAATATTTTATCTACAATAAATCAAGAACTCTTCTTTACAAGGGTAATTTCTAAATTATCAGAAACAAAATATAATACGTATAATAATCACTAAAAAGATAAATCATTAAAGTACAAGAAAGGAATAAATCTAACCTTATTTTATTACCAAGAGCTTCACACTTTAACCCAAGTAGACTGAAACTTATTTACACATAGACTAAAAGAAAGAAAAAGAGAAAAAGAGAGAGAAAGGAAATTGGAGGGAGACTCAGGAGAGAGGCAGGGCACTGCCCAAAAGCCTCTCCCCAGCAGCGTCTTCCCCCGTCAAATTGTGCATTCTCTCCCTGAATGCAATTGCCTATTTATAGGCAAATGGAGTTACTGTAGCTTGTAATTTAGAATTGCAATTTGGAGCTACAGTAGCTATAGTGGAATTAATGATTTGATGCACAGGGAAACTTAATTGCTAAGTTTCTGACATATTTTCCTTTTTTTTTCTTTTTCTTTTAATAATAATTGAGCAAACATGTACAGCCGTGTCTCCTTCTTTTTTTCATTTTTGAGAGAAGTGGTCTTCATGAAAGTTGTAGGCTTGAATATTTGCTTTAAAATGGCTTTGATTTGAGTCCAAAATCATACCTAGAACTCAAGATATGATCCAATTACTACAGAGTATTTAGACCCGATTTCAGCTCCTCTATTCTGACTCCCAGTTTCAGCTCCTCTATTCTGACTTCAAAGTCCAATATCACCTCCAAGGAGTCCGATTCTGGAAAAGTGTTCAACATGAAAGTTGTAGGGAATTGTCTTAGCTTTCCTACAAGACTAAAATCACATCAATCAGATATTTGTAACTCAAGTTATAGCCAGTTTAATAAACACTGCCAAAGAGATAATTACGATTAATTTATGCAATAATTTATTAAATTGTCCAATTTGGCTCAAAATCATAAAATGTGTCAAAACCAACTTAATTAAACCTAATTGAACCTTAAGAAGCCTAGTGAGAGGATTACAAAATGTATAAAATACAGTGTTATCAAATTCCCCCACACTTAACTTTTGCACTCCTGGGCAAAACACAAAAGACAAAAACCAAGGAATAAAGAAAAACAACACAAACTCAAAAACTAAAAACTCTAAAGGATTCAATGACTCAAGAAGAACAACTAGAGAATCAAGGGATCAAAACAGTCATGAGGTAACATTTCTTCGCATCTCAAACAACAAGCAAGGAAACTTCAGTTGAAAAGAATGAATTAAAAATGATAGATCTTCACAAGATTCACTCTCAATCCCCCAAGTATTTAAAAGGTAGATATTTCACTCAATTCAACCCATGAAAATTGCACTACCATAAGCTTGCTTATCTTCTACTTCTCCACTACTCAAAACACATGCACACACAAATCATGAGAACTTTATTCAAGGTTGTAATGGGGTTAAGGTAAAAGAGGAGGTAATATGGATATGACAAGTTAAATACCAGAGAATAAAAGAACATGAGAGCTGAGTTCAATTAACAAGCATGAAAGTTCATCCCAACTCCACCTAATACAAATTTCCTTTACATATTCTTTTCCTTTCCTTTATTACCTTGTTGACCCTCTTCTTTTTACATTTTTATTATTTTGATTTTTTTTATTGATTTTTTTTTTTTTTACAAAAAGAGCATCATATACACATTTTTTTAACCATTCTGCACTCACACCCCCACACTTGTTCAAGAACTCATCGAATAACAAAGTCAATGCTCTTTGATTCCCTAAGGTTGGGTTAAAACATGGTTTTTCATTTAAGGCATGTAATGAGTTAGAAACAAAGAATGGTTAAATAAGCTGAAAGGGGTTAAGCAAAGGAAAATATGTAAGGTTAGCTATTTGGTCAAAGTAGTTAATTCAAGAAAATTTGCCTCAATCATGTTTATGTATGCATGTGAAAATGTAGCCTAAAAAAGAATCAAAGAAAGTTCTAGAGTAACAATTCCATGAGTGAAAAAAATCACACAAGAAAGAAGAGAATGATACAGATGTTCAATCCATTCATCAATAGGTTCAAAATCTCACAAGGCATATATCCATCATTCTCAATCCACAAAAATTCTAACATCCATAACCAAGCATGTGATGTTTAAGAAAGAAGATAATTTGCTCAATCATGCAAATTTCCTTGAATCCATTTGCTACTTCCATACAAACTAGGTATCTACCCCAATCTAGATGCGTCTCAAGAGTAAAATTACCTTCACAGCAAAATTTACTCCTTACTCTGTCATCCTTAACTGATTTAGGTTAGAAAATTGCTAACAAACATATAAACACAACAAATATAAACACACTTTCAAAAATTTTTTTAAGCATTTTTGTTTTTTATACACAACTCAACACACGACAAACATAAACACACTTACACATTTTTTTTTACACAACTAGTCACACAACTATCCTTCCCCCCAACCAGAACACAACATTGTCCTCAATGTTAAAAAAATAGAAAGGAAAAAGATAGAAGATGGTACCTGTTACCGCAATTACTGAAAAGAGCAACCTCACACAAATATAAACAAAAACAAAGTATGACCAAAGATTGAAATTATTTATACAGATGGAGTGTCTTGACTGGCTTTCTTTTCTTACTGCTTCTCGCAACATTTCCTTCGGACCACTTCTTGCTCTTTTTTTTTTTATAATCTATACAAGAAAATATATACATGTAGTTGTAATTGTGGCTCACATCTTCCTCTGGTTTTACGTCCAGTAACGGCTTAAACGCCTTCCATGAGTCGATGATAGGCTTCCCATCCAATTTTCTTATAAATTGACAAACAAGGTCTTTTTGAGTCAGATTCCCAAGACTATAGTGCACTTACTAGTCCTTGAAGAGATTCTTTGATAGGTGCACCGAATTGTCAAAGTGATTAAAGAGAAAAAGAAAAATAAAAACACTAAGATACAAGAAATTAAAACACTAAGGATCAAATTTCACTTGATTAAAAGAGAAAAATAAATAATAAAATAAAATAAAAATTTATACAAAACTTAACTCTTTTTTTTAAATATATATATATATATATATATATATATATATATATATATATATATATATATATATTTACAAGTAGGCGGTATAAACCCGCCATGATAAAAATAATAATAATATAAAAAAATAGGCGGTATAAACCTGCCATGATAAAAAATAAAAATAATATAAAAAATAGGCGGTATAAACGTGTCATGTTAAAAAAATATTAAAAAGTAGGCGGTATAAACTTGCCATTAAATATTAATAAAGGTGTGATATTAAACCAACCACCAAAGAAAAATTAAAAATGGTGTGGTAGAAATTAACCACCAAATAAAGATATATATATATATATATATATAAACAAAGGTGTGGTATGAACCAACCACCAGATAAAGAAAAAATATAAACAAAGGTGTGGTATGAACCAACCACCAAATAAGTTAATAAGCAAAAATAAAAAGTTAGTACGCTGAGATAAATTAAAATGTTAGAAGCGGGTAAAGTAAAAAGTTAGATAGTTAGTAAGAAAGTTAGTAAGTTAGTAAACAAAAATAAATGACAAAAAAATAAAAAATAAAAATAAATGATAGAAAATAAATAACAAAAAAAATGATGAGAAAATAAATACGAAAAATAAAGTACGATAGTAAATTTAAAATATGAAAATTGGAGAATCGGCAAGCCGATTTTTTGCTCCAGCGAGAGAGAAGAGAAGAAGAAAGATTATTTCATTAATGATTAAAAATTATAGAGGGTTAAGGGAGAGTTTCCCCCACTAAGTTAGTATATACAGAAAATAAAAGGGAGAGTTACCCCACTAAATTAATATGTACAAAGAAAATAAAAAGGAGAGTTACTCCCACTAAGTTAGTATATACAGAAAATAAAAAGGAGAGTTTCCCCCACTGTTAGTATGTGCAAAAAAAAAAGGAGAGATTTCCCCCACTAAGTTAGTATATACAAAAAAAATAAAAGGGAGAAATTTTTCCCACAAAGTTAGTATGTACTGAAAAATAAAAGGAAAAATTACCCCACCGTCTGAAATTAAAAGGAAGAATTACCTCCACCGAGTTAATATGTACAAAGAAAATAAAAGGGAAAGGTTCCCCACTAAATTAGTATATACTGAGAAAATAAAAGGAAGAATTATCCCACATTTGTACAAAAAATAATAATAAAATAGAGAATTAACCCCACTATTAATATGTACAAGAAAATAAAAGAGAGAGTTTCCTCACTGTACAAGAAAATAAAAGGCTTAACTTTTTTTTAATTATTTTTATTTTATTATTTTATTATATATATACATTTTTTATTTTTTATTTTTATTTTTTTTATTTTGATGGTCATAGGTGTGATCTTTTTCTTCAATTTTCAAAGGGAGACAACCTTGTCCCCCATTATTAATTTTTTTTATTGTGGGACCTTTATGTTTTTTTTTTTTTTAATTATTTTTTTGTGGTCACAGGTGTGACCACCTTCTTTTTTTTGGTTTTTTTTAATTTTCATTTTTTAAATATATAAACTTTTTTTATTTTTTTACTTTTTTTATTTTTTTACTATTCACACTATTCACACATTTTTTTTAATTTTTTGTATATTATTATTATTATTATTATATAAACTTTTTTTCTTTTTTTTTTTACTTTTTTACTATTTATACTATTTACACACTATTTACCTTATTCATATTATTCACACTAGTCACGTAGAAAATTTTATTTTTTTATTTTTTTTATTTTTTATTTTTACTATTCATACTATTCACATTACTATTCACACACTATTCATGCACTATTTACATACTATTCACGCACTATTCACATGCTATTCACATTTTACTATGTACAAAAATATTTACACCAGAAATTTATTCTTCAAATCAAGTCCCCGGCAACGGCGCCAAAAACTTGATGCACACTTTTTAATTGTTGCATTGCAAACCCAAGTGTCAGTTGTCTCAAGTAATAAATTTCTCGGTGAGTTCGAGGTCGATCCACAGGGAATTGTTGAAGATTAAGGTGAAGTAAATATTTTGTGACTATGGTAAAAATTATTTACTTGGGTAAAAAGATCCACTCTTGGTAAATAAAGAAAAGGTAAGATTAATTCCTTTTATAACTCAATTAGAATCCTCGCAACATGGAGGTTCCAATCGAAAAATACAACATTAAAAGTCTATTAAAATATATACGTAATTATATTATGTTTCCTTTAATCATCTATTAATATCATCACTCATAAATGGGATCAAGCATTTACTGTGTCAATATATTGTCTACAGCAAATCAAGATCTCCACTTTATAAGGAGAGTTTCTAACACCACTACTTGTAAATGGGTTAAAGCATTTATTGTGTCAATCTCTTGTCTACAACAAATCAAGAACTCCACTTTACAATGAGGGCTTCTAAATTGATTGGGAACAAAATACAATATGAAATAAAATAATATACGTAATTATATTATATTTCCTTTAATTATTACCACCACTTGTAAATGGGTTAAAGCATTTACTGTGCCAATATTTTGTCTACAATAAATCAAGAACTCCTCTTTACAAGAGTAGTTTCTAAATTATCAGAAACAAAATATAATACGTATAATAATCACTAAAAAGATAAATCATTAAAGCACAAGAGAGGAATAAATCTAACCTTATTTTATTACCAAGAGCTTCACACTTTAACCCAAGTAGACTGGAACTTATTTACACATAGACTAAAAGAAAGAAAAAGAGAAAAAGAGAGAGAAAGAAAAATGGAGGGAGACTCAGGAGAGAGGCAGGGCACTGCCCAAAAGCCTCTCCCCAGCAACGTCTTCCCCCGTCGAATTGTGCATTCTCTCCCTGAATGCACTTGCCTATTTATAGGCAAATGGAGTTACTGTAGCTTGCAATTTAGAATTGCAATTTGGAGCTACAGTAGCTACAGTGGAATTAATGATTTGATGCACAGGGAAACTTAATTGCTAAGTTTCTGACGTATTTTCCTTTTTTTTTCTTTTTCTTTTAATAATAATTGAGCAAACATGTACAGCCGTGTCTCCTTCTTTTTTTCATTTTTGAGAGAAGTGGTCTTCATGAAAGTTGTAGGCCTGAATATTTGCTTTAAAATGGCTTTGGTTTGAGTCCAAAATCATCCCTAGAACTCAAGACATGATCCAATTACTGCAGAGTGTTTAGACCCGGTTTCATCTCCTCTATTCTGACTTCAAAGTCTAATATCACCTCCAAGGAGTCCGATTCTAGAAAAGTGTTCAACATGAAAGTTGTATGGAATTGTCTTAGCTTTCCTACAAGACCAAAATCACATCAATCAGATATTTGTAACTCAAGTTATAGCCAGTTTACTAAACATTGCCAAAGAGATAATTACAGTTAATTTATGCAATAATTTATTTAATTATCCAATTTGGCTCAAAATCATAAAATGTGTCAAAACTAACTTAATTAAGCCTAATTGAACCTTAAGAAGCCTAGTGAGAGGATTACAAAATGTATAAAATACAGTGTTATCAAATTCCCCCACACTTAACTTTTGCAGTCCTAGGCAAAACACAAAAGACAAAAACCAAGGAATAAAGAAAAACAACACAAACTCAAAAACTAAAAACTCTAAAGGATTCAATGACTCAAGAAGAATAACTAGACAATCAAGGTATCAAAACAGTCATGAGGTAACATTTCTTCGCATCTCAAACCAACAAGCAAGGAAACTTCAGTTGAAAAGAATGAATTAAAAATGATAGATCTTCACAAGATTCACTCTCAATCCCTCAAGTATTTAAAAGGTAGATATTTCACTCAATTCAACCCATGAAAATTGCACTACCATAAGCTTGCTTATCTTCTACTTCTCCACTACTCAAAACACATGCACACACAAATCATGAGGACTTTATTCAAGGTTGTAATGGGGTCAAGGTAAAGGAGGAGGTAATATGGATATGACAAGTTAAATACCAGAGAATAAAAGAACATGAGAGCTGAGTTCAATTAACAAGCATGAAAGTTCATCCCAACTCCACCTAATACAAATTCCCTTTACATATTCTTTTCCTTTCCTTTATTACCTTGTTGACCATCTTCTTTTTATAATTTTTTTATTTTGATTTTTTTTTTACAAAAAGAACATCATATATACATTTTTTTTAACCATTATGCACACACACCCCCATACTTGTTCAAGAACTCATCGAATAACAAAGTCAATGCTCTCTTATTCACTAAGGTTGGGTTAAAACATGGTTTTTCATTTAAGGCACTTAATGAGTTAGAAACAAAGAATGGTCAAATAAGCTCAAAGGGGTTAAGCAAAGGAAAATATGTAAGGTTAGCTATTTGGTCAAAGTAGTTAATTCAAGAAAATTTGCCTCAATCATGTTTATGTATGCATGTGAAAATGTAGCCTCAAAAAGAATCAAAGAAAGTTCTAGAGTAACAATTCCATGAGTGAAAAAAATCACACAAGAAAGAAGAGAATGATACAGATGTTCAATCCATTCATCAATAGGTTCAAAATCTCACAAGGCATATATCCATCATTCTCAATCCACAAAAATTTTAACATCCATAACCTAGCATGTGATGTTTAAGAAAGAAGATAATTTGCTCAATCATGCAAATTTCCTTGAATCCATTTGCTACTTCCACATAAACTAGGTATCTACCTCAATCTAGATGCGTCTCAAGAGTAAAATTACCTTCACAGCAAAATTTACTCCTTACTCTGTCATCCTTAACTGATTTAGGTTAGAAAATTGCTAACAAACATATAAACACAACAAATATAAACACACTTTCAAAAAAAAATTTAAGCATTTTTGTTTTTTATACACAACTCAACACACGACAAACATAAACACACTTACTAATTTTTTTTTACATTTTTTTACACAACTAGTCACACAACTATCATTCCCCCCAACCAGAACACAACATTGTCCTCAATGTTAAAAAAATAGAAAGGAAAAAGATAGAAGATAATACCTGTTACCGCAATTACTGAAAAGAGCAACCTCACACAAATATAAACAGAAACAAAGTATGACCAAAGATTGAAATTATTTATACAGATGGAGTGTCTTGACTGGCTTCCTTTTCTTACTTCTTCTCGCAACATTTCCTTCGGACCACTTCTTGCTCTTTATTTTTTATAATCTATGCAAGAAAATATATACATGTAGTTGTAATTGTGGTTCACATCTTCCTCTAGTTTTATGTCCAGTAACGGCTTAAACGCCTTCTATAAGCCGATGATAGGCTTCCTATCCAATTTTCTTATAAATTGGCAAACAAAGTCTTTTTGAGTCAGATTCCCAAGACTATAGTGCACTTACTAGTCCTTGAAGAGATTCTTTGATAGGTGCACCGAATTGTCAAAGTGATTAAAGAGAAAAAGGAAAAATAAAAATAAAAACACTAAGATACAAGAAATTAAAACACTAAGGATCAAATTTCACTTGATTAAAAGAGAAAAATAAATAATAAAATAAAATAAAAATTTATACAAAACTCAACTCTTTTTTTAAATATATATATATATATATATATATATATATATATATATACAAGTGGGCGCATAAACCTACCATGATAAAAATAATAATAATATAAAAAAAATAGGCAAGTATAAACCTTCCATGTTAAAAAAAATATATTAAAAAGTAGGCGGTATAAATCTGCCATTAAATATTAATAAAGGTGTGGTATTAAACCAACCACCAAAGAAAAATTAAAAATGGTGTGGTAGAAACCAACCACCAAATAAAGAAATATATATATATATATAAACAAAGGTGTGGTATGAACCAACTACTAGATAAAGAAAAAAATATATAAACAAAGGTGTGGTATGAACCAACCACTAAATAAAGAAAAAAATATAAACAAAGGTGTGGTATGAACCAACCACCAAATAAGTTAATAAGCAAAAATAAAAAGTTAGTATGCAGATAAATTAAAATGTTAGAAGCGGGTAAAGTAAAAAGTTAGATAGTTAGTAAGAAAGTTAGTAAGTTAGTAAACAAAAATAAATGACAAAAAAATAAAAAAAAAAAAAAAAAAAAAATAAATGATAGAAAATAAATAACAAAAAAATGACAGAAAATAAGTACGAGAAAATGAAGTACAGAAAGTAAATTTAAAATATGAAAATCGGAGAATCGACAAGTCGATTTTTTGCTCCAAATGAGAGAGAAGATAAGAAGAAAGATTATTTCACCAATGATTAAAAATTATAGAGGGTTAAGGAGAGTTTCCACTAAGTTAGTATGTACATAAAATAAAAGGAGAGTTACCCCCACTAAATTAATATGTACAAAGAAAATAAAAAGGAGAGTTACCCCACTAAGTTAGTATATACTGAGAAAATAAAAAGGAGAGTTTCCCCATTGTTAGTATGTGCAAAAAAAAAAGGAGAGATTTCCCCCACTAAGTTAGTATATACAAAAAAAATAAAAAGGAGAAATTTCCCCCACAAAGTTAGTATGTACAGAAAATAAAAGGAAAAATTACCCCCACTGTACAGAAATTAAAAGAGAGAATTACCCCCACGAAGTTAATATGTACAAAGAAAATAAAAGGAAGAGGTTCTCCCACTAAGTTAGTATATACAGAAAATAAAAGGAAGAATTACCCCCACTGTACAAAAAAAAAATAATAAAAGAGAGAATTAACCTCACTATTAATATGTACAAGAAAATAAAAGGGAGAGTTTCCTCATCATTTGTCAAGAAAATAAAAGGCTTAACTTTTTTTTTTAATTATTTTTATTTTATTATTTTATTATATATACATTTTTTTATTTTTTATTTTTTTATTTTTTTTATTTTGATGGTCATGGGTGTGACCTTTTTCTTCAATTTTCAAAGGGGGACAACCTTGTCCCCCATTATTAATTTTTTTTTATTGTGGGACCTTTATGTTTTTTTTATTTTTTTTAATTATTTTTTTGTTTTTTTTTATGGTCATAGGTGTGACCACCTTTTTATTTGTTTTTTTTAATTTTTATTTTTTAATATATAAACTTTATTTTTTTACTTTTTTACTTTATTACTATTCACACTATTTACACATTTTTTTAATTTTTTGTATATTATTATTATTATTATTATTATTATTATTATTATATAAACTTTTTTTCATTTTTTTTTACTTTTTTACTATTTATACTATTTACACACTATTTACCTTATTCATATTATTCACACTAGTCACACAAAATTTTATTTTTTTTATTTTTTTATTTTTTATTTTTACTATTCATACTATTTATGTTACTATTCACACACTATTCATGTACTATTCATGCACTATTCACATGTTATTCACTTTTTACTATGTACACAAATATTTACACTAGAAATTTATTCTTCAAATCAAGTCCCCAAGAACAATAAAAAACTTGATGACACTTTTAATTGTTGCATTGCAAAACCCAAGTGCAGGTTGTCTTAAGTAATAAATTTCTCGGTGAGTCCGAGGTCGATCCACAGGGAATTGTTGAAGATTAAGGTGAAGTAAATATTTTGTGACTACGGTAAAAATTATTTACTTGGGTAAAAAGATCCACTCTTAGTAAATAAAGAAAAAGTAAGATTAATTCCTTTTATAACTCAATTAGAATCCTCGCAACATGGAAGTTCCAATCGAAAAATACAACATTAAAAGTCTATTAAAATAATATACGTAATTATATTATGTTTCCTTTAATCATCGATTAATATCATCACTCATAAATGGGATCAAGCATTCACTGTGCCAATATATTGTCTACAGCAAATCAAGATCTCCACTTTATAAGGAGAGTTTCTAACACCACTACTTGTAAATGGGTTAAAGCATTTATTGTGCCAATCTCTTGTCTACAACAAATCAAGAACTCCACTTTACAAGGAGGGTTTCTAAATTGATTGGAAACAAAATACAATACGAAATAAAATAATATACGTAATTATATTATATTTCCTTTAATTATTACCACCACTTGTAAATGGGTTAAAGCATTTACTGTGCCAATATTTTGTCTACAATAAATCAAGAACTCCTCTTTACAAGGGTAGTTTCTAAATTATCAGAAACAAAATATAATACGTATAATAATTACTAAAAAGATAAATCATTAAAGCACAAGAGAGGAATAAATCTAACCTTATTTTATTACTAAGAGCTTCACACTTTAACCCAAGTAGACTGGAACTTATTTACACATAGACTAAAAGAAAGAAAAAAAGAAAAGAGAGAGAGAAAGGAAATTGGAGGGAGACTCAGGAGAGAGGCAGGGCACTGCCCAAAAGCCTCTTCCCAGCAGCGTCTTCCCCCGTCGAATTATGCATTCTCTCCCTGAATGCAATTGCCTATTTATAGGCAAATGGAGTTACTGTAGCTTACAATTTAGAATTACAATTTGGAGCTACAATAGCTACAGTGGATTTAATGATTTGATGCACAGGGAAACTTAATTGCTAAGTTTCTGATGTATTTTCCTTTTTTTTTCTTTTTCTTTTAATAATAATTGAGCAAACATGTATAGCCGTGTCTCCTTTGTTTTTCATTTTTGAGAGAAGTGGTCTTCATGAAAGTTGTAGGCCTGAATATTTGCTTTAAAATGGCTTTGGTTTGAGTCCAAAATCATGCCTAGAACTCAAGATATGATCTAATTACTGCAGAGTGTTTAGACTTGGTTTTAACTCCTCTATTCTGACTTCAAAGTCCAATATCACCTCCAAGGAGTCCGATTCTGGAAAAGTGTTCAACATGAAAGTTGTAAGGAATTGTCTTAGCTTTCCTACAAGACCAAAATCATATCAATCAGATATTTGTAACTCAAGTTATAGCCAGTTTACTAAATATTGCCAAAGAGATAATTACGGTTAATTTATGCAATAATTTATTTAATTGTCCAATTTGGCTCAGAATCATCAAATGTGTCAAAACTAACTTAATTAAGCCTAATTGAACCTTAAGAAGCCTAGTGAGAGGATTACAAAATGTATAAAATATAGTGTTATCAGTATGGGAAAAGGAAAATGTGGGTAAAAGAAAAGAAATAGAGGCCAAACAATAGCAAGGCTGCAAAAGGGACTTAGGGATATACTGTGTATACAGGTTAGCTTGAAAGGCTCAAATGGTCCAAAGAAGGCTCTTATCATTTCCTTAATCATGCATTGCCTAGGATTTCACCCCAAGAGAGAATCAAACAACTTCTAGATACAAATCATCCACACACATGCAATCTCATAAACTTTCTCTAAGCTTGACATGCAATTAAAATCCAAGTCTATCAATCATAAAGATGGGAAGAACATTCATACACAATTGAAACAATAGAGATAAGCATAACTCATAGATTCTCATATGTTATCCCAAAAAATTAGACTAATCCACAATTCAAACAATCATTGGATATTCAAATCAATAGATCAGCATGCACAATTTCAACAATGACTCAAAACACAATAGGAGTGATGATGGAAAAATAAAATCAATAAAAAAACAAAAAATAAAATGAATTAAATGCAAGAAGAAAAAGAAAAACTCTCTTTGGCGGCCGATAACTATATACATCCCCCTACAAAGGCTCCAAACTCGGGAGGCACTTAAGCCGTCTCAACGCTACCTTCAAAACAAAAATAGAAAAATGTTAATCAACAAAATAAGAAATAATAAAATAAAAAAAAAGAGAAAAAGAGAGAAAATTTGGGTTGCCTCCCAAAAAGCGCTTGTTTAACGTCATTAGCTTGACGTTGCCTTTTTAACTAGTTAAGATGGCTTGAAGCAAGACAAGTAGGATGACATTTTTCTCTTATCAGCTCGTTGCCTCCATACTCTGTCACTGCCTCTGGAATTAATCTGCAATAAATCAGTGGAAGCTGGAGAATCTTTTTCAATTACAGCACTTTTAGAAAGAAAAGGTCCTTTCTCCTTTTCATCAACCATCTTGGGAGTGGGAAAATCAGCATTGATTGATGACGAAGAGCTCTTACTAGCCAAATCCTGTAGAGGCTTGTCTTGAATGCATTTAACAGGGGCATAGAGATCTGATGACGATGCAGATTTATCAAAAACATTAATAGTCACCTGATCTCCATCCACCCTCAAAATAAGCTCACCTCTTGGAACATCAATCAGCGCTCCTGAAGTAGCCAAGAATGGTCTTCCAAGAATCAGAGGAATATCAGCATCCTCATCCATATCCAAAATCACAAAATCATCTGGGAAAATAAACTTGTCAACCTTCACTAATAAATCTTCCACTATACCATATGGATGTTTAATTGATCGATCAGTTAGTTGAAGAGACATTGTAGTTAGCTTCACTTTATCAATCCCAAGCTTGCGGAGAATTGACAATGGCATTAAATTGATACTAGCCCCTAAGTCATATAGAGTTTTCTCAATAGTTAGTTTGCCAATGGTGTAAGAAATAGTGAAACTACCTGGATCTTTCAATTTAAGAGGTAATTTCCTCTGAATTATAGCACTGCACTCCTCAGAAAGTGCCACAGTCTCATTTTCTTTTAGCTTCTTCTTCTTTAATAGCAAATCTTTCATGAACCTTGCATAAGAGGGCATCTGCTCAAGTGCCTCAGCAAAAAGAATGTTAATCTGCAGCTTTTTGAAGACTTCTAAGAACTTGGAAAACTATTTTTCTTGAATCTCCTTCCTGAATCTTTGAGGATAAGGAAGTTTAGCATAAAGTGAAGGATCAACTATCTTTTTCTCACATTCTTTCTTCTTCCTCTGCCACTTTGGTTGCTCCTCTTTAGCTTCTTCATTATAGCACTCTTGAGATGGGACATCTGCAACAGGAATATCAATTTCTTTAACTGGTCCATCCAAAGTCTTGCTGCTTCTCAGTGTATGACATTGCTCCTTTGGATTGACATTAGTATCATTTGGGAAGGTGCCTGGAGGTCTCTCTTGAAATGGTTTTACTATCTACCCTTCTTGATTCTCTAAACTTCTAATTGCCGCCTCATAATTCTTAAAATTGGCCCTCGACTCTTCTATAAAAGTTGAAGTCTGTTGCATAAAAATAGAGGTCTGCAAAGAGAGTTTCTCCACTGTAATCTCAAGAGGAGACTTCTGTTCGGGCTGAGCATTCAATGGTACAACTTGATTCTTCCAAGAGAAATTGGGATGATTCCTCCAGCCTGGATTGTAAGTATTAGAATAAGGATTATCTTGTGGCCTTGAAGAATTACCCATATAGTTCACCTGCTCTGAAATGTTGACACTTGAATTTCCTACCTCACATTGACCATTGACATGGTTACCTCCACAAAAATCGCAAGTCAAACCTTGATGATTAATTACATTTACTTGTAAATTACTAACTTGCTTAGTAAGGTTGACAATGCGTTGCATCATAGTCTGATTCTATGCAAGTATAGTATCAACAATACCAAGTTCCAACATTCCCTGTTTAACTGCTGCTCTCCCACTAGGCAACTGATATTCATTGGTCGCCATGATCTCAAATAGTTCTAGAGCTTCTTCGGGAGTTTTAGTATTTAAAGATCCGTCTGCAGATGCATCCACCATAAGTCTTGTGGAATGATTCAAACCATTGTAAAATATTTGCACCTGTTGCCAAACCTCAAATGCATTGTGAGGACACCTTCTTAGTAGCTCATTGAATCTCTCCCATGCTTCATAAAGAGATTCTCCTTGATTTTGAGTGAAACAAGCAATTTCACCCCTCATCTTCACAAACACTGATGGAGGAAAGTATCGAGTCAAAAATTTACCAATCAGATCCTCCCAAGTAGAAATGCTCCCTTGTGGCTGGGCTTGTAGCCAGCTTTTTACTTTATCTCTGAGAGAAAATGGGAACAGTCGTAATCTAATGGCATCATCAGTAACGCCATTATACTTAAAAGTATCACAGAACTGTAAGAAATTTGCAATATGCAAGTTTGGATCTTCTGCATGGCCTCCCTTAAACTGATTCTGCTGCACCAGCTGTAGCAGCGCTGGTTTAATCTCAAAATTATTTTCCTGAATAGTAGGACGCACAATACTGGTAGAAATATTCTCAGCAGATGGGGTAGCATAGTCAGCCAATGTACGTCTTCCCTCTGCAGTTACAACAATTTTTGTCATATTTGCTTCTACTTCTTCAAGCCTCTTCCTTTCTCTTGCTGCTTTCCTATTTGCTCTAGCAGTTCTCTCTATCTCTGGATCAAAAAGTAATTCTTCTGACTCTAGAGAACCTTGCATAAACAAACAAACAAGCAAACCAAAGTGAAGTAAAGAAAGAAATTAAAAATAAAAACAAAATAAAATAAAATAAAATGACTAATAAAAATAAACAAAGAAAACAAAAATAAAAGAAACAAATTAAAAAAATTAAATGAAGAAAAATGAAATTAAATAAGAAAAACAATTATCTATAAATAAAAGAAAATTTAAAGAAAAAAATTAAAATTAAAATTAAAATTAAAATTAAAATAATTAAATTAAAAATAAAATTAAACAATTAAAAAAATACTTAAATTAGTGTCTTTTCAACTACTATTTAATATTAATAACAATAATCCCTAGAAACTACGCCAAAAACTTGATGCGGATATCGTAAATGTACACCGAATCGACAAAAGTGATAAAAAGTAAGTAGAGTATCGTCCCACGAGGATTAAGTTATTAATTACTAAATTAACTGAAAATAACACTATTTAAGCTAACAAAATGAGAGTTGGTAAAAATTAAATTAAAAATAAAAAATAAAAATCAGCAAACAATAAATCAAAGGGGTGAAAAACAATAATGTTAAAGCGTTATGGTTCAGATTTCACTTGAACTCTTTAGATGCACACTCAAATATTAGTTTAACTATGTTCTATTTCAATAATTTATGGTCAATTCACAAAATTAATTAATACCCAATCCCTTGGTATATTAATCCTTTTACGCTAATTAAAATTAACTAATCCCTTAATCTAACTCCAATTAGAAAGGCATTATCAAGAACAAGGGAATTAAAAGAGAGATCACATAACCCATAACATCTATTCCTAGCGATTGCAGAAGTTATGGTGTTTATCACAAGTTCTAGGTTCATGCAAATTTTTCCAAATTATACATAAATCCAAAAGATCATTCTCAAATTGGCCAGATTTAGAAAAGCATTAAGAATAGAGATAAACATGTAAATCATGAAATAGAAACATAAATTAAACTCATAAAGGAAAGTTACATCATCCAAGAACAAGATCCATCATCCCCCTAACAATGGGAAATTAGTTACACATGGAAAAAGAAGAACACAAAGGGAAGAATATGACAAACTCCATTGTAGAAAGGTGGAAAGGTTGAAGAAAATATCTAATCTTCAATCCTAATTGCGCCCACACCACATTAGGGTTTGTGCCTCTTGACGTCTACTGCCTTCTCTCCAAGTGTCTAAGAGTGTGTAAAAAGTGTGCTCATTTTCTAAACTCGTTTTTCCTCTTTTATAGAAAAGTTGACAGATTTTTGTATCTGACTTGCATGATTTTTCTCACCCTCCAGATGGCCTAATTTGTCCTTGATCTCAACAGAGAAGTTGTAGGATTTTCTGTTAGCTTTCCAATGCCACAAACAGTGTGTCGATTTGATCTCTGTAACCCAAGATATGACTCAATCAATAATGGATGGTCAGGATAGTGCGGGAATCCAAATTTTGCTCCAAATCAAATCTCTTTGAGAATCCTTATCTAATCTTCAATCTAATCCTTGTTTGAGATTTTACATCCAATTAAAGCTCTAATTAGCATTTAAGAATAGGATATGAATTCTTTAAATATTTATCTTCAGGAATTTATTATTTTTGCACAAAATCTGATGATTTATCCTGAAAACTTGTTTCTTTGATTTCTTTCTTCTTTAAGCATCCAATCTCTTTCCATGTGTATTCACCTATCAAAAATACATAATAAAAAAAATTAAAATAATAAAAATATAATCAAATTTAAGAACAAAACTAAATCAAAAAGATTAAAAGAGAATGAAAACCCAAGATTTTGAACCGTAAAAATATGAATTTTTGTAGGTTCATCAGTAGGGAAACTCTCTTATCACTAAAAAGACATGATAATGTAACTATCCAAAATAGAAACCAAAAACAAGTTCTTTCTTATAGAGGACACACAAATTCAAGGAATTAATACCTATATACTCTACTTTGACACTAACTTTATTTCTTATTGTGATCATCAACTCTTCTTTACTTGGCCTTCGCCTATTTCTGAACTTAAGTAATGAGTTTGTAACATAAGTAGTTGCACCAATATCTAACCAACAAGTGTTAGAAGGAACATTAACAAGAATGGATTCAAAACACATTAGAGCCAGGGGTTCAACTTCTTTCTCCTTAATCCAATTATTAAACTCTATAAAATTAACTCATTTGAGCCAATCTGTAAATTTTGTGGCGCGTTCATGATCACCATTTACATCATCATACATAGTCTTGGTCAACACAAAGAGGTCACAGACTTTTCTAGATTTATCAATAGCCTTACAAAATTGGCCCTTCTGGATTTATCAATGGCCTTACAAATTTGGTTGACATTATCTGCTTCATAAAAACTCCCTTTAATGGCTTTGTTCATGCTATACTTTATGGTCATGAGACGAACTTTATTTGAATGACCCCACCTTTCATATTTCACCCTAATTGCAGCGGAAGACATATCTATGGTTTTCAAGGCTCGTCCATTGCGAAAGCAACATGAATAACAGAGATGGTCAGAAATAAACTAATTTGCTCAACCCAATCCTTATAATTGGTCCCACACAACTTCATCAAAACATTTATTTTCATAAGCAAAACTGGATCAATATTTTAAAGGGAGATTTTCTTGTCGAGTCTTTCAATAAACAAGATGAGCAATAACCACAATGGAGCTCTCCTTGCAATTGTAATCCCGCCTATGGGTCCCATATTACAACACATTAGCAGACTCTTATAGATATTAAAATCATGTCCTTAAAGCTAGTACTGAGAGCATATTGAAAACTGTAAGGATATAACCTCAATGTTTTTAACAAATCATTAGGAATTACATTAATAAAGGCAAACTGATAAGGTAAGCGCATTATCAACATAATCTCCAATGCTATAAAATAATAATATTTTATCAACAAAATAACACCTCGCCACAATTGGTCCCATGAAGACGAGCTCGCAATTATGAAAGGTGCTTGAAAATAGTATCATAATACTTTAAACAGTAACTCTCAGAAATCAAATTGCATAAATAATAAAAAAATAAATAGTTTTAAAACATTACATATTAATTTATGCACAAATATCACTGAAAATTATTTTAGTGACCAAATAACATCAACTTAGAGAGTGCACAATATATATCATACCCAGCAACTTCACAATAATGCACAAAAATTTTCAAAGGTAATAGAGGAGAGTATTATATATTTTTAACAATTTTAATCTCTAAAAATTTTGAAATAAATAATAAATAGGCTTGGAAAAATAAATAAAATTCATCAAAAAATAAATCAGGGCACATGGAGAATAATGCAAAAAATGAAATTGAAAAATCAATTTTTTTATAGTTTTATAGTCTTCTGCACTCTCCAGGATCATAAGTGGGCATGAGCGTGGGTAGAAGACCTCCTTCTTCCTTGCACGTTTGACTGGAATTCGGGTCATTTGACCCAGTTCATGATGTGATGGGTTTTTTATGATATCTCTCTCGTTTCTTATCTATTTTACATGATTCTTGTGCCCTTGGATTCAGAATTCAAAGATCTACAAAAAGCTTTAATTTTTTTTTTTAAAGTTTTGCATGAAATTTCTGGGCTTTTGATTAAAAGTTTATGAATGAAATATGGGTTCAAACATGGTATTTTAGCGAGTTCTCCATTGTTTCTTAGTGAAAATTGGTGATTCTGGTGCTATTCGATTTGGGAAACAACGATCTTCAAAACCCCTAAGTTTAATTTTTGAAAAGATCCAAAAAAAAATGGAAATGAAGAATGCAGAGAATGAAAGATGGGGTTTTGGTAATTTTAGGATTTCATCTTCAATCTCCAAGAAAACGAATGATTCAGGTGCCATTAGATTTGGAAAAACAAGATCTACGAAACTCCTAAATTGATTTTTGAAAATAGTCCACAAAAAAATTGGGCTTTGAACAAAATCACAAATTTATTTTAGGATATTAACACGAGTTCCTTTACCATTTAACATAATTCTTATGTCTATAGATTCCCCAAATCTCGATCTACAAAACCCTAATTTTATTTTTGAAATCGATCTCAAAGAAAAAATATATTTTAAACTTCATACGACTTTTAGGTAAAATAGAAAATTGATAGCTATAATTAGGATTAAAACATCTCTGATATCAATTACTAAAATTTTTTGAATCTATTAATCTCAAAATTTATGACATATCAAAATATATAATGAGTTTTAGGGTTACTTTGAAAAGGTGACAATGAGGAAGTTATTTTTGAAACCCTTAAAAATCTATCTCGATAAGGGAAAGATGTTATTCATATCTCATAGTAGTCGCTCACGCGTCAGTATCAATGGGATAACTGTATGTACTAGAGTAGCTATGAATAGAGGTCTCTCCATGCATATATATAGAATAACTAAAATAGGTTAAACTTATCCACTATGGTAAACTCATATATAGGACCCATAAATAAAACTCACATATGAGTAATGTTTTAACAACAACAGACTCATTAACAATACTGATCACAATTTGAGCTAAGTGAAATGCACTAATAATTTGACATCTAATTAATTTGGATTTTATAAAATTATAATATAATTTATACTAATCCAAAAAAAATTCTAACAAATGAAGTATGAGGATTTAGAATTTTTCTTAATTAAATGGGTAAATTTTCATCTGCTAACACATAAATCCTAACAATTTTGTCCACTAAGTTTCCAAAAAAATTGTCCACTAACTTTACCAATGTAGAATCCGATGAGTCAATTGTGGTGTCTGGGATTGGGATTGGGATTGGGATAAAGATGTTCAGTTCAATCAATTCACGGCAAAATCTGTTACAACGGTAGGTTTATCAAAGTGACAAGTTAACAAATCAGAGCCCCTGCTCTTATATAATGCCAACGGTAGGTTTATCAAAGGGATACGTTTATCTTTGTCATATTTATAGTTGTTTGGGCCAGAAGTTTACGCGGTGGGTACATAGCTTTTAAATGCTGCTTCGAAGGAACACAAGACTTGAGAGCCTCATGGGATTGAAAATCATAATGATTCTAAAAAATAACTAATATACGGGATATCTTTTTTCTACGCGTCGGTCCTGTGAGGAGTTACTTCTTTGAATCTTATCAAATTCAATACAATCTTTGCCTTTGCTAAATTATTGGTCTAGATACCATGAGGTCTTGACGTTATGGTTTTAGGAATTTATTTTTCTATTCTGTTAAAGATATATGTTTCAGTTCTAACTACTTCAGGTAACTATTCTTCGAGACTTTTTGGCAAATATGTATAATTATTCAAACGATGTTGAAAAAGGAGAAATAAAAATGGGTTGAAATATTTTGGATTACCATGGAGGATGCGCTTAATCTAATTCATAATTCATTTTCATGCCTGTTTACAAGGAGATATACTAAGGTCAGCATTTGACTCCTATCCTATACCTTGTTTCGATCACAAAAAGATGTTAATCTGTAACCAACATGCATTTGAAGGCAGTGACGAAGGCCTGGCCGCAATTTTATTGTAGACTGTACTCTCTTTTCACTAACTATCACTTTGAAAATTCCCCCTTTGAAACAGATTCATAAGTATAAAGGAATTCAGAAATACTAGTTGTATGTAAAATAATCCGTATGGGTTACACTTCAAAGAACTATATTACAAATTGGAAAAAAAAAAAATCAACGTTACCTAACAAATCTCATTTTGTATTCTCTGACAAAACCTCTACATCTACTATATGCATATAGATCATTATATCTCTTTGCTACGACAAGTAGAACATAGGTCGTTATATCTTTTCACAACGACAAGCGATGTTCTATCACGAAACTTATCACATATATTTAAAACCTATAGTTAACTTAAAATTCAATAATCAAATTCAATCTATTAAGTTTGATAAGCATCACTTCCAAAAAATTTTTGAAATATAATCCAAACCATTGCACTTTAATTTTTCACAATTCACTACTAACATATACCATGTAATCATTCAAGCCATAACTCAAAAGCATAACCCAAGTTTTTGTCAAAGAACTTTAATAATGTATAAACTAATAACCTTCAAATCCAACTACATAGAAATTCCAAACTAGCAGTGAAGGTACTAGATTAGTCATCATCTCTTAGTTAAAATATTTCTAGAAGAGAGAATCAATATAATTGGAAGGACTTGTTTAAAAAAAAGTATAAAAAATGTCACTATGTAAATTATCCACTCACACTATAAGAAGAACCAACTCAATCGCTCTCAATGACTCCCGAAGAAGCAAGTAGCGTAGTACCCACTAAATTTGCCCATAAATAAATACTTTGACAAGTCAAGATAAATTAAACAAGGGCCTGCACTAAGAAGTAACCTCAAGGGAGAGCATCTCTATTAGAGATAACTCTCTAGAATTTACAAGCTTTGCTAGGAAATAAGGGGTCTCTATTTTTAACTCAACCACCAAAGCCTCTAACTAATTTTTCTAAAAATTACCCTTTTAACTTCTTGTCATTTCCTTAAAGCATAGAGCTTCCCACTAGATATTAGGAATTTCAAATACAAGCTCCACAAATAAACAAAATAACTACACTATAATTACAATTTTAAAATGCTAAAAATTTAGAAATTTCATTTATGATTGAACTAACAATGGGTGAAGATATTAGATAAAATCTCCTAATTATAGAGTTTATGGTTTTCAAGAAACTCGTGAGAAAAAAAAACCAAGGTTTAGCTTCCCCATTACCACTTACTAAAGCCCAAGCTCCCATACTCTTGGATTTCTATTCAAAGCCACAAAATACACTCACCCACCATTTTTTAGATAGCAAAGATTGAGGTAGTATGAGATTTGGCACAAAGCAAATAAGAATAAAAAAGTAGAAACTTACCTCAAGCCCTTGGTGCAAGTGGGTGCAAAGATTTGATGACAAAATGAAGGAAAGGTGAAACTTGATTACAGCTCTAAATGGAGCAAGGTGCTGAGGAAGAAGGAGAGGAGATGTTTCTCATCTCTATCTCTATCGATTCTTCCTTTTTGAAACAAGCTGATTCTCTTTTTTTTTAAATAAAAAATAAAACTTAAGTACAAAAATTACTAGACTACCCTTAAAATAATTTAAATTCTCCACCTTCCACCCTTTTTTGTCACTAGTATTACAATCTGCCCCCCTTAAAAAGAATTTTGTCCTTGAATTTAACTTATTTACTAACCTTGTACATCAAAAAGGTGTGGGTATGCGTCATGGATAACTATCTTGGGCTCCTATGCCATCTCTTCCCCAGATGGTCCTCGCCAAATAACCTTTATAGAAGTGACTTCCTTGGAGCGTAAATGATTCACTCGTCTTTCTACTATAGTCACAGGTTGCTCAACATAGCTAATATTTTCATCATGTTGAATCGCTTGCTGTTAAATGACAGGAGAAGGGTCATGAACATATTTTTGAAGCATCAAAACATAAAAAACTGGGTGAGTTCCTGCAAATCAGGTGGGAGGGCGAATCGATACACCATTTGCCCTACCATATCCAAAATCTCCAATGGTCCAATGAATCTCGGGCTCAACTTACCTTTCTTACCAAACCTCAGAATAACCTTCATGGGAGAAATACGTAGAAACACATGCCATGATCTCCCACACCAAACTCCAAAGGCCGGCATTTCCAATCTGAATAAGACTTTTGCCTACTCTAAGTAGTTACTAGACGATCTATGATTAGTTGAATCTTCTTAATGGCTTCTTGAAATAAATCTGCACCTACGAGTTTGGACTCTCCAACCTCAAACCAATCAACAGGAGACCTACAACACCTCCCATATAAGGCTTCAAATGGTGCCATTTGAAACTAATTTGGTAACTATTATTATAAGCAAACTCCATCAGAGGTAGGTATTGGTCCCAACTCCCTCCAGAGTCTAACACACAAGCACGAAGCATATCTTCCAAAATTTGTATAGTCCTTGTAGACTAACCATCAATCTGGGGGTAAAAGTAATACTCAAGTCCACTCGAGCTCCCAAAGTTATCTAAAAAGATCTCCAAAATTGAGTGGTGAACTACGATCCGCAATCAGATATAATAGATAATGGCACTCCATGCAAACATACTATCTTTTCTAAATAGAGCTTAGCATACTGAGCCGCTGTATAGGTGGATTTTATAAGCAAGAAGTGTGCAGACTTTGTCAATCAATCCATAATTACCCAAGCCGAGTCATAACCCATTAAGGTTTTAGGCAACCTCATCACAAAATCCATAGTGATCTTTTTCCATTTCCACTCAAGGATATTAATATGTTGAAGCAAACCTACAGACTTTTGATGCTCAGCTATCACCTATTGTCATACTAAGCATCTAGACACAAACTCAGCTACATCCTTCTTCATCCCTTCCCACCAGTAGAAATCTTTCAAATCTTGATACATCTTTATGGAACTTGGATGGATAGTTTAGGAGGAATGATGGGCTTCCTCTAAAATCTTCTTTCTCAAATCTCCTACATCAGGGACATATAGGTAAGTTCCAAAATGTAAAACACCCTCGGAGTCAACCACCAAATCAAAAATCTTACTCACTCGTACCTCCTCCATGATCTTCCTCAAGTGAGGATCTTGTGCAACTTTAATACTATCTACCAAAATAAAATGAACCTGAACATTAGCTAGTAGTGACTCCATGCATATGGCCTTAAACTACACTCCATTATCTACAAGGTCTTGGAACTCCTTCATTATTGGTCTTTTGACATCGACTATATATGCAAGACTACCCATGGACTTCCTACTCAATGCATCACAATAACGTTTGCCTTCCTTGGGTGATACATGATCGTGCAATCATAATCCTACAAGAGTTTCATCTACCTCCTCTGTCTTAACTTCAAATCCCTCTATTAAAATATATACTTAATACTCTTATGATTAGTGTAGATCTCACATGTCTTGCCATAGAAATAGTGTTCCTAAATCTTGAGGGTAAATATCACTGCTGCACTCCAAATCATGTGTTGGATAGTTATGCTCATGCTTCTTAAGCTACCTAGAAGCATAAGCAATAACTCTCCTATATTGCATCCACATAACCAAGATCAACCTAGAAGCATCACAAAAAATCTGCATACCTACCATCACTCGAAGGTAAGGCTAAGACTGGTGCTGAGGTCAAGCAATCCTTCAACTGTTGGAAGCTCTACTTACATGCATCATTCCACTGAAACTTAACTTGCTTCTATGTCAATCTAGTCAAAGGAGCTACAAGCTTGCAGAAATCCTTGACAAACCGATGGTAATACCTAGCTAGTTTGAGGAAACTATGGATCTCAATCATTTATATAGGCCTAGGCCAACTTTGAACTACTTCTACCTTCTTTAGGTCCACGCTTATTCCACCCTTAGACACCACGTGTCCTAAGAAAGCCACACTATCAAACCAAAACTCATATTTAGAGAACTTAGCATATAGCTTATACTCTCTCAAGGTTTGTAAAGCCAACCTCAAGTATTGTTCATGCTCCTCCTTACTCTTGGAATACACTAGGATGTCATCAATGAAGACTATCACAAAGAGATCCAAGAATGGCTTAAAGATTTGATTCATTAAGTTCATAAAAATTGCGGGAGCATTGGTAAGACTAAAGGACATAACCAAAAACTCAGTGTCCATAGCAAGTGCAAAAAGTTATCTTAGGAATATCCTTACTTCTTGTTTTCAATTGATGGCACCCAGATTGAAAATCAATCTTTGAGAAACACCAGGATCCTTTAAGTTAATCAAATAGGTCATTGATACAAGGAAAGGGGTACTTATTCTTTATTATCACCTTGCGAAATTTCCTATAATCAGTACACAAATAAAGTGAATCATATTTCTTCTTTACAAACAACATTGGTGCACCATAAGGAGAACAACTAGTACGGATGAAATCTTTATCAAGAAAATCCTCTAAATGCTCTTTTAACTCCTTAAGCTCAGCCGGAGCCATCTAGTACGGGGCTTTAAATATTGGTTGAGTGAATAGAAGAAAATCTATACAAATCCTATCTCCTTATCAGGCGGTAACCCTAGTAGCTCTTCAAGAAAGACATCAAAGTACTCATACACCACTGGAACCTGCTCCAAACCCATCTTTCGCATAATATTATCTTTCACCATGGCTAGGTACCCATGATAACTCTTTCTCAATAATCTTTGAACCACGATTGTTGAAATCAGGTTACTTGGTGACCAATTCTGATCACCCTAAAATATGAAAACTGACTCCTCTAGCATATCGAACACTACCACTTTATTGTGGCAATCAAAAGTGGCATGGCAAGAAGCTAACCAATCCATGCCTAGTATATCACGTGAAAGTCTACCATATCAAGCACTATTAAATCTATTGACAAGAGTTTGCCTCCCACCAAGATCTCGCAAGACCTACACACTGAGTTAGCCAATAAGGAATCACCCATATGTGTAGCTACTATCGAAGGCTCACCTAGAGGTGAAGGATCTCTCCCAAAACAAGAAGCAAAGAAAGGAGATACAAAAAAAATGTGTAGCTTGATGAACCTTCAAAAATTCATATTTTTACAGTTCAAAATCTTGGGTTTTCATCCTCTTTTAATCTTTTTTATTGAGTTTTGTTCTTAATTTTTATTATATTTTTAGTATTTTAAATTATGTTCTTATAATGTGTTTTATGTATTTTTTATAGGTAATTATATATGGAAAAGACTGGACATTTGAAGAAGTAAGAAAACAAGAAGAAAATTCCATTACAAAAAAGACGCCTAGTGCTTGAGCACTAGGAAGGTAGCGCTTAAGCATTGAACACGTAAGCTGACATGTTATTTTCTTATAAAAAAGAAAAGTTACTCTAAATTGAACACACTTCAGCAGCCTTCAAAATGAGAAGCAATGACACAAACCCTAGCTCAGTGTGGGTGCATTCAGGAGTGAAGATTAGGAATTTTCTTCCTCTTTTCCACTTGTCTTCTATGGAATTTGTCAAATTCTTCTCTCTATTTTCTTCTTTTACCATGTGTAACTAATTCCACTTTGTTAGGGGGATGATGAATCTTAAACTTTGATGATATAACTTCTTTTATGGGTTTAATTTATGTTTCTATTTCATGATTTATGTGTTTATCTCTATTCTTAATATTTTTCTAAGTCTGATCAATTTGGGAATGATTCTTTGGGTTGATGTATGATTTGAGAAAATTTGGATGAACCTAGAATATATGATAAACATCATAATTTTTGCAATTGCTAAGAATAGTTATTTTTGATAATGCCTTCTCTACTTAGAGTTAGACTAAAGGATTAGTTAATTCTAACTAGTGTAAAGAAGATTAATATATCAAAGGATTGGATATTAATTAATTTTGGGAATTGACCATGAATCATTGAAATAGAATATAGTTAAACTAATATTTGAATGTCCATTTATAGAGTTCAAGTGAAGTCGAAACCCTACTGCTTTAATACCATTATTTTTTACCCTTTTGATCTATTGTTTGTTTACTTATTTAATTTATTTTAATAATTTTTGCTTTGAATTTTCTTTTTAATTATTTTTGTAACAACCTTCTTTTTCATTAGCTTAGATAGTGTCAATTTTAGTGAACTTAATAATTAATAACTTAATCCTCATGAGACGATACTCTTACTCACTTTTTATTAATTTTGCGATTCGGTGCACTTGTCAAAAATCACAAGTTTTTGGTACCATTGTCGGGGATTATAGTTTATTAATAATAAATAGTAGTTTGAAAATACACTAATTTAAGCATTTATTTTCTAGCTTTATTTTATTTTATTTTTAAATTGGTTCCTTTTAATTCACTCTTCTTTGCTTTGTTTGTGCTAGGTGTTATGAGTTCTGAAGAATTACATTTTATTTCAGACATTGACAAAGTAGAAAGAACAATCAAGAAAGTAGCCAAAGAAAGGAAAATGATTGAAGAAGAGATGGTTGAAAATACTCAAAACACTCCAAGATGTACTCTGGCAGACTATGTAACTCCCTCCACTGAGAAGGTTGCAACAAGTATAGTACGGTCCAACTTTCAGGAAAATAACTTTGAGATTAAACTAGCTTTTCTACAGCTGGTGCAGCAGGATCAGTCTTGCTACAATCAGTCTGAAGATCCCAACTTGCACATCTCTAATTTCTTGCAGCTCTATGACACTATTAAATATAATGGGGCAAATGATGATGCCATTAGATTATGGTTATTCTCATTTTCCCTAAGAGACAAAGGTAAGAGCTGGCTTCAAGCCCAGCTACAAGGAAGCATCTCTACCTAAGAGGACTTAGTTAGCAAGTTTTTAACTCGATATTTCCCTCCGTCGATGTCTGTATAGATGAGGAGTGAAATAGCTTGTTTTACTCAAAATCAGGGGGATTCGCTATATAAATCTTAGGAGAGATTCAAGGAGCTGTTATGAAAATGTCCTCACCATGCATTTGAGATTTGGCAACAGGTCTAGATCTTCTATAATGGTTTAAATCATCCTACTAGGGGCTATGGTAGATGTATCTGTAGGTGAATCACTAAACAGTAAAACTTCTGAAGAGGCTTAAGCATTATTTGAGACCATGGCCACCAATGAATATCAAATGCCTAGTGCAAGGTTTGCGGTTAAATAGGGAGTGATAGAGCTTAGCACATTTGATGCCTTACTTGCACAAAATAAAAATCTTTCACAGCAAATTGCTAGCCTTACTAAGCAACTTGGTAATTTAAAGGTGAACTCTATGAACCACCAAGTTTTAACTTGCGATTTTCTATGGAGGCAATCATGCTAATGGTGAGTGTGATGCAAGCAACATGGGTGTCACTCCTCAAGAGCAGTTAATTACATGGGTAATCCTGCAAGATCTCAAGGTAACCCCTATTCAAATACATACAATTCAGGGTGGAGGAATCATCCAAATTTTTCATGGAACAATCAGAATATGTTGAGACCACCACCACCACCTCCACAACATCAAGAAGCATCGTTGTTATCCTCTTCACAACCTTAACAAGAGAGGATATCAAATTTTAAAAGTATTATTGAGAAACTTACTCTTAATACCAGTAATTTAATGCAGGAAACGAGGGCTAATTTCAAGAATCAAGAGGCAGTCATCCGAAGTCTAGAAAATCAAATGGGATAGATATCTAGACAACTTATAGAGAAACCTCTAGGCAGTCTACCAAGTGACACTGTAGTCAATCCAAAGGAGCACTACAATATAATCACACTGAGAAGAGGCACAACTTTGGAAGGACCGGTGAAAAAAGTATCTAGTTCCTCAGGACATGAGAAAAAGCAAAATGATGTTCTTACTAAGGATGTTTTAATTGAATATGCACCTGAAGCAGAGGTCTCTGTTAAAAGCAAAGTGATGGGAGAAAGAAGAAAGAAGAAAGATTCATTTTTGGATAAACCTTTTGACCTTTCACTGTACGTCAGGCTTCTATTCCCTCAAAGGTTGAAGAAAGACACTCAGGAGAAGCAAGCAAGGCAATCCTCAAAGTTCCTAGATGTTTTTAAGAAGTTACAGATAAACATTTCTTTTGCTAAGGCACTTGAGCAGATGTTCTCATATACTAAGTTCATGAAGGATTTGCTCTCAAGGAAGAGGAAACTCAAGGAAGATGAGACTATAACACTTACTGAAGAGTGCAACGCTATTATTCAGAAGAAGCCACCACACAAATTGAAAGATCCAAGTAGTTTCACCATTCCTTACACTATTGGGGAGCTGAATTTTGGGAAAGCTTTATGTGATCTTGGGGCAAGTATCAATTTGATGCCGAAATCTATGATGCATAAGCTGGGAATTGAGAAAGTAAAGTCAACAATGATCTCCCTTCAACTAGCAGATCGATCTATCAAACACTTTTACAGTATAGTAGAAGATATATTAGTTAAAGTGGATAAATTCATTTTTTCAATTGATTTTGTGGTGTTGGATATAGACGAGGATGCTGATATCCCTCTCATTCTGGGGAGACCATTTTTGGCAACATCAGGAGTTTTGATTGATGTCCCTAGGGGTGAACTTATTTTGAGAGTGGATGGAGATCAGGTGACCATTAATGTTTTTAATAAATCCTCCCAGCTGTCAAATCTATATCCCCTATCAATATCATTCTAGCTAAGAAGTAGGAAGCATTGGCTATCAACGATCCCCCACTATCAATTAATGTCAATGTTCCTACTTCTAAGAATGTTGAAACAGAGAAAGGTCCTACCACGATCAATACTTCTTTACAAACTACTTTTTCATCTTCTAATCGATTGGAGCCACCATGGTATAATAGAATCTATCATGCTAAGGCACATTTGGGACAACCAGATCCATCTCAAGTTCAAAATATTTTTTAAGGGAATCCCAAGGGCAGTAACTAAGGAAGGAATCATTGTTCTGAGAAAAGAAAGTTGTCATTTTACTTCTCTTGCTTCAAGCCACTGTAAATAAAAGGTAACATTGAGCTAATGAAGTTAAACAAGCGCTTTTTGGGAGTCAACCCAAATTTCTTTCTCTTTTTATTTTTCTTTTAATTTATTACTTTACTTTTATTTTAGTTAATTTAATTATGTGTTTTGTTCTTTTTGTTTAAGTGTTTGCGAAGCTTAATCTTTCTCAAAGTTGAATTCATTGTTTTGGTAAATTTCTCTAAAAAAAGGTAAGTGAACGGGCGCTCAAGTGCTTGAAAGCAAGCGCTTAAGCACGCATTGAGTAGAGATGCTTAAACTCAAGATAGAAGCTGAGCACTTGAGCGTGCTCTGCATCATTCTTCTCTATCTCTGTTCTTCATCTTCTCTTCTCTTTTCTTCATTTTTCTCTTCCAAATCCTCTCACACACACTTCTTAAGGCACACATAGCACATTTTTCTTCTCTATTCATCATTTCTCTTCCTTCATCCATGATTAGCACGCGTTTAAGGTGGAAATTCCTCACCATTTTCACAAATTCATGTGTTCTCAATCGTGCGGTTCCAACATTCCCACGCAAGCCCATTCTCTTTTCTCACCTTTGTGCTTCAATTCTTTACTTTGCAAAGTATATTCAAGAATCCTAAATCTCAATTTCGTGTTTATTTTTTCTAATTTGCTGGATTATTTAGATTAGGGGTTTTAGGGCTTTTGATTTGGGAATTTTGGGAGAAAAGTCAAATTGGGCAAATTTGGTTGAAATTGATGATGCCGATTGCTATATTCTGTGAATACTTACGGATTGGAAGTATTTGGTGAGTAAAATTGATAATTTTGATGACCATTTTGAGGCGGTTCATAGCATTGCTGACTGTTGTGTTTAACTATTATGCTTATCTCATGGATAATTATGGTGTACTGAACTTCTAATTGTGATATTGGGTAATTGTTTTTTTTTCTGATTATGGCAATTTTTCATATGTTAGTATTGCTGAGGTAACTGTTGGTAACTATTGATTGGGCATTTTTCATATGTTCATTTGTGGTGTGTATTGTATAACTATTTACTGAGGTATTGATTATTTACTATGTCAGTAATTTTTAATGTTGAATCTGTTCAATACATTTGCCCATTTGCAATGTTCACCATGCCCATTTGGTGCTGATCAAATGCTCCTTATGACTAATTTGCTTGACAATAATGTTAGGTTCTGTCATTTTTGATGGATTATGTTTGATGTGCACTAGGAATAAGATGGAGTGGTTGAAAATGCTATTAAGCATGGTGTGCATGATTTGGATATTTGAGAAGTATTTATTTTGCTTACAGAATTATGGGTTATTTATTTATTTTATGCTTTTATTTTTTAGGAAATTCATCATGCCAAAAAGGAGGATAAGCATTTCATAAGAGGGTTGTAGTTCATCCTCTTTTGATCTAAGTTGTTTTTGCTCACATGCCCACGAGCAACGATTTAACAATGTGCTTGTGAAGCGGAATTTTATTTGACAAAAAGGAACCATTCTGAAAGAAAATGAGTACCTATACATTCAGGCACAAATTCATGCAAGAAACCGGGGTAAACTTTGTGAACCTCCGATTACGGGTTCTCAGACTGTGGTTAGAGAATTTTATAGCAATGCCTTTATAGCATCAAATGAAGATAAATACCAGAGCTTGGAAAGAGGCACAATCATTGAACTTGACAAAGATGTGTTGAATGGGTACTTTGGTCATGTGTATGCTTATCTGGGCCAGTGTGCATATCATGATTTGCTTAGAAGACTGTCGGATTCGGCACAAGTACTCCAAGAACTTTGCAAGGACAGTGCTCAATAGGTGTTGGACACCAAAGGTGCACCAAAATTTTTAAAGAATGAAGACTTCAAAACCTTTCCAATAATTTGGTGCACTTTTGTTCAAGCTAACCTCCTTCCTTGCTCTAACACTTCTAAGGTGTCGGTTAAAAGGGCTTTGCTCGTCTATGCTATTATAATTGGTGCTACTGTTGATTTAGGGAGGATCATTGCTTTTCACATGCCTATGGCAGCGCAAGAGACCTTAGGCAGTCTACCATACCCCTCTCTCATCACAAGTTTGTGCTCTAAGAAGGGCATTCATATAACTAGTGATCAGCCCATTCAGCCCACACCTCCAATTACCGCATCAGTAATAGGGAGATACTTTCAAGAAAATGCAACAGCTCCAGCAGCATTGATGTTCAAGGTGAACCTCCCATGACTGACAAGGAGATTATGGCTAACATCAACTTCAGTGAGGAAGATGAAGAGGAGAATGGAGACAATGAATAGCAAGATTGAGTTCACTGCCAAAACAATAAGCTTTTCTTGACCTTCCACTTTTATTTTACTATTTTTGTTTTCCTATCTGTTGTGTGCATTTGATTGTTTGTACAATGGGGCACTTTGTTTATTTCAAGTTTGGGGGGGGGGGGATAGCTTCGCTATTTTTGTTTGTGTTCCTTTCTTTTGTTTGATAATGTTGAGTTAGCTTAGGTGCCTCCTCGAGTTCGGAACCTTTGTAGGGGGATATATATAGTTGTCAGCCACCAAAAAGACTTTATTTCTACATTCAGTTTTATCAATTTTATTTTGATATCATTACTCTTTTGTCTTTTGAGTCATTTTGTTGAAATTGTGCATGCCGATGTTTTGAATTGAACATCCAATTATTGCTTAAGCTGTGAATTGACTTCTTTTCCTTGGATATTACATGAGAATTTATGAGTTGCATTTATTTTTATTGCTTCGATTGTGTATGGATGTGCTTCCCATCTTTATGATTGAATAGACCCTGGCATATGCATACATATCAGGCTTAAAGAAAGTTTATGGGAATGCATTTGTGTAGATGACTTATATCTAGAAGTTGCTTGATTCTCTCTTGAGGCAAAATCCAAGGTAGCGCATGATTAAGGAAATGATAAGGGCCTTTTTTAGATCGTTTAAGTCTTTCAAGCCATCCTGTAAACACAGTATATCCTTAGGTCCCTTTTACAGCCTTGTTTATGTTTGGCCTTTATTTTTTTTCTTTTACCCACATTTTCCTTTCCCTTTACCTTATAAAAGAAAAAAAAAGTTATCTTTCTCTCACACCCCTTATTGAATGCATATCTTGTATTATTTTACTATTCAAGCCTTAGTCATTCTTTGTGCGTAAAGTTTTTATAGAGCTAGAAAAAAAATAAAACAAATAATCCACTCAAAGTGTTGCAAAGAAATAAGTTTGGGGGTGGAGAGCATAAAAAGAAAAAAAAAATTCATAATTAAGAAAAAGGAAAAAAATGCAAATCAAGTTATGAATTTTTATGCTCCATGTTGCACTTGTTCAACATTTTGACACTTAGATTGTGAAATATGCATGATTTTGTATATCAACTTTTGTTTTATTTATCTTATCCATTCTTTCTTAATCCTTATCCTTGGCCTTACATTACAAGCTTTGTAAAATATCTTTTGATCCTTAGTTATGTGTTGTTTATATTAGTGGAGAGAGAGATGAAAAATAATCTTATGGATGCTGGTTTAATATACAATTGCACTTTTATAAACCTATCCGGGCTTGAACTTCATTATGATTTGGTCTTTTATTCATGTTTATGGGAAGTCATGTATGCATGAAAGTTGCATGTGATAGACGATGTGGTAAATGGATTGTGCATATATGACACTTTGAGAAGATATTGTGAAGCAACATCTGAGGATATGTATGATTTTCACTGCTCGGTATTACTATGTTTGAGTTTGCAAGTTTTGAGTTTTGAGTTGTTTATTTTTTTGTTTTTGTTGTCAATTCTTTTTGTTTTTGTTTTTGCTTTAGGACAAGCAAAATCTTAAGTTTGGAAGAGTGATGAACCTTCAAAAATTCATCTTTTTACTATTTAAAATCTAGGGTTTTCATCATCTTTTGATCTTTTTTATTGTTGTTTATTCTCAATTTTTATTATATTTTTAGTATTTTAAATTATGTTCTTATTACGTGTTTTATGTGTTTTTTTATAGGTAATTGCATATGGAAAAGACTGGACAATTGAAGAAGCAAGAAAACAAGAAGAAAATTTCATTCAGCGTCCAGCGCTTGAGCGCTGGACACTCAACGCTTAAGCGTGTGTTGCGCACAAAAGAATTTTAGAAAAGCGCTGGGAAGGTAATGCTTGAGTGTTGAACGCGTAAGCTGACACATTATTTTCTTATAAAAAAAGAAAAATTACACCAAATTGAACATACTTCAGCAGCCATCAAAGAGAGAAACAACGACACAAAACCTAGCTTGATGTAGGTGCATTCAGGAGTGAAGATTAGAGATTTTCTTCCTCCTTTCCACTTGTCTTCTATGGAGTTTGTCAAACTTTTCTCTATTTTCTTCTTTTACCATTTGTAACTAATTCCCCTTTTTTAGGAGGATGATGGGTCTTGAACTTTGATGATGTAACTTTTTTATGGGTTTAATTTATGTTTTTATTTCATGATTTATGTGTTTATCTCTATTCTTAATGCTTTTCTAAACCTAATCAATTTGAGAATGATTCTTTGGGTTGATATATGATTTGGGTAAATTTGCATGAACCTAGAACATGTGATAAACATCATAATTTATCCAATCGCTAGGAATAGATGATAAGGGTTATGTGGCCTTTCTTTTAATTTTTTCATTTTTTATAATGCTTTCTCTACTTGGAGTTAGACTAAGGGATTAGTTAATTCTAAATAGTGTGAAGAGGATTAAGGGATTGGATATTGATTAATTTTGGGAATTGACCATGAATCATTGAAATAGAACATAGTTAAACTAATATTTGAATGTGCATTTAAAGAGTTCAAGTGAAGTCTAAACTCTACCGCTTTAATACCATTAATTTTCTCCCTTTTGATTTATTACTTTGTTTACTTATTTAATTTCTTTTAATAATTTCTGCTTTGAATTTTCTTTTTAATTATTTCAACAACAACTCTATTTTTCTTTAGTTTAAATAGTATCAATTTTAGCGAACTTAATAATTAATAACTTAATCCTCATGAGACGATACTCTTACTCATTTTTTATTACTTTTGCGATTGAGTGCACTTGCTAAAAATCACAAGTTTTTGGCACCGTTCTGAGGATTATAGTTTATTAATATTAAATAGTAGTTTAAAAAGACACTAATTTAAGCACTTTTTTTTGCTTTATTTTATTTTATTTTTAAATTGGTTCCTTTTAATTCATTCTTCTTTGCTTTGTATATACGAGGTGTTGTGAGTTCTGAAGAATTATTTTTAATTCCAGATATTGACAAACCAAAAAGATTTATCAGGAAAATAGCCAAAGAAAGAAAAAGGATTGAAGAAGATATGGCTGAAAATACTCAAAATACTTCTAGACGTACTCTGGCAGACTATGTAACTCCCTCTGCTGAGAGGGTTGCAACGAGCATAGTGCAGCCCAACATTCAGGAAAATAACTTTGAGATTAAACCAGCTTTGCTACAACTAGTGTAGTAGGATCAGTTTGGCAGCAATCAGTCTGAAGACCTCAACTTCCACATCTTTAATTTCTTGCAGCTCTGTAACACTATTAAATATAATGGGGTAACTGATGATGTCATTAGATTACAGTTGTTCCCATTTTTCTTAAGAGACAAAGCTAAGAGCTGACTTCATGCCCAACCACAAGGAAGTATCTCTACTTGGGAGGACTTGGTTAGCAAATTTTTTACTCGATACTTCCCACTGTCGATGTTTGTAAAGATGAGGAGTGAAATAGCTTGTTTTACTCAATATCAGGGGGAGTTGCTGTATGAATCTTGGGAGAGATTTAAGGAGTTGTTAAGAAAATGTCTTCACCACGCATTTGAAATTTGGCAGCAGGTCTAAATCTTCTATAATGGTTTAAATCATCCTACCAAGGCTATGGTGGATGCATCTGCAAGTGGATCACTAAACAATAAAACTCCCGAAGAGGCTCAAGCATTATTCGAGACCATGACCACCAATGAATATCAGATGCCTAGTCCAAGGTTTGAAGTTAAACAGGAAGTGATGGAGCTTAGCACATTTGATGCCTTACTAGCACAAAATAAAAATCTTTTGCAGCAAATTGCTAGCCTTACTAAGCAACTTGGTAATTTACAAGTGAACTCTACGAACCACCAAGTTTTAACTTGCGATTTTCTGTGGAGACAATCATGTTAATGGTGAGTGTGATACAAGTAACACGGGTGTCATTCCCCAAGAGCAAGTTAATTACATGGGTAATCATGCAAGATCTCAAGGTAACTTCTATTCAAATACATACAATCCATGGTGGAGGAATCATCCAAATTTTTCATAGAACAATCAGAATATGCTGAGACCACCACCACCTCCACAACTTCAAGCATCGTCGTCATCCTCTTCACAACCTCAACAAGATAGGATATCAAATCTTGAAAGTATTATTGAGAAACTTGCCCTTAATACTAGTAATTTCATGTAGGAAACGAAGGCTAATTTCAAGAATCAAGAGGCAGTCATCCGAAGTCTAGAAAATCAAGTGGGATAGATATCTAGACAGCTTATAGAGAAACCTCCAGACAGTCTACCAAGTGACACTATAGTCAATCCAAAGGAGCACTGCAATGCAATCACACTGTGAAGTGGCAAAACTTTAGAAGGACTGGTGAAATAAGTATCTAGTTCCTCAGGACATGAGAAAAAGCAAAATAATGTTCTTACTAAGGATGTTTCAATTAAAGATGCACCTAAAGTAGAGGTCTCTACTGAAAGCAAAGTGAAGGAAGAAAGAAGAAAAAAGAAGTATTCAGTTTTGGATAAACTTTTTGACCCTTCACTGTATGCCAGGCTGTCATTCCCTCAGAGGTTGAACAAAGACACTCAGGAGAAGCAAGCATGGCAGTTCTCAAAGTTCTTGGATATTTTTAAAAAGTTACAGATAAACATTCATTTTTCTAAGGCACTTGAACAGATGCCCTCATATACTAAGTTCATGAAGGATTTGCTCTCAAGGAAGAAGAAACTCGAAGAAGATGAGACTATAGCACTTATGGAAGAGTGTAGCGCTATTATTCAGAGGAAGCTGCCACCTAAATTGAAAGATCCAAGTAGTTTCACCATTCCTTGCACTATTGGAGAGCTGAATATTGGGAAAACTTTATATGATCTTGGGGAAAGTATTAATCTGATGCCAAAATCTATGATGCATAAGCTGAGAATTGAGAAAGTGAAGTCAACAATGATGTCCCTTCAACTAGCAAATCGATCTATCAAACACCCTTACGGTATAGTCGAAGATGTGTTAATTAAGGTGGATAAATTTATTTTTCTAGTTGATTTTGTGGTGCTGGATATGGACGAGGATGTTGACATCCTTCTCATTCTGGGGAGACCATTTTTGGCAACATCAGGAGCTTTGATTGATGTCCCTAAGGGTGAACTTATTTTGAGGGTGGATGGAGATCAAGTGACCATTAATGTTTTTAATAAGTCCTCCCTATTGTCAGTTTTATATGCCCCTGTTAATATCATTCTAGTTAAAAAGCCAGAAGCATTGGCTATCAACGATCCCCCACTATCAATTAATGTCAATCTTTCTACTTCTAAGAATGTTGAAATAGAGAAAGGTCCTCCCACAACCAATACTTCTCTACAAACTAATTCTTCATCTTCTGATCGATTGGAGGCACCATAGTATAATGGAATCTATCATGCGAAGGCACACTTAGGACAACCAGTTCCAAATCAAGTTCAAAATATTTTTGAAGGGAATCCTAAGGCCAGTGACCAAGGAAGGAAGCATTGTTCAAAGAAAAGAAAGTCGGCATCTTACTTCTCTTACTTCAAGACATTGTAAATAAAAGGCAATGTCGAGCTAATGACTTTAAACAAACACTTTTTGGGAGACAACCCAAATTTCTTTCCTTTTTTATTTTTCTTTTAATTTTTACTTTGCTTTTATTTTAGTTGATTTAATTATGTGTTTTGTTCTGTTTGTTTAAGTGTTTGCGAAGCTTAATCTTTCTCAAAGTTGAATTCATTGTTTAGGTAAATTTCTCTAAAAAACATTTTAACTGAACGAGCGCTCTAGCGCTTGAAAACGAGTGCTCAAGCGCGCGTCAGGCAGAGACGCTTAAACTCAAGATGGAAGCTGAGCGCTTGAGCGCACTCTACTTCGTTCTTCTCCATCTCTGTTCTTCATCTTCTCTTTTCTGCTCTTCGTTTTTCTCTTCTAAATCCTCTCACACACACTTCCTAAGGCACACATAGTTTCTTCTCCATTCACCATTTCTCTTCCTTCATCCACGATTAGCATGCGTTTAAGGGGATTCCTCACAATTTTCACACTCTCACGCGTTCTCAGTCGCGTGGTTCCAGCTTTCCCACGTGAGCCCACCCTCTTTTCTCACCTTTGTGCTTCAATTCTTTACTTTGCAAGGTATACTCAAGAATCCTAAATCTCAATTTCGTTCTAATTTTTGTTAATTTGTTGAATTATTCAGATTAGGGGTTTTAGGGTTTTTGGTTTGGGAATTTTGGGGAAAAAGTCAAATTGGGCAAATTTGGTTAAATTGATTATGCCCATTGCTGTATTCCTTGAATACTTATGGATTGGCAGTATTTGGTGAGTAAAATTTATAATTTTGATGAGAATTTTGATGTGGTTCTTAGCATTGCTGACTGTTGTGTATAACTATTGTGCTTATCTCGTGGATAATTGTGGTGCGCTGAACTTCTGACTATGATATTGGGTAATTATTTTTTTTATTGCGGTAATTTTTCATATGTTAGTATTGCTGAGGTAACTGTTGGTAACTGTTGATTGGGCATTTTTCATATGTTCATATATGGTGTGTATTGTGTAACTGTTCATTGAGCTATTGAGTGTTTGCTATGTCAGTAACTTTTAGTGTTGAATCTGTTCAACACACTTGCCCATTTGCAATGTTCACCAAGCCCATTTGGTACTGATCAAATGCTCCCTATGATTGATTTGCTTGATAATAATGCTAGGTGTTGTCATTTTTTATGGATTATGTTTGATGTGCACTAGGAATAAGATGGAGTGGTTGAAAATGCTATTAAGCATAGTGTGAATGATTTGGAAATTTGAGAAGTATTTATTTTTCTTATAGAAATATTGGTGATTTATTTATTTTGTACTTTTATTTTTCAAGAAATTCATCATGCCAAAAAGGAGGATAGGCATTGCAGAAAAAGCCTCTAGTTCATCCTCTTTTGATCCAAGTCGTTCCCGCTCACATGCCCACGAGCATTGATTTAACAATATGCTTGTCGAGTAGAATCTTATTCGACAAAGAGGATTTATTTTGAAAGAAAATGAGTAGCTAGACATTTAGGCCCAAATTCATGCAAGAAACTAGGGCAAACTTTGTGACCCTCCGGTTACGGGTTCTCGTATTGTGGTTAGAGAATTTTATGTCAATGCCTTCATAACATCAAATGAAGATAAGTACCAGAGCATTGTAAGAGGCATAATCACTGAATTTGGAAAAGATATGTTGAATGGGTACTTTGGCCTTGTGTATGCTTATCTGGGCCAGTGCGCATATCATGATTTGCTTAGAAGACCATTGGATTCAGCACAAGTACTCCAAGAACTTTGCAAGGACGGTGCCCAATGGGTGTTGGACACCAAAGGCGCACCAAAATTTTTAAAGAAGGTAGACTTCAAAACCATTCCAATAATTTGGTGCACTTTTGTTCAAGCTAACCTCCTTCTTTGCTCTAACACTTTCGAGGTTCCAGTTAAAAGGGCTTTGCTCGTCTATGCTATTGTAACTGGTGCTACTGTTGATTTAGGGAGGATAATTGCTTTTCACATGCACATGGCAGTGCAAGAGACTTCAGGCAGCCTACCATACCCCTCTCTCATCACAAGTTTGTGCTCTAAGAAGGTCATTCATACAATTGGTGATCAGCCCACACCTCCAATTACTGCATCAGTAATAGAAAGGTACTTTCAAGAAGATGCAGCAGGTCCGGCAGCGCCATCACCTCATCGCCCAATAGTTAGGCAACCTTCTCAGGTTCTGACCACTGCCCAACAATTGGATAAATTAGAGCATGTGCAGCTAAAACCAGAGGAAATTCAACTATGTCTTCCAATTGTTGCTCAGTATAGTCGAGTAGATGAACCTGACCACTGATGTTCAAGGTGAACCTCCCATGACTGACGAGGAGATTATGGCTAACATTAACTTTAGTGAAGAAGATGAAGAGAAGAATGAAGACGATGAAAAGCAAGATTGAGTTCATCGCCAAAAAAATAAGCTATTCTTGACCATCCACTTTTATTTTACTATTTTTATTTTCTTATCTGTTGTGTGCATTTAATTGTTTGTACTGTGGGGGCATTGTTTATTTCAAATTTGGGGGGGGGGGAATAGCTTCGCTATTTTTGTTTATGTTTCTTTCTTTTGTTTGCTAATGTTGAGTCGGCTTAAGTGTCTCCCCAAGTTCGGAGCCTTTGTAGGGGGATGTATATACTTATCGACCACTAAAAAGATTTTATTTCTGCATTTAGTTTTATTAATTTTATTTTGATATCATCACCCTTTTGTGTTTTGAGTCATTTTATTGAAATTGTGTATGCCGGTGTTTTGAATTAAAAATACAATGATTGCTTAAGCTGTGAGTTGACTTCTTTTCCAGGGATATTATATGAGAATCCATGAGTTGCATTTATTTCTATTGTTTCAATTGTGAATGGATGTGCTTCCCATCTTTATGATTGAATATATTGTGGAATATGCATGCATATCAGGCTTAGAGAAAGTTTATAGGAATGCATTTGTGTGGATGACTTGTATCTAAAAGTTATTTAATTTTCTCTTGAGGTGAAATCCTAGGACTGTTTGATTAAGGAAATGATAAGGGCCTTCTTTGGACTGTTTAAACCTTTCAAGCCAACTTGTAAACACAGTATATCCTTAGGTCCCTTTTGCAGCCTTGTTTATGTTTTGCCTTTATTTCTTTTCTTTTACCCATATTTTTCTTTTCCTTTACCTTATAAAAGAAAAAATATATATATCTTTCACTCACACCTTTTGTTGAATGCATATCTTGTATTATTTTACTATTCAAGCCTTAGTCATTCTTTGTTTCTAAAGTATTTATAGAGCTAAAAAAAAAGAAAAGAAATAATCCACCCAAAGTGTTGCAAAGAAATAAGTTTGGGGGTGGAGAGCATAAAAAGAAAAAAAAATTCATGATTAAAAAAAAGGAAAAAAAAATGCAAATCAAGTTATAAATTTTTATTCTCTATGTTGCACTTGTTTAACATTTTGAGGCTTGGATTATGAAATATGCATGATTTTGTATTTCAACTTTTGTTTTATTTATCTTACCCTTTTTTTTCTTAACCCTTACCCTTGGTCTTACATTACAAGCTTTGTAAAGTCCCTTTTGATCATTGGTTATGTGTTGTTTATATTAGTGGAGAAAGAGATGAAAAATAACCCTATGGATGCAGGTTTGATATACAATTGCACTTTTATAAACCTATTCGGGCTTGAACTTCATTGTGATTTGGTCTTTCATTCATGTTTATGGGAAGTCATGTGTGCATGAGAGTTGATGTGAGAGACGATGTGGTAAATGGATTGTGCATGTATGACACTTTGAAAAGAGATTGTGAAGCAGTATATGAGGATATGTATGATTTTCACTATCCGGCATTGCCATGTTTGAGTTTGCAAGTTTTGAGTCTTTAGTCATTTATTTTTCTATTTTTGTTTTTAATTCTGTTTCTTTTTCTTTTTTCTTGAGGACAAACAAAATCTTAAGTTTAGGAGAGTGATGAACGTTCAAAAATTCATATTTTTACAGTTCAAAATCTTAGGTTTTCATTATCTTTTGATCTTTTTAATTGAGTTTTGTTCTCAATTTTTATTATATTTTTATTATTTTAAATTATGTTCTTATTACGTATTTTATGTGTTTTTTATAGGTAATTACATATGGAAAAGATTGGACATTTGAAGAAACAAGAAAGCAAGAAGAAAATTCCATTCAGCATCCAACACTTGAGCGCGCAACTCAAAAAAGATGCCTAACGCTTGAGCGCTAGGAAGGTAGCGCTAGAGCATTGAACGCATAAGCTGACACGTTATTTTCTTATAAAAAAGATAAGTTACGCTAAATTAAACACACTTCAGTAGCTGTTAAAGAAAGAAGCAATGACACAAACCCTGGCTTGGTGTGGGTGCATTCAGGAGTGAAGATTATGGATTTTCTTCCTCCTTTCCACTTGTCTTCTATGGAGTTTGTCAAATTCTTCTTTCTATTTTCTTCTTTTACCATATGTAACTAATTCTCCTTTGTTAGTAGGATGATGGATCTTGAACTTTTGATGATGTAACTTCTTTTGTAGGTTTAATTTATGTTTCTATTTCATGATTTATGTGTTTATCTCTATTCTTAATGTTTTTCTAAACCTGATTAATTTGAGAATGATTCTTTGGGTCGATGTATGACTTGGGAAAATTTGCATGAACCTAAAACATGTGATAAACATCATAATTTCTGCAATCGCTAGGAATAGATGTTATAGGTTATGTGGTCTTTCTTTTAATTCACTCATTTTTTATAATGCTTTCTCTACTTGCAGTTAGACTAAGGAATTAGTTAATTCTAAATAGTGTGAAGAAGATTAATATACCAAGGGATTAGATATTGATTAATTTTGGAAATTAACCTTGAATCATTGAAATAGAACATAGTTAAACTAATATTTTAAACTAATATTTGAATGTGCATTTAAAGAGTTCAAGTGAAGTAAGAACCCTACCATTTTAATACCATTGTTTTTCACCCTTTTGATTTATTGCTTTGTTTACTTATTTAATTCTTTTAATGATTTCTGGTTTGAATTTTCTTTTTAATTATTTTTGCAATAACTCTCTTTTTCGTTAGCTTAGATAGTATCAATTTTAGCGAACTTAATAATTAATAACTTAATCATTGTAAGCGATACTTTTACTCACTTTTTATTACTTTTGTGATTTAGTGCACTGGCCAAAAATCACAACATAGCTCCAAAGTCAAACAAAACATGTGCATCCTGAGAGCTCACTTAGAGTATACCTATTACAACATCATTGGATGCCTGGGCATACTGACAAGTCAAGACAAATACATGAGCCTACCCTTTACCAGCCTGTCCCTGACCTCTTCTTTCTGGTCCTCTACCACTCTGTTGAGCACTGTCAGAGTGGTAGAAGAACTGAACTGTCTCACTAGAACCACTGGTGTTATGGCTCTGCTAGAAAAATGCTGAGAAGATAACATAGGGCAGTTTCTGGAAAAATGCCCCATCTGAACACATTGATAACACCCCAGTGAACCCTGCTTACAAGGTCCAACATGCACTTTTCCACATGTGACACATGTGCCTGGAGTCCAATCAAAATGCCTTTGGTGCTGTGAAACACCTCAGCTATGAGTTATGCTAGCTGTTTGGCTGCCATGAGTGCTCAATGGTTGTCGACCCCTCTGCTGGCCCAAACGGCCCTGACCAGCATCATGTCTAGAACCTCTGCCACTATAGCCCTGATGGCCACCATTAGACATGTCAGAGCACGACCTATTACATAAATCACGATAAGCCCTACCTCTATCTTTGTTCCCATGCTCAATCGTCAAAGCCCTATTCAAAGCCTACTCATAGGTCATATCACTGTGTCCTACAACTACCCAAAATAAATAACCTTTCAAGCCCTCAATAAAATGTTGAACATATATCTCCTCTGTGGCTACCAGGTGTGGTGCATATTTGGCTAGTCGCATGAACTGAATGTTATACTCCATCACCAATATCTATTCTTTCTGCACAAAGGCCTCAAACTCTTGTGCCCTACCATCCCGGACACTTTGGGGAAGGAAATGAGCTAAGAACAGTCGAACAAACTCATCCTAGAACAAAAAGGGTCAACCTAATGGCCTAGAAGTGAGCATGGTCTCATACCAACCCTTGGCAACATCACGTAGTTGAAATGCCACCAACTCGACCATCCTAGCTAGAGAACAACCCAATCTTTTACATATCTATGCCACTTCATCAATAAAATTCTGAGGGTCCTCGTTAGTGTCTGAACCACTAAATGTAGAAGGATTAAGCTTCGTAAATGCGGTCAGAGGAACCTCAGTCTCCCTATGATGTACAATAAAATTCAGAGGCTCGCTCGACCTAGGCTCCTGACTAGGCTCTAACTCCAAATGAGTTTGGCTCTCATACGTTTGTTGTCATCCACCAACAACATCTACTAACTGTTGTATAGCTTGTTGCATATCATGTATCCAAGCAGCTAAGTGAGCTAGTGTGGAGTCACCACGTCTAGCCCTAGGAATCTCAATATTAAGTGTCCTACCAACCTCTCTACGTCTACCCCGACCACGACCGTGACCATGTCCACGGCCTCTTGGGGGTGCTTCATGAGGTTGAGTAGAAGCCTCATTAGAAACTGCTCGCGCAGCAAGTATAGCCTTAGGTGACATCCTCACTTAGGACAAGAATAAACATTAGGCAAAAGAGAAGAATATTATGGAAAGCTAAAAAGACAAGGCAAAAACTAAACACAACAACTCGAACAAGAGACTCCAGTTTAACAAGTTGGTGATTATAGCTTCTTGCATGTAAGTTGTGCCCGGGTACACAAGTTATAAACAAGATTCTACAATTACCCAAATTTTGAAGCTATTAGGACCAACTAACCTAAAGCTCTTATATCAACTTTGTCAACACTCGATCTTAGGTTGTGACCGATGCGCAAGCTAGAGGCACTCAACATTCAACCAGCCTGGTAAGCCTAATAATATAACACCCATAAAAAGAAGCCAGTTTGAATCTTAGAATAGGGCTATCAAAAATCTGGCAGCATTTCCCTTAAAAACTGAACAAACCATGCATTTCGTTCCTAAACCTAATCAATAAAGCTTATCCAAAATCACCTATAAACATAAGCATTTATCTCAAGCATCAATCATAAGTACAAATAAAGTCAGTTATACAAAGGGATATATCAAGACTCTATGGTCATATACACATCAAAAAGAAATAAATAAACCCTATCCCTTGTAGCTGCAAAATAATGGAGTCGATATATGACCCTAGCCACCAATGGCAACAGAGGCCTACCAAAAAGATTATCATTCTTGGGTAGAACAGCAAATCCCAAGAACCCACTACTCATAGCCTCTGAATCTAAAGGAAAAGGAATGGAGTGAGTCACATAGACTCAGTGAAGGTATAATAAACAAAGTGAACATGAAGGAGAAACAAGTAATAGCACAAATCTTTAAACTTTCAAAATAGCTCAGAACATGACAATCAAAGATATACAATTATAAATGAAACCAACATGTTAACTGCTTTTCTTTCTAGAAGTAGATTCATTAGCGTAAAGGAATTCAGAAATGCTAGTTGTATGTAAAATAATCCATATAGGTTACACCTGAAAGAACTATACTACAAATTGGGGGAAAAAATAATCATTACCTAAAAAATAACATTCCATATCCCCTGACAAAACCTCTACATCTACTATATGCATATAGGTTGTTATATCTGTTCATTATGGCAAGCGAAACATAGGTCATTATATCTTTTCGCTATGGTAAACGAAATATAGACCGTTATATCTCTTCGCTTTGGCAAACGATGTTCTATCATGAAACACATCACAGATATTTAAAAACTTAAGTCAACTTGAAATACAATGATCAAATTCAATCCATCAAGTTTGACAACCATCACTTCCATTTTTTTTTTTTTGAAATAAAATCCAAATCATTGCACTTTAATTTTTCACAATTCACAACATATACCATATAATCATTTAAGTCATAACTCAAAAGCATAACTCATGTTGTTGTAAAAGAACTTTAACAATGTGTAAACTAATAACCTTCAAATCCAATTGCATAGAAATTCCAAACTAGCAGTGAAGGAACTAGATTAGTCATCATCTCTTAGTTAAAATCTTTCTTGAAGAGAGAATCAATATAATTGGAAGGACTTATTTAAAAAAATGCATAAAAGATGTCAGTATGTAAACTATCCACTCACAATATACGAAGAACTAAATCAATCACTCCCTACGACTTCCGAAGATGTAAGTAGCGTAGTACCCACTAAATCTGCCCATAAATAAATACTTTAACAAGTCAAGATAATTTAAGTAAGGGCCTACACTAAGAAGCAACCTCAAGGGAGCGCATCTCCTTTAGAGATAACTCTCTAGAATTTATAAGCTTTGCTAGGAAATAAAGGGTTTCTACTTTTAACTCAACCACCAAAACATGTAACTAATTTTTTTAAAAATTACCCAATCTTTTAACTTCTTGTTATTTCCTTAAAGCATAGAGCTACTCACTAGATATTAGGAATTTAAAATACAAGCTCTGTAAATAAATAAAATAACTACACTATAATTACAATTTTCAAATGCTAAAAATTTAGAAATTTCATTTATGGTTGAACTAACAATGGGTAAAGATATTAGATAAAATCCCTTAATTATAGGGTTTTGAGTTTTCAAGAAACTCATGAGAAAAAAAAAACCAAGGTTTTACTTCCCCATTACCACTTACTAGAACCCAAGCTCCCATATTCTTATATTTCTATTCAAAGCCCCAAAATACACTTACCCACCATTTTTGAGATAGCAAAGATTGAGGTAGTATGAGATTTGACACAAAGCAAATAAGAATAAAAGAGTAGAAACTTACCTCAAGCCCTTAGTGCAAGTGGGTGTAAAGATTTGATGACAAAATGAAGGAAATGAGGAAACTTGATTATGACTCTAAATGGAGCAAGGTGTTGAGGAAGAAGGAGAAGAGATGTCCCTTGTCTCTGTCTTTATTGATTATTCCTTTTTCAAATAAGCTGATTCTTTTTCTTTTTTTAACTTAAGGTTAAAAAATTATCAGACTACCCTTAAATAATTTAAATTTCCCACCTTGTCCCTCTTTTGTCAATGGTATTGCACGGACATGTTGACCCGTGTTTCTATTTTTTATTTTATTTTAGACTTCAAAAGGATAACTTTTAATATTTGAATGTGATACCTTGAAAATCCTTTTGATGAAATGTAATTTTCCATTAGACCACATGTTCTTATTAAGCAATGTTCTCAATTTTTTAATTTATATTATTCTTTAACAAATTCAATTTTAAAAAAATTGGAGTTAGATAACTATCATTGTTAGTTTGGTTATATCATTAATATTTTTTTCATATGATACATTTTTTCATGTAGTATTTTTTTATATAAAGTACTTTTTATATAGTATTTTTAAAAATATTTATTATTTATTTAAATTTTTTGATTCAACTACTTAATTTGTTATCGAACTGTTAATCCGTTGACCCAACCTTCTGACTAGGTCAATTTTCGGTTTGAGTTATACAACTATAACTCTTAAAATGGATAATTTAGGGTGCTAATATATTTTTTACTCGTAATCAACCCCAAACTTCAACTCTAAAACATAGATTGCTTTTAAAGTTTCTAATTACACCATTCTATTTTAATAAAAAAAACAATTAGTAGCGACTCTGAATTTTCTTAATTTCTCCAATGCCTTTTGAAATGATTGCGACATATGTATCATTGCTTCTTTATATATACTCATATAATTATCTTACATAAAGAAGTAAACATATAATTTTTAAAACTTAAACAATTATCTATTATATATAACTTGCACTTGAGTCTTTTTTATTTTAATAAAATTTTAGATCTACTATATATGTAAAATATAGGAGAAACAGCATATAATCACCATAAACTTTGACCCATTTTCAAATTGACCATAACATTAAACATTTATGTTTGGTCCTTAAACTATAACTATTCTTACAATTAGTCCTTCCTTCAAGTTGTCATTAACCCATTAATGGATTTCTAACGTGAGTCAATCATAACTGTCCATCTGTATAATATCTACACCGTTCGCTTAAATTATTTATTAAAACTCTTATTTCTCATATATTTTATTTCTTGAAAATAATAAAATAACAAAATCTAAAAATAATATTTAAAAAAAAAAAAAAAGATGACACAAAGCTTGTCTACCCCAATTGCCCATACCTAGAAATTAGTTCGCTTTCACTTCTTCCTTTCTGGGTTCTATTGCTGGGATTGAGAGTTCTTGACTGCTCTCCTCATTTTTAGTTGTTTTTCTTCCTAAGCTTCTCCTTAGACAAAATGTTCTTTTTTCTTTTTTTCTTGTTTCTTTTGCTGTATTACATCAGATGTGGCAATTGAAGAATGCTAGAACAGAGGAGGCTTGGAAAGCGTAGCGCGGTGGCTCATTGACGTGTGGCGGCTCCAGCTAGGCTTGACGGTAGAGGCAGTGAACAGCGGCGATGAGCGGCATGGTAGGGAAGACGACAGTGCTAGTGGGGGCGACGGTTTGGCTTGTGGTTGTCGACAGTGGGTATCAAGTTCATAGGGGTGACGGTAGTGCGTTTTGGGGTCTCGATTCTTCGGCCATGGTGTGTGACTTGGGTGGCTATGGGTTGCGGGTTGATGTTAGCATAAACACCTTTGTGGTAGATGGGGCTCCATGGCGGTTGGTGGTTTTGGTCTTGATGGGATATACTGGGTTCGTAGATTTGATTTTACAGAGTGCTTGGACATCGAGGTGGCGGGGTTTTGCCGGGGCTCCAAACGAGTTTTTTAAAGGGAAATTCGTATAAATGTATAAAACAATTTTTTAATAATAAATTAATCAATGATTCAGATTTAATGTACATCAATAGATAAAATTAACTCCACGTTAGTAAGTTAACTAATCTTTGACGAAAGGACCAATTATAACAAGAGTTGAAGTTCATAGACACGTAACCTGTGGTGTTTATTTAAAAAAAAAATTAAAGTTTAAGATAATTTAGTACAATCTTTCCTAAAATATAAGTAGTCTTCCCTTTATGAGAGGATGACAAGTCTTAGAACTTATTTGTCTTGTTTTCTTTTTTTATTCTTATCTAAATTTGTAAGAATAATATACACTTGTGAGTACATATATTATTTTATATTTATATAATTTTTATTATTTAATTATAAATAATTTTACTTTTTTTTTTTTACATACTTATAATTTAATTCTCTCATCTCACATATCCTACAAATATGAGGTAATATGTTTGGTGAAGATGTACACCTGCCATTATTCAATTTGCACTTTTAAGGTATGTGTCGGAACCAAAGCCACTCTTATCCCCATCATGCATTTTGCTGTGATAACTGGAGTGTGAATGGCTGATTCGATTTCTTCGTTGGTGTCATCCAGCTTTTGAAATAGATTGATAACTGGAGTGTGAATGGCAGCTGCTAATCTGCTATGCCCTACCATTCTTTTTTTTTTTTTTTAACATTATGATTAACCTTTTAAATTGTTTCTTATTATGAGAAGGTGGTAGAGAGCTTTGTCATTTTAGCTGCTTTTGGTTTGTTATTTTTTAGTTAACTTGTTTCATGAGCCTCACTTAATTCCTCTTTTATAACAAAATTAATTATTTTTAATTAGTCATTTTTATTTTTTTCTTAATTTTTTCCACATTATATTTTTGAAATCTAGTGACTGTATCTCAAGTTAAGTGAACGCTACTAACTCTGAGTCTCTTTCACATATGCATATTTAGTTTTTGATTTGTAGAAGCTTTTTGCTTCACGTGTATCACAAGTCTCTGGTATTTATATGCAGATCTTTATTTTATTACTAACATGATGATTCAATAAAAATACTGTTCCTTAATGTAAATTAGACTTAACGGATTCTAAAATTATGCATGGGTCTTTATGCGATTTGTAATTAATGAACCTTTACGTAATTGTTTTTTTTTTTTTCAGCCCGTTACTTGCTGTTTCAAATTTTTGGTCAAGTTATGCCGTGTTTATATTTCACATGCCCCGAGGGGGCTTTATGCTGCATCAATAATATTTTACCTTCCAGTTTGGATAAAGAAATAAGTTTTCTTAGAAAAATAGCACAGCCCATTGGTAAGTGGCCTCATAAACTTTTATGTCAAACCCAATTAATAATATCAATTGTTAAATAATTTTTGAAAAAAGTATATATTTAAATTAATTAAAGAAGACACAGCAATGTCATGACAAGAAGGAAAATGTTTTCTCTAATGTAAACTTGTATGTAAAATGAGTAAATAATTATATATTTATTTTTAAATTATTTAATGAATTAAAATAACAAGATACATTTTAAATCAAGGGTGCAATACACTTTTACTTAATTATTTTAGCGAAAAATTTATTTTAAATGAATTTTTTCTTAATTAAACATTTCAGATATCAATTAATAAACTATCTTAGATTCTCCTTGTTGTCTTGTCTTTTATGTGTTTCTTTATGATTTGGACAGTTTAGAACATCACGTCAATTATTGAATGACAAAATGTGATATGGATTCTACTATACACAAATTAAATATCAATACCACCGCTTCAGATCTCTATTTAGACACCGTTTTAGATTGCCACTGTTTGCGATTCTGTTCATCATTCATCGTCGTTCTACTATTCCATCGTTGCTTGTCGTTTAGTTCATCGTCATTCTGTTTTTCTCACCGTTGCTATTTCTAGTTCGTCGCTCCCTGCTGGACCTCCGTTTTCGGCATCACTGCCACTGTTGGAACTAGGGGTGTCAAAACGGATCGGCCGGCTCATTTTTTTGGACAGCCCGCATTCTATTTAGAACTGCTATTTTTAGGCGACCCATTCTATATTCCATTGTGTAAGTTTCAGCTGAAATTTTGTTGGCCCAACCTAACTCATTTAGACTTATGTAGTATTAAAAAAAACGGACTGACTCGGCCTATTCGGTCTCAGCCCATTCGGGCCATATAAGTTTCGGGCTGGCATTTTGCTAACCCAGCCCATCCATTTTGTAAGGTTATTTGGGCCGACCCATCGAACTTGACCTATTTTGACACCCCTAATTGGAACTACCATTCGCCAATTTACCGGCCAGCAAAATTTCATTGCCTCTCGCCACCACAAGCGTCGTCAACTCCCTCTGCACCTGTGATTCATACGCCTAATACCATATCAGTGACCCACAACCTAGATCCGTGACCAGCGACCTAGATCCACAGTCTGTGACCCGCAAACCGGATTTGCAAACATGAACGTGACGCCACTTAAGCTACCCACGTGTCCCCTATGTTGATGTGGCGTTGACGTGGCACTAGACCTCTTGCCTAAGGTTTTTTAGTGAGATCTTTCTATTTTTGAGATCTTTTTCTATCAATTCAACCCTGAAAGTGCTCTTTTTGCTATTGTTCTTCTTTGTTACAATGGAAAAATCTGATGTTACTTAGATCATTCCAATTTTACTTAATGGTTCAAATTACACCCATTAAGTTACAGCCATGCTTGGCTTTCTGAAAGGCGAAAGACTTTGGCGATATGTTACAAGCGATATTACTTGCCCTGTCAAAGATGAAGATGACATCAACACATTCTTGACTCTGTTCAAGCTATGCTTATTTCCTCATCTTGTCTCAAACATATGTGGGGTGAAGCTGCTCTTAATGTTGTCTATGTTATCAATCGTCTCCTTTCCTCTGTTCTTGGTAATGCATCTCCTTATGAATGTCTTCACCACATATCTCCAAACTACAATTCTCTCAAAGTTTTTGGTTGTGTCTATTTTGTTCTTCTTCAATTCTATGGGCACAGTAAGCTTAAACCCCATGCTTATCTCTATTGCTTCCTTGTTTATGCTACTGAATACAAAGGCTATTACTACTGGGATCCAGTTTCTCAGTGCATTCGTATTTCTCGTCATGTTGTCTTCTTGGGAGGATACTTTATTCTCCACACTGTCTTAGTTCAAGCTCATTCCTTCCACTTCTACCCCTTGTTCACTACATCATCTATTGATTTTTTCCACATGATTCTAATGCAGAGTCTTTAGATATGTCTGAGACAGGTTCTCCATCTCCAAGTTCATCTTCTGATTCTCCCAGTGAGCTCTCATCATCGTCTGAAGTTTCGACTCATTCTGCTGACATTATCCCGACCATTGACTTTGCATCTAACACTGTCATTCGTCCCTCTCGGGGTAAGAAACCTTCTTACCTACCTTCGTGATTATCATTAACTTTCTACCATGCTTCACCTTCATGAATCGCAGTCATATTTAGAGGCATCCACTGACTTTCATTGGCAACAAACTATGAAAAAAGAATTATAGATTTTAGAGAATAATAGTACTTGGGAAATGATTGATCTTCCTTCTGATAAGGCTTTTGTCAAATGTAAATGGGTTTATAAGATTAAAACTCGATCTAATGGGTTTGTTGATCATTATAAGGCCCACTTGATGACCAAAGGTTTTACTCAGAAATATGACATTGATTATGAAGAAACTTTTACTCCAGTTGCTCGCTTCACTTCTGTTCGTACTCTTCTTACTATTGTTGCCACCTACAATTGGACTCTTAATTAAATGGATATGAAGAATGTCTTTCTCAATTGTGACTTAAAAGAAGAAGTCTATATGCAACCACCACCTAGTTATTCTTGTCGACCCAACAAGGTCTGTCTTCTTTGCAAAGCCTTGTATGGCCTTAAACAAGCTCCTCGAGTCTGGTTTGCTAAGTTCAATTCCACTATCAATTAGCTTAGGTTCTCCCCTAGTTCTCATGATTATGCTCTCTTCGTTCGAAAAATTGATAGTGACACTATATTACTGCTTCTTTATATTGATGACATGATTATTACATGTGATGATATTTCTAGTGTTGTTGATCTTAAAGCATCCTTAAGCCACAATTTTGAGATAAAGGATCTTGACTCTCTTAGTTATTTTCTAGGTCTTGAGGTTCTTTTCTTTGTTGATGGTATTTATTTGTCTAAAGCTAAATATGGTTCGAATCTTATTTCTCGAACCGATCTCTCAGACAGCTGCATTAAGTCCACTCCTTTGGAACCTAATGTCAAATTTACACCTCTAGATGGTATTATACTTGATGACCCTACTCTCTATCAGTAGTTGGTTGGCAGCTTAGTTTATCTTACTGTTACTCATCCAGACATTTCATATGTTGTTCATTTAGTCAGTCAGTTTATGTCAGCTCTGCACACTACTCACTATGTTATTGTTCTTCGTATTATTCAGTATATAAAAGGAACTCTGTTTCATGAACTTCTTTTTTCAGCCAACTCCTCACTGGTTCTCCAAGCTTATTATGATGGTGATTGGGGTAGAGATCCCATTGATTACCGATCCACCACTAGCTACTGTATCTATCTTGGTGATGCACTTATTTCATAGCGAAACAAGAAATAGACATCAACTGCATGTTCCAGTACTGAAGCAGAGTATCAGGCACTTGTTGACACTACTTCTGAAATACTTTGGTTACGTTGGCTTCTTGAAGACTTGGGTTTCTCTCAGTCCTTTTCCACTGCTCTTTACTGTGATAATAAGAGTGTTATTCAGATTGCTCACAATGATGTCTTTCATGAGCACACCAAGCATATTGAGATTGACTGCCACTTTATTCGTCAGCACATTTTTTGTGATACTCTTCATCTCTTTTCGATTAGAACTCTTAATCAGCTAGCCAGTTTGTTCACCAAAGCTCATCATTCTGGTCGATTTCGCACTCTGATTTTCAAACTCAAGTTAGTTTCTTTTATATCCCACTTGAGTTTGAGGGGAGATATTAGCGTAATTAAAATTATGATTGATTTTGGAGATAATTGATTGAGATTATAATTTGATTTAATGTATAATTATATTTTATTAATTTTCTTTTAAGTACAACAACTTTCTTATAGAGATTAACCTGTAAGAAATGTCTCATGTGTGTGTGTGGTAAATTATGTGATTTAATAAATAAATGAGGGGCTAAATGGTCATTGGTTGATGACGGTTGGGAAGAAGTTTCTTAACCTCTTTAAATGTTTGATGGGAGCATTTTTGTTAAAGCAATGAAGAAGCAAATAGAAACTTGTCCTCTCTTCCTCCCATATAGTTTACATTTTATGTTTACCATCAAGAAAGAAAGAATGTAGAGAAGAGAAGGAGAAGAAAGAGAAAGGAGTTTCTACCTTCATCAAGATCTACATATTGAAGCATCAATTCTCATCATGGATAAAGGTTAGTACATCTTGACATAATGATATGAATATGTGAAAATTATGAATTCTCAAGATCCTTGTTATGTAGAAAATTTAACATGTGATATTAGAGCATATGTTTAGGAATTCAAAATTTTTCATTAATGATGATTGATTATCCCAATTTGTATGAACCCTAAATGTGAAAATTGAGATTTTAATTATGTTTTCCACTACATGAAAAATTATGATGTTTTATTCTTATGATTCTATGGCTATACGTATGTACATGCCTTTTGAAATGTTTCAGCTTCGTCTTAGATTTTGAGATTTCAAAAGGAATTAAAAATAAAAATAAAAATAAAAGGTTATAAAACCTTGAATGTCAGGAAAGAAAAAGAATTCTTTTCATAAATTTGTCTTATATGTCATTTAAGTCAAAAGGCTATAAAACCTATAAAGTGTGTATATAAATCAAAAGACTATAAAGCCTATAAAGTGTGTATTTAAGTCAAAAGGCTATAAAGTCTTAAATGACTTTATTATTTTTTAAAGTTTTACAAACTAACGTAGCAATGCTTTAATGATTTTTCTTTCTCTAATTGTTTTTGGCTGCATATGAATTATGCATTTGAATGAGTATGGCTAAATTGACACGGTGATATAATTATTTCTTTCGCTGCACTATATGAATAACATTGTGTTTAATAAAGATAATGTGTAATTTTATTTCATCTAATTTTTATAAAGTTTTTATATTTTGGAATTAAAGTATGATAGATTTGTTAATCACTAAAGTGGTCAAATCTTTAAGTTGATTTAATTCCAAATTGTAAGATGATTTTATCTCAATTACCCATATAGAATGGATGTTATGAATGACATGATATTTTTGATTTATGAGTGTATTGAGGTTCGTTGGTATAAGATAATTAAGGATTACCCAAAGGTTGATTGTTTGTTCTTATAATTAATGAGCATAAATATTGGTAGTGTAAGTGTACTGTTAGTTTTATTTATATATCCAAAGATAATAAATATTTTTAGTTAGTACATATATAATTGTCAAATTATGTAATTTTTATTAGCATCATTATATTGAATATGGTATATTGATGGATTGCCCAAAGGCGAACATCAACATATATTGTATGAAATATTTTTCTAAATCTGTGTAGCATGTTAGTATGTAACTCAAAGCATTACTATTTTTAAATCTTGGTGTATGAAATTCGTAAGTGTACGGTTTCGTTGTCAAATAATAAAAAGATCGAATCCACAGGAACTGTGTTTATGAATACCAATTAATTAATTAATTCAATTAAATTAAACAAATGGGATAAAATTATTGATTAATGAGAACGTAGTAACAAAGTAATTAAATAAATAAATATAAAAGTGTAAATTAAGAACAAAAACAACAAGTTGTTAAGAAAGGTTTTTCAGATTCAAGAAAGCTTCCAAGATTGGGGTAACCACAATGATACAAGACAAATCCTAATTGACAACCCTTTTATTAAACTTGAAATTCAATTGAAGGTGAATTACCTTAAATTAGTTAATGTTCTTTCTCAAGAGATAAGGACCATGCCCAATTAAACCAAATCCTACTCTCGTGGTAATTGAATTTAAATTAAACTCATTACGCTTTATGATAATTTATTGAATCCTCGAAAGGCTAAATCTACTATCGTGATTTAGACCTTAAGTTCAATTATTATAGTTCCAACACCAAGATTCACCTCTCAGTATGTCCCTAGATATTTATAAGATGTAAATATGTGGCCAGCAAATTTACATAAATAAGCGCAATAAGGATTGAATGAAAGAACATTCAAGATTAATAAAAAAGAAAACAAAGTCAATTAATCATCATCAATGTATCAAAGGGCATTGCCCAATTCTAGAAACAAAAGAAACTACTCAGACATGGAGAAGAAGAAACAAGAAAACATATTCATGAACATCCAAACCTGTAATTAAAGAGAAAAGAGAAAAGAAAGATCAAGATCCAAAGCCTCCAAGTGTGCCTCCTTCAACCAAATTGGAACCCCAAAACTGTATTCAGAATATCTATTTATACTCCTAGGGTTTTAATTGGCTAAAAGGCCCCAAAAGAAATAAAAACTAAAACTTAAAAACTAATGCGTACTGCGATCCACGGCCGTGGATCATTCCACAGGCTCCAAGTGTGCCTCCTTCAACCAAATTGGAACCCCAAAACTGTATTCAGAACATCTATTTATACCCCTAGGGTTTTAATTGGCTAAAAGGCCCTAAAAGAAATAAAAAATAAAACTTAAAAACTGATGCGTATTGCGATTCACGGCCGTGGATCTTGCTGTTTGAATTCCACAGTCATGGATCATTCCACGGCCAGGCCGTGGAATTCTCTGAAAAATCACTTTTGCTTCTTCACGTAGCTGCTCGATTCATGGCTATGGAAAATTTCACGGGCAGGCCGTGGAACTCTCTGGAATGAGTCTTTTCCCCTAATTTGCTATCCGTAAAGCTCCAACTTCAATCATGCAAGCTTTTCATCCATTTCTAAGCCAATCTAGCACCAATCCTGCACAACAACACCACAAACACCGTAGTTATCCGAACTAAAGGAAAAACAAATAAAAAAGAGAAACTAAAATGCCTAAAATGCATAAAAATGCATGCAAAACAAGAACAAAATATGATGTTATTTCACACATATCAAATCCCCCCAAGCTTAAGATTTTGCTTGTCCCTAAGCAATAACTAATGTCAAAGCAAGATGTGGGATCAAGAGACAATAATAAATGAGGAACCCGAGAAAACATCCAACCAAGCAATAGGCAAAGGCAAACCAAGAATTAGAAAGGTAATCAAAATCAAGTCCAATTAGAGGCTAAAGTTCTCAGAAATCATGCTCCTCACTAAATTAGGTTCACTCTACTAACCACACTTAAAGTTTTTAAGGGTGAAGACAATGTGCTTAAGATTCCTCAAAGAAAAAGTACTTCTATAAGCTTGATAAAAAATCAAATTTTCACTAACAATCTGTATGCATGCAAGAATCAAAAGGTCTTTCAAGGGTTATAATGGGGCCATAAGAATAATGTTAGGTAGGGTAAAGAAAGGAAGGTATGTACAAGGGGTTAACAAAATTTTCAATAAGTACAAGAAATCCAATAAAACATAAATGGAGTAAAGACAATTTTTCAATCAAAAACATAACTCCACATTTTCAAGCATTTTTTTTCTTACTTTTCTTTCCCCTCTTTCTGTTCATCCTTTTTAACCTTTCATCTCATGATTTTCTTTTTTTTTCATTTGAGAAAGAGAAGGGTCAAAAACATATGATTCCCAACACAACTTTACATAACTTTCAAACCTAATTTGCTCTATTTAATATTCTAAATGATTACTAACAATATATCATCATAGGTATCAAGAAAACTAATTATGCAATAGGTTCAAAATAGGCAACTAGTGGATGAAAGTGTGACAATTATTTCAAAAGGTCAGAAAAATACCTAAGATGCCTTAATCACATTTAAGCATGCAAACAAAAATTTCACCTCAAAATGGTATCAAATCAAGTTCTAGAGCACAAGATCAATGAGGAATTATCACTCAATACAAAGAATGGGAGCAAAAATCATATAGTGCATAAATCTCATATAGACTCAAAACTCACATTTAGAGGTTTAAAAATCAATAAGAAGCACAAATTTAGAGAATATATGCTAATTATCAACTAACAAGAGATCACCTCAACTATCAATTAAAACAATACCTGTTGCCTACCACAAGAATCAACAAATTAGGTTCCAAATCAATACAATCTTAAAATCCTCAAAAGAGATGGGCATAAGTTCAACCAAAAAGCCGAGAGATATGAATGCAACATGAAAGTGCAATGCAAAAGAAAATGCAATGCAAAATGAGACATGAAAATGCATAAAACTAATTATCTAAAATGAAAATGAAAATACCCCCCAAGCGTAGAACTTACATTGTCCCCAATGTAATAATCTATAACTAGAGAAGAGATAAAAGAAAAGAACTCATTATGGTGGTGGAAAATCTTCTGGTGTTCAATCCATGGCCATGAAATTTTTCACGGGCTGGGTGTGAAACTTTTTGACTTCACTCTCTTACTAATTTGAGTTTCAAAAAGGGTCAAACTTAGACAAGATCGATGAAACAAAGATCAATCCAGCAATCCAACACACAAAATCAAAAGAGAAAAAAAGAAATTAAAAGGAAAAAAAATAAAGAAACTTGGGTTGCCTCTCAAGAATCGTTTGTTTAAAGTCATTAGCTCGACTTGATCTGTTTTCTGTGCTCAAGTGATATCAAAGGAGTAGTGCTCAGTCCCTACTCCTTCAAAGTGTTTCACTCTCTGTCCATTTATCAAGAAAGGCTCATGGCCTTCTTTCTTCACCTCAAGCACACTGTAGGATAAAACTCGAACAATCTCATATGGTCCTGACCATTTCGACCATAACTTACTAGGACAGAAATGTAGAAGCGAGTTATTGACAAGAACTTTATCCCCGAGTTTAAATTCACGCTTCTCAACACACTTATCATTCTGCTTCTCAGGTCTTTTTTTGCAGGCCTTGGACTTCTCAAATTTTGTGGTACCCTTGGGCAAGGTCTTTTCTAGCATAGTATCAGCCACTGATTCCTGCACACCTGAAAGCACAATACTATCCACAACTTTAGTAGCATCTATACGATTACATGAAGTTAAGGAATTAGAGTTATTTTCATATTTAAAAACATCAAAAACTACTTTCTCATCATTCAATCGCAAAGTCAATTTTCCTTCATGGACATCAATGATCACCCTTCCAATAGTAAGGAATGGATGCCCAAGTATGATCTGCATTTTAGCATCAGCTTCCATGTCAAGCACAACAAAATCTACCGGCATATAAAACTTACCAACCTTAATAGGAACATCCTCCAAGATGCCTATGGGGTACTTGACAGACCAATCCGCTAATTGAAGGAAGATAGTTGTGGGTTTTAGTTCATCCACCTCCAACTTTTTACACACAGAAAGGGGCATAAGACTAATATTAGCCCCCTAGTCACACAGAGTTTTATCAAAATTTGTGTTACCAATCAAATAAGGAATAGAGAAACTACCAGGATCTTTTAACTTAAGAGGTAATTTATTTTGAATTAAAGTACTACACTCCTCAGTTAAAGCTACTGTCTCATATTCTTCTAGCTTTCTCTTATTAGACAAAATGTCCTTAAGAAACTTAGCATAGGTAGACATTTGTTTCAACGTCTCAGTGAAGGGTACATTAATGTACAATTTCTTAAGGACCTCTAAGAACTTCCCAAACTGCCTATCTAACTTCGCCTTAGTCAATATTTGAGGGAAGGGAACCGGGGGTTGGTAAGGTTCAGGGGATACATATTTAGACACCTTCTCAGTAGTTTCCTCTTCTTCTAAGGGTTGTGTCTTAGTCTCATTAATTTCACTCTCCCTATTGCCCTTGGGATCCTCCAATTTCTTTCCACTCCTCAAACTCACAGCTTTACAATGTTCATTACCTGGGTTTATTTCAGGTTGACCAGGAAACTTACCCTGTTGTCTATGTGAAGTGCTTGCTTGTTGGGCAATCTGGGTTTCCAACATCTTATTATGAATGGTCAAATTATCAACCTTAGCTGACAACTCTTTAATGGCTTCAGTCACAACCTGCCCATGTTGCCTAAACTCCTCATTCTGTTTAGATTGACTCTCAACAAAATTCTCAAGAAGAGACTCAAGTCTAGATTTTTGTACCTGTTGGAATCCAAAAGAGGGTTTAGCATTACCTTGCCCAGCTTGGTATTGACTATTCTGGTAAGAGAAGTTAGGATGTGACCTCCAATCGGAGTTGTAAGTTTGAGAATACGGATCATTCCTCCCCTTTTGGTTGAAGTCATGGAAATTATGGCATGATTTCACTTGCTCCACCGGTGCACCTTGTGAGGATCCAATTCCAACTTGACATTCGGCACCTATGTGTCCCTGTGCTCCACAAATCTCACAAAAATTGTTAGAAGTATCTATGGCATTAACATGAGCTTTTTCAAGCATGTCAAAATGTTTATTCAAAGAATCAAATTTTGACATGATTAAATCAATACCGTCTACTTCAAACTTACCTCCCGAGAGTTTTCTCGGGTTATGACCTCTTTCATTGGCCCATTGGTGATGATTTGCAGCAAAACTCTCAATAATCTCATAAGCTTCTGTGAGCCTTCTATTCATCAAAGCTTCATTAGCTGCGGAGTCAAAAGACACCTTCGAAGAATATTCTAGACCATTGTAGAAGGTGTGGACGATCAACAATTTTTCTAACCCATGGTGTGGGTAGGCTTCCAGCAAAGCCTTATATCTACCAAGCTTCTAACAATGACTCTCCATCTTTCTGAACGAAACTTGTGATTTGGGTCCTTAGATGAGCAGTCTTGGAAGGTGAGAAGAATTTATCCAAGAAAAAAGCTTACTCCAATTGGTCCCAAGTAGTTATTGTCTCAGCGAGAACAAACTTCAACCAAACTCTAGCTCAATCTCTTAATGATAATGGAAACAGGAGGAGACGAATAGCATCAACAGAGGCGCCTTCAATCTTGAGGGTCTTACAGAACTCCAAGAACATATCCACATGACCATTCGGGTCTTCTGATGGCAATCCTCCAAACTGGTTCTGCCTTATTATAGAAAGTAAGGCAAGAGGTATGGTGAAGTGCCTAGCTTCAATGTCTGGCCGAGCAATTTCAGATCGCAAACCCTGAGCATTAGGAGCTGCATACTCTTTTAGCGGTCTATTATCCTCAGCTTCAGCCATGACAAGTGTTGGTTCAGGTATTTCTCTTACTCTTTGCCTTTGTTGTCTTCTTCTTCTACGAATAGTTCTTTCAATTTCAGGATCTGCTTCAATAAGAGTCTCGGAACGTCTAGTACTTTGCATAAACAAGAGAAATCTACAGAGAGTCAAAGAGAAAAATAAGAACGTAAGAACTAGATAAAAAGAAAAAGGTTTAAAATAATTAAATTAAAAATTAAACTGATATTCAAGAAAAACACAGTCCTCGGCAACGACGCCAAAAACTTGGTGTGTGAAATCCGCAAGTGTATAGTTTCATCATCAAGTAATAAAAAGATTGAATCCACAGGGACTGTGTCTATGAATATCAATTAATTAATTAATTCAATTCAATTAAACAAATGGGATAAAATTATTGATTGATGAAAATGTAGTAACAAAGCAATTAAATAAATAAATATAAAAGTGTAAATTGAGAACAAAAATAACAAGTTATTAAGAAAGGTTTTTCAGATTCAAGAAAGCTTCTAAGATTGGGGTAACCACAATGATACAAGACAAATCCTAATTGACAACCTTTTTATTAAAATTGAAATTCAATTGAAGGTGAATTACCCTAAATTAGTTAATGTTCTTTCTCAAGAGACAAGGACCATGCCCAATTAAATCAATTCCTACTCTCGTGGTAATTGAATTTAAATTAAACTCATTACGCTTTATGGTAATTCATTGAATCCTTGAAAGGCTAAACCTACTCTCGTGATTTAGACCTTAAGTTCAATTTTTATGGTTCCAACACCCAGGTTCACCTCTCAGTACGTCCCTAGATATCTATGAGATGCAAATATGTGGCTAACAAATTTACATGAATAAGTGCAATAAGGATTGAATCAAAGAACATTCAAGATTAATAAAAGGAAAAACAAAGTCAATTAATCATCATCAATGTATCAAAGGGCATTGCCCAATCCTAGAAATAAAAGAAACAACTCAGACATGGAGAAGAAGAAACATGAAAACATATTCATGAACATCCAAACTCGTAATCAAAGAGAAAAGAGAAAAGAAAAATCAAGATCCAAAGCCTCCAAGTGTGCCTCATTCAACCAAATTGGAACCCCAAAACGGTATTCAGAACATCTATTTATACCCCTAGGGTTTTAATTGGATAAAAGGCCCCAAAAGAAATGAAAAATAAAACTTAAAAACTGATGCGTACTACGATCCACGACCGTGGATCATTCCACGGCCAGGCCGTGGAATTCTATGGAAAATCACTTTTGCTTCTTCACGCAACTGCTCGATCCATGGCCGTGGGAAATTCCATGGGCAGGCCGTGGAACTCTCGGGAATGAGTCTTTTTCCCCAATTTGCTATCCGTAAAGCTCCAACTTCAATCATGCAAACTTTTCATCCATTTCTAAGTCAATCTAGTACCAATCATGCACAACAACACCACAAACACCGCAGTTATCTAAACTAAAGGAAAAACAAATAAAAAAGAAAACTAAAATGCCTAAAATGCATAAAAATGCATGCAAAATAAGAACAAAATATGATATTATTTCACACACATCAAATCTCTATTGCTTGTAGTATCTGTTGCTTTACATTCGCATCTCTCATCTATACCAATTTTTAATGGACTGAACTTCTCTGAATAGAATGAGCAAATCCAATTTTACCTTGGGTAATGAATTTGGATTTAGCTCTTCAAGTAAAAAAACCAGATGCTATTACTGTTTTAAGCACTGATGAAGAGAATGTCCATTATAAAACTGGGAAAGGTCAAATAGATTGAGTCTGATGTATATGCGGATGAGTATAGCTGGCAACATTAAGTCAACTTTTCTTAAAACTGAAAGTGCTAAAGAAATGATGAAGTTTGTGGAAGAGCGCTTCCAAACTGCTGATAAGTCTCTTACTAGGACATTGATGAGTACCTTAACCACCATGAAATTTGATGGTTCCTGTACTATGCATGAGCACGTCATTGAGATGACAAATATTGCAGTAAGACTTAAGTCATTAAGAATGGATATGGATGAAAATTTTCTTGTGCAATTTATCTTGAACTCATTACCGTCTGAGTATGGTCCTTTCTAAATGAACTATAATACCATGAAAGACAAACGGAATGTGCATGAATTACATAGTATGCTAGTTTAGGAGGAAACCAGACTTAAGAATCAAGGAAATCGTTCCATCAATTATGTTAACTATCAAGGAGCTGGAAAAAAAACTAGTAAGAAACATGACAAGAAAGGAAAAGGACTCCTAAAGATCAATGAGGCCTCTTCTTCTCAAATCCACAAAAAAGAATCGAATGAAAACATATATTATTTCTATAAAAAGTCTGGACAGTTCCAAAAGGATTATCTAAGACGTACGGCTTGGGTCGAAAAGAAAGGCAAGTCTAATGCTTATGTATGTTTCGAATCAAATTTAGCTGAAGTTCCTTATAATACTTGGTAGATTGATTCTAGTTGTACAACTCATGTTTCTAATACGATGCAGGGATTCTTTACAACCCAAACCACAAGACCAAATGAAAAGTTTGTCTTTATAGGCAATAGAATGAGAGCTCCAGTGGAAGCTATCGGGACATGTCGTTTAATCCTCGACACTGGATATCATTTGGATTTATGTGAAACTCTTTATATACCTAGTATATCTAGGAATTTAGTTTCATTATCCAAACTTGACAAAGCTGGATACTCTTTTAAATTTGGTAATGGTAGTTTCAGTTTGTATAAACATAACTACATGATTAGTAATGATATGTTATGTGATGGATTATATAAGTTAAATCTTGATACTCTTTATGCTGAAACACTTTTAACCTTGCATCATAATGTTGGTACTAAACATGGTTTGGTCAATGAACGCCCTGCTTACTTGTGGCACAAATGTTTGGGACATATTTCCAAAGAAAGAATGGAAATATTAGTAAAGAATGAAATCCTTCCGAATTTAGATTTTACTGATCTGAATGTATGTGTGGATTGTATTAAAAGTAAACAAGCAAAACACACAAAGAAATGAGCCACAAGAAGTACTCAGCTTCTTGAAATTATACACACTGATATTGAGGACCTTTTGATGTTAATTCTTTCAATAAAGAAAGATACTTTATCACCTTCATTGATGATTATTCACGTTATGGTTATGTCTATTTGTTGCATGAGAAATCTCAAGCTGTAAATGCCTTAGAGATTTATATTGATGAGGTAGAGAGGCAATTAGACAGAAAAGTAAAAATTGTCAGGTCTGATAGAGGTAGTGAGTATTATGGAAGATATGATGAAAGTGGACAACACCCAAGTCCATTTGCTAAATTCCTTGAAAAGTGTGGTATATGTTCTCAATACACAATGCCAGGTACACCACAGCAAAATAGTGTATCAGAAAGGCGAAATAGAACCTTGCTAGATATGGTTAGAAGTATGTTAAGTAATTCTTCTTTACTTATTTCATTGTAGACTTATGCTCTAAAAATTGTCATGTATTTGTTGAATAGACTTCCTAGTAAGGTAGTTCCAAAGACTCTTTTTGAGTTGTGGACTAGAAGGAAACCTAATCTAAGGCACCTGCATGTTTGGGGTTACCAGACAGAAATTAGATATTACAATCCGCAAGAAAAGAAGCTGGATGCAAGAATAATTAGTGGTTATTTCATTGGTTATCCAAAAAAGTCGAAAGGGTATAGATTTTATTGCCCTAACTATACTACAAGGATTATTGAAACTAGGAATGCTAGGTTCATTGAGAATGGTGAAGTTAGTGGGAGTGAAACACCATGTAAGGTGGAGATTCAAGAATCGAGAGTGCAAGTTCCTTTGACTTGTGTCTCTAATAAAGATGTTGTTCCTCAAGTTGTTGAACCAATTAATAATAATGAAGAACAACAAATAAATGATCACATTACTCACAATGAAGTTGTAGTAAATGAGCTTATAGGAGAAGAACCACAACAAATAGCATTAAGAAGATCTCAAAGAAAAAGGAGATCAATTATTTCTGATTATTATGTGGTATATCTACAAGAGTCTGAAGTTGACTTGGGAATAGAGAATGACCCAGTTACATTTTCACAAGCCATGAATAATGATAATGCTAATAAATAGTTAGATACTATGAAAGATGAGTTAAAATCTATGGAACAGAATGAGGTATGGGATCTTGTTGAGTTACCAGAAGACTGTAAATGAGTTAGTTGTAAGTGGGTCTTTAAGACCAAACATGACTCTGATGGTAACTTAGAATGTTACAAAGCCAGACTAGTTGCAAAAGGGTTTACTCAGAAAGATGGCATTGACTATAAGGAGACCTTTTCACCGGTCTCTAAGAAAGATTCTCTCAGAATTATCATTTCATTGGTGGCTCATTATGATCTAGAGTTACACCAAATGAATGTGAAAACTGTATTTCTAAATGGGAATTTGGATGAAAAGGTTTTTATGGACCAACCAATGGGGTTCATAGAAGAAGGAAAAGAACACATGGTATGTAAACTTAAGAAGTCAATATACGGACTTAAACAAGCTTCCCGATAATGGTATCTCAAGTTCACTGATATTATTGTATCCTTTGGATTTAAGGAAAATACTATTGATCAGTGTATATATCTGAAGGTCAGTGAGAATAAATTTATCTTTCTGGTTCTGTATGTTGATGATATCTTGCTTGCAACTAATGATCTTGGTCTATTAAGTAAGACTGAGAATTTTCTCTTTAATAACTTTGAAATGAAAGATATGGGTGAGGCAACCTATGTGATTAGGATAGAGATATTCCATGATAAATCACAAGGATTGTTGGGTTTGTCTCATAAAGCATATATAAATAAAGTGTTAGAGAGATTCAAAATGGAAAAGTGCTCAACATCTCTAGTTCCAACTCGGAAAGGAGACAAATTCAGTCTCATGCAATGTCCAAAGAATGATTTGGAAGATAAACAGATGGAAGCAATTTCATATGCATCTGTTGTTGGGAGTTTAATGTATGCTCAGACTTGTACCCGACCAGATATTAGCTTTGTAGTTGAAATGTTGGGAAGATATCAGAGTAATCCTAGTTTAGATCATTGGAAAGCTGCAAAGAAAGTTCTGAGATATCTGCAAAGAATGAAGGATCACATGCTTACTTATAGAAGGTCTGATCATCTTGAAGTGATCAGATATTCAGATTCAGATTTTGCTGGTTGTGTGGATACAAGAAAATTCACTTTTGGTTATTTGTACCTTTTAGTTGGAGGAGCCATATCATGAAAAAGTGCAAAGCAGTCTGTTATTGCTGCATCCACTATGGAAGCTGAATTTGTGGCATGCTTTGAGGCCATGATTCAGGCTAAACGGCTACGAAATTTTATTTTAGGGCTTGGAGTAGTCGATAGTATTGCTTGGCCGCTAAAAATTTACTGTGATAATTCTGCAGCTGTCTTCTTTTTTAAAAACGACAAGTATTCCAAAGGTGCTAAACATATGGAATTGAAATACTTTGTCGTTAAAGAAGAAGTTCAGAAACATAGAGTGTCAATAGAGCATATTAGAATTGATCTTATGATTGCTGATCCTTTAACAAAATGATTATCGCCCAAAACATTTACTGGTCATGTTAAAAGTATGGGCATTATGTTTACTAGTGAGAGTTGAACATTATTGTTTTGTTCCGATGTATATTTGACACTCTAAGCTCATTAATGTATGAGTTTCTGAATTTTTTTATTTTCAAACTTATGTGTACATGTATGAATAATAATATTGAAAAACATAATTGGTCTTTGATAAAGACATTATTGTTGAACATATTATGCACTTCCCATTAAAGTATCATGTTAGGAAAAAGGCTAATATAGTAGTACATGGAAGGAACTATGTCGATTTGATGATATACAACTGTTATTCCTAATTATGACTTATGATGCAACTAATGTATGAAACTTTTAGCCTTGTTTATGTGCATTATGATTGATATTTTATTATATCATGAAATGGTATTTTGTCACATGAGTTAAGTAGGAGAATGTAAGAAATGTCTCATGTGTGTGTCGTAAATTATGTGATTTAATAAATAAATGAGGGACTAACTGGTCATTAGTTGATGACGGTTGGGAAGAGGTTTCTTAACCTCTTTAGATGTTTGATGAGAGCATTTTTGTTAAGGCAATGAAAAGGCAAATAGAAACATGCCTTCTCTCTTTCCCGTATAGTTTACGTTTTATGTTTACCATCAAGAAAGAAAGAACGTAGAGAAAAGAAGGAGAATAGAGAGAAATGAGTTTCTACTTTCATCAAGATCTACATATTGAAACATCAATTCTCATCATGAATAAATATTAGTACACTTTGACATAATGATATGAATATATGAAAATTATGAATTCTCAAGATCTTTGTTATGTATAAAATTTAACATAACTCTCTTGTATATATTTATTTCAGAAATATATACAAATTTATCAGTATTTGTCTCTCTATTTTTATTTCTAACTCAACAAAAAATAATACCTCACTAGATTGATCTGCACAAATAAATTTCAACATGTTCGTTACACTGACTTGCATTTTAAGGTGATTGAAATGTAGCACGCCTCAATATACTTCATGACCACAATAACAATGATGAGATTATTTCCTTTGTGTGAAGAAGTTCGGGATTATGTTTTTGATAGAAATCTTGGCGTGGGGCAAGAGAGTCTCATAACTGCTATTGAGTATGTAATTCAGCTAAGTTAACATCATACCAATAATTGTCTTGTAAGGTGCATTATTTTTTTATGAACAATTTGTAATTCATTGGATACGTGGGTTGCCAATGTTAAATCTTTGTCTATATATGTATTCTGTATTCACAAGAAAGATAAGTCGACATCTGTGAAATACAGTAATACTTCTCCTATAAGGGAAGGGACCATTTTAAAGACAGATTCTGTATTTAGGGTTTAGGGTTTAAGTAACAATAAATATCATCTTATACTATTTTTTAGAGATTGTAAGATTATTAATATTTTATTTAAGAGTGTTAATTAAGTAAAAAAAATAAAAAAATATAATAAATTATATTAATAAAAATATAAAAATATATATATACTATTAATAATAAAAATATGAATACATATATTCAGTGGGGATAGCTAACTTTCATTCTAAGATTAGTATTTTTTACATTTTATTTTAAAATAAAAACCTACTTTCCTTTTATTGAAACAACTTTAAATAATGGGTATTTGTGTAATTTTATTTTGTTTAATTTAATTATTATTACTTTGACTTTTTCTCTCACCTAAAGGACATTCTCTCTCTTCAATTTCTCTCACGCGCGCTCTTTTCTCTCCACTGGGGCTGACGCTGTTTCCTGCGCCTTCTTTCCTTATTTTGCTTGCTTTGATTCATTCTCGATCAACAAATAAGCACGCGTTTGATGTTTTCTGATGAGCGACTTTAAAAACTGAAGTTACATACAATCTAACACAACTAAAGATTAATGAATTTCGCATTCTTCAGACTTTATTTCTCAAAAAGGAAGGAGGTGAACTGCATTTCGTGAATGCGTATGAAGTACGATTTTGCCGTTGTTAAATAGTTTAAAATAATATTCAAGGTATTTCAACTAAAATAATCTGCAGATATTTTTTCTTGTACCAAAAAAGTCTGGAGATTTCTTATTTAAATCTATTCAGTTTTATGGTTTTAATGTGTAGTGTTTGTAACTATTTCATAAATTTTCATTCAAGCTTGTAAATAATTTAAATTCATTTAGAAATTTATAAGAAACGTGTTTGATATTGGATTTATAATTCACTATTAGAAATGGATTTGAACGTGTTAATTTTAAATTTTATATATGCTTTTTGGCTCTGTGCCATCAAATAAGAGTTCAGGACATACGGACCGAAGTGTTGATCATGCTCCCATCAATTTCTTGGTTTCTTATTTTGAAGAAACCAAGAAACTGAGACTTGCAGGTTGCACAGCAAACACCAACAACTGTGAATCGAGGCAACCAAGATCCAGGAAACAACCCCAGAATAACCAGTCTCTCATGTTATTGCCATAGAACCAGCCACGGAACAACCAAAGGAAGAAACCACCGAACACCAAAAGAGGCAGCAACACAACATCTGGTTACACCAGAAATCGAAGTCCCAGATGAAGTGTAGCCACAGTGGAGAGAGAACACAGCGCGTGAGAGAGGAATAGTAGAGAGAGAAAGTAGAGCACGTGAGAGAAAAAGTAAAAGTAGTCATTAAATTGGACAAAATAAAGTTACACAAATATCCGTTATTTTAAGTTGTTTCAACTTTCAAGGAGAGGAGAGTGGGATTTTTGCTTCAAAATAAATCGTGGAAGTCACTCATCTTATCATAAATGTGTTAAGGTTAGCAATCTGTATAAAATTTATCATATATTTGACTCCCTCCGAGACAAAACACCAATGACCGAACTAGCTAGGGAATTGACTTAAAAAAAATTCTAACTTAAACAAATTCACAAATTATGATAGGGTACTTTTGTTCCGAACAAGGTTTAAAAAAATTTGAAGAGAGACGGAGAGAGGTAGCGACATGTTGTAAATTATAAGATAGTTGCAAAAATTTAATTATGATCTCGCCGGAATGTTGATAGAACGAAGGATTGGTTGCATAAAAGTATCTCATTGCCTATAATTGATTATAATTGATTCATTTTTGATTTTAGATGAATTAAATCTCGTTGTTGAGGCGGTGACAATTTGTCTCGTCAGTGCTTCAATCTAATTTGCTGTAGATGATATAAAATCCTACTAGAATCAGCTTTTCATCTATTAAATTATTAAAATAAGGCGTGGTGATGCCAACGATTAAAAAAATTATTTGATTGAGAAAAAAGATATTTACATATCAAAATATAAAGAGAAATCTCATGTACAAATACAAAATCATAAGGGTTAAAAACTTACAAATATTTATAAAAATCACTTTAAAGTCAAAGGTCCTATAATGGACCTTTGACTGGGATTTTATATTGAATTTCTCATGTTATTGCCATAGAACCAGCCAAACAACCAAAGTTAATTTTATCAAATATAATTAAATCTGGTTACACCAGAAATCGAAGTCCCGGATTTTTTTCCCAAAAAAAAGAGCTAAGCGTGAGAAGTTAGTACCAAACATGCACTAAGTTGACCAATGTAGTTTTTTTGGACAAAATAAGTATGACAATTGTGGTTTTAGTTGTGAGGAGGAACGAATATTTATAAAAAAATATTTTAATAATTAAGTTAAATCATATATAAAATGAGTAGAATATTTAAAATTAGATATATATATATATATTTATTATTTTATGTGAAATTTATAAAAATATTTTAAGTGTTAAAAATTATAATTTAATATGAATTAAATGATATTACTTAATATAAGAATTTATGATATTATTATTTTTTATAATTAAATCTCATATTTATTTAAGATATAATTAATATTTATATTCATAAAAATTATGTGAGATATTTATTCTTTATAAATAAGTTAATTTATTTATTTAATAACATAAATAAATATGTAAAATCTTATTTTAATAGACTGAATACTTGTTATATCGGTAACTCAACCTAATCCAGAGTAATTTTTTTTTTTTTATGATAGTGTATTTCAATTATGATAGTGTACTGCTTAGAACTATATTTGAAACATCACATGCATTTCTCCACCGTCAAGTCAATCTCAATCTCGTGATGTTTAGAAATGGAGATACCTGAAACTATACATCACATGCATTTCTCCACCGTCAAGTCAATCTCGTGATGTTTAGAAATGGAGATATTTGAATACATACAAACTGTGTGTGTGGCTTACTTCTTTTAATTAAGAAAATATTAATTATTTTTATATTCTTATATTAAATAATATATATTATATATATATATTTTATTTAATATTATTTATTTTATTTATTTTATTTAATCATATTTTTAAAAAAATGTGAAAATCATACATCCTTAAAAAGATATATATGACTAACATTTTACAAATACTATTTCCCACTTCAAATGATTGGATTAACAAAAATAATAAACTTAATTTTTTTTCTCTACTTATTTTAAACTAAGCATTGTCAACAAGTTTGTAATTTAATTAACATTAGTCTATCAATAAAGGACAATGGTCGAATGCAATAATAAGTGAATTACACTTTTAAGAGGATAATCAAAGTTCAAAATCTAGAAAAGATAATTGTAAACGAGTTTTTTAATTGCGACATTATTTAAAGGTATGTTTGTGGGATATATGGTCAAACAAAATACAAATAACATTAATCTTAATATCTAAAATTAAAGTATAATAATGGTGTTAAGAGATTTATTATTTTTCTACTAAGTCACATATCCTAATCATCTACTTATATATGTTTGCCCTTCTAAATGTACTTTTTTTTAAAAAAGGCTAAGCATATATGTAGGATTGTTTAAAACCAAATAAATCTAATCAAAATAAAAAAAATTGAATCAAAAAATATAAAACTGAACAAATGGAAAAATTGAAAAATTTAATTAGATTACATTAATTTTCAGTTCCAATTTTGAAAATCAATCTAATCTAATTTAAACTTAATTTTTTTTCTCTATTTTGAAGTTTAGACTTTGAATTTGGAAATATATTGTAAGATTGGCTACTAGTTTAGACTTGGTGTTTAGATATATTTTAATGAATTACTTTGAACTTATATTTATTATGTTTTGATAAATTTTTATTTTTTTTTTTTTATTGGATGAATTTGTATATTTTAAAATTTTTGATAAAAATATTAAAAAAACTAATCAATCTAAATTGATTTTAATTGAATTTGATTTGATTGATTTTATATTTTGAATAAAATCAATCTAATGATAATATGAACAAACTAATTAGACTGAATCAAATGACCTTTTTTTATTTAAACTGATCTAATCTAATCCACACACATATGTGCTATATTAATGTTAAAAATACAAGCATAACTATAAAAAGTTGTTAGGCTGAGAAGCTTTTAAAACTTGGTAAGGCAAATCATAGAATGAAACTATTAATATTTTTAATTATCTATTTACATTCTTTAATCAATTATAATTATAATTTTTTATAAAATTATAATTGATTTTTTTAACAAAAAATTATAAATAATTAATAAAAAAAGTCCCAAAAACTCACTTAAACAGTAATATTAAAAAACAATTATTACAGAAACGAAAATTAATTTCGTTTATAACATTTGAATGGTTGGTAACTGATAAGCCTTCTAATAATAAGCATCACGATCCACAGTAAAACAGAAAGTGTCAATTCTCCAACAGTCCAACTTCCCCATCTACTTTGGCGGGTTTTCTTCACCTTCACTCTTCCACGGTCTAACTACACCCAAAACTCCCTTTCGATCCGATTCACTGCGAAAACGACACTCACCACCACCGAAACGCAACCCATCATCCTCTTCCTCAACGCCCTCCCTCTCTCTCTCTGTCTCTTCTCCTTCAACGATTCCATCCGAAACGCAAAAACTCGCACCACTCTCTGTCTCCTCTGGCTATTTTCTCCGCAATTCTCGTTTCTCGTAACGCAACAATGGCGTAATAACGGTTTTTCGTGTCGAAGAAAATGGCAGCGAAAATCGGATCCTTGAGGCACAATTTTGCAGAGAAGAGCAAGGAGAGGCTCCTCTCGAGGAGGGACTGCCCCGAATTGGGTCTCAACGGCAACCGCGACGACGACTCGTTCTTTGATCGCGTGACTCGGTTCTGCGATGGCGTGCGCGAGTTTTTCTCGAAGCTTCACGAGATGGGTCGCTCGGATCCGCGAAAAGTGATGTTCGCCATGAAAGCAGGGCTCTCATTGGCCATCGTTTCAATGTTCATATACATTAAGGAGGAACAGCTCAGCAAGTATTCCATATGGGCGATCCTCACCGTCGTCGTTGTTTTCGAATTCAGCGTAGGTAGAAAAAGATAAATTTGAAGCAATTCTCTTGCTTGATGAAGAAGTTTTTCTTTTTTTTTTAAATAAAGTAAATTTTTTTTTTATTTTTGGTGATTTGGGTGTAGGTGCTACTCTGAACAAAGGATTCAATCGTTCTTTGGGAACGATATCTGCTGGAGGGCTGGCTCTGGGTATTGCACAGCTATCCACTTGGGCTGGAGATTTTGAGGAACTTATTATTATAGTCAGTATATTTATTGCAGGTTGGACATTTTCCTTTTTGCAGTTGAAGAAAATTGATTGCGTGTTTGTTTTAATCGTAAAAGCTCCCTCTAATGTGAACTTGTTACTAAAGTGAGAAAGTAAGAAGTAAGGGGTATATTACCCTTCATTTAATTTAAAGTATATCATGATCTTAATTCATTATCATTAAAATTTAATAGTTGATATACTGTTAGTTGCTTACTTTGGAAGAGTTTTATCCGTTTTAATTAATACCTTTTTTGCTTTGAGTATTTTTTTTTAACTTCTAAGAAAATTATTATTGCACAACAAATTTTTTACACCATTTTTTCACCAGTTAGAGATGACTCGATTATTAGTTATCAAGGTGTATAGATTGGTTAACCCAATAGTAATCTATTATTGATAAGCCGAGAACAAATTCCTAGTTTTGTTAAATGGTCTGAAAATTTTGGTGTGCAAATAACATTACCATAACTTATATGCTTGGTTGCAGTATTTAAAAGAAAAAAAAATTGGGAATTTATGATTCTGATTTTGTGGTGTGCAGGATTTTGTGCAAGCTATGTGAAGCTGTACCCTGCAATGAAGTCATATGAATATGGTTTTCGTGTGTTTTTGTTGACATTTTGTATTGTATTGGTATCTGGGAGAACTAGCAGGGAATTTTTCACGACTGCATTTTACAGATTAATTCTTATTGCTGTTGGTGCTGGCGTATGTTTGTTTGTAAATATTTTCATATACCCCATCTGGTCTGGGGAGGATCTACATAAATTAGTGGTGAAAAATTTCAATGGAGTTGCTGCGTCTTTAGAAGGTTTGGTCGAATTTCCTTATGTGTCCCTTCCAGATATTTGTTTGTGCCTAGTTGATATATTTAATTTGGTCTTTGTTGTTGTCACTCTAAGCTGGTTCCTGTGTAATTTTGTTTAGGCTGTGTTAATGGGTACCTGCAATGTGTTGAATATGAGAGGGTTCCTTCAAAAATTCTTGTTTATCAAGCTTCTGATGACCCAGTTTACCGTGGCTATAGAGCAGCAGTGCAATCGTCAAGCCAAGAGGAGACTCTGGTATTCATATTCCCCGCCCTTCTTCAATAAGCTAAATGCCGAAACTGGTGCCTACATTTTACAATTTTATCCTTGCAGGTAGATTTTGCATTATGGGAGCCACCTCATGGTCCATACAAGACTTTCAAGTATCCTTGGAGAAGCTATGTCAAAGTTGGTGGAGCTTTGAGGCATTGTGCTTTCATGGTCATGGCAATGCATGGATGCATACTTTCAGAAATACAGGTGAAAGGAACCTTTCCTTTTCTGATCTGTGCTAGATGTTAGCTTTATTGTAATTTTTTGTTGTTGTTCTGTGCTACCCTGTCTTTTCTGGGGTGAAGAACTTAACTGTGTCTGAACTTTTGGTTTATTATTGGCTCTGTTCGCTGTAAATTTATACAGCTTCATCTGCCTGATTTGCTGTTTTTTTAACTGTTTTTTCATAATGATCGTTTGCTTTATAATATCTTCTTTCAATCTTTTATAAGCTCCCAGAGCGCTTGGCAATATATTAGATTATATCTTCACCTTTCACGAACTGACTGCTGGTTAATCTTAACAATTGTATCAATTGATGAGCAGTTAGAATGTGGGTACTTAATAATGATCAAGCTGAAAAAGTCGAAAGCCAAATATGTTGCAGTAAAAGGAGGGAGTCATGTGATGGTCAATTGCATGTATATTGAGGGCTTATCTTATGTATCGTTTTTCTATGTAATTAAAGAATAGGAAAATGGTCTATTATTAATTACTACCAGGGAACCAATGCATTTATATTAGGGAAATGAAATCTTCAATATTTGTATTTAGAGGAAGATGTTGATATTTTTTAACTAGGCACTGCTTTGTTCCAAATTGTCCGAGGGTGAAGTTCAGCTGAGCAGCTGAATTTCATAAGATTCATAAACAATGGTTAACTTAAATGATCAGCATTTTAATTTCTATTCCTGTTTGATGGCTAGATTGTCATTCTCTTAAAACATCTTCCTAATGCCAGATTTTCAGTATTGAATAATTTCTTTCAGGATCTTCCTTCTAAAGACCATAGCATAAGTGACTAGTCAATGCTACTGCTAAGATCTATTATCTAGTTCTTTTTTTTTTTAAGATAAATGAACCTGTTATGATTTGTTGTATTTTTTTCTAAGTTACTTGATTATTGCAGTAAAATTAATGTATGCTAATAGCAAACTTCAGTTACGAATTTAAACTGCTGTAGATGATGTGTCACTTATCAACTGGCTTTAGAAGGCAGGAGATTTTTGCTATTTTACACATTATCAATAGTCAAGAAACACATGGTTGTACTGTTTCTGCACAAAGGAAAACAAGATGTTATTTGAGTCCTGTTTAAGCCTTTCAGCTCACCTTGAAATTGTGAAAACTGAGAATGATGACCAATGATTTTGAATTTCTTTTTTTCGTTTTTCAATGAAGACAGAAATATATTAAGATAATGCTTATTTGTAGGCTCTTATACATATATTTGTGTGTGTGTGTGTGTATATTGTTGATATCCACAATTTCATATATACAGGCACCCGCAGAAAAGAGGTTGGTTTTCAGTAATGAACTTCAGAAGGTTGGTAATGAAGGAGCTAAAGTATTGCGTCAACTTGGAAGCAAAGTGGAAAAGATGGAAAAGCTAAGCACCAGAGACATACTCTTGGAAGTACATGAGGCAGCTGAGCAATTGCAGATGAAGATTGACCAACAATCTTTCCTTCTAGTCAATTCAGAGTGCTGGCCAACTGCAAGAAAGCCTAAAGAAAACGAAAATCCTGACAATTTGATTGATGTTAAAGACAATGAGAACAAGCAATCAGTGATCACTTCCCTCAGTGAAACAGGGGATGATTCAAAACTTAATATAAGCATAGAGCCTTCAATGCAAGAATCGAGTTTTTCACAAAGCTTGATGTGCAAGAACTTGGTATCCTGGCCACGTCTCTCATTTGTGGGAGATACCATGGTAAGTGAGCAAGAATCCAAAGTATATGAAAGTGCGAGCTCCTTTTCTTTGGCAACATTTGCCTCACTTTTAATAGAGTTTGTTGCAAGGCTTCAAAATCTTGTGGATGAATTCCAAGATCTCAGTGAGAAGGCCAATTTCAAAGACCCGTTTGACCAACCAGTGTTGAGGTAGGTGACGGTGGCACTTTGGGCTAGACTTGTTAGAGGTGCCTTTGTTTCAAGTGGGAGGATTAAAGTTTATAATGTTGAAAAACATCTTATCTTTAGGTATATTTTAATGGCTCTCATTTTTTTTTTAATATTCTCAGTTTAACACCCTCCTTGGACCAAATTATTTTCTTTAGTAAATTTCAAGAGAGTAAATTGGTAAAGATGAGAAGCTACTGAAGTTCTATATCATGAGCTACAAGTATTCCTAATCCGCATGTGGAAAGGTTCTACTGGGAGAAAATGAAATCTAGAACATGAGCGAGAATCAGTGGCTAAACAAACTATTATAATGACTTAAGTATTCCTTCCATTTTGTGGTTGATAGCAGAGTTATGAACGGGTCCCCCCCCCCCCCCAAAAAAAACACAACATGAACAAAGTAACAAACAAGATTCACTTTGAATAAACAGGAGTAACGAAGAGAAAATACATGTACTGTTAACATCAAGCAAAAAATAAAAAGTAAAAATTGAGGTATGATGTGGCATTCTACAAAGTACCGATCTTTGTGAACCTACCTTTGTGAATAATGTGACCATCAGTGCTTAATCTTGAACGATTTTGTGATGCAACTTTTCCGAGAGAGCTTGAATGTCTGTTCAGAGTATAAGGGTCCTTCTTGCTATTGTTAACTTTAGCTGACTGCTTAAGTTTTGGCTTAAAGTGGAGGACTCTTAGCTTGCTTTTTGACAGAACTTGGTTGCTCTTGGAAGTTAAAACTTCAAGACTTTGCTCGAGATCCAGAGGCAGATTGCAAGAAGTTCATGGCTTCATAATGCTTTTTTTTTCTTAGTACATGGCTTCATAAGGATACATTATTCTCTCACTTTAAAGACAAACTCACTTTAAAAAAAAAAAATCCACTTCATAATACTTACCGAATGGCAAAGAATCACATATTGCTTCTAGAATCATAATACTCTCTGCCTATAGGATTACAGATTACTCGACCAGTATCATTCATGTCTTTGTATCCTGGATGAGAAACAGCTTATGATCTGACGTTGGTGAAGTATATCTTTGTTTTCCACAATCATCTTTAACCAACCATTATATGTCCAGTGTTAGTCACTTTTTAATTTACTTTCAAACCAATGGAACCTTGTATATCACATTTGCCTTGTGCTTAATATGTACTAAGCATGGTGGCGAGACTCTCTTAATTCTGAATTTCATTATAATAACACACTTCATGAGCTCACTAGAAAAATTGCAATACTGTGCCTTGCAATGCGGTACTTGGGTGAAGTGAATAATCGAACTATTACGTACTTTGGCCAGAAGGTTTGGTGGTTAAATCAACCATTAAAAATTATAGTAAACGTAAGATCTTTGTTTGAGGAGACGAGATGGCTGCACAACTTGGATCATGAGATAAGGGCTTGGAACCATTGGAACCGAAAGGGAAGCTAAGCCTTCTAGAACTTCTTTTGCATCTAGTAACAAATAAACATCTTTGAAACTTTTTGACAGAAAGAAGATGCCTTATTAAAAAAAATTAGAGCTTAGATTGGAGTTTTCTTTATCAAAGTTTTTTAATCTGCTTCCTAACCTAATTGATCAGCTCTGAGCCAAGATCTAAATTTTCTTTTTTAACCATTTTTGAAATTTGATTTGGAAAGAACTTTTGTGTGATTTGTTCATCATGATTAAACAAACCACACTAAAAGAAAAAAAAAATCTTTGCACAGAATTGCGGTAATTGAAATAACATATTATTTTAAATGTTGAGTTACTGTTGAAATAAATTATTGATATTTAATTGAATGAATAAAAAATAAAGAAGTTATTGTAATATAAAAAGTTTAAGCTTAGTTTTTTTATTTATTTTTTTTTAAAATTTTATGGTAAGAGTATCATTTGGTGTCTCTCTTTGAATGATGTTAAGGGCGCACCCTAAATCGATTTGGTGCATTTAATAGAATTAAATAATTTTATCACATCAAACTCAAGTAATTATCAATGTAGAGAACACACTTCTTTAACTACTAGATTAGACCTTTTGAGTTTGGCTTAGTTAAAAATAGCTTTGCTTTTATTAAATTATCTTAATTACTAAAAGAAAAAAAAATAAATGCCTTTTGAATTTGTTTCTTTTTGTCTAAGTTATTTCTTCCCCCCACCTTTTTCTCCCTTTTTGCTACTCACTTCATATTTTCTTTGTGAGTTTTAGAAGTATCTTAATTCATAGGTATGAGATCTATATCTATGAATTGAAAGGCCTAAATGATCCACTCTTTAATTAGTTGTTAGAATCAATAAGACTTCAAGTCGTTCTTTTGATAAAATTGAAACTCGTCGTATTGGATGATCGTGATACTTCTCAAAAATTGAAATTTTTGATCAATAGAGGAATAATATCATCATTTTTCTTTAATAAGATACCAAAGTGGATGATTGACTCATTCCATACCAGAAAGAATTGTAGGAAATCTTTTGTTAACACAAAATCCTATTTCTCAATGATATCCCTCAATTAAGGCATTAAAATATTAAATTTATCGGTATTAAAAAGTTTAGGGTCATGAGAGGTTCTCTTTATTCAAAGGAGAATTACATATCACCTACCATTAGAAAATCCCTAGATTCAAACTCAAATAATGTAGTTGACTAAAAAGTCAACTAAGTGGACCTAATCCCATTGGCTTCTAAAATATTATATGCTTTTATTTTTTATTTAATAATTTTTATTTTTGGTTTTTCTACATCTAACCTACATGTTAACGAAGCCTTTCAAGTTAAACTTAGGATAGTTTTAATAAAAATAACTAACATTTTAGAATTAAAAAAAATTACATGAAAATTAATCATTGTTCTTACTGAATGAGGTAATTTCAAATTCTAATGAATTTGAAATATAGGGAATTAAATTGCAACAATTCAATTCTTTTTATTTGTAAAGTTTCTTGTTTAGGTATTTAAATAACCAACAAAACTTAGGTCTAGTCCTTTATCATTTTGCCATCCAATTCGCAAATTAAAAAATGGCATGTGAATATTTTTTCCAATTCAAAAATACCCATATTAAAACAGTTAACTTCTTGGTTAATTTGGAACCTTTCCTTTTAGTTTCTCTCCTTTCTCTCTTTTGACTGTGTGCTCTCCATAGATTTATAGTGACAATTAATTAGTTCCACCAACAAACTGGGGTAGATCTGATTTTGCAAATAAGGGACAAAGACCAAACTAGAAGGGTTAACGTGAGGGTAGGGGCACTTGATGATCATGTCCCTAGTGGGGTTGACGTAGACGCAATGTGGGTGGCAAGGATAGGACTCCATAAACCAGATGATGACAGGATGTTACAAGTGACGCCTTGGTAAGTCATGGGGATGGTTTTGTTGGCTTCGTAGCGGTCGTCGTTGTAGGTGAAGGTGGCGATCTTGGGCTCCAGAGGAGGGAAGGTATTGGAGAGAGCCACCAAATGCTAATGGATGATCCATTTCATGTCCTCCAAGTACGGCAACATTGAGGGGCCACATTGGGGGAGGACAGAGCTCAGGAACTATTGGGTGAGTTAGGGGTTTAGCGATTGAATCGGTGGTAGCACCATGATAGGGTTTGGTTGTTTTTCTTTGGATTCCATGATTTGGGAGATTGAAGAAAAAGTGAAGATCAGTTGGTTGGGTTGCGCTCCGAATTGGAATAGAAACCATGGAGATTTACAAGTTAGAAGAAGCAGAAGTAGGGAGGATGAAAATAAGAAGAAAAAGTTGAGCAATGAGAGCAGTTAACTATGTTAAGTGGGGTGTTGCTGAGTTGGAACAAATATCCATATGTCATTCTTTAATTTGGAAAGTGGATGGCAAGGATATAAGGGATTTGACTTAAATTTTGTCCTTTAAATAACACTCTTTCTCAATCTTCTCTTTTTGGTTTTTTAGGGTATCCTCACATCCTTTAGGTGTAAACTCTCCACAAGTCTTTCACTCTTCTCTTTCATGCAACACACACTCTCCCTTTCAAATTTTCTTCACAAATCCTAACTCCCAAATTTCCTCAAATCTCTAATTTATCAACTCAATCTCTTCAAGTATTTAACTCTCCCACAAGCAAAATCATAGCACTTGCCTTTGTACTCTATGGATTCAAACATGTGCCACCCCATGCACACAATAGAAGTCTCGCCACCAGTGACATTGCCATTTTTCTAGTAACTACAAGCTTTGATTCATGTTTTAGGTTATAGGTTAGCCACTGGGAGTGGGTTCTTCGAGTTTGGTGAAGATGTGATATGATTTTGTCATTCACGCACTCCGTTGTTCGCTATGAAGTTCATGATGGCAACAACTTCTCCATTTTTCTTCGGCAAAATCAAGCATTGTTCTTTGGGTCTTCTGGTTGTGGGTTGCTAGTGATTTTTGCCATTTATGAACTTTTGGTCCGTGTATTTTTTACTATGGGGAGAAAAGAGAGGTAGGGAGGAGTGAGTGATTTTATAAATTCTTCTGCCTAATGAGGTGGAATTTTAAATTCTTTATTTGAAGTGATAAAATATCCTATTAAAATACTTTAAAAAATTTACAATTTTGATATTAAATATCCAAAAATATCCAAACAAGATATTTTGTGATAAAGTATTTTAAATTCACACAAAATTTATATTCCTTCACTAGAATATATTATCCAAACACAACCTAAAATTTTTGGGTGAAAATATTTTTATGTTTGTTGGAAGGACAAATTACTCTTACATCTCCTAAAGTTTGGTCAAATTACACATAATAACCCTTATTTTGTAACTTGACATCGTGCTCCCCTATATTTAAACAATGTTAGTCTTTGTTAAGTGAAATATGAAATTCCTATTATACTTGTGATATTTAACACAATTGAAACTATAGAGAGATCATTTTCTCTCATTCCCTCTCTTGTTCACACCTCTCCTTTCTCTAGAAACCATAGGGACCACCTCCGTTGTTGTCTTCCATTATTGTCTGTTGGTGGGTCATCCTTGTTCATGTTCAAAGAAACACATTGACATTGGTATCGTTGTAAGTCATTATTGTCTCTCGGTAAGTATAAAATTTTCCTATTCAAATTTTTCGTATTTCTACATGCAAGGAATTTGGCCATAATAAGAAAGGATGCCAAAAAGGTCCAGTGAAGAAGGTATGTGCATCCACTTTTGTTTTGTGGTCTGATATATGTTGTCAATGTAATGGTTCTCTTCTTCTATTTTCTTTTTTTTTTTTTGGTGCAGAAACAATAGAGGGATAAAGCTATGGGTGTAACTAGTAGCACACAACCTGATACACAAACACGAGGTGACTCACGTGCTAGTACACAAAGAGAAGGTGAGAATCCAAGGGATGGGGGAAGTTGAAGGCCTTTTAGATCTGATGGAAATATGATAATGTTTTTTTAGGTCTATGTCTTTTATAATCACCGAATAGTGGATACTTTTTGAGATAGCTGGACACTGTTCGTAAAGAAATACTTTTGGTGATAATGGATACTTTTGGCATGCTATAAGTAAGAATTACAAGGTTTTTTGGGATACTATGAGCTAATTTGATCAACATGTGCCTCTGATTTTTGTAATGGTCACGTGCAACATATTTAAGACATAGTCGATGGATTTCTTCAATGGACATGTCATGTGCTCTGGATTTATGAAAAATGTAGTGACTACTCCACTATTTATATGAAATGGATTATGTTTTGCACCCAATTCTATTACTTTTATGAGTTTATTGATTTTATTTTACTACCACTATTTATTGGTTTTTATGAGTGATATGTGAGTATGAAGTGAGGATTGACTACAAATTTATTGAGTTAGTATTTATAAATGGTACATGCATTTTATAAATTTTGATCAAATGAATTATATTCAAATAAACCTATACAACAACATATCCCAATTCATATCAACAAAAATAAAGGGAATACAAAGGAATGCACAAAAACGTAGTTCATTCATTAATATCAATGAAAGGTACTTCTTATAAGAAGGAGCCAAAATATGCACAACAACATGCCTATCCTACCACTTACATATACCCTTACTCTACACTTCCATTTCACTTAACATTTGCTGCAATAAATACCAGTGCAACAAACATTATAATCATAAACATCATAGTAAATACCACCATCTTAACTGACAAAAAATTAGCTTTCAACACCCTCAATTGGTTCCTGTAATTTGGTAGTTCCTTCTCAATCTCATTCTTACAAGTTGACACGTTTTTCACTATATCTTGTTGCTTGCTAACATCAGGCTCATCACTGGGTATTGGGTTGTACCAATCGAAGAATTCACACCTTATAATAGAAAAAAGAAAAAAAAAGATAACCTAGATTTGTTTGTTGTATTAGAGGAAAAAGTTTTAAATGCTCTTAAACAACTTTGGAGCATGGATGCTCCAGACATATTACCTATTATTGCAAGATTTTTTTTTATGGTAATAGGTCATTTATTTTTTTAACCTTATATTTTGGTTTATTACCTTTTAATCCTTCTTCTTCTTCCCCAAATCCTTTCTTCACAACCTCTCTCCTTTGCAACTCAAAAATCCATAGCAAACATGGATATTTTATGCTAATGTGTTAAAATATGTTGACCAGACTAATGATTATAATTTTCAAACTACACTATCATCAGAATGCTTAATCAAGATTAAAAAACAACCTTAACCCCTCTTCCCCCCCCCCAAAACTCGTATCATAAAAACCAACAACATAAACCCAAAATGAAGGTAAATTGCCATACTAAAATAACTAAAATAAACACACAAAAACCATTAAAGGAAATTCCAAAAAAAAAGAGCAAACTTTAACATTGTTCTAGGAAATAAGCTATTTGTTTCTCTTGAATGAGAATAAAACTAGGGCTAAGCTATTTGTTTCACAAAGCACCATCATCACTTAGCCTCCCCATCCCCCACTAACCTCAACCACCGCTCCACTCTCTGCCAAACCAGAGATACTCAACCTAGCAACCTCGACCTCACTGCTAGCGAGCAATTCAATGGGTGATTATAGAGCCGAGGAAGATTACGACCACTTGTTCAAGGTGGTACTGATCAGAGACTCCGGTGTTGGCAAGTCCAACTTATTGTCTTGATTCACCAAAAATGACTTCAACTTGGAATCCAAATTCACCATTGGCATCTAATTCACCATCTATTGCCATGATGCTGCGTTAGGTGGCATAGCAATCTTCCACTGTGGGTGGTTCAAATAGATGGGGGAATGTGAGGATTAGAGAATCAATTTTAATATTTTATTATTAAATATTTATTCATATTATCAAATTAATTTCAATTTTTTTAAGGACTACCTGACAATTTGAACTTTGTTATCAAGTCATCACTTGCTATAAAGGTTATAAGTAAGAAATCACAACCCTTCATGTTTTTAATTTATATATCTATGGTGATAGTTTCATTTGATCAAAGGAGCATCCATGCTCAAAAAAGATTTCAAGAGCATTTTAAACGGTTCCGTATTAGAGACCTTAATTTCAGCATTCTTCCCACACTTGCATGTTCTGTTATGATATCTAAGGCCTCCACTTTTGCTATCAACACACGATGATGCCATTGGGCAAATCTAAAAAAAAAGGTTGGTGTAGGCATTTCATCGAACATGTATGTACATTCATCAACTATTGATAATAATGAACATAATAGGCAAAACACCAACAAGATAACTTGACCAAAATTTTGGGGATGGCTAGGAAATAATAAACATAAGACTCACCTCTTCATTGATTTCAATGCTAACCTAAGAACACCAATGAAAAAGGGTTTGGCCAACGAGAAGAAAAATAAACACCATAATGCTGGTGACCATGATAATGAACATAATAAGCAAAACATCAACGAGAAAACTTGACCAAAATGTTGGAGAAGATAACTAAACATAAGACTCCCATCTTCACTGATTTCAATGCCAACCTAAAATCACCAACAAGAAAGGTATCAGTCAAGGAGAAGAAAAATAAACCAAATGAAGAGGGGTTGGGTCATTTAAAAAACAAAATAAGGTTAATTTTGTCTTTTTAAACAATCAAAACTCATTAGAACACTCTTTTTTGTTAATTAAACAAACATCAAATTTATGAGTAGGAATTTAGTACAATGCATAATATAAGGGAACAGTGTTAAATTACAAAATAGGAGGGTATTATATGTAATTCAGTCAAACTTCAAGGGAGGCGAGAGTAATTTTACGATGTTGAAATGGTGAATCTATTACAACGTAAAAGAAAAGAAAAGAATAGAAAAAAGAAAGTGCTACCATGCGTTTAAAACTCAAGACTTGGAAATGAGGACGCCAGTCTTGTGACCTTAAGCTGCTTCTGCTACCTTCTTCTTGTTCTTCCTCCATAGGGTTAGGGTTTTCACAATTGCAATCTGCCTTCCTTTTTCTCTCCACAGTCACCAGTGGCCATGCGTGGCACCTCAAAAACCAAAAGAGCGCGTTTCTGAAACCGTTATTTGACTCTATCCAAACGATTCAACAGAGGATCGCAATTCCCCCGTAGCTTCGTTTCGGCAACTCGCGAAATCGAAAATTATAGTGCGATACGGTACGGCTGTTTTGTTCCTTGGCTTCTGGACTTGAACACTAGGGTTTTGTACTTTTGTTGACAATTTCTGACTTGTCATATTCACAATTTTCAAATTTATTTTTCTATTTCGTGGAGCTCTTGAAATTTTTTGGATGTGGCTTCTTTTTTTCTTTTCTTTTTGAACTCTTGATTTGATTTTATATGCATTACTGTTACTGAAGGAAAAAATCTGAATTCAGAGTAAAGTAATTTTTATGAAATTAATTACTTTAATACAAATTAGTTGCAAAGTTCAAGTTTTTTTTTTTAAAGATTTATACATTAAAATTATGGTAGTGTGACAACCTAATAGTATTTGCTGGTTCTTGTGTCATTATTTTCAGAACTTATGGTTATATTTGAGGTACTTACTACTTAATTAGCTTCTGGCAATTTGATTTAACTGATTCTGCCAGAAATCTTGGAAACAAAAGAAATGTCTATGGTTGATGAACCACTATATCCTATAGCGGTGCTTATAGACGAACTGAAAAATGATGACATCCAGCTAAGGTTGAACTCAATTCGCAAGCTATCGACAATTGCGCGGGCTCTTGGGGAAGAGCGAACACGTAAGGAGTTAATTCCATTTTTGGGTGAGAATAATGATGATGACGACGAGGTGCTTCTTGCGATGGCAGAAGAGTTGGGAGTATTCATTCCATTTGTTGGGGGTGTGGAACATGCCCACGTGTTGCTCCCGCCTTTGGAGACGCTTTGCACTGTTGAGGAAACCTGTGTGAGAGATAAAGCTGTGGAATCGCTTTGTAGAATTGGATCTCAAATGAGGGAGAGGGATTTGGTTGAGTATTTCATCCCTTTGGTGAAGGTCAGATAACTTTATTTCATCGCCGTTAATGTTTTTATCAGTACCTTATGTTGAACTCCATCTTGAATGTTAGTATAGTACCTATAATTTTTCATTGCTCGTGCATGGTTTTGGTGCCTATTGTGGTTATGATTATCACATTCATTTACTTTTCCTGGAATTTTACTATTTTCTGTTATATAATAAACAACTTGGTAGTCTTCTTAACAAACAAAAAAATGGCTGATTAATGGATCTGGGTTAATGTGAATGATACCAATATCCATAGTAGTTAATTGCAGATAGCAGCCCGGAGCTGCTAAGCCCAAAAACACTATAGCGGTATAGCGGATCGCGGAGTGGCCGCTATACTGAAGATAGCGAATACAATAAAAATAATTTTTAACACGCATATAGATGCTCAACAATACAAAAGTACTCAAAACTTCAAAATTTATTTATCTTTAATTCTCAAAACTCATAACTTTAAAAACATAATCATAATTAATCTAAGGCATAACTATTAATACTAAGTAAATAACAACAAAAATATAACAAAATAGAGGTGGAAAAGCTGCAAAACAGGGCAAAGAGAAGCAACAGGAAAGTGAGCTTGACCAGAAACAGAGAACAGGGGCTGGGAATTTGTGGCTGAAACAGAGCAACAAAAGCTGGACTGCCAGACAGAGGCTGGAAAGCAGGTGGGATTGGTCGAAAAATGTGTGGGCTGCTGGGACTTGGCTGGAAAAGGTGTGGGCTGCTGGGGTTTGGCTGGAAGAGGAGTGGGCAGAACAGAGATGTTCTTATGTTGGCTGAAGGATGAGTGTGCGATGGGCGTGAACCCTAAAACTGGTTCAGATGCACAAAATGAGAGTAGAATATTGATTTTGCCCCTCATTAATAGGGGAATAATCTCGGTTTACCCCTTAATCTGAATAAGGTGAGGGTTTAGAAAGGGAAAATAGAAATTTTATATAACAAAACAAAAAGTCAAAATACAGCATAAAGGAGAGGAATCACACTGCTACAGCCCGCAGTCGTCTCTGCGAACCGCTGCTATCTTGGTCCACAACAGGCATGATGCGACCAGCATCCATTAGTGGCCACCGTTTGCTCTGCCCTGCTCTGCCGCGATAGTGGCGCTATTTCCCGCGATTGACTACTCTGCCAATATCTACCTTATATCACACTGCAATTTGGCCACAGTATCTAACATTTTTGGTGGTGCTAAATGGTTACATGTATCTTTGAGCATATTCATCATTTATGACATGTTGTATATATCCTGCTAGGCTGGTAGTTTACATCTGTTTTGCTGGTTGAACATCCTGCCTAATATATGCTTTGGATTTTGTTTCAGAGATTGGCAGCTGGTGAATGGTTTACTGCCAGAGTCTCTGCATGTGGACTATTTCATATTGCATACCCAAGTGCACCAGAAATGTCAAAGACGGAGTTGAGGTCGATATACAGTCAGTTGTGTCAAGATGACATGCCAATGGTTAGAAGGTCTGCTGCATCAAATCTTGGGAAGTTTGCTGCAACTGTTGAATATGCTTATTTGAAGGCAGACATCATGTCAATTTTTGAGGATCTTACTAAGGATGGTAATTGAATACATATTTCTTGATTCTTGTTCTTTCTAGATGGAAAGGGTTTGTCAATTGTTGATTCCAGAATCTATTTTCCTTAATTCAAGTGGCTTTTTTAATATGTAATTTTTTTTAAAAACTTGGTTCAGATCAAGATTCTGTTAGATTGTTGGCTGTGGAGGGTTGTGCTGCTCTTGGCAAGCTGTTGGAGCCACAAGATTGTGTCGCACATATACTTCCAGTTATTGTTAACTTCTCACAGGTGCGTTTATAGGAGTGGATAAAACTATTAATAATCAATAATTAAATTTTCTTCTTACTTCATTATGCTCAGGTGATAAGAGTAACATTGGCTATGCCTATATATATAAATGATTCAGTGGTCAAGCTATGTGCTTTACCTAGGGATGTGCCCTTTCTAAGATGTTATGCTACTTGTTTGCTTTGGCTTTTCTTTTGTAAGAATGTTCTGTAATACTTTATATTTAAAAGGGCATCTACTGAATAGCATCATACTTTATACCTTATCAGAAATCATCCAAAAACTACAAAGAAGACTACAGCTAAGAGAAACAACAGCCAAGCCTTATCCTGTATCGCATAATACCTATCATTCAATATTTTGATTTTGTTTGTAGTTTTTATTTTTCAAAGTATCTGAAGATACATGATTTAATGCAGTACAATACTTCAACTTTAAAGAAAATGGTACACCGGTGATATACAATACTAACAACTATAAGTATACTCTTTTTTTTTTATTGCAACTATAAGTATACTCTTAAAAAAATGTCTAAATTTCATCAAAATATCATTGTTGAAACGTAACATTAATGAAATAGTTTATTAATAAATAGTAAATTTGTATATATATATATAAATTTAACCCTCAATTTCCTTCTTGTTTATTTTAAACTTCAAAACCAGGGAAAAGAAAATCATAATTTAACTGCCCAATCTCTTCCCTCCCCCTTCTTTTTCCTTTGATTCTTTCCTTCCCTTTTCCTCTCAACTCTCAAACACACCCTTATTAATTTGTTATCCCTGCATTTATATATCTATGGAATGTTGTGTCCACCACACCAAGTCATCTTTTTTGTTTTATTCATTACTTTTTTATTTGATGTGATGTGATTTAATCCTGAACAGGATAAGTCTTGGCGTGTGCGTTACATGGTTGCAAATCAATTGTATGAGCTCTGTGAAGCTGTAGGCCCTGAACCTACCAGGTATTATGTTTTGGTTGAATATTAAACATGCTGCATAACTTTCTATCATATAACTCATGACTATATTATGTTAATATATTGTATTATGAACTGTGTTCACTACTTGGGGCTGTCATGCTAATGGTTTAAAACTTTAAATGCTGAAACTTGTGATTCATGTATTGATTTCCTCTTATATTTACTAAGGTCCAGATCCAAAGTCCTAGCATTATATATATTTATGTTTCTTAAGATTCTCTCTCATGACAATTGTTTGTGAAGAACGGAATTGGTCCCTGCTTATGTGCGGTTGCTTCGAGACAATGAAGCCGAAGTAAGGATCGCAGCTGCTGGGAAAGTGACCAAGTTTTGTCGGATCTTAAATCCAGATCTTTCAATTCAGCATATTCTTCCTTGTGTGAAGGTGTGCGTCTTTTTTGTTTTTGTCTTAATGCAATTTATGCAATTCATCATAAATCCAGTCCAGATCTTACATCTTTAAATACTTTGCAACAACTTTTGCAGGAATTGTCGTCAGATTCTTCACAGCATGTTCGCTCTGCTTTGGCTTCAGTAATAATGGGAATGGCTCCGGTGTTAGGAAAGGTACAAGTGTCAAATAGCATTCTTTGCAGTTATGGTGGTCTAGGCAAGAATCGTCATTATCCATATCATGCATGGTTAAATGTATTGTTGGGTGTCCTTTTTAAAAAAAAAATACTGAATTACGTCTTTTGCAAGTGAGTTTGGAGATATGTCACGCTGTGGACTTTATTGGCCTGTGCAGTAGTTAACCAGATTCACCCTTTAAAATTCTCACCTTCCCCATCTTCGCAGCCTATAATAAAGAGAAGAAAGAGCCTTACTGCCAAAGCTAGGTTTAGTGCACGCTGCATATATCCAGGCCTCCTACATTGGCAAAGGTGTAAACTATGAGAGTGAAAGCCTATGTGAATGTTATGAATGTTTCACGTGTCATTCTGTATTCTGCATATCATTCCTTAGGTTTTTTTTTTTCTTTAGTGAGCAATCTGTCTTTTTTTATGCTTGCGTGTTTACTTCATGGTATCTGACTTCTTGCTTTTGCTGGTATGAAGACTTTTATATTGAGTTTACTGCATTGTGATACTTTGCAATTAATGCTGTGGCATTGTTGTTCAACCTTTGTTTTTTTATTCAAAATTTGCAAGAAACTGCTACCTATTCTTCTTTTTCTTCATTGCAGGATGCAACAATTGAGCAGCTTCTTCCTATTTTCCTTTCCCTTTTGAAGGATGAATTTCCTGATGTGCGCCTAAATATCATAAGCAAGCTTGATCAAGTGAATCAGGTTTATTAAGTTCTGGAGTGGTTTTTATTTGCAAATTGCTTTGTATTTCTTTGGCAACCTGTTTTCTTTTTTCTTTTTCTCTGGTGATGCTACTAATTCTAGAAAACAGAGCTTATGGCCTTGTGCCTGCATGCCACCCTCTACTCACATACAAATAAAAGGCATATAAAGAAAGCAAACTTTTCAAAGTCATGTTGATCAAGTCATTCATGCAGGTTATTGGAATCGATTTGTTATCTCAATCTTTGTTACCAGCCATTGTTGAGCTTGCTGAGGATAGGCATTGGAGGGTTCGGCTTGCAATAATAGAGTATATACCCTTATTGGCAAGTCAATTGGGGGTTGGGTTTTTTGACGACAAGCTTGGTGCTCTTTGCATGCAGTGGTTACAGGACAAGGTTTGTGGGCTCCACTTCCTTTCTAGTTTGAGCGTATTTTAGGGAATCACTTATTCCACATGACCGTTGTTAACCTTCTTATTGTTTGTCACAGGTTCATTCAATCCGTGAGGCAGCTGCTAACAACTTGAAGCGCCTTGCAGAAGAATTTGGTCCTGAGTGGGCTATGCAGCACATAATTCCACAGGTTCATCTGTTGGCTTGGATTATTATTTTAGCATAGTACACCAACATGTCTCAATATGAATGTGTTTGTGTGTGTGTGTGTGTGTGCGCACGCGCGTTTGTGTCTTTATATTCTATTTGAAGTTCCTATACACTTTATAATTTGATTTGGATACATTTCATTGCTTACAATTTGATGAAAATTTAGAAAATTACATAAACCATATTATGGATGAAGAAAGAACCTTGGGCTGGATCTGGATAGAATGTAGCTTGTGAGTGATGTATGACTGACTTACTGAGAAGCTGATAGATCTTAAGAGTTCTTTTGTGCTGGATTGTCATTTTTGCAGTTTTTTCTATTTATTAGTTTGGATATATGTTCTATGAGATAAATTTTTTGAGCTTACTTGGAGAATTATATTCAACTAACCAATTCTTTGATGTTATGAATTCACTTTTGTCAAACATATTTTTGAAAAAAGGAAATTGCTTGAAAATGGCTTTGAGGTTCTTAAGCATGGTGTCTCTAACAAGATTAATGCTTGAATATTTTGAGGTGTCAAATGATTGAGTGTCAATTGGAAGCAGTGATGGGGACACGGTGTTGCTCGTCTAGATTGAGATCTAAGAAGCTTGTATTTGTGTTAGCTTGTTATAGTTTAAGCATACCAGTTCCTGCAAAAACAGTACTGGAACAATGGAATTATATGTTGTCCTAGTATTTGATTAAATATGAAGTCATACAAAATATCACTAGTCATGAGCATAGGAAGTTCACCTTTGGGTTATAGCGAGAAGTAGTAATGTAGATTATATGGTCCCCCTGTGGCGCCCCCCTTGGGTAGGTTCTAAGATGCATATTGAAATATCTGCTTTTGATCTACTGTACTATTACTTTTTCTTCTGTTCTCGTGAATGCTACTTTACATGTATCAGTATGGGCGTGTATGGAACAGGTTTTGGAGATGATTAACAATCCACACTATTTGTATCGGATGACCATTCTTCATGCTATCTCTCTGCTTGCTCCTGTAATGGGCTCTGAAACCACTTGTTCAAAATTGTTGCCTGTTATTGTTGCTTCATCAAAAGACAGGTATTTTAATTCTTTAAGCGTGGTTATGCTACAGGAAAAGGTTCAATATAATTAGCTTCTTAACTGCTGCCTGTTTGCTCCCATGTAGAGTGCCCAACATTAAGTTCAATGTGGCAAAGGTCTTGGAGTCCATTTTTCCCATTGTTGATCAATCTGTAAGCAACTCATACTTATACTGTATATTATTATAAACATTTCTTGTGTTTTCTGTCCTCTCTTCCCCTCTTTGCTTATTTTTCTACCACTCTTATTCTGTGAACATCATTTTCATTCAGATTGTGGAAAAGACAATCCGTCCATGTCTTGTTGAGCTCACCGAGGATCCTGATGTTGATGTAAGATTTTTTTCCAATCAAGCACTTCTGGCAATTGATCATGTCATGATGTCTAGCTAGTCAGGAATCTTTAACACGCATTCAGATTGAAGACTTCTGTAGGGATGCTAATATTTCCACCTATCAGAATACTTGAATTCTGCTTAGTGCTTCTCAGTAGTAGGGAAATGGTTTTTTGTGAGTGACATCTTATTCAGACGATTGATGTGATTTTGTTCCATTGTATACTAGTTTCCCGAAATTTATCTTGATTGTAATCATTGTATCTTGTCAACATAGAGAAATTGAAAAGCTGATGGCCCAACAATCAACTTGAAAGAAAAGCCATTGGATAATGTCAGAAATACACTTTCTATCACAATCTTTTTAATATTCTTTTTTATTGGGTTATATCACATTAAAACACATTTAATTTTGATTAATGTGTAATTAATTCGATTAGTGTGTAATTAATTTGATTAGTGTATAATTAAGTTTGAATGTATTAGTGTATGATGTGATTTAATAGAAGAATGTGTTGAAAAGAGTATGATAGAGAGTGAGTTCTTAGCATTTCTCAAAATCATATCCTAATGGGACACATGGTATGAAATAGGTTGTAGTGCTATTTGCATATTTTTTTATGGATATCATTTACACACTTAGTGATTTATGTGTAAATAATTAATAACATGTAATATGTGATGATTGAAAATATTAATTGATGTGTAAATAACTTGTAATTAACATGTAAATAACTAATGATTGATGTGTAGTATATGAAATTAATTAGTAGTTATTTATACATTGATTAATGTCTCAGTTATCACACGATAGACAATTATTATTAATTATGTACATGTGAATTACCGAGTATGTAAATGATGTGCGAAAAAAAGTGCGCAAGTAGACTTTTCCCAGACATAGGAGCAATGAAGACTACGGGCTCGTGCATGGTTAACGGTTATGCATCAAGAGTTGGCTGAACTGGCTCTATGAGTGAATGCGTCACAACTGCAAACATCCAAGAACTATGAATATAAATATACAAAATGGATATGATACAACATTGATATATAGATATAGCAAATTATAAAAATATCATGACATGATATGGTTAAGGTGTAACATATAAAATTTATTATTAACTTGAAAACACAAATCCTAGGTTAAAGACATAAATATTTTATAAGTCAATATTAATTATAGTAGACAATGAAATATTACCTTTTATTTAATCATTAAAATATTTCACTCATAATGATACAAAAATTCAAAAAATAATTAAAAGATGTACGTTAGAAGTATTTGAAACTATCTAAGAAGTATCTGATATGATATGTGTTTGACACTTCGCATGAGTATGACAACTATTTTTAAGTATTGTAACTTCTTAGGTAAACACAAGCTAGAGGAACACTGCATACCTCCACAACATGAACGAAGGGGAAATCCAAAAGAACAGTACTTGCTATAGAAGGAAGTGAGATATTTTTAATTTCTTTTGAACTCATTATGTCTATTGTTTTGGCATTGACCATGTTAGATTGTTATCACTTAGTTTAAGGATTTATTATCTATTGTTTGTGTTCTGTCCCAAACTTTTGAGAGATATTAAACTTCTTAAGATATGATTCTCCTACCAGTAGCAACTCCTTTGAGTGTTGGAATATGAGGGTTGAATATCTACAAAGATACTTTAACGCTCAAGTAAGTTAGGGTTGTAATGGGTGAGATCACAAGGAGAAGATACTTACTATGAAGCTACAATGCCCTATTTATATAAGGAAGAGTTACATAGGTGCCATCAGGCATAAAAAGCAAATGGGTCATTTTGGCTGGGGGGAAGGAAACTTCTCAACACCTTCTTAGCCAAAAGTTGATTCCTCTCTGTGTCCCTAAAGAGGGGACATTCCTTTTGTCCCTTATGGAAGGTCATTGTTGACCCTACTAGTGGGCCCAGTGAGGGCCTAAATCACAGTATAGAAATGCCTCCAGGTTGGTGCTTTGATAAGAATCAAAGTGTTGAGCTCCGATCTCATGGGTTTTGGGCTAGAGGCTACCTATTGACCTCACTCCCTGTGGTGCCTACAAAGTTAGGATAGCTTCGAGCGACCACGGAGTACGGAGGTTTGCCTTCACGTCCCTTTGAGGCTTAGCCTTTTGGTGTTCAATGAGTTTTGAGTTTGCAGTCGTGTTGGTTCGTTTCGGTGTCCATCTGAATTCCATTATCCAATAATGCCCTTAGGAGGGTGTCATTTAGTTTGTCCCGAAATGTTATACTCTCTATATGGCTGTCCTTTCGCTTGAGTTGTAGTAGCTTTTTCACCACATAGTGAGCCAGGAATGACGAGCATGTGGCAGGCGTCCGGTTTTCACGCTTCATCATCATTTCAAATTTAAAGCGCCCTTCCCAAGATGTCCCTAGTTTAAAGTGGCGGTTATGCTTGGGTTTTTCTTATAAATAGGAATTGAGGGGGAGTAGTTTCCACTCTTCTGCATATTCTTAGTCTCAAACTCTAGAAACTAAAGGCTCTAGAAATCCAAAGTCCGTCAAGCTTTTCCTCTCACCTGTGTTTTCTATTGTGCTTGTTGCCCCATTTCGACAATGTCATTGCGTTTAGAGGCTCTTCTATGTTCGTGTCTATTTTCATATTCCTATTTTCTAGGTACTCCACTCACCTCTCCTTTCTTTTCATTTTCTGTTTGTGGCCATGGTGAGGGAAATGGGAAGTGATGGAGAGTGAGAGACATCTTTAGAGATTTTGGAGCAGCCCCCTCCCTCGTCGTGTAACACCCTCGATAACATGTTAGACTTGTATGTGGTTACAGAGGTAGCCTAATATTTGTTTAACATATTTGTGAAGTTTTGTGACAAACTGGGTTAGTTTAGGCACTTTACTATAATACAGAATGTGAAAAGTGACTTAAAATGACTCAGATATTAGCTTTAAAGGCTAAGTTAAGGGAAACAATAATGAATAATTTGTTTCTAGGTCACAAATGAGCTAAATATAAGGTAGTTAAAGTTTCAAAATAAGTTAAGTTAGTTTGGTATTTTTAAGTATACTTGTTATGTGTTTTAATACCGAATTGACTCATAACAGATATGAAAAAATGTGAAAATGGTGAAATAAGAAATTAGATGAATCCTAGGATTTATTCTAAAGTTGTTGGAAGTTAGGAAACTTGAATATGTGAGATTAAAGTATTCCTATGAGATATAATGTTTCAGCAAATATCTTAACCCACCCATGAGTCACCATTCTCATCCCTTTTATTTGACATTTTGCCTTGTTTCTCTTTTCTCTCACGTCTCTTACAGCAAAAACAGTAGTAGAAAACGAGAAAGAAGAGAGGAAAGAAGAAAAGGAAAAGAAGGAGAAAAGAAAGGAGGAAAAGAGAAGGATCAAAGGTAAGGCCAAAGTTTGAGCTTCATCTCCAAGAGGTAGGGGTGTTTGTTCTTCATCTTCTACCCTTTTGTTTTCTCTCCATGCTTTTTGTCTGCATATTAAGTTTTAAGGTCAATTTTCTAGGTTTTCCATGGATTAAATTGGAGAAACGTGTTGAGAATCCATTTTTGGGTTTAAGTTGGAGATAGTCTAGGCATAGGGGATGGTTTGAACCTTAGGAACATCCATGAATCTCTTTAGTATGGAAGATGATAAATAGGTATTTGAGTTTGTGGTTCTTAGTATGGAAGATGATAAATAGGTATTTGAGTTTGTGGTTCTTAGTCATAAATCCATGCTAGATAAGTTGGAAGTTTGTTTAAGGGTTGATATATGTTTAAAGACCTTAGTTGTGGTTAGAAAACATATAGAACCTTTGTTTGATGATTGGTTCCATGGTTGAGAACCAATAGCATAGGGAAGAGGTGAGTTTCCCTATTTTTCTGGTGCAACGCGCACCAGATAACCAGTTAGGCATAAGCATAATCGGTTAGTAGGCTTCCTTTTTAGGCTCTGTTTGAAGCAAATAATCGGTTATGAGAATGCCATAACCAATTATTTGGCTTGTGATAGAGAGTTATTTTACGTTATAACCGGTTAGCCAAGTTTGCTAACCGATTATTTTCGTGTTTAGAAAACATAAATAGAGGGCCATAACCGATTATCAGAGGAGGATAACCGGTTATGGGCTAGGCAAAAACATAAGTTTAGGGGTTCTAACTATTTTTCCTAAGGGGTAACTGGTTAGTAACCTTTGTAAAATAGAGTTTTACACCCTTAGAGTTAAGATTGACCTTAGTTAGACTATGTTTGGGTTGTTAGTGATCCAAATGAGTTGGTCTATGGAAGTTAAGAGCCCTAGGTGTTTTAGTTTTTTTCTTAATAAGGCAATATTAAACTAGTTGTCCTTTTTGGGTAAAGTTGAGTTTGAGTGGTCAAGAAGACCTTATAATATGTTAGTGTAGTATGAGTTGAGACACTAATCGAGGGTTTTCCTAAAGGGAAGGATTACCTTAGCGTATAAGGGAAAGGAGGAAACCTTTGTGCATCCATTAGATATGGATTGCCATGGTAGGATGTCTAGTTTCTTGAGCAACATAGTGTTGCTTTAGATATCACTAGTATGTGATAAGGTGGGATTCTAAATACAAGTATACTAAGTTTGTTTGGCAATAGTTGAGTGTCACAGTGCATGAAGTGCTCTCATAGAGATGAGGTAGAGCTAGTAATGCAAGGATAAGCTTAGTATAGAGTTAATGTGGTGTTTATGTAAGAGTTAGACATAACTCCACATTTCACATATACACTTGATATTCCTAATAGTGTTAGGTAGTGAAAAAGTCCACTCAGTATAAGGTAGGTTAATGAGGTAACGTATTCCCTCTCTACCAGGTAGGTTAAAGAGGTAACAAATTCCCTCCCTTGCTAGAGGAATAGTTAAGTTTCATGGCATTGCATTTACACTATCATTCAATTTTTGTGAGCATAATCACACATAACATCTCATTGCATTTCTTGGTAGTTATTTTTATTTGTGAATGGTGTTTCTTTTGTGCTTGTGTTGTCTTGTTCAATGATGTTTTACAATTATATGGGCGGTTGCTCAATATCATTGATTCTTCTTTTGTGGATTTTTTATTCTTTTTTAATATTGCATCTACTAGTATTGGAATACTTTTACTGAGAATTATAATTTCTCACCCCGTGTGTTACCATGTAAATCTAGGTGAAAGCTCCTCAAAAGAAAAGAAGAAGAAGTATGAAGATCAGTGTAGTTTTAATACTGTGGTGAACAAAGCTTGTATAATTTATTATATTTGCTTTGAGTTTTGTAAAAGTTGTATGTATATTACTTTGCTTTTGAGGCTTGATGTAATTATATGTATAACCTCGTTAGTTTTGACTCTCCATAATTATTTATTTTAAATGTTATGAGTTAGTTTGATGTTTAAGTTAGTAGTATCATAGCTAATAATATATACAAAGGTATCCGGTATTAGGATGTTACACTTGTATCATGCTTAGCAAGGAAAAGTCCTTAGGGTCGTTCTTGCCCTTGAGGTACGGAGGTAGCCTTCCACCATGGGGTTTCGCACTCGTGGCATGGAGTGGCTGGAGGATAGGCTTAGAAACATCGTTCTTAGGTATTTGCCGATTTCTAAAATGATAAGGAATCTGCACCAACACCAAGGGTCTAGTTGTAGCGATTTTGATAAGTCTTCTACCTCTGTAGGTTTTGTACTTCACGGGGAAGTTGAGATCATGGTCAAGTTGAGGCTCACTCCCTATAAGTAGCGGAAGAGGTTTCCCCCACCCCCAAATGCAGAGAATTACTAGTGGGTTCACTATAAGCCTTTATGGACACACACTTGGTTCGACTTCCGAGATCAAGTTATCCATCTCCAAACCTACATGAACTTGACTCAGTACAGGACTAAAAGGCAGTTTCACAGTGCTTCCCTACAACAAAGATGATAGGATTTGCCTACAACGGATGTTCGGGGACCATTATGTACATATACGAGACCTTGTTCACGAGTTTCTTGATCCAATTTCCATTCTTTGCCTTTCAGATTGTTGTCCTTAACACTCTCTAGGGTGCTCCATCTCAGCTTCATCCAAATGCGTGGGCGTTCATTCGTTCATTTGAGATCATCTGTGACCATTATGAGCTTCCTCTCTCAACGAATGTCTTTTTCTATATGTTTTCTGTTCTTTCAAAGACAGATATTGAAAAGTCCTCTTGGATCACCATCCGGAGCCACACACATCACAAGTGCTTCGAACCCTTCGATGAGTCTTACAAGTTGTTCTTCAAAGTGAAGCATTTCAGAGCTCTCCTTTTCTATTTGGACAGGAACTTCAAGCCCTAGATCCACTTCTATTGGAATCAACACTTTCATAGTAAGAGGCAAGTTGCTATGAAGTGGTTGGAGATGTTGGAGATAAGCAGGAGGCGTTCAAAATCCTTAAAGCACTAACCAAGTGTGAAAGCTTCGAGTGCAAACAACTTATTTCTTTGGATTCTAACGAAGTCACAGCCTTTCTCGGTGTGCATCATGCTCATGGGACTTAGCTACTTTATTCTTTGTTTTTCTCTTTGTTTTTTTTCTTTTATTATACTTGTTGTCTCTGATGTTGGTTTTTGTTTGTTTTGTAGATTGTATGGCTCCTCCTAGTGGAATGGCCAAGTCGAGGCAGTTGCTGAAGGAGTTCAGTATTGACTCAGAGGCCACCAGGTCAGATTTCGGAGTCCGTGAACCGGATGTCCAACAAGGGAGTCAAGGTTCTCCTAGACTTGAGGTTGCTTCAAGCACTCAATGAGTGTCCTATCATGCCCCTCAGCCCCCGCCTACAAAAGGAAGCAAGTTTCGACAGCGGATAAGGGTCATCTTAAGAAGAAAACCACCTTAGTTGCCACCTCGCTACTGCGCCCTTTATTCTTGAGACTGTAGGCAGTGAGAGTGCCATCATAGATTTGACCATGGGAAGGGACAATGCCGAGCCTACTATATAGGATAGGTTATTTGACATCCGGGGCCATGTTGACAAGTACTTTAGGATGGAGGGAGACACGGTCGCTTTGGTGGGCTATTCCCCTACTGACCTTTTTTAGAGAGCTCAGAGGTCGTCCTTGCAACTGGCGAGCATCATCCGATATCTGGAGACTTCAGCCCCATATGCAAACCCTTTTATCCTCAAAGCTGGCCTTTGGACTTCAGCGAATCAAGTTAAAGCTTTGGAGGCTAAAAAGGTGAGGCTGGTCAAGGACCTTAAGGACGCCAAGAAAGAACTTAAGCTGGCAGATCAAAAGGTATTAGACGAGGGTACTAAGGTTGAGGGCTATAAAAATGAGCTCAAAGTCTTTTAAGCCAAGGCAAAGTAGTCCAAAGTTAAGGCCTAGGAAGCTAACGAGATACGACCTAAGTTGGAGGTTGCAGAGAAGAAGGTTGAAGAGCTTAAAGAAAGGTTATTGATTTTGAGGCGACCAAGTCAGCTTAGGCAGTGGAGAAGAAGGAATTGATCAAAGAATGGGATAACTCCACTCAAGAGGCCTTTAATAACACCTTGGCCCAGGTGTCCATGCTATACCTTTTAATCCCAAATTCAAAGGAACTAATTACCTTATGGAGGTGATTGATGTAAGATCGTGAACCCTGATGCACTTAGAGAAAAAGAGAATGTCAATGCCAAGGTTACAGAGGTTTAAACGAATAATGATGCTAAAATTGTTGACAATGAAGCCTAATCTTCTACCCCCTTGAACATTTTTCTTTCCTTTTGAAAGGCATGGCTCCTTGTCAAGGGCCCTTTTTATTTTAGATTTGTAAAACTAATTGGCCATTCACGGTCCTTAACTTTTACTTTGCTATTTGAACTTAGTTATTCTACTTGACATTCTTTTATAGTCTTAACTTTTCTATTTATTTGTTCTAGGATTGCTTTAGGGATTTAATGTCCCTTTAGCAGTGAGCTTAAGTGGGGGTCTGAGATTCTCTCACTTAGCTTTTGAGCATAAGTTGGGATATAAGATCCTTTAACTTAGTTTTATTTAAGATTGTTTTAGGGATCTAATGTTCCTTTAGTAGTGAACTTAAGTGGGGATCCGAGATCTTCTCACTTAGCTTTTGAGCATAAGTTAGGATTTGAGATCATCTAACTTAGCTTTTTCTAGGATTATTTTATGGATCCAATATCCTTTTCGTAGTGAGCTTAAGTAGAGATCCAAGATCCTCTCACTTAGCTTTTGAGCATAATTTGGGGTCCGAGATCGTCTAACTTACCTTTTTTCTAGGATTGCTTTAGGGATCCAACTTCCCTTTAACAGTGAGCTTAAGTGGGCATCCGAGATCCTCTCACTTAGCTTTTGAGCATAAGTTGAGATCTGAGATCCTCTAACTTAGCTTTTACAATAGTGAGCTTAAGTAGGGACATGAGATCCTCTCACTTAGATTTTACTATAGTTGCTTTAAGGATCCAACGCTCTTTTAGCATTTAATAGCCTATGTACTTTGGCTTATTAGCAGTTTGCGCTTACTCAGGAATGACTGCCTTTATTTATGAGGGACTAAATGTTTTCATAATGACCCAGCGGTTTCCAAAGTTATTCCCCAACTACTTTCTGTGTCTTTGTCCAATCACAGGGCAAGGCCTTTTAAGGTAGCCTTTAATGCGCTTTAAGTTACTTTCGAGGGACCAATCAGAAGGTTACTTCCTTCCTATAAATGGAGAACATCTAGAGTGGCGTTGCTATCCACATGTTTCCCTCTTGTCAACCATGTTGGAGTTTTTGTTCTTCCTTAAAAATGGTCCCCTTTTCCCTTATAAGTGTGTGATGAGAACTTCATCTTTCTTGATGGATATCTTCCTTTTCTTTCCAAAGTTTTTGAAAATGTTTCTCCTTTATCTGGGTGTCTTATTGATAGAAGCTTTTCTCCCCAAGTGTAATGATTTAGTGAGGACCAAGAACTACTCGACATCTCTTGGTCACCATGCCTCTGATCGGCAGAAGCCTTGACTCCTAAGCGTACACAGTAGGGGAACGAAATCCTACTCTTTTTGGGAAGACCAACAACTTTGATGTAGTTCCTGCGAGGCATGGAGAGGTCGCAACACTCCCTCTTCTACTACTCCCAGGCTGTTTCCAAACATATGAGGATACCTTGGGTGCATAGAGGGGTGAAGCCTTCTCCTCATATTGACTAGTAGGGAAAAGAAATTTGCTCGCATCTTGAAGAACCTTTGAAGTGGTCCTGCCTAGTGCTTGATCATCATCATCATCATCATCATGTTAGGCAACCTTCTTCGCTATCTTTGTGCTAGCATCCTTGTGTAGGAGTGGCTTTTAGGTCCTCCTTGTAAAATTGATGATGTTTGGAATGTGAAATAAAATTTCATGTTTTTGTGAACTCTTGTATCGCATTCTTTCTCTTATTGTTTCCTTTTCATTTAGCCGAGATCTGAGTTTTTTAATTTTCAGGCGCTTTTTGATATTTAGGAGGATCTAATGTCCTCTTGACGTAAAGAGATAACTATAGTACTGAGATTCTTGAACTCAATTTTGTGTGTTTGTTTTAGGGATCCAATGTCCCTTTAGCAAAATGCGAACCAAGAACCGTCATTCGTCCCTTTGACCTCGGAGCTCAAGTTGGGATCTTGGATCCACTAACTTATCCGTTATCTATTTGCTTTAGAGATCTATCATCCCTTTAGCAATTTAACTCAGCTCCCACACGTTTGCTTCAGGGATTCAGAGTCCTCTTAGCAAGCTCATAGCGGTGTATTGGGGAGAACAACTAAGTAATTTCAACTGAATGTGCCTCATTCTCATTAACCTATTTCTTTTTCTTTACAATAAGCACATACTTTTTCAAAAAGAAAGGAACACTCAAGGCCTTTAACTATAATACTTGTGCATATTGGTGGCATGCTAAGACCTCGGTAACTTTCTTCCAGAGGGGTCAGTAATCTTATAAGCAACTTTCTCCAACACTTCAGTAATTTTGTAGAGGCCTTCTTAATTGGTAGATAGCTTGCCGTCTTTTGAGTTTCGTCCCCCGATGGCTATTTTCCTCAAAATGAGGTCTCTGACTTTAAAACTTCGGGGGGAAACCTTTTTGTTATACCTCTGGGTGGTTCGTAGTTTAAAAGCAACTTCTTTGATGTGAGCCAAGTCATGTTGTTCCTGAGCGAGATCAAGCTCTTCATGCAAGAGCCTGTAGTTGAGCTCTTGGGAGAAGTTCTCACATCTCTTGCTCGGTTCACTAATTTCTGCTAGGATTATGACTTCACAACCATAGGTCAGTTTGAACAGGGTTTCCCTAGTTGCTGAATAGGGGGGTTGTTTTGTAGGCCCACAATATGTAACCCGGCTGGTTGGCCTATTCTCCCTTTGCATCTTCAAGCTTTCTCATTAGACCTCGGAGGATAACCTTGTTGGCAGCTTCTGCTTACCCATTGGCCTAGGGTTATTTGACCGAGATGAAGTACTGTTTAATCTTAAGATCAGAGCAGGATTCTCTAAATCTTTTATCAATGAACTGCATCCCGTTATCTGTCAGGATTGACTCTAGGATTCTGAAGCGGCAGATAATGTTTTTCTTAAGGAATTTCTTCACTCTCTCAACTGTGATGGTGGCCAAGGATTCAGTCTCAATCCACTTGGTGAAATAATCTACTGATACTACCAAGTACTTTAGTTGGTCTGGGGCCTACGAAAAAGACCCTAAGAGGTTGAGGCCTCATTTGTAAAAAAGCCAAGGCACTGATATAGTGGAGAGTTCGTCTAGGGGTGCAGACTTGATGTCGAAAAACTTCTAGAATTTATCGTAGTTTTGCAAGTAACTCATTGCATTTGATCCCGTAGTTAGCCAAAAGTATTTTGCTCTTAGGGCTTTCTTCGCTAGGGCTCTCCCCCAAGTGTTGGCCTCAAAACTCTTCATGTATCTCAACGAGGACGTACTGGGCTTCATCTGGAGCTACATTTTAATAATGAGGTAGAGAAGTTGCGACGGTAAAGGTGTTCTCCCATTAGGACGTACCAAACTAAGGTCTGAACTATCTTTTTGGCTGCCTTAAGGTCTTAGGGGAGCGCACCATCTCAGAGGTATTCCACCATGGGCTTCATCTAACTATCCTCCTCGTTCACTAACATCACTGTCTCTAGCCCAGCAATGCTTGGAGTATAGAGGGTTTCTTGGATGACGGATCAGTTGTTCCCGGGGCTTTTGTATTGGCCAGTTTGGATAAGACATCCACCTTGGAATTCTTCTCTAGGAGTATATGATCTATCTTTACCTCGGAGAACCCTTCTATAAGCTTCTTGACTTTGGTTAGATATCTCTGCAGTTGTGGGTCTTTGGTTTGGTAATCACCAAAGACTTTGGAGGTTACTAGTTATGAGTCATTGCATAACCTTACTCTATTTGCACCAAGATCTCTTGCCATAAGGAGTCCAGCGATCAATGCCTCATATTTGGACTGATTGTTTGATGTTGGGAACTCAAACTTGAGGGATTGCTTGACTGTGACCCTGTTGGTATTTTCTAGCATAATTTTAGCTTTGTTACCCTTCAAATTTAACACTCAATCGACATAGATGATCCATTCGATTATTTCATCCAACATTGGGTAATTAGTGAATTTGGCTACAAAGTTAAATAAGGCTTGAGCCTTTATTGCTTGCTAGGGTTCATACCCTATGCCAAACTCAAAGAGCTCCACGAATCACATAATCATTCTCCCTGCGAGGTCGAGCCTATACAACACCTGCTTTGTTAGCTGAATCATTCTCACTCTCATGGGATGTCATTGAAAGTACTAGCTAGTAAAGATGCCTTGCTGACACTAGGAGGGAGAAAACCAGCTTTTCTATTCTCTGGTATCGGAGTTTGGGCCCCTGGAATACTTTACTGATAAAATAGAAAAGTTTTTACCCGTCCTTTGTTTCCCTTACTAGTACCGAGCTCACTGCCTCTTTCGTGACTGAAAGATAAAGGTAAAGCTTTTCCTTTTCATCTGGCCTGGTGACGATAGGGGGAGTGGAAAGTGCTTGCTTCAAGCTTTGGAAAGCTTCTTCACATTCTGGGGTCCACACGAAGTCTTTTACTTTCTGTAAGAGTTTTAAAAAAATGGTAAAGCTCTCTATACGGACTTGGGAACAAATCTAGTGAGAGTAACGATCCAACTTGTCAACTGTTGGATTTCTTTAATGGAGCTAGGGATTTTAATAGCTATGATGGCTTGGAATTTATCTTGGTTTACTTTAATCCCTCTGTGGGATAACATAAATCCCAGAAACTTTGCCCTCTTAGACTCCAAAAGCGCACTTCTCTAGGTTCAACCTCATGTTGTGCTTTCAAAGCTGCATGAACACTTCTGCGAGGTCGGAGACATGTTCCCCGGAGGTCGGGGTCTTTACTATCATGTCATCGATGTAGACTTCCAACACCTTGCCAATATGGTCCTCAAAGACCTTGTTCATCATCCTTTGATAAGTAGCTCCTACATTCTTTGACCCAAAAGGCATTACTCTATAGAAGTAGCTTGCTATTTTTGTTATGAAGGCCATTTTTTGCTCATCCATGGGATGCATAGGGATTTGGTTATACCCTAAGTATGCTTCCATAAAGGACGAGTACTTATCACCAGACAAGCCATCCCCCACCTTGTCAATGTTAGGTAACGGGTAAAGGTCCTTTGGGCAGACTTTATTGAGGTCTGTATAGTCCACACACATACGTCATTTCCCAGAGGACTTCCTTACTAGGACCACATTACAGAGCCAAGTGGTGTACGGTACTTCCCTGATGAACTCAATATTCAAGAGCTCCTTAACTTGTTCTTCGATTACCTTCTGGTGCTTTGGCCCTACTTTACTTTTCCTTTGACACACTGGTTTGGCATTTAAGAAGACTGATAACTAGTGGCAAATGAAAATAGGGTCTAGGCCAAGCATATTTGTTGTTATCCAAGCAAAAAGGACCATGTTGTTTTTCAAAAATGCCTTCGGTTTTGACTTTTTTCCTTTCTGCATGCAGGCTCCGATTTTAGTGGTTTGTTCTGGATGAGGTCCGACTTGAACTTCTATCAACTGGCCATTTGACTATGGTCTTTTCTCATTTGCTTTTGAACAGATGTCCAACTCCGTTATCATCACAAATTGTTGAAATATTTTTAGATTCATTGTCCATTTTCATTCCCCTGATTCTATGTGTAAATATGTCGAGATTCATTCCCATTAATTAGGACCTTATGTTTAGCATGTAGTTTAGTCATGTAATTAAGTGTGTATTTAATTTCTTTCTTTTTCAATTCTTCTCACCTATGTATATAATACACAGATCATGATGTATAAGAATATAACAGTTTTTTCTACTAAGATTTGAGTGCTTTCTTTCTACATGGTATCAGAGAGCTTCGACTTTTTTTTTTCCATCTTCTGTTGTGTGTCTACCTTAATTACTGAACTTACTCTAAAAAAAACTGGCCTTCATTGTCAGATTTCGAGCTCTTCTAACCTCAATAACCATAAGGGTGTTCCATCATACCTCTGACTGGTCAGACCCAAAAGACCCGCCACCACTTGCTTCCCCACGTGTTGCCACATGCCACCTTACTTTGTTGTTACCGTCGCCACGAGCTAGTGTGTGAGAGCATGTGAAGCACCTGCTGACCACCTTGCTCACCCAAATCTAATCGAAAAACCCCCTGGGTACTCCTAGAACTCAGGCAACCTGACTTCCCACCATGTCCGAAACCCAACTCAGACGTGCCTCTGCTTCTGGTCATGTCTTAACCCATTCTAATAACCTGAAACTCCAAATTTCCATTGAGAAATTGAATGGGAGAAATTTTATGGAATGGTTCCAATCTGTTAAGATTTTTTTGATGAGTAGAGGCAAGTTTAAATATGTTAATGGGACTCCTAAGGAACTTCCCAAGGATGATAAGGCTTATGAGATATGGGAGGTTGAAAATGCTACTATCATGTCTTAGCTCCGCCACTCTATCCTTAAGACATTAGCAGAACTCATCTCCTCCTTCCCACAGCCATTGATATATGGGAGGCAGTTTAAAAAACCTACTCAAAAAAAGGTTTTACATCTCAGATTTTTCAGATTAAGAGGGAAGTCCTCAAGACAAAGTAGGGATCTTCCACAGTTATGGAATATTACAACAAATTGAGTGGGCTATTTGTTGAAATGGATATGTATCAAAATATGGAGATGGAGTAAGCTGCAAATACAAAAAAACTACGAGACATGTGGGAGAAAAAGAGGGTTTTCAGTTTCTAATTGGTCTTAATTCTGAATTTGAACAAGTATGTGATCATGTCTTGTGTAGAGAGTTATTCCCTGACCTAGTGATAGTAAATTCTTGGTCCTTTCATAAGATAAAAAAAAAAATTTGACCAAAAACTTATTAGCCCATTTACTTATCGCAAGTGCACGGGTCATTCAAGTAATACAGATACAGAGTAAGAGATCGCTCCCACAAGGATGAAATTGGTTTTCTAATACTAAATATCAACCAACAAGCTTAGCTATTTTTATTCAAGAACATATATAATAGAGGAAAGTGCAGTAAAACTAATCTAAAGACATAAAATCAATAAATGAAAGTAAAGATAATGGTTTAGAGATTTAAGAAATCCTTTTTCACCTCATACTTCAATTAATGATATGTAATTCTTATAAGCAACATTAATGAATAGTTAAGTTAGCTTAAGAATCTACTTTAGTTAAAAGCCTATGTCTGATGCAATCAACCATAACTTCATTTACCTAACTCACTATATTTCCATGAGAACTAGTGCAAACTCCACTCATTAAGATCTATTCTTAAACACCCACTACGCATTGCTAAGAGGTATATTTCTATCTCATTAGCGAATTAACTTATCTAAATCAATTGAATGAAATCGAATATGCATCAACTATACATATGATCTAAAATCTAAATTCCTATGTCTAGGTTCATCAGATTTCATCAAATCACTTAAAAGATGATCAAACAATCAAGAACATTAAGATCCATATGATTAAACAGAACCAAACATCAATATATACTCAAAGTACTACATAAACATCAATATTCATACAAGGATCCAAAGTAATCCCTAAATACAGCTTAGCTAATTATTGAACATGAAAATATACATAAAAAACAGTGCTCAAGAGATAAAGAAGAGAAGGGAAAGCATAGGAAGAAGGGAGAAAACTCATGGATATCATCTTTGAAGTTTGAATCTCCTTCTATAAAGAAGATGACCTCCAACCTTGGCTCCCCTAGCCTTCTCAGCCTCCAAAACGTGAATTCTAGCCGCAGCTTCTCTAAAACCTAAAAAAATCTCACCAAAAATTCTAATAAAATAGTATTTATAGGCGCAGAAAAAATAGGGGCCGTTGCGGCATTAAACACAATTAAGTTACAGACGTCGTAGCATTCAATTTTCAGCGTCGTAGCGCTCTAGATATTTAGGTCACCTACGCCGCGGTATTCACTTCCTTGTGCCGCAGCGTTTTGGCCTCGGGTCTTTATACTAATGCAGGGGATTCACTAACGCCGCGGCATTAACATGCCCATCTCACGGCTTTACTTGCTTGTCTGCAGAATTCTGTAGCAAATATCACTCCAGCGCTGCGGCATTCAATTCCTACGTCGCAGCGTTGCTTGCTGAGATACAAATTTGGCTTTCTCTTCCAACTTTGACTCAAATGCTCCATATATCATTTTGTTTGGAGCCCTTCCTATAATCAAGAAATCACCAAATCAATAACAAATACAAATTCACTCAATCTCTTATCAAATTAACACAATTTGCTCAATATCACATAGGAAGGTATCTAAATTAGAATATGACAAATATAAGCTTAAAACCTTCCAAATATGCATTATACACAAGAACTAAATACTCTTTTAAGCACATAAATAGGACACAGAATAACTATATTCTATGAAGTTATCACCTAGTTGAAGCTTTCTCCTTTGTTTGAGGAGTTGAGAGTCAGAAGGAGCTCTTGTGGAACAAGGAGTTTGTCATGAAAAACTCAGCCTTATTAAGCACTAAATCTGGTGGTGAGAATAAGAAGGGAAACGACAAGAGGTGGTGTGACTATTGCAATTAACCACGTCACACTAGAGAAACTTACTAGAGGTTGAATGGTAAACATGCAAGTCTGAAAAATATGAAATATGGTGGTATGTAGGTAGCAGCACAGAATCCAGGAGAATATGGAATACCATCATTTAGCAAGGAACAACTAGAGTAATTGTATGGTCTCTTAAGTCAGTCTAAACTTAATCTCATCTCTTCCCCTACTTGTTCCCTTACACAGAAAGGCAATCCCATAGCTCTTACTTCTTAGTCCTCACATGACCTTTGGGTTGTTGATTCTGGGGGTAGTGATCATATGACTAGCCAGTCACACTTATTTCTTTCATATACTCCTTGTCTGAGTAATCTTAATGTTCGTATTGCAAATGGATCTTTGCCTCCTGTTGCAAGGAAATGTTCTATTGTCATTTCTGAACATCTGACCCTGCATTCTATTTTACATGTTCTTAACTTATCTTGTAATCTAATGTCCATTAGAAAACTCACTACAGATTCTAATTGTACTGTTGTTTTTGGGCCATCCTTGTGTAAATTTTAGGATATGCACTTAGGGAAGATGATTGGCAGTGCTAGAGAAATGGATGGACTCTATTACCTTGAAGGCAGTATATAAATTCCCTGGAAAAATAAAATTATTGAATAACTAACCAATTATTTGAATAAGGCTTATATTATCCAAATAAACAAGTTGTTGTAGTAAATTATTCGAATAACTAATAGGTTATTTGAATAAAGGCTTTTGTTGAGCAAAAAATAAAGGAGGAAATAAGTTACCTTATTTGAATAAAATTTCTTTTATTCGAATAAATAGGCTGCTGAGTGCATATATACGTTGTGAAAGAATGAGTTATTTGAATAAGCAAATCGTTATTCGAATAAATAGCTAAAAAATATCATAGTTAGCTGTGTTAGCACATGAGTTATTCGAATAAGGCTATTGTTATTCGAATAAAGTGACCAATATTAGAATAAATGGGAGACACATTCCAATGTAATAAAGAAAGAAAGCTTAGTTTTCATTTAGTTTATTCAACTGGGTTTTTGTTATTTGGTCTAGAATTTCCATGTTTCTAGTGGAACTAAATGGATGAATGGTTCTAAATAAATGAATGAGGTAAGTTATCATCAATAGATGTCAAAGAAGAAAGACTCTTGGAAGAGTTGACTTGGAAGACTTGGAAGAAGATTTAAAATTTTGGAAAAACAATGAATTACAAGGAACAAGTGTCACATAATTGAAGAAATGAAGGAAGAAAGATTAAGAAAATTCACCTTGACAAGCAAAGAAGCATAGATGAGAAGAAGAACAAGTGTCCACACATTAAATAAAAATGATATTAGCTTATGAAATTATCATGGACATGTGTCAGTTTAGGGAAGTTCCTGAAATCATGGTAATGATTGCAATGATTAGTGGCAAGCATATCATGTTGCATAAAGAAAAATATAGAATGAAATGTAATGAAAGGAAGACAAGTGTCTAATGATAGGTGAAACTTAAGAAAACAACAGAAACATGTATTAAACAAGATGAAAAACTGATTAAAGATATGATTACGGGAAAGACATTTTTGTGAAGAGATGCTCCCTGTTTGACACCTAGCCACCCCAACATCATCACTTACATTGTCCTAATGTAAGATAAGCTTGAATTAGGCTCTATAAATACCTCACCTCTCCTCTAAATATGTCACAAGCAAACTCACTCAACTCACCAAAATCAAAAGCTCTACTTTTATCATCTTCAACTTCACCATCTTCGACCTCCCTATCACCAATCCAAATTTTGTAAAATAAGTAGGGGATTGTGAAAATACCATTCTTTCTTCTTTATTTCTTCTAGCCATACCTCATACTCCATCCCTTTCAATCCATTTCCTTATGCTATGTTTTTGGATAATGAAACAATGACATTCTGGTTTCTGCAAATTGGTTTTCGAATGACTTAAACCTTGTTTAAAAATACTTTCAGAAGCTTATTTCTAACTGATTTATTCGAATAAGGTTTTTATTATTCGATTAAAGTTTAATAGAAAGCCTTAAAACTGAGTTTTTATGAAATCTATTCGAATAAGCTTTTCTTTACATGCTACAGAAAGTTAATTTTGAACACGAAACATTTCCATTATCCACTTTTATCATACTTTACTTTTTAAAATTATTTATTATTTAAAGTCTTATAAATTATTGTTTTGAATGATGAGCTATTCTTATGACTCTTTTTTTATTAAACTTTTATTTAACCAATTTTATTATGAACTATTCTTTATACTAATTATGTTAATTACTGATTTTTATTAAAAGAAAGTTCCCAATATGATTTTATGTGATTATTATGTTAAATATTTTTCTATAAAGAAGGTTCATCCCATAAATAAAAGTGAATTAATGTGCAAAACAGAAAAGAATTATTGCAGTCGTAATGAAAGTATTAAGGGACACCTCAATTAGAGATTATTATTGTGACTATGATGAGAGGATCAAGGGACATATTGGTCTAATTATTGTGACCATAATGAGTGGATCAAGGGATACTTTGGTCAAATTATTGTAACCATGATGAGAGGATTAAGGGATGATGAGAGGATTAAGGGACACCCTAATGAAGAGAAAAATGCACATTTGGTTGAGAGTATTGAAATGAGATGATAAAGAGATATTAATGATGATGTTTTTAAAGAAATATTAATAATGACAATTTTAAAAAGAGAGATGATGATTTACAACGAGATGATGAAAAGTTACTTACATTTTTAACATGAAAATTATTTATTATACTCTTCCAATTTCTTACAGAGATTTTTATTCCTTTATTTCAGATAATTATTCTTTTTATTACTATATTGAGATGCTCACTTTTTCTTTGAGTTACTTACTCATTTATTTTCGAGTTATTTATTTTTATCTTGAATTATTTACTCAATCTTCTTATGTTATTTACTCTCTCCAAATTTATTCGTTTATTTATCATTTTTGGACTCTCAGATATGGTCTTAAAAAGAAAGAATGATAATGAGTGGAATATGTATAATTATTTTTGTTCTTTCCTACTGACATTGTGTCTTACCCCTTTGTGGTATAATATTTTAGATAAGAACGACTAAAAGGGTTTTGGTATATTTTCGTATAGATCAACTCTATAGGTTGAAACTTGAAAATTATGTTAATATTTGTAAATAGTGGCACCTTAAGAAGGTTTTTGTAAGTCTTAATTTTTGAAAAATAGGTGTCTAACTTAAAAATGTTTGTATGTGTCAATTAATTCTAAAAAGGCGTAATCCCTCCAAACTATGTAAATTACTATTAATACAAGCTAATTGTAATGTTAGAAGATATTTGTAACTTGCTATTCTAATGAAAGTTAAAATACTATAATACTGTAATAAGAATAATAATAAAAATTAGAGTAGGACGTTACATAATGCACCCTTAGTAAGACAAACTCCAATATCAGGCAGTCTTATTTCCTTTTCTGAAAAAGATGAAGTTATGTTATGACATTATAGACTAGGTCATCAAAATTTCATGTACTTAAGCAAATTGCTACCTGCTCTTTTTAAGAATAAAAATATCTCATCTTTTCATTATTATATCTGTCAACTTGCTAAACATCATTGTACTATTTTTTCTCCTCAGCCTCACAAACAATCACACCCTTTTCCCCCTCATCCATAGTGATATTTGGGGGTCATCAAGAGTAAGAAATATTAATGGAGCAAGGTGGTTTCTTACCTTCATTGATGATCATACACGTGTTTGTTAGATGTACATCTTATAGGACAAATTTGAAACCTGTATGGTATTTCAAAGATTCTACCATATATGATAGAAATCCAATTTCACACCAAAATTCAGATTCTTAGAACTGACAATGGCAAAGAATATTTTCGCACCACTCTTAGCCACTTTCTCATGGAAAAGGGCATTGTGTATCAAACATCTTGTGTTGAATCACCTCAACAGAATGGTGTTGCAGAAAGAAAAGGCAGACATCTTTTAGAGGTCGCTTGTGTTATTATGTTTACTACTGGGGTGCCTAAACATTTTTGGGGAGAAGCTATTTTTACCTGTGTCCTACCTAATCAATAGAATGCCCTTAAGAGTCTACCAATTTAAAACAGCCATAAAAACTCTTATGGAAATTCATCCTCATGCTCAATTTTTCAGTAACCTACCTTCTAAAGTGTTTGGTTGTGTGGTCTTTACCCATATTAATAGCTCTCTCCAAGAGGAAAACTTGATCCTAAAGCTCGTAAATATGTCTTTCTAGGGTACTCGCCTACACAAAAAGGTTACAAATGTTTTGACCTCACTAAGAACAAAATCTATGTCAGTATGTATGTCATTTTCTTTGAAAATTAGTCATTTTCTCCTAAAACTTTACTTTAAAGGGAGACTCTTATAGATAAAGAAAATTTTTGGGAACCCAGTAATTCTGTGCCTAAGTCTAATATACCTTCATACTGTCCAGAATTTGACTCCTTACATCAAAATGCTGAACCCCTAGAATTTGATTCATTACTTAAAAATAATTTTGATATTCCTTCAAATACTGAACCTGTAGTGCCAGAAATGATGAACTCCAATGTAGGGGGAGATATACAACCTAAAAAGAAAAAGAGTTGTGTGTCTTTAGTAGGAGGCAAAACAAACAAGGTGTGGAGCACCAACCACAACCAAATTGCCAGGATTCAAGTCCGAGTGTATAAGGTAATTTTGAATGTTCCTTACATCTTGAACCTTGTGAATCTTTTGATCTAGATCTGCCCATTGCTCTTAGGAAAGGTACTAGGCCATGCACTCTTCATCCCATATCCAACTTTGTCTCCTATCACAAACTGCCTTCCAACTTTAAAGCCTTTTTTTTCTAACTTGTCAAAAATAGAAATTCCTAACTCTATATAGGAAGCTCTTGTTGATCCTGAGTGGAGAAATGCTACCCTTGAAGAAATGAAGGCCTTAGTAAAAAATCATACTTGGGAACTAGTACCTCTGCCTAAAGGAAAGAATATAGTTGGCTATTAATAGCAATATATTTTATTCATTTAATGATCTTCTCACTAGGTGTCTCAAGTTTCAATTTGGCTTAATTAAATTGGTTTTGTCACATTTTATGATATTGGGCCTAATTGGATCATTGAAGGAATTATTGCATGAATTAACCTTAATTTGTCTATTTGGCAGTGCTTAGTATTTTGGCTATAATCTGAGTTTTGAGTATTTGATTGGTGTGATTCTGATCTTGTAGGAAAGATACGAAAAATATCTACAAGTTTCATGAAGATCTCAGGAGTTAAATCATACGTTTGAATAATTTAAATTGAAGTTGAAACAAGATCCAGAATGCTAATCCTGACAGCTTGACCTCTGCGTACTCATTGGCCCATATCTTGAGTTATAGGAGTTCAATGGAAGTCAAACTAATCCCAAATGAAAGTTAAGATACAAATCTACAACTCTTATGAGACTTCTAAGCTAAACTATGTTATTTTGGGCATGCAATTAAAGCTGGAAAGAAGAGATGGGTTAGTGACGAGTTGGGCCACTTAATTGAGCATAACTTGAGTTTTAGGCCACTAAATGACATGAAACTTAGGCCCAATGATCCCTAATTGACTCAACTTTGTTCCCATTAGGATTCTGATTATGTAAGGCCAAATTAGGAGTTAATTTAAGGGGGTTAGAGCAGAATTTTGAGAACCATCTTCTCATTCAGCATTTTTCACTCACACTCTCTAGATCTCTCTTCTCTCCATTCTCTCTAGTTCTTTCCCTCTTTTTCTGAGTTCTTCCTCTCCATTCATGGACAGGTAGAGCCTTTAATTAATCCAAGGGATTGACATTTTTTATGCTTAATCTTGAGATTCTATTTTAATTGTTTTACATTCAACTATTAATCAAGTTTATCTCCTTCATCTTTGTTTAATTCTGATTGAGTTGCTTAATTTGATTAGGTTATTCACATGATAATTGTGTAATTATTATGTGTGAAAGATGAATTGCAGAGACTAAACAAGACATTAAAGGTGTTTGATGAAATGTTTAGCTTGACTGGATCTTGATTTTTAAGTTAATTCAGGTTTTGGATGGATGCTTAATTTGTCTAACCTTAATTAATTGAATTTTAGATGCTTATCTAGTGGAAGATCCATGGATCATCTTGAGACTTCTTAATGTGATCTAAGACCAATGATTCAATTGATGGTTGAACGGATCTATAGTGATCAAGGATGGATTAAAATCAAGATTGGTTAATTCTCTTGGATTGATTGTTTTCCTAATTTTGTTTACTCCTTTTAATTGCTTCCTATTGTTTAATCTTACAAACTTTTTTCTCCTGTTTATCAACCTCTTAATCTGATTGTGTAATTAGAGTGATCTATGGGGTGGACCCGGTGTTACCTTATACTATAAGTAGTTTTGCCACTCATGTACTGATTGTGATGGTGATATGATATATGTTGTTTATGCTGATATTTATGCATTCTTGAGAGATGATGATTCTGTTTCTACAGATTATGCAGCAGTTGATGGTATTGAAGGGTTTATCAGTAATGTTCTTAATGCAACTGTAGAATCTGGAACACATAGGGAGGTGAAGTTGAAGGCCATTAAAGAATTTTCAAATAAGAGAGAAGAGCACCAGATGGCGATCACTACTGTGATGGATTTTATTTTTGGACCATGGTCCAACATAAACAATGAAAATGGAGTTGATAAAGTAAATATACTGCATTCCAATGGTGAAGCCAAGGGAATTAAGGAAGGCCAATGGGACCCCGGTGGAAGCTCTCATGCTTCAAGCTTAACTTAGTCATTACACTTCAAGCAATAGGACCCTGGTGGAAGTCTCTTCACTTGATAAGGATGTATATTCTCATTCTCTCTTTTATTTTACTTGTCTTAGATTAATTGATGTTAATTGAGGGATGCTATTTTCTTTTGAGCTTTACATTGAGGACAATGTAGAATTTAAGTGTGGGGAAGGAATTTACATGATGTTTTTTGGTTTAATTCTATTTTCTGCTTTATTTCTTTTTCTGTGTTTGATTTTGTTTCTATTTTAATTTTCTATCTTAATTTTTTGTTTCTATTTTGCTGCTACTATTTTGATTTTGTTTTTCTGTTTCTATTCTTAATTTTTTGCTTCGTTATTTCATTTGTTGCTATTTCTATTTCTGTTGTTTTACTGTTGTTTCGTTAACTTTCTATTGTTTCTATTTACAATTCTTTTGTTTATAATTATGCTATTTTATTTTTCTGTTGTTATTGTTTACTATTTTTATTTTCTATTTTCATTTTCTATTTCTTTTTCTATTTTTATTTTACATTATGTTTTGCTATTTTTAAATTCTATTTTTACTATTTTTGAAGAAAAAAATGTGTTTTAAATTGTCTTTAAAAAATGTTTTGGAATTTGTGAAATTTGTGAGTTTGAAGCAATTGAAATTTTAAGTTCATAGCATGATTGAATAAATTATCTTCCTTCTTAAATTCAGCATGCTTGGTTTTGAATGTTTGATTTGTGGATTGAGCTTGATAGATGCATACCTTGTGAGGTTGAGCCTATTGATGGATGGATTTAGCATTTATGTCATTCTCTTTTTTCTTGTGTGATTTTCACTCATGACAATGATCACTCTAGAACTTACTTTGATTCTTTTTTAGGCTACATTTTCACTTGCATGCATAAACATGATTGAGGTCTTCTTTCTTGAATTAGCTACTTTGACTAAATAGCGAACCTTGCATCATTTCCCTTTTATTAAGCCCTTTGAGCCTATTTACCTATCATTTGTCTTAGATTATTATAAGTCTTATGTGAAAAATGATATTTTTACCTTACCTTAGGAATGGGAGAACATTGGTTTATTTTCATTGGAGGAGCTATTTTGCTTGTGGACAATTTATAGTACAAGTGTTGGGATTGTGCAATTTGATGTGCAATATGCAAAGTGTTTGGCGGAAGAAAAAGAAAGAAAAAGATCTAATTAAAAAATAAAAATAAAAAGAAAAGAAAAGAAAAAGAATAAATGCAAAAAGGTTGTGAAAGAAAAGAAATCGAAAAAAAAATAAGAGAAGGAATATGTAAAGAGAATGCGCATTATATGGAATTGGGGGTATAAAATTTCATGTTTGTCAATTGAGTTCCTCCCCAATGCTCTTTTATTCTCTTAGATATTTAACTTGTCATATCCATATTGTTTCCTTTCCTTACCTTGACCCCATTACAACCTTGAATAAAGTCCTCTTGATTTGTGTGTGCATGTGTTTGAGTAGTGGAGAAGTAGAAGATAAGTAAGCTTATGGTAATGCAATTTTCATGGGTTGAATTAAGTGAAATACCTACCTTTTAAACACTTGAGGGATTGAGAGTGTATCTTGTAAAGGTCAATCATTCTTGATTATTGCTTTTCAAATTGAAGCTACCTTGCTTGTTGGATTGAGATGTGAAGAAATGTTACCTCATGAATGTTTTAATCCCTTGAATCTTTGGTTACTCTTCTTGCTTACAAACTTTTGCATTCTTGAATATCATTGGAAATTTTGGAAATTGAATCTTTTATAGATTTTAGCTTTTGAGTTTGTATTTTTTTCCTTATTCCCTAGTTTTGGTTTTATATGTTTTGTCTAAGAGTGGAAAAAGTTAAGTGTGGAAAAATTTGATAACAATATATTTTATTCATTTAATGATCCTTTCACTAGGTGTCTTAAGGTTATATTTGGCTTAATTAAATTAGTTTTATCACATTTTATGATATTGTGCCTAATTGGATCATTGAAGGAACTACTACATAAATTGACCTTAATTTGTCCATTTGGTAATGTTCAGTATTTTGGTTATAATCTGAGTTTTGAGTATCTAATTTGTGTGATTTGGGTCTTGTAGGAAAGATAAGACAAATACCTACAAGTTTCATGAAGACCTCAGGAGCTGAATCATACGTTTGGATAATTTAAATTAAAGTTGAAGCAAGAGCCAAAATAATGATCCTGACAGCTTGACCTCTGCGTACTCATCAGCTTGAGTTATAAGAGTTCAATGGATGTCAAACCAAGCCCAAATGAAAGCTAAGACACAAATCTATAACTCTTATGAAGATTCCTAAGCTAAAATACGTCATTTTGGGCATGCAATTTAAGCTGCACAGCAGAGGTGGGTTGGTGACGAGTTGGGCCACTTAATTGAGCATAACTTGAGTTTTAGGCCTCTAAACGATATGGGACTTAGGCCCAGTGATTCCTAATTGACCCAGCTTTGTTGCCATTAGGATTCTGATCATGTAAGGCCTAATTAGGAGTAAGTTTAAGGGGGCTAGAGCATAAGTCTGAAAACCATCTTCTCATTTAGCATTTTCACACACACTCTCTCTAGATCTCCCTTTTCTCTAGTTTTCCCCCTCTTTTTCTGAGTTCTTCCTTCCCATTCATGGAGGGGTAGAGCCTTTAATCAATCCAAGGGATTGACATTCTTGATGCTTAATATTGAGATTTTGTTTTAATAGTTTTACATTCAACTATTAATCAAGTTTCTCTCCTTCATCTTTGTTTAATTTTGATTGAGTTACTTAATTTGATTGAATTATTCACATAATAATTGTGTAATTACTATGTGTGAAAGATGAATTGCAGAGACTAAACAAGGCATTAAAGGTATTTGATGAAATGTTTAACTTGGTTGGATCTTGATTTTTAAGTTAATTCAAGTTTCAGATGAATGTTTAATTTGTCTAACCTTGATTAATTGAATTCTGGATGTTTATCTAGCGGAAGATCCATGGATCATCTTGAGGCTTCTTGATGTGATCTAAGACCAAGGATTCAGTTGATGGTTGAATAGATCTATAGTGATCAATGATGAATTAAAATCAAGATTGGTTAATTCTCTTGGATTGGTTATTTTCGTAATTCCGTTTACTCCTTTTAATTGTTTACTGTTGTTTAATCTTACAAACTATTTTTCCCATTTTTATCAACCTCTTAATCTAATTGTGTAATTAGAGTGATCTACGAGCTCAACCCAGTGTTACCTTATACTGCAAGTAATTTTGGTAATTCGGTTATAAATTGAAATAATTTGGTAACTTCGACAGTTATCAGCTGTAAATGGGTATTTACAGTGAAATATAAGGTTGATGACTCGATCAAAAAGTACAAATTCAGGTTGGTTTTCAAAAGGATATACCCAAACTTATGAGATAGATTATTAGGAGACATTTGCACTAGTTGCTAAAATAAATAATGTTAGAATTTTACTGTCTGTGGTAGCAATTAAAGACTGGTCACTTCAATAACTTGATGTTAAAAATGTCTTCCTCGATGGGGAGCTTGAAGAGGAAGTATACATGCATCTACCTCCAGGATTTGAAGACTTCCTTGGTCCAAGGTAACTCTATGACCTAAAACAATCTCCTAGAGGATGGTTTGAGAGGTTCCTAAAGCAATAAAAGGCTATGGATACCTTCAAAGTCAAGCAGATCACACTCTATTTTACAAACATATTGTTTGTGGAAAATCGCCATTCTTATTGTATATATGGATGATATTATTCTAACATGTGATGATTTGGTTGAACAAGAAAAATTGAAGATGTTCTTGGCTAAGGAATTGGAAATTAAAGACTTTGGTGACTTAAGGTACTTCTTGGGAATAGAAGTTGCTCGAAGCAAGGTTGACATCATGGTGACCAAAAGAATATACATACTTGATTTTCTTAAAGAAACTAGCATGCTAGGATGCAAGGCATCTTAAAGACGTATGGAGGCAAACCTTAAACTGAGCACTAATGCTAGTGCTAAAACTGATAAAGGACAGTATCAGCAGTTGGTGGGGAAAATGATATACATATCCCATACTCAGCTAGATATTGCCTTTGTAGTATGTGTTGTGAGTCAATTCATGCATTCCCTATGTGAGGAGCACTTAAATGCAGTCTTTAGAATCCCAAGGTATCTCAAACGGATTCCAGGAAAAGGACTTTTGTTTAAAAGAAGTGACATGTTAGATGTTGAAGCTTTTACTGATGCTGATTGGGCTGGATGCATAGATGATAGAAGGTCAACATCTAGCTACTACACATTTGTTGGACGAAATTTGGTGACATAGAGAAGTAAAAAACATCATGTGGTGGCTAAAAGCAGTACTGGATTCAGAGCTATTGCACAAGGAATATATGAACTCTTATGGATAAAGTGACTCTTAGATGAATTAAAAATTGGATGAAATCAACCCATGAAGCTGTACTCTAACAACAAGTCTGCAATCAGCATCTTGCATAATCTAATGCAACATGATAGAACCAAACATGTCGAGATTGATCGACATTTTATCATAGAAAAATTGGTTGAAGGAGTTTTGTGTATTGCTTTTATTCCTACCAAACAAGTGGTAGACATACTTGCCAAAAGTCTTCAAAGTCAGTAGTTTGACTTCTTTATTGGCAAGCTGGGATTGTTAAACATTTATGATCCAACTTAAGGGTGAGTGTTGAAATATATCCAAATTCATTGTCCAGATTCATTCCCTTGATTCTATGTTTAAATATGTCCAGATTCATTCCCATTAATTAGGACCTTATGTTTAGCTTGCAGTTTAGTCTTGTAATTAAGTGTGTATTTAATTTCTTTCTTTGTCAATTCTTTTCACCTATGTATATAATACAAAAATCATGATGTATAAGAATATAACACACTTTTTTCTACTAAGATTTGAGTGCTTTCTTTCTACACGGATTCTGGCTCTTTTTCTTGTGGTTGTACTTATCACTTCCCATGATCAACCTCCTCCGCTATCTACAAATTGAGGTTGTAACATCTCTGGGTGGCTTCTTGGTTTACCTTCACCGTCACCATCTCGCCTTTTTCTATCACAAACTTCATGGCCAAGTGGTGGGTGGACACTATGGCTCCAAAGACATTGAGATATGGCCTGTCCAAAATCACAATGTACGCAAAGGGGCAATTAACAACTAAGAATTTAACTTTTACCCGTTTTTCCAATGCTTTCTGGTTGTTTCCTTCCGAGGCTATTGTTAGGGTCAGGTACAACTCCACATATCCTTCTAGCCTAATCTTCCCCCTTGAGAACCCTATTAAATCATTGTCGAAAGGTTTCAAGTCGGAAAGCGGTAGTCCAAGGTTGCGGAAACATTCCATAAAGAGTATATATGCGGAGCTCCCTTAGTTAACGAAGATGCGCTTGAATCTAGCGTTGGTTATTACTCTTGAGATGACCATGGGGTCTTCGTGGCCTAGTACTACCCCATCGAGATCATCATCAGTGAAACTAATCACTAGGGCCCTGGAGCTACTTCCCCTTTTGAAGGAGGTCCGAGATGAGACATTCATGACTTGCCTCAGATGTCTTCTCCTAGCGAACTTTGTCTGTCCTCCCCTGTGAAGCCTCCTGAGATGGTGTTGATGGTTGGTGTGATCTCGCCATCTTGCCTTGATTCTTTGTGAGGGGAGTTGTCCCTTTGACAACGAGCCATGTCTTGAGGTGGAGATTGATCCTCGGGAGTGGGCATTTGACGTGCTGGGCTGTAGCTCTTTTTCTTGGCCTCTATTTTTTGGTATCTCGAAGGATTGTTGTCTTTATAGCGATGTACATACTCCTATAACTTGCCTCATTGTATCAAAGTTTTAATGGCATCTTTGAGGTCAACATAATCTTCAGTGTCGTGGCCATAACCTTTATGGTAATTGCAACACTTTGACTTATCCACTCGCCCCTGGGGTCGAAGCTGACATGGTTGGGTAACCTCAATGAGCTCTGTGTTGTACACTTCCTCTAGGATTCTGTTTTGGGAAACCTTGAGGGGAGTGTACTCATTGAACTTTCCTCGGGGTGGGCCTCGTGGACTTGAATTGTTCTTAGAGCCTCTGACATCGGGGGCTTTGTCCTTCTTCCGAGATGATTCAGCCTCCTGATAGGTGACATTTTTCACATTCAGAACTTCTTCCATATAAATGTACTTCTCAGATATGTTCTTCAATTCATCCAGGATTTGGGGAGTTCTCTTGGCTAAAGACTTGGTGAAATCCCCAAGTTGGACGCCTCGTATGATCACATGCGGATTGAGGGGTCGAACCTCGAGAGATTCTCTGTTGAAATGAGTCATTAAGTCCCTAAGGGGTTCGTCTTTCCCTTGCTTAAGTCTAAGGAGACTAGAGATAGTTTTAGGCTGTACCTTTTTAATGATGAAATTTATTAAGAAACTCGTTGACAACTTCCCAAAATCATTGATTGACCTTGTCAGCAAAGAGGAAAACCACTTGAGAGCATCTTTCTTGAGAGTAAAGGGGAAAGCGTGACATATGATGGGATCGAATGCCCCTATGAGAAGCATGGATGACATAAACGCATCCAGATGCTCTCTGAGGCTCGTAGAGCCGTCATATGCCTCTATAGCTAGGAGATTGAAGCCCTTGGGTAAGGACACTCCTACAGTGAAGTTAGAGAATGGGTGGTTGAACTGATAGGGCCCCTTGAAAGTGTAAGGGGCCTGAGGCCGCGGAGGGCACTTGCTCTATTTACTGTTTGTGATCCTCGAAGGGTTATGTGTTAATTGGCGGGTTGCACTCCACAAGAACCCCCACCATATGGTTCTCTGCTGTAACATCCCAAAAATTCTTTATTTCATTATAAACGATCATTTTATAATATTTATGATTTTTAGAAATTTTTGTGGATTTTTCTGAAAATGATGAATATTTTAATATATTCTTCGTTTTACGTGTACACTGAGCAGAGCCGGGAAAACTAGAATATTTTCCCTGAGACTGGTAAACTTTGAACTGTCAACGTGTCAACGGGGGATCTTACTAAATCCGAGGCCGGGCATAGTTTGCGAGGTTTATATTTTTTTGTGGTTTTATCTGTTAAATAAAATTTCGGTATCATAAAATCATCTGATGAATAATAATATTTTATTTTCATCAATTGTAAATTTTATTCACTGAGAAAATAATTTCACAGGGTAATTAATCATCTGTCAGATGTATTTAATTTGGAGACAAGCTTACTATGTACTTTATCGAGGAGCACGCGAAGCTTCTCAAGGAAGCTTCCTCCAACCATTATTTTATCATTTCTCTCTCCTCCCAAATTTGTGCTGCACGTTTGAAATTAAGGGGGTCTAATTCATTTCTTTTCTCACATTTCCTCTCCTCCCAAATACGCTATTACTATTCACTCATCTTCTCTCTTCTCTTTCATCCTACAGTAGCAATACCATCTAATCACACCTCCACTTTGTTCTTCAAAACCGTCCCAATCTTAGCATCATTTCGTGTTTGGAGAACCACCATCATTGAGGAAATCAGCTTCAAGGTTCTGCCATTTCCTCCATCTTCATTCTCCTACGCCTTTGAAGCTTAAAGGTTGGAGCTTTAAGGTAAAGCTCTTAGCTTTTTCACCCTCTCTCCTCTTTTTCGTAAACCACTGTCATTTTGATGACAATGGGTATCCATTTCAATATTAGGATTCTGATTCTTGCAAGTTTAAATCTTTAAGGAATTCCTAGAAGCTGGAAACGAAATCCTGACCAAAAAGGAGCAGCCTTTCTTTGTACTTCTCCCACGTAAGGGGAAGACACTCCTCCTCAACCTCTTTTAGCATTTAGGGACGTTGTTTGTGATTGGTACTGTGATTCATCTCTGTTTGTATGCTGCTGGTGATGTATAGATATATATGCTATTTGATTGTTTGTGTATTTTGATATATATGTCTGGAACATATAATCTAAATGGAACGCTGTCGGGCTGGCTCTCGGATGGCCACGCCTTGAAACTAAAATTTTGAAATTATTGGTGAGAAGTGGTAATGACTTGATTTCTGATCATTAAGTGAAATGTCAAAACCTGTCGTGTAGGAACCCTTGGTCAAAACCCGTCGAATGTGATGCCCATCGAATTTGATTTCTGATCATTTAGTGCATTATCAAAATCTGTCGAGTATGAACTTATGGCCAAACCCGTCGAATGTGATGTCTTGATTTCTTAGTAAAGTTAAAATCCGTCGAGTATGAACCCCTAGCCATGCCCGTCGAATTTGATTCCTGGTCATTAAGTGAAATGTCAAAACCTGTCGTGTAGGAACCCCTGGACAAAACCCGTCGAATGTGATGTCCGTCGAATTTGATTCCTGGTCATTAAGAGAAATGTCAAAACCTGTCGTGTAGGAACCCCTGGCCAAACCCGTCGAATTTGATTTCTAATCATTTAGTGCATCATCAAAATCTGTCGAGTATGAACTTCTGGCCAAACCCGTCGAATGTGATGTCATGGTCACTTAGTAAAGTCAAAACCTATCGAGTATGAACCCCTGGCCATGCCCGTCGAATTTGATTCCTGGTCATTAGTGCAATATCAAAAATCGTCGAGTATGAACTCCTGACCACTTAGGGGAGAAACTCCTCCAATGCAAAATCCATCGAATTTGAATGACCATATCCGTCGAGTGAAATATTCGTCGAGTTAGAATGCCAATACCCATTGAGACATACCTGTCGAGTGGATCTTCTGTCCATTTATCAGAAGCTTCCCAAAGTTAATGTTCGTCGAGTTAGAATGCCAATACCCATTGAGAGACATACCTGTCGAGTGGATCTTCTGTCCATTTATCAGAAACTTCCCAAAGTTAATATCTATCGAGTAGAACGTCAAGATCCGTCGAATTAGAGTTCTGACCACAGTGTTTTCGTCGATTCGACACTTGGGAGATTTCTCCAACGTCGACACCCACATCCGTCGAATTGGACTTCTGCTGACCTTCTGGAAAGAATTCGACGCTTCGACCTGTTCGACGGAACCCCCATCCGACAGAAATTGGTTTTTATCCAATCTTGTTATAAAATGTCCTCCCATTTTTCATCCTTCTGCCACGTTAGTCTTCTTCGAATGGCAGCCTCAATTTTCCACTAAATGCATAGTATCTATCGAATTCACAACTATGATTTATCACCCCATACCTAGCAATTAAGTCTGTGATGTTGTTGGTGATTCTGGCTATGTATCTTCCTAGATTCAAAACCCTTGGATTAATAAAAGTACATAAATCATAAATGATTGGATGATTAGAGATTAAGTAGGGATTCATAAATAGGGTAGAACATGAGTATGTGGTGAGCTTTTGAGGCACATGATGAATTTAATGGTTGACTTTTATCATGACTATGAATGGAAATTGTGAATGTCCTTAAAATGTACTATTGGATTGTTGTATACCCGTGAATGGGATCAGATCTTGTGATAAATGATATGACATGCATGTGAAGCATGATGGGCCTAGTTGGTCATGAGGAGTATGATTGTGTCATGCATTGAACAAAAAGAAAGAGATTGTCTGTTGGACTTGGTTAAGGCCGGTAGCCTAGGAGTTGAACTTACACCTTTGTGCGGGTGCGAATAGACAAGTGTAGGTTACTTGTTGACCTTGGGGGCGTCAGGGTGCGGGTACCTCACAATGGGCAGCTGGTAGCTCTCTGTCTGTGGGGCAAACCGATGCAAACACATTGACGATCTGGACCGAGACGTTGTCCTATGTCGAGATCTGTGTAGAATGTCTTGTAAAATGCCATGTTGTACAAAATGATAAATTGAGAATTTTTAGCACTTGAGGGCCTGGGCAGCCAAGAATACAAACATACCTCCTGATCGTTCCCTCCGACTATTTTATGTCTAGCTCCATGGAGTAGGATTTTGGTTATTGAGGGCAAGTGTGCATAGTGAGTCCATGAATCATTTGGCATGCATTGTTATTATAATTGGAACAGTTGTTCCTCTGATATATCTATATGTATACGACTGCTTGGAACTGTTTGGTTGATCATAATTGCTATTGAATGTTTATTACCATTATTGCTGTTATAAATGCTATGTGGGCGCTTTGCGCCGTTTGGTTTCTCGATGCTATGATTGGTAATGATGGTAGGATGTCTTACCTCTTCTCTGTCTCTCCACTTCTGTTTTGTCCGTATACTACGTTCTATAGAAGACAACTCAAGGGAACCGGAAGCCCCCGACTTCCCTGGTTTTTGGCCTCATCTCGACTGAGCGACTGCAAAAGCGTATGGAGCCACGCACGCAAAGATTTTTGGGAGATGTGCGCCTGACCTTCTTGGGAGGGCCAGAGTGTTGGTACATTAACTATGGTTCAGAGCGTTGCGTCTATACGGGGGATGTGTCGTTATCTTTAGTTTGGAGGCGTCATGAGCCGCCTGTCTTCACCTGCTGTATTAGTTTACATCTGGAATTTCAGCTACCGATACGCGAGATGTGGGGTGACCGCTATTTCACTCCGCGGGAAGACTCTTTTCGTTCCACCGCTCGGGCCCCGTCCCGTGACTCTGCGATTCATATGGTGATTTCCTCTGACGAAGAAGATCTCGAGGAAGATCCCGAAGAAGTTCCTGAGGACGACCCCGAAGAGGATCCTGAAGAGGACCCTGACTCGATTCCTCCTCACTTGAGGGACTGACTTTACTTGTAGCTACTGAGGGCTACCAGTATTTTATTTTGGGGGCCTGATGTTTTGTCTGTAGTGGGCTGTATATTCTGATACCGTAGGGATATGTATGTAAAATCCTTTGGGGGCAGGTATAGTTTTGCTTTTTGTTATGCCAGGCTTTGTAACTAAACAGTTGATAATTATATATATATATATGAATGAAATGTTAATTTCCCATGTATGTCTCGTCACCGTGGATATTGATTATCGTTAACGTAAATGTAATGAATAGAAAAAAAAATATACTTGCTAATTTACTTAACCAACTACAATTGAGTAAATGTATATATTATTAAAATGAACCGGGTCTTAACTCACATAAATTTTATTTCCGCATAGTAATTGAAAGTGAGACGTTCCCTTGGGTTTAAAAAGGGGCGTCACACCAAGTTGGTATCAAAGCCCCGGTTTATGTTTCTTTGGGTCTTGTGTTTGAGTCTGTCTTGTTTGTGCTGTGTGTTCTCTGAGTAGTATACGTAAGGGTGTACTGTTTGGTGTTCCTAGTGAGTACAACTGACTTCTCTATGTTTTCACTTAATCTGATCTAAGAAAGTAAGATGGCACGAGGGAAGATATGGCGTGCCTATTACGTGATGCAGAGGATGGTCGAGGCCGTCGCACAAAGAAACCGAGCAAGTCAGTCCAAAGAACAAGAGAGAATTGCACAACAACAAGAGCGAGTAGCCGCTCAACGCCTAGAGGCCACTGCTGATGCTCGAAATTTAGCAGAGTTTTGACGCCATAACCCTCCTCAATTCAAAGGGGAATTTGATCCGGACAAGGCTAGTCTGTGGATCAAGGAATTGGAGAAAGTCTTTCGAGGAATGAATTGCGCCGAGGACAAGAAGGTGAACTATGCTACGTTTATGCTGGTAGGCAATGCTGAGAATTGGTGGAATAGAGTGCAGCAAATGCTAGAAGCTCCGAACCGAGAGATTACTTGGGGCTTATTCAAGGAAAAGTTCTTAGATAAATATTTTTCTGCGAGCGCAAGGCATGCGAAGGAGTCAGAATTCCTCAACCTGCGACAAGGAAATATGACTGTTAGCGAGTACGCAGTGAAATTTGAAAACTTGTCACAGTTTTTGACGTACTTTCAAAACCAACCAGATGAAGCATGGAAATGCCGAAGATTTATGGAAGGACTGAGGTATGAAGTGAAGAAGGCTGTGATCACCTTGAGGATCAATGAATTCTCACAACTACTGGATACTTACTTGTGATGTAGAGGCTCGGAGCAATCTAGAGACATGAGGAGCGAAAACTTTGGGCCTACGAGATTCCAGGAGGCGGCATGCATGATTGCTAACCGTTTCCAGAAGAAGCCATACTCCCGACCCACGGGGAATCGACAACAAGCCATGGGTGGAAGTTCTGGTGGAAGTTCTACGGGAACCGGACTGGCCAGAACACAGCGTATCCTTCCAGATGTTTGAAGTGTGGGAAAGACCAACGTCCGTGACGGAGATTCGAAGCTTCGTAGGTTTAGCTAGATATTACCGGAGGTTCATTGAGGGATTCTCCAAGATTACTGGACCACTTACACAACTCACGAGGAAAAACTAAGCTTTTGAGTGGACTGACAGCTGTGAACAAAGTTTTCAAGAGTTGAAGAATCGACTGACTACCTCACCGGTGTTAGTGCTACCCGATCCGAATGAGCAGTTTGAAGTGTACTTTGCGACGCTTCATATCAAGGGCTAGGATCTGTACTTATGCAGCATGGAAGAGTTGTGGCTTATGCTTCAAGGCAGTTGCGAGTGCACGAGAAGAATTACCCGACACACGACTTGGAGTTAGCAGCTGTAGTTTTTGCTCTGAAGATATGGAGGCATTTTCTCTACGGAGAAACGTTCAATATTTTCAGTGATCACAAGAGTTTGAAGTATTTGTATGATCAGAAGGAGTTGAACATGAGACAACGAAGGTTGTTAGAATTCCTGAAGGATTATGATTTCCAACTTCTGTATCACCCTGGCAAGGCAAATATTGTGGCAGATGCTCTAAGTAGGAAGATGATCAGTGTCTCTGCTCTGATGATCAAGGAAAAGGATATGCTAGAGCAGTTTAGAGATGTGTGGTCTTTTGTGGAGTTAGAACCTAGAAAGATTTGTATGAATATGGTTACCATTACAAGTGAGCTACTAGATGACATAAAGGAAAAGCAGAAGATTGACAAGTTCTTACAAGAAGTGAGAGAGCAAGTGGAGCAAGGAGGTGAAACAGAGTTTACGGAAGGAACGGATGGAATTATGAGGTTTTGTGGAAGAGTTTGTATTCCTCGTGACAAGGAACTTAGAGAATACATCATTAACCATGCTCATACAAGCCAGCTGAGTATGCATCCAGGCATAACAAAAATGTACCAAGACTTGAAGAAGTTGTTCTGGTGGCATGGAATGAAGAGTGATGTCACTAGACATGTATCGACTTGTCTAGTTTGTCAAAAAACTAAGGTGGAACATCAGAGACTAGAGGGGTTACTGCAACTGTTGTCTATTCCGAAATGGAAGTGGGATAGTATTGCAATGGATTTTGTAGTCGGATTGCCAAGGACAAGAAAAGGTCATGATTCGATTTGGGTAATTGTGGACCGACTCACGAAGTCGGCACACTTTCTCCCGATCGACATAAAATACAAACTGGAGAGATTGACTCAAATCTATATTGGAGAAATTGTTAGACTGCACGGTGTGCCTACGAGTATTGTTTCGGATAGAGATCCGAGATTTACTTCAAATCTCTGGGAGAGTTTGCAAGAAGCGTTGGGGACGAAGCTACGTCTGAGTTCTGCTTATCATCCGCAGACCGACGGTCAATCAGAAAGGACGATCCAATCTTTGGAAGATTTGCTTCGAGCCTGTACCATAGAACAAACTGGTAGTTGGGACGACATTCTACCCTTGATAGAATTCACCTACAACAACAGTTATCATTCGAGCATAGGGATGGCACCCTACGAGGCTCTGTATGGACAACGATGTCGAACACCTCTGTGTTGGTACCAAGACGGCGAGCGCCTTTGACTTGTTGGACCGTAGATTATACAGCCAGACAACCGAGAAGGTTAAGATGATTCAGGGAAAAGATGAGAATGTCAAAGTCGGCAAAAGAGTTATGCAGACCGAAGGAGAAAACCTCTTGAGTTTGAGGAAGGCGAGCATGTATTCCTGAAAGTCACACCTACGACTGGGGTAGGCCGAGCTTTAAAATCTAGAAAACTCACTCCTAAATTCCTTGGACCATACCAAATCATTCGTCGTGTAAGTCCTGTGGCGTACCAAATATCCTTACCTCCTTTCCTTTCAAACATTCATAATGTTTTCCATGTATCACAACTCCGAAAATACCTCCCTGACCCAAGTCACGTCATAGCACCGGATGTAGTACAATTAAAAGAAAACTTAACTTATGAGACGTCTCCTGTAAGAATCGAGGATAGGAAGATAAAGTAATTAAGAGGCAAGAAGATCGCATTGGTGAAAGTAATCTGGAACGAGGTGACCGGAGATGCAACTTGGGAGCTGGAAGACAAGATGAAGGAGCAACACCCACACGCTATTCTAAGGTATGCAAATTTTGAGGACGAAATTCTTTTTGAAGGGGAGTATTGTAACATCCCGAAAATTCTTTATTTCATTATAAACGATCATTTTATAATATTTATGATTTTTAGGAATTTTTGTGGATTTTTCTAAAAATGATGAATATTTTAATATATTCTTTGTTTTACGTGTACACTGAGCGGAACCGGGAAAACTAGAATATTTTTTCTGAGGCTGGTAAACTTTGAACTGTCAACGTGTCAACGGGGGATCTTACTAAACCCGAGGCCGGGCACAGTTTGCGAGGTTTACATTTTTTTGAGGTCTTATCTGTTAAATAAAATTTTGGTATCATAAAATCATCTGATGAATAATAATATTTTATTTTCATCAATTGTAAATTTTATTCACTGAGAAAATAATTTCACAGGGTAATTAATCATCTGTCAGATGTATTTAATTTGGAGACAAGCTTACTATGTACTTTATCGAGGAGCGCGCGAAGCTTCTCAAGGAAGCTTCCTCCAACCATTATTTTATCATTTCTCTCTCCTCCCAAATTTGTGCTGCACGTTTGAAATTAAGGGGGTCTAATTCATTTCTTTTCTCACATTTCCTCTCCTCCCAAATACGCTGCTACTATTCACTCATCTTCTCTCTTCTCTTTCATCCTACAGCAGCAATACCATCTAATCACACCTCCACTTTGTTCTTCAAAACCGTCCCAATCTTAGCACCATTTCCTGTTTGGAGAACCACCATCATTGAGAAAATCAGCTTCAAGGTTCTGCCATTTCCTCCATCTTCATTCTCCTACGCCTTTGAAGCTTAAAGGTTGGAGCTTTAAGGTAAAGCTCTTAGCTTTTTCACCCTCTCTCCTCTTTTTCGTAAACCACTTGTCATTTTGATGACAATGGGTATCCATTTCAATATTAGGATTCTGATTCTTGCAAGTTTAAATCTTTAAGGAATTCCTAGAAGTGGAAACGAAATCCCGACCAAAAAGGAGCAAACCTTTCTTTGTACTTCTCCCGTGTGGGAAGACACTCCTCCTCAACCTCTTTTAGCATTTAGGGACGTTGTTTGTGATTGTACCGTGATTCATCTCTCGTTTGTATCTTTAGCTTGGTGATGTATAGATATATATGCTATTTGATTGTTTGTGTATTTTGATATATATGTCCGGGCAACGTATAATCTAAATGGAACGCCGTTTGTCGGTAAACTCTCGATGGCCACGCCTTGAAACTAAAATTTTGAAATTATTGGTGAGAAGTGGTAATGACTTGATTTCTGATCATTAAGTGAAATGTCAAAACCTGTCGTGTATGAACCCTTGGTCAAAACCCGTCGAATGTGATGCCCGTCGAATTTGATTTCTGATCATTTAGTGCATTATCAAAATCTGTCGAGTATGAACTTCTGGCCAAACCCGTCGAATGTGATGTCTTGATTTCTTAGTAAAGTTAAAATCCGTCGAGTATGAACTTCTGGCCAAACCCGTCGAATGTGATGTCTTGATTTCTTAGTAAAATTAAAATCCATCGAGTATGAACCCCTGGCCAAACCCGTCGAATGTGATGTCTTGATTTCTTAGTAAAGTTAAAATCCGTCGAGTATGAACTTCTGGCCAAACCCGTCGAACGTGATGTCTTGATTACTTAGTAAAGTTAAAATCCGTCGAGTATGAACCCCTGGCCATGCCCGTCGAATTTGATTCCTGGTCATTAAGTGAAATGTCAAAACCTGTCGTGTAGGAACCCCTGGTCAAAACCCGTCAAATGTGATGCCCGTCGAATTTGATTCCTGGTTATTAAGAGAAATGTCAAAACTTGTCGTGTAGGAACCCCTGGCCAAACCCGTCGAATGTGATGCCCGTCGAATTTGATTTCTGATCATTTAGTGCATCATCAAAATCTGTCAGGTATGAACTTCTGGCCAAACCCATCGAATGTGATGTCATGGTCACTCAATAAAGTCAAAACCTGTCGAGTATGAACCCCTGGCCATGCCCGTCGAATTTGATTCCTGGTCATTAGTGCAATATCAAAAACCATCGAGTATGAACTCCTGACCACTTAGGGGAGAAACTCCTCCAATGCAAAATCCGTCGAATTTGAATGACCATATCCGTCGAGTGAAATCTTCGTCGAGTTAGAATGCCAATACCCATTAAGACATACCTGTCGAGTGGATCTTCTGTCCATTTATCAGAAGCTTCCCAAAGTTAATGTTCGTCGAGTTAGAATGCCAATACCCATTGAGAGACATACCTGTCGAGTGGATCTTCTGTCCATTTATCAGAAACTTCCCAAAGTTAATATCCGTCGAGTAGAACGTCAAGATCCGTTGAATTAGAGTTCTAACCACAGTATTTTTGTCAGTTCGACACTTGGGAGATTTCTCCAATGTCGACACCCACATCCGTCGAATTGGACTTCTGCTGACCTTCTAGAAAGAATTCGACAGTTCTGACCTCTGTTCGACAGAACCCCCATCCGACAGAAATTGGTTTTTATCCAATCTTGTTATAAAATGTCCTCCCATTTTTCATCCCTCTGCCATGTTAGTCTTCGTCGAATGGCAGCCTCAATTTTCCACTAAATGCATAGTATCCGTCGAATTCACAACTATGGTTTATCACCCCATACCTAGCAATTAAGTCTGTAATGTTGTTGGTGATTCTTGCCATGTATCTTCCTAGATTCAAAACCCTTGGATTAATAAAAGTACATAAATCATAAATGATTGAATGATTAGAGATTAAGTAGGGATTCATAAACAGGGAAGAACATGAGTATGTGGTGAGCTTTTGAGGCACATGATGAATTTAATGGTTGACTTTTATCATGACTATGAATGGAAATTGTGAATGTCCTTAAAATGTACTATTGGATTGTTGTATACCCGTGAATGGGATCAGATCTTGTGATAAATGATATGACATGCATGTGAAGCATGATGGGCCTAGTTGGTCATGAGGAGTATGATTGTGTCATGCATTGAACAAAAAGAAAGAGATTATCCGTTGGACTTGGTTAAGGCCGGTAGCCTAGGAGTTGAACTTACACCTTTGTGCGAGTGCGAATAGACAAGTGTAGGTTACTTGTTGACCTTGGGGCGTCGTGGTGCGGGTACCTCACAATGGGCAGTGGTAGCTCTCTTCCGTGGCGGCGACCGATGCAAACACACTGACGATCTGGACCGAGACGCTGTCCTATGTCGAGATCTGTGTAGAATGTCTTGTAAAATGCCATGTTGTACAAAATGATAAATTGAGAATTTTTAGCACTTGAGGGCCTAGGCAGCCAAGAATACAGACATACCTCCTGATCGTTCCCTCCGACTATTTTGTGTCTAGCTCTATGGAGTAGGATTTTGGTTATTGAGGGCAAGTGTGCATAGTGAGTCCATGAATCATTTGGCATGCATTGTTATTATAATTGGAACTATTGTACCTCTGATATATCTATATGTATACGACTGCCTGGAACTATTTGGTTGATCATAATTGCTATTGAATGTTTATTACCATTATTGCTGTTATAAATGCTATGTGGGCGCTTTGCGCCGTTTGGTTTCTCGATGCTATGATTGGTAATGATGGTAGGATGTCTTACTTCTTCTCTGTCTCTCTACTTCTGTTTTGTCCGTATACTACATTCTATAGAAGACAACTGCAAGGAACTGGAAGCCCCCGACTTCCCTGGTTTTTGGCCTCATCTCGACTAAACGACTGCAAAAGCGTATGGAGCCACGCACGCAAATATTTTTGGGAGATGTGCGCCTGACCTTCTTGGGAGGGCCAGAGTGCTGGTACATCAACTATGGTTCGGAGCGTTTCGTCTATACGGGGGATGTGTCGTTATCTTTAGCCTGGAGGCGTCACGAGCCTCTTGTCTTCACCTGCTGTATTAGTTTACGTCTGGAATTTCAGCTACCGATACGCGAGATGTGGGGTGATCGCTATTTCACTCTGCGGGAATACTCTTTTCATTCCACCGCTCGGGCCCCGTCCCGTGACTCTGTGATTCATATGGTGATTTCCTCTGACGAAGAAGATCTCGAGGAAGATCCCGAAGAAGTTCCTGAGGACGACCCCGAATAGCATCCTGAAGAGGACCCTGACTCGATTCCTCCTCACTTGAGGGACTGACTTTACTTGTAGCTACTGAGGGCTACCAGTATTTTATTTTGGGGCCTGATGTTTTGTCTGTAGTGGGTTGTATATTCGATACCGTAGGGATATGTATGTAAAATCCTTTGGGTGTATAGTTTTACTTTTTGTTATGCCGGACTTTGTAACTAAACATGCTTGATAATTATATATATATATGAATGAAATGTTAATTTCCCATGTATATCTCGTCACCGTGGATATTGATTACCGTTAACGTAAATGTAATGAATAGAAAAAAAAAATATACTTGCTAATTTACTTAACCAACTACAATTGAGTAAATGTATATATTATTAAAATGAACTGGGTCTTAACTCACATAAATTTTATTTCTGCATAGTAATTGAAAGTGAGACGTTCCCTTGGGTTTAAAAAGGGGCGTCACATCTGCTACCTGTTCCCACGACACTAATCATAAAAGGTCAATGATCGGATGTTGTTGCTTAGTGATTAGTTCAAAAAGCTCCTAGTTGGTCAGTGGTTGATGAGCTAAAGTACCAACTCCTAGAGTTGGTTGCGTTGGGCTAAGGATAGGTTGAGGTTCCTGGTGGAGCTGAGGCTCTTGGTTCTCAAGTTGAACTCGCTCCACCATCGAACTCAGGTGGTCAGTGGGTGGCTATCTTCTCGGAGCTCGACTCATTATAACAAAGGTTTCAGCACCATCCCGTTGTTGGTCCTAATTTACATTCCTCTTGCGCGTGTTAGCCATAGACAATGAGGTGGGGTTAGCAGTTTACCCACTCTCCACAGACGGTGTCAATGTTTTGTCCCGAACTTCTAAGTGATATTGAACTTCTTGAGATGTTATTCTCCCACCAGCAACAACTCCATTGAGTGTTGGAACAGGAGGGTTGGGTACTTGCAAAGACACTTCAAACGCTTAAGTAAGGTAGGGTTGTAGTGGGTGACATCACAAGGAGAAGATACTTACCATGAAGCTATAGTTCCCTATTTATATGAGGAGGAGTTACATAGGTACCATCAGGCATAAAGGGTAAATGGGTCATTTCGGTTGGAGGGAAGAAAACTTCTCAACGCCTTCTTAGCCAAGAGTTGACTCCTCTTTGTGTCCCTAAAGAGGGGACATTCCTTTTGTCCCTTATGGAAGGTCACTGTCGACCCTGCTAGTGGACTTGGCCCAATTAGGGCTCAAATCCCATTATAGCACAATTTGCTTTTCCTATCACGTAATATGAATGAATTTTTTGATTAGTATAGGCATGCCTTTCTCATGCTTTAGATTTATTTGTATTATTTGTTTGTTTCCCATAATTCTTAGATATTATTTGTGATTTGTAAGTAATAGACAAATAGGAGAGTAAAATATACATTGACTATTATTTTAGAGCTTAATTGATAGATTGATTACATGCTTTGCCATTGGATTCTCATGAGATAAATTATTTGGCTATAATAATTTGATACAGTTAATATTAAAATCAATCTTGGTGGATTATGAACGTTAGTCATATTGAATTTGGTTAAAACCCTAATTCATTTATTAGTTTTGAAATTTATTTTATTGTTAGTTATTTTATTTCTAAACCTTAAATTTTACATTTGTGCAAGTAGATTAGGAAAAATTTTCAATACCTAAAATTAATTCTAAATCTTTGTGTAATCAACCTTATACTTACTCGCACTATTGTAGATTTGCGAGTATTTTAAGTGACATGGATTTTAACAAGTGTACCAATTAGTTCAAATAATAAAATGGTAAATAGAGTGTTGATCCTATAAGGAAAGTAATTTATTAAGTATTGAAATTACTAATTTTAACACTATTTGAAGAACCAAAACTTTGTAGAATTAATTGACAAAAGTAAAATTAAAATTTAAAATTAAAAGAAAGGAAACAAAGTAAATAAATAAAACAAAATAATGCTAAAGTCAAAACTTAATATTGGTTTACTCAGACGAGAACATAGTAGAGCGTTTGATTTCATCTATTTAACCTAATACAATTTCTATTTCTTGCTATTCCAACTATATTCTCCTTATTTAAGACCAAATTCCCTACTTTGTTCAACACTATTTTTCAAGTTATGTCAAATTACCTTTACCTACTTACTTGCCTAATATTTTATTGCAATTAGAGAAACAAAAGTTTATTAAGCTCTATGAATTCTCATCAAGGGTACACAAACCACACTTACCTATTTCTAAATTTTGCTCAATTTGTGATGTTTATTATAAGAAGCAAATATCATAAATTACCACTCAGTTTTATTATGAACATCAAAACAATTGAATAGTGGTCAAGCATCCAAAAACATTAAGAGCAATAATAATTCCTCGATCATGAAAAATAAAATATGGAATAATAGGAATAAAAAAATGAATTAATTTGGATCCACTATTAGTGTAAAAAAATTTTACATTATCATCTAATCATGCATTATCAAGTCATTAAAAATGTTTGACTCTCACAATAACTATCTCAAAAGTCACACATGTGATAGAGTATGATTGGTTGATGTGTAAAATACTTTACATTGACTGCATAAAAATTAGACTAAAAAGAATTATATTTTTGTAAATAATTTATATCTCAGCTCTAGCAAAATAAAATTAGTTCATAAAAATTAAAAACATTATTTTTCGGTATTGTGAACAGGTGATGTCTGGACTAACTTATGCACACTTTGGCTAATCTATCTCTCCAATTCGATTAAACGTAAGCCATCTATGTCGAGATTATGGAATTTACAAGGAAATTTCTTACAGCATGGCCCCATGAAATTGGCAGAGGTGAGATTTGAACCCATGACCCACATATCACATGCTCATACAGCTTATCTATCACTAGATCATCCCCTTTAGGCTATTAAAAAAAAACTCAGAGTTCATGAAAGAAAAACTAAGAAATAGCCCCTTGATCAATTTCACTATTATGTGTTCCTCTTCTTTTTCTTATGATTTGTTCGGTATCATGAAGGGAAAGAAAAAGAAATGAATAAGATAGAAAAGAAAAAAAAAGGAAGGGTGAAGTATAGGAGTTATAACCCCTTGTTTGGTATTATTCAATGGAAAAGAAGAAATATTTCCTTTTCTTTATTTAGTTTCATTAAGAAAAAGAAAATAAATGTATGTAAATTAATGAAAATGTATGTAAGTATATAGTGAGGTCCATCAAAACACTTCTTTTCTCTTCTTTTTCCTTCCTTTCGACTTTGTTTGGTATGCCTTTTAGCGTGAAAATGAAAAAAAAATGGTGGGGAGGAAGAGCTTCATCCATTGTTTGGTTGCACTTTAATGAAGGAAAGGACAAGATTTAAAGAGATAAACTTTTCATGAGTCTCACTATTTTTTCATCCCTCCACTTTTGGATGCAAGGAAAGGAAATAGACAATAAGGGAAATAATTTTATGAGTCTCACCATATATTTACGTATATTTTCATTCATTTACATATATTTTTTTTTTATAAAAGCAAAGAAAGGAAGAAAAGCATCCTTTCTTACTCAAAGCATCCTTTCTTACTCATTGAATCATATCAAATAAGAGGAGTGATAATCATATACTTTCTATTTACTTTCTTTTCTATTTTATTGAATTGTTTCTTTTTCTTTCTCTTTTATCATACCAAACAAAGCATCCCTTCTAAAAAGGGGAAAATGAAAAAAAAAAGATGAGATCAATAGAGATGTCATCCTTCTAAATCATTTCTTTTCTCTCAATAAATGCATATTAAATAAGGTATAACTTCCTTCCTGTACCCTCATTTTGTTATTTCCCTCTTCTAAACTCATATCAAGCAAAACCTTAGCTGCTGCTGTCGCATTCTCTACTGATTCTCCCTTTTCTCGTGTGGTGCTCCCTTCTTTGTTTGAGGTGCAGAGCTTCAATTTTTTTTTATTTTTACTGGGTTAAAAGCAGAGCTTCAATTTTATTAAGTATATTGTTTTTCCTTCAGTTGACGCACTTGCTGCACCGCCTGTCTTCACCACGTACTGTTTCAGTTTTGCATCATGGACTTCAAGCTGATGCAGTCCCCTCATCAAGTCAACACCCAACAAATTCTAGTCTTATGATTAATTAAAAATGATGAATTGATTGTCGGGTCCACTTCCTTTTACTTTTTGCATTTGAATCCAGGGACGGATTCATGTTATTGGGTTTGGGAGCACATGTTCTTATTAAAAAATATATATCTATTAATATATATGTAATGTATTATTTTTATCTTTCATAAAATTTGAGAAATTTTACTTAAATATAAAATTAATTAAATAAATTTTAATTTTATTACATAGAGTCATATTTATGTGCATAACTATGAACCAATTTTAGATGATTTATAAGTAATTTTCTTAAATAAACTAACACTTATATACATAAAAAATATTAATAGTCACATTAATACTATATATAAAAAAGTATAATAAATATTATAATTTTTAAATAAAAATTATTTCTTAGATAAAATAGAAATTTTTACCCCCACTAACAAAAATTAAAAATTTTGCCTTCACTAACAAAATTTTCTAGGTCCGTCACTATTTGAATCCAACAACATTCCGTCATGGAAAAATATTAGTGTAGACGTTTTCTACGGAGGGACGTAGATTAAACAATTAATATTTAAATAATCACACAAATTTTATATTATATAATTATTTTATTTTAAAGATAATAATATGTGAATTGTTAGTTGATTTAATTTATATAATTTATATAAATAAGATTTATTAGAAGAATTATAAGAACAATATTGTGGAATGGAGAATGCTCAGAAATAGGATCATAACTTCAAAGTTTATTGTGGAATAAAAAAATTTTAATGTTATCAGTACATATGCACCATAAGTAGGGTTAAACGAGCATTACAAGATAAAATTTTGAGAGGATTTAAAAGGTTTAATTCAAAGAATATCTTTAAGAAATAATATTTTTTTAAGAAGATACCTAATGGTCATGTAAAGAGCAAATCTAGGGGATACGAAGGTTTGCATGAAGGTATGACTTAGGAGTAGTTAATGCAGAGGGCAAAGCGATTCTAGATTTTTCGGTAGCTTTTGATTTTACAATAGCTAATACTTGTTTTAGGAAACGGGAAGAGCATTTTAGCACATACAGAAGCAGGGGTTCTTGTTCTCAAATTGATTTCTTTCTAATAAGAAAATCTGATAAAAAACTTGGCATGAATTGCAAAGTCATCACTGGAGAAAGTTTGACTACCCAACACAAGATTTTGGTTATGAATGTATAAATTAAGATAAGAGTAAGGAGAAATTGTCGAGATAAAGTCCTAAGGATCAAATGGTGACAACTAAAGGGAAAAAAACAAATGCTCTTTCAGAGGAGAATTATGGAGGAAGAGATTTGGGAGGTATAAGAGAGTGCTAATGATATGTGGGACGAGATGACTAAAAGGATTAGGAATATAGCAAAAGAAACACTTGGTGAATCAAGAGGCTTTGGACCCAAGGATAAAGAATTTTGGTGGTAGGATACAAGTGTTCAAGATAAGGTTAATGTTAAAAGGGAATGTTGTAAAGCTTGACACGTGTGTAAAAATAATAAAAATTGGAAAAAAATATAAGTCAGCCAAAAAAGATACTAAGAAGGCGATGAGCAAGGCGAAAGATAAAGCGTTCAACGGGTTATATCAATCTTTGGACACCAAAGAAGGAGAAAGGAATATTTATTGGCTTGCTAAAAGTAGAGAAAGGAAGACAAGAGATTTAGATTAAGTGAAATCATTAAGAATGAAGAGGGTAAAGTCTTGGTTACGGAACAAGACATCAAGAATTGATGGAAGTGTTATTTTCACAAGTTATTTAACGAGGGAAATGTGACATTAGGGGACTCGAGTATTTTAAACACTAGAGAGGAGGACCAAAATAAAATATTTTATCGTAAAATTTAGGAGTTTGAGGTAAAAGAAGTTTTGAAAAGGATGAATAATGGAAAAGCGGTCGGACCAGATAATATACCTATTGAGGTATGGAAGTGCCTAGGAGAGAAAAGTATAAGCTAGCTCACAAAGTTGTTTAAGGAGATAATGAGGTCTAAGAAAATGTTAAATGAATGGAGGAGAAGCACTTTAATCCTTATTTATAAGAATAGGGGAGATATACAAAACTGTACAAATTATAGAGGGATTAAGCTTATGAGTCATACTATGAAGTTATGAGAAAGAGTAATTGAACGGAGATAAAGACAAGCTAAAGACTCATATATCAAAGTATCAATTTGGTTTTATACTTGGGAGGTCAACCATGGAAGCAATCTATCTTCTACGAAGATTGAAGGAGAGGTATCGGAGGAAACAAAAAGACCTACACATAGTTTTCATTGATCTGGAAAAAGCCTATAATAGGGTACCAAGAGAGTTGTTGTGGAAGGCTCTAGAGAAGAAATGAGTTCGTATCACTTATATTCAAGCAATCCAAGATATGTATGATAAGACTAAAACTAGTGTGAGAATATTGGGTGTGGTCACAGACGATTTTCCTATAACAATAGGACTGCACCAAGGGTTAACTTTGAGTCCTTATCTTTTTACCTTGGTCTTGGATGTGCCTACTGCGTATATCCAAGAGCCGGTGCCACAATGCATGTTTTTTGCAAATGATATAGTCTTAATTGGAGAGTCGAGAGAGGAAACAAATGGGAAACTAGGGCTATAGAGACGAGCTTTGGAAGAACATGGCTTTCGTCTAAGCAGGAATAAGACAGAGTATATGGAATATAAGTTCAGTAAGAAACGTGCTAATATTAGCTTATGGTAAAAATTAGAGATTATACCATACCACAAGTCACATGGTTTAGGTATCTTAGATCTATCATACAAAATGATAGAGAGATAGAGGGAGATGTAAACTATAGGATTCAAGCTGGATAGATGAAATGGAGGAGTGTTTTAGGAGTTATTTGTGATAAAAAAATGTTTCTCAAACTTAAGAGTAAATTTTACCGCACAGCTATAAGACTCGCGATGTTGTATGGTACTAAATGTTGGGCAGTAAAAAGCCAGTAAGAGCATAAGATCAATGTCGCTGAGATAAAGATATTGTGCTGGATGTGTAGCCATACAATACAAGATAAGATTAGGAATGAATACATTAGAGAGAAAGTAGAGATAACACCTATTGTGAAAAAGATGAGATAATGTCGTCTTAAGTAGTTTGGACATGTAAAGAAAATACCCTTAGAAGCTCCTGTAAGAAGAGTAGATCAAGTGGAGGATAACCCAATAGCTAGAGGTAGAGGGAGACCAAGAAAAACTATAAGTGAAATGATTAAAAAAGATTTACATTTGTATAATATTTCTAAAAACTTGGTTTATGATAAAATATAACGACGTCGTTTGATTCATGTAGCTGACCCCACCTAGTAGAAAAAAACTTGATTGTTGTTGTTGTATATAAATAAGATTAATTATACAAGCATTTTTCTCTATCATTATCATTATTCTTAACTCTTTAGAATGCAATTCAGTAAAACAAACCGTGGACAATTTAATTTTTCAATTCACAACTATTTTTTTTCTTTTCAAATAAAAACTCAGAATTTTGGCTTGTATGGAAATAATTCAATTAAGTAACAATTCAAGTCCAAAGAAAAGAAAAAAATGTAAATCTTATTAAAAATAATATGAAAATATAATTAAAAATAAAATTAGAGCTTGTTTGGATATACTTTTTAAATAAAAAGTATTTTTTTTTCAAAAAAATCAAATACTTTTACTTATTTTTACCATATCTAGATAAACTTTTGTTTTTTGAAAAAAAAAAGCACAAATAGTGCCTTTTTCTAAAGATGGATTTTGGAGCTTATGATAAAAGATCTATTTTAGATTATAAAAAATTGTTCTAAGTAATTTTCCAATTGAAAAAAGTCTTTGTACATTTTTACATCCAAATAATAGTTAATCTAAAAAAGCATCTTTTAAGTATTACATCTAAACATAAAATAACTTTTACTTTTCTAAAAGACTTTTTAAAAAATGATCTTATTTTAGAAACTTATCCAAATAAGTCTTTATTCTTTTATATGAAACTTGTAGTCTTGTCTTGTATGAATTTGCTAAAAATATCCTCCAAATTTTTCCTTTACTCTCTTTGTTGATATGTACTAGCTTATTGTTGTTAGCTATGGCTGAAATTTGCTTAATTATTTCTTTCTTATTTTCCTTTCTAATGAGTCTTAAAATTTAATTCAAGACTCATTAATCGCCACATATATTTTAAGAAAGACACAAACTAAAACAAGAAAATGTTGAAAATAAAAAAAATGAAATAATAATTAGAAACACCTTCAAATCAGTATCAAAATTAGATGATATCAATATTGATAAGACAATATTTTTTTTGATAACGTCGCTAAAAACTTAATATAGATTTTAGCAAATACACTAAATCGTTTAAGTAATAAAGTAATATATAGAGTGTCGATCCCATGAAGAAATTAATTTATCAAGTATTGAAATTACTAATTTTAATACTATTTGAAGAATAAAACTTTGTGGAATTAATTGCCAAAAATAAAATAAAATTCTAAAATTAAAAGAAAAGAAAAGAAACAAAGTAAATAAATAAAACAAATTAATAAAAATATTCATACAATAATATTTTTATACTATAATAGTCTTTTTTTCATAAATATTTTTTTCATGATTTTTTAAAAAAAAATTAAATAGCTATTATAATAATTTTTATGTAAATATAAAAATAATTTTCTATATAAATATAGAATCTCAATAAATATGATTGTTCATAAATAAATGCGAAAAGAGAGAGAAATTTAATTTTTAAGTTATAGAATTGATAATTTTTAAGATATAAGTTAAGAATTAAGAAAGACTTAATTTAATTATTTTTCAATTTCATAAAATTAATTTATGGAATTTCAATTTCAATTCTAAATGACATTCTAAACTTAAAAATTAAAATTAAGAGGTTTAATTCCAATTCCAAATTCTAAATTTATGCTCAACTCCAAGAACCAAACGGATATTAAAACTAAAACTTAATATTGGTTTACAAAGCAAAGAACTCCTAGAGTATTTGATTTCATCTAGTTAACCCAATATAATTTCTAATTCTTACTATTCCAATTAAATTCTCTAAATTAAAGAATGAAATTCTTACTTTATTCAACATTTTTTCTCAAGTTATATCAAATTACCTTTATTCACAACAAAAATTTATTAAACTATATGGATTCCCACCATAGTAACACAAATCACGTTTAAATATTTCTAGCTTCTGCTCAATTGATAATATTTATTATAAAAAACAAATATCTTAAATTACTTATCGATTTTATTATGAACATAAAAAATAATTGAATGGTGATAAATATCCAAAAACATTAAGAAAAATAATAAATACTTAATCATAAAAAATAAAAATATAAAATAAACAAGAATTAAAAATATTATATTTTTATAACTAAGCTAATTCACAATCCTACTAAAATAAAATTAGTTGACGCTGTAAAAAATAAAAATAAAATTTAAATTCAAAACTTCACAAAAGAAAACCAAAAAAAAAAAAAGGCCCTTGATCAATTCCACAGTGCTGCGTTCCTCGTCTTTTCCTCAGCTGCTGCTGTCCCGTTGTCTCCTGATTCTTGTTTTTTCGAGCGGCGCTCCCTTCAGTTGACAGGCACACTTGCTGCACCGCCTGTCTTTAATACGCAGTTACGCACAGAGGAAAATTCTTGTTCTTCCTTCAGGTGAACTTTTATCCATTGATTTTAATGAAATTATGTGTTCCATTATAGGACTCAGATGAATTGAACGGCTTAAGATATACTTGGAGGAAGAATTTTATTCCCATTGATGTACGGAAGTATCTCTCGCATGGTGATACCGTTCCCTTACAATTTTGATATTTTTATTTATTTTTTATATCATTTTTTATACTTTTTTAATATAATTTATCATGTATTATTATTATTATTATTTTATTAAATTATACATTCTTAAAAAAATATGAACAATACATATATCTCTAAAAAGAATAAATAATTAACTTTTTCCGTGACCTTAGACCTCGTCAAGTCAAGAGCCAACAAACTCAAGTCTTGTGTTGAATGAATTGATGAATTGATTATGGGCTCCACTTCCTTTTCCTCTTGGCATCATCATTATTATAATGCAATTCAGTAACAAAGAGTGGGCCACTTAATTTTTAAATTCACAATTATTATTATTTTTCTTTTCAAATAGAAATTCAAAATTGCCGCTGCATAAAAATAATTTAATTAAATAACAATTCAAAGTCAAAGAAAAGAAAAAAAAATCATAAATCTTATTAAAAATAATATAAAAATATAATTATCATTAAGACTAGTTGAAATGTTTGACAACAATTATCAACTAAAAATGTGTGGTTCATACGTGTGCTTTTAAAATTAAAAGTTAATTTAGATATTTTTCATTAACAAAATAGAATAAAATAAGTGAGAATGAGTTAAAAAATGAATATAGTGAACGAAACAAAGTTATCTTTTTTTTATTTTAAAAATTAGTAAGAAAATATAATAAAATTTTATTATTTTATTTAAGAGTTAATTTATAAAAAATAGAATAAAATATAACATATTTATTTTTAACTCTAAGTTTAATTTTTTCATTTTATCCTAATTTTAGAAAAACAAAAATTTATTATTTAAAGAAAAAAAAAATTCATAATTTTTTTTCTATTCCTATCTTTTAATAAACTTTCAAACAAATAAACTCTTTCTCCTTACCTTAATTTCCTTTTCCTTCTCTTCATTTTATGTCATCCAAACCCAATGTAAAGTTCTTAAAATATTTTGGCCAACAATCAATAAAAACTTTAGGCCCAAGGTTTTACATAGCAAATCACTTGATCTGACCATAACAACTTGGTGGTGGTGATTGTCGTGACTATATCATCATGGGATTGCAATTCGTATCAACTTGCATTAGTGCGCATCAACTTGCATTAGTGCGCATCAACTTGCATATGTGACAATGACCGTTTAAAACCATTGCTGAGACTTTTAGGCACTCGAGTGCTCTCTATCACGATCTCTAGTGAAATAGAGTCGTCTCCATCTTCTTATCTGCGTGTCAATCTATTCAAGACAAATATTGGAAAAGCAATATAATATTTCCTAAAGGAAGAAAATAATCTTTGAAGAAAAAAAGGATATATCATCTTGCTACAAAATTTTCGAAGTCATTGCATTTTTCGTCTCATCATCTCTGTACTATATTGTTTCTTTCTGTCTACTTAAAATTTCAATTTGAGGAAACTCTTCATAACCTTTTTGCATATGCATATGTTCCCATAGTTCTTATGGAATTTAGATAGTCTCCATTTTAGAACTCCGATAATCATAATACTATCCAGTATCCATCAAATACAGGAACTTGGTTTGTGAAATAGAGAATAGAGAAATATTGTTGCTGTTTGTTGTTGTAAGAGGAAAGCAAATGTAATAGCAAATTTGTTGGAAACAAATGAAGTGGAGAGGATTTAAAAGTATAAATTTATTACTGACTGAATTGCATGTACGTGCATTTCTATTGCTCTCTGAATTACATGGCTTTTATATTTATACAACTACATAGATAATTGTAGAGAACTTCTTAGAAATAAGTTTCCCTTACACATCTCAATTACTTAAAAATACTAAAGGAATTATTAAATGGCTCAAACACTGATTTAGAGATCATTGAATCAAAAAAGTTCTCCAGAAATCATGGAATAACAACAACAATTAAGTATTTTTTCACTAGGTGAGATCGACTACCTGAATCAAACGAGATCATTATACTATATCATAAACCAAGTTTTCAGAAAAATCATGGAATAACTAAAAGCATTTTTAAAAAAATTACAAATTACTCTTTCTCACATCTGTTTTTCCATTTCAATGCTAGTCCTAGACTAGATAGTGCCCTCTTAGAGGAACCATGTTCATTTACCGCAGCAGCAGCAGCAGTGCTGAAGTCTTGGACTCTTTGGCGTATTTGCAAGCTTTCATCACCTTCCATTATTCTCCTTATAACTCCGGCAATTTCATCTCTTTTTACAATGCCAGTTTCATCAACCTTTGGCCTCACTGCCACTTTGAGCACCTCTGTAAGCGTTACTGCATTCATTCTCTGCTCTGCAAACAATGGCCAGGCAATCATGGGCACCCCGTGGACCACACCCTCCAGAGTTGAGCTCCAACCACAATGAGTCAAGAAGCCACCCGTGGATCCATGACTAAGGACTTCAACTTGTGGTGCCCATGAAGGAACCACTAAACCTTGCCCTTTGGTTCTGTCCAAGAAATCTGATGGCAAATAGTTCAGTGGGTTATTATCCTTTTGTCCAATAAAATAAGCAGAACTAGAAAATTGGTTTGGAGCTCTCAAAACCCACAAAAACTTGTGGCCACTCAGTTCTAATCCAAAGGCTATCTCACTGAGTTGGTCATGAGAAAGTGTTCCACCACTCCCAAAAGAGATATACAAGACAGACTTTGGTGGCTGATTGTGCAGCCATTCAATACACTTTGACTCATCTTCCTTACTTCTTGACTCGGTTTGAATGATGGGTCCAACCGGATAAATACAAGGACTATTTCTATTGCCTCCTTTGATCTCTTGCATTTGCATATCTCTTATGGCATCTGCTTCCAGATCTGTGAAGGTATTGATTATGACACCATCAACGAAAGAGAGTTGTTGGCACATACGAAGAAACGATTTGTATGTTTCACTTGATCTTTCAAAAAGAACTGGGTCTGGAAGATCTTTGACCTGGAAAGGGACGATACAACCTGGAAACTCCACAGCTTTTGTTGGGTCTATGAACTCAGAAGAAACACTTTCATCGAGCTTTGGCAGAGAGAGACAGAATGATAGTGATATAGCTCCTGAGGCTGAAAACATGTAATACAAGAGGTTGAATTGCTTAGCAATATCGAACGTATCACTTGAAAACACGTCAGCAACTAAAGCAACAAGGTGAGTTCGGGAACTCAGTGAGCTCAGTGCTTCATGCAGAAATGGCAGGGAGTATTTCACTGTGAGTTTCATTTGTGTTGCAAGGTGAATATTTTGAGGAAGGTCTTCCATGTTCACATGGGGAAGAATAGTGAAGTCTATGTTTGGTGGGAGAGCGTTTAGGATGGTTTTCATGGAAGGGGTAGGTGACCCAAGTGTGGGAATGAGGAATGTGACATGGAACTCATGGTGTTGCTGAACAAGTTGTTTGGCAAACTCAACAAGTGGGATCAAATGGCTCAGTCCAGGGCAGGGAACCATGGCGATGCATTTGTTTTTCTCCATGGTATCAAATCGGAACTTGAACAGAATTGTAGAGACAGAGTGTTATATTTGCACATTTTACACTATTTTTATGCTAGTAAATAATGTATAAATATATGTTTAACAACAAGTATTATGTAGTATATTAGTAATCGATTACTAACTTAATTAATTATATAATACACATTATTAACTGTATAATATACACTGTTGATTAAATTAAATATTTACATATTATTAATCAAATGTAAAAAAATAATATACAATTATAAAATTTTGATGTGTAAATATAATTATTTAAATATTCGAAGTTTCTTGATTGATTTTTTTTTTTTAATATTGCTATCTGCTATGCCATGAGACCATAGCACAGATTGAGTCAATGGTAATTTAATATGCATTAATGAAAGGGAATTTGTTGTTTTTAATAATTATTATATTCTTGTGTATATATTTTTTATTTATTTAATATTATTTATTATATATATTTTATTATTATTATTTTTATTAAATCATATCTTTTAAAAATAATATAAACAATATTTATATTTTTTTAAAAGTATAAAATAATCATTTTTCTTTTAATAACAATGTGTTTGACGGCATCAGTATCTTCCAAATTTCAAAAATGGCTAGCTGGCATGGGCATGAGAGAGCGACATACACGCCGACCACGTGCAAAGACTGAGAATATTTTCCTCGGGAGAAGCCTAGATCATTTTCAATTGGGAATTAATTTTATGTTACCCTTAATTTAATATTAGCTTTGTCCATATCAATCATGAGGAGTTGGATAATATACTCTTTGAGTTACAGTATTTTTTATATTAGCTTTTTATATAAAAAATGTTTAGATACTAATAGTATTTGAGTAAAGAGTGGAATTACATATTATTAGTTAACTTAGTATATAAAATATATTTATTTCTTATTCTTTTTGAATATGATATATTTTTTCTAATTTATAAGTGCAACAATGCTTCTCTTTTAATGAATTTTTTATTTCTGGTAAAAAAAAATATATTAAGCTTTGTGTGATGTTTTGTGTATGAAAATAAAATCCTATTTTTAAATAAGGTAGAAATGGACTAAGTTAAGTTAGACTTTGTCTAAATAGATTAAACTTACTTTGTAATATGTTAGCCTGAACATTTTCTATTATCTGTTATAAGTTTTTTAGTATTTAACTTAATATGTTTATGAAAATATAAAAATTTGACCTAATTCAAAAAGTCTATTTAAAAGACTTATATTACATGAAAACATTTATATAAATCAATAAAATTATATTTTAATTTTTAAATAAATATAATATTTAAAAAATTATTATATTTAACATAAAATAAATATATTATACTAATATGTGATTAATAAATTATATAAATATTATAAATTTTTAATTATATGTATAAAAACAAATAGACTAACCTAGTTGACTAAATATTTTTTTTTTAAAGTTCAAGCTTACGCCTTACTTGTTTATTAAATAAATTAAACTTATATAAAAAAAAATAAGTTAAATTGTAAGCCCTAATAAATCGTTTGATGTATTTCCATCCTATTCCTAATGAAAATGATATCGAGCACTTACAGAAATGTACATCACTTTGAGTTAAATGAAATATTTGATAATATATTAAGAGTGTAGTATATCAATCAATCAATAGTTCCATTATTAGTCTAATTAAAATATATTTAATTTTATTCAATTTATTTAAAAAATTATTTTATATGTTATGAGAATGCTACAGTTACATACATGATAATTTTATATCTCTCTTACGTTAACATATAGTATAAATACAATTTACATATTTTGATGTACATAAAACATTTTCCATCAATTAATATATATGTAAATCTCAAGGAGTTAGTTAAGTGATAGACGAGCATGTGATATGTAAATGGATATACGATTACAATTTTGAATTTTACTTTTATCAATTTTTTAAAGTCTGATCATAAAGATTATTCTGGTAAATCTCTTAATCCTAACATAAACAAATTATTTTTGACCAAATTGAAGAAATAAATAAAGAGTAATGTTATATCCTCCTATAAGTTTCTTTTAATAATTCTCCTAATATTAAATGAAGAAAGTATTAAATGAAAAAATAAATGCATCTAATGTCTTGGGAATATAAAAATCATTCAATACTTTCTTTATTTAGTAATTAAGAGGATTAGTAAGAGAATTGAGTAGGAGGATAAAATATTTCTCATAAATTAATTTAAATATGTGTAAATTAACTAAAATATTACCTAAACCTAATATAAAAAAATCAATACATATTTAAGGTGTGGTGTACATAATATTTTAATTTAAGTTGTTTAATTGATTTCAGTTGGTAGAAAGACTAAGTGTGTATTTAGAAAAATTGTGAAATTTTAATTATTTTAATAATCGATTATTGTATAAATTTTTTTTGTTATAATCGATTATAATCGATTTATTTTTATGTTTGGATACGTTAGGCTGAAAAGTAATTTTAAACTAATATGTTTTATTTGGATTGTATAAAAAAATCATTTTATGCATTAAATTACTAAAATAGTTATAAAATAATTAAAAAAATTATTTGATTGAAGATAAAATAGTATTTACATCTCAAAGTATAAGAATAATTTATTAGTTAAAATTATAAGTTTTAATCTTTAATATTATAAAAAAATTTAAAAAAACTTTTATAATACATTGAATTTTATGTAAAAGATAAAACTAATTTTGTCAAACATATGAGAATAATGTTCAAATAACTTCATTTTTTTAAAAAAATCTATTGAAATAGGGAAATAAATTTTTTCAAACATGCTCTAAGTGTGTGTTTGAGATAATTATAAAAATTAAATTATTTTAATAATTGATTATTGTATAAATTTTTTTGTTATAATTGATTATAATAGAATTAATTTTATATTTAGATATATTAACTGAAAAATAATTTTAAATTAATTTTTTATTTAAATAATATAAAAAATTATTTTTATATATTAAATTATTAAAATAAATATAAAATAATTAAAAAATTATTTAAATAAAATAAAATAATATTTATATATTAAAATATAAAATAATCCTAATAATTTTATAAAAAAAAACTCAACTTTTAGTTTTTTTTTTCAAAAGCTATTACCGCATAAGAGTAGGACATCAACAACTTTTTTCTCAATTACTCAAATACGTTACTATTTATTTGCAACATCTGAAATGTAAAAAAAAAAACTATTAATTCAGTTAAATAAGCTGATCCGTATGCGCTGTCCCCGGTTCAAGCTGCAAGCTATTTGAATTTTATTCTTTTAAGCGATTTTCAATTGTTCCGTATCTCGTCACATGCAGGCCATCAAATCATCTCAATTAACTTCACAGAAACCACGATGTATGCCCAGGCGACAAAAGTGCCACATAAGAAATTATTGCAGATTATTAGAGTATAATAAATATATATTTTAAGATAAATTTTTATCATTAATTTTATATTATTGATTTAAAATTTATATAAATTTATTTAAAATTAATAATAATAATTTTTTAAACATATGTTTATTATATTTTAAAAATTAGAATTTTTCATTTCGACATTCGGTTTAAATTGTACAGCTATAATCTATGTTATTAAAAAATAAAAAAAGAAAGTATATTTTAGCTCTTGTTTGACGGATAATATCTCCGTGATAGTTTTTTAGCCATTAAAGCACTATTCACATATCTAGTTTGTCTCTGACCAAGTCGAATAGGGGTTACTTGTTTTTATTTTTTTGTTTTTTTTGTATTTTTATTTAAATTTTAATAAATATAAAATAAATAAAATAAAACAGAGATGTATAATTAAATTTAAAATATTTATTAAAATTTAATTAGAAAAACAAGAAAAGAGGCAAAAATAAAAATAAATAATCATGATCCGACCAAGTCCACTTAAAATCTTCACGTAAGCTGACCTAGTCCTGACTCACTAGGTGAACCTTCCTAGCATCTACACTAGAAACCCAAAGAAAATTCCTACAACACTTATCCACTTCTTCACAAATAAAAATAGGAAGAGTAACTGTCTGCATAGTATACGAAGGTAATGAGGATATAACAGGAGCACAAAGTGAGCCTACCTACGAAGGAAAGGGAAGAAGCCTTCCAAGAAGCCAAACTATTCATGAGCTTGTTGGTGATATGGCTAAAAGTTCCTCTTGTCACCCTCTTATTAAGCAAAGGAATGCCTAAGTATTTTCCCAAATCTGTTGTCCTAGTAGTGAACCCAAAAGCATCAGAAATTTGCTTGGCTACATTTTGTGGTTAACATTTTTAGAGAAGTAGATTTTCGTCTTCTCCCCACTAACCTTTTGACCAGAGCTAGAGCAGAAAGCATCCAAACAACTATAAAAATAGTGATTACTGATTACATCTTTAAAAATCCCCGATTCTTAAATTTCCAATCACTATAAACTTTCTCTGTTAGTATCAAACACATCTTTTTCTCTTGTTTTTCATGTCACATAAACAAAAATCTAATCTAATCTAATCTATAAAATGAAGAGACACACTTTAGAATTTCACCATGTATTAATCCTAGTTGTGAGTACAATGAGAGTGAGCTACTTTAAAGGCGTCGACAGAGAGCTCCAAATCGAGGACGACGAATCTGCAGCGCATCACTTGGAGACTCGTGCTCCAGAACAACGAATCAGCTTTGGAGGGATAGTGAAGAAGAAGCTTTCCCCTGTACACGCCACTGATCTATCTAATACTTTCATGCTTCAGCAAATGATCTAGATCGAGGACGATAACCAATAGCGCATCACTTGCAGACTTGGGGAAAAATGCACACTACAACATTTTAGTCCTACGACAAGCGCTGAAAAATGTTGCCAAAGGACTGAAACCATTGCCTAAAGTCTAAAGCAGTGCTTTTCAACCATTGCCAATTCGTTGCCTATACGGGCGTTGCCATAGACCTTAGGCAACACTTTTGGGACCTTCTGGAAAATGTATGTGAAGTGTTGCTTATACGTACCTTTTGGCAACATTTTTTACATGTTGCAAATTCCAGGCTTTAGGCAAGGCATACTTAGAGTTGCTTGTTCCTGGGACTTAGGCAACGCTTTTCAAATGTTGTCTATATATATGCCTATAGGCATCATTTTCTGAACGTTGCCTAAAGCCAAGAATACGCAAAGCTTTTATATCGAAAGATTGCTTAATTATTTATCATGTGAACTCATTAATCTACAACACATATCTAACATACAAAAGGAGGGACATATGTATAAATAACCATAGATAAAAAATAGTACAATTGTTGAGCAATACTATTATTATGAGTAAATACATATCTAAGTTCAAAGTATAAAAATATCACCAAAGTACACTCCAAAAAAAAAAACTGCAAAATTAAAAGATAACTATTGAAAAGGTGAATATTTGTCTTTGGTTGGGAGATGAAGTCTCGGAAGGTGTCCCTCTGCAATTTGTTGCAAGGTCAATTTAGGGCAAGGGGTTGATACTGGGCAAATCATTGACAATGCCCTTCTGACTCAGGCTGACTAGGACGTCCTGATTGAGTAGGACTTGATCAAGATCATCTGAGATGCCTAGGTGTGGTCTTTGTGCAATGCATCCGTTCTCTGCTTTCTAGAATCCAATTTTGAGTATGTTCATCATACTCGAGAGTTGGAAAAGGAGCTAGACACCCTCCGAGGTGAAAGGAAAGAGCTTGAGTTGGCTGTTGCTAAAAAAGACAGGCAGCTTGCCCAAGTTAACAAAGATCTTGGTATGCGCAGAGTTGAGATAACTAGGCTCTAAGCCAAAATTGCAGAAGGGGTTAATCGCAAAAATAATTTAAAAAAACAAATATCTCCAGTTGAATCTACTCTAATCGTACTCCGAGCTGAGAATGAGATTCTCAGGCAATGCAAGGCTAAGCTAAAAAGTGATATTCTATGTCTTGAAGATGAATGGGCCAACTCGGTGGATGAATCCTTATCCAACGCTCTCACTCAACTGCATATGCTAAATCCATATCTTGTCATTGAAGGGACTGGTTCACGAAAGGTGGTCCGTGATGCATGGTTTCATTGTGGACGCCATCCCCAAGGCCACTTTAGTGAGTTGGGTTCTTGCAACAGATGATGGTGAGGAAAGCTCGGAGGGTGGCCCAGTAAAGGAGGCCAAGGTGGAGGTTATCGACTAAGGGGAGCTTACCGTAGATGCTTGATCTTCATTCTGTCTCTTTTTATTTTGCCCCATGCGTGGAGTTAATTTCATTTGTAAATGGACAAGTCCCGGGTTTCGGGAATTTTTAACCTTAGCACTTAGAATATTTTGTTATATATTCCTATTGCTTGTTTTTCTTCTTCCTATTCAAGATGGGTCCAATGTTGGATCATAGTGATTCTCTTTAACACTTAGTGAATGCTTTTGCTCTTTTCAACCGAGATGGATCAAATGTTCAATCTCAGTGGATTTCTCATTTGATACATAGCGAATTTTTCCTTTTTCATTGTACAATAGCCTATCTTTCGGGTTTCGTTCAAGTTGTTCATCAATTTTATTTCTTGTTTGTTGTTAGAGTTCTTGACACTTAGTCAATTTTCTAATTGTGAAACTTTGAAATAGGATTTTGATATAGAAGCCTCTTAGAGTGGCATCCTTTATGGACCACAGCAAACGTTATTGCCTTATCTCGAGCAATGGATGTACTCTTAACCTCTTTAAACTTTTTTAAGCTTATGGGTTAAGGTCAAGCTCATTATGGTACAAGTTAAAACCTTTGAATTCGCTCCTTGAACTCGGAGACTGGTCAAGTGGATTCCTATTTTTCATCTTCATTTACGCATCGACATATTTGATCCTAATTGGACCTGATATTCCTCAGACCTCTCCAAGGTGTGATAACCTTGTGGGTTGTAATAGTTGTAGGTGCATAAAATAACCAAGTATTGGAAACATAATCATCGATTTATTCATGTCGAAACTCGTCACTTATATGATAAAAATAAGAATATTTAACTATAGTATTTCCTGAGTTTATCAGTATTCCAAAAATTCTTGATGGTTTTGCCAAAGAGAGTTTCTAGAGTATAGGCTCCCATGTTTGTCTTGGACATGATCTTGTATAGTTTTTCCCAATTAGGAGCTAATTTTCTATCTTTCATATTTTTTCCTCTGATATCCGCTCTTCGTAGAACAAGGTCACCAGAAATAAACCTTCGTGGTATCACCTTAGAATTGTATCGGGCTGTGATCCTTTATTTAACAGCAGCTTCATGGATGTGGAAAATGCGGCCTTATTCTTCCAACGGGTCAAAGTTATGGTAGATGAGGTCTTAGTTGGCCTCTTTTGAAAAATTATGCCTCTTCTAGCTCAATTTTCCTATCTCCACTAAAATCATAGTCTTGTAACCATAGGTTAATTTGAAGGGAGTTTCTCATATGGAGGAATGAGGTATGGTCCAATATGCTCATAGGATGTGATCAAGCTATTTCACCCAATTCCCTTTAGATTCATCGAGCCTCTTTTTGATTCCATGAAGAATAACCAGTTTACGGCTTTAGCTTTCCTATTAGTTTTTGGGTGTTCTACAACAGTAAAACGTCGTTTGATCTTGAGTTTAGTTAAGAGATCTTTAAATTTTTTTATCAGTAAACTGGGTTCTGTTATCTGTGACAATGGACTTTAGGTTACCAAATCCACAGATAATATTCTTATAAGTGAACTTCTAAATCCGCACCGATGTGATGGTGGAGTTCTACCTCAATCCATTTAGTGAAATAATCTACAACAACCACTAAGTATTTAATCTGTCCTAGCATTTAGGAAAAAAGGCCTAGGATATCCATCCCCAACTGATAAAAGGGCCAAGGGACGGACTTCGTAGATAATTCTTCTGGTAGGGTTGCATAAATATCCAAGAATCGGTGACAATAATTATATTTCTGGATATATTCCATGCTATCTACTTCCATGCTAAGCCAAGTGTATCCAACCCTCAGCACTTTTTGTGCTAAGGACTTTCCATCGAGATGATGGTCATAACTCCCTTCATGAATTTTGACTAGGACATATTCTGCTTCTTTTAGGTTGAGGCACTTAAGGAGGGGAGAAGAAAACTCACTACGCTATAGCTGATTATTAAAGATGGTATACTAGGTCGTTATTCGTACTTTTTTTTTAGTTTCCTTTTGGTTTTCAGGTAATATGCCATTATGAAGGTAGGAAATTATATGTGTCATCCAAGTTTCATCATCTTCCAGTCGGAGGACTTCAGTGTCCGTAATGCTGGGAAGGAGTAGAGTATCCTGGATTATGGACCAATTGTTGCCAAGGCTCATGATGTTGGTAAGCTTTGACAAGATGTCGGTTCTGGAGTTCTATTCTGTTAGGATATGTTCCACCTTGACACTATTAAAGCTCTCCATTAATTTCTTTACTTTGGATAGGTATTTCTACAACAAGGGTTCCTTAGCTTGATACTCACCCCAAATTTGGGATGTCGCTAGTTGCAAATCACTGCATAGAACTATATCTGTGGCTCCCATTTCTTTTGCCATGGTGATGCCTGTGATACAAACTTCATATTCTACTTGGTTATTTGAAGTAAGGAACTCAAACCTCAAAGAACATTCTACCATGAGCCCGACTTCATTTTCCAATATGACTCAAGCACCACTCTTTTTGGAATTCGAAGATCCATCAACATAGATGAGCCAAGAATTCATTCTAGGGTAGCCAAAATCTGGTGTAAGCTCAACCAAAAAATAGATAAAACTTGAGCTTTTATGGCTTGTCTCAGCTAATAAGTGATACCGAATTTGGAGAGCTCAACCGACCAAGCGATCATTCTTCTAGCGAGATCCAACTTATGCAACACTTACCGAATCAGTTGATTTGTCCTCACTATCATGGGGTGACATTGAAAGTATTGGCATAACTTTCTTGCAGTAGTTAGCAATGCTCTCATTTTTAAGAGTTTTGAAGAAGGGAAGGGATTTTTAAGAGGCCTTGGTTAGGAAGTGAGTGAAGACCGCTATTCGACTTATCAATTGTTAAACCTCTTTAATGGATTGTGGGCTGCACATATCGAGAATGGCCTGACATTTTTCGGGTTGGCTTTAATGCCTCGATTTGTCAATAAAAATCCCATAAATTTATCAATCTATACTCTGAAAGCATATTTTTTGGGGTTTAGTCTCATGTTATGCTTCTGTATTTGGGCGAACACCTCTTCCATGTCTTTTACATGGTAATCGGTCTTCGTTGTCTTAACTATCATATTGTCCATATAGACTTCCACTATTTTGCCAATTTGTTCTTCGAAGACTTTATTCATCATCTGTTGGTAAGTTGCACCTGTATTCTTTAATTCAAAAGGCATAACACAGTAACAATAACTTGCCATCTCGATTATGAATGTAGTTTTATCTTCGTCATTTGAGTTCATGGGAATTTGCCTATATCTGGAATAGGCATTCATGAATGTGAGAAGCCAAAACTCTGATGAATTCTCCACCAATTTATCTATGTTAGGAAGTGGATAAGGGTTTTTTGGGCAAGTCTTATTCAGGTCAGTATAATTGATGCACATACGTCACTTCCCATTAGCTTTTTTTACTAGGACCACATTAGAGAGCTAGGTGGTATAAAAGACTTCTCTGATGAATCTAATATTCAAGAGTTCTTTCACTTGCTTTTGAATTACATTTTACCTCTCTTGTCCGACTTTCCTCTTTCGTTAGGCCACCGGCTTCGCATCCTTCTTGATAGAGAGTTAGTGGAAATGTTCATAATTTAATCCTAACATATCAGCAGATGTCCAAGCTAAGATATCTTTGTTTTTCATAAAAAACTCAACTAGCTGAGATCTTTCCTCTTGGCTCAGGTATCCTCCAATTTTGGTTACCTGGTCTAGCTTAGCACCAAGTTGAAGGGACTAAAGCTCCCCATCAGGTTGAGGGTATGTACTGCGGATCTCTTCAAAAACATCTAGTTCAATTAAGAAGACGTTGATGGAGTCCATAATGACTGAAGCTGAATTGTTGCGTTGGTCCATGGTCTGGGGCTTCTTAGTAATCTTCAAGCTCTCATTATACCATTTCCTAGTTGTATCTTGGTCTTCTTTAACCGTAACGACCCTGATATATTGATCGAGGAACTTCATGGCCAAGTGGGGTGTAAAAACCACAACCCTAAAAGTGTTGAGTGAAGGGCGACCCAGTATGACATTATAGGCCAAAGGGCAATCAACCACAAGAAATTTGACCTTAAGAGTCTTAAATAGGGAATCCTTCCCCAAGGTTAGATAAGTCTCAATGTGTCCTACCGGGGTGATCTTGTCTCCTGTGAATCCAATCAACTTGCCGATGTACAGGATGAATTCCTTTCTTGAGAGTCCTAGCTTCTCAAAGAGATCAAGAAACATAATATCTGTTGAACTTTCCTAGTCAACAAATATACGTTAGACTTCAACGTTAGTGATTATCCCAGAGATAACTATGGGGTCGTCATGATATAGGATAATATAACCATAATCTTCGTCTGAAAAAGAAATCGGCAAGGACTTCTTTGGTCCATCCTTTGATTTTAATCCTGAATGAGAAGCTACACTCAATACAGCCCAGAATGCTTTCTTTGTCGAATTTCCTAATTCACCACCACTCGCAAAGTCCCCAGAAATAGTGTTAATTATCTGAGTTACTTCTATGTGATGGCACTTATTGTCCTGGTTAAGATTATCTCGAGGTTGTGTCTTTTCTTGATTCTGAGCGTTATCCCTGAATGGGCCAACCCTAGGATTTTCATTCATCATGGGTGAACGTCTTCTCTAGTATGGTGGAGATGGGCTTCTTCAAGGACTATAGCACTAATTCCTGTAGTTCTGTCCTCCCCTTTGATTGTCATTTCGAGATTGACGTACATATATGCCTAGACTGCCATCCTGGATCAAAGACTTGATAGCATCTTGAAGGTTGATGCAATGCTCAGTATTATGTCTGTGACCTTCATGGAATGCACAATGCTTGAACTTATTTTTCTGTGTATGTTTTCTCAAGGGGGAAGGTTTTTGCACATCTCTTAATTTTGTATTCATCACTTCTTGGTAGATTTGACTCCGAGGTATGTTGAGGGGGTGTACCTTTCATACTTCCCTTTTAACGGTGGTCTCAAATTCTGGTTTTGTAGTGGAGCTTGTCCTGATTTAGGCTTGATATCTTCTCCTTTCTCCATATGCTTCCTAGCCCGAAAAACATCCTCCACATTGATATATTTGTTAACTCTAGTTTGGAACTTGTTCATTGTCTTGGGCTTTTTTTTGGCAAGAGAAAAGGAAAATGGCCTAAGGCGGAGTCCTTCCCTCATGTAATGTAATCTGAGTCTTTCATCCCAGTCACGAATATTCACCACTTCTTTATTGAATCGGGATATAAAGTCTCTAAGAGATTCTTCCTTTCCTTACTTAATATAGGAAAGACATGAAATGAATTTCAGCTGCACCTTATTAGTGGTGAAGTGTAGTAAAAATCTTGAGGACAAGTCTTCCCAATCAACAATGGACTTAGGAGATAAGGTAATGAACCATCTCAGGGTGGCTTTTTTCAAAGAAAGAGAGAAAGCATGACACATGAGTGAATCATCTCCTCCAAAAAATAGTCATGCAGAGACATAGGCATTTAGGTGTTCTTGAGGATCTGTGGTCCTATCATAGGCGTCAATATTAGTTGGATACTTGAAGCGCCTTGAGATCTCGTAGGGCATCAATTCATCAGAGAAATATTGATTTTGCTTAACCGACTTTCTTCGTCCTTGATCCTGCTCTTTATTTCCACTAGCTGGGTTTTCAGCTCTCTCACTGGGCTCCACAATCCTTGAGTATTCTAGATTACATATCCCATCATGGGCTGGTTCCATCCTATTTTCTCAATTCCGATGGGGAACCTGGTTCTCGTCCTCCTTCTCCTAGTTAGCAGCTTTTTCCAAATTATGGATTCATTTGTCCTAGAGTCTAATTAGAGAAATAAGTTCCTCCCTAGATAGCTCCAGGAGACCAAAGTCACCTTGGTGGAACCGAACTTCGTCGTTGTTCACCCGTGCTCCCAAGCGTTGTAAAGCTTACACCTGTTGCCTGGTATCTCCTGAAGGGACTTCTTGTGGGCCAAGTTGCTGCGTTGCTAGAACACATCACAGTTGAGGGGAGAGATTTTAGCCAGTATGCGAAGTCTTTTCTTCATCTTGCCTGGGTTCTGATTGGGCAGTAACTGTATCTTGGATGAAAGCGGATGCCAGACGGCGACCAGAAGAAGGTTGATTCTGAGTGGCAAAAACGTGATTTCGCCTTGTAGTGACCATGATTGTGGTAATGAGAGTTGAAGTTCATCATTTTCCCCACAAACGATACCAATGTTTTGAATGGGGTTCAGATGATTACTTGAATGAGATTGATGTAAGTGGTTTCTTCCATAGCACGATGGTACAAGGGCTGGGTACATGTAAAAGGTACTCCAACGCTCAAGTTAGATCGTGCACAATGTGAGTATTGTTTGCAATTAGATGCATTCCTTTGCTACATTGTATGGAATTTATAGGAGCGTCTTAGTAGATATGAATCATGTTTAAATCTATATTAAATATTGTTAATTGGGATAAAAATTTAGTAAGATTGTTACCTCTTATAACTATCTCCTCTATTTATGAGGGATATAATTAATTTCTCTATTTATGAGGAATTATGTTAGAGATTTACTCCTTATAAATAAACATATTTACTTATCTAATAACGCTCATAAATATATGAGATTTAATTCTATCGAATCGAGTTGTTCCTAAATCGCTAATCTGAAACTCACCACAATAATATTATATATATATATATATATATATATATATATATATATATATATATAGAGAGAGAGAGAGAGAGAGAGAGAGAGAGAGAGAGAGAGAGAGAGAGAGAGAGAGAGAGAGAGAGAGAGAGAGACTATAAGATATGCATTCTTAATAAGTTTTTTTGATACTATCACTTAATCAATACGTCGCTCCATCTTTAGGGAAGCTAGAGTCTCGTACTAACTGCCTCATAACTCACATTTTATAATGACGTGGTTTGCATTATTAAGTGAGTGTGATAAATTTTTCAAAGAATACACACCAGTATTAAACTTTAAAAATTCTTCAGTCATCTTTTAATATAAACTTGTAATAAAAACAATTATTCAAATTTTTTTTAATATTATTTGGTGCATCACACGAGCATATTTGATACTGAACTCAAAGGTTATATGATACTGAATAGATTATGATTATTTATAATTTTGATAATTTAAGATTTTATACATAATTATGTTGTGTATATATTTTATCTTTTCATATTTTTAGAATTTTATCTTCTTTATTTTTAAAGATTTTATCTTTTAGGATATTAGATTTTACATCCTTGCGATGCACATGTTAAACTAATAATTAAATGATAAAATTAATATAATTATAAATAAAATTACTTTTACTAAATAAAATATATGCAATAAAATTATGTAAAATTAGAAGTATTATGAAAAATATTGTCAATTTTGAAACACACTAATGAGATTAGGGAAGAAGCAAAGGCCATGGGATAAGAAAGAAGCTTCAAATCTATGTTGACAAGTAAATATGCCCAAATATTATGACAATTAGTTGCAGTATTCATGGTTTGAAGCCATTAAAATGAGATAAAGATACACCCTATTCTAATACGCATAACATAATCACAAAGAGCTGATCATGCACCTTTGCCACTATTATTGAAGAAATAATAAATATAAGATGGATTAAATGCTCTCAAAACAGTAATATCATACTTAAGTATGGAGAGATTCTTGGTTACACACAATTATACTATGTCATTTTTATACACACTCACATAAATTTGGAGAGAGAGAAAAATGAGACTCTCTAAACCCATTCATCATAAAAAATCATCTTCTCTCTTTAATTTTTTGTGAGTATATATAAAAATGATATAATACAATTGTGTGTAACTAAAAATTCTCCTTAAGTATGTTGTATATTCCAATAGAACCCAGAGAAAAGAACCATAAAGCAAGTACAGGGTAAAACATGAAACCCACTTTACTGGTACCAAACCATGAAATGCTGAACAAAGCCACCAGATTTACAGCCCCACAAAGAGGAGACTAAATATAAAATTACCCCATTATCTTGTCTGACTTAAAACTTCTTTGATGTGGTGGTAATTTTATCTTGTGAATCCCTCCATAATGCAAGAACGAAATTAGGAACAACATTAATTTGGTGAATATTAATTTTAAAAAAAAATTAATCTGATTTCTCATTGCATTTTATAACAGAACACCCATATTTTGTAATCACATCTGTTCATTCAGTTATGCAGATTCAAACATATAACAAACACACTTTAATGGAGCAGTTTTAGAATAGTACAATAAATCATGCGATGGAAACTGATTATGAATACTAATTTTGGTTTCTGATGAAGAAAGCAACCATTGTTGAAGATGCCATCACTTACATCAAGAAGCTGCAAGACAAAGTCTAGAGTCTCAACCAAGAGCTTCAAGCAATAGAAGCAACTTAAGAGGAAATAGCTGAGCCAAAGATAGATGAAATTGATGCCACAAAGAGATGAAGAAATGGGGGATACAGGTTATCTACAATTACAATTATTTAATTAACTAAATGATTCTCCTTTATAACTATAATTAGTAAACTTGGAACAATTACTTTCTACAGGAAAAGGCCAGGGTGACACAAATTGATGGGAATAAACTCTGGGTCAGGATGATCATTGAGAAAAAGAGGGTAAGATTCAAGAAATTGATGGATTTTATATTACTTTTGGCACTGAGCTCATAGACACCAATGTTACAACTAACCACTTAAATAGACAAAAATTCATTTATTGCTTCTTCAATTTCAGGCATTAAAACTAAGGTGAAGAACTGTAGAGACAATAGCCTAAATTCAACCAGCAAATAAATCACATAATAGACAAGCCAAGGCCAGAACAGCAACACTCACTTGTAACATCTGTTTTCAAGAGTTATACTTATAAGGCAGGTGCTAACGTGTTTTTTAATGGATTTAACTTCCTCCATTTGCTTTCCCTTTACCCATTCAGAAGCTGAAAAGTGAAAACTATAGACTAAAATTAGAAACATCACCAATGAGGGTACGTATTTACAAAACAATGAGCAATTTTTTTTGTCTTTTTTTTTTCTCTTGCAGCAATGTAATGTAAATTAAAAACATATATTAGGCTACTACTCTTCTTAACTTACCATGAATAGATCATGGTAAGCTTCTAAATGTGATTGACCAAATGGCATTTCTAATGTGACCATGAAGTTGTGCTTGATCAAGCTAATAATGACTTCGAACTTATGGTACTAATATCAGAAAGCTGGCAAATAAACACTACTTTCTCAGCCAGTTGAAATTTCTATATCTTTCACAACTATAAAGAGTATGTAACCATGTATATAGCCAAAACGTGATTCAACCGTCTTCGCACAGATCATGTATTAACATAACATTTGCTCTAGAAAAATTTGTGTGCTAATTGTGCATCAAGAAATAATGAAAGAATGAGCTTGAAAATTGTGGTGCACTCTTGTCAAGCATTAAGTAGGGCGGTAATAGCAAGGATATAACCTTATGGTGTTAATTTGTAGTTTTCTTAAGAATCTTCATACAAAAAACTACTATTAAAACATAATGATTCTAGAATTCGTGATTCCCACAAATAAGAATGTATGAAGACACTAACATTTATCCATGAATAAAGAGTAAACTGTATTCCAAGAGTATTAAAGATATCTCAAAACTCACTTTCTATTTATTTGTTGTTCTTTACACTCTTCTTTTACTTTAGTGATGGTGGGGGAAGAAGAAACCATTTATAGCCAGGAATAAGACCTTGAGTTTTATGTAGAAACTGTTTCTTAAATACTGATAACTTGTATCAAGTTGATAGTTACTATAATTGCAAAATTACCATTTTTTTTACCCAATAAGAATTTAGTTCATTACTTTAATTTAATTACTTATTAAATTAATAAGATAAGTCATATGCCTATCACTTGAGACATTTAAGTCAACATTCTCCTACTTGGCTCATGTGATATTACCTTGTTTATAGTTTGATAAGTCAATCAAAATATAATATGAATTCACATATATATATATATATGGTCAAACTCTTCTTTACACAAGATACATCATTCATCATGACTAAGAATGAAAACTAATGAGTCATGGCAGTCGTATATCATTTAATCGACATAGTCCATTCTATATACTACAAAGTTAATCTTCTCATTAACATGACCTATAAAAGGGACGCATATGATTAGTCCAACAATAATGTCTCTATTAAAGACAGAACCTATTATCATCATTCATATTCAATCATGTATATAAACTCGGAAAACAAGTAAGATAGAAACATATTCATTCATGAGTTTAGAGTGTCAAAGTACATAAAACATAAACATTAGCATAGCTTACAATAATGTCTACTTGGCAACAATGCCCATATTTTCAACATGTCCACTAAATGTTTTGGGCAGTAACCTTTTTGTCAAAGAGTTAGCAATCATAAAGTATGTGCTAATGTGCTCTATTGATACTCTATGTTTCTAAACTTCTTCTTTAATGACAATATTTCAATTCCATATGTTTAGCACTTTTAGAATACTTGTCATTTTTAAAAAAGAAGACAGTTGTGGAATTATCACAATAAATTTTCAGCGGCCTAGCAATATTGTTGACTCCTCCAAGTCTTGAAATAAAGTTCTGCAACCACTTAGCTTGAACCACAGCCTCAAAGCATGCCACAAATTCAGCTTCCATGGTGGATGCAACAATGACTAAGTGCTTCACACTCTTCCATGATATCGCTCCTCCGGCTAAAATCTACAAATAGTCAAATGTGAACTTTCTTGTATCTACGCAACTGGCGAAATCTAAATATGAATATCCAACCACCTCAAGATGATTGGATCTTCTATAAGTAAGCATGTGATCCTTTGTTCCTTGCAAGTATCTTAAGACTTCCTTTACAGTTTTCCAATGATCCTATCCTGTATTACTTTGATATCTACCTAGGATACCAACTGCAAAGTTAATATCTGGCCTTATACATATTTGCGCATACATCAAGCTCCCAACAACAGATGCATAATGAATTTCTTCCATCTATTTTCGTTCCAAATCATTCTTTGGACATTGCATGAGACTAAACTAGTCTCCTTTTTTATTTGGAATGGGTGATGCTGAACATTTTTCCATTCTAAATCTCTCTAAAACTTTATTGATATATGTTTTCTGAGACAGACTTAACAATCATTGTGATCTGTCATAGAATATATCTATTCCAATCACATAGCTTGCTTCTCCTATATCTTTCATTTCAAAGTTATTAGAGAGAAACTTCTTAGCCTCACTTAATAGACCAAGATCATTAGTTGCAAGTAAGATGTCATCAACATACAAAATCAGAAAGATGAACTTACTCCCACTGACCTTCAAATATATACACCGATCAACAATGTTTTCCTTAAATCCGAAAGATACAATAGTATCATTGAACCTGAGATACCATTGCTGAGAAACTTACTTAAGTCTGTATATTGATTTCTTAAGTTTATACATCATGTGTTCTTTACCCTTAACTGAAAAACCCCATTGGTTGATCCATATAAACATCTTCCTTTAAATTCCCATTTAGAAAGGTGATTTTCACATCCATTTGATGCAACTCTAGATCATAATGATCTGCTAATGCCATGATAATTATGAAAGAATCTTTCTTGCACTACAAGAAATTCGTGATTTAGCGATAGAATTTTGCGAGGGAAAATTTCCCTCGCTAATCCCTCGCTGATTAGAGAAGGATTAGCGAGGGAAATTTTATCTCTCGCTAACTTAAAAAAATAAAATTGATGAAAAAATAGCGAGTAAATAGCGGGAGAATTGCGAGATATATATTTCTTCGCTGAAATTAGCGAGGGAATTGCGATGGATAACTACCCTCGCTGAAATTAGCGAGGGAATTGCGAGGTCTAAATTCCCTCGCTAAAAGCATAATTAAAATTAATGAGGAAATTGAGAGGGATAATTTCCCTCGCTAATATTAGCGAGGGAATTGCGAGGGTTATATTCCCTCGCTAACAGCATAGTTAAAAATTAGTGAGGGAATTGCGATTAGAATAATGTCCCTCGCTAAAATTGGCGTTCCCTCCAAATATTTGTCCTTCTGTATTCTGAACCCCAATCACATATTCTCGTCAGAAACCCCAAATATTTGTATTCTCTCCACTCTCACCACTGAGCTTTGTATAAAACCTTAATCCCCCAATCGTTGAACCACCGTTCTCCCTGCATTCTTATTCTCATCTCTCATTCTCCTAGAACCACCGTCCTCTACCCAAAGACCCCACCACTGCCTTCCCAGCCACGCAGATCTGCAACACCGTGTCTGCCACCACATAAATCAATGAGCCACCAGATCTGGAAAGTGAAATGCTCGCGTGCTTCATTCCTCACTCCCTTACTTCTGAAAACCTGTAACTATCAAGCATCATTTTGGTTTTTGTATGCTTCTTTATGGAATTTGAGCTTGTTAAGTTCTGGTTATTTATTTGTGTATAGGAATCGGAGCTTGTGTATATGCATTTTCAGTTGGTGTTGAAGACGTTTTGTAGTTACTGCTACTTTGCTGGTGTTTGTGATTTCGACTTAATTTCTTTGTGAATTTTGTTGTTTATTTGACCATTTCAGTTCCGTTTAGTTGGTTAAACAAGTAGATCTGAATTAAGTGCCTCTGGTTTTGGTTCTTTATGCTTCATCTGCTGATTTAATGTTGTTATATAATGTTGTTTGCTATTTGTACAAGTTCAGAACTAGATTATACTATCTGGCCTAAAAAAATCTAAAAGAGAGAAAAGAAAATGGAGAGAAAGAATTATATATATATATGTAGTTCTCAAGAAAAAGATGATTTTGCTTCAGTTATAATTTTCTAGATAAGGTACATTAAGAAAAAGTTTGGGTAAAATGTTTATTATAGTTTGATTGTCACACTTCCAAGTTCTAACTGTCATTTGCAAAAAACATAATGCCCTGAGTAAAATTCTCAAATATGTAAAATGTCAAGTTATGTAAACTACCTTCTGAATCATCCAACTCTAGGTATGCTTCTTCCGTATTGGCATGCAAATCCTGCTTAAGTGCACTTTGCCTAATGATTGATTCTAAATTCTAATAATCAATTCCTAAATTACCTTCATCACTTCTTTGCACGTGGTTCACTCTTTTGATGTTCTAAGTATAAAATGTGTAACTGTCTTCATAGAACCAGTTATAACCATCGGTATGAGTCACAGTTTAATTAGGGAAAAACTCATTTGCTGTCATAATCATTTTTCCATTTACAAAAACACTCCTCTCACTTTTGACTATGTTTACAGAGAGCTCATTGGAAGCTTTCTTCCATTTTTGCTCTCTCTTCTCTCTCTTTCTCTAAGTTTTCCCCTATTTCTTCTTCTGTGCGTGAGTCTTCTCTTTGCACTCAATTTGAAGGTTATATTTCATAGATTAATATTCCAACTTGGAAGATTAGTTTCTGATTTATGAGTGATTAATTGGTTTTGTTGAACAGGTAAATGGAGATGGCATAGTGCAACGGGGAAGACTATTTCACTGCCCCAGACGTTGAGGTACGTAACCTAACCCCAACCCCTCCCCTATTATTTTTTTTTTGTCAGCTACCCAACAAAGGGTACCATACTCGAAGATCTTTAAAATTTTTGTCTTAATGTCTTTTCCTTATAATATCACAACATTATTATATACAACTTAGAAATATGAAAACTAGTTGCATTTCATGGTGCGGTCAATAATTTGTGATTAGTGGTGCTGTGAATTAGGAAAACAAAGCTTCCTCTAGCAGCAACTGCTAAGTAGTGCTAAATGATATTCAGCAAGCATAGACACAACAGTGAATAATGTTATTGTTAGTTGTGTGGTGTGGCATTGTAAATTTGCAACAGGGCTACTACCACATGTAAAGGAAATGGTACCAAAATTAAAAGGGAATACAATATAACTGTAAATTTTTAGTTGTTTGTCATCTCGGGGTCAGACTTTGAGTAAGCTTATGGTGTATTAAATGACTTATAGTCTGGGATGAACCAAAACATCTGTCGCTTGCTTGTGTGAATTATAGGAAAGGACAAGAAAGAAAGTAACAAGCAGAGACAAATCTTTATCTATTTAATGATACAAGCAAAACTTACCCAAACTCTGCATCTTCGAGTCCATATTTGTAGTGTAACTTCCTCTTCTGTTCATTAAGCCTTGATATGCAGAACTTAAACAAGAAGAGGAAACAAATTCAAGTGGATCATTATTTTGATTTATATATATATATATATATATATATATATATATATATATATATATATATATATATATTTATATATATTCTCTTTCCTTTAATATTAGATGGAATTAGTGAATGAAAGATGAGTATTTTTTGTTTGCACCAGTGACCCTTTAATCTCAAAGTTTGGCTAATAGAAAGCTCATGATAAGAATGGTGAAGAATAGTTACTTAAAAGAATGAATATTGTGTACAAAGGTTAAACAGATGAAAGAATGAATAGTTACACACAAGAACTTCTACGTGATAGGATTCACTTTGGATGCGTCTTGCTATCAATTATTTTATTTGTTTTCCTTCCAAAATAACACTTTGTATTTAGTATGAATTATGAAGTGGTGGGCTATTTCTGGAGAAGAAAGTCTCTTTCCAAATGCTATCCTCATGATTGTTAAATTGGTTTGTGAACTAAGCCAAACACATATAACGTATTCACCCTTGAATATTAAAGTATAAATTTTATAACACCTGTATATACCAATAAAAAATATAAAATCAATGTATATGAACTCAGATCTGGTATGGTGAAGACACCTAGAATTATTTAAAACAACCGAAATTAGAGATTTTGTTGGTTTTTTAAATTCTTAGTGAAGACAGAGGAAAAAAAAAGAGACAGAAAAGGAGATTAAAAAAAAGTGTGCGCTTTCTATTATCTTACTTTTTTTAGTCTTTACCCAACCTGCTGCACAAATTAGCTGCAACTCTTTTCATTCGTGTATGCCCCACAAACTAGTGCTTGTGTTTAGTCATTTTATATGCCCCACAAAGATACATTACTTATACCGGATACTGTCCTCTGCTTAGGGATGGCAACGGGGCGGGACGGGGACGAGTAGTAGCCCCCATCCCCCGCCCCCGCCTCCATATCCGTGCGGGTACCAGTTTATCTTTCCTCAGCGGATAAACGGGTATCCGTGGATATCTGCGGGTACCCAATAAATTGTAAAAAAATTCAAAAAAATAAAATAAAATAATGAAAAATAAAAAAAGTATAATACTATAATTTTTCAAAATTTGTCCAATACAACTTAATCTAAAAATAATGTCAAACATCTAAAATACTTTTGATTTATATAACTTTATAATATTTTAATTTATATAATTAAGTTTTTTAATAATTTTATATAAAATATTTATATAAATTTTTTAGTACCATGGATACGGGGGACCCTCTCCCCGCCCCGTTTATTAAACGAGGATAACACTAAACGCGTATTTATATCTGCGGGAGAAATTTGACGGGTATTACCCGCCCTCATCACGGGTATTACTCGCAGGTACCTGCAGGGGCGGGTAAAATTGTCATCCCTTCCTCTGTTGATCCTTTGACTAATTCTATGTAAACATCTGTCTATTCATATTCTAAACTCATTACACTAGACGTACAATATTCAGAAATCTGAAAAAGAATATATGAATGACGTATGCTATGTACATAGTATCGTATGAAACTAGGCGATGGTTCAAAATGATATAGGCCTTGTTGCTTGGGAGCCTTTATATATGTATATTAGCTGAGAATGCAGCCAAAGAGAATGAAGAAGAGTACAGTACCAACCCATTCTTTTATTAAGTGGCTGGAGGGCTTTATATTCTTGTTCTCTTCCATGTCTAACGCTTCATAATAATTACTTTTCATTGTGTTCAACTTCCTGTCTTTTCTTTCAAACTTAATATAATTTTATTTATTTCCCATGATTGTTACTTTTGATTTATTTTTATTTTTTTCACCTTACTATCCCTTCACTATTCAGTTTCACTTCTCAGTTTTGCTTATTTTGTAGATGAGAACAAATTATCTTTTATTTAATTACTTAATGGAGAATCTTAGCAGGGAAAAATAAGCTACGTGAAGATAAAAATTTCTTAAGGTGTTGTGATGTGGTAATTTGGTTCCATTTGAAACAGATGGTCCTTTTAGTTTACCATTTGATCTGTATCTTCAATCTTCATATCTATCTTTACAATCTGTAAATAACAAATTGCCCACACAATCATGCCATTGTTGCTGCAAAATTAGTACAGCTGAGCCTTACCAATAGGTTTAGGAGAGGTTGCCTTACTATTTTATTGTACAAAGCTATAAAATGATTCCTAAACTACTCTTATTGTTTTTATTTTGAGAATTTGATTGGCCTTGACCTACTGCTGTTTCTTGGTTCTCTTCAAGATCTGCTCGCCTCAAATGATTAAGTTATAGTAGTGGTTTTGTCTTTCATAAAATGTTTAGTTTTTGGCAATTTCAGTGTTGCATTAGTAATTCATGTTCATACTCTTGTCTGGGCCTCTTTATTCTTCTTGTATATATTTAAAATTGTACTTACTTAAAGAAGGACACGTGTCATAAACTTGCTTGTACTATTCTCTCTCTACATGGTTGAGTTGAGCTTATCTTGTTTGATTGTATATCTGGCTGAGTTGTCAGATTAGTGATCTTACTATTAAAGAAGCTACTAGTGATCTTACTATTAAAGAAGCTACTAGTATTTCTAGGATTCAAACCATCCCAAAAGTACTTCAATTCTCGCCTAAAAAAACTGATTTTCATGGATGCACCAAATGTACATTCTAACTCATAAAATTCTAAAATTTTATGGGAAGATAGGTCTTTCTCATATCTTTCCAATGCCATAAACCTCACCTCATTTGGCTAAGCGTATCTAAAGTTATACGATATTTTGCAGAAGCAAAAATAGGGAATTCACTGATTCACCTGTGCCCTGACTTAAAACTGCAACTAGGAACAAACTACACATAGGAAAATTCTAAAATTTTCCAGAAAATAAGCCTTACATGTTAGCTTCAAAATGCCACTGGTTTCATGCAAAACAGACATCGGAGCAGGAAGTTATACAATCTGGTTTATTGGCTGCCAGAATGCATTTTTTGCAGAATCCAACTCTGATTCAAACAGAAACTGGTGCAAATTGGCTATGTGAGAAATTCTGAAATTTTTACCACACGTAGCCCTATGTCTTAGCTTTTAAAATGACATAAAAATCATGTCATTCCGATGTCTGTAGCTCAAGTTATGCGACAAACATCACTAGCTGTCAGGATAACTCATTTTTCTGGTTTAAGGGAGTCTTTGCTGATTTTCTGCATAATGTTGCATAAAACAACCGAAAATCACATTCTCAAACCTCCCCAAAGGTTTTCCACCTCTAAGCATAATTATCTCTCTAACCGATTAGAGCTCTTCAATAATCAGTTAAAGTCCCTAATAATATGTTTTCTAAAGATGATTAACTCTAGGTTCGACTTGTAGGGAACTAACTCTAGGTTCGACCCGTAGGGAACCAACTCTAGGTTTGACCTCACTTACTTGAGGGAAACAACTTAATAGGCTCAACCTCACCTACTAGAGAGAACCAACTCACTAGGCTCAACCTCACTTACTTGAGAGAACCAACTCACTAGGCTCAACCTCACTTGCTTGAGGGAACCAATTCACTCTTGCTACTACCCCATTTCAACTCAACTTATTGAGAGAGTAAAGTATTTATCACAAAACTTGCCTATCTAACTCATCTTTAACTATTAAAGGAGTTACTAGTATTTCTAGGATTCAAACCATCCCAAAATACCTCTAAAACTTGCCTAAAATGGTTGATTTTCAAGATTGCACCAAATATGCATCTTAACTCATAAAATTCTGAAATTTTATGGGAAGATAGATCTCTCTTATATCTTTCCAATGCCGCAAACCTTACCTCATTTGGATGAGTGTATCTAAAGTTATGCGACATTTTACAGAAGCAAAAATAGGGAATTCATTGGTTTACCCATTTCTGCCCTAACTTTAAACTAAAACTTGGAACAAAATACACATAGAAAAATTATGAAATTTTTCCAGCAAGAAGCCTTATATGTTAGCTTTAAAATGCCACTAGTTTCATGTGAAATGGACATCGGAGCAGAAAGTTATGCAATCTAATTTACTGGCTGCCAGAATGCATTTTCTGCAGAATCTGCATTGGATTCAAACTGAAATTGGTACTATTTGGCTTGGTGTAAAATTCTAAAATTTTTACCACACGTGTTCCTATATCCTAGCTTTAAAATGACATAAAAATCATGTCATTCCGATGTCTGTAACTCAAGTTATGCGATAAACATACCAGCTGTCAGGATAGCTCATTTTTCTGGTTTAAGGGAGTCTTTGCTGATTTTCTGCATAATGTTGTATAAAACAACTGAAAATCACATTCCCAAACCTCCCCAAAGGTTTTCCACCTCTAAGCATAATTATCTCTCTAACCGATTAGAGCTCTTCAATAATCAGTTGAAGTCCTTAATAATCTATTTTCTAAAGATGCCTAACTCTAGGTTCGACCTGTAGAGAACCAACTCTAGGTTCGACCTGTAGGGAACCAACTCTAAGTTTGACCTCACTTGCTTGAGGGAACTAACTCAATAGGCTCAATATCACTTACTAGAGAGAACTAACTCACTAGGCTCAACCTCACTTGCTTGAGGGAACCAATTCACTCTTACTACTATCCCATTTCAACTCAACTTATTGAGAGAGTAAAGCATTTACCACAAAACTTGCATATCTAACTTAACTTTAACTATTAAAGGAGTTACTAGTATTTCTAGGATTCAAACCATCCCAAAATACTTCCAAAACTTGCATAAAAAGACTGATTTTTAATATTACACCAAATATGCATCTTAACTCATAAAATTCTTAAATTTTATAGGAAGATATATCTCCCTTATATCTTTCTAATGCCGCAAACCTCACCTCATTTGGATAAGCCTATCTAAAGTTATGCGATATTTTTCAGAAGCAAAAACAGTGGATTTACTGGTTTACCCATTTTTGCCCTGACTTTAAACATAAACTGGGAACAAAATACACACAAAAAAATTATGAAATTTTTCAGGAAAGAAGCCTTACATGTTAGCTTTAAAATGCCACTGGTTTGATGTGAAACGGACACTGGAGCAGGAAGTTATGCAATCTGGTTTACTGGCTGCCAGAATGCATTTTCTGCAGAATCTGCCTTGGACTCAAACCGAAACTGGTACTATTTGGCTGGGTGTAAAATTCTAAAATTTTTACCACACGTAGCCCTATGTCTTAGCTTTAAAATGACACAAAAATCATTCATTCCGATGTCTGTAGCTCAAGTTATGCGACAAACATCATAGGCTGTTCAGGTGCTGTCCTGATTCTACAAATTCTGGTATTGCATAATATTGGTTTCTAACCAAGTTCTAATCCTCAAATCATGGATTCTAACTATTTTCCAACCCTAATCATGATCTCTAATTATGTTAGGATCATTAAACACTAATTCAACTCATCAATGATGGATTTAAACTTAAACTTCTAACTAAAACCCTACTTTTTCTAACTAACCATTAAAAAGGAAATTATGGATTCTAAGGGCTCCAATCCATCAACTAACTAGTATCTAACTCATTAAACTTAGATTATGATCAAAGTCAATCAATCACAACCTAATTCTCATTTTTCTCCAATTCATTTCCAAGATTCTCTTTCATGAACCAAAATGGTTGGTTTGAGCCATAAATGACTATCTAATACTTATTAGACTAAAATTATCCTAACTTAATTCTTGGAAGCAGGAATCAAGCTAAGAGTTAGGATTTTGCTCTCCAAATCCAGTTTTTCATTTCAAATCTCTAACCCCCATTCAAAAGAACAAAGAGGGAAAAAGAATAGAAATCTCCTACCTTTAGATGATGACCAACCTTTGAGCCTTGCTCTTCTTCTTTTCCTCTTCCCTTCCTTTCTTCTCCTTTCTCTCTTTCTCCCTTTGTTTCTCTGTTTTTGTTCCGTTCTATTCTTTTCTTTTGTTTTCTGCTGGGGGTCATGGGTTAAGGGGAAAATCGGAACTTAAGTTCCAGTGTTAGAACTTTTATATGCTAAGAACACTTGAATTATACTAATTCAAGTTTTTCAACTTCCCAACAACTATAAAATAAATACTAGGATTCATTTAAATTGTTGGTTCACTTTTATTCTTATTTTTCATATCTGCTACTAGTCAATCGGTAATAAAATATACAACCAGTATACTTAAAAATACCAAACTGACTTTGATTCTTCTCAAATTTTAACTGTATCTTACTTAACTCATTTGTGACCTAAAATCAATTTTTCTATACTTGTTTCTCTCAACTTAGCCTTTAAAGCTATTTCCTAAGTCATTTTAAGTTACTTTTCAACTTCTGTGTTGCAACTAAGTGCCTAAACTAATTCAGTTTGTCACAAAACTGAACTGACATGTTAAGCAAGTATTAGAATACCTTTGTAACCCGCTTACAAGCCTAACATGATACTAAGTGTGTTACACACTGCTTCACCACATTCAGAACAACTTGGTTTATTTCTTCATCAGGCGACTGAAATTCACGAATCAGAATGATCATGACTTCCTTAGTATAGCAACTTGCGTATAGAGCTTCCAATTCCTTACACACTGCTTCACCTTCTCAATCTGTTGCACAATCTTAATCCCAGTGTGCCGAGCTTGCCATGATTTCTTACTCTTATAAACAACCTTCAAGAAGGGTAAGAGTGCAGGTATACCAAGAGCAGAGGCAACAACACTGAAAGCTCTAGCAGTAGTGTTCCTAACATATTCATCAATGTTGTCTATGTCAGGCCGCATAGCAGCAATCATTGTGGTCAGTGAAAACTTAGATTTTATTTATGTTTTTCTCTCCTATGAGGTACATTTAGGATTATCTAAATATGATATCAAATCTTGGATGTTGAAAATAAAAGTTATGAATTTCTAACGAATTATGTGTTAAGAATATTAGTTTGATTTAACTTTTGATTGTGCTTTAACATATGCTTAAAGTTTTATTTTCTTATTCGAGTGAAGATTTGAGCAAAACCTTAGTTTTTCGTTTGAGATTCAATATGAATGAGCACACATACTTATTGTTCATACTGCTCATTGTATTGAATCTTGAATTGTCCAAATAAGACAATTTGGTAAGAAATTTTTTCTTCACTTGGTTAATAGTTATTATTTAAATCTCATATCTTATATTTGTTGAAATTTCGGTCTGCTACATTTCCGTTTGTTCTCTGGGTGTATATTTAAACGCGGTAGATCTCACTGCGTTATAGTCATGCACTTGGAGACCAATGGGAAATGTTGCCAAAATTTCATCAAGTATAAAATATGAGATTTAAGGAATAACTATTAACCAAGTGCTGAAAAAGTTTTTTATCGAATGGGATAGGGTCATACCATGTTAAGAAGGACCAGTTGATATAAGGATTTGTATTAATGTGCTAAACCAATTTTAGCAATCATGAGACCCGATCGAAGTTGGATGTTATAAAGAAATGATCCTACCGGCTATGTAAGTGAAGAATTCAAGGATGGAGTTGATGATTTCATTAGGGTTGCTCAAGGAGACCCGACAGTTACTGATGCATTAAATCGCATCCTTTGTCCATGTGCTAGATGTAAGAATCGTGCTTGGAGGGAGGTATTTGGGGTAGAACAACATCTGTATAAGTACGAATTTGTGGATGGTTATGTAAATTGGACCATTCATGGTGAGGACATATAGGGGGATAGCGGCTCAACATCCATTGTCCATGATGATGAAGTGGAGCCTATGAATCCATACGTGGATATGGTTATGGATGCCGCAGGTGATAGATTAAATCCAGAGACTCAAGATTTAGACGAGGATCCAAATTTGTTAGCTGCGAAGTTTTATGACTTGCTAAGTAACGCTGACGAACCTTTATGGGATGGTTGCCAAAAGCACATGAAATTGTCAGTTGTAACTCAACTGTTGAACTTGAAGTCGGAGTTTAACATGAGTGAGAGTTGTTATGATAGAATGATTGTCATAATTAAGAGCATGCTTCCAAAGCCTGAAAGGTTACCCGAAAACTTCTACAAATCGAAGAGAATGGTTCGTGAGTTGGGATTAGGATATGAAAAGATAGATGCGTGTCTTAATTAGTGCATATTGTATTACAAAGAATACAGTGACAAAAGACTCTACTCAGTTTGCTTAGCATGTGGACACCCACGATTCAAACCGAAGGCGGGACGTTCATCGAATGAGAAGGATGTGCCGCACTCAGTGTTGCGATATTTTTGCATTTTGCTAAGACTCCAACGTCTGTTTATGTCCAAAAACACTGCACGGTATATGACTTGGCATGCGGATGAAGTGCATCAAGATGAATCAGTGATCAGGCATCCAACTGAAGCTGAGGCTTGGAAACGATTTGACGCTACCCATTCTATATTTGCCCTAGACACTCGAAATGTTAGGCTTGGCCTGTGTACAGACAGTTTTAATCCATTCAAGTGGTTCACCATGTACTATATTCATTTTGGCCCGTTAATGTCAGTGTCTCCACAAACTAACACGGGTCTTTTGAGAAGGTACATTTCCTCACTCATGTGCATCCTAGGAAAAGTCACCCGGGGAGGTCACCCATATCTTAGACCCCTAGGCTCCCGAAAAGATATTTGGGACTTGGGGTTTATGATGCTACGTCACATCAATTTTTATATGAAAGTCATCCTCAACAATAAGTGACTTTCCATACCTATGGAATGTTGTCTAGGTGGAGCACTCATGAAAAACTTTCTTGTCTCGCTTCCGTATGAATCATTCAGTTCATTCATGCAGACCCTCCGCCTAGAAAATGTTGCCACTTTGATTGTCATCGTCAATTTTTGCCTTTTGATCATCCATTTCGCCATGATCAAACTCTTTTAAGAGATCAACAAAGTTGGCCCCGGAATCTAATCCACAATGGCCACACCATATTCATGAATGGACTCAACTTTTTGTCAATTTAGGTATGATGATCACATATTTGATACATTAATAAGCTTTCATTCTTAGTTATTTACACTCTTTATGTACTTAATTGATTGAGTTTTATTATGTTTTGTAAGTTTGGACTAAAGGGCAAAAAAGAACTTAATTGAATTTTTGAAGATGATTCATATCTTACATTGTTTACGTATTTGGGTCATATCTTGGGCCAATCAAAGTAGGTGGTCTTTGGAGCTGATTCTAGTGACATTTGAAATATAAGAGAGTTTATATAACTTTATATGAATACCTCAAAGGCCCATATGATCACACGAGTAGATAACTCAAATTGGGGTTGAAGCAAGACTTAATTGAGAATTTTATTATGTTTTGTAAGTTTGGACTCAAATTGACCTATGTATTTTTCAGCATAATTCATCACATATTTTGGGCTATATATTTTAAAATGGATTGAAATTTGGATGTTGAATAGTTAAGACTCATATCTACAACTTTTATGTTGAACACTTTTCCAGAATCGGATTCCTTGAAGGTGATATTGGGTTTGGAAGTCAGAACAGAGGAGCTGTGACTGGGCCTAGACAGTATGTAGTAATTTGAACATATCTGGAGTTGTAGAAATGATATTGGATCTAAACCAAAGCCATTTGAAAGCTAAGATCTAGGCCTACAATTTTCATGAAGACCACTTGGTTCAAAAATGACGAATGCAATGACTTCAGAGCTGCATGATTTCGGAGACAAGGAATCTCCATTATTTCCCACTCATTTAATGTCATTTAATGTCATTTGGCATTTTCCACTCATTTTCCAATCATCCACCCACTAATAACTCAGCCCCCTTGACATTTTGTATCTCTAATCCTCTATAAAAGGAGGCCTTGGCAGATCATTAGGGTATTAGGTGTTAGTTACCAAAATAATGCTAGTTTGTTACTAAGTTTTCTTGTAGTAATTTTCCTTTGTTCTAAATTAAAGTCATGTTTTCTTCTTCTTCTTCTTCTCTTCTTCTTTTCTTTTCTTTCTTCTTATCTATGAGTAACTAAGTTTCATTTTACTTGGGTGAAGAGGTGAAGCTCTTGGTAATGAAATAAGTTAGATTAATTTCTCTCTTATGCTTAAATGATATATTTTCAAGTAATCATTATACGTATTATATTTTGTTTCCAAACTCTCCTTGTAAAGTGGAGTTCTTGATTTGTTGTAGATAAGAGATTGGCATTACAATGAATGCTTTAACCCATTTACAAGTGGTTGTTAGAAACTCTCCTTATAAAGTGGAGTTCTTGATTTGTTGTAGACAAAATATTAGCACAATGAATGCTTTAACCCATTTATAAGTGGTAGTAATATTTTTGGAAACATAATATAAATACGTATATATTTTAATAGACTTTTAACGTTGTATTTTCCGATTGGAACCTCCATGTTGTGAGGATTCTAATTGAGTTATAAAAGGAATTAATCTTACCTTTATTTTATTTACTAAGAGTGGATCTTTTTAACCCAAGTAAATAATTTTAATCATAGTAACAAAATATTCACTTCACCTTAATTAATCTTCAACAATTCCCAGGATCGACCTCGGACTCCCGAGAAATTTATTACTTGAGACAACCTGCACTTGGGTTTGTAAATGCAACAATTGAAAAATGTGCATCAAGTTTTTAGCGCCGTTGTTGGGACTTGATTTGAAGACTGAATTTTTGGTGTAAAAATTTTGTATATATATACTAACATACTAACTAGTGGGGAACCTCTCCCTTTTTCTCTCGTAATTTTAATACTAACTTAATGGGGAACTTCTCCCTTTTCTCACTAACTTGGTGGGGCAAAAAATCCCTTTTACTTATTCTCCGCTTTTCTTTTTAAATTTACTTTCCGCACTTTATTTTTTTTTTTGCATTTTAATTTTTGTACAATGGGGGTAATTCTCCATTTTATTTTCTTGTACATTTTAACTTAGTAGGGGTAACTTTCCCTTTTATTTTTTTTTCAGTACTTTATTTTTGTATTTATTTTCTATCATTTTTTTTTGTTATTTATTTTTTGTCTTTTTTTTTTTGTTTACTAACTTACTAACTCTTACTAACTATCTAACTTTTTACTTTATCGCTATTTAACTTTTTACTTTTTTATTTTTAACATTTTAATTTATCTATACTAACTTTTTACTTTTTCTACTTATTAACTTATTTGGTGGTTGGTTTATACCACACCTTTGTTAATATTTAATGGACAATTTATATTACTTTATTGTACATTTTATTTTATACTATAAGTTACTTGTTTATGCTTAGTTAGTATCGTGATTTAAATTAAATTCGTTTGATTAGAGTTAATCCAGGTACTTTACATATTGATTTGTTTGAATCACAATCACACACATTAAGCACAATGGTGAAAAAGCGAAAGTGTGCATGATGAACATGAAAATCAACCGTTGCAAACCATGCGTGAGTATTTGCAACCATCCCAAAATTCTAGTCCATCATGTTTTATCTTTCCAGTCAATGCCAACAATTTTAGATTTAAGCCAGGTATGATTTCTTTACTTCCTAATTTCCATGGTTTAGAATCTGAAAGCCCATATTTACATTTAAAAGAATTTGAGGAAGTATGTACTGCTTTTCATGATCAAACTTGCACTGAAGAGGTTGTTAAGCTTAAATTGTTTCCTTTTTCTTTGAAAGATAAAGCAAAATCTTGGCTTAACACTTTGAAACCAAGATCAATTGGCACATGGCAAGAAATGCAATGTGAGTTTTTGAAGAAATTTTTTCCAACACATAAAACCAATGCTTTGAAAAGACAAATCCAAAATTTTTCCCAAAATTTAAATGAAGCATATTTTCAAAGTTGGGAACGTTTTAAAGATTTGTTGAATTCTTGCCCACATCATGATTTTGAAAAATGGCGCACTATAAGCTTCTTTTATGAAGGGTTAACACCTGAAACCAAACAATTTGTGAAAACAATGTGCAATGGTGAATTTCTTGATAAAGAACCTGAAGAAGCTTTAGACTATTTAGACCATTTGGCTAAAAATTCTCAATCTTGGCATGGTACTAATCCTTCTGAAAATTCAATTAGATTTAACCTTGCAAATGTTAATAAAGGAAAATATCATCTTAGTCAAGAAGAAGATCTAAATGCAAGGTTTGCTAGTTTGGCTAGAAAGGTTGAAGCCATGGAATCCGGGAAAGTAAAAGAAATCAAATCTGTGCAAAATGAAGAAATTTGTGGCATTTGTGATGAATTAGGACACTCAACAAATGAATGTCCAAAAATTCTTGTTTTTAAAGAAGTTATGCATGAGCAAGTAAATGCAATGAATAATTTTAAAAAGCCATTCACTTCTTCTTTTTCAGATACATACAATTCGGGATGGAGAAATCACCCAACTTTCGTTGGAGGAATAGCAACCACCACAATTCATGCAACCACCACCTCTTCAGGCACAACAAGATTCTCAAAATCCTCAAGGATATGCACCCTATGTCCCACCATATAGAAAAAACCTTGAAGGAACATTGCATGCATTCATGAAAAAATAAGTGGCCATCAATAGCCAAAACACTCAAGCTATGATTGACATAAAAGACACTTTTGCTAAACTTTCTTCTGCACTTGCCATTCATGAGAAAGGAAAATTTCATTCTCAACCTCAACCAAATCCCAAGGGTTAGTTTAGCCTAAATGAGGGTAGTTCAGAAAGTCAAAAAATAGATCAAGTCAACTCAGTGATAACTCTTAGGAGTGGAAAGGTTGTTGAAAAACAAATTCCTGAACTTTTTGATAAAGATGATGAGTCAATCTCCAAAGATGAGGAAGGAGTTGATAAGCCACCTAGCCAAAAGGAGATCAAATCCTCGTCTTCACCCCCATTTCCTCAAGCATTAAATAATTCAAGTAAAGTGAATCATAACAATGACATTTTTGAAATCTTTAAACAAGTGAAGGTCAATATTCCTCTGTTAGATGCTATCAAATAGATTCCTTCTTATGCCAAATATTTGAAAGACTTGTGCACTGTTAAAAGGAAACATAATGTGAAAAAGAATGCATTTTTGATGAGCAATTAAGCTCCATTATTCAAAACAATAATGAGTTGAAATATAAAGACCTTGGTTATCCTACGGTTTCATGCATTATTGGTGAACATAAAATTGAACGAGCTTTACTTGATCTTGGTGCTAGTGTTAATTTGCTTCCATATTCGGTTTATCGAACTCAACCTTGGTGAGTTAAAATCAACTTCTATAACTCTTCTACTTGGCGATAGATCAATTAAAATTCCAAAAGAATAGTAGAAGATGTGTTGGTACAAGTTGATAAATTCATATATCCTGTGGATTTTATTGTCTTGAAACCGAACCTATGTTTGATAGTTCTAAGTCGGTTCTGTTATTCTTGGTCGCCCATTTTTAGCAACATCTAATGCTTTGATAAATTGCGAAATGGAGTGGTGAAGCTAACTTTTGGAAATATGACACTGGAGCTTAATGTTTTCAACATGTGCAAGCAACCACATGAAGTTTATGATGACAATGAAGAGATTGAAGGGATTGAGGCCATTATAGATGATCATCTTCAAATCAGGAGTTCTTCTAACCCATTAGAAATCTGTTTAATTAATTCATTTGATTCAGTTACACAATTAGATGATGATATTTCTGAAATATACTCTTTGCTTGACTGTACACAGGAAATGGAATACAAAGGATGGAAGTCAAGATTCGAAGAGCTAAAATCCATGAATGATGATGCCCATGAAAAAGTACCCACACTAGAACTGAAGCCATTACCTGATGGGTTGAAGTACACATTTTTGGGAGAAGAACAAAGCTCTCCGGTGGTAATTTCCTCATCATTGACCAAAGAACAAGAAGGTAAGTTGATAGAAGTACTTAAAAGGCATAAAAGTGCAATTGGATGGACATTAAAGGATATAAAAGGCATTAATCCATTAATTTGTACACATAGAATACATTTAGAGGATAATGCTAAAACATCTCAACAACCTCAAAGAAGATTAAATCCACACATGAAAGAGGTAGTTAGAGCTGAAGTTCTTAAATTACTTGATGTTGGAATTATCTATCCTATCTCTGATAGCTAGTGGGTAAGCCCTACACAAGTTGTGCCTAAGAAATCTGGAATAACAGTGGTTGAAAATGAAAAAGGAGAATTAATACCTACCCGAGTCTCATCTAGTTGGCGTATGTGTATTGATTTCAGAAAATTGAATGCAGCCACTAGGAAAGACCATTTTCCATTGCCTTTTCTTGATCGATTCTAGAAAGAGTAGCAGGACATCCCTATTATTGTTTTCTTGATGGTTATTCAGGTATAATCAAATACCAATTGCATTAGAGGACCAAGAAAATACCACTTTTACTTGTCCCTTTGGCACTTTTGCATATAGAATAATGCCTTTTGGTCTTTGTAATGCTCCAACTTTTCAAAGATGCATGCTAAGTATTTTCAAGTGACATGATTGAGCATTTTTAGAGGTTTTCATGGATGATTTGTGAGCTTTTGGAAATTCTTTTGAAAATTGTCTTGATAATTTGGAAAAAGTTCTTAAAAGATGCGAAGAAAAAGGATTTGTGTTAAATTGGGAAAAATGTCATTACATGGTTACCTCAGGAATAGTGTTAGGTCATGTGATATCTTCTAAAGGAATTAAAGTTGATAAAGCTAAAGTTGAATTAATTACTCATTTGCCTTTCCCAAAAACAGTCAGAGAAGTTCGTTCCTTTTTAGGACATGCAGGATTTTACAGAAGATTTGTAAAGGACTTTAATGCCATATCTAGACCTTTATGTAATCTTCTAACAAAAGATACACCATTTGATTGGACTCAAGATTGTCAGAAATTTTTTAAAAATTTAATCGGTCTTTTGACTTCTGCTCTTATCATGCAATCTCCTGACTGGTCGTTGCCTTTTGAGTTAATGTGTGATGCTAGTGATTTTGTTTGTTGGTCTTTGTTTTAGGCCAAAGAAAGGAAGGTAAGCCTCATGTAATTTATTACGCAAGTCGAACTTTGAATAGTACACAAATGAATTACACCACTATTGAAAAAGAACTACTTGTCTTTGTAATTTTTACATTGGACAAATTTCGAGCTTATTTAATTGGTTCATCCACTTTGTTGTTTTCACTTGATCATCTTTATTTGTTAGATATTTAATGTCTAAACAGGATGCCAAACCTAGGTTGATACGGTGGATCTTGTTGCTTCAAGAATTTAACATCACAATAAAAGACAAGAAAGGAACTGAAAATATTGTTGCAGATCATTTGTCAAGGCTGACAACAAGCTCATCTTTTGATAGCACACCTATCAATGATTCTTTCCCTGATGAATTTTTATTTTCGGTCAATTCTATGCCTTGGTTTGCTAACATTGTCAATTTTCTTGTAACAGGTAAGATGCCGCCTCAGTGGACACACCAAGACAGAAAAAAGTTTTTGATTGAGGTGAAAAATTTCTTTTGGGATGACCCATATTTGTTCAAATATTGTCTGATCAAATCTTTCGAGAGATGTGTACCCGACAATGAGGTAAGTAGTGTCATTAAATTTTGTCATTCAAAAGCATGTGGCGGTCATTTTTCTTCAAAGAAAACAGTTTGCGAAAATCTTGCGGTGTGGATTTTATTGGCCCACTTTATTCAAGGACAGTTATACTTTTTGCAAAAGTTGTGAAAGTTATCAAAAATTGGGTCCATTTCTAAAAGAAATATGATGCCTTTGAACCCTATCCTTGTCATTGAAATTTTTGATTGTTGGGGAAATTGATTTCATGGGTCCATTTTCATCATCTTTTGAATTTGTGTACATTTTGGTTGCAGTTGATTATGTCTCAAAATGGATTGAGGCAATTCCATGTCGGCACAATGATCATAAAACTGTTCTAAAATTTTTAAAAGAAAATGTTTTGAGTCGATTTGGAATTCCTCGAGCTATCATCAGTGATGGGGGAACACATTTTTGCAATAAACCATTTAAATCTTTAATGAAGAAATATTGCATTACCCACAAAATTGTAACCCCTTATCATCCTCAGACAAGAGGACAAGTTGAATTAGCAAATAGGGAGATTAAACAAATTTTGGAAAAAATGGTTAACCCAAATTGTAAAGATTGGTCTTTAAGACTAAACGATGCACTTTGGGCTTATCGTACTGCTTTTAAAACATCTTTGGGCATGTCTCCCTATCGGTTAGTTTATGGAAAACCTTGTCATTTACCTGTAGAATTGGAGCATAAAGCATTTTGGGCCATTAAAGCTTTCAACTTAAGTCTTGATGATGCTTCCAAGTTACGCAAATTGCAATTGAATGAACTTGAGGAATTAAGAAATGATGCATATGAAAACTCAAAGATTTATAAAGCTAGAACAAAAGCTTTTCATGACAAATCAATTTTCAGAAAAACTTTTGAAATTGGTCAAAAAGTTCTACTTTATAATTCTCGCCTTCACCTATTCCCTGGAAAATTGAGATCTAGGTGGATTGGTCCTTATATTGTCAAACATGTGTATTCTTATGGGGCCATAGACATTGAGAATCCTAGGAATGGTATTGTATTTAAGGTTAATGGACAAAGACTCAAACCATTTCTGGAACATCAAGTTGTTGAGGTAGAATCCATTTCTCTTTTCAATCCTTGTTATGAGTAGAATTTATTTTAATGTTGTTTTTTTATTTTTGCAGTTCTTTGTGTTCCCAGTTAAATGGCGGATAACGGTACTCCGTGACTCTCAAGTCGGTTTGTTTTTCAGTTTCCCATAATAACTGATTTCTTCTCCTTTCAATATGGATGTCATTCTCTCAAATCTAAGAAAACATTTTCCTTCTCTCCCTTTAAATGCTCTAACAAAAGTCTATGAAGCTAGGTGTGAAAGACTGAGATTGTTAATGTATAAGGGCATCCCAGAAGATATACGCTGGATAATCGAAGTAAAGGTTCGTTTAGCTGGTAAACCTTCAGATTCATTTGTCCCATACATGCCTGGTCTCGGTAAAAGTTCATTTTCAAAAAGGAGAAGAGCAAAAAGAATGAAAGTTTGTTACAAGTGTGCACGATGGAATTGCAACACGCGATGTCACTCTTTGGGGATGGTTTCCATAAATAGAGAAGATAAAATATTCTTCATTAAGAATGGACTGAGTAAGGAGTCATTATATAATATCTTATTGACTCTTGAGACGCATTCTTGTGGAGTTGTGCAGCGTGAACTTCTTAGTTTGTGGAATCTCTTCAAGGATGAATAAGAGCGTTATAGTCTTGGGAATCTGACTCAAAAAGACCTTGTTTGCCAATTTAAAAGAAAATTGGATGGGAAGCTTATCCCCGACTCATAGAAGGCGTTTAAGCCGTTTCTGGACGTGAAACCAGAGGAAGATGTGAGCCACAATCACAACAACATGTATATATTATCTTGTACATTTTCCAAAAAAAAAAAAAAAAAAAAAAAAAAAAAAAAAGAAAAAAAAACTAAAAAAAAAAAAAAAAAAAAAAAAAGAGCGAAACTTCGGTTGTACTTGGTCTTTAATTAGATTAGGAGCCCCGCCGGTGGAGTGGCAGACCCATCATTGACTCGGGTGGACTTTCGCACGCCGGTCGATAAATAAGGTTCGTGTGCCATGCTCTGAGAGAGCCGCGCAAGCATTCCCGTGTTTTAACCAAAGGCTCGCTTGTTGATGGACGAAAAAAAAGCGTCCGTGTTTGCATTCTCGCGTGACAATGCCTCGAGCCGGATCCCGTGATTTAATGCCATGGGCTCTTCGACCGACTCTCACCGGCCGTGGTCGTTGGTGGTAGCTATCGATTACGCACTTTAATTAGTGGCGTCGTAGCTCAATCAAAATATCCCACAAGCGGGAGGGAGAAGAATGCCCAGATTGGTGAGCCGTCTTGGTATTCTTGCACTCATGACGCGCGCAAAGATAAAGATCTACCATGAAACTTGTACATAAAGATATGTAATCATTTGTTATTATTATTTTATCTTTGTATGATTTTGTTGAATTTTGTTTTGGACAACGATCCTTTGGATGGGATCCTTCGGGGTTTCTAGACTTCTTTACCCGATGGTTTTCTTGAAGTAAAACAAAAAAAACAAAAAACAAAAAAAAAAAAAAAAAATTATTATTATTATTATTATTTCAAACTTTTTCGACACCACCAACCTTACTTGTATAGGAGCTATTATTACTTTTCTATTCTCTTCCCTATTTAAACACTCCATTTTCTTTACTTTTACCGCAACTCTTAATCATTCAAAGAGAGTGAGTGTAGAAATGGAGGGAGCTTCTTCTTCAGTTCGTAGATTTCTCAGTATTGGTGTATTTTGTGGGACAAGTTATGGGAATGGTTTAGAGTTTGTAAACGCAGCAAGCACTGTTGGTAGAACACTTGCTGCGAGGAACATTCATGTAGTATATGGGGGAGGTTGCATTGGGTTAATGGGGGCTGTATCATTTTCTGCATTTGTAAGAGGTGGTCAAGTTTTAGGTGTCATTCCTGAACCTTTAACTCGAAGGAGCATCGTTGGAAAGACGGTTGGACTGGAAATTAAGGTATCCTCTATGCATGAACGAATGAAGGCGATGCTTGACAACTCTGATGCATTCATTGTCTTACCTGGTGGTTTTGGTACTTTGGAAGAAGTCTTTCAAGTTGTCTCTTGGGCCCAATTGAACATCCACCATAAACCCATAGGTTTGTTGAATGTTAATAATTTCTTTGATAATTTGTTATCTTTTGTTGACCATCTTTGTGGAACAGAAATTTGTCACACCTTGACAAGAAGACTTCCTTATCTCTGCTTCTACTGTTGATGAATTGATTGATAAATTAGAAGTATTTGTTTATGAACTTGATCTAGTAACAGCTCAGATAGATTGGTCCGAAGGAAGCGGTGAAGGAAGTGGTGAAGGAAGCAAAGTGAAAAGAAAGCCAGCCAAGACACTCCAACTATTTAAATAATTACAAGCTTTGGTTTTATTTATCGTACTTTGTTTCTGTTTAAATTTGTGTGAGATTTTTTTTCTTTTCAGTAATTGCAGCAACAGGTAATATATTCTATCCTTTACCTATCTATGTTTTGACATTGAGGACAATGTTGTGATCTGGTTGGGGGGAAGGATGGTTGTAAAAAAAAAAACCAAAAAAACCAAAAAAAAAAATTAGGAAGTGTGTTTGTTAATATGATTATTGTGTTTATCATTAAAAAAAACCAAAAAAACAAAAGATTTAGAAAGTGTGTTTGTGAATATGTTTGTTGTGTTTATCATCAATTTTTTTAACAACAAAAGTAATTAGGGATGGCAGAGTAAAGAGTAAATTATTTATTCTTGAGACGCATCAAAAATTGTTGGCAGAGTAAGGAGTAATTAGGGTAGTAACTAATTTATGTGGAAGTAGCAATTCAAATTCAAGGAAATTTGCATGATTGAGTAAATTGTCTTCTTTCTTAAAATTCACATGTTTGGTTATGGATGTTGAATTGGTGGACTGAGAATGATAGAATTATGCCTTGTGAGATTTTGAGCTTATTGATGAATGGATTGAACATTTGTACCATTCTTTTCTTTCTTGTGTGAATTTCACTCATGGAATTGTTGTTCTAGAACTTGCTTTGATTCTTTTTGAGACTACATTTTCATATGCATACATAAATATGATTGAGGCATTTTTCTTGAAATAGCTACTTTAGCAGCTAAATAGTCACCTTGTTTAAATAGCCAACCTTATGACATATTTTCCTTTAGCTTAACCCCTTTGAGCTTATTTGACTATTTTTTGTTTCGAACTCATTATGCGCCTTAAATGAAAAATCATGTTCTTACTTGACCTTAGGGAATAAGAGAACATTAGTTTGTCATTCGATGAGTTCTTGAACAAGTGTGGGGGTGTGTGTGCAGAATATTTTAAAAAAAATGTGTATCTATGATGTTCTTATTCTTCAAAAAAAAAATCAAAAATAAAAAAAAATCAAAAAAAAATCAAAAAAAAATTTGTAAAAAGAAGAGGGTCAACAAGGTAATAAAGGAAAGGAAAAGAATATGTAAAGAGAATTTTTATTAGGTGGAGTTGGGATGAATTTTCATGCTTGTTAATTGAACTCAGCTCTCATGTTCTTTTATTCTCTGGTGTTTAAACTTGTCATATCTATATTACCTCCTCCTTTACCTTGATCCCATTACAACCTTGAATAAAGTCCTCATGATTTGTGTGTGCATATGTTCTGAGTAGTAGAGAAGTAGAAGATAAGCAAGCTTATGGTAGTGCAATTTTCATGGGTTGAATTGAGTGAAATACCTACCTTTTAAACACTTGAGGGATTGAGAGTGAATCTTGTGAAAATCTATCATTCTTGACTCATGCTTTTCAATTGAAATAACATTGCTTGTTGATTTGAGAAGTGAAGATATGTTACCTCATGAATGTTTTGATTACTTGAATGATTGCTCTTCATTTTTAAATATTATTAGAAATTGAGTCTTTTAGAGTGTTTAGCTTTTGAGTCTGTTTCATTTTTTTTTTTTTGTGAGTGATCTTATGTGTTTTGCTCAGGAGTGCAAAAAGCTAAGTGTGGGGGAGTTTGATGATCACATATTTGATACATTAATAAGCTTTCATTCTTAGTTATTTACACTCTTTATGTACTTAATTGATTGAGTTTTATTATGTTTTGTAAGTTTGGACTCAAAATTGAACTTAATTGAATTTTTCAGCATGATTCATATCTTACACTATTTTTGTATTTGGGTCATATCTTGGGCTGTAGGTGGTCTTTGGAGCTGATTCTAGTGGCATTTGAAAGATAAGATAGAGTTCTATAACTTTCATGAAGACCTCAAAGGCCCAATCACACGAGTAGATAACTCAAATTGGGGTTGAAGCAAGAACTAGAATACTGTTCCTGACAGCTTGACCTATGTATACTGTTCATCACCGATTTTGGGCTAGATGTTGTAAAATGGATTCAAATTTGGATGCTGAATAGTTAAGACCCATATCTACAACTTTCATGTTGAACACTTTTCCAGAATCGGATTCCTTGAAGGTGATATTGGGTTTGGAAGTCAGAACAGAGGAGCTGTGGCTGGGCCTGGATAGTATGTAGTAATTTGAACATATATAGAGTTGTAGAAATGATATTGGATCCAAACCAAAGCCATTTGAAAGCTAAGATCCAGGCCTACAACTTTTATGAAGACCACTTAGTTCAAAAATGACGAATGCAATGACTTCAGAACTGCATGATTTCGGAGACAAGGAATCTCCATTATTTTCCACTCATTTAATGTCATTTAATGTCATTTAATGTCATTTAATGTCATTTGGCATTTTCCACTCATTTTCCAATCATCCACCCACTAATAACTCAGCCCCCTTGACATTTTGTATCTCTAATCCTCTATAAAAGGAGGCCTTGGCAGATCATTAGGGTATTAGGTGTTAGTTACCAAAATAATGCTAGTTTGTTACTAAGTTTTCTTGTAGTAATTTTCCTTTGTTCTAAATTGAAGTCATGTTTTTCTTCTTCTTCTTCTCTCTTTCTTTCTTCTTATCTATGAGTAACTAAGTTACATTTTACTTGGGTGAAGAGGTGAAGCTCTTGGTAATGAAATAAGGTTAGATTAATTTCTCTCTTATGCTTAAATGATATATTTTCAAGTGATTATTATACATATTATATTTTGTTTCCAAACTCTCCTTGTAAAGTGGAGTTCTTGATTTGTTGTAGACAAGAGATTGGCACAATGAATGCTTTAACCCATTTGCAAGTGGTGGTGTTAGAAACTCTCCTTATAAAGTAGAGTTCTTGATTTGTTGTAGACAAAATATTGGCACAATGAATGCTTTAACCCATTTATAAGTGGTAGTAATATTTTTGGAAACATAATATAAATACGTATATAGTTTTAATAGACTTTTAACGTTGTATTTTCCGATTGGAACCTCCATATTGTGAGGATTCTAATTGAGTTATAAAATGAATTAATCTTACCTTTATTTTATTTACCAAGAGTGGATCTTTTAACCCAAGTAAATAATTTTAATCATAGTAACAAAATATTCACTTCACCTTAATTAATCTTCAACAATTCCCTGTGGATCGACCTCGGACTCCCGAGAAATTTATTACTTGAGACAACCTGCACTTGGGTTTGTAAATGCAACAACTAAAAAGTGTGCATCACCGTACAATCTACCTCCAAGTGTGTGTATGAGAAGGGAATATATATTCCTCACTCTTGTGATTCCTGGACCAAAGTCACCTGGTAAAAGTTTAGATGTCTATCTTAGACCCCAAATTGACGATCTGAAGATATTATGAGATGATGAGGTGCAAACTTATGATGCCTGGAAGAAGCAAAATTTCGATATAAAAGCGGCTTTGTTATGGACAATAAGTGATTTTCCAGCCTATGGAATGCTGTCTGGGTGGAGCACTCATGGAAAACTTTCTTGTCCGCTTTGTATCAATCACAGTAAGTCATGTATGTTGAAGCACAGTAGGAAATGTTATTAGTTTGATTGTCATCGCCAATTTTTACCTTTTAATCATCCATTTCGCTGTGATCGAAACTCTTTTAAAATATCAACAGTGAAAAAATCTAATCCACCGCAACAATTGAGTGGGACAGATGTCTTGAATAGAGTGACTCAACTTAAGGAAATCATTTTCGGCTTGAATTCAGGTAAACAAAAACAAGATGGCTTTGGTATACACCACAATTGGGTGAAGAAGAGCATATTCTGGGAATTTGCTTATTGGTCCACTAATCTAATACGACATAATTTAGATGTTATGCATGTCGAGAAGAATATGTTTGATAATATCTTCAACACTGTCATGGACATAAAGGGCAAGACAAAAGATAATGCAAATGCAAGAGAAGATTTGAAGATAATATGCAAACGTCCTACCTTGGAGCTAATAGTTGAGAATGGCAAGTGTAAAAAACCAAAGGCGACATATATCTTAGATGCTAATCAAAGAAGGATGGTGTGTGAGTGGATAAAACAATTGAAATTTCCTGATGGATATGCATCGAATATCGCACGTTGCATCAATGTAGACGGTGAGAAGATATATGGAATGAAAAGGCACGATTGTCATGTTTTTATGCAAAGGTTAATTCCTCTGACATTTCATGATATCTTACCAAAACCTGTATAGGGACCATTAACAGAACTACGCTTGTTCTTTAAAGAGTTTGTGCAACTGAAATTCGTGCTTTCACCATGGAGAATGCTGAGCTTTCTATCATTGAAACAAATTGCAAGTTAGAGAAGATTTTCCCTCTAGCATTCTTTGACGTGATGGAACATCTAGTCGTGCATCTCCCTTATGAAGCTAAGGTTGGAGGACCAGTGCATTACAGGTGGGTGTACCCCTTTGAGAGGTGTATGTTGTACTTGAAAAGAAAGGTCCAAAATAAGGCGAAAGTTGAAAGATCTATTTGTGAAGCATATATTTTAGAAGAAATTTCTAATTTTGCTTCCATGTATTTTGATCCCCACCTATAGACCAGGTGCACTCAAGTTCCTCGGAATGACAACGGTGGGGAAGAAACAATTAATGAACGATTGTCTATTTTTAAACATCCATGTCGTCCTATCGGGAGAGGTCGAAATAGATTCTTGACGGATGTGAAACTTCAGATTGCTGAGACATATGTGCTTATAAATTGTGGAGAAGTAAAACCTTATCTCCAGTAAGTTTACTCTCTATCTAATGAATTTGTTATTAATGTGCTAAATTTATGCTAAATATTAATTATTGTATTGATTAGACAATTCGAGGATTTGTTAAGGAAACAAATCCCAATATCACTGATGATCAAATATTGGAAGCTCGAGATAAGGACTTCAGTAGGTGGCTAAAACATCTAGTGAGTCTTTTTATCCATAATAGTGATCTATCATATTAAATTCAATGTTCATTATGCTAGATGTTACAACTATCTACCATCTATGTAATAATACAGGTTAATAGGCCAAGTCGAGGATCAAATGATACGACAGATAAGTTATGGTCCATCCAAGTCTGTGACTTCTTACTATGGCTTAATAGTTAATAGGTACAGATTTCATACTAAGGTGTACGGACAAAATAAAGCTATCATGAATAGTGGTGTATGTGTTAGAGGTAGTATATATGGTGAGAATGACTTCGACTATTATGGCATCGTTGAAGATATATTGGAATTGTCATTATGTAGGAAATCAGAACAGAGTATTTCTTTTATAATGTCATTGGTTTGACCTGATAAATAGAGTCAATGTTGATGAGAGATATGGATTGGTTGACATCAAGCATAAATCAAAACTTCACTCAAATGAGCCATTCGTCTTAGCCGAACAAGCACAACAAGTATACTATACAAGATACCCACAAAGCGAGAATAGAGCTAATGGTGAATGGTGGGCAGCTTGCAAGGTTAGAGCAAAACTCTTCGTGGCTGAGACATTGAATGACAAAGGTGATGAATTGAATGACCTAACTGCCACTGATTATTACCAAGATGATGGATTTCTTAGAACACACAATCCTGTCATAGATGATGAAGCAGTCTCCTTGTTTGATGCACATGCCCAAATAGAAGAAGTGAACATACGTGATATACATTATCCAATGGATGATGTGGTTGATGATGAGTTCATTGATGACAACGAAAATAATGAAATTAATGAATTCTCAGATGAAGATGAGGAATCTTTTGCTTCAGACTCAAGTAGTTAAAATTGAAGCTTGTTCAATAAATTTTGTTAATGGTATTTACACTGAAATATCATTATTATATTTTGAGATTTTTATTGACATATAGTTTCTTAACTCGTCATGTTTCATTATGTTTCCTTATGCAGATATTCATCATGACCATTTGAGATAGAGGTGCTGGACACGGTCGTGGGAGAGGCCGTAATGTTTCATCTGCCCATGATTCTCCACCACTACAGCATTCTCAGCCCTCTCCAGGTATACCTGTAGGATAATCACTTTAATTATTATTAACTTGTGGTTTATATAAATGTAATATATATGTATTTTTTTTGTTTATGTATAATTATGTTAGGTGCAATTTCAGCTACTGGCCCATCGACCAGTGCAGGCCTACTAGCGTCTAGTCCATTGACCATTGGAGGCACATCAGCTTCTGTCTCACCCCTTACCGACCCAGCGATTTCTATGCCACCCCCTGCTGACCCACCCACTAGCGACCCGAATGTGGTGCCTTCATGTGGAGAATCTAATGTAGAAACAGATAGCAAGGAACTTATATATGTAGCGTCTGTCCTTGAACCGTAAGTAATAGTGATATATCACCTTTTATTACATGTATTTACTTTTAAATTACTAACATTATCTTTTTATACTTACAGGAGGAGGTTTCTCCCATCGAAGGTGACACGTGACATTATGTACAATGTCATAACACGGATGTCTGTTTCGGCTAGTACGTGGCGAGGTTATCCAGCTGAGATGAAGGAAATTCTATTTAACGACTTCATGGTAAGTAATTGTGTCTATAGAATTATATATTATACATTTATTGAAAAATAAATATACATACATATCATTTGTGTAGGCTAAGCATCGATTCACATCTGATGCTGATCACGGCATGGCAAGAACTGTCTGGGAAGGGACTATCTTGGACCGTTATCCAGACTATTTGAACAAAGCACGAGATAAGGCATTTGAGAGGGCAAATTCAAACAACTTGGCTGATGTTAAGGGCCATGGGCCCAGAGGAATGAGGATGGAAGTGTGGGATGGCCTGGTCGACATTTGGCTGACAGATAAATGGATGACGAAGTCTACAACTGCCTGAAGGAACAGGGCAGCCATGCCTGATGCCTTAAAGCATACAGGCGGGTCGATAAGCTTTGGCAACACAAGAGCAAGATGGTAATATAACTTCATCATTTAAAGTTTTAATGATAAGCATCTGTGTATTAATATGTTGTAATTACTTGAGTTATTTGCCTATCTTGAGTATGACATAATATTTTAGAGGGAGTGCCTTACTTTTGATATGTGTTTATTATATAATATTCTTTCATATGGGATTATAGGAGACGGAGTTAAAACATCTGGTTTTTTACAGAGATCTGTATGCAAAAGTTCATAAGAAGAAAGACGGAAGCTATGTTTCTGAGCGCTCAAGGAATTTTATTGTAGGTGTCTTGTTCCTATTCAAAAGTCATATATATTTTAGGTTATTTATTTTTTTGTTAATATTTTTCTTTTTTTTATTATTTTTAGGAGTCATATGACACTACAATGACAGAAAAATATGAAGAAAACTCTTCCTCTTACCCTATGATTGACCCAAAGGTCTGGTTGGATGCGGCGGGTCCCAACAAGAAGGAATGTGTGCATGGCATAGGTAACAGCTTGCATATTGGTAATAACACCATGCAAGCGTCATCCTCCTCGGTTGCGGGTCCTTCCCGCTCTACACCGTTGACACAGGACATATCTGAAGCTGTAAATACAGTAGTGGTAGCAGTGATGACTTCGTTTGTCCAGAGTCAACGTGTCCCTATGTTGGCGCCCTTCCAATCGTTCCTATCTACATTCGGATCAACAAATGTTGCTCCACAACCACCATCGCAAGGTCTAGGTAGGGAGGGTCGAGAGGAAGAGGAAGAGGAAGAGGAAGAAAAAGACGCAGACGACTTAGACTGATTACCATTTTTTATTCTTATTGTCTACTTTGTATAACTTTCAACTATATTAATTGATTATTTGTATAATAACTTTAAACTATATTATTGGATTATTTGTACAAGTTTTTTGTTGAAGCTGTTTACAATTATTAGATTGTTTGTTATTCGATTTCTGTTTGCTGTGGTTTGATATGCAGGTTTTGGGGAAGTAATAATATATATAGGTTATAAAAAAACTTACCTATTTACCGACGGATTAGCTAGGGATTAGCGACAAAATATGACATGTTAATTAGCGAGGGATTAGCGAGGCAATAAATGAGGGAAATATAGCGAAGGAATAGCGACCGAATAGTGAAGGAATTTTTAACGAGGGAATAGCGAGGAAAATCGACAAAATTGGTATATCAAGTTACAAATGGATTAGCGAGGGAATTATTAGCGATGGAATAGCGAGGCAATAGCGAGGAATTTTGCAGCGATGGAATAGTGAGGGAATAATGAGGCATATTAGCGAGGGATTAGAGAGAGATTAGCGAGAGAAATGAATTTTCTTGAGACGGATTAGCGAGGGAAAGAGCTTTCCCTCGCTAATTAGCGATGAAAAAAAAGTGACTAAATTATCCCTTGCTAATCCCTCGCTAATTTTATTAGCGAGGGATTAGAGAGGGAAATTTTCCTCTCTAATTTCTTGATTTCTTGTAGTGTTGGAAATTGGCAAGAATGTGTCTTTATAGTCAATGTCATCCTTTTAAGTAAAACCTTTGGCAACAAGATGGTCCTTTTAGTGTTCAAGGTTACCATGGGAGTTATGTTTAGTCTTAAAGAGCCATTTACACCCAACTCTCTTGCATAATTCAGGTAATTCCACAAGGTCTCATACACCATTATGTTTTATTGATTTAAGCTCATCTTTTATGGCATCTAACCATTTATCAACATTATCACTATTAAAGCTTGTGAAAATGAAACTAGATCATTGTCATTAATTAACAAGTCATTTTCTGACTCTTGTAGATACACCACATAGTCATTCAGAGTAGCAAGTCTCATTTCTCCTTGGGATCTTCTTAATGCTATTTCTTGTGGTTATTTTACTATAGGTTCATTGTTAACTTCAAGATCATTAATTTGTTATTCTTCTTGATTGTTATGTAATTCAACAACATGAGGAACAACAATTTCATAAATAAGAGCACAAGTTAAAGGAACTTTTACTCTAACTTCCTTAATCTCCATATTTCGTGAAGCTTCACTCCCACTGGTCTCACCATTCTCAATGAACCGAACATTTCTAGTTTCAACAACTCTTGTATTATAAGTAGGTCAATAAAATCTATACCCTTTAGACTTTTCTAGATATCCAATGAAATATTCACCGATTGTTCTTGCATCTAGTCTCTTTTCATGTGGATTAGAGATTCTTATTTCTATCTAGCATCCCCAAACATGCAAATACCTTAAACTGAGTTTCCTACTTGTCCACAGTGCAAAAGGTATCTTTGGAACTGCCTTACTAGAAACTTTGTTCAACAAATACACGATAGTTTTTAAAAGCATACATCCACAATGACAAGGGTAAAGACGTGTTACTTAGCATGCTTTTGACCATATCCATTAAGGTTCGGTTACGCCTTTTTGATACACCATTTTGTTGTGGTACACCTGACATTGTGTATTGAGCATATATGTCATGTTTTTCTAGGAACTTAGGAAATGGACTTGGGTGTTGTCTAATTTCATCAAATCTTCCATAATACTCACCATCTCTATCTGACCTTATGATTTTCACCTTGCTGTCTAATTGCCTTTCAACTTCATTTACATAAATTTCCAAGGCATTCACTTCTTTAGATTTCTCAAGCACTAAATAAGCATATCTATAACGTGAATAATAGTCAATAAAGGTGATAAAGTACTTTTATTTATCGAAAGAATTGACATCAAAAGGTCTATATATGTAGATGTGTACAATTTCAATAAGCTAAGTGCTTCTCATGGCACCTTTCTTTGTATGTTTTGTTTGTTTTCCCTTAATGCAATCCATAAAAATATTAAGGTCAATAAAATCCAAATCTGAAAAGATATCATTCTTTACCAACCTTTTCATTCTTTCTTTAGAAATGTGACCCAAACGATTATACCACAAATGAGCAAAACGTTCATTCACAGAACTACGTTCAGTGCCAACATTATGATGCAAGGTCAAAAGAGTTTCAGCATATAAATTATCAAGATTCAATTTATATAAACCATCACAAAGTATACCAGAACTAATCATATAAGTTTGCTTATACAAACTAAAACATCTATTACCAAACCTAAAAGAGTATCTAGCAACATCAAGTTTAGACAAAGAAACTAAATTCCTAGAAATACTAGGTACATAAAAAGTTTCAAATAAATCTAAATGGTGTCCAGTATTTAGGATTAAACGATAAGTTTTGACACCTTCCACTGGAACCTTCACTCTATTTCCCATGAAGACGAACTTCTCATTTGGGCTTATGGTTTGGATTATAAGGAATCATTGCATTGTATAAGAAACATGAGTTATACATCCAGAATCAATCCACCAAGTATTATGGAAAATTTCAGTTGAATTTCCTTCGAAACATACATAAGCATTAAGCTTAGCTTTCTTTTCGAACCAAGCCTTATATCTCGGGCAATCCTTCTAGAAGTGTCCAAATTTCTCACAGAAATGGCATCTATTTTTCTTTTGGATTTTGACAGAGGACTCATCAATCTTTAATGGTCATTTTCCCTTTCCATATTTCTTAGTAGCTTTTTTTTCAGCTCCTTGATGGTTCACATAATGGATAGAGTGATTTCCTTAATTCTTAAGTTTGATTCCCTCTTGAACTAACTTATTGTGCAATTCATGGACATTCCATTTATTTTTCATGGTATTATAGGTTGTTTGGAATGGACTATACTCAGACGGTAATGAGTTCAGAATGAACTGCACAAGAAAATTCTCATCTACTTCCATTTCCAATGACTTAAGTTTATTGTAATGTTTGTCATTTCAATGATGTGCTCATGCATAGTATGAGAACTATTAAATTTCATGGTGGTTAAAGTACCCATTAGTCTCCTAGCAAGAGACTTGTCGACAATTTAGGAACGATCTTCCACAAAACTCATGAATTTTTTAGCACTTTCAGTTTTGGGAAAAGCCGACTTAGTGTTGTTTGATATGCTCATTCGCATAAACATCATCCTCAGTTTGTTTGACCTTTTCCAAGCCTTATAATAGACTTTCTCTTTATTGTTACTAACAGCAGTAATAGCAGTAGGTTTCTCAACTTAGAGTGTCAAATCAAGATCCATTATACCGATGTGAAATTGGACTTGTTCACTTTAATTAGAGAAGTTCAACCCATTAAAGACTGGAACATACTAAGCAAGTGAATTTAAAGAAATGGAGACAGATACTGCAATGATCACATGTCTAACATTAATACTTTAAGTCATAAATTAGCATACTATACAGATTCACACAACAAATCACGTAAGTATTTAATGTATATTAATGTTCTCCTTTAGTTGATACATCAACATACAACAACAAATATAATGATGATAACAAATTTAACATTATTTGACAATGATATATGCACAAATTAAAAATGTTTATTATCTTTGGATATATAAATAAAATTAATAGTGCACTTATACTATCAATAATTATGTCTAATTATTATAATGACAGTTAATCAACTTTTGGGTGATTTATAAATTCCTTATAACAAAAAATCTCAATTTATCTATACATAAATAATTATCATATCATTCACAATATTCATTCTTTGGGTAATTAAAAAATAACTTTCATATAATTTAGAATTAAATTAACTTAAAAATTTAACTACTTTAATGATTAAAAAATCTCATATAATATCATCTCAAATTAATAACATTATGCATAAAAATAAAATACTTCATAAGAAATGATATCCTACCTCATGGGATACCCTATAATGGAGAACCTTTAATTTTGGCTATTAGAACACCCATCTATTGTATCGTTCCGATGGAGTCCCGTCCATGTTAATTTGGCTATTAGAAGACTCTTGTGAACAACGACATGAAAGTCGTTGACGTCAAATACTGCATATTCTTGAAGTCGTTGATGTCACATCACATAATTGTTCACAAATATTGCTAGCACTTAAACAAGCACTGACGGGACGTGAAGGCTGAACAATATTGCGAACAATCAAATACTGAATTTTCGTTGATTTACAAAAATAATCAGGATTGGCAAATCTAGGGATGGCAATGTGGCGAGTTGGGCGCGTATAGTGTTTCTCCCATCTCTGTTCTTATTTTATTATGAGTATTTATTTATGATTTTTATGGGTAGGTGAGAGTTTTTGCAGTATTCGTGGGTAGTTAATAATTTAAAATAAAATTTTAAAAATTATAAAAAAATAAAAAAAATAAATTTTAACATCATATATTATAACTTTATTTAATAATCTAAAATTTTTATAAAATTAAAAAATATTATAAATAACAAACTAAATTTAATTATATTTTGTAATAATCAATTTATAAAAATAACTATTACATAAATAGTATATATTTTTTAACAAATTTTATCATTATGGACTCATTTAATAAAAAAATCATTTCAAAATAATAAAAAAATATGCATTTTTATCTCATCTCAAAGTAAAAAAGAAAAATAATATATGATACATATTAGATGAAAAAGTATCTTAACGGATTTGCAGATTTCATGTATGGTAGATCTATAATTCTGCTCCCGCCCTATTTATTAAATGAGTCCCATCCTCTCCCATCGCAGGTAATCCCATGGATCTCATGCAGTCTGAGATAATTTTGTCATCCCTAGACAAATCACTATTTTCACTATTAGAATCAATAATATGCCATAAAATTAACTTATACAATGAAGTAGAATAACATAATAAAAAATCCCTAATTTTTTCAATTAGAGTTTATATAAATTGAAAAAAATTAATCATTATTAATAGAAAATCATAAATTTTATAATTTTATTTTGATATCACATGTTAATTTATAATTTCCTTAAAAATTTTAATACAAAAAAATTATCATTAAAACATAAAAATTTTAGAATTCATAATTTGTACAAATAAAAATACATGAAGATACTAATATTTATTAATAAATAAAGAGTAAATTGTATTTCAAGAATGTTAGAGAGATTTCAAAACTTATTTTCTATTCTTTTGTCTTTCATTACTCTTTTCTTCTACTTTAGTAATAGTAAAGAAAGAAAAAACCTTTTACGACAAAGAATAGGATCTTCCTTGAGTTTTACGTAAAAATTATTTTTTAAATATTGTTAACTTCTATCAAATTAACAGTTATTATAATTATAAAATTATCTTTTTTCTTTTACTTAATAAGAATTTAGTCTATTAATTTAATTTAATTATTTATTAAACTAACAAAATAAATTACATACTCATCACATGAAGCATTTAATTCGACATATGGATCTCAAAGACACAGCACATCGTTTGGCTTCCCGGCAGTGTCTTCGCCAGCACAACTGAAGAGTATATGTGTCGCAATTGTAAGTTCAATAACTTCAGAAATAGACTGAAATTTTTAACATGATTTTAGCATTTAGCTAGAGTACTGTAGACAGAATCTGAAAAACAAAGAAAGAACCCACTTTAGTATTTTTTTTTAGAAAAAACAGAACCTGGAGAAATGAGATTAAACAGACGAACATAAATTAATTGTTGAAAGCAAATAAACAAGGGGAAAATAAGAATGACCATGACATGAATATTAATTAGGGTTGCCAGCTAATCACAATTATCACTGCTTAAAATGTAAATAACAAAATAAAATGAAAATTTTAGAAAGTAAGTATGGTGAAAATTTGAACAAAAAAAAGAAAAAGAAATCAAAGACTAATCACAGAGCACATTGAAAAATTCAAGATAGAAAACCTTCTATCATCACCAGACTAACCATCTGACACTATCAGAACTCCCAACAGTAACCCAATTTTACCTCTAAAAATATGATCTTAAAAAATCAATGACTAAATTTGCAAGAAAAATCTCAAAATTAGGTGAACAATGACTAAAATCAATGACTAAAATCTCAACCACACTTTCACTCCAAGAATGTTTTGCAAGAAAAAATCAATGACTAAATTTGCTAGTATGCTTCAGCCTCAAAATTAGTCTCAAAGTTTCTAGACCAAATTCATTGCCCACCAGCTAGATCACAGATGATAGATGGTATGAAGGAACATGTCCATGTTACATTACAAATCGAAGCAGAAAATTTTACAAAATCATCTAGCCCAGAAATAATCTCTAGATTCACATGAAGCCCCATTAGAGACTAAAATGAAAAATAAAATGCCAAGATATAATGCGATAAGAAACAAACAATTTCTAACAACTAATCTTGAAATCCTTGGAAATGCAGGTGTAGCTAAAAGGGCAGTGAAGACTTATGAAATGTAACGAAATTTATAGAGTATAGGGCAAGACAAAGAGGCTAGACAAATTAAGACACAGACATTAGCATTATGCGTTAATCAATCAATCAATTATTTATTTATGGTAAATTAAAATTCAAATAACATGTTTCCTAATTTACAGTTGGGTCTCCTAATTTATGGTAATAAATTAGTTGAAAATTCAAAATATGAGGAATGCCAATATTCATATTATGCTATAATCAAGCAAAATAAACCTAGAATATCTCTATGTGTACATTAATAGGGTTGTAATTTACATTTTCGGAATTTATCACATTAAGGGCATTATTCAAATGTTTTTTTAAATTCCATCGGTGTTTTATGACATTAGTGCACTATTGATGCTGGATTTTCAGATATCCATCAATCTAGTTGTTTTCCTTGTGCTCCTCAGTTTCTTGATTGGACCACCACCAGTCTTCGATTTCTTTGGCCACCAAGGAGATGACGGCGATTTTGCTGGAAGGAACCAGTCGTTCCGTTTCTCACTCTTTGTTTCACTGTTTGATTTCCTGGATTTGTCGAGCTTTGTGTACAAAGATGGCAATGGATCAGATACCTAAGGGCTGTTATGTAAATAAGGAGATGACAATGCAGCAAACACGATTGAAAGAATAGTCTGAGGCGTGTGAGAAGACACTATCCTTAAGGATTTTATCGCACGAGTGTACGAATCCCCCAGGATTCAACAGGCTCGTCCCGGTGGAGACCGATGTAGCAGAATAACAGAGAAATTTAATTAATGCAGTTAACCCAGAAAGAGAATGTTATTTCAGAAGAGGTAGAGAATACATATATATCGAAAACCACAGTCAGAAAACAGTATATATAAAAGGCAAGAAATAGCCGTTCAGAAAGCAACGTTAAGTTTGTTGGAATAATAACATTAGAAAACGGATCTGGTTGTTGAAAACTAATTGGAACATTAAAAACTAATTTGGAACGTTAAAACAGATTTGCCCGTTGGGAAGACCAAGTCAAATACGACCAAGTCAGTTTTGACTTCTTCAAAAATATCATTTTTCTGGTAAGCTCAAAAATTAATTAAATATTTCACAAAATAATTCGAGTCTCATGATATCACGCGCAGGGGGGGCAAATCGATGATTTGCACTGGCCATGATCCTTCGTGCCCATTTTTGTACGTGCGAGCCCACCACCTCATTTGTTTCTTACAAAACCCAAAACACATGTTGATTTATAAACTCGTTAAAACTTTGCAGACTAAACAATGTGGGACATAGACTTTTGAAATATCATAACTAAAGCTAAAACAACAACAATTCCCCACATATTTCAAAAGTTTAAAGAAATATTTAAGAAAATTTTAAAACAAGATTTTTTCTGGGTTAACACCATGGGTGTAAATGCATCGAATCTGGTGTCTTTTGGACTATGAACCAGACCTAGACGGATGAGACATAACATACAGTGAGTTGGTGAAGTAAACTTCTATGAACCAAAAACACTTTGTGTACATTAGAGGTCTACCAGTCACACTACACCCCCACAATTCTCGCTGTTGTCGCTGTGTTGCGCTAATAGGCCATGCGCGCGCCTGGTAATTCATGAGTGCTCTAGAGATATGCCATAATCTCATACAAGCGGCCCCACTTGACACTCATATAGGTGATTTCATCAAGTGTATGCTGCAAATCATACACCACCCATAAGGGATATGAAAATCATTAAAAGCCTTTAAGCTTATCCTCTCAATACTGTAGTCTAGCACATCTCACACCATAAGAAGGGACAAAGTTATTAGTGCTAGCAGAACTAACAAGTGACTTATTTTTACCCATATGAACCTTCTTCATGGGATCTCCAATCACAAAGGTTGGATTACCATCACTGTTAATTTCAAATTGACTTAAGTCTCATTCCCCTCGATGTTTCATATATTGGTTTCCTCCCAAGAGGCTTTGTCAGAGGATCGGCCAAGTTCACTTCTGACTTCATATAATCTATTGATATTGTTCCATCTTTTAGCAGTTGCTTTACCACATTATGCCTCAATTGTATATGTCTGTTTTTACCATTGAAGGTCTTATTCTTTGCAATGGCTATTGCCGCTTGACAATCACAATGCATTGACACTGACGATGTTGGTTTTATTCCTAAAGGAATATTTGCCAAGAAGTTTTTTAACCACTCAGCCTCACTACCAGCCAACTCCAGAGCTACAAACTCTGACTCCATAGTAGATCTTGCAATTATAGTTTGTTTGACTGATCTCCAAGTAACTGCTCCACCACCAAGTGTGAATACATAACCACTAGTAGATTTTGTCTCATCTAAATCTGAGATCCAGTTAGCATCACTATATCCTTCTAATACAGTGGGAAATCCACTATACACTATACCATAGTTCATGGTACCTCTCAAATATCTCATGAGTCTAACAAGTGCAACCCAGTGATCCTGATTTGGACTTTGAGTATATCGACTCAATCTCCCCACTGCATATGCTATGTCTGGTCTCGAAAAATTCATTAAATGTAATAAACTTCTAATAATTTGGGCATACTCAGATTGAGCAACAGAATCACCTCTATTCTTTTTTAATTGAGAGTTAGAATCATAAGGGGTACTCATTGGTTTCGAGTCATAATGACCAAACTTTCTAAGAAGTTTCTCTACATAATGTTCTTAGGATAGTGTTATACTATCACCCTTTCTTATGATCTTGACTCCTAGTATTACACTTGTTTCACCCATGTCTTTCATATCAAACTTAGATGTGAGAAAAGATTTTATTCTTATCACAATATCATTACAAGTACCAAAGATAAGCATGTCATCCACATATAAACATATGATTACACATTCACCATTCATTAATTTAGTGTAAACACATTTATCAATTTCAATAGAAGTAAAACCATCATCAATCAATATTTGATTAAATTTTTCATGCCATTGTTTTGGTACTTGTTTCAAACCATATAAGGATTTAAGAAGTTTACAAACTTTATTTTCTTGACCACTAATTACACATCCTTCAGGTTGTGTCATATAAATTTCTTCTTCCAAATCACCATTTAAGAAAGCAGTTTTAACATCCATTTGGTGAATAACAAGTTTGTAAATTGAAGCCAAGGCTATCAGAATCCGAATTGAAGAAATTCTGGTTACAGGAGCAAAGGTATCAAAATAATCAATATTTTGTTTTTGAGTAAAACCTTTTGCTACTAATATAGCTTTGTATTTTTCAATCGAACCATCAGGATTATATTTTCTTTTAAAAATCCATTTGCAACCAATAGGTTTTGTTCCAGGAGGTAAGTCAACTAAAGTCCAAGTGTTGCATTTTGAAATAGAATCAATTTCGATTTTAATAGCTTTTTTCCAAAATTGAGCATCAGAAGATAAAATAGCTTCAGAAAACGACAAAGGATCATTTTCAACAAGATAAGTATAAAAATCATTTCCAAAAGATGACACTTTTCTTTGTCTTTTACTCCTTCTCAAATCCTCATATGAGTTTTCACAATAATTTCCTGAAGAAATATTTTCTAAAGATTGTTTATTTCCATATTTCAAAGGAAATATATGTTCTAAAAATTCAGCATTTTTGGTTTCCATTATTGTATTATGATCAAGCACTTCGCTTCGCAAAACAAGGAACCTATAAGCTGCACTACGTTCAGCATAACCAATAAACATACAATCAGAAGTTTTGGTTCCTATTTTTCTTTTCTTAGGATCAGGAAGCATTACCTTAGCTAGACACCCCCACACTTTTAAATATTTTAAATTAGGCATATAACCTTTCCATAATTCATAGGGTATTTTACTAGTTTTCTTATGAGGTATCCTATTTTACGAAAAATATGTAGTTAATAAGGCTTCTCCCCAAAGATTATCGGGTGCTGAGGAACTAACTAGCATTACATTCATCATTTCTTTTAAAGTTTTATTTTTTCTTTCAGCTACACCATTAGATTCAGGTGAATAAGGGGGAGTAACTTCATGTATTATGCATTCTTTTTCACAAAATTCATTAAATAAGATATATTCACCACTCCTATCGAATCTAACCCTTTTAATTTTTCTATTTAATTAATTTTCTACTTCTGCCTTATAGGAAACAAACATTTCAAAAGCTTCATCTTTATTTCTAATTAAATAAACCTTAGTGTATCTAGAAAAGTCATCTATAAAGGTCACATAATATTTTTTTTTACCACCTCTAGTCATTGTATTTTTTAAATCTCCTAGATCGGTATGAATTAAATTAAGTAATTCAGATTCACGTTGTTGTACTAAAAGACAAGATTTTTTAGTTAACTTAGATTCAATACAAATATCACATTTATTTAAGCATACATCACTAGTCACAGAAATTAAACCAAGACATCGCATTTTTTTAATATAAGAAATATTAACATGTCCTAATCTAACATGCCACATATCAACGAAATCAATCAAGTAAGCAGAAGAAGATACAATTTTATTAATAATTTCAAAAATACTGAGTACAAAAAGTCTTTGATCACTATAGCTCTTTCCCACAAAAACATTATTTTTTGTCATTACTATCTTGTCAGATTCGAATGACACTTTAATCCCAGCTTTTCCCAACAGTGATACAGATATCAAATTGGCCATAATATTAGGCACATGAAGTACATCATTCAAAGTCAAGGTCTTCCCAGATGTGAGCTTTAGAAGAACTTTCCCTTTTCCCAAAACTGCAGCAGTTCGATAATCTCCAAGATACACAAGTTCTTCATCATCCCCTACAGAAGTGTAGGAGGTAAAAGCATCTTTGTTCGCACAAATATGCCTAGTAGCACCAGAGTCTACCACCCATTTGTTCACACTGGTCATAATGTTAATTTGAGAAACGACCGCAGCCACAATATCATCTCCTTCCGCTAAATTTGCCTTTAGCTTGGGAGGATTGTCGTTTCTCACTCTATGCCTGCATTGAGAAGCATGATGACCTGGCTTTCCACAAACATAGTAAGCACCTTTTCTTTTAAAAGTGGGATTAGTAACTCTAGGAAAGTGATCAGAAGACTTTTTGTTATTGTCATACCTTTTTTTCGATGATTTATTTTAAACCAGATTTGCTCGAGAAGTCAAAGCCGCCCTTGTAGCCTGACACTCTCTTCAGTTGGTGTCTTCAATGATAATGTGCGTGATCAGATCCGAGGGTGACAGTTGCTTATGCTTGTGCTTCAATTGTTGCTTGTAGTCCTTCCACGATGAAGGTAGCTTCTCGATGAGGAGTCCAGTAACAAATTCATCCGGGAGGGTGATGTTTTCGGCCTTGAGATCCTCCAACAGCTTATGGTATTCATTGATTTGAATTTTGATATCTTTGTCCTCGGTCATCTCCCAGTGGTAGTAGTTGTCAATGACAAATTTCTGCTTCCCGGCATCTTCAGCGGTGTACTTTATGGTCATGGAATCCCATATCTCCTTCGCATCTTTGTAAGAACAGTACACATCGAACAAATCATTAGAAAGTGTGCTAATAATTGTGTGACAGCATACCTTGTTTGCATGTGTCCAATCCTGAATCAATTTTGGATTGGTTGTTGATGGCGGTCTGGGTTCGGTAAGTGCGGATGCGACTTCGTGCATGTCGAGGATGGTGTGAACACGTTCCTGCCACCTTTTGAAGTTTTAGCCACCGAAAAGCTCTATTTTTGAGATATCTGGAAATGGCCTTGCGTAGGTGACTGGAGTTGGAGTCGACGAAAGAACAGCCTCGTCGTTGTTAGGTGCTGGAGTCTGGTTGGCAGCGGGAGCCTGGTTGGCAGCATTGTTATCAGCCATGGTCTTTAAAATCCTTGAGATTGTTATGTAAATAAGGAGATGACAACGCAGCAAACACGATCGAAGGAATAGCCTGAGGCGTGTGAGAAGACACTGTCCTCAAGGATTTTATCGCACGGATGTACGAATCCCCCAGGATTCAACAGACTCGTCTCGGTGGAGACCGAGGTAGCAGAACAGCAGAGAAATTTAATTAATGCAGTTAACCTAGGAAGAGAACGCAATTTCAGAAGAGGTAGAGAATACATATATTTCAAAAACCACAGTCAGAAAATAGTATATATAAAAGGCAAGAAATAGCCATTCAGAAAGGAACGTTAAGTTTGTTAGAATAATAACATTAGAAAATGGATTTGGTTGTTAAAAACTAATTGGAACGTTAGAAACTAATTTGGAACGTTAAAACAGATTTGCCCGTTGGGAAGACCAAGTCAAATACGACCAAGTTAGTTTTGACTTCTTCAAAAACATCATTTTCCTAGTAAGCCCAAAAATTAATTAAATATTTCACAAAATGATTCGGGCCTCATGATATCACGCGCAGGGGGGCAAATCGATGATTTGCACTGGCCATGATCCTTCGTGCCCATTTTTGTGCGCGCGAGCCCACCACCTCATTTGTTTCTTACAAAGTCCAAAACACATGTTGATTTATAAACTCTTTAAAACTTTGAAGACTAAGCAATGTGGGACATAGACTTTTGAAATATCATAACTAAAGCTAAAACAACAACAAGGGCGTCTCTACCTCACGACCATAACCATTGCAAACGAAGAAGCACGAAGCACTATGAACATGAAGCATTTTGATTGTGTTTTTTTATTATTAGGCAAGAAGCATTTTCTCATGAAGCTAATTTTGCTTTTTTTTCAGGCTTCATTGCAGATGAAGAAGCATAAGCAGTAAGAAGTGTCTCTTATGGGTTTTGTGAAATGTTTTTCATCAAGACCAAAAAGAAGAATAAGGGTGGAAGAATAATTCTGCATTTTGATTGGGTTTTTTTATTATTAGGGTAGTAGCAATGTTTTTTTTTCCTTTTCATGTATGTTTTTGTTGTGTTGTATTTCTTTAATGTATTTATAAATAATTTTTGTACATATGACATGTTTTTTGTCACATGTCTCACATTGCCATCTCAAATTATATGTGGCAAGAAATTGTCATAAAAGATGACATGTGACAGAGTATTAAATACTCTAGATGTTATATGTCAAGCAAGTAATACATTTTCTTAGTAATAGGGAAGACACATGACAATTTTTCAAGTTACATATCTTCCTTTTCTATATTATTATTATTATATATATATTTTATATTAAAATTTTTGCATTGATAATAAAAATTTTAGTGTTTCGGAATTTTGAGAACTCCTTATTGTGGAATCCTGACGATTTTTAGTTCTCTTGCCATTAAGTATTTCCTTCTCCATTGGTCCTATATAATTACAACTTAGGAGTTAGGGCTTGTTTGATACAAAGGATAAGATAAGATTTAATAGTATTAGATCTGATAGTATAAGGCTTAATAATATAAGATCTGATAGTATAAGATCTGATAGTATAAGATTTGATATGAAAGGGTTAGAGATATCGGGATATTTAGAGTTGTAATAGAAAAAAAATTAAGAGGAATTTATACATCAAAATCTAATCAAGTCTAATCTCACCCCCTAACACTTGATTATGTTATCTATCATTTTATTGTATAAAAAGAGTCTAAGAGATAAACTTATAAAATACATTATTTGTACTAAATAATTAATAAGATCATAATATATTGTATTAGTTTATCTTATCGACTTAATATGACGTGTCAAATTATTCAAATTTATAATTAAAAATATATTTATTTTATAAAATATATAATTAACAAAAAAATAAAGGGCCTAAGGGCTTCAATGGCTTCACCTTAAAGTCGACTCTGGGTTGACGTAGGCGATGGCTGTTTTCTGTGCGGTGCCAATTCAGAAACAGGTGAGCATTTATTGTTTCATTGTTCGTATACTCGCAATGCAATGATGGAAGTGGGTATGTATATCATGATGTTGGAGGCGAACTCATTGCTTGAAAATTTCATCTCCTCTAGACACCGTTGGATAATCACCATAGAGGTTTTCTCGATGGTAAGGTATACTGTGTGAGAAGAATGGAATCAGGTATGGAAAGACACAGATCTAAGAGGTTCATCTTTGGTGGGCTCTTTTTCTCTTCTGGCATTGTCCACTTTTTCGTAATGCTCGTCAATGACTTCCTAGCAGGATCAGTTTCGCTTCTAGTGACGTTTTCATTAAGCAGAAACCAATGGGAGTAACCCATAATGTCAATGTTGATGCGAGATTGTCAGCGGGGTCAATTGGGGTGGAAACGAAAGCTATTAGGATTGAAATAGTAGTGAGGGACTCGAAGAGTTTACATGAAGTTATAGATTCAAATCTTATTGTCACCATTATACTAAAAAAAACATTTAGAGGTGGAAACGGTCTATTCATTGCTGTTAAATCTCAGGTAATTGAAGGTGTTTGGGACGGCCATAAAGGTGAGCTCTCGGAAGATCGGGAAGTGCTCTTATTTGCATGTGAGATTGGCTGCAAAAATATTTACACTATTTTATTGAATCATGTCACATATTAAAATATATATTTAAATTTAATTATACGTTAATTGAATTAATTATATATTAATTAAAATTAAATATTTAATATATAACTTGACTTAATAAAAAAGAATATATTAAAAAAATGATAAAAATTGTGTTTTTAACATTCTCCATTTGAAAAAAACAAAAAAAGAACCCATTTTAGTAGAATTTTTTTTTTTTTTTTAAAAAGAGAACCTGGAGAAATGAGATTAAACAGACGAACATAAATCAACTGCTAAATGCAAATAAACAAGGGGAAAATAAGAATGGCCATGACATGACTAGTAATTCGGGTTGCCAGCTAATCACAATTATCACTGCTTAAAATGTAAATAACAAAATAAAATGAAAATTTCAGAAAGTAAGTATGGAGAAAATTTGCAAAAAGAAAAAGAAATCAAAGACTAATCATGCAGCACAGTGAAAAATTCAAGACACAACCTTCTAGCATCACCCAAAAATGATTGTCTTATATTATTTTATATTAAACATCATTTTCACACATTTTTTAGTGGATGTGATTAAATAAAAAATAATAATAAAATAAATATAATAAATAATAAAATAAAAATAAAAAAATATATGTATTATTTATGATAAAAATATCATTATCGATCATCACCAGACTAACCATCTACCACTATCAGGAACTCCTAACAGTAACCCAATTTTACCTCTAAAAATATGATCTTGAAAAATTCTAAATTTAATTGACAATAATAAACTAATAAATCTCAAAATCTCAACCACACTTTCACTCCAAGAAAAAATCAATAACTAAATTTGCTAGTATGCTTCAGCCTCAAAATTAGTCTAAAGTTTCAAGACCAAATTCGTTGCCCACCGCTAGACAGATGATATATGGTATGAAGGAACATGTTCATGTTACATCTACAAATTGAAGCAGAAAATTTTGCAAAATAAAAAAAAGGGTATTTTCCTGCAAACATTTCTAGCCCAGAAATAATCTCCAGATTCACATGAAGCCCAATTAGAGACTAAAATGGAAAATAAAATGCCAACAGATAATGCGATAAGAGACAAACAGTTTCTAACAACTAATCTTGAAATCCTTGGAAATGCAGGTGTAGCTAAAAGGGCAGTGAAGACTTATGCAACGAAATTTATAGAGTATAGGGCAAGACACAGACATCAACATTGTGATTTAATCAGTCGATCAAATATTTATTTATGGTAAATTAAAATTCAAATAACATGTTTCCTAATTTACAGTTGGGTCTCCTAATTTATGGTAATAAATTAGTTGAAAATTCAAAATATGAGGAAAGTCAATATTCATATTATGCTATAATCAAGCAAAATAATCCTAGAATATCTCTATGTGTACATTAATAGGGTGGTAATTTACATTTTCAGAAATTTATCACATTAAGGGCATTATTAAAAAAAATTAATTTCATCAGTGTTTATGACATTAGTGCACTATTGATGTTGGATTTTTAGATATCCATCAATTTTACCTTGTGCTCCTCAATTTCTTGATTGGACCACCATCAGAATCTTCGATTTCTTTGACCACCAAGGAGATGATGGCGATTTTGCTAGAAGGAAACAAATGGAAGGAACCAGTGATCCCTTTCTCACTCTCTTCTCCAATATTCGATTTCCTGCGTTTGTCAAGCTTTGTGTACGGAGATGGCAATGGATCGGATACCTGAGGGCGTCTCTACCTCATGGCCATGGCCATCGCAGACGACGAAGCATGAAGCATTTTGATTGTATTTTTTAATTATTAGGCAAGAAGCATTTTCTCATGAAGCCAATTGTGCTTTTTTATTTAGGCTTCATTGCAGATGAAGAAGCATAAGCAGTAAGAAGCGTCTCTTGTGGGTTTTGTGAAATGCTTTTCATCAGGACCAAAAAGAAGAATAGGGGTGGAAGAATAATTCAACATTTTATTGGTTTTTTTTTATTATTAGGGTAGTAGAGATTTTTTTTCTTTTTCATATATGTTTTTGTTGTTTGTATTTCTTTAATTTATTTATAAATAATTTTTGTACATGTGATATTTTTTTTGTCACATGTCTCATGTTGTCATCTTAAATCATATGTGACAAGAAATTGTCACATAAGATTACATGTAATAGATTATTAAGTACTCTAGATGTCATATGTCAAGCAAGTGATGTATTTTTTTGCTAACAGGAAAGACACATAACAATTTTTTAAGTCATGTATCTTCCTTTTCTATATTATTAATATATATTATTATATATTTTATATATATTATATTATAGTTTTGATTGATTGATTGAAGATTTATTTTTGGGAAAATATTATCTTATTAGGATTTTGAATTTAATTAGGATTTGATTACTTTTGTATTATAAATACCCTTTAGGTGCCTATGTTATTAAGATTTTTGCATTGATAATAAAATTATTAGTGTTTTGGAATTTTGAGAATTCCTTGACAGTTTTTAGTTCTGTTGCCATTGAGTGTCTCATTCTCCATTGGTCCTATATCATTACAATGTAGGAGTTAGGACTCGTTTGATACAAAGGATAGGATATGACCTAAGACTGCATTTGGTACACCTAATAGTATAAGGCATAATAGAATAAGATAATAGGATAAGGTCTGATAGTATAAACAAACTGATAAACTATTATACTATCAAATATTTGGTGCACATAGTATAATCAACTTGATAATATATGTAACTATATATTATGACCATACTACCCTTCACCTTCCTTACCATCTCCTTCGACTTCTCACCCAATTCTACTGTAATAGAACCTTGCCATCCAGCTTTAATAAGGATTGATATTGCTCTATTAATTGCCATATCAGGATTTTCAGCTTTTCTATCAAAATAAAGCTTGTTTCTTGCAAGCCAAAGGCCATGAGCAATTGAAGCAAAGCTTTCCACCGCATGTAAGGGGCAATGAGACAAAAACCCTTTAGCCAAATCATGAAAAGGAACCTGCCCATCGTTATCCATATTCAGGTTCAGTGGGGACATAAACCAGGCATTCTTGACACAATCACAACCTCTAATTGAATGGTCAATAGTTTCTGTGTGAATTAAATAGCGAGGGCATAAAGGACAACACAGAATACCTTTTTTTTTCTCCAATTTCTCCAAAATTGGCAGAGAGTCATATGCCACTCTCCAAAGAAAATTCATCATTTTTGGAGGAATCTTCATATACCAAATTTTCTTCCTAAAGTCTTCTTGTAAAAAGTTTCCATTACCACTAGTTTCCTCTCTATTTGAACTCCTTATGTGAATAACATGATAGGCTGAATTAACTTAGTGCCCATGGCTGGTTCCTGGTTCCAGATTGTGCTTCACGGCTGTGGAACGATGTTGTTCCTAATGGCGGATCCAACGGTTGCAGATCTGGCGCATATGGTGCAGATTTAGTGGTCTCCCAGATCGCGTGGTTGCAGAGAAGGAGATGGTGCTTCGCGGTGGCCATGGCTAGTTCTTGGATCCGGATGGTGCTTCATGGCGATGGGACGGTGGTAGATCCGGTGGTTGTAGATTCGGCGCAAATGGTGTAGATCCATGATAAACGCGATTTTCATATATTAGTTAACATTCATATTTAGTCTCTTTGATCTCTTATATGCTTAATTGATTAGTTTTGGCCACAATTTATAAGTTTGAGCTCAAATTTGGCTTAATTGATTTTTTTAGCATTATTAGGATTTTACACTATTTCTGTATTTTGGTCATATCTTGAATTTTTGATATCTAATAATTATGAATTTTAGATATCTAATATCTTGAGTGGGTTAGATTGGGCCACGAAGTCAAAACATGGAACTGCGGTTGGAACCCGAGCAGCGTGCACTAATTGGTCCATAACTTGGGCTGTAGGTATGATATGGACCTAAAACCGATAGCATTGAAAAGCTTACACACAAAGCTCAAACTCTTATGAGACCACGATTTGAAAATACAACATTTTGATAGTGTTTCACCCCTGTGAAGTCAGCAATGGGATCAGAGACTTGTTAAGAGTAATTTGGGCATAACTCTCTCATCTTAAGTCCAATTGAAATGATTTCGGTGGCCAAGGAAAGCTAAAAGGTCAAAAATTAACTTTAACCTAAGAGCAAATTAGGATTCTTAATTTTTAGGTCAATTATTTTGTTATAAAGAGGAGATCCGAGATAGATGGAAACCCTGACCGTTTTACTTGATTATTCTTCCTAGAGTTTTCTCCCTTCTCTTTAGATTTTCATCTTGTTCTCTTCTTTTTTTGAGTTCTTCCATCCCATTTATAAAGGGGTAGAGCCTTTAATCAATCCAAGATATTGACATTCTTGATGATTAATCTTGAGATTCTATTTTATTTGTTATACATTCGATTATTAATTAAGCTTCTCTTCTTCTTCTTCTCTTTGTTTGATTTTGATTAAATGCTTAATTTGATTGGGATTTTTATATGTTAATTGGTAATTATCATATGCTAAGAGAGGATTTCAAAGACTGAACAAGGCATCAAAGATGTTTGATGAATTGTTTAGCTTGGTTGAATCTTAGTTTTTAAGTTAATTTGGGTTTTGAATGGATGCTTAATTTGTCTAACCTTAATTAATTGAATTCTAGATATGTATCTAGTAGAAGATCTATGGATCATTTTGAGGCATCTTGATATGATCTAAGACCAAGGATTCAGTTGATAATTGAGTGGATCTATAGTGATCAAGGATTAATTAAAATCAAGATTGGTTAATTCTCTTGGATTAGTTATTTCTTAATTCTATCTTCTCCTCTTAAATTGCTTTATGTTTCTGTTAATTGATCATAAAAACCCTTTTTCCCTTGTTTACTAACCTCCTAATTTGATTTCGCGATCATAATCAAAGTGATCTGTGGGCTTAATACAGTGTTACCTTATGCTGCAAGTAATTTTAGTAAATTGGTTATAAATTGATTTAAATTTGGTAGTCTCGACAGTTATCAAAATTTTGGTGTCGTTGCCATGGATCATTCTGACTTTGATCAATCTTATTAAGAGTATATTTGATTACTAATCCTTTACTAACCCATTTGTTGCTATATTTTGGTGGTTTTCAAGCGAAAACAAGTTATTACGGGTCACTTTGTAAAATTTTGTACTGACAAACGTACCCAGAATAAGCTGAAACTTGGTTAGTTAAAGGAAAACGACCTAATAGACCATTTTTTTCAATTTTTAAAGATTTTTATTACATTTTTAGCTTCATTTTTGTGTACTTTTCATGATGTGGTGGCCCTATAATTTTTAAAAATCATTTAATAAGTCAAGTAGATTTATTTTGGTGCATTTTGAGTGTTGTGTAGCGCATTTTGCTTGTTTGGTATTTTTTTCTTTTGAGTTATGAATGATGCATGACTAGGTCTCAAACTAGTTCTTTACTTAATTTTGATCCTGAGATTGATAGGACCTTGCATACATTGATTAGAGCTCGTAGACTTCATGAAAAAATTGCGTATGAACTTGATTTTGATATTGAATTTGAAAGTGAACCTTGAGATCTTAAGTAATTTTGCAACTATGGGTGATAACATGTAGAATAGGACTTTTAAGGAACTTGCTACTCCTGATGTAACTTACCAGTCTTTGTGCATTCAATATCCTGATCTTAATGTTGATTTTGAATTAAAATCTTGATTGATACACTTGTTGCCCAAGTTTCATGATCTTGCAGGTGAAGACCCACATAAACAACTTAAGGAGTTCTATGTGGTCAGTTCAACCATGAAGCTACAAGGGATACCTGAAGAACACATCAACTTGAGAGCATTCCTTTTCTCCCTTGTTAATGCGGCCAAGTACTGGCTATACTACCTTTCACCAGGTTCAGTAATGCATTGGAATGACTTGAAAAGGCTATCCTTCGAGAGATTATTCCCTGCATCTAGAGCTACTGCCATTAGAAAATATATATGTGCCATAATGCATATGACAGGAGAGACTTTGCATGAGTATTGGGAGAGGTTCAAGAAATTATGCTCAAGCTATCCCCACTACCAGATTAGTGATCAGTTGTTAATCCAGTACTTCTATGAGGGTTTGCTGCCAATGGACAGAAACAAAGTGGATGCTGCAAGTAGAGGTGCCTTAGTTGACAAAACCCCTACTGCAGCAAGAGATTTAATAGCAAATATGGCAGTAAATACACAACAATTTAGCACACGAGTCATTACCTCAACCAGAGGATTCAATGAAGTTCAATTGTCTCATGATGATCAACAGAGAATGGAGCATAAACTTAATGAGATGACTTCCTTGGTGAGACAGTTGGCACTGGGACAACAATTACTTGTGCAGGGGCTTGCAAAAAGTGTGTGGAATTTGTTCTTGTCCTTCACATCCCATAGATGCATGTCATACACTTCAGGATGATGGTTCTATTTTTCCATATCAATTTGTTGTTGTAGTAGGTGTCTTTCTTGGTAAACCACAATATCAGCAGCAGCAGCAGTCTAAATATGATCCATTCTCAAACACATACAATCCTGGCTGCAGAGATCATCTTAACCTGAGATATGGGAATGTAGCACCACAGCAGTAGTACCAGTAACTTTTCCAACAACTAATAAGACAACAACCTATGTAACTACCAAGTCCAGTAGTCATAAAACTTAAGTCTTCATTTGAGGATTTGGTGAAGTAGATGGCCACCAACAATATTCAGTTCCAATAGAGAACAAAGGAAACCATACAGAATTTAGAAACCCAGATTGGACAATTGGCCTCCTCATTGAGTTAGTTGCAGGCTTAAGGTTTTGGCCAACTTCCATCGCAAACAATTCCCAAGCCAAAGGGGAATGTGAGTGCCATTATGTTGAGGTCTAGAAAATCTGTACAAGCACTAAATGAACATCAACCAGCAAGTAAGCATCAACCAACAGAAGAAATAGTTTCTGATGAACCAGCCTAAAAATTTGAGGGTCAGAAGAAATCAGTTGTTGCCAATGAGCAGCAGCAGCTTACATTGACTCTTCCCTTTCTATAATGAGCCATTGAGACCTGAAAGATACATGAGGTTGAGATGGACAGAGAGCTCCTTGAAGAACATTTTGTCTTTCATATTGATTTAATTGATAATTTGGTTGATAATTCATATACTGACTTGTGTGAAAAGTTTCTTGATATTACTGATTTTGATGACTCGGTATGTGGTGATTTGTGTGCTTCTTGTGATGGTGATAGGTTGTATTCTTTATGTTCTGAAATTTATGTATTTTTGGGATATGATGAATCTGTTCCTGTGTTAGCAAATTGTGCAACAGGTGATATATATGCAGAGGTTCAAGTAGCAGAAGTAGAATCATTGTTGCCCCCTAGATTATTACCTTCTGTAGTGCAGCCACCAAGTTGGAGCTGAAGCCATTACCCGAACACCTGAAGTATGCATACTTGACAGATAAAGAGTAGCTTCTTTTGATCGTGGCCAAAAACCTCCTTGCTGAATAGGAGGAGAAACTGCTACAAATTCTAAGAGAGCATAAGAAAGCCATCAGATGGCCTCCAAGCCATGGACAGCAAGAGTTTGACTTTGCAGATAATGTTTGTAATGGTCCTAACTCATACATAATAGCCACAAAATATCTTTGGGATCCCGATCGAAGCCCTTGTGCTTCAACCATAACTTGGTCATCACGCTTCATGCAATGAGACCCTGGTGGGAGTTTCTTGTCAACTATAACAGGACCTTAATGAATCTTCACCTTGATAAGGATGTTTTTTCTCTCTCTCTTTTATTTTACTTATCCTAGATTAATTGATGATAATTGTGGAATGTTATTTTCTTTTTAGCTTTACATTGAGGACAATGTAGAATTTAAGTTGGGGGAAGAATTTACATTCTGTTTTCTGCTTTATTTCTATTTTTTGTTTTTTGCTTTTAATTCTTTTTTTTAATTCTTTTTTTCTATTTTTGAAAAGAAAATGCATGTTTTTTTAATTGCTTTCCAATGATGTTTTGGGGTTTATGAAGTTTATGAGTTTGAAGCAATTGAAATTCAAGGTTCACAGCATGATTCAATAAATTATCTTCCTTATTGAATTTGACTTGCTTGGTTTTGGATGTTTGATTAGCAGATTGAGTTTGATATATGCATACCTTGTGAGATTTTGAGCCTATTGATGGATGGATTTAGCATTTATGTCATTCTCTTCTTTCTTGTGTGATTTTCATTCATGGCAATTGATCACTCTAGAACTTGCTTTAATTCTTTTTTAGGTTACATTTTCATTTACATGCATAAAACATGATTGATGCATTCTTTCTTGAATTAGCTACTTTGGCCAAATAGACAACCTTGCATCATTTTCCTTTGATTAACTCCTTTGAGCCTATTTACCTATCCTTTATCTTAACTCATTATATGCCTTATGTGAAAAATTATGTTTTTACCTTACCTTAGGGAATGAGAGAACATTGATTCATTTTCATTGGAGGAGCTCTTTTGCTTGTGGGCAATTTATAGTACAAGTGTGGGGGTTGTGCAAATTGATGTGCAATATACAAAGTGCTTAGTGGAAGAAAAAAGAAAGAAAGAAAAAGAACCAATTAAAAAAAGAGAAAAAAAGAAAAAAGAATAAAAGCAAGAAGGTTGTGAAAGAAAATAAATTAATAAAAAAAAGGAAAGGAAAGGAATATGTAAAGAGAATTTACATTATATGAAATTGGGGGTAAAATTTCATGCTTATCAATTGAGTTTCTCATCAATACTCTTTTATTCTCTTGGGTATTTAGCTTGTTATATCTATATTATTTCCTTCCCTTACCTTGGCCCCATTAAAACCTTGAATAAAGTCTTCTTGATTTGTGTGTGCATGTGCTTGAGTAGTGGAGAAGTAGAAGATAAGTAAGCTTATGGTAGTACAATTTTCATGAGTTAAATTAAGTGAAATAACTACCTTTCAAACACTTGAGAGATTAAAAGTGTATATTGTGAGGATCTATCATTCTTGATTCGCGCTTTCAAATTGAAGCTACCTTACTTGTTGGTTTGAGATTGAAGAAATGTTACTTTATGAATGTTTTGATTTCTTGAATCTTTACTTGCTCTTCGTACTTGTAAACTTTTACATTCTTGAAGGTCATTGGAAAGTGAATATCTTTGAGTTTTAGTTTGAGTTTTTGTATTTCTTGTCCTTTAGTTTGAATCTTTAGTTTGCCTGAGACATGCAAAAGTTAAGTGTGGGAGAATTTGATAAACACGATTTTTATACATTATTTAACCCTCATATTTAGTCTCTTGGACCTCTTATATGCTTAATTGATTAGTTTTGGCCACAATTTATAAGTTTGGGCTCAAATTGAACTTAATTGATTTTTTCAACATTATTAAGATTTTACACTATTTCTGTATTTTGATCATATCTTGAGTTTTAGATATCTAATAATTATGAATTTTACCTTGTAGAAAATCAGAGAGAAAGCTCTACAACTTTGATAGCACGAAGTCTAAATCGGATATTTAGTGGGTCAAATTAGGCCACAAAGTCAAAACACGGTGCTACCACTGGAACCCGAGCAGCGTGCACTAATTAGTCCATAACTTGGGTTGTATGTGTGATATAGACCTGAAACTGATGGCATTGAAAAGCTTACACACAAAGCTCAAACTCTTAAGAAGACATAAATTGAAAATACAACGTTTTAATAGCGTTTCACTCCTATGAAGTCAGCTAACTGGATTAGAGACTTGTTAAGAGTGATTTGGCATAACTCTCTCATCTTAAGCCCAATTGAAGTTATTTCGGTGGCCAAGGAAAGCTAAGAGGCCGAAAATTAACTTTAACCTAGGGAAAAATTAGGATTCTTAATTTTTAGGTCAGTTCTTTTGTTATAAAGAGGGGATCCGAGATAGATAGAAACCCTGGCCGTTTTACTTGATTCTTCTTCCTAGAGTTTTCTCCTTTTTTTTTAGATTTCATCTTGTTCTCTTCTTTTTCTGAGTTCTTCCCTCTCATTCATGAAGGAGTAAAGCCTTTAATCAATCCAAGGGATTGACATTCTTGATGATTAATCATGAGATTTTGTTTTATTTGTTATACATTTGATTATTAATCAAGTTTCTCTTCTTCTTCTTCTCTTTGTTTGATTCTGATTGAATGTTTAATTTGATTGATATTTTTATATGTTTATTGCATAATTATCATATGCTAAGAGAGGATTCTAGAGACTAAACAAGGCATCAAAGGTATTTGATGAATTGTTTAGATTGGTTAGATCTTAGTTTTTAAGTTAATTTAGGTTTTAGATATATGCTTAATTTGTCTAACCTTAATTATTTGAATTCTAGATATGTATCTAGTAGAAGATCCATGGATCATTTTGAGGCATCTTGATATGATCTAAGACCAAGAATTCAATTGATAATTGAATGGACCTATAGTGATCAAGGATGGATTAAAATCAAGATTGGTTAATTCTCTTGGATTGATTGTTTCTTAATTCTATTTTCTCCTCTTTAATTGCTTGATGTTTCTGTTAATTGATCTTATAAATCCCTTTCCCCCCTATTTACTAACCTCCTAATTCGATTTCATGATCATAATCAGAGTGATATGTGGGCTCGACCCAATGTTACCTTATGCTGCAAGTAATTTTGATAAACTGGTTATAAATTGATTTAAATTTGGTAGCTTCGGTAGTTATCAATCTAGTGGTCTCCCAGTTCGCATGGTTGTAAAGAAGGAGATGGTGCTTCACGTTGGCCATGGCTGGTTCCTGGTTCCGAATGGTGCTTCAAGGCGGTGGGATGGTGGTTGTTCAAAGTGGTGGGGATGGGATTCTTGGCAGAGAAAGTGAGGCTAGGAGTGAGAGGATGAAGTTGAGGGGTAGGGTGGAAAGGGATATCCTATCAGGTCTTATCATGGGGTAGAAGAGAGGATATTGTATCAGGTTAGAGTAAGATAAAAATGTTTGACCTGATTTTATTATACTATCAGGTAAAATCACCAAACACCTGATAAGGCCTAATATAATATTAGCTAATACTATCAGGTCTCCCTTATCTTGTCCACCAAACACAGCCTAATAGTATTAGACCTGATAATATAATGCTTAATAATATAACATCTAATAGTATAAGGTCTGATATGAAAATGTTAAGGATATCAAAGCGTTTAGAGTTGTAATAAAAAAAATAAATAAGAATTTATACATCAAAACTTAATTAAGTCTAATCTTACTCCCTAAGACTTGATTATGATATCCAATATTTTAATGTGTAAGAGAAATTTAATGAATAAACTTATAAATTATATTATTTGTACCAAATAATTAATAAAGTTATAATATATTATATTAACTTATCTTATCGACTTAATACGATATTTCAAACTATTAAAATTTATAATTAAAAAATATATTTTATAAAATATATAATTAACAAAAATTAATGGGCCTAAAATAAATTGGGGGCATAAAGTAAGGGCTTCAATGGCTTCACCTTAAAGTCGGCTCTTGGTAAACGTAGGCGATGGTTGTTTTATGTGCAGTGCCCATTCAGAAATGGGTGAGCATTTATTGTTTCATTATTCGTATACTCACAATGCAATGATGGAAGTGGGTATGTATATCATGATGTTGGAGGCAAACTTATTGCTTGAAAATTTCATCTCCTCTGGACACCGTTGGATAATCACCACAGAGAGGTTTTCTCGATGGTAAGGTATACTGTGTGAGAAGAATGGAATCAGGTATGGAAAGACACAGATCTAAGAAGTTCGTCTTTGGTAGGCTCTTCTTCTCTTCTGGCATTGTCTGCTTTTTCGAAATGCTCGTCAATGACTTCCTAGCAGGATCAGTTTCGCTTCCAATGACGTTTCCATTTGGCAGAAACCAATGGGAGTAACTTATAAAGTCAATGTTAATGCGAGATTGTCAGCGTGGTCATTTGGGGTGGAAACGGAAGCTATTAGAATTGAAATAATAGTAAAAGACTTGGGTACTTTGCATAAAGTTATAGATTCAAATCTTATTGTCACCATTAAAAAAAACATTTAGAGGTGGAAACAGTCTATTCATTACAGTGAAATCTCAGATAATTGAAGGTGTTTGGGACGGCCATAGAGGTAAGCTCTTAGAAGGTCGGGAGGGGTTCTTTTTTGCATGTGAGATTTGCTGCAAAAGTATCCACTTAGAAGGAGATGCATCACACATATACGCTTGCATTTGAGATGGCCTGCAGGGCTATTCTACAATGGAGTTGTACTTGGGGACATTTGTTTATTTGCATCTTGGTTTTCTTCTTTTAATTGTAGTGTTGTTTCTAGAGTTTGTAATTAGGTGGCTGATTCCCTAACTCAATTGCCAAGGACAATGGCAATGCTTTGTTGCCGGAGGATCCTCCTGGTTTTGTTGTGAACTTTTTGCATTTGGATGCTGCACCCTGAATAGAATTATTTTTAGCTCAAAAATTTTGCCCAAATAAATATGTGAATGTATTATTATTATTTTTTATTTAGGTGGCCTTAGTTTTGAAGAAAAAAGAATGTACATATAAGTAAAATTTTTAAATCAAACTGATTGTTAACTTAGGGATTTGTCTTGGTTGGGTATGGTATTGTTTTTAAAATTGTTCTAGACTGAGATTTTGAGTTATTAGTTAAGAGCAACTCGGCCCACCAGAATAATACTCAGATATTACTACGTGTTATCTTGATAAGTATATCTATTTATTTATTAAGAATAAATCTCTCAAGTATCCTTGACAGATATGAAAGCTAATTATATCCTACATAAATGAAAAAATTAGTTAAAAAGGATCACAATCCTTAATGGATTCTAATCCTAAATAACTGCATTGCACTCATCTTAAACGTTCCTCTAAATGCTATGTCAGGTCTCAAAGGTATGCATCTTCTCTAATATACAGACTACTTTCATTGAGCACAGTCTAACTTGAGTGTCAGAGTGCCTTTTGCAGGTACTCACCCCTCGCACCATCGCAGGAGCAGTTGTCCCGACGGTGCAATGCAATCCATAACCTGTCGCACCACCAATGCATGTTGAAACCTCCACTGCTAGGAGTCAGGCAGTTATCATTGAGACTCTTAATGAAAGGCATGAGACTTCGCATTTTGCTGAGAGCACTCACCTTTTGTGAAAAGTCCCCATTCGGAAGAGACTTGTGTTTCACGGTGAAGGAGCTAACAATGTTGTTCAAAGGCCCATAATTCCCATGCATGCTCCCCTAGGGCCTCAAATAACGACGCAAATCACAAATCTCACCATGAAGACGCTATCCAGTTTGAAATGATAAGAAACCGCCTTCAAGAACTGATGCACCAATAAGCAGTGCTGATCAACGACCAACGACGTCAGTTGGACAACTAGCACTATCGGCTAAAAAATCTCGAGAGATTTGTGCACGAAGAGAATGATAACGGAAGGCAGAATGTGGCGTACAACCAAAGAAGGCCGCAATATGACGAAGCCAATAACGTTGTTGGAAACAACACCCCAGCCCCTGCCAGTCAACAATAACCCTTCTCAGATGAATTAATAGCATATAGAGTCACCAGTAACTTCAAGTTTCCTTTCAACTTGGAGCCCTATGATAGGACAACAGACTCTCAAGAATACTTAGACGCCTACACCCAGTCTATGCAATTCCATGGGGGATCCTCAGAGTTGTTGTGCTGTGCCTTCCCCCTTTCTTTAAAGAAGGGTGCCCTCCGTTGATTCGTAACTTTATGCGCGAGATCCGTCATCAGATGGAATAATCTCACCCAATGCTTTCTACTACATTACACCACCGCCAAGGAGTGACCCAAGTCAATTGATTCTTTTTTTGGAATTCCCTAAGGGAGCAATGAGCCCCTTCGTGAATACATCAAGAGGTTCAACGATGCTTGCGTTTATATAGAAAGCCTGGATGAGAGGATTGCCCTTCACTACACCTGAAGTGGCTTTTAGACTGATTCAAACTTCTTCCGATCTGTGGTAAAAAGAAAGATAGACTTTGGACAAACTTTACTTACACTCCCATAAATATTTCGAATTAGAAGAAGTCACTAAGACTAAAGAGAGTATGGAAAAAGGTGCATCCACTAACTATAAAAATAATTGGAACTTTAACTAACATCGAAGCTCCTCTAAAGGCGATGCATACTGGCAAAAATATTCTGATTGCACTCCTTTGAACGCCTCATGAGAAACTATTATGAGGAAGGTGCTTCAAACCGAGTTCCAAGATATTAAGAGGCCACTCCCTCTGAAGAAACAGTCTCAGAAGGATCATTCTAAGCACTACAAGTGGCACAAAAGCTATGGCCACGAAACAGAAGAATGATATCAACTCCAAGACGTCATTGAGTCCTTAATTAAGGAAGGACGACTTTAGAAGTATATTGTCGGGATCCGAAATAATGAGAGTCACAGAAGACAGAGGGAGTAGAGACGTAGTTGCAGTCCAAGGCGAAGTCCGACTCCACGTCAGAGGAGAAGAAATCATAGCCCTACTCTAAAATCTGAGACTCTGCCTAGTCGTGATACTGACAACCGGCAAGATCGAAACCTGGATACTCAAAACAGGGCCAACACGACAGATTGGCTAGTCAGTACTATCTCTAGAAGGTTTGCATGAGGAGGTTCATCCAGTAATTCCCAAAAGAAAGCACTACGGACTGCAGTATTAAGCGTCACTGACTCTATACGCAGGCCTCGTGCTGATGATAGGGAAGAACCATCAATCTCTTTCACCACTAAGGACTACGGCAATATTGTCCAGGATCACGATGATCTACTCGTCATCTCTGAAATAATATCTAACGCCGAGGTCCAATGTATTTTCATGGATCAGGGTAGCTCAGTAGACATAATGTTTATGGACACTTTCAAAAAGTTGGAGTTCCTCATGTCCACCTTAACCATATATGAGTGCGAGCTCACCGGTCTCTCTGGAGAGAAAATCACCCCGATGGGCTATTTTGAAGCATTCCTGACCCTTAGAGATAACAAAGTCTATAGAACCATCAAAGTCAGATTTTTGGTCGTGGACTGCCCATCTGCATACAACATTATTCTGGGGCGACCTACCCTGAACAACATTGTCGCTGTAGTGTCTACCATTCACCTAGTCATGAAATTCCTTAACAAGAATAATAAGGTGGTCACGGTCAAGGGCAATCAGATCACAGCACACAAATGTTATAATGAGAGCCTCAAGATCTGTAATACTCCCAGGAAAGCAAGAACACGTATGTCTAGCTCGGCTATGGATCAAGTTAACATCCTTATGACTAAGCTAGATGTCAGAGAAGAAATTCGGGGCACCAGACCCCAACCAGAAAGAGAACTTCTTCCATTCTAACTAGGTGATAAGCTTGACCAAGTTACCAAAATAGACGCAAATCTGGAAGATTAGGAGAAAGGCCATCTTATGGAGCTCTTGCAGAAAAACAAAGACCTATTTGCCTGGACGTCCTTCGATATGCCTGGGCTAGACCCCGCTTTCATCTGTCATCGTTTATCTATTAAATGGGATGCAATGCTGGTTTTCCAAAAGAAAAGAAAAGTTAGCCTTGAGAGACAACAGATCATCCCACACAACAAATATGGATGGCCTATAGTCTATGGGTACTTTGGCCTGACACAACCCGTAAGGTTGCCACACTTTAGCAAGATCCGAGGAGTACATGGTTTGAAGAGGATCAGCTATGCATGACGGCGAAACAAAGAAATCCACTTGACCACCCTCTGGGGGCAAGTAGCGCATTCAAGGGTCTTAACCCGTGCCTATGTGAGACTGACCTTAACCCAAAAACCAACCAGGTTTACAAAGGTTAAACGTATTCTTAAAATAGTCTCGAACAACTTTTAAGGCTATAAACAACTAGGAAAGTGTCCACTGAGCTCATTCCTAATGGGAGCTAGATTTTGAAGATAAAAGGCTCTCAAGCCGAAATCTGCCTTGAGTTACCTTAGGAGCCCATTCCCAATGGGATCAGGGAATGCCTTACATTCCATGCTAAGAGGACAACCCACCAAACCCTTCTTAACGGGTTAGTCGCGAGTCGCAAAACCTTGACACTTGGCTAAAACCATCATGTGGTTATTGGCAGCATGGATAGAGAAATCCATGCATAAGCCATTACGGTACCCACCAAGAGTTGTCTTACGTTAAACAGGTCGTGTAGTAGAAAAATTCCAAGTCTTGGAAAAATTCATACACTAAACCGTAAACATAAAAGACCCCGACAAGGACCACTTAAACTAAAGTCACGTTGGATCCTAAATACCAAAGCGAATGGTAATGGACACTGGACAAGGTTTTTATACCAAAGTCACGAGGGATCTTAAACACCAAAATAGTTAGTGACGGACCTCGGACAAGGTTTCTTTTATGCCTAAGTCCTAAGAGGGATCTTAAATGCCTAAATAGTTAGTGACAGACCCCGGACAAAGTTTTTTTTATGCTTAAGTCCTAAGAGGGATCCTAAACTTCCAAATAGTTGGTGACGGACCCCGGACATGGTTTCAATTAAATTAAAGTCATGGGGGATCCTAAATACTAAAGCTAATGGTAATGGACCCTGGATAAAGTTTCTAAACTAAGTCCTAAAAAGGATCCTAAATGCCCAAATAGTTGGTGATGGACCCCGGACAAAGTTTTCTTTTTTGCCTAAGTCCCAAGAAGGATCCTAAATGCCCAAATAGTTGATGACGGACCCCGAACCATGGTTTCCCTTGGATTGGAAATATTCTCAAGTCCATAAAATGGTTGTGAAAAGTAACACAATGGGCGTTAGACCCAATAAGAACCATAGAAAAAGAAGTAAACAACGGCAACAATTTTGGCTCATTCTATAGAACTCGGCCACTTATGGCCAACTAACGCATGGACCTTGTTCGGACTACAATGCAAATGCCTCCATATTAGAGCTCATAACCCAACGGAGAAGCACAGATTACAACTTCAAGTAAAGCACGAATTCTGTTTCCCGGGGGCATCGAGAATTGCTACTTCACTATACTAGTCAAACGCCGAGCTGAGGGCAATTGTTCTAGACCATGATCCAGAATCTTATCCCACGGGTCAACCAGACACACACCCAACCAGAGTCCGTCATTGACACTTCGGTCGGAATTCACTCAACGTATAGTTGAGACCCCCCGAACACATAGGGGCAACGTATGACACACCTCGGATGGTGGAATGACAACGTAAGCAAAGCGATCCGACTCTGACCTGGGCCTTACACATCAACCTCGGAGGAATACTATGATACATCACGGACTTTAGCCCTTTCGAAAACATTGTGAGATCCGACATTAAGACTGACTTGGATCCCTTTGTTCATTATATGCCGTGTGCTCCTATTAAACATGGGTACCTTGATACTTAGTAGTCCCATTTAAGTGCCAAGCTGGGGGCAACTATTCTGGATGGAGATTTTGGGCTATCAGTCAAGAGCAACCCGACCCACTAGAATAATATCCAGATATTACTACGCGCTATCTTTATAAGTATATCTACTTATTTATTAAGAATAAATCTCTCAAGTATCTTTGATGGATATGAAAGCTAATTATATTCCACATAAATAGGGAAATTAGTTAAAATGGATCATAATCCCTAACGGATTCTAATTCTAAATAATTGCATTGCATTCATCCTAAACACTTCTATAAATGCTATGTCAGGTATCAAAGGTATGTATCTCCTCTAATATATAGACTGCCTTCATTGAACACGATCTAATTTGAGCGTCAGAATGTCTTTTGCAGGTACCCACCTCCTCGCACCATTGCAGGAGCAGTTGTGCCACGGAGGAGTCCATTACATATGTGTCTATTTCAGACACCTCTGAATTTACCTCAGAACAAAAATAAAGTCATACTATGCTTTTAGTAGCAAAATTAAAGTTTAGATAAAGATAGCAAGGAAAAAAATTGAAAGACAATTTAGTACTATTTCTAAGTAGCAGCTAGATCTTTATTTTGTATACAATTCTTATATTCTTACATCACTTTTCAATACTACTTTTTACACTTGGTTAATAATATACAAATTTATGGTTAATTACGTGTATTAGTTGGTTAATGAATAAATTCAAGTTTTAACCCTAAACTATGGATTTACTCATTAACCAACCAATACACGTGATTAACCACAAATTTGTACATCATTAACTAAGTGTAAAAAGTGATGTTGAAAATTGATGTAAGTGCATGTTTGTTTCAGATTAGATTAATTTTTTTTTAGGAAAAAAGTTATTGTAATAGTGTTTAATCGTGTTTGACAAAATCAACTTCAGCTTTTGTACGAAATTCAATGCAAAATAAAAGATTTTTTAAGTTAATTTTTAAAATGTTGAAGATTGAAATTTATGATTTTACCTTATGAATTATTCCTTATACTTTGAGATGTAAATACCATTTTCTCAATCGAATATTTTTTTAATTATTCTATACCTATTTTAGTAATTTAATGCATAAAAGCTATTTTTTATATGATCCAAACGAATCAGATTAGCTTAAAATCGTTTTTCAGCTAATGCATCCAAATATAAAAATAAATCGATTATAAAAAAAATTATACAATAATAAATTACTAAGCATAATCAAATTTTTGCAATTTTCTTAAATACACACTAAGATAATTATTTCTCTTTTGGATACTCTACAAATCTTTTTTCTTAATTTTATACAAAATGCTTGTTTTATAGTTTAAAAAAAATGCATTGCGTACAAATTATATATGCTAGCAAAGAAGCATCTCTTTTCTTTCTTTCGTTTCTTTTTTTTTTTTTTTTTTGACCAAAGCAAAGAAGCATCCCTATTTTGTAATGCATTTTATTTTCTTTTAAGGTCTTAAGATTCTTCTATCAAAACTATAGTATGTTTAGGTTCTATATTTAGATTTGGCCTGCTTATAAATTTTGATTTTAAAGGAAAAATCAAAATTTGCGGGCGCTGTTAATTTGCCTAAAAATGTTTGAGCCACCAATTATATTCGTTTCTTGTCAGTTAAAAACAGGGGGAAAAACTATGACTAAAATAAAGTGTTGATTCCACTATATATCTATAAAACAGAATTAATTCATCTTTCGCCTAAGAAACTTAACTCCAGAAACAAGAAGTTTCTTCAAGAACCCTTGATCCCGGAATCCAATCACAATTCACAACCAAACCACATGCACTTTAGCCTTCTTTGTAGTTTCTTTTATTTTTTTTTTAAAAAAGCCCCAAATTTTAAGAGTAAAAAAATTACTTGGCCTTAGATGCTGCGATTTGGTTGTTCATGTTTTAGTTTTGATTTATCGCTTCAGTTGTATATTTTATTATTGAATGTTTGAGGGCCTATAACGCCCTGCCCCTCTTTTTTAAAATTAGTTAAAAAGGTTTTTTTTTAAAGTGTATGTATTTTTAAAGTAAATAAATAAAAATATATTTACTATTAATATGATAAAGTGCATAAAAAACTCAATTCACTAAATAATTTAAAAATTTTGGTCACTTTAAAAATAAATTGACTTTAAAAAATTCTTTCCTTCTCAATTAATTGCACAAAACAGCTTTGGATATACCAATATTCCTCTCCCCCATATAATTCCTTTCAGGGCTCAATTTTTAACGTTAGTTTCTCATATGTTTCGGAAGTTTAACTTCTTTTTGGGTATATAAAAATGGGTTATGCAACTTGTTAAGAATACTAAAATAAAATTTTTTAGATAAAAACAAGGCATATTCAATGTATTAGAAATTGAAAAAAAATTATCTTTTTATTTAAAACTTCATATTTTGATATCTTAACAAGTTTCTTGTAATTGATCGAAATAAATTAATGACTTAAATTATAAAATATATGATATATCTTTTTTTAAAAAGTGTATATTAAAAATGACAAAACATATATCAAACTCAAATCTTGATCCAATCCAACCAAATTAATTTCGGACCTGCAAATCATTGAGCTGAGTCGGGTATTGAGCAGCCCCACATGAAACTGTCCCATAAATTTTGTCCAGCAACTCAAAATCTATCAGAAAAGCAATTGTACTGGTGGTGCTCAGAAATAATAATGATATTTTTATTATAATTAGTATATATATATTTTTTATAATTTTTTAATATTATTTATTATATTTATTTTATTATTATTATTTATTTAATTACAACTCTTAAAAAAATATAAATAGTGATATACCCTTAAAAAAGGTGAAAGAATATCCTTATTCACTAAAAAAAACCCTTGGTAAGTGCATAAAAGTAGGACATGCACATCTTGAACAACGTCAAGCTTTTGGCAACCAATACTGTCAAGACTGGAGAGTTGGAAATCTCGAAGTTTCATAGCATATTCATATATAGATTTATTGTTTTAACGTGTCTCTTATCCATTCTCTTCTTTACATAGTCATAATACAATATCATAAATATTACAAGGAATGTTCCAGAAATTGCTGGACTTCAGATATAATATCTAATAGACATACATGCTGATCCATTGTGGAATGATATGCTTTCTTTTCATCTTTTATATATATATATATATATATATATATATATATATATATATATATATATATATATATAAAATTAAGAATTACGTTATTATTGTAGAACAATATCTTGGATCTAGGCCCAACATAAATGACCTAACAATGATAAGCCCAATTATGGCTCCAGTTGTTTTAGCCCTCATAATTAATTGCCTAAATAAGATGAAATTATCACATTTTAACAACCTCAACAGTATCTTTCTTTAATGAGGATATTTGAAAATCACATATCCCTTATAACTATCAATCTTTATTCTATCTAAATAGAATATCTTATGATACTACTTAACTTACAAGTCATCTCATATTATAAATATAGGTCAAAACTTTTAAGTATGACATTTTATACTTATAAACTTAGTGTCTTTTTTAATTTGAGTATCAAAATATCTTCTATAGATACATTCTATTTCTATTTCGTTGCTAACGTACAAGAAAGAGTTACTATCTTCAACTGCTCTGAATTCTACAAACCTCATTATCATGGTAGAGCCAACAAGCAAAAAAAAAATTAAAACCAACCCCCTCCAAGATTCTTATCAAATCTGGATTCTTCAACAAAAATTACCTTTTGACTAGTCCATCACCATTATTTGGACCAAGTCGTATAAGATTATTAATTTGGCAACAATTGCCATATTTCTTTTATGGTGATTGACTATATAAGTAATTTTTTGACACACTTCATTGGCTATCCAATTGTCATTATTACATGCAATTTCTACAATTACTTTTCGACAAGAATTGCATTGACTTACGGCTTTCAAATGGCCTTTATAAACAAGGACAATTATCATTATGATTTTGGGTTATACTATCTCAATTACCCCAATGAGCACTGGTTGTCACCTGCTCTTTGACACTTATGCCAGCAAGAATTCAGTTGCCAAGGTCATATTCAAAGGTCCAATATCATTTATCTCATAAGGATCTGTTTAGTGGTCACGATAAGAGAGGTAAGATAGAATCAGCTATCATATTTTACTTTAATTTATAGTTTGGTGAACCAATAGGATAGGAAATGATTATCCTATCAGCTTATCCTATCCTACTCACTAGTTAAAATTTTATCTTAGGAGTGAGACTGGGTTAGAAGCAAGTAGGATAGGATATCATTTTTCTTTTCCACTCCAGCCCTCCATCACAAACACCACCCATCCACCGTCCCAACCGAGACCACCACGGTCCAACCTCTCACCTCCATAACCAATAGGGATGACAATTTTATCCGCCCCCGCGGGTACCCGCGGGTAATACTCGTGATGGAGGCGGGTAATACCCGTCAAATTCCCCCCACAGATATAAATACTCATTTAATATTATCTCCGTTTAATAAACAGTGTATGGGCGGGGTGGTTCCGCCTGCATGTAATTGCAAAAAATTTTATATAAATATTTTATATAAAATTATTAAAAAATTTAATTATATAAATTAAAATATTGTAAAGTTATATAAATTAAAAGTATTTTAGGTGTTTGACATTATTTTTAAATTAAGTTGTATTAGATAAATTTTAAAAAATTATAGTATTATACTTTTTTATTTTTTATTTTTTATTTTATTTTTTTAATTTTTTTGAATTTTTTTTACAATTTATTGGATACCATGAATATTTGTGGATATCCGTTTACTCATGGAAAAAAGATAAACGAGTACCCAATAAATTGTTTCTTGCTTTCATTTTTATTCTATCTATTTTATGCAATTTTTTATATAATTTTTTATAATTTAAATGTACAAAATGTAAAAAAAAATTTTTTTAAAAAATATGTAGTTCGATATAAAGGTAAATTTGTCATTTGCATATAATTTATATCATATTCTGATAATATCTGATTTATATCAAATATAAGGCAAGATAATATAATACTATCCTGTTAGTTATTTAGTGGACATCAAATATCAGATAGGATAACAACTTATCCTGCTCATATCATATCCTACTCCTATCTTACTCTCTTATCTTATTCATTTTTATCCTATCCTAACTATCAAACGAGTCCTAAGAAGACACGTCATGCCTGAATTATATCATATTATAATAATTGATTAAAGATAAGGTTACTATGCAGTTCATATTTTAGCAATAGAAAACTAGCTATCACTGTAATCTCTTGATTTGCTTAGATGCCACATCCTGAATTTCTAGAATAAGTCTATCATCACAATAAGTAGACTTACAAAAAAAATATCAGAACAGGTTTTTGCGTAAGCCATTATTTTGATACAAAGTCAATCATAAAATAACTTGCACAAACTTAACAGGTTTTTTTTTTTAAAGTCTCTAGCTAGCTCCATTTATTATTATCGTACCCGTTAAATACTAATTATGAACTTGAAATTTTTTTTAAGGTTGGGAAGGTAATGTTGAGAAGTGGAAGAGGGAAGGCGTGAAACCACCAATTGTTCCCAGCATGAGTCGTAATTTATGAAGTATAGACACAGACACAAATATAATAATATATTAAATTTAAAAAATTATAAGATAAATACGATATATATATATTATTACAAAATTAAAAAAAATTATAATTTATTAATATTATTTTTATAAATTTAAAGATTTATAATATCTTAATAAATGTCATATACTCTAATATTTATTACCTAATAAGTTCCTCTAAAAAAATATAGAGCATCATTTTTATTGATATTTTTTAAAATCTCATAAACTAATTTTTCCTAATATAACTAACCATGTACAAATACATATGTATAAAAAAAATAATTAGAGAGAATAATTGTGTGAGACAAACTTTGGTGACGATGAAGTGAACGACTTGATACGAGTAAAGATAGAAGGAGCAGAAGCAAATAGTGATGTGTGAAAAGATAAAACTTAAAAGTCTAATAATGACATGTGAAAATATAAAACTTAAAATATTAGTATGAAAAAATAGTGACTTGAGACGCAAATCATGTGATTGGGTTTGGGTGTGTTACAGGTTTACTAATTAGGCGTTAGTCATGAAAATTATTTTTTTTTTAAAAAATATATTAATGATTCGTATTTTAGACGTATACGAGACATCTCCAAAACGTATCCAAGTTGAAAAAAAAATAATTATTTTAATTAGACACATTCAGATACACATGACACGTGTGTCATATGCACGTTCTCATGCGTCTGACACGAACATGTGTCTAACATCTGGACACACCTCAAAAATAATGTATTTGTGCTTCATAACTCGTAATTATTATCGTACGTGTTAGATACTAATTATGAACTTGGACAATTTTTTAAAGGTTGTGGAGGTAATGTTGAGAAGTGGAAGAGGGAAGGTGTTAAACCACCAATTGTTCCCACCATGACTCTTGAATTAGAGGACTAATCATTCATGTCTTGGTTATATGTATGTTGTGTGTGGATTTGAATCCTCTAATGTCAATTTTCTTTCATGTGGTCAAGTTGAAGAGAAAAATAGAAACAAAGGTATTTATCAAATAATCTAAATCTATTGTGCAGTTGGATTGTTTGAGTTATTATGAGTTGAGTGTATTTGTGGTCTATGATTATATAGGCAGAAGCATATGTAAGTGTTAAGCAGATTATAGAAAATGATATATTGGTTTCATATAGGGTCCATTGCGTATTTGTTGACTGGTTTGCTTGGAAGTAATTGTTAAATATCAGTATGATGTGTGGATGAATAGGTGATGTGTAGACAGATATATAATTATAAGTTTAAATGTCAACTATGTCAATTTCTTATGATCTTGCTGTAAAGAATATTATTGTAAATATCCTAATCCTAAAGTAAATTACTTATCTTTGACTAAATCAAAAGATGAATTAGTCAAGGTGTGCGTGAGCTAACTCAAACAATAAATACTAAAAAGTATTAGACTGATTGATTCGGTCCCAATTGTTTAAGATCCTCAAATGTCTAGCTAGAATCACATATGTTTCAATAACTAATTCTTAGCCGTAATTTAATGTGTATGGGCAGTTTTGTAAAATCAATTTTCACAATTTTTAAGTTGTAGAGTTGATTGAGAGAAGTATAATTTTCTTGTTTGTGTGGTGAATAAAACTGATTTTAAGTATGGAACCCAAAAATTCTTAAAAAATACCTATAATTACATTTTAAAAGCAATTATATTTTATTATATAAATAAAATCAATTTTTTAAAATAATTTTAAAAATCATATTAAAAACAAATTATTTTTAACTAATTTAAAAAAAATAATTACATTAAATTTTTAAAATTAATTATTTTAAAATTAATTCTTTTGAAACTAGTTCAATTAAAATCTAAACAATACCAACTAGAGAGAGTAGTGAGAAGTGATAACTAATAACTAATAAGATACTTGGATTTGATGACCCCATTCCGAAGTGGAAGAAGATGAAGGGTTTGATGGAACATGGGCCTAGCCTTGCTCATGTCATGTGACCCTGTTTATCGCCCAGCACAGAATGTCTGGCTAATTATCATTGGAAATGGCAAGCAATTCCTTAGGCTTTTTCTTTCTTTTATCATTTTCTTGGTCATTATTCCTAGTGTTTCCAAATGTTGTTTTGCTAAAAATTAGCTGGATTGCGACAGATATGGAATCTGTGGTTAGAGTTTTCTTTGTGACGAATGGATTGGTATCCAAAGCCCAATAAGAATGACTGTAAGAGGCCCCACAAAGAGGCATCCCAACCAGAATCTTCAGTCAACAGCATCTACCTGTGCCCTAAGGAATCTCAAACATGTACACAACCATCTCTCCCCTGTCCCCACATTTAATTTCAGACAAGAAATCTGCTGACGATGCTTCTCTAAAAGAAATAAACAAATCATTTACTATAGATTTCACCTAGATTGTGTGTAACTATAAGTTACATTGTCCATAAAATAAAGGATTTTGACAAATTAAAATAGAAATTATTTTATGAAAATAAGATAAATAATAATTTTTTTAAAATTTTTAATGTATTGAATACCTTATTTTCATCAAAATTATTTATTTTGACTTTCTTAATAAATATTCTTGTTAGCAAAATCCTAAAATAAATATGGCTTAGTTTGGACAAGGTTTTGAAAAAAAAAATTATATGGTTTGTTAATGATCTTTTAAAAATAGTAAAAATTATTTTATACTTAGATATAAATTTGAGAAGTTTTTTTAATGTTTGAACATATTTTTATGTTGTAAAAATAATTTTCTTTTAGGCACAAAATTATTATTCTTCTAGTTTTTTTTAACAAAATTCTTGTAAAAATTGTTTTCTTTTACAAGCACAAAATTCTAGTTCTAAAAAAGCACAAATTCTTCTTTTAGCACTTCAAATTATTCTTTTTATTCTTTATCTGAATACACTAAAATATAACAAAACTACTTAAAAAAAGATTTTTTTATTTATTATGAAAAGCACATCTAAACGCAATAGTATAGCCTCTTTGGGGAGCCGAATCCTTCGTGTTTTTTTTTTCGGTACATTGGAAACAAATCCTTCTTGTTTAGCTCCTCATCAACTATTCTCCAACGGGAAAAAAAATGTTATTTACGAAATGATTGATGCACATGGTATCTAACTATTCGTCTTAGTTAATTGACCCACCATAAATTTATGTATGCTAGTTGTGAAAGTACTCAATGTAGTGTAAGGGTTACATTACTTTTTGTTTTTCTTTAGTAATTAAAAATATGAAAGAAGAAACTGTAGAGGTGAGTTACGATGACAGTTTTATATATATTTTCCATGAGTCACAAATTTAAATCCCCAAACATCGTTTTACTCCCAAAAAAAAACAAAACAAAATACAATCCAAAAATCATACCGGAAATAGAATCAATCCAAATATTAGCATAAGTTTGACCATTTTAATGTTAGTTATGCTACAAGAGTGGTGATCCACCACCAATTTGATACACTTAATTGATCAACCAATTTGATACTCTTAATTGATGTTTAGCCACCACGTAAAGCACAAACAAGTCAATGTTACGAAAATTACAAAAATTGAATATTTTTATGGTAACCTGAACTGTAAGTATGGTTTGATGTTGATGTTAGGTGATGAATAAGCACCATTATGTCACAAGAAAGTAACCGCCAAATCCCTTCTAATACATTTGATTTGGTTAATGCATTCAATGATTACATCATAAAATTTAAAGTGCACAAGGCAGCAGACATCAAGTAACGTACGAAAACGGACATATTCTTCCAACTTGGACACTATTTCAGATGAATTTTACAGTCGTGCTTTCTTGGAAGTACTCTATTTTTTTTTTCTCTATGATTCCTTCATCTATATATATGAACCTCAATACCCATTTCATCTCAAGTCCTCACATGTCACAATTTCCCTATACATACAAACCCAAGGCCTCGAATTCAAGCCTGTTTAGAGAGCCTGTTGATCTTGAATATCATTATGGAGACACAGTATGAAGATGATAGTTTCTATGCTGAGATTAGGAGGCAGATTCTGCTATTGACATCTGAAGACAACGAAGATTTACTAGAAAGAAAACGTTTCAAACCCATTAGTGTTGCTAATGGTGGTTCAATCAGGTCAGTTTATAACAGTGCATCACCACCTGCAAGCCATTTCTGTTCCTGGGAAACTGAGAGCTCTGGTTCACCACCTGATTGGCTTGTGAACTTGTGGAAAAGTGGGAAAGGTACTGGGGTGTTCATTCCCCAAGTTGTCACATGTAGGAAAAACCAGAGACCAGGTACACATTTGTCGTCTGTTTCAATAGTTTTAGAAGGATTACTGTTGGAAAAAGAATCGAGTCTTTGCTCATGTGGGTACTTTTGAATTTTTGCAGGAAAAATGAATAGCAGGAGACAAATATATAGACCAGCAGTGAAAAAGGATTAAAGAATCTATACTTCTTTAAATTTGCCTAGTGAAAATTGAAGATTGCATTGCAGCTTTGCTCATAATACACTTTACAAGATTCACTTAGAGCATGGGAAAATTACAAGGGAAAAAGGGGGTAAGCAGCTGTAAAATATTTCTTTCATATGATAAATTTGTATTCAATTTTTCTCGACATCTATGTACAGAATTTACAAATTACAATAAACTGAATGAAGAGTAAAGAAATTTGTAAAATTTGCTTAATGCATTTTTCTTTACCGTTAGCATTTAGATGAAAAAATTCAAGTATTCAGAATATCACGTTACCATATGGTTAAGAAAGTAAATGGAATGATTTATCTATTAATAAAGTCATACTTTTTGCAATGCTATCTGATTGTTAGTGAAAAGGGTGACAATGATATGCATTCACGCCTATGAATCTCAACTTTTCGAAGCAACACTTGCACAATAACCACTTGAATGTGCCAATAATATACAGAACTTCCCAACAGTTAAAAACTTATACAGATCAAGATTCCGGCCATCATCTATAGTCTATAGAAAATTAGATCAGCAGCTACCAGTACTAAGGTTTCTTCTCAGTATGGACGATTATTAACCACGATCTATATTTGAGGGTCACAACAACTCATCATGAGTTCCTATTAGAACAGAAATAGCCAATTAGTTTGAAGCCAAAATAGGAGGTTCCTACAGTAGAATGCACTTACAGATAAATATCAATGTCAGTTCCTACTCTCTAGGGCGCGCTAACCATAATGAACTAAGCGCTCCTAGTCTTGAAATGTAATCATTTATGACAATGAGAGCACGAGCAGCTTGACGTGTGGTCAAGATTCGTTGCAACTGTTGCAGTGTTCGTTGCTTCAAGAGGTCAGCCTAAGAACATAAAGTATACTCAGAATACAAAGCATATAAACTTCTGAAGGTGTGCATGGTAGTAGTGAAAATTTTTGTAATGGAAGGAGAGGAGTGAAATTTATCAATGATATATGTATTTTGATACATGACACACCCTAAGATTCCTTCCTCTCATTTTCAATCCTACCAAGCACACCCCCGAGATTTTATTAAGTTAGAATTAACTATGAAAAAGATAATACAAGTTAATTAAATTTAGTTCCCAAGAGATAGCATCTCTTACCTGATGAAGGAAATTCTCTAGTGTGGCAAGCTTGTCCATTGCAACTGCCATTTGGCCCATGTAATCAGCAACATTTCCAGTACCACTGGGTCCTAGGGAGGAGGAGGAAAGTGTCTCTAAAAGAGATTGTTGCAGTGCTTCCATCCCTTGAGATAAAGCATCCTCGGCCTGCTGAGAAGACTGCTGCAGATTATAAATGCCCATAAACTGCTGTTCTGTTAACGGCTCAAGGTGATTCTTAACTATCTGAATCTCAAAAGACATATGAAGATTAGAATCAACAGAATATACTTCTACCCAAGGGAGCACAAGTGAAGTTACTTGCAAACAAAGTACTGATTTGATCAATCACCTTAACAAGTTCAGAGGAACGGAATCCACCAAGCCACATAAACCATCTTTCTGCAGGTGTCTTCCACATCCCAAAAAGCATGTGAAATACATCAGCCTTTGCCCCTATGCTCTTTAACCTAAATAATTCATCATAATGTGCCATAACACCATCAACAAGAAGATGTAGTTCAATATCACCCATTTGAGAATTTACAGCTGATCTTAGATCATTGAGCAGACGTTGATGCTCATCAACCCAGCGGGCATAGTCCATATCAAATGCTAAGGCACCTAAAGGTTCAATAAACATCATCAGTCACAATCCCCTTACTATAAAGTAAATTTCAACATATTTCACTTTAATAAATCACACAGTATGAACCTCAGCTCACTAGCGCGTTTAGCATGAAACCTTAGCTTAAAGAATAGAAGCAAGCTTCATCATTTTGACCATAGAAATGGCAAACCCAATACCCTAACCAGTCAGTTACAAGTATTTCTACCCTGTCCCCTCCAGAGCCAAGTTATTAAACGTTCATATCCTCCTAAACTTATCTTATCCGCATATGATACAAAATGTTAACAAAACCAAGAACTTTCACAGACATCCAGTTTAATAATAGTACTTATAATCTGGATCTAAGAAATGTAAAATGATCTAAAACATCGACATCAACCTCATACATTGCCAAAAAGAAATAATCCATGAACTGGACCATCTTGTAAGAAATCTAAGGTGTTGCCAATGAGATGACCTGTCAGCTGACATGATCACAAGTGAATGATCATCTATACACACGACTTCCATATCTAATGAAATTTGGTAACCAAATTCCATACTACCAATGTATGTCTGAAATAACAATAACATAAGGCTGTTGATGTTTGATGCCATCACGAAGTTCCACGTTAAGTATTTCACCAAGTTCACTTGACTTTCTATTTAAGATGTACTCATATATTTGGCTACTTCAACAGCAATTCAAGAACTATGTAGTTATAAAACATGTCTAGTACTGTAATTTTAGTTGAACAACATATAACCAATATAAGCATCATGTTTCTACCACTGAAGGAAATAATGGCCAAGAAATCGCCTCTTTTTAATTACCATTTCCGACAGCCGAATGACCATTATCCCCTGGAGTTGCAATAAATATACCCTGCATTGAAATAGAAACCCATGAAGATAACAAAATCAAATTGTCCACAAATATCTACTGAAAATCTTTAACTTCTTACACCTGCTGACGTGCTCGTTGAAGCTCTTGCTCTAATTGTGCAAGCTTGAGTCGGCTGTTCTCCAACTGCTGTACATATGCCTATTAAAAACCAAAACCTATAAATGAATTCAAATATGTTCCACTTTAAACCCTAAGACCTTGCAGCCCCTATAATAAAAAGGATATATCAGCACATCAAGGAAACCACAGTTAACTAGCACAACAGAATATGCCAGATAAGTCCCATCAATAGATATACAAAAATAGTAAATCAGAAACAAATTTGTATTTGTGTGTGTATATCATGTAAAGTTAAAATAAAGTTAGTGTATAATAAAACTAATCTTGCACCATTCTATATCACAGTTCTGCTAGAATCTATACATATCTTAAAACCAACCATTGAATTTACAAGCCTCTTCATCTACAGCAAAGACAAAGATAAATATATGGATGAAAGGGGGGTGCCAATTGACTTAACAAAACCAAAGGATCTCATTTATAATTTTCTGCATATCTAAGTATAAATAGAGCAGCTTTGAACAGCTTCACCCTTGGAAGCAATTACCTTTTTCCTTAACCGACTCTTCCTTGCAGCCTCCCGATTCTGAGCCAGCCTTCGAAGAGTCTAGAAAAAGGACATCCAAAGAAATAAAACTTCAGTAATGGATCACAAATCAGTAGCTACAAGCTGTTGAACCAAGTCTTAGTAGCAAACAACCTTCTGATCTTCAGCTTTGACCTTTGTCTGATCCTTGGAGTCCACAACAATAAGTGCCCCATGTTGAACTCTATTGCACTAATACAAGGTTGAGAAACACCGTCAGAGGACATTAAAGGCTTACTCATTCATCCAAAACATACATCTCCCTCACTAAACATTGAAAAGATACCTCTATATTGTTAAACTCAATTCATGGTTGAACCAAAAGACACTTCTACTCACACTAACATTATTCAATACCAAGAAAAGTATAGCATATTTCTACACAAAATAGCATAAATTCTGGTTTTATGCAAAAAATAAAGCAAATTGTTTAAAGCAAATTGACTTTTATGTGTGAGAACAATATTAATGACAAAACACAATAACGTTATCATTTGATCTTGATCCATGTAACGGACCTACCAAGTGGAAAAAGGCTTTAATAATTATTGATTTTTTTCTGTGAGACCACAAGGTTGAACTGCCCAAAGAACTAATCCTCATTCGATCGCGGGGGCACAAAAATTTTGTGATCTCCCCACAATAGTTGCTTTTCTGGGATTTGGGATTTAAACTTGCATCCTTATCCCAAGGTCGAAGCTGCTTATGACCTCAACCGAACCTTTGTGGGTTGTTGTTATTGATTTTATGTGTGAGAAAACCAAAACTAGTTTGAGAAATAGATACCCACTTGGTTTTTATCAGCAGTGTCAATATCTGTGGAAGTATCATCAGTCTGTTGGCTATTATCTGCCATGCCTGAATCACCCCAATTCTCAACATGACCATTCCCTAAAGGCAAGGTGGCCATAGCAATTCCCTTCAGGTACATGAGCTGCTGCCCTGTATCCAGGCATCCTGCCCCAGTTGAAGCAATCTCTGCAGACCCAAGGTTCTACACAAACATACCATTTGCAACCCAAAAGTTCAATCACATAAGGCTCTTATAAAAACAAAACTTATCTACATACATACAAGAAAGAGAGAGAGAGAGAGAGAGAGAAAGAGAGAGAGAGAGGAAGAAGATGAAAAACCGTGTGCAATGTCCCATAATGCAAGTTACTCCCACCAACAGTAGCATTGCTTGACTTTACACTAAACATAGAACCTGCAAAGAGTTCAAAACTGAAATTATCCATAAAATGTAATATATATATATATATAGTCAGAGAGAGAGAGAGAGATATACTTGAGCTTAAATCAGCAGCATCTTGTTGTTGAAACATAGCAGGGGAATGTTGAAGGTCCCCAAGATCAGAGACACGCGTTGGGTTTCGGTTAGTATTGTCTCCCCTGTTTCAAACCAGAGGAAACAGAGATACTCTGTTTTTAACACAAGAATTTACTCATACCAAAAAGGCATAACTTTGCTGCATATGAATCCATTTCCAACGACCAACACAAGAAAACCAAAAAACAAAAATGAACAAAGGGTGACAGAGACATAGAGAAACTACGTAATATACCGAAGCAAGAAGGAGGAGGGGCAATAGAGTTGGGAGCTTGCTTGAGCTGTCTTGAAGGTTTGCATATTTTTCAGCTAACTAGTTTACTAAAACACGCACACACACAAAAACCTTGCTGTTTTTCTCTCTCTACGAAAGCAGCATTATCATGAAGTTTTATCTTTTGTGTTCAGGTAGAGAAAGCAGAATATGGTAACGCAGTGTGAGAAGTGCAGGAAAATCTTGATGAATCTTTAAGAAGAGGATAGCATATTAGTACTCTTCCTTTGTTTATTATTTTTACAAAAATATTTTATAAACATTTAGAATATGATTTTCGTTAATCCTATGTCCAATTAGTTATGTGACTTACTATTTTTGTATATAATATATCAAATTATAATATATATATATAAAAATATAAATAAAATATTTGAATGTCATATTTAGAGTATTCAAAAAATATACCTCTTATTTTTAAGTACTAGGATATTTATTATTGCTATCTGACCTGGGATTTTAGTTTCCCAACACCTCAGACACAGTCACACACTGTTCAATAACCGTCTCAATCTCTTGCCCTTTAGACGTCCCCTTCACCTTCGTTTTGCCCATTTTATTCCTAGTCCTATCCTACCTCCATCGTTGTCTTCCATGTAATAAAAGCGGAATAGTTTATGAAGGTATTGGATTACTACTAAGCAGAACTTTGGCCCCTCAAGAAAGTAGCATTAAACTTTTAGAAATGTTAAAAGATTTGCTAAAAGCAAACCCATTAATAAAAAGAGTACTGTTTTAGGCTTTTAGCAAAAGAGAAAAAACGTTGAGCAGCATGTGTGCGTCTATGTATATATAGACTTGAGATTTTAATTTAAAATTAATTAATTTTAAATAAAATAATTTAATAGATATATAAATTATGCTTAAAATATTAAAATAAATAATATGAGACTCTTAACATTTTCTTTATAAATGCTTGGATAGAACAAAAAAATTTATCAAAATAGACAGAAACAAATCTATTGAAATATACAGGAAAAACTTAGCAAAGTAGGTAATAAAAATGAGATCTTAATTTTAATATCATGTGAGATTTTAACTTAAAATCAATTAATTTTAAGTAAAATAGTTCAATAAATATATAAATCATACCCAAAATATTAAAACAGACGATGTGAGACTCTTAACAATAAATATATATGTATTCAAAATTCTTGAAATGCAACTCTTTGAACTATATTCTGTATAGAAAGGAGGACACAAATATGGTAACGGAAATAGGGGTGTAATTGGGTGGTTTGGTTCGGTTATTGAGAGAGAAAAAATCTGAACTAATCAAAATCAATTGATTCGATTTTCTTGTTTTTTAATAGCCAAATCCGGACTAAACAGAGTCGAACATCTACGGATTAATTTAGTTCGGGTGATTGGGTTGACTATTATTTTTTTAACACAAAAATTAACTAAACAATTATACATGCAATACAGAAAAGTATATATAATATATCCAAAATTTCAAATAATATCATAACATAGACTAATATTTGCTCTTCCATCAAGCAATGAACATTCAATTTCAAGTTAAGTCACACGATCATTGGTCTTTGAGATTTTCTGTTTATATCAAACTCAAAATGCCAAAATAATAAGGAAAGAAAATTTCCTAAGTATCAAAACTGTACATAATATCCCTGTAAGTGAACTTACCTGCAGCACAGCCACAACACCATGGTCCAATGTTGTCCCACAATTTCCAGTAAATATACCTTGACAAAAGAAAACTAGAATACACAATAAGAAAGTTCAGACAATAGCTGGATAGCAGTCAAAAGCATAATATTGGTAAAGATCAAATATGATTTTCATTTTTTGTGGTATCATAAATAAGGTTAGAAAATGACTAAGAAGATAGCCAGAGCAAAACCACTAGCCATATACATGATTTTTATCCAATATCAATATATAGCCAGTACAAACATGAAAATGGGGATCACCCAAAGTCAATCCAAACTCAATCTGAACCCAATCCAAACATTAAAAAAAAATGATTCATCAAACATGATTCATCAAATCCAATTTATCTTTCAACTTCATCTACATCCTGCAATAAGGACAAACAAAATGTTAGAATTTGTGTATACTAAATTTTAACAATTAATCATAATTAATGTACTTATAAATGCTACCTTAAAAGCTTGAATGACTAGCAAGACATCTTTGTCAAATGAAGCATCAAGATTATTCATGGCCAAATTATGATCTTCAATATATTAAATGAATGAATAAATGTTACATTATGAACAAAAAATATAAGTACTAAGTACTAACAATTGATAGATTGAGTAAGATAATAGTAAATGTAAACTCAAATTGTCAAAGACTTATTGAAGCCCGACTTCAAGATTTGAAGATAATCCTAACAACTCTAAAAATTCAAACATAAACATAAAATGTAAACAAGATTAATTAGTAACAATAGTAAGTATAACAACAAATAAAAAACTTAAGAATTAAAACTAAGTTTCCATACCTGATTCAACCTTCTCCACTTCTTCCATTTCTTCACGCAGTTCAAGATTCTTTTTAGGAGTCTTGATTTAATTTTGAGTACAAATCAATGCCTCAACAGTGGTGGGATGCAAGGAACTATGAAATGGGTCAAGAACTCGACCTCCAGTGTTGAATACAGACTCAGATGATACAATAAACACTGGAATAGCCAAAATATCCCTAGCTATACGAGAAAGAACATAATATTTCATTGATTTCCCTTTCCATCATTTCAAAATGTCAAATCCAGGAGTGTTGTCCTCAACATCATCCTCTTTGTATTTTTCTAACTCATTCCTTTTCACCTCACCTTACTTTCTCCTGACTTTCGATCTAAACTCATCATCCCAACCCTCATCATCATCACCTAAATTATCATTACAAGCATGAGATTGTGAGGCAACATTTGAGGCCAACTTACTAGAATCACTAATATTAAGGGGAATAGGATATAATGCTCAAACAACTTATCAATCAAACCCTTCAATCTTTCCACCATCTCCTTGCACTTATTCGAACCATTATCATACATATTATTAAAACTAAACTCAACATATTCAAGCTTATAACATGGATCAAGAAACACAGCTACAAACAAAAGAAAGTTTATACTCCCACTACTTTTCCAATATTTGTTAAACTTGACTTTCATGTTTGTTACCATTCTTTGTAGCTCTACATCATTGTTTTTCCTCCACGTACCTAGGGTCTTTTGAATGCCAAATAACTTGTGGAAAAAAAATATTAGATGTAACATGCAATGACCCTGAAAAGAAAGAGTTGCATCATAGAATATTTTCATTAGCTTGACAAAAACACATGCATAACTCCAATTATCCCTAGTGGGAGGTCCTCCTACATTGTCAAGGGCTAACAAAAATGCATTATCTGCATCTTCAAGGTGATAAAATGTATTTTCATATTTTTCAGTAACATCTAACATGAAATAAGTGGAATTTCACTTGGTTGGCACATCAAGGGTTAACGTTGTCTTACTAGTTATACTAGCCTCTTGGACACACGTCTTAAAAGTAGACAATCTAGTCGGAGATGGCCTAACAAACTTGTATGCAGCCCTTGTCCTTTCAATTGAAACATCAATTTCCTTCAAGTCATCCCCTAACAATTAAGTTCAAGATGTGAGCACAACATCTCATATGCATGAACTCTCCATTTAATAAAGAAGTATCATTCCAATTACTCATTCTTCTAAGCAAATATGCAATAGCAGTATTGTTAGCACTTGCATTATCAACAGTCACACAACAAATCTTTGAAATCTCCAATTCTTTCATTTATTTCTTTAACGCATTTCTTATGGTTTCACCTTTGTGGTCAGCTATCAAACCAAAACTTAATATTTTCTTGTTTAATTCCCACCCATCATCAATGTAGTGAGCAGTTACACACATATAATTCAAGTTTTAGATTGAAGTCCAAGTATCAATGGTAAGTGAAACCATTTGGTGATTTCTAGACAATATGCACTTTAACCTCTCTTTCTCTATTTGAAACAATTGCATGTAATCTTTAGCAAAAGTGACACGAGAAGGAATTTTAAACCTCGGTTGAGCCTTACTCATCAAATCTCTAAATCCTTGGTTTTCACCAAATTTAAAAGGAAGCTCATCAACAATTATCATCCTAGCAAGTGCATATCAGGTTACCTCTTGATTAAATTGAACAAGCTTCATGCTAACACTATCAGGATCATCCTCACATTGCTTTCTAATAGTAATTGTATTTTTCCTTTTATCAAATGTCCTATATGAAATTTTCACACAAATCTTCAAATGTTTTAGTATGTTTGAGGTCTCGTGACTAGTATTATTGCATGCATATTGTTTATTACAATAGATACAAGTAGCCTTATCATTTACTTTCTTGAAATGAGCCCAAGCATTAGAAGGGGGTCTACTAGGTTTCCTTTTCAATACCTCTTGTTGTGATGGGGGGCATCTTGTCCATGTGATGACGTTTCTTGTCCTTGTGTTGGAACCTCTCCTAGTTGCATATTACTAGTTGGTGTTGGAGTGGTAGCACTCCCAACTTGAGTTCCACTACCACTAGTGCCTGGAGTCCCACTAGTTCTAAATGGATCACTTGCCATTTGTTGGTGTCAAATAACCTGTAAAAAAGATAAAAAATATATATATAACTATTAGTTAAATATATTCCTTAATAAGCATTTGTTGGTGACTTGGTGTCAAGCACACGCAAAAAGACAAATCACACCCAAACCAATTGCGGTCTGGTTCATTTTCTAATCATACATATTGGAACTTTCTTCATTGATGAGTTACTTTTGGCCAAATATTGGGACTTTTTATTTCCACTTTTTTATTTTGTCTTTTGCTAATCAATCATTTTAGCAGAGTGCTTTAAGCTTATTTGCTTTGTGACTGAATTTTTAACTTTTTTTATTACTTTTCCAGACTTTGAACTTTAGTTTTGACAATAGATAGAACTATTAATTATTAAACACTACATGTTATTGCTGAAGGATCGATATTCAACATTTCATAGCTTTTAGAGATATGTCACAAAAATATAAATACAATCAGATATATAGATATTTTGTTTCTCTAAACAAAATTAATTTAAATAACTCATTTAAGAGTAAACTGGGCCAAAGAAGCTAATAACACTATGGACACAATTAAACACTAGATATAATATGGATATATAATTAAGTTCAGATGAAAGTCTCAAAAACACGTTGTGTGTAAATAGTTCATCTCCTATATGACTTTAATTGATAATTTAGAAACTCTAAACCAAATGTTATGGATTCTTCATCAAGTTTCTTCTTCAATCTCCTCCAAGGTCGCGACATATTAGACTATATTAGGCCCCTGTAAAGGGTCTCAAAAGTAACCTTCTGAGGAAGAAACTTATTCTCTATCATCTCAACAAAAAAATGGCAAGCCTCCTTCCAGTTTTGTTTCTCACATAGTCCATGTATTAAAATTGTATACAAATCTAAATCTGGTCCTACCACAGTCTTTTTCAAATCATTCCATGTTTCTTTCACAACCCAAATTCGATTTAATTTCAAAAACATCCCAATCAAAATGCTATGTGTGTGAGGTTGGCAAGCACAAACCATCATTTTTCATATTCTTAAACAACTTCAAAGCATTTTCTGCATCCTTTCTCCCTCTATATTCCTTAAAGAAACAATTGTAGGTAGCAGATAATAAACCTTAGTTTTTGCCAACCTTTTATGATTGCTCAATTGATATTCTAAGTTTAATTTGCCACTCCAACATCATGTGTTTCTTCTTAGAAGACCACCAAATTATAACAGTGTATCTAAATGATAAGATATTTTATGCTCTGTTACCAGCATTTGGTTGTCTTTGAAATTTTTCGTGTGTGAAGTTCAGAAATAGGGTAATGTTGACTAATAATATACCTTAACCCTATAATATGGGAAAAAAAGAGGCTAGCAGAGAGTGAGGGAAGTTTGTGGTGAAAAAAGAGTTAAAGACTTACCGAGAAGTGGCAAGTAGCGGCGAGGGTGAGGCAGCGAGCTGCGTGAGCATCGAGGGGCAAGCTGAGCAGTGATGGGGTGAGGCAGCGAGAGACGAGAGGCTAGTGGCGAGCCGAACAACGACGAGGTAAGGGTGAGGCAGTAGATGTAGAGGGGTGAGGTGAGGGTGTTAGGGTTCCAAATGGGAAAAAATTAAAAGGATGGTTTGATTTGGTAAAAACTGAGTTTAGAATATATATATATATATAAATACCAGTTCGGTTCAGTTCGAGTCTGGGTTAAAAATTTTAAATCCGAGAACCGAACCAATTAAGCCTTAATCAATTCAGATTTTACCCAAACCAATCAATATACCCGAACCAAACTAAACCAAACTAATTGGTTTGCTTCAGGGTGGTCGGGTTATTCAAAACAATTTACACTCCTAAAGGGAAAAACTAATGTGTAGCTAAAGCAATTACGATGAAATTCGATTTTAAGATTTTTTTTTCAGTTACAAAAGAGTATACTACATTGCACAAAGAAATAAATAATAATAAAAGTACAAGTAAACCGTCTAAGATAAAATTGGATCATGGGATCAAAAGTTCTAAAGGATTTTATATCACTTGTTTTTTACATACTAATTATTTATGTGATTTTAAATCAGAGTGGTAATTAAATAAACTCTAAGATTATAATTTTTGATATTGCAAGTAAAGTTAATTTAGAATGACAATTTACTTTTACTGTGATTACCACTGTTAGTTAGATTTTATATCACTTAAAATTTATAAACAAATGGAATAAAAAAATGTAATTAATTGTTTGCCTTCATTACAAGTTTGAGTTGCATAATCAAATGCACATGCAGATAAAAATCATCCTCTACCCTATTCGCCATTGGGAGTATATTGCTCATCCACCTTGGGTGGCTTGTTTGATCTGCCATTGTCATCTAGGGCTATTCCAGCCTCTAGCCTTCCTCTATCTTACTGCTAGCTTGCGCAACCATAGATGCCTTTGTAGTATATTGCAAGTTGCAATCAAATGTGAGATCAAAGTGCATTCCTCTACACTATGTTGCACTTCTATAGCCCTTGCTCGATTCCACAGCCCGCATCCACAACGACGTTGGGTTTCTCAATCCCATAGACCAATTGTGACACTATTTGTTTATGATCATAGAAGCTGTCAGAGTGGGTGACGTCTTTGTTGTTGTTGTTGTTGTTATTGTTGCAAGTTTCTCCATCTGCCATGATGTCTTCAAGTCAAATTAAGAATCCTGATGATGATTGTGAGACGATTATTCTCGATGATGTACATTTATCCTCGCAATTGGAAGCATCTCGTCATTGTCTAATTGGTAGATTATTCTTTAACCATAACTAGGTACATGTGACTATGATTACAATATTGTCAAGGATCTGGAGCAATCCTAAGGGTTTTGTTGTGAGGAGATAGGCCCCAAACTCTACTGATACTATTTCGATGATGAAATTAAGATGTACAAAATTCTCTACAATCAACCATAGACCTATAAAAACTAACTTTTGGTGCTAAAACAATGGGAAAAGGAGAACAACATTGACTCTTACGGGTTCCACCTAGTCCCATTCTAGGTTCAATGTTGGGGTCTTCCGAGTGAATGCAAAACAATGACTATTGGGAGGAAGTTGCGCGTTGAGGTGGGTGATGTGTCTGTTGCTCAATTGGTAAGTATACCAAATCACAAAAGTAATATAATGATGAGTGAGTATTGTCCCACATAGATTACGTTGTCAAGTACCAAATTTACAAAATCAACACCATTTAGGTTATAAAAAAATTAAGACTAAAAAGAGTTCAAAGGAAAATAAATAATTGAAGGAAAAGCAAAACAAGATTAAAACATATAAATTAAAAAATAGTAAGAGAGCACGATAAAAAATTAAGGTGTAAACAAGTAATGATAAAGATGTTAGAGATCTAACTTCACTTAATTCAACAATCTATCATAGACAATAGAGTAGTTTTAAGACCTTCATTCTAATTAATTTCTAGTCATTCAATTGATGGAGGGAATCCCTTAATTAATTAAAACTTAATTTCTTAGCAGATTAATTCTTTTTAATTATCAAAGGCTAGTCAGTTCCTTGATCTAAACCCTAACTCTTAAAGGAATCACTTTTACTCTATGGACTCTCATGAAAAATAACACAATTCTCTCACATAACTTATAACTTTTATTCCTATATGATTATAAATCATGACACTTATTATTAATAGTCTAAGTCATATGCAAACTTTCTGATTCTACATATATCTCACTAGATCAATTTATGAGTGGTTAATTCATAAAAACATTAAGAACCATAATAAGCACTCAATTGAATAGAAAATGAATTAATTAAAAATCCAATCTTAATACATGTCAATTGAATCAAGTTACATCTTCACCCTAGCAACACAAGAATTTAGCTACTCATGACAAAAGAGAAGAAGAGATAGGAAGAGGAAATAGAATTCATCATGATAGAACTGTAGAGAAGAAACCAAAATACCTTCAATTGTGATTCGATCTCCAACTCCATGAGAGTTCCATGATGACTCCTCCTTCTCTCCTAGGGCTTGTCCTTGTCCCCTTACTGCCTTTGAGTCTCTAAAACTCTATAATTTTTGTGTATTTTTTGAACTAAAAGAGAGTTCATTTGCTAAACTTATTTTTTCACTTTTATAGAAAAGCTGACAACTTTCTATATTTAAATTGCACGATTTTTCTCACCCTCCATATGACTGAATTTGCCTTCAGTCTCAATAAAGAAGTTGTAAGATTTTTTGTTATCTTTTCAATGTCGCAAACAACGCATTAATCCAATCTCTATAGCCCAAGATATGGTCTAATTACTGAAATATGATTAGGAGAGTGTGAGAAACCGAATTTGCAACAAATTCTATTTCTTTGAAAATCCTTATCCAATCTTCAATTCAAACCTTCTTCTAGCTTTTGCATCTAATTAAAACTCTAATTGACATTTAAGAATAGGATCAGAACTCTTCAAATAATTATATTTATGAATTGCCTATTTTTGCACAAAATATGATGATTTATCTTAAAAATTCAAATATGACTAAGTGAAGAGATAATTATTTAAAATTAAATTAAAAATAAACAAAAACTAAATAAAAATTAATTAAAAATCTCAATAAATAAATCCAAAAGATAAGTGTATTTAACACTCATTAGTATCTAATATAGGCTTTTTTTTTTAATGTTCGAGATGGTCATAGTTTCATTCCAAAGGTCCAGGTTATAGTGGATGCTCTCTTCCCCCATCAAGCGAGGCATCTACACTGGTTTCAGTTCCTTAAGTAAAATTTGGGTGGATTTTCGATATGAGAAACTACTTGTATCATGTTACTATTGCCATGATTGGTCAGGAGGAGCACAATTGCTCCACTTTAATTGAACATGAGTTGAAGGGTTCCCAACAGGAGTAGAAATATGGCCCTAAACTTAAAGTAGACCAAGTTGGGCATAAAATTAATGTCCCATCACATGAAAAAGGGGCCTAAGTCACAAAAGAAAGGACCTACTCTACATAGGAACTAGGGTGAGAATTCTTTGATGGACCAAATGTCTAACCACTTGTCATCGTTATTTGTTGTTGAAACATATGGAGGAGCTTATGCTAAAATAACTCCTATAGTCACCAAGATCAAAGTGTAGGAGACATTTTTATCATTGTTAATGGTTAATCTAACAAGGGATCCATATCTAACTAAGGAACCTTGACCATAACATGCATATGCTAAATAAGGAACAAACCCAAGACCACTCAGTGAACCTGGCAAGAAAACCACCCACTTTTGTCAGAGAAGTCTAATATGGACCTAAAAATATTTGGACCATTGATGGACCTAGCATATTAACCGTTGATTTATTAGTTAAGAAAATCAAAGGCTGAGATGAGTGAACTAAAACCTTTTTAAGAGGTAATAAACTTTATGCAAGTTACAAATTAGTCCTTAGTTAGGTGAGAAGCAGAGGAGCAGAGAGGCAAGGGAAGTTGGGTGTTCAACAGTGGCTGATGGTGGGTGTTTGAGAGTGGCTAGGCGATAACTAATGCATGGCTCTGAGGCGGTGTGTGGCTAGTAGTTCACGACCAAGCAAAGGCTGATGGTGATGGTCAATTGTCTGATGCCAAACAAGGGTTAAGGGGGTTTGTTATGCTTACAGGGATTTGAAAAGAGGGGTTTCGAGTGGTGGTTGGTGGAGTATGGTCGCTACCATTGTTGATCCCTCTCACGAGCTCCACTCACTCTGTTTCTCTGAAAATCAGAAACCCACTTCTTACAAAAATGGTGGTGCATTGGGTCTGAGCAGATGTTGGGTTTGGGTTGAGCTTCTATTTTCAAGTTATGGGTGGCCTGGTTTTGGGTGAAGGTGGGTGGAGGTTTGATCTGCATATTTTGACTTTGTTTCTGGTTTTTAATGATGCAGTGGTTACTTGTTGCATAGAGCTTTAATAATGGTTCATGAATGGAGAAAGAAATAGATGAATATCCTAATATGATACAACCCATAATAACTCTACCAAAACCAAATTTCATGATCAACATCACAAGCCTTCAACTTCATACCTAAATCATAAAAGGTTACTCCATTACGAAAACTATTTGAGAAGCTTTGTAAAGGGACTTCCAAACAATTCTAATACCAAATAAGAAAAAAAATAGTTATTTCTTAGATTTCTTCATGATTTTCCTAAATCTGGGTGTTTAGATTTTTTTCCTTTATATTCATTATCTTTAAGGTGGTAGTAGTGTGGCAGGATGATCGATAAAAGTGAAGGAAAGAACAATAGCCAGGGGATGGAATTGAAAATGGATAAAATAAAAAATAAAATAAAAATGAGTTAACCTATTATAAAGGATCATAATATATGGACTATGGATGGACCAAATATTTTTAGGTCCATATTAGACTTCTCCACTTTTGCCGCTTGTTCATCTCCTACAACTAAGTCAGCTTGTGCTTGAAAACCAAAGCAATCGGCCTCCTCAAGAATCAAAAGATATTTTAAAAAGGCTGAGGTAAATAAGGTGCCCCTCAATTCTAAGTATTATCTAGTAAATATTTTGATGATTCGATCCACCAAGAACTATATGAGGAGAGTTTTGTGAAGAAATGAAACCCGAGTACCATAGAGGATGGGAGGGTAAAAGGCAATGTATGGACATACACTACAAAAAAAATGTATAAATTACGACAATTTTAATATGGTGGTTCTAAAATATTACCGTAATATGTAGCATAATACATCAGTTACGCATCTGCCATATTTTACAAGTAAAAAATGGTAGTTAAATGTATAAAATAACAATTTCAACTATCATTAATTTTATTTTAATTTTTAATTAAAATATTTTAAAAAATTCTAAATTTTCACCCTCTGATAACAAAAAATTCCCTCATACTCTCTTACCTTCTCTTTCGTGCTCTCCCTCTTACTCTCTTGTGCTTTCCCTATCACTTTCTCGCCCTCTCCCTCTCACTCTCGCTGCAGCGTAGCTATCTTGTTGCACCATTTGAAACCCAAAGCCGCAGGTCCAGCTCTCTCACTGCCTCCTTCTTGACCAAAATTCTCGATGTCACAGGTTCAAATTTGCGATGCACCACGCGCAACCACGACCCAAAGCCACAGCCTCTGCCCAGATGCCGTGAAACATGCACCACCACCGCGCCTCCACCCGGATCCGGCCAACACGAGCCCCTGCCTCTACTCCACGTCACCTTCGCATGAACCACGTCCCATTATTAAAGCTTCTGATCTGTTTTGACTGGCCTCTTCATCGAATTAGAGTTTTGACTTTTGAGAAGCAAACACATATAGAGAGAGATATTTTAATTATAGTCTAAATGGCTCAGATTCCCAATCTTGACAATGGCCCTCTCAATCTCACGTTCATTAGGTATGAAACCCTCACAATTATGCTAATTCCTTTTCAAGCTTATAATTCACAAATTCAATTTTGTTTATTTTATTTTATTTTATTTTCCATTTTTTTGGTTAAATTCAGGGAATAGTCTCAGAAGGAGCTCATCAACATCTTCAAGAATGTAAGTGTTTCTAAATTCCACCATTTTTTAGTGCTCAAGTTCAATGATATGATGAAAATTGAAGTTTTGTTCTGCTATGTATGTTTAAATAAAATTTAAAGTTCAAGTATTCCTTTTATTTTGGTTTTGCTTGCATTACTATAATGATACTAAACATTGACTTCGTGAATAAATGTTTATGGTTTTTATCTCGTGTTCTTGTAGATTCAAGGAAAGAAGTGTATGGTCATAGATGAGAAGCTTGAGGACTCTCTCCATCTAAATATTGGATGTGGATGTTTGTTTGATATGTGGTGAAATTCTAATTGATTTTGCTAGTGGGTTTAATTTACCAATATTTGTGTGGAGATTTTGGGACTGAAATGACTATAAACTTCTGTTTCACTCTTAACTTTAATCTTGGATGTTCAAATGCCCGCTACCTATTTGACATTTGGTATGAACTACAGAACCAATTCTAAATGTGCCTTGAACCTTTTTGTTCTTCCTCATGATCAGTTATCAATCATAATGATATGTGAGTGGTGTTGGTTTTAGTTTGTAGTACTATTTTCTCTACAAGAATTGTTATTGGTTGGTGAGTTGAATATTGCTAATATGCTTCTCAATATTGCTAACTTGCTAATATTTTTTTATTTTCTCTTTCTCTTTCAGTGTCCGTAGGTAAACTTTGTAGGAAGAGATTTCACTTATGTAGGATTTTTTTCATTTGTCTAAAATTTTATCTTGTCTTTCATTTATTTTTAATAGATGGTTGTGCTAGTGTTATGGTAAATGGAAATGTTGTTGCTCAGGGTTCACAATTTTCTTTAAAGGATGTTGAGGTTGCGGTTGCTCAGATAGATCTAGATGTCGTAAGTGTTGCACGAGTTTCCATATATCAATGCATGCAAGGGCATTTTAACTATCAATGATGGACATTGGATTTGGTTCCTTTACTCATTTGTCTATTGGTAGGTCGCAACCCTTAGAGGATCTGTAACTGGCTTTCAAGAGCAAGCAAGTTCTAAAACTAAGGTTCCTTCGGTGGAAGTGCCATATAGTCTCTGTTTGCCTTTTAACCTTAAATGCGCCTTTCTGTTCCACTTAAGGTTAGTTTATTATCATTTTGAGTTGTAACTTTCTGATTGCTAAAAATAATTAGCTTCATAGGTGCTCATTAATTGATGACATCTTGAATTCTGCTTTCACTTAAAGAGTATCTGGCACCTAGTTATTTTTTAATGCCAAATTCTAGATCCTTCAATAATAATATCTCAACATTACTGCTGCAATCACTCAGGTAGCCAAGTTACTAAATTAAACATGATTTATGCATTATAGATTAAGTATCACTCTCCTAAGGAGAAAATAACATTTGGACTTGGTTGCTGGTTATGGGACTACTTAAGAGGAAGTGGAGCACTGATTTTCTACTTCCTCTTTCTGGTGGAGCAGACAGTTCCTCTGTTGCTGCGATTGTTGGGTGCATGTGCCAGCCGATTGTGAAAGGTGAGTTCAAATGCAAGGGCAAGTGCTGTTAGATTCCGATATACCTTTAAAGTTTTTATTTTCACTCAACTTGTGACAGTATTAGATGATACATTATTGTGTGTACCATCATAGGACCGCTTATATAGTGTAGGATATTTATGGTTTGTGCCCAAGGCACATTTTGGCCATCCTTTTAGACTTATTAGAAGTGTTTGGGTAGCAGCCTTTTTTATTTTTTTTGTATTTAAAACTAATTTTCTATTCATTTTAATTATAAATCTCATTATCTCTGCAAAAAAAAAAGTTTAAGTTGCATAATAAGAGAAAAAATTGTTATCGTTTAATCTCTGTTATTTTAAAAAAAAAATCCGTCTTTGATTCTTAAACACAATATAAAAAATTACAGTAATAATGTGTATATATTAGTTTTTCTTATAATTTTCATTATCATTATTTTATTTATTTTTTTCTTCTCTTTCATTTTTTATTCACCATCAATAGTCTCTATTTATATATGAAAAAATATTTTATATACATTAGAATATATACATAATATTTATATTATATATTAATATAAAATAAATATCAAATTATTTTATATATGATTATAATATTTTTATAATATAAAAATAATTTTATAAATAAATTTAATAAAATTAAATATATTTTAATTAGAAGAATAACACAACTGTTATATATGTGAGTTATGTAACTTACACTCTATGTAGAAGTATCATTTTCGAAATATCTTTTAGCCTAACAAACTAACACGTTCATTTATTGCAAACTCATATCATTTTCTAAAGTAGAATTCTTTTTGAATGGCAAAACAGTTGTCTCTAATGAATTAAAAAAAACTGCTTTAAATTATTTCTCTCATTAGTTTATTTATTAGAATTACAGTAAAAAGTTTCATCAACGAGCGACTGGATTAGGTTTTTAAGAATGGGTGGCTTTTTCAGTTCAAAAAATAATGGATGGTTTTTAATTTATGAGTAATTATCTATTTTAGTTTTTATACAAGAAATTAGTTTAATTTTTTAATCATAATAATTTATTAATTTAATTTCTTGATCAAAATTTTCATTAAAGATGTTCTTATCGTCTATATAAAAATAATAATATTAATATAATTTTCCATAATTAAAAGATACAATTAAAATTATGTTTTAAAAAAACTAAATCGATACACTAATAATTTTAATTAAATTAAAATAAGTATATACTCTTAATTTAATATAAGTAAATAAATTTTTATAAACAATATTTTTGATACCATGAATTGAGAAACATTTTACACTCTGCGGAGGTGTGTAGTGAAAAAATATTTAGATAGATATTATTATTTTAATTATTTGAATTAAATTAATCAATATTTATAAATTGTATATATTTTTATGTTATATATTACTTATTAATTAATTTAATTTTAATAAAATTATATAAATAAGGTATACACTTATTGTGACCCACATCCCAAGGCAAAGAAAAACAATAGATGATTGATCCTCTTGATACTTGTCTCTCTCTCTCTGGGGTCTCTTCGTACAGAGCTGTGCGCTCTGAGATGTTCTGAAATCTGAGCTCTATGATCTGTGAAGGAGTTTTGACAGAGATGGTGATACCTTGCTATCTCTCTCTTCCTAAAACTAATATACGTATCACGAAGATGGGTAGAGCTTCTGGAAAAGAGTGTAGATGGGACGGTGATGTGACTGAGGACAAATAAGGCCAAAGATAAAACACAAATTCTGTTTCGAAAATGTTTTTTGCACATTATACAATGAATTTTAAATGTATCACAATATTTATTATTAATTTTATAATATACATTTATAATTTTAAATTAAATTTTAAATAATAAATATAATATTATAAGTATAGAGTTCATTATAAATTTAAATTTATATTATTGTTATTTTTTTTGGGTATAAAATATTATGAGTGATATTGCTCTTATAATTTTGAGAATAGAGTATCAAAAGCTATTTTTCTTTTTAATTAGGTTACTCTTTTCATATTAGAGATTAGGGATAAGTGATTCAACTAAAGTGTAAATATATATAAAAAAATTAATTATAATTAAATAATAAGAATTATATAAATGCAAGATTAAACAAGTGTGTCTATATATCATTATCTTTCTGTATCTTTCTATTATCATTTATTATTTTCCTGTTTCCTATTTTCAAAAATGTATGATACACTTCTTTTCAAGTGACATCTTCTTATATATGTGTAATGACAGAATTAAAATGTTAATGTATAAAAAATGAAGTGAAATTAATTATAATTAAATAATAAAAAATATATAAATATGAAATAATTTAAATATAAAATTATAAATGTGTGTTTAGCACTATTATTTCTTTTTACATGTAGTTTTGGAAAAGTCTTTATTTTCTGTCATTTTAATACTTTAATAAAATATTATTTTTTGAATTTTATACTTAATGTTAATAAGTGAGAACATGATAATAATAATAATAATAATAATAATAATAATAATAATATTTCAAAAGTAATTTAATTAAATGTAATTTTTTTATTTATAATTGAGTTATTTAATAAATTTTGAAATTTTATATAATTATCTGAAATGACAAATAAAAAAATTTAAAAAGTATTATTTAATATTTCATGTTTTCTGGAATCTAAACTACGAAAAGAGAAATAAAGGGAGTGGTGGTGAGTCTGGTGACTAGCTAGGCAGAGTTAATTAAAGCCAAATGCTTTGTTTGAAAGGAACCTCTTGGTCTTGGCCTTGGCTTGGCTTTGGTTTTGGGTAATGCCAGAAACTGTGCAGTGTAGTAGAGTGTATTTTGGGGTGCTCTTTGAATAACAGCAGCATGTGTCAGAAACAGTGAATGTGTGTTTTACGCTAATGTTAGCTAAGCCTGGGTGGGGCAGGCCCAAATTGGAAAGCGTTATGACGCATTTTATACGGCATTCGTACACTTGATGGCGTGTCAATGTCTCTCTTAAACGATGGTGTGTACTTGTTTGTTTGTTTTGGCACTACTGCAATATTGCATGCTGTATTACGCATTCCCATTTCATAGCGGTCTATAATACAACACCTTCTTTTCTTTTATCATCAGGAGATAATTTAACGGAAAATGATGTATCTCACGTCCCTTTTTATACTTATTTTAAATAAATTAGGTTAAATGAAAAAAATAATAATAAATAAACATAATAAATAATAGGACAAAATTTAAGTAAAATTTCTTAAGTGCTTGTGGTGCTTGTCTCCAATAGAAACATAACAAGTGTATATTTTTTTATAACTCATTAATAAAAATTTTAAAATAATAATTAAATAATTAAAAAATAAGACACATATCATGTTTTTATTGGAGATAAGTATTACAAGCACCTAAAAATTTTATCTAAATTTTCTCCTAAATAATATTAAAAATATAATATATATATATATATATATATATATTATTAATGATAAGAATATCATAATTATATTTTAACACATGATATATTTGTGTGAGATAACTATAAAAATTATATTATTTTAATAATTAATTATTGTATAATTTTTTTGTTATAATTAATTATAAGAAAAAAAATTATATTTGAATATGTTAGTTAAAAAATAATTTTAAGTTAATTTATTTTATTTATATGATATAAAAAGAATTATTTTTATTTATTAAATTATTAAAATAAATATAAAATAAAAAATTATTTAACAAAAATAAAATGATATTTACATTTCACTGTTAAAAATAATCTCAACAATTTTTTTATATACAACCTAAATTTCTGCTTATTCACCAATCCTTTTTTACCCCTAAAAAAATCTGTTGATGTTTTTTATTTTTAAACTCAAACATGAAGGATTATGCACCTAATAACTTTTTTGTTGAAAAAAGCTGTTAGAACATGTTTGGTATGGTTTTAGATTAGTTTTTTTTTTATAAAAAAATTGTTGTAATAGTATTTAATCATGTTTTGTAAAATTAACTTTAACTTTTACATGAAATTTAATGTAAAATAAAAGTTTTTTAAAGTTAATTTTTATAATACTAAAGATTAAAACTTATGATTTTAACTTATAGATTATTCTTTACATTTTGATATGTAAATATTGTTTTATCCTCAATCAAATAATTTTTTTAATCATTCTATACTTATTTTAGTAATTTAATGTATAAAAATAATTTTTTTATATCATTCAAACGAATCAGATTAATTAAAATCACTTTACAGCTAATGCATCTAAACATAAAAATGAATCAATTATAATCGATTATAACAAAAAAAATTTATACAATAATCGATTACTAAGCATAATCAAATTTTTGTAACTTTCCCAAACACACACTCAATCTAAAACAAACATCTCCTAGATTCATTTGAATTATTTATAGGCATTATTTTCATTTGATCGTATTTCCTTACAAAAATTACTATCATAAGACTTATAAGAGCATGTTTGGTTGGGATTATTTCCCAACCAAATAACTTTTTTTCATAAAAAAATTGTTTTAATAGTATTTTTATATATTTGACAAAATCGGTTTCAACTTTTGTATAAAATTTAATGTATTATAAAAGTTTTTTTCCATAATGTTGAAGATTAAAACTTATTATTCTAGATTATAAATTATTTTTTACACTTTAAGATATAAATATCATTTTGTCATCAATTAAATAACTTTTTTAATCATTCTATACCCATTTTAATAATTTAATGCATAAAAATAATTTTTTTATATCATTCAAATGAAACAGATTAGTTTAAAATTACTTTTCAGCTAACATATCCAAACATAAAATTGATTTTATTATAATCGATTATAACAAAAAAAATTTATACAATAATCGATTATTGAAATAATCAAGTTTCACAGCTATCCAAAACACACACTTAAACTGACATTTTATTTTAGAGAATTAAGGTTACTTAATTATTATCTTGACTCATCCATTACATATTCTTTTGTCCATAAAATAATGAGTAAATCTTCATTTTAGTCATTGAAATTGTATGCACCGGTCACATTTGTCCATTACTTTAAAAAATTAACAACTTAATCTCTAAAATCTCAAAACATCGATCACGTTGGTCTTTGCAATAGTTCTCGTCAGTTAAACTTGATAGATATGCACATATGGCACGTTAAACGTAGATCCTACGTGACAAACAGCTCTTCCCCTAAATCAAAAAACGACATTGTTTTCAAAAGAAAAAACTGAATAGCAAATCTCCTTCAAAACCATTTCCTCTTTCTTTTTGATCTCCATGACCGTTACCCGAAGAGCAGATTCTTTTGCAAATCAAAAAATTTGAAAACCCTAACCCCCCATTTCCTAAGTTGCTTGCTTGGTTAAGATGATAGGTGATGGAAACTGACTCCAAATCACATCACCACACTCCAAAGGAAGTTGGTCTGGGAGTGCGGGTTCCAAACCTAATGCTCCTCATTACAAGGGAGATAAGAGCAGTGTTTGTTATTGTGATATGAGAATGATGGTTTGAACATCTAAAACAATGGCAAATCCTGGAAGATCATTCGTGGGTGCCTAAAGTTCAAGGTAAAGGTAAGAGGTTAGGTTGGGTTATGTAAGGGGAAGCTTTTACTGTTATTATACTTATTTTTTGGTATGCTTGCTGTGTTATGTGCTGCAGAATGAGGACCATTATAGATATTTCTACTAGGTTGAGAATGGATCAAAGGACAGTGGAATTGGTAATGGAGGTGGTAATGAAGCTACTTATGAAGGTGCATATGAAGTTGTTGTTGCAACTAGTATTGGGGCTACTACAAGTGAGAATGAAGACTGGACAATGAATGTTTCTTAAAAGATTGGTAGTTTAGAGGCTGAAGTTAGGACCCTAAGATTTCGTGTAATTGGTCAATGTATTATGATGCTAGTTTTGATCATAATATGGGGATTAGTTTGTTTGGGGAAGTAGACAATTAGAGCAGTAGTGTTGGTTTGTAATGCTGTGTAATTGGCCACTTAGCCTTTGAAATGAAAGAATATGAGTTTTGATTATCATTTTTATTCAATTTGAATTAGAAGAAGTTGCATAAATAACTTAATGTGAAATGAAAACAATTAGAAGGAACCTAATCAAGCATATTTCATTTATCTTTCAATGTGTCTTACAAGTCTGGACATGAAGAACATTTACAAAAAAAATGTTACCTCAAAAGTATCAAAAGAGGCCTGTATAAGCATCATGACCATTTACAAAATAAAAGACCACTACTAACATCAACTTATTTAAAAACACAATGCAAAAACACATGTATCATATTAAAATAACCATTTATGTGTACTTTCCAAAAAACCTATATAGTTTCCAAAATAATACATAAACCGGTTAAGATAAACCTATATATCTTCCAAAAAAGAGGACCACATCCTATGTCTAAAAAAAGGTCCAAATCCTACGCAACTTCACATTGTCATCATTTGTCAGTCTTTGGTGAAGCAAGCTTGAAACCAAGTGTGGGCATGAACTGAGGAACCTTGATGTTGTTACAAAACTTGTTGCTGCAATGATTTCTACACTAACACAGTGTTATGGATGTGGCGAACCAGATCTTATAATTCGAGCTTGAGCAGGTGTTGTAGCGGCCGATGGTGGTGGAACAGAAGTTGCAGTGGCTAAAGGTGGTGGAACTGAAGTTGTAGTTGAGACAGTTGGTGGTGGAATTGACTTGAGGAGGCAGAGGGTGCTGGAATTGAAGTTGTAGCAATTGATTTTGGTAGCCTTAAACTATCTAGCCTCACAAAAGTTTAGCCCTTAAACTAGATGGCTTGGTAGGGAGTGGTTTGATAATTCCTTGCAACATATGATGCATCCAAGTCAGTGATAAATCAAATATATTATATTAACTATATTAAAAATAATAACAATAATGGTCTGTTACTATTGGAGCATTTGGGACAGTTGGAGCTCCATTTGCAGCTTTAGCTTGAGTGGAATGTGGTTGAGAACCCACTAGAGTCTATTGATAACTCCATAAAATACAGTTATTTGTACCCTATCCTTGTGCTAGAATGAATGTTAAGTCCTTGTTTATAATGCATATTTGGAGGTTTTGTACTTATATTTGTCATATTCTGATTCTAAGCCTTTCTTATATGTTTTATAGCAAATTGAGCTTTAATTGTTATGATTAAGTGGATTTATATATGTTACTGATTTGGTATTTTCTCTATGATAGGAAGGGCTCCAAACAAGGTCAAATATAGAGCATATGAGCTTGAAGAGGAAAAGGAAGTCAAATTAGCATTTCAGTGGTCACCGCCGCGGCGCAAGGTGTTGTGCGCCGTGGCGCTGAGAGGCATTCTCAGCATGCCATACTTGGACCCGAGGCAAGAGGGCCGCGGCCCAGATGAAATGGGTGCTGCGGCGTATGTAGACCGACTATATGGGTGTCACGGCGCGCGTATGTGGGGGCCGCAGCGCTGAGGCAGCAGCTAAGCCTATAAATAGATTTTATGCATTTTTCTCTCAGTTTTGACCATTTTGGCCATTTCCATTTTCTGTTCTTTGTAGTTTTCTTAGTTTTAGATAGTTTAGGTTAGTTTAGTTTGGCTAGATCTCCATTGATGGTGGATTGGAGGCTAGGAACAAGGATTGAAGGAGGATTCAAGCTTCAGAGACAAATCAATTAGCTTCCTTTCTCTCTTTTTCCTTTTTCTCTTCTCTTCCTTATCTATTGTATAGCTGAGCTATGTTTAGGAATACTTTGGATCCGTTTATGTATATTAATGATGTGTTCTTCTCTGAGTTTGTGTGGATGTTTGATTATTGTTCAATCATAATCTATGTTTAATGCTTGTGGTTGGCTGGTCAATGATTGCATGATCCTAATTTGAGCAAATGAATTAGACATAGAGATTTGTGAATATGGATATGGTATGCTTGATACATGTTCGACAATTTCAATTGGCTTGGATGAGTTGATTCGTTAATAAGATAGAAATATACTTATTAGCCATGTATAGTGTGTGATTGAGAATAGATCATTCATGAGTGGATCTTAGATCTACCAGGGTTGATTGACCTAGACATAAGCTTTTAGCTAAATCAAATTCTCAAGCTAACTTAATCAATGCATTTATGTTTATGAGGAGGATTGCATGTTGTTGGTAGATGTAGAAGGTGAAGGATGATTTCCTGAAACCTAATCGTGTTTATGTTTATTACTTTTGTAGATTAGATTTAGTTTAGTTTATTGCTTTCCTATTTTTATGTCCTTGATTAGAATTGATTTAGCTATTGGTTGGTACTTAGCTTTATAACTAATTATCCTTGAGGGAACGAACTTTTACTCTGTATCTGTATTACTTGAGCGATCTGTGCACTTGCGGTAGTAATCAAGTTTTTGACGCCGTTGCCGGGGATAGTTTTTATATTGCTAATATCAACAATGAGTTTGATTAGTTCTAATTCAAGTTGTATATAAGTTGTACATAATTTATGTTTCGTTTCTGTTTTGTTTTAGTTTCAAATAAAGAAGCTGGGTGATTACAACTATACGAAGCCCTTGAGGGAATTCGCGACTCCTGAAAGGATAACCCTTGAATCAAGTTCTTGAGTACTACTCATCCGTAGCACTTCAATTTTGGTGACAAAGTCCTGCTGGGACTATAACTCAGGCCCTTCGTGGGAGGGAACCCTATGTTTATGTTTATTTATTGCTTTTACTTTGTGTATAAAGAGGTAGTATGTTAATATTTTAAATATGTTAGCATATTAGTATGTTAGTTGTGTTAATATGTTTTGTTAATATGTTAGTATGTTAGTTTAGTAGTTTATAACATTTGTTAGTTATGTTTAGTTATTTTAGTTTTTGTTTGTTTATGTTTTAAGTTTTGTTTGTGTTAGTTTTTATATAGGTTAATGTGTTAATTATGTTAGTTTAATTATTTTGTTTGTTTTTAGGTTTTAAGTTTGTTTAGGTAGTAAATAGGTTAATATGTTAATTTTGTGTTTTATTATGTTCGTGTTGTACATTTTTGTAATTTAGCTTTTTGAACAAATTTTGTTGCAGCTAGAGACACTTATGAGTCAAATCCAGTAGCAAAACTGTGTTTGCTGCTAAATTTAGCAGCTTAGGTAGTTGCGCCGCGGTTTTTCTGCAAAATTATGTAGTTTTTTGTGAGCGCTACGCCAGGCATGTGGTGCCATGCATTATAACCCCTATTTTTTGTTTTTTTTGTTTGTTTTGTTATTTTCTTTGTTTTTTAGTATTTAATAATGCTCAGTACTAGTCTCAGGTTTCCTATAGACTATGTTCTTTAAGGATACATTTCATTTTGGTTTGGGGGAGTATCTTTACATGTTTAATTCTTTTATGCTAAATGTTAACATGTATTGGTATTTTGGGTATGCAGTGGTTTTAGTCAATATATTTTCATGATTATATCTTATTTTGACTATCACTGATGTGCTGATGACAAGATTTTCAATTTTCACTGTTTTCAAATGATGTTATACATGCTTGAATTGAGAAAGTTGAATCTTTTTGAATGCATGACATGTTACAAGAATGCTGGTGTTGTTTTTGGTTGTTCATGATGTGAAAGGTTGCTATTTGCCCTCTTTTCAGTGAAACCTTATGTGATCTTGAAACATGTGAATCAATTTAGTTATTTTTTATGCATGATTTACTTGAGTAAATGATAAGAGTGGGGCAAATTAATTCACATGTTTCAATATCACATAAGGTTTCACTGAAAAATAGGTAAATAATAACCTTTCACATCATGAACAACCAAAAACAACACCAGCATTCTTGCAACATGTCATGCATTCAAAAAGATTCAACTTTCTCAATTCAAGTATGCATAACATCATTTGCAAACAGTGAAAATTGAAAATCCTGTCATCAGCACATCAGTGATAGTCAAAATAAGATATAATCATGAAAATCTATTGACTAAAACCACTGCATACTCAAAATACCAATACATGTTAACATTTAGTATAAAAGAATTAAACATGTAAAGATACTCCCCCAAACCAAAATGAAATGTATCCTTAAAGAATATGGTCTATAGGGAACCTGAGACTAGTACTGAGCATTATTAAATACTAAAAACAAAGAAAATAACAAAAAAATAATTAAAAAAAAAAACAAAAATAGGGGTTCAACGCCGCGGCGCCCACATGCCTGGGCAGTTGCCACAAAAAGTGCAGAATTCTCTGACGTAAAATTCCCCCTGCACCGCGGCGTGCACTATCTTGCGCCGTGGCTCAACTACCTAAGCTGTTAAATTTAGCAGCAAACATAGTTTTGCTACTGGATTTGACTCATAAGGATCTCTAGCTGCAATAAAACTTGTTCAAAAAGCTAAATTACAAAAATGTACAACACAAACATAATAAAACACAAAATCAACATATTAACCTATTTACTACCTAAACAAACTTAAAACCTAAAAACAAACAAAATAATTAAACTAACATAATTAATACATTAACCTATATAAAAAATAACACAAACAACACTTAAAACATAAACAAACAAAAACTAAAATAACTAAACATAACTAACAAATGTTATAAACTACTAAACTAACATACTAACATATTAACAAAACATATTAACACAACTAACATACTAATATGCTAACATATTTAACATATTAACATTCTACCTCTTTATACACAAAGTAAAAGCAATAAATAAACATAAACATGGGGTTCCCTCCCACGAAGGACCTGCGTTATAGTCATAGCAGGACTTTGTCACCAAAATTGAAGTATTACGGATGAGTAGTCCTCAAGAACTTGATCCAAATGTTATCCTTTCAGGAGTCGCGAATTCCCTCATGGGCCTCGTATGGTTGTAATCACTCGGCTTCTTTATTTGAAACTAAAACAAAATAGAAACAAAACATAAATTATGTACAACTTATATACAACTTGAATTAGAATTAATCAAACTCATTGTTAATATTAGCAATACAAAAACTATCCCCGGTAACGGCGCCAAAAACTTGATTGCTACTGCAAGTGCACGGATCACTCAAGTAATACAGATATAGAGTAAAAGTTCATTCCCTCGAGGATAATTAGTTATAAAGTTAAGTACCAACCAATAGCTAAATCAATTCTAATCAAGGACATAAAAATAAGAAATCAATAAATTAAACTAAATCTAATCTACAAAAGCAATAAACATAAACACGGTTAGGTTTTAGGAAATCATCCTTCACCCTCTACATCTACCAACAACATGCAATCCTCCTCATAAACATAAATGCATTAATTAAGTTAGCTTGAGAATCTGATTTAGCTAAAAGCCTATGTGTAGGTCAATCAACCCTGGTAGATCCAAGATCCACTCATGAACGATCTATTCTCAATCACACACTATACATGGCTAATAGGTATATTTCTATCCTATTAACGAATCAACTCATCCAAGCCAATTGAAATTGCCGAACATGTATCAACCATATCATATCCATATTCACAAATCTCTATGTCTAGTTCATTTGCTCATATTAGGATCATGCAATCAGTGATCGGCCAACCACAAGCATTAAACATAGATTATGATTGAACAATAATTAAACATCCACACAAACTCAAAAAAGAACACATCATTAATATATATAAACAGATCCAAAGTATTCCTAAACATAGCTCAGCTATACAATAGATAAGGAAGAGAAGAGAGAAAGGAAAAAGAGAGAAAGGAAGCTAATTGATTTGTCTCTGAAGCTTGAATCCTCCTTCAATCCTTGTTCCTAGCCTCCAATTCACATCAATGGAGATCTAGTTAAACTAAACTAATCTAAACTATCTAAAACTAAGAAAACTACAAAGAATAGAAAATTGAAATGGCCAAAATGGCTAAAACTGAGAGAAAAATGCATAAAATTTATTTATAGGCTCAGCTGCCGCCTCAGCACCGCGGCCCCCACATACGCGAGCCGCGGTGCCCACATAGTTAGTCTACGTACGCTGCGGCGCCCACTTCATCTGGGCCGCAGCCCTCTTGCCTCGGGTCCAAGTATGACATGCTGAAAATGCCTCTCAGCGCCGCGGCGCACAACACCTTGTGTCGCGGCGGTGACCACTGAAATGCTAATTTGACCTCCTCTTCCTCTTCAAGCTCATATGCTTCGTATTTGACCTTGTTTGGAGTCCTTCCTATCATTAAAAAAATACCAAATTAGTAACATATATAAATCTACTTAATCATAACAATTAAAGCTCAATTTACTATAAAACATATAAGAAATGCTTAGAATCAGAATATGACAAATATAAGCACAAAACCTCCAAATATGCATTATAAACAAGGACTTAGCATTCGTTATAGCATAAGAATAGGGCACAAATAACTACATTTTTTGGAGTTATCATCTATGATAGGTCAATCTCATCTGGTATCACAGGGGCAATTGGTGCCCCAGGCTCAAATCCTTCTTAGCTGCTAGAACTTGCAGGTGCAGGTTTGGGTGCCCAAATTAATAGCCACCTTAGAAAGGGTACCCATGCACCTCAAACTTGTTTCCATCATCTTCACCTGTTAAGACATTATATATAAAGCAAATAAAGATATAAATGTACAATTATGATAACATAACATAATACATGTTATGGTTTCTATTACCTGACCACACATGAGTCCATTTATTACTCTCATTTTTCTCCTTCTCCAACCTACTCTTTTGCTTGGGAGCTAAGGGCCCAATGTACCTTGATAATTTCATTTTAACTGTCTGCATATTTACCAAAATTTGTGAAGGGGTTGTTGACCTTGCACATTCCCATATTATCCCATTTATTTCCTTATCCTCCCATTATTTTGTCAAATTCTTCAAAAGATGCCAAACGCAAAACCTATAATGCATTCTATGCATCATCTCTTGCATTACTGGTATCAGTCCCTGATGACATAAATAATTTATATCAGTCCCTATAACATACACAATTAATTCATTTTAGTCCCTGTAACTTACATAACTAATTCATTTTAGTCCCTATAATGAATAAAGTGTACTCAAATTAGTCCTTGTGAATCAGATCACTTACCTTTTGCATATCTGATATGAAATTTCATCCATGCTATTTGTAGTCCCCCAAGTCCTCATGCAACAAGATCAGAGACCATTTCCAAGTCTCTTTGTTCTTCATCCCCACAATAGCATATACTATGACAAAAATGTTAGTATTGGTATCTTGTCCCACAAAAAATAATATTTCCCCCTCATAATATCCTTTTAAGAAAGCTCCATCTAAGCCTATTAATGGCCTACATCCTGCCTTAAACCCTCTCTTCATACTTTGAAGGCATACATAAAAATTTTCAAACACAAGTGGGAAATGGGGAATAGAGATGATATTGAGCTTAATCATAGAACTGGGGTTGCCAAGTAAGGGGACCACAGATACCGAAAAGAGAAGACAAATGCATAGACCATAATACCAAAAGGCGGACAACATAATGCACAAAAATAAGGAATATTTGGGTTTAAGGTTCATATCTTTTTCAATTTCGTGGGCCACGTTCAAGATTTCGCATCAATTGCACTTTGATTGATGGTAAATCTCCTTGAATTTCATAGCAGACCGCACTAGATATTGGGATCAAGAATATTTATGGGGTGGGTTAGGGTTAAAAAGGTTTATCTACTTGCAATTGGGGGGAAATTAGGTGTTTTCCCTCCAAAACCCAAAACGCACCATTTTGGTTAGTGCCTAGGGTTAGTGCTGCAGCAAAACGATGTCGTTTTCTGATGGTGGGGAGATGTTTTTTGCCATGTAGAATTCACGTTGACACTTAACATGTCATGCGTGCATCTCTGTCAACTTTAACTGATGACAACTAATGCAGGGACTAATGTGACTGACGTTTTGAGGTTTCAGGGATTAAGTTATCAATTTTTTAAAGTCAAATACGAATGTGATCAGTGCATATAATTTTAGCGACTAAAGTGATAGTTTACTCATAAAATAATACATGTTGTACATTTATAAGCCTTACATCCCCTCGTATTATTTGTGGTAAAATTTTAGTATAAGTATATAAAAAATAATGAAAATCTAATTATAATTAAATGATAAAAGTTATACATTAGATATATCTTTAAGTGTACATGGATAATATTGTTATTTTTTCTTTGTTACTATTATTCTTGTTGTTATATATAACTTGAATGGCCCTTGGTGCTCAACAGAAACCAACACCTTTGAATGGCATGAGTAGCACAAAAATAGTAACTTTTTACTTACCCTAGACTTTAGATTTAAAATAATGGAAAAGGAAAAGTAATTAGTATTTATACGAGTTTAACAATTTAAGTAATGTCACTTGCATGAAGGATTCTACGGTGCACCTAAAAGAGTTTTGGTGTATGGTGCACCACTCAACATGGCCTGCAGTAACAAGTTAACTGATTTCCTTTTTTTTTTTTGGGTAAAACTCCAAAACACTAGAATCCTTCATTCGTCTAGACGACAAGGGGGGTCGATCAAGGCGGATCGATATAGGGGTCTAGGGCTTGATCTGGGGGGATCGATGACAAGGGGGTCGTAGATCTTATGGTGGGTTGAGGTGGGTCTATTTTGGTGTGGGCGATGCTAGCAGGCCGCACCAGCCCTGGAACCCATCAAGCAATAGGAAGCCCAACCACCACTAACCTCTGCAGATGCAATTCGTCTCCCATGCTGTTGTCAGCCACCTTCACGTCGCCGCACCCCGTTGTCATCCACATCATCATCCTGAAAGAGTTCCACTAACTACTCTCCTGAAGGTGAACAATACACCTAGTAGTCAAAGGTGAATCAACCAGTCTTAAACTCTTAGGGCTTCAGCTCCAATGCGTAGAGTACATCACCATGGACAGCCTCGACTTCACCAATCAGCTCTTGTCAGAGATCACGGAACTCTCCTCACTGGAGCGCATCGATGCATACTTTGTATAAGCAATGCAAAGCTCCTGTGGTGAGCTCTTGCCTTGGCACCTACTTATCGCCCACCACCAAATTGGTAACCTTAACTCAGTCATGGTAAATCTTCAATGCATTCCAAAATCGGTTTCCAGTTTTAATCCTATTTATTGATTTTTTTATAAATAAATCAAGAGTTTAAAACTAATGGTGCACTGTGCACCACACACTAAATAGGTGCACCATATACCCTACTTGCATATTCTATTTAAGTTATCTATCAAGTTGTTCACGATTATGGATTTAAAAATGATTAAGTATCATTTATAAAAAAAAAAATTTGAGTATCACTATCAAGAGATGAATGGAAAATCGTTTACTTCGCTGGTAGTGATTTATAGATTGGGTTTATAAATTAGAATATTGGTCCACAGTTGGTAAAAGCAATGCAAAAAGCATAAGATTTGAAACTTCTTACAGTAGGTTATTGAAAAAAATAATAATAATACAAGTTGATTATAATCATAAATAAAATTATAAATCTAGAAATGTTGATATAAAATTTTTAAATATTTATATAAAGTATACATATATTTAATTGTTTATCTATAAAAATATTTTTGTGAAAAATAAAAATCATAAAAAAATTAATATTATCTTTCACAAAACACCAAACATAACTTTTGTGTAAATAACTTAGTAGAATCCATTTTTCTTAATAGTGTAACTTAATAGCCCGCAAGTTTTTAATGAAAATTGATATATAATTTTTTCTTCTTTTGCTTCTGATAGGAAAAAGGAACTAACTATGAAAAACAACCCCACTGGCAGGCATCATCTAACACTAGCCTACTAAGCTTTGGAGACAGGTGATTCGGGACAAGGGCGGAGCCAGGATTTTAATCCTAGGAGAGCCGAGACTAAAGACTAGATATATGCTTCTAAATATTTAAGTTAAAAAAATCTAATTATCATATAATATAAACATAAAAATAAATTCAATTCAATTCATAATCAACATGCTTTAAATTAGAAATATTCATAGTAAACACAATTCACTAAAAGAAAAATATGATTTTGCGGTGGATATTTTGTGCGGATTCAACTCTGCCGCAAATTGAGGCATATTTTGAGGCAAATTATAATCCGTCTCAATTTATGGTAGATTGTGCAGTGGATTATTCCCTACCAATTTTTTTCGGTGATACATTCACTGTGAAATCTTTTTTGTTTATAAAAAAATGTTTAATCTGCCGCAAATTATTAAACAAAATAGACATTTATTTTAAAATTTATCCTTACAAAAAAATAAAAAAAACTTTGTGACAGATTTTGCTGTAGATACAATATCTGTTGCAAATTATTAAATAGAATAAAAATTTATCCTTAAATTAAAAAAATAAAATTTTGCGGCCAATATTTCTGTTGCAAATTATTAAATAGAATAAAAAATAATCCTTAAATTTCAAAAATAAAAAATAAAAAAATTACGATGGATGATGCGACAGATTTAAAATAAAATTATTTTATTATTTAAAAAAAGATTTGCAGCAAAAATATCTGTCACAAATTTTGCGTCAATTCAAAAAAAATTGGCAAATCTAAAATGCGATCTGCTTTATAGAGCCTCATTTTTTCAGCCTTTCTCATCATTCACCGCTCCGCTCCTGCTGTCCCTTCCTCTACCTTGCCCGCTATCGCTGCCACCATCGGTGCCACTGCCTGTCGAGCACCGTACCACATCTGCAGCTCCTCTAACGCAGCTGCATCACGCTGTCGCTCCAGCCCGCCATTGTGTAGAGCTCTAACTGCACCGCTGCTGTGTCACACTTCCACCCCACCACATTGCACCGCACCACACTGTCGCTGCCACTACGTCGCGCCTCCACCATAAAGACACAACGTGGGTGCCTCCACCGCTGCAGTTTCGATGCACGCAATGCAAAGTCGTTCACTATTGATACACTTGGCTTCAATTTCTTCTTCTAATGTTTGACAATTTAAGATTTTCTTTGGGTTGCTATTTTTTCCTAAATTGTGCAAAACATGTTGAGCTTTCTTATTCAGTTAAACAAAAGACTTTCATGATTACTCTGATATTATTTTTTGTTGGAAATTTTAATTTTGATGCCAATGTGTAAATTATATTGGGTTCACAATTTGTTTTCTTGGTCTAAGTGTGTGTGTGTGTGTGTGTTTTGTTTTGTTTTTTGGGACTGATTTTTGTGTGGTCTCTAAACTCCACAATATGCTAAGTTTGCTTGTAAACCACAAAGAAAAAACATGCAAAATCTTTGGCTTGGTTTGCATCCATGATAGGATCCCTTCAGTCCATTTTTGAACATAATTAGCTTACACGAGATCAGTTGGTTGTTACTTTGTACAAAATGATGTTTATTGCCAGTGGAAAAAAAATTCCTGTTGCAACTTTGATACGCACATAAAACTGCGGTTGAAGGTGTTTTGTAGTGCTTAATTTTTTGACTGTTAATTCCAAATTAATGGCTGAATAAAATCAAGTCTCACTATATTTTTCAATGTTTTGAGGCTCTACTATCTACTTGGCATCTTCCTCAACAAAATGCATGATTTTTTTATTTCTTTTTTTAAAAAAAAATCATCGTCTGTTACTGATTCAACCTATGTTAGGTTCATTTTAATATGATATGAACTGATGACAATGACTGATTCTATTTTAGTAATCAATCTGGTATTCTAATATCTTTTCTAATATATTGTAGGAAGCAAATGGCATTTCTTTTACTGCACTGATAACTTGGTGAGGGAAATCAAAAGAGCTTTCATTTATTAGAATTTTCTGGTAAATTTCATGATCTGCATATGCATAGAACTGAACTATAGTTTTAGACTATTTTGGAACTCTTGTTTATATTATATAGTTCTTATAATTGAGTTAATATTACTTTTTTGTATATTGTTGAGATTTTAGTTTATTTTTTGTAGCATTCTTTGTTATATATTTGATGCATGGGGTAAATTGTATTGGTGAGCGAAGCCTTAGTTTCCGGTTTGAGATTCAATATTAGTGAACACATGTATTTTTTGAAGGTACTGCTCATTATATTGAATCTTGAATTGTCCAAGTTGGACAGTTTAGGAAGAAACTTTTCCTTCACTTGGCAAAAGTAATTCCTTAAATCTCATATCATATACTTGATGAAATTTTGTTGTGCAATATTTCCTTTTGTTCTTTGGGTGCACACTTGATCATGGTAGATGCCACCACTTTCTAGCCTTGCACTTAGAGACCAATGGGAAATGCTGTCAAAATTTTATCAAGTATACGAGGTGTGATTTTTGTGAGTACTATCAACCAAGTGATGAAAAAGTGTCTTCTCGAATGTGATAGGGTCATACCATGTTAAGAGAGATGAGGATTATGGAAATAATAGCTGTTTGGATTGAAATATTTATACATGTATACTTGTGTTATCCATTACACATATGTTGTGCATTTTGAATTTTGCATTTTGATTTAAGTGTAAAATTATTATTACAGAAAATAGAAGTTCTATAAAATCATAGGTGGATGTGTAATAGGACTCATTCGAGTCGTAGAAGACTTACACAAGAATTTGTATATGTAGTTGAAGAGTTTATGAATTATGTATGTCGATCTTCCCATTACTTAAGTGAAAGAATAATTAGGTATCCATGTTTGATGTATTATAGCGAGAAATTGTTGAAACCTGAGATTGTGAAACTTCACTTGTATAAAAAAGGTTTCAAACTTAGCTATTGGTATTGGACAGATCATGGAGAGGAAAAGTCAGATCCAATTAGTGTAGGTATAAACTTTGATATGAACACTGCTAATAGTCCTATATTAGAGGAGGAAGACATGGTTAATAGATATCAAAATATGATTTATGATGTAGCTAGAACAAACTTTGAGGATTTTAAGAGTTGTTTTCAACAGAGTGTTGAAGAGCCTCCACATCCAGAGGCTGAAGAGTTTTATGATCTATTAAATACTTCAAGTTAGCTATTATGGCTTAGCTGCGAAATTCATTCTGAGTTATCCTTGGCAGTTCGAATGTTAAGCCTCAAATCTAATTATAATGTAACGCATGCATGCTTTGATTCATTTATGGAGATATTAAGAGAGATTGCTTCACCAGACTCATGAATTCCTCTGAATTACTATAGAACAAAAAAATTGGTTGCTAAACTCGGGCTTGCTTCAAGAAAAATAAATTATTGTGTAAATGGTTGTATCTTATACGATGATAATGTCAGACAATGTAGGTTTTGTGGTGCTGAAAGATACGAACTTCATAAAACTAGTAATGAAAATAACAATAAAGTTCCAGTGAAAAGAGTGCATTATTTACATCTTATTCCTAAGCTCAAGAGGTTGTATTCCTTTATGAGCTCATCTACATACATGAGATGACATGCTGAAAATAATAGAAAGGAAGGGGAGATGTCTTACCTATCTGATGGTGAAGCATGGAAGCATTTTAATAGGACATATCCTGAATTTGCATTTGATCCTAGAAACGTTAGGCTTGGTTTGTGTGTCAATGGTTTCACTCCCTACAATCAATCTACTTTTCCTTATTCTTATTGGTCTGTGACAATCACTCCATATAATTTGCCTCCAGAAATGTGTATGACTGCCCCATATATGTTTTTAACATGCATTATTCCTAGCCCTAACAATCCCAAAAGCAAGATTGATGTTTATTTACAACCATTAATTGATTAACTAAAAATTTTATGGGCAGGTGTTTTAACTTATAACATGTCAAGCAAACAAAATTTTATGATGATGGTTGCATTGATGTGGACAATAAATGACTTTCATGCATATGAAATGTTGTTTGGATGGATGATTGTTGGTATATTAGCATGTCCATATTTCATAGATCAAATAAAGGCATTCACTTTGAAGAATGGGGGAAAAATTCGTGGTTTGACTACCATCGTTAATTCTTGCATGTTGATTACATGTTTAGAAGAAATAAAAATGTATTTAAGAAGAAAACTATTGTGGCTGATTTACCTCCACCAAGATTATCTAGGCATGAATTAAGTGAGATTGTTAATGCTTTTAGTAAAATAACTGAAATGCAGTCGTGCAAACAACATGGGTATGGTGTTTATCATAATTGGACTAAGCAGAGCATATTTTGGGAGTTACCATAGTGGAAGGACAATTTAATTAGGCATAATTTAGATGTCAGGCATATTGAGAAAAATATCTTTGATAACATATTCAACACTATTATGGATGTTAAGGGCAAAACAAAGGATAATGTGAAGGCAATAATGGACTTAAAAGAATATTATCAACAACAAGAATTTGAGCTCATTGATTTGCCAAATGGTAAGATCATGAAACCAAGGGCTAATTATACTTTTATAAAAGAGCAGAAGAAGATTGTTTGTGAATGGATGCAGGATTTAAAAATGCCAAATGGTTATGCTTTGAATTTGGCCAGATGTGTGGACATCAATCAATTACGATTATTTGGGATGAAGAGTCATAATTGTCGTGTGTTTATGGAGAGTTTGTTTCCAGTTGCTTTTTCTTTGTTGCCAAATCAAATTTAGAAGTCATTGACTGAATTGAGTCAATTTTTTAGAGACTTGTGCTCAACGACTTTGACAAAAAAAGACATGCTCCAAATGGAACAAAACTTTCTGGTGATTTTATGTAAATTTGAAAGGATATTTCCATTAGGTTTCTTTGATTCCATGGAACATTTACCAGTCCATTTACCTTATGAAGCAAGAGTAGGGGGGTTAGTTTAGTATAGATGGGTGTATCCATTCGAGAAGTACTTAAACAAGATAAAGAAAACAATCAAGAACAAAGCTCGGGTTGAAAGGTTCTATTTGTGAAGTTTATTTGATTCAAGAGATATATTATTTCTGCTTATTTTACTTTGAGCCTTATGTTAAGTCAATGAGAACTAGACTTGTACAAAATGATGATACAGATGAAAATATGTCAATGGAATCAACTTTGTCAATTTTTAATCAACCCGGCCGAGGTTATGGAACATTAAAAAAATAATGGCTAAATGATACTGAGATGAAATCTGTGACATTGTACATCTTACTAAATTGTGAAGAAGTTGAACTATACCTCAAGTAAGTAGCACTATTAATTTAAATTAAATTTCAAATGTATTGCTTACTAACAATCAAATCATAAACTTTTAATTTTTTCGTGTTTTTTTTCAATATTTTAAAATTCTTGAGGAACATTCAAATGAAAGAATTAATGCAGATTTTATAAAGTGATTCAGAAGTTATGTAAGTATTTAAACATTATTAAATTGGCTTTCCCAATCATTATATATGATTTAGATCATTAAATTTGACTATATTTTTTTCTAGGTTCACAATCCACAAAATATAGTGAATAATTCTTACTTGCATGAAATGGCATGGGGGCCTAGTAGATATGTGATATCTTGGCCTATGTATTTTATCAATGGATATAAATTTCACATAGATACTTAGTCAGATGTGAAGAAAATAGTCAATAGTGGCGTGTGTGTTAAAGGCTCAACTAATGGTGAAGATGAAAATGATTATTATGGAATACTAAAATATGTGGTTGAGTTAGAATATCTTGGGGAACCAAAAAAAAAGTTGTTCTTTTTAAATGTGAATGGTTTGCTCCTCTGATTAATAGAGGTACAAGAGTTCACAAAGATTATAAGATTGTTGAGGTTCAACACACTAGACGATATGAGAGGTTTGATCTTTTTATCCTTGCTTCCTCTGCGAGATAAGTGTATTATGTTCCTTATCCGAGAAAGAAAAATGATAAGGTCCAATGGTGGGTGGTAATAAAGACCAAGGCAAGAGGTCAAGTTGAAATTGAAAGTGCCCAAGAAATTGCATTCTAAGATGATACTATGACTCTTATGGATCCAATTGTTGATGTGGATCTCATTGATCACTTGCAAGACACTAATGAGGCTTTTAATGTAATTCAAGATGTTGGTTCTAGTAGACATGATGAAAATGATGAAGAAAAAAAAGTTTTAATGACGACGATGATGAAACATTTTCCAATGATGAATATGAAACAAATAGTGATGAGCACAATGTTTCCTCATAACTATGAGTATAGAATTATATTAAAATGTTGTAGTTACTAATTATACATTATTGTGTTGTGTTTAGAATTATATTTACATTATATTTTTATTATTTGTGTAGATGTCATCGTCACGAGAAGATAAGTGGAAAGGGTAGGAGAAAGAGAAGCAACCTACTCGATGTCTTAGAATCAATTTAGGGAGGCCACCTAGGGGGCAATCATTAGGATCATCTCCACCCCCAGTTACAAAATCACCCACTATTGGTTTGCATCAGGCACCATCTTCTGAGTACATTATGATACCCACACTTAGATCCCAGCCTCCATCACATACTTCCCACACACTGCATGGTACAACATATGATTCTGGGTCACCTACTATTGGCCAGTCACCAAGTACCTATGAGTCACCAGCTATCCGTGACTCTATTGTTCCTAATTCTTCTACCCAATTTGTTACCAATGGGGAAGCAACAAATGAAAGAAACAAGACATTTGTTAAGTCATATGGTGATTTTGGGTATGTGTACAAAATATTTGTTATTCATTTGTAGTTATGCGCATTCAAATTTTTTATTGAGAATATTTACATCTCCTTTTTTAAATTGTATCATAGGTTTTTGTCATCTAAACTTATTGTTGATGCCATTACCAATGTTATATGATCTAGGTATAATCAACCTTGGACATGTTGGGGAGAAATACCCAAGGATACTAGAGAAATGTGGTTTCAAGAGTTTCAAGTATGTATCATTTGTTATTTGTTTAATTATGTTTTTTTTTTGTTTTGTAATAGTACAATTTTTTTTATATTTAACATTATTTACATAATTTTTTTGAAGGGTTATGTTTAGTGGATGCCTCAACATCATAACCATATGTGGAAGGCATACAATAGTTGTAGTTCGAAGAGACTATCAAGTTTGCTAGGGCAGACACGCAACTTAAATGAAAGACCTTTTTGGATTGGAGAAGGCATATGGGAAGACCTATGTATGCACTAGGCTAGTAGCGTGCATAAGGAAAAATGTCAACAAACAAAGACGAATCTGACACTGGTGGGTGCTTGTACACTAGTGGTTGCATTTCTACAGGCACCCATGCGCAGAAATTGATAACTGTCATTGTCAGTTGTTTAGCAATATGTTTTATTATTTTGTTATTAACTTACTTTTTCATTATTACAGGCATCCATGCACAGAAATCGGTAACTGTCATTGTCAGTTGTTTAGCAATATATTTTATTATTTTGTTATTAACTTATTTTCTCATTATTTTCGCTATTATTGCAGTGGTAGAGAGCTTATAGTTGATGAGACCTTTCATCAAGTACATTTGAAGAAAGCAGACCATACTGAATGACTTTCTAAAAAAGCTAAGAATACATATGTTAGTATTTCTTTTGAATTTATAAAATTTAATATTATCTCATTTTATAACAACGGTCATAAGATATTTTTTATTTCCATATTTAGGGGGAATTCAAAGTTAAAGAATCTGAACAATCTTCTCTGTGCTCAAATGAAGAAGGGGCATCTGGTACACAAATGACCAGTTGAGAGTTTTGGATTAAAACTATTAGCGGGAAAAAGAAGGGTCATGTTTATGGCCTTGGTTCACAAGAATATATCTATGACCATGGAGAGTCATCCTCCTCAAGGCTTGGATCAAGTCAAGTTCCTGAGCACGTTATTAATCAAATTAAGTAATAGCTGCAACATTTTTGATTAATTGATTTTTTATATTTTGATTAATCAACTTACTGGATATAGTCAATCTTTTCCTTTTTTGTATTTTTGGTTAATTATTTTTTATCACATAAAAGAAAAACTTATTGCAGGTTTTGTGGGTTTGGAGATGAGTTGTGGAATGAATTGATGAATTTGTATTTACATATATTAATCAGGTTAAGGAACAGTTGCAGCTGGAGATTCAATAGTGAATGGAGTAGCAGAGCCAACAACATGACCAACAACATGAGGCAGAGTGGAAAATATGATTTCGAATGATACTAGCGTCAACATAATAAATGAATTGGTAATTTGTTGAAATCATATTTAACAGCCACTGGCACTTAGCCAAGCCAGTAACAACCACTATTAGAAGAAGACAATGAAGATACTGAAGATGATCATGAAGATGATAGTGATGATGAGGATATGGATTGAAATTGATTTTTGAGTGTTATATGGATTCTTATATTTCTTTTAAACTTTTCTATAGATCAGGTTGTATTTGAACAAATTTTGTTTAAGTAATATAATTTGTTATGTTTGTTTTATGGATCGGTTAAATGCATTGACAGAAAGATTTGAATGTGTAAAAACTATTTATGGATTTTAGATGCACTGTGGTTTTTTAACATTTATTTTAAATATTTTATTTAATCCAAAAATTTTGTGATGAAAACTCAGGTAGAAATTAGTGGTGAAAATTTATCGCTAATTTGTAGTGAAAAAATCCACTGCTAATTTGTGATGGATTTTATCAGCCTCTAATTTCTGGATGAAAAATCCGTCGGTAATTTGCGGCAGAAAAATCCTCCACAAATTAGCAGTGGATAAAATCCACCGGTAATTTGTGGTGGAAAAATCTACCACAACATCGCAACTCCGGCACCGGCTGTCGGCGTATAGCTAGAGAGATTTGTGGTGGCTTTGCGACAGATATAGTCACCACAAAATTTGTAATGACTATTTTTGCAGTGGTCACGAATCCACCACAGAAATTTGTGATGAATTTTACAGATTTTACCCATTTTACGGTGGATTCATCCTTCTCAAATTTTAAGTTTTTTTGCAATGATTAAATATAAGTCAACCTTAAATACATACATTCAATTTTTAAGCTGTGCTCGACGCTATTTCATAGAATAAAAGTCATCTATTATTGCATTTATGGTGAATTTTTCAGCAAGCTCATTTTCAATGTAAACAATCATGTAATCTGTGATAAAATCATTTTCTATCTTGTTCTGCAGCCTTGTTTTAATAATTTTTATAGTTTAAAAGGCACACTCAGTAGTTGCTATTGATACAGGAAGAGTCAAAACAAGTTGATGGAATCTATTAACCAAAGGATAAGCATTTGATTTTTCAATTTCCACTAATCTTTGACACAAGCTAGCAATAGTAGACAAATTCTGAAAATTTGGATGTTTAAAGACATCAAGCTCATAATGTTGCAATTCACATTTCAACTGAATCTTTTCTTGCTCAGAAAAATCTGAAGGGTAAAACTTCTCAACAAGTTTACATATGTCACCAATATTAAATGACTTGTAACCATCTTTAGGATCTAAAGTTGTACTCAATATGATAACCTCTGTCGCTTGTTCACTAAATCTACTATTAAGTTCTTTCAATTGATAATCTACTACAGTTGTAAATATATCCACACGATAGTAATGCTCAACTGTCACATTATCCTTTCGAACGATGAGATCGAATTATGTTAGAGAAAGAAGCACTCATATCAAGAAGTTGAATAGCTTGACTTTTATCAAAGGAATTAACTCTCTCTAAAAGACTATCCTAACCACAATCTCTTAACCTCTGAATCATTGATTTTGTGCTAGATACTAAATGCATAGCATTTAAAATATCTTGATATTTTTGTTGCAAAGCTTGACAAAGCTTATTAGTAATTCTCATAATCTCTTTCATCATGTGTAAAATGAATATAAATTCAAATGACATCAATGACTTAAGAGCATAAGTGGCATCACCTCATTGAGAGAATGTAGAGCTTTCAACAACTAAATCTTTAAGAACTGATGCAGTTGCACTAAACATACATAAAAGGCTACATATTGAATTAAAATGAGAACTCCATCTCGTATCTCCAGGTCTTTGCAATGTGCTAATTAGATTCATTCTCTTTCATGTCTCAATTTCATCATTTACAACCAATTGAGAAATTTCATTTGCATAAGTAGCTTATAGTTTATCATTACGTTTAGAAGAAGAACACACCACATTGATAATAAAATTCAGATTTTGAAAGAATGCATGAACATTAGTTGCTTCTCTAGCTGCAGCAATAAGAGCCCATTGTAATTGGTGAGCTAAGCATTGGACATAATATGCATAAGGACATTCTTGAGGAAATAAAGCTTGTAAACCATTCCACTCTCCTCTCATATTACTTGCTCCATCATATCCTTGACCCCACACATTTTGAATGTTGATATTATGAAGAGACAATATTGAACATATCTCCTGTTTAAGAGTTATTGCAATGGTATCTATAACATGTGCTACATCCAAAAAATGCTCTTTTACAAGTCCATGCTTATCAACAAATCTAACAACGAGTGTCATTTGTTCTATTTTATATTCAACTCGAGCTTCATCAATAATCAAACAAAATTTCGCATCACCAATCTCATTGCAAATTTTATCTTGCACCTTTCTAGCAAAGATATGTAAAATTTCCTTTTGAATAATAGGAGATGTGTACCTTGCATTTTGATGGGCATTCTCCAAAACAACTTCATTCACTTTTTCATTGTAAGAAGCCAAGAGCTTAATCATCTCAAGAAAATTACCACGATTTTTTAAGTCCAAGCTTTCATCATGACCTCTAAAAGCACAAGCTTGAAAAGTTAACCATTTAACAACATCTATAGAGGCTTTAAGACGTAATCTGTTACTCAAAAATTATTGTGAAGTCTGTTTATATAACACTCTTTCAATGTAACATGACTGATTCTTCAAATCTTCATAACATCTAATAGCAATATTGTGAACTGAATTAAGACTTTTTCCTACATGAGATAAAAATGCATATTCTTTTTCATTGTTCACTTTTCTCCAATTTCTAAACCCTTTTGAAGTGAATGAACTTGCTTTTTTAGAAAATAAATAGCATGGAAGACAAAAGGCAACATCTTCTTTAGGTGAGTATTCTAACCAAGAAAAAACTTTAAACCAATGAATTTGAAATCGACGAGGATGATCTTCTGGACCAGAAAGTGGATACACATCCACAATAAATTGATATGGCCCAAACTTAATATAAGCCCTACGAATTTTATCTTGTTGATTAATAGGATATTCCCAAATTTTTGAACGCTTTCTAGGATCACGTATCAAAGTGTCAATATTAATTTTTTCTTGTTCAGTTCTCATAACTTTGGCAGGAGGTAGCACCATAGCAGGCACTATTATAGGTTGCTCAACAACATTTTCAACATTCATCTCTAAATATATATTTGGCCCACTAGATTGTGCATTATCATTATTCCTCTCCTTCTTTTGAAAAATGAATCAATTGTTTTCTTCTTAAACATCTTTCAACCTAAAAAATGCATATATATATATAAAGTGAGCTATAATCTATTTACAATTTAATGTATTTTAAATACTCTAAACCAATTACAATATAAATATTAGTTAACAAACTGAACAAAGAAAACTAAATAATGTACGTGATGTAAAAGCTTTCTATTTTTCTAATTTTGTAAATCTATAAAAACAAACAAGAGAAAAAAAAGTATTAAGAGAATAAATTAAGAAAAGACTTGCAGTAAAAAAATAAAAAGTAATCCAATAATATTGTGCAATGTAAACTATCCTTGTGGTGTTGGATTTGAGGTCTTGTGTTGTGCGTGTGATATTATTCAGTTCGGTACATGTTCTTTTTCTCTGCCTGTTAAAATGTTAAAATGAAAAAGGGAAAAGCAAAAGTGATAAGAGAAGGAGAGATTGAAAAGATTAAAATGTGAAAAAGAGAAAATTGATAAACTTCTTGAAGAAGTCTCTCTCCATGTTTTTTTTTACTTTTAACTTTTTTTTTAATATTATTTTATTTTTGCTACAAAAGGTGAGAAACTTCTTGAAGAAATCTCTCAATGTCTATCTCCATGCTTTTTGGACTTTTAAAAGTTTTTATTTTTAATATTATTTTATTCTTATTTGTGTGGCTTTTTTATCTTTTGCACTTATTACTTATTTTATAATATATAAAATTGAGATACAACATTCATATTTTTTGTTACAAGAATCACAAAAAAATCATGTATAAGTAAAAGAAATATTACAGGTTGGGGGGACCGTGGTTTATACACATCCCACCACCCTTCCGCCTCTGAATTTTAGGATACATAGTTGTGAGTGTGATGTGGGTCCTCTCTTTGCAAGATAATCTGCACGCCTATTTCCTTCGCGTGTTAGCCATGGCAACCATTACCCAAGAGGGGGGTGAATTGGGTAATGACAAGTTTTAATGCAACTTTAACAAATTATGCATTTTGATATTTTCAATTAATACATGCAGCGGAATAAGTCTAATAAATGCACAACTATTGAGGATTACTCAAATACAACTTGGGATATATGATGAATCAAGTGAATAGGCTAGATATCAAGTTGTAATAATCAAAACATCAAGATATGCAATAGATAAATATATTTCACCAAATACTAAATTTAAAGAGTATAGGGAAGAGAGAATCAAACTCAAGAATTTATCCTGGTTCAGCCACCAACCACTTGTGACCTACATCCAGTCCCCAAGCTTAACTTGAGATTTTCTTCACTATCTCCTAGACTTTACGGGTGCTAGGAAAACCTTTGTACATACAAGAGCACTCCTCACACCTTGGGATACCTCACCCTTGTGCTAGAGCCTCCAATTCTTCAAGCTTCACGGGTGCTTGATGACCTTTACAAATTTGAGCACTCAACACACCTTGGGATACCTCACCCTTTATGTTTGAGCCTCTATTTCCAAGGGATACCTCACCCTTACAATTTTGAGGGATACCTCACCCTCTCTTTTACTATTTATACAAAGATAGAATTGATAGAAACTCTCTCAAGAGTGGATGATACAAATTGAAGCATTATGAGTATAAAGGATTTACACACTTATAGCTCAAAACAGATTTTTAGAGAAATAAAGAGTGAAAAATGAATTTAATGCTCAAGAGTAATTTTCATATTGTTCTCCAACATTTCTATGATGCCCAAACACTTATATTTATAGCCCAAATAAATTTAGAGCCGTTGGGTAAAGTGTGAAAGTGATTAATTAAGAAAACTAGCCGTTTTATGACCGTTTGGAGCGTTTCTGGTTTTATCATAACCGGTTAGGACATTGTCCTAATCGGTTAGGCCTTTTAGAAAAAAACCTTCTGACTTATCAAATAACCGGTTAGGCATTTGGCCTAATCGGTTAGGCCACCTTAAAAAAGCTTTTCACGTTCATTTTGTAGTCATACTAACCGGTTAGGCAAATGGCCTAATCGGTTAGGCCATTTTAATAGCCTAATTGAATTTCACTCAAAAACATGTGCTAACCGGTTAGGAAAACTTCCTAATCGGTTAGGAAGCCTTTTAAAACATGAAAAATCCTTCTTTTTATCATCCTAATCGGTTAGGCTTATTGCCTAATCGGTTAGGCCATTCTGGAACGTAAAAATGGCTCCTGACAGTGTCAATAATCGGTTAGGGAAAGTCCCTAATCGGTTAGGACACTCTGGTTTTGAAAACCAACTTTAAATGGTCATAACTTCTTCGTTTCTTATCCGTTTTAAGCAAATGACCAGTCATTGGAAAGATCTTTGAGTCTATTTTCAGATGAGATAAGTTTCAAAGCAAAACTCAAAGTATTTTGAAAGATATGATTAAAAGAGTAACTAAAGGTCAGTTTTGCAAAACACAAACTTAGCTATTTTTCATAGAAATGAACTACCACCATGACTAACTTTCCAAAAACACTTTGTTGGGCATTTAAACTTTTTAGAAAACACTTTTTAAAGATGTTAAAACATGTTTTGAGCTTAGTGTGATTCCCATTTACCTTTACACAAGATCTAAGTCCTATAAGCTATTCTTGAAGATGTTGGACTTGATCTTTGCACTTTCAATCCTTGATGTAATCTAAGCTTCCAGAAAATTCTTCTCTTCATGTCTTGCACAAGTTTGGAACATTTTTATTATTTTCATCCTTCTTGAGTTGAGCATAGTTGTGATCTTTTTACTTTTTTGTTGTAATGCTCACTCTTGGTACTTGGACTTATCCTACAAAATATTGCTCGCTTAACCAAACATAGTTAGTCCAAATTCATAACTCAATATCTTCATATGCATGATTCATAAATATGTAACTCTAGTTAGTCTAACATGCATACAAGACTTTTATAGACATATCCAATATTAATTCATTTATGACTCATATAAAATATTATTGGAAATGTTATATGATGAATGTTACATATATCTCATTGCATGATGATTAAGTGTAATATAACTAGATAAAGTACATAATCATGCATGATATAATATATCACATTAAGTACATCTATGTAACATGATCAATATTCTTTTGTGATGCATTTGTCATCTATAAAGTACATCTATCAAGTATAAGCATCATTCTTTTTGTCTTGTATTTGTCATAATCAAAACTTAATATATTAATTCATTTGGGGCAAGCTTATTTCCACATTCTCCCCCTTTTTGATGATGACAAATCACCAAAGAAAAATATGTTGGACAAAATAGAATAATAGATATTCATGTAAGTATATCAAACAATTAAGCACAAGAACATATTTTTCTTTTCAATTTTCTCTCCCCCTATTTGACATCAACAAAAAGGCTTAGGAAGAAAAGATAATGATTTTCTCTCCCCTTATAGATAAAACTCAAGTTGTCAAATAGATGAAACAAACATGCTTTCAAGATATAAAAGATTATTCATGCAATACTTGTCACATTTTGGTACATCAACATTTAGCATATAATAACAATAAGCTTAAGAAATTATGTCTAGAATATAATATATTGCATACCACATGATAAATAAGTGCCACTTGATATCACTTGTTAGAAATTACAAAATATCCATGTAAGAGTATGGAATTTAGGTTTTCAAATGAAAGATTATATACCTTGCCACATATGAAACATTTCTCAATGAAAGAATCAAAAGATATGAAATTTAAGAATATATACCTTCTTTCATTGATAGAGGGAAAAAGAACAAGAGATGATCAAGAAATATAACATGTTAGCCAAGAGATATACCACTTGTTAACTTAGTGTTAGCTATAGGATATGAGCAATAATTTAATAAATAGGCTCCCCCTCAAAATATGCATATTATCAAGAAATAAAACATAATAATTCAACATAGTCATGCATATATTTATAGTCAACAAGAATATGAAAAAAAGATATGTAAGATAAGTAAGATAAGCTCCCCCTTATTGAAGCACAACATAGATAAAGGAAAACATGTATGCCAATACTATGTAAGCACATTACTATAAAGAAAAGTAAGGCAAAGATACATATTCTCCATCCATCAATCAAAAATCATTTTTAAGACTTCTCCCCCTTTCAAAAAGAATTTTACAATAGCACATTATATATTCAAAAGCATTTTAGAAGGGCAGATAAGTTTTATTAAAAACCACATATTCCATGAAATTGATCAAACTTAAGTCAAATGAACATTTGAAAGTATATCTCCTCTCTTTTTCATTGAACAAAAGCCTTGAAAAGATAAAACACTTTTGAAGAACAAGACTTATCTTTTGAAGTATAAAGATTGATCTCTATAGAACATTTCAAAAGATTTATTTGAAAAATTTTCTTAAATACTCTCTCAAGATTTAATAAACATTTCAAAGCAATGAAGAGAGTACTACATTTATAGCACAAATCCGATGATTTCCAAATTTTCAAGACAATTAGGAGATGATAATACTTTCAAGGTGTTAAGACAAGTTCAAAGGATTCTCAAAGATATGGAACTTGAAAAGCTTCTTTCAAATATGAAAAGAGATTTTTCTTAAGAAAAAAATATTTAGTCAAACCATAAACTCTTTTCGAAACAAGTGTATGATTCTCATAAGTATTATACAACTAAGAAACCATAGATCAAGAGAATCATAGATATTAAACATTCATCATGATGAAATATGCTATATGTATAGAACTAATGTCATCCACCCCATATGCAATGACAAAACTAGCAATTTAATGTCCAATTAGGTACTTTGTCAACGCTAAGCATACTTCTCATGTAAGGAAAGCATCTAATCTTTTAAGATCAATTTATCAACAAGTATCACATAATTCATAACATATAAAAACACCACAATAGTTTAGGGATAGAGATACTTATTGAGAGAGTGATGCTCTTTAGAATGTTCTTCGTTTATTGGTCCTTTGAGTTTGTACTTTCATCCATTGAGTATTCCATTTCATTACACTTGAAGAAAGTCTCCTCATGTCCCTTTTCATCCAACTCTTGTCATTTATCCACATATGCTTGACCCTTTGATATTTGATGGCTATACTTGAAGCACATAGAGACATTTGCAAAGCTAACTCTAAAAGTTCTCTAAAATATAGGTTAGCATCAAATATCATTTAATCTCATTTATAAGCATAAATTAGGTTGATATATAATGTAAAACATGTATCACATTATCAACCATGCAATGTTAGCTCTAATAAGAATAAAGGAAGAACATATGCACTTGAATCCAAAAATATAATTTAAGCATTTTCAAAGCAAGATTCAAGTTTATCAAGAAAAGCTTGATCATCATCAAAATATAAATAAACAATTTGGAGCAAACAATGATCATGCAAGACATGTAGTATCAAGTATAGAATTCTAGTATGCACACATGCTAATCAAGAACAAAAAGAATTCCGTTATTGTAATGCAAGAAATGAAAAACCATGGAATTATAATCTTTAAAACCATTTATGATTCATTTCAACATATATTTCAATGTAAGAATAATTGGAATTTAAAGGCATGTTCAAGACACAAATGATGTTGAGTGAGTGGGTGCTTGATATGTGAAGGAGGTCATGGTAGGGAGTCTTTTTTGATGACCAATAACCGGTTAGTGAAGTGTGGTAACCGGTTAGGGCTATTGGAGTTAGCCACTGTGTTCTCCAATAACCGATTAGGAAGGTTGGCTAACCGATTATTGTGCAAATTCAGAACGCACAAGATGAAATCCAGAAACAGGGTAACCGGTTAGGATTGTTTGCTAACCGGTTAGGCTAGTCGATTTGTAGGTTACGGTTTAAGCTAACCGATTAGGGGCAAATGGCTAACCGGTTATTTTGCTGGACAGAGGGCACGAAATTGTTTCTAAACACAGGGTAACCGGTTAGGGGCTTGGCCTAACCGATTATTTTGGCTTGACAGAGACACCATTAATGTACCAGAAATTTTCAAAAGCCAAAACCAAATTGTTCCCTTCTTGGATTGATTGTTTCACTTCTATGGTTATTGAACTTTCATGAAAACATCACTTAAACAAACCAAATCATGCCTCCTTGAAGATCATTCTTTAGATTAGCTTTATTTTTCATTTACTCAAACCATAAATACAACTCAACATGACAAGTTATGCAAAAAAATATTTTTAGCAGGAGTTAGATACATGATTTATTCAATATGCCAAGATCAAGGATATTTTCATCAAATATGTTATTTCAAGCAAGAATCAAACTAATCTAGCATATGTAAAGATGTGTTCAAGAAATTAAGCTAGAGAAGCATAAATCAAGTCTCCATTTTACCAAAGGTTGCAAGTCCAAGCTTTTTGGAGTTAAGGAAGAGAGCTCATAATATTTTTCTGGCCTTGTGCTTGTAGTCGCCAAATTTTATGATACCAAAGTTAATTTTTGACCTTCAAGCATACCTACAACACACTTCAATTTTTGGCTTTTGGTACCCAAATTTTCTTGGCTCCTTGTGTGTTAGTTTTTTTGAATATTAATCCATTGTGCTCTCATAATGAGTAATTTTTCTATAGTATATAAATTGAGCACAACAAAACAAATACTCAATTACCAAAACTAAGCTTACTTTCATAATATATAGACAATTTAAATCATAGTAAGCATACCTAGGAATTGTAGAACCTCATGTACCATGATATATAACAAATTAATGAGCTATGATACAATAAGAATTAATATAATCATGTGCTAAACAAAATATTCATATTTTACCAAGTGCACATAATTCTATCATTTACCTAGGGCCTATAAGGAATATACCTCAAATTCATTGAATTTACAAGTGAATGTGCATAAGAGGTAGAAACGTTTGATACCTTGGCCTTGGTAATCAAGGAAACTCTTTTCCTCACCCATTGCTTCTCTTTTGGTGTTTTGAACTTTGCAAGTTCCACATTTTGTACATGAGAAGCTTTGGTTGAAGTCATTTTCCTTCTTTGATCAAAACTTCTACCAATGGGTTTTGGAAGTATTCCCTTTGATGATTCATTTTTCATTTGACCAATTTGTCCATCCTTTTGAGAAGTTTTCTGCATAATTGAAACACTAGGAGGACTTTTTGGTACCCATTTCATATTGGGTCCTTCAATGTTAGTACTAGAACCTTTAAGACCTTTAGGAACCCATACCATATTATTTCTCATATAAGAATTTCTTCTATAATTGCATAAATGAGAAATATGTCCTAGATGACCACAAAAATTACAAACAATTGAATTCAATGGTGGTTTGGTCCTTTGAAGTTCATCTTTGGAAAACTTAAGCCTTTTGTTGTTAACATATTCTATGTTATTTTTGTCACAAGCTTTACATGGTTTTCCATGTGAAATAACATCAATTGCATTCTTATTAACACACATGGATTGTAAGCAAATAGAATCATTAGCTTTGACAAATTCAAAAGATAAGTCTTCAACTTGATTTTCTAAATCAATGCATTTTTCACAAGAAGTTGAGGTTTCATATTTCAAAGGCATTTCCTCATCAAGAAAAGCATATTCATTTTTCAAAGTCTCAATTTCAATTTCAATAGAGGAAATGTTTTCCAAATAAGATGAATTTTTCTTTTCTAAATTCAACAAGCCATCATACAATTCATCATATCCACATTGTAGTTCATCATACGAAGGACTATAATCTAGTTTAGCATTATTTACCTCAAAGTCCTTTTTAAGGGAATCACCATCTTCCTCATTGTTGTCCATCCAAGATTCAAGAACATCTTCTTGAGGACATTTTTCAATATTGTCTTCCTTTAGAGACTTTTGCTCTTCTTGCTCTCCATATACAACTTTTTGCAAGAAATCATTGTTAGCAAGATAAAAATCATCAAGAGCATCCCATATATCTTTAGCACTAGAGCAACTCTTAATTTTAGCATAAGCATCATCATTTAAACCACTTCTCAAGATTTGCATTGCTCTAATGTTCAAGGAAAAGCATTTCTTATCATAGGCATTCCAAGTCTGTTTTGATTTGTAAGTAAATCCATCAAGCATAACATCCCACAAATCAAGATCAATAGATTGCATATAAATCTCCATTCTAGCTTTCCAATAAATGAAATTCACACCATCAAAGAATGGTGGTTTATTAATTTCAAAACCATTCATTTTGAAAAGCTTTTAATGGTTGCCAAACAAACAAGGATCTTTAACTTCAAGCTGTTAAGCTTTTACTAGAGCACGAAGCTCTGATACCACTTGTTAGCCATGGCAACCATTACCCAAGAGGGGGGGTGAATTGGGTAATGACAAGTTTTAATGCAACTTTAACAAATTATGCATTTTGATATTTTTAATTAATACATGCAGCGGAATAAGTCTAATAAATGCACAACTATTGAGGATTACTTAAATACAACTTGGGATATATGATGAATCAAGTGAATAGGCTAGATATCAAGTTGTAATAATCAAAACATCAAGATATGCAATAGATAAATATATTTCACCAAATACTAAATTTAAAGAGTGTAGGGAAGAGAGAATCAAACTCAAGAATTTATCCTGGTTCAGCCACCAACCACTTGTGGCCTACATCCAGTCCCCAAGCTTAACTTGAGATTTTCTTCACTATCTCCTAGACTTTACGAGTGCTAGGAAAACCTTTGTACATACAAGAGCACTCCTCACACATTGGGATACCTCACCCTTGTGCTAGAGCCTCCAATTCTTCAAGCTTCACGGGTGCTTGATGACCTTTACAAATTTGAGCACTCAACACACCTTGGGATACCTCACCCTTTGTGTTTGAGCCTCTATTTCCAAGGGATACCTCACCCTTACAATTTTGAGGGATACCTCACCATCTCTTTTATAATTTATACAAAGATAGAATTGATAGAAACTCTCTCAAGAGTGGATGATACAAATTGAAGCACTATGAATATAAAGGATTTACACACTTATAGCTCAAAACAGATTTTTAGAGAAATAAAGAGTGAAAAATGAATTTAATGCTCAAGAGTAATTTTCATATTGTTCTCCAACATTTCTATGATGCCCAAACACTTATATTTATAGCCCAAATAAATTTAGAGCCATTGGGTAAAGTGTGAAAGTGATTAATTAAGAAAACTAGCCGTTTTATGATCGTTTGGAGCGTTTCTGGTTTTATCATAACCGGTTAGGACATTGTCCTAATCGGTTAGGCCTTTTAGAAAAAAACCTTCTGACTTATCAAATAACCGGTTAGGCATTTGGCCTAATCGGTTAGGCCACCTTAAAAAAGCTTTTCACGTTCATTTTGTAGTCATACTAACCGGTTAGGCAAATGGCCTAATCGGTTAGGCCATTTTAATAGCCTAATTGAATTTCACTCAAAAACATGTGCTAACCGGTTAGGAAAACTTCCTAATCGGTTAGGAAGCCTTTTAAAAGATAAAAAATCCTTCTTTTTATCATCCTAATCGGTTAGGCTTATTGCCTAATCGGTTAGGCCATTCTGGAACGTAAAAATGGCTCCTGACAGTGTCAATAATCGGTTAGGGAAAGTCCCTAATCGGTTAGGATACTCTGGTTTTGAAAACCAACTTTAAATGGTCATAACTTCTTCGTTTCTTATCCGTTTTAAGCAAACGACCAGTCATTGGAAAGATCTTTGAGTCTATTTTCAGATGAGATAAGTTTCAAAGCAAAACTCAAAGTATTTTGAAAGATATGATTAAAAGAGTAACTAAAGGTCAGTTTTACAAAACACAAACTTAGCTATTTTTCATAGAAATGAACTACCACCATGACTAACTTTCCAAAAATACTTTGTTGGGCATTTAAACTTTTTAGAAAACACTTTTTAAAGATGTTAAAACATGTTTTGAGTTTAGTGTGATTCCCATTTACCTTTACACAAGATCTAAGTCCTATAAGCTATTCTTGAAGATGTTGGACTTGATCTTTGCACTTTCAATCATTGATGTAATCTAAGCTTCCAGAAAATTCTTCTCTTCATGTCTTGCACAAGCTTGGAACATCTTTATTATTTTCATCCTTCTTGAGTTGAGCATAGTTGTGATCTTTTTACTTTCTTGTTATAATGCTCACTCTTGGTACTTGGACTTATCCTACAAAATATTGCTCGCTTAACCAAACATAGTTAGTCCAAATTCATAACTCAATATCTTCATATGCATGATTCATAAATGTATAAATCTAGTTAGTCTAACATGCATACAAGACTTTTATAGACATATCCAATATTAATTCATTTATGACTCATATAAAATATTATTGGAAATGTTATATGATGAATGTTACATATATCTCATTGCATGATGATTAAGTGTAATATAACTAGATAAAGTACATAATCATGCATGATATAATATATCACATTAAGTACATCTATGTAACATGATCAATATTCTTTTGTGATGCATTTGCCATCTATAAAGTACATCTATCAAGCATAAGCATCATTCTTTTTGTCTTGTATTTGTCATCATCAAAACTTAATATATTAATTCATTTAGGGCAAGCTTATTTCCACATCGCGAACATGTTGAAGAGTAACCTCCCATTCCCTATTAAGCAAAACATGGATATATGCAATAATGTTCCCATAAAGATGTATTGCGTCTGGATCAACTTATTTAAACTTATTTATTACAATAAATACTTACGAAGCTTTTTGTCTTGTTTAAATTAAAAAAATAAAATTCATATAATTTTTTTTATACATTATATAGATTGTTTTGAGCTTATTTTAGTAACCTATAAATTAAAGATATGAAAATAAGTTTTTGTAAAAGTAAAAAATAGGGTCAAATGCACTTAATCTCCCTAATTTATTAGTGTCATTGTATTTTGTACCTAGGAGTGGAAATAGGCCAAGTTGCCCGTCAGGGGCCTATGGCCTGGCCTGCCTGAGGCCTGGCCTGACCTAGTCTGTTTACTAAACAAGTTAGGCCAATGCTTTTTTAAAAATCTGTTTAACTAAAAAGGTCAGGTCTCAGGCCATCTAATAAGCCTTTTAAGTTTGATAAAAATGGCTGACCTATTTAATTGTATATAATATAATATATATTATTATAATAATTATAATTATAATTATAATTATTAATTTATTATAATATATTAATATATTTTTAATAAAAATAAAAGTCAATAATTAAAACTTAAGTTAGTAAGTTAGAATAGAAATAATATATTTATTGATATATTTAATGTAATATATTTATTAGAACGAAAATAATAAGTTAGCACTCACTCCTTACTTTATAGATGCTCACTACTTTCTTACTCTGATCTTTGATCGATGTGGGACTTGAAAGATTAGAGTAAGAAAGTGAGCAACTTAGTATATCTCAAAGTCCCACATCGACCAAAGATTAGAGTAAAAAAGTAGTGAACATCTATAACACTCACCCCTTACTTTAATAGATATTAATTATTTTCTTACTCTGATCTTTGGTCGATGTGAGACTTGAAAGACTAGAGTAAGAAAGTGAGCAACTTGATATATCTCCAAGTCCCACATCGACCAAAAACTAGAGTAAGAAAGTAGTGAGCATTTATAAAATTAGAAGATGAGTGTTAAATTATAATAAAGGCCTATTGGTTTTGAGTAGGCCCATTGTTTTATTTTAAGGCTTAGGTCTGTTAGCTTATGTAAAGGCATATTGACTTATTTAAAGGTAGGTCTGTTAGCCTATGTAAGACATGTTGACCTATTTAAAGGTAAGTATGTTAATCTATATAAAGGCCTATTGGCCTATTTAAAAGTATGTCTGTTAGCCTATTTAAATGTCTCATTACAAAGTAGGCCTTTAAATAGGCTTTCAGGCCAGGTTAGACTTTTAACAAGGTTAGGCCAGACCTTAAAAATCGGCCTATTATAGGCTCATAGGCTAGGCTCAGGCCTTATAATTAGGATACAGGCCAGGTCTGCTTAAGGCAAAGCCTGGTCTGACCTGACCTATTTCTACCCTTATAATTGTACCCTCAATTATATAATTAAGTACATTGCATTCTAATTTAATATTATTCATAGCAATCCTCACCCTTTTATTAAAATTAAATATATTTTAAGAATAATGAGCACAAATAATCAACAACACCCGTATTTTACTTTCATCCTTCTCCCCTGTTCTCTCTTATCACAAAATTGCTAATCAATTGCAACTGCATTACCATTGTTAATTTCTAATTCTAAATTTAATGTAGGTGGTAGCATGGTAAACGTATCTCTCCTTATTATAAGCATTTTGCTTCAAATCTGACGTCGATCTAAAATCTCAAATACACACATCATTGTACAAAAATCTTATTCTTTCAAAGGCCAGTAATTTTTATTTCTTGTAAAATGAAATTTAAGCTAAATTTGAGAGAAGGCCTAGGAGGAATTTGAAATGGAGCATCTGACTATAGCTATAGGGATTAGCTTCTCAATTACTATTTGAAGATGACAATGACGATGAGAATGATGTGTCTTGCATTGGATTAGAGCCTTTGTTATTCTCCTATTTTTGGCATACATAAGGCACTCAAAATGCTCTCTTTTGGCCATAATCAAAATTAAGGGGGTCTATTGCATTTTGAAACCAACTCAACCCCATAAAATAGGTGGTGAATTAAGTTTTTTTTAAACCCTTTTTGTTTGTTGAGAATTTTGAGATTTCATGTGTACATTGCGAAGAATTTGTAGAAGTTTTTTTTACAAGTTTGCTTATACTGCAGAGGAAGAGTTAGTTACGGTGGAGTGAAATAGCCATTGTCATACACTAACTCTGCTAATGGAAAAAAATAAATGACAAAGTCACATAAAGAAAATTAAAAATAATAGCCTAAGAATAAGAGGGCTAAGTCAAGAGAGAAAATTTAATTAACTAAACATGCAAAGATAAAGAAAATTAATTAAGCAGGAAGCATCAATTGTTTATATATGGGTTAGGAAAGAACTCGATGCTACTTTTTGAATTTTGGGATCTCCTTTACTTGCATCGACACAGGTAAGCTCTGAGCTTGGTTATGCTTCTACCAGAAACAATGCTACTAAATAGTAAGGAATGAGGTTGTTCTGATGTAGAACCAGAGGATGTCTGAGAAGACACGTATACCCCAACAATTCAGGGGGGTTGGGTACCTACAATAGGACTCCAACGCTCAAGTCAGCGAAGGCACAAGAGAGGTTTACATCATAAGATTACAGATATCTCAGTTAAAATAACTTAGCCTGATACTTATAGAGCATGTGTAGGGTTCCTTTGTGATCTGTGTGAGGTACAAGTACGTTGAGATCATGGCCTGATGGGGGTGCCTCCATCCCACGATCATTCAGGAAGAGCCCTGACGGAAGGTGCCTCACTCCCACGATCATCCAGGCAGATCTCTAAAGTTTCGGGATGTCACGTTAGTAGCTAACTGCTGTTGCAGGCAGTTATGGTCCCCACACCTTAAAGGCCATGATTGGCAGTTGTCAGGATATGCGCTGACCTAAGGAGTGTTGTTATGGCCCACGACTGAAGCCCGAGGTCGGATGGCCTAATCGGGGTGCTTATGCCGGAGTCGGGGGGCACGCATGCCGGGTTGTTCTTATCGGACTGGATCTCGGATCACAGTCCATAGCAGTTGTCCCCAGCTTGGCGCTTAAGTTGAAAATTTAAGTGTCAAGATGCCGAACCTTGGACGGGATCCGTTCGGACCAGTATCCATTGTTGGGGAGTACCTCCAGGGTTGGCATGTACCACTATCCTGTCATCCGAGGTGTGTCCTTTTGCCCCCATGCATGATATTGTAGGGTTTTTTTTTCTTCATACACCTGGCTAGAAAGTGCCGAGTCCTTTTGGAAAATAGTTATTTTGACTTTATTGGGAATTAACAATCTTTTAAAAGAGACATCAATACCATGACGTTTCCCAGCTGCATGCTTCCCCAATCGGGGACGAGGAGCATTAAAGTGCTGCTTGCCTTGCGTGATCGGTACGCTTTCATTGGATCCAATCAGAATACTCCATTTCCTCTATAAATAGAGAATGTTTGCATTGAAGTTGGCACTCCTTCCATTGCATTTTTCTATCTTGTGACTTTGCTTGAAAGTGTGACCTCTTCTTCATACAATAGCATTTTGTGTGTTTCGTTTTCATTCAAGGAGGGTTTTGCCCTCTGCAAAAGCTATAATATTCTTGTTTTTTCCAAAATACTTTAAGTGATTTTGCCCTTCTATAAGTAACTTTTATGGTGGGTGAATTTCTTTCTCAGCGTAATAATGGCAAGTGGTTTTCTTCCCTAGCGTATGATATGTGGTTGCTTGTTTGGTATTTCACTAGGGATATTTGTGCCACCTGTCGTGTTGGACGGAGGTATTCAGAGCTAGGGCTTATGCTTTCCCTCCTTTCCAAGGGCTTGGGGGATGTATCGTCCTCTGAGGATGCTTGGAAAGGCGGGAGGGACTATTGGAACTACTATTGGAGCAACCTGGGGTGTTCAGGAAACTAGTTAAGGTTCCAGTGGAATGAACTTCTTCATGAAAGGTCGTGCCCCATCCAACGAAGGAGAAAGCATCCCGGCCTTTATTATCATTATGGAGAAGGCAATGTAGAAGATTTGGCATCGGTTCCAGGGTCGTGATTTCGGTTTGCCAAGGTTCTTCAAAGCCAATTCACTTTTTTAAGAGGCTGGGGCTGGTCCTGGGGGAGTCGTGGTGGTGGCGGCAACTCTAGATGTCGTGACGCCCTATGTCACATCCATATTTCCTTCGTCATCCTTAATCGTTGCTCTTTCTTTATACATTTCATATCTCAATATTTTTTTTCCTTTCTCAGATGTATGATGATATGTGGAATGAGAACAAATTAATAAAAATTTAATAAAAATTCTTATCTTTTGAATTTCTGTCCCTTCTTCTTTCCTTTCCGCTGTCTGTAGTCTTTTATCTTTGACCGGGGTAAGTCCAACACTTACTCTAGAGTAACGCCATCATGCTCCCAGCTTGGTACTTAGCTTGAAAAGTCAAAGTGATAAGCTCTAATCCCGTGGTCTATGGCCTTCATGTTGGTTTTTCCTCGATTACCGTCGTCCATGATGAAACTCTTAAACCTGAAATGGTTACCCCGATTTAAGCTGGGGTTTAGAGCAAATTTTCTGGACTTAGCGTTTGGAGGTCGCGTGACATTTGAGTTGCTGTGCAACTGTCCTTTCAACTACCTCTACAGTTGTGTGGGCCATGTCTCACATTTTGAGTGGGTAGACGTACCTAGAGCTCCGCGCACCATGATGGGCATGTTTTGAATTAATGGGTCGTTGGGACGAGAATGCCCCCTAACCGTTTTAGCTTTTATAAATAAAGGTTGAGGGTGCATTGTTGTCACCGATTTCTAAACACCTTTTTAGGCTTCGTGTGGCGGAGAGGTGCAATTTGCAAGCGTTTTCCACCCATTCTCAAGCTTTTGATCAGTCTCAGTGTTTGTTCAAGGTACATCTTTTCCTCAGCTTTTGTTGATGCTTTCTTTTTCTGATTACCTTCTGCTAATTCTGGGTAATGGTCCTTAGAGTTAGTGTTTTGAACTTCTCCTAGCCCTTTGGGAACTTATCTCCGCTGCACCATGCGCGGCGGAGGTGTCTTTCTGAAATTTCAAATTTTGAAGGGGAAGGAGGTCAGTATATGGGTGTGAACTACTTCGTTTGCCCCTTTTCGTGTCTAAATCTCCTGTTTAAATGATTCTAACAATTACTCACTGGCCTTTTGGGTGTTCTCAAGATTTTTATGGTAAAAGGCAGAAAAGCCAGGGTATCGATTCCTGAGGTCCGTGAGCCAGTGGAGGAAGATCTGATTAGAATCTGTCGTGGTCCAGGGTTAGTGTACCCATAGGTAGGGGACGATGTCTAGAAACATCTCTCCAAATTTTCTTCTGAGGTCGTCCTCTGGCAATCGCTAGATTATATTCATCTGACAGACGTTAAAGCACGAGATAACGAGTTCTAGGTCATGTGCCCGGAGTGGAACGAAAGGGAATGCTCAAGCCGGGAAGCAAGCTTACACTTTATGTTCCTGTATGAGCCTTTTTTTGTCAAGCTGGGACTGCGGCTACCCTTCTCAGAGTTTCAGATTGACATTCTCCAGACTCTTCATGTAGCCCCGACTCAGGTTCACCCTAATGGTTGGGGCTACATTATAGCTTTTGAAAGGTTTTTCCAGATAATGGGATTGCGGTACTCGACTGATGAGCGATGTCGTACTCGCCTCAAAATATACTAGGATTTAAATGGAATATAGCATAGTGCATAACCTAGGTCATCTCCCAAGGATCAATTCGAATTTCTCAAGTGTATTAGAAATTATCAATAAGTAGGGGGTTTGTTCATCAAGCAACAAAATGTAAATTCAACAGTAATTAGGAATAAATTCAAAACTGGAAACACCAATCCAAGGTCTTCAATTCAAGTGGCAGAATAAATCATAGTTCAAAGAGAGTAAAATTATTTATGCAATTACCTCTGTTAATTTGAATTCAACTAGATAATCACCTAGAATTTGATCAACTAAAACAGAATCACAATCACAATTCTTGATTAAGATTGAATTAAAAACAATTTTGAATTAACATAGATTACCAATCGATGATCTATTCTCCATTAAATTCAGATTAATCAATCCAAATCTATCTTCAATATACGAAAATATAATCATAAATCAATTGAATAAGGAGAAGAGGAGAGAACACAATCAGAAATCACAATTAAACAAAAGAACTCAAAACTCTAACCACAATCATTGAATTCCTTGGATTGATTGGATCTTTAGCCTTCTATGGCCATCACCATTGAAAAGATACAGATCAAAGAAGAGAGAAAGAGAAAACGAAAATAGAGAAAATGAAAATAGAGAAAAAAGGTTTCTTGATTCCAATCGTAAAACTCAAAAATAAGGATTCAAAGGAGGTGTGTTTTTCGTATTCTGCCTTAACCTATTTGTAACTAAAAATTATTCTATAATTCCTAATCTAACCTTAGCCCAAACTGTAGCGCTCTGAATAAGCTTTTTAGAGACATATAATTTTCCTTATTTGGGTTTAAATTGAGAGAGTTAAGCCCAAATCAATAAGGGAAGGTCCAAGATTTATGATAGCAACAGCATCTTAACTTTGAGGCTCAATTTTGCTTTGAATCCAGCTGAATTAAAAAAACTACATTAGATGCAAAATTGTGTATCTTTGTCTCAGCTTTCAGGAGACACCAAGATCATCCAAATATGACATTTGTATCCCAAGATATGGTCTATACAAGACATAAAGGTCAAAATGAGTTAAATTCCAAAAATTAATAAAGCTTTTACAACTAAGCTCAATGAGGTCCAATCATCTAAAACTCACCCACAAACATAATATCGGATACAATTATCATCAATTTGGCCAAATATAACGCAATAATGAATGCCTCAAAATTGATTGATCAAATTTCCCCACACTTGAACATTTGTACTCCCGGGCAAAATACAAAAGACCAAAACTAGGGAATAAAGAAAAGCAAATGCAAGAATACAAGAATGCAAGAAAAGTAAAAACTCAAAAACTAAAAAAAACTCTAAAAGACTCCAATTCCAATGACATTCAAGTATGCAAAAGCTTACAAGCAAGAGGAGCAATAGAAGATTCAAAAGAACAAAACATCCATGAATTAAAATTTCTTCACATCTCAAACCAACAAGCAAGGTAGCTTCAACTTGAAAAGCATGAATCAAGAATGAAAGATCATCACAAGATACACTCTCAATCCCTCAAGTGTTTACAAGGTAAGTATTTCACTCAATTCAACTCATGAACGATTGCACTACCATAAGCTTGCTTATCTCCTACTTCTCCACTACTCAAAACACATGCTCACAAAAATCAAGAGGACTTTGTTCAAGGTTGTAATGAGGTCAAGGTAAGGGAAGGAAACAATATGGATATGGCAAAATAAATACCAAAGAGAATGAAAGAGCATTGTGAAAGAACTCAAATGACAAGTAACAAACATGAAATTTTACCCCCCAACTCCAAATAATGCACATTCTCCTTTACAAATTTCCTTCTCTTCTTTTTCTTTCACAACCTTTCTTGAATTTATTATTTTTCTTTTCTTTCTTTTTCTTCCTTTTCTTTTCTTTTTCTTAATTCTATTATTTTTTTCATTTTTTTTTTACATTTCACTAAACATCTTGCACATTGCACATCAAAGTACATAACCCCCACACTTGAACATCAAAAGAGCTCCTCCAATGAAAATGAACCAATGCTCTCCTATTCCCTAAGGTAAAGGTAAAAACATGGTTTTTCACATAAGGCACAAAATGAGCTAAAACAAAGAATAGGCAAGTAGGCTTAAGGGGGTTAAACAAGGGAAAGTGATGCAAGGTTAGCTATTTGGTCAAAGTAGTTAATCAAGAAAGAATGCCTCAATCATGTTCATGCATACAAGTAAAAAATGTAGCCTCAAAAAGAATTTAAGCAAGTTCTAGAGTGATCAAATGACATGAGTGACAATCACACAAGAATGAAGAGAATGGTGTAAATGTTAAATCCACCAATAGGCTCAAAATCTCATAAGATATGCATCCATCAAATTTGATCCACCAATTCAAACATTCACCACCAAGCAAATTAAATTCAAGAAGAAAGAAAATTTATTCAATCATGTTATGAACCTTGAATTCCAATTATCAACTTTACAAACCTCAAAACATCATTGGAAAGCAACTCAAAACACACTTGGGCCCCTTTTTTGTTTTTAATAGAAAATAGAATTAAAAGAAGAAAACAAAAACAAAAATAAAAAAATAACACAAAATACAAAAATAGAAAACAGAAATGAAAAATGAAAATGAAAATGAAAAACAGAATAGAAAACAACAAAATAGAAACAACAAAATTTGTATGACAAAAAAATAGAAAACAACAAAAACAAAAATAGTAGAACAAAGATAAACAAAAAATGAAAATGAAAACAAAAACAGAATGTAAAATAGCAAAACAGAAAAATAGAAAAACAAAAAAATAGAAACAAGAAAACTAAAAAAAAAAAGCAAAATTCCCTCCCCCACACTTAAATCACACATTGTCCTCAATGGAAACACAAATCAAAAGACAAGTAGACAAGTGAAATAAAAGAGCAAGGGAAGAGAACACCCTCATCAAGGTGGAAAGATTTGCACTTGGGGAAAGGTGGGCTTGTCCAAGGAGAGCTCCTCCACTAGTGCGGAGTGCGCAGGGCTCTCAAGAAAAGGCTTAAGATGGTGCCCATTAACCTTGAAACTCTTGTTGGTAGCTTCATTTGAAATCTCCACTGCACCATAAAGAAAAATGTTAGTGACAACAAAAGGATCATCCCACCTAGAATGGAGCTTACTGGGCATGAGTTTAAGGCGAGAGTTGAACAAAAGCACTTTTTGGCCAATGGAGAACTCCTTTCGGGAAATCATCTTGTCATGGAAATGCTTAGTCTTTTCCTTATAGATCTTAGAATTCTCATAAGCCTCCAAACGAAGTTCCTCAAGTTGTTGCAATTGAAGCTTCCTCTCTGAACTCGCTTGGTCAAAAGCTAAGTTGTAATTCTTCACTGCCCGGTATGCACGATGCTTTATCTCCATTGGAAGGTGGCAACTTTTATCAAAGACAACCCTAAAGGGAGACATCCCTATAGGCGTCTTGTAAGCAGTACGATGAGCCCAAAGAGCATCCTCTAACCGGCAGCTCCAATCCTTCCTATTTGGCTAAACCATCTTCTCCAAAATCTGCTTTATCTCTTGGTTAGAAACCTCGGCCTGCCCGTTAGTTTGGGGATGATATGCTGTTGACACTCTATGCACGACCCCATACTTCCGAAACAAGGCCTCCATAGTCCGATTACAAAAATGAGTCCCTTAGTCACTAATGATAGCGCGAGGCACTCCAAACCTGCAAAATATATTAGACCTGACAAAATCCACAACAACTCGAGCATCATTAGTCCTGGTAGCCTTGGCTTTAACCCATTTAGAAACATAATCAACTGCAAGCACAATATAAGCAAAACCAAAAGAAACAAGGAAAGGACCTATAAAATCAATACCCCAAACATCAAATACCTCGTAGAAAAGAATGGGCTGCTGGGGCATCTCCTGCCTGCGAGTAATGGCCACTCCTGCTCTCTGGCACTGCTCATAAGTAGTGAAAACCTGATGCGCATCTCTGAAGATGGTAGGCCAGTAGAATCCAGCACCTTCCTAGCTGTCCGTTGTGGTCCAAAGTGTCATCCGACTAGAGAGGCATGACAAAAATGAAGAACTGACTGGATCTCATAGTCAGGTATACATCTTCGAATCACTTGGTCACTACAAAATTTTCACAAATATGGATCATCCTAAACATAATATTTAGCATCACTCTTAAGCTTAGCTCTCTGTGATTGAGATGTATGAGGGGGAAAAACAGATACAACCAAGTAATTAACTAAATCAGCAAACCAAGGGGAAAGTGAGGTGTCATGCAGCTGCATAAGCTGCTCATCTGGAAAATCATCTCTAATAGGAGAAGGGTCAACAGCTCTTTCGATCCTGCTCAAATGATCCGCCACCAAATTCTCTGCTCCACTCCTATCTCTAATCTCCACATCAAACTCCCGGAGAAGCAGCATCCATCTAATCAATCGAGGCTTCGAATCTGCCTTTTTCAACAGGAACTTTAAAGCTGCATAATCAGTAAAAATAACCACTTTAGAACCAAGCAAATATGATCTAAACTTATCAAGTGCAAATACAATAACAAGCAACTCTTTCTCAGTGGTAGTATAGTTAGCCTGGGCAGCATCTAAAGCCCTAGAAGCGTAGGAAATGACATGAGGTAGCCTGCCAACTCTCTGGGCTAGGACAACTCCCACTGCATAGTTAGATGCATTACACATAAGTTTAAAAGGGAGTGTCCACTCAGGCGGCTGAATAATGGGAGTGGTGGTCAGAGCTATTTTGAGGCAATCATAAGCCTCTCTACACCTGTCATCAAAATCAAAGACAACATCTTTCTGCAACAAGTTAGAAAGTGGAAGGGCCTTTTTGTTGAAATCTTTAATAAACCTTCTGTAGAAACCTGCATGGCCAAGAAAAGAACGAACCTCTCACATGCAAGAGGGGTAAGGCAACTGGGAAATAACATCAATTTTAGCAGGATCTACCTCTATACCCTTCCGAGAGATCACATGGCCTAAGACTATGCCCTGTTCTACCATAAAATGACACTTCTCATAATTAAGAACAAGGTTAGTCTCAATGCATCGATGCAAAACTTTATCCAGACTGTCCAAACAGGCATCAAAGGTGGAACCATAAACAGTAAAATCATCCATAAACACCTCAATGCAATCCTCTAAAAAGTTTGAAAAGATACTTACCATGCATCACTGGAAAGTTCCAGGGGCATTGCATAGGCCGAAGGGCATCCTCCTATAGGCAAAAGTGCCAAAGGGGCAGGTGAATGTGGTTTTCTCCTGATCCTCTGGTGCTATGTGGATCTGGAAATAACCTGAAAAGCCATCAAGAAAATAGTAGTAAGATTTTCTAGCCAAGCGCTCAAGCATCTGATCAATAAAGGGCAAAGGAAAATGATCATTTCTGGTCGCTTGGTTGAGCCGCCTGTAATCAATACAAACTCTCCAGCTACTCTGCACTCTAGTAGGAATAAGCTCATCGTGATCATTTTTCACTACTCTGATTCCTGACTTCTTTGGAACCACTTGAACTGGACTCACCCAAGTACTATCTGATATCGAATAGATGATGCCAGCTTGCAGAAGCTTGGTCACCTCTTTCTTTACCACATCCAGGATCAAAGGGTTGAGTCGCCTCTGTGGTTGTCCCACTAGCTTAGCTCCATCCTCAAGCAGTATCCTGTGCATGCACATGGAAGGACTAATGCCAGGAATGTCAGTCAAGGTCCACCCGATAGCTCTCTTATGCTTCCTCAGTATTTGCAGCAACCTCTCCTCCTGCTCAGCATGGAGGGCAGTAGAAATAATCACGGGCAACTTCTTATCATCCTCTAAGTATGCATACTTAAGGTGCTGTGGAAGTTGCTTAAGCTCTAGTGTAGGTGGCTGAACTACAGATGGAAGTATCCTGGTGGTAGGAACTGTGTCTACAACCTGTAACCTACACAATCCAAACTGCTGCATTCTGACTCTATGTAATTCACAGCTACACCACCATCAAACTGTTCAGAACCTGTAAAATTTGCATCAAAATCTGCATCAAAATCATCATGTAAATAGGATGCAATCTCAGCATAAACACTACACATTTCAGACTCAATACAAGTAGAACAAGTGTAAATATCATCAAAATCATCAAAATCTGGGAAATCAACAGCAAGGAACTCAGACAGGTTATCATCAACTATATCAGCTAGCAAATCTATATGGAAAATAGAATGCTCCTCCATGGGGTGCTTCATGGCATCCAAAATATTAAATCTAACCACACTATCTCTAAACTCCATGGAAAGAGTGCCTGCATGGACATCAATCTTGGTTCTGGAAGTTTTGAGGAAAGGTCTGCCAAGAATGATGGGAGCCTTGCTGGATTCAGATTCTCCATTCATATCCAAAGTATAGAAGTCTGCAGGAAATATCAAATCATTAACTCTAACAAGGACATCTTCAATGAGTCCAGCAGGGTATGCATTACTCCTGTTTACCAACTGAATGATAACTCCTGTATTTTGTAAGGGTCCAAGGGCAAGAGAGTTAAACACGGACATAGGCATAACATTAATTGAAGCACCTAAATCCAACATGGCATTTTCGAATTTGCTATTGCCTATGGTGCATGGAATAGTAAAAATCCCTGGATCCTTGCATTTTTTAAGCATTGTAGGCTGAATAAGTGCAGACACATTTCTTCCCATATTGATCTTCACATTTCCCTTTAACCTCCTTCTGTGAGTGCACAGGTCCTTAAGAAACTTGGCATATCTTGAAATTTGTTTGATTGCTTCAATGAGAGGAATGTTCACCTCAACCTTCCTAAAAGTCTCCAAGATCTCCCTATCTGTGTCAGTCTAAAAGTCTTCTTAAGCTGCACGACCCTCTGAGGGAATGGTAGTGGGACGGATTGCTCCTGCACATCAGTAACTACACTAGGAGTGGGGACAGAATCTGTTTTCTTTATTTTGCTGCTACATGGAATTTCTGGTATGGCTTGTTGCTCCTTGCTCTCCTTATCTAATCCATGTTGCAACCTACAATTTGGTGCATCAACAGCTTACCAGATCTGAGAGTGATGACACTCACATTTCTTGGATTCACCACAGTTTGTGCAGGCAACTTGTCAGAATCTTATGCCTGTAATTGGTTCATTGAACTAGCAAGCTGTCCAATCTGGTTCTCCAAATTCTGAATTGTAGCTTCTGTTCTCTGCTGGAATTGCAAGTTATTCACTGCCATTTTCTTCATCAATTCCTCCAAGGTGGGCTCAGATTTAGGAAGTACTGTAGTAAGCTGCTACATATTCTGCTGCTGCATAAAAGGTGGGCGATACGACCCTTGGATCCTGCAAATGGATGGAAAGGGAGCTGAGCTCTTCTGCCGTGCCTAAATTGAGTAGGGGCAGGTGATGTAGAATTATTCCCCCACCTCGGATTTGGATGATTTCTCCAGCCTGGGTTATATATGTTGGAGGACAGATCATAACTCTGTTGTTGCTGCTACTGAGGCCCGTTGTTATAGATATTTACTGCATAGGCCTGTGGGGTACCATCAGTGTCACCCTCTTGTAGTGTAGGATAGGAATCTGTGAGATGATCAGTAGAAGTGCAGATGCCATATACTCTAGCAGGAACTACTGCAATAGGCTGCTGGTGCTGATTCACAGCCAGTTGTCGCACCAAGGATGCAAGATCATCAATTTTGTTTTCCAATTTCCTGTGATCTGCAGAATAGGCAGCTTCAATTTCGTGGACACCTCTAGTCAACACCACTGAGTTACTTCTAGTACCAAATTATTGGGAATTAGTGGCCATATTCTCAATCAGATTCCTTGCAGCCATAGGAGTCTTGTATACCAATGCCCCTCCACTAGCAGCATCAACTATACTCCTATCCATAGGAAGCAGACCTTCATAAAAATACTGGATGAGTAATTGGTCACTGATCTGATGGTGAGGACAACGTGCACACATCTTCGTAAACCTCTCCCAGTATTCATATAATGTCTCCCTGTCAAATTGCCTAATGCCACATATTTCCTTTCTGATAGAGGCAGCTCTTGATGCAGGAAAGAATTTCTCCAAAAATAGCCTCTTAAGATCATTCCAGCAAGTGATAGAACTTGGATGCAAATAGTAAAGCCAATCCTTAGCAACATCCTGTAAGGAGAAAGGAAATGCTCGAAGTTTAATGTGATCTTCTGGAATGCCTTGAGGCTTCATGGTCAAACACACAATGTGGAACTCCTTAATATGCTTATGAGGGTTCTCACCTGCATGACCACTGAACTTAGGCAGCAAATGAATTAATCCAGATTTAAGTTCAAAAGGAGCATCAACATCAGGATACTGAATGCATAAAGACTGATATGTAACATCAGGTGCAACAAGCTCTTTCAAGGTTCTTTCATCCATAATATCAGTGTTCTCAGTAGAATCAATGACAGAATGCACAGAATCAAAAAATTCAGATGCAGAATCACTATTATGATGACTATGTGTAGAAAATTCAGATGCAGAATCACTATTATGATGACTACTTCCTATATGCTCATCAAGTACAGAATCAATCCTATGAGACCTATGCAACGAATAAAAAGTCCTATCTATCTCAGGATCAAAAGGATGTAATATACTAGGGTTAGACCTAGTCATGTAACATGGACAACTCAAAAACACAAAATCAGGCAAAATTGACTATCAAACAGTAAAAATGCACCAAAATAAATCTAATTGACCTATCAAATAATTTTTAAAAATTATGGGACCACCACACACTAAAAATTACTAAAAAAAAACTTAAAAATGCAATAAAAAATCTTTAAAAATTGAAAAAGTAGTCTAAATGATAGAATTTGGCTTAAAAATGAGTGACCTTAGTATTTACTAAGCCTTTCTTAAAATGACCTTTTCCTTCAAGGGAACAAGTCGCAGCCTAATCTAAATTTAGGCCCTTTTTTCAGAAATTATAAAACTGCCCAGAAACTTTACCAAATGATGGAAATTGGCTAAAATCTGAGTACCTGATCCGAAAAGGATCATTTTGCTCCAAAATATGTTTTACCCTTGGAGACCAAATTTCAGCTCAATCAGAGTTGGCCAGATTACACTTTGTTCTTCCCTGCACCAGAAATGCTAGCAGTATACGAAACAGTGGTATGAAGCTAGGAACACGCCTAAAATGAATGCATAACACTCACAATGAGGTTTTGCAATGCACTTGGCAATAAGATCAATAAAAGGATGGTCAACAAAGAAAAAAGTCAATGGAACAAGAATAATGCAAAAACAAAGAAGAGAATGGGGCGAGAATGAAGCGAGAATCAGTAGCAAAAAAAATAAAAATAAAAATAAAAATAAAAATAAAAATAAAACATCAAAATGCACTTAAGGAATTCCAGTAAAGTTGATCACGAGTATAGAAAAATTAACAGCAAATAGGAACTCCTAATAAACCTAAGAAACCGAAAATAGATCCCCGGCAGCGACGCCAAATTTTGATGAGTGATGTCGTACTCGCCTCAAAATATACTAAGATTTAAATGGAATATAGCATAGTGCATAACCTAGGTCATCTCCCAATTATCAATTCGAATTTCTCAAGTATATTAGAAATTATCAATAAGTAGGGGGTTTTGTTCATCAAGTAACAAAGTGCAAATTCAACAGTAATTAGGAATAAATTCAAAACTGGAAACACCAATCCAAGTTCTTCAATTCAAGTGGTAGAATAATCATAGTTCAAAGAGAGTAAAATTCTTTATGCAATTACCTCTATTAATTTGAATTTAACTAGATAATCACCTAGAATTTGATTAACTAAAACAGAATCACAATCGCAATTCTTGATTAAGATTGAATTAAAAACAATTTCGAATTAACATAGATTACCAATCGATGATCTATTCTCCATTAAATTCAGATTAATCAATCCAAATCTATCTTCAATATACGAAAATATAATCATAAATCAATTGAATAAGGAGAAGAGGAGAGAACACAATCAGAAATCATAATTAAACAAAAGAACTCAAAACTCTAACCACAATCATTGAATTCCTTGGATTGATTGGATCTTTAACCTTCCATGGCCATCACCATTGAAAAGATACAGATCAAAGAAGAGAGAAAGAGAAAACGAAAATAGAGAAAACGAAAAGAGAGAAAAAAGGTTTCTTGATTCCAATCGTAAAACTCAAAAATAAGGATTCAAAGGAGGTGTGTTTTTCGTATTCTGCCTTAACCTATTTGTAACTGAAAATTATTTTATAATTCCTAATCTAACCCTGGCCCAAACTGTAGCCCTCTGAATAAGCTTTTTAGAGACATATAATTTGCCTTATTTGGGTTTAAATTAAGAGAGTTAAGCCCAAATCAATGAAGGAAGGTCCAAGCTTTATGATAGCAACAACATCCTAATTTCGAGGCTCAATTTCGCCTTAAATCCAGCTGAATTAGAAAAATTCATTAGACATAAAATTGTGTATCTTCGTCTCGGCTTTCTGGAGACACTAAGATCATCCAAATATGACATTTATAGCCCAAGATATGGTCTGTACAAGACATAAAGGTCAAAATGAGTTAAATTCTGAAAATTAATAAAGCTTTTACAACTAAACTCAATGAGGCCCAATCATCTAAAACTCACCCACAAACATAATATTGGATACAATTATCATCAATTAGGCCAAATATAAAGCAATAATGAATGCCTCAAAATTGATTGATCATCGACCAATACCTTTTTTTACTTCTACCATCGGGTGTGCCCCCAAGGTTCAACGGAGCAAAAGAATTGGCTCACCATTCGGTCTAAGGGTGGTCACAAATCATTTGATGTTTTCCAAGACAGCTTCAAAGGGTTGAAGATGACTTTCTTCAAGGTTATGGCGGTGAAAGGGTTTCATCCTTTTTGCCTGAACGCCGAAGGGGAGTTGAAGTTCCCTTTATATTGGACCCCGGATGCGTGGAGTACTCTTATTGTTCTATTTGAGAAAGAGGAGGAGCACCTGACTCCGGAAGAACTTAGAATAGTTAAGTTCATATGTCGGTATGCCGATGAGCATGGTAAAATCAACATCAGAGATATCTTCAATACCCCTGGTGATGACCTTCTCTTTGCTTTGTTAGGTGGGAGATAAGACACCGAGATCCACCTTAGGCTTTTTGTATTTTAATATCTCTATGTGATTTTGTTTTCTTGATTTCTAACTTGCTTTTCTGTCTTGTTTCGGTGAGTGACATGGCGTCTAGGCTCTCCATTGCCGCTCTGCGAAATTTAAAGACCAGGATGAGAAGAGAAGGGTCTTCAAGTGAGCTTTTAGTCGTCGCCCCGACATCTTCCGACCGGGGTGTTGTCATCGAGGAAACCCCTGATCAACTAGGATTTACTTCTCAGAACCTTCAGAGGAAGAAGAGGAAGGCCATTAAGAGCTCCGCCGACTGGGGTGGGGAGACGACCTCAGAGGGCAGTTCTGAAGAGAGGTCGGGCTTCCTGCTTATTATCCTGGGGCGTACTGATCCTCGGCCGTTTGTTGACGAACGACTTATGAGTGGTGAGGTGATGGAGCATATATCCTAGCGAAGCTTGGCCCAAACTTTGATTGAGCTTCAGGCCTTGATACTTCGTGCTACTACCGAGATCTGCTACATTGAAATATCCGTTGAAGAGACTGACAAGAAGGTGGCAGATGAGATCAAAAAGAAAGATGGGGAAGCTAAGGAGGCTGTCCTGAAACTTTACGTTGCCCTCCAGCTGAATGAGGATGACCAGGTGAGGATCACTGATTTGGAGAAAAAACTAGCCAAGGTCGAGTTGGCCAACAAGGGGTTCGAGGTGGAGAGACTTCAAGCCGAGAAGGCCAAGGCTGCTCTTTGGGATCACATAGTCCAGTTGGAGAAATATGGGAATGAGCTGGTCACGATTTCTGAAAAGATCGGAGGGAAGCAATTTCAGAATGTCGTGGCCCAAATTTAACATTTCAACCCCGGCGCTGCTTTGGCCTTAGAAGACCTTAATTCTGACAAAGTCTTCTATGATGGCCAGCTTATCTTTGTAGAGGACATCCCTCAACACGATTCTGGTGCTGCCCCAGAAGCTGCTCAGACTCCGGTCGTAGAGGAAATCGAAGCTTTATTTTTTCTTTTCTTCTTTTTGCCCCTTGCGAGGGGTTTTTGAATTTTGTATAAATAATTGCTCTGTCAGCCAGGGTGTTAATTTCCATTTTGATTTGTGTTTTGTCTTGCTATCTTGTTTTGCTTTTGTTGATTTATCTATTTTTCGTGGTCCATCTTGGGTCCAACGTCCATGATGGTTTTCGTTATATAACTGTTTTGTGGTTTAGGATATTTCTTTCTCAAGAGAAAACCATGGTCAGGGATCCCGTATTCGTAACACTGAATTGTGGTATTCCGCTTGACTTAGGCAAAGATAACACCATGATCCATAATCCAACACCCATAACATCAAGTATCTAAAATTTTGGACTTAGGCAAAATTTGAGACCTTAGCTCAGGGTTTGGTGTCTAAGAAAACTTAGCACATGTAATCCTTTCTGCCTTAGGCATATTAAACCTTACCCGAGGTCCTTCGCTAATCGTGTTGATTTTATAGGATCCTCCTGGCTTAGGTATAAGGGTGGACCACAGATCATTTGACCCATACTGCCTCTTATTTTCTGACCTTTTGAGCGGTCAGTGCTAAGTATTGAGGTTGGGTGTTGACCCTATAACTTACTACCAAAGCCTTGGTGTGTTATACCTCTTGACTTGGGCTTCTTAATATATTTCTCATGGAAAAAGATTTCTGAATAACTCTTTCATTGATGAATCTTAGGAGGACGGAAGTCCGTATAGGGCATATAATCTCAGCTGTGACAGATCAAACATTAGTTTGCTAAGGGACTAGGTCGTTAGGGGCATCTAGCTATAGTATTTTTAAGTTTATCTATATTCCAATAGTTCTTGATCGGGTTACCTGTTAGCGTTTCCAGTGTATAGGCTCCTTTGCCAGTGCTGACAACAATACGGTAGGGGTCTTCCCAATTAGGGGCTAACTTCTCCTAAGAGGTATTTTTTCCTCTGATATTCGTTCTCCTGAGTACCAAGTCTCCTAGTTGGAACTTCCTCAGGATCACCCTTTGGTTGTATTTGGTTGCCGTCCTTTGCTTAAGGGCGATGTCATGTATATGGGCTACGCGTATTCTTTCTTCTATCAGGTCTAGATCTCCACGAATAATGTCGGGGTTGCTATTTAGTGAAAACTGATGGTGACGCTAACTTGGTTCCCTTATTTCCACCGGGATCATAGCTTCACACCCATATGTGAGTTTGAAATGAGTCTCTCTCGTGGTGGAATGAGGGGTAGTCCGGTAAGCCCAAAGGACATGATCCATCTATTCAGCCCAATTTCCCTTAGCTTTATCTAACCTTCTTTTGATTCCTCGGACAATAACTCGATTAGCGGCCTCGACTTGTCCATTCATTTTGGGATTCTCTACAACGCTGTAATGATGCTTAATTTTTAAGTCAGCTAGAAGTTCTTTAAAACTCTTATTTTTGAACTGGGTTCCATTGTCCGTTACGATGGACTCTAATATTTTGAACCTAGTGATAATGTGGTGCCAAGTAAACTTCTAGATCCGCGCTACAGTGATTGTGGTTAAGGGTTTGGCCTCGATCCACTTCGTAAAATAGTCCACTGCTACTACTAGGTACTTCAATTGACCAGGGGCTTGGGGGAATGGGCCCAAGATATCCATACCCCATTTGTAGAATGGCTAGGGGATCAATATTGTGGATAGCCCCTCAGAGGGGGCTTGGTAGTGATCTGAGTGGCGTTGACACTTGTCACAAACCCAGACATGTGCATGAGCATCTGCTTCTATTGTTGACCAATAGTACCCTGCCCTTAACGCTTTCAGGGCTAAGGCATTGCCTCCCAGATAATGTCCATAGCTCCCCTCATGAACCTCGGACAGGACGTATTTTGCTTCTTTCGGGGTGAGGCATTTGAGGTAAGGGGAAAAGAAACCATGCCGATATAAATGGCCGTTAGATGGTGTACCTCACCGCTGTCTTGATCAGCTTAGAGGCATTTTTGGGGTTTGAAGGTGTAGCTCCAGATTGTAAGTATTCCATGATGGAGGTGATCTAGGAGTCCTCCCTTTCTTTAACTTGAAAGACAGTGTGTTCTGTAATGGAGGGTTGAGAAAGGGTTTCTTGGATTACTGACCTGTTATTGCTGGGGCTTTTGGTGCTGGTGAGTTTAGATAGGAGATCTGTCCTGGAATTTTTCTCCCTTGGAATGTGCACAATCTTGGACTCTTCAAAGCCTCTTTAGGAGCTATTGTACTTTAACTAAGAACTTTTGCAAGAGAGGCTCTTTAGCTTGATATTCACCTCAGATTTAGGAGGTGGCGAGCGTGATCCTGGTTGCCCCCATATCCTTTGCTATTACTAGACTGGCAATGCACGTCTCATATTCAGCTTGGCTATTTGAGGTTGGGAACTTGAACTTCAAAGAATGCTCGAGGGTTAGTCATTCTAGGTTTTCTAGCATTATCCCAGCTTCGCTCCCCTTGGGATTCGAGGAACTATCAACAAAGATAGTCCAAGAGATTCCCTGTGGGTCACCGGGATATGATGTGAGTTCTGTTCAGAAGTCAGGCAATGCTTGGGCCTTGATCGCAAGTCGTGGTTCATATACAATCTTGAACTCGGAGAGTTCAATCGACCAGGCAATCATCTTTCCTGCCAAGTCTAGCTTGTGCAACACTTGACGGATGGGCTAGTCCGTTCTCACTATCACAGGGTGGCATTGGAAATACTGCCGCAGTCTTCTCGCTATGGTGATCAGTGCGAAGGCGACCTTCTTGACCTTCTGGTAACGGAGTTCGAGTCCTTGCAGAACCTTACTCACGAAATAGATCGGTTTCTGTCCTTCGTCCGTCTCCCAGATTAGCACTGAGTTGATAACCTCTTCATAGACTGACAAGTATAGGTAGAGCGGTTCTCCAGGGTTCGGTCTAGTCAGGATAGGAGGGGAAGACAGAAGGTTTTTTAAGGATGAAAAGGCATCCTCGCATTCTGGAGTCTATTCGAAGTTCTTCCCTTTTTGAGTAGTTTGAATAGGAGGAGGGATTTATGGGCTGCCTTGGAAAGAAACCTTGTGAGGGCCGCTATCATGCCCATGAGTTGTTGCACTTCTTTGACATTCTGAGGGCTCCTCATAACAAGTTCGGCCTGACATTTATCGAGATTAGCTTCTATTCTGTGGTGGGTTAGTATGAACCCCTAGAACTTTTTAGCCTATACTCTGAAGGCGCACTTTTTCAAATTTAACCTCATGTTGTGCTTTTAGACTTGTGCGAATACCTCTTCAAGGTCTATCGTATGCGACACGCCCTATGGGATTTTTACTATCATGTCATCAATGTAGACTTCTAGCATCTTCCCTACTTGGTCTTTAAAAACCTTGTTCATCATCCTCTGATAGGTAGCCCCTGTATTTTTTAGTCCAAAATGCATAACCCTATAGCAGTAGCTCGCCCAGTTAGTGATGAAGGTGGTTTTGTCCTCGGCTCCAGGGTACATCGAAATCTGATTGTATCTAGAGTAGGCATCCATAAATAATAACCTCTTGAATCCTGAGGAGCTGTCAACCAGCTTATCCACATTGGGAAGTGGGTACGGGTCTTTTGGACAGGCCTTGTTCAAGTCTGTATAATCCATGCATATTCTCCACTTCCCATTTGATTTTTTCACCAGGACCACGTTGGATAACCATATGGTATAAGCAATTTCCCTGATGAAATCATAAAGTAACAATTCTCTTACCTGTTCCTCAATCACTTTTTATCTTTTTGGGCTGACCTTCATTTTCTTCTGAGCAACCGGTTTCATGTCTTCTTTGATTGACAAACAGTGGCAGATGAAGGAAGGGTCAAGTCTTGGCATGTCAGACGTCGTCTAGGCAAAAAGGTCCTTGTTTTTCAATAGGAGTTCCGTCAGTTGTTTCTTTTCGTCTTCTTCTAAGTGTGCTCCGATCTTGGTAACCTGGTCTAGCCTGGCTCCAAGTTGGAGGGGTTGTAGTTCTCCTTTCGGCTGGGGTCTGGTGCCATGGAGTTCTTCCCTAACGTCTAATTCGGTCATCAGTATATTTACCTGATCTAGGACCGGGCTGGGAGTGGTGGAATTTTCCCTTCTGGGCACCTTACAGATCCTCAGACTTTCGTTATAGCATTTCCTAGCGACAACTTGGTCACCTTTAACAGTGACAATCTTGTTGTGCTTATTTAGGAATTTCATCATAAGGTGGGTGGTGGACACAACGGCACCAAGAGTGTTCAAGGAAGGGCGACCTAAGATGATGTTGTAAGCCGAAGGGCAGTCCATGACCAAAAACCTCACCTTGACCATCTTAAAAAGCTTGAGGGACCCCAGGGTCAAATAATTTTCATAGTGTCCTACCGGGGTGATATTCTCACCCGTGAAACCTGTTAGCTCCTCGTCGTATAGGGTCAAGTCCGAATGCGGAAGTTCCAACTTCTGGTAAAGACCCAGAAATATAATATCTGCTAAACTTCCTTGATCCACAAAAATTCAGCAAACCTCGGCATTAGAAATTATCCCGGAGATGACGAGGTGGTCGTCGTGGTCTGAGATGATTTCGTCATAGTCTTCGTCCGAAAAGGTGATGGGGGCATCTTTCTTTCCATTGTCCGTGATTTGTGTTTAGAGTGGGAAACACTAAAGGAGCTATTTTTCGTGCCCCGTTTGATGGTCCTCCTCCAACGAATCCCCCCGCAATGGTGTGGATAGTCCTATTTGGCTTGAGACGTCAGTCATCTTTGTCGTCAGCCAGACTGTCCTTATTCCTATCTCCCCAGCTATTACCATTCTGGCGGGGTGGAGTCCGAGATCTTCTCTTGGGCTTCGGGTTCTCCTTCTGTGACGAGGAGATGGGCTACGTCATTTGTCATCTCTGCGCCTTCTGTGGTGCTCGTCGTTTTGGGCCCAGACAATGTATTGTTGTAATCATTCGGCCTTGATCAGAAATTCTATGGCGTCGCACAGTTGGTAGCAATCTTTAGTGTCATGGTCATAGCCTTTGTGCCATGCGCAATACTTAGAGTGGTCCATCTTCTTGTGCTTCTTGATTGGGGGCGGTCTCCGGATATTTTGAAACTCAGTCTGCATTACCTCCCTCAAGATTATTTCTCGTGGGGTATTCAGGGGTGTATAGTCAGAATACTTCATCCGGGGTGGAATGCCTTTGGGGCGCTGGGACAGTGAAGAATCTTGGTTAGGTTTCTAATGAGGGGTCTCATCCTTATCCCATCTCCTCTAGTCCTCTGTCGCCTCCTCAAGGTTGACATACTTTTGGGATCATCTTTGGAACTCACCCAAGTTCTCTGGCTTCTTCTTTACCAGGGACACAAAAAACTCAGAACCCACACGAAGGCTACTTCTGGCATAATGAAGGGCTATTGTGTCATCGAAGTTTTCCACGTTGGTACATGCCGCCATGAACCGCCTTATATAATCACGGAAGGGCTCATCTCATCCTTGCCGAACCTTGGCCAGAGACTTGATGGACTTGGATTGCTCCTTGCTAGTGGTGTACTGGAGCAGGAAACGTTATTTCAGATCTGTCCAATCTACCACAGACCTCCGTGGTAAGCAAGAAAACCACTTGAGGGCTCCCTTTTTAAGGGATAGGAGGAAGGCACAACATAGTAACTCCATGGATCCTCTATGAAAACACATGGATTGTTCAAAAGCATTCATGTGTCCTTGGGGATCCATGGTTCCGTCGTAAATCTCTAAGTTTGCTAGGAACTTAAAGTTTTTGGGAACACAGTACTCCATAAGTTGATTGGAGAAGGGGTGCTCTTGGATACCATGGTTCAGGTGATTGTTGTCGACGTTGGACACCATAGCGTCGATATGGGCCTTTCTTTGGTTATTTTCCATGTTGCATTCTCTGTCATGACAGTGTGGCCTAGGTTGGTTTCTGTGCATAACCTGTTGCATGTCTTCCAACCTTTGATATTGTTCGTTCAGCATGGCCATGTGTTGCTGTAGCATATCTTGGAACTACCATTAGCACATGTGGGATTAATTTTCACATTCGGAATGAGTTGCACGATCACCAACTTCATCATGCGACATTCCCAAGCGCTGAGTTGGAGGGATTCTACATTGTTGGACATTTGGGTTGCCTCCTTGACCTGGGATTCCAAGTCTGTCTCTTACAGAGACCCTGCATGATGGGTCAGGACTCTCATCGGAGACCGAAGTAGAGTGCCCATCGCGTTGGTGCTCCGTGTTGAGCTCCTGGTTCCTCATGTCAAAGGCTTTCATATTAGGTGGTAGGATAGGACGAAGGGAGTGTTGCACTGCCAGAATCTGCCTTTGGTTGGCAGAGGTTTGTGCAATGTCTCTCCTCGAATTTTGTCTCGTGTTTACCATGATAGAGTGGGGTTAAAAGTTTATGGTTCCCACAAACAGTGCCAATATTTTGATGTAGAACCAGAGGATGCTTAAGAAGACATGTAGACAGTGGTTTCCTCCTCCTGTAGCTACTACCCAGCGATTCAGAGGGGTTAGGTACCTGCAATAGGACTCCAACGCTCAAGTCAGGCAAGGCACAAGAGAGGTTTACACCTTAAGATTACAGATATTTCAGTTAGAATAACTTAGCCTGATACTTATAGAGCATGCTTAGGGCCTCTTTGTGAAATGTGTGAGGTATAGGTACATTGAGATCGCAGCCTGATGGGGGGTGCCTCCATCCCACGATTGTTCAGGCAGAGCCCTGACGGAGGGTGCCTCCCTCCCACGATTGTTCAGGCAGAGCCCTGACGGAGGGTGCCTCCCTCCCACGATCATCCAGGCAGATCCCTAAAGTTTCGGGATATCGCGTTAGTGGTCACCTGCTGTTGCAGGCAGTTATGGTCCCCACATCGTAAGAGTCATAATTGACAGTTGTCAGGATATGCGCTGACCCAAAGAGTGCTGTTATGGCCCATGACTGAAGCCCGATGTTAGATGGCCTAACCAGGGTGCTTATGGCGGAGTCGGGGGGCATGCATGTCGAGTTGGTCTCATCGGACTGGATCTTGGATCATGGTCCAGAACAGGAATACTGTGGACCATTCATGTAAATTATTCTTAAATATAATTTATTTTAATAAAATGTTGAGGATCACAATGAATATTATTAAATTAGGGTGTAATATGTTTAATTATATAAATGAGAATGGAAAGTGCAATGAGACTAATAAATTAGGGGAGCAAAATGTGCATTTAACCCTAAAAAATAATTTAGACGGTAGTTATTTCATAATAATTTTTTTATATTCCTCAATAAATTATCAAAATTTTATCTTTACATAAGTATCTATTTAAACGTTCTTCCACTTGCTTTATACTGTTTATATGAATGGCATGTATATATTTATTTAACAATAGCATGGGAACATAATGCATTGTATTCATTCTTTATCCTTTAAAAAACTCAAATCCCTCATAAACATATGCATCTTTAACATTGTCATTGAATTATCTTTCTAACTCATTGACCTTTACTTTGTACTATTTTTTATTATTATTATTTCTTCATTTGTATATCTCGAGCTGAAAGAAAAATTCAATACCTGCTTCACTATGTGAGGCCATTTCGAATACATTCCTACGCTGTTCTATGCTAAACTTTCTACACCTTCTTTATTGGAAAAAAAAAAGTAAGTATTGAGAAATGTGTTTCTTTTTTTTTTCCTCCCTCAATGAGAAAGGTGAAAGAATTTGGTGTAGAAATTAAGTGTATGAATAACAAAACTCTAACTAGAATCACTAGTGTCAATAGCTAATTTTTTCAATACCTAATTTTGTAATCTTCAAACAATCTTTGCAAATTATCTTTCAATTCATCCATATAATCTTCCCACCATTCACTTGGTACATCCTTTCAAAGCAAAAGTCATCATATCCCAAATTTATAATAAGAATCAATAACCGTAGCCATAAATAAAAAATAATTCAAGTTATCAAAATCATTCTAATATTTATCAAACTTAACCTAATTCATATTTAATGCCAAATAACTGATCAAATACTATATCCTCAATCATAGTCCATTTCCCCAATGTTTGTGAATGTCACATAATTTACAAAAGAATGAACTAAATATTCCACACAGTAGGCACATAAAGACTTAACATTTGTTTAGAAGCTACTTATATGGGAGTGTATAGGAGACCTAAAGCCAACATTTAGCTAAGTGAAGGCAAGATCAAACTTCTCAGAACCTGTTCTAAACTAGGGTAGGGTCAGAATAAGTTGTGACACACTTTTTTCTAGGAGCTTACCTAGGGGTAAGGCATCTCTCCTCATTTTCTCCTCTTGCAAACTCCAAGATCAACCTTCCCTTCACTTTGGTAAAACTGATCCATATAATAATGTGAGTAATTAAAAATGAGTCCTTAATACTAGTACTTGGTTCATTATCTAAGACAGGACTAACAAACAGCCTCTAGGAAACCTAGTTAACGTATGCTTGATTAGCAAGAGTGCCCATCATGAGGGATCCAACTTGGTGGCCATCAGAGTCACAATAGCAAAAATAGATAATGAAACTAGTGCGAACTTAGTATCACAACTTTCATAGTTCCATGTAAATGTATAATACCCATTTATTTTGAATTGTGGAAAGTGGATAAGTAGCATCTAAGGCTAACCAGACAGACGGGTAGTCTCTTATGGATGGAAATAATCTTTGATACTTTTGCCTACAATTTGTTGTGTAATTGAACCTGAAAATAAACAGCAAACCCGTAAAGTCTGAAGCGTGCCAAGCACTGCCCTCAATGATTATTTCGGTATATACGAAAATCTCCCAGGGTACAACAGACTCTTCCTGTTTGACAGGGATCACAGAACTGCAAGAGATTATCAACAGCGAGTAACCTAGACGAAGAGAAGGAGAAGGTATAGAAGAGCAGAAGAGAGAAGCAGGATCCGGGTAGCCAAGACCACAGTATATAATCAGAATTTGTAGAAACTAAAAAAGAGCTGTTTAGAAATACGATTGTTGGCAAACCCTAACGTTTAGAAAATAAATTTGGATGTTGAAAACTAAATGCTAATTATCTGCTTATTAATAACTAATTGAAACGTTAGGAAAACGAATTTAATTGCCTGTTAGGAAAACAGACCAAGTCAAATTTGAATTATTCAAAAACCTTATTTTTCGGGTAAGCTTAAAAAATTAATTAAATGTTTGACAAAAGATCTGGGCTTCATGATATCACGCGCAGGGGGGGCAAATCGAGGATTTGCACTAGCCATGAACTTTTCAGCCCAATCTTGTGTGCGCGAGCCCACCACTTTATTTGTTTCTTACAAAGCCCAAGACACAAGTTGAAATATAAACTCTTCAAAAACTTGCTTCCAACCAATGTGGGACTTATTCTTTTGAAAATACCCATTTCACAACAATCCCCCACAATTTCAAAAGAATATTTAAAAAACAAACAATAAATAAACAGAATCTGGGTTACATCATCAGTGTAAACGTTTTCGAATCTGGTGTCTTCTGAACTATGAACCAGACCTAGATAAATAAGACTCTAACTTACAATGTAATTGGTGAAGGTTAAACTTCTATGAACCAAAACATTTTTCGTGTAAATTAGAATCCCATTTGATCACATCTACACTCTCACTTATCTCTTGTGTTAACGCCGTTTTGCACTTTTCGGCCATGTGCATGCCTGGTTGTTCATGAGTGCTCTAGAGACTATGCCATTTTCTCATAGGAGCGGCCCCACTCCACACTCATATAGGTGATTTCATCAAGTGTATACTGCACTTTATACACCACTTATAAGGAATATGAAATTCATTAAAAGCATATAGCTTATCCTCACAATAAATGCAGTCTAACACTTCTCATGCTTCTCACACCATAGGAAGGGACAGACACAGTGCTAGCAGTACTAACAAGTGACTTGTTATTACCCATATGAACTTCTTTCATGGGATCTCCACTCATAAAAGTCGGGTTACCATCACTGTTAGTTTCAAATTGGCTTAAGTCCCATTCCCCTCGATGTGGTATATATTAAATTCCTTCCCAAAGGCTTAGTCAGAGGATCGGCCAAGTTCACTTCTGACTTCACATAATCAATGGATATAATTCCATCTTTCAGCAGCTGCTTTATCACTTCATGTCTCAACCTAATGTGTCTGTTCTTACCATTAAAGGTTTTATTACTTGCAATAGATATTGCCGCCTTGTTGTCACAATGCACAGACACAGAAGGGGTTGGTTTTATTCCTAATAGAATATTTTCTAAGAAATTTCTCAACCACTCGGCCTCATTACTGATTTTTTCTAGAGCAATAAACTCTGACTCCATGGTGGATTTTGCAATTATTGTTTGTTTGGCTGATCTCCAAGTTACTGCACCACCACCAAAGGTGAACACATAGCCACTAGTGGATTTAATCTCATCTGAATCTGAAATCCAATTAGCATCACTGTATCCTTCTAATACAGCGGGAAATCCACTATAAACAATACCATAGTTCATAGTACCTCTCAAATATTTCATTAGTCTAGCCAAAGCCGCCCAGTGATCATTATTAGGATTATGTGTATATCTACTCAATCTGTATACAGCATACGCTATGTCAGGTCGAGTGAAATTCATCAAATGCAGCAGACTCCCAATAATCTGTGCATACTGAGACTGGGCAACAGGATCACCTCTGTTTTTCTTTAAATGAGTGTTAGCATCATAAGGGGTACTCACAGGTTTGACATCAAAATGTCCAAACTTCTTTAGAAGTTTCTCTACATAATGTTCTTGTGATAGTATTATACTATCATACTTCCTTATGATTTTAACACCTAGAATTACACTAGCTTCACCCATGTCTTTCATGTCAAATTTAGATTCAAGAAAACATTTTGTTTGATGCACTATGTCATGGCTAGTACCAAAAATTAGCATGTCATCCACATATAGACAAATAATCACACATTCATTATTTACTAATTTCGTATATACACATTTATCAACTTCAACAGAAGAAAAACCATCACAAATTAAAGTTTGATCAAACTTTTCATGCCACTGTTTAGGTGCTTGTTTTAGACCATATAAAGATTTGAGAAGTTTACATACTTTATTTTCTTGTCCAGGAACTACACACCCCTCAGGTTGTACCATGTAAATTTCTTCTTCTAAATCACCATTTAAAAAGGTCGTTTTTTAACATCCATTTGGTGAATAACCAAATTATGTATAGAGGCTAAAGCAATCAAAACTCGAATAGAAGAAATTCTAGTTACAGGAGCAAAGGTATCAAAAAAGTCAACATTTTGTTTTTGAGTAAAACCTTTTGCTACTAATCTTGCTTTATATTTTTCAATTGATCCGTCGGGGTTATATTTCCTTTTAAAAATCCATTTGCAACCAATTGGTTTTGCTCCAGGAGGTAAATCTACTAAAACCCAAGTATTACATTTTGTAATTGAATTAATTTCAGAATTAATGGCTTCTTTCCAAAACGGTGCAACAGGTGAAGAAAAAGCTTCAGAAATAGTTAAAGGGTCATCATCAACAAGATATGTGTAAAAATCATTTCCAAAAGAAGTTTCTTTTCTTTGTCTTTTACTTCTTCTCAAATCCTCATATGAATCATCAGATAAATTTTGTACTGGAGCTTCAGAAATATTTTGTACTGGAGCTTCAGAAATATTTTCTAATTTTAAGGGAAAATATGTTCAAAAAATTCAGCATTTTTTGTCTTAATTATAGACTTACAATCAAGCACATCACTTTTTAAAACTAAAAATCTATATGCAGCACTATGATCAAGATACCCAATAAACATACAATCGAAGTCTTAGAGCCTATTTTCCTCTTTTTTAGGTTCGGTAACATCACTTTAGCTAAACACCCCCACACTTTTAAATATTTTAAGTTAGGCTTATAACCCTTCCATAACTCATATGGTGTTTTACCTATTTTCTTATAAGGAATTCTATTTTGTAAGTGACATGCAGTTAATAAGGCTTCACCCCAAAGGTTATCAGGTGCATTAGAACTAATTAAAAGAGCATTCATCATTTCTTTTAAAGTCCTATTTTTTCTTTCAGCTACACCATTAGATTGAGGAGAGTAAAGGGGTGTGATTTCATGAATTATTCCTTCTTTTTCACAAAAGTCATTAAATAAAGTGTATTCACCACCTCTATCTGATCTAACTCTTTTAATTCTTTTATTTAATTGATTCTCTACTTCTGCTTTATATACTAGAAACATATCAAAAGCCTCATCTTTATTTCTAAGTAAATGTACTTTAGTATATCTAGAAAAATCATCAATAAAGGTTACATAATATTTTTTACCACCTCTAGTCATAGTTTGTTTTAAGTCTCCTAAATCAAAATGAATTAATTCAAGAACTTCAGTTTTTCTTTCTATAGATAAACATGATTTTTTAGTTATTTTTGATTCAGCACATATTTCACATTTGTTTAAGCATGTATCACTAAAACCAGAAATTAATCCAAGATATTATATTTTCTTAATATAAACAGTACTAACATGTCCTAATCTAACATGCCACATATCAATAGAGTCAATCATATACGCAGAAGAAGTAGCATTTTCATTAATTTTAGCAATATTGAGTACAAACAGGCCTTGATTACAATAATCCTTCCCTACAAGGACATTATTTTTTGTCATCACTATTTTGTCAGACTCAAAAGATACTTTAACCCCAACCTTTCCTAGCAAGGCCACAGAAATTAAATTCGCCCTTATGCTAGGTACATGAAGCACTTCGTTGAGAGTTAAAGTCTTGCTAGATGTGAGTTTCAGAAAAACTTTTCCTTTCCCAAGAACTTCGGCGGTTCGGGAATCACCAAGATAAACTTGTTATTCTCCATCCTCCGCAGAATTGTAGGAGGTAAACATATTTCTGTTTGCACAAATATGTCTGGTAGCCCCAGAGTCTACCACCCAATTATTCACATTGGCCATCAATAAAACTTGAGAAACGACCGCAGCAATTATATCATCTCCTTCGACCAAATTTGCGTTTGGCTTAGGAGGATTGTCATTTCTCTTCCTGTGTCTGCATTGAGCCGCCCGATGACCTGGCTTGCCACAAACATAACAGTTTCCTCCACTATTTTTGAAAGTGAGATTATTCACTCTTGGCACATAGTTTGGTTTATTGTAATCAGTCCTTTTGTTGGGTTTATGTTCGTACCTTTTCTTATTGACTTGTACCATATTTGCCCTTGAAGCCAATGCTTTTGCCCTTGCAGCCTTGATTTCGTTTCTGTTCGTGTCCTCAATGATTATGTGAGTGATTAGATCAGCAAGGGACAACTGTTTGTTTTTATGCTTGAGTTGTTGTTTGTAGTCCTTCCAAGTTTGCGGTAGTTTTTCAATGAGCAATCCTGCTACAAATTCATCAGGCAAGGTGATGTTCTCAGCCTTCAATTCTTCTAATAGCTTGTGGTATTGGTTGATTTGAGTCTTGATATCAATTTCATCTGTCATCTCCCATCGGTAGTAGTTCCCAATGACGAACTTTTGTTTGCCAGCATCCTCAGCAGTGTATTTGACAATCATAGACTCCCAAATTTTGTTGCTTTCCTTGTATGAGCAGTAGACATCGAACAATTCGTTAGATAATGTGGTCAGAATTGTGTGCCTACATACCTTATTGCATAAGTCCAATTGTCAAGTGTTTTCTGATCAGTAGATGTGTCAGGTATTTGAGCCGTGAGTGCAGTAGCGACGCCGTGCATGTCTAGAATAGAGTAAACACGGTCCTGCCATCTTTTGAAATTTTGTCCTCCGAACATTTCGATGTTGGAAACATCCGGGAATGGTTTGGCGTATGTAACTGCGGCAACAACAGGAGGTGGGTTTTGTGGGGTACCATTGTCGGACTCGTGATTGGCCGAAAGAGCAACGTTGTTAGCTGCGTTTTGTGGTTCCATAACCCTTGAGATTGTTGTGTAATTGAACCTGAAAATAAACAGCAAACCCGTAAAGTCTGAAGCGTGGCAAGCACTGCCCTGAAGGATTATTTCGGTATATACGAAAATCCCCCAGGGTACAGCAGATTCTTCTTGTTTGACAGGGATCACAGAACTGCAAGAGATTATCAACAGCGAGTAACCCAGACGAAGAGAAGGAGAAGGTGTAGAAGAGCAGAAGAGAGAAGCAGGATCCGGGTAGCCAAGACCACAGTATATAATCAGAAGTTGTAGAAACTAAAAAAGAGCTGTTTAGAAATACGACTGTTGGCAAACCCTAACGTTTAGAAAATAAATTTGACTGTTGAAAACTGAATGCTAATTATCTGCTTATTAATAACTAATTGGAACGTTAGGAAAACGAATTTAATTGCCCGTTAGGAAAGCAGACCAAGTCAAACTTGACTTATTCAAAAATCTCATTTTACGGGTAAGCTTAAAAAATTAATTAAATGTTTGACAAAAGATCTGGGCTTCATGATATCACGCGCAAGGGGGGCAAATCGAGGATTTGCACTAGCCATGAACTTTTCAACCCAATCTTGTATGCGCGAGCCTACCACTTTATTTGTTTCTTACAAAGCCCAAGACACAAGTTGAAATATAAACTCTTCAAAAACTTGCTTCCAACCAATGTGAGACTTATTCTTTTGAAAATACTCATTTCACAACACAATTTACCCACAAAACTTAACATTATACAACTTCCATATATAGTTCCATGTAGATGTATAATTAATCCCCACTTATTATGAATTGTGGAAAGTAAATAATAACCTCTAAGGCTATCCAGACAGATAGGTATAGTCACTTATGGATCGAAGTCGTCTTTGTTGCTTTTGCCTATACTTCTCCCTAATGATGGTTTTTTATTTGCGGCCAAAACGAGAAAGGACGAGTAGAGGAGATCATGTCCTCCTCACGTGATGCATGCTTATAAAAATGGAGGGAAGTGTGTGATTAGTGAGTGGCATTTGCTGTGGTCTCTGATGTTGATGCGAGGAGGATTTTGGCCACATCAGCTTGTTAGTTTGTGGTGATGGATAAACAAATTTGTTTTTTAACACTTAAAATATGACACTCACTTAAAATATCATATCACGTATATAAATATGATTTATTGTTCTCATATATTGTATGTAATAAATATATTATATGCAAATATAAGTGAGATATTATCTTAATGTCATATTCCGAATGTTTAAATAACAAAATTCATTGATAAATTCTTATAAGTAAGTACAAATTCTTATAGACATTTAAATTAAAAGTTGATATATATATAAATACATTTTTTAAAATTATGTGTACTCTTTAAAGATAAATGCATTTTTAACTTAGCCCACACAACATTGTACATGACATGAGCAGTGGATTTTTTTTTTTGTTGGCACTCATGAGCAGCGGATTTGAGTACATATAACATGATAGGAAAATGATAATTCTATATTTCTTTTAGAAATGTAGATACTGTACATACCTTTTTTAAGAGTGTGTGATTGAGAGAGAAAAAGTAATAAAAAAAATAAATATGATAAATAATATTAGATGAGATATAAAAATAAGTATATGTATATTTGTAATAAAAATATTAAAATTGAACATGATAGTTTGTACTTAACTATGAATTTTTCTAACAGGATGGGAGAGAGAATCGAGAGCCATTTTAAAAAATACTCAAAGTTTCAACTATAGGAAGCCAATTCTAAAAAATAAAGTAATGATGCCCTTTGAAAAATTAACTAAACTATAAATGGATTAAATAATTTTTTTGGTAAAAAATAGACTAAATAACTAATTAAAATAAAAATTAGAAATAGTATTTTTCTGTTTATACTAATATCATAACTTCATTAAGTTAAGATATTGTTAGAAACGGAGAAATAGATATACGAATAAAGTCTAGAGAAGATTTTTATATATTCTTTGAATTATCTCTCGATATTTTGAATTAATTAGTGTATACAATAGATTTTCTATTTATAGGAGAGAGAATTTATATAAAAAGGAAATACAATTAAATATAATTAAAATAATATATTTATTTATGTAGAAATCAAATTCTTAAGATAACACAAAATCAAGCTTAATTTAATTCTGATATATATTTTAGATATTCTAATATTCCCCATCAAGTTAAAGCTACTAAACTTTATCTTGTTACAATTAGACACACGAAAATAAAATAAACTAAAAATAATCTAAAAGTACAATGTTGAGATCTTGGAGAAGTCAAGAAACCTAAATTGCATATGGGATGGAACCATCTGCATTTGAAAAAAATTGCAATGAGAACGGAGCCAAAGTGCATCTAAGATGGAACCAATATGCATTTGGCTGAAACAACGGAGACGAAGCCAATCTATCAAACAAAACTGATTGAAGGCAGGAGCAATGGAGAAGGAGCCAATCTTTCAGTTTATTTTAGATTTTAAACTTCCAGACTCCAATTACTGTCCTAGATTCTAGTTTCTGATATGCATCTATGATATTCATCTTTCTTCAGTTTCGTCGACCAGTTTCGTTTGATCCAGCTTGAAAGATGGGTTCCGTCTCTGTTGCTCCAGCCTCAGATTAGTTCTATCTGATAGATTGACTTCGTTTCTATTGTTTCAACCAAATGCAGATTGGTTCCATCCCAGATGCAGTTTGACACTGTTCCCACTGTAGATTTTCCCAAATATAGATGGTTCCATCCCAATGCAGTTTGGGCCTCTTGGTTTCTCCAATATCTCAATGTTATATTTTTAGATTATTTTTAATTTATTTTTAACTTAGTATCAGAGCCATGATATCCACAATTAGGATAATTTCTTCTTTTCGTTATGTATAAATCAAATCCCTTATAGATTCCAAACTCAGACTCCAGACTCTCCGGTTCTAGAGTCAAGAGAAAGTTTCTACATATTTTCTGAATTATCTCTGAATTTCTGAATTAATCAATGTGTACAAGATGATTCCCTATTTATAAAAGTTAGAGTTTATATAAAAAAGAAAATACAATCAAATATAATAAAAATAATATACCTAATTATGTAAAAATCAGATCCCTAAGATAACACAAAATCAAACCTAATTTAATTTCGAGATATGCTCTAGATATTTTAACAGATATTATAATGTTTTTTTTCTTATTATAAAACTTGTGATAATTCTAAAAATGTTATGGAAAAGAATTATGTAATACATTTTATTAAAAAAATTGTAATCAACAAGCTTATAACTCAATTAACACAGGATTTTGTCTTAAAATTGAAGTATAATGATAATATTGGAAGTTTAATTTTTACTTGGGTCACCTACTTTCCTATCTTACCCAAGAAGCACTTCACCTCTAATATATAAAAAAAAAAATGAAGAATTAAAATAGTATATCTTATCAGTGTAAAGAGTTTTATATTAGCATTCAATAATATTATGATACATTTATTTTTATTTTAATTATTAAAAAACAGATGACAATAAATATTAATTTATAAAAATATCATTAAATATTAGTATAAAATATTTTTACACTTACCGTGTATACAAATTAAACTCCAATGAGAAAGTGTTAGTGGAGACAAACTGTGTAAAAGTGTCACTAAGTCTTGGTTGATTTATTTAGACAAAAGCTTAGCATTTGGGCTTAATGGTAAAACTAGTGGATACTTTTTGCACGGGTTGAATCAAATGGTCTGATCTAATGGCGATAAATTGCTCCGTCCAATTCCATTAAAAAGGAGAAGATTATATAAAAAATTTAAACTGGTTAATAACTACCTTTAACATTTTATAATTTATCTTCAATTATTTTATAACTAAAGGAAGATATTGTAATTTATCTTCAATTATTTTATAATTTTTTGACCAATGCTATTTTCTTTTCTATACTAATGGTTTTCTATTGTGAAGCATGGACACATCACTTTAATATTGTGTCCGTGTTATACGGCATATGTACGATATATGTGTCGTGTGTATTCATAAGTTTATGATTAAAAATATATATATTTTTGACTCAAACACATTGGAGATATCATAAGACACAACTAATTTAAAATTAAAAAAATTAATTATCATTTAAAATAAAAAAGTAAAAAAAATTAGTGATATACATAATTACTAATTTCTCATTACTCAAACTCAATTATTCAGTTATTAATATCACTTATAATTAGACCACAATGTTTTTCACTGTGAGGCAACCATTCCCATTTAGTTATCTACATTTATTTGCGACTAAGTCATCGTGCCACCATTGTGTCAATGGTAAAAAACAAAATGAAATTAATCCTTAGATGTTCTCTTTAGTTAATTTTTTTTTTGTACATGTACTTCAATATGACTAGTTCTATTAGGACAAGTTAGTTTCAAATAATTTTTGAAAAAAATTAATAGAAATGATGCTCCATATTTTTGGTGAAAGGCTTACCAAGTAGCAAATAATGACACTTATATGATACATGTCAAAATATTTTAAATCTTGAAACTTATATATATCATATTATAAATTATGAACCTTTTTTTAAATTTTTAATTTATATATATATATATATATATATATATATATTTAATGTGTCTGTATCCTACAACTTTTTTTATTTTAATGTGTCTCTATGTTCGTGTCTTTGTCCGTGTCTATGTCTATATTTTATAGGTTTTCTACAAATTTTTTATAATACAACAATGCTATTTTATACAAATGGTTTTCTACAAAATCATATATATATATATATATATATATATATATATATATAGAAAGAAAGAAAGAAAGAAAACCAGCCAACTAATAAATTGTATATGATTTGCTCTTTTTTTTTTTTTTAGTTTCATGATCTACATTTCCATTTTTTTGACATAGTATCTTATTTGGTGAGATTCAACATTTCCTTTTTTCTGACGTAGTGTTATTTATTTCATTTCAAAAATACTTAAATGTTCTTTTTTAATTTCTTCGGATTAAACTAATTTTCGAACATTGGACCAATATATTAGGAAATTGATCCATGTTAATTCACTCGATTGATGTATAGGGTGTGTCCTTATACTTGTCTAAAAAGAAACTTAACTACCATTGATGTAAAAGTGATTTAAAAATACTTTTACCCTAAAGATAACAGAAGGAAGTGTTAAAATGAAAGAGCCATGCATATCTGTATTGTCGAAGGCTTGTGACATACGAGAAAAATATGTCGTTTGGTAGTAATATCAATCTGATCATCTGTGCAAATATAACACAGAACTTGGCAGGGTATCAGAGCTTCGAACAAAGCCAAAAGGCAATTTTATAAATAAAATATAAAACAGAGCAGATATGGAATCATTTTCATTAACATGCACGTCAAAGAACCTTCCAACTAGAAAAATAAAATCTGCACATTCCAAAAGATTCCTCTAGCTGTTTACCGTCCTTTGGTTCAGTTTAGTCCTCAATACTAACTCACTGTTTCTTTTACCTTAACCGCAATATATAATCACTGCTAGCAAGTTTCTTTACTTTGATTTTCACTCCATTTTTCTAATAGCGTGGAATCCTGAGTCACCCTCTTTAGGTGAAAGATTTTAGAAAATCCGAATATCCCTGTCTAATATCGCAATCAGACGCAAACATGGCATAACGACGTGGCTTAATTAGCAATCCCAATTTGCCGTATTTTTTTAATTAACTACTCGTGTAATTCCTGATCAGAAGTGATGATAGATAAAGTTCTTTTTAAAATAATGATTTTAGAATTTAAATTTTTGATATTATAGATAAAATTCACTTGAGATCGTAATTCACTTTTACTATAATCAACCACTTTTAAATATCTCAATTTGCCGTATAAGAATTTATCTATGAATTTTATGTGGCTAAACTTTATTTTCCGTATGAGAGTTTAAATTTTATTATAAATGAGTAAATAATAATTTAGTCTCTAAAATCACATTTTACTTGCAGTTTAGTCTTTAAATTTAATTATGTACAAGAAATAGTTTTTGAATTTATAAGAGTCGTATCAATTCAGGATTTTTTTTTATTTCTCACTTTAATACAAGTTTTATAAATTTATAAACTGTTCTAAATTGGATTCTGAGTTATCCAATTCAAGACCAACCCAACCAATCTAAGGTAGATCCCAGTTAACATTGCATGCTTTTGGATTAACAAATATACCTAATTATGAGGGATAAATTTCTCTAAAAATTCTTCATAAATAGAAGATATGGTTATAAGAGATAAATATCATAATTGATTCTTCTCCTCGTTAATAGCATTTATTATCCATTAATATAGATTCAAACATGATTCTTATCTATCATGACTCTCCAATAAATATTAGACAAGATAGCAAAGGTATGGAATTGAACCATAAACAATTTGCCCACCCTATGCACGATTTAACTTGAGTGTCAGAGTTCCTTTCGTAGGTACCCACCCCTTGCACCCCTGTCACTACCACCGTACAAGAGAAGAAACCACTTTCATCAACCTCACTCAGGTAACTCTCTGAAACCCATTTAGAACATTGGCACCGTCTGTGGGAATGATAAACTTTGAATCCCACCACCACCACCATGATAAATACCAGACAAAATCGTGCCTTTGTCGCGCAAAATCAATGATCAACCAACCGCCGTTCTAGTTCCACTATTGCCCAAAACCCAGTTGTTGCTTAACCAAAACCCAAGCATGCTGGAAAAAAAAGCTTCTCTCTGCGAGAACCCTTCTCTTACGCCACGGTGCATTCCGGCCACACAGCGACTTGGATCACTTAGAGTCCCTTCAAGAGAAGCTAGATTGTAGATATTGGCATTGTAGCATTTAGGCGCGAGGAAGAACAATGAGGGGGCTCGGTTCTAGTAGGACGAATCACGTTTCCCTAAACTATCACGAGAATAGTTGATCTCTTTGGTCAGACTCCAAGATGAACATACTATTAGTTAGAAAGAATTGCTCACTTAGAAAGAGAAAACGAAAACCGAGTTCCCTACAGGAATCGCAATAACAGAAGGAAACTAACCTTAGATGAAGACTGTGACCTAGAAAATTCTAGGATAGCGGAACCCAAACAAAGGGTTGGTAACCCTGTGAGAGAAAACAGTAGAGAGCATGAACCCAGGCAAAGGAGATCAACCTTTTTCTAATGAGTTGATAGCTTACGAAATCTCTAGACGCTTCAAATACTTAACTAACATTGAAGCTTATGATGGGACCTCGGACCCTCAAGAGCACTTGGATGCTTATATTTCAGCCCTGATGTTTGCCAGAGGTGATGACTCACTCATGTGCCGTGCTTTCCCTTTTTCCCTAAAGAATGCTGCCTTGAGATGGTTCATTACCCTAGCTTTAAAATCCATTGATAACTGGGATAAATTGTCCTTGAGATTTTTGCTACATTTTACCACCAATAAGGTGTAGCGTAAATCCATTTGATGTCTGTCCCATATCAAATAAGGAAAAGAAGAGTCACTCTGGGATTATGTGGCCTTGTTCAATAAAGAGTGTATGAATATCTGTGATTGGGATGAGAGGCTTGCCTTACACTACATGAGGAAAGGCCTCCGTTCTAGTCCATTTTTTATGTCATTTGCCAAGAGGGAACCCCAGATGATGGATGAGTTTCGGCCTAGAGCTGATAAGAACATCAATACAGAAAACGTTATCTGTGCCAAGAAGCATGTAGACAAAGAAGAGGAAGCAAAATCGAAGCCGACTCAAGTTTTCTCACAACCTCGGAACTCTAAGCCACCGCCAAATGGGAATTACCAAGATTATAGCCCCCTTAACACACCTCAGGCTCAAATCTACTAAGAGGCAATGAACACAGAGTTCAGGGACATCCAAAAGCCTCATCCATTAAGGAAACACACACAAAAAGACAAGTTGAAGCATTGTGTGTTCCACGAAGGCTACAGACACACTATCGAAGACTGCGTCCTCCTCTAGGACGCCATTGAATATTTAATCTGGGATGGACACTTTGGCCGATATGTATGGCAATCCCAAAATTATAATCAGAGGGGTAATAAAAATTACAAGAAGAAGAGTTACAGTCCTCAAAGAAGCTCGTCCCCATATCAAAGAAGGTAGTCACCAACAAGAAATGAAATTCCTAAAAAAATTTCATCCCGGGATAATGCCCAAAGTCAAGACAAGTCACAACCCTGAGATGCTCCCATCCATGATAATGATCGTTGCCATATGGAAGTAACCCAAAGAAATCAATAAGATTTCGGGAGCTTTGCGGGTGGCAACAAATCCAATAATGCAAGAAAGAAAGCTCTCTAGACTGTTTTGAGCATGGCTTCCCATTCGTTATCAAAGGCAAAAAAATGAATCCCAGAAGACACCACCAATCTTTTTTTTCAAATGAAGACTATGGAAGCCTCATCCTAGACCACGATGACCATATGGTGATATTCAGGATAATCACTAACACCGAGATGCAACGTATATTTGTCGATCAAGGGAGCTCAGCTGATATCATATTTTTGGATTTGTTTGAAAAGTTGGGACTCTTGAAAAAGGACTTGATACCGTACACTAGAGAGTTGATTGGCTTTACAGGGAACAAGATCACCCCGATAGGATATGTGGAGACCCACTTGATCTTGGGTAAGGACCTGTTATTTAAAACTCTTAAGGTCAAGTTCCTCGTTATAAATTGCCCATTTGCCTACAACGTAATCCTAAGTCGACCCTCCCTCAATGCTTTTGGGGCTGTGATATCTATACCCCATTTGGCAATGAAGTTCCTAGATTAGCACGACAAGATTGCCACGGTCAAAGGAGACTAGGTGATGGCTCGAAGCTACTGCAATGAGAGCCTTAAAATCGTAAAAAGACCTCGGAGGACGGACTAGCGCGATAAATCCACTTCAGTCACTACGAACTCTGTTAACATCCTCTTAACTAAACAGGATGTACTTGAAGAGATTCGTGATACTCGTCCCCAACTTAAAGGTGAACTTCAACCCCTCCAACTTAGTGCTAAGTTGAACCAAGTCACCAGGATTGGAAGGTAACTAAACCCATAAGAGAAATCCCAGTTGGTAGCATTCTTTGAGAAATACAAGGATCTCTTCGCCTAGATATCATCTGATATACCAGGACTGGACCCCAAGTTCATCTCCCATCGACTTTTCATTAAAAAAGACGCCAAGCCGGTGGCACAACAAAAACTAAAAATCAGACCAGAGATGCAAGATGTAATACAAAAGCAAGTAAAATAGCTCTTAAACGCAGGGTTCATCAAGGAAGTTTCTTACACAACTTAGTTTTCCAATGTAGTCTTGGTCCAAAAGGCCAACAAAAAGTAGTAGATGTGTGTTAACTATATGGGTTTGAACAAAGCATGTCTGAAAGACCCTTTCACACTCTCCAACAGAGACAAGTTGGTGGATAAGTCATCCAGATTCCAACTTTTTTTCTTTCATGGATGCCTATTTCAATTACAATAAAATCCATATACACCCGGAGGACAAAGAAAAGACTGCATTTGTAACTAAAATGAGAAGTTACTGCTACCGAGTTATTCCATTTAAAGAACGCGGGGCAACTTACCAACAGATGATGAACAAAGTTTTCGAGGAGCATATTGGTAAGATGCTCGAAGTTTATATTGATGATATGATTATCAAGACTACAGAGTCCGGTGACCATGTTTAGGATTTGGAAGAAGTGTTTACCCAAATCCAGAAGCACAACATGAGGCTGAATCTAGAAAAATGTGCTTTTAGAGTATAGGTTGGAAAATTCTTGAGATTTTTGTTGACGAACTGGGGCATTGAAGCTAACCTAGAAAGTGTAAGGCGATTCTCAATATGTGTAGTCCGCAGTCCATCAAGGAAGTGCAACAACTAATAAGACTGATAGCAACATTATTTCCTAGCCAAAGTCGCTACAAGTCTCTTCCCTTTTTCAAGCTTCTAAAAAAGAGGAAAAACTTTGAGTGGACCACGAAGTGTGAAGCCGCCTTCCAGGAATTGAAAAACATGCTGGCAACATCTCCCATCCTAACGAGGTCGAAGCCAGGTGAAACCTTATATGCCTACCTCTATTAATAATGAAGCAATCTGTTCGGTCCTAATAAGGGAGACTAATGAAGGTCAGAAGCTAGTCTATTTTATGAGTAAGGTGTTACACGGACCTGAACTCCGGTACTAGAAAATTGAAAAACTAACGCTAGCACTACTGACCACGAGCAGACTACTGCACCAGTACTTCCAATGCTATCATCTGATTGTAAGGACGGATCAGTTAATCTATCAAGTACTACACAAGCTGGATCTCACTAGGAGAATGATCACGTGGTCCATAGAGCTTTTTGAATTTGGAATCACCCATGAGTTGAGACAAGCCATAAAGGCTCAGGTGTTATTTGATTCTTTGGTAGAACTTACATCAGATCTAGGCCATCCCAGAGGGAAGTATTGGACCATGTATGTAGATAGATCCTCGAACCCCAAAGGAAGCAATGTTGGAGTCATCCTGAAAAAAAGGGGCTAGACTCACTTTGGAACACTTCTTACGATTTGAGTTTCCAACCTCAAACAACTAGACTGAGTATGATGCTTGTATCGCGGGCATCACCATGGCCAAGGAAATAGGGGCCACCAATATAGTGCTTTGCAGTGATTCACTGTTGGTGACATCCTAAATCCAAGGTTACTACTAGGCCAAGGAGCCTCTCTTATAGAAATACTTAGCTAAAGTAAAGAAGCTCTTAGATAATTTTGATAGCACTAAGCTAGAGCACATCCCTAGTGAACAAAACTTAAGAGCCAGTATTTTGTCAAATCTTGCTAACACTAAAAGCCGCAGTAACAACAAGCCCATGATCCAAGAACCGTTGCTTGTACCCAGTATTACAAACCATGAGGTCCTCTTGTTAGGAGAAAATCAAACATGGATTACACCTATTATCACCTATCTCTGAGATGGTACTTCACCAAAAGATCAGAAAGAGGCCCAAAAACTAGTGCAGACAGCTGTATGGCACACTATGTTTTATAATCAATTATACCGTCATCAGTTTTCTTCCCCCCTCCTCAAGTGCCTCGGATCGAAGGAGGTTGAATGTGTGTTGGCCAAAATTCATAAAGGAAGTTGTAGTCACCACCTCTAGGGAAAATTTTTGGCACAAAAGGCATCGCATGTTGGGTACTATTGGCCTAGCATGGAAGCTGATAGTATGGAGCATGTCCAAAAGTGCGACAAGTGTCAACAGCTCTCGAACATTTTTTCAACCCCACCAGAAGAACTATCTACAATGTCCGTACCCTGACCTTTCTATCAGTGGGGGATAGATATCCTGGGTCCGTTCCCTTAGGCCCCTAGACAAGTTAAGTACTTAGTAGTAGTTGTGGACTACTTCATTAAGTGGATAGAGGCAGAATCATTATCTACCATCACCTCGGTGCGCATACAGAAGTTCACTTACAAGAACATAATCAATAGATTCAGAGTCCCAGAGTCCATCGTAACGAATAATGGAACCTAATTTATTGACTGAAGTTTAAGGATTTCCTCGCTGGACTCAAGATTAAGGACCATTTCACCTCAATAGAGCATCTGAAGACTAATGACCAAGTAGAGACCACAAACTAGGTTATACTTTGCAGGATTAAGAAAAGACTCGATGAAGCAACAGGGAATTTGGTAGAGCAGCTCGACCATGTCTGTGGGCATACCAGATCACGCCCCACTCCTCAATTGGGGAAACTCTCTTCAAGCTAACCTATGATTATGAAGCCATGATATTGGTCGAGATAGAAGAACCTAGCTGGAGGAGGATTTATTTCTCTAAAGAAGTTAACCCGGAAGATCACCGTCGTATACCCTATATTCGCGAAGATGGTGTCAAGCAAAGGATCGCAACCTGATACAATTCTGAAGTGATACCATGAAGGTTTATGTTCAATGATCTTGTTTTACGTAGAGTAAATATTGGAGGAAAGAACGTGAAAGAAGGGAATCTAGCTCCAAATTGGGAAGAGGCCTATATCAGATCACATCCAAAATGAACTCAGGAGTTTATACCTTGGAATCACTGTCAAAAGTATCAAGAACTTTTGGAATGCTAATAAACTTAGGAAGTATTACAATTGATAAATTTTGTCTTTACAAGTACCTTTATTTTTATCATGTAAATGACATATTCTGACATGAATAAAATGGTTAATGAATTTTCAACACTTAGGTATTCTATTTACTTATGATTATCGCAACCCACAAGGTCAAAGCACCTTGGAGAGGTTCGAGAAATACACTTTCCCCTCTGGATCAACTATTTCGATGCAATAAAGGCCAAAGCAAGCAACCCACTTGACCATCCCCTGTGGTCTTGAAGTGAGCTCACAAGTATTTACCTATGCCGCAACTAGCCTAACCTTAACCTATAAATTTAAAAAGGAACTTAAAGTGATTAAGAGTATTTGACCATTGCTCAAGGTACGACAATGATTCTTGCTGGTATCCAAAGTATGGTTAACACTCTTAGAGGCTTTCGTGTCCCTCTTACACTTAGAAAATTAGCTAAGTGTCATAAGACTTTAGTAGTATTCAAATGCTGAATTCCTTTATCCAATCCTCGTGACTTGCTATCATTTTTAAGTGATGCATTCCCAGGATACGTGATTGTTATTTCTAAAACAAGCGCGCTTGTATAATTTCATCAGGTCCCATTTCAATACTTGAAGCCAGAATATGAACCATAGAAAAGGATGAAGTTGGCAAATATTTACTAAGTACTTGTTAAAGAATTATTAAGTTTGGGCGTTGGACCCAAAACAGACAAAGGTGAAAAAGAATATAATAGAAGCAATACAATAGATAAATGATACAAGAAAAATGCTAAGACATAGAAATTTTTAATGTTGCTCGAGATTTATGACTTGTCTAAAAGATGCCCAGAAAAATGAGACTTGTCCATACATACAAAAAAAATTACCATGCGGGGGGAAAAGCAGAAACAAGAAATGATTAGGCATCTAGGTTATGATCTCTATGGTTGAGCTCTTCCGCCTCAACCTCTTCTTGTTGACTGGACTCTTCACTCTAGCCATCTTCTTCTTTTTTGGCATCGGCATGCGCCACAAGAACTTGAGTCACATGGGTAGCCTCAGTGATGACATCAACAATGACACCATCTCGGATCACCTTTCGTGACCCTGTACCCTCAGTAACAAGTTCTGAGTTCAAAGGATGAAGTTGAGCCAGGGCATTCTTAAATGATGAGTTTATAGAGGTCGCCCATTTATCTTCAAGTTTTAAGACCTCAAGCCTTATATTGGCCTCAGTCTACTTCAAAAGCTCATTCTCAAATCGGAGGGTAGTTAGGGAAGTCTCAGAGGAGGTTATTTGATCTTTCAGGACCTTTTCACGAGCCTTGCCTTCCACCATCTTCTTCTAGAGCCTGATTATTTTCGCCTACCATAAACTGAGCTCCTTAGTGGCCTGCGTCAATTGCTTGTCCTTTGGGCTACCTCCAACTCTAGCTTAGTTTTTTCACCCTAGAGGGGGTTAAGCTCCTTCTCCATTTCCCGAGCATGGTGAATTTGTTCAAACGCTGACTCTAGGAAATAGAGCCCGAAGGCATTCCGAAGAGCTAGAATCTCTACATCCCGAATAACCTCGATCAAGTATTGCTCTACCAGTACATCACTGTCTATCGGGATGAGCAAGATGTTGTTGATAATTTGGCCTAGATCAACTGACAAGCTCCAAATAGACTAAGCAACAAAATGAAGAGGAACACCCTCAAGGACCTTTATTTCTCAACCAACTGTAAGGTCAATGTGAGCCTCTTCGGACATCAGCCTTTTGCCTTTTCTCCCCTTCTAACCATCGCCCTTTCTTTTGCACAATCTAAGGGCTTGAACAGGTGATATGGGGTCTGCCCCCTAGTTTGTTGGTTGAGGAGGAACTTGTGGTTGAGGAGCATGAGTTGGGGGCTAGGATCTGGAACATGCAGCTCCTATCTTCCTCATGGCCAGATGGCGTGCAAGTGCCTCAAACCCTTTGGTAGGTGCCATGCTCTTTATAAATGAAAAAAAAAAGCATTAGAATACTTAGAAAAATTGTTGAACAATTTATGAACTATAAACATACAAGGAATGATTGTTTGACATACCTAGAAAAGCCCTTAAAGAATTGGAAGGCTCATCTAACCCATCTTTACAATAGATGGCTCCCCTCTTGTTGGCCCATTTAACAAGAATGTTGAGGATATCAACCTTGTCCTCAGTGAGGGCAAATATTGGAGTTTCAAGTTCTTCCTAACTCTGCTTACAAGCAGCTTGGGTCCAGTATATATATTCGCAGGGTGCCCTCTAGGGTAATGAAAAAAGGTGTTGTTCCCAAGGAACCCTCCAAGCAAAAGAAATCATTTTTGAAGTTCTTGAAGGATTCCAGGTATGGTTTAAAAACTCAGTGTCCCATCTACCGTAATGTTACCTGCCTTTTTTGAAACCTGTTCTTGGAGGGTGCAAATCGGGAGAAGATGATAAAGAAAACCTCCATAGAGTACGACCATTCGAAGACTTTACACATTAGCTTGTACGTCCATATAAAGCCCTATGCATTGGGATGGATCTACGTCGGGGCCAATCGCAGATGGTTTTACACTCCTATTTTAAAGTTGGTGAACAGAAGCTTGACACCAATACTAGTGAGCATTGCTTCGTATAAATATATGAAGTGGCTGCCCTTCGTCCTGGTTGAACAAGCCCTCTCTTAATCGGTTGGAGCCTAAATCACAAACTCATGATCCCGGCGACCTCCTTCCATCAATTATAGATACTCCTGTTTGTCTGCGACATCTTCCGCAGTCTTTATGTTTAATGGAGTCCCCAATACCTCCCTATTGACCCATTGATACATGATGATATCTCAAGGAAATAGGTACTCTCTAGGTTTGAATGTAGCCGCCTTTTTCCGTGCCATCTCTGAGGTCTTAGAATTACCTATATAGGTCGTACTCATGTCAGAATTAGAAGAATTTTATCACTGCTTTCCAACTCTATCATGAGTACAGAGAGCGAACGAGATGACCTCAACCTTGCCAAGTCTCTATCCCTTTCTGCTCTCTGTATCATCTCTAAGATGGTGATCCTGAATAACGGCCTCTGTCCCTCGACGGTGTTTCCACTTTAAAGGGACCTTCTTCGCCGCAGTTGGCGCGATGGAGACAACAACGCACTCAGAATCTCTAAGAAACTCCCATCCCCGTCTTTACTGTCCATCTCTCTCACTTTCACTATGCTAGTAATAGAAGAAAAAGGAAAGAAATAGAGGAAATACATTACTATATGAAGTTAAAGGGGTTGGAGAGATAGAAAAGGTTGAAAATCATTGAAAAATGTCATGTAAAGATCGTCAGAAATCGCCTAAGTCATTAGAAACATAGAGAAAATAGGAGAAGAAAGTGAAAGTAGGGGGTGGTAACCCCTCACTTCTATTTATAGGCTTAAGATAACTCCCAATTTGCCACCACACACGGGTAAAATTATCTGTTCGCATTAAATTCAAATCAAGGTTTTCATGGCAGCGTGTAAATCAAATGACGACTACCATTCAACGATCACCACATGTCAAAAAAAAACTAACACAATACGTGAAAAGACAACGGTCATATATGAAAAGACGCATATAAAAAGCAAAGGCAATATTACCAAACCATGGATCTTTGCCACATGGGAAAGCTAAAATCCAGAATACGAATATCGGTCTTTAATATGAGAATTTGATATTTAAACCCCAAAGTCAAAATTGGCATGGGGGCAGCATAATGTGAATCTCGAACAACGATTGGATAATATTAAAACAAAGTGATCTACAACAAATCCATGCGAAATTCTATTAATAATGGGCCCAATCCTTTGGGGCAACCTTGTCATGAGCATTCATCTTGCATCATGGACCTCGGCATGTCAGGTGTGACATTGCGAGATCCAGCATCTACGTTGTGACGTAGATCCCTTTGCCCTACATGTGTCGTTGCTCCTAATGATCATGAATACCTTGACACTCAGTTTTTTCATCTGAGCGTCAAGTTGAGGGCAACTGTTCTAGACCGGGTTCCCAGTTATCCAAGTCAGGAGCAACTCGGCCCATCCAAGGCGGATCCCAGTTAACATTGTGTGCTTTTGGATTAATAAATATATTTAATTGTGAAGAGTAAATCTCTATAAGAATCTTTCATAAACAAAGGATATGGTTATAATAGATAATTACCCTAATTGATTCCTATTCTCATTAACAACATTTATTATCTATTAATATAGATTCAAACGTTATTCTTATCTATCATGACTCTCTTATAAATATTAGACAATGTAGAAAAGGTATAGATCTGAACCCTAAAAACTTTACTTACCTTGTGCATAATCTAACTTGAGCGTTGAAATATCTTTTGTAGGTATCTATCTCTTACACCACCGTCGCTACGACTGCGTAACGGAAGAAACTATCTTCTTCAACTTCACTCAAGTGACTCTCTAAAACCTATTCAGAACATGAACTAATGCACACATAAGTAAATTCAGAAATTAAGCTACAAGTAGAAAATAATTATAAGAACTAAGTTGCTAATCCAATTTATTATAAATATATGTGATTAGGGTCATACTCTTAATCATGGCATCGAACTTTACTATTTCATAATTTTTGTAATTTTTTCAAACGATGCTTTTTGGTATTTTTTTTAAATGAAGGTTATATTTGATAGATTATATTAATTTAGACAAACATAGTTTTAAGCAAAATTACAATTCAGATGCATCCTAGCTACTTTACAATTGTAAATAATAATTAATATAAAAGTTGGACTTATCTTATTCTCAAATCATTAAGATTGGTGGTTTCAGTAATTTGTATGATATCAGTTCATAGATTCAAACTTTAGCTCTGTTATACCTAAAAATATTATATTATTCTTTTTTTTTGTGTTTTCATTTTTTGTTTTTGTTTGTTCCTAGTCCTACATCTAAGAGTTATATATGTAATCTTCCTTTTGCTTTATGATAGACTTTTCTTCATTCCCTTACAGCTTTACGATTAACAATTTGCATATGCCTCCCGGGGCTATTGAACTGAGGTAAAGCCTTAAAGGCACTTTCAAAATTGTAAGACATTATGAATAAATATATTTATTCAAATAGCATTATACTTATGTTTAATGGCTAACAACTAATGCAATGAAATAGCTAGCTAGAGGGCATGGACTTTCTACCAGCTGTAAATAAGGAACGGAGGAGAATGGTGTTGCCCATTTCTTTAATTTTGTTTTTTTATAAATGAATTTACTATAGGAGAAAAGAAAAAGAAAAAACTGCTAAATGGGGTAGGGGCCATTATATAATTTCATATTGAAAGGTGTCACGAGAGCTGTGATCTTTGGGGTGAAAAAGTTATGGATGAGGTTTTTATATAACTAATTTTGCCACCCGCACTTGCACGGACATAATTTTAAAAAATAAATATAATTTAAAAAGAATTTGAAGCAATTCTTTTTAGAAGGAAATATTTGTGGACAAGAGAAACTAACGAAAATTTTATATAGCATCAACATTTTAAAATATAAGGACATAAATTGCGATTTAGGAATGAAGATTTTGTAACGATAGATATAACATGTCATTTTAACTATAATTAAACTAATATATTTAATCATAATTAATGTATAACCAACGAAATAAATTATTAGAGTAAGGTATGCAAATAATTATAATCTAAACATGTTACACAATATAATTAATATCAGCGACAACAAATGTTAAGTGTGTGGCAACAATCTTAGTTCAATATCTGAAATAAGAATTTGGTGTACAAATAGGTTTATTAAATCCAATAATCTATAATATAAAACCAATCCATCAAAATATAGCGTGTCTTCCTGTACATAAAATCGCATGTAAGTTTTGAGGCAGAAGTCCAAATAAAAGAGAATGAAAATGTCTCAAATAAATAATAATAGTATATAACTTGTATGAGGAGATATTATAATTTAACAAATTCATAAATAAATATAATATTTTTGCTTACCAATCATATTCGTTGAAAAATTTCTTTATAGACAACATTGTTAGTCACATTTGATGATTTATTGTTATCTAATTTGATGAATATCTTGATATCACTCTTGCTTTTAACCCTAGGATAGTACCACATATAATTGGCCATGACTGAAAACAGGCTTCGGAAGGTATAGCTCCACATGTGAAAGGGTTTGACCTTGACTTTTGTTTATAGTCATTACAAATGAAGTTATCAATGAAAATTGTCTTCTTTAAAACATTGGTACACTGGTATTAGATGGAACTAACGTCATTCGAGGTATAAAAATCATGTTTCCAACACGTTTATTGGAAAGACTCTTGTAGTTAAGTACATGATTGTCAAATCTTGCAATTTAAAGTCGTGCACCATTGCAAAGTCACCTTGATTGGTCAACATTCCTAATTAGCATTACCAGAACTCCATTCTTCAATTTCAACATATGATTTAGAAGGTCAGAGTATGAGATGTTATTTAGAAATTTTGTTGTGCAGATTTTTGCATTCACTTCAAAATTCGCATCTTCTTTGCACATATTGTCTAAGCTCAGGTATACTTCCTTTTTCTCTAGGGATCAATGACATCAAATGATCATTTATACATTCAATACTCTAATTAGTTAAGGTAAGAATTGCCCTATCTTGGAAGTAATCTGAAACTAAAATGTTATCGACTACATTGGGATATACAAATTGTATCAATGCTAATAATGAATCTTCTGTATCTTGAATTGACATATTATCCAAAATCTGAATCTTTATTTCACCATCATTAGATTCTCCAACATTGCCATTACCAACATTCAAAATCCACTTGAGAATTCCATGATTTCTTCTGCATTAGAAGGAGAAACACATGATTGGAGTCACATGTTTTTTATCAAAAACAAAACCTGACAATACTTCCACAACGGAGAAAAATTAATGGTTGCATGTACAACATTTTGTCTAGATGTCTTTTGAATAACAAATAATATTTGTCTCAATGACAGATTGGAGATAATTTTTTTTTTTAGTTTTAATATTTACGTACTTGAATTTGTTATCTTCATTTTACGCTTTGCGAACTCAATTTTTTTTATGACGAATGTAGCTAAATCATTTATAAATTTTAGTCTTTCAGCTTATATTTATGAAATTATTTTTACATGATAAAATATATTTATAAACTTAAAACTAATTAAAATTAAGGCTTTAATATATGACTCATTTATGCATGCTTTAAATGGTAAACAAATAATATTAAGATAACGTTCGAAATATAATATGCTATCCAAAAATAAAATATTACGTTTTCAATATTAAATTATTAGGAAATAATTGTGGATTTTATTTTCTTCAACATTCTTAACGGATATAACTTGCCATAATAAACTCCAAAGACTTCTCCATCCACAGCATATGGAAGACTGGCCCAAAATTTTTGCTTCAGAAATTAAAAATCAATACTTAGTAGACACTAGACATAAATAGACACAAAAAATATTTACCCTCCTAAGTTCAACATTTCCCACAAATGTGTTAATCTGGGAAACCAAACTCAAGTTTTATTGGTGCTTCTTTGGAAGAAAGTACTTCTCAGTTACCTTGCTCCACAAACATGAGAATTATGTCTCCACCAACATGAAAGAAAGTTTAGGTTAACTAGAACTCAACAATATGAAGTTGGGGATGGATGAATATGTTTGTAATTGATTAAAATCATTTAGTTTTGTTTTTTTTATAATTAATTTAACTGCCAGAGTTTTTTTTTATTTTCAAATATATTTTGTTTTTTTGGAGTTTTTTGATTTATTATTTTTTATTAATTAATTTATTATATATATTATATATATTTTTGTACATGTGACAGTGATTACATTAATTTATATGTAAAAAATATTACGTCAAATAACACGTAATAAAAATTTAGCTATTTTACTTATCACATGTCAACAAATCAAAGTATTTACTTATTGACTTAGAAGATACTTCAAGTCATGTATTTTTTTTTAATATTATATTGATTTCTCATATAAAATTTTTTTAGTTCATTTTAAAAGTATACCAAATTGACCATTAAGTTTCTTTTTTTTAAGCTGTTTAAATTTTCCATGTTTTAAACTACGTTAATTTTAATTTAAATGACCTGAACTAATCATGAACCTTTTTAAAAAAAAAAAAAATTCAGTCACCGGCAATTGAAGTATCAATGATATTGAAATGTTGTTTAATGTAATAGTCAGTATACCCTAAAAAATGGGGGGGGGGGTTATGAATAAGATTTTTATATAATTTCTCATTTAAGATCCATCCATAAATCTGTTTTACCTCATTTTAAGGGTACACTAAATTGACCATTAAGTTTTTGTTGTTGTTTTTTTTAAGCTGTTGCCATTAACCCGTTTTAAAAGATATTTTTATGTATCATTATGGCAATACACAAATCAAATCAAAGTATAATATGTGGCACATAAATTGAATTTGTACCTCAGATTAATTTTATAATAAATTCTAAACGATTTATAAGAATTTCTCCAGTTTTGAGATATTTTGTCTGTGCCTTTTAGTCACGGAGACATTCTTTTATATGATCGAATTCGTAGGAGACAAATTAGTCTCATCTTAAAAATATTCTTATCAAATATAGCCGTTTTATAATAGAAAAATAATTATAAACACCAGAATAATTATTAATATGCAGGTGAGTACACTGCTTCATCAGGCTATCATTGGCTTATTCATAATAATTCTGATTTTTTCATTACACTTTTTTTATATTATTTTTTACATTATTTTTTATATTATTAAAATTAACATTCATATATCAACACTTTTTTTCAATTAATCATAATTATTAAAAAATAAAATAAAATAATAATATAAGAGAAAAAGTGACATGAAATCATTATTTTTCAATTCATAATCAACAAGTTTGGGATAGAGAAACGTCTTGGGCTTGAGTGTGGAAGTTAAAATCCCATGAGAAAATCAGACTTTTTATGTGGCTTATTTTCCATGAGGCCCTTCCTACCAACCAGTTTCGCTACTATAGAGGCCTATCCTCCTTTCTTATGTGTGTTCGTTGTGACACAGCAGTTGAGAGCTTACCCCAATGTCTTCGTGATTGTCACTTTGCTAAAGTAGTATGGCAAAGACTTGGTTTCTAGCAGCTGCCCATGTTCTTTACTACTGACTTCAGGGAATGGATCATTGAGCATAGTAGAAAAACTCAAAATTCCTTGTTTCTATCCACTCTCTGGTGGATTTGGAGAGCCCGGAACAATAATGTGGTATTTGAACATACTGAATGGAATATTGATGTTGTCATTAGGAACATCATCTCTATGAATTCAGAAATGATGGTGTTTTGTGGATCTAGCCCTTCCTCTTTGTAACCCAGTTTGTGAGGTTAAGTGGAAGAAACTACCTGAAAATACTACGAAGCTCAACGTGGATGGTAGCTGTTTTGTGGATGAGAACTGCATGGCAAACAACTGCCGTGCGGGGTTTGGTGGCATTTGTCATAACTCAGATGGTGCCTGTATTATCCAGAATAATTGGGTGTAAAGAGTCTATAGGTGGCTTTTTAAGTTCACAGTCAAATCCCAAGGCTTAACCCTAGACAGGCAGTGGAAACTACCAAGCTAGAGTACGATAGGGACAGAGGGAATTTTTTGGTGGAGCAGTGAAATGCGTAGAGATCGGAAAGAACACCAACAACAAAAGCACTCTGCTGGGCCGACACTGACACTAAGAAACAAAAGCTAGGAGAGCAAATGGGATTAGATACCCCGTTAGTCATAGTCGTAAAACGATGGATACTAGGCGCTGTGCATATCAACCCGTGCAATGCTATAGCTAACGCGTTAAGTATCCCGCCTGGGGAGTATGTTCGCAAGAATGAAACTCAAAGGAATTGACGGGGGCCCGCACAAGCGGTGGAGCATGTGGTTTAATTCAATGCAAAGCAAAGAACCTTACCAGGCTTGACATGTCGCGAATCCTCTTGAAAGAGAGGGGTGCCTTCGGGAACGCGGACACAGGTGGTGCATGGCTGTCGTCAGCTCGTGCCGTAAGGTGTTGGGTTAAGTCCCGCAACGAGCGCAACCCTCGTGTTTAGTTGCCAACGTTGAGTTTGGAACCCTGAGCAGACTGCCGGTGATAAGCCGGAGGAAGGTGAGGATGACGTCAAGTCATCATGCCTCTTATGCCTTGGGTGACACACGTGCTACAATGGCCAGGACAAAGGATCACGATCCCACGATGGTGAGCTAACTCCAAAAACTCGTCTTTAGTTCAAATTATAGGCTGCAACTTGCTTGCATGAAGTCAGAATCGCTAGTAATCGCCGGTCAGCCATGGTGAATTCCTTCCCAGGCCTTGTACACACTGGTTGGCACACTATGGGAACATCTTCTCTATGAATTCAGTTATGATGGTGTTTTGTGCATCTAGCCCTTTGTCTTGTAACCTAGTTTGTAGGTTAAGTGGAAGAAACTACTTGAAAATACTATGAAGCTCAACGTGGATGGTTGCTATTTTATGGATGGAACTGCATGGCAAACAGCCGCCGTGCGGGGTTTGGTGGCGTTTATCGTAACTCAGATGGTGCTTGGCTTGATGGTTTTTCTAGTTTTAGCTGGAGATGTTGATAACTTATTGGATGAACTTTTGGCCATGATTTTAAATTGTGATCCGCAACCGCAATTGGGACCGCAATATTACGATTTTCGTAGTCTCTGCAACAGCATCGCTACCGCAATTGTGGCCTCATCAACTGTATTTTTTTACAATTGACTGCAATATTATGATTTTAATGGTTTCTGCAACTGCGACCGCAACTACAATTTAAAACCATGCTTTTGGCTATCAAAAATGGTCTCATGGTGGCTTGGGATCAAGGATTTAGGGATTTTTGGTGTGAGACGGACTCCTTAGAAGCCTTACGCCTTGTCACAACTCCCATGCTTCCCAACTTCCATGCTTATGTCGTGGTTTTATAGGTGATATCGGACGCTTAAAAGACAATGACGTATTCATTTGTCTCATACTCTTCGTCAAGCCAACTTCTGTGCTGATTTTATGGCCAAACTAGGAGCTAATGGTCATGGAGACTTGGTACTATGGGACTCATCTCCTCCTGGGTTGAGTCCTTATCTTGCTGCTGATTCTGCTGGTGTTACTTTCCTTTGAGAGTAGTTTCTTTGCTTTTCTCCAATGTACCAAAAATAAAAATAAAAAAGCTCAGGTGCTCTGGCTAAGAAGGCTGCACGGCTAGCAGTGAATCGAGATATTTACTCTTAAAAAAAGGTTAATTATGAAATTGGAATTTTAAAACCAATCTCAATAATAAAACTATGCGCTTTTGGCCAAAATTAAAGAAACTAAACATTTTTTAGTTTATCTATTCATACACACCAATAATCCGTCACATTCCTGCAGTTATCCTTCTTTTCTTTTTTTTTTCTTTGGGTTACAAAATGACGATATCTGAGGGAAGAGTGAAATATACACTTTAATCTCTAAATATTTTGTGATATAACACTTTAATCCTTAAAAAAATTTAACAAATACGTTAATACTTTACAATTTAAAGTGATATACCACTTTCGCCCGTGAGAAAGATTTATGTGATAAAATTAGAAAACTTTAAAGGACTAATGTTTGTCAATTTTTTTTTAAAGACTAAAGTGTTATATTCCAAAATATTCAAGAACTTGAAGTGTATATTTATCATGGACATTGCACATACAACATTGCTCAAAGCCACACTACCCCCACAACATCAACAAATCTTCTCCTTTTTCTATTACTTGTAACTTGAAATATGACATAACTTGAAATATGACAGCAAACCCTATTACAAACCACAAAATGAAACAAAAAGATGCTAAATGATTGGCATATAATGGATAAATAAACAGATGTAGTATAACATAAAGTGATTCATCAAATAGAGGCATTTTCTCATATTCGGCCATCAAGCTGATTGTGGGTTAAAACCTCCCTTGCACGTGCACTCCTATGTTTAAGTCGCTGGTGTAGTGTCTCAGACATCTGGTTGAAAAATTCAGGGTCCCATCTATGAATCAATAAGGGGTCCTCTGCATAGCAGATATATATGGATGTAACAGCACTTTCCACCACAACCATAGCCACTCCAACCTGAAAATACATATTTCATATGTACATATGCATATACACTATAAATAATTAAATAAACAAATAAGTAAATAAATAAATGTGTTTTTGTTGCTATTCAACAATGGCCATTTTGAATGATTTTCATAATAAACATTTAACAGGATAATGATAAGCAAGGCATGGCACCACTAAGCTTTGTCATTTATCCCCCCCACGACTGAAGCAATTCTACTATTACAATCCCATCGGTCAGTGACTCAGTGTTCCTCACCAAAAACAGTTCCACTAGGCCAAATTTAGAGGATAGGAAGTTCAACAACCAGCATGTAGCCAAGCTCAAGAGGAACAAGAAATTCTTACATAAACCTAAAGCACTCAAGTTGGGTGCACTAAGCCAATCATAACATTAATTATGATAGATTATGATAACTAATTATTAATTAACTATAATAATTATCTATTACTTAATGCGATTGGCTTAATGCACCCAACTAAGGTGCTCAAAGTTTATGCAAGAATTTCTCAAAGAATAAACTTTAATCAAGGAGGTTGTAAACTTACCACTACCATCCCCATCAGCATAGATGTAGACCCAATCATAAAAGCTCTGTTACTCCATTTAATCCATGCCCAAACACCAGAGCAAGTTCCAGTTATCAGCCCACCGAAAATGGTTCCCATTAGCAGTACAGCACCGGAACAATCATAAGCCACAAGTGCTTCGACTCCAGTTGACTGGAATAACTCCCAGGCATCTCTAGCAGAACGGTTAAAGCTTTTACCATAAACAGCAATCTGTAGGGTACATGAGCATAAACCATGCTAGAGTAAGTTTTCCAAGAATCATTGGCAGCTAACTATATTCACCAAACCTCAACAAAAGTTCCCCATATGTTTAGATTTCAATTTCCAAGACATTGTGAAGAACCCCTGCCCATGTATTTTCACATCTCACCTCTTCACAATAACAGGTAGTTAAACTAAATGAAAATCAGCAATACTTGAACAGGACTTGATGGAAAAGGAACAGAAGTGATTATAGACACAGAAGTCTACCTGAACATAAGCATACATGTTAAAGAAACAGACAATTTCTATCATATATGGAAAAGTGATTATAGACACAGAAGTCTACCTGAACATAAGCATACTTGTTAAAGAAACGGACAAGAGTCTCCACAAGATGGAAAAGGAAATCAACACAGCAAAGCAAACATTCATTTTTGCCTATCTTTGACCGGAGTCCTCTTATCTGAAAGACATCAAAATTTTGATGAAAGAAAAGGAGAAATGAATAGCCTCCAGATATAAAGGAAATGAACTTCAAATAATTCACAAAAACCAAATGGTGGTTAATACCTCCCACCGCAGTGTCCTAATAGCAGCTGTGAATAATGAGCCATAACAAATGCTGCCAAAAGATGTTGTTAAAGCATACTTTAAAGATTTCAGTAAGGAGTTAGCAGGACTTGATGCAGCATCTCTGCCACCGTGGATACTAACAAGAAACACCATCCCAGACACTATGACATGTAGAGTATTACAGAGAACAGCACCTGTCCAAAATAAGCTTACAGAGAGGACCTGCATGCATGATAGCAATATCAGTGTAATCAGATGAGGAAAGCTTACATAATCTACAGCCATAACCAGTCCCAACAAGAACAGATAGAATGAAGAGCAAAACTTGCCAGCTCACCACAAGAAGCCACCAGCGTCCACCATCACCCATGCTTGAAGCCACAACACCAGCCGCTCCAAATGACCATAAGGCCATCCATAAAAGCACAACAAGCATAAATGCATATGCCACTCTCATAACCTCAGGAAGATTCCATACCATCTTAACAGCTTTTTGCAGAACCAACATTGTAAATGGAAGTCTGGAGAAGAAAAAAAGAGCCACCAGAAATAATCTCATAGACTCAATTAATGAAACAGGAAGCAAAAAGACAGGCATGAAGAAGTTATACTATAATAATAAGTAAAATGACAGCACACAGATTCCAAATCTTAGAAACTTGCAATATTTACCTGCCAATACATGTCAGTATCCATGGTGCAAAAAATCTTTAAAAAGTAAACATTTGTAAACAACTGTTCACCCTTTAGCCAACTTCAGCATAAAATGACCAAGGCCCTTACCATAAAAAAAAATGCTTCGTGAAATTTGAATCTCATAATCTAGGCATCATAAAATAAACAACTGATATAAAGCTTTTGTTGTAGACATCTATTCTACAACTCAACTTTCTATTTTTGGTGATTTACAACTCAACTAATTTTGATATTACAGGAGCTCCGTAAAAATTGTCAAGAATCAAGATCCAACAATTTCAGGCCCCTCACATTGAAAAATGCTGTGATTCAAAGTAGAATAAATGCATTGATTGAGCAAGTTTTTCCTAAATATTTAGATGGTTCACCAAGGGAGATGAACTTTCATCTAAGCTTTAAATAAGCATATATTAGTATAAACTTTATTAACTAATTTTACCATAAACATTATGATAATTGTTTACACTTTACACTTTGACTTTAATGCAGAATATATATTTAACTGCTTCATCTATAGAATTTAAGGCAAAGATAATTTAACCTGTATAGCCAGGTGCACTATTGACTTTTAGATAAACCAACATATTCAGAAGGAGTAATGTTATATCCTCCTAAAATCCTCCTGCTTAAAATAGAAATTATTAAATAAAAAAGTAGAAGCATTTAATATCTTGGGAACTAAAAAAAAAATTTAATACTTTCTTCTTTAAGTAAAATAAGAGGAGGATTTATTAGGAGGATATAGAATTATTCATTCAGAACACAGTAAGTCTCTGGTGAGGTAGAGCTCTCAAAAGGTTGAGCACTTTCACCCTAAGATGAATATTGAGATTCACACCTTGATTTTTTAATAAACAATTAAACCAATGAACTCAATTAGAAAGTGAATTCTACCAATTAGGGCTCAAACTCTTGAAAGCTCCACCTCTGTATAGAATTAACCTTCAAAATAACTTTACTACACCAATTCCATTTGTTGTTATGAGAAAAGACAATTCTATGTTCATAAAAAAGGGTGATTTTATACCAGTTATAAAAAACAAAAGAACAACAAAGGTAAGTCAGTCTCAGTAATAAATCTGCAACAGCAATAAACCATGGTTTGAGTGGAAGTGAAAAAAGTGGCTTTTCAATTGGGTCAAACCATGGTTTACAAACTATAATCCAAACAGTTTATAACTTTCTCTCTAAAACCCAACCTTCAAATGTGGATATGGATGGATCAACAAACTTCATGCAACCAATCAGCATTCAGCAATAAGAAAACAACATAAAATCCAACAGAAAACATATCTAAAGGCTAATTTCAGTCTCATACCTATCTATAACAGATATCACATACAAGAACTGCAGAGCTGCTCCAATAGCAAAAGCAACACCCCAGAAAAACTGCTGAGCCCAGAAACACAAAACACTGATCACAGCAAGATAAGTGGTGAGGATGTGCACAGACACCTTCATCATTTGGGTGGCGCGTGAACCCAACAGCAACAACCAACTGCATCCAAGAACAGTGCCAACACCACCGGCAACCGCATAGAGCGGCCAGTAATCCTCTGTCAACCCGGCCTCATTCTCCATGAACCGGTAGGTGTACTTATCAATGTCAAGCCTGTTCTTTTTCTTGAACCTGTTGAGGCCAAGAACCCCAAGAACCAAACCAAAACCAATCAAATGGATCACGAATATTCCTGACCAGAACACGTCGTGCCAACGCCTTGATTGCTCCATGGTCACAGCTTCACCGGTGCTGCCACGTCTCCTATATCGCCCTGCATTCTATCAAAACCAAAGCAATGGTATTCAGATACAAAAAAACCAGCTCATTTCTCACTGTTTAACAGAATTGAAATGACAAGGCAGGTATAACAAAATCAGTGAAAATGATTAAAAAAGAGATTTTTTTTTCCATGAGAGGGTAATTGGGGTATCCCAGATAGATCAAAACCAGTGAAAATGATGAAGTTAAAAGCATTTGCTATATAGAGAGAAACTAGGGCACCCCAGATAAACAAAATTAATAAAAATGACGAAAAAATGTGATTTCTTTTTTTCACCACTACACAAAATCAGTGAAAATAATGATAAAAAATGAAAGAAAAAAACTTTTTTTGCCGTTAGAGGATAGCTTTTGCCAGAGAGTAACTGGGGTGCCCCAGATAAACAAAAACAGTAAAAATGATGAAAAAATGTGTTTTTTTTTTTTGCTTGGTTTTCCACTAGAGAGTAATTGGGGTAGCAGAAAGAACAAAACCAGTGAAATAATGATTAAAAATGAAAAAAAAATTGCCGTTACACAAGAGTGATTAGGTAACTCATCAGACAAAATCAGTGAAAATGATAATTTAACAAGAGACAGAAATTTGGCAATAGAGAGTAGAGAGTGATTGGGGTACCTGATCAGTGGTGGCAATTGAACCGCAGGAAGAAGAAGAGAAAGTGGGAGAATCCATCATTGGAAGAGATGAAGAAACATTGTAGCTTGTTGTAGAGATAGATCAATGTGGCAAAAGGGTCATCATAAATGACCTGAGGTGAAAACAAAACGTGAGGACCAAAGGCCAAAATTTTGAAACAGAGAAATGGGGTGGTTGGTGGGTTTTTGGAGGTTTGAATAATCAAAACACTAATATTGAAGAAGAGAATTGAAATGGGAAGGTTATGAAGATGGAGGGTAAACACTGAAACTCAACGGCTAACAGAGAGAAAAGGGAATGGTTTTGAAATGTTCAGACTTCAGAGTATAAGCAGAGAGATTCCTATTGGTGATTTGCCACACAGAGAGAGACAGTGCTTTTCGGTGGGCTTTTGGAGAGTTGCCACGCGCCATGGTTATAATGTAGCCATGTCTTGTAGCCTCTCGTGAACTTGAAGGAACAGCAGTGCTAATGACTAGTAGGACTAATTATTGTGAGCCTAATCTCTGATTTTTGTCGGTGAAGTAATGAAAATGAAGATTGGATAATGTAAAAAGTTGCTGGTTTCTTATTTTTTTTAAATAAAAAATAATTTGAGTTCTTCATATCTATAGATTAATTTTTTCAATTAAAGAATTTTTATTTTAAAGATTTTTTTATGTTGATATTTCATTCAATAATTACTAATAAAGAATGCTAAATTCAACTAATATAATTTCATAGAATGACCAATGAATTAATAAAGATAACAAAAATATAGTTGCGTTTCGCTCATTATTTTTTTCATGTTAATTTTTCTCTTACTGTGATTGGTTAGTTAGATTCGTGAATGATTTTCGTAAGGAGAAATTCTTGTCTAAATCGTGGGCACCTAATTAGATATATCAGGTCAATCATGATTTAATATTTTTATAGATAATTGTGTTACACAATTAATTTTACAAAAATCAATAAAAATACTAAGTTTTGATTGGCCTAATGCATCTAACTATGTTGCTCATGGTTTAGATAAGAATTTCGCTTTCGCAAGAAATGTTTCATGCCAAATAGTAGTTCTCATTACAAATATTGTCAATATAAAATGCTAATGCGTATCAATAAAAAAATGCAAATTGTTACTCCCACCATCTTTATGGCCAACAATTGCCAAAAAAATAGCCACCAACCATTAGTTGCAATGTAATGGGCCGGAGACCTCCATGAAGGAGAGCTAGGCTCATAACTAGGCACCTCCCCCTCTCGGTGTGCTCTTTGTGGTCCAAAGGTCACCGCTCGCCGTTTAGGGACGACCTTAGGCCCACCTCCGTTGCTAGCAACATAACACGCCGCAGTAGATCCTAAACGACGGACCACAAAATATCAAGAGTTTTACGTCCTTTTAATGGCACAACATAGGTAGATAACGGACCTCCTCCACGTGGTGAACGTGGAACGTGTGACAAAACATAATCCTAAAGCTTGCACAAAATTATTACCACGAGGAGAACCCCAATCTCGGGTGAACCTGCCTCCGCAAAGAGGGCATGAGTTATCCATGGCTTCAGGCCCCTCACACCACCAAGGGGACCAATATCAGTTCTGCTACCTGTTTTCTAACTTCATCATGGGGTAATGGTGTCGAAGGGATTCAAAGTCCCAACAAGCATAGAAGCCTATGACGAGACTATGGATCCCCAGGAGCACTTGTCCGCCTTCATGCCATCCATGTTGCTTGTGGAGGGCGTCAACCCTATAGTGTGCCCCGCCTTCCCAGAAGGCTACTTCTAAGTGGTTCTCTTCCCTTCCCCTAAAGTCCGTCAACAATTTTTCTGAGTTGGCAATGAAGTTCTTAACTCATTTCACCACAAGTAAAGCACAGCCTAAGACCTCGACCAGATTCATTAATTTTGAGTCAAGGAAGGATAAGTCTATCCGTGATTATATGAGAAGGTTTAACAAAGAAGCTTTGAAGAATAAAAACCTCGACAAAGTGGTCCCAATGCACGTGATTATGGTCAGACTTCAGCTAGAAAAGTTCACTAAATCCTTGGCCAAAAAACCTTATGCAGACCTCGATGAACTAAAGAATCACTCAGGAAAATACATTAATATGGAGTAGGTCCTGAGGGCCAAGAGACGCTGATAGAGAAGGTGAATCAGCATGGAGGAACAATAAAGAGCTGGAATCAAGGGGACCTCAGAATGCTCCAAAGGGACAACTACGAGAAAAATTCGATGAATATACCACTCTCAAGGTATCTCGATGCAAAATCCTTGAGGAGGTGTATCATACAGAAATATCTAAGCACCTTAAGCCGAGAACCCTATGACTCTGAGGACGGTTGGATAAGTCCAAGCGCTTCTTCTACCATAGTGCTTATGGCCATAACATGGAAGATTGCGTCAACTTTTGAGATGCTATTGAGACATTAATTCAATAAGGATGCTTCTATGATTACATCCAAAAATCTCAAGACGAAGAGCCCTCATGCTTCTGGCATTAAGATGATAAAAAGAGAAGTTACAACTCTAGATGGCGCATGGCTTCCCTGGTGGACAAATCCTCACCCTATGAACGACCATGTCACCAGTCAAGGGAAGACTCTCTGCAAAGAGATGAAAGGCGAGAGAATAAGATCATTAGAACCATCAATACCATCTTGGGAAGACTCGCTGAAGGAGGACAAATGAGATCTGCAAGAAAATGACAATTGAAGGCAATAATAAGTGTTGCTTCCCAGTCGATATGAAAGAAAGAAAGCAGATCTCAAAAATCACCAATAATATAAAATAATGATTGAATAACTCAAAACCAGTGAAATTTGATTAAAAATGAAGAGATGAAATCAAAGGGACCTCTAAATGCTCCAAAGGGATCATCACAGGGAAAATTTGATGAATATACCACTCTCAAGATATCTCAAAGTAAAATCCTTGAAAAGGTGTATCATACGAAAATCTTCAAGCTCCATAAACTGATTACCCTACAACTACGTGGACGACCGGATAAGTCTAAGCGTTGCAACTAGCATAGTGCTTATGGCCACAAAATGAAAGATTGTGTCAACCTCCAAGATGCTATTGAGACAATGATTCAACGAAGGTGCCTCCAAGATTACATCCAAAAGTTCTAGGATGGAGAACCCTCATGCTTCCAGTGCCGAGACAAAATAAAGAGAAGTTACAGCCCTAAACGGTGCACGATTTCCTCGATACCCAAATCCTCGCCCTAAGAATGACAATGACGTCAATTAAGGAAAGGCTCGCCCTAAAAGGATTAAAAACGAGACAGTGAGATCACTAGAACCATCATTACCATCTCGGGGATTTGCTAGAGGCGGACAGAAGAGATCCACAAGAAAACAACACTTGAAGGAAATACTAGTGTTGCTTCCCAGCCGATATGTAAGAAAGAAAACAAATCCTAAAAATCATCAATAATTAGCTTGTCCAAGAAAGATGCAGATAAAGTTATCCCAAGCCACAATGACCGTATGGTCATTTCTAAAGTCATCAATAATGCGCATGTTAAAAGGATCTTCATGGACTAAGGGAGCTCCGCAGACATATTGTTCATGGATGCATTCTAGTACCTAGGATTACCGTAGTCCAACTTGGTCCCATTCGATGGAAACTAAGTACGATTTACGAGAGCCAAAGTCCAACCTAAAGGACTCATTGATCTTTATCTTACCCTGGGAATGAACCCTCTAACCAAATGGTCAAGGTTAAGTTCTTAGTTATTGATCACCTATTTGCTTATAATATCATTCTAGGAAGGTCCTCTTTGAATCAGTTTGGAGCCATCGTGTCCATTCACCACCTCCCCAAGAAGTTCAAATAGCGAACAAGAGGTAGCAATGGTGAAAATAAACTAAGCCATAATTAGGACATGCTACAATGCTAGTTTAGAGTTACTATAGTCCATGCCCAAAATAGGACAACAGACTACCTCGCAGTCCAGTAAGGACTCCTCAACCACTCTCTTAATTGAACTTAATATTTGAAATGACTTGAAGGAGACCCTAATCAAATGGGCACCTGATCTCCAAGTTAGACCAAAACCCTCTCAAGTCACCAATATTAGGGCAAGGCATCCAAAAGAGGAGCAGGCAAAGCTGGCTAATTTCTTATAGAAAAACTGAGATATATTTGCTTTGACAATAGTAGATATGTCCGATCTTGACCCAAACTTCATTTTCCACCAGTTATCTGTATTTCCCCGCACCAAACTGATATCACAAAGAAAAAGGAAGATAGGTCCTAAACGCCAAAGAGCAATATAAGAGAAAGTAGAAAAGCCCTTGAACACAAGATTCATCAGAGAAATTACCAACATCATTTGGTTGTTTAATGTTGTTATGGTACAGAAGTCTTTAGGGAAATGACAGATGCGTATGGATTAGACCAACCTTAATAAAGCCTTCACCTTTGTCCATAACCAAACATAGACAAGCTAGTGGAGGATACAACCAAATTAAGCATCCAAAGGATGAGAAAAAAATTGCCTTCATAACAAAGCGAGCCAACTACTGCTACAAGGTGATGCCATTTGGATTAAAGAATGCTAGAGCCACAAATGTGGAATTGGCAAGTGCACCAAATCGACAAAAGTAATAAATAGTGAGTAAAGTATCATTCCCACGAGAATTATATTATCAATTACTAAATTTACCAAATCAACACTATTCAAGCTATCGAAAAGAGAGTTAGTAAAAATAATAAAAAGAAAGAATAAACAAAAATAACAAAAGCCAATTTTAATTAATTGGGTTGAGTTGAAAAACAATGATTGAAAAAGTTAGGGATCAGATTTCACTTGAACTTTTTTAATGCAAAGTCAAATATTGGTTTAATCAAGTCCTATTCCAATGATTCATGGTCAATTCCCAAAATTAATCAATATCCAATCCCTTGGTATATTAATCCTCGTACACTGTTTAGAATTAACTAATCCCTTAGTCTAATCCCAAATAGAAAGACATTATCGAGAACAAGAGAATTAAAAGAAAGATCACATAATCCACAATGTCTATTCTTAGCGATTGTAGAAATTATGATGTTTATTGCAAGTTCTAAGTTCATGCAAATATTTTCAAATCATATATAAACCTAAAAATCATTTCCAAATTGGCTAGATTTAGAAAAATATTAAGAAAAGAGATAAACACATAAATCATGAAATAGAAATATTAATTAAACCCATAAAAGAATTTATATTATCCAAGAACAAGATCCATCATTACCTTAATGAAAAATGGTTTAGTTACATATGGAAAAAGAAGAACACAAAGGGAAGAGTATGACAAACTCCATTGTGGAAAGGTGGAAAGGTTGAAGAAAATCTCTAATCTTTAAGCCTAATTGCGCCCACACCACATTAGGGTTTGGGCTCTTGACAACTACTGCGTTCTGTCCAAGTGTCTGTTGAAATTGGCGTAACTTATGTATTTATAGTGAAAATAACGTGTCAGGTTACACAGAAAGCGCTTAGTGTGGAAATAACTTTGCCCCAATAGTTTAATATGTTGAGTTTTGATGATAACAAATACAAGACAAAAAGAATGGTGCTTATGCTTGATAGATGTGCTTTATAAATGACAAATGCATCACAAAAGAATATTGATCATGTTACATAGATGTGCTTGATGTGATATATTGTAACATGCATGATTATATACTTTATCTAGTTATATTTCACTTAATCATCATGCAATGAGAAATATGTAACATTCATCATAAAATATATCCAATAATATGTTATATGAGTTGTATTAAATTAACATTAATTTGGCTCTTCTTATATGCATGTTAGACAAATTAGAATTATACATTTATGAATAATGCATATGAAGATATTGAGTTATGAATTTGGACTAACTATGCTTGTTTTAAGTAAGTAATACTTTGTAGGATAGTTCAAGTACCAAGAATGAGCATTGTAACAAGAAAGTAAAAGATCACAATTATGCTCAACTCAAGAAGAATGAGAATGATAAAGATGTTCCAAGCAATTTGCAAGATTTGAAGAGAAGAAATTTGTGGAAGCTTGGATTACATCAAGAAGCCTAAGGACTAGAATTGGTATATTTTCATTTTAGGTTTTCTCCTATGTAAAGATAGAGGTTTTACAAGAAAAGAGCTCAAATATGTTTTTAAGTCTTTAAAAATGGTGCTTACATGTTTAAATGCCCAACAAACTATTTTTGGAAAGCTAGTCTTGGTGGTAATTCAAATCTATGAAAAATAGCCAAGTTTGTGTTTTACAAAACTGACATATAGTTACTATTTTGATCATAACTTTTAAAATACTTTGATTTTTATTTTGAATCTTATTTCATATGAAAATAGACTCAAATATCTTTCCAATGAGTGGTCATTTGCTTTAAACGGATAAGAAACGAAAAAGTTATGACCATTTAAAGTTTGAGTTTTGAAAATATGACCTTTGGTTACTATTTTGATCATATCTTTCCAAATACTTTGAGTTTTGTTCTAAAACTTCTTTCATATGAAAATAGACTCAAATATCTTTCTAATGAGTGGTCATTCACTTTAATCGGATAATAAATGAAGAAGTTATGACCTTTTAAAGTCAGTTTTCAAAACCGGAAATGGTGTAATTGATTACACAAGTCATGTAATCGATTACAACGTTGACAGAAGCCGTGTAATCGATTACATGAAGTGTGTAATCGATTACAAAGTACCCGGAAAGGTTGTAATCGATTACATGAAGCTTGTAATCGATTACCAAGTGTCCAGGAACGTTTCTAACGGTTATAAACGGCTAGTTTTCATAGAAAATCATTACAAAACACTACCAATGACTATTTTATCACTTGGGCTCTATATATAAGTGTTGTATGAAGCATATACACCTTTTGAACACTTGATTTGATTCTTGAATCACCAAAATCATATTTTGAACTCTTTATTACAAAATTCTTCTATTCTTTTGTTCTTCAATTTATATTATCCACTCTTGAGAAAGTTTTCTATCATCCATACTTTGTTCTTCAAGTTGTATATCTACTCTTGTGAGAGTTTCTATTCTTTCTCTTCACTTTGAAATCATTGTAAGAGGGTGAGGTATCCCTTAAGAGAGAAAAGGGTGAGGTATCCCTTGTAGTGAGACTCAAACACAAAGGGTGAGGCATCCCAAAGGTGTTGTGAGTGCTCTTGATTGTAAAGGTCATCAAGCACCTGTAAAGCTTGAAGAATTGGAGTCTCTACCACAAGGGTGAGGTATCCCAAGGTGTGACGAGTGCTCTTGTATGTACAAAGATTTTCTTAGCACTCGTGAAGTCTAGGAAATAGTGAAGAAAATCTCAAGTTAAGCTTGGGGACTGGATGTAGGCCACAAGTGGTTGGTGGCTGAACCAGGATAAATTTTTGAGTTTGATTCTCTCTTCCCTACACTCTTTAAATTCAGTATTTAGTGAAATATATTTATCTATTGCATATCTTGATGTTTTGATTGTTACAACTTGATATCTAGCTTATTCACTTAGTTCATCATATATCTCAAGTTGTATTTGAGTAATCCTCAATAATTGTACATTTATTAGACTTATTCCGCTGCATTTATTAATTGAGTTATTCAAAATGCATAATTTGTCAAAGTTGCATTAAAACTAGTCATCACCCAATTCACCCCCCTCTTGGGTAATGATTGCCATGGATAACACTTAGGCGCTATGTTTCCAGTGCCTAGACACTGGCGTCTTTCCTAAAATTATGATACATAACGCGCACTTAGGCGTTGCGTCTTCAGTGCCTAGGCACTAAACGACCAGAAATAAACATCCTCTGCCTTGCCAGTGCCTAAGTGCTGGCTTTGGTACTGGATCACCAGAATGCAAATTCAGCTCTCTATCTCGTGCAATCATCCAGTCTTCTTCCATGCATAATTACCTATCAAAAGCACATAAAAACACACAATTAAAACATAATTTAGAATAACTAAAAACAAAAGAAAATTAAGAACAAACTCAATCAAAAAGATTAAAAGAGAATAAAAATCTAAGACTTTGAATTGTAAAAATATGAATTTTTGCAGGTTCATCACTCCCTCAAACTTAAGTTTTTGCTTATCCTCAAGTAAAAAGAAAAACAAAAACAACACAAAAGAACTAAACAAATAAAAACTCTAAACACACAGACTCAAACATGGCAATACTAATTTTTAAAAATCATTTATATCCTCAAAAATTGCTTCACAATCTAATTTCAAAGTGTCACACATGAATAATCCAATTATCATATCGTCTCTCACATGCAACTCTCATGCACAAATGACTTCCCAAAAACATGAATGAAAGACCCAATCTCCTCATAAAGTACAAACCCAGATAGGTTCATAAAACTACAAGTGTACATCAAACCCACATCCATAGGGTTGTTCTTCATCTCTCTCTCCACTAATGTAAATAACACATAACCAAGGATCAAAATGGACTTTACAAAACTTATAATGTAAGGTGATTGGTATGAGTTAAGAAAGAAGTGGTAGGAAAATGAAAACAAAAGTTGAGATGTAAAATCATGAAACTTACAATCCAAGCCACAAAATGTAATACAAGTGCAAAATGGAGCATAAGAATCAACACAATATTTACTTTTTTTTCTTCTTCAACTATCTCCACCCCCAAACTTATTTCTTTGCAATACTTTGTGTAGACTTTTTCTTCTCTCTTTTTCTTTCAATTTTTTTTTTTAAATTTTTAAAATTTTTTTCAGCTTCACAAAATTTCATGCACAAAAATAACAAAGACTTGAATAATAAAATAATACAAGATATGCACTCAACAAAGGTTATGTAAGAGAGAATTTTTTTTTCATTTTTATTTTTATATGGGTATGTGAAAAGGAAAATGTGGGTAAAAGAAAAGAAATAGAGGCTAAACAATAACAAAGCTGTAAAATGGACCTAAGGATATACTGTACATACAGGTTAGCTTGAAAGGCTCAAATTATCCAAAGAAGGCCCTTATCATTTCCTTAATCAAGCATTGCCTAGGATTTTGCCTCAAGAGAGAATCAAACAACTTCTAGATGCAAATCATCCACACACATGTAATCCCATAAACTTTTTCTAAGCTTAACATGCGTGCATAATCCAAGGTCTATCAAATATAAAGATGGAAAATACATCCATACATAATTGAAACAATAGAGATAAACATAACTCATAGATTCTCATGTGCTATCTCAAGAAATTAGATCAATCCACAATTCAAACAATCATTGGATATTCAGTTTAACACACCAGTATGCTTAGTTTAAACACAAAGACTCAAAATAAAATAAGGTGATGATGACAAAATCAAAATCAATAAAAAAATAATTAAATGAAATAAATGCAAGAAAGGAAAAGAAAAACTCTTTTTGGTGGCCGATAACTATATACATCTCCCTACAAAGGCTCTGAACTCAGGGAGGCACTTAAACCTACTCAACACTACCTTCAAAACAAAAATAAAAAAATAAAAGAGAAAAAAAGAGAAAATTTGGGTTGCCTCCCAAAAAGCGCTTGTTTAATGTCATTAGCTCGACGTTGTCTTTTTTCTCAATTAATCATGGTGGCTTGAAGCAAGCGAAGTAGGATGATATTTTTTCTCTTGTCAATTCTTTGCCTCCATACTCTGTCACACCTTTGGAATCCTCACAAGTGGTTGGAACTTGACTTGAACCAGGTTGTTCTGAATACACCTTAGCATGGAAAATCTCATCAGGCCATGAAGGTCTTAATTTTTCAACAGGTTGCAAATCAGATTTCAATGGACCTATCTGCAATGAGTCAGTGGAATCCGAAAGATCTTTTCCTATTCTAGCAATCTTAAAAAGAGGAGGACCTTTCTCTTTTTCATTAACAATCTTGGAACTGGGAGAGTCAACAATAATGGATGAAGAAGAGTTCTTACCATCCAACTCCTTTTGAAATTTACTTTGAAAACAATTAACAAGGGCATAAAGATCTGATGTTGGGGCAAACTTATTAAAAATATTTATAGTCACTTGATCTCCATCCACCCTCAAAATAAGCTCTCATCTTGGCACATAAATTAAAGCTCCTGATGTTGCTAAGAATGGTCTCCCCAGATTTAATGGGATATCACCATCCTCATCTATATCCAAGACTACAAGGTCAACTGAGAAAATAAATTTATCAACCTCCACTAGCAAATCTTCCACAATATTGTATGAATATCTGATTGATTGATCTACTAATTGAAGAGAAATTATTGTAGGCTTAACTTTATCAATTCCTAACTTGCGCAAGATAGACAATGGCATTAAATTAATGCTAGCGCCTATATCACATAGAGCTTTCTCAATGGTCAACTCACCAATAGTGCACGAAATAGTGAAACTACATGGATCTAACGTCATTATACTTAATAGTATTACAGAGCTGCAAGAAATTTGTAATATACAAGTTTGGATCTTCTTCTTGACCTCCCCCAAGCTGATTATGTTGCACCAGCTGTAGAAGTGCTGGTTTAATCTCAAAGTTGTTAGCTTGAATGCAGGGCGCACAATACTGGTAGAAATATTTTCAGTAGATGGAGTAGCATAGTCACCCAACGTGCGTCTTCGTCCTGCAGTTACAACTATTTCAACCATCTTTTCTTCTGCTTCTTCAAGTTTCTTCCTTTCTCTAGCTGCTTTTCTGTTTGCTCTTATTGTTCTCTCTATCTCTGGATCAAAAAGCAATTCTTCTGACTCAACAGAACCTTGCATTAACAAATAAACAAGTAACCCAGAGTGAAGTAAAGAAAATAAAATATAAAAAAATAAATAAAAGTAAACAAAGAAAATAAAAAGAAACAAATTAGAAAAATTAAAATTAAAATCAAAAAATAAAATTAAATAAAAAGAACAAAAGAAAAAATGCTTAAAATAATGTCTCTTCAACTACTATTTAATATTGAAAACAATATTCTCCGACAACGGTGCCAAAAACTTGATGTGGAATTAGCAAGTGCACCAAATCGACAAAAGTAATAAAGAGTGAGTAAAGTATCGTTCCCACGAGGATTATGTTATTAATTACTAAATTTGCCAAATCGACACTATTCAAACTATCGAAAAGAGAGTTGGTAAAAACAATAAAAAGAAAGAATAAACAAAAATAACAAAAGCTAAATTTAATTAATTGGGTTAAGTTGAAAAACAATGATATGAAAAAGTTAGGAGTCAGATTTCACTTGAACTCTTTAAATGCAAAGTCAAATATTGGTTTAATCAAGTCCTATTCCAATGATTCATGGTTAATTCCCAAAATTAATCATTATCCAATCCCTTGATATATTAATCTTATTTAGAATTAATTAATTCCTTAGTCTAATCCCACATAGAAAGACATTATCAAGAATAATAGTCTAATACCAAATAGAAAGGCATTATCAAGAACAAGAGAATTAAAAGAAAGACCACATAACTCACAATATCTATTCCTAGTGATTGTAGAAATTAAGGTGTTTATCACAAGTTCTAGGTTCATGCAAATTTTTTTAAATTATACATAAACCCAAAAATCATTCCCAAATTGGCCAGATTTAAAAAAAGCATTAAGAAAAGAGATAAACATATAAATCATGAAATAGAAATATTGATTAAACCCATAAAAGAATTTACATCATCCAAGAACAAGATTCATCATCACCCTAACGAAAAAGGGTTTAGTTACATATGAAAAAAGAAGAACACAAAGGGAAGAATATGACAAACTCCATTGTAGAAAAGTGGAAAGGTTGAAGAAAATTCCTAATCTTCAAGCCTAATTACACCCACACCACATTAAGGTTTGCGCCTCTTGACGGCTGCTGCGTTTTGTCCAAGTGTCTGTTGAAATTAGCGTAACATATGTATTTCTGGTGAAAATAATGTGTCAAGTTATGCAGAAAGCGTTCAGGCACTATGTTTCCAGCGCCTAGGCGCTGGCGTCTTTCCTAAAATTCTGATACATAATGCACGCTCAGGCGCTGCGTCTTCAGCGCTGAATGATAATCACATATTTTATACATTAATAAACCCTCATTTTTAGTTATTTACACTCTCCATGTACTTAATTGATTGAGTTGTAGGAATATTTTTGGGTTGAAACTGCTATCATTTGAAAGCTAAGATAAAAGCCTACAACTTTCATGAAGACCACTTGGTGATAAAATGACGAATGCAATGAGTTCAGCACTGAATGATTTTGGAGATAAAGAATCTCAATAATTTTCCACTCACCAAATCACTATTTGGCATTTTTCACTCATCCACTCACTCATGAATCAGTCCCCTTATCATTTTGTATCCCTAATTTTCCATAAAAGGCACCATTGGCTGATCATTTAGGGATCTTGGTCTTAGAGATCAAGATCATGCTATTGTGTTGTTTATTTATCTTGTTGTAGTTTTCTTTTGTTCTAAATTGAAGTTATGTTCTTCTTCTTCTTCTTCTTCTTCTTCTTCTTCTTCTTCTTCTTCTTCTTCTTCTTCTTCTTCTTCTTCTTCTTCTTTCCTTTCTTCTTATTTATGAGTAACTAATTTTTTATTTTATTTAGGTGAAAGGGTGAAGCTCTTAGTAATGAAATAATGTTAGATTAATCTCTTTCTTGTGCTTAAATGATATATTATCAAGTAGTCATTATATGTATTTTATTTCGTTTTCAATTAATTTAGAAATCCTCCTTATAAAGTGGAGATCTTGATTTGTTATAGATAGAATATTAGCACAATAAATGCTTGAGCCCATTTATAAGCGGTGTTGTTAATAGATGATAAAGGAATCATAATATAATTATGTATATAATCTTAAATGAACTTTGAATGTTGTATTTTTTGATTGGAACCTCAATTATGTATGGATTCTAATTAAGTTATAAAAAGAATTAATCTTATCCTTAATTTTCATTTTATTACCTTTATTGTTGTGACAAAATATTTACCTTACGTCAAAGAATTTTTCTTCATCAATTCCTTGTGGATCGACCTCGGACCCCCAAGAATTTATTACTTAAAACAACTTGTACTTGGGTTGTAACTTTTAATTAGCATCAAGTTTTTGGCGCTATTACTGGGGATTTGATTTGAAGAACAAATTTATTGTGTAAATATTTTGTATATATATATTTATATTTTTTCTTGTGGATCTTGTATATATATTTTTTTTTCTACTCTTTTAATTTTTTTTTCTCTTTGTACATACTAACATACTAATTTAGTGAGAGAAACTCTCCCTTCTCCCTCTGTAATCTTTAATTATTAATTAAACAATTTTTCTTCTTCTCTTCTCTCTCACTGAAAAAAAAATTGGCTTGCTGGTTCTCTAATTTTTACTTTATGTTCTAATAATATCTCAATCTTGACTCTTCTCCTCTTCCTTCTTCGCCGACTCTGGTGGGGCTCTGCCTCTATCTGGTTTTCATATTTTAAATTTACTTTCTGTACTTTATTTTCTATATTTTACATTCTATACTTTATTTTCTGTTTTCTCGTATTTTATTTTCTAATTTTATTTCTAACTTTTAACTTACTAACCTACTAACCTTTTAATTTTCTTGCTTACTAACTTACTAACTATCTAACTCTCTTACTAACTATCTAACATTTTACTTTATCTGCTTACTAACTTTTTAATTTATCAGCTCATTAACTTATTTAGTGGTTGGTTTATACCACACCTTTGTTAATATTTATTTGGTGGTTGGTTTATACCACACCTTTGTTAATATTTATTTATTACGTGTTAATGTATATTTGGTGGTTGATTTATACCACACCCTTATTAATATTTATTTGGTAGCTGATTTATATCACATCTTTGTTAATATTTAATGGCAGGTTTACTGCCTACTTGTTAATATTATTTTTTTTACAATGGCAAGATTACCGTCTACTTGTTAATATTTTTTTAGGAAGGTTGAGCTTTGTATATATTTTTATTTTATTCTTCCTATTTCTTCTTCTCTTTTGTCATGTGTAGTTAAATTCGTATGTTTCTAATGTGAAGATGTAATTTAATTCAATTGACATATATTAAGATTGGAATTTTAATTAATTTCTTTTTTATTCAATTTGAGTGGTTATTATGATTCTTAATGCTTTTATGAATTGACCACTCATAAATTGATCTATTGAGGTGTATGTAGAATCGGAAGGTTTGCATATGACCTAAACCATAAATAATAAGTGTCATGATTTATAATAATATAAGAATAGAGGTTATAGGTTGTGTGGGAGAATTGTGGTATTTTCCATGAGAATCCATAGAGTAAAGGTCATGCCTTTAAGAGTTAGAGTTTAGACAAAGGAATTGAATTTTAATTAATTAAGGGATTCTCCCCATCAATTGAATGATTAGAAATTAATTAGAATGAAGGTCCCAAAGCTACTCTATTGTCTATGATAGATTGTTGAATTAAGTGAAGTCAGATCCCTAGTGTTTTAATTTCATGTGTTTACATCCTTAATGTGTTTTGCATTCATGTGCTTTATTTTTTTTCCTCTTAATTTCATGTGTTTTAGTGTGTTTTTCCCTTTTAATCATCAACTTTATTACTTTGACAATTCGGTGCACTTGTCGATTTTCACAACAAGTTTTTGCAAACCTAGGTTGATACGGTGGATTTTGTTGCTTCAAGAATTCAACATCACAATAAAAGATAAGAAAGAAGCCGAAAATGTTGTTGCAGATCATTTGTCCATACTTACAACAGACTCACCTTTTGATATCACACCTATCAATGATTATTTTTTCAATGAATTTTTATTTTCTGTCAATTTCAAGCCTTAGTTTGCTAATATAATAAATTTTCTTACAACATGAAAGATCTTGCTTTAATTATCCTAATCAAATCATTCGGAGATGTGTGCCCAACAGTGAGGTAGGTAATGTCATTAAATTTTGTCACTCAGAAGCATATGGAGTTTACTTTTCTTCAAAGAAAACAACTGCGAAAATCTTGCAGTGTGGATTTTATTGGCCCACTTTATTTAAAGACAGCTATACATTTTGAAAAAATTATGAAAATTGTCAAAAATAGGAGTCCATTTCTAAGCGAAACAAGATGCCTCTGAACCCTATCATTGTCATTGAAATTTTTGATTATTGAGGAATTGAGAAACGATACATATGAAAATACAAAGATTTATAAAGTTAGAACAAAAACTTTTCATGAAAAATCAATTTTGAGAAAAACTTTTGAAATTAGTCAAAAAGTTCTGCTTTATAATTTTTGTCTTCGCCTATTCACTAGAAAATTGAGATTTAGGTGGCGTGGCCCTTTTATTGTCAAACATGTGTATCTTAATGGGGTCATAGACATTGAGAATCCTTGGAACGATAGTGTATTTAAGGTCAATGGATAAAGACTCAAACCATTTCTGAAAAACTACATTGTTGAGTTCTTTGTGACCCCGATTAAGTGGCGAATAACGGTACTCCGTGACTTTCAAGTCGATTTATTTTTCAGTTTCCCATAATAATTGATTTCTCCTCCTTTAAAATGGGTGTCATTCTCTCGAATTTAAGAAATTATTTTCCTTCTCTTACTCAAAATGCTCTAACAAAAATCTACAAAACCAGGCGTGAAAGACTGAGATTGTTTATGCACATGGGCATCTCAGAAGATATACGCTGGATAATGAAAGCAAAGGTTCGTTTAGCTGGTGAATCTTCAGATTCATTTGTCCCATACATGCTGGGTCTCGGTAAAAGTTTCTATTCTAAAAGGAGAAGAGCGAAAAGAATGCAAGTTTGTCACAAGTGTGCGTGATGGAATTGTAACAAGCGATGTCGTTCTTTGGGGATAGTTTCCGCAAACAGAGAAGATAAAAAATTATTCATTAAGAATGGATTAAGTAAGGAGTCATTAGATGATATCTTATTGACTCTTGAGACACATTCTTATGGAGTTGTGCATCGTGAACTTATTAATTTGTGGAATCTCTTCATGGACGAGCAAAAGCGTTACAATCTTGTGAATCTAACTCAAAAAGATCTTGTTTGCCAATTTATAAGAAAATTGGATAGAAAACTTATCCTCGACTCATAGAAGGCGTTTAAGCCATTATTAGACGTAAAACCAGAGGAAGATGTGAGCCACAATCATAACAACATGTATATATTATCTTGTACATCTCCTAAAAAAAGGGCAAAACTTCGGTTGTAATTGGTCTTTAATTAGATTAAGAGCCCCTGCCAGTGGCAGACCCATCATTGACTCGGGTGGACCTTCGCACGTCAGTCTGTAAATAAGGTTCATGTGTTATGCTCTGTAGAGAGCCGCGCAAGCATTCTCAGGTTTTAACCATAGGCTCTGCTTGCTAATGGACAGATAGAAGAGTCCTATGTTTGCATTCTCGCGTGACAATGCCTCTGAGCTCAATTCCTGGTATTGATTTATTGGGTTCCTGAGCGTAGCTCCACTGGATGTGATCACTAGTCATCATATTCAGATTTTCTCTCATTAACGAGAGGGACAATGCATAGGCTGAGATATCTCACAAGTGGGAGAAGTGCCTTAAGTCTGAAATTCCTTAAAGGAATTCGATGTCTCTTTCAAGGGGCGGTAAGATTGTGAAGGCTACTACACTCATGATGCACAGTATAAAGATACGCCATGAAACTTGTACATAAAGGTATGTCATCATTTGTTATTATAATTTTATCTTTGTATGATTTTGTTGTATTTTGGTTTTGGACAGACGATTCTTTGGGCGGGGTCCTTTAGGGGTTTCTAAGCTTCTTTATCCTTATGGTTTTCTTGAAGTCTAAAAAATTAAAAAAAATTAAAAATAATTTTTTTTCTTAAATTCAAACTTCTCTGACAATAGTCAACCTACCCATATAGGAGCTATTATTACTTTTTCTATTCTCTTCCTTATTTAAAGACTCTATTTTCTTCACTTTCCTATAACTTATAATCATTCAAAGGGAGTGTGAGTGTAGAAATGGAGGGAGCTTCTTCTTCGGTTCATCGATTTACCAATATCTGTGTATTTTGTGGAACAAGTTATTAGAAAGGTTTAGAGTTTGTAAACGCAGCAAACACTATTGGTAGAACACTTGCTGTGAGGAACATTCGTGTAGTATATGAGGGAGGTAGCATTGGGTTAATGGGGGCTATATCACTTCTGTACATATAGGAGGTGGTCAAGTTTTAGGTGTCATTTCTGAACCATTAACTCGAAGAAACATCATTAGAAAGACAATTGGGCTGGAACTTCAAGTATCATCTATGCATGGACGAATAAGGATAATACTTGAAAAGTCTGATGCATTCATTGCCTTACCGGGTGGTTTTGGTACTTTGAAAAAAGTTTTTCAAATTATCTCTCAGGCCCAACTGAACATCCACCATAAACCCATAGGTTTGTTGAATGTTATAATTTCTTTGATAATTTTTTATCTTTTGTTGACCATGCTGTAGAACAGAGCTTTATCACACCTTCGGCAAGACGACTCCGTATATCTGCTTCCACTGTTGATGAATTAATTAATAAATTATAAACTTTTGTTTATGAACCTGAACCAGTTATAGCTCGGATAGATTGGTCAGAAGGCAGCAGCAAGGGAGGCAGCAAGGAACAAAAGTGTGATATGAAACTTCATCTATAACTTTCCTTTATCTTTAGTTTTATTCATCGTACTTTGTTTTTGTTTAAATTTGTGTAAGGTTTCTCTTTTCAGACATTGTAACAATAGGTAATATCTTCTATCCTTTACCTATCTATGTTTTGATATTGAGGACAATGTTGTGATCTAGTTGGGGGGAAGGATAGTTGTGTAAAAAAAAACAAAAAAAAAATTAGAAAGTGTGTTTTCTTTTTTATGTTTGTCAGCAACTTACTAACAGCAAAACTAATTAAGGATGATAGAGTAAGAAGTAAATTATTTACTCTTAAGACGTATCAAAATTGGTGGCAGAGTAAGGAGTAATTAGGTAGATAACTATGTTGTGTGGAAGTAGCAAGTCAAATTCAGAGAATTTTGCATGATTGAGTAAATTGTCTTTTTTCTTAAAAATCACATACTTGGTTATGGATATTGAATTTGTGGACTGAGAATGATAGAATTATGCCTTGTAAGATTTTGAGCCTATTGATGAATGGATTGAATGATTTGTATCATTCTCTTATTTCTTGTGTGATTTTCACTCATGGAATTGTTACTCTAGAACTTGCTTTGATTCTTTTTTAGACTACATTTTCACATGCATACATAAACATGATTGAGGCATTTTTCTTGAAATAGCTACTTTAACTAAATAGCCAAGAATGATTAGTGCACAAATAGGCAGCCTTGCTCAGCAGCATATTGTCTCAATATGATATCTAGCACTCTTATGGCTTCTTAGAAATTCTCTTATTCCTGCCAACGTAAGGCATTGGAAATGACTTATTTCCCCTTGCTTAACCCCTTTGAGCTTATTTGACCATTCTTTGTTTCGAACTCATTATGTGCCTTAAATGAAAAATCATGTTCTTACCCGGCCTTAGGGAATAAGAGAACATTAGCCTTGTCATTGGATGAGTTCTTGAACAAGTGTGGGGTGTGTGTGCAGAATGGTTGAAAAAATTATTATTTAATTAAAAAATGTATATATTATGTTCATCTTGTAAAAAAAAATTCAAAAAAAAAGTAAAAAAAAAACAAATGTGTAAAGAAGGGCCAACAAGGCAATAAAGGAAAGGAAAAGAGTATGTAAAGAGAATTTTTATTAGGTAGAGTTGGGATGAACTTTCATGCTTGTTAATTGAACTCAGCTCTTATACTCTTTTATTCTCTTTGGTATTTAACTTGTCATATCCATATTACCTTCTCCTTTACCTTGACCCCATTACAACCTTGAATAAAGTCCTCATGATTTGTGTGTACATGTGTTTTGAGTAGTGGAGAAGTAGAAGATAAGCAAGCTTATGGTAGTGCAATTTTCATGGGTTGAATTGAGTGAAATACCTACCTTTTTAAACACTTGAGGGATTGAGAATGAATCATGTGAAGATCTATCATTCTTGACTCATGCTTTTCAATTGAAGTTTCCTTACTTGTTGGTTTGAGATGTGAAGAAATGTTACTTCATAAATGTTTTGATCCCCTGAATCTTTGGTTGCTCTTCATTATTTAATATTATTAGAAATTGAGTCTTTTAGAATTTTTAGCTTTTGAGTTTGTGTTGTTTTTCCTTGTTCCGTAATTTTGGTCTTATGTATTTTGTCCAAGAGTACAAAAAGCTAAGTGTGAGGAAATTTAATAATCACATATTTTATACATTAATAAACCCCCATTTTTAGTCATTTACACTCTCCATGTACTTAATTGATTGAGTTTGGTTATGTTTTGTAAGTTTAAACTCAAATTGGGCTTAATTGATTTTTTTCAACATTATTTTGGTCTTACATTGTTTCTGTATTTTGGCCATATCTTAAGTTTTAGATGCCTAATAATTATGTATCTTACTTTGTAGGAAAGATAAGAGAGAACTCTACAACTTTCATAAAAAGCTCAAAATCGGACATCTAGTGGAGATGTGCTGACTAGTAAATTCCGTGGCTTGTAAAAAACCAAGAAGAGAAGGGTTGAAGGTAAAGATCTTTCTTACTAATCCTAGTTCACTTGGCCTCTTTATATCTCTGTTGGACTTATTTTCATCTAATTTGTTTTATTTTTATTTTGATGAGGCGAATAAAGAGGTTCATTCAACTTAGACCTCTTCTCCAACTACCAAGAAGGCGAAGAATATGCCTTCTAAAATAACTTCTAGTAGCCAACAGAAGTCTCCAAGGTCGAAGCTGAAAATATTCAAGAAAAAAGCCTTCGACTAAGGTATAGACTTCATCTTTTATTTCTTAATTTTAATCTTAGCCTCTTCCATTTCTAACTTTGTCTCTAATTCTCGGAAACTTTTGCTTCTGATCCCCAAGCATAAAATGTTATCAAACTAGCTAGTTCTTCTCCTCAAAAGGACCAAGAGGCTAAAACTGCTGAGGAGGGAACTACTTCGGCTGAAGTGGTGACTGAGAAGTCGACCCTTACTGAAGTGGTTTTCGAGAAGATGACTCTCATCTCTTCTTCTAAGAATACCATTAACCTTGATGACCTTGCTAGTGAGCAAAACAAGAGTGTTGAGGTTCAAACTGTTGGTGTATGCCTTAGAGGCTAATTTATTTTGACCATATTTACATACATTGTATTATGCTATTTATTTAATACATGAGACATTTTATTTATTGTGTTATTTATTGTAAACATAATAAAGTTCTTAGAATAGTAAGTTTAATGTCATAGGACACCAAGTGGATGACTTGATCATGAGATCTTATTAGATAAAATCAGAATACCATTCTTAAATATCCCTAGTCAAGTATTATTATTAATTAGGACAATAATAATGCATTGAGACTAGTATGTGCGTAGACTGATGACCACATCTCACGAGTTATGTATATGAGATATCAAGTCTTCACATGGATACATATTAGAGTAATGATGTATTGGACTGACCCACCATGAGAATGCTATGTAGATCATTACATGGGTGTAATAAGCGATTCTCAAAGTGACAATGGTGTATGTGGTCCTTTGACCTGAAATCACTATGATTCCTACATGAGAAGTTGTATGTTTTAATGGCATCAAACATCATATGTAACAAGGTGATTATAAAGTTACTTATTGGACATATCATGAATCATGCAAAGGGATGTGAGTGACCTAGATGAGATTTGTCCCTCCTGCATAACAGGAGCGATATCTTTGGACCCCCTAATTGAGTAAGACTACGAAATGCATGACCATGCTTAAATGAGTAAATATGAGATATTGATCTCATTTGTTATTACTAAGTGTACTCAAGTATCAGAAAATGGAAGATTGAACTATACAAGGGTGACACATTTCATGCCTTGTGTTCAATCTAGATATTTGGATAAAGGGACTAAACTATACGGAAACATTGGTCACGAAAAAGTTATGTTAAATCACTAATATTCTCATTACTTGGGTAGCAACGATGTTACTAGATACCGCTCATTGCTTGTAATATTAAAATAGGATTTTAATATTACTACCAACGTCATGAGAACTTTAGGGTCACACACATAGAATAGACTGTTTTGGAGCAATTAGAATCCAAGTTGGAGTAGGGTTCTATCGTGGGCCAGACTCATAACAGATGAGTCCAATGTTGCACTGCTAAACTTATTGTTACTCTCACTCGCATATGGCAGTTACTATTATAAATAATACTACTAAGAGGCTATCAAGGACATCAAATTAAAAAACCCTAGCCACACCCTAGCAGAAACAGTGAGTAGGAGAGTGATAAGTTTCTCTTCTCTTCGCAGCTAGCACTATGCAGGAGACGCGAGACTCCAAGATCACAGACGTTAGATGTTTGTGAGTCTGTTCGTATAGACAACATAGAGGTACCGTCGTTACTGCGGTGCTAGTGATTTGCTTGATCGTTTTTCATCTGGTTTCAAGAGGTAAACTGGAAAAATTACGTTTCATGGCTCTCTTTTTTACATGGATCCTTGGGGGAAATCTTTTTTCTACTGTGCTTTTGTTAATGGATTTCCTAACATAAATAGAGAAGTCCACTACCATGGCAACTTTTGTTCCTTAAAGCCCTTTGAAGATCATTACCTCGACTTCCAAAGATTCCATCCTAACTTTTCCCTCTGAGGTAATCTATATTGCTTGATATCTTATTATTAGATTTGATTAACCTAATTATTGTTTTGCCTTAACTTCTCACTTTTTATAGATATCTGTACACATGGTTGAAGCTACCAATAAAAAGAATGAGTCTACTTAGTCGTTCCCTACTCTTGAGGATGATGACATGTTCACCAAGATTCGGAGTCATTTGTATGATACCTCTTCATTCCAAACCACCAAAACATCTCCTTCAAGTCTTGATACATCTTAGTAACCCCAGGATGGATAGTGTATTGACTATAGTGAGCTTCTTCAAAGATCATTTCCTTGATTTTAGATTCACTGGGAATGCAAAGTCTACCTCTAAACTTAATCATTCTATTATCCGTCATATCAAACTCTCTAGGATTTCCTAAAAAGATCTACTCACTAATATTCCTAAGAGTCTCATCTTCTTTTGAGCTTCTAAGATCTGAGTCCTTAAGTCACTCATTATGTTTACTTGATTCACACTGAGACTATGTGGTAACACAGTTACTGAAAGGCTCATGTCTCTAAAACTCTCAAGAAGTTCACTCTCTTAGATCATCATTTAGGACATGTGTAGCGATTTCCTACTTAGTGCATCAGCCATCACATTGGCTTTACCCGGATGATACTTTAACTCAAAGTCGTAGTCTTTCAAAAACTCTATCCATCTTCGTTGTCTCATGTTCAGCTCTTTTTGATTAAATAAGTACTTCAAACTCTTATGATCATTGAACACCTCAAATTAGACTCCATATAAGTAATGTCTCCAAACTTTTAAGGCGAACACTACAGCAGCTAACTCCAAGTCATGAGTAGGATAGTTTTCCACATGAGGCCTTAATTACCTCGATGCATAGGCAACAACTCTCCTACGTTGCATCAGAACACACCCAACCCCATCTTTGACATGTCACAATATATCTCAAAGTTCTCTAAAGGATCTGAAATTACTAACACTAGGGTAGTAGTCAACCTCAATTTCAACTCTTAGAAACTATCCTTACAATTCTGAGTCTACTCAAAAGTACTACCTTTCCTAGTCAATCTAGTCAAAGGTAGTGCTAACTAAAAAAATTCCTTTATGAATCTTCTATAGTACCCCGCCAGGCCTTTGAAGCTTCTAATCTCAGTCACAATGGTGGGTCTCTCCCACTGCAACATTGCATCTACCTTGCTTGGGTCCACAGAAATCCCACCCTAAGATATCACATGTCCCAAAATCTGCACTTGTGAAAGTTAGAACTCACACTTAGATAGTTTGGTAAATAACCTGCTTTCCTTAAGGGTCTCCAACACTATCCTCAAATGCTATTCATGTTTCTTCATAATCTTAGAATAGATTAAGATATCATTAATAAACACAACAACAAATAGATCCAGGTAGAATCTAAAGATCCTATTCATGTAATCCATGAACACTGCCAGTGCATTTGTCAACTCAAAAGACATCATAAGGTACTCATAATGCCCATACCTAGTTCAAAACGCGGTGTTAGGGATATCCTCTTCCCTAACCCTTATCTGATAATACCCAGGCCTAAGATCAATCTTTGATAAAATCACAGCTCCTCTCAGTTGATCCATTAGATCATCTATCCTTGGTAACAGATACATATTTTTAATGGTCACCTTGTTCAGTTGTCTATAATCCACACAGAGCCTCATGGTACCATCATTTTTCTTGACTAGTAACACAGGTGCTCCCCATGGATAAATACTCGGCCTAATGAATTATTTATCCAATAAATCCTCGATTTGCTTCTTGAGTTCTGCTAGCTCTAGTGGTGCCATTATAGGGTGCTATAGAGATAGGTCTTGTCCCAGGCACTAAGTCTAGAGTAAACTCTATTTTTCGCTCAGGTGGCAACTCCACTATATCACTTGGGAACACTTTTGGATATTCGCTCACCACAGGTATTTCACCTATGCTTTGCTCAACCTCAGTACTTAAGGAAAACAAGAGAACATATCCTAGAGCTCTCTCATCTAAACAGAGATTAATTTAATTTGCATTGAGATACACTGACTTAGATGGAAAGACTCTGGTAGGTATATCTGACAAGAAAACTAGGGATTTATATGAATAATTCAACACTATATAGTTGGCAGACAACCAATCCATGCCAAGAATGACATCAATATCTACAAGAGGCAAACAGATAAGGTTTACACAAAAAATTTCTATCTTCTACTTTTACACAACAATCAAGACACACTTTGGATGTTGTAACTAGTTTACCGGTAGGATGAGATACAAATAAATCATATGAAAGTTCAGACACACTTAAATCCAATACATTCACATAATCATTAGAAACAAAGGAGTGGGATGCTCCCAAATCATACAACACAGTTAAAACATGATCATGAATTATGCATTTATCTTCGATATGATCAAAAGACTAGGTCACCACTTCACCACCTAAAGTGTAAACTCTCCCTCTGGACTGTGGTTTCTAGGTAGATGCAGCTTCCTTCCTCGATGGACACTCCTTAGCAAAATGTCAGGTTGCCCACAAATAAAGCACACCGAGTAAGGCCAGTCTTCGTGTATTTCCCACACTTAGAACACTTAGGTCCCAAAAACTCCTTCTAAATCTGCTTACCCTTGTCCTGAGGGAAGCTAGATTTAGAAGCTCCCTTCTTGAACTTATCATCACCCCACTTCCTCTTTTGAAAGTCTTATGACTTAGGCTCTGCTGAAAGCTTCCCGATACGCCCTTCTATTATCCGACATTTATTTATCAAAGTTGCAAAGTCCCGAATTTCAAACGGCTGGATGACCTTCTGAATGTCTTCCTTCAATCCCTTCTCAAACTTAACAAACTTCCATGACTCATTTGGGCTAAGCCTAATGCAAGAAGAGAACTTAGACAATTCGTTGAATTTGGCCACATACTGGTCAACAGACATATCCCTCTGTTCCAACTTAAGAAATTCCATCTCCTTTGCATTTTGAAGGTTTTGTGGAAAGAACTTTCTTAAAAAAGATTTCTGAAAGATCTCCCACGTAACAAGAGTTCTTGACACCTCAAAAGCTCTCTTAATGTCCACCCACAATCCTCTACTTCTCATTCCAGCATATAAGAAGTAAAAAGCACCCTTTGCTTATCCGAGCAAACCATAACAGTGAAAATCTTCTCTATTTCTTTAAGCCAATCCTTAGCTTTGACTAGGTTGTACTCTCCCTTGAAAGAAGATGGATTAGATTTCCTAAACTTTGAGAGGTCTTAGAAAATTAGATTCCTCCCAACTACCTCTTGGTTTGGTTGCCCCTAATAATGTGGTAGTGGTGGTGTAGGCGGTTAATGTTGAGTTGTACCCATTCTCTCAAACATCCTTGCAGTCGTAGCTGTTTACTCTCTAATAGCCTCAGTAGTAGTAGTTGTCTGCTCATGCATAGCTTCTGCGACAGCGGCTGTTTGCTCCTTCATTGCATCATCCATTGCCATAAAGGCTCCAACCATGTCAGGGCCTTCATTGGCCGAGTTCCTGTTCCCACGGGTTCGCTTAGGAGACACCATATTTTCCCATACACATAGAACAATAAATATCTAGCTGATCAGTCTCAATATCATGTAATTGTACAACAATAGCTAAAAATAATCATACCAAAGGCAAGTCATGCAGTTCTATCAAACATCTCATACAAGAGACCAAGAAATGCACAACACATAGAGAAACTCCTAAACATGCCTAAGCATAGTTAGTCCACACCCCGACTCAACAAAATGAACTACTCTGATGCATAATGTAACACCCTAACAAAATTATTGTAAAATAACTAAAATATTTCAAGATAAATTGTATCAAGTATCCCACTTTCTAAAAATGCATAAAATATAAAACTATAATAACCTAAGCAGTCGCTATAGTGAGCCATGAAAAAAAAATGGAAAAGGTCATATATATACATCATTGGCTAAAAAGTCATACTGTAATACATAAACTTTTACAAACTAACAAACATAGTAAATACACACTAGCTGATACATAAAGAAACAAAATAACTAAAAACTAAGTCTTTTGCTTCTATTTTTGCCCTTTCTCTTGGTAAACAAAGAGGGGTGAGAAATCACAAATTTCTCAGTATTTATATACCAAAACTAGCAGTTATCTATTTACAACAAATAAACCAACTGAAAACATACATACACACTATGTAATAGAATATACGATAATCAATAATATCAAATAATTACCCATACAACCCTAAGATACCATTGAACAAGTAACCAAGCAAGATAACTGCCTATACAGTCATCAACAAATGCAATGTTGTATGGATGGTGTATGATTATGCTCACACGAAGACCCAATAATATGATTATACAAGGTCAATGCAGATTTTTGTTTTTAGAAAACCCAAGTTACTTACATATTTCTCAAGAACCTCCGTTCCTTACATATACAGAGCAAGATAAGCCTAAAAACTTATACCCCACTTGGTAATAGGTAGACACCTTCCCTCACTAATGTAAGAGTACTATTTCCACCCCCATACCGATAACCCTGACCATTCTAGCATAAATACAAGGAGAATTTAGATCCAACACCTCATTCTTAAGTCATATGGTTGTGCACACCATCTAAAGTTACAATACATAAGAAATTAACAAATACCAAGTTTGAAAAAAAGCAACAATTCCACAAGTCACATTTTTACACACTAGTACATATGAATCTTAGCCTCACCTATTGAACAAAGTAGCAAGATTCATATCACTAGATAAAACAGCATCTAGCACCTCACACAATCACTTCACAATTGAAATAAAAATCAACCTCATGTTGATCAAGGCTTTAAACACTAACATAGGCATTCTATCACACTTTGAATGTCTAAAATTCCCAAACTTTTCACATATGCAAGTTAATAATTCTTTCCAAGAAATATACCCAAAAGTGTTTTGTTACACTCTAAAAGACTTGCACAAATGATCTCATTAAGTAGGAAATTCAATTAGCATCACATGCCAAAAATTAGCCTCTGCCCTGTCTTGGCGCTCAAGCGCCTTGAGATGGTGCACTTAGGCACTTACCGCGTGCCTCAAGCAAAAACTCTATGGTCCTGGCATGCTCAAGCGCTCACTGCTTGGCGCTAAAGCATGCTCAGGCCAAACACTTGCCCTATTCTACTGGGCATTGGGCACTTGAGCGCACAAGCCCTATGTGCTTAAGCGTTGATTGCCCAGTAACAAATTTGCAGAATTTTACAAATTTGTTGCACTGTTTCATTAGTGCTAACACGAAATTCAACCACTCCAAATTAGTTTCTAGGTGATTTTAAGTCCCTAATAAGTTCATTAACTTATAGGAAACATTAATCACCAACTCATTTCATCAATTATGGATTCTTGAATCAAATCACTCATCCAAACACCAAATTCCTCACTTTGAGCATTAAAGGTCCAAATGGAGAGTTCTAAGTTTCTAACCCAAACTTATACCATGAACAAGTCATAAACAACCCTTAAGACTTATCAAGCAAGAAATTACTCAAATACCACAAAATCTCATTTTGACATATTAAACCTCAAACAAGTCTAAACATGAAAATGAGGGAGAAATGATGTTTTAAGCTCAAAAACCCCTACTCAAACTGTTATTGTTTCTTATTTCTCACTTTCTCTCTTCTCTTCACGGCTAATAAGAAATCAAAGAAAATGGTTGTAACCGTGGGTGGTTTAATTTCTTATGATATTACACTGGTACTTCATGATCTGCTAAAAACACTTAGATTTAGCCAATTCAAGTTTTTCAAGTTCCAACAACTTTAAAATAAATACTGACATTCATTAAAAAATTATTTCACCAGTATTAGAAATTTTCATATTTGTGACTAGTCAATCCGACATTAAAACACACAACTAGTATGCTGAAAAATATCAAACTAACTCTGATTATTCTCAAATTTTAAGCATATCACAGTATACATATTTGTGACTTAGAAATAAATTATCCATATCTATTTCCATTAGCTAAGCTATTTATGCTAATTTCGGGGTCATTTTAAGCTACTTTTCACTTTTCATCTTGCAGCAAAATACCTAAACTAACTCAGATTATCACAAAATTAAACAGATATGTTAAGCAAGTATTAAGTTACCTCTGTAACTATTTACAAGTCTCATATGTTTTAGAGAATGTTACATTTCTCCCCTCCTTTTTAAAATTATCTCCAAAATTGTTTACCTTATATAAATAACTACAGGTAGTCTTGCTACATGTGAGACTCCAACTCCCAAGTCACCTCCTCAAAGCCAACACCATCTCAAAGCACCTTCACCAGAGGAATCCACTTACCTCTAAGCTCTTTGACCCCTCTGTCCACGATCCTTACCGGCAGCATAGCATAAGACAAATAATCTCTTAACTGCACAGATTCATTTTTTATGACATGTGAAGGATCTAGATAGTATTTCCTAAGTTATGACACATGGAATACATCATGAAGGTTTGACACACTGGGAGGAAAGGCAATTTGGTGGGCTACGAGTCCAATTCTTATTAGGATTTGGTAGGGACCAATGAAACGAGGATTCAACTTTCATGTCTTCAATACTCTACCAATCCCTGTTGTAGAAGTGACTCTCGAGAAAACATGATCTCCCTCATCGAACTCTAGAGGTCTTTTCCTCCTATCAGCATAGCTCTTCTGCCTACTTTAAGCCATAACCAACCTATCCTTGATCATTTTAATCTGATCATTAGTTTGCTGTACTAACTCAAGACCTATGCTAGTATGAAAACTGTTGTTGTAGGTAAACTTTACTAAGGGTAAAAACTTATCCCAACTCCCATTCTGCTCTAGCACACATGCTCTTAGCATATCACCAAGGATTTGGATAGCCCTTTTTGATTGACCGTCTGTCTGTGGGTGGTATATTGTACTAAAATTAAGCTTTGTCCTAAAAGCTCTCTAGAAGGCTCCCCAAAATCTAGATATAAATCTAGGGTCTCTATCAGAAACTATACTAAAGGGAACACTGTGCATTCCAACTATCTCCTGAAGGTATAACTGTGCAAGTCTATCCATGGAATAGTTAGTTCTAATAGGTATAAAATGGGCAGACTTTGTTGGTCTATCCACTATAACCCAAACTGCATTAAATCCTAACTGAGTCTTGGGTAACCCTGTCAAAAAATTCATTATGATGTTATCCTACTTCCACTCAAGGATTTCTAAAGATTGAAGAGGTCCAGAGGATTTTTGGTGTTCTATCTTGACCTTTTGACAAGTTAGGCACCTAGACACAAACTCAGTTATGTCCTTCTTCATTCTAGACCTCCAAAACATCTTCTTCAAGTCTTGATACATCTTAGTGGCCCCAGGATGGATAGTGTACTGATTATAGTGAGCTTCTTCAAGGATCATTTCCTTGATTTCAGATTCACTGGGAATGCAAAGTCTACCTCTAAACTTAATCATCCCATCATCTGCCATATCAACTTCTTTAGGATTTCCTAAAAAGATCTACTCACTAATATTCCTAAGAGTCTCATCTTCTTTTTAAGCTTCTAATATCTAAGTCCTCAACTCACTCACTATGTCCACTCAACTCACACTAAGACTATGTGGTAACACAGTTATTGAAAAGCTCATGTCTCTAAAATTCTCAAGAAGTTCACTCTCCTAGATCATTATTTAGGACACGTGTAGCGATTTCCTACTTAATGCATCAGCCATCACATTGGCTTTACCCAGATGATACTTTAACTCAAAGTTACAGTCTTTTAAAAACTCCATCCATCTCCGTTGTCTCATGTTCAGCTCTTTCTAATCAAATAAGTACTTCAAACTCTTATGATCATTGAATACCTCAAAGTAGACTCCATATAAGTAATATCTCCAAACTTTTAGGGCAAACACTATAGCAACTAACTCCAAATCATGAGTAGGGTAGTTTTTCTCATGAGGCCTCAACTGCCTCAATGCAAAGGCAACAACTCTCCTATGTTGCATCAGAATACACCCCAACCTCATCTTTGACGCGTCGCAATACACCTCAAAGTTCTTTAAAAGATCCAAAATTACCAACATCGAGGTAGTAGTCAACCTTAAATTCAACTCTTGGAAACTATCCTCATAATTCTGAGTCCACTCAAAAGTACTACATTTCCTAGTCAATCTAGTCAAGGGTAGTGTTAACTGAGAAAATTCCTTTATGAATCTTCTACTGTACCTCGTCAAGCCTATGAAGCTTCTAATCTCGGTCACAGTGGTGGGTCTCTCTCACTGTAACACTGCATCTACCTTGCTTAAGTCCACAGAAATCTTACCTTGAGATATCACATATCCCAAAAACTGCACTTGTAAAAGTCAGAACTCACATTTAGATAGTTTGGTAAACAACTAATTCTCCTTAAGGGTCTCCAACACTATCCTCAAATGTTGTTCATGCTCCTTCACAGTTTTAGAGTAGATTAAGATATCATTAATAAGCACAAAAATAAATAGATCCAGGTGGGGTCTAAAGATCCTGTTCATGTAATCCATGAACACTACGGGTGTATTTGTCAACCCAAAGGACATCACGAGGTACTCATAATGCCCATACTTAGCTTGAAAAGCAGTCTTCGGGGTATCCTCTTCCCTAACCCTTATTTGATGATACCCAGACCTAAGATCAATCTTTGAGAAAATCGCAGCTCCTCTTAGTTGATCCATTAGATCTTCTATCTTTGGTAACGGATACTTATTTTTAATTGTCACCTTGTTCAGCTGTCTGTAATATTGGTGTATGCCCTAGAGGCTAATACATTTTCTGTATTTGCATATATTCTATTATGCTATTTTATATATGAGGCATTTCATTTATTGTGTTCTTTTTTGATAAACATAATAAAGTCCTTAGAATAGTAAGTTTGATGCCATAGGACATCAAGTGGATGACTTGATCGTGAGATCCTTTTGGTTACAACACTATTCTTAAATGTCCCTAGTCAAGTATTATTGTTAATTAGGACAACAATAATACATTGAGACTAGTATGTGTAGAGACTGATGACCGCATCTCACGGGTCATGGATATGAGATATCAAGTCTTCACATTGGTACATATTAGAGTAATGATATACTGGACTGACCCACCATGAGAACGCTACATGGATCGTTACGTGAGTGTCATGCGATTCTCATAGTGATAATGGTGTTTGTGGTCCTTTGACCTGAAATCACTACGATTCCTACATGAGGAGTTGTGTGTTTTAATGCCATCAAACGTCATCCATAACAAGTTGATTATAAAGTTGGTTATTGGACATACCGCAAATCATGCGAGAGGGATGTGAGTGACCTAGATGGAATTTGTCACTCCTACATAACAGAGCGATATCTTCGGGCCCCGATTGAGTGAGACTACGCGAAATGCATGCCATGCTCAAATGAGTCAATATGAGATATTGATCTCATTTATTGTTACAAAGTCTACTCGAGTATCGAGAAACGAATGATTGGACTATACAAGGGTGACGCATTCCATGCCTTGTGTTCAATCTAGATATCTTGACAAAGGGACTAAACTACACGGAAACATTGATCACGGATAGGTTATGTCAAATCACTGACATTCTCATTACTTGGGTAGCGGTGATGTGTTGCTAGATACCACTCACATTGTTTGTAATATTAAAATGAAATTTTAATATTACTACCAACGTCATGAGAACCTGCGCACACTTAGAACAGACTAAATTGGAGCAATAAGGATCCAAGTTGGACTCGGATTCATTTGTGGGCCTAACTTATGACAGATGGGTTTTAGGGTTGCACGACTTACCTTCTACTTGCTCACACTCACTTAAGACAGCCCACTATTATAAATAGTCTTGTTAAGGGGGTGCTATAGATGTTACATCACAACCCTAGCCGCACCTAAGAAAGTGAGTGAGAGACAGGTGAAAGGTTTTTCTCTTCTATTCGCAGCTAGCACCGCGAAACAGAGGCGTGACTCCTTTTGCAAGTCTGTTCGTGTGGATACCGCAGAAACATCGTCGCTATTACGGTGTTGGTGATTCACCTCGCTTGTGTTTATCACGCTTCAAGAGGTAATTTTTAAAAACTCGGATTATGGATTTTTCGCATGGATCCTGTGTGGGAATCCTATTATTCCGCTGCGAGATATTTTGATCCGCAATTCCCAACATGTAATCCACACAAAGCTTCATGGTACCATCCTTTTTCTTCACTAGTAACACAGGTGCTCCCCATGGAGAAACACTCAGCCTAATGAATTATTTGTCCAATAAATCCTAGATTTGCTTCTTAAGTTCTGTTAGCTCTAGTGGTGCCATCCTATAGGGTGCTATAGAGATAGGTCCCGTCCCAGGCACTAAGTCTAGAGTAAACTCTTTTTCTCGCTTAGGTGGCAACTCCACTATATCATTTGGGAACACTTCGAGATATTCACTCACCACAGGTATTTCACTTAAGCTTTGCTCAACCTCAACACTTAGGGAAAATAAGAAAACATATCTTAGAGCTCCCTCCTCTAAATAGAGATTAATATAATTCTTATTGAGAAACGTTGACTCAAATGGAAAGACTCTGGTAGGTATATTTGACAAGAAAACTAGGGACTTATCTGAACAATTCAATACTACATTGTTGGCAGACAACCAATCCATGCCAAGAATGACATCAATATCTACAAGAGGCAAATAGATAAGGTTTACCTAGAAAATGTTATCTTCTACCTTTACACAATAATTAGGACATACTTTGGATGTTGTAACTAGTTTACTAGTAGGAGAAGATATAAATAAATCATATGAAAGTTCAGACATAGGTAAATCCAGCACATTCACATAATCATTAGAAACAAAGGAGTGGGATGCTCCTGAATCATAAAACACAGTTAAAAAATGATCATGAATTATGCATTTACCTTCAATAAGATCAGAAGATTGGGTCACCACTTCATCACCTAGAGTGTAAACTCTCTCTGGCTTGTGGTTTCTGGGTAGGTGATCTGTTAATTATTTCTACATTTTAAGTGTCCTATGTTTGATCTAATTGAACTCCATATGTGCTTAATTGTTAACATTTAGCTAAGTTTCTAGAGATGAAGCTTAATCAGATCCTTATTGTGAAACTATGCTTAAGTGTGATTATAAGTGCTCATAATTGAATTGTGCTTTTTAAGAAATCTTTGAGTGATGAAGTCCATTAGCATCAAACCAAGCTTGCTATCCACTTAAAGAGAAAGCTAAAGACTTAAGGAGATCAATATCACCTTAAGAAGTAAGGAGAGAAGATCATATGTGAAGAATCAGGGCTGAACATGAAGAAACTAAATGACATGGCCCATGTTCTCAGACACAAGGGGGTCGTGTCCTTCTCTAGCATCTCAATTGAACCCAATGTTGAGCACGATATCCCATAAGTATTATGTTAACTGACTAAGACATGGGGGGGAGCCGTGTCACCAGACACGGCCTGTGTCTGTGGCTTAGAAAATAAATTTTGAACCTGAATGATGAGCTATGGGCCCAAAGCTATAAATAGGATTGTTTAGGGTTCCAAAGGGAGGTAGTCTGGAATAGAAGCCGCCACGCAACTGAAGAGAACTCGAAGAAGAGGAGAGAGGGAGATTCAATCAAAAATTAGAGATTCAGGTTTGAGCCATTGGAGATCAATCAACCTCGATCATTGGAAACTAGTTTGATCTTCAGTTTTCTTTCATCCTTGTATTCTTGACGATGTTTTTCTTTCATTTTTCTTTTGATTTTGAATTTACCATGCGTGGCTAAGTTTCTTATATGGTTAAGGGAAGAAGAAACCTTAGTTTTGATATTGTGAATCCTACATAGTTCTTTATTTCAATACAGTTGTGTTTTTATTCAGATGTTTCTGATCTTAATTTAGTATAATGGTTTTTATACTCTTTGCTAATTTCAAAAGTGGTAAAACTAGGATTGTTATTCGCAGTTGCGGTGGTAGGACTAGTGAGACATATAATCTAAGCAATTCAATCCCGGTGTATGATTGGACCTTAGCGTGATTGGTTTTCTAAATCTTAATGCAAACATTAAGTAGATATAAGAGCAGTTACTTTATAGCTAACTAGTGATTAGGGCTTAATTTGAACGGTTTCTAAATTAACCAAAACCTAAGGAAAACAGAGAATTATTCTCATAATTGCATAAAGACATAATTGATCGTGTTGGGATAAAGGATATATAGTTTAACATTATCATATAAATCTAGCAGTGGATTCTATCTCTTAACCATTACCTTTAAATTGGTAAGTCAAATCGTGTTTACTGCTATTGCTTTAGACTTAATTTCTATTCTTAGTTTTTACCAAACAAAATCCCTTTTTTCTATTTATTGTTCTTCGGAGTTTAATTTAGGAATTAGTTTATAGTGTTAATGTAATTAGTTCTCTGTGGATCGACCATTGCTAACTACAGTTGGTTGTAAGGTTTTTATAATTTTAGTGGAACTTGGCAACTAATTTTGATCTTAATTTTATTCACAATTCAGATAACACCAAAATTTGGCATCATTGTCAGGGAACTAATTTTTCTATTGCGTTATTAAACTGTTTCTTATTTTTCACTCTGTTTTTATTTTAGTTTTTAATACTTTGATCAGTTTTTTTTAACTATTTTACAGGTGTCTATATCCATTGAAAGATTGGACGAGAAAGTAAGGGATTTGAGGTACTACATTGATCAAGCAAGCTCAAATCCTTAGTTTCCCTTCCATCCATCTAATTTCCAATTCACACCTGCTGACATTGAAGCTACCCGCCATATAGATCTATCAAGTTCTAAGACATCTGAAGAGGAGGCAATGGCAGAATCTACTCTAAGGGTGTTTGGTGCTCCAAACTTGGACCAACAGCCTCTGTGCATAGAGATTCTTGAAACTAAGGAGGCATTTGAGTTGAAGTCTGCCTAATCCATCTTTTGCCATCTTTCAATGGATTAGCTAAGGAGGATCCCAACAAGCATTTAAAGGAGATCCATGTGGTGTGTTCTAGCAAGAAGCCCATGGGAATTCTAATAGAACAAGTCAAGCTACAAGCTTTTCTATTTTCATTGAAAGATTCTGCAAAGGAGTGGCTATACTATTTTCCACTCGGATCCATTCAGTCCTGGTAGGACATGGCTAGAGCTTTCTTGGACAGATACTTTCCTGTCTCAAAGGCCGTAACCATCAGAAAAGAAATTTGCGGCATCCAACAAAGGCATGGGGAGTCACTTCATGACTATTGGGAGAGGTTTAAGAGATTATGTGCTAGCTACCCTCAACATCAAATCAGTGAGCAACTTCTGATTCAGTATTTCTATGAAGGTTTACTAGTGATAGATCGTAACATGATTGATGTTGCTAGTAGAGGAGCTTTGGTTGATAAGACTCCTCAAGAAGCTAGGAACTTGATATCAAGCATGGCTGTAAACACTCAACAATTTTTCACTAGGAATGACACCAGAGTGAGAGCGGTTAAAGAGGAAGAAATGGCTAGTTTATAGCAACAAATGGCCCAATTAACTACCATGGTTTAGCGGCTAATGGATAATGGGAAAGCATCAGTAAATGCTTGTGGGATTTGTTGCTCTTCTGGACATCCCATTGATATGTGTCCCACTCTACAAGAAGACACAAATGAGGAGGTAAAAGTCGTAGGGGGACATTCTAGACCTTCTAAAAACTATAACCCCTACTCCAATATATATAATCCGGGGTAGAGAGATCATCCTAACTTGAGCTATGGAAAGCAGCCCCAGAATTAACCTCAAGCCTATAGACCTCCAGGATTTCAACAAAGACAAGCACCTTTCCCTCAAAGACAATAACAAGCTTTAGCTCCTAGGCAATCTAAACCCTCACTTGAGGAGTTAATGAGGCAAATGACCACTAGTAACATTGAATTTCAGTAGGAGCAAAAGGCTACTATGCAAAGCTTCCAACAAGAAATAAGGACCACTATCAGTAACCTGCAGAACCAAGTAGGGCAGTTAGCCACAAACCTCAACAAGGTTCAGAGCCAAGTTTCTGGGAGACTTCCTTCATAACCAGAAGTGAATCTGAGGGAAAATGCTAGTATTATCATATTGCAAAGTGGGAAAGAGTTAGATGAACTTACATTTTCTCCATAAATCACTAAAGAGAAAGATCAAAAACCTAAGGAAGTAAATGTGGAGGGGTAAAACTCTAAGACCCCTAAGGTAAGTATTACTGAACCCCTTCTTAAGTATATCAATAAGGCTTCATTCCCTAGTAAGTTAGTTAAGAATAAGAAAGACGAAGTAGATAAAGAGATCTTAGAGACCTTTAGGAGAGTGAAAGTTAACGTTCCTTTGTTAGATGTCATTAAGCAAGTGCCTAGGTATACTAATTTCTTAAAGGAATTGTGCACTAACAAAAGAAAGTTAAAAGGTAATGAGAAGGTCCAAGTGGGAGAGAGTGTATCAGCTGTAATTAAAAAGAAACTTACAACTAAGTGTAAGGACCCTGGCACATTCACCATTCCATGCACTATAGGTAGCACAAAGTTTGAGAGGGCAATGCTAGATTTAGATGCATCCATAAATGTCATGCTTTACTCCATTTATGTATCTTTATATCTAGGTCCTTTAGAGCTAACTGATGTTATTATTCAACTGGCAGATAGATTTAACGCATATCCAAAGGGGGTTATTGAGGATGTGTTGGTGCAGGTGAATGAACTAGTATTTCCGGTAGACTTCTATGTGTTGGATATGGAGGAGGATAAATCCACCAACTCTACTCATATTTTGTTGGGGAGACCATTCTTGAAGACTGCATGGACAAAGATTGATATGCACTCAAGGACGTTGACCATGGAATTTGATGGGTAGATGATCAAATTCAACATCTTTGAGGCTATGAGATATCCGAGTGATGTGTACTCTGCTTCTTCGATTAATTCTTTTGCTACTTTTGACTCTTTAATTTCTGTAGCTTTTGAGTCTAATCATTTTGATGCTCTTAATACAATATTGACTCATAATTTAGACTTATAAGAAGAGAAGAGGGATGTTGAAGGAGAGCCATGGAGTGAAGACATTGATGATGTAGTAGAAGACTTGCATGAGCTCTCTTCCACTTCAGAATTACATGAGGTTTCTTATGTTGAGCTACCAATTACTAATTATACACCTAAACCTTCTGTTGTGTAGGCACCATAGTTAGAATTGAAGGAATTACTTGATCATCTCAAATATATATTCTTGGGAGAGAAGGAAACACTTCCAGTTATAATTACTAAGTCATTTGCCCAAGAACAAGAGGAGAAATTAGTGTCTGTATTGAAGGAGCACAAGACAGCCATTGGTTGGATTATAGCATACATCAAGGGCATTATCCCCTCTAGTTGCATGCATAAAATCTTAATGGAGGAGAGGGCTAAACTAGTGAGAGATCCCTAGAGGAGGTTGAATCCTCCTATGATGGAAGTTGTGAAAAAGGAGATACTGAAGCTCCTGAGTATGAGGGTGATCTACCCCATTTCTGACAATAGGTGGGTAAGCTTAGTCCAGGTAATACCAAAGAAATCTGGAATCACTGTGGTAAGAAATGCTGAAAATGAGCTTATTCTCACTAGGCTACAAATAGGGTGGCATGTTTGTATAGATTATAGAAAATTAAATGTTGCCACTAGAAAAGACCATTTTTCTTTGCCTTTTATTGATCAGATGTTGGAGAAATTCAATGGTCATACTCACTAGTGTTTTCTAGATGGATTTTCAAGATATAACCAGATTTTTATTGTTCCAGAAGATCAGGATAAGACCATTTTCACTTGTCTCTTTGACACATTTGCATATAGGCGAATGCCTTTTGGACTTTGCAATGCACCAGGAACCTTTTAGAGATGTATGGTGAGCATATTTTCTGATTATATAGAGAACATTATAGAGGTCTCCATGGATGATTTTGGTATATTTAGGAATGGATTTAAGAATTGTTTGGAACATTTGAAATTGGTACTAAAAAGATGCATTGACACTAACCTTATATTGAATTAGAAAAAATATCACTTCATGGTAGAAGAGGGTATAGTGTTAGGTCATATGGTCTCTACTAGGGGAATCGAGGTTGATAGAGTTAAGGTAGAGCTTATGCATTCCTTACCCCCAACTACTAGTGTGTGGAAAATTTGTTCTTTCCTTGGTCATGCAGGTTTCTACCGTAGAGTCATTAAGGATTTCTCCAAGATATCTTTGCCCCTTTGCACACTACTTCAAAAAGATGTTCCATTCCATTTTTATGAGAACTGTATGGAAAGTTGCACCAAACTCAAGGAATTGATGACTATGGCGCCTATCATTAGGTCACCAAATTAGGAGCTGTCATTCGAGTTAATGTGTGATGCTAGTGACTTCACGGTAGGGATTGTCCTAGGACAGCGAGTTGATGGGGTGCCTTATACTATCTATTATGTATCAAGGACCCTAAGTGATGCTCAACTCAATTACTCTATAACTGAAAAAAGCTTCTAGCTGTGGTTTTTGCTTTAGAAAAATTTAGATCTTATCTAATTGGTTCTAAAGTAATTTTTTTATTATGCAACCTTGAAGTACTTACTTGCAAAGAAGGATGCAAAGCCTAGATTGCTCCGACGGATTCTACTACTCCAAGAATTTGATTTGGAGATTAAAAACAAAAGAAAAAGAGTGAAAGCTTGGTGGTAGACCATTTGAGTAGGTTGGTGACTAAGGAGGAGGAGATGCCTATCAAAGAGAGTTTTCCAAATGAGCATCCAATGGTCATCAAGACTATAATTCCTTGATATGCTGATATTTTCAACTACTTGACCACCAAGGACTTTCCGAAGGGCTTGAATAAGGCACAAAAGGATAAATTGAGGAGTGATTGCAAATATTATATTTGGGATAATCCTTACCTCTAGAAGCATTGTGCAGATCAAGTGATTAGGAAGTGCATTTTGGACTCACAAACTCACTTCATACTTTCTTTTTGTCACACCTATGCATGTGGAGGGCATTTTGGCATAAAAATGATAACTAACAAGGTGCTTGACAGTGGTTTCTACTGGCCTACAATTTTCAAGGATGCTTACAACTTTTGTAAGTTTTGTGATCACTATCAAAGGACAGGTAATACTAGTCCTAGAAATCAAATGCCTCAAACTCCGATAATTTTTATGGAAGTTTTTGATGTTTAGGGGTAGAAGCAAAAGCCACCAGATCTGATGACTCTAAAATTGTTGTGGATTTTATGAAGTCTCACATTTTCTATAGGTTTGGAACTCCAAGGGCCATAATTAGTGATCAAGGGACACATTTTTGCTGTAGAACATTCAAGGCTCCCTTGAAGAGATATGGTGCGATGCATAGGACTTCTACTCCCTACCATCCATAAACAAATGGGTAGACCAAAGTGTCCAACCTGGAAATCAAGTGCATCCTTGAAAAGACAGTGAATCCAACACGTAAGGATTGGAGTACCAGACTTGATGATGCATTATGGGCTTATTAGATTGTATATAAGACCCTGATTGGCATATCACCATTCCGGTTGATATATAGAAAGCCATATCATTTGTAACGCCCCGATTTTCTTTTATTTTTGGATTATCTGTGATTTCTGCCATGTTGTGAATTTTTTTTCGTGATTTTTGTTAATTATTTGACTTATTTTGATTATTTTAATATTATTTTTAAAAAAAATTGGACTATTGAAAAGGGGCCGGGAGATCTTACTAAACCCGAAATCAGAGACAATTTTCAAAGTTTTCTTTGTCTAAGATTTTATCTGGCAAATAAAATTTAGGTACGTTCTATTATCCATTGGAAGATAAATACTGGTTTTGTTAACTGTAACTTTTCTCTTGATAACATCACCCATGTGACCACACATTTATGACATCACCAATTGACTTTTATCTTTTAGACCAATAGGAAGGAAGCTTTGAGGAAGCTTGATGGAGAAGCTTTGGACACCCTACCAAGGAGAGAAGTGCACGGCCAAGGGGGAGCCAAAAGGCTTCTAGAGTAAGCTTACATTTAACTCATTTTTATCATTTTCCATTCATCTTTCAACAACCAAAAAGCTACACACTTTTTTCTCTCACCTTTTCCTCTCATTTTCTCTCCACCAAACTCACGGCCACACTACTAAAGCCACCCTCCACTTTTCTTTAATTTCAACCATCCACATTTCCTGAATCCAAACTTCATTCTAAGATACTTTGGTGTTGTGATCTTGACCTTGTTCATCCATTTTCAAGTGCTTCTCCAAGTTAGGGTTGGAAAGCTTTCAAGGTGAAATTCCTCCATCTTTATCTTTCTTTTCATTTTTACTTTCTAAGACCATGATTTTGATCCATGGTCATTCTATTCCAAGCTTTAGATGTTGATCATTTTGTATGTGTTTTCATTTTCAAAAGCCTCTTGGAAGAGAAAGTTTGATTCAAGAAGGCACCCAAGAAGTGGTTGGTCATCATCTAAGGTAAGAGAGAGATTACTCTCATTAACCTTTCATAGTGGTGAGAAATGAATTGATGTATTAAAAATGAAGAATCCATGTGAGGGTTGTTCACTTGGTTATATGGATTTTGGTGGTTTTAATTATTTGTCCTATATAATTTTATAGCTTAATGTTATGCATAACCTTGGTTGAGTAGGAATTTTGGTGATTGAAATATATTGTATGCTTGGAATCTTGTTGATGATGATAAAAATTTAGAGGCCCAAAGACCTTAGGGCTCTCGGCCAAGTGGCTTTAGAAAGGGTATCTAAGACAAACTTTTGTGTTGATTTAGAACTTAGATGCTGAGGTGAAAAAGGAATTGGATTAAGGATTTATAATAATAATAAAGGACTGATAAAACAAAATTTGGCCATTTAATAAGAGAGGAATTTTGCCTTTTGGGTGAAAAAAAAAGCTTGAGAGAGAGATAATGAAAGCTTAAGGTACTTTTAGGGTTTAAGGAAAGGAAAAGGAATTATGAGATTAAAATAATGTGGTTTCCTTTTTATGTTCTTCATGAAAAATATTAGGAGGTATTACCTAGAAGAGCCTAGCTAGAAGAGTATTGGAACTAAAGTTAATTTCTATATTAATCCTTGAAAGTTTCAAAAATTAAGCTTAAAAGTGAAATAAAAGTTTTGCATGTTAGAAAATTTATGATAATGTTTGATGTAATTTGAGAACGATGATTTCTGAATTATGGGATTAAGATGCTTGCATTTGAAAATAACAACATTGTGCTGTTGGGCTCTCGAACGAGACCCAGAGATGTTAATAATTGGCTTGACTCATGAGTAGCTCATGTTTATAGAAAATCATGATATTAATATGTGCGCATGTATTGAATTATTGATCATGCATTATACCAATGGTGTCAGTTGAGGCTTATTGCCTAGGAGTTGAATTACACCTTAGTGCGGGTGTGAATTGCGTAGTGTGGTTCACTCCTTGAACTTGGAGGCATCGGGGCATGGGTATCCCATAAGTGGCCAGTTGGTAGCTCCACTGGGCCGTGGTCACTGAGCAACTCACTGACGATCTCAACCAGGCACTATTCTATTCACGATCTGATGTAGACTATCTTGTATAAGCTATGATGCGCAAATTAAGAAACTATAGCACTTGACTTGAGGTTGACGAGATACAGACATGTCTTTTAAATCATTCTCTCTGAAATTGTGTTTAGCTCCATGGAGTAAGAATTGGTCCATTATACATATGCATAGTCTGTCTACATATCATTGTGATATTTTATATCTGCTAAATTATCTGATACTCGATGCCATAACTGCAATTACTGTTCTTTAATGTTTCTATACTGCCATGTTGGTATTGATGTAGGGAATCTCACATTTCTGTTATGTATTTTGTTTTATGTGTACACGTTGATAAAGACTAAAAAGAAGACAAAGAAGATTATAGCTTTCCTGTTGTTTTGTTTTCTATGATGGCGACTAGAAGAGAATTTGTTAGTTTTCTTAAAGTTCAGTCCATAGAGGTACGGATGCTTGGCGTATCGATTGGGATATTGAACGAGTTAGATATGTAGGAGATGTGACCCTATCTGTTCATAGGACCCGTGATGGGGATCCTTTCTTTTCTCTTGATGTCTCAGTACGTCTGGAGTTCGTTATGCCGATCAGGGAGTTGTGGACTGATTTACATTACACCCTGAGGGAGGATCAGGACTCTATGGTGTCATCTGCTAGGACACCTGTCTGTGAGATCTTGCCTCAGCTGAGGGATCTGTCTAGTGAGGAGTCCGAGGAGGAGGACTCGATGGAGGATCCAACAGAGGATCCAGTGGAGGACCCTACTCCCTAGGCATACAGACTTGGGCTAGTTTTTATTTTGTCAAATAGTTATATATGTCTTTTGAGTATAAACCTTATGTATTTTGGGTGGACTGTGATCTATGCCACTTATGTATATATATTCTTTTTGATGTGTATTATTCAGTAATTACATCCTGTGTTGTTTATGTTTTGTTTAAGTTTATACCTTTGAGAAAGAAAATTTAAAATCTGTACTTTTCAAGATAAAACCTTTACTGCGTTTTGTTAAGTTTTTTTATGTTTTAGTGTGTAAAAGTAGTACCCTAAGGAGGGTTACATCATTTTCCTATGGAGTTGGAGCATTGATCTTATTAGGCAATTAAGCAAGTCAACTTAGATTTGGAAGGTTTTGGAAAGCAAAGGAAGCTCCAACTACAAGAGTTGGAAGAATTGAGGACTGGGGCTTATGAGAGTGCCCTTACTTACAAGGCAAAAATCAAGGCATTCCATGATCAAATGATCTCTAGGAAAAACTTCAAAGAAAGATAAAGAGTGCTGCTATACTAATCCAGACTTAAAATGTTTCCAAGTAAATTACGTTCTAAATGGATTAAACCATTTGTGGTAACTCATGTTTTTCCTTCTGGTGCAGTGGAGATCATGAATGAGGCATCTGGAAAAACATTCAAGGTTGATGGACACCATCTCAAACCTTACTATGATCTTCCAGACAGTGAAGAAGTGGAACAGATGACCCTACTCTATCCATATTATGAAGAACATTAAGGAGTGACACAATGTCGGGATGAAGACAATAAACTAAGCGCTCAATGAGAGGCAACCCATCATGAAGAAAACCAGATTTGCTTTCTTTGTCCCTCTTATTTTATGTTTCTTTATTGTTTTCTAGATTAGTTTCTTAAGTTAAGTAGATCTTGGTTTGTTTCTCGAATTATTACCCAGGAATCCTTTGAAATTTTTATGTTTTGTAATGCTGGAATTGTGATTGAATGCATAATTTATTTGTCTGATGAGTGTTTGAGGTTATGATAAGAGTTTTAGGTGGATGAGGACCCTTGAGAATTAGTAATTTAGTGGAGAATTAGTGTGGATTACAAAGTTGCTAAGTTAGTGGATAACACGGGGGTGTGTTTCAAGACACACCCTATGTCTCCAACACGGTGAAGCCCCAATTGCTAACAAAGCCATACACGGGGTAGGTCGTGTCTTCTTCGAACGGTGAAGCCTCATTTGCTTCTAGAGCCTTACACCAGGGGGGACCGTGTCACAAGACACAGCATGTGTGTTCGAACATTAGAGCCCCAATTGCTTTCAGAGCTATACCTGGTGGGGGCCGTGTCTTGTGACACGACCCATGTTCACGTGACAGATCCCTTTTAACCCTATCTTAGGGTTTCTGGGATGCTTTCTCCCCCAAATCCTCTTGAGCCGCCGCCCTCCCACCACATTCTTTCCTGAATTTCTTATATTCAAGCACCAATAAAGCTCATATTTCCTTCTCCCATCCATTTTTAAGCACCAAACACTTCCCCTCCTTTTTCCTAATCCACTCCCAACGCCACAATATTCTCTCCTTACATTTTCTCCTCGCTACCCACCTTCATTTCCCTTGATTTCATCTCTAATGGCTCCAAAGAAGCGAATGAAGACCACGACAGGGACTTCATGCTCTAATTACCCTAACAACGAACCATCTAGGTGAGCAAGGGCATCTCTTCCACCTCCACCTGCAGAGCCACCTTGACAGGTACATGTGCATCCTCTAGAAAGGAAAGAGATAGTACCTACTCAGTATCTAGAAGAGGATACATTAAGAGCTATTGACTTACATAAGGAGGTCTATGATTTATTGCATAGAATAAGATGGGTTGAGTTTGCCAACATGCGTAGGCCTACCTATGTTGATTTGACTAGAGAGTTTCTTTCTACTTTTGCCTGCAAATCGTACCCCTAAATGATTAAACTGGTTAGCCAAGAGAGATAACTTTTAAATTCTTAGAAACACCCTATAAATTAAATATTCTTCAGTTTAGCGCCATCTTTGGCTTTTTAGTGGGGCATAATGGTATTCCCCTTAACTTCCATCAGGAGCATGCTTAGTATGAGTTGACTGTTGCAAATCCTGGTAGTTATGAACCCAAATCTTCTAAGGCTTCTAAGCTCCAATCCCTTGCCTTCAGATACATACAGAAGTGGTTGGCAAATATAATTTGTGTGAGGGGAGAAAACCAGGGGGTTCTTAGTAGGCCCGAGTTATTTTTCATACACTGCATGGTATATAGGAAAAAAGTGAATAGAGGTTATTGGCTTTGTAATCAATTCAAGCATATAAGGTCTACTAGAGTTAGACAAATATTACTTGGAGGTTACATCACTGCTATCGCAGAACAATAGGGGGTTGATCTGGACTTGTTACTAGAGGAGGATCCTGTAAAGGGTCTTAGTGCTATTGATGAGCCTATTCTGGTGGCCATGGGCATGTGCGTGAACCAAAATGGTGCCCTTCGCTTGGTTAATGCATATAGCAATGTCCTACTTAGGAGAGCTTCGATACCCGAGCCGTAGGAGCATGTTACCGCCTTAGTGTCTCCAGAGTATGTTCCCCCTTTTGCAGTAGATGCATAGCCATCCACTCGAGTTGCTTCATATGATGAGGTCATGGCTCGTATTGATAGTCTAGAGTTGGATCATGCCACTCGATTCCAACACTTGGAGGACCGATTCTAGCAGTTGGAGGAATTCACTACCCAGCGGATGGATACCATAGATGGTAAGCTGGATGCTTTGCTTTAGAGGCCATTTCATCCCCCACCCCTATCTTAATTTATTACTCTTGTTGTGTTGGATTATGCTTTAGATCTGATTGTTGGTGTTTTGGCATTATATGTGGATCTTATTTTGAGATATCAATGATGACTACTAGTTATGGATTCAACTTCCTTATTGATGTCTTTGAATATGCACTATTGGTTTACTTATGATTATTTTCTTTAATGTGTGTATACCTTGACAATAAGGATAATGTCTACTTTAAGTGTGGGGGGTAATGATCTTAGTTGAATATATGGTGCATGTTTTTCCAATAGGTTTTAGAGTGATTTGAGTGGTGAGCAAAAGATCCATTTAAAAGAAAAATTTGATAAGTTTTTTTTTAAGCTTGAAGGAGTAGACTTTCTTGCTTTCGAATCTGTCAAGTGAGGTTCTGAAAAAATTGAAAGGTTAATTCAAATGTAATAGATTGAGACCTAATGAAATTTTGGGTCTTAGTGTGAATAGCTAATATTATGCCATATGTGTTCTTTCTTGTGTGATTCCACTTATGACTATCAGTTCTTCAGAACTTGTCTTGACTCTTTTTAAGCTACAAATGACCACTGCACACAGTTGAAATGACAAAGGCATTTCTTTCAAATAGCTACTGGCTAAATAGTCATCCTTGCATCTTTGAGCCTAATTAACCTTTTCTTCTTTTCCTTCTATCATAGCTCAATACAAGCCTAAAAGCAAAAAACCATTATGCTACCCTACCTTAGGGAGTAGAAGAGCTTAGTAATTGTGCTGGGAATTGGTGTTGAATAAGTGCGGGAGGATTTAATAATGTGTTTTCCTAGCTATGTATGCATATAAAAAGATAAATATTGGCAAAATATTAAGATGCTTGGATGTGATGTTTTTATTCAAAAAAAAAGAAGCTTAAAAGTGAAAAAAGAAAGAAATGAAGAAGAAAAAGAGGTTTGATTATTGTATGGAGAAAGATAAGAAAAAGGTAAAGATACAAAAAGAGAATTGAGGTTGAAAAGTGCTGGGGTAATTTATTTTATAATGATTGAATATATTCTCCTTTACTCTTTTATTTCCTATGGTCTAACTTTGCTCATCGTTGGTGTATTCTACCTTAACCCTGACCCCATTACAACCTAATTAAAGACCTTTTGATCTTTGTTTGCATGTGGCCTAGGTGGTAGAGAAGTAGAGGCTTGCCAAGCTTATGGTAAGTCATGTTTTCATGAGTAGGTTAAGAGTAAACATAAGCTCTAAATATTTGAGTGAAAGAGTAAATCTGTGAGGATCTATCATTTTGATTTAACCCTGATATTTGATTGACTTTACTTGCTGGTTTGGATTGTCAAGGGAAGAAATTCCTAATTGCTTAGATTCCTTAAAAAGACTAAGGTGTGTAAGTCTTTGCACATTGTTCTGCACTTTCATTACTTATTGGGAAACATATGCTTAATTGTATACTTTTGCCTAAGAGTGCAAAAAGCTAAATGTGAGGGTATTTGATTTATCGATTATTTATACATTTTAATTGTCCTATATTTTATCTAATTGGACTCCATATGTACTTAATTTTTAACATTGAGCTAAGTTTCTAGAGATGAAGCTTAATCAGCTCCTTATTGGGAAACTATGCTTAAGTGTGATTATAAGCGCTCATAATTGAGTTGTGTTTTTCAGGAGATATTTGAGTGATAGAGTCCATTAGCATCAAACCAAGCTTGCTATCCACTTGAGGAGAAAGCTAAAGACTCAGGGAGATTAACATCACCTCTAGAAGTAAAGAGAGAAGATCATATGTGAAGAATCAGGGTTGAACATAAAGAAACCAAATGACACGGCCCGTGTTCTCAAACACAGGGGGCATCGTGTCCTTCTCTAGCATCTCAATTGGACCCAATATTAAGCACAACCGAAGACACGGCCTGTGTTCTCAGACACGGGTGGGTCGTGTACCTCTCTGCCTGCTCAATCCCACGAGAATTATGTTAATAGACTAAGACACAAGAGGAGTCGTGTTACTAGACACAACCCATGTCTGCGACTCAAAAAATTAATTTCGAACCTAAATGATAAGCTATAGGCCCAAAGTTATAACTAGGGTTGTTTAGGGTTCCAAAGGGAGGTAGTATAGAATAGAAGCCGCCAAGCAACTGAAGAGAACTCGAAGAAGAGGAGAGAGGGAGATTCGATCAAACATTGGAGATTTGGGTTCGAGCCATTGGAGATTAATCAACCTCGATAATTGGAAATTAGTTTAATCTTCAGTTTTCTTTCACCCTTGTATTCTTGACGATGTTTTTCTTTCATTTTTCTTTTGATTTTGAATTCGCTATGCGTGGCTAAGTTTCTTATTTGGTTAAAGGAAGATGAAACTTCAGTTTTGATCTTGTGAATCCTACATAGTTCTTTATTTCAATACAATTATTTTTTATTCATATGTTTCTAATCTTAATTTAGTGTAAAGGTTTTTATACTCTTTGCCAATTTTAAAAGTGGTAAAAACTAGGATTGTTATACGCGGTTACGGTGGTAGGACTAGTGAGACATATGATCTAAGCAATTTAATCTCAGTGTGTGATTGGACCTTAGCGTGATTGATTTTTAAAATCTTAATGCAATCATTAGGTAGACATAAGAGCAATTACTTTATAGCTAACTAGTGATTAGAGTTTAATTTAAGCGGTTGCGAAATTAACCAAAACCTAAGGAAAACAGAGAATTATTCTCACAATTACATAAAGGCATAATTGATCGTGTTGGAATAAAGGATATGTAAGTTAGCATTATCATATAAATCTAGTGATGAATTCCATCTCTTAACTAATACCTTTAAATTGGCAAGTCAAATCATGTTTACTGCTGTTGCTTTAGACTTAATTTTTATTCTTAGTTTTTAACAAACAAATTCCCCTTTTTCTATTTATTGTTCTTTAGAGTTTAATTTAGAAATTAGTTTATAATGTTAATTGAATTAGTTCTCTGTGGATCGACCTTTGCTAACTACAATTAGTTGTAAGGTTTTTATATTTTTTGTGGAACTTGGCAACTAATTTTGATCTTAATTTTATTCACAATTTAGACAACACCAATAGGCACAACTTCCTTCCTCGATGCACACTCCTTAGCAAAATGCCCTAGTTGTCCATAAATAAAGCACAGCGAGCAAGGCTAGTCTCTGTGATGTTTCCCACACTTGGAACATTTATGTCCCACAAACTCCTTCTGAATCTGCTTACCCTTGTCTTGAGGGAAGCTAGATTTAGAAGCTCCCTTCTTAAACTTATCGTCACCCTGCTTCCTCTTTTGAAAGTCTTGTGACTTAGGCTCGGCTGAAAGCTTCCCGGTACGCCCTTCTATTATCCGGCATTTGTTTATCAAAGTTACAAAGCTCCAAATTTCAAACTATTGGATGGCCTTTTGAATGTCTTCCTTCAATCCCTTCTCAAACTTAACATACTTCCATGACTCATCTGGGTGAAGCCTGATGCAAGACGAGAACTTAGACATTTCATTGAATTTCGCCACATACTGGTCAACAAACATATCCCCTTATTCCAACTTAAGAAATTTCATCTCCTTTTTCATTTTGAAGGTTTTGTAGAAAGAACTTTCTCAAAAAAGAATTCTTAAAGATCTCCCACATAACAAGAGTTCTTGATACCTCAAAAGCTCTCTTGATGTCCACCCACCAATCCTCTGCTTCTCCTTCCAGTATATAAGAAGCAAAAAGCACCCTTTGCTCATCCGAGCAAGCCATAATAGTGAAAACATTCTCCATTTCTTTGAGCTAACCCTCAGCTTTGACTCGATCGTACTCTCCCTTCAAAGAAGACGGATTAGATTTCGTGAACTTTGAGAGGTCTTGGAAAGTTTGATTCTTTCCAACTACCTCTTGGTTTGGTTGCCCCTGATGATGTGGTGGTGGTGGTGTAGGCAGTTGATGTTGAGTTATACCCATTCTCTCAAACATCCTTGCAGTCGCAATTGATTACTCTCTAATAGCCTCAGTAGTAGCGGTTGTGTGATCACGCATAGCTTCTGCGGCAGCGGCTGTCTACTCCCTCATTGCATCATCCATTGCCATAAATGCTCCAACCATGTTAAGGCCTTCATTGGCCGAGTTCTTGCTCCCACGGGTTCGCCTAGGAGACACTATATTTTCCTATACACATAGAATAAGAAATATCTAGCTGATCAATCTCAATATCATGTAATCATGCAACAGTAGCTAAAAATAATCATACCAAAGGCAAGTCGCGCAGTTCTATCAAACATCTCATACAAGAGACCAAGAAATGCACAGCACAGAGAAACTCCTAAACATGCCTAACCATAGTTAGTCCACACCCCGGCTCAACAGGATGAACTGCTCTGATACCATAATGTAACACCCTAATAGAATTATCATAAAATAACCAGAATATTTCAAGATAAATCGTATCAAGTATGTCACTTTATAAAAATACATAAAACATAAAACTATAATAACCTAAGCAAACACTATAGTGAACCATGATAAAAAAAAATGGAAAAGGTTATATATATACATCATTGGCTAAAAAGTCATACTGTAATACATAAACTTTTACAAACTAACAAGCATAGTAAATACACACTAGCTGATACATAAAGAAACAAAATAACTAAAAACTAAATCTTTTGCTTCTTCTTTTTGTCCTTTCTCTTGGGAGGGTCTTCACCTGGATTGACATGAAAATACAGAGGGGTGAAAAATCATAAATTTCTTAATATTTGTATACCAAAACTAGCAGTTACCTATTTACAACAAATAAACCAACTAAAAACATATATACACACTATGTAACAGAATATACGATAATCAATAATATCAAAGAATCGCCCATACAACCCTAAGATACCATCAAACAAGCAACCAAGCAAAATAACTACCCATACGGTCATCAACAAATGCAATGTTGTATGGATGATGTATGATTATGCTCACACAAAGACCCAATAATATGATTATGCAAGGTCAATGAAGATTTTTGTTTTAGAAAACACAAGTTACTTACATATTTCCCAAGAACCTCCGTTCCTTGTATATACAGAGCAAGATAAGCCCAAAAACTTATAGCCCACTTGGTAATAGGTAGACACATTCCCCTCACCAATATAAGAGTACTATTTCCACCATATATTGGTAACCCTAACCATTCTAGCATAAATGCAAGGAGAATTTAGGTCCAACATCTCATTCTCAGGTCATATGATTGTGCACACCATCTAAAGTTATAATACATAAGAAATTAGCAAATACCAAGTTTAGAAAAAAGCAACAATTCCACAAGTCACATTTTTACACACTAGTACATGTTAATATTAGCCTCACTCATTGAACAAAGTAGAAAAATTCATATTACTAGCTAAAATAGTATCTAGTACATCACACAATCACTTCACAAGTGAAATAAAAATCAACCACATGTTGATCAAGGTTCTAAACACTAACATAGGCATTCTATCATACTTTGAATGTCTGAAATTCCCAAACTTTTCATATATATAAGTTGATAATTCTCTCCAAGAAATATCCCTAAAAATGTCTCATTACACTCTAAAAGACTTGCACAAATAATCCCATCAAGTAGGAAATTCAATTAGCATAATATGCCAAAAATTAGCCTCTGCTCTATCTCGATGCTCAAGCATTCAATCATGGAACGCTCAAGAGCGTCGCGTGCTCAGGTGCCTTGAGATGGCGTGCTCAGGCGCTTACTGTGTGCCTCAAGAAAAAAACTCTACGGTCCTGGCACGCTCAAGCGCTTGCCCTGTTCTGTTGGACATTGTGCACTTGAGCGCGCAAGCTCTAAGTGCTTAAGCGTCAATTACCCCGTAGCAAATCTGCAGAATTCTGCAGATTTGTTGCACTGTTCCATTGGTGCTAACATGAAATTTAACCACTCCAAATTGGTTTCTAGGTTATCTTAAGTCCCTAATAAGTTCACTAACATATAGGAAACATTAATCACTAACTCATTTCATCAATTATGGATTCTTGAATCAAATCACTCATACAAACCCCAAATTCCTCACTTTGAGCATTAAAGGTCCAAATGGAGAGTTCTAAGTTTCTAACTCAAACTCATACCATGAACAAGTCATAAACAATCCTTAAGACTTATCTAAGCAAGAAAATTACTCAAACCACCACAAAATCTCATTTTGACATATTAAACCTCAAACAATTCTAAACATGAAAATGAGGGAGAAATGATATTTTAAGCTTAAAAACCCCTACCTCAAACTGTTATGATGATGGAGATTTGAGCCTCACACTTTGATCTTGGATTTCTTCTTCTTCTTTTGTTCCTTGCCTTCTTTTCCTCCACTTTGAGTTTCCACCTCTGTTGTTGTTTTGTGTTTAGCCGTGAAGAGAAAAGAGAAAGTGAGAAATAAGAACAAAGTGACCAATAAGAAGTCAAAGAAAATGGCTGTAACTGTGGATGGTTTAAGGCCTTATGATATTATACTGGTACTTTCTGATCTGCTAAAAATACTTAGATTTAGCCAATTCAAGTTTTTCAAGTTCCAACAACTTTAAAATAAATACTGAGATTCATTAAAAAAATTGTTTCAGAAGTATCATACATTTCCATATCTGTGACTAGTCAATCCGACATTAAAATACACAACCAATATGCTTAAAAATTTCAAACCAACTCTGATTATTCTCAAATTTTAACCATATCACAGTATATACATTTGTGACTTAGAAATAAATTATCCATATCTATTTCCATTAGCTAAGCCATTTATGCTAATTTATGGGTCATTTTAAGCTACTTTTCACCTTTTAGCTTGCAGCAAAGTGCCTAAACTAACTCAGATTGTTACAAAATTAAACAGGCATGTTAAGAAGTATTAAGCTACCTCTGTAACTATCTACAAGTCTAACATGCTTGAGAGGATGTTTCATAAGAAAAATAACAAAGCTTAAATGTTATTTCCGTAACGTAAGGTTCTTCAAACTATCAATTTCTCTGCAAAATTTCAAAGAGGTACCTTTTTTGTCTTTCTGCCTTTTACCATGGTTTCATGTAGGAGATTTGTATGCCTCCAATCTTTTGACTCCAAGTCATCTTTTGTTGTTGAGGACTCCTCCTAGCATTCGAATTTGATAGATGTTGACTTTATTTCCTAGTCCGATTTAGGAAAAGTAGAAGATATGTCTTCTAAAACAATTGTTCAAGAGGTCACTTAGAACGAAGATGAGACTTTACGATTAGGAACGTAAGTACTTGTTCCTTTCTGCTTCTCTTTTATTTTCCATGGTCCTTATTTTCCTTCTTTTAGACATGTCCCCAAAATTCAAAAACTCATTTCTTATCCTTCTTCTGAGGTTCCCGTTTTTGCGAGTCCCATAATCCCCCACTACCCATGGTTGGGGGATGTTAGGGTCAATAGAACTTGCCAAAAGGCATACCCCGAATACCTATCATGGTTAGATTGAGTCAAGGAAGTCCATGGGGGTTTCTGGAAAAAAGTTGGCTTATACTATCTCATTGAGTTAAGTCCCCCGAGGTTTTCATAGTTCCCCCAATGATAGGGGTTGCACTTTTCTTTTGGGACTCATCTACTAATGCCATTATCTTTTGCTATGGGATGAGGAGCATCACTCTCTTTGACTTAGCCGCATTGACTAGTTTATGATCGAATGGCATACCCATTACTCCCTATACTTTGACAAGGTTTGCCTCATCTCAACAAACATTGAGGAATACCCCTTTAAACCATCTTAATTACTCTTATTGGATAAGTAAGCATCATAGGACTGGTCCAGTGTCTGAAGTGGAACACTAAAACTTCTTTGAGCTATGGTTATATAAATGTGTATTTCATCCAGTAGGAGTCAAGGTTTCAGTTACTTACATACCATTAGTAACTATTCTAATGGATAATGGTTCGTATGTATTGGGGCAACTTTTGTTGCTTTCCCTTTATGGATCCATTAACCAAGTTGTTCGTTTAATGAGAGCTCAAAGAGAGATTATTGGTTTGGGTGGTCCTCTTTGGTTACTTCAACTATGGCTCAATGCACTCTTAGAAGATTAGTTAACCTTATGTTCCCCATCTAAACCTTTTGACATAATAACCTATAGGGCAAAGTTCGTAAACTTTCGACCACTTTATTCTTCCTTGACCCCTCCAGATGCTTTTGAGAGTTGCATGTACTTCTTTTATCATCTCGATTGTAACTTCCCCACCTGGTTTCTTTAACTATTCGCTTAACATCATTGGAGCGAAACTAGGCAGGTGAAAAGGTGTAGCCTGACGTTCTTTGTTCGCAACTAAGGGTTTCCCATCTATGCTCTTTCTATTTTCCATGGACTGTAGCATCTCCATTATCTTGGGCAATTGCTCTTTATGTTAGTTCACCTCATCCTTCAGCTCTTGAGTCTATTCCATTTCATCCATGATCCTAGTCTGGGAACAAGTCTTGTAAGGGTATCGTAGAAGATACTTTCTTGCTGTAGTGTCTACTTTTCAGCTTGAGGAAACATGATGTGAATATGCAATTATTAGTATTGACTGAACAAAATTGGCAACATGCATGTATGCTACGTATTGACTACTTGTGCAAATGGATTTTTTTTAATGCAAGAAAGTTATGCTAATGTGTAGTGGGGGTAAATGATTATGACTCTACATGCAATTTCTTATTATAGGAAAATGGATGAAGCAAGCGAAAAGAATTTGTTAGCACTATGTGAGGATGCTTTGTGATTGTGGAAAGATTTTCATAGAGGTTTCATAGCAAGGCAAAATCCCGCATTTAGCACTAGGGCATATCGCTCCTTAGACAAAAATGTGGTTTATAGCAACTGCAGGGAAGCATTCACTCCTCAATGGATACCATCCTCTTGATCATTCACTGGTAATGCAGTTGTTTCTTTCATGTAGGACAAAGCTCCCCATGTTTTCACTCAAGGATGAATTGTCTCAAGGTGAAAACATGGTTGACAATCTATTCAAGGGAGAATTCACACCTTAATGAATAATGTCTTGGTAGAAGAATAACAAGATCAATGTTTGAAGTAAGACACAACAACTAAGCATTCATTTTCACTTCAAATTTCACAAGTACAAGATTTTAGTCTCCATAAAATGCAACATAATCACAATTACATTAACAACTTCATTCGCTTTTTTTTTCTAAAACCCTCAGTAAGAAATTGACAATGCTTCATAAACTCAGCTATCTTTGGCGGTAATCGTAGCCAAGGGTTTATGTGAATCTGAATGTCTGCTTCTTTGAAACAGGCAACCAGTTGTGTAGTGTGATATTGCAAGCTATTAGACATGTCCTCATATTTCTTCATTCACTCTTCTTTTTTAGCTACTTGATTTTATGCTACTAATTGCCACACTTCTTCCCATTCTCTTTTTTGTTTCGATAGTTTCTAGGTGTCAAGTCTCCACTGCTCTTTGTCTTACCCCAGCTTCTAAATTTTTAGCTTCAAATGCTTATTCTTTCAATTTGCTTCCATGAATGCATCATAATATTTTATTGCTAATGTTCGTCCTTGATCAGAATGGCATTTTGCGTTAGTCATAGCTTCCTGTAAGGCTTACATTCTATGATCTTGCACCCTAGCATTTGCTTCCAACTTTTCTTTCTCTTGCAAAATCCTTGTGACTATCCCTTCTTGGGCACTTACCTTTGCTCGTAATTCTTAGACTTCCATTGTGGTTTTTTCAAATTCTATTTCTTTTCCTTTCCTTGCCTTTTTTACTCGGCTTGGAGTCTTAGCAACATCTATATACGCATTTTTTAAGTACTCAACTTCATCAACTAATTTCTAGCATCGACTTTGGTGGACGACTACTTCCAACTCAGCAGCTTCCTTTTTCTATTCCAAGAATTCCATTTGTGCTTTCAGCCTTTCTATCTAGGTGGCCATTTGAGGTATAGTTTGAGAGTGACCTTTATCATTTGAAACTATTTGAGGAATACTATTGTGTACCATTCTTGCTTCTCTCCATTGCAGGTATTCAAGGGTAAGAATCACCACATGTTTCCCAAAATCTTTTGTTCCTACGATATGAATATTTTTCTAAGCATCCCTGATCTCTTTTTCTCGCTTAGTAGTGCTTCTATCTTTCTGGTATAAGAAGTTAAACCCTCCAAGTTTCATTTCATTAGGCACGTGCTGAGTCCACCAGAGTTGTTTAAGCATTAGGATTGGCATGTAGGATACACAACCTCTTGGGATCATCAAAGGAACATTAGGAAAGTCACCACAATTGAAAATTATCTCTTCTCCATGATATCAAGGGCATATCTATTAAAGAATGTGGAAATAGGTTTGTCTCAATGGTTTAATATGTTAAGTTTTGATTATGACAAATACAAGACAAAAAGAATGATGCTTATGATGTGCTTAATAGATGACAAATGCATTACAAAAGAATATTGATAATGTTACATAGATGTGCTTAATGTGATATATTGTATCATGCATGATAATGTAGCTTATCTAGTTATATTTCACATAATAATCATGCAATGAGATATATGTAATATTCATCATATAATATATCCAATAATGCATTATATGAGTTGTATTAAATTAATATTGGATTTGGTTATATGAAAACATATAAAGTTCACTTTGTTGCATCCTACATAAAGCATATCTATTAGTAATTGATAAATGTCTTATTTGGATATGTCTATGAGAGTCTTATATGCATGTTAGACTAACTAGAGTTATACATTTATGAATCATGCATATAAAGATATTGAGTTATGAATTTGGACTAACTATGCTTGTTTTAAGAGAATAATACTTTGTAAAATAGTCTAAGTACCAAGAATGAGCATTATAACAAGAAAGCAAAAGATCACAACTATGCTCAACTCAAGAACAATGAGAATGAAAAGATATTCTAAGCATTTGCAAGTTTTGAAGAAAAGAAATCTTTCTTTGGAAGCTTGGATTACATCAAGAAGTGATGGTAGCAAAAGATCAAGTTCAACATCTTCAAGAATAGCTTATAGGACTTAGATCTTATGTAAAGGTAAATGGGAATCACACTAAACTCAAATAAGTTTTAACATCTTTAAAAAATATTTCTTACATTCTAAAATGCCCAACAAACTATTTTTGCAAAACTAGTTTTGGTAGTAATTCAAATCTTTGAAAAATAGTCAAATTTGTGTTTTGTAAAACTGACCTTTGGTTATTCTTTTGATCATATCTTTTAAAATACTTTGATTTTTGTTTTAAAACTTATTTCATATGAAAATAGACTCAAATATCTTTCCAATGAGTGGTCATTCACTTTAAACAGATAATAAATGAAGAAGTTATGACCATTTAGAGTCAATTATCAAAACCAAAGGCTCCTAACCGATTAGGGATTTTCCCTAACCGATTATTCACCCTGTCAGGAGCCATTTTCACGTTCTAAATGCTTCTAACCGATAAGGTAATTGGCCTAACCAATTAGGATGATAAAAATAAGCATTTTTTAGTTTACAAAAGCTCCTAACCGATTAGGAAATTTACCTAATCGGTTAGTGTGAAAATTTAGAGCGTTTTCTCAAGCTCCTAATCGATTAGGCCATTTGCCTAACTGGTTATTTCATTTCACAGAAGCTAAAATTGCAAGGTCCTAACCGATTAAGAAATGTTAGTAATCAGTTATTCTATTTTACAGGAGCTAAAATAGAAAGCTCCTAACCGATTAGGACAAAGTCCTAACCGATTAGGTGCAAACCAGAAACGCTCCTAACAGTCATAAAACGACTAGTTTTCATAAAGAATTAATTTCCAAACTTTAGCCAATGGCTCTAAATATTAATGGGCTATAAATACAATTGTTTGGGCATTAAAGAAGTAAGAAGAACAATCTAAAAATGACTCTTGAGCATTAAATTCATTTTTCATCATCTATTTCTCCAAAACTCTGTTTTGAGCTTTAAAGTGTGAATCCTTGATACGTATAGTGCTTCAATTTGTATTATCCACTCTTGAGAGAGTTTTTTATCATCTACACTTTGCATAAATTGTAAAAGAGAATGTGAGATATCCCTCAAAGTTATAAGGGTGAGCTATCCCTTGAAAGTAAAGGCTCAAACACAAAGGGTGAGGTATCCCAAGGTGTGTTAAGTGCTCAAATTTGTAAAGGTCATCAAGTACCTATGAAACTTAAAGAATTGGAGGCTCTAGCACAAGGGTGAGGTATCCTAATGTGTGAGAAGTGCTCTTGTATGTACAAAGGTTTTCCTAGCACCCATGAAGTCTAGGAGATAGTGAAAAAAATCTCAAGTTAAGCTTGGGGACTAGATGTAGGCCATAAGTGGTTGGTGGTTAAATCAGGATAAATTCTTGAGTTTGATTCTCTCTTCCCTATAATCTTTAATTTTAGTATTTAGTGAAATATATTTATCTATTATATATCTTGTCATCTTAATGTTTTGATTCTTACAACTTAATATCTAGATTCATCATATATCCCAAGTTATATTTGAGTAATCTTTAATAGTTGTACCTTTGTTAAACTTATTCCGCCGCATATTTTGATTGAAAATATCAAAATGCATAATTTGTCAAAGTTGCTTTTAAATTTCCAATCACCCAATTCACCCCTCTCTTGGGTAATGGTTACCATAACTAACAAAGAATCTGGCCCCATCTTCATGAATTCATTTTTTCATTCATAGGTTTTTTGTTGCTTCACTGGTATTCGACTAAAGTTACTTATAACGGATTAGGTAGGTGACCCAAATGATTACATACACCCATGTGTGTCATGATCCAAACATACAACATATGTTGCCAAAATCGAATCATTCCTCCACCCTTTTGATGGCAAATTTCTATTGTTAAGAAAGTATCAGCAAGAATAGCAGGAACTTGATTTGCTTTATAATTCTCAAACCTGAAGAACATATCCATTACTACTTGATCTACCACATATGAGGTAAATGAGAATAACACTATCCCAAAGATAGTTAGCTACTTAGCTCCAATGTTTTGTTAAAGAAATCCCACTTTCCCTATTGTGTTAGATACTAAAGATGTGCTTTTAAGTAACTTTTTTTTAAGCCTTTTGTTCCTCCTCTTTTTTCCATGCCTAATTGGTTTGCTTGAACCTCTATAAATTCTGCCATCTTCCCTTCTAACACATAATGTCCTCTATAAAGATAAACATTTGCGCGCTTGCTCATTGGAAGCCTTAACATGATAGCGTACTCCTCTATGGTTGGTTGAATGTCCAAGTTAGGCAGCTCAAAACATCTCAAAGAACGGTTTCAAGATTTAGCAAGGCCACTCAAGACGGGTGCCTCAATTATAATGCGCAACAAATCTAGTAGTTGCCCAGCTTTTTGAGAAATCTAATCGAGCTTTAGGTGTCATTTGTTGAACAATGTCCCTCACCCATCTCAAATCACTCCATTTATTATAATCTTTATATTCCCCTTAAGATCAATTGCATTGCTAGTGTTTTGCCTTTGACATATTTCTTCCATTCCTTATTATTGATGAGTATTAATCTTTCCACTTCACTAAGGAAATTCACCTACAAAGATTGATAAATAAAATATCTAAACAAACCAAAAAAGGGAAGAATGCACACTAAGGTCACCTTTGATCAAGGTAGCTCTAAAGAATGTATCCTAACAACCTACATGGCAAACCCTTGTAGGGTCGTAAACCCAAAGGGTGGTATATGATTTGCTAATGCATTGTCATCCTCATAGTTCCCGAACATCAATAGTGCAATGATAAATAGACAACTACTCAAACCAAGGGTGGCACATGCCATCCAAATGTTAAGGGCTTTAACCTTTTTTTTATTTTTTCATCTCTTCCTCTCTTCTTTCTCTCTTTTCTTTCCTCTTTTTTTTTAAAAAAAAATGCTAGAAATACTATGAGAATGCAAGATGATGTATCTTTTTTTCTTTTTTTCTTTTTTTTTTAAAAAAAAGAATGCAAGAATGAATTATATGAAGGATAGATATATAAAGAAGAAGTACGCTCCATTCGTGTCTTAGTTAGGTGGAACCTAAGGGTTGGATCGCCTTAAAGTCACCACTCTAATTTTGGCAGCCATATGTTCAATCTATCAGTGCAAGATTTTTTAGGACAGATCTAAATTTATAAGAAGCCATGGTCCCTAGATTACCCCTATCTCGAAAGACAAGGACTCAACTCGTGAATTAATCACATGTAGGAATAAACCCTATCAATATGACTAATCCATAATATTGGTAACAATCTGAGTAGTGTCTCAATAAATGTCAAGTGAGCATAAGGCCCCTCAATAAAAGTTGAGACCCCTCATACTCCTCGGGTTTGTATAGACTCGGGTATAGAGTCCAAAAAGTGTGTGAGGTAAGTGATAGTAATGTGCATGAGGGACAATACAAACTTGTACAAAACTTTAAAAAGATAAAATTACCCCCCAACCTGCAAAAATAATAGTCAAACAGAACATACATACAACATCCAACCAGTAATTATCTACCTTAGGGTTTCAACAAATATTAAAGCAACAAAATATATACAAGTAGATCATAAGTCATCAAAGTTAACACAGAATAACACCATAAGGAATTTACATGAAAGTACTAGAGAAAAAAAGATCTATTTACGACCAAATAAGAAAACAAAAATAAAGACAAAAATGGGTAAAATAAATAAATAGATGTTATTAATAATTTGCACAACTAACAATAACAGACCTGACTCTCCAAGTATCCCTAGTGGAGTCGCCAGCTGTCGTAACCAGGATCACAACGGGACGACTGAAAATAGGATTCTTTGAAAAAAAATAGAGTCGCCACCAATGTTTATTTAAATTGAAAAAACATTATAAAAACCCTTTGATTAGAAAAAACTAGTCTTTTGAAGAATGAGTTTGGATTCGAGAGTCAATTACAAGTAGGGAAGTTGTTAAGACATTACACTGCCTGTTCCAAAAATAGTACCTTAAGTTAATTATGCAAATTTAATAATTTTAAACATATTTATTTTACCCCATTCAAAAGATTTTTTGCTTTGTTTTGTTTTGTTTTCTTCTCTTTTTGTATTGTTTTATTTTATTTTCATTTTTTAAGTAGAAAAAAAAAACCAAAACCCAAATTTGCCTAAGTCTTACCATTTGAGCCAAATTCACAAGATCCCTATAACAACTAGTTGCTGGCCCAAAAGGAGATTTGATCCTTCAAGGAAAACAAGGAAATTTTGTGATTTTGTTCTCTTTTGTTGAGGATCACGTTCTCTGTTTGTTTGCTTCAACTCACTTTTTCTTTGCTTCAAAAACTCAAACTCACCATTTTTCTCTTTCACTTTCCAGCGCACTCAAAAATTTCTTTTAGCATGAATGTAAGTACCAGAGGCTCTCTTTTTTTTTTTTTTTGGTGGCTTCTCTTGTGGAACACAAAATGTGTGTCCACTAGTGGCCATTTTTTTTTTAAATTCTTTGAGTTGTTTTAATTTTGTTTTTTGTTCATGTAACATATTATCTATTCTTTTTATGTGATAACTTATTCTTTTTATTTCTCTCTCTTTTTGTAGTTGTGTTAATCTTTTTGTTTCTACACAATATCTTAATCTTTCACCTAATTCACATAATGTATTTGTTGTACATTGAATTTGTATTTCTAATTCTATTTGTCTTCTAATATTGTCTTCACTCATTGTTCTATTTTTAATACCTTCTCTTATACCAATTCTTACCAGTTCTTTTCTTTGACCATTTCTAAGTTATTTTTCTTTAATAATTTATTCATATTCTTTGTTTTAGATATTGGGATAAATCTTGTACTTGTATTGCTAATTTGTCTATTTCATTTGGTTCACAAGTATTTTTCGTTTTGCTAAATCTAATTAGTTTTGGGATTTGTTCTTCTTTGAATTTTAATAATTTTGGTTTATTTGTAAAAATTCATAATTCTGTTATTTCATTCTTTTTAGGATAATAAATCTTTCCAATATTGGTGAATAGATATGGAATATCTATTTTATCATTTTTTTTAAATGAAATACTATGATGTGAATTTGTTAATGTATAACTAACACAATAGGATACCGAGAATATTTTATCTCCTGGTCTCATTAAATTTTTTCTTAAGAAATTATGTTCTAAGGTTAAAGTTTATTCTAATCTTTGAGTATTTAAAGGTATTCTAATATTTGATCATACTTCAAATTTTAATTTTTCATAAGCTAAATTACCTTCTATTACTCCTAATATTTTATCTTTCAAATCATTAATTCTATCATCTTTTAAGACTAGTTCTATGGGTGAATTAATTTCTTCTTGGAAGGTTGATTTAACTATTTCCTGTACAGCTCCTATATGAATATATCTAATTTTCCTTTTATCTTCTTCTTTCCTTATTTTCCCTTTTAGTTCTATTAGTTTTTTTCTTATTTAATAATTTTAAACATATATTTCCTTGAGTATCACTATATCCATTAGTATTTCATTGTTTAATTTTTCGTAATAAATAATATTTTTTCTCTGATTAAATCCTTTTAATATTTCTCTAAGTTTTCCTTTTCCTTTCATATTTGCATCTTTTGTTAAGTCTAGCTCTTCTTTTTGTATTTTTCTAAAAAGAGATTTATTTATTAAAATACTTCCTTCATAATTTCCTTCTTCTGCAGTAATTTGTAAGTGTTCAATATCATCTACTTGATTTATTTCCATCTATATTATTTTGTTTAAGTAGCTTCTTATGGTATGGTTACTTAGATTGATCCTTGGAATGTTTATCCTTTTATTTACTAGAGATGTGATTAGTTCTTCAGATGTGATCTAGTATGGTTTTACTACTTCAAGAAAATCTATTCCTAATAACAATTTAATATTTGATTGTTCTTCTATATATAATTCAGTTTGAATCATTACTTCCGGATTAAAATAAACTTCAATATTAGTTTTTTCTTTGAATATTTTTTCTTCTTGATTAAATTGTACTATTTTTCTAGGTATTGTATCTATTATTTTACTTGTTAAGTCTTTACTTACATAACTACGACAGGATCTAGTATCAATAAGTATAGGCATAATGATTCCATTTACCCTTCCTAGTACATGATATTGGCAATAATATTCGGAATAAGTTTGATGAACATACCTGGTCTGAAGTTTTAAAGGATTTTCATAGCTACTGTTTTCACTACTTCTACTATAATTCTTCAGGTCCACTACTGCTTACGTGATTAGGTTGATTGAATTATTTTAGTAGAATAAAGGATTAAGAAGTTGAGCAGATTAAATGGGGATAAGAAATTTTTATTACTGAGTAATTCTAAGTACAAGGGTTTGGGCATACTCTCAAATGTCCGACTAGCACTTATAAAAGGCCAACACAGGGTTTTCCTATGGAAAACAATCTCAAACTTTGAGAATTTTTAATTCTGAAAAACTCTGTCTTACCTCAACATAAGAGGTCTTATTTATAGGCTAGTTTGCCTAGAGCTAATTTACAAAAGTGTCCTTACAGACGTAAGTGCTTACATCAGATGCCTAAATAATTTACATAGTGACGTAAGGGCTTACATCACTCTTCGATTATTGCTTCATCTGACGAAGCGTCTTCCTTGATTATGTCGGCCACTCCTTTACTTTTGGCACATCTTTCACATGCGTGGTTCTCACTTTCTTTAATCATTACGCATATGCCGTTGAGAACAGTGTTACCAAGTGGCCTCAATACTCAAGAGGGGGGGTGAATTGAGTAGTTAAAAATAAGTTCACAAATCTTTCGCAAATCGTTTGACAATCAATTTTCGTTGAAGCTATTGAATGATCAGAAATAATTGAATAGATGAGTTAAGCACTTTTACTAATGAACGTAATAGTCAAGGAGACAATATCCAAATAAAACAATGAAACAGTGCACAAAGATAAACAGAGGAGAGTTTAGAGAAACAAACCATAAGTCGTTTATCCCGGTTCAATCACTACTCCACTTGTGATCTACGTCCGTCCCAAGCAACACCTTGAGATTTTCCACTATATCTTCAAGCTTCAATGGGTGCTTGAAAAACCACTACAACCTTGAGCACTCAACAAGGCCAAGCCTCTATTTTCCAAGGGATACCTCACCCTTACAATACTTGAGGGATACCTCACCCTCACTAATCGAAAGTATAAGATTGAAATAGAAGAAGCTCTCTCAGAGCAAGTGTTTACAAATTGAAGCTCTAATATGCTCTCAAAGATTTTTCACGTTTTTCGTCGAAAACAGAGCAAGAAAATGATTTTAAGAATTGATTCACGTTTTGAAGTATAATGATCAGTTTTGGTTCAAGGTCAACCGTAAACAAAGACCCAACTTGGGTATTTATAAGTTTCTCAATTAATAGAGCCGTTGTAGGTAGTTGGGCATGCATTTAATGCATTTAATATAGCCGTTGGACGTTGTCGGATGCGTGTAATCGATTACATATCTCGTGTAATCGATTACATTATTGTTCCAACGTTTTCAACTTTTCGGAATCGATTACATTACTCAGTAATCGATTACATGGCTTCGACTTTTCTTGTAATCGATTACAATGATAATGTAATCGATTACATTACTTCGACTTGTGTAATCAATTACAATATCCATGTAATCGATTACATGGCTCGTCGAATGTGTTCTTTGAGTTTCGGTTTTGTGTAATCGATTACATACATTGTGTAATCGATTACATGGCTTCGACTTTGTTTGTAATCGATTACAACATCGTGTAATCGATTACATTTCTTGTCGAACGTGTTCTTTGCCTTTCTCGGGCTTTGTGTAATCAATTACATATACGTGTAATCGATTACATGGCCTCGATTTTCGTGTAATCGATTACATTGTTCATGTAATCGATTACATGCTTTCTTTGATGTAAGCGATTACAAACATTGTGTAATCGATTACATTGGCCTTTGAACACATTTTTCAAGTCCAATAACGCTTGTAAGTCATTTCCAACACCTCAAGATACTTGATTAAACATAAATCCTTTTAAGAGTGTTAGATTTAAAGTTGAAACTCAAGTTTTATTGAAAGCCATGTTTAACTTTGAAATTTCCCATTTATTTTGAAATCACATATTGAAAAACCATTTGAGAAATCTTGAGAGCATTTAACATTAATTTCCTAAGTCTAAATAACTAATTAAACCTTCTGTCTTCTTTCTTTGATCTTGATTTTTCCTTTTGTGCTTGATCTTCTCTTTTGCTTTTGTTATCATCAAAAACCTTTCGACATGCCTTAAAGACATAAGCATTCACAAACAGCTGGTCTGTACTCCATTAGTGGGCCTTGGAATGTGTAAAAAGCAAATTCAAAGCTTGTCAGAAGATTCATATCTTTCTCCTTTATTGCTTTACCACTCGTTTTGCTGAGTAGTAAAGTAGTCAGTGCTTTGTATAGGGTCTTGATGAATGATTCCTTTCTAATGCTTTGACATTGTGAATAAATGCTTGCCAGCTGGTTTGTCAATATGATCGTGATTTGATCTTCATCAGGGACAACTCCATGTGGTTCGTCTCTGAGTGAAAAATTATTATTGCTTATTCCCACATAAACTAAATGTTTGGCTTGCTGCTTTGTGATGAAATCTGGATAAGCTGAGTAGAACTTTAGGAATATACTTCGTTCCTTGGCTATATTTCTTTTGAACATCTAAACTGCATCTTTGAAATTATGAGGAAATAGATTAATTTCTTCTAAATTCAAACTTAAGTAAAGGCAATCAATAAAACCAAACTGAAACATATTGAATGCCAGTATTGGTGGTGCTCCTAGAAGGATAATTGTTTTGATACCAAAGAGCTTTCGATCAACCATATAAAAACAGTTGACTTTTTCTTTTCGCTCCAGTTAACCAGTCTTTTGAAATTTTCCTAGAAATTTTTCTCTGAAAATTGTACCTGTAATTCATGTTCCTTTTTGGAAGTAATTTGGAAATTGTCTAAGGAAGAAGGAATTTTCCCTAGAATTTTAAGTGACGACTATTTTACTAGTGAATTTTTTGTTGCCTCTGAGAAAGTTCTTGGTCCAAAATAAATTTCTTTTTCTTTTCCCTCTTCTGAGTATTCTTTTAATGCCATTTCTGCTTCTTCTTTGGTTGGGTATGACTTGTGTAGAACTCCTGAGATCTTCTGACAGTATGGTGCTACTTTGAACCATTCATCATATATTCCTGAAAATAGTCCATTGAATACTACGTACCATTTGTTGATCTTTTTATCTTCTTGTTGGAATGCTTCTTCAAGAAATCCTTCTGCTTTTAGTTGTAAATTCAGGACTTTAATATCTGCCTCAATAAGTTCTAACTCCTTGAGCTTTTGAGCTTTTAATGCTTCCTTTAATTCCAGTTATTGCTTGATCATTTCTAATGTGCTTCACTCCATTCTCTAGATAGTATATCAGCAAGAACGTTTTTCTCGCCTTTAATGTGTGAGATTGAATAATTGTATTCGGCCAGCTTCATTTGCCATCTGATTAATCTTCCTTGTTTGTAAGTTCCTTTGTGATTAATGTTTTTAAAACTTGCAACATAAGTAGAGTCTGTTCGAACAATGAATTCTTTATCAAGCATATAGATTCGATGTTTTTCTAACATTCGAATTAGTGCCAGTGTTTCTTTTTCATGAGTAGGGTAATTAATTTCGCTGTCTGAAAAAGTTCCAGACATATATCGACATAGTAATTCTTTCTTTTGACCAGGGGATTTTGCTTTCATAACACTGTCCCAATGTTCATTAGATGCGTCGGTTTCAATAATAATTAAGTCATCATCCGATGGATGATATAATTCAAGAAGATCCTGACATAAGTACTTTAATTTAGTAATAATTACTTCTTCTTCTTCTATCCAAGACCAATGGACATCCTTTGTTAATTTTTGCTGAAGTACTTTCCTTTCTGCAGCAAGATTCTTTATAAAACCTTCATTGGAAATATATGCTAGTAAACCAAGAAATCGCTATAAATCTTTTTTATCTTTTAGTTTAGTTAAAAAATTTTGAAGTTTTTCTAATACATGTTTTTGCATTATTATTTTTCCTTTTTCGATTTCTAACCCTAAATAATTAATTCTATTTTGAGCTAAAATAGCTTTTTTCTTGCTTAATACTACTCCATGTTCTAAACACCTATTAAGTATTAATTCAACCTTTTTAAAATGATCATTTAAGTCTTTGTTAGTGAAAACTAATATGTCATTAATATAAATAAGACAAAAATCTTTAAATTCTTTAAGAATTGAATCCATTCTTCGCTGAAAAATTCCTGGCGATTGTTTCATTCCCATTGGGAGCACATTCCATTCGTATTATCCTTGAGGACAACTAAATGTTGTTAGTGCCTTAGATTCTTCTGTAAGCCTTATTTGATAGAATCCTGACTTACAATCAAAAGTATTAAACCAGTTCATATTTCTTATTTGTTCAATAATTAAGTCTTTTCTTGGAAGATAATATGCATCCCCTTCCATAACATCATTTATCTGTTTATGGTTAATTACAATTCGTATTTTACCTCTTTTTAATTCATTATGATTTTTAACATAGAATGTTGGCACTGAGTGTTTGCTTTTTGATGGTCTTATTAATTCTTTATCTTTCATTTCTTTAATATCTTTGGTAAATTTATCTCTATCTTGTTTTGTATAAATCATAAGTTTACATTTTATTTCCTTTGTTGGGTCTTTTACTTTTAATTCAATTAATTCTGTATTTTTATTATTAATTTTTGGGTCAAGTGAATTTTCACTGCATGTTTTTTTTTCTAAAAGTTCTTCAATATAGGCTGGAATTTTTCTTCCAGGTTCTAACTTAATTAATACATGATGAATTTTTTGACATATTGTCTCAACAATCTCACCGCGTTTCAGCTTGCTAAACTCTAATTGTCTTTTAGAGTACGTACAATCGGAAAAATGAATGATTGGAATTTCTATTATTTCGCATAATTGTTTATTCCAAATATATGGTGTTTTGAGTTATATATGTTCTAAGTGTTGACAAAACGGAGAATATAATCATAAGAAATTATTTCCTAAAATTATATCTAGACTTGTTTCTTGTTAATACATAGTTGGAGCAATAAATAATTTGTTTTGAATTCTTAAAGTAATTCTTTTTACTATGAGAATCAAGGGATGTATAGATCCATCGGTGATTTGAATCTTTAAGGGTTTTTCTAATTTTTTCCATTTTTCAAATAATATTTTTGTAGCTAGACAAATGCTTGCACCCGTATCTATATAGGCTTCAGTTTCTTTATTACTTTTTTCAATAGTAACTTTAATATAAGTACTATTCGAATTCTATTTCTTCTGAAGATAATTCATTTTCTGTGTATTCATATATACTATTCTCAAAATTACTTAATTCTTCTTCTAATGGTTCTAAGTTGTATATTTTGTATACTTTCTTTATTAATTTTGTTTTTTCTTTAAAGTCTTTTTCTTTTCTTTGGGGGCATTCATTTTCATAATGTCCTTCTATATTATATATCCAACATACACGTTTCTTTTTTTCCCTTTGGACAATATTTTCTTGGTGTTTGTCTTTTCTTTCTAAAATATTTTTTCTTAGTATTTCTATAGGCTTTCCTTTTAGGATAAGTTTTTCTTAGTCAAGGTTTTCTTTTATAGTATTTTCTTTTCTTTGTAGTTTGATTACATCCATAATTTCTTAGTTTTTCTATTTTTGGTATATCACAACAAATTACAAATCTTTCTTTATTTAATTATCTAATTGTTTCTCTTTATATACATTATTCTCTTAATTTGTGATAAAGTATTTGTATAATTCCTCCTAGTGTATTAACTGTTTCCATTGGTTGTGTTTGTCAAATAGTTCTTATTTTTGTATTAAGTGGGTATGGTAATTTATCTATAAAAACACCCATATATATATGTTTTGTATCAGTATTCAACTGATAATAATATTTTTGATATTCACATATAAAACTATCTATTTCACACATATTACATATTTGCATTTTGTTTAGATGTGCTTTTGCCTTTTCATGAAGAAATCTGTTTACCTCATCTCTATGTTCAATAGAATTGTATCCTATAAATTCTTAATAGATTAAGTGCATGATTAATCTAGTAAATTTTTAATTATTTCCTATAGTTCTTGAATATTGGTACCATGTTTCATCACTAATACTTATAAGAAACCTTTGTACATTTCCTTCTATTTTATAGACCAATAAGTTCTTAACGTCTAATAAACTTAATCCACTAAATCTTTCATCTGTTGCTATAAGTACAGTCATTTCATTAGTCCATTGTAAAAGTATTTCTTCTTTATTTCTTACACAATCAGTATTTAATTTATTTTCAATTCTAAAGCTTTCATATCGAGGTTTGAATTTTTCTTGAATCTTAGTCCATCTTCCATCTTTTCTAGCATATCCTTTATTATACATTATTTCTTGTTCATATTTATCCTAGTATTTGTCAAGTTTTTTCTAATATTCTTCCCATTTTCTTTTAGTTTTTGTTCCACTTGTTTCTCCTTTTTTCATAAATACCTCATCATAGTCTGATTCAGATTCCGAAGTACTATAATTTAATATTACTTCTTCATTTTCTTTATTGGTTTCTATTTGTTTTATATTATGTATTTGTTTATTTTCTTCTTCGACTATTTTTAATTGTTCTAATAATTGTTGAATTTCTTCAATATCATTTGACTTCTTTAATAGTTCTATATAATCATCTTTTATCCCTTCCATGAGGTTACTGGTTTAAGAAATTTTGAAGTTTCTTGTTCTAGTTGATCTATTGTTTTTATTTGTTTGATTAATTTTCTTGGTTCAATTTTTAACAATTCTTCTAAATCTCTTTTTGTTATACTTTTGTTATTCTGTTCATCTTCCAGAAGATTCTCTAATTGTAAAAGTATTTCTTCAATTCGTTTAATATTTTTATTTTCATCAATTTCTTTTCCTTTATTTATATTGTTTAGCGTATCTGTTCTGGACCGTGATCTGGGATCCCGCTCTATGGGATTAACCTGGCATGCACACTACTGGACTCCTCCTAGCTGGCGTAGAGGAAGACTCACGACGTATTCCGGACCATGGATTACGGCCTTTGGTGGTGTTAGTATATGACATCGTGACTTATAGATTCGCGCAGAGGATGAATTCCTAAATATCCGTAACTGCCAATCATCAACTTACGATATTATAGGATTCGTAGATATCTTTAATGGTGAGATACTTTCCATATCTTAATCCCAGATTTACAGGGACGTATCTTATAATAATGGAAAGATGATCCCCATCATGATACTAATCCTAAATTACCTGCATCCAGTAAGGATCCTATTAGGATTTTATATACGCTCTATAAATATAAGGCTAAGTCATCTTAGTAAGGTAACTTTTGGAACCCAATCTCAAAAACCTTCTTGTGCACTGCCTAACTTGAGCGTTGGAGTCCATTTGCAGGTACCCACCCCCCTGTGTAATACGCTCAGCTGCTGTTAAAGGAGGAAACCACCGTATACGTGCCTAATTCAAGTACCATCTGAATCCACTTCAGAACATTGGCATCGGCTGTGGGGAACCATAAAATTCTAATCCCACCCGATCATGGTGAATACGAGGCAAAACTCGAGAAAAGACGCTCCACAAAGCTCTGTCAACCAGAGACAAGACCTCGACATGCAACGCCCACCACCACCACTGCCTCCACTTATGGCTCAAACCTCCGCTGTGAGAAATCAGGAAGCCGACGTGATGGGCACTCTACCTCCTTTTCCGAGAAATCTCCTAACCCATCACGAAGGATTTCTGTCAGGGAAAGACTTGAGTTCCCAGCCCAGAGAGGTGACCAGAGCCTTCAAGAGCGTAGGATTTCGGTACACCAACGCTTGGGAAACCCGAACAATGAGTTTGATGATCGTGCTTCCCGCTCAGAATGCACACATCAATCTCGAGGTTCTCAGCGCCAATTTCAAGATATGTTGCAATAACATATGGATTTGCTCAATGACCAATTCAGGAGGCTGGAAGACATGCAGTGCGCCATGCATGAAAACCAACCAAAGTCGCGCCGCCGTGATAGACGGACCGACGTGGAAAATAATAAAAGGAGGGCCCACGATGATGAAGGAATTCCCAATACTAGGGACAATAATCGGAATCGTGGAACTATGGAACAACCTTTCTCCGATCAACTCATGGAGTTTCGGGTTTCCTAGAATTTTCAAGTTTCCTCCAAACCTGGAAATTTACGACAGAACCACGGACCCCCAGGAACACATAAATGCCTACGAGCAGTCCCTATGTTTCTATGGCAGATCCATGGAATTATTGTGCCGAGCCTTCCCTCTCTCCCTCAAAAAGAGGGCCCTCAAGTGGTTTACCAGCCAACCATGGGGGACCATCGTAGATTGGTCGGACCTCAAACAACGTTTTTTGCTGCAGTACACCACGAGCAAGGAACAACCCAAATCCATCGAATCCATGGCTAAGATCCGCTAGGGAAAGGACGAGAGCCTTCGGGATTATGTTAGGCACTTTATGACTGCCTGCACTAATGTAGAAAACTTTGAAGACAGAATAGCATTGCATTATGCCAGAAGCGGTCTCCGGATAGGCTCCGAATTCTTCAAGTCCCTGGCAAAAAAGAAACCGGACAATCTGACCGACTTCCAGAAATAATTCGAGAAGCATGTCTACTTGGAGGAGGCAACAGAAGACCACAGGAGATGGGATAAAGGTGAGCCTTCTCACCAAAAGCTCAACCAAAATTCCTCAAGGTCGCGACCCCCAAAGGGTAGCCTTCCACGAAGAAATTATTCTGACTACACTCCTTTGAACACGCCTCGGGAAACAATCTTGAGGGAAGTGATGAACACAGAGTTTCAGAACGTCCGGAGACCGCCCCCTATCAAGAAACACAAGCAGAAAGATCACTCCAAACATTGCACATGGCATAAGGCCTACGACCACGATACAGAAGATTGCTATCAGTTGCGTGATGCCATTGAATTTTTTATCAAGGCCGGACGCTTGCAGCAGTATATCCTTCGTGTACAAAACAACGAAGGGGACAATAGACGCAGAGACAGCAGACGTACCCCACGTCGAAGTCCGTCCCCTCCGCGTAGAAGAAGGACAAGAAGTCCTAGGAGAAGATCCCGAACTCCGCCTTGACGAGATAACAGCGATCGACAGGGTCGGGCCAAGAACACTCCCCCGTTGATAACGACGACCACCACACCGAGTCCAATAGGACGATCTATACCATTGCCGGTGGCTTTGCCGGAGGGGGATCCTCCAATAGAGCTCGAAAGAAAGCCCTTAGAATGGCAGTTTTTAGCGTGGTCCACTCAGAACTAAGAACACAAGCAGAGAATAGAAAGACGCCTCTCATCACCTTCTCAGACGAGGACTACGTCGGAATAATCCCGGATCACAACGACCCACTCGTCATCTCCGGGGTAATTTCCAATGCTGAGGTCCGTCGAATTTTCATCGATCAGGGGAGTTCAGCCGACATTATGCTCCTAGATCTCTATCAGAAGTTGGAGCTCCCGCAATCCGACTTGACTCCCCACATAGGAGAGTTGATGGGTTTCACTGGTGAGAAGATCACCCCGGTAGGATATTACGAAACCCACCTGACCCTCGGATCATCTACACTCTTCAAGACGGTCAAGGTAAAATTCCTGGTTGTGGACTGTGATAACTACACAGAATGCAGTTATTTGTACCCTATTTTTATGCTATAATGAATGCTTAGTCCTTGTTTAAATGCATATTTGGAGGGTTTTGTGCTTATATGTCTTATATTCTGATTCTGAGCCTTTCTGATGTGTTTTATAGCAAACTGTGCTTAAATGAGTATGAATTGAGTAGATTTATATTTGTTACTGATTTGGTGTTTTCTCTATGTTAGGAGAGGCTCTAAACAAGGTTAAATATGGAGCAAATGAGCTTAAAGAGGAAAAGAAGCCAAATCAGCCATTTCAGTGGTCAGGGTCGCGGCGCAAGATGTTAAGCGCCGCGGCGCGCATAGGCAAAATGGAGATGCCATACTTGGACCCGAGGCGAGGGGGCCGCGGCGCAGATGAGTGAGGGCCGCGACGCAATAAGACTGACCCTGTGAGGGCCGCGGCGCACATATGTGGGGGCCGCGGCGCTAAGGTGGCTGCTGAGCCTATAAATAGTTTTTATACATTTTTTCTCATATTCTGTACAGATCTCTCTCCCATTCTCTCTGTTTTTCTGAGTTTTGGCCATTTCTCTCTTTTTAGGTTTAGTTAGTTTAGGTTAGTTTTAGGTTAGATAGCTTGGCTGGATCTCTATGGATGGTGGATTGGAGGCAAGGATCAAAGGATTGAAGGAGGATTCAAGCTTCAAAGACAAATCAATGAGCTTCTTTCTCTCTTTTCCCTTTCTCTCTTCTCTTCCTTATCTTTTGTATAGCCATGCTTTGTTTAGGAATACTGTGAATCCTTTTATTTATATTAATAATGTGTTCTTCTCTGACTTTGTGTGGATGTTTGATTATGGTTCAATCATTATCTGTGTTTAATGCTTGTTCTTGGTTGGCCTCAATTGCATGATCTTAATATTGGCAAATGAACTAGACATAGGGATTTGTTGATATGGATATGGTGTGGTTGATACATGTTCGGCTATGAGCTGTTTCGTTAATAAGGTTTAATGTACCTATTGACCATGTATAGTGTGTGATTGAGAATAGATCGTTCATGAGTGGAAGTTGTACTAGCTCTCAAGGAAACTATGTGAGTTAGGCAAGTAGAAACCAGGGTTGATTGACCTATACATAGGCTGTTGACTAATGAAGATTCTCAAGCTAACCTAATCAATGCATTTGTGTTTATGAGAGGAATTGCATGTTGTTGATAGATGTAGGGGGTGAAGGAGGATTTCTTGAAACCTAACCGATTTTAGGTTTATAGCTTTTGTAGGTTAGTTTAGTTTAGATTATTATTTTCTTATTTTCATGTCCTTGTCTAGAACTGATTAAGCTATTGGTTGGTATTTAGCTTTATAACAATATCCTTGTGGGAACGAACTTTTACTCAGATTAGACATTACTTGTGCGACCCGTGCACTTGCGGTTAGCAAAAAGGGCAACATGTTTGACCCCTAACAAGTTTTTGGCGCCGTTGTCGGGGATATTTCGTTATAAATGGTTTGCCTGATTAGATTCTAGTCCTGTCAACGCCTAACAAGTTTTTGGGTTGCCAGGGTTAGTTTTTATAATGCTAATATCAACAATGAGTTTGATTGATTCTATATCAAGTTGTATATAAGTTGTATATAATCTATGTTTTGTTTATGTTTAGTTGTAGTTCCAAATAAGAAGCTGGGTGATTTCATTCATTCGAGGCCCTTGAGGGACTTTGCGACTCCTGAGAGGATATCCTTGGATCAAGTTCTTGAAGACTACTCATCCGCAGTACTTCAATTTTGGTGACAAAGTCTATTGGGACTATAACTCAGGCCCTTCGTGGGAGGGTACCCCATGTTTATGTTTATATTCTTGTTTTTACTTTTTGCATAAATACATAATATGTTAATATGCTTATTTGGTTAAATATGTTAGTATATTAGTATGGTGTGTTTTGTTAGTTTTGTTAATATGTTTTTGTTAGTATGTTAGTATATATGTATATTAATTAGGTTAGTTTAATGTTTTAGTTAGTTTTTAAGTTTTAAGTTGTTTTAGGTTTGTATATAGGTTAGTATGTTGTTTTTATGTTTTATTAGGTTTAGGTTGTACATTTTGTAATCTAGCTTTTTGAGCAAGTTTTGTTGCGTTAGAGAACTATATGGACCAATCCAAGCAAAGAAAGCGTATCGAGTCACTAAATTTAGCATTCAGTAGTGCCATGCCATGCCCAACCAGGGTGGGTGCGCATGGCCAACAGTGGCATTTTCTGCAGAATCTGACTTTTTGGGTGCATCGCGGCCCAGTGCATGGAGTGCGCCGCGGCTCGATCCCCTGTTTTTGTGTTTTTTTGTTATTTTTCTCTATTTTTTATATTTTTTGTTATTTTTTTTGTTTTGTAGTATTTAGTAATGCTCAGTACTAGTCTCAGGTTCCCTATAGGCCATGTTCTTTAATGATACATTTCATTTTAGGTTTGGGGAGTATCTTTACATGTTTAATTCCTTTGAGCTTAATGTTAACATGTATTGATATTTTGAGTATGCAGTGGTTTTAGTCATTATGTTTTATTGATTATATTCTATTCTGACTATCACTGATGTGCTGATGACTAGATTTTCAATTTTCACATTATGCAAAAGATGTTATGCATGCTTGAACTTAGAAAAGTTGAATCTATTTGAATGCATGACATGTTGCAAGGATGCTGGTATTGTTCTTGGTTGTCCATGATTTGAAAGGTTGTTATTTGCCCCCTTTTCAGTGAAACCTTATGTGATCTTGAAGCATGTAAAATAATTTAGTTGCTTTTGATGCATGATTTACATCTCACTTAGATACAAGTGTAACTTTGAAAATGATAAGAGTGCATGTTTTGAGAATGTTTATGGATGTACATGTAGAGTTTTGATTATCCTAGAAATTGTTTTTGAACTCTCTTGAGGCGAAATCCTAAGTTATGCATGATTGAGGAGATGATTAGGGCATTGTTTGGATCGATTGAGCCTTAAAAAGCTTACCCTAATATGATGATATCCTTAGGTCCCTTTTTGAAACCTTAAACTGTTTGGCCTTATTTGTTTTTCATAACCATTGTGTTCGTTAACCTGTTAGCCGTTCTAATGCATGTGAAAGCATGTCATTTTCTTTCTACCCTTATTGTTTGTTGAGTATATGATGTGTTATTTCTTGAAATGAGTCTGATGATTAGGGGTATAAATATTCAATTCAAAATGAGCCTGAAGGAACCAGATGCAAAACAAAGAAAAAAAAAGCATTGCTTTGCAAAAATAGAAGAGAAAAGAAAGAGAAAATACAAAGAAAAATGAAAATGAAAAGAAAAGCAAAAGCTTAAGAAAAGTAAAGTTCAAAAAGCATCGAAAATGGTTCTGGCAAGTTTTATGATCTCACTTTTGAATACCCTACTAATGTCAGTTGTGACTCATGTCTTGAAGTAGTATATTATGTGTCTCAATGTTTGTATGTATCTTTTCCTATTCATTTCTTTCGCCCATACTATTGGCCTTACAATATAAGCTGATAAAGTCTCTTTTGATCCTCAATCTTGTGTGATTTATATTAGTGGAGAGAGAGTTAATTTACAATTTTGTGGATTCTTTGAATCATATGCATGTATGTTTGTAAACTTATCTGGATGTGTATGACTTGATTAGAAGAAGTTTATCTTGTATGTTTGTGATAAATGTGAATTACATGAAGAGTTGTTTGAATTGATAACATGTTAAGGGTTATGTATGTGTGGAACTGTTTATGGGGCATTTGCACTTTTTGAGGATTAATGCAGCTATTACACACTAGTATTTGTTTTTAAATGAGAAAAGAAAATTGAAATATATTTGCTGAATGAAAAGTTATTTTTAATTGTTAAGTGATTTACTTAGTTCTATTTTATTTTGCTCGAGGACTAGCAAAATGTAGGTTTGGGGTGTGATAACTACACAGAATGCAGTTATTTGTACCCTATTTTTGTGCTATAATGAATGCTTAGTCCTTGTTTAAATGCATATTTGGAGGGTTTTGTGCTTATATTTCTTATATTCTGATTCTGAGCCTTTCTGATGTGTTTTATAGCAAACTGTGCTTAAATGAGTATGAATTGAGTAGATTTATATTTGTTACTGATTTGGTGTTTTCTCTATGTTAGGAGAAGCTCTAAACAAGGTTAAATATGGAGCAAATGAGCTTAAAGAGGAAGAGAAGCCAAATCAGCCATTTCAGTGGTCGGGTCACGGCCAGAAGTGTTGAGGGCCGCGGCCGATAGGCAAAATGGAGATGCCATACTTGGACCCGAGGCGAGGGGGCCGCGACGCAGATGAGTGAGGGCCGCGGTGCAATAAGACTGACCCTGTGAGGGCCGCGGCGCACATATGTGGGGGCGCATGCGCCGAGGCGGTCACCGAGCCTATAAATAGTTTTTATACATTTTTTCTCATATTCAATGCGCATCTCTCTCCCATTCTCTCTGTTTTCTGAGTTTTGGCCATTTGGCCATTTCTCTCTTTTTAGGTTTAGTTAGTTTAGGTTAGTTTTAGGTTAGATAGCTTGGCTAGATCTCTATGGATGGTGGATTGGAGGCAAGGATCAAAGGATTGAAGGAGGATTCAAGCTTCAGAGACAAATCAATGAGCTTCTTTCTCTCTTTTCCCTTTCTCTCTTCTCTTCCTTATCTTTTGTATAGCCATGCTTTGTTTAGGAATACTGTGAATCTTTTTGTTTATATTAATGATGTGTTCTTCTCTAAGTTTATGTGGATGTTTAATTATGGTTCAATCATTATCTGTGTTTAATGCTTGTTCTTGGTTGGCCTCAATTGCATGATCTTAATATTAACAAATGAACTAGACATAGGGATTTGTTGATATGGATATGGTGTGGTTGATACATGTTCGGCTATGAGCTGTTTCGTTAATAAGGTTTAATATACCTATTGACCATGTATACTGTGTGATTGAGAATAGATCGTTCATGAGTGGAAGTTGTACTAGCTCTTAAGGAAACTATGTGAGTTAGGCAAGTAGAAACCAGGGTTGATTGACCTAGACATAGGCTGTTGACTAATGAAGATTCTCAAGCTAACCTAATCAATGCATTTGTGTTTATGAGGGGAATTGCATGTTATTGATAGATGTAGGGGGTGAAGGAGAATTTCCTGAAACCTAACCGATTTTAGGTTTATAGCTTTTGTAGGTTAGTTTAGTTTAGATTATTATTTTTCTATTTTCATGTCCTTGTCTAGAACTGATTAAGCTATTAGTTGGTATTTAGCTTTATAACAATATCCTTATGGGAATGAACTTTTACTCCGTATCTGTATTACTTATGCGACCTGTGCACTTGCGGTTAGCAAAAAGGGCAACATGTTTGACCCCTAACAGACTGCCCCTCGGCTTATAACATTATCCTGGGCCGCCCTTCTCTCAACGCCCTCAGAGCAGTGGTATCCACCACCCACCTCGTGATGAAGTTCCTCAATAAGAACAATGACGTCGTCACTGTTAAAGGCGACCAAGTTGCAGCCAGAAAATGCTATAATGAGAGTTTGAAGATTTGTAAAGTGCCCCGGAAGTCGAGCCACTCTGTCTCTACCCCGGCTGTTGACCAGGTTAACATTTTAATGACAGAATTGGACGTCAGAGAATAAATCCGGGGTAGTTGTCCCCAGCCCGAAGGTGAACTGGAGTCTCTTCAGCTTGGGACCAATCCAGAACAGGTCACCAAGATCGGATCTCATTTGGGTGAGAAAGAAAAATAGCAACTGTCGAAACTCCTGGTGAGAAACAAGGACCTCTTCGCTTAGACTTCCTCCGACATGCCCGGACTCGACTCCAGCTTTATTTACCACCGATTGTCAATTAAAGAGGGTACCAGGCCGGTCGCACAAAAGAAGATGAAGGTCGGACCCGAGAGGCAGCAAGTCGTCGAAGACCAAGTTAAAGAACTACTAAATGGCAACTTCATCAGAGAAATTTCCTATACCACATGGCTTTCCAACGTAGTTCTGGTAAAAAAGTCCAACGAAAAATAGAGGATATGCGTAGACTATACCGACATGAATAAAGCCTGTCCCAAGGACCCATACCCACTCCCCAACGTGGACAAATTAGTGGATGGCTCCTCGGGGTTCAGATGGCTTTCGTTCATGGACGCATATTCCAGGTACAACCAGATTCCCATGTACGCTGGGGATGAGGATAAAACCGCTTTCATTACCGATAGGGTGAGTTACTACTACAAGGTCATGCCTTTCGGCCTAAAGAATGTAAGAGCCACCTACCAGAGGATGACGAACAAGGTTTTTGAAAACCAAGTGGGAAAGATACTAGAAGTCTATATAGATGACATGATAGTAAAGACCCCGCACAACGGATCGCACACGGCGGACCTCGAGGAAGTATTTGCACAACTCTGAAAGTACAACATGAGGTTGAACCCGGAGAAGTGCGCTTTCGGGGTCCAGGCTAATAAATTTTTGGGGTTCATGCTAACTCATAGAGGAATCGAAGCCAATCCGGATAAATGTCAGGCCGTCCTCAACATGAGAAGTCCCCGGAATGTCAAAGAAGTACAACAGTTTATGGGGCGCATAGCGGCTCTCACAAGATTCTTAGCTAAAGCCCCTCACAAGTCTCTCCCCTTGTTCAAATTGCTCAAGAAGGGAAAAAGTTTTGAATGGACCCAAGAGTGCGAGGACGCCTTCACATCATTAAAAAGCCTCTTGTCCTCCCTTCCTATCTTGACGAGGCCGGACACCGGGGAGACCCTCTACTTGTATTTATCCGTCCACGACGAGGCCGTAAGCTCAGTCTTGATCCGGGAAACCGACGAAGGATAGAAGCCTGTCTACTTCGTAAGCAAGGTCCTTCAGGGCCCCGAGCTTCGATACCAAAAGGTTGAGAAAGTTGCCTTTGCGCTCATTATCACCGCAAGAAGACTTCGATAATACTTCCAATGCCATCCAATGGCGGTAAGAACAGATCAACCCATCCAACAGGTGCTACACAAACCAGATCTGGCCGGGCGATGATTGCATGGTCGATTGAACTCTCAGAGTTTGGAATCACATATGAACCACGACTTGCAATAAAAGCTCAAGCGTTGTCTGACTTCCTAGCAGAACTCACGACAGACAACGGCGACCCTAAGAAAGCCTTCTGGACCATTTTTGCCGACGGATCATCAAACCCCAAAGGGAGCGGGGCCGGAGTGATTTTGAAAAATTCGGAGGGTTTGACGTTAGAGCACTCCCTAAAGTTTGAATTCCCAACCTCAAACAATCAGGCCGAGTATGAGGCTTGCATCGTCGGCTTGCTAATGGCAAAGGATATGGAGGCAATGCGGATCACACTTTGCAGTGATTCCCAGCTAGTAACCTCCCAAATCTGAGGTGACTATCAAGCTAAAGAACCCCTCCTGTAGAAATATTTGAGTAAGGTCCAGGAACTTTTGAGAGGTTTTGAAGAGGTCAAGATAGAGCACATCCCAAGAGAACAGAACTCTAGAGCAGACCTTCTATCAAAACTAGCCAGCACGAAGAGCCCCAGCAACAACCGGTCTGTAATCCAAGAAACCCTCTCCCAACCCTCCATCACGGATCATAGTGTATCCCAAGTGGAGGACCATCAGCCATCTTGGATCACCCCTATACTGGGCTATTTGCAGTATGGAAACCTACCGTCGGACCCGAAGGAAGCTTCCAGGTTAATAAAGACCGCGGTCAGATACACCATTTACAATGGCCGCCTCTACCGACGTGGTTTTTCCTCGCCCCTTCTAAAATGCTTAACCCCAAAGGAAGCAGAGTACGCCCTAGCTGAAGTTCATGAAGGAAGCTGTGGTCATCACCTAAGAGGCAAAGCCTTAGCCCAAAAAGTGTTAAGGGCAGGATTTTATTGGCCGACAATGGAAGCTGACTCTCAAACACACGTCCAAATTTGCGACAAGTGTCAGCGACATGCAGATCACTTTCAAGCCCTTTCTGAAGAGCTATTCACGACGTCGGTTCCTTAGCCTTTTTATAGGTGGGGTATGGACATTTTGGGTCTGTTCCCCCAGGCCCCAAGGCAGTTTAAATACTTGGTGGTAGCAGTAGACTATTTTACTAAGTGGATTGAGGCCGAACCTCTAATCACTATCACCTCGGCGCGAATTCAGAAGTTTACTTGGGGCTATATTATCACCAGGTTCGACATACCAGAATCTATCGTCACAAATAACGGTACCCAGTTCAAAGATAAAGCTTTTGACGAGCTACTAGCTGGATTGAAAATAAAGCACCACTGCAGTTCCGTCGAGAACCTCGGGACAAATGAACAAGTCGAGGCCGCCAATAGAATCATCGTGCGAGGCTTAAAAAGGAGGTTAGATGAAGCCAAAGGGAACTGGGTCGAGCAACTTGACCATGTTCTCTGGGCATACCGAACCATTCCCCATTCCACGACGGGAGAGACCCCTTTCAAGTTGACCTACAACTGCGAGGCCATGATCCCGGTGGAGATAGGGGAGCCCAGCTGGTGTTACCAATAGTTCTCATCCGACAGCAACCCTGGTCTAATCAGAGAGGACCTGGACTTGCTTGAAGAAAGAAGAAATGTAGCTCATATAAGAGATGTCGCCCTCAAGCAGAAGACAGTGGCCAGGTACAACAAGAAAGTGGTCCCAAGGAAATTCCAGCCCGGCGACCTAGTGCTCAGGAGAGCTGACATAGGAGGGAAAAATGCCTCCCAAGGGAAACTAGCCCCTAACTGGGAAGGCCCCTACCGTGTCATCACCAGTATGGGTAAGGGAGCCTACACCCTGGAAACGTTATCCGAAACCCCGGTCAAGAATTACTGGAATGCGGATAAACTAAGAAAATACTATAGCTAAATGCCCGTAGTGGCTTAGCCCTTTAGTAGAGTTATCTTTGATCCATTCTCGTTTTGAATAAATACGCTATGTACGGACTCTCGTCCTCCCAATATCATCAATAAAGTAGTTATTCAAGTACCAAGGTTGGTCCAACGCACTGCTCTAACTGCTAAAATGTCAAATAGATAGGAGGCAGTACGGATCATATGTACACACTCCTCCTTTATACCTAAGCCAAGATGGGGTCCCAAAATCTATGTGATTATTAGGGTATCTACCCCGGACAAGGTCAAATAATGTTGATGCCTTAGGTAAAAGGGTTTTCGCCTAAAACCCCCTAAGCCAGGGCGTTACTCTTACCTATATCTGCAATTCCAAACGCTTCCCATAGTAAGCACTGGAATATGGATTAAGGTTTTACTTTGCCTAAGTCTAAAAGTTCATGATGTTTGATTATTATAAGCGTTAGATTACAGACCAAGGCATTATTCCTACCTAAGTCAAGTGGAATGCCACTCACTCGGCGGTATGAGTGAAGGATCCCGGACCATGATTTTCTACGACAAACAGTTTTCTAAGTCCATTAGAATGACTATAAAAATGGGTGTTGGACCCAAGTCGGACCATGAAAAATAAGAATGAATGGTTAGCAACAAAATAGTTAATTATAAAATCCCAATCACGGGGCAATTATCCATACAAATAACAAAACCCCACGCAGGGGGCAGAAAACAAGAAATGAAAAAAGCAGGCTTAAGCGTCGGCCTCTTCTCCTTCCGGGATCTGAATAACCTCCGGATTGCCACCAGAAGCATTTGCAGCTAACTCCGCTGTGGCTACAAGATGGCTGTTGTGAAAGATTTTATCCGGGGTCACACCCTCCAAGATAAGGGCAACCCCTAGATTGAAATGCTGGATTTGCGCCACAGCATTCTGGAACTCCTCCTCCCCAACCTTTCCAGCTACGTCGTCTAGCTCCTCCACCTCTTTTTCAAGCTCTATCACCTCGGCCCTCAGTGCGCCAATGTTTCGGTCGGCTTCAAGCTTCTCGGTCTTCCTGGCAGCCTCAGAGTCCGCCAACGCCTTTTCCGGTTCAATGACCCTCCTTTCCAGTTCGACAGTCCTCGCCCTACTATCCTCGCTGGCTTTTAGGGACGCGGTCAACTTCTGGTTGATTTCCTCCTTTTCTTTCTTCAAAGTCTTCAGCTCTTCCGACGCCTATCGATCAGCATTCTCGATAGTCTCCTCGATGAAATGGATCTCGACCGTTGCCCGGAGAGCTTGCCTCTGAGGTGCGGCTAAGGTTTGGGGCAGACCTTGCTCGGCAATATGCTGCCTCACCTCGCCACTCAAAAATCACCCAGATATGAAGGGGCCGGGATCAGAGTATCCCGTGATGATTGGCAAAAAGTCTGACATTTCCCTTTTGCCACTCTCCGACGATCTTCCATCGTGCTCAAAAGGCCCTTCGACAGCCTGCCTCTTTCTCTCTTTGAAACTGTGGATAGGGGACCCCTGCTGATCTTGTTCTCCGATAACAACACCCCGGTCGGAGGAGGCCGAAACGACTGCGGAGGAGGAAGCCGCAGTCTTCTTCCCCTTCCTCCGGTTCCTTGAAGAATGTAGGGTAACCATGGAAGACCCAGAAGTCATGTTGCTAACTGAAAGAAAATAGAAACAAGTACGGTCAGCACATCACGAAACATTGATATATGAAGACAGAGCAAACACCTAGGGATACTACGGGTAAAAATGCCCTAATTCCTACCTAATAAAGCATAAAGAAGATCATCACCAGGGATATAAAGAACATCTCTAATTTTGATGTTCCCATGCTTCTCGGCATACCGGGTTATAAACCTAACAGTCCTAAGCTCCTCGGGGTCGAGATCTTCCTCCTCTTTTTCAATCAAGTCGATGGGCACGTCCCAGCACCTCTGCGTCCAGTAAAAAGGAAATTCTGGCTCCCCGTCCAGTTTGAGGAAGAATGGATGACATCCCTCCTTGGCTCTTACCTTGAAGAATGCGGTCTTAAACCCTTTGAAGCTTTCTTCGAAAACATCAAAGGACTTACGACCAAGCCGTGACCGAATGACAAGCCAACTCGTTTGCCTTATTGTCCCCTGGGTGTTTATTCTTGTATAAAAATAAAAGAAGGTGTTCACAGAGCACTTAAGGCTCATTAACCGGCAAAATCTCTCAAACGAGATGATGTAGCCCCAACTGTTAGGATGGATCTGTGAAGGGGCCACTTGGAGAGTACGGAGGACGGCCATTTGGAAGTCAGAAAAAGGCATCATAAGCCCCAACTTTAGGAAAAGTGGCTCATACAGGAACATGAAATGTGAACCCTCTTCTCGACAGGAGCACACTCTCTCATTCCAATTCTGGCAGACAAATTCGAATTCGTCGTCTCGAGCTTTGTTCACAGTTAACTCCAAGGCAAATAAATATTCTCGGAGTACGGCTTCACTCAAAAACTTGGACTGACGATCTCATACGTCGTCCATCACCCAGGGGCATACCAGCCCGGGAACCCACCGAACTCGAACCAGCTCGTCCTCTGCTGCGTCACGGACGTCATGAAGTGAGGGCTGGACCCTGGCCTTTTTTCCTTTGGCCATGAAAATCCTAAGAACATCCAAAGAAGTCGGTAAGCAACTGTCAGAATCAATAGTTTCATAGATTCAGACACAGGGAGAGCGAAGTAATCCAAACCTCCCCTACCGACCTCCTGTCCCAACAGAAGCAAAGCATTCAGGGGAACTCCTCCATTGCGCATGGCGCGGCGAAGATGGTATTTCAGGGAGGCGACAGAATCTACCTAAATCACTAAGCTCTATCTGAAGGAAAGCAAAACCAGAAATGCGAAGCTACTCTACTCTTTAACATACTGAAAGCGCAAATAGCGAGAAGTTTGAGAGAAAGCCACTTACTATGTAAGAGCAGAATGCTTGAACAGTGGAAAAGTTGTGCCAGAACAATGAAGAAGCCTCGAGTGGTTGGAAAGCACCCAAAAGAAGCCAAAGCTTTCGCTGCACGGTCTTTTCAGTAAATGGGGAAGACGAACCTTTGACTTTTATTTATAAAGGTTTAAACGGTTAAGGGACATTTCTGTCCTCTCCGACGCAAGTTCAAAAGGTGCTCATCATAGCTCGCGGAGCTCTAGGCACGTCCCTCCAATGAAATCGTAACACGTGGCCCACACAGCTGTAATAGCAGTTGAAAGGATGGTTACGCAGTAATCCGAAGCATCGTACGGATGTTAAATGAGAACCCGGGTTTGTACCGCAGATTCCAGCTTCGATTCACTGTTAACATCACAGACTACGTGCCAACGCCGAGGTGTAATTGTTGTGGCGATTATGCCGGGTTGGCATTGGACCTATCCCGGCGACGTTTTTACTTGATTATACCGGGATAAGCGTTGGACTCATCCCGATAGCATTACCTCGTTAATATATATATATATATATATATATATATATATATATATATATATATATATATATATATATATATATATAACGAAAGGCATAAACAAGCACAGAGAAAGTAAAGCCTTTTGAATCATCTTCATTCCATACATCGTCATACATCCGAAAGAGAGGAAAAAGAAAATATTGAGACATGGAATGTACACAGATATCCCGGGAAAGGGGGCAAACATCTTTGGCTACCTGAATCATACCCCATCCACATCTCCAAACCTCGGTCTCTTGAAAAAGTGGGTTGGCTTTGAAGAACATTGGCGAACCGGGATCATAATCCCGGAGAAAATGCCAAAGTTCCTTGCACTGCTCCTCCGCGATGCAGCTAAAGACTGAGATCTTTTCTCGCTTATTGGAAGGGGTACGACCTCTCTAGCTGAAGAATCCTCCGTCGGCATCAGCCATTCCAAGTTGCCTCAAGTCACAGAGCAGCTACAGCGGCCTTTCCACCCCGAAACAGAGTGAAGCCACTCCGGAGTAGAAATCATCCGCTCACTCGTTCTTCTCCCACCTTCTCGACGGATAAAGGCAGAAGCGGATACCCGCTGCTTCCTTGAAAGCAAGTCAAAGAAAGCAGACCACCCCAGGTTACTCCAAGGGGGTCCTCACTTCCTTCGACCTAGCATCCTTGCATATCCAGCCGTTACTACGAAAAAGACCGGCCAGGTGCTTTCAAATTGCCGCCAAGAAGATGAAAAGAGGAACTGTGTACTCCGTCGGGTCCTCATGCAATAGTAGACGAAGGCATTGTCTCATCCTGGCAACACGTTGGATCAGACACCGCCGTGTACGCCAGGAGAGAAAGGCTTCCGCCTCCCTAAATGCATATCAACCCAGTTTTACGCTAAGAAAGAAAAGCCCCTGTCGAAAGGAAAAAACGCTCGGGGAAGATCAAACCTCTTCAAGAACTTTAGAAAAAATAAAAGTATAATCTCTACAAATGATGAAGCTCTCTTCACAAAAGTGGGAAGTGAAGGAAGAACTACACTCACTCCCCTAAGAGAAATCATCTCTGTTCGAGGATGAAAAAGAAGGGAATGCAAACTCATGGAGAAGTATTCTGTACTTATAGCATGCATGAGGGATTCTGATTGGTCCCGTAAAAGGTGACCTGATCCCATGAAGTCAGCCAAAATAAATGCTTCTGATCTCCGGTTGGTCACAAAGATAGGGAGCAGTCGGAAAAATCTGTGTGAAGCTGACGTTTTCTTTAAAGAATCATTACTTCCCAATAAAGTCCAAGTATCAGTTTCCCAGAGAATCGTAGACTGTTACCACCAGAGATCACGTTCGGGATTTGCGTCGAATATGTCTCCAGTACTCATACTTGGGGGCAGTGATCTTTGCCCATAATTGAGTAGGACGAGGATGTCGGTAATAACCCGGGGTCTAGCACCTATCCATCGAATTACCACGTTAGCCGTGTGTGTGGAAATAAGTTTGCCCCAAATGGTTTTATATGTTAAGTTTTGATGATGACAAATACAAGACAAAAAGAATATCTTGCTTATACTCTTTGTTGCATTCTATATAGAGCATATCCATTAATATTTAATAAATATCTTATTTGGATGTGTCTATGAATGTCTTATATGCATGTTAAACTAACTAAAGCTATATATTTATGATTCATGCATATGAAGATATTAAATTATGTTTTTGGACTAACTATGCTTGTTTAAGTGAGTGATACTTTGTAGGATAGTCCAAGTACCAAGAGTGAGCTTGCAACAAGAAAGCAAAAGATCTCAATTAAGCTCAACACAAAGGAGGATGTGAATGCCTATTTCATAAAGGTATTGATAAACATCAAAGTCATGTCAAAGACCAAGTCCAAAGGAAGATTAAATGGTATAGCTTATAGGACTTAGTGTCTTTATGTACGAAGCCTTATGGATATCTCAAATATATTTTTACAAATGGTTTTCCTATGATAAAATACCTAACAAATAAGTTTTGAAAAGTTATTTATGGTGGTAGTTCAAATTTATGAAAAGTAGCAAAGTTTGAGTTTTGCAAAACTGACCTTTGGTTACTCTTTTAATCATATCTTTCAAAATACTTTGAGTTTTGTTTTGAAACTTCTTTCATTTGAAAATAGACTCAAAGATCTTTCCAATGACTGGTCATTTGCTTTAAACGGATAAGAAATGAAGAAGTTATGACCATTTAAAGTCAGTTTTCGAAATCTGAGTGCTTTATTCGAATAAAGCATATGTTATTCGAATAACTCACCACAAAAATCATACCAGACCAAGTTTTTAATGGTTTATTCGAATAACCAAAGGGTTATTCGAATAACATGACCCAAAATATGTTACTGAATGTGTTTTTAACGTTTTATTCGAATAACTAAACGTTTATTCGAATAACCAAATGTTTATTCGAATAAAAGGTTTCTGAAAACACTTCCTAATGTGTTAATAGTGATTTATTCGAATAGGACTTCATTTATTCGAATAAACACGATCCAGTTCTACGCAACGGCTATTTTCAGAAGCTTTATATGTGATATTAATTTATACCCAATGACTCTTTTTCTTATACCACTATAAATACATGTTTTTGGGACATCTTTTAAACACACCCATTTATTTGAAATGATTCATTTTTACTTTATTTTGTGATACATATTTTACCAAATTTCTGTGCTTTTTTTTGCCAAAATTTGAGATATCCTTAGAGAGCTTCATAGAGCTTCAAATTGTATTATTTACTCAGAGTGAGAGTTTCTCTTCATCTATATTTTCTGTTCTTCTGTATTGAGGGTGAGGTATCCTTCAAGGTTTGTAAAGGGGGTAAGGTATCCCTCTAAGGTTTATATAAAGGTGAGGTATCCCTGCGGGCTGAGACTTTAGCACAAGGGTAGAGTTTCCCTGTGTGTGAAAGTGCTCTTTCATGTAACGATTGCAAGCACCTATTGAAACTTGTACATATAGTGAAAAATCTCGAACTGTGTTTCGGGGACTGGACGTAGACCACAAGTGGTTGGTGGTCGAACCAGGATAAATATCGTGTCTGCTCTTCTTCTCTTTATCTCTTTATTTTATGCAATTTATATTATTGCACATTTATTTATTACTTTCCGCTGTTCTTAAAGTTTCTTTTCTTCATCACGTTCCTTTTGTGCTTTTATTTTAATAGCTTAAATATTTGTGTTTATTTTAAGAGCTTTTGTGAAAAAGTTTTTATACCCAATTCACCCCCTCTCTTGGGTAATGGTTGCCATGACTAATAAGTGGTATCAGAGCTTCGTGTTCTGGTGAAAGCTTAACCGCTTAGAATTAAAGATCCTTTCTTGTTGGCAACCTTGAAAGTTTTTCAAAATGGAAGGTTTTGAAATTGATAAACCACCATTCTTTGATGGTGTGAATTTTGTTTATTGGAAAGTTAGAATAGAGTTTTATATGCAATCAATTGATTTAGATTTATGGGATGTTGTGCTAAATGGATTTATTTACAAATCAAAACAAACGTGGAATAGTTTTGACAAAAAATGTTTTTCTTTGAATATTAGAGCTATGCAAATTTTGAGAAGTTGTTTAAATGATGATACTTATGCTGAAATTAAAAATTGTTCTTGTGCTAAAGATATATAGGATGCTCTTAATGCTATTCATCTTGCTAACGATGATTTTGTGCATAAAGTTGCATATAGAAAGCAAGAAGAGCAAACGTCATTGAAGGAAGCTTGTCATGAAAAATATCCTCAAAGAGATACTCAAACTATTGAAGGGAGCCAAATGTCTCTTGGTGACGATGGTGCTAAATTCGAAGAAGAGGCAAAGCAAAATAAAATTGATGAGGAAGAAGGTGATTCTCTTCAAGAGCCAAGTGTGCTAGAAATTGTGACTACTTCCTATATGGCTAAAAAGGACTTTGAGGTAAATAATTCTAAAATATATTGTAGTCCTTTGTATGATGAGTTGCAAAGTGCATATAATGAATTATATAATGGTTTATTAAATTTAGAAAAGAAAAACTTATCGTGTTTGGAAAATATTTCCTTTATTGAAAATGAAATTGAAACTTTGAAAAATGAGTATGCCTTTCTTGATGAGGAAATGTCTTTAAAATGTAAAACCTCAACTTCTTGTGAAAATTGCATTGATTTAGAAAATCAAGTTGAGGACTTATATTCTGAATTTTCCAAAGCTAATGATTCTAATTGCTTACATTCTGTGCTTGTTAATGAAAATAAAATTAATGTTATTCCACATGGAAATTCAAGTAAAGCTTGTGGCAAAAATAGCATAGAATGTAATAACAAGAAAAGGCTTAAGTTTTTCAAAGATGATCTTCAAAAGACCAAACCATCATTAAATTCAATTGTTTGTAATTTTTGTAGTCATCTAGGACATATTTCTCATTTATGTAATTATAGAAGAAATCATTATATGAGAAATTGTATGGTATGGGTTCCTAAAAATCCTAAAGGCCCTAATACTAACATTCAAGGACCCAAAATGAAGTGGGTACCAAAATGTCCTCCTAGTGTTTCAATTATGCAAAAAATTTCTCAAAAGGATGGACTTATTGGTCAAAGGAAAGAGGAATCATCACGAAGAGCGCTTCCAAAGCCCAATGAAAGAGATTTTAGTCAAAGAAGGAAGATGATTTCAACCAAAGCTTCTCAAGTACAAAATGTAGAACTTGCAAAGTTCAAAACACCAAAAGAGAAGCAATGGGTAAGGAAAAGAGTTTCCTTATTTACCAAGGTCAATGTATCAACAGGTTTTACCTCTCATAAGCATTTACATGCAAAGTCAATAAATTTGAGGTATATTCCTTGTAGGCCTTAGGTAGAGGATAGAATCATGTGTATTTAATAAAATTTGAATATTATATTTAACACATGATTATGTTCATTCTTATTATATTAAATTCATTAATTTGTTATATCTTGGTACATAAAGTTCTATAATGCTTATGTATGCTTTATATGCTTTAAAACTGTCTATGTATTATGAAAGCAAGCATGTTATTGATTATATGCTTAATAGAAAATGATTATTTAATTTATTGTGCTCAATTTACATATTATGGAAAAATTGATTTTTATGAGAGCATAATAGATTAATAGCCAAAAACTAACACACAAGGACTCAAGAAAATTTGGGTACCAAAAGTCAAAAATTAAAGTGTGTTGTAGGTGTGCTTGAAGGCCAAGAGCTGACTTTGACATCTTGAAAGTGGTTGCTGCAAGTACAAAGACCAGAAATAATTTCAAGCTCTCTTCCTTGTCTCCATGAAGTTTGGACTTACAATTTCCGGATAAGTGAAACCTTTTATTATGCTTTTCTTTTTAAAAATATTTCTACATGTTAATATGCTAGATAAAGTATAATTCTGGTTTGAAATGACATGTCTAAATGATAATATCCTTGAGCATGAGTTTTTGTTTAATCTTAAGTTTTTGATCAATCATATATATAATTAAATATTTGAATTTATATGATTATTATCTCTCTTTAAATCACATCTATGTATATATGCTTTGATTTCTTGAACGTATGCATCTCTCGTGGTTCTTTGTCGCTTTATAAGGTTTTTATTTGAATAAAACTCATTCTTGCTTGTCAAATAATGTCTTTGTATATCGGCTTTATTCGAATAAAACATAGTTTATTCGAATAAACTGATTCTTGTGTTAAAAACTATGTTTAATATGCTCTGTCTATTCGAATAACTTTTAGATTATTCAATAACTCAAACTCATTTTATAGTTGTTTACGTTTTCTCTCTGTCTATTCGAATAGAACTCATATTATTCGAATAACCAGAGACTTGGTTAATCAGTCTTAATCATTTGCTTTCTGTCTATTCGAATAACCCATAGGATTATTCGAATAAAATATGTTAAAGGCCACAATGCTCAGCTTTTCCTACTCATCTATTCGAATAAAACCCAGATCTTCTTCTATTCGAATAAAACACTTTTTATTCGAATAAAACATAATATATTCTGCTACGTTTCATTAATACATGTTAAATTCTTTTGATGCTTATATATAATTAGCTTGATTGATCATGAAATATATGTTGCCATTGTGAACTTATTTATTACTTTAAATGCTTATTTGTTTATAAGTTTGGCATAATAACTAACCTCTATGGATCCAAAATTGATGGATACCAAAGAAAATTCTTTGAATTGTGTTGTAGGGTGATAACTACCTTAAGCAAACATTTAAATAGAATTTATTCAACTTGAGGATAGTAAAGCTTAAAAGGACTTAACTTTTAAAAGATGTGCAAAAAATTTCTATTCCCTCACGAAAGCTTGAAGCTTGGAAGTTGGTGAAAGTGGGAGTCATCTACAAAAACTCAAAGAATACACTTTTGGTGATATCAAACTATTATTGAATATCATATGATACTTGGATAAGTAGAAATTTGTTTTTATGTCTTACCATGTTTTAAGTTGTGCTTTTCTAGCATTATGTCTTGAAAGTATCTCTACATATGCTAACATGCTAGATATGCATACATTTTTGCTTGGAATGACATGTTATGGTAATATCTTTGTTATTAAGCTTGTGATCAATTCTCTTTTTTAAATATGAAAATTCATATTCTCGAAGTCATTCTAATCCCTTCTCTTTGATGCCTAATTGTCTTATATACTTACTTGGAGATTGAAAAGTAAAATATTACATGTCTTCTTGCTTGATATGTTAAATTTTGAAAACAAGAAGTAAATAATTTCAAAAGTTACAGCTCCATGGCTTTTCAATTCTTTCATTACAATAAAGGACTTTTTGTTCTTGGTATGTGTGAGTACTAAAATTCTTTACTTGATATTACATGCCTAACATGATCACTGTTTGCCCCAAAATGCTTATATAAGTTTTGATGTTGATCATGTATTTCTTAATAAACTTGAATCATGCCTTAAAATGCTTAAACATTTTTTTTTTATTCAAGTGCATATGTGCTTCATGCATTCTTGTTAGAACTAATATTGCATGGTTGATAATGTGATACATGCTTTAAATTATATATCAACCTAATTTATGCTTGTAAATGAGATTAAATGATATTTGATGCTAACCTATATTTTAGAGGACTTTTAAAGTTAGCTTTGCAGGTCTCTCTATGTGTTTCAAATATAGCCATCAGATTTTTACATACAAGTATAAACGAGAAAAGCTGAATGGAATTCATATGAAGAGGAAGATAAAGAAGACTTTCTTCCAGTGCAAATGAAATGTAGAATTCAAAGGAAGAAAGCTCAAAGTTAAAGGACCAATAAAGAAGGAGCATCACTCTTTATATGATTCAATAAGTATCTCTATCCCTTAACTTTTATGGTATTCTATATGTTATGAATTGTATGATACTTATTGATAAATTAATGTTAAATTACTAGATGCTTCTAAGGAATATATGGCTTTTTATATAAAATATCTCTACCTTTCTAAAATGCTTTTGAAAATATAATGTGCTCTTGTAAAATTCTTTTTGAAAGGGGGAGAAGTTTTTAAAGTGGCTTTTTTTGATTGAAGGATTAAGAAGATGTATTTTTGATAATATGCATATTTTGAGGGGGAGGCTAGTTCTGAAGTTATTTATATCACTTGTCTTACATCTTTATTTGATTACATAAAGTATTTTATTACTATCATATGCTAAATGTTGACATACAAAAATATGACAAGCATTGCATGAACAAACTTCTATATCTTGAAAGCATGTTTATTTCATCTCTCTTTGAATCATGAGTTTTATCTATAAGGGAGAGCAAATTTTTATCTTTCCTTTCTAAGCCTTTTTGTTGATGTCAAATAGGGGAGAGAAAATTAGAAAGAAAAATATATTCTTGTGCTCAATTACTTGATATGCTTACATAAATATCAATTCTTGTATATTGCTCAATATATTTTTCTTTGGTGATTTGTCATCATCAAAAAGGGGGAGATTGTGGAAATAAGTTTGCCCCAAATGGTTTTATATGTTAAGTTTTGATGATGACAAATACAAGACAAAAAGAATATCTTGCTTATACTCTTTGTTGCATTCTATATAGAGCATATCCATTAATATTTAATAAATATCTTATTTGGATGTGTCTATGAATGTCTTATATGCATGTTAAACTAACTAAAGCTATATATTTATGATTCATGCATATGAAGATATTAAATTATGTTTTTGGACTAACTATGCTTGTTTAAGTGAGTGATACTTTGTAGGATAGTCCAAGTACCAAGAGTGAGCTTGCAACAAGAAAGCAAAAGATCTCAATTAAGCTCAACACAAAGGAGGATGTGAATGCCTATTTCATGAAGGTATTGATAAACATCAAAGTCATGTCAAAGATCAAGTCCAAAGGAAGATTAAATGGTATAGCTTATAGGACTTAGTGTCTTTATGTACGAAGCCTTATGGATATCTCAAATATGTTTTTACAAATGGTTTTCCTATGATAAAATACCTAACAAATAAGTTTTGAAAAGTTATTTATGGTGGTAGTTCAAATTTATGAAAAATAGCAAAGTTTGAGTTTTGCAAAACTGACCTTTGGTCACTCTTTTAATCATATCTTTCAAAATACTTTGAATTTTGTTTTGAAACTTCTTTCATTTGAAAATAGACTCAAAGATCTTTCCAATAACTGGTCATTTGCTTTAAACAGATAAGAAATGAAGAAGTTATAACCATTTAAAGTCAGTTTTCGAAATCTGAGTACTTTATTCGAATAAAGCATATGTTATTCGAATAACTCACCACAAAAATCATACCAGACCGAGTTTTTAATGGTTTATTCAAATAACCAAAGGGTTATTCGAATAACATGACCCAAAATATGTTACTGAATGTGTTTTTAACGTTTTATTCGAATAACTAAACGTTTATTCGAATAACCAAATGTTTATTCGAATAAAAGGTTTCTGAAAACACTTTCTAATGTGTTAACAGTGATTTATTCGAATAGGACTTCGTTTATTCGAATAAACACGATCCAGTTCTACGCAACAGCTATTTTCAGAAGCTTTAAATGTGATATTAATTTATACCCAATGACCATTTTTCTTATACCACTATAAATACATGTTTTTGGGACATCTTTTAAACACACCCATTTATCTGAAATGATTCCTTCTTACTTTATTTTGTGATACATATTTTACCAAATTTCTATGCTCTTTTTCGCCAAAATTTGAGATATCCTTAGAGAGCTTCATAGAGCTTCAAATTGTATTATTTACTCAGAGTGAGAGTTTCTCTTCATCTATATTTTCTGTTCTTCTGTATTGAGGGTGAGGTATCCTTCAAGGTTTGTAAAGGGGGTAAGGTATCCCTCTAAGGTTTGTATAAGGGTGAGGTATCCCTGCAGGCTGAGACTTTAGCACAAGGGTAGAGTTTCCCTGTGTGTGAAAAGTACTCTTTCATGTAACGGTTGCAAGCACCTATTGAAACTTGTACATATAGTGAAAAATCTCGAATCGTGTTTCTGGGGATCGAACGTAGACCACAAGTGGTTGGTGGTCGAATCAGGGATAAATATCGTGCCTGCTTCTTCTTCTCTTTATCTCTTTATTTTATGCAATTTATATTATTACACATTTATTTATTACTTTCCACTTTGTTCTTAAAGTTTCTTTTCTTCATCACGTTCCTTCTGTGCTTTTATTTTAATAGCTTAAATATTTGTGTTTATTTTAAGAGCTTTTGTGAAAAAGTTTTTATACTCAATTCACCCCCCTCTTGGGTAATGGTTGCCATGACTAACAGTGTGATGGTTAATCCGTTCTAAACTTGACTCTGGTCTGTCTCATCCAAGAGCCAAGCTGGGGGCAACTGTTCTGGACCGTGATCCGGGATCGTGCTCCATAGGATCAACCCGGCATGCACACTACCGAACTTCTCCTAGCTGGCGTAGAGGAAGACTCACAACGTATTCCGGACCATGGATTACGGCCCTTGGTGGTGTTAGTATATGACATCGTGACTGATAGATTCGCGCAGAGGATGAATCCCTAAATATCTGTAACTGCCAATCATCAACTTACGATATTATAGGATTCGTAGATATCTTTAATGGTGAGATACTTTCCATATCTTAATCCCAGATTTATAGGGACGTGTCTTATAATAATGGAAAGATGATCTTCATCATGATACTAATCCTAAATTACCTTCATCCAGTAAGGATCCTATCAGGATTTTATATATGCTCTATAAATACAAGGTTAAGTCATCTTAGTAAGGTAACTTTTGGAACCCAATCTCAAAAATCTTCTTGTCTTACTACTGACTTAAGCGTTATAGTCTCTGCAGTGCACTCCACCCCCGTAATACGCTCACCGTTTCTTTGTTAAAGGAAGAAACCATCGTGTACGTGCCTAATTTAGATACCCTCTGAATTCACTTCAGAACAGTATCTCCTATATTAGTTATTTCATTTATTTCATTTTGTATTCTATCACATATACAATTTGTAATTTTATTAGTGTTTTGTATTAATATTATTATATTTTTATTAATTTCATTCATTATTTTTATTAATTCATTATTCATTAATTCTATTTCTTCTGATAATCCCATTATGTGTTTTTTATTATTTTGTCTTATTAGAGGCACGGTGCTTCGAGGCACCAGAGAATTAGCCCTTCTTTTCACTCTTTGTTCTCTGTATCTTTTTATTGACTTGTGAAACCCAAGTTGGCTTTGCAAGTGAGAACGGGTAGGGGATGGGTTACATCATAGGATGGTTGTAATTAGCCGTAGCTCACCTGCTACAAGATTTTTATTTGACTTTGCTATATTGGTTTCACCTGCTCCAAGATTTTTGTTTGACTTTACCTATATTTCCTACCTCATCATGCAAACTTCATTTCATTGTGTGTCATTCTTTTGACTTTTTTTTTCTGATTGTCCCATTTTATAAAAAAATTATTTGTTTAAATTTTTTTAATTATAAAAAAAAAGTATTTTTTATTTTTATTTTTTTATAAATAAAAAATAATGATCTAAATAAGATGAAAATAAATAAAATTTTAAAAATATTATGAATTTAAAACATTACAATTAAATATCATTTAACACAAAATTATTAATTCTTAATTAAGTAATAAAAATAAAAATTTTATAAACAAAATTGAGTTTCAACAAGTGACACATGTTCATTTTCATTTATATTTTAACATTTGTTACAATTTTGTAATAACATGTATAATTTGTAAAATAATGAGTTTATTTTATATATTTTTAAAATAATAAAATTAAAATGTACATCACATATAGTTTAGATAATTGTTTTAAATTTTTCCTTATTATTATTATTATTATTATTTAGATTTTGAAGCCTTGTGCAAGAATTTTATCGGCATATATTATAGATGAGCCGCCCAATGATTATTCCAAGGATGATGGAAGCATTATTTATGCCGATATAAGCTATACCTATAAACTAAAGAAAGTGCACAGCAGCATAAAAAGAGAAAAAGAAACAAAAACCAAAACTACTAAAAATGAGTTCCGATTGCAAACAGAATCAGCTTCCCACAGAGGTAGCAAAGGTCGACGATGCTTACCTCTCTGCTTTGTTACTATGTTTTAGCCGGGTTTTTCCTGCAATCCTAAATGCTGCTGTTGATCTCAATTTGTTTGAGATCATAGCTAAGGCACAGAGTTCAAGTGGTTCAAGCGTGTCTGCCTCTGAGATTGCTTCTAAGCTTCCAAACCAACACCCCGAATTGGCTAACAGGCTTGAGCGCATGTTGCCTGTGCTGGCCAGTTATTCTCTTCTGACTTGCTCTATTCGCACCAATGAAGATGGGAAGAAAGAAAGAGTTTATGCTCTCTCACCCATTGGTGAGTACTTCGCATATGATAATGGAGGGTCTTTGGGTCCACTCTCAGCTTTAATTCATCAAGGGTGTCATGACTTGTGGTAACTAAGCATTTCTTACTTAAAACTGTTTTACAAATGAAGAAGTCATTGATTTAATACGATTTTGTGTTGTTTCTTATCAGGAAGGATGTGAAGGATGCAATTGTGGATCCTAATAATAATAACCATTTCCAAAAAGTCTATGGAATGCCACAATATCAATATATGGAGACAAATAAAGAGCTGAGTCACATTTTTGACAAAGCAATGGCCGGAGCCAGCCCATTCGAAATGAACATCCTTAAATTATATAAAGGATTTGAAGGAGTATCAACACTGGTTGATGTAGGAGGGGGAATAGGGGAGACCTTAAAGCAGATTATCTCCAAGTATCCTTCAATAAAAGGAATTAATTTTGATTTGCCTCATGTGGTTCAAAATTTACCACCTCATCTAGGTACAAGTATCAATCTCTCTTTCTTTGTACAGCCTACAATATTTTAAATGATGGAATAAGTATGTTTTGCCAAAATTATTAGAGAAAAGAACATGTAGATTTCTTGAACTTTGATTTTTTTTTTTAAGTTATTATCACGAGTTTTAGAATATTTTTAATTAGTTTTTAAATTTTCACTAATATTTAAATAATTTTTTATTTAAGATCAATTAATTCACTAATTAATGGTGATATTAGGTGGCAACATCGATCTTATATGGCCATCTACATTAAATTTGATATGTTTATTAATTTATTCATCAAAATATGATTTTAAATATATTTTTTCTTAAAAAATAATTAAAATAAATTTATTTTAAAAAAATTGTTTTCTATTTATTTTGTAAAAAAATATTTAAAATTAAGTTTTAGTAAATAAATTAATGAACAGTTCATATTAATGAATCAAACGATAAGATATTGTCACGGAATATTATCATTAGTAAATTAACATATCAAAATTAAATGAAAAGATTAATTAAAGTTTAAAAATTAATTAAAAAATTTTAAAATTCGTAATGACAATTTATAAAAGAATTAAAGTTTAAGGAGATTATATTTTTTTTTTAAATTATTAATTAGATAACACTCATTTTATATGAAGGGATAGAGCATGTTGGAGGAGATATGTTTGAAAGTGTTCCAAACGGTGATGCCATTATGCTAAAGGTTAGCGAATTACATGAAAGTTCAAATTTATTTTTTTAAACAATTCAATACAACATAATCGCATTTTTTTTCTTTCTATCTTTGATCATTTTTCAGCTTGTATGTCATAATTGGTTAGATGAAGAATGTGTAAAGATTTTAAGAAATTGCCACAAAGCTTTGCCACAACATGGGAAGGTGATTGTTCTGGACTATATAATGCCAGAAGTCCCGAATTCAAGCAGTATATCTAAGCATACTTCCGTCATCGACTTTCTCATGTTTATAGGAACTGGTGGAAAGGAAAGAACTGAGAGAGAATTTGAGAACTTATGCAGAAGCTCTGGATTTTCCAGATTTCATGTTGCTTGCAATGATTTCTCGGTCATGTCAGGAGTGATGGAATTTTATAAATAAAAGTTACTCAGCAGTAACTTGAAATCTTGATATGATGTGTTAGCAATCTTGAAAAATATTCTAGAGGGGAAAATTAATAGTATCAAAGCATAAAGAGACATTATGTCTAGTCTATTAAGAATCTATTTTTCTTTGTTTCTCGTACATGTTTTCTTTTATTTTATATAAAATATAATGTTAGAAATAAATTGAGTTATACTATTTATACAAATATTAGATTTATAGTGATAACGCTTATTTTTGACAAAATAATTAATTTTTTCAAAAATTCTCTTTAAAAATTTTTAATTATAAGTTGTTTTAAATATAAAATAAGTTAATATAACATGTGCATACAACCCGTAAATGTGACAAGATTTGTGATACCCTATCTCAAAATTGAGTATAGACACAGTGAACTTACTAAACCGTCTAAATACTGAATCGAAAAATTGAAATCCGATTAAAATCAAATTAAATTTGATTCTTTTTGAATTGAGGTTTTGAAAACCAATTGAATCGGATTGTGTTTTAGAATTAATTTTTAAAATCAATCTAATTTAATTTAAATTAATTAATATTATATAATATATTTATTTATTATAGCATTTATATTTTTTATTTATAATAATTCAAATTTCTCATATACTTTTCTCACTTTATGTGTTTAAATACTATTTTAAGTATGGAAAATGAAATATTTTAACTTTCTATTTTCTATTTTACTTTATTTCTTTTTTATTTTAATAGACTAAATTACTTTGAACTCAAATAAATTTTTGTTTAAAAAAATTTTAGATTAAAAATCTATTAAATTGATCCAACCCAAACTAATTTAAATCAGAATGAATTGGCTCAATTTTTAAAATGTAACAAATCCAGTTCAATTCAAACTTATATAAATAATATTGTTTGAATTGATTGACTTTTTGACTCAAATGATCCAAATTGAACTAAGATTACCCTTAACTAGTTTCTACTTTCAACCAATTATGTCATTGCGAAACAAAATCAAGGTTTTGAAAATTAGACCAATTATAGAACTGGTGAAGATACTCACTGATTCACGATTCAATAGTTGAACTGTGGTTAAACAATAGTTAAACCAATTTTATTATTATTATTATTATAATTTTAAATATTTTTATATTATAAAAATATATTTAAGTATTTTTACATTATATGAATATTAAGTTTTTAATAATTTAATTTAAGAATAAGATGATATAATATAAAAGGTGTACACGTAAGTCAAACAAGTTAGGTGGGTAGGTGGCGTTGAATTCTTATTTGAATTACCAAGATTAGAGTTGGATTCCCATGGTGGTATTTTGAAATATTTTTGGTGATAAGGTTAAATCGGTCCAACACAAAAAATAATATGTGGTCCAGTTGGTTCACCGGTTCTCAGTCGAATCAGCCGATCTGATCCAATTTTCAGAATATTAAACAAAATTAGGAAAATGAGGATTAGAACCTTAATCCTAAGGTTGGCCAGCGTGTCTCCAACCACTAGAACAATGATAGCAGCTGATAAAATTGCCCATATTGTTTTTTAATTTTTAGTTCGTATTCAAAACTTGAGAAAATAGCGAAACAAGGAATTAAACCGTACTTGACGTTAGAATCAAATTAAAATTTTATATTTCATATATCTATTAATGCATTTTTATTTTCTAAACAAGTTATATCCGGTTTAAGTTAAAGATAAGTAAATTATTTTTGTTTTGATAAACTTATATACACCAGTATTGTAACAAAAAAAAGTATTTTAACATTCAATTTAAATACATAATTTTAGTGTAAAATATAGGATAAAACCTTATTTTCTTTCTTAAAGTTTGAGCAAAGTTTTAAATTAGTCCTAAATGTTTTTTTTTTCAATTTCATCCTAAACATTATTAAATCATTTCAATATGATCTATTTACTAATGACGTTCATTTAATTAACAAAAAGTGGTGACCTAGATCACACATGGCTAATTAAGATCACTTTATGAATCGTTCAATTTAAGATTAAATTGTAACTTTGGTAAAATTATAGGGACAAAAACATGGCTTTAGCTTTGAATTTATTTAAAATTACATGCATCTCCATATTTTTTCCCAAATTTAAGAACTAGGATTTTCAATTCAAAAGCTTAAGCACACTTCAAAATCATTCCTAGAAAATTAGAATACTCAACATCTTTGTATCCTTTCATTCAACCAAGGATACCACACTCCACCTCAACTCAACACTCAAAATAGAAATATCCCTAAGAGGTAATAGTTGTGAATCATCAAACTTCTGATGAGCTAGTACCATCGTCCCCTTTCCTCTATGCGTATCTTTCCGCTATCCCTTATTCCAGCAACCAAAATCAGTCAAACAATAGAAGTGGATTGAGTAGATTATTGAGGGGATAAAAAGATGTTGAGTATTTTGATTTTTGAGAAATGACTTTGAAGTGTGCTTAAACTTTTACAATTGAAAAACTCTAGTCCCTAAGTTTAGAGAAGAAGATAAAAATGCATATGATTTTAAATAAACTGAAGGCTAAACTTCTTTATTCCTAAATTTTAACTAAAGTTTTAACTTAGTCTCTAATTGAACACGTAGGATCCACATGTACCCAGTTTGCTATGTGAGATCCAAGTTATTACTTTCCATTAATCAAATGAATGTCATTAACAAAAAAGATGATATTGAAACAATTTAGTAACATTTAGGGCAAAATTATAACAAAAACAACATGTGGGACCGAATTGAAACTTTCATCAAATTTTAGGGACAAAAATAACCTAAAATATATTTAGCAAGATGCTTTAATTTTAATAGTTAGCAAATATTCAAAATATAAAAATAACGAAAATGAAATGAGTATTCAACTTTTAAAAATGATATAAGTAACATTGCTTCTAAAAGATGAATGTGTTATATATAATAAAAATATATGTCTATACATGCGCCTGCGGGTGTATGTCTGTGTTCTATTTTAATTTAATTTAATTTATGATTAACTTTAATACTTTAAACCTTTTTTATTATGAGTCCGGTCTAATTTTAAAAATATTACTCTTTATATAATACAAGTAATAATTATATTTACACTTATTTTATTTTCACTAATTTTTCATAAATAACTTGGATGAAAGTCGGAGAGGTTTGCCATGTCTTCACTTTATCGTACAAATTAGAATTTTCATTATTACAGTCAATTTGGTACTTATCAAGTGGGTGGGACCACCTTAACCAAGCACTTAAAAATAAAGAAAAGTAAGAGAGTCGCACTATACGTACCTTACATTTTTTTAATTAAAAAATTTTCAGGATTAAAATGATTCTCCTATCACATATCAAGTCTTTAGATTTTATGATTGCTTATTCATAACTCATCAATAACGGAACTCGATAAAATTCGTATCTCAACTAATTTAATTAATATAATTTATACTTATTAATTGTATCAATTATTATTAACTATATACCTTACTCCAGAGAGGTAAGGTAATTTATATTATTAACTAATTATTAAACTCAATTAAATACTTATTTAAACATCATTAACTATAAACTTATTAATTGTTTATCAAACTAATTTAATTATATATAAAAAATGATGCAATTAATTATGAAATGTGCTCTCCTTGCCAAAAGAAAATAAAAAGGTGTCTTGTTAGTTATTTTTTTTTCAAAAACACCATTTTTTTTTATTTTTCCTTTTCCAAGACACCATTTTGACAAACAGGACATTTTCTTATTTTTTAACAACAGAAGAGGATCTGCCTCCTTAAGTATGCATCTAATTTAATTAACTTTTTTTTATAACATCAGTACTAAACTGTCTTAGAATAGCATAAAATCTCCAAAATGAAAACATTATTATTCTGAACCGTAACCTGAGCTCTCAATATGTAGTCCAGCCTGGTATGTGCACTCGTAGAAGTCCAAGCCTACACGTCTCTAGCAGAGTCAGTTTATCATGAGATCCCAATTTTAGATGGTAACAGTTTTACCGTAAGATCTGTGTAATGGATAAATCTAGCGATATCTCTTAATTGTCAATCATGATCTTACGGAATTATAGCACTATAACTGTCATACTAGTATTACGATAATATATGGATTCTCTGTAACTAAATAAAGAACATATATTCTACTGTAATTATTATGGGAACGTATTTCTTCATCAAGAGAACTGATTTAAGTTGCAAACTCAAGTGCAGGTTGTTTCAAGTAATAAATTCTCAAGAGTCTGAAGTTGATCCACAGAGAATTAGTGAAGAAAAAAATTTTTGACGTAAGGAAAATATTTTGTCACAATAATAAAGGTAATAAAACTTAGTCACAAATAAAAAAAAATTACTTGAGTTAGGAGATCCACTCTTGGTAAGTAAATTAAGGACAAAATTAATTCTTTTTATAACTCAATTAGAATCCACGCATAATGGAGGTTCCAATCAAAAATACAATATTCAAGGTTCATTTAAAATTATATACGTAATTATATTATGGTTCATTTAATTATTTATTAACACCACCACTTATAAATGGGCTCAAGCATTCATTGTGTCAACCTCTTGTTTATAATGAATCAAGATCTCTACTTTACAAGGAGAGTTTCTAAATTGATTGGAAACAAAATACAACACATATAATGACCACTTGATAATATATCATTTAAGCACAAGAAAGAAATTAATCTAACCTTAATTTATTACCAAAAGTTTCACCATTTCACCTAAATAAAATTAAAATTAGTTACTCATAGACAAGAAGAAAGAAAGAGAAAAGAAGAAGAAGAAGAAGAACATAATTTCAATTTAAAATAAAAGAAAACTACAACAAGATAAATAAACTACAACAAGATAAACAAATAACACAATAGCATGATCTTGATCTCTAAACCAAGATTCTTAAATAATCAGCCAATGGTTCCATTTATAGAGGATGAGGGATACAAAATGACAAGGAGGTTGATTAATGAGTGAGTAGATGAATGGGTGGATGAGTGGAAAATGCTAACTAATGATTTAATGAGTGGAAAATTATTGAGATTCTTGTCTCCGAAATCATTCAGTGCTGAAAATGGATGCCATCAGAAAATGGAAAAGTGGTCTCCATGAAAGTTATAGATCTGGATCTTAACTTTCAGATGCTAAAGTTTTAGCCCCATTCAGTTCTTACAACCCGAGATATGCCCTGATTACTGCACACTGTTCAGGCTCAGCTACAATTTCTCTAATCTATCTTGCAAGCCCAATATGACCTCCAAGCCATTCCATTTTCCTCTTGTGTTCTCATGAAAGTTGTAGATTTGAGTCTTAACTTTCAAATGCGAAAGTTTCAGTCTAAGACAGTTCCTACAACACGAGTTATGCCCTGATTACTATACAATGTTCAGCTTCCAATCACAAAACTCGTATTCTGACTTCCAAGCCCAATTAGCTCTACTAGATGTCTGATATTTTGCTGAAGCTCTCATGAAAGTTGTAGAGCTCTCTCTTATATTTCTTACAAGGTAAGATACATAATTCTTAGACATGTAGAACTCAAGATATGGCTGAAATACAGAAATAGTGTAAGATCTCAATAATGCTGAAAAAAAATCAATTAAGCCCAATTTGAGTCCAAACTTACAAAACATAGTCAAGCTCAATCAATTAAGTACATGAAGAGTGTAAATAACTAAAAATAAGAGTTTATTAATGTATAAAATATGTTATTATCAAATTCCCTCACACTTAGCTTTTTTGCACTCTTGGGCAAAACACATAAGACCAAAACTAGGGAACAAGGAAAAATAACACAAACTCAAAAGCTGAAAATTCGAAAAGACTCAATTTCTAATAATATTTAAGAATGAAGATCAACCAAAGATTCAAGGGATCAAAACATTTATAAAGTAACGTTTCTTCACATCTCAAACCAACAAACAAGAAAACTTCCATTGAAAAGCATGAGTTAAGAATGATAGATCTTCAAAAGATTCACTCTCAATCCCTCAAGTATTTAAAATGTAAGTATTTCACTCAATTCAACCCATGAAAATTGCACTACCATAAGCTTACTTATCTTCTACTTTTTCACTACTCCAAACACATGCACACAAAAATCAAGAGGGCTTTATTCAAGATTGTAATGAGGTCAAGGTAAAGGAAGGGGATAATATGAATATGACTAGTTAAATACCAAAGAGAATAAAAGAGTATTAGGGTTGAGTCAAAATAACAAACATGAAAAGTTTATCCCAACATAATGGAAATTCTCTTTACATATTCTTTTCGCTTCCCCTTTCTTTACACTCTGTTTTTTTTTTGTTTTTTTTTTTTGTATTTTGAAGATGACTACTCTTTCCTTTTTCATCAACTGTTTTGTATAAATACCTCCACACTTGTTCAAGAACTCATCCAATGTCAATGCTCTCTTATTCCTTAAGGTTAGGTAAGAACATATTTTTTTTTAAAAGCATGTAATGAGCTAAAAATAAAGAATGATCGAATAAGTTCAAATGGGTTAAACAACAAAAAATATACAATGTTGGCTATTTGGTTAAAGTACCTATTTCAAGAAAAATGTCTCAATCATGTTTATATATGCATGTGAAAATATCATCTCAAACAGAGTCAAAGCAAGTTCTAGAGTAACAATTCCATGAGTGAAAATCACACAAAAAAGAAAAGAATGGTATAAATATTCAATCCATTTATCAATAGGCTCAAAATCTCACAAGACATATTTTTATCATTCTCAGTCCACCAATTCAACATCCATAACCAAGCATGTGATTTTTAAGAAAGAAGACAATTTACTCAATCATGCTATGTTCCTTGAATTTGAATTGCTACTTTCACACAAAATAGTTATCTACCTAATTACTCCTTACTCTGCCACTAATTTTGATGCGTCTCAAGATTAAATTTACCTCAAGGGCATAGTTTACTCATTACTCTATCATCCTTAATTAGTTTTGTTGTTAGTAAGTTACTGACAAACATATAAACACAATTCCTAATATTTTTTGATTGATTTTTTTAAACTATCCTTCCCCCCAACCAGATCACAACATTGTCCTCAATTTCAAAACATAGATAGGTAAAGGATAGAAGATATTACCTGTTGTGATAATTACTGAAAAGAGAAACGTTACACAAATTTAAACAAAAATAAAGTATGATAAATAAAACCAAAGGTAAAGGAAAATTATAGATGAAGTGTCAGATCATATTCACGTTCCTTGCTGCCTCCCTTACTGCTTCCTTCTGACTAATCTATCTAAACTATTGCTGGATCAGGTTCATAAACAAAAGTTTGTAATTTATCAATTAATTCATCAATAGTGAAAGCAGATATAAGGAGTCGTCTTGCTGAAGGTGTGATAAAGTTCTGTTCTACAGCATGATCAATAAAAGATAACAAATTATCAAAAAAATTATTAACATTTATGAACACTCAATTTTGACTGGACTAAAAAAAAATTATTATTAAAAAAAAGTTTAATTCAGGTCCATATTTTTTTTAGCCCAAGTACAGAAAGTCACCTTAGTAAAAAAAAGAATACAGTCTGGGACGTGCAAGAAAGGAAAAGCCAAATGCATGCCTTTTCGGTGATTGCGAAAAGGAAAGGAAAAGCCAGAGGTTAAAGAGTTTCAAAATAAAGCATGAATGGGGCAACCTCCTACGTGTTGCTCAACATTAGCAAAATAGGGACAAAACACAGAAAGTGAAGGACTGCAACGGGACAGAAAAGGAGAAGCAGATTTGGAAGCCAAAAATGGAGTAGAAGGGGAGACCACACATTCTGATCTTCCACAACCCAAGGCTCGAAGAAATCTTGAATAGAGCAAAGGGGGGCAGGCAGATGAGGGTAGAGAGTAAACAAAAACAAGAAGGATTCATCAAACAGGAAAGAGAACAACGACCAAGGCTCTGCTATATGCTGCTACACAAGTTGACCAAAGAGGGGGAGCAGCAGCCTAAATACCCTTCTCACCATATTCCCACACAAACTCCCCCCCCCCCGAAAAAAAATTGATCTTCATCATTCTCATTTTCACCATCTTCACCCACCATCACCACCCAAAAAACCACCTCCACACCGAAACCAGACACCCTTCACCCAATCGAAATCAGCTACGCACTATACTCTGCACTATCTTTTTGCACCCAAATAGAGAGGGGAAGTTTTATTATTTTTTTGAGAGGAACAGAAAATTATTGAAATTTCTGGGGAGGACATTTTGAAGAGCTGGGGTGAAAGAAGAAAAAAGGGGCTTAATAGAAAGACGGAGGGATTTTTTTTTAAGCAAACAGACAACTAAACTTTTCCTCATTTCCTGTTGAGTTTCAAAGGTAAGAATATTTCGATTCCCTTTTGCTTTTAGCTTCAATATAAGATAAATTTTGCTTTTTAGTTGAGTTGTACCCGTGCTTAACCATGCACACAACTATCACATTGTAGTTTCATATTTACATTTTCAATCTAAAAGGAAAGGAGATGGGCTGAGATAATAAAAAAAAAAACAAATTCAATCCATTTATGGCAAAAAAAAAAAAGAAACAGAACATCCCCTTCCATCAGCACCATCATTCTCACCCCTTCCCAACCGTGAGTCTCCTTTGCCACCACCAACACAACCTTCATCACCACCTCCATAGCCGTGAGTATCCCCCTTCAACCTCTTCCAACCGAGACCCCCACACACGGCCAACCACCTCCAAGCTCCCTCACCCACAGATCTGTGAAGGCCGTCCCACCAGATATATGAAGCCTCCTTCATCCACCACACCACCACAAACAGCCACCCAAAAAAAGGGAAAAAGAAAAAAAACAGATATGACCACCGCCGTGACACCTTTCACGAGCCCCTCTCCCTTGTAGTTGTTTTGTTTCTTTCTTCCAGTAATCAGGAGAAATATCTTTCGTTTCCTTTGGTTTTTGTTTGTTTCTTTGGTATCTTTTGTGTTTTATGTTTTGGTGTTTCTGAGGATAACAAAAAAAAATAAAAAATTATTGGGTGGGCTTGGGTTGAAAACTTTGTCCACATTAGTGAGATGCGTTATTCCTAATCATGTGTGGTTTAGATTGGTTTATAAAATAGATTAGTTTTCTTTGTTTTTTTTTAAATAGAATAAAAATGAAGCTTTTAAAAAATAAATAAATAAAATAAAATAAAATAAAAATGTAAAAAAAAAATAAAATAAAAAAATGTATTTAATTGTTTATATTTATTTAAGATTAATTTTTGTTTGATAGTATTTATTTTATTTAATGGTATGTTTTATATTGTATTTTATGATTAATGAAAAGTAAAATAAAAAATAAAAAAAATTCTTCCATCACAAGTTCACGAGCTTCCTTCTCTGAAGTCTTTGTGATGAATAGTTTTATCCTTGAATCTTGATCATTGCTTCTGAAAAAGAAAACGTGGACCACCTCCTTCCTATTTGTTTCCATTATTACTATTATTATTTTATATATTTAATTTAGTTTTGTTGTTTTGTACTTTAGATAAGTATGTGTTGTCGGTGGAATCATTTTGGATTTGGGGATGACAATTGTGCCCAATAGTCACATCTAATTGGAAAGCTCACTTATAAAATGACAAAAATAATAATAAATAAGATAAAATATAAAAATAAAATAAAACAAGATTAATTGAGTTGTGACAACTTGTTAATTTTATATTTTTGTTTTAATAATCATTTGTGTTGTGATAACTTGATGATTCAATGGATGATGTCTCTAGCGTGACGCTGAGTTTCACCTATTCAAAACTCAATATGATTAACTGAGTCGCGACGACTTGTTAATTCATATTTTAAAAAAAATTAATTAAAAGTTTTTATAAAAAAAATAAATTAATTAAAATCAACTAACTCACAAGAATTTTATAGAGAACTACGTGACTTTGAGTTTCTCATTGCACCTGAGGATATATAGGAGTAGAATATTTATTCTGTCAAGCCAAAAATTAAATTTTCACAAATTATTCATTTATTTTTAGTGTTGTTTTAATAAAATGGGTAAAGTAGATATATTTGAAATTACCAAGAATTTGTACAATTGACTTAAGGTACCGTCTTATGACGGGTGCGTTAGGGGTGCTGTGGGATTAAGTTTCCACCCTTCCCTAAGCATAACCGACTCCCGAATCCAATCTGGTTCTCAAAGACCATTTTCTAATAAGAGTTTTCCAATTTTTTCTAATTTAAATAAAATTGGTGGCGATTCCATTTTCACTTTCTAAAATCTTATGAGTTACTAACTCTCGCCGTGATATCGGTCGCGACAACATTCAACAAACATACGGTTAATGGTGGATATTCAGCTGGGCCCAAGAGATAATTTAAAAAACTTCTTCCAAAGTACCAAAACTACCCAGTAAAGCAATGAATGCATCAGAATTTTCAAGCATTGTCCTCATTAGTTCATGCATAGATGATACTTGAAGTTCCAGCTCAATTGTCTTTCTAATGATGTTCTTTCGAGTAAAAGGTTCAATAATGATACCTAAAACTTGATCGCCTCTGAGATGTGCTAAAAGTAATACAGCCCCCATTAACCCAATGCTACCTCCCCCATATACTATACGAATGTTCCTCGCAACAAGTGTTCTACCAATAGTACTTACTGCATTTACAAACTCTAAACTCTTCCCATAACTTGACCTACAAAATACATAGATATTGGTAAGTCTACGAATAGAAGTTTCCTCCATTTCTACACTTACACTCTTTTTGAATGATTGTGAGTTGGAGGAAAATGAAAAAAGTGGAGTGCTTAAATAGGGAAGAGAATGGAAAAAGTAATGATAGCACCTATATGGGTAGGTTGGCTATTGTCAGAAAAGTTTGAAATTAAGAAATTTATTTATTTATTTATTTATTATTATTATTATTAATAGACTTCAATAAAACCATCAAGGTAAAAAAGTCTAGAAACTCTTAAAGGACCCCGCCGAAAGGATTGTCTATCTAAAACCCAAATATAACAATATCATATAAAGATAAACAAATGGTGACATATCTTTCAGTTGCGTGTCACCAGTGCAACATAAGAACTCCACAAGGATTGGGAACACCTTGCCAAAATAGGCTACAAAACCTTTGAGCCCTTTCCGTCTCGCTTACGAAATAACAACCCTATCTTCCTGCAAACCTAATTAAAGCCTGTATTCTAAGAAGGTGGTACTTTGCTGCAGCTAGTCAAAACTCGCCATAGAGGCTTACTAATTAAAGTAAGTATATGGCTCAATAACAGTTTCACGTGCACTGTAAAGACAGGACACTTCTATCTGTCCATTAATCATCCAGAGCCTGGGGAAAATTCTAGGAATGGACAATGCGACTCTCTACAGAGCATAGCACATGAACCTTATTTATGGACTAGTGTGCGAAGGTCCACTCGAGTTAATGACGGGTCTGCCACTGGCAGGAGCTCCACACTCAATTAAGAGCACGATACTCTTTCGATTGCCGTCTTTTTTTTCATTTTTTTAAGAGATGAATAAGATAATATATATATGTTATTATGATTGTGGCTCACATCTTCCTCTGGTTTTACGTCTAGTAATAACTTAAACGCTTTCTATGAGTCGAGGATAAGCTTCCCATCCAATTTTCTTATAAATTGGCAAACATAGTTTTTTTGAGTCAGATTCCCAAGACTGTAACGCTTTTGCTCGTCCCTGAAGAGATTCCACAAATTAAGAAGTTCACAATGTACAACTCCACAAGAATGCATCTCAAGAGTCAATAAGATATTATCTAATGACTCATTACTCAATACATTCTTAATAAAGTATATTTTATCTTCTCGATTTGCAGAAACCATTCCCAAAGAACTAGTCTTCATACTTTTTCTTCTTGCCTTTGGATGAGCTCCCACCTGGATTTACATGGCAACAAATGGGGTGAGAAACCAAATTTCTCAGCATAAGTAACCAGAACCAGCAGTCTAAACATTCGAGATTGAATAAACCCTGTTTAAACTGATAAACATTCTGAAACTCATTGCATAAGAACCATTACAAAACTTCCTCTCTCTATGTAATGTTCTTACCAAAACTATACCTCTGATCTGATATCCAAAATCACGATGATAATAAACAACTACCCATACAATCATTTGGAAATCATCAACCAGACAACCACTCATACAGCTGTTGCCAAAGGCACAATGCAATAACAATACATACACAACAAGAACACAAATTCCAATCTAAACCAATATTAAATTATGAAATAATAAGATGATGTATGCTCAAAGAAAAGTATGTGCAGTGTAGGTGTAGTTTCGTGATACTTAACTATTCCCCCTATTCCAGGAGATACTCTGCCATAATAACGAGGGACCTCTTATAGCCTAACTAGTAAGAGCAAAGTCTATTACTATAACAAGTATTCTCCTTCTACTACTAAGTAGCCTACCAAGTAGTCTACCGTAAACTAGGTGCATATCGCCACCAAACTTTGAGTGGATGCCTCCACTCACTGATCTCTAGGGATAATAAGTATATGTGAAGTGAAGTATGTGACAATGTGGAGTTATGTCCTAACTCTAACATAACTACCACATAATTTTATACTAAGTCCATCTTGCACTACTAAGACTACCTTTTCTTTGTAAGAGCAGTTCATGCACTACAACACTTATCCAAATGCTAACTAGACTTAGTATACTTTCTAACTTTGTATTACTAACTCTATTTCTCTCTTTAAAAGCTTTCACGCACTATGGCATTCACCCTTGCTAGCTAGGGTCTATGACACTCAACTTTTGCCAACTTGGCACTTTGGCCCTTAACTTTTGTCAACTAATTTGTACATTGTTTCCTCACTTTCTTATCACTTCCCAAGTGATATCTAAGCAACACTTTGTCACTCATAAACTGAACTTTGATCTATGATATCCATACTTAATGAATTGCACAACTCTTACTTTAACTTCCCTTGTATGCCACTAAGCCTTTCTCTTTACAAAAAATCCTCTCTAGTGCCTTAATACTCTTAAACAGGCATAAACAAAGGATTCTAGCAACTAGAGAACTCAAACCATCAAAAATACTATTTTGGTGAGTTTCAGCCCTCACATCGTGACACTCCTTTCTCACAACGTGGCGCCCCGCTCTCGAGTGCCAAGACTATGCTCCTCATGTCGCGGCATTTGCGCTGTTCATCCTCATGCCGCGACACGGTGCTTCTCATGCTGCTGCACGATGCTTCTCATGCTGCGACGTTGACTGGTGTTCTGCAGAAAACCCTCGATGCTGCACTGTTCCATTGAACTATCTCAACTTCCAATCATCTAAAATTGGATTCTAGTTGGTTTCTAACACCACCAACCACTTCTAAACATGTTGTAACATGATTACAACATATTAATTCACTAAAATTGGATCAAACACCAAAATCACTCTCTTAGTTCATCAAAACCCTAGGTTCCAATCCAAGAACCAACTCACTGAAAACTATGGATAAAAATTCATCTATCTTGCTTCCATTAAGTTGAAATAATCAATTCCAACCAATGAAACCAAGAATCAACTAAAGAAACTAACTTTTCCTCTTTAAAACTCAATTTTCCCCTTTAAAAGACCTAAATCTAGAATATAGGAAAGATTAAGGATCAAAGATAGAAAAAAAAACACTCCTGCCTCTTACTTGATTGAAGATCTTGAAGCCTCTAACTTGCTCTTGGATCTTCTACCTTGGTCTCTTTCTCTTTCTCCCCTCTTTCCATTCTTTCTTCCCTTAGTTTCCTTCTTTTCTCACTTTCTCTTCTCTATTTTTGGTCTCTGCCATGGGAATGAGGAAAGAAAGCCTCATTTTGGCTTTTTAAAAGAGTTACCACTAAAGTGGTATTGGAAAACTCAATCTGCTATGAACACTTAGATTCCTCCGAATCAAGGTTCCTAACCTCCAACAGACTCAAAATAAATCCTAAGATTCATTAAAAATCATGTTGCACTTTTTTCCTATTTTTTCATATCTGTTAGGGGTCAATCCAGCATTGAAAATATAACCAGTATGTTTAAAAATATTAAATTAACTCTGATTATCTTGAAACTTTAACTACACCTTACCTAATTCATTTGTGACCTAGAAACAAGTTATCCACACATGTTTCCCTTCAAATAGAAATTTATGCTATTTTATGAGTCATTTTAAGTCATTTACCATATTCCATGTTGCAGCAAAGTGCCTAAACTAACTTAGTTTGTCACGAAACTTAACTGGCATATTAAATAAGTATCATACTACCTATGTAACCTTATACAAGCTTAACATGAGTTTCTAGGATGTTACAAAAGACGTCGGCCAAATATGAAAGGTCGCGTGAAGCATTAGTGTATAACCTTCTCGAACCCTGGACTAACACAATATAGGAACACCCTAACCCATACTACAAACAACGAGTTTTGGGATGTGAAATCAAACTTAAACCCTATAGTCAAGTTTGACATAAGGGCAATATAATGCGGATGATGAACAACAGTAAAATGATGTTGAAATAGAGTGGTTCATAATGGATCCCGATGAAACATATTAGTACAGGTGGAAAATCCTGCCATTAGCATCTATCACGCATCACAAATCACGACACTATTGATACGACACTATGAGATTCGGCTTCCACACCATGAAACAGATCCTTTTGTCTTATGCATGCCATTGCTCCCATTGACTTTAGATATCTTGACAATTAGCTGCTACACTTGAGCACCAAGTTGGGGGCAATTATTCTAGATCAAATTTTGAGTTAGTCCAACCAGGAGCAACTATCCAAAACGGATCTCGGTTAATGGTGTGCATGCCTGGAATGGTAACAGTATCCTACAACAAGGAGGAGATTTCTCCCGAAATCCCACATTTAAAGGAATTATGGTTAAAGGAAACAGTTACTCCAACCAATTCCATATTCAAAGGGATTCCCATTATTGATATTCATTATCCATAAATGCATATTCAAAATGGGTTTCCCTCTTCCACATTCACCTATAAAATACAGCACAAAGCCATCAAGGTATGGATCTGATTCTCTAGACACCACCTATCTTATGTACGATCTATCTTGAACGTCAAAGTATCTTTTGCAAATACCCACCCATGGTACCACCGTCGCTATCGTTGTGCCACAAAGGAAACCACCCGCTTCAACCTAATTCAGGTGACCCTCGTAAACATATTCAGAATAATATTCAATTTCTTTCCCATCAATTATAGAGACATTAAAAGATGAACTGCTGTGTATAACATCTCAACATTTGCTACTTCCTTTATTCCATAAAAAGTGAGCAACTACCTCAAATTATGTTGTAGATACCAGCATCGCTCATTTTTGTTCAATGGTAACTTGAAAATATTAGCCTTCCCATCTTGCCCTAATATATGCTTCCTTAACTCGTGCCCATATTAGTTAACAAATTCGTTTGGCATTGTAGTATATTCTTATGCAGTCCATTAATGATACTTTTAATAACAAAAAAATAAAATTATCAACTACAACATATAAAATAAAACAGATTAAAGAGACATTTTCAAACTGATATGACACTCTTAACAGACACTCTCCATCTGAAGTGAAATAATTCGAGAATGACTGCATCTGAACAAAATATGTACACACAGACATTATATGTAAAATATAGCCATATAACAGTCATTCACAAAATCAAATGCATAAAACTGACTACTACCCATTTTAGCCTTATTATAATCATTTATAGACTTCATAAAAGCATTAAAGCAGTTTAGGAAATACCCTATTAAAAGTAATATAAGCCAAATATAAACCAAATACAATATCAAATCAAATAGCAATAATCAAAATAAAATGGAAAAGTGTTAGAATACTATGCTTGCATGAATTTCAGACAACCAAAAAAAACCCCCTTTTCCATCTTCCATATCAACATACATATATATAAAACCTTAACATTAACAAATGTTAAAAACTGATATAGAATAAGAAGTAAAACTATTGCTACTAACCTCTGAACTTCCTTCCATCAACTGATGAGTTCCAGCCTAAATGACAATTAGAAGATCGAGCACCACTTTCTGCACTTATCCTTGTAGAGAAACAGGGAGATAGGTAGAGAACACATAGAGCCAGGAATAAGTATTATAATGAAGCTTTCTTCTATCAACTCTTATATTCTTACATCAAACAGTGCATATACCTCTTTTTACATCTTATCTAATATTATTTATTATACATATTTTTTTTTATCACTTTCTCTCATTTAATCACATCTCTTAAAAATAATATAAACAATAATACACCCTTTTTTAAAGATATAAAAATATCTTTTTCCTTCATCTATTGCACGTTGCATCTAAACAAAATGCATAAAAAGAAAAAAAACAAATTAATTAAACAATTATTATCCAGATCTTTTTTTTTCTAATTTTTTCTTCATCAACTTAGAGTATGACCATTATATTTTACTAGTTTAAATCAGCAGTCAAATAAGATAAATAAACTTTAAACAATTTTAAAATATGTACCTATATATAGAGAGCTATAGATCTCATCATTGCTCTGTCTAATGCATTTTTTTTTCTTAAAACAATGCCTCCTAAAAAAGTGACAGTAACAATTTTCACATAAAATAACACTAATCAAATTGAAAAAGTGTGGACTTTGATTAAACGGCATTTTTAGCCTAAAGCAACGTATATATAAGAGTGGCCAAATCAGGCATAACCTTTAATCAAAGTCAGCACCCTTTTTTATCAAAAGAAGTGTAGCCTTTTCTCTATGGCTATGTTACACTAAAAACATTGTCGTTCCATTGAATAAAGAAAAGACAACGCTTTATCATCCTTTATGTACAGCAACGCTTACTACGCATTGATCCTATGGGCATGTCTCTAAAGCGTTGTCTTTTGAATCGTTTTTGGCAACACTTACCTTTAAGTAAAGCAACGCTTTATTTGTAACTTATTCCCACGCTTTGTAAGTGTTGCCAATGTAGCCACACTTGAAAAGCGTTGGCTTATGTGCATTATATGCTACGCTTTAAGCCTCACCTATTGCCATGCTTATCAAGTGTTGCCAAATATCATACCTATGGCCATATACTATAAGCGTTGCCTTTGTTCTTACATAGGCAACACTTGCGCAAGTTATAAACGTGTTGCCATTTGTTGTTTCTATTATCACATTTGAACATATTTTGATTTTTAATTTTGAAAATTATTCCATATTTCATAATTTAAATCAATCATTTTTTTTAATTTTGATTTTATAATATTTAACCGAACTTAATAATAATAGTAATAATAACTAACATTCATTGATTAATTAAGTATAAAAATCCTATGTATCAACTGATAATAACATATTGTTCGAAGTACATCTAATAAGCTAATCCAAGTACTAGTAATGAGCACTTAATCAAAATACATATATTAGTTTACAAAATACAAAACTCCATCATCATCGTCAATCTCTCTCCATATACATCAAATAAACTAAATAGCTCCATTATCATCTTTAAATGCAGTACCAAAATTGTCCTACACATTTAAATGGAATTCAAGGATTGGTAATAAACTAATAATATAGACTCATAATTTTCAACTTTACAAAATGTGCCAAATAACATATATGGATTTTTTTGTTTAAAGACTTGAGAAGGTCAAGGTGCTCTAGTCCTATATAAGAGCAGGAACATATACAGTAGGATCGGGGATACTAAATTTCAATATATCCTTCACATAATTTCTTTCTTAACATAAAAAGGCTCAGGCTTGTTTTAATATAGGCTCAGGCTTGTTTTAATATAGGCTCAAGCTTGCTTGTAAAATGAAGTACACTATGGTAGGACTAGTCTAATACTTTTTTGATAGAGTTAGTAAATGGTAGTTCTCAAACTCAAATTATTAATTTCCTTAGGTAACTAGTCCTACCATACTAACAGACCCTTCTTAGAGAGATGAGATACCATATTAAATTCAATACTAAATCAATATACCCTTATAAGAGAGATGAGATACCATATCAAAACCAATAACAAACTTGAGAGATTTTCAGTATTATATCAATAATTCAGTACCTGATTTGGAACATGAGTTGATCCAGAGGAATGTGGAACACCTTGTGCACTATTCGCATCTTGTGGAGAGCATTGGGCACATTGGAGTAGTGCTGCCACTTCTTCTCCACTCATTCCAGGATTGTTATGTTGCAGCAATATTTTCACAAGATTTTCTAACCCTTCCACCTTTACCTTCATTTGATCAATGTCACTCTTCAAACCCATAACTTCCTCAGTATGTTGCTATTTGATTTTGTTGATTTCTTCATCTCTTTTCAAAGAACTTGTTGTAATTGATCTACCATAGCAGCGAACCTAACCAGGTTGTTCCTTCCAAAATACTGTTTTAAATGCATCCTCATCAGTTTTTGCAGCATCTTAGTGATTTTGAAGTTCCGACGTCTGTTTAAAAGAAGCATCAATAATAACATTAATAATAACATCAATATCATCATTCACAATAATACACTTTAGTAGCTTTCAATTGCAGCTTGTGTTTTAGAATCTATTTATTTCCCTTTGCTACTTGTGCTAGTAGCAACAAACATTTCTGCTTATGTTGGATCTTCATTGTTCACTTTGGTTGCACGCTACAAGAATGAAAAGAATAGTACAACAAACAAGACTATATAGCAAAGTATTAAAAGAAAGGATAGCCACATTGTCAATCCAAGTGTCTAAGAATAATACCAATGCCATGCGTACTCTTCCAAAATTTATAGGTCCCATTCGATGCTTCCACTTATGCTTCTTTCTATTTGCAGGATTTATATGACACATAGCTTATATATTTCAAGAAAAAGAGAAATATACATATATCAATTAATAACTCATACAAGAAAACATATAAGTGAAAAGTTACAGTTTGTGCAATGATAGAAAATAGTTCAATCTCACTTGGACAGCAAGAAGACTCTGATAGTTAATCAAATTTTTGAATTGAACTTATGGTATGTTTGTGGGACAATTTTTTAGCATATTTTCAATGCTACCAAACTTATCAAAATGATTCTCCTTAATATGTCTCTTGTGTTGCTTCCAAGCTTCATGAATGCTGGTCATCACCCATTTCTTTCCATCTTTTGGAGTGATGAACTTGAACTATGCAAAACATAACATACTAGAAGTTATTTTCATTTAACAATAAACACAATAAAAAAAATTATTATTCTTACATTGACATACGTCCACATGCATTTTAAATTCTGATCTGGCAACTCCGTTCCAATTAGTGTACAACAGGGTAATAAATATAGGATTCCTTGCAATTGTGCCTAAAAAATTGCTCAAGTCACACATCTTTTCGTTGGTTGGTCCTACTGCTTGTCATTTATTAAATGTCACCTCCTCTCATTCTTCTAAATTTCTTGAATGAGTTTTTTTGTAAGCTGTTTTTCCGTGAGTTATTTTCTTCTCCAGTGTACCTAGTTTCATATAATAGCCCAAACGGAACAAAACATAAGTTATAATAGTTGAAGATGAGCAAACATGTAATATTTTAATATAATCGGCAGAACCATATAAGTAATAAAAAATTTGAAAATTTACCACCTTCACCACATAAGGTGTCCATAGCTTGATCTCCAACACAATCATTTTCACAAACTTCATGTTCAGCACCTTCATTTTCATCTGCTGTTATATTATTGTTTCCTCGAGAAAAGGGAGATGGCATAAACCCAACATCATCATCTATTGGCTGAAAATTAGGCTGGTTTTCTCCTTCCACATCTATCCCTTATTTTTCCAAAAATTGGTCAATACTCATTACTGGAAAGATTGGCTTCCTCTTTACCCTTTTAAGATTTTGTTTCTCTTTAATGAATGTTTCAGTTTCAGGCATTGTCTCGTGCCCATGTAGCTTCTTTACTTGCATAACTTAGATTTGAAATAACGTACACCACAATGACAAACAACTAAGCACACGTGATTAATCAGACGAAAGTAATCATCTACTTCTATAAAAGAAATTCTAGCTATTAAAAAGTACAACATCACCCATACCAGCCGATCTGCATATTTTGGCTCTGCCATCAGTTGGAGGAAAGAGCCGAAAAATGAGAGAAATGCAGAGAGGAGCATAACTCATACTACAACCAAAAGTAATATAGAAATGACAATATGAAAACCTAAACCTTCATTATAGCTTGTTCAAAACGTCTCCTCTTTCACACACTCAAGCTTGTAATCAGATGAAGAGCCAGTAAGCAAAACAACTCACTATACTATGTGCATGTTTGGTATGGCTTTTCAACAGCTTTTTTTTTGGGAAAAAAACTATTTAAATAGTGTTTAATCATGTTTGGTAAAATTAGCTTTAGCTTTTATACGAAATTTAATGTAAAATAAAAGCTTTTTAAAGCTGATTTTTATAATGCTGAAGATTGAAACTTATGATTTTAGCTTATAGATTATTTCTTACATTTTGATATGTAAATACTATTTTGTCCTCAGTCAAATAATTTTTTTAATCATTCTATACCTATTTTAATAATTTAATACATAAAAACGATTCTTTTTTATATCATCCAAACGAATTAGATTAACGTAAAATCACTTTACAGCTAATGCATCCAAACATAAAAATGAATCAATTATAATCGATTATAACAAAAAGCTTTTATACAATAATCGATTACTAAGCATAATCAAATTTTTGCAGCTATCCCAAACACACACTATAATTATAGCTGCGTGCAAAACTCACCTAAACCTAAACCCCAACCTAACACCTATTTTACCTCTAAAAAATTTGATATTAATAGGGATTAAAAAATAAAAGGGCTTCCCCTATGCTGGCACACTTGCACTCGTAAATATCCAACACCACACGTGTGAATGCTAACAGCGCCAATGTGCAGTTTTAAATGTCTGAAAGTCATGGAAAAGTGACACGGAAAAATGATCAGTAGACTGTACAATGGAATGAAAAACTCTGTAGATGTATCGTTTATAAATTTATAATAAAAAAGGATTATATAAATTTTGTTTATTCGAAACCAAATACTTCCGAAAGCATATAATAATGGGGACATTTCGTGTTTGTGTAATTTGGAAGTTATAAAAATATATCCAATTATCCATACTAAAATCTCATTGCCACAGACTTTTCTTTTAAATACTTCTTTTACATAAAAAGTTCTTTTAAAATAAATTTATCTTTAAAGTAAATAAATAAATGAGAAAACATTATCTTTACATCATTTAGTAATTTAAAATTGTACTGTACTTTATTAAATATTTTTTATTTTAAAGACAAATTGATTAGAGAAGAGTCTCGTTATTTTCTTACCGACCACATGTCCTTCAATGGTCATGAATATGATTCCCACGTCGTGAAATAGTAGCCTTTTATTAAGAAAATGTCTTTCTCGCTGTGGTAGAATGGTTACAAGGGTCATTCATGTGCTCATACATACATATATAGGGAGAGATTTCTCTTAAAATTAGAAGCCATGTTATTTATATGAATCAATCGAATAAATTATTATTTGATTTAGATACGATCTATTTTAACTCTTCCCTTATTCAGATTTAAATAGTATTTTACTTGTTTCATACACATGAGGATACACCACAAATTTTGCAACATCTCTCACATACATGAGTGATGGTATGTTTAAAATACATTAAGAGCAAGTGTACTTTATCATTAAGTAATATAAGACTTAGAGTCTCAGTTATCGATCCCACGAGAAATAATTGGTAATTACTAAATTCGTAAAATCCTTTATTATCTAGACAATCAAAAGTGTATGAAGAAATTCAAAATAAAATCAAAATAAACAAATAAATAAAAATAATGAACAATTAAACAAAAAATAGATAATCAATGAGAGAGAGACTAGGGTGCAAGGTTCACTTGAATCTAATTATTCAAATTTTTTTTCAATTATGATGTAAGGTAATTCTTTGTCAATATTCTCTTATCTACTATTGAATCACAATGGTCATAGATTAAATAATATTCTATTCCTAAATTAAATCACTTATTTGGTCATTTAGTTGAATTAATTAGGAATACATTAAGTTTCAATTCGAGAGATGAATCAACATACCTGTCAATTTCATTAGTAGAAAAAATTGATGTTTAATCATTCACCAATCTAATCCTAGGCTTACCATATAGATCTACTTATTGAGTGTGGATGGTCACCAGTAGGGATGGAAATAGGCCAGCCGTCCTGTCAGGGGCCTGTGGCTTGACCTGTTTTAGGCCTAGTCTAGCCTGGCCTGTTTAGAAAATGAGTCAGGCTTAAGCCTTTTTAAAAGCCTGTTTCATTTAATAGGCCAGGTCAAGCCTATCAGCAAAACCTGTTAGGCCTATTAGGTCGGCCTGTTTATATTTATTTATAAAATTATATTCTATTTTTTTTTCAATGGCCTTTCAAGGCCTGTTTAAAGAAATATAGGCCTATTTGAGGCCTATATGAAGGCCTTGGCCTGTTGGCCTATTTAAAGGCCTTAATATAAATCAGGCTTCTAAACAAGTTTTAGGCTAGGTCAGGCTTCTTAAACAGGTTAGGTCAAACAAAAAAAAAAGCCTTTGACAGGTAACAGACCAGGCTTAGGCCAAATATTTGTAACACAGGCCTGACCTGTTTAGGGTGAAGTCTGGCCTGACCTGACCTGTTTCCATCCCTAGTCACCAGTCAAATAATGAATTAACACATACCAAAAGTGATCAGGTTATGACAAGAATGCAATCAATATGATAAACCCTAAAGAAACTACCTTAATCAAATTAGAAATCAAACCCAAATAATTAAAAAAACAAGATCCCCCATAGTCCTAGCTATGAGTTTAGCTACTCATGTTCAATACAAACAAACTCATATCAAGATACAAACTCGTGGAAAGAAAACCCAAAGAAAGGGGAAAACTAGAAAGAAAGAGAAATCAAAACCCCTTTAATGAAGATTATGATCTTTAAGCCTTCAAGAATCGAATCTTCCTTTAAAGCCATCCACCAAGGTCTGCTACTGCAAAACAACTCTCTCAGGATTAGGAATTTTCTGTGTAATGTGCTTAATGTGTTGAATTTGGCGTAACTTTTTTCATTTTATTGAAAATCACGTATTCTGTTACGCAACCAGCGCCTAGGCGCTCAGTTCTGCGCGCTCAAGCGCTCAGCCACTTAAGTCCAGATGAGCGCTGCTACCTCCTGCGCGCTCAGGCGCTCTCCACCCAGCGCTCAAGCGCTGGGTCACTAAATCAACGCTGCTGCATGCACTTTGAGCGCTCAAGCGCTCTACTCTCAGCGCTCAGGTGCTGAACGCTAATGAAAATTCTTCTTTTTCTTGCTCCTTTGAACGTCTGGTTTTCTCTATGAATAATTACTTGATAAAAACACACAAAATACTTAATAAAAACACAATCAAACAATACTAAAAATATAACAAAACTTACGAATAAAATTTCATAAAAATAAATAAAAAGAATATGAAAAACTAAGAAATTGAACCGTAAAAATATGACATGTTGACAATTGATCAAGTAACATTCATCATCCGCTTCTAGTCATGTGTGAAAATGATACTTATATGCAAAACAAATGCATGTGAGAAATATATTAGGCCATCTAACATCATCACTCAATATTTCACTCTAACCTAAGTCATTTTAATCATAATATAAATAATTATATATGTCTAAAGCTTAATTTTAATCCACTAACACAGTCGAAAATCATTATACTATTATCAAATCATTTGTTCTCATATCACTAAAAAAACATAATAATGTTATAATGAATCTCATTTAATGTTGTCTTAATGCCTAATTAAGTAATAATATAAAAATTTATACACCCAATTAATCAAAATTAAAACCATATTTTTTTATTTTCTATATTATTCCTCACGATAAGTAAAATTAATTTTTCGAGTTATAATCGATCTTTAAGTAAATTTTTTTTTAATAATATTATTTTTATATATATAAATTTTAAGATCAAATTCAAAATCACATACTTAAAAAACTAAAACTTCTTCTACTAAAATCAATACATGTTTAAAATCATATTTTTATATGTGTAAAGTATTATTTTCTTGTGACAATGCAAAATATTATTATTTCCAACATTATTCTCATATATTTATTGTTGTTATTAATGAAGCTGTTTTGGTTGGTCCTGAAAAATGGGAAAACCGTGAATAGCAAGACCGTGTGTATCTCATCTATCATTGTCGTAACAGTGATACCAACCACTCAACCATCCCCAGTCCCCACATTAATATCCCAAAACCAACCATTTACTACCATATCTTATCATATATTTCTTCAAATATTAATATCCCCAAAACTACCACTTAATTTACCAGCGTGCCACTACCATACACTTAAGTTACCATATAGCGCAATTCAGCTGGTCCAAATTACATTACAACCTTATACGAATGGCTCACACGTACAATTGTAAAAAAGCCCCTACCCCAAGGGTAACAAAGTAAAAACAAATATTAAATAAATAAAATTAAGCACGAGCTTCTTCATCTACCACTAGCTAGCAACTATTGGCAGAGAATCCAACGACGTCGTTAGCCAGATCAAACCCGACACGTGTCCCCTGCTGCTGAACGTTCCCAATAATCGACAACGAAGACGTTGTGGGCGCGAAAGCGAAACAAAACGTCCCCACCGAATCAACCGGTATCAGGTAATTCTTCGCCGGTAACGGTAACTCCCTCCCCTCGGGAAAATGAAACGACACCGTCGGAACCTCCACGCTCGTCCTCGACGACAGGTCGTAGCACGTGTCAAACAGCGCCACGCCGTTCGCCTTTGGCAACTCCCTCGTGCCCCTCAAAAACGCATCCCGAAGAGAGTCGTACACCTCGCTCCGCAACCGCGTCACCGCCGTGCCGGAATCCACAATAATCCCGCCGCCGCCGGAAGCGTCCACCTCAAAACTCGACTCGGGAATCGTAAGCAACTTCCCACCGATGCTGAGCCCCGTCAAGCCAAGATAATAAAAAGTGTCCAGCTCTTTGTTCCGCCGTAACGGCGCCGTTACGGAGTTACGAGGCAACGGCGAATTAAACTCAAGCGTCGAGGCCGAGTCAGAGTCACGATCTACGAGACAGTAAGAAAACGACGTCGCATTGACCTGAGCCGGGAAAGAGAGTGAGCCGCCGCCTAAGCCGAGCAAGCCGGCTGCGCCGACGAATAAACCTTCGTTGTTGTGGCCGCAGCCGATGGCTACATTTTCAACCGAAGCCGAGCCGAGAGTTACTGTTTCCGTGGCGAATTCGCCGACGGTGTAGGAACCGTCGCCGTAGGAGACCTCGTAAAGGCACGTGCCGTTGCGGCACTCGGAGAGGTCCAGGGACTTGCACTGCGGCGCGTCGCAGGGGATCGGCGCATATGAAGAAGACGAAGCCGGCTCGAAGATCGGGTCGGCTTGTTGGTAGCACTCGGAGCAAGGTGCGCACTGGATCCAGCTGACGTCACTGCCGGTGTCGAGAACCATGTACGCTGGACTCGGCGGGTTTCCGATTCCGACTCGGAGGAAGTACTCGCCGCTTCCCTGACTCGTTCCCGAGACAATGGGTCCTTGCAGTTCTGAGAAGCTGAACTCGTTTCCCGAATCGGCTGGGTGAAGTTCCGAGTTAGAAATGCGCTTCAAGAAGAGATCTAAGCGAGTTTGTAAGGATTTGACTCGGGCTGAGTCGCGAACGAGTCGGGAAACGGTTAGTGACTTGTAGTCGGTTTGTGAGGGTTTTCGAATGGAAGCTCGAGAATACAGTGGAAGGGAGAAGGTGGAAGATAACGAAGGTGAAGTAGATAAAGAAGATTGTAGTTGTTGGTGGTTTAAGGTGAAGACTTTTTGGGTGTTTTGAATGGACGAAGCGACATCGAGGAGTGTCGTTTTGGGGCTGTGGGGTGCGGTGCGAGAATGTGTTAATGGGGAAGAGGAGAAGAGGAAGAGGAAGAGGAAGAGGAGAAACAGAGGAGTGAGAGGGCCCATTGGTTTTGGCATTGAAGTTACGAAGTAGATGAACGAGTGTGCATGTGATGTGGGTTGAGACTTTAGAATGTAGCGAGAACTTGGGGGGTAAAGGGAAGGGGACCAGTAGGAAGAAGAAGCATTTACAGTGAATCACGTCAAGCTCACTGGTTATGGGATGGAGCAGATAAGATAACAAAGCTAGTTAAAGCAAAGGGGCAAAAAAAAAAGGAACTTTGGATGAGAGGGTTGTATGTTTCGGTGAGTGACCTTGATGTGGGGAAGCTTGGCAATTGGCATAGAATATTAGCAAAGCTGAGTTTCATAAGCTTTGCATTTTGTGCTTAACAAAGCTAGTTAAAGCAAAGGGAAAAAGAGAGAAACTTTGGATGAGAGGCTTGTACGTTACGGTGAGTGATCTTGATGTGGGGAAGCTTGGCAATTGGCATAGAATATTAGCAAAGCTGAGTTTCATAACCTTTGCATTTTGTGCTTAACAAAGCTAGTTAAAGCAAAGGGAAAAAGAGAGAAACTTTGGATGAGAGGCTTGTACGTTACGGTGAGTGATCTTGATGTGGGGAAGCTTGGCAATTGGCATAGAATATTAGCAAAGCTGAGTTTCATAACCTTTTCATTTTGTGCTTAATATATGGTTGATTCCTTTATAATTATGATTGACATTATCTCTCTTTCTTTCTCAATTATGTATCTTTCTTTAGTTATGATTGTTTTGTGAAAAAACTTGTTAAGATACTAAAAAAAATTTAAATAATTTTTTTAATTTTTAATACAATAAATATTTTATTTTTATTTAAAATAATTATTTTAATATTTTTATTAAGTATATTGAAGACGTTTCTTAAAAAATTCATGTTCTTAATCTTCGTTGGTCAATAATATTTTTGTTCTTGGGAAAGCCGAAAGCATGTTGTAATGAGAGCTATGGCTTTATGGGTGGTTGATTAAGGGACTTAAATATGGGTGTTTATTGGGTTAAGCGTGGCCACTCTGGTATGATGCTTCCCAGATAGTATCTTTTTCTTTAAAATCCACCTTTTGATTGTCCTTGGTTTTGGTTGACCGATTTAGACTATTAGAAGAGGTGTCACGTAGAATGATTAGGGGATTTGGGGCCTACATAAACACCTCATTATGTTGCCTATTTGTGGGACAAAGTGGGTGTTGAATCTTTGAGGTAATGTAGCTTTTATCATGAATCAAAAAAATAAAATTGTAGCTACTATCATGACCAAGCAATTACTTTTTGCTCACTCATTTTGATGGTCTTCATCATTTTGCTCCCAATTTTTGTTTGTTTTACATTAAAGTTGGGATCGGCCAAGTCCTCGTCCAGCAAAGCCCATCATGAGAGAAGCCATTTGCAGTACTCACTACTTAGTGTACTTTTGGTTTTTCTAATTGTTCTAAGTAGCCTGAGTGTGAGGGAGGATATTTAAATTCCCAATCTAGAACTAGTGTCACGACCAAAAAAGAAAAAAGAACTAGTGTCGACCAAATAAAAAAACAAATAGTGTTGACCAGAAAAACAAATCTTGAACTAAAACTACAGCGATTTCAACCAAGTTGGGATTGGCCCAGGTAGCCCAGCACAACCGCAAGAGTGGTTCACTTTTGGGTTATCAAATTGTTAGCCCATAAAAACTCTTATTGTGGGATGAATGATTTTAACGAAGGAATGTATTTTTTTGAAAGAATTTAAAATTTCTTATAATAAAATGTTTTGTTTGAATGTTTAAGAGAGGTATTTTAGAAATTTCAGAATATTTTAATAGGGTATTTCACTACTCAGAATTAAGAATTTAAAATCTCACCTAAGTAGGTGAAATTTCTAACTTCCTTTTTTCTCTGCACTGTGCCTCTTCACTTCTCATCATCGACCCCCACTCTTCCTTCATCTTTCTTTCTATCTGCCATGCCTCCACACCATGCGTTGACTAGAACCTCCATCAATGGTGACATTGCTGGCGGCAGAAAGATCACCGACACCATGGAGCACAACGAGATTAGTGTCTTGTTTGTTTTTCTGTTGGTGGTTTCGTAGCGAAATATTGTGCTCTGATCAGTTCCCGGCTGCATGATCTCGCCAAAGAGTCTTTTTTAGTGACGTATTGGCTTTTTCGCTTGGCAAGAATAGATCCCATGTCACGATTGTTAAGCAACTCGATTACGAGATCCAACTCATTGAGTAACCTGATTCTGTTGGTGGTTTTAAGCCCTAGGAGTTGAGGAGAACCTCTGTTATGGTTGTTTTCTTTGGTTGATGAGTCATACCAGTGCTTGTGGATTGAGAAAATGGAAGACTTTCTTCATGGCTGGACTTGGATGATGATGTTGGTTTTCTTTTCTAGTTGAATGAAGAAGTAGCAAGAGCATCTACAGGGAGAAATTTGTAATTTCACAAAATTATCCAAACTAAAAATTTTGAAAATGCAAAGACAATTGAATTGATGCAATTCAATTGCTCAGGGTTTTAAATTCTGCTAAATTTTAAATGTACCATCCAAACACAATCTTAGGTAATTTTTTAATAAGAGATTTGTTTTATTCTATACTAGTTAATATGTGTTACATAAGTTATAACATTAAAAATATAATTAAAATAAAAATAATGATGATTTATAAAATTAATGTTGCACATATTGAATGGTATATAACAAGAGAAATTTTTTATTATAAGAGCACTTAAGAATTTCCTATTAGCCTAGGTGTAAAAGGCTAAATTTGAAGTCTTTCCTTTTCTAATGGGCCAATAAAATTGTAGTCTAACAAGTTTCTAAGAAGGTTTAATTCGTTTTGTAACGATCCAAGCATTTCACTTGAAATGCTTATATTCGATTGTTGGATATGTATATAATAAGCCATTGTGGCATATTCTAACAAGGGGTTGGCGGCATCGATAAAAAAATTGCCTTTTTGGGAAATAACAAAGATTCATGTTCATTATATGTCACTTGTGGAGAGGACTTAACTATATCGTTCCGTATCCAAAATGATTAATTTTACATCGAAAATGTTAAAGATATTATGAGAAACCAAAAATAAATAAATAAAAGCAATTGTGGCATATGCTCTTATTTTGGAATGGTCCTTCTCCTCTCCTAACTCAAAAAAAAATGCAATTGAGATTGAAAAAAATATATATATATATATATAGAGAGAGAGAACATATCTGGTGAGAAAAATATTTATATGTCACTTGTGAGAGAGGTTAATCTTAATTATTAAATCTTAATTTTAATGAAAATGTTAAAGATTTATGAAACATAAATACATGTAAATAACATTTTTAAGTGGTCATATGACTCTTAAATAATTTTTCCTTTTGATCATCTAATGTATTGAAAAAAGTATAGTTAAGATTTACTTATCTATCTTTTACATAAAAAATTTTCTCACTAAATATGTCCTATATATATATATACCAAAATGACAAGATCACGACATAACTCAACAACAGCAAATAAAATACGCATTTCAAGAAAAGAGTAAATCAGAAATATGGATTAAAATGTATTTATATTGAAAGTAATGAAGTTACAATAGATATTGATACAAAATTTACAAAGTGTTGTGCTGATCACAAATGTATTCCAAATGCTACAGAAGGAAGACAATTTTACAATAGCAGGATGCCTTCAATACAAGGTGTTTTCAAAGAAAGTTATAATAAGCTGTAAGATTTTGTGGTGCCTGATGAACTACTGAAGCTTCCCTTTTATAGAGGAGATTCTTCGGATTTCAATTTTGTTGAAGTCCGCATTATTGATCTGCAATGATGAAGCCGGATTTCAAAACTTTGAAGTTTACAATTATTATCTTCTTTAAGCTGGTGGAAGACAAAGCATGTTGTACTTTGCTTTACTTTAATGACGAGCAATCATGTTGTCTTTGGTGGGTCCATAATCACATTATAAGGAATCTTACTATGTGTGGGTCATAATGGGTCCCTTCCATGTCTGAAAGATCAACTCCATAGCAATCATCTTCGTTGAGGAGATCATTGATATCACTTTCGTCACTTGGTAGAGAAGGAGTGGATCTTGATGTGGACATGGATGTTTTGATCTTTCTGAGTAGTTCCTGCTTAGATGAGGAACTGGCCAATTCTTGAATAAGCTTTTGCTTAAGCTCTTCGAATTCTGAAGCCTTCTTATGATTTTTCTTAACATGGTTGGGTTTGATTCACACCACCGATTAATGGTTACAATGTCAACCAACCTCATGTTGAAACTCGGCCACCATTTCACATTAAATTCTCTAGCGATCCATGTGGGATGTTGAATTTGAAATTTATGATAAAAATTATAATCTCAAGTGTTGATCCATGTTATACAAATTGTGCATAAAATTGAAGTAATCTTGACACTTACGAAAATCCATCCTTTCTCTGAACAGATCATATGATGCCTTTACTGATTGAGGAAGTATACCAATACATGGTCCTGTGACACAAAGCCAATCTACTAACCATGATGGAAATACCTTCAAACCTTTCTGGAAAAAAAAAAAGCCATGAATGGGAGTATGGCCTGATATACATAAATTTATACCAAACTTACTGATAATCCTAGTAAATATATGTTTGAGGATCAAATTTTATGGAAAATGCTTTTGGTGTGTGAAGCGATTGATTCTAGTCTTTAGGACTAAGAACTTTGAGGATCTTAACTTTTGAAAAATCAATATAATCAAGGTTGTCCAAACTATAATGATGTTCAAGTTCTATAGATTTTGAATCTAACAGAATTAATTCAAAAAATGTTCTATCTTTTTTGAGAGAGTCATAAGGAACAAAATGTCAATCTTTTGGAAAATCCTGTTGAAAAATTTCCCTAAGAGTTTCTCTTGGGGAAAAGAATTCTGGTTCTAAGGTAAATAGGGATTCCATTATGTTTTTCTTCATATATCTACACTCTTCTGTTGTAGGAGTGTTACGCAGTAATGGAGAGAATTGTTTGGATTTTTGAGCTGGTTTTGTAGGGGTTCTTACCAAGTTTTGTTGATAACAGAGAGTAGAAAATCTGTTTTGATCAATAGTTTGCTGAAATGATGGTCTTATTTACTGTAGAGGAGTTGGAGAAAGAGCCATGATAGATGATCTTGAAGGGATGGATGACCCAAGTTTTTGGGTCGATGACCCAATGTTGATCTTAATATTGATCCTTTCATAATGATTGAGGGTAATCTTTTTACCCTTTGATTTAGGCATTGATCTTGATGATGAGCTAGGGTTCATTTTTTCCCTGCAGAAATTCTCTGGTTAGAAAATTGGGAAGATGATTATCTTTTCCTTTAATATGTTGAACATCAAATGCAAAACGGGATAATAAAGTTTGTCATCTAGTAAATATTTGTTTTGAAACCAAATTCTTAACATCTTTTTGAATTGCTGCTTTGTAATTAGTTTTGAGTAAAAACTTTTTGTTGAATAAATCATCTTGAAATTTTGTGATACATAGCACTATAGATAAAATTTTATTTTTAACAGTACTATACTTCTAGTGCCATATGCTTAAATGATACCTTACCACTTGTTCCTTTGATGAATCTGGAAGACTCTGCTTAAGTACTCCCCTATACCCCAAATCAGAGGCATTTGTTTCGACTATTAAGGAGGCATTTGGATCTGGAAGTCCTAAACAAGGAATGCTTTTAACGATATTCTTAACCTGTTGAATTGCACTAGTCATAGTTGAATCCCAGGGTGGAGGATCTTTTCTTAATCGCTTGAACAAGGGTGTGCATATTATCCTAATGTTAGGAATAAAATTTACGACATAATTAACACATCCTAAAAACCGCTGAAGTGTGTTCTTATCTTTGATTACATCTGGAAATTTATCTACAAATTCTATTGATGTTTCTATTGGAACAATTGTTCCCTGATAAATCTCAAATCCTAAAAATCGTGTTTTTGTTTGGAATAGTTTCATTTTTTTAGCAGAGATAACTAGCCCATTATCTTTTGTGAGGTTTAAAAATTTATTTAAATGATCAAAATGTTGATCAATTGAATTAGAGAACACTAGTACATCGTCTAGATATACTATAGTGAATTTTGTATAGGGATTCAAAATATTGTTCATTATATTTTGAAATTCACTTGGTGCATTCTTTAATCCTTGTGGCATTACATTTTTTTTTTGTAGTTCATTTTGGTCATTATGAATGGAATGTAACGTTAGACAAAAGAATTATCAAACACTGGATTTCTCTCACTAGTGCATCTATTGGGAATGTGGTAAGCTATTTACCAATTCGTCAGTTACTATACATATTTTGTATTGATTATAATGACATATTTTATATCTGTTTTTTAATCGAACATTCGGAGCATTGGTTCAGTTCGACTATTGATGCTACCGCTCGAAAATCTATTACGCAGATCCTACATTCATTGCAGGAGCAGTTCAGACAACATGAGAAATGTCCACCTCCTCGGGATGTCGAAGTCATGTCTGAGTGCTCGCTAACTCTGTCCTCCTTTTATGTCGCGCCTCCTATTCATTGGACTCCTTAGGTGACCTTGAAATGTCATCTGTTTCTAGAGCTAGACGAAGTTGTTCCATTGTAATGTGAACTGCTCTTGCAATGAATGTAGGATTTGTGCAGCAGATTTTCGAGCGGCAATGTGGTAATGTCGTCAGTAGTCGAACTAAACCAATGATCTACAATGTCCGTCTAAAAAATAGATATAAAATATGTCATTATAATCAATATAAATATGTATAGTAATTGATGAATTAGTAAGGAGCTTATCGTATTCCCAATAGATGCACTGGTAGGAGAAATCCAACATTTGGTAATTCTTTTGTCTAACGTAATATTTTTTAATGATTTTTTATCGACGTAGGATGCGCCGAATGTGTTGGCGTATCTACATTAATTAAGCCAACACGTTTGGCGTATCCAAGTTGATTACACCAACATGTTTGGCGTAATCAACGTGGATACGCCAAATATGTTAGCGTAACCATGTAGATTACGCTAAACGTGTTGGCATAATCAACGTGGATATGCCAACACATTTGACGTATCCTAAAAATTATTAAAAAATGTCATGTTAGATAAAAGGGTGACAGTTTGATATATAGTTTCAAAAGAATGATATTTTGATAAATAATTTTAAAAAAGTGATATTTTGATAAATAATTTTTTCCACCAATGGCAGTATGTTAAAAAAGCCTATTTGACAACCATGAAGTTGCCCATACTGTATGAAATTACCACTCCTACACCAAAATTATTCAACTCAGCGAACAAGCCTGTACATTAATTAATTTTGTAGACACTAGACCCAGGGTCTATCCATGAAGTTGGAAGCGGTTGGCATGGCGAGAAAGAAGGATCCTCACTTCTAGCATCCTAGTGGTTGTTAGCTCTGCAGCACTACATTGGTAGAGGATGACAATGGTAGGGAGCTGTGCGATTCAGATGGTTGATGCTGAAGTGACTATGGGTTTTCTATCTAGGTTAGCGATAATGGAATTTTGAATAGATGATGAGTTCTATGGGGTTGAGTGCAATTGTAGGAGTTGAAGATTTGTTTGTGTTTCTAGGTTATAGCTATTCTGTAATTTTTGTGTGATGGTCCATTTGTGATGAGAACAAAGGTGATGAGGCATGATGGTTCATGAAGAGGCTAAGAGAGTATAATGTGTGCCTTTAGAGGATGTGTAAGAGTGAAAAAAAGTGAGTGCTTGATGCATTCATGTATTATGAGTGTAATTTGAGGCTAAAAAAAAATGAGTGCTTGATGGCTATGCGTGTATAAGTGTGCATATATGGTGATGAATGCATGAACATATAAGAGTGAAGGAAGGTGCTAGTTGGCAAAATTCTAGAAGGGAAATTATTTATTTTATTTTTGGTTTTATCAATTTTTTTTTCTTTTGGTCAATTTCTTTTTTGAAAGTTTTATATTAACAGAGACAAAATATAGTGTTTAAAACAGAAAGCCCAGTGCAACTGGAGTACGCCCGGTTGAGATCGTCGTTATTCCCAAATTCCACTACTTGGACATGTTTGTGGAAATAGGTTTGCCCCAATGATTTAATATGTTAAGTTTTGATGATGACAAATACAAGACAAAAAAAATGATGCTTATGCTTTATAGTTGTGCTTAATAAATGATAAATGCATCACAAAAGAATGTTGATCATATTACATAGATGTGTTTAATGAGATATATGTAATATTCATCATATAATATATCCAATAATATTTTATATGAGTTATAAATGAATTAATATTGGATATGTCTATGAAAGTCTTGTATGCATGTTAGACTAACTAGAGTTATACATTTATGAATCATGCATATGAAGATATTGAGTTATGAATTTAGACTAACTATGTTTGGTTAAGTGAGCAATACTTTGTAGGATAGTCCAAGTACTAAGAGTAAGCATTGCAACAAGAAAGCAAAAGATCACAACTATGCTCAACTCAAGGAGAATGAAAATGAAAAGATGTTCCAGGCATTTGAAAGTTTTGAAGAGAAGATTTTCTTTGGAAGCTTGGATTACATCAAGAAGTGATGGTGGTAAAAGATCTAGTCCAACATCTTCAAGCTTAGCTTATAGGACTTAGATCTTGTGTAAAGGTAAAAATGAATCACACTAAGCTCAAACAAGTTTTAAACATATTTATAAGTGTTTCTAAAATGTTTAAATGCCCAACAAACTATTTTTGGAAAGCTAGTCTTGGTGGTATTTCAAATCTATGAAAAATAGTCAAGTTTGTGTTTTACAAAACTGATATATACTTACTCTTTTGATCATAACTTTTAAAATATCTTGAGTTTTACTTTGAAACTTATCTCATTTGAAAATAGACTCAAAGATCTTTCCAATGATTGGTCATTTGCTTTAAATGGATAAGAAACGAAAAAGTTATGACCAATTAAAGTTTGAGTTTTGAAAATATGACCTTTGGTTATTATTTTGATCATATCTTTCAAAATACTTTGAGTTTTGTTCTGAAACTTCTTTCATATGAAAATAGACTCAAAGAGCTTTCCAATGAGTGGTCATTTGCTTTAATTGGATAAGAAATGAAGAAGTTATGACCTTTTAAAGTCGATTTTGAAAACCAGAAATGGTGTAATCGATTACACAAGTCATGTAATCGATTACAACGTTGACAGAAGCCGTGTAATCGATTACACAGAGTATGTAATCGATTACAAAGTGCCCAGAAAGCTTGTAATCGATTACATGAAGCTTGTAATCGATTACAAGCTTCATGTAATCGATTACAAAGCTTCATGTAATCGATTACAAAGTGCCCAGAAAGCTTGTAATCGACATTACATGAAGCTTGTAATCGATTACAAAGTACCTGTGAACGTTTCTAACGGTTATAAACGGCTAGTTTTCATAGAAAATCATTTCTAAACCCCTCCAACGGCTCTAAAACTCATTGGGCTATAAATAAAAGTGTTTGGGCATCAAAAACAAGTTGGAGAACATTCTGAAAATTACCCTTGAACATTGAAAACGAAATTCATCATCTTTTTCTCCAAATCTTTGTTTTGAGCTAAGTGTAAATCCTTGATACCCAAGAGCTTCAACTTGTATTATCCACTCTTGAGAGAGTTTTCTATCATCTATACTTTATTCTTCAAGTTGTATATCTACTCTTCAAGAGAGTTTATATTCTTTCTATTCACCTTGAAATCATTGTAAGAGGGTGAGGTATCCCTCAAAAGAGAAAAGGGTGAGGTATCCCTTATAGTGAGACTCAAACACAAAAGGGTGAGGTATCCCAAAGGTGTTGTGAGTGCTCTTCATTGTAAAGGTTATCAAGCACCTGTGAAGCTTGAAGAATTGGAGGCTCTAGCACAAGGGTGAGGTATCCCAAGGTGTGAGGAGTGCTCTTGTATGTACAAAGGTTTTCCTAGCACCCGTGAAGTCTAGGAGATAGTGAAGAAAATCTCAAGTTAAGCTTGGGGACTGGATGTAGGCCACAAGTGGTTGGTGGCTGAACCAGGATAAATTCTTGAGTTTGATTCTCTCTTCCCTACACTCTTTAAATTCAAGATTTGGTAACTTTTAAATCTTCAAGTTAATAAGTTAAGAAAAGATATGCTGTGATATATGTTTATCTATTACATATCTTGATGTTTTGATTGTTACAACTTGATATCTCGCTTATTCACTTAGTTCATCATATATCTCAAGTTATATTTAAGTAATCTTTAATAGTTGTATATTTATTAGACTTATTCCGCTGCATTTATTAATTGAATTATTTAAAATGCATAATTTGTCAAAGTTGCATTAAGACTAGTCATCACCCAATTCACCCCCCTCTTGGGTAATGGTTGCCATGGCTAACAAGTGGTATCGAGCTTTAGTGTCTAAGCTAAAAAGTTTAACAAATGACTTGGAGTTAAAGATCTTTGTTTGTTTGGCAACCATTACAAGCTTTTCAAAATGAATGGTTTTGAAATTTATAAACCACCATTCTTTGATGGTGCGAATTTCATTTATTGGAAAGCTAGAATGGAAATTTATATGCAATCTATTGATATTGATTTGTGGGATATTATGCTTGATGGATTTACATGCAAATCAAAACAAACTTGGAATGACTATGATAAGAAATGTTTTTCATTGAACATTAGAGCAATGCAAATGTTGAGAAGTGGTTTAAATGATGATGCTTATGCTAAAATTAAGAATTGCTCTAGTGCTAAAGATATATGGGATGCTCTTGATTCTATCTATCTTGCTAATAATAATTTTGTGCATAAAGTTGTATATAGAGAGCAAGAAGAGGAAAAGTCATTAAAAGAATCTTCTTGTGCAAATTATTCTCAAAATGATGCTCAATTTGAAGAGGTGGCAAAGCAAGACAACAATGAGGAAGATGATGATTTCCTTAAGAAGTCAAGTATGTTAGGAATGGAGACTACTTTATATATGGCCAAAAAGGACTTTGAGGTAAATAATGCTAAACTAGATTATAGTCCTTCCTATGATGAGTTACAATGTGTATATGATGAATTATATGATGATTTGTTGAATTTAGAAAATAAAAATTTATCTTGTTTGGAAAACATTTTCTTCATTGAAAATGAAATTGATATCAAGAAACCTCAAAGAAATGAAGTTACCTTAGGACAGCCCCGCGGAAGGCCCCATGAAAAATAAATATGCTTTTCTTGATGAGGAAATGCCTTTAAAATGTGAAACCTCAACTTCTTGTGAAAAATGCATTAATTTAGAAAATCAAGTTGAGAACTTATATTATGAATTTGCCAAAGCTAATGATTCTATTTACTTACAATCCATGTGTATTAATAAGAATGCAATTGATGCTATTTCACATGAAAATTCACGTAAGGCTTGTGGCAAAAATGACATAGAATATAAAAATAACAAAAGGCTTATGTTTTCCAAAAATGATCTTCAAAGGACCAAGTCATCATTAAATTCACTTGTTTATAATTTTTGTGGTAATCTAGGACATATTTCTCATTTGTGCAATTATAGAAGAAATTCTTATATGAGAAATAACATGGTTTGGGTTCCTAAAAATCATAAAGGCTCTAGTATTAACATTCAAGGACCCAAGATGAAGTGGGTACCAAAATGTCCTCCTAGCATTTCAATTATTCAGAAAACTTCTCAAAAGGATGGACAAATTGGTCAAGTGAAGAAGGAATCATTAAGGGGAATGCTTCCAAAATCCAATGGTAGAAGTTTTGATCAAAGAAGGAAGATGACTCCAACCAAAGCTTCTCAAGTACGAAATGTGGAACTTGCAAAGTTCAAAACATCAAAAGAGAAGCAATGGGTAAAGAAAAGAGTTTCCTTGATCAATAAGGCCAAGGTATCAAGAGTTTCTACCTCTTATGCACATTCACTTGTAAAGTCAATGAATTTGAGGTATATTTCTTGTAGGCCTTAAGTGATTAATTGAATCATGTGTACTTGATAAAATTTGAATATTATATATAGCACATGATTATATTCTTGTTACACCATTTACTCACTACCTTGCATATTTCTTGATAATAGGGTATTCTATGACTATGGATATTTTCTATACTTTAAATTTTCTATACATCTCTACATGTGATAATATGCTAGATAAGTTCACTTCTTGTTTGAAATAGCACATTTGATAAAAATATCTTAGAACTTAGCATATTGGATAAAATATAACTCTTGCTAAAAATCATAACTCTTGCTGCATAAAGTTACAATTTTCTGCATAATTTATAGTTTTTGTATAAACATGAGTTTTGGATCAAGAACTGGTCGGGCTTTTTAAGCTTATATGATGTTTGGAATTGTTTTGGAAAGTTTTGGAATTAATTTGAAAGCTTTAAGTTCGACCTTTCATCTGTTTGAAGTGCAAAATAGCTGAATTCAAGAAGCTTGTAATCGATTACAAGACCTCTCAGAATCGATTACGAGGCTCGCCAAGCATTCCAAGCAAAGTCGAGAAGCGTGTAATCGATTACATATACTATGTAATCGATTACAACGCCTCTCAACTCGTGTAATCGATTACACCAAACATGTAATCGATTACATGGATTCCGTAGGGCTAATCGGTAATCGATTACACACCATGGTAATCAATTACACAAGCTTTAAAAATGGTTTTAAGTGTCTTTGGAATGACCATTTTCACTTAAAATTGTCTGTATATCATGAATGTATGCATATTATTGGCTATGAGCTTAATGGTAATTGATTGTTTACATTTGCTATGCTCAAATTACATACTATAAAAAATTTGATATCTATAAAAGCATAATGGATTAATGATCAATGACTAACCCCTATGGATCCAAAATTGGTGGATACCAAAGAAATTACTTTAAATTATGTTGTAGGGTGACCATTAGCTCAAGCATGCAAATGAAGTGAAAAACAACCATGCTACTTGAGGTTGGGAAAACTTAAAATGGTCTAAGTTCTCCAAAAATGATGAAAAACATAAAATGAAAGACATGGAGAACCACAACATTCTCAAGGGGCCTTGAGGCATAGAAGTTGGAGTCACCTACAAAAACTCAAATAGTACACTTTTGGTGATATCAATCTCTTATCCTTACTTATACTTTAAATTGTATATCATGTGATAGTTGGATAAGTGAAGATTTGTTTTTATGCCTTATCATGCCTTAAGTTGTGCTTTTCTAGCACTATATTTTAAAAATATTTTTATATATGCTAACATGTTAGATATGCACACATTTTGCTTGGAATGACATGTTATGGCAATATCTTTATTCTTGAGCTTGTGACCATTTCTCTTCGCTCAAATATGTAAATTCACTTGCTCATAAGTAGTTCTAATCCTTTCTCTTTGATGCTCAATTTGCTTATATGCTTACTTAGAGATTGGATAGTTAAAAGTTATTTGTCTTCTTATTTGAAATTGCTTGATATGTTCATATTTTAAAAACAAGAAGTAAATGATTCTTTTTTTTTTCCTTGAACTTATCTTTGAACTTCAATATTTTTTTTAATGAAGTATATCTTGAAATGAATCATAATGATTTCAAAAGTTATAGTTCCACGGTTTTCTAATTCTTTCACTACAATAAGAGACTTATTGTTCTTGATTGGCATGTGTATATACTAAAATTCCTTACTTGATATTACATGCCTTACATGATCATTATTGTTCTTGATTGGCATGTGTACATACTAAAATTCCTTACTTGATATTACATGCCTTACATGATCATTGTTTGCCCCAAAATGCTTATATAAGTTTTGATGTTGATCATGTGTTTCTTGATAAACTTGAATCTTGCCTTGAAAATGCTTAAACTATGCTTTTGGATTCAAGTGCATATATCATTCTTTTGTTCTCTTTAGAGCTAACAATTCATGGTTGATAATGTGGTACATGTTTTACATTTTATATCAACCTAAATTATGTTTGTAAATAAGTTTAAATGATATTTGATGCTAACCTTTTTTTTAGAACTTTTGAAATATAGTCATCAAATATTGAAATGTCAAGCATATGTGGATAATGAGAAATGTTGAAGGAAGAGGAACATGAGGAGACTTTCTTCAAGTGCAATGGAATGAAATACTCAATGGAAGAAAGTACAAGGACCTATAAATGAAGAACATTCTAAAGGAGCATCACTTTCTATCTAACCCAATAAGTATCTCTATCCCTAAACTATTGTGGTATTCTATATGCTATGAATTATATGATACTTGTTGATAAATTAATCTTAAAAGATTATATGTTTTCCTTACATAAGAAGTATGCTTAGCATTGACAAAGTGCCTAATTGTACATTAAATTACTAGTTTTGTCACTGCATATAGGGTGGATGATATTAATTCTATATATGTTTTAATCTCTATAGCATATTTCATCAAGGTCAATGTTTGATATATATATGATTCTCTTGATCTATGGTTCTTAGTGGTATAAACTTATGAGAATCATGCTCTTGTTTTGAAAAGAATTTCTAGTTTGATTAATATTCCTTTTAAAAAGAAGCTTTTCAAGTTCCATATCCTTGAGAATCTTTTGAACTTGTCTTAAGATTTAAAAAGTATTATCATCTCCTAATTGTCTTGAAAATTTAGAAATCATTCAATTTGTGCTATAAATGTAGTACTCTCTACATTGCTTTGAAATGTCTATTAAATTTTGAGAGAGTATTTAAAAAGTTTTCTAAATAAATTTTTTGAAATGATCTATAGAGATCAATCTTCATACTTCAAAAGATAAGCCTTGTTTAAAAAAAATATATATATATTTTATCTTTTCAAGGCTCTTGTTTAATGTGAAAAAGAGGATATGTACTTTCAAATACTCTTTTGACTTAGATTTGATCACTCTCAAGAAATATGTGATTTCAATATAAAACCCTTCTACCTTTCTAAAATTCTTTTGAAAATACAATGTGCTCTTGTAAAATTCTTTTTGAAAGGGGGAGAATTTTTTTTTAAAAATGATTTGTGATTGATGGATTAAGAATATATATCTTTGCCTTGCTTTTCTTTATTGTAATATGCTTACATAGTCTTGGCATGCATGTTTTCCTTTATCTATCTTGTGCTTCAATAAGGGGGAGCTTATCTTACTTATCTTACATATTTTTCATGTTCTTGTTGACTATAAATATATGCATGACTATGTTAAGCTTTTATGTTTTATATCTTGATAATATGCATATTGTGAGGGGGAGCCTAGCTCTTAGATTATTGCTTATATCTCTTGGCTTACATCCTTACTTGACATGAAGTGTTTTATTATTAATACTATCAACATGTCAATAAAAATAATCTCTTATTCTCTTTCCCTCTGTCAATGAAAGAATGTAAACATTCTTAAATTTTATATTTTTTGATTCTTTCATTGAGAAATGCTTCATAAGTGATAAGTTGTATGATTTTTCATTTGAAGATCTTAATTTCATGATCTTACATGGATATTTTGTAACTCTTAACAAGCAATATCAAGTGGTACTTATTTATCATGTGATATGCAATATATTATATGCTAGATATAATTTCTTAAGCTTATTGTTATCATATGTTAAATGTTGATGTACTAAAATGTAACAAGCTTTACATGAATAATCATTTCATATCTTAAAAGCATGCTTGTTTCATCTATCTATTCTTAAATCCTAATGTAGAATCAACTAAGGGGAGACAGTTTTTAATTTGAATAACTTAAAGAAGTTTTTGGTTTTCCTACCCTTTTTGACAAAGATGAGTTTTATCTATAAGGGGAGAGAAAATTATTATCTTTCCTTCCTAAGCCTTTTTGTTGATGTCAAATAGGGGGAGAGAAAATTGGAAAGAAAAATATGTTCTTGTGCTTAATTATTTGATATGCTTACATGAATATCTATTCTTCTATATTGCTCAACACATTTTTCTTTAGTGATTTATCATCATCAAAAAGGGGGAGATTGTGGAAATAGGTTTGCCCCAATGATTTAATATGTTAAGTTTTGATGATGACAAATACAAGACAAAAAAAATGATGCTTATGCTTTATAGTTGTGCTTAATAAATGATAAATGCATCACAAAAGAATGTTGATCATATTACATAGATGTGCTTAATGAGATATATGTAACATTCATCATATAATATATCCAATAATATTTTATATGAGTTATAAATGAATTAATATTGGATAATGGCAATAGTAAATATGTTTATGAAAGTCTTGTATGCATGTTAGACTAACTAGAGTTATACATTTATGAATCATGCATATGAAGATATTGAGTTATGAATTTAGACTAACTATGTTTGGTTAAGTGAGTAATACCAGGATAAGTCCAAGTACTAAGAGTAAGCATTGCAACAAGAAAGCAAAAGATCACAACTATGCTCAACTCAAGGAGAATGAAAATGAAAAGATGTTCCAGGCATTTGAAAGTTTTGAAGAGAAGATTTTCTTTGGAAGCTTGGATTACATCAAGAAGGGATGGTGGTAAAAGATCTAGTCCAACATCTTCAAGCTTAGCTTATAGGACTTAGATCTTGTGTAAAGGTAAAAATGAATCACACTAAGCTCAAACAAGTTTTAAACATATTTATAAGTGTTTCTAAAATGTTTAAATGCCCAACAAACTATTTTTGGAAAGCTAGTCTTGGTGGTATTTCAAATCTATGAAAAATAGTCAAGTTTGTGTTTTATAAAACTGTACATTATACTATAGTGAATTTTGTATAGGGATTCATATATACTTACTCTTTTGATCATAACTTTTAAAATACCTTGAGTTTTACTTTGAAACTTATCTCATTTGAAAATAGACTCAAAGATCTTTCCAATGACTGGTCATTTGCTTTAAATGGATAAGAAACGAAAAAGTTATGACCAATTAAAGTTTGAGTTTTGAAAATATGACCTTTGGTTATTATTTTGATCATATCTTTCAAAATACTTTGAGTTTTGTTCTGAAACTTCTTTCATATGAAAATAGACTCAAAGAGCTTTCCAATGAGTGGTCATTTGCTTTAATTGGATAAGAAATGAAGAAGTTATGACCTTTTAAAGTCGGTTTTGAAAACCAGAAATGGTGTAATCAATTACACAAGTCATGTAATCGATTACAACGTTGATAGAAGTCGTGTAATCGATTATACAGAGTATGTAATCGATTACAAAGTGCCCAAAGCTTGTAATCGATTACATGAAGCTTGTAATCGATTACAAAGTGCCCAAAAAGCATGTAATCGATTACACAAAGTATGTAATCGATTACATAAGTGCCAGAAAGCTTGTAATCGATTACATGAAGCTTGTAATCGATTACAAAGTACCCAGGAACGTTTCTAACGGCTATAAACGGCTAGTTTTCATAGAAAATCATTTCTAAACCCCTCCAACGGCTCTAAAACTCATTGGGCTATAAATAAAAGTGTTTGGGCATCAAAAACAAGTTGGAGAACATTCTGAAAATTACCCTTGAACATTGAAAACGAAATTCATCATCTTTTTCTCCAAATCTTTGTTTTGAGCTAAGTGTGTAAATCCTTGATACCCAAGAGCTTCAACTTGTATTATCCACTCTTGAGAGAGTTTTCTATCATCTATACTTTGTTCTTCAAGTTGTATATCTACTCTTCAAGAGAGTTTATATTCTTTCTATTCACCTTGAAATCATTGTAAGAGGGTGAGGTATCCCTCAAAAGAGAAAAGGGTGAGGTATCCCTTATAGTGAGACTCAAACACAAAAGGGTGAGGTATCCCAAAGGTGTTGTGAGTGCTCTTCATTGTAAAGGTTATCAAGCACCTGTGAAGCTTGAAGAATTGGAGGCTCTAGCACAAGGGTGAGGTATCCCAAGGTGCGAGGAATGCTCTTGTATGTACAAAGGTTTTCCTAGCACCCGTGAAGTCTAGGAGATAGTGAAGAAAATCTCAAGTTAAGCTTGGGGACTGGATGTAGGCCACAAGTGGTTGGTGGCTGAACCAGGATAAATTCTTGAGTTTGATTCTCTCTTCCCTACACTCTTTAAATTCGTATTTGGTGATATATGTTTATCTATTGCATATCTTGATGTTTTGATTGTTACAACTTGATATCTCGCTTATTCACTTAGTTCATCATATATCTCAAGTTATATTTAAGTAATCTTCAATAGTTGTATATTTATTAGACTTATTCCGCTTTGCATTTATTAATTGAATTATTTAAAATGCATAATTTGTCAAAGTTGCATTAAGACTAGTCATCACCCAATCCACCCCCCCTCTTGGGTAATGGTTGCCATGGCTAACAATGTTTTGTGTTGTTTTTCTATTTTTGCCATATCTTTAATGTTATTTTATTATTTTTCTATTTTAATTTAGACCCCTAATTTGGGTTGGCTGCAAGTTAATCTCCCAAGCAGGTGACGCTCTGATTTCGACTTCTCTTTAAGCTTTGTCCATGTTCACAGTAGCCCAATACTTGTCAACAGAAGTCAAAAGACCAATGAAAGATATTTCATCCTCTACTTGAGGGGGTGTTTGGGGATTGCTTTATATCAGTAGAGAGCTTCACGTCGGTCATCTATGGTAGACCACTAGTTGGAGACAAGATGAGGATAATTACAAAGACATTTTGACAATCAAGTGAGTCTCAGACCAAAATAGAGATAAGAATGTAAGCAGAGAAAGTAAACATACCTGAATTATCTCATAGTGAGTGTTTATATAGGGTGTGAGGACCCTACAACCTTAGGTAGTAAGTCATGTGTAGACTATTAGACTTGAGCTTAACAAGACATATCAGACTACAACCTTCCAGCTCGATAGTCGTTGAGCCATGCATATCAAATGTCAAGGTATATAAGCGGCAATATCCAATTAACATTTAGTAATTAATAATTTAATCACACATTTATCATCGTATGAGTGTATGAGTGTGCACGTATGTTGATGGATGCATGAGAATGTATAAGAGTGACGGAAGGTGCTAATTGGCAAAGCTCTAGAAGGTGAAATTATTTATTTATTTTTTGTTTTATCGATATTTTTTGGTAATCTTTTATGAAAGTTTAATATTGATGGGGACAAAATACAGAAGAATACTTGGTTACACACAATTGTACCACATCATCCTTACACACATTCACAAAAAATTAGAGAGAGAAAGAGAAAATAAGTTCCTTTAAACCCACTCATCTTAAAAAATTATTCTCTCTCTCTAATTTTTTGTAAGTGTATGTAAAGATGACGTGATACAATTGTGTGTAATCAAGAATTTTTTCAAAATACAATGTTCACAAACGAAAAGCTCTTTCCGAGCTCCACACCATGGTAACCAGAGTGCACCAGGTGCAATCAGAATACGCCCGATTAAGATAATTTTCAAGCCCGAATTGCACTACTTAGACTTGTTTTTGGCAGTTTTCTATTTTCTCCATATTCATCAAGTTATTTTATTATTTTATTATTTTAATTAAGACTCCTTGCCGCCACCATCTTATAGAGAAAGGCATTTATATACACAAATTAATGCTCTTTTAATTGAAATAAGGGACCGAGCTCCACACCATGGTAAAGATAGAAGAAATATATATAAAATATGGTTGTACCGTGTGAAAATATAAAAAATTTAAAAGTAATTTTTAATTTCTAATAATATTTTATTTGATTTTATTTAAAATAATTTTGTAAAAAGATAAAACTTAAAAAAAACTATAAGATATACTGGACGCGAAAATATATATAATATATATAAATATATATATATATATGATTAGACTAAAGTTGGTTATGGACTTACTAATTCATATTTTTAATATCATTTTTATAAGTTTGAAACTATTTTTTAATAAGAAAAATATTTACTACCTAATATTAATGGATTTTCTATTGTTTAAGTCATCTAAATCTTTCTCCTAAAACGTGTACAAACGTGTTCATCCAAAAAAATTAACTAGAAGGAATAGTGGTGTGAGACAAGTTTCGATGACGAACAAATAAAGATAGAAGAAATATATGAAAATAGTGGTGTGTGAAAAGATAAAATTTAAAAGCCTAATAGTGGCGTGTAAAAAGATAAAACTTAAAATCCTTTAATGGTCTCAATCGTCATGTGATTGGACATTTGGACACTAATAGATGTTAGTCATAGAAACTATTTTTTTAAAGAAAAATATTAATGGATTGTGTTTAAGTCATCTTCTAGATGTGTACAAGCGTGTTCGAGCCGTGTCTAAACTAAAAAAAAATATATAATACTCATATGTCATGTGTGTCGTACATATATTCTCATATGTCTGACAGGGATATGCCTCAAAAATAATGTGTCTGTGCTTCATAGGTTGTTATTAAACAGAAAGATATTAGATAAAACATGTAAGAATTTAAATTGAAATCTTAGATATTAACTTTTTAGAGTAGCATGATAAATTGGAATAAGATCTAAAAATATAATAGTATAAATATTATGAAATTAGAAATAAGATTTTGTTGAAATAAAATATTACATTTAATCTTTGTAATAAGGATTGAGAATATTCCTATGGGTTAAGATAAAATTTGGAAGATTGGCACAAAAGGGTGTTCAAGTGGAAAATGGGTGTTATCTTTGTGGAGCTCCAGAAGAATAGTTGCTCACTTGTTCTTTGAATGTCCTATGACAAGGAATGTTGCTCGAACTCGTGGTGTTGACCCATTGGATAACAACGACCTAGGAGCCTCTTTATCTAGCCGTATAGGAGTATAGGTACTTCAAAAGGCAATATATGTCATGTTTCAATACCAAGCTCACCAAAATGGAAGAGCTTGGTATACATTTAAACACCAATTGCGACTTGTTGAATGTTGACACCATACTTTTCTATCCCTTCCTTCACGGGGACTTGTTGACTTGAATTAGTTGGTGAGTGGTGACTGATTAACTGTTATATGTAAACATAATTTTTTTTCCTAATTTATACCATATAAACTTAATATGGTCAAAATCTTGTTTATATACATACTATTTACATAGTAATATAAATGTAATCAAACATAATATGTAAAGAATACTAATATATTCTTCAACCAAAAAATAACTATATATATATTATAAAATAATATAATATATTGTTTAATAAAAAGATTACTTGTCTCTTATAAATTAATTAAGGTTCTTAAAATAAGTACATCTAGACTTTTCTTTGTCAAATTACATTTAATTTTTTATTTTTACATTTCTCTCAATTAAATGTATCTAGACTTATGTGTTGTCTAAATACATTCCATTCTCTAAACCTTTTAAATATTTATTGGACATTTTGGTTGGTTCATTAACTATTTTTTAACTAAATTAACTCAACTCATCTAATTCATTAACTTTATTATTTATAATTGAATGGATTAGACTGGATTTAGATATGAATGAATTAGATGAATAATGGATTAATGGATTCAATTGCTACCCTTAGAATCAGTCCATGTGTCATGTGCCCTTACTTGAGGTTAGAGTTGTAATCTTCTTCTTTCTCTGTTATTTTTGTTATTCATTGGGTTTTTTTTTAAATTTCAAACACACTGTCTGCATTGATTTGTGAATTTTATTATTATTTTGAATCACTTTTTTATTTGAGTAATGCTACACAATGAAAAAAGGTTAGAATTTTGATAGAATACTTAGATGGAATAAAGTGGTAAGAACCACTCACCCATCCAAAAATTAACAAGCATGTCACATTATTTTGTCAAAAAAAAAAATTGGAAAAAATTCTCATTTTCTAGCATTTTTCTTTTTATTTCAAAAAATTGAACCACTTTATTATTTTTACACAACTTTACATCTAGTAGGGATGGTATTTTTTCAAATAAACCTTAAATTCTTATTCTAAAAAGCTAATGAATAGAACATAACATAATGTATTTATAAGCTCGTGGCGGCCAACCTTTAAATAGGAGTGCTAATTAAAATAAGAAAAGAATAAAATTACTGAGAAATATGGCAAAAATAGAAAAAGAGCCAAAATCGTAGTGAAATTTATGACCTAGAATCTCTGCAGTTGTAGCAAGTGTGCTCTGAATCTGATTGCCACAGTGAAATGCTCGAAAAGAGCTTTCCTTTGATATGACTTGGATCCCATAACTCCTACCGGATCAAAAGTTATGCTTGTTAAAAGTTATGGGTCGCACATCTTGGCTTTTGACATTTAGTTCGCTGAAAGAACTATTCCGCAACACGCTCCACACCATAGCTACGCCACAAATGTAAGTAGAAGGATGTGTAATTTGATTAGCTAAGGACATGAAATTACGAAGCTCTCATTGATTATTTTCTTTAAGAGCCAACAGATGAGAGCAAACAAAATTAAGAAGACAGCCAAGAACGTGGAGTTATAATTTCTTACTTTGTAGAGCACAATGCTTATGGTAACGCTACACCCCATTACCGCTATGGTGAAAACTTATAAAGGGATGCTTTCAGCTATAGTAATAGCAATCTCATGTGGGGTGGAGCTTGGTTTTCCCATGCAAAGTCCACTTTACTAGAAAACGACACCTTACCACTGGCAGTTGGCACCATGACAAATATGTTATTGACAATGCTAGATTTAAGCTGTGAAGGCAAGGTCTAGTTTGTCATATGGCTTTAAAATGTACACTTGCTAAAACGATTCTTAGTAAAGATGTAAAATCCTCCATTCCACGTATTACTAGAACTGAGGTCATTCTCGACTAGCCAAATCTTTTCTCTTTTTTGGGAGTCTCAAAATTTTCATGACTCCATTTTTTGGTGTAGCTAGGTGTTATATATGACTTAAGCCTATGAAGAGAGTCTAACCGAAAGAGTAATCTATTAAGTGGGAGAGTCTCATGATTTAAGTACCACATTGAGCTTGTTTATTTACTCAACGTGAGACTCATAATATCAGCTTCACATTACAGGAGCACCTGTCCCCATTTCTTATATCATTCCTCGTTCCCTCACTTAAATTCTATCAAGTGTTCTAAACTTAATTACATGTCTCATTCTCTTTTCTTTTCATTTTAATTTATTTTACACTTGTCAGAATTTAAGTGGAGGGGATAGGAAAGAAAATAAGAAATAGGGACAGATAATCTTCATCCCACATTACATTCACCTCTTTGGAAAGCTCGACAAATGTCATGACCATGAGTCTCCTTATTCTGTTGCTTTGTCTCTTCATATTCCTCTTTCTTCTTATATTTATGGACATGATCCACCCTAATAATTCTACCAAAAACATGTACTCCATTCAGATTATGCATAGCAAGATTTGTGCTTCTTTGATCTTCATCTTAACCATATGTGGTAAGTTAAAAACATAAATAGGGAGATAAATATTGATAAATTTGTGTATATATATTTCTGAACGAATGTATACAAGACGATTAATCTCTATTTATACAAGAAGACTGTTGTATACTAAATGAAAATAATAAAGTATAATTATGTATTAAATCAATTACAGTCATCCTTAAAATCAATTGTAATTAATCATAATCTTAATTATAATCAATTACACTAACATCCCCCCTCAAATTCAAGTGAGTATAGAAGAAACTAACTTGAGTTTAGAAAATAGAGTACGGAACCGTCCAAGATGATGAGCTTTGGTGAACAGATTAGCTGGTTAGTCAAGAGTGTCAATGGAGATGAGACAAAGAACACCATGAAGAATGTGTTGACAAATGAAGTGGCAGTCGATTTCAATATGCTTAGTGCACTCATGAAAAGCATTATTGTGAGCAATCTGAATGACACTATTATTATCACAGTAAAAAGTAGTGGGAGAGAAATGAGAGACACTTAAGTTTTCAAGAAGTCAACGTAGCCAAAGTATTTCAGATGTGGTGTCAACAAGTGCATGATACTTTGCTTCAGTACTGGAGCGTGTAGTTAAAGCTTGTTTCTTACTTTACCATGAAATAAGTGCATCACTAAGATAGATACAATGGTCAGTGATGGATAAGCGATCAGTGGGATCTCCACCCTAATCTGCATCAGAATAAGCTTGGAGGACCAAGAAGGAGTTGGCTGAGAAATGAAGCTCATGAAGCAGGGTTCCTTTTATATACTGAATAATATGAAGAACAACAACTTAGTGAGTAGTGAGCGGAGCTGACATAAACTGACTTACTAAATAAATAACATATGAAATGTCTAGATGAGTAACAGTAATATAAATTCAATTGTCAACAAATTGCTGATAGAGAGTAAGATTAGCAAGTATAGTACCATCCAGAGAGGTAAACCTGACATTAGGTTCTAGAGGAGTGGACTTGGTGCAACTTTCAGTGAGACCAACTCGAGAGATAAGATCCAAAGCATATTTAGCTTAAGACAAAGAAATGTGTCATCAGCAGAAGAAATGATTTTAAGACCCAGAAAGTAACTGAGAGGTTCAAGATCTTTCATCTCAAAATACTGACTCAAGAACTATTTAAGCTTAGTAATATCAATAGTATCATCACTAGTAATAATCATATTATCAACATAAAGAAGCAATATAACAGTGCCCCTATCAGTTTTGCGAGTAAAAAGAGCAAAATCATGAGCATTAGAGGAAAAGCCAAACTATTTGATAGTGTTGTTAAACTTGGCAAACCAAACTTGAGATGTTTGTTTGAGACCATATAAAGCCTTTTGAAGACAACAAACCTTATTTGGTGGACAAGTGTAACTAGGAGGTGGACACATATAAACTTTTTCTTCCAAATCACCATTAAGAAATGCATTCTTCACATTTATCTTATTTAGAGTCCATTTCTGAGTGACTACACCCCACAAGTGCCTTACCAGAAGAAAAATCAATAAGGTCTCAAGTATTATTATTCTTCAATGTCTGTAACTCTTCTTGCATAACATGCTGTCAATGAGGATTTGTAGAGGCTTCTTGATAGGACTAAGGTTCATGTAAGTGAAACATGATAGAAAAATAATGATAATCATGAAGATAGGTAGACTGAGTTCTTACCCTAGTTGGACACTTAAACAGAAGAGAGGGTGCAATGACAGGTGCAGGATCTACATCTGAAACAACATCATCAAGAGTGACTAGAACATCAGAAGTGACTGGAAGCTCACTAGCAGAACCTGCATTAGAATCACTAGGAAATAGATCAACAAATGGGTTAGTGAAAAGAGGTGTCAAAGTGGAAGGGAAGGACTTGAACTGCGAGAGTGAGGAGAACATCGTGTCTTCCTAGAAGACGACATGACGGGAGATACAGATGCATTGAAAGATTGGATCCCAACAACGACAGCCCTTATGTTTAGTGCCATAACCAAAAAAGCAATAGAGACATGCTTGGGGCTCAAGTTCAATGTACTCGTGGGGTTGAAGAAGAACAAAACAAGTACACCTAAAAACTTTAAGAAAGTTGTAATCTAGAGAAGTATGGTTGAGACGTTCAAAAGGAGATATATTACCCAGAACAAAGGAAGGAAGACAATTGATGATATAGACAACGGTGAAAGTGGCTCCCTAAGCACATTCAAGACAAGAGAAGGAGATGAGCATAGCTCAGACAGAGTCAAAGATATGACTGTGTTTTCTTTCAATATGAACATTTTACTGAGAGGTACCAGGACAAGAAAACTTAGAGAGTGTACCCTGTTTAGCAAGAAAGAAGAGAAGTTTTGAATCACGATATTCTAAAGTATTATCATGACGAAAAACTTTAATTAATTTTAAGAATTGAGTTTTGATCATAGTAGCAAAATTAATGTAAACTTGAGGAAGTTCTGAACAATTTTTCATTAAATATATCCAAGTAAAATGAGAAAAATCATCAATAAAAATATTACAAAATATCGATTACCTTCCATAGTTGGTGTGGGGGCAGACCCTCAGACATCAGAATACACAAGGTTAAAAAGAGATTTAGAAATAGATGTACTTTTACTGAAAGAAAGTGCAAGTTGTTTAGCAATTTGACAATAAGTGGAGTAAAAAGACTTATTATTAACCGAACCTAGAGCCCCTTAAGATAAGAGGGGACACAGTTTCCCTAGAGAACTATGAGCAAGACGTTGGTGCCACAGTTGAATGGAGGACAAGGTGGATGGTGCATAAAGATTTGAGGTAGGAGGAACATGAAGGTTGGTGAGCTCAAACAGCCTTCCGACTTTACATCTAATCTCTATGACTTATCCTATATGTGGATCTTGCACACGACAATTAGAAGAAGAAAATATGACTTCATAACCAAAGTCACATAGTTGACCAACAAAAGTGAGATTAGAATTTATTTTTGGAATAAGATATGCATCAGGTGAGCTAAGAGTAGGTAGAGAGACAAAACTTTTATGACTAACATTCATAAGAGATCCATTGGTTGTATATATAGAATGTGCAATGTCATTAACAGATAGCGATGAAAAAGATTGAGATGTGGACATCATATGGTTACAGCAAAAGTACCATCTAATATTACCTGGTGTGGTTAATAAAGTAGAAGAGGTATTACCAAAATTAGATAGTAGACGTTTAAGGATGGACACAAGATCATTAGTAGAAAATGAAGCCTAGAGTGTGACTGAAGAACCTAGGGATCCATTAGCAGCAATAGTAACAAGCACAGACTTAGAAGAACTAGGACGAGATTGAAACTTGTTCTAATCAGATCTTGGAGGACATGTGATACGATTCTCAATCAAGTGTCTTAGGTCTTTACAATATCTACAACATCTAGGGGTAGTGAGCACAACTGAAGGAGATTGAGCAATGTCTGATTTCTGCATTATACCAAGGAAGAAAGCAAACTGAACTTTTGGAACGACGAATAATGACAGTCTGGAACAGTGTCTAAATGGAGGTCTGAAGCAGTGTCTAAACGGAGGTCTAGAACAGAAGTATTGGACTGAGAGCCTAGACTCTCTGATACTAAGTTAGAAACAGAAATAGAAAGATAAATATTAATAAATTTGTGTATAATTCTGAATGAATGTATGCAGGAAGATTAACTCCTATTTATACAAGAAGACTGATGTACAGAAAAGGAAAATAATAAAGTATAATTATATACTAAATCAATTACAATTATCCCTAAAATCAATTGTAATTAATCATAATCTCAATCATAATCAATCATGTTAACATGGTAAATACCATAGCAAAAGGAGTATAAGCTAGTTACTTTATTGCAAATTCATTTTTCTAGCAATTGCTAAATAGAGACAACTAAGCTCAACAATAGGAGTTTCATGGCATTGGGAGTATGTAGCTTTAGAGAAGAGGAAGAAGATAAGTCAGGGCATTTTTTATACTTTATTTTAATTACTATTAAATTAAATAAATTTTTATTTTAATAGAAAAGGGAAGAGTGTAATAAATAATGTTAAATTATGGTGTAATGTACCTAACTATATAGATTAGAGCGGAAAATGCAAAGAGACTAATAAATTAAGGTGGTAAAGTACATTTAACCTTAGATGTGTGTGTTATAACATTTTATTTTAGTGAATCGAAAAATTAAAAAAATATTTAATATCTAATTAACTAGTTAAGCTTCAACCATATAAATATTTTTATGTGAAAAAATAAATAGACACAGACTCTAAACACAGTCTCACAAAGTGTTTGTGTCTCTCTCTTCTTTCACATGATTTTATCATGTAAAAAACTTATATGAGAAAATTCAATCTTGTTTATACACGGTTAATTGTGTGATTCAAACAAGTCAATTACTTGTTTATTTAAAGAATAAAAGTGAGAAAATAATGGAAGGCGCAACCAAGTTGCAACAATAAACGAAAGATGTATAGAAGTGAGAAAGGACTAAGGAGAAGTAAATGTCATGGATAGAATTCGTTTGTAATTTGTAGAGGATGTTATTCTCTTATGAAATTTGGGGTTTTCTTGAGAAGAAACTATAACAGACACATAGACCACAATTAAATTATTCTGTTGGAAACAAACTTTTCAATTGATTAATTGGACTAATAATATAAGAAAAAAGAGAAAAGAAACTCCTAAACAAAACGTGGGGAAATTGGAAGGGAAAAAGTTAATTGTACACCCCTTTTAGGGGTGTATGCACTGTGTAGACTCTTTTTAAGGATGTGTAATTTAGTGAAAAAAAGTGATAGGAAAAAGTTTGTATGATGAATGATATTATGAAAAGTGTAAAAAGTGATATGAGAGAAAAATAGGTAAGAAAATCATAGTTATATTGGAAGAGACACAAGGTGCATCATCTTTCTATTAGGGGTGATTATTGGGTTGAATTGACCCAATGAACCTGAAAACCTAAATTAAACCAATTAAATTGGTTCAATTAGTGTAGGCAATCAAGTCACTTCGGGTTAAACTCGATTAAAATTGATTACTATTGGTTCGGTTCTTAGATTTATATTTTCGAACCCAATAACCTGATCAAACTTTTTTTTAAGTTATGCTCAACCTTTTGCTGTGCATTTTGGGCAAAGTCCGTCATTTTATTTTCTTATTCCTCTTATCTGAAAGTCGAAACCCCAGGCCCACATCCCACCCCCAATCCCAACCCCAAGTGCCCTTGCTGAGTGAACCATTGCTTTGCCTACGACAAACGTCGACCAAAGTCGCCGCTTTGCCTATGACAAACCCCCACCACCTGTGAGTCGTAACCACTCCAACTACAACGACCTGTAGTGTGCAACGAGCTAAAGCTGTTGTGAGTGATCAATCTGCAAATGAATGCCTACCTATGACCATCACTGTTTGTGTTTTGCGTTCTTTGTTTTCTTTGGAGTCTAATCTCATTATTGAAATGAGTTTTTGTGTACAATAATGATATTCTTATCACAAACAGTGTATATATTTTTTTTTTCACACCATTTTCAATATCATTCATCATATTTACTTTTTCTTATTACTTTCTCTCACTTAATCACATCTATCTAAAAAGAGTGTAAAAAATAATGTTAAAACAAAAATGATGTAAGAACATTATTTTTGTTTTGTATATTGTAAATTTGTAACCAAGTTTGAATGTTTGAATGTTAGTAATGGAGTCTATTGTTTGAATGTTAGGAATGCAGTCTATTGTTTGTACGGAGTTTAATTTTTTTTTTCTCCAAAAAAGATGAAGACTCGTGAATACTCCTCATTCGTAATTATTAATATGAATAAATTTAAATTATTTTAATTATTTTTTAATAATTCTTTTAATTATTAAATAAAGAAAATGTTAAATACTTTTTATATTTTTAATATGTTAAATATATTTATATTTTTTATTTAATATTAAAAAGATTATTAAAATAATATTTTAAAAAGATATAATAAATTTTAAATTAATATTTCATATTTAACTGGCATTGAATTAATGTGGTAATCAGAATATTTAAAGTAATAACAATTGCACCCACAATCCGACTTATTAATACGAGTGTTTGCGAGGTGTGAGTAAACGTATAGTTATATATTTAAATTTTATTTATCTCACTTTCTTAAGATCAAGTAACAACAAATATTTTGAGAATTTTTAAATAGGTAATGAGGAGAATATTAAAAAAATGAGAAGAAAAAAATAATTTTTTTATTTAAGATTTTTAAAATATATAAAAAAATAAAATATATGTGAAATTTTTTTTAAATACTCAACATTTGTTCACCTTAAAATTAAGATGAAATAAAAAAATATATGAAATTCATTATTAATCTTTTAAATAAATATAATTGTAATTATATTTCATTTATTTTTTTAATTTATATCCACTTATTCTGTTTTTTTTTTCATTAATAAAAAATTATCCAAATACAAGACTAAAATGAATAATTTGTCTATTTTTGATCAAATTAAAAAAATAAATTAATTGAGAAACATGACCTGAACGTAATAAAAATAAAAATAATAGCAACCACAATGTACTCAGAAAAATAAAATAATAATAATAATAACAAATGAGCAAAGACAGTAGACATGCATTAAGATTTAAGACTATTGTGAGGTTTGAGTGAGCCGTGCAAGAAGGAGCAGGTAACCTGAGCCAGAGAGAGAACGCCTTTACACACTCTCTCTCTCTGTCTGCCATTCCTCCTCCTCCGTATTCCTCTTCCTCTCCCTCTTCTTCATTCACCCAATATGGGCCCAGTAGTTCAGGTACTTTCCGCTTTCCATTTTTACTTTCTTTCTTTTGTTGGATTTGGTTCTTCTGTTTCACGCCAATCCCTCATTTATTGTTTTGATTAGGGTTTCTCCAAGTCCCTCGCCATGACCGTCCTCTCTGAGATCGGTGATAAAACTTTTTTTGCAGCTGCGGTTTCTCTCTTTCTCTCTCTCTCTGTTGAATGCCAAATCCTTTTTTTAATTTTTTTTTAATTTTTTGTTTGTTGTCATTTGCTAGTAGAATTTGGCTTATAAGTCTGAAATTTTAATATTCAAATTTTTGAAAGCATGATTGATGCAAGACATTAAGGAACTGCGAAAGTCTTCAAATTTGTTTTATTTGGATCCACTTTTATTGTGAATTGCGCAATCAGTATTAGAGTTTCCTATTAATTGAATTCAAATAATAAAAGCTTTTCAGTTGCACTAATAGTCTAAAACTAGCAAACACAGGTTGGGAATGATGTTTGTTTGATGAAATGAGGTTGAAATGTTTAATGATAACTATTGGGAAGGATCAACTTACACCTGTATAAAACTTGACATATTTACACTACTTAATAACTTCTTAAAAATGTGATTTTTATCGATCTAATCGATGAATTATAACTATTCAACATCTTGATCATTTGTGTCAAATCTTGAAATAATTAAACATCAATAAAAATATAATCAAGTAGTTCTTATTTTCATATATTTCAAAAAATATATATTACGTTAATTTTGATGTATGTCAATGAAGTACTAAATATTTTTGGATTAATGTAAAATTTTATAGATATGATTTATATGATAAGAACTTTTAATTCAACGGTAAATTTTTTAAGAAAATTATTCAATAAAATGTTATTCAATGATGTAAGAGTGGTTTTGATTTACACTGGAATAAATTGATCCCTCCTCATTATTTATTAACTGCATAGTTCCTGATAAAGAGAAAAACCAACCCTTCATATTTATTTGTGTGGTCTTGAGAATAGCAACAAAAACTCTGACTATCTGATCTCTTGGTTCTTATTTCAAGATACTGGCTATGCGACACCCCCGTAGGCTTGTCTTAACAGGTTGCCTATCCGCTTTGATTGTAAGATTTTTTTTTAATTGTTTTCGTTATTTGATTCATTATCCTTTTTTTTTGTGCTTTTTGTTATGATAACTTGCATATCGTGTGATTTAATTATTGTCTTGTTTTGTTTTATGGGTCTCGTAGTTCTTACAAAAATTTGAAAATTCTAGGTGATGACCATTCTCTCTGTTGTTGTCGGCTGGGCTGCTCCTAATCTGGTGAGTGTTCTTTTGTTACTGGTGAGACTTCATAATTCTCAATTTCTCATCATGTGTAGATTCTTAAGAGATCCATAAGAGGCATTATCCCTGCATTAATCAATGGTTTGCGTATATTAAAGATTAGATATTCAGCATGAATGTATTAGAGAGATGTTATCAAACTCTTTGTTCGGCTATATTACTCTTTCTTTTATTTGATTTCTGTTGTTAGTGATCTTCATGTGATTCTGCAGGTCTCTCGTAAATGGACTCATCACATTACAACATTGTTATTCTTTGGGTTTGGACTATGGTCCTTGAAAGATGCAATTTTTGAAGAAGGGTGATCATTTATCATCTCTTGCATTCACTTTCTGATCCTTTTCTAATGAACATCAGTTTTGCATCTGAATTGATACTTTTCAACTCATTCTTAATGATTTCGCTGGGCAGGGAGGCGGAAGAATTGGCTGAAGTTGAAGCGAAATTGGTTGGCTTCTCCCTTTTATATTTGATTTCTTATTTTTAATTCAATTTTTTCCCCTTCTTGACAGAACCCTTGCATTGTGATTAGGATGCAGATTGGAAGGCTAATAGTGGAGCTACAAAAGAGAGCAATAAGGTAAAACAAACCTATGTCTGCACTTGTGTCCTACTCTCTTGATTTTGAGCCTTCATTGGAAGTTAAGTCTACCTTTTATGACCATGCATGATCATATTATATATTATACATAACTTTTTATGGAAGATACTTGTTTACATTTTATGATTATCAGTGGTTAAGAGATCATTGAGAAAATCCTTATAATTACTACAACAGCAACCAAGAGAGAGATTCTGGATAACAATATTACATATAAATAGATTTAGAAATATTTAGAAAATGAATAAGGCGCTAAAAATCTTGCAGGAACAGCTTTAATACCTAAATTGTCAATTTGATGACTCCTGAGGGCATCTTCAACAAGATGGAAGTCTTTGTATATATTATTTTTATTCTTTCCTTCTGCATCCTTTCCTTAGAGGTATTATGTTTATGATTGTGCAAAAATACTTAATACTTAATTGGCCCCTCTGAATTTAGTATCCATACCAAAGTGATGCATGGTTATGTTTATGAGCTGGAATAATAATTTTGTTACTTATTTCCAATAAATAATTGATTATATGCAAAATGGAATTGTCAGATACTATATATTTGGTGTTCTGAGACTGAATAATACATTTTATGTCCTCATTCCCAGGTTGATGATGATTTGAAAAAGCATAAACGGCCATTTTTCTCTCAGTTTTTCTCCCCCATATTTTTAAAGGTAATAAATTAATATTATCACTATATAGTATTTAATTGGACACTGAACTAGGTTAAATCTGATCCCCTTTATCATGTCCATTATCCAGGCATTTTCTATCACCTTTTTTGGTGAATGGGGTGACAAAAGCCAGGTAAGTGCATTTAGAGAACATGCTGTTTTTTTCCTACTTAAGTTCCATGATTGGAGACTGCTATATCACTTCATTGAGCACGACATTGTTCTGTACTTCTGTTTCAGCTGGCTACCATTGGGTTGGCTGCAGATGAGAACCCATTTGGCGTGGTTCTTGGGGGGATTCTGTAAGTTCTGACTATTAATTTTTCTGTCAACCTATTTCCTTGGACATATGGGCTATTTTCCTTTGGTTGCCCATGATGGCACATGTTATTTCAATAATTTTTTATTGGAATTCTTCACTCATGCATGTGTATACATACATTGCAAATGCTGTGTTTGCTTAGAGTCATAAATATGTATGTAGGATATGTCACATGCCTAAGGTCCTGCAATTTCTTAGAAGATGATTCTAATTCTTAATTGTTTATCAGAGGACAAGCATTGTGCACTGCTGCTGCTGTTGTTGGGGGAAAGAGTTTGGCGTCTCAGATATCTGAAAAAATAGTAATAATTCTTATTTTTTATTATTTACACTGCATGTAGAAATTATGACTTCAACTTTGGCTTTACTCACACATGGTTTACAATGGGACATGTTATCCATCTGTTTTTCCCCCTTTGGCTTCTGCTTACTTTTCAGTTTTTATTTGAAGTCAATATTCCTTTTCTTGAAAGTCATTATTTCAAATTTAAATACTTTCAAAATTGTTCAAACTAAAGGGAAAAATTGGAATGAAATGAATTGTGGTTTACCATACAAAATGCATTAATGGAAGGTTTGATGGAATAATGAAGAGGATGCAATTCGTTAGCAACAGCACCACATTAAGACCATAAGTGGGTAGAACAAATTTGGGTTGTTGAGTGTAATTCTGCTTTATGATATGGCTGGTATAGTATTAAGCTGCGTATGTATATCATCTAAAATGTACCTTACATTTTGCAGGTTGCACTTTCAGGTGGAATTCTTTTCATTGTTTTTGGTATCCAATCATTCCTTTCTTCAATTGAATCATGAAGGCTATGCTATTGTTTAGTGATTATTCTAAATGCTTTATAGTGGTTGGCTGCAAAAAGAGCTCAGCACTTTGCCTTGGCGACCATGGGGGGAAAGATTTTTATTTTTATTTTTAACCCATTTGAAGAATTTATGGCTCAATAAATATACCATTGTAGAACCAGAACCAGAATTGAATTCAATATATCAAGTTCATTCAAGTGGATTACGCTTTTTGAACATGTGCCTACACCTTATCTACCCTCTCTCCATCTGTTTAATGCATGCATAAATTTCCGAAGCTTTCTTTTGTGGAGGAATAAAGAACCAGTTTGTGAAGATAGAAGTTATTGCATTTAGTTAATCAGGTTTCTTTATTAATGTCTCTGGAATTCTGTCTAAGTAACTGCGAGAATGCCTGGCTTGGATTATTGCAAATGATGAGAGGAAGAACTCTGAAAATAGGGGTTGATACAAAATTTACAGAAGATAAATGTGCAGAACTAAGGGGTGGTAATGGGAAATTTGGTAATGAAGGATTAACCATAGTGTACAATCCATCTCTCACTTCAGCAATTCCAATCGTCTTCAATGTATGCACCTTCTGAATAGCACATTTAGAGTTTTGAAATGTGAGTTGACAATTGAGTATATTGGTGAGTTTAGTAACAGATATCAAGTTAAATTGGAAGCTAGGAATATACAACAAATCAGTCAAGTAAAATTGTTAAGAGAAAAATATTGTTCCTGAGTATTGTGCTAGGATTTGGGAACCATTTGGCAGTTTAACAGATATAGGTATGATTTTCTGTGTGTGATAAAGTGTGGTGGAGAAGCATATGTGATCTGTGGCACCAGTGTCCATGATACAGGTTTCTGGTTTTGATTTGCTTAAAAAAGGAAGGAGTGTACCTGATGGAGGAGAATTGGAGGTGTGGTGGAGATCGAGAGTGTCAGTGATGAGACTAGTGCTGACTTGGTTTGTGGAATGTGTGTTTGGATTGATATTTGACTGATGAAGTAGAGTCATGAGCTGCTGATATTGTTATGGACTGAAGGACATATTTGGACCCTGTTGAACTGTCTGTGGTGATAGCTCATCAGCATTGTTGCTGCCATTTGAGTTGATGCTGTTCACCACTGGACTGGAATTTGAGTTCCTGAATTTATACCTAGGTGTGAACCCGTGTTTTCTGTAGCATGTATCTGCAGTATGCCTGGTCTTGCCACAGAAAGTGCAAAATTTTGTTGCACCAGCAGATTGTCCCCTACCTTGTCCTCTACCTCTGCCATAGGTAACTGGAGCTTGTGCGTTGCTTCCTCTACCTTTTAAAGGCCTTGCATTATTGGTGGGGAAGCCATTCACAGTACTGGTGAGTGCCTAGTCATGGATGATACAATTTGGCATCTGTCTCTCTTGCTGTACCAGCAACAAGACTATATATATCAATGGCACTGGCTCCGTAAGAAAAATCTGGGACTTACTGCTGCAAGACGATCATTTAATCCCTTCAGAAAGCAGATGACAGTTTTTATTGCCTTCATTGCCCGGGACCATGAGCGGTAGTTCTGGCCTGTCAGACGTGGTGATACCAGCACTAGTACTGGATTTTCACTAGGATGCAAGAAATAGGGGCTACATGGATTCTGCGATGGATTCATTGGCGGATTCACGGGAGACTGAGGTACCTGCCATGGAATTGTGATCAGAAATTGGCAAGAATGAAGAACTGGGTGAAGGAATGAATGAACAAGAACAGCGGAAGCAGAGCTCTTAGTAGAGCTCCGATCCTATATTGCAAATGATGAGAGGAAGAACATGAGAGAATAAATCTAAAAAACTGTATTGATGCTGGTACACTATATAAACAGAGAAGAGTGTGAAGGAAGCTATTGCTACAGCTGATTAGGATAACAGAATGTATAACAGTATAATAATCTGTAACTAACCTATAACTACTTGTTAATAACTGTTAGCTGATAAAGTGACCTCTAAATACTGCATGATTATACATGATTGTCACGTGTGTGTGCTGCATGAAGGGCTATTAAATGTGGCTGGCCTGGCCTGCCTGACCTGTCACTGGCCGAACTTAAACGGGCAAAAAATGAAGAGATTTAAGCGGGTCTGCGTTTTGTCGGCTTGACCCACTTGGTGTCAATATGCAGGCCTAAATTCGTCACCCAAATAAGGTGTATAAATATTAATGTTAAACATAAATGGGCATAAACGGTCCTAAGTGGGTTACATAATTAAGATTAATGAATGACTCTTTTTTATGTAAAAGAATATATGGGATAATGGGTTTGGTTTCTTTTACCTGCATGCCAAACAAGTTGGATTAAAAATGAATAAATTTAAATGGTTACTAAAATACTTTGTGAATTTCTTAGTTTAGGTGTGAATGACTTGTCTTTAATTAGATTGAAAAGATGAATTAATTAAGATATGTGTAAATTGACCGGACATTATTTGACCATACTACAAATTGGATTACTAAAAATCAAGTTCATCCCGCATAATTATTGTGGGTAAATGGATTGGCTTGACATGTTTGGTCCATTTTGTCACTCATAGTCATAATGATCCTAAGATATGAGGAAGGTTAAAAAAGAAGTACAAAACTTAGTTTTATTCTTTTATTTTTATTATATTTATTTTATCAATTAAGTTATGATATATATTTATTTAAAAAAAAAGAGTAATAGAGAGAACATTAATAAATATATGTCATAGTTTAATTGATAGAATAGATATAATGAATATAAAGAAATGAAGTTAAGATGTGTAAAAAAAAAAAAAGGGTTAGAGCGGTTAGGGGAGGAAGACCAATCCTGCTTGTATGCCCCTCTTCAGCCTGAGTTCATTTGCATGAAACAACTTAACTATAATGTCTGAGACAGAGGAAGCCGAAATAAAATTGACATAAAAAGCAGGAGATCCAAGAAGAAATTAACAAAAACAAAAACAAAAACCCTTCCTTGATAACCCATCTAGCTAGTATAACTGCAGCTATGCGCGATGTTTCCTATTCTTCCATCTGTCTGTTCTCTCTCTCTTTCTCATTTGATCCAACGCATCTATGTCCTTCATCCAATTCCAATATTTGGAATGTTTCATAAAGAGTAAAAGTGAAAAATCAGAAATCAGAATATTAAGGAACATAATTTGACGAGGTTTTTAGGCTTCCCTTGTTTAAAAAAAAAATGGAAAAACCATTTTCAAGTAGAATACGTTCTTCCAAAATAATCAGTTTTTTTCTGGAAAATAATTATTTTAATTTACTATTTGAAAGAGAAGTCATGTTAACAAATGATCATAAAGTAAAAGGATATCTAGATGCATTTCTTATAATCAGCCTTAAGTTTGTCTTCTCATTTTTTAGGAAGATTTTAGACATAAAGAATGCTTGACAAACGAACTCCATTATTAAGAATTGGGTCTTAGCTGAGTTTCAAATTTTGAATTGGGTCTTCGCACGGAGCTTATGCTACCAGTGTATTAAAAAAAAATTACGCTTTAGTTACTGTAAAAAAGTAATATTTAAAGAATTACAAATGTTTAAATATTTAGAATTTCTTTTACGAAATTAATATATGCAACATCAATGCAATTATTGCAGAAACAAAATATTAGCTGCTTCTTAACTTATAAATTAATGAAAAATATTGCTTATTGCCTTTCTTTACATTGGGAATTATTGTAATTATTGATTTTATTATTGTATAAAATAAACTCTTAAATTGGTTGTCTAAGAATGCATAAAAAATACTATCTTTTATTTATCTTTAATATGTCATTATTGAAAAACATTTTAATGAAATTAGGTTTTCTTTTATCATGTTTGTTTTATTTCATAAATTTTTACTTTTAATATTATCTCGTATATCATATGGGTGCAAATTCTATTTATATTAAAAAATCATGCTTAAGTTACTATAAAAATAAAAAACCTTTAAATAATAAAAATTGCTTAAATATTTAGGATTTTTAATTTATAAAATTAATATTTACAAAATAAAAGCAATTATCGCACAAACGAAATATTAGTTGCTTCTTGACCTATAAATTAATGCAAAATATTACTCATTGCTTTCTTTATATTGGGAAATATATTGTAATTATTAGTTTTATTATTGTATATAATTTTTAAATTAGTAATTTTATCTTTAAAATTTTAAAAGGAAATAAAATGTGAGAGTTAATATTGTTAATTTTTAAAAATAAATTGATAAAAATGCATAACACCTCTAAAAAAAAGTGACAAAAATGCTAATCCTTAATTCGATAATTGGAATTTCTTTTTTTCTAAAAATGATTTTTTGACAATAAATTAAATTAGAGAGGTCGATTAGTTAGAGTGCAACCTAGACACAACCTGACCGCAATAAGAACATGTTTGGTTTGAATTATATTCCCAAACCTACAATTTTTTTTTTTTGCTAAAAAGCTTTTTTTTACTTTCATGGCATGTTTAAGTAAATTTTTAAAAAAATTTGTACGAAATTTAATGCATTATAACAGTTTTTTCATAAGCTAAGTTTGAAGCTTATGATTCTAGATTATTGATTATTCAAAAAAATTTGCGATGTAAATAAAATTTTATTCTCAATCAAATAATTTTTTAATCATTATATACTTCTTTTGATAATTTAATGTATAAAAGTAATTCTTTTTATACCATCTAAATAAAACATATTATTTTAAAATCACTTTTCAACTAATAGATTCAAACATAAAATCGATTCTATTATAATTGATTATACAATAATTGATTATTGAAATAATCAAAATTTTTACAGTTAATCCAAATACATACTAAGAAAAAAAAATTTGAGAATGTAATGAGTGCCATCTAAAGTGTATATAATTCAAAGGATAAAATTTTTTTAGGTCTTTTTGGGAGTCAAATTGATAGATTTTACAAACAAGTTGAAAAAAGGGGAAAAAAAAATCAGCATGGATGGCTAAGCTAAGAACAGACTTCTATAGATATAGGTGGTGTTTATATTGACTAATTCATTTTTTCAATTTGATGAAAAGCATGTTACCCATTTTAAGATCAACATATTCACATGAAAATTTCTTATAACGACGTGATAAAAAATGATAAAATTAAGATTCAAACTTTTATAATTGTGCATAATCACACAACCACACATTATATATTGATAGCTTTCCCCCAAACTAACGATAGGGATTAGCTACGACCATGTCCATAGACAAATTCTCATCGCTAATTAGCTATGAAAAATGTCCATGGTTAATCCGTAACTAATTTTAAAATTTTTGTAGTTAATCTGTAGCTAATTTTTGTTCAAAATTTTCTTTGTTTTCGTGGCTAATTAGCTATGAAATATCCGTAGCTAATTTCGCAACTAATTTAAAGCTAATTTTTATCAATCCATAGTAAGTTTGTAGCAATTCCATAACTATGTTTTCACTATGTCATAGTAGTATTGTAGCTAATCCACAACTATGCAATTAAGAAGCATTAGTTATTTTGTAACTAATTCCTTGCTATTACGTAGCTGAATATTTGTTATTCTGTAACAATTTTGTAGTTATTTTGTAGCTATTTTGTAGCTAATGCTTTAATATGCTAATAGTTTCTAGCTAATCTGTAGCTGATTCATAACTAATAGTGTTGAAATTTTTTGATATCCCTAACTAATTCATAACTATTATGAAGCTAATCCAGATTAATTTTTGTAATGAAAATTGATATATTTTAAAATTATACCTATATAAATATTTCAATCAAAACAGAAATCCAACAAATAAGTTGTGCAGATGATCAAAGTATCATAATTGCATTAGTAAGTTCAAAATATACTCTACAAGGAAAGCATAACTAATCAAAAGTCTAAGTTAATACAAATAGTTCAAAACAAGTTCTACAAAGAAAAAGAAAAGCATAACTAATCAATTCAAGTTAATGTCATCATCGATCTTCATCAAAAAACACAACTAATCAATCCAAGTTAGACGTCATCATCATCATCAATAAGCACAACTAAGAAATCCAAGTTAGTCCCATCAACATTATCAACTTCATGGTCCTCCCCAACTGCTTCACCATGTGATGGTGCCTAGGGCGCAACACTTCCTACTTGGAAGCCAAGAATCCTAGATAGGATGAGCTCCAACATAGACACCAGTTGCGTCTGGATAAAGGAAGTCATCAATTCATTAACAATTTCTTTTATGACTTCTTGTGTCGAAGGAATAATGTTGGAGGAACCAGCGATCTGTGAGAATGAGGCAGGCTTGGTTCCATGAATACTCATATCTAAGCTGTGACTTATGCCATGAACTTTTCCCTTCTTGTTGGGTCCCGTTACCTCTAGCCACACTTCCAGATTAACCATAGGATGCAAAATTTGGTAGTTGATAAGCAAAGAATTAGCTACAGAAAAATTTGGTAACTATTTTACTAAATTCTTGTAGTGTGTGTGTGTGTGTGTGTGTGTGTGTATAAATATGAGACATATCTAATGAGACAAGTTTTTATTGTGAGAGAATGAGAGGAGACCATATAATCATACATGGATAGTCAACATTAAAAATTACTTAAAGGTTATGTGACCACTTAAAAAAGTTACATATATTTATGTTCTAATATTAACCATTTATGTAAGATCCAATGATCAAGATTTATTCATCTCACCTTACAATAAACACTTCTCTCATCAGATACATTCTGTACTATATATATATATATAAACACACATAAACTTCACAAGTTTTATCCTCACTATAGCATTGACTGGCAGTTAGTGCATGTTAATCTACATTCTTTTTCATTTAATTATATTATTGTGTAATAAAATGTATTTATCATATTATCTTTGTTTATTTATCTTTAAATTTTTAAATGAGTAATTGAATTTGGTAATTTGAAAAAGAAAAAGAAAAATTAGATACCGAAGTGGAATTCTTTATAATAATATAGGCAAACCTCTTATATGTTCTTATTTGTGTAGGATCCTCCTTACAGTAGAGGAATTATATATAATTTCTTGGATAAAGAAATGTGTCAGCATGTAAGATGAATACATGAAATAAGGGATATAGTAGGTGTAATTTTTCAAATAAGAGAAGCCTTAAATACAATAAGCGTTAACTTTAGGAAAAGTTAGTGCAATAACCCCTATTATTAATTATCCATTTGACTCTTTTGTATCAAGGAACTAAAAAGTCTCATTTACCAGCCACTAAAACCCAAGTCTCAGGGATAAATATAAAAAGAAGTATGCCCTGTTTTAAGTCAATTGCACACACCCGCTTTAACTTTAAGCCTCTAGCAAATTAAAATAAAATAAAACTTATTGCACTTCATTCACATTAAAAGTGAAACTAATACTTACAACCAATTACAATAAAACTAAACCAAGTCCACTTAAAGATCAATAATAGTACTTGATTTATATTGTATAATACTTGATTAAGAAGATCTGTGATGGATGAAAATAAACCCAACAATTGTGGTTGGACAATTCATTCTTTATTTCAGGGAGGAGCTCGGCCTCGGAAAGTGTTCGGAATGCACCTACTTTCACGGGTGGAGGCCTGTTAAATACAAAATTAGAACAAAGCACATTACATGAAGAATACAAACTGACATAGGTTAAGGATGTGAGAGAAAATGGAAATGAAATGGTTTAAGTCAAATTCTACTCATCAGAATTTAGAATTGAAGTCAGAATCCCAAATCTCTACTTTAAAGAGTTGTTCATAAAGAGATGATAAGGCAAAGAGAGTTTAGTCTCTACTAGCAAATGGAGCCCATTTTGCCCCAGTGGCTTTTCCACAATCATTCACACATAGAAAATCCCACAAATCACAGACATCCTTTTATGACTATTATATGAGACTCATAAATCCCATTACATAGACAATTTGTAATTAGGAAAATGATAATGCAGAAGTCAACAATAACGTTGTCAATGAACTTGCAAACTTACACCAATGCAGCGAAGACCAGGATTCCCACCAAGGTGAGCTTAATTAACAGCTATTAAGCAATATGGAAGTAAATGTTGATTGTTGACATGCTGAGAAATCAATTACACAAAAATATTTCATATCACATACTTTATCTCTCATACATTTAAAAGGTCGAAAGGGAATAAATAGAAGAAATTTCCTGCTCACTAAAACTTTGACAACACATACATGGTAAATATAAAAGACACCAAGATGAAATGAAAATGAACGACCTCTCCTTGTTTAAGGCCCTAGAAGACCATTCAGAGCAATCTTTAACAATTAATGTCCTAGATTAATTCCTCCAAAGGAATGCTTGGGCATTTTAAACTAACCCTTTAAATCAAAATAACGTTGACAAACCAAAAATTTAAAACAACAGTGAAAAAATTCCACTTGGGCTGGACAAACTATTTGCACAAAATTTAAGGCCCAAATTAGTGTTTTATTATTTTAAATATCTCCTCGTTTTGGACCAGTAGCTATAAAGCTTACTTTCTTTGACAAGGGAGAACAATGTTTGCATTGTGCTATCAAATTGGACTAGCATACTTACCAATTGGACTGCAATAAGAGCATCTCTGACAAGATAAAAATTAACCGAGTCAGTAAAATCAGCATTCTCCCTTTTAGGAAACTCTACCATGTCCATTTCGGGAATAACAAAACACTCTTCTCCTGATAACAATGGCTGATTAGGACAAGAACTAGATAACTTGATGGATATCTCTGCTGTTTTATAAAATCATAATATCATAGTTAATAGTACACAAAGGTTTTGCAGAGAACCTCAATGTTAAAGTAGTAATAGAGTACTCCACTTGGCATTATCCCCTTCCTTTTTACCCATAATGCTCTTAGCACCAGGGTTAAACTAACATGATAGGAAAATAGAATTACCTAAACCAACCAAAATCAGAAATGGAAACAAGATTTGAAGGAATGAAGGAGTGCAGCTGTCCAATATTCTCACAGGAAATTTAGTCACATAAGTAGGTTTAAAAGGAGAAATTTAGACAATTTGCAATAATTAGAGTGCTGAAATAATAAGACAAATCTTGGTTGTGAAGAAATTAAATCAGCAAAACTATATGCCTGAACCCTTCCTTCATCATAAATCAAAGTGTCATCCTTCCTTATTATTCTCATTATCTTGTAATGCTCCTCTCAAGATATGCACACAACATGACCAGTAATTGCTGACACAAGTGTTACATTCGTTAGGAAGCTGCACCAGAAAACCATTTGTATTTTCATAGTAGCATTAGTAAAAGAGAGGTTACCAGTAATATTTGAATGTAAAGAAACACCGTTCTAGAGATACACATGCCCCTTACGTTCACATTCTTATCTTCAATATAAAAGGCGCAGGCTGCAGAACCACACTAGGAAATATCTCAGTACTAACTACTGATCATTATTGATCAGTGTGGTATAACTATTTCCAGAAGTTACCACTTACCACAAAAGGAAAGGGACAGGAAAGCAGTATATAAATCCGTGTGTATGATTTATATACTGCTTTTATGTATGATTCTTATTATAACCTCTGTTCATAGTGATAATCATTCCATCCCTCTTAAGTCTTAACTACTTTAAAGGGATATCCATTCATCTAAGCGGTTCTAGAACTATGTCATTGAATGCCTGCATGCAATGAAGTTTCTATGGCAATTACTATAGTCAGAGAAACCTCGAAGAATTAAAAAAAAAAAAATTGCTTAGGATGCTGAATAAATGCTGTAAAAACAACAGCAATATAAGACTTAAGCCAAATTGCTGCTGTCTTTGAAATCAGTATGCCCAGAAAAATTGATAAAAAAAATGGACAACTTATATTATCATTAGAAGGTTTATAATTGAAAACAAAACAACGTAACAGCCTAAGAGGGGTAGTGGTTATAATAAATGACCCAGAAAGGGAATTGATACATGAAATTAATCCCAAGAGCCTAAGAGCATACGAACAATAAAAAAAAATAAAAATTGAAGGCTTATAATAAATGAAAGAAAGACTTTAGACCCCTCATATTACAGTTAGAAAAAAAACAGCTTCACATTCCAGCAATGAATTCTGCTAGTGCTGTATCCTATATGGCCTGATGAAGAACAGAGAAATCAAAGTGGTTCATGTATGGATCCCAGTGAAGGCCAATCTCATCCCCTCTCTTCAATCCCCTTCTCTTCACAAAATCTTGGACCCACCTGGCAGTGAAGATGTAACTCCTTGAAGAAACCCATCTCTTGAAAACCAGAGAGTGTTTGGAGTTGGTGTCCACATCCCAAATCCTCACGTTAGTTCCTCTAGCAGTCTCAGCATCCCTTTGGGCATCAGCACCCAACACAGGCAGCACCAAATTCTCTGCCAATTCTTTTGCCAGCAAGAGCCTGCTCATGTTGCCAAGATCACTGTCTTGGAGCACTTTCTTGATCTTCCATGGGTCATCATAGAGCACCAATTCGAGTGAGTAGCCCCACCTTCTTCTCTCTACATTATCATTGCATGCTCTCTTTCTTGCAGCAGTGGTTGGAGCTTTCTTGGAGGAACGATCATCACAAAGTTGTCTCTTCTTGGTGGTGGAAGAAGCAGAGGCATGTTTTTTGGGTTTGGTACAAGAACACACACCCAGTGACAAATGGGTACAAACATCCATAGCAGAAGAGGCTTCTCGGGGTTTAGTAGCATAAACCCTTTCGTTGTGAAAATTCAAAAATCTTGGCTTTTCCATGATCAATGAGGCAGGGTACAATAACACAACTGACTTAGCATCTAGAATTCAGAACTGTGCTTATATACAGAAAGTTTTCGCTGTTGTTTAACTTCAATCCCAAGTAATTTAGATTTAATTTCTAGATTAATATCTAGTTTAGATTCATTACATAGATTTAATTTCTAGATTAATATCTAGTTTTGATTCGTTACATAATATACATGGACAGATAGTTTCCTTTTTTTAATCTCAAGTTAAAAGGCACATTTATAACAATTCAGTTATTAATATACTTTAAATTTGGTACTCACTTTACATCTCTTTCTTATCGTATCGATATACAATATATCTATTTTATCTTGAAATACAAAATACCTTGATATTCACGTATACTTACTTCGGAATATGATGCATATACGATATATCAAAATTAGTATTACAATAAACATTTTCCCAATTATAATAATCTCCAGTAATTGGTATATTGAGAGCAACAGAGCTTTCCTGTATATATTTTGAATTACATTAATTTTTTTTATTTATATCCCTTGTTTCTGAAATTTCGTATGTTCCCTCTCTTATTTTACTTTTATATTTTTGGGTACAATCTCTTATTTTTTTTATTTTATTAGACAAATATCTTGCCTTTATACAAATAAAAAAAATTAAAGATATGAGCTCAGTGCGGTTAAAAAAATTAGTGGGAAATGAGTCATATTAATCACCAGAATCACACAATTAATCACTGGATAAGATATGATTAAATGTAATCTAATTAAACTTAAAACTAAATCATTGAGATAATCCAATAAAATCACAAAACCATATAAACAGATGATTTATCTTAATCTATATGCAGACTTATTATTATTATTATTATTATTATTATTATTATTATTATTATATATATGGAATGTATATAATAAGAAGAGTGTTTATTGTAAAAGGTGAGAGAAGTGAATCTTAACAATTGAATTGTACATGAATTGTTAATATTAGAACATAAATGCATATGACTTTTTTAAATAGTCACATAATTTTTAAGTAACTTTTAATCTTGATTATTCATGTATAGTTGTATGATCATGATTTACTTATCTCACTTTCTCACAATAAAAACTCCTCTCACTATATATGTTTCATATATTTATATATATACATACTCATTTGTATATAACTCTTTTAAGCTTTATTATTAGAATAATTTTATATTCTGTTAATGAATTCTCTTAATAATTTAAAAAGAAAGTATTAAATAGTTTTTGATTATTGCTAATATATTTTTAAGTAATTTAAAAATGTTGAGAAATATTTGTTATGGGAAATTCTTTCTCCCAAAATATGTGCCTTCTCTTCCTTTAGGTAATTCTTGCTTACAAGCTGTGTAAGTTTTTTTTTTTTTTCTATTCAAATCTCTACTTGGTTCTCATTGATAATAATCAAATTAATGTAGACAATCTTTATGAAGGAAGAAAAAAAAATACTTACATACTAAAGAAGCAAAAATTTTCCGAAAATTGATAATAGTGATTTAAAAATAGAAGAAGAAAAAAGCTTATACCAAACGAAAGTAAAAATGTCTATTTATCTTATCATGAGGATATAGTACTAGGGTTTAGGGCGTTATATTTATATTGTATATATAGATATTTATACAGTACTAGGATATAAATATATATTTATATCACGAGGTTATATATATATCCCGGAAGAAGGACCACGTCCTCTCATGTTTAAGAGGAGCAGGACACTCCTATTTTTTTAAATCTCAACCTTACATTCTTCTTAAACTCCTATCTACGGTCCATATGGTCACACATCACTAAACTTCTCTTCTTGAAAGTGTTCTAAACATTTGAGACTTGAGCTGAGTTAGAATTTATTTTCCTCTTCAAGCACACCCCTCGACGATAATAGGTGAAGAGCAATTTGAAGAAGCTGCAATAACTGGGATCTGAACATACCCACTCTCGAAGTTTAGGAGACGCTGCGACTAGGGAAGTTTGCAATGGCAGGGACGCTACTAATCCGTTCAGAATTTGCGACCTCTTGGCTAATATATAGATTATAGACTGCAATTGCTATCACATACAAGTCAACTGAAGGAAGATCAAAGTTATAAACATTGTACCTCAGGTACTAATATACTTTCTTTGTGGTTTACTATGTGGGTTTATGGAGGCAAGGCTTTATAGACAGTATTTAACAAAGCCATTTTCTTCATTCAATGCTTATTATTATTCCTTTCTTGTTGAGAAATGGAATTTATGTAATAAAACTAGAATTTTAATGCTATAAACTTTTAATGCTTGTTTTTTTTCCCTTTTAACTCCAAGCCTCTACACTTCGGTTAAGAAAACTTAATACTCTAAAATCATAAATATGTAGAAGCAACCATCTAATAGTGCTGGAAAGTTTTTCTTACACCTCATGATTGCTTCCTTTATAATGTTCACACTTAGCTAGAAAATTGTTAGTCACACACTTAACACGTGAAGCAACATACTGGGAAATAACAAAATATTTTAATGTATGAGGTCCTTGGATGCCGCCCATCCCAAACAGAATTGCAGGCTTATTATTATATATTCTATAAGATTTGTTCGCTAGGCTCAAGAGCTTTTACAATCAGAATGAAACAACACATTAACTCCTCCAATACACAACTACTTTGTATATTAGATTGGCCTTATCAATTCTATCCAAAAGGCGTATAAAGAAAATACTCCAACTAGTTAGAAAGGAAATATAAACTCATCAAATCTTATGTTCTTGCTGTGCATTATGTCAAATACGCTTTTACAATAACCAATAGCTCCATGTTTGTCAATTTTCATACATGTTCAACATTTACGACTTTTCAATCTGCCCATGCCTTGTTACTATGAAGTGGGGTACTTGAGCACAGTTAGGCAACATTATTGTGGGTAACCCAATTCAACCCGATTCCCTCTCTTTCTTTCTCTAACTCTCAAAGCATCAACACAAGGGTCTCAAACACACTATCTTGGTCTACAAAACCTGCTTTTAAAGTGTTCTAATACTCCATGTTTCGTTGAGGCATTACCTCAAACATCCTTAGGACCTCATCAAAGCATCCACATATACTCCACACAGAACCTCAAAGATAAGAAGCATCCAACCTTCTGCCAGTTCTCGTTCAAATCCATGGTGAAAGTACGCCATCAAAGCCATCACTAGCACTTCGCCAGCGTTTCTCATTCTCAGCCGTAAGCCATTGCAGCTCAAAATTCAATAGCTTTTCTGGCACCACCTTGTCTTGTCTTTCTTAGTTTGACTTGATTCCAATTACTACAGCTTCTCCAAATTGCCTTTCACCTGTTATGGTCGCAGTTGTACTTGAAGAGGAAATAAATTTTAACTTAGCTCTAGCCCCAATGTTATGGATCCAGTGCAGTTCAGTTTTGAATTGCACCGCATGCAGTTACGATCCGATCGATGGCTACTAATAATAATATGTAACTTGTATATTTTTAAGTGCCTTTCTGTAGTACCCTAATTTTTTTTAATATCAGCACCTTCTAATTAAAATATATTATTAATTTGTAATTATTAGATAAATTTTTATTCCAGTTGATTTTTAATTTAATTTTTTATAATTTAAGTTTGACTTTAAATTTTTAATATTACAAATTTTAACCTTTTATTCTATATTTTTTAATCTTAAAATCTTCATTCGTTTAATTATTTAACTTATTAAGAAAAATGAGAACAGGTCACATGATAAAAAATATATGTATGAATCAATTTATCAAATTATAAGTTATTAATAATAAGATATTTTATAAAATCAACTAATAATATTATCTAAAATTAGCAAGGTATTGAAACTTTTTAAAAAACAAAGGTACTAAAAAATTTCCTATTTTTAAGTTTTAATATTTTAGATTAAATTAAAGTTTTAATTCAGATATGTTATATTCATTTTTAATTTAGTATATACATATATATATATTAAATAAGTCTTCATATTTTCAAAATAATTCTTGTCATCAACTTTCGTTATAATGTCATTATAATAGCACCAATTGACTAACGTAGTAAATATTTTTTTGTTCAATAGATATTCCTTTAAATATTTATTTTTTATAAAACGTTTAATAAGTACTCTTATATTTCAATAACTGCTCTTATAAGAATTTATTTCTTTTGAGTATGTGCTTATTTATTGAATAAGTGCTCTTTTAATTTTTTTTTTTGTAAAATATTTAGTAGACACTAACTTTATAGTATTATAAAAAAAATTATTAACAAAAATTATTTTAAAAATATATATAAATGTAGAGATTGATTTAAAAGAATAAAAAATAAAAAATAAATAAATTCTATAAAGACTATAATTTTAATTTAACTAATATTTTATTATATAAAAACTTTATTTCAAATTTGAGATCCTTTTAAATTTTTTGTCAACTGATCCTATACCGTTTTTGAACACATTATTAAAGAGGAGAAGTTTGGTGATGTGTCACCACTTGGTCGACCATAGATAAGAATTTAATAAAGATGAACGCTAAGATTTAGAGATTCCTGGTCGTCCCGAGATTTATTACTGTGGGAGGCACGACTAAGAGTCTAAGACAAGTAGTATATTTTTTTTTAAAATATTTTTTGTATTATTAAATTTGACATTTTATATAAATATCTTATGTGGATCTGAATGTGAGTGAATAAGAAAGGTATAAGTTGAACGTGAAATTTTAGAGATACAAATAATGAGATTGTATAAGTTTTGATGTAAGGCTGAATAAAAGTAAGATCAGGATGTTTACATCAGATATGATTTTCTCTCTGTACCAAAAAAAAAAAAAGTCGGGACTCATGAGAGGATCCTGGTCGTCCCTGGAATTGAGTCCGGTGGGATGCATGACTAAGAAAGGTAGCATATATCTGATTATCTGCCAGGAATTGAATCAGGTGGTGAGTAAAAAATTAATTATATGTACATATCACGTACGAGGTTACATATATTTATATAACACATTCGTTAGAAAAATCTTATTTATATATATCTGCCTGGAATTGAGACTGGTGGGAGGCACGACTAAGTCAGGTAGTATATATCTGCCGGGTATTGAATATGTTGGTGAGTAAAAATAAATTAATTAATAGATATAGTAGGCACAGCTAAGACAGGTATTTACTATATTATTCAGTGTAGAAGACTTGAAGTAGAGTAGTGCAACTGCGAGGAGCATGTAACACAGTTCTGAATACCGGAGAAGAAGGACACAGTCACACAGAGAGAACCTCTTAATACACACACACACTCTATCTGCCATTCCTCTCTTTTCTCTTTGTCTGCTTCTTCATTAATTCACTCAATATGGGTCCAATAGTTCAGGTACTTTCTTCCGTTTACTTCTTCTCTCTTTTATATTTTTACTTTTTTTAATTTGGACTTGGTTCCTCTGTTTCAACGCTCATTTATTGTTTTGATTAGGGTTTCTTCAAGTCTTTCTCCATGACCGTGCTCTCTGAGATCGGGGATAATACTTTTATTGCAGCTGCAGTTTGTCTCTCTCTCTCGTATATATATGTGTGTGTGTGTGTGTGTTAAATACCGATAAATTGTTTCTTTTCCTTCTTCTTGCTCGTTAGTTGATCTTGCAGAATTTGTTGTCATTTGCTGGAAAAATTTGGCTGATAGTCTGAAATTTTAAGCTTGTATGTGTGTGTGGGTATTCATTGAAAGCCAAGGTGACCTTGTATGAAATTTTGATATTCTAAAAACTCTGATTTTTCCTTATATTTTATTCTCACATCATCTTTTATACTATTTTTTATATTATTGTAATCAATATTCACATATTAATATTTTTTATTTAATTATAATTATTAAAAAATATATAAAAAAATATGAGATCATTATTTTCTTATTTTAAATTCTTCTCTAGATTAATGGGTCGGGTTCTGTGGGCCTAAGGGCTTCTGCTGTTTTTTTTATTATCACAAATTGTCTGGTTTTCGAAACATGGGATGTCCAAGCCTCGAACCTGTCATGCACTAATGGGATGAGCGTGTGCAAATCATCAGGCCAGGAGCGAAACTGGCAATTATATGTATACTTATTGGTTGAAATTTCGTCAAGGGCGTAAGGAACTGCATAAGTTTTTAATTTTTTTAAGGTTAAATTAATTTGCAAGTCAGTATGCTTATATTCGGAATAATTAAATGAATTCTTATATTTTTTGGTACACAAAATCAGAAATAGACTCTTATATTTTAGATTTGTAATTAAATTCTTATAGTTTTAAAATTTTTTAATTTGGTTCTTATCATTAGAGCACCATTATAGTGCTTTAACCATGATGGTTCTAAGGATTTAATAAAAAAATTTAAAATTATAGGCATTTTAAAAGTTTGTAGTTGAGTTTCTAAAATGTTTAAAGTTTTTAATTGAATTTCTATAGTTTTAAATTTTTTTTAAATTGGGTCATTGATCCAGCCTTTTGTTAAACCATTACATTGGAGCCGGTAAGGACCCAGTTAAAAAATTCTAAAATTATAAAGATTTTATTACAAACTTTAAAATTTTAAGGATCTATTTAAGCAATTTTTAAGAATTATAAAGAACTATAAATTAATTTAATCTTTTTTATTTAAAAATGAAATTTATTGTAATTGACGATTAATATTCAGTCGTGTTTTCTATTAAATGATTTTAAATAAAAAAATTTCAGTTGCTCTAGTACCAGCGAACATTTGTCGGAAGTGATCTTTGATGAAATGAGTTCGAAACTTTGAAATGCTCAATGATATTTATTACTTTATTGCTATGTTCTTAAGAAAGAGAGAAAGGTTCCTTAATATTAGATGGAGAACACTTTTCTTTATAATTTATCTTTTTATTTAAATTTTAAAAAATATAAAATAAATTAAGTAAAAAAAGAACATATAATTAAGTTTAAAATATTTATAAATTAGTAGAATGACAATGCATGTGATTCTCGTCCCTTAATATTTTGTCTGTGGGATCTTGAGAGTGGAGATCTAAACTTTTTTTTTGGGGTATCTGATATGATGATGCTTATTTCAAGATACTAGCTATGCGACACCCACGACGGCTTGTCTTATTAGGTTGCCTATGCTCTTTAATTGTAAGAACTTTTCTTCTTTTCCTTTTTTGCTTCATTATGATTTCTTTTAATACAATAGCCATAGCCTGATATTATGTGGTTTAGTTTTTTGTTTTGTTTTTTGGGGTCTCATAGTTCCTAGAAAAATTTGAAAATTCTAGGTGATGACCATTCTCTCTGCTGTTGTCGGCTGGGCTGCTCCAAATCTGGTGAGTGTTCTCTGTTGCTGGTGAAACTTAATAATTCCCATCATTATGCATTGATTTTTAGATTCTTAAGGGTCAGCTGGGTGTCAAAAATTCAGGGACTAGATTTATATAAAATATGAAAATCTCATACTAAAATTTTCACCCCAATTTTATGGCGATACGGATTCTTAAATTTTTTTTTTCAAGTAATTAAGTAAAGGAGAGAAATAAATATAAAAAAATTATTAGTGAGAATGAGTTATAATATGAGAAATTTTTTTTATAACTTTTGTATATATCTCTTTTCGACTATTTAAGAGGAAAAAAATTAAGAAGATTCAAATCTATTATTTTATGGTGATACCAAACTAACTCTAAGAAGAGAGATTTTTATATAAGCTTATTATACTCAATTTAGGTACATCATTAATACACTAGTAAATATAACATTTATTTAATAAAAGTTTATAATGTGTTAATGCTTCATTGGTTTACTGCATATTTATATACACTAGGTTTATACAAAATTCTCTCCTCTAAGAGGTGTTATGCCGGCATTAATCAATATGTTGCATATATTAGTATTAGATATTCTGCATGACGGTATTACATAGGTGTTTACAAACTATTGTTCGGCTACATTACTCTTTCTTTTTCTTTGATTTTTGCCCTTAGTGAACTTCACGAAATTCTGCAGGTCTCTCGCAAATGGAGTCATCACATTACAACATTTTTATTCTTTGGGTTTGGACTATTGTCCTTCAAAGATGCAATATTTGGAGATGGGTGATGATATATTATTATCTCTCACATTCACTTGTTGATTCTTTTCTGATGAACATCAGTTTGCATCTGAATATATTTTTTGTACTCATGCTTATGATTTCACTGGACAGGGAGGAGGACGAATTGGCTGAAGTTGAAGCAAAATTGGTTGGTTCTTCCCTCCCATCGGATTTCTTATTTTTAATACATTTTTCATTTGATTTTCTTCTTGACAGCAATATTGTATTGTGATTAATTAGGATGCAGACTCGAAGGCTAACAGTGGAGCTGCAAAAGATAGCAATAAGGTAAAACAATATTAAATTATCAATCTAATAAAATGTCTCTTTGTAACCCAAGAAAAGAAAAAAAATAGTCTCTTGCTATCATCCAAGGTCTGCCCTTGTGACTATGCATATGTTGGAAAACATGATTTGGATCTTCTAAAGTAATTTATGAGCAAGTAAACATCTATTAACTATTGATAGACGAGTGGGCCCATCTATCAATGGCTGATAGATGCTTACTTGTTTATAAATTACTTTAAAGGATCCTCTTACTGAAAAACACAGTAGAGAGGAGAAAAATGAAAAAAAAAATTTACAAATTGAGATTTTATTAAATGGTGAAAAGTGTGTACAATAAGTCCATCATATAACTTATATAGAACAATAGAAGTAACTAACTAGTAACTAACTTGCTAACTCAGCAAACTAATCTAACTAATTTCTAACTAACACTAACCACACTCTAACTATGATAATAGCATGATCATATTATATGTTCTACATATATTTTTATAGAAGATATATTGTTTACTTTTATGATTATCAAGTGGCTAAGAGTAGATCCTTGGAAAAATCCTAACAACTACTACAACAGCAACCAAGAGAGATATTCTTGACAACCAGAATTACGTATAAATTGCTTGAGAAATACTGACACTGAATAAGAAACTTAAAATCTTGCAGGATTAGGAATAACTTCGATACCTTATTGTCAATTTTGTGACTCCTCAGGGAATCATCAACAAGATGGAAGTCTTTGTATATAATGATTTTTTCTTCTTTCCTTCTGCATCCGTTCATAAGATAAAGTGTTTATGGTAGTGCAGAAATACTTAGTTAGCTCCTCTGAATGCCATCCATACTGAAGTTATGCGTGGTTATGTTTATGAGCTGTAACAAGAATTTTGCTCCTTATTTCCAATAAATAATTTATTAACACAAAATGGAATTCTCAGATACTATATATTTGGTGTTTTGAGACTGATTATGTAGATTTTATATCCTCATTCACAGGTCGATGATGATGATTCGAAAAAGCATAAACGGCCATTTTTCTCTCAGTTTTTCTCCCCCATCTTTTTAAAGGTAATAAATTAATATTATCGAGTATTTAATTGAATATTGAGCTAGGCCAAATCTGATCCTCTTTATCATGTCCACTCTGCAGGCATTTTCTATCACTTTTTTTGGTGAATGGGGTGACAGGAGCCAGGTAAGCGTAGTTAGAGAAGATGCTATGTTTTTCCACATAAGTTCCATGATTGGAGACTGCTCCATCACTTCAATAAGCATAGCTTTGTTACGTTTCAGCTGGCTACAATTGGGTTGGCTGCAGATGAGAATGCAATTGGTGTGGTTCTTGGAGGGATTCTGTAAGTTTTGATTATTAATTTTTCTGTCAATCTATCTTCTTGGAGATTTTGGCTGTTTTTCCTTTGGTTGTCCATGATGGCACATGTTATTTCAATTTTTTTGATGGAATTCTGCTTTCATGCATGTATATGCATACATTGTAAATGCAATTTGTTTGCTTAGAGGCATAAATATGTATATAGGATGTCACATGCCTAAGGTCCTACAATTTCTAAGAATATGACTCTAATTCTTTATTGTTCGTCACAGAGGACAAGCATTGTGCACTGCTGCTGCTGTTGTTGGAGGAAAGAGTTTAGCATCTCGGATATCTGAAAGAATAGTAATAATTCTTATTCTTTTTTATTTACACTGGATGTATAAGTCATGGCTTTTCAACTTTGGCTTTACCCACCCACACATGGTTTACAATGGGACATGTTGTCCATCTTTTTACCCCCTTTGGCTTCTGTTAAATTCTCAATTTTCATTTAAGTCAATATTACTTTTTCAAGTTTAAATAATTTCAAAATTGGCCAAAATTAGTTTTAGACTAACAGGAAATTTTGGAAGGAAATGATTTGGGATTTATCATAGAAAAATATGTTATCATTAAGGGAAGGTTTGATGGAAAAATGAAGAGGATGCAATACGTGAGCAAAAGTACCACATTAAAACCAAGAGTGGGTAGAACAATTTTGGGTTGTAGAGTGTAATTCTGCTTTACAATATGACTGGTATAGTATTAAGCTGCGCATGTATTTCATCTAAATGTTGTACTTTATACTTTGCAGGTTGCACTTTCAAGTGGAATTCTTTTCATTATTTTTGGTATCCAGTCGTTCTTTTCTCCAATTGAATCATGAAGGATATGCTATCGGCTAGTGATTGTTCTTACTGTTTTTACAATCTATGTTTAGCAAATATGCTTGTTGTAATGTTTGGCTGCCAAAAGATCCCTAGGGAGGAATGACTTTTTTTAACCCTTTTGAAGAATTTATGGCTCAACATAGAACCATTGTAGAACCATAATTCAATTCAGAACTTCTAGTTGACTTAAGTGGATCATTTAAAAAAAGAAAGAAAGAAATGTACCTTCGTTTTATCTCTTTATCTTACTTCCTCAATCAGTTTAGTGCATGCATAAATTTCCAAAGCTTTCTTTACCAGTGGAGTAAAGAACCACTTTGTGTAGATAAAAAATATTGTCTTTAGTTACCTTTTTTTTTTTTCTCAAAATTAATTCTGCTCTGGAATGCTGTCCAAGTTGGTAATTGCGAGAATGTGTGGCTTGGAAGAAGGAAAAAAAGAAAAAATTTGTTAACAAGTGTCTAGATACTAAAATAAAAAGTTTTAAATGAAAAAATAAAGTATTTTTAATTTTTAATACATTCAATACTTTGTTTTCACTTAAAACTTCTTATTTTAGTATTCTTAACAGGTGTCCTTAAGACACTTATTAGCAAAACCCAAAAAAGAAAAAAGAAAAAATTATTACATGTTTTTAGAATACAATAAATACATGTCGTAAATAAGTTTAAATTAACTTAAAATTTATGGAAGTCTATTTAAAATCAATGATTGAGATACTTCATGGTGCATACTATAATTTTCTTGGGCATGAAGCATGCTATAATTTTTTAAAAAGAAGTGGCATGGGGAAGGAGGGTAGGGTAGGATATGAACGGGAGGGGAGAAAGACCAAACCTGCTTGTATGCCCCCTCTACAAGAAACATTTCGCTTGTTGTAATAATTTGAATGAACCATTAATCTCTTAGAGAAACTAATTTCCTTTCCTACTCAAGTAATTGAATTGAAATTATCTTCTTCTCCTAAAATGTACACAATTAGCATTTTCCATTTACAAATTGCGATAACTTAGTAAATCTGTTTATAATCCGTAATAGTTTATCACGAAAGATTTAAAACTATGCAGTTGCAAGAGCCAAATTGTCTAAAATCTTGGACATGGCTTATGTAAGAATCGAACGAAATGCTACTTGCTAGTTACAGCAATGCAGGCTTTTCTCTTTTACTTTTTAAGAAAATGATAGTTAGTTACGTATTATACGTTTATTTATATTTTTTTTAGGGGGGCTTGAAGTTACATGTTAAGTTTGAATCATTAAAAAAAAGTAAATATTAAAATGTCATTTAATAATTTACATAAAAGTATGTGAATAAAATGAGTAAAATTATTCTCACTCAAACGTTCATTAAGTAACATTGCAAGACAAAATCTACTGATCATAACTTTTAATCTCTTTGCCTGCAATAAGCAACAAAAAAGACAAAAAAAGATTGAGAAATGTTAATAAACATTTCTTTCAACACTTATTTTATTATTAATCTAAAAATAAATATTATTAACATTCTTTTTTAATAATCCTTTTAAGTGTATAAAATAGACCAATAATAAAAAGTAAATATTGAAAAAAAAATATCTAAAAAAATATGTTGTTAATATTCTTCAAAAAAATTTAGTAGATTGTCCAACGCCTATGATGCATGTGGGGTTTCTATGCCCTGAAGTGTTTCTTGTGTTGGGCTGCAGAGAGAGTTCAAAAGTCGGGGAAATCTCTATCCATGAACTAAGTGAAGAACTATATAAATAGGTTTGACACTACATCTTAACCCAAAACCTTAAGGCATTAGGTATATGAGTCTTTTCCACTTATATAGCTTTCAACTTGTCCATTCTTTACCAATGTGAGACTTCAACACTCACATTTAAATTTTCAACATTCTCCCTCTCATCTTCTTTATACTTGTACTGTCGTCATCCATCATTTACAACGGAACACGTTGCCTAGCCTCTACATCGCTAGCAAGACTTTTGACAAAAGGGATCCTTTACAAGGATCTACCAATCACCGTTGTCTACACCAATACTTGTTCAAGTCGATAACCACATAAATGGACTTGATACTACGGGCTTGTTTGAGAAAACTGAAAATTATAAATTATGCTGATAATCGATTATTGTTATAATTGATTATAAACGATTCATTTTTATGTTTGGATGTATTAGCTGTAAAGCGATTTTAAGTTAATATAATTCGTTTAGACGATATAAAAAAGAATCGCGTTTATGCATTAAATTACTAAAATAAGTATAAAATGATTAAAAAAATTATTTGATTGAAGATAAAATAATATTTACATATCAAAGTGTAAGAAATAATCAATAAGCTAAAATCATAAGCTTCAATCTTTAGCTTATGATTATTAGCTAAAATTTTTTTTTCTGCATTGAATTTCGTATAAAAACTTTTTTAAAAAATAATCTTTTTACTCAAACATAATAATTATTTCACAAAACAGCTTAATCCTCTAAAAACAGTTGAATGAGAAAGAATCCATCTTTCCCAAACATGCTCTACATCTTAACTCAAAACCTTAAGACATTATGTATATGAGTCTTTTCCACTTATATAGCTTTTAAGTTACCCATTCTTTACCAATGTGAGACTTCAACATTCACACTTGAATTTCCAACATCTTGATTAGTTTAATTTCTTCTTTGGGCCTCGGCAATCCATTGTAACAAAAAAGAAGTCCAAAAAAAAAAACCATGATTTTAAAAATCACAAAGCTTGCGAATTATTTGGTAGAATCCTATAAATAAAATACTTCACAGGTGCTGTCTAATATACACCCTCCTTTGGAAGGTGTATAGTGCACCCTCCTTTGGAAGGTGTATGGTGCATCTTGAGCATCTCAGTCATTGATTGTGTTGAAAAACACATCAATGGCTGAGATGAAAGACCTGCAACCTGCACCACTTTCAACCGTCGCCGGCCATCGCTCTTCTTTGTCACTTAGCCGCCGCCCTCTCGCGCAAAAAAAAAAAAAAATAGCAACCCAAAAAAACCCCCGTCACTCCCAAAGACAAAAAAAACCACAGTCAGTCACGCTCCACCAGACGACCCACGTACAGCCAGTCACCGAACCCGCGTCCACCCATAACCGCACCGGCCGAGCTTGTCCCAATTGCCGCCATGCCTCCCAAGTCCAGATCCATCACCCACCGAGCTCCATTACCGTTCTCGTGGTCTCACCCCAGAAAACCATCTATCCACTTTTCATGGCATCCCTCCCCTTCCTCTTCTCCTCCCCACTCCCCTCAACCCCACCGCCCAATCCATGGTGCTGCATCGAAGTCTTCCGCAACCACCTTCTCCTCCACCTTGTCTCCGCTTGCTGCCATAGCCCGAATCACCAACCCGAAACCCATAACCTGTAAACCACCATTGCTGGCCAAACTCGAATCCCAACCTGTGAGCTCCACCGTGCCCTTCATGGCTGGATCTGCAACCAACGCCACCAAATCTCCATCGCACTTCACCTCACCAACGCACAAAATCTACAAACCAGGAGAATCGGTCACCCCAAACCGAGCCCCGCTATGCGAATCCCAACCGTCTTCCACCTCGACCAACGAACCGTACTTCCTCCGATGAGTCATACACCACAGTTGCTGGTGAGGGGCTCCATCGCATGCTCCACTGAGATTTGTCATAGTTCTGACCCGAAATCGCCTACATAGTCAACTCAGTCGCCGCTCGACTCCATTGCGTGCATCGTCGTCTCCGCCGCTGCTCGCAGTCTCCAAAAAGCCTCGCCACCCCCTGCGCGTTGTCGCCGCCGCTCGCACGTGCTCGCTGCTTGGGCCATGTAGCGTCGTCTCCACCACCTAAATTGGGTTGGGGTCAAAGAGGTAGAAGGAGGAAGGGCAGTGGTGGTGGCGGTGGAAATGGGGAGAAGATGAAGTGTGTAAGAGAAAAAAAAATTCAAAAAAAAAACGGTCAACCGGTTATTTTCGGTAAAAAAAATTGGTGCATGATACACCAAAACATATTGAGGTGTATCATAGCATTTGCCTACGTCACAAGGTGTTTTATGTTCTCGACATATAAATCAATCATTCATCAGCCAATTAGTTTACATATGTTGTGCAATTCTTTATTCAAAATCACAACTATCACGTCTTAATCATAGGTCGTTGTCTTAATCAAAAGATGACCATGTTTTACACAAGATATGTCCTTTTTCTATTCTGGTTTCTCTAAACTTTCAAGAGGGGAACTTATGACACCTACTAATATTTGCAATCTTGCCTTTCAATAGCATTAAAGCCAGGGAGATTTAAACTGAAACCTGTCATTTCTTCAGCAACCACCACTTGCAGGTTCAATTGAACTGAGTAACCCATTGCCTCTAAGTTGCATGCAATGATCTTCAGCATCAGCTTGGGCACAGATGATCACCACTGACAATCCATTGTAGTGCGCTTCTTGCATGATATTAACTGCATTATCAAGGGTCATCCCAGGGATGACCTTCATCAGTACTTGGACAACATATTCCCGTTTATTGTAGTTGTCATTGTGCAATATTACACGGTATGGTGGCGCTGTTTTCCGTGATTTCCTGCACATCTTTGAAAAATCACAATCAAATCTTTTCTTTCTTTCATTTTATGCTGCAAAGAAAGAAATAGTTAAATATCCATATATAATATCTCACAAAATTAACCAATCAGCATAACTGAACAATACAGCATATAAACCAACCACTAAAATGGATCTCTTACAAAGGGGAAAAGAAAAATTAAATTGGTTGAATCAATCTAATACCATCTCCATTCTTCCACAAGACACTTTTACCAGTATTTAGACTGGCTTTTACTGCAGATGACCATGTATCTTAAATTCTGATTACTAATAATAGGGACCCCGTTGACAGAATTTTCACCAATTGGCAATTTCCCATTGTTTATTCGCAGATTTCTTCAAATGTACAACAGTTTCTATACTTAAACATTGTAATTATAATCTCTTTGTTGCATTTAAAAAAATAAAGTTGTAAAACGAATTTTGCCCAATTAGAAAATCTGAATTTGAAAATCAACAGTCAAAACTTCTGCTTACTTCAAATCAAATTCAGATTCACGGCCAGGGGTGACTTTTTCAATAACTGGCTTTTCCAGCAGCCCTCCCCCTTTATCAGGTCTCGCTAATACAGCCATGGGAATGAAAAGATTGGAGCATGGTCCTTTACAAAGAGAATATTTGTCCCCTGTATGAAAATCTTCAATAAGTATAATTGAAGCACTCAACCATATGCATAGGATGAACCAATGTTTTATGTACACTAAAAAATTCCAATTACAAAATAAATTGTGAAACAAAAGAGTTATAATATGAGTAAGAAACAAAACAAGCTGTCTACCACACAGCAAATATTTATTAGGAATGAATATAAATATGCATAGATAAGAACAAATACAGGAATTTCCACACACACACACACAAAAGTAGAAGGCACAAAAGTTACCACAAGGGAATGAAACTAAAGACACGGCAAAAATGTGTAGTGTATACACCCCTTAAACTTTAGGGAAATTGCAAATACTCACCATGAACTTTTAAATTTGTTAACTACACTCTCAAATTTTGAGAAATGTTGCAATAGGTCCTTTCATTCGGATCTAGCATTTTTTTTTTTGGGGGTTACATAGGACTGATAGGAGGTGCAAGAACTTGGATAGGGAACGGTGAAAGGTTGCCTGGTGGATGATTGAACCTTCGACTTCAACATCACACCCAAATCTTAAAGACTTAAGCCAATGCCAATTGAACTGCAAGCATGTTAGTGGATCTAACAACTTCCATTAATCATATTATCACTAACATACTTGTAATCAGATGAAAAATAATAATTTTTGAGAAATTTTCTTTTATATTTCATTCATAAAAAATGAAAACATTTAAATACTCTATTAAATTTTTATTTTGATGTGAATTAAGGGATCACTATGAATAAATTAGGTGGTGATAAATTGTATTAGTCATCACATAATTATCACATGATAAACAAAATTTGTTAAAATAACAGACGAAATGATGTATTGTAGCATTTCTCACAGTTTGAGGGTTTAGTTGGCAATATGATTTTTTTTTTAAGAGAAGAAATTTATTAAGATAAAGAGAAGGAGAACACAAAGGGGAAGGAGGATAAGAAATTGAATCCTCAATAAAATAAAAAGAAAAGAAAAGAAAAAGCAAACAACACAGACCAAAAATCATCAATGTAGCAAAGCTACCCAATCCCTCAACATATCTGCGAGGGACAGCCTTTTAAAAAGACCACGTGCTTTACACCATATTGAAGCCAAGCACCAAATCTTGTCCCAAAGCAACTGCATATCTAAAGAGAAATTTCATGGTGGCTACCTGTAATATCCCCAAAGTTTAGTGCACGTGTATATGTTTTTCCCTAAAGACAATGATCAAATACAAATAAAAGAGCAGGCAGAGAAACAGACCAAAAGAAAACCTAGATACATTCAGGTTGTAACCAAACCAACTGAGATCAGTGTACAAGCAGGCTAGTTTTACACAATTCAATAACTTCCACAGAATTCAGTCTCCACTCTCCACAAAATCCGTTATTTGGTCAACATCACTTTCTCTTTTGAACTCACATACCTAAGTCTCAAATTAACGTAAAGTTATTTACTACCCCTTTTAATGACCTGTGTCGCGACCAGAGATCGCGGCGAAAAATAGCAACTCGAGGTGATTTTAAAATATGACAATGGAAAAATGGAGTCGCCACCAATTTTATTTTTAACTTAGGAAAAATTGGAAAACCTTTTATTTGGAAATGGTCTTTAGAACCAGATTGGATTCGGGAGTCGGTTATGCTTAGGGAAGGATGAAAACTTAATCCCACTGCACCCCTAACGCACCCGTCCTAAGACGGTACCTTGAGTTAATTGTGCAAATCAATAACAATCCTTGGAATATTTATTTTACCCTTTTTTACAAAAAAAGCATTGTAACTATTTACAAAACGAAACCACAAAATTATAAAAATTTAATTTGGGCTTGACAGAAATGAAATTTTGCTCCTACGTATCCCCTGGTGCAATGAGGAACTCAAAGTTACGTAGTTCTTTAGAAAATGATTTGTGGGTTAGTTGATTTTAATTAAAATAATTTTGAAAATTTGAATTAACAAGCCGTCGCGACTCAGTTATTCAAATTAAGGATTGAATAGGTGAAGCTCGCGTCACGCTAGAGACGTCACCCACTTATTATCAAATTTGTTACAAAACTTTTATTTAAAATTATCAATTAGCGATTTAACTAAAAAATAAAAAAAAATATGATGTAAATTATCAAGTCATTTAACTCGATATTTACAAAATATAAGGGTTAGCAAGTATTGTCATCAACTCAGTAACCCATTTTTATTCCCCTTTTTTTAAAAAAAAAACTTTTAATTATTTCTTTGTTTATTATTTTTAACTCCCAAAATCTAGCCCAAACAAATTTTCCCTACCAGCAACTAATACTAATAATGATAAAAAAACAAAAGGAAATAAGAATACGTGAAAAGAAAGCAGAGAAACAGATAACCAACAAAATAGGAATTGCACCAGCAGGGGCCTCGTTAGCGGCCGGATTTGCAGGGGAGAATGGTTAGTTCCTGAGGTGAGCTGTTGAGTAGTGCAGTGACTCACACGTGGTGGATCTGATGAATGAGGGATGGAGCTTCACGGTCTTTGCTATGGTGGCGCTTGATGGCGCGTGAAGTGGATGAAGGTTGGGTGTTATGGCTTGGTTACGGTGTTGCGTCCCGGTTCGTGGAAGCAAACGCAGTGGCGGTGATGGTTAGGTGGCTACGTGAACTCACGGTGAGGGGAGTGGAGAGTTGATGTTGGCCGAGTTGACTCGGTTGGGAGGGAAGTGATGTTGATGATGGTTTTGAAGAGATGATCTTCACGATGATGGAGGTTAGACGAAGGAGGAGCCGGGGAGGCCGTGAATGATGATTATATGTGCATAGGTTGCTAGCTTGGGTGAGGGTAGTTGAAGGTGCAAGGGAGTGAGTGTTCACGGTTTTGAAGTGGAAATGAGGTTGAAGCCGAAAAGAATGGAGGGGATGGAAGGGTGGTGATGGTCAGTGGTGAGAAGGATGGTGAGGTTATGGAAGGAGGTGCAAGGGTTGTGAGAGTGAGGTGGTGAAATGTTTATATGGGGTGGTGAGCAGAGGTGGAGCTTCACGGTGGTGTAGGTTGGACGTGGTGGTGCATGGGTTGTTGATGGTGAAGATGGAGGGTGGAGCTCGGCTGGGAGAATGAAGAGTGGGGGTTGGTTACGTGAGTTTACGGTGAAGAGAGGATGGGGATGACGGTTTGCATGGGAGTTAGGAGGAGGTGTATGCTGCTTGGCGCAGGTGACCGGTGAATGGGTGTTCGGCGGAGTTGCTGTGAGTTCTGGTGAAGAAAGTGGTGCGAGATGGTTGTTATGGTTGGGAAGATGAAGGTAGGGATGAAGATATAAGGTGGTCAGAAGATGGAGATGGTGAAGGGGAAGAGGCTTGAGCTCGTGGTGGTCACGGTTTTTGGAGGTTTGGAGGCTATGGTGGGAGGAGGAAGGTGGTATATCTCTCACCGAGTTGACTCGGTGGAGCCATGATGGGGGAGGGTGAGAGCTTGGAGAAGGTGCTGCCATGGTGGATGGGCCTACGTGAATGGTGGAGGGGTGAGGAGGAGCTTGGTTTGTGATGAGGAGGGAGAAGGATGGAGGTCATTATGGGTCTTGCATGGGTGTTTGGGAGATGAAGGGTGTTTGAAGGTGATGAGGAGATGGTGATGAGGAGGAGAAGAGGTGAAGATGGTGGCTTCCACGTGTGCACCTGGGTACTAGTGATGGGTCACATTGGTGTGGAGGAGGTCATGGTTGGGAGGCGGTTTGTGGCTAGGAGAAGCTTGGACGTGGTGGAGTGGTGATGGAGGTCATGGTTGGGTGGTGTTTTGGATGGTTACAGAAGTGGTGAGTGTTGTGATGGATGGAGGGGTGAGGGTGGTAGAAGGAGAGTGGAGTTCACGTGGAAGCCGGTGGTCAGCTGTGGGAGAAGGGTTTAGGTGGAGGAAGATGATGATGAGATGATGAGAAGTTGAAGGTGCAAGGTAGTTTTGGAGGTGGCGAGATGGGTAGTGATGGGTTCTCACTTGTGCATAGGTTGAATGGAAGGTTGGGTGGTTATGTGGTTATTTGTTAATGGTTGATGGGTGGTTGAAGGTGGGTTCACGTAAATGGTGGTGATGGAGAGGCTTGAGGATGATAATGATTGATTGATTATGGAGATGTTAGTGAGCTGGAGGGTGAGGGAAATGAAGGCTCAAATTGGGTTGCAACGTTCTGGAGCCCCCCTTTTTTTGAAGAAAGATGGTGGGCTTTTATAGTGAAATGTGAGTGAGTGTGTGTGCAGCAGTGCCACGTGAAGGAGAGTGGGAGCAGTGCAGCAGTGAGTGGGAACGTGAGGTGCAGAGATAGTGGGTGTTGCAGCAGAAATTACGGAAAAAAAAGGTTGCGTCTTTGCAGTGTGAGGGAAAGAAAAAGAAATGAAAGGTGAGTGCGTGTACCAAAGAAAGTGGAGAAAAATGTGGGTGTCTGCTGCTTTGTCAGGAAGGAGTAGGTGTGTGCAGCAGAAATTACGCAAAAGAGGTTGTGTGTGTGCAAGTGAGCAGCTTGAGTGTGTGCAGGTGAGGACAGAAAAATCAGAATGAGTGTGACCATTTTTGTTTTGTTTTTTTTTTTCTTTTTTCTTTTATTAAGCTGGGCTTATGTGTTTGGGCTAAAAAAAAAAAAAGCCAATAATGTGAACTTAAATTAATTGAATTTTTATTCTATTTTTTTTGACATATTTTTTTTTTACTTTTTTTTTAACCCGGTCAAAATTGAGTGTTCACAACCTGTGTTTATTCTGAGTTTTGATTGAAAAATAACATAAGGTGATGATTTTTTAGCAATATGCCACTAATCCCCAATATACTCAAAACCTAGCTAAACAATTGAGTAGAATAAAGGTGAACAAGTAGTATATAAGTGATCTAAGGGTCTCATTCAGTATATAACTCATTCTATACAAAACAACTTGCAAACAAGATAGAACTAAGAATCAAGATTAAAGAAAATTGTAATCCACGAGATCTAGCATAAAAATGCTGTTCAGGAGTCCATCATTGTAAATGTAAGATTAAATACACCACATTACAAACATTACTAAACCCTATGCCCATCAATTTCGATAAACCACTAACATTATTGTTTTGCTTGGCAGGATTCATTTAACTGACGTAAGTGAAACCTACTCACAACCACCGGCACACACCACTTTGTTCTTCCAATTGTATTAGCAAATTGGTGACTCCAGACAATCATATTTTAATATCAGCTTGATGGAAAAGACATCAATTTACTTTTCATAGATATACCTAATAACTTAATAATACATTCGAAACCGCACAAAACCATCAGAAACTTGATTTTATTTCCTACAGTACCAGAAGTGAAGTTGAGTTAATTTTTCCATTCTAGCAGGAGTTAAGACAATCCTATTCCCACCAATTATACCACCCTAAGGTTTATTCACTAGACCAAATTCCATAAGAAATATATAAAGAAAAGGGCTTAAACCCTTAAAAAAAATTCAGCTTCTGAACTACTTCTGTTTGCTAGAAAAAAATTCATACTAGCCAACTAATTCAACAATTTTTTTATTTTGGTAAAAGGTGGTGAGAGAAGAAAATGAAAATCCCATAAAATAATAACCAAGCCCAAAAGGAGCAATTTCTCTAATAAACACCAGAAACTGAAGCACATATAAGATCAGTATAATAACAATATAACTTTTAAGAGAGGTTAGTGTAATTTTTAAAACAAGAGAGGTATCAAGTATAATTAAACCAAACTTTAAAGGAGGTTAATGTAATTTTTCCTATAATTTATTTCAAAAAAGAAAGAAATTCACGTCAGAAAGTTGAAGGAAGCAAGCACTGTGTTGAAGTGGCAAAGGAATCGAAATATCAGAGAAGAAAGAGATGAAAGGAAAAACCTGGCTTGGGGTTGAAGACGTGGTTGGGGGAGAGACCCATTCTCCCACAAATCGCACTCTTCATCTCTCTCTCTCTGTTTTTGCTGTTTTCTTTGGTTTTGTTTTTCTTCCTAGTACGATAAAGATGACCACAACGGGTATACCAAATAAAATAAAATAAAAGCAATAGTAAAATGGAAAATTAGGATTGAAACTGGTGGACTATGTATGTGACACGTGTTGGATTAAAACGATTCCTTTGGTATTTGTCTCAATCTATGAAGCATGGAGTCGTGCCCGCGTCGTGTCAGACATGTATGGATATCTGTATAACATATATGTTTTGTATGTTTAAATATATTTTATTAAAAAGATTATTATTTTTAATTTAAATATATGTTTGAGACATTTAAAATATAATTTAAAAATAATTTATTAATATTTTTAAAAAAAATAATTTTTATGATTAATATTTAATTAGTAAATTTATAATTCACTTAAGTTTAATTACATGACCGATATCTTAAATTATTATTTTCACATATTAATATTTTAAGTTTTATTTTTTCATACGTCATTATTAAATTTTTAAGTTTTATCTTTTCATATACTACTATTTCTATTTGTTCCTTTTATTTCTACTAATACCAAACCGTTCATTTCGTCGTCACTAAAATTTGTTCCACACCAATATTTCTTTTAATTAATTTTTTTTATGCACATGTATTTATACACAGTTAGTTCTATTAGGAGAATTTGATTTAGGAGATTTTTTAGAAAATATTATTAAAAATTATGTTTCATATTTTTTAAGAGAAACTTACTATGTAGTAAATATTGAAACATATGACGTGTATTAAGATATTATGAACTTTCAAGCTTATAGAAATAATATTAATGAATTATGAATCTTTTTCTTAAATTTTGTAATTATATATATGTTATATCTGTGTCCTACAATATGTCAATTTAGTGTGTTATTGCGTCCATGTTGGTCCTATGTTCGTATCCGTGTCAATGCTTTATAGGTCCCAATTAACCATCCTGATTCTCTCATCATCATTTGTCCTTTTCTCACATCTAATTTTATCTTACAGGTAATAGGCAAGCCGAGTGAGAACTATTCATGTTATTCATCTAATTAAAATATATTTAATTTTATTTAATTTATTCATAAAATTATTTTATATATCACAAAAATGTTATAATTATATATAAAATAATTTAACATCTATTTTATATTAACATATAATATAAATATAATATGTATATTTTGATATATATATAACATTTCCGGAATGGAAATAGGTAAAAAGAACTAAAGGAATATATGGTCCAACTTATTTTGGGCTTAAATAGGTTTAAGTATATTTAGCAAATAAATCAGTTTTAGAAAAGTTTATTTAATTATATAGATTCAACTTTAAAAAAAATATTTAACTTATTAAATTGACTTATTTTATTTATTAATTTTATATAATTAAGAATTTATAACATTTACTTAACTTATTATTTATATATTAATATAATATATTTATTTATAAATAATATAATAATTTTGTTAAAATTATATCTATTTAAAAATTAAAAAATTAAATTTCTTGGGCAATATAAGACCTAAATTTATTTAGGTAAAGCCTAACTTATTTTCACTCTTATCTACACACACACACACTAATTAGTAGTCGGTGCATTGCACGATATTTTTTAAAGTTTTAATATGTGTTTAAAATATATTTTAGAGACTTATATTTTAGCATGTTATACATATATATAATGTTATGGACTTGAACTCTTTAAATTGTTAACATTTTATTTTAAAAGTAATAAATAAATGATAAATAAATAAATAAAATTCTATCATAATTTAGAATCAAAGAATATTGTATGGAGGAAGTTAAAATTTGATTGAAGAAAAATAAGGAAAAAAACAAATCTTGGTTGAACGAGGAGTTAATTAAAGAGAAGAAATTTCCTCTTTACATGGAAAACACATATGAGAGGAAAGGTGAAAAAAAAAACTTAAGTAAGAACACATAGCAATTATATAGGAAATAGATGTGGTCATATAAGAGGAAAAATAAAATTTAGATTTCACCACTCTCAAGATAGAGTACTCTCATTTATAATATAGGGATAGATTACCTCACATTTGTATAGTATTTACCATTTGATTATAGTAAGTCTCACTTGAATTTTTACACACTTATATTCTGATTCTATCACCTATATAAATATATGAGCAAATGTGCATCAAAGTGTGTGTAATAAGAATTTTTTAGTGTGAATACTTCCCACAAACACCAATTTATCCATTTATTTATTTAAAGATTTTTTTAGAGTAAACTCTCATTTTAATCCCTAAAAGATTTGTGTGTCATCAATTTAATTCCTCAAAGATTGTTGTCATCATTTTAGTCCCTCAAAGTATAAATGTGTCATCATGTTAGTCCCTCAATTGCCCTCCATCAACGAACTCATTAATGGTGTCCAATGTGGCATGTTAAGTGCCTGTGTGGACCTTTTAGTGCCATGTAGACTTCCACGTGGCCTTCGTGTGTAGTCCTAGGTGGCTCCTACATGGAATTTGAATCCCAAATCTTATTAAAAACTTTGATTGACCAAAATGAACCCTAAATCTGCAATAACCCTAACCTTAAGGAAGCCTCTCCCAAATCCCCCCTCCAAATCTTACAAATTTGTTAACCACTGAGAATCATAAAGATAAAAATCAGTCCATACCTAGAATTTCAAGCTCCAAAAACCCTATATCAGGTGCAAATCACTCCAACATATCCTTGAAGCTCGAAAGAGAATTCGCATGAAGTTCCTCCACCACTTGAAGTTCCGAGAATTTGTTGAGTTGCAAATCCCTTCTTGTTATTCGTCACACCACGAATGCTATAACTTGGGGTCACCTGCAATGACAAATCCAAGGATGAATTAATCAGTTATGTGTGTAGAAGATCTTGGACTTGTGTGCACAAGAGCTGTGATTTCTTTCTTTAGGTGGATGATCCAATCCCTGACACTGAGAAGAAGTAGATAAAGAAATTGAAGAAGATAATTACTATATATGAACAACAAGTGCTGAGGCTAAGGCTACCTTGTTTGTTCTTTAGTGTAATGAGTGTCACATTTTGTGGATTGTGGATTAGGGAACTAATGTAGAGGGAGTAGGTATTGTGTTTTGGGAATGTGGTTTGGTTTAGGAAAATGTGTTTTGCTGTATTGTGACTGATAAGGTGTTGAAGTGTTTTGGGTAAGGTTGAATGTGTTTTGGTATATAAATTCTCAAATAAAATGAAATGACATGGTTTGGTTTGTATGCAAGTTATTTGCACTTTTATTGCCTTTCTAAACCTGTTATTCACTATTGGATACCATGCAAAGTTGAAAATAAATCCTATATTGGATATCATACATGCAAAGCTCAAAATGGCTATAAGACAAAATTGAATAACACACAAAATGCTAAGATAGCTTACAAAGGCATATCTTAACATAATTCTATAATGACCACATAATTGCATAACTTAAAATATAATGAACACAAAACTCTATAATGAGCACATAATTTTATAGCTCAAAATATATACTTGGCATTCATTGATCAAATATGAAAATCAACATTTTGTCTCAAGTACATCTAAATATATCCAAAATACACCAGTGAATCACACTATTTCTTTGAACCATGTGTTGTATACCCAAAAAAACATGGCATTGTATACCCAAAAAACTAGTATTATCTTTCCCATGTGACCCAAAAAAGTATCTTATAAGCCCAAATCAAAAGACTATCACACTATCTTTTAGCTATACATTTTGAAAAATAGAAACCCTATACATGGTCCTCTAAGCATCATTTTGCCCTTTTGCATGCTGATCTTGAACTACAACAATTAAATCTTAAAGCATTTTTTTGGTATTCATTTTTTGTTATACAGTTTGTAGCCATCAAAGTGTTTTCACAGGTACTGCTACTAATGATGATCTGATTGCTGGTGGTGCTGATGATGGTGCAGTTGCAAGTGCAAGTGGTGTCATTGCTGATGGTGGTTTTGTTGTAGTGGGTCTCATTGAGGTTGAAGATGGTGGTGCAATTGCAAGTGGTACAACTACAAGTGGCTAGAACGTAGTTGAACATGGTGCTGCTGTAGGGGGTTTCATTTTAGTTGAAAATGATGATGTAGTTGCAGGTGGTCTCATTGAAAATCTTGGTGGTGGTGCATTGCCAGGGGTCTATGTGAAGTTAAAGATGGTGGTGTAGATACAGAGGGTCTTGGTGAAGCTGAAGATGATGGTGCAACCACATGATAAGATCTGAATGGCTTGAATGGCCAAAATGGCCTCAATGGTGCTGGCCTTGTGGCAGGTAGTATTGTGTTGAATGCTGGAGTTGGAGCATTAGGTACTTCCTTTTGTAACACTAAGAGAAGGATACTACCAATTCCATATCTCCAAAGTTTTGGCTTCCAACAAGGTGCAGCCCCTTTCTGTTCATCCTATGAGATGAAATAGTCAATTAGGATTTCATATTACAGTACCATATTGCAGAATATTATATTAAATTGCATATTACCTGAAGTTGAGTAGAATTTGCTCTTGATTGTTGAGGCTGAGTTGGGTTTGAAGTTTTTTTTTCTATTTCTTAGTTTGGGATTGTGGTGATGGTGTAGATCTGTCGCTCTAAGCCAAAACATGCAAGTAAATAATTAGAGAAGTAACAATCACATAACATACAAAATAAGTCAACCCTAGTGATACATATTTTCCTTAGGTTGTTGAGTAGGTGCTAGTCTTTGTTACTGAGGAGATGCTAGTATCTCTTATGTTGAAATTGTTTCTCCATCCTAATAAGAAAAAAAAATAAGGATTACTCTTGAAAACTAAACAAAATAATTACCAAATAAAAAACACATCAAATACATAATTACCTCCTGACTTAAAGGTAGAGGTGGAGGATCTGTAATGAGATCAAAACTCAAAACTTCAGTAATCCTCTCATTAATGATTTCCACTTATTGACCTTGGTTTAAGCTTGTTAAGGCTAGACCCTTGCATGCCTTGCAATTGTGGCCTGTTTCCTCACATTTGGAACACTAAATTGGCTTGTACTTCCTTTTCAAGTAGTATGGATTTTGAATTTCTTCTTGTTGGCCACTTCTTTTTCTTTTCTTGGGCTTACTAGGAGGTCTCTTAATTGTTGGAGGCTGGATTGGATCAGTCCCTATCTTCTCCTAAAATTCCTCACTAGGTATTACATTGATGAATGAAGCATATGCTAACTGTCACTTCCTCGCAGGCAAATAAGGATGGACATTATGTTCAAGATTTAGGTTTTCATACCCTAGTGCAGCACATGCATGCATGTTGGGCACACCAATGAGGTCCTACACCTTGCATGTGCATGAATGTTCACCCAAATCAACACAAAACTTGTGTGGTATACAAAGCACCTCAAACTTGTTCCCATCAGGGTCTCCTATACATTCAATTATCCACTTAAAGCTTTCCTTCTTAGCCACCTCTAACATATTTTGTTGTTTTGAACATACTGGACTTTGATACCTGTTGAGAAATTTGACAAGTGCTCCAAATTGTAAAAGTAATAAAGTGATAAGAAAATATCGTTCCCACAAAGATTGAGTTGCCAATTACCCTTTCACTAATCCAACTACTATCTAAACAAACATTTGATTCAAATAGAGTTTAAAGGAAAACAAGTAATTGAAGGAAAAGTAAAATAAGGTAAAAACATATAAATTAAAAATAGTAAAGAGAGCACGATAATAATTTAAGGTGTAAACAAGCAATGGTAAAAATGTTAGGGATCCCATTTCACTTGATTTTTCTGACTAGTATTTAGGATTTCAACCTAGTTAACTTCTAATTAATCAATTGATAGGAGATTTCCTAATTTAACTAATACTCAATTCCTTGGTGTATCAGTCCTCTTTAATTCTAAAAACTCAATTAATCCCTTAATTGAATCCCTAAAATTAAAGGATTTACACGATTTTTGGAATCTCAAGCAAAACCCACATAACCAATAACTTATATTCCTAGATAGTCAAGATTATGACATTTATTATAAGTTCTAAGTCATGCACAAATTTTTCAATTTCCCACACAACCTACAAAATCAATTTATGAGTGACTAGTTCATAAAGACATTAAGAACAAAGATAAACACTCAATTAAATAAAAAGAAATTTAAATTAAATTAACGAATCCAAATACATAATCATCATAACCAAATTACATCTGCACTCTGACAAGAGAAAAGTTTAGCCACACATGGCAAAAGAAGCATAAAATAAATAAATAGGTAGAAGAAACATCATGAAGAAAATCCTAGAAAAGATAGATCTTGGAAGTATTCAATGATGAACTCATCTTACCCTTCAAAGTGAACTCTTTGCCTCTGTTGCCACTGCCAAATCCTTGGCTTTGCCCTCTATTTATAATAATTCAAGAAATCTAGGACAAACTAGATTAAGCCTTGCTTTGCTATTACTTGGAGCACATGTTTCGAATTAATGGCAGCTTAATTAAGGAAAGTTGTTAACATGATATTTTTAGATCTCTTTCTTAGCTTTCAAACGCCATCAAAATTAGGTAATTCTCATACTTGTAGATAAAGTTATGCCTAATTTACTGAGACATGTTTGACAATAATACTTTCCTTAATTAATTTTTGACCAAATCTCTTATTTCATATTTTCTTCTTGTTGAATCCATATAAATTAGAAAAAAATATCCTACTCAAATTAGGAAACTTCTTAAGATCCTTACATTAATTTTAGGGATGCTTGGTCACTTCACTTGCACTCCAATTAATAATCTAACTTGATCTTTAAAATTTATGAATACTAGTTGACTTGGTCAAGCTTGATCAGCCATTTTGCGAAATCTTCATGAAAGGTGTAGGAATTTTTTTCATCTTTCTATATACACCAAGATTAGCTCAATCTAAGGTTTGTAGCAAAAGTTATACTCAAAACACTATAGCAATGTCCTTATGCTCTTTACTAGGATTTTAGTAACAATGCCTAAAATACCATAACAACCCTTAAATTCCTACAAAATATAATAAAAATATATTTAATTCAGTGGGCCCAGAATTCACTCAATATCATAAATAAATGACATAATTCTTATCACAAAGCACTCAAATTCATGTTTAAACAAGTATAAAATATGTGAGTTTTACACACATATCAATACCCTTGTATAAGCTTCCTCTGGGTGTTCATCTTTCTCATTATGTAACATCTAACTTCTTCTACCAATGTAACGATGGGTTTTCTCTATACCTAAAAATATTCCCTTTAAGTTGTTCACACATGTTTAACAAAAACAAGTTCTTAGTGGTTGTACTTAAATGGGACCTACAACATTGATGAGGTGGCATTTTGCTTAGCCACTCCCATGCCTTTTGACTTAAACTCTTTAGTTATTGGGTGTTCATCTTATGTTCTTCTAGGGTGGTGGACTTAGTGATAGCCTAAAACAATGTCCTAAATTCTAAACCCCATCATTGCTTAGTGAAATTTGCCCAAATGTGCCTTGCACGGAATCTGTGTGGCACTCTAGACATTAATTCTTGCATAACTTGAAGTAAACTTTACATGACATATTACACATGCAAATTAGACCCCCAGCTAACCCTAACTTAGGACTAAAATACTACAACAGTACTAGACAATAATAAGGCAAAATCAAAATAAAAATAGTTGATAATAAAGGGGGTATCTACTATTGATTAGTTTTAAATTCAAACTCATGTTCCTTAGGGTCACCAAGGTCCTTAAGCAACAAATTTAGGAACCAAGACCATGTGTCTACAAAATAAACTTAGTAAGTAATTTACATACAATATAGTACTGCAAAAAAAAAATATTGGAAGCAAATAACTGTGAGTCATACCTTTTGACTCAACATCAACAATTACATAAGCAATCACATAGAATGCACTATCTCTATCCTATGAGCAAGTTGACAGTAATTGGCCACCATAGTATCCTTTCAAGTGGCAGCCATCCAACCCAATCAAAGATTTGTAGCTTTCTAAGAAACCCTTCTTCAAAGCCTCAAAACAAAAGTTGAATCTTTGGAATGTAGGCAACACATCCAGTGTTGGCCTTTCCACCTATATTATGAAAGTTAAATCTTGATTTGTCTTCTTCAATTCATGTGTATAATCTCATAACTTCATATATTGTTCAATCTCAAACCCTTTAAATAGCTTTTCTAATTTGACCTAATGCCCTATAAACCTTATTGTCAGTCAATTGGACCTTATACTTTTTTTTATGTGTTCATAAGCATCTACCCCATCTATTTTAGGGTGTGACCTTTATCTCCTCCACCAACTTACCAGCAACCCATTTATTCGAAGCTTGTTTGTTCTTAAAATTAAAGACCTACAACAAGTATGTCTGTTCACATAGGTGTTAAATTGGTTTGAACTTGTCCAATTGTTTATAGTATACATTATCTCTTAACAACAATCTTCATCCTTACAAACTGCCTTGCTTCTAACCTTATCATTTTTTACCCGCTTAACCTCCTTACTAATGTGGATAATATAATCCTTTACAGCATTCTTAAATATGGTTAAGGTAGGAAACTCCATACATAAATCTAAAACCACATTACCAAACTCAACATGTAAGTTGAATTATGAATTTACATTCCTGTCCCCATCCTCGTCAGAGTCTGATGAGCTGCATAGTGAAACTAGTTCATTAGTTTGGTACCCCAAATCCTCTAGCCTATTGGTAGGGTGGAGTACATGATTTTGGTTCCCCATACACTCTTCTTCATCACTGTTGTCCTTAATTGGGGTGTTTCTTGACCTAGTGTTCAACCTACAGGTGGTGGACCTATTGAGCTGTCATCTCTTTAGGTTTCTTCTAGTCTTTCCTTCATCAGTTTGTGCAGGAGTGTTTTAAGTTTATGCAGGGGTACCATCAATGGCTGTAGTGGTGTTTTCAGTGGTTGCAAAGGGTGTTAAGAGAGGTTATAGGGGTGTTAAGAGAGGTTGCAGGGGTGTCTTGTGGTTCTTGGGTCTTTGAATAAGGGGAGGTGAGAGATATCGAGTTTAAAACTCACTTTGAGTGCTCTCAATAAGCTACTTAGTGGTCCTACTTGGTTCCTCAATGTTAGTACCCTCATCCTCATTGTCTTAAATTTTTCTCACGCAAAAAATAAAGGTGAAGTTCATGGCAATTACTCAACTCACTAATCGTCTTAACACATCCCTTATCCCCATAAATAACCCTTAAACCCATAGCCATTGGCTAACCAAGTATCACATAGAAACACTTGAGGAATTTGAAGTTATTATGTTATTTTAAAAGTTGACCTATAGTAATCAATGAAAATGTATCAGGGTCTATCCTAGGTCATGCCTCTTCCTCCTCATTAACATAAGGCAACTTTAAATTGTCCCACTCAAAATAACCATTATTGTATAGAATAACTTAATCAAGCTTTGACATTCTATAAGAGCAACCAAAAAGATAAAAAAGCAAAACAAAAGGAAAGAAACATATACAAATATCAGTACAAGTTCACAACAGTAAAATACCACACACATATAAAGTAAAAAACATTTGGGACCACACACAACAAAATACCAGTTGAAAATCACCAATATTGACATCTAAACATGCAATGAGTCCCACACACAATAGAACAAAACTCAAGTGGGCAACATTTGGGACCATATGCTTTTATAGGGTTTCAAAAATCAGCAATAAAAAAATACATGAATCTTCAATACCAACTGAAAATAATCATTTTTGAGATCAGAAAGTGCAATGGGACCATACACAACATAAGAAAATTGAAGTAACCAACATTTAGGACTGTATGCTTTTTTAGAGCTTCCAAAAACAACAATAAAAAAAAGAAATAAATCTTGCACAATGGTACCTATGCTGCAAAGATTCTTCCACGACTTGTTCAATTCATAACCTCCAATAACTGGTTACTTCAACTCATAATACACAATTTATGTATATAGTTATGCTTCTTGTTGAAAATGAAGAGGATCACTTGTTCAACTCTAGTTTTCCTTTTCTTTTTTCACCCATTCAGCCTTTATATAACATACTTGGGATTCATATTCCATGTAGGAGCCACCTAGAACCAAGGAGGCTAGGTGGAAGTCTACATGGCACTAAATGGTCCACATAGATGTCAGACGTTGTTAGTGAGTTTGCTGATTGAGAGCAATTGAAAGACTAACGCGATGACACATTTATACTTTGAGAGATTAAAATGATGATACCAATTTTTGAGAGACTAAATTGATAACATACAAATCTTTCAGTAACTAAAATGTGAGTTTACTCTTTTTTTTGTTATGTGAGATTAAAGGTTGTCAACAGTTAAACTCAAATTCACTTTGCACTTACCACTTCAAAAGTGGGTATTTATATAAAAAATTTAAATTTGTTTAAAATGTGTTTGAGTCTAAAAAAGAGTTTCTTAAAAAAATAAAAACTGAGTTAACCTACTCTACTTGAAAATAAAATAAAAAGGTTAAATTTAGATTTAATTCTCTAACTCGAAATTAACTATGTATTTAAGTATAAACATTATTTAATCTATATCTGTCGACCCATTTTGACTATCTAAAATTTTACATGGAAAATTGTTATTTTATCATAAAAGTTTAAAATTTTAATGAATAAAGAAAACTAAATTGATAATTTTGAACATGATATAAATTTCACAAACCATAAATCTTCATTTGATTACTACTTAACGGTTAACCATGGCCTTACATCTAGACTTATTTATGACTTTGAAATTGTTTCTTATTTTGTTTGATGAACTTCCTATGTTAAATATTTAAAAGTAGATTAATTAAACAAAAATAGAATAAGGCTAACCATTTAATAAAGGATGTTAAACGATTTTTTTTTTAGGGACTGCACAGATATCCCTTTAATTTTACTTTGTATTAAAATAACCATTTTGAACTTTTAAATCTAGGTGACAAGTCCTTAAACTTTTTATATCAAGTAAACATATACTTCTGCTCATTCATTAAATTAAAATTAGTCATCACATAACGTGCATGTGTTGATTAGTGATGCGAATTAAAAGTTGTAAACTCAAGTGCAGGTTGTTTCAAGTAATAAATTCTCAGGAGTCCGAGGTCGATCCACAAGAAATTGATGAAGAAAAATTCTTTGACGTAAGGTAAATATTTTGTCACAACAATAAAAGTGATAAAACTTAGTCACAAATAAAAATGATTTATTTGAGTTAGGAGATCCACTCTTGGTAAATAAAATAAAGACAAGATTAATTCTTTTTATAACTCAATCAGAATCCACACATAATGGAGGTTTTAATCGAAAAATACGACATTCAAAGTTTATTTAAAATTATATATGTAGTTATATTATAATTCCTTTAATCATCTATTAACACTACCACTTATAAATGAGTTCAATCATTCATTGTATCAATATCTTATCTACAACAAATCAAGATTTTCACTTTACAAGGAGGGTTTCTAAATTGATTGGAAACAAAATACAATACATATAATGATCACTTGATAATATATCATTTAAGCATAAGAAAGATATTAATATAATTTTATTTCATTACCAAGAGCTTCACCCTTTCACCTAAGTAAAATGAAAATTAGTTATTCATAGACAAGAAGAAAGGAAGAGAGAAGAAGAAGAAGAAGAACATAACTTTAATTTAGAATAAAAGAAAACTACAACAAGATAAACAAACTACAACAAGATAAACAAACAATACAATAACATGATCTTGGTCTCTAAGACCAAGACTCTTAAATGAGCAGCCAATGGTGCCTTTTCTAGAGGATTAGGGATACAAAATGACATGGGAGCTGATTCATGAGTGGGTGGATGAATGAAAAACGAGTGAAAAATACCAAATGACTTTTGATGAGTAGAAAATTATGGAGATTCTTTGTCTCCCAAAATCATTCAGCTCTGAAGTCATTGTATTCGTTATTTTATCACCAAGTGTCTATGAAAGTTGTAGGCCTGGATCTTATCTTTCAAATGCCGTTATTTTGAGCCCAAAATCATTCTTACAACTCAAGATATGATCTGATTATTGTACACTGCCCAGGTCCAGTTACAATTCCTCTGTTTAGACTTGCAAGCCCAATATGACCCTTAAGCAATCCGATCTGAGTCTTATGTTCTTCATAAAAGTTGTAGATATGGGTCTTAGCTTACAGATACCAAAATTTTAACCCAATCCAGATCTTACATCCCGAGTTATGCTCCGATTACTGTACACTGTTCAGATTCTAATCACAAAACCCATATTCTGAATTCCAAGCCCAATTAGCTCTACTAGATGTCCGATTTTCACCTAGAACTCTCATGAAAATTGTAGAGATCTCTCTTATCTTTCCTACAAGGTAAGATATATAATTATTACACATCTAGAACTCAAGATATAACTAAAATACAGAAATAGTGTAAGACGTAAATCATGCTAAAAATATCAATTAAGTCCAATTTGAGTTCAAACTTACAAAACATAACCAAACTCAATCAATTAAGTACATGAAGAATGTAAATGACTAAAAATGAGGGCTTATTAATGTATCAAATATGTGATTATCAAATTCTCCCACACTTAACTTTTTGTACTCCTGGATAAAACACACAAGACCAAAACTAAGAAAAAAAATGACACAGACTCAAAAGTTAAACATTGTAAAAAAAACTCAAATTCTAATAATATTTAAGAATGAAGAGCAACCAATCATTCAAGGGATCAAAACATTTATGAGGTAACATTTCTTCACATCTCAAACCAACAAGTAAGGAAATTTCAATTGAAAAGCATGAGTTAAGAATGATAGATCTTCACAAGATTTACTCTCAATCCCTCAAGTGTTTAAAAGGTACGTATTTCACTCAATTCAACCCATGAAAATTGCATTACCATAAGCTTGTTTGTCTTCTACTTCTCCATTACTCAGAACACACACACACACAAATCATGAGGACTTTATTCAAGGTTATAATGGGGTCAAGGTAAAGGAGAAGATAATATGGATATGACAAGTTAAATACCAAAGAGAATAAAAGAGCATGAAAGCTGAGTTCAATTAACAAGCATGAAAGTTCATCCCAACTCCACCTAATACAAATTCCTTTTACATATTCTTTTCCTTTCCTTTATTGCCTTGTTGACCCTTATTTACATATTTTTATTTATTTTTTGTTTTGTTTTTTTTTTTTGAAGATGAACATAATATATACATTTTTTTAATTAAATATTTTTTTTACCAACTATTCTCCACACACACCCCCACACTTATTCAAGAACTCATCCAATGACAAAGCTAATGTTCTCTTATTCCCTAAGGTCGGGTAAGAACATGATTTTTTTTAAGGTACATAATGAGTTCGAAATAAAGAATGATCAAATAAGCTCAAAGGAGTTAAGCAAGAGAAAATATATATGGTTGACTATTTAGTTAAAGTAGCTATATCAAGAAAAATGTCTCAATCATATTTATGTATGCATATGAAAATGCAATTTCAAAAAGAATCAAAGCAAATTCTAGTGTAACAATTCCATGTGTGAGATTCACACAAGAAAGAAGAGAATGATACAAATATTCAACCTATTCATCAATAGGTTCAAAATCTCACAAGGCATAATTCTTTCATTCTTAGTTCACCAATTCAACATCCATAACCAAACATGTGATTTTTAAGAAAGAAGACAATTTACTCAATCATATAAATTTTCCTGAATTTAAATTGCTACTTCCACACAGACTAGTTATCTACCCAATTACTCCTTACTCTGCCACCAATTTTGATGCGTCTCAAGAGTAAATAATTTACTCTTTAATCTGTCATCCCTAATTACTTTTGTTGTTAATAAATTACTGACAAATATATAAACACGAAAAATATATTAATAAACACACTTCTTAATTGTGTTTTGCTTTGTTTTTTTTTTTTTAATTTTTTTTGGTTTTTTTTACACAACTATTCACACAACTGTCCTTCCCCCCAACCAGATCATAACATTGTCCTCAATGTCAAAATATAGATAAGTAAATGATAGAAGATATTACCTGTTGTTGTAATTACTGAAAAGAGAAACCTCACACAAATTTAAACAGAAACAAAGCACGATGAATTAAATCAAAGCTTGTAATTATTTAAATAGTTGAAGTGTCTGGTATGGCTTGCTTTTCATACTGCTTCCCTCACCGCTTCCTTCTGACAAATCTATCTGAGCTGTTACTAGATCAGGTTCATAAACAAAAACTTCTAATTTATCAATCAACTCATCAACAGTGGAAGTAGAAATAAGGAGTCATCTTGTCGAAGGTGCGATAAATTTCTATTCCATAGCATAGTCAAGAAAAAATAACAAAAGGTCAAAGAAATTATTAACATTCAACAAACCTATGGGTTTATGGTGGATGTTCAGTTGGGCCCAAGAGATAATTTGAAAAATTTCTTCCAAAGTACCAAAATCACCCGGTAGGGTAATGAATGCATCAAAGTTTTCAAGCATTGCCTTCATTCATCCATGCATAGATGATACTTGAAGTTCCAGCCCAATTGTCTTTCCAATGATGTTCCTTCGAGTTAAAGGTTCAGGAATGACACCTAAAACTTGATCACCTCTTATATGTGCAGCAAGTGATACAGCCCCATTAACCCAATGTTACTCCCCCGTATACTACATGAATGTTCCTCGCAGTAAGTGTTCTACTAACAATGATTGCTAGATTTACAAACTCTAAACCCTTTTCATAACTTGTCCCACAAAATACACAGATACTGGTAAATCTACGAACCGAAGAAGAAGCTCCCTCTATTTCTACACTTACACTCTCTTTGAATGATTATGAGTTGTAGAAAAGTTAAGAAAATAGATTGTTTAAATATGAAAGAGAATAGAAAAAGTAATAATAGCACCTATATGAGTAGATTGGCTATTGTCAGAAAAGTTTGAAATTAAGAATAGACTTCAAGAAAACTATTAGGGTAAAAAAGTCTAGAAACTCCTGAAGGACCCTGCCCAAAGGATCATCTGTCCAAAACCAAAATACAACAAAATCATACAAGATAAAATTATAATAATAAATGATGGCATACCTTTATGTACAGTTGCGTGTCACCAGTGCAATAAACACTCACTCCCATTTATTTGAAGAAAAGGAAAAGAGAAGAAAGAAACCATCGTGGCTTTCCATCCTGGGTCTGGAACCTGGAGAGCTCACAATTACGTTCGTAACATCAACAAAGATGCTAAAATCTAAAACCCACAATATCAAGATCCAGAACGTTCCATCCAGGGCGCTGAGAGCCCTTTCTAATAAAAGGGAGGATCAAGCTCAGATGCCTCATACGCTTTGGAAGCCGCGGGTTACTTCTCACTAATAACCAGAGTGGGACGCTTCTGCCTGTCCATCAACTCCACAGTGCCTAGATGGTGAACATTGAGTTGTGGAGTGCGGCTCTCTTCAGAGTATAGTACACGAACCTTTTTTAAGGACCGACATGCAGAGGTCCACCCGAGTCAATGACGGGTCTACCACTAGCAGAGGCTCCTAATCTAATTAAAGACCAAGTACAACCAAAGTTTCACCTTTTTTTTTTCTTTTTTTAGGAGATGTACAAGATAATATATACATGTTATTATGATTGTGGCTCACATCTTCCTCTGGTTTTACGTCCAGTAATAGCTTAAACGTCTTCTATGAGTCGAGGATAAGCTTCTCATCTAATTTTCTTATAAATTGGCAAATAGGATCTTTTTGAGTCAGATTCCCAAGACTGTAATGCTCTTGCTCGTTCCTGAAGAGATTCCACAAATTAATAAGTTCACGATGCACAAATCCACAAGAATGCGTCTCAAGAGTCAATAAGATATCATCTAATGACTCCTTACTCAATCCATTCTTAATGAAGAATATTTTATCTTCTCTGTTTGTGGAAACCATTCCCAAAGAATGACAACGCGTGTTACAATTTCATCGCGTACACTTGTAACAAACTTTCATTCTTTTTGCTGTTCTCTTTTTAGAAAATAAACTTTTACCGAGACCCGGCATGTATGGGACAAATGAATCTAAAGATTCACCAGCTAAATGAACATTTGCTTCGATTATCCAACGACTATCCTCTGGGATACCCTTGTGCATTAACAGTCTCAGTCTTTCACAACTACCTTTATAGATTTTTGTTAGAGCATTTAGAGGAAAAGAAGGGAAATGTTTTCTTACATTTGAGAGAATGACATCCATTTTGAAGGAGAAAGAATTAGTTATTATGGAAAACTAAAAAACAAATCGACTTAAGAGTCACAGAGTACCATTATCCACCACTTAACCGGGGGCACAAAGAACTCAAAAACTTATTTTTTCAGAAATGGTTTGAGTCTTTGTCCATTGACCTTAAATACACTATCATTCCTAGGGTTCTCAATGTCTATGGCCCCATGAGGATACACATGTTTGACAATAAAAGGGTCACGCCACCTAGATCTCAATTTTCCAGGGAATAGGTGAAGACGAGAATTATAAAGCAGAATTTTTTGACTAATTTCAAAAGTTTTTCTCAAAATTGATTTATCATGAAAAACTTTTGCTCTAACTTTATAAATCTTTGTGTTTTCATATGTATCATTTCTCAATTCCTCAATAATAAAAAACTTTAATGACAATGATAGGGTTCAGAGGCATCTTGTTTTGCTTAGAAATAGAATCCTATTTTTGACAGTTTTCACCACTTTTTCAAAATGTATAACTATCTTTAAATAAAATGGGCCAATAAAATCCACACTGTAAGATTTTCGCAGATGTTTTCTTTGAAAAAAAATAACCTCCACATGCTTTTAAGTGGCAAAATTTAATGACATTACCTACCTCACTATTGGGCACACATCTCTGAATGATTTGATCAAGATAATTAAGGCAGGATCTTTCATGTTGCAAGAAAATTGATTATGTTAGCAAACTAAGGCTTAGAGTTGACAGAAAATGAAAATTTACCGGGAAAAGAATCATTGATAGGTGTGATATCAAAAGGTGAGCCTATTGTAAGTATCAATAAAAAGTGATTGAAAACAATTAAAGATACAAAATTATATTAAAAAAAAATAAAAACAAAAACACACAAAAACGCATGAAATTAAGAGGGGAAAAAGAGAACAAAGCACATGAATACAAAACATATTAAGGATGTAAACACATGAAATTAAAACACTAGGGATCTGACTTCACTTGATTCAATAATCTATCATAGACAATAGAGTAGCTTTGAGACCTTCATTCTAATTAATTTCTAATTATTCAATTGATGGGGAGAATCCAGTAATTAATTAAAACTTAATTCCTTGGTCTAAACGTTAACTCTTAAGGTATGACCTTTACTCAATGGATTCTCATGAAAAATACCACAATTCTCCCACATAACTTATAACCTCCATTCTAGATGATTATAAATCATGACATTTATTATTAATGGTCGAGGTCATATGCAAACCTTCCGATTCTATACACACCTCACTAGATCAATTTATGAGTGGTCAATTCATAAAAGCATTAAGAATCATAATAAGCATTCAAATTGAATAAAAAAGAAATTAATTAAAATTTTAATCTTAATACATGTCGATTGAATCAAGTTATGTTTTCACCCTAGAAACACACAAATTTAACTGCACATGACAAAAGAGAAGAAGAAATAGAAAAAATAAAATAAAAATATATACAGAGCTCAATATTTCATAAAAAAATATTAACAAGTAGGTAGTAAACTTGTCATGATAAATAATAATAATAATAATAATAATAATAATAATAATAATAATAATAATAATAATAATAATAATAATAATAATAATAATAATATTAATATTAACAAGTAGGCGGTAAACTTGCCATTAAACATTAACAAGGATGTGGTATAAACCAGCTACCAAATAAATATTACATGGGTGTGGTATAAATCAGCCACCAAATATATATTAACATTTAGTAAATAAATATTTACAAAGGTGTGGTATAAATCAACCACCAAATATATATTAACAAGGGTGTGGTATAAATCGACCACCAAATATATATTAACAAGGGTGTGATATAAATCAACCACCAAATATGTTAATAAGCTGATAAATTAAAAAGTTAGTAAGCTGATAAATTAAAAAGTTAGTAATAAGTAAATTAAAATGCTAGAAGCAGATAAATTAAAATATTAGAAGCAGGTAAATTAAAATATTAGAAAGTTAATAAGAAAGTTAAATAGTTAGTAAGTTAGTAAGCAAGAAAATTAAAAGATTGGTAGGTTAGTAAGTTAGAAAGTTAGAAATAAAATACAAAAAGTAAAATACAGAAAATAAAATGCGTAAAATAAAATACGAAACAAAAGTGTAGAAAGTAAATTTAAAATATGAAAATCAGAGAATTGACAAGCCGATTTTTTGCTCCAAATGAGAGAAAAGAGAAGAAGAAAGATTACTTCATTAATGATTAAATATTACAGAGGGATAAGGGAGAGTTTCCCCACTAAGTTAGTATGTTAGTAAGTACAAAGAAAAAAATTAAAAAAGTAGAAAAAAATATATATACAAGATCTATAGAAAAAATATAAATATATATATATATATATATATAATAATATTTACACCATAAACTTATTCTTCAAATCACGTCCCTAGCAACGGCGCCAAAAACTTGATGCGGATTATAAGTTGCAAATCCAAGTACAAGTTGTTTCAAGTAATAAATTCTTGGGAGTCCGAAGTCGATTCACAGGAAATTGATGAAGAAAAATTCTTTGACCTAAGGTAAATATTTTGTCACAATAATAAAAGTGATAAAACTTAGTCACAAATAAAAAGGATTTACTTAGGTTAGGAGATCCACTCTTAGTAAATAAAATAAAGACAAGATTAATTTTTTTTATAACTCAATTAGAATCCACACATAATGGAGGTTCCAATCGAAAAATACACATTCAAAGTTCATTTAAAATTATATATGTAATTATATTATGATTCTTTTAATCATCTATTAACACCACCACTTATAAATGGGCGTAAGTATTCATTGTGCCAATATCTTATCTACAACAAATCAAGATTTTTACTTTATAAGGAGGGTTTCTAAATTGATTGGAAATAAAATACAATACATATAATGACCACTTGATAATATATCATTTAAGCACAAGAAAAAGATTAATCTAACCTTATTTCATTACCAAGAGCTTCACCATTTCACCCAAGTAAAATGAAAATTAGTTACTCATAAACAAGAAGAAAGGAAGAGAGAAGAAGAAGAAAAAAAAAAACATAACTTTAATTTAGAACAAAAGAAAATTACAACAAGATAAACAAACAATACAATAACATGATCTTTGTCTCTAAGATCAAGACTCCTAAATGAGCAACCAATGGTGCCTTTTATAGAGGATTAAAGATACAAAATGAAAAGGGGGTTGATTCATGAGTGGGTGGATGAGTGAAAAATGAGTGGAAAATGTCAAATGACTTTTGATGAGTGAAAAATTATGGAGATTCTTTGTCTCCCGAAATCATTCAACTCTGAAGTCATTACATTCATCATTTTATCACCAAGTGGTCTTCATAAAAGTTGTAAGCCTGGATCTTAGCTTTCAAATGCCATTAGTTTGAATCCAAAATCATTCTTACAACTCAAGATATGGTTTGATTACCGCACACTACTCAGGCCCAGCTGCAGTTCCTCTATTTTGACTTGCAAGCCCAATATGACCCTTAAGCAATCTGATCTGAGTCTTGTGTTCTTCATAAAAGTTGTAGATATGGGTCTTAGCTTACAGATACCAAAATTTCAGTCCAATCCAGATCTTACATCCCAAGTTATGCTCTGATTACTGTACATTGTTCAGATTCTAATCACAAAACCTGTATTCTGACTTCCAAGCCCAATTAGTTCCACTATATGTCTGATTTTTACCTAGAGCTCCATGAAAGTTGTAGAGATTTCTCTTATCTTTCCTACAAGGTAAGATACATAATTATCACACATCTAGAACTCAAGATATAGCCAAAATACAGAAATAATGTAAGACGTAAATCATGCTGAAAATATCAATTAAGTCCAATTTGAGTTCAAACTTACAAAATATAACCAAGCTTAATCAATTAAGTACATGAAGAGTGTAAATAACTAAAAATAAGAGCTTATTAATGTATCAAATATGTGATTATCAATTAGTACACAAAATAACTATCACCAAATCATGCATATTCTTCATGGAGATCATGCACATGACACTAATGCTTCACATGCAACTGTCAAAAATTTTAAACCCACAAGAATAAAAATTAATATATGTGGAAATAAGTTTGCCCTAATGGTTTAATATGTTAAGTTTTGATGATAACAAATACAAGACAAAAAGAATGATGCTTATGCTTGATAGATGTGCTTTATAGATGACAAATGCATCACAAAAGAATATTGATCATGTTATATAGATGTGCTTAATGTGATATATTGTAACATGCATGATCATGTATTTTATCTAATTATATTTCATTTAATCATCATACAATGAGAAATATGTATCATTCATCATAAAATATATTCAATAATATGTTATATGAGTTGTATTAAATTAACATTGGATTTGGCTCTTCTTATATGCATGTTAGACTAACTAGAAATATACATTTATGAATAATGCATATGAAGATATTGAGTTATGAATTTGGACTAACTATGCTTGTTTTAAGTGAGTAATACTTTGTAGGATAGTTCAAGTACCAAGAATGAGCATTGCAACAAGAAAGTAAAAGATCACAATTATGCTCAACTCAAGAAGAATGAGAATGATAAAGATGTTCCAAACAATTTGCAAGATTTGAAGAGAAGAATTTTTGGAAGCTTGGATTACATCAAGAATTGATGATGGCAAAAGATCAAGTCCCAAGGTTCTTCAAGAATAGCTTATAGGACTTAGATCTTGTGTAAAGGTAAAAAGGAATCACACTAAACTCAAATAAGTTTTAAATATATTTATAAGTGTTTTTAAAATGTTTAAATGCCCAACAAACTATTTTTGAAAAGTTAGTCTTGGTGGTATTTCAAATCTATGAAAAATAGCAAAGTTTGTATTTTGCAAAACTGACATATAGTTACTCTTTTGATCATAACTTTTAAACTACTTTGAGTTTTGTTGTGAAACTTTTTGCATATGAAAATAGACTCAAATATCTTTCCAATGAGTGGTCATTTGCTTTAAACGAATAGGAAACGAAAAAGTTATGACCAATTAAGATTTGAGTTTTGAAAATCTAACCTTTGGTTACTTTTTTCATCATATCTATCAAAATACTTGGCGTTTTATTCCAAAACTTTTTTCATATGAAAATAGACTTAAATATCTTTCCAATGAGTGGTTATTCGCATTAATCGGATAAGAAATGAAGAAGTTATGGCCTTTTAAAATCAGTTTTCAAAACCAGAAAATGCTGTAATTGATTACACAGGCCATGTAATCGATTACAACGTTGACAGAAGCCGTGTAATCGATTACAGGAAGTGTGTAATTGATTACAAAGTGTCCAGAAAGCTTGTAATCGATTACATGAAGCTTGTAATCGATTACCAAGTGCCCAGGAACGTTTCTAACAGCTATAAACGGCTAGTTTTCATAGAAAATCATTATAAAACACTACCAATGACTATTTTATCGCTTGGGCTCTATATATAAGTGTTGTATGAAGCTTATACACCTATTGAACACTAAAATTGATCCTTGAATCATAAAAATCATATTTTGAGCTTTAAAGTGTGAATCCTTTATACCCATTGAGTTTCAATTTGTATTATCCACTCTTGAGAGAGTTTTCTTATTATCCATATTTTGTTCTTCAAGTTGTATATCTACTCTTATGAGAGTTTCTATTCTTTCTCTTCATCTTGAAATCATTGTAAGAGGGTGAGGTATCTCTCAAGAATTGTAAAGGGTGAGGCATCCCTTGAAAGTAGAGGCTCAAGCACAAAGGGTGAGGTATCCCAAGGTGTTGAGTGCTCAAAATTGTAAAGGTCATCAAGCACCTGTGACGCTTGAAGAATTGGAGGCTTTAGCACAAGAGTGAGGTATCCCAAGGTGTGAGGAGTGCTCTTATATGTACAAAGGTATTCCTAACACCGGTGAAGTCTAGGAGATAGTAAAGAAAATCTCAAGTTAAGCTTGGGGACTGGATGTAGGCCACAAGTGGTTGGTAGCTGAACCAGGATAAATTCTTGAGTTTGATTCTCTCTTCCCTACACTCTTTAAATTCAGTATTTAGTGAAATATATTTATCTATTGCATATCTTGATGTTTTGATTGTTGCAACTTGATATCTAGCTTATTCACTTAGTTCATCATATATCCCAAGTTGTATTTGAGTAATCCTCAATAGTTGTACATTTATTAGACTTATTCCGCTGCATTTATTAATTGAGTTATTCAAAATGCATAATTTGTCAAAGTTGTATCAAAATTTGTAATTACCCAATTCACCCCTTCTTAGGTAATGGTTGCCATGGCTAACAAGTGGTATCAGAGCTTCGTGCTCTGGTAAAAGTTTAATCGCTTGGAGTTAAAGATCCTTATTTGTTTGGTAACCATTGAAAGCTTTTCAAAGTGAATAGTTTTGAAATTAATAAACCACCATTCTTTGATGGTGTGAATTTCGTTTATTGGAAAGCTAGAATGGAAATCTATGTGCAATCTATTGATCTTGATTTGTGGGATATTATGCTTGATGGATTTACTTACAAATCAAAACAAACTTGGAATGCATATGATAAGAAATGCTTTTCCTTGAACATTAAAGCAATGCAAATCTTGAGAAGTGGTTTAAATGATGATGCTTATACTAAAATTAAGAATTGCTCTAGTGCTAAAGATATATGTGATGCTCTTGATGATTTTTATCTTACTAACAATGATTTCTTAAAAAAAGTTGTATATAGAGAGCAAGAATAGCAAAAGCCTCTAAAAGAAGACAATATTGAAAAATGTTCTCAAGAAGATGTTCTTGAATCTTGGATGGACAATAATGAGGAAGATGGTGATTCCCTTAAAAAGGACTTTGAGGTAAATAATGCTAAACTAGATTATAGTTCTTCCTATGATGAGCTACAATGTGGATAAGATGAATTGTATGATGGCTTGTTGAATTTAGAAAAGAAAAACTCATCTTGTTTGGAAAACATTTCCTCTATTGAAATTGAAATTGAGACTTTAAAAAATGAATATACTTTTCTCAATAAGGAAATGCCTTTGAAATTCGAAACCTCAACGTCTTATGAAAAGTGCATTGATTTAGAAAATTAAGTTGAGGACTTATCTTCTAAATTTGCCAAAGTTAATGATTTTAATTGCTTACATTTTATGCTTGTTAATGAGAATAAAATTAATGTTATTCCATATAAAAATTTAAGTAAGGCTTATGGCAAAAATAGTTTAGAATATAATAACAACCAAAGGCTCAAGTTTTTGAAAAATGATCTTCAAAGGACCAAGTCATCATTGAATTCACTTGTTTGCAACTTTTGTGGTCATCTAGGACATATTTCTCATTTATGCAATTATAGAAAAAATTCTTATATGAGAAATAATATGAAATGGGTTCCTAAAGATCCTAAATGCCCTAGTACTAACATTATAGGACCCAAGATGAAGTGGGTACCAAAAAGTCCACCTAGTGTTTCAATTATGCAGAAAACTTCTAAAAAGGATGGACTAATTGGTCAAAGGAAAAAGGAATCATCAAGGGGAATGCTTCCAAAGCCCATTGGTAGAAGTTTTGATCAAAGAAGGAAGATGACTTCAACCAAAGCTTCTCAAGTACAAAATGTGGAACTTGCAAAGTTCAAAACACCAAAAGAGAAGCAATGGGTAAGGAAAAGAGTTTCCTTGATCACCAAGGCCAAGGTATCAAAAGTTTCTACCTCTTATGCACATTCACTTGTAAAGTCAATGAATTTGAAGTATATTCCTTGTAGGCCTTAAGTGATTAATTGAATCATGTGTACTTGGTAAAATTTGAATATTATATATAGCACATGATTATATTCTTATTACACCCTTTACTCACTACCTTGCATATTTCTTGATAATAGGGTATTCTATGACTATGGATGCTTTCTATGCTTTAAATTTTCTATACATCTCTACATGTGATAATATGCTAGATAAGTTCACTTCTTGTTTGAAATAGCACATTTGATGAAAATATCTTAGAACTTGGCATATTGGATAAATCATAAATCTAACTCTAGCTAAAAATCATAACTTTTACTACATAAAGTTACAATATTCTGCATAATTTGAAGTTTTTGCATAAACATGTGTTTTGGATTAAGAACTAGTCAATTTTTATGCTTACATGATGTTTGGAATTGTTTTGGGAAGTTTTGGAATTAATTTGAAAGCTTTGAGTTTGGTCCCTTACTGTTTAAAGTGCAAAAACTAAATTCAGCAAGCTTGTAATCGATTACAAGACCTTTGTAATCGATTACAGAGGCTCTACCAAGCGTTCCAAGCAAAGTCAGAGAGTGTGTAATCGATTACACATACTATGTAATCGATTACAACATTTCCAGAACTCATGTAATCAATTACACCAACCCTGTAATCGATTACATGGATTTTAGAGGACTAGTAATCGATTACATACACATTGTAATCGATTACACACACATGTAATCGATTACACAGGCTTTAAAAATGAGTTTTAGTGCGCAAAAAGTCATATTTCTTCTATTACTCACCTTTTCTCTTGGTATGTGCTTAATGATCAATGAAATGAAATACCTTTTACCCTTGTGAACTTATTTATTATTTTTAATGCTTATTTGCTCATGAGTTTGGTATAATGACTAACTTTATGGATCCAAAATTGGTGGATACCAAAGAAAGTTCTTTGAATTGTGTTGTAGGGTGACTATTAACTCAAGCATGCATTAAAGTGAAATACAACTACGCCACTTGAGGTTGAAAAAATTTGAAATGATCCAAGTTCTCCAAGAGTAATGAAAACATAAAAGGATGACATGGAGAACCACAACATTTTCAAGGAGTCATGATGCATATAAGTTGGAATCACCTACAAAAACTCAAAGAGTACACTTTTGGTGACATCAATCTCTTATCCTCATCTATGCTTTAAATTGAATATCATGTGATATTCGGAGAAGTAGAGAGTTGTTTTTACATTCCTTACATGATTATTGTTTGCCCCAAAAATGCTTATATATGTTTTGATGATGATCATGTCCTTCTTGACAAACTTGACTCTTGCTTTGAAAATGCTTAAACTATGCTTTTGGATTCAAGTGCATATATTATTCCTTTATTCTTGTAAGAGCTAACATTGCATGGTTGATAATGTGATACATGTTTTACATTGTATATCAACCTAAATTATGTTTGAAAATAAGTTTAAATGATATCTGATGCTAACCCATGTTTTAGAGAACTTTTGAAATATAGTCATCAAATATTGAAATGTCAAGCATATATAGATAAATGAGAAATGTTGAAAGAAGAGGAACATGAGGAGACTTTCTTCAACTTCAATGGAATGGAATACTCAATGGAAGAAAGTACAAACTCAAAGGACCTAAATGAAGAACATTCTAAAGGAGTATCACTCTCTATCTAACTCAATAAGTATCTCTATCCCTAATCTATTGTGATGTCTTATATGCTATTGATTGTATGATACTTATTGATTAATTGATCTTAAATTATTGGATGCTTTCTTTACATAAGAAGTATGCTTAACATTGATAAAGTGCCTAATTGGACATTAAATTGCTAGTTTTGTCATTACGTATAGGGTGGATGACATTAGTTCTATACATACAACATATTTCATCATGATGAATGTTTGATATCTATGATTCTCTTGATCTATGGTTTCTTAGTAGTATAATACTTATGAGAATTATGCTCTTTTTGAAAAAAATTTCTTATTTGATTAAAAAGTTTTTTTTAAAGGGAAAATCTCCTATCATATTTGAAAGAAGCTTTTAAAGTTCCATATCCTTGAGAATCTTTTGAACTTGTCTTAAGACCTTAAAAGTATTATCACCTCCTGATTGTCTTAAAAAATTAGAAATCATTCGATTTGTGCTATAAATGTAGTACTCTCTTCATTGCTTTGAAATGCCTATAAAATCTTGAGAGAGTATTTAAGAAAAGTTTCTAAATAAATCTTTTGAAATGTTCTATAGAGCTCATCTTGATACTTCAAAAGATAAGCCTCGTTCTTAAAAAATATTTTATCTTTTCAAGGCTCTTGTTTAATGAGAAAGAGAGGAGATGTACTTTTAAATGTCCCTTTGACTTGGATTTGATCACTCTCAAGGAATATGTGATTTCAATATAAAACCTTTCTACCATTCTAAAATGCTTTTGGAAATGTAATGTGTTATTATAAAATTCTTTTTGAAAGGGGGAGAAGTTTTTAAAATGGTTTTGTTTGAGGAATTAAGAATATGTATCTATGCCTTGCTTTTCTTTATGGTAATGTGCTTATATGGTCTTGGCATGCATATTTCCCTTTATCTATCTTGTGCTTCAATAAGGGGGAGCTTATCTTACATATCCTTCTTTCATATCCTCGTTGACTATAAATATATGCATAACTATGTTAAACTATTATGTTTAATATTTAGATAATATGCTTATTTTAAGGGGGAGCCTAGTTCTTAAATTGTTGTTTATATCCCTTGGCTTACATCATTGTTTGACATGAAGTGCTTTATTGTTAATACTATTAACATGTCAGTAAAATATCTTTTGAAAGAAGGTAATACTATCAAAATATCTTTATTGTTAATACTATCATCTCTTATTATCTTTCCCTCTATCAATGAAAGAAGGTAAACTTTCTTAAACTTCATATCTTTTGATTCTTTCATTAAGAAGATCCTACCATTCTTGACAACATGAGTTTTATCTACAGGGGGAGAAAATATTATATTTCCTTCCTAAGCCTTTTTGTTGATGTCAAATAGGGGGAGAGAGAATTAGAAAGAAAAATATGTTCCTTGTGCTTATTGTTTGATATACTTACAGGAATATCTATTCTTATATATTGCTAAAACATATTTTTTTTTGGTGATTTGTCTTCATCAAAAAGGAAGAGATTGTGGAAATAAGTTTACCCTAATGGTTTAATAGGTTAAGTTTTGATGATGACAATTATAAGATAAAAAGAATGATGCTTATGCTTGATAGATGTGCTTTATAGATGACAAATGCATCACAAAAGAATATTGATCATGTTATATAGATGTGCTTAATGTGATATATTATAACATGCATAATCATGTACTTTATCTAATTATATTTCACTTAATCATCATACAATGAGAAATATGTAACATTCATCATAAAATATATTCAATAATATGTTATATGAGTTGTATTGAATTAACATTGGATTTGGCTCTTCTTATGTGCATGTTAGACTAACTAGAATTATATATTTATGAATATGCATATGAAGATATTGAGTTATGAATTTGGACTAACTATGCTTGTTTTAAGTGAGTAATACTTTGTAGGATAGTTCAAGTACCAAGAATGAGCATTGCAACAAGAAAGTAAAAGATCACAATTATACTCAACTCAAGAAGAATGAGAATGATAAAGATGTTCCAAGCAATTTGCAAGATTTGAAGAGAAGAATTTTTGGAAGCTTGGATTATGTCAAGAATTGATGATGGCAAAAGATCAAGTCCCAAGGTTCTTCAAGAATAGCTTATAGGACTTAGATCTTGTGTAAAGGTAAAAATGAATCACACTAAGCTCAAACAAGTTTTAAACATATTTATAAGTGTTTCTAAAATATTTAAATGCCCAACAAACTATTTTTGAAAAGTTAGTCTTGGTTATTTTTGGAAAGTTAGTCTTAGTGATATTTCAAATCTATGAAAAATAGCGAAGGTTATGTTTTACAAAACTGATATATAATTACTCTTTTGATCATAACTTTCAAACTACTTTGATTTTTGTTATGAAATTTTTGCATATGAAAATAGACTCAAATATCTTTCCAATGAATGGTCATTTGCTTTAAACGGATAGGAAACGAAAAAGTTATGACCAATTAAAGTTTGAGTTTTGAAAATCTGATCTTTGGTTACTATTTTCATCATATCTTTCAAACTACTTTGCGTTTTATTCTAAAACTTTTTTCATATGAAAATAGACTGAAAGATCTTTCTAATGAGTGGTCATTCGCGTTAATCGGATAAGAAATGAAGAAGTTATGATCTTTTAAAGTCAGTTTTCAAAACCAGAAAATGCTGTAATCAATTACACAGGCCATGTAATCGATTACAACATTGACAGAAGCCATGTAATCAATTACAGGAAGTGTGTAATCGATTACAAAGTACCCAGAAAGCTTGTAATTGATTACATGAAGCTTGTAATCGATTACCAAGTGCCCAGGAACGTTTCTAACAGCTATAAACGGCTAGTTTTCATAGAAAATCATTATAAAACACTACCAATGGCTATTTTATCACTTGAGCTCTATATATAAGTGTTGTATGAAGTTTATACACCTCTTGAACACTAGAATTGATCCTTGAATCATAAAAATCATATTTTAAGCTTTAAAGTGTGAATCCTTTATACCCATTGAGTTTCAACTTGTATTATCCACTCTTGAGAGAGTTTTCTTATTATCCATATTTTGTTCTTCAAGTTGTATATCTACTCTTATGAGAGTTTTTATTCTTTCTCTTCATCTTGAAATCATTGTAAGAGGGTGAGGTATCCCTCAAGAATTGTAAAGGGTGAGGCATCCCTTGAAAGTAGAGGCTCAAGCACAAATGGTGAGGTATCCCAAGGTGTTGAGTGCTCAAAATTGTAAAGGTCATCAAGCACCTGTGATGCTTGAAGAATTGGAGGCTCTAGCACAAGGGTGAGCTATCCCAAGGTGTGAGGAGTGCTCTTGTATGTACAAAGGTTTTCCTAGTACCCGTGAAGTCTAGGAGATAGTGAAGAAAATCTCAAGTTAAGCTTGGGGACTGAATGTAGGCCACAAGTGGTTGGTGGTTGAACCAAGATAAATTCTTGAGTTTGATTCTCTCTTCTCTACACTCTTTAAATTCAGTATTTGGTGAAATATATTTATCTATTGCATATCTTGATGTTTTGATTGTTACAACTTGATATCTAGCTTATTCACTTAGTTAATCATATATCCCAAGTTGTATTTAAGTAATCCTCAATAGTTGTACATTTATTGGACTTATTCTGCTGCATTTATTAATTGAGTTATTCAAAATGCATAATTTGTCAAAGTTGTATTAAAATTTGTAATTACCAAATTCACCTCCCTCTTGGGTAATGGTTGTCATGGCTAACAATATATTCACCTTTAATCTTAATTCATAACATGTATATAAATTAATCAATAATTAAGATTTATGATATAGAATTATCTTATATCAAAGAGAAATCACATCTTTAAAGAGATACCATGAGATAAAGATAGTCAAGAATCATTGTCATCATAAAGGAGAGAAACTACTCTCATTCCTTATATGCAACAAAACTCTTGTGATCTCAATGGGGTAACTACAATACATATAGGATGAGAATAGAGGTCTCTCATTGTGTTTATAATATGGGTTAACCTATCTATCATAGAAAACTCATACACAAGGCTTACAAACCCAAAACAACATTATCTACATGAGTTTAAGTGCTTATAAGAACTCAATAACAAAATTGATCACAAATAGACTAAACTAATAGATGCTCTATAACATTTGACATTCAATTAATCTGGATTTTAGAAAATTACTGACTATGCTAATCTACACATATTAAAAAAAATAGCAATCTCCCACTTAGACAACATAGACACTTAATTTTAAACAAAACAACTCTCCAGATTAATGTGTGTTAAGAGGACTTTGGCAAGTATACCAAGTTATGCAAGTAATAAAGAGATGATTGGGTTGTCGTTCCCAACGAGGATCATGACAAATACTAGCACATAGCACAATAATCACTATCTAAACGATGAGTTTGGAAAGAAGGGAGCTCAACAAAAATTGATGAAATCAGAAATTAAAAGAATAAAGTCTTTTTTGTAATTTTCTCAAACACTTGGTGAGCACAAATGAAATTGAATTCGATTAAGATGAAATGCTGGGGTTAGACTCACTAATTCTTTTCCAAATACAATGACATGACAAACAATTTAATCTCTAACTTTAATTATGAAAATCAATCCACTATTTACTCAAATCCTAATTCCTTAGATGAAAAGAGCCTAAACCCCCTAATTAAGTCCTAATTCCTTAGGTGACTTAAGAAGTGAATTTGCATTAAGATTAAGGATTAAAAGATTACTAATAGATCAAGACCCATTCCTAGATTCAAGACCTATTAGGTGATTAATTTCAGATCTAGACCTAGCATCAACTTTCCAATTGTTTACCAAATCAAACATCAAGTCATGGATAATCAAGCCACAACAAGCATTAAGCATAGAAATTAAGCACTCATAAAGAAGTAGAGAAATATATTGGATGATCAAATCAAATACATAAGAGATTCAGAAATAGATACATCTAACCCCAACAAGTGGATGATTAGCTAGACATGATCAAGGTGATACAATAAAAAGAAAGGGAGATAAGAGATGATGAAAACTCCATTGATGCTCTTGGCTCCCAACCACGTCCAGAAAAGCTCTCAATCTTTCCTCAAGAATCTCCTCTGCCGAATGAATCAATATGAATGCCCAACCAAATGCGTAATATCCTATTTTTAGGATTTCTTCCAGACGCATCAGTGCTTAGCGCAAAATTATCCACGCTGAGCGCGAATTAATTGACTATGCTGTTGCATCATAGGTAGTTGCGCTTAGCGCGATCTTACTGGCGCTTAGCGCTACTTGTACTGAAATGCATCACGCATCAGTCAATCTTCTGACTTCTTCAGGCTAAGCGCCACAACCTTGGGGTTAAGCACTGGCTTCCATACGTGAACTTGAGTTTCAGCTTCCAATTAGGCTTCAATGGCTTTAATGACTTGCACCCAAACTACATAAAACACATCAAAACATCATTAACTAATCTAAAAAACATCAATTAAGAAAATATTCTTAAAGACTCAATAAAACACATAAAACATGGACTAAAATGACCTCTTAAGTCTTAAAAGAAAGATAAACAACCTCAATGTACACCTATAAAGGTATGCATATTAGACATTTATCAATGTATCCATAAGAATGTCAATTATGAGCAAACACTTCTAACTATCAGTCCAAAATGAATTTACAAGTACCTCAACAATGCAAAAAATATACTTGATCGGAGTACTAATACTTACAAGTAAGGTACTTATAACTCGGTTACTTAACAAAATATGGAATGTGGGTCAAAGGAAAAGCACAACAAAATTACATGCTAAAAGTGTAATCAATGTGTAATTCCCTACAAAATGACCCAGATATCTACTAAGGATGGCTATTGATTCAACAAAATAACTTAAAGAAAATATCTGAATACAATAAAATGAGACCGAGTACTAAATTCTCCAACAATACTCCATATCCAGAAGTTAAAGGCACTCAGATGACACACCAGCCATACCTGTTCCTTACTTCACCTTGTTCCAGTGCTCACCGCCTTCTCCCTGTTTGAGGCACTCAAACGATGCACCAGCAATTGAGACCAACCCCAATCAAAACCAACCCTAATCGAACTTTTTGCCAGGCTCAGCAGTGCAAATTGTGCTCAGACGAACACTGCTCAATCAAGATGACGTTGATCAGAGCCCCAATCGAATTGTTCCTTCTCAAACGACGCACTCATTGTTTTCTTACTCAGCAGCGCAAAGTTGTTCCTTCCTTCTCTTTTTGGTAAGTAATCTCTGACAAACTTGTTCATTTTATCCTGACCTGAAAATTGTGTAGCTTAATATAAGTAGTAAGTTTGATGTTCATTTTATTATCTGCTTTGATTGCCTAGCTTAATATAGCTTTCCTTGTTTTATGCATATTACTGTATTTTTTTTTTAAGTAAGACTAGGCAAAACTGACCAGCCTCACTCAATATTGCTTTGGGTTAAGATTCAACCTAACACAATGGTCCCAATCATGGTTGGTTGGTTTGCGATATGAAATTCCTCAAACCAAAACCAGCCTAAATCTTGGAATATGTGACATTCTTGCTTTTGAATCATTCATCTTACAATATGTGAAATTTCTGCTTATGTGCCAACTGCCAAGAGTGCAGAGTCTCTACAGAAAGGTGGGCCTATGGTTGGAAGCAATGGAACAACTATTTTGGGAGGGTGATAACTTTTTTCAAAGTAGCATATAGTGAATTGGGGCTATAATACTACTATCATTGCATGGCCTTATATATCCAATCCTTAAGAAATTTTATCAATCTTTTTAGGTTTTTGAACGAAGTATTGAAATTTGATAAAATATATAAATAATCTTGTTTGCTAAATTCAAATTGTGCGGGCTAGCTTGGCAATTGTAGATGTTGTTCCCATGTTCCTTGAGAATGCTCGTGATCAAGAAATTGATTCTGAGGATTTGATTATATCATCGCCCTGGATTCATGGAGAACAGAAGAGACAAACTAAGCCTACAGTTTGCATTTAGCATGTACCTACTGGCATAAGTGTCCAATCCTCTGGTATGCATATCTTTGTGTTAAGATGCTTACCTTTTTGTTTTTCTAATTTCTTTAGTTCTTTCCATCCTATATTCAAGATCATGTGCCAGAATTTGCAAATGAAATTGCAATTTCCCATATGATGTGCTTAGTGCTGCTCTTTTTTTTTTTCTTTTGCCATTGCTGATGTGCTAGTCTACTTGCAAGATTTCTAAGTACACAGACATGTCATGCCCCTTTTACCCGATCCTACTTTGCATTAAAATCTTTAACAAATTAGAAGTCAAACCACATTTATGAGGGGTACTGCAAGAGCTTTGTGGTCTCATTGATTTCAAATCTAATATGTACTGTATTGCTTGATGCACTCATTTCATGAGGTGAGAAATTGAGCAATTCCGTTGTTATTGTTTTTTTAGGAGAAATAGGTAGCAAAAAGCTCACCATACCACATTTTTGGATTCTTTTATAGTTAAAAGAGAAGCAGATCTTAAAATTAAGGGACATTATTTTTCACCAAACATTGCTTAAGAAAAAAAATTAGCATATGGCTACTTCAAGTTGCTGGAAGAAGTACTTCATTTTGGCCTCACTTGATTAGTTGCCACATCATAACTCATATGAACAGTGGATAAGCATGCTCCTTGGCTGAAGCCTACCCTCATCATTGGTTGAAACTTATAAGAGACATGGATGGACATGCCTTCTTAGGTGAAACTACTAATGTGATAGAAGTGTATAGACTGGTATCTTTGGTGACTCTTAGTGCCCTGTGACATTATGACATCCAGGCACTTCACATCAATACATCCCAATCTGAGATGAAAATCTCTCTCTCTCTCCGCTCACTCCTTCCTTTTATGTTGTGCAATGACATGCTACCTATCACATTCTGTGGACTTCAGGTTCTCCTTAAAGTTGCTTCTCCATTTTTTCAAGCATTTTGACTGGATCCTGGTCTTGTTTGCTCTGTTTACAAGAGCTGAAAGCTTAATAAAGTTGATTATGCTTCATCAGGACATTGTAATTATGGCTTTTAAAAATGGGAAAGAAAAAGAAAGAAGTAAGCATAACTGACTCTGAGTAGCATCTTATGTATTCTTGTAACACTTTATTTTATGCAAAATTGTTGTTATGTGTCTGCTTTATGTTTTGTTGTCTCTGTTCATAACTACAAAAGCAAGTTTGGTTTTATGTTTTCCTCCATTAGGATAGTGATTCTTTTCTTAATTCTTTTTTTTTTGGTAAAAATTCTTTTCTGAATTTTTAGGATGAGTTCACTCTGAAATATAGCGCTCCTTTGTTCCTGTGTTCCATCATTTAACAAACTATATTTTTGAAGCTTTGTAATTGATTGAAAGAATAATTTAAGTTGTTGAAAAAACTTCACTCCACGAAGTAAGATGCACTGTTCTCCTGCAAAATATGATTAACAGGGCACTATATGGTATATAACCTGCTTCCCTTGGTAATAATAGAAGCAAGATCAAAGCGAAAACCATCCACATGCATTTCCGTTACCCATTATCTGTTGCATGAGAGAAAAATAATAAAGACCTTCTATCCAATATGGTAGCAAGTTGTAACCTCTAGTAAATAACAAGTGAAACAAATATGCCCACAGTGTAATAAGCTGAAAGATTATACAGTATAAGTGCATGTTTGGTAACACTTATTTTTGGGAAAGTAATCTTTTTTTCTTTCTCAAAAGCTCTCTTAGGGAGCTTTTGATTAATTATAAACTGTTTTAAACACAAAATAACCTAACTCAAACACATACTAAATATAAAAGAATTGTTTATAAGTAAAAGGCATAGCATTGTTAAGGCAAATTATGTTAGAAGTGATATGTTAGTTGTGTGACAAGAGACTTGAACTGAATCATTAATGTGGGATCTAGATTTTAGATATTCTCTGATGGCTTTAAGAAATTGTCTCACATGCTTTACTACATCTGAAATTTTTTATATAAGCATGTACGTACATCTATGGTGTGGTTATGTACATAAGCACGAAAATATCCATAAGCACAAAAGTCAACAATCTTTTAATAAGTGAATAGAAAGTTTTTCAATTAAGAATTGAGAGAGATAATATTCAAAAAGAAGTTTAAAATAATAAAAAAAATCCACGAGAAATAAGCTTCATAAAATCATACCACTGATATCATAGTAAGCGTACCTTAAGCAGTCCACTATAAATTGTCGTACAACTGGATGGTTGCAATTGAATGTGTTCCCACATCCAGAATAGTTATAGAACTCCCCCTGGAAATGTTAAAATAGGTCTAGTTGACATTATACATGATTTAAAAGGAACAAAATTTACGAGTATAAATAAATTAGAAAATAGAAGACTAGAACCATAAAACCCAATTTGCACAATAACTACAAGCCTTAAGAAGTAAAGATACAGATTTTAACAAAATGGGTGTTTTATTCATATGGTCATGCAATAAACCCGGGTTCTGTGGACAAATACTTCTGGTTCACTGGATGATATTCATATATAGAAGTGCTAGTTTGTGGATTTTCCATTGTAGGTATCAATGGGGGCATTGGGGTGCCTAAATTAACATGCAGTAATATCAGAGTTTTCATTTTTTGTGCTGATAGAAGACTATACTATTTTTTGGGCTACTTTATTGAATGAATTAAACTTTTTGGCATCACATAGATGAAGACGTTCACTAATTCTAAGATTGTGACATAGATTTAAAATATTTCATCTTCCTGTCAAAAACAAAAAAACAAATGCTGTAATTATGTGTTTCAGAATATTTATTTACATATATTTAGTTTTTTTTTTTGCAGTGAGAATTTACCAGATAAAGCAAAACAAAGGCATCCTGCATGTGGATACAATTATGGAGATTTGTCAAGGATATTCAACTTAGTTTTTTTTGTTCTTTCATTTGTGTTATTTGATCAAGAACAATCGCACTACTTTTGTACAACAATAGAGAATGACTCTTTTTTTCTTAGTTTTGGTGTAAACAATAAAAACGTTTACATAATTTAGTATATTTTATTTGAGAAAAATTGGTCTTTTAATGCATTATTAATTTTTTAATACGTGATTTTTTAATACGCAGGTAAAAAGTATTGCCTAAAAATAAATATGCATAGGTAACACTTAAAAAAAAATGGCCTATAAGCAACGTTTTATACAAGTTGCTTTATAGCATATTTAAAAGCAACAAAACTAAAACATTCCCTAAAGTAATACTTGTAACCAACATGTAAAAAAAGGTTGCCAAATCTTTAACTTATAGCAACGCTCTTTACAAGTTGTTTTACGGCATACTTAAAAGCAACGATAATAAAGTGTTGCCTAAAGTAATACATATAACTAACGTGCAGAAAACGTTGCCAAAACCTAAACCTATAGGCAACGGTTTTTAAATGTTGTCTTATGGCATACTTAAAAGCAACGATAGTAAAGCATTGCCTAAAGCAGTATCTATAACCAACATGTCAAAAGCGTTGCCAGAACTATTCATGGACAACTTCTAAAAACATTGCCATAAGATAATAATAGGCAACATTTTTTCTAAAGTGTTGCCAAAAGTTCAAAAAATGTTGTCTATTGTAATAGGCAACGACGGAAGAGGCAACAACTTGGCTAGGGTTGAAAAGCATTGTCATAGACTTTAGGCAACGATTGTTGACAAATGGCAATGTTTTTCAGCCCTTGCCAAAGGGAAAAGTTGTTGTAGTAATAACAATTATAATTATAATGTACACTCTCCTACTAATCCAATATATCAAAATGAAACAACAATAACAACCCTATTAGAATTCAAAAGATCCAAAAATACTCTAGTGGTAACATCATTATTAGTGAGACTATCATCTTTGTGGTAGAGTACTCAATATGAGTCTGAAACTCACCATTTCTCTTCAATGACAGAAATACCAAAATAAAGAGAAACACAATATTGCAAAGTTATACAAAATGTGGTCATAATAACATAAATAATATTAAGTCAAATGTATATAAAATTTATCAAACACAAAGTCTCACAAAATTACTTTATTATCAACTACAAACTCTACATTCACAATTGAGGAGATTACAAGTATCCATATGACACTTTACAATAAGTCAACTCCTTTTTGTTATCGCAAACATAAAATCAAAAAAGAATTTTCATAAATAAGATAATCTATACTTCACAAAACTATAATGACCACTTAAAAAACTTGACAACATATGGGTGAGATCAAAATCTCTAATGTCTTACACGTATATGGGACTACTTGCGATTTTTCAACAACTCACTCAAAAAACCAAAGTGTCACAATAGCAAAAAATAAAAACATAAAAATAAACACATGCACACTAGAGCACAAAATTAGATTACCAGTAGCAGAAACACATGAGACCTATAGTTAACCACTTTTAAGGACATAATCAAAAGATAGTCTCCAACTCTCACTATAGTAAACATTAATGTTCAACAAGAATACAAACACATTTCAAAAATTTATAACAATATGTGTCTTGTGGGATAATCCATCAATATAATATGATTTAAAAGGTCTTTATGCCTACACAAAATAGCATCACCAAGATTTTTCATATGCTAAAAACAATTCAATATAAAATATTGTCTTTCATTTAACAACAATAGTAATAATGACCATCAATATACAACTAGCACAAAGCACATTAATAACAAATTTTCTCCCACTTACTTATGGTAACACTCATTAATGTAAACAACATCAAAATCAATATTAAACAATAATACCTAACAGCCTGCTGTATCAAGTCAACTTAACTTGCACTTAGGCATTTAATTGCCTATAATATTAGGCTTCATAAATACCAGTCTATAAAATTTACAACAAGTATTTCAAAAGGAATAATAGTTACAAAATCAATTTCTTCTTATAAGAAATGAAGAGCTTCAATTCATATTGATTGTCAGGTAATTTACAAAATCAACATATAAATACATAAGAATTAAATATACACATGCTTTTACTTCAGTCCAAAAGAAACAAAATTTTTCAAAGTGAATGTCATAGGTACAATAGGTTTAACTCAAAATATATTCATCATAATTTTTTTTACCATCAACAAAAGAAATCCTTTTATAAAGTGGAACTGACTAACATAATAATGTGGGCTCAATAAATAAATAAATCCTCACAAAATGATTAAATCACAATTGGAAGAACGCTTCCTTCACAATAATATTTGAATGACTTTAATCTCATAATTTTTTTTCTTAAGAAAATTATCAAAACTAAAAATCCTTTGAGGATTTTGACATTTGAATAATATAAAAAGAAATCTTCAAAGTTGTCATTTCAAAATACTAAGCCAAAATAATTATCACTATCCTATCGACAAAAAAAATTCCTAAATTGCTACGACAATATTTATTACAAAATAAGTTCAATAAGCTAGTGGTTTATACAGTACAAACAATGATACAAAACAAAAAAATTATTTTTAGACTTTTACAAGCTAATTATGCTTTCAACATGTCTTATTAAGACTAAAGCATATCAACATAACATGATAACTATAGAGAGTTCACTATATTATAACATACTTTAGGAGACTCAATAATGTCCTTGATAAGTCCCAACAGGCAACAACAAAGTGATGCCAAATACAAAGATTAGAGAAAATCATGCATTAAAGCATTTATTATACTTAAGCAACCATAATTATATTAGTTTTCTCTTATTCAATTAACTGTGCAATTAATTGAACTAGAGTCCTTGCATAATTGCAATATTGCCTAAGGGTCCCAAATTACAATATACAAGTTTCTCTCACTTGATAGAATAAAATAGTTGAACTAATATTTTCATAATTTATACACAAACAATATTTTTCAATATTTTCAAAATAAATATATAAACTATTTTCTTTATCACACAAATGATTATGTCAAATAATGTCATACAGAAAGGTATGTCCATTACTTACACAACCCAACATTAATTGCAATCCATTCAACATTATTACAAAAATAATTTTTTTATTTAACAAAATTACATGTCCAAATAACAGAATTGGATTGTTACAGAATGTGTAACACCCTAAATAATCATGATAGACTTGTAAATGGTTACAGAGGTAGCCTAGTACTAGTTTTTCATGCCTATATTTTTTTGTGACCGTCCGAGTACATTTAGTCACTTTGTTGTAGTACTATATGTGAAATATAGTTGTTTTTAGAGCTAATTTTGACTTAAACTGCTTAGTTAATGGAAATAAGTGTGGAGAACTTGTTTTTAGGTCACAAATGTGTGGAAGTAGATGTGGTTAAAGTTTGAGATTTATCAGAGTTAGTTTGACATTTTTAAACATACTGATTGTGTGTTTTAATGCTGGATTGACCCCCAGTAGATATGAAAAATTATGAAAATAGTGAAATAAGATTTTTAATGAATCTTAGGATTTATTTTAAGTTTGTTGGAAATTAGGAAACTTGGTTTGGTAAAATTCAAGCATTTTTAGCAGATCAGGGTTTATCTGTGTAGTCACTTACGTGACTAAAGGGTTGCACGGCTAGACTAGTTCTGCCTTGGCCTTTTTAAGTCACCAAAATGAGATATTTGTCTCATTCTCACTTCTCTCTGAAGGCTGCAAGTAGGAAGGCACCAAGGGAGAACCAACCAAGGAGCTTTAGGAGTTCCATCTTCAAGCAAAGGGGAGGAAGACCTTAGTGGTAGAGAGGAGCTACTTTTAGACTTCTTTTCTGGCCATTGAGATAGGGGGAAGCTTAGTTTGATAGCTTGTATTCATTTCTTTCATGTTTGGTTCTTGAGGGACTTGATGAAGAAATGGAGGTTTGAGAGTGATTTTGTGATTCTTGAGTTGAATCTTGATGTGGATAGATTGGTTGAGTTAGAAACTGATTTGTGGATGTGTTAGAATGAATTTTTCATTATTTAGAAGCCTTAATTCCCATTAGGTCAGTTTTGGAGGTTTAGATGAATGTTTGAGTTTTGATTTATAAAGTGGTTGAATTAAATGAAATTGAAGTGGTATAAGAGTTAATTTGTGTAGTTAAACCTTGTTTGAGGTTAGAAAATCACTTGGAAGTGAATTTGAGTGATTGGAGGATTACTTGTTCCTAATGAAATAGTGATTGTTTCTGCAAAATTCTGCAGAAACTGATTTTGTGTGTGAGCGTTTAAGTGCTGAAGGGCTGGACATTCAAGCGCCCAGTGCCCAGGAAAAAATTGTGATGCACGTTGCGCTCTTGAGAGCACAGGCTTGCAGCGCTTGAGCGCCCAGCGCTGGACAGAACAGAACAGAGCTCTTATTTGGGGAAAATGAAGGGGATCACTTGTGTGATGCTTTCTTTTATGCTTCTTAATGAGTAGTAAGACTCTTTTAGGAGTATTTAATGAAGTGTGAATGTGTTGAATCAAATGGATTAGTAGTGCTAATTATGTGGGATAATTAGGCATGACTATATACATAAATTGTGTATTATGATTATTTGAGGAATGAGTTTTTCGTAAGCATTGGAATCACTTATGTATGCTCTTTTGAAAGTGTTAAAGTATTGCTATAAGTATTTGATGAAGTTTGTGTGTGAAATGAGTTTGAGATGCATATAAATCAATTGTGATGCTAATTATTATAGGTAATTAGTGATTATTTTGCATGAGATGTTTGAGAAACATATTGAGATGTGTAATATCCTTTTGATGTTGTTTGACTCATATCGAGGTGAGTAATATCCTCTCTATATTGTGTGTAATAAGGTGAGTAATATCCTTATTATATTCTTAAGTAAGGAGGTGAGTAATATCCTCTTTAAATTAATTGTACAATGAGGTAAGAAATTCCTCTTTGCGTTGAGGTATATAATTCCTCAGTATGATTGTTAGATAGTGGAGGGGAGTAATATCCTCTTTATCAATTATTGAACAGCGAGGTGAGTAATATCCTCTGTTTGTTTTGATGGATAGTGTTGGTGAGTCATATCCTCACTATGCATAATAAACTATGGCATATCATAACATATCCTAGAGTAGTTGAGGTGGGTAATATCCTCAATACGTCTGAGGGCTCATGACATCTTGAAACTGCATTCATTTTTAGGACTTGTATAGACATACACATTAGACATAATTAAGCATAACATGGCAATTGTATAGGCAGTTACTACCATGACATAAAAACATAGCATTACAATTTTATGGACAATTGTGTACTTCTGTGATTGAAGTGTTAACTTTATGGTTGAATAATTTGTATGACTGTATAAAGTGCTAGTATTGGAATACTTCTACTGAGATATGTGATTTCTCATCCTGATTGTGTTGTCATGTAAATCCAGGTGCGAGTTTTTGGAAAGGGAAGAAGAAAATGTATGAGGACTAACATAGTATAAATGTTGTTTTGAGCTAAGCTTATATATGTTTTATATTTGCTTAGTTATTTGATATTATGTATAATAGTATGCCATTTTGAGGTTGTGATGTATATATATAACTTTTGTTGTCGTGACTCTCCATATTTACTCATTATGTATGAATGATATGAGTTTAGTTTGATGTTTTATGTCAGAAGTAGCATGATCAATATTGATTATTCTTTTATATGGCGATATATCTAGATAGTAAATATTGGGATGTTACAGAATGCCCAATTATCTCATTCGTCAAGTTTCACAAAACAATACAAATATTCAAGGTTGTTTAATTCAACTCGATAAAATACTTGACAATGAGTAACATTATATATATGTCATAACAATTTGAGTTGCTATGTCATTAGAATCCTACCTAAAGCTCCCAGATTACAACTCTCACAAACCATTAAATATCATGTCTCTAAAGGTAGTATCGAGAGGATACTGAAAACTCTAAAGACACAATCATTTAATGCATTCAACAAAATATCAAAAATTATATTAATAAAGATAAACTGATAGGGTAAGTGCATTATTAACATAATTTTCAATGAAAACACAACAACATTATTAACAATACAACACTTTGTCATAATTGGTTTCGCGAAGGCAAGCTCACAACTATACAAAATGCCCAAAACAATTATAAATATTCTGGATGAAACTCTTAGAGATCATATATCACAAGATTTACAAAACACAATACTAGTCTTAAATAGGTGAGCATATAACCACAAGAAACACAATAATCAATGACAAAATTACTCATAGAGTTCCAAAATTTTTATGTCACATCAATCAGATAATTTTCACACTCTTATACATAATTGCATATTCTAAAATAGGTATGAAGAGGGAGAAGAAAACCTTACGAACAAACTTCTCCACTTATGCAATTATACAATATGTCAATCGCCATATAAGTTTTATAACTAACCTCATATAGTGTGTTGCTCATCCTTGTGTATAGAGCTAACAAAAGTGGATGCTAACTTAGTAGGATTCAGATCACCATAACTTTATACAACTCTTATAAATGACTCACAAAATAAACATTAGAGGACAGCAACAAAATCTTATTGAAATAAGATATACTTCTCAATTTTACGAGATATATAAAACTTAACCACAATAATGATTTAATATAAACTTGCCATTACCTTAAATGTTTCTTAATAATAAAAATTACTTTAAATAATATTCTCATAATAACCATATTGAAAGAAATTTATATAAATTTGCAATGCCACAATATACAATAAAATTAATCACATACAATTGTACTTTAATTCTTGATAATATACCTCAAAGCACTTTAATATTGTCAATACACAAATGTTCAATACTAAAATAATTATATGCAATACATGATACAATATCATGCTCTTATAACAAAAAATTTATTTCAAAAATAACTCTCAGAATGAGATTACACACTTTACGGAGTTCAATAAGCTCAATTAATAAAATTAGTTTTAGTCATTAAAGAGGAGCAAAATATGCATTAATAAATAAATTGTAATATGCCCAAACTTATTTAAATAAGTCTTCCATATAAAAAAAATTCTCAACAACAATGATGGGCACAATCAATACGAATTTCTTGACATCAAAACAACATATTTGTCACACAAAATTTATCCAAATAACAAACATGAACAAAATTGTCTAAAACAAATCTGAATATTTCAAAATAACTTTCTGAATCAAATTACACAACATTTCACAAAAACACAATAATTTGTAACACATTACACAATATTATATGCACAAAACATTTCTAAAATTATTTGGATATCTAAGCTTAGTCACGTATGAGAGTATACAACATATCATAAGCACAATAATATTACAATTATGTTTCAAAATTTCCAAATCAAAATTCAAAGAGTATACAATATCAGAAGTTTCATAATATCAAAATATATACAAAAATTTCAGGGCCAAAAAATTTCAGGGCCAAAATTGGAGAGCACTAGACTTTTTTCAACACTTCAAAATTCTAAAAGAAATCAAAACAAATAACTCTAGTCATTCAAGATTCACCAAAATTATCAAAATTAATTATTATGCACATAGAACACATTCCAAAATTAGAATTGAATAATAATAATAATAATAATAATAATAATAATAATAATAATAATAATAATAATAATAATAATAATAATAATAATAATAATAATAATAATAATAATAATAATAATAATAATAATAATAATAATAATAATAATAATAATAATAATAATAATAATAATAATAATAATAATAATAATAATAATAATAATAATAATAATAATAATAATAATAATAATAATAATAATAATAATAATAATAATAATAATAATAATAATAATAATAATAATAATAATAATAATAATAATAATAATAATAATAATAATAATAATAATAATAATAATAATAATAATAATAATAATAATAATAATAATAATAATAATAATAATAATAATAATAATAATAATAATAATAATAATAATAATAATAATAATAATAATAATAATAATAATAATAATAATAATAATAATAATAATAATAATAATAATAATAATAATAATAATAATAATAATAATAATAATAATAATAATAATAATAATAATAATAATAATAATAATAATAATAATAATAATAATAATAATAATAATAATAATAATAATAATAATAATAATAATAATAATAATAATAATAATAATAATAATAATAATAATAATAATAATAATAATAATATATATATATATATATATATATATATATATATAATAATATATATATAATATATAATAATATATAATAATATATAATAATATATATATATATATATATATATATATATATATATATAATATAATAATATAATATAATAATAATAATAATAATAATAATAATAATAATAATATATAATAATATATAATAATAATATATAATAATAATAATAATAATAATAATATATAATAATAATAATAATAATAATATAATAATAATAATAATAATAATAATAATAATAATAATAATATATAATAATAATAATAATAATAATAATAATAATAATAATAATAATAATAATAATATATAATAATAATAATAATAATAATAATAATAATAATAATAATAATAATAATAATAATAATAATAATAATAATAATAATAATAATAATAATAATAATAATAATAATAATAATAATAATAATAATAATAATAATAATAATAATAATAATAATAATAATAATAATAATAATAATAATAATAATAATAATAATAATAATAATAATAATAATAATAATAATAATAATAATAATAATAATAATAATAATAATAATAATAATAATAATAATAATAATAATAATAATAATAATAATAATAATAATAATAATAATAATAATAATAATAATAATAATAATAATAATAATAATAATAATAATAATAATAATAATAATAATAATAATAATAATAATAATAATAATAATAATAATAATAATAATAATAATAATAATAATAATAATAATAATAATAATAATAATAATAATAATAATAATAATAATAATAATAATAATAATAATAATAATAATAATAATAATAATAATAATAATAATAATAATAATAATAATAATAATAATAATAATAATAATAATAATAATAATAATAATAATAATAATAATAATAATAATAATAATAATAATAATAATAATAATAATAATAATAATAATAATAATAATAATAATAATAATAATATAATAATAATAATAATAATAATAATAATAATAATAATAATAATAATAATAATAATAATAATAATAATAATAATAATAATAATAATAATAATAATAATAATAATAATAATAATAATAATAATAATAATAATAATAATAATAATAATAATAATAATAATACCTGAGAAAATCAAAATCATAATTCAGCAAAGTGTACGCATCTACACGCGTCTAGATATTGTGGTTTATCTCAATTAAGTTGAATCTGCCCATATCATATTTTGAATCTTTGATGAATTGCTTTTACAACTTTAAGTGGCTAATTCATTCGTTTTTAATTGCAAAAAAAAAAAAAAAACAAACAGATAAGGCGCTTTTGAAAGCCATTCGACACATACTGGGTTTGTAACTTTTGAGTCAATTCGTGCATGAACCACCAGTTCGTAACTTGTTGAATTCAAAATATTAACTATACACCATCCTCATTTAATCAAAATTTTCAATTTCAAGAATATGCAATTTACATTCATAGGTACGACTAAATTGATTCTGATACTAATTGAAGGAAATTTAATTCAAACTAATTAACAACATGTGAAAATTTCTAAATTCATTTAATTCTAAATTATGATATGTATAAAATATAATATATTAGAGATTGAATTATAGAATCACTTGAAAAGGATAAATATGAGCGCGACCATACTCGATCTTGAAAGGGAAATCGTGAACGGTACAAGTGGTATTAGAGCCGGTGGTTCGCCTTGGCCAAATATTTGGAGATGATGGTTGATGTTTGGTTTCAGTCCAAACCCATGTTGTGGAGCGCATTGACAAGACTTGAGTATTGGTTGGTAATCCCGTGAATACTCGGAATCGCTTCTGTTAGAACTGGAGCATACTAATATTGAGACTCACACTTGAGAGAGATAATGTTATAAATTCAAGTGTTAGTATTGAAGTCTTACATTAGTAAAAAATAGATTAAGTGAAAAGTATACAAGTGAGAATACTCATAGACTCATTATCTTAAAGTTTTGAGTCAATATATAACATCAAACTCACTATTATAATTTGTCACTTATTCGTCTAAACACGTGTGCTAGTTTGTCATTTGAGTTAGTTTTAGTAGACGTCAATTGTCAAACTTCTATTACATTGGTTAGTTGTAGTTAGCTGTAGAAGTTAGCTTGATACCTCGTGAATTCATGTGTATATATACCTATGTTGATAACTATTAATATAAGTTTGTGTTCGATTTTCACTCATAGGTAAAATTTGGTCAATCGTTCAGCACCCACAATTCCCTTACCTCGTGACACACCCAAGACACTTTGCACGTGTAAATTTTGTATCTCTTCCTTCTTTTGATGTTTGGCCTTTTAGATTAAGGCACCCCTCAACAATGGCAGATTATCATAGGGGCACAGCTTGGCAACGGCCAGTCCAAAATTTTTTTCCAATATAAATAATAAATTATTACACATTTATACCTTTGTTTATTTTTCAATTGGCCCATCACTTGTTATATTATTCTTACTGACCGAATGCAACGTTTTGGATTTCATCACTTCAGCCCTTTTATATTATACAAAAGCAATGAAGCACACTGTAAAAGTGTATTGACCCACCCTTATACCAATTAAACTTGATACGGTGACTTCAAAATGTGGCCACCCCAAGATTTTAGTTCAAAATCCACCACTGCCCCTCAATTTTGCCTGAAATTTTGTTATTATTAGGGATGGTGTTTTGTCGGCAAATTCCATCAATGTTTCACATATTTCTCAATTTTATTAATGTTTTATCGATTTATAGACTCATTGCCTTAAAATTTTAGGTCGAGATATAACATCAAGTTTACTATTGTAATTTTTCACTTATTCATTTAAACACGTGTGTCAGTTTGTCATTTGAATTAGTTTTAGTAGATGTCAATTGTCAAACTTCTATTACATTGGTTAGTTGTAGTTAGCTGTAGAAGTTAGCTTGATACCTCGTGAATTCATGTGTATATATACCTATGTTGATAACTATTAATATAAGTTTGTGTTCGATTTTCACTCATAAGTAAAATTTGGTCAATCATCCAGCACCCACAATTCCCTTACCTCGTGACACACTGTTAGGTGATAAATCTCAAATTTGGATTCAACAGAGAAAATGTCTCAAGTGGACAAATGTGAGGCTACTTTTCGACGAAAAAAGATATGACAGAAAATGATGAAAGATGTCACCACAATGTGACTTGGTAATGAAAATGGCTAAGTTGCAATTTGGCAGAATCAATGCTGACAGGAGAACATCATTTGATAAGAATGGCTAAAAATCAAGTTCTGTCAAATGATGCATAAAGCTATTGAAGAAAAATGGAAGAATGAAAAGTGCTAAGCTACGATTTGACAGAGTGTTGACAAGAGAGTGTGGTTCAAGCAATTAATAGAAATCAAGTTCCGTCAAACAAGTTGTACAAAGCTATCGAAGATACTAGAAGATCAGCAGAAATGGCTAGGTGATGGAATTGATACTTGTCAAGAAAAAAGCAAAAAGTATTGTCGAGTATATAGAAAAGTCAAGGCCTTTATTTTGAAGTCGAATTAAGCAGTTATGTCTAAATGTTTCAAATTAGACATAATATAACTATTATAGACGTGGCCCATGAGTGAAAATAACTGCTACTTACGTGTCAAGTTTTAAAGTAGTTAGTTACTTTTATAGTTTACCTATAAATATTAGGATTTATGATGTACAAGGGGTTGGATATTTGATTGAAATCCTAAACATCTCACTCAATCAGATACACGGATATAGATCAAGTATGTCTTTCATTCTTTACTTTCAAGCAAGTTAAATTTCAATGCAATTTACATTCAACCTCTTTACATTTATGCACTTGTCCTTATATTTCCTTTACTTTGCCTGCGCTTTAAATTCTTGTTCTTTACATTAATGTACTTTACATTTTTGTACTTTACATTCTATTGTTCATTTACATGCTTTCTTTTGCATTCCGAGTTCTTTACATGTTTTTCTTTATTCTCATGAATTTATATTCTTTTTTCATAACTTTCATTTGACAAAATCATTGTCATACTCCGTGAAATTGAGTTTGTCATATTTGTACTTTTAATAGACAAATCTTTTGAAACTTTTATACGAGATTACAACATAACTCGAAACTCACATTCATCTGATTTTCATTATTTGTTTGTCAGACTTGGTCTTAACCAAAAAATACCATAAACAAATTGACACGCCAGGTGGGACCAATTTAAAGTAACTCGTATGTTTCACGAACCTCTTCACACTAGAAGATGGTTTTATGCATCTAAGAAGTGGAAAATTGATAATTCCATATTCTTACAACTCACAAACCATGAGTGACGCAAATAATCAGAACAATCAAGTGTCAAATCTTCCTGTAACCACCGAGGAGGAGCTTCCTCATGTAGATGTGGTACCCACGGGTGTTCTACGAGGAAACCCAGTGTTGGAACAGGTTGTGGTGCCTTTAGTGAGTCAACCTTCACCAAATAGTATAGTAAATTCAAGTTCAAGAGGGACTCAGCCTTTGACACAACCTTTATATGGCATGCCATTTGGATTCCTAAACAAATCGGCTGGCCAGCTAATAAGTTCTGCCCTTGTTAATCAACCAATGACTTTGGCAGGGGGGCAAAATAGTGGTATTGGCCAAGGGACAGGAGTAGCAGGAACAAGTGTCACAACTCCTACTCGACAAGAACGATTGAATTTGGGACCACCTATTTTTCCAAGCATGCCTAGACAAATTCCTCAGAGCACTATCAGTTTGACACCTGCCACATTGGCTAGTGTACGTCAACAAATTGATGACAGCAATCATGACATGGTTAACATGTTCACCCAACAAATGGGTGCCGTAGTTACGCCTCTCATGGAAAATACTAATAATACGTGTAATGCATTAGCATTGCAAATGGCTAGGCTAAATTAAGCCTTGGGAATAGTGGCACCTGAAAATAATAATATTCCACAAGGATCAGAAACCATGGCCTAACAACCTTAGGGTGTCGGCCAAGGACAAATACATATGGCACAACCACGAAATGGTGTTGGATTCAGACAAATTCCCCAAAACATATTGCAAGCACAAGTTGAAACACCACAAGTTAATGCAATACAAGGACAAGGCCAACCTAGATTGGAATATGGTCAAGTCCATTTACTTCGTCGTAATGAGGAACCAGGAGTGGGTATGCATCCTGCTTTAGGTGCTCTTCGACAAAATATTATAGGGAATCAAATGGAACAGAATGTCAACCAAGTGGTTGAACAAGTTTTGAACAGATTTGGCTTCAATGTTGGCTATGCCAACTAGCCATATTTTGTATCAGCATTCCCAGATCGGGTCCAACAGGCAGAAATGCCTAGAGGGATCAAACTCCCTAAACTTTCTAAATTCTCTAGAGAAAATGGAGAGTCGACTATCGAGCATATTGCGCGATATATAATAGAGATGGGTGAGTTAGCAAATGTAGAAAGCCTTAAGATGAGGTTCTTTCCTAGTTCACTCACGAAGAACGCCTTTTCTTGGTTTTCCACCTTGAGACCTAACTCCGTTCATTCATGGGTATAGTTGGAAAAGAGTTTCCATGACCAATTTTTCAGAGGTGACATGAAAGTTAGTCTGACAGATTTATTCAACATTAAAAGAATGTATAATGAATCTGTCGATGATTATTTGGCTAGATTCAGGCAAATGAAAATTAGGTGTTTTACACCTATCCCTGAAGCAGAAATAGTTAAGATAGCCGTTGGGGGATTGAATTATTATGTCAAGAAGAAACTTATCAATCAATACCTTGTTGATTTAGCCCAATTAGGAGAGAAAGTCAGGCAAATTGAGCAATTAAAGACTAAAAAGTTTCAAAAGCAAAAAAAAATTTCTTAAAAGAGAGAAAATAAACTTTGTCGGATTAGAAGAATCCGACGAAGAAGTTATAAGTCCTGACGAATTTGAAGTAAACCTTGCTGAGTTGAAAAACGATCCTCCTTATGTTTGTCAAGTTTTAAAGCTTGTAAGGCTAAAGAGAAAATGAGTTATGTCAAAAAGAAAGTATATATGTTTGATGTTACAAAAGTCGACCAAATTTTTGATGTTTTGTTAAAAGATAAGCAAATCAAATTATCGTATAATCATAGGCTTTTAAAGCCTGATGAAATTAAAGACCGAAAATATTGCAAATATCATAATATCATCGGTCATGTAACTAATGAATGTATACATTTCAGGGACGTAATTCAGAAAGCGCTCATGGAAGGAAGACTCAAGTTTGCCGACAAACAGAGAGGTGAAATGAAGGTTGACATGGAGCCATTTGGTAAACAGGTGTCAAATGTGGAAGGCCAAGTTCCTCTAAACATTGGCATGATTAACATTCAAGCCAAAGCTCAAAATGTGTCCTATTTTTCAAATCCACCATTTGAAATGGTGAAAATCCCAGATTCACATAATATCTTCCCAAAGCCTAGAGAACCATGGCAAGCTTTCTTGGAAAGAATGGAATATAGTGGTAGAGTGAAGCTTTGCCCAAGATGTTTAACATTTTTTGATTACTCGGCTGCCCAAAGAGCTGACAGTCAAAGATCACGGTCAAAGGGTTCCCAGAAAAGAAGCGGATCATTCAACATTACTGAAAGAAATTTTTAACAGAATCTATTTTATACACCAAGACCAAGGCTAAATTATTCACCTAGGCCGAATACAAATGGTTGGTTGATAGAATCATCAGGAGAATTTGTGGGAAGTAATCAGATCCGTCAAAATGTCGAACAAACAATGACTAGAGTTCCACCTACCAACGTTTCAATGGATACCTGGGTGAAGAATTCTGCAATGGCTCACTTCCTTGTGATACGTGGTTGGTTGAAAGCCAGAAGGGATAAATTTCAGAACAACACTCCATTTTGGAATGAGGATTATTGACATGGTAGATTGATGCAAGCCAGAAATTTGAATGGCCAACATATGCTTGGGCCATCGAGTTGAGTGCCTCTGACAAGAAGCCAGAAAAGACGACTTCAAAGGCTCAGGCAGGAACAGAAGAAGAACCTAGCTGATAAACTAATAATTAAAGAATAACCTTCTGATAAGGGTTGTTTGGTGGTGGAAGTAAAGCTAACATAAGAAAAGGGTCAAGCAGACAATAAGCTAAAAAGTATTGTCAGAAAAGAGCCTGTTGATGCTAGGGGGAAACTTCTACCCAACCAACAGCGTCAGCTAGACAACCAAAAAGAAAGCAATGGCAGAAAAAGCCTATGGAGAACAATAAGGGTGCAGAGGATATTCAAGGCCAATTCCATAAAAAATGGCCCATTGGACTAGTGACTGCTGAAAAGGCCACCAGAAAGGAAATCCTAACCAGTCAAGATAAGTCTAGAGATCAAGAGGTCGAAGACTGGTCCCAGGAGGAAGTTATGAAAATTTTGAAGGACCCAGAGATGGATGTCGAACAGAAAAGGAAGATGCTTTCTAAGGTAAAGAAAGGAGGTGAGTTGGTCGAATTCAAACCAGAATGCAATACTAATAACTTGAACCTATCAATGGATGAAGTCATCGAGGCCCTCAATGATCCCGACGATCTTCTAGGTTTTGATGATAAAGAAACTTTTGACATGGATCTGGATTTAAATAAAGACTTGGATGATATAATCATGGCAATGGGCAGTAATTTGTCTGATGTGGGATCAGATGGAGGATCAATTGATATAAATTATGCTAGGATTGGAACATATTTTGAAGATGAAGAGGCAAGAGACGAGAAGGATTTTTTGACAATGAATGTCAATTTAATCTCAGTAATACCAGTTGAATTTGAAGGGCATTATGAAGTAGAGTATCTGGGTGAGAATGAAGAAGAATGGGAAGATTTAGCAGAGGATGGTCTCTTTTTAGAAGAAAATATGATTACCGTGTTTAACAACCTGGCACAATTTGAAAAGCCAACTGATGAACAAAAGTCTCATTTGCACCCATTGCATGTTAGAGAGTTATTGGAAGGAAAACCCACTAACAGAGTATTGATAGATGGAGGGGCTGCCATTAATCTTATTCCTAGAGTAATGTTCAAGAAACTTGGAAAGAACGAGTCAGACCTGATACCGACAAATATGATTGTCACTGATTTCAATGGCAAGACTTCTCCATCGGACGGAGTTGCAATGCTGAATGTTCAAGTTAGGTCAGTGGAGAGGTCGACTTTGTTTGTGGTAATTCCTACCAAATCCAGTTATAACTGTCTATTAGGTAGAGATTGGATTCATGCTGTTGGAGTGATTCCTTCGACAGTAGATCAAAAAATGATCCATTGGAATGTAGAGGATCAAATTGAAATAATAGAAGCTGATGACAGCCTATGTTATTTACAACAACTTCATGTAGATTTCAAGATATATGCACCGAATATCAAGCCTGTTACTGTCAATGATGGAGTTGTAGACAAAGAGGCTCTGAAAGCTTGCCTGATGGACCAATTTGGTAGTCAGCTAGTAGACAAGGCCAATGAGGAATAGCCAAACACTAGAAATGGCTTTTGAAGATCACATGAGCAGGTTGTCGGCCTATCTAGCCGACAAAATGGTGTGCACCTCAGAAGGTGCATTATCAAATTGCGTTTTAGACGACGACCCTTTAGGATTTGAAAAGGGGGCTAATAAAAAATAAAATGTTGAAGTAGAATATACTCTAGAAGAGATAAATTTGGGTGATGAAACGAATAAAAGACTTATATTTGTAAGTTCTACTCTGCCAGAGGAATTCAAGAAGGAGCTTGTCAACTTAATAACAGAATACAGAGATTGTTTTGCTTGGAATTACAGCGAAATGCCTGGATTAAGAAGAGACCTTGTCGAGCATAGATTACCACTTAAAGAAGGATGTAGACCTGTCAAACAAGCAAACCGGAGGTTTGCTCCCGAGGTGGTGCTCAAAATTAAAGAAGAGGTCGAAAGGCTACTCAAAGCTAAGTTCATTAGAACTACCAGGTATGTCGAATGGCTTTCTAATGTAGTTCCTGTTGTTAAGAAAAATGGCAAGTTAAGGGTATGCATAGACTTTAGGAATTTAAATGTTGCAACTCCTAAAGATGAATATCCTATGCCCATAGTAGATATGTTAGTTGACGCTGCATCTGGGCATGAAATTTTGAGTTGTATGGATGGTCATGCAGGTTATAATAAGATCTTTATAGCCAAGGAGGACGTGTCGAAAACTGCCTTCAGATGTCCAGGTGCTATTGAGACATATGAATGGGTAGTCATACCTTTCAGTTTGAAGAATGCAAGGGGCACCTACCAAAGAGCAATGAACACTATTTTCCATGATGTCATTGGCAAGTTCATGGAAGTGTACATTGACGATGTGATTGTCAAGTCGGAGACCAAAGAGAATCATTTGACGCATTTGAGGTAGGCATTCGAAAGAATGAGAAAGCATAGCCTTAAAATGAATCCAGAAAAGTGTGGCTTTTGAGTGCCAGCTGCCAAGTTTTTAGGATTCTTAGTTCACAAAAAAAGGTATTGAAGTGGACAAGAACAAAGCTAAAGCTGTTTTGAAAGCTGCTGCACCGACGAATAAGAAAGAACTATAATCTTTCTTAGGAAAGTAAATTTTTTAAGGAGATTCATTTCCAACTTGTTGGGAAGGACCATAGTTTTTGCACCATTAATCAAGTTGAAGGGTGAGCAAGAGTTTGTGTGGGAGCCTTGTCACCAAGAAGCCTTCGACTAAATCAAGCAATACTTGACGAATCCATTGGTCATGGTGCCTGCAGTGCCTCATCGACCATTGAAATTATACATATCAGCATCAGAAGAGACTATAGGCAGTTTACTGGCTCAAGAAGATGGGAATGGTGTCGAAAGAGCTATTTACTACCTTAGTCGAGTATTAAATGAAGCTGAAAGAAGATACAGTGCTATAGAAAAATTGTGTTTAGCATTGTATTTTTCTTGTATAAAGTTAAGATATTATATGATGCCTTGCAATGTACTGGTTATGTCAAAAACTGATGTAATAAAATACATGTTATCCAAACCAATTTTGAATGGACGTATTGGCAAATGGATTATTAATTTGTCTGAATTTTCCCTACAATATGCTCCTATAAAAGCTGTCAAAGGTCAAGCCATTACTGATTTCCTAACTGACCATCCTTGTTTGGATGTTGATACTATTAATTTCATCGAATTGAAACCTTGGTGATGCACAATTTTTAATTTCAAACAAGTCTACAAACTTGATGCGGGATTAATTGTTGCTTTGCGAACCCAAGTGCAGGTTGTCTCAAGTAATAAATTTCTCGAGTCCGAGGTCGATCCACAGGAATTGTTGAAGATTAATTAAGGTGAAGTAAATATTTTGTTACTATGGTAAAAATTATTTACTTGAGTTAAAAGATCCACTCTTAGTAAATAAAGTAAAGGTAAGATTAATTTCTTTTATAACTCAATTAGAATCCTCGCAACATGGAGGTTCTAATCGGAAAATACAACATTAAAAGTCCATTTAAAATAATATACGTAATTATATTATGTTTCCTAAAAATATTACCACCACTTATAAATGGGTTAAAGCATTCATTGTACCAATATTTTGTCTACAACAAATCAAGAACTCCTATTTACAAAGATGGTTTCTAAATTATAAGAAACAAATTATAATACGTATAATGGTTACTAGAAAATATAAATCATTTAAGCACAAGAGAAGAATAAATCTAACCTTAATTTATTGCCAAGAGCTTCATCCTTTCACCCAAGTAAAATGAAACTTAGTTACTCATAGATAAGAAGAAAGAAAGAGAGAAGAAGAAGAAGAAGAAGAACATGACTTTAATTTAGAACAAAGGAAAATTACTACAAGAAAACCTAGTAACAAAATGATATCATTTTGGTAACTAACACCTAACCCCTCAATGATCTGCCAAGGCCTCCTTTTATAGAGGATTAGAGATACAAAATGACAAGGGGGCTGAGTCATTAGTGGTTGGATGAGTGGAAAATGAGTGGAAAATGCCAAATGACTTTAGGTGAGTGGAAAATTATGGAGATTCCTTGTCTCCGAAATCATGCAGCTCTGAAGTCATTGCATTTGTCATTTTTGAACCAAGTGGTCTTCATGAAAGTTTTAGGGCTAGATCTTAGATTTCAAATGGCTTTGGTTTGAGTCCAATATCATTTCTATAACTCCAGATACGTTCAAATTACTGCACACTGCCCAGGCCCAGTCACAGCTCCTCTGTTCTGACTTCCAAGCCCAATATCACCTTCAAGGAGTCCGATTCTGGAAAAGTGTTCAACATGAAAGTTGTAGATATAGGTCTTATATATTCAACAGCCAAATTTCAGCTCATTTTACAACTTCTAGCCCGAACAATGGCATGAACAGTATACATAGGTCAAGTTATCAGGAACAACACTCTAGTTCTTGCTTCAATCCCAATTTGAGTTATCTACTCGTGTGAGTGGGCCTTTGAGGTCTTCATGAAAGTTATAGAGATCTCTCTTATCTTTCAAATGCCACTAGAATCACCTCCAAATACCACCTACAGCCCAAGATATGGCCCAAATACAGAAACAGTGTAAGATATGAATCATGCTGAAAAATTCAATTAAATCTAATTTGAGCCCAAACTTACAAAACATAATAAAACTCAATCAATTAAGTACATAGAAAGTGTAAATGACTAAGAATGAAAGCTTATTAATGTATCAAATATGTGATCATCAAATTTCCCCACACTTAACTTTTTGCACTCTTGAGCAAAACACACAAGATCACTCACAAAAAAAAAAAATGAAACAGACTCAAAAGCTAAACACTCTAAAAGACTCAATTTCTAATAATATTTAAAAAAAATGTAGAGCAATCAATCATTCAAGTAATCAAAACATTCATGAGGTAATATATCTTCACATATCAAATTAACAAGTAAAGATATTTCAATTGAAAAGCATGAGTCAAGAATGATAGATTTTCACAAGATTCACTCTCAATCCCTCAAGTGTTTAAAAGGTAAGTATTTCACTCAATTCAACCCATGAAAATTGCACTACCATAAGCTTGCTTATCTTCTACTTCTCCACTACTCAGAACACATGCACACACAAATCATGAGGACTTTATTCAAGGTTGTAATGGGGTCAAGGTAAAGGAGGAGGTAATATAGATATGACAAGTTAAACACCAGAGAATAAAAGAACATGAGAGCTGAGTTCAATTAACAAGTATGAAAATTCATCCCAACTTCACCTAATACAAATTTTCTTTACATATTTTTTTCCTTTCCTTTATTACCTTGTTGACCTCTTCTTTTTACAATTTTTTTTTTTTTTTTTGATTTTTTTGATTTTTTGATTTTTTGATTTTTGATTTTTTTTTTGAAGAATAAGAACATCATATATACACATTTTTTTTTAAAATATTCTGCACACACACCCCCACACTTGTTCAAGAACTCATCGAATGACAAACTAATATTCCCTTATTCCCTAAGGTCAAGTAAGAATATGGTTTTTCATTTAAGGCACATAATGAGTTCAAAACAAAGAATAGTCAAATAAGCTCAAAGGGGTTAAGCAAGGGAAAATAGGTCATTTCTAATGCTTTATGTTGACAGGAATAAGAGAATTTCCAAGAAGTCATAAGAGTGCTTGATATCATATTGAAACAACATACTGCTAAACAAGGCTGGCTATTTGATTAAAGTAGCTATTTCAAGAAAAATGCCTCAATCATATTCATGTATGCATATGAAAATGTAGTCTCAAAAAGAATTAAAGCAAGTTCTAGAGCAACAATTCCATGAGTGAAATTCACACAAGAAAGAAAAGAATGGTACAAATGTTCAATCCATTCATCAATAGGCTCAAAATCTCACAAGGCATAATTCTATCATTCTTAGTCCACCAATTCAACATCCATAACCAAGCATGTGAATTTTAAGAAAGAAGACAATTTACTCAATCATGCAAATTTCCATGAATTTGAATTGCTACTTCCACATAAACTAGTTACTACCCTAATTACTCCTTACTCTGCCACCAATTTTTGATGCGTCTCAAGAGTAAATAATTTACTCTTTACTCTGCCATCCCTAATTACTTTTGTTGTTAATAAATTGATGACAAACACAACAAACATATTCACAAACACACTTTTGAAATATTTTTTTGTTTTTTTTAATGATAAACACAATAAACATATTAACAAACACACTTCCTAATTTATTTATTTTTTTGGGTTTTTTGGGTTTTTTTTTTACAACCATCCTTCCCCCCAACCAGATCACAACATTGTCCTCAATGTCAAAACATAGATAGGTAAAGGATAGAATATATTATCTGTTGCTGCAATTACTAAAAAGAAAAAAAAATCTCACACAAATTTAAACAGAAACAAAGTACGATAAATAAAATCAAAACTTATAATTATTTAAATAGTTGGAGTGTCTTGGCTGGCTTTCTTTTCATTTTGCTTCCTTCACCACTTCCTTCACCGCTTCCTTCGGACCAATCTATCCGAGTCATATCATCGGATCAGTTCATAAACAAATGCTTCTAATTTATCAATCAATTCATCAACAGTAGAAGCAGAGATAAGGAGTTGTCTTGTCAAGGTGTGACAAATTTCTGTTTCACAGCATGGTCAACAAAAGATAACAAATTATCAAAGAAATTATTAACATTCAACAAACCTATGGGTTTATAGTGGATGTTCAATTGGGCCCAAGAGACAACTTGAAAGACTTCTTCCAAAGTACCAAAACCACCAGGTAAGACAATGAATGCATCAGAGTTTTCAAGCATTGCTTTCATTCGTCCATGCATAAATGATACTTGAATTTCTAGTCTAATTATCTTTCCAACGATGTTCCTTCGAGTTAAAGGTTCAGGAATGACACCTAAAACTTGACCACCTCTTACAAATGCAGAAAGTGATACAGCCCCCATTAACCCAAGGCAACCTCCCTCATATACTACACGAATGTTCCTCGCAAAGAAATGTTCTACCAACAGTGCTTGCTGCGTTTACAAACTCTAAACCATTCCCATAACTTATCCCACAAAATACACCAATACTGAGAAATCTACGAACTAAGAAGAAGCTCCTCCATTTCTACACTCACTCTCTTTGAATGATTAAGAGTTGCAGAAAAGTAAAGAAAATGGAGTGTTTAAATAGGGAAGAGAATAGAAAAAGTAATAATAGCTCCTATACAGGTAGGTTGGCTGGTGTCAGAAAAGTTTGAAATAATAATAATAATAATAATTTTGTTTTGTTTTGTTTTGTTTTGTTTTGTTTTTTTTTTTTGACTTCAAGAAAACCATCAGGGTAAAGAAGTCTAGAAACCCCCGAAGGATCCCATCCAAAGGATCGTTTGTCCAAAACCAAAATTCAACAAAATCATACAAAGATAAAATAATAACAAATGATTACATACCTTTATGTACAGGTTTCATGGCAGATCTTTATACTGTGCGTCATGAGTGCAGTAATACCAAGATAGCTCAGCCAATCTGGGCATTTTTCTCCCTCCCGCTTGTGAGATATTTTGGATTGAGCTACGATGCCACTAATTAAAGTGCGTAAATCGACAAATACTACCACCAACGACCACAAACAAGAGAGGTTGCGGAAGAGCTCATGGCATTAAATCACAGGATCCACTCGAGGCATTGTCACGCGAGAATGCAAACACGGACGCTTCTTTCTCGTCCATCAACAAGCGTAGCCTTTGGTTAAAACCTGGGAATGCTTGCGCGCTCTCTCACAGAGCATGTCACACGAACCTTATTTATTGACCGACGTGCGAAGGTCCACCCGAGTCAATGACGGGTCCGCCACTCCATTGGCGGGGCTCCTAATCTAATTAAAGACCAAGTACAACCGAAGTTTCGCCCTTTTTTTATTTTTTTTTTTTTTTATTTTTTTTATTTTTTTTTTTTTTTTTTTTTTTTTTTTTCTTTTTTTTTTTTTTGAAAATGTACAAGATAATATATACATGTTGTTGTGATTGTGGCTCACATCTTCCTCTCGGTTTCACGTCCGAAACGCTTAAACGCCTTCTATGAGTCGAGGATAAGCTTCCCATCCAATTTTCTTATAAATTGGCAAACAGGTCTTTTTTGAGTCGATTCCCAAGACTATAATGCTCTTGTTCATCCTTGAAGAGATTCCACAAACTAAGAAGTTCACGCTGCACAACTCCACAAGAATGCGTCTCAAGAGTCAATAAGATATTATCTAATGACTCCTTACTCAGTCCATTCTTAATGAAGAATATTTTATCTTCTCTATTTATAGAAACCATCCCCAAAGAGTGACATCGCGTGTTGCAATTCCATCATGCACACTTGTAACAAACTTTCATTCTTTTTGCTCTTCTCCTTTTTGAAAATGAACTTTTACCGAGACCAGACATGTATGGGACAAATGAATCTGAAGATTCACCAGCTAAACGAACCTTTGCTTCGATTATCCAGCGTATATCTTCTGGGATGCCTTTATACATTAACAATCTCATTTTTCACACCTAACTTCATAGACTTTTGTTAGAGCATTTAGAGGAGAGAAGGAAAATGTTTTCTTAGATTTGAGAGAATGACATCCATTTTGAAAGGAGAAGAAATCAGTTATTATGGGAAACTGAAAAATAAACCGACTTGAGAGTCACGAGTACCGTTATCCGCCATTTAACCGGGAACACAAAGAACTGCAAAAAGAAAGAAACAATATTAAAATAAATTCTACTCATAACAAGGATTAGAAAGAGAAATGGATTCTACCTCAACAACTTGATGTTCCAGAAATGGTTTGAGTCTTTATCCATTAACCTTAAATACAATACCATTCCTAGGATTCTCAATGTCTATGGCCCCATAAGAATACACATGTTTGACAATATAAGGACCAATCCACCTAGATCTCAATTTTCCAGGGAATAGGTGAAGATGAGAATTATAAAGCAGAACTTTTTGACCAATTTCAAAAGTTTTTCTGAAAATTGATTTGTCATGAAAAGCTTTTGTTCTAGCTTTATAAATCTTTGAGTTTTCATATGCATCATTTCTTAATTCCTCAAGTTCATTCAATTGCAATTTGCGTAACTTGGAAGCATCATCAAGACTTAAGTTGAAAGCTTTAATGGCCCAAAATGCTTTATGCTCCAATTCTACAGGCAAATGACAAGGTTTTCCATAAACTAACTGATAGGGAGACATGCCCAAAGATGTTTTAAAAGCAGTATGGTAAGCCCAAAGTGCATCGTTTAGTCTTAAAGACCAATCTTTATGATTTGGGTTAACCATTTTTTCCAAAATTTGTTTAATCTCCCTATTTGCTAATTCAACTTGTCCACTTGTCTGAGGATGATAAGGGGTTGCAATTTTGTGGGTAATGCAATATTTTTTCATTAAAGATTCAAATGGTTTATTGCAAAAATGTGTTCCCCCATCACTGATGATAGCTCGAGGAATTCCAAATCGACTCAAAACATTTTCTTTTAAAAAATTTAGAATAGTTTTATGATCATTGTGCCGACATGGAATTGCCTCAATCCATTTTGAGACATAATCAACTGCAACCAAAATGTACACAAATCTAAAAGATGATGGAAATGGACCCATGAAATCAATTCCCCAACAATCAAAAATTTCAATGACAAGGATAGGGTTCAAAGGCATCATATTTCTTTTAGAAATGGACCCCAATTTTTGACAACTTTCACAACTTTTGCAAAAAGTATAACTGTCCTTGAATAAAGTGGGCTAATAAAATTCACACTACAAGATTTTCGCAGCTATTTTCTTTGAAGAAAAATGACCTCCACATGCTTCTGAATGACAAAATTTAATGACACTACTTACCTCATTGTCGGGTACACATCTCCGAAAGATTTGATCAGGACAATATTTGAACAAATATGGGTCATCCCAAAAGATATTTTTCACCTCAATCAAAAACTTTTTTCTGTCTTGGTGTGTCCACTGAGGTGGCATCTTACCTGTTACAAGAAAATTGACAATGTTAGCAAACCAAGGCATAGAATTGACAGAAAATAAAAATCCATTAGGGAAAGAATCATTGATAGGTGTGCTATCAAAAGATGAGCCTGTTGTCAGCCTTGACAAATGATCTGCAACAACATTTTCGGCTCTTTTCTTGTCTTTTATTGTGATGTTAAATTCTTGAAGCAACAAGATCCACCGTATCAACCTAGGTTTGGCATCCTGTTTAGACATTAAATATCTAACAAAGAAAGATGATCAAGTGAAAACAACAAAGGATGAACCAATTAAATAAGCTCGAAATTTGTCCAATGCAAAAATTACAGCAAGTAGTTCTTTTTCAGTAGTGGTGTAATTCATTTGTGCACTATTCAAAGTTCGACTTGCATAATAAATTACATAAGGCTTACCTTCCTTTCTTTGGCCTAAAACAAATACAACAAAGAAAATCACTAGCATCACACATCAACTCAAAAGGCAAAGACCAGTCAGGAGATTGCATGATAGGAATAGAAGTCAAAAGACCGATTAATTTTTCAAAAGATTTTTGACAATCTTAAGTCCAATCAAATGGTGTATCTTTTGTTAGAAGATTACATAAAGGTCTAGATATAGTACTAAAGTCCTTTACAAATCTTCTGTAAAATCCTGCATGTCCTAAAAAGGAACGAACTTCTCTGACTATTTTTGGGAAAGGCAAATGAGCAATTAATTCAACTTTGGCCTTATCAACTTCAATTCCCTTAGAAGATATCACATTACCTAACACTATTCCTGAGGTAACCATGTAATGACATTTTTCTCAATTTAACACAAATCCTTTTTCTTCGCATCTTTTAAGAACTTTTTCTAAATTATCAAGACAATTTTCAAAAGAATTTCCAAAAACTGTCAGATCATCCATGAAAACTTTTAAATAATGCTCAATCATGTCACTGAAAATACTTAGCATGCATCTTTGAAAAGTTGCCGGAGCATTACAAAGACCAAAAGACATTCTTCTATATGCAAAAGTGCCAAAGGGACAAGTAAAAGTGGTCTTTTCTTGGTCCTCTAATGCAATTGGTATTTGATTATACCCTGAATAACCATCAAGAAAACAATAGTAGGGATGTCCTGCTACTCTTTCTAGAATCTGATCAAGAAATGACAATGGAAAATGGTCTTTCCTAGTGGCTGCATTCAATTTTCTGAAATCAATACACATACGCCAACTAGATGAGACTCGGTAGGTATTAATTCTCCTTTTTCATTTTCAACCACTGTTATTCCGCATTTCTTAGGCACAACTTGTGTAGGGCTTACCCACCTGCTATCGAGATAGGATAGATAATTCTAACATCAAGTAATTTAAGAACTTCAGCTCTAACTACCTCTTTCATGTGTGGATTTAATCTTCTTTGAGGTTGTTGAGATGTTTTAGCATTATCTTCTAAATGTATTTTATGTGTACAGATTAATGGATTAATGCCTTTTATATCCTTTAATGTCCATCTAATTGCACTTTTATGCCTTTTAAGTACTTCTATCAACTTACCTTCTTGTTCTTTGGTCAAGGATGAGGAAATTACCACTGGAGAGCTTTGTTCTTCTCCCAAAAATGTGTACTTCAACCCATCGTAATGGCTTCAGCCCAGCAGGGTACTTCTTCATGGGTATCATCATTCATGGATTTTAGCTCTTCGAATCTTGGCTTCCATCCTTTGTATTCCATTTCCTGTGTACAAATAAGCAAAGAGCATATTTCGAAACATCATCATCTAATTGTGTAGTCAATCAAATGAATTAATTAAACAGATTTCTAATGGGTCGAAGAACTCCTGATTTGAAGATGATCATCTATAATGGCCTCAATCCCTTCAATCTCTTCATTGTCATCATAAACTTCATGTGGTTGCTTGCACATGTTGAAAACATTAAGCTCCAGTGTCATATTTCCAAAAGTTAGCTTCACCACTCCATTTCTGTAATTTATCAAAGCATTAGATGTTGCTAAAAATAGGCGACCCAAAATAACAGGAACTGACTTAGAACTATCAAGCATAGGTTCAGTTTCCAAGACAATAAAATCCACAAGATATATGAATTTATCAACTTGTACCAACACATCTTCTACTATTCCTTTTGGAATTTTAATTGATCTATCGCCAGTAGAAGAGTTACGAAGTTGGTTTTAACTCACCAAGGTTGAGTTGTTGATAAACCGAATATGGAAGCAAATTAACACTAGCACCAAGATCAAGTAAAGCTCGCTCAATTTTATGTTCACCAATAATGCATGAAACTCAGTAGGACAACCAGGGTCTTTATATTTCAACTCATTATTGTTTTGAATAATGGAGCTTACCTGCTCAGCAAAAAGGCATTCTTTTTCACGTTATGTTTTCTTTTAACAGTGCACAAGTCTTTCAAATATTTGGCATAAGAAGAAATCTGTTTGATAGCATCTAACAGAGGAATATTGACCTTCACTTGTTTAAAGATTTCAAAAATGTCACTGTTATGATTCACTTTACTTGAATTGTTTAATGCTTGAGGAAATGGGGGTGAAGACGAGGGTTTGATCTCCTTTTGGCTAGGTGGCTTATCAACTCCTTCCTCATCTTTGGGAATTAACTCATCATCTTTCTCAAAAAGTTCAGGAATTTATTTTTCAACAACCTTTCCACTCCTAAGAGTTATCACTGAGTTGACTTGATCTATTTTTTGACTTTCTGAACTACCCTCATTTAGGCTAAACTGACCCTTAGGATTTGGTTGAGGTTGAGAGGGAAACTTTCCTTTCTCATGAATGGCAAGTACAGAAGAAAGTTTAGCAATAGTGTCTTTTATGTCAATCATGGCTTGAGTGTTTTGACTATTGATGGCCTCTTATTTTTTCATGAATGCATGCAATGTTCCTTCAAGGTTTTTCCTATATGGTGGGAGATAGGGTGCATATCCTTGAGGATTTTGAGAATCTTGCTGTACCTGAGGAGGTGGTGGTTACATGAATTGTGGCTGGTTGCTATTCCTCCAACGAAAATTCGGGTGATTTCTCCATCCCGGATTGTATATATCTGAAAAAGAAGAAGTAAATGGCTTTTTAAAATTAGTCATTGCATTTACTTGCTCATGCATAACTTCTTTAAAAATAGAAATTTTTGGACATTCATTTGTTGAGTGTCCTAATTCATCACAAATGCCACAAATTTCTTCATTTTGCACAGATTTGATTTCTTTTACTTTCCCGGATTCCATGGCTTCAACCTTTCTAGTCAAACTAGCAAACCTAGCATTCAGATCTTCTTCTTGACTAAGATGATATTTTCCTTTACTAGCATTTGTAAGGTTTGATCTAATTAAATTTTCAGAAGGATTAGTATCATGCCAAGATTGAGAATTTTCAGCCAAATGGTCTAAATAGTCTAAAGTTTCATCAGGTTCTTTATCAAGAAATTCACCATTGCACATTGTTTCCACAAATTGCTTGGTTTCAGGTGTTAACCCTTCATAAAAGAAGCTTAAAGTGCGCCATTTTTCAAAATCATGATGTGGGCAAGAATTCAACAAATATTTAAAACGTTCCCAACTTTGAAAGTATGCTTCATTTGAATTTTGGGAAAAATTTTGGATTTGTCTTTTCAAAGCATTGGTTTTATGTATTGAAAAAAATTTCTTCAAAAACTCACATTGCATTTCTTGTCATGTGCCAATTGATCTTGGTTTCAAAGTGTTAAGTTAAGTTTTTGCTTTGTCTTTCAAAGAAAAAGGAAACAATTAAAGCTTAACAACCTCTTCACTGCAAGTTTGATCATGAAAAGCAGTACATACTTCCTCAAGTTCTTTTAAATGTAAATATGGGCTTTCAGATTCTAAACCATGAAAATTAGGAAGTAAAGAAATCATACCTGGCTTGAATCTAAAATTGTTGGCATTGACTGGAAAGATAAAACATGATGGACTAGAATTTCGGGATGGTTGCAAATACTCACGCATGGTTCGCAAACGCTTGATTTTCATGTTCATCATGCACACTTTCGCTTTTCACCATTGTGCTTAATGTGTGTGATTGTGATTCAAACAAATCAATATGTAAAGTACTTGGATTAACTCTAACCAAACGACCAGAATTTAAATCACGATACCCATTAAGCATAAACAAGTAACTTATAGTATAAAATAAAATGTACAAGATAGCAATATAAACTATCCATTAAATATTAACAAAGGTGTGGTATAAACCAACCACCAAATAAGTTAATAAGCATAAAAATTAAAAAATTAGTATACGATAAATTAAAATGTTAGAAGCAGAAAAGTAAAAAGTTGGATAGTTAGTAAGAGAATTAGTAAGTTAGTAAACAAAAAAATGAAAGAAAATAAATAACAAAATAAAATGACAGAAAATAAATACAGAAAAATAAAGTACAAAAAAAATAATAAAAGAGAGAGTTACCCTCACTAAGTTAAAATGTATAAGAAAATAAAATGGAGAATTACCCCATCGTATAGAAATTAAAATGTAGAAAATAAAGTGTAGAAAGTAAATTACAAAAAAAAAAATAAGTAAAAGGGAGAGGTTCCCCCACTAAGTTAGTGCGTAAAATAAAAGGGAGAGGTTCCCCCACTAGTTAGTATATTAGTATATATACAAAAAAAAAATTTTTTACACCAGAAATTCAGTCTTCAAATCAAGTCCCCGGCAACGGCGCCAAAAACTTGACGCACAATTTTTAATTTCAAACAAGTCTACAAACTTGATGCGGGATTAATTGTTGCTTTGTGAACCCAAGTGCAGGTTGTCTCAAGTAATAAATTTCTCGGGAGTCCGAGGTCGATCCACAGGGAATTGTTGAAGATTAATTAAGGTGAAGTAAATATTTTGTTACTATGATAAAAATTATTTACTTAGGTTAAAAGATCCACTCTTGGTAAATAAAGTAAAGGTAAGATTAATTTCTTTTATAACTCAATTAGAATCCTCGCAACATGGAGGTTCCAATCGGAAAATACAACATTAAAAGTCCATTTAAAATAATATACGTAATTATATTATGTTTCCTAAAAATATTACCACCACTTATAAATGGGTTAAAGCATTCATTGTGCCAATATTTTGTCTACAACAAATCAAGAACTCCTATTTACAAAGATGGTTTCTAAATTATAAGAAACAAATTATAATACGTATAATGGTTACTAGAAAATATAAATCATTTAAGCACAAGAGAAGAATAAATCTAACCTTACTTTATTACTAAGAGCTTCACCCTTTCACCCAAGTAAAATGAAACTTAGTTACTCATAGATAAGAAGAAAGAAAGAGAGAAGAAGAAGAAGAAGAAGAAGAACATGACTTTAATTTAGAACAAAGGAAAATTACTACAAGAAAACCTAGTAACAAAATGGCATCATTTTGGTAACTAACACCTAACCCCTCAATGATCTGCCAAGGCCTCCTTTTATAGAGGATTAGAGATACAAAATGACAAGGGGGCTGAGTCATTAGTGGTTGGATGAGTGGAAAATGAGTGGAAAATGCCAAATGACTTTAGGTGAGTGGGAAATTATGGAGATTCATTGTCTCCGAAATCATGCAGCTCTGAAGTCATTGCATTTGTCATTTTTGAACCACGTGGTCTTCATGAAAGTTTTAGGCCTGGATCTTAGCTTTCAAATGGCTTTAGTGTGAGTCCAATATCATTTCTATAACTCCAGATACGTTCAAATTACTGCACACTGCCCAGGCCCAGTCACAGCTCCTCTGTTCTGACTTCCAAGCCCAATATCACCTTCAAGGAGTCCGATTCTGAAAAATTATTCACATGAAAGTTGTAGATATGGGTCTTAGCTATTCAACATCCAAATTTCAGATCATTTTACAACTTCTAGCCCGAACAATGGCATGAACAGTATACATAGGTCAAGTTGTCAGGAACAACACTCTAGTTCTTGCTTCAATCCCAATTTGAGTTATCTACTCGTGTGAGTGGGCCTTTGAGGTCTTCATGAAAGTTATAGAGATCTCTCTTATCTTTCATATGCCACTAGAATCACCTCCAAATACCACCTACAGCCCAAGATATGGCCCAAATACAGAAATAGTGTAAGATATGAATCATGCTGAAAAATTCAATTAAATCCAATTTGAGCCCAAACTTACAAAACATAATAAAACTCAATCAATTAAGTACATAGAGAGTGTAAATGACTAAGAATGAAAGCTTATTAATGAATCAAATATGTGATCATCACTTGGCGTCTTTATTTTGACAACTCAAGGCATCAAAAAGGAGTTGGAGTGGGGGTTTTAATTATTTCCCCTCAAGAAATTCCAACTAAGTTCATGTTCGAACTCAAATATAATTGTTCCAATAATGAGGCTGAGTATGAAGCCTTGATTGTCAGATTAGAAATACTCTTGGATATAGGATCATGTAATATACATATCTCTGGGGATTCACAGTTAGTTGTCAAATGACTTACACAACAATACAAATGTGTTAGTTATAATTTGACTAAATATTGTATTGTGGCGAGTAAGTTAATGAAGAAGTTTGACAATGTAATTGTCGAACATGTTCCTAGAAATTTAAATCAAGAGGCTAATGAATTGGCTCAAATAACCTTTGGTTATAAAGTTTCTTCAAAGATTCTGTCGGATTAAATGGAGATTCGAGAGCTTTTGTATCCACTAGAGGAACGAGATATCCTACAGAATGACATTTCGACAAATAATGATTGGAGGAAACCAATAATAGAGTATTTGGAGAATCCAGTTCAAGATACAAATAGGAAGCTTAAGTATAAAGCGTCAAAGTTTGTCGTGTCAGGTGGAGCACTTTATAGGAGATCTGTAGACGGGAATTTGGAAACTTACTTGAATGAGGCAGAGGCATACATTGCCTTGTCAAAAGTCCACGAAGGAATTTGTAAAGCTCATCAGGCAGGAGATAAGATGAAATGGACCCTTCGATGACAAAGGTATTATTGGCCCACTCTAGTTAGGGATTGTATAATGTTTGCTAAGTCTTGCAGAGAATGTCAAAAACATGGCTATATACAAAATGTCCAAGCTAGTGAGTTGCATTCTATTGTCAAACCATGGCCCTTTAGAGGATGGGCTTTAGACATAATAGGCCAAATACACCCGACTTCGTCAAAAGGACATAAATACATCTTAGTTGGAGTGGATTATTTCACTAAATGGGTTGAGGCTGTTGCTTTGAAATATGTAACTCAGCAAGATGTAACTGATTTTATAGAAAATCATATAGTTTGTCGATTTGAAATATCACAAACTTTGACGACTGATCAAGGTTCAGTATTTACTGGTAGAAGAATTGTTGAATATCCTAATTCTAGAAAAATAAAAATGTTAACATCGACTGCATATTATGCTCAAGCAAATGGCCAAGTAGAGGCCATGAATAAAATAATTATCATTTTGATTAAAAAGCATATTGGTCGATAGCCCAGGAATTGGCATAATACTCTTGATAAAATCTTATGGGCATATAGAAACTCTCCAAGGGAATCGACAGACACTTCACCATATAAGTTAGTTTATGGCCATGATGCAATTTTGCCTGTTGAGATTAACCTTCAATCAATTCGTATTCAAAAGCAAAATGAATTACCAATAGAACATTATTGGAATTTGATGTTTGACGAATTAGATGAGTTGCATGATGAAAGGTTGATTGCATTAGAAAATTTGATTCAAAAAAAAGAAAGAATTGCCAAATATTATGATAGTCAAGTTAAATTTAAGTATTTTAAGGTCAATGACTTAGTTTGGAAAGTTGTATTGCCCATGGATAAAATTTGTCGAGAATATGGTAAATGGTCTCCAAAATAGGAAGGACCATTTAAAATTATTCAAGTGTTTTCTGGAAATGCTTATGCACTTGTCGAGATTAATTCTGGTATGAGGATTAAATCTATAAATGGCAAGTATTTAAAACCATATAAACCGACAATGTGTGAAGTGAAGATTGACGGAGAATAAGTAAGGAAATTTTCTCTATTCATTCAATATATTTGGCAGTTACAGGTTATACTGTCCAGGTAATCTAAGTTAAAAGAAAACACAAATGTGTGTCAGATAAGCTGGAACGACAAATACAAAAAATTTCAGGGCTGCATCTTCCTTGGAGCTTCCCAAGAAGTTTCAAGAGATTCTTTGTCAGCTAGAGCGGACTGATAGTCAGGCTCTAGAGATTGCATTTTGGTAATAAGGGCCTTGACCATACCTCCTAGTTGATAGGAATCATTTTGAATCTTCTATTGATTGGCTAGATTATTTGCCATGGCCAAACCTAGTTTTTCCTTTTGATTTTTGGCCTCCTTCAATTCCTGCTCTAGTTTGGCAATTTTCTTGTCAAGAGTTGCTTCCGCGATCTTCCCTGCAGCAAGTAGCTTGACCTGTCGGTCCCTGTCAGCCTTCATTTCATTCAATTAACTTAGAATGTTATTTTGCTCTTCTTCTTCTTTTTCGCAATAAGGAATAACTTGGTTGATGAAAGGAGCTTTGGAAATCAGGTTTTGAAGAAAATCTTGAACCATAGAAAAGATACCTCGACTGGTTATAGTCAGAAGCTGTTTGATAGGTTCTAGCTCGCCAATGATCTTCATCATTTGATTTTGAATAACCTCATCAGAACATAACATTTCAAAAGGGTATTTGAAAAAGTCCTTTAACTCATGCATCAATCTGATGATTTTGGAATCATTGGAGTCTTGCCTTTGTAATGTTGAGGAATGAGCCGATTGTGGGGAACTTCTGTGGCTAGGTGCTGACAGCATATTGATCAAGTCTTCAAGTGCAAGGGGTGTGTCTTGATCCTTGCTTGAGTTTCCTTCAAAAAGAGTTGTAGAAGGGGGAGGTGGAGCATTGAATGGTGAAACTTCGTCTAAAAGTCTTTCCATGAAATCTTCAACAACGTATTCAATTTGAATAGGTTCGACGTGCTGATTTGAAACTTCAACATCTTGAGGGGCTAAAAAGACTTCTTGCCTTTCTTCAATTGAGGAAGAATCTGGTCGAGGAGTTAAGGCAGATGAAAGAAGGGTTTGGTCAGCAAGGGAAGTTTGAATATTTGATGGTGGAATCTCCACGTTAACATCAATAGCTTAGTCAACTTTGTTCAAATTTGACAATTTCTGACAATGGAAAGAAGAATGTTAGAATAGAGTTGACACAATTGATAAAGCTAAAGTGTCAGAATTGTTACCTCTGGAGATTGTCGAACCTCTATTTCTTGATGAGATTCGGCATTGGCTTCCAAAGAAGTTTCAGAAGCAGCTGGCTCAGAGCGTGGTTCCTGATATGTAAAATATATATATAGATAAGCAAACATTTCTTTGAAATAATGATAAAAGCAAAGGTACGTTGTTACCTTAGCTGACTCAGAAGAAATAGTGTCAAGCTCAATAAGTCTCTGTTTCGACACAAGTTCTTGAGAAACAGATTTTACTTTCTATAACAGGAGGAAAGAATATGGGTTAGTAATATCAAAAGATAAATGGGTGACGAAAGAAAGAATGATTGGTACTTTTGATTTTTCTGTCGATGAGAACTTGAAAGATTCATTAGTTAGGGTGGAAGATCTGGAGGCGGTGACTTCCTATAAGTTCGACAGCATTAGTTAGATGTGATTGACAATACATAGTGCAGAAAAAATAAGGTTAAAATTTTACCTTAGCTTTGGAAGCAGAATCAGAAGCTGATGAATTGTCACTTCGTTTAGTTTTCTTGGCTGAAGTATCAGAAGTAGAAAGATTCTTCTTTCTTTTAACTGACACTTTTGGAAACTTAGTTGCAATCTGCTTTGGCTTAGGAGGTTTGCCAGAAGGAACTGTCCACTTTATCTTTTTTATAACATTCTTCTTCAAAGAAAGCTATTCTTCCTCATCTTCTTCTTCGACGACAGTTTGGTCTTTTTGCTGTTTGTAAAGAAGAGGTTCTTTCAAAGCAATTGCTGCAAAGAAAAGAAGATAAGTCAACAATAAGAAAAGAAAGACTTCGACAGAAAGTGAAAATAAATACCTTGAGGATATTTAGTAACGTCCCAAGTAACCTTGGTAGACTATTCAAATGGAAGGATAAACCGACGAGCAAAAGTAACTCCCTCAGACTTGGTTTGGAAAAGGTTTGTATAAGAATTTAATTTATCGAGAGGTTTGAAGTTACCAGCTCTTGTCGGATCCCCAGGGAATTTGTCAGCCAAACCAAAATGAGCACATGGCAATGGGACCAGATTTGGAAAAGGGGTGTTAATGATTTCTGGTTGAATTAAAGCACTATCCCACCTTTGGTTTTCTTCCCTGGGTCTTGTTCCTACACAGGAGAAATATCAATGTTATCCAGATAATTCGTCAAACTAGGATGATACTTTTGATAATAGTTGGTCCACCAGTCGATGAAGCATTATGAGACTCCTTGCAAAGGTGTGAAGGGTGCAAGTAGAAGAGGAATTTTGCATCTTTTGTTTTCCTTGAAGAGATCTTTTATGTCCTTGTATTTAGAGGCGTAGGCATTAACAAGATGATCACCAGGATCAGATGAATAGGGTGCTGGAATGGATTGACATAGACCCATTTGACGAGCAACAGAATTTGGAAGATGAACGTAGATAAATCCGTCACCTGACGAAGGGAGACCCACAAAAAGGACTCGTTGACATAAAAAGTTTGACCAAATGGATATGTTGTTGGAGTCAGAAGGGGTAATAGCTTTGGTGAACCATTCAGGACCTTTTCGACGTTTGAAGAAGGGAGCCAATTTGATTTATTTGGACTTGATGGAGAAGGAATGAAAGATTTTGAAGAAATAAGAAAAGATATTTTTCTCATTTTTACCCAGAGATTCACAGGAAAGATAGCAAAGTTGTGGTCCATATGAATCCGACGGAAGGTTGTCAGGAGGAGAAAATGCTAGCTGATTTTCTAAACTGGCATTCAACCATAGTTGAAGCAACCAGATAGGACCACCAACATTGCTCTTTTTGGTTTTGGTCCTCATATTGTCGACCAATAGATTTATGCTATGTTATGGATTTGCTAGCAAGCATTGGCTTAAAGCTAGTCTCTTACCTTCATGAAGGATATTGGCTAAAAGGAGGAAAGCTTTAGAAATTTGGATGGATTTGCTGCAGAAAGCATAAGTTGATAGCCAAAGAAGCAGAAAGGACACATGTTCTTCATCGGATATTTCATCCGTATCTCAACGGTGAAGAGTAATGAAAGCAGAAAAGGAGGTGTTTTTCTTAGAATAAACGTCGATCACTTGATTTGGTTCTATAAAGGGATGAATAATAATACCATCTGGTTAAAGACCAGTGATGGCTGATACTTCAAAAAGTGTAGGACCCATCATTCCATAGGGGAAATGGAATTTGTTAGTAGTTTTATTCCAAAAAAATAGATGCCCCAAGCACTGAGGGTTCCATCTTAATAACATGGTGGGAGAGTTGAATGAAATAAAAAATTCCAATGTTTTTCCATGCCTGTTCCTTCTTGGCTTGAATTCTGTCAAGCCAGGACATATACCCATCAATTTTAAAAAGGGGAGTTTTGAATAACCTTTCGAATTTCTTGAGATAATAGATGGGGAGAGAAGGGAGTGAAGCAAGAATAGCTTCATTAGGAGTTTTACATGGAAATGTGGAAAGGAGTTCTTCAGGAAAAGATTCTTGGTTTAAAAGAGGGCCCAAGAATGCAGGAGGAGCATCTGAAGGGAAATTAGAAAGAGGAAGAATTATCTGGGATTGTTGCCAAATTTTGACTTTTTAAGAATAGGGTCGCGAACGATGGTAGGAGTATTTGAATCAGTACCCTGTTTGCTGGAAGAAGCCATGGAAGCAAGGTGTAGAGAAACATAGAGGAGATTCGAAGGAGATGCAAGCTGTTATGGAAGATAAAAGAGCAAGCTTGTTGTTGATGAGATATTTAAAGAAAAAATAAAGATATATAACGTAAGTTTTTAAAAGTGGCTGTTGTTACGGCTATGTAATTATGATCCCTATTTCTTGGGAAAAGATAGACTTGATGTTCTCCTTGATGAGCCTTAAATCTTATCAGAAGATTTTTTATTTGAATTTTGTTTTAAAAAAAAGAGTAAAAACAAAATTCAAAATTGAAACTTGATTTATCTGTTATAAAATTTTGTCTTTCTCCAGAAGCTGTCGAAAGCCAAAAACTTTGGGGGGCATCTGTTAGGTGATAAATCTCAAATTTGGATTCGACAAAGAAAATGCCTCAAGTGTACAAATGTGAGGCTATCTTTCGACGAAAAAAGATATGATAGAAAATGATGAAAAATGTCAGCCACAATGTGACTTGGTAATGAAAATGGCTAAGTTGCAATTTGGCAGAATCAATGCTGACAGGAGAACATCATTTGACAAGAATGACTAAAAATTAAGTTTTGTCGAATGATGCATAAAGCTATTGAAGAAAAATGGAAGAATGAAAAGTGCTAAGCTACGATTCGACAGAGTGTTGACAAGAGAGTGTGGTTCAAGCAATTGATAAAAATCAAGTTCCGTCAAACAAGTTGTACAAAGCTGTCGAAGATACTAGAGGATCAATAGAAATGGCTAGGTAATGGAATTGATACTTGTCAAGAAAAAGGCAGAAAGTATTGTCGAGTATATAGAAAAGTCAAGGCCTTTATTTTGAAGTCGAATTAAGCAGTTATGTCTAAATGTTTCAAATTAGACATAATATAATTGTTATAGACGTGGCCCATGAGTGAAAATAACTGCTACTTACGTGTCAAGTTTTAAAGTAGTTAGTTACTTTCATAGTTTACCTATAAATATTAGGATTTATGATGTACAAGGGGGTTGGATATTTGATTGAAATCCTAAATATCTCACTCAAGCAGATACACGGATATAGATCAAGTATGTCTTCAATTCTTTACTTTCAAGCAAGTTAAATTTTAATGCAATTTACATTCAACTTTTTTACATTTCTGCACTTGTCCTTATATTTCCTTTACTTTGCCTGCGCTTTAAATTCTCATTCTTTACATTAATGTACTTTACATTTCTGCACTTTACATTCTATTGTTCATTTACATGCTTTCTTTTGCATTTTTAGTTCTTTACATGTTTTCCTTTATTCTCATGAATTTACATTCCTTTTTCATAACTTTCATTTGACAAAATCATTGTCTCTGTGAAATTGAGTTTGTCATAATTGTACTTTTAATAGACAAATCTTTTAAAACTTTGATACGAGATTACCGCATAAGTCGAAACTCACAATCATCTGATTTTCATTATTTGTTTGTCGGACTTGGTCTTAACCAAAAAATGCCATAAACACACACTTAGACACTTTGCACGTGTAAATTTTGTATCTGTTCCTTCTTTTGATGTTTGGCCTTTTAGATTAAGGCACCCCTCAACAATGGCAGATTATCATAGGGGCACAGCTTGGCAACGGCCAGTCCAAATTTTTTTTCAATATATATAATAAATTATGAAACATTTATACCTTTATTTATTTTTCAATTGGCCCATCACTTGTTATATTATTCTTACTAACAGAATGCAACGTTTTGGACTTCATCACTTCAGCCCTTTTATATTATACAAAAGCAATGAAGCACACTGTAAAAGTGTGTTGACCCACCCTTATACCAATTAAACCTGATACGGTGAATTCAAAATGTGGCCACTCCAAGATTTTAGTTCAAAATCCGCCACTGCCCCTCAATTTTGCCTGAAATTTTGTTGTTATTAGCGATGGTGTTTTGTCGGCAAATTCTATCAATGTTTCGCATATTTCTTATAGTGAACGAGTCTACAGTATGATTGGTCTTAACTCACACAGGTTGTTGGTTGAACGGGTCAGCGTGCGGACTGCGGTTCGTTTACCCAACTTTATCTCCACTTCATCTATACTTGCAAATATGGATCTTGTTTGTAAAAATTACAAATTAAAAATTGACTTATGTGAGAAATTTAGAGATTAAAATTAGAAATATAGAATTTTTCTATATTCAACAAATAAAATATATACATGTCAATACTTTTGATGTACCGTGTCTGTTTTTATTCTTTTGCATATACAAACATGAATGATTAGATGAAAGAGAAACAGAGTAAACAAATTGTTTTGAAACAAAACAAAATTAAATGATATAATTAATAATAATTTTTTATTAAAACTTTTAAAATATCTTGCATAAACTAATAATAAATTGGATTATGTACATACAATTTGATTGGAAGAGAATGCATACATATTTGGCTGAATTGTACCCATTGACCAATATAGAACGTTTTGACAGCTAAACTTGCATGGTTTTAAGTTATTTTGATCACTTCATTTACTAACTAGTTGTTTGATGCAAAATTTATCATATTAATTAGTTGAATGAATTCGGCTAACTCGTAAAATGATTGATTCCCAACAATCAAACCAAAAACAATGAGGAGAGAATTTTATTCTTCAACTATAAGTTCCTAAGATAACTAAAGGAAGATCCTACTTGAAAAACAACATTTTGTTATTTTGTTTTTTGTGTTTCTCTTATCATTATATTAATAATTAATAATTATAAAGATAATAGTTTAGTGACATTATTGCAAAACAATATATCATTTGATAGGATATTGAATATTTCTCTCTTCAAGCCAACCTTCTGCAAGACTTATATGCCTTTAGAAGATAAAATCTCAAAAATATTTCTTCGCAACTTTATATAAAATCGGCTAAGTATAAAGATGATATATAACTAAATTAAGATATATGACTTATATAATAGACAAACTTTTTATAGTGATATAAAAATTTTAAAACTATTATCATTTATTCATTATTTATATATAGATTTTTTATATTATCGTGTGTATTGTAAGGGTGTTAAGCTAGTTGCATTATAAAAGTCAGTTCTAGAGTTGTTGCCAAGACTAACCCAAATAAATATCTATCTCATTCTAGTTTTGTTATGGGAAACTTTTGTTTTTGGTTATGAATTGTGGAGCGACTGCTAAAACGAAGATAATAGATATATAGTACAAGTAATTTCTATTACACATATTCATCATTGATATTAAAAGTCATAGGTTAAAGACACAAGCATCATGAATCTAAAGCATAAATAATAACAATAAAAAAAAGGTAGAATAAAACAGAGGTGGGTTGGCCAAAGACGGCTGAAATAGAGGCTGAGAAACAGGAAGTGCAGAGGCAAAATGTTCAAAGAGGCCGAAACAGAGAAAAAAGCTTCACAAAATTAACAGGGTGCAGAGAGTGTGAAATAGGTATAGAGCTGTCAAAAAAGCTCAGCCCACTCCATCAAACCCTAGTCCACATGGGTTAGGACCAAAAAGCCCACAGAACCAAAAAGTTTACAAGACAAAAATGTCCACAAGGCCAAAAGTCCATAAGACCAAGTGGACTAGGGCTAATCCATGAGCTGACCCACAATAATTTTTTTTAATTTGGCCAATTTATTTAATGGGTTGTCCCTGAGTCGCCCATGGACTAGCCCACTAAAAAACTTGACTCATGTATTTTATGAGCTTGCCCTAGCTCATTCTATGGGTCAGAATTAGAATCCAGAAGATGTAGAAACCCTAGGATCTAAGAGTTTTACAAATATCTCTTCTCTGAAGTCAGCTTATATCCAACTACAAGCTGCTCATACTTCCTATATATGACCCTAATAAAATCCAAATTGTTGATAAACTTGTTATTGGTGAGCTGAAAAATTTGTCTAAACTCAAGCATTTCTATAGGGAAAACAATCCAAAACCAGTGTGTGTTTCTCCCTAAGACTCATGTCTAGCTTCAACGCACAACATAGATTATTCTATTAGCATCAATGCACAACATGGACAGTGAATGAATTTAATTTCCATGGATCAACATTTAATTCATATTGTGATATCCATATGAATGTTATCAGTGAAACTCACAAGCTACTAAGTTTAGCATCTGTTTTCAGTATTAATTTATAACAAGTATATTAATCAATGATAAATAGTTACATATAATTGTAATACGAAAGAAAGGTTAAATTTTAAAACTTAGAAAACTATCCAAAAAAACATGAAAACAAAAGACAGTTTCACAAAGTATGACTAAGTTAAAAAAATGTTGTTAAGAAAAATTAAACAAAACTTGTCACTGACAATTTAGTATTCAGAATGGTAGTTCTGAATAGCAAAGACAAAGTACTTAGAGTAAAAAAATCGACCAATCTGCAAGGGATTATGTTTATCAGAATCTTTAGCCTTCTGACAAATAACATTATGTTTACACATCCATTACTCCTCTAAATAAAAGTATTGTAAAGTTATGTACAAGTCAGGATCCATAACTATAATAAATCATAATTAGCACCAACACATCCCATCTATATAGGATATAAGATGAGGCTATGTCAAAATGCAAATAAATTCCTAAAGCTAGAAACATGGGGAGTATAGCATTTTCATGAGAAGAGTAAATCAATTCATCACAACAACCAAATAACCACAAGAATGAGATTAAAATAACCCATATGCTTCGAATAAACTCTATGACTCAGACCTTTTGTCAAATAGAATGTAAGACAAAAGCAAACAAAGAACACAACATCCAAGATTGCACCATCATTTCTCGAACCAATCCATATATTTTCATCATAAAAGAAAAAATTAGACGGCCTGAAAGTCATAATCAAGCCATTTAAACAATAATATTTACATTTACCCTATCTCCCTTTGAGTTCGTGTGCGAATGAGTGAGCTGTGAGTGCATAATAAAATGACAAATGAATGACTGTCCTCTCAACAGTGGGTGAAAGATGAAAGTGAGGGCTTAATAAAATATATTCTAAATAAGCAAAATTAAGAAAATAATAATAAAAATCATTCCAAATGAATATATATGAAATTGAGGGAGGCTTACCCAATGGCAGAGAAAGCTTCAAAAGCTTCAAATGGAAGATATTACTATGAACATGGGTTATGGACCTCGTGGTAGAGCGTTGTTGTGGTCGTCGTCTGACGGCATGAGCGTGTGTCGTGAACTCACAATTGCACTCGATCGAATCAGGGTCGCACAGTAGCAGCTATGTTCTCAGTGATGGTTTTATGGTCATTTCGTGACGGCTTGAGCGAGTGAGATGTGCCGATGGAGGGCTGACGAACTGAGGTGCGAAGGTGGATGATGCGTGAAATCCACAAGTATACGATTTCGTCGTCAAGTAATAAAAAGATCGAATCCACAGGGACTGTGTCTATGAATACTAATTTATTAATTAATTCAATTAAATTAAACAAAAGAGAATAAAATTGTTGATTGATAAGAATGTAGTAACCAAGCAATTAAGTAAATAATTATTAAAGTGCAAAATTAAGAACAAAAACAGTAATTTATCAAGAAAGATATTCAGATTCAAGAAAGCTTCCAAGATTGGGATACCTCAATGATACAAGATAAATCCTAATTGACAACCTTTTTTATTAAATCTGAAATTCAATTGAAGGTGAATTACCCTAAATTAGTTAATGTTCTTTCTCAAGATACAAAATCTGTGCCCAATTAAACTAATTCCTACTCTCGTGGTAATTGAATTTAAATTGGACCTATTACGCTTTGTGGTAATTCATTGAATCCTCCAAAGGCTAAAACTACTCTCGTGATTTAGACCTTAAGTTCAATTCTTATGGTTCCAACACCTAGGTTCACCTCTCAGTACGTCCCTAAATGCCTATGAGATGCAAATAAGTGGCCAGCAAATTCACATGGATAAGAGCAATAAGAATTGAATCAAAGAACATTCAAGATTAATAAAAGGGGAAACAACATCAATTAATCATTATTAATGTATCAAAGGGCATTGCCCAATCCTAAAACAAAAGAAACTACTCAGACATAGAGAAGAAGAAATCAGAAAACATGTTCTTAAACATCCAAACCCATAATCCAAGAGAGAAGAGGGAAGAAAGATGAAGATCAAGAGCCAAAGCCTCCAATGTGCCTCCTCCAAAACCAAATTAACACTCCCTAATTCTATTCAGAACATCTATTTATAATTTAGGGTTTTAATTGGCTAAAAAGCCCCCAAAAGAAATAAAAATAAAAACTTAAAAACTGCTGCGCACTGTGATCCACGGCCGTGGATCTCTCTGCCACAGGCCAACTTTGCACTCTGTTGAATTCCACGGCCAGGCCGTGGAACTCACTGGAGTTCTCTTTTCCTTCTTTAAGTTGTTCCTCGATCCATGGCCGTGGTTTGATCCACGGGCAGGCCGTGGATCCCTTTGGAATGGCCTTTTTGCACCTTTATTGCTATCCATTAAGCTCCAACTTCAAACATGCGAGCATTCCATTCAATCCAAGGTCAAATCAACATTAATCCTGCATAGGAACACCAAAAACACCGCAGTTATCCGAACTAAGGGAAAAATAAATTAAAAGGGAAACTAAAATGCCTAAAATGCTCAAGAATGCATGTAAAACAAGAACAAAACATAATTTTGTTTCACACACATCAAATCCCACCAAGCTTAAGACTTTGCTTGTCCCCAAGCAATAATTAATGTCAAACCAAGAAATGGGATCAAAAGACAATAAAGAATAAGGAACCCTAGAAAACAATATCCAAGCAATAGGCTAAGGCAAACAAAGAATCTGAGAGGTAATCAAAATCAAGTCCAATTAGAGGCTAAGTTCTCAGAAATCATGCATCATCACTAATTGAATTAAGTTCACTCCACTAACCACACTCAAAGTGTTTAAGGGTGAAAACCATACGCTCAAAATCCATCAAAGAAAATGCACTTCCATATGCTTGATAAGAAACCAAATTTCCACTAATAATCAGCATGCATGCAAGAATCAAAAGGTCTTTTAAGGGTTGTAATGGGGCCATGGGAATGATGTTAGGTAAGGTAGAGAAAGGAATGTATGCACAAAGGGCTCATCAAAATTTTCAATAAGCACAAGAAATCCAATAGAACATAAATGAAGCAAAGGCAATATTTCAATATAAAACATAACTCCACATTTCAAAGAATTTTCTTCCTTACTTTTCCTTCTTCTCTTTCTCCTCTTTTTTTTTTTCAAGCTTCTTATGATTTTTTTTTATTTGCACTTTTTTTTTTAGAAAGAGAAATGTCATTCACATATGATTCCCAACACACTTTTCACAACTTTCAAACCCACTTTGCTCCATTTAATATTCTAAATGATTACCAATAATATATCATCATAGGCATCAAGAAAATTAATTATGCAATAAGCTCAAAATGGTTAACTAGTGGATGAAAGTGTAACAAATTCAGAAGGCCAGAAAAATACCTAAGATGCCTTAATCATATTCAAGCATGCAACCAAAAATTTCGCCTTAAAATGGTTTCAAATCAAGTTCTAGAGCACAAGATCAATGAGGAATATCACTCAACACAAAGAATGGGAGCAAAAACCATATAGTGCATAAGTCCCATATAAACTCAAAACTCACATTTAGAGGTTTAAAAATTCAATGAGAAGCACAAATTCAGAGAACATTATGCTAATTATCAACTATCAAAAGATCACATTTACTATCAATTAAAACAATGCCTGTAGTCAATCACAAGAATCAACAAATTAAGTTCCAAATCAATACCATCTCAAAATCCTCAAAAGAGAATGGCACAAGTTCAACTAAAAAGCCGAGAGATATGATGATATGAAAATGCAATACAAAACAAGACATGAAAATGCATGAGACTCTAAATGACAATACCAATTATCTAAAATGAAAATGAAAATATGAAAATATCCCCCCAAGCTTCGAACCTACATTGTCCCCAATGTAAAAATCTAAAATAAGAGAAGGGATAAAAGAAAAGAACTCACTGCGGTGGTGGAAAAACTTCTAGTGTTCAATCTATGGGCTAGGTGTGGAACTTTCTGACTTCACACTTCACTCTCTTTCTAAATTTAGCTTCAAAAGGGGGTCAAACCTAGACAAAATCCATAAGATAAAGATCAAACCAACAAAACAACACACAAAATCAAAAGAAAAAGAAGAAATTAAAAGGAAAAACAAAAACAAAGAAACTTGGGTTGCCTCCCAAGAAGCGCTTATTTAAAGTCATTAGCTCGACTCTGGTCTGGTTTTTATGCTCAAGTGATGTCAATGGAGTAGTGCTCAGTCCCTACTCCTTCAAAGTATTTCACTCTCTGGTCATTTATCATGAAAGGCTTATGACCTTCTTTCTTCACCTTAAGCACACCGTAGGATAAAACTCGAACAATCTCATATGGTCCAGACCATTTTGACCATAACTTACTAGGATAGAAACGTAGAAGCGAGTTGTTAACAAGAACTTTATCCCCAAGTTTAAATTCACGCTTCTCGACACACTTGTCATTCTGCTTCTTAAGTCCTTTCTTGTAGGGCTTAGACTCCTCAAATTTTGTAGTACCCTTGGGCAAGGTCTTTTCTAGTATAGCATCAGTCACTGATTCTTGCATACCTGAAAGCACAACACTATCCACAACATTAGTAGCATCTATGCGATTACATGAATTTAAGGAATTAGAATTATTTTCAGATTTAAAAACATCAAAAACTACTTCCTCATCATTCAATCGCAAAGTCAATTTTCCTTCATGGACATCTATGATCGCCCTTCCAGTGGCAAGGAATGGACGCCCAAGTATGATCGGCATTTTAGCATCAGCTTCCATGTCAAGCACAACAAAATCCATCGGTATGTAAAACTTACCAACCTTAATGGGAACATCCTCCAAGATGCCTATGGGGTACTTGACAGACCGATCCGCCAATTGAAGTGAGATAGTTGTGGGTTTCAGCTCACCCACTTCCAACGTCTTACACACAGAAAGGGGCATAAGACTAACACTAGCCCTCAAGTCACACAGAGCTTTATCAAAATTCGTGTTGCCAATCAAATAAGGAATAGAGAAGTTACCTGGATCCTTTAACTTAGGAGGCAATTTATTTTGAATTAAGGCCCTACACTCCTCAGTTAAAGCTACTATCTCATATTCTTCTAACTTTCTCTTATTAGATAAGATGTCCTTAAGAAACTTAGCATAGGTAGACATTTATTTTAACGCCTCAGTGAAGGGTACATTAATGTACAATTTCTTTAGGACCTCTAGGAACTTCCCAAACTGCTTATCTAACTTTGCCTTAGCCAATCTTTGAGGGAAGGGAACCGGGGTTGGTAAGGTTCAGGGGGTACATACTTAGACACTTTCTCACTAGTTTCCTCTTCCTCTAAGGGTTGTGTCTTGGTATCTTTTTCCTCATTCCTCTCATCTTTATCACTCTCCCCCTTACCTTTGGAATCCTCTAATTTCTTTCCACTCCTCAAATTCACAGCTTTACAATGTTCATTCCCTGGGTTTATTTCTGGTTGACCAGGAAACTTACCTTGTTACCTATGTGAAGTGCTTGCTTGTTGGGCAATCTGGGTTTCCAACATCTTATTATGAATGGCCAAATTGTCAACCTTAACTGAAAACTCTCTAATGGCCTCAGTCACAACTTGCCCATGGTGCCTAAACTCTTCATTCTGCTTAGACTGACTCTCAACAAAATTCTCAAGAAGAGACCCAAGTCTAGATTTTTGTACCTGTTGAGATCCAGAAGAGGGTTGAGCACTACCTTGCCCAGCTTGATATTGACTATTCTGGTGAGAGAAGTTAGGATGTGACCTCTAACTAGGGTTGTAAGTTTGGGAATACGGATCATTCCTCCCCTTTTGGTTGAAGTCATGGAAATTGTGGCATGATTCCACTTGCTCCACCGGTACACCATGTGAGGATCCCATTCCAACTTGGCATTCAGCACCAATATGTCCCTGTACTCCACAAATCTCACAAAATTTGTTAGAGGCACCTATGGCATTAACATGAGCTTTCTCAAGCATGTCAAAACGTTTATTCAAAGAATCAAACTTTGACATAATTAAATCAACACAATCTACCTCAAACTTACCTCCCGAGAGCTTTCTCGGGTTATGCCCTCTTTCATTGGCCCATTGGTAATGATTTGAAGCTACACTCTCAATTATCTCATAAGCCTTGTGAGCCTTCTATTCATCAAAGCTCTACCAGCTGCGGAGTCAAGAGACACCTTCGAAGAATATTCTAAACCATTGTAGAAGGTGTGGACGATCAACCACTTTTCTAACCCGTGGTGTGGGCAAAGCTTCCAAAGAAAGCCTTATATCTATCCCAAGCTTCTGACAATGACTCGCCATCTTTCTGAACAAAGCTTGTGATTTGGGTCCTTAGGTGAGCAGTCTTGGAAGGTGGAAAAAATTTATCCAAAAAGGCTTGCTCCAATTGGTCCCAAGTAGTTATCATCTCAATAGGAACAGACTTCAGCCAAACTCTAGCTCTATCTCTCAATGATAGAGGAAACAAGCGGGGATGAATTGCATCAACAGAGGCGCCTTCGATCTTGAGGGTCTCACAGAACTCTAAGAATATATCCACATGATCATTAGGATCCTCTGACGGCAATCCTCCAAACTGGTTTTGCCTTATCATAGAAAGTAAGGCAGGAGGTATGGTGAAGTGCCTAGCTTCAATGTCTGGCCGAGCAATCTCAGATCGCAAACCCCGAGCATTAGGGTCTGCATACTCTTTTAATGATTTATTATCTTCAGCTGCTGCCATGACAAGTGTTAGTTCAAATATTTCTCTTACTCTGTGCCTTTGTTGTCTTCTCTTTCTACGTAAAGTCCTTTCAATTTCAGTATCTGCTTCAATGAGAATCCCAGAACGTCTAGTACTTTGCATAAACAAGAGAAATTACCTGCAGAGAGTTAAAGAGAAATCAAGAACGTAAGAACCAAATATAAAGAAAAAGGTTTAAAATAATTAAATTAAAAATTAAATTAATATTCAAGAAAAACACAAATCTCAAAGAATCTACGGCGCCAAAAACTTGATGCGTGAAATTCGCAAGTGTACGATTTCGTCGTCAAGTAATAAAAAGATCGAATCCACAGGGACTGTGTCTATGAATACTAATTTATTAATTAATTCAATTAAATTAAACAAAAGAGAATAAAATTGTTGATTGATAAGAATGTAGTAACCAAGCAATTAAGTAAATAATTATTAAAGTGCAAAATTAAGAACAAAAACAGTAATTTATCAAGAAAGATATTCAGATTCAAGAAAGCTTCTAAGATTGGGATACCTCAATGATACAAGATAAATCCTAATTGACAACCTTTTTTATTAAACCTGAAATTCAATTGAAGGTGAATTACCCTAAATTAGTTAATGTTCTTTTTCAAGATACAAGATCCGTGCCCAATTAAACCAATTCCTACTCTCGTGGTAATTGAATTTAAATTGAACCCATTACGCTTTGTGGTAATTCATTGAATCCTCGAAAGGCTAAAACTACTCTCGTGATTTAGACCTTAAGTTCAATTCTTATAGTTCCAACACCTAGGTTCACCTCTCAATACGTCCCTAAATGCCTATGAGATGCAAATAAGTGGTCAGCAAATTCACATGGATAAGAGCAATAAGAATTGAACCAAAGAACATTCAAGATTAATAAAAGGGGAAACAACGTCAATTAATCATTATCAATGTATCAAAGGGCATTGCCCAATCTTAGAAACAAAAGAAACTACTCAGACATAGAGAAGAAGAAATCAGAAAACATGTTCTTAAACATCTAAACTCGTAATCCAAGAGAGAAAAGGGAAGAAAGATGAAGATCAAGAGCCAAAGCCTCCAATGTGCCTCCTCCAAAACCAAATTAGCACTCCCTAATTCTATTCAGAACATCTATTTATAACTTAGGGTTTTAATTGGCTAAAAAACCCCCAAAAGAAATAAAAATAAAAACTTAAAAACTGCTGCGCACTGCGATCCATGGCCGTGGATGGTTCCACAGCCAGGCCGTGGATCTCTCTGCCACAGGCCAACTTTGCACTCTGTTGAATTCCAAGGCCGTGGAACTCACTAGAGTTCTCTTTTCCTTCTTTAAGTTGTCCCTCGATCCATGGCCGTGGTTTGATCCACGGGCAGGCCGTGGATCCCTCTGGAATGGCCTTTTTGCACCTTTATTGTTATCCATTAAGCTCCAACTTCAAACATGCGAGCATTCCATTTAATCCAAGGTCAAATCAACATTAATCGTGCACAGGAACACCAAAAACACCGCAGTTATCCGAACTAAGGGAAAAATAAACTAAAAGGGAAACTAAAATACCTAAAATGCTCAAGAATGCATGCAAAACAAGAACAAAACATGATGTTATTTCACACACATCAGTGGATGCGCTAGTGAGTCAACAACGGCGAGTGTAAAGGTGGATTGGATTTTCTGATTTGGGATTAAGATTTTCTAATTGAGTGAGATGTGGGTCAGGGGGCTTTGTGGGTCAGCACCATCTTGACCCACTAAATTAGATGATTTAATGGATTAAGGCTAAAAAAAGCCCGAGCTTAAAAAATGGGCTAAAGATAAGGCTTAGTGGGTTGTACCCTGGACTATAACCCATATTGACATTACTAAATAGGTATAGCTTGCTAGAAACTTGTTGAAATAGAGGTGGGCTACTAGTATGAAATTGAAACAAGGATGGAGACTTGCGTTTGTGAAGACAGAAGACTGCAAATTTGCATTTGTGTGGACGAAAGATTATGAAACCCCTATGGTTGGGCCTGTATGTGATGAATTTATTTGTGAGAGAAAGAAGAAAGGTCGTTAACCCAACTGGTCTCCATGTGCGATGGGCATTGGGAGATTCATAATTCCTTAATCAGTGGAAACAATTTGTTTAAGTGATGGTAAAATAGGGATTAGACAAGATTAAGTGAGGGTAAAATAGAAATTTGATGCATTTAAAAGAGGGCAAAATAGAAATTTAATCTCTTTAAGTGAGAGTAAAAGTGTAAAATGGAGATTTCATCCAAAAAACATAGTAGAGACTTCGTCTCTTAACCATCGCGTCGCGAATCCCTGCTATTCAGGCTGTGTTCAGCCATTTTTGCAGCCACAACTTGTGGAAATAAGTTTGCCACAATAGTTTAATATGTTAAGTTTTGATGATGACAAATACAAGACAAAAAGAATGATGATTATGTTACATAGATGTGCCTAATAGATTATATTAGATCATGCATGATCATGTACTTCATCTTATTATATTTCATATAAGAATCATGCATATTCTTTATAGCATCTTTTATAGGATATATCCAATAATATGTTACATGAGTGATATTAAATTAATATTGGATTTGACTCCATTTAAATGAAAATGTGTAAAATGTTCTTTGTTCCATCCTATATAGAGTATATATATCAGTAATTGATAAATGTATTATTTGGATATGTGTAACATCCTCGATAACATGTCAGTCTTGTATATAGTTACAAAGATAGCATAATACTTGCATGACATTCTTGTTTAATTTTTGTGACATTCTGAGTTAGTTTAGACATTTTGCTGCAATACAAAATGTGAAAAATAGCTTAAAATGACTCGGGTAATAGCATGAATGGCTTAGTTAAAGGAAATAAATATGGAAAATTTATTTTTAGGTCAAAAATGTGTGAAATGTGATGTAGTTAAAGTTTGAGGATGAACTGAGTTAGTTTGGTATTTTTGAGCACACTAAGTGAGCGTTTTAATACCGGATTGACTTGACTGGTATATGAAAAGTTATGGAAATGATAAAACTACGATTTAGATGAATCTTAGGATTTATTAAAATACATATAGAAGCTAGGAAACTTAATTTGGTAAGATCAAAGTATTCCAAAGAGACCTATTTTTCTTTGCTTCCACCACCTCTCCCTCATGAGCTGCCTTCTTTGACTTTCTTGTCACTTTGTTCTTTCATTTCACTTACTCATTCACACAGTCCTAGCAGAAAAAGCGAGAGCATAAACAAGAGGAAGCAAGAGGAAAAAAGAGAAAAGGAAGCAAGAGGAAAAAGAGGAAATAAAGAGGAGGACCAATGGCAAAGCTAAAGCTTGAGTTCATCATCCAAACTCTTGAGGTAGGGGTGCTTGAACCTTGCATGACCATCTCTTCCTATCTCCATCTTTTATACATAGTGTATGTTGTTAGATGAAAAATGGGTTTGAGAGATTTATGTTGTTTTCTTGCTCGGTTAGTGCCTTAAATGGTCAAGGTTGAATTGCTTTTAGCTTAATCTATGCAAGGTTATTGTTCAAGAGTTTAGAAACACTCATTTGTATGCTTGAGTTTAAAGTTGAGAAATGAGTATTTGAGAGTGGGGTTTGTGTTCATAAATCCATGTTTATGTGAGTTGAGTTTGTGTGTGAGGATTATAGTGTGTTTAGAGACCTTGTTGAGGTTGAAAACCATCCAAAACTTGTATTTGAGAGTCAAGGATTGGTTAGAAACTCAATAAAATAGAGCTTATGAGTTTGGTGTTGAGTGCCTAGGCGCCCAAGAAGGGAGCACCTAAGCGTCTAAGCCCAGAAAGCATAAATGTGTAGGGCGCCTAAGCACCCAAGAAGTGAGCGCCTAAGCACGCAAGTCTAGAGAGCTCTAGAGCTGAGCGATTAAGTGCTCAGACTCTGAGTGCTTAAGCGCCCAATGACATTTACAACAAGGGAAGTTTGTTGTCATTAGGCACCTAAACGCTGGAAAAGTGGGTGCGTAAGTGCCCAAGAACAGATTGATCCATGTGTTTCTTGTTGAGGAATTGGGGTTCCTTACTTGATGGGATCTTTTAAGCATGCTTTTTAGTGTGATTTAAGATACTAATAAGGATATTCCCTGAAGGAAATATCTACCTAGCACATGTGTAAAAGAATAGGCCTTTGTATATCCAATGACAATGGATTGGCATAGATAGGACGCTAATAATTGAAGAGCAATGATGTTGCACCTGATATCACTTGTGGTGTGATGTTATGGTATGCTAGATACAAGTATGATAAGAAAGTTTTACTTATCTTAGTGCGTGATTTACTCTCTTATAGTTAAAAGTTGAGTGAAATATGCAAGTTTTTAAAGTAATGTTCCTTCATCTTATTAAGTTAGGTTAGAAAGGAGTGTTAGCAAATAGAAGTTCCTTTACTTGATAAAGTTGAGCCATAGCACAATTACCCTAATTAAGGAAGTGAGATAAGCCCCTTGACCTTGCAAATGAGTGAGAAAAGCATTTTGTCAATGATGGAGTTGTGAGACAAGGGAGTGAGAAAAGTATTTTATCATGGTAAAGATGTGAGTAAAACACTTTACGAAGTGTGGTAGAGGAGTGAGATAAGCACTCTACCTAGGACAAAGTAGTGAGTCAAGCTCTTTGTCAAAGAACATAAAGAGTGAGAAAATCACTCATTTTTAAGGGTAGTAAAGTAAGAAAAACTTTCTACTACGGGCAATAAAATTAGTTAAGTTCTTTGCTAGACAAAGGAGTGAGATAAGCACTTTGCCAAGGAAATATGATATTTTACAATTGTATGGACGATTGTTTAATACTATTTTTATTTTAAATGTGTATAGTTTATGAGTTATCTTTTGAGTATTTTAATGATATTGCCATGGTTTCAGATATATGTTGATTACTAAGAATTTTATATTCCCACCCCGTTTTATGTTTCCATAGTAAAAACAGACCGAGACCCTTCTAAAGGAAAGAAGAAGAAGCAACTAGATTAGATAGTTTATCTTTGCTTTTGAGCAATCTTTGTATGTGTGTATATATATATATATATATAGAGAGAGAGAGAGAGAGAGGTGAGAGGAGTGAATTTTAACCATTGTATCTTACATGAATGGTCAAGATTATAACATAAATGCATGTGACTTTTTTACCTTTAAGTAACTTTTAATCTTGACCATTCATGTATGGTTGTATGGTTAAGATTTACTCCTCTCACCCTCTCACAATAAAAACTCCTTTCACTAGATATGTCCCCTATATATATATAGTTACTTAAAGGTCATGTGACAACTTAAAAAAGTCACATGCATTTATGTTCTAATCTTGACCATTCATGTAAGATACAATGGTCAAGATTCACTCCTCTCATCTCTCACAATAAACACGCATCTCACCAAATACACTCCCTATATATATATGATATTTTGCTTCCTTATGGTTCTCCATAATTATTTGTACAAATGTTATGGGTTTAGAATGTTGTTCAAATTAGAAGTAGCATAACTAATACTATTTATCTTTATATATATATACCAGATATATCAAAATATTTGTATTAGGGTGTTACAATGTGTCTTGAAATTCTTATATGTATGTTAGACTAACTAGAGTTATACATTTATGAATCATGAATATGAAGATATCAAATTATGAATTTGGACTAACTATGTTTTGTTAACCATGGCAACCATCACCTAAGAGGGGGGTGAATTGGGTGATTATAACTTTTAATGCAACTTTGAGAAATTATACATTTTGATATTTTCAATTAACACATGCAGCGAAAAAAGTCTAACAAAGGTACAACTATTAAGAATTAGTCAAATACAACTTGGTATATGTGATGAATCAAGTGAATAAGCTAGATATCAAGTTGTAAGAATAAAAACATCAAGATATGCAATAGATAAATATATTTCACCAAATACTAAATTTAAAGAGTGTAGGGAAGAAAGAATCAAACTCAAGAATTTATCCTGATTCAGCCACCAACCACTTGTGGCCTATATCTAGTCCCCAAGCTTAACTTGAGATTTTCTTCATTATCTCCTTGACTTTACGGGTGCTAGGAAAACCTTTGTATAAACAAGAGCACTCCTCATACATTGGGATACCTCACCCTTGTGCTAGAGCCTCCATCTCTTCAAGCTTCACAGGTGCTTGATGGCCTTTATAATCAAGAGTAGTCACAACACCTTTGAGATACCTCACCCTTTGTGTTTGAGTCTCACTACAAGGGATACCTCACCCTTTTCTCTCTTGAGGGATACCTCACCCTCTTACAATGATTTCAAAGTGAAGAGAAAGAATAGAAACTCTCTTGAAGAACAAAGTATGGATGATAGAAAACTCTCTCAAGAGTGGATAATACAAATTGAAGAACAAAAGAATAGAAAGATTTTGCAATAAAGAGCTCAAAATATGATTTTAGTGATTCAAGGATCAAATCAAGTGTTCAAGAGTTTCTCCAAGTGCAAATGCTTCAATCTACATTTATTTATAAAGCCCAAATGATAAAATAGCCGTTGGTAGTATTTAATAATGATTTTTTTATGAAAACTAGTCGTTTATAGCCGTTAGAAATGTTTCTGAGCATTTGGTAATCGATTACAAGCTTGGTGTAATCGATTACAAGTTTTTTGGACACTTTGTAATCGATTACACACTTCCTGTAATCGATTACACAGCTTCTGTCAACGTTGTAATCGATTACATGACTTGTGTAATCGATTACAACATTTCTGGTTTTGAAAACTGACTTTAAAAGGTCATAACTTCTTCATTTCTTATCTGATTAAAGCGAATGACCACTCATTGGAAAGATCTTTGAGTCTATTTTCATATGAAAAAGTTTCATAACAAAACTCAAAGTATTTTGAAATATATAATCAAATTAGTAACTAAAGGTCAGTTTTGCAAAACTCAAACTTGACTGTTTTTTAAAACTAACTTTAAATGGTCATAACTTCTTCATTTCTTATCCGTTTAAAACTAATGATCACTCATAGATTTGAGTCTATTTTCATATGCAATAAGTTTCACAATAAAACTCAAAGTAGTTTGAAAGTTATGATCAAAAGAGTAACTAAATGTCAGTTTTACAAAACATAAACTTGACTAATTTTCACAGATTTGAAATACCACCAAGGCTAGCTTTCCAAAAATATTTTGTTGGGCATTTAAGCATTGTAGAAACACTTGTAAAGATGTTTAAAACTTATTTGAGCTTAGTGTGATTCTCATTTACCTTTACACAAGATCTAAGTCCTATAAGCTATTCTTGAAGATGTTGGACTTGATCTTTTGCTACCATCAATTCTTGATGTAATCCAAGCTTCCAAAGAAAATCTTCTCTTTAAAACTTGCAAATGCTTGGAACACTTTTTCATTCTCATCCTTCTTGAGTTGAGCATAGTTGTGATCTTTTTACTTTCTTGTTGCAATGCTCGTTCTTGGTACTTGGACTATCCTACAAAGTATTGCTCACTTAAACAAATATAGTTAGTCCAAAATCATAACTCAATATCTTCATATGCATGATTCATAAATATATAACTCTAGTTAGTCTATCATGCATATAAGACTTTCAAAGATACATCTAAATAAGATATTTATCAATTATAAAAATATATATGATCTATGTAGGATGCAACAAAGAACATTTTGCACATTTTCATTTAAATAGAATCAAATCCAATATTAATTCATTAAGACTCATATAAAACATTATTGGATATATTATATGATGAATGTTACATATATCTCATTGCATGAGTATTAAGTGAAATATAGCTAGATAAGGTACATAATCATGCATGATACAATATATCACATTAAACACATCTATGTAACACGATCAATATTCTTTTGTGATGCATTTGTCATCTATAAAGCATATCTATCAAGCATAAGCATCATTCTTTTTGTTTTATATTTTTCATCATCAAAACTTAACATATTAAACCATTGAGGCAAACTTATTTCCGCATGTTTGTTTTAAGTGAGTAATACTTTGCAGGATAGTCCAAGTACTAAGAGTGAGTATTGTAACAAGAAAGTAAAAGATCATAATTATGCTCAACTCAAGAAGAATGAGAATGATAAGATGTTCCAAGCATTTGCAAGATTTGAAGAGAAGAAATTTGTAGAAGCTTGGATTACATCAAGAAGTCTAAGGACTAGAATTGGTATATTTTCCTGTTAGGCTTTCTCCTATGTAAAGATAGAGGTTTTACAAGAAAATAGCTCAAATATGATTTTAAATCTTTACAAATGGTTCTTACATGCTAAAATACATAACAAACATGTTTTGAAAAGCTAGTAATGGTGCTAGTTCAAAACTATGAAAAATAGTCAAGTTTGAGTTTTGAAAAACTGACCTTTGGTTACTCTTTTGATCATAACTTTCAAAATACTTTAATTTTTGTCCCAAAGCTTATTTCTTATGAATATAGACTCAAATATATTTTCAATGAGTGGTCATTTGCTTAAAACGGATGAGAAATGAAGAATTTATAGGTGTTTAAATTCATTTTTCAAGCATCAGAATGTTGTAAATGTGTTTTTAACAAAACAAAAGCATGGTAATCAATTATCATGAGCCCAGAAACGCTTCCAATGACTATAAATAGCTAGTTTTCATAATAAATCATTTTGAAACACTATCAATGGTTATTTTATCACTTGAACTCTATAAATAAGCGTATATTGAAGTTTTTACAACTCTAGAACACTTGATTTGATCCTTGAATCATCAAAATCACATTTTGAGCTCTTTATTACAAAATCATTCTATTCATTTATTCTTCAAGTTGTATATCTACTCTTGTGAAAGTTTTTAATCTTTCTCTTCATCTTAAAATCATTATAAGAGGGTGAGATATCCCTTGTAGTGAGACTCAAACACAAAGGGTGAGGTATCCCAAAGATGTTGTGAATGCTCTTTAATGTAAAGATTTTTCAAGCACCTGTGAAGCTTCAAGAGTTGGAGGTTTTAGCACAAGAGTAAGGTATCCCAAGGTGTGAGGAGTGCTCTTACTTGTACAAAGGTTTTCCTAGCACCCGTGAAGTCTAAGAAATAGTGAAAAAAATCTCAAGTTAAGCTTAGGGACTAGATGTAGGCCACAAGTGGTTGGTGCCTGAACTAGGATAAATTCTTAAGTTTGATTCTCTCTTCCCCACACTCTTTATATTCTATATTAACTTAATTTATGCATGTTCCGTTGCATTTATTAATTGAGTGCTTCAAAATACTCTTGAGTGATGGTTGCCATGACTAACACGACTAGCGCAATAGAAAAATGCTCCACGATGGAGCTCTCGTAGTGGCAAGAGGCCGCTCCACCCTGTAAAGTGAATGCTTATTTCACGAAGGTTTTTATGATAAGAAAGCAAAGACAAAGACCAAGTCCAAGGGAAGCTTCAAAGCAATAGATTTATAGGACTTAGGACCTTATTTGTAAGAAGTGTTCTTTAATATCTCAATAAGCTTCAAATGGTTTTGAAAAGTCCATCATGAAATCTTTTAGTTGGTGGTTGTTGGTTTTGAAAAATCTGTGTTGTTTTGCACAAAATCATGTTTTAAACTGGGGTTATAAAAATCTTGTTTGAATCATTGAAAAATTGAAGTTTTAGTTGTTCGTAATCTTTATAAAGTTTGTTTGTGTTCAAAATTTAGCTTTAGAATGTTGTAATCCATTATAAGACCTCTGTAATCCATTACGACCCTTCAAAAACCCATTTTCAACAAGTCAGAAGCATGGTAATCGATATTACCATGCCTCTGTAATTGATTATAGCACTTGGAAAAGGCTTGTAATCGATCACAATATGCTTTAGTCAATTACCAAGTGTCTCAAACACACAGAACTCATTTTTAAAAGCATGATAATCGATTGTCATAACCTTGTAATTGATTACCACACTTCTGAAACTAGCAACGACTAGTTTTTGGTGCATTAAATGTTTCACCAACTCTCTCTAATGGCTCTATTTCATTGATGGGCTATAAATACAAGTCTTTGGATACTTAATGCTATATTTTGAACATCTAACAATATACTCCCAAACATTAAATATGAGTTTTAATTCTTTCAACATTCTTGCTCTGTTTTTAAAGTCTTTGAGATATCTTTGAGAGTTTCATAGTGCTTCAAGTTGTATAATATACTCTTTGAGAAAGTTTACTCTTTTCAATCTTTATTGTAAACACTTGTGAGGGTGGAGAATCCCTCTAAGAAACAAAGATGCTTCTACACATAAAGATGGATGATCTTGGAAATGTAAGAAGAGCTCAAGCTTGTAAGAGTTTCTCAAGCACCTATTGAAACTTGAAGAATAGTGGAAACTCTTGAGTAGATGATCCTAGAAGTGTAAGAAGGGCTCAGAGCTTGTAAGGGACTGGACATAGATTACAAGGATGATTGAACTAGTATAAATCTTGTTTGTACTTTTCTCTATCCTTTTCTCTTTACTTTCAAGCTTATTTATTGACTTTGCATACTTGTTGCTTCTTCTTTTACTCATTCACTTTCTTTGAAAACTTGTGTGAGATCCTTTTGTTGTCATAAATTCATTCACCATATAAGAAAATAGCTTCAACAAAAAAAAAGACTTGTTTGCAAATTTAAAAAAAAAACTCAATTCACCATTCTCTTAAATTTTGAAGTCAATTAGTAACATGTACTGGCACTATAGTGCCGTAAAATGGCACTATTGACTACTCTGTTCCATTCTTTATCTTTTACAAGAAAATCTGACCGCTACTTGTGAGAATCAAGATGATAATTGTTCAATTTTCATTATAACAATGAAAAAGGTGGTCCTGCATACTATCATATTTTCTATACCTATGGCAAGACAATACTTAAATTACTTTTGAAGGATCAATAGTTAAGTATTAAAAGTCTTAGTAAGAAGAATAGATCAGATAGTATATAATCTAATAATCTATATAATATATAAAGAGAGAGTTCATCTATGAAATACTGAAAAAATATGCTACCATGTGGCAAACTTAAATGATTTATTAGTTTTTACTAATATAGGTGAATGTTGGGTGAGATTAAATCTCTCCCTCTATTAGTTATAAAACAATAATGTAAGAAAAAAACTTAAAAATTGAATTAGTTAGTTAGTATATATATTTTAAAAATCAATCCTATCTATTAGCATATATCTCTCTAAAACTAACCCTCTTTGTCAGCATATATCTCTCAAAAACAAATTCTATTTATCATATTTATTAACAAGTAAAATGTAAATTTATTTGTATTTAAGAATAATCATATTATGAGAGTTGAGGAAAATAATAGGACAAAAGCATATTATTTGAATAATTGCTTTATTTATATTTGTTATTATTATTATTTTTATCCTTTTCACGTTTAAGGTTAAAAGTTTTTTTATTAAGGGGTTAAGATTAAAAGGTTTTTAAACTATTGTGGAGACAAAATATATCTTTACATGTTATTAGGATATCTTTTAAAATATTCATAAGATATATACCTAATTTTAGTAATTTCATAAGATATTATTTAAATATATATGTGTTACACTTCCATAAGATATATTTTAAAAATATATCTTAACAATTCTAATAATAAAAATATATAAAGTATAAAGGAATATCTAAAATGTTATAACATTCTAAACATATATTTATTATAGCTTTGAAAATAAACAATGCTTATTATAATCGGCAACAATTAGTTACATCTAATTTAAATAATCAATTATGAAATATTGAAATAATATACATTCACGTGACAAGCTCAAAAACAACATATATAAGTTTCACTTGAGCATATGAATGTTGGGTGAAAATACATTTTACCATTAATAATTGTAAAATAATTAATGTGATTAAAAATAATATTAAAAGTAAACTTTATCTCTTACCAGCCAATAACAACAATTAAAATTTAAATTATTTCAAGTTTCTCCAAGCAATGGTTGAATGAAACAAATTTTAAAACATAATATTATGCTATAATAAACATGAACAATGTTATTTTGTAAGTTATAATAATAATAAAAATATCATAATCTATCAAAGAATAAAATTATATATATGTCAAAAAAATAATTTGAAATTTAAAATCTCAAAAGTTCAGTTAATATATGTTAAATATAAAATTTATAATATTAGTCAATATTTTTAAAGTATTATATTTAATTAATGATAATAAATGTCCTTTCATAAAAAAAATCCAACAACACGTCCAAAAAATAAAAATAAAAACCAAAATATTATTGTATTTATTGATAATAATAATAATAATAATAATAATAATAATAATAATAATATTGATACTAATAATAATAATAATAATAATAATAATAATAATATAAAGAGATAGTCAAGAAATGAAATACTACAAGAATATGTAGCTAAGACAAGCTAAAACGCTAATAGGTATTTACTTTAAAATATAGTTAAATGTTAAAAGGAGATACAATAATCACACAAGTTACAATAATAACATGTATAAAATTCTTTTTTTTAAAAAAAAAAAAACTTTACCCAAATATCTCCATAACCTTTAGCTATTGGACTAATATAAGTCATTTTCTTATATAAAACTTACATGATTATTTATACTATAAGCCATTATCAATTAAAAATAAATCATTATATTATCATTGATATTTTATTTTTTAATAATTCCGTGCGATCACAGGTGTCAATTTCTAGTAATTAGAAGTAAAAAAATTAAGAAAAATTATAAATAAAACCATTTAAAAAGACTTAGATTCAAATAGCCTTTTCTAAGACATGATTTATAACAGTACACAATAATATCATTTGATCTATATAATCGACTTCATTTAATAGAAAGAAAGTTTTTTTGTTTTTTTTTAATTTGCTAAAATAACAAATAAAATAAAACAAAATTTATTCTCCTAAACCACAAATAATTTAATAGAGGGAGAATCATTTACACGTCCCTTGTATTCTCTTTCCAATTAACGGCAGTGATAGTTACTACACTTCATGAAGAGTGACCTGATCAAGCATGAATACTACTCTAACAATCCAAACAAAAAATTTCCGACCATATCAAGCGATTTGAGAACCTCATTTTTTGGAACATGGATAATACCCGAAAGGCATAAATACTAAATATCAGATGGCTAGATACAGCAACATCTTAATTTGTAAATTAAAAAAATGACACAATGAACAGTGTACCGGTAATTTGGTGTATATTGCTTACGAAACCTAGCCTCTAACATAACAGAGCTGTTGGTTATTAAGACCTTGACGGACAAGGGACATCCTGCTACAATTGTTTAACACTTTTAATGATGGTCATCATACTGCCCTAAGGCCTGATGACCTATTGTCCCATGTTAGGGGGTGGTGGAGGCGGACGGAAACCCTGGCCCTGCATTTGTTGGGCTGGAAAACCTTGTGGAGGTGGCATTGATGGAGGCCTAGTACCCATGTTGAAACTCGCTGTTGTGCCACTGCCAACAGGGGGTGGGGGTGGGATAGATGGTATTCCACCAGGAGGTGCTGGTCTAGGACCATTTGCTGCGATAGGAGGCGGAGGTGGCAATGATCCCGGCATTGGAGGCAGAGGGGCTCTAGGAGGATTTCCTATAGGTGCACCAGGAGGTAGCCCTTGTGGAGGAGGTGGTGGCGGCGGTGGAGCTTGGGGTGGTGGGGGCAAAGGCCTTGGTGGAACACCAGGTGCTGCTGTGCCATTGACTGTAGAGGCAGGCTGTGGTTTGTTTGCCTCTGGTGGCTTGGATTTAAAATACAACTGCAGCTGCAGACAGGTATCAACTGCGTCATCAGTGACAGATGGTGGAAATTAAATATCAATAATGCACACCACATAAACAAAAAGAAGAAAGAATAGAAAAGGAAAGAAAGCAAGAAAGAATAAAGAAAATGATCAGCTACTTCTGCTGTTAAATGCTTGAATCACTAGTTTGCACTGATAGTAACAAGGGAAAACACTTGAAATGCAAGAAATTGGATTTACTTGACCTAACTCTTGCTTGGATGTATAAGGCCATCCGGTTGAAGTATCATGCCATTTTTTTATATTAACTCTGTGTTTCTTTGCATGCTCTCAGGATCAGATCAATGCATAATGTTTCATTGGCTTGTAGTCTACAACTAATCATGTATGGGTTTTACTGTATCTTTCTTGAAAAGGTAGACAGCTCTCATAAATTCATAGTTCACTGATCACATTTGTTTTCCTTTAGAAAGAAGCTTTTTGTTTTTGCTTGGATGAAGCAGATATTAACTTATTCCCAATCACACACAAAACATGTACTTGGATAGATCAACTTTTTCATCACATATAGTAAAGACGAGGCGTAAATGTACTAACTGTGAACATCTTTGAGTCTGAGTCCCAGTGCGAGAAAAAATTTGGAGTGGACTTATCAATCTCTGTGCTAGGTACCTGAAAATGTCGATTAATCAGCACAAAAAGTAAATTTCCACAACTCAACCTAGGGACTCGAGGCCCAAAAATAAATTTAAAAAATAAAATAAAATAAAAGAATAGACATTACTTTACCTTGAAAGCAATTATTTCATATGGTTCAGCTGCAAACAGAAGGTATTGATATCTTTTATCAAATGGTTGCATCCTCTGTGTCCGTAAAAATGTGACCAGAGAGAAAACAGAAATATCAAAACATGGCTTTATTGACAACAAATAATTGCGCAAGTTTGACTTCATAACAAAGAGATAGAGGTAAGTCAATAAAATCAGAGTTCACCTGCTCGTAAGAAGACATAAATCGGTGCCTTGGCTTTATGAGTTCTTCAATCTCAGGATATTCAATCTATATTAATAGAAAATGAAACAAAAAATGATATTATCATATAATGTTGAAAGAATAGATGTTCAGAAAGTTATGGCGGGAGAAGGGAAACTGAACAAGTAAAGAAGATTATGCAAAAGAAAACCTGGAATAGAAGAGATCTTTGCTTTGTCTCAGGATCATATTGCTTAGTCACCCGGTAGCCAGGCCGGCCAATCTTGACTGCCAACACATAAAATATTTATGCATTAAATTTTTTTAATTAAAAAACAAGAAATAAATTTTGCTTAAATCAACCAAAAATTAATATTGACATTTACATCTTACATTTTTTTGGTACAAAACCAGTATCTTAATAGGGGTGCTACAAGGAAAAACCTTGATAGCAAGAATTGATGAATAAGACAAATTATTAATGGATTCACGTGATTAAACCCATCAAAACAGATAATAGAGAGGATTCGGTTATTTTTGACATATTCATCTAGAATTTAGATTATTCAGTGTTTTCATATTCCAGACATGTCCTTTTGGGTCTTCCTGACCTGAGTTTGAATTTAAGGTTCTTTTTCCTGCTCAATGTTTCCAAATGTTGTTTTTGATGAATTTGGAGAAGTCTAAGCCATGTTGTGTATGATTGCATGCCATCCAACATACAACCAACTCCTCAAATTATCCATCCTTCTAGCCATCTTGCTAATGTTAGTTTTCCAGCAGTGCCCATTTTACTGTATTGTCTCTCCAGCTATGTTGCACGGATATGGGTATGGTACGGGTAGTAATATCGGGTACGGATACGGGTACAAGATACGATAATTTTTAAAAATTTGATGTACGAGTACGTCAATATAAAATTAAAAAAATATTGTATATATAGTGTCGCGGAGATGAGGATGTTGTGTTAGATGTGTGGTCATATAAGACAAGATAGAATTAGGAATAAATGCATTAGAGAGAAAGTAGGGGTAGTACATATTGTGGAAAAGATGGGAGAATCTCACCTTAGGTGGTTTGGACATGTAAGGAGAAGACTCTTAGAAACTCCTGTAAGAAGAGTAGATCAGGTGAAGAATAACCTAATAGCTAGAGGTAGAAGAAGACCAAGAAAGATTATAGGTGAAACAACTAAAAAAGATTTAAATTTGAATAAAATTTCTGAAGACTTGGTTTATGATAGGACACAATGACGTTGTTTGATTCATGTAGTTGACCCCACCTAGTGAAAAAAGATTTAGTTATTGTTGTTGTTGTGTATATATATATATATATAAAAGAAACTGAAATATCATAAAACATCTGAACAAAAATTAATCATCCAAAATTCCAAAATAAATCACCTAAAATATTTTTAAAAAAATTGTTGTTGTGCAACTGCAAACTGAGCAAAAGAGCCCCAAAAATATATTAAAAAAAATTTGTTGCAGACTTGTAGAAGTAAGAGCAAAAGCAATACGCAATCTAAAATATATATATATATATATATATATATATATATATATATATATATATATATATTTATATTGCTGTGTGTGAGTGTAAGAACATAAACTTGAGGAAGAATTGTCGATTTGGAGATAAAACAAAATCATATATTGGGGCTATCAAAGGAGGAAGATGGGGATTTGGGGCTGGTCGTCACCACTGCACTGTGCCACCACTGCGCATCACCACCTCGCACTACCACGTGAGCCACCACTGCAAGCAGCTATCAAGGGAGGAACGGGGAAGATGATTTTAGTGTCTCGTGAGGGCTTACTCCAGCAGAAACACAAAAAATGAAAGAGGGAAGGGAAAAGAAGGTGAAGGCATCTAAAACAGCAGTGTTTTGTGAGCAAGACTCAAACAAGCGTACTCAAGCTGTACCAAGCCGTATCCAACCATACCTGAGCCATACCCAAGCCGTACCCGTTTATGAAAAATTTTAAAAAAATAAATTGGTACATACCCACGTGTACCCAAGCCGTTCCTGTACCTGTACCGGGCAGGTACACGTACACCTGCCAAAATAGACTACCCATGTTTTAGAGCTCTCCAGCAGTGTTTCGGATGCCTTTTACACTGGTTTATGGATCGCATTATATTTTTAAGTTATTTTCTTTGTTAGGCGTCTTTATTTGTAGTAAGCTGAAAGCTTAGTGAATGTTAGTTTGAGGGAGGGTATACTAGTTGTACTATAATATTAATTGATCTAGAATATTAGTATAAAAAGAAGTATTAGGTTAATGTTTTGATATCACATCTCATATGTTACCATAATCACACAATTATAACGTTTCTCTGTTCTCTTTTATCTTTTCCCTATAATTTCAAACATATATCTTGTTCAAAAGTTGAAGTTAAAGTCTCATTAGTCATAACCTCTTCCTTTATATAGAAAAGTCTCATGTCCTTACAAACATGCTTCCATATTACTTAACCTAATACAATACCATCAAGCAAGCGGAGCTACAAAGAAATTTCCGACCCATCAGCAAGCCTTCTTCGCAAATAATCTAAACAATCCACATCAAAATATGAAAAGAAAATGTTCGGGATGCGACAGAAATTAACAACCTGCATCACATCAAGATTCTCAGTCTTTCCCAAGAGAGCAAAAACTGTTTAGGGCTCATTAATTACTTTGGAGGAAAACGATATGCCTGGGATGGTATAGACTACTAGAGATTAATTTTTCACATGAATCCTTCCTCTATCTCTCTTACAAGCAAGACCAGCAGCTTCTACATAGCTAGATGGCCATAACAAGACTTGCCAAAGTCTCTAAACGCTCAACATTAAAGGAGATATCAAAGAGCAAACTGGGCCCTGTGACTAGAAACGTTGTCCCAAACACAGAAATGACTTGAATCAGATTCTTTCCAAACTATTGTTCTGGTTCAGGTAAGGGAAGGGTTTTGGAGAGAAAGGGAAAGGAGGACTTATTCTTTATTTTGAGTAAAGACTCTCTATATTTAAGGTTTTTTTTTTAAATAAAAGATGATCATATAACCTTTGAATCATCCTTTATTCATTTTTATAAATATTTTATAATTCTCTTAATTAGAAATATTAAAAAAAAACCTTTCATCTCCTTTCCCTCCAGAACCTTTCATCCAAACATACCCTAAGACATCTAGATTTCCATTGTTTAAACAAATAGGGAGATGCTACAAAACGCACCAGCGTACAAAGGCTTGTGCTTTCAATTGGCCAAGACTTCAAAAACAATAAAAATCTGTATTTTAAAATTAACAGGTACTAATGGCATATACTAATGCTTTCAGCGTTTTGAAGCTCGAGCTTACAGTAGCAAAATCCAAACAATTAACCTCTATTTACCAGGTAATTAAGACGACAGTAGTCAGAAACCCATAACAAAAAATGTAAAATAAATGACGGGTGTTGCTATTGACACTCCCAATTGTGTATTCACACTGCTCATTAGCTACCCATAATTTTTTAAAAAGAAAAACTAAAATTTTGATTAGTTAGTAAGAAGATTGTGAAATGAAAGCTTATCATAAAAGAAAAAAACCTGTCTTGCGAACAGAGACTTTGCGCTTATGGGGTTGAGGCTGAGCGGGTGCGTCTTTGGCCTCGCGAGCTGCTCTCTTTGCTAAATTAGTCTGATGGCGCTTGCCCTGCGTGTGGGCCAAGTAGTTCCCCTCATTGTTGTGCAAAGTGAGGCAAAGCTTGCATTCATAGCTGAATAGAACAGAGTGAGATTAATCAATAGAAGTAGAAAAGTTAAAAAAAAAACAGGGTAAGGTTAAGGGTAGGGGTAGGGGTAAGGCATGGTTTTACATTGCGATCCGCAATCGCAATTGCTGTCACAATATTACGGTTTAAGTAGTTTTTACAACCACATCGCAACTGCAATTATCGGCCGCATTTTCTCCCAATTTTCCACGATATTGCGGTTTTAATAGTCTCCCTGACCGCAATTTAAAACCATGGGATAGGGGTAGAGTTAGGTACCTGCCAAGATGATTGCGCATGAAATAAGGATCTTTGGCGAGATCAATAGTCTCGAGGGCCAGTCGGCGGAGACGCTCTCGACGGTCGACGGCTTCGTTCTGGGCGGAGGCGGCGCCACCGGTCCCTGGCTTCGAACCCCATTCCCGATCCATCACTGTCACTGCCACTCAGAAAGAGAAAGAGTACGGCGATGCAAGGCTGAGCACGGTGGTGGAGCAGGGGCTTTCTGTTGAAGAACTTGGGTCTCAATGGCGGCGCTGCAGCGGCTAAGGTGGTTCTTTGCGAGTGGTATTCGTGTGGCAGGGGATGGTTGGTTATGCTGGTTGGTCGATGGGTGGCGTGGTTTATTTTTACTTTTCCATTTCAACTTTCTCTTTTTCTATTTAAATTTAAATCAAAGATTATTAACAATTTAACATGGAAAATAAAATCAGTGAGTTTTTGACTGATTTCGTGATTTATTCTTTAGTGTAAAAAAACAAATTAGTAGCTTATCCTCTTGAACTATTGTGTGGTTTCTTCCCTTAATTTCCAAGAAATAAATGTATTGTTTTTTTTATTTAAAAAAAATTTAAATTTAAATGATATTTTTAAAGATTTGGTTTATGATAGGGTACAATGACATCGTTTGATTAATGTAACCAATACCACCTAATAGAAAAAAATTTAGTTGTTGTTGAAATGTATTATTTTTTAAACCAATGAATAAATTAATTGTGCATTTTAGTAGAGCTGTCAAAATGAGTCGACTCCCAACAAAATAGGCGGACTGAGCTAACAAAATGCTAGCCCAAAATTAGAAATAATTTGAATTAGTTCTGCTCGAATAGGCTGGCTCGCAATGGGCCGACTCGACCAGTTTACATTACATAGAGGCGAGTTAGGCTAACAAAATGCCAATGCGAAACTCACATTATCCGATTTGACCCTACTCAAAAATGGTCCGGCTTGAGCTGGGCCTGCCCAACCCATTTTGATAGCTATACATTTTAGTGGTCTCAAGGAATAGGTGCTCCCTCCATTCCAAAAAAAGAAAAAAAAAAGGAGTAGAATCTTCGTAACCAATGTTGGTACTTGTTTGCTGACATTGAAGAACTTATTGATGTTAATATATAAGGTTGTAATGCATGATTTATTTAGCAATTGATGCTGGAATTGTATTATTCTTGTCATAATTGGGTTGTCACGAGGTTTTCTATATACATTACACAGTTAAAACTCACCATGTGTTTTCAAATATTTTTATAATTGTTCATTTCCTATTGAGAATTTTCAATTCTCATTTTGTGCATGGTGATTTCAGATGAGCATATGATGCATTATAATTATCATCATTCAAATCGATCATGTATCCAAAAGAGGAAAATATATGTATATTGGAGTTATGAGAAATATATGTATTTTTGGTTAAATAATGACTCTAATATGTGCAAGTAAAATCATGATTCTATTACCGTGTTTAATAATTTGTCTTTACTTACTACTGTCTCGATTTCGATTTTTGAGATTTCGACTGTTATGAGAATTTGATGTTTTTCAATTTTGATCTCAGTTCTTCGATTTTGATCCTTGTATTTCGATTTTGGTTTTTGTTCTGATTCTCTTAATGATTTTATTGAAAAACTTTTTTCTCTACTTTATATTTCGATTTGTAAAAAATATTTTTCTCTAGGTTTGCTAAGTGTTTGAAATTATGAAGTTTTGATTACTAATTTTCAATCTTGCACTTGATTTTGAACTCTTCTTTAATTTTGATGTTTTTCGATTTTGAATATGTTTGATAAAATGTTGATGTTTCTCTCCATTTCGCTTTCGAAATTCAAATTGTACATCCACACTTTATTTTGACTTTGAACTATCCTTGACTTTGAACTATTTTTCGATTTCAATGTCAAATCTTTGATTTTGACCTTCGTATTTCGATTTCGATTTTGATTTCAAACTCTGCTTTGATTTCTATCTCTTCTTCTATTTTGATCTTTTCCTTCGATTTCTATCTCTATCAAAAATTTTGGTTGTTGTAAACTTTAATTTTGTAAAATCTTGATTTTATGCCTCTTGTTTTGATTTCGATTTCGATTTCAATCGAAAATAAAAAATTGTTCCAGATATAAATCAAAAATTGTTTCTAATATATATTTCTAATTGAATTGAAAGCTATTCGAATAACAACATTCATATTAGTGAAAATATAGTATTTTACTCTGTGTGAATCAAATGGAAAGCTCATAATATGATTCAGTTTTCACTAGTTGAAGTATAAAGAGATATGAAAGTGCATGTATTAAGTCATAGAAATGATGATTTTACTTGTAATTCATTTTGAAACAAAATTTTAGATTTCAACTGAATTCTCTTGAGTATTCGAAATTATTGAACTTTATTAGCAAAAATTTATTTTTTATGGAGTAGTCTCACTAATTATTATGACCATGACTAAAGAGATTAAGAGTAATATCTATAATTAGAAATGTTGCTATAAGATTTTTATTTTAGTAAGGGGATTACATCTAACTTTTCTTTTTTTTTTCTTTTTTTATATTTATGTGTCACTTTTTACATTGTTATAGATGAACAAAGAAGATATAAGATCCAAGTATATATTATTACTCCACGTATTTCAAATAATGATTGCTTAACTATCGTACATTATATATAGCTCTATTGTATGCACTGAAAAACAAGTTCAAAAGACGTAGAATACCTTCCAAAATAACTGAACGTAGAGAAAGAATTCGAGATGAACTAATGAAACAGATTGTGGGTAATGACTGATGTTGTGATATAATTCGTATGGGTCCTAGGGCTTTCATAAACTTGTGCACCATATTAAGAGATCAAGGTGGACTTCAACATACACGACATGTAACAATTGAAGAAAAGTTGCAAAATTCCTTTACATAATAGGGCATAATGTAATGAATCATGTATTCTCCTTCTTCTTTCGACATTCTGGGGAGACTATTAGATAGCATTTTCATAGAGTATTACAAGCTTTGATAAAGTTGGAGGAGATCTATTTAAAATAACCTGACGGGACACATGTGCCTCTAGAGATATTTAACAACCTTATGCTCTACCTATATTTTAAGGTGAAAATATATTTTGACCTTTTACTTTAGTAGTTATAACTTGATGATATACAAATTTTGATAAGAAAATCGAATGTCAGGATTGTGTTGGAGTAATTGATTGTATGCATGTGCAAGTCAAAATTCTAATGGAACATGCCCTTGAGTATCATGGTAGAAAGATTACCCTTCATAAAATGTATTGGTTGCTTGCACTTTTGACTTGAAATTTACATATGTCTTACCTGGATGAGAAAGGAATAGAGATAGACTAATGAATTGTAAAAGATGCCTTGGCACGTGGATATCCTCTAAAAATTCTACAAGGTAATGAAAACTCAAAGTACATGGTGTAAGTTCCTCGTTTTAATCAAATTAATAAACTTATCAAAATAATTCTTTTTCCAATAAAATCCTATTTTGTTGATGCTGGATTCCCTTTAAAGTATGGTCTCATCATACCTAATAGGATAGAACGATACCACTTACAAGAATATTTCATAAATACACCCTAGAGTCCTTGTGAACTATTCAACAACCAGCACTTACCATTACGAATTTTCATTGAATGTGCATTTGGTGTGTTGAAAAAAAAAAGAATCCCCTTTATACAAACTATAACTGACTGCACATTTGGCATTGAGACCCAAAAACATATAATTATTGTCTGTTGTATCTTTCATAACCACTTGATGGGGTAGATCCCGATCAAAATCTCATAGATGAGGTGCAACGTGAGTTTGCAAATGAAACCAACTTTCACTAGGGCCATTAAGTTCATAGAAGATAATGAGGATGCAGTTAGAGGAGCTTTAATAAGAGATAACATTGCAAGTTCTATGTGGCTAAATTACTGAACATAACTATTAAGTCATCACTTATTTGGTTATGTGTTAAACTTATTAGTGATGTACATTTTTTTTTTCATTTTGGTCATCATCTGTACTTTAAATGATGTACTTTAATTGATTTCATCTTTGTCATGTGATAAGTTTAGGAAATGAAGTTGTTTATATTCTTTTTGGGAGGTTAATTCAATTGTTAGTCTAAGTTTTCTATGGTTTTTAATAGGCTTTATACTCAATTTGAGAACTATGCTCTTACAATTCTTCTTATCTATAAATTGGTCATAATTTAGTTCATTGATGATAAAACCTGAAATGCTTAACAAACTAGAGATTCCTATGTAATTTTTTGGTGTTGTTTTATAGGTTTACCTAAATCATGGACTTCAAAAAGGGCTAAGCAAGAGGACTAGGAAGCTAAGTTGGATGATTAAGGAAGCAATCAAGGCATTTTTTTTACCAAGAAGCCACACTTAGGCATGGCTGTTCCAGTTGATAGGACCTCCTGGGACAAAGACCAACATGCCTAGGCGTGCATGTTGCAGTCGATAGAGGAAATTTTGATAGAGACCTCCATGCCTAGACGTGGGGTTAACTTCCTTTGTACGAGTTTTCACATGCCTGAACATGGTCAAATTACACCTACACCTAGGTGTGTTTAACCGATTTGGATTCATATTTTTTCTTATATTTTTAAGTCCATAATGTGTAAGGCATACTTCATATTATAATATGGTTAGTTTTTCTTTATGTATTTTATATAATTATTATATTGTTTAAGATATTTTAAATATTGAATATTTATAATAATTTTTAAATAATTTGGATAATAGATATAAAATATTCAAAATAGTTAATAAAAGTTTGAATATTTGATATTCAAAGGATAAAAATATAATTGTTTAAATTATTTTGGATATGAAAAATGCTATTGAGCCCGACTGTTTGCCTGATAAGAGTTATTTGACATCACCTTGTACTTTGAGATTACCAGAGACCAAAGTAAGAAAATCATGAGGAAAAGGAAGGGCATAGGTAGAATCACCTCTGTTGAGACGTCTTCTAGCCATATGGGTGACATGGACATGATTCATGGTTTTGATTTTGCAAACTAGGTTAAAAGTGTTATTACATATAGAGATTGTGGTTATGAAGATGGATGTGGAAGGGTATAAGTTTCATCAAATTCCAAGGTTGATTGAGACTAGGGCTATTTGTTTGATTGTTGTGTTTTTCCTTGAGTGCCAATAGAATATGTGGCAGAGATACTTCCTTGATTAGAGAAGTTCAAAGTATCAGAACACTTATTTTGAATGCCTAGATTTGTTTACTTCACTTAGAAACAATGGAGTTCTTGTTCTTGTGCATTAATGGTGGTGACAACTCATAAGAAGCTTGTCTATATTTCCATTTTTTCTGCCTTTCTTACATTCTTGGTATAGATATTCTTTTCATTATTCTCCGCAGTATAGGATGGGACTTTATACAATTAAATTGATTTTTTCTCAGATTCTTTTTTGCCAATTGTCATGCCTACAAATGAAGAATTAAATGAATGAAATATTGTTATTCTCTTGATATCTTCACTTTATTACTATAACATTTGTTAGTTGATTTGTCTTTATGAAGCCTCTTATTAAGTAATGCTTTTGTTTAGTTGCCAGCTTAAGTGGCAAGTTAACTATAATGCTCGAATATGAGTATCAGATACGATATGGATATGGTACGAGAATATGACTTTTGTTAAAAAAATTAAACTAGCATTTATCAAGTATCCAAATATCTAATACAATATCAAATATATATTTGACACAGATACAATAGATATTATGAAATACCGATGCTTAGCAAGTTAAAGATATTACATTTAAGTATGTAATGGTTGTTGAAGTTTAAGTGACATAATACAAGGAATGTATAAACATTACATTTGCTAGGTGTTTATTTCCATGTGGCCTTTCCTCATGCTTCACATGTGTGTTACGTGTGAGTGGTATTGAAGAGTATGAGAGTGTATGGGAGAAGCATAGATGCATGTTCCAAAAGGCTATCAGGCATGTAGGAGAAGGATAAGGCTTCATTTTTTTTTATTGATAGCCCATCTTCATTCTCTCCCTTAGTTCTCATTTTCTCATTTTCATCTTTTTGGCTCATCTTTCTTCTTTGGAGTAATATCTTCAATTCCTATAACAGTGGGTTTGTATGAAAGTGGGTTTGCTCACCTTTGTGTTCTTTTGACCAAATATATTTTTTTTGGGTGCTATTGTCCCAAAGTTAATAGTAGTGACCAAATTACTACTGATCCTACTGATATAAAAATGACTATAGGCTAATAGTTCATCTATTAAAAATTCTGGCTAGGTGCTTTTACAATTTTTACTTAGGGTGCGATCATGTTTGAACCATACACACTTCGGGTTTAGCATTGGTCTGATGGTGCGCTTGAACTAACTGTGATATTCTTTTTTTGCTTTATTGTTTTATTTCTTGGTCACTAGCTTTTAGGTCATTGCTGGACAAGTTTGTAAAAGACTATTGTTAGATAACACCTCATATAGGCAAATTCTACTAAATCTAATTAAAAAGATCTTAAAGCATTACAATGTGTGTGGAACAACTACCGTGGGTTGAGGTGGTGGAACGACAATCATGGGTCGGGATCTGGACCCCAAGGCCCTAGTTTTCCTTGCAGCCAGTCGTAAGGCAAGAGCTTCGATACTGCTAGGAGGTGCCATATTTTCTACAAATAGGAAACAAATATGTTACAACACTTAGAAAAAATTTGAAAAATACAAGTTTATCAAATATATGTATAACGAGATACCTAATAATAATTTTATTGAGTCGGAGGGCTCATCTAGGACGTCTTTATAATATATAGCCTCGCCCTTATCGGCCTACTCAACTAGGAAGTTGAGGACGTCAGCCTCATCCTTAGATAGCGCAAACATCGGAGTTTCTATTTCTTCCAAACTCCTATCCAACACCGCCTGGGTCCACTTTAAATACATCCTAATTTTTCTGTCCACGATAATGAAAAAAGGTGTTGACTCCGAAGCCTCTTTAACTCGGAAAAAATCCTTCTTGAAGTTCTTAAAGGACTCTTGGTGTGGTTTGAACACTTTTCACCCTACTTGTGTGCGTAAAGTGACCCGCCCCTTTTGAAAACTATTCCCGAAATGTGAAAACGGTGAAGAGGAAGAAGAATGACCTCACCAAGTACAACCATCTAAAAGTTTTACAAATAAGCTTGAAGGTCTTGATAAATCCCTATGTGTTCTGATGTAGTTTAGTTGGAGCTACCCGTAGGTGGTTCAAGACTTCGATCTCAAAGTCAGAGAATGGAAGCCATACTCTGACTCGGGTAAATAACACATCATAAATACAAATGAAGTGGTCACCCTCTGTCCTTGTTGAGTAAACCTTTTCTTGGTCTGACGTGGCCCGAATTATATATTCTCTATTACGAAGTCGATCTTCGATTAGGTCCAAGTATTCTTGTTTGACTTGGGCGTCCTCTGAGCTCTCTACATTTTAAGGAGTTCCTAAGACTTCTCGATCGATCTATTGGTATAGGCTGACATCTCTTAGGAAGATGTGCTTCCTTGGTTCTGAAGGAGCCGTTCTTCGACGTGCCATATCCGTGTTGGTACCATTATCTACAGAGGTCGCATTCATGTTAGAATCAGAAGAAGACTTACTAAGGTTCTCCAACTCTATTATGAGCATGGAGAGCGGATGTGTTAGTCTTTTCCTTGCAAGTTCTCTAGCACGATCCACCCCCCGTAATGCTTCCAGGATATCCATCCTATTTATCAGCCTCAGACCTCTATCAGAATCTTTACCATGAGAAAAATATCTCCATCACGCTTGAGGCGGCAAATTACTAAGGATTTCTATGGAAATACTCTCCTTACCGCTGTTTTGTGACATTTTCCCTCTCATAATGGAAGATTATGGAAGAAAAGTAAAGTGGGAAAAGGAAGTACCTTGATTTTGAAGAAGGAAAATGTGTTGAGATGTTGAAACTGCAAGGAAATGGTAGCTGAAGTCTCATCGAAAAGTTATCAGAAATAGCCTGGGTTCACCGAAAGTGAAAGTAGAAATGGAAGAAAAGTGGAAAGTAAGGGGTTTTCCCCTCACTCCTTTTATAGGTGAGGGAAAACGCCCCTCAACCGCTACCAAAAGAAGGGGCAAAATTGGAAGGTTGCACAAAATTTGAAATAGTAATCATGGCGATACGAATTCTAAATGACAGCTTCCAATATCTTCTGACCACCTGGCATACTATACCTGAGCAAAGTAGTTGAAAAGACAACGCTCAGAATTAAAATGATGCACGACATTATACTAGAGTATATAAACTGGATCACAAAATTACATCATGACATTATAAATCATAATATGAATCTCGATTTGAGATCAAATTACTTTTAGAATTAAATGAGTCCCACGTACAAAATTTGTATAGGGACAACCTACTATAAATCTCAGATGACGTGTAATGACTTTAAGTAGAGTGATCCATTTCAGATCTCGACCTTATTCATTAACACTGGAGCATTCTACCACATATCATACCTCAGCCTTATGGTAAAAAATGTTACGAGATTCAACTTTTATGTTATGACTTGGATCCCTTTATCTTATGCGTGTCGTTTACTCTTGTCGAACTCAGATATCTTGACACTCAGCAGTCACATCTAAGCACCAAGTTGGGGGTAATTGTTTTGGACTGGGTTTTGGGTTAGCAGTTCATGAGCAAACTACACCACTCAAATTGGATTCCGGATATTTATGCATGCTATTAGATAAGTAAATCTACCTATTTATGAGACGTAAATCTCTCACAAGATCCCTTATAGATAAGGACATCAATTATATCCCCCATAAATAGGAAAATTAGTTATAAGAGATAATAATCTCATTGGATTCTTATCCTAATTAACAACATTTAATGTAGATTCAACTATGATTCTTATCATCTAAGACGCTCTTATAAATACCACACAAGGTAGTAAAGTTATGCATCTAATTCCAAACACTACCCACCCTATGCACTGTCTAACTTGAATGTCAGAGTGCCTTTTGCAGGTACCTACCCCTTGCATCACCGTCACAACTATCGCGCATCGGAGGAAACCACTATTGTCAACCTTATGCAGATATTTGTTTGAATCCCATTCAGAACAATTGTGTTATTGCTTTGAATGTTATGGATCAAGATTTTCAGCGATAGAATACCAAAAAATTAGCTGAAGTGATGGTAATTATTGGTTTTTCGGAGGTGAGGAGATCTATAAGATTTTGCCAAAAGCGCTAACGGAGTCTTAGGTGATCTCCAATAAGAATCTTCACCTATCCCTTTTGTGTTGTTATCTTATCTTATTTATTTGAATGTTATGAATCTTTTTCATTCCCTTTTTGGATGCTATTTTATTTGTTTAAATGTTTTGGACTAGGACCCGATGATGGAATAACCATAATTAGTCGAAGTGACAACAAAATTTATGGCTGAAATGAGGGTTATTTATTAGATTTTGTCAGAAGCACTGGCAGGGTCTTAAAGATACCCAATACAAATCTTATTCTAAACATTTATTTAATTTTAATTTAAACATGTGTGTCACTTTGCACTATAAATACCAAACATTTAAAAATTGGCCAATGATAGAAAATTGGGAAAAGATTGAAGTGACGATAAATTATCTCTTCCCAATACTCTTGATGTTGCTTTTATTATATTTAGCCAGAAGCGTTGGTGGGTCTAATTTTCACAATTTAGATAAATAAAATTTTAATTTAAACAAAATATTTGGCCGATGATGGAAAAATTGAGAGAAAATCAAAGTGATGATAAACAAATTCTTCTCAATACTCGTAAGGCTATTTATTTTAGATTTAGCCAGAAGCGCTGACCGAGTCTAAATTTATAATAAAATAAATAAAAATCCCTTCCTAAAAAATAATAAAAATATGAACAATTCACTTATCATCAACTTTGTGATTCTGGTAAATTCAAATTTCAAAAGCCTTTTTTAATTATTTCAAAAATCACATTTTATCTCAAATATTTTAAACTTTACTAGGCTGATTATTTTACAAATTATTTTCTTTAAAAAATATCTTTCTTAATTTACTACTTTCACATAATATGTTGTGGGATTTAAATTTGTTTCATAAAATAATGGCTACTTAGCCACTCATTTTCTATCATAGTCATTTATCATCCTTGATAATATGCGTAACAAAAAGAAAAAAAGATGATCTTACACCTTTTTTAGAGGCGTAGATACTGTGCACACTCCTTTTAAGGGTGTGTGATTGAGAGAGAGAAAGTGATAAAAAAAATAAGTATGATAAATGATATTAGATAAGATGTGAAAAAAAATATATGTATTGTTTGTGATAAGAATATCAGAGTTAATAACAAAATAAGAAATGTCAAAATAAAGATAATAAAAATCTTTGTTGTAAATAAAAAGAACTAACTTAATTAATTTAACAAACATTAGATTAAATAGATAATTATTTTTAGAATAAACAACATATAATACTAACACATTCTTTATCCATAATCAATCCTTGAACTTTAACTCTAAAACGTAGACAATTTATTAAGTATTCCATCAAATCATTCCATTTTCAATAAATAAATTAATTGGCGATGACTCTTTTTATTCTTATATTTATTTATAAGAATTCACCGTTTTGCATTGTGCTGTGCCAAGAGGACATTCCGAGATTCTAATATAATCATAGTTCTGAAAATCAAGGACAGTGTCACATTCTAATATAATCATAGTTCTGAATAGTTAAATCAATTAAACCGAAAATTAATCACTTTACCAGTCCACTTACGATATACAAATCGACCAAGTCAAAAACCAGTAAACCATTACCAAACCGTTAGAACCGGTTGAGCTCTGTTCGCACGAATAAGCGGTCCAAATTTTTTAACTCTTTATGTTCAACTCAGGCCACAAACTAGGCCAAACCACCAAAGTTTATTATTATTATTTTAAAACAACAAATGGAGCGCAAGAGAGAAATTTTACTTTATAACCGAGAGACAATGGCCAATTTATTACTGACACTGCGTTTGGTTGGAGAGAAAATGGGTGGAAAGAAAATGGGTGAAGAGAAAATAAGATGATTTTGACATTTTCTCTGGTTTGGTTGAGCGAAGAAAACATAGAAGAGAGAAAATAAAGCCTGTGGAACCCACGAAAAAATTTTCTCGCCTTTGATGCGAAGAAAACTGGAGAGAATAAAGCAAAAGTTGTAAATTTCTACATATGCCCATATTTTATTCGTTGATTTCTGTTCCACCCTTTCTCTCATATCTGTTATCAAACCTCCTTCATCCAAATGCTCAAGGCCCTTATGCCTGTTGCCATTTACTCCATCGGCGTTGCCTTCAAAAAAAAGTCTTACAAAAACGACACCATGCTCAACATGCTCTCCATCTCCCTTGGCGTCGCCATCGCAGCTTACGGCTAAGCCAAATTCGATACCTGGGGTGTCATCCTCCAACTCGGTGTTGTCGCCTTCGAGGCCACCAGGTTGGTCATGATCCAAATCTTGCTTACCTCCAAAGGGATCTCGTTGAATCCTATTACCTCCTTGTACTACGTTGCACCCTGTTGTTTGCTGTTCTTGTCGGTGCCTTGGATCTTTGTGGAGTACCTTGTGTTGAAGGAGTCTTCCAGTTTCCACTTTGATTTCGTGATCTTTGGGACTAATTCTCTGTGTGCGTTCGCTTTGAAACTTGCGGTGTTTTTGCTGGTGGGAAAGACTTCGGCTTTGACCTTGAATGTGGCTAGGGTGGTCAAAGATTAGTTGTTGATTGCATTTTCTTGGTTGGTTATTAAGGACACTATGACTCCTATCAATTTGTTTGGATACAAGCTTGCGTTCTTGGGTTGCAACTATTGAATAGGACCAAGCGGCAACCAATTTGACAATTGGTCACAAACAACCAGTTTAATTGGAAAGTTTGAACCTTGAAGCTACAAACAGCCACGAACAATAGCTTCAAAAGCATGAGGTGGTGCGGGGTGAGGGTTGGCAGCAAGGGGGAAAAGGTAAGGGGAGAGATAATCGGTCATCTCCTTTTTTTTATTATTTTTAAATGTTTATTATATATTAAGAAAACTAAATAGATAAGTACTAAAAATAATAACATAGATAGGAAGCATAAATTTGGGTAAAGAAATTTATATTTATGCTATTTTTTGAAATAACAGTTTTGTCATTTTCTTTAAAAAAAAAACAAATATACGGTTGCTTTATTTGTTTAAGTAGGACTAAACTATGTGTATGTAAATCTTTTTAGTTTATGATCATGTGCTAACTTCATTTCTAAATTTGTTACAAAAAAATTAATAAATTATTTATATCTAAATTTTTATAATTTAGAAGTTACTAAATTAAGCTTTACAATTAATATTTATTATAAAATTATTTTTTATGTAATTTATAAAAATTGTTTAAAAATTAAATAGTAAGTAAGATATATGTACTTGGGCTTTTTGACCAAAATGCCCTTTCTCAGAAACTTATTTACCAAATTGCCATAGTTTTGAAACTATTTATCCGAATGCCATCGTTTTTGCCATGCTGGATTATTTTATTGTTTAGGGGCCACGTGGGATGTGCCAACACGCCAGACACATCCACGTGGGCTGCGCCAACACGCCTGGCGCATTCCACGTGGATGCGCCAGCCGTGTTGGCGCATCAAGTTACACACCAATTTTATTGTGAAGGTATTTGGAGACTGGGATAAATCTTATGCGGTGTTACCTAGATGGATACTTGCCATGCAAAGAGACATGCCAGGCACAGTGGTGGAGATGCAAACTGTTGATTATGTCGAGCGCAATAGAGTTGACCGTTCAAAACTTGTATTGCATCGCTTATTTTGGACATTCAAACCATGTGTGGTTGGATTCCAATACTGCAAGCCCATTATTCAGATTGATGGCACTCATTTGTATGGTAAATATTGTCATAAACTATTAATTGCAACAACTCAAGATGACGATAGAAAACCTTTGCCAATTGCATTTGCCATTGTTGAAGGAGAAACAAAGGATGCTTGGAGTTGGTTCTTAGCCTTGATTCGCAAACATGTCACACAACAACAAGACTTGTGCTTGATATCTGACTGACATCAAGGCATCATACAGTCAGTGGCGAACCCACAGCTGGGATGGCAGCCACCGCATGCGCATCATGTCTTTTGTATTCGACATATTGCTAGCAACTTTAACAGCGCCTTCCGATCATCCGCCCTAAAAAATATTTGATTAACACAAGTAATAAAACATTTCTTGCATTCCTATGTGTTTAGGGTACTACTTATCATACTACAAGATTTGTTGTTAATATTAATTCATTCAATATTCTACACACAGGGTATGAACCAATGGCATACAAATTTGAGGCTAGGTTGGAAAAGTTGACCGCTACTCCCGAAATGGCACATTGGATTAATTCGATTCCAAAACAACAATGGAGTTTAGCACATGATGGTAGCCACAGGTTTGGTCATATGACGACGAACTTGTCTGAGTGCATGAATGGAGTGTTGAAAGGTGGCAGAAACCTACCAATAACCGCACTGGTTCAGATGACATATTATAAATTAGTAGAGTACTTTGTTAATCGAAAGGATGAGGCAAACAAGAGAGTTGTTGATGGGGCTGATTGGACTGATGATTTCATGAAGAGCTGGAATGTCAACGTGCTCAAGGCAAGCTCTCATCAAGTCCGTCGATTTGATATACATTCTACCAGATTTTTGGTCGAAGAGGCATTCAACCCTATTACACAAAGGGGGGAGTTAAATATTCTAAACCTTGATGAATGCACGTGTGATGTGTGGCTTGTTTCAAGCGTTGCATTTCCCTTGCTCTCATGCAATAGCTGCATGTTCTTCTAGGACACTTGACGTGTTTCGATATGTGCATAGTGTTTACAGAATGCATACTTTGTACAAGGCTTATGAGATTGATTGGGGAGTCATTAAGGATGAACCATGGTGGCCACCAGCTTCGGTGATTACATTAGTACCCGATCGTCAATTGCTTAGATCTAAAGGTCGACCGAAATCAACTCGACTTAGAAATGAGATGGATTGGCGTGAGCCCGGACCGGGACAAAGATGTAAAAAATGTGGTGAATCTGGACATAACTCTCGTAGTTGTCGTGGTGGTGGATCGACTTCCTTGAGGAATGACCAAGACGAGCCATCTACTTGATTAGGACATAATTTCATAATTAGTGTAACATTTGATGACTATCAGTGTGTAATTGAGGCTTGATTATGTTTGTTTGCATTTGATTATGTTTGACGAACCATCTACTTTGTTAATCGACACAAATTTGATTATGTTTGTTTAATATCATTCTTCCTTCTACTGTTATGTTTAATATACTCATGTTTATTATGTATATTCATTTTATAATATGTCTTATTATTTGAAGACTTATCCATTGTTGCTATCTACAGTTGTAGACATGGCATTCCACTTGCGCCCAGGCCTAGAGGACCCTTCAGTACTGGAGTTGCAGGAGTTTCATGTTTCACAGCATATATGACAAGGTCATCCTGATCGTCATCTACGTGTTAGACGTGCTCATAAATTTCGACATATGGACCCAGATGAGCGGATGCTCCCATATCTACATCAGGCTGGTTTCATCGGGGTTGGCCACATGGGATATTGCACCATCGATCACTCATTGATTACAGCGTTGGTTGAGAGATGGCGTCTCGAGACACACACTTTTCATATGCCGACTGGAGAGTGCACCATCACATTAGAGGACGTAGCCATTATCTAAGGACTTCCTATTGACGGCGATGCCGTTACTGGCCGTACATCGTGTGGAGATTAGATGCAACTATGTGAGGACTTGTTAGGTTCGCAGCCGCCTAAGTCACACGTATCAGGTGGACGTATCGATATGTCATAGCTTTGGAGTGCATTTAGTAGACGACTTACTGAGGCCGATGGAGCTGCTTATATGATGCACTGTATACGAGCATACATACTTAGGTTGATCGGGGGATTGCTATTTCCTGACCATTCTGGTAGATACGTGCATATGATGTTCCTTCCACTCTTGGAAGACTTTGAGGCTATTGGGCATTACAGTTGGGGATCTGCAGTCTTGGCGTACTTGTACAGAGAGCTGTGCAAGGCCACAGACCACAGCGTGCACGAGATTGGAGGTGCTTGCATTTTGTTGCAGTATTGGGTTTGGCATAGATTTCCACCCCTGGTCCCTGCACTTGTAGATGATACTGATCCTGTCCTGTTGGCTGCCTATGCTACTGATCGTGGTCACCAACGTCCACTGGGATTTCAGTAAGTTTCTGAAAATATCTTTTGTTTATATTAGTTTGTTATATGCAATACTTGTTTTGACATCATATTACTCTGACATTTAAATAGGTGGCATAAACACAAGGTGTTGAATGAAACCCCAATGGGGGTGCTTTCGTACTATCGCCGATTCTTTGATCAGTTGAAGAGTGATGAGGTCAATATTTTTTTACATTGATTTATGCATATTATTTTCACTTGCTTTCTAATGTTTTGAACACATCATTTTGCAGATAACATGGCAACCTTATACGGATGAGATTGTGGCTTCACTACCAAATTTTTGTGTCCCTGACAGAGACATTATATTGGCAGTGGTTCCGCTCATCTTTTTTCATATTGTTGAGTGGCACCAGCCAGATAGGGTGATGCGTCAGTTTGGTCTGGATCAACCAATACCGCGGAGACCACACCAACCTGATGAGTTGCACTCGATTACTTTAGCCGGCCGACATGACGGGGATTGACGAGTTGCACACCTACAACACATAACCATCTGGGACAGTCGGAGGGAAAGATGTGTTACTGGACGGCCAGTGGGAGCTTCCCTCACCGCGCATTCTGAGTACATGCACTGGTACAGAAGAATTACTAGACGTTGGATTTCTCGAACTGGTGCTTCTATTGGATCCGTGGTTAGTTTTTTACTAATATGGAATACTATTTGCTAAATGTATTTTATATTGATCATGACAAATTGAGATCTGTGTGTTAGGCTGATATTGCGGAGAACGTCCATGCTTCGGCTAGGAACCCTAGTTCAGGCTTTAGTATGGCTAGCCTTCTATAGTCCATGGAGGACATATTAGCTTCAGTGAGGGAGCATGATCGCATTACCTTATCTCAGCTTTGTCCAGCTCCTCCTGCAGATGACATCCCAGGACCATCCGATATATTCGATGAGCAGAGACCGCGCCGTAGAAGGAGAGGGTTAGCGAGTACTCGATCTCGATTACGACCTTCAGAGGACTCTGATTCTTCGGGTGTGCCTAGGACTCAGCCCCCGTCCAGTTCTACTGCTACTTATCCACCATCTCAGCCACCACCTCTATCTTGCCCACTATATCCAGGTTATCCACCATCTACAAAGATACCCACCACCCGCTTACACTTATCACCATATCCTTTGACTTTTACCCTGACACCGTCTTTTCCATATCCACCATATATGGGTTACCCACCATATCCTCCTCACCTCTCACAGTCAGGACCTTCTTCTGATCCCCCTCACAGACCACCACATTCTGGTCCTGGTCCTTCTCATTGATGTAGTCATTGTACTTCATGTATGGATTTCTTATTCTTTTATTACATTTTCTTAGACTGGGATGACTGTATGTATATGTATAAATGCACTTTATAATATATATATATATATATATATATATATATATATATATATATATATATATATATATATATAGAAATGTCTCATTATACGATGATATACTTTTGAGAATGTCTAATTTTTAGGGGATATTCTGTCGAATTTTTCATAGAATCAGAAAGATTGAATTATTAAGGTTAATTGAATTTGTTAGGTTCTATAGGATTATATTTTTGCCAATGAACCGGTCATGACGTTAAGAGTGTGATCAACTTCGATTTTTAAAATCAATCCAAATTGTACAAATTGATTGATTGTAATACGCTAACAGTGCTAATGATTGCTCATAATTAGATTTAATTTGCAATGTTTAGTTTCATTATTTCATTGAAACAATTTTGTAAACCTAGACTTGACCTTTCATTTAATTGGGTAAAGACTTTACATAATTAATAATAGAGGCATGTGTATCAGTTTTGATGGTAAAACAGTTTATTTTTCATATCCACTAGGCTCATATGATCAAATGACAACACTACACAACATTTTTAGCATGAAAAGATGCAATTTTTAGTAGACACGGTCGTGTGATACTGATATGTTAAACATTGACACTAGCCACGTGGGATGCGCCAATGAGGCTGGCGTATCCACATGGGATGGGCCAATGAGGCTGATGTATCCACGTGGGATGCGCCAATGAGGCTGGCGTATCCACATGGGATACACAAGTGGCCCAGTAATTAATAAAATAGTCCAGTATGACAAAAACAATGGCATTTTGATAAATAATTTCAAAAAAATGATAATTTGTTTAATAAATTTGGTACTAATGACACATTGATAGATTCCCCTATGTACTTGTATATCATTACCACAAGGATACATATGTCTTTTAACAAAATTATAATTTTTTCTTTTTAATCTTTTTACAAAACTCTCGTTTTCTTTCTATTTATTTTCTCTTCATCTTTCTATTTATTTTCTCTTCATCCAAACATGCAAAGAGAAAATGTACTTTTCTATTCATTTTCTTTCTTCCCATTTTCTTTCCTCATCCAAACAAAGGCTGAAAGTCCACAAAAGCAAGCAGCTCTGGCCTTTTTATAGCTACGGTATGAGAAGGTCCTTCCGCATACCTACAATGTGGGACTTCTATTTTTATATTTAATGTGTGATTTGAGTGCTTTACCCACTAAGCGATGTGGGCCTCTACGGTAGTAATTGAAAGGCCATTCTTGTTATGAGACGAGCTGCTACTACTAGAGGTATTTCATCTCAATAAGTTACAGTTTTGCTCATGGCTTGATTACTATTATTGACCATGTTTTTGGACTTATTTTAAAATATTTTAAAATAAAGTTAATAAATATTCTCTTATTATACTTGAAGTTGAAAAGCTTATAATTTTTATATTATGCAACAATAGTATATACACACATATATAAATATTATATATTTATTTATTTATTTTAGTTTGATTTCAGTTTAACCATAATTGAATTATTAAATCTTAAATTAGTCCTTTGACCAATTCAATCACCGATCTTATTTTCAGAACTTTGAATATAACAACGAATTCTTGTTTTGTCTAGTAATTTTTTAAGGCTGATAAATTAAAATTTTATTTTTCTTGATTAATATAACAGTCACAATTTTTTTTAAATAATAAGCTCAAAAAATACACTTGGAATAAGTTGCTCGTTGATAAGTTATCTGCAATTCCACTACAAATTGTTTATGAGTTTAATGATTTGCTTTTAACTTTTGAATGAGGAGAGGCTCCCTTAACTTTAAAAAAATCAATAAATGCACTTATGTTTATAATACATTTAAAAAAAAATAACGATTCAGTGTTAAAGAGTATCCCATAATTTAATAGGTTATTTGACTTACAAATATTATTTTCACATTAGCATTAGCACGTAATTTATATTTTAAATAGTAACTTTAATATATTAATAATTTAATATGTATTAAAATAAAAAATAATTTAATATGTATATATATTCTAAAGATTATATAATTTTGATTATTAATTATCAATAAAATAATGTTTACAACTTCATTTATTAAAGGGAAAACTTATGTATAATATATATAGGCTAACGAAACGAAACGAAACCCTAACACAATAACGACTTTTAATTAATGTAAAGAGTTATATTTTATTTTATTTGGAATTTGCAGTTAATAATTAAAATTTAAATTTATTTAAAATAATAAATATATGCATATTAAAATATTATAATGTATAATAAATGAATATTGTAATTTTATGTCTGGAATTAAGATTCAAATTCTCTCTTGTTAACTAAAAAATTCAAATTATCTCTTTTCATTAAGAGCATGTTTTTTTTTTTTTTTTTTTTGCATTAAGCTTTTGCATGTTGCATGCAATGTGTTTGAATATTTTGCTTTCCAAAATCAACAGATTTTTTGGAGAAAAAACTATTGGAGGAGAAGCAAAAATTTAAGCATTTTGTAAAAAAATTGTTAGAATTATTCTCTATTTTGATATATAAATATCATTTTATTCTTAAATAAATAATTTTTTTAATCAATTAAATAAATTTTTTAATTATTTTATATCTATTTTGATAAATTAATATATAAAAATAATTCTTTTTATATCATTCAAATTAAACAGATTAGCTTAAAATTATTTTTTAACTAATATATTTAAATATAAAACTATTTTTCTTATAATCAATTATAACAAAAAAAACTTTATACAAAAATTAATTATTAAAAAATTTAATTTTTATAATCATTCTAAATACGCACTAAGTGAAATTAACTATTTTTTCTCCTTATTAAAGTCACCTTTATTTATGATCCATCGTGAGTTTTGGGCCTTTTAAGGGTTAAACCCACTAACAGCAAAAATATGATTCACGACATTTAACAAAAGGGTCATTTAGAGGAGGCTACTAGCCTAAGATCTTTTTTAGAGTACAAATTTTCTTGAACACTTCTAACTATCAAAGAAATTTTCATTATAAATAACAAATAATAATAAGGATAAGAATCTTTTTTATTTATAGTAAAACCTAACACATTATCTTGACTTAAGTGTTAAAGTATCATTACAGGTATCTAATTTTACATTTTTAAAACCTCCAAGTTTAAAGAATACGTAACAAGAAAGTAGTTCTGGCCAAGCTGAGGGATAAAATAATTTATTCTCTCTTCATTAATTTCAGTGAGTTTGAATTATTAGATTAAAGTAAAATTAATAGTCAAATATTAATGTAAGAGACACTCTTATACCAGTATCAATTGATATGACTCATTATAATAATTATTCACTTATACTTTACTTTATAAATACTTATGCACTTAAAAAAAAAACTAAATCTAACAAATTTGAGTAGTAATTTATGTGTGAAGACTTAATAATTGTTTTATCTAAGTCGATTGATGATCCCATTCCCAGGTGGAGGAAGATGAGGGGTTTGATGGACCATGAGCCTATCCTAGCCCTGTTTATCGCCCACCCTAGAATGTCTAGTTAATTATCATTGGAAATGAAAAACAATTCCTTAAGTTTTTCCTTTCCTTTTATCATTAGGTCATTATTTCTAATTTTTTCTAAAGTAGAGATAGAGTGCACTATCCTATTTGCCTAGACGATGATGTTTTGGCAAGCTTATGCGTAAAAGGAAACGCAAGTATCAAACAGAGAACTCAGTGTCTCAATGAAAATGTTTTCTATAGTCAAACTGTCAGTTTCTGGCTAATAAAGTTGCTAAATGGCTAAAGAAATAGCTAAACAAGTAAAATAACAACCGTAGATGACAGATGTGGATAGAAAAATCCAGTTATAATTGGTTTAGTAATATCTGGACCGGTCATTGAATTAATAAAGAGGTTAATTTATGATTCAATTGTTTAATTGTAGTTGAATTGGAACACAATTTTATATATAAAAATAACTTATAGACATAAATTTAATATTTAAAATATTATTTTACTAATATGAATAATGTTAGTTAATAATATTATGACAATGAAATGTTAATATATAAATAAAAAGAAAGTAAAAATTTTAAAAAATTCTTTATAATATTTAACAGAAAAAAATGTAAATTATCATAGTATTTTAAATATGTTTTGCATTATGTAAAAATGCTTATATACATTTTACATTATATAAATATATTAAATATATTATGTATTTGAAGAAATGATGTAATATATTTACATAAGATATGCATATAAACTATAGAAAACATGTCAAAGTGGTTGTGTGCTCGACCCTATAATGGAACCTAAGTTCGGCCTCGCAGTGTGGAACTTTATATATATATATATATATATATATATATATATATATATATATATATATATATATATATATATATATATTGAAGATATGCTTAAATCAGTTTATCAATTGAGTCGTGGCTAGTTCGAACAGTTTAAAAACATTATTATAGAGTGTAGAAAATTGTGATTATCTTTATTAGAATAATTAGATTTAATTTCATCTCAAAAGCTTGTTACTTATTCAGACATTTACGTATGACTCAAGATTATATCATATTAGAATGATTAAGTTTAACTTTACTTTAAAAACTAGTTAAAAAAAAATTGTCTAAATCATTTTAAAAAGTACTTTACCCATATATGGGACTTGACAACCTTTATATAATTTAATGATTGAACTCTAGCAAAATGCTTCTTATACAAGAGGAAGCCAATTCTCTTTTTTACTTTGGAAGCCTTGCAATTTGCAAATGAAAATAATAACTAGGTAAAACATCTTTATTTTCTTGATTTTTTTTTTTTGCTTAAAGCAATTTTAATGCACAAATTTTAAATTTCTGCAACATGAATAGTGGAAAAAGAATAATACAAGATATTATCAATTTTACTTGTAAACGGTAGAAAATACAAAATACTTTGTTGATGAATATTCAACAAAAATAATAATCACTTGTATGGTAGTTGGTAGATGACTTTATTATTATTAGTTTTACTTTTAATAATTTTTTTTAAAGATAAGATTCCTTTAAACTGAACTTTTATGTAAAGTAAGTAATAAATGTATATTTACTTTTAATTATTTAATAAGTTAAAATTATGATACATTTTAAATGAAATAAAAAATAAATATACTCGTATTTATTTACTTTACACACAAGTTCATTTTAGAGGATTTTTTCTGTATTTTTAAATGTTCAAAAGGTCCAAAGAGGATAAAAGTGTGTGTTTTTCAATATGAGGAAAGTAAATATAAAATTTTAAATCTAGTGCACTGAAAATAATTTTGAAGATATAAGTTAAAGAAACTAAAGTATAATTTACCCTAAAAACTATATTAATTATATGAGATATTCATTAGATTGCCAGGATCAATTGGAGATTGTCATTGACATGCCTAACATAATTGTGGATGATCACATCTGATGTTTATTCAGTCGATCTGGGTTATATAAATTATAAACCTAGGAAGAGAATCACAATGGCAATTTGTTCTATCAATAGGTTAACTTCTCAATAGGTCAAAATAAACTTTCAGAGAAAGAAGACAAGAAAAAGGCTAGCTGCTATAAGGAACAAGGACATTATTAACTTCGTCAAAGCGAGTCCTGTCTAATTAACTCGATTCATTACAGTTACCATATTCTTGCAATAACATAACATAGTTTAGGTGTAGAAACTATAAGTGGAGGCATCAGTAATTATATTCCTCAAGCCACCAACCGTGGATGCCAACATAATGCACACTCCAATGTATATTGCAGTCTGAAAAACACATAAATTGAGGGTCAATGCCAACAGGAAAACAACTCTGAACTGTGATAAGAAGTTTCTGTATTCTTTGTATTTTAGACTGTTCAATTGATGCATTTCAAAAGAAAAGTAAATTATTGATCATTACCCAATTGATGAACCAGTTGATGCTGAATCTCTTTGGCTTCTTGATTATCAGCCACATTATACTAGGAAGCTGAAACAATTGACGCACCGGATTATTGATCTTCTAGGTTTTGAATTAATTCTTGTAAATCTGGTAATTTAATATAAGCATGAAAAAATTGAGAGGGTAAGAGAGAGCCTTACAAAATATGAAGTGGGAGCAAAACCAAATCCACCAAAGAACCCAAGAAGATCGCCAAAGAAAGGGAATGTCACCCCAATTAATAATGTAAAAGCTGCAACATTTTAAAGCTTTGGTGACTTCAAATTTTTTTATGGAAATAACAATTATCCTACCCCTTGCTTTGCTCTTTACAACTACGAAAAATAAAATGTTCTACAATGACAGCATGGATGGTTTTGGACATCTCACCTACATAAGATGATCTAGCAACAAGTTTGAGTGCTAGTCCAGGAGGGAAGTTCAATCTTCTTATCATCATCCTCTCAATCAAGTCAAAAACAGGCATAGCATAAACCTGGAATCCATATTTTCCCCATTAATCAAGTCAGAAACAGACATCAAGGATCGATGAAAATGTTATTTTCATAAGTTATTTAATGAGGGGCATGAGACATTAGGGAACTCGAGCATTCTAAACACTAGAGAGGAGGATCAAAACAAAATCTTTTATCGTAGAATTCAGGAGTTTGAGGTAAAAGAAGCATCGAAAAGGATAGATAATGGAAAAGTGGTCGAACCGGATAATATACCTATTAATGTATGTAAGTTCCTAGGAGAGAAATATATAAGCTAGCTCACAAAGTTATTTAACGAGATAATGAGGTCTAAGAAAATGCTAAATGAATGGAGGAGAAATACTTTAATCCCTATTTATAAGAATAAGGAAGATATACAAAACTGTGCCAATTACAGATGGATTAAGCTCATGAGTCATACCATGAAGTTATGAGAAAGAGTATTTGAATGGAGATTAAGACAAGAAACTCATATTTCAGATAATCAATTTAGTTTTATGGCTGAGAGGTCAACCATGGAAGTAATATATCTTCTACGAAGATTGATGGATAAGTATCAGGGAAAGCAAAAAGACCTACATATGGTTTTCATTGATCTGTAAAAAAATCTACGATAGGATATCGAGAGAGATCTTGTGGAAGGCTTTGGAGAAGAAAGAAGTTTGTATCGCTTATATTCGAGCAATCCAAGATATGTATGATGGAGCTAATTAAAACTAGTGTGAGAACACAGGGTGGGGTCACAGAAGATTTTCTTATAACTATAGGACTGCACTAATGGTCAACTTTGAGTCCATATCCTTTTACCTTGGTCTTGGATGTGTTTACTGCGCATATTCAAGAGTTGGTGCCACAATGCATGTTATTTGCAAATGATATAGTCTTAGTTGGAGAGTCGAGAGAGAAAATAAATAGGAAGCTAGGGTTATGGAAACGAGCTTTAGAAGAAAATGACTTCCTTCTAAGCAGGAGTAAGACGGAGTATATGAAATGTAAGTTCAGTAAGAAGCGTGCTAATACTAGCTTAGCAGTGAAAATTAAAGACCATACCATACCACAAGTTACACAGTTTAGGTATCTTGGATCTATCGTACAAAATGACAGAGAGATAAAGAGAGATGTAAACTATAGGATTGAAGCTGGATAGATGAAATGGAGGAGTGTTTCAAGAATTATTTGTGATAGAAAAGTATTTTTCCAGCGTAAGGGTAAATTTTACCTCATAACTATAAGACCTGCAATGTTGTATGGTACAATGTTGGGCAGTAAAAAGCCAGCTAGAGCATAAGATCAGTGTCGCTGAGATGAAGATGTTGCGCTGGATGTGTGGCCATACAAGACAAGATAAGATTAAGAATGAATGTATTAGAGAAAAAGTAGGGGTAGCACCTATAGTGAAAAAGATGAGAGAATCTCGCCTTAGGTAATTTGGACATATAAGGAGAAGACCCTTAGAAGCCCCTATAAGAAGAGTAGATCAGGTGAAGGATAGTCCAATAGTTAGAAGTAGAGGGAGACCAAGAAAGACTATAGGTGAAACAATTAAAAAAGATTTAGATTTGAATGACATTTCTGAAGACTTGGTTTATAATAGAGTACAATGATATCGTTTGATCCATGTAGCCTACCTCACCTAGTGGGAAAAGACTTAGTTGTTGTTGTTGTTGAATCAAGTCAAAAACATGAATAGCTTAATTTGAGGGTAGCATCTCTTTTCTTGTGACGTAGAAGCATGGATGCTTTAAAATGTCTGTTGTTCCAGTGTCGGATACATATCCGATATCATACTAGATACTCAGATACTTGATAAATGTTATTTTGTATTGTATTTACATTGACTAAGCTAAAAAAAAAATGTTTCTCCACTTTTTTCATCAATTATGGATTGCCCAACTATTGTGTTTTATTTAATAGGTTTACTGATGTTTATATATATTTTTGATATTTTTAAGAGATGATATATATAATTTTGATATATATGTTTTGTCGTATCCACCATACCTATATCTTAATTCTTTAACAAAAATCATATCCTCATATTGTATCGATGTCCTATCCAATATTCGTACCTGTATTCGTGCATCATAGTTTTGTGGTCATACCTGGAAACTACCAACAACGTGAATGAATACCATCAAGTTAGCTGACGCAATGAGCCATGCTGGTTTTTCAAGTGACAAAAGCACATTATCTTGAACATCTCTCCCAAAGGCCCAGTATCCTATAAATGAAACTGGGAAATAGCATATAGCATTGATGAAATAGGCACCCATAACACCTTTCCACATTGGTACCTTTGAGGGTTTCTCAGGGGTTGATGGAATTGTAGCCTGAATTTCAAGGGCCACTGCTTGGCCAGCAAATGCAGATGAAATGTCACCTAATGCATTGAAGGCTCGGAACATTAAGTCAGTTGTGCTGGTTTTCTTGTAGGCATAGCTAACATTGTCAATCCGACCTCTAGCCAAGCAAGCCACCCAGGATATAGTTGAATAGCTGCAATCAAAACACCATGAGAGTAAGGTAGTGTTTTTGAACTAATATATCACTTTACCTTTCCTTTTATCTCATCATGTTCTTGTTTGCAATTATTCCAAAATGGTAATGAAAAGAACAGATGATCTGTGGTATGTCAGGGAAGTGGTGGCTCATTGATCAGGCCTTTCATAGTATAATTTGAAACTATAAATAATATCAATATAATTTTGAAATATATAATATCAGTTGCCTGATCAACAATGCTAGGAAAAATTCTTATATATACATTGAGAATAATATTTTTAATAGTTTTATAACTGTTCAAATTTAATTTAATGATATTTTATTTTCAATCCAACAACTTATATGATTATGCCGTGTCATGTGTCACTTTTTACAATAGTGGTGTAATATTCTTTGAATATACAAAAATTTCTCTTATGCAAGTCTTGATAAGACATAATAATATCGTTTGATTCATATAATTGACTCCACTTAGTGAAAAGATACTTTGTTATTGTTGTTATTGCAGGCTTTGTAGATTGTGTGAATTCCAATTTAGATAGGAGCAACTGGATTCACAAAAAACAATGAGCATCATATGATTATCTACAATTTTACTTAGTTAATTCAACCCATGTTCAAGCAAATATCTTTTCCAAAAGTAGGATATTGTCTACCGACAGCCGAGTTTTAAAGGCCATATGCCTCTGCTTCTTCACAAACATAACCAAAAGGGTAAATTAATTGATATCTTTCAACCTAAATTTAGCCTTTCTATCAAATTCTGAATTTCTGGGACAGGCCTTTATGCTTTTCTCATGGATAAATTATTTTCGCAAGCATCCAAATTATATATTTCCCTGAGATCTACTTTTTATGGATAATAAAATGTCAGACTAGCTCAGCAAGCACTCAGAACTGATAAATAATATTAATCAAGTTCAAAAGCTAGTGTTCAAGAAAAGTCTAGACATGTGGGGATTAAAGAAGTACCTCAATGACATCACAGCTGCAGCTAAAGAAACACCGGCAACAGAATTGATATTGGGAAGCTGAGACAGAAAGAAATGGATGGCACCAAAAATGAGAATCCAGTAGGACTGCTTGAGTTGTGTGCAATTGGTGCATGCAATCTCCATGAACTTCTTTAGGCACTTCCCTCCAGTGACCATGTAGACAATATCACACCCAACCTGGACAATTAGTTGCTGGGGCAGCACAATCCATGGTCCAAGTTTTGGTCCAAAAGCATGTCTACCAAGATCAATATAACGATCAAAACGGGTTCCCGGAACACACTCATGGAGTTGGATCATTTGCCACATTGTGTTCAAGGTCAGGCACCAAGATAACAACAACATCAAGGTCCCTGGACCCCTGAAAAGAAGAGGAAACAAATAGGGTTAACTTTTAGCTACATATTGGTCAAGTTGTCAATTTTCGTGGTGTGTTTAAAGCCATAGTCTTGCAGTTTTACCATCCTAGATATGCCATGGCATAGGGCAGGCTGAGAACACCTGCACCTATCATGGCTGTCACAGTGTGAAAAGTTGAGTACCACCATTTGGCCCTCCGAGAGGGGTCATTGTCCACCCATTTTTGGTCTGATTGAACTTCCTGCAAGTTTAGAAGATCCAACAAGAATAAGAAATGTAACGTAAGAGGAAAAGACATAACAGGCTAAGAATTTATAGATATAGACTAGTAGAGACTACATTGAAATTGTTACCTTAGAAGGGGTAGAAGAAGCTGAGACCATTTTGGCTAACTAACAAAGCAGAGCATAGAAAGAGGAACCCCTTGGATTTTGGGAGTTAGAGTGAAGTGCATCATTTACATGTGGCGGTTGATGTACTTGTAATATAATGAACTCATCTGTACCCTACCTTATAGTGCTTACTTGCCACCGGTGCACTTGTTTTTGCTGCTCAGTAGGGGCCTGACTAACAAGGCAGGTGAGTTGAAAGAACAAGTTTGAGTGGCACAGCAAATCCCTCTAGAGATATATGGCAACATGAGGTAACCCACTAACACCCAAGCGTGCAATTAAGGAGTCATCTAAGGATATTTTTTTTTAATCACTCTCTGCTAATATTTTCCTCTTTACCTAGTTCAAACTTGTAGAATAATATTTTTCTTTATGAATTTTTTTTTGCTGAAAGATGACTTAGAGAATCCTTTTTTATGAAGGAACATCACTTCATTTGATCATTTTAATTTATTGTAATATTAGCGAGTACCATAGGAACTTCCCACTTTTTAGTGGGGTAAGTGAACTGATCTGAGGAATCATATTATTACATTATGTGTAATGTAACGGATGATCAATTAGAAATGTGAATTTTCCCATTGAAGCTATGGATCCCTTTCTAAATAATTTGTTTAATTTTTAGGAATTGACCAATGATGGAAACGTTTTGCTAGTGAGTGAAAGGGATCTAACCTTCAATCATTACACTTCTTAACTGTGGCCTTGCAAAGAAGCCATTTATTTCTACATTAATGATTAAAGTTTATGGCAGATTTTTTTATGGAAATAGTGTAGTTTGAAAATTAATTTTTTTAAATTAGTATAAGTTAAAAGTTAATTTTTAAAATGATTAAAGTAAATAATAAAATATAATAAGTCATATTTAACAAATACGATTAACATTTAAATTATTTTTTAACATATTTTAACCGTACGTTACACGGATAAAAATCCTAATTTTGATATGCTCGACTCTTTTTATTAGAAGATTTATGGTTATATATGTGGGGAGAAATGATAGTAAGGATAGTTTTTTCGTTAAAAAATATAATGACACATCCTTTAAATATGAGACTAATATGCTCAAGTATAGAGCAATACGGGTAGAATTTTCCTACAAGTCTTGTTGATGGGACTCAAACTTTTGTCCTCTTAAGAGAGTAGTCTACTTATTATTGCGTCTAACCCCTTGTGGATATAAGATAGGGTGCTTATAGGTTAAATTGGGTTAAATTTAATCTGATATAATGTTTTAATTGTACCACATTTTTAAATTTAGATTTGATTTGATTGTGGTTCAATTAATGATTAAGTTAGGATTCAGTCAACTAAATATTTAGATAAAATGTATGAATTTAAAAATTATGTATAATTAAGTCATAAAATTTAAAAATTATGAAATAAAAATTATAAGATATTTTATAAAATATATCTTGAAACAAATTATCAATACAAAAAAATATTAATTTAAATAAAAAAGTCTTGCAAATTATTATTAATTTTTATAAAATTATAAATTTTAATATATTATATAAATGTGAGATTAAATCAACTCAAAATGTGATTTAAACTTGACCTGAAAAATATATCAAGCCTGATTATAAAAATCCAATATAACTAAATTAATCTTACACCGGGGCCATGAGCACCCTAGTATAAGATAAGTTATTTTAAGATTATTGTTGAAGAGATCAGTGGCATGCTTGAGTCTTATAGGGGCACGTAGATTGGTCTATCATGGTGACTACAATTTTTTCTTAAAAGAGGCTATTCAATTAGACTTTGAGAGTCAAAATTTTGTCCGAAAAGAAATGACCAAGACTCTAATTGAAGAGAACGGGAATCCCCGCACGTGCAAATGTAAAGTCTTATTCACATTGCTTGATATATTTGATTACTAATTGAAAGATTATGACTTTGTTATGGAATGGAATGAGATCCTTTAAATATTTTCATATTCATGTTAGGATATTAAAAAGTGTATATTTTATATACTATAAATTGAATTAATATATTAAAATTTAATACTTTACTTTTACAAAATACAATAAATCCAATAGTCATTTACGGACTTTAGAGAAGCCAAACGTGTTGCTTCCAAGCTTGAGTGGTCGTCTTCAAATTTATAGTAGGTCAAATTTAGATATTTTGGCTAATAAAACATTACATGAGATATCTACTGTGATCTTTTTTTTCTTTTTTCTGGTAAATGATATCTACAATGATCTTTGATATCACATAAAAAAAAAGATCTTTAATATCATGCATCTAATGTTATGAGTTGTATTCCTATCCAATCCATTTTTTTAAATTTGTAAATCAATTTTTCAAAGCAGAAAAAAAAAATCATGGACACACGAGTAAAATCTTGCTATTTTATTTTCAATGCCTTTGTGGAGTAATTGCAACCGACGTTTAGATTTTTACCATTTTGAGTTGTTTTCTTATTTATTAAAACAATTATTTAATTTTTTTTCAAATGATTTAAATTTTGTCATGTTAGTCAGCATCTCAGCTAACTTTTGGGTTTGAATAAAGAAATTAATATTGCATGAAATAAATTCGCAAAGATCCCAAAAACAAATACACATAAAATAAAATCAACAAATTAATAAATTACTTGAATTTCAACTGGTATACAAACTATCAAGCGCAAGAAAGATATATATAGTTTAATAATGATCCTATTATCATCCAATAATATATAGTAAGCCTAATATATATGACTTCAATTACGAGCAATACTACCAAGTTATTCCGTGGTCTCATTAATAATTATTTATTACTCCTTTCCATTTATAATAATAATAATAATAATAATAATAATAATAATAATAATAATAATAATAAAATAAAAGTTGTAACAGTAATAGTCATAATACTATAACACCAAGGAAAATGATGTTCTTACATCATTTTTCCTCCACATCCTTTTTCGCACTCATTTTGAACGAGTGTGATTAAGTAAGAAAAAATGATAAGAAAAAATAAATATGATAAATAATATTTAAAAAAATATGAAAAGAGGTATATACATTATTTGTGATAAGAATATCATAGTTATAACACCAAGTAGTTTGTGTGTTTTCTAATCCAATATGTAACTTTCACCATTGCCAAACAATAACCACATAGATGATATTATGAATGAATCAATTTCAACTCTTAAAGTTAGATGATTTTGATTAATCTCTAATCAAAGAGAGGACAAGATGGCCGACAAAAAAAAAAAGAACAAGATCTATGAAAGGAGTTGTTTTGGACCGGGTTATAGAACTGGAGTAACCCGACCCGCCAAATTGGCACTTAGACATACAGTGCGTATGAAACGGCCAATATGTCATGCATAACGACAGGAACAAATTATGAACATATCTTATATAAACAGGAAAATAAGGATGAAAGAATAGCAGTTTCTACGACCCTGTCTCCACGATCCTATCTCCCACAATTGTGTCTTCACAATCTTAGGTAACAGCATTCAATACATACTGAATACTCAGACACCCTACACTCAAAAAACGCTCATATAAATATAGTAAGCAAGGAAGAAAAAAGTATGAGCTAATTCCCAATATAAACTACCATCCTTGCGCATCTACTGACTTGAGTGTCAGAGTTCCTTTTGCAGGTACCCACCTTGTCGTTTGTTAATGTTATGGCTGCGCTATAGAGGAGCTCATCGTTTCATACCTTCTCAAGTAACCCTCAGAACCCAGTTCTGAACATTAGCACTGTTTATGGGAAAGATAAATTTCTACTCCCAACACAACCATCAATGTTTCCCATATATTCGTCAATATGGTTAATACAAGGAGGAGGGAAGCCTCAACCAACACAAAACGCGCTTCTGCTGCGCTCGACTCTCTATATGCAAACCACCGTCCAACATCTGTTTATGTTGCTGATGAGCCAGCCTTGAGACCAATCGCAGCCCAACCAAAACCCAGACAGGCAGGAGACTTCTTTCACGGGAGCGAATCTCCCCCCTCCTCCATAGAGAGTTTCGGAGAGGCAGTGCCTAGGTATGTTAGATAGTGGTCAGTCGCACTGCAGTACCGGGGAAATCAAATGGAAAGCTAGACTTACGAAGAAAACTATTGCCACGCCGAAGCAACTTGGGCAATAAACACCAACTTTGAGGGCTTCGCAGGCGGCAGCGAGTCAGGAAAAGCCAAAAAGAGGGCCCTCTGAGGGGTGATGAGTGTGGCCTCCCTTATAGAATCCAAATCGAGAAGTGGGTCAAGAAAAACCCTTCTGATCTCGTTTTCTGATGAGGATTATGGAAACACCATCCCAAATCACGATGACCACATGGTCATCACCAAAATAATTACAAATGCCAAAGTTCGAAGAATGCCAGTGGATCAAGGAAACTCGACCGACATAATGTTCCTAGAATTATTCAATAAGTTAGGACTATCAAAGGAATAGCTCATCTCATACATCAACAAATTGATTGGGTTCATAGGGGACAAGATCACACTAATCAGATATATCAAGACTCACCTTACTTTGAGGAGAGACTTCCTCTTTAAAATTATCAAAGTCAAGTTTCTGGTGGTTGATTGCCTTTCTGCATATAATGTTATTCTGGGTTGTCCCTCACTCAACGCCTTTAAGGCCATGATTTTCACACCCCACATGGCCATGAAGTTTTTAGACCATTAGGGCAGAGTCGTAACAAATAAAGGAGATCAAGTCATGGCAAGAAAGTACTACAACAAAAGCCTAAAGATTGCTAAAAGACCCCAGACTGCAGATCGATGCAGTGATTCAACTCTGGTCACTAGGACTCCATCGAAATCCTTTTGACCGAGTTGGACGTGGGTGAAGAGATCCGTGATACATGTCTCTAACCTGACAAAGAGCTTCATCCCCTTCAACTCAGTGCCAAATCCGACTAGGTAACCAAGATTGGGGAGGCAACTCAATCAAGAAGAGAAAGCCCAGTTATTTGAGGTCTTGCTGAAAAAGAAAGACTTGTTTTCTTGGACTATAGCAAACATGTCGAGCCTAGACCCAGACTTCATCTACCATCGACTTTCTATTATGAAGACTGCGAAGCTAGTGGCTCAACCAAAAAGGAAGATGGGACCTAAAAGGCAAGAAGTGATCCAAAAGCAAGTAAAGGAGCTCCTAGACACTAAGTTCATCAGAAAAGTCTCCTACACTACGTGGCTCTCAAACGTGGTCCTAATAAAGAAGACCAGTGGGAAATGGTGTATGTGTGTTGATTACATAGACTTGAATAAGGAGTGTCCAAAAGACCCTTACCCATTTCCTAACATTGATAAGCTGGTAGACAACTCATTCGATTTTAGGCGACTTTCATTCATGGATGCTGATGATCACATATTTGATACATTAATAAGCCTTCATTTTTAGTCATTTACACTCTCTATGTACTTAATTGATTGAGTTTTATTATGTTTTGTAAGTTTGGACTCAAATTGGACTTAATTGAATTTTTTAGCGTAATTTATGTCTTACGTTGTTTCTGTATTTGGGCTATATCTTGGGATGTAGGTAGTCAAATGAGGTGAATCTGATGAAATTTTAAAAATAAGAGAGAGCTCTATAACTTTCATGAAGACCTCAAAGGCCCAATCACACGAATAGATAACTCAAATTAGGGTTGAAGCAAGAACTAGAGTACTATTCCTGACAACTTGACCTATGTGTACTGTTCATCACAGTTTTCAGGCTAGAGGTTGTCAAATGGGCTGAAATTTGGATGCTGAATAGTTAAGACCCATATCTATACTTTCATGTTGAACACTTTTCCAGAATCGAACTCCTTGAAGGTGATATTGGGCTTAGAAGTTAGAATAGAGGAGCTGTGACTGGGCCTGAGCAGTGTGCAGTGATTTGAACGTATATGGAGTTATAGAAATGTATTGGACTCAAACTCAAGCCATTTGAAAGCTAAGATCCAAGCCTACAACTTTCATGAAGACCACTTGGTTCAAAAATGACAAATGCAATGACTTCAGAGCTACATGATTTCAGAGATAAGGAATCTCCATAATTTTCCACTCACCAAAAATCATTTGGCATTTTCCACTCATTTTCCACTCATCCACCCATTAATGACTCACCCCCTTATCATTTTGTATCTCTAATCTTCTATAAAAGGGGGCCTTGGCATATCATTGAGTGTGTTAGGTGTTAGGTACCAAAATAATGCTAATTTGTTACTAGGTTTTCTTGTAGTAATTTTCCTTTGTTCTAAATTGAAGTCATGTTCTTCTTCTTCTTCTTCTCTCTTTCTTTCTTCTTATCTATGAGTAACTAAGTTTCATTTTACTTGGGTGAAGGGGTGAAACTCTTGGTAATAAAATAAGGTTAGATTAATTTCTCTCTTATGCTTAAATGATATATTTTTAAGTGGTCATTATACGTATTTTATTTTGTTTTCAATTAATTTAGAAACCCTCCTTGTAAAGTGGAGTTCTTGATTTGTTGTAGACAAGAGATTGGCACAATGAATGCTTTAATCCATTTACAAGTGGTGGTGTTAGAAACTCTCCTTATAAAGTGGAGTTCTTGATTTTTTGTAGACAAAATATTGACACAATGAATACTTTAACCCATTTATAAGTGGTGGTAATATTTTTCGGAAACATAATATAAATACGTATATTATTTTAAATGGACTTTTAACGTTGTATTTTCTGATTGGAACCTCCATGTTGCGAGGATTCTAATTGAGTTATAAAAGAAATTAATCTTACTTTTATTTTATTTACCAAGAGTGGATCTTTTAACCTAAGTAAATAATTTTTACCATAGTAATAAAATATTTACTTCACCTTAATTAATCTTCAACAATTTCCTGTGGATCGACCTCGGATTTCCGAGAAATTTATTATTTGAGACAACCTGCACTTGGGTTCGCAATGCAACAATTAATCCCGCATCAAGTTTGTAGACTTGTTTAAAACTAAAAATTGTGCATCAAGTTTTTGGCGCCGTTGCCAGGGACTTGATTTGAAGAATAAATTTTTGGTGTAAATATTTTGTATATATTTTCTACTCTTTTAATTTTTTTCTTTTGTACATACTAACTTATTAACAGTGGGAGAACCTCTCTCTTTTATTTTCTTTGTACATATTAATTTAGTGGGGGAAACTCTTCCTTTTATTTTCTGTATATACTAACTTAGTGGGGGGAAACTCTCCCTTTTATTTTTTTTTATACTTTACTAACTTTGTGGGGGAAAATCTCTCCCTTTTATTTTTTTTGTACATACTAACTTAGTGGGGGGAAACTCTCCCTTTTATTTTACGTACCAACTTAGTGGGAGAACCTCTCCCTTAACCATCTATAATCTGCAATCATTAATGAAATAATCTTTCTTCTTCTCTTCTCTTTTCTTTTGAGCAAAAAATCGGCTTTGCCGATTCTTTTTGGTTTTCATATTTTAAATTTACTTTTTACACTTTATTTTCTCGTATATTATTTTTTGTACTTTTTTTTTGTCATTTATTTTCTGTCATTTATTTTTTGTTTTGTTTACTAACTTACTAACTCTTTTACTAACTATCTAACTTCTTACTTTATCAGGTATCTAACTTTTTACTTTACCTGCTTCTAACATTTTAATTTACTTGCTTCTAACATTTTAATTTTTCTGCTTATTAACTTATTTGGTGGTTAGTTTATACTACACCTTTGTTAATATTTAATGGACGGTTTATACTACTAGCTTGTACATTTTTTTTCCTATTTTAAGTTATTTATTTATACTTAATTGGTATCGTGATTTAAATTATGGTCTTTTGGTTAAAGTTAATCCTAATACTTTACATATTAATTTGTCTGGATCACAATCACACACATCAAACACAATGGCTGAAAATGAAAGTGTGCATGATGAACATGAAAATCAACCGTTGCGAACCATGCGTGAGTATTTGCAACCATCTCGAAATTCTAGTCCATTATGTTTTATCTTTCCACTAAATGCTAACAATTTTAGATTCAAGTCAGGTATGATTTCTTTACTTCCTAATTTTCATGGTTTAGAATCTGAAAGCCCATATTTACATTTAAAAGAATTTGAAGAAGTATGTACTGTTTTTCATGACCAAACTTGCATTGAAGAGGTTGTTAAGTTTAAATTGTTTCCTTTTTCTTTGAAAGATAAAGCAAAAATTTGGCTTAACACTTTGAAACCAAGATCAATTGGCACATGACAAGAAATGCAATGTGAGTTTTTGAAAAAAAATTTTCCAACACATAAAACCAATGCTTTGAAAAGACAAATCCAAAATTTTTTCCAAAATTCAAATGAAGTATATTTTCAAAGTTGGGAACGTTTTAAAGATTTGTTGAATTCTTGCCCACATCATGGTTTTGAAAAATGGCGCACTATAAGCTTCTTTTATGAAGGGTTAACACCAGAAACTAAATAATTTGTGGAAATAATATGCAATAGTGAGTTTCTTGATAAAGAACCTGAAGAAACTTTAGACTATTTAGACCATTTGGCTGAAAATTCTCAATCTTGGCATAGTACTAATCCTTCTGAAAATTCAATTAGATATAACCTTGCAAATGCTAGTAAAGGAAAATATCACCTTAGTCAAGAAGAAGATCTAATTGCAAGGTTTTCCAGCTTGGCTACAAAGGTTGAAGCTATGGAATCAGGGAAAGTAAAAGAAATCAAATCTGTGCAAAATGAAAAAATTTATAGCATTTGTGATGAATTGGGACATTCAACAAATGAATGTCCAAAAATTCCTATTTTTAAAGAAGTTGTGCATGAGCAAGTAAATGCAATGAATAATTTTAAAAAGCCATTCACTTCTTCTTTTTTAGATACATACAATCCGGGATAGAAAAATCACCTGAACTTCAGTTGGAGGAATAGCAACCAGCTACAATTTATGCAACCACCACCTCCTCAGGCACAGCAAGACTCTCAAAATTATCAAGGATATGCACCTTTTGTCCTACCATACAGGAATAACCTTGAAGAAACATTGCATGTATTCATGGAAAAGCAAGATGCCATTTTTAATTAAAACACTCAAATCATGATTGACATAAAAGACAATATTCCTAAACTTTCTTCTGCACTCACCATTTACGAGAAAGGAAAATTTCTTTATCAACCTCAACTAAATCCCAAGGGTCAATACAGTCTAAATGATGGTAATTCAGAAAACCAACAAATAGATCAAGTCAAGCCAGTGATAACCCTTAGAAATGGAAATGTTGTTGAAGAAAGTAAGGAGATAAAGAGCCAAGTGTCCAAAGTGATGAACTCCTTGAGTGTGAATGAGCTAGAGGATGTGGAAAAGAATCAAGATATTAGTGATGCTGAGCTACCCAAGGAACCTGAGGTGACAAAAAGTCTTGTTAAGCTAGAAAATGATGACGAAGGCCACCAGACATACATGATTGACTCAATCATGGATAGGGGAGTTTCTACAACCTATGATTTTGATCCCCTTGAGAAATTTCTTGTCAATTCTGAGTTTGATTCTATCAGTAATTCCTCTGATGTAATTGATATTTTTACTATTTTTGATAAAACTCAAGATCATGACACTCAGGCATGGCAACCAAAGTTTAAGGAGTTTCTTAAAAAAGGTTGGAGCATTACTAATAAAAAAAGTGTTCGTCCCTTGGTCTGTTCTTATAAAATTAATTTGGAAGAAGGTAAATGGTCAGCGGTTGAAGCTATAACTTGAGTTGAAGGATCCAGATGTAGCAGAGACTTTGGTAGACGATCCTGTCTACCAAAGCCGAGGTAAGTTTTTAGTATTTCGTATTTTTATTGAGTCGGCTTAAGTGTCTCCCAAATTTCGGAGCCTTTGTATGGGGATGTAAATAGTGTCGGCCAACAAAAAAAATATAAAATAAAAAAAACCCAAAATAAAAATTTATTTGCATGCTTGTTTATTTCATTTTTTTTTGTCATTGCTAACCATTGTCAAGATGTAGTTATTCTCTTCTCGTCTAAGCATTTCGGGTATGTGACTTCTCCTCATTACTTTGTTTAATTTTGTCCCAATAATTTCTTTGATGTATATTGATGATTATTTCTTCAGTCTGGATTTAATTGTTAACATTGAGGACAATGTTGTGATCTGGTTTGAGGGAAGGATAGTTGTGTAAAAATAAAAATTAAAAAAAAATAAAAAAAAGAATAAAAAAAATTTAAGAAGTGTGTGTATTAATATGTTTATTGTGTTTATATGTTTGTCAGTAATTTACTAAACCAGTTAAGGATGACAGAGTAAGGAGTAAATTTTACTCTTGAGACGCATCTTAATTTGGGTAGTAATTAGTTTGTGTGGAAGTAGCAATTCAAATTTAGGGAAATTTGCATGATTGAGTAAATTGTCTTCTTTCTTAAAATTCACATGCTTGGTTATAGATATTGAATTGGTGGACTGAGAATGATAGAATTATGCCTTGTGAGATTTTGAGCCTATTGATGAATAGATTGAACATTTATACCATTCTTTTCTTTATTGTGTGAATTTCACTAATGGAATTGTTACTCTAGAACTTGCTTTGATTCTTTTTGAGACTACATTTTCATATGCATACATAAATATGATTGAGACATTTTTCTTGAAATAGCTACTTTAATCAAATAGTCAGCATTGTTTAGCAGCATGTTGTCTTAATATGATATCAAGCACTCTTATGACTTCTTGAAAATTCTCTGATTCCTGCCAACATAAAGCATTAGAAATGACCTACTTCCCCTTGCTTAACCCCTTTGAGCTTATTTGACTATTCTTTATTTCGAACTTATTATGTGCCTTAAATGAAAAACCATGTTCTTACTTGACCTTAGGAAATAAGAGAACATTAGTTTTGTCATTCGATGAGTTCTTGAACAAGTGTGGGGGTGTGTGTGCAGAATGGTTAAAAAAAATGTATATATGATGTTCTTTTTGTAAATAAAAAATTAAAAAAATTAAAAAATCAATAAAAAAAATGTAAAAAGAAGAGGGTCAACAAGGTAATGAAGGAAAGGAAAAGAATATGTAAAGAGAATTTGTATTAGGTAGAGTTGGGATGAACTTTCATGCTTGTTAATTAAACTCAGCTCTCATGTTCTTTTATTATCTAGTGTTTAACTTGTCATATCCATATTACCTCCTCCTTTACCTTGACCCCATTACAACCTTGAATAAAGTCTTCATGATTTATGTGTGCATGTGTTCTGAGTAGTGGAGAAGTAGAAGATAAGCAAGCTTATGGTAGTGCGATTTTCATGGGTTGAACTGAGTGAAATACCTATCTTTTAAACACTTGAGGGATTGAGAGTGAATCTTGTGAAAATCTATCATTCTTGACTCATGCTTTTCAATTGAAATATCCTTACTTGTTGATTTGAGATGTGAAGATATATTACCTCATGAATGTTTTGATTACTTGAATGATTGGTTGCTCTTCATTTTTAAATATTATTAGAAATTAAGTCTTTTAAAGTGTTTAACTTTTGAGTCTGTTTCGTTTTTTTTTAGTTTTGGTCTTGTGTTTTGCTCAGAAGTGCAAAAAGTTAAGTGTGAGAGAATTTGATGATCACATATTTGATACATTAATAAGCCTTCATTTTTAGTCATTTACACTCTCTATGTACTTAATTGATTGAGTTTTATTATGTTTTGTAAGTTTGGACTCAAATTGGACTTAATTGAATTTTTCAGCATAATTTATGTCTTACGTTGTTTCTATATTTGGGCTATATCTTGGGATATAGGTGGTCAAATGAGGTGAATCTGATGGCATTTTAAAGATAAGAGAGAGCTCTACAACTTTCATGAAGACCTCAAAGGCCCAATCACACAAGTAGATAACTCAAATTAGGGTTGAAGCAAGAACTAGAGTATTGTTCCTGACAACTTGACCTATGTGTACTATTCATCACAGTTTTTGGGCTAGAGATTGTCAAATGGGCTGAAATTTGGATGTGGAATAGTTAAGACCCATATATACAACTTTCATGTTGAACACTTTTCCAAAATCGGACTCCTTGAAGGTGATATTGGGCTTAGAAGTTAGAACAGAGGAGCTGTGGCTGGGCCTGAGTAGTGTGCAGTGATTTGAACGTATATGGAGTTATAGAAATGATATTGGACTTAAACTAAAGCCATTTGAAATCTAAGATCTACACCTACAACTTTCATAAAGACCACTTGGTTCAAAAATGATGAATGCAATGACTTCAGAGCTACATGATTTTGGAGACAATGAATCTCCATAATTTTCCACTCACCAAAAGTCATTTGGCATTTTCCACTCATTTTCCACTCATCCACCCACTAATGACTCACCCCCTTGTCATTTTGTATCTCTAATCTTCTATAAAAGGGGGCCTTGGCATATCATTGAGTGTGTTAGGTGTTAGGTACCAAAATAATACTAGTTTGTTACTAGGTTTTCTTGTAGTAATTTTCTTTTGTTCTAAATTGAAGTCATGTTCTTCTTCTTCTTCTTCTTCTTCTTCTCTCTTTCTTTCTTCTTATCTATGAGTAACTAAGTTTCATTTTACTTGGGTGAAGGGGTGAAGCTCTTGGTAATAAAATAAGGTTAGATTAATTTCTCTCTTGTGCTTAAATGATATATTTTCAAGTGGTCATTATACGTATTGTATTTTGTTTCCAATTAATTTAGAAACCCTCCTTGTAAAGTGGAGTTCTTGATTTGTTGTAGACAAAAGATTGGCACAATGAATGCTTTAACCCATTTACAAGTGGTGGTATTAGAAACTCTCCTTATAAAGTGGAGTTCTTGATTTGTTGTAGATAAAATATTGGCACAATGAATGCTTTAACCTATTTATAAGTGGTGGTAATATTTTTCGGAAACATAATATAAATACGTATATTATTTTAAATGGACTTTTAACGTTGTATTTTTCGATTGGAACCTCCATGTTGCGAGGATTCTAATTGAGTTATAAAAGAAATTAATCTTACTTTTACTTTATTTACCAAGAGTGGATCTTTTAACCCAAGTAAATAATTTTTACCATAGTAATAAAATATTTACTTCACCTTAATTAATCTTCAACAATTCCCTGTGGATCGACCTTGGATTCCCGAGAAATTTATTACTTGAGACAACCTGCACTTGGGTTCGCAATGCAACAATTAATCCCGCATCAAGTTTGTAGACTTGTTTGAAACTAAAAATTGTGCATCAGATGCCTACTCTGAGTACAATCAAATCCTAATGAATCCTAAAGATGAAGACAAGACTGCCATCATAACTAAGATAGGGAGCTACTGTTACCGTGTCATACAGTTCATACTTAAGAATGTTAGCGCAACTTACCAATAGATAATGAACAAGGTTTTTGAGGGACAAATTAGTAAGATGCTCGATGTGTACATTGACGATATGATAGTTAAGATGACAGACACCGATGACCATATTAAAGACTTGGAGGAAGTTTTCACTGAGGTTTGGAAGCACAACATGTGATTGAATTTGGAAATGTGGGCCTTTGGAGTATAGGTCCACAAATTTCTAGGGTTTTTTTTATAAACAGATTTATTGAGGCCAACCCAGAAAAATGTTAAGCTGTGCTCAACATGCACTGCCCTCAGTTAATCAAAGAGGTGCAACAGCTAACAGGCCGTATTACTACCTTCACACGATTTTTGGCCAAGGTCACTCAAAAATCTCCTCCCTTCTTCCAAACTCTAAAGAAGGGAAAGAACTTTGAATGGACCTCAGAATGTGAAGTTGCATTCTAAGAATTGAAGATGTTGTCCACGCCGCCTATTTTGACAAGACCAGACCATGGTGAGACCCTATATACCTATATCTCTATCAGCAAAGAGGCAGTTAGCTCGATACTGATAAGAGATATGAAAATCTTGGATCTCTATATGAAATTATGGTATTTGGTATACGATGAAGTCTCACAATCTCTTCAATATACAATTAGGCCAACTTATTTAATGGATAATTAATCCTAATGGGTAGAAAATGTGTAGAAGTGGTTAATCTATCTACAGTTACCCATATAGCATCATTTCCTAAATAGTTCTTGGTTAACCTACAACAAAATCCTAGAAATACTTGATACGCATAAAATACACTAAGAGTAAGTGCACTCTATCTAAGGGTGTCAAAACGGGCCGGACCGGCCTATTCGGGTTCGGGCCATTTTTGGCCCGGCCCATTCAGGCCATGTAAGTTTCAAATTGGTATTTTGCTAGCTCAGCCCAACCCATTTATCTTTATGTAGTGTTAAAAAAGCGGGTTGGCTCGGCCCATTCGGGCCATGTAAGTTTCGGGCTGACATTTTGCTAGCCCAACCCATCCATTTTTCCAGATTATTCGGGCCGACCCATCGGGCTTGACCCATTTTGACACCCCTAACTCTATCGTAAAGTAATATAGGACTTGAGTCCCAGTTGTCAATCCCACAAGGAATAAGAGATAATTATTATATTTGCTAAACCATTGGTTATTTAAATAATCGTATGTATAAAGAGAAACTCAAAATAAAATTAGAAAACAAATAAAGAAGAATGATGGATAATTAAACAATATAGAGATAAATCACTTAGAGGAAAACTAGGGCGCAAGGCTCACTTGAATCAAATTAACCAGATTTTCATTTATTTATGATGTAATATAATTCTCTTGCCAAATTCTCTTAATTGCTACTAAGTCCCAATGGTCATGGGTAAAAAATATTCTATTTCTAATTAATCACTTATTTGGTCATTTAGTTGAATTAATTAAGAATGCATTAAGTCACAATTCAAGAGATGAACTAACATAATCATTAATTCAATTAGTAGAATAGATTGATGTTTGGTCATTCACCAATCTAATCCTAGGTTTATTATATAAGTCCACTCATTGGTTACGGATGGTCACCGATTAAAAATTGAATTAAAGCATGCCAAAATTGATCAAATCTTGACAAGAATTCAAACAATACAATAAACCTAATTGAAATTACCTTAATCAAATTCGAATTGAAAATCAATTAATTAGGAAAACAAGATTCCTTATAGTCCTAGCTATGAGATTAGTTACTCATATTCAATAATAAATCCAAATCATAGTACAAATCCATGGAAAGAAAAACCCGAAGAACGGGGAAAAACTAGAGAGAAGAGAAACCAAAACCCCTTTAATAGAGTGATCTTCAAGCACATCCTCTCTTTGTAGCCGTCTTCCTGAGATTCATGGCAATTCTCTCTTCTGATTTATCTCTCCAAATTCTACCGTCGCAAAAGTTGTTTTTAGGTTTAAGGATTTACTTCTATTTATAATAATGGGGCAAAAACTATCATTTTTAAGCACAGAAAACCTCACACGGTAGTGTCTAAGTTCGACATGGTCATTTGAGCATAAAATGGCATAACTTCAACGTAAGGGAGACACGGCTGTGTGGTCCAGAGACACGGCCATGTCTCCTAGTCAGAAGCCTTTTTCAAGTTAGACAATGTCGTGTCTAAGCCAAAATGATCATCTTTTACTCTGAAAATGCGGTGTCTTCACCTGCTTACACTCCAAATATGTTAAACCTCTTTAATATTCAGAAACAAAGACAATGATAAGGATCCATCTAAAATTCATCAGTAAACACAAGCAAATCATCAAAATTTATCTAGTTTGAGACTACAAAATATGGACTTATCAACCCCCCACACACTTGAGCTTTGCTTGTCCTTAAGCAAATAATAGGAATAAAAAACAAGATTAAACCCAGCATTCAGAAACATGAATCAAGAGAAATTCCATAATTTAAGAATTCAATCAAGTTCAGCAATCAAATCCAATCCAACAAGATTAGTTAACACTTAATATAATTAGAGGGTTGGGTCTAGCTTGCATCTTTTCTCATTACTAACCAATTGAGGTGACTTATCTTTCCACCGCTCAAGTGTTTAAGGACAAGGAGATCACTCCAGTTTCTCTTGATAAATGCATTACCATAAGCTTGGTTATTAATCTTATTTTCACTTCCAAGTTCACATATGACACTAGAATCAAAAAGGGCTTCCTTTGGTTATAATAGGGTTAAGAGGAACAATGAAAGGTAGGAAAAAAGTAAATAAGGGTACAGAATGTTCATAGATAAATTGATACAAAACAGAATCAGGTTGAAAAGATAATAAATAGAACATAATGCACAAGGGTATAACAGATTCTTACTTTCAACCCAGTATTCCCATTATTCTTCACTAATCCTTTTCTTTCTTTTTCCTTTTCCATTTTGTTTCTTTTTTTTCAACCCTTGAAGATAAAAACAACCCTTAATGACTTTTCAATTAATACATCAGTTGCTCTATGCCAACCTGATTATTCAATTACGTATCCAAAGAAATCAATTTCAGGCTTAAATGAGACAACTAAGGGATTATTTTATCAATGCAACTCTGGAAGTCAAGAAAGAATTAAGCCTAATTGCCTTAATCATGTTCAAGTATGTATGTGAACCAATAAAGTCTTAACAAAATATCAAAGCAAGTTCTAATACATATAAATCAAGAGAAATCTCACTCCAGAAAAAAAATAGGATTTTGTTTATGAAAAATCCAAACATTAAAACTCAAAACTCACTTTCTGGCTAAGTTAATAGAGAGAACAAATGTAAGCAGACATGACTAAATTTCAACTAAGATGCTAAATTTCTCTATACTTAATTGAAAAAGATTACTTCACATAAAATCAGCTCATGAGTAATGGATTCCTCTCTTAGCATATCTTTATCAGCTCAGTATTAATTCAAGAAATTAACACATAATTCATGCTTGATTACTAACAATACTCAAGGGTTCATCGATTTCACAAAAAATTTAAGAGTACCTCCTTACACTTAAGATAAACATAATCCTCAATTTAGAAAAAAAAAATAACAGAACAAAAGATAATGAAACTTCTCTAAAAATTAAACACAAGATCACGAAGGAAGTGGGGGAGGTGTGTAGCCATGAGCTTAAACATCTGGTCTAACTGAGCAGCGTCATGTTGTTGAAAACTGCACAAGAAAAATAAAAGGTGTTAATACAATTTTTTTATAGGAAAAAAAATAAAGCAAAAACTAAAAAACTAAATGCAAGAACTAAAAGTGCTATAAGAAAGGATGAAAACATTGGTTGCCTCATGTGAAGCGCTAAATTATAGTCATTAGCTTGACTATGGGCCTGTGTCATGCTTAGGTGAGGCAGATGGAGTGGTGCTCAGTCCTAACTCCTTCTTCATAGTATTTTGCTCTCTGGCCATTTATCTTGAATGGTTGTTGGCCATATTTCTTTACCTCAAGCACACCGTATAGTAAGACTTGAACAACCTCATATGGTTTGCACCATTTTGACCACAACTTACCAAGAGAGAGATGTATACGTGAGTTATAGACAAGAATTTTATCCTCAATCTTAAACTCACGCTACTTGATATGCATGTCGTGCACATCATCAGTAGCAACTTCCTGCATATATGAAGACATAGTACTATTTACAACATCAGTAGTATCTATGCAATTACATAAATCAAAGGAATTAGGATTTTTGATAGAATTACAAACATTAAAAACCACTTCCTCATCATTTAATCGCAAGGTCAACTTCCCTTGATAGACATCAATCATGGTCCTTCTAGTGGTGAGGAATGGATGCCCAAGTATGATTGGGACCTCGGAGTCCTCCTCCATGTCCAACACAATGAAGTTAGCTAAAAAAATAAATTTGTCAACCTTCACCAAAACATCTTCCAATACACCACTAGGATAAGTGATGGATCTATCGACTAGCTGTAGTGAAATGTTAGTAGGCTTTGGTTCCGACATTTCTAATTTCTTAAAAATAGGGAACGACATCAAATTAATACTAGCACTTAAATCACATAATGCTTTCTCAAAATTAGAGTTACCAATAGAGCAAGCAATAGTGAAACTCCCTGGACCTTTTAATTTTGGGGGCAGCTTCTTGAAGAGAATGGTAGAGCACTCTTCATTTAGCCTTATCATCTCAAATTCCTCAAGCGTGCGCTTTTTTGTAAGTATTTCCTTCAAGAACTTTGCATATTTGGGCATTTGGAAGACGACTTCAATAAACGGAATATTAATTTGTAATTTCTTAAACATCTCCAAGAATTTATCAAATTGTGTGTCTTGCTTAGTGTTCTTGAGCCTCTGAGGGAATGGAATAAAAGGTTTCTGTGGCTCACTTATATGTACCACAGAGAGTGTTTCGCTTGTCTTCTCATTTTTCACATTAGCTAACTCATTAAGAGTATCTTTATGCTCTTGCATTTCCTTCTTTTTTTTCTTGTGGAGCTCCCCAAGCTCCTTACCACTTCTTAGGATAATTGCCTTGACATGTTCCTTCGTATTAGGCTTGGTAGTACTAAGCAATGTCCCTGGTATCCTTTCTGGTATCAAGGTAGCCAACTGGCTAATCTGAGTTTCCATGCTCTTCATTCGAGCCTCTAAATTCTAAATGTTTTTCATTACAAAATTTTTAAAACTTTGTTTCTCTTCAAGTGTTTGAAAACCCGGGAGTCGTTGCAAAGCTTGCTGATGGCTCTGTTAAGTGCCCTGTTGATTTGCCCATTTGAAATTTAATGGTCCCTCCAACTGCAATTATATGTGTTGGAATATAGATTATATTATTGCCGATTGAAATTGCCAACAAAATTTGCTCCTTCGGACTCGGGGGCAAAGGGACTACCAACTTGATAGTTTGAACTATCATGTCCCTGTCTGCCATATGCTTCACCTATGGTTGGTAGGGCTGCACCATTTGCTACCATCAGAGTTTCAACCTTCTTCATCAATGCTTCTAATTGACTCAAAATGGCAGTAGAGGAGTCAATAGCATGCACATCAACTTGTTTCTTAGGCACCTGATGCTCATTTTTCCATTTATAATTGTTAAGCACTATTTCTTCAATCAATCCATAAATCTCAGTTAGTGTTTTCCTCCAAATCGTACCTCCCGCGGTGGCATCAATGACTGAAAGGTTGGTAGGCTACAAACCATTTTAAAAATTTTGTACATGCTGCCATACGGGTAATCCCTGATGTGGACATTTCCTCACCAACTCTTGAAAATGTTCCCAAGCTTCATGGAGAGTATCTATATCAAACTGCACGAAAATAAAAATGTCATTCCTTAACTTAGCAGATTTAGAAGGAGGAAAATACTTAGTAAAAAATTGTTATGTCAACTGATCCCATGTGGTGATGAAACCCCTTAGTAGTGGCGTTAACCATTGACTCGCTCTGTTCCTAAGAGAGAAAGCAAAGAGTCACAATCATATTGCATCATCTGTCACCCTATTATACTTAATGATGTCACACAACCGTAAAAACCTAGCTAGATGTTGATTTGGATCATCCGAAAGTAATCCATTAAACTGAACAGAAGTTTGAATCATGAAGATCAATGTCAGTTTGATCTCAAAGTTGTTAGCCACCATGGCTAGTCTTGTAATACTCCCTTCGTATCCTCCAGCCGTGGGCATAGAATATTCAAGCATTGTCTGCTCTGCTAGTGTAGCTCGTTCTTCACGAGTCCCCTCAATTGTTTATCTTTCCATCCTTGTTATAGCTTCTTCAGCCACAACTTTAGTATTAGATTACTTTTTTAACTTGCGAGTTGTTTTATCAATTTTTGGATTAAATAGCAAATTAGGAGATTGAGAATGAGTAAGCATAAACAAGAAATATAAGCAGGGAGATGAAGTAAGAAATAAATTAAAAATAAAAATAAAATAAGAAAAAAATAAAATTTCATCTAAATTAACTAGAACTTTTCACCTCTAATATTACTAAACTTATTCCCTAGCAACGATGCCAAAAACTTGATACACGTAAAATACACTGGGAGTAAGTGCACTTTATCGTATAAAAATATAAAACTTGAGTCCCAGTTGTCGATCCCATGAGGAATAAGAGATAATTATTAAATTCGCTAAACCCTTAATTATTCAAACAATCGTATGTGTAAAGAGAAACTCAAAATAAAATAAGAAAACAAATAAAGAAGAGTGATAGACAATTAAACAATATAGAGATAAATCACTTAGAGTAAAACTAGGATGCAAGATTTACTTGAATCCAATTAACTAGATTTTCATTCATTTATTTTGTAAGGTAAGTCTCTTGTCAAATTCTCTTAATTGTCATTTAGTCCCAATGGTCATGGATAAACAATATTTTATTCCTAGTTAATTACCTATTTGGTCATTTAGTTGAATTAATTAAGAATACATTAAGTCTCAATTCAAAAGATGAACTAACATAATCGTCAATTCAATTAGTAGAAAAAATTGATGTTTGGTCATTCACCAATCTAATCCTAAGTTTATTATATAAGTCCACTCATTGGCTGCGGATGGCCACTAGTCAAACAATGAATAAAAGCATGCCAAAAGTAATCAAGTCTTGACAAGAATTCAAACAATACAATAAACTCAATTAAAATTACCTTAATCAAATTCAAATTAAAAATCAATTAATTAGGAAAACAAGATTCCCCATAACCCTAGCTATGGGATTAATTACTCATGTTCAATAACAAAATCAAATCATAATACAAATCCATAGAAAGAAAAACCTGAAGAAAGGGGAAAAACTAGAAAGAAGTGAAACCAAAACTCCTTTAATGGAAATTGTGTTCTTCAAGCCTTCAAAAATTACGTCCTCTCTTTGTACTCGTCTTCCAAAGATTACTGGCAATTCTCTATTCTAAATTATATCTCCAAAGTCTACCATTGCAAAAGTTATTTTTAGGTTTAGGGATTCACTTCTATTTATAATAGTGAGGGGCAAAAACTGCCTTTTTTATGCAAAAGAAAGCTCACAAAAAACTGTCGTGTGAGCATAAAATAACGTAACTTCAACGTAAGGGAGACACGGTTGTGTGACCCAGAGACAGGCCGTGTCTCCTAGTCATAATCCATTTTCAAGTTAGACAGGGCCGTGTCTAACTCCTTAGTCGCTTTTGAGTTGATACAGGGCCTTATCTAAGCCAAAATGATCCTCTTTTACTTTGAAAATGCAATGTCTTTGCCTGTTTACACTCCAAATGTGATAAACCTCTTTAATCTGTAGAAACAAAGACAATGATAAGGATCCATCTAAAATTCATTAATAAACACAAGCAAATCACCAAAATTTATCCAGTTTGAGACTACAAAATATGGACTTATCAATATTATCCCATTTTCATTCTGGGATTTCTAAAGGTTGCAACAAACCTGAGGATCTTTGATGTTCTATTTTAATCTTCTGACAGGTCAGACACCGTGACACATACCTAGCTATTTTTGATTTCATTCTAGGCCACCAAAATTGACTTTTAAGGTCCTGATTCATTTTATTAATTCCCGGGTGAATAGTATACTTACTTTTATGGGCTTCTTCTAGAATTTCTTTCATTCAATCTAAATTATTAGGCACATATAACCTATTCCTATACATAATCACTTCATCATCTATTAACTTAAAATTTAGATGTTTTCCTTTAAGTATCTATTCGTTAAGAGTTTACAAAAACTGATCTTCTTTTTGTGCCTTTAATTTTTGTTCTTAGATTACAAGTAACTTGTAAGGCACTTAAACAAATCTTATTTGGCTTAAGGGTCACTGAAAGTTTTATATCTCTAAACTTTTCTATCAAATCTATTTCCTGAACCATCATATATGACAAATGGAGAGATTCCCTACTTAAAGCATCGGCTACAACATTTGTTTTGCCTGGGTGATACTTAATCTCCAAATTATAATCCTCAATAAAGTCAATCCACCTCCTCTACCTCATATTCAATTCCTTTTGATCAAAAAGATATTTTAAACTCTTATGATAAGTATATACCTCAAATTTTACCCTATACAAATAATGTCTCCAAATTTTTAAAGCAAAAACTACTGTTGCAAGTTCCAACTCATATGCTGGGTAATTCTTCTCATGAGGCCTAGGTTGTCTAGAGGCAGTGGCTACTACCTTCCCCTCTTGCATTATCAGACATCCTAATCCCTTTTTAGAGGCATCACTATAAACCACAAAATGTCCTAAAGGATCAGGGATTACCAAAATAGGGGCAGTAGTGAGTTTCCTCTTTAGTTCATGAAAACTTTTCTCACAATCCTTGGTCCATACAAAAGGAGTTCCTTTTCTAACCAACCTAGTTGATGACAAAGCTATGTGTGAAAATCTTTTTATGAATCTAAAGTAGTATCCAGCTAAGCCTAAGAAACTTTTGATTTTAGTTATCATCTTTGGCTGTTCCTAGTGCATGACTGCTTCCACTTTAATGGGATTTACCATAACTCCTTCTTGATTTACTACATGTCCTAGAAATTTAATTTCTCTCATCCAAAATTCACACTTTTCCAATTTTTCATATAACTGTTTTTCTTTCAAGGTTTCTAACACCATTCTCAAATGCATTGCATGTTCTTTTTTTCTGTCTTTGAATAAATCATAATATCATCAATGAATACTACCACAAATTTATCCAAATATGGCCTAAATACCCTATTCATATAATCCAAAAACACACCAGGGGCATTAGTTAATCCAAATGGCAACACTAGATACTCATAGTGCCCATATCTAGTCCTAAAAGTTGTTTTAGGAATATCTTCCACTTTAACCATAATCTGGTGGTATCTTGATGATAACTTCATGAAATGTAGTTATTTGTGCCCCATAATTATGCTTCATAGAATGCTATGTCCTTGTTATTTCATGCATATATGGGAGATTTTACGCTTATATTATTTAAATTTCCTTTGGATGTCTCTCTATATGCTAATGAACAATTTGTGTGTATTTGTTAAGTGATTAAGTGGATTTATAGTTTATAACTTGGTGATTTTTCTAATGTAGGATGGGCTTAAAACAGAGGAATTGGAGCGATTCAAAGCTCAAAAGCCCAAGAGAAAGCCAATGAGGCATTCTGGTTAGAGAGCGCTGCAGCACAAGTAGTGTGCGCCGCAACGCAAAAATGCATCATCAAGATTGCCATACTGAGACTCGAGGCTAGAGGGCCGTGGCACAAAGTAGTATGCGCCGCGGCGCTAGGCAACTGACTCATTGCGGGCCGCAGCACAAGGGAGAGTGCGCCGCGGCGCGATATGCAAAACTGAGCATATAAATAGATTTTTAGCAGATTTTCTTATAATGGCTTTTAGGTTTTAGAGAAGCTGCACCTAGTTCTTCATGTGTGGATGTTGAGGAGGCCAAATGAGCCAAGGATGGAGGTATTCTTCCTTAGGGAAGTTGATTGGAGCTTCAAGGATCACATCTAATGAGATTCCTCATTCTCTTTTCTCTTTCTCTTGTTTTCCTTATCTTTGAGCATGGTTTTTAGTTGTAATCATGTGTTCATAGATTAGCTGAGCTATATTTAGGGATACTTTGAATCTTTTCTATGATTATTGATGAGTTTGTCATCTTTTGAGTATATATTGATGTTTAGTTATGTTCAATCATATGGTTCTTAATGCTTTTGAAGGTTTGATCAGCTTTTAAATGATTTGATGAAGTCTGATGAACCTAAACATATGAATTCAGATTTTAGATCTAATGTATGGTTGATGCATGTTCGATTCAATTCCAATGGCGAGATGAGTTGATTCGCTAACTGGATAGAAATATACTTTTTAGCCATGTATAGTGTGTGATTGAGAATAGACTGTTCAAGAGTGAGTTTACACTAGTTCTCAAGGAAACTTAGTGAATTAGGTAAATGAAATTATGGTTGATTGACCTATACATAGGCTTTTAACTAAATCAGATTCTCAAGCTAACTTAATAATTCATTGATGTTGCTTATAAGTGTTACAAGTCATTAGTATGAAATAGGAGTTGAAGAAGGATTCTCGAGATCTCTAAACTATTATCTTTATTGCTTTTTTAGTTTAGATTTAGTTTATTTATGCTTTCCCTATTTTATATGTTCTTGAATAGAATTAAGTAAGCTATTTGTTAATATTTAGCATTAGAAGTAAACTTATCCTCGAGGGAACGATCTTTACTTTTCACTTTATTACTTGAATGACCCGTGCACTTGTGGCCTATTTTGGGACAAACAAGTTTTTGTTTTGGCGCCATTGCCGGGGATAAGACATTATTTCTACATTGCTAATATTGATAATGAGTTTGCTTAGTTTTAATTCAAGTTTTTTATGTTTGTTGTTTATTGTTTTGCATAAATATGTAGTAGGTTTGATTTTTATGTTTTTGTTGTTAGTTTATGTATTAAGTATGTTAATAGTTAGGTTTTATGTTCTATTATACTTTTGTTGTACATACTGCAATTTAAGCTTTAAAACACATTTTGTTGGTGCTGGAGGCTTTATTGAAGCAGAAATGGCAGCAGAAACCATTTCCGTGTAGAATTCTACAGGTTGAGTTCTGTGTGCCGCGGCACAGGTTAGTGTGCGCTGCGGCGCAAGAACACATTTTCTGCAGAATTCTGTAGTTTTTTACTCACGCTGTGACTCAAGCATGGTTGAGCCGCAGCACAACACCCTATTTTTACTTTTTTCTATTTATTTTCTTTGTTTTTCTTTATTTAGTATGCTCAATGCTAATTTGGTTGCTATTTTGATATGCTCGGGTACCCTATAGACCATATGCAGCAAGGAACACATTCATTTTCGTTTGGGGGAGTATCTTTACATGTTTTCACCATTAATGCTTAATGTTTACACATGTTTTGATATTTTAAGTATATGCTAGTGATAATCATCATGCTTTCATGATTATATCTTGTTTTGGCTATTATTGGTGAGCTGTTGATGCAAGTTTCAATTTTTTGCACTTTGAACATGTTGTTATGCATCCTTGAATGGAAAATGATGGATCTTTGGAATGCATGACATATTTTCATTTGCTAGTGTGTGATAGTTGGCCAATGATATAAATGCTTGTGTATTGGCCTCTGTTTTGTGAAACCATTTGCGATCTTGAAGCATTTCAATACAATTTGGTTTGTTTTTATGCATGCTGTGTTTTCCCACTTAGATGCTTGTTTAACTTTGGAAAGATATGAGTATTTGTTTAGAGAATGTTTATGAATTGTGCATGTGGATGATTTCTTTTATCCTTGAAGTTGTTCTCCAACCCTCTTGAGGTGAAATCCTAAATTGTTTATGATTGAGGAAATGATTAGGGCATTATTTGGACCGTTTGAGCTTTTCAAGCTTAACCTGATATGATGATATCCATAGGTCCTTTTTGAAGTCTTATACTGTTTGGCCTTATTTGTTTTTCACCACCATTGTGTTCGTTAACCTGTTAACCATTCTAATGCATGTAAAAGCAGTGTATTTTCTTCTTACCATCAATGTTTGTTGAGTTCATAATATGTTATTTCTTGAAGTGAGTTCAATGATTAGGGGTATTAATATCTTTAATACAAAATAAGCCTGAATGAACCAGATGCAGTCAAAGAAAAAATCATTGCTTTGCAAAATAAAGAAAATGTAAAGAAAAAGAAATAGAAAGAAAGAAAGAGCAAAGCTTAAGAAAAGAAAAGTTTGAAAAGCATAAAAAATGGTTTTGGAGAGTTTTCTACATTCACTGTTGAATACCCTGCGAAAATCATGTTGTGATTCATGACTTGAAATAACATGTTTATATTTCTCAATGTTTGTATTGTATCCTATCCTTTTCTTCTGTTACCCACTACCATTGGCCTTACATTATAAGTTATGAAAGTCCCTCTTGATCCTCAGTTATGTGTGATTTACATTAGTGGAGAGAGGGTTGGATTAGAATTTTGTGGATTCTTTAATTTGTATCCATGTGTAGGTTCATAAACTTATCCAAATAAGCATGATTTGAAAAAGATAAGTTTGACTTGCATATTTATAGGAAATGTCATGTGCATGATTGGAAGCTGGATTGAGGGCATATTTAGGATTGCATATGTGTTGAGCTTAATTGTGAGACATGTGCATTTTTTGAGGGCTTAAACAATCATTGTGCACTGGTTGTGGTTAAATGAAAATTGAAGTGTTCAATGCATATGAGAATGAATTGATTTATGTGAGTTTACTTGATCATACTTTATGTTTCTCGAGGACTAGCAATAACTTAGGTTTGGGGTGTGATAACTCCATGAAATATAGTTATTTGTGCCCCATAATTGTGCTTCATAGAATGCTATGTTCTTGTTATTTCATGCATATATGGGAGATTTTACGCTTATATTGGTTAAATTTCTATTGGATGTCTCTCTATATGCTAATGAGCAATTTGTGTGTATTTGTTAAGTGATTAAGTGAATTTATAATTTATATTTAACTTGGTAATTTTTCTAATATAGGATTGGCTTAAAATAGAGGAATTGGAGCGATTCAAGGCTCAAAAGCCCAAGAGAAAGCCAAGGAGACATTCTGGTTAGAAAGCACCGCGACACAAGTAGTGTGCGTCGCGACGCAAAAGTGCATCATCAAGATTACCATACTGAGACCCGAGGCTAGAGGACGACGACACAAAGTAGTGTGCGCTGCGACGCTAGGCTACTAACTTACTGCGGGCCGTGGTATAAGGGAGTATGCATTGTGACGCGATATGCAAAACTGAGCCTATAAATAGATTTTTAGCAGATTTTCTTATAATGGCTTTAGGTTTTAGAGAAGCTGCGCCTAGTTCTTTGTGTGTGGAGGCTGAGGAGGCTAAATGAGCCAAGGATGAAGGTCTTCTTCCTTAGGGAAGTTGATTGGAGCTTCAAGGATCACATCTAATGAGATTCCTCCTTCTCCTTTCTCTTTCTCTTGTTTTCCTTATCTTTTGAGCATGGTTTTTAGTTGTAATCATGTGTTCATAGATTAGCTAAGCTATATTTAGGGATACTTTGAATCCTTTCTATGATTATTGATGAGTTTGTTATCTTTTGAGTATATATTGATGTTTAGTTATGTTCAATCATATGGTTCTTAACGCTTTTGAAGGTTTGATCAACTTTTGAATGATTTGATGAAGTCTGATGAACCTAGACATAGGAATTTGAATTTTAGATCTAATGTATGGTTGATGCATGTTCGATTCAATTCCAATGGCGGGATGAGTTGATTCACTAACTGGATAGAAATATACCTTTTAGCCATGTATAGTATGTGATTGAGAATAGACTATTCAAGAGTGGAGTTTGCACTAGTTCTCAAGGAAACTTAGTGAATTAGGTAAATGAAACTATGGTTGATTGACCTAGACATAGACTTTTAACTAAATCAGATTCTCAAGCTAACTTAACAATTCATTGATGTTGCTTATCAGGGTTGCAAGTCATTAGTATGAAATAGGAGGTGAAGAAGGATTCCCTAGATCTCTAAACCATTATCTTTATTGCTTTTGTAGTTTAGATTTTGTTTATTTATGCCTTCCCTATTTTATATGTTCTTTAATAGAATTAGGTAAGTTATTGGTTAATATTTAGCATTGAAAGTAAACTTATCCTCGAAGGAATGATCTTTACTTTTCACTTTATTACTTGAATGACTAGTGCACTTGCGACCTATTTTGGACAAATACCTTACCTTAAATTTATTTTTCAAAAGACTGAGGCTCCCCATACTTGATCCAACAAATCATCTGTTCTAAGGAGTGGCTATTTATTCTTAATGGTTACGTTATTCGATTATCTATAATCTACACACAATCTAAGACTACCATATTTCTTTTTCACTAAAAGGATCAGAGCTCCCCAAGGTGAAACACTAGACCTTATAAATTATTTTTCTAATAACTCCTTAATTTGCTTTTTAAGTTCACTTAACTCCACGGAGGACATCCTATAGGGTGCAATTAAAATGGGGACTACTTCTGGCGTTAAGTCAATGGAAAATTATATTTCCTTTTCTAGAGGTAAGTTGGATATGTCTGAGGGAAAAACTTTTAGGTAATCTTTGACTATAGGGATGGTATTCAAATCCAGCTCACTCTTTGTTTCAAAAGAGAGAAGGAGAGCGTATCCTTGAATTCTTTCCATTATACCACTATTAACTTGAATGGCAGATAAAATGGTACATTAGGATTTTTCTTTGTTAAGGAGTGAAGGAAAAAATAATTTTAACAAGGTAAGTTAGTATCACAAGGTTAGAGGACAATTAATCAATTCCTAAGATAAAATCAAGTTTTGTAGAGGTAAACAAATTAAGTTTGCAACAAAAAGTTTGTTTTCAACAAGAATAGGACAATTTAGGCATGCATGAGAGGTTTAGGCTCGACTTCTTGTAGGAGTGGTTACCACTAAATTGTAAGACAACACGGTCACAAGTAATTATATATTTTTCACATAAACATTAGATATAAAGGAGTGGGTGGCTCTAGAATCATATAATATAATTAAAAGAGTATTGTTTATAAGGCACTGATCTTGTATTAGATTTGGGGATTGATCTGCTTCGAGGCTACTAAGGGTAAAAACCCTTCTTGAAACTTGTAGCTTTGTCGATGGGCTTTAACTTGTGGTGCTATTGGAGGATTTCCTTTGTTGTCGATTCTACAATCCTTAGCTATGTGTCCAGACTTTTCATAAACTAGCATACCCATTGCCCAAATAGGCAAGGTTTGTCTCCATGTGCCTTTCCATACATTGGGAAAATTGCTTCAGACTGAACATGTTTTCCCTTATTTATATTTGGTCTGAACTTATTATTTCCAGCTCTTTTCCCATTATCTTCTCGTTTACGCTTAAGATGGAATTGCTTTTCCTTCTCAGCTTTATATTCCAAAAGATCTCTTTTGATAATTCTACACTTATTAATTACCAGTGTAGAGCAATGTATGATCTCGAGCTTACTTATTTCCTTCTTAATTTCTAGCTTCAATTCGAACTCAAATTTTATAGCTTTCCATTCTTCATTATGATGAAGCTGAAGATAAGAGGAGAATTTTGCTAGCTCTTCAAATTTTGCTACATATTGCCCAACTGTCATATTCCCTTGTCGTAACTGTAGAAATTCTAATTCTTTCTTATTTCAAACATTAGCTGGAAAATACTTATCCAGAAAAGCAGTTTGGAAAATCTTCCAAGTAATGGGTCTATCTGGGTTTTCCAATAGTCTTTTGGCTCCACGTTACTAATGTTCTGCTTCTCCTGATAACATATACATAGCAAAATTGACCAGTTGGCCATCTGTACACCCTAGAACGGTAAAAGTCTCTTCTATCTCTATGAGCCAGTTTTCTGCTACAACCGGGTTGTATTATCTTTTAAAAGTTAGTGGATTAGCTTTCTTGAATTCGGAGAGTCCTTGAAAATTTGGATTTATTTCTAGAATGCCTGGTTCTGGACCTCAATTTGCTTGCATTTGCTAGAAAAGTTTATTAGTTGCAGTTGTTTGCTGCCGCATTATTGCTGCGATTTCTATGAGCATGTCCATCATTCTATCCACTATATCCTCAGGGTTAGTATTATTCACCTGCGAAACATCTTTTCCTCAATAACTTTCTTATTTTGTCAGAAAGCAATAATGGTTACCAAACCACTTTGCCTAGGACAGTGCTCTGATTCCATAACTGTAACATCCTACTTCTAATTTCCTATTTTTATTATTTTTCTTATATGTTTTTATGTAATTGAGAACTAGACGTTACAAAAGTACTACTGATATTATCATTAGCTTTTAAGTACAATATTTTTATGTAGTTTTGAGGATACATCCTTCAAAAAGTTAGATTATTTATACAGACATTATTAAGTTAGGCACCTATTTTCTCAAAAAGTGAGGCTTATAAAAGCCTTCATAAGATACTACTATTTACATATTTAAAAGTGTTAGTTTCTAAAACTACTAATCAAAAAGTAAAATTATCAGAAACAGATCTCCCAAAGTGATAGTAAAAACATAGTCTCCTAGCTCTGGCACATATGCTTGTTGAGCACAAAAATCAACCAGTACTCTAACTATCGACATTATTTGAAATATCACGGAAAAATAAGTGAGATAAAAATCTCAATAGGAAAGAGCAAAAACAATAACAAGTTCGAGCTAATGATATTCCAGTCGTCACAAGTACGAAAAACAACTTTTCCACTCTTTACAATTCTCTATTTCCAAAACCATGTCTGAAAGTCCAACATAAAAAACTTATGCCAAAAAATTCTTAGTAATTAAATAAATAAATAACTCAAAATATAGAAAGAGTAATTCATAAAAAATAATTCCATATTAAAAAATTAGTAACTGAATATTCTTTTCTCATCATTACTCAAATTTTTCTTTTCATCATCTCTTTATCATTAATATTTCATCATCATCATCATCTCATTTCAATACTCTAAACCAAATGTGCATTTCTCTCTTCATTAGGGCGTCCCCCAATGCTCTAATCATGACCACATTAATAATTCTTGATTAAGGCATCCCATAATCCTTTAATCCTAGTCACAGTAATAATCTCTAATCGAGGAAATCTCAATGTTCTCCAACAAAGAGGCATCCCTCAATGTTCTCTGATCATGACCACAATAATCTCTAATAATGTCCACGATATTTCTCTGCATATTAATTCATTTTTATCCATGGGATGACATTTCTTAAATACTTTATTCACAAAGAAATAACTCATAATAATTATTATCAAAGAAAATTCAATATCATTATAGTACAAAATATAAATACATATAAAGCAAGAGTAGTAATATTATTTTTAAAGGAAATCAATTATTATTGAAAAAGTTAAAAGAATTAAAATGAAAGAAGTATCCACGTATAATAGACTCCATAATTTCTTGCTTCTGTATGAGATTTATTCAAATGAACATATAGCTTATTCGAATAGATCTCATTAAAATTCAGTTTTATAATGCTTCTATTATTTATTCGAACAGAAAGGGGTTTATTCGAATAAACCAAATGAAAAATGTATTGTTTAAAATATTATGGAATGGTTTATTCGAATAAGCCAACCCTTATTCAAATAAAATGGTCGAGTTTGCACTTATGATATCAGTGAAAACCATTTCCTTTTTATTCAAAAACAAAGTAAACAACAAAGGTAGCCGAGGTATGGACTAAGAGGTATGGATTCAAGAAATAAAGAAGAAAGAATGATGTTTTTGCTAATTCCTACCTATTTTTCAGAATTGAAACTTGATGAAAGGGTGATTGAAGATGGAGAAGGAGTGTTGCAGAAAACAGAGCTTGTGGGTGTGTGAACTGGGTGATTGTTTTTTGACGAGAGAGGGAGGGTGATAAGGTATTTATAGAGCTAGAATGAGCTGCCTTACGTAAGGAAATGATGCAAGGAGTGATAGTGTTGTGTTTTGTTGTCAAAATGAGATTCAATACTAAAAAAAATCTTCTTCTATAATCCAAGTTATTCTAGAGTTCTCTTCAGGCAACATGCATCAGTTGCTTGTTACTTTAATCATTACTGTAATTCCCCTTAATGACACCTGTCCATGCTGATTTCATAAGCTTATGTCATCCATAACAAATGTTTGAACACTTGTATGCTTCACCTGATTACAAACGTGCTTAGCTCAATCTTTCGCCCTTCATGTTCATCATTTACGTGACACTTGTTTCATATAATCACTGATCCTAAAATTCCATGATTTTTATGAGTTCCTCTTCCTGCCACTTATACTTGCTGGCTTCGCTTGTCTTACCTCATTCATCTTACTTCATCAAATTAGTTCCATTGAATCCAAAGAACCAATAAAAAGAACTGAAAGAAGAACTGGATTTGAATGAAAACTTGGTTTTTATTCTATTACGTGTTTCCCATTTATGCTGATAGATACTACTTTATTCAAATAACAAAAGCTTTATTTGAATAAAGTGACGTATTTTCTCCAATATTCTCGCACAACAGGAACTTTATTCGAATAATCATCTGGTTATTCGAATAAAGGGCTTTTTATTTGAATAATTTTTTATTTGTAAGGTTATGTCTCATTTTATAGGTTATTTTTTATTTTATATTGAGGGTTGCTACATTATACATCGTATTTATTTAAATATTCCATATAATATTTTTATTATTTATTATTATTTTTAGGGATGTTACTGGACTCGCCTCGGTGGACTACATGAGCAAACCGCTAAGTGTAAAACGAGCATTGGGGTTGAGCGTGGAACCCATTTCGGCGTCACAGACGCAAAAACTTTGCAAGTACACAAAAGGCATCAAGATTAAGCGTTGGACTTACCTTGGTCGCCGGAACCTCAGCTTATTCCTAACAACCACTCACCAGACCCGCGAACTACATGTGGGGGCAACTTATTACATACCATAGATAACGGAACAATGACGTAAGCAGAGTGATCTAATTCAGATCTCGATCTTGCTCATTAATCCCGAAAGCCTACAATGATACATCACGGATCTCAACTCTTTGAGAAAAATATCGCGATATTCAACATCAATATTACAACTTAGATCCCTTTGTCCTTCGCGCGTCGTGTGCTCTAGTTGAATTTGTATCTCGACACTTTATTGTCTCATTAAAGCGTCAAGCTGAGGACAACTGTTCTTAACCAGATTATGGGTCTATAGAACTAGAGCAACTCGACCTGTTAAGTTGGTACCTAGACGTACAATGTGTATGAAGCGGCCAATACACCAAGCATATTGACAAGAATAAATCCTAATCCTATCCCGTATAAATAAAAAAAATAAGGATAAAAGAATAGCAATCTTCACGATTCTGTCTCCCACAATCCCAGGTAGCAGATATTATGCACTCAAAAAATGCTCATATGAATATAATAAGCAAAGGAAAAAAAAGTATGAGCTAATTTTTGATATACACTACTTCTTTTGTACATCTACTAATTTGAGCGTAGAAATACTTTTTACAAATATTGATTCTAACGCTCATTATTATTACGGTCGCGCTATTTGTCCAACCAAAAGACTCCAACTTTTGTCCACCGTATGTCACGTGTCATCATTTGAAATTTGAAATATAAACTGCTCACGTTAAGAATAAGTGATAAATGAATAAGTGGTTAATCAAGATAAGTTTCGGTTAATACATTCAAATAAGTGGTTAATCTATCGGTTTCCCAATCTGAAAAAAGTTCCTAATAATGAATAAGTGGTTAATACGTTAGGAATAAGTGGTTAATCAAGATATATTTCAAAAAGAAAGAGTTCTCAATAATGAGTAAATATTAATACGTTAATATGGTTAATCAATATTAGGAAAAAAAGTAGGAAATGAGAAGCGAGAAATTAAATTTTAATACAAAATAAATGAAAAGCAAGAAATTAAATGGTTTAATCGTTAAGAATAAGTGGTTAATCATCTTTCTAATCCAAAAAGCGGAAATGAAAAGCTGAAATGAAAATATTGGCGTAGTCAAAAACATACTTTTTACAAATATTTGATTTAGTAACGCTTTTCATTATTATATAACTGTATTATAAAAGATTTCGTTGTTTTATATATTTTGAAGTAATCTTCATAACCTAATTCTAAACAGGACTTATTGACCATATTCGTAGTCTTGCTTTTACTCAAAGCCTTTGAAATAGATAAAGTACTTCCACTTATCCACATGTTTGCTCTACTAATCGCGTAATGCTTTACGATTTTCAACTTTGCTTTTTCAATGGGGAGAGCAAAGAAGGCAAAAAACACGACCATCAGCGCTCCAAAAAATTGCAAGCCACAAAATTATGGCTTTTCACTGTCTAGTCTTCCTTTTACTCACAAAGCCTTCGAAATAGATAAAGTACTTCCACTTATCCACATGGTTGCTCTATTAATCGCATAATGCTGTACGATTCCCAACTTTGCTTTTTCGTTGGAAAGAGTAAAGAAGACAAAAAAACACGACCATCAGCGCTCCAGAAAATTGCAAGCCACAAAATTAGAATTTAGATTTTTTAATTTTTTTAACTGATCAATTATAAAATAGAGAAAATTATAAAAATTATAAAAAAATTTATACTAATAATTAAATTTCACTAATAAATTTTTTTATTTTTTTATAATTAACTACTTAAAAAAATTAAAAAATTCAAATCCACAAAATTATGACTTTTCAGTTTTTACTGTCTAGTCTTCGTGCATGGTTGGTTGGGAAAATAACTTTTTTTTTTTCAAAAAAAATTTGTAATAATATTTTTATTTATTTTTAAAAATAAATATTAATTTTTTATGAAATTTAATATATTATAAATTTTTTTATAATATTAAAGATTAAAATTTATAATTTTAAAATTTAAATTATTTTTATATTTTAATATATAAATATTATTTTTTATTTTTAATTAAATAATTTTTTATATTATTTAAATAAAATAAATTAATTAAAAATTAATTTTTAAATAATATATTCAAATATAAAATTAATTATATTATAATCAATCATAACAATAAATTTTTATATAATAATTAATTATTAAAACAATCAAATTTTCACAATTAAATCAATCACCTCTCCTTTTTACTCACAAAGCCTTCAAAATAACTAAAGTACTACCACTTATCCACGTGATTGCTCTATTAATCATATTCAATTATTATATTCTTATATTAAATAGTATATATATATTTTTTATATCTTATTTATTATCATTTATTATATATATTTTTTTATTTTTTTATTCAATTATATTTTTTAAAAATAATATAAATAATAATACATTCTTAAAAAAATATAAAAATATCTTTATTCAATCGCATTATGCTGTACGATTTCCAACTTTGCCTTTTCGATGGGGAGAGCAAAGAAGGCAAAAAACACGACCACCACCGCTCCAAAAAATTGCAACCCACAAAATTTTGGCTTTTCACTGTACCTGAAATAACCCCATAAAGTATAGGCAATGAGTATTACATTTTACCAATGCTTATTGGACATTATTTTTTCAATTCACTTATTCATTCACCACAAATATTTTAACTTTTTTTTATCTCATTTATAAATTTATATTATATCTTATAAAAATATTATAGTTATATACAACTTAATTTAATATTCTTTTTACATTAAAATATGATGAACAAAAATTATAAATATTTAGTTGTACATTAAATATATTTTTTTAATTTTTTATCCCTTTAGAGTATAATTATAGTCCCATTGCAATTGGATGTTACATGCAAAGACTGAAAAACAGATGAGTAAGGAAAGGGCTGGAGAAGAACTTCAAAAGATCACTTCATTTCCTCATTTGACAAAGTGTATGGTATTGGTATGTGCACTTTTCCCAGGAGCAGAAAATTTTTACGAATAATTTTTAACATTATCGTAACTTTTACCAAACTTAACGTTGAAATAATTTATATAAATACTATTTTATTTTTGTAATAAAGTTAATCTTCATTTTATTTATTAAAAGAAAAAGCATGTATAAAGCGGTATTCAGAGGGGAAAAAAAGCTCTATACATAGTATATGTCTTCCTCTTTCATATGTGATTGTCATGATTTTATAGGTGACGGGTAGCAGCAAAACATAGTTCTTGTTTTTTCACAGAGGAAGACTCTAATTTTTTTTTTTATATATCTTGATTGTAAAAGATATAGGAATATATAGACGAAAACATGACAACAGATCTACTACTGAATCTCCTTAATTCTAATAAAAATCTCTTAAATTAAGAAAAGAAATTAGAATAAAGAAATTTTAGAAAACAACCTTCCATCTTTTTATTAAAACTTTGACTTAACAAAAAAGGAAACAAAAAAACATAAATAAGGAAACTGCAAATAATTATTAATAAATCAAATCCTAAACTTTAAGGATTGAGATTAGAATTCAATTCCTTTAAGCTGATGTATAGATGTTGACCATTTCTAACTTGGACTTCAAATCTTCAAACTTGATTCTAGAAAGAGCTTTTGTTAGGATATCTGCCACTTAGAGATGAGTAGGTGTACATATCAGGTTCATAATTCCTGATTCTACTTTTTTCTTGATAAAATGACGATCTAACTCCATGTGCTTAGTACTGTCATGCTGAACAGGATTTTTTTGCAATATTGAGCAGACAAATTATCACAAAATAATTTCATTGGTTCTGTAGTTGAGATCCTTAATTCTTCAAGTAATTTATTTAGCCATAATCATTCACATATACTCTGAGTTAAGGCCCTATACTCTGCCTCAGCACTGCTTTCGGCAATAACTGATTACTTTTCTACTGCGCCATGTTACCAAGTTTCCCCATACATAAGTGTAGTACCTAGTAGTTGATTTGCAATCTGAAATAGATCCTGCCGAATCAGCATATGAGTAGATTTCAATCCCATTATTTGCCCCTTTTTGAAAGAATATTCCTTTATTCGGAGTCATCTTCAAGTATCTAAGAATTCTATAAACAACATCCAGATGTTCTTCATTTGGCTTGTTCATGAATTGGCTCACGACACTAACTAGAAATGTTATGTCTAGCCTAGTGTGTGACAAGTAAATAAGTTTTCCTACAAGCCTTTAATACCTTCTGGTGTCAATAGGTGGGCTATCTTCTTTGGAACCAATTTTGTAATTTGGTTCCATTGGAGTATCTGCAGGCTTACATCCTAACATTCCAATCTCTTTCAATAAATCTAAGATGTACTTACATTGACATAATAGAATACCTTTCTTTTAACGGGCTATCTCCATACCAAGGAAATATTTCAATGATCCTAGATCCTTGATTTCAAATTCTTTAGCAAGTACTCTTTTTAAGCTGTCCAATTCCTCTACATAATCCCCTATCACAATAATATCATCAACATAAATAATAAGAATAGCAATCTTTCCACTTGGAGAGAATTTTGTGAACAAAGTATGATTAGCTTATCCGTGTGAATACCCATGCTTCTTAATTGCCTTAGTGAACCTATCAAACCATGCCCTAGGAGATTGCTTTAGACCCTACAGGGATTTTCAAAGTTTGCAGACCTTGTTTATATTGCATTCTATCTCAAAGCCAGGCGAAATGCCCGTGTATACTTCTTCTTCCCAGTCACCATTAAGAAATGTATTCTTTACATCTAATTGATGAAGGGGTCAGTTTTCATTTGATGCTAAAGATAGTAAAACCCGAACAGTATTGAGGTTGGCTACAGGGACAAATGTTTCTTGGTAGTCAATGTCATAGGTCTAAGTAAACCATACTCAGACATTTAGCTATAAGTCAAGCTCTATACCAACTAATGCTTCCATTTGGATTCTGTTTGACAATAAAAATCCACTTGCAACCTATTGCTCGCTTACCTTCTAGAAAATATGATAGTTCCTAAGTGTCATTCCTTTTTAGAGCATTCATCTCTTCTCGAATGGTAGCTCTCCATTTTGACTTTTCTAGAGGCTTATGAATATTTTGTGGGATTTCTACATTGGACAGATCAGTGACAAATGTTTGATATCCAAGATATAAATGATCTTAAGAGATAAAATTATATATTGGATGCTTCGTACAAGATCTCGCACCTTTTCTCAAAGCAATAGGAATACTCAACTCATCATTAACATCAATATCAGTATGAAAGTGTTACCTGGATTCTTTAGACTTGGATTTGGATCATATTCATGGTTTTGCTGTGGAAGGATGTGATCCTTTCTATCATTTTTTATTCTTTTCTTTCTTGAGTAGACACTTAGCTCTTTTCCACTTGCAAGTTGTGTACTATAAGGAATACAGGTGTTTAGAACAATTTTAGTATTTGACTTGATTTATAGAGATGTTTGAGCAATAGGTGTCTCAACTTCTGTTTCTGTATTTAGCTTATTTTCCAGAGCTTTTTGGGAAGGTGCTTCATTGATGGGCTCAAATTCAAGTTGAATTGAGAAATCAAGCCAAAAACTGCATTCTTGTGTAACTGAGTTCTCCCACTGAATGGAAGTTTTTGGGTAATATGGTTGGTTTTCAAAAAATGTGACATCCATAGAAGTGTAAGATTTTTTAGTGATAAGAGAGTAACACTTGTACTCTTTTTGAGTGGGAGAATACTCAAGAAAAAGACATTTGACATCTTTTAGGTCAAGTGCGCTTTGATGTTGTTGGTGTATATGAACAAATTTTGTACACCCAAATACTTTTAAAAGTAAGGTTGAGATGATACAAGCATTTGGATAGGAGAGAAGAAGAGATTTTCAAGGTGTTTGGAACTTTAGGACCATTGATAGCATCCGATCACTGATATATGTTGCAGTGAGGATTCCTCTCCCCCAAAATGCCTGGGAACATGGGTAGTGAGCATAATGGATTTGGCCACTTCTAGAAAAGTGTGTTTTTTCCTTTTCGTTACTCCATTCTGTTGAAGAGTGTCAAAACAAGAACTTTGATGCACAATGCCCTGACTCATAAGATATTTGCCAAGTAATGAATTGAAATAATCCTTGGCATTATCCGATCTAAATACCTTTATTTTAGTTTACAATTGTGTTTGGACCATGTTGTTGAAATTTATGAAGATAATGCTTACCTCTAATTTTTCTTTCATTAAGTATACATATGTTATTTGAGTGTGGTCATCAACAAATGAAATAAACCATTAAGCTCCAGAGATGTTGTTGATTCTAGATAGTTCCCATGTATCATTATGGGTCAGTGCAAAAGGGTGAGAGATTATGTGTTTTTGTGAGAGAAAATTGTTTCTTGAATGTTTGGAGAGTTGACACACTTCACATTGAAAATCCCAAGGCTGACATTAATGAATAATGATGGGAACATTCTTTTTAGGCACTGGAAATTGGGATGACCTAATCTATAGTACTACAAAAGTATTATACTATTATTATTACATGAAGTTGAGAAAACAGGACATGATACTTAACTTGCTGCCTGAGTTAAGTATTTTTTGAAGAAACTCCATTTGCTCCTTACTGAAAAGTATGGTTTCAAATGATGATTTTTCCTCACTGTCGGCCATGTAGCCTCTGCTTTCTGATGATAGTCTAGGCTTCCAGTTTGCTAGTTTGAGACAAATGTCTTTTTTCTATTTCCTCAATTTTCTATTGATCTTCCAACAAATGTCTTTAATGTGTCCAGGTTTGCAACAAACTTCACACCAAGGTCTCCCTTGTTTCTTTTGTCAATTGACTTGAGCTTGATATTGAGGACCACGTGCGACAAGAGCATAATTTTTAGCATTTTTAGCATCAAGTTGGGGATTTAGAGACCCCATCGTTAGGTTTTTTCTACTCTCCTCATGACATACCTCAGAGAAGACTTCTTGAAGTGAAGGAAGAGGTTTAGTTTCAAGAATTTTGTCTCAAATTTCATCAAATTCTTGTTCAAACTAAGTAATAATTTGTAGATCCTCTTTTTTTCAATAATCTTTTGTATTTAGTACCATCCATTGGGCAGTCCCAATTATGTGTCTCATACAATCCAATTGCTATCAATATCGAGTGATGATATTAAAATATTGAGTGACTGAGAGAACACCTTGACGTAAGACATAGAGAAGACCTTCGATTTCAAAAAGCTCTGTTGTATTTTCATTGCCTGAAAACACGTCATTTGTTGCATCCCTGATTTCTTTGTAGTTTCATAGAGAAGAAAATTCTCCCCTATGTCATTGTTCATGGCGTTGATCAACCATGACATACCATGTTGTTTTCAACCTTCCATCCTTTGTACGTGGGATCCTTTTTTGCTGGAGCTGTTGTATCTCCAGTGAAGTAGTCCTCCTTGCTCTTACCGCACACGAACATCATGACAGATTGAGATCAATGGAGATAATTTTGCCCATTTAGTTTATGACCTATAATGGGAAGATGAGAGTTGTCTGCCACTCCATGATTGTTTGGAATGATGACTACAAGAATAGAGGTTTGTTTTTGGTAGCCATTCCGGTGGCTGGGCCATATTTTGTCATATGGTAGAGATAGCTACTAATGCCATGTTGTTTTTCAGAGAGGAAGACTTTGAAATTTTTTTTTGTATATATTAACTATAAAAGACAAAGGAATATATAGGAGAAAACATGGCAATAGATTTGCCACTGAATCTCCTTAATTCCATTAAAAATCTCCTAAATTAAGGAAACAAATCAGAATAGAGATATTTTAGGAAATAGCCTTCCTGATCTCTTTATTAAAACTTTGACCTAACAAAAAAGGAAACAAAAAACATAATTAAGGAAGCTACAAATAATTACTAATAAATAAAATCCTAAACTTTAGGGATTGAGATCAAAATTCAACATAGTAATTGTCAGTGGGCTTGATTAGGTGTTGGTTCTTTAGGACTTCAAAGTGGCTGATTCTACAAGAGATCTTATTAGTTAACTTTGGTGAGAATGCCTCAGTTGAATGTTTGATTGGGGGTTAAATGTAATTTTCTTTCAATTCTTAAGTCGTATATGAAGATTAAAAATCCCATGCTACCCAACTCAGAAACCAAGGTAACTTCATAACAAAGTTCACATTTTATGGCCTCCTTGTTTAAATGTGCGTAAACTTTATTTTGATCAAAAGTGTATTTGTAGGGAAGAGATTTATCTTTAAATGCTTTTATTTAAAAAGTGATTTTGAATGAATAAATATTATTTGGATGATAATGATTAAATCACTTTTAGATGTATAATTATTAAAAAAATATAAGTTGTGTATATTACCTTTTTATATCATATAATTATTTTGAGATGTGCTTTAACAAATAACATAAATGTTATTATGATTCTTTACTGTTAGAATAAATTACAACCCTTTTTTCTGAGAGATATTCAAATGACACTATCCTCCCATTTGTTTTGAAAAATTACGCTTTTCTTCCCCTAAAAAATGAAAATATACTACACTGTAACATATTTTTATGTTTTTCGTTAAAACTTTGTTATACTTTTGGTAAAAGGGTGACATAATAAATTTAAACTAATGATACATTTTTAAGGGTAAATTAGTAATTTAGTTTTTAAAATTATTTTTCACTTGTAATTTAGTTTCTAAATTTAATTTCGTGTACGAGTTAGTCCTTGAATTTAAAACTCGTATAAACTTAGTCCCCTTTTTTTTGTATCTCACTTTAGTCACTTGATACGAGTTTTGTAAATTTAGGAATTAATTTCTACAATAATTAAATTCATTAACTAAACTACAAATGAAGAATGATTCCACAGACAAAATTGATATTTTACCTTTAAAATAAGTATTATTAACTACATCACAACGAGTCCTCTCAAATTAACTCGATTAATTACAGTTACCATATTCTTGCAATAACATAACATAGCTTAGGTGTAGAAACTATAAGTGGAGGCATCAGTAATAATATTCCTCAAGCCACCAATCGTGGCTGCCAACATAATGCACACTAAAATGTGTATTGCAGTCTGAAAAACACATAAATTGAGGGTCAATGCCACCAGAAAAACAACTCTGAATTGTGATAAGAAGTTTTGTATTCTTTGTATTTTAGACTGTTCAATTGATGCATTTCAAAAGAAAATTAAATTATTGATCATTACCCAATTGATGAACCAGTTGATGCTGAATCTCTTTGGCTTCTTGATTATCAGCCACATTATATTAGGAAGCTAAAACAATTAATGCACCAGATTATTGATCTTCTAGGTTTTGAATTAATTCTTGTAAATCTGGTAATTTAATATAAGCATGAAAAATTTGAGAGGATAAGAGAAGGCCTTATAAAATATAAAGTGGGAGCAAAACCAAATCCACCAAAGAACCCAAGAAGATCGCCAAATAAAAGGAATGTAACCCCAATGAATAATGTAAAAGCTATAACATTTTAACAGGCTTTGGTGACTTCAAGATTTTTCATGGAAAGAACAAGTATCCTACCCTTTACTTTGCTCTTTACAACTATGAAAACTAAAATGTTCTGTAATGATAGCATGGATGGTTTTGGACATCTCACCTACATAAGATGATCTAGCAACAAGTCTGAGTGCTAATCCTGGAGGGAAGTTCAATCTTTTGATCATCATTCTCTCAATCAAGTCAAAAACAGGCATAGCATGAACCTAGAATCCATATTTTCCCCATTAATGAAGTCAAAAATAGGAATAACTTAATTTGAGGGTAGCATCTCTTTGTTTTGTAACTTAGAAGCACAGATATTTTAAAATGGCTGTCGTTCCAATGTCGGGTACATATCTAATACCATACTAGATACTCAAATACTTGATAAATGTTATTTTGTATTGTATTTACAATGAATAATCTAAAGAAAAAAAGATATCTCACTTTTTCCATCAATTATGGATTGCCTAACTATTATGTTTTATTTAATAGGTCTAATGATGTTTATATATTTTTTTGATGCTTTCATAAGATGATATATATAATTTTGATATATATGTTCTTTTGTATGAAAGAAAATTTCTCGAATCTATTAATTCCAAAAATTTGTTATATAACAAAATATATAAAGAGTTTTAAGGTTACTTTGAAAAGACGCAGATAAGGAAGTCATTATTGAAACCCTTAAAAGCAATCTCGATGAGGGAGAGATACTATTCCTATCCTATAGTAGTCACTCATGCGTCAATATCAATGGAGCAACTGTACGCACTAGAGCGACTAGGAATAGGGATTCCTTCCTATATATATAAAATAACTAAAATGAGTTAAACTTACCCATTATGATAAACTCATATACAGGACCCATAAAATAAAACCCATATATGAGTCATGCTTTAAGAACAATAGGCCCATTAACAATGCTGATTACAATTTGGGCTAAACAAAATGCTATAATAATTGTGACATCCAATTAATCTAGGTTTTATAAAATTATAATATGATTTATGCTAGTCCATAATTTTTTTTATCATCCTTCCACTTGGACGGCATAAGTCATATTACATTATTTCAATAAGAAAATAATTCTCTAAATTAATCAAACAATATATGGTCACAACATGATGTCAAAATCGAGCTAGCACTTTCAATAATAGGTCCAAAATGAGACTACAAGCATCTCAACAATGCAGAAAATCATACTTGAAGGAGTACTAATATCATATATGCAAGATACTCATATCCCGGTGACCCAACAAAATGTGATATATAGGTAATGAGAAAGCACATCCAAAATTGCATACCAATATGTGATCAAAGTGCATTTTCCAACAAAATGGCCTTAAGCATCCGCCTAAGATGCTTTCTGAGATTTAATAAACATCTTAGCACAATAAGAAAATGAGACTAAGTTCAAAATGTCTTCGCAATATGTCATAATATAAACAAATAATATTCCACAGATAATAATAATAACAATATTATATAGCAACGACAATAATAATAATATAATTGTTCAAGCTTTCGAGACATAATCACAAAATGAGGTCACAATAAAATTACAAAACAAACTTCCACTAACCTGATGTGTGTGAAACAACATCACATTTTGTTCTTATTTTGCATGCATTTTTAAGCATTTTAGGCATTTTAGTTTCTCTTTTTATTTGTTTTTTTCTTTAGTTCGGATAATTACGGTGTTTGTGGTGTTGTTGTGCAGGATTGGTGCTCAATTGGCCTTGAAATGAATGGAAAACTTGCATGATTGAAGTTGGAGCTTTAAGGATAGCAAAAAGACGCCAAAAAGCTCACTCTAGAGATATCCACAGCCTGCCTGTGGAATTTCTCACGGCCATGGATCGAGCAGCAACTTAAAAGAGCAAAAGAGAAATTCCAGAGAGTTCCACGGTTAGGCCGTGGAATGATCCACGGCCGTGGAATTCAAGCTGAAGAAAATTGACTTATGGCAGAGAAATCCACGGCCAGGTCGTGGAATGATCCACAGTCGTGGATCGCAGTACGCATCAATTTTTAAGTTTTATTTTTTATTTTTTTGGGGCCTTTTTAGCCAATTAAAACCCTAGGGTATAAAGAGATATTTTGAATACAATTTAGGGGTTCTAATTTGGTTAGAAGGAGGCACGTTTGAAGGCTCTGGATCTTGATCTTTCTTCCCTCTTTTCTCTTGGATTACAGGTTTGGATGTTCATGAATATGTTTTCTTGTTTCTTCTTCTCCATGTCTGAGTAGTTCTCTTTGTTTCTAGGATTGGGCAATGCCCTTTGATACATTGATGATGATTAATTGACTTTGTTTCCCCATTTATTAATCTTGAATATTCTTTGATTTAATCCTTATTGCGCTTATTCATGTGAATTTGCTGGCCACATATTTGCATCTCATAGATATCTAGGGGCGTACTGAGAGGTGAACCTAGGTGTTAGAACCATAAGAATTAAACTTAAGGTCTAAATCACGAGAGTAGGTTTAGCCTTTCGAGGATTCAATAAATTACCATAAAGCGTAATGTGTTTAATTTAAATTCAATTACCACGAGAGTAGGAATTGGTTTAATTGGACACAGTTCTTATCTCTTGAGAAAGAACATTAACTAATTTAGGATAATTAACCTTCAATTAAATTTTAATTTTAATAAAAGGGTTGTCAATTAGGATTTGTCTTGTATCATTGTGGTTATCCCAATCTTGGAAGCTTTCTTGAATCTGAAAAGAACCTTTCTTAATAACTTGCTGTTTTTGTTCTTAATTTTGTACTTTAATATTTAGTTACTTAATTGCTTGGTTACTACATTCTTATCAATCAATAATTTTATCACCTTTGTTTAATCTAATTGAATTAATTAATTAATTGGTATTCATAGACACAATCCTTGTGGATTCGATCTTTTATTACTTGACGATGAAACCGTACACTTATAGATTTCACACATCAAGTTTTTGGCGCCGTTGCCGGGGACTGTGTTTTTCTTGAATATTAGTTTAATTTTTTATTTAATTATTTTAAACTTTTTTCTTTTTATTATATTCTTACGTTCTTGTTTTCTCTTTGACTCTCTGCAGGTAATTTCTCTTGTTTATGCGAAGTACTAGACGTTCCGGGACTCTTATTGAAGTAGATCCTGAAATTGAAAGAACTCTTCGTAGAAGGAGAAGACAACAAAGGCAAAGAGTAGGAGAAATACCTGAACCAACACTTGTCATGGCTGAAGCTGAGGATAATAGACCGCTAAAAGAATATGCAGCTCCTAATGCTCGGGGTTTGCGATCTGGAATTGCTCGGCCAGACATTAAAGCTAAAAACTTCACCATACCACCTGCTTTACTCTCTATGATAAGGCAGAACTAGTTTGGAGGATTGTCATCAGAGGATCTAAATGATCATGTGGATATGTTCTTGGAGTTCTGTGAGACCCTCAAGATTAAAGGCGCCTCTGTTGATGCTATTCGTCTCTGCTTGTTCCCATTGTCATTAAGAGATAAAGCTAGAGCTTGGTTGAAGTCTGTTCCTGCTGAGACAATAACTACTTAGGACCAATTAGAGCAAGCTTTCTTGGACAAATTCTTTCCATCTTCCAAGACTGCTCATCTAAGGACCCAAATCACAAGCTTTGTTCAGAAAGATGGAGAGTCATTGTTAGAAGCTTGGGACAGATATAAGACTTTGTTGGAAGCCTGCCCACACCATGGGTTAGAAAAATGGTTGATCGTCCACAACTTTTACAATGGTCTAGAATATTCTTCGAAGGTGCCTCTTGACTCCGCAACTGGTGGAGCTTTGATGAACAGAAGGCTAACAGAAGCCTATGATATCATTGAGAGTGTTGCTGCAAATCATTACCAATAGGCAAATGAAAGAGGTCATAACCCAAAGAAACTCTCGGGAGGTAAGTTTGAGGTAGATGGTGTTGATTTAATCATGTCAAAATTTGATTCTTTGAATAAACGTTTTGACATGCTTGAAAAAGCTCATGTAAATGTCATAGGTGCTTCTAACAATTTTTGTGAGATTTGTGGAGTACAAGGACACATAGGTGCCGAATGCTAAGTTGGAAGTGGATCCTCACAAGGTGCACCGGTGGAGCAAGTGGAATCATGCCACAATTTCCATGACTTCAACCAAAAAGGGAAGAATGATCCGTATTCCCAAACTTATAACCCCGGTTGGAGGTCACATCCTAACTTCTCCTACCGAAATGGTCAATACCAAGCTGGGCAAGGTAATGTTAAACCCTCTTTTGGACTCCAGCAGGTACAAAAATCTAAACTTGAGTCTCTTCTCGAGAATTTTGTTGAAAGTTAATCTAAGCAAAATGAGGAGTTTAGGCACCCTGGGCAAGTTGCGACTGAAGCCATTAGAGAGTTGTCAGCTAAGGTTGATAGTTTGGCTATTCATAATAAGATGTTAGAAACCCAGATTGCCCAACAAGCAAGCATTTCACATAGGCAACAGGGTAAGTTTTCTGGTCAACCTGAAGTCAACCCAGGCAATGAACATTGCAAAGCTGTGAGTTTTAGGAGTGGAAAGAAATTAGAAGATTCCACGGGTAAGGGGGAGAGTGAAAAAAATAAAGGAATTGAGGATATAGAGACTAAGTCACAACCCTTAGAAGAAGAGGAAACTACTGTGAAGGTGTCTAAGTATGTAACCCCTAAACCATACCAACCCCTTGTTCCTTTCCCTTAAAGATTGGCTAAGGCCAAGTTAGATAGGCAGTTTGAGAAATTCCTAGAGGTCCTTAAGAAATTATACATTAATGTACCATTCACTGAGGCGTTGAAACAAATGCCTACTTATGCTAAATTCCTTAAGGACATTTTGTCTAATAAGAGAAAGCTAGAGAAATATAAGACAATAGCTTTAACTGAGGAGTGTAGTGCTTTAATTCAAAATAAATTGCCTCCTAAGCTAAAAGATCCAGGTAGCTTCTCTATTCCTTGTTTGATTGGTAACACTAGTTTTAATAAAGTTTTGTGTGATTTGGGGGCTAGTGTTAGTCTTATGCCCCTTTCAGTGTGTAAGAAGTTGGAGGTTAGTGAGCTGAAACGCACAACTATCTCCCTTTAATTAGAGGATCGATCTATCAAATACCCCATAGGCATCTTGGAGGATGTTCCTATTAAGGTTGGTAAGTTTTATATGCCAGTGGATTTTGTTATGCTTGACATGGAAGTTGATGCTAAAATACCGATCATACTTGGGCGTCCGTTCCTTGCCACTAGAAGGGCGATCATTAATGTCCATAAAGGAAAATTGACTTTGCGATTGAATGACGAGGAAACAGTTTTTGATGTTTTTAAGTCTGAAAATAATTCTAATTCCTCAAATTCATGTAATTGCATAGATGCTACTAAAGTTGTGGATAGTGTTGTGCTTTCAGGCGTACAGGAATCAGTGAATGATGCTATGCTAGAAAAGACCTTGCCCAAGGGTATCACAAAATTTGAGAAGTCTAAGCCCTGCAAGAAAGGACCTAAGAAGCAGAATGATAAGTGTGTCGAGAAGCATGAATTTAAACTTGGGGATAAAGTTCTTGTCAATAACTCGCTTCTACGTTTCTGTCCTAGTAAGTTATGGTCAAAATATCAGGACCATATGAGATTGTTCGAGTTTTATCTTACGGTATGCTTGAGGTGAAGAAAGAAGGCCATGAGCCTTTCTTGATAAATGGCCAGAGAGTGAAATACTTTGAATGAGTGAGGACTAAGCACTACTTTGTTGACATCACCTGAGCACAGAAACTAGACCAGAGTCGAGCTAATGACTTTAAACAAGTGCTTCTTGGGAGGCAACCAAAGTTTCCTTGTTTTTGTTTTTCCTTTTTATTTCTTCTTTTTCTTTTGATTTTGTGTGTTGGATTGTTGGTTTGATCTTTGTCTCATGAATTTTGTTTAGGTTTGACCCTTTTTGAAGCTTAAATTAGAAGGAGAGTGAAGTCAGAAAGTTTCACACCCAGCCCATGAAAAATTCCATGGCCATGGATTGAACACCAGAAGATTTCTTACCACCGCAATGAGTCTTTTTCTTTTATCCCTTCTCTAGTTATAGATTGTTACATTGGGGACAATGTAAGTTCTAAGCTTAGGGGGTATTTTTATTTTTTATTTTAGATCATTAGTTTCATACATTTTCATGTCTCATTTTGCATTGCATCTTTATGTTGCATTTTTACACCATCATATCTCTCAGCTTTCTGATTGAACTTGTGCCCCTCTCTTTGAGGATTTTGAGATGGTATTGATTTGGAACCCAATTTGTTGATTCTTGTGGTAGGCAACAAGCATTGGTTTAATTAGCATATGTTCTTTGAATTTGTGCTTCTCATTGATTTTTGAACCTCTATATATGAGTTTTGAGCCTATATGAGATTTATGCACTATATGATTTTTGCTCCCATTCTTTGTGTGAAGTGATAATTGCTCATTAATTTTATGCTCTAGAACTTGATTTGAAACTATTTTGAGGCGAAATTTTTGTTTGTATGCTTGAATGCGATTAAGGCATCTTAGGTATTTTTCTGGTCTTCTGAAATAATTGTCGCACTTTCATCCACTAGTTGCCTATTTTGAGCTTATTGCATAATTATTTTTCTTGATGCCTATGATGATATATTGTTCGTAATCATTTAGAATATTAAATGGAGTAAATTGGGTTTGAAAGTTGTGAAAAGTGTGTTGGGAATCATATGTGAATGACCCTTCTCTTTCTCAAATGAAAAAAAAATAAAAAGAGCAAATAAAAGAAAATCATAAGATGAAAGCTTGAACAAGAGGAGAAAGAGAAGAAGGAAAAGTAAGGAAGAAAATGCTTGGAAATGTGGAGTTATGCTGTAGATTGAAAAATGCCTTTGCTCTATTTATGTTCTATTGGATTTCTTGTGCTTATTAAAAATTTTGTTAACCCCTTATGCATACCTTTCTTTCTTTACCTTACCTAACATCATTCCCATGGCCCCATTACAACCCTTGATAGACCTTTTGATCCTTGCATGCATGTTGATTCTTAGTGAAAATTTAGTTTCTTATCAAGCTTATGGAACTGCTATTTCTTTAAGGAATCTTGAGCGCATTGTCTTCACTCTTAAACACTTTGAGTGAGGTTAGTAGAGTGAACCTAATTTAGTGAGGAGCATGATTTCTGAGAACTTTAGCCTCTAATTGGACTTAATTTTGATTACCTCTCTAATTCTTGGTTTACCTTTGCCTATTGCTTGGTTGGATGTTTTCTCGGGTTCCTTATTCATTATTATCTCTTAATCTCACTTCTTGGTTTGACCTTAGTTATTGCTTGGGGACAAGCAAAATCTTAAGCTTTGGGGGATTTGATGTGTGTGAAATAACATCATATTTTGTTCTTATTTTGCATGCATTTTTAGGCATTTTAGTTTCTTTATTTATTTATTTTTTTCTTTAGTTCGGATAACAGCGGTGTTTGTGGTGTTGTTGTGCAGGATTGGCGCTCAATTGGCCTTGAAATGAGTGGAAAGCTTGTATGATTGAAGTTGGAGCTTTACGGATAGCAAAAAGGATCCAAAAAGCTCATTCCAGAGAGATCCACGGCTTGCCTGTGGAATTTCCCACGACCATGGATCGAGCAGCAACTTAAAAGAGCAAAAGAGAAATTCCAGAGAGTTCCACGGCCAGGCCATGGAATGATCCATGGCCATGGAATTCAAGCTGAAGAAAATTGGCTTGTGGCAGAGAGATCCACGGTTGTGGATCACAGTACGCATCAGTTTTTAAGTTTTATTTTTTATTTTTTTAGGAGTCTTTTTAGCCAATTAAAACTCTAGGGTATAAAAAGATGTTCTGAATACAATTTAGGGGTTTTAATTTGGTTAGAAGGAGGCACGTGTGATGGCTCTGGATCTTGATCTTTCTTCCCTCTTCTCTCTTGGATTACGGGTTTGGATGTTCATGAATATGTTTTCTTGTTTCTTCTTCTCCATGTCTGAGTAGTTCTCTTTGTTTCTAGGACTGGACAATGCCCTTTGATACATTGATGATGATTAATTGACTTTGTTTTCCCTTTTATTAATCTTGAATATTCTTTGATTCAATTCTTATTGTGCTTATTCATGTCAATTTGCTGGCCACATATTTGCATCTCATAGATATCTAGGAACGTACTGAGAGGTGAACCTAAGTGTTGGAATCATAAGAATTGAACTTAAGGTCTAAATCACGAGAGTAGGTTTAGCCTTTCGAGAATTCAATGAATTACCATAAAGCGTAATGGGTTTAATTTAAATTCAATTACCACGAGAGTAGAGATTGGTTTAATTGGGCACAGTTCTTTTTTCTTGAGAAAGAACATTAACTAATTTTAGGTAATTCACCTTCAATTGAATTTTAATTTTAATAAAAAGGTTGTCAATTAGAATTTGTCTTATATTATTGTGGTTATTCCAATCTTAGAAGCTTTCTTGAATCTGAAAAGAACTTTTCTTAATAACTTACTTTTTTTGTTCTTAATTTTGTACTTTAATATTTATTTACTTAATTGCTTGGTTACTACATTCTTATCAATCAACAATTTTATCACCTTTGTTTAATCTAATTGAATCAATTAATTAATTGGTATTCATAGACACAGTCCCTGTGGATTTGATCTTTTATTACTTGACTACGAAATCGTACACTTGTGGATTTCACACATCATAACCCAAAACATCAAAAGACCTCACTATACCCATATGGATCACATGATCAACAAAACTTTGATGGTTAAACCTTTGGTTAGGGGATATGTATCCATAAGTTATATAGGGATATACTCGACATGAGTTTGAAACTCTTGAATCTTTTCTCTAAGCAACATATAATTTGTGTCAAAAGCTTCAAGCACTTAAAGCTCTTATTAATTTGAGAGAAGTACACTACGACAAAGTTATCATAATAGATAGTAAGAGGCTTGGAAATAATCTCTACAACATGAAATTCAGTAATCAAATTTTGAACCATATCGCTTGACACGTAGCCTCATAACAAGTTATATACTCTGCCTCCATAGTGGAAGTAGCTGTAAGTGTCTATTTAACACTCTTCCAAGAAATAACTACTACTCCCAACATAAAGATATATACCCTAATGTGGACTTGTGGTCACTTGGGAAACCACCATAATCAAAATGAGAATAGCCAATCACCTCAAGGTGATCTAACCTTATATAAATTGACATATGATCTTTAGTACCATTCAGATACCTCATGATTTGTTTTGCAACCTACCAATTAGCCAGACTATGTTGATCAAGTATCTCCCAAGTACACTAACAACAAAAGCAATATCATGACATGTACAAACTTGAGCATACATAAGGCTGCCAACAGCGGAAGCATATGAGACCTTCTTCATTTCAGCAACATCTTTATCATTTTGAGGACACTAGGTATTAGAGAGTCTTTCACCCTTTTGAATATGTGTAGCACAAGGATTACAAGATTTCATATTAAATCTATTCCGAATCCTTTCAGTATAAGTTTTATGAGACAAGCCAAGAATACCACAAGATCTGTCACGATGAATCTCAATGCCCAATACAAAAGAGGCATCACATAGATCTTTCATATCAAAATGTGATGTTAACATCTACTTAGTCTCATTTAGAAAAAAAAATAATATCATTACTAGCCAACAATATATCATCAACATATAAAACAAGAATGATGAATCTGCTCTCACTAAACTTTAGATAAATGCATTAGTCAATAGTATTTTCTGTAAAGCCAAGAGAGCCAACAATATAATCAAATTTAAAGTACCAACCATTTTCAATAAAACCATCAGGTTGATCTATATACACTTCCTCATACAAATCACCATTTAGGAAGGCAGTTTTGACATCCATTTGACGAAGCTCCATATCAAAATGAGTAACCGATGCCATCACAACACGAAAGGAGTCTTTAGTGGAGACCGATGAGAAAATTTCCTTATAATCAATGTTTTCCCTCTGATTATATCGCTTAGCATCAAGTCTGGCCTTATACCTCTCAATTTCACCTTTAGCATCACGTTTGGTCTTAAAGACCCATTTGTAACTAATAATTTTACAACTAGTAGGCAACTCCAAAATTCCCAAACATTATTCTTTCTCATGGAATCTAACTTATCCTCCATAGCCACTAGTCATTGTGCACTATCAGGACTAATCATGGCATCTTGAAAGAAAATAGGATTAGAATCATCAATTAAATTAAACTCATGCTTCTACTTGTATATAACATAATCCCTGAATCTACTAGACTTAGTAGATATAAGAACCCGCTCAGATCCTCTTAGTGGAGTTACAATAACGTTTGGATTCTGTAATTATTTTTAACTTATTTAAGGATATCAACATTATGAGCAGAATCAACAACATCATCATTATGGATTAAAGGAGATGACATTATCCTTGGAAAGGGAACAATAGGAATAGCGACAACAGTATGCTCCTCTCTAAAATGAACAATACACAGCTCCTGAGGTCCACCATGCTCTAAGTCCCCTTTAAAATAGACAAGCCGATCGGATTCAGTAACTCTAGTAGTATGTGAAGGACAACAGAACCTAGAATCCCTTGAGCTAATATAATAACCAATGAAGAAATCACTAATGGCTTTGGGATCAAGCTTTTTTAAATGTGGGTTATAAGGCCTCACCTCTGCCTTATAACCCCAAACAGGAAAATACCTCAAGGTAGGCAATTTGCTTGTCATAAGCTCATATGAAGTCTTTAGCATAGATTTACTAGGCACATGATTCAATATACAAGCAGCATTCTTCAAGGCATCTCCCCACAAGAATTCTGGAAGAGATGAATGACTAAGCATACATCTCACAATATCCAAAAGAGTACGATTTCACTTTTCTACAACTCTATTGTGTTACAGAGTGTCAAGCATGGTGTATTGTGCCTCAATACCACTGTTGTAACATTTTCTCCAACCCCAATGAACTTAATCATGGTTATAGAAGTTCAATAACATTAGTATAGAACACTAGTTATTTCTGGTAACTAGCTGGCGTAGTTTGAGCATAATATATAACACTGAGTGTGAGAATTAGCTCTTATGAAATTCAGACTTTTGTAAGATTGACTGAGAAAATAGAAATAAATGAGGAAAATTTATTTCTAAGTTATAAATAATTAGAATGGATATCTAAAAGATTCTTAATTCAGTTCCATAGGTTTAATTTAACCCAGGAAAAGAATAATAAAGCTTAGAGATTGTCAACGTAGTATAATGAAAGTAGTGGGATGATAATATGCAAAATAGAATGAAATCCTAGAATTTTCTACGATATCTATGAAGGTTAGAAAATTCATTTCTGAAAGATTAAAGTGTTCCTAATAGACAAAAAGTTACCTATTAAATTTCATTTTTTTTAGGAAACATCTCCCACATTCTTCACTATTTCATCCTACATAACCCACTTAATATGATGACTTTTGTTGACATTTTCCTTCACTCTTTCCACTTTCTCACGCTTCCATCTCTCACTCTCCCCATTCTTTCTCCTTTCATTCTCATTTTCTCCATTATCTCTTGTTTTCACGCATCAGTAGAGGAGAGAAATAAGCACTAGAAAAGCAAGAAAGCAACAAGGGAAGAAGAAGAAGGAAGCAGCCAAGGAAGGGAAAAAGGAAACAGAAAGAAAAAAATGACAAGTTGAGGTAGGGGTTTTCCTTAAAAGTCTTCTTAACTTGTTTGTTTTTCTTATATTTTCCTTCAAAGAAAACTTGATTAAATGATGAGTTTTGAAACATGATTTTCAAATAGTTTGAGTATGAAACTAAGTTTACTTCTTGCTCTTGAAATAATAATGATTTGAGCTTGCAAAAGTTGTAAACTTTTGAGTTGAGCTTTACCCATGCTTGCCATGAAGTTTTGTATGAATTTGATGCTTTTTCAATGAGGTTCCTTATGGCTTTTATGAATTTTGGGATGGTTTAAGGGGTATCCTCCCTCAAATGTTCTGTTTTTAAGCCTGAAATTCCCAGATAACTAATTATAGATAAGCCATAATCGATTATTTATGGGAAAATGATACTTCCTAGTCGTCAATAATCGGTTATGGCTATGCCTAACCAGTTATTGAGGCAAGACAAAGAACCACGTTAGGCTATAACCGGTTAGAGCTGATGCCTAACTGGTTATTTCTGTATGACAAAGGGCTCCAAAACACAATAACTGATTACCCAGGGAAGGGTAATCGATTACTGGACTTATGTTTTAGGTCATGGGAAGTCCATAACTGGTTTCCTAATGGTGGTAACCGATTATGGAACACGAATTCTGGCTTCTTTGCCAGAGATAACCAATTAGTACTAGGTGCTAATCAGTTACCATGCTTAAAAACCTGAATCTAAGCATGATGAATGAGCAAAGAGCCTCAAGAACACTTGAGTTTATAAATGATTGGCTATTATATGCATTATCCCATGATGTGGAATGTAACACCCCCAATAGTATGTTAGGCTTGTAAACGGGTTACAGAAGTAGCCTAATAGTCGCTTAATATGCCACTTCAGTTTTGTGACAAATTGAGTCAGTTTAGACATTTTGTTGCAACACAAAAGTTAAAAAGTAGCTTTAAATGACTCAGATAGTAGCATAAATTGCTAAGTTAAGGGAAATAGGTATGAATAACTTGTTTCTAGGTCACAAATAAACTAAGTAAGATGTAGTTAAAATTTGAGAAGAATCAGAGTTAGTTTGATTTTTTTAAGTATGCTGGTTGTGTATGATAATACTATATTGATCTCAATAAATATGAAAAAATAAAATAAAGGTGAAACAACAATTTAGATGAAGCTTAGTATTTATTCTAAAGTTGTTGGAAGTTGAAAAACTTGAATTAGCATAAATCAAGTGTCCTTAGCAGATATATCAGCACAAGAACTTAAGTTACCCCTTTTTCATTTACTTTCTCTCATATTCTCTTGGATGGAAGCAGAGAAATAGAGAAACAAAGAAAATGAAGGAAGAAGAAAGAAAAAAGGAGAAGAAAGGAAAGAGGATAAGAGGAAGAAGAAGAAAGGAATATCAAGACCAAGATCAAGGCTTGAAGATCATCACACCACAACAAGTAGGGGATTTCTATTCATTTTTCCCTCTTTGTTGTTTTTGAACGGGATTAGGGATTTTGAATGGAAAAAGTGATTTGGAGAGTCAAATCCTAGTTCTTAGCTTGATTCTTGATTCCAAGGATTAAGTCAAGCTAGTTTCAGCTTAGTGAGAGCAAGATAGTCATTTATGAATTAAGATAATCATTTTGGACTATTAAAGGAGCTTAGATAATGAGTGGAAGTTAGAGAGATTTCTAGCCTAAATCTATGCCTAAGTGAGTTAATGGGTTATATAAGAGTTACAACAAGTTTACGGGCTTATATTGAGGTTAGAAATCACAAGAAAACTGATCTAGAATGATTGGAAGTAACTAAGGTCCCAAAGGGACAGAATTCAAATTCTGCAAAATCCAGTTTCTGTAACTCACGCCATGACAAGGGGAAGTCATGTCGAGGCGTGAGATTGGCCAAGAGCAGCGCACTGTGGTGTGACAGGGGTTGTGCCATGGCATGAGTACCAAAATTTCTCAAAGATGTTATTCTTGACATTTTGAGGTTTCTTATTAGTTGGGATCACTTATATATGTTTCTTTAAGTGTATTAAGACACTTTTAGGGATATTTCACAAAAGAAATAACTTACCTAACATATAAGAATAAGTTGAGTTTCTAAACCTTTCAATAAAAGAATTTGTTTGGAATAGAAGTCTAGGACTTTTTATCACATTAGTGGGTATATAATACCATTAGTGATGTGATGGTAAGGTAGTGTAGAAACAAGTTTAAGAAGAAAATTATAGGCATGATTCACTCTCTTGTAGTTAAAGATGAATTGATTATGCTAGTTTCAAGAAGAATACTCTATTCTCTCATTAAGTTGGGATTGAGTGGAGTGTTTAGCAAGAATTGGTTCCTTTGTTGATAAGGTTGAACCCTAGCATCCGGTTCCCTTATGCAATAAGATTGAACCCTAGTAAATTGGCTCCCTTATACAATAAGGATTAAACCTTAGCAAAACTTGGTTCCCTTAATGAGGTTGAACCCTAGTAAGACTTGGTTCCCTTAATGAGGTTGAACCTAAGTAAGACTTGGTTCCCTTAATGAGGTTGAACCCTAATAAGACTTGGTTTCTTTATTTATTAAAGTTAAGCCTAATAAAACACGGATCAATATATCCTATGCTATACTAAGGATGAGCATATCCTATGTTAGGCTAAGGATAAGTAAGTAATAAATCAGATGAAGGAATTCAGTTCCTAAAAATATTTATGCTACATGTATGAACTTAGTGAAGGATTATATAGTTGTTAGATCATTGTTTACATAAAGTCAGAATGTGAACGTTCTAGTGGTAGTGAGTATAGTCTCACTTACCTAGTGCAACTGTTAATCCAATGTTTATAATGTTATTCAGTATAAGGTGATATTCGTATAGTACTTATATCATTATAATGAATAACTAGAGTAGAAAAGTTAGTATAGTATATTTGGTTTCAGAGAACATTTAGTCAATATAAATGCTTTAGTACTGGTATTGGTTACTCATACTGAGAATTTTATTTCTCACCCCGTTGTGTTTTCATGTAAATCCAGGTCAAGGCCTTTCAATAGGGTATGAAGATGAAGATATAGAAGAACTAGATGAGTTTAGTTATGTTTTTTTTTTTTTGTTCAAAGCTTATGTATTAATTTATGTTTTCTTTGAGAATGTAAAAGTTGTATGTATAATGTAACATCCTAGTACCGGTATCCTAGTATATCTAACACATACCTAGATAAATAGTATCAACCATGCTACTTCTAACTTAATCATCAACTAGTCCATAACATTTAAGCAGTATAGCCTCACTTACCTAGTGCTACTGTTAATCCAATGTTCGTAGCGTTATTCATTATAAGGTGATATTCGTATAGTACTTATATCATGATAATGAATAACTAGACCAGAAAAGTTAGTATAGTATATTTAGTTTCAGAGAACATTTATTTAGTATAAATGCCTTAGTACTAGTATTGGTTACTCATATTGAGAATTTTATTTCTCACCCCACTGTGTTTCTATGTAAATCTAGGTCAAGGCCTTTCAAGAGGGTATGAAAGTGAAGATATAGAAGAACTAGACGAGTTTAGTTTTTTTTTTCAAAGCTTATGTATTAATTTATATTTTCTTTGAGAATGTAAAAATTGTATGCACAATGTTACATATATGTATGAATTTTAGTTATGACTCTCTATAATTATTTGCTTAAATGTTATGAATTAGTTGATGATTAAGTTAGAAATAGCATGACTGATACTATTTATCTAGGTATGTGTCAGATATACTAGGATGCCAGTATTAGGATGTTACATTATGATATCAGAACAGTTCATCCTATGAGCTGGGGTGTGGGCTGACCAAGTTTAGACAAGTTTAGAATTTTTCGTTGAGTATTATGCATTTTTTGTCCCATATGCAGGGTATGTGGATAGGATTGCATGACATGCCTTAGGTTGGAGTGTTAATGGTTACCATTACACATAGTGTGATTGGGGAACCATTACTTCACCAAGGCGAACTAGGAGAAGTGAGAATTCTTCCAGTAAAGATTCAACTAAAATAGCTGAAGAAGTTCTGAGAGATGGCAACAGCTAAGAGGAAGCAGATTGCTATCACAAGTAAAGTTTCAGAAGGGATGGAAGTAATTTCATCTCAGTAGCTAGTACCGCTAGTAAAGTCAGTGTATGACGCGGCGGTAGTAAAAGAATGAAACTCCCCAAATCTCTCAAAGTTTAGAAAGACCAATCCTACATCCTGTAATGGTAAGTAAGACCCATTGGGAGTAAGCGGAATTGGCTTAAGAGAATGGAGAAAATCCTCACAGTTAAGGTCCGTTCAGATGACTTGAGAGTTTTGGTTGTCTCCTATATGTTAGAAAGCAAGGAAGAGTTTTGGTCAGCAAAATGCTAAGAAGATTGAGTTCTCAAGTCCTGAACAATGTGGCATATTAGTACGCCAGTAAATGGCTAAGTTTAAGAAGTAAGTGATAAGTACAGAGCAAGCTACAAAATCAAACTTCAACCCATAGAACTCTGAGTTAAAAGGTCATGGCATCGTTTTTCTATGATCATCATTCTTTGTTTGTGAAGGCTAATGAAGAATGGATAGTATCGAGTTCTTCATGATACTAGAAGTAAAATCATGACTAAGTGAAAGAATAAGAAATTCGTTATTCTGGAAATTTTCAGTTTATCCTACTGCAATATTCTTTTCAAATCAGACTGAAGTGGTAATTCGAATAGAATAGATGGAAAACTATTCGAGTAGACTATTACAGAATGATATGTTAAACTAATCGAGTAGACAAAGGGAACTATTTATGTGGCAAGAGTTCAAGGTTAATCGAGTATACTATGAGAGTCATTCGATTAGCATAGTTTTGATTAGTCAAAATAGGCAAAAAAAAGGCTTATTTTTAATTAATCGAGTAAGGCAAAATAGTGCTGTTAGTACCAATCAAAGAGAATAGTTGAGGGTCCCTACGACTAGCCTCAAGTGGAACAAAAGTTGCAAGGTTCTCACTAGAGGAAATGAAAGGATGATAGGTATAAGAAGTGTGCTTCTAGACCTAGTCATCCTCAAGATAAAAACTAGTTGAGCTGCAACTCAAATGGTGAGAAGCATTCCCTTTAAAGGAAACAAAAGGCTTGATCGCAGGTTCGATCCTAGGAAGGGCTGCAAACCGAAGGTGGGAATTGAATATTGTGCCAATGCCAGACAATACATGAGTAAATGTTAATAGCCCTTCAGGTGTAGAGGGAGGCTATTACATGGACATGAGTGAACTTAAGTAAAAGTGAAGGGACCAAAGTATGATAAATGTGGGAGTTAACATGGTGGCAGACCTTGTTAAGTTGGCAAATAGCATGTTATACTTATGGCTAATCAAAACACTTTTAAACAAGTGTATAGAGAAGCAGGGAACAGTGCGTAATCTTAAAGCTCAAGTTAAAGTAAAAGTATATACTTTGAATAGTAAGGAGGCGGCCCAAACTCTCGATCTCATATGAGGTAAGAACATAGTTAAAGATGACCTTTAAGTTTTAGTATATGATTCAGGAGTATCCTCACTCCATGATTTCATATGAGAATAGAAAAAGATCATATTTATCTATGTTTAAGTTTCCCCATGTTTTATCCCTGTTTACACCAACAAGAGAGGTAGTCACAACTTCCTTAGTAAGTTTGGATTGTTGTGCAAAGATAGAAGGTAATATATCCTTTAAGAATCCTATCAGTTTATCTCTTCTTAACGTAGACACTAGACTAGACATAGTTTTGGATTAATTAGATTGGACATTGAGGTTTATATCTGATGATTCTTCTGTGCCTATTTTTTAGAGTCCATGTTTTGAGAAGATAAACAAGTGAACAACTCCTTAATTGAGGGGGCTTAAGGATTCATTCTCCTTTTTCTCATTGAATGTGAAAGTTGAGCAAGTCTTAGGAAATATATCTGTGATAGGAAGACATCCAGAGGTATTTCCTAGGAAAGTAATTGAGTACCACCTAAGAGAGGAGTAGAACTCTTTACAGGTATGGTACGAGTTAAGATAGTAGATGGTTTAATGTGTTCAGTGGTCATACGAGTTTGCAACACATGTTTGATCAGAAAAAGCTAAACATGAGGCAAAGATAATGGATAGAATGCTAAACAGAACTTGGTTGTGATGAAAGGATCATAACTTTGAGTTATAGTTTCATCCGGGTAAAGCCATTGCAACGACTGATGCACTAAGCAGGAAATTCCTACATGCGTCCCCGATGATAGTTCTAGAGAGTGAGTACAGTAAATGACTTAAGGACCTAGATTTGAGAAACTCAAGAATAGAATGAAACTCTAAGGAACATGAGTAAGTAGATCCTCTAAGGAACCTGAGAAGATTTTGTTATGACTAAGAATGGAACGATGAAGTTTAGAGACAAACTTTGTGTTCGAAAAGAGTCAAGAATCAAGGAAGAGATTCTAGAGGAAGCTCACAAGAGAAAGTATAGCATCCATCTAGAGGCAACTAAGATGTACCAAGATCTTCGGATAATGTTTGGTAGCCTAGAAGGAAAAAGAACATAGTAGAATAGATGTTCAGGTGCCTATTTTGCCAGAAGATAGTATAGGGTGAAAATGGCACTGAAGGAGTTTATGGTAGTTGGAGTCCCATATTAAGTAAGTTTGCCCAGAGTTATGGCATGAGAGAAACAATTTTGAGGACAAAATTTTAAAAGAGGGAAGAAATGTAACACCCTTAATAGCATGTTAGGCTTGTAAACGGGTTACAGAGGTAGTCTAATATTCGCTTAACATACCAGTTCAGTTTTGTGACAAACTGAGTCAGTTTAAACACTTTGTTGCAACATAAAAGTTGAAAAATAGTTTAAAATGACTCATATAGTAGCATAAATTGCGAAGTTAAGGGAAATATGTATGGATAACTTGTTTCTAACTCACAAATAAGCTAAGTAAGATCCAGTTAAAAATTGAGAAGAATCAGAGTTAGTTTGATATTTTTAAGTATATTAGTTGTATATTTTAATACCAGATTGATCTCAGCAGATATACAAAAATAGAATAAAGGTGAAACAATAATTTAGATTAATCCTAATATTTATTCTAAAGTTATTAGAAGTTAGAAAACTTGAATTAGCATAATTCAAGTGTCCTTAGCATATATAAGTATCAACATAAGAACTTAAGTTACACATTTTCCTTTTACTTTCTCTCTTATTCTCTCGGTTGGAAGCAAAGAAATAGAGAAACAAAGAAAAAAAGGGGAAAAAAGAGAAAAAAGAGAAGAAAGGAAAGAGAAGAAGAGGAAGAAAAATAAAGGAAGATCAAGACCATGATCAAGGCTTGAAGATCATCACACCACAACAAGTAGGGGATTTCTATTCATTTTTCCCTCTTTGTTGTTTTTGAATGGGGTTAGAGATTTTGAATGGAAAAAGGGATTTGGAGAGTCAAATCGTAGTTCTTAGCTTGATTCTTAATTCTAATGATTAAGTCAAGCTAGTTTCAGCTTAGTGAGAGCAAGATTATCATTTATGACTTAAGATAATCCATTTTGGATTATTGAATGAGGTTAGATAATGAGTGGAAGTTAGAGAGATTTCTAGCGTAAATCTATGCCTAAGTGAGTTAATGGGTTGTATGAGAGTTACAACAAGTTTAGGGGCCTAGATTGAGGTTAGAAATCATAAGAAAATTGATCTTGAATGATTGGAAGTAACTAAGGTCCCAAAGGGACATAATTTGGATTTTGTAGAATTCTGTAGAATCTAGTTTCTATAACTCACACCGCGGTGTGGGGAAGTCACGCCGAGGTGTGAGAGTGGCGAGAGCAGTGCATCGTGACATGACAAGGGTTGTGCTATGGCTTGAGCACCAGATTTTCTCAAAGATGTTATTCTTGACATTTTGAGATTCCCTATTAGTTGGGATCACTTATATATGCTTCTTTAAGTGTATGAAGACACTTTTAGGGATATTTCACAAAGGAAATAACCCACCTAGCATATAAGAATAAGTTAAGTTTTCAAACTTTTCAAGAGAAGGATTTGTTTGAAATAGAAGTCTAGGACCTTTTATTACATTAGTCGGGTTTATATTACCATTAGTGATGTGATGGTAAAGTAGTGTAGAAACAAGTTTAAGAAGAAAGTTATAGGCATGATTCACTCTCTTGTAGTTAAAGATGAATTGATTATGCTAGTTTCAAGAAGAATACTTTATTTTTTCATTAAGTTGGGATTAAGTGGAGTGTTTAGCAAAAATTAGTTCTTTTGTTGATAAAGTTGAACCCTAGCATCCAGTTTCCTTATGCAATAAGGTTGAACCCTAGTAAATTGGCTCCCTTATGCAATTAGGATTGAACCCTAGCAAGACTTGGTTAACTTAATGAGGTTGAATTTTAGCAAGACTTGGTTCCCTTAATGAGGTTGAACCCTAGTAAGAATTGGTTCCTTTATTTATTAAAGTTGAGGCTAATAAACATGGATCATATATCCTATGCTATGCTAAGGATGAGCATATCCTATGTCAGGCTAAGGATAAGTAAGTAATAAGTCAGGTGAAGGAATTCAGTTCTTAAAAAAAGTTAAGCTACATGTAGGAACTTAGTGAAGGATTATATAGTTGTTAGATCATTGTTTACATAAAGTCAGAATGTGAACGTTCTAGTGGTAGTGAGTATAGTCTCATTTACCTAGTGCAACTGTTAATCCAATGTTTATAGTGTTATTCATTATAAGATAATATTCGTATAGTACTTATATCATTATAATGAATAATTAGACCAGAAAAGTTAGTATAGTGTATTTAGTTTCAGAGAACATTTATTTAGTACAAATGCTTTAGTATTGGTATTGGTTACTCATACTAAGAATTTTATACCTCACCCCACTGTGTTTCTATGTAAATCCAGGTCAAGGCCCTTCAAGAGGGTATGAAGACGAAGATATAGAAGAACTAGATGAGTTTAGTTATGCTTTTTTTTTTGTTGTTCAAAGCTTATGTATTAATTTATATTTGCTTTAAGAATGTAAAAGTTGTATGTATAATGTTACATATATGTATGACTTTTAGTTATGGCTCTCCATAATTATTTGCTTAAATGTTATGGATTAGTTAATAATTAGGTTAAAAGTAGCATGATTGATACTGTTTATCCAGGTATGTGTCAAATATACTAGGATAACGATATTAAGTTGTTACATGAAATAACATGATTGATTATTATGTTGAATGTTTGATAAATATTTGAGACTTGGAGCCATGATATGGGATTATAAGATGAATATCTTAGTGCGTGATTGACTTGATATTCATGCATGATATTCTTATAAGAGATGATATAATGAGATTGATTGTGAGATAATTAACTTGGAAAATGATTAATTTTTCATGAGTAACTTATTATCTAGGATATCCTTAGTCCTAGGGAAAGACTTGGAAATGGTGGTTGAGGATGCATATTCCCTTACCACCTGAGTGATTGAGGTTGAGGACAGATAATTCCCTCTCTCTTTACTTGAGCTCTCCTTAGATGAGATGTAGTTGAGGACAAATAATTCCCTCTGTAATACCCTTAGTAATATGTTAAGCTTGTATATGGTTACAAAAGGTAGCATATAACTTGCTTAACATGCTAGTTCAGTTTTGTGACAATCTGAGTTCGTTTAGGCACCGAGTTGCAACATAGAAATTGAAAAGTAACTTAAAATGACTCAAATAAGGTCTTAAAAGGTTAATTTGAGGGAAACAGGTATGGATAACTTGTTTCTAAGTCACAAATGAGCTAAGTAAGATGCAGTTTAAGTTTCGAGAGAATCAGAGTTAGTTTTGTATTTTTAAGCATATTGGTTATGTGTTTTAATATCGATTAGCTACTAGAAGATATGGAAAATCATGAAAATTGTGAAACAATAATTTATATGAGTCTTATGATTTATTCTTAAGTTGTTGGAAGTTGGAAAACTTGAATTAGTATAATTCAGGTGTCTTTAGCAAATATGAGTATCAGCACAGGAACTCAAGTTAGTTTCCTCTTCCTTATTTCTTTCCTTTCTCTCGGTAGAGAGGAGAAATAGAAACAGAGAAGAGAGAAAACGAAGATAAAAGAGAAAGGGGGAGAAAGGAAGAAGGAGAAGGAGAAAGAGAAAAGAAAGATCAAGATCAAGGATCAAAGCTTGAAGATTGATCATCCAATCAAGAGGTAAGGGGTTTCTATTCATCATTCTCCTCTTTGATTCTCATTGAATGAGGTTGGAGTTTTTGAGTAGAAATAGGAGTTTGGAGAACCAAATCCGAGCTCTTGACTTGATTCTTGATTCCAATGATTATGTTAAGTTAGTTTAAGCTTAGTAAATGTAAGATAATCATTTATGGCTCAAGATCAACCATTAGGATATATAAATTTAAGAATTGGACAATGGTTGGAGTTATGTGATTTGAACCTAGATCATTGCCTAAGAGAATCCATAGGTTGTAATTGAGTTACAAGTTTAGGGGCATGGATGAGTGTTAGAAATCACCAAGAAATCAATTTTAGATTATTGGAAGTAAGATTTGAACCATGGAACAGTGCCACGGTTCTGTAAAATTATGCAAAACCTGGGTTCTGCCATGCGCGTTGCGGTGTGAGAGACGTCGTGCCACAACATGAAGACGAACTAGCTTCAAGTATCGCGATGTGAGAATGTCATTCTGCAGCATGAGGTCAATTTTGCAGCACACGCTGCGGTGTGAAGAACATCGTGTCGCGGTGTGAGAGTGATGCTACGCCTAGTAATGAGACTCGAGGCTAGGGCGCCACGGCGTGCCCTAGTCAGTGCCGCAGCGTGAGCACCAGATAGTGTAAAGATGTCATTGATGATGTTTTGGAGTTATGGACTAGATGTGATCATTAGTATATGTTTCCTAAGATGTGTTAAGATGCAAATGGGGATAGTTATGAGGAGAATTATCACCTAGCAAGTAAAGAAAAAAACATAGGCCTTTGAGCAACCTAAAAGTAAAGGATTGCCCTAGGTAACGACATAGCACCTTAGGCAACTTAGTATTGCATTAGATATCACTCAAGATGTGATGAGATGGTGCAATGGAGACAAGACACTAGGATGGATTGTAGGATCACTCTAGTTAGAATAAGGAAGGTATGAGTCTTAGGATATCCAAGAGTAGTGGATTACCTTTGGAAGGTACCTAGAACCTTAAGCAGCAAAGAGTAACAAGTAAGAACCACTCTTGTGTTAGATTCACTTGAATGAAGATAATGTTGTGTATTTAGTTCCAAAGTGGGAATGTTATGTACTAAGTCTCTAGTTAAATAGGACATTGTGCATTGTAGAATACACAAAAGGATGAATATTAACTTACAAGCTTGTTACATTCATTAAGTAAGCAAAGTTCTAGAGAAATGTTCATTTATTTCCTTACGCAAGGTTAGATGAGGCATTAGCTAAGATAGACTCTTTCACTAAGATGAGTTGAGTCTATAGGAAAGTTAAGGTGGTGTTTATGTAAGAGATAAACATAACATTACGCTTTTCACACACTAGTTAGTTAATCTAGTTTGTATATGAAAGCTAAGAATCTTAGTGCAACCTAAAAGTAAGGGTTTGCTAAAGATGAGTGTCTAGCACCTATGGTAACTTATTGTTACTTAGCTTCACTAGAAATATGAAGATGAGGGTGTTAGATATAGGTAAATTAGGATAAGTTGGCATTGTCTACCTTTTAATGTGACTTATATGACACAAGGTCATTTAGCCAAGAAGGAATGAAGTCAAGAAGTCCCTAAGGGGACAAGTATTCCTAACCAAGTGTTAGGGTTGCATGTAGTATGGAGATTTTAGTTTTCCTATCTACAATAGGGTAAACATGAGAAGTCAGAATTTTCTAGTAGAATATGCTTAGATCTTAATGAACTAGGTATATAAATATGTATATATGTCTACAGAAATGGTCTAGTAGTATTGATCTTAGTGAGTATCCTTTAATGCCCATTCATGAAGGTCAAAGAAGATAGATGGGTGTCTGATAGACTCTTTTGAGGAAGGATATAACCCTGATATCTCAATAGTGCCAAGGCCAAGGGAGATAAATGGGAAATCCAAAACCCTCTTTGAGGAAGGTTGAAGACCGAACTTCTCAGCATGCCAGGATATATGTGATGTAGGGATGAACTTTCCCTCTATTCACCACAAGATAATATATTGAACTAGTTCCTAATGAATTTCTTAGTTTTTGAAATAAACCCCTGCATGTATTTCAAAATAAAGCATTGCACAAGCATATCTTTAGGGTCTTGTTAGGCATAATCATATTACATATCATACTTATTGCATTTATGGATAGTTGTATGGACATTGTCTGTTGTAGTTGGTGTCGCAACCGGGATCGCGACGGGACGACCGAAAAATATAAAATCAATGGAGTCGCCACCAATGTTTATTTAAATTGGGAAAACATTAGAAAAACCATTTTATCAGGAAAACTGGTCTTTGAAAATGAGTTTGGATTCGGGAGCCGATTACAGGTAGGGAAGGTATTAGCACCCTACACTGCCCGTTCCATGAACGGTACCTTAAGTTAGTTGTGCAAATTTTAATAATCTCAAATATATTCATTTTAACCCCTTTAAACAAAAGACTTTGTAATTACTTTTTATTTTTTTTTTTATTTTTTGAAAAGAAATAAAAGAAACAATCAAATTATGAAAATTTATTTTTTTGGCTTGATAGAAATGGATTTATGCTCCTACGTATCTCCTGGTGCAATGGAGAACTCAAAGTCACGTAGTTCTTTAGAAAATGATTGTGGGTTGGTTGATTTTAATTAAGAAAGAGATTTTTTGAAAAAGGGATTTTGTTTGAAAATAAATCCATTCTTGCACGAGGTTCAAGTTAGCACAAAGCTATACAATAAACCCTTATGATTCAAATGACATTGAAGATAGCATCCGCTATTCAATCACCATCATTGATCATTGCATGGATTAAAATATTTTTATTTTATTTTTTATTTTAAGGCATGCACAAAGATAACTAAGTAGTTACATAAACAACACATTATCATACCATGAGTCAAGTAAATAAAATAACATGAAAACTAAATTAAACATAACAATGAAAAACAATTTTTTTTTTATCCTTTCATTTTTTATTTTATTTTTAAATTTTTCTCTTTTTTTATATGTTTTTAGATTTTTTTTAAAAATAAAAAATAAAAATAAAAAATACAAACAAACCAAAAAAAAAGAAAGGGAGAGCAAGTTTACCTCAAAGGCGTATAAAAATGTTATGCTCAAAGAATTCTGCACAGAGCGTCACGCGTTCTCTTCAAATCGAACCTTGAAAAGCAATCCACTTGCATGGAGGAAAAAAAATTTACTAAAACCTTGGGCTCTTATATTTAGTATTAAGCCCAAGTAAAAAAAAATTACTAAAGTTCTCGGGCTCTATACTTAGTATTAAGCCCAAGTGTGAAAATTTTTGGATGTCAAAATCATTGAGAAGCACCCCTTTATAAAGGAGGAGGGAGGGAGAAGGAGCTTGATTTCTCCAATGTGGGGCTTAAACACTTTAGTTTTTTCAACTTTTTTCCTTTTTTTCATTTTTCATTTTTGTTTTTTTTTTAGAATTTCATTCATTTTTCAAGGTTTAGAAATAAACTTCATGAACAAGATTAAGTGTTTATACCTTGATTAAGTAACAAAAAAAAAATATGGACAAAATTAGAGATCAACAGCTGCCCCCCTTTGCTTTACATTTAAACTAAATGAAAAACAAAGGAATTGATTCAATTTTGTCCATGAAAATTTGATTTTTTTTTGTAACAAAAATAAAAACAGGAAAGGTAAAAAGTTTGCGGAGTCGGGTATCTGTTGAAGCTTAAAGACAAGGGGTACGGGGACCCGGAAAGGAAAAGACGATAGGCGCAGGGGCCTGGAAATTAAAAGACAATGGGTGCAGGGACCCAGAAACAAAACACAATGGGTGCGAGGACCCGAAAATTAAAAGATAATGGGTGTGGGGACCCAGAAACGAAACACAATAGGTGCGGGGACCCGAAAATTAAAAGACAATGGGTGCGGGGACCCAGGAATTAAAAGATAATGGGTGCGGGGACCCGGAAACTAAAAGACAATGGGTGCGGGGACCCGGGAATTAAAAGACAATGGGTGCGGGGACCCGAAACTTAAAGACAATGGGTGCGGGGACCAAAACTAAAGGACAAAGGGTGCGGGGACCCGAAATTAAAGGACAATGGGTGCGAGGACCCTTAAAACTAAAAGACAATGGGTGCGGGGACCCAGGAATTAAAAGACAATGGGTGTGGGGACCCGGAAACTAAAAGACAATGGGTGTGGGGACCCGGGAACTAAAAGACAATGGGTGCGGGGACCCGGAAACTTAAAGACAATGGGTGCGGGGACCCGAAAACTAAAGGACAATGGGTGCGGGGACCCGGAAATTAAAGGACAATGGGTGCGGGGACCCGGAAACTAAAGGACAATGGGTGCGGGGACCTGGGAACTAAAAGACAATGGGTGCGGGGACCCGAAAACTTAAAGACAATGGGTGCGGGGACCCGAAAATTAAAGGTCAATGGGTGCAGGGACCAGGAAATTAAAGGACAATTGATGCGGGGACCCGGAAACTAAAAGACAATAGGTGCGGGGACCCGGGAATTAAAAGACAATGGGTGCGGGGACCTAGAAACTAAAGAACAATGGGTGCGGGGACTCGGAAACTAAAAGACAATGGGTGCGGGGACCCGGAAACTAAAAGATAATGGGATCGGGGACCCGGGAATTAAAAGACAATGGGTGCGGGGACCCGGGAACTAAAAGACAATGGGTGCGGGGACCCGGGAATTAAAAGATAATGGGTGCGGGGACCCGGGAATTAAAAGACAATGGGTGCGGGGACCCGGAAACTAAAAGACAATGGGTGCGGGGACCCGAAAACTAAAAAATGGGCCGGGGACCCGGGAACTAAAAGACAATGGGTGCGGGGACCCGGAAATTAAAAGACAATGGGTGCGGGGACCCGGAAACTAAAAGACAATGGGTGCGGGGACCCAGGAATTAAAAGACAATGGGTGCGGGGACCCGGGAATTAAAAGACAATAGGTGCGGGGACCCGGAAACTAAAAGACAATGGGTGCAGGGACCCGGGAATTAAAAGACAATGGTTTTGTGAATGCATGTCATGCCAGAGATGGTGCATGATGCAATGAATGCCCTACTGTAGGGATTCTCATGAACAAACTGAGTAAGCAAATCTTGTTATTTTTTTTTCTTTTTTTCTTTTTTATTTTATTTTGTTTTTTTTTTCACATCGGAGCTTTGGTTCCGCAACCCTTAAGGACTTTTTCCCACAGCAGGATCGCGATTGAATAGCAAAATTCGTTGATTGACCTTATGATTTGTCTGGTCATCCTTTTTTCTCATTAACACTTAAAGGGCCTCGAGCTAGAAAACTTTATGCAATGGGCCTTGTGCCTAAAAACTCATGAAGTGGGCCTTGAGCCCAATAATTTGTATAATGGGCCATGAGCCAAAGAAGTTAATGTACTTGAGGAACCAAACGCTTCTTGAAAAACTTTGACCAACTAACTCATATTCAAAAGGGATCATTGTTGAATTTCTCTTCATTAAATATGGCTTGTGTAGAAGCTTGTGACTTTCTTCCCCCAAAAGTTCCTATTTCCACCAGACATACTTCAATATGAATTAGCCATTGAGGATGTCATTCCCTTCATCGATTGAAACTCTAGAACTCCTTTGGCTTGAGTTGTTCATCAAGAGGCTGCCATCAGATGGTTAAATTGTACTATTGTACTCATGTTCACCCAACCTGAAGCATCATGTACCAGATATGCATGGATTCAAAAGTACAACATGAAAGAGATTTACTACCCGAGTGACCTTTTTTGACTGATTTCGGGAGCATGACTACACGAAGGACATTTACAAAGGATAAAAATGCAAGTAGTGGAATAGTACAAAAGTCAAGAGGTTTTTTTTTTTTTTTGCCTTTTTTTACTTTTTGGACCCAGTTTGGATGTGATTGATCTTTACTTGACAACTGGACATCATGACCATTGTTTTATCAGGTATCTACAAAAATATGCCCCTGTGTATGGTATCAAATGAATTTGACTCAGGGTATGTCCTTTGAGAACAAAGATGCCCCAGTGTAGGCCATTTGACAACAAAAATTATCCTAGTGAGGAATTTTTTTTTTTTTGCGTAAGGCCAAATAAGACAAAGCAAACTGTCCCAGTTTAGAACTAAATTGAACATGATAGAGACTTGTCCCAATGTAGAGCCAGTTGAACTAGAAGATTTGCCCTAGTGTAGGGCCAAATTGAACAGGGTAGAGACTTGCCCCAATGTAGAGCCAGTTGAACCAAAAGATTTGCCCTAGTGTAGGGCCGAATTGAGCAGGGTAGAGACTTGCCCCAATGTAGAGCCAGATTGAACCAAAAGAAAACATGCCCCAGTGTAGAGCCAGCTTGAACACGGCAACAATTTGCCCTAATTTAAGTCTCTTTTCTTTTTTTTTAGACCGCCCTTGCGGGTTTTCAGCCTAACAATTTTGTTGTTTTTTTTTTTTTTTTTTTTTAAGAGCAAGGATTGAAAATTCAGCAGTGCATAAACTTTTTGTCTCAAAATTAAAGTTGATGAAAATGAAAACGACCTTTCATTGATCAGAATGGACTTTTTAAGGCTTGTAATGTGGCCAAGGTTAGGGGTTATGAAATGAAAGGTATAAGGCTCAAACAAGTGTTTAAAGGTTAAGTGGGACCAAGGATCCTTGTTCAAACTTGAACCTTGTCAATTGCTTTTGCACTTTCAAGCACACTTTTCTCTTGTTGTTCTCCATTTTTTTTGTTCTTGTTCAAACTTGAACTTTGTCAATTCCTTTTACTTTTCGCCTCTTTCGCCTTTTCTTCCTTTTCTTTTATACTTCAAAATAATCACCATGACAATCAACCTTTATTTTGTGTCATCCCCTAGTGTAGGGGTGATCCTTGTCTAGGGTTTATTGAAGAAAACTTTCAAGCTCAAAATAGGACAACAAGGGATAATGGCAAGATGAATTCTTGTGAGAGAAAGAGAAATATAGCCAATCTTCATTTCAAATCTTGATTGCTCATTTTCAAAAATTTTAAATTTGAGACAAAATGATAATACCCACCAAGTGATTATTTATTTGCTCCTTTTTTCTTTTTTCTTTTTTTTTGATTTTTGATTTTTGATTTTTGTGTGTGCAAAGAACACCTGCACTCATGGGTCTCATGACCACAAACAGTTTTCACAATGAGAGTCCAATAGGATATGAACCAAACGAAAGCAAATAAAAAGCATAAAAGAATGACAAAAAGGATCTGACAAGAACATGAGTGCCAAGAACATGGGAAAAGAAAACAAGGTATGCTGAGATCCACACAAATCCATCACATTAATGCTTCTAGAAAGTTTACATAAGTTCAAAAACTCGAATGGTCTTAACGATTAAACAAGCATGACGTTAGTACAATTAAATCATCATTCATGGTAACAACTTGGTAAACAAATCAGAATACCAGTCGCTCAGAAATTTTCCAGTGCTGGAGGACTCCAAGGTATGGTTCATTCTCAATTGTTAGAAAAATGAATCATCACCTTGTTGAACTTTCTAAGATTGCCCCTGATCAACCATTGTAGGCATTCGTTCCTATTACAGATAGGCATGTGTAGAAACCTCTGACAATGCTTGGTAATTTACTATTTAGGTAACCATTGTCATCCATGAGTTTTTCTGAAGCCCCATTTAACTCATTCGACTTGAAGTCCACCCTCAGTCGATTCAACATTTTCCATACTTGCCTGTCCGTCATTCATTTGGTGCAGTCTTCCCTTTTTCATTTCCCTTTCAATCATTTCACCAATTATCACGATATCTGAAAAATTCGACGACACATTCCCAATCATATGATCATAGAATGGCGCGTGCAGTGTATTAGTGAACACAGCAACCATCTCTTTATCTGACAAAGGGGGTCTTACTTGTGCAGCTATTTCCCTCCACCTCTGAGCATATTTCTTGAAGGTCTCACCATCTTTTTTAGACATGCTTTGTAGTTGCATTCTATTTGGTGCCATGTCAATGTTGTATTTATACTGCTTTACAAAGGCATCAGCTAAATCCTTGAAACTCCTTATGTGGACACGCTCAAGATGTGTGTACCAATTCGAAGCTGCCCCAGTTAAACTGTCTCAGAATAAATGGATTAACAGTTTGTCATCGTGAGCTTATGAAGCCATCTTGCGAATGTACATTGTCAAGTGATTCTTCGGACAAGTAATCCCCTTATATTTATCAAAATCTGGGACCTTAAACTTTGGGGAATGACAACGTCAGGGACAAGACAAAGCTCAGTAGCATCCTTGAGGCCATAACAACCTGCTCTTTCAATGACCCGTATTCTCTCTTCCAAAGTTTCAAACCTCTTTTTGAACTGAGGATTTTCAGCAAAAGAATTCAATGGGTATTGAGGCATGACAGTGGGGACAAAATGTTGTACTGGTGGAGTTCCACTGGTACCTGGGTAATGGGCATATGGTTGGGTTGTGCTCAATGAGTTTGAAGCAGGCATGCCACTGTCAGGGGAATTAGCAACCCATGGTGCTACAAAGCTGGAAGGGAAGCCATATGGTGGGATGAAGAAAGGGAATGGGTGCTGTATTGGCGGGGTTTCATTAGCATTCAGCCGAGTGACTTGAGTTTGGGTATTGTTCAGCAGGTTTGCATTTGGTGTCACTGCTTGCATGCTATTACCAGGGGAATTGGTGGTTAATGATGGTACATAGCTGGGATGGAAGCCATAAGGAGGGAAGGGTGGCACTTGGATTTCTTGAGAACTGGTGACTGAGGGTTGAGTAGTGATTGGCATCACAACTCCTTGAGGATTGAAGCCTTGGTATTGCAGAAGGGTTGGAGAGAAACCAGACAGGTGAGGAGGTGTGGTCAGATGTCCCTCGTTTGCCACTGAGGGATTCCCATTTGTGCTCCTTCTATTTTCTATAGACCGTAACATCTCCATCATCTTGAACACTTGTTCTCTCGAGTTGATTCACCTCATCCTTCAGCTTTTGAGTTCGTTCTATTTTGTCCATGATCCTTGCCTGAGAACGAGTCCTGTAAGGGTGTCGCGGAAGCAATTTTTTCGTTATAGTGCCCACTTTTTCGCTTGGTAAAACATGATGTGAATATGCAATTATCAACATTGACTGAACAAAATTGGCAACATGCATGCATGCAAAGTATTATGCAAATGAAATTTTTTTTATTTTTTTATTTTTAAAAAGAATGCTATGAATGTCATGGTAATGCAAAATGATGTATCTTTTCCTTTCTTTTCCTTTTTTAGAGTTAGGAATGCGATGAAAATGTAATATGATATTTTTTATGGGGATGTAATGCAAATGCAAGATAATGTATCTCTTTTTTATGCTAAGAATGCTATGAAAATGCAAGATAATGTATATTTTTCTTTTGTTTTTGAATGCTAAGAATGCTATGAAAATACAGGATGATGTTTTTTGTTAGGAATGTTATGAAAATGCAAGATGGTATTTTTTTGCTTTTTTTATGCTAGGATTGTCATGAAAATATAAAATGATGTTTTTTTTTCTTTTTTATGAATGCTAAGAATGTAATGAAAATGCGAAATGATATATCTTTTTTTTTTAAAGTAAGAATGAATGACATGAGAGATAGATGGATAATGAATAATGAAAAAAAAAAAAGATGCGAAATGATATATCTTTTCTTTTTAAAGTAAGAATGAATGACATGAGAGATAGATGGATAATGAATAATGAAAAAAAAAAAGAAGCTAGGAATGAAAATGCAATATCATGTATCTTTTTTCTTTTTTGTTGAAATTTTTTCTAGTCAAAAGAAAGCATGGATGAATGACATGAGGAATATATGGATAATGAATGAAAATGCAATATCATGTATCTCTTTTCCTTTTTTGTTGATTTTTTTTTAAACCAAAAGGAATGCATGGATGAATGACATGAGGAAAAGATAAAGAAAAAGTATGCTCCATTTGTGTCCTAATCAGGTGTAACCTAAGGAGATAGATGACTCTAAAATTTTTTATGTCATTATGTTCAATCCACTAATGCAAGGTTTTTAGGACAGATCTATCTTCTAAAAAGTCATGGTCCCCAGATTGCCCTCATCTCAAAAGATAAGGACCCAATTCATGAATTAATCACAAGTAGGGATGAACCCTCTCAATATGACTAGTCCATGATACTGGTAACAATCTGAGTGGTGTCTCAACAAATGTCAAGTGAGCACAAGGCTCCTCAATAACAAAAGTCGAGACCCCTCCTACTCCTCGGGTTCGCACAGACTCGGGTATAGAGCCCAAAAGGTGTGTGAGGTAAGTGATTAGTGACGTGTGTGAAGGAGCATAAAAAACCTGTACAAAAACTTAAAAGACAAAAATATTCCTAACTAGCAAAACATATATACAACAGCCAACCAGCAATCGTCTACCCTAGGGTTTTAATAATTAAGCACAAAATATGAAAAAATATATATACAATGTAAACACATGATAACACCATCAGAAATTTACATAAACAAAATCTATTTACAAACAAATAATAAAACAAAAACAAAAAAGGAGGTAAAATAAATAAATAGAGAATATTAAAAAAAATTGCACAACTAACATCAGGCCTGACTCTCTGAAAGTCCCCAGTGGAGTCGCCAGCTGTCATAACCGGGATCGCGATGGGACGACCGAAAAATATAAAATCAATGGAGTCGCCACAAATGTTTATTTAAATTGGGAAAACATTAGAAAAACCCTTTTATCAGGAAAACTGGTCTTTGAAAATGAGTTTGGATTCGGGAGCCGATTACAGGTAGGGAAGGTATTAGCACCCTACACTGCCTGTTCCATGAACGGTACCTTAAGTTAGTTGTGCAAATTTTAATAATCTCAAATATATTCATTTTAACCCCTTTAAACAAAAGACTTTGTAATTACTTTTTATTTTTTTTCAATTTTTATTTTTTGAAAAGAAATAAAAGAAACAATCAAATTATAAAAATTTATTTTTTTGGCTTGATAGAAATGGATTTTTGCTCTTACGTATCTCCTAGTGCAATGGAGAATTCAAAGTCACGTAATTCTTTAGAAAATGATTGTGGGTTGGTTGATTTTAATTAAGAAAGAGATTTTTTGAAAAAGGGATTTTATTTGAAAATAAATCCATTCTTGCACGAGGTTCAAGTTAGCATAAGGCTACACAATAAACCCTTATGATTCAAATGACATTGAAGATAGCATCCGCTATTCAATCACCATCATTGATCATTGCATGGATTAAAATATTTTTATTTTATTTTTTATTTTAAGGCATGCACAAAGATAACTAAGTAGTTACATAAACAACACATTATCATACCATGAGTCAAGTAAATAAAATAACATGAAAACTAAATTAAACATAACAATGAAAAACAAATTTTTTTTTTATCCTTTCATTTTTTATTTTATTTTTAAATTTTTCTCTTTTTTTATATGTTTTTAGATTTTTTTTAAAAATAAAAAATAAAAATAAAAAATACAAACAAACCAAAAAAAGAAAGGGAGAGCAAGCTTACCTCAAAGGCGTATAAAAATGTTATGCTCAAAGAATTCTGCACAGAGCGTCACGCGTTCTCTTCAAATCGAACCTTGAAAAGCAATCCACTTGCATGGAGGAAAAAAATTTTACTAAAACCTTGGGCTCTTATATTTAGTATTAAGCCTAAGTAAAAAAAAATTACTAAAGTTCTCGGGCTCTATACTTAGTATTAAGCTCAAGTGTGAAAATTTTTGGATGTCAAAACCATTGAGAAGCACCCCTTTATATAGGAGGAGGGGAGGGAGAAGGAGCTTGGCTTCTCCAATGTGGGACTTAAACACTTTAGTTTTTTCAACTTTTTTCCTTTTTTTCATTTTTCATTTTTGTTTTTTTTTTTTAGAATTTCATTCATTTTTCAAGGTTTAGAAATAAACTTCATGGACAAGATTAAGTGTTCATACCTTGATTAAGTAACAAAAAAAAATTATGGACAAAATTGGGTATCAACAGTTGGTATTTACAATTATATGGGCAGTTGTTTATATCCAATGGGATGTAGGCTATCGATGTAGACCACACTACTTAGTAGTGTGCAGTTATAAGAATTCGTGGAGGAAACTCCTATGCTTGTAATTATAGTAATTATTATATTTGCTATACAATGTTATAGCTAATTGGTATTAGAATTGCTTTTACTGAGAATTATAATTCTCACCTCAGTTGTTCTTCCATGTAAATCCAGGTAAAGACCCTGCTAAGGGAAAAAAGATGAAGCATGAAGACTAGTATAGTTTTTATATGCTTTAGTAGGCAAAGCTTATGTATAAAGTTTATATTTGCTTTATATGTTTTAAGTAGTATGTATTACATTATGTCCTTTTGTGGCAAGTGTTGTCTTGTATGCACTGTGCATACAAGTGTGTGTGTGTGTGTGTGTGTGTGTGTATGAGTTTAAGTTTTTTTGCAATCTCTCAAGGCTTTTTATAATTACTCAGTTGTGATTATAGATATATGTTACTTAATTATGTAGAAGTGACGTATCTAGTATTGTTTATCTTTATATATCTCTGTATATCTAGGATATATCTAGATATCTGTATTAGGATGTTGCACCTTCTCTACTTGAGGTATTCCTGGATTAGAGATAGTGTGAGGAAGGATGATACCCTCTTTATCAAAATAGTTTAGGATGGATAATTCCCTCTCTACTCACAACTTTATCTGAGGACGAATAATTCTCTCATTTGTTGTGGATTGATTTTGGTTAGTTGGAGTAGCTCTGTGTGGCCAATAGATTGTCATAAATAGGTTGAAGTGCACTAACTTGAAAGCAAACTACTACTAAGTGAATGGTATTGTGAGGACAGATTATTCTTTCCATACCATTTTGATAAAAAAGATGATTAATGATTTATCGATGATTGATAAAAAAGATGATTAATGATTTATTGATGATTGATGACAATGACTGATAAAAGATGATCCTTGATGGATTTCTGAATATGATGTTGAGATTTTGATAAGGTTTGATGATTGATTTGATTATTCAAATGATTTTTGATAAATGATATAAAATGAACCTCTATTTCGGGAAGAGAAAGGACTTAGTTTGACTTTAACCACTTTTCTAAAAATTATATACTAATGATTTGAAATGATTTTTTCCTAAAATAGTTTGAATGATTATGATGACATATTTTTATAAATATTACTGAGAATTACAAAATTCTCACCCCACTTCTTTGATTTCCCTAATGATTCCAAGACGACTTCATGCTGATCTTAGAGAGAAAAATGGACTTATTCCTAAAGAAGACTTGTCATTTTTGTTGACATAGTTGTACATGACTAGATTTGATTTTTAGGCCTCAGTGGCATATGATGTATTTGATAGACCTTGATGTACAAGTTATATACAGTTTTGTAGATATGTATTATGTTCTTCCGCTTCAGGCTCATAATTTGTATATTAAATATATCTTTCTTCTTGAAAAAATTTGATATTGATGTAAGTGACATACTCTAATATAATTGCTAATGCATAATTCTGGATATATCATTAATGGTAATATTAGGACGTTACAACTATCCTGTAAGAACTTAGCAAAAGGTCTAGAATTTCTATCAGTTTCATCATACCTATAATACAATTAACATAGGTATTAAAAACAAAGAAGTTCATATCATGAAGAATACTATTCTTAATCAACCTCTTTATTCTCTCCTTAGAGATGTGTCCTAAACATTTGTGTCACAACATAAGAGTTTTTAGCAACTCTGCCATGCTTATTCCCAAAAACATTATTGATATCTAAACATCGTTAGATTAACCGAAAGGGTCAATATTTAACATATAAAGGTCATTAGACCAAACTCCAGAAAAAATCAGAATGGAATCATAAGGTATGAAAACTCTCTTATCACTAAATAGATAATGCAACCATCTAGAATAGAAATCGGAAACAAGTTCCTTCTTATAGACGACACATAGATGGTGCCTTTTAAACCTAAAGAATATCTAGTACACAGTTTCAAGGAAATAACACCTATATACTCTACTTTGACACTAATTATATTTCCTACTGTGATTATCAACTCTCCTTCACTCGACTTTCACTTATTTTTGAACTCCAGTAATGAGCTTGCAATGTGAGTAGTTGCACCAATATCTAACTAACAAGTGTTAGAAGGAACATTAACAAAATTAGATTCAAAATACATTAGAGCCAAGGGTTCAACTTCTTTATCCTTAATCCAATTATTAAACTACAATTAGCTCGTTTGAGCCAATCTGTAAATTTCGTGCGCATTCACGATCACCATTCACACCATTATGCTTACTCTTGGTCAACACAGAGAGGTCATAGGCCCTTCTAGATGGGTCAATAGCCTTACAAAATTGGTTGACATTATCCACTTCATGAAAAATTTCCTTAATTGCTTTGTCCATGCTATACTTTATGATTATGAGACGAACTTTATTTGAATGATCCCACCTTTCATATTTCACCCTAATCACAATGGAAAACATATCTATGGGTTTCAGGGCTCATTCATAGTGAGAGAAACATCAATAACAAAGATGGCCAGAAACAAACTCATTGACATAATCCAGTCCTCATAATTGGTCCCATATAACTTTGTCAAAACATTTATTTTCATTAGGAAAATTGAATCAATATTTTAAAGGGAGATTTTCTTGTCAAGTATTTCAATAAACAAGATGAGCAACAACCATAATGGAGCTTCCCCATGCAATTGCAATCTCGCCTAAGGGTCCCGAATTACAACACATGAGTAAACTCTCACGAACATCAAAATCATGTCTCTAAAGCTAGTACCGAGAGGATACTAAGAACTCTGAGGACACAACCTTAATGTCTTTAATAAATCATCAAGAATTACATTAACAAAGGTAAATCGATAGGGTGAGCATATTATCAACATAATCCCTAATGTAATAAAATAATAATATTTTATCAACAAAATAACACTTTGCCACAATTGGTCCCATGAAGGCGAGCTCACAATCATGCAAAGTGCCTAAAAAAATACCACTAGGATAAATGCATTATCAACATAATCCCCAATGCCACATCATTCACAAAATATCAACAAAATGACACCTCAACATAATTGGTCCCGCGAAGGCGAGCGCACAATCATGCAAAGTGTCCTAAAATAATACCACAATACTTAAAACAACAACTCTTAGAATAAAATTGCATAAATAACAAAAAAATAAATAGTTTTCAAAACATTAGATATTAATTTATGCATAAAATAACACCAAAAATTATTTTAGTGACTAAATAACATCAACTCTGAGAGTACACAATATATATCTTGCCCAGAAACATCACAATAATACACAAAAATTTTCAAAGGCAAAAGAGAAGAATACCATATATTTTTAATAATTTTAATCTTTATAAATTTTGGAATAAATAATAAATAGGCATTAAAAAATAAATAAAATTCACTAAAAAATAAATCAGCATGCGTGGAGAACAATACAAAAAATGGAATTGAAAAATCAATTTTCTATTGATCACGTTCTTCTACACTCTCCAGGACCGCAAGTTATAACATCCTAATATTTCTATCCCGATATATATAGCATATATAAGAATAACAAATACTAGGCATGCTACTTCACAACATACATCAACTAAACCCATAACATTTATATGAAATAAATAATTATGGAGAGCCACATTACCAACAGTTATATATATATACACCACAGCCTCAAAAGGACATACTGTTATACATAACTCAAAACAAATTAAGCAAATATAAAATATATACAAGCTCAGTCCAAAACAGCTTCTATACTATGCTAGTCCTTATACATCTTCTTCTTTCCTTTCGAAGAATTTGCTCCTGGATTTACATGGCAACACAATCAAGGTAAAAAATCACATATCTAAGTAGAAGTATTCTAATACCAGCACTTTATACAATTATACATATTACACAACCATAAAGTTAACACTTCAATCACAGAAGTATACAATTACCTATACAATTGCAATGTCATGAGTTTATGTCATGGCGACAACCGCCCATACAATTGTCATGCTACGCCTAATTATGTTTAATGTTTACATTTATGCAAGTCCTAAGAGTGAATGCAATTTAAGAATGTCATGAGCCCTCAGACGTATTGAGGATATTACTCACCTCAACTACTCTAGGATATGCTATGATATGTCATGGATTATTTGGCATAGTAAGGATATAACTCACATCTATTACTCATCAACACATACAGAGGATATTACTTACCTCAACATAACGACGAATTACTTACCTCACTGTTCAATCAATATAAAGAGGATATTACTCACCTACTTACTCAACATCATAAAGAGGATATTACTCACCTCCTTACTCAACATCATAGAGAAGATATTACTCATCTCAATATGATTCAATCAACATAAAGAGGATATTACTCACCTCAATATGTTTCACAATCTCATCATGCAACACAATCACTAATTACCTATAATAATTAGCATCACAATTAATTTACATGCATCTCAAATTCATTTCACAAATATTTCATCAAATACTTCTAAAAGTATCTTGACACTCTTAAAAAAAAACATACATGAGTAATGCCAACACTTAGGGAAGCTTATTTCCTCAATCCAACATAATAAACATTATGTATATAATCATGCCTAATTATCCCACATAATTAGCACTACGAATCCATTTGATTCAATATGTTCACACTTCATTAAATATTCTTACTAGAGTCTCCACACTCATTAAGAAGCATAAAAGAAGAAACTCATTGGAAGACTCCATGGCATCAAACACAACTCATAGTTGTTTCCAGGCACCCACGCCGTGGCACACCATGTGCCACGCCGCAGCACACCACGTGCCACGCCGCGGCACCCAAGCCTCGAGTTAAAGTATTGGCAGGAAAAACTGCCCACGCCGCAGCATCTCAAGTGTCACACCGCGACGTGCATAGCAGAACACAGATTCTATAAAATTCTACAGATACGAGTACTGTTCCATTGGAACAAAACCCTCTTCCAATCACTCAAACTTCACATCCAAGTGATTTCCAACCTTTCACAAGGTTCATCTACACATAGCAACTCTTATTCCACTTTGATTTCACTCAAAATCATAAATCATGGAAAATCAACTATTTCAAAACCTAAAACCTCAAAACTAAACTCAAAAGGAATTCAAGGTGTACAAGGGCTAGAAATCTATTTTCATGCACCCAACAACTTATAAACAAGTCATCCTCAAGTTCTCCAACAAGATTCAAGCCAAAAACACCAAATCATACTCAACATCCACTCCTTACTTCAAGCCATCACAATGAACAAAATGGAGAAAAAGAAAGATGAGCAAGAACAAGGTTTCCCCCTAACTTAATCTTTAGAAATTGAAATCACTAGGTCGTTCCTCTGCAAAGCTAAGTTCTCTCCCTTACGTAGATGATGATCCTTCTCCTTTAGCTCATTGTTTTCCTTTCTCCTTGCCTTTTTCCTGTTTGCATCCGTGAAGAGAAGAGAGAAATGAGACAATGATATCATTTTGGCCTTATATAAGGCAAAGCAAAATAGAAAGTAAGAACATATCTCATAAAGTCACGTAAGTGACTTAACACATAACCCGATCTATTAAGAATACTTGGATTTCACCAAACTAAGTTTGCTAACTTCTAATAAGCTTAAAATAAATATTAAGATTCATTAAAAATATTGTTCATAATTTTCATAATTTCCCATATCTGTTGGGGGTCAATCCGACACTAAAATATATAATCAGTATGCTTAAATGTCAAACTAACTCTGCTTACCCTGAAACTTTAACCACATCTACTTTCACACATTTGTGACCTAGAAACAAGTTCTCCACACGTATTTCCATTAACTAAGTAGTTTAAGTCAAATTCGAGGTTAAAAACAATTATATTTCACACATAGTGCTACATCAAAGTGCTTAAACGTACTCAGATGGTCACAAAAATTATAGGCATGACAAACTAGTATTAGGCTATCTCCACAACCATTTACAAGTCTATCATGATTATCTAGGGTGTTACACGAGTGGGCGTGAGCGTGGGTAGATCGCTTCCTTCTTTCTTACCAATTTGATTGAATTCAGGTCATTTGACCTAGTTTTGACCTAGTTCATGGTGTGATGAGCTTTTTACGATATCTCTCTCATTTTACATCCGTTTGACATGATTCTTGCGTTGTTAGATTCAGAATTTTAAGATCTACTAAACTCCTTGAAAAAGTTTTGAAAATTTCTTATGAATTTCTGAGATTTTGATCGAAAATGTGAGTACGAAAATATGGATTCAAATGTGGTATTTTAGTTATTTCTCCATCGTTTCTCAATGAAAATCAACTATTCAAGTGTCATTAAACTCAGAAAATTGAGATATATAAAACCCCTAAGTCAATTTTCAAAATTAATTCACAAAATTTTTGGGTTGTTCGAATCCAATCTATTACAGTTTTTGGGGCTTTCTATTACGAACTTCTCACTATTTTCTTAACCATTTGACATGATTCTTGTATCTATGAAAACAAAATTTAGAGATTTTTAATAACCCTAAATCAATTTCTTGAATTGATTATCAAAAGAAAAAGCGAATCATAAAATTTAAACGTTTTAGGATTCTATAGGTTTGAGCAAAATTCTTTGTGAATTCACAACATTATAATGCAATATATATATTTTTGGACTCAAGATAACATGATATACAAAAACACTTATTGAATTTTCAAAAAAAAATTAATCATAAAAAAATTGAATTGAACATTAAACATCACATATGTTAGGATTTCATGTTTCTTCAATTTTAAACCTCATACGATTTTCAGGTAAAACAAAAAATTGATAGTCATAATTAGGACTAAAACTGCTTTGATACCAATTGAAAGAAAATTTTTCAAATCTATTAATTCTTAAAATTTATGACATATCAAAATATATAAAGAGTTTTAGGGTTACCTTGAAAAGACACCGATGAAGAAGTCATTGTTGAAACCCTTAAAAGCAATCTTGATGAGGGGGAGATACTATTTATATCCCACAGTAATCACTCACATGTCAGTATCAATGAGATAACTATACGCACTAGAGTGACTAGGAATATGGGTCTATCCTTGTATATATTGAATAACTAAAATGAGTTAAACCTACCCACTATGGTAAACCCATATACAAGACCCATAAAACAAAATCTACATATGAGCAGTGTTTTAACAACAATAGGCCCATTAACAATATTGATCACAATTTGGGCTAAGCAAAATGCTTTAATAATTTTGACACCCAATTAATCTAGATTTTATAAAATTATAATATAATTTATGCTAGTTCATAAAAAAATTCTATCATTGTATCCCACCATACCTATATATAAGTTTTTTAACAAAAATCATATGCCCGTATTGTATTGGTGTCCTATCTAATACCCGTACCTATATTCATGCATCATAGTTTTGTGGTCATGCTTGGAAACTACCAACAACGTGAACGAATACCATCAAGTTAGCTAAGGCAATGAGCCATGCTGCTCTTTCAAGTGACAAAAGCACATTATCTTGAACATCTCTCCCAAAGGCCCAATATCCTATAAGTGTCAGTTTAGCTCCTGAAATTGAGCATGAAATTGGAACTTAGAATTGGCATTGGACCTCTTAATTCTAATTTTTATGTTTGGAATGCCATTTAGAATTATAATTATAATTTCATAAACTAATTCCATGGAATTAAAAAAATAACTAAGTTAAGTCTTTCTCAATTCTTAGCCTATACCTTAAGAATTACCAATTCTATAGTTTAAAAATTAAACTCTCTCTCTCTACATTTATTTGTGAACAATCATATTTATTGAGATTTTATATTCATATAAAAAATTATTTTTATATTTACATAAAAATTATTGTAATAGCTATTTATTTTTTCTAAAAAGAATTCATGAAAAATTTCTTTATGAAAAAAATTGACTATTATATTATAAAAATATTATTGTATAAATATTTTTATTAATTTTAATTTTGTAAATAATTTTTTAATATTTTAGATCATAATTTTAAATAATAAAAATATAATTGAATTTAGAATTATAATTTCTTATCTTAATTCTTTGACAACTCCAAATATAGAATTTAAGATTCTTGACCAATTCTAATTTTGAGAGAACTGAAATTGAAATTTGATGTGTGTGAAACAACATCATATTTTATTCTTATTTTGCATGTATTTTTATCCATTTTAGGCATTTAAGTTTCTATTTTTATTTGTTTTATCCTTTAGTTCGGATAACTGCGGTATTTTTAGTGTTGTTGTGCAGGATTGGTGCTAAATTGGCCTTGAAATGAATGGAAAGCTTGCATGATTGAAGTTGGAGCTTTACGGATAGCAAAAAGGCGCAAAAAGCTCAATCCAGAGAGATCCACGGCCTACCTGTGGAATTTCCCACAGCCATGGATCGAGCAGCAACTTGAAAAAGCAAAAGAGAAAATCCAGAGCCGTGGAATGATCCACGGCCGTGGAATTCAAGTTTAGGCAAAAGTGTCCTGTGGCAGCAAGATCCACGGCTAGCCTGTGGATTGATCCACAGCCGTGGATCGTAGTACGCATAAGTTTTTTAGTTTTATTTTTTATTTCTTTTGGGGCTTTTTAGAGAGTTAAAACCTAAGTGGTATAAATACATGTTCTAAATATAGTTTTGGGGTTTCCAATTTGGTTTGAAAGGAGGAGGCCCTTGATCTTCATCTTTCTCCTATCTTCTCTCTTTGATTACGGGTTTGGATGTTCTTGAATTTGATTTCTTTTTTCTTCTCCTCTATGTCTGAGTAGTACTCTTTGTTTCTAGGATTGGACAATGCCATTTGATACATTGATGATGATTAATTGACTTTGTTTCCCTTTTTATTAATCTTGAATGTTCTTTGATTCAATCTTTATTGCGCTTATTTATGTGAATTTACTGGCCACATATTTACATCTCATAGATATCTAGAGACGTACTGAGAGGTGAACTTAGGTGTTGGAACCATAAGAATAGAACTTAAGGTCTAAATCAGGAGAGTAGGTTTAGCCTTTCGAGGATTTAATGAATTACCATAAAACATAATAGGTTTAATTTAAATTCCATTACCACAAGAGTAGGAATTGGTTTAATTGGGTACGATTCTTGTCTCTTAAGGAAGAACATTAACTAATTTAGGGTAATTCACCTTCAATTGAATTTTAATTTTAATAAAATGGTTATCAATTAGGATTTGTCTTGTATCATTGTGGTTACTCCAATCTTGGAAGCTTTCTTGAATCTGAAAAATCTCTTTTAATAACTTGCTATTTTTGTTCTTAATTTTACACTTTAATATTTATTTACTTAATTGCTTGGTTATTACATTCTTTTCAATCAACAATTTTATCCCTTTTATTTAATTGAATTGAATTAATTAATTAATTGGTATTCATAGATACAGTTCTGTGGATTCGATCTTTTATTACTTAACAACGAAACCGTACACTTACGAATTTCACGCATCAAGTTTTTGGCGCCGTTGCCAGGGACTGTTTTTCTTGAATATAAATTTAATTTTTAATTTAATTATTTTAAACCTTTTTTATTTTTATCATATTCTTACGTTCTTGATTTCTCTTTGACTCTCTGCAAGTAATTTCTCTTGTTTATGCGAAGTACTAGACATTCTGAGACTCTTATTGAAGTAGATCCTGAAATTGAAAGAACTCTTTGTAGAAGGAGAAGACAACAAAGGCAAAAAGTAAGAGAAATACCTAAACTAACACTTGTCATGGCTGAAGCTGAGGATAATAGACCGCTAAAAGAGTATGCAGCCCCTAATGCTCGGGGCTTGCGATCTGGAATTGCTCGACCAGACATTGAAGCTAGGCACTTCACCATACCTCCTACCTTACTTTCTATGATAAGGCAGAACCAGTTTGGAGGATTGCCATCAGAGGACCCGAATGATCATGTGGATATGTTCTTGGAGTTCTGTGAGACCCTCAAGATTGAAGGCACCTCTGTTGATGCTATTTGTCTCCGCCTGTTTCCATTATCATTTAGAGATAGAGCTAGAGCTTGGTTGAAGTCTGTTCCCGTTGAGACAATCACTACTTGGGACCAATTCGAGCAAGATTTCTTAGACAAATTCCTCCCACATTCCAAGACTACTCATCTAAGGACCCAAATCATAAGCTTCGTTCAAAAAGATGGAGAGTCATTGTCAGAAGCTTGTGACAGATATAAGGCTTTACTAGAAGCCTGCTCATACCACGGGTTAGAATATTCTTCGAAGGTGTCTCTTGACTCTGCAACTGGTGGAGCTTTGATGAATAGAAGGCTCATAGAAGCTTATGAGATTATTGAGAGTGTAGCTGCAAATCATCACCAATGGGCAAATGAAAGAGGCCATAACCTGAGAAAACTCTCGGGAGGTAAGTTTGAGGTAGACAGTGTTGATTTAATCATATGTCAAAATTTGATTCTTTGAATAAACGTTTTGACATGCATGAAAAAGCTCATACTAATGTCATAGGTGCTTCTAACAATTTTTGTGAGATTTGTGGAGCACAGGGACACATAGGTGTCGAATGCCAAGTTGGAATTAGCTCCTCACAAGGTGCACTAATGGAGCAAGTGAAATCATGCCATAATTTTCATGATTTCAACCAAAAGGGGAGAAATGATCTGTATTCTCAAACTTACAACTCTGGTTGGATGTCACATCCTAACTTCTTTTGCCAAAATAGTCAGTACCAAGTTAGGCAAGGTAATGCTAAACCCCATTCTGGACTCCAACAAGTACAAAATCTAAACTCGAGTCTCTTCTTGAGAATTTTGTTGAGAGTCAGTCTAAGCAAAATGAGGAGTTTAGGCACCATGGGCAAGTTGTGACTGAGGCAATTAAAGAGTTGTCAGCTAAGGTTGACAATTTGGCCATTCATAATAAAATGTTGGAAACCCAAATTGCCCAACAAGCAAGCACTTCGCATAGGCAACAGGATAAGTTTCCTGGTCAACCGGAAGTCAACCCAGGCAGTGAACATTGTAAAGCTGTGAGTTTGAGGAGTGGAAAGAAATTAGAGGATCCCACGGCTAAGGGAGAGAGTGAAAAAGATAAGGGAATTGAGGATAAAGAGACTAAGACACAACCCTTAGAAGAAGAGGAAACTACTAAGAAGGTGTCTAAATATGTACCCCCTAAATCTTACCAATTCCCGGTTCCCTTCCCTCAAAGATTGGTTAAGGCCAAGTTAGATAGGCAGTTTGGGAAGTTCCTAGAGGTCCTTAAAAAATTGTACATTAACGTACCCTTCACTAAGGCTTTGAAACAAATGCCTACCTATGCTAAGTTTCTTAAGGACATTTTGTCTAATAAGAGAAAGCTCAAGGAATATGAGACAGTAGCTTTAACTGAAGAGTGTAGTGCTTTAATTTAGAATAAATTGCCTCTTAAGCTTAAAGATTCAGGTACCTTCTCTATTCCTTGTTTGATTGGCAATACAAATTTTGATAAAGCTTTGTGTGATTTAGGGGCTAGTGTTAGTCTTATGCCCCTTTCGGTGTGTAAGAAGTTGGAGGTGGGTGAGCTAAAACCCACAACTATCTCACTTCAATTGGCGGATCGGTCCGTCAAGTACCAAGTAGGCATCTTGGAAGATGTTCCTATCCAAGTTGGTAAGTTTTTCATACCTGCTGATTTTGTTGTGCTTGAAATGGGGGAGGATTCCCAAATCTCCATTATTCTTGGTAGGCTTTTCTTAGCTACTGCTGGTGCTATAGTTGATGTTAAAAATGGAAAATTGTCTTTAACTGTTGGTGATAATAAGGTTGAGTTTGATATTTCTAAACCTATTAAACAACCTTCTTTTGAGAACTCTTGTTACATGATTGATTTATTGCACCAGGTGGTGGAAGAAGAGTCTACCAATATTCATTTGGAAGATCCATTAGAGAGATGCTTGGTTGGTGGCTGCTCTTTTGATTTTGGAGGAGAGGTAGCTGAGTATGCTCGCTTGTTGGAGGCAACCTCAAAATTTCCACCTTACAAAGCCAAAGTGGAAAAACTTGAGCCAAAGCCTAAGTCTGAAAATTGGGAAGAGGAAAAAGCTCCTAAGGTAGAACTTAAAACCCTTCCTTCCACTCTCAGGTATGAGTTTTTTAGTCCCAACTCTTCTTATCCTGTCATTGTTAGTGCTAGCTTGAATGAGTTAGAAACTGAGAAATTGCTTAGGGTTCTTAGGATGCATAGAAAGGTCATAAGATATACTCTTGATGATATTAAAGGCATAAATCCTTCCTTTTGCATGCATAGAATTTTGATGGAACCTGACCATAAACCCTCTGTTGAGCATCAACGTAGGTTGAATCCTAATATGAAAGAGGTTCTTAAGTTGCTTGACGTTGGGGTAATTTACCCAATTTCTGATAATGAATGAATTAGTCCTATGCATGTGGTTCCTAAGAAAGGGGGGATGACTGTAACTGAAAATAAGAAAAATCAATTAATTCCCACTAGGACAGTCACAGGTTGGAAGATGTGTATTGATTATAGAAAGTTGAATAATGCAACTAGGAAAGATCACTTCCCTCTACCCTTCATTGATCAGATGCTTGAGAGGCTAGCTAGGCATACATACTTTTGTTACTTAGATGGATATTCGGGATTCCACCAAATCCCTACCCATCCTAGTGACTAGGAGAAGACCACATTTACTTACGCCTATGGCACTTTTGCCTATAGGAGAATGCCATTTAGTTTATGTAATACCCCTGCTACTTTCCAAAGATGCATGACTGCAATATTTTCTGAATTTATTGAAAACATCATGGAAGTTTTTATGGATGATTTTTCAGTATATGGAACTAACTTTGATGATTGTTTGTTCAATTTATCTAAGATTTTACAGAGATGTGAGGAGGTTAATCTTGTCTTAAATTGGGAAAAATGCCATTTTATGGTACAAGAGGGGATAGTGCTTGGACATTTAGTTTCTGGAAAAGGAATTGAGGTGAATAAGGCGAAAATTGAAGTGATTGAGAAATTGCCTCCACCGGTGAATGTGAAAGGAGTGCGAAGTTTCTTGGGACATGCCAATTTTTACTAGAGATTCATTAGAGATTTTTCTAAAATTACTAAACCTTTGTCTAATCTCTTAGTAAAAGATGTTCCATTTAATTTTGATAGTGACTATTTGAATGCCTTTTGCAGGTTGAAAGAAGCTTTGATCACTGCTCTCGTTTTGCAAACACCGGATTGGAATCTACCATTCGAGGTCATGTGTGATGCTAGTGACTATGCCGTAGGAGCTGTGTTAGGGCAAAGAAAAGATAAGAAAGTGCATGCAATTTACAATGCTAGCAAGACACTTGATGAAGCTCAAGCAAACTATGCCACTACAAAGAAAGAATTGCTAGTGGTAGTCTTTGCTTTTGAGAAGTTAAGGTCCTATCTAGTAGGTTCAAAGGTGACTGTGTACATTGACCATTCAGCACTTAGGTATCTCATGAGTAAGAAGGAAGCAAAGCCTCGACTTATCCGTTGGATTCTTCTTCTCTAGGAGTTTGATTTGGAGATTTTGGATAGAAAAGGGACGGAGAATCAAGTGGCAGATTATTTATCTAGGCTTGAGCAACCAGTGATTGGGAAGAGCAAATTACCTATTGATGATTCTTTCCCTGATGAGCAATTGTTTACAATTTTTGCAGAGAATGCTCCTTGGTATGCTGACTATGCAAACTACTTGGTTAGCAAGGTTCTACCTCCTGAGCTTAACTATCAGCAGAAGAAGAAATTCTTCTCAGATCTGAAAAATTTTGTGTGGGATGACCCATACATATACTGGAGGTGTGCTGATGGTATTTATAGGAGGTGTGTCTCCGAGGAAGAGGCTCCGAGTATATTGAGTTGTTGTCATTCTGCATCCTATGGAGGACATGCTAGTGCCTCCAAGGCGGTAGCCAAAGTTCTTCAGTCTGGTTTCTTTTGGCCTCATATTTTCAGAGATGCTCAAAATTTTGTGTTATCATGTGATCCATGTCAGAGGGCTGGAAGTATCTCCAAGAGATATGAAATGCCAATGAATACTATTCTTGAGGTAGAGATCTTTAATGTTTGGGGAGCAGACTATATAGGCCCTTTTCCATCCTTTTGCAACAACATATTCATTCTTGTAGCTGTTGAGTATCTAAGTGGGTGGAGGCCATTCCATCCCCAACAAGTGATGCAAAGACCGTGATCAAGCTATTCAAGAAGGTCATCTTTCTAAGGTTTGGAGTTCCTAGGGCTGTGATAAGTGATGGAGGTTCACATTTCATAGAGAGACAATTTGAGAACCTCTTGAAGAAATATGAAGTCACTCATAAGGTTGCTACACCTTACCATCCTCATACTTCTGGCCAAGTGGAGGTATCTAATTGAGAGATAAAGAGTATTTTGGAGAAAACTGTGTCTAGATCAAGAAAGGATTGGTCTTTGAAGCTTGATGATGCTCTTTGAGCTTACCGCACTGCTTACAAGACTCCTATTGGGATGATACCTTTTCGACTGATTTATGGGAAGCCCTGCCATCTACCCGTTGAGCTTGAACATAAAGCCTTCTAGGCTATCAAGCTTTTAAATTTTGATTTGAAAAAGGCAGGAGAAAAGAGAAAGCTTTAACTTCATGAGCTTGATGAGCTGAGATTGGACGCCTATGAAAATGCCAAGTCATACAAAGAAAGAACCAAGAGGTGGCATGACAAGCATATTCTTCATAGAGAGTTTCGTGAAGGAGAACTGGTGCTTCTTTTTAATCCCAGATTGAAACTTTTTCCTGGAAAGCTTAAGTCAAGATGGTCTGGGCCATTTCTGGTGAAGAAAGTGTTTCCCTATGGTGCCGTAGAGGTCTGGAATGAAGAGCGAGGGACTTTCAATGTTAATGGTCAAAGATTAATGCATTATCTAGCGGAGGAGCAACTTGAGAAGAGGATGAACATTGCCCTCCATGACCCAATTGAAGAAGGATGAAAGTACAGGAGTCGAGCTTACGACTTTAAACAAGCCCTTCTTGGGAGGCAACCCAAGTTTTCTTATTTTTCCTTTTTATTCCTTCTTTTTCTTTTGATTTTTTGTGTTAGATTATTGGTTTGATGTTTGTCTCATGGATTTGTCTAGGTTTTACCCTTTTTGAAGCTAAATTTAGAAGAAGAGTGAAGTCAGAAAGTTCCATACCCAACCCATGGAAAATTCCATGACCATTGAATGAAAACTAGAGGAAAATATCAAAGTCAGAGAGCACGGCCTGGCCGTGGATCCAACTATGGCCGTGGATTTTAAGTCTTCAAAAAAAAAGGGCAAAGTCAGTAATGTCCACGGCCTGGCCGTGGATAAAACCACGGCTGTGGATCATTGCTGCCAGATTTAAATTCCACGCCTCTCTTCCCTTTCCTTTTTTTCACTCCCCTCTTTGCTTCTTCTCCTTCTCCTCTCCCTCATCCTCTATACCCATAACCCCAACCCTCCATTACTCTTCCTTTCTTTCACAACCACACATAAACCACCTTCGTCCACACTCTCAAAGCTTGCCCTTCACCCCCATTCTCCCTCATTCTCCTTCTTCCTTCTGCACCATAGGCACCATAACCCACCATACCTAAACCTTCAAAACCACTACTTTACTCCACAAACCACCCTTTTCTTCTATCTTTCTACCTTTTCTCACCTGCCTAACCTCTATCCAACCACTCATTCCTTCAAATTTGGAAAACCCTAAATTTGGCAAAAAAAAAACCCCAATTTTGTGGAATTCAAAAAAAAGAGGAGGTTTTTGTTGTGCTATTGCTGTGTTGGTGTGGTTAAGCAGAATGACGAATAAGCATTAGAGGAGAGAAGCTGCTTCAAGCTCAAGGACACGAGGAAGAGGCACTGCTGCTCCAAGAAGTAATCCCCCTAATCCCCATGGTTTTAACTTTAAGAATGATGAGTAGAGGGATCAGTACAATGTGCTTGTGAATAGGAGGATAGTTAGCACTAGGTATATGGATGATGTTGTCCTAGATACCTTAGGCTTGCGAGATGACTTTGATTGGATGCTTGATAGGGCAGGATGGACTTATTTTTTGAATTTAAAATATCCCACTTACACTGAGCTTACATTGGAGTTTCTTAGTTCTATTGAGGCTCATATTATTCAGGGGGAAGGCTGCACTGAAGGCCAGATCACTTTCCAGCTGTTCAATAATGACCACTGCTTAAACTTGGAAGAATTTAATGAGATTTTTGGATTACTTGCTAGGGGGAAAGGAAGCACCCACGTGGTTTTTCAGTAATTTCTTTTTAGGTTGATATCTCTTGTGGGTCAGGCACATATGATTCCTCAAACTATAAGGCATCTTTTCTACCAAATCCTTGCCTCCGCTATCTCCATCGAATCATGGCTCATACTCTATTTGGGCGTGGGGATAGTGATGGCAATGTCCGTCCTGATGAGCTTGCTTTTATGTGGGCCATACTTAATGATGTCAAAATGGACACAAGATCTTTTCTTGCTAGGCATCTTCTTAGGGTAGATAAAGCCCAATCGGGGGCCATTGTTATTGGTTATCACAGTGATAACTCATTTCTTTGAATATGATTTGAATAGTCTGGAGACAGTTAGAGGTAACTCTAGGATTAATGTAGAGTATTGTTTAGCTATTAAGATGATTATCAAAGAGGACAAAATTTACTGCCTCTGCTTGAACAATAGAGCTCAACCCCCACCCTTCCTAACCCACCTACTATCACTGTGCGCAACCGTGAAAATTAGCGCACACCTGGGAGTGCAGCAGATGAACCAATTAATGTTCAGCGCCCCCTTCGCCCTCCACCAAGGGCAAGCACACAGATTTATACCTCTCTTGAGGGACTTCATGCTAAGCAGGTGCAGTAGTGCCACATGCTAGAGGAGCTTCGTCAGCAGGGTCAGGTTACTAATGGCCGCCTACAAGCCTTGGAGGGGATGGTTCAGAGTATGGCAAGCATGGTCCAGGCCATTCATAGTTGGCATCTGAGTCAGCACCCTTTTCCACCACCGCAATGAGTTCTTTTCTTTTCTCCTTTCTCTCGTTATAGATTTTTACATTGGGGACAATGTAAGTTCTAAGCTTGGGGGGGAGTATTTTCATTTTCACATTAGATCATTAGTTTCATGCATTTTCATGTCTCATTTTGTATTGCATCTTCATGTTGTATTTTCGCACCACCATATCTCTTAGCTTTCTGATTGAATTTGTGCCCCTCTCTTTGAGAATTTTGAGATGGTATTGATTTAGAACCCAAATTATTGATTCTTATAATAGGCAACAGGCATTGGTTTAATTGATAGTAGAGGTGATCTCTTAATAGTTGATAATTAGCATATGTTCTTTGAATTTGTGCTTTTCATTGATTTTTAAACCTCTAAATGTGAGTTTTGAGCCTATATGGGATTTATGCACTATATGATTTTTGCTCTCATTCTTTGTGTTGAGTGATATTTCTTCATTGATTTTGTGCTCTAGAACTTGATTTGAAACCATTTTGAGGCGAAATTTTTGTTTGCATGCTTGAATGTGATTAAGGCATCTTAGGTATTTTTCTGGCCTTCTGAAATAATTATCGTACTTTTATCCACTAGTTGCCCATTTTGAGCCTATTGCATAATTATTTTTCTTGATGCCTATGATGATATATTGTTGGTAATCATTTAGAATATTAAATGGAGTAAATTGGGTTTGAAAGTTGTGAAAAGTGTATTGGGAATCATATGTGAATGATCCTTCTCTTTCTCAAATGAAAAAAAAATCATAAGATGAAAGCTTGAAAAAAAGGAGAAAGAGAAGAAGGAAAAGTAAGGAAGAAAATGCTTGGAAATGTGGAGTTATGCTTTAGATTGAAAACGCCTTTGCTCCATTTATGTTCTATTGGATTCTTGTGCTTATTGAAAATTTTGTTAGCCCTTTGTGCATACATTCCTTTCATTACCCTACCTAACATTATTCCCATGGCCCCATTACAACCCTTGAAAGACTTTTTGATTCTTGTATGCATACTGATTATTAGTGGAAATTTGGTTTCTTATCAAGCATATGGAAGTGCTGTTTCTTTGAGGAATCTTGAGCGTATTGTCTTTACCCTTAAACACTTTGAATATGGTTAGTAGAGTGAACCTAATTCTGTGAGGAGCATGATTTCTGAGAACTTAGCCTCTAATTGGACTTGATTTTGATTTCCTCTCTAATTCTTGGTATGCTTTTGTCTATTGCTTATTTGGTTGTTTTCTCGGGTTCCTCATTCATTATGGTCTCTTGATCCCACTTCTTGGTTTGGCATTATTCATTGCTTGGGGACAAGCAAAATCTTAAACTTGGGGGAATTTGATGTGTGTGAAATAACATCATATTTTGTGCTTGTTTTACATGTATTTTTATGCATTTTAGGCATTTTAGTTTTCTTTTTTATTTATTTTTTCCTTTAGTTTGGATAACTGAGGTGTTTTTGGTGTTGTTGTACAGGATTGGTGCTAAATTAGCCTTGGAATAGATGAAAAGCTTGCATGATTGAAGTTGGAGCTTTACGGATAGTAAAATGGCGCAAAAAGCTCACTCCAGAGAGATCCACAGCTTGCCTATGGAATTTTCCACGGCCATGGATCGAGCAGCAACTTGAAAAAGCAAAAAAAAAAATTCAGAGAGTTCCACGGTTAGGCCGTGGAATGATCCACGGCCGTGGAATTCAAGTTTAGGCAAAAGTGTCCTGTGGCAGCAAGATCCATGGCCAGCCCGTGGATTGATCCACGGCCGTGGATCGCAGTACGTATCAGTTTCTTTAGTTTTATTTTTTATTTCTTTTGGGGCTTTTTAGAGAGTTAAAACCCTAGGGGTATAAATACATGTTCTGAATATAGTTTTGGGGTTTCCAATTTGGTTTGAAAGGAGGCACACTTTGAGGCTTTTGATCTTCATCTTTCTCCTCTCTTCTCTCTTTGATTACGGGTTTGGATGTTCTTAAATTTGATTTCTTGTTTCTTCTCTTCTATGTCTGAGTAGTTCTCTTTGTTTCTAGGATTGGGCAATGCCCTTTGATACATTGATGATGATTAATTGACTTTGTTTTCCCTTTTATTAATCTTGAATGTTTTTTGATTCAATTCTTATTGCGCTTATTCATGTGAATTTGCTGACCACATATTTGCACCTTATAGATATCTAGGGACATACTGAGAGGTGAACCTAGGTGTTGAAACCATAAAAATTGAACTTAAGGTCTAAATCACGAGAGTAGGTTTACCCTTTCAAGAATTCAATGAATTACCATAAAGCGTAATGAGTTTAATTTAAATTCAATTACCACGAGAGTAGGAATTGGTTTAATTGGGCACGGTTCTTGTCTCTTAAGAAAGAACATTAACTAATTTAGGATAATTTAACTTCAATTGAATTTCGATTTTAATAAAAGGGTTGTCAATTAGGATTTGTCTTGTATCATTGTAGTTACCCCAATCTTGGAAGCTTTCTTGAATCTGAAAAATCTCTCTTAATAACTTGCTATTTTTTTCTTAATTTTGCACTTTAATATTTATTTACTTAATTGCTTGGTTACTATATTCTTATCAATCAACAATTTTATCTCTTTTGTTTAATTTAATTGAATTAATTAATTAATTGATATTCATAGGCACAGTCCTGTGGAATCGATCTTTTATTACTTGACGACGAAACTATACACTTACGGATTTCACGCATCAAAATTAAAATTCTATATTTTAATTCTCATTCCACTATCCAAACGGACCGAAGTGAAATTGGGAAATAGCATATAGCATTGATGAAATAGGCACCCATAACACCTTTCCACATTGGTACCTTTGAGGGTTTATTAGGGGTTGATGGAATTGTAGCTTGAATTTCAAGGGCCACTGCTTGGCCAGCAAATGCAGATGAAATGTCACCTAATGCATTGAAGGCTCGAAACATTAAGTCAGTTGTGCTGGTTTTCTTGTAGGCATAGGTAACATTGTCGATCCGACCTCTGGCCAAACAAGCCACCCAGGATATAGTTGAATAGCTGCAATCAAAACACCATGAGAGTAAGGTAGTGTTTTTGAACTAAAAGATCACTTTACCTTTCCTTTTATCCCATCATGTTCTTGTTTGCAATTATTCCAAAATGGTAATGAAAAGAACAGATGATCTGTGGTATGTCAGGGAAGTGGTGGCTCATTGCTCAGGCCTTTCATAGTATAATTTGAAACTATAAATAATATCAATATAATTTTGAAATATATAATATCAGTTGCCTAATCAACAATGCTAGGAAAAATTCTTATATATACACCGAAAATAATATTTTTAATAGTTTTGTAACAGTTCAAATTTAATTTAGTGAAATTTTATTTTCAATCCAACAACTTATATGATTATGCGGTGTCACGTGTCACTTTTTACAATAGCAGTGTAGTACTCTTTGAATATACAAAAATTTCTCCTATGCAAGTCTTGATAGGATACAATAGTGTCGTTTGATCTATGTAATCGACTTCACCTAGTGAAAAAAAATTTGGTTGTTGTTGTTGCAGGCCTTGTAAATTGTGTGAATTCCAATTTAGGTAGGAGCAACTGGATTCACAAAAAACAATGAGCATCATATGATTATCTACAATTTTACTTAGTTAATTCAACCCATGTTCAAGCAAATATCTTTTCCAAAAGTAGGATATTGTCTACCGAGAGCCGAGTTTTAAAGGCCATATGCCTCTGCTTCTTCACAAACATAACCAAAACGGTAAATCAATTGATATCTTTCAACCTAAATTTAGCCTTTCTATCAAATTATGAGTTTCTGAGTTTTAAAGGCCATATTCCAATTGGCAAGTATCCAAATTATATCTTTCCCTGAGATCTACTTTTTATGGATAATAAAATGTTCAGTTTAGCTCAGCAAGCACTCAGAACTGATAAATAATATTAGTCAAGTTCAAAAGCTAGTGTTGAAGAAAAGTCTAGACACGTGGGGATTAAAGAAGTACCTTAATGACATCACAGCTGCAGCTAAAGAAACACCGGCAACAGAATTGAAATTGGGAAGCTGAGACAGAAAGAAATGGATGGCACCAAAAATGAGAATCCAGTAGGACTGCTTGAGTTGTGTGCAATTGGTGCATGCAATCTCCATGAACTTCTTTAGGCACTTCCCTCCTGTGACCATGTAGACAATATCACACCCAACCTGGACAAATAGTTGCTGGGGCAGCACAATCCATGGTCCAAGTTTTGGTCCTAAAGCATGTCTACCAAGATCAATATAACGATCAAAACGGGTTCCCGGAACACACTCAAGGAGTTGGATCATTTGCCACATTGTGTTTAAGGTCAGGCACCAAGATAACAACAAAGCCAGGCCAAGAATAACAAATCTAATGTAAGAGGAAAAGACATGCCAGGCCAAGAATTTATAGATATAGACTAGTAGAGACTACATTGAAATTGTTACCTTAGTAGGGGCAGAAGAAGCTGAGACCATTTTGGCTAACTAACAAAGCAGAGCACAGAAAGAGGACCCCCTTGGATTTTGGGAGTAACAGTGAAGTGCATCATTTATATGTGGCGGTTGATGTACGTGTAATATAATAAACTCATCTGTACCCTACCGTATAGTGCTTATAGTGCCTACTTGCCACTTGTGCACTTGTTTTTGCTGCTCAATAGTGGCCAGACAAACAAGGTTGGTGAGTTGAAAGAACAAGCTTGAGTGGCACAGCAAATCCCTCTAGACATATATGGCAACATGACGTAACCCACTAACACCCGTGCAATTAAGGAGTCATTTAAGGATTTTATTTTTAATCACTGTCTGCTAATATTTTCCTCCGTACCTAGTTCAAACTTTTAGAATAATCTTTTTTCTTTATGAATTTTTTCGCTGAAAGATGACTTAGAGAATCATTTTTTATGAAGGAACATCACTTCATTTGATCATTTTAATTTATGGTACTATTGGCGAGTACCATAAGAACTACCCACTTTTTAGTGGGGTAAGTGAACTGATCTGAGGAATCAGATTATTACATATATGTGTAATGTAACGGATGATCAATTAGATATGTGAATTTTCCCATTGAAGCTAAGGATCCCTTACTAAAACATTTGTTAATTAATTTTTCGGAATTGACCAATGATGGAATCGTTTTGCTAGTGAGTGAAAGGGATCTAACCTTTAATCATTACATTTCTTGACTGTGGCCTTGTAAAGAATCCATTTATTTCTAGGTTAATGATTAAAGTTTATGGCAGATTTTTTTACAGAAATAGTGCAGATTAAAAATCAATTTCTCAAAATTGATGTAAATTAAAAGTTAATTTTTAAAATGATGCAATGTAAATAATAAAATATAATAAGTCTATTTGTTAAACATGACATGTAGTTAAATAATTTTTTTTTATTTTTTACTAATAAGTCGTGGTTTAAAGACACAATTTACCCAACGATAATTTTTTTTGTTATATTTGAGTAAGTTGTGCCTTTCATCCATGATTTATGTTGTAATATTTTTTTTTAAATTAAATTTTGGGTAAGTAATGGATGAGAAGCACGACTTACCCTTTAAAAAAAAAATAAGTGAATTCATGACTTGTATTAAAACTTAGAAACTGAAGTTATCTCTTATAACTAAATTTACATTGTTTGGATGTTGTTAAATGAATACTTACCCCAATAGCAGAGTTAGTGATCATAGAACTTAGAATTATATAAAGATCATTATATTCATAAATATCATAAACATCAGTAACAAATGAATTACAAGGAGAGTCATATGATGACATCTGTCAATTTAAGTAAATAAAAAAGGAAAACTTCATATCAATAAACGTAAAAAAGTTACAATAAAAAAAAGTATAATTAATATTCTTAATAAATACTCTTAGTAGAGAGAATTAAACAAGAATGAGTAGAGTTTGATACAAAGTAGCAGTGGTAGAAAGAATTTGAAAAACACTGAGATATGAAATAACACTGAAAGGAGATGGTGGAATTTATAGGTGTAGACCATGACTTAATGCAAGTCATGGGTGTCAACCATGACTTCATATAACATTTAAAAAGGTAAAGGTAAGTCGTACCTATGCATAAATTAAAAAAATAAAGGAGTAAGTCGTGCATGGGAAGCACGACTTATCCAAAATATTATAAATAAAAAAAGAGATACGAGTATGTCATGCTTCTCAGTTACGATTCATTATAAACCACTGTTCCACTTACCCCATTTTGATAATTAAGTTTTGACCTACACTTACATAGGAATGTAACTTTTAAAATGTACTATTGTGGTTAAAAAAATCGTTTATGGCATGATGTTCATGTTGAAGTTGGTGAGAGGTATCATCTTTCTCTTTATATGGTTGAGGCAAAGAGAAGTGTACCCCAATAAATTTTTTTTTTTTGGTTGAAGGATGACTATTGGTGCTAGGAGTCTCAAGTTATTTATTTATTTATTTATTTTGACATTTAGAGTCTCCATTTTGGCATACCGCAAAGAGAGTTAAAAATATTATCTTCATTTATTTTCTTATTAGCAATGGTTCCACAAGATGTAGCTTGCTTATCCCCATTTTCCTAATCCTAATTCCTTTCTCTCCAAATCAATTTTTTCCCTATTCTAAAGGTGAATTATATAATATATCCTAAGAATTTGGGTACCAAATAACTTTTAATAAAACTAAAATTTGATAAGAAACATTCGTCCAGAAAACATGCCTGGAGTTGGTGACGCGTGCAAGTGTATAGATCGGACAGACTCATTAATGCCAATTATCTATAATGTTCAGTAGTGAATACTAAGTTGTACCTGGATAGGCTCGTTCTAGTGGTTTTCTCTTTATTCAGCAGCGACAAAGCGTGCTGGAACGGGGGGTGGGAGTTGGTACCTACAAATGCACTCCAATGCTCAAGTCAGGCTATGCACAATTAGGGTTTAAGTTGAAGAACAATAGATACCCGTTAGAGGAGATTGAACCTAGTATTTATAGAGGTTTGATAAGGAGATTTGCTCCCTTTATAGTTGCAGAGGATCCCTATAAAATGAGAATGTTGATACTGTAGTTATAAGTAGTCAAAGGCGGTTATTGTAACATCATTAATATAATATTACTAATAACGTATTCAGAAGTACGCATTAACAATTTAATTAAGCATGTTACATAATAATTAACTTAATATATTTGAAAATAAATATAAGAGATATATAAAAAATATGAGCCAGTTGAGGTTGGAATTATACGTATAACGTACAAGACACTATAAATAATATACATCAGTGTACAAAATTACATAATATATTACAGAGTACTATTTATACATTACAATATACATAAAATCACTTAAACCTATTCTACATCTTCATCTTTTGCCTCTTTGTTGAAGTACGAGTTCCTGGAAATATTATGGAAAATAAACAGAAAGGGGGTGAGAATTCTAAGAATTCTTAGTAGTACTATTTAAAAATACATGTCATCATAATACTTCTAATTGCTTCAGAGAAAAATCATTTCAAAACTCATTTTATAAAGTAGGAAGTTGGCAAAAACCAAATCTAGTCATTCCTGTTCTCGAAACAGAATTCCAATTATTAACATTTTCTAAAAACATTTATTATCAAACAACACAATTTATATTCTTAAATAATTTTAGAAATAGTTTATAAACAGGAACCATGATATCAAACTCATGCATTGATTCTCATAACATATCAAAGTCATAATTATCAAACATCACAATTTACATCCACAAATATTTTCACAAACACATTTTCAAATAAGCAACATAATATTACATTTAATTTCAATTTAATTACAATGCTCATTTAAATCACTTGGCAGTAGTCTGCTTTTCAAGTTAGTGCACTTCAACCTATTCATGACGATTCACCAGTCACACAAAACTACTCCAAGTAATGTTAAATTCAATTTCAAATTCTTCTCAGTGTTCATTATCCAATACTAATTCTCACAGAACCAGGTCACCTCACATAACTTGAATTCTAACTTGGTAATAGTCTGCCTTCAGGTTAGCACACTCCAACCTATTTATAATGATTCACTTGTCACACAGAACTATTTTGAGTATTCTATTCAGCTTGGAAATAATCTGCTTTCAAGTTGGTACATTCCAACCTACTTATGACGATTCACTTGTCACACAGAACTATTTCAGATATCATATTCAACTTGATAATAGTCTGCTTTCAAGTTAGTACATTCCAACCTATTTTTGAAAATTCACTTGTCACACAAAACCATTCTAGATATCATTACATACATAAGAGAAACTAGGGCAAGTGAGGAAACTAGTAAGAAATTTTTAAGAATATAGGATCCCCTTCCTCACGGAGGATCATCTCTATAATTCTAATGGAATTTTAGATACCCTTCCCTCACAGAGCATCAACTCTAGAATTCACTAATACCCAAACTACTCAAATACAATAGGATACTTATACGTTGGGGATAGCATACCAAGATCATACCCTTTCCATTCAAGGATCAATATTCACAATTCTCATATACAATTCAAATTCAATTTTCATGAGCATTGATCATTCAATCATATATTCTAGCTCAACCTTAAAGAACCAAGGGAGCAATGCAACTCTTATTCTAACATAACATGAATTATTAAGAAGCAATATAATCTCAAATACTCAACTTGACTAATCAAGGAGCAATATATTCTCTAATACACACAATTTCTATTTTATTCATCACATTTCATAAATTCTGTACAAGTGCACAATTCCAAATTGGTTCAATCATCAACTAAACTCAAAATGAGCATAAACAAACTCATTAGATACATGGTTAATTATTCAATCATATTCCATACAAGCATTAAATTGAGTACAATTCAAGCTCTTACACATTCGATGCAACATAGAGATATCCATATCTCTTTGAGTCTAATTCGGTGTACATAGCCATAATGATAAATTAAAGATTATTTACATCCATTAAAGATTACATCCACATCCAAATGTCCAATACACAATCCAAGTAAACAAGCTGTAGATTTTCCCAATCATAGTCGAAAATGCCATGGTTATCAATCATATAATCAAATCACAAGAATAACTACTTTTATTCATTTTTAATCTCTAAAACTTTAGTTATATATATATATATATATATATATATATATATATAAAGATCCAAAGATTTCCTTTCTTTGAACACTTGGTCGTGACACCTATTGATCACAAGACCAAGTATTTTCTAACATTACATATTAAATCTTTTCATAAAAATTACCAACAACATCAATATTAACACAGCGGCAACAATAAGACAACAACAGTAACAAAAAAATAGCAACATCAATATTAACACAACAACAACAACAAGACAACAACAGCAACAGAAAAATAGCAGCATCAATATTAACACAACAACAACAACAAGACAGCAACAATAATAGAAAAATAGCAACTGTAACAATAACTTGGCAATACCAATAACACAACAGCAAGAAGAAATAAAATAAGCATAAATCTTCCATCAAGCCCCTGTTTGGTCGTGGGTTATTAAGGCAATATTTTTGCCATAAGTTTTATAATAACAATTTATAAACTTCATCCAACATTCAATATAAAAAGAAGTACAAATTGGAAGCAAGCCATAACAAGTTTAACACAAAACTCCCCTTCATTTTTCCTTGGTTAGCCGTGAGTTTCATGGACAGAAAATAGAATTTCTTTCAAAGGAAAACATAGAAGAAGAAAATCAGTATGTGACCCCTACCTTTCCTCCTTGCTTCCCTAGCCTTGGTTCTTTGTATTTCTTCAATTTTTTCTTCACCTTTCTCTTCTTTTCCTTCTTCTATTTCTCTCCTCCTTGATGTTGTTTCTAGTCCTTAGTTTTTAGGGCTGCAAACCTTGTAGAATGATAATGGAAAATAAGAAATGATAAGGTTTAATATAAGTGAAAAAGGAAAAGAGAAAGATGGAAGATAGAAGGATGGTGAAGTGTAGAAGAAAGAGTAGCTATATGGGATTTCTTTCCTCTATTTCTGGTTCATTTTTCACACAAGAAACATGAAGAGAAATGTGTAGAAACATGGAGAATTATGTAGAATTGTATATGGTAGTGGATGACCAAATTTCTATTCTAAAACTTTTGTATTTGTTAAATACACTTTAATCTTTCAAAACTGAATTTTCAAGTATCTATAAGTGTTATAAAAAATTTTAGGACTCAACTTAGTCCTCAGATCCATTTTTTCATAATTTTTCTTGTACTACAATTTATCAGCTAAGCTTCATTACTCGGTCCTAAGTTAAGTTAAACTTAGGAATTATGTAAATATGATTACTGATGCTTGTCTTGGTTGGTATTTTATACCAAAATATTCTTCACTTTTTGCTTGTCATCTCCATGCAATTTTATAATTTTTTGAGCTACGTAGCTGTCCAATTGATCTTCTAAACTCTCATTCTATATCGTTAAAAATACTAGATCAATTCATTTGATTCTCCAAAATTTACTACAACTCTTATCAACTGTTTATAGCTAGGAAATAAATTTTTTATATTTATTTCCATCATATCAGCTATTTATGTAGAAACTTTATCTAATTTTTCACATTCGGTATTATAGAATTAGACTCAAATTGATCTAAAATTTAACTAATAACTTATACTAATATTACTAAGCTTCTATAACCCTAATTAAGAATATTAGATTAAGGAGAATGTTACAATTATAGGCATTATTATTATGCAAGATCATGATTGTCAGTTACGGATACTCATAGGATTTATCCACTACATAAATCTTGCGATAATGTTACTACTACCCAATATCGTGATTTGACATCTGTTGTGTTGGGATCTCAGTAGTGTACCATGAATTGTTGCTAGGGTGTCAACGACGGACTCCAGCTAGATGCGTTCCAAGTTAACCCATGGGACAGGATCCCGAATCGTAGTCCAGAATAGTTGCCTCCAGCTTGGCGCTTAGATAGGACAGCTAAGTGTCAAGGTAACTAAGTTTGAAAGGAGCACGTGGCATGCGGTAGATACAGGGATCCAAGTTAGTGTTAATTCCAGATCTCGTAATATTTTTTCCAAAGGGTCGAGGTCCGTAATACATCATGGTATGCCTTCGAGCTTAATATGTAAGGTTGGGATTTGAGTTGGATAACTCTGCTTATGTTGTCATTCTGTCATTCGAGGTATATCATACGTTGTTCCCATATGTAGTTCACAGGGTCTTTGTTGTCCTTTCTAGCAACCTTTATTCTGTAGTTTGTAACAATCTAATCTTGCTTGGGAACTATCACTTTAACTTTATTGGGAATTAAAGACCCTTTTAAAGAGGATTGCAATTTAAAGTTGTTTCCTAACTGCCCGCTACTCTTGTAGCCAACCATGAGGAAATGGCATTAAAATGTGGCCTCGAACATGCAACCAGTTAGCCTTCTCGGGAGCCAATTAGAATGCTTTATTCCCTCTATAAATAAGGGATGCCTACAGTGGGGTTGTCATTTGCGGAGAGCCATATTTCTTTCTGAGATCTTCTTCCTATTCTATTCAAAATTATTAAAGATGTTTCCTTTTCCCCAATATAATCCTCTGATGAAGACCTTTCTTACCAGGTGTAATGGTTTTGTGAGGACCAAGTAGCTGCCCTATGTGGGTTGGTCAACACGCATTTGGGCAGTAGAAGTCTTTCTTTCTAAGCGTACGCAAGGGATGTATAACCTTTTTGCTCTTCTGGGAGGATTCACCATTTCTGATATAGTTCCTATGATGCATGGAGCCTTATCGCTCTCACTCCTCCGCCCTCTTGACTGCATCGAAGGTGCTAACCAAGTGCCTTGGTTTCACCGCAGTGTATAGTTGGATATGCAAGATTGCGTAGCATTCTGCTCATGTTGGGGGTGGACCAATCTTTCGGAGTAAAGCATTCCACTTATGTTGGCCAACAGGGGAAAGATGGGTGTTGGGTGCTAGTATCTGGAAGAACCGTGGAGGCAGACGTGGTTAGTGGTCATCTTTATCATCATTATCTTATCTAGCTTCCTTTTTAGCTTTTTCTAGTGGGCATTCTTGTATTAAGATAGTTCATAGGCTCTTTTGTTAGAGTTGACAATGTATGGAATATGAATAAAAAGTTTTCTTTTTGCCTCTTTTTGCTTCTTTGAATGTTCTATTTTTCTATTTCTATTGTCTGCTTCTTTCACCAGGATAAGTCCAACAGTCATCATTGTAATAATATGCTTAATTTGGTTGTGGTGCCCCTAGCTTGGTGCTTAGCTAATATAGTTAAGTATCAAGGTAAGTCTCAATGCCCCCAGGTGGGGGGATCCGTGCTTTACTTGAAGCTGGAGTCCTTTCTGCCCCCAAAAGGTTAGGAGCTTTACCTAGGAGGTATTAAAAACTAAGTTATTTCGCATTCGTGGATGTACCATATTCAGGCCGAGGTCCATGCATCAGGTGACTGTAGGTGGGCATTTTGGGGTGTAGTTGGGATCCATAGAAAAAATTTGTGCTAAAAACAATAGGGCTTGCATGACGTTTGGCTTTCTGAGCAATCGTCACTTCAACTGTTGTGACAACTGTGAAGTCCACATGGCGCGTTCTGACTGGATAGTCATGGTTAGTATTTCACGCGGTTTTGAGTACCATAATTAAGATGTTTTGAAATCCAAGATGGTAGGATAAAATTGCCCCTCAACCATCTTTCCTTTATAAATAGGGGCCAAGGATGCCTCCTCTACACTTTTACTATTCCCTTCCAATTTCTGGCAACCTAAGGTGATTTCTGGAAACCATGAATCATGGAATGACTGTTGTTTTTGTGCAGTTTCCAATGATTTTCAGCTATTCTTAGCAGTTAAGCACCTTTCAATCACCCATTATGTTCATTTCTTCAAGGTACATGTCCCTCTACCCCTTATTTTCACTGTTTCTGACATCACCCCAAGGTAAAGTGTTTTTATCTTTCATATTTTTGGTAATTTCCCTTCTTTCACGTCCAAAATGAGTTAAGATACCAATGATTATGGGGCCAACTCTATGGTATTTCTCTTTGGAGCACATTCTCTGTTGCGCCATGAGTGGTGGAGACACCCACACTGGGCCATTAACCTTTTAGGGCGCTAAGGCCTGTAACTATAATAGGTGTAGTTGACTGGGCATGGAGGGTGGTGTCTTCCCACCCCCATGTTTAAATCTAGGGAGAAAATAGAACATCTTACAAGCTACTTGGAGCTGACAGAGGGTGACACAGGGGATCACGAGTATTAAGTCCTGGCTCCAAGGGCGAACGAGAGAGTGTGTTCGGCCTGGGAGGTGGGCACATACTACATGTTTATGCACGAAGATCTCTTCATTCAATTGGGACTCCAGATCTCGTTCACCTCGTTTCAAATTACAGTCCTTCGTGCTCTCTATGTGACTCTGTCCCAGCTTCACCCCCAACAACTAAGGAAACATTCTCTCCTTCGAAAGATTTTACTGGGTAGTCGTACTACAGTACTCGGAGAAGGCATTTTTTTATCTCTTCACATGATGGTACCCCCAAGAGGAGAGGGTAATGTAGAAGAACTAGCTTACACTTCGACCCAGGTCCAGTCGGAAGGTCTTTAAACTGATGGTGGCGCCAAGGGACCTATCCGTTCTTCCTGGAGGATGGTGGGGATCCTGCATTTGACTTGTACTAGACTACAAAGGCGAGGGACACCTCCATTGAAATGATTGAAATGAAGAAGCCCAAACTCGATCGGTATGACACTAAGTGCGTTAATTTTTTGAATACATGGGCTCAGGATGTTGGCCTCATTTCTTGTAAGGATGTCTTAGATGCCGCTGATAGTGAAACTCTTGGGGTCGTTATAGGTGAATTTTAGGCCGTAGTCCATCTTTAAAGCTTTGTTCATAATACTTTTTCTACTGTTTCTGACTTGTGTTGCATCTATTTTACAGAAAGTATGGCATCCGGATCAGCTATCGTCACCCTCTAAGCCATGAAGGTGAGGGAAGAGGATGTCGGGGCATCTAATACTCTGGAACGTGTGATTCTGACCCCCGTAGTCCAAGTCTCGATGACTGAGGTAGTTCCAGCCCAACAAGAGGAGTCTCTTGCTCAGCCCTTGCAAAGGAGGAAGAGGAAAATAGAAAGCTGCAGAGTGGAGGACCATGGGAAGAAATTGGCCATGGAATTGGTTGAAGTCTAGGGTCTCGTCTCCTTGTACAAAAAGGATGCATTTCCCGAACCGTTCATGGACTTTCAGCTTTTGGATGACGACGTCATTGCTTGCAACTCCAAGAAATGTATGTCAGAGATCCTAACAAGGTTTCAGGTTAGTGGACTCCTCATTGCCGCTAAAGCCTATTTCCTTGAAAGGTGCTTGGACCAACTTGAAGAGGAAATGACTGAGAAGACAAAGGCGGTCGAGAATGAGGGGGCTCAGAAGCTTGACTTAGCTCTTAAGGCTAAGAAGGAGGCCCAAATGGCCTTGAAGGATTCCGAGGAGGCCTTGGAGGATGCCAAACTGAAAATTGAAAAGCTAAAAAAAAATCGGTAGACTTCGAGGCTAGTCTCAGGGAGGAGAGGGCTAGTTCTGAAGAGGCTTTGAAGGCCAACGTTGACCTATATGTCAAGAATCAAAGTATTCGAACCAGAGTGGCGCGGCTGTAAGAGGATACCAAGCAGCTAATAAAGATCTGTATAGACATAAGTGGTGAGCAATTCTAGAACGCAGTCGCCCAAGTCCAGTTTTTAATCTTGGGGTCGCCCTGGCCTTGGATGGATTGGACTCCCAGAAATTGATTGTTGACGGATGCTTGGTATTAGCGAAAGAAGTTATGCAGGCCAAACAAGCTTCTACTGGGGTCCCTTCCACCACCGACCGCAACGTAACTCTGGCCGAAGGGGATGGTGGTGTAGTAGGCACAGATCACTGAAGCTCGTAGGGCGGTGATGTTGAAGCTTAACTTGGTTTTCTTTCTCCTGATTATTTTCTTTTGCCCTCTGCATGGGGCATTCTATTTTTGTAAAGACAATTTTTCTAGTCCCCGAGTTTTGATATAATTACTATCATTATCTTTGCTTTGAATGTGTTTTACTCTTATTTGCCTACCATGGTCCGTGTTGGGTCCAACACTCATAATTAATGTGCATTTGATAACCATTTAGGGACTTAGAAGAATTTTATTCTCTCAAAACCTTGATCCAGGGTCCAACGCCTGAAATTTTTTATCACTTAGAATTCCATTGAGGACTTAGGCAAAATAGGTTATCCATAATCGGGGTCATTAGTGTTAGCGGTCTAGTTAAGAAAATCGCCTAATATTTAGGAATTTTCAAGTTCAGAACCAATTTAACACAAAATATCCACAGAAGGTACGTAATGGCGGACCACGAATGTTGTAATACATGTTGCCAACTAATTTCACAACCATAAAATGGTTATGGCCAAGTGTTGAGGATTTGGGTTTGGGCCTATAACTCACGACCAAAACACTCAAATGAGTTTTGTGAGTTATTCCTCTTAACCTGGAATCTAAGAAATCATGGATCCCATAGGAAACGGGTTCTGGACACTCTCAAGGCGTTTCCTGACTTGAGGGTCATGGATTTGAAATAAATTACAAATCCCATAAGGAATGGGCTCTATAGACAATCTCAAGGCGTGGTCTGGCTTGAGGGTCTTTAAACTTTAAAAAGAAGCCCTACAGACATTCTCAAGGCGAAATCCGGCTTGAGGGTCTTTTGAGATTAGAGAATACAAGTAGATGTATAAAAATAACTTCCTCATTTTATTAATTAAATGAAAGACCAAAATTCATACAATGTTTATGCTCACCAAAATTGGGACATATCAAACATAAAAGAAAACTAAGAGACTAAGTCTTAAAAGGCATTTAGCAATATTACTTCCTCAATTTGTCTACATTCCAATAGTTTTTTTATTAGTTTTCCTATTAGTGTCTTTAGGGTGTAAGCTCCCTTACCAATATTGATCACAATCTGGTAGGGGTCTTCCTAATTTAGGGCTAACTTCCCTTAGGAGGCATTCCAACCACTGATGTCCACTCTCTGAAGTACTAGATCACCTAGTTCAAACTTTCTTGGAGCAACTTTCAGATTATATCAAGTCGCCATTCTCTATTTGATGGCGACGTCGCGTATGTGAGTAATGCGCCTTCTTTTTTCTATAAGATCCAAGTCTTCTCTAATTAGTCTGGGGTTGTTTTTCGGTGAGAATTGTTAGTGACGCTAGTTGGGTTCCCCTATCTCCACCGAGATCATAGCCTTGCACCCATAAGTGAGTTTAAAGGAGGTTTCACCTGTTATGGAGTGAGGCGTAGTCTGATAGGCCCAAAGGATATGGTCAAGTTGCTCGGCCCAATTTCCCTTGGCTTTGTCCAACCTTCTTTTAATTCCTCGAACAATAACGCGATTAACAGCTTTAACTTGTCTATTTGTCTTAGAATTCTCAATAGAACTACAATGATGCTTGATTTTTAGCTTAGTAAGCAACTATTCGAAACCTTTATCTTTGAACTGGGTTCTGTTGGCCATCATAATAGACTCCAGAACCCTGAACCTGGTGCTGATGTGACGCCAAGTAAACTTTTGGATCCTCGTAAAAGTGATTGTGACTAGGGGCTCTGCTTCGATCCATTTGGTAAAATAATCCACAGCTACCACTAAGTACTTTAGTCGTCCAAGTGTTTGAGGGAACGAATCTAAGATATCCATACCTCATCTATAGAATGGTCAGGGTACAGACATCATGAATAGTTCCTCCAGAGGAGCTTGATAATGGTCTGAGTGCCGCTGGCATTTATCACAGACATGTGCGAGGGAGTCAGCTTCCATCAATGGCCAACAATATCTGACCCTAAGTGCCTTCAGAGCTAAGGCTTTGCCCCCAAGTGGTGCTCACAACTCCCCTTATAGACCTCATCCAAGACATATTCCACTTCCTTTGGTGTAAGGCACTTGATAAGAGGTAGAGAGAAACCATAGTGGTATAACTATCCATTGTGGATAGTATACCGGACCGCATTTTTTACTAGCTTGGAGTCCTCATTTGGATCATCAGGTCGGGTTCAGGATTGCAAGTACTCCATTATTGGGGTGAGCTAAGTATGCTCCATTCCTTCCACCTAGAAAATGGTTGTGTCTGAGATGGAAGGTTAAGTGAGGGTTTCTTGGATCATGGAGTGATTATTGCCCGAGCTCTTAGTACTGGCCAGTTTGGACAAGAGGTATGCCCTAGTGTTTTGCTCCCTGGGTATGTGGTCAATCTTGGCAGCCTGAAAGTTTCTAAGGAGTTCTTGGAGTTTGGTCAAATATCTTTGAAGGAAGGGCTCCTTGGCATGATAATCACCTTGGATCTCAAAGATCATAAGTTAGGAGTCACTATGAAGTGTGATCTTAGTTGCTCCCATGTCCTTGGCCATTACCAGTTTGGTGATGCATGCTTCAATCTCTGCATGATTGTTTGAGGTAGAAAACTTGAACTTTAGGGAATTCTCAATTGTTACTCCTTTAGGATTTTCCAAAATCATCTTGACACCATTTCCCTTAGGGTTTGAGGATTCATCAATGAATATGGTCCAAGAAATTCCCTCGGGGTCATCAGGGTCCGATATGAGTTCTGCTTGGAAGTCCGAGAGCATTTGAGCCCTTATTGCTAGTCAGGGCTCATGCGTGATTCCGAACTCAGATAGCTCAATGGATCAGGCGATCGTTCTTCCTACGAGGTCTGACTAGTGTAGTATCTAATGGATAGGTTGGTGTGTCCTCATGCCACCGGATGGCCCTGCAAGTACTGTCTGAGTCTTCTAGCCATGGTGATAAGTACAAAGAAAACCTTTTCAATTTTCTAGTAGTAGAGCTATGGGCCGTACAACACTTTGCTCACATAGTAGACTAGCTTCTGCCCCTCCGCCATCTCCCGGATCAATACTAAACTTATAACCTCTTTGTAAACTAAAAAGTACAAGTACAGTGTCTCACCGGGATTCGGTCTTGTCAGTATAGGGGATGAGGATAGAAGATTCTTCAATGATGTAAAGGCATCCTCACACTCTTGAGTCCACTCGAAATCTTTTTCCTTTTTGAGTAGTCTAAAGAATAGAAGAAATTTATGAGCAACTTTAGCAAGGAAATGTGTGAGGCTCGCAATCCAGCTTATCAGCTGCTGCACTTCCTTGACACTCTATAGGGTGTGCATGTTGAGCACCACTTGACATTTATCTGGATTCACCTCAATCCCACGGTGAGTCAGCATAAAGCTCAGGAATTTACCTGCGTGGACCACGAAGGCGCACTTCTTTGGATTAAGCCTCATGTTGTGCTTCCATAGTTGCACAAATACTTCTTTAAGGTCCACAATGTGTGATCTGACTTGGGAGGTCTTCACTATCACGTCATCAATGTACACCTCTAGCATTTTCCCCTCTTGGCCCTCAAAGATCTTATTCATCATTCTCTGATAGATGGCTCCTACATTTTTCAGTCCAAAGGGCATAACCCTATAGCAATAGGTCACCCTGTCAGTGATGAAAATGGTATTGTCTTGATTTCTGGAGTGCATTAGGATCTGATTGTATTTGGAGTATGCATCCATAAAAGACAGCAAACGAAATCTGAAGGAGCTGTCAATTAGTTTGTTCTTATTGGGGAGTGAGTATGGAACTTTAGGGCAAGCTTTGTTCAAGTTTGTGTAGTCCACACACATCCTCCACTTCCCATTGAATTTCTTCACCAGGACTATGTTGGATAGCCAAGTTGTGTAGGCTATTTCCTTGATGAAACTAGCACTGAGTATCTCCTTCACCTATTCTTCAATAAACAACTATCTTTCTGGCCTAACTTTCCCCTTTTTCTGAGAGATTGACCTTGCATCCTTCCTTATAGATAGGCAATGACAAATGAAGGTGGGGTCAAGTCCAGGCATATCAAAGGATGTTCAGGCGAAGAGGCCTTTTTTTTTTTTATCAAGAGCTCAATTAGCTGGTGCCTCTCTTCTTCTTCCAAATTCACTCCAATCTTGGTGACTTGATCTGGTTTGCTACCAAGTTGGAGCAGTTGTAGTTCACCCTTTGGCTGGGGTTTGGTACCCCAGATTTCTTCACAAATGTCTAGCTCAGTCATGAGGATATTGACTTAGTCCAGAACCGGGCTAGAGGTGCTGGCTTTTGCTTTCTTGGGCATTTGGCTGATCTTGAGGCTCTCATTGTAGCATTTATGCACCATGATTTGATCCTCCTTGACCGTGATAACCTCATTATTCTTGCTGAGGAATTTCATGGCCAACTGGGTAGTAGATACTACGACGCCAAGTGCATTCAGAGTTGGATAACCTAAGATGATATTATACGCAAAGGGGCAGTCCACGACCAGACACTTGACCTTGACAGTCCTGAAAAGGTTAGTGCTCCCCAGGGTCAGGTAAGTCTCAAAATACCTTACCAGAGTGATCTTCTCGCCAGTGAAACCGGTGAGGTCCCTTTCATAAGGAATCATTTCCCTCATAATTGTTGTACGTTGAGTGTTTAGGGGTATGTAGCTAGAGTATTTGGCCCAAGATGGGTTCTTCTTAGAGGAGTTTTAGGACTAAAAGGAGTTCTAATTGCCTTTCAGATGAGAGGGCTCACCCTTCTCCAGGCTCCTATTAGCCATAGTAACTTCCTCCAGGTTTATGTTTTTTTGGAACCATTGGTGGAATTCTTCTATATTCTCTAGCCTTTTCTTTGGCAAAGACTCAAAAAATTGTGATTCAGTCTATAGGCTGCTTCTAGCATAATGGAGAGAAATCCTTTCATCGAGGTTTTTCACATTGATACAAGATGTATTGAACCTTTTAAGCTATTCACGAAAGGGTTTGTCACGCCCTTGGTGAATCTTAGAGAGAGATTCAATAGATCTGAGTTGTTCCTTGCGAGTAGTGTAGTGGAGCAAGAAATGCTATCTAAGGTCTGACCAGTCGGTGACGGATCCCCTTGGCAAAGTTGCGAACCACGTGAGGGTTACCTTCTTCAATGAAAGGGGGAAGGCGCGGCATAGCAGTTGAGAGGATCCCCCATGGAAACACATAGATTGGACATAGACGTCCATATGCTCCTAAGGGTCTATGGTCCCGTCATAGAGCTCCACATTAGCAGGAAACTTGAAGTTTCTTGGAACTCTAAACTCCATGAGTTGGGCAGAGAAGGGCTGCTCCTAATCGTCGAGGTCCGGGTTATTATTAACAATATTTGACATTTCAACATCATCGTGCAACATTCTCCTCTGGCCATTGGCCGCGTTCCGCCTTTCATCGTCATGCAATAGCCTGGGTTGGCCTTCCAGCACAAATCATTCAAGATTTTCTAGTCTGCGGTGTTGTTCTTCTAGCATCGCAGCTTGTTGTTGCACCAAGTCTAGGAGTCGGGTTCTAGACATATCGGATTGAATCGTACCCTTTGGATGGGACACACAATAATCAACTTCTTTGTTCCTAGGCCCCAAGAACTGATGCACTGGAGTTCTAGGCCCAAGACCATCAAGATTGGCTCTATGCATGCAGGAGCCAAGTCAATCCCTCCCAGAGGTCCTGCGCGATAGGTGAGGGCTTTCATCAGAAAGTGAGGTTTCATGCCCATTGAGTAGGTGCTTAGTGTTGGGCTCCTGGTTCCTCGTGGCAGAGGTTTCAGCATCTGGTGGTGGACAAGGTGAGGAGGTTGGTGCATCGCTGGTCCTTGTCTTTGGCCTGCAGTGGTTGGATAGGGAGATCCGTTCCCTTAATAGTTGTAGAGGATCCCTATAAAATTGGAATGTTGATACTTCAGTTATGAGCAATCCAAGGCGGTTATGGACGCTATTATTATGTAAGATCATGAATGACAATTACAGATACTCATAGGATTTATCCATTGCATAAATCTCGTGGTAATATTACTGTTGCCCAATGCCGTGCTCCGATATCTATTGTGATGGGATCTCAACAATGTATCATAAATTCCCACCAGGGTGTCAACAATAGACTTTGACTAGATGCGTATGGGTTGACCCATGGGACAGGATCCCAAATCGTGATCCAGGACATATACACTATACACCTAGTGAACTGTTTACTTTAATGTACACATCCTATTACACATGTTGCCTAATGAGCAAATAACGTTTGGGTTCATGTGTAGCATGGAAAAGACAGCTTGCTTATTCACATGGCGTTTTGTGGGCACCTATGCCTTCTAATGTGAGTGGCAGCTTGCCATGTGCTCATTTTGAAGGTCACATGCCAACGGGAAGGTATATGGGTAGTTTTATGGGAAAAAATCGAGAGGGAAAGTAGGTGTGAGACTCTAGGTCAATTGGGTTAGATGGGGGCTTTTGTAGTATGCTATGATGAATTTTAATGGGGACTTTAGGCTTATCTTTAAAGGAGAACGAGAGTTCTTCAGTGAACTAGTGAACTTGCATATTTAGTACGCTAACAAAGTGGCCTACTAGAGCAGCCTATTGGAAGATGTATTCATTACCATTACAATCTCTATTATACGTGTTGCAGTGTGAGTTGGGTTTTTCAATTATGAAGCTTTTTTGGGTTATTCTCTTCTCTTTCTTTCTTCTACTATTTTGACTGACGCGTATCCGGGTCGAAAAATACATATTGAAGGGGTTTGGGCATCGATGTACTATTATCTATGGAGGATTTATTTATTTTAGAAAATTGATTACCATTTTCTTCCTTTTCACATGTTTTGAGTTTACTTGTCATCTATTGTACATGTGCAGAGTCATCACTTATGATCTCAGTCTTATTGGACATGCTCACAGCTATGTCAATTTCGTCCTCCTTTTTAGGTTTTGCACTTTCTCTATATTGGGTTCACAGAAAAAAAAGGCAAAAAAAATCTTGCTATTTTTCCTGCTGATTGCAATTTGAATCAGTTTGAAGCCTACCCTCCTTTTGGTTTTACTTTTCTGCTTCATTTGGCAATTAGGCAGATATCTTAAGAATTTAGAATTTGAAGTTTGTTTTATTCACAATTTTACTGATGTGGATGACAATGTGATTCTATCTGCTATTCTTGTGTCCCTCTTGGTACTTTTTTTTTAAGAATTGCCTTTCTTTTTTGTGTACTTGCTACTATTTTAAATAGCATTATTGATGATAAATTGGCATCATTGAGGCATTTTCCTTTGTTATTTTATTTGGAATAATTTTATTTTAATTGTCACCTATTGAATATTTGAGATCTTTTATTTTCTTTTTTAATTTTTTGGTGATGTGCTTGGGTGATTCAAATTGAATGCTCTGCGATATTGGAACCAGATGTTGCCAACTAAGACTGATCTGAACATGCCATCTCTTCTTCAGGTTGTTGCTTTGCAGTCCAAGACCACTGTAGTAGGAGTAAGTAATTTCTTCTTCACCCTTGAATTAAGTTCCTTCTTCAGGGCATATTTTTTCCCTTTTTTATTTTGATTTTTATAAATAAAGTGGTAGTTATCCTTCCAAGTGGATATGGCTTTGATTATTGTATAAAGTTATTATTAGTTTAACAGTTGAAATCAGAGAATGAGGTTAATTTTTCTGATTAGATTAGTTTTTTTAAAATTTTTTTCGGTCGCCAGATTTGTTCTCTGTCATGTAATTATCTGTTTTGGCTCCAAAGGAGGTTAGAACCATTTATTTTCATACCTATTTTAATTGTGTTTTATATAGATTTAGATAATAATTGTAGTGTTTGTTGCTATAAAGAGGCTTAAGCCTGTAGGTTTTCAACATACATTTACAGCTTCAAAACCTGGATCTAGAATAATTGTTGCTGTAAAGAGGCTTAAGCCTGAAGGTTTTCAAGGTCATAAAGAGTGATTAGTATGTGTTTGCTTTCCAAGCCCATAAGGAGGCTTAGTCATATTCACACTCTATCCTTGTCTCAAAATAGAAGTATATGCTTTTGTTTTTTCTTATAAAATGAATGGTAATGAAACTTTAATCAATTTCCAGACTGAGGTTAACCACCTTGGGTAACTTCACCATTGCAATCTGGTTTAAGTAATTGGGTACTGCTTGGAAGGAGAAAATTGGCTATTGGTCTATGAGTTTATACCCAAAGGGAGCTTAGAGAATCATCTGTTTAGAGGAAAGTTACCATAACCATTTCACTATTCATTCATAATTTGTGTTTATTTAGCTATTGCCTTAATCATTTTGTCACCAAAGAAACTCAAAAGAAAAAAAATCAAGAAGAACAGATTACTACTTCGTTAAGAATGATCTCCTTTTTTCTGGGCTAAGATGTTTCAAAATTCAAATTTCAGTTCTTTGATGACCAAAATAACAACTATTTGAGTTTGATTCAGTAACTGCACTTAGGAAAATTATATAAATTTCCAATTTATGGGTTCATTATATTTGATAGGAGGTCTGCAACCACTGTCTTGGTCAGTCAGGATGAAAGTGGCCATCGGCGCTGCTAGAGGATTCTTTTTTCTTCATAATGTCAAATTACAAGTCATATGTCGTGACTAAGCCAATTTATACAATTATACGAAGGACCCTTTAAATAGAGAAAAAATTTAAAAGATTTTATGAACCCATAAAGTCTTTCTCTAGACTTATGCGATGCAGGTCCAGTTTACATATGGCATTCAAGCTATATCCTCCACCCCTTTCTTGCACGTATCATCTAAATATTTTATGGATATACAACAAATTTATCCATTGTCAAATTCCTTCCCACAGACATGGATCCCCATATTGTTGCACGATAGTAATACTATCATGGAGTTTGAATTTTCTGTATTGATTGATATTTTGTCATAAGGGCTTGAGGTTTTACTTTGTAAGTTTTGAATCTTTATGTACCTAGAACCATTACATGACATGGCTAGAAATCAGATAGTATGTGGAAATGTTTGTAGAGTGTAAAAACAATACAGATATGGCAATTTAAGCATTATGATTTGCATTAATTGTAACATAATCCATAAGAAAGAGTCCAGAAGTTGGTTAAACTTTTTCCCATTTTGGTTAGGTGATAATTAACACCAATGTTTGTAAATTCTACAGAATATGGATTTGCCTTGACATTTATTGTGCTCTAAAAGTCTTTCATAATGAGCAAATGTAAGCATTTTTCCTATTTTAAATTGATGCCATGTGCTTATGTTCATTAGACACGTGATATGTGGGTTCATTAGCTGAAAATTATTTTTGTTGCTGATGCCATGTGATGGCATTTAATGATCATGTGATATGTGACCCTAATTGGCTCCTATCTCTTCATAAAAGATTTGCTTTCACTGCACTACACTTGCAACTTGTGGGTCCTTTGCAATTGATAATCTTCCTGTTCTTGATGGGAAGACTGCAATTCAAGTGTACAAGAATTTCAATGAGAGCTTTAAGTCTTCATGCTCTCCATTCATGGTATCTATAATTATGGTAAGAATTTTAGATTCCAAGATCACTTATGTACTGCAATATCCACTTTCAGATTGACATATATGATTGACAACATCTTGCCATACTACAGATCACTTCTATGTGAGGTGTTAAAGAAAGTTTAATTGCTGCCAATAGTTCGTGGGTTTTTTGTTTCTTTTTTTGAATGATTTTATGTCCTTTTGTTTTCAAATTATATGCCTAATTAATTGCTTCTTAGTTTCATTGGGTAGTTTAGTTTTTTCTTTTTGATGATTCCTGACAGTTTAGTATTTTCTTTTCTATTTGTACCTTGAATAAATTGTTCATTTTGTGGTGAAATAAAACTTGGGCAAAGAAAGTTCTTTTTCTCTTACAATGGAATGATGTATACATCCTCATTTACCTCAAAGAGTCTATTGATCATTCTTCCACTCGCAACTCAAAAAGAGACAAAAGTTGTACCATTAATGGCAAAGGAGTAAACTCGGTAATAAAGCAGCAATGTTGGCAGTAAACAGAAGGAGTAAACATAATCAAACTCTTCTTTTGGAAGGTGCACAAACCTTTCTTTGGTAAGTTAATGGAGACAGATAAACAGAATTAAACTCTTCCTTTCTCTGCTGCTTTAGCTGGCTTCCAAGTTAAGAGAGACAAAGATCTAATGGAGTATGAGAGGATAGAGAAAGTTCAGGTTTGACATTTATACCCAACGTTGTTAGCTTTTGGTGGTTATTTGAGCTGTTAATCTTGTGGGATGTTCCATTTTAGCTAATGGTCAAGAATTTTGTTGATGAAGATTGAATCTTTATTCTCTTTGAGAAACTAGGTTAGTGGGAAAATGGTATATACTTGTCTTAGAAATTATTATTTTTTGGTTTCGATTCAAGGTTTCTGTCCTAGGGAGTCATAATAGTCATCAATTTAGTTTCTTTATGGGGTTCATTACATTCATTCCCTCCAAGTGAATTTTTTTAACATGATTTCAAAAATTATGCTATTGCTTTTTCTACTTTTGTAGTGAATAGAAGGTTTGGATTTGTCATAATTATTTGTTGGGTATGTGGGAAAGGGAGAGATAAAGAGGATGTAAAGAGGAAAGAAAGAAAAGAGCAGGATACAATTACCTTTTTTTATTATAATTAACCTTATTTTTCTTTTGAGGAAAAGAGGGATGTGGAGTGGGCCTTTTGGTGGGAGGAGAGTGGTCATATACTAGCTTTCTTTTGTTTGTATATTTTGTTGAAAGTTGGATTTTGTTTGAAATTTGCTAATTGAGTTCTAGGCGTTTGATGATGATAAATATGTCATTGATTCTTTCCACACCTACATACTGGAATAATTTCTCCTAGTAAACTGAGGATGAAGTTTATAAGGCCTCACCATCAAAGGAAGAAGGATCAATCCAATAGAAACTCATCAAGAACCTTCCGTTCAAGGCTTAAGGATGTTGAAACTATGAATAACTTACTTGCCTCAAAAAATGACAACCTTGATGATAAAGGTCTACAATTGCAATTTATTTATTTGTTACATAAATGTTTCTACTATAAAAAAAACTTCATATATTAGGACTATATGTGAATCTATGTATTAGTCATATAAAAAACTTCATATATTTATTTGAATCTATGTATTAGTCATATAAAAAAACTTCATATGTGTGTTTATTTCTTTTTAAATTTAGGACTTTTGTATATTGGACTAATTAAAACATATTTCTTCTCGTTACATCTCCAAGTTTAGAAGTTCTATCTTTAAAGCCATCCAGTGATGCAGTGCTATAAATAGAAGATAGAGTGGCTAGATTTCCTATGAACAAAAGGATACAATGCCTAGGGAAAATGGTGACACAGGACATGTAAAGATGCAACATTTCCAGAAGGTTGACAATGGAAGTTCAAGAACAATTCACCCAATGAGAACAACAGAATATGAATTATGTGGTGGGGGTAGAGGGAAAAAATAATAGAAAAAATAAAGTAGACTTTGATTGAGGGAGTCAAGGGTTTAAAAATTAGAGCTTAAATGATCTTTCATCAACATGAATGTATAGCAACTTGAAAAGTGAATGCATAACAGCTAGCCTGCTTATCATTACATTAAAGTTCCATTTAATGAAAACTGATATATTTGGTTATTAGCTTTTTGGATTAACTACTATATCTATTTGTCATTAGCTTTTTGGATTAACTACTTTTTATGCTCAATTTCCTTTGCTGTGATTATGAATGTGATAGTAAACTTATGCTGGCAGTATGTATAAGTTTAGGGATTGATATTCTATACTAACAATATATGTTGCTCAGGCTCAAGCTATTATAAAAGATTGGCATGTCAATGTTTAAATGAGTGATAATCAATATTATAATATTTTGATATTTGTAATTATTTTAGTTTATTTCCCTATTCATTCTACAGTTAGAATGGAGGTTGTAGTTCCAAGACAAGAATAGTCAAGCTCACAGTTTCCCTATGATCGCTAAAGATACTAGCATTGCTCATAGTAAAGTTAGCAATGTGGTTTTTCTATTGGTTATTGTGCCTTTACTGAAGATACTAGCATTGCTCAAGCGCACATGTTATTCTTTCCATGTTCTATACGAACTTTATTTTACGTTTTTGGTCTTGGAGCAGTGACCATTGTGCTACTTCAATCATTGACCTTCATCAGAGCTGCCCCAGATATTCCTATGAACTCTGCCTCTGTTGTTGCCAAGAAATATGCAATGGAAGCATTACTCCCTAGGATGAGTTGAAGTTCCTATATGTGAATAGGGGTTATGATTATATGCATGGTAGTGACCCTTTACCAATGTTTTGTGATTTAGAAACTTCACATGTTCATATTGAGTTATCTACTAAGTGGATTGCAAAGAGTGATGGTAGTGTTAGTTGTGCACCAAAGGAGGTGGGGGGTTGTGATAGTTCTGTGTTGGAGTTGAGGCGCATCCTTCCACATGGGTGGATATATGACTTGGAAGCCAAATAAAATTGACTTTATAAATCTATTTGTTCCATGATATAAATTTTTTTTTTTTTGCACTTGATTTATGCTAAATACCCTAAGAAAATTGGCTTAGTTTTAATTTTAATTCTAATAATCATTACAAGTTTTTTGAAGACAAGGAAATACTTGCACCGACACTTGAGGTTGTGGAGAAGGTAAATGAATTTGTTCTTTCATTGATCCCTGGGGAAGATAGAGAATATCATAGCTCTAATTCTATTTACAAATATGATGAAGATGTAAGTATTGATGTTGAATGGTTGATCCCTGAGTTCCTTAATGGAATAAAGTGTTAAGGTCTTTCTAATCACAAGTTGGTTTTCAAAAAAAGTGTGCCTGTAATGTTGTTAAGGAACATTGACCAATTTGCAGGTCTTTGTAATAGAACTAGACTTATTGTGGATGAGTTAGGTTTAAATGTTATTGGGCAAGGGTTATGATAGTAATCATGTTGAAGACAAAGTTTACATTTCAAGGATGAATTTAATATCCTCTGATGCTGGACTATTCTTGAAATTTTAAAGGAGACAATTTCTTTTATCTCTTTACTTTGCAATGACAATTAACAAAAACTAAGGACAAACATTATCTCATGTGAGTTTGTATTTGCCTCAATCAATATTTTCACATAGACAATTATATGTTGCTATACCTCAGGTTAAATATAGAAGCAGATTGAAGAAATTGATTTGCAATGATGAGAAATCTTTGTTCAAGAACCAAGAATGTAGTATTGTGTAGTACTTACGGAAGTTTTCCATAAGATTTAAATTCATGTTTGTAATGTTTTTTGCTAATCTCTCTTATACGTATATTATTTGATCAATTATTGTACAATGTGTGATTTAGTATACGAATTAGTTAGTAGATTTATTTTATATTAAAATGATTTTCTATTGTGCTAGATGATTCTTGGATGACCATATACTTTTTTTTCTTCCTCACTATATTTTGAATATTTGTTACAAACTATTTGTAAATTTAAATTTTTCCTCATATGAATTTAAAAAAAAAGAAGAAACAAACGTCATTTGTTTCAATTGATAGATTAATGTAGAAACTAAAGAAAAAATTTGTTCAAATTTGAAGTATAATCTTATTTTTTATAACAATTCAAATTTATCAATAGATAATAATAACATATTTTAGTCGTGTTGCACGGGTAAATGTCCTAGTTTTGATACACTCAACTCCTTTTATTAGAAGATTTATGGCTATATATGTGGGGAGAAATGATCGTAAGTATAGTGTTGTCTTTAAAAAAATATATAATGGCACAACCTTTAAATATGATACTAATATATTCAAGTATAGAGCAATACGGTTAGAGTTTTCCTACAAGTCTTGTTGATAGGACTCAAACTTTTGTCCTCTTAAAAGCATAATTTACTTATCACTAAGTCTAATCCCTTGTGAATATAAGATAGGGGTGCTCATAGGTTGACTTGGGTTGAATTTAATTTGGCCTGATGTTTTAATTGGGCCACATTTTTAAATTTAAATTCGACTTGATTATAGTCTAATTAGTGACTAAGTTGGGATTGAGTCGATCAGACATTTAAATAAAATATATAAATTTAAAAATTATATATAATTAAGTCATAAACTTTAAAAATTATAAAAAGAAAATTGTAGAATATTTTATAATATATATTTTAAAACAAATTATTAATACAAAAAAGTATTAATTTAAATAAAAAGTCTTCTAATTTATTACTAATTTTCATAAAATTATAAATTTTAATATATTATATAACATTAAGTCAAATTAAGTCAACTCAAAATATGACATAAACTTAATCTAAAAAATACATCGAATCTAATTATAAAAATCTAACATAACCAAATTAACTTTACATCGGGGCCATGAGCACCCTAGTATAAGATAAGTTATTTTAAGATTGTTGTTGAAGAGATCAGTGGCATGGTTGAGTCTTATTGCAGGTAGATTGGTCTATCATGATGATTACATTTTTTTTCCTTAAAAGAGGTTATTCAATTATAGTCTTTGAGAGTCAAAATTTTGTCCGAAAAGAAATGACCAAGACTCTAATTGAAGAGAACGGGAATGCCTGCACGTTAAAAATGTAGAGTCTATTCACATTGCTTGATATATTTAATTACTAATTGAAAGATTATGACTTTGTTATGGAATGGAATGAGATCCTTTAAATATTTTCATATTCATGTTAGGATATTAAAAAGTTTGTATTTTATATACTATAAATTGAATTAGTATATTAAAATTTAATACTTTTCCTTTAAAAAATACAATAAATCCAATAGTCATATATGGACTTTGGAGAAGCCAAATGTGTTGCTTCCAAGCTTGAGTGGTCGTCTTCAAATTTATAGTAGGTCAAATTTAGATATTTTGGCAAATAAAACATTACATGATATCTACTGTGATTTTTTTTTTCTGGTAAATGATATCTACAATGATCTTTGATATCACATTAAAAAAAAAAGATCTTTAACATCATGCTTCTAATTTATGAGTTGTATTCCTATCCAGTCCATTTTTCTTAATTTGTAAATCAATTTTTCAAAGCAGAAATTCAACTGGTATACAAACTATCAAGCGCAAGAAAGATATATATAGTTTAATAATGATACTATTATCATCCAATACTATATAGTAAGCCTAATATATATGACTTTAATTACGAGCAATACTACCAAGTTATTCCGTGGTCTCATTAATAATTATTTAATACTACTTTCCATAATAATAATAATAATAATAATAATAATAATAATAATAATAATAGTAATAGCAATAGTCAGCTCAAAATAATAATAATAATAATAATAATAATAATAATAATAATAATAATAGTAATACTATAACACCAAGTAGTTTGTGTGTTTTCTTTGTAACTTTCATCATTGCCAAACAATAACCACATAGATGATATTATGAATGAATCAATTTCAACTCTTAAAGTTGGATGATTCTGATTAATCTCTCATCAGAGAGAGGACAAGATAGCTCACCAAAAACAAAAAAAGGAGAGGACATGACCTGTGAAAGGACTTATTGACCATATTCGTAGTCTTGCTTTTAGTCACAAAGCCTTTGAAATAGATTAGCTACTTCCACTTATCCACGTAGCCTTTGAAATAGATTAGCTACTTCCACTTATCCACTTTTGCTCTGCTAATCGCATAATGCTGTACGATTTCCAACTTTGCTATTTCGTTGGGGAGAGCGAAGAAGACAAAAAAACACGACCACCAGCGCTCCAAAAAATTGCAAGACACAAAATTATGGCTTTTCACTGGTCCTGAAATAACCCCATAAAGTAAAGGCGACGAGTATGACATTTTACCAATGCTTATTGGACATTATTTTTTTAAATGTAATTAATTATAATTGATTACAATTAATTTTAAAAATAATTATAATTAATCTAATATATAATTAATTTGATTTAATATATAATTATAATTTTTTTTATCTGCAATGATCTTTTTATATAAATAAAGACTAGTCATTCTATATGTATTTATTAAAAAATATACACAAATTATTAATTTTTATTTTCCTATTTTTATTTTTAACTTAGTATCAGAGAGTCTAAACTCTCGGTTCAATCCTAGATTCTAGATTTCAGACTTTATGATCTATTTTAGATTCCAGATTCTAGACTCTATACTCTTAGATTCTAGATTCTAAACTCCAAACTCCAAACTCCAAACTCCGTCCTAGATTCCTGACACTGTTCCAGATCTCTCACTATCCAAACCCACCAGATCTCTCCAAATGTTCACCCTCTGTCTCATCTGTGCCCAACGTCACGAACCCAACGTCCAACGTTCATCTAAGCACCACACCCAATGTTTCTGCCATTGTTCATCCAGATCCATATTGCCTAGAGGTCACTGCCCAACGCTAATCACCAAATCTACAACCCAACGACCTAGATCTGCAATAGTCGCGCACCATAGCCGGGAACCACAAGTCACTGGAGAAGACAACGACCAGATTCCACCACTAGTCGTTGAAGAAGACAACCTAGATCTGAGCATCACCGTGAACCTACGACCTGTGTCAGCAACACGTGCCGTGAACCCGCGATCCGTGTCCCTAAAACCAGGTTTGCTGAACTCACGACTCGTGCCCCTCAAACTGGGTTTGCTGACGTGGACAATGATGTCACCTAAGCTACCTACGTGTCCTCTGTGCTGATGCGGCAGTACTCACGTTGCACTAGGTCATTTCCTATGGTTTTCTGATGAGATCTTTTCATTTTTTATGTTCTTTTCTATCAATTCAGTCCAGAAAGTACACTTTTTTTGCTATTATTCTTCTCTGCTACTATGAAAAATATGATGTTGCTCAGCTCATTCCAGTTTTACTCAATGGTTCAAACTACACCTACTGGGTTGAAGCCATGCGTAGCTTTCTGAAAGGCCGAAAACTTTGGCGATATGTCACATGTGATATCACCTAGTTCCGAAACACCTCCACTCTTAGTATTCATATGTAGTTTGGACGCTTTGACACTGCCAAAAGGTTTGGGATCGTCTCAAAAATAGATATACAATTTCTAATTTATCTCATTAATATCAGTTATTGAAGGAATTCAACAATTTGAAACAAGAACCCGGCCAAGCTGTATATGAGTTCATGGCTCGAATGGAAGCTGTGTGGGATCAACTAATTCCGTGTGAGCCAACCTTGAAACACAAAAGTGATGCCAAACTATATAATGAGTACCGTGATTGCACCAGACTCATACAATTTCTTATGGCTCTCACTGATGACTATGAGCTTATTCGAGCTTTCCAACTACATCAGGATCCCCTGCCCACACTGGAGGATGCACTTCATCGTCTAAAATTAGAAAAAACTAGATTGGGTCTTCTTCGGCCTAAAGTAGATTTAGCTTTTGTAGTTACTCATTAGATAGACATATTTTGTAGTCGCTACCTCAAACCTGGTCATGTTTTTGTTGAATGTCCCATCATAGAGTGTCACATTTGTAAGAAGAAAGGTCATATTGCTCCTACCTATCCCTTTACGGTATATGGATGTTGATACCCAATTTTGTCCATAAAATTTTTATTTTTATTAGTTAATCAAGGATTAATAATTTTGTATTAAATGATGCTTAATTGCAATGTTTTGAACACATAATATTTTTTTCAGGTTTTATTTACTACCATTTTGGATCACTACTTTGTATTATTTGTACAAAAAAAAATGAAAATAAAAAATACTTTTTTCTTATAATTAAAATATAAAGAATAAAAAATAATAATAAAATAAATAAAAGAAAAAGAAGAAAAAAAAAAGATGACCCAATTTTCTTGTATGCATAAGCTTAACCCAATTTTTCAAGCCACCTACCTTGAGCCCAAACTAATTTGTGACCCATCAAATATGGGTCAACCTGGATCCATCACTTTCACCCAACTTATCTCCTTGCTTGCATCTAAACCCTAGCCGCTCACTCTCTCTCAGCAACCCCAAAAATCTTGTATCGCCTCCACCCCTAAAATGGTAAGTTTCTCTTTTTGCCTTTGATTGAAATGTCTGATGAGATTTCTTCTCCAATTTGTCTCCAATCACCAGCAAATCAAAGGATTATGGAGTATAATTTGGGGAGATTTGATGAAGACATTCTTGCTGGATTCAACCTTATAAATCTCCAAGCAGACAGGTAGCAACGGACACAGATCCTTAGATACACATTGAGCCAATGTGATATGTGTATAAAACCCATATATTTTATATTTGTTTAAACATGGATTTGAATACTTTGAGATAAAAATTATGCTATTTATTTATGATATTGAGTGAATTCTGGGCCCACTGAATTAAATGTATTTTTATTATTTTTTGTAGGAGTTTAAGGGCTTTTGTAGTATTTTAGGTATGATTATTAAAATCTTGATAAAGAACATAAGGACATTGCTGCAATATTTTGAGCATAACTTTTGCTATAGAGTTCGGATTACACTAATCTTAGTGTCTGTGGAAAGATGGGAAATTTTTTTACAACTTTCATGAAGACATCAAAGCTCAATTCATTCATTAAGAAGGTGCAAAATTATGTGCAAAGTGGATGATAAAATTTGACCAAGTCAACTAGCATTCATAAATTTTAAGGATCAAGTTAGATTCTTAATTGGAGTGCAAATAATCTATATTTGGTGACCAAGAATCTCTGCGTTTAATGTAAGAATCTCAAGGAGTTTCTTAATTTGAGTGAGATATTTGTTTCCTAATTTATATGGATTCAAAAAAAAGAAAATAGGAAACAAGAGATTTGGTCAAAGATTAATTAAGTAAAGTATCGCTATTAAACATGTCTCAGTAAATTTGGGATAACTTTCTCTATAAGTATGTAATTTACCTGATTCTAATGGCATTTGAAATCTAAGAAAGAGATTTAAAAATCTCATATTGACAACTTTCCTTAATTAAGTTGTCATTAATATTGAAGATTTGATAAGAATTCTCAAAGAGATAGAGTTTGTTGCAAATTCAAATTCTTGTGCTCTTCTGATCATGTTTTAGTAATTAGACTATATCTTGGACTATAGAGATCAGATCAAGGTTCTGTTTGAGGCATTGAAAAATTAACAAAAAATATTAAAACTTCTCTATTGAGATTGAGGGCAGATTCATCCATCTTAAGGGTGAGAAAAATCATCCAATTTAGATATGAAAAGTTCTCAGCTTTTCTATAAAATGGGGAAAACAAGTTTAACAAATGAGCTCTCTTTTAGTTCTAAAAATACACAATTACAGAGTTTTTGGAGGTTCAAAGGCAGCAAGGGGACAAATGTTAGGAGATAAGGAGGAGCCGTCATGGAGCTCTCATGGAGTTGGAGATCGAATCGCTATTGAAGGTGCTTTGATTTTTTCTCTACAGTTTTATCATGATGATTTTTATTTCCTCTTTCTATATCTACTTCTCTTTTGTCATGAGTAGCTAAATTCTTGTTTTGCTAGGATGAAGATGTAACTTGTTTCAATCGACATGTGTTAAGATTGAATTGTTAATTAATTTCTTTTCTATTCAATTTGAGTGCTTATTATGGTTCTTAATGATTTTATGAATTAGCCACTTATAAATTGATCTAGTGAGATATGTGTAGAATCGAAAGATTTACATATGACTTAGACCATAAATAATAAATATTATGATTTATAATTATTTAGGAATAGAGGTTATAAGTTGTGTGGGAGAATTGTGGTATTTTTCATGAAAATCCATATAGAGAATGTCATGCGTTTAAGAGTTTGGGTTTAGATCAAGGAATTGACTTGCTTTTGATAATTAAAGAGAATTAATCCACCAAAGAATTGAGTTTTAATTAATTAAGGGATTCTCTCCATCAATTGAATGACTAGAAATTAATTAGAATGAAGGTTCTAAAGCTACTTTATTGTCTATGATAGATTATTGAATTAAGTGAATTTGGATCCTTAGCATCTTTACCATTGCTTGTTTATACCTTAATTTGTTATTGTCATCTTTTACTATTTTTAATTTATATGTTTTTATCTTGTTTTGTTTTTCCTTCAATTACTTGTTTTCTTTTGAACTCTTTTTAATCTCAATTTTTGATAACCTAAATAATGTTAATTTGATGAATTTAGTACTTGATGACAACATAATCTTTGTGTGACAATACTCTTTTTCATTATTATATTACTTATACGATTTTGTATACTTGTCAATTGAGCAACGCAAAGGACTCAAACAACCCCACCATTCTTCATCACTCCACTATCATAAGACCACCCCACTAGTCAACCACCTTCAACACAACCCTCCCTCGCCTCCAACCTTCAACATAACCTCTGCTACAACACCAAAAAAAAAAAAAATTCCTTATTTCATCACCAAAATATAATGACCAGCCTAAAATAGGACCAACTCATTGCCACCCACCATAAATACAGAACTGGGAATATCCACCTTGAAACAGATAATAAGTCACCTCTGCTATGACCTACTATCACCCCCTGCCCAGCGACCAGCCACTGCGTGGGTCACTGGACCTCGTTGTCACACCACCTCCAAAATGAGCCCATCACCACCACGCTCCTCCCCTGCATCACCCACCCATTGCAGAACAATCTTCCTCCACCACCAGCCACCATCAACCAGTCATCGCTTGCTTTGCCAACCACAAATCTACAGTCGTATTCACGAACAGAGTTGCATCACAGCGTCGTGCATCCACAGATCTATAGTCGCATTCACAAATCTGCCACTTTGGTGATATGTCACATATGATAACTGATTACTTTTTACTGTGCCATGTTACCAAGTTTCCATATACATAAGTGCAGTACCTAATAGTTGACTTGCAGTCTGAAATAGATCCTACCCAATCAGTATTTGAGTAGATTTCAATCCCCTTATCTGCCCCAATTTTTATAGAATATTCCTTTACCCGGATTCACTTCAAGTATCTAAGAATTCTATAAACAACATCCAAATGCTCTTCATTTGGCTTGTTCATGAATTGGTTCACGACACTAACTAGAAATGTTATGTCTGGCCTAGTGCGTGATGAGTAAATATGTTCCGCTGTCAAAAAGTGGACTTTCTTCTTTAGAACCAAATTTTTAATCTGGTTCCATAAGAGTATCTGCAAGCTTGCATCCTAACATTCCAATCTTCTTCAATAAACCTAAGATGCACTTGCATTGAGAGACTACAATAGCTTTCTTTTAATAGGCTACCTCCATACCAAGGAAATATTTCAATGATCCTAGATCTTTGATTTCAAATTCTTTAGCAAGTACTCTTTTAAGCTGTCCAATTCCTCTGTATAATCCCCTGTCATAATAATATCATCAACATAAATAATAAGAATAGCAATTTTTGTACCTGGAGAGAATTTTGTGAACTAAGTATGATTAGCTTGTCCTTGTGAATACCTATGCTTCTTAATTGCCTTAGTTAACCTATCAAACCATGCGCTAGGAGATTGCTTTAGACCATACAGGGATTTTCGAAGTTTGAAGACCTTGTTTATATTGCATTCTGTCTCAAAGCCAGACGAAATGTCCATGTACACTTCTTCTTCCAAGTCACCATTAAGAAATGTATTCTTTATATCTAATTGATGAAGGGGCTAGTTTTCATTTGATGCTAAAGATAGTAAAACCTGAATAGTATTGAGCTTGGCTATAGGGGCAAATGTTTCTTGGTAGCCAATGTCATAGGTTTGAGTAAACCTTTTAGTTATAAGTCGAGCTTTGTACAAACTAATGCTCCTGTTTGGATTCTATTTGACACAAAAATTGACTTGCAACCCACTAGTCACTTACCTTCTGGAAAATATGATAGTTCCTCAGTGTCAATCCTTTTTAGAGCATTTATATCTTCTCAGATGGCAGCTCTCCATTTGACTTTTCTAAAGCCTCAAGAATATTTTGTGGGATTTCTACATTGGACAGATTAGTGACAAATGCTCGATATCCAATAGATAAATGATCATAAGAGATAAAGTTGTATATTGGAAGCTTGGTACAGGATCTCACACCTTTTTCTCAAAGCAATAGGAATACTTAGCTCATCAATAACATCAATGTTAGTCTAAAAAGTGTTACTTGGATTCTTTGACTTGATTTGGATTAGATTCATGGTTTTGCTATGGAAGGATGCAACCCTTTATATCCTTTTTAGTTCTTTTCTTTCTTGAGTAAACACTTAGCTCTTTTCCACCTGCAGATCGTGTACTATTAGGAATAGAGGTGTTTTAAACAATTTCAGTATTTGGTTTGATTTCTAGAGATGTTTGAGGGATAGGTGTGTCGATTTCTATTTCTGTATTTGGCTCATTTTTCAGAGGTGTTTGGGAGGAAGATGTTTCATTGATGGGCTCAAATTTAGGTTGAATTGAGGAATCAAGCCAAAAACTACATTCTTGTGTGACTAAATTCTCCCACTGAATGGAAGTTTTTGAATAGTATGGCTGGTTTTTAAAAAAGGTGACATTTATAGAAGTGTAAATTTTTTTAGTGATAGGAGAGTACCCAAGAAAAAGAGATTTGACAGCTTTTAGGTCAAGTTTGCTTCAATGTTATTGTTGCATATGAGCAAATGTTGTATACCCAAATACTTTTAAAGGTAAGGTTGAGATGATACAGGTATTTGGATAGGAGAGAAGAGATTTTCAAGGCATTTGGAAGTTTAAGACGCTTGATAGCATTCAATCAATGATATATGTTGCAGTGAGGATTGCCCCATCCCCAAAATGCTTGGGAACATGGGTAGTGAGCATAATAGATCTGCCACTTCTAGAATGGTGTGTAATTTTCCTTTTCACTACTCCGTTTTATTGAAGAGTGACAACACATGAACTTTGATGCACAATGCCCCGACTCATAAGATATTTGCCAGGTAATGAATTGAAATAATCCTTGGCATTATCCGATCTGAATACCTTTATTTTAGTCTATAATTATGTTTGGATCATGTTGTTGAAATTTCTAAAGATTGTGTCTGCCTCTGATTTTTCTTTCATTAACTATACCTATGTTATTCGAGTGTGGTCATCAACAAATGAAATAAACTACCGAGCTCTAGAGATGTTGTTGACTCTAGATAGTCCTCATATATCACCGTGGATCATTGAAAAAGGGTGAGAGATTATGTATTTTTGTGAGGGGAAATTGTTTCTTGAATGTTTGGATAGTTGACACACTACACATTGAAAAAATCAGGGTTGGCATCATTGAATAATGATGGGAACATTCTTTTTAGGTATTGAAAATTGGGATGACCTAATCTATAGTGCTACAAAAGTATTGCACTATTATTATTACATGAAGTTGAGAAAACATGACATGACACATAACTTGCAGCCTGATCTTGTTCTTCAAGATTGTTAGAACCATTAAGGGTATAGAGCACCACATATTCCTTAACACTGCTAAGCATCCTTCTTGATTCCAAATCCTAAAATTCATAATGATTTGAGAAGAAATTAGTGACGCAATTCAGATTCTGAGCAACTTTACTAATGGATAGCAAATTACAAGTCAAATTGGGTACTAAGAGAACAAAATTTAAGGTCAAATTCGTAGTGATATTTATTCATCATATTCTTGCCACTTTAGAAAAAGACCCATCAACAATTTGACCCATGAGATTATTAAAATTTGACCTGTAGGTATTAAATAATTTAGCATTACCGATCATATGATTTGATGTGTCAGAGTCGACTATCCAGCAGTTATGTTTATGCACTTGAGTGTTCATAGCCATAGAAAAATTACTTGTTTGAGCAACAAAACCAGTTCCTAGAACATTTTCAATAAGAATTGGAGAGATTGTTTGATGGTTGAACATTTTTTTGAAGAAACTTTATTTTCTCCTTACTGAAAAGTATGGTTTCAGATGATTATTTTTCCTCACTGTTGGTCATGTAGCCTCTGCTTTCTAATGATTGTTTAGGCTTCTAGTTTTCTAGTTTGCCATGTATCTTCCAACAAATGTCTTTAGTGTGTCTAGGTTTGCGACACACTTCACACCAAGGTCATTCTTGTTTCTTTTGTTGATTGACTTGAGCTTGATATTGAGGACCACATACGACGAGTGCATAATTTTTAGCATTTTCAACATCAGGTTGGGGATTTAGAGACCCCATCATTAGCTTCTTTCTACTTTTCTCATGACATACCTCAGAAAAGACTTCTCGAAATGAAGGAAGATGTTTAGTTCCCAAAATTCTAACTCAAATTTCATCAAGATTATTGTTCAGACCAAGTAAGAATTTGTAGATCCTCCTCTTTTCAATAACCTTTTTGTATTTAGTACCATCCATCGGGTAGTCCCAATTATGTATCTCATACATATCCCATCGCTACCGATATCGAGTGAGGATATCAAAATATTGAGTAATTGAGAGATTACCTTGGTGTAAGACATAGAGAAGACCTTCGATTTCAAAAAGTTTTGTTGTATTTTCAATGGCTTAATATGCCTCCTTTGCTGCATCCTAGATTTCTTTTACAATTTCATATAGAAGAAAATTCTCCCCTATGTCATTGTTCATGGAGTTGATCAACCATGACATACCATGTTGTTTTCGGTCTTCCATCCTTTGTACGTGGGATACTATTTTGCTGGAGCTGCTGCATCTCTGATGAGGTAGTCCTCCTCTCTCTTGACGCATATGAACATCTTGACAGATTGAGACCATTGGAGACAATTTTATCCATTCACTTTATGACCTATAATGGGAAGATGAGAGTGGTCCGCCACTCCCTGATTGTTTGGAGTGGTGATTACAGGGATAAAGGTCAGTTTTTTGGTAGTCATTTTGATGGTTGGGCTATATTTTGTCATATGATAGAGATAGCTACAAATACTAGGTTGTTTTTCAGAGAGAGAATTTTTTTTACATATATATTTGTGGATATAAGTTTGCCCCAAATGATTTTATATGTTAAGTTTTGATGATGACAAATACAAGACAAAAAGTACACGTTGCTTATGTTTTGTTGCATCCTATATAGAGCATATCCATTAGTAATTGATAAATATATTATTTGGATGTATCTATGAAAGTTTTATATGCATGCTAAACTAACTAGAGTTATACATTTATGATTCATGCATATGAAAATATTGAATTGTGAATTTGGACTAACTATGCTTGTTTAAGTGAGTAATACTTGTAAGATAGTCCAAGTACCAAGAATGAGCTTGCAAACAAGAAAGCAAAAGATATATTAAGATCAACACAAGGAGAATGTGAATGCCTATCTCATGAAGGTATTAATAACATCAAAGTCATGTCAAAGACCAAGTCCAAAGAAAGATTAAATGGTATAACTTTTAGGACTTAGGGTCTTTATGTAAGAAGCCTTATGGATATCTCAAATATATTTTTCAAATATGCTTTTACAAATGATTTTCCTATGTTAAAATGTCCAACAAACAAGTTTTGCAAAGCTAGTTTTGGTAATAATTCAAATCTATGAAAAATAGCAAAGTTTGAGTTTTACAAAACTAACCTTTGGTCACTCTTTTGATCATATCTTTCTAAATACTTTGAGTTTTGTTTTGAAACTTCTTTCATTTGAAAATAGACTCAAAGATCTTTCCAATGACTGGTCATTTGCTTTAAACGGATAAGAAATGAAGAAGTTATGACCTTTTAAAATCAATTTTTGAAATCTGAGTGGGGTATTCGAATACAGGATGTGGTATTCGAATACCACAGCCTAAAAAACGTTCCTGAACGAGTTTTTTAAAGGGGCATTCGAATACAAGATGTGGTATTCGAATACCACAGCCTAAAAAACATTCCAGAATGCGTTTAAAATAGAGGTATTCGAATACCTCATTGTGGTATTCGAATAACCTGCTTCTGAATGGTTTTTTATGAGAATTGGAACAGTGGTATTCGAATACCCAATGATGGTATTCGAATAACCCACGAATTCTGTTTCGTTTTTGAATTCATACGAAAATGTTAACGCATTTATTATCACATTAATTTGCTCCAACGACTATTTTCTATCTGGCTCTATAAATAGAGACCGTGGGTCTCATCTGCAAGAACCCCAGCTATTTGTTTAATTTGCGCTTGCTCTGAAAAATGTGATTTATATTTTACGCTTATTTTCTGTGCTCTTTTTGCTAAAACTTTGAGATATCCTTTGAGAGCCTCTTAGCACTTCAAATTGTATTATTTGCTCTGAGTGAGAGTTTCTATTCATCTATAATTTCTGTTCTTCTACATTGAGGGTGAGGTATCCTTCAAGATTTGTAAAGGGAGTGAGGTATCCCTCTAAGGTTTGTATAAGGGTGAGGTATCCCTGCAAGCTGAGACTTTAGCACAAGGGTAGAGTTTTCCTGTGTGTGAAAAGTGCTCTTTCATGTAACGGTTGCAAGCACCTATTGAAGCTTGTACATATAGTGAAAAATCTCGAACTGTGTTTCGGGAACTGGACGTAGACCACAAGTGGTTGTGGTCGAACCAGGATAAATATCATGCCTGGTCTTCTTCTCTTTATCTCTTTATTTTATGCAATCTTTATTTTACGTAATTTTATATTATTGCACACTTATTCATTTGCTGTTGTTAAAGCTTTTCTTTTATCTCTTTCCTTCTGTGCTTTTATTTAATTAGTTTTAATATTTGTATTTTAATTAAAAGAGGTTTTGCCAAAATTTTTAATACCCAATTCACCTCCCTCTTGGGTAATAGTTGCCATGACTAACAAGTGGTATCAGAGCTTCGTGCTCTGGTGAAAGCTTAACCGCTTAGAGTTAAAGATCCTTGTTTATGAGCAACCTTGAAAGTTTTTCAAAATGGAAGGTTTTGAAATTGATAAACCACCATTCTTTGATGGTGTGCATTTTGTTTATTGAAAAACTAGAATAGAGTTTTATATGCAATCTATTGATTTGGATTTGTGGGATATTGTGCTAAATGGATTTACTTACAAATCAAAACAAACTTGGAATAGTTTTGACAAAAAATATTTTTCTTTGAATATTAGAGCTATGCAAATTTTGAGAAGTAGTTTGAATGATGAAGTTTATGCTAAAATTAAAAGCTGCTCTAGTGCTAAAGATATGTGGGATGCTCTTAATGCTATTTATCTTGCTAACAATGATTTTGTGCATAAAGTTGTATATAGAAAGCAAGAAGAGCAAAAGTCATTAAAGGAAGCTTGTCATGAAACACATCCTCAAAGAGGTGTTCAAATTATTGAAGCAAGCCAAATGCCTCTTGGTGATGATGGTGCTCAATTTGAAGAAGAGGCAAAGCAAAATAAAATTGATGAGGAACAAGGTGATTCCCTTCAAGAGCCAAGTGTGCTAGAAATTACGACTACTTCCTATATGGCTAAAAAGGACTTTGAGGTAAATAATTCTAAATTATATTACAGTCCTTCCTATGATGAGTTGCAAAGTGCATATAATGAATTGTATGATGATTTGTTGAATTTAGAAAAGAAAAACTTATTGTATTTGGAAAACATTTCCTCGATTGAAAATGAAATTGAGACTTTAAAAAATGAATATGCTTTTCTTAATGAAGAAATATCTTTGAAATATGAAACCTCATCTTCTTGTGAAAAATGCGTTAATTTAGAAAATCAAGTTGAGAACTTATATTCTGAATTTGCCAAAGCTAATGATTGTAATTGCTTAAATTCTATGCCTGTTAATAAGAATAAAATTAATGTTATTACATGTGAAAATTCAAGCAAGGCTTATGGCAAAATTAATTTAGAATATAATAACAATAAAATGCTTAAGTTTTTCAAAAATGATATTCAAATGATTAAGCCATCATTAAATTCAATTATTTGTAATTTTTGTGGTCATCTAGGACATATTTCGCATTTATGCAATTATAGAAGAAATTATTATATGAGAAATTGTATGGTATGAGTTCCTAGAGATCCTAAAGGCCCTAATACTAACATCCAAGGACCCAAAATGAAGTGGGTACCAACGTGTCCTCCTAGTGCTTCAATTATGCAGAATATTTCTCAAAAGAATGGACAAATTGGTCAAAATAAAGAGGAATCATCAAGGAGAATGCTTCCAAAGCCTAATGATAGAAACTTTGGTCAAAGAATGAAGATGGCTTCAACCAAAGTTTCTCAAGTACAAAATGTAGAACTTGCAAAGTTCAAGACTCCAAAAGAGAAGCAATGGATAAGAAAAAGTATTTCCTTGATTACCAAGGCCAAGGTATCAAAAGCTTTTACCTCTTATGCACACTCACATGCAAAGTCAATAAATTTGAGGTATATTCCTTGTAGGCCTTAAGTGATTAATAGAATCATGTGTACTTGATAAAATTTGAATATTATGTTTAACACATGATTATGATCATTCTTATTATATCATAATTCATTAATTTATCATATATCTTCGTACATAAGGGTCTATAATGCTTATGTATGCTTTATTGCTTTAAAATTGTCTACATATCATGAAAGTAAGCATGCTATCAACTATGTGCTTAATGGTATTTAATTATTTAATTTATTGTGCTCAATTTACATACTATAAAAAAATTAATCTTTATGAGAGCATAATAAATTAATATTCGAAAACTAACACACAAGGACCCAATAAAATTTGGGTACCAAAAGTCAAAAATTGTCAAAAATTGAAGTGTGTTGTAGGTATGCTTGAAGGCCAAAAAGTGACTTTGGCATCTTGAAAGTGGCTGCTCCAAATACAAATATCATAAATAATTTCAAGCTCACTTCCTTGTCTCCATGAAACATGGACTTGCAATCATTGGATAAGTGAAACTTGTGTTATGCTTTTCTAACCTTATGTCTTGAACATGTTTCTACATGTTAATATGCTAGATAAAGTATTTCCATCAAAAGTATGCCTTCTTCGCTCAAAATACAAATCCTAGGCATACATGTGATTTCTTGCTTAAGTTATTCGAATACCTTCATATGGTATTCGAATACCATTGCTGTTATACTTGCTAAATTGTGTTTTTCTGATAGGGCTATTCGAATACCTAAGTAGTTATTCGAATAACCTGAGGCTTTGCTTATCAGTGTTTCTAGCTTGTCTCTGTCGTATTCGAATACCATGTAAGTTATTCGAATACTTGCCCTTATCTTGATTTCTTTTTGCGTGGATATTCGAATACATCAGTAAGCATTCGAATACCATCGTTTGGGAGCCAAACCAGTATGGCCATCTATTTGAATACCTGGGTAGGTATTCGAATACCCTCTATCAGAAGGGTGCCCCGCCGCCTCTTCTGCTCTTCTCTATCTTTTTTCTACCCCTGCTTTATTTTAAAAGTTTCTGTTGCATTTATTATTGTATATGTTGCCTAGCATTAATAATCAATATATGCTAAATTCTTTGTTTGTTTTATCTAAAAATATGCACTTAATGATATATATGAAAAATGTAAATGTTTAACCAAATGTAATTGGCTATTCTTTTGATGATTATATGTACTTAGCTAAATTGATCAATGAAATGAAATATCTTTTGCCATTGTGAACTCATTTGTTATTTTATTATTTTGAATGCTTATTTGCTTATGAGTTTGGCATAATGACTAACCTCTATGGATCCAAAATTGATGGATACTAAAGAAAGTACTTTGAATTATTTTGTAGGGTGTCAACTTCCTCAAGCAAGCTTTTAAATGAAATAAATTCATTCAACTTGAGGATAGTAAAAGGATTCAACTTTTAAAAGGAGTGCAAAGAATTTCTATTCCCTCATGAAAACTTGAAGCTTGGAAGTTGGTAGAAGTGAGAGTCACTTACAAAAGCTCAAAGAGTACACTTTCGGTGACATCATTCTCTTATCCTTATTTAAGCTTTAAATTGAATATCATATGATATTTGGATAAGTAGAGATTTTTTTTTTATGCCTTAACATGTCTTAAGTTGTAGCATTATGTTTTAAAAGTATCTTTACATATGCTAACATGCTAGATAAGTACATACCTTATTTGGAATGACATGTTTTATAATAATATTTCTTATCTTGAGCTTGTGACCATCTCTCTTAGTTTAAATATGACAGTTCACATGCTCATAAGTAGTTTTAATCCTTTCTTTTTTATGCTTAATTGTCTTATATACTCACTTGGAGATTGGAAAGTAAAATGTTATATGTTTTCTTATTTGAAATTGCTTGATATATTTATATCTTGAAAACAAGAAGTAAATGATTCTTTTTTTTTGTGCCTTGAACTCGCCTTTGAACTTCAATTTTTTTTGAAGTATATCTTGAAATGAATCATAAATGGTCTCAAAGTTATAGTTCCATGGTTTTTCAATTCTCTCATTATAATAAGGGACTTTTTGTTCTTGACTGGCATGTGCGTACTAAAATTCCTTACTTGATATTACATGCCTAACATGATCATTGTTTGCCCCAAAATGCTTATATAAGTTTTGATATTGATCATGTATTTCTTGATAAACTTGAATCATGTCTTAAAATGCTTAAACTATTTTTTTTGGATTCAAGTGCATATGTGCTTCATGCATTCTTGTTAGAACTAATATTGCATGATTGATAATGTGATACATGCTTTAAAATTATTTATCAAACTGAATTATGCTTATAAATGGGCTTATATGATATTTGATGCTAACCTATGTCTTAGAGGACTTTTAAAGGTAGCTTTGCAAGTCTCTCTATGTATTTCAATTATAGCGATCAGATTTTGTACATACGAGCATATATGGATAAATGAGAAAAGCTGAATGGAGTTCAAATGAAGAGGAAGATAAATAAGACTTTCTTCTAGTGCAATGGAATGAAGACTTCAAAGGAAGAAAGCTTAAAGTTAAAGGACTAATAAAGAATGATCATCACTCTTTATCTGACTCAATAAGTATCTCTATCCCTTAGCTTTTATGGTATGTCATATGAATTGTATGATACTTATTGATAAATTAATCTTAAATGACTAGATGCTTTCCAAGGAATATATGTGTTTTTTAATATAAAATATCTCTACCATTCCAAAATACTTTTGAAAATATAATGTGCTCTTGTAAAATTCTTTTTGAAATGGGGAGAAATTTTAAAATGTTTTTTGTTTGAGGAATTAAGAAGATGTATATTTGATAATATGCATATTTTGAGGGGGAGCCTAGCTCTTGAGTTGTTTATATCTCTTGCCTTACATCCTTGTTTGATTGCATAAAGTGTTTTATTGCTATCATATGCTAAATGTTGATATACAAATATATGACAAGCATTACATGAATAATCCTCTATATCTTGCAAGCATATTTGTTTCATCTCTCTATTCTTGACTCATATGTAGAATCTCTAAGACAAAATATTTTCTTTCTACGCCTTTTTGTTGATATCAAATAGAGGGAGTGAAAATTGGAAAGAAAAATATATGCTTGATATGCTTATTGTTTGATATACTTACATGAATATTCATTCTTGAATATTGCTCATCAATATATTTTTTCTTTGATGATTTTGTCATCATCAAAAAGAGGGAGATTGTGGATATAAGTTTGCCCCAAATGGTTTTATATGTTAAGTTTTATTGATGACAAATACAAGACAAAAAGTACACGTTGCTTATGTTTTGTTGCATCCTATATAGAGCATATCCATTAGTAATTGATAAATATCCTATTTGGATGTATCTATAAAAGTTTTATATGTATGCTAAACTAACTAGAGTTATACATTTATGATTCATGCATATGAAAATATTGAATTGTGAATTTGGACTAACTATGCTTGTTTAAGTGAGCAATACTTTGTAAGATAGTTCAAGTACCAAGAATGAGCTTGCAAACAAGAAAGCAAAAGATATATTAAGCTCAACACAAGGATAATGTGAATGTCTATCTCATGAAGGTATTAATAACATCAAAGTCATGTCAAAGACCAAGTCCAAAGGAAGATTAAATGGTATAACTTTTAGGACTTAGGGTCTTTATGTAAGAAGCCTTATGGATATCTCAAATATGTTTTTCAAATATGCTTTTACAAATGATTTTTCTATGTTAAAATGTCCAACAAACAAGTTTTGAAAAGCTAGTTTTGGTAATAATTCAAATCTATGAAAAATAGCAAAGTTTGAGTTTTGCAAAACTGACCTTTGGTCACTCTTTTGATCATATCTTTCGAAATACTTTGAGTTTTATTTTGAAACTTCTTTCATTTGAAAATAGACTCAAAGATCTTTCCAATGACTGGTCATTTGCTTTAAACAGATAAGAAATGAAGAAGTTATGACCTTTTAAAGTTAATTTTCAAAATCTGAGTGGGGTATTCGAATACAGGATGTGGTATTCGAATACCACAGCCCAGAAAACGTTCCTGAACGAGTTTTTTAAAGGGGCATTCGAATACAAGATGTGGTATTCGAATACCACAGCCTAAAAAACATTCCAGAATGCGTTTAAAATAGAGGTATTCGAATACCTCATTGTGGTATTCGAATAACCTGCTTCTGAATGGTTTTTTATGAGAATTGGAACAGTGGTATTCGAATACCCAATGATGGTATTCGAATAACCCACGAATTCTGTTTCGTTTTTGAATTCATACGAAAACGTTAGCGCATTTATTATCACATTAATTTGCTCCAACGACTATTTTCTATTTGGCTCTATAAATAGAGACCGTGGGTCTCATCTACAAGAACCCCAGCTATTTGTTTAATTTGCGTTTGCTCTGAAAAATGTGATTTATATTTTACGCTTATTTTCTGTACTCTTTTTGCTAAAACTTTGAGATATCCTTTGAGAGCCTCTTAGCACTTCAAATTGTATTATTTGCTCTGAGTGAGAGTTTCTATTCATCTATAATTTCTATTCTTTTACATTGAGGGTGAGGTATCCTTCAAGATTTGTAAAGGGGGTGAGGTATCCCTCTAAGGTTTGTATAAGGGTGAGGTATCCCTGCAGGCTGAGACTTTAGCACAAGGGTAGAGTTTCCCTGTGTGTGAAAAGTGCTCTTTCATGTAACGGTTGCAAGCACCTATTGAAGCTTGTATATATAGTGAAAAATCTCGAACTGTGTTTCGGGGACTGGAAGTAGACCACAAGTGGTTGGTGGTCGAACCAAGATAAATATCATGCCTGCTCTTCTTCTCTTTGTCTCTTTATTTTATGCAATCTTTATTTTACGTAATTTTATATTATTGCACACTTATTCATTTGCTGTTGTTAAAGCTTTTCTTTTATCTCTTTCCTTCTGTGCTTTTATTTAATTAGTTTTAATATTTGTATTTTAATTAAAAGAAGTTTTGTCAAAAATTTTAATACCCAATTTACTCCCCTCTTGGGTAATGGTTACCATGACTAACAATATTGACTACAAAATACATTGGAATATATAGGAGAAAACATGACAATAGATCTACCACTGAATCTCCTTAATTCCATTAAAAATATCCTAAACTAAGGAAACAAATTAGAATAGAGAGGTTTTAGGAAACAACCTTCCTAATCTCTTTATTAAAACTTTGACCTAACAAAAAAAGAATAAAAAAAAAACATAAATAAGGAAGCTGCAAATAATTACTAATAAATCAAATTTTAAACTTTAGGGATTGAGATTAGAATTCAACATAGTTATCATCAGCGGGCTTGATTAGGTGTTGGCTTCTTTAGGACTTCAAACAAAGTAGCTGATTCTATAAAAGACCTTATTAGTCAACTTTGGTGAGAATGCCTCATTCGTTTGATTGAGGATCAAATGTAATTTCCTTTCAATTCTTAAGTTGTATATGAAGATTAAAAATGCTAAGCTACCAACTCAGAAACCAAAGTTACTTCACTTCATAATAAAGTCCACATTTTATGGCCTCCTTGTTTAAGTGTGTGTAAACTTCATTTTGATCAAAAGTGGATTTGTAGGGAAGAGATTTATTTTTAAATACTTTTATTTAAAAAGTGATTTTGAATGAATAAATTAATATTATTTGGATTATATTGATTAAATCAATTTAGATGTATAATTATTAAAAAATATATAAATTGTCTATATTATCTTTTGATATCATATAAATATTTTGAGATATGCCTTAACAAATAACATAAATGTTATTATGGTTTTTTACTGTTAGTAAATTACAAACCTTTTTTTGAGAGATATTCAAATTAACTATCCTCCCATTTGTTTGAAAGATTACGCTTTCTTCCTCTAAAAAATGGAAATATACTACACTTTAATTTATTTTTATGTTTTTTATTAAAACTTTGTTATACCTTGTTTGGCTAAAAGGGTAATATAATAAATTTAAACTAATAATACATTTTTAAGAGTAAATTAGTAATTTAATCCTTGAAATTATTTTTCATTTACAATTTAATTTTTAAATTTAATTATGTGTACAAGTTAGTCCTTAAATTTATAACTCGTATCAACTTAATCCCCCTTTTTTGTATCTCACTTTAGTCACTTGATATGAGTTTTGTAAATTTAAACACTAATTTATACAATAATTAAATTCACTAACAAAACTGCAACTGAAGAATAATTTCATGGACTAAATTAATATTTGACCCTTAAAATAAGTATTATTAACTACATCACAGCGAGTCCTGTCTAATTAACTCCATTAATTACAGTTACCATATTCTTGCAATAACATAACATAGTTTAGGTGTAGAAACTATAAGTGGAGGCATCAGTAATAATATTCCTCAAGCCACCAACCGTGGATGCCAACATAATGCACACTCCAATGTATATTGCAGTCTGAAAAACACGTAAATTGAGGGTCAATGCCAACAGGAAAACAACTCTGAACTTTGATCAGACGTTTCTGTATTCTTTGTATTTTAGACTGTTCAATTGATGCATTTCAAAAGAAAAGTATATTATTGATCATTACCCAATTGATGAACCAGTTGATGCTGAATCTCTTTGGCTTCTTGATTATCAGCCACATTATACTAGGAAGCTGAAACAATTTATGCACCAGATTATTGATCTTCTAGGTTTTGAATTAATTCTTGTAAATCTGGTAATTTAATATATAAGCATGAAAAAATTGAGAGGGTAAGAGAGAGCCGTACAAAATATGAAGTGGGAGCAAAACCAAATCCACCAAAGAACCCAAGAAGATCGCCAAAGAAAGGGAATGTAACCCCAATGAATAATGTAAAAGCTGTAACATTTTAACAAGCTCTGGTGACTTCAAGATTTTTCATGGAAAGAACAATTATGCTACCCCTTACTTTGCTCTTTACAACTATGAAAAATAAAATGTTCTGCAATGAAAGCATGGATGGTTTTGGACATCTCACCTACATAAGATGATCTAGCAACAAGTCTGAGTGCTAGTCCTGGAGGGAAGTTCAATCTTTTGATCATCATCCTCTCAATCAAGTCAAAAACAGGCATAGCATAAACCTAGAATCCATATTTTCCCCAATAATCAAGTCAGAAACAGGAATAGCTTAATTTGAGGGTAGCATCTCTTTGTTTTGTGACTTAGAAGCACTGATACTTTAAAATGTCTTTATTCCGATGTCAGATACATATCCGATACCATACTAGATACTCAGGTACTTGATACATGTTATTTTGTATTGTATTTACAATAAATAATCTAAAGAAAAAAATCTCCACTTTTTCCATGAATTATGGATTGCCCAACTAGTGTGTTTTATTTAATAGGTCTAATGATGTTTATATATATTTTTGATATTTTTATGAGATGATATATATAATTTTGATATATATGTTTTGTTGTATCCCATGATACCCATATCTAAGTTTTTTAACAAAAATCATATTCCCGTATTGTATCAATGTCCTATCCAATACCCGTACGGTACCTGTATTTTTGCGTCATAGTTTTGTGGTCATACCTGGTAGCTACCAACAACGTGAATGAATACCATCAAGTTAGCTGAGGCAATGAGCCATGTTGGTCTTTCAAGTGCCAAAAGCACATTATCTTGAACATCTCTCCCAAAGGCCCAATATCCTATAAATGCAACTGGGAAATAGCATATAGCATTGATGAAATAGGCACCAATAGCACCTTTCCACATTGGTACCTTTGAGGGTTTCTCAGGGGTTGATGGAATTGTAGCCTGAATTTCAAGGGCCACTGCATGGCCAGCAAATGCAAATGAAATGTCACCTAGTGCACTGAAGATTCGGAACATTAAGTCAGTTGTGCTGGTTTTCTTGTAGGCATAGCCAACATTGTCAATCCGACCTCTAGCCAAGCAAGCCACCCAGGATATAGTTGAATAGCTGCAATCAAAACACCATGAGAGTAAGGTAGTGTTTTTGAACTAACAGATCACTTTACCTTTCCTTTTATCCCATCATGTTCTTGTTTGCAATTATTCCAAAATGGTAATGAAAAGAACAGATGATCTGTGGTATGTTAGGGAAGTGGTGGCTCATTGCTCAGGCCTTTCAAAGTAGTATAATTTGGAACTATATATAATATCAATATAATTTCCATATAATATCAGCTTCCTGATCAACAATACTAGGAAATATTCTTATATATATACCGAGTATAAAATTTTTAGTAGATTTGTAACCGTTTAAATTTAATTTAATGATATTTTATTTTCAATCCAACAACTTATATGATTATGCGATGTCATGTGTCACTTTTTATTAGAGTGGTGTAGTACACTTTGAATATACAAAAAATTCTTCTATGCTAGGCCTCATAGATTGTGTGAATTCCAATTTAGATAAGAGGAACTGGATTCACAAAAAACAATGACCATCATATGATTATCTACAATTTTACTTGATTAATTCAACCCATGTTCAAGCAATTATCTTTTCCCAAAGTAGGATATTGTCCACCGACAGCCGAGTTTTAAAGGCCATATGCCTCTGCTTCTTCACAAACATAACCAAAAGGGTAAATTAATTGATATCTTTCAACCTAAATTTAGCCTTTCTATCAAATTCTGAGTTTCTGAGTTTTAAAGGCCATATTCCAATTGGCAAGCATCCAAATTATATCTTTCCCTGAGATCTACTTTTTATGGATAATAAAATGTTCAGGCTAGCTCAGCAAGCACTCAGAACTGATAAATAATATTAATCAAGTTCAAAAGCTAGTGTTCAAGAAAATTCTAGACATGTGGGGATTAAACAAGTACCTTAATGACATCACAGCTGCAGCTAAAGAAACACCGGCAACAGAATTGAAATTGGGAAGCTGAGACAGAAAGAAATGGATGGCACCAAAAATGAGAATCCAGTAGGACTGCTTGAGTTGTGTGCAATTGGTGCATGCAATCTCCATGAACTTCTTTAGGCACTTCCCTCCAGTGACCATGTAGACAATATCACACCCAACCTGGACAATTAGTTGCTGGGGCAGCACAATCCATGGTCCAAGTTTCGGTCCAAAAGCATGTCTACCAAGATCAATATAACGATCAAAACGGGTTCCAGGAACACACTCATGGAGTTGGATCATTTGCCACATTGTGTTTAAGGTCAGGCACCAAGATAACAACAACATCAAGGTCCCTGGACCCCTGAAAAGAAGAGGAAAAAAATAGAGTTAACTTTTAGCTACATATTGGTCAAGTTGTCAATTTTTGTGGTGTGTTTAAAGCCATTGTCTTGCAGTTTTACCATCCTAGATATGCCATGGCATAGGGCAGGCTGAGAACACCTGCACCTATCATCGCTGTCACAGTGTGGAAAGTTGAGTACCACCATTTGGCCCTCCGAGAGGGGCCATTGTCCACCCATTTTTGGTCTGATTGAACTTCCTGCAAGTGTAGAAGATCCAACAAGAATAAGAAATCTAATGTAAGAGGAAAAGACATAACAGGCTAAGAATTTATAGACATAGACTAGTAGAGACTACATTGAAATTGTTACCTTAGAAAGGGGAGAAGAAGCTGAGACCATTTAGGCTAACTAACAAAACAGAGCAAAGAAAAAGGAACCCCTTAGATTTTGGGAGTTACAGTGAAGTGCATCATTTATATGTGGCGGTTGATGTACTTGTAATATAATGAACTCATCTGTACCCTACCGTATAGTTCTTATAGTGCTTACTTGCCACTTGTGCACTTGTTTTTGCTGCTCAATAGGGGCCTGACTAACAAGGTAGGTGAGTTGAAAGAACAAGTTTGAGTGGCACAGCAAATCCCTCTAGACATATATGGCAACATGAGGTAAACCCAACACCCAACCGTGCAATTAAGGAGTCTTCTAAGGTTTTTTTTTTTTTTTAATCACTATCTGCTAATATTTTCCTCTGCACCTAGTTCAAATCCTGACCCCCTACAATGTAGGAAACTTGTAGAATAATCTTTTTCTTTATGGATTTCTTTTGCTGAAAGATGATTTAGAGAATCATTTTTTATGAAGGAACATCACTTCATTTGATCATTTTAATTTATGGTACTATTAGCGGGTACCATAGGAACTTCCCACTTTTTAGTGGGGTAAGTGAACTGGTCTGAGGAATTAGATGATTACATATATGTATAATGTAACGAATGATCAATTAGAAATGTGAATTTTCCCACTGAAACTAAGGATCCCTTTCTCGAAAGTTTGTTTAATTTTTAGGAATTGACCAATGATGGAAATGTTTTGCTAGTGAGTGAAAGGGATCTAACCTTTAATCATTACACTTCTTGACTGTGGCCTTGTAAAGAAGCCATTTATTTCTGGGTTAATGATTAAAGTTTATGGCATGATGTTCATGTTGAAGTTGGTGAGAGGTATCATCTTTCTCTTTGAATGGTTGAAGCAAAGAGAAGTGTACCCCAGTAGAATTTTTTTTTATTTTTTTGTGGGTTGAAAGATTACTGCTGGTGCTAAGAGTCTCTAGTTATTTATTTATTTATTTTGACATTTAGGAGTTTCAAGTTTGGCATACCGCAAAGAGAGAGAGTTAAAAATATTATCTTCATTTATTTTCTTATTAGCATTGGTTCCACAAGATGTAGCTTGCTTATCCCCCATTTTCCTAATCATAACCCCTTTCTCTCCAAATCAAATTTTCCCCCTATTCTGAAGGTGAATTATATAATCTACCCTAAGAATTTGGGTACCAAATAACTTAATAAAACTGAAATTTGATAAGAAACATTCCTCCGGAAAACAAGCCTGGAGTTGGTGACGCGTGACGCGTGCAAGTGTGACAGACTCATATTAATGCCAGTTATTTTGATACACTCGACCCCTTTATTAGAAGATTTATGTCTATATATGTGGAGAGAAATGATGGTAAGGATATTTTTTTCTTTAAAAAAAAATATTGGCACATCCTTTAAATATGAGACTAATATATTCAAGTATAAAACAATTAGATTAGAATTTCCCTATAAGTGTTGTTGATATGATTCAAACTTTTGTTGAGAGTAATTTACCTATCAGTACATCTAATTCCTTGTGGATATAAGATATGGGTGCTCTTAAGTTAAGTTGAATTGAATTTAATTTAGTCAATTGTTTTAATCGGGCCACATTTTTAAACTCAAATCCAACATAATCATGACTCAATTAGTGATTAAATTGAGATTGGGCCAACTAAACATTTAAGTAAAATATATAAATTTAAATATTATATATAATTAAGTCATAATATTTAAAAATCATGAAACAAAAATTATGAGATATTTTATAATATATATTTTAAAACAAATTATCAATACAAAAAGTATTAATTTAATTTTAAAAAATCTTATAATTTATTACTAATTTTTTAAAATTATAAATTTTAATATATTATGTAACATTAGGTAAGTTGGATTAACTTGAAAAATATATCAATGGATTAACTTGAAAAATATATCAAACCTAATTATAAGAATCTAAAATAACCAATTAACTTTACACCGCGCCATGAGCACCATAGTATAAGATAAGTTATTTTAAGATTATTGTTGAAGAGATTAGTGGCATGCTTGAGTCTTATAGGGGGCAGGTAGAGAGGTCTATCATGATGATTACAATTTTTTCTTAAAAGAGGTTATTCAATTAGTCTTTGAGAGTCAAAATTTTGTCCGAAAAGAAATGACCAAGACTTCTAATTGAAGAGAACGGGAATCCCTGCACGTGAAAAATGTAAGGTCTTATTCACATTGCTTGATATATTTTATTACTAATTGAAAGATTATGACTTTGTTATGGAATGGAATGAGATCCTATAAATATTTTCATATTCATGTTAGGATATTAAAAAGTGTGTATTTTATACACTATAAATTGAATTAATATATTAAAATTTAATACTTTACTTTTATTAAACACAATAAATCCAATAGTCATTTATGTACTTTACAGAAGCCAAATGTGTTGCTTCCAAGCTTGAGTGGTCGTCTTCAAATTTATAGTAGATCAGATTTAGATATTTTGGCCAATAAAACATTATCTTCTTTTTTTCTGTTAAATGATATCTACAATAATCTTTGATATCACATCAAAAAAATATCATGCAACAAATGTTATGAGTTGTATTCCTATTCAATCCATTTTGTCTTAATTTGTAAATAAATTTTTCAAAGCAGAAAAAAAAATCATGGACACACGAGTAAAATCTTGCTATTTTATTTTCAATGCCTTTGTGGAGTAATTGCAACCGACGTTTAGATTTTTACCATTTTGAGTTGTTATCTTATTTATTAAAACAATTATTTTAAAAGTTTTTTTTTTCAAATGATTTTAAATTTGTCATGTTAGTCAGCATCTCAGCTAACTTTTGGGTTCGAATAAAGAAATAACATATTGCATGAATAAATTCGCAAAGATCCCATAAAAAATACACATAAAATAAAATCAACAAATTAATAAACTACTTGAATTTCAACTGGTATACAAACTATCAAGCGCAAGAAAGATATATATAGTTTAATAATGATAGTTGGCTCAAATAAGGCTTCTATATTGCGCTAAGGATCCTTTGAACCCGTTTGCTCATCAAAAAGATAAGAAAAGTTTTTTTTTTTTATACTATTGGAGGAAGAATCTTCCTCCAAAAAGATCTTAACCGTTCAATTAATCTGGGTCTCGTTGTAAACCTCATATAGTCCACAAAATCTTCTCCTGATCTATATAAGAATTTTCCCTCAAGTTAGTAATTAAAATACTAATTCCTATCCCTTTATAAATGAAACCTAGTTGCTCATTCATTTCTTGTAGCTATAAGTTAATAAACGACAAAAAAAGGACAACCATAATATTTCACTTGATGAAAATTAGCTTATAATGGATGAAAATACATATAGGAGTTGCAACTATTGCAAAACGTAAGCTTGAGTCACTCACAGATCATATAGATCAAACTTGAAGCACGAAACTTCATCTTAGGAGAATTGAATTGAGATCCACCAACAATCAGCGATGCGTGTGAAAGAAAACAAGAGAAAGATTTTTCTTTCATTCTTCCTTTACTCAACAAACCACATCTGATCAAGGAGCCTTAAATGTGGTTTAGTAATAAGTGCATGCATGAAATTAGAAAGAAAGTAAAGAATTAGAAAAGTATAGCAAGCATGGTCTGAATAACCCAACTTAAATTATAGAGAGAAAGGAGGAATTGATACTTTATTCTTCTTTGTGAGCCAACCACCAACAAGGCATCTGTACCCTGCTTTTTTTTTTTTATCTCTTTCTCTTTTGAGTTTATGGATGAATTTTCACGAGAATGAGACATCAACCAACTAGGATTCTTCGTTATTTAGGTTTCTTCTAATCTAGTCTAATCTAATTCACTTAATCAATTGCTAAATTAATTAAAGTGTTGCGACATCTACGTATAAAGAGAAAATAAAATAAAATAAACCTATGAAGCGCGTCATTCACTCATTGATCAAATTACATGTGAAGTCTTCCTATGCTACTCAACCAGAAGTTTGGTCCCTTATATTAAATTTAATTTCAGTAGGCCATAACACAGATAATTAAATGCACAATTTTTTAAAGCAAGTACCTGAGGTTGCGATATATAAATGAATATGTAATTGTTAAAAAATATAAGTTACGGAATAAGCTGTGAATTGATCAATTGCTTTTGGACTAAAATAATGTTTTATTCATAATAAATTATTATGATTTAGGTCCCTTTATAAGTGAAGATAATATTATCATCCAATATTATATAGTAGGCCTAATATATATGACTTCAATTACGAGCAATACTACCAACTTATTCCGTGGTCTCATAAATAATTATTTATTACTTCTTTCCATTTATATAATAATAATAATATAATAATAATAATAATAATAATAATAATAATAATAATAATAATAATAATAATAATAATAATAGTAGTAGTAGCAGCAGCAATAGTCAGCTCAAATAATAATAATAATAATAATAATAATAATAACACCAAGTAGTTTGTGTGTTTTGTAATCCAATATGTAACTTTCACCATTGCCAAACAATAACCACATAGATGATATTATGAATGCATCAATTTCAACTCTTAAAGTTGGTTGATTCTGATTAATCTCTCATCAAAGAGAAGACAAGATAGCTGACAAAAAAGAGAGAGAGAGAGAGAGAGGACAAGATCTGTGAAAGGAGTTAATGACCATATTCGTAGTCTTCCTTTTCCTCACAAAGCCTTTGATATAGATAGAGTACTTCCACTTATCCACATGTTTGCTCTACTAATCGCATAATGCTGTACGATTTCCAACTTTGCTTTTTCGTTGGGGAGAGCAAAGAAGACAAAAAAACACGACCATCAGCGCTCCAAAAAATTGCAAGTCACAAAATTATGGCTTTTCACTGTCCCTTAAATAACCCCAAAAAGTTTAGGCAATGAGTATGACATTTTAACAATGCTTATGGCTGGAGAAGAACTTCAAATGATCACTTCATTTCCTCATTTGACGAAGGGTATGGTATTGCCATGTGCACTTTTCCCAAGAGCAGAAAATTTTTACGAAGTAATTTTTAACATTATCGTAACTTTTACCAAACTAACGATGAAATAATTTATATAAATACTATTTTATTTTTGTAATAAAGTTAATCTTCATTTTATTTATTAAAAGAAAAAGCATGTATAAAGCGGTATTCAGTGAAAAAACAAAAAAGAAAAAGAAAATTCTATACATATATATGTCTTGCTCTTTCATATGTGATTGTCATGATTTTATAGGTGATGAGTAGCAGCAAAACATAGTTGTTTTTTAGAGAGAAAGATTCTGAATTTTTTGTTGTATATCGTGGCAGTAAAAGACATAGGAATATATAAGAGAAAACATGGCAACAGATCTGTTACTGAATTTTCTTAATTTTAGTAAAAGTATCCTAAATTAAGGAAACAAATCAAAATAAAGAGATTTTAGGAAATAATCTTCCTAATCTCTTTATTAAAACTTTGACCTAACAAAAAGAGAAACAAAAAAATATAAATAAAGAAGCTGCAAATAATTATTAATAAATCAAATCATAATCTTTAGGGATTGGTATATAGATGTTGATCATTCTTAACTTGGACTTCAAATTTCAAACTTGATTCTAGAAAGAGCTTTTGTTGAGATATCTGCCACTTGGAGATGAGTAGGTGTGTAGATCAGGTTAAGAATTCCTTATTCTACTTTTTCCTTAATAAAATGACGATCTAGCATCACATGCTTAGTATTGTCGTGTTGAATAGGATTTTTTGCAATACTAAGCAACCAAATTATCACAAAACACTTTCATTGGTTATGTGGTTGAGATCCTTAATTTTTCAAGTAATCTTTTTAGTCATAATCTTTCACATAAACTTTGAGCTAAGGCCCTGTACTCTACCTCCGCACTGCTTCTAGCGATAATTGATTGCTTTTTACAGTGCCATGTTACCAAGTTTCCCCATACATAAGTGCAATGCCCAGTAGTTGATTTACGATCTGAAATAGATCCTGCCCAATCAACATTGGATTAGATTTCAATCCGCTTATTTACCCCTTTTTGAAAGAAAATTCTTTTACCCAAAGTCATCTCAAGTATCTAAGAATTCTATAAACAACATCCAGATGTTCTTCATTTGGCTTGTTCATGAATTGGCTCACGACACTAACTGAAAATGCTATGTTTGGTCTTGTGTGTGACAAGTAAATAAGTTTTCCTACAAGCCTTTAATACCTTCCAGTGTCAACAGGTGGGCTGTCTTCTTTGGAACCAATTTTGTAAATTGGTTTCATTAGAGTACCTATAGGCTTGCATCCTAACATTCCAATCTCCTTCAATAAATCTAAGATCTACTTGCGTTGAGAGACTACAATACCTTTCTTTTAACGTACTACCTCCATACTAAGGAAATATATTTCAATGATCCTAGATCCTTGATTTCAAATTCTTTAGCAAGTACCCTTTTTAAGCTATCCAATTCCTTTGCAAAATCCCTTGTCACAATAATATCATCAACGTAAACAATAAGAATAGCAATCTTTCCACTTGGAGAGAATTTTGTGAACAAAGTATGATTAGCTTGTCCCTGTGAATACCTATGCTTCTTAATTGACTTAGTGAACCTATCAAACCATGCCCTAGGAGATTGCTTTAGACCGTGTAGTGATTTTTGAAGTTTGCAGACCTTGTTTATATTGCATTCTGTCTCAAAGCCAGGTGAAATGTTCATGTACACTTTTTCTTGCAAGTCGCCATTAAGAAATGCATTGTTTACATCTAATTGATTAAGGGGCCATTTTTCATTTGATGCTAAAGATAATAAAACTCGAATAGTATTGAGCTTGGTTACAGGGACAAATGTTTCTTGGTAGTCAATGTCATAGGTCTGAGTAAACCTTTTAGCTACAAGTCGAGCTTTGTACTAACTAATCCTTCTGTTTGGATTTTGTTTGACAGTAAAAATCGACTTGTAACTAATGAACCTTTCAAAATTCATATTTTTTTAGTTCAAAATTTTGGATTTTCATCCTCTTTTAATCTCTTTGATTGAGTTTTGTTCTCAATTTTTTATTATATTTTAGTATTTTAAATTGTGTTCTTATTACATGTTTTATGTGTTTGTATGGGTAATTGCATATGGAAAAGACTAGACATTTGAACAAGTAAGAAAAAGAGAAGAAAAAGTATTCTGAAGCCCAGCGCTTGAGCATTGAGTGCCCAACGCCTGAGCGCACATTGCGCGCAGAAGAATTTCTCTTTAGTGTCCCAGTGCTTAAGCGTTGAGAGTGGAGCGCTTGAGTGCTGAATGCGTAAACAACAACGTTTATTTCATTGTAAGAAGGAAAGTTACGGTAATTTGAACACACACCTGGACAGAACCCAGCAACCGTCAAGAGGCACAAATCCTAAAGTGGTGTAGGCGCAATTAAGCTTGAAGATTAGGACTTTTCTTCAACATTTTCACATTTCTACAATAGAGTTTGTCTTTTTCTTTTCTTTATGTTATTCTTTATCCATGTGTAACTAAATCTCTTTTGTTAAGGTGATGATGGATCTTGTTCTTGGATGATGTAAATTCTCTTTTGGGTTTAATCTATGTTTTTATTTCGTGATTTACATGTTTATCTCTATTCTTGATGTTTTTCTAAACCTGATCAATTTGGAAATGATCTTTTAGGTTGATGTATGATTTAAGAAAATTTGCATGAACTTAGAACTTGTGATAAATACCATAATTTCTGCAATCGCTAGGAGTAGATGTTGTGGGTTATGTGGCCTTTCTTGTAATTCTCTCGTTTATGATAATGCCTTTTGTATTTGGGGTTAGACTAAGGGATTAGTTAATTCTAAATAATGTAAATATGATTAATATACCAAGGGATTGAGTATTGATTAATTTTGGGAATTGACCATGAATCATTGAAATAAAACTTGATTAGACCAATATTTAAAATTATATCAAAAGAGTTCAAGTGAAGTCTGAACCTTAACACTTTAATCTCATCGTTTTTCACCCTTGATTTGATTCTTGATTTATTTTTAATTATTTTTTTGTTTATTGTTTCCTTTTTATTTTTATTTTTATCAACTCTCACTTTTCGGTAGCTTAAATAGTGTTTATTTAATGAAATTAGTAATTAACAATATAATTCTCGTGGGACGATACTCTTATTCACTCTTTATTACTTTTGGATTCGATGCACTAGTCGATATCATAACAAGTTTTTAGCATCGTTACCGAGGATTATTAATTGTCAATATTGAGTAGTAGTTAAAAAAGCACTAATTTAAGCATTTATTTTATTTTGGTTATTTTTCTTTTTCTTTTTAATTTGTTTCTTTTTAAATAGCTCTTGTTTGTTTTGTTTATTTTTATTAGTCATTTATTTTATTTTTATTTTTATTTTTAATTTCTTTTCTCAACTTCATTTGGTTTGCTTATTTGTTTGTTTTATGCGAGGTACTGTGGATTCGGAATAACTACTTTTTGATCCAAAAATTGAAAGAACAACAAGAGCAAACATAAGAGTTGCTTAAGAAAGAAATAGAATTGAAGAAGAAAAGATGGTAGAAAATATAACTAAACGAAGAAGGCATACTTTAGCTAACTATGCAACTTCTTCTTCTGAAAATGTTTCAACTAGTATTGTGCGACTTGCCATCCAAACAAACAATTGTGAGATTAAACCAGCTTTGCTACACCTGGTACAACAGAATCAGTTTGGGGGAGGTCAGGCAGAAGATCCCAACTTGCACACTGCTAATTTCTTATAGCTCTGTGATACTATCAAATATAATGGAGCTAGTGATGATGCTATACAATTAAGACTCTTTTTATTTTCTTTGAGAAATAAAGCCAAGGGCTGGCTATAAGCCCAGCCTCAAGGAAGCATCATTACGTGGGATCAGTTGGTGAGCAAATTCCTTATCCGATCTTTTCCTCCCTCTATGTTCATCAAGATTAGGAGTGAGATTGCTTGTTTCACTCAAAATCAAAGGGAATCTCTGTATGAAGCTTAGGGGAGATTTAAAGAGTTGTTGAGAAAATGTCCACACCACGCTTTCAAAGTTTGGCAGCAGGTAAAGATCTTTTATAATGGTTTAGATCTTGCTACTAGAGCTATGGTGGATGCATCTGTAGGTGGGTCTTTAAACACTAAGACTCTTGAAGAGGCTCACAAATTATTTGAGATTATGACTACCAACGAATACCAGTTGCCTTATAGAAGATCTACTGTTAAACAGGGAGATATGGAGGTTAGCACAGTTGATGCTTTACTTGCGCAGAATAAGATAATTTTGCAACACATCCCCAACTATACCAAGCAAGTTAATAGTATGTAGGTAAATTTAGTTAATCACCAAACCTTAACTTGTGATTTCTGTGGAGGCAATCATGTTAATGGTCAACGTGAGGCAGGAAACTGATGTGAATTAAAAGTTACAAACTAAAGTGCAGGTTGTTTCAAGTAATAAATTCTCGGGAGTCCGAGGTCCATCCATAGGGAATTTTGATGAAGAAAAATTCTTTGGCGTAAGGTAAATATTTTGTTACAACAATAAATATGATAAACTTATTCACAAATAAAAAGGATTTACTTGGGTTAGGAGATCCACTCTTGGTAAATAAAATAAGGACAAGATTAATTTTTTTTATAACTCAATTAAAATTCACACATAATGGAGGTTCCAATCAGAAATACAACATTTAAAGTTCATTTAAGATTATATATATAATTATATTACGATTCCTTTAATCATCTATTAACACCATCACTTATAAATGGGTTTAAGCATTCATTGTGCTAATATTTTGTCTACAATAAATCAAGATCTTCACTTTACAATGAGGGTTTCTAAATTGATTGGAAACAAAATACAATACATATAATGACCACTTAAAAATATATCATCTAAGCACAAGAAAGAGATTAATCCAACATTATTTCATTACCAAGAACTTCACACTTTCACCCAAGTAAAATAAAAATTAGTTACTCATAAACAAGAAGAAAGGAAGAGAGAAGAAAAAGAAGATAACTTCAATTTAGAACAAAAAAAAAACTACAATAAGATAAACAAACAACACAATAGCATAATCTTAATCTCTAAGACCAAGATCCCTAAACAAGCAGCCAATGATGCCTTTTATAGAGGATTAAGGGTACAAAAATGACAAGGGGACTGATTAATGAGTGAGTGGATGAGTGGGTGAATGAGTAAAAAATATCAAATGACTTTTGATGAGTAGAAAATTATTGAGATTCTTTGTCTCTAAAATCATTTAGTGCTGAACTCACTGCATTTGTCATTTCCTCACCAAATGGTCTTCATGAAAGTTGTAGGCTTTTGTCTTAGCTTTCAAATTCTATTAGTTTCAGCTGAAAAGCATTCCTACAGATCAAGATATGGTCCAAACACTGCACACTGCCCAGGTCCAGCTACAACTCCTCTATTCTAACTTGTAAGCCTAATATGACCTCTAAGTAATCTGATCTGGGTCTTGTATTCTTCATGAAAGTTGTATATATGGGTCTTAACTTACAAATATCAAAATTTCAACCCAATTCAGTTCTTGCAGCCCGAGTTATGTTCTAATTACTGCACACTATTCAGGTTCTAATCACAAAATTCGTGTTCTGAATTCCAAGCCCAATTAGTTCCACTAAATATTTGACTTTGACCTAGAGCTCTCATGAAAGTTTTAGAGCTCTCTCTTATCTTTTCTATAAGGTAAAATACATAATTATTAGACATCTAGAACTCAAGATATGGCTAAGATATAGAAACAGTATAAGATGTAAATCATGCTGAAAAAATCAATTAAGTCCAATTTTAGTCCAAACTTACAAAACATAACCAAGCTCAATCAATGAAGTACATAGAGAGTGTAAATGACTAAAAATGAGAGTTTATTAATGTATAAAATATGTGATTATCAAATTTTCTCATACTTAACGTTTTGCACTCCTGGGCAAAACACATAAGATCAAAATTAGGGAATAAGAAAAAATAACACAAACTCAAAAGTTAAAAATTTTAAAAAACTCAATTTCTAATAATATTTAAGAATGAAGAGCAACCATTCATTTAAGGGATCAAAACTTTTATGAGATAATGTTTCTTCACATCTCAAACCAACAAGTAAGGAAATTTCAATTGAAAAACATGAGTCAAGAATGATAAATCTTCACAAGATTTACTCTCAATCCCTCAAGTATTTAAAAGGTAGGTATTTCACTCAATTCAACCCATGAAAATTGCACTACCATAAGCTTGCTTATCTTCTACTTCTCCACTACTCAAAACACATGCACACACAAATCATGAGGACTTTATTTAAGGTTGTAATAGGGTCAAGGTAAAGGAGGAGGTAATATGGATATGACATGTTAAATACCAAAAAGAATAAAAGAGCATGAGAGCTGAGTTCAATTAACAAGCATGAAAGTTTATCTCAACTCCACCTAATATAAATTCCCTTTACATATTCTTTTCCTTTCCTTTATTGCCTTATTGGCCCTTCTTTACACATTTGTTTTTTTTTAAGATAAATATAATATATACATTTAAACAATTTTTTTAAAACTATTCTACATATACACCCCCACACTTGTTCAAAAACTCATCCAATGACAAAACTAATGTTCTCTTATTCCCTAAGACTGGGTAAGAACATGGTTTTTCATTTAAGGCACATAATAAGTCTGAAACAAAGAATGGTCAAATAAGTTCAAAGGAGTTAAACAAGAGAAAGTAGGTCATTTCTAATGCCTTACGTTGGCTGGAATCAGAGAATTTCCAAGAAGCCGTAAGAGCGCTTGATATCATATTGAGATACTATGCTACTGAGCAAGGCTGTCTATTTGTGCGCCAATCATTCTTGATTATTTAGTTAAAGTAGCTATTTCAAAAAAATGTCTCAATCATATTTATGTATGCATGTGAAAATGTTGTTTAAAAAAGAATCAAAGCAAATTCTAGAGTAACAATTCCATGAGTGAAAATCACACAAGAAAGAAGAGAATGGTACAAATATTCAATCCATTCATTAACAGACTCAAAATCTCACAAGACATAATTCTATCATTCTCAGTCCACCAATTCAACATCCATAACTAAACATGTGATTTTTAAGAAAGAAGACATTTTACTTAATCATGATATGTTCCTTGAATTTGAATTACTACTTCCACATAACTAGTTATCTACCTAATTACTCCTTACTTTGCCACCAATTTTGATGCGTCTCAATAACAAATTTACCTCAAGGGCATAATTTACTCCTTACTCTGCCGTCCTTAATTAGTTTTGCTGTTAGTAAGTTACTGACAAACATATAAACACAACAAACATATTAATAAACACACTTCCTAATTTTTTTTATTTTTTTTCATTTTTTTAAAAATTTATTTTTTATACAACTATCTTTCCCCCAACTAGATCACAACATTGTCCTCAATGTCAAAACATAGATAGGTAAAGGATAAAAGATAGTACCTGTTGTTGTAATTACTGAAAAGAGAAACCTGACACAAATTTAAACAGAAAAAAAGTACAATAAATAAAACCAAAGCTTGTAATTATTTAAATAGTTAGAGTGTCTGATTTGGCTTGCTTTTCAAACTACTTCCCTCACTGCTTCCTTCTGATCAATCTATCTGAGCTGTTACTAGATCAGGTTCATAAACAAAAGCTTCTAATTTATCAATCAACTCATCAACAATGGAAGCAGAGATAAGGATTCGTTTTGCCGAATGTGTGATAAATTTCTATTCCACGGCATGGTCAACAAAAGATAACAAATTATCAAAGAAATTATTAACATTCAACAAACTTATGAGTTTATGGTGGATGTTCAGTTGGGCCCAAGAGATAATTTGAAAAATTTCTTCCAAAGTACCAAAACCACCTAGTAAGGCTATGAATGCACTATAGTTTTCAAGCATTACCTTCATTCGTCCATGCATAGATGATACTTGAAGTTCCAGCTTAATTATCTTTTTAGTGATGTTCTTTCGAGTTAAAGGTTCAGGAATGACACCTAAAACTTGACCACCTATTATATGTGCAGAAAGTGATACATCCCCCATTAACCCAATGCTACCTCCCCCATATGTTTCTTGCAGCAAGTGTTCTACCAACAATACTTGCTGTGTTTACAAACTCTAAACCCTTCCCATAACTTGTCCCATAAAATACACAGATACTGGTAAATCTACGAATCGAAGAAGAAGCTCCCTTTATTTCTACACTCACACTCCCTTTAAATAATTATGAGTTAGAGGAAAGTGAAGAAAATAAAGTGTTTAAATAGGGAAGAGAATGGAAAAAGTAATGATAGCACCTATATGGGTAGGTTGGCTGCTGTAAGAAAAGTTTGAAATTAAGAAACACAATTTTTTTATTTTATTTTATTTTATTTTTAGACTTCTAGAAAATCATTAGGGTAAAGAAGTCTAGAAACTCCTAAAGGACCCTGCCTAAAGGATCGTCTGTTCAAAATCAAAATACAACAAAATCATACAAAGATAAAATAATAATAACAAATGATGACATACCTTTATCTATAGTATTCATGGCGTATCTTTATACTGCGCATCATGAATGCAGTAGCCTTCACAATCTTACCACCCCTTGAAAGAGACATCGAATTCCCTTAAGAAATTTCAGACTTAAGGCACTCTTTCCGCTTGTGGGATATCTCAGCCTATGCATCGTCCCTCTAGTTAAAGAGAGAAAATCTAAATACGACGACCAATGACCACAGCCAGTGGAGCTATGCTCAGGAACCTAATAAATCAATACCAGGAATTGAGCTCAGAGGCATTGTCACGCGAGAATGCAAACACGAGACACTTCTATCTGTCCCATCAGTAAGTAGAGCCTACGGTTAAAACTTGGGAATGCTTGCGCGGTTCTCTATAGAGTATGGCACATGAACTTTATTTACGGACCGGCGTGCGAAGGTCCACCCGAGTCAATGACGAGATGGGCATCTACCCAAGGCTCCTAATCTAATTAAAGACCAAGTACAACTGAAGTTTCACCCCTTTTTTTTTTTTTTTTTTTTTTTTTTTCTTCTTTTTTTCTTTTCTTTTTTTTTTTTCCCTTTTTTTTTTTTTGTTTCCTTTTTTAGGAGATGTACAAGATAATATATACATGTTATTGTGATTATGGCTCATATCTTCCTTTGATTTTACGTCCAGTAACGGCTTAAACGCCTTCTATGAGTCGAGGATGAGCTTCCTATCCAATTTTTTTATAAATTGGCAAACAGGGTCTTTTTGAGTCAGATTCCCAACTGTAACGCTTTTGCTCGTCCCTGAAGAGATTCCACAAACTAAGAAGTTCACGATGCACAACTCTACAAGAATGCGTCTTAAGAGTCAATAAGATATCATCTAATGACTCCTTACTCAGCCTATTCTTAATAAAGTATATTTTACCTTCTCGATTTGCAGAAACCATTCCAAAAGTACAACATCATGTGTTGCAATTTCATCACGCACATTTATAACAAACTTGCATTCTTTTCGCTCTTCTTTTTTTAGGATACAAACTTTTACCGAGACTCGGCATGTATGAGACAAATGAATTTGAAGATTCACTAGCTAAACGTACCTTTGCTTTGATTATCCAGTGTATATCTTCTGGGATGCCCTTGTACATTAACAATCTCAGGCTTTCACACTTAGTTTTGTAGATTTTTGTTAGAGCATTTTTAGGGAGAGAAGGATAATGTTTTCTTAAATTCGAGAGAATGGAATCCATTTTAAAAGGTGAAGGAATCAGTTATTATAGAAAACTGAAAAATAAACTAACTTGAGAGTTACAGAGTACCTTATCTGCCACTTAACCGGAAACACAAAGAACTCAACAACTTGATTTTTCAAAAATGGTTTGAGTCTTTATCCATTGACCTCAAATACACTATCATTTCTAGGATTTTCAATGTCTATGGCCCCATAAGAATACACATGTTTGACAATAAAAGGACCATGCCACCTAAATCTTAATTTTTCAATGAATAGGTGAAGACAAGAATTATAAAGCAGAATTTTTTGACCAATTTCTAAAGTTTTTCTTAAAATTGATTTGTCATGAAAAGCTTTTGCTCTAACTTTATAAATTTGTGTTTTCATATGCATCATTTCTCAATTTCTCAATAATCAAAAATTTCAATGACAATGATAGGGTTCAGAGGCATCCCGTTTCTCTTAGAAATAGAACCTTATTTTTGACAGTTTTCATAACTTTTTTCAAAATGCATAACTGTCTTTAAATAAAGTGAGCCAATAAAATTCACACTACAAGATTTTTGTAGCTGTTTTCTTTGAAGAAAAGTAACCTCCACATACTTCTGAGTGACAAAATTTAATGACATTACCTACCTCACTGTTGGGCACACATCTCTGAATGATTTGATCAGGATAATTAAGGCAAGATCTTTCATGTTGTAAGAAAATTGATTATATTAGCAAACCAAGGCTTGGAATTGATAGAAAATAAAAATTCATCAGGAAAAGAATCATTAATAGGTGTGATATCAAAAGGTGAGCCTATTGTAAGTATGGACAATTGATATGCAACAACATTTTTGGCTTCTTTCTTATCTTTTATTGTGATGTTGAATTCTTGAAGCAACAAAATCTATCGTATCAACCTAGATTTGCAAAAACTTGTTGAGAAAATCGACAAGTGTACCAAATTGTCAAAGTAATAAAGTTAACGATTAAGAGGGAAAAACACATTAAAATGCACAAAATTAAGAGGGAAAAGAGAGAACAAAGCACATGAATGCAAAACACATTAAGGATGTAAACACATGAAATTAAAACACTAGGGATCTGACTTCACTTGATTCAACAATCTATCATAGACAATAGAGTAGCTTTGGGACTTTTATTCTAATTAATTTCTAATCATTTAATTGATAGGGAGAATCCAATAATTAATTAAAACTCAATTCCTTGGTCTAAACATTAACTCTTAAAGGCATGACCTTTACTCTTTGGATTCTCATAGAAAATACCAAAATTCTCCCACACAACCTATAACCTCCATTCCTAGATGATTATAAATCATGACACTTATTATTTATTGTTTAAGTTGTATGCAAATCTTCCAATTCTACACACATCTCACTAGATCAATTTATGAGTGGTCAACTCATAAAAGCATTAAGAACCATAATAAGCACTCAAATTGAATAAAAAAAATTAATTAAAATTCTAATCTTAATACATGTTGATTGAATCAAGTTACATCTTCATCCTAGAATCACACGAATTTAACTACACATGACAAAAGAGAAGAAGAAATAGGAAGAATAAAATAAAAATATATACAGAGCTCAACCTTCCATAAAAAAGAAATATTAACAAGTAGGTGGTAAACCTGTCATTAAATATTAACAAGGATGTAGTATAAACTAGTCACCAAATAAATATTAATAAGGGTGTGGTATAAATCAACCACCAAATAAATATTAAAAAGGGTGTGGTATAAATAAACCATCAAATAAATATTAATAAGGGTGTGGTATAAACTAACCATTGATGCGTGAAATTCGCAAGTGTACGGTTTTGTTGTCAAGTAATAAAAAGATCGAATCCACAGGGACTATGTCTATGAATACCAATTAATTAATTAATTCAATTAAATTAAACAAAGGGAATAAAATTGTTGATTGATAAGAATGTAGTAACCAAGCAATTAAGTAAATAATTATTAAAGTGCAAAATTAAGAACAAAAACAACAATTTATCAAGAAAGATATCCAGATTCAAGAAAGCTTCCAAGATTGGGGTACCACATGATAAAGATAAATCCTAATTGAAACCCTTTTATTAAATCTGAAATTCAATTGAAGGTAATTACCCTAAATTAGTTAATGTTCTTTCTCAAGATACAAGATTAGTGCCCAATTAAACCAATTCCTACTCTCGTGGTAATTGAATTTAAATTGAACTCATTACGCATTGAATCCTCGAAAGGCTAAAACTACTCTCGTGATTTAGACCTTAAGTTCAATTCTTATAGTTCCAACACTTAGGTTCATCTCTCAAGTTAATGCCTATGAGATGCAAATAAGTGGCCAAAAAATTCACATGAATAAAAGCAATAAGGATTGAATCAAAGAACAATCAAGATCAATAAAAGGGAAAACAACGTCAATTAATCATTATCAATGTATCAAAGGGCATTGCCCAATCCTAGAAATAAAAGAAACTACTCAGACATAGAGAAGAAGAAATCAGAAATCAAACTTAAAAACATCCCAAACCCGTAACAATGGAAGAAAAAAGGGAGAAAGATGAAGATCAAGAGCCAAAGCCTCCAATGTGCCTCCTCCAAAACCAAATTAGAACCCCCTCAATGTATTCAGAACATCTATTTATAGCTTAGGGTTTTAATTGGCTAAAAAGCCCCCAAAGAAATAAAAATAAAAACTAAAATTAGTGCAATCATTCCACACCAGGTAGTGGATGTCTTAGCCATTAAGCCAAGTTTCGATCATTTGAGTTCCACGGCCGTGTATGGTTCCACGGCTAGGCCGTGGAACTTTCTGGAATTCTCTTTTCCTTCTTTAAGTTGTCCCTCGATCCATGACCGTGGTTTGATCCACGGGCAGGCCGTGGATCCCTCTAGAATGACCTTTTTGCACCTTTATTGCTATCCATTAAGCTCCAGCTTCAAACATGCAAGCTTTCCATCCATTCCAAGGCCAATTTAGCACCAATCCTGCACAGGAATACCAAAAACATCGCAGTTATCCGAACTAAGGGAAAAACTAACTAAAAAGGGAAACTAAAATGCCTAAAATGCTCAAGAATGCATGTAAAACAAGAATAAAACATGATGTTGTTTCACACACATCAACCATCAAATAAGTTAATAAGTTGATAAACTAAAAAGTTAGTAAGCAGGTAAAGTAAAAAATTAGATGGCTGATAAAGTAAAAAGTTAGATAGTTAGTAAGAGAGTTAGATAATTAGTAAGTTAGTAAGCAAGAAAATTAAAAAGTTAGTAGGTTAGTAAGTTAGAAAGTTAGAAATAAAATACAGAAAGTAAAATATAAAAATAAAGTGCAGAAAGTAAATTTAAAATATGAAAATCGAGAGAATCAACAAGCCGATTTTTTGCTTCAATGAGAGAGAAGAGAAGAAGAAAGATTATTTTATTGATGATTAAAGATTAAAGAGGGATAAGGGAGAGTTTTCCCCACTAAGTTAGTACCTTAGTAAGTACAAAGAAAAAAAATTTAAAACAGTAGAAAAAATATATATATACAAGCCCAATATGACCTCTAAGCAATCCGATCTGGGTCTTGTGTTCTTCATGAAAGTTGTAGATATGAGTCTTAATTGTAGATGTCAAAATTTCAGCTGAATTCAGTTCTTACAGCTCGAGTTATGCTCTGATTACTACACACTATTCAGGTTCTAATCATAAAACTCGTGTTCTAAATTTCAAGCCCAATTAATTCCACTAGATGTCCGACTTTGACCTGGAGCTCTTCATAAAAGTTGTAGAGTTTTCTCTTATCTTTCCTACAAGGTAAAATACATAATTATTAAAAAATCTAGAACTCAAGATATAACCAAAATATAGAAACAGTGTAAGACGTAAATCATGCTTAAAAAATCAATTAAGTTTAATTTGAGTCCAAACTTACAAAACATAACCAAACTCAATCAATTAAGTACATGGAGAGTGTAAATGACTAAAAATGAGGATTTATTAATGTATAAAATATGTGATCATCAGAAACTCAGGTGTTATTGCTCCAAAGCAGGTCAACTATATTGAAAATCCATTGAGACCACAAGGTTATCGTTATTCTAATGGTCAACCCGAGCAAAAGTCTTCTCTTGAGAGTATACTTGAAAAGTTTATACACCAGACCTTTAATTTTGTGTAGCAGACTTCCACTTTTATGGAGGAAACAAGGGCTAATTTTTAGGATCAAGGAGCAGTCATCCGAAGTCTAGAAAATCAAGCAGGACAAATATCTAGATAGCTCATAGAGAGACCTCAAGGTAGCCTACCTGGAGACATTGTGGTAAATCCAAAAGAGCATTGTAATGCAATCACACTAAGAAGTGATAAAACTTTGGAAGCACCTATGAAAGAAATGTCTAATTCCTTCAGAAAAGAGAAAACTCAAAATGATGTTCTTATTAAGGATGTTTCAATTGAAGATGCACCTAAAGCAGAAATCTCTACTGAAATTAAAGTGAAGGGAAAAAGAAGAAAGAAGAAAGATTTAGTTTTGAATAAACCTTTTGACCCTTCACTATATGCTAGGCTTCCATTTCCTCAAAGGTTAAAGAAAGACACTCAAGAGAAGCAAGAAAGATAATTCTCAAAGTTCCTAGATGTTTTTAAGAAGTTACAAATAAACATTCCTTTTGCTAAGGTGCTTGAGTTGATGCCCTCATATCCCAAGTTCATGATTGACTTGCTCTCGAAGAAGAGGAAACTCAGGGAAGATGAGACTGTAGCACTTACTGAAGAATGCAATGCTATTATTCAGAGGAAGCTACCACCTAAATTGAAAGATCTAGGTAGTTTCACCATTCCTTATACTATTGGAAAGCTGAATATTGGGAAAGCTTTATGTGATCTTGGGGCAAGTATCAATCTGATGCCGAAATCTATGAAGCACAAGTTGGGAATTGAGAAAGTGAAATCAACAATGATCTCCTTTCAACTAGCAGATCGATCTACCAAGCACCCTTACGGTATAGTTGAAGATGTATTAGTTAAGGTAGATAAATTCATTTTTTTAGTTGATTTTGTGGTACTGGATAAGGTAGATAAATTCATTTTTGGCAACATCAGGAGCTTTGATTGATGTACCTAGGGGTGAGCTCATTTTGAGGGTGGATAGAGATCAAGTGACTATCAATGTCTTTGATAAGTCTTCACCAATATCAGATCTTTATGCTCCCATTAATTACATTAAAGATAATTCTCGAAAGAAGTTGTCTAGTAAGAGCTCCCCACCATTGATTAATGTTGACTCTCCTATTTTCAAGACTGATGAAACAGAGAAAGGTCCTCTTATCTCTCATAATTCATTACAAAAAGGGTCGAAATCTTTTGATAAATTGAAACATGATCTGTTATCTTTTGATAAATTGAGACCTCCATGGCCAGATGGAATCTCACATGCTAAGGTATATTCAAAACAATTAGGTTCAAGTCAAGTTCAAAGTGCATTGAGAGGCATTTTAAAGGTTGTTGGCCAAAGATGGATGCATTGTTCTAAAAAAGGAAAGAAGACATCTCATTTCTCTTGCTTTAAGCCACCATGAATAAAAGGTAATGTTGAGCTAATGACATTAAACAAGCACATTTTGGGAGGCAACTTAAATTTTCTTTCTTTTTCTTTTATTTTGAAAATTGTTATTTGTTTATTTTTCTTTAGTTAGTTATTTGTTTTTGCTATTATTTTTTTATTTCTTTATTTTATTAACTAACATTTTTCTATTTTTGTTTTGTAATTAGCTAATGTTAAGTTGGCTTAGGTGCCTCCCTGAGTTCGAAACCTTTGTAGGGAGATGTATATAGCTGTAGGCCACCAAAAAGAGTTTTTTTTCCTTTTCTTTAATATTTTATTTTAACATTTATTTTTATTTATTTTATTTTGTTATGATCACTCTATTGTGTTTTGAGTCATTAACTGTGCATACCAGTGTGTTGAATTGAATACCCAATGATTGCATAAAATGTGGATTGATCTAATTTCTTTGGATAACATATGAGAATCTATGAGTTGCATTTATCTCTATTGTTTCAATTGTGTATGGATGTTCTTCTCATCTTTATGTTTGATAGACCTTGGATTATGCATGCATGTCAGGCTTAGAGAAAGTTTATAAGATTTCTTTTGTGTAGATAGTTTGCATCTAGAAGTTGTTAGATTTTCTCTTGAGGCAAAATCTTAGGCAGTGCATGATTAAGGAAATGATAATGGCCTTTTTTGGACCGTTTGAGTCTTTCAAGCTAACTTGTAAACACAGTATGTCCCTAGGTCCCATTTGTAGCCTTATGTGTATTTGGCCTTTATTTCTTTTCTTTACTTACATTTACCTTCCCATACCCATAAAAAAACACAAAGAAAAAAAATCTCTCTTAGACACCTTTTGTTGAGTAAATATCTTGTATTATTTTATTATTCAAGCCTTCGTTACTTTTGTGCATGAAGTATTTTAGGAGCTAAAAAAAATTCAAAAAAAGAGAAAGTTCACCCAAAGTATTGCAAAGAAATAAGTTTAGGGGTAGGATTGTTTAAAAAAATAAGGAAAAAAATAAAATGTTGTTTCTTATACTCCATTTTGCACTTGTTCTACATTCTGTGGCTTGAATTTTGAATTTTGCATAATTATGTATCTCAACTTTTGTTTTCATTATCCTACCATTTCTTTCTTAACCCTCACCCTTGGCTTTACATTACAAGCTTTAAAAGACCCATTTGATCCTTGGTTATGAGCTATTTACATTAGTGGAGAGAGAGATGAAAAATAACCCTATAGATGCGGGTCTGATATGCATTTACATTTTTATAAACCCATCTGAATTTATACTTTATGAGTAGGTTTAGTCTTTCATTCATGTTTTTAGGAAGTCATTTATGTATGAGAGTTGCATGTGAGAGTAGTGTGATAATTGGAGTATACATGCATAGCACTTTGAAATTAAATAGTGAAGCAGTTTCTGAGGATATGAATGATTTTCAATAACCGATATTGCTATATTTGAGTCTATGTGTTTTGAGTTTTTATTTGTGTAGTATTTTGTTTTGTTTTGTTTTTCTTTTTCTTTTGCTTGAGGATAAGCAAAACTTTAAGTTTGGGAGTGATGAACTGTTAAAAATTCATATTTTTTTGGTTTAACATCTTGGGTTTTCATCCTCTTTTAATTTCTTTGATTGAGTTTTGTTCTCAATTTTTATTATGTTTTACTATTTTAAATTGTGTTTTTATTATGTGTTTTATGTGTTTTTATAGTTAATTGCATATGAAAAAGACTGGACATTTGAACAAGTAAGAAAAAGAGAAGACAAAGTATTCAGAAACCCATTGCTCAAGCGTTGGGTGCCCAACGCCTGAGCGCGCGTTGTGCGTAGAAGAATTTCTCTTTAGTGTCCCAACACTTAAGCACTGGGAATGGAGCATTGAATGCATAAATAGCAGTGTTAATTTCATTATAAGAAAGAAAGTTACGCTAAATTGAACACATAGTTGGATAGAACGCAAGAGCTGTCAAGAAGCACAAACCCTAACATGGTGTGGGCACAATTAGGCTTAAAGATTAGGAATTTTCTTCAACCTTTCCACCTTTCTACAATGGAGTTTGTTATTTTTTTTCTTTATGTTCTTCTTTCTCCATGTATAACTAAATCTCTTTTGTTAGGGTGATGGTGGATCTTGTTCTTGGATTATGTAAATTTTATTATGGGTTTCATCTATGTTTTTATTTCATGATTTACGTGTTTATCTCTATTCTTAATGCTTTTCTAAACTTGATCAATTTGAGAATGATCTTTTGGGTTGATGTATGATTTGAAAAAATTTGTATGAACCTAGAACTTATGATAAACACCATAATTCCTACAATCACTAGGAATAGATGTTGTAGGTTATGTGATCTTTCTTGTAATTCTCTCGTTTATGATAATGATGTTACCAAATGGCCTTAATCCTTAAGAGGGTGGTGAATTGAGTATATAAAATATTTTCGTAAATCTTTCACAAAACACTTGATTATTAATTTTCATTAAACCTATTGATTGATTGAAGTGAATAGATAGATGAGATTGATCACTTCATTCACAAATAAATAAGCCAAGATAGAAAATATTCAAGCAAGCATATAAGATTAAAGCACAAATGTAAAAAGATAAGTTTAGAAGATCAGACACAATATTTATCCTGGTTCAATCACTAATCTACTTGTGGCCTACGTCCAGTCCTCAAGTAATCACCTGAGATTTTCACTATATCTTCAAGCTTCAACAGGTGCTTGCTACCTTTACACAATAGAGCACTCACTATACCTTGGGATACCTCACCCTTTGTGCTTGAGCCTCAACTTCAAGGGATACCTCATCCTTTACAACCTTGAAGGATACCTCACCCTCTTTACCAACAACGGATACCTTACCTTTTACAATTTGGAGGGATGCCTCACCCTCTTTACAAAGAATTGAAGTGTATACAAGATAAAACTCTCACAAGAGTAGTTGATACAAATTGAAGTCCTAGAATGCTCTTCAAGAATATCTCAAGTGATTTGCAAAAACAGAGCAATAAGGGTTTAAAAGATTGATTCTCGGATTAGAGTGATCGAAATATATTTCAAGTTGTTGGTTAGCCAATAATGATGACCCCAAGACATGTATTTAAACTGTTTTTGATCAAAGGAGCTGTTGGGTGTATTAATGGGCAGCATTAAATGCTGATAAAATAGCCATTGACCAATGTTAGGTATGTTGTAATTGATTACACACTCTATGTAATCGATGACATGGATGTTTAAACGTGTTCTTAGCTTTCTGAGTAGGATGTAATCGATTACTGTTGGGAATTGCAGATCAAAATATCTCGCAGCGGAATAATAGGATTCCCACTCAGGATCCATGCGAAAAGTCCATAATCCGAGTTTTTAAAATTTACCTCTTGAAGCGTGAAAACCACAAGCGAGGTGAATCACCAACACAGTAATAGCGACGATGTTTCTGCGGTATCCACACGAACAGACTTGCAAAAGGAGTCACGCCTCTGTTTCGCGGTGCTAGCTGCGAATAGAAGAGAAGAACCTTTCACTGTTTCTCACTCACTTTCTTAGGTGCGGCTAGGGTTGTGATGTAACGTCTATAACAGCCCCTTTAACAGTACTATTTATAATAGTGGCTGCCTTAAGTGAGTGTGAGCAGTAGCAAGGTAAGTTATGCAACTCTAAAACCCATCTCATGAGTTAGGCCCACAATTGAATCCGAGTCCAACTTGGATCCTTATTGCTCCAATTTAGTCTGTTCTAAGTGTGCGACCTGCAGGTTCTCATGACGTTGGTAGTAATATTAAAATCTCATTTTAATATTACAAACAAGATGTGCGGTATCTAGCAACACATCACTTTGCTACCCAAGTAATGAGAATGTCGGTGATTTGACATAACCTATCCGTGATCAATGTTTCCGTGTCGTTTAGTCCCTTTGTCAAGATATCTAGATTGAACACAAGGCATGGAATGCGTCACCCTTGTATAGTCCAATCATTCGTTTCCGATACTCGAGTAGACTTTGTAACAACAAATGAGATCAATATCTCATATTGACTCATTTGAGCATGGCCATGCATTTCAGCAGCCTCACTCAATCGGGGGGCCCGAAGATATCGCTCTGTTATGTAGGAGTGACAAATTCCATCTAGGTCACTCACATCCCTCTCGCATGATTTGCGGTATGTCCAATAACTAACTTTATAATCACCTTGTTACAGATGACGTTTGATGGCATTAAAACACACAACTCCTCATGTAGGAATCGTAGTGATTTCAGTCAAAGGACCACAAACACCATTATCACTATGAGAATCGCTTATGACACTCACGTAACGATCCATGTAGCGTTCTCATGGTGGGTCATCCCAAGACATCATTACTCTAATATGTACCAATGTGAAGACTTGATATCTCATATCCATGACCCGTGAGATGCGGTCATCAGTCTCTACACATACTAGTCTCAATGTATTATTGTTGTCCTAATTAACAATAATACTTGACTAGGGACATTTAAGAATAGTGTTGTAACCAAAAGGATCTCACGATCAAGTCATCCACTTGATGTCCTATGGCATCAAACTTACTATTCTAAGGACTTTATTATGTTTATCAAAAAAGAACACAATAATTGAAATGCCTCATATATAAAATAGTTAATAGAATATATGCAAATACAGAAAATGTATTAGCCTCTAGGGCATACACCAATAATCTCCCACTTGCACTAGAGCCAATCGGCATATATCTAATGCCTAAAGACCTAGTGTGACCTCATGCTTCACAATGCAAGAGGCTTCGTCGGTGGATCAAGCAATGTTATCATCTGTTGGTACTCGCATATCTTCACATCTCCTCTATCGATGATCTCTCGAATGAGATGGAAGCGCCTAAGTATATGTTTGGATCACTTGGTGAGATCTAGGCTCCTTAGCTTGTGCAATGGCTCCATTGTTATCACAATAGAGGTCCACTGGGTCCACAATGCTAGGAATAGTGCCAAGTTCAAGAATGAACTTCCCGATCCAAACGGCCTCCTTTCTTTGCATTGGAGGCAAAGAATATACTCACCTCGTGGTAGAATCGGCGATCGTCTCCTCGCTTTGAACTCTTCCACTTTCACACCCCACCATTTATGCAAAAAACATAACCTCGATTGCGATCCGAGTCGTCCTTATCGGTCTAGAAGCTAGCATCGTGTAACCTTTACAACTAGCTCTTCCTCACCTCCATATACCAAGAACGAATCCTTAGTCCTTCTTAAGTACTTAAGGATGTTCTTGATAAGCATCCAGTGACTTTCATCGGGATCGATGGTACCTACTCGTCATGCTCAAAGCATACGAGATGTCCGGTCGAGTACATAACATGGCATACATGATAGATCCAATTGCAGATGCATATGAAATCTTGCTCATGCGATCCCTCTCATCCTGAGTGGAAGGGGATTGAGCCTTAGATAAGCTTACACCATGTGACATAGGCAAGAGTCCTTTCTTGGATTCATGCATGTTAAATCGTCTTAACACTTTGTCTATGTATGTACTCGACTTAGGCCAAGCTAGCTCAAGATCTATCTCTATAGATCCTGATACCTAATACATAGGTGGCTTCGCCCAAGTCCTTCATAGAGAAGCAATTCCCTAACCAAGTCTTTACGGACTGTAGGGTAGGGATGTCATTTCCAATAAGTAGTATGTCATCTACATACAATACTAGAAAGACAACTGTGCTCCCACTAACCTTCTTGTAGACACAAGATTCTTCTTCATTCTTGATGAAACCAAACTATTTGATTGTATCATCAAAACGAAGATTCCAGCTTCTGGAAGCTTGCTTCAATCCATAAATAGATCGTTGCAATTTGCATACCTTTCTAGCATCCCGTGGAGTGGCAAAACCCTCGTGTTGTGTCATGTACACATCTTCGAGAAGATTTCCATTAAGGAAAGCAGTTTTGACATCCATTTGCCGATTTCATAATCATGGTATGCTGCAACAGCAAGCAAGATCCGAACGGATTTAAGCATCGCAACTGGGGAAAAGTTTCATCATAGTCTACACCATAAATTTGTTTGAAACCTTTAGCCACCAATCGCGCCTTTAAAGGTATGCACATTACCATCCATGTCGCTTTTCTTCTTGAAAACCCACTTGCACCCAATGGGTTTTACCCTTCAGTGGGTCAACCAAGGTCCATACCTGGTTGGCATACATGGAATCCATTTCGATCTCATGGCCTCAAGCCATTTCTCGGTCTCGGGCCAATAATGGCTTCCTGGTAAGTCACACGCTCATCTTGATCCATGAGCAATACGTCACCTTGTTGGGTCATGAGAAATCCATATCTCTCTCGGTTGATGACGTATCCCGTTAGACCGACGCAGTCTTGTGCTACTAGAGCAGTTCTTTGTTCCACAACATTTTGTGGAGGCTTTCTATTTCCACCATTGGTTCATTGTCGCTTTGTGAAACTTGAACTTCTTCAAGTTCTACTTTTCTCCCACTCGGTTCCTTTGGAGATAAACTCCTTTCTAGAAACACAAACCGTCCGTGCGACAAACACTTTGCCCTCGGTAGGATTATAGAAAAAGTATCCCTTGGTTTCCTTTGGATACCCCACAAAGAAGCATTTATCCGATTTAGGTCCAAGCTTATCGAAACTTGACGTTTTACGTAAGCTTCGCAGCCCCAAATCTTCAAGAAAGACATACTTGGGCCGTCTCCCACCCATATCTCATGTGGTGTCCGTTGAACCGTCTTAGATGGAACACGGTTAAGTGTGAAAGCTGCTGTTATGCAGAGCATGTCCCCGTATGAGCCTGGAAGGTCTGCATGACTCATCATGGATCGGACCATGTCTAACAAAGTCCGGTTCCTCCTTTCAGAAACACCATTCCATTGTGGTGTTCCAGGAGGAGTGAGTTGAGATATTATCCCACACTCTTTCAGATGATCATCAAACTGTTGGCTTAAGTATTCTTCTCCTCGATCTGATCGAAGGATTTTAATACTTTTGCCAAGTTGGTTTTGTACTTCATTCTTGAACTCTTTGAACTTTTCAAAGGATTCTGATTTGTGCTTCATAAGATATACAAATCCATATCTACTGAAATCATCAGTAAATGTAATGAAGTATTGAAAACCACCTCTAGCGACTGTGTTTAGTGGCCCACATACATCACTATGTATAAGGCCTAAAAGATCACTAGCCCTTTCACCTTGTCCAAAGGAATGGGGCCTTTGTCATCTTCCCTAATAAACAAGATTCACATATCTCATATGATTCGAAATCAAATGAGTCCAAGAATCCATCTTTATGGAGTTTGGAGATGCGTTTCTCATTTATGTGGCCCAAACGACAATGCTAGAGAAAAGTTGGGTTCAGATCGTTTGATTTAAACCTCTTTGTATTTATGTTATAAATGGGCGTTTCGAGATCAAGTACATAAAGTCCATTACTCAATTGTGCACTACCATAAAAAATATCATTCATATAAATAGAACAACACTTGTCCTTTATTATAAAAGAAAAACCTTTCTTGTCCAAACAAGAAACAGAAATGATATTCCTACTAATAGCAGGCACAAAATAGCAGCTTCTCTAACTCTATTACAAGCCCAGTGGGCGAGAGATAATAAATAAGTCCCTACAGCTAATGCAAAGCAACTTTTGCTCCATTTCCAACTCGTAGGTCGACTTCGCCCTTCGTCAATGGTCTCATCGCTTTTTAGATCCTGCACATTTGCACAAATGTGAGATCCACATCCAAGATCTAATACCCATGATGCGAAGTAGATAAATTGACTTCAATAACAAAATACCAAGTGAAAGTCTCACTTCCTTCTTCTTTGAGCTCCTCCAGAACTTGGCACGCTTCCTCTTCCAATGTCCCATTCGACCGCAATGGAAGCATGTACCTTCCTTAGCCACTCCACCCACTTTTTTCAAGCTAGAAGTGCTAGGCTTGGACTTGTCCTTGCCCTTGCCCTTCCAGTTGTCCTTGGGCTTTTTCTCGCTATTTCTTGCCCTTATTCTTTTGGACCATCATTATGGCCTTCCCTTTACCTTTGTTGATGTTCGCTCGGCCAGCTTCTCAACATGCCTAGCAAATACTGGTAGTGATTTGTCAATCTCATTCATGTTGTAGTTCATGACAAATTGACTAAAACTTTCCCAAGAACGATTGCAGGACTAAGTCGATGGCCAACTCTTGGCCCAAAGGAAAACCCGGTTCTCTAGGTTTTCAATGTACCCAATCATCTTAAGTACATGAGCACCAACAGGGCTTCCTTCTACTTACCTTTGCACCGAAACAAGTGCTTTAGAGACCTCGAATCTCTCATGCCTGGCCTCTCTTGATAGAGCTTCTTAAGGTGTACGATCATATAGTATGCATCCATGTTCTCATGTTGCTTTTGGAGCTCAGAGTTCATGGTGGCCAGCATTAGACATCCAATGTCCAAGGCATCATCTTGATGCTTCTTATAAACATCTCTTTCAGTTCTAGGGGCATTAGCAAGCAGGTGGCTCAGAATAGTCGTTCCAAAACATACACTTTTTCTCTTGCTTGAGGACAATCCTCAAATTCCCGTACTACCTAGAAAATTTGTTCCAGATAACTTGTCCTTCTCAATGACGGATCGCAATGATAAAGTACCCGATGTGTTTGTTGCCATGGTTATCTATTAACAGAAACATGCAAAAATATAAGTATCATGCCATAAACATATTTAATGAGGTCTTTTAATTAAATATGCCTCCCACTATTTTATTCAAGTCAATGACCTTCAGCATTGACTCGGAAAATCCCATCGAAAGATTTCCTAGTGGGCCAAGATCCATATTTTACCTAGCTTTGAGTCACTTTTGATCGCCCAAAAATTCAGCTTATTTAGGTAGGAAACTCTTTCCAATTACATCACATGCAACTCTTGGATAGTTGGGTGAATAACACTTATTCTAATCCATCTAATGGACTAAAGCCCAACTTCATGCCTCTAAGCCTTCAATCCTATTGAAATGGCCTAGTTAAGTCGACCAATGGTTGGCATTTGGATATTACTCTTATCCCATCGCATCTTACTAATATAGATAAAGGCACCCTGCTTTGGCAGACCTACACTTAATCGATATTAGTCTTGATGAGTGCCACGCATTGGAAGGCATCACATAATGACTTAATATTTTCTTTGAGGGAATTTTATTATTAGATCTCACCATTTATTAAACTTGTTTAACATACCATAAACATCATCCATGCATCTCATACATATAAAGCATATAATAAATGTGACATGGTTATGGCCTCTAAGAAATTAGCTTTAAAAAGCTAGCTTCACCAAGCGTCTCCCACCAACGTCCTCACTTGATGCCATCTCATTGTCTCCACATGATGATTACATTATAGAAACCTCTTTTACATTCGAGGGGAGTTAGATGAGAAGAGAATGTACAATCAGAATGTAGAGAGAAAGGCACGACACGCGCAGTCGTATTTAAAAAACCAAAATAGCATAAAATAAAGACTAAGGCCATAACCATGCACCATGCATCTCTAAGAATACATAAACACAAAGAAATAACACATTATTATTTTGTGAATTATAAAACAAAGATTTGAATATCGCGCTTTCAATATCACACACCACGCAACGGGGTTCGGGCAACCGACGGGGGTAACTCACGACACATTCTCGCCTCCATGACGGCTAGGGCAACAACATTTGAACCCTAAGGCCCACAAACACATGAACGCTTCATGTGCCGCAGGGGTAACTCACACCGCCATCACCTATCCAGAAACAGGGTTTCCAGAACGTGAAGACATGAACACTTCATGTCACGAGGAAGCTTCATAGCCGTCGCAAAAACGTAAACAAGGTTTCCAAAACCTTGTGTCGCGCTGCTGTGTATATCGCATTCATAATCGTTTTTCGCAGAATCATACATATCACATATACAGATATCAGAAAAACGCAAAAACAGAAAGCATTCAAAACCGTTTTCACAGAATTATATGAACATCTTCATGGTTTCAAAAACATCAACATGTTTCGTAAACAACAAATAAAACAGAACACGGTTTCATACAAAGATTATTTCGATTTCGAAATAACATATAAAGATCATATCTTTTATGAAAGGAAAGCAACGAATCATGTTATCGCATATAACAAGAAAAGCGTAAAAAGCTGAATCATAGTTTCGCAAGTGGCTCGATACCACTGTTGGGAATTGCGGATCAAAATATCTCGCAATGGAATAATAGGATTCCCACTCGGATCCATGCGAAAAGTCCATAATCCGAGTTTTTAAAATTTACCTCTTGAAGCGTGAAAACCACAAGCGAGGTGAATCACCAACACCGTAATAGCGACGATGTTTCTGCGGTATCCACACGAATGTACTTGCAAAAGGAGTCACGCCTGCTTTCGCGGTGCTAGCGCGAATAGAAGAGAAGAACCTTTCACCGTTTCTCACTCACTTTCTTAGGTGCGGCTAGGGTTGTGATGTAACGTCTATAATGTACCCCTTTAACAAGTACTATTTATAATAGTGGCTGCCTTAAGTGAGTGTGAGCGAGTAGCAAGGTAAGTCAGTGCAACCCTAAAACCCATCTGTCATGAGTTAGGCCCACAATTGAATCCGAGTCCAACTTGGATCCTTATTGCTCCAATTTAGTCTGTTCTAAGTGTGCGACCTGCAGTTCTCATGACGTTGGTAGTAATATTAAAATCTCATTTTAATATTACAAACAAGAGCGGTATCTAGCAACACATCACCGCTACCCAAGTAATGAGAATGTCGGTGATTTGACATAACCTATCCGTGATCAATGTTTCCGTGTCGTTTAGTCCCTTTGTCAAGATATCTAGATTGAACACAAGGCATGGAATGCGTCACCCTTGTATAGTCCAATCATTCGTTTCCGATACTCGAGTAGACTTTGTAACAACAAATGAGATCAATATCTCATATTGACTCATTTGAGCATGGCCATGCATTTCGCAAGTCTCACTCAATCGTGGGGCCCGAAGATATTGCTCTGTTATGTAGGAGTGACAAATTCCATCTAGGTCACTCACATCCCTCTGCATGATTTGCGGTATGTCCAATAACCAACTTTATAATCACCTTGTTACGGATGACGTTTGATGGCATTAAAACACACAACTCCTCATGTAGGAATCGTAGTGATTTCAGTCAAAGGACCACAAACACCATTATCACTATGAGAATCGCTTATGACACTCACGTAACGATCCATGTAGCGTTCTCATGGTGGGTCACCCAAGACATCATTACTCTAATATGTACCAATGTGAAGACTTGATATCTCATATCCATGACCCGTGAGATGCGGTCATCAGTCTCTACACATACTAGTCTTAATGTATTATTGTTGTCCTAATTAACAATAATACTTGACTAGGGACATTTAAGAATAGTGTTGTAACCAAAAGGATCTCACGATCAAGTCATCCACTTGATGTCCTATGGCATCAAACTTACTATTCTAAGGACTTTATTATGTTTATCAAAAAGAACACAATAATTGAAATGCCTCATATATAAAATAGCATAATAGAATATATGCAAATACAGAAAATGTATTAGCCTTTAGGGCATACACCAACAATTACAACCTCTATGTAATCAATTGCATGGCCTTTTCCTAACTTGTAATCGATTACAACTTCAATGTAATTGATTACAAGGCTTCTACTATGCTTGTAATCGAGTACAACATCAATGTAATCAATTACAAGGCCTCTGTTTGGCTTGTAATCGATTACAAGCACTATGTAATCGATTACAATGGCCCTTAAACACATTTTCCAAGTCCAATGAAGCTTGGTGGCCATTTCTAACTTAGAAAACCTTGGATTTATTTAATATGTGAACTTGAGTTACAAAAACCAAGATTAAAATCAAGATTTCTTTAAAACAGGAACTTTGAACTTTAAGTTTATTTATTAAAGATCTTTCAAAAACCATTTGGAGATAGTTGAGATATATTGAGAGCATTTTACATTGATATTCTAAGACCTATAACCTATACCAAATATACCTCTTTTGATCTTGGTATTCATCTTGACTTTGTTAGCATAAAAAATTTCATTGATATGCTTCAAGACATAAGCATTCACATTCTCTCCCTTCTTGATGATGACAAAATAACATAGGAAAAATAGAGTAACATATGCATTTATATCAGAGATTTAAGGAGTAGCATATGCATTTATATTATAGATTTAGGCACAACCCTCTCTTGTAGTTTATGCATGAGATAGGATAAATGATTTGCATGAAGAAATACTCCCCCGTACTTATGCAAGGTATATGTCTGATCTCTCTAATCTCTCCCTGTTGGCATTATAAAAAAGACATAAGCATTCAAGTTTTATAGTATAATACCAATAGTGTATATGAATTTTAACAGCATTTCAACAATATTTAGCAAGATTAGCCTGTAAAACTAGTCATGCCATCAACAGAGAATAAAAAAGTATAATCATTTCAGCCCATAGAGATCAATATCATAGTATAATCACTAAAGTAGTAGAAAATGCATATGAAAATTAGGTGACCATATTTTATAATCATTAAGATAAAAAAATTATCCAGAGTCATATACAAAATTATAAAAGTAAAGATAGCTAATGGTTAGGCAAAATGAAAGGATATATCATCAACACTCAGTCCCATATCATTCTGTCGCCTCGTTGTCACTGTCAGAATCAACTGCCATATCATCAAGGTCTACATCATCATCATTTGTGTCGATATCATCCTCAGAGCCAAGAATCTCCTCGTTATCATCAGGAGCAGCAGTTGCAACACCAGAAGGAGCAACATATGATAGAAGAGCAAGAGGAGCAGCAGAGGAGGTGGGAGCACTGGCATCTCTCCTCTGTGCATAACCAAATCCCTCTAGCAACGAACGAATATAAGCTAACTCCAATCCTTGATGATCGACCTTCTACTTAATGCGATCCATTTTTGTTCTCAAGCTGCGCATCTCCTGTAGTAACAGTTCCAAAGTTACTGTGCGAGCAGGAGTAGACTGTTGTCCTTCTTCTTCTTCATCCTTAGCCTCATGAAGAATGTGACCATAGCTCCCATGGAGGAGGTAATACCATTTCTCGTCAACCTTCCTCAGCTGAAGCTTATGCAGAGTATGCACAACAATGGATTGTGGTCATTTGGAACTAGTGTTTGTTGTCTCTCCCAACAAAGGGATGTGGGAATACTCTATAATGGCTATTACCAGCATGGCATATGGCAGAGCATATGCTTTCTTTCGGGCTTCAAACATGTGGATAACATAATAGGCCCAGTTGATTGGTTGGTCAGTGTTTATTGCCCATAAAGTTAACACATCGTCCTTGAGAACCTGGGACTAGTTACCTCCCCTAGGGACCAATCACCAAGCCACAAGGTAATGCAAAACTCTATTCTCCATAGTTAACCCAGTGGCCATCACCCTCTGTTTGCCACTAGGAATCTCATATCCAACACTCAACAATGAAATTAATGCAGCCTTATATTCGTACTCATCTCCCCACATATTTGTACCCCCACAGAAATTTACACCATTAAATGTCAATTGAGTCAGCCTATACCTCAAATCCTTATTGACTCTTATATGTTTCTTTTTCACCTCAGAGATCAAGTTTTCATCCTCATATTTTAAATTAGCATAAAACACTCTAACTAAGTTCGAGTATATATCCTTCTAAATACTCAAGAAATCAAGCAATCCTAGTCTTTCTATCATTCTAAAGTTTTCTAGGGGTTCACTAGAGCGAAAATTCTGAGTGAGATACTTAGGTGATATGATCTTCCTCAACTAAAATTTTTTTTAGAACAAATTTACTTTCTTGGTGGTGGAGATGTGTTGCGTGAGGTCCAGCCTGGAGATGATGAGTGGAGGAGCGCCGGAAGATGTTCCTACTGAGTCCCATGTTCTTGGCCTCTTACTGCGCTTGGAGGATTCTGCCATTATGAGGAAAATGAGAGAAAAGGAAAGGGAGTAAGGTGAAGGAAAGGAGGTTTATTGGTGTTTGGTGATGGAGGAAGGGAGCAAATGGTGAGAATTCATCGGTTAAGGTTTAGAGTGAGAAGATGTACGTGAGAGAAGAAGGGGGAAAGATTTGGGGTGTTTTGGATGAAAATTGGTTTGGGGGTTTGGTGGAGAGAAGAAAAATGAGTAGAATAGGGTTGGAATGGTGTAATTTAGCCAATAAATGAGACAGTATTTATGATTTTTAGGAGAGGTTTTCATGAGACATGGAGAGAGAAAGATGAGTTACAGATGAAAAATGTCAGTTCGCGCGTCTGGGCCTTTTAAAACCCTAGTGTAATCGATTACATACGTTTTGGAAATATTGTAATTGATTACATAGTGTGTGTAATCAATTACATGCTCTCTAAATTTCCTTAGGACGCTTGACAGAGCCTTTGTAATCGATTACAAAGGTCCTGTAATTGATTACAAGCTTACTGAATTCAATTTTTGCACTTCAAATAGTATATGATCAATTCCAAAGCTTCCAAAATAGTTCCAAAACATCTCAAATCAATTCCAAACCTTATGTAGGCATAAAAACTGACCAATTCTTGACCCAAAACATATGTTCTTACAAAATCACCACCTTTGTCAAGGATCAAACTACTTTAATAGGATTGATGAATTTTGAGCTACTTAGAGGACTTAGTCATGATGGAGTACCTGCAAAAAAAACTTGGGGGAACCTCCGACGCTTAAGTCATATTGGATTCGAAAACAATTAAAACAAGGTAATTTGTGTAGTAAAATGACACATTATGCGACAAACTAACAACTTTATGTAGTAAATTTTGAGATTATGCTGCAAGAAAATAGATTATGCAGAAGATTATGACTTTATGCAGCAAAAGTGACAAGTTATGCATTAAGATGACAAATTATGCAACAAATGACACATTATGCAGCAAAGTGATTAATTATGTAGTAAAATTATGCTGCAAGAGTTTAGATGCATGATTAATCCAATATGCCAAGTTCATAGATATTTTCATCAAATATGTTATTTCAAACAAGAAGTGAACTTATCTATCATATTATCATATATAGAGATATTTTTCAGGATATGAAGCTAGAAGCAAATTAAAGCATAGAACAAGTCTCCACTTATCCAAAGATTGCAAGTCCAAGCTTCTTGGAGACATGGAAGAGAAGTTGAAGTATTTTCTAGTCTTATGCTTAGAGCAGCCACTTTTAAGAATCCAAAGTCAGCTCTTGGCCTTCAAGTACACCTATAACACATTTCAATTTTTGTCTTTTGGTATCCAAATTTTCTTGGGTCCTTGTGTGTTAGATTTTGGCAAGGTGCCCTTAGGGACCCAAATCATTTTAGTCCCAACCTTGGTGTTCAAGTTCTTCCTAACATTGCATGTAGAAGCACTATGCCCTTTCCTCCCACAATGAAAGCATTTGATGAAGGGACTACTTGATGTACTTGAGGAAACAAAAAGATTCTTAAGAAACGTTTGTTGGTTATTGAGATTATATCCTAAATCGGCCTTTTGAAAAACATATCTTTGTTTCCCCAGCACATATTTAAGTTGTCTATTCCAAATATAAATTATGAAAAAGTATTTTTCAAATCTTTAATTTTATTTTCAAATGCTTTACATGATGAGCATGATAAGGGTGTGGGTGCATTATCATTTGAAAAATAAATCATGCAGGATAAGTTAGCATAAATAAGTCCTAAGGTCTCATTTTCAATTTTAAGCTCATTAATCTCCTTGTTTAAAATAGAAACTTTGTTTACAAAAAAGGAGATTGTTTTATTGGAAGATAAAACTATTTTTGTGAGCCTCATGGATTCATTATGCAAATCTTCAAATGTATCTTGCAATTCATTATAGGATGCAGAAGAGTCTAAGTTTGAGGATGTTACCTCCATGTTATTTTCTTCCTCTTCTCCTCTAGCCATCAAACATAGATTGGCTTTCTCATTATCTGAGCTATCAAAAGAATCCATGTCATTGTCCTCCCATGCTATATAGGCTCTTCTTTCTTTCTTATCCTTTGAGGACCTCTTCTCATATTTTTTCACTTTTCTTTGATAGATTGGACACTCCATCTTCATGTGCCCTGGTTCTCCACATTGATAGCATTTAGGAGTAGATGAGATTCCTTCACCTCTGTGATAAACATTCTTTTGGGGAAAGGGAAGTCTTCTTTGAGCTTCATTCTTCTTGAAGAATCTTCCAAATTTTTTTACTAGAAGACCAATATTCTCTTCATTTATTTCCAATCCATCTCTATCATCTTCATCATCATCATCATTGACTATGGAGGAAGTGGCCCTGAGAGCTATTCCCTTCTTTTTCTTGTCAAGTTCCCCACTTTAGTTGAGTCAATTCAATTCTAATTAATGTTCTTGGAGCTTGCCAAAAAGTATGGCTAGGTTCATGGTTGAAAGATTTCTTAACTCTGCAATAGCCGTCACTTTTGGTTGCCAATGCCTGCTCAAACATCTCAACAATTTGTTAATAAGATCTTCATTAGAAAAATTCTTTCCCAATGAAGCAAGATGATTAGTAATATGTGTGAACCGATTTTGCATTTCTTGAATGCTTTCACCTTGGTTCATTGTAAAAAGCTCATACTCATGAGTGAGAGCATTTATCTTTGATCTTTTCACTTCACTAGTACCCTCAAGGGTTACTTGTAGAGTGTCCCACATTTCTTGGGCAGATTTATAATTTGAGACTCTAAAGAACTCATCATACCCCAAGGTTGTGGTAATGATATTTTTGACTCTCAAATTTTATTAGACATTTCTCTTATCATCATCGGTCCATTCACTTCTTGGTGTGTTAACTTTTACACATTAATAACTTGTGTGGGGATAAAGGGACCATTTTCAACAGCATCCCACACATCTAAGTCAATAGCTTCAATAAAAATTTTCATTCATTCTTTCCAATAAGCATACACATCCCCATTAAAAAAGGGAGGTCTATAGAGAAAAGAACTTTCTGAAAAATCATTTGAGGAGACCATCACTTTCTCTTGAAGCTGCTAAGCTCTTTACACAAGAGCCTAGCTCAGATACCGCTTGTTACCAAGTGGCCTTGATACTCAAGAGGGGGGTGAATTGAGTATATAAAATATTTTTACAAATATTTCGTAAAACACTTGATTATTAATTTTTGTTAAAGCTATTGATTAATTGAAGTGAATAGATAGATGAGATTGATCACTTCACTCACAAATAAATAAGCTAAGATAAAAAATATTCAAGCAAGCATAAAAGATTAAAGCACAAATGTAAAGAGATGAGTTTAGAAGATCAAACACAAGATTTATCCTGACTCAGCCACTAAACTACTTGTGACCTACGTCTAGTCCTTAAGTAATCACTTGAGATTTTTCACTATATCTTCAAGTTTCAATAGGTTCTTGTTACCTTTACACAATAGAGTACTCACCATACCTTAGGATACCTCATCCTTTGTGTTTGAGCCTCAACTTCAAGGGATACCTCACCCTCTTTACAAAGAATTGAAGCGTATACAAGATGAAACTCTCACAAGAGTAGTTAATACAAATTGAAGTCTTAGAATGCTCTTCAAGAATATCTCAAGTGATTTGCAAAAATAGAGCAATAAGGGTTTGAAAGATTGATTCTCGGATTAGAGTGATAAAAATATGTTTCAAGTTGTTGGTTAGCCATTAATGATGACCCAAGACATGTATTTAAACCGTTTTTGATCAAAAGAGCCATTAGGTGTATTGATGGGTGATGCGAATTATAAGTTGAAAACCCAAGTGCAGGTTGTTTCAAGTAATAAAATCTCGGGAGTCTGAGGTCGATCCACAGGGAATTGATGAAGAAAAAATCTTTGACGTAAGATAAATATTTTATCACAACAATAAAAGTGATAAAACACAGTCACAAATAAAAAGTATTTACTTGGGTTACGAGATCCACTCTTGGTAAATAAATTAAAGACAATATTAATTCTTTTTATAACTCAATTAGAATCCATGCATAATAGAGGTTCCAATCAAAAAAAATAACATTCAAACTTCATTTAAGATTATATATGTAATTCTATTATGATTCCTTTAATTATTTATCAACACCACCACTTATAAATGGGCTCAAGCATTCAGTGTGCCAACCTCTTGTCTACAATGAATCAAGATCTTCACTTTACAATGAGGGTTTCTAAATTGGTTAGAAACAAAATACAACACATATAATGACCACTTGAAAATATATCATTTAAGCACAAGAAAGAAATAAATCTAACCTTATTTCATTACCAAGAGCTTCACTCTTTCACCTAAGTAAAATGAAAACTAGTTACTCATAGACAAGAAGAAAGGAAAAGAGAAGAAGAAGAACAAGAACATAACTTTAATTTAAAATAAAAGAAAACTACAACAAGATAAACAAACAATACAATAGCATGATCTTGATATCTAACACCAAGATTCCTAAATGATCAGCAATGGTGCATTTTATAGAGGATTGGGGATACAAAATGACAAGGGGGCTGATTAATGAGTGAGTGTATGAGTGAAAAATGCCAAATGACTTTTGATGAGTGGAAAATTATTGAGATTCTTTGTCTCCGAAAGCATTCAGTTCTGAACTCACTGAATGCGTCATTTCTTCACCAAGTGGTCTTTATGAAAGTTGGCTTTTGGCTTAGCTTCCAAATGCCATAGTTTCAGACCAAAAGCATTCCTACAGCTCAAGATATGGTCCAAACACTGCATACTACTCAGGCCCAGCTACAACTCCTCTTTTCTGACTTGCAAGCCCAATATGACCTCTACACAATCTGAATTGAGTCTTATGTTCTTCATGAAAGTTATAGATATGGGTCTTAACTTACAGATTCCAAAATTTCAGCCCAATTCAGTTCTTACAGCCTGAGTTATGCTTTGATTATTGTACACTATTTAGGTTCCAATCACAAAACCCGTGTTCTGACTTCCAAACCCGATTAGTTCCACTAGATTTCTGACTTTGACCTAGAGCTCTAATGAAAGTTGTAGAGCTCTCTCTTATCTTTTTTACAAGGTAAAATACATAATTATTAGACATCTAGAACTTAAGATATGGCCAAAATACAGAAACAGTGTAAGACGTAAATCATGCTGAAAAAATCAATTAAGTCCAATTTGAGTTCAAACATACAAAACATAACCAAGCTCAATCAATTAAGTACATGAAGAGTGTAAATAACTAAAAATGAGGGTTTATTATTGTATAAAATATGTGATTGCTAAATTCTCCCATACTTAGCTTTTTACACTCTTGGACAAAACACATAAGACCAAAACTAGGGAACAAAGAAAAACAACACAAACTCAAAAGCTAAAAATTCTAAACGACTTAATTTCTAATAATATTTAAGAATGCAGAGCAACCAATCATTCAAAGGATCAAAACATTTATGAGGTAACGTTTCTTCACATCTCAAACCAACAAGCAAAGAAATTTCAATTGAAAATCATGAGTCAAGAATGATAGATCTTCATAAGATTTACTCTCAATCCCTCAAGTGTTTAAAAGGTAGGTATTTCACTCAATTCAACCCATGAAAATTGCACTATTATAAGCTTGCTTATCTTCTACTTCTCCACTACTCAAAACACATGCACACCACAAATCATAAGGACTTTATTCAAGGTTGTAATGGGGTCAAGGTAAAGGAGGAGGTAATATGGATATGATAAGTTAAATATCAAAGAGAATAAAAGAGCGTGAGAGCTGAGTTCAATTAACAAGCATGAAGGTTCATCCCAACTTCACCTAATACAAATTTCCTTTACATATTCTTTTCATTTCCTTTACTACCTTGTTGACCCTTCTTTACACGTTTTTTTGTTTTATTTTTGTTTTTGTTTTTGAAGATAAATATAATATATACATTTTTTAATTAAACATTTTTTTAACCATTCTGCACATACAACCCCACACTTGTTCAAGAAATCATCTAATGACATAGCTAATGTTCTCTTATTCCCTAAAGTCGGGTAAGAACATGATTTTTCCTTTAAGGCACATAATGAGCTCGAAACAAAGAATGGTCAAATAAGCTCAAAGGGGTTAAGCAAGGGGAAATAGATCATTTCCAATGCCTTACGTTAGTAGGAATAAGAGAATTTCCAAGTTATAAGAGTGCTTGATATCATATTGAGATAATATGGTACTAAGCAAGACTGGCTATTTGATTAAAGTAGCTATTTCAAGAAAAATGCCTCAATCATGTTTATATATGTATGTGAAAATGTAGTCTAAAAAAGAATCAAAGTAAGTTCTAGAGTAACAATTTCATGAGTGAAAATCACACAAGAAAGAAGAGAATGGTACAAATGTTCAATCCATTCATCAATAGGCTCAAAATCTCACAAGGCATAATTCTATCATTCTCAGTCCACCAATTCAAGATCCATAACCAAGCATGTAATTTTTAAGAAAGAAGATAATTTACTCAATCATGATATGTTTCCTGAATTTGAATTGCTACTTCCGCACAAACTAGTTATCTACCTAATTACTCGTTACTCTTCCACCAATTTCGATGCGTCTCAAGAGCAAATTTACCTAAGGGCATAATTTACTCCTTACTCTGTCATCCTTAATTAGTTTTGCTGTTAGTAAGTTACTGACAAACATATAAATAAACACACTTCCTAATTTTTTTTATTTTTTATTTGATTTTGTTTTCACATAACTATCCTTCCCCCTAACCAAATCATAACATTGTCCTCAATATCAAAACATAGATAGGTAAAGGATAGAAGATAGTACCTATTATTACAATTACTGAAAAGAAAAATCCTACACAAATTTATACAGAAACAAAGAACGATGAATAAAACCAAAGGTAAAGGAAAGTTAAAGATGAAGTGTCAGATCACACCCACGTTCCTTGCTATCTCGCTTGCTACTGTCCTCTGACTAATCTATCTGAGCTATTGCTGGTTCAAGTTCATAAACCAAAGCTTGTAATTTATCAATTAATTCATCAACAGTACAAGCAGAGATAAGGAGTTATCTTGCCGAAGGTGTGATAAAGTTCTGTTCCACAGCACGGTCAACAAAAGATAACAAATTATCAAAGAAATTATTAACATTTAACAAACCTATGGGTTTATGGTGGATGTTCAGTTGGGCCCAAGAGATAATTTGAAAAACTTCTTCTAAAGTATCAAAACCACCCAGTAAAGCAATGAATGCATCAGAGTTTTTAAGCATTGTCCTCATTCATCTATGCATAGATGATACTTGAAGTTCCAACCCAATTGTCTTTCCAGTGATGTTCTTTCGAGTTAAAAGTTCAGGAATGACACCTAAAATTTGACCACCTCTTATATGTGTAAAAAGTGATACAGTCCCCATTAACCCAATGCTACCTCCCCCATATACTACACGAATATTTCTCGCAGCAAGTATTCTACTAACAGTGCTTACCGCGTTTACAAACTCTAAACCTTTCCCATAACTTGTTCCATAAAATACACAGATACTGGTAAATCTATAAACCGAATAAGAAGCTCCCTCTATTTCTGCACTTACACTCCCTTTGAATTATTATGAGTTGTAGGAAAGTGAAGAAAATAGAGTGTTTAAATAGGGAAGAGAATAGAAAAAGTAATGAAATTAAAAAACATAGTTTTTTTTATTTTTTAATTTTATAATTTTTTTTAGACTTCAAGAAAACCATTAGGGTAAAGAAGTCTAGAAACCCCTGAAGGACCCTACCCAAAGGATTGTCTCTCCAAAACTAAAATACAATAAAATCATACAAATATAAAATAATAATAACAAATGATGACATACCTTTATGTACAAGTTTCATGGCGTATCTTTATACCACGCGTCATGAATGCAGTAGCCTTCACAATTTTACCGCCCCTTGAAAGAGACATTGAATTCCCTTAAGGAATTTTGGACTTAAGGCACTTCTCCTACTTGTGAGATATCCCAGCATATGCATCGTCCCTCTAGTTAAAGAGAGAAAATCTAAATACGACGACCAATGACCACAGCCAGTGGGGCTACACTCAAAAACCCAATAAATCAATACCAGGAATTGAGCTTAGAGGCATTGTCACGCGAGAATGCAAACACGAGATGCTTCTATCTATCCATCAGTAAGCAGAGCCTACGGTTAAAACCTGGGAATGCTTGCACGACTTTCTACAGAGCATGACACATGAACCTTATTTACGGACTGGTGTGCAAAGGTCCACCCAAGTCAATGACGGGACGAGCATCTATCTGAGGCTCCTAATCTAATTAAAGACTAAGTACAATCGAAGTTTCACTTTTTCTTTTCTTTTTTTTTTTTTTTTTTTTTTTTTTTTTTTTTTAGGAGATTCAAGATAATATATACATATTGTTATGATTGTGTCTTATATCTTCCTCTAGTTTTATGTCCAATAACAACTGAAATGCCTTCTATGAGTCAATGATAAGCTTCCCATCCAATTTTTTTATAAATTGGCAAACAGGGTCTTTTTGAGTCAAATTCCCAAGACTGTAACGCTTTTGCTCATCCCTGAAGAGATTCCACAAACTAAGAAGTTCACGATGCATAACTCCACAATAATGTGTCTCAAGAGTCAATAAGATATCTAATGACTCTTTACTCAGCTCATTCTTAATAAAGTATATTTTATCTTCTCGATTTGCAAAAACCATTTCCAAAGAACGATATCGCATGTTACAATTCCATCACGCACACTTATGACAAACTTGCATTCTTTTCGCTCTTCTTTTTTTAGAATAAGAACTTTTACCGAGACTCGGCATGTATGGGACAAATGAATCTGAAGATTCACTAGCTAAACGAACCTTTGCTTCGATTATCCAGCGTATATCTTCTGGGATGCCCTTTTACATTAACAGTCTCATTTTTTCACACCTAGCTTTGTAGATTTTTGTTAGAGCATTTTTAAGGAGAGAAGGAAAATATTTTTTTAAATTCGAGAGAATGACATCCATTTTAAAAGGAGAAGGAACAAGTTATTATAGGAAACTGAAAAATAAATCGACTTGAAAGTTACGGAGTACCGTTATCCACCACTTAACCGGAAACACAAAGAACTACAAAAAGAAAGCAAAAAAATAAATAAATAAATTCTACTCATAACATGGATTAGAAAGGGAGATGGATTCTACCTCAATAACTTGGTTCTCCAGAAATGGTTTAAACCTTTATCCATTGACCTTAAATACATTACCATTCCTAGGGTTCTCAATGTCTATGACCCCATGAGGATACACATGTTTGACAATAAATGGACCAGTCCACCTAGATCTCAATTTTTCAAGGAATAGGTGAAAACGAGAATTATAAAGCAGAACTTTTTGACTAATTTCAAAAGATTTTCTCAAAATTGATTTGTTATGAAAAGCTTTTGTTCTAACTTTATAAATATTTGAGTTTTCATATGCATCATTTCTCAATTCCTCAAGCTCATTTAATTACAATTTGCGTAACTTGGAAGCATAATAAAGATTTGAGTTGAAAGCTTTAACGGCCCAAAACACTTTATGCTCCAGTTCTACAAGCAAGTGACAAGGTTTTCCATAGACTAACCGATAGGGTGACATGCCTAAAGATGTTTTGAAAGTAGTATGGTAAGCTCAAACTGCATCATTTAATCTTAAAGACCAATCTTTACGATTTGGGTTAGCCATTTTTTCTAAAATTTGTTTAATCTCCTTATTTGCTAATTCTACTTGTCCACTTGTCTGAGGATGATAAGAGGTGGTAATTTTATGTGTGATGTCATATCTTTTCATTAAAGATTCAAATGGTTTATTGCAAAAATATTTTCCCCCATCACTGATGATAGCTCGAGGGATTCCAAATTAACTCAAAACATTTTCTTTTAAAAATTTAAGAATAGTTTTGTGATCATTGTGTCGACATGGAATCGCCTCAATCCATTTTGAGACATAATCAACTGCAACCAAAATATATACAAATCCAAATAATGATGGAAATGAACCCATGAAATCAATTCCCCAACAATCAAAAATTTCAATGACAATGATAGGGTTCAAAGGCATCATGTCTCGTTTAGAAATGAATCCCAATTTCTGACAAGTTTCACAACTTTTACAAAAAGTATAGTTGTCCTTAAATAAAATAGGCCAATAAAATCCATACTGTAAGATTTTTGCAGCTATTTTCTTTGAAGCAAAATGACCTCCATATGCTTCTGAATGATAAAATTTAATGACACTACCTACCTCATTGTCGGGTACATATTTCTAAAAGATTTGATCAGGATAATATTTGAACAAATATGGGTTATCCCAATAGAAAATTTTTACCTTAATCAAAAACTTTTTTCCGTCTTGATGTGTCCATTAAGGTGACATCCTACTTATTACAAAAAATTTGACAATGTTAGCAAACCAAGACATAAAATTGACAAAAAATAAAAATTCATCAGGAAAAGAATCATTGATAGGTGTGTTATCAAAAGATGAGCCTGTCGTAAGTCTGGACAAATGATCTGCAACAATATTTTCAGCTCCTTTCTTGTCTGTAATTATGATGTTGAATTCTTGAAGCAACAAGATTCACCGTATCTACCTAGGTTTGGCATCCTGCTTAGACATTAAATATCTAACAGTAATATGATCAGTAAAAATAATAGTAGAAGAACTAATTAAATAAGCTCAAAATTTGTCTAATGTAAAAATTATAGCAAGTAGTTCTTTTTCAGTAGTGGTGTAATTCATTTATGCACTATTTAAAGTTTGACTTGTGTAATAAATTACATGAGGCTTATCTTCCTTTCTCTGTCCTTAAATAGCACCAACAACAAAATCACTAGCATCACACATTAACTCAAAATGCAAAGACCAGTCAGGAGATTGCATGATAGGAGCAGATGTCAGAAGACTAATTAATTTTTTAAAAGATTTCTGACAATTTTGAGTCCAATCAAATGGAACATCTTTTGTTAGAAGATTACATAATGGTCTAGATATGACACTAAAGTCCTTAACGAATCTTTTGTAAAATCCTGCATGTCCTAAAAAGGAACAAACTTCTCTGACTATTTTTGGAGAAGGCAAATGAGCAATTAATTCAACTTTGGCCTTATCAACTTCAATTCCCTTAGAAAATATCACATGATCTAACATTATTCCTGAGGTAACCATGTAATGACATTTTTCCCAATTTAACATAAATCTTTTTTCTTCGCATCTTTTAAAAATATTTTCTAAATTATCAAGACAATTTTCAAAAGAATTTCCAAAAACTGTTAGGTCATCTATGAAAACCTCTAAATAATGCTCAATCATGTCACTGAAAATACTTAACATGTATCTTTAGAAAATTACTGGAGTATTATAAAGACCAAAAGACATTCTTCTATATGTAAAAGTGCCAAAAAGGCAAGTAAAAGTGGTTTTTTTCTTGATCCTCTAATGCAATTGGTATTTGATTATACCCTAAATAACCATCAAGAAAACAATAGTAGGGATATCCTACTACTCTTTCCAGAATTTGATCGAGAAATGGCAAAGGGAAATGATATATCTTAGTGGCTGCATTTAATTTTCTAAAATCAATACACATATGCTAACTAGATGAGACTCGGGTAGGTATTAATTCACCTTTTTCATTTTCAACCACTGTTATTCTAGATTTCTTAGGCACAACTTGTGTAGGGCTTACTCACTGACTATCAGAGATGGGGTAGATAATTCCAACATCAAGTAATTTAAGAACTTTAGCTCTAACTACCTCTTTCATGTATGAATTTAATCTTCTTTGAGCTTGTTGAGATGTTTTAGCATTATCCTCTAAATGTATTCTATGTGTACAAATTAATGGATTAATGCCTTTTATGTCCTTTAATGTCCATCCAATTGCACTTTTACGCCTTTTAAGTACTTCTATCAACATATCTTCTTGTTCTTTGGTCAGGAATGAGGAAATTATCATCGGAAAGCTTTGTTCTTCTCCCAAAAATTGTACTTAAACCCAGCAGGTAATGAGTTTAGTTTTAGTGTGGGTACTTCTTCATGGGTATCATCATTCATGGGTTTTAACTCTTCGAATCTCAGTTTTCATCCTTTGTATTCCATTACTTGTGTACAGTCAAGCAAAGAGCATATTTCAGAAACATCATCATCTAATTGTGTAGCTGAATCAAATGAATTAATTAAACAAATTTCTAATGAATTAGAAGAACTCTTGGTTTGAAGATAATAAACTATAATGGCCTCAATCCCTTCAATTTCTTCATTTTCATCATAAACTTCTTGTGGTTGTTTGCACATGTTGAAAACATTAAGTTAGCTTCAGTGTCATATTTTCAAATGTTAGCTTCACCACTCTATTTCTGCAATTTATCAAGGCATTAGATGTTACTAAAAATGGACGACCTAAAATAACAAGAATTGACTTGCTACTATTTTTCATAGGTTCAGTTTCCAAGACAATAAAATTCACAGGATATATGAATTTATCAACTTGTACTAACACATCTTCCACTATTTCTCTTATAATTTTAATTAATCTATCGACAAGTAGAAGAGTTACAGAAGTTGGTTTTAACTCACCCAAGTTGAGTTGCTGATAAACTGAATATGGAAGCAAATTAACACTAGCACCAAGATCAAGTAAAGCTCGTTCAATTTTATGTTCACCAATAATGGATGAAACTGTAGGACAACCAGGATCTTTATATGTTAACGCATTATTGTTATGAAGAATAGAGCTTACCTATTCAATCAAAAATGCATTTTTTTCACATTATGTTTCCTATTAACAATGCACAAGTTCTTCAAAAATTTGGCATAACAGGGAATCTGTTTGATAGCATCTAACAGAGGAATATTGACCATCACTTGTTTAAGGATTTTAAAAATTTCAATGTTATGGTTCACTTTATTCGAATTGTTTAATACTTGAGGATATGAGTGTGAAGGCGAGGGTTTGGTCTCCTTTTGGTCAGGTGGCTTATCATCTCCTTCCTCATCTTTGGGACTTGATTCATCATCTTTCTCACATGGTTCAGGAATTTATTTTTCAATAACCTTTCCACTCCTAAGAGTTATCATTGACTTGACTTGATCTATTTGTTGGCTTTTTAAACTATCCTCATTTGGGCTGTACTGACCCTTAAGATTCGGTTGAGGTTGAGAGGAAAACTTTCCTTTTTCATGAATGGTGAGTGTAGAAGAAAGTTCAGCAATAGTGTCTTTTATGTCAATCATAACTTGAGTGTTTGGGTTATTAATGGCCTCTTGCTTTTTCATGAATGCATGCAATGTTGTTCCAAGGTTTTTCCTATATGGTGGGACATAGGGTGCATATCCTTGAGAATTTTGAGAGTCTTACTGTGCTTGAGGAGGTGGTGATTGCATAAATTGTGCTTGATTGTTAGTCCTTCAACTGAAGTTCGGGTAATTTCTCCATCCCAGATTGTATGTATCTAAAAAGAAGAAATGAATGGCTTTTTAAAATTGTTCATTGCATTTACTTGCTCATGCACAACTTCTTTAAAAATAAGAATTTTTGGACATTTATTTGTTGAGTGTCCTAATTCATCACAATTGCCACAAATTTCTTCATTTTACATAGATGTGATTTCTTTTACTTTCCCTGATTCCATGGCTTCAACCTTTCTAGCCAAACTAGTAAACCTAACATTTAGATCTTCTTTTTGACTAAGATGATATTTTCTTTTACTAACATTTGCAAGGTTATATCTAATTGAATTTTCAGAAGGATTAGTACCATGCCAAGATTAAGAATTTTTAGCCAAATGGTCTAAGTAGTCTAAAGCTTCTTCAAGTTCTTTATCAAGAAACTCGCTATTGCACATTGTTTCTACAAATTGTTTAGTTTCAGGTGTTAACCTTGTATAAAAGAAGCTTATAATAAACCATTTTTCAAAACCATGATGTGGGCAAGAATTTAACAAATCTTTAAAACATTCCTAACTTTGAAATATGCTTTATTTGAATTTTGAAAAAAAAATTGGATTTGTCTTTTCAAAGCATTGGTTTTATGTGTTGAATTTTTTTTTTTTTAAAAAACTCACCTTGCATTTCTTGCCATATGCCAATTGATCTTGGTTTCAAAGCATTAAGTTAAGTTTTTGCTTTATCTTTCAAAGAAAAAGGAAACAATTTAAGCTTAACAATTTCTTCAGTGCAAGTTTGGTCATTAAAAGTAGTACATACTTTCTCAATTTCTTTTAGATGTAAATATGGGCTTTCAGATTCTAAACCATAGAAATTAGGAAGTAATGAAATCATACATGACTTAAATCTAAAATTTTAAGCATTGAGTGGAAAGATAAAACATGATGGATTAGAATTTCGAGACGGTTGCAAATACTCACACATGGTTCACAATGGTTGATTTTCAAGTTCATTATGTACACTTTCATTTTCAGCCATTGTGTTTAATGTGTGTGATTATAATTTAGATAAATCAATATGTAAAGTACCAGAATTAATTCTAACCAAATGACCAGAATTTAAATCACAATACCATTTAAGCATAAACAAGTAACTTAAAATAGAAAAAAAAGTACAAGTAAGCATTATAAACCTGCCGTTAAATATTAACAAGAATGAGGTATAAACCAGCCACCATATATATATTAACACATAGTAAATAAATATTAACAATGGTGTGGTATAAACCAACCACCAAATAAGTTAATAAGCTGACAAATTAAAAAGTTAGAAACAAGTAAATTAAAATGTTAGAAGCAGGTAAATTAAAAAGTTAGAAAGTTAGAAAGTTAGTAAGAAAGTTAGATAGTTAGTAAGTTAGTAAGCAAAAAATTAAAAGGTTAGTAGGTTAGTAAGTTAGAAAGTTAGAAATAAAATATAAAAAGTAAAGTACAGAAAATAAAGTGCATAAAGTGCAAAGAAAAAGGAAACAATTTAAGCTTAACAATCTCTTCAGTGCAAGTTTGGTCATTAAAAGTGGTACATACTTCCTCAATTTTTTTTAGATGTAAATATGGGCTTTCAGATTCTAAACCATAGAAATTAGGAAGTAATGAAATCATACATGGCTTAAATCTAAAATTATTAGCATTGAGTGGAAAGATAAAACATGATGGACTAGAATTTCGAGACGGTTACAAATACTCACACATGGTTCGCAATGGTTGATTTTCAGGTTCATTATGTACACTTTCATTTTCAGCTATTATGTTTAATGTGTGTGATTATGATTCAGACAAATCAATATGTAAAGTACCAAGATTAATTCTAACCAAACAACCAGAATTTAAATCACGATACCATTTAAGCATAAACAAGCAACTTAAAATAGAAAAAAAATGTACAAGTAAGCGATATAACCTGCCATTAAATATTAACAAGGATGGGGTATAAACCAGCCACCATATATATATTAACACGTAGTAAATAAATATTAACAATGGTGTGGTATAAATCAACCACCAAATAAGTTAACAAGCTGATAAATTAAAAAGTTAGAAACAAGTAAATTAAAATGTTAGAAGCAGGTAAATTAAAAAGTTAGAAAGTTAGAAAGTTAGTAAGAAAGTTAGATAGTTAGTAAGTTAGTAAGCAAAAAAAATTAAAAGGTTAGTAGGATAGTAAGTTAGAAAGTTAGAAATAAAATACAGAAAGTAAAGTACAGAAAATAAAGTGCATAAAGTGCAAAGAAAAAGGAAACAATTTAAGCTTAACAATCTCTTCAGTGCAAGTTTGGTCATTAAAAGTGGTACATACTTCCTCAATTTCTTTTAGATGTAAATATGGGCTTTCAGATTCTAAACCATAGAAATTAGGAAGTAATGAAATCATACATGGCTTAAATATAAAATTGTTAGCATTGAGTGGAAAGATAAAACATGATGGACTAGAATTTCGAGACGGTTGTAAATACTCACACATGGTTCGCAATGGTTGATTTTCAGGTTCATTATGTACACTTTCATTTTCAGCTATTGTGTTTAATGTGTGTGATTATGATTCAGACAAATCAATATGTAAAGTACTAAGATTAATTCTAACCAAACAACCAGAATTTAAATCACGATACCATTTAAGCATAAACAAGCAACTTAAAATAGAAAAAAAATGTACAAGTGAGCGATATAAACCTGCCATTAAATATTAACAAGGATGGGGTATAAACCAGTCACCATATATATATTAACACGTAGTAAATAAATATTAACAATAGTGTGGTATAAATCAACCACCAAATAAGTTAACAAGCTGATAAATTAAAAAGTTAGAAACAAGTAAATTAAAATGTTAGAAGCAGGTAAATTAAAAAGTTAGAAAGTTAGAAAGTTAGTAAGAAAGTTAGATAGGTAGTAAGTTAGTAAGCAAAAAAATTAAAAAGTTAGTAGGTTAGTAAGTTAGAAAGTTAGAAATAAAATAAAGAAAGTAAAGTACAGAAAATAAAGTACAAAGAAAAAGGAAACAATTTAAGCTTAACAATCTCTTCAGTGCAAGTTTGGTCATTAAAAGTGGTATATACTTCCTCAATTTCTTTTAGATGTAAATATGGGCTTTCAGATTCTAAACCATGAAAATTAGGAAGTAATGAAATCATACATGGCTTAAATCTAAAATTGTTAGCATTGAGTGGAAAGATAAAACATGATGGACTAGAATTTTGAGACGGTTGCAAATACTCACACATGGTTTGCAATGGTTGATTTTTAGGTTCATTATGTACACTTTCATTTTTAGTCATTGTGTTTAATGTGTGTGATTATAATTTAGACAAATCAATATGTAAAGTACCAGGATTGATTCTAACCAAACGATCAGAATTTAAATCACGATACCATTTAAGCATAAACAAGTAACTTAAAATACAAAAAAAAAGTACAAGTAAGTGGTATAAACATGCCGTTAAATATTAACAAGGATAGGGTATAAACCAGCCACTATATATATATTAACACGTAGTAAATAAATATTAACAATGGTATGGTATAAACCAACCACCAAATAAGTTAATAAGCTGATAAATTAAAAAGTTAGAAACAAGAAAATTAAAATGTTAGAAGCAAGAAAATTAAAACGTTAGAAAGTTAGTAAGAAAGTTAGATAGTTAGTAAGTTAGTAAGCAAAAAAATTAAAATGTTAGTAGGTTAATAAGTTAGAAAGTTAGAAATAAAATACAAAAAGTAAAGTACAAAAAATAAAGTGCAAAAAGTAAAATACAAAAAATAAAGTGCAAAAATAAAGTACAAAAAGTAAATTTAAAATATGAAAATCAAAGAATCGGCAAGCTAATTTTTTGCTTCGACGAGAGAGAAGAGAATAAGAAAGATTATATCATTAATCATTAAAGATTACAGAGGGCGAAGGGAGAGTTTCTCTCACTAAATTAGTACGTTAGTATGTACAAAGAAAAAAATTAAAAGAGTAATATATATATATATATATATATATACACACAAAATATTTACACAATAAATTTGTTTTTCAAATCAAGTCTCCGACAACGGCACTAAAAACTTAATGCGAATTATAAGTTACAAATTCAAGTGCAAGTTATTTCTAGTAATAAAATCTTGGGAGTTCGAGATCGATTCATAGGGAATTGATGAAGAAAAGTTTTTTGATGTAAGGTAAATATTTTGTCACAACAATAAAAGTGATAAAACTTAGTCATAAATAAAAAGGATTTATTTAGGATACAAGATCCACTCTTAGTAAATAAATTAAGGACAAGATTAATTTTTTTATAACTCAATTAGAATCCACAGATAATGGAGGTTCTAATCAGAAAATACAACATTCAAAGTTCAGTTAAGATTATATATGTAATTATATTATGATTCCTTTAATTATTTATTAACACCACCACTTATAAATGAGTTCAAGCATTCATTGTGCCAACCTCTTGTCTACAATGAATCAAGATCTCTACTTTACAAGGAGGGTTTTTAAATTCGTTGGAAACAAAATACAACACATATAATGACCACTTGAAAATATATCATTTAAGCATAAGAAAGAAATGAATCTAATTTTATTTCATTATCAAGAGCTTCACCCTTTCACCTAAGTAAAATGAAAATTAGTTACTCATAGACAAGAAGAAAAGAAGAGAGAAGAAGAAGAAGAATATAACTTTAATTTAGAACAAAAGAAAACTACAACAAGATAAACAAACAACACAATAGCATGATCTTGATATCTAACACCAAGATTCCTAAATAATTAGCCAATGATGCCTTTTATAGAGGATTAGGGATACAAAATGATAAGGAAGATGATTAATGAGTGAGTGGATGAGTAGGTGAATGAGTGAAAAATGCTAAATGACTTTTGATGAGTGAAAAATTATTGAGATTCTTTATCTCTAAAATCATTTAGTATTGAACTCATTGAATGCATCATTTCCTCACCAAGTGGTCTCATGAAAGTTGTATGCTTTTGTCTTAGCTTTCAAATGCGCTTGGTTTTAGCCCAAAAGCATTCCTACAGCTCAAGATATGGTCCAAACACTGCACACTGCTCAGGCCCAGCTACAGCTCCTTTGTTCTGACTTGCAAGCCCAATATGACCTCTAAGTAATCTGAATTGAGTCTTGTGTTCTTCATAAAAGTTGTAGATATGGCTCTTAACTTGCAGATCCAAAATTTCAGCCCAATTCAGTTCTTACAGCCTGAATTATGCTCTGATTACTGTACACTATTCAGGTTCCAATCTCAAAACTCGTGTTCTGACTTCCAAGCCTAATTAGTTTCACTAGATGTCCAACTTTGACCTAGAGCTCTTTATGAAAGTTGTAGAGCTCTCACTTATATTTCCTACAAGTTAAAATAAATAATTATTAGACATCTAAAACTCAAGATATGGCCAAAATATAGAAATAATGTAACACATAAATCATGCTGAAAAAATCAATTAAGTCTAATTTGAGTTCAAACTTACAAAACATAACCAAGCTCAATCAATTAAGTACATGGAGAGTGTAAATGACTAAAAATGAGGGTTTATTAATGTAATACCCTAGAAAATCATGTTAGGCTTGTATATGGTTACAGCGGTAGCTTAATACTTACTTAACATGTCTGTGTAATTTTGTGACTTTCTGAGCACATTTAGGCACTTTGCTGTAACGATAAGTGAGAAATATAGCTGTTATTTACTCTGAAAGTGGTTTAAACTACTTAGTTAGTGAAAATAAACGTGAAAAATTTATTTTCAAGTCATAAATGTGGAAATTGTACTACAATTAAAGTATGAGAATTTTTGGAGTTAGTTCGGCATTTTTAAGTATACTGGTTATGTGTTTTAGTGCCGGATTGACACACAGCTGATATGAAGATATCAATTTTTGGTGAAACAGAATTTTTAATGAATCTCAAGATTTATTTTGAATCCGTTGGAAGCTACAAAACTAGATTCGGTGGAATCTGAGTGTTCTTAGCAGATCGGGATTTTGGTACCCAACTAAGAGAAGTCTAAAAAGACTTCCCTTCTTGTTAAATATCTCACGATGGGGATATTTATGAATCAAAAATAGAGAATAGGCAACGTAAAGAGAAGAGAAAGGAAAGAAAAGAGAAAGAGAAGAAAGAGAAACCAAAGGAAGAAGGACCAAGAGAATGATCAACCATCAAGGGAAAGGATTCAAGAGGAGGCTTTATTCCATCTTCATCTTCAAGACTTTGAGGTAGGGGGAAGTTTCTGTTCATCTTACTCTTTTCTAGTTCATCTTGATGAAGTTAGGGGTTAAAGTGGTTAAGGTTGTGTTCTTAATTGTTTAGTGCCTTCAATGATTGAGGTTGATTAGGATGAAGCTTAATCAACTCAAGGGTGTTAGTTTTTCACTCAAGAACATCCATGAAACTCATGGAGTTGAAGATAGAAAAAGGGTTTTTAGAGGATTGATCTTTGATCATGATTCTAGATTAGATGAATTTGTTTTAGTGTTTGATAATTCTATCATGTTAGAGATCATGTTTAGGATTAGAAATCACTTATAATTCGTGTTTTGGAGATTAGAAATGAATTGGAAACAATTAGAGTAAAAAATTCAATTTTTTACAGAAGTTTCTAGTGTTGAGCGATTAATCGCCCAAACCCATAGAGCACTAACGTGATGGGCGATTCATTGGTCAAAAATGAGAGCTTAATCACTCATAGTCCAGCAGCACGCAAAACAGAGGAGCCACCCGAATAGCCTGTGGTGTTTGTCACATAACTTGAGCTGTAGATATCAGATTGACTTGATTTTAGTGGCATTTGAAAGATGAGACATAAGGCTATCTATCTATAAAATTTCAAAATTTTATCAATTAATATGGATTTTTGGTGAATTTATGAAGAATATCCTTTTTAGGTGCCCAGAGCAATTTTTATCAGAATTTCTATTTTGATGTTTTGAGATTCCTAATTGCTAGGATTTTTTTGTTTATGCCTAGTAGAGTATGTTGAAACTCTAATATGGGTAATTGATGAAGTGGGAATGTATTAAGTCAAGTTGACTTGAAATGCTAATTACGGGAGGTAATTAGACATGACTATATATATACATATAATTTGTATTGTGATGGATCGAGGAATTAAGTCTCCTTAAGTGTGGGAATTATTCGTGTATGCTATTTTAAGAGTGATAAGGTACTTTTAAAAGTATTTGATGATTTATTTTTGAAATAAATTTGGAATGCATATAAATCAATTGTGAAACTAATTATGGGAAGTAATTAATAATTGTATTGCATGAGATGTTTATGAAACCTATTGAGGTTTGTAATGCTAATTATGAGAAGTTAATTAGACATGATGATATACTTAATGGTATGATTTGCCTTTTTGAAAGGTGTGAGCCCGTGAAAGTGGGTGTTCTATTTCAGGTAAGGCGCTTAGTACCCTTCCTAATGTAGTAAAGTATGAAAGGATAAAATTCCTTGTTCATTATCGATAATCGTGTAGTTGATGAGACTTCACTACTTGGGGGGGATGAGACTTCCTCTGTGATAATGATGTATGCTGGATGAGACTTCCAGTACTTGTTCAAGGCTGTGGATGAAACTATGGACTTCCATCGCTTTGTTCAAGTTTCATGCATTCATGACATTGCCATGGGATTGGAGTCCTGGATGTGGTATCATGCATTATGCATTTTCATACTTAGGAATCTGTATAAACATAATCATTGGTCATAATTAAGCATAACATGGCAATTGTATAGGCTACCGCTATCATGACATTTTCATGCATTGCAATTGTATGGGCGATTGCGTGTTGTTGAAATGAGGAGTTGTTGCTTCTCTGATTGAAGTATCAATGAGATAATTATGAATATTATCTGTTTGTATATATATATGTTGATGTATATATACTAGTATTGACTTCTACTGAGATATATTTTCTCACCCCGATTGTGTTGCCATGTAAATCCAGGTGCGAGTCCTTCAAAAAGGAAGAAGAAGATGTATGAGGATTAGCATAGTATAGATGCTATTTTGAAATGAGCATATGTAATTATTTTATATTTACTTAGTGGTTTCAAGTTATGTATAATAGTATGCCTGGAGGCAGTGATGTATATATATAACTTTTACTATCGTGGCTCTCCATATTTACTCATTATGTATGAATGATATGGGTTAGATGTTGATATATGTTAGTAGTAGCAGGGTCAATATTGAGTTATTCATTTATATGACGATATATTTGGGTAGCAAATATTGGGCCGTTATAATTAATATATAAAATATGTGATTATTAATGGGCAGCATTAAATACTGAAAAAATAGTCGTTGCCCAATGTTTGGTATGTTGTAATCAATTACACACTCTATGTAATTGATTACATAGCTATTTGAACGTGTTCTTGGCTTTCTGGGCATAATGTAATCAATTACAACCTCTATGTAATCGATTACATGGCCTCTGCTTGACTTGTAATCGATTACAACTTCAATGTAATTAATTATAAGGCTTCTGCCATGCTTGTAAGCGATTACAACATCAATGTAATCAATTACAAGGCCTCTGTTTGGCTTGTAATTGAATACAAGCACTATGTAATCAATTACAATGGCCCTTAAACACATTTTTCAAGTCCAATTAAGCTTGATGGCCATTTCTAACTTAGAAAACCTTGGATTTGTTTAATATGTGAACTTGAGTTACAAAAACCAAGATTAAAATCAATATTTCTTTAAAACAGAAACTTTGAACTTTAAGTTTATATATAAAAGATCTTTCAAAAACCATTTGGAGATAGTTGAGATATATTGAGAGCATTTTACATTGATATTCTAAGACCTATAACCTATACCAAATATACCTCTTTTGATCTTGGTCTTCATCTTGACTTTGTTATCATCAAAAACTTTATTGATATGCTTCAAGACATAAGCATTCACAAATACCTTTTCTATTTGGGGTTAAACTAAAGGATTAGTTAATTCTAAATAGTGTAAAGAGGATTAATATACCAAGGAATTGGATATTAATTAATTTTGAGAATTGACCATGAATCATTGAAATAAAACTTTATTAGATCAGTATTTGAAATTATATCAAAAGATTTCAAGTGAAGTTTGAACCCTAACACTTTAATCTCATCGTTTTTCCCCTTGATTTGATTCTTGATTTATTTTTAATTATTTTTCTGTTTATTGTTTCCCTTTTATTTTTAGTTTTAGTTTTATTTTTATCAACTCTCACTTTTCGGTAGCTTAGACAGTGTTTATTTAATGAAATTAGTAATTGACAATATAATCCTCATGGGACGATACTCTTATTTACCTTTTATTACTTTTGCGATTCGGTGCACTTGCCGATATCACAACAGTAACACACTAGTCCCTTTCCTTCTGGAAAATCTGAAAGTTCCTAAGTGTCATTCCTTTTTAGAGCATTCATCTCTTCTCAGATGGCAGCTCTCCATTTTGACTTTTCTAGAGCCTTATGTGTAGAAATAAGTTTGCCCCAAATAGTTTAATATGTTAAGTTTTGATGATGACAAATACAAGACAAAAAGAACACTTTGCATATGTTCTTTGTTACATCCTATATAGAGCATATCCATTAGTAATTAATAAATATCTTATTTGGATGTGTCTATGAAAGTCTTATATGCATGTTAAACTAACTATAGTTATACATTTATGAATCATGCATATGAAGATATTGAATTATGATTCTGGACTAACTATGCTTGTTTAAGTAAGCAATACTTTATAGGATAGTTCAAGTACCAAGAGTGAGCATTACAACAAGAAATAAAAAAATCTCTATTAAGCTTAACACAAGGAGAATGTGAATGCCTATTTCATGAAGGTATTAATAACATCAAAGTCATGTTAAAGACCAAGTCCATAGGAAGATTAAATGGTATAGCTTATAGGACTTAGGGTCTTTATGTAAGAAACCTTATGCATATCTCAAATATGTTTTTCAAATATTTACAAATGGTTTTCACTTGCTAAAATGTCCAACAAATAAGTTTTGAAAAGCTAGTTATGGTAATAGTTCAAAACTATGAAAAATAGCCAAGTTAGAGTTTTGCAAAACTAACCTTTGGTTACTCTTTTAATTATATCTTTCAAAATACTTTGAGTTTTGTTTTGAAACTTATTTCAGATGAAAATAAACTCAAAGATCTTTCTAATGAGTGGTCATTCACTTTCAATGGATAAGAAATGAAGAAGTTATGACCATTTAAAGTCAGTTTTTGAAACCAGAGTGGTTTATTCGAATAAAGGATGTGTTATTTGAATAACACACCCCAAAAAATGTTCCAAAACATGTTTTTAAAGTTTTATTCGAATAATAAATGTGTTATTCGAATAACACAACCCAGAAAACATTCCAGAACGTGTTTTTAAAGATATATTCGAATAACTAAAGGTTTATTCGAATAAAAGGTTCCAGAAAACACTTCCTGATGTGTTATAAGTGGGTTATTCGAATAAGACTATGTTTATTCGAATAAACACGGATATAATCTCGCAACGACTATTTTTATATGCTTTTAATGTGATATTAATTAATACCCAATGACTCTTTTTCTTAGAACGCTATAAATACATGTTTTTGGGTCATCTTTTAGTAACACCTAATTATCTGAAACAATTCTTTCTTGCTTTATTTTGTGATACATATTTTACCAAATTTTTGTGCTCTTTTTCGCCAAAATTTGAGATATCCTTAGAGAGCTTCATAGAGCTTCAAATTGTATCATCTACTCTAGTGAGAGTTTCTCTTCTTCTATATTCTGTTTTATTATAAAGAGGGTGAGGTATCCCTCAAAGAAATTGTAATGGTGAGGTATCCCTGGCCGTCGAGGCTCAAGCACAAAGGGTGAGGTATCCCAAGGTGTGGTGAGTGCTCTATTGTGTAAAGGTTTTAAGCACCTGTTCAAACTTGAAATGATAGTGGAAAATCTCAGGTAATTTACTTGAGGATTGGTCGTAGGCCACAAGTGGTTGGTGGCTGAACCAGGATAAATTCTGTGTTTTCTCTTCTATACTCAAACTCCTTTATATTTAAGTTTTGATTTCATATATTTGCTTGAATACTTTCTGTGTGGGTTGTTCATTTACAAGTGCATTTTTCTATCTTCTCTATTCGTTCTTTTTAATCGATAAATAGCTTTAAAGAAAATTGCTTTTCAAGTATTGTAATTATATATGTTTGAGTTAAATTGATATTTAATTTATTTTCTTAATTTATTCTATAACCCAAGTTATTTTTTGAGTAATCTATAATAGTTAGACTTATTCTGTTGCATGTGTTGATTGAATTTATCAAAAAGCATAATTTCTTTATGTTGTTGTAAAAATTTGTAATCACTCAATTCACCCCCCTCTTAGGTGATAGTTGACATGACTAACATTATGAATATTTTGTGGGATTTCTACGTTGGACAGATTAGTGACAAATGCCCAATATCTAAAAGATAAATGATCATAAGAGATAAAATTATATACTGGATGCTTGGTACAAGATCTCACACATTTTCTCATTAAATCATAGGAATACTTAGTTCATCACTAACATCAATGTTAGTCTGAAAAGTGTTACCTAGATTCTCTAGACTTGGATTTGGATCAGAATCATGGTTCTATTGCAGAAGGATGCAGCCCTTTATATCCTTTTCAATTATTTTCTTTCTTGAGTAAACACTTAGCTCTTTTCCACCTGCAGGTTGTGTGCTATTATGATGGGGTGTTTGGAACAATTTTAGTATTTGGCTTAATTTCTAAATATTTTTGAGGGATATGTGTCCTGATTTCTGTTTCTGTATTTGGCTCATTTTCCAATGGTGTTTAGGAGAAAGGTGTTTCGTTGATGGGCTCAAATTTAGGTTGAATTGAGGAATTAAGCCAAAAACTACATTCTTATGTGACTGATTTCTCCCCTTGAATGAAAGTTTTTAGGTAATTTGGCTGATTTTAAAAAAAAAAAAGTGACATCCATAGAAGTGTAACATTTTTTAGTGATATAAGAGTAACACTTGTAGCCTTTTTGAGTGGGACAATACCCAAGAAAAAGACATTTGATAGCTTTTAGGTCAAGTTTGCTTCAATGTTGTTGGTGTTTATGAACAAATGTTGTACACCCAAATACTTTTAAAGGTAAGGTTGAGATGATATAGGTATTTGGATAGGAGAGAGGAAGAGATTTGCAAGGCGTTTGGAACTTTAGGACTCTTGATAGCATCCAATTAATGAGATATGTTACAATAAGGATTGCCTCACCCCCAAAATGCTTGGGAACATGGGTAGTGAGCATAATGGATCTGGCACTTTTAGGAAGTGTCTATTTTTCCTTTCCACTACTTCATTATGTTGAAGAGTACACACATGAACTTTGATGCACAATGCCCTGATTCATAAGATATTCGCCAAGTATAAAATTGAAATAATCCTTGGCATTATCTAATCCGAATACCTTTATTTTAGTCTGCAATTGTGTTTGCATCATGTTGTTGAAATTTCTGAAGATAGTGTTTGCCTTTAATTTTTCTTTCATTAAATATACCCATGTTATTTGAGTGTGGTCATCAAAAAATGAAATAAACTACCAAGCTCCAAAGATATTGTTGACTCTAGATGGTCCCCATATATCACTGTGGTTCATTACAAAAGGGTGAGAGATTATGTATTTTTGTGAGGGAAAATTATTTCTTGAATATTTGGATAGTTGACACACTTTACATTGAAAAAACTCAAGGCTGGCATTATTGAATAATTGGTGTTGTATGGATTGTGAATAAAATTAAGATCAAAATCAGTTGTTAAGTTCTACCAAAAATATAAAAACCTTACAACCAATTGTTGTTAGCAAGGGTCGATCCACAAAGAAATAATTTAATTAACATTATAAATTGATTCCTAAATTAAACTTAGAAGAACAATAAATAGAAAAAAGGGATTTTGTTTGTTAAAACTAAGAATAGAAATTAAGTCTAAAGCAACAAAAGTAAACACGATTTGAATTACCGATTTAAAGGTATTGGTTAAGAGATGGAATCCACCACTAGATTTATATGATAATGCTAACCTATATATCCTTTATCTTAACATGATTAATTATGTCTTTATGCAATTGTGAGATTAATTCTCTGTTTTCCTTCGATTTTAGTTAATTTAGCAACCGCTCAAATTAAGCCCTAATCACTAGTTAGCTATAAAGCAACCGCTCTTATATCTACCTAATGACTGCATTAAGATTTAGAAAACTAATCATGCTAAGGTCTAATCACACACCGGGATTGAGTTGCTTAGATCATATGTCTCACTAGTCCTACCATCACAACCGCGTATAACAATCCTAGTTTTACTACTTTCAAAATTGGCAAAGAGTATAAAAATCTTTATACTAAATTAAGATCAGAAACATATGAATAAAACCATAACTGTATTGAAATAAAGAACTATGTAGGATTCACAAAATCAAAACTAAGGTTTCATCTTCCCTTAACCAAATAAGAAACTTAGCCATGCATGGCGAATTCAGAATCAAAAGAAAAATGAGAGAAAGACATCGTCAAGAATACAAAGGTGAAAAAAATTGAGGATCAAACTAGTTTCCAATGATCGAGGTTGATTGATCTCTGATGGCTCGAGCCCGATTCTCCAATCTTTGATCGAATCTCCCTCTCTCCTCTTTTTTAAATTCTCTTAAGTTGCTTGGCGACTTCTCTCCTCGACGACCCCCCTTTGGAACCCTAAATACCTTTGGGCCCATAGCTCATCATTCAGATTCGAAATTGATTTTCTGGGCCACAGACACAGGCCATGTCTGATGACACAAGCCCCCGTGTCTTAGTCTGTTAACATAATTTTTGTGGGATTGAGTAGGCAGAAAGGTACATGACCCCCCTCGTGTCTAAGGACACAAGCCGTGTCTTCAATCGTACTCAGCACTGGGTCCAATTGAGGTGTCAGAGAAGGACACAACCCCCCTGTGTCTGAGGACACAAGCCATGTCACTTGGTCTCCTCATGTTCAGCCCTGATTCTTCATATATGATCTTCTCTCCTTGCTTCTAGAGGTGATGTTGATCTCCTTGAGTCTTTAGCTTTCTCCTCAAGTGGATAGCAAGCTTGGTTTGATGCTAATGGACTCCATCACTCAAAGATCTCCTGAAAAGCATAATTCAATTATGAACGCTTATAATCACACTTAAGCATAGTCTCACAATAAGGATCCGATTAAGGTTCATATCTAAAAACTTAGCTAAATGTTAACAATTAAGCATATATGGAGTCTGATTAGATCAAACATAAGACACTTAAGATGTAGAAATAATCAACAAATCAAATACTTTCACATTTAACTTTTTGCACTCTTGGGCAAAAATATACAATTAAGCACATATTTCCCAAAAAGCAATGAAAGTGCAAGACAATGAGCAAAGACCTACACACCTTAGTCTTTTTAAGGAATCTAAGCAATCAGGAATTTCTTCCCTTGACAATCCAAACCAGAAAGTAAAGTTAATCAAATATTAGTGTTAAATCAAAATGATAGATGCTCACATATATACTCTTTCACTCAAGTGTTTAGAGCTTGTGTTTACTCTTAACCCACTCATTAAAACATACCCTACCATAAGCTTGGCAAGCCTCTACTTCTCTACCACCTAGGCCACTTGCATACAAAGATCAAAATGTCTTTAATTAGGTTGTAATAGGGTCAAGATTAAGGTAGGATACACCAAGGATGAGCAAAGTTAGACTATAGGAAATAGAAGAGTAAAGGGGAATATATTCAATCATACAATAAAAATTACCCCAGCACTTTTCAGCCTCAATTCTCTTTTTGTATCTTTACCCTTTTCTTACCTTTCTCCAGACAACAATCAAACTTCCTTTTCTTTTTCATTTCTTTCTTTTTCACTTTTGAGCTTCTTTTTTTTTTTTTTTTGAATACCATGCATCACATCCAAGCATCTTAATATTTTGCCAATATTTTTTTTATATGCATACATAGCTAGGCAAACACATTATTAAATCTCCCCACACTTTTTCAAAACCAATTCCCAGTACAATTACTAAGCTCTTCTACTCCCTAAGATAGGATAGCATAATGATTTTTCACTTTTAGGTTTGTATTGAGCTATAATAGAAGGAAAGGAAGAAAAGGCCAATTAGGACCAAAGGGGTAAGCAATGGATAAAAATGCAAGGATAACTATTTAGCTAGTAGCTATTTGAAAGAAACGCCTTTGTCATTTCAAATGCGTGCAGTTGTCATTTGTAACCTAAAAAGAGTCAAGACAAGTTCTGAAGAACACATAGTCATGAGTCGAATCACATAACAAAGAACAAAGATAGCATAATATTAGCCATTCACACTAAGGCCCAAAATCTCACTAGGTCTCAATCTATCACATTTGAATTAACCTTTCAATTTTTCAAAAACTCACTTGACAAATTTGAAAGCAAGAAAGTCTACTCCTTCAAGCTTAAAAACTTATCAGATTTTTCTTTTAAATGGATCTTTTGCTCACCACTCAAATCACTTTAAAACCCATTGGAGAGACATGCACCATATATTCAACTAAGATCATTACCCTCATACTTAAAGTAGACATTGTCCCTAATGTCAAGGCATACACACATTAGAGAAAATAAACTTAAGTAAACCAATATTGCATATTCAAAGACATCAATAAAGAAATTGAATCCATAACTAGTAGTGATCATTGATATCCCAAAATAAGATCTAAATACAATGCCAAAATACCAACAGTCAGATCTAAAGCATAATCCAAAACAGTAAGAGAAATAAATCAATATGGGGATGGGGGATAAAATGGCCTCTAAAGCAAAGCATCCATCTTGCCATCTATGGTATCCATCTGTCGGGTAGTGAATTCTTCCAACTACTAGAATCAGTCCTCCAAGTGTTGAAATCGGGTGGCATGATCCAGCTTCAGTTTATCAATATGGGTCATGACCTCATCATATGAAGCAGCTCTAGTGGATGGTTCTGCATCTACTGCAAAAAGGGGAGCATACTCTAGAGGCACTGATGTTACAACATGCTCCTACAGCTCGAGTATCGGAGCTCTCCTAGGTAAGACATTACCATATGTACTGACTAAGAGGAAGGCAACATTCTAGTTCACGCACATGCCCATGGCAACCAGAATAAGCCCATCAATAGCACTAGAATCCTTTACAGGATCCTCCTTTAGCAATAAGTCTAGATTAACTCCACATTGTTTCACGATAGCAGTGATGTAACCTCCAAGTAATATTCATCCAACTCTAGTGGCCCCTATATGCTTGAATTGATTACAAAGTCAATAACCTCTATTCACTTTTTCCCCTATATACCATGTAGTGTATGAAAAACAATTCGGGCCTACTAAAGACCCCTTGGCTTTCCCTCTTGCACAAATTGTATTTTCCAACCACTTTTGTATATATCTGAAGGTAAGGGATCAGAGCTTGGAAGCCTTAGAAGATTTGGGTTCATAACTATCAAAATTTGCAACAGTCAACTCATACCAAGCATGCTCCTGATGGAAGTTAGGGAGAATACAATTGTGCCCCACAGGAAAGCCAAAGATGGCACTAAACTGATGAATGTTTAATTCATAGGGTGTTCCTAAGAATTTAAAAGTTATCTCTCCTGGTCAACCAGTTTGATCACTTAGGGGGTACAGTTTGCAGGCAAAAGTAGAAAGAAACTCTCTAGTCAAATCAGCATAGGTAGGCCTACGCATATTAGCAAACTCAACCCATCTTATTCTACACAATAAATCACAGACCTCCTCATGTAAATCAATAGCTCTTAATGTAACCTCATCTAGATACCGAGTAGGTACTATCTCATTCCTATCTAGAAGATGCACGTGTACTTGTCAAGGTGGCTCTACAGGTGGAGGTGGGGGAGGTGCCCTTGCTCGCCTAGATGGTTCATTGTTAGGGTAATTAGAGCATGAAGCCCTGTCGTGGTCTTCATTCACTTCTTCGGAGCCATTAGAGATTAAACTAAGGGAAATGGAGTGGGTAGTGAGAAAAAAATGTAAGGAGATAATTTTGGGGCATTGGGAGTGGATTAGGAAGAAGGAGAGGAGTGTTTGGTGCTTGAAAATGGATGGAAGGAGGAAATATGAGCTTTATTGGTGCTTGAATGGAAGAAATTTGGGAAATAAGGTGGTGGGAGAGCGGCGACTCTAGAGAATTTAGGGGAGAAAGCAACCTAGAAACCATAAATTAGGGTTAAATGGGATCTGCCACACGAACACGGGTCATGTATTGTGACACGTCCCCCTCTCATGTATGGCTCTGTGAGCAATTAGGGCTTCACTTTATTGGAGACATAGGGTGTGTCTTGAAAAAAACCCGCCTATGTTGTCCACTGACTTGGCAACTCTGTAATCCACACTAATTGCCCACTAAATTACTAATTCCCATGGTTTCTTATCCACCTAAAACTTTTATCATGACCTCAAACACTCATCAAACAAATAAATCATGCATTCAATCATAATTCTAGCATTACAAAACACAAAGATTTCTAAGGATTCCTAGATAATCATTCAAGAAACACACCAAGTTCTACTTAACCTAAGAAACTAATCAAGAAAATAGAAAGAAACATAAAATAAGAGGGATAAAGAAAGCAAATCTGGTTTGTCTTGGTGATGGGTTGCCTCCCATTAAGCGCTTAGTTTATTGTCCTCAGCCCGATATTATGCCACTCCTTGATGTTCTTCATAATATGGATAGAGTAGAGCCATCTCTTCCACTTCTTCACTATCTGGAAGTTCATGGTAAGGCTTGAGGTGGTGTCCATTAAGCTTGAATATTTTTCCGGATGCCTCATTCATGATCTCCACTACACCAGAAGAAAAAACATGAGTTACCACAAATGGTTCAATCCATTTAGAATGTAATTTACCTAGAAACATTTTACGTCTGGATTGGTATAGCAGTATTCTTTGTCTTTCTTTGAAGCTTTTCCTAGAGATCATTTGATCATGGAATACCTTGGTTTTTGCCTTGTAACACTACTAGAAATTTGGGCATTAGAGACCGAAAAATCAGTCTCTAAATCATGAAAATCGATCTCTAAAATAATTAGAGACCGATTTAATTCGGTCTCTAAAACGGTCGTCGCTAAATATTAGAGACCGAACTTGTTGCTCACTAAATTTAGAGACCGATTTAGAGACCACTTTTTACAAAATAATCGGTCTCTAATGTCAGTCAAAAATTGGTCAATTATTTTAAAAAAAAAGTGCATTAGAGACCGATTTAGAGATCGATTTATTAGAGATCGATTTTTTGATCTCTAAATCAGTCTCTAAAGTTGTCTCTAAATCAGTCGCAAAAATGTGAATATTTATATATTTTATAAAATCGGTCACTAAATTGGTCTCTAAACTAGAGATTGATTCATCAGTCTCTAAACCGGTCTCTAAAAAGGCTGAATATATTTATACATTTGATAAAATCGGTCTCTAAACTAGAGGCCGATTTATCAGTCTCTAAATCGATCTCTAAAAAAGCTGAATATATTTATATATTTTACAAAATCAGTCACTAAATCGGTCTCTAAACTAGAGGCCGATTTATCGGTCTCTAAATGTCATTTTTTTGTATATTTAGTTCCTAATTCAGTCTCTAATTTGTAATATAAATTTATATTTATTTTTAAATTTATTAAAATCCAAATTTTTAAAATGCCTAATAAACAACAATCAACAATCTCATATAACCAAACACATAAATAAAAAATAATATAAACTAAACTAATTCAGTCTTTAGAATATCTCATTTAAATATCAAGGCATTGTAGAATAAACTAAACTAAGCATTGTCTACAACATCTCATTACTACAACATTTCAAATGTAAGAAAGTTGAACACAACACAAACTAAACTCTAATCATAAAAATTATTCCTCGTCTTCGTCGTCCTCCTCCTCCTCTTCTGCTCTATCAGTCACAAGAAATGTTTGAGAAGGCTGAAAGTTTATCAACTGCATCATCTCTCGTACCAGCCGGTTTGTCTCCTCAATCTGTCTTCTATTATCTGCCACTTGAGCTTGAAGCTCATTTCTCTCATTTCTTAATTCTTCAAGTTTATCTCTTCGCACCCAGTCAGATGATGAAGAACTTGAGCCACGATATTGTGGTCTTCCAGCCACTACAGTTGACTCAATTCCAAGACCATATATTTTACCTTTTTTCACTCCAGCCATATTGCGCCACACATCCAACTCATCTGGGGGAGGAATTCCCTGCTCTGATGCTCTTTGGGTCATTTCTTGCATTTCGTTTGCAAATTTGGTCTATCAATACCAATATGACACTAATTAATGCAAAAAGTTAAAGCAGCACATAAGTCTAACATAATATAAGCCATGACATAAAATATAATAATAAACATGATTTCAATCACATGTTAAAAGTTGCAAGCTTGTTTAATTTCAATTTAAGATGATAGCATAGTAAAATATTCCTCTTTGAAAATAGAATAGGGACTTTTAACATGTAATAAACAGATATCATAATAAGTCGATTGAATTAGGAACCATAATGTACACGTATTGGATACAGAAAAAAAATAAATCAAAAAAGAAGCTGATAAGAAATTAAGAACCATAATGTACACGTATTGCATATAGAAAAAGATAAAATAAAAAAGAAGCCAATGAGAAAAAGAAAGAAATAATTAAAAACAGAATAGGAAAGAAATCTTATTCATACATTCTATGAGTGTAAAGAGATGAGCTTCTGTCTTTGGCCAATACCCAAAATAACAAATTTTTTGGGCCACTACCCCACCACTTGCACGACCATTTTCTTTAATGCAACACCTTCTCCATTCACACTTTCCCTCCTATAACTTGCTATCTATTATCTTCTTCCCACTCTTTGCTCTTTCATTTCGTCTATATATACTCCTTCAAAATCTCACCTCTACGCCTAACTCACTTCTATTACCAAACTGAATCCTTCTCTCTCTCTCTCTAAACTATGGCATTGAGAAGATGCATTATTATTCTGATATTAGTAGTGATGGTATTATTTGAGATTCAGATATGCACATCAGAGATAAACACTGACTTGGAGAAGACCTTCAATTTTGAAAAGCTCTATTGTATTTTCATTAGTTGAATACACCTCTTTTGCTGCTTCCTAGATTTCTTTCACAATTTCTCAAAGAAGAAAATTCTCCTCTATGTCATTGTTCATGGAGCCATAACATACCATGTTGTTTTAGACTTCTATCCTTTTTACGTGGGATCCTTTTTTGCTAGAGCTGCTACATCTCTAGTGAGGTAGTCCTCCTTGCTCTTGCCGCATATGAACATCATGAGGAATTGAGACCATTGGAGATAATTTTGCTCATTTAGTTTATGACCTACAATGGGAAGATGAGAGGTGTTAGCCACTCCATGATTGTTTAGGGTGGTGACAACAAGGATAGAGGTCTACTTTTTGGTAGCCATTCTAGTGGTTAGGCCATATTTTGTCATATGGTAGAGATAACTACTAATGCCATGTTTTTCAGAGAGAAAGACTCTGAATTTTTTTTTTGCATATATTGACTATAAAAGACATAGGAATATATAGGAGAAAACATGACAATATATTTACCACTAAATCTCCTTAATTCCATTAAAAATATCCTAAATTAAGGAAACAAATCAGAATAAAGAGATTTAGGAAACAACCTTCCTAATCTCTTTATTAAAACTTTGACCTAACAGAAAAGGAAACAAAAAACATAAATAAGGAAGTTGTAAATAATTACTAGTAAATCAAATCCTAAACTTTAGGGATTGAGATCAAAATTCAACATAGTTCTATCGATAGGCTTGATTAGGTATTGGCTTCTTTAGGACTTCAAAGTGGCTGATTCTACAAGAGACCTTATTAGTCAAGTTTGTTGAGAATGCCTTAGTTGGATGTTTGATTGGGGGGTAAATGTAATTTCCTTTCAATTCTTAAGTCGTATATGAAGATTAAAAATGCTAAGCTACCCAACTCAGAAACCAAGGTTACTTTACTTCATAATTAAGTCCACATTTTAGGGCCTCCTTGTTTAAGTGTGTGTAAACTTCATTTTGATCAAAAGTGAGTTTGTAGGGAAGAGATTTATGTTTAAATACTTCTATTTAAAAAGTTGTTTTGAATGAATAAATATTATTTGGATGATATTGATTAAATCACTTTTAGATATATAATTATTAAAAAATATAAGTTGTGTATATTATCTTTTTATATCATATAATTATTTCAAGATATGCTTTAACAAATAACATAAATGTTATTATGGTTTTTTACTATTAGAGTAAATTATAACCCTTTTTTAAGAGATATTCAAATTACACTATCCTCCCATTTGTTTTGAAAAATTACGCTCTCTTCCTCTAAGAAATGAAAATGTACTACACTTTAATCTATTTTTATGTTTTTCGTTAAAACTTCGTTATACTTTGTTTGGGTAAAATGGTAATATCATAATTTAAACTAATAATGCATTTTTAAGGGTAAATTAGTAATTTAGTCCCTAAAATTATTTTTCACTTACAATTTAATCTCTAAATTGTTGTAAAGTAACTGTAGAGAACTTAAGAAATAGAGAAGATATTAGAGAATAAAACATAAAGAACTCAAGAGATAGATAAGAAAGCGGGTGCTACCACACACCCTCTTAAGTTTAGGTGTATGGTACACCCCTTAAGTGTAACACCCCAAATTCTGACTATGTTAATAGTAATAGCAGAATTACATTGTTTTGTATTTTTTGTGTGTTATAAAAATAATTTGACTATTTTGAGATCATTTTTTATCATTTTGTGTGATTTGCTCCCAGTCAAGAAAATAATAATTTTCTGACCGAGAAAAATCTTATTTTAATTAATTAATTGGAGCTGGGGGATCTTACTAAACTCAATTTTGATTGATATATATATTAATCTTATAATTTTTAGGATTTAACTGTGTAATAAAATAATTTTATATTATTATAATATTATTTTATTCAACAGTACCTACTGTCTTAAAAATAGTAGAAAATCTGCTTAACATGGACCCGAAAAGTCTGTGAGACCCATGTTTAGTGTAGCAGTCAACGATTTTGACTGAATAGAATTCTGAACCAATGAGAACAAGTCAAATTAGGTGGCTTGACTTTGAATAGTAACTAAGTAAACCTAATTTGGTTAATCTAATGGCCTAATTAATTAGCTTTTGTGAACAATTGTAACAATTTGAACTTCTATCAATATTCGTCGAATTGGACCTTCTAAAACAATGCCATATTCGTCGAATTTGAACTTCTGCCCAAATTTGTTGAATTTGATCTTCTGAATATTTAGTACTATGTTAATATCCATCGAGTGAGGATGCTAATATTCGTTGAGTTAGAATGTTAATATCCGTCGAGTGACAATGTCAATATCCGTCGAGTGAGAATGTCAATATCCGTTGAGTTAGAATGCCAATATTCGTCGAATTAGAATTTCTGACCATATAGTACTTTTGTCGGTTCGACACTTGGAAGATTTCTCCAACGCCAATACCCATCCGTCGAATTAGGATTTATGCTGACCTTCTAGTATATTCGACAATTTTTTATCTTCATTCGACAGAATCTTCATTCGTTCGACAGAACTTGACTTTTAGTCATTCTTTGGGAAATAATGTTCTCCTATCTTACATCATTCTGTCATGTTATTTTTCATCAAAAATTGCCCTTGAAACTCATGACCATGCAGCAGCTTGGAGGGGGTTCTACATGATTCTTGAACAATCCAAAAGCCTTGAAAGTCAAGTGAATGACATAAGCCATGTGCTAGTCCATGTGCACTCAAAATAGGATATTTTACTTCAAGTAAATCCTAATTTCTCTATGCTTATCCCACGGTAGCAGCACTCATAATTTCACTCTCACAAATTACATTTTCTCTCACATAAAAAAAAACATTCATCTTTTGCTTTCAAAAATCCCACGAACCTAAGCATCAGTTTTTCCTTCTTTTTCTCTCCATTGGTTCAGCCAAGCACCCTACAAACACCATCCATCACCTATAATTTTCACTCTCACCATTTCCTAAAGCTAAACAATATTCTATACACTTTTCATTTAGAAAGTTTTCCCAAAATCACACTCTAAGTGCTTCAAAATCCCACTTTTATCTTACTTTCCTAGAGGTAAACTTTGGTTTTTATAGTTTAAATTCATGTTTATGATTTTCCAAGCCATGATTGTTCCATGGTTTGTTATTATTAAGCTTTGTTTGTGATTTTACTAATTATTTTAGAATTATTAGGAATTTTTGTGAGCCACACGAAAATTAAGGAGAAGGAGGAGAGCTTGAAAAGCTTGTCTTCAAGAGGTAAGAGGGAGATTTAACCTCACCAACCAAGTTTTGGTGGTGTGAGGATGGTTTTGTACGGTGAAAAATCCATAAGGGTTCTTCACCGATTATTTGATTGTGTTTGTGTTGTGTTTGATTGTGTTTTTATGCTTACATGTGTGATAAAATGCTTAAAGCTTTGATATTTTGTGTGTATGTATAATTATGAAAGCATGAGAATGTATGTGTAAATTAGGAAGTGAACAACACGATGAATCGATTGTATGAGTACTCCAAAGAGTACAGAGGCTTACGGCCATACCATGGAAAAAGGACCAAAGTCCTTACACTGATGAATTAAAATGAGAAATGAGCGATTTCAATGAATTTGGAAAAAAATTGGGTATGGCAAAATGAAATGATTTTTGTAAGAATTAAAGAAAGGAAATAACAATTTTTGGAAACAATACAATTACTTATTTTTAGAGAGGTTATACCACAAATTTTTATTAAAAGAGAGACTAAATTGCAAATTTTATTTAAATGAGGGGTCATTGTATAAATACTTATTTTTAGAGGGGTCATATTATAAATACTTATTTTTAGATGGGTCAAATTATAAATATTTTTAAAAGAGGGATGATTTTGTAAATATGAATTTTATGAAGGACTAAATTGTAAATATTAATTTTTGAGGGACTAAATTATAAATATTAATTTTTGAGGGTTATTTCGTAAATATGAGTTTTTGAGGGACTAGTGTGCAAATATAGAAAATAAAGCTAATTTTAGTATTAAAATGAGAAAAATAGTATTTTTTATTTAAAACGTATGAAAAGTATTTACGCGATTAGAAAATGTTGAAAAATCGCTACGCAATTTGAAAAGGTGACAGAATTGAGTCGCGATTGAGAAAATGCAAAAATATGACTACGCGATTAAAATACAGTAATAATACTGTTAGATTATTATGTGGACCCCGATTATGTGATATAGATTACAAATGTGAGTAATGCATAGTACATGCATTGGAAAGGTCCGATGGACTGTATGAGACTAGTTGCCTAGGAGAGACTATACCTCCTGAGTGGGTGCGATATGCGTAGTGTAAGTCACTCGTTGACTTTGGGGGCATTGGGGTGCGGGTTGCCTACAATGGGTAGTTGGTAGCTCTTCTGTACCGTAGGTTAGACCGACGCAACACACCAATGATCCTAACCGAGACACTATCCTTACTCAAGATCTGATAAAGACTGTCGTGTATATGCTGGATGTGTAAGACTGAGCACGTGGTCCGAGGCATATTGGTACTGATAAATCTTTTCGATCACTCTCTCCGACCTGAGTTGTAGCCCTATGGAGTAGGAAATTGAGTCGGTGTGCATACATATAATGATAGAGGGTATTATCGTAATTCCTATTTATGATAATTGATTTATTGGTTATTTGATTATTGATATTGGCATGATAGTAATTATTGTGTATTACATGTTTTGTGATGATAATGATGTTAGTGGCATAACTGTAATTATGGTATGATAACTGTATGAAATATTGTATGTGTTTATCTTCATTGCTACCATACTAGTATTGGCGTAGGTGATCTTACCTCTTTATATGCATGTTCTGTATTATATTTATAATTGTTAAGACGTCGAGCAAGAGATAAAGCGAGAAGTTGAGGAGGAACAGATTCCTGCTGAGGACGTCGAGTTTTGAAGAGATGGAGATGCCTAGTTTCCTTGGCTACCTGAAGCTGACATTTATTGGAGGAGATGAGGCATGGACTGTAGATTTAGAGAGAGGGAGTATATACTATATGGGAGACCTAAATATTAGATTGAGTAGGCAACATTTAGGACACCCTTACTTTTCTGTCAATATTTATGTACAACTAGAGTTCCCAATATCTATTAGGCAGTATTGGGGAGCTTACTATCGTACTCCTAGTAGTATTGTGTCGTCTGCTCGGACACCTGTCCGTAGGACTGCACCTCATGATGGATTCTTGTATGCTGAGGAATCTGAGGAGGACCCGTCTGAGGGTTCTACTGTCTAGTAGGATTTGGGCTATACGTTAGTTTTAAATTAAAGTTTAAATATTTTGAAAGTCGAGTTTGTAAAATATCTAAGTATGACAGTACTAAAGGCTTGTATGTATATATATGATGTAAATTATTTGTGACAATGTTGTTATATTTTTATTTTTTGCTAAGTTTATCTTATTATCATCAAGAAATTTTATAATCGTATTTATATTACAAGCGCGATTTCTAACGAAAGGGATAATTTGGTAATTAAGTAACATAAAGTGTGGCACCCTAAGGTGGGTGTTACATTAGTTGGTATCAGAGCCCAAGTTAGAGTCTTTTGGGTTTGTGGTTAGGTCTGTCTTGTCTAAGTTGTGTGATTCTCTGTAATTGTTTTCTGAAAAAAAAAAACAATATTGTTCGAAGACTAACCCTCACTTTTCTTTGTGTTGTTCAGTCTGATTGATAGAATACGAAATGGCTGGATGCGGAAGAGGACGCATGAATGCGAGGGCAAAAATGGAAATGCCGCGACGACAATCGAATATGGTCACAAGTGTAGCAAAGAATACAACGAATGGCCGAGGTTGTTGCACAGCAGAACCAGAGAGCAAATGACGATGCTCACAGCTTGTCAGAGTTTCGGAGGAATAATCCACCGAAATTTCATGGAGAGTTTGATCCAGAGAAGGCTGATATGTGGATAAAGGAATTAGAGAAAATATTTGAAGGCATGGGTTGTACTAATGAGCGGAAGCTTACTTTCGCCACGTTTGTGCTAGTTGGTGATGGAGAGGTTTGGTGGACAGGAGCCCGCAGATTAATTCAAGCTGAAGGGAGAGTTGTGACATGGCAGCTCTTTAGGCAAAAGTTTCTGGGGAAGTATTTCCCAGCCAGTGTTCGACATGCTAAGGAGATGGAGTTCCTTAGTCTGAGACAAGGGGCGATGACTATGAGTGAGTACGCAGCAAGGTTCGAAAGTTTGTCTAAGTTTTTGAGGTACTTCCAGATGCATCCAGATGAGGAGTGGAAGTGTAGCAAGTTCGAAGAGGGGCTGAGGCTTGACATCAAGCGAGCTTTAGCAACTGTGGACATTGATCAGTTTCCGGTATTGCTAGATGAGTGCCGAAAGGTCGAGGAGATTGATCATCTGAGAGAGGCTAGAAATAAGAATTTTGGACCAGCACGGTTCCAAAGGGGGAAGAGTAGCGGTGGCAACCGTTTCCAACAGAAGCCATATACCAAACCAGCAGCAAGTCAAAATCGGCAACAATCATTTGGGGGAAGCTCTAGCGGCAGTAAAGCAGTTTCAACTGGAACTTCTGCACTTAAATGCTTTAAGTGTGGGAAAGGACATCTCACCAGAGACTGTCAGCATAAGGGGGTGATTTGTTATCAATGTAGGAAGCCTGGACATTTCTCAAGGGAGTATGATCAGCAAAAGACGGAGCCATCTGTAGGTAGTGTTCATACTGCAAGGCCACAGGCGGGTGGTCGAGTGTATACTATGAGCGGGGAGGAAGCCGCTAAATCTGAGGACTTGATAATGGAGGAGTGTGCTATTGAAGGTAATCCTTTAACAATATTATATGATTCGGGAGCAACGCATTCTTTCATTGCATGTGATTGTGTGGAGCGTTTGGGATTAACTGTGACTACATTACCGTATGATTTGAGTGTTAGTACTCCTACTGATAAGCCTGTGATAACTATAAAAGTATGCTTGAATTGCCCTGTATCTGTTAGAGATAGAATCTTTCATGTGAATTTGATCTATTTGCCTCTTTCCAAGATTAATATAATCTTAGAAATGGATTGGTTGTCTTCCAACCATATCTTGATAGACTGTGCTAGTAAGACATTAGTTTTTCCTGAGGTTAAGGATTCTAGATTCCTAACGGCTACTCAGGTGGAAGCTTGTTTGAAGGAAGGAGATCAAGGGTACTTGTTGATGTCTTCTTTGGAGGTTCACTGTGAGGATGTTCTGAAGGATATTTTCGTAGTGAATGAGTTTCCTAAATTGTTTCCTGAAGATATACCTGGAATACCACCGGAAAGAGAGATTGAATTCTCTATTGATTTGGTACCTGGAGCTGGACCTATATCTATGGCGCCTTATCGGATGTCGCCAGTAGAGTTGGTAGAACTTAAGAAACAATTGGAAGATTTATTGGAGAAGCAGTTTGTGAGACCAAGTGTATCACCTTGGGGAGCTCCAATATTGTTGGTAAAGAAGAAGGATGGGACTTCTCGTCTATGTGTAGACTACCGGCAATTGAACAAGATTACAATCAAGAATAAGTATCCACTACCAAGAATCGATGATCTGATGGACCAATTACAAGGAGCCGCAATATTTTCTAAGATTGATTTACGTTCTGGTTATCACCAGATACGTGTGAAGGTGGAGGATATCCCGAAGACTGCGTTTCGGACACGATATGGGCATTACGAGTATCAAGTGATGCCTTTTGGTGTGACTAATGGACCTGCAATATTTATGGACTTCATGAACTGAATTTTCCGTTCGTACTTGGATAAGTTTATTGTTGTCTTTATTGATGACATCTTGATTTATTCTCAAAGTCAGGAGGAGTATGCTGAACATCTCCGAGTGATTCTCCAGATTTTGAGGGAGAATAAGTTGTATGCCAAGTTGTCCAAATGTGAATTTTGGTTGAGCGAAGTACAATTTTTGGGACATGTCATATCGGCAGATGGAATTGAAGTTGATGCTTCAAAAGTGGAGACAGTTATTGAATGGGAAAGACTGAAGACTGTATCAGAGATCCGTAGTTTCATCGGATTGGCCGGTTACTATCGACGATTCATAGAGGGGTTTTCGAAGATTGCAGGACCTCTTACCCAACTTACACAAAAGAATCAACCGTTTATATGGACTAAAGCATGTGAGGAAAGTTTTCAGGAGTTGAAAAGACGACTGACTACTTCACCGGTTTTGATTCTACCCGATCCGAATGAACCTTTTGAAGTGTATTGTGATGCTTCGTATCAAGGATTGGATTGTGTACTTATGCAGAACTGTAAGGTTGTGGCGTATGCATCGAGGCAGTTGAAAGTGCATGAGAGGAATTATCCGACTCATGACTTGGAGTTGGCCGCAGTAGTGTTTGCATTGAAGGTGTGGAGACATTTTCTCTATGGGGCAACGTTCACTGTTTTTAGTGACCATACAAGTTTGAAGTATCTGTTTGACCAGAACGAGTTGAACATGAGACGAAGGCATTGGCTCGAGTTTTTGAAAGACTATGACTTTCAGTTACAGTATCATCCCGGGAAGGTGAATGTCATAGCGGATGCTTTAAGTAGGAAAACGCTTAATGCTTCTGTTATGATGATGAAGGAAAAGGAACTAATAGAAGAATTTCGGGATATGCGATTATCTGTGAAGTTGACACCGGAGAAGATATGTTTGAACATGATCACTATTTCGAATGACTTGATGAGTAGAATACGAGAAAGACAAAACAATGATCAGTATTTGCAAGAAGCAAATGAAGCAAGAAGTCAAGGAGCAGAATTGGAATTCAGCGAGGGTGTTAATGGAATTTTGAAGTTCAAAGAGAGAGTTTGTGTACCAAATGATCCAGAACTTAGAAGGTCGATTTTGGATAAAGCTCATAGAAGTAAGTTGAGTATGCATCCAGGAGCCACGAAGATGTACCAAGATTTGAAACAGCTGTATTGGTGGCAAGGAATGAAGAGAGATGTCGCAGAATATGTATCATCCTGTTGACTTGTCAGAAGGCCAAAGTAGAACATTAGAGACCATCAGGAATGTTGCAGCCTTTGCCTATTCTTGAATGGAAATGGGATGATATAGCAATGGATTTCGTAACTACACTACCGAAGACTCGGAAGGGTCACGATTCTATATGGGTAATTATCGATCGGCTTACAAAGTCGGCGCACTTTTTACCGATTAATATTAAGTACTCAATGGAGAAGTTGGCTCAAGTGTACATCAATGAAATTGTCAGACTTCATGGTGTACCATTCAGTATAATTTCTGATCGAGATCCGCGATTTACATCGAGATTCTGGAACAATTTTTAGGAAGCGATGGGAATGAAGCTACGTTTGAGTTCTACTTATCATCCACAAACAGATGGTCAGTCAGAAAGGACAATTCAATCATTGGAGGACTTGTTAAGGGCTTGTGTTCTAGAGCAAACTGGTTGTTGGGATAAATTTCTACCGTTGATAGAGTTCACCTACAACAATAGTTTCTATTCGAGCATAAGGATGGCACCCTATGAGGCATTATATGGGAGAAGATGTAGAACGCCGTTGTGTTGGTACCATGATGGTGAAAGTACTGTGGTAGGACCTGAATTTGTGCAACAGACTACTGAGAAAGTGAAGATGATCCAAGACAAGATGAGGACAACTCAGACACGACAAAAGAGTTATGCAGATAAAAGATGAAGACCGCCTGAATTTGAAGAAGGTGACCATGTATTTCTACGTGTGACGCCTATGACTGGAGTTGGACGATTAATCAAGTCGAGGAAGCTCACTCTGAAGTTTATCGGGCCGTATCAGATACTTCATCGGGTCGGTTCGGTAGCTTGTCAGATTGCACTACCACCGTTCTTATCAAATCTTCATAATGTATTTCACGTATCACAACTACGAAAATATATTTCTGATCCAACTCATGTAATCGAGCCAGATACCGTGCAGTTGAAGGAAAATTTAACTTATGAGACGTTTCCGATCAAGGTTGAAGATCGAAGAACTAAGCAACTTCGAGGAAAGGAAATCGCATTGGTTAAAGTGGTATGGAACGATGTAAGTGGTAAAGCCACATGGGAGTTAGAAGAGAAGATAAGAGAGCAGTATCCATTTTTGTTTTGAATATGTGTGTCAAGTTTCGAGGACGAAACTTTATTTTAGAGGAGGAGAGTTGTAACACCCCAAATTCTGACTATGTTAATAGTAATAGCGGAATTACACTGTTTTATATTTTTTGTGTATTATAAAAATAATTTGACTGTTCTGAGATCATTTTTGATCATTTTGTGTGATTTGCTCCGAGTCAAGAAAATAATAATTTTCTGACCTAGAAAAATCTTATTTTAATTAATTAATTGGAGCTGGGGGATCTTACTAAACCCAATTCTGATTGATATATATATTAATCTTATAATTTTTAGGATTTAACTGTGCAATAAAATAATTTTATATTATTATAATATTATTTTATTCAACAGTACCTACTGTCTTAAAAACAGTAGAAAATCTGCTTAACATGGACCCGAAAAGTCTGTGGGACCCACGTTTAGTGTAGCAGTCAACGATTCTGACTGAATAGAATTCTGAACCAATGAGAACAAGTCAAATTAGGTGGCTTGACTTTGAATAGTAACTAAGTAAACCTAATTTGGTTAATCTAATGGCCTAATTAATCAGCTTTTGTGAACAATTGTAACAATTTGAACTTCTGTCAATATCCGTCGAATTGGACCTTCTAAAACAATGCCATATCCGTCGAATTTGAACTTCTGCCCAAATTCATCAAATTTGATCTTCTGACTATTTAGTACCATGTTAATATCCGTCGAGTGAGGATGCTAATATCCGTTGAGTTAGAATATTAATATCCGTCGAGTGAGAATGTCAATATCTGTCGAGTGAGAATGTCAATATCCGTCGAGTTAGAATGCCAATATTCGTCAAATTAGAATTTCTGACCATATAGTACTTTTGTCGGTTCGACACTTGGAAGATTTCTCCAACGTCAATACCCGTCCGTCGAATTAGGATTTCTACTGACCTTCTAGTATATTCGACAGTTTTTGATCTTCATTCGACAAAATTTTCATTCGACAGAATCTTCATTCGTTCGACAGAACTTGACTTTTAGTCATTCTTGGGAAATAATGTTCTCCTATCTTACATCATTCTGTCATGTTATTTTTCATCAAAAATTGCCCTTGAAACTCACGACCATGCAGCAGCTTGGAGGGGGTTCTACATGATTCTTGAACAATCCAAAAGCCTTGAAAGTCAAGTGAATGACGTAAGCCATGTGCTAGTCCATGTGCACTCAAAATAGGATATTTTACTTCAAGTAAATCCTAATTTCTCTATGCTTATCCCACTGCAGTAGCACTCATAATTTCACTCTCACAAATTACATTTTCTCTCACATAAAAAAAAATATTTATCTTTTTCTCTCAAAAATCCCACGAACCTAAGCATCAGTTTTTCCTTCCTTTTCTCTCCATTGGTTCGGCCAAGCACCCTACAAACACCATCCATCACCTATAATTTTCACTCTCACCATTTCCTAAAGCTAAACAATATTCTATACACTTTTCATTTAGAAAGTTTTCCCAAAATCACATCCTAAGTGCTTCAAAATCCCACTTTTACCTTACTTTCCTAGAGGTAAACTTTGGTTTTTATGGTTTAAATTCATGTTTATGATTTTCTAAGCCATGATTGTTCCATGGTTTGTTATTATTAAGCTTTGTTTGTGATTTTACTAATTATTTTAGAATTGTTAGGAATTTTTATGAGCCACACGAAAATTAAGGAGAATGAGGAGAGCTTGAAAAGCTTGTCTTCAAGAGGTAAGAGGGAGATTTAACCTCACCAACCAAGTTTTGGTGGTGTGAGGATGGTTTTGTACGGTGAAAAATCCATAAGGGTTCTTCACCGATTATTTGATTGTGTTTGTGTTGTGTTTGATTGTGTTTTTATGCTTGCATGTGTGATAAAATGCTTAAAGCTTTGATATTTTGTGTGTATGTATAATTATGAAAGCATGAGAATGTATGTGTAAATTAGGATGTGAACAACATGATGAATCGATTGTATGAGTACTCCAAAGAGTATAGAGGGTTACGGCCATACCATGGAAAAAGGACCAAAGTCCTTACACTGATGAATTAAAATGAGAAATGAGCGATTTCAATGAATTTGGAAAAAAATTGAGTATGGCAAAATAAAATGATTTTTGTAAGAATTAAAGAAAGGAAATAACAATTTTTGGAAACAATACCATTACTTATTTTTAGAGAGGTTATACCACAAATTTTTATTAAAAGAGGGACTAAATTGCATATTTTATTTAAATGAGGGGTCATTGTATAAATACTTATTTTTAGAGGGGTCATATTGTAAATACTTATTTTTAGATGGGTCAAATTATAAATATTTTTTAAAAAGGGATGATTTTATAAATATGAATTTTATGAGGGACTAAATCGTAAATATTAATTTTTGAAGGACTAAATTGTAAATGTTAATTTTTGAGGGGCTATTTCGTAAATATGAGTTTTTGAGGGATTAGTGTGCAAATATGAAAAATAAAGCTAATTTTAGTATTAAAATGAGAAAAATAGTATTTTTGATTTAAAACATATGAAAAGTATTTACGCGATTAGAAAACGTTGAAAAATCGCTACGCGATTTGAAAAGGCAACAAAATTGAGTTGCGATTGAGAAAATGCAAAAATATGACTACGCAATTAAAATACAGTAATAATACTGTTAGATTATTATGTGGACCCCGATTATGTGATATAGATTGCAAATGTGTGTAATGCATAGTACATGCATTGGAAAGGTCCGATGGACTGTATGAGGCTAGTTGCCTAGGAGAGACTACACCTCCTGAGTGGGTGTGATATGCGTAGTGTAAGTCACTCGTTGACTTTGGGGGCATTGGGGTGCGGGTTGCCTACAATGGGCAGTTGGTAGCTCTTCTGTACCGTAGGTTAGACCGACGCAACACACCAATGATCCTAACCGAGACACTATCCTTACTCAAGATCTGATAAAGACTGTCGTGTATATGCTGGATGTGCAAGACTGAGCACGTGGTCTGAGGCATGTTGGTACCGATAAATCTTTTCGATCACTCTCTTCGACCTGAGTTGTAGCTCCATGGAGTAGAAAATTGAGTCGGTGTGCATACATATAATGATAGAGGGTATTATTGTAATTCCTATTTATGATAATTGATTTATTGGTTATTTGATTATTGATAATGGCATGATAGTAATTATTGTGTATTACATGTTTTGTGATGATAATGATGTTAGTGGCATAACTGTAATTATGGTATGATAACTGTATGAAATATTATATGTGTTTATCTTCATTGCTACCATACTGGTATTGGCGTAGGTGATCTCACCTCTTTGTATGCATGTTCTGTATTATATTTATAATTGTTAAGACGTTGAGCAAGAGATAGAGCGAGAAGTTGAGGAGGAGCAGATTCCTGCTGAGGACGTCGAGTTTTGAAGAGATGGAGATGCCTAGTTTTCTTAGCTACCTGAAGCTAACATTTATTGGAGGAGATGAGGCATGGACTGTAGATTTAGAGAGAGAGTATATACTATATGGGAGACCTAAATATTAGATTGAGTAGACAAAATTTAGGACACCCTTACTTTTCTGTCAATATTTATGTACAACTAGAGTTCCCAATATCTATTAGGCAATATTGGGGAGCTTACTATCGTACTCCCAGTTGTATTGTGTCGTCTGCTCGGACACCTGTCCGTAGGACTACACCTCATGATGGATTCCTATATGCTGAGGAATTTGAGGAGGACCCGTCAGAGGGTTCTGCTGTCTAGTAGGATTTGGGCTATATTTTAGTTTTAAATTAAAGTTTAAATATTTTGAAAGTCGAGTTTGTAAAATATCTAAGTATGACAGTACTAAAGGCTTGTATGTATATATATGATGTAAATTATTTGTGACAATATTGTTATGTTTTTATTTTCTGCTAAGTTTATCTTATTATCATCAAGAAATTTTATAACTCGTATTTATATTACAAGTGCGATTTCTAACGAAAGGGGTAATTTGGTAATTAAGTAACATAAAGTGTGGCACCCTAAGGTGGGTGTTACATTAAGATGGCTTGCTATTGCAAGTCATCAGGTTCCCCCCCACCTTATTTTTATAAGTTGTATTGTTTTATTTTTTATTTATTTATGTTGCACAACTGTGTATAAAAAAATAATATTTTTAAAAAAATATTATTGTGTGTAAATATTACTAGTTAAAATATAATAATTCTTTTTACCAATTAAAATCTGGTAATATTATTAGTTAAAAAAATTTAAAAAACCCCTTACACTCCCACATAGAGAAAACTATAAAGGGTTTTTTAAAAAAAATATTAATGTGTATAAATATTACTAGTTAAAATCTGTAGGATTTTCAGTATGCATAGTTATTTATAAAAAAATATAAAGACTGGTACAAAATTTTTTTCGTGCAGGTCTGTAAAGGTTTTTTTTTAAATATATATATATTATTGAAAACTCTATAGATTTTAACTAGTATAATTTACACAGTTGTGCAACCTGAAAAAAAAATGATCAATACAACCTAAAAAAAGAAAAAAAATAATAGTGCAACAAAAAAAATGGATCATCAGGTTATAAGTTATTCATTATATTCATTGATGTGTTTTTCAACACAATCAACGATTATGATCACATGGTGCACCATACACCTTGCTTTTGCAATGTGTATATTACATAAAGCCAGATAAGAAACTAGAGAGAAAGAAGAATTTTTCTATATTCTTATATGTCTTCTTCAAGTGCCTTATACCCTTTATATATAGGGCCAAGACTACATAAAATTATAATCATCACTATATTAAGATATAAAGAATAATAATATGTATAACATCTACATAATGAGTCTTATGTAACATTCTTGGGTGGATGTTATCATACACCCTACTATGTTAGGGTGCATGATACACCTTTTAATTTTACCTGCTATAGGGTGTATAATACACCTTTTAATTTTACCTGCAATAACAGGGTTTTTTTTTTTGGGTTAGCAGGTTTTTTTTTGTTTTATATTTTTTTTTTACACACACAATCACAACCAACCTTGGATCAACCCCACCCTTGAATCACCCGTCGGTGGTGACATGACTGAAGACCAGTGACGTATAATGACTCAGGCTTGGACAGCAGCGTGGTGGTCAGTGCATCACTCATCCCCAACCTACAAACCTCCACCAAATTAATAACCCAAAACCCAACCATCGTGAACTACCAATGCCACCTTGCTTGCACCCTCTTCTAGCGCCACCATCCTAACCACTCAAACTACCCCCCTCGAGTTGAACTAGGACCCACCACCTGCCATGGCCGAATGCCCCAACCACCCCAAACACTCAAATCGAACCAAATCTCAGTCCTCACCTCAGATCGAACTAACCTAACTTACCATCAAGCCTTAGGGAGCAATTCTGAGGAGTGGATGATGGACGCCAACACGGCAGCGGAAAACAAGTGGGCTCACTACTCTGGTTCGCGAAGGGAAGGTGGTATTTGGGTTTTGGTGTGGAGGATCGAATAGTGGATGGTGAGGGTGGCATGGTTACTCAGAAATCCAAGGATGGCAGACTCGTGTCAGAGCTCGTAACAAGATTCACAGTGACCAGCGTCTTGGTGGTGCAACAACTTGGATTAAGGGTCCAGTGGAGTAGCGTGGAGCAAGGTGCGGCTTGGTTAATAGTCTGATGCATCAAGGGTGGATTTGTGTGGCAGTGCCGGAGATGAGATATAGTTGCGAGGTGGTTGTGGTCAACAAGGTGGTTGCACGTTGGTGGTGGAGAGGCCGCGACCCCCTTTGTGGTAGATATGTACAAATTGGATCGCCGCTGTCCTTCGACTCTGTCACCTCCGCTCCACGTCGTAGCTCCACCGACGAGTTGTAGACTCTGCTAGCTGTTTGAATGGGTGATGTGTGTAAAGCATGCATATAATTTTGTCTTAGTTAGCATTTAATTGTTGCATATTTTGTGTTGATTTTTAGTATATATCTTAGGTTTTTATTCCTTTAGTTCAGATGACTGCATTTTGTTTTTAATATTTCATAGGTGAATGGATTTGTGACTTTGAAGCACCAAATATAAAGAGCTAAACTAAAAGAAGAGATGCAGAAAGAACCGCACTCTGGCCATGCAATGATCCACACCCATGGAACCTATTGCTGGAGAGAAACAAGCAAAACAGCTAGCTCCATGACCAGCCCGTGGAACCTGCCACTGTCGTGGAGCATTTTGACCATTTACACACATCTGAGAGCAAGTCAGTAAGCTCCACGGCCAGCCTGTGGCAGCTACTATGGTCGTGGATCGTGGAGCGTCAGCACATTTAATCTGTATTATTGCTCCTTTACAGCAAAAGAGAACGGTACAACAAGCTGGAAGACGAAAAGGGGACCTGGAGGGGGAGATTAGAGGAGGATATAAACAACCATTGGACTCAAGAAATAGGGGGATTTGGACAAGAGCAATTTAGGAGAAACAACAGGCTTGATCAGAGTTTTTCTTCTCTTCTCCTTTTTTCCATTTCAATCTGGTTTTCTGAATGTTCTTGTTCATTCTTATGGATTGTATTTTGACGAACATGTTTGAGTAGTTCTTTGTTCTAGTATTTGGGAGTAACCCGGTTGTGTATTGACAATATTTGATGTATGAATTTCTTACCTTTTAATGCTAGTTTCTCTTGATTCAATTTTTAGCACACCAACTGTTTGTGAATATGCTTGGTCACATGTTTGCATGATTCTTTGATATGGAGAAGAACTGAAAGGTGAACCTTGATTTCAGAACTCTAGAAAATGAACTTGATTTTTCAATCACGAAAGTAGATTAATTCTCTTGAGGCTTTCTTTGAATTATATTGTTCTTACAAGGTCCTCTCTAATCCAATTGTTGTGAAAATAAGAATTGGATTAGATTGGATATGTTATTGTATTCTGAAATGAAACAATAATTCTTTAGGATAATTCGCCTTCAAAAGTAACCTAGTTTGATAAGAAGGGAAAAATTACAGATTTGTTAATTACCACCGTGGTAAACCCGAATCCTAGAGTCTTTAAAACGGATTCCTTTATTCAATTCCAAAGTTGATCTTCTTTGTTATTTTTTGAATTTTATTTTCTGCGATCTTGTTCTATCACTATGATTTTACATCAATGGTTTCGTCTAGATAATCATAATTGTGCATAATTGGTGGTCATCAGCTCAGTCCCAGTGGAACGATAATTTTACTACTTAATAAAATCGTGCACTTGCGATTTACACTAACAAGTTTTTAGCGTCATTGCTGGGGACTGTGTTTTGTTGATATCAATTCATTTGCATGTTAGTTAGTCTGGACTTTTATTTTTGTTGATTTTAATTTATTTTCTATTTATATCCTTGCAGTTGAACAGGTAATTCTTGTATGCGGAGGCCTAGAAATTTTGGGAAAGTTGTAGAAGCAGACCCAAAAATTGAAAGGACCTTCCAAGTAAGAAGAAGACTACAAAGATAGCGAAGAGCAACCCAAAAACAACCTATACCAGCCATGGCTACTGCAAATGAAAATAAACCACTGAAGGACTACGCTGTGCCTAGCGCATGAGGGCTGCGTTCTAGTATCACAAGACCTCCTATTGAAGCCAACAATTTTGAGTTAAAGCCTTCGCTTCTCTCAATGATTCAGCAAAACCAATTTGGAGGTTTGCCAACGGAAGATCCTAATCTTCACTTGGAGCTATTTTTGGAGTTCTGCGAGACTTTGAAGTTAAATGGTGCTTCCGCAGATGATATCTGGCTGAGGTTGTTCCCTTTCTCTTTAAGGGACAAGGCTAGAGCATGGTTATATTCCCTTGCTACAAGGTTTATTACAACATGGGCTTAGCTGGAGTAACGTTTCCTTGACAAATACTTCCCTCCAAGCAAGACTGCTTATCTTAGGAATCAAATTACCAGCTTCGCTCAAAAAGATGGTGAGTCATTATTTGAAGCTTGGGACAAGTTTAAAAGGTTATTGTAATAATGTCCTCATCATGGCCTTGAGAAATGGTTGATCATTCACATGTTCTATAATGGTATAACCTACCAAACCAAGGTTTCATTGGACTCCGCAGCTGGAGGAGCTTTGATGAATAAAAACTTGGAAAAGGCCTATGAGATAATTGAAAATGTGGCTCTAAACCACCACCAATGGGCGAATGAAAGAGGTAATCCTAAAAGAGTTGCTGGTAAGTATGAGGTAGATGCTTAGGATCTTATAGCAGCTAAGGTAGAAGCTTTATCTCAAAAATTTGATAAAATTAATGTCAATGTTGTTTGTGCTTCTAATGCCTCTTGTGAGATATGTGGTACAGCAGGGCATATAGCTGCAGATTTCCAGCTAGGAATTACTCCTACACAAGATGCACTGATGAAGCAAGTTGATGCCATTAATAATTTCAACCAGAGGGCGTAGAATGATCCATTTTCAAACAATTATAACCCTAGTTGAAGGAATCATCCTAACTTCTCCTATCGGACTAATTAGAATCAAGCTAGGCAAAGCAATGTGAGGCCATCTCCTGGATTTCAACAACAAGTACAAAAATCTAATTGGAAACCTTAATGAAAAATTTCATTTTGACTCAATCTAAGCAAAATGAGGAATTTAGGCAGCAGGGTCAAGCCATGGGTGAGGCAATTAAGCAACTAGCATCTAAGGTTGATAGTCTAGCTATCCATAATAAGATGTTAGAGACCCAAATAGCACAACAAGCTAGTTCCTCTGCAAGAACACCAAGAAAGTTTACCGGTCAGCCTAAAACAAATTCGAGTGACCAATGCAAGGCTATTACCTTGAGAAGTGGTAAGCAATTAGAAGATCTTAAGGCAAGAAAAGAGAGTGAAAAGAAAGATGGTAGTGAGGAAGTTGAGGTTACTAAGCCATCACCTAGGGAAGATGAGAATAAGGAAAAAACCAAGGAAAAAGGTAAGGAACCTAGTCACATACCTCTAGCCACACCTTATAGACCACCCATACCTTTCCCTCAAAGGTTAGCTAAGGTCAAGCTTGACAAGCAATTAGCAGATTCTTAGAAGTTTTAAAAATTTTGTACATAAATATTCCTTTTACAGAAGCTTTGCAACAAATGCCTACTTATGCTAAGTTCTTGAAGGATATTTTGTCAAATAAAAGAAATTTGGAAGAATATAAAACTGTGGATTTGACTGAGGAGTGTAGTGCTTTGATTCAAAATAAATTACCTCTGAAGCTCAAGGATCCAGGTAGTTTCTTAATTCCATGTTTAATCAGCAACATGAGCTTTGATAAAGCTCTTTGTGATCTTGGGGCAAGTGTCAGTCTTATGCCCCTATCTGTTTGTAAAAAGCTGGAGATAGGTGAACTAAAAGCCCACAACAATCTCATTGCAATTGGCGGATCGTTCTGTGAAATACCCCATAGGTATTTTGGAGGACGTTCTCATTAAAGTCGGTAAGTTCTTTGTGCCAGCTGATTTTGTGGTTTTAGATATGGAGCAGGACTCTCAAATCCTCATCATTCTTGGAAGGCCTTTCTTGGCCACTGCTGGAGCCATAATTGATGTGAAAAATGGCAAACTTTATTTGACAGTTGGTGATGATAAAGTTGAGTTTGATTTGTCTAATGCTGTAAAATAACCTTCTGTTGACGATCTTTGTTGTAGGATAGATTTGTTACAGCAGGAACTAAAAGAAGAGGTGCTTAAATGTTCCTCTATTGATCCATTGGAAATGTGCTTGATTGGAAAAGGTTCAACAAGTGATGATGGTGAGATTGGGGAGTATGCTAGTCTCTTGGACGCATGCCCCCAGTTACAAAAAGCCAAAACTGAAAAGTTGGAGCCCAAACAAAAATCAACAGATTAGGAGGAAGAAAGCACACCAAAGATAGAACTTAAACCTCTTCCTTCAATCCTAATGTATGAATTTCTTAGTCCCAACTCTACATACCCTGTGATTATAAATGCAAATCTGAATGAATTTGAAACCGAAAAATTGCTTAGGGAACTCAAATTGCATAGGAAGGTCACTTGGTATACTATTGATGATATTAAGGGCATTAACCCTTCTGTTTGCATGCAAAGAATTTTGCTTGAAAACGACCATAAAACCTCTATTGAGCATCAAAGGAGATTAAATCCTAACATGAAAGAAGTGGTTGAGAAAGAAGTGTTTCAAGCTAAGAATTGCAGGGGTCAAGCTTAAGACCATAAATAAGCGCTTCTTGGGAGGCAACCCAAGTTTATTTCTATCAAATTCTTCATTTCTTGATTTATTGAATTAAGTTTTTTTTGTTATTTTGGTTTTTCTTAGTCATTCATTAATGATCTTTCATTGCTTTTTATAGGATTATTACGAGGAGCGAAGCTCAACTTGAGCCAATTGAACTTGAGAACTAAATACACTTTGTTAAACTGTTAAAAGTTGAATATTAGATAGTCCACGGGCTGCATATGGTAGCTAACACACCCATGGAACATCTCTGCTGCAAATGGGCAGCAAATTGGCTCAAAGTTAGTAAGAACCATGGCCCACCTGTGGCAGCTGCCACGGCTATGGGACCTTGTGCGTAGCAAAGTTGTCAAAGTCAGAAACCTCCACGGGCTACCCGTGGCACCTACCACGCCCGTGGAATGCTGCAGTTCCAAACTCTTTAATGCTTAGTTTTTTTTTTAAAGAAAAAAAAAAGGGCCAGACAGCCAGCTCCATGGCCTTGCCGTGGAACGTGACACGGCCGTGGAGCGTACCCAAAAATGTTTTTTAAGTTGCACGGCCACACTTTCCCTCTTCTCTTCTCCTTCATCTTCTTCTTTCCTCCATAGCCACTGCCCTAAGCTCTCCTCCTTCACCAAAACTCCACGATTTCCTCCACCAACCAAGCTAACCACCCTCACCACATCTCCTCTTTCACCATACGCACACCACTCTTCCCCTCACCCTCCATTTCGTAACAACCACTAACATCCACCACTCATCTTCTTCTCTCCTCCATAGCTATACCCAAAATTAACTACCATCACTCTTTCACCTATTTCTACCATAACCATCAAGCCAAAAACACAACAACCATCAAACACCATTACCCACCTTCCATTCACCCAAAATTCCTCCAATTTCTCACAATCCTAACCCCAAATTCAAAATTCACTAAGAGAATGGGGCAATTTCACTAAGTACATTGCTTTTGTTGATTTTTTGTGGGACAATGGCTTCTAAGAGACAAAGGGTTGAAGTTGGTTCAAACTCTAGGGCAAGAGGCAAAGGGAAGAGCGCTTCTAGAGGTGTAGCAGTGCCTACTGATGGAGCAATTGCAACAGCAGGGGTAGGCTACTGATGGCTGCCTGCAGAGTATGGAGGGGATGGTGCAGGCTATTTACAATTGGCACTTGTCCCAGGGCTATTTTCCACCACCTGAGTAAGTTATATATTGATTACTCCCTTCTTGCTTCTATTTACATTGAGGACAATGTCGGTCTTAAGCTTGGGGGAGTTAGTTAGTTAGTGCACTCTAGCATTTAATTTTGCATTTTAATTCTAGTTTTACATCTTTAGTATCCATTTATTTTGCTTTGAAATATCATGTATAAAAAATATGGCAGGCATCTTAGTTTTGTTTTTGCTTTGACTTATTTCCTTGGCACATTATTCCTTGATATCTGTGATGGTATGCAATGAGTACTTTTGGATTGAGCTTTCACTGTTTTGTCTTGCCTTGTGAGAACCTCTTGTCACTTAACAATTGACTCTAAGTGTTGAGGTATCGAAGGAAAGTCTTAAAATACCAATTGAGTACTTGAGTTCCCAAGAGGACCTCCACTGCGCTTGGTTACTGGAGAAACACTTGATTAAAAAAATTGATTGTATGTTGCAAAAAGGCAACTAAGTACCCCTTTGAGACCGAGTTGGTTACTGGGGAAATACTTGTCAATCTTGAAATCAAGTGCTCCTTTGAGACTAAGTGTGGAAGGTGCAAAGCACAAAGGGGCATGAGCCTTGTTAGCAGGTAGGTGTCTGCTATGCAGGGAACTTGGCGAAATAAAATGAAAAGAGTAAACAACTTGACTTGGTGTCCAATACCTTGGGGTTAATTACACTTGCATTATTGCACTGAGGTACTCATAAGTTAAGTCACAGTGAAATGTATAATGAGGTTGTGTTAATTGAATACCATTACATGACAAGATAAGATGTTTGGCTAGGGATAATGAGTCATTACTTTGTTTTATTAGTTATGTTTTGTTCATTCACACATGTTTTGCTTGAGGACAAGCAATGTCTTAAGCTTGGGGGAGTTTGATGTGTGTAAAGCATGCATATAATTTTTGTGTTAGTTAGGATTTAATTGTTGCATATTTTGTGTTAATTTTTAGTATATATCTTAGGTTTTTATTCCTTTAGTTCAGATGACTGCGTTTTGTTTTTATATTTCATAGGTGAATGGATTTGTGACTTTAAAGCACCAAAATATGAAAAGCTAAACTAAAAGAGAAGGTGCAGAAAGAACCACACCCTGACCATGGAATGATCCACACCCATGGAACCTGTTACTGGAGAGAAACAAGAAAAACAGCAAGCTCCACGACTAGCCTGTGGAACTTGCCACGTCCGTGGAGCATTTTGACCATTTACACACGATTGAGAGCAAGTCAGTAACCTCCACGGCCAGCCTGTGGCAACTACCATGGCTGTGGATCGTGGAGCGTCAACACATTTAATCTGTATTATTGCTCCTTTATAGCAAAAGGGAGCGGTACAGCAAGCTAGAAGACAGAAAGGGGACCTGAAGGGGGAGATTAGAGGAGGATATAAACAACCATTGGACTCAAGAAATAGGGGGATTTAGACAAGAGCAATTTGGGAGAAACAACAAGACTCAATCAGAGTTTTTCTTCTCTTCTCCTTTTTCTATTTCAATCTAGTTTTCTGAATGTCCTTGTTCATTCTTATGGATTGTATTTTGATGAACATGTTTGAATAGTTCTTTGTTCTAGGATTTGGGAGTAACCTGGTTGTGCATTGACAATGTTTGATGTATGAATTTCTTACCTATTTAATGCTAGTTTCTCTTGATTCAATTTTTAGCACACCAACTGTTTGTGAATATGCTTGGCCACATGTTTGCATGATTCTTTGATATTAGGGGAAGAACTAAAAAGTGAACCTTGATTTCAGAACTCTAGAAACTGAACTTGAGTTTTCAATCATGAAAGTAGATTAATTCTCTTGAGGCTTTCTTTGAATTATCTTGTTCTTACAGGGTTCTTTCTAATCCAATTGTTGTGAAAATAAGAATTGGATTAGATTGGATTTTGAAAGGAAATAATAATTCTTTAGGATAATTCACCTTCAAAAGTAACCTAGTTTGATAAGAGGGGAAAAATTACAGATTTGTTAATTACCACTGTGGTGAACCCAAATCCTAGAGTCTTTAAAACTGATTCCTTTATTCAATTCCAAAGTTGATCTTCTTTGTTATTTTTTGGATTTTATTTTCTGCGATCTTGTTCTATCACTACGATTTTGCATAATTGGTTTTGTCTAGATAATCATAATTGTGCGTAACTGGTGATCATTAACTCAATCCGAGTGGAACGATAATTTTACTACTTGATAAAATCGTGCACTTGCGATTTACACTAACAATTGGTTGCCCTTCTTTCATCTCAATCATTGATAATTTTTATTAATAAATTAAGGGTTTAAAATTAATGGTGTATAGTGCACCCTTCTTTACTAGGTGTATGTTAGACATCCCCAACATTCTTGTAGTTATGTAACTATGGTGACCTTTGAACATTCACTCTTGAATATTATTCATAACACTCCTCCTTGGATGTCCATCAGGGATATGCCTCATTAAAACCTTACTAGCAAAAAATCCAGTAGGAAAAAAATCATAGTGAAGGAAAAAAAAAGTACAATATCCTTTACATAGGAACTACCCCATTAAAAACCATATCAAGGAAAATCATGTAGGACAAAACCTTAATTAAGGGGGAAAGAGTACAATTTTCTCCCCTTGTTAGAAGCATCACTTACAATATATTAATTGCAGCATTCTAATTTTCTCTCCTTGAAGAATTTTGGAGAAATATACTTTATTCAGTCACCTTTAATATGTCTTCCTTTTATTGGGTTTTACAAGTAATATTATCTTCAATTGAAATTTTATTTTCATAAGACAATCCACAATATTCTTGAATATTGCGAATCATAACTCTTAACAAGAAATATTCACGACTTCCTTCATGAAATGTCATTATTTCTAAATAGTATGAAAAAGTGGCAACTATAGATTGTCTTGTAGGTTGCCATGATATAGCAATACCACCACATGTAAATAAAGATTTTATTTGAGATCTGAATTTATTTGGATCAAATAAATACCCTGCATCTGTATAATCAATTAGTTAAGCATAGATTCATAAGAATAAATAATATCATTAATTGTTCCTTGAAGATATAGAAATGCGTAGTATTTAGCAATATGCATGTATATTTCTGTGGCACTAAGGTATGATACTTCAGGATCAAGATCTTTGTTATTTGCTTTCAATCTAACAATCTAACAGCCATTAGTGCACGCAGTGTATAATTATATGTATAAATGACTTAAGAATTTGTTCTTTATAACTTGATAGACAAAATTCAATTTTCTAAATGCTCGATCTGCAGGCCGAGACAAATTTTTATCATTCAAAGATCTTTCTCTTCAAATTTTTTCTTTAGGTCTTCTACAAATTAGGAAAAACTTCAAGCAATTTTAATAACAAACATACATAGCAATTATACAAAGCCAATTACAAGTTTCTTAAATAGACACATAAGCAAATAAAATATTTTAAGAAATTTTGAAATATATATAATGTATATCAACAAGCACTAATGCTCAATAAGAAAGTCTCAATATGATGCGAAAAAGAATTTAAATCATTAGCATATGTAAATTAAGTTCATTGGATGCTATTGATATCTTAAATCCTTCGAGGATTTTTATGTAGATAGTATGTATCAAGAGATCCATAACAACAAGATGTAACAACATCCATTAGAAGTAATCAACTTCTTGTGTGCAAAAATTCTTAATAGATATCAAAATATTAATGCATCCATTTGTATCCACAGATTTTGCACCTTCTGGGATTTAGACTTCTGGTCCATTTAAACCTCTACTAGAATTTGAACTACAAATTTAATAACCTCGCATTTTATGAGTTCAATTCTGCCTACAAAGCATTCTTCTATTTTGGCCAATCATTTCTTTGTCGATATTCTTCGATGATTATAATTTCAGGATCCTCATTATTATTATAATATTGTGTGCTATGCAAATATGTTATCGATAATTATTTCTTTTTTATTCCTTCATTTTGCTCGTAGAGACATAATTTATTGAGATCTCATAATTTTCACCATTTTTTTGGTATTTTATTTTCCATTTACTTATTCTTTTCTTGTAATGTTAGAAACATCATTTCATATCCAATATATAATCTCAACTTTCTTTTAAAGCTCATTTTAGTACGATGTGGTAGAGCATGAGTAACTATATCACACACAGAAAAAAATTTATATGAGAAATATTTGGCTTCAGGCCAAAATCTAATTGCATAAGGGAGAACTTATAATTATTTATTAGTCTTATACCAACAAGTGCTGCAACATGTAAAAGGCATGCCCTAAGCAAAAAGTTGGGATATTGTTCTCACAATATTTTATTTAGCTATCAATTAGAGGTATTTGAATATAAGCAACTGGATGTTCAATATTTCATCAATGGCCATATAATAATCACTAAAATATTGAGAGGTAAATTCACTGATATTATCAAGACAAATTGTCTTTATTTAGAAAAAAAAAATTGTTCTTAATCTCACAAACATCAGGTTACAAGTTGATAATAAATATACATATGACCAACTGGCTTCTGGCCATAAAATATCTAAATGTTACTCGCGATTTATGATATAATCCACAAATATCATCTTAAATTTATTCTAAAAATTCAACAAATCCAACTCTATTTTTAGCTATTGATAGCCTTATAATCAATTTGCATTGAGAACACCATGCATATTGATAAACCGTCAACATGACATATTTTTACGGTCCAATTCCTTAGTTTTTCATATTCTTTTATTTATTTTTAATGAATTTTATTTGTTAGTTTTGTTATATTTTTAGTATTGTTTAATTGTGTTTTTATTAGGTGTTTTGTGTGTTTTTGTCAGGTAATTGTACAAAAAGAAGAAATTCCTGAAGATAAATATGTGAAGGATTCTTATCCTATTCTTAGATACTAATTAGAGTTCTAATTGGATACAAAATCTTAAATTGGAGATTGGATAAGGATTCTCAAAGAGATTTGATTTGGAGCAAAATTCGAATTCTTGCACTATCCTGACCATTCCTCATTAATTAAGTCATATCTTGAGTTACAGAGATCAGATCGACGCGCCGTTTGCGGTATTGGAAAGCTAACAGAAAATCCTACAACTTCTCGGTCATCTAAAGGGTGAGAAAAATCATACAAGTGAGATACAAAAATTTGTCAGCTTTTCTATAAAAGGGAGAAAACGAGTTTAGCAAGGGAACTTTCTTTAATTGAGCACATTGCACAGAAAATCCCTAATCCTAAGAGAGTTATTTTGCGGTAGCAGACTTTAGAGGGCAATTTCAAAAGAGGATTCTTGAAGGCTTGAAGATCTTAATCTCCATTAAAGGGTTGATTTCTCTTTCTTTTTAATTTCCCTTTTTCTTTGGGTTTTCTGTCTATGGGTTTGTATTCTGATATTAGTTTGCTTTTATTGAACATGAGTAACTAAACCCATAGCTAGGGCTATGGGGGATCTTGTTTTCCTAATTATTTGGGTTTTATTTCTAATTTAATTATGGTAATTTCTTTTTGGGTTTATCATATTACTTGTATTCTTGTCAAATTTGATCACTTTTGGCATGTGTTAATTCATTGTTTGACCGGTGACCATCTGCATTCAATGAGTGGATCTATATGGTAAGCCTAGAATTAGATTGGTAAATGACCAAACATCAATTTATCCTACCAATGGAATTGATGGTATGTTAGTTCATCTCTTGAATTGAAACTTAATGCATTCTTGATTAATTCAACTAAATGACCAAATAGGTGAATTAAATTAGGAATAGAATATTGTTTCATCCATGACCATTGGGATTCAATAGCAAATAAGAGAATATTGGCAAAAGAATTACCTTAATCATAATTGAAAGAAAATCTGAATAATTAGATTCAAGTGAACCTTGTGCCCTAGTCTCTTTCTCGTTGATTATCTTTTCTTTGTTTAATTGTTCATTACTTTTCTTTATTTGTTATTTTGATTTTAATTTGAATTCCTTCACACATATTCGATTGTCTAAATAACAAAAGGTTTTACGAATCTAGTAATTACCATTTATTCCTCGTGGGATCGATAACTGGGACTCAAGTCCTATATTACTTGGTGATAAAGTGCACTTACTCTGAGTGTATTTTACGCGCACCAAGTTTTTAGTATGCATTGCCAAGGAATAAGTTTGGTAATATTAGAAGCGAAAAACTCTAGTTAATTTAGACGCCTTTTCTTTTATTCCTTATTTTATTTTTATTTCTTATTTTATTTTATTTTATTTTATTTTATTTTATTTTATTTTATTTTATTTTATTTTATTTTATTTTATTTTATTTTATTTTATTTTTATTATTTTTATTTTTATTTTCTTTATTTATTTTTTTTTTTTATTTTTATTTTTTATTTAATTTTTCACTTCTTATTTTTGTTTATGCTTACTCAATCTCAGTATCCTGATTTAGCTTTTGATCCAGAAATTGAGAAAACAGCTCGCAGGTTAAAGAAGCAGTCTTTTATTACAGTTGTGTCAAAAGACATTAACAAGATGGAGAGACAACCAGTTGTTGAGGCCAACCGAGAAGAAAGTGTGTTTGGATGCTTACCATTGAAGACTTGTTTTGATGATAACAAACGAGAAGATTAAATGAAGATGAGTAATAGACCAAGTCCAAGTTTATATTTGATTAGTTTTAGGACTTAGGATCTATTATACGAGCTCACATTTAATATCTCTTTGTTTCGAAAGAAAAGTTAAAACTTGTTTTTGAACTCAAGCATCTTTGAAAATCCTTTTCAAAACAGTTTTTTTAACTTGAATTATTCGAATAAAACATTACCTATTCGAATAAATGTCTTCATGAGAAACCTGTTTTCAAAGTGGCTATTCGAATAAACATTCGTTTATTCGAATAACTAAGCTTTTCAGAAACTTCGTTTTAAATGAATTATTCGAATAACTCATCTGTTATTCGAATATCTGAACTTCGTTTTAAATACGTTATTCGAATAACCAAGTTGCTATTCGAATAACCCTTTCAGATGAGCTTTTTCACGTTGAGCTTTATTCGAATAAGCTGCTGCCTATTCGAATAAACACGAACCTTCAATTTACGAAAATGGAAACAGACAAAATTTAAATTTGTTTTCAATCAGTGTTTAATGTCCTTTATTACACCCAATGGCTGTTTAACCTAATTTTCTCTATAAATAGCAAGCCTGGGTCACGTTTTCCATACCCCATTATTCTGAATGTTTTTCTGATTACTCTGTCTTTGTGAAAACTTTTCCCTACGCTCTTCTTGCTTGAAAACTTTGAGATATTTCTGTGAGAGCTCCATTAGCACTTCAACTTGTATTACACACTCTGTTTGAGAGTTTCTCTTCATCTCTATTTTCTGATTATTTGTATCGAGGGTGAGGTATCCTCAAAGGTTTGTATAATGGTGAGGTATCCTAAGGTGAGACTTTAGCACAAGGTTATAGTGTCCTGTGTGTGAAAAGTGCTCTATTTTGTAACGGTAGCAAGCACCTATTGAAGCTTGTATACTTAGTGAAAAATCTCGACTTTCGAGGACTGGACGTAGACCACAAGTGGGTTAGTGGTCGAACCAGGGATAAATACTTGTGCCTGCTTCTCTTTTTCCTAATCTCTTTAATTTAAGCAATTTAATTTATCTTGCACATTTATTTTACGTTTTTCTTTATTGTTTATTCTCTTTTTCTTGTTCCTTCATGCTTTTTTTTTTTATCAAGCTTATATTTGTATTTTATTTTAAAAAGGGTTTTGCGAAAAAGTTTTTATACTCAATTCACCCCCCTCTTGAGTACTAGAAGCCACTTGGTAACAAGTGGTATCGAAACTAGACTCTTGTATAAAGAGCTTAGCGACTTCAAGAGTATATGGCTTCTTCAAATGGTTTTTCGAAGGATCCTCCATAAACCGACCACCCTTTTCAATGGGGATGGTTACGCATATTGGAAGGAAAGAATGAAAATCTTCATCGAAGCTATTGATCTAGATGTTTGGGATCTTTGTTGAAAACGGCGCTTTTATACCCACACATGAGATCGATGGTGTAAGGACCGAAACACCTCGAAATAAATGGTCTGATGAAGACAAACGAAAAGTTCAATTTAATTTAAAAGCCAAAAATATTATTACTACTGCTTTGGATTATGATGAATTTTTTAGAATTTCAAATTGTAAAACTGCTAAAGAAATGTGGGATACTTTACAAGTTACCCATGAGGGTACTAGTGAAGTTAAGAGGTCGAGAATAAATTCTCTAACTCGCGAATATGAACTTTTAGAATGAACCAAGGAGAAAGCATTCGGAAATGCAAAAGAGGTTCACCCACATAGTTAATCATCTTGCATCTTTAGGTAAAAGTTTTTCTAATGAAGATTTGATTAACAAAGTGTTGAGATGTCTTAGCGATTTGGCAACCCAAGGTAACGACCATATCGAATCAAGGGATTTGTCTACAATGACTTTGGCTACCCTCTTTGGAAAACTTCATGAGCACGAACTTGAACCGAAAGCGGTGAATCAAAGTGAAGAGAATGATAAAAAGAAAAAGGGGATAGCTCTTAAAGCCACTTCATCAACATTCGACAACGATGATGAAGAAAATGAAGAAGGCTCGAGAGAACATTGAGGTAAGTGAAGAAAATTTTAGTTTATTAGTTAAAATATTTGGTAAATTTCTCAGGAAAAAGGGAACGCAAAGGAGACCTCCCTTCCCTCCAAAAAAGACACACTTTAAAGGCGAAGGAGCTTCATCTACTCCAACCTGCTATGAATGTGGGAAACCTAGACACATGAAAATGGAGTGCCCAGTTTATCAAAAGAAGAAGGAGAAATTCGAAAAGAAGCCCTTCAAGGATAGAAAAGGAAGAAAAGCCTACATAGCGTGGGATGAAAACGACATGGACTCAACTGACAGCTCAGATAGCGAAGAAGCTCAATTGTGTCTAATGGCAAAAGGAGATGAAGAAGAAAGTGAAAACGAGGTGTGCTTGAAAGCCAGGAGTTCAAATTGGTATCTCGACAGCGGCTGCTCCAAGCACATGACTGGGGACGACTCAAAGTTCACAATGCTTATTCCCAAGAATCATGGACACGTTACTTATGGCGATAACAACAAGGGTAAAATTCTTGGAATCGGCAAAGTCGGTAAGAACCCTAACTCCTCTATTGAAAATGTGCTACTTGTTGAAGGTTTGAAACATAACTTGCTTAATATCAGCCAATTATGTGATAAAGGAAATAGGGTAATATTTGATTCAAACTATTGCATAATTGAAGATAAAAATGATAAGCATGTTAAATTCATTGGTCAGAGAGTTAATAACATCTATATGATTAGCCTGGATGATATATCTTCAAATGATGCGAAATGCCTTTTAAGCAAAAATGATGATTCATGGCTATGGCACAGGAGAATTGCACACATTCACATGGATCACTTAAAAAAGTTAGTCTCTAAAGAGCTAGTAATTGGACTACCCAAGCTTAATTTTATAAAAGATAAATTATGTGATGCATGTCAAAAGGGTAAACAAATAAAGGTCTCTTTTAAAGCAAAAAATATAGTTTCTACTACTAGACCTTTACAACTTTTGCACATGGATCTGTTTGGACCTTCTAGAACTATGAGCTTTGGTGGGAATTACTATGCTTTAGTGATTGTGGATGATTTTTCTAGGTTTACATGGACTTTATTTCTTGCAAATAAAAATGATGCATTTCTAGCTTTTAAAAGACTTGCCAAAATTATTCAAAATGAAAAAGGTTTTCAAATTTCTTTTATAAGAAGCGATCATGGTGGCGAATTTGAAAACAATGTTTTTGAAAATTACTTGTGATGAACATGGCATTAATCATAATTTCTACTGCCCTAGAACTCCGCATGACAAAACGGAGTTGTAGAAAGGAAAAAGCATTCTTTAGAAGAAATGGCGAGAACTATGCTTAATGAAATTTGCTCTTCCTAAATACTTTTGGGCGATCTTTAAATACATTGTTATGTAATGAACCGGGCCCTTATAAGGCCTATTTTAAAGAAAACCCCATATGAATTGTATAAGGGAAGAAAGCCTAATGTCTCACACTTTCATGTTTTTGGTTGCAAATGTTTTGTTTTAAACAATGGAAAAGATAATTTAGGCAAGTTTGATGCTAAGTCTGATGAAGGTATTTTTCTTGGCTATTCAAATCATAGTAAAGCTTTTCGTATATATAATAAAAGAACTATGACCATTGAAGAATCTATTCATGTTGCTTTTGATGAAACTGACCCAAGTGGATCGAGAAAGGATCTTGCTATTGATGATGTTGCAGAAGTCTTAGCGGAAACTCACTTGGATAGCAAAGAAAAAGAAATCAAGGAGCAAGAGGATAAACAAAGACACGAAGATTCGCAAGCTTTGGAACTTCCCAAAGAATGGCGGACTTCAAAATATCACTCTCTTGATCAGATCATCGGTGATGTATCTAAAGGTGTTAGTACTCGTAACTCCCTTAGAAATACTTGTAATCACTTAGCTTTTGTCTCTCAAACTGAACCTAAGGATTTAAATGAAGCTTTTGATGATGAACATTGGATCTTGGCTATGCATGAGGAATTAAATCAGTTTGAAAGAAATCAAGTTTGGGAATTAGTTGCTAGACCTAATAATCACCCCATAATTGAAACTAAATGGGTTTTTAGAAACAAACTTGATGAAAATGGGTTAATAACTAGGAACAAAGCTAGATTGGTTGCTAAAGGATATAATCAAGAAGAATGGATAGATTATGAAGAAACCTATGCACCTGTAGCTAGATTAGAAGCTATTAGGATGTTGCTTGCTTATGCTTGCATCATGGATTTCAAATTATATCAAATGGATGTCAAGAGTGCTTTTCTAAATGGTTTTATTCAAGATGAGGTATACGTTGAACAACCTCCAGGTTTTGAAAATCATAAAGCGCCTGCACCATGTTTTCAAACTTAAAAAGGCTTTATATGGTTTAAAACAAGCTCCTAGAGCTTGGTATGAAAGGTTAAGTAAGTTTCTTTTGGAAAATGGTTTTTCAAGAGAAAAAGTCGATACTACCCTTTTTATTAAAAATAAAAAGCATGACATTCTTCTTGTGCAAGTTTATGTGGATGATATTATATTTGGTGCTACTAATGAATCCCTTTGCAAGGATTTTGCTAAGTCAATGCAGAATGAATTTGAAATGTCAATGATGGGAGAATTGAACTTCTTCCTCAGACTTCAAATCAAACAAACGGACGAAGGGACTTTCATAAGTCAAACCAAATACTGCAAGGAGTTGATCAAAAGATTCGATATGGAAAACGCTAAACACATGGCCACTCCGATGGGCACGTCTTGCTACTTGGACAAAGATGAATGAGTTAAATCAGTAGAAATAACGAAATATAGAGGTATGATTGGATCTCTCCTTTATCTTACTGCTAGTAGGCCCGATATTATGTTTAGTGTATGCATGTGTGCTAGATATCAGGCAAATCCTAAGGAATCTCACTTAAGTGCTGTTAAACGTATAATGAAATACCTAGTAGGCACGTCAAAAATGGGCTTGTGGTACCCTAAGGGTGCCTCTTGTAGCCTAATATGTTATTCTGACTCTGATTTTGCTGGGTGCAAATTGGACAGAAAAAGTACTAGTGGGACGTGCCACTTGCTTGGTAACTCTTTAGTTTCTTGGCATAGTAAGAAACAAAATAGTGTGGCTTTGTCTCTTCTTTGAGGCTTTGAATATGTTGCGGTAGGGAGTTGTTGTGCTCAAATCCTATGGATGAAGCAACAACTTTTAGACTACGGTCTTGACTTGATCGCATCCCGATAAAATGTGATAACACTAGTGCAATAAATACCTCTAAGAATCCCATCTTGCATTCAAGAACAAAGCATATAGAGATAAGACATCACTTTATCGAGAGATCACGTACAAAAAGGGGATTGCATTCTTGAGTTTGTTGAAACATCTAAGCAACTTGCGAGATATCTTCACTAAACCCTTAGCAAAAGAAGCATTCTTTTATATTCGAGAGAATTGGGCATAATTGATCAATCTAATGTTTAAATTGCATGTTTGATTCTGGTTGTTTTCACATGAATATATGCTTTAAATGTTATAAACATATGCATCTGTGTTAGTTTTATTCGAATAAGCATGCCTTCACTCGAATAAAATTCTTTGCTGCTCGTTAATATATGTGTTTAACATCAGCTTTATTCGAATAAAACTTAGTTTATTCAAATAAACTGACTCCTTTGCTTTACACTGTGTGCTTCTTGTCTCTGTTTATTCGAATAGCTCTTCTCTTTATTCGAATAACCAAAAACTTGTGTTTATCAGTGCTTCCTTCTGCCCTCTGCTTATTCGAATAAGCCCCTTCTTATTCGAATAACCAGCGTCCCTCTTTATCAGGCTCTGGTCTTGATCTCTGCTTATTCGAATAGACCCCAGGTTATTCGAATAACACAACCTCATCTTATCAGTTTTGGTGATGGGTCTCTGCTATTCGAATAACTCCATAGTTATTCGAATAAAACCTTTCCACCACCAACACGTTTGGCTTTCCAAGTTATTTTATTCGAATGGATCCTCTTCTATTCGAATAAACCTTAGTCGTTTTCAACCCTCCGGTTTCTGCGCGCACATGTCATTCGGTGTCAACAAGGTTTATTCGAATAAACCTCGGTTTATTCGAATAAACACGGGTTCTTTAAATAACCCCTACGCGCCCAAGTCTTTCACCCTCTATCTTCTCTATTCTTTTCGACTTCTCACTTCTTCCTCTCAAACCGTCTCACCATCTGCGTCTTTTCACCTCTTCTCCACCTTCCTCCATGGCTTCCTCCTCCAAAAACGTCCTCGCACGAAAAATACCCGGTACCAACCCGCTTGATCTTGAAGGCTCTCCTCAAATGATGAGTACCGTGCACGCTTCATCTCTCATTTACGGGAGCGCAACTTGGTTCAACCCAAGTATCGGATCTTTCCTTCTTCCCGGCGGCACCGCGGCCGACTTCGACTCTCTTTATGCAAAACCAAGGAGTTCTTCAGCTTTGCTCTCACCGGGCCAACATCTATCCAGCTCTGGTGAAGATGTTCTTCTGCAATCTGGCTTTTGACGGCCAGAATCTTCTCACTGAGGTCTGTGATCAGCAGGTTGTGATCACACCGCAGGACTGGCTGACGCTGTTCGGGCTGCAGTTCTCCGGCGCCCTTGTTGAACATGATGACACGCCCTTTCTTGAAGACTTCAACAAACTTCAAGCAGTTGAAGACTGTGAAAGCTTGGCACAGCCGCTTCGATAAATGTCTCAAGGGTGGAATCCTGAATAGCCAAGATAGGCTTTTGCATTACGCCTATGCTCACATTCTGGCTCCTCGCGGTGGAAACTACGCCTATCTCAGCGAGGAAGATGTCTTCATGCTGTGGTTTCTCAAGAATAGCCATCAGGTCAACTGGCCTGTGTTCATCATGAGGCACATGATGAGGGCCAAGGGCAAGGACAAATTAGACCTACCTTATGGCTTCCTCGTCACTACCCTGTTGGGTAAATACCCTCAGGTCCTAGAGACTGAGCGAGCTATCGCCCTGTCGCACCACAACGTGTTTAGAGTTCACACCTTAAGAAAAATGAAGATGATCCAAACCGATGAAGGCTGGGTGTACCCAGATGAGGTTGCTGAGGACGAGCTTGACCACACTCTCGCCCTGCTTGCTCCTGGCGATGTACTGCTGCTTTGCTCCAGGCTCCGGTCACTCTAGAACGATCATGGCCACCTTACAGGGATAGCATAGAGCTTACATGGAACATACCTTCTCTATTCTGTTTGATAGAATAGAAGGTGTTGAACGTGAGGTTGCTACCCTCCGATCTGCTTCACACTGCCTCTGCACCAGGCGTCTTCACCACCACCTCCGGATGCTTACTTTTAGGAACGTAGTTCTTAGGCTTTCTATGTTTTTGACTTTGTGTAATTTGTTTTCTGGCTTGTAATTATTTCTCCTGTTATTAATGCATAAATAAAGTTTCCTATTGACATGAGTATGTTTATGAGACTTATTATGCATTCTTATCTGTTTATGAGACTTACCCTCCTTTTTGCTCATGACAAAAGGGGAGAAATATTTATTTGATCATTTGACTTTAATTGAGAAAAGGCAGGTAAAATTGAAATAAGATTGGATTCAAATTGAAAGGGGAGCTGCATACATATCGATATACATTACCTCTTATAATTAAAGAGGGGAGTAAGCTTTTATACCTTTTGTGAATTCCAATTATATGCACTAACGCTTTTCTCTTTGATAGTCTCTTTAATAGTTTGTCATCATCAAAAAAGGGGAGAATGTGTTTGGATGCTTACCATTGAAGACTTGTTTTGATGATAACAAACGAGAAGATTAAATGAAGATGAGTAATAGACCAAGTCCAAGTTTATATTTGATTAGTTTTAGGACTTAGGATCTATTGTACGGAGCTCACATTTAATATCTCTTTGTTTTTGAAAGAAAAGTTAAAACTTGTTTTTGAACTCAGCATCTTTGAAAATCCTTTTCAAAATAGTTTTTTAACTTGAATTATTCGAATAAAACATTGCCTATTCGAATAAATGTCTTCATGAGAAACTGTTTTCAAAGTGGCTATTCGAATAAACATTCGTTTATTCGAATAACTAAACTTTTCGAAACTTCGTTTTAAATGAATTATTCGAATAACTCATCTGTTATTCGAATATCTGAACTTTCGTTTTAAATACGTTATTCGAATAACCAAGTTGCTATTCGAATAACCCTTTCGAATGAGCTTTTTCACGTTGAGCTTTATTGAATAAGTTTCTTGCCTATTCGAATAAACACGAACCTTCGTTTACGAAAATGGAAACACGATGAAATTTAAATTTGTTTTCAATCAGCGTTTAATGTCCTTTATTACACCCAACGGCTGTTTAACCTAATTTTCTCTATAAATAGCAAGCCAGGTCACGTTTTCCATACCCCATTATTCTGAATGTTTTTCGATTACTCTGTCTTTGTGAAAACTTTTCCCTACGCTCTTCTTGCTTGAAAACTTTGAGATATTTACGTGAGAGCTCCATTAGCACTTTAACTTGTATTACACACTCTGTTTGAGAGTTTCTCTTCATCTCTATTTTCGATTATTTGTATCGAGGTGAGGTATCCCTCAAAGGTTTGTATAAGGGTGAGAGGTATCCTGCGGTGAGACTTTAGCACAAGGGTATAGTGTCCTGTGTGTGAAAAGTGCTCTATTTTGTAACGGTAGCAAGCACCTATTGAAGCTTGTATACTTAGTGAAAAATATCGACTTTCGAGGACTGGACGTAGACCACAAGTGGGTTAGTGGTCGAACCAGGATAAATACTGTGCCTGCTTCTCTTTTCCCTAATCTCTTTAATTTAAGCAATTTAATTTACTACACATTTATTTTACGCTGTTCTTTACTGTTTATTCTCTTTTTCTTGTTCCTTCTGTGCTTTTTTTTATCAAGCTTATATTTGTATTTTATTTTAAAAAGGGTTTTGCGAAAAAGTTTTTATACTCAATTCACCCCCCCTCTTGAGTACTGGAAGCCACTTGGTAACAGAAAGATCTATCCCAGCAGAGCGGACCATGTTTGAGTATTCTATGCCCACTGCTGAAGGGTATGGAGGAAGTATTATAAGACCAGCTGTGGCGGCTAATAATTTTGAGATTAAACCAGCATTGATCTCCATGATTCAGAATTCAGTTCAATTTTGTGGATTGCCCTCAGATGATCCTAATCAGCATTTGACCAGATTCTTACAGTTGTGTAATACTATCAAGTACAATGGGGTGACAGATGGTGTGATCCGATTGCGACTCTTTCCTTTTTCTCTTAGGGATAGAGCAAGCCAATGGTTAACGTCACTTCCAAGGGGTTCCATCACTACATGGGATCAATTGACACAACAGTTTCTAGCTAAGTATTTTCCTCCTTCTAAATCTGCTAAATTAAGGAATGATATATCTTCTTTTGTGCAGTTTAAGATGGACACTCTTTATGAAACTTGGGAGCACTTTCAAGAGTTGTTGAGGAGATGACCACATCATGAGTTTCTTGTATGGCAGCAGGTTCATACTTTTTACAATGGTTTGTCGCCTTCAAACTGTTCATTTATTGATGCTACTACAGGAGGTACTATATGGAGGAAAACACCTACTGAGAGCCAATCTTTGATTGAAGAAATGGCGCTGAACGGTTATCAGTGGTAGAATGAGCGTCAGGCTCCTAAGAAACAAGCAGGTGTACATGCTGTTGATTCCTTTACTGCAATTCTGGGTCAACTGGAAGCTTTGACCAAGAAGGTGGAGATTTTGATGGTAACAAATTGTGCAGCCCCACCTATCATCTGTGAAGCATATGGAGGACAGGGTCATACAAGTGTAAATTGTCAAGTTGGTAGTCCTTTTGCCCCCGAGCCTGAAGCAGTAAATTTTGTTGGTAATTCCAACCGGCAGCAGTATAATCCATATTCAAATACGTATAATCCTGGTTGGAAGGACCACCCAAATTTTAAATGGGGAAATCAGCAAGGCTATCAGCAGAATCAGCAGAGAATTCCACCATCACCTACTGGTTTCCAAGCACCTGCAAAGAAGCCGAGTTTTGAAGATCTGGTAATGAAATATATGCAGAATTCTGATGCCAGAATAAAGAACATGGAGACTCAGATTAGTCAGCTGACTACATTGATGACAGCAAGAGCACCAGGGATATTACCTAGCACTACCGAGACTAATCCTAGGGAACAGGCCCATGTAATTTTTCTGAGAAGTGGTAAGGAACATGGGGAGTCTCCGCAGAAGAAGGACTTATCAGAGCTTATAGATACTCTTATTCAGTCAGTGCATGAAGATGAGAAGGTAACTGAAGATGTCCTTACTGAAGATGTCAATCAAGAAAAAGAGGTTGAGAAGAAAGCACCAAAGTGGCAGAGAGCGAAGAAGGATCGTGAGCAGAGTGCAATTTATGAGCCATCCCTATATGCCAAGATCCCATTCCCTCAGAGGCTTAAGAGCAATCAACTAGATCAGCAATTTGCCAAATTCTTGGAGATATTCAAGAAATTATAAATTAATATTCCGTTCGTTGAAGTCATCTCTCAAATGCCCAAGTATGCGAAGTTTCTAAAGGAGATACTTACAAAGAAATGCAAGCTTGAGGAATTTGAGACTGTATGTCTTACTGAGGAGTGTTCTGCCATTCTTTTAAAGAAGTTACCCCTAAAATTGAAAGATCCAGGGAGTTTTACTATTTCTTGCACTATTGGTAACTCTTATTTTGATAAGGCATTATGTGATTTGGGTGCTAGTATTAATTTGATTCCTTTTTCTTTGTTTAAGAAATTAGGAATGCAGGAACTGAAGCCCACCAACATTTCACTACAGTTGGCTGATAGATCCTTCGCTTACCCGCGCGGTGTGGTGGAGGATGTTTTAGTGAAGGTGGATAAATTCATTTTCCCAGTTGATTTTGTGGTGCTAGATATGGAAGAGGATGCTGATATTCCTCTCATTCTTGGAAGACCATTTTTGGCCACTTCTGGAGCTGTGATTGATGTACCTCGGGGTGAGCTCATCTTGAGAGTGGATGGAGATCATGTGACCATCAATGTCTTTAGGGAAGCTAAATCTTCTCCAATGTCAAATCTCCATGCCCCGATTAATTTTGTTCAAGCTAAGAAGTAGGAAATCTTAGCTATCAAAGACCCCCTGCCATCATACAATGTTGATGTTGATCTTTTGGGAAGTCAAGCTGCTGAGACAGATAAATGTCCTCCTAAGATCCATGTTTCTTCACAGATTGGTCCTTCATCTGTTGATCGAGTGCAACCACCTTGGCCTAATAGAGTTAAGGCGCAATTGGGACAGTTAATTTCTTGTCAAGTTCACAATTCTGTTGGAAGTAATCCCAAGGCCATTGTTGAAGGGAGGAAGAATTGTTTTGAAAAGAAAAGGACATCCTTCTATTTCTTTTGCTTTAAGCCACCTTGATGTATCTGAAAAGGCAACGTCGAGCTAATGACGTTAAACAAGCGCTTCACAGGAGGCAACCTGTGTTTCTTTTTTTTATTTTATTTTAGTTGTTTTGTTATTTTTGTTTTTCTTTTAGATTCTACTCATGTGTTTTGGAATTTTATTTTTCGATTGTGTTCTTCTTGTGACTCTTGTGCTTCTCCTTTGCACGACATTGTGTCATTGTCCATCAGGTTGTGTTGTTCTTTTCTTTACCCCCTTTATTTATTTTTTTTACATTGAAGACAATGTTTATCTTAAGTGTGGGGGAGTGGTACTTTTATGATTTTTTGTCAAAAAAATTTATTTATTTTTTGTTGAAGCACTTGAGTATTACTGGTAATTAAGCTGGAATTGTGTTTTGATGTCTTGATTTATTCTGAGCTGATGGAGATATGTTTTTAAATGGGATTCCATTGATCATGAGCTGATAATGTGTGAAGCAATCTTTTTCATTAAAGTAAAGTGAAATTTAGCATTTTTAGTTAGAAATTAGTCATCTCTACTTACTTTTGTTCTCTTTATTAACTTAGCCAGAAAGTGAGTTTTGAGCCTTAATGATTGGATTTTTCTTCTGGAGTGAGTTTTCTCTTGATTGGTGTGTGCTAGAACTTGCTTTGATATCTTGTTGAGGCTTTAATGATTCACATGCATACTTGAAAATGATTAAGGCAATTAAGCATAATTCTTTCTTGACTTACAGAGTTGCATTGATTAAATAATCCTTTAGTTGTCCCATTTGAGCCTGAAATTGATTTCTTTGAATACCTAATTGAATAATCAGGTTGAATTTTTTTGGAGCAATTGATTTGTTGATTGAAAAGTCTTGAAAGGTTGCTTTTGTCTCAAGGGTTGAAAAAAAAATAAAAAAAAAAGTTTGGAAAAGAAAAAAAATGAAAAAATGAAAAAAAAAAAAGAAAAGAATTGTTGGTGAAGAATAATGAAAATTTTGGGTTGAAAGTGAGAAATTGTTATATTCTTATGCATCATGCTCTATCTGTCATATTTTTAGCCTGATTCTGCTTTGTATTAATTTATTCATGAGCATTCTTTACCCTATTTTATCCTTTCTTCCTACCTTCCATTTTATCATTGGCCCCGTTACAAAGTCCTTTTGATTATTGTGTTGTGTGTGAACTTGAAAGTGGAGATGAAATTGATAAGCAAGCCTATGGTATTGTATTTTTCAAGAAAAATTTGAGTGATCTCTTTGTCTTTTAAACACTTGAGCGATGGAAAGTTGAGTGATCTCAGATGTTTGATGAAGAGAACAATTGCAAGTTAGACTCAAGCCTTTAATTGTTTAAATGCTAAATGATCTTGCTTGATTGGATTTGATTTCTGAACTTGAATTTTTTTTAATTGTGAAATTTTCCTTTGATTCATATTTCTTGATATTGAGTTTGATCTTGTTGTTGATACCTATTCTTTGCTTAAGGACAAGCAAAGCTTAAGTGTGGGGAAGTTGATAAACCGTCAACATGTCATATTTTTACGGTCCAATTCCTTAGTTTTTCATATTCTTTTATTTATTTTTAATGAATTTTATTTGTTAGTTTTGTTATATTTTTAGTATTGTTTAATTGTGTTTTTATTAGGTGTTTTATGTGTTTTTGTCAGGTAATTGTACAAAAAGAAGAAATTCCTGAAGATAAATATGTGAAGGATTCTTATCCTATTCTTAGATACTAATTAGAGTTCTAATTGGATACAAAACCTTAAATTGGAGATTGGATAAGGATTCTCAAAGAGATTTGATTTGAAGCAAAATTCGGATTCCTGCACTATCCTGACCATTCCTCATTAATTAAGCCATATCTTGAGTTACAGAGATCAGATCGATGCTTCGTTTGTGGTGTTGGAAAGCTAACAGAAAATCCTACAACTTCTCTGTTGAGATCAAGGGCAAAATCGGTCATATAAAGGGTGAGAAAATTTATGCAAGTGAGATACAAAAATCTGTCAATTTTTCTATAAAAGGGGGAAAACGAGTTTAGCAATGGAACTTTTTTTGATTGAGCACATTGTACAGAAAATCTATAATCTTGAGAGAGTTGTTTTGTGGCAGCAGACCTTGGAGGACAATTTCAAAGGAGGATTCTTAAAGGCTTGAAGATCTTAATCTCCATTAAAGGGGTTTTGATTTCTCTTTCTTTTTAGTTTCCCTTTTTCTTTGGGTTTTCTGTCTATGGGTTTGTATTCTGATATGGGTTTGCTTTTATTGAACATGAGTAACTAAACTCATAGCTAGGGCTATGGGGGATCTTGTTTTCCTAATTATTTGGGTTTGATTTCTAATTTAATTATGGTAATTTTTTTTTTTGGTTTATCATATTACTTGTATTCTTGTCAAATTTGATCACTTTTGGCATGTGTTAATTCATTGTTTGACCGATGACCATCCGCATTCAATGAGTAGATCTATATGGTAAGCCTAGGATTAGATTGGTGAATGACCAAACATCAATTTATCCTACCAATGGAATTGACGGTATGTTAGTTCATCTCTTGAATTGAAACTTAATGTATTCTTGATTAATTCAACTAAATGACCAAATAGGTGAATTAAATTAGGAATAGAATATTGTTTCATCCATGACCATTGGGATTCAATAGCAAATAAGAGAATATTGGCAAAAGAATTACCTTAATCATAATTGAAAGAAAATCTGAATAATTAGATTCGAGTGAACCTTGCGCCCTAGTCTCTTTCTCATTGATTATCTTTTCTTTATTTAATTGTTCATTACTTTTCTTTATTTGTTATTTTGATTTTAATTTGAATTCCTTCATACACATTCGATTGAGTAAATAACAAAGGGTTTTATGAATCTAGTAATTACCATTTATTCCTCATAGGATTGATAACTGGGACTCAAGTTCTATATTACTTGGCGATAGAGTACACTTGCTCTTAGTGTATTTTACGCGCACCACATATAAAACCTCATTATATTGAAGAATCTTCTAGTCTTTCAATGATATCCATATGAATTATCAATATTGATCCAGGATAGCCTTACCAGCCATATGCCAAATAACAAAATTATTTGGACTAGTAATTTTTTTGTTTACAACATTATAGTAAACTTCTGGTTTACAAGAGCATAGTAAACTTCTAGTATACAAGAGCATAGTAAACTTTTGGTTTACAATAATAAGTATTTCAATTACACTGATCATATCTATTTGACTTGATAATGAATAAAGCATAATGTATAAAATTGTGTTCATTAAGTAACAAAATATAGTAGCTATTCTGGAGCTTGAATTACTTTTGTACTACTAGATATCAAAATTTATCATTGATCTATATATATAAAGAATTGACAACATACATATTTTCTTTAACCAATAAAATTTTAAGAAATCATACCATATATATTTTATTTGAAATATTGCAAACTAACAAAATAAGAGAACATGTGAACGTGAAAAATATACATATGAAATGACAAATATGAATTCCAAGGAAATAATTCAACTACTCAAATCATCAATTAAGTGATAAAACTTTCTTCTACGATATTTAACGAAAATAGACACATCCAAATGCATATTATTTGTAGGACCATTGTCAAATGAATTATTTTCATAAGCAAAATTTTGATATACAACAAGTATAAGCAGTGTTCTTCCGTACATGATATAACATTAAGATAATTTTACTCTATTTAATATTCTTATTATTTTCTCCCTGCTTCATATGATATGTATTCTTGGAAGGGTTAGAACCACCATTATAATGATTATTTTTCTAATCTCTGTCACAACAATGACTATAACCATGACCTTTATTGTACCCAAAATTATAATACGGAGCATTCATTTCAAGGAATGTAGTTCAACTCATTGGGTGGCCTTTATGGTTTTTCTTCAATAACTCATTTTTGTGTTTAATCAATAGAATGTATAAACTTGAATCAAAATATTTCTTGAAACAATTTTATCATTTTTTGCTACTGTAGGAGCATATTCGATAGGTTTAAAAAGGTGGATGATGTTCTCTCTCACATTTCTTTGTTTCAAATTATACTAAGATAAAATAGATATTTTTAGATTCAATCATAGTCTAAAAGTGTAGTTCTTCAGGAACTAAACCATAAATCTTCATATAAAAGATGACCATGGAAAATCATTGATTTTTTTCAATCCTTCAGGGATGCTTAAATAGTAATTTCTTTCAGAATTTATTAATAGTAACAAATTCAATATAAACAAAATATGATAATTGTGTTAGTCGAACAAGATTAACAATAATTTTTTTATAGAAGAAACATGAAAATATTCTATAATAAGACTAACATGAAGGAAGTTATAAGTAATTAGTTAGATTAATCCAAAAGGAATGATAAAAAGATAAACTATTTCAATAGAACCTCTAAGTTGTTCAAGCCATCACTCATATGGTAGAGTCCTGTGCTGATAACATGTTGTAAAAGTAAGAACTTAAGAAATGGAGAAGAAATTAGGAGCAAAACATAAAGAACTTAAGAGATAGACAAGAAACTAGAGAGAAAGAAGAATTTTTCTATATTCTTATGTCTCGTCTTCAAGTTCCTTATACCCTTTATATATAGGGTCAAGACTACATAAAATTATAATCATCACTATAATGAGATATAAAGAATAATAATATGTGTAACATCATAATGAATCTTTTGTAACATTCTTGTAGCTATGTAACTATGGTAACCTTTGGACATCCACTCTTGAATATTATTCATAACATAAATTTAATTATGTCAACGAGTTAGTCCTTGAATTTATAAATCGTATCAACTTAGTCTCCCTTTGTTTTGTATTCACTTTAGTCCTTATGAAAGACTAACTTGATACAAGTTTTGTAAATTCAGGGACTAATTTGTACAGTAATTAAATTCTCTAATTAAACTGCAATTGAAGAATAATTCCACATACTAAATTGATGTTTTACCCTTAAAATAAGTATTATATTATTTTGAATTTTACTATATCACCCTTTCTAAAACAAAGTTTAATAGAGTTTTAACAAACAATAATAAAAATAGACTAAAGTGTAGTGAATTTTCATCTCTCAGAGAAGATGTAATTTTTCAAAATTCAAGGGAGTGCATTGGAATTTGAGCATCTCTTAAGGGAAGGAAAGGTCATTTACCCCTTATTTTTAGTTATTATCAAATTATAAATAATAAATAAATGTAATTTAGTTTCTTAAAATAATGATCCATTAAAAAATTACAACTTAAATTCAACTTTCATAAAATAATGATTGTAAAATTCAAATTTTGGCATTTAAAATAAAAAGTTATTTGATGTATGATGATGCGAATTGATATGTTACAAATTCAAGTGCAAGTTATCTCAAGTAATAAATTTTCGGGAGTTTGAGATTGATCCATAGGGAATTGATGAAGAAAAATTCTTTGAGGTAAGCAAAGGATTTGCCACAAAAATAAAGGTGATAAAAATTATTTACAAATGAAAAGGATTTGCTTGGGTTAGGAGATCCACTCTCGGTATATAAATTAAGGACAATATTAATTCTTTTTATAACTTAATTAGAATCCACGCATAACAGAAATTCTAATAAAAAAATACAGCATTCAAAATTCATTTAAGATTATATATGTAATTATATTATAGTTCCTTTAATTATCTACTAACGCCATGTAAATGGGTTCATGCATTCATTGTGTCAAACTTTTGTCTACAACGAATCAAGATCTTCACTTTACAAGGAGGGTTTCTAACGCCAACACTTGTAAATGGGTTCAAGCATTCATTGTGTTAATTGCTTATCTACAACAAATCAAGATCTCCACTTTACAATGAGGTTTTTAAATAGATTAGAAACAAAATACAATAAATATAATGACCGCTTGATAATATATCATTCAAGCACAAGAAATAGATTAATCTAACCTTATTTCATTACCAAAAGCTTCACCCTTTCACCCAAGCAAAATGAGAATTAGCTACTCATGAACAAAAATAAAGAAAGAGAGAAGAAGAAAAAGAAGAAGATGAACATAATTTCTATTTAGAATAAAAGAAAACTACAACAAGAGAAACAAATTTTACAAGAACATGATCTTGATCTCTAAACCAAGATAATTCTAATGAGCAACCAATAGTGCCTTTTATAGAGCATGAAGGGTACAAAATGACAAGGGCGTTGTTTAACGAGTGGGTGGATGAGTGGAAAATGATAATAGAGTTATTTAATGAGTGGGTGGATGAGTGAAAAATTATTGCCATGCTTGTCTTCCGACTCAACCAATTCAGTTGTCATCACACGACTATAACTCTGTCATAACGTCACCTATTGCATAAGTGGTCTTCATAAAAGTTGAATGGTTTTGTCTCAGCTTTCCAATGCCATAGTTTCAGCTCAATCTGACTCCTATGGCACAAGATATGGCCTAATCTTTGCACAGTATTTGAGTTCCAGTAATAGCACATCTGTTCCAACTTCTAGGCCCAATATGACCTACTAAACATCTTATTTAGCTCTTATGTTCTTCATGAAATTGTAGATTTGGGTCTTAGCTTTTGTTTGGGCTTAGTTTGGTGTCAATTGAACTCTTATAGCTCAAGAAGTATGCTGATAAGTGCTCAGAGGTCAAGCTGTCAGGATCAAAATTCTGGCTCTTGCTTCCACTTCAATTTAAATTATCCAAACGTGTGCTTCATCTCTTGAGGTCTCATGAAACTTGTAGATAATTGTCTTAGCTTTCTTACAATACCAGAATCACATCAATAAAATATTTTCAACTCAGATTATAGTTAATTTATTAAATGCTACCAAATAGACAAATTAAGGCCAATTCATGCAATAATTCCTTCAATGATCCAATTAGGCCCAATATCATAAATGTGACAAAACTAACTTAATTAAACCTAATTGAACCTTAAGAAGCCTAGTGAGAGAATTATTAAATGAATAAAATATATTGCTATTAAATTCCCTCACACTTTGTTTTTGCACTCCTAGACAAAACACGTAAGACCAAAACTAGGGAACAAGGAAAAATAACAAAAACTCAAAAGCTAAAAACTCAATTTCTAATGATATTCAAGAATGCAAAAGTTTATAAGCAAGAAGAGCAACCAAAGATTTAAGGGATCAAAATATTTATGAGATAACGTTTCTTCACATCTCAAACTAACACACAAGGAAACTTCAATTGTAAAACATGAGTCAAGAATGATAGATCCTCACAAGATCACAAGATTCACTCTCAACATCTCTCATGTGTTTGAAAGGTAGGTATTTCACTCAATTAAACCCATGAAAAATAGTACGACCATAAGCTTACTTATTTTCTACTTCTCCACTACTCAAGACACACACACACATAAATCAAAAGGACTTTATTCAAGGTTGTAATATGATCAAGGTAAAGGAGGGGGTAATATGGATATGACAGGTTAAATACTAAAGAGAATAAAAGAACATTAAGGTTGTTCAAATAACAAGCATGAAAGTTCATCCCAACTATACCTAATGCAAATTCCCTTTACATATTCTTTTCGCTTCCCCTTTTTACCTTGTTGACCTTTTTTTAAACTTTATTTTTTTTTTTTTGAACATGGTTACTCTTTCCTTTTTCCTCAACTGTTTTGCACACACACACCCACACTTGTTCAAGAGCTCATCCAATCTCAATGCTCTCTTATTCCCAAAGGTTGGGTAAGAACATTTTTTTTAAGGCATGTAATGAGCTAAAAATAATGAATGGTCAAATAAGCTCAAAGGGGTTAAGCAAGGAAAAATATGCAACGTTGGCTATTTCGTTAAAGTAGTTATTTCAAGAAAAATGTCTCAATCATGTTTACGTATGCATGTGAAAATTTAGCCTCAAATAGAATCAAATCAAGTTCTAGAGTAACAATTCTATGAGTGAAAATCTCACAAGAAAGAAGAGAATGGTACAAATGTTTAATCCATTCATTAATAGGCTCAAAATCTCACAATACATACATCTATCATTCTTAATTTACCAATTTAACATCCAAAACCAGGTTGTGAAATTTAAGAAAGAAGATAATTTATTCAATCATGCTATGAACCCTGAATTTCAATTACTTCAAAGGATGTGAGAGTTCATTCACTTGAATCTTTCAAAGGAAATCAAACGATAAAATTTCGTTACTTCAAAAAATTAACACAAAATAGTTATTTCCCCAATTTAGAAGCGTCTCAAGAGTAAAATTACTTCAAGAGTAAAATTTACTCCTTACTCTACCATATGATGCACAATTTTTAGTTTCAAACAAGTCTACAAACTTGATGCAGGATTAATTGTTGCTTTGTGAACCCAAGTGCAGGTTGTCTCAAGTAATAAATTTCTCGAGAGTCCGAGGTCGATCCATAGGGAATTATTGAAGATTAATTAAGGTGAAGTAAATATTTTATTACTATAGTAAAAATTATTTACTTGGGTTAAAAGATCCACTCTTGGTAAATAAAGTAAAGGTAAGATTAATTTTTTTTATAACTCAATTAGAATCCTCGCAACATAGAGGTTCCAATAAGAAAATACAACATTAAAAGTTCATTTAAAATAATATACGTAATTATATTATGTTTCCTAAAAATATTACCACCACTTATAAATGGGTTAAAGCATTCATTGTGCCAATATTTCACCTACAACAAATCAAGAACTCTTCTTTACAAAGATGGTTTCTAAATTATAAGAAACAAATTATAATACGTATAATGGTTACTAGAAAATATAAATCATTTAAGCACAAAAGAAGAATAAATCTAACCTTACTTTATTACCAAGAGCTTTACCCTTTCACCCAAGTAAAATGAAACTTAGTTACTCATAGATAAGAAGAAAGAAAGAGAGAAGAAGAAGAAGAAGAACATGACTTTAATTTAGAACAAAGGAAAATTACTACAAGAAAATCTAGTAACAAAATGGCATCATTTTGGTAACTAACACCTAACATCCTCAATGATCTGCCAAGGCCCCCTTTTATAGAGGATTAGAGATACAAAATGACAAGGGGGCTGAGTCATTAGTGGGTAGATGAGTGGAAAATGAGTGGAAAATTCCAAATGACTTTAGGTGAGTGGGAAATTATGGATATTCCTTGTCTCCGAAATCATGCAGTTCTGAAGTCATTACATTCGTTATTTTTGAACCAAGTGGTCTGCATGAAAGTTGTAGGCCTGGATCTTAGCTTTCAAATGGCTTTAGTTTGAGTCCAATATCATTTCTATAACTCTAGATACGTTCAAATTACTGAACATTGCCCAGGCCCAGTCACAGCTCCTCTATTCTGACTTCCAAGCCCAATATCACCTTCAAGGAGTTTGATTCTGAAAACATGTTCAACATGAAAGTTATAGATATGGGTCTTAACTATTCAGTATCCAAAGTTTAGCCTATTTGACAACCTCTATCCAGAAAAATGGCATGAACAGTACACATAGGTCAAGCTATCAGGAACAGCACTCTAGTTTTTGCTTTAACTCCAATTTGAGTTATCTACTCATCTGATTGGGCCTTTGAGGTCTTCATGAAAGTTATAGAGCTCTCTCTTATCTTTAAAATGCCATCAGATTCACCTCATTTGACCACCTACATCCCAAGATATAGCCCAAATACAGAAGCAATGTAAGACGTAAATTATGCTGAAAAATTCAATTAAGTTCAATTTGAATCCAAACTTATAAAACATAATCAAACTCAATCAATTAAGTACATGGAGAGTGCAAATGACTAAAAATGAAAGTTTATTAATGTATCAAATATGTGATCATTAAATTCCCCCACACTTAGCTTTTTGCACTCTGGACAAAACACACAAGACCAAAACTAAAAAAAAAAAAAAAAACGAAATAGACTCAAAAGCTAAAAGACTTAATTTCTAATAATATTTAAAAATGAAGAGCAACCAATCATTCAAGTAATCAAAACATTCATGAGGTAACATATCTTCACATCTCAAACCAACAAGTAAGGAAACTTCAATTGAAAAAAATGAGTCAAGAATGATAGATCTTCACAAGAATCACTCTCAATCCCTCAAGTGTTTAAAAGGTAGGTATTTCACTCAATTCAACCCACGAAAATTGCACTACCATAAGCTTGCTTATCTTCTACTTTTTCACTACTCAGAACACATGCACACACAAATCATGAGGACTTAATTCAAGGTTGTAATGGGGTCAAGGTAAAGGAGGAGGTAATATGGATATGACAAGTTAAATACCAGAGAATAAAAGAACATGAGAGCTGAGTTCAATTAATAACATGAAAGTTCATCCCAACTCCACCTAATACAAATTCCCTTTACATATTCTTTTCCTTTCCTTTATTACCTTATTGACCCTCTTTTTTTTTTACATTTTTTTATTGATATTTTTATTTTTTTATTTTTTTATTTTATTTTTTTTACAAAAAGAACATCATATATACATTTTTTTAACCATTCTGCATACACACCCCCACACTTGTTCAAGAACTCATCGAATGATAAAACTAATGTTCTCTTATTCTCTAAGGTCAAGTAAGAACATGGTTTTTCATTTAAAGCACATAATGAGTTCGAAACAAAGAATAGTTAAATAAGCTCAAAGGGGTTAAGTAAGGGAAAATAGGTCATTTTTAATGCTTTATGTTGGCAGGAATCAGAGAATTTCTAAGAAGTCATAAGAGTGCTTGATATCATATTGAGACAACATGCTGCTAAACAAGGCTGGCTATTTGATTAAAGTAGCTATTTCAAGAAAAATGCATCAATCATATTTATGTATACATATGAAAATGTAGTCTCAAAAAGAATCAAAGCAAGTTCTAGAGTAACAATTCCATGAGTGAAATTCACACAAGAAAGAAAAGAATGGTACAAATGTTCAATCCATTCATCAATAGGCTCAAAATCTCACAAGGCATAATTATATCAATCTCAATCCACCAATTCAACATCCATAACCAAGCATATGATTTTTAAGAAAGAAGACAATTAACTCAATCATGCAAATTTCCCTGAATTTGAATTGCTACTTCCACATAAACTAGTTGCTACCCCAACTAAGATGCGTCTCAAGAGTAAAATTTACTCCTTACTCTATCATCCTTAACTGGTTTAGTAAATTACTGACAAATATATAAACACAACAAACATATTAATACACACACTTCCTAAAAAAAAAATTTTTGATTTTTTTTTACACAATTATCCTTCCCCCAAACCAGATCACAACATTGTCCTCAATGTTAACAATTAAATCCAGACTGAAGAAATAATCATCAATATACATCAAAGAAATTACTGGGACAAAATTAAATAAAGTAATGGGGAGAAGTCACATACCCGAAATGCTTAGATGAGAAGAGAATAACTACATATTGACAATGGTTAGTAATGACCAAAAAAAATGAAAAAAATGAAATAAACAAGCATGCAAACATTTTTTTTTTTGGTTCTTTTGTTTTATAATTTTTTTTTGTTGACCGATACTATTTACATCCCCATACAAAGGCTCCGAAATTTGGGAAGCACTTAAGCAGACTCAATAAAAACACAAAATATTAAAAACTTACCTCAGTTTTGGTAGACAGGATCGTCTACCAAAGTCTCTACTACATCTGGATCCTTCAACTCAAGTTATAGCTTCAACCGCTGACCATTTACCTTCTTCCAAATTAATTTTATAAGAACAGACCAAGGGACAAACACCTTTTTTATCAACAATGTTCCAACCTTTCTTAGGAAACTCCTTAAACTTTGGTTGCCATGCCTGAGTGTCATGATCCTGAGTTTTATAAAAAAAAAATAGAAATATCAACTACATCAGAGGGATTACTGATAGAATCAAACTCAGAATTGACAAGAAAATTCTCAAGGGGATCAAAATCATGGGTTGTAGAAACTCCCCTATCCATGATTGAGTCAATCATGTATGTCTGGTGGCCCTCGTCATCATTTTCTAGCTTAACAAGATTTTTTGTCACCTTAGGTTCCTTGGGTAGCTCAGCATCACTACTAACTTGATTCTTTTCCACATCCTCTAGCTCATTCACACTCAAGGAGTTCATCACTTTGGACACTTGGCTCTTTATCTCCTTGCTTTCTTCAACAACATTTCCATTCCTAAGGGTTATCACTGACTTGACTTGATCTATTTGTTAGTTTTCTGAATTACCATCATTTAGACTGTATTGACCCTTGGGATTTAGTTGAGGTTGAGAAGGAAATTTTACTTTCTCGTGAATGGTGAGTGTAGAAGAAAGTTTAGCAAGAGTGTCTTTTATGTCAATCTTGATTTGAGTGTTTTGATTAAAAATGGCATCTTGCTTTTCCATGAATGCATACAATGTTTCTTCAAGGTTATTCCTGTATGGTGGGATAAAAAGTGCATATCCTTGAAAATTTTGAGAGCCCTGTTGTACCTGAGGAGGTAGTGGTTGCATGAATTGTGCCTGATTGTTAGTCCTCCAACTGAAATTCAGGTGATTTCTCTATCCCGGATTGTATGTATCTGAAAAAGAAGAAGTGAATGGCTTTTTAAAATTATTCATTGCATTTACTTGCTCATGCACAACTTCTTTAAAAATAAAAATTTTTGGACATTCATTTGTTGAGTGTCCTAATTCATCACAAATGCTACAAATTTCTTCATTTTGCACAGATTTAATTTCTTTCACTTTCCCTGATTCCATAACTTCAATCTTTCTAGCTAAACTGGCAAACCTTGCATTTAGATCTTCTTCTTGACTAAGGTGATATTTTCCTTTACTAGCATTTACAAGGTTTAATCTAATTAAATTTTCAGAAGGATTAGTACCATGTCAAGATTAAGAATTTTCAGCCAAATGGTCTAAATAGTCTAAAGCTTCTTCAGGTTCTTTATCAAGAAATTCACCTTTGCACATTGTTTCCACAAATTATTTAGTTTTGAGTGTTAACCTTTCATAAAAGAAACTTATAGTGTGCCATTTTTCAAAACTATGATGTGGGCAAGAATTCAACAAATCTTTAAAACGTTCCCAACTTTGAAAATATGCTTCATTTGAATTTTGGGAAAAATTTTGGATTTGTCTTTTCAAAGCATTGGTTTTATGTGTTGAAAAAAATTTCTTCAAAAACTCACATTGCATTTCTTGCCATATGCCAATTGATCTTGGTTTCAAAGTGTTAAGCCAAGCTTTTGCTTTATCTTTTAGAGAAAAAGGAAACAATTTAAGCTTAACAACCTCTTCAGTGCAAGTTTGATCATGAAAAGCAGTATATACTTCCTCAAATTCTTTTAGATGTAAATATGGACTTTCATATTCTAAACCATGGAAATTAGGAAGTAAAGAAATCATACATGGCTTGAATCTAAAATTGTTAGCATTGAGTGGAAAGATAAAACATGATGGACTAGAATTTTGAGATGGTTGCAAATACTCACGCATGGTTCGCAACGGTTGATTTTCATGTTCATCATACACACTTTCATTTCATCCATTGTATTTGATATGTGTGATTGTGATTCAGACAAATCAATATGTATAATACTAGGATTAACTTTAACCAAACGACCATAATTTAAATCAAGATACCAATTAAGCATAAACAAGTAACTTAAAATAAAAAAGAAAATGTACAAGCTAGCAGTATAAATCATCCATTAAATATTAACAAAGGTGTGGTATGAACCAACCACAAAATAAAAAAAATAACATACAAAAAATAAAATACTTAAAGTAAATTACAGAAAAGTAAAAGGAAGAGTTTCCCCCACTGTTAGTATGTACAAAAAAAATAAAAAGGAGATATTTCCCCCACAAAGTTAGTTAAGTACAGAAAAAATAAAAGGGAGAGGTTCCCCTACTAAGTTAGTGCATAAAATAAAAGGGAGAGTTTTTCCCACTAAATTAATATGTACAAGAAAATAAAAGGGAGAATTACCCCCACTGTACAAAAATTAAAAGGGAGAATTACCCTAACTAAGTTAATATGTACAAAGAAAATAAAAGGGAGAGGTTCCCCCACTAAGTTAGTAAGTTAGTATGTACAAAAGAAAAAAAAATTAAAAGAGTAAAAAAATATATATACAAAATATTTACACCATAAATTTGTTCTTTAAATCAAGTCCCCGGCAACGGCGCCAAAAACTTGATGCACAATTTTTAGTTTCAAACAAGTCTACAAACTTGATGCTGGATTAATTGTTGCTTTGCGAACCCAAGTACAGGTTATCTCAAGTAATAAATTTCTCGGGAGTCCGAGGTCGATCCACAGGGAATTGTTGAAGATTAATTAAGGTGAAGTAAATGTTTTGTTACTATAGTAAAAATTATTTACTTGGGTTAAAAGATCCACTCTTGGTAAATAAAGTAAAGGTAAGATTAATTTCTTTTATAACTCAATTAGAATCCTCGCAACATGGAGGTTCCAATCGGAAAATACAACATTAAAAGTCCATTTAAAATAATATACGTAATTATATTATGTTTTCTAAAAATATTACAACCACTTATAAATGGGTTAAAGCATTCATTATGCCAATATTTTATCTACAACAAATCAAGAACTCCTCTTTACAAAGATGGTTTCTAAATTATAAGAAACAAATTATAATACATATAATGGTTACTAGAAAATATAAATCATTTAAGCACAAGAGAAGAATAAATCTAACCTTATTTTATTACTAAGAGCTTCACCCTTTCACCCAAGTAAAATGAAACTTAGTTACTCATAGATAAGAAGAAAGAAAGAGAGAAGAAGAAGAAGAAGAAGAAGAAGAAGAAGAACATGACTTTAATTTAGAACAAAGGAAAATTACTACAAGAAAACCTAGTAACAAAATGGCATCATTTTGGTAACTAACACCTAACACCCTCAATGATCTGCTAAAGCCCCCTTTTATAGAGGATTAGAGATACAAAATGACAAGGGGGCTGAGTCATTAGTGGGTGGATGAGTGGAAAATGCCAAATGACTTTAGGTGAGTGGGAAATTATGGAGATTCCTTATCTCCGAAATCATGCAGCTCTGAAGTCATTACATTCGTCATTTTTGAACTAAACGGTCTTCATGAAAGTTGTAGGTCTAGATCTTAGCTTTCAAATGGCTTGGTTTAAGTCCAATATCATTTCTATAACTCTAGATACGTTCAAATTACTGAACACTGCCCAGGCCCAGTCATAGCTCCTCTGTTCTGACTTCCAAGCCCAATTTCACCTTCAAGGAGTCCAATTCTGGAAAAGTGTTCAACATAAAAGTTGTAAATATGGGTCTTAACTATTCAGTATCCAAATTTCAGCCTATTTTACAACTTCTAGCCCGAAAAATAGTATGAATAGTACACATAGGTCAAGCTGTCAGGAACAGCACTCTAGTTCTTATTTTAACCCCAATTTGAGTTATCTAGTCGTCTAATTGGGCCTTTGAGGTCTTCATGAAAGTTATATAACTCTCTCTTATCTTTAAAATGCCATCAGATTCACCTCATTTGACCACCTACATCCCAAGATATAGCCCAAATATAGAAGCAACGTAAGACGTAAATTATGCTAAAAAATTCAATTAAGTCCAATTTGAGTCCAAACTTACAAAACATAATCAAACTCAATCAATTAAGTACATGGAGAGTGCAAATGACTAAAAATGAAGGCTTATTAATGTATCAAATATGTGATCATCACCATACTTAATTGGTTTAACTGTTAGTAAATTGCTGACAATTTTTTTTTATGTCAACTATTCTTTCCCCCAACCAGATCATAACATTGTCCTCAATGTTAAAATATAGATGAGTAAAGAATAAAAGATATTACCTATTGTGGCTATTATAGAAAAGAGAAACCTGACACAAATTTAAACAAAAATAAAGTATGATAAATAAAACCAAAGGTAAAGGTAAGTTATAAATGGAGTGTCAGATCAAATCCATGTTCCTTGCTGCTTTCATTTGACCAATCTATCTGAGCTATTACTATCAAGTTCATAAACAAAAGTTTATAATTTATCAATTAACTCATCAACAGTGGAAGCAGAGACAAGGAGTCTTCTTGCCGAATGTGTAATAAAGTTCTGTTCCACAGCATGGTCAAGAAAAGATAACAATCAAAGAAATTATTAATATTCAACAAACCTATGGGTTTATGGTGGATGTTCAATTGGGCCCAAGAGATAATTTGAAAAACTTCTATCAAAGTACCATAGTCACCCAGTAAGGCAATGAATGCATCAGAATTGTCAAGCATTTTAGTCATTCGTCCATGCATAGTTGATACTCGTAGTTCCTCCCTAATTGTCTTTCCAGTGATGTTCCTTTGAGTTAAAGTTTTAGGAATGATACCTAAAACTTAACTGTCTCCTAGATGTGTAGTGATTGATACAACCCCCATTAACCCAATGCTACCTCCCTTATGTACTACATGAATTTTCTTTGCAGCTAGCGTTCGACCAAGAATGCTTGCTACATTTACAAACTCTGTACCATTCCCAAAACTTGACCCACAAAATACACGGATATTTGTAAATCGACGAACAGAAGCTCCCTCCATTTCTATACTCATCCTCCCTTTAAATGATTATGAGTTGGATGAAAATGAAGAAAATGGAGCGTTTAAATAAGGAAAAGAATGGAAAATGTAATGATAGCACTTATATGGAAAGGTTGGCTATTGTCAAAAAAGTTTGAAATTAAGAAACACTAATTTTTTTATTATTTTTTATATTTTTATTATTTTGAAAAGATAAAACAAGAGTTGGAACCAGTCGAAAACTGGTGGCTAGGCTCTCATGCCCATTTATTCAACAAAGATGGCATATCTTTAGACTGTGTGTCATTAGTGCAGTTTTACTTGCAGGCCTTCTGCTTATGGAATACCAATTCCTGTACCTTTGTGGCTTCAATAAAGAACTTATATTCTAAGAAGTATGAAACTCCACCACAGCCAGGACCTGCCAATCTGGAGCCTAGCAAATTAATGCCAATACAAACCTCAGAGATTATTTCACGTAGACAATAAACACGAGTCTAAATCTATAGACCAACACTTCAATGGAGCCTAAAAGCTTGGCTTGGGAACATTGAAGACGACTTTCTACAAAGCGTGGCACACGTACCTTATTTAAGGACCGATGTGCAAAGGTCCAACCCAAGTCAATGATGGGTCTAACCCTAAGGTTAGGGGCTCCACACTCAATTAAGAGCATGGTAGTCTTTTGATCGCCCTTTTTTTTAGATGAACAAGATAATGTTGTTGTGATTGTGGCTCATATCTTCCTCTGGTTATACATCCAGTAACGTCTTAAACGCCTTCTATGAGTCAAGGATAGGCTTCCCATCCAATTTTCTAAAAAATTGAAAAATAGGGTCTTTTTGAGTCAGATTCCCAAGACTGTAACGCTTATATTTGTCCTTGAAGATATTCCACAAATTAAGAAGTTCATGATGCACAGCTCCATAAGAATGCATCTCAAGAGTTAATAAGATATCATCTAATGACTATTTTCTTAGTTCATTCTTAATAAAGTATATTTTATCTTCTCGGTTTATGGAAACCATCCCCAAAGAATGACATCACTTGAATTCCATAGTGCACATTTGTGACAAACTTGTAATCTTTTTGTTCTTCTCCTTTTAGAATACAAACTTTTACTGAGACTTGGCATGTATGAGATAAATGAATTTAAAAATTCACCTGCTAAATGGACCTTTGCTTTCATTATCCAGCGTATATGTTCTGGGATGCCCTTGTGCATTAACATTCTCAATCTTTCACACCTAACTTTGTAGTTTTTTGTTAGAGCATTTTGAGGAAGAGAAAGAAAATATTTTCTTAAATTCGAGAGAATGACATCCATTTAAAAGGAGAAGGAATCAGTTATTATAGGAAACTGAAAAACAAATCGACTTGAGAGCCACGGAGTACCGTTATCCACCACTTAACCGGTGTCACAAAGAACTGCAAAAAGAAAGTAACAAAATTAAAATAAATTCTTCTCATAACAAGGATTAGAAAGGGAGATGGATTCTACCTCAACAACTTGGGTTTCTAAAAATGGTTTGAGTCTTTGTCCATTGACCTTAAACACATTACCATTCCTAGAGTTCTCAATGTCTATGACCCCATGAGGATACACATGTTTGACAACAAAAGGGCCACTCCACCTAGATCTGAATTTTTCAGAGAATATGTGAAGACAAGAATTATTAAGGCAGAACTTTTTGACTAATTTCAAAAGATTTCCTCAAAATTAATTTGTCAAGAAAAGCTTTTGCTCTAACTTTATAAATCTTTAAGTTTTCATATATATCATTTCTCAATTCCTCATGTTCATTTAATTGCAATTTGCGTAACTTGTAAGCAACATCAAGGTTTAGGTTGAAAGCTTTACTAGCCCAAAATGCTTTATGCTCAAGTTCTACAGGCAAGTGACAAGGTTTTCCATAGACTAACCGATAGGGTGACATGCCTAAAGATGTTTTGAAAATAATACGATAAGCCCAAAGTGCATCGTTAGTCTTAAAGACCAATCTTTACGATTTGGGTTAATCATTTTTTTCAAAATTTGTTTAATCTCCCTATTTGCTAATTCTACTTACCCACTTGTTTGAGGGTGGTAAAGGGTGGCAATTTTGTGGGTAATGTCATATTTCTTCAATAATGATTCAAATAGTTTATTACAAAAATATGTTTCCCCATCACTGATGATAGCTCGAGGGATTCCAAATTGACTCAATATTTTTTTAAAAAAATTTAAGAATGATTTTATGATCATTGTGTCGACATGGAATCGCCTCAATCCATTTTGAGACATAATAAACTGCTACCAAAATATACACAAATCCAAATGATGATGAAAATGGACCTATGAAATCAATTACCCAACAATCAAAAATTTCAATGACAAGGATAGGGTTTAGAAGTATCATGTTTCATTTAGAAATGGAACCAAATTTTTGACAGTTTTCACAACTTTTACGAAATTTATAGTTGTCATTAAATAAAGTAGGCTAATAAAATCCACACTGCAAGATTTTCGCAGCTATTTTTTTTTTTTGAAGAAAAGTGACCTCCACATGCTTTTAAGTGACAAAATTTAATAACATTACCTACCTCATTATTGGGTACACATCTCCGAATGATTTAATCATGACAATATTTGAATAAATATGGGTCGTCCCAATAAAATTTTTTCACCTCAGTCAAAAACTTCCTTCTGTCTTGGTGCGTCTATTGAAGTGGCATCTTTCCTGTTGTAAGAAAATTGACTATGTTAGTAAACTAAGGCATAGAATTGACAGAAAATAAAAATTAATCAGGAAAAGAATCATTAATAGGTGTGATATCAAAAGGTGAGTCTATTGTAAGTCTAGACAAATGATCTGCAACAATATTTTTGGCTCCTTTCTTATCTTTTATTGTTGTGTTGAATTCTTGAAGCAACAATATCCACTGTATCAACCTAGGTTTGGCATCCTGCTTAGACATTAAATATCTAACAGCAACATGATCAATGAAAACAACAGTAGAAGAACTAATTAAATAAGCTCAAAATTTGTTCAATGCAAAATTACAGCCAGTAGTTCTTTCACAGTAGTGGTATAATTCACTTGTGCACTATTCAAAGTTCGACTTGCGTAATAAATTACAAGAGACTTACCTTCCTTTCTTTGGCCTAAAACAACACCAACAGTAAAATTACTAGTATGACACATCAACTTAAAAGGTAAAGACCAGTTAGGGGTTTACATGATAAGAGCAGATGTTTGAAGACCAATTAATTTTTTAAAATATTTTTGACATTCTTGAATCCAATCAAATGGTGCATCTTTTATTAGAAGATTACATAATGGTCTAGATATGGCACTAAAGTCCTTAATGAATCTTCTGTAGAATCCTGCATATCCTAAAAATGAACGAACTTCCTTGACTATTTTTGGTGAAGGCAAATGGGCAATTAATTCAACTTTGGTCTTATCAACTTCAATTCCTTTAGAAGATATCACACGACCTAATGCTTAGCATGCATCTTTGGAATGTTGTCAGAGCATTACAAAGGCCAAAAGGTATTCTTTTGTATGCAAAAGTACCAAAGGGACATGTAAAATTGGTCTTTTCTTGATCCTTTAATGCAATGGGTATTTGATAATAGCCCGAATAACCATCAAGAAAATAGTATTAGGGATGTTCTGCTACCCTTTTCAGAATTTGATCAAGAAATGGCAAGGGGAAATGATCTTTCCTAGTGACAGCATTTAATTTTCTAAAATCAATACACATACGCTAACTGGATAAGACTCGCATAGGTATTAATTCACCTTTTTCATTTTTAACCACTATTATTCTAGATTTATTAGGCACAACTTGTGTAGGGCTTACCTACTGGCTATCAGAGATAGGGTGGATAATTCTAACATCAAGTAATTTGAGAACTTCAGCTTTAACTACCTCTTTCAAGTGTGGATTTAATCTTCTTTGAGGTTGTTGAGATGTTTTAGTATTATCCTCTAAGTGTATTTTATGTGTACAAATTAATGGATTAATACCTTTTATATCCTTTAATGTCCATCCAATTACATTTTTATGCCTTTTAAGTACTTCTATTAACATATCTTCTTATTCTCTAGTAAGGGTCAAAGAAATTACCACTGGAAAGCTCTATTTTTCTCCTAAAAATATGTACTTCAACCTAGCAAGTAATGGTTTTAGTTTCACTGTGGGTACTTCTTCATGGATATTATCATTCATGGGTTTTAACTCTTTGAATATCGGCTTCCATCCTTTGTATTCTAATAACTGTGTACAATCAAACAAAGAGCATATTTCAGAAATATCATCATCTAATTGCATACTTGAGTCAAATGAATTGATTAAACAAATTTCTAATGGGTCAGAAGAACTCCTAATTTGAAGATGATCATCTACAATAGCCTCAATCCTTTCAACTTCCTCCTTTTCGTCATGGGCATCCTGTGGTTGCTTGCATATATTGAAAACATTAAACTTCAGTGTCATATTTCCAAATGTTAGCTTCATCACCCCATTTCTGTAATTTATCAAAGCATTAGATGTTGCTAAAAATGGATGACCTAAAATAATAGAAATTAAGTTGCAACTATTAACCATAGGTTCAGTTTCCAAGATAATAAAATCCATAAGATATATGAATTTATCAACTTGTACCAACACATATTCTACTATTTCTCTTGAAATTTTAACTGATCTATCAGTAAGTAGAAGAGTTACAGAAGTTGGTTTTAACTCACCCAGGTTAAGTTACTGATAAACTGAATATGTAAGCAAATTAACACTAGCACCAAGATCAAGTAAAGCTTGTTCAATTTTATGCTCTCCAATAATGCATGAAACTGTAAGACAACCAGGGTCTTTATTATTTTGAAGAATGGACCTGTTCAGCTAAGAAGGCTTTCTTTTTCACATTTAATTTCCTTTTAATAGTGCACAAGTCCTTCAAAAATTTGGCATAAGAGGGAACTTGTTTGATAGCATCTAACAGAGGAATATTGACTTTCACTTGTTTAAAAATTTCAAAATTTTCAGTGTTGTGGTTCAATTTTCTTGAATTGTTTAATGCTTGAGGAAATAGGGGTGAAGGCGAGAGTTTGGTCTCCTTTTAACCAGGTGGCTTATCAATCTCTTCCTTATCTTGGGAGATTGATTCATCATCTCTCTCATAAGGTTCAGGAATTTATTTTTCAACAACCATTCCATTCCTAAGAGTTATCACTGACTTGACTTGATCTATTTGTTAGCTTTCTGAACTACCTTCATTTAGACTACACTGACCCTTGGGATTCGATTGAAGTTTAGAAGGAAAATTTCCTTTCTCGTGAATGGTGAGTGTGATTACCATATGACAATAAAGATGAGTTTTGATGATAACAAACATGGAGATGATGAGAAGACCGAGTCCAAGATCTTCAAGATTAGCTTTAGGACTTAGGATCTCTCTTGTACAGAGCTTTTATAGGATATCTCAGTATTTGACTTAAAAGATCTGAAAACATGCTTTCTTACAAACTAAATTAAAGTTTTGAAAATCAAAGAGTTTGTGAAATTTTAGAAATCACCTGATCTGTTTTCTAAAAGTATTTTTTTAATGACTTGAAACAGAGGTATTCGAATAACTTTTAAGGTATTCAAATACAATCCCTCTAAAATGTTTTTAAAACGTGTTTCAAACAGTGGTATTCGAAATACACCCCTGTGGTATTCGAATAACTTGCTTCTGAACTATTTTTTATGAGAAATGAAACCAGTGGTATTCGAATAGACCCTTGTGGTATTCGAATAACCTGCTTCTGGACTATTTTTTTATGAGAAATGAAACTAGTGGTATTCGAATACTCCATGATGGTATTCGAATAACCCACAAGACTCTATTTCATGTTTTGAATTCATACGTAAACGAGTTTGCATTTATTATCGTATTAATTTCCTCTAACGGGCATTTCTTCTCAAAAGCTCTATAAATAGAGACCTTAAGTTTCTTCTAAAATACACTGAATTTCTGAAATCATCTTGCTTGTGCTAAAACGTTGTTTACAAAATTCTCTTTTAATTTTATGAAAAGTTTTATACTCAATTCACCCCCCTCTTAAGTACTGGAAGCCACTTGGTAACAAGTGGTATCAGAGTTAGACTCTTATATAAAGAGCTTAGCAGCTTCAAGAGAACATGGCTTCTTCAAACAATTTTTTAGAAGGATCTTCCATAAACTGACCACCCTTTTTTTAATGGGGATGGTTATGCATATTGAAAAAAAAGAATGAAAATTTTCATCAAAGCTATTGATCTAGATGTGTGGGATGTTGTCGAAAATGGTGCATTTATACCTACGCATGAGGTCGATGGTGTAAGGACCGAAACACTAAGAAATAAATGGTCTGATGAAGACAAAAGAAAAGTTCAACATAATTTAAAAGTAAAAAATATTATCACTACTGCTTTGGGATATGATGAGTTTTTTAGAATTTCAAATTGCAAAACTGCTAAAGAAATGTGGGACACTTTGCAAGTTACCCATAAGGGTACTAGTGAAGTTAAGAGATCGAGAATCAATTCTCTAACTCGTGAATATGAATTATTCAGAATGAACCAAGGAGAAAGCATTCAAGAAATGCAAAAGAGGTTGACCCACATAGTTAATCATCTTGTATCTCTAGGTAAAAGTTTTTTTAATAAAGATTTGATTAACAAAGTATTGAGATGTCTTAGTAGGATTTGGCAACCCAAGGTAACAGCCATTTCAGAATCGAGGGATTTGTCGACAATGACTCTAGCTACCCTCTTTGGAAAACTTCATGAGCACGAACTGGAATTGAGCAGATTAAGTCAAAGCGAAGAAAATGATAAAAAGAAAAAGGGGATAGCACTCAAAGCCACTTCCTCAACAATTGACAATGATGATGAAGAAAATGAAGAAGGCTCAGAGAACATCAAGGTAAACGAAGAAAATCTTAGTCTGTTAGTTAAAAAATTTGATAAATTTCTCAGGAAAAAAGGAACACAAAGAAGGCCTCCCTTCCATCTGAAGAAGACTCATTACAAAAGCGAAGGAGCTTCATCAACTCCAACTTGCTATGAATGTGGCAAACCTGGTCACATGAAAATGGAGTGCCCAATTTACCAAAAGAAGAAGGAGAAATTTGAAAAGAAGCCCTTCAAGGAAAGAAAAGGAAGAAAAGCCTATATAGTATGGGATGAAACGACATGGATTCAACTGATAGCTCAGATGGCGAGGAAGCTCAACTATGTCTCATGGCCAAAGGAGAAGAAGAAGAAAGCGAAAATGAGGTAAGTTCTAATACTACTTTATTGCCTTCTTATGATGAGTTACACGATGCCTTTGAAGAATTGCATGATGAATCTTTAAAACTTACAAAACTAATTTCTTCTTCCAAGAAAATAATCTCTTCTTTAGAAAATCAAATTCTTGTTTTAAATAAAGAAATAGAAGAATCGAAGGTTGAAAATAAAACTTTGGGAATCATTGATGCATGCACAAATCATTCTTCACATGCTTCTACATCTTCATCTTGTTCTTCATGTCATATTCTTGAAAAAGAAATTGAAGACTTAAAGAATACTCTTTCTAAATTCACCTTTGGAAGGGATAATTTAAATATTTTATTAGGAAGATAAATAGTAGTTTTTCAAAAAGCCGAAATAGGGTATAACTAAAAAAATCAACAAAAATTGTATAAATTTTTTTTAATGCATTCTAATGTTTCAAGTAGTCCTTTTATTAAATGCTTTTACTGTGGAAAGAAAGGACATAGTGCATCAACATGTAATGCAAGGAAAAACATTAATACTAAAATTGGAACGAAAATGGTTTGGGTTCCCAAGGGTACTATACCCAAAACTGACACTCAAGGACCCAAGAAAGTTTGGGTACCAAAAGTTAAAAACTAAACATATGTTGTAGGTGTGCTTGAAAGTCAGAAGTTCAAGTTAATATCTCAATAGTGGCTGCTCCAAGCACATGACCGAGGACGACTCGAAATTCACCATGCTTATTCCCAAGAATCATGGGCACGTTACTTATGGTGATAACAACAAAGGAAAAATTCTTGGAATCAGCAAAGTCGGTAAGAACCCTAACTCCTATATTGAAAATGTGTTGCTTATTGATGGCTTGAAACATAACTTGCTTAGTATTAGCCAATTATGTGATAAAGGAAATAGGGTAATATTTGATTCAAATTGTTGCATAATTGAAGATAAAAATGATAAGCATGTTAAATTCATTGGTCATAGAGTAAACAACATCTATATGATTAGTCTTGATGATATATCTTCAAATGATGCGAAATGCCTTTTAAGTAAGAATGATGATTCATGGTTATGGCATAGGAGAATTGCACATATTCAGATGGATCACTTAAAGAAGTTGGTCTCTAAAGAGCTAGTAATTGGACTACCCAAGCTTAATTTTATAAAAGATAAATTATATGATGCATGTTAAAAGAGTAAACAAATAAAGGTCTCTTTTAAAGCAAAAAATATAGTTTCAACTACTAGACCTTTATAACTTTTGCACATGGATCTATTTGGACCTTCAATAACTATGAGCTTTGGTGGGAATCACTATGCCTTAGTGATTGTGGATGACTTTTCTAGGTTTATATAGACTTTATTTCTTACATATAAAAATGATGCATTTCTAGCTTTTAAAAGACTTGTCAAAGTTATTCAAAACGAAAAATGTTTTCAAATCTCTTCTATAAGAAGTGATCATGGTGGCGAATTTGAAAACAATGTTTTTGAAAATTATTGTGATGAACATGGCATTAATCATAATTTCTCTGCCCCTAGAACTCCACAACAAAATGGAGTTGTAAAAAGAAAAAATCATTCTTTAAAAGAAATGGTGAGAACTATGCTTAATGAGGTTGTTCTTCCTAAGTATTTTTAGGCGGATGCTGTAAATATAGCTTGTTATGTAATGAACAGGGCCCTTATGAGGCCTATTTTAAAGAAAATTCCATATGAGTTATACAAGAGAAGAAAGCCAAATGTCTTACATTTTCATGTTTTTGGATGCAAATGTTTTGTTTTAAATAATAGAAAAGATAACTTAGGCAAGTTTGATGTTAAGTCTGATGAAGGTATACTTCTTGGTTACTCAAACCATAATAAGGTTTTTTGTATATATAATAAAAGAACTATGATTATTAAAGAATCTATACATGTTACATTTGATGAAACTGATCCAAATGGATCGAGAAATGATCTTGTTATTGATGATGTTACAGAAATCTTGGCGGAAAAACATTTAGATAGCAAGGAAAATGAAATCAAGGAGCGAGAGGATAAACAAAGACAAGAAGATTCGCAATCTTTGGAACTTCCCAAAGAAGGGCGAACTTCAAAATATCATTCCCTTGATCAAATTATCGGTGATGTATCTAAAGGTGTAAGTATTGGTAATTCTCTTAAAAATGCTTGTAATCACTTAGCTTTTGTTACTCAAATTGAACCTAAGGATTTAATTGAAGCTTTTGATGATAAACATTGGATCTTAGTTATGCATGAGGAATTAAATCAATTTAAAAGAAATCAAGTTTGGAAATTAGTTGTTAGGCCTAATAATCACCCTATAATAGGCACAAAATGGGTTTTTAAAAACAAACTTGATGAAAATGGGTTAATAACTAGAAACAAAGTTAGGTTAGTTGCTAAAAGTTATAATCAAGAAGAAGGAATAGATTATGAAGAAACCTATGCACCGGCAGCTAGATTAGAAGCTATTAGAATGTTACTTGCTTATGCTTGCATCATGGATTTCAAATTATATCAAATGGATGTTAAAAGTGCTTTTCTAAATGGCTTTATTCAAGAGGAGGTATTCGTTGAACAACCTCCAGGTTTTGAAAATCATGAACTACCCAACCATGTTTTTAAACTTAAAAAGGCTTTACATGGCTTAAAGCAAGCTTCTAGAGCTTGGTATGAAAGGTTGAGTAAGTTCCTTTTAGAAAATGGGTTTTCATGAGGAAAAGTCGATATTACCCTTTTTATTAAAAATAAAAAGCATGATATTCTTCTTGTGCAAGTATATGTCGATGATATTATTTTTGGTGCTACTAATGAATCCCTGTGCAAAGAATTTGCTAAGACAATACAGAATGAATTTGAAATGTCAATGATGGGAGAGCTAAATTTCTTCCTCGGACTTCAAATAAAACAAACGAACGAAGGGACTTTCATAAGTCAAACCAAATACTGTAAGGAATTGCTCAAAAAATTCGAAATGGAAAATGCAAAACACATGGTCACTCCAATGGGCACTTCTTGCTATTTGGACAAAGATGAAGGAGGTAAATCACTAGAAATAACAAAATACAGAGGTATGATTGGATCTCTCCTTTATCTTACTGCTAGTAGGCCAGATATTATGTTTAGTGTATGCATATGTGCTAGATATCATGCAAATCCTAAGGAATCTCATTTAAGTGCTGTTAAACGAATAATGAAATACCTAGTAGGCACTTCACAAATAGGCTTGTGGTACCCTAAGGGTGCCTCATGTAGCCTAATAGGTTATTCTGACTCTGATTTTGCTGGGTGCAAATTGGATAGAAAAAGTACTAGTGGGACATGCCACTTGCTTGGTAGTTCTTTAGTTTCTTGGCATAGCAAGAAACAAAATAGTATGGCTTTGTCTACTGCTGAGGTTAAATATGTTGCAGCTGGGAGTTATTATGCTCAAATCCTATGGATGAAGCAATAACTTTTAGACTACGGTCTTTAACTTGATCACATCCCGATAAGATGTGATAATACTAGTACAATAAATATCTCTAAGAATCTCATTCTGCATTCTAGAACAAAGCATATAGAGATAAGACATCACTTTATCAGAGATCATGTACAAAAAGGGGATTGCATTCTTGAATTTGTTGAAACATCTAAGTAACTTGCAGATATTTTCACTAAACCCCTAGCAAAAGAAGCATTCTTTTATATTAGAGGAGAATTAGGCATAATTGATCAATCCAACATATAGTTGCTTGTTATGATTTCAATCTTTCTTGAATTATTACTGACTTGAGCGTCGGAGTTATCCCAAAATCTTTTTTGTAAGTATTCCATCAAAAGGTAAGCTTTCATCTCTCAAAATGCAAATCCTGGACATAATTTATATGATTTCTTGTTTAAGTTATTCGAATACCTCCCTATGGTATTCGAATACCATAGCTTTTATACGTGCCAATTTGTGGTTTTCTGATAGGGTTATTCGAATAGACCTATGGCTATTCGAATACCATACATCAGTACAGTATTTTTATAAGCTGGTGTATTCAAATAACTAAGTAGTTATTCGAATAACCTGAGGCTTATCAATATCAGTGTTTCTCACATGCCTCTGAAGTATTCGAATACCTTGGAAACTATTCGAATACTTGCTCTTGTCTTGCCTATTTTCTGTGTGTGGGTATTCGAATACAGGAAAAAGTATTTGAATACCATAGGCTGGCATCCAAGCCAAACTGGCCTATCTATTCATATAACTAGGAAGTTATTCGAATACCTTCTATCAGAAGGGTCCGTCTTTTGGTCTTTCTCAACCGTTCTATTCAAATACATTTCATGGTATTCGAATAGATTTTGGGTATTCTTTAAATACCCCCTTCGTATCTGAATGGGCTCCTCTCGTTTCTCTTCATTTTCAAAATCCTCTAGTTTCCCTCTTTTCTCCATAAACCCTTTTCTTTCTTTCTCTCGTATCTCACCTTTATTCCCTCTCTACTTTTCGTCACTTTCCTCTATCTATGGCTTCATCTTCTACTCGCCCAAAGCGTCCTCGCACGAAGACGGCTCCATGCAACAACCCGCTAGATCTTCGAAGGCTCTCCTCCAACGAGCAAGAGCTTGGGCACTTCATTACACACTTTCGGGAGCGCAACCTAGTGCAACTGAAGTACCTCAACTTAGGATTCTTTGAAAGAGAATGTGGTTTTGACTTTCTGAACCGACTAAATCACCAAGGCATTCTTCGTTTCTGCTCTTACACAGCTATTCTGTATCCCGACCTGGTCAAGATGTTCTATTGCAATCTGAAGATTGAAGGTCAGGAGCTACACTCTAGTGTCTGCGACCAAAACATTATGATCACATCCAATGATTGGGTTCAGATGTTTGGCTTGCAGTCAACTGGCCGCAACGTTGACGAAGAATCACTTCTCCAGCTCTTCAACAAGAACAGAGCAATTGAAGATGTTCTGAGACCTGGGTTGGCATTACCTTCGACTCAAAAGGAAGTCAAAGGAGGCATGATGAAGAGTCAGGACAGACTCCTACATTATGCTTATGCCCACATCCTAGCTCCTAGAGGTTGGAACTACGCCTACCTGAGTGAAGATGATGTTCATGTTGTGGATTCTAAAGCAAGGACATCAGATTAACTGGCCCGTCTTCATCATGAAGCATATGATTAGGGCAAAAGGTAAAGAGCAGTCTGAGCTACCCTATGGCGTGATCATCACTGCCTTCCTAGGCAAGCATCCTCATATTCTAGAAACTGAGCAAGCGACTTCGCTAACCTATCATCACGTGTTTGGGTCCTTTACCTTCAACAAAATGAAGATGATCAAGACCAATGAAGGCTGGGTGTTCCCAGTTGAAGTTGATGATGATGAAGACGACCCTCAAGGCGATCCTGCTGCCCCTGCTGCTAATATTCCTGCTCTGGCTCCTGTCACCAATGAACAAATCCTGTCTTCTCTGTTGGATAACAGAGCTTACATGGAGAACACCTTCACTATTCTGTTTGATAGAATAACTGGTGTTGAGCGTGAACAGGCTGCACTTTGAGCTATGCTGTCTGGAAATGAACCTGCCTCTCCTCCTCCGCCACCAGATGCCTATTTCTAGGACTCGTTTCATCTTAAGATCTGTTGCTTAAGTTCTAGCTTTTGGTTGTTTTCTATTTATTGTCTTGGCTGTTTTGATAAAATTGTATATGTACTTGGCCAATTCTATTTAATGCAATGAGTACTTTGATCAATTTGTTGCAAATTAAAATTATTTATTGTTTATCACATGCTTATTGTATATGTGCATCCTTTTTATCATGCCAAAAGGGGGAGAAAAATAATCAATCTTATTTGAGAAAAGACAGGTTAAACTGGATTAACACTGGCTATTGGATTCCAAAAGAAAGGGGGAGACAACTATGCTTGTCTTTGATATTAAATTACCTCTTTTGAATAAAAGAGGAGAGTAAGTCTTCTATCTTTTGCATTCCAATTTATATGAACTAATGCTTTTCTTAATGACAGTTTGTCATCATCAAAAAGGGAGAGAATGTGATTACCATGCGACTATAAAGATGAGTTTTGATGATAACAAACATGGAGATGATGAGAAGACTGAGTCCAAAATCTTCAAGATTAGCTTTAGGACTTAGGATCTCTCTTGCACAAAGCTTTTATAGGATATCTCAGTATTTGACTTAAAAGATCTAAAAACATGTTTTCTTACAAACTAAATTAAAGTTTTGAAAATCAAAGAGTTTGTGAAATTTCAAAAATCACCTGATCTGTTTTCTAAAAGTGTTTTTTTAATGACTTGAAACAGAGATATTCGAATAACCTTGAATGTATTTGAATAAAATCCCTCTAAAATGTTTTTAAAACGTGTTTCAAACAGTGGTATTCGAATACACCATTGTGGTATTCAAATAACCTGCTTCTAAACTATTTTTTATGAGAAATGAAACCAGTAGTATTCAAATAGACCCTTGTGATATTCAAATAACCTGCTTCTGAACTATTTTTTTATGAGAAATGAAACCAGTGGTATTCGAATACTCCATGATGGTATTCGAATAACCCATGAGACTCTGTTTTCGTGTTTTGAATTCATACGTAAACAAGTTTGCATTTATTATCGTATTAATTTCCTCTAACGGGCATTTCTGCTCAAAATCTCTATAAATAGAAACCTTAAGTCTCTTCTACAATACACTGAATTTTTGAAATCATCTTGCTTGTGCTAAAACGCTGTTTACAAAATTCTCTTTTTTTCTGTGTTCTTTTGGCAAAATTCTGAGATATCCTTAGAAAGCTCTATAATGCTTCAATTTGTATAATTTGCTCTGAGTGAGAGTTTCTCTTCATCTACTTTCTGCTATTCTGTATCGAGGGTGAGGTATCCCTCAAGGTTTGTATAAAGGTGAGGTATCCCTGCAGGCTGAGGCTTTAGCACAAGGGTAGAGTTTTCCTATGTGTGAAAAGTGCTCTTTTGTGTAACGGTTGCAAGCACCTATTAAAGCTTGTATACATAGTGAAAAATCTCGACTTTTGTTTCGAGGACTGGACGTAGACCACAAGCGAGTTAGTGGTCGAACCAGGATAAATACTGTGTCTGCTTCTCTCTTCTTAATCTCTTTATTTTATGCAACTTTATTTTATTGCACATTTATTTTCTGCTGTTCTTAAAGTTTCTTTTCTTCATCTCGTTCTTTCTATGCATTTATTTAATAAGTTTCACTATTTGTATTTTAATTAAAAAAAGTTTTTCAAAAAGTTTTATACTCAATTCACCCCCCCTCTTGAGTATTGAAAGCCACTTGGTAATAGTGAGTATAGAAGAAAATTTAGCAAGAGTGTCTTTTATGTCCATCATGGCTTGAGTGTTTTGGTTATTAATGGCCTCTTGCTTTTCCATGAATGCATGCAACGCTCCTTTAAGGTTTTTCCTATATGGTGGGACAAAAGGTGCATATCCTTGAGAATTTTGAGAGTCCACTTGTGCTTGAGAAGGTGGTGGTTTCATAAATTGTGCCTGATTATTAGTATTCCAACTAAAGTTCGGGTGATTTCTCCATCCCGGATGTATGAATCTAAAAAAGAATAGGTGAAGAGCTTTTTAAAATTGTTCATTGCATTTACTTGCTAATGCACAACTTCTTTAAAAACAAGAATTTTTGGACATTTATTTGTTGAGTATCCTAATTCATCATAAATGCTACAAATCTCTTCATTTTGCACATATTAGATTTCTTTTACTTTCCCTGATTCCATGACTTTAATCTTTCTAGCCAAATTGGCAAACCTAGCATTTAAATCTTCTTCTTGACTAAGGAGATATTTTTTTTTACTAGCACTTGCAAGGTTAGATTTAATTGAATTTTCAGAAGGATTAGTATCATACCAAGATTGAGAATTCTCAGTCAAATGGTCTAAATATTCTAAAGCTTCTTCAGGTTCTTTATTAAGAAACTCGCCATTGCACATTGTTTTTATGAATTGTTTAGTTTCAGCTGTTAACCCTTCATAAAAAAAACTTACAATGTGCCGTTTTTCAAAACCATGATGTGGGTAAGAATTTAACAAATCTTTAAAACATTCCCAACATTGAAAATATGCTTCATTTGAATTTTGAGAAAAAATTTGGATTTGTCTTTTCAAAGCATTAGTTTTATGTGTTGAAAAAAATTTCTTTAAAAACTCACTTTGTATTTCTTGCCATGTACCAATTGATCTGGGTTTCAAAGTATTAAGCCAAGTTTTTACTTTATCTTTTAAAGAAAAAGAAAATAATTTGATCTTAACAATCTCTTCAATATAATTTTGATCAATGAAAGTGATACATACTTCATCAAATTCTTTTAGATGTAAATATGGGCTTTCAGATTCTAAACTATGGAGATTAGGAAGTAATGAAATCATACTCGGCTTAAATCTAAAATTGTTAGCATTGAGTGGAAAGATAAAACATGATGGACAAGAATTTTGAGATGGTTGCAAATATTTGTGCATTATTTGCAATGGTTGATTTTCATGTTCAACATGTACACTTTCATTTTCAGTCATTGTATTTAATGTGTGTGATTATGATTCAAACAGATCAATTTATAAAGTACTAGGATTAGTATTAACCAAACGACCAGAATTTGAATCACCATATCAATTAAGCATAAATAAGTTACTTAAAATAGAAAAGAAAATGTACAAGTAGGCAGTATAAACCAGCCATCAAATATGATATAACTAGAAAATTAAAAGAGTATAGAAAGAATATACCAGATGGCGAAGTTTGTTTAAAGAAAGAAAACCTTAATAAATTTGTTCTTTAAGTTAAGTCCCTAGTAACAATGCCAAAAACTTGATGCAAATTTATATATTACAAACCCAAGTGCAGATTGTCTCAAGTAATAAATTCTCAGGAGTCCGAGGTTGATCCATAGGGAATTGATGAAGAAAAAATTTTGAGGTAAGAAAAGGATTTGTCACAACAATAAAGGTGATAAAAATTATTTACAAATGAAAAGGATTTGCTTGGGTTATGAGATCCATTATCGGTATATAAATTAAGGACAAGATTAATTTTTTCTATAATTTCTATTTAGAAAGAGAGATCAAGAAGAAGATGAACATAATTTCTATTTAGAACAAAAGAAAACTATAACAAGAGAAACAAATTATACAAGAACATGATCTTGATCTCTAAACCAAGATGATTCTAATCAGCAACCAATGGTGCTTTTTATAGAGCATAAAGGGTACAAAATGACAAGGGATTTGTTTAATGAGCGGGTGGATGAGTGGGTGGATGTGTGGAAAATGACAATAGAGTTGTTTAACAAGTGGGTGGATGAGTGAAAAATTATTGTCATGCTTGTCTCCCCACCCAACTAATTCAGCTATCTTCTTACCACTATAACTCTATCATAACGTCACTTATTGCATAAGTGATTTTCATGAAAGTTGAAGAGTTTTGTCTCAGATTTCCAATGCCACTAATTTCATCCCAATCTAACTCCTACAGCCCAAGATATGGTCCAATATTTGCACAATATTTGGGTTCCAGTAATAGCACATCTGTTCTGAGTTCTAGGCCTAATATGACCTACTAGACATCTGATTCAGTTCTTGTGTTCTTCATGAAAGTTGTATATTTTGGTCTTAATTTTGTTTGGGCTTAGTTTGGTGTCAATTGAACTCCTATAGCTCAAGAAATGGGTTGATGAGTGCATAGAGGTCAAGCTGTGAAGATCAGGCTCTTGCTTCCACTTCAATTTAAATTATCCAAACGTGTGATTCATCTCTTGAGGTCTTCATAAAACTTGTAGAGAATTTTTTTAGCTTTCTTACAAGACTAGAATCACATCAATTAAATATTTTTAACTCAGATTATAGTCAATTTATTGAACACTGTTAAATAGACAAATTAAGGTCAATTTATACAATAATTTCTTCAATGATCTAATTAGGCCCAATATCATAAAATGTGACAAAACTAACTTAATTAAGCCTAATTGAACCTTAAAAGAAGTCCAGTGAGAGGATTATTAAATGAATAAAATATATTGCTATCATAAGAGTAAAATACACACATTTTATGCTTGATTTGATATGGATTTAGGTAAATTTTATGATTTATGTCATTCTTTATTAAATTATCATTAGTAATTTATGTTTGTCCTCTCTCTATGTTTTTAGGTCCAAAATATATGTTTTAATACAGTTTTGTGTAAGGATTGATTAAGTCAATTGCAAAGAAGTTGAGTTTGGAATCAAGATCACCAAAATTCTTAACCTTTGTGTGATAAAATGGACGTAACTTGAGTTACAGAAGTCAAAACGAGGTGATTCTGGTGGCGTTTGAAAGCAAAAAAAGAGAGATACAACTTTCATGTAAACCATAGAGGCCAAATCCTGCTCTAGAGAGCCATATTGCCCCTGTGAGTTTACATAGGGGGCCATATGAGACGTCAACAGGCCAACTAATATGCCACATGGCCCCCTAGTGGGAAAGTCCTAAGCCACACTAAGGGGCTGTAATGTTGCAAAAATCAAGTTTTCTATATCCAATCAGCATATTTTCATTACTTGGGGGACCAATTAAGGAGGTTGAGTGAAGAATACACCTCTATTAGGGTAAATCTCCTATAACAAGACCAATGATTAAAGGATTGAGAGAGCTTTTGGAGAGATTAGAGGCAACTATACAAGATTGAAGAACAAGGGTTAAAGGCAATATCAAGGGATTAGAGAGTTTTTTCTTCTTCTTCCACTCTTATTTTCTCCTTCTTTAGGATTGATTCATGGTTGTATCTTAATCTTTTAATCTTGTTTGTGTTTTAATTATCACGTGTAGCTAAATCTCCTTTTTCTAGGGTTAGGATGAAGCTCTTTACTCTATTATGTTGAATATTTGATTTCTCTCTTTGTTAATGAAATAATTATTATTTATGATTCATTCCTAGTGTTCTTAATGCTTAAGGTATGTTGTGCACCATACTTGCATGATCTTAGGTATTATATGAAGGATCAATAGATGAAGTTTAATTTTGATAATTTTAAAATTGAACTTAGAAATTAAGACCTAGAGATAGGCTTGATCCTTCGAGAGTTAACGAGATATCATAGAACTTAATGAGTTTTAACTAATTTAAAATTGTCATGAAAATGAGGTTGATTTTACTTCAACACGTTTTTAGTGCCAAGAGATTGAGTATTAAATAATTTGGGATAGACTGCCTTTAAAAACATAATTAATCATTAATAAAGGAGAATCAATATTCATCATAATGGGTAATTATAGTATATTTCTAATCTTGGGGCTTTAATTCTTGGTTGGCCTCTATCTCTTTAGTCTTGTTAGTTTTGTTAGTTATTTTATTATTTTTTTAATTTCTCTTAATTTATTTTATATTGTTATTTTCATTCAATTAAATAATTAAAGTCGCCATAGTTTGCTTATCACACAATCTTTGTGGGAATGATATTCAACTCATCACTTTATTACTTGTTGACAACCCGTGCACTTGCAAATTCAACACAACAAGTTGTTAGCGTTGTTGCCGAGGATTGGTGCTAATAACGAACTATCAATGATTTGATTAATTTAGTCTCTTTGTTTTTCTTTTAGTATTTTTTTCTTTCTTTTGTTTTCTTTTTGTTTTCAAGTACTATGTCATGTCTATGCAAGTTGGTATGTTAGATCCATTAAGCACACTTGATGTTTTTATTGAGAAGTTAGACCATTTCAAGCCTCAAAGAAACCCTAATTCCTATACATATCATGGTTGGGGCCATCGCACCAATTTTTCTTATGAGAATCAACAAATTAAAAGGCACCAACTTAATGTTAAACCATCATCGGGCTTCAAGCAATGGGGTGTTAATTCACAATTATCTTATTAACACCCACCTCAAAATGCAAAATCTAACTTAGAGTAATTGTTGGAGAATTTTATACAAAAATGGGGTGTCAATGCTCCAATGACTTACCAACAAGTACCCCAAAGTGAGAAGTCAAATTTGGAGCTTCTTGTGAAAAATTTCATAGCACATCAACAATGTGAAAATCAAGTCATTGAACAATAAATTCAAGAACGAAGTGAAGCTCTCCATCAAATCATATTAAGGCTTGACAAATTAGCTACACACATCATGATGCTAGGAGATAAAATTGCTTACAACCAAATGATGCTAGAGGATCAAATTGGTCAACTTGAAATGTTCAAATGGTGGTGATGATCAAGAGGATTCAAAAGAGGTTGAGGATGAGACCATGTCTAACTTATTCGATGCTCCCAAACAACTAGCTATGGTAAATCTTTTCTTGGAGGATTATGTCACCTATAAGCGTCATCAAGAGAAGTACAATGAAGAATATCCAAAGGAATCTCTTAAGTCATGTATAGAGTATAGTACCACAATTAAAGAAGAGGATGAAGAAGTTGTGACTTATAGTCAATTTCTAGAATTGAGTCCACTCACTCCCTGTTGGCAAGGACTTAAATTTGAGGAGTTAGAGCAAGTCAAAATCACTCCAGATCTACTCTGAGTGTGAAGCTCCTAAGGTAGAATTCAAATTTCTTCCCATGCACAGGTATGCGTTCCTTGGACTAAAATTTATATATCCTACCATGCTCAGGTATGTACTATTATATGCTAAATATTTGATAGATCTTCTCTAAGTAAGAATAAGGATAGTTCATGACACTTAAGACTAAGATAAAATGATGCTTTTTATGGGTCAAGTTGAGGACCTTAAATTAGCACTTATTGGGAGGTAACTAAAGTTTTCTTTTCATTTTTTCCTTTATTTGCTTGTGATTTAAATTTTGTGAATTTATTGATAGTTTACTGTTTATTGAGTCAGTTTAAGTGTCTACTCGAGTTCCAAGCTTTTATAAAGGGGTGTATATAGTGTCAGCCAACAAAAAGATTTTTTTTCTTCTTTTTAGTATTTGTTAGTTTGCAATGCATTTAGAGTAGAGTGCATCCTTTAATTCTTTTCAAATCAAGCATAATTTTTCAAAATGATAGATAAAACTTGCTTTAAAGAATAACTTGAGATACCAAAAGAGTTTGATGCATGATAGCTTAGGAAAGTCTAAGTAGAAGTAATTCATTATTGTTATTTTTGTTTAACTTTAGACAAATCTACTTTTCTAAGTATGCTACTCACAAATTAGTTGATTGAGTTTGTGAGCTCTTGGAGAAGGTTTGTGTGTATCAATGTGATTTTTGAAGTGTCTCATCAATCCTAGAACAATTCCTCTAGACCTATTGAGATGAAGTCCTAGTGTATGCATTCTAAATGAGATGATTTAGGCATTCTTTGTTTAACCCCTTAACCTTTTTTTCCCCTACCTCACCAACATGATTTGCCCTTGGTATCCCTTTGAAGCCTAAACACATTTAGCTTATCTTTCTTTCATTTAACCCAAAAAATCATTACCTCTTTTTAGGCTAAACACTAGACTTACCCTATGTGATAAGCATTTGTGGAGGAAAGTGAGTGTCGTAACGTCCCTCTTGGCATGACGCAATGCAGAGTAGTGAATTCTAGTAAATGAATGCAAGAATGAAATGAGTTGTTACCAATCGATTTATCCATTAAAAATGGAATGATTCGATTGGATACCTAAAAATAGTCTACGTTTTAGAGTTCATTCGAGGGTTGATTACGGGTAAGAAATGTATTAGCACCCTACACCATCCATTCTAACCTATTTAATCTAATATGTCTGCTAAATTAATTAACTTAGTCTTTTATTATTTGCAACAATTATTTTTATTATTTTTATTATTTTCCATTTTGTCATGCATATTATCAAGGGTGATAAATAACTATGATAGGGAATGAGTAACTAAATAACCATTATTCTATGTAACAAAATTAAACCCCACAACATGTTATGTGAAAGGTGAATTAAAAATAAATTTTTAAGAAAATATTTGGTAAAATAATTAGCCAAATAAAGTGTAAAATATCTAGATGAAATGTGATTTTTTTGAAATAATTAGAGAAGCTTTCGAAATTTGAATTTAGCAAAATCACAAAGTTATGAATAAGCAAATTTGCTCACATTATTCTTAATATTTTATTTTTTAAAAAGGATTTTATTTATTTAATTGTGGAATTAGACTCGACCAATGCTTCTGGCTAAATATAATATAAATAGCCTCAAAAATATTAGGAAGAGTTTGTTTATTGTCAGTTCAATCTTCTCTAAATTTTTCCATTGTCGATCAAATGTTTTTGTTTATTGTTAAATTAAAATTTTATTTATTTATATTGTGAAAATTAGACATCGTCAGCACTTCTGGCTAAATCTAATAAAAGTAAACTCAAGAGTATTGAGAAGAAGTAGTTGATCGTCACTTCAATCTTCTCCCAATTTTTGTCATCGGCCAAGTTTAGATGTGTTCCATCCAAATTGCCAAGTAGAGTTCATAGAAGTGGTGTGGTAGGTTCTTTCTGAAATAAGACAAAAATCTCTTCTACAAGGTGATGATAACATTTTTTATAGAAGTGATGGGGGTAAGAAAAGTATGACCTCACCCCTTGATTAATGATCATGAGATGGTTATTGAATGCGCTAATAAGAGCATGCCACATGGCCACCTACTCTAACTAATTAGTTCTAGAGTTTTCATTGCCAGTTCCCTTGGGCTTATGCCTTAAGCCCATCATAAAGGAATATAGCCCACAGCCCCCAAGCTTGAAGTGACAAAGGAGCGAACAAGCTTGAGAGACTAAGAACAGCCATTACTGATCTCAATGAAAAGAAGAATGAATAAAATGTGATACAGTCAATCCACACCTATCATAAAGGGATACAGCCCACAACCCCAAGCTTGAAGTGACAAAGGAGCAAACAAGCTTGTTAAACTACAATCGACTTTCTGAATTTTAAGATACGGACACCATGGCCTACTCTTCCACTTTGCTAGTTGGATGCATTCTTATAGTATTTTTGTTCATTCGTGAACATTTGGACTTTATGTAATTGATTTAGTATGGTAAATAATATTTTCCATGATTCATGATTATGCTCAGATATTCATTTTCTTGTTATTTTTTGTGTATTTTCTAAAGGTGATCATGGTTTATGTTTATTCATGATTATATTCGATTATTCAATAATTAGTTACAGAAATCTATCAGTGTAGCACCACAACCAACTATTTTGCAATTCCATATAACTAATTGTTCAACAATTTAGTTAGCACCACAACTAGTTATTCAGGGATGCCACATAGCTAATCATTTGACGATGCAACGTAACAGATCATTCAACAATATGTAAAAGGAATGTAAAGAGTGTGAACATAAAGGATATTTCATTACATAAAAGAATCTATCTCATTCCCAACATCATCTTAAACCTATATATACATCATTTATTAGTTTTTTATTCTACTTTAATGGCATCTCCTTCATCTTTTTGCCTTTTGCTGCCTTGGTAGCTATTGATTCTCCTAAAGTCGAAGTCCCAGATATTTCCAAGAGGACAAAAGGTGTAACTGATTATTCTCCTTCTTTCTAAAAGCCTCCCAATCTTAATGTGCTTGATTGTTGCATTTGTTTTGAACCATCTCTTGCCTGTTGATCGGGTTCGCCTGCTGATCGGGCTGATTACTTGGTTCATCCTTTCTGCCCAACCTACGCCTTCTATCACCCCTCGTATGCAATAGGAGCATGATAACAGGTGCTTCAGAGAATGAGATTGTCCCTGGCCTCCTGTCTTCCTCAAAAACTCAGCAGTTGTCGAGACTCTTTCCTAGCAACCATATTTTCCTCTAACATTTGTTTCATATGCCTGGGAAGAGAGGCTCTTGTTGACCACCATGACGTTGGCCAAATGATGTTTGATTTAAACTTAGGTCTAACAAGACCATTATTGATAACTTCATGAAATGTAGTTATTTGTACCCCATAATTGTGCTTCATAGAATGCTATATCCTTGTTATTATGCATATATGGGAGATGTTATGCTTATATTAGTTAAATTTCCTTTGGATGTCTCTCTATATGATTATGAGCAATTTGTGTATATTCGTTAAGTGATTAAGTGGATTTATAATTTATATTTAACTTGATGATTTTTCTAATGTAGGATGGGCTTAAAACAGAGAAATTAGAGCAATTCAAAGTTCAAAAGCCCAAAAGAAGGGCTAAGGAGGCATTTTGGGATAGAGCGCCGTAGCTCAGGTTGTGTATGCCACAGCGCAAGAGTGCATCGTCAAGTTGCCATATTGAGACCCGAGGCTAGAGCGCCGCGGCACAAAGGATTGTGAGCCACAACTCTAGGTGATTGACTTCATGCGGGTCGCGGCACAAAGGAGTGTACGCCGCGGCATGAAGTGCAAAATTGAGCCTATAAATAAATTTTGATCATATTTTCTTAGGATTGCTTTCTAGGTTTTGAGAAGCTACAGTTAGAAATTGTATTTTGGAGGCTGAGGAGGCCAATGGAGGCTAAGATGGAGGTCATCTTCCTTAGGGAAGATGATTTGAGCTGCAAAGAATCACATCTAATGAGATTCCTCCTTCTCCTTTCTCTTTCTCTTGTTTTCCTTATCTTTTGAGCACTGTTTTTGTATTACAATTTGTGTTCATGGATTAGCTGAGCTGTATTTAGGGATACTTTGAATCCTTTCTATGATTATTAATGAGTTTGTTATATTTTGAGTATATATTGGTGTTTAGTTATGTTCAATCATATGGTTCTTAATGCTTTTAAGGGCTTAATCAGCTTTTGAATGATTTGTTGAAATCTGATAAACCTAGACATAGGAATTTAGATTTTATATTTAATGTATGGTTGATGCATGTTCGATAAATTCAATTGGCTTGGATGAGTTAATTCACTAACTAGATAGAAATATACCTTTTAGCCATGTATAGTGTGTGATTGAGAATAGATCGTTCATGAGTGGAATTTGCACTAGTTCTCAAGGAAACTTAGTGAATTGGTAAATAAAACTATGATTGATTGATCTAGACATAGGTTTTTAACTAAATCAGATTCTCAAGCTAACTTAACAATTCATTGATATTGCTTATAAGGGTTGCAAGTCATTAATATGAAATAGGAGATGAAGAAGGATTCCCTAGATCTCTAAACCATTATCTTTATTGCTTTTGTAGATTAGTCTTTAGTTTAATTGTTTTATCCTATTTTTATGTTCTTGAATAGAATTAGGCAAGCTATTGGTTAATATTTAGCATTAGAAGTAAACTTATCCTCGAGGGAATGATCTTTACTTTTCACTTTATTACTTGAATGACTTGTGCACTTGCGGCCTATTTTGGGACGAACAAGTTTTTGGCGTCGTTGCCGAGGATAAAGCATTATTTCTATATTGCTAATATTGACAATGAGTTTGCTTAGTTCTAATTCAATTTTTTATATTTTGTTATTGTAAATAGTTTTATTTTCAAGTTTTTATCTTTTTGTTGTTGATTTGCTTAAATATGTACTTATAGTTTGATTTTATGTTTTTGTTGTACATTCTGTGTTTTAAGTTTGTAGGCACATTTTGTTGGTGCTGGAGGCCATATTGAAGTAGAAATGGCAGAAGAAACCATTTCCTTGCAGAATTCTGCAGGTTGAGCTCTCACGCCGCGGCGCAAGTGCATGTTTTCTACAGAATTCTATAGCTTTTTACTCACATCGCGGCTCAGGCATGGTTATCCCATGGCGCAGCACCCTGTTTTTGCCTTTATCTGTTTATTTTCTCTATTTTTCTTTATTTAGTATGCTCAGTGCTAATTTCGTTGCCATTTTGATATGCTCAGGTACCCTATAGACCATGTGCAACAAGGAACACATTCACTTTAGTTTGGGGGAGTATCTTTACATTTTTTCACCCTTAATGCTTACTGTTTACACATGTTTTGATATTTAAAGTATGTGCTAGTGATAGTCATCATACTTTCATAATTATACCTGTTTTGGCTATTACTAGTGAGCTGTTGTAATGCAAGTTTCAATTTTTTGCACTTTATACATGTTGTTATGCATCCTTGAATGGAAAATAATGGATCTTTGGAATGCATGACATATTTCCATTTGCTAGTGTGTGATGGTTTGCCAATGGTATAAATGCTTGAGAATTGCCCTCTGTTTTATGAAACCATTCACGATCTTGAAGCATGTCAATGCAATCTGGTTTGTTTTTATGCATGCTGTGTTTTTCCACTTAGTTGTTTGTATAACTTTGAAAATATATAAGTGTTTGTTTAGAGAATGTTTATGAGTTGTACATGTAGAGTTTTGATTATCCTTGAAGTTGTTCTCCAACCCTCAAAGTTTGTTGAGTTCATTATGTTATTTCTTGAAGTGAGTTCAGTGATTAGGGGTATTAATATCTTCAATACAAAATAAACTTGAAGGAACCAAATGCACTCAAAGAAAAAATCATTGCTTTGTTAAAAAAAATCATTGCTTTGTTCTAAAAAAAAAAAGCAAAAGCAAAGCATAAGTAAAGTAAAGTTTAAAAAGCATTAAATGGTTCTGGCGAGTTTCTTTCACTGTTGAATACCCTGATAGTTTCACTTAATTCAAGTATTGAATTAACATGTTTATGTTTCTCAATGTTTGTTGTGTATCCTTTCCTTTTATTTTGTAGCCCACTATCCTTGGCCTTACAGTATAAGCTATGAAAGTCCCTCTTAATCCTCAGTTTTGTGTGATTTACATTAGTGGAGAGAGGGTTGGATTAGAATTTTGTGGATTATTTGATTTATATCCATGTGTAGGTTCATAAACTTATCCGGATGAGCATAATTTGAAAAAGATAAGTTTGACTTGCATGTTTGTGGGAAATGTCATGTGTATGATTGGAAGCTGGATTGAGGGCATGTTTAGGATTGTATATGTGTTGAGCTTAATTGTGAGGCATGTGCATCTTTTGAGGGCTTAAACAATCATTGTGCACTGGTTGTGGTTAAATAAAAATTGAAGTGTTGAATGTATATGAGCATGAATTGATTAATGTGAGTTTACTTGATCATACTTTGTGTTGCTCGAGGACTAGTAACAACTTAGGTTTGGGGTGTGATAACTTCATGAAATGTAGTTATTTGTGCCCCATAATTGTGCTTCATAGAATGTTATATCCTTGTTATTATGCATATATGGGAGATGTTATGCTTATATTGGTTAAATTTCCTTTGGATGTCTCTCTATATGATTATGAGCAATTTGTATGTATTCGTTAAGTGATTAAGTGGATTTATGATTTATATTTAACTTGGTAATTTTTCTAATGTAGGATGGGCTTAAAACAGAGGAATTGGAGTGATTCAAGATTCAAAAGCCCAAGAGAAGGGCCAAGGAGGCATTTTAGGAGAAAGCACCGCGGCTCGGGTTGTGTACGTCACGGCGCAAGAGTGCATCATCAAGTTGCCATATTGAGACCCGAGGCTAGAGCGCCGCTGCACAAAGGAGTGTGAGTCGTGGCTCTAGGTGACCGACTTCATGCGCGCTGTGACACAAAGGAGTGTGCACCGCAGCGTGAGGTGCAAAACTGAGCCTATAAATAGATTTTTATCAAATTTTCTTAGGATGGCTTTCTAAGTTTTGAGAAGCTGCGGCTAGAAATTGTATTTTGGAGGCTGAGGAGGCCAAGGGAGGCTAGGATGGAGGTCATCTTCCTTAGGAAAAATGATTTGAGCTTCAAAGGATCACATCTAATAAGATTCCTCCTTCTCATTTCTCTTTCTCTTGTTTTCCTTATCTATTGAGCACTGCTTTTGTGTTGTAATTTATGTTCATGGATTTGCTGAGTTACATTTAGGGATACTTTGAATCCTTTCTATGATTATTAGTGAGTTTGTTATCTTTGGAGTATATATTAGTGTTTAGTTATGTTCAACTATATGGTTCTTAATGCTTTTAAGGGCTTGATCAGCTTTTGAATGATTTGTTGAAATATGATGAACCTAGACTTAGGAATTTAGATTTTAGATCTAATGTATGGTTGATACATGTTCGATGAATTCAATTAGCTTGGATGAGTTGATTCACTAACTGGATAGAAATATACCTTTTAGCTATGTATAGTGTGTGATTGAGAATAGATCGTTCATGAGTGGAATTTGCACTAGTTCTCAAGGAAACTTAGTGAATTGGGTAAATGAAACTATGGTTGATTGACCTAGACATAGGCTTTTAACTAAATCAGATTCTCAAGCTAACTTAACAATTCATTGATGTTGCTTATAAGGGTTGCAAGTCATTAGTATGAAATAGGAGGTGAAGAAGGATTCCCTAGATCTCTAAACCATTATCTTTATTACTTTTGTAGATTAGTCTTTAGTTTAATTGTTTTATCCTATTTTTATGTTCTTGAATAGAATTAGGTAAGCTATTGGTTAATATTTAGCATTGGAAGTAAACTTATCCTCAAAGGAACGATCTTTACTTTTTACTTTATTACTTGAATGACCTGTGCACTTGCGGCCTATTTTGGGACAAACAATTATGCCTGAGAAGAAAAGTTTTCATCTTCTATTTATTCTTTTGTTATGAATATTCGAAGGTGTTTTTTAGGGAAAAAGAGGAGGTTTAAAGAACATTTTCTCTATTTTCTTTCTGAACATAGGGTGATTTCATTATGAAGTAGACTAGGAGTTCTACCCCTATTCATAGTGGTGTGAACATTAAATATGGTCTTTTCCTATTAGCTAGATGGGTGGCATGTGTGGTTGTACGGCTGGCATACATTCTATTGGTTACCTTTAATGACAAAATCTTTTCATTGGTCATAGACATGGCGATTCTTTTTCTTGAAATCTGCTTTCTCATTTAGTACGTTATTAATGGTGCAGATTCGTTTGTCCTTCCTATGTGGATTTTTAGGAATTTACATTATTGCCTTTAGTGTTATAATTATGACAAGTTTATTTGGAATGAAGAATCCAAAATTAGGAGTAACCATCAGACATCTCTATCTCGAAACAACAATCCATTTAGACTGATCATTAACCTAAATAAAAATGAAATAGATCTTTACTGCCTTAACATATCAAATAAGTTAAAGATCATTTGATTTTTTGAGTTTTTTCGAATCTTCCTTCCTATGGGTTATTTTATCCAAGTATTTAAGACATGCTATCATTACTCTTACTTTTGCACTATTATTACTGGTTTTACAGTTCCTTTTTGACTTATTTCCGATCAGCAAGCAACTCCTTATTTTTTGTAGGACACATATCATCATTTATCTCTCTCCCAGACATACTTTTCCTCTCTTCGTGGGCCATGTCCTTTCAAGTCATGTCTTTTCAATAATGACTCAACACACCTTTTGATCTTTTTTTCCCTATATGTTGGATCATTTTGCTATCTCCCTCTAACCGTTAGATGATAGGTTCCCTTCTTCCAAAATCTCAAATGTCAATCAATATACTCGTTTAAGTGCCAACTAGCATGTTCTTTAGTATTCTCCCAAATTGCAAATCATCATGACTTTTGAAAAACAAATCATCTTGACTCTTGAAAACCTAACCATTGTATCTTTTGGGAACCTTAAATAGGAAGAGTCGACATTCTACTTTTTCCCCTATTCACTTCAACCTTCCTGTGTTTTCTCTTCCTACACCCATCTTTCTCTTTCTGTATTACTTTGCTACTCCAGGTATGTTTCTACTTGTTCCACTTTTCCTTTACTGTTTCTTTTTCTTCTTGTTTTACTTCTCTTATTTTCGAATGGATTCTGATAGTTCCTCCTCGAAGATTCTTGGGGAGTTTGCTCCAAGAACTACGTCTCGTGCAAACTTTGCTTTTAGGATTTCTCTAAAATTTCCTTCTGAGGTTTCAAATATGAGGATTCCTCCCCTTTCTTCTTCTTCTTCTCCTAAAAAAGATGCCTTTCATTTTATTAAAAAAATTTATGAGAATGATAAAAAAAACTAAAAAGGTTATTTAGTAACTTGGGATTGAGTTCTTCAAATTCATCTTATTCTTTTATTTCTTCTCCATTTTTATCGAATTCAAAATCTGATTTATCCTCCAATAATACCGATCGTTTAATTTTCTTTGAAGAGCAGGTCAAGATGAGCCATAATCTTGAAATATTTGCCTCTGATCAGTTGGCCCTTGTTGTGAAAATCGGCAAGTGCACCGAATCACAAAAGTAATAAAAAGTGAGTAAGTGTATCATCTCACAATGATTAAGTTATTAATTATTAAATTCATCAAATTGATACTATTCAAGTTATCAAAACGAGAGTTGATAAAAATAATAAAAAAAAGAATAAACAAAAATAACAAAATTCAAATTTAATTAAGGAGAAAACTTAGATAAAATTCTTTAGGTGCTTGTGGTGCTGTTTTTCAATAAAAACATAGCATGTGTAAATTTTTTTTATAATTTATTAATGAAATTTTAAAAAAATGATGAGGTGGCTCAAAAATAAGACACATGTTATACTTTTATTGGAAAACAGCACCACAAGCACCTAAAGAACTTTACCTAAGTTTTATCCTTTAATTAATTGGGTTAGGTTAGAAAACAATGAAATGAAAAGGTTCGGGGTCAGATTTCACTTGAACTCTTTAAATGCAAAATTAAATATTGATTTAATTAAGTCATATTCCAATGATTCATGGCCAATTCCCAAAATTAATCAATATCCAACCCCTTGGTATATTAATCCTCTTATACTATTTAGAATTAACTAATCCCTTAGTCTAATCTCAAATAGAAAGGCATTATCAAGAACAAGGAAATTAAAAGAAAAATCATATAACCCACAACGTCTATTCCTAGCGATTGTAAAAATTATGGTGTGTATTACAAGCTCTAGGTTCATGCAAATTTTCTCAAATCATACATAAACCTAAAAATCATTCCCAAATTGGCCAAATTTAAAAAAGTATTAAGAAAATAGATAAACACATAAATCATGAAATAGAAATGTTGATTAAACCCATAAAAGAATTTATATCATCCAAGAATAAGATTCATCATCACCCTAACAAGAGAAAATTAGTTACACATGAAAAAAGAAGAACACAAAGGGAAGAATATGGCAAACTCCATTGTAGAAAGGTGGAAAGATTAAAGAAAATCTCTAATCTTCAAGCCTTATTATGCCCACACCACATTAGGGTTTGTGCCTCTTGACAGCTGCTGTGTTCTGTCCAAGTGTCTCCATGTGTTAAAAGTGTAAAAGGTGTAAAAAGTGTGTTGTATTTGGCAAAACTTTCTTTTTTATAAGAAATTCACGCTGTTGTTTACGCGTTCAGTGCTCAGGCACTTAGTTTCCAGTGTTCAGGTGCCGAGTCACTTAAATCACGGTGTGGTATTCGCAACTAGCACTCAGACGTTGGTTCACTTAAGTAGAACTCTCCAGCGTGTGCTTAGCCGGTGGGATTCCAGCGTTTGAGCGCTAGATCACTTAACTTCATTTTTTAACTTTTCTTCATCACTCAAGTGTCCAGTCTTTTTCATGTACAAACACCTAACAAAAACACATAAAAACACGTAATAAGAACACAATTAAAATAATAAAAAATAATAAAACTTGAAAACAAAACTAAATCAAAAAGATTAGAAGAAGATGAAAACCCAAGATTTTGAACTGTAAAAATATGAATTTTTGTAGGTTCATCACTCCCCTAAACTTAACCTTTTGCTTGTCCTCAAGTAAAAGAAAAACAAAACAAAATAAAACAAACAAAAACTCAAAACAGACTCAAACATGGCAATACTAGGTAGTGAATATCATACATAAATATAATTTCAAAGTGTCACACATAAACAATCCATTTATCACATTGTTTCTCACATGTAACTCTCATGCAAAAAAGACTTCCCAAAAACATGAATGAAAGACTCAATCTCCTCATAAAATATAAGCTTAGATAGGTTTATAAAACTACAAATGCACATCAAACCTACATCCATAGGATTCTTTTTCATCTCCCTCTCCACTAAAGTAAACAATACATAAATAAGAATCAAAAGGGACTTTACAAAGCTTGTAATGTAAAGCTAAGGGTATGGGTTAAGAAAGAAAGGGTAGGATAATGAAAACAAAAATTGAGATACAAAATCATGCAAATTTTAAAATTCAAGCCAAATAATATAGAATAAGTGCAAAATAGAGCATAAGAATCAACACTTTATTCACTATTTTTTTTTTCTTCTTTTTTTCTTTTTTCAACAATCTCCACCCCTAAACTTATTTCTTTGCAATACTTTGGGTGAACTTTCTCTTCTTTTTTTTTTTTTGAATTTTTTTCAGCTCTGTAAAACTTTATGCACAAAAATAACAAAGACTTGAATAATAAAATAATACAAGATATGCACTCAACAAAGGTTATGTAATAGAGGAATTTTTTCTTTTTCATATGGATATGGGGAAAGAAAAATATGAGAAAAAGAAAAGAAATAAAGGTCAAACATTAACAAGGCTGCAAAAGGGACCTAAGGATATACTGTGTCACAGGTTAGCTTGAAAGGCTCAAACAGTCCAAAGAAGGCCCTTATCATTTCATTAATCATGCACTGCCTAGGATTTCAACTCAAGAGAAAATCAAACAACTTCTAGATGCAAATCATTCACACACATGCATTCCTACAAACTTTCTCTAAGCTTGACATGCAATTAAATTTTAAGGTCTACCAAACATAAAGATGAGAAATATATCCATACACAATTGAAACAATAGAGATAAATGTAACTTATGGATTCTCATGTGCTATCCCAAGAAATCAGATTAATCCACAATTCAAGCAATCATTGGATATTCAAATCAACACACTGGCATGCACATAATGACTCAAACTTAGTCAAAACACACAAAGGTGATAATGATAAAATAAAAATCAATAAAAACAAATGACTAAATGAAATAAATGCAAGAAAGGAAAAGAAAAACTTTTTTTAGCGGTGGTTAACTATATACATCCCCCTACAAAGGCTCTGAACTCAAGGAGACACTTAAGCCGACTCAACACTAGCTAATTGCAAAATAAAAAATAGAAAAAATGTTAATTAACAAGAAATAAAAAAAAAAAACAAAATCAAAAATAAAAGTGAAAAAGAGATAAAATTTGGGTTGCCTCCCAAAAAGTGTTTGTTTAACGTCATTAGCTAGACGTTACCTTTTTAACTCATCAAGGTGGCTTGAAGCAAGAGAAACACGATGGCACCTTTCTTTTGTCAGATCTTTTGCCTCCATACTTGATCATTGTCTTTGGAATTCTCACAGGCAATTGGAACTTGACTTAAACCTGATTATTTTGAACACACCTTAACATGCAAAATCTCATCAGGCCATGGAAGTCTCAATTTTTCAATAGATGACAGATCAGGTTTCAAGTTGCTAGAAAATTTTAAATCATTATGCAACAAATTATGAGAGATGAGAGGACCTTTTTCTGTACCAGAAATCTCAGACAGAGGAGGACCTTTCTCATTCTCATCAATATTCTTGGAAGTACAAGAATCAACAATAATGGACGAAGAAGAAATCTTACCATCCAACTCCTTTTGAAATTTACCTTGAATGCAATTAACAGAGGCATGAAGATCTAATGTTGGGACAGACTTATTAAAAACATTTATAGTCACTTGATCTCCATCCACCCTTAAAATAAGCTCTCCTCTAGACACATCAATTAAAGCTCCTGATGTTTCTAAGAATAGCCTCCTCAAAATTAATAGGATATCAACATTCTCGTCTATATCTAAGACCACAAAGTCAACTAAGAAAATAAATTTGTCTACCTTCACTAGCAAATCTTCCACAATACCATACAGATGTTTGATTGATTGATCTACTAATTGAAGGGAAACCATTGTAGGTTTAACTTTATCAATTCCCAGCTTGAGCAAGATAGACAATGGCGTCAAATTAATGTTAGCACCTAGATCATATAAGGCCTTATCAATGCTCAACTTCCTAATTGTACAAGGGATATTAAAACTTCCAGGATCCTTTAATTTCGATGGAAGCTTCCTCTGAATAATGGCAATGCACTCCTCAGTAAGTGCTACAGTCTCATCTTCTTCTAACTTCCTCTTCTTTAAGAGCAAATCCTTCATGAACTTTGCATAGGAGGGCATCTGTTCAAGTGCCTCAGCAAAAGGAATGTTAATTTGTAGTTTTTTAAAGACATCTAAGAACTTGGAGAATTGTCTCTCTTAGTTCTCATTCTTTAACCTTTGAGGAAACGAGAGTCTAGCATATAATGAAGGGTCAATTGCCATATTCTGCTCGCGTTCCTTCTTCTTCCTCCGCCACTTTGTTTGCTCCTCTTTAGCTTTTTCATTACAACACTCTAGAGTCGAGACATCCACAATAGGAACAATAATTTTTTCAGCTTTTGATGAATCAGGTGCTTCTTTAACTTGTTCTTCCAAAGTCTTGCTACTTTTCAAAGTGATTGCATGACATTGCTCCTTTGGATTTACCACAGTATCACTAGGAAGACTGCCTTGAAGTTTCTCTGTGAGATATCTAGCTATCTGTCCTACCTGATTTTCTAGACTTTTGATGGCTGCCTCTTGATTTTTAAAATTAGCTCTCGTCTCCTCCATAAAAGTGCTGGTACTAAGAGCAAGTTTCTCCACAATACTTTCAATATTAGATAACTTATCTTGTGGAGGTTGAGAAGATGAAGATGGCTGAGGTTGATGTAGTGGAGGTGGTGGTGGTCTCAGCATATTCTGATTGCTCCATGAAAAATTAGGATGATTCCTCCACCCCGGATTGTATGTATTTGAATAGAGGTTACATTGCGACCTTGCAGGATTGCCTATGTAATTTACCTGCTCTTGAGGAATGACACCCATATTGTTTGCATCACATTCACCATTAGCATGGTTGCCTTTACAAAAATCGCAAGTTAACACTTGATGATTCACTGAATTTACCTGTATGTTACCAAGTTGCTTAATGAGGTTGGCTAACTACTGAGAAAGACTTTTATTCTAAGCAAGTAAGGCATCAAGAGTACCAAGCTCCATAACTCCCTGTTTGACTACTGCTCTTCCACTAGGCAACTGATATTCATTGGTGGCTATAGTCTCAAACAATTCTTAAGTTTCTTCAAGAGTTTTACTGTTCAAAGATCCGCCTGCAGATGCATCCACCATAAATATTGTGGAATGATTCAAACTATTGTAAAAGATCTGCACCTGCTGCCAAACTTCGAAAGCATGATGAGGACACTTTCTAAGCAGCTCCTTAAATATTTCTCGTGCTTCATACAAAGATTCTCCTTGATTTTGAGTGAAGCAAGCAATCTCACTCCTTATCTTCACAAACATTGATGGAGCAAAATACTGAGTGAGGAACTTACTGACCAGATCATCACATGTAAAAATGCTTCCTTGAGACTGGGCTTGTAGCCAGCTCTTGGTTTTATCTTTCAAAGAGAATGGAAAAAGTCTTAATCTGATGACATCATCACTAGCTCCATTATATTTGATAGTATCACAACGTTGCAAGAAGTTAGCAATATGCAAGTTTGGATCTTCTACTTGACCTCTCCCAAACTGATTCTGTTGCACCAGTTGTAGAAGAGCAGGTTTAATTTCAAAATTATTTTCCTGAATAGCAGGACGCACAATACTGGTTGAAACATTCTCAGCAGATAGAGTTGCATAATCAGCCATAGTGCTTCTTCTCAGTGCATTAACTTTAGCCATCTTCTTTTTTGCTTCTTCAAATTTCTTCCTTTCTGTAGCTGTTTTCTTATTTGCTCTAGTTGTTCTCTCTATCTCTAGATCAAAAAGTAATTCTTCTGAATCCACAAAACTTTGCATAAATAAACAAACAACAAACCAGAGTGAAGTAAAGAAAAGAAAATAAAAAAATTAAAATAAAAAATAAAAAAATATGACTAATAAAAATAAACAAAGAAAGCAAAAATAAAAAGAAACAAATTAAAAAGAAAATTAAAATTAAAATAAAAAAAATAAGCAAAAGAAAAATAAAATTAAACAAAGAAAAATAAATGCTCAAATTAGTGTCTTTTCAACTACTATTTAGTATTAATAATAATAATCTCCTAAACGGTGCCAAAAACTTGTTGTGAAAATCGGCAAACTACACCGAATCACAAAAGTAATAAAAAGTGAGTAAGTGTATCGTCCCACGAAGATTAAATTACTAATTACTAAATTCATCAAATCGATACTATTCAAGCTATCAAAAAGAGAGTTGATAAAAATAATAAAAAGAAAGAATAAACAAAAATAACAAAAGCCAAATTTAATTAATTGTGTTGAGTTAGAAAATAATGATATGAAAAGGTTAGGAATCAGATTTCACTTGAACTCTTTAAATGCAAAATCAAATATTAGTTTAATCAAGTCCTATTCCAATTATTCATGGTCAATTTCCAAAATTAATCAATATTCAATCCCTCGGTATATTAATCCTCTTACACTGTTTAGAATTAACTAATTCCTTAGTCTAATCCCAAATAGAAAGACATTATCAAAAACAAAGGAATTAAAAGAAAGACCACATAACCACAACGTCTATTCCTAGCGATTGCAGAAATTATGGTATTTATCACAAGTTCTAGATTCATGCAAATTTTCTCAAATCATACATAAACGCAAAAATCATTCCTAAATTGGCCAGATTTAGAAAAATATTAAGAAAAGAAATAAACACATAAATCATGAAATAGAAACATTGATTAAACTCATAAAAGAATTTATATCATCCAAGAACAAAATTCATCATCACCCTAACAAGGAAAAATTAGTTACACATGAAAAAAGAATAACACAAAGGGAAGAATATGACAAACTCCATTGTAGAAAAGTGGAAAGGTTGAAGAAAATCTCTAATCTTCAAGCCTAATTGCGCCCACACCACATTAGGATTTGTGTCTCTTGATAACTGCTGCTTTTTGTCCAAGTGTCTTCACGTGTTAAAAGTGTAAAAAGTGTGTTTATATTTGGAAAAGCTTTCCTTCTTATAAGAAATTCACACTGTTGTTTACGCGTTCAACACTTAAGTGCTTAGTTTCCAACGCTCAGGCGCTGAGTCACTTAAATCACGATGTGGTATTCGCAACCAGCTAGCGCTGACTATCCAGCGCTCAGGCACTGGTTCACTTAAGTAGAACTCTCCAGTGCACGTTGCGCACTTAGGCGGTGGGATTCCCACGCTTGAGCGCTGGATCACTTAACTTGATTTTTCAGCTTTTCTTCATCACTCAAGTGTCCAGTCTTTTCCATGTACAAACACCTAACAAAAATACATAAAAATATGTAATAAGAAAGCAATTAAAATAATAAAAATATAATAAAACTTGATAACAAAACTAAATCAAAAAGATTAAAAGATAATGAAAACTCAAGATTTTAAACCGTAAAAATATGAATTTTTATAGGTTCATCAGTCCTAGTGTCTAAGTACCCTTGGGTTTTTGAAGATATGTTAAAGCACTCGTCTTCCTACACCAATCAATCTACTCTCGAGTCCAAACACCAAGTTATCCATATCGCTTGGGAAAATGTTAAGGGTTCATATGCCCTTATGCCTTGCTCGGTTGACGATCATGTATGTAGTGCTAATCTTCCTATCTCCTTAACTGATAGCTTTATGATGTTTGAAGTTGTGTTCAATTGGATAAGGATTATCTTGTCCTTGCCTTTTTCAACAATAGAGTGGACGCTTGAATGCTCTCAACACTGCCCCTTCCCAACTACAATCAAACAACTGGGCTTTTGTTTGTGGTTTCAAACTTTTGTGCAACTTCTTGAGTATAACTCCTACTACTCTGAAGTTCTTTTTTTGCACTTCTGGGTAAACTAATGGCCTCATCTCTCTTACAAGCCACCGAAGGAAGAAGATACTTAAGGTCTTTGATTCTTCCTTTAAAAGTTTCAAAGTGGGCTATGGTCCACTTTGTCTCCTTGTGCTTATTCTTTCTTTTTGGGTCCTGATGGTCAGCCTAAATTTAATCTTTTCGGGATTGAAGGATCGGAAGATTCTCCTAAGTATTCTAGACACAAGTTTTTCAAGGAGGAATAGAAAGATATAGACAGATTATCTGCAATATCTTCCCACTACCACTGCACTAAAATAATTCGCTTTCAGGAAAACTTGGATGCCTTATCATCAAATTTTTGTGAGTTTACTTTTATTTCTTCTCCTTTTGGCTTTTGTTCTACTTTTTATTATCTTGTTATTTGTTGTGTACTATTCTTAACTTTGCTATCTTTATGTTTGCTATGTTTGCATCTTATTATATTTTTCTATGTTTTATATGTGCCCTGATTATTATCTCTTTCTTTTTCATAGAGCATGAATCCTCCTATTCCTCCCAAGCTTCCGTCAGCATAAGAGATTCTTCTTGAGAGGCAATTAAGAAAAAAGAGTAGAAAGACACCCACTCATTCTCAACAAAATGAGTCTTCTAAAGCCACCCAGTCTAATTGTGCATCAAAACGATCTCGCCACAAAGGGGGTTTTGTAAGTTCTTGGGTGGTCTTGCCCGATCAATCTGCTGCTACTTCCGGTGATTATGCTAAGCTGATCGGGGAGTCAATTCTTATTTCCTCTTCTATCGATCAATCAGAGGAGATTGTTGCTCGTGTTCACCCTCATTCTAAGGGCAAAAGAATAATAAAGGTTTTTGAAAGAGTCTTTTTTCCACTTAGCGACCCTGAGCTATCCGAAAGAGCACTGAGAGATTATGTCTCTTCTTTACAGGCTTCAACGAATAAGGCGAAGTCTATATGGGACCCTCGCTTCCTGGCTGACAATCTGATTGGGCAATACGTTTCCCCTCCTGCTGACATGGAGAAGTATTCTAACATTGGGCCTGAAGGTCTTAGCTTCTGGATAGAGAATAATGGTCTAAAGTTAGCGAGCATCAACTGAAGGAACAAGAAAGATTTTGAAGCTCTGAAGCGTGCAAACGCTGAGCTTGAAGAGAAAGTAAAATATGTTTCTTCTATCTTCACTGATAATGAAGACTTGATGAATAAGATTACTGATGCAGAAGCTCGTCTAAGGTGAGAAAGGACTTTAGAAAGTTCATTACTTAATTTGAATAAGAAGATTGCAAATCTGAGCCCTCTTGCCAAAATGCTTCCTGGTGCCAAGAAAAGGGTTGAGCTTGCTGAGAAGGAAGTCAACAAGCTTCGAACCCAAAATGCCAATCTTACTACTGAGGTATCATCTTTGAAGAAAAAAGCATATGAAGATGCAACTCTTTTAAGAACTTAGGAAGAAACATACAAGAAGTTGACGAGGAAGTTGAGCAGTGATATGTACCGCCGTTTCAAGAATGCTATCTTTCAAGCAAACTTCTTCTATCCTATGATCGATTTCAGTGCCTGCGGTCCTTTGAAGAAAATTAAAGATGGTGAATTAATTGGACCTGTGTATGAATCAAGCAGTGAGTCTGATGATGAAGTTGAAGGAGTTGTGACCGATGCACAATATATTGACTAACCTGCTGAAGATCATCCTAAGGATCTCCCACTAACTCTGACTTACGATGGGGCTGCCGACTGACTTCCTAGCTGAAGGCTTTATTTTCCTTTTAGTTTATGTTATTTGAATTTGTAAAGACTTGTGCTCTATTAGGGCTTATGTTTTTTGGATTTATGGTTATGAAGCTTTACTTTTATTCAATATCATTTGATCATGGTATTTTATAGCGTAAATTTCTCATATTCCATATTATCATGTCCGTAATTAATAACACCCTTGTGAATTATCCTTTGCTTGTTATTTTACTCAGTTCTTGCTTGTCAAATATGATGTTACCAACAAATTATTTTCTCGTTTGCATGCTACTGTCTGGTCATTTATTCACTTGCTTGACTAGTCATTGATACATTTCTTTATTATATTTGCTAAGTTATTAGAGATCGTTGTTTCATTTGGAGGTCGAGGGTATTTGATAGTCATATTTGATAATGTACACTTACTAAGTTATCTTAGACCTTCATCTCTGTTCCGTTTGGAAGTCGAGGATATCGCCAACTGATCATTTGTTTAGCTGGGCCCTGCTCAGATCTTTCCACTAAGCATAGGGTTTTAACCACTCTTCCTAGTTCCGTTTGGAAGTCGAGGGTATCGCCAACTAATCGTTTGCTCAGCTAGACCCTACTTAGATCTTTCCATTGAACATGGGGTTTTAATCATTCATCCTCATTCTGTTTGGAATTCAAGGGCATCATCATCCTTATTCTGTTTGGAAGTCAAGGGTATCGTCATCCTCGCTTTGTTTGGAAATCAAGGGTATCGTCATCCTAGTTCCGTTTAGAAGTCGAGGGCAGCGTCATCCCTGTTTCATTTGGAAGTCGAGGGCATCATCATTCTCATTCCTTTTGGAAGTCAAGGGTATTGTCAACCGATCATTTGTCGGCTGTATTCTGCATATGTAAAACTTACAATGTGCAAAACACAATATGATAAAAGAATTTATTCATTATGGCGGATGTGCCTCAGTAAAACCTACCCTAAGAAAAAATCCAGTGGGAAAAAATCTTAAGGGTAAGAAAAAGAGTACACCCTCCATGCTTTACATCATTAAATATAAAAATTAAATGTAATACTACCTTAGATTCAAAGCATTCCAAGATTGGACTATTTCTTTCCCCGACAAGTTAGGCAGTTTATATGCTCCTTTACCCAAATCCTTTACAATTTTGAACGATCCTTCCCTGTTTAGGGTGAGCTTTCCTTCATTCTTATTCTTCTTTCCTATGTCTGCTTTCTTGATCACACAATCCCCTTTAAAAAAACTTCTTTTGAGCACCCTTGAATTATATCTCCTAGCCATTCATCCTTTAATTGTTGTCTTAAATATTTGGGATACATCACGATCTTCTTCGAGCAACTCAAGGTTTTCTCTTTTGGCTTGATCGTTTAGGTCTTCGTTGAATCAGGCCCTCCTAATGCTCATTTCTCACAACTCTACTGGTATCTTGGCTTCAACTCCATAGGTCATCTGATATGGTGTATCATTTGTTAATGATTGTTATGTAGTGTGATATGCCCATAAAACACTTGGCAACTCCTTCACCCAAGCACCCTTTGCTTGCTCCAACCTCTTCTTCAATCCATTCAAGATGACTTTGTTTGCATATTTTGCTTGTCCGTTCGATTGTGGATGTTCTACTGAAACAAAACATTGTTTTATTCCTAACCTGTTGCAAAATGCTCGGAACCTTTGATCAACAAATGGTATCTCATTATCTGTTACTATCACAAATGGCAACCCAAACCTGCATATGATCTTTTTCCATATAAAGTCTTCAACCTTCTGAGTAGTAATTCTTGCCAGTTGCTTGACTTCGATCCATTTCATAAAATAGTCAACTGCCACCAATAAGAATTTGACCTACCCTGGGGCTAGAGGAAATAGGCCCAAAATATTCATTCCCATTTACAAAAGACCATGTAGGCATCATAAAAAGTGCAACTCTTCTGATGGTGCATAGTGTAGATCGATAAATCTCTGACACTTATCACACATTTTAACATACTCGATGCAGTCTTTTCTTATCTTTATGACTTTTGCTGCTAATGTCCATCCTCCTAAGTGCTATCCACCAATACTTTCATGCCCTAGACACATATTCTACTTGTTCCAGATCTAAACACTTCAGTAAAGGCATAGAAAAACCTCTTTTGTATAGTTGATCATTAACTATAACATAAAAACTAATCGTTATCCTTAGCTTAGCAACTTCCTTTGGATTTTAAGGAAATTTTCCTTCTTGTAAAGTTTCTACCACAGGCCTCATCTACGAGTCTTCTCCCACTTTGATCATCATTACCTATTTTTCTTCAATACTTGGCTCTTCTAATGTTTCATGAATAACTGTTCAATTATTTCCTACACCCTTTGTGCTGGCAAGTTTAGCTAAGAGGTCTACTCTAGTATTTTAGGTTCAATTAATATGCTCTATTTGAAATGTCTAAAAGCCTTCGACCAAACTTTTCACCTTTTCTAGATACCTGATTAAATGGGGTCACGAATTTGAAATTCTCCTTGTATCTGATTTGTGACCAGTTGTTAATCACTTCGAGCTGTTAACATTTGAGCTCCCATTTCTTTGGCCAGGTTCATCCCAACGATCAATGCCTCATAATTTGCTTGGTTGTTACTTGCTTTAAAACTAGGTCCTTTTAGTATTATTCCTACTCTGCTGCCCTCCATATTTGATGCTTCATCAACATGTAAAGTCTATTGACAGATCTCTTGTAGTTTCGACTGTTTCTCTCCACAAAATTCGACAAGAAAATCAGCAAGCACTTAAGACCAAATAGGTTCCATAGGCTGATAATGAATATCAAACTCTAATAGCTTCACTGACCAAGAAATCATCCTTCTAGCCAACTATAGTTTTTTTAAAAGTTGTTTGATTGGCTGATCCATTCGAATAGTTACTTTATGACTCTGAAAATATGATCTTAACCGTCTTACTGAGACAACTAAGCAAAAGCTATCTTCTCAATCTTTTGGTACCTTGTTTCTGGGCCTTGTAGAACCCAACTCCCAAAATAAATTAGCTTCTGCTCCTTTCCTTCTTCTTTTACTAGGACTGAGCTAATCACCCTTGAAGTTACTAAGAAGTACAAAAATAGCTCGTTACCTGGATTTGGTCAAGTCAAGATAGGTGGTGATGATAAGAAAACCTTTAGATTATGAAATGCTTTCTCACACTTCTCGTTCCAGATGAACTCCTTCACTTTCTTCAATGTCTGGAAGAATGGGAAAGCTTTATCTGCAGATCTAGATAGAAAACAAGCCAAAGAAGCAATCTGTCCAATTAACCTATGAACATCCTTCACCGTTGTCGAGATTTTCATCTCCATGATGGCCTTACATTTATTTAGGTTTACCTTGATCCCTCTGTTAGTGAGCACGAAGCCCAAGAACTTCCCTGCCTGAACATCGAAAGCATATTTCTCCATATTCATCCACATATTATACTTTCTCAACTACTGAAAGACTTCGTCTAAATCCTGTCAATGATCACCAGTTTCTTTAGTTTTAACAATCATATCATCTACATACACCTCAATGTTTCTTCCGATTTGCTCTTTAAAAATTTTATCTATTAACCTTTGATAAGTCACACAAGCATTCTTCAAACTGAACGACATCATTTTATAGCAGTAATTTGCATTTTCAGTGATAAAAGTTATTTTATCTTCATCATATGGATGCATTCGGATTTGGTTGTAACCTGATAAGAATCCATGAAAGTAAGAAATTTATATCTCGATGCTCCATCAACCAATCTATCAATGCTCAGGAAGGGATATGCATCCTTCGGGCAAGCTTTATTAAGATCGGTAAAATCAACACACATTCTCCACTTTCCATTTGACTTTTTAACCATCACAAATAACCAAGTAGTATATTGAATCTCCCTGATAAATCTAGCCTTCAAAAGCTTTTGCATTTCTTCTTTTACTGCTTTTTGCCTTTCCAAATCAATCTTTATTTTCTTCTGAGCTACAGGTTTGGCACTTGGATCAATAGTGGGCCTATGACATATCACATTTAAATTGATTCCAGGCATATCGGTTGAATTCCATGCAAACAAATCTAAATTATTAAGTAGTAATTCTTTTAACTTCTGGTCCTTTTCCTCTGTAAGGCTTTTTTCGATTTTAGTAACCTACTACTTGTTCGCTCCTACTTGTAAATTTTTGAACTCTCCCTCTGATGTGTGGATAAAATACACACCTCTTATGCTTGATTTGAGGTGAATTTAGGTGTGCTTTGATGATTTATGTTAGAATTTATGTCACATTTAATCTAATTATCATTAGTATCTCATAATTGGTCTTTCTCTATGTTTTTAGGTCCAAATGAGGTGTTTTGACATGGCTCTATGAAGCTTTGGATGGATTCATTGCAATGGAGTTAAGCTTAGAATTTATATGGCCAAGATTCATAGAATTTTTTACCTTTGTGGGATAAAATGAGTATAATTTGAGTTACAGAAGTTGAAACAAAGTGATTTTGGTGGCATTGGAAAGCTAAGAAAAAGATCTACAACTTTCATGAAGAACATTTCTCCAAAAAATGATGTTTTGAGCAATTAATGAGTTAGACAATGTCGTATCTAATCTCCAAAATGCTTCTGTCAAGCTCACACGACCCTGTCTAACTTCAACGAAGCTTCTATGTTGGAGACACGGCCATGTGACCCTTGAACGTGCAAATTACACTATTTTTAAAGCTCACACGATTGTGTCAAAGGGAAACACGGCCGTGTGAGTCCCTTTGACGTGAAAGAAAGGAATCCTGTGTTGGAGACACAGTCGTGTCTCTTGGAGACATGGCCATGTGACCCTTGAACGTGCAAATTACACTGTTTTTAAAGCTCACACGGTCGTGTCGAAGGAAAACACGGCTGTGTGAGTCCTTTTGGCTTGAAAGAAGGGAAATTTTGCCCCCAAATCATTATAAATAGGGCAAAAACACCAAATCAAAGGGGACTTTTAGCTAGAGACTTGTGTGACTGCAGGTTTGTAGAGGAGAAACGCAATGATTCAAAGGTGGAGGCTTTGAAGGCAAGAGCAAGACTCTTTTAAGATCAACCATTGAAGTTCTTTTCTCCATCTCTATCTTCCCATCTTTTCGTTTTGTTCATCAATCACGGTTGTTTCTTTAATCATTGTTCTTATTTGTGTTGCGATGGCCATTAGCGGCTAAACCCATTTTCTAGGATTAGGATGAAATTTTCTATTTTCCTATTATGAATTGTTAATTTAATTCTTTGTTAATGAAATTATTGTTCTTGATTCATTCTTAGTATGCTTAATGTTTGTGATATGTTGTGCGCCATATTTACATGATTTTAGGTTTTAGGTGAAGAATCGAAAGATGAAATCTAATTGCTTGATAATCTAATAATTGAACTTAGGAATTGAGACCTAAACATAGGCTTAAATCTTTCGAGGGATAAACGATTGTCATGAATCTTAATAGGTTGAAACATTGATTAATTGTCATGAGAATGAGGTTAGTAAAGTTTTAGCACGTTTTTAGTGTCAAGAAATTGAGCTTTAAATAATTTAGGACAAATCGACTTTAAGAACATAATTGAACATTAACAAAGATAGGATTAAAAATTTATCGTAAGGAGTAGTGTAGTGGATTCTGAATCTTAGAGCTTTAAATCCTTTTTAAATCTCATCTTTTTCTAGTTTTAATTGTTTACTTTATTGCTTTGCTTTTCATATTAATTTTAATTGAGCATTCTCTATCGATTTTATTCTCTTAAACAATCAAAATAACCACAAGAGTTAGTAATCAATCGATCCTCATGGAAACGATCTTTATTTACTACTTGTACGATCTGTGCGCTTGCGAAAAATCAAATAACACCCTCCGACTAAGGTCTTATCGTTGTGAAATTCTGCCTAGGATCCCATTTTGTGGCATTAACTCTATATTTTTTCTCCCCAGGGCTTTTAGGCTTCTCATCCTTCCCGATCCCTAGGCACTCATTATAACATTTCCCTGCTTTGATTTAATCAGCATGCACTACTCCCACCATCCCATCTACTGTTAGAAATTTCATAGTCAAGTGGGGTGTTGAGATCACAGCTCCCAACACATCCAAAGATGATCTTCCCAAGATTGCATTATAAGGAGTATAACAATTGACCACCAAGAATTGTATATCAATGGTTCTGAAAGACAGTGCCTTGTTTGAAGAAGTACCTTTCCCATATTTATCCTCTAAGTTGTGCTTAATTTGAAAGTTGTACTTAGCTTAATGTACCCCTTGACTCTTACTCTTTCCCCCGAGAATCCAAATAATCCTCCTACAAAGGGATTTAACTTTTCCTCCGACAATCTGAGCTTCTTAAAGACATCATAATAGAGTATATATGTTGAACTTCCTTAGTCTACTAACACCCTTCTAATAAAAAGATTTCCTGTGATGATTGAAATCACTATTGTATCATCTTGATTTTTGTCAACTTATTGAAAATCTTTGTTAGCGAAAGAAATAGTTGGATTATAACGACTGGGAAAGACTTCCTTTGCTGGTCCTTCCACCATCTTAACTGATCGTGCTGCCCTTAAATGCTTCTTTCTTGCAGATTTCATTACTTCTCCTCCTACAAAGCCTCTTAAAATGGTATTTAGTACTCCATGGATTTGATTTGGATAAACCGGTTGCTCTTCCATTATTGTTTTCCCCATATTGTCTCTCTTTTGATCATCCTTCAAATTGGAAGCTCCTTCGTCTTCAAAATTATTGTTCTTTCCCCAATCCTCATATCGAGCTCTTTTCTTGAAGACATACTTCCTAAGATGCTCTACTCTAATCAACTCTTCTATCTTATTCCATAAGACTTAACAATCTTGAGTAGTATGCCTATAAGTTTTATAAAACTCGCACCTCTTTGACTGATTTGCTTCTGGATGTATTTCTATTGGTGGCATTGGAAGTTGAATCAAACATGTGCTAAACATTTCTTTTAATATTAGTTCTCATTCAGTGTTAAGGGGTGTGTACTCATCATATCGAAATCTTCTTGGGTTTTTTGGCGGCAAAGCTCAGTTCATTTTGTTCTGGCCTTCTATATTGACCTGCAAGTGTTATTCTTCTAATTTGATAACCTCTTCTTCTTATGCTCCCTTCAAAGTTTCTTCGATCTATAAAATGTACTTGGGATTTTTCCCTTGACACATTTATTCTTTCTTGATAGGTCTCAACTGATTGTTGAGCTTTTATTCTAGTTCGATTAGCTTCTTCCATATTGATATATCCTTCTGACCTTTCCAATAATTCTACCAAAGTTTGTTAATCCCTCTTAGTGAATGAGTCAGCAAATGGACCAGGTTATAGCCTTGCCATTATTACATGTAAGGCCACCACCGTATTCAGATTTTTGATCTGAATAGCCTCTGTATTAAATCATTTCAAGAAGTTTTTTAATGATTCACTTTTTCCCCAATGGATAGTAAAAAGACTAGAAGACATCAAGACATCTTATAGCAGTTTCTACTAGTAGAAAAATGATTCAAAAACCTTTCCGCCACTCAGGAAAGTTATGGATGGTTTGTGGTTTTAAAGAAGAGAACCATAACAACCCTTCCTTCTTTAAAGTACTTGCAAACTCTTGATATCTGATAGGATCGGTATCTATAGCCAACAACATTACTGAGTTGAACATATCAAGGTGTTCCTAGGGATCTATTGATCCATCATACAATTCAATCGTTGTAGTCATTTTTGAAATTTTGTGGAAGCGGGACTGACATATTAAGTTGGTTAAAGGATATGGTGAGAAACTAAGGTGTCTGTTTGCTCTACTTCTGGAAATCCTCTGGACCTATTGGGAGTTTTGGACTCCTTCCTTGTTCGTTCGGAGATTGCTTTGATGTGTCTCCTTTTCCTTCTCTTATGTTGGCTCTTGATGAGATGGTTCATTGTGGACACGTTCATATTCTTCTCTGAGCCTTACGATCTCTTGTCTTTTCTCTTCTAACTGGTGTTGCATGTCACGAATAACTGGGCCTTCATGAGTTGCATTCCCTTCACCATTATTTGGCTCGTTCGATCTCGTCTGAGCCATTTTTGCAGGTCAATTACCAGGATAAGAATACCAAACTTGACTCAACAAACAACAGGTAAAGAAAACTGGGAAATATAACCTGACAACAACAACAACAAAAAGTGTACAAAACGATCCAAAAGTAGAAAATCAACCAGAAGTACTAATCAAGAAAAAACTTGAAAAATCGTAAAGCTCAAGACAACTGATAAGTCAACTACAAGCAACAGATCTCAAGAGTGAGAGGCAAGAAATTAGCAGTTATCACATTATGCTACTAGCTTTCTTGCAACTCACCGAGATAAAATCTTAACAGAACAAAGAAGGGGGATTTTGTTTTACCAAAATTCCCAAAGACATCGTCAATGTTCCTTCCAAACTCTAAAGTAGAGTTCATAGAGGTGGTATGGTAGATTCTTTATGAAATCAGCCAAAAATCCCTTCTACAAGGTTATGATAGTTTTTTTTTATAGAATTAATGGGGGTGAGGAAAGTGTGACCTCACCCTTTGATTGGTGATCATGAGGCGGTTATTGAATGCTCCAATAAGAGCGTGCTACGTGGCCACCTACTCTAACTAATTAGTTCTAGAGTTGTCATTGTCATTTCCCTTTGGCTTATGCCTTAAGCCCATCATAAAGGTATACAACCCACAGCCCCCAAGCTTGAAGTGAGAAAGGAGCAAACAAGATTGAGAGACTGAGAATTGTCCTTGTTGGTCTCAATGAAAAGGAGAATGAATAAAGGGTGATTACGGTCGACCCACACCTATCATAAAGGGATACAACCCAAGATGTTTGATATTTGTAATGCAAAGTGACACATGTTTAAATTAATTAAAAAATAAATGTTTGAAATAAAATTTTTATTGGGTATCTCTAAGGTTTCGCCAGCACTTCTGGCAAAATCTAAAAAATAACCCTCACATCAAGAAAATCATAAATTTCATTGTCACTTCGGCTAATTATGATTATTCATCATCGGATCTTAATCCATAACATTCAAACAAATAAGATAACATCCAAAAAGGATGGAAAAAGATTATTGTTGGAGTTCATCTAAAACCCTATTAACACTTCAAGCAAAATCTAAAAGATCTCATCACCTTTGAAAAGCAAATAATTTCACTGTCTCTCCAATTAATTGTTAGGTATTCCATCATCGGGATCTCAATCCATAACATTAGAAAGGAAATTATTCACTTTACCAATACCGACATTATTCGATGAAACTTAAACCAATAAAGCATCACATAATATGAAAGTTGCCAACAAGTGAACAATCAAACAAGATGTGATGATAAATGACACGAGACAAAGACAATCCTTGTAACCATAAAAAAAAACCTCATAAAAGTATAATAAAAGAAAAAAGGAAATTGCAAATAGTGCCGATGGTGCCATTCATTCCTTTTTGCAATCTGATTCAAACTTTAAGGAATAGAAAATAATGCGGTCAGGGGAGACAGCATTCACATGAAGTTTCTTACCCAACTTTTCACGAGGGACCAAAACGAGATAAAAGGATAAGGCTGGAAATTCTTCAAGAAAGAGCATTGTGACTCATTTACTTCCTCAATTAATTTTCTATGCTTTGGCTTATCTTTCTCTGTTTCCCTTCTTCGCTTGGGTACTTTAACTCATCTACCTCGTACGTTCATTCTCTCTCGTCGGCAGTGTGAATCCGTGAATGCCCCTTTTCTCAATCTCAATGTCTCTTATTTATAGAGTAAGAATGCTAGTGTGCACCCTTATCAAGATAACTATCTCAACCAATTTTATTTTTTTTCTATCTTATCTCTATCTATTCTTTAATTTTAGTCTTTCTAATAAAATCTCAAAATATTTCTCTCTCTTCAAACATTTTTTTTCACTTCAAAGTCAAAAAGATTCTCTTTATATCTCCTTTATTTTAAATTTTTTCTCTATTTATTCTTTAATTTTAGACTTTCTGTTGAGATCTCAAAAATTTTTCCTCTCTTCAAATTTGAAAATTCCCATCATATCTCTCCCTTTATATTTTTTATTTTTTATTTGTTACTATTTCTTCTTTATTTGGCTCATTGGGCTCAAATCCAAAAAATGTCAACCAAAGCTCAAAAATGTCTTGGATAAATTTCAGTATCAATAGTGAAAAATTAATTAGGATAAATATACATCAAAAGAGGATAAAAATGAATAGAAATACTAGCATGAAAATTGAAAGATAAAAAGCGACAAAATCCAGTTAAGAGTATACAAAGAAATAAATGTGGGGTGGTGATAAAAAGAAAAGGAAAAACATTGTTGAATAGCCTAGCATAGATGAGAGCTTACAATGTGTGGGTTAGGCGCACGGTCAGAAGTTTGAATCTAAGCGAAGTTGTTCTGCTTTCAAAAAACAAAAAAATGAAAGACAAGGAAATATGCAAGTTTGTGCATGAGAAGAAAAATTTTCTTATTATTATCATTGCTCATTCTTAATTAGTTTTGAAGTTTTGATCTTTTTTGCTATGATTTCTCTCATTTTTTGTGAATTGCGTATCCTTTCTTTGTTTTTTGTTTTCCATAATCATTAGCCACGTTACAACCTAAAGAAAAACCTTTTGATCTCTTAGATGTGTGCACTACATTAGTAGAGATAGGGATAGTGGTTTTGCCTATGGATTTGGGAGTTCAATGAATTCAATGAGATATTAAGGGTTGCTTGATGTGCATAAACTCATACATGATGAATGAATTATTGAGATTGGTTTGTGATAGCATGCTTGTATAAGTGGTTTGTGACTTGTTAAGCTTAAATGCATGATTGGATAATCAACCTCTTAGCACTTGAATGAATTATCATTGCATTGATCTTCTTGAGGTATTCTTTTGAACTCTGGATTTGCATGTTCTTGTTACCTCATGAAAGAAACCTTTGGTTTTCATTAAGAATTTGTTTTTCATTGCTTAAGGACAAGCAATTATTCAAGTGTGGGGATATTTGATGTATGAGTAAAATACATACATCTTATTCTTGATTTGATATGGATTTAGGTTAATTTTATGAGGATTTATACAATTCTTTACTAAATTATCCTTGGTAATTTATGTTTGTCTTTTCTCTATGTTTATAGGTACAAAAGAGATGTTATGATATGATTTTATAAAGATTTGATTGAGTCCATTGCAAAGAAATTGAGCTCGGAATCAAGATTGCTAAAATTCACGAAATTCTTGACCTATGTATGGTAAAATGGACGTAACTTGAGTTACGAAGGTCAAAACGAGGTGACTTTAGTGGTGTTGGAAATCTAAGAAAGATAACTACAACTTTCATGAAGACCATGAAGGTCAAATCCTACTCCAAAGAGCCACACGGCCTGTGAATTCACACAGGAGGCGTGTGAGATGTCAGGAGGCCAACCAATATGCCACACACACCCCCTCGACGGTGGGAAAGTCCCAAGCCACAAGGGGGTGTGCAATGTTGTGAAAATCAAGTTTCTTAAATCCATTCAGCATCTTTTCATTACTTAGGAATCAAATACACCTCTATTAAGGTAAATCTCTGATAAAAAGACTAGGGATTGAAGGATTGAGAGAGCTTTTGGAGAGATTAGAGACAACTAAGATTGAAGAACAATGGTTGGAGGCGAGATCAAGGGAGAAGGGGCATCCATTGAAGGCATCCATAGTTTTTTCTTCTTCTACTTTTATTTTCTCTTTCACTAAGATTGATTCATGATTGTATCTTTATCTTTTAATCTTGTTTGTGCTTTAATTTTCGTGTGTGGCTAAATCCCCTTTTTCTAGGGTTAGGATGAGGCTTTTTACTCTATTATGTTGAATATTTGATTTCTCTTTCTATTAATGAAATAATTATTGTTTGTTATTCATTTCTAGTGTTTTTAATGTTTGGGTTATGTTATGCACCATACTTGCATGATCTTAGGTATTATGTGAAGAATCGATAAATGAAGTCTAATGCTTGATAATTTAGGAATTGATCTTGGGAATTAAGACCTAAAGATAGGTTTGATCCTTCAAGGGTTAACGGGATATCATAGAATATAATGAATCTTAGCTAATTTAATTGCCATGAAAATTAGGATTGATTTAGTTTTAACATATTTTTAGTGCTAAGAAATTAGCCTTTAAATGATTTAGATTAAACTGCCTTCAAAAACATAGTTAATCATTAATATAGGAGAATCAATGTTAATCATAATAAGTAATTGTATTAGATTCTTAGTCCTAAGGTTTTAATACTTATTTGAATTTTTTTTTTAGTTTTGTTAGTTTTGTTAATTGTTTTATTACTTTTAATTTATCTCAATTTATTTTATATTATTATTTTCATTCAACTATATAATTAAAATTGCCATGATTTAATAATCACACGATCTTTATAAAAATGATACTTAACTCATTATTTTATTACTTATTGATAGGTCCATGTATTTACGAATTTAGCACAACACTAGGCATGAGGTACGGACCATAGTAAAGGAAACCAGAAAGCTATAAATGTCCAGGACATTTTGCGGCAGAAATTCTTCGATGGCCAATGTGTTCAACATAAAAGCTTGTTTGTTAGTTTCACTTTTCCCAAAAGCACCATGATTTCAAGTACAACCTTGGTTTGCCCACCCTGAAAGTAATGTAGGCCAAACAAATACAAAAAATGAAGACACCGATTTGGCCTGAGCAAGCCCCCGTTGGAGGTGGGCAACGACAAACACCCAAACAGGCACTAAGGTGGCAGTTTGATTTTTTTTTCATTTTTAATTGTTATATTTTCACCAACTTTATTTTCATCTTAATTCTTATTTTCACCTTGGTGGCATCTGTCCAAAGCTACAGTTACAAACTTTTACCGACTTGGCAGTGCTAGGGATTTTTACCGACTTCACTTTCTCCCATATTCATAAATGAAAAGAAAAAGATGATTTTACACCTCTAAAAGAGGTAGATAAAAGAGGTAAATACTGTACACACCTCTTTTAAAGGTGTAATTAAGAAAAAATGTGACAAAAAAAATAAGTATAATAAATAATATTAAATAAAATATAAAAAAAAATACACATTATTTATGATAAAAATATCAGTTGTAAATGAAATTATCCAATGCATTTTGCGGCATAAATTATGGCTACATTTGACGGAGTTCATAAGGTTTCACCTTCATCTTTTTTTTGCCCTACCAAACTCAAGAAACCGTAACATCAACAATTTGTGGATTGTTTCTAAAGATTTTGCTACAAGCATTACTCTTAATTAGGTACTTACAAACACAAGATTTTCAACCGGACTTAGTTCCCTATAATACTCCCAATAACTTTTTAACATGCTCTAAATATATATAGCATCTCATTTTCGAATGGCTAAAGAAACCATGACCAGACTATCATTGATATGTGATTTGGACCAGTTATGATAGCTGAATGGCTTGATAATAACCTTCTCAGCCTCCTCAATTTAAAGAATGATAAGTTACAACAATTGAATACAAAATCCCTTGATTTTAGGGATTGACTATTAACAACTATATCAATCAATATCTAACTATATCAAAACTATATCAGACTATATCTAATTTAAATCAAACAATATCAACACTCCCCCTCAAGCTGGTGCATAGATGTCATAAGCACCCAGCTTGTTACATATGTAAGTTATTCGTGAGTCCCGTAGAGACTTGGTGAAAACATCTGCAAGTTGATCATTAGAATTGACAAAGGAAGTACTAATCTCCTTTGAAAGAATCTTGTCTCGAATGAAGTGACAATCGATCTCTATATGCTTAGTTCGTTCATGAAAGACAAGATTGGAAGCAATGTGTAAGGCTACTTGATTATCACAAATCAGTTGCATAGAACCCATTTTGCAAAACTTTAACTCTTGAAGTAGATGTTTTAACCATATAAGTTCACATGTTGTAAGAGCCATTGCCCTATATTCTGCTTCTGCACTTGATCTTGCAACAACACTCTGCTTCTTACTCTTCCAAGAGATGAGATTACCTCCAATAAAAACACAATACCCAGAAGTTGACCTCCTATCACTTGGAGATCCTGCCCAGTCTGCATCTGTATAGACAACAATGTTTGTATTACGTCTGTTCTTATATATTAGCCCTTTTTCCAGGAGATCCCTTAATATACCTTAAAATGCGAGTCACTGCATCCCAATGACTGTCACAAGGAGAGTTAAGAAATTGACTTACAACACTAACGGCAAAGGTTATATCTAGTCTGGTCATAGTGAGATAATTCAACTTTCCCACCAACCTTCGATATCTGCCTGGATCTGAATACGGCTCCCCCTGATTTGGCATGAGCTTAACATTTAGATCTATAGGAGTATCTACCGGCTTACAATTTAGCATCTCAGTCTCTTCCAAAATATCAAGTGCATACTTCATTTGACAAATAGAAATGCCTGTTTTTGATTGAGCAACCTCAATACCAAGGAAGTATCGCAACCTACCCAAATCTTTGGTTTGGAAATGCTGAAACAGATGTTGCTTTAGTCTAGTGATCCCTTCATGATCATCACCTGTAATTACAATATCATCTACATAGACCACAAGATAAATGACTTTTTTACACGGTGAATGTCTATAGAACACAGAGTGATCAACCTCACTACGAATCATGCCAAACTCATTTGTATAACCTTACTAAACCTCCCAAACCAAGCTCGAGGTGACTGTTTCAACCCATACAATGACTTAGAAGTTGGCAAACAAGACCGACTCCCCCTGAGCAATAAACCCAGGTGGTTGCTCCATATAAATCTCCTCCTCCAACTCACCATATAAAAAGGCATTTTTAATATCCAGCTGATATAAAGGCCAGCAAGAGATAGCAGCCATGGATAAAAAGAGACGAACAGATGTCATTTTAGCAACGGAGAGAATGTATCACCATAGTCAAGACCATAAATGCGAGTATATCCTTTGGCCACAAGACGAGCCTTCAAGCGATCCACAGTCCCATCAGGACCAACTTTAACAATAAAAACCCAACGACAACCAATAGTAGACTTCCCTGGAGGAGAGGGAACAAGAGCCTAAGTGTGGTTAGATTCTAATGCTGTCATCTCATCAATCATAGTCTGTCGCCATCCTGGATGGGATAGTGCTTCCTGAACAGTTTTAGGAATAGAAATGGACGACAAAGCAGATACAAAGACATAATGGGTGGAAGATAAACGATGATAACTTAGAAAATTATAAATAGGATGAGGATTGCAAGAAGAACGATTACCTTTGCGAAGTGCAATGGGACGGTTAGTGGTAGGCTCAGGTTGGACTGGAATCGACGGAGACAGAGAAGCAGGAGGGGAGTCACTGGTGTCCACAACAGGTGTAGCCTCCGGAGTAGTAGGATGAGGACGACGATGATAAGTGAGACGAAACGGCTCCATGGGGTACTTAGGAGCAACAGGGGCAGCCTCTTGTATATGTGAGACAGGTGGACTTAAAACGAGAGAATCGAAGACAGGAATAGGCAAGACTTGAGAAACAGACTCCAACAAGACTTGTGAGGCAAAGAAAGGTGTATCCTCGAAAAAGGTAACATCTGCAGAGATATAATAACGATTTGTGGATGGAAAATAACATCTGTACCCCTTTTGAACCCGAGAATAACCAAGAAAGATACACTTAATGGCGCATGCAGCAAGTTTGTCGAGACCTAGAGCAACATTATGGACAAAACAGGTGGAACCAATAACACGAGGGGGGACAATATAAAGGGGTGCCTGAGGATATAGAATAGAGTGAGGAACCTAGTTATTGAGAACAAAAGAAGGCATCCGATTTATTAAATAACCTGCAGTGAGAACAGCATCACTCCAAAATTTCACAGGAACATTAAAATGTAACATGAGAGTACGAGCTGTTTCAACGATATGGCGATGTTTGCGCTCAGCCACACCATTTTGTTGAGGTGTGTGAGGACAACTCGATTGATGAACTATATCGTGCGATGCCATGAAAGAATTAAAAGGGGCAGAAAAATATTCTTTGGCATTATCACTACGTAAGATATGAATAGTTTGTCCAAATTGATTATATATTTCAGCACAAAAATTTTGAAAATAATGAATAACTCAGAACATTCTTTCATTAAAAATAACCAGGTACAACGAGAGAAATCATCGATGAAAGTAACAAAATATCTATATCCTAAGAAAGAAGAAGTACGACTAGGACCCCAAACATTAGAATGAGCAAGACTAAAAGGAGACTCAGCACGACCTGTAACCTTGCTTGGAAAGGATGCCCGAACATGTTTTCCAAGTTGACATGCCTCACACTCCAATGCCAGTAAATTAGAGAGATGAGGGACCATTTTCTTTAATTTATTCAAACTCGGATGACCAGAACGACGATGAAGAAGACTAGGCGACTCTGTGGCAGCACATATGGTGGAGGATGGAGGTTGAAAGTAGTAGAGACCGCGTGACTCAGATCCTGCTCCAATCGTCTTTCCCGTACTCCGGTCCTGGATAGAAAAGGAAGTAGAAGTGAAGGTTATGGAACAATTGAGAGATCGAGTAAGTTGACTAATAGAAATTAAATTAAAAGGACATCCAGGTAAAAATAAGACTGAATTTAAAGACAGAGAGAGAAGAGGTAAAGCATGACCAATACCAGTGGCTTGAGTTTTAGAGCCATTAGCAAGGGTGATGTGATGTAGTGTTTTAGTAGATGATAAAGTAGAAAAAAGAGAAGAGTTACCAGCAATATGATCAGAAGCACCAAAATCCAAAATCCAGGAACCAACAGGAGATGAATGAGAGAAACAAACTGTAGAATTACCAGAATGCGCTATAGTTGCTGAAGATGAGGCTTGTTGGGTTGCCTTAAGCTGAAGGTACTCCTTATATTCATCAGTTGAAAATTTGTTCTGATTGTGACCTGTCCGAGTATCATACACAACCTCGACTTTCTGATCAGCAGACTGCGTCACATTAGCTGACTTTTCTGGGAAACCATGAAGAAAATAACACTTGTCTTGGGTATGACCCACGCGCTTACAATAAGAGCACTGAGGACGATCACCTCTACCACAACCACTTCTTCCACCACGCCCACGGCCTCGTCCTCCACGGTTTGCCAAATTAGAGACAAAGGCCGAGGACTCTGAAGTTGTCTGGGAGCCAATCTCAAATGTCTCCACTGGTGACGAAACTCGTAGAAGAAAATCAATGAGCTCCTCCACCGTGGGGATGTTAGGATTAGTTAGAGCTTGATTCCGGACAGATTCAAAGTCCTTATGTAAACCGTGAAGAACAAAGACTATATACATATTATCAAGTTTTGCTAGTACCTTCGTAAGATCATCACCGGTTATAATGCGTTTAATGTCATCAATGACGGACTGTGCTTTGTTCAGATAAGAGGGAAGATCATGATCTGTCATTTGAAGAGTGGCTAAATTGTGGACAGAAGCATAGAGACGTTGTAGATCATTGGAATAGACATTTTGAGCTTTCTTCCATATTTCATAACAAGTTTTGTATGAGCGAAAGTGTACCATCAACTTTGGATCAATAGACTGCCATAAAAGAGAGACCAACTGATAATCGGCCCTTTTCCATTCATCACGAATCTTCTTATCAATCTCTGCTTCCTTCTTGGTGAGATGTTCATAAAGCCCTTGACCTAAAAACCAAACTTCAACTGCATTATACCAATCCATAAAATTCTTACCATTGAGTTTTTCCGATATGATAATGAGACTTCCAGAGAAGGCAAAAGAGATGAGACCCTTCCCTGTAGACCCAGAACCAGCACCAGAATTGACGTAAGAACCTTTGGAAGAGCTGGTGGTTGAATCGGACATAGTGAGATTGGAGAAGAATGAAAGTTCTTGAAACTGGACTTTGATAGTCAAAAACAGGCCAGAGGACGCCGGCGAGCAAGACGGAGAAGACACGCGGACGAAACAACGCCTGGAAGGCGACGCGTGGAGCTCGCGCGCGCGGAGATGGCGGCGCATGACGGCGCGTGAGGCAGAGAACGGAGGTGGGTCTTCTCGGAAACGGACCGCCGAAGCTTTCTGAGTTGTCCGGTCACCTTACTTTGGTGATGGAAAACGGTGGCTGGTGACGGTGGCCGGAGACGATCGCCGGAGAGCGGTTCTTGACCAGATCGAACCCTAGCTCTAGATACCAAGTTATGATAGCTGAATGGCTTAAGAATAACCTTCTCAGCCTCCTCAAAAAGAATGTGAAGTTACAACGATTGAATACAAAATCCCTTGATTTTAGGGATTGACTATTAACAACTATATCAATCAATATCTAACTATATCAAAACTATATCACACTATATCTAATTTAAATCAAACAATATCAACAGGACCTATCATTGACTGTCATAAATTATGAGCTAAATAGCTGTGATTGGATGGTAGTAATCTATGAACACTAGTTTCATGTTCACAATGATACCAGAACATTATAAATAGCGTCCCCAAAATATAACCTGCGTCAGTTGTGGGAAAACCAGAAGCAAAATTAAGCTAACTCATGAACCCCCCTCCACCAATGTTTGTTGCTCCTTGTGATGAAACTTGTCCCTGGGAAACCAATTGTGACCTCCCAGGACCTTGAACATAGGCTTGACCCATTCCTGCCCCAACCATTTGTTGCTGCTGAGGAAGTTGTTGGTGCTGCAGTTGCTGCAATTGTGGAAGCTGTTGCTGGGGCTGCAGTTGTGAGAGTTGTTGTTGTTGAAGTTGAGGGAGTTGTTGCTGTTGTTGGATTTGTGGAAGCTGCTGCTGTTGCAGCTGAGAAAGCTGCTGTTGTTGGACCTGAGGAAGCTGTTGCTGTTGTTGTAGCTGTGGAAGTTGCTGCTGCTGTTGTTGTAGCTGTGGAAGATGCTGTTGCTGTTGTTGTAGCTGCGGAAGTTGCTGTTGCTGCATGTGAGGAAGCTGCTGCTGTTGTTGCAACTGCGGAAGATGCTGTTGTGATTGCATCTGCTGGTGCTGTTGCTGTTGCTGTTGCATTTGTTGCTGCTGCTGACTGGATAATTGTGGCTTAAATACAACCATATCCTGCTTGCATTCAAAGCATCAAGTAAATAGGCAAGGTATAATCAATCTATAGCATTATAATAGAGCTTCAAAAGTCAACAACTAAATATGTTACCCCAGGAAAAAGCATCCCAATCAAGCGGCAGGCTTTGTCAGAAACAGATAGTAGCAACGTCTGTGATGGTAATTGGATAACTGCACACTGAAATTAAACCAACAAAATTTAGTGACACAGAATATCCCACCTGGAAAAAATGAAATCAATGGTCCACAGGCATACAGGCTTGAAAATTTACAGGGGTATGATATGACCGTCATTAGAACAAGCTGAGATGAGATGAGATGCTCATAGTACCACACCTAAATTTCTACATTCTTTCGGAGGCAGAAGCTTGAGAGAAGATATCAAGGGGGAAGAATTCAGGAAAGCATTGACATTGACTAACAAAGGTCACTCGATTTTTTTTTATGGGGGGGGGGGGAATGGGGATTTTTTACAAAAGACAATTAGAAACTCACAGATAACATACCAGTTTTTTTTCCTGCAGCTGACCAAGAAAACCATGTGGGTTCATAGCCCGAAAAACTAGGAAATCTGCCTTTCCAACATATTGCCTAATGTCACAGTTTTATAAAATTAGCATAGCTACAGAACAAAATGTCAACACGAACATAAATAAGCAAGACAAAAGGTAAACACAAAATAAGGACTTACTTGTTATTCATGTGGTCTTGAGATATAAGCCGAACTATTTGCATTACGGGGGGCCAGTTTGCTGCAAGTCTGAGACCAATAAAAGTAGTATGTTAGCAAATCTAGAAAATTAAAGGGAATTTAGAAGAGAATATAAAGCTTCTGATGATGATTTAGTCAGATAAGGAAGTCAAAAGTAGGAAAATCCAATAGTGATTCAGCCATTACTATGAAATTGGAGAGAGCAATGCCTCAATTCAGAGTGAAATTTTCTGTATTGGTCTCTAAGTTAATTTAAAACGTGATATAAAAAATTTTAGAACTGAAATTTATTACTAAAATTTTAGTGAAGATGAATTTCAGTACTGAATTTGTAATGTTAGAAAATGTTTTCTTTTCAAGTGCTGAATGTGCATTAAATACAAGTGTCATTTAATAAAATAAATGAGGCCATACTATATGTAACTATTGTACTTAAATAATTTAAATAAGGAAAGGGTCATTGAAGCATTCAGTGACCTCTAGTATAATGAATGCTTTTATCACTTTTTTGCGTAAGTCACTATTGGCATGTATTTAACACAACTAAATCACTTTCAGGCTGAAAATTTTTCATTTTCAGCACAGAAATGAGTTTTCAAACAGACAAAGAATTGCAAGAAATGACAAAATGAATTATTATCACTTCCATGCACAGGCAATACAGAATGCTCTTTTACACAGAAGGCAAGGATTTCATTCTATGTCTAAATGCATGCCATGTATGAAGTATAGAATAGAAATAATAAATGCAAATTGAAAATTAAGCAGCATAATCACCCATCATCAAGAAACATTAATGACTTTATGAAACAAATAATAAAGCAAAATTTTGAACCACCAAAGGATGGACACAAAAGATAGCATCATTTTTTTTCTGTAAATCTTGCCTGTTACTGAAAAGCATCAATGCTGCACACAAGCCTCACTCTTAAAAGCTTTTCAGCAAATATTTAGCATGGTTATGTCTAAGCTTACCATTTAAATACTATCGAGCTCACAAAACCACCATAAGAAGGGATTAATGTTTATTTTTGTTTTATAAAAAAATTACTGAAAGAGAAGAACAGAACAAAACAGGAGGATCAGAAATCCACATAATAGCAACCAAAATAATTAATATAAAATACAGGCACCAGCTTAAAAGAGCTCTCCAGTCCCTCCGAATGCGCACCAAAGAAACCCCTTTAAAAAAGGCCATGTGCATAAACCCACAGGATCCTTATGCAGACCTAACTGTTAGAAGACTAGCCTGGGTTCATTAGCACATTTAGCACATGTTGGAATATTCTTAACACTCCCTCACAAACCGGTGCATAGACATAAATCATGCACAGCATGTTACAAATAACACTCACTATGTTCCCTACCAAGGCCTTGGTGAAGATATCAACTAACTAGTCCCCAGTCCAAACATGTTTTCATTATAGAGCTAATTAACAACTATTAACTATAGTTATCTGATATTCCAAAATGTGCTAATGAACCTAGACTAGTATTCTAACACTAACCTATAGCATAAATAGCTCCAAACCCTTCATATTGCTGATCTCTCTTTAGCTTGGGTAAACCTAGGAACTCTCAGTTCGTGTACTACCATAACTGAACATAACAACCAAGCGTTATCTTCCTAAACACAGTTGACTAAATGGATAAATAAACGCCATTGGGCTCTCATCAAAAACCAAAATTCAGTAAAAGCATTTAGGACAAGGATCTTTTTAACGGTTTCTCCTAAAGCTTTCTTAGGTCTTCCTCCACCCTTTTAACAAACTATCTCCATTTGATCCACTTTTCTCACTGGAACTGCTATTTGTCTTCCTATCATTACTCTTTCCCACAGTTTCATAGTGTGGTTCAAGATCTTGATCCCTCTGCAGTTTGCAAAATTTGAATCCTACTACCATGGACTAACTTATTTACCCACATCTTGCCTATTTTGCACTATATCTGGACGCCGATGTAGCACCTATAGCTCATTTAACACTGTATTTCAGTGATACATGGCATTATTTACAGGTAACAATCAAGCATAAGCAAAATTGTATTGTTAATCCATGTCATAAAAGATTCAACAGTTTCAAAATGGTTGCCGACTGCCAAACACAACCCTTCTCTTTTTTCCAGGCTCGGGTCCAGCTGTGTAAAGTTTGGCATAAGAAAAAAAAAAATCACAACATAGGCAGATGCTTTCTGATGGGATCATAGTACTAATCTCATCCAAGCACACTTGTCTGCAGTGCTTTGAGGGGATCCAGAGCATTAATGCTGGTATAATTGCACCCTACCATAACTGAGAAAAAAAAGATCAATTTTTATTCTGGTACCAAACTGCTGCAGTATAAATCCTTTATTATCATCTTTCAGTAGTGAGCATCTAGACTCTATTCTGGTCTAAATGGCCAAGGAAAGGAGAAGAATCTCTTTTTACCAGTTAATTAACAAAATATGGAATAAATCTTCACTGACATCTCAAAAAGTATAAAAACCCTAGACCTACTTTGTCCTGAGAAGAGATGAGATATTATTAGATCCTAGAAAAAATATACAAGATCTCCAAAGAGAGTTTACCAAATCGCATTATTTCCTATAAATCACTAGTACTAAAAATGACTTTCTAAACAAAGATAGTAGGCTTTACTAATAAAAACAAAGAAAGCTGTAATGCTTTGATGGACTGGTTTGCTAAACAATCTTACTGACCCTCACACAAACAATGTTCCATTTCACATAAATAAAAATAACAATAAAAGATCCCAGGATGAGTAACTATGTTCTCTATAAGAATATAGGATCTGAGAGTCTAATCATTTTATAAAACAGTAAATTAAAATCTCAATAGTGAACTATCTCAGCATAAATTATTTATTACTCAAAATTAACCAGTACTAAGAGAATGGTCTTCCGCAAATCATCACCAAAGAACTCAAACCTTTTGAAGAAACAAATAAGGTGGGTCAAGTCAGTAACTTCTTTGAAATTTAAGTTTAAAGATCAAAATCAACTCAACACCAAAAAGAAAAGAATTTTGGGACAATAGTGTTATAAACTTCAACCACTTATAGTATTCTCTAATCTCTAGACTTATTCTGAGAAAAGATAATATAACTTCCTGAACTTACGTCTCAGAGGCAGAAGAATTCCTGTAACCCTGCCACAAAGAAATTAAGCATCAGGTTTACACATCAAAGAACTTGCCAGTTGCCACAAAATTACATCAGTTGTCATTGTTAAGAATGAGACTGAAAAGGCCATGTAGGTATATGACTGACAGCTGACCCAGTGAAAAGCAGAACGAAAATCAATTAAAAACAAAAAAAAAAATTTATCACACATTTGAGAACATACTTCGAGTTTGGTGATGAATACAGGCTGTCCTTGTCTTTGCCCAGATAAGCTTCCCTGCATGAATTTCAATTATTGAACATATAGAACTGATGCACAAGCATGCTAGACAAATCCAAACAATTGCCACCACTACTCATGCTATCTAGCACCTCCCAATTATTATTTGACAATTTAAAATTTTTATTTATAATTACAACCAACAGACAGCAGAAATATAACAATTTCTATATAATATTTTATGACTTAAAAAGATCACTTCAATGTGTTTTGAGAAGATTTCTAAAAGGTACCTTCTAAGAACTAAGGAGTTAGGAATTACTTGTAGTGCACTCTAAGGTAAGGGTATATTAGATTAGGTGTAATGGTGTATACACAGATGTAGTATAAATACACAGTAAGGCACATTATTAGCAAACCTCTCCAGTAATTCTATGCCCTCAGCTGCTCAGCCACTCACTCGTAACATTGTATCATAGTCTTGCACCTAACCCAGTTTTTCATGAAAGAACAAAAAAAGAGGTTGATAGACACTGTCTGAAAAGTTTCTACAGATAATGATCAGAGCCACTCATGTCAGGTCAAGGAATAAGATTGCAGATTTATTCACAAAAACCTCATGTTGCTCTAGCACATTTCACCTGTGTAACAATCAGTATGCTCCAGATTGAGGGGGTGTTTTTAGCTAGGAAAGTATTAATTGCAGTGGAAGCTTTATTTAAGGGTATAGTAGACTTCCTGTATGCACAGTAAGTGTTAGAAAAAGTAAGGCATGTTGCTCTTAATAATACTATATCCATTACGTCAAAAATAAATGTGCTTCAGCTGCACATATTTATATTCCAAGTTCAAACTTATTTATTATTATGTAATCTGTTCTTAGTTTTCTTATAATTTCTCTTTCCTTTTCAAATTTTTTCATTTGCTCCTTGATGTTCCAATTGTAAATTTCCTATAGGTCCCTTGGTGATTGTTCAATAAAATGTGCTACCTGTCAAAAAATTTAGAAAAAAAAAATCTTCGAAAAGATCTGCATTCATAGAACCACCACCTTGTTTCTACATGTATGAGGTAAAATTGAGTATCACATGATGGGACTTTTGCATAAAGAGAGTTATAACAAATAAATAATGCAAAATGATAGAGGAAAGAAAACAATGAAATTATGATAACTAGGAATTAACATGTTTTGTTTAGACAGTAAATAAAATCCTGGCACTAAGGGAAAGTGGAAAAACAGCAAGGATCTAGATAGAATAGATATTAACGACATATAAGCTGAAGTTCTCAACATCCAGTATACTCAAAGACAATAATGTGTAAAGGCAAGATTCAAACAAATGATCAGATGCTGCCATAGGAGAATCACAACAGAAAGAGCAATGCACTGAAAAACAGAAATTGCAATCTGTGAAATGAGTCCAACTTTTTCCAAATTGAATACCCAACAAATAAAAGTTAAAATTGATGAAAAAGTAAGTAGCAGTGATGCTTTGCCCACCTCATCACAAATCTAAGCTTTACAAGAAATAAGAGAAATAGCACTTGGTTATTCTTACTACATCTAATGCAAATGATGAAAAAGCTACTATAATGCTCTATTGGTGCCAAACAAAATGCAATACTAATAGAAAACGGTGAAATGGCTCTCTTTTTTTTATAAAATGAAATTACTTATTCCATACTAAATAAACTGAAACTTACAAGAGAAAAGTAAAGGTCGATGCAGTAAAAACAAAGTTTGAGGGGTGAACTTTTATGTAGATTAATGGACGAAATGGACATACCTCCCAGACCTTGACATATTTGGATTGTGCAGATTGCATACCACCTGATGTCTGTTGTGGCAAAGGTATATTAGCTGCTGCATTGTCCACAAGTGGCTGGATGCCTGATTGTGCTTGTTGAGACAATCCTGGAGTAGGAATCATTGTGCCAGTTCCAGAAGAGACAACTGATGGACCAAGGCCACTTATGACATTTTGGTTCATGTTAACTGCACATTGCACCATTTGGGCTCCTGAAAGGTTTCCTTGGCTCATACCTGGCATCTGTTGTCCCATACTAACAGCCCCTTGCAGATTACCCAATGGTTGTGAAATCCCAATGTTTGAACTTCCAGACAAATTAGAAGTGGCTGAAGTTAATGAACTAACACCTGAGTTTTGTCCAACCTGTGCAGGACCAGTAAGAGGTCCAGAACTAGTTATTGATGTTATTCCTGACTGTCCAGATGAAAATACATTTTGAGCCGCAGGTACAGAAGATGCCATCCCACTAGATATCATGCTTGACATGTGCATGGCAACAGGAGTCTGACCCATTGACTGAAGTCCTATAGAGGTTCCACCGCTTAAGTTAGCAGAGTTCATCACCTGCCGTGCTTGAGAGAGATTGTTCAAAATGCTCACATTCGCTTGAGGGGGATTCACTGGACGAGGCTGCAACATTGATGCTATAGGCTTTGTATCCTGTGCATTTTCATTACTAGTGACAATATCTTGAGAAGCAGAAGATGGAGAAGATGCCTGCAAGCTTGCAACTCCTTGACTAGTACTAGTAGCACGTGGAACTGACAAATTGTGAGGAAAAGCAGGTCCGGCTACCATGGAAGTTACGGGAACTGGCTCCTGAAGAATTAACATATAAATTCAGGATCATTTGAAGAATTGAATCAGAAAAACTAAAACCAATCCCCATAATTTTGATGTAAATTAATACTGTAGTCTTAAGGGTCTTCAGTTTACCACTTTTACAGTAGCAGGGGGCACATTCCCAGCAGAAATTGGTTGCCGGTTTGCAATAGATCCATTAACTAAAAATCCATAAAAAAAAAAACATGTTAACTATAATGAATCTTCAACCAGAAGGTCAAAAGAATAAATAAGCCACTTACACTTGTTATCAACTGATGACCAACTAAACATGACAAACCATTACTCTAAAGCAACTACCTGACCATAAAATTTTCTGACTAACTTTTTCAGTAAAACAGACAAGACAGTACTTTCCATATAGACAGAAGAATGAATCCTATTCTTTTTCCTTTTAGATGTATAACAATGTAAAAAGTCTTTCCAGATCAATTACTTCTACAAAATTCACTGCTGCAACATATATGCTACCATGAAAAAAGTTATATGTTATGAGTCCCACATTGAATAAAAGATGGAGCTCAATGTGGTACTTAAGTCATGAGGCTCTCCCACCTAATGGACTAGTCTTTTGGGTTGGGCTCTTCTCATGGCCTTAAGTCATAACATTACAATAATAGAAGAAATGCATGACAGCATATAAATTCTCCACAAAATAAGATTAGCCCACAATATATATATATATATATATATATATATATATATATATATATTGTGGGATTTTATTCCTTTTTAGGAATGTAAATATATCGTATCAATCTGTAGTTATGATTGTAAATCTGTATTTATGACTGTAATTAGGGTAAATCTCATAAAAGGGATTCTAGTCTAGAATAGGCTGATTGACTTCCTAATTTAAGTGCTTAGTATCATGTATATATCCCCTACTACTATCTCAATGAAAGTAAGAAATATTAGTCAGAATTCCACATGGTATCACGAGTTTTTGGTTTTTGATCCAGGAGAAAAGTCTCCATATTTGGCCGCCTTAATTGCGGCTGCAATTTCCTCAGGGCTGCCTTCATTGTGCCTTACATTCGATTGCTTTCATTGCAGTCTGCCGTCGCTGACCGCCGCCGTTGACCGCTGTTGACTTTCGTTGATCGCTGTTGACTTTTGTTGACCACCGTTGACTTTTGTTGACTGTCGTTGACTTTCGTTGACCATCGTTGACTTTCGTTGACCGCCGCCAGTTTCAGAATTGCAGATTTTCTGCTTTGTTGAGAGGGGTCAGAATCATCACCAATGGCCGATAAGGAGGAAAAACAGGCTGTAGATGTTCAGGGCGATGCTCAACAACAGGAGAATTGCAGAACATCCATTTTGCATACAGATTGAATGGAAAAAATTATTTGAAATGGTCCCAACTTGTTAGTACAATACTGAAAGGAAAAGGGAAGATAAGTCATCTGACTGGTGCTGGACCTAGCAAGGACAACCCTAAGTTTGTAGCGTGGGATGAAGAGGACTCTATGATCATGGCTTGGCTATGGAACACAATGATTCCAGAGATCAGTGACACTTGTATGTTCCTCAATACTGCTAAGGAGATATGGGATGCAGTGGAACAAACTTATTCCAAAGCTAAGGATGCAGCTCAGGTTTATGAAGTAAAGGTGAAGACAGTCGCCGCGAAGCAAGGGAACAAATCAGTCACCGAATATGCAAATCACTTGAAGTCTCTATGGATGGAACTGGATCATTATAGAGTGATCAAAACCAATTGCCCTGCTGATGCAGCTATTCTGAAGAAGTTCATTGAGCAGGATAGGGTCTATGATTTTTTGGTTGGTCTGAACCCTGAATATGATCAAGTCAGAATTCAGATTTTAGGGAAATCAAATCTCCCATGTCTCAATGAAGTGGTGGCTATGGTTCGCGGTGAAGAAAGCAGGAGGAGTTTGATGTTGGATACCCCAGTCATTGAAAGTTCAGCATTGGTGGCTGAACATTCTAAACGCATTCCAGCATATGCCGTCGAGAAGAAGAAGGATGCATTGTGGTGCACCTATTGCAACAAGCCACGCCACACCCGAGAGAAGTGTTGGAGACTACATGGGAAGCCTGCTGCTCGTGAATGGAGCAAAAAAGGGAACACATGTACTGAAGGGTGGACATGCTCGGTTGCTATTCTTGAAAAAGGTGAAGGAAGCAAGACCGAATCTACCATTCTCAATCAGGAGGAGATAGACAGGGTGAGAGCCTTCCTTATGAGTCTGGAAAAACCACCAGGTACTTGTACTTTGGCATACTCCGGTAAGCTTCTATTTTCCTTTGGATTAAATGTCTCAGAAGCCCCCTCCCAAAATTTTTGGATACTAGATTCAGGTGCAACAGATCACATGACACCCTCCTCCAAACACTTTTCCACATACTCACCTTGTCCTAGTAATAAGAAAATTGCCACAGCCGATGGAACCCTTGTAACCGTAGCTGGCCTAGGCGACATCCACATTAATCCTTCAATAACCCTGAACAATGTGCTCCATGTCCCAAAATTATCCACCAATCTTGTCTCTATACAAAAGCTTACAAAAGACTTGTCATGTAATGTAATTTTTGACAGTAATCATTGTGTATTTCAGGACAAGGTTTTGGGGACGATGATTGGACGTGCTAGGGAATGGAATGGCCTTTACTACCTGGAGGAGACAGATGGAATTGCCAAGGACTGCCTGCATCAGTCATTCATGTCAGATTCCCTGCTATCCAACAAGGAGAAAGATTTTCTTTATCATTATCGTCTAGGACTTCCCGCTTTTAGGACCCTTAGGAGTCTATTTCCTTCTTTTTTTACCAATTTGGATGTTGAGAGTTTTCATTGTGAGGTGTGTGAAATGGCTAAGCATAAGCGTGTACCCTTTCCTATTAGTAATGAAAAGAGCACAATTCCCTTTTATCTTATTCATTCTGATGTATGGGGTCCCTCTGTCATTCCCACTGTGTCTGGTGCTCGATGGTTTGTCACCTTCATAGATGATTGTACACGGGTTACTTGGGTTTTCTTACTTAAACAAAAGTCTGAAGTATGCATTGTTTTTCAAAATTTTGTGTCTCTGGTAAAAAATCAGTTTGGGGTGACTATCAAGAAACTTAGGTCTGATAATGCCAAAGATTACTTTAACCAAAACCTTACTTCTTTTTGTCAAAGAGAAGGTATCATTCATGAGTCTTCTTGTGTCAAAACACCACAACAGAATGGGGTTGCAGAGAGGAAAAATGGGCACCTTCTAACACAAACCCGAGCACTATTGTATCAGAAAAATGTCCCAAAAACCTTATGGGGGGAAGCCACTCTTACCGCAACATACCTAATTAACAGACTACCCTCTAGAGTCTTAGGGTTCAAAAGTCCTATGGAAGTTTTGTCCTCCTTTTATCCAAATATTTCAACTACCAGTAATTTGAAACCTAGGATATTTGGGTGTGTGTCCTTTGTTCATATCCATAGCCAAGAGAGGGGGAAACTTGATCCTAGGGCTCTAAAATGTGTCTTTGTTGGGTATTCTTCCACTCAAAAAGGGTATAAGTGCTATCATCCTCCATCAAAAAGGTTCTCTGTGTCACGGGATGTTACTTTCAATGAACAAGAAGCTTTTTTCTCTCATACTTCTCTTCCGGGGGAGAATTTTAGGGAAGATAAGGAAAATTTTGAAAATTTTGAGTTCCCTAGCCTTTCTAGAACCCCTAACCTTACTGAACAGGAAGATAAACCAGCTGAATCAGATTCAACTCCTCTCCAACCAGCAGCTGCATCCGAATCCGAGGAGGCTAACCAACTTGATATGAGATTTGGAAAAGGTTTGGTGTATACTAGAAGATCTAAGGCCATCCCAGAACCTACACGGCTCCAAGAGTCTCCTTTAAATGAGGTAATTATTTCTGATTCTCCAACTTTAAATGATGAGATTGAAAATAATGACTTGGACCTCCCAATTTCCCTTAGGAAAGGAACCAGAAAATGCACCAAACAGCCATTATACCCACTCTCAAATTACCTATCATTTAAAAAATTTTCTCCAGCCCATAAAACCTTCCTTGTGAACCTAAACAGTACCTCTATACCCACTTCCCTATCTGAGGCTTTATCTAATGAAAAATGGAAGCAAGCTATGAGTGAAGAAATGGAGGCATTGGAGAAGAATAGGACCTGGGAGTTAGTTACTCTACCAGCAGGAAAAAGGCCGGTAGGGTACAAATTGGTGTATACAATAAAATACAAGGCTGGTGGGTCAATTGAGAGATACAAAACTAGGCTGGTTGCCAAAGGGTTTACACAAACCTATGGGATTGATTATTCGGAGACTTTTGCCCCGATTGCAAAGATGAATACAGTTCGGGTTATTTTGTCTCTTGCTGCCAATTATGGTTGGGAGTTACAACAATTGGATGTGAAAAATGCCTTCTTGCATGGAGACCTTGAAGAGGAAGTTTACATGGAATTACCTCCAGGATATGACAAGAATGTGGCTGCCAACACAGTTTGCAGGTTAAAAAAGGCCTTGTATGGGCTGAAACAATCACCTAGAGCTTGGTTTGGAAGGTTTACTAGAGTTATGACAACCTTGGGGTATAAACAGAGTCAAGGGGACCATACATTGTTCCTTAAACATTCTGTTTCAGGGGGAGTAACAGTGGTATTAGTGTATGTGGATGACATTATATTGACTGGAGATGATGAGAAGGAACAGCAAACTGTACGTCAGTGTTTGGCCAAGGAGTTTGAGATAAAAACCTTGGGAAAACTCAAATATTTCCTAGGGATTGAAGTGGCACGTTCCAGACAAGGAATTTTTATTTCACAGCAGAAATATATCACTGATTTGCTCAAAGAAACAGGTAAAACAGCATGTAAACCTGTTAGTACTCCTGTAGACCCAAGCATAAAACTCGGTAGTGCAGAAGAAGATGTTGTAGTAGACAATGAGATGTATCAACGTTTGGTTGGTAGGCTCATTTATTTGTCTCACACCAGACCCGATATTGCTTATGGAGTAAGTCTAATTAGCCAATTCATGCACAGTCCAAAACAAGTTCACTTACAGGCTGCACATAGGATTTTACAGTACCTTAAAGGTACTCCAGGAAGGGGAATTTTGTTCAAGAGAAATGGGAATATAAATCTTGAAGTATATACTGATGCTGACTATGCAGGGTCAATTGTTGATAGGAGATCTACTACCCGATATTGTACTTTCCTTGGTGGTAATCTTGTGACGTGGAGAAGTAAAAAACAGAGTGTGGTGGCACGTTCTAGTGCTGAGGTAGAATTTCGTGCTATGGCACAAGGCATATGTGAGCTCCTTTGGCTTAAAATTATTTTAGAAGATCTGAAGATTAAGTGGGAAGAACTTATGAGGCTTTATTGTGACAATAAATCAGCAATCAGCATAGCACACAATCCAGTGCAACATGATCGAACTAAGCATATTGAAATAGACAGACATTTCATCAAGGAGAAGCTGGATAGTGGCCTAATATGTACTCCGTATGTACCTACACAAGGGCAACTTGCGGATATTCTCACTAAAGGATTAGGCAGTCACGACATTTGAAGGATTTGTATCCAAGCTGGGAATGGCAAATACCTATTCACCAGCTTGAGGGGGAGTGTGGGATTTTATTCCTTTTTAGGAATGTAAATATATCGTATCAATCTGTAGTTATGATTGTAAATCTGTATTTATGACTGTAATGAGGGTAAATCTCTCAAAGGGATTCTAGTCTAGAATAGGCTAATTGACTTCCTAATTTAAGTGCTTAGTATCATGTATATATATCCTACTACTATCTCAATGAAAGTAAGAAATATTAGTCAGAATATTCATTCTGTTTTTCCACATATATATATATATATATATATATATATATATATATATATATATATATATATATATATATATATATATACACTACATTTCTCACCTTGAAAACAAAAAAAATAAGATTACAATGTTAAAGTCCAAGAAATACCCCCAGCACCTCTAGGTTTTGCAGCTAGATCTTTAATCTCAGTAACTAGAACACATACCTAAACCAACCCTTGAACTATAATAAAAGTCTGATGAAAATACCGACTCTATATATTGGTCATCAGAATTACAAGTTACAACTAATAAGTAGAATTTGTTTTCAGAAAAAGATTATAGTTTTTTGAATGCTCTCTCTCTTTTTTAGATTTTTGAGCTGTCCTCTGGGTTGAAGATTAACATGTCCAAAAACAGATTGGCTGGAATAAATATAGAATTCTCGGGAAAATAACATCCAGCCACCCTAAACTTTTTCACTCAATTGCAAATAGCCAACCTAAACTTTCACTCAGTTGCAAATAGCCACCCTAAACTTTAAAATCTTCCAATTTAGTCATTAAACTATACTAATTCCTACAATTAGTCCTTCGTAGTTCGTCCAATCTAAGTTATCTGACTAATGGAGCACTGCATCACGAGAAATTCTAATACTCTCACAGTATATACTCTAGGCAGGTTTGTAATGGTTCATATTTAATTTAATAATATTTTCTTTTGTGATCCAGCGACATGTACGATGTAAGTACCACGTGTTGTAATTTGTGTAGAATAGTGTAGAAAAAACTTCTTGTACATCACGTGTAAGCACGTGAATCATTAATGATCTATTTGCCACGTCAATTAATGACTCACATTCTTATACGTGACACAATGCTTTGTTAGTCAGTTGACTAAGATTAGACTACGGGTTATTGCAACAATAAGAGTAGTTTAAGGACTAAATTATAAGAATTGAAAGTTTAGCGTGGCTGTGTGCAACTGAGTAAAAGATTAGAGTACTTTGATGCTATTTTCCCTAGATTCCCAGACACTATCCTCTTTCACTTCACTGCAGGTTGTTAGATTTTGGAGTGGCCTCTAGTTTACTTAGGTGTTCCCTTCGGGGGCAATCCAAGAGCTACTTCTTGTTTGAATCCAGTTGTTATGTTTGAATCCAGTTGTTAAGATTTAAGAAGATTTCTAAGTTCCTTGAAAGTTGGAAAGGGGCTTTTATTTCTTTAGGGGGCCGGATTACCCTCGTCAAGGCTTATCTCCCTAGCATTCCACTCTACTACCTATCTTTATTCCTTATCCCAATGGGAGTGGCAGAAACAATAGAAAAGATTATGAGGGATTTTCTTCGATCGAGGACTACAGATGGTGAGTTGGGAGGTGTGCTCTCGTCCCAAGAAGGAAGGGGGTTTGGGTCTTGGAAATTTGGTGTCTGAAAATATTGCTCTAGCGGGTAAATGGTTATGGCATTTTCCTTTGGAACCTCATTCCTTATGGCATTAGGTTATCCGGAGTAAGTATGGCTTAGACCAGAAAAGGTAGGACGCTAATACAGCAGTTTCTCTTTTTAGCTTGTGGAAATCTATTTCTCAAGGTTATACTAACTTTTAAGTCTTTCCTTGAAGGTAGGTAATGATTCTCTATGTCAAATTATAGGAGGCCCATTGGGTAAGAGATTACTCTTTTAGTTTAGCCTTTCCACGACTTTATCATCAATCTTTTTTACATAATTCTCCTATCCACAATTTTTAGTGTTCAAGACTCCAACTTTTCTTGGGATTTCCACTTTTTTCATAACTTAAATGATAGGGAGTCCTCTGAATTGGACCCAATTGGGTCTTCTAGATTCTGTACTATTGTCCTCTAGCCCAGATAAAAGGTTTGGAGTGTTTTTGTGTAAATCTTACTTTCAATTCCTAACCCATTCATTGAGCAAAGCTTCTTTCCACCTTGATAAACCTATTTGGAAGTCCAAAGCTCCCTCTAAGATCAAGTCCTTTATTTGGACAGCAGTGCTTAATAGAATTAATACCAATGATATGTTGCAAGTTGGTAGACCACATAAGGCTCTTTCACATAATATGTGTGTTATGAATGGGTGTATGCTCAAAATCAGTTCCCTATTTGTTTTTGCATTGTTCTGTAGCTGTTTCGTTATGGAATGCTTTGTTTGGTATTTTTGGTGAGCGTTGGGCTTACCTTAGGTCCTTGGACCAGTTTTTGATGACTAGCTTTACTGGTTTTGAGAGAAGGAAGAAGTGAAATTCTTGTGGCAATGTGCAACCTACATCACTCTTTGGTGTATTTGGTTTGAGCATAATTCTCACATCTTTAAGGAGATTTCATTGCATGAGCAGCTCCTTTGGGATAAGATTAGGCTTTTGGCTTCTATTTGGTGTCTCTTAAGAGAAATGTTGAGAGATTTGCTTCATTGATGTTTTTTATTCTCTTTGTTTGTCCTCTTTTATTTTTATTTTTTACTTTGCAAGGAGGATGTCTTATCCTCCTAACTCTTTGTAATCATCTTCACTTCGTCTTAATGAATTTCTTCTTTTATTAAAAAAAAAAAACAACTAACAAGTTACAAGTTTCAAAAAATAATAGAATGAAATAAATCAACAGGAAGAAAAGAAAGATACATAGACAGGAGGATACGAGACTAAGACATAACATAACACTGAATTAAATCCATCAAACTAACAAGGCTCTCCAAGTTCAGTGCAGTGTTGTCAAAAGCGGCTGATGCAGCCACCTAGGAGTTGAGGCGGGGCGGAAAACAGCCTCACCACCTCAGATGGTCTGACGAAGCAGGATGTGGCCCTGATGCGGCCGCATCAGGGTGATGCAGCTGATGTGGCTACATTATGCATTTTCGGCCAACTTACTTAATTTTCTTCACTTAAAATGGTCAATAGCCAATGGGTATCTAATCTAAAGGGGTATTTCAGTCTACTAATACCATATGAACTTAATATACCTAGCAATCCAAGAAGAAACCCTAAAAACAGGATTTGAACTTACCTGATGTGTGTGACTTACAGTCTAGAAGCTAAAGCTCCCTTTATCCTCTGATTTCCTATTCACAGCCTCATATCTAATCTTGACTGAACTTACTGATTTTCCCCCTTAATCTCCCTTTATTCTTGCCATTGTGTCTCACTTGGCCTCTTGACTTGCATTTGGTCGTATGAGTAATTACATTATTATGTTTCTAGCATTGTCAATGTGGATTACATTATGTTTCAAAATTATTGTCATGACTTAATTTGCATTTAAATCTTAATTTGGTTATGATTTGTCGTTACTGATATATGAATAATTTTATTTATTTTTTTAAATATCTGCATCACTTCAATGATGCGGCCGCATTGTCTCGCCACATCAAAGTGATGTGGTTTTGGGGATGGCCACCTCAACCTGCTTTTCAACTCACTGGTTCAGTGTACATCAATACATCACTAACAAGATTCCGCTCGTACCAAGAAGCAAATCTCCACAGGAAAGTCATGTAGACTACACTATCCAGCGGTAAATGCAATAACTATCCCTGAAGTCCCAGACATTGCACCTCAAACATGTCATGACAGATTATCATAATTATATGAAGTTACAAGTGAAAAAAAAAAAAATAGAGAGGAGTACAGGATACACAGAAAGACTAGGACACGACATAGCACAGGAAAAAATCCATCACATTAGCAAGGCTCTCCAAGTTCAATGTTCATTGAAGAGACTCTTCTAGTACCAAGAAGCAAAGTTCCATACTATCCAGCAGTAAATGCAATAACTATCACTGAAGTACTAGACATTCCAACTCAAAACTTGTCATGACAGGCACAAAACCCCACTGCCAACACTGCACATCTCCATAAACTATTTGTATCCTTTCACCTTCAAAACCATGCTTATCATTTTACAAGAAGCTACAAGCCTACAACAAGTACTGCAAAACCATATATGTGGCTTGACTAATATTATCCTTAAATAAATCTTCTGAAGAAAATTCCAGATATATGTACTATGAAGTTATTTTTTAAAATTATGCAAATGACATGAAAACAAACAAGAAATATAAATAAACCATGCAAACTAGTTTATTGCAGTACATGAACATAACTGAATATTTATCTTTGATAAGGGATGCAAATACTGAAAGCATAAACGACCTGATGGCATAGAAGTTGGGGGTGCCCCTGTAACTGGTGTAACCGAAACAGCATCTACTTTAACAGGACTCTGATTTGAAGGCAAACTTGAGATCCCAGAACGACTCAAAGCACCACGGGTTTCCCTGAAACTTTCTGATATTAAAATAAGGAAATGAGTGTTTTTAACATCAACTGGTGGATCAGCTGCTCTACTGTTACGCTTCCCCTACAATGCCAAAGGGATATAATCAATATCATGAAAAATATTAATTAGTTTCATTAGGCTTGCTCAATTCAAAAAAGGAAGGAAAAAAAGAACAACACAATATTCCAAACTCAAAACAATCAGTGAACAGCATAACATCTACTTCAGCTTTCACCGATATGAGCAACACCTTAACCAAAAAAAAACTATATAAAGCACTGATGCGGCCTTAGAGCCTATAAAAAGAACAATTCAGTGCTCAAAATGGAAAGCAGTGAACCACAGACACTTAAAGAAAGCGGGGTGTTTGTGTTTAGACATATATTGGAGTATCGGACACTTTGTGTTATACAAGACAGAACACTTTTAAAAGCATGTGGAAACTTGAATTTTATTGGGTCGCAATGTCGGTGTCCATGTCACGTCCAGTGCCTCTGCCAATGTCTCTGCTTCTTAGGAAAATACCAACCAAGAAGGAATTTAAGTGAGAAGGTGCTGAAAACATTCAGCATATAAGAGGTTATTAAATTTTTTTCAGCAGCAAACCTTTCCATATTGTAAATTATTAAATGACAATGGTTTCCTTTATTATAGACTAACTTATTTTATTCAATGCCAAAACTTAGCTTTAATACACATTCAGAATTTAAAACAAAAATTATTTCAAAGATTACAAGTTCACAGCTTAAATTTTTTAACTAAAAATTCAGCACTGAATTTTCAATGCTAAAATTCTGAGTTTTATCTAACAGTAAACACACCATTAGTTGATTTTAGAAAGCATGCTCATAACAGTTTTCATATGCCACCGTTTAAAAATACATAAATAAAGACAGATTAACATTTTAATAGAAGAGTGATATGTCATCCTTACCGCATTGTAGATGGCTTTAACTTTGGGAAGTTGTTTTGGACAGATGACTGATAGAGAAACAGAAAACTGCATTCAGAAGATCAATTCCATTAACCATATAAGTGAAGAAAGACCTAGAAATTTTCTAAGCTCACAGCAAACAAATACATAGAATGTCATTAAAAAATAATTAATTAAATAATTAAATAAACAAAAAGAGTACCTGAGGAAATGCTTTAGCAACAGCTTCAGCGTCATATAAACGGTTCCCTGGGTCTGAGTCAATGGTTTCACTCTGCTCTAGATTCTGCATTCGAGGTATATAAACTGGTGTCTGCAAAGGATAAGGATTACTCGCTGAAACAAGGATACAATGCTTGTGCATCTCCACATTCTGCTGATTTGGGCCTCCACTTTGAGAATTTGGGAACATCTAAGCATTCCAACAATGGGGGTGAGAGGATCAAAATCCATCTTGAGGCCAAAGAAATGCCCATAAAGTTTCTAAATAAAAGCTTTAATTATGTACTTTGATTTAGAAGAATCTATTATATAGTATGAAGTATAACACTGGGATTGCTGAAGACTTCTATGCTTAAAAATACATGCATCCAAGCTATCAAAAGATGTTGTCCAAAACAAGTGTATGGTGATCCGGGTATTACTTACATGAGTAGTGTGAAGTTAGAGCAAAGAGAAAGGAGAGAATGGAGAAAACCATTGAGAGGAAAGTTGTGACCTTTAGGTCATCCTGCTGATTCTATTATATGTGTGTAAAAGAATAGCTAGTACAAAGGAATAATAAAGTAAAAAGACCAAAAGTAAAACCCTATTTATCTAACACTCCCCCTCAAGCTTAAGCTGGAGCATATATATCATATGATCCAAGCTTGTTACATATATAACTAATTCAGGGTCCTCTAAGAGATTTTGTGAGAAGGTCTGCAAGTTGATCATTTGAGTTGACAAAGGTTGTGACAATGTCACCCGAAAGAACCTTCTCTCTTATAAAATGATAATCAATCTCAATATATTTAGTTCTTTCATGAAAAACTGAGTTAAAGGCAATATGTAAAACGGCCTGGTTATCATAGACAAGGGTCATCTATCCAACATCTCCAAACTGAAGTTCTTTGAGTAACTGTTTTAACCGAACAAGCTCACATGTTGCCGTAGCCATAGCTGTATACTCAACTTCAGCACTAGATCTAGCAACCACACTCTGCTTCTTATTTTTCCAAGAAATCAAGTTACCTCCAATAAGTACACAGTAGCCTGAAGTGGAACGTCTATCCTGCCCAGTCAGCATCAGAATAACCAACCACTGAAGTGTGTCCCTTATCCTCATAGAGGAGTCCTCTTCCTGGTACTTCTTTAATATATCTTAAAATCCAAACCATAGCATCCCAATGGCTATCACATGGAGAGTTCAAAAACTAACTAACAGCACTCACAGGAAATACCATCGGGATATCAGGTCGAGCCACTGTGAGATAATTCAGTTTCCCAACAAGCCTGCGATATTTGCCTGGATCAGCTAATGGCTCCCCCTGATTTGGTATAAGTTTGACATTAGGATCTATCAGGATATCAATAGGCTTAGCATTTAGCATGCCAGTTTCCTCAAGTATGTCCAAAGTATACTTTCGCAGTCAGATAGAAATACCATCCTTAGACTGAGCAACTTCAATTCTCAAGAAATACCAAAGTTTGCCCAAGTCTTTTGGCACGTGACGGCGTGTCCAGCCACCGCTTCTCTCGCCTGACACGTCTCCACCTCCTCTACACCGATCTGCCCTCAGATCCTCCATCAGACATCTCTGTCCCCTTGTTCACTTGCGTTGGGACTTTCAGGTACCTTGTGGTTTCAATTTTTGCACTTTGTATTCTGACCCATGGTTAGTTCTACCTCCCCAGATGGCTCTAAAGACAACCCAAAGACTGAGCCTCCTGTTTTCACAAGTTACCTCAATGCCGCTCTCTCTGCTGTTAAATTAGATGGCAACAACTATGATACTTGGGCTTCAGATGTCAAGTTGTGGCTTGAGGGTCAAGGATATGAAGACTACCTCATCACGGAACTTGCCTCTGTGCCTTCGGAAGAACAACCCAGGTAGAAGAGATTGATAAACAGTTGTGCATTGTCATCAAGTCCACCATTCACTCATCCCTCAAGCAGATCTTCCGTGCTCAAACCACTTGTGCCTCTGTTTGGGAGCAGACTAAGGTTCTTTACACTAATGACACTCAGCGGCTATATGGAGTTTGTCACAATCTCATAAGTGTTATTGCTCCTCAGCAATTTAATGAACCTATGTCTGCTTACTTGGGAAAGGTTCATGGTGCTCTCCATGATTTCAATGAGTTGCTACCCCCTGCTGCTACCCCAGCAAAAGAACTCGAGCAACGCAGCACCTTCTTCATGCTCATGGCCTTGTATAGTTTGCCTCCGGAATATTCTGCCAACCGTGATCAGATTTTGGGTTCGCCTACTATCCCTACTCTATCCTCCGCTTGGTCTACTTTGCTCCGGGTCTCGGCTAAGCACCCCTCTGATTCTGTCCTAGCCTCGGCTCCAGTTGATACTTCTGCACTCATCTTCTAAAGTTTCAATTTTGGTCGTTCTCGCACCGGCGCCTCGGGTAGGCCTCGTTCGAAGTGTACATTCTATAACAAGTTGAGTCATACGGAGGATAGATGTTGGACCAAACATGGCCATCCGCCACGGGCTGCCAATGTTGCCCAGGCTGCTGTATCTGATTTACCTGAGCCTTCTACACCACCGACCCCATCTCCAGGTGCCTATGCAGACTTTCTGAAATGGTTTGAGCAACAACAGCCTTCTAACTCTACTGCATTTGTTGAGCACACTAGTAATGCATTTGCTTGTCTCTCTCAATCACCAAACTTAGGTCCTTGGGTCCTTGACTCTGGTGAATCTGACCATATCTCTAGTAATAAGCGTCTTTTCTCCAAACTTTCTAACTCTAGCTATTTACCTATGATTACTTTAGCAAATGGTTCCCAAACACAGCCCCAAGGGATTGGAACTTTCCATCCCCTCCTTTCTCTATTTGTTGATTAAGTTCTTTATGTCCTTGGATGTCCTTTTAATTTACTATTTATTAGTTGTTTGACACGTTTTTTAGACTGTCACATTAGTTTCACTAAAGACCGTCATTTTGCAAGACCGGAGTTCGGGACAGATGATTGGCACCGGATGTAAGTATAGTGGCCTTTACCAGCTCTCTGCCACCTCTCGTGTGTGCTTTGTTACGGATTCCCCTCTCACCATCCATGCTTAGTTGGGTCATCTTAGTCTTACCAAACTACAGCAAATGGTGCCAAATTTTTCTAAGTTATCTAATTTACCTTGTGAGTCGTGTCAACTTGGAAAACACACTTATAGTCTGTTTCCCGATAGAGTGCGTCGTCGAGCTGCGTCTCCTTTTGCTTTAGTGCATTCTGATATTTGGGGTCCAAGTCGTGTTGAGTCTACTTTTGGGTCCAAATACTGTTACTTTCATTGATGACTATTCTCAATGTACTTGGTTATTTTTAATGAAAAACATATTAGAGTTGTTTTTAATTTTCCAGACCTTTTATCATGAAATAAAAACTCAATTTGGTATTCCGATTCGTATTTTGCGTAGTGATAATGCCCGTGAATTTTTATCTCAGAATTTTCAAACTTTTATGGCATCTAACGGCATTCTTCACCAAACATCTTATGCCTATAACCCTCAACAAAATGGGATTGCTGAGCGCAAAAATAGACATCTTATTAAAACAACTCGGACCCTTTTGTATCATGATTGTATTCCCTTCCGTTTTTGGGGCGATGCAGTTCTCACTGCCTACTATTTGATTAATCGTATGCCCTCTTCTATGCTTGATAACCAGGTACCCCATTCTGCTTTGTTCCCTCACCAACCCCTCCATTCTCTTCCGCCTCGTGTCTTCGGGTAGACATGTTTTGTCCATAATGCCACTCCAGGTCTTGACAAACTGTCAGCTCGCTCCATCAAATGCGTTTTTCTCGGTTACCATCAGTCTCAAAAGGGTTATCGGTGTTTTTCACCCACTCTTAAGCGTTATCTAGTCTCTGCCGATGTCACATTCTTTGAGTCTGTTCCTTTCTTTGAGTCTCCTGACCTGCCACTTACACCCATTATTGAGGTCCTCTCTATTTTTCCTCCTCTTGTCCCAGTTGACCCTACTCCATCACCACATTCACTTGTTGGTGCCCCGGTCCCTACTACTGGGCCTATCCAAGTCTATCATCGCCGGCCACAGCCACCATCACCGCCGCCACCACCATCAGAGGTTGTAGAGGTTACTGAGGCCCTTGTGGACTCTCATCTGGCACCACCTCCTTTACCAGCTCCGGAACTGCCTCCCACGCTAGACTTTCCCATTGCTCTTCAAAAAGGTATATGATCCACTCGTAACCCTTCTCCTCACTATGTTACTCTAAGTTACCATCGCCTCTCTTTATTGCATTATGCTTGTCTTCCCACCTTGTCTTCTATGTCTATTCCTAAATCTCTAGGTGAAACTTTATTCCATCTTGGGTGGTGACAAGCAATGATTGATGAAATGTGTGCACTTCAGAGCAGTGGTATTTGGGAACTTGTTCCTCTTCCTCCTGGGAAGTCTGTTGTAGATTGCCGGTGGATTTATAAGATCAAGGTTGGCCCTGATGGCACTCTTGATCGCTTAAAGGCTCCTCTAGTGGCAAAAGGGTATACCCAGATATTTGGTTTGGATTATGAAGACACTTTCTCACCAGTGGCGAAGATGGCTTCTGTTTGACTTTTTCTATCTATGGTCGCTATTTGCCACTGGTTCCTTCATCAGTTGAACATCAAGATTCAAGAATACTTTTCTCCATGGTGATCTAGAAGAAGAAATCTACATGGAGCAACCACCAGAGTTTGTTGCTCAGGGGGAGTCTTCTGGCCTCGTTTATCGTCTACTCAAGTCCTTGTATAGTCTCAAACAATCTCTTCGGGCTTGGTTTGGTCGATTCAATACAATTGTTCAGCAGTTTGGTACGACTCACAGTGAGGCTAACCACTCTGTCTTCTATTACCATACAATCTGAGGCTATATCTATTTGATTGTGTATGTGGATGACATTGTTATCACAGGCAGCGATCACCAAGGTATAACTCAAATAAAACAGCACCTCTGACATCACTTTCAGACCAAAGATCTTGGCAAACTTCGTTATTTCTTGGGAATTGAAGTGGCACAATCCAAGGATAGCATAGTTATCTCACAAAGGAAGTATGCTACTGACATTCGTGAGGAAAAAGGACTATTGAATGCAAAGCCAGTTGACACCCCTATGGATTCCAATGTTAGACTTTTACCGGATAAAGGGAAGCCACTTTTAGACCCAGGAAGATATAAACGATTGGTTGGAAAACTTAACTATCTTACTGTTAACCGTCCAGATATCTCCTTTGCGGTGAGTGTAGTCTAAACTCACCTTGTAAAGGACATTGGGATGTAGTGATTCGTATTCTCAGATATATTAAGGGAGCTCCAGGAAAAGGCTTTATCTATGAAGACAAAGGACACACTCAAATTATTAGATACTCAGATGCTGATTGGGTAGATTCTCCTACTGATAGGAGATCCACTTCTGGTTATTGTGTATCCATTGGGGGTAATCTGATATCCTGGAAGAGTAAGAAACAAAATGTGGTTGCAAGATCAAGTGTCAAAGCAAAATATCGAGTCATGGCCTTAGCTACTTGTGAGCTCATTTGGTTAAAACAATTTCTTAAAAAGCATTAGTTTGGAAACGTTATGCAAATGACTTATCGCTTCCAATTCAGTGTTTCATAAGAGAACCAAACACATTGAGATAGACTGTCACTTTATTAGAGAGAAAATCTTGTCAGGAAACATCACCACTAGCTTTGTCAATTCAAATGATCAACTGGCAAATATTTTTACTAAGTCTTTGAGAGGTCCTCGAGTAAACTATATTTGTAACAAGATTGGTGCATATGACTTATATGCTCCAACTTGAGGGGGAGTGTTGAAAACGTGTAAACATATTTTGTATTTATGTAGTTTCCTTATATAGGCTAATCAAATCATAACAGTAATCTTTGTATTTATTTGTATTTATTGTTATAGTTCTATATAATCAGCTCTCCATCGTGTAGTAGAGACACGTGGTTTCACAATCTCTATGCTTCTGTTTTCTCTCTTTCAACACACACTATGCCCTGTCTCAAACTCTGCAATTTTATTACAGTTGCTTGGTTTATTAAAACCTCAAGAAACATGAAGAATAAAATGCCATTAATTTCCTGGCAACCTATAATTAAACCAACACATAGTTAACTGCCTAGAATCTATCTATTCAAAGACAGAATATAAGCTCAATTTCTAAGCTCGTCTCACTTCATCCAGAATGGGATTTGAAATGAACCAAGCCAGCTCATGAGCCGCTCAAGACTTCACATGTTGCCTCAATGAGTCAGGCTCATGAACCGGATGAGCAGAAACCAAGTTGAAAAGTTGGCTTGTTTAATAAACAAGCTGAACTCAAATCATGACATGTTCAGCTCGATTGGTTCATGAGCCGGTTGCATTATATATACTAGTGCGTTGTCAGGTCCGCCTTTTTTTGTTTTTTTATTTTAATAAATTTTTTGGTCACCTCTTAGAAAATGAAAGTGCTCTTTAAATGCTCTTTTCTCCTAAGCAGTTTTTTTTTTCAAACTCCCAAGCAGTTTTATTTTGAAGCAAGTGGGGTCTTTCAAGCAGTTTTATTTATCAGTTTTATTACAGTTTTACAGTTTTATCCTTTACTTTATTCTACTATTGTTTTATCTGTGTTCAGTGTCAAAGTAATTTAATATCAAAGTAATGACAAAGTAGGAAAAGAAAAAGTTGGACACCAATTCAGGCCATTGCCTTTATAATAGTAATAGATTTAAATAGTTGTATACAATATACAAAATAACATTTAAAATGAAAGTTTCAAAGTATAATATAATTATAGTATACATCCTAGGAAAAAATACATTTACATGCTAATTATAAATATCTTAATAGTATTACTATTATTTTTTTTTCCAGGAAATTAGCCAAGCCAAGCCAAGCCAAAACTCAGCTTGGATCAACTTGATTAATATTGGGAAAAAGACACAGTACTTGGATTACCTTATTTTGTGTTTAAAACAACTTATTTTTTTTTTATAAAAGAAGAAATTTATAGATAGAAAAAGAGAGAATTACAAACAAAAGGGAGGATAAGTGATCCTCCTATAACAAAAGTAACAGATAGAAAAACAAAAAGAGAGAATCAATGTAACAAAGCGTTTCAATCCCTCATCATATCTGTTAGGGATACCCCAAAAAAAAGACCATGAGCTTTACACCAAGTAGACGCCAACCGCCTAGTCTTGTCCCTAATTAAGTTGAGAACGGAAGAAACACCTTTGAAAATTCGAGAATTTCGCTCGAGCCAGATGCACCAAATTGTAGCATAAATTGCACATTGCCACAAAATTTTAGCCTCTTTCCTTCTACCAAAACCATAGAAGCTAACCATCAGAAATTGATCTAAAGATCGAGGACATACCCAATCTTCGCCATAAAAGCCAAACAAAGACTGCCATAAAGAGTTGGCAGCAGAGCAATGTAAGAAAAGGTGAGGAGCTGATTCTGAACATGTACCACACATAACACACATATCAGGGGAAAGGGCCTTATGTGGCCTACGAACCTGCAACATATCATTAGTATTTATTCTATTAAGTACCGCAGTCCAAATAAAAGCCTTGACCTTAGAGGGAGCTTTGGATTTCCACAAAGGTTTATGGAGAAGAAACCTAACCCCATTCGAAGAATAAGTTAGGTACTGAAAATAAGATTTGCAACAAAAAACCCCAGAAGAGTCAAGAGACCAAATCCTTTTATCCGGGTAGGAGGAAAGAAAAACAGAATCCAGTAAACCCAAAAGGACCTCTAATTCAGAGAACTCTCTATCATTTAAGTTTCGAAAAAAGTGAAAATTCCAAGAAGAGACTGAATTTTGGACATTACAAAAAAAGGTGATAGGAGAATTATGTGGAGTAGAAAGACGATATAGGCGGGGGAAAGCACAAGAGAAGGGAACATCTCCTACCCAGAGGTCCTCCCAAAATCTAATGTGAGAGCCAATACCTACTTTTAAGGAAAGCAAAGTCTTGAAAGTAGAATAGCCTTGAGAAATAAACTTCCAAGGACTAAAATGAGAAGCTCGACTTGCTAAGTTAGCATCCCAACCATTTGGGTCCAAACCATACTTACTTCGGATTACCTGATGCCAAAGAGAATGAGGCTCCAAAGGAAAACGCCAAAGCCATTTTGCAACCAGAGCAACGTTCTTAGACACCAAATTACCGAGACCCAAACCCCCTTCCTTCTTAGGGCGACAACAAACCTCCCAACTTACAAGATGATCTCGTTTAGAATCCGAAACACCCGACCACAGAAAGTCCCGCATAATCTTTTCAATAGAGTGGGCCACACCAGCAGGGAGGCGAAATAAAGACAAGTAATAAATAGGAATGCTCGAAAGGCAAGCTTGAATAAGAGTGATACGACCCCCAAGAGAAAAATAAGCACCTTTCCAAGTATCTAAACGCTTAGAAATTTTCCTCAACACCGGGTCCCAAAAAGAAGCACCTCTTGGATTCCCACCCAAGGGAACACCCAGATAAGTGAGGGGCCAATCCAAGACCTGACAACCTGCCATAGAAGCTAAGGAGGAAAGAAAATGCGAATCCACATTTATACCAGCTAAGCCACTCTTAGGCATATTGATTTTCAACCCAGAAGCACTCTCAAACAGCCTGATCAGAGAGAGAGCGTTGCAAAAACTTTCAGTGTCCTCTTCAAGGAACAAGATGGTATCATCTGCAAATTGCAAATGAGACACAGCAATCCTCTCTGAACCAATTTTTGCGCCTTTAATGAGATCATTCTCAACAGCTCTCGAAATAAGACGACTAAGGACATCCACCACCAAAGTAAACAAGAAAGGAGACAGAGGATCACCTTGACGCACACCTCTCTGACCTCGGAACCATGCTTTCGGTTCACCATTGATAATCACCGAAAAAGTACTATTTGAGAGACATCCTGCAATCCAACTTCTCCACTTAGAACCAAAGCCCTTTTTTTCCAAAACTCTATCCAAAAAGCTCCAACTGACTCTATCATAAGCTTTCTCAAAATCCAATTTAAGAACCAAACCATGCCGATTGTTAGCCCTTACATCATCTACCACTTCATTAGCCACTAAAGCCGCATCCAAAATTTGACGACCAGCAATGAATGCACTCTGATTGTCAGAGATAGTGTCTCCCAAGACCTCTGCAAGACGGAGCGAAAGAAGTTTCGTGATGATCTTGTACAAGCTAGTAACTAGACTAATAGGTCTGTAGTCACTAACTCTAACTGATCTATCCTTCTTAGGAACCAAAGAGATAAAAGTGGAATTGATATTGACCCCAAGTTTACCATTTTGATGAAATTCAGCAAACACCTTTAAAAGATCATCTTTAACAACATCCCAACAAACTTGGTAAAAGCCACTCGTAAAACTGTCAGGACCCGGAGCCTTATCTTTCTCTAAACTCCAAACTGCCTTCTTTATCTCTTCTTCCTCAAAAGGTCTCTCCAAAAAACAAGCCTTCTCGTCAGAAATAGCACACCAATCCAAACCATCAAAGAACGGCCTTGACATATTCTCCTCAGAATAAAGAACCTTATAAAATTGGGTAATTTTCTCAGCAATAGTCCCAATGTCCCTTATCAAAACCCCATTAGAACCTTCTAACTCTTTAATCAAACTCTTCCTCTTCCTCCCTGTCGCCACCTTATGAAACAACTTTGAATTTGCATCACCATCCTTGACCCATTGTAGTTTTGTCTTTTGTCTCCAACTAGCTTTCTCCTTTAACAAGATCTCCTCAAAAGCAATAAGTAGAGAATCCCGTCTATTCCCTTGATCACCAGGTAAGGGCCCTTCTTGTTCCAAAATATCAAGGGCCTCAATCTCTCTAAGAATTTCATCTTTTTTAGATTTAATATCACCAAAAACAACCTTGTTCCACTCTTTCAATCTTTCTTTCAAGCATTTTAACTTCCTCATGAACTTGAAACTTTCCCAACCTTGAACAACTGTATTCTCCTAGACATCTCTAACCAACGGGATAAAGGAAACATGATTGAGCCACATATTCTCAAATCTGAAAGGAGAAGGACCCCACTTGATTTTATTTGACTCCAAAATAACCGGAAAGTGATCAGAGACAGGCCGAACAAAAACCTCCTGGACCAAATCTAGGAAAACTTCTTCAAAGGCACTTGGAAAAAGAAACCTGTCCAAACGGGAGGAAACTAAAAGACCTCTATTAGCAGACCAAGTAAATTGTGCATTAGATAAAGGAAGATCCCTCAAACTACAATCTCTGATGAAGGAGTCAAAACCTTTCATACTTGATGTAAGACGACCACCTCCTAGCTTCTCCTCCGGAAACCGGACTACATTAAAATCACCTCCTATACACCAAAAGGGAGCACAAAAACCGTAGACAAAGCTTAGCTCCTCCCAAAAGATAGGACGTAGGTTTGGCCTAATAGGACCATACACAGAAGTCAACCACCAGTGACCCCTCCCATTAAACTCAAGGAAGACAGAGAGAGAGAAAGATCCATGAAGAGTGTCAACTTTGTGAGCTACCCTAGTATCCCAAATAATCACCATGCCTCCTGAAGCACCAACAGAAGGAAAGCACACAAAATCTTTAAACCTCGAATCCCAGATATCTCTAATAACCAGACTATCAAAGGCCTCTAGTTTGGTTTCCTGAAGCATAACTATATCAGGACTTGCCCTCAAAAGAACTTCCTTTACTTTTGCTCGCTTACGAGGGTCACCAAGGCCTCTCACATTCCAGCTGAGAAACTTCATTTAATCAGATCTTTCTCCCGCTTGCCTTTCAGACCTCCATAGTTAACTGAAGTAGATAATCTTTGAAGCTCCTTCTTTAATCTTTGCTTTTTTCAAAGATAAGTCTTTGGCGAAGAAACCACAGTCACCTCCTCTCCTTTAGAGTTTATCAACCTAACGCCCATGGCTTTCAACAAAGAGTTTGGGTCTTGTTTGACTTTACCGTCCCCCACACTGTCAATGGCTATGACGTTCTCCTTTGGTTGAGAATTTCCAAATGAAGCATAATTACAGATTGGTAAAGGTAGGATGCCGTCACCTAAAGGTTGCTTCTCATTTTGGTCCCCTGAAAGCGAAAGAACCGAAACAAAAGAGGAGGAAGAATTAGGTAAAGAAGGAGGAACAAAAGAGAGGAAAGGAGAAGAGGGCAAAGAAGATTTAGAAGGAACACTCCCTGTAACATTCAAGACCAGAATATGGTCATTCGCGTTACTTAAAAGATTGTTACCAACAATAGTGAAACTGGTCGAGGCAGAAAAGGCAGTGACCTTTCCTCCGGCATGTGGAATATCTTCAAATAAAGCTTCAATACCTAGAGTTTCATCTCCAGGGACCTGAGTCTCTTTGGGGTCCTCAACCTCTTTACTTTGAAGAGATTCAATAAGTAACCCATCTTCCTCCTCAAACACCGAAACTGACTCTACATAATCCTTTAGGCCCAGAAAATCAGAGTCTGAGTCTGAACTATTAGAAAGTGCACACCACCCATCATTTAGTCCGTCACCTTCTTTTCTTACTTCCCCACCTCGTGTAGGTACAACTTGAGAGTCGGAATGAGTCTTTGAATTTTGAACCACCTGAAAAGAGTTAGGCAGATCAAAAAGATGATGCGAGCTTCGCCTATCTTTGATAACTCTTTTCGGAACCCAGATTTTTTTAAGTTGGATAGGTTCCTTGTTAAGTGGACTAAAACTCAGCCGATCAAAAACACTACGTCGCTGACCATGTGGCCCACTGAGACCCAACCTAGAGAAAACACTACCTTTGTGTCTAGCGGGCTTAGGAGAAAAAAACTGCCTACGAATACCATTCGTCCGTCGGCCACCTTTCACCCACGTAACCTGTCTTTGCCTGCTAGAAGAGAAGACAACGTGTAGAGTCCATTGAGAAGAAAGCTCAGCTGCACTTGGCTTCGAAAGGGAAAAACCTCTCCTTTTGCTAGGACCTGCTTATGTGCTAAGATCTGTTCTCCTCACAGCATCTGCATAGCTATATCCAAAACCTGGCCCTTTAGAAGAACCATGCAAGACGAGATTGCCTTTCGGAATTGAAACCAACAAAGAGATTTTCTTGGGTAATGGTTTAGGATTCAACAATGCTGCCATTGCATCTCCAAAAAGCCTCCACCCTTTTCTAAGAGGCCCAGCCGGCACAACGATACCCACATTTTTTCCTCCACCAAAAAATTCTGTTATAGAAAGGAAATTGCCCCTGTTATTCCTCCGTTTTAAGATCATAAAAGAATTTTCAACTTCTCTGAAGTGCCGAACAAAATGGGAATCAAGTGACTCGTCTAACAAAGACCGCAGCTCAGAAAGTAGCCAAAAAACAGCTTCTCGGCCTAAAGAAATCCCAAACAAACCATTTTTGCTACGCTCCAACAGTCTCAAACGAAACCGCTGACCAGAATCTTCCACAGAGAATTCATAAGATTTGGCCTCAAGAGCCAGACGTCTTATCCCTCCCATAGAGAAGAGAGAGCAGAACTGATACGATGACGTCCGGTCCTCTGAACGAAGGCCAGAACGTGCTGAAGAAGGCTGGTAGGAGTGAGAACCTGACCCACAGAGCTACTGGGAGACAACCGGACAACTGACCACCAGAACGGAAGGGGGAGACGCCGGCGAGCAAAACGCGACAAACGGCGAGTCAAACGGAGACCGGGAATGTGGCGCGTGGCCAGCACGCGCCGCCAGGAGAGAAGCAAGAAACCGCGCGTGGGGGCGCGTGGAGGGGACCTCCGATGAGCTGCTCGGAGGGATGACCGGGCAGATGCTTCTGAGACAGATTGTGCCCTCACCTTGGTGATGGAGGGTCTTGCTTCGAAAAGAAGTTCGCCTGCGATTTCTCCAGCGCGCCCAATACCTTCTTACCCATAATAATCATTTTAAAACAACTTATCAAAAGCTCCCTAAAAAAGCTTTCAAAAAATAAGCAATTATTTTCCCTAAAATAAGCATTACCAAGCATGCCTATATATTTTCCAAATAGCTAGTTTTACAAGGATAAGCACAATTTTTTACATGCGATAACCACATTTTTATAACAGAATAGCCATAGTGACCCAAAAGGTAAATGAAGTTAACAAGATGACCATTATTATTTTTTATCCATTAATATTTTCTTGACTCAAAGCTCAGCTCCAGTTCAACTATAATAAAATTTGTGACTAAATCGACTCAGCTTGTTAGCTCAAATCATATGAACTAAATGAGCTAAATCAGTCCAAACAAGCCAATATGAACCAATCAAACCAATTTAGCTCATGAACTTGGTTCATTAGCTCGGCTTTGTTAGCTTAATTCAGCTCAAATACATACAAACACCATTAAAACTGCACGGCAACATAAAAATACTTGTAACTTTTTATAGTTAAAACCATTTTTTCAAGTATCTTACTATTAAGATATTATATACATTTCCAGTAAATAAAACAGAAATTTTTCCAAGTACCACAACCATCACTCTAGTCCAGACCTTATCCTAGATCCCCCAAATGGTAAACCACATTTAATCTGTTGTATAAGAATATTTCAATCAAAATAAATTAGCCAACCCAACCTGGTGGAAAAAGGCTTTGTTGTTATATTTTAATCAAAATAAATAAATCGAAGACACTAAGAGTAAGAAAGCAAAATGTTCATACAAATATAAAGATAATAAAGGAGTAAAAGTAAACACTATAAAGGAAGAATCAGGATCAGACACGTATCAAATGAAATTTGAAAGAACACAAACAAACAGGAAACTAAATGTATACAGAATACATACCATAAGAGCTTCAGCAAGGCCTTCAGCAATAGCTGCATCATTAAAACCACCACCAGTAAAGGGTATAGCTGATAGCCACAGGAAGAAAATATCAGGGTCTCTTGTCCAGCCAGTCCGTTGCACGAGGCAACCTGCATCCAATGATGCTCAACCAAGTAAGTTTACTCGGCAGATTAGTCAATTGCATATAAATTTGCTAGTTTAAACGTAGCTAGGCAGAATTCAAGCATCATAAAATCCAAGAGATTATATTCTTGATAAATGAAAATTGTTAGAATATCTGAAAAATATATCAAAATATCTTTATTGAATCTTGAAATATTTTAGAGTATCATAGATGATCTCTCTTAGGACTGATTTGATTCTTGTATTAGGACAGATTTATTTCTTATAATTTAGCTCTATTCTAGGCAAGTAGTTATTGACATAAGCATATATAATGTGAATCATACCTGTACAATTTTAAAAATTAAAACAATAATATTCAAAAATATTCTTTCAACATGGTATCAGAGCCATGGTATCCACCTTGAAAAGAGTTTCTTTTTTTTTGCTATGTAGAGTTCATAGAACTCATTAGAATTGTTATTCAAGACCTTTAAACCTGACTTGGTTTTATTGTTTTCCTTATCGTTGTTTTCTCCCAACTTCTCCTTTTAGTTTTGATGTATTCTCTTCCAGCCTCAAGTTATTGTTGTTGCTCTCAATCTCGGAGCCTCTGTTGTTTCTGCTACAATCAGCCTTCATAGCTGATCAGACCAGCCTTCATCGCTAGGTTTAGAGCCAGCCTTCATCGCTGGATTTCAATCAGCCTTCATTACTAATCAAACCAGCCTTCATCGCTAGATTTAGAGTCAACCTTCATCGCTAGGTTTCAATCAGCCTTCATTGCTGATCAGACCAGCCTCCATCACTGGATTTAGAGCCAGCCTTCTTCACTAAGTTTCAATCAACCTTCATTGCTAATCAGATCAGCTTTTATCGCTGGGTTTAGAGCTGGTTTTCATCGCTGGGTTTCAATCAACCTTCATCGCTGCTGCTGACCTCATTGAGGGGGAGAATGGGAATAAATTCATCTCTATATATACTTCAATGCTGGTGTTTGTCATGCCGTTCTTTTCCCACTAAGGGATCATACCAGTGGCTTCTCTTCCAATCGACGATCATTCTGGTGGTGACTCCTCAACCATGGATGAATCATATTAGTGGTCTTCTCTTCCCATCAATGACCATTCTGATAGTAACTTATGTTGGTTATGACTCACACTAGCTCGACTCTTTGTCCCAAATGCACTGGCCCCGTCTCTGTCTATCCAAATGCACTGGTCTCATTTCCGTCTTCGTCCCACAAGTAGTTGTCAGCCACTGTCTCCGTTCGTCCCAGCCACTATCACACTATCAAATTATTTAATTGTTACAAGCTCAAGCTTAGGAAGCTTTAGCTTGAGGGGGTGTTTGAATATCTAAAAAATATATCAAAATATTTTTATTGTATCTTGAAATATTTTAGAGTATCATAGATGATCTCTCTTAGGACAAATTTGATTCTTGTATTAGGACAGATTTATTTCCTATAATTTATCTCTAATCTAGGCAAGAAGTTATTGACATAAGCCTATATATGTGAATCATACCTGTACAATTTAAAAAATTAAAACAATAACAATATTCAAAAATATTCTTTCAACAAAGATTAGTTAAATTTTGCCCATTTTCCAGTTTATCTTCCAATTAAGAGGGGGAGAAAAACACACACAAATTACTTAAATTTTATATTTAGAAACTTTTTTTTTATAAGAAAAGAAATATTATTAGATGAGAAGAAGAGAGTACAAAGAAAGAGGATAAGGAATCCTCACAAAAAAAAAAGAAACAACTAAAACCTATGTGGGAAAATCATGCAACAAGGCATGCCAATCCCTTTGCATGTCTACCAAAGAAACACCACTAAAAAGACCATGAGCAGAACACCAAAGGGATGCTGAAAGAATAACCCTATCCCAAATCAAGTCTAGAGTCAACAAAGAGTCTTTGAAGATTCTAGCATTCCTTTCCAACCAAATACACCAAAAAATAGCATAAACAGAGCACTGCCACAAGATCTTTGCATCTTTACAAGCACCAAAACATCTGAACTTGGTAAGGAGAAAAAGATGCAAATCCATCGGGCCAACCCAAGACTCTCCAAAGATCCCAAATAGTCTATTCCAAAGATAATTAGCCGCAGAACAATGCAAAAAGCGAAGAGCCCCGGATTCCAAATCAGAACCACACATAATACACATATTTGGAGACAAAGCAATGAGAGGTCTACGTTTCTGAAGCATGTCATTAGTGTTAATCCTGTTAAGAACAGCAGTCCAAACAAAAGCTTTGACCTTTAAGGGAACTTTGGATTTCTAGATGGGTTTATCCAAGAGAAATCTATCCCTGTTATTTGAGTCAAGAACTGCAAATAAGTTTTACAAGAAAAAACTCCTTATGATTCAAGGGTCCAAATTCTTAAATCAGGCACAAAAGAAAGATGAATAAAATCAATTAAAATCAGGAGAGACTCTAACTCACTAACCTCTCTATCATGCAAGTTTCTAAAAAAATGGAAGTTCGAAGAGAAGTTATCATGAGAAAAAAATTGGCAAATAGGGGCATTATGTAAAGAAGATAGGCAAAATAGCCTTGGAAAAGCCTCAGAAAGAGGGACAGTACCAACCCAAATATCTTCCCAAAAATTAATGCAAGAGTCATCACCTAGATGCAAGGACAAGAGATAATTAAAGGAAGGAAGACCCTAAGAGATAAATTTCCAAGGACTAGCATGAGAAACTCTACTTGCAGAATTAGTGTCCCACCCATTCGGATGCAAACCAAACTTACTTCGAACAACATGATGCCATAAAGAAGAAGGTTGTAGAGAAAAATGCCAAAGCCACTTAGTTGCCAATGCCTTGTTCTTGGACACCATATTACCGAGACCCAACCCTCCCTCCTTCTTAGGTCTACAACAAACCTCCCAACTAGCAAGGTGGTCTCTACTAGAATCTCCCGCCCCCGACCAGAGGAAATCTCTCATAACTCTCTAATTTCTGAGCCACAACCATAGGAATACGAAAAAGGGAGAGAAAGTAAAGAGGGATACTAGATAAACAAGATTGAATTAGAGTGATTCGACCACCCAAAGAGAAAAAGGCACCCTTCCAACAATCTAACCGCTTAGAGATCTTACAAACCACTGAGTCCCAAAAGGAACCAGCCCAAGGATTACCTCCCAAAGGAATCCCAAGGTAAGTGAGAGGCCACTGAAGAATTTGACAACCTGCTAAAGTAGCAAAAGCGAACAAAAATTGATTGTCCACATTCACACCCGCCAAACCACTTTTTCCCAAATTAAACTTAAGACCATAAATGACCTCAAAGAACCTCAAAATAGTCAAAGTATTAACAAAAGAAACAACATCAGGTTCCAAGAAGAAAACTATGTCATCGGCAAACTGAAGATGAGAGACTAAAACCTCCTCTGAACCAACAATTAGCCCCTTAACCAACCCATTATTTACAGCTCTAGACACTAAACGGCTAAGCACATCAACCACAATGGTAAAAAGACACGGAGATAAAGGATCTCCTTGTCTTACTCCCCTTTGACCCTTAAACCAATATTTAGGTCCCCCCGCTTAGAAAGTATATTGTCTTTTTTCCTTTTCCTTTTTTTTCAATAGGTAAGAGTTTTTTTTTTGGGGGATCTTTGACCATTATATCCCCATAGGCATTCTGTGAAACTAACCCTTGGGCACTATCACGACTGGGAGGTCCTCCCAACAATAGGTAAGAGTTTATTCGAAAAAGCAAAGCAGGTGTACATTAAAAATAAATGAACTAACTTAGTAAAGCTGTAACTACATCAGTTCTAAAGTTTTGCAAAATATTTTGGAAGAATAATTTTTAAACTGACATGATTCACATAATAAGACTAAAGAAAATTATGCAAAACTGTACCAGAATAACATCCATGAGTATTATAGGTGACTAGGGCAAACTCAACATTGGAAGCAGAAGGTTTCTGCAGAAGAGAGGGGAAAAAATAAAATTAATAGGTGAACCACAAGACCATCATTAGGCAAGAGAAAAACAATATCACATCTACTAGTATGATTTCAACAAACTCACATCTGACAACTCTAAACAATGAGCTAACAAAAACTTTTTCTTTTAGTAAATAATAATATTGATAAATCGGATTGGAACGTGCCATGGGGCCAAAGACATGCACACTAGCAGTATAAACAACTACATCATTAAGAGAGAAAATAAATTTGATAAGTGAAAATAAATGAAAATCCAATATATATATATATATATATGTTAACAAAGAATTGATAGGGCTTAACACAATTGTGTCATGCAGTGATTTATATATATATATATATAGAGGCTGCTAACTTCCTCCCACTTTTTTTTAGTTGGTGGAAGTAAGCAAGCTCCACCTTTTCCTTTTGACCAAAAAACTTGTTTATGATTTAATTTCAAAACAAAAAACAATAAAATCGGACTCTTTTCCCTAGTCTTTCTCTTTCTCTTTTTCAAACACCATCTACTGAAGGAGGCTTCCAGATTCCCATGACTGCTACTCATCTTAAAACAAAACAAACTTTAAAAGCATCATTCACTAAATCTATTAGCACAATGTTCTAAATATATACCACCATGCTCTAGATATAAAGTATTCTGTTGTCTTCAAATAACATAATCCTGGGTCAAGTCTAAAATTGTCTCTATTTGGAGGAGGACGTAAAGAGCTCTCTTCCTTAATGAAATGCTTCGCCAATTCAGCCATCAACACCAAAAAGAATCTCTGATAAGAAGTAATGATCATACATGAACAAGAAAATTGCAGCAAAGATCGCAAAAATCAAGCACTTTGGTGTGGGAACTCAAGATGGGTTAGTCGTTTATGTTGAAGCTGTAGAAGTGACCGAACCGGGCAGGGCCAAGAACGTTGAAGCCAGTCACCATGGTTTGATTAGATGGACTTGAGATTTTGTTAATGATGTTTTTAAAGTTTGTTTTGTTTTCAAGATGGGTAGCAGCCATGGGAATTGGTAAGCCTCCTTCTGCACAGAGAGAGAGAGAGAGAGACTAGGGAAGAGAGTCAGATTTTATTGTATTTTGCTTTCAAATTAAATTATATTACTAAAATACCCTTAAATAAAATTTGTTTGAAAAAGAATGAAATAGGTTTTTTAGTCAAAAGGAAAAGGTGGAGCTTGCAGCTTGCTAACCTCCATCAACTGAAAAAAAGAGTGGGGAGGAAGTTAGCAGCCCCCTACATATATAGGGCGTAAAGCTTAGAAAATCTATTAAAGACAAAGCAGAACCAAAAGCAGGATGCATGCAAGTCTAAGAATATGAGTTATGTGAAAGTAGGGGTAGCACCTATTGAGAAAAAGATGATAAATCTCGCCTTAAGCGGTTTGGTCATGTGAAAGAGAAGACCATTAGAAACCATAGTAAGAACAGTAATTCAGATGGAGGATAGCTCAAGAGTTAAGAGGTAATGAGAGACCAAGAAAAACCATAGGTGAAACCATTAAAAAAGACTTAGATCTAAATAGCCTTTCCATGTAACCGACCCCACTTAGTAGGAAAAGGCTTTTGTTGTTGTTGTATTGGTAGTAATCTAGTTGCTCCTATGAAGCCAAAACCCCCACATAAGACATACTGGAAGAATCATCCACAAACATAACTTGCTTCCCCACAAAACATTCACCACAAACTAAAGCACAGCCCTACATAACAAAATACCAAACACCATAACCCAAGAGGCAGACAATATAACAAGAGACAATCTACCCTCTCCCTGACCCATTTCACATATGATGATACCAGGAAAAAAAAAGCAATTTGATGTTTTCTAGCATCTTCTGTTTCAAGCATACATACAAAAACATCTGTCTGAACCCACAATGAACAAAAAAATGGATCTTTTCCTAATCAACATAATAAAAGCAAAAATTTCAAATTTGACTCTCCAAATACTTTTCCAAGGTAAACCTGGTCTTCATGAATCATCCAAATGCCTATGGAACCTAAAATCACCAAACTATCCATTCTTATTCAGTCATATAAAATCCCTCTAATCATGAATAGTAAAGCAAAAAGGACATTATTTACCAACCTCTATCTACCTAATGTTCATCCAGAGTAGTAAATTATTACTCCTATCACCCACCTTAAATGTAACATAATTCAGGAAAAATCTCAACCCATTTTTTTTATAAAAGAAGAAATTCATTAAGATGAAGAGAAAAAATTACGAAGAGAAGGGAGGATAAGGAATCCTCCATAACAAAAGAACAAAACAAAAAACAAAGCAAAACAAAAAAAAAACTAAAAAAGAGAAAATCAATGGAGTTTCCATCAACATATCAACCAGTCAGGCCAAAATAAATTGACATCTATAACCATAGTCAAGAGAATGCCTCAAGTACAAAGTAGTAGACCCCTTTCCTCCAGTTAAACCTTCATTGACAGCCCCAAACATTCTTCACAAAGAATGCCACATCACAGAAAAACTCTAACTTCAACAGTGCCACATTAGAATCTTGCAAGTCTTAAAAACCTACTCAATACGGTAAAGCAGTGAGCATATCTCCACACTATATAAGTAATTGACTCAAAGTAAGCCAACAAAGACTTCAATGTAGAGTAAATTTAGGAATTTGAACAAAATTCTCAAACAAGACCAAGTCAAGCACATCTCATACGCATGACTGACCAATAATATTTCAGGTCCACGGTTACTGAGTCTAGGAAATTTTTGCATTAAGAAAATATAAACACAATAGCTATATCAAGAAGGATTTTTTCAACAATGCATTTGGAGGAATTATATGTATAATAGTATTTAGACACAACAAGAGAAACTTTAGGCTTGAAGTATAGCTATTTCCGATTTTCTGTCAGCAGGCCATTGGGAAAGACAACACTTTCCTCTAAAGTCCATGAAAATAACTAACACATATTCACCAGATATGATATAAGACAACTAAATCAGGAGTGTGCAGTGACACATTAGATACTAATATTTTCTTTCATTTTTGCCTAAGATTGTGAAATTTTCATCAAAGAAAAATGTATACCTGCCCAGTTGAGTCATTTCCACCAAAACACCTGTAAGAATACCACAATAGGTTAAAACATGTGCATTTAGTCATGGATGAATATATATTATATATAACCTTCAAAATAACTTGAAAAGTTTGATAACAGGACAAAACTGAAACTTACGTAATATACAAAAATGGAAACTTTGAATATTTAGGCATAAAGGCCAATGCATGGCTTCTATTAAATTCCAAGTGATCTTAAGCTGGTGAGGAACAAGATTAGCTATGTTAAGTTGAGACTTCTGTTGAATCCCAATTCCCAAAATATTAAGTTGATAAGTACAGGACTAATAAATGTGTTGTCTTTGGTTCTCGATCAGACACAGTCACCCATTTACTTTTGCATTGCCCAGCAGCCAATTTCATTCAGAAAAAGGTTATTTGGAATTTTTCATGAATTCGGCGTCCTCTGAATTAGAGCAGTTTCTTTTGGGCTTCAGCAGAAGTAAAAGGGGAAGGCTATGCCCACATGTTACCTATTGGCGTATTCAACTGGAAAGGAATGCTTGGACATTTAAGGATTCTACCCTATATTTAGATTTGTTGTGGGATAGGATTGTTTCAAGACCTCCCTTCAGTGTTCTGCCTATGGCCCTCTAAGAGACAGGATTGGAGAGCCTTACTGTATTGATGATTTTTTTTCTATGGAAAAAGAAATTTTATTAGAGAAATAGGAAGAAAAATACAACTCAGGTGAGGATGAGAAATCCTCCAAAAGAAAAACCAAAAAAAAAAAAAAACCAAAAAACCTAGATAAAACAAAACAAGTAAAACTTAAGAATGTATCAAGGCTGACCAATCTGATGTAGGGGAAGAAGTCTAGATAGGATTCTACCGAGGAGTAGAGAAGGACTGAGAGAAGAAAGAGCGAAACACAGCCAATGGGCTGGTTCTTCTGGTATAACAAACAAGGAAAGAAGAAAAACTCTTCTTGAGACTTCTTGATTTAATATTCAAATGAAAGAATCTTCCATACAAAGGTTGAGGTCTTGCTTTTATAGTACAAGCTAAGACCTTTTAGACTTCATGTCTTTCTAGCCTAGGAACTCCAAATTACAATTATTGAACTACAACTTCCTAAGCACAACTTACTAGAGTGCAACTTACTAGAAACAACTCCCAAGATGTAGTCCATGACACTTAATACTAACCCAAGCCTATTAGGAGCCCTTGGGCCATGCAAATAAGACACTTAAACACTTAATTAACATAAATAGGACCCAAAATACTACCCATAAACAAAAGCCACGAAAATTAATTAAAATATCTTGAAATTAAAAGATAACCCCACTTTTATTTATTTTCTTTTCTACTGCTCCTGCATCAATTCCCTCAGGGTGAAGAGAAACTCAAGCTCCGACAAGAATCCAAAATCCAAGTGTTTTCAGTTGCAGACTTCCCTAACCATTTGATAAGGAATCTGCAATATTGATTTCCCCTTCATGAATGTACTTCCTTCATGTCAAAGAACTTCCTCAATCACTTCTCTAAGTTTTTCCAGAATCTGTTTAGTCCATTCCTTATTTATTGACAGCCCCATGTCATTATCAAAGCCATGAAATTCAGATAAATCAGCAACATTAAAGATTGGACTGACTTGAAGATCATCTGAGAATCCGAACAACATAACCAGCCACTCAAACAAAGAATCTGTTCTACGAAAACCAGTTTCACATTCTCCTCTTGATCTCATTTCATAGCAAAACACAAATTCTGAGAAGAAAATGTCACCAAGTTGTGCATCAATTAAATCAGCAAGTTTAGGTACTAAAATCCTCTTCATGCCAACAAAATGTAGAGCATCATTTAGGGACAACAAGATGGATGGAATGATAGAATGACATGCAGTGTTCCTTTTTAATTCTTCTTCAAAGAATAGATCATAAGATTCCACTTCCATTTCATAGCTTAGTGAGACAACAAAATCAAATACAACCAGGTAAGAATCCTCCAAGATATCTCCTGGATAGATATCAAAGACAGGAGAACTCCAATCTATGCTTGAATCAACAAGGAGGAGGTCTTGTATTTGCCTCTTCTTATCAACAACGTCTAGATCAAGGGTTTTGCTACTATAAATCTCCTTTACAAAATCAAAATTCAAAATAAGAGCTCTTGCCAACCGTTCCTCAAGTCCATCGCGTCTGGCCGGATCACGATTTGCGGGATCATGGAAAGGGTTGACGTGCTCCTCATCTTCCTCAGATTCTGCATTTGGGACTTCATGATTACCCACCAGTATCTCATTTCGAACTTCAGGCAGCTATCTATGCAGAATCTGCACCTCTTGTGCGAGTTGCCCAATCATTCTTCGGATCTCAGCCAACTCTTGTGCTTGGGTAAGCCTAGGGACTCTTCCTCTATGTGCTGCCATGACTAGGACAGAATTTGGGACAGATCGAATTTGAGCTCTAGTACCAAATTGATGCAAGGGAAGAAGTCTAGATAGGATTCTACCAAGGAGTAGAGAAGGACTAAGAGAAGAAAGAGTGAAACACAACCAATGGGCTGGTTCTTCTAGTATAACAAACCAGGAAAGAAGAAAAACTTTTCTTGATAATTCTTGATTTAATATTCAAATGAAAGAATTTGCCGTACAAAGGTTGAGGTCTTGCTTTTATAGTACAAGCTAAGACCTTTTAGACTGCATGACCTTCTAGACTGCATGACCTTCTAGCTTAGGAACTCCAAACTACACTTCCTAGGCACAACTTACTAGAGTGCAACTTACGAGAAACAACTCCCAAGATGCAGTCCATGACACTTACTACTAACCCAAGCCTATTAGGAGTTCTTGGGCTTTATAAATAAGACACTTAAAACACTTAATTAACATAAATATGACCCAAAATACTACTCATAAACAAAAGCCACGAAAATTAACTAAAATATCTTGAAATTAAAAGATAACCCCACTTTTATTTATTTTCTTTTCTACTGTTCCTGCATCACTTCTTTTTAGTTTGTTTGTTTTCTGCACCTCTGTTTAGCAGGATATCTTTTCCTCGATCTCTTTTTTAATATTTTCTTCTATCTAATAAAGTTTCAATTTCTATCAATAAAAGTAAAGTATGCTATTATCTGGTGCCTATGGTTCAATAGGACTGCAAAAAGTTTCAAGGATAAGTTTTTGTTGCTACCTATTCTGTGCGATAAGGTGGCCTTCTTACCTTCTTTGTGGAGCTCCACTAAGGGCAATTTTAGGCAAGACAAGATTGGCAAGTTTTGCTTACTTGATGTTCTTTTCATGTTTAGCCTAGTTTTGGTATTATGTGGTTCCCTACTTATGGCTTTTTCTTGAATATGTCTTTCTACTTGCTTACTTAATAATACTAATACTTTTTTGCATCTGTAAATCTTATAATCTCTTGTTTGTCCCATGTAAAAATAAATTTTTAACAATATGCTTGACAAGGTTTTGCTTTACATTATGATTAGGAACCAATAGTTGCTATCGCTTTTCTTCTATTTATTCCTTTGAACATGGCAAACTTATAGTGATTGCCAATGAGGGTTCGCTCAACTGGTAGGAATGTAGGATCGAACAGCGTCAACAAAAAGGTATTGGGTTCGATTTCTGCTAGTGATCCTTCATTGGTAAGTCATTTGTAAGAACCACCATAAGCCATCACTCAGGCTTTTGACATGCCCTAGCCTTGGAATGGGACAACCTCCCTTCCCCCTAAACTTTTTAATATTGCACTATATTCCAATGCAAGAAGAAGCAACATGCAAACCCACTCCCCCTCCTTTCCCCCAAAATTGACAATATTGCAATCATAGCAACTTGAATAAAAAGCAGTTAAGAAAAATGAAACTTCCTCAAGGAACCTGCAAAAGATTATCAGCTTGCACGAATGGATCTCTCACGTTTATATAACCCAGAGAAAGACATCAGCAAAAGGCCTTCTCACAGTGATAAGCCTAAAAAACGGGTCAGAACTTTATAGCCAAAAGGGCTGACATTTGTGCACCAAGGCTTGAATCTAGTAGTAAAAGTAAATGTCTACAAATAACAGTTTCTCTCCAATAAATTCATTACCAAAAAACATAAAAAACAACAACAGCAACATGGTCGTAGCTACTAGTAAAATGTCAACAAGAAACAATTATAAGCTTTTTACTTACCAATAAGAAATAAACATTTAAAATTATTATTTCAAATAAAGAGTTAAGTCTCATCAAGTTCATCAACACCAACAGCTAGGGAGTAGGCAAGCACATCAAATGTGACAACGGTACCCCGCTACTGCAACTCTTTTTTTTTTTTTATAAAACCCACCATTGCCACTTGACCAAGCTGATCAAACCCCACCTACAGCAAGTGACAATACAACTCTATATCCACTTGACCACATCCATGACAAATAACAAGCCAAAAACGCAAAATCCATGCAAAGCTTCATCTTGGAGCAGTTTCAGAAAGTACCACCATCACGTGATAGTACCAAGGCCAAAGCCACTTGTTTCACCAAGCGAGAGATTCCAGTTCCAACTCCACAATTACAATCTACTGAACACATAAACCTACATATCTCTAACCAAACAATAACAGATGCAACAACACCTTCAAAATCCCCAACTCTCGAACACCAACAACAAAGCTCAAAAAACCCATCAACAACCCAAGAAGCAAAAATGAAAAGCAAAATATGGGGTTTCCCCAAAAGGAAGACCTTTTTTTTATTCATAATCAATAATAATCAGCCAAAATGAACTATAATTTGGGTACAGTACCAAAATCGAACCCTCAAACCCCAAAAAAACCCCATAAAAAAAATCAATCAAAATTAGGAATTTTGATTGAAGAAAAAGGGTTATAGAGAGATAAAAGAGAAGAGAAGGGGAACCTGATGATCTTATCGAGGTAATCCATGAGAAGGGTGTCCCAATAGGGGCCCATAGCAGCGGTGCTTTCGACGGCCACTATGAGCTGTTTCTCCGCCATGATTGAGGGAACAAACGCGAGAGAGAGAGAGAGAGTTGAGTTTTTAGGTTTGGGTTGTTGATGGGAATGAAGTATTATATGAAGAAGGCGCATGAAGAGATGAGGTGTAGCTGTAGATGGGAAAGTGCTGTCAATGGAAAACGACAAGAGCTGGAAAATGAATTGATTTGGATGGTAATAAAATGGATTGACTTGAATGGATTACCATCGTAAGAAAATAAGTGCATGGATAAGCTTTTTTTTATTCCGCAAACTGTTTTTTGTTAACTTTTTGTTTGAAAATTTAATGCATTATAAAAAAAAATTAAGTTAATTTTTATAATATTAAAAAAATTAAAATTTATAATTTTAATTTATAGATTATTTTTTATAATTTGAGATATAAATATTATTTTATCTTTAATTAACAAATTTTTTAATTATTTTATATTTATTTTAATAATTTAATGTATAAAAATAATTTTTTATATTATTTAAATGAATTAAATTAACTTAAAATTATTTTTTAATTAATGTATCTAAATATAAAAAATATATATTATAATTAATTATAAAAAATTATATAATAATTAATTATTAAAATAAATAAATTTTTACTATTTTCTTAAATACACACTAAATAGAAATTGAATCATCATCATTTCCGTGCTTTGAATTTGGGAAGGAAAAAGGGTAGTATGGAACTGGTGTGCTTAGTGATGAATGACTCGTTTTTGTCTCTTTTTTCTTTTTTTCTTTTGCGCCCATTTTTGGTATGATGATAGATGGTGGTGGGACGAGAACTAAAAGAAAAAATCTTTATAAAAAGGTATATACATTATTGATATTTTTTATAAGAATATTAAATTTAATGAGAAAAAATAATTAAAAAATTGAATATGATAAATAATATTAAGATAAATATAAAAATATATATATACAGTATTAATGATTAGAATATCGAATTGAGAATAAAAATTTTTTGTGTATAATTTTTATATATATATTATATTTATATTATATTAATATGAAAAAATGATATTAAATTAATTTATATATAATTATAATATTTTTATGAGATATAAAATAAGTTTATAAATAAATTTAAAAAATTAATCGTATAAAAATTAATCGAATAATAAACTACACATAATAAACTACAAAACGGTTGTTTTTTGGGTTTTTGGCTGGTCTTCTGTTCTGTGGGCTATTTATCTGATTTGATTTGGCAAAAAATTAACAAAAGTCGTTTGTTAAGTCATGCTTGGTGGCTGCTTATGACTGGTGTTGATAAATTTGTTAGTTTTGTACCAAAACAATGCAACTAGTCTTTTTTAAAAGCTAAGAGCAGTAAAAAATAAGTATAAAAATAAAAACAGTTCAAAAAAGAGTAAAAAGATTGGAGAAAAATAAAGTTGTTCTCTTTGATCAAAAGGAGGAAAAAATAAAAAGGAGAAACCTCTACTAATCTTCAAGGAAAAACACAAAATTAAAAAAGAAAAGAAAAAGAATGTAGCATGGATCTATTTTGGATCATTGAAGATATTTCTTAATTTTTTTAATAATAATTAAAATAATTGATGCTTGACAATCCCTATTAGTAGTGATCTTTAATCACATTATAAATCATCGTTAAGATTAATAATTTATTCTAACTTTATAATGAGGAGAATTTTCCTTTATCTTAAACTTTTTATTATATAAAAAAATTAAAGCTATTTAAGAGTATTGTGAATTTATGTTAATGGTGAGTGTGTTATACATTAAAAAATCAGAAGGCTTTTTATACCAAAAATAAATATTGGTACCACAATTTTTTGATGCATTTTATTCAAAGAAGTTACCATCCATTAATCATATAATATAATAATATATAAAAGTAAATTACATAATTTAGAATTCTACTATGTATTAATTCATGTTGTCATTATATGTCTTCAAATCCTATCATGTGACATCTACACTCTTTATATTGTCATGCGTTATCTATTATTTGTATTAGTAAAAAAATTATTGACATGACTACATATTTAATTGACATAATTAATTATTGTAATAAATTCATCAAAAATTGTATATTTATTTATTAATATCTTATTTATAAAAATTAATTAAGTTATATTATTTATGGAAAAAATCAAAGCTGATTTACTTCAAATTATAGCACCTAAGTTAAAATTCTCTTACAATACAATTTGAAATTTATATTGGTGGTTTGATTAGAAACAGGTTAGGCAAGTGGGTTCTAGGTTTCGATGGATTTGTGGGTCTTTCAAAGATCTTCTATGCCGAATTGCTTGGTATTTTGCATGGTATTCAACTAGCAAAGTCCCTTGGTATTTCTGCATTGGAGAATACTAGGAACACACTCTCTAACACACTCTTTTCTATTAAATTACGTTACACACCAAAGCACACACTTAACTTCAATTAACATGTAATTATCTTGATTACCGTGTAATCAACTCAATTAATGTGTAATCAAGTTTGAGTATATGCTTTAGTGGATGATGTGGCCCAATAACAAAGAGTGTATTGAAAAGAATGTGTTAGAGAGTATATCCTTAGTATTTCTCTTCTGCATTAGTTTGAGTCCGATTTCAATGAGGCTGGTTATGCTAGATTCTTCCATTTCTAAGTTCCACAAATACAGCGCAATATATGTTTGATATCCAACATCTTATCAAGCTTCAAGGTTAGGAAGTAGTTGTCACCCATGTCTTCGTGAAGGCAACAATTGTGTTCATGCTCTTGCTAAAAGAAGAAGAGTTGAACGTGTGGATTTTAAGCATTGGCCTACTCCTCCCGATGACCTTCATCCTCTTCTCTTATCGTATGTTGTAGGAGTTTTCTTCAATAAGATTTAGTTCTTCTTTTTTTTTTTTTTTGTCTAATGTACAAAAAAAATATTTTGAAAATTTGACATTGCATGGTACAAAATTTTATATGAAAGTATAATATATCAAATCTTTTTTATTCGTAGTCTTTTCAAATTAAATTGTTTTTGGTAAATCAAATAATAATAATTTGATTTTAATTTATAAAAACATACTTTTCCCTTAAAAGTTCATGTATCTTTTTTGTCTCACTCAAACATATTTCAAGTGCATTTTTATAATAATAATAATAATAATAATAATAATAATAATAATAATAATAATAATAATAATGTTTTTCAGAAAAAATTTCAAGGCTATAAGCTGATTGAAAAAATTAATAATGATATTTATTACCTGTAATTACTACTCTTTATCATTTTAAGATTAGAAAAACTAATAATAAATTTTTATTTTTATTTATACAATAACTTATTTATAGTTCAAATTTTAAATATAAACATATTACAAAGAAATATATACAATTTTAAAATTTTAGTCAATTCTCAATTTCAATGATACAAGAAAGTCAAGAAAACTTAAATGAAAAATTCTTAAAAAAAAAAAAAGGAGATTTGACATTAATTTAGTAGAGTACAATATATAGACAAAAAAGAAGGATTGAGAATCAATTTAAAAGAATTTGATATCTTATAAAAACTCATGCATTAACGTCATGAGAAAGGGAAGACATGTTACACAAATACAAGTACGAGTATCAATATGATATAATACGATATGTAAATATGATTATTTTTCAAAAAATTAAGATACAAGTATAGCGATATATATTAAATAAAATATAATTATATAAAGAAGATATTAAGTTTTTTATAATATATTGAATATTTTACAATTATCCTTAATGTCACCAATCACAATTAATAAAATATAATTGTTACAATAAATACAAAATATTTCCATTTATAATTAAAATTTAACAAAAATACAATAAAAATATAAATGTAACTTAAATAAGTTCTTAATAAGTTACTAATATTCTAATAAATGATAAACTTAAAGACAGAGTCAATGAAATAAGTATATACTCTATCAACAAAAGTCAATGAAAGATAAACATAAGTATACAATTTTTGCATTCAAAAAGGAAAATAAGACAATGAAATAACTATTATAAGAATTGTTTAAAAGTTATTTCTTTAAGTGAATGGATGCAGCTGAATCCACTTTTTAACGTTGAAAAAAAAGGTCACTTTCAATTTATAAGAAAGCACGTATTCTCCCCCTCTCTCTCTCGTGAGTCCTGAACCCACACGCTATCCCCCTCCCTCACCGCATTCCTTGCTCCATGTTCATCCCCTGTGACTGAAATTCATCTTCCTCAAGCTTTACTTTTGCTTGCTCTTTCAACGCCTTGTGTTGTAGCTTTCCTCTCTAGTAAGCCTTGCTACTTTCATATGATATTCATCTTTCTTTCTCATGATTTGTTTTATTTTATATCTGATAAAGTCGTTTATGTGGATCATCGTATCCAACAAAAAAATTACTCAAAATATGGCAAAAATATGGAGGCAGCCATATTTTTCACATATACATATCAGATATGAATATAATACGTATATGGCTCCTATTTTCACGTATTTGTGCATCATAAGAAGACACATAACATTAATAGAGTCATAATAGAAAAAGTACTCTAACAAAGTAATATGAAAATAGAGAGGGGAAGGTTTGAGAAAAGAAAAAAACAAGACTCGCACATAGGGAATAGAAAATATATATTCAATAAGTATTTTTATAAAGATAGATACTAGAGAAAGATAAAGTACAAGACTCTCTTGAAGAAACTTACATTCTTTTTTTCTTTTAAGTTCTTACATTTAGATAAATTCACTAAAGCTTCTTTAAAAGTTTGATATTTTCTTTGATGCCTAATATATTGCTAAAATTGTATTCATATAATTGAATATATATTGGTGTTTTGATGCCATGTTAGAAACTTCCATATACATGCAAACTTTTGTTTTGACATATCACATAAAATGAACTCATATTTCTAATGTGTTATTTTGTTCAAAATTCAAATCTTTATTAAAATCTACATGGAATACTGTGAAAGCTCTAAGTCTTGTAATTAACATAATGATATTGAGATTCATATTTATGGCTATTTGTTTAACATTTATGCTTACAAAGTTGTTGAATATACTTAGTAGGGGTTGACCATTACTATTGCACTGGATGGAACTGCATATGTCAAAGAATGGCAATAGATTTTATGTTTTTCTCTTTAGTTTAGCTTTTTAGTTATCATTTGGGCATCAAGATCAATGTCTCCCCTCTTGTCCTTTGTATATGAGTTATTAGTCTTAAGAGTGGAATAGGCTTGTGTACGTTATATATAACCAATATAATCTTATATTGTGTTTGTGCAATTATATGGTACCAATTTACATGATGATATCCTACTTTCTTCCTTTGCAATTAACGGGGATGATCCAACTAGATTTTCTATTTTTCTAACAAAATACAATGTCAACTGATAACATATTTAAATTAGTAATATTTTAATTTTAATTTCATGTTCAAACAATTTTTTTAAAAAGAAATGTTTCGTTTATTTTTATTCCTTTTTTTATAGAGCTTGCCTACAAAATTTACATTAAAAAAAAAAGAATTGAAGCAAAGTGATAGTTATTGGATCTTTAAGAATTTGATGGAAAAAGGTTGGACAGGTAGATTATATACATGATCAAATACTTATAAAAAGTTTCTTTTGCTTTTCTACTCATTGATCTATTAATAGGTGGGGAAGATTCCTCATGTCTCCAATCGTATAAAGGGTGTTAACCTTGATATGGACAAATTCTATTAGATGATTGAGTGATTGCAATGTATTCCATAAAATGCATGCATGAGAGAGTTTAAAAAACTAAGCAATAAAGACCTTGACTTGTGACACAGGAAAATATTTCAAAAGGAAAACAAAGATTATGTTGTAACAAGATATCTACAATGTAAGAAGTTTAAGGAGATACACACCTTATATTTCAATTTTCAAGGATTAATAGTCAAACAATGACAGAGCTTTTCACATAATTACTAATGTATATTACTTCAATTGTGGAGAGGAACAAAGTTGGAAATGTTTAAAAGCTCATGAGGAAACACAAGTACATAGAAGGAAAATTCATACTAAATAGATTCAAAATTGTCTAAGTGAATGATATGTAATCAGAGTTTAGATTCAAGTCATTTTATCCTCAATTGTTCATAGGAGAGTGTTACAGGTATTAGGATAATTATGAATTTCTTGCAAAAATTGCTTAATTAGAAATAATTTAAAAAAAAGAATTATCATATCATTAAAGTATTCTATGGTAAACCCACAAAGGGTGAGTCAAGGTGGTAAGCAACATTAACCTCCTAGGATGAGGGTACAAGTTCAAATCCTATGGAAGCAATTCTCTTGTGGAGAGACCGCATAACCCTTATGCTCCCGTAGTCGAATGAGGATTAGTCTCATGAGCAGTTTAAATGAACCAAACCTATAGGTATACCTCGTAGTCTCACAAAAAAAAAATCTATGGAAAGTGAAGTTAGTGATACACTACTATCTTTAAATGAAAAACTATTTATATATTCTTTTTCCAAAGTAAAAGTCACACTTTTTATTGGTGTATTAATATTTTTATATTTTATATATGTTTAACTAATTTTATAATTATAATTAATCTTAATAAACACTTATTATTTGTATTAAAAGTATTTATCAATCTTCTTTTAATGTACATATTATTAAAACACTTATTTAAAATTAATTAGATAATTTTAATTATTCATAAAAAATTTACTACTTTTATTATCTCATGAATCATATGAATACAAATTTTAATTTTCAATAAAGGAATTTTTCTTAAGGGCAAAAGCGTATGGTATTTCGAACAATCTCTATGTTTGGTTTATATGGATTGAAAATAAAAGGATGCATCACCCTCTTAAATTTCCAATCCAGCTGCCTATGGAAGGATAAAGGTCATTGAATAAAATATTTATTTTTCTTGCAAATCATTTTTTATCCCTCATTTTTTCTTTTATATATACAAGGAGCATATTTGGTGAAAAAAATATTTATCATAAAATATGAGAGAAGTAAATATTAATCATTAAATCTTATATGAATGGTTAAAATTATAATATAAATACATGTGATTTTTTTAAGTAACACATAACTTTTAAATAAATTTTAATTTTGACCATTCATGTATAGCTGTGTAGTTAAGATTTACTCTTCTCACATTCTCACAATAAAAATTTCTCTCGTTATATATATATGGTAAGTTATGTTTGGACTAATTTTTATGTTTACTGAAGTTAAATATTTTCCTAATAATTATAAGAGCGTATCCCTACATTAATTAAGTACATTTTAAAAAAACTCATATAATATATAAAGAAAAAATATATACTTTCATATTTTGATATGTGTCGTTCTTCGATACGTGAAATAATATATTAAAAAATCTAATATTTGGTAAATACATTATTCTAATAACTATCATGTGACATCTTATATTGTGATTTAAAAGGAAGGTATACATGTATTATTATTTCTAAATTAAATTTAATACCTAACATACAAATATAAAAATTTATAATCACATATTAATTACCTTGATATATATACCTTTGCATATTAATTCAAATTCATATTCTAAAAAATTTCACATATCTATAGTTGACTATGTTATTAATTGTTTTCATTAGTGATTGATCTAAAAATTCTAAAATTTTTGTAATTGCTTGATAACATTTCTGCTATATATGTACTATTACCCTAAATTAATTAATTATATTTCTAAATTACTAAATTTATTCTATATTATTTAGAAAACTTCAATATAACATCATAAGGAGTGATAATTTTGCATAAAAATATAGTAAATTCATTAAATATAATTTATTATGAGAAAAATAAGAATTATTAAATATTTTTAAAACATTTTTGTTCATTAATTTAATATATAATATTTAAATATTTTATATTTATATTTCCTAGCATTGAAAATTTTAAATGAAAATATATTAATATTCACATATATGAAATAAAGACTTTACAATAAGACATGATAAAATCAATTAAAAAGATCATATAATATTTACATATATGAAATAAAAACTTTACAAGAAAACATGATAAAATTAATTAAAAAGATCATATTTATAATAAAGTTTGTTTAGTAATATCGTTTAAATATAATTAAAAACTCATATCATATAACACCGAGATTTTATTGATGTTTTGATTAAAATTATTTATAGAAGTTGAAATAATTTTTGTAGACAAATAATAGAAGAAATTAACCTCAATGAGAGAATTGATGAAACATATGTAATGGACAAATTATAGTTTTGTGTCATATTAAAATAAATTAAATTTGTAAAAGAGAATAAGATTAAAGAACCTACAAAGTTATATGTCAATTGATTAATTTGACTAATATATTATTTTATTTAATTTACTTAAATTGTGCAAACTAAATGTATAAGTTAAAAAAGTTAAGATATTTGAATGCGTTAAGTATCATTTGATTATATTGTTATTGACCATTTTAATTTTTAGTAAGTTTTCTTTTTATATGTCATTGTAATATCTACTTATCTAAGATTATTTTGTTAGTATAATTTGACATTAGGGGCTAACTTGGTATACTCTTAATAATAAGTTAATAAAATATCTAAATAAATAAGCACATAAAAATTAATATAAACTAATTATTTATTAGAAAGTCATATATAAAAAATATTTATTGAGATGGACTACATAATCTGGTTATCATAAAATGAGAAGAGCCAGTTAATGAAAACAAAAAAATAATTTTGAGTAAGTCTCATTGTATACTCTACTAATTATAATTTAATCAAATTTATTTAAATCATCCGAGATGTTATATATCTAGACTAATTATATTTTTTCTTATTTATTTTAATATTTTTTAATTTATCCCGTGCATTGCACGGATACAAAATACTAGTTAAACTTAATCTAAAGTTCAAAGCTAAATAATCAAAACAAGCACTATTTTATTATTTTGACACCAATCAAATAAACAAATGACACATTCTTAGAGAGAATATCAAAATTCAAATCTATATAAGATAATTGTTGTGAAAATCTCCTAGTCATGACAATACCTGAATAATTAGTATCACAACAATGCTTGTGAATATACTCTAGTCAAAACCTAAAAATTGAATTTAAAAAAATGTAATCTCTTCAAAGTTTCTCATATTTTTCTTTCAAATCTATTGTATCTTAAACTTTTTTGTGTATTTCAGGATTTTATTTTTTATACAACTTAAATGAAATTATCTAATAATGAATAAATATAAATAAATAATAACGAACACCTTGAAACAGTAATTTTTTTTATTTAATTTAAGTTTTTAAAATGAAAGTTTTAAGGATTTTTTTTTGGTACATTGGAGGGGCTAGGGGCCCTAACAAGCAACTACTTACCTAAACCCTAAATTTTAAGATTTTGAATATTTGCATAATAACTACAGACTAAAATTTTGAATATATGCATAATAACACACACACACATATACTACCAAGACACTTCAAAACTCAAGAAAGGAGAGAAATTGAGTTTTTCAAAAAATATTTGCAAACAAGCATTTTTTTTATTTTTGTTGAAGCTATTTTCTTATGTGGTGAATGAATTAATTTATGATAACAAAAAGATCTCACACAATTTTAAAGAAAGTGAATGAATAGAAAGATGAAACAACAAGTATGCAAATTCAATAAACAAGCTTGAAGATAAAGAGATAATGGTAGAAAAGAGTGCAAATAAGATTTATATTGGTTCAATCATTATTGTGATCTACGTCTAATCCATAGGATCATCCACCCAAGAGTTTTCACTATTCTTCAAGTTTTAATAAGTGTTTGAAAAACTCTTACAAGTTTTGAGTCCTTCTTATACTTCAAGGATCATCAACCTCTATGTGTAAAAACCTATTTGTTTCCTAAATGGATCATTCACCCTTACAAGTGTTTACAATAAAAATTAAAAGAAATAAACTCTCTTAATGAGTAGATTATACAAATTGAAGCATTATGAAGCTTTCAAAGATATCTAAAAGGGTTTAAAATAGAGCAAAATTATTGAAAGGATTAAATATCGAATTTAATGTTTGAGAATAAGTTGTTAGAAGTTCAATAGTTACCATTGAGTGTTGCAGGACTTGTATTTATAGCTCATCAATGAAATAGAGCTATTAAAAAAAGTTAGTAACGCATTTAATGCATTATAAGCTATTTCTAATTTCAAAGGAGTAGTAATCGATTACAAGCTTATGATAATCGATTAACATGCTTTAAAAAGCGAGTTTTAGGTGTTTGAAATTCTTGGTAATCGATTACAAAGCTTCAAAAATAGGTTTTTAGGCTCTTGTTAATCAATTACCAAGTAAGGTAATCCATGCTTCTGTTTTGATAAAAACGAGTCTTAGGAAGCCTGTAATCGATTACAAGCTTGTGGCAATCGATTACGAGCTTTTTGATATGCTCGTAATAGAATATGAAACACCGTAATGGATTACCAATTGTCAGTAATGAATTACCAATTATCGATAATGGATTACAGGGCTCTTGTAATGGATTACAACCATTCTAAAACTAACTTTTGAGTTCAAACAAGCTTTGTAAAGATTACTAACAACTAAAACTTGGATTTTTTAAGGATTCAAATAAGATTTTCATAATTCAAATTTAAAATATGATTTTGTGTAAAACAACCCAGATTTTTTCAAACCAACAACCACCAACTAAAAGACTTCACGATTGACTTTTCAAAAATCATTTTAAACTTATTGAGATATCATAGATCACTTCTCACAAAAAGATCATAAGTCTTATAAGTGCATTTCTTTAGAACTTTTTTTGGACTTTGTCTTTATCATGACTTTGTTATGATTGAAACATTCATGATATAAGCTTCACATTTTTTACTTAAAACAAAAAAAGGGTGATTGCAGACGAAGGTGCCATTGCCAATTAACTCAACTAATAAAGTCATTTGCATGTGAATGTAAGGATTTGAGATTAAATTTCACTTTCACCCTTCCTTCTCTTCAGAGTGTGTGTGTAAAAAAATCACTTACCCCTTGAAATTTCAAGAGTTTCTCGGATCAACTATCTTTGACAAAAAAGAAAAGGGTAATTTCAGTTACCTCTTGAAGTTAACACTTTTTATACCTCCCCTATATTATATATGTACATTTTTTACATCATTTTTCCTTGTAATAAACACAGTAGAAAAGGAAAAAAAAGGTTAAATTAACTACACACACTATCTATAGCATTATTTAAATAAAAAAATTCATGGTAGATAGACATCAAACACCAAAATAAAAAATCTTCAAATTATATATCAATATAGATAACAATGACACCATAATTTATATCCATATCAATATTTATACCTTGTAATGTCTATTAGGGGTGTCAAATGAATGGATTGGTTTAATTTTGGATCGGATTGTAATGGATGGATTTAAAATAAATCATTAATTCATTTAAGATCTATTACAAAATATTTAATATTATCAAATCCATCTATGACCCAATTTTATGGATGGATATTCAATCCATCCATTAATCCATTTTAATGGATTAGATGGATGGATATCCAAACTACTCATTTAAAAAAAATGTTTCTCTCTCTAAAAAAATTTATTCTCTCTCTAAAATATGTTTCTCTCTCTTAAAAAACATATAATATATTGGATATCCATTGGATTAGTTTTAATTGGATATCCATTAGATTACTAATACATGTTTTGGTTGGATTACTAACTATCTATACTTTGTAATGTCCATATTGTTTATTTTATTTTAGATAAGTTATGAAGTCTGTGTAACTATTTTAGATATATACTTAAATGTGTCTTTTTTTTTTAGAATTTTGGTCAAATTTATTCATAAGGACAATAATTGACTAGGTAAGTCAAATTACAAATAGCATCTAGGTCCTGTTCAATCCGCACATAATTTGGGTTGATGAGACGAGAGTCAAATTAGCTAGTCCGTTGGTCACTTTGTTCCCATTCATCTTTACATGAAAAGCAGAGAAACATCTAAAATATGTCAATAATGATATTTTTATCATAAATAAATTGTATATATATCTTTTTTTATATTTTTTAATATTATTTATTACATTTGTTTTTTTATATTATTTTTTTATTTAATTACATCCACTTATTTTAGGTGTAAAAAATGATGTTAAAGTAAAAATGATGTAAGAATATCATTTTTGAAAATATGTAAAAAAACAAAAGTTCGTCTTCAATGATAAGACCAAAATAATGATGAGGAAAAGTCTATCATGAACTAGCCAAAGGTTGTTCATGGATGTACTATGGTTATTTTGGTCACTAATTTATTATTAAAATTAAAAGATTAGATTTTTACATAATTTAATTAATAATATTTAGATTTGTATAAAAATTTAGTCAAATTTTTTATTTTATTTTATAAATAATTATACATATAAAAAATTTACAAATTTTAACTAATAATCTGTTTATACACCTAAATCTATATATAAATACTATCAAATTAAAAAAAAAGAAGATGATTAATTTATGGACCCAAATGTCACTACAAAAAATGTGCTATTTTGCAGCCTCTTTTTTTAATTTGCTGCAATTTTTAATGCCCACTAATTAAATTGTGACTGTTTTAAAAAAATGCTGTATTTACGTTTGCTGTAATATATTGTGATAGTTTTTTAACAACCCTCACAACAATGATTAATTTATGACAGTGTTAAATCCTCACAATTTACGGTAATTTTTTTTTAATTTATGGTAATTTTTAGCCTCCACAATTTAGTTGCCTGGTTCTATTTACCAAAAAATTACAGAACTTTAAAATTGCCACTATTTGATTGCTGTATACAACAGTTTTAACTTTCTTGAGGTTTAAAACAGTTGCAATTCATCTAATGATTTTTTTTTTAAAAGATAAAAAAAAATTTACTGCATATTTAATTTTTAATTCTAATAACATTTAGGATACACAATCAAAACAATTAATTTTATAAAATTACTAATATAAATGTGAATCAAATTGCATTGCAAATATTCATAGTAGCATAAACATCACAAATTTGAATTCATAATAAGCTAAATAAATCTATCCCTTATAACTTAAACTTACAACTTAAAATCCTTAATAACCTATTTTTAAGTACCAAATGCTCAACTGAGCTCAATACTGGTAGATCTGACAGGTTTGCAGAGTTTAAATCTGGAATTGGACCTTTTCCTTTCAGTGCTGTGAGGGAGAAAAGTGCTCATCAAATATTTGAGGGAAAGATGTTGGAGTTAGGGCACTGCCCCCTTCCTGAATAGCTGAGACAGGTAGAGTTCATGATGCAGTGCATTCTTCTTGGCCCTCTTGTGCGTAGAACATTCAGCTCGTAGGACACGGTGCTAACAAGATAGTTACATGCTGGAACTCTTGGGGAAACTTGCTTAGAGTGAAATATCCTACTAGAACGACTATTTGGTTGAATTGCAGCTTCATGTGGAGGTTGACTGTCGTATATAATGAACTTGGTACCCAAAAAACTAGACCTGCCAAAAGTTTTACATCAAGTTGCAGCAGAGATGAAAAGGGGCAAGGTGAAAAATTGAAAAGAAGGAAAGTAAAGTTTCTATCCACCAAAACTTACCTCAGTTTACCAACATATTTGTTGCTAGCCCGAGAAAAATTATCTGCAGCCAAAGATATGACAAAGTCTATGCCTGTTGCCCTTCTTATCTTTTTGGCAGATTAAAACCAAAACAAAATGTCAAATATCATTTCAAGAACTATTTCTATCAAACTTTACTAAGAGAGATGAACAGATCATGAAAGGACAAAAACAAAGCCAAAACTGGCTTTGGGAGTATCCAAAAGTTGCAGTGCAAATGATATTAAAATATAAAGAAAGTAAGAAACCCACAAATTTACATCAGGTAACTTTCAGTTCAACATTCATAGTCATTAATCCCAAGTTTTGTAGAGTAATAATTTAAAGATGAGAAATTTGGCATCCCTTATCTTAAAAAAGGAATGGAATGTATTGGCAATGAAAGTAACTTACATGGCACCAGACCAAAGTACAATAGATATGTAGAACTTTCTCTATTCCTCCTGATAAAGCACTGTACTGTATAGGAGACTCACGAGGACCCGGCTATTCAAACACATAAAGGAGAGAGAAACTTGGCAAACCTGTCAGATCTACCAGTATTGAGCTCAGTTGAGCATTTGGTACTTAATAACCATTGATAAAATAACACGAACAATGTTATCAAAATTTTTAAAAATCCATTGAGGAAGTGATTTGCATTATTTAACTTTTATTTGAATTTGGTTTGACAACTATGAAGACACTAAACTAAAAAACTACAGCAGTGGTTACAAAGATCAAACCAATTCCATGCACATAAAAGAATTCATTCCAATTCATGGCAAGGCATTATAGACCAGCATCACTCTCAAAGTATTAAGCAGCATAGATAATTCTACCTAAACACTCAACAACATATTCTTCAATCTCAAAACACTTGCATACCATAATAATATCACCTTTCATTCAACAACATACATACTAGTACCATGGCATCACAATAAGGAGTCTAAGAAGGATCATCATGCATCATTACACCTAGCTTCAATTCACTTCCTTCAACTAGGAGTTTTCTCAAACAGGTTGTAGAGCACACACTTATTCACATTTCATATGTCTCAGATTCCAAAAAAAAACATCAATCTCTATTACATTCCAACACAAGGTTATATCTTCAGTTCAAATTACATTCATGACAGAATTGATATGAAATAAAACTTTACCCACAAATTGCTTCTGAGATCAGAGCAAGAATTGTTGAAGGTGGTCCTGCTTTCTCTTTCCCAGGAGTCTGAGCTCCTTGATTAGAACTGAAATCCCTCTTTCTTTAACTTTTGCTTTCCAAAATCAGATTTTCAACCCTTTTTCTGCTCTAACGATCACCAATTTTTCTAAAAAATTGAGGCGAAAGTCTCCATCAAAATCTGGCTCTTCGAATCATAACAGATAAAAAATATGAAGCTAACAAGAACCACGAAGAAATCAGAAATCAGACAGTGATGAGAAAAGAAGCGCGGTGGGTTCCTCAGAAATCACGAAGAAATCAACAAGAAGAAGAGAGAGCTTACATCATGATGGGTTGTTCAGAAGGGTTCAAGTTGATGCAATTGGGACATAGCCTTGTCAACGCTCAAAACCTCGTATGGGTTCAACACGAAGAAATCAGAAATGGTGAGAAAGGATGTGAGATTTGAACCCAAAAAAAAGTGTTTCCACCATAGTAAAAACCAAGACCAAAAACTCACAACCCACAAACCCTTGCACAACCCAAACCCACCCTCGCACAACCCAGACACTCACAAAGATGAGAGAAGAGTGTTTCCAGACACTCACAAAGATCCTCGCACAAAATGTGGAAGGTACTCAGAAAATTACTCACCGCCGCCATGGAAGCGTTGCCGTCAAAGTTGAGGAGCGCCGCTACTATAAATGCGCCACTGTCGGAGGAGAGGCGCGCTGGCGTCAGATGAGAGGTGATGAGAGCGCTGTCAAATGGTGTTTCTGCTAAAAATTTGGGGAGGAAAAGGAAGAGAGAAAGAGGGAGAGCTAAGGCTATCTTTGGATTAATGTATTGAGTGGGATGGGGTGGAATGTAAATAAGTTCTATTGTTTAATTGTGTTAAAAAATAATGGAATAGGATGGAAGTGAGTGAGATGAATTCTATTCTATCTCATCATAAATTATTAATTTTTTTTTCTTAATTTGGGAATATATGGATGAAATTATTTTTAATTATAATTATAATTAAAATTTTATTACATTAATTTTATATTTTAAAATTAGTGTGTTTGAAATAAAGATAATTTAAAAAAATAAAATTATAATTTTTACAATTCTATTTATTTTCTAAATAATGGAATGATATCTTTACTCCATTTTATTCTAAAATATCTAAACAATGGAATGATATTTTTATCTTATTTATTCCATTCATCTCATTTTATCTCATCTCATTCCATTCCATTCCATCAATTACTAAATATCTAAACATACCCTAAAGAAAAAAAGTGAAAACAAAAATTATCAACTCACTTCATTTTTTATTCAACATCATTTTTCACATTTATTTTGAATAAACGCGTATGAGTAAGTGAGAAAAAATAATAAAAAAATAAGTATAATAAATAATATTAAAAAATAAAAAATATATATATACTATTTGTAATAAAAATATAATTATTAAAATAAAAAATAAAAAAATCAGTATTTTTTAATTAACAGGGTTAATAAGCTCCATTTATTGAAAGATAAAAAAATCCCCTGTAATTTGTATTAATTTGTGACGTTTGATATGTCCAGCAAACAAAACTCCCACAAATTTTATACTTTTTTTTAGTGCATTTTGGGTCTATAATAGAAGTTACTCCAGCTTGCAGGATACTCCAGCTTCATTGCATTTATGTTTTTTTTTGTTACTTTTCCATTTCCTACCTTACATATTTTAACTGTCTTGCATAATGAAGATTTATTTTTAAAATAGAAGATTAAGTTTATAATGTATAAAAGAAGATTAATTTTTGTTTTTATTAAAAGAAAATAAAATTTTCAAAAGACCATGTAAAATCTAATAATATTTTTTTCTTCAATTATCCTGTGCAAAGCACAAGGACAACGAATAGTTTTTAATGTATATATAATCTATCAATGAGTCATAATCATGTTCATGGAGTAATAAAGACTTAAGTTTTACTACAATATTTGTCATCTCAATAATGTGCTCATGCATAGTACAAGAACCATCAAATTTCATGATACTCAAGATACTTATCAGTATCTTAGCAAGAGATTTATCAGTAGTTTGTGAGTACTCTTTCACAAATTTCATCATTTCTTTAGTACTTTCATTTTTAAGAAGAGTTGACTTAATGTTGCTAGTTATACTCATCCGCACATACATCAGACTCAATTTATTTGATCTTTCCCAGTTTTTATAATGGACATTCTCTTCATCAGTGCTTAAAACAGTAATAGCATCTGATTTTTCTACTCAAAAAGCTAAATCCAAATCCATTACCTCAAGGTAAAATTGGATTTGCTCATTCCATTCAGAGAAGCTTAGCCCATTAAAAACTGGTATAGATGAGAGATGCGAATGTAAAGCAATAGGTATTACAAGCAATAGAGATTTAAAACATTAATGCTTTGAGTTACATATTAACATGCTACACATATTCAAAAAAAATACTTCATACAATGTATGTCGATGTTCACCTTTGGACAATCCATCAATATACCACATTCAACATAATGATGCTAATAAAAATTACATAATTTGGCAATGATATTTGTACTAATTAGAAATATTTATTATCTTTGGATATATAAATAAAACTAACAGTACACTTACACTACCAACATTCATGCACATTAATTATAAGAACAAAAAATCAACATTTGGGTGATCCTTAACTGTCTTATAATAATGAACCTCAATACACCCATAAATCAAAAATATCATGTCATTCATAGCATCCATTTTATATGGGTAATTGAGATAAAATCATCTTACAGTATGGAATTAAATCAACTTAAAAATTTGATCACTTTGGTGATTAACAAATCTATCATATTTTAATTCTAAAATATCAACACTTCATAAACGTTAGAGGAAATAAAATTCCACATTATCTTTATTAACCACAGTACTATATTCATACAATACAACGAAAGAAACAATTATATCACTGTGTCAATTAATAAAATAGCATAATCTCCACTTTTTTTCAAATAGTTAAAGAACCCGACAATTGCAATTAAAGTGGAAAGTCAACACTTCCTGACAATAAAACCATTAAAGCATTGCTACATTGGTTTGTAAAACTTTGAAAAACAATAAAGTCATTTAAGGCTTTATAGCCTTTCCTGACATTTCTTATAGGCTTTATAACCTTTTGACTTAAATGACATATAAGACAATTTATTAAATGAATTCTTTTCCTTTCCCGACATTCAAGGCTTTATAGCCTTTTGACTTATATACACACATTTATTAATTTTATTTATATAATAAATGCACAACTATCATCAAATCATACGTGAATCACCTTTTATTTTATTTTATTTTATTTTATTTTTTAATTCCTTTTGAAATATCAAAATCTAAGACGAAGCAGATTTGAGATGAAGTGGAAACATTTCAAAAGGCATGTACGATATAGCCGTAGAATCATAAGGTTAAAACATCATAATTTTTCATGTAGTAGAAAACATAATTAAAATCTAATTTTCACATTTAGGTTCATACAAATTGGGATAATCAATTATCATCAATGAAAAATTTTGAATTCCTAAACATATGCTCTGATACCACATGTTAATTCTTCTACATGACAAGGATTTTGAGAATTCATAATTTTCACATATTCATATCATTATGTCAAAGTGTACTAACATTTATCCATGATGAGAATTTGTGCTTCAATATGCAGATCTTGAAGAAGGTAGAAACTCCTTTCTCTCTCTTCTTATTCTATTCTCTACATTTTTTCTTTCTTGATGGTAAATATAAAACGTAAACTATATGGGAAGGAGAGAAGACATGTTTCTATTTGCTTTTTTTCATACCTTAACAAAATGTTCTCATCAAGCATTTCAAGAGGTTAAGAAACCTCATCCCAACCGTTATCAATCAATGACCATTTAGCCCCTCAGTTATTTATCAAATCACATAATTTGCCACATACACACATGAGACATTTCTTACAAACCAATATGCCACGCACACCCCCTCGACGATGGGAAAGTCCCAAGCCACAAGGGGGTGTGCAATGTTGTGAAAATCAAGTTTCTTAAATCCATTCAACATCTTTTCATTACTTAGGAATCAATTAAGGAGGTTGAATGAAGAATACACCTCTATTAAGATAAATCTTTGATAAAAAGACTAGGGTTTGAAGGATTGAGAGAGCTTCTGGAGAGATTGGAGACAACTAAGATTGAAGAACAATGGTTAGAGGCGAGATCAAGGGAGAAGGGGCATCCATTGAAGGCATCCATTGTTTTTTCTTCTTCTACTTTTATTTTCTCTTTCACTAGGATGGATTCATGATTGTATCTTTATCTTTTAATCTTGTTTGTGCTTTAATTTTCGTGTGTGGCTAAATCTCCTTTTCCTAGGGTTAGGATGAGGCTTTTTACTCTATTATGTTGAATATTTGATTTCTCTCTCTATTAATGAAAAAATTATTGTTTGTTCATTCCTAGTATTTTTAATGTTTGGGTAATGTTATGCACCATACTTGCATGATCTTAGGTATTATGTGAAGAATCGATAAATGAAGTCTAATGCTTGATAATTTAAGAATTGATCTTGGAAATTAAGACCTAAAGATAGGTTTGATCCTTCGAGGGTTAATGAGATGTCATAGAATTTAATGAATTTTAGCTAATTTAATTGTCATAAAAATTAGGATTGATTTAGTTTTAACATGTTTTTAGTATTAAGAGATTGACCTTTAAATGATTTAGAATAGACCGCCTTAAAAAACATAATTAATCATTAATATAGGAGAATCAATGTTAATCATAATAAGTAATTGTAATAGATTCCTAATCCTAGTGTTTTAATACTTATTTGAACTATTCATTTTAGTTTTGTTAGTTGTTTTATTACTTTTTAATTTATCTCAATTTATTTTATACTATTATTTTCATTCACCTATATAATTAAACTTGTCATGATTTAGTAATCACACAAATTGTCACGATTTAGTAATCACGCAATCTTTATGAAAACAATACTCAACTCATTATTTTATTACTTGATGGGTCCATATATTTACGAATTTAGCACAACACTAGGCATGAAGTAGGGACCATAGTGAAGGAAACCAGAAGGCTATAAATGTCCAGGACATTTTGTGGCATAAATTCTTCGATGGCCAATGTATTCAACATAAAAGCTTGTTTGTTAGTTTCACTTTTCCCAAAACCACCATGATTTCAAGTCCAGCCTTGATTTGCCCACCCTGAAAGTAATGTAGGCCAAACAAGTACCAAAAAGGAAGACACCGGTTTGGGCTGAGCAAGCCCCCGTAGGTAGGAGGGCAACGGCAAGCACCCAAACAGGCACTAAGTGGACAGTTTGATTTTTTTTTTTTCATTTTCAATTGATATATTTTCTACAACCTTATTTTCATCTTTAATCCTATTTTTACCTTGGTGGCATCTGTCCAAAGCAACAGCTACAAACCTGTAGGCTAGCGCCAATAGGCGTTTAGGTGTTCATCCACAAGGGGAACGAAATGGCAATGCTAGGGATTTTTACCGACTTCACTTTTTTCTCCCATATTCATAAATGAAATGATCATCCAACGCATTTTGTCGGCATAAATTATGGCTCCATCTGACTGAGTTCATAAGGTTTCACTTTTATCTTTTTTTCCCCCTACCAAACTGAAGAAACGGTGACATTAACAACTTGTGCACTGTTTCTAAAGATTTTGCTACAAGCATTACTCTTAATTAGGTACTTACAAACACAAGATTTTCAACCGGACTTAGTACCCTATCATACTCCCAATAACCTTTTAACATGCTCTAAATATATATATCATCTCATTTTCGAATGGCTAAAGAAACCATGACCAGACTACCGTTGATCTGTGATTTGGACTATCATTGACTGTCATAAATTATGAGCTAAATAGCTGTGATTGGATGGTTGTAATCTATGAACACTAGTTTCATGTTCACAATGATACCAGAACATTATAAATAACGTCCCCAAAATATAACCTGCGTCAGTTGTGGGGAAACCGGATGAAAAATTAAGCTAACTCATGAAGCCCCCTCCACCAATGTTTGTTGCTCCTTGTGATGAAACTTGTCCCTGAGAAACCAATTGTGACCTCCCAGGACCTCGAAAATAGGCTTGACCCATTCCTGCCCCAACCATTTGCTGCTGCTGAGGAAGTTGTTGATGCTGCAGTTGCTGCAATTGTGGAAGCTGTTGCTGGGGCTGCAGTTCCGAGAGTTGTTGTTGTTGAAGTTGAGGGAGTTGTTGCTGTTGTTGGATTTGTGGAAGCTGCTGCTGTTGTTGGACCTGAGGAAGCTGTTGCTGTTGTTGTAGCTGTGGGAGTTGCTGCTGCTGTTGTCGTAGCTGTGGAAGATGCTGTTGCTGTTGTAGCTGCAGAAGTTGCTGTTGCTGCATGTGAGGAAGCTGCTGCTGTGCTGGTGCTGTTGCTGTTGCTGTTGCATTTGTTGCTGCTGCTGACTGGATAATTGTGGCTTAACTATCCTGGAAGATGCTGCAGAAGTTGCTGTTGCTGCATGTGAGGAAGCTGCTGCTGTTGTTGCAACTGCGGAAGATGCTGTTGTGATTGCATCTGCTGGTGCTGTTGCTGTTGCTGTTGCATTTGTTGCTGCTGCTGACTGGATAATTGTGGCTTAAATACAACCATATCCTGCTTGCATTCAAAGCATCAAGTAAATAGGTAAGGTATAATCAATCTATAGCATTATAATAGAGCTTCAAAAGTCAACAACTAAATATGTTACCCCAGGAAAAAGCATCCCAATCAAGCGGCAGGCTTTGTCAGAAACAGATAGTAGCAACGTCTGTGATGGTAATTGGATAACTGCACACTGAAATTAAACAACAAAATTCAGCGACACAGAAAATCCCACCTGAAAAAAATGAAATCAATGGTCCACAGGCATACAGGTTTGAAAATTTACAGGGGTATGATATGACTGTCAATAGAACAAGCTGAGATGAGATGAGATGCTCATAGTACCACACCCAAATTTCTACATTCTTTCGGAGGCAGAAGCATGAGAGAAGATATCAAGGGGGGAGAATTCAGGAAAGCATTGACATTGACTAACAAATGTCACTCGATTTTTTTTTTTTGAGGTGGGGGGGGGGGGGGATTTTTTACAAGAAAAGACAATTAGAAACTCACAGATAACATACCAGCTTTTTTTCCTGCAGCTGACCAAAAAAACCATGTGGGTTCATAGCCCGAAAAACTAGGAAATCTGCCTTTCCAACATATTGCCTAATGCCACAGCTTTATAAAATTAGCATAGCTACAGAACAAAATGTCACAACCAATATACACCCGCAGACACGAACATATATAAGCAAGACGAAAGGTAAACACAAAATAAGGGACTTACTTGTTATTCATGTGGTCTTGAGATATGAGCCAAACTATTTGCATTAGAGGGGCCAGCTTGCTGCAAGTCTGAGACCAATAAAAGTAGTATGTTAGCAAATCTACAAAATTCAAGGGAATTTAGAAAAGAATATAAAGCTTCTGATGATGATTTAGTCAGATAAGGAAGTCAAAAGTAGGAAAATCCAATAGTGATTCAGCCATTACTATGAAATTGGAGAGAGCAATGCCTCAATTCAGAGTGAAATTTTCTGTATTGGTCTTAAGTTAATTTAAAACGTGATATAAAAAATTTTAGTACTGAAATTTATTACTAAAATTTTAGTGAAGATGAATTTCAGTACTGAATTTGTAATGTTAGAAAATGTTTTCTTTTCAAGTGCTGAATGTGCATTAAATACAAGTGTCATTTAATAAAATAAATGAGGCCATACTATATGTAACTATTGTACTTAAATAATTTAAATAAGGAAAGGGTCATTGAAGCATTCAGTGACCTCTAATATAATGAATGCTTTTATCACTTTTTCGCTTGAAGTCACTATTGGCATGCATTTAACACAACTAAATCACTTTCAGGCTAAAATTTTTTCATTTTCAGCACAGAAATGAGTTTTCAAACAGACAAAGAATTGCAAGAAATGACAAAATGAATTATTATCACTTCCATGCACAGGCAATACAGAATGCTCTTTTACACAAAAGGCAAGGATTTCATTTTATGTCTAAATGCATGCCATACCATGTATGAAGTATAGAGTAGAAATTAATAAATGCAAATTGAAAATTAAGCAGTATAATCACCCATCATCAAGAAACATTAACTACTTTATGAAACAAATAATAAAGCAAAATTGTGAACCACCAAAGGATGGACACAAAAGATAGCATCATTTTTTTTCTGTAAATCTTGCCTCTTACTGAAAAGCATCAATGCTGCGCACAAGCCTCACTCTTAAAAGCTTTTCAGCAAATATTTAGCATGGTTATGTCTAAGCTTACCATTTAAATAATATCGAGCTCACAAAACCAGCATGAGAAGGGATTAATGTTTATTTTTGTTTTATAAAAAATTTATTGAAAGAGAAGAACAGAACAAAACAGAAGGATCAGAAATCCACATAATAGCAACCAAAATAATTAATAGAAAATACAGGCACCAGCTTAAAAGAGCCTCCAGTCCCTCTGAATGTGCACCAAAGAAACCCCTTTAAAAAAGGCCATGTGCATAAACCCACAGGATCCTTATGCAGACCTCTGTTAGAAGACTAGCCTGGGTTCATTAGCACATTTAGCACATGTTGGAATATTCTTAACACTCCCCCACAAGCTGGCGCATAGACATAAATCATGCCCAGCATGTTACAAATAACACTCAAATGTTCCCTACCAAGGCCTTGGTGAAGATATCAACTAACTAGTCCCCAGTCCAAACATGTTTTCATTATAGAGCTAATTAACAACTGTTAACTATAGTTATCTAATATTCCAAAATGTGCTAATGAACCTAGACTAGTATTCTAACACTAACCTATAGCATAAATAGCTTGAAATCCTTCATATTTCTGATCTCTCTTTAGCTTGGGTAAACCTAGGAACTCTCAGTTCGTGTACTACCACAACTGAACATAACAACCAAGCCTTATCCTACTAAACACAGTTGACTAAATGGATAAATAAACGCCATTGTGCTCTCATCAAAAACCAAAATTCAGTAAAAGCATTTAGAACAAGGTTCTTTTTAATGGTTTCTTCTAAAGCTTTCTTAGGTCTTCCTCTACCCTTTTAACAAACTATCTCCATTTGATCCACTTTTCTCACTGCAACTGCTATTTGTCTTCCTATCATTACTCTTTCCCACAGTTTCATAGTGTGGTTCAAGATCTTGATCCCTCTGCAGTTTGCAAAATTTGAATCCTACTCCCATGGACTAACTTATTTACCCACATCTTGCCTATTTTGCATTATATCTGGACGCCGATGTAGCACCTATAGCTCATTTAACACTGTATTTCAGCGATACACGGCATTATTTACAGGTAACAATCAAGCATTAGCAAAATTGTATTGTTGATCCACGTCATAAAAGATTCAACAGTTTCAAAATGGCTGCCGACTGCCAAAGACAACCCTTCTCTTTTTTCTAGGCTCGGGTCCAGCATTCAACTCTTTTTTCCAACATGTAAAGTTTGGCAAAAGAAAAAAAAATCACAACATAGGCAGATGCTTTCTGATGGGATCATAGTACTAATCTCATCCAGGCACACTTGTCTGCAGTGTTTTGAGGGGATCCAGAGCATTAATGCTGGTATAATTGCACCCTACCATAACAGAGAAAAAAAAGATCAATTTTTATTCTGGAACCAAACTGCTGCAGTATAAATCCTTTTTTATCATCTTTCAATAGTGAGCATCTAGACTCTAAAGTTACAGAAATTACAGAGCAGGCAAAACAGGAGAACAACCTTATATATAAGGCTCACATTCTGGTCTAAATGGCCAAGGAAAGGAGAAGAATATCTTTTTACCAGTTAATTAACAAAATATGGAATAAATCTTCATTGACATCTCTAAAAGCATAAAAACCCTAGACCTACTTTGTCCTGAGAAGAGATGAGATATTATTAGATCCTAGAAAAAATATACAAGATCTCCAAAGAGAGTTTACCAAATCGCATTATTTCCTATAGATCCCTAGAACTAAAAATGACTTTCTAAACAAAGATAGTAGGCTTTACTAGTTATAGGACTAATAAACAATTCTTCTTAACATTATCTAGTCTTGTATGGTGTCCACACATCCAACGCAACATCTCATCTCTTGATCTTATGCTCTTGTTGGTTTTTAATTATTATTTTTACTAATAAAAACAAAGAAAGCTGTAATGCTTTGATGGACTGGTTTGCTAAACAATCTTATTGACCCTCACACAAACAATGTTCCATTTCACATAAATAAAATAACAATAAAAGATCCCAGGATGAGTAACTATGTTCTCTATAAGAATATAGGATCCGAGAGTCTAATCATTTTATAAAACAGTAAAATAAAAACTCAATAGTGAACTATCTCAGCATAAATTATTTATTACTCAAAATTAACCAGCACTAAGAGAATGGTCTTCCGCAAATCATCACCAAAGAACTCAAACCTTTTGAAGAAACAAATAAGGCGGGTCAAGTCAGTAACTTCTTTGAAATTTAAGCTTAAAGATCAAAATCAACTCAACACCAAAAAGGAAAGAATTTTGGGACAATAGTGTTATAAACTTCAACCACTTATAGTATTCTCTAATCTCTAGACTTATTCTGAGAAGAGATAATATAACTTCCTGAACTTACGTATCTGAGGCAGAAGAATTCCTGTAACCCTGCCACAAAGAAATTAAGCATCAGGTTTACACATCAAAGAACTTGCCAGTTGCCACAAAATTACATCAATTGTCATTGTTAAGAATGAGACTGAAAAGGCCATGTAGGGATATGACTGACAGCTGACCCAGTGAAAAGCAGAAAGAAAATCAACTAAAAACAAAAAAAAAATTTATCACATTTCAGAACATACTTCGAGTTTGGTGATGAATACAGGCTGTCCTTGTCTTTGCCCAGATAAGCTTCCCTGCATGAATTTCAATTATTGAACATATAGAACTGATGCAAAAGCATGCTAGACAAATCCAAACAATTGTAACCACTACTCATGCTATCTAGCACGTCCCAATTATTATTTGACAATTTAAAATTTTTATTTATAATTACAACCAACAGACAGCAGAAATATAACAATTTTTATATAATATTTTATGACTTAAAAAGATCACTTCAATTTGTTTTGAGAAGATTTCTAAAAAGTACCTTCAAAGAACTAAGGAGTTAGGAATTACTAGTAGTGCACTCTAAGGTAAGGGTATATTAGATTAGGTGTAATGGTGTATACACAGATGTAGTATAAATACACAGTAAGGCACATTATTAGCAAACCTCTCCAGTAATTCTATGCCCTCAGCGGCTCAGCCACTCACTCGTAACATGGTATCATAGCATTGCACCTAAACCAGTTTTTCATGAAAGAACAAAAAAAGAGGTTGATAGTCACTTTGTCTGAAAAAAGTTTCTACAGATAATGATCAGAGCCACTCATGTCAGGTCAAGGAATAAGATTGCAGATTTATTCACAAAAACCTCATGTTGCTCTAGCACATTTCACCTGTAACAATCAGTATGCTCCAGATTGAGGGGGTGTTTTTAGCTAGGAAAGTATTAATTGCAGTGGAAGCTGTATTTAAGGGTATAGTAGACTTCCTGTATGCACAGTAAGTGTTAGAAAAAGTAAGGCATGTTGCTCATAATAGTACTATATCCCTTACGTCAAAAATAAATGTGCTTCAGCTGCACATATTTATATTCCAAGTTCAAACTTATTTATTATTATGTAATCTGTTCTTAGTTTTCTTATAATTTCTCTTTCCTTCTCAAATTTTTTCATTTGCTCCTTGATGTTCCAATTGTAAATTTCCTATAGGTCCCTTGGTGATTGTTCAATAAAATTTGTTACCTGTCAAAAAATTTAGAAAAGAAAAATCTTTGAAAAGATCTGCATTCATAGAACCACCACCTTGTTTCTACATGTATGAGGTAAAATTGAACATCACATGATGGGACTTTTGCATAAAGAGAGTTATAACAAATAAATAATGCAAAATGATAGAGGAAAGAAAACAATGAAATTATGATAACTAGGAATTAAAATGTTTTGTTTAGACAGTAAATAAAATCCTGGCACTACATAATGAATGTTGTACTCAGAAAAAATGAAGGGAAAGTGGAAAAACAGCAAGGATCTAGATAGAATAGATATTAACGCCATATAAGCTGAAGTTCTCAACATCCAGTATACTCAAAGACAATAATGTGTAAAGGCAAGATTCAAACAAATGATCAGATGCTGCCATAGGAGAATCACAACAGAAAGAGCAATGCACTGAAAACAGAAATTGCAATCTGTGAAATGAGTCCAACTTTTTCCAAATTGTATACCCAACAAATAAAAGTTAAAATTGATGAAAAAGTAAGTAGCAGTGATGCTTTGCCCACCTCATCACAAATCTAAGCTTTACAAGAAATAAGAGAAATAGCACTTGGTTATTCTTACTACATCTAATGCAAATGATGAAAAAGCTACTATAATGCTCTATTGGTGCCAAACAAAATGCAATACTAAGTGAAAACGGTGAAATGGCTCTTACTTATTCCATACTAAATAAACTGAAACTTTCAAGAGAAAAGTAAAGGACGATGCAGTAAAAACAAAGTTTGAGGGGTGAACTTTTATGTAGATTAATGGAGGAAATGGACATACCTCCCAGACCTTGACATATTTGGATTGTGCAGATTGCATACCACCTGATGTCTGTTGTGGCAAAGGCATATTAGCTGCTGCAATGTTCACAAGTGGCTGGATGCCTGATTGTACTTGTTGAGATATTGCTGGAGTAGGAATCATTGTGCCAGTTCCAGAAGAGACAACTGATGGACCAAGGCCACTGATGACATTTTGGTTCATGTTAACTCCACTTTGCACCATTTGGGCTCCTGAAAGGTTTCCTTGGCTCATACCTGGCACCTGTTGTCCCATACTAACATCCCCTTGCAGATTACCCAATGGTTGTGAAATCCCAATGTTTGAACTTCCAGACAAATTAGAAGTGGCTGAAGTTAATGAACCAACACCTGAGTTTTGTCCAACCTGTGCAGGACCAGTAAGAGGTCCAGAACTAGTTATTGATGTTATTCCTGACTGTCCAGATGAAAATACATTTTGAGCCGCAGGTACAGAAGATGCCATCCCACTAGATATCATGTTTGACATGTGCATGGCAACAGGAGTCTGACCCATTGACTGAAGTCCCATAGAGGTTCCACCGCTTAAGTTAGCAGAGTTCATCACCTGCCGTGCTTGAGAGAGATTGTTCAAAATGCTCACATTCGCTTGAGTGGGATTCACTGGACGAGGCTGCAACATTGATGCTATAGGCTTTGTCTCCTGTGCATTTTCATTACTAGTGACAATATCTTGAGAAGCAGAAGATGGAGAAGATGTCCGCAAGCTTGGAACTCCTTGACTAGTACTAGTAGCACGTGGAACTGACAAATTGTGAGGAAAATGGAAGTTACGGGAACTGGCTCGTGAAGAATTAACATATAAATTCAGGATCATTTGAAGAATTGAATCAGAAAAACTAAAGCCAATCCCCATAATTTTGATGTAAGTTAATACTGTAGTCTTAAGGGTCTTCAGTTTATCACTTTTACAGTAGCAGGGGTCACATTCCCAGCAGAAATTGGTTGCCGGTTTGCAATAGATCCATTAACTAAAAATCCATAAAAAAAACATGTTAACTATAATGAATCTTCAACCAGAAGGTCAAAAGAATAAATAAGCCACTTACACTTGTTATCAACTGATGACCAACTAAACATAACAAACTATTACTCTAAAGCAACTACCTGACCATAAAATTTTCTGACTAACTTTTTCAGTAAAAAAGACAAAACAGTACTTTCCATATAGACAGAAGAATGAATCCTATTTTTTTCCTTTTAGATGTATAACAATGTAAAAAGTCTTTCCAGATCAATTACTTCTACAAAATTCACTGCTGCAACATATATGCTACCATGAAAAAAGTTATATGTTATGAGTTCCACATTGAGTAAAAGATGGAGCTTAATGTGGTACCTAAGTCATGAGGCTCTCCCACCTAATGGACTAATCTTCTGGGTTGGGCTCTCCTCATGGGCTTAAGTCATAACATTACAGTAATAGAAGAAATGCATGACAGCATATAATTCTCTACAAAATAAGATTAGCCCACAATATATATATAATACATTTCTCACCTTGAAAACAAAAAAATAAGATTACAATGTTAAAGTCCAAGAAATACCCCCAGCACCTCTAGGTTTTGCAGCTAGATCTTTAATCTCAGTAACTAGAACACATACCTAAACCAACCCTTGAACTATAGTAAAAGTCTGATGAAAATAGCGTCTCTATATATTGGTCATCAGAATTACAAGTTACAACTAATATGTAGAATTTGTTTTCAGAAAAAGATTATAGTTTTTTGAATGCTCTCTCTCTTTATTAGATTTTTGAGTTGTCCTCCAGTTTGAAGATTAACATGTCCAAAAACGGATTGGCTGGAATTAAAATAGAACTCTCAGGAAAATAACATCCAGCCACCCTAAACTTTCACTCAGCTGCAAATAGCCACCCTAAACTTTTAATTAGAAACCTATCCAAGATTGGGTGGATTCAATCATAGACCCTTCATAGAACACTTGAAGCGCAATTGAATTGTTAATTTGGATCTAACCGAGATCTCTGCATCAAATCCAGAATTCATACTAGACAATCGTCTAGAATTCAATTAACAAGTGATAAACACGAATCCGCAATCACACCATTCATGAAGGTCTATGTTAATTTCAAGTACCAAATTCAATTAACTTAGTTTAGGTGTTCCCTTCGGGGCAAATCGAAGTAACCTAACCTTTTCAATTCTGTGATTAATTTAGATCAATTAGTTCTAAGTTTCATCACAAATCTCAATCTTCATTTATGTGATTAGTTTAGATCAATCAGTTCTAAGTTTCATCACAAATCTCAATCTTAAACCAAGATCAAATCGGAGATCAACATAAATAGAATCACCATTCATGCATTCAAGATCAAGAAGAAGAAAAAAGAAGAAGAAGAAAAGAGGAATTAAATTCAAATCAAATACAATACATAACCAAGGTCTCAAGAATCCAAACCACAATCTCTTCAAGAGTTCTAAATTGACCAGAAAGTAGCTTAGCCCTCCATTACCATGAAGGAGAGCATCAAAATATACAAAAGTATGAGAAACTATGAAAAAACAAGAAGAAACTATGAGAGAAAAGAAGTGAATGAGAATACAACTTGTTATTCATAATAACCAATGGTGCATGCTTTTATAAGTCTTTTGGCTTCTAGGTAAACAAAATGACAAAGGGAGTGGGTGGATGAGTGGGGTGGTTGAGTGAAGTGGTTGAGTGGAGTGGTTGAGTAGGTTGGTTGAGTGGGTTGGTTGAGTGGAGTGGTTGAGTGGGTTGGTAAGTGGGTGGTTGAGTGGATGGTTGAGGACGAAAATTTCTTGTTTGACTTGGAAGCCAAAAACGACCAACTATACTTCAAATCCATGAAAAGTACTCTTCATGAAAGTTGTAAATCTTTGTCTTGGCTATAACATGCATATCCTGGATCGTCTCAATTTGGCTTCCTACATTTGGTCAAATGAGCAAGATATGACCCAAATACCGACAGGTCGCTTCTTCAAACCCAACTTCAATCAAAGACCGCCTCTGTTCACCTCACTGGTTCAGTGTACATTGCAAGCTCAGTACCAAGAAGCAAATCGACCCATTAGACTTCATTTTTTTCAAAAAGTGTTCTTCATAAAAGTTGTTTATTTGGATCTTAACTATTAACTATCCAAATTTCAGCCCATCTCCATTATTACAACTTGAGATATGATTTTATGAGTCTGCATACCGTTCGGATTCTAGTGATGACTTAGAACTCGTATTCGACTTCCATGTAAACTTAGACCCTTAGACATCTGTTTCCAGGACTTCGAGCTCTTCATCAAAGTTGTAGAGCTTCCTCCTAACTTTCCTTACAAGGTAAAATTCATGATTATCGAGATATCGGAACTCAAGTTATGGCCAAAACACGTAAACAAAATGTGTCAAATCTCAATGATCTTGAAAATATTCAATTAGGACAAATTTGAGCTCAAACTCACAAAATCATACCAAACTCAATCAATTAAGAATATGGAGAGCCCGTAAATGACTAAACATAAGGGTTTCTTAATGAATAAAATATGTGATTATCAAATTCCCCACACTTAGCTTTTTTTGCACTCTCTCTCAAGGCAAAACTCAAGACCAAAACAAGGACATAAGAGATTAACAAAAATTTAAATTCCAACGACATTCAAGAGCCCAAAATTTTACAATCAAGAATAACAACCAAAGGTTCAAGGGATCAAAACATTCATGAGTTAACAATTCTCCACATCTCAAACCAACAAGCAAGATAGCTTCAACATGAATCGAGAATGATAAAACTTCACAAGATTCCCTCTCAATCTCTCAAGTGTTTAAAAGGTAGATATTTCACTCAATTCAACCCATGAAAATTGCACTACCATAAGCTTGCTTATCTTCTACTTCTCCATTACTCAAAACACATGCACACACAAATCATGAGGACTTTATTCAAGGTTGTAGTGAGGTCAAGGTAACAAGAAAGGATATAAATGGATATGAGAAGATAAATACCAAAGAGAATAAAAACAAATGAGAATGAGTTCAAATATCAAGCATAAAAGTTCATCCCAACTCTAATGTATATCCCTTTACATATTCATTTCCCAATCCTTTTCTTTTTTTTTTTTTTTTTATATATATATATGAACATAACTATATACATACATTTTTTCTTTTTTTTTCCTTTTTTTTTTAGGCACTTTTTCCTTTTTCAACAACCATTTTGTACACACACTCCTACACTTGTTCAAAAAAACTCATCCATTAACCAAGCTAATGTTCTTTTATTCCCTAAGGTAAAGTAAGAACACGATTTTTCATTTAAGGTTACATAATGAAATGATAGAAAATAGAAGGAATGGTCAAATAAGCTCAAAGGGGTTAAGTAAAGGAAAATATACAAAGTTAGCAGGAATCGAGAGAATTTTCAAGAAGTCAAAAGAGTGCTTGATATCATATTGAAAACAAGGTTGGCTATTCGGTTAAACTAGCTAATTAAGAAGGGCCTCAATCATGTTCATGCATGCAAGTGAAATGTAGCCTCAAAAAGAATCAAAGCAAGTTCTAGAGTGGTCATTATCATGAGTGAAAATCACACAAGAAAGAAGAGAATGACATAAATGTTGAATCCATCCATTAGGCTCAAAATCTCACAAGGTATGCATCCATCAAACTCAATTCATCAATTCAATCATCCATCACCAAGCATATCAGTTCAAGAAGGGAGAAAAGTTATTCAATCATGCAATGAACTTTTTTTTTTTTGATTTTTTTTGAAACAAAAAAAAAAAAAGCTAAAATCTCTCCCCCACACTTAATATAACATTGCCCTCAATGTGAAAGAGAGATATAAAAAAAGAGCAACACAACCTGATAAGAAGTGAATCAAGGCCAAAGCGAGAAAAATAAGCACACTAACCAACTAGTGCTCAGTTGTCGCATCGAAAATTTCGACTCGAAAAAAATCAAATAATAAAACTTTAGTACTTCCACAATTTAATACTAATTAATTACTACCTAAAAAAACTCCTTACTCTGCCACCAATTAAGATGCGTCTCGAGTAAAATTACTCCTTACTCTACCATCACTAATTGGTTTAATAAGTCTATGACAATCATATCATGCTTTCCAAACAAAACAAATTTTTTTTTTTTTGGGTCAACTATCCTTCCCCCCCAACTAGATCACAACATTGTCCTCAATGTTAAAATATAAATGAGTAAAAGATAGAAGATATTACCTGTTGGAGAAAGCTGACACAAATTTAAACAGAAACAAAGTACAATAAAATCAAACCCATTAAAGATGAAGTTTCAGATCTGACTTTCTTTTCTTGTTACTTCCTTCGCTGCTTCCTGTTGATCAATCTATCTGAGCCAATACCTTATCAGGTACATACTCAAAAGCTTCTAATTTATCAATGAGCTCATCAATAGTGGAGGCAAAGAGAATAAAAGAAGAAGTTGTTCAGAGATATAAAGTTCAGTCTGTCTTTACATATTCAGAGGAGATATAAATTTACGTTCCACAACTTTGTCAAGAAAAGATAACAAAAGATCAAAGAAATTATTAACATTCAACAAACCAATGGGTTTATGGTGGATGTTCGGTTCGACCAAGAGACAATTTGAAAAATTTCTTCCAAAGTACCAAAACCACCTGGTAAGACAAGAAATGCATCGAATTGTCAAACATTGTTTTCATTCGTCCATGCATAGATGTTACTGAATTTCTTCTCCAACTGTCTTTCCAAAGTGATGTTATTTTCAGCTAAAGGTTTAGGAATAACACCTAAAACCCGACGCCTCCTATAAAAGCAACAAGTGATACTGACCCCATTAACCCACGACAACCTCCCCCATATACAAGATATACAAGATCACAAATATTCCTCACAAAGTGATCGACCAAGAGTGCTAGTCCCCATGTGTTTACAAACTCTAATCCCTTCCCATAACTCGACCCACAAAAAACACAGACATTTTTGAGGTTACGAATAGAAGGCCCCATTCTATACTCTTCCTTTCTTTAAGTGTTTCTGAGTTGAAGGAAAATGGAGAAAATAGAGTGTTTAAATAAGAAAAAGAATGGAAAGGGGAATAATTGCACCTAGAATGGTAGGTTGGCTGTTGTCAGAAAAGGTTGAAATTAAGAAACACATAATCTTTTCTTTCTTTCTTTTTTGTTTTTGTTTTTTGTTTTTGTTTTTTTTGTTTTTTGTTTGAAAGATGACATGAAGAAGAAGAAGAGGATGATATGTACAGATTGTTTGTGAATATGGCTCACATCTGCCTCTGGTTTAACGTCCAGTAACGGCTTAAACGTCTTCTATGAGTCGAGGATAAGCTTCCCATCCAATTTTCTTACAAATTGGCAAGCAAGGTCTTTTAGAGTCAAATTCCCAAGACTGTAGCGTTTTTCTTCATCCTTGAAGAGATTCCACAATTTAAGAATTTCACGATGCACCAATCCACAAGAATGCGTCTCAAGAGTCAATAAGATATCATCTAATGACTCCTTACTCAGTCCATTCTTATTGAAGAAAATTTTATCTTCTCTATTTGCGGAAACCATCCCCAAAGTACGACATCGCTTGTTACAGTTCCATCGTCCACATTTGTAACAGACTTGTAACCTTTTTACTCTTCTCCTTTTAGAATATGAACTTCTTCCAAGACCGGGCATATATGAGTCAAATGAAATTGAAGACTCACCGCTAATCGGACCTTTGCTTCAATTATCCAAACAGACATCTTCTCATATACCTTTGTGCATTAACAGTCTCAATCTTTCACATCGAACTTTGTAAATTTTTCTCAGAGCATTTTGAGGAAGAGAAGGAAAATGTTTGCTCAGGTTTGAAAGAATGACATCCATTTTGAAGGAGAAGAAGGGTTCAGTTATTTGGGAAAACTGAAAAATAAACCGACTTGAGAGTCACGGAATACCGTATCCGCCACTTAACCGGCAACACAAAGAACTCAAGAACTTGGTTTTCAAGAAATGGTTGAGTCTTTGTCCATTAACTTTAAGCGCATTACCATTCCTAAGATCCTCAATATCTACGGCCCCAGAGGATACACATGTTTGACAACAAAAGAACCGCGCCACCTAAATCTCAATTTTTCAAGGAGTAGGTGCAGATGATAATCTTAAAGCAGAACTTTTTTTTGACCAATTTCCGCAGCTTTTGCAAAAGGTGTAACAGACCTTGAATAAAGTAGGCCAATAAAATCCATACTGTAAGATTTTCACAGCGTTGTCGCTGAAGAAAAAAAATAACCTCCACATGCTTCCGAGTGACAAAATTTAATGGCACTACCTACCTCATTGTCGGGCACACAACTGTTTTTTTTTTTTTTAATTCATAATACGGATGGAGAAGGTTCATCACCTCCACTTCTGCATTCTCTGGAAGTTCATGATACTGTTTGAGGCGGTGTCCATTTACGATGAAAGCTTTGGCAGTGACCTCATTTTTAATCTGAACAGCACCAGAAGGAAAAACCTTAGTAACAATAAATGGTCCATCCCATCTAGACCTTAATTTTCCAGGCATGAGTCGGAGGCGGGAGTTATAGAGGAGAACTTTTTGACCAATCTCAAATGTTTTCCTCAGAATCAACTTATCATGGAAGGCTTTGGTCTTCTCCTTATAAAGTTTGGAACTTTCATAAGCCTCCAAGCGGATCTCCTCCAATTGCTTTGCAGTGCCTTCCTCTCCATACCGCTTGATCTAGGTCCAAGTTGCACCTTTTACCGCCCAGAATGCATGATGCTCAATTTCCACCGTAGGTGGCAGGCTTTCCAAAAACAATCCGATACGGAGACATCCCGATTGGTGTCTTATAAGCAGTCCGATAAGCCCATAAAGCATCCTCAAGCCTCTTGCTCCAATCCTTTCTGTTAGGTTGAACTGTCTTCTGGAGTATCTGCTTGATCTCCCTGTTAGAAATCTCGGCTTGCCCATTAATTTGGGGATGGTAAGGTGTAGAAACTCTGTGCAAGACCTCATACTTTTTCATCAAAGCTTCCATGCTTCGATTACAAAAATGTGAACCCTGATCACTGATGATGGGCTTCGGAACTCCAAACCTGCAGAAAATCTATAATTTAACAAAATCCACAACAACTTTGGAATCATCAATTCGAGTAGCTTTCGCATCCACCCACTTGGATACATAATCAACAACTAGCAAAATGTAAACAAAACCAAAAGAAACAGGAAAGGGTCCCATAAAATCAATACCCCATACATCAAAAATCTCACAGAACAATAAGGATTTCTGGGGCATCTCATTCCTTCGAGAAGTGTTTCCTGTTCTTTGGCATTGATCACAAGATTTACAAAACACATATGCATCATGAAATAGAGAGGGCCAATATAATCCAGATTCCAAAACTTTCCTAGCAGTCCTTTGGGGACCAAAATGGCCGTCACATGCAAGTGTATGACAAAAGCTAAGAATAGAATGAAATTCATTATCAGGCACGCATCTCCTAATGATGTGGTCACTACAAAATTTCCATAGATAAGGGTCGTCCCACACATAATATTTTGACTCACTATTCAATTTATCAATCTGAGCCCTAATAAAATGTGCAGGGAAAACACCAGCAACTAAGAAATTTATCAAATCAGCAAACCAAGGAGTGTTACCTTGCACTTGAAAAGTTACTCATCAGGGAAGATATCATGGATAGGAAAAGTATCTGCCTCCCTTTCAATTCGGCTTAGGTGATCAGCCACTAAATTCTCCGCTCCACTTTTATCACGGATTTCAATATCGAACTCTTGGAGGAGCAAAATCCACCTAATCAACCTAGGCTTTGCATCAAGCTTCTTCAGGAGAAACTTCAGAGTTGTATAATCTGAAAACACAACCACTCTAGAACCAAGCAAATATGATCGAAATTTGTCTAAAGTAAAAACAATTGCTAAAAGTTCCTTTTCAGTGGTGGTGTAGTTGACTTGTGCAGGATCTAAAGTTCTTGAAGCATAGGAGATGACATGAGATATTTTGCCGACCCTTTGTGCAAGAACAGCTCCCAAAGCATAATTAGAGGCATCACACATGAGCTCAAATGGGAGTGTCCAATCTGGTGGCTGGATGATAGGTGTACTGGTCAATGCTTGCTTCAAGTGATTGAAGGCATCCTTGCATTTCTGGTCAAAATGGAACTCCACTTCTTTTTGTAACAAGTTGGATAGTGGAAGAGCAATTTTGCTGAAATCTTTTATGAATCGCCTATAGAAACCTGCATGACCAAGGAAAGAACGAACCTCCCGCACACATGTGGGGTAAGATAGGCATGAAATAACATCTATTTTTGCAGGATTTACCTCAATACCCTTACTAGATATTATATGCCCTAAAACTATGCCTTGCTCTACCATGAAATGACATTTCTCAAAATTCAGAACAATGTTAGCCTTAATGCATTTATGCAAAACCTGAGTCAAACTATCTAAACATGCATCAAAGGAAGAGCCATAGACAGTAAAGTCATCCATGAATACATCCATGCAATTTTCTAAAAGGTCAGAAAATATACTTACCATACACCTTTGAAAGGTGCCTGGAGCGTTGCACAGACCAAAAGGCATCCTTCTGTATGCAAATGTGCCAAATGGGCAAGTGAAAGTAGTTTTATCTTAGTCTTCTGGGGCTATATGGATCTGAAAATAACCCGAATATCCATCCAAGAAACAGTAATGCGACTTGCCAGCTAGTCTCTCTAACATCTGATCAATGAAAGGTAATGGGAAATGATCTTTCCTGGTGGCTTGGTTAAGTCGTCTGTAATCAATGCAAACCCGCCAGCTGTTTTGAATTCTTGTGAGTAGTAGCTCATTGTTCTGATTTTCAACTACTGTGATCCCAGATTTCTTTGGAACAACCTGCACGGGGCTCACCCATTTACTATCAGATATGGGGTAAATAATGTCAGCTTGCAGTAGCTTGATAACTTCCTTTTTTACCACATCCAGAGTCAAGGGGTTCAGTCTCCTTTGGGGCTGCCGTACTGGTTTAGTATCTTCCTCCAACAAAATCCTATGCATGCATGTGGAGGGACTGATACCAGGAAGATCTGCAAGTGTCCATCCGATGGCTTGTTTATTCTGCCTCAAAACTTGCAGTAATTTTTCTTCTTGATCAGGTTGCAAATTTTTAGCAACAATCACAGGCAGCTTCTCACCATCTTCCAAATATGCAAATTTAATATGGTCCGACAAAATCTTTAATTCTAAGGATGGAGGCTGTACAATGGAGGGCAGCAAGCTGTTTGAAACAATTAACTCAGCAACATTAATTTCAACATACTTCTGACTCTCACTTTCACATGCTGCATCATTTAAGTCAGCAGCTACATCACCACTCATAACTGCATAAATCTTAGCACATGCAGCACATGGTACAATATCACAGCCAGCACATGTTTCACAGGTAATAGAATCCAGAAAATCGCAATATCGGAAATTCAACATAAATATCAGCATAAGCATCGTCAACTAGCATATCAATCACATCAACATGGAAAACAGAATGCTCCTCTAGGGGATGTCTCATGGCCTCAAAAATGTTAAATTGTACCACATCGTCACCAAATTCCATGGAATGGGTGTCAGCATGCACATCTATCTTGGTCTTGGCTGTCTTGAGGAAAGGTCTGCCTAGGATCAATGGAGCATGGTTTGTTGAAGACTCATCTTCCATGTTCAGAATATAGAAGTCCACTGGAAAAATTAGCTCATTCACCCGAACTAACACATCTTCTAGCACTCCTGCAGGATGAGCAGTGGTCCTATTTGCCAACTGAATCACTATACCAGTAGGTTTCAAAGTACTAATGTTCAAGGACTGATATATTGACATAGGCATGACATTAATCGAAGCACCCAAGTCTAGCATTGCATGTTCAAATTTGGAGTTACCTATCGTGCAAGGAATTGTGAAAGTTCCAAGATCTTTGCATTTTTGTGGCATGCTTGGTAGAATCATTGCAGAAACATTTCTGCCCATGCTTATTTTCTCAGTACCCTTAAGTCTTCTCTTGTGAGTACACAACTCTTTGAGGAATTTGGCATACTTGGAAATCATTGATTGCATCAAGGAGGGGAATATTGATTTCCACCTTCCTGAATGTGTCCATGACTTCTCTTTCTATTTCTATTTGCGCAGTATGCTTGGATTGTGTGACTCTGTTTGGAAAAGTAGTGGAATGGTCGATTTGAATTCTCTGCACATTTCTTACGTGTCACGATTTTTGGACCGAGCTATCCACTTTCTTACATTTACGGTCACCTTCCGGTGGTTCTTTGCACTTGTAGTTCAGGTTGTGGTGGAGTAGGACCATCAACTTCTCTTCGCCACTTCTCAAGCTAATGGCACTTACATTGCCTCTTGGGTTGTTGACTGTTTGTGAAGGCAATTGGTTCGACCCTTGACTTTTCAGCTCACTCAGAGTGGTTGCCATCTGCCCAATTTGAGTTTGTAAATTCTGGATGGTGGCATTGACATTCTGCTGAAACTGTTTCATCAAATCTTCGAAAGGTGGCTCAGCTGGAGTGGCTGCTGGAACAGGTAGTTGGAGGGGCTGCTGCATGGGTGGCGGTACAGGTTGTGCTTGCCTAAATGCAGGTGGTTGGTACTTGTTGCTAGGACCTGTAGCTTGGTATCTAAACTCATGCTTCTTCTTGTTGGTAGGGTCATTGTTGACCGAATTTCCATATCTCAGGTTGAGATGGTCCTTCCAGCCAGGGTTATAGGTATTAGAAAATGGATCATATCTGGGCTGCTGCTGTGATTGCTGATATTGGGGTCTACCAGGAAAAATACCAGCTGCTGCAACAGATTGCTCTAGAAAAATAGAACCACCATCCTGAAGTGTGGGGCATGCATCAGTAGGATGAGATGAACAAGAGCAAATGCCACACACAGTTGCAGCCATCTGCATTGGTGCTTGTTGTCCCACTGCTAACTGCCTCACCAAAGAAGTCAATTCATCAAGTCTGTGTTCCATTCTCTGTTGGTCTACATGAGATGATTGAATCTCATTGACTCCTCTGGTTGAGGTAATAATTCGTGTGCCAAATTGTTGGGTGTTGGCTGCCATGTTTGCTATCAAATCTCTCGGCTTCTTTGCAAGGGTCTTGTCTACTAAGGCTCCTCCAGAGGCAGCATCCACCATGCTTCTGTCATTTGGCAGCAAGCCTTCATAGAAATATTGAATTAAGAGTTGATCGGTGATTTGGTGGGGGGGATAGCTCGAGCACAGCTTCTTGAATCTTTCCCAATATTCATGCAAGGTCTCTCTTGTCATTTGTCTTATGCCACATATATCTTTTCTAATGGCAGCAGCTCTAGGGGCAGGGAAAAATTTCTCTAAGAACAACCGCTTCATGTCAGTCCAACTTGTTACTGAACCTGGTGAAAGATAAAATAACCAATCCTTGGTCAGTATCAGAAGTGAGAAAGGAAATGCCCTCAGCTTGATATGCTCTTCTGAGATCCCATGTGGCTTCATGGTTGAACAAACCACATGGAACTCCTTTAGATGCTTATGGGGATTCTCACCTGCAAAACCATGAAACTTGGACAACAAATGTATCAATCCAGATTTTAACTCAAAATCAGCATCAAGATCTGGGTATTGAATACATAAAGACTGGTTAGTTATATCAAGAGCAGCAAGTTCCTTAAGAGTTCTATTCTGTATGTTATCAGCCATGGTTTCAGAATTATTCAAGATCTCAAGTTCACTCCCAATATTAAGATCAAATTCAGAAGCAATTCTTGCACTTAGCCTACGAGCTCTAATCAACCTATGCAAGGTTCTATCAATCTCAGGATCAAAGTCAACCAAGTTATCAGGCTCGGACCTAGTCATGCATCACACAAAAACAAATAAATAAGCAAAATACACTACCCAATCTTGGAATTTAAATTTTTGTTAATCTCTTATGTCCTTATTTTGGTCTTGAGTTTTGCCCAGGAGTGCAAAAAGCTAAGTGTGGGAGAATTTGATAATCACATATTTTATTCATTAAGAAACCCTTATGCTTAGTCATTTACACTCTCCATATTCTTAATTGATTGAGTTTGGTATGATTTTGTGAGTTTGAGCTCAAATGGGTCCTAATTGAATATTTTCAGCATCATTGAGATTTGACACTGTTTTACTGTATTTTGGCCATAACTGAGTTCCCGATATCGATAATCATGAATTTTACCTTGTAAGAAAGCTAAGAGGAAGTTCTACAACTTTGATGAAGAGCTCGAAGTCCTAAAACAGATGTCTAAGGGATCTAAGTTTACATGGAAGTCGAATACGGGTTTTGTCACTAGAATCCGAACGGTGTGCACTCATAAAATCATATCTCAAGTTGTAATAATGGAGATGGTGAAATTTGGATAGTTGATAGTTAAGATCTAAATAAACAACTTTTATGAAGAACACTTTTTGAAAAAAATGAAGTCTAATGGGTTAGTTTGAGCTTGCAAGTCGAACGAAAGTCTTGAAGTTGAGTTTGAGCAACTGCGGTATTTGGGTCATATCTTGGGTTTGTAGGAAGCCAAATTGACGATCCAGATATGCATGTTATAGTCAAGACAAAGATCTACAACTTTCATGAAAAGTACTTTTCATGGATCTGAAGTATAGTTGGTCGTTTTTGGCTTCCAAGTCAGACAAGAAATTTTCGTCCTCAACCATCCACTCAACCACCCACTCAACCACTCCACTCAACCAACCCACTCAATCAACCCACTCAACCAACCCACTCAATCAACCCACTCAACCACTCCACTCAACCACCCCACTCATCCACCCACTCCCCTTTGTCATTTTGTTACCCTAGACATCTATAAAAGACACTATTGGTTATCATGACCGGATCATCTCAGTGACAACACCGGATCATCTCCACGAGGATTGTAGATGCAATTTAATCAAATCAAGTGAAAGTTAGCAAAGGAGAGTTTGACAGTTTAAGATCGCACTTAACAAAATTAAAGGAAGAAATAACAATTAAAGAGCAGTCAATTTAGAAACCTATCCAAGATTGGGTGGATTCAATCATAGACCCTTCATAGAACACTTGAAGCGCAATTGAATTGTTAATTTGGATCTAACCGAGATCTCTGCATCAAATCCAGAATTCATACTAGACGATCGTCTAGAATTCAATTAACAAGTGATAAACACGAATCCGCAATCACACCATTCATGAAAGTCTATGTTAATTTCAAGTACCAAATTCAATACTTAGGCACAAATCAGTAACCTAACCTTTTCAATTCTGTGATTAATTTAGATCAATCAGTTCTAAGTTTCATCACAAATCTCAATCTTCATTTATGTGATTAGTTTAGATCAATCAGTTCTAAGTTTCATCACAAATCTCAATCTTAAACCAAGATCAAATCGATCAACATAAATAGAATCACCATTCATGCATTCAAGATCAAGAAGAAGAAAAAAAAGAAGAAGAAAAGAAGAATTCAATTACAAATCAAATACAATACATAACCAAGGTCTCAAGAATCCAAACCACAATCTCTTCAAGAGTTTTAAATTGACCGAAAGTAGCTTAGCCCTCCATTACCATGAAGGGGAGCATCAAAATATATAAAAGCTATGAGAAACTATGAAGAAACAAGAAGAAGCTATGAGAGAAATGAATAATACAACTTGTTATTCATGATAACCAATGGTGCCTTTTATAGAAGTCTAGGATAACAAAATGACAAAGGGGAGTGGGTGGATGAGTGGGGTGGTTGAGTGAAGTGGTTGAGTGAAGTGGTTGAGTAGGTTGGTTGAGTGAGTTGGTTGAGTGGAGTGGTTGAGTGAGTTGGTGAGTGGGTGGTTGAGTGGATGGTTGAGGACGAAAATTTCTTGTCTGACTTGGAAGCCAAAAACGACCAACTATACTTCAGATCCATGAAAAGTACTCTTCATGAAAGTTGTAGATCTTTGTCTTGGCTATAACATGCATATCTGGATCGTCCAATTTGGCTTCCTACAGCCCAAGATATGACCCAAATACCGCAGGTTGCTCAAACCCAACTTCAACACCTCTGTTCTGACTTGCAAGCTCAAACTGGCCCATTAGACTTCATTTTTTTCAAAAAGTATTCTTCATAAAAGTTGTTTATTTGGATCTTAACTATCAACTATCCAAATTTCAGCCCATCTCCATTATTACAGCTTGAGATATGATTTTATGAGTGCACACCGTTCGGATTCTAGTGACAGAACCCGTATTCTGACTTCCATGTAAACTTAGGTCCCTTAGACATCTGTTTAGGACTTCGAGCTCTGTATCAAAGTTGTAGAACTTTCTCTTAACTTTCCTACAAAGTAAAATTCATGATTATCAGATATCAGGAACTCATGTTATGGCCAAAATACAGAAACAGTGTCAAATCTCAATGATGCTGAAAATATTCAATTAGGACCAATTTGAGCTCAAACTCACAAAATCATATCAAACTCAATCAATTAAGAATATGGAGAGTGTAAATGACTAAAGATAAGGGTTTCTTAATGAATAAAATATGTGATTATCAGTCCCTCCTAGCTTTACACCTCGAGGTGCAAGAAGGATTCCAACGTCAACAAACACCAAGGTTCGGTTTGGGATCGCAAGGAGGGTCGACTCCTCCAGTCGCGGAATACCTACGCCTCTCCGCGAAGCGCATCGAGTTACCATCCTTTATCTGCGAGGACCCAATAGGTTGGGTCGCGAAGGCGGAGGCTTATTTCACTGTTCAGGGGACTCCTCCGGAAATGAAGGTGCAGTTGGCGCAAATCTGCATGGACGGCATGATGTGGCATTGGTTCAAGGTACTACAAGATTTCGATCCTCTGCTGAGCTGGGAGACGCTTAAGAGGTTGTTGATGGACCGTTACGGCGACCACCAGTCCGGAAATCCATTCTCCTAACTCAAGCTCCTTCAGCAGGGCGGAACTGTAGAGCAGTATGTTGAAGCATTTGAGGTCCTCATGGCTCAAGTTCCTCCAATGACTGAAGAGCAGTATATGGGCTTCTTCCTGGGTGGCCTTGAGGAAGAAATTCGCATGGAGGTTTTGGCTTTCGAACCACTGAACCGCCATAAGCTGATCTCGGTGGCGCGGCTGATTGAACGGAGTTGACCCGAATGTCCCCTCCTGGAGGATCGGGGGGTGGCTGGGCTTATTCTCAGGCACGAAGGACCTTCACTCCGATGCCTTTGGGGTCTCACAGCTAAGGCGGTGATCATGCAAACTCGGCTTATTCAACAGGAAGTTCTGTTAGGCACGGTGATAAGGGGCCTAAATCTAGCCAAACTCAACAGACCAACTCTCAGTTTCGAGGTGGGACACGTAATCTTTCATATCAGGAGTTAATGGACGAGAAATAAGGGACTATGCTTTAAATGCAGGTAGCATTACAGCCCCACCCATCGCTGCCCCGATAAACACTTGCGACTCCTTGTTTGGGACGGTGAGGAACCAGCCCCTGACTCCCTACTGGCAGTTGAAGAGAAGGAAACCGAGGAAGACTGTGAGATGGTGTGCCACATCCTAGATTATAGAGCTCTTGATCCACGAGAGTTGTCCCACTCCAAGAAACTCAAGTTGGAAGGGGTATTGGCAGGATATCCTATTTTGCTTTTAGTGGATAGTGGCACTACCATAGTTTTGTAGCAAGGGAGTTGGTAGGCTCTTTGGGACCGAGAGTCACCAATACACGAGAATTTGGGGTGAGTTTGGGTAATGGCAGTAGGTGTACCTTTCAGGGCCTATGCAAGGCACTAGAAGTGAAGGTTTGCAAGTATACCTTAGTGGTGGATGCGTATGTTCTGGACTGGTTGGAGACTTGTGGCAAGACCACTATGGATTGGAAAAAGAAAACAGTGAGTTTCGAGGAAAACGGTTGAATCATCACTCTCAAGGGAAACCATATTCAAGATCAATATCACACTCCAGCCTTGCAGGGAATTTTACGAGGGGTGGCAGCAGAATGCGAGGTGGCTTTAAATAGGAATGAAAAACAAGAACACATGACTTCCGAGGGTACAACGGTGGCTACTCCTATTGATTGGGAATTGCAGCAGATTTTAGACAGACATGAGGTGGTTTTCAAGGAGACTAAGGGGCTTCCCCCACACCAAAGCCATGATTTTGCCATTACCTTGCATCCCGGAGCCAAACCAATAAGTATTCGACCTTATCGCTATGCATACCACCATAAGGATGAAATAGAAAGGCAGGTAGGAGAACTATTGTTTGAGGGTGTTATCAAACATAGTACCAGCCCCTTTTCGAGTCCGGTGATCTTAGTTAAGAAGAAGGATGGTTCTTGGCGGATGTGCGTGGATTATAGAGCATTAAATAAGGAAACAGTACCTGACAAGTATCCAATCCCCACTATTAGTGAACTATTGGATGAGTTACATGGGTCTCAATTCTTTTCAAAGATTGATCTTAAATCCAGGTTCCATCAAATACGGCTTAAAGAAGAGGATACTTACAAGACCGCATTTCGGACCCACGAAGTATCTATGAGTATCTTGTTATGCCTTTTGGACTTATGAACGCTCCATCTACATTCCAGTCCACTATGAATTCCGTATTTTGCCCGCTTTTGAGGAGGTATGTGTTGGTGTTTTTTTATGACATTTTGGTCTACACCCCCACATGGCAATCTCACTTATCCTATCTCGATGAAGTGTTAACAATTTTGGCTCAACATCAGTTTGTTGCTAATCGGAAGAAATGCCTGTTCGGCCAGCCATCAATTGAATATCTTGGGCATATCATTTCGATTCACGGGGTTGAGATGGATCCATCTAAAGCAGGTTGTCTTGGACTGGCCCACGCCGCGAGATGTTAAAGGAGTGAGTGGTTTTTTGGGGCTCACCGGTTATTACAAGAAGTTCATTAAGGACTATGGGACAATTGCTCAGCCACTTATAGCTTTGACAAAAAAGGAAGGCTTCAAATGGAATGATGAATCACAGCAGGCTTTTTTACATCTTAAGAACAGCCTTGCCTCATTTCCGATTTTGGCCCTGTCTGATTTCACAAAGAAATTTGTTATAGAGTGTGATGCTTCCAGGCACGGAATCGGGGCGGTTTTGATGCAAGATCATAGACCAATTGCCTATTTCAGCAAAGCACTCTCCTCAGGTACCATGTCCAAATCAGCATATGAAAAGGAGATCATGGCACTTGCCTTAGTAGTTCAACATTGGAGGCACTATCTCTTGGGGAAGAGCTTTAAGGTGTTCACAGACCATAGAAGCCTTAAGCATTTACTCCATTAGAGAATTACTACAACGAACCAGCAGTGTTGGCTGTCCAAGCTAATGGGTTACCAATTCGAAGTCATCTATAAACCTGGACCTGAGAATAAAGCCGCTAACGCCCTATCCAGAAGGGGCGAACCAGTAGAACTGACTTCCATTTCCATGAGCCCGTATTGGACGAATTTCCCAAAGCTAAGGGAGGAAATTTTACTTGATCCCGACTTGCATCAATTGAAGAGCATTCTCCAGGCTGACCTTGACTCAAAACCAGACTACGAGTTACGGGAAGGCTTGATTTTTTTCAAGGGCAGGCTGATGTTGCCCAGGCAGTCCTCCTTTATTCCCACCTTGCTAGCCGAATTCCATTCCACTTCGATAGGGGGCCATTCGAGGTTCACCAAGACATACAAGCGCCTTGCAGGAAGTTTTTTTTGGCAAGGAATAAAACAGCAGATCATGGAGTTCATTCGTGGGTGTGAGACATGCCAGAAGAGTAAATATCTAGCCATGTCTCCAACCGGGCTGCTGCAACCTCTTCCTATCCCGGAGTTGGTTTGGGAGGATGTTTCTATGGACTTCATTACTGGCCTCCCGAAGTCACATGGTTACGAGGTTATTTTGGTGGTGGTTGACCGTTTGTCTAAGTATACCCACTTCCTAGCACTCAAACATCCCTTCACAGCCAAATTTGTGGCTGAGTGCTTCATTAAAGACGCTGTTAAATTGCACAGCTTCCCCAAGTCCATTATCAGTGACCGTGCCCCCTCTTCCTTAGCCGGTTTTGGAAGGAATTGTGCGTCTTCAAGGTACTGCATTAAGGATGAGCACCTCCTACCACCCCCAAACGGATGGCCAAACGGAGGTGGTGAATCAATGCTTGGAAACCTTCCTTCGCTACTTCGCATCCGAGCAGCCTAAACAGTGGTTCCTCTAGTTGTCTTGGGCTGAGTTTTGGTATAATACATCTCCTCACTCAGCCACGGCAGTACCCCCTTTCAAGTGGTTTTTGGCCGACCACCCCCACCTGTGATCTGTTATTTGTATGGTGAGTCCATGGTGGACTCTGTTGCCAGGGTGTTGGTGGATCGGGATGAAGCCCTGCAGCAGCTGAAATATCATCTTCACCGTGCCCAGCAAACTATGAAGCAGTATGTCGACTCACACCGAAGGCAAGTCAACTTTACCACGGGGGATTGGGTCTATGTCAAGTTGAGGCCACATAAACAAGGCTCGGTTGCCCACAGGATCAACACCAAGCTGTCCCCACGGTATTTTGGTCCTTTTCAGGTTGGGTCTCGCATTGGAGAGGTTGCCTATAAGCTCCTACTTCCTAATTCGGCCCGCATCCACCTTGTGTTCCATGTCTCTCAGCTCAAACAGGCATTGAACACAGACTCCGTCATTGCCTCCCTGCCACTTGAGATGGCGGTAGATGTCCCTGATCCTGTAGCTCCTGAAGCGGTGCTGGCCACGCGAGATGCAAAGTGTAATGGCCGATCACTTGAGGAGTGGCTTATTCTTTGGAAGTCTTTACTAGTTGAGGAGGCCACGTGGGAAGCTGTGAATGCAATCAAAGAACAATTTCCCTCGTTCTACCTTGAGGACAAGGCAGCTGCTATAGGGGGCGGTATTGATAGGAACCCAGCCCAAAGTCATGAGAAGCCCTTTCAGCTCTATACCCGAAGGCCCAAAATGTCCAAGATGTCTCCAAGTCCTGCTATAGGCGAGAATTAGTGGGAGAGGGTGAAGTTAGTTATAGAGAGAGAAGATTGCCTGTTAGGGAAATCAGTTATATGGGTGTAGAGGGAATTACGGGGGCATGTTGAGTGTATTGCTGTTTGTTGGAGCCTAGAGAGTATCTCTGGCTTGCGGGCTTGGCCCTTTCTCCCTTGTATTCCTTTCTTTTACAATAATACAGATTTTACATTCAGAAAACGATAGGAATTCCTATCACATTCCAACCCAAAACTTGTCATGACAGGCACAAAACCCCACTGCCAACACTGCACATCTCCATAAACTATTTGTATCCTTTCACCTTCAAAACCATGCTTATCATTTTACAAGAAGCTACAAGCCTACAACAAGTAATGCAAAACCATATATGTGGCTTGACTAATATTATCCTTAAATAAATCTTCTGAAGAAAATTCCAGATATATGTACTATGAAGTTATTTTTTAAAATTATGCACATGACATGAAAACAAACAAGAAATATAAATAAACCATGCAAACTAGTTTATTGCAGTACATGAACATAACTGAATATTTATCTTTGATAAGGGATGCAAATACTGAAAGCATAAACGACCTGATGGCATAGAAGTTGGGGGTGCCCCTGTAACTGGTGTAACCGAAACCGAATCTACTTTAACAGGACTCTGATTTGAAGGCAAACTTGTGATCCCAGAACGACTCAAAGCACCACAGGCTTCCCTGAAACTTTCTGATATTAAAATAAGGAAATGAGTGATTTTAACATCAACTAGTGGATCAGCTGCTCTACTGTTACGCTTTCCCTACAACGCCAAAGGGATGTAATCAATATCATGAAAAAAATTAATTAGTTTCATTAGGCTTGCTCAATTCAAAGAAGGAAGGGAAAAAAGAACAACACAATATTCAAAACTCAAACAATCAGTGAACAGCATAACATCTACTTCAGCTTTCACCGATATGAGTAACACCTTAACCAAAAAAAAAAAAAAATTTATATAAAGCATTGATGTGGCCTTAGAGCCTATAAAAAGAACAATTCAGTGCTCAAAATGGAAAGCAGGGAAGCACAGACACTTAAAGAAAGCGGGGTGTTTGTGTTCAGACATATATTGGAGTATTGGACACTTTGTGTTATACATGACAGAACACTTTAAAAAGCATGTGGAAACTTGAATTTTATTGTGTCACAATGTCGGTGTCCATGTTACCTCCAGTGCCTCTGCCAATGTCTCTGCTTCTTAGGAAAATACCAACCAAGAAGGAATTTAAGTGAGAAGGTGCTGAAAACATTCAGCATATAAGAGGTCATTAAATTTTTTTCAGCAGCAAACCTTTCCATATTGTAAATTATTAAATGACAATGGTTTCCTTTATTATAGACTAACTTATTTTATTCAATGCCAATACTTTGCTTTAATACACATTCAGAATTTAAAACAAAAATTATTTCAAAGATTACAAGTTCACAGCTTAAATTTTCTAACTCAAAATTCAGCACTGAATTTTCAATGCTAAAATTCTGAGTATTATCTAACAGTAAACACACCATTAGTTGATTTTAGAAAGCATGCTCATAACAGTTTTCATATGCCGCCGTTTAACAATACACAAATAAATACAGATTAACATTTTAGTGGAAGAGTGATATGTCATCCTTACCGCATTGTAGATGGCTTTAACTTTGGGAAGTTGTTTTGGACAGATGACTGATAGAGAAACAGAAAACTGCATTCAGAAGATCAATTCCATTAACCATATAAGTGAAGAAAGACTTGGAAATTTTCAAAGCTCACAGCAAACAAATACATAGAATGTCATTAAAAAATAATTAATTAAATAATTAAATAAACAAAAAGAGTACCTGAGGAAATGCTTTAGCAACAGCTTCAGCGTCATACAAACGGTTCCCTGGGTCAGAGTCAATGGTTTCACTCTGCTCTAGGTTCTGCATTCGAGGTATACAAACTGGTGTCTGCAAAGGATAAGGATTACTCGCTGAAACAAGGATACAATGCTTGTGCATCTCCACATTCTGCTGATTTGGGCCTCCACTTTGAGAATTTGGGAACATCTAATCATTCCAACAATGGGGGTGTGAGGATCAAAATCCATCTTGAGGCCAAACAAATGCCCATAAAGTTTCTAAATAAAAGCTTTAATTATGTACTTTGATTTAGAAGAATCTATTATATTGTATGAAGTATAACACTGGAATTGCTGAAGACTTTATGCTTAAAAATACATGCATCCAATCCAAAACAAGTGTATGGAGATCCGGGTATTACTTACATGAGTAGTGTGAAGTTAGAGGAAAGAGAAAGGAGAGAATGGAGAAAACCATTCAAAGGAAAGTTGTGTCCTTTAGGTCATCCTGATTCTATTATGTGTGTGTAAAAGAATAGCTAGTACAAAGGCATAATAAAGTAAAAAGACCAAAGGTAAAAACCTATTTATCTAACACTACCACTCAAGCTGGAGCATATATATCATATAATCCAAGCTTGTTACATATATAACTAATTCGGGGTCCTCTAAGAGATTTTGTGAGAAGGTCTGCAAGCTGATCATTTGAGTTGACAAAGGTTGTAACAATGTCACCCGAAAGAACCTTTTCTCTTATAAAATGATAATCAATCACAATATGTTTAGTTCTTTCATGAAAGACTGGGTTAGAGGCAATATGTAAAGCGGCCTAGTTATCATAGACAAGGGTCATCTATCCAACATCTCCAAACTGAAGTTCTTTGAGTAACTGTTTTAACTAGACAAGCTCACATGTTGCCGCAGCCATAGTTGTATACTTAGCTTCAGCATTAGATCTAGCAACCACACTCTGGTTCTTACTTTTCCAAGAAATCAGGTTACCTCCAATAAATACACAGTAGCCTGAAGTGGAATGTCTATCAAAAGGTGAACCTGCCCAATCAACATCAGAATAACCAACCACTTAAGTGTGTCCTTTATCCTCATAGAGGAGTCCTCTTCCTGGTGCTCCTTTAATATATCTTGTAATTCGAACCATAGCATCCCAATGGCTATCACATGGAGAGTTCAAAAACTGACTAACAATACTCACAAGAAAAGAGATATCAGGTCGAGTCACTGTGAGATAACTCAGTTTCCCAACAAGTCTCCGATATTTGCCTGGATCAGCTAATGGCTCCCCCTAATTTGGTAGAAGTTTGACATTAGGATTTGTTAGAATAAAAGCCCATATTTCACGTTTCATATGCTACTCGTGTCATAGGACTTAGTGTATTCATAGGAATTAGTTTTTATACTTAATATTTTCATGTATACATTCATGTACCACTATGTATATAAATATCAGTTTATATGTGTGAGAAATACACACAATTCCTAAAATCATCTCTATACTTTATATGGTATCAGTAGTAGTAGGTTAAAACCCTCACCACTGTGCATCCCAGTGGTTTCGTGTCCAAACAGCTATGCCTCCACCAGCTATGGCTTTTTTGGCGACGCCCACCACCGCCGAAGACCTAGAATGGAAGTAGAACCCTCTGACCAACTCAACCGCAGCTGACCCACCGCCACATGCCACCGCATGCGCCCCCACGCGCAGCTCCAACAATCTGCTGCTCTGCTCCTCCGTCGGCGCGTGAGCGCACGTGCCAAGTTCTCCGGCCACCGTATTTCTCCAGAGCCACCGTCAACCACCCCCTTACCCGTTTCCGACCTCACCTCCCTTCTTCCAAAGATATACCAACCTGCAAACCCTATCTCACCTCTCTGTTCTTTCTTTCTTTCTTTTGCCCTGTAACGAAATTTTATTTTCCCACCCTCTGTCCCAGCCATTCTAGCACTAAATCCCAGCCTATTAAGCCTTTTTTTTTTACCCTCACCAACATGTCTACCTCATCCTCACCTTCTGCCATTAGCTTCACTACTGTCCTGTTGATCTCATGTGACAAATTAGTAGGGACAGCCAATTACACATCTTGGGCTACTGTTGTGGAGTTATGGTTTGAAGCTCAAGGCCAGTATGAACACCTAGTCAAAGAAGTCAAGGACATTCCCGACAAGGACAAAGCCAAGTGGAAACAGTTGATTCTTCTCTTTGCAGTGTGTTGTGGTTCTCCATTGATGCCAAGCTTCAACCTCAATACCGTGCTTTTCGAACGTGATATGATGTGTGGGCCAAGGCTAAGAAATTGTACTCCAATGACGTCAACCGTCTCTACAACATTGTTTCTAACCTCATCTCCACTAAGAAACAAGACATGGACATGGAGACCTATCTGAGTAAGCTTGATACTTTGATTGCTGAGTTTGATGCACTTATGCCCTTCACTGACAATGCAGAGAAACATGCCGAACAACGTGGAAAGTTCTTCATGGTCCTTGCCCTTGCTGGTTTGCCACCTGAGCTTGACTCAGTCCGCAATCAAATACTCTCAAGCCCTACCGTTCCTTCATATGATTCAGTCTCAGAACAATTATTGTGTCTTTCACCACCTACAACTGTTGCTCCATCCCTTGCACCTGTTGAATCATCTGACCTGATTTCCCAATCCAGCAGTTGGGGCAAACGGGGAGGAGGTCGTGGTGGTCCTCGTCCTCGTCCTCGCTGCACCTTTTGCAACAGATTTGATCACATTGAGGAACAATGTAGAACCAAGGCCAATTAGCAATGCACTTTTTGTAAAAAATTTGGTCACATTGAGGAACAGTGCAGAACTAAGGCCACCCAACAATCTAAAACTGTGAATGTTGCTCAGGTTGTCCCATCTAACTCATCTGACAAGGTTTCCCTCTCTGCCGCTAAGTATAATGAATACATACGACTCAAGGCAGCCATCCAGTCAACTACACCTATCACTCAGCCTGGTAATCCTGCAGCTTTCCTTTCACAGTCTTCATCTTTGGGACCTTGGATCCTTGACACTGGCGCTTCTGCTCATATATCTGGTAACAAATCCCTTTTCTCCCACCTTACCTATATGGATACATTACCTAGTGTTACTTTAGCCAATGGTTCTCAAACCAAAGTCCAAGGCATTGGTCAAGCTAAACCCCTTCCCACTCTATCTTTAGATTTTGTACTATTTGTACCTGGTTGTCCCTTTAATTTGATATCTATAAGCAAACTCACTCATGCCATGCCTTATTATGTTATCTTTGCTAATGATACTATTCTTGTACAGGATCGGGGTACCGGATAGACAATTAGAGTAGGACGTGAGTCTCGAGGCTTGTATCACCTCATTGTTCCCGCATCTCCTATTGCTTGTTCTGCCATTGAGTCACCTAAAATCATATATCAATGCTTGGGACATCCTAGTCTACAGAAATTACATGTTCTAAAATATTTTTTGGGTATTGAGGTTGTTCAGTCTCATACAGGAGTTGCCATCATACAAAGACAATATGCTTTAGACATACTTGAAGAAACAGGTATGTTAGATTGCCGCCCTAGTGATACTTCGATGGATCTCAACATCAAACTACTATCGAGTCAGGGGGAGCCATTACAAGACACTGGTAGATATTGACGTCTAGTTGGTAAACTTAACTACCTTATAGTAACTAGATTAGACATTACTTTTGTTGTAAGTGTGGTAAGTCAATTTCTAAAAGCTCCTTGTTCGCATACTTAGATACATCAAGAGTGCACTAGGACAACAGTTACTTTATGAAACAAAGGCAATGCTCAAGTTGTTGGCTATTCTGATGCTGATTAGACCGGTTTACCATTAGATAGAAGATCTACCTCAGGGTATTGTGTCTTTGTTGGAGGTAACTTAATCTCATGGCAAAGTAAAAAACATAACATAGTTGCTAGATCCAACGCAGAGGATAAGTATCGCGCTATGGCAACAGCAACATGTGAACTTACGTGGCTAAAGCAATTGCTTCAACAGCTGAAATTGAGAGACATCAAGGAAATAAAACTGATTTGTGACAACCAAGCTACTTTATATATTGCTTCTAACCCAGTTTTTCATGAAAGGACCAAACATATAGAGATTGACTGCCATTTTATCATAAAAAGGGTCCTTTCAAGTGAGATCACGACTGGTTTTGTCAACTCCAATGAACAATTAGCTGATATATTTACTAAGTCCCTCAAAGGGCCTTGGGTTGATTTTATTTGTAACAAGCTTGGAACATATATATACGCTCCAGCTTGAGGGGGAGTGTTAGAATAAAAGCCCATATTTTACATGTTTCATATGCTACACATGTGTCATAGGACTTAGTGTATTCATAGGAATTAGTATTCATTGGAATTAGTGTTTATACTTAATACTTTCATGTATACATTCATGTACCACTATGTACATAAATATCAGTGTATATGCGTGAGAAATACACATAATTCCTAAAATCATCCCTATACTTTATAGGATCCATCGGGGTATCAATAGGCTTAGTATTTAGCATGCCAGTTTCCTCAAGTATGTCCAAAGTATACTTTCGCTGTGAGATAGAAATACCATCCTTAGACTGAGCAACTTCAATTCCTAGGTAACACTGAAGTTTGCCCAAGTCTTTTGTCTGAAAATGATTGAAGAGGAATTGTTTAAGCCGCTGCTTGTGATAACGATATCATCAACTTATACAACTAGATAAGTACATCCTTGAGAAAAATGGTGGTAGAACACTAAATGATCTGCTTCACTGCAAGCCATACCAAATTGTTGCACCACATTACTGAAGCGACCAAACCAGGCTCGTAGAGATTGTTTGGGGCCATAGAGATATCTTCGTAAACGACACACATGTCCAAAACACTCCCCCTAAGCAATAAAGTCTGGCAATTGCTCCATATAGACTTCTTCCTGTAGCTCACCATGAAGAAAGGCTATTTTGATATCTAGTTGGTGAAGGGACCAATGACGGATGGCAGCCATGGATAAAAAAATATGAATAGAGGCTACTTTGGCAACAAGAGAGAATGTATTACCATAGTCAAGACAAAAAATCTAAGTATAGTCTTTAGCAACCAATCGTGCTTTAAGGCGATCAATGTGACCATCTAGACCTACTTTAACAGTGTAAATCCACCGACAACCAACAACGAATTTGCCTTCTGAAAGGGGAACCAAATCCCAAGTTCCCCTGGTTTGAAGGGCTGACATCTCCTCAATCATAGCTTGTCTCCATCCTGGATGAGAAAGAGCTTCACCTGTATTCTTAGGGAGAGGCATAGAATCCAAGGAGTATAAAAAGACATAATGGGGTGAAGATAAACGATGGTAGCTCAAGCCAGCATAAATAGGAAAAGGGTTACGGGAAGAACGAATACCTTGGCGCATAGCAATAGGAAGATCAGACTCACTTGAAAGGTTCGGAGCAGTGGGAGATAATGTTAGAGTAGAATGCGAGTCATCAATTGTGGCTTCAACAATCTCAGGAGCATCAATAGTGGTTTGTCCATAAGGTTGGACCTACCGTGGACGGCGATGGTAAGTCAGGAATGATGGTGGTGAAGGAGGTGTCGAGTCTATATGGTCAGTTGGATCAACTTCAGACTCAAGAAGGGCAATGAGAGTAGGAATAAGGAGTTCCTCAGAAATAGGTGGTTCTTCAGAGGAGATTGAGTGGAACAAGAGGGTTGACTCAAAGAAAGTAACATCAGCAGAAATCGCATACCCTTTTTGTGATCGAGGATATCCAAGGAAGACGCACTTGAGTGATCAAGGAGAGAGTTTATCTTTGCCTAGTGTGAGGTCATGAACAAAACATGTAGACCCGAAGACTCGAAGAGGTAATGGATAAAGAGGTTGTGTAGGAAAAACAATGAGTGAGGAATTTTGTTTTAGAGAACCGATGATGGCATCCAATTGATGAGGTAGCAAGCAGTGAGAACTGCATCACCCCAAAAACGAGATGGTGCTTTAGCATGAATAAGGAGTTTACGAGCTGTCTCAATTAGGTGTCTATTTTTCCTTTCAACAACCCTATTTTGTTGTGGGGTGTGAGCACAAGAGGAGTGGTGAACAATTCCCTGAGAAGCCATAAAAGATTGGAATTGTGTAGAAAAATACTCATAGGCATTGTCACTTCTTAAGGTGCGAATGGTAACTCCAAATTGAGTTTGGATTTCATAACAAACTCTGGAAAATGGAGAATAATCCTGATCTATTTTTCATTTAAGTATAACCAAGTATACCTTGAATAGTCATCCACAAAAGTTACAAAGTATTGATATCCTAATGTTGAGATAACATGACAAGGTCCCCATACATCAGTGTGAATTATAGCAAAAAGAGATTCAGCTCGGTTACAGACTCGATTAGGAAAGGAACTACGAGTGTGTTTGCCCAATTGACAAGATTCACACTTCAAAAAAGACAACTTTGACAAATTAAGAACCATCATATGAAGTTTTGAGATACTAGGGTGTCCAAGACGAGCATGAATAACATTGGGCGACTCTGTGGCTGCAAAAACATTGGAGGTTGTCAAGAGATAGTAGTGGCCCTGTGACTCATGCCTTGCGCCAATCATCTTCCTTGAACTCTGGTCCTGCACAAGAACAAAGTCTTTAGTGAATGTGATTAAGCAATGATGGGTGAGTTAGACGGATAATGGAGATCAAATTATAAGGACAACTAGGAATATAAAGAACATTGTCAACGAATAATGAAGGCAAAAGATTAGTCTTCCCAATTGCTTTAGCTTGAGTTTGAGAGCCATCGGCTAAGGTAACAGTGGGAAGGTGTGTTGGATAGGAAATGGCAGAAAGCAAATGTTTGTTATCAGAGTTATCATCTAAGGCACTAGAATCTAGTACCCAAGGTCCAAGGGATTGTGATTAGGAGATGCAAGCTATGGAGTTACCAGTATGTGCAATTGAGGTCACAGATGTAGAGGGCTGTCAGGCTTCAAACCACTTCAAAAAATCTTCATAATCAGGTTGGGATGGTCGAGTTGTTGACTGGTGACTTGAACTTTCAGAAGTGTTAAGAGTGACGGTCTGAGCAGCATTAGCAATTAGAGGTGGTCTTCCATGCAAGATCCAACAACGGTCCATAGTGTGACCAATTCGCTTGCAATGATCACACTTTGGATGAGTGTGATTGCCCATATGTCCTCCTCCTCGATTTCTACCACCGCATCCCCAATTATCCACTTCGGAGACAAGAGCTGAAGTTTCAAAAATTGGAGGTGCTTAAACTTCAGCAAAAGACTGTGATGTGGAGGGTCCCACAACTCTGAGAAGGCTAGAAAAAGCTTGTGAGAGAGTAGGAACAGTAGTGCTTCCTAAAATCTGATCCCAGGTTGAAGAGTATTCTGATGGCATATCATAAAGTGCTAGGAGCATGAAGAAGGTGCTTCTTTGTTCATACTCTTTTTCTGGAGAATTTGCTGGAGGTAACAACTCGTTGAAGTCTGAAAGAGCAACTTGAATTCTTCCCAAATAAGTTGACATATGTCCTTCAAGTTTGCGGGGAGCTATAAGAGACATTACAGACATAAGATCAAAACAAACAGCATACATACGTGTCATTGGTGTAAAGTTCTTTTGCTTGCTTCCATACTATATAGCATGAGATGTAAGGGTGGAAGATTTGTTTCAATGACAAGTGAACGGTTTGCTTCATCAAGCTAAATAATTGAGCATTTTTATTTTTTTAATAGAAAAAGAATTTATTATTAGAAGAGAATAAAAAAGTACAAAGGAGGATAAGTAATCCTCTCAAAAAACACAGCCTAAACTTATGAGATTGTATCATGCAACAAAGCAAGTCAATTTCTCTGCATGTCTACTAAAGAAACGCCAACAAAGAAACCATGAGCTGAACACCAAAGAGAAGCCAAAAAGAGAACCCTATCCCAAATAAAGTCTAAACTTTAGGAAAGCCCCTTAAAAATTCTAGCATTCCTTTCCAACCATAAACACCACAAAATAGCAAAGATAGAGCACTGCCAAAGGATCTTTACTTCTTTGCGGGAGCCAAAACCTTTAAACTTAGTTAGAATAAAATGATGCAAATCTTTAGGGTAGACCCAAGCCTCTCCAAAAAAACATAATTGAGCATCAATCTTCTCCCATCTAGGCCTTTCAATTGCTGGGATATCCTCAGCTTTCTTTGTCAAATGGTCAGTATATCCCTGACTTAAGAGCCATAGCTTAATGTCTGAAGCCCATGTATCAAAGTTGGTTCCATCCAGTTTGTCAATGGTGATTCCAGAAGAGACATAGCTAGTGAAAATAGGAGTATCATTCTTAGAAGTGTCATTTTTGGGCGTCCAACTCAGTTTCAGGTTCAGCCATGACCGTGAGAGAAAGACAAACAAGAGAGGATTTTAGGGAGAAATGAAAGTGTTTTGATCTGGCCGAAGGTGGCTAAAATAGGCCGGAAAACCACCGAGAAGAGACTCGGAGAAGGCCAAAACTCGAACAGAGTGGCACGGTTTGCTCACATGCTCAAGATGAGGCAGCGCGTGATGGCCACACGTAGGGAGGAAGGCAGCGCATGGAGGCGTGTCCAACGACGAATGGAGATGGGCTCTTGGGTTTTGGCTGATCGGAGCCTTCTAAGTCTCCCTGAGCTCGAGTCCACTCGAAACGATGAAGAACTTGGGTGGTTGGAGAAGTCATAGTCGTAGAAGAGTCACACGAGAAGTAAAAAAACACACCCAAGCAGGGATGTTACGTCACGACAGTCACCACCACTTCGTGATAATGGTGGGTATAGGTTTAATGTTCACCACTTGTAGTGGGCAAGTGGGTAAAGGCAATGGTTTTCTCCTCCCTAGCTCTAGATACCATGTGAACTTAGAGGGAAGAGAAAGGAGAGAATGGAGAAAACCATTGAAAGGAAGTTGTGACCTTTAGGTCATCGTACTAATTCTATTATATGTGTGTAAAAGAATAGCTAGTACAAAGGAATAATAAAGTAAAAAGACCAAAGGTAAAAACCTATTTATCTAACAAGTAGCAACACAGAAAGTCGTAATACCACTGAATAGACTATCCATAATAAGAAAAGTAAAGCACAGATTCAGAAAAACTATAGCTTCAACAAATTAGTAGCATCAAAGAATGAAGTTTCAGCCCAAAGGTAACTATCAATTAAGGCTGTTAAACATTTGTTGTAACTTGTAAGGCAATTTTCTTATCTAATAAGTAAAGACATTGGGAAGCGTTGATGCATTTTTTACCCTCTTAGGCTCTCAATTTTCTTTTAGTTTCTCCATTTAGGAGGATATCAAACAACTTTGTGATATTGCAGAGTTCAAGGGAGGGAGAGTGCAGTGTGAAAAGAAACTAGTTGGAAGAAATTAGGTTAGCATAATAACAAAAGAGATCACTTAAGAATAAGAATTAGGAAATTAAGATTGACTGAATTGCTTGAGTAGAAATTACTCAACAGGTGTGATTTATATATACATCAAAATTGCAACTTACAACGTACAATTTACAAGGTAATTACTAAGTTAGCTTACTCCCTATGTACATGAATTTAATAAATTCTAGTATATATGAATCTGTACATGAACCTATGAATCTGTTCATGGAACCTTATTAATGAATCTCGTTAATGTCAACACTCCCTCTCAAGCTGATGCATATATGTTATAAGCATCCAGCTTGTTACATATGTATGTTATCCTTGGAACTCGGGGTGACTTTGTGAACACATCCGCCAGCTGATCATTAGAGTTTACAAATGATGTGATAATTTCTCTAGAGATAACATTTTCACGAATAAAGTGACAATCAATCTCTATGTGCTTAGTCCGCACCTAGAAGACTAGATTAGAGGCAATGTGCAAAGCTGTTTGATTATCACAAATAAGATTCATAGACCCTATTTTACAGAACTTTAAATCAGAAAGAAGTTGCTTTAGCCATATGAGTTCGCATGTAGTAAGAGCCATAACTCGATACTCTGTTTCTGCACTCGATCTAACAACAACATTCTACTTTTTGCTCTTCCATGTAATGAGATTGCTTGCAACAAGAACACAATAACCTGAGGTTGATCTCAAATCACTTGAGCAACCAACCCAATCTGCATCTGTGTAGGTAATAATATCAGTATGACCTTTATTCTCATATAACAACCCTTGTCCCGAAAAGCCTTTAATATATCTCAAGATTCGAATTACTGCATCCAATGACTGTTACAGGGAGAGTTAAGAAATTGGCTCACAACAATAACAGCAAAAGAAATGTCTGGTCGGGTCGTAGTAAGATAATTCAATTTTCCTACTAGTCTCCGATACCATCCCGGATCTGAATAGGGCTCCCCCTGATCTGGCATAAGTTTAACATTAGGATCCATAAGAGTGTCAATCGATTTACAATTTATCATTCATATTTCCTCCAAAATATCAAGAGCATACTTCCTCTGAGATATAACAATATCAGTGCTAGATTGAGCTATTTCAATTCCAAGGAAGTATCGTAACTGTCCCAAATCTTTGGTTTGGAAATGTTGAAACAAGTGCTCCTTGAGGCGTTTGATGCCATCATGATCATCCCCTGTAATGACAATGTCATCTACATAAACAATAAGATAAATGCACTAATTAAAGGGAGAATGTTTATAAAACACAGAGTGGTCTGCTTCACTGCGGATCATGCCGAATTGATTAAGGACTGCACTAAATCTGATAAACCAAGCTCGAGGGCTCTGCTTGAGGCTGTATAAGGCTTTATGTAACCTGCAAACATATCCATGTCACTCCCCCTGAGCAACAAACCCAGGAAGTTGCTCCATATAAACCTCATCTTCTAAATCTCCGTGAAGGAATGCATTTTTAATGTCCAACTGATGCAAAGGCTAGCGGTGCATGGCTACCATAGATAAGAATAAACGAACAGAGGCCATTTTTTGCAACTCGGGAGAAAGTATCACTATAATCTAGCCCAAATACCTGAGTATAGTCTTTAGCTACTAAACGGGCTTTCAACCGATCAATCTAACCATCTGGGCCTACTTTGATAGCAAACACCCAACGATAGCCAACAGTAGATTTTCCTAAAGAAGAGGTAACAAGTGTCCAAGTGTTATTAGATTCTAAAGTTGTCATCTTGTCAATCATAGCATGTCGTCATCCTGGATGAGAGAGTGCTTCTTGGACAGTTTTAGGAATAAAAACAGAGGAAATAGCAGACACAAAGGCACAATGGGAAGGAGATAAACTGTGATAACTTAAGAAATTATAAATTGGATGAGGGTTACGAGTAGATCGTGTAGCTTTGCGAAGAATTATAGGTAAATCAATAGGAGATACAGGTGGATTCGAAGTATGAATCACCTGTCTCTTCAATGGCAACTTCCTCCAATTGTGTTTGGCGAGGACGACGTTGATAAGTAATAAGAGGATGAAGAGTGGACCTTGACAAACCTTCTTCACAAATCATGAAGAATTAATAACAAGGAATAGGAAAATTGATAGGCAATACCTGGGAGATAAAATCTGGTGTCACTGACGTAGTGAAATAAGATGTATCCTCAGCGGTGACATCAGCAGACATGTAGAAACGATGAGTAGAAGGAGAATAACATTTGTATCTTTTTTGTACATGAGAATAACTGAGAAAGATACACTTGACAGCATGAGCAGACAATTTATCAATACCTGATGTGAGATCATGTACAAAGCAAGTAGAACGAAAAATACGTGGGGGAACTATGAAAAGTGGGTCTTGAGAAAACAAAAAAAAAATGAGGTACTTTGTTATTCAAGGAAAAGGATGGTATCCGATTTATCAAGAAACCAGCACTGTGTACAGCATCACCCCAAAATTTTAAAGGAGCATTGGCATGTAACAAAAGGGGGTACGAGTAGTTTCAATAATATGACGATATTTTCTTTCAGCAATACCATTTTTTTATGGTGCATGTGGACCAGAGGATTGATGAATTATGCCATGAGAAGCCATAAAATGATTAAGGGGAGTAGAAAAATTTTCTTTTGCATTATCACTACGCAAGATGCGAATAAGATGTCCAAATTAGGTTTGAATTTCATTGCAAAAGTTCTGAAAAATAGTACACAACTCTGAATGTTCCTTCATTAAAAAAATTCAAGTACATCTTGAAAAGTCATCAATTAAAATAACAAAGTACCTATAGCCTAAGATAGAATTGACTTGACTAGGATCCCAAATATCTGAATGGACAAGAGCAAAGGGAGAAGTTTTTTGACAATGAACTGAGCGTGGAAAGGAAGTTCGAATATGTTTACCAAGTTGACATGACTCACATTCCAGAGATTGCAGGTGGGAAAGATGAGGGACCATTTTCCTTAGTTTATTTATATTTGGATGACCCAGACGACAATGAAGGAGACTCGGTGAATCAGCAATGGTGCCAGCAATTGAAGATGGAAGCTGGATATAGTAGAGGCCATGTGATTCAGATCCTGCGCCAATCGTCTATCCCGTATTCCAGTCATGTATAGAGAAAGAATTGGCAGTAAAAGTTATGGAACAATTAAGATTACGAGTGAATTGATTAACGGAAACTAGATTAAAGGGGGCAACCAGGAATTAAAAAGTACAAAATTTAATGGCAAGGAGGGAAGAGGTGTGGCTTGACCAATGTCTTTGGCTTTTGCCTTGTAGCCATCGACAAGAATGATGTAGTGTAAAGTTTTGGGTTGTGATATTTTTGAGAAAAGAGAGGGATTACCAGCTATGTGATCAGAAGCACCAGAATCCAAAATCCAAGATTCAACAAGCGAGGAATGAGAGAGACAAACCGTAAAATTACTAGTATGAACTATAGCTGCTAAAGATGAATTCGATTTTGCTGCCTTGAACTAAAGATATTCCTTATATTCAACATCTGACAAAATATTCTAATTGTCACCTCCACTTTCATCCTGTTTTTCTAGACCCGAAGACTGAGAATAAATCACATGAGCTGACTTCTCTGGAAATCCAATTAGGGAATAACATTTATCTTGAGTGTGCCCCATACGTTTGCAGTAGGAGCACTGTGGACGATTACCGAAACCATGACCTCCTTGTCCACCTCGACCTCGGCCTCCACAACATGCCATATTAGAAAGGAATGTAGATGACTCTAAACCTGGTGAGGAACCAGCTCTTGACACAACCTCTAGAGAAGGAACACGCAGCAGACGATCAATGAGATTTTCTGCTATAGGGACATTGGGATTTGTCAAAATTTGGTTCCGAACAAATTCAAAGTCTTTGTGAAGACCATGAAGGACAAACACCACGCACATATTATCGATCTTATTCTGGACATCATCTCCGGTCAAGGCCAACTTAACTACATCAATGGTAGACTGAACTTTATTCAAATACGTCAGGAGATCATGATTCGTCATTTGGAGTGTAGCTAAATTGTGCACCACATCATAGAGGCACTGGACATCATTTGAATAAACACTTCGAGCCTTCTTCCATATGTCGTAGTAGCATGTTCTATAGGTGCGAAAATGAACCATCAACTTCGAGTCAATGGACTGCCATAAGAGCGAAACCAGCTGATAATCAACTCTCTTCCACTAGTCTCGTTCTGTAATATCGATATCTTTAGCCTTTTGGTTAGATGGTCGGAGACACCTTGTCCCAAAACACCAAATCTCCATAGCAGCTTGCCAATCCATATAGTTTCTTCCATTGAGCTTTTTTGAACTAATAGATGGATTACCAGAGAAAATAACAGATAGGGGCCTTATTTGAGGGAGTAGAAGCACCAGAGGCAGCATTCTTGGTTTCTAACATGGAAACCATTGAAGAACAAACCAAAGTGAGATGAGGGAACAATAGACAGTGAGCACCTTGGACAATGGATGCCCCAAAACATACTGGAGAGGCGCTAACAAGCAGATTGGCATCGGCGGCAGGTCAGATGGACATCAGGAAGGCGACGCATGGCTTACACGCGCCAGCGAGTTCTGATGAAGTTGGACGCGCATGGACAGACGAAATTGGACGACGATCGGTGGGACAACCGATCAGAGTATTCTGGGGCTAGGGCCGACATGCCAGGCTGGACGATGGCCGGATGTCGAGACTTCTAGCGGTCGCTAGGGTTTACTGACTTTGAACTTAGGGTATAAATCAAGCCCACAAGGTGTGAGCTCTGATACCAACTTAAGAATAAGAACTAGGAAATTAGGATTGATTGAATTGCTGGAGTAGAAATTACTCAACAGGTGTGATTTATATATACATCAGAATTGCAGCTTACAAGGTACAATTTACAAGGTAATTAATAAGATAACTTACTCCCTATGTACATGAATCTAATAAATTCTAGCAGACATGAATCTGTATATGAACCTATGAATATGTTCATGGAACCTTATTAATGAATTTCGTTAATCTCAACGAGATCGATGTCCTATTTCAAATCCATTTTTACTTGAGAAAGCTAAATCATACTTGCATGCTCCCAGAACTTACTAGGCAAGTAAAAGGCATCACAAAATTACCACATTTCTTAGAATTTACCAAAAGACAACAATCTGATAGGTTGGCTTAAATTTCAGAACACTTATGAGTCTTATAACTTTTTTATGTCTTTTACTTGCCTAGTAAGTTCTGGGAGCATGCAAGTATGCTTTAGCTTTCTCAAGTAAAAATGGATTCAAAATAGGAAATCAATCTCTTTTGTTAGTATGCTAATCTAATTTCTTCTAACTATTTTCTTCTCACACTGCATTCTCCCTCCCTTAAACTCTGCAATTTTACAAAGTTGTTTGACTTATCATAACCTCAAGAAACATGAAGGATATGACCACCCCTTCAATTCCCAGTCAATATATAATAAAACCTAATTTTAACAAGCTAACTCTTGATTTTATGTAAACATAATTTCGTTTACAATCACTATATTTTCTTTTAACACTATGCTCTGTCTCAAACTCTGCAATTTTATTACAGTTGCTTGGTTTATAAAAACGTCAAGAAACATGAAGAATAAAATGCCATTAATTTCAACGCAACCAATAATTAAACCAACATATAGTTAACTGCCTAGAATCTATCTATTCAAAGACAGAATATAAGCTCAATTTCTAAGCTGGTCTCACTTCATCCACAATGGGATTTGAAATGAACCAAGCCAGCTCATGAGCCGCTCAAGACTTCACATGTTTATTGCCTCAATGAGTCAGGCTCTTGAACCGGATGAGCAGAAACCAAGTTGAAAAGTTGGCTTGTTTAATAAACAAGCTGATCTCAAATCATGACATGTTCAGCTCGATTGGTTCATGAGCCGGTTGCATTATATATACTAGTGGGTTGTCAGGTTCGTCTTTTTTTGTTTTTTTATTTTAATAAATTTTTTTGTCACCTTTTAGAAAATGAAAGTGCTCTTTAACTGCTCTTTTCTCCTAAGCAGTTTTTTTTTTCAAACTCCCAAGCAGTTTTATTTTGAAGCAAGTGGGGTCTTTCAAGCATTTTTATTTATCAGTTTTATTACAGTTTTACAGTTTTATCCTTTACTTTATTCTACTATTGTTTTATCTGTGTTCAGTGTCAAAGTAACTTAATATGAAAGTAATGACAAAGTTCCCATCTTTTATGCTTCCCACCTAGTGAGAAAAGGGTTGTTGTTGTTGTTGTAACGACAAAGTAGGAAAAGAAAAAGTTGGACACCAATTCAGGCCATTGCCTTTATAATAGTAATAGATTTAAATAGTTGTATAGAATATACAAAATAACATTTAAAATGAAAGTCTAAAAGTATAATATAATTATAGTATATATCTTAGAAAAAATGCATTTACATGCTAATTATAATATATCTTAGTAGTATTACTATTATTTTTTTTCCTGGAAATTAGCCAAGCCAAGCCAAAACTCAGCTTGGATCAACTTGATTAATATTGGGAAAAAGACATAGTACTTGGATTAGCTTATTTTGTGTTTAAAACAACTTATCAAAAGCTCCCTAAAAGAGCTTTCGAAAAATAAGCGATTATTTCCCCTAAAATAAGCATTACTAAGCATGCCTATATATTCAGCATGTGAAAAAAATAAATTTTCCAAATCGCATCAATCACCAGTTTTACAAGGATAAGCACAAGTTTTTACATGCAGTAACCACATTTTTATAACAGAATAGCCATAGTGACCCTAAAGGTAAATGAAGTTAACATTTTTATCTATTAATATTTTCTTGACTCAAAGCTCAGCTCCAGTACAACTATAATAAAATGTGACTATTTCGACTCAGCCATGGTGACCGTAAAGGTAAATGAAGTTAACAAGATGACCATAATTATTTTTTAATCATTAAAATTTTCTTGACTCAAAGTTCAGCTCCAGTTCAACTATAATAAAATTTGTACTGCACAGCTATAAGGCCCGCAATGTTGTATAGTACTGAATGTTGGGCAATAGAACGCCAACAAGAGCATACAATCAATGTCGCGGAGATGAGGATGTTGCGTTGAATGTGTGGCCATACAAGACAAGATAGGAGTAGGAATGAATGCATTGAGAGAAAGTAGGGGTAGTACCTATTGTGGAAAAGATGAGAGAATCTCGCCTTAGGAGGTTTGGACATGTAAGAAGAAGACCTTTAGAAGCCCCTATAAGAAGAGTAGATCATGTAGATAATAGCCCAATAACTAGAAATAGAGGAAAACCAAGAAAGAGTATAGACAAAATGATTAAAAAAGATTTAGATTTGAATGATATCTCTGAAGACTTGGTTTATGATAAGGCACAATGACGTCGTTTGATCCATGTAGCCGACCCCACCTAGTAAGAAAAGACTTGGTTTTTGTTCGACTCAGCTTGTTAGCTCAAATCATATGAACTAAATGAGCTAAATCAGTCCAAATAAGCCAATATGAACCAATCAAACCAATTTAGCTCATGAACTTGGTTCATTAGCTTAGCTTTGTTAGCTTAATTCAGCTCAAATACATACAAACACCATTAAAACTGATCGGCAACATAAAAATACTTGCAACTTTTTATAGTTAAAACCATTTTGTCACGTATCTTACTATTAAGACATTATATACATTTCCAGTAAATAAGACACACAATTTTCCAAGTACCACAACCATCACTCTGGTCCAGACCTTATCCTAGATCCCCCAAATGTTAAACCACATTTAATTTGTTGTATAAGAATATTTCAATCAAAATAAATTAGCCAACCCCACCTAGTGAAAAAAGGCTTTATTGTTATATTTTGATACGAACCTTAGGAGAACCACACCACAAAAGCTAGCCATTGTAGTTGGAGAGCCCAAGGTCATATAAACCCCACACCGGAATCCCATACTTCCGATGTGGGACTCAAGTCCCATACCTTGCAATTGGATCCTAACATTCCACCACGCTCCGCAGCCCCGGCGCCCACGCGGGCTGGCTGTGCACTAGCCCTCTGACTAGTCCCGGGCGAACACTGCCATGCCGGTGTCACCACCCGCGCCGCTCATTTGCAGCTGAGAGACATGGTAGAAGGCTCTGATACCAATTGATACGAACCTTAGGAGAACCACACCACAAAAGCTAGCCATTGTAGTTGGAGAGCCCAAGGTCATATAAACCCCACACCGGAATCCCATACTTCCGATGTGGGACTCAAGTCCCATACCTTGCAATTGAATCCTAACATATTTTAATCACAATAAATAAATCGAAGACCGTAAGCAAAAGAAAGCAAAATGTTCATACAAATATAAAGATAATAAAGGAGTAAAAGTAAACACCTTAAAGGAAGAATCAGGATCAGACATGTATCAAATGAAATTTGAAAGAACACAAACAAACAGGAAACCAAATGTATACAGCATACATACCATAAGAGCTGCAGCAAGGCCTTCAGCAATAGCTGCATCATTAAAACCATCACCAGTAAAGGGTATAGCTGATAGCCACAGCAAGAAATCATCAGGGTCTCTTGTCCAGCCAGCCTGTTGCACGAGGCAACCTGCATCCAATGATGCTCAGCCAAGTAAGTTTACTCGGTAGATTAGTCAATTGCATATAAATTTGCCAGTTTAAACGTAGCTAGGCAGAATGCAAGCATCATAAAATCCAAGAGATTATATTCTTGATAAGTGAAGATTGTTAGAATATCTGAAAAATATATCAAAATATCTTTATTGTATCTTGAAATATTTTAAAGTATCATAGATGATCTCTCTTAGGACAGATTTGATTCTTGTATTAGGACAGATTTATTTCTTATAATTTAGCTCTATTCTAAGCAAATAGTTATTGACATAAGCCTATATAATGTTAATCATACCTACATAATTTAAAAAATTAAAACAATAACAATATTCAAAAATATTCTTTCAACATGGTATCAGAGCCATATTATCCACCTTGAAGAGAGTTTCTTTTTTTTCGCTATGTAGAGTTCATGGAACTCATTAGAATCGTTATTCACAACCTTTAAACCCAGACCTAGTTTTATTGTTTTCCTTATCGTTGTTTTCTCCCAACTTCTCTTCCAGCCTCAAGTTATTGATTGTTGCTCCCAATCTCGGAGCCTCTATTGTTTCCGCTACAATCAGCCTTCATTACTGATCAGACCAGCCTTCAACGCTAGGTTCAAAGCCAGCCTTCATTGCTAGATTTCAATCAACCTTTATTACTAATCAGACCAGCCTTCATCGCCAGGTTTAGAATCAACCTTCATCACTAGGTTTCAATTAGCCATCATTGCTAATTGAACCAGCCTCCATCGCTGGATTTAGAGCTAGCCTTCTTCACTGGGTTTCAATCAGTCTTCATTGCTAATTAGATCAGCTTTCATCGTTGGGTTTAGAGCTGGTCTTCATCGCTAGGTTTCAATCAACATTCAATCAACCTTCATCGCTACCGCTACCCTCATTGACGGAGAAAATGGGAATAAATTCATCTCTACATATACTTCAATGCCGGTGTTTGTCATGTCGTTCTTTTCTCACTGATGGATCATACCAGTGGCTTCTCTTCCCACCGATGATCATTCTGGTGGTAACTCCTCTCCCATGGATGAATCATATTATTGGTGACTTCTCTTCCCATTGATGACCATTTCAATGGTAACTTATGTTGGTTATGACTCACACTAGCCCGACTCTTTGTCCCAGATGCATTGGCCCTGTCTCTGTCTATCCAAATGCACTGGCCTCATCTCCGTCGCAAAAGTAGTTGTCAGCCACCATCTCCGTTCGTCCTAGCCACTATCACACTATCAAATTATTTAATTGTTACAAACTCAAGCTTAGGAAGCTTTAGCTTGAGGAAGAGTGTTAGAATATCTAAAAAATATATCAAAATATCTTTATTATATCTTGAAATATTTTAGAATATCATAGATGATCTCTCTTAGGACTGATTTGATTCTTGTATTAGGACAAATTTATTTCCTATAATTTAGCTCTATTCTAGACAAGTAGTTATTGACATAAGCTTATATATGTGAATCATACATGTACAATTTAAAAAATTAAAACAATAACAATATTTAGAAATATTCTTTCAACAAAGATTAGTTAAATTTTGTCCATTTTCTAGTTTATCTTCCAATTAAGAGGGGGAGAAAAAAAAACACACACACACACACAAATTGCTTAAATTTTATATTTAGAAACTATATTGTCTTTTTTCCTTTTCCTAATTTTTTCAATAGGTAAGAGTTTTTTTTTTTTGGTCTTTGACCATGATATCCCCATAGGCATTCTGTTAAACTAACCCTTGGGCACTGTCGCGACTAGAAGGTCCTCCCAACAATAGGTAAGAGTTTATTTGAAAATGCAAAGCAGGTGTACATTAAAAATAAATGAACTGACTTAGTAAAGCTGTAACTACATCAGTTCTAAAGTTTTGCAAAATATTTTGGAAGAATCATTTTTAAACTAACATGATTCACATAATAAGACTAAAGAAAATTACGCAAAACTGTACCTGAATAACATCCATGAGTATTATAGGTGACTAAGGCAAACTCAACATTGGAAGCAGAAGGTTTCTGCAGAAGAAAGGGGAAAAAATAAAATTAATAGATGAACCACAAGACCATCATTAGGCAAGATAAAAACAATATCACATCTACTAGTATGATTTCAACAAACTCACATCTGACAACTCTAAACAATGAGCTAACAAAAACATTTTCTTTTAGTAAATAATAATATTGATAAATCAGATTGGAACGTGCCATGGGGCCAAAGACATGCACACTAGCAGTATAAACAACTACATCATTAATATTGATAGGGCTTAACACAATTGTGTCATGCAGTGATTTATATATATATATAGGGGCTGCTAACTTCCTCCCACATTTTTTTAGTTGGTGGAAGTAAGCAAGCTCCACCTTTTCCTTTTGACCAAAAAACTTGTTTCTTTCTTTTTCAAATTACTTAAGAGTATTTTAGTAATATGATTTAATTTCGAAACAAAAAATAATAAAATCTGACTCTTTTCCCTAGTCTTTCTCTTTCTCTCTTTGGAACACCATCTGCTGAAGGAGGCTTCCCGATTCCCATGGCTGCTACCCATCTTAAAACAAAAACTTCAAAAACATCATTCACTAAATCTATTAGCACAATGTTCTAAATATATACCACCATGCTCTAGATGTAAAGTATTCTATTGTCTTCAAATAACATAATCCTGGGTCAAGTCTAAAATTGTCTCTATTTGGAGGAGGATGTAAAGAGCTCTCTTCCTTAATGAAATGCTTTGCCAATTCAGCCATCAACACCAAAAAGGATCTCTGATAAGAAGTAATGATCATACATGAACAAGGAAATTGCAGCAATGATCGCAAAAATCAAGCCCTTTGGTGTGGGAACTCAAGATGGTTGAGTTGTTTATGTTGAAGCTGTAGAAGTGACCGAGGCCAAGAACGTTGAAGACGGTCACCATGGTTTGATTAGATGGACTTCAGATTTTGTTAATGATGCTTTTAAAGTTTGTTTTGTTTCAAGAGGGTAGCAGCCATGGGAATTGGGAAGCCTCCTTCTGCTCGTGCGTGCGCGCGCACACAGAAACTAGGGAAGAGAGTCAGATTTTATTGTTTTTTGCTTTGAAATTAAATTATATTACTAAAATACCCTTAAATAAAATTTGTTTGAAAAAGAACGAACTAGGTTTTTTAGTCAAAAGGAAAAGGTGGTGCTTGCAGCTTGCTAACCTCCATCAACTGAAAAAAAGAGTGGGGAGGAAGTTAGCAGCCCGATATATACATAGGGCGTAAAGCTTAGAAAATCTATTAAAGACAAAGCAGAACCAAAAGCAGGATGCATGCTATCAAAGAATAGAGTTTTTTGTATATCTTCCATGAATAAGATATGTACAATATATAGACACTAGTTCACTCATGGGATTAGAAAATCAGATCCCATGATATCAAGAAAGAGAATATTTCAAGGTTGAAAAAATAAAGATCCTAATCAACCTAACCTACACTAGGAGACAAATAACAGAAATATAAAAAACAGAGAGAATCCCAAGGAATATCACATGTGAATCCCAAGGAATATCACATGTGACTGACAACAAATTCAACTTCACATGGATCCATATGGATCCACACAGATTCCAACACTCCCCCTCAAGCTGGTGAATAGGTATTTTCCATTCCCAGCTTGGATATGATTCTTTCAAATGAGGAGCTACTTAATCCCTTAGTGAGGATGTCTACAAGTTGTCCTTGAGTGGGCACATATGGGGTGCATATCACGCCACTGTCAAGCTTCTCCTTGATGAAATGCCTATCCACCTCAATGTGTTTAGTTCGATCATGTTGAACTGGATTGTGGGCTATGTTGATTGCTGATTTATTGTCACAGTAGAGCCTCATAGGTTCTTCCCACTTAATCTTCAAATCTTCTAGAATGATTTTAAGCCAAAGTAGTTACACCTTGTGCCATAGCACAGAATTCTGCTTCAGCACTAGAACGTGCTACTACACTTTGTTTTTTACTTTTTCAAGTCACAAGATTTCCCCCAAGGAAGGTGCAATACCCGATAGTTGATCTCCTGTTAACAATTGACCCTGCGTAGCCAGCATCAGTGTATGCTTCCAATGTCATTTTTCCATTTCTTTTAAACAAAATTCCTCTTCCTGGAGTTCCCTTGAGGTCCTGTAAAATTCTATGGGCAGCCTGTAAATGGACTTCTCTTGGGTTGTGCATGAATTGACTGATCAAGCTCACTCCATAGGCAAGATCCAGTCTGGTGTGGGATAAGTATATGAGCCTTCCTGCCAAACGTTGATACATCTCCTTATCAATTGCAACATCTTCTTCTGCATTTCCTAATTTTAGGTTCGGTTCCACAGGTATGCTCAGAGGTTTACAAGCTGTTTTGCATGTTTCCTTGAGCAAATCAATGATGTATTTCTGTTGGGATATAAAGATCCCTTTCCTGGAGTGTGCCACTTCAATCCCCAAAAAATATTTTAGTTTTCCCAAGGTTTTGATCTCAAATTCCTTGGCCAAACACTGACTCAAGGTCTCTTGTTCTTTCCTATTATCTCTAGTCAATATAATGTCATCCACATACACTAACAGCACTGTAACTCCCCCTGACTCACAGTGTTTGATGAACAGTGTATGATCCCCTTGACTTTTCTTGTAGCCCAAGGATGTCATGACTCTAGTAAACCTTCCAAACCAGGCCCGAAGTGATTGTTTCAGCCCATACAAGGCCTTTTTAAACTTGCATACTGTGTTGGCAGTCATCTTCTTCTCATATCCTGGTGGCATTTCCATATAAATTTCCTCCTCAAGTTCCCCATGCAAGAAAACATTCTTCACATCAAATTGTTGTAGTTCCCAGCCACAGTTGGCAGCAAGGGATAGGATCACTCTAATAGTATTCATTTTAACAACTGGAGCAAAAGTCTCTGAATAATCAATCCCATAAGTTTGTGTGAACCCTTTTGCAACCAATCTTGCTTTGTACCTCTCAATTGACCGATCAGCTTTGTATTTTACCGTGTACACTCACTTACACCCAACTGGTCGTTTTCTTGCTGGTAAAGGAACAAGCTCCCAAGTTTTATTTTTCTCTAGTGCTTCCATCTCTACATCCATGGCTTGCTTCCATTTTTCATTGGTCAAAGCCTCAGAAAGAGTAATGGGTATGAAGGTGGTGTTTAGGTTTACAAGGAAGGTTCTGTCGGTTGATGAGAAGTTTTTAAATGAGAGACAATTTGAGAAAGGGTATAAAGGCTGTTTGGTGCTTTTTCTGGTTCCTTTTCTAAGGGCAATTGGAAGATCAAGATCATCTTTAGTAGGTTGAGTCTCAGTTTCATCTTGTGAGACGGGTAAAATAGTTGCATCCTGTAAAGTATGTAATTCAGAAATTGTTACCTCATGAGAAGGATTTAAGTCAGATTCTTGGACCTGTTTAGAGTCTGGAATGGCCTTGGACTTCCTGGAGTACAGCAAACCTTTTCTAAATCTTACATCAAGATGAGTGGCTTCATTGAACTTGGGGTCAGATTTAGGTTGGTCCAGAGTATTGAGGTCAGATTCAGACTGGTCCAGATTAGGCTCAACAGAAAGGTTAGGGTGACATGGTAATGTAAGATAGTTTTCCTTATCTTCCCTAAGATTCTCTCCCTGAAGATAAGGTTTAGGAAAATAGGCTTGTTGCTCATTGAAGGTAACATCTCGAGACAGAATTTTTTGGATGAAGGATGATAACATTTATAACCTTTTTTAGTGGAGGAATACCCAACAAAAACACATCGTAGAGCCCTAGGATCAAGTTTCCCTCTATCTTGACTATAAATATGAACAAATGATATACAAACAAAGATCCAACGTTTGAGATTGTTGGTAATGGAGAGATTTGGGTAAAAGGAAGAAAAGACATCCATAGGGCTTTTAAAACCTAAGACACTAGATGGTAATCTATTGACAAGGTACATTGCTGTAAGAATAGCTTCCCCCCACAAGGTTTTTGGAACACTTCGCTGATATAACAAAGTTCAGGTGTAGTTTAGAAGGTGCCCATTTTTCCTCTCAGCAATCCCATTCTGTTGTGGTGTTTTGACACAAGAAGACTCATGGATAATTCCCTTTTTTTGACAAAAGGGAGTAAGAATTTGATTAAAGTAGTCCTTGGCATTATCAGATCTAAGTCTTTTGATATTCACATCAAACTGATTTTTTACCATAGAGAAGAAATTTGGGAAAACGGTGCTTACTTCAAACTTATGTTTTAAGTAAGAAAATCCAAATAACCCTAGTACAATCATCAATAAAGGTTACAAACCATCAAGCACCGGACACACTTGGAATATTAGAGGGACCCCATACATCCGAATGAATAAGATAAAAAGGAGAAGAACTTATGTTATTGCTTATAGGAAAGGGTACACGTTTGTGTTTAGCAAGCTCACACACCTCACAATGAAAACTCTCAACATCTAATTTGGTAAAAAGAGAAGGAAACAAAATTTTGACAGTCCTAAAAGAAGGATGACCTAACCTATAGTGATAAAGAAAAATCTTCTCCTTGTTGGATAGAATAGGCTCGGACATGAAGGAATGAGGAAGACTGTTCTTGCTGGGAAGATTTGGTTCCTCAAGGTAGTAAAGACCATTCCATTCTCTAGCATGTCCAATCGTCCTCCTCGAATCCTTGTCCTGAAATACACAATTACTACTATCAAAAATTACCTTACAGGATAAGTCTTTTGTAAGCTTTTGTATAAAGACAAGGTTGGTGGATAACTTTGGGACATGGAGAACATTTTTCAAGGTTAGAGATGAGTTTATTTGGATATCACCTAGGCCAGCTACAGTTACAAGAGTACCATCTGCTGTGACAATTTTCTTAGTGCTGGGACAAGGTGAGTATATGGAGAAGTGTTTGGATAAGGGTGTCATGTGGTCTGTGACACCTGAATCTAGTATCCAGCCTAGGTTAGAAGATGTTTCTGAGACATTTAATCCAAATGAAAATGAAAGCATACCTGAATATGCCAAAGAACAAGTACCTATTGGTTTGTCAAGGCTAGTGAGGAAAGCTCTCATCTTGTTTATTTCTTCCTGCTTAAGACTCATGGATTCAAATTTGGATTCAGATTTGTTTTCTTCATTGTTTTCAGCAGCAGCCACATGAACATATCCACTCTTCCATGAAGATTCCCCCTTTTTACTCCATTCTCGACTAGGAGGCTTGCCATGCTGTTTCCAGCACTTCTCTCGGGTATGTCCTGCCTTGTTACAATAGGTACACCACAAAACATCCTTCCTTTTCTCCACTGGACCATGTTTAAAATGTTTAGCCACCATGGCTGAACTCTCTATAGTTGGAGTATCCAACATTAAGTTCCTTCTACTCTCTTCACTTCGTACCATAGCCACCACTTCATTGAGACATGCAAGTTCTTGTTTTCCCAGAATCTGAATTCTGACTTGATCAAACTCTGGATTTAGGCCAACTAGAAAATCATAGAACTTGTCTTGTTCAATAAATTCCTTGAGGACTGCGGCATCAGCAAAACATTGAGTTTTGATCACTCTATAGTGATTTAGCTCCATCCATAGGGACTTCAGTTGATTAGCATATTTTGTAACAGTTTTGTTCCCTTGTTTTGCTGCCACTGTTTTCACCTTTACATCATATACTTGAGCAGCATCTTTGGCTTTGGAATATGTTTGTTCCACAGCATCCCATTGGCAGTGTTGAGAAACATGCAGGTATCACTAATTTCTGGAGCCATCGAATTCCATAGCCAAGCCATGATCTTGGAATCCTCTTCATCCCATGCTGCAAACTTAGAACTACCCTTGTTAGGTCCAATACCTGTTAGGTGACTCAACTTACCTTTTCCCTTTAACATCGTACGAACAAGTTGAGACCACTTTAGGTAATTCTTCCCATTCAACCGATATGCAGAGTGGATATTCAGCAATTCTCCAGGATTTTGAGGTTGGACATCTATTTCTTTTGCCTCTTCGTGCAACATATTCAGAACACCAGTAGCACCAAAAAACGATCAGCTATGGTAGTAAACTGGATGAATTTGTGAGCTATGCCAAGAAAAAATCAAGGATTGGAAAAGAGGTGTGACTGTGAGTACTCAAAAAACACAACCTGCAATGTGTGACTGAAGCTGACAACCACCAGAAACCACTCAGGGAAAATTCTCCGATGAGCTGACTAGTGTCGTCGAAAAAGTCGCCGGTCGCCGGAAAAGTCGCCGGTCGCTGGAAAAGTTACCGGTCGCCAGAAAAATTACTGATCGCTGGAAAAGTTACCGGTCGAAGAAACATTTGCCGGCTACCGAAAAGGTCACCGGAAAAGATGTGGGTTATTGCTAGTGTGGGTTAGAAATCTGAAAATTCTCAAATCTCCTTCAAGACTACAATTTCCACCAAGTTAGCTTCAAGGACTCCTCTGTAGTGAGGTATGCAGCTTCTTGAGAAATGATCGGCAATGAAGACCAATCAAAGGATAAATGGCAATAAAAGGCCAGGAACTGTTGCCAATGAATGCCAATCAGTTTAGGTGTTTCAGCGGAAACCAGGAGCAGTCCCAGATCGGAACTGCTCTGATACCATATCAAAGAATAGAGTTTTTTGTATATCTTCCACGAATAAGATATATACAATATATAGACACTAGTTCACTCATGGGATTAGAAAATCAGATCCCATGATATCAGGAAAGAGAATATTTCAAGGTTGAAAAAATAAAGATCCTAATCAACCTAACCTACACTAGGAGACAAATAACAGAAATATAAAAAACAGAAAGAATCCCAAGGAATATCACATGTGACTCCCAAGGAATATCACATATGACTGACAACAAATTCAACTCCACATGGATCCATATGGATCCACACAGATCCCAACACATGCAAGTCTTTATGTGAAAATCGGGTTAGCACCTATTGAGAAAAAGATGATAAATCTCGATTTAAGTGGTTTGGTCATTGAAGAGAAGACCATTAGAAACCATAGTAAGAAGAGTAATTCAAATGGAGGATAGCTCAAGAGTTAGAGGTAACGAGAGATCAAGAAAAATCATAGGTGAAACAATTAAAAAAGACTTAGATCTAAATAGCTTTTCGGAAGATATGGTTTATGATTGAACACAAAAGCATCACCCCCGTTTAATTCATGTAATCGACCCCACTTAGTAGGAAAAGGTTTATGTTGTTGTTGTTGTTGTATTGGTAGTAATCTAGTTGCTCCTATGAAGCCAAAACCCCCACATAAGACATACTGGAAGGTTCATCCACAAACATAACTTGCTTTCCCACAGGACATTCACCACAAACTAAAGCATAGCCCTACATAACAAAATACCAAACACCATAACCTAAGAGGCAGACAATATAACAAGAGACAATCTACCCTCTCCCTGACCCATTTGCACATATGATGATACCAGGAAAAAAAAGCAATTTGATGTTTTCTAGTATCTTCTGTTTCAAGCATACATACAAAAACATCTGTCTGAACCCACAATGAACAAAAAAATGGATCTTTTCCTAATCAACATAATAAAAACAAAAATTTCAAATTTGACTCTCCAAATACTTTTCCAAGGTAAACCTGGTCTTCATGAATCATCCAAATGCCTATGGAACCTAAAATCATCAAACTATCCATTCTTATTCAGTCATATAAAATCCCACTAATCATGAATAGTAAAGCAAAAAGGACATTATTTACTAACCTCTATCTACCTAATGTTCATCCACAGTAGTAAATTATTAATCCTATCACCCACCTTAAATGTAACATAATTCAGGAAAAATCTCAGCCCATTTTTTTTATAAAAGAAGAAATTCATTACGATGAAGAGAAAAAATTACGAAGAGAGGGAGGATAAGGAATCCTCCATAACAAAAAACAAAACAAAAAACAAAACAAACAAAAAAACTAAGAAAGAGAAAATCAATGGAGTTTCCATCAACATATCAATCAGTCAGGCCAAAATAAATTGACATCTATAACCATAGTCATGAGAATGCCTCAAGTACAGAGTAGTAGACCCCTTTCCTCCGGTTAAACCTTCTTTGACAGCCCCAAGCATTCTTCACAAAGAATGCCACATGACAGAAAAACTCTAACTTCAACAGTGCCACATTAGAATCTTGCAAGTCTTAAAAACCTACTCAATACGGTAGAGCAGTGAGCATATCTCCACACTATATAAGTAATTGACTCAAAGTCAGCCAACAAAGACTTCAATGTAGAGTAAATTTAGGAATTTGAACAAAATTCTCAAACAAGACCAAGTCAAGCACATCTCATATGCATGACTGACCAATAATATTTCAGGTCCAGGGTTACTGAGTCTAGGAAATTTTTGCATTAAGAAAAAATAACAACAATAGCTTTATCAAGAAGGATTTTTTCGACAATGCATTTGGAGGAATTATATGTATAATAGTTGTTACAGATTATAATCAGCATATAATTAGCATGTAATTAGTAGGCTGTTACAGAATGTAACTAGATATAATTAGGCTTGATTGATTAGCTGATTTATAGGGATACTCATTAGTATACCTTCCTAATATAGCCTAGACTAGTTGTATATATTGATGTACTGATTTCCAAGTAAATATATGAATCATTCAGACTTCTAATCCTGTTTTTACATGGTATCAGAGCTACCACTGCTAGTTGATCCCCCGCCTGTATTGCCGTGTCTCAAATGTGGTCGACCAAAAACATCAGTATTTCGACTGACAAGGGCATTGCTGATTGGAGCGGATGAGGTACTTTCTGAGTGAAGTACCCTACTAAAGACTTCTTGTAAAGAAGAAATCTCAGAACTAGACAAGATCTGTGACTTAGCAGTCTCAAATTCAGAAGGAAGACCAGTAAGAAAACTCATGATGGCCAACTGCTCGCACTGTGTTTGCTGAACCTTCACATCAGAACTAAATGGCAGCAACATATTCAGCTCCGAAGTTCTTTTAAAATCCATAAAGTAATTTGTAAGATACTTGTCTTGTTTTTCTGTACGGTAAAAAGCTTGGATACCTCATAAATGCGGGAAATGTTCTTTTTTCCAGAATACAAAAACTCTAGATAAGTCAACAGCTCCTTAACAAATTCACAGTGAGTAATTACACCAATTACCTCGCTGTCAATGGAGTTCCGTATTTGTAAAAACAATCGGGCATCTTCCCGTAGCCATATTTTCCGAGATCATCAGTTGGGGGGGGTCATCTGCATATGATTATCCTTATCAAAGCTCCGCAGATACAGTCGAACTGACTTACTCCAATCAAAATAATTATCGCGACCATGGAGTTTGTGATCTGTGATTTTGGATACCACCGAGATCACATCGAGCATAACCACTATTTTGTTCTCCGTTTTGTCCTCAGCCATAACACCAAACAGATCCAAATAATCCACAAAACAAATTTCAAATAACAAATACAGTCAAAATATACTTGCTGTATGCAGGAACGAAGGGATACAAACCATTGAAAACAAGCCCAACAAAACAGAGGCAAAACTGAAACCAAGCCTTATAGAACAGGGCAGAAAACAAGCAGAAAAACAGGGGCAGAACTGAAATCTCAGGCGACGGCGGTGGCGGGGCCGAACGGAGAGCGACGGCGGTGGCGGGGCTGGTTGAGCGGCCTAGGGTGGCGGTGCAACACCAGGTCTGTCGCCGGAAGAAATCTCAGAGATACGAGAGAAGAAGAAGTGGCCTTCTTCCCTTTTCAAATGACGAAAAACAAACGAACAAAAAATGTTGAAGCTCCTGATACTGCCCAAGCCCTTTTATTCCAAATGAAAGTTCCCAAATCTTTCTGGGCTGGTGCCATTTCCACAGCATGCTTCTTGATTAACCGCATGCCTTCATCAGTTCTTCATGGTGAGATTCCTTATAGTATTCTATTTTCTAACAAGACATTGTTTCCTGTTGACCCTCGGATGTTTTGTAGTACATGCTTTGTCAGAGATGTTCGTCCACAGGTCAATAAGTTGGATCCAAAATCTTTGAAGTGTGTCTTCCTCAGTTATCCTCGTCTTCAGAAAGGTTATAGATGCTTTTGTCCTGATCTTAATAAGGACCTTGTCTCAGCTGATGTCACTTTCCTAGAACACAGACCATATTTTCCATCTACTCCAACACCCCAACAGGGGAAGGATGATGATGTGTTAGTCTATACTACCCTACCATCTGCACCCATTATGGCACTAGCTCCTACCAGGCCTCCTATCACTCAGGTCTACACCAGACGACAACCACATCCTGATTCGAGTTCCACTTCTGATTCATGTCCGGTACCAATTTCTCCTTCGTCATTAGGTGATGATCTTCCCATTGCTTTACGCAAAGGTAAACGTCAGTGTACTTATCCTGTTTCCTCTTTTATTTCTTATCATCATTTGTCACCTTCATCTTGTTCTTTTATTGCATCCCTTGATTCTATCTCTATCCCCAAAACTGTTCATGAAGCCATATCTCATTCTAGATGGCATAAGGCAATGATAGAGGAAATGAATGCTTTAGATGACAATGGTACCTAGAACTCAGTTACTTTACCTGCAAGAAAACGAGCTATTGGATGCAAATGGGTCTTCACAGTTAAGGTAAATCCCAATGGGTCAGTTGCTCGACTAAAAGCCCGTCTTGTTGCTAAGGGATATGCTCAAAACCTATGGTGTAGATTATTCTGACACTTTTTCTCCCGTGGCTAAGTTGACGTCTGTCAGATTGCTTATTTCTATGGCAGCTACTCATAATTGGCCTTTGCATCAACTTGATATCAAGAATGATTTTCTTCATGGTGATCTTCAGGAGGAGGTTTATATGGAGCAACCTCCTAGTTTTGTTGCTCAGGGGGAGTATGGGAAAGTTTGTCGCCTTCGAAAATCTCTGTATGGTTTGAAACAGAGTCCCCGTGCTTGGTTTGGCAAGTATAGTGAGGGTGTTGAGACTTTTGGCATGAAGAAAAGTAAGTCTGATCACTCAGTATTCTATAAGCAATCTATAGCAAGCAGCATTCTTCTAGTTGTATATGTGGATGACATTGTCATTACTGGAAGTGATACTACAGGAATTTCATCTCTTAAGTCTTTCCTTCATACTCAATTTCACACGAAAGACTTAGGAATGCTAAAGTACTTCTTGGGTGTTGAGGTCACAAGAAGTAATAAAGGTATTTTTCTATCTCAGAGGAAATATGTACTTGACTTGCTGACTGAGACAGGAAAATTAGGGGCAAAGCCATGTAGTGCTCCAATGGATCCAAATATGCAGCTTACTAGAGAAGGAGAACTGTTTGAAGATCCTGAGAGATATAGAAGATTGGTCGGAAAGTTGAACTATCTCACAGTGACTCGGCCAGATATTGCGTATTCTGTTAGTGTTGTTAGTCAGTTTATGTCTTCTCCAACAGTTCATCATTAGGCAGCCTTAGAACATATTTTATGTTACCTGAAAGGAGCACCTGGACGTGGTATTTTGTATGCAAATCATGGACATACTCATATTGAGTGTTTCTCAGATGCAGATTGGGCAAGTTCCAAAAAGGATAGAAGATCCACATCAAGCTATTGTGTTTTTGTTGGAGGAAACTTGGTCTCATGGAAAAGCAAGAAGCAAACAATTGTGTCACAATCAAGTGCAGAATTAGAATATAGGGCTATGGCACAATCTGTGTGAGAGATAATATGGATATATCATCTCTTGAGTGAAGTTGGGTTTAAAACTTCATTACTAGTCAAGTTATGGTGTGATAATCAAGCTGCTCTTCACATTGCATCTAATCCTATGTTCCATGAGCGAACTAAGCATATTGAGATTGATTGCCACTTCGTCCGTGAGAAGATACAGCAAGGGTTGATTTCCACAAGGTATGTGAAGACTGAAGAACAATTGGGAGATATTTTCACAAAGTCTCTAGTTGGGGCCAGGGTTGATTATCTTTGTAACAAGTTGGGCATGATTAATATCTATGCTCCAACTTGAGGGGGAGTGTTACAAATTATAATCAGCATATAATTAGCATGTAATTAGTAGGCTGTTACCGAATGTAACTAGATATAATTAGGCTTGATTGATTAGCTGATTTATAGGGATACTCATTAGTATACCTTCCTAATATAGCCAAGACTAGTTGTATATATTCATGTACTGATTTCCAAGTAAATATATGAATCATTCAGACTTCTAATCCTGTTTTTACAATAGTATTTAGACACAAGAGAAACTTTAGGCTTAAAGTATAGCTATTTCTGATTTTCTGTCAGCAGGTCATTGGTAAAGACAATACTTTTCTCTAAAGTCCATGAAAATAACTAACACATTCACCAGATATGATATACAACAACAACAACCAAGCATTTTCTCACTAGGTGGGGTCATTCACCAGATATGATATAAGACAACTAAATCAGGAGTGTGCAGTGACACATTAGATACTAATATTTTCTTTCATTTTTGCCTAAGATTGTGAAATTTTCATTAAAAAGAAAAATGTATACCTGCCCAGTTGAGTCATTTCCAACAAAACACCTGCACGAATACCACAATAGGTTAAAACATGTGCATTGAGTCATGTATGATTATATATTATATATAACCTTCAAAATAACTTGACAAGTTTGATAACAGGACAAAACTGAAACTTACTTAATATACAAAAATGGAACCTTTGAACATTTAGGCATAAAGGCCAATGCATGGCTTCTATTAAATTCCAAGTGATCTTAAGCTGGTGAGGAACAAGATTAGCTATGTTAAGTTGAGACTTCTGTTGAATCCCAATTCCCAAAATATTAAGTTGATAAGTACAGGACTAATAAATGTGTTGTCTTTGGTTCTCGATCAGACACAGCCAACCATTTACTTTTGCATTGCCCAGCAGCCAATTTCATTCAGAAAAAGTTTATTTGGAATTTTTCATGAATTCGGTGTCCTCTGAATTAGAGCAGTTTCTTTTGGGCTTCAGCAGAAGTAAAAAGGGGAAGGCTATGCCCACATGCTACCTATTGGTGTATTCGACTGGAAAGGAATGCTTCGACATTTAAGGATTCTACCATATATTTAGATTTGTTGTGGGATAGGATTGTCTTCAAGACCTCCCTTCAGTGTTCTGCCTATGGCCCTCTAAGAGACAGGATTGGAGAGCCTTACTGTATTGATGATTTTTTTTCAATATAAAAATAAATTTTATTAGAGAAATAGGAAGAAAAATACAACTCAGGTGAGGATGAGAAATCCTCCAAAAGAAAAACCAAAAAACCTAAATAAAACAAAACATGTAAAACTTAAGAATGTAACAAGGCTGACCAATCTGATGTAGGGGAAGAAGTCTAGATAGGATTCTACCAAGGAGTAGAGAAGGACTAAGAGAAGAAAGAGTGAAACACAGCCAATGGGCTGGTTCTTCTGGTATAACAAACAAGGAAAGAAGAAAAACTCTTCTTGAGAGTTCTTGATTTAATATTCAAAAGAAAGAATCTTCCATACAAAGGTTGAGGTCTTGCTTTTATAGTACAAGCTAAGACCTTTCAGACTTCATGTCTTTCTAGCCTAGGAACTCCAAACTACAATTATTGAACTACAACTTCCTAGGCACAACTTACTAGAGTGCAACTTACTAGAAACAACTCCCAAGATGCAGTCCATGACACTTACTACTAACCCAAGCCTATTAGGAGCCCTTGGGCCTTACAAATAAGACACTTGAAACACCTAATCAACATAAATATGACCCCAAAATACTACCCATAAACAAAAGCCACGAAAATTAATTAAAATATCTTGAAATTAAAAGATAACCCCACTTTTATTTATTTTCTTTTCTACTGCTCCTGCATCAATTCCCTTGGGGTGAAGAGAAACTCGGCTCCAACAAGAATCCAAAATCCAAGTGTTATCAGTTGCAGACTTCCCTAACCATCTGATAAGGAATCTGCAATATTGATTTCCTCTTCGTGAACTTACTTCCTTCATGTCAAAGAACTTCCTCAATCACTTCTCTAAGTTTTTCCAGAATCTGTTTAGTCCATTCCTTATTTATTGACAGCCCCATGTCATTATCAAAGCCATGAAATTCAGATAAATCAGCAACATTAAAGATTGGACTGACTTGAAGATCATCTGAGAATCCAAACAACAAAACCAGCCAATCAAACAAAGAATCTGTTCTACGAAAACCAGTTTCACATTCTCCTCTTGATCTCACCAAGTTGTGCATCAGTGCATCAATTAAATCAGCAAGTTTAGGTACTAAAAACCTTTTCATGCCAACAAAATGTAAAGCATCATTTAGGGACAACAAGATGGATGGAATGATAGAATGACATGCAGTGTTCCTTTTTAATTCTTCTTCAAAGAATAGATCATAAGATTCCACTTCCATTTCATAGCTTAGTGAGACAACAAAATCAAATACAACCGGGTAAGAATCCTCCAAGATATCTCCTGGATAGATATCAAAGATAGGAGAACTCCAATCTATGCTTGAATCAACAAGGAGGAGGTCTTGTATTTGCCTCTTCTTATCAACAACGTCTAGATCAAGGGTTTTGCTGCTATAAATTTCCTTTACAAAATCAAAATTCAAAACAAGAGCTCCTGCCAACTGTTCCTCAAGTCCATCGCGTCTGGCCTGATCACAAATTGCAGGATCATGGAAAGGGTTGCCGTGCTCCACATCTTCCTCAGATTATGCATTTGGGACTTCATGATTACCCACCGGTATCTCATTTCGAACTTCAGGCAGCTATCCATGTAGGATCTGCACCTCTTGCGCGAGTTGCCCAATCATTCTTTGGATCTCAGCCAACTCTTGTGCTTGGGTAAGCCTAGCGACTCTTCCTCTATGTGCTGCCATGACTACAACAGAATTTGGGACAGATCGAATTTGAGCTCTAATACCAAATTGATGTAGGGGAAGAAGTCTAGATAGGATTATACCAAGGAGTAGAGAAGGACTAAGAGAAGAAAGAGTGAAACACAACCAATGGGCTGGTTCTTCTAGTATAACAAACCAGGAAAGAATAAAAACGTTTCTTGATAATTCTTGATTTAATATTCAAATGAAAGAATTTGCCATCCAAAGGTTGAGGTCTTGCTTTTATAGTACAAGCTAAGACCTTTAGACTTCATGCCCTTCTAGCTTAGGAACTCCAAACTACACTTCCTAGGCACAACTTACTAGAGTGCAACTTACTAGAAACAACTCCCAAGATGCAGTCCATGACAATTACTACTAACCCAAGCCTATTAGGGGCCCTAGGGCTTTATAAATAAGACACTTAAACACTTAATTAACATAAATATGACCCAAAATACTACTCATAAACAAAAGCCACGAAAATTAACTAAAATATCTTGAAATTAAAAGATAACCCCACTTTTATTTATATTCTTTTCTACTGTTCCTGCATCACTTCTCTTTAGTTTGTTTGTTTTCTGTGCCTCTGTTTAGGTGGATATCTTTTCCTCAATCTCATTTTCAATATGTTCTTCTATCTAATAAAGTTTCAATTTCTATCAATAAAAATAAAGTATGCTATTATCTGGTGCCTATGGTTCAAAAGGACTGTAAAAAGTTTCAAGGATAAGTTTTTGTTGCTACCTATTCTGTGCGATAAGGTGGCCTTCTTACCTTCTTTGTGGAGCTCTACTAAGGGCAATTTTAGGCAAGACAAGATTGGCAAGTTTTGCTTACTTGATGTTCTTTTCTTGTTTAGCCTAGTTTTGGTACTATGTGGTTCCCTACTTATGGCCTTTTCTTGAATATGTCTTTCTACCTGCTTATTTAATAATACTAATACTTTTTTGCATCTGTAAATCTTATAATCTCTTGTTTGTCCCATGTAAATATAAATTTTTAACAATATGCTTGACAAGGTTTTACTTTACATTATGATTAGGAACCAATAGTTGCTATCGCTTTTCTTCTATTTATTCTTTTGAACATGGTAAACTTATAATGATTGCCAATGAGGGTTCGCTCAACTGGTAGGAATGTAGGATCGAACAGCATCAACAAAAAGGTATTGGGTTCGATTTCTGCCAATGATCTTTCATTGGTAAGTCATTTGTAAGAACCACTATAAGCCATCGCTCAGGCTTTTGACATGCCCTAACCTTGGAATGGGACAACCATCCCTCCCCTTAAACTTTTTAATATTGCACTATATTCCAATGCAAGAAGAAGCAACATGCAAACCCAGTCCCCCTCCTTTCCCCCAAAATTTACAATATTGCAATCATAGCAACTTGAATAAAAAGCAATTAAGAACAATGATACTTCCTCAAGGAACCTGCAAAAGATTATCAGCTTGCATGAATGGACCTCTCATGTTTATATAACCCAGAGAAAGACATCAGCAAAAGAGCCTGCCTTCTCACAGTGATAAGCCTTAAAAAAGGGTCAGAACTTTATAGCCAAAAGGGCTGACATTTGTGACACCAAGGCTTAAGTCTAGTAGTAAAAGTAAATGTCTACAAATAACAGTTTCTCTCCAATAAATTCATTACCAAAAAACATAAAAAAAAAAAACAGCGACATGGTCGTAGCTACTAGTAAAATGTCAACAAGAAACAATTATAATGTTTTTACTTACCAATAAGAAATAAACATTTAAAATTATTATTTTAAATAAAGGGTTAAGTCTCATCAAGTTCATCAACACCAACAGCTAGGGAGTAGGCAAGCACATCAAATGTGACAACGGTACCCCGCTAATGCAACTCCTTTTTTTTTTTTTTTATAAAACCAACCATTGCCACTTGACCAAGCTGATCAAACCCCACCTACAGCAAGTGACAATACAACTCTATATCCACTTGACCACATCCATGACAAATAACGAGCCAAAAACGCAAAATCCATGCAAAGCTTCATCTTGGAGCAGTTTCAGAAAGTACCACTATCACGTGATAGTACCAAGGCCAAAGCCACTTGTTTAACAAAGCGAGAGATTTCAGTTCCAACTCCACAATTACAATCAACTGAACACATAAACCCACCTATCTCTAACCAAACAATAACAGATGCAACAACACCTTCAAAATCCCCAAATCTCGAACACCAACAACAAAGCTAAAAAAATCCATCAACAACCCAAGAAGCAAAAATGAAAAGCAAAATATGGGGTTTCCCCAAAAGGAAGACCTTTTTTTTCTTCAGAATCAATAATAATCAACCAAAATGAAGTAGAATTTGGGTACAGTACCAAAATCGAACCCTGACCCCAAAAAACCTCATAAAAAAAAATCAATCAAAATCCCTAATTTTGATTGAAGAAAAAGGGTTATAGAGAGATAAAAGAGAAGAGAAGGGGAACCTGATGATCTTATCGAGGTAATCCATGAGAAGGGTGTCCCAATAGGGGCCCATAGCAACGGTGCTTTCGACGGCCACGATGAGCTGTTTCTCCCCCATGTTTGAGGGAACAAACGCGAGAGAGAGAGAGAGAGAGAGTTGAGTTTTTTGGTTTGGGATGTTGATGGGAATAAAGTATTATACGAAGAAGAATAATGATACTCTTTACATTCCTTTTAGGCTGTATTATTATTTATATTTTTTAAGAATTGTGATTAACGAAGAAAAAGTAATATAAAAATAAATATAATAAATAATATTAAAAAGATATAAAAAAATTATGTATTATTATTATTTATAATTTTTTTAAAAATTATGATTAAGTAAAAATAATAATAAAATAAGTATAATAAATAATATTAAAAAATATAAAAAAAGTATATATATTATTTATACTAAAAATATTATTATTGATACGAAGAAAGTCCACCAAGAGATGAGGTGTAGGTGTAGATAGGAAAATGAGAATGTGCTGTGAATGGAGAATGACAAAGAGTTGGAAAATGGATTGATTTGAATGGATTACCATAATAAGAAAATAAGTGCACGGATAAGTTTTTTTAATAATTATATTTTTATCATAAATAGTATATATATATATATTTTTTATATTTTTTAATATTATTTATTATATTTATTTTTTTATTATTTTTTTCACTTAATCACATTCATTTAAAATGAATGTAAAAAATGATGTTGGATCAAAAATAAGATAAGATGATCATTTTTGAAGTTTTTTTCATTATGCAAATACTTTTTTTTAATATTATTTGCATAAAGTTATAATTTGATAAAATTAATTTTAATTTTTAAATTTAATTTAATTTATTATAAAAAATTTAAATTAATTTCTATAATGTTAAAGATTAAAATTTATGATTTTAATTTATAAATTATTTTTTATATTTTAAGATATAAATATTATTTTATTCTTAATTAAATAATTTTTAATTATTTTATATTTATTTTAATAATTTAATACATAAAAATAATTCTATTTTATATCATTTAAATAAAATAGATTAATTTAAAATTATTTTTTAATTAATATATCTAAACATAAAAATTAATTAATTATAATTAATTATAATCTATTATAATAACAAAAAATTATATAATAATCAATTTTTAAAATAATTAAATTTTCACAATTTTCTTAAATATACCCTAAATAAAAATTGAATCATCATCATTTCCGTGCTTTGAATTTGGGAAGGAAACAGGGTGGTATGTGCTGGTGTGCTCAGTGATGAATGACTCGTTTTTGTTTCTTTTTTTTCTTTTGTGCCCCTTTTTTGTATGGTGATAGATGGTGGTGGGACGAGAACGAAAGGAAAAAAATTTAAAAAAAAGTGTATGTATTATTAATATCTTTTGTAATGATATTAAATTTAATAAAAAAAGTAATAAAAAATAGGAATTATAATAAATAATATTAAAAAATATAAAAAAATGTGTGTATATATTATTAATAATAAAAATATTAGAATTAAGAATGAAAATTTTTTGTATATTTATACACATACTGCATTTATATTATATTAATAAGAGAAAGATGATATTAAACTAATTTATATGTAATTATAATATTCTCATAAAATACAAAATAAGATTATAAATAAATTGAAAAAAATTGATCGTATAAAAAATTAGACCAATAAAGGAGTACACGATAACAAACTACAAAACGGTTGTTTTTTGGATTTTTGGCTGGTCTTCAGTTCTGTGGCCTATTTTTTTTATTTGATTTGGCAAAAAAGTTAACAAAAGTCGTTTGTTAATTCATGCTCGCTGGCTGCTCGTGACTGCTGTCGATAAATTTGTTAGTTTTGTACCAAAACAATGCAACTAGTCTTTTTTTAAAAGGTAAGAGCAGTAAAAAAATAAACATAAAAATAAAAACAGTTCAAAAAAGAGTAAAAAGATAGGAGAAAAATAAAGTTGTTCTCTTTGATCAAAAGGAGGAAAAAATAAAAAGGAGAAACCTCTACTAATCTTCAAGGAAAAACACAAAATTAAAAAAGAAAAGAGAAAGAATGTAGCATGGATCTATTTTGGATCATTGAAGATATTTCTTAATTTTTTTAATAATAATTAAAATAATTGAAGCTTGACAATCCCTATTAGTAGTGATTTTTAATCACATTATAAATCATCGTTAAGATTAATAATTTATTCTAACTTTATAATGGGGAGAATTTTCCCTCATCTTAAACCTTTTATTATATTAAAAAAAATTAAAACTATTTAAGAGTATTGTGAATTTATGTTAATGGTGAGTGTGTTATACATAAAAAAAATCAGTAGGCTTTTTATCCCAAAAATAAATATTGGTACCACAATTTTTTTATGCATTTTATTCAAAGAAGTTAACATCCATTAATCATATAGTATAATATAATATAATAATATATAAAAGTAAAGTACATAATTTAGAATTCTACTACGTATTAATTCATGTTGTCATTATATGTCTTCAAATTCTATCATGTACCATCTACACTCTTTATATTGTCATGTGTTATCTATTATTTGTATTAGTAAAAAAATTATATTGGTGGTTTGATCAGAACAACTTAAACAAGTGGGTTCTGGGTTTCGATGGATTTGTGGGTCTTTCAGAGATCTTCCATGTCGAATTGTTTGGTATTTTGAATGGTATTCAACTAGCAAGGTCCCTTGGTATTCAACTAGCAAGGTCCCTTGGTATTTCTGCATTAGTTTGTGAGTCTGATTCCATTGAGGCTATAAGCCTGGTTATGCTAGAATCTTCCATTTCTAAGTTCGACAAATATGGCGCAATATATCTTTGATATCTAGCATCTTATCAAGCTTCAAGGTTAGGAAGTAGTTGTCACCCATGTGTTCGAGAAGGCAACAATTGTGCTCATACTCTTGCTAAAAGAAGAAGAGTTGAACATCTGAATTTCAAGCATTGGCCTACTCCTCTTGATGACCTTTATCCTCATCTCTTAGCTTATACTGTAGGAGTTCTCTTCACCAAGATTTAATTTTTCTTTTTTTTTTTGGTTTTTGTCTAATGGGCCCAAAAAACAAATATTTTGAAATTTCGACATTCGACAGTACAAAATTTTATATAAAAGTATAACATATCAAATCTTTTTTATTCATAGTTTTTTTAAATTATTTTTTTTTGGTAAATCAAATTCTAATATTTTAATTTTAATATATAAAAAAATAGTTTTCCCTTAAAAGTTCATGTTCTTTTTTTTTGTTCGAGATGAGTACTAAAAACATACTCTCTATCACATTCTTTTTAATACATTTTCTTCTATTGAGTCACGTCATACACTAAAATAATACTCAAATTTGACTATACGCCACTCAAAGTTAATTACACGTTAATCAATGTTAAATATTATTTTAATGTATAATATGACCCAATAAAAAATATATTCAAATAAGTGTGATAAAAAGTAAAAATTATCTTTCGTGTACATTTCTATATTATTATTATTATTATTCAAACATATTTCAATTACATTTCTATTATTATTATTATATTGTTTCCAAAAGATTTTTCAAGGCTATAAGAAAAACTAATCATCATATTTATTACCCGCCATTATTGCTCTTTATCTTTTTTAGATTAGAAAAACTAGAAACAAATTTTTACTTTCATTTGCTTAATAATTCATTTATATTTTAAATATGAAAATATTACAAAGAAATATATACAGTTTAAAATTTTAGTCAATTCTCAATTTTGATGATGAAAGAAAGTCAAGAAATCTTAAATGAGAAATTCTTGCAAAAAAAAAAAAAAGAGATCTAACACTAATTTAATAAAGTACAACCTATAGACAAAAAATGAGGGATTGAAAATCAATTTAAAAGAATTTGATATTCTATAAAAAAACCATGTAGTAACGCCATGGGGAAGGGAAGATATGTTATATAAATACGGATACAAGTATCAAATATGATACAATACGATATGTAAACACAATAATTTTCAAAAAATTAAGATAGAGGGTACGATGATATATATTAAATAAAGTATAATTATATACAAAAGATATTTAATTTAAGAATTATCCTTAACGTCACCAATAAAAATTAATGAAATATAATCATTGTAATAAATATAAATATTTGCATTTATAATTAAAATTTAACAAAAATGCAATAAAATATATCAATGTAACTTAAATAAGTTCTTAATAAGTTACTAATATTCTAATAAATGATAAACTTAAAGACATGGTCAATGAAATAAGTATATACTCTATCAATATAAGTCAATGAAAAATAAACATAAATAAACATAAGTATATAATTTTTGCATTCAAAAAGGAAAATAAGGTCAATGAAATAACTATTATAAGAATTGTTTAAAAATTATTTCTTTAAGTGATTGGATGCAGTTGGATCCACTTTTTAACGTTGAAAAAAGAAGTCACTTTCAATTTGTAAGAAAGCACGTATTCTCCCCCTCTTTCTCACGTGAGTCCTGAACCCACACTATCCCCCTCCCTCACCACATGCCCTGCTCCATGTTCATCCCCTACAACTGATATTCATCTTCCTCACGATTTGCTTTTGCTTGCTCTTTCAACGCCTTGTGTTGTAGCTTTCCTTTCTGCTAAGCCTTACTACTTTCATCTGGTATTCATCTTTCCCATGATTTATTTTATTTTTTATATGATAAAGCCGTTTATGTGGATCATCATATCCAATGAAAAAATTACTCAAAATACGGCAAAAATATGGAGGCAGCCATATTTTTTGCATATACATATCTGATATGAATATGATACGCATACGACTCCTATTTTCATGTATTTGTGCATCATAAGAAGACACATAACATTAATAAAGTCATAATAAGAAAATTTCTCTAACAAAATTATATGAAAACAGAGAGGGAGAAGGTTTGAGAAAAGAAAAAATCAAGACTCGCACATACAGAGTAGAAAATATATCATCAACAACCATTTCGATGAAGATAGACACTAGAGAAAGATAAAGTGCAAGACTCCTTTGAAGAAGCTTCCATTCTTTTCTCCTTTTAAGTTCCTATATTTAGGTAAATTCTCTAGAGCTTTTTCAAAAGTTTGATATTTTCTTTGATGTCTAGTATATTGTTTAAATTGTATCCGTATAGTTGAATATATTGGTGTTTTGATGTCACATCAGAAACCTCCATGTACACGTAAACTTTTGTTCTGATATATCACATAAAACGAACTCATATTTTTAATGTGTTATTTTGTTCAAAATTCAAATCTTTATTAAAATCTACATGGAATACTGTGAAAGCTCTATATATGATTGTTGATCAACAAAAAATGGATATGCAATCGATGAACTAGTGACCTGTTATAATGTCATTACCGTTATTATATTCTAAAAACTTAGTCTTGTAATTAACATAATGATATTGAGGTTCATATTTAAGGCTATTTATTTAACATTTATGCTTACAAAGTTGCTGAATATACTTAGTAGGGGTTGACCATTACTATCGCACTGGACGAAACTGCATATGTCAAAGAATGACAATAAATTTTATGTTTTTTTCTTTGATTTAGCTTTTTAGTTGTCATTTGGGCATCAATATCAACGTCTCCCCTCTTGTCCTTTGTATATAGGGTTGTTAGTCTTAAGAGTGGAATAGGCTTGTGTACGTTATATGTAACCAATATAATCTTATGTTGTGTTTGTGCAATTCTATGGTACCAATTCACATGATGATATCCTACTTTCTTCCTTTGCAATTGACGGAGATGATCCAAATAGATTTTCTATTATTCTAACAAAATACAATGCCAAGTGGTAACATATTTAAATTAATAATATTTTTCTTTTAATTTATTGTTCAAACAATATTTTAAAAAAAATGTTTCGTTTATTTTTATTCCTTTTTTAATAGAGCTTGCCAACAAAATTTGCAAAAAAAAAAAGAACTAAAGCAAAGTGATAGTTATTGGATCTTTAAGAATTTGATGGAAAAAGTTGGACAAATAGATTAGTTAATAATAAGAAGAGGTCAAATGAATTTTAAACTTGGGCATGATTTATGGTTTTGCAGGTATTGTAATTTACGTGCATAATTCATCTCTTATCTGACCATGTTAAGACTTGTTGTCGTGTTTTATGGTATGCAAAGCCTGCTTAGGAGAAGGAAAAACAAGAGAAGGAAATGAGTGAGTTAATATTTAAATTTTGTAACATGTTTACTTTATTGCAATGAGATTATATACATGATCAAATGCTTATAAAAAGTTTCTTTTGCTTTTCTACTCCTTGATCTATTAATAGGTGGGGAAGATTCCTCATGTCTCCAATCGTATAAAGGGTGTTGACCTTGATATGGACAAATTCTACTAGATGATTGAGTGATTGCAATGGATTCCATAAAATGCATGCATGGGAGAGTTCAAAAAACTAACCAATAAATATCTTGACTTGTGAAACGGGGAAATATTTCAAAAGAAAAACAAAGATTATGTCATAACATGATATCTATAATGTAAGAAGTTTAAGGAGATACACACCTTATATTTCAATTTTCAAGGATTAATAGTCAAACAATGATAGAGCTTTTCACACAATTACTAATATATATTACTTCAATTGTGGAGAGGAACAAAGTTGGAAATGTTTACAAGCTCAAGAGGAAACACAAGTACATAGAAGGAAAATTCATACTAGATAGGTTCAAGATTGTCTAAGTCAATGATATGCAATCAGAGTTTAGATTCAAGTCATTTGATCCTCAATTGTTCATAGGAGAGTGTTACATGAGTTAGGATAATTGTGAATTTCTTGCAAAAGTTGCTTGATTAGAAATAATTAAAAAAAAAAGAATTATCATATGATTAAAGTATTCTATGGTAAACCCACAAAGGATGAGTCAAAGTGGTAAGCAACATTAACCTCCTAGGATGAGGATACAAGTTCAAATCCTACAGAAGCAATTCTCTTATGGAGAGACCGCATAACCCTTATGCACCCGCAGTCGAATGGGGATTAGTCTCGTGGGCAGTTTAAATGGACCAAACCTATAGGTATACCTCGTAGTCTCACAAAAAAAAAATCTATGGTAAGTGAAGTTAGTGATACACTACCATCTTTAAATGAAAAACTATTTATATATTCTTTTTCCAAAGTAAAAGTCACACTTTTTATTGGTGTATTAATATTTTTATATTTTATATATGTTTAACTAATTTTATAATTATAATTAATCTTAATAAACACTTATTATTTGTATTAAAAGTATTTATCAATCTTCTTTTAATGTAAATATTATTGAAACACTTATTTAAAATTAATTATATAATTTTAATTATTCAACACTTATATAAAATTAATTATATAATTTTAATTATTCATAAAAATTTTACTACTTTTATTATCTCATGAATCGTACAAATACAAATTTTAGTTTTCAATAAAGGAATTTTTCTTAAGGACAAAAGCATATAGTATTTCAAAAAATCTCTATGTTTGGTTTATATGGATTGAAAATAAAAGGATGCATCACCATCTTAAATTTCCAATCCAACTACCTATGGAAGGATTGAAAAAGGTAATTGAATAAAATATTTATTTTTCTTGCAAATCATTTTCTATCCCTCATTTTTTTCTTTTGTATATATAGAGAGCGTATTTAATGAGAGGAATGTTTGTTGTAAAATGTGAAAGGAATGAATTTTGACCATTAAATTTTATATGAATGGTCAAGATTAGAATATAAATGCATGTAACTTTTTTAAGTGGCACATGACCTTTAAGTAAATTTTAATTTTGACCATTTATGTATAATTATATGGTCAAGATTTACTATCATCACCCTCTCATAATAAAAATTTCTCTCACTAGATATATCACGTATATATATATATATATAATCTTACTCTGATGAGAAGAGTGTTTATTATAAGAGGTGAGATAAGTAAATATTGATCATTGGATCTTACATGAATAGTTAAGATTAGAACATAAATGCATGTGACTTTTTTAAGTGGTCATATAATCTTTAAGTAACTTTTAATCTTGATCATTCATGTATGATTGTATGATCAAGATTTACTCTTCTCATCCTCTCACAATAAAAACTCATCTCACTATATATGTCTCATATATATATATATGTATGTATGTATGTATGGTAAGTTATGTTTGGACTAATTTTTATGTTTACTGAAGTTGAATATTTTCTTAATAATTATAAGGGCGTATCACTACATTAATTAAGTACATTTAAAAAAAACTCATATAATATATAAAGAAAAAGTATATACCTTCATATTTTAATATGTGTCATTCGATACTGAAAAATATGTTTAAAAATCTACTATATGGTAAATATATGATTCTAATACATCTTATGTTGTAATTTAAAAGGAAGGTATACATGTATCGTCATTTCTAAATTAAATTTATTACCCACACATACAAATATAGAAATTTATAATCACATATTAATTATCTTGATGTATATATATTTGCATATTAATTCATATTCATAATCAAAAAAATTTTGCATGTCTATAGTTGATCATGTTATTAATTGTTTTCATTGGTGATTGATCTTAAAATTCTAAAATTTTCGTAGGTGCTTGATAATATCTCTGCTATATATGTACTATCACCCTAAATTAATTAATTATATTTCCAAATTATTAAATTTATTCTATATTATTTAGAAAACTTCAATATAACATCATAGGGAGTGAAAATTTTGCATAAAAATATAGTAAATTCATTAAATATAATTTATTATGAGAAAAATAAGAAATTATTAAGTATTTTTTAAAACATTTTTGTTCATATATATAATATATAATATTTAAATATTTTTTATTTATATTTCCTACCATTGAAAATTTTAAATGAAAATATATTAATATTTATATATATGAAATAAAAACTTTACAAGAAGATATAATAAAATCAATTAAAAAGATCATATTTATAATAAAGTTTATTTAGTAAGATCGTTTAAATGCAATTAAAAACTCACATCATATAACATTGAGGTTTTATTGATGTTTTGATCAAAAATTGTTTGTAGAAGTTGAGATAATTTTTATAGGCAAATAACAGAAGAAATTGACCTCCATGAAAGGATTGATGGAATATATGTAATGGATAAATTATAGTTTTGTATCATATTGAAATAGATTAGATTTGTAAAAGAGAATAAAATTAAAGAATTTGAAAAGTCATATGTCAATTGATTGATTTAACTAATATATTATTTTATTTAGTTTACTTAAATTGTGTAAACTAAATGTATAAGTTAAAAAATGTCAAGGTATTTAAATGCGTTGAGTATCATTTGATTATATTGTTATTGACCATTTCAATTTTTAGTAAGTTTTCTTTTTATATGTCATTGTAATATCTATCTATCTAAGATTATTTTGTTAGTATAATTTGACATTAGGGGCTAACTTAGTATACTCTTAATAATAAGTTAATAAAATATCCAAATAAATAAGCATATAAAAATTAATATAAACTAATTATTTATTGAAGGTCATATATAAAAAAATATTTATTGAGAGGGATTATATAGTCTGGTTATCATAAAACGAGAAGAGCTGGTTAATGAAAACAAAAAAATAGTTTTGAATGAGTCTCATTGTATACTCCACTAATTATAACTTAATCAAATTCATTTAAATCATCCAAGATATCATATATCTAGGCTAAGTATTTTTTTCTTATTTATTTTAATATTTTTTTAATTTGTCAAGTGCATTGCACGGATACAAAATATTAGTTAAACTTAATCTAAAGTTCAAAGCTAAATAATAAAAACAAGCACTATTTTACTATTTTGACACCAATCAAATAAAAAAAATGACGCATTCTTAGAGAGACGATCAAAATTCAAATCTATATAAGGTAATCGTTGTGAAAATCTCCTAGTCATGACAATACTTGAATAATTAGTATCATAACAATGCTTGTAAATATACTCTAGTCAAAACCTAAAAAATGAATTTAAAAAAATGTAATCTCTTCAAGTTTCTCATATTTTTCTTTCAAATCTATTGTATCTTAAACTTTTTAGTGTATTTCAGGATTTTATTTTTTATACAACTTAAATGAAATTATCTAATAATGAATAAATTTAAACAAATAATAAGTAACACCTTGAAATGGTAATTTTTGTAATTTAATTTAAGTTTTTAAATTGAAAGTTTTAAGAATTTTTTTTGGTACATTGGAGGGGCTAGGGGCCCTAACAAGCAACTATTTACCTAAACCCTAAATTTTAAGATTTTGAATATATGCATAATAACTACACACACACTAAAATTTTGAATATATGCATAATAACACACACACATATACTACCAAGTGACTTCAAAATTCAAGAAAGGAGATAAATTGAGTTTTTCAAAAAAAATTGCAAACAAACATTTTTTTTGTTGCAGCTATTTTCTTATGTGGTGAATAAAATAATTTATGATAACAAAAAGATCTCACGCAAATTTAAAGAAAGTGAATGAATAGAAGATGAAGCAACAAGTATGCAAATTCAATCAACAAGCTTGAAGGTAAAGAGATAATGGTAGAAAAGAGTGCAAATAAGATTTATATTGGTTCAATCATCCTTGTGATCTATGTTTAATCCATAGGATCATCTACTCAGGAGTTTTCACTATTCTTCAAGTTTTGATAGGTGTTTGAGAAACTCTTACAAGCTTTGAGTCCTTCTTACACTTTAAGGATCATCAACCTCTATGTATAAAAGCCTATTTGTTTCCTAAAGGGATCCTGCACCCTCATAAGTATTTATAATAAAAATTAAAAGAAATAAACTCTCTTAATGAGTAGATTATACAAATTGAAGCACTATGAAGCTTTCAAAAATATCTCAAAGGGTTTAAAACAAAGCAAGATTATTGAAAGGATTAAATCTCGAATTTAATGCTTGAGAATATGTTGTTAGACGTTCAACAGTTAGTATTAAGTGTCGCAAGACTTGTATTTATAGTTCATCAATGAAATAGAGCCGTTAAAAAGAGTTAGTAAAGCATTTAATACATTATAAACTATTGCTAGTTTCAAAGGAGTAGTAATCGATTACAAGCTTATGAATCGATTAACATGCTTTAAAAAGTGAGTTCTGGGTGTTTGAAATTCTTGGCAATCGATTACAAAGCTTCAAAAACAGGTTTCTAGGCTCTTAGTAATCGATTACCAAGTATGGTAATCCATGCTTCTGTTTTAATAAAAATGAGTCTTGGGAAGTCTGTAATCGATTACAAGCTTGTGACAATCGATTATGAGCTTTCTAATATGCTCGTAATAGATTATGAAACACCATAATGGATTACTAATTATCAGTAATGAATTACTAACTACCGGTAATTAGGACAGAGCCTTGTCAACGCTCAAAACCTCGTATGGGTTCAACACGAGGAAATCAAAAATGGTGAGAAAGGATGTGTGATATTTGAACAAAAAAAAGTGTTTCCACCATAGTAAAAACCAAGACAAAAAATTCACAAGCCCCAAACCCTTGCATAACCCAAACCTACCATCGCACAACCCAAACCCACCCTCGCACAACCCAGACACTCACAAAGATGAGAGAAGAGTGTTTCCAAACACTCACAAAGACCCTCGCACAAAATGTGGAAAGTACTCAGAAAATTACTCACTACTACCATGGAAGCGTTGCCGTCAAAGTTGAGGAGCGCCGCTACTATAAATGCACCACTGTCAGAGGAGAAGAGTGCTGGCATCAGATGAGAAGTGATGAGAGCACTGTCAAATGGTGTTTTTGCTAAAATTTGGTGAGGGAAAGGAAGAGAGAAAGAAAGGGAATGGGAACTGCAAAAGAGAGTGAAAGGGGAAAAGTGAAAAACAAAAGGAAAATCAACATTTTTTTAATTTGCTGGGTTAATAACCTCCATTGAAAGGTAAAAAAAATCTCGTAATTTGTATTGATTTGTGGCATTTGATAACCCATGCAAAAAACCCCATAATTTAGCATTTTTTTGTAGTGCATTTTGGTTTTATAATAGAAGTTACTCTAGCTTGTAGGATACTCCAGCTTCATTGCATTTATGTTTTTTTTTTTGGTTACTTTTCCATTTCCTACCTTATATATTTTAACTGTTTTGCATAATGAAGATTAATTTTCAAAATGTAAGATTAAGTTTATAATGTATAAAGAAGATTAATTTTTGTTTTTGATTAAAATAAAATAAAATTTTTAAAAGAACATGTAAAATCTAATTTTTTTTACTTCAATTATCCCATGCAAAGCACAAGGACTACAACTAGTTTCTAATGTATATATAATCTACCAGTGAGTCATAGTCATGCTCATGGAGTAATAATTCCCTTGTGCGAACTGTTGTTATGTGAAACGAAATAAGCTGTGAGCAATTGTGAGCATCTCAATTCTCAATGGAAAATCTATAAAGCACAGACACAGACACGAACATGAGATACGACACAGACATGGATATGGGGACACACCAAATTTAAAAAATTATAAGACACGACATATATATATAATTAATATCAAACTAAATTAAAAGACTTGGTTTATGTGTGTGTGTGTGTGTATATATATTTGCAAAACTTAATAAAAAAGATTCACAATTCATTAATATTATTTTCTATAAGCTTGAAAACTTATAATATCTTTAATATTTGCTATCTAGTAAGCCTATCCCAAAAAATATAGAGTATACTTTTTATTGACATTTTGTAAAAAAATCTCTTAAACTAACTTCTCTTAATAAAACTAATAATATACAAGTACATGTGCATAAAAAAATTAACTAGAGAAAATAGTGGTATGAGGCAAGCTTCGATGATGACGAAGTAGATGACTTGGTACGAGCAGATGTAGAAAGAGCAGATGAAAATAGTAGTATGTAAAAAGATAAAACTTAAAAGCCTAATGATGATGTGTGAAAAGATAAAACTTAAAATACTAGTATGTGAAAATAGTGGCTTGAGATGAGTTACAAACTTATTAATTAGACGATAGTCATGGAAACTATTTTTTTAAAAATATTAATGGGTCGTGTACTAAACGTGTCTAAGCTTGTCCAAACTATTTCTAAGCTAAAAATAATAATATTTTTAATCAGACACATTCGGACATGCAGGACACGTGTGTTGTACGTGTGTCCCCATATATCTGACACGAACACATGTCTAACACACGGACACGGCTCAAAAATGACGTGTCTGTGCTTCATAGGTGAAAGCTTTCAAGCTAGGAAACTGATTTAGAAATAATTGTGTTAGGAACCTGATTTAAAAATAATTGTGCTTCTTTGTTGGACAAAATTCGTGGAATATTTTGCAACAAGAGAGTTAAAAAAAGTAAGCTAGTGATCATTTTAAGACATGATCGTATGGTCCAGGCCTTTGAAAGTGAATTGTAAAATTCTTACATCAGTTTGGTCTAAAATGGGAAAAGATTGACAAATAGAAGTATTTGTTTAAAATTTTTTGACTTAAATATATCCTAGGCTAGATGCTTCCATAGATATACTTTTGGTGCATTAAAGAGGCTTATATTTTCTGATTTCCCACTATTGACAAACAAGATATTTTTATACCATGTTTTAAATAATAGGGTGAAAAAATCATAAGAACGTGTTTTAAATGTGAATTTAATCGCATATGTAATTTTTTTTAATTTTTGTATTAGTACTTTGTGTCAGCATTAACTTGTTCAATTATTCCTTTTAAGTTGAGTAAGAAAAATTGTGGACATTTTAATATTAGTTTGTTTTTACTTTCCTAAAGAAGTGAATATTTTTTGGAAGATAGATTTGATGACAGTGAATGTTTTACATTTTATACTATGCAGGGTGCATGATTTTTTAGAAGTGGTGGAAGAAGACCATAAGGAATAAATTACGTAGAGATGTCTGAAGGATATCTAGTGAGTTCTTCAAACAATGATACAAATAATGTGTCTGAGGTATATTCGCTTCCAATTATATGCTATACAACATATGGGTTGAATCATTGTGTCATTATGAAGGCAATAAGTTAGTTTTTTAATTGGTCGGTCTTTGTAGTTAACGAGTGTATTCATATATGATTGTAGGGACTTGCACAAATGTCTATAGGGGTAGAAGAAATAGAGCAACCAAATGGTGATGAAGGTGTTGGGTCTAGTGGCTTTGATTTCTTAGGCATTGATGGTGTGGAAAACTTCGGGAGGTTTGACTTCAACAGGTTACCCCCAAATGTGATGAAGGAAATCCATTTTTCAAACTTAGATGTTGCTTATGAATTTTACAATGAGTACGACATAATTAATGGATTTAATATAAGGAGACATAAAATTGGACAGAATAAGAAGGGGGATATAGTTTGGAAGACATTTGTTTATTCAAGGCACGAGCTTAGAGAAAGTAAATATGTTAATGTCAATAATCGACAGAGGGAGCCTGAACATTAATGAATAGATGGTATATGACTGTCTTTGACAATGACCATAATTATGAACTAGTGAAAGCTAAGTTTACTGGACTTCTTTGGTCACATAGGAGGATGAGTGATGCTGATATTTGTCAGATGAACAACATGAGAAATGTTGACATTAGTTCCCCAAAAATAGATGGATCTTTTGCTAGCCAATCAGGTGGGTTTAATATGGTCAGATTCTGGAGAAAAAAGATGTATAATCAAATTGATAGAAAAACGAAGAATGCATGATGGTGATGCAAAATCAGTATTCATGTATCTTCATTGGATGTCATGTATAGATCCCAATATGTATTGGAGGTATGTTGTTGATGGTGATGACATTTGCGGCACTTGTTTTGATGTGATAGTAGTTCCTGGATTGATTATTAAGTGTTTGGGGATATGTTGGTGTTTGATGCCATGTACGACCGTAACAAGTACAAGTGTTCAATAGTTATTTTCTTAGGTGTCAACCATCACTTGCAGACAATAGTATTTGTTAGTGCAATTGTGTCTGATGAAACGGAGCAAATATATGTGTGAATTCTAGAGCAATTTGTGCAAGCAATGAATCACAAGTGTTCAAAATCCATTATCATTGATGGGGATCTAGCGATAAGGAATGCCATCATGAGAGTTTTCCTAAATTCTCACCATAGATTATGTGTGTGGTGCCTTCTATGCAATGCAACTTTAAATGTTGGTAAACCGAAGTTCACTTTGGAGTTTAAAAAATGCATGTTAGGTGATTATGAAGATCATGAATTTAGGAATAAGTGAAAGAAAATTATTAAGGAATGTGGGGGTGCAGGAATATGGTTGGGTGGAAGATATAATTCAAAAAAAGATGATATGGGCTACTGCCCATATATGAAGGGCAAGTTCTTTACTGGACTTAGAACAACTTCTAGATGTGAAGCATTGCTTCACAACTTAGCAAGTATGTTGAATCTCGTGGCAATTTGTTTGAATCCTTACAACATTTTCAGCGTTGTTTGGATTATAGTGCAACAGTGAGGTAGAGGTAGGCTTTAAGTCTTCTTAGAGGGTTTTGGTGATGCAAACTCCATTGCATGGTTTGAAGAAGGCTGCAACTCAGGTATATAACAAAGACATATTTTATTTATTCTGTTATGTGCTATTTAAGGTATCCATTGTCAAGGTTGTTGGAGTTAAAAAAATAACAATGAGTGACATTTATATAGTTAGCAAGTATTGTAGTGCAAGTTCTAAATGGCATGTATCTTACTGCCCATCTCATATGGAACTTAGATTTTCTTATCAACGAATGAAATCATTGTGTCCATTAATTGTTGTTATGGTGTATTTAGACATGCATGAATTACCCAAGTGTATAGTCCTTGATAAATAGACTAATAATGCAAAGGGAGTCATTGAAGCTTGCATATGTGTAACCTTGCAAGTTGGACGGTTGAGGAATTTAATGAAATAACGAAAAAGATTGAATATGAAACAAAGCAATTTGAGACAAAACATGAAAAGCGTTATAGTTATTCAAAGGTTGGAGATAAGTCTTTACATGGGGTTGTTAGAAACTCGATGCAAGTGAAAAGTAAGGGATGTCGTAGTCAGAAGTTTACTTCCATTAGAAGGAAACATATGTGCCTTCAGCGATGTAGTACTTGCAAGGGTGAAGGCCACAATCGTAAGAAATGTTCATTTGATCCACATGTTACAAGTAGTTCAATGTTTGTTTACGATGGTTCTATGGATGAGAAGGTTGAGGCTAAGGATTATCAGGAGATTATTGAGGAGGAGAATGGTGATGACGAGGATGAGTACAACGACCATAATAAGGAGGACAAGGATGAAGAGTATACTGTTGTAGATGAGGAGGATGGGGATGAGGTGGAGGAGGCGAAGGAAGGTGAGAATACCATTTACGAAGCGAATGAAATGGTTACTTCTTCTTTAGTTTTGATTATTGTTTGACTAAGTTATTTTATGGGCCCTTCATAGTTTAGTTGATAAAAGTTTAGAATAATGATAATATCATATTATTTTTTGTAATACACCATTTTTTTACCACTTTTTGAATGATTGTAATTAAGTGAGAGAAAGTGATAGAGAAAGTAATGGAATCAATAATACGAGGAGTAGTGTAAAAAGTGATGTGAGAGAAAAAAGTAGTAAGAATATCATTGTTGAAAAGTTTAATATGTGTAGGCTAGTTACACATTGTTGGGGGACCCAAATTGTCAATATTCATGCTGATGATGGGGCCAATTATTCAGTTGTGTGAGTATTTGCTTTCTTTAATGGTTGATAATTGTCCTTATTTTATCCCCTTTTAATTATGCAATATGATATTTGCTAACTAGTTTTAATATATATTAAGTGGTTAAATTTTGTAGTAATAATATTTAGCAAACTCAAACAATTTATGAAAAATTATCGTCAATAGGCACAGGACTAGTTAACATTATCAGACCCACATACTGTAATTTAGTCTGACCTTCATTTGTTTGTTAAACATGTACAGGCCACGAAGACCTCAAATTTTAGACTTGCAAATTCGAATGGATTAAGAGATACCTATTTTAGCTTACTTAGAAGCTGGAAGTGTGCCATGGTGTTTAAAGCTCTCCTAATTTCATTATTGACATCTACATCTTTATTATGTTTACTAGTATGTTTATTTTTTTGTGGTACTTGATATACATTTGAAATATCCATTTACTGACTTGTACTTTCTCACTTTTGTCATTTGAAAATTTAGTAACATAGACTAGTATATCATGGCTCTTTATCAGTTGAAAATTAAATGAGCGTAGTCTAAAAATTTTGTGGTCTAGGGATAGTGTTATAAGCTGTTATAGTTTCATTATATTGACTTAGCTACTGCTGAGATGCATATGTTGGGTTTAGGGTGTGAATAAAATTTTATCATGTCATAAAAAATAATGATGGATGTCTATTGTAATTCAAATTTTGAATTTCATAGACTAGTTTGTTCACAAATATTGCCAATTGGCAAAACTAATCAGTTCCTAGTATCTTATTTTGTTTTCACCTTCTAAATAATAACCACTCTATGTTTATTGGACCACGATCTCACAACGTAGAAGGTCACACAACGCTGAAGGGTCAAGTGTCCATTTAGGAATAGTGGCCCACACACTAGCAGCATGGGAGTTTCAAATGAATCAAGCTAAGTTCAATCTTTGAGGCAATGCTTATCTTTTCAAAACAAATTAGTTCATGGATATACTTGAGTGAACATAGCTTTAAGGTGATCATGATAAAATAAAATCAATAAAAATAAATAAATAAATGTGGAAATAAAAAGCTAAAGGAAGAAAAAAATCTTTTTGGTACCTGACAGTTATATATATCCCCTTGCAAAGGCTCTGAACTCAAGGAGGTACTTAACCTGACTCAACATTAACTTCAAAACAAAAACTGAAAAATGTTAATCAATAAAACAAGGAATAACAAAATAACAGCAAAAATACGTAATAAAAAAACAAATAACTAACTAAAATCGAAAGGGCTCACCCCTAAATTTAAAATGCTACAATGTCCTCAATAATGCACAAAATGGAATGAAAAAGCATAAAAAAAACACGGGGTGAGGGTTTGTGGGCAAAAGAACACAACTTGAGTGTTTTTGGATGAGAGAACTTCGTAATCTTTGCTTGCCAGACATGACCCATGCTAATAGACACGGGGTCTTTATGTCCTTTTCTGGAATCACATATTGGCCCCATGTCAAAGACACGGGGGCAGTGTGATTTTCAGCATAATAGGGATGCTACATAATTAACACGACCCCGTGACAAAAGACGCTTGAGGGGGGCGTATCCTTTTCTATGAGAAAGTGTTTAGAACTTAGGCCAACATGACCCCATGTTAAAAGATACGCCGGGGGGGGGGGGTTATGTCCTTTTCTATGAAATAGGGTTGGGAGAGCTTAGGCCAACACGACCCCATATCAAAAGACACGAGGGGGCTATGTGTTTTTCTGATACGAGCTCTTTTTGCTACATAAAAGGCATAACCCCATGTTAAATGACACGGGGGAGGGGGGGTCATGTCTTATTCTAGAAAACACACTTTTTGACCTTGAAATCACACGCCTTGTGTCAAATGATATAAAGAGGTCATGTCCCCTCCCTTTTTTTAATAAAAAAATTAGATATTAAATCATATTGTCCTTAACAAGTATACAAACCTAAATAAACTTACTCAAATATTTAAATTACTGAACTTAATTCTTACTCCCCATGAAAATTCATTTTTGACTTTGAGACCTATATCCCTTGCACAAAACTCACCTTCTCCATCTTAAAGAAACAAAACAAAGATACGTTAGTACATAATAAGGTTGTTGGTGAATCAAATGAATTTGCTAATTAAAACTACCAAAACCAACACATTTAAAGATAAAAGAGTAAAGAAAAAGAAAGAAAACTTAGGTTGCCTCCCAAGAAGCGCTTGTAATTTATAGTCATTAACTCGACTTTGCCCTTTGTTTAAGTTGATCAAGGTGGCTTAAAGTAAGAGAAAGAGGATAATTCCTTTCCTTTTTCAAAGTAATGATTCAATCCTTAGTCAAGGACCTTAGAGATGCCTTCAAAGGCATTTTGAACTCCAAATGACACTGGTTGTCCTAAATGCGCCTTGACACGAGAGATTTCACTAAGTTATGGTGGTTTTAATTAATCAAAAGATGATGGACTAATTTACAATGAATCATGGACAATGAGAGGACCTTTCTCTGTTTCAACAATCTTGGAAATGGAAGGGTCAACATTAATTAATGGTGAAGAACCCTTACTAGCCAAATCCTTTTGAGACTTATCTTCAATGCAATTAACGGGGGCATAGAGATCTGATGCTAGTGAAGACTTAGCAAAGACATTGATAGTCACTTGATCTCCATCTATCCTCAAAATGAGTTCGCCTCTAGGTTCATCAATCAATGTTCCAGATGTTGCTAAAAATGACCTCCCAAAGATAAATGGAATATGGTGGTCTTCATCCACGTCTATAATGAAAAAGTCCAAGGGAAAAATGAATTTGTCTACCTTTACAAGCACATCCTTAACCACACCCCAAGGACATAAATATGATGTATCAACAAGTTGTAGCATAGTGAAAGTGAGTTTTAGATATCCCAAACCTAGGTTTTTATAAATAGACAATGACATCACGCTGACATTAGTCCCTAAATCACAAAATGCTTTTCTTAAAAATTGTGAACTAATATCACAAGGGATGGTGAAACTACCGGGGTCCTTGAGCTTTGATAGCAACTTCTTTTGTAAAATAATTCCATAATGATGCCGTCATTCAGCTTCCTCTTCCTAGGTAACTTTCATGAACTTGGCATATAAGGGCATTTGTTCAAGTGCTTTTGCGAAGAGAATGTTGATCTATAGCTTCTTGAAGACTTCTAGAAACTTTGAAAATTGCTTCTTTTGGTTTTGCTTCTTTAATAGCTGAGGATATGAACTAGTTTTTGATAGGAATCTTAGGTCAGTTGCTCTTGTTTGCTGGAATTGAACTAGCCATGTGCTCTAGGGCATGAATATATTATTATTAGGAAATTAGAGTTGGATACAGCTCAAGTGTCTTGAACACTTTATGGATGTGAGCGGAAGCGTATTGATCGACGATGTCGCACTCGCCTCAAAATAGACTAGGATTTACAATGGAATATAGCATAGTGTATAACCTAGGTCATCTCCCAAGGACCAATTCGGATTCTCAAGTATGTTAGCAGTTAAAATAGAATTAAAATAAGTAAGGGGGGTTTTGTTCATTCCAATAACAGAAAACAAATTTAAATTGTAAGAAAATTCAATTAAGAAAAACACCAATCCAAGGCCTTCAATTCAAGTGGCGAATTAATCATTGTTCGAGAGAATAAAATTACATTTGCATTCACCTCTGTTAATTCGAATTCAACTAGATAATCATCTAGAATTTCATCAACTAAAACAGAATCACAATCGCAATTCTTGATTAATATTGATTTAGGAACAGATTCAGATTAACATAGATTATCAATCGATGATCTATTCTCCATTAGATTTAGATTAATCAACCCTAATTCTAACTTCAAATTCGAAATCATATCAGAAATCAATTGAAGAAGGAGAAGAGGGAAGAACACAAACAGAATTTTCAATTAAACAAGAGAACTCAAAACTCTAACCACAATCATTGAATTCCTTGGATTGATTGGAGCTTTAGCCTTCCATGGCCATTACGAAATTGCAGAGAAGAGAGAAAAACGAAAAATAGAGAAGATGAAAAGAGAGAAAAGGTTTCTGCCTGAATAAGATAAAACTGAACAATAACAATCAAAAGGTGAATTCGGAATACTGTCTTGACCTATTTGTAACTGAAAAATCTTATATAATTCCTAATCTACCCCTGGCCCATACTGTAGCCCTCTGAAACAGCTTTTCATAGACATATCATTTGCCTTATTTGGGCTTAAATTGAGAGAATTAGGCCCAAATCATTGAGGAAAGGTCCAAGCTTTGTGACAGCAACAGCGTCCTAACTTTGAGGCCCAGTTTTCGCCCTGAATACAGCTGAATTGGAAAAACTGCATTAGACGCAAAATTGTGTATCTTCGTCTCAGCTTTCAGGGGACACCAAGATCTTCCAAATATGACATTTGTAGCCCAAGTTATGGCCTACACAAGACAGAAAGGTCAAAATGGGTTAAAATCCGAAAATTAATGAAGTTTTTACAATTAAGCTCAATGTAGACCAAACATCTAAAACTCATCTACAAACATAATATTGGGCACAATTATCATCAATTAGGCCAAATATAAAACAATAATGAATGCCTAAAAATTGATTGATCAAATTCCCCCACACTTGAACCTTTGCACTCCTGGGCAAAATTTAAAATTGAACCAAAAGGGTTTCCTCACAAGCACACAAAAACAACATACCTTCCAATGAATTGCAAGAATGCAAGGTAGTGATCAAGATTCAAACATCCAAAGTATCAAGGAGTCAAGACAAACATGAATATATCCCTCAACATCTCAAGCAAGCAAGAAGACAAATCGAGTCAAATGATGAACCAAAAGTGATAGGATCCTCACTAGGCATACTATACTCTCAAGTACTCTCAAGTGTTTAGGATTGTATTTACACTCAAAGCACCCATGAAAGCAAGTACTACCATAAGCTTGACAAGTCTCTAATTTTCACCACTTGAAACACATGCAAATAAAGATCAAAAGGACTTTATTCAAGGTTGTAATGGGGCCAAGGTAAGGGAAGGAACAATATGGATATGGCAAGTTAAGCACCCAAGAGAATAAAAGAGCAATGAGAGGAACTCAAATGACAAGTAATGCAAATTCTCTTACTTTGATCACCTTTCCTTTTGCCTTTCACAACCTTTCTAGAACCATTTTTTTTCATTTTTTTTCTTTTTTTTTTTTTTCTTTTCTTTTCTTTCTCTTAATTGTTTTTTTTTTTTCTTTTTTTTTTTTTATTTATATTTTTTTTGAACACTTTGCACATTGCAAATCAATTACATAACCCCCACACTTGAACTTCTACCCACAAGCCAAAAGAGCTCCTCCAATGAAATGAACCAATGCAATGCTCTTCCATTCCCTAAGGTAAGGGTAAAAACATGGTTTTTCACATAAGGTATAAAATGAGCTAAAACAAAGAATAGGCAAGTAGGCTCAAGGGGTTAAACAAAGGGAAATAATGCAAGGTTGGCTATTTGGCCAAAGTAGCTAAACAAAGAAAGAAGGCCTCAATCATCTCAATACATGCATGTGAACAAGAAGCTTCAAAAAGAATCAAGTCAAGTTCTAGAGTACCAACAATCATGAGTGAGATCACACAAGAAAGAACGGAGAATGGCATAATGCGCAATCCATCCATTATAAGGTCCAAAATCTCACCAAGGACAAGCCTATCACAAATGATTCAACACTTTAATTCTCAATGTCAGCTTGCTAAACTAAAAATGCAAGAAAAGTATTTACATTATGTCATGAAACCTCAAACTAAGAATGACGAAATTGCTCACAACCTTTACAACTCAAGAAATGCAATGAAAGGCATGCAAAATGGATCAAAACAAATTAAAACAAACAAAAACAGAATTAAAAATAGCAAAATAAAAACAAAAACAGAAAATAGAAATCAAAACAAATAGAAAACAAAAAACGAAATAACAAAACAAAAGCAGTGATTGCATGACAAAGAAAAGTAGAAAACAAGAAAAAATAGAAAACAAAAAACGAAATGAAAATAGAAACAGAAATAAAAACAGAAAATAGAAACAGAAAATGTAAATGAAAATAGAAACAGAAAAAAGAAAAATGAAATGAAAATAGAAACAACAAGTTTTGTATGACAAAGAGAATCAAAAACAGAAAAAAAAAAAATTATGCAAATAAAACAAAAAGACGAAACACGTAAAAACAAATAAAAACGAAAGGCAACAGAATAGCAAAATTATGCGAATAGCAAAACAGAAAAAAAAATTATGCGGATACACGTAAAAATAGAAACATTATACGAAAAAGAAACAAGAAAAACAGAAAATAGCAAAACATAAAAACGAGAAAAAATAGAAACAAGAAACAAGAAAAACAGAAAATAGCAAAACATAAAAACAGAAAAAATAGAAACAAGAAAACAAAAACAAGAAAATTCTCCCCCACACTTAAATCACACATTGTCCTCAATGGAAAGACAAATCAAAAGACAAGTAGACAAGTGAAATAAAAGAGCAAGGGAAGAAAACACCCTTATCATGGTGGAAAGATTTGCACTTGGGAAAAGTGGGCGTTGCCAAGGAGAACTCTTCTACAAAGTGGGGGCTTGTGGCTCTCAAGAAAGGGCTTAAGACGGTGGCCATTAACCTTGAAACTCTTATTGGTGGCTTCATTCAAAATCTCCACTTTGCACCATAAGGGAAGATGCTAGTGACAACAAAAGGACCATCCCACCTAGAACAGAGCTTACCGGGCATGAGTTTAAGGCGAGAGTTGAACAAAAGCACCTTTTGGCCAATGGAGAACTCCTTTCTAGAAATCATCTTATCATGAAAATGCTTGGTCTTTTCCTTGTAGATCCTTGAATTCTCATAAGCCTCCAAGCGAAGCTCTTCCAGGTTGTTGCAATTGAAGCTTCCTCTCTCGAACTTGCTTGGTCAAATGCTAAGTTACAACTCTTCACTGCCCAGTATGCACGATGCTCTATCTCCACCGGAAGGTGACATGGTTTACCAAAGACAACCCTGAAAGGAGACATCCCTATAGGTGTCTTGTAGAGCGGTACGATGAGCCCAAAGAGCATCTTCTAACCTAAGGTGGCTCCAATCTTTCCTATTTGGTGCACCATTTTCTCCAAAATCTGTTTTATCTCTCGGTTAGAAACCTCGGCCGCCCCTGTTAGTTTGGGGATGATATCTTTGTAGACACTCTATGCACGACCCCATACTTCCGAAACAAGGCCTCCATGGTCCTAAGTTACAAAAATGAGTCCCTTGGTCACTAATGATAGCTCTGGGCACTCCAAACCCGCAAAATATGTTAGACCCGACAAAATCCACAACAACTCGAGCATCATTAGTCCCGGTGGCCTTAGCTTCCACCCATTTAGAAACATAATCAACTGCAAGCACAATATATAGAGAAACCAAAAGAAACAGGGGAAAGGGCCCATAAAATCGATACCCCAAACATCAAAAACCTCGCAGAACGAATGGGCTCTGGGGCATCTCCCGCTCACGAGTGATGGCCACACCTCGCTCTCTCGGCACCGCTCACAAGTACCGAAAACCTTAAATGCATCTCTCGAAAATGGTAGGCCGGTAGAATCCGAGAATCCAACCTTCCTAGCGGTCCGCCGTGGTCCAAAGTGACCTCCAACCGAGAAGCATGACGAAATGAAGGACGGACCGGATCTCATGGTCGTATGCATCCGCGAATCACCCGGTCACTACAAAACTTCCACAAATATGGATCATCCCACACATAATATTTAGCATCACTCTTAAGTTTAGCTTTTCGTGATCTAGATGCATGAGAAGGAAAACAGATGCAACCAAGTAATTAACTAAATCAAAGAAACCAGGGAGAAAGTGGGGTATCATGTAGCCGCATGAGTCGCTTCATCCGGGAAATCATCTCGATAGGAGAAGGGTCAACAACTCCTTCTATCCTGCTCAAATGATCTGCCACCAAGTTCGGTGCGCCACTCCTATCTCGAATCTCCAAATCAAACTCCTGGAGGAGCAGCATCCATCTAATCAATCTAGGCTTCGAATCTGTCTTCTTCAACAAGAATTTTAATGCCGCATGATCAGTAAAAACAACCACTTTAGAGCCAAGCAAATATGATCTAAACTTATCAAGTGCAAATACAATGGCAAGCAACTCTTTTTCGGTGGTAGTATAGTTAGCACAGGCAAAGATCTAAAGTCCGAGAAGCATATGAAATGACATGAGGCGATTTGCCAATTCTCTCGTGCAAGGATAGCTCCCAATGCATAGTTAGATGCATCACACATGAGTTCAAAAGGAAGCGTCCACAAAGGTGGGTGAATGATGGGAGTGGTGGTCAAAGCTCCTTTTAGGCAATCAAAAGCCTCTCTACACTTGCCATCAAAATCAAAAGCAACATCTTTCTCGCAACAAGTTGGACAGGGGAAGGGCCTTTTTGCTGAAATCCTGAATGAACCGCTTTGTAGAAACCTGCATGGCCAAGAAAGAACGAACCTCTCGCACGCAAGAGGGTAAGCCAACCGGGAAATAACATCAATTTTAGCAGGATCTACTTCTATTCCCTTCTTAGAGATGATATGCCCTAAGACTATGCCTGTTCTACCATAAAATGACACTTCTCATAATTAAGAACAAGGTTAGTCTCAATGCATCGATGCAAGACTCTATCCAGATCCGTCCAAACAGGCATCAAAGGAGGAACCATAAACAAGTGAAATCATCCATAAATACCTCAATGCAATCCTCTAAAAGTCCGAAAAGATACTTACCATGCATCGCCGGAAAGTCCCAAAGGGCATTACATAGGCCGAAAGGCATCCTCCCGTAGGCAAAAGTGCCAAAAGGGCAAGTGAAGGTGGTCTTCTCCTGGTCCTCGGTGCTATATGGATCTGGAAGTACCCCGAAAAGCCATCAAGAAAGCGGAGAAAGACTTTCCACCAAGCGCTCAAGCATCCGATCGATAAAGGGCAAAGGAAAATGATCCTTTCTTGTTGCTTGGTTGAGCCGTCTGTAATCAATACAAACTCTCCAGCTACTGACTCTAGTAGGAATCAGCTCATCACGATCATTCTTCACTACTGTGATTCCTGATTTCTTTGGAACCACTTGAACTGGACTCACCCAAGTACTATCTGAGATAGGATAGATGATGCCTGCTTGCAGAAGCTTGGTCACCTCTTTCTTTACCACATCAAGGATCAAAGGGTTGAGTCGCCTCTGTGGTTGTCTCACTGGTTTAGCACCATCCTCAAGTAATATTCTGTGCATGCACATGGAAGGACTAATGCCAGGAAGGTCAGCCAAGGTCCAACCTATAGCTTTCTTATGCTTCCTCAAAATTTGCAGCAGCCTCTCCTCCTGGTCAGCATGGAGGGCAGTAGAAATGATCACTGGCAGCTGCTTATTCTCCTCTAAATATGCATACTTAAGGTGTTCTGGGAGTGGCTTAAGCTCTAGTATAGGTGGCTGCACTATAGATGGAAGGATCCTGGTGGAAGTAACTGTGTTTACAGCCTGCAATCCAAAAAATCGATGCAAAGGTACTTGCTGTAATCAAGCTACTACATTCGACTCCACACAATCTGTATCCACACAATCTGTATCAGAATCACCATTTAAACAAGAAGCAATCTCAGTACAAGCACTGCACATTTCTGAAACAGTACAAGCATCACATGTATAGGTATCATCAAAATCGAAAAAGGATGGAAGATCAGAAGCATAGAGCTCAGAAAAGCCATCATCAACTACATCAGCCAGGAAATCTATGTGGAAAACTGAATGGTCTTCCATGGGGTGCTTCATGGCATCCAGGATGTTAAATCTAACCACATTTTCTCCAAACTCCATAGAAAGAGTGCCTGCATGGATATCAATTTTGGTTCTGGCGCTTTGAGGAAGCGGTCTACCAAGAATGATGGGAGCCTTATCGGATTCGGATTCTCCATCCATATCCGTAATGTAGAAGTCTGCAGGAAAGATCAAATCATTTACTCTAACAAGGACATCCTCAATGAGTCCAAAGGGTATGCATTACTCCTGTTTGCCAACTGAATAATAACTCCCAGTATTCTGCAAGGGCCCAAGAGCAAGAGAGTTGAACACTGACATAGGCATAACATTAATTGAAGCACCTAAATCCAACATGGCATTTTCGAATTTGCTACTGCCTATGGTGCATGGGATAGTAAAAATCCCTGGATCCTTGCATTTTTGGGGCATTGTGGGCATTGTGGGCTGTATGAGTGCAGACACATTTCTTCCCATGCTGATCTTCTCATTTCCCTTCGTCTCCTTCTATGAGTACACAAATCCTTAAGAAACTTGGCATATCTTGGAATCTCGCTTGATTGCTTCAATGAGAGGAATGTTCACCTCAACCTTCCCGAATGTCTCCAAGATTTCCTTATCCGTGTCGATCTCAAAAGTCTTCTTAGGCCGCATAACTCTCGAGGGAATGGTAATGGAATGGACCGCTCGGTTGTGACTACGGGAATGGGGCCGAATGCGGATTCGTATTTTTCCCGCTACATGGAATTTCGGCAAGGGTTGCTTCTCCTTATCGATTCTTGTTGCAACCCACGCTTTTGGTGCATCAACATTCTTACCGGATCTTAGAGTGATGGCACTCACATTTCTTGGATTTACCACGGTTTGTGCGGGAAGTTTATCGAATCTTGGGACCGTAATTGATTCATAGAACTAGCAAGTTGCCCAATCTGATTCTCCAAATTCCGAATGGTGGCTTCGTCTCTCGCCGGAATTCTTCCAAGGTTGGCTCGGTTAGGAGGACCGTAACAAGTCTATGCTTGATTTTGCTTCTTTGCATAAAAGGTGGCCGGTATGGCTGCTAGGCCTACTGCAGTGGGGCCGGAAGGGTAGGCTAGCTGCCCTCAACCGAGTAGGGACAGGTGTGTAGGGTATTTCCCCACCTCGGTTGGATGATTTCTCCATCCGGGGTTATATCTGTTGGAGGACGGATCATAACTCGTGGTTCTTCTTCTTGAGGCCTATTATTGTAGATGTTTGCTTTGCATAGGCCCAGGGGTACCATCGGTATCAACCTCTTGCAATGTAGGGCGGGCATCCGTTTGATGATCGCCAGAAACACGATTCCACATACTCGGCGGCAGAGCTACTTTGCAAGCCGCTTCTTTGTTGAGTAACGACTAATTGCCTCACCAAGGATGCAAGGTCATCAATTTTGCTTTCCAATTTTCTGTGATCTGCAAAGATAAGTTGCCTCAATTTCGTGGACACCTCTACTCAAGACCACTGAGTTGCTTCTGGTGCCAAACTGTTGGGAATTAGTGGCCATATTCTCAATCAATTCTCTTGCAGCCATAGGAGTCTTGTCTACCAATGCTCCTCCACTAGCAGCATCAATCATGCTCCTATCCATAGGCAGCAAACCTTCATAGAAATACTGGATTAGTAACTGGTCACTAATCTGATGGTGAGGACAGGTAGCACACATCTTCTTGAATCTTTCCCAGTACTCAGACAATGGCTCTCTATCAAACTGTCTGATGCCACATATCTCTTTTCGGATTGAGGCGACCCTTTGAGGCAGGGAAGAATTTCTCCAAAAACAGCCTCTTAAGGTCATTCCAAATAGTGACGGATCTTGGATGCAAATAATACAACCGGTCCTTAGCAAAGATCTGTAATGAGAAAGGAAATGCTCTAAGTTTGATGTGATCTTCTCGAGATGCCTTGAGGCTTCATGGTAGAACACACAATGTGGAACTCCTTGAGGTGCTTATGAGGATCTTCTCTGCGCATGACCGCCGAACTTAGGCGGCAGAAATGGATTAGTCCCGATTTAAGTTCAAATGGAACATCAACATCGGAATCCGAATGCATAAAGACGATATGTAACATCGGAGCGACCGGCTCCTTTAAAGTTCTATTATCCATAATCTCAATATGCTCAGTATGCTCAGTATGCTCAGTATGCTCAGTATGCTCAGTATGCTCGGTATGCTCGATATAATCGAGAATTGGAAGATGGATGAATGACGAAAGTGCGAGAATCGAAAAATTCGAAGCGAAATCACTAGTATGATAAGTATGGGAGAATCACTACTTCCTATATGCTCAAGAAATGCAGAATCGATCTATTGACCCTATGCAAGGTATGAAAAGTCCTATCTATCTCAGGATCAAAATGATGCAAATAACCAGGATTAGACCTAGTCATATAACATGCAAAACTTGAAAACAACAAAGCAACAAAATGGAGAATCCAACACTAGAAATGCACCAAAATAAATGTAGTTAACCTACCAAATGATTTTTAAAAAATATGGGACCACCACACAGTGAAAACTACACTAAAATGGAACTCAAAAATGCAAAGAAAAAACTTCAAAAAATGAAAAAGTGGTCTAAATGAAGGAATTAGGGTGAGATAGGGTGGTGCTCACAGCGTAGCTGTGAGCCTTGTGGAGAATGCCATTTTCCTTCAACCAGCCAATTTTCAGCTCATTCTGAGCATGTTTGATCAGCCAAAAATTACAAAAATGCCACTGTTTCACCTAAATCTGCTCAAAAACCCTACCAAACGATGGAATTTGGCCAAATTATGCAGGAATGATCCTTTTAGGATCAGTTTGCTTAGAATGATGGTTTACCTTTGGGGACCAAGTTTCAGCTCAAAACTCCAATGCAAGTACAATTCCTGTCTACTAGTCCCTTTTTGGATTCAAAAATTTGGGAACAAAGTGAAACTCAAAAGTGAAAATAGGGGTAAAACTCAGGAATGAAGATGAGAACTTTCATATGTCAATAATGAAGTATATGGATGCTCAAATGCAACAAAATGACATGCAAAAGCCGATTGTGGTGCAATGGAACCAATGGAACAGTAACCAGGATGTTTAGCACAAAATTATGCAGACCAATGCAAAAGCCCGAATGTGATGTCAATTATGTTAAGTGAGGCAATGCACATTCACAGGAGTCATCAAATGCAGCAAAAATTCAATGGAACAGTAAACCACCAATGGAACAGTACACGCAGTAAGATTATGCGAAAAAATCGAGGCAATTTTCGGCCATTATGCAGAACTTTTGTAGCAGATGATTGTGGTATTTGGGCAACAGAAGTATCAATTGTGTTAAGTGAAACAATGCACAATCATAGGAGTCACGGAATGCAGGAAAATCCAATGAAACAGTAACAGTGACAATAAAATGAAAATTATGCAGCAGATGAAACAAAAGCCAATAGAACAGTGATTAATGCATCAAAAAGCAATGCAGCAGGCAAGCACAAAATGTGAATTATGCAATGAATTCATACAAAAATCCAATGCACAGTAGTTCAATGTAGTTGTGCAGCATTGTAAATCGCCAAAGAAGAAACAAATTCTGCAGATGAAAATCCAATGAATCAAGTACTTATGCGGAAAGAATGCAACATAGCGAATAAACAAGCACACCGCAAACGGGATGGACAATTATGATCGAATGCTTAATGTATAATGCAAAGAAAGCAAATGCAATGCAACAAAATGCACCTAATATAACTACAAGAGTGTAACAAGATGCGTAAACAGTAATGCGAAAATGGTATGCAAAAAAAAACAAAATGCACGAGAATGACAATTATGCGCAGAAGCGAGAATGACAATTATGCGAGAATCGGAGAACAAAATATGCGATGAATCGAATTCGAATTCAGCAAGAAGATCAATTTTACAATGACAATTATGCGACAACAGATCAAATTATCGGTAGAAGAAATTATGCGCCAGACTCGGAAGAGTAGCGAATCGATTGCACTTCGATGAATGCGACGAGAATCGGAACAAAAGTAGTATCAAAATCGGTAACCTAAGAAACCTAAGAAATCGAAAATAGATCCCAAGAATCCGCGGCGCAAATTTTGATCGACGATGTCGCACTCGCCTCAAAATAGACTAGGATTTACAATGGAATATAGCATAGTGTATAACCTAGGTCATCTCCCAAGGACCAATTCGGATTCTCAAGTATGTTAGCGGTTAAAATAGAATTAAAATAAGTAAGGGGTTTTGTTCATTCCAATAACGTAAAACAAATTTAAATTGTAAGAAAATTCAATTAAGAAAAACACCAATCCAAGGCCTTCAATTCAAGTGGCGGAAATTAATCATTGTTCGAGAGAATAAAATTACATTGCATTCACCTCTCGTTAATTCGAATTCAACTAGATAATCATCTAGAATTTCATCAACTAAAACAGAATCACAATCGCAATTCTTGATTAATATTGATTTAGGAACAGATTGATTAACATAGATTATCAATCGATGATCTATTCTCCATTAGATTTAGATTAATCAACCCTAATTCTAACTTCAAATTCGAAATCATATCAGAAATCAATTGAAGAAGGAGAAGAGGGAAGAACACAAACAGAATTTTCAATTAAACAAGAGAACTCAAAACTCTAACCACAATCATTGAATTCCTTGGATTGATTGGAGCTTTAGCCTTCCATGGCCATTACGAAATTGCAGAGAAGAGAGAAAAACGAAAAATAGAGAAGATGAAAAGAGAGAAAAGGTTTCTCACTGAATAAGATAAAACTGAACAATAACAATCAAAAGGTGAATTCGGAATACTGTCTTGACCTATTTGTAACTGAAAAATCTTATATAATTCCTAATCTACCCCTGGCCCATACTGTAGCCCTCTGAAACAGCTTTTCATAGACATATCATTTGCCTTATTTGGGCTTAAATTGAGAGAATTAGGCCCAAATCATTGAGGAAAGGTCCAAGCTTTGTGACAGCAACAGCGTCCTAACTTTGAGGCCCAATTTTCGCCCTGAATACAGCTGAATTGGAAAAACTGCATTAGACGCAAAATTGTGTATCTTCGTCTCAGCTTTCAGGGGACACCAAGATCATCCAAATATGACATTTGTAGCCCAAGTTATGGCCTACACAAGACAGAAAGGTCAAAATGGGTTAAAATCCGAAAATTAATGAAGTTTTTACAATTAAGCTCAATGTAGACCAAACATCTAAAACTCATCTACAAACATAATATTGGGCACAATTATCATCAATTAGGCCAAATATAAAACAATAATGAATGCCTAAAAATTGATTGATCACGTATTCAAATCTGTGAAGAAAAATTGATAAAATTGTAAAGCACATGAATAGTATTTTTATGGTGGGACCCACTGTTAGTACTATTTGCACTAAAAAATAGATCAAGAACTACACACCAAATTTTAACGTGGAAAACCCCCTTGTACACTGAGAGAAAAATCACAGGACAAACTCTGAAAAATATTATATCAAGGATAATTACAATATCTTATCTACACTCTCACATACAAGAGGTACAAAATATAGTGTTTCCCAGTGAGACACTCTACTACTACAATTTGTAGTATTACAGAGACTAGAGAATAAACCCAAAAATTCCTAGTGTATGCTTACATACTATACTCTTAGAATTTTCTCACACTCTCTATTTCTTCTCTCACTCTTAGAAGCTATTTCGCTTCTTCTTCTTCTTTGCTTGATGTCTGATGAAGCAAATGATTCTCTATTTATAGAGAACCAATTTAAGCCTTACGTTTAAGGCTTTGCTTGCTAACCACTTCAGCATCTAACCAACCACCAAATGAAAGAAAGTCATCCTCCCCTTTTTGAATTTGTAAACCAATCCACTGAATACCTTAAAGATTCTTCCTACAATTGCTGAAAAATAAGCCTCCACCGAAAGTACATTGACAAAATGCAAGCCACTCTACCGACTCCTCCCTTTTCTTGACTTTGAGATACAAGTCAAATAATAATTCTCTACATTTGCTTACATCTCAAAAGTCTTCAACCTCTGCAGATATTGACTAAGTCCAAGCAATGCTTAAACTTATTAATCAGTAATGATTTCGTCATCATGTTTGCAGGATTCTTAGCTGTGGCTATCTTTTGAATTGCAACTGTACCATTATTGATACTTTCTCTGATGAAGTGAAGTCTAACATTAATGTGCTTTGTCCTTTCATGGTAGACTAAATTCTTTGCCAGATGAATGGCGCTTTGACTATCGCAATGTATGATTGGTTCCTTTTTGTCAAATCCAAAACTTCCTAAACGTCCTTGCACCCATATGCTCTCTTTCACAGCCTCAGTCAATGCCATATACTTAGCTTCAGTAGTTGACAATGAAACTGTGGATTGCATTGTCGCCTTCCAACTAATAGCACATCCAAAGACTATAAAGATATAGCTTGTTAATGACCTCCTTTTGTCCAAATCTCTTGCATAATCAGAATCTACATAGCCTACAATTCCATGAGTTTTCTAACCATCAAACACTAAATAAATATCGGTGGAACCTCTCAAGTACTGCATGATCCATTTCACAGCTTTCCAGTGTTCTTTTCCTAGTTTGCTCATAAATCTGCTCACACACTTACTGCATATGAAAGATTCGGTCTTGTACACATCATGGCATATATGAGACTGCCAATTGCATTGGAATAAGATATATGAGCCATATGCTTCACTTCCTCCTCAGTTTTTGGACATTCCTTTGAAGATAGCTTAAAATGTGCAGCTAAGGGAGTACCAACTGATTTAGACTGATCTATATTAAAGCATTGTAGCACTTTCATAATGTAATTTTGCTGTGACAAGCACAATCTGCCACGATGCCTCTCCCTATGAATCTCCATACCAAGAATCTTCTTCGTTGCACCCAAGTCTTTCATCTCAAATTCTTTTCCCAACTGAGTTTTCAATATACTAATTTCAACCTTGTTGCAAGCTGTAATTAGCATGTCATTTACATAGAACAACATATAAATATGAGAACCATCTGGAAGCTCTTTAGAGTAGATGCAATTATCATATTGGTTTTTATTGTATCCATTGCCAATCATAAATGCATCAAACTTCTTATATAATTACCTTGGGGACTGCTTCAAGCCGTACAATGACATTTTAACAGGCAAACATGATTCTTCTTCTCAAAAACTACGAACCCCTCTGGTTGACTTATGTAGATCTACTCCTCTAGCTCACCATGTAAGAACGATGTCTTCACATCAAGCTGTTCCAACTCTAAGTCAAACATACTTACAATAGTTAATAGGATCCGGATAGAGCTATGCTTCACCATAGGAGGGAATACTTCATGGAAGTCAATGCCCTCCTTCTGAGTATAACCCTTTGCTACCAGTCTTGCCTTGAACCTTGGAGGGTCAATGCCAAGGATTCCCTCTTTTCTTTTGAAGACCCATTTGCAGCCAATTATTCTTTTCTCCTCTGGAAGTTGTACCAGCTTCCACGTTTGATTTTTCTGAAAAAATTCAATCTCCTCATTCATTGCTATTAGTCATTCCTTTGACTCCTTGCTATCTATTACATCATGGTAGGTAGATAGTTTATCTCCTACTGCACCATTCGCCATAGCCAAAGTAAAGGCTATAGGATCTGCATCTGACGAGTCAAGTGCACAAGCAACAGAATTTAGATATCTCTAAGGTTTCTGAATTTGTCATCTTTCTCTGCCAGTAGCAATACTGTATAGCTCTGCTCCTCTGGTTTCTTCACCAGCACCCTTGTCTCCAAATTCATCTTGTTGTTCTACTTCAGGTTGAGTAATACCTAAAGTACTTAGCTGACTTATATCCTTTTCTTGCTTCATCTTCCCAATGTCAATCTCCAGCTCCACTTATTTCTCGGTACCATGATCTGTCTCTGCTTGATCTACTTCAGATTCTCGCTTCTGATTCATCACCGCCTCGTCAAATGTGACATCTCTGTTAACAATGATCTTGGGTGAACTTGTCTTTTCTGTACACCACAATTTGTAGCCCTTCACCCCTCGTGCATACCCTAAAAATATACACCTTCTTGCCCTTGCCTCAAGTTTACCATCACTCACATAGGCATATGCAAGACAACCAAATATCTTCAAATCAAAATAGTTTACAGGTCAACCGGACCATACCTTTTGTGAAATCTTTAGATTTATTACAATTGATGGAGATCTATTTACTAAGTATACAGCTGTATTGACCGCTTCAGCCCAAAATGATTTAGGAAGTTTAGCATTTATCCACATGCATCATGCATGCTCTAGAGGTGTTTTATTCATCCGTTCTACAACTCCATTTTGCTGTGGTGTTCCAGGTACAATATAGTGCCTCACTATACCAGCATTCCTACAGAACTCATCAAATTATTTGCTGCAGAATTCCTCGCCATTGTCGGTTTTCAACCGCTTGACTGATTGCTCGGTTTGCTTTTAAACCATGGCCTTCCACTGCTTGAATTTTTCGAACCCTTCATCCTTTTACTTCATGAAATAAACCCAAAATTTCCTGGAATAGTCATCTATTAGAGTAAGAAAATAGCGAGTATCACCCAATGAGCTAACAGGGGCTGGACCCCAAACATCCGAGTGAACATACTCCAGAATGCCCTTGCTGGTATGTTTTGCAGAACTAAACTTCACTCATTTTTTCTTTCCAAATACACAATTTTAACAGAAATTGAGTTTACAATTCTTTATACCTTTCAGCAGTCCTCTGCCAGCAAGTATTGTCATTCCTTTCTCACTCATATGACCAAGCTGCATGTGCCACAATTGTGTAACACCATCATCAGATCTTTCAGAGGATAGAATAGTAGTTGTGCCATTAATTGTGCTCCCCAGCAATAGATAGATCTTGCCCTGTAGTTTTCCTTTCATCACCACCATTAAGCCTTTAGTCACCTTAAAAAAAGCACCATCTCCAGAGAACTTGTACCCCTTATTGTCTAAGGCACTCAAAGAGATCAGGTTCTTGCCCAGCTCTGATACATGCCATGCTTGAAATGTCTTTACAGTACCATTATCCAATCTTATTCGTACCTCTCCTCCACTTACAACAGCAATTGCGCTTCTGATACAAAGAGAAAAAATTCCTATTAGGTGTCATATGAAAAGATGCGCCAAAATCCAAGATCCACTCGTTGCCCGAGTCACTAGTGAAAATTGTTAGGACAGATTCAGCATCACCATCGTCAGAATTTGCAACTGTTATGTTGGCAGTATTTCCTTGTTTCTCCTTTCTCATAGGGGAATTTTTTCGGATATGCCCTGGTTGGTGATAATGAAAACACTTTAAGGACTTGTGGTTTTTGGACTTTGATCTTCCCTTGTTTTTGCTTCCCAATCCTCTTTCTTGACTACGTCCTCTCGTCACGAACAACCCATCTGTAGTATTATTAGCACTGGATCCTGATGCCAATTTCTGATGCTCTTTTATCATCAATGCCTCCTTAATAGTTCTAACGGAGATGGTGGACCTACCATACATTATGGTATCACAGAAATTATCATAGGACGGAGGTAGTGAGGTCAATAAGATCATAGCTTGATCAATATCTTCGACTATAATTCCAGCTGCTTGTACATTAGTGATCATCCGATTGAAGTCGTCAATATGATCTCAAATTGGTTTTTCTCATGAAACTTTGAAAGTGTACAATCGCTTCCTCTGGTAAAGTAGATTTGACAAAGTCTTTATAGAATAATTTTCTTCCAAAGCTTTCCAGAGTCCATCTGCAGTCTTCTTGTTCATAACCTCTCGCAGCACATTGTTTGTCAAGCTCAACTGTATTGTGCTACGTGCTTTAGCCGTTATCTTCTCTCTTTATCAGAAGACAATATTTTCGGTAACTTGCTCTCGCCTTCCAATGCCTTTGACAGGCCTTGTTGGTTTGGCAATGCCTGCAGCTTCAGCTTCCATAAACTGAAATCGTTAGATCCATCGAACTTTTCCACATCAAATTTTGGCACCGACATTTGTGATCTGAAATTTGATCCGATGGCTCTGATACCACTTGTTAGGAAATTAGAGTTGGATACACCCTAAGTGTCTTGAACACTTTATGGATATGAGCGGAAGCGTATTCAGATCCATTAAGAAAAACTGATAAAATTGTAAAGCACGTGAATAGTACTTTTATGGTGGGACCCACTTGTCAATACTGTTTGCACAAAAAAATAGATCAAGAACTACAAACCAAATTTTAACATGAAAAATCCCCTTGTACACTGAGGGAAAAATCACGAGACAAACTCCAAAAAATATTTTACTATATCAAGGATAATTATAATATCTTATCTATACTCTCACACACAAGAGGTACAAAATATAGTATTTCCTAGTGAGACCCTCTCCTACTATAATTTGCAGTATTATAGAGATTAGAAAATAAACCTAAAAATTTCTAGTATATGCTTACACACTACATTCTTAAAATTTCCTCACACTCTCTATTTCTTCTCTCACTCTTAGAAGCTATTTTGCTTCTTTTTCTTCTTTGCTTGATGTCTGATGAAGAAAATGATTCTCTATTTATAGAGAACCAATTCAAGCCTTACGTTTAAGGCTTTGCTTGCCAACCACTTCAGCATCTAACCACCCACCAAATGAAAGAAAGTCATCCTCCCATTTTTGACTTTGCAAACCAATCCACCGAATGCCTCAAAAATTCTTCCTACAATTGCTAAAAAATAAGTCTCCACCGAAAGTACATTGACAAAATGCAAGCCACTCTACCGACTCTTCCCTTTTCTTGACTTTGAGATACAAGCCAAATAACAATTACATACCAAAGAAGATCCCTTTGTGATGCTTATTTGCACTACAGTTTCACTGGTGGGCTCAAGTGCTGCTCTTGGCTTTTTGTTTGGAATGATTATTTATGTTGTTCTTAAGCTAAGGAATTGGACGAAGGATAAACCACTTTCTACCATTTGGATGCAGAAAAGCCTCGAGCAACTCTGAAGAAAAGGAGTATATATACATAATATTTTTGCTGGCTAAGTTGCTCTTCCTTATCTAGTGTGTTTTAGTGTAAATATATATGTGTATGGCTTTAAACTTTTTTTTTTTCAATTTGTTTTTCTTTGTTGGTATCTGATGCCAAATGAAGCTTTGTTTGGGGTTCTAAGACTCTTATGCTGTAATTGTAAGGTGTGTATATTGGGATTAATAGATCTGATGAATATTTTCTATCAATTGGTATCAGAGCTAGGTTTGGTATCAGAAAGCTTATATTGAAAGGATTCTGAATAGATTTAATATGAAATCTTGTAATCCTTATACTGCGCCTATTCAAAAGGGTGAAAGACTCTCTAATACCCAGTGTCCTCAAAGTAATAAAGATGTTGCTGAAATGGAGAAAGTCCCATATGCTTCCACTGTTGGCAGTCTTATTTATGCTCAAGTTTGTACACGTCCTGATATTGCTTTTGTTGTTAGTGTACTTGGGAGATACTTGAGCAAACCTGGTGTGGCTCATTGGCAGGCTGCAAAACGAGTTATGAGGTATCTACAAGGTACCAAAGACTGTATGCTCATCTATAGGAGGTCTGACTGCCTTGAGGTGATAGGCTATATTGATTCTGGTTATGGTGGTTGTCCAGATGACTACAAGTCCACATCAGGGTATATCTTTATGTTAGTAGGAGGAGTTGTTTCTTGGAAGAGTGTTAAACAGACACTTACAACTACTTCTACTATGGAGGCAGAGTATATAGCTTGTTATGAGGCTACGCGTCAAGCGATATGGTTGAAAAATTTGATTACTGAATTTCTTATTGTGGAGAGTATTTCCAGACCTCTTACTATTTATTGTGATAATTCTGCCGTAGTGTGCTTCTCTCAAATTAATAAAAGCTTAAAGCGTTCAAAGCATTTTGATACAAAATTCATGTTTGTTAGAGAGAAGATTCAGGAGTTTCAAACTCGTGTTGAGCATATCCCTACAGAACTTATGGTTGCAGACCCACTAACTAAAGGTTTAGCTGTTAAAGTTTTTATTGATCATGTGACCCGTATGGGTATAGTGAGGTCTTTTGATGTTTTGGGTTAGTAGGAGTTTAATTTTGTAATTTTGTTATGACCTCATTTTATTATGTCTCGAGACAATTGTATTATTATTATCGTGTCATATAATATTGTTATTGTTATTGATCTGCGCAGTTTTGTTTATTTATGATATGACATATTGTGGAGACATTTTGGACCCAGTCTCATTTTGTTGTTGTGCTGAGATGTTAAATCTCAGAAAGCATCTTGGGCGGATGCTTGGGGCCATTTTGTTGGGAAATGCACTTTGATCACATATTGGCATGCAAATTTTGGATGTGCTTTCCCATTACCCATTTACCACATTTTGATGGGTCATCGAGATATGAGTATGTTGCATGTATGATATCAGTACTCCTTCGAGTAGGGGTGAACAAACCGACCCGCGGACCCGATAACCCGAACTACCCGACCTGACCCGACCCGACCATAAATATCCGGGTTGGTTCGGGTGCTCGGGTCGGGTCGGGTCAAAAATAATGAACCCAATCAAATTCGGTTCGGGCAACGGGTTTATTGAACTTACCCGTGAACCCAACCCGTGAACCCGAAACCCGAGAAACGACGTCGTTTTTGTTTCAGCCTTTGTATTTCGTAACCTTACCTAACCTCGTTTCTGACTTTCTTCTATCTCACAAATCACAAATTCCCAATCTCAGATTCTCACCTCTTCTCACAAATTCCCAATCCCTAACCTAACCGAATCCAGTCTTCCCCTCCCCTAACCTTTACTCCTACTCCCTCAGCCTTCTCCCTTAGCGCATAGCGACAGCCGGAAGCTCCACGCCTGATGCCACCGTCCACTGCTTGTTGCTGCTCAGCCCTCAATCTCCGCTCAGGCCTCGGCACTCTGTCTCTGTCTCTCGTTTCGTGCTTGACTGCTTCCTCAGGTACGAATACGAAACTTTCCTTCTTATTTCCTAGTTCTTTGACTTCTTTGATAAACCTCTACCTCTAGCACTCACTTTACCTATTTCTCAAACTATGGAAAACCATGAAAGTTTCTGAGTTTTTGCTTTTTTTCTTTTCTTTTCCCTGACCCGTGGTTATATGTTTCCTCCGGTTTTCATATAGCAAGATTAGTTTTCTGGCTTTTGTGTCTGCATTTCATGAACTGATTGACTGATTGTCATTTTCTACTTGAGGAATTCCGTATTTAAGCATTTCTTTGAAACTTTTTTCTTTTTTCTTTTCCTCTCGCACTTAATCTAGCTGGTAATTAATCTAGATGCTTCTGGTTGTAGCTTACTTCTTGTTGGGTAATAATAATTTCTGTCACTTCAATTGCTCTTCAGTAGATGTGTGTGTGTGTATGTGTGATGCGTATTTCCTAGAGAGTGCCTATAGTGTTGCAGGCTTGCAGCTGCCAATGTTCCAATTTGTGATGATGTTATGCACACAAAATAGATCTTATGAAATTTTTGAAGAATATTTTGCCTTGGACTTTTATTATTTCCTTACCAGTGTTTGCTCTTAATAAGATTAACAAGTCTAAACTAAGTCTTAGCGAGTTTGAGGTGCCCTTGCTGGGACCAAGCGCATCTTATTCTTTTATGGTTATGTTCCTTTTTTCTGCTATACCAACATATTTGCCCCCAATTGCAATTTCTTTGAGGTGTCATCTTAGTCAATGAATGCTCCCCCTTGCCTTAAATCTTTACCTTTGTGTTAAGCAAAGATATTCTTGCTTGTTAGTAACGTCTTACTTTGTGCTTTGTTATTCATGACTTTGAATTATATTGACTTTGTGTTATGTGCTTTGAAACCGTGTGTGTGTGAGTTTCACATTTGATTGTTGACAATTGAGATTAATCATTTCTTTTGTTGTAAATGTTATTGCAGTGATTCACTTTAAAATGGAAAATCCTACGGAAACTCACAACACTAGTGGGACTCAAACTCAAGTAGGAAGTGCTCCTACTCCACCAACACCAACTGGATTGCAAAGTGAAGAAGTAGAACCACATCTAGCAGTAGTACCACCATCCTCTTCCAATCCAAATCCCACTCCAACTCCGTCATCACAAGCTGAAGAAGCTTCTCCATCTCCATGTTTACAACAAGAGGTAGGTAAAAGAAAACCTAGTAGACCCCCTAGTAATGCTTGGTCACATTTCAGTAAAGATGGTGATAGAGCTAGTTGTAACTATTGTGGAAAATCATATGCATGTAATAGTGTTAATCATGGCACCACTAACCTGATAAAACACTTGAAAGTGTGTTTAAAGAATCCACATAGGGAGGTCGATAAGAGGCAAAAAACTATTGCTATTGGTAAGTCAAGTGAGGATGACCCTAATAGTACCATGAGTATGAAGCTTGTAGATTTTAATCAAGAGCAATGTAGGTTGGAGCTTTGTAAGATGATAGTGATGGATGAGCTTCCCTTTAAATTTGTTGAGAATCCTGGATTTAGAGGTTTCATGAGTGCTACTCAACCTCGATTTAGAATACCTGGGCGCATGACTATTGCAAGAGATATCATGCAACTTTTTATAGAGGAAAAGGTGAAGTTGAAGTCTATTCTGTCTTGTAACCAACAAATGGTCTCCTTAACAACTGATACATGGACATCAATTCAAAACATTAATTATATGTGTGTGACTGCACATTTTATTGATGATGGGTGGGAGTTGCATAAGAAAATTTTGAGTTTTGGGTTGATTGCTGACCATAGGGGTGAGACCATAGGTAAATCTTTAGAGAAATGCTTGAAAGAGTGGGGTATTCTAAAGATTAGCACAATCACCGTGGATAATGCTAGTGCTAATAACTCGGCTCTTGCATATTTGGTGAGGGGAATGCAAGATTGGAATGGATGCACCTTCTGAAAGGGGAGCTCATGCACATGAGGTGTTGTGCTCATATTTTGAACTTAATTGTTAATGAAGGGTTGAAGGACTTAGATTGTTCCATTGCTAGGATTAGGGGTGCTTGTAAGTATGTGAGGTCCTCTCCTTCTAGATTGGCTACTTTTAGGAGGTGTGCTCAAGAGGCAAATGTTGTTAGCAATCAAATGCTAACACTTGATGTGCCAACTAGATGGAATTCTACTTATTTGATGTTGGAAGTGGCAGAACAATTTGAGAAAGCATTTAATCGCCTTGAATATGAGGATCAAACTTACTTGCATGCTCTTGATAGTGAAGGAGGACCTCCTAATTATGATGATTGGAACCGTGCTCGTGTTTTTATAAAGTTCTTGAAGATTTTCTATGATGCCACACTTGCTTTTTCTGGTTCTTTGCATGTGACATCTAATTCTTTCTTCCATAAATTGTGTCAAATACAAAATTCGTTAACTATGTGGATTGGAAGTGATGATGTTGTCTTGCAAGGAATGGCAACGAACATGAAGGCGAAGTTTGATAAGTATTGGGATATTAATGAGAATTTAAATTTTTTGTTGTTTGTGGCTGTTTTTCTTGACCCAAGATACAAGTTGGATTATATTGAATTTTGTGTTAGTGAAATGTATGGTCAAGATAAGTGCAAGGATATCGTGAAAAGATTAAAAGATCTCATAAACAGCTTATTTGCACAATATGTTACATTGTATCCCATTGTTCCTGATATTCGTGATTCTAGTGTCAATTCATCGGATGTTAGCACACAAACAAATGTTAGTGGTAGTAGTGAGAGTGGTTTAAATTTGGAAGACAAGTTTAGGTTGAAGTTGAAGAAAAAGCAAGGTGAACAAAAGAAGAATGAGTTAGATAGATACATGGAGGATGACGTTGAAGACAATTACGAGAGGTTTGACATCTTGAAGTGGTGGAAAAGGAAGTCAGCGAAGTACAATATTCTCTCTCGTATGGCTAGGGACATATTGGCCATTCCGGTGTCTACAGTGTCATCTGAGTCCGTGTTTAGCACCGGAGGTCGTATCCTTGATGCATTCCGTAGTTCTTTGAATCCCACCACGGTGGAGGCCTTAATTTGTACCCAAAATTGGTTAAGGCCTCCTAAGAAGGTGGATGATCTACGGAGTCAACTGGAGGAGATTGAGCAGGTTGAATCAGGTATACAATAATCATTTTTAATTTTTAACCTTTTCATTTTGCATGTACTTCACCATTTCATTCATTTGACATTTTTAATTTTTTGTTGTATTCTTTTATTGTATTATAAGAAATGTCAGGAGTTTCTGGACTTCAAGAACTTGAGGTTGCTAGTGATTTTAGGAGCAAAAGGATGAGGTAAGGTAAGATCATATATTTCAAATGTTCTTGGATTCTTACAAGTTAAAATCACCAATGGTCATATAACAATTTATTTATCATGTTGCAGGAAGGGTTAGAGCCTAGAGGGATTGACCTTGAGGAATGAGGAGTTTTACTCTTGTTTTATTTTTAGAGGATCCAGTTGGAGTGCCACTTGACCTGAGGTCTGTCTTCTGTGAGACTATGACTCAGTCTTTGTGTGTATGACTTTGTGTACTTGTGTAGTCAGTTGGCTTCTTTTATATTCTGTCTATATGTGATTAGAATCTATATAATCTGTTTTGGACAAGGAAATTAGACTGTGTAGTCAGTTGTAAGTTTTTATATTGTTATTTTAGATATTGACTAGCAGCAGGACAATGCCTTATTACCTAACTCTGTGTGAAATTTGCTAGAAATTGTTGTTGATAGCAAGCTAGCACATAGATTCTAACTTGGGTTGTTTGTTTATGTTACTGAGTATGTCCAAATATAGTTAAATTTGGTGTATGGGGATTTTGCCTTGCTTTATCCCTTTTATATGTTTCATTGGTGGCTCAGCTTTTTTGAGCATCAAACCCACATTAATTTTCTTTCTGACTTTCTGACTTTCTGACTTTCTGTGCTATGTGAACATTGATCTTATACATAAAAGGGGATAATTGAGATTGGTACATATAACCTAATCCCTACCAGTGGATAATTTTATTACAAGATGGATAATTCTTAATTCATAATCATATTGTTATTTGTCACACCTTATATCATATACACTTCCTTATCTTTTCTTTACTGCATTTCAGCATTTGTATTATAAAAAATTTAAATAATAAAAGAACATTGTTATTGTTATTGTATTGCAGTAGCAAGGTAATACCTTTTCTTTTATGCATCAAGTTGGATTGAAATGACCACTTACCTCTCTCATTTCTATTAATTTTTTGTTTTTCTCACTGTGGTTTGCATTTTGCTCCACTCATAACATGACACTGAGAAACTTGGAGTATTTGGTTGGCCTGATCATAATCTCCAATCCATTGTAAACTAAACAAAGAAAATGGAGTGTTACTGTTACATGTAGACGAGAGTATTAATTCAGAATTTTCTGTTACCCGATGACCCAACCTGAACCGACCCGATAAAATTCGAGTTGGTTCGGTTCGGGTCAACCCAATTTTTTACGCAGAAACCGACCCGATATTAGGTGATTGGTTCGGGTCTTTTTCTCCTTCAAACCCGACCCGACCCGACCCGTGTGCACCCCTACCTTCGAGTATGATTTTTTGCATTGTTGAGATGCTTGTAGTCTCATTTTGGACTAGTTGTTGAGAGTGCTAGCTCGATTTTGACATCATGTTGTGGTCACATGTTGTTTGATTAATCTAGAGAATTATTTTCTTATTAAAGTGATATAATGTGACTTATGTTGTCCAAGTGGGAGAATGTTAGAATTTTATTTATGGACAAACATAAATCATATTATATAGAACCCAGATTAATTGGATGTCAATATTATTAGAGCATTTTGTTTAGCCTAAATTGTGATCAGTATTGTTAATGGGCCTATTATTGTTAAAGCACTGCTCATATATGTGGGTTTTGTTTATGAGTCCTGTAAATGAGTTTGTCATAGTGGGTAGGTTTAACCCATTTTAACTATTTTATATATACAGGGAGAGGCCTCTATTCCTAACCACTCTAGTGCATACAGTTGTCCCATTGATACTGACGCGTGAGCGACTATTGTGGGATAGGAATAATATCTCTCCCTCATCGTGTTTTATTTTTCAAGATTGTTCGACAATGTCTTCTTCATCGATGCTATTTTAAGGTAACTTTAAAATCTTTTATATGAAATTGATATGTCATAAATTATTGGGATTAATAGATCCGATGAATATTTTCCATCAGTGTAGACCATAGTTAGTAGGAGCTTCAGTTGTTGCTGGCTTTTACTCCTTGTCCCTGCGTAGATGGTCTATACATAGTGCTTACTATCAATCAATAAATTAACAAAGAAGTTGCTTCAGTAACATAATCTCTTACAAAAAAAATTTGGTTGTATGTACTTATGTGTTTATGTTCATTTATGTGCATGATGTGATTGATGTCTGTGGGTAGATTCTTGCACTCATGGGAGCAAAGAACAACAAATGGTCAAAAAGAACACCTTTCCATTCAGAGCTAATGTGATAAGATTAGTGCTTGAATGAATGTAGTTTGACAAGGGTTCGCCGGCGTGTAATCTGTCTAATGTACCTTTATCCAACATTAAATGGTGGCTTGATTCCATTACAACTTTGGGTTGGGATAAAGATTATCTTATAATCTCTTTTAAGAGTGTATTACTATTTATACTATTTTTAAGAGATATAATTAAATAAAAAAATGATAAAAATATATATATAATGAATGATATTAGATAAGATGTGAAAAGTAAATGTGCTGCTGTTAAGGATGAATGGTTCGTGCTTTGCATAAGTTCGATCCTTGATAGCAACAATTCTTGGTCAGACTTTACTTACCTCCCGGCCGAACCCCGGATTAGTCAGGATCAAAAACTCTGGACACCGGGGCGGGGGTCAAAAAGACCCTCTGGATCAAAAAAAAGAAAGATAAGATGTGAAAAGTAAAAAGGAGTGTATATATTATTTGATGTAAGAATATAAAAATTACTTTCGGTATTAGCCCATAAACCCCAAAAAAAAAAAGAACTTGCCATTATTTGTGGTGTTGATTTCATTGTCATTTCCAATTCTTTTTCTTTCAACTCTTAATTACTGTATTTGTCAAAGCTAATTAAATATAGTTTGGATTTTACTAATTGGCTCATAATGGCCAAAAATAAGCTTTTCGGCTTTCATCAAATCTCTCACCAAATAATCCCTCTAGCACGGTGAACTGGCGATGGTGAATAATAAGAAAGAAGAAAGCCAAGCGATATATATGGTCTGATTGAAAGATTAACCACTTGACATAGTCATATTCATTTTTAAAAAAATTGGATTGCTTATCTTCCTCTGATCCTCTCAGCTTGATTACCCTGGAGTTATGTTCATATACTTTACGTCCAAATTTGCAACGCAATTTTAAAATGAAGGAAAAAAAGAAGAGATGGAGGCCCAAAAAGTTTGTGCAACCCATAAAAAAAGGAGGCAAATAATCATTTGATTTGTAAATGTGTATGACCCACCCATTTAGAGGAAAAAACATTGCTTTTCCTCTGGAGCGTTCATTATGTCAGATTCATTTTTTGCCTAAGCATTAAGGTTTTCAATTTATGAGCTAGGAAGTTCTTGCATAAACTTAATATATTTAAATTAGGTGCATTACATTAATTATATTCTTAATTAATGATAAATTATTACAATTAATTACTAATTAACTATATAATTAATAATAATTAAGAATATAATTGTCCTAATAAACCAAATTTATAAAAAAATTTCTTTTAAAGTGGTTCCTACTCCAACACACGTGTTATTCAATGGGAAAAAAAATTTCCCACCAAAACCTCCTTTTTTTTTTTTGAAAAATCTCTTCTTTTTATTTTTATATTTACATTATTATTTACATATTTTCATACAAAAACTATTTACATATTCCTATATAGAAATGTCAACAAGGTGGAACGCGAGTAGTACTTCCCCTATTTCCTTTCACGAGTACTTATTTATAATGCTTACAAGGAAGGAGGTATCCATATACGTGAGTATTTAATAATTTAATATAAAATTTTAAAATTCATTAAAAAATATAACAATAAAATAAATTTTGACATCTACTTAAGGTAATTTCTTTTACTGAAAACTTAATAAATAAAAAAATTTATTAGCTTTATTGATAATCTTATTCTTATTTTTATTTTTCTATTTATATTATTTACATGTCTCGAGATAATGTGATAGAGGTGGGACACAGTGCTTTCCCATCCCGATTGCAAATACCTATTTATGATCCTCGCGAGGGAGATGGGTACCTATTGGTATTCGTATGTATTTAATAATTCAATATAAAATTTTAAAATCCATTTGAAAAAAACATAACAATAAAATAAATTTTAATATCCGTTGAATTTGTTGAAGCTAAATTCTATTCACAGAAGATAGTTTCTTTTATTGAAAACTCAATGAATAAAAAATCTTATTGGCTACATTGTTAATCTTATTCTTATTTTTATTTACCTCTCTACATTATTTATATGTCCTAGATAATGGAACGGGGACGGGCATACAATTCTTCTGTCGTCCCTATTGCAGGTACTCATTTATGATTTTCATAGAGGCAGCAAGCGAGTATTTAATAATTCAATATAAAATTTACAATTCACCAAAAAAAGAAACATAATAGTAAAATAATTTTTAACATCCATTGAATTTGCTGAAGTTAAATTCTATCCATCAAAGATAGTTTCTTTTATTGAAAATTCAATGAATAAAAAATCTTATTATTTACATTGATAATCTTATTCCTTTTTCTTATTTTTTTATTTATATTATTTACATATTCTGAGATAAGAAAGTCAATAAGGTAGGGTGGGCATGTAGTGCTTCCCTTGTCCTCATCGTGGGTACCGTTTATGATCCCCGTGGGGGAGGCAGGTACTCATGGGTAATTGCAAGTATTTAATGTTTAATATAAAATTTTGAAAATCACTAAAATAAATATTTATTGTATATTTGATATATTTTATTATTTGAGTTTAATTTGGATGCGTTGTTAATGTAAAATTTTTTACACCATCAAATAATCATACATTATCACAAGTATGACTTTTGAAGTGATTATTATGAAAGTCAAATATTTTTAATGATGAGATAATATATAATTAGTTAATGATGTAAAACTTTAAACTGTCAATGCATAAATTAAATCTTTATTTTTATGCTATTTTCTTTTTGCAATTATTGATCTACAATCTTTTAATTACTTTATCTTTCTAATTACTAGCTTATTTTTAGATAAATAAATTATTATTAAAGTAATTTAAACAATGAGTAACTCGTACAATAGCAAGATACTATGCTAGTTTAAACTAAATGGAAGAGTAAACATCCACTTTGGTCCCTAAAAGATCAAGCGCCTGTCAAATTAATCATTGGAAAACCTCCACTTTGGTTCTTAGAAGATCAATCCATACTTCAATTTAGTCCTTAATTAGGGACTAATGTGACAGGATTTGGGGACCAAACTGACGTATGAATTCATCTTTCGAAGACCAAAGTTGAGATTTTCATCTTTTAGGAACTAATTTGATGGGCACCTGATCTTTCAGGCACCAAAGTGGAGGTTTACTCCTAAACAGAATGAAACTATAACTAATCAAACCTTTTGGAACCGCGATTTTTTTCCAATGCAACATTTTAGCTTCAAAGAGACTTAGTTATTATTATATATGGTTTAGTGAACCAATACTAAATGAATCAAACCAATTTGATGGGGGAAAAAACTAACGGGGTGTTTGGAATGATGGTAAGAAGGCAGTGATGGATCTTGAGCTAAATTTTTTCGAGAACCAGTGCATCTTTGGATCACTCTTTAAAAAACTAACAACACATAAATTAAGTGGCACTCCTATGATCTTGAAGGTTATTTATCCTCATGTTTAATTCTTAGACTTTGAGCATTAAAAATTCAAAATTAGACTTCTTAAAGGGTAAAGATGTTGAAAGTTATATCATTTTTCTCCATATAGCTAACTTTATCTTAAAAAATGCATCAATTATTTAAAAATAAATATACAAGGCACCACTTTGGGGAAGACTTTACCAAACCACATCCTCTGTCTAGAATTGGGAGAACAATTTGTTACACCAGAAACCTTAAATAACCTGAAATACATTTATATGATATATAATTAATCATCAATCAATATAATATAGATAATGAAGATACATGACTAGAAAATCTATCATGTGTCATCCCAGTCAACAATTACATGGTTTAATTTCTTAACATGTGACATCTTGAATTGTATATTTTCTGTCACATGTCATATGATGTGATAATTTTTTTTCAAAAATGATTTGATGTGATACATGTACAAAAATCAAATAATAAATTTTTTTAAAAAATAAATCTACACTTCAGCAAAAAACAAAAGAAAAAAAAGAAAAAAATTAAGAAAAGAAATAGAAGAACTACTTTTTGGGTCCCTAAGAAACTTCTCTTGCAATAACCATTCTTCTCTTTTTTGGAAGAACTTCTTTCATGGAATATGTGTAACATTCTCTCTCACCCAATAGACTTAATCAGGGTTATAGAAGCTCATTAATACTAGTACAGGTCGCATATTAATTTTCATAATTATTTAGATTTGTTTAAACATAAATCTATAACACTGAATGTGATAGCTCATTTGAACCTGTATTTTTTTTAAATAATTGAGGAAATAGAAATAAATAAGGAAGATTTTTTTCTAAGCTATTAACACTTAGAATGAATATCTGAAAGCTTCTTAATTCAATTCCATATGTGTAATTTAACCCAGGAAAGAATAATGAAACTTAGAAACTAATAATGCAGTATAAGGGAAGCAGTGGAATGGTAATATAGAGAATAGAATGAAATTCTAGAATTTTATACAATACCTATGAAGGTTAGAAAATTCATTTCTAAAAGACTAAAGTGTTCTTAGAAGATATAAGGTTCCAATTGGATTTCATTTTTGAAATTCTCTTCACGTTCTCCACTGTTACATTTTGCTAAAACTACCTAAATTGTTGACTTTGGGATTGCTTGTTGATCTCATTTTCCCTTCTCCCATACTTCTATTTTTGTCATTTCCCATTCTCTCACTTTTCATTCTCATTTTCTCTATTCTCTCTCGTTCCTACTTGTTGGCAGAGGAAAGAAAGGAGAACAAGAAAAACAAGAAAGAATCAAGGGAAGAAGAAGGAGGAAGCAACCAAGAAAGAAGAAAGGGAAAAGGAAAGAAGAAAATGTCAAGTTGAGGTAGGGATGCTTGCTTCTTTATCTCATCTTTGGCTTCATTAACTTGTTGATTTCTTGCTTGATTGTGTGAGTTAAGGAAATGGTTTTTGAGGTAAAGATGAGTCCTTTGATTGATTTTTATTTCCTTGGGCTAATTTTGGTTTGCTTTTGGCTAAAACTATGCTTGCTTGTTGTTTGTGAACCTTTGAATCTCCATTTGTCTACTTGTATTGGTAGTTGAAAAATGGGTATAGAAGATGTTGTTTTGGTTCATAAGTCTCCATGCAAATTGAGTTTAGAGTTTGTATGAGAGTTTTAGTGTAATACCTTAGAAAATAATGTTAGGCTTGTATATGGTTACAGGGGTAGCCTAATACTTACTTAACATGTCTGTGAAGTTTTGTAATTTTCTGAACACGTTTAGGCACTTTCTTGTAACACTATGCGAGAAATATAGCTGTTATTTACTCTGGAAGTGGCTTAAACTGCTTAGTTAGTGGAAATAAATGTGAAAAGTTTGTTTCCAAGTCACAAAGGTGGGAACTGTGCTATAGTTAAAGCTTGAGAATTTTCGGAGTTAGTTTGACATTTTTAAGCATACTGGTTGTGTGCTTTAGTACCGAATTGACCCCCAGCTGATATGAAAATATCAGTTTTTGGTGATATAGAATTTTTAATGAATCTCAGGATTTATTTTGAATCTGTTGGTAATTATGAAACTGGATTCTGTAGAATCTGAGTGTTCTTAGTAGATTGAAGTTTTGGTACCCAACTAAGAGAAGTCTAAATAGACCTCCCTTCTTGAGAAATATCCCACGGGTGGGCTATTTTGGGATGCAGAAACAGAGAAGCAGAAATCGAAAAGAAGAGAAGAGAAAAGAAAGAAAAACAGAAGAGGGAAACCGAAGAGGAAGAGAAGAGGAGGAAAAGGGAAAGAGGAAGGGAGAACTTGGATCTTCCATAGCCTATCCTTGGCTTCATCTTCATCTTCATCTCATTGACCTTGAGGTAGGGGGTGCTTGAACTTTCATAACCAACTCTCTTTATCTTCATCTTCATCTTTTCTGAAGAGTTTGTGGTTGGATGGGATATGGGTTTTGGATAGTTTATGTCTTGTTCTTGCTAGTTTAATGCCTTTAATGGCTGAGTTTGGTTAGGATGGAGCTTAATCAACTCAAGGGTGTTAGTTTTACACCTAGGAACATCCATGAAATTCATGGAGTTTGAGGTTAATAAATGAGTATTTTGGAGGATTAAACCATGTTCATGATTCTGAGTAGATGGATTAGGTTAGTATTTGATGATTCTATTATGTTTTTAGATCATGATTAGGATTTGATAATGCTTAGAACCTATAAATTTGGTGTTAGAAATTAGTTGGAGCACCAATTATGCAGAAACCACTTCTGCAGATTGTATTTCTGGTGTTCGGGCTCTTAAGCGCTAGAGTTTGGGAGCCTGGGCGCTCATAGTCCAGTAGCATGCAGAAACGAGCAGCATTGAACAACCTATGATGTTTATCGCATAAAATGAGCTACAGATATCAGAATTATTCATGTTTGCTTTTTAAAGAGTGTTAAAGTACTTTTATAAGTATTTAAGTAAGTGTTTGTGAGAGGAATGTAAATCAATTGTGAAACTAGTTACGGGAAGTAATTAGTAATTATTTTGTGTGAGATGTTTAGGAAGCGCATTCGGGTGAGTAATATCCTCTTTGTGTTGTTGGAAGCATAGATTGGTGAGTAATATCCTTTCTATATATTTATTGAAGCGCATTAGGGTGAGTAATATCCTCTTTGTGTTGTTGGAAGTATAGATTGGTAAGTAATATCCTCTCTATATTGTGAGTAGTAAAGTGAGTAATATCCTTATTACATTGTGAGGTAAGGAGGTGAGTAATATCCTCTTTACTTTGTTTGGCCCCGTGAAAGTAGGTGTTCTATATCAGGTAAGGCGCATTGTACCATTCCTAATATAGTGAAGTATGAAAGGATAAAATTCCTTGTTCATTATCGATAACCGTGTAGTTGATGAGACTTCACTACCCGGGGGGGAATGAGACTTCCTCTGTGATAATGATGTATGCTGGATGAGACTTCCAGTGCTTGTTCAAGGTTATGGATGAAACTATGGACTTCAATCTCTTTGATCAAGTTTCATGCATTCATGACATTACCATGGGAGTGAAGGTCCTGGATGTGGTATCATGCATTATTCATTTTCATATTTAGGAAATTGCATAGACATAATCATTAGTCATAATTAAGCATAACATGACAATTGTATGGGCGGTTGCTATCATGACATTTTCATGCATTGCAATTGTATGGGCGATTGCGTATTGTTGGAATGAGGAGTTATTGCTTCTGTGATTGAAGTATCAACTAGATAATTATGAATATTATCTGTTTGTATATATATATATATATATATATATATATATATATATATTGATGTATATATACTGGTATTAGAATACTTCTACTGAGATATGTTTTCTCACCCCGATTGTGTTGCCATATAAATCCAAGTGCGAGTTCTTCGAAAGAGAAAAAGATGTATGACGATTAGCATAGCTTAAATGCTATTTTGAGCTGAGCATATGTAAATGTTTTATATTTGTTTAGTTGTTTCAAGTTATGTATAACAGTATGCCTTGAGGCTGTGATGTATATATATGACTTTTGTTATCGTGCCTTTCCATATTTATTCATTATGTATGAACAATATGGATTAGATGTTGATATATGTTAATAGTAGCAGGGTCAATATTGGGTTATTCATTTATATGACGATATATTTGGGTAGCAAATATTGGGCTGTTACATTTTGGTATCAGAGCAGTTCGTCTTGTTGAGCCGGGGTATGGACTGACTATGCTTAAGCATGTAGAAGTTTCTGTATGTTGTGCATTTCTTTGTCTCTTATTTGAGATGTTGGAAAAAGGATTGCATGACTTGCTTTAAGTTGGATGTTGGTAGCTACTGTTACACGGTTACATGATGTTGAGACTGCAGCTCAATATGTAATGTTCTACGTGGACAGGAAACTATGATTCCACCTAGGCGAACTAGGAGAATAGGAATTCTTCTAGTGAGGGACTAGTGTGATGTCTGTTGGAGATCTTGAAAACCTTAGTTGTGAGAGACTAAATGTTGATGGCGAATGAATTTTGGGGACAAAATTCTAAAAAGGTGGGGAGAATGTAATACCCTAAAAAATCATGTTAGGCTTGTATATGGTTACAGGGGTAGCCTAATACTTACTTAACATGTCTGTGAAGTTTTGTGATTTTTTGAGCACGTTTAGACACTTTACTGTAATACTATGCGAGAAATATAGCTGTTATTTGCTCTGGAAGTGGTTTAAACTGCTTAATTAGTGGAAATAAATGTGAAAAGTTTGTTTCCAAGTCACAAAGGTGGGAACTGTGCTATAGTTAAAGTTTGAGAATTTTCGGAGTTAGTTCGACATTTTTAAGTATACTGATTGTGTGTTTTAGTACCGAATTGACTCCCAGCTGATATGAAAATATCAGTTTTTGGTGATACAAAATTTTTAATGAATCTCAGAATTTATTTTGAATCTGTTGGTAGTTACGAAACTGGATTCTGTAGAATCTGAGTGTTCTTAGCAGATTGGGATTTTGGTACCCAACTAAGAGAAGTCTAAATAGACTTCCCCTTCTTGAGAAATATCCCACGGGTGGGGCTATTTTGGGATGCAGAAACAAAGAGGCAGAAATCGAAAAGAAGAGAAGAGAAAAGAAAGAAAAACAGAAGAGGGAAACTGAAGAGGAAGAGAAGAGGAGGAAAAGGGAAAGAGGAATGGAGAACTTGGATCTTCCATAGCCTATCCTTGGCTTCATCTTCATCTTCATCTCATTGACCTTGAGGTAGGGGGTGCTTGAACTTTCATAACCAACTCTCTTTATCTTCATCTTCATCTTTTCTCAAGAGTTTGTGGTTGGATGAGATATGGGTTTTGGATAGTTTATGTCATGTTCTTGCTAGTTTGATGCCTTTAATGGCTAAGTTTGGTTAGGATGGAGCTTAATCAACTCAAGGGTGTTAATTTTACACTTAGGAACATCCATGAAATTCATAGAGTTTGAGGTTAGTAAATGACTATTTTGGAGGATTGAACCATGTTCATGATTCTGAGTAGATGGATTATGTTAGTATTTGATGATTTTATTATGTTTTTAGATCATGATTAGGATTTGATAATGCTTAGAACCCATAAATTTGGTGTTAAAAATTAGTTGGAGCACCAATTATGCAGAAACCACTTCTGTAGATTGTATTTCTGGTGTTCGGGCGCTTAAGCGCTAGAGTTTGGGTGCCTGGGCGCTCATAGTCCAGCAGCATGCAGAAATAGGACAACACTGAACAGCCTGTGGTGTTTATCCATAAAATGAGCTACAGATATCGGAATTATTCATGTTTACTCTTTTAAGAGTGTTAAAGTACTTTTATAAGTATTTAAGTAAATGTTTGTGAGAGGAATGTAAATCAATTATGAAACTAGTTACGGGAAGTAATTAGTAATTATTTTGCGTGAGATGTTTAGGAAGTGCATTGGGGTGAGTAATATCCTCTTTGTGTTGTTGGAAGCATAGATTGGTGAGTAATATCCTCTTTATGTATTTGTTGAAGCGCATTGAGGTGAGTAATATCCTCTTTGTGTTGTTGGAAGCATAGATTGGTGAGTAATATCATCTCTATATTATGAGTAGTAAGGTGAGTAATATCCTTATTACATTGTGAGGTAAGGAGGTGAGTAATATCCTCTTTGCTTTGTTTGGCCCCGTGAAAATGGGTGTTCTATATCAGGTAAGGCCCACTGTACCCTTCCTAATATAGTGAAGTATGAAATAATAAAATTTTTGTTCATTCTCGATAACCGTGTAGTTGATGAGACTTCACTACCCGGGGGGGAATGAGACTTCCTCTGTGATAATGATGTATGCTAGATGAGACTTCCAGTGCTTGTTCAAGGTTATGGATAAAACTATGGACTTCCATCTCTTTGATCAAGTTTCATGCATTCATGACATTACAATGGGAGTGAAGGTCTTGGATGTGGTATCATGCATTATTTATTTTCATATTTAGGAAATTGCATAGACATAATCATTAGTCATAATTAAGCATAATATGGCAATTGTATGGGCGGTTACTATCATGACATTTTCATACATTGCAATTGTATAGGCGATTGCGTATTGTTGGAATGAGGAGTTGTTGCTTCTGTGATTGAAGTATCAACAAGATAATTATGAATATTATCTGTATGTATGTATATATATATATATATATATATATATATATATATATATATATATATATATATATATATATATATGTTGATGTATATATACTGGTATTGGAATCCTTCTACTTGAGATATGTTTTCTCATCCCGATTGTGTTGCCATGTAAATCCAGGTGCGAGTTCTTCGAAAGGGAAGAAGAAGATGTATGAGGATTAGCATAGCTTAAATACTATTTTGAGCTGAGCATATGTAAATGTTTTATATTTGTTTAGTTGTTTCAAGTTATGTATAATAGTATGCCTTGAGGCTGTGATGTATATATATGACTTTTGCTATCGTGGCTTTCCATATTTATTCATTATGTATGAACGATATGGATTAGATGTTAATATATGTTAGTAGTAGTAGGGTCAATATTGGGTTATTCATTTAAATGACGATATATTTGGGTAGCAAATATTGAGCTACTACATTTAGCAAGTTTGGGTTCTATGTTTGTGGTTGGAAATAACTTAAAATTTGAGTTTGGGAGGATTGAATCTGGTTTAAAAATCAGAGGATCTAAAATTGGCGTTCTGGTGCACTGGCACCTAGGCGCCTAATGCCCAGAGCCATTTCTACTTCAGGCTACGTGCAGGGTGCCTAAGCGCCAGTTGAGGACCGCCTGAGAGCCAGAGTGGCGCCTGAGCGCTTAAGCGTCAGGAATGAAGCGCTTGGAGAAACAAGGTGAGTATCTGGTGTCTAAGCGCCTGAGCGCCCAGTGTTTACCGCCCAAGCATCAGCAACCAGAAAGAACAGGGCACTCTGCCATCCCAGCTCCTACGCGTTGGAGAGCTTGCGCCTAGGGGCCCACAGTAGATTTTCCCATAATATTTATTTTGATAAAATATGGAGCCCCCTACTTGTTGGATTTGTTTATATACGCTTTTTAAAGAATGTTAAGACACTACTAGGGGTATTTCACATAGAATTGACTACCTTGGATTTATGAAATTCTAATTATAAAATGATATGATGGAATATTCTAGTGCATGTATGATAAGATATTGATGCATTATGCAATGGGATGAGATGATATGATGAAATGTCTTATTACATGCATGATGAAATTGATGGTTGAGATGACCAATCTAGAATAATGCTTGATTTTCATGAGTAACCCATTTTCTAGGATATCCTTGGACCTAGAGTGAGACTTGGATAATGGTGGTTGAGGATGGACATTCCCTTACCACCTGTGCAATTGAGGTTGAAGATAAACATTCCCTCCTTTTTTACCTGAGCCCTCATTGGATGAAATATAGTTAAGGATTAACATTCCCTCTCTACTTGAGGTACTCATAGATTAAAGATAGTGTGAGGAAGGATGATATCCTTCTTATCAAAGTAGTTAAGGAATGACATTCCCTCTCTACTCACAACTATAAAGAGGATGGACATTCCTTCATTTGTTGTTGTTAATTGGGTTACTCAGAGTAGTTCTGTGTAACAAGAAAGACAGTTATAAATAGGTTGATGTGTATCAACTTGAAAACAAACTACTACTAAGTGAACGGTATTGTGAGGATGGACATCCCCTCCATACCATTTTGATAAAAGATGATTGATGATGGATAAATAATGATTATTGATAGATGACTATTATGAGATAGCTTATTGTATAAGTCTATCGCGAATGGATTTCTTGATATGATATTGAGATTGTGATGAGATCTGATGACTTCTTTGAGTATACAAATGATTTTGTTAAACTTATAAAATAAACCTCTATTTCGAGAAGAGAAAAGACTTGATTTGACTTTGGCCACCTTTCTATTGATTATATGTTAATGATTTGAAATGATTTTTCCTCAAAACAACTGAAATGATTATGATGACATGCTTTTAAAAATGATTACTAAGAATTGTGAGATTTTCACCCTATTTGCTTGATTTCCATAATGATTTCAGGATGTCCTCGTGTAGACCATAAAGGCGCAGAAAAACCTGATCATGTAGATCTTTTGTTCCTTTTTGTTTTTACATATATAGATGGTTGTATATCATTTTTTGTGCCTTAGTGGCCTATGATATATTTGATATACCTTGATGTATGTGAACACCCAATTTTGACCGGGCTAAAAAAAAAAAAAAAAAGTAAATAAAAATAATAATAATAATAAATGAAAAAATGAAAATAATAAAAAAAATATAAAAAAAAAATCACTCACAAGAGGGACAAGCCTTTTTGCTCCCCACTCTCACTTTTCACCCGCACTCCACTCACGTTATCACAAATGATACACAAACTCATTTTTTGTTTTTTTTTCATTTTCATTTTGCACACACTTCTTTGCACCTCTCCATTCACGTTCTCTCTCTTTTTTTTTACTTTTCTCGTTTTTGTCTCACACATAATGCTTCTTCAACCCACTCACGCAACCTCTTTCCCGTAATTTCGCAATCAGCAATACAACCCTCCATTATATTCTTTTCCTTCTCATTTTCTTCGAAGAGGCTGGGCAGGCTGCAGAACCCAATCCTTCATCTCATCTTCACCTTCCACCTTCAAACTCCATCACCCTGACCTTCCTCTCCCTAGCCACACGTCCACATTCACCAAAACAAACCCAGCAACCACCCTCCATCCTTCACCTCCCAATCTCCACGCTGAAGCCACCCTCCAACCGTGGAACACCATTTAAACCACAACCAGCAACCTACTCCATCTCCAACCGTGACCACCTTCCCATTCTCATCACCCTTCACTTCCCAACCACCTCACCTCCTAGCTCCCTTCCCAAAACCATAAACAAACCCATTCTTTAACCTTCATCCCCGCACCATTTTTACGTGAATCCTCCTCTCCTCTGCCAGGGATCCTCTCCACCGTAGCACCACCCTTCACCCATCTTCACGTAACCACCATGCACACGCCCACTGTAAAATAAACAGCTCTCTACCACCTCTCACCTTCATCTTCAACCAACCCTTCATCACCCTCAAACCAACCTCCATCCAAGCCACCATGCAGGACCCTCCCATGCACACTTAAAACTCTCCTCAACTTCCTCCACGTAAACCTTCACCTCCCTCATTTCTCAAAACCGTGACCACCCACCTTGCAATATCAAAAAAAAAAAAAAAAAACTCCTCTCGCTACCATTTAAACGATCTCACCACACCATCCCTCTCCACGGTATCACAACCCATTCACATGGCCATCTCCCCTCCATTTTCCACGTGAACTCTACCCCCACAAAGCCAGACCACCATCATCCCATCTTCACCCTTCTCCAAAACCGTGACCACCTCCTAGCTCCCTTCCGTAAAACCGTAACCACCCATTCACTCATCCCATCATCCTTCATCTCATCCTCATCCCTCCCAACCTCTCCATTCACGTCCTCCTTCTCCTATCTTCCACGCCCAACCACCCAAACACCATAACCTCCACCATTCACGTGAAACCCAACCTTCCATCAACCCCAACACCAAACCGAGTTCAACTCGGTCTCCTCTACTAAAACACCATGCACCCATCAACACCCTCACCAACTCACCACAAATCACCTCCAAACCATTAACCTCCATAACCAACTCCATCTCTACGTAACCACCACCTCACAACCACCTTCCTCACCACTCCAAAACGAGCCCAACCGTGAAGCCCAAGCCAGCATCCTCCCTCTCAACTTCCATCTTCTTCCTCTCATCATTAACCCTCCCATGCACACATAACCCTTCCTCAAACCTCCACCGTAGCAGCCACCACTTCCTTTCACCACCAAAGACAGCAGCCTCCCCCTCCATCCAACTGAGTTGACTCACTCACCATCCTCCAACCTTCATCATTCCATATTCCACGTGAACACCATCCCTGCCATAACCACCACGTGAAACCACCACCCCTCATCATCTCCATCTTCATCAACTGAGTTGACTCACTCACCATCCTCCAACCTTCATCATTCCATCTTCCACGTGAACTCCACACCAAGCTCCTACCATAGCTGCACCGAACCAGCAACCACCGTGCCACCTTCAGCTGAGCCACACCGTGAACGAGTTTGGAGTCTAGCCACCGAGCAATCCTTCGTCTGCACTGTAGCCTCTTATTGGTGCTCTTCTTCTTTTTGTGTTTTTTTTGTTTTCATATTCTTCGTTTCCTGTTTCCTGATTCTTCATTCTCTGTTTCTTATTATGTTTTTTTTAGTTTGTTTTTTTTGTTTTTTTAAGAGAAAATAGGCTTAAATTAATGGGCTCAATGAACTTTAAAAAAAAAAAGGAAATAAAAATAAAAATAATAAAAATAAAAAATGTTAAAAAATAAAAAATAATAATAATAACTTATCTTGTATTGTTGTATTTAATTTGTTTTTTTTATTTATGTATTTGTAGTTACTTGACTTATGGTATGACAATATGTTGTTAGTGTTTATTTGTCTGGTTTTTTTGTAAAAAATTTTAATCAATGCAATGACCACTAATGTTGATTGAATAACGGATGTTATCTTCAATGTCAGTTGGATCATAAGGGTTTATTGAGTAGCCTTTAGTGCTAACTTGAATCTGTGCAAAAAAAATAAAAGTAAAAATAAAAAATAAAAGCAAAAGAAAAGTAAAATAAAAATTCTTTAATCCATGCAATGACCACTAATGTTGATTGAATAACGGATGTTATCTTCAATGTCGATTGGATCATAAGGGTTTATTGAGTAAGCCTAGTGCTAACTTGAACCTTGTGTCGAAATGGATTTGTTTTCAAACAAAATATCTTTTTAAAAATCTTTTTCTTAATTAAAATCAACCAACCTACAATTATTTTCTAAAGAACTACGTAACTTTGAGTTCCCCATTGCACCAGGGGGATACGTAGGAGCAGAATTTCATTTCTGTCAAGTCAAATTTAAATTTTCATAATTTTATGATTTTTCTCTTATAAATAGTTACAATGTTTTGTAAAAAGGGGTAAAATAAATATTTCAAAGGATTATTAAGAATTTGCACAATTAATCCAAGGTACCGTCTTAGGGCGGAGTGCGTTAGGTGGTCTTTGTGGGATTAAGTTTTCACCCTTCCTAAGCATAACCGACTCAGAATCCGATCTGGTTTCAAAGACCATTTTCAAAGAAAGGTTTTCCAATTTTTCCAAATTCAAATAAAATTGGTGGCGACTCCATTTTTCCATTGTCATATTTTTAAAACAATTCGAGTTGCTGTTTCCCCGCCGCGATCTCCGGTCGCGACAGATGGCGACTCCACTGGGGAAATTTGGAGAGTCAAGCTTGTCGTTGTTAGTTGTGCAAATTGTTAATAATTTTTATTTATTTAGATTACCCTTTTTATCCTTGTTTGTAAATGGATTTTATTTATTTTGTTCTATGTAAATATCTGATAGCGTTATCCCTGTGTTTGTTTTGACCTGATATACTTGTATATAATTTGTACTTAATTGTGCATAATTGTTGAAACCTTAGGATAGATGATTCTTTGCCTGGTTATTGTATATATGTTTCTGCGGAGTTGGGGTAGTTTTATCTTTTAAAATTTTTGTACAGTTTGTATGCTCCCTCACACACATCACTATCACTTCCTTCACACACTTTTTGGGCTCTATACCCGAAGTCTGCAGGCGAACCCGAGGAGTAGGAGGGGTCTCGCTTTTGTTATTGAGGGGCTTTATGCTCACTTGACATTTGTTGAGACACCACTCAGATTGTTACCATTATCATGGACGAATCATATTGAGAGGGTTTATCCCTACTTGTGATTAATTCATGATTTGGGTCTTTGTCTTTCGAGATAAGGGCAATCTGGGAACTATGACTTTTTAGAAGTTTAGACCTGTCCCGAAAATCTTGCACTGATAGATTGAGCATAGTGACTGTTAAATCTTAGGTTCCACCTGACTAGGGCACAAAAGGGAGCGTACTTTCTTTTTCTTTTCTCTCATATCATTCATTCTTGCAAAAAAAAAATCAAAAAGAAAAGAATAATAAAAAAAAAGAAGTTATTCATTACTTGCATTTTCATAAACATGCTTAGCATTAAAAAAAAAAATTTGCATTTTCATAACATTACATATAAAAAAATCATGCATAACATCCCTAGCATTCAAAAAAAATTGCAAAAATTTCATGACATTTTCATAAAAAAAAAAAAAAAAAAATGCATTTTCATGACATTGCATTTCAAAAAATCATCATGCATTTTATGGCATTCTTGACTTAAAAAAAAAATAATATAAAGAATCATGCATTTTCATGCCATCCTTAGCATTAAAAAAATAATAATAAAAAAATAAATCAGGCATTTTCATAAAAAAAAAAGGTTAAAAAAAAAAAAAAAAAAAAAAAAGCACATTTGTGTACAATTGACAATGAGGTAGGTAGTGCCATTAAACTTTATCGGAAGCATGTGGAGACAACAACTGCGAAAATCTTGCAGTATGGATTTTATTGGCCTTTTTATTCAAGGTCTGTTACACCTTTTGCAAAAGTTGCAGAAAGTGGTCAATAAAGTTTTGCTTTAAGATTCTCATCCGCACCTACTCCTTAGAAAATTGAGATCTAGGAGGCGCGGTTCTTTTGTTGTCAAACACGTGTATCTTGTGGGGCCATAGACATTGAGAATCCTAGGAATGGTGTTGTATTAAAAGTTAATGGACCAAGACTCAACCATTTCTAGGAACGTCAAGTTGTTGAGTTCTCGTGTTCTTAGGTTAAATGGCGGATAACGGTACTCCGTGACTCTCGGTCGGTTTGTTTTTCGATTTCCCATAATAACGATTTCTTCTCCTTTCAAAATGGAGGTCATTCTCTCAAATCTAAGAAAATATTTTCCTTCTCTCCCTCTAAATGCTCTAACAAAAGTCTATGAAGCTAGGTGTGAAAGACCGAGATTGTTAATGTATAAGGGCATCCCGAAGATATACTTTGGATAATCGAAGCAAAGGTTCGTTTAGTGGTGAATCTTCAATTCATTTGTCCCATACATGCCTGGTCTCGGTAAAAGTTCATTTTCAAAAAGGAGAAGAGCAAAAAGAATGAAAGTTTGTTACAAGTGTGCACGATGGAATTGCAACACGCGATGTCACTCTTTGGGGATGGTTTCGTAAATAGAGAAGATAAAATATTCTTCGTTAAGAATGGATCGAGTAAGGAGTCATTAGATAATATCTTATTGACTCTTGAGACGCATTCTTGTGGAGTTGTGCAAATGCGTGAACTTCTTAGTTTGTGGAATCTCTTCAAGGACGAGCAAGAGCGTTACGGTCTTGGGAATCGACTCAAAAAGACCTGTTTGCCAATTTATAAGAAAATTGGATGGGAAGCTTATCCTCGACTCATAGAAGGCGTTTAAGCGTTTTACGGACGTGAAACCGAGAGGAAGATGTGAGCCATAATCACAACAACATGTATATATTATCTTGTACATTTTAAAAAAAAAAAGAAGGAAAAAAGAAGAAAGAAAAAAAGAGGGCGAAACTTCGGTTGTACTTGGTCTTTAATTAGATTAAGAGCCCCTGCCAGTGGAGTGGCAGACCCGTCATTGACTCGGGTGGACCTTCGCACGCCGGTCGGTAAATAAGGTTCGTGTGCCATGCTCTGCAGAGAGCCGCACAAGCATTCCCAGGTTTTAGCCAAAGGCTCTGCTTGCTAATGGACAGAAAGAAGCATCCCGTGTTTGCATTCTCGCGTGACAATGCCTCTGAGCTGAATCCTGTGATTTAATGCCATGGGCTCTTCTTCAATGACCTCTCACTTGGCCGTGTCGTTGGTGGTAGGCCGTCGATTTACGCACTTTAATTAGTGGCGTCGTAGCTCAATCAAAATATCCCACAAGCGGGAGGGAGAAGAATGCCCAGTTGGTGAGCCGTCTTGGTATTATCACTCATGACGCAGATAAAGATCTGCCATGAAACACCGTACATAAAGGTATGTAATCATTTGTTATCTTTGTATGATTTTGTTGAATTTTGGTTTTGGACAGACGATCTTTTGGATGGGATCCTTCGGGGGATTTCTAGACTTCTTTACCCCGATTTTAAAAAAAAAAAAAAAAAAGTTAAAAAAAAAAACACAAAAAAAAAAAAATTTTATGTTTCTTAAATTCAACCTTTTCTCGACAACAAATTCTACCTACCCTTCTAGGTGCAATTATTTCCTTTCCATTCTTTTTCTTATTTAAACACTCCATTTTCTCCTTCATCTTCAACTCGAAACACTCAAAGAGAAGAAGGGTATAGAATGGGGCCCGCTATTCGTAACCTAAAAATGTCTGTATTTTTGTGGGTCGAGTTATGGGAAGGGATTAGAGTTTGTAAACGCAACTAGCACTCTTGGTTGAGCACTTGCTGCGAGGAAGATTCATCTTGTATATGGGGAGGTTGTCGTGGGTTAATGGGGGGTGTTTCACTTCTTTGCTCTTATAGGAGGCGATCGGGTTTTAGGTGTTATTCCTAAACCTTTAGGTGAAAGTAACATCAACGGCAAGACAGGTTGGAGAAGACATTCGGGTAACATCCATGCATGGACGCATGAAAATAATGGTGACAATTCTGATGCATTTATTGTCTTACCAGTGATTTTGGTACTTTGGAAGAAATTTTTCAAATTGTCTCTTGGGCTGAACTGAACATCCACCATAAACCCATTGGTTTGTTGAATGTTAATAATTTCTTTGACCTTTTGTTTTTTTTTTCTTGACAAAGCTGTGGAACAGAAATTTATCACTCCTTCGGCAAGACAACTTCTTATCTCTGCCTCCACTATTGATGAGCTCATGGATAAATTGGAAGCTTTTGAGTATGTACCTGATAAGGTATTGGCTCAGATAGATTGGTCAATAGGAAGCAGCGAAGGAAGTAACAAGAGAAGCAAGACAGATCTGACACTTTCTCTTTAATCGGTTTGATTTTATTGTACTTTATTTCTGTTTACATTTGTGTCCGCTTTCTCCAACAGGTAGTTTATTCTATCCTTTACTCATTTATATTTTAACATTAAGGACAATGTTATGATCTGGTTGAGGGGAAGGATCGTTGTGTGCCTAAATAAAAAAAAAAATAAACAAAAAAATTCAAAAAGTGTGTTTGTCAATATATTTGTTGTGTTTGTCAGTAATTTTCTAAACCAGTTAAGGATGGCAGAGTAAGGAGTAATTTTTATCTTGAGACGCATCTTAATTGGTGGCAGAGTAAGGAGTAGTAGGGTAGTGATTAGTATTAAAATGTGGAAGTACTTAAGTTTTATTATTTGATTTCTCTTCAGGGTCAGATGCGACAGACTTGACTATGTGCTTCATTTACGTTTGGCGTTGATTCACTTCTTATCGTGGTCGAGATGCGACAATCGACTGTGTGTTTCATTTACATTTTGGCGTTGATTCACTTCTTATCGTGTTGTTTTGCTCTTTTCTATATCTCTCTTTCACATTGAGGACAATGTTATGATCTGGTTGGGGGGGAAGGATCGTTGTGTGCCTAAATATAAAAAAATATATAAAAAAAACAAAAAAGGTGTGTTTATGTATTAATATGTTTACATGCTTGTCAGTAATTTTCTAAACCAGTTAAGGATGGCAGAGTAGGGAGTAGATTTTACTCTTGAGACGTATTTTAGTTGGGGTAGATAACTAGTTTGTGTGGAAGTGGCGATTGAAATTCAGGAAAATTTGCATGATTGAGTAAATTGTCTTCTTTCTTAAAAATCATGTTTGGATGTTGAATTGATGGACTGAGAATGATAGAACTATATCTGGTGAGATCTTGAGCCTAATGGATGGATTTAACATTTATACCATTCTCTTCTTTCTTGTGTGATTTTCACTCATGATAATGATCACTCTAGAACTTGCTTTGATTCTTTTTGAGGCTACGTTTCACTTGCATGCATGAACATGATTGAGGCCCTCTTTCTTAGCCAGTTTAGCCAAATAGCCAACCTTGCATATTTTCCTTTGCTTAACCCCTTTGAGCTTATTTGATCATTCTTTGTTTCTAACTCATTACGTGCCTTAAATGAAAAACCATGTTCTAACCCAACCTTAGGGAATAAGAGAGCATTGACTTTGTTATTTGATGAGTTCTTGAACAAGTGTGGGGGTGCATGTGCAGATTGGTTATATAAAAAAAAAAAAAAGAAAAAGAAAATATGTTTCTATAAAAAAAGAAAAAAAAAAAAAGAAAAAGAAAATATGTTTCTAAAAAAAAAAAAAAAAAAAGAGAGAGCGATTATTGCTACAATCAAAAGAATGCACCATGTGATATATTCATACCTAGAATGAGGGTGGATGATTGGAAATAACAGGAATAGAAGGAGAATGTTCAAGCCTAAAGGAATTCAATCTACCAATTGATCTTTAACAAAACATTAGTTAGATATTGGTCATTGTCCCATGTAAGAACAAACTAAGAAAATCTTAAGAAAGTTAGACTGAATGTTCTCAAACATCTTCTCCACTCTAACTGTATCATGATGCTCTTCTATTCTCTTTGGTATTTAACTTGACATATCCATATTACTTCTACCTTTACCTTGACCTCACTACAACCTTGAATAAAGTCCTCATGATTTGTGTGTGCATGTGTTTTGAGTAGTGGAGAAGTAGAAGATAAGCAAGCATATGGTAGTGCAATTTTCATGGGTCGAATTGAGTGAAATACCTACCTTTTAAACACTTGAGAGACTGAGAATAAATTCTGTGAGGATCTATCATTCTTTACTCATGTTTTTCAATTGAAGTATCCTTGCTTGTTGATTTGAGATGTGAAGATGTGTTATCTCATGAATGTTTTAATTACTTGAATTATAAATTGCTCTTCATTCTTGAATGTCATTGAGTCTTTTAGAGTTTTTACCTTTTGAGTTTGTTTTGTTTGTTCCTAGTTTTGGTTTTGCCCAGGGACGTGCAAAAGAGTAAGTGTGGGGGTGTTTGATAATTAATGATGTCCAGTTGTCGAATCTTAACTCAAGCGAAAAAAAAAAAAAAAATCTTTTGATTTTCTTGCTATTTTATTTCTTTGTGTCTTTAACCGTTGTAAATAATATCCTTTCTGTAGTCAAACTTCTAAGAACAATCTGGAAGTTGTTCGTTTCTTTCCTGTTGTACTCTTTGAATTCATGAGTGTACGTGACATAATGCTTCGGAAAAAGTGACCATGAGTACAACACCATGATTTGACCATCTACGGTAATTTCTTATTGACCAATTCAGATCGAAGAGATCTTGGAAATCCCAATTGATGGAAGAGGAGGTACCCGAGAAAAAAAACAAAAAAAACAAAAAAAAAAAACAAAAAACAAAAACAAAACAAAAATAAAACAAAAGAAAAGAAAAGAAGAGAAAAACTCGTTAGGTTGAAAACCCGAAAAAGGCGGCCTAAACAAAAGTTAAAAAAAAAAAAATGAAAAAAGAGCCCGTTAGTCTGAAAACCCGAAAGGTCGGTCTAAACAAAAGTTAGGGCAAATGAATGGGCAAAATCTCAGAGGAAGTTGGCCTAAAACACCTTGAAGGGTGCACCCAAACTGGGGCAATTTTGAATTGCGTGTGATCAGCTACACAGGGGCAGTTTTGTTTGCATTTAGTTAGCCATACTGGGGCAAAATTTTTGAAAGATTAAGGAGAAGCTGTGTTGAAGGAAGTAGCAACGCAGACAAGGACTGAGTTATCAAGCGATTGCGGGAATCAACTAAATGAGAAACAAGGTTAAACACTTTGGGCAAAATTTTCTCTCAAGGAATCAATCAAGCAATGGTTCATCCCATTTCTTGAAAGGAGAGTTGAAAGTGAAAAACAAAGAAAAAGAAGGAAAGGAGAAGAAGAAGGAAAGAAGTTTGAATGGTCAAAGCTTTCAAGTCGTCCTTGGTTCAAATGTTTTTAAATAAAATTTAGAAAAAGCAAAAAAAGAAAAAAAAAAAAAAAGAAAAAAAAAAGAAAAAAAAAAAGGAGAGAAAAAAAAAAAAGAAAAAAAAACAAAGAAAAGAAAATGAAAAAAAAGAAGAAGAAAAAATCTGTTTTCTGGGACTCATTGCCCATTGTCTTTTAAATTCCGGAGACTTGATTGCCCATTGTCATTTAAATTGGGGACTCGTTGCCCATTGTCTTTTAAATTTCGGGACTCAGTTGCCCATTGTCTTTTAAAATTCTGAAAAAAAAAAAAAAAAAAGAAAAAAAAAAGGAAAAAGAAAAAAAAAAAGAGAAGAAAAATCTTGTTTTCCGAGACTCAGTGGCCCATTATCATTTCGTCATTCGGAGATGTCTATTGCATTGTCATTTAAATTTCGTCATATTGCCCATTGTCATTTAAATTTCGGGCATTGAGCATTGCCCATTGCCATTTAAATTTCGAACATAGCTGATTGCCCATTGTCATTTTAAATTTCGTAGGCATGATTGCCCATTGTCATTTAAATTTCGGACTCGATTGCCCATTGTCTTTTAAATTTCGGGCGCGATTGCCCATTGTCATTTTAAATTTCAGACGCGATTGCCCATTGTCATTTAAATTTCGGGACTCAGTTGCCCATTGTCCTTTAAGTTTCCGGACTCAGTTGCCCTTTGTTTTTTTTACCTTCTGTTGAGCGCATCGGCTCCTGTCATTTACTTTTGAGCGTATCGGCTCATGTCTTTAATTCCTGTCTTTCGAGCGCATCGGCTCCTGTCTTTTAATTTCTGTCTTTACTTTTGAGCGCATCGGCTCCTGTCATTTACTTTTCGAGCGCATCGGCTCCTGTCTGTTAAATTCCTGTCTTTTACTTTTGAGCGCATCGGCTCCTGTCTTTTAATTCTGAGCGCATTGGCTCTATGCATTCCATGCATTTTTAATTCCTGCCATTTACTTTTTGAGCGCATCGGCTCTGTCTTTTAATTCTGGCGCATCGACTCCATGCATTCCATGCATTTTAAATTCTGTCAATTTCTTTGAGCGCATCGGCTCCATACATTACATGTTCTTTTTACTTTCATTGAGTGCACCGTTCCACGCATTCCATGCATTTTAAATTTCACAATTCTATGCATTTTTAAATTACATCGAGCGCATCGGCTCCATGCATTTTACTTTTGTCGAGCTTTTTGTTGAGCGCTAATGCTCCATGCATTCCATGCATTTTATTTTTTCTCATTTTTTTGTTGGTTGAGCGCATCGGCTCCATGTATTTTAATTTCTTTGAGCGCATCGGCTCCATGCATTTTAAATTCATTGAGCGCATCGGCTCATTGCATTTTAACTTCCTATCATTGTTCTTACTTTGTTTTGCATTTACATCTTGTGCTTTGCTTGGGACAAAATTGGAGTTCATGTCTTTACTGTTCCTTACGACGATAATAAGAAGACCACAATTTTCTTATTATCTAATAAGAAACAAGTAAAGAGAACCTGTGAACACCCAATTTTGACCAAGAAAAAAAAAAGTAAATAAAAAAAATAATAATAAAAAATGAAAAAAATGAAAAAATAAAAAAAAAAAAAAAAAATCACTCACAAAGCAGGGACAAGCCCTTTTGCTCCCCACTCACTCACTTTTCACCTACACTCCACTCACGTTATCACAAATGATACACATGACTCATTTTTTTTTTTTTTTTTTCTTCATTTTGCACACACTATTTGCACCTCTCCATTCACGTTCTCTCTCTTTTTCTTTTCTGTTTTTGTCTCACACATAATGCTGCAACCCACTCACGCAACCTCTTTCCCGTAATTTCTGCAATCAACCGACAACCCCTCCATTATATTCTTTTCCTTCTCATTTTCTTCGAAGAGGTGAAGCGTGCCACAGAACCCAATCCTTCATCTCATCTTCACCTTCCACCTTCAAACTCCATCACCCGACCTTCCTCTCCCTAGCCACACGTCCACATTCACCAAAACAAACCCAAGAACCACCCTCCATCCTTCACCTCCCAATCTCCACGCCGAAGCCACCCTCCAACCGTGGAACACCATTTAAACCACAACCAAAGAACCTACTCCATCTCCAACCGTGACCACCTTCCCATTCTCATCACCCTTCACTTCCCAACCACCTCACCTCCTAGCTCCCCTTCCCAAAACCATAAACAAACCCATTCTTTAACCTTCATCCTGCACCATTTTTACGTGAATCTTCCTCTCCTCTGCGCCAGGGATCCTCTCCACCGTAGCACCACCCTTCACCCATCTTCACGTAACCACCATGCACACGCCCACCGTAAAATAAACACTCTCTACCACCTCTCACCTTCATCTTCAACCAACCCTTCATCACCCTCAAACCAACCTCCATCCAAGCCACCATACGGGACCCTCTCCATGCACACTTAAAACTCTCCTCAACTTCCTCCACGTAAACCTTCACCTCCTTCATTTCTCAAAACCGTGACCACCCACCTTGCAATATCAAAAAAAAAAAAAAAAAAACTCCTCTGCTACCATTTAAACGATCTCACCACACCATCCCTCTCCACGGTATCACAACCCATTCACATGGCCATCTCCCTCCATTTTCCACGTGAACTCTACCCCCACAGCGGCCCACCATCATCCCATCTTCACCCTTCTCCAAAACCGTGACCACCTCCTAGCTCCCTTCCGTAAAAATCGTAACCACCCATTCACTCATCCCATCATCCTTCATCTCATCCTCATCCCTCCCAACCTCTCCATTCACGTCCTCCTTCTCCTATCTTCCACGCCCAACCACCCAAACACCATAACACCTCCACCATTCACGTGAAACCCAACCTTCCATCAACCCCAACACCAAACCGAGTTCAACTCGGTCTCCTCTATGAAAACACCATGCACCCATCAACACCCTCACCAACTCACCACAAATCACCTCCAAACCATTAACCTCCATAACCAACTCCATCTCTACGTAACCAGCCACCTCACAACCACCTTCCTCACCACTCCAAAACGAGCCCAACCGTGAAGCCCAAAGAAGACGTCCTCCCTCTCAACTTCCATCTTCTTCCTCCATCATTAACCCTCCCATGCACACATAACCCTTCCTCAAACCTCCACCGTAGCAGCCACCACTTCCTTTCACCACCAAAGACAAAGCAGACCTCCCCCTCCATCCAACGGGTTGACTCACTCACCATCCTCCAACCTTCATCATTCCATATTCCACGTGAACACCATCCCCCGCCATAACCACCACGTGAAACCACCACCCTCATCATCTCCATCTTCATCAACCGAGTTGACTCACTCACCATCCTCCAACCTTCATCATTCCATCTTCCACGTGAACTCCACACCAAGCTCCTACCATAGCCGCACCGAACCAAAGAACCACCGTGCCACCTTCACCGAGCCACACCGTGAACGTGAAGTTTGGAGTCTAGCCACCGAGCAATCCTTCGTCCCTTTGTAGCCTCTTATTGGTGCTCTTCTTCTTTTGTGTTTTTTTGTTTTCATATTCTTCGTTTCCTGTTTCCCCGATTCTTCATTCTCTGTTTCTTATTATGTTTTTTTAGTTTGTTTTTTTGTTTTTTTAAGAGAAAATAGGCTTAAATTAATGGGCTCAATGAACTTTAAAAAAAAAGGAAATAAAAATAAAAATAATAAAAATAAAAAATGTTAAAAAATAAAAAATAATAATAATAACTTATCTTGTATTGTTGTATTTAATTTGTTTTTTTTATTTATGTATTTGTAGTTACTTGACTTATGGTATGACAATATGTTGTTAGTGTTTATTTGTCTTGTTTTTTTGTAAAAAAATTTTAATCAATGCAATGACCACTAATGTTGATTGAATAACGGATGTTATCTTCAATGTCAGTTGGATCATAAGGGTTTATTGAGTAGCCTAGTGCTAACTTGAATCCTGTGCAAAAAAAATAAAAGTAAAAATAAAAAATAAAAGCAAAAGAAAAGTAAAATAAAAATTCTTTAATCCATGCAATGACCACTAATGTTGATTGAATAACGGATGTTATCTTCAATGTCAGTTGGATCATAAGGGTTTATTGAGTAGCCTAGTGCTAACTTGAACCTTGTGTCAGAATGGATTTGTTTTCAAACAAAATATCTTTTTAAAAATCTTTTTCTTAATTAAAATCAACCAACCTACAATTATTTTCTAAAGAACTACGTAACTTTGAGTTCCCCATTGCACCAGGGGATACGTAGGAGCAGAATTTCATTTCTGTCAAGCCAAATTTAAATTTTCATAATTTTATGATTTTTCTCTTATAAATAGTTACAATGTTTTGTAAAAAGGGGTAAAATAAATATTTCAAAGGATTATTAAGAATTTGCACAATTAATCCAAGGTACTGCGTCTTAGGGCCGACGGGTGCGTTAGGGGTGTTGTGGGATTAAGTTTCCACCCTTCCCTAAGCATAACCGACTCCCGAATCCGATCTGGTTTCAAAGACCATTTTCAAAGAAAGGTTTTCCAATTTTTCCAAATTCAAATAAAATTGGTGGCGACTCCATTTTTCCATTGTCATATTTTTAAAACAATTCGAGTTGCTGTTTCCCCGCCGCGATCTCCGGTCGCGACAATGTACTATTTGTATATGACTCAGTTATACAGATATGTATTATGTACTTCTGTTTTAGGCTCATATTTTGTATAATATATATGTACTTCTTCAGAAAATTTGATATTGATCTAAGTGACGTGCTCTAATATGATTGCCAATGCATAATTCTAGATATGCCATTAGTTTAAATATTAGGATGCTACAATATGCAGGGCTATGTTTGTCTTTGGGTTTGACGTTAATGTACTTCTATTTCCATTCTTCTCTTTCTAGGTCTCCGAAGAACTCTCCTGCTCAACCCCTTAGAACCCTTCTCCTCGAAATGCTTATGCAACATCCCATTGTCATATTAAGTGACATAAGAGGAGACTACTCCTGCGATTCGCATCGTCATCGGAGTACCAAGTCATGGAAGCATTCAAGTTCGACCACCATCGCAAAGACGGGTGCTATATGTTGTAGGGATAAAATCATTAAAGATCGAAACTTTACTGAGGAGAATGATAAGTGATATCTACTGCATCAAACTAGGTCTGGGTTTTAGAGGATTTGGGCAAAGATGGGTGCTCTGTGCAAGTGCCAAGATGTAAGCAGAGGCAAGGGCAGGAACACTAGATGAAGGAGTAGGACAAGGCCATTTGCTGAAAAAACTAATATGAACACCACAAGCTGAAGTTCTATCACACGCAAAGAACCCATCATACCACCAACAAGTCTTGTTCTTGATGTTTTTGCTTAGTGCCTGTAGGTGGAGGTACTATTTAGTCTAATGAAAGTGATGCTGCTACGGACCTTGATGAACCTGTAAAAATTCATATTTTTATGGTTCAAAGTCTTAGGTTTTCATTCTCTTTTATTCTTTTTGATTGAGTTTGTGCTTAAGTTTCTTTTATTTTTAGTTTTTCTAATTTATGTTTTAATTGTGTGTTTTTATGTGTTTTTGATAGGTAATTATGCATGGAAGAAGACTGGACGATTGCGTGAGACAGAGAGCTAATTTTGCATTCTGGTGGTATAGCACCCAGACGTTGAAAATCCAGCGCTTAGGCGTTGGCAAGGCAGAGGAGGAGGTTTTTTGGGTATTTGGCGCCTAGGCGCTGAAGTCAGAGCGCCTAGGCGCTCGATACGTAAACACTGTGGTTTGAATGGGCTAGCGCCTGAGCGTTGGATGTGTAGAAAGCCCACATTATTTTCTTATAAATTCATAAGTTACGCCAAATGCAACATACACTTGGACAGAATGTAGCAGTCATCAAGAGGCACAAATCCTAATGTGATGTGGGCGCAATTAGGCTAGAAGATTAGGAATTTTCTTCAACATTTTCCCCTTTTTACAATGGAGTTTGTCATATTCTTCCCTTTGTATTCTTCTTTTTTCATGTATAACTAATTTTCCCTTATTAGGGGGATGATGGATCTTGTTCTTGGATGATGTAACATTCTTTTATGGGTTTAATTGATGTTTCTATTTCATAATTTACGTGTTTATCTTTATTCTTAATGTTTTTCTAAACCTGATCAATTTGGAAATGATCTTTTGGGTTTATGTATGATTTGGGAAAATTTGCATAAACCTAGAACTTGTGATAAACACCATAATTTCTGCAATCGCTAGGAATAGACGTTGTGAGTTATGTGGTCTTTCTTTTAATTCTCCCATTCTTGATAATGCCTTTCTATTTGGGGTTAGACTAAGGGATTAGTTAATTCTGTAATGTCTTGAGACTGCCTACAGGATCGATGAGTGTCCCTACAAACCAAAATGGGTCTTTTCAGCATGCTTTGTCCTTACTCACACGCATTCTAGGAAACTTTCTAGGAGGTCACTCATCCCACAAGTGCTCCAAGTCAAGCATGCCTAATTATGGAGTACTTATGCTCTTGGCTCCCTAAAAGAAAATGCATCTTGTTGATATAGGTGGTGCTAATCAATTCTTTTTAAGTCATCCTTAACTATGCAGTCCCATAACCCACAGGTCACTGGATTGAAACCAGTCTCTGATACCATTTGTAACGTCCCGAGACTGTCTACAGGATCGATGAGTGTCCCTACAAACTAACACGGGTCTTTTCAGCGTGCTTTGTCCTCACTCACACACATCCTAGGAAACTTCCCAGGAGGTCACCCATCCCACAAGTGCTCCAAGTCAAGTACACTTAAGTGAGTACTTATGTTCTTGGCTCTCAAAAAGAAAATGCATCTTGTTGATATAGGTGGTGCTAATCAATTCCTTTTAAGCCATCCTCAACTATGTAGTTCCATACTTGCACAGTCTCTGGATCCCTCTCATTCCGGTGTGTATTCAGTTCATTCATGTGTCCCTTCGCCTAGAAGCCTGCCAGGAGCCGCTCCTTGTCCGTGCTTCATCTTTTGCACCGACGACCACTCCCCGCCCTCATCGACCCCGGCTGTCACATGCCCACCAGCTTCTACATGGTTCTTCCCCAAACCATATCGTACTGGGAGAGGTCCCACTCTGATACCATTTGTAATGCCTGGAGACTACCTGCAGGATCGATGAGTGTCCCTACAAACCAACACGGGTCTTTTCTGCGTGCTTTGTCCTCACTCATATGCATCCTAGGAAACTTCCCAGGAGGTCACCCATCCCACAAGTGCTCCAAGTCAAGCACGCTTAACTATGGAGTACTTATGTTCTTGGCTCCCGAAAATAAGGTGCATCTTGTTGATATGGGTAGTGCTAATCAATTCCTTTTAAGTCATTCTCAACTATATAGTCTCATACCTGCACAGTCTCTAGATCCCTCTCATTCCAATGTGTATTCAGTTCATTCATGTGTCCCTTCGCCTAGAAGTCTGCCAGGAGCCGCTTCTTGTCCGTGCTTCATATTTTGCATCGGTGACCACTCCCCGCCCTTGTCGACCCCGACTGTCACAAATTCCAAACAGCTTAAGATGATTAATATACCAGCGGATTATGTATTAATTAATTTTGGGGAATTGACCATAAATCATTAAAATAGAACATGGTTAAGCCAATATTTGAGTGTGCATTTAAAGAGTTCAAGCGAAGTCTGAACCCTAACTCTTCAACATTATTATTTTTCATCCCTTTGATTTATTGTTTGCTGATTTTATATTTCTTTTTAATTAAATTTGCAACAATATTCTTTTTGATAGCTTGAATACTGTTGATTTAACGAACTTAGTAATTAATAACTTAATCCTCGTGAGACGATACTCTACTCACTCTTTATTACTTTTGTCAATTTGATATACTTTCCAATATCTGTATCAGACCCCCAGTAGTAATACAGTTGAAGAAGGTAATGTTTTTTTTTTCTTTCTTATAATTGGTAAGTATATGTAATGCATGTATAATTCTTCCTCCTCTGAGTCATCCTTTCCTTCATTTTTTTCTTCTTCAGTCTCTTCTTCAGTCTCTTCACCTTTCTTTCTTCTTCTTCCTCTCTTACATTCTTCCGAACTAGAGGCTCCAAAGGGCCTCCAGTCCTCAAACTGTTCCACCTCCTCAGCTGTTTGGCTATTCATGGGAGTGATATTGAGATTAAGTCCCTCCCATATCTACCTCATGATATCCTCCATCCTCTGGTTATCTTTTCTTGAGACTTGCCACATTCTATGTAAAGCTTCCATGTTGTGACGCATGATGTCCCTTTCTTACCCAGCTGTGCTCAAATCCTCTGAGGTTGACCCCTATTTTTGAGCTCGCAGCTCTTTCCTAGTTGGTCCTGTCCTCAGAGGTCTTCCTCCACCCCTCACAGGCTCGGTGTCCTCCACTAAACAATGAGTGGAAATGAAATGCATGTCAATCTTTGTAGGACTCTTCATTGGTGTCAGGTTAGCGTTCGACACCTTAGCTCTTTCACAGAGTAGAGTGATCAGATGTGGATAAGCTAAGGTTGCTGACGTTGAATTTGCTATACTCTGTATGTTTTCACAGAGGATCTTGCCAATGTTCAGAGTCTTCCCACTCATGATTGCACATATCATTCCAGCTCGGTCAAACTTCACGTCTGATTTGTTTGTGTTGGGGAGGAGGTTTGAAACGATGTAAGATGCCCAGAATCTGGGGATGGTTTTAAGGTCCGCAGAATTGACTTTTCTGGGCTTGTTTCCCTTGGTGAATTCCCAGGCAGCTCCTGGTCGGCATAGTAATCTCAACATTTTATCCAGCTCTTCCTTTGTCATGGATCCATATCCTATTTCCTGGAATTCTTCCCAAATGCTTTTGCCTTCCCAATGGGGTTGAGTGCTCAGGACTTCATTGATTGTGTCAGCGTCAAAAGGGACATACCTTCCCCGAACATAACTCATTGCTGTTGGGGCTTCCCTTTTTGGGATGAAAGCATTGGCAAAAAATTCTTTCACTATTTCACTGTACCCCTCCTTGGGGTATGAGACTAATGTTTCCCACCTTCTTCTTTGAATCTCCTGCACTACCGGGGGAACTTAAGAAATTTCAGACAACACCACTGTTCTTTCTTGAATTATCCCCCTTTTATGCATGGTGTTGTAGTGTTCCTCACATTTTGCAGATCAGAATCATTGTCTGTCAACTGTGCGTCCACTCGAAGATAAGCCATCAGCTTTCCTCTTCACAGGTAGCTGAGATGCCATAGTACTTAACCTGCAGAATATCAACAAAATCAGTACTCAATTACAATCACACAACATCCTATAAGCCAAATCTTATGCTCAAGCAAAGCTCAGTGCAGTGGATCGATGAAGTTCAATAGCAACATCTTTTCATTTTGGAAGCTTTTATCATTTTAGCATTCACATTTAATTCAACATTCCAGAACTTATCAAGAACCAATAGTTGTAGACCCATAAAGTAATATGGAAGTTTATTCCCAAAAATTCAATCTCAACTAATTCACCAAAAATTTTCACTAGTCTAGACTAGGGACAACCCACATTTAACTCTAATTGTGAGTCCAAAACCTCCATTTGCTAATCAAAGCCAATTATATCAAAAAACCCTAAATTTAGTCTCACTAAACCCCGTCAAACAATTTTCTCAATTATTTCTCATTATGGGCACAATTCAATTGATTGAAAATGGAAACATATAATACATGCGCTAAATTGTATATCCAAACAATCAATTTGAAGAAAACCTCATGCTACAAGAAAAACCCAATTTTTACATAGTGTGAACCCTAACCATGCAAATTAACACAATTCCACTTCATTTACAAACAATCTCAAGGATCAAACAATGGAATCAAGTTAGTAATGCTCTCAATTGCAAGATTAAACCATCAATTTATCATAAAATGCATTTCACACAAAACTCCCAAATTGACATATTCAAACCCTAAGCATGCAATTAACCCAAAAATTGAAAACACTCATCATCCAAAAACATCAAAGGAAACCCACCATTAATTTTCAGAATGAGCAAAAGCCACACAAATCTATGGGTCAACTTGAAAGATATTTTGGGCAAAAGAGCATACCTTACAAAATGGCAATAATGGAGGAGAGGAAGAGAGCACAAAAATGGAGGAAATCCCAGGAGAGAGGGAATGCGTGAGAGAGATGCATGACTAAGGGAAAAAAAAAAAAAAAGAAATGAAAGAGGAGAGGTCTATGTGTGGTAGTGAGAATGGAGGAGAGGGTGCTATTAGGAGGGGGTGTTGTGCTTTGCTTGTGTGATGAGGGAAAAGAGAAGAGAGACTTGTTTTTAAGTGTGAAAACTGAGGAATTTTTTTTTTAACTTAACTAAAGCACCGCCAGGTGGTACACATACCGCCTAGCGGTAGGTAGTCAGAGGCACTTCTCTCGACCACCCAGCGGCACTATGGCCGCCTAGCGGCACATAGTCCGTGGCCTTTTTTTTTTTGGGACCGCCCAGTGGTCACGCTACCACTTAGCGGTACAAAGTCAAAGAAAGGGAGTTTTCTGGCACCCCACCGCCCAGCGGCATACTGGACCGCCCAACGACTCACAAAAACAAGCATCATCCGGTGGTAAATATACTGCTTGGCAGTACAAACTCAGAGAGGTTATCCGGTGAAACCAACTAGGCCGCCCAGTGGCACTTATACCGCCTGGCGATATGTACAAGTCCATGTCGCCCAGCGGTCATATGGCCGCCTAGCGACCTCAACTCAGAAAAGCCTTACTTTCTTTTTTTTTATCACTGCCCAGCGGCCATTGTGTCGCCCAACGGTATGGTTGCTGTAAGATTTTTTTTTTAAGAACTTATGCAATTCATGACTCCCAAATTGAAACAAACTCTCAACCACAAGTAGGATCACATTGAAACAAAAACACAACATGAAAACATGAAAGCAAAAACATAAAACAAACTACAATTAAGCTTAACATCTACACAGATGCAATTAACCATGGCAAACAACTTAAACTGAATAAAATAGAATTGAAATTGCAAGCTAAGAGTTAGAAAAGCCTGGGCATGGGTTGCCTCCCATGAAGCGCTTGTTTAACGTCATTAGCTTAATGTTGTGCTGCTTCAAGTGAAGATCAAGTTGATGGACTCCCTTCTCTGCTCAACATCTCCCCTAAAATAAAGCTTGAGCCTCTGCCCATTCACCTTAAAGCTTCTCTCAGAAGTTGGGTCTTTCAATTCCATAGCTCCATATAGAAATACTTGTTTCACTTCAAAAGGTCCTGACCATCGAGATTTAAGTTTTCCTGGAAACAACTTGAGTCTTGAGTTGAATAATAGTACCAATTGGCCTTCCTGAAATTCTTTATGAACAATCCTCTTGTCATGCCACTTCTTAGTATTCTCCTTGTAAATTTTGGCATTCTCATAGGCCGAGTTCCGGAATTCTTCAAGTTCATGGAGCTGTAAGATCCTTGACTCACCCGCTTTTGTTAAATCAAAGTTCAAGTACTTTGTTGCCCACAGTGCCTTATGCTCCAATTCAAGAGGTAAATGGCATGCCTTGCCATAAACCAATTAGAACGGAGACATACCAATTGGAGTTTTGAAAGCTGTCCTGTATGCCCAAAGAGCATCATCAAGCTTCATTGCCTAGTCTTTTCTAGATGAACTGACCGTTTTCTCCAAAATTTGCTTCAACTGGCGGTTAAACACCTCAACTTGACCACTTGACTGCAGGTGATAGGGAGTGGCTACTCTATGATGGACAGCATACTTTCTCAACAACGTCTCCAACTTCCTGTTGCAGAAATGGGTTCCCTCATCACTAATTAACGCTCTAGGCACCCCAAACCTTGAAAATATATTATTCTTCAAGAAATTGATCACCACTTTTGCATCATTAGTTGAGGTTGCAACTGCTTCCACCCATTTTGAGACGTAGTCAACGGCCACTAAGATATATACCTTAGAAAATGAAGAGGGAAAAGGGCCCATGAAGTTGATACCCCATACATCAAATACTTCAATTTCCAAAATGGGATTTTGGGGCATCTCATTCCTCTTTGATATGTTTCCGGTTCGTTGGCATCTATCACATTTCTTGACATAAGCAAATGCATCCTTGAAGAGTGATGACCAAAATAACCCAGATTGTAGGACCTTTGCTGCTGTCCTATCTCCACTGAAATGTCCACCATACCCGAAATTGTGACAATGCCACAAAATTTGTTCTTGCTCTTCCTCGGGCACACATCTTCTCAATAGGCCATCAATACCTCTCTTGTACAGAAATGGTTCGTCCCACACATAGAACTTGACTTCATGAAAGAACCTTTTACGCTGTTGTGAGTTAAAGTCCACGAGAACCACCTTGCCAACCTTGTAATTGGCTATATCAGCATACCATGGCAAACTGACCATGGCCCACAACTGCTCATCAGAAAACTGATCATTGATTGGTCTTTTCTCCTCATTTTCTTCTGCACTTTCCAACCGAGATAAATGATCAGCCACTGAATTCTCGGTTCCTTTCTTATCTTTTATCTCCAGATCGAACTCTTGTAGCAGTACAATCCATCGAATAAGCCTTGGTTTCGAATCTTGCTTGGCAAATAGATACCGGACAGCTGCATGGTCCGTATATACAATCACTTTGGAACCTACCAAGTAAGAACGAAACTTGTCAAATGCATAAACCACAGCCAATAGTTCCTTTTCAGTAGTAGCATAATTAAGTTGTGCAGTATTTAAAACATGACTCGCATAATAAATCATATGCAACAACTTATTTTTCCTTTGGCCTAAAATAGCACCTACAGCCGTGTCACTTGCATCACACATGATTTCAAATGGCAAACTCCAATCGGGTGCAGTGACAATTGGTGCAGTGGTCAATTTATGCTTCAAAGTGTTAAAGGCTATCATGCATGCATCATCAAAATTGAATGAAGCATCTTTTACAAGGAGATCACTCAGAGGTTTAGCAATTTTCAAAAAATCTTTTATGAATCTCCTGTAAAAGCCAACATGCCCCAAAAAGCTACGAATGCCTTTTACATTAGTGGGAAGGGGAAGTTTTTTAATAACTTCAACTTTGGCACGATCAACTGCAATCCCTTGGTTAGAGATGCGGTGCCCTAAAACGATTCCCTCTCTCACCATGAAATGACATTTTTCCCAATTTAAAACCAAGTTTGTTTCTTCACATCTTTTTAAAACTAAAGACAGGTTATGCAAGCATATATCAAATGAAGAACCAAACATAGAGAAATCGTCCATAAACACTTTGATATGTTTTTCAATCATATCAGAAAAAATAGACATCATACACATTTGGAATGTGGCTGGTGCGTTGCAAAGTTCGAAGGGCATCCTTTTATAGGCGAACACTCCATAAGGGCATGTAAATACTATTTTCTCCTGATCCTCTGGAGCTACAGCAATCTGGTTGTAGCCGGAATATCCATCCAAAAAGCAATAATAGTCATGCCCGACTAACCGCTCTAACATCTGGTCAATGAAAGGAAGTGGGAAGTGATCCTTCCTTGTTACATCGTTCAGCTTCCGATAGTCAATACATACCCTCCATCCCGTAACAGTCTGAGTGGGTATCAATTCATTGTTTTCATTCATAACCACTGTTGTCCCACCCCTTTTTGGGCACAACTTGGACGAGACTAACCCAAGGACTGTCCGAAATAGGGTAAATGAGTCCAGCATCAAAAAGCTTAAAAACCTCCTTCCGAACTACTTCTTTCATGACCGAATTAAGTCTCCTTTGAGGTTGCACTATTGCTTTATGATTTTCTTCCATGAGTATTTTGTGCATGCACAAAGAAGGACTTATTCCTTTCAAATCACCAGTTGACCATCCAATGGCCTCCTTATGATCCCGAAGTACCCTCAACAGTTTTTCTTCTTCAAATTAGCTCAATCCAGCATTTATGATGACAGGGCAAGAATTGTGCTCACCAAGAAAGGAATATTTTAAATGTGAGGGCAATGGTTTGAGCTCAACTTTTGGCACTTCATCTCTTTTTTGTTGGGTTCCATCTCCTTTGCCCACCAATTCCTCTCATTCCGGTTGTTCATTTTTAGGATAGGGGAGTGAGCTTTCCATCAAACTGAGTATTTCTTTAACTGTAGGATCATCATCTTCATCAACTTCCATCTTTGATCTAGCAAGCACTTTTTCAAGAGGTGAAGAGGGGCTGCCTCCCATATAAGACTTGGAGATCACAGAATCACATACATCAATGCTAGAGCATGCTTCTTTATCTCTCGGGTGCTTCATAGCTTCAAAGACATTAAAAGTGATGGCTTCATCTTGGATCTTCCATGTTAAAGTTTCGTCCGCCACATCAATGAGAGCTCTACCGGTTGCAAGGAACGGCCTACCCAAAATCAATGGAATGTCCCTATCTTCTTCCATGTTAAGAACAACGAAGTCCACCGGAAAGATAAATTTGTCTACTTTTACCAACACGTCTTCAATCACCCCATGGGGATGCTTCATAGACCTATCCGCAAATTGAAGTGTTACCATGGTGGGCTTTATTTGGCCGATTCCCAATTGCTTGAAAATGGATAGAGGCATGAGACTAATGCTTGCACCAAGATCACATAAAGCCTTCCCAAATGTTCTATCACCAATGGTGCACGGAATTGAGAAACTTCCAGGATCCTTAAGCTTAGGAGGAAGCTTCCTTTGTAGAATTGCACTGCACTCCTCCGTAAGCATAATGGTCTCTTCATTCCCAATCTTTCTCTTCTTGGACAACAACTCTTTCATGAATTTCACATAGGAGGTCATTTATTTTAGAGCTTTGGCAAACGGGATGTTGATTTGCAGCTTGTTAAACACCTCTAGAAACTTCCTGAACTATTTTTTATTATGCTCCTTCTTGAGTCATTGAGGGAATGGCAACTTGATAATTGGTGGTGGCATTTTCACTTCTTACTCCTTTGGTGACTCCTTTTCATTGGAGTCATTGAGTGAGTCACCTTGCGATGTTCCAGCTTCCTTGAGAGGTACTTCTTCATTAGGCTCTTCTCCTTTGTCTTCACTCTTTTTCTCTTTGCTTGGTAATGGTTCAATCACCTTCCCACTCCTAATTGTTATAGCTTTAGCATGCTCCATTCCTCTAGGATTTGGGACTGTGTCACTTGGTAATGAACCTGGAGGTCTCTCCGAAATTTGTTTTGCTAGTTAGCCCACTTGAGATTCCAAATTCTGGATTGATGCCTCTTGATTCCTAAATACACCTCTTGTCTCATCCATGAAATCGGTAGTCTTTTGGACAAAATAGGAGGTTTGGGAAGCTAGTTTCTCCAAAGCTACTTCCCATGAAGCCTTCTTCTCAATAGGTGGAGGTTGAGATGAAGAGCCTTGATGTGAAGAGTGTTGAGGAGGACCTTGGTATGAAAGTTGTTGTCTCTGAGGAGCTTGGTTGCCTTGATTACCTTGATTACTCCATGAAAAGTTAGGGTGATTCCTCCACCCCGGATTATAAGTGTTGGAGTAGAGGTTGTGTTGTTGCCTTGGAGGGTTATTCATGAAATTGAGTTGTTCTTGAGATGGAGATCCAAACATGTTACCCGGACAATCTACATTCTCATGTTCTCCTCCACAAAAATCACACGACAAGGGCGCATTACTTACTGCATTCACTTTAAGAGTGTCAACCTTCTTCGTGAGATTCTCAAGTTGTTGAGTCAAGATTTTGTTCTGGGCTAAAAGTTCGAATCAACCTCCAAGTACCCTTTCTTCCCCACTGCTCTTTTCCCATTTCTTTGGTAGTTATTATTGGCCATCATTTCAAACAGGTCCCAAGCTTCTTCCGGAGTTTTATAGTTTAAGGCCCCACCTGCTGTAGGATCAACCATTGCTCTAGTTTGAGGTAGCATGCCATTATAGAAGCTTTGCACCTGGATCCAGAAGTCAAAGCAGTGGTGTGGGCATTTCCTCAATATTTCATTGTATCTCTCTCACGCTTCACTGAGAGACTCCCCATCAAGCTGCCTGAATGATGTGATATCACTTCGCAACTTTGCAGCCTTGGACGGAGGGAAATACCTTGTCAAAAATTTTTTACACCAAAATTACTCAGGTAGTTATGCTTCCCCTTGCCAATGAATCCAACCAGTTCTTAGCCCTATCCCTCACAGAGAAAGGGAACAATCTTAGACGAATGGCATCCTCACTCACTCCATTCAACTTCACAGTATCACAAATTTGAAGGAACCCTTGTATATGTGCATGTGGGTCCTCAGTATCGAATCCCCCAAACTGATTGTTCTGAATCAAATGGAGTAGAGCTGGCTTCAATTCAAAATTGTTTGCTTGAACTGAAGGTCTAGTTATGCTCGCCCCACACCCATCCATGCTAGGAATAGAGTAATCCATGAGAGTCCTAGCAGGTTGATATGGTGGTGGAGGATCCACATTTTCTCCATTATTTTCTCCATTGGGGGATCTGTTTTCCCCATTGTCTGCCATGTTTTCAGCAGATATTTGAGTGCTATCCAAATTCCTTCTTTGTTCTCTTAATTGCTTCCTCAAAGCTCTTTCAGTCCTTTTTATTTCTGGGTCAAAAAGAAGTTAATCCGGATGAACTTTACCTCGCATACAACGAAGACAATGTGTCAGAATAAAGAAAACTCAACAAAATGCAAGAATTTAGATATAAAATTCTAAGCGTACTAAAATAAGTAAAATAAAGAAAACTAAACATAACAATGAATAAATGAAAGAAAAGATAAATGTTTAAACTAGTAGCTGCCTTCAATATTACCGATATTGGTAAAATCGATCCCCGGTAATGGCGCCAAAAACTTGATGGGACCACGACAAGTGTACCGGATCGTCAAGTAATAAAAATGGTGAGAAAACCGGATATCGTTCTCAGGGATCAATAACCAATTACCAATTCACGAACTTAGCTACTATTCAAACAGAACTTTGGTTCAAAGGGAGTTCAATTGTAAACAATTAAGCATGAAAGAAATTAAATTAAAATAAAATATTCTTTTTGGTATTTTGGCTTTGACAAATTGACAAACACTTAGAACACAAAAGAGATAGGAATTCAAAGATAAGAAAGAGTTGGGATCAAGTTTCATTTGATTTCATTTGCTGCATGTTAACCTGGAGTTAAGACAAATTTCCACTTCTATTTTGTTATTGGATTCTCCAATATATCCAAGTCCTAATTTCTTAGGTACAAGAACCTTAAATCCTAGTTAAAAACCCTAATTCTTTAGGTGATTCTTAAAGGGAAAAAGCATTAAGATTAAGAATCCAACGAGATAACAAGCATTCATCGACTATTCCTAGCACAACGAATCACAAGGTTCACAATCTCAAGCATAGTTCACACATCAAATTTCCATCCAATGCATAAACCTAAAAATCATTCTAAGGATGATCAAACCCTATAAAGCTTTAAGAAAAGAGATTATAAACTCAAAATAGAAATATTCATTAAGCACAACTGAAGCCTAAGTCAAATACAAGCAAAATCCATCAAAATCTACTTAATCCTAACAAGGGAGAGTTTAGCTAGACATATAAACAAAAATAGAAATTAAAACAATAGAGAAGAAGAAGTAAAACTCCATTGAAGATTGAAGAAAATCTGAGCTCCCACTCTTCTTCCCTTCAAGTCCACCTCCAGTTTTCCAAATTAGGTCTAATTTTTCATCCCTCCTCGTCTCTCCCTTCAAAGACCTTTTCCCTCAGCTAAAAATGCCCTCCTGACATGAATTGGGCCAAAAGGTAAATGGGCCTGCATCACACTCATCGCCCAGCGGGCGGCCTGATTCCTGCTTGTTTCGTGGCATTCTGACTTCCCACCGCCCAGCGGCCAGCTGGCCGCCCGAAGGCCTGGCTTTTTCTGGATCTTCCTTTTCCTTTGCTTTTCTGAGCTATTGGGGTCCAAATTGTATGTATTGCAGTTCAATGACATTGCAAGCTCTTCCATTTGACCCCATTCTTAATAGTTCCGACCTTCATCCTCCTTTAACCTTCACTGTAAATAAGATAACACAAATGAGATCCAAAACATTCCAAAATACAACCAAATTCCATGGGATTCATCAAAGTAATCATCTTATGCCATTATGGTCAAAATAAGATTTAAATGAAGCAAAACAAAGTTAAAAGCTAGATGCAAATGGTTAAAATCAATCAAAAAGCATAAGTAAAAACAGATAATTCGCAGGATTATCAAAAAACATAATCTCCAAGCTCTAGCCTATATACTTGCTGAACACAAAAATCAATCAGAACTCTAGCGGTCGACATTATTAGAAATATCATGCGTGAGATAAAAATCTCAGTAGGAAAGAGAAAAAATAATATTAAGTTTGAACTAATGATATTCCAGCTGTCACAAGTACAAAAAACAATTTACCATTCTTTTCAATTCTTTCTTTCTTAATACCATATCTAAGAGTCTAACTAAAATTTCTATTTAATAAAAATAAAATAAGAATCAGTGAATTAATATTTAAGAAGTAAAATTAACAGAGTAATAAGTAACATAACATTTTAAAATGAAAGAGTAACTGAATAATAAATTCAAAATAAAAGTATGTGTAACTCATTATTTTCTCTTCTCTTGATAATCATCCCATTTCAATACTCTAAATCAAATGTGCATATTTCTTTTCATTAGGACATCCCCTAATGCTCTCATCATGACCACAATAATTTTGATTAAAGCGTCTCTTAATTCTCTCATCATGACCACAATCATTATTAATTATTGAGGCATCCTTTAATCCTCTCATCATGGTCACAATAATTTTGATTAAGGCGTCTCTTGATCCTCTCATCATGGTGACAATAATAATAATCTCTAGTTGAGGCGTCCCTCAATTCTCTCATCATGACTATAATAATTCTCTTTACACATTAATTCATTTTTATCCATAAGACAACATTTGTGAGCTTTTAAAAGAATTGAATTTAGCAAATCAAGAAGATTTAATTGAAATATGATGATTTTTATAATTAAAATACAAAGTGGTAAAAGACAAGAAAATTATGATAAAATCATTAAGAAATTGAAATCAAAGAGAAAGATAAGGAAATTTTAAGAATTTGAAATTTAATAGTAAAGATAAAAAATTGAATAACAATTTGAAATCACAGAATAGAAATTCAAATCAAAATCAGAAATCAAAATCAAAGAATTAGGAATCAAATTCGAAATCAAATATCAAAGTAGAGTTTGAAATCAAAATAAAGGAAACAACAGTATACTTAGGTGTCAAAATAGTATCAAATGTAATTCAAAATCAAAGACAATATTGAAATAGAAATCAATATAGGAGAGAAACAAGAGTTCTTAAGAGTCAAAGTAGATCATCGAAATCGAAACAAGAGAGAAATGAGTACATAATAAATTATCAAACATAATTGAAAATCAAAGAAAATATCAAAATCGAAATCAAACAGAAAAGAGAATCTCAAAATCAAGAAAGTAAAAATGATATACTAAAGTAATTTTGATCATCTCTTAAGAAAAGAAGAAATCCTGCATTAGCTTTGAATGTCAGATATTTGATGGAATATACAAAGGTTAATCAATGATGAACCAAAATTAAGATCAGTAGAAAGAAAAGGGCAAAAAAAAGGGTTTTCACCCTTCCCACCTTTCTGAAAATCACATTTGAGAGGGTGGATGAGAGTGAATAGAACGTTGCTGGGTAATGGTGAGCAAGGGAAACAAGATGAAATTCTCACTTGTCTCTCTTCTTTGAGCGTTTTCTGTTAGTTGGGAAAAAGGAAACTTATGGGTTTATAAAGGGGAATGACTTCTTTAAGAAGTCTTGAGATATTTTTTCAATAACTTCTTCAAGAAGCATTGAGATATTTATTTCAATGACTTTTTTAAGAAGTCTTTAGATATTTCTTTCAAATGGTTTCTTCAAGAAGCATTAAGATATTTATTTCAATGGCTTCTTCTTTAAGAAGCCTTGAGATTTTTCTTCTTTGTAATCATGATTATTATTATTTATTATTATTATTATTATTACTACTACTACTATTGAGGGTTGTTACAAAACGACCCAATATTATTAGTATATAATTATGATTTGGTATTAATTTATTCTAATAATCTTTTCATTGAGAATTATGGTAAGTTTTTTACTGCTCACATTAATTTCAAATTAATTGTGACAGAAAAGGTAATTAATCAATGATATAAATTTTATTTTCAAATTTTATCTAATTGTAATGAGTCTTTACTATGATAATAAAAAGATATTATTATTGATTAATAATTTCTCAATTATAAACTAAATAGATTTTCAATTAATTATAAAGAGTTCATATTTTTAAATTAATATTTACTTTATTTAATTTAATATTATTTTATTTTTATAAAATTTATGTGAATTCAGTATTAGAATCTTATCTGGGTAGTGGAATCTTTCCTTGCCATATGAGAAGGACTTTTCCTATGGTGAAAGTTAGTACTATTATTGGTCCAACAAAAAAAAATATTGAGCCCTTAAATAAATTATATTTAATCCCCTAAATAATTGCCTAAGCAGAGTTTATATAGTTTATTTTTTGAAATTCATTTTAATAAAATAGAAGTGATTTATCACTTAATTTATTCCTTTTAGGTTACATAAATATAAATTGAAATAATTTATATGTAATATTTAGTAAAGTTAGTTTATTAAGATTTTTTAAATAAAATTATTAGATTAAATTGTACATTTTAAAGACAAAGATTTTTGTTTATACTTGTTTATAAAATTTGTATTATACCATTTTATACTTAAATTCTTTAGTATTCATATTAAATGGAAATCCTTTCATGAAAATATAACAAAAAATATATTTTATGAATTTTTAAACTAAACTTATAAATATTATTTCTCTTGATGAATTATTACATATATTTTATTTAATAAATTTTTTATTTATAATTATATTTATTTTTATTATTTAATTCTTAATTTATTCCATGCAACGCACAGTGCAAAATTTAGTTATATAAAAAGGTAAATATATGTAGCCAGTAGCTAGCCACATCAATATTATAAGAAAATTTTAGCTAAAAAATTATATCAAATAAAAGAAAATCACTACTTGAACAGCAAAAATTTTTAATTAGATATATTAATGTTAATGAATGTGTGTGGGGAGGTGACTGTGAGTCACATATTTTGCAGGATGGAAATAGATGTGCTGATTTCTTGGCAAAATAGGGTGCTCTAACCCAACCAGAGTTCTGAGCTTGGAGACTATTCCTACTCCTCTTTAGATACTTTTGTTCAATGATGCTTGCCATGTTAGCTTTATTCGCAGCTAGTTTTTTTATTTTTTCCCTTGCACCAGAAGAATGTCAATGAATGTCTTAAATATAATATAATCCATAAAAACACTTTACTAATACATTAGTAACAAGTATCCTGACAAAACAAAATCCTAGATGTATTATTAGTATACTATTTAATAACAAAGAGGAACGATTGCTGCATTGCATATATTTCCATAAAACCAAGATAATAATCATAAAATACAAATTATATCAAACTACAAAAAAGAATGATGTATGTATGTGTATATGCATATAAAATTGGGGGGCCATGACTTCCTTGTACCACTTTGAAGAGCCACCATTGTACGTAGAGTTGGGTATATGGGACGCGGTATCCAGACCGATCAACGTAATTTATGGCTTGTGCGGGTTAGGATAAGGTAAAATGTAGACTCATTTAAACGCAAGTTTGCGGGTTTGTGAACCAACCTCGAGCCCGCTTAAATTATTATTATTATTATAAAAAATAGGTTTGGATTTGTGCAATTGAGCTCAATACTTCTCATTTAATTACTAACCCAAAAGAAAAAAATCAAAATTAAAATCAAAATAATTAAATAACAAAAGCGAAAAAAAGAGAGAAGAAGATTGCGGATCGTGGAGCCCGCGGTCCAACGCGGTGCAGATGCAAGCCATCAAAATGCTGGCCTATTTAAGTTGTGAACCAACTCGCATTGGTTTGTTTAATTATGATCCATGACGGACCGGATCAGCTCGCAAATCACTCTAATTGTAGGAAGGGTTGAAATTTAAAGGAGAGAAAGATTAATTTTGGGATTTATTTTTTACTCTAGCTGCAAGTAGGAAATTGAATATCACACCTCGGCCAAGAGCGCAAAGTTGAACTATAAGTTTGTTAGCATTAATTAATATTAGAACTTTTTAGCCTCAATAAAACCTCAACTTATATGGGTTCGAACTAAGTTGGACGCACCCACTTAATTTGACATATATTTTCTTTGGTACAATGATTTACTAAGGCTTAAACTTATAATCTCTTACAAATTACTCAAACTTTTTATTATTACTCTGCGCTTAACATTTCAATTATTACAATGGTATACTTTATTTATAATATATAAAAGCTGAGACATTGACATGTCAGGTGCTCTGTCAGCAAAATTTTTAAAATTTCATGCAACCAAGTTAGCATTTTGTTGAAGCTATCATCTAATGATCAAACCCTCCACCCACGTCTGTTACATGTACACATTCCCTCTTTTCACTTTTGCTACATTTGGACTCATTTACTAAATAGATGTCAAAAAAGAAACTAAAAAATTTGAAATATAAACCGTGCTCACGCGTTAAGAATTATTAAATAAGTGATTAATCAAGATAAGTTTCTCGGTTAATACATTCAAATAAGTGGTTAATCTATCGATACGATAAAAAAGAGTTCCTAATTATTATCAGGAATAAGTGATTAATCGGTATATGTGGTACAAAATCCAAGAAAGAGTTCTGTATATAATAATACGTTAAGAATAAGTGGTTAATCAATATTAGTTTCTTCGTGAATCCAAGAAGTAGGAAATGAGAAGCGAGAAATTAAATGGTTAATACGTTAAGAATAAGTGGTTAAATCAATATCTTGTTCGTTAGGAATAAGTGGTTAATCGATATCGGTTCTCAGTGAATCCAAGAAGCGGGAAATGAAAAGCTTGAAATGAAAATATTGGCATACGAAAAAGTCAACAAACATACGTATTTTAAGGCTTATTTAGTTGACGAGAAACGTTTTCCTTTACTAAATAGATGTAAATAGAAATAAAATTTATTAAATAGGTGTAACTTAAAAAATTATTATCAAAATGGTACAAAATGAACGATGTATATAATAAGTCGTGGTTGAGTATCTTGTTCATTTTTTTTTAATTTTTTGTACTGAAGTCGTGACTCTCTATTATTTTTTTAAATTTTGGCATAAGTCGTGGCTCCACAACTTTTTAATTATTTTTTTTTCTAATTTTGTATATAAAAGGTGAAAAGTGGTTGATGCGAAAAATTTTACCCACAATGATTTTTCATCTCTACGTCTTTTCTCTTTAGATTTCATTTTTTCATCTTTTCTCTTGATTTTCATTACATTATAATTTTCAATCTAACCAATTACATTATTATATAGGGATCTTCTATAACTAAATAAGGAACATATATCATCCTACGACTATTATGAGAGCATATCTCTTCAACCTCTATAAATACCAAGCTTTTTCATCTTCTTAGGTAATTTATCACTCTATGCATAAACCTTACTTATGTACAACTTAATTTGAGCATTGGAGTCCCTTTGTAGGTATCAATCCCCTGCTGCTGCTACACAAGGAGGTTAAATTGAAAATTATAATGTAATGGAAATCAGGAGAAAAGATGAAAAAAATGAAATCTAAAAAGAAAAGACGTAGAGATGAAAAACAATTGCAGGTGAAGTTTTTCACATCAGCCACCTTTTATATACGAAATTGGAAAAAATAATAATTAAGATGTCGTGGCTTCTTATGTCAATTTTTTTTAAAAAAATAATACATAGCCACGACTTTAGTACAAAAAAAAAAATTTGATCAGGATATACGATGTTCATTTTGCACCATTTTGATAATAATTTTTTAAGTTACACCTATTTCATAAATTTTACTTCTATTTACACCTATTTGGTAAATGAGTCCCACATTTGCTAAAGGGATCCACCCTTGGTCATTGCCTCTCGCCATAGCAAGTCCAATAAGATGGCTTTTCGATGGTTCCACCCAATCCCCTTCACTTTCAAATTACCCTTTTTGTTGGGCTCAAGGATTGATTCACAGTGTAAACTAAATGAGATTGCGACGTAACAAGTGAGCACCAAAGTGGATCTAATAGAGCTAGATCAACAGACTCACACAGCATAGCGGTACTAAATGCATGCAAAACATACATAAAAAGAACACTAAATTTTAACGTGAAAAATCCTCCAATACTGAGGGAAAAAACCACGGGACAAACTCCAAAAAAGTTCTATTATATTAAGGATAATTACAATACCCTCTCCACACTCTCACACACAAGAGGTACAAAATATAGTGTTTTCATGTGAGACCCATCTTTTCAAATACTACAATTTTATGTGATTGCAGTACCAAGAAGTAATAGAGATAATATCCAAATTTTCCTGGTGTATTTTCCTACACCACACTCTTTAGGATTTACTCACACTCTATTTTTCTCTTACTACTAGAAGCTCTCGTATTACTTCTGCTTGATTGTGTTTTCGAATGGAAGCTAAAATCTCTATTTTTAGAGATTTCTGAATAGAGATTTCAACCGATCTTGAATTAATGCAATTGTCCCTCCAACTTCCACCCTCCAACAAGCACCGAAAGTGCTCTGTAATTGTTGACAAAAAACAATTGCCTCTGCATGCATCAAATGCAAAGCATCCACCGAAATTGACTGGACCCCATAATTCTCTTCCTCCAGCCATTAGGGAAAATAATCTTGGACCATTCATTTGGGATCCATGCTGATTACCTTGGCACAAAGTTGAAGCTTTTCACGTGCAACAACTTTTGTCATCATATCAGCAGAGTTTTTATCAATGCGAATCTTTTCTAGCTTAAACTATTGTTCCTCCATTGCTTGACATAGCCAGTGGTATCTAACATCAATGTGCTTAGTACGAGAGTGGTACATCGCATTTTTACTTAAATCCAAAGTGCTTTGATTGTCACAATGGATAACAGACCTTTCCTGCTTCACTCCCAGTTGTTGAAGAAATCTTTTCAACCAAAACATTTCTTTTCCTACTTTGGTCATAGCAACATATTTTGCTTCAATAGTAGATAATGCAACACATTTCTGCAATTTAGATTGCCAAGACACAGCTCCCCCTGCAAAAGTAAGCAAGAATCCCGAGGTAGATTTCTTACTATCTAGATTTCCTTCCATATCTGCATCTGCATAACCTTCCAGAATCAGTTTTGATCCTCCAAAGCACAAGCACATTCTAGAGCTACCTTTCAAATATCTCAAGATCCATTTTATAGCTTCCCAATTATCTTTACCAGGATTGGAAAGAAACCTTCTAACAACTCTAACCGCATGAGTAATATCTGGTCGAGTACAAACCATGGCATACATCAAACTCCCAACTACAGATGAGTAAGGTATAACAGCTATATCTTTCTTTTCTTCTTGAGAGGTAGGGCAACTCCTTTTGCTGTGTTTGAAGTGACTGGCCAATGGTGTGCAAACTGGCTTAGCATTCTGTTGGTGTATGCCCTAGAGGCCAATACATTTTCTGTATTTACACACATTCTATTATGCTATTTTTATATATGAGGCATTTAATTTATTGTGTTCTTTTTGATAAACATAATAAAGTCCTTAGAATAGTAAGTTTGATGCTATAGGACATCAAGTGGATGACTTGATCATGAGATCTTTTTGGTTACAACACTATTCTTAAATGTCCCTAGTCAAGTATTATTGTTGATCTGTTAATAATTTCAGCTCTTGAATGTTCTTTGTTTGATCTAATTGGATTCCAAATGTGTTTAATTGTTGACGTTTAGCTAAGTTTGTGATTTAGAGTTGTCTTTGAATGTTTATTATGAAACTTTACTTAAATGTGGTTATAGGCACTCATAAACGTATTGTGATTTTCAGGAGATCTATGAGTGATGGAGTCCATTGGTATTGAGCTGTTGAGAAGAGAGTTAAGAGACTTAAGGGAATCAGTATCAACCTCTAGAAGCAAAGGAAGAAGAGCATTCATGAAGAATCAAGGCTGGATTTGAAGAAAGTAATTAACACGGCCCGTGTGAAATGACACGGGGTAGGCCGTGTGTCATTCTGACTTTGAAGACTGGAAGGTTCTGATCAACACGGCCCGTGTGAAATGACACGGGGTAGGCCGTGTACGCCTCTGACTTCACGAGGAAGGGTAATTTCAAGTCTTGACCGATAACACGGCCCGTGTCAAGTGACACGGGGTGGGCCGTGTTCCTTTCTGACCTTGGAATAGATGGAAATTTGTCTCCAGAATCAGACACGGGTTGGGCCGTGTCATATGACATGGCCCGTGTCGTCGCACCAGAAAGTTAATTTCGTGCTTTAATGTTAAATTAGGTTCCCAAACCTATAAATAGGGTTGCTTAGAGCCCTTTAAAGTATTCTGGACAGAGAGAGCCGTGAAGGAAACTGAGAGAAACACAAAGACCAAGAAGGGGAAGGATTCGATTGAGGATTGGAGACTCGGATTCGAGCGATCAAAGATCAATCACTCTCAAGCCTTGGAAACTAGTTTGATCTTTAGTTTTTCTTTTCTTCTTTTGTTCTGAACAATGTTTTCTTTTAATTATTCTTCTGTTTTTGAATTTACCATGTGTGGCTAAACTTCTTGATTGGTTAAGGGAGGATGAAACTCTAGTTTTGATTATGTGAATCTTGCATATCTCTTTATATCAATACAATTATGTTTTTATTCATATGTTTCTATTCTTAAATCAATATAAAGGTTTTTATATCCTTGCCAAACTTTGAAAGTGGTAAAACTAGGATTGCTATGCGCGGTTGCGGTGGTATGACTAGTGAAACATATGATCTAAGTAATTTAATCCCGGTGTGTGATTAGACCTTAGTGTGATTGGTTTTCTAATTCTTAATGCAATCATTAGGTAGGTGTAAGAGCGGTTGCTTTACAAATAACTAATGGTTAGGGTTTGATTTGAGCGGTTGCTGAATTAAGCGAAACTTAAGGAAGACATGAGATTTATCTCACAATTGCATAAGAACATAATTGATCATGTTGATATAAAGGGTATGTAAGTTGGCATAATCATATAAATCTAGTGGTGGATTCCATCTCTTAACCAATATCTTTAACTTGATAATTCAATTTGTGTTTACTGTTTTGATTTAAGTTTAATTTTTCTTTTTAGTTTTAATCAACAAAACCCCCCTTTTACTTTTACTGTTTATTTTTCATTAGAGTTTAATTTAGGAATTGGATTGATAGTATTAATTGAATTAGTTCTCTGTGGATCGACCCTTTCTTACTACAACTGGTTGCAAGGTTTTTATATTTTTGGTGGAACTTGACAACTATTTTTGATATTATATTTAATCACAATCCACACCACACCAAATTTTGGCGCCGTTGCCGGGGAACCAATTTTCCAATTGCGCTAATAATTTGTTTCCTATTTTTCTCTCTGTTTTTGTTTTAATTTTGATAGTTTTATTTGTTCTTTTCAACTATCTTGTAGGTGTTCATGTCCGGTGAAGAGGTAAACGAGCAATTGAGGAATCTGAGGCATTACTTTGAACAAATCAGCTCGCAATTCACACCTGCTGACGTTGAAGCTGCCCGTCACATAGATCTTTCCAGTTCTGCAGCATCTGAGATATCTGAACCACCTGAAGAAGAAGTGATGGCAGAAAATACACTAAGGATGTTGGGTGCTCCGGACTTAGACCAACAACCTCTGTGCATAGAAATTCCTGAGAATGAGGAGGCATTTGAGCTGAAATCTGGTTTAATCCATCTTTTGCCATCTTTCAATGGACTAGCCGGAGAAGACCCGAACAAACATCTGAAGGAAATCCATGTTGTGTGTTCTAGCATGAAGCCTGCAGGAATTTCAGTGGAGCAAGTCAAGCTGAGAGCTTTTCCGTTTTCCCTAAAGGACTCTGCAAAGGAGTGGTTGTACTACTTGCCACCCGGATCAATTCAGACATGGCAGGACATGGCTCGGGCTTTCCTAGACAGATATTTCCCAGCATCAAAGGCCGCAACCATCAGAAAAGAAATTTGCGGCATCCAACAAAGACATGGGGAATCACTTCATGAGTATTGGGAGAGATTCAAGAGATTGTGTGCTAGCTGCCCTCAGCATCAAATCAGTGAACAACTTCTGATACAGTACTTCTATGAAGGTTTGCTAGTGATGGACCGCAATATGATTGACGCTGCCAGTGGAGGAGCCTTGGTTGATAAGACTCCTCGAGAAGCTAGGAACTTGATATCTAGAATGGCTGCGAACACTCAACAATTCTTCACTCGGAATGATACAGGGGTGAGAGCAGTTAAAGAAGCTGACACTACTAGTTTGCAGCATCAAATGACTCAGTTGACTGCCATGGTCCAGAAGCTGATGGACAATGGGAAAGCACCAGTACAGGCATGTGGGATATGTTGCTCTTCAGGACATCCCACTGATATGTGTCCCATTTTACAAGAGGACACGAATGAAGAGGCCAAGGCAGTGGGGGGATTTTTTGCTCCATCTAAGAATTACAACCCCTACTCCAACACATATAATCCGGGGTGGAGAGATCATCCTAACTTTAGCTATGCGAAGCAGCCCCAAGCTCAAGCGCAACCTCAAACTTATGGGCCTCTAGGGTTTCAGCAAAGGCAAGCACCCTTTCCTCCGAGGCAACCACAAGTTCAGGCCCCTAGGCAACCTGAGCCTTCGTTGGAAGATCTAGTGAGGCAAATGACCACTAACAATATTCAGTTTCAGCAAGAAACAAGGGCCACTATCAGTACTTTGCAGAACCAAGTGGGACAGTTGGCTACTGAGATCAACAAGGTGCAGAGTCAGATTTCAGGGAAACTTCCCTCGCAGCCAGAGGTGAACCCAAGAGAAAATGCTAGTGCTGTCACCTTGCGAAGTGGGAAGACACTTGAAGGACCCGCATCTTCCCAAGTCACTGAAGACAAAGCTCCAAATCCTAAGGAAGTAGATGAGGAGGGGATCAATTCTAAGACCCCTAAGGTAAGTGTTTCTGACCCACTTTCTAAATATGTCACTAAGGCTCCTTTTCCGAGCAGGTTGGTTAGAAATAAGAAAGAAGAAGCGGATAAAGAGATCTTAGAGACTTTCAGGAAAGTTGAAGTTAACATTCCTCTGTTAGATGCAATAAAGCAAGTGCCTAGATATGCTAAATTCCTAAAAGAGTTATGCACTAACAAAAGGAAGTTGAAAGGTAATGAACGGGTCCAAGTGGGAGCAAATGTTTCAGCTATTTTTAATAAGAAGCTCCCAACTAAATGTAAAGATCCTGACACATTCACTATACCATGCACTATCGGTAATGCCAAGTTTGAGAGAGCTATGCTAGATTTAGGTGCATCCATTAATGTCATGCCCTTTTTTATTTATGCATCTTTACATCTAGGACCTTTAGAACCTACTGGAGTTATCATTCAACTAGCAGACAGGTCTAATGCATACCCTAAGGGGGTTGTTGAGGATGTTTTGGTGCAGGTCAACGAACTGGTGTTTTCGGCAGATTTCTATGTGCTGGACATGGAGGAGGACAAATCTCCCAACTCTGCCCCCATTCTGTTGGGGAGGCCTTTCCTCAAGACTGCCCGAACAAAAATTGATGTGCATTCGGGAACATTGACTATGGAATTTGATGGAGAGTTGATTAGATTCAACATCTTTGAGGCCATGAGATATCCTAGTGATGTGCACTATGCTTATGTTATTGATTCTTTTGATGTTTTTGAATCTCTAATTTCTACTATTCTTGAGTCTGATCAGTTTGATGCTATTGATACAGTTATGACTCGCAGTTTAGATTTTCAGGATTCAAAAGAAGTGGTGGCAGCCTTGCATACACCCTCTTCCACCTCAGAAGGGCATGAGGTATCGTATGTTGAATTACCTTTTACCACTGATATACCTAAACCTTCTGTTGTGCAGGCACCAGAGCTGGAATTGAAGGAATTGCCCTCCCATTTGAAATATATTTTTCTGGGTGAGAAGGAGACACTCCCGGTAATAATTGCTAAAGCCCTCACCAAAGAGCAAGAGGAGAGTTTGATTTCTGTGTTGAAAGAACACAAGACAGCCATCGGGTGGACTATTGCGGATATCAAAGGTATTAGCCCTCCATTTGCATGCATCGAATCTTAATGGAGGAGGGGCTAAGCCAGTACGAGAACCACAAAGGAGATTGAATCCTCCGATGATGGAAGTTGTGAAGAAGGAGATACTGAAGCTCCTAAGTGTGGGGGTCATCTACCCCATTTCTGACAGCAAGTGGGTAAGCCCGGTCCAGGTAGTACCAAAGAAATGCATTATTGTGGTAAGAAATGCTTGAGAATGAGCTTATTCCCACTAGATTACAAACAGGGTGGCGTGTTTGTATAGACTATAGGAAATTGAATGCTTTGCCACCGAAAAAGACCACTTCCCTTTACCCTTTATTGATCAAATGTTAGAGAGGTTAGCTGGTCATTCTCATTATTGTTTCTTAGATGGATTTTCAGGTTATAACCAGATTGCTATCGCTCCGGAAGATCAGGACAAAACCACTTTCACTTGTCCTTTTGGCACATTTGCTTATAGGCGAATGCCTTTTGGACTTTGCAATGCGCCAGGTACCTTTCAGAGATGTATGGTGAGTCTTTTTTCTGATTACATAGAAAACATCATTGAGGTCTTCATGGATGATTTTAGTGTATTTGGGAATGGTTTTGAGAAATGCTTGAAACATCTAACTTTGGTTTTAAAAAGATGCATTGACACTAACCTTGTTTTAAATTGGGAAAAGTGTCATTTCATGGTAGAAGAAGGTATTGTGTTAGGTCATGTAATCTCTGCTAGGGGCATTGAAGTTGATAAAGCTAAGGTAGAACTTGTGCGTTCATTACCCCCGCCCACTAGTGTGCAGGATATTCGCTATTTCCTTGGTCATGCAGGTTTCTATCGGTGCTTCATCAAAGATTTCTCCAAGATATCAGCCTCCCTCTGCACACTTCTCCAAAAAGATGTGCCGTTTCATTTCAATGAGAAGTGTATGAAGGCTTTCCTTACACTTAATGAGTTGATGACTGAGGCACCTATCATTAGGCCACCAAATTGGGAGCTTTCATTCGAATTAATGTGTGATGCGAGTGACTTTGCGGTAGGGGTCATCTTAGGGCAAATGAGTTGATAGTTGATAGGGTTCCTTATGCTATTTACTATGCATCAAGGACCCTAAATGATGCTCAACTGAATTATTCCACAACTGAGAAAGAACTCCTTGCTGTTGTTTTTGCTTTGGAGAAATTTAGATCATATTTAATTGGCTCTAAAGTAATTGTTTTTTCTGATCATACATCTTTGAAGTACTTACTGGCAAAGAAGGAGGCAAAGCCAAGATTGCTCCGATGGATTCTGTTGCTCCAAGAGTTTGACTTGGAGATTAAAGATAAAAAAAGGAGCGAAAACTTGGTGGCAGACCATTTGAGTAGATTGGTGACTGAAGAGGAGGATATACCTATTCCAGAGAGCTTTCCGGATGAGCATTTAATAACTATCGCAACCACTATTCCGTGGTATGCTGATATTGCCAATTATTTGGCCACCAAGGATTTTTCGGTAGGCCTAAACAAGGCACAGTGAGATAATCTGAGGAGTGATTACAAGTACTATATTTGGGATGATCCTTACCTTTGGAAACATTGCGCAAATCAAGTGATTCGGAGATGTATCCCGGATTCAGAGACTCACTCCGTTCTCTCTTTCTGCCATACCTATGCCCGTGGAGGACATTTCGGCATGAAGAGGACAGCCACCAAAGTGCTTGACAGTGGATTTTATTGGCCTACCATCTTTAAGGATGCTTATAATTTCTGTAAGTCATGTGACCGCTGTCAAAGAACAGGTAATATTGGCCCACGAAATCAAATGCCTCAAACTCTAATAATCTTTGTGGAAATCTTTGATGTTTGGGGCATTGACTTCATGGGATCATTTCCTCCTTCTTTTGGTTTCTCTTATATTTTTTTAGCTGTGGATTATGTTTCAAAATGGGTGGAAGCTAAAGCCACTAAATCTGATGATTCTAAGACTGTTGTGGATTTTGTGAAGTCCTTTATTTTTTCCAGGTTTGGCACTCCCAGAGCCATCATTAGTGACCAAGGGACACATTTTTGCAACAGAATCTTTGAATCCCTGTTGAAGAAATATAGTGTGGTGCACCGGACCTCTACCCCTTACCATCCACAGACGAATGGCCAGACTGAGGTATCCAATCGGGAGATCAAGTCTATCCTTGAAAAAATTGTGAATCCCACGCGCAAGGATTGGAGTACTAGACTTGCTGATGCCTTGTGGGCTTATCAGACGGCATACAAGACTCCTATTGGCATGTCCCCTTTCCGATTGGTTTATGGGAAGCCCTGTCACTTGCCAGTGGAGCTGGAGCATCGATCTTACTGGGCTATCAAACAAGTTAACTTGAACTTGGAAGGTGCTGGCAAGCAGAGAAAACTCCAAATTCAGGAGTTGGAAGAATTGAGGAATGAGGCCTTTGAGAGTGCCCTCATTTACAAGGAAAAAACCAAAGCATTTCATGATCACATGATCTCTAGGAAAAGTTTCCACCAAGGCCAAAAAGTGTTACTATACCAATCCAGACTCAAATTATTTCTAGGTAAGTTGCGCTCTAAATGGATTGGCCCATTTGTAGTAACTACTGTTTTTCCTTCTGGTGCAGTGGAAATCATGAACGAGGCTTCTGGAAAGGCGTTTAAGGTCAATGGGCACCGTCTCAAGCCTTACCATGAACTTCTGGAGAATGCAGAAGTTGAGGACATGCCTCTTCTCTATCCATATTATGAAGAATCCTGAGGAGCATCATAATGTCTAGCTGAGGACAATAAACCAAGTGCTTATTGGGAGGCAACCCAAACAGATTTGCTTTCTTTTTTCCTTTCTCTTTTACGTTGTTTAGTTTCTTAGTTTAGCCTATTTTTAAATGTTTCTTGCTTGATCTCTGTCTCCTTGCTGATATTTGTGTTTGGACTTGCTCAGTTTTTAGCTTGATTACTTGAGTTCATGGTTTGTTGAGTGTATGCAGTCCTTAGGAAACGTTTAGAATGATTCTTGTGAGTCAGCAAAGTACACAGGGTGGGCCGTGTCATGTGACACGGCCCGTGTCCTCATGACAGCAACCCCATTTCTGCAGCAAACTACACGGGGTGGGCCGTGTCACATGACACGACCCGTGTTTTCATGATCATCAGAACCCCTGTTTTCCAGAGAGGAACACGGGGTGGGCCGTGTCACATGACACGGGCCGTGTTATCGTGCGCACCTACTCCCTAAGACAGAAGAGTACATGGGGTGGGCCGTGTCATATGACACGGCCCATGTACTTGTGGCAGCGCCCAATTAAACCCTCATTTAGGGATTTCTGCCCTAATTTTCTGCCCCAATTTCCCTTTCCTCTTCTTCTTCTCTGCGCAGCCATCACACATCACACTCTCACCCTCCATTCATCACCATTTTCCTCCCTTCTTCACTATTTTCACCAATCTTACCTCTCCCCATACGCATTTCTCATTGTTCCTCCCCTTCTACCATTTTCTCCTTGTTCTTCCTTCCATCCCCCACGCGCAGCTCCTCTCCATTCTCTCCATCAATTTTCTCATTTCACCCTCACCTCACCATCAAAATCTCTCTTTATTCTTCATTTCTTTTGTTCCTCCATTGATGGGTCCTAAAAAGCGTGTCAAGACAACTGCTGCGTCCTGTTCGCTCCATCCCCATCGTTCTGGCTCTAGGCGTGCTCGGTCTCCATCACCCCCGCGTGAGCCCTCACCCTCTCAGGTGCCAGTGAACCCTATTGATAGAAAGGTAGTGGTTCCCACTCGCTTTTTAGATGTAGATACCCTTAGGGCTATAGGGTTATATGATGAGGTGTTTGCTCATTGGGTAGAATTGGTTGGGTTGATTTTGCATTATTACGTGAAGCCTACTTTTGCTTTGCATTGACTAGGGAGTTTGTTTCTAGTTTTAATTGTAAGCTTTACCCTCTCAATCGATCAAACTAGATGGCCTGGTGAAATCACCTTTAGGTTGCTCGGTAATTCTCATTCTGTTAATATTCATATGTTTATAGCTATTTTTGGTTTTTCTGAGGGGAAAAATATGTTACCCCGTGATTTTAATGCTGATCATGTGTGGTCTGCCCTCACTGTGCCTGAGTCTGATAACTATGATCCTAAGATGTCTAAAGCTTCTCAGCTTAGGTCTCCTGCCCATCGCTATATTCAGAAATGGTTAGCTAATACTCTGTGTGGTAGGGGGGAAAGTCAAGGGACAATTAGCATTCTAGTTGTTTTTCTTGCACTGCATGATTGAGGGAGTGCCTGTTAATGGAGGGTATTGGCTCTGTAATCAGTTTCATCATGTCGGGACCATTTTAGCTGGCCGTATTGTGCTAGGAGGGTATGTGACTGCCATTGCTGATCACTTTGAGTATTTGGATTTGGTGGAGGAGGCACTAGTTCAGGGTCCCAATGCTATTGATGGGGCCATTTTGGTGTCTATGAAGCTCTGCACTCGTCTCAATGGTGCTTTCGTCTTGCTTGGCACTGATGGAGCTGTCTTGCCTAGGGCTGATCCGACCCCTGAGCCACATGAGGATATCGCTGTCTCCCCTCCCCCCGAGTTTGCTAATGATGCGGGCCCTTCCACTCGGTCGTAGCAGCTTCTTATGATGCTATCTTGGCCCGTATTGATTGCCTGGAGCTGGACCATGCTGCTCGCTTCCAGCGCTTAGAGGATCGCTTTCAGACTCTGGAGGAGGCACGCGATCAGAGAATGGATGTCATTGATGGCAAGCTTGACCTTCTGCTGCAGCGTTTTTCATATCCCCCTCCCCCATCTTGATGTATTTTCATTTTCTTTTGAGGCTGTGTCCTTCATTTTGCTGGCTTAATGAACATTGTTTTGGTTACTATTGATTTATCTTTTGTATTTGCTTGAATTTCTTGTTGCCAGACTCAGTTCTTTGCATATACTTTGTTTATTACTGTGGATTCCTTTTATCTGTTGTGTATGCTTCGACATTGAGGACACTGTCTATTTTCAGTGTGGGGGGAAGTTTGAAGTTTGGTTTTGACCTTAATTGCACATTCTGATCTTAATGGCATATCTGGTGCATGTCTTTCTAATTGGTTTTGCGAGTATATTGAGCAATGAGCAAGCGATTGATTTTTATTGACAAGTTTTTTTTAAGCCTTAAGGAATTGATTTTCTTGATTCTAAACTTGCACTGAGAGGTTTTGAAAATTGAAAGGGTTTTGAGAATATGATAAAATTGGACCTAGTGAGTTTTTGGGCCTTGATGTGAATGACTAATCTTAAGTCATTTCTGTTCTTTGTTGTGTGATTCCACTTATGATTATATGCTTTTCAGAATTTGATTTGACTCTCTTTTAAATTGCAAATGATCACTGCACATTTTTGAGATGATAAAGGCATTTCTTTCTTTCAGCCATTGGCCAAATAGCTAGCCTTGTATTTTGATCCATTGTTTCACCCATTTGAGCCTGAATTATATCCTTTCTTTTTATTATAGCTCAATACAAGCCTAATAGTGAAAAACCATTGCTACCCTACCTTAGAGAGTAGAAGAGCTTAATAATTATGTTGGGAATTGTGTTTGATTAAGTGTGGGGGTGATTACACTGTTTTGCCTTGGTTATTCAAAAAAAAAAAAAAAGGCTCTCAAAGGAGAAAAGGAAGAAATATGAAAAAAAAAAAGATTGATAAGTTGGTTGATAAATGGAGAAAGTCAAGTAAAAGATGAAGATGGATTGAAAAGTGTTGGGGTAATTGTGCAAAAGTGTTTGGTTTTTATTCCCCTTAGCTCTTCTATTTCCGATGGTCTAACTTTATTTATCCTTGATATATCTTACCTTGACCTTGACCTCATTACAACCTGATTAAAGACCTTTTGATCTTTGTGTGCATATGATTTAGGTGGTGGAGAAGTAGAGGCTTGTCAAGCCTATGGTAAGGCATGTTTTCATGAGTTGGTTGAGAGTAAATACAAGCCCAAAATACTTGAGTGAAATAGAGTACATCTGTGAGGATTTATCATGTTGACTTAACCCTGATATTGGATTGACCTTGCTTGCTGATTTGGATTGTTGAGAGAGGAAATTCTTGAATGCTTAGATTCCTTGAAAGAACTTATGTGTGTAAATCTTTGCTCACTGTTCAGTACTTTTGTTAGTTTTTGAGAGGCATGTGCTTAGTTTTATGATTTTGCCCAGGAGTGCAAAAGGTTAAGTGTGGAGGTATTTGATCTGTTAATAATTTCAGCTCTTGAATGTTCTTTGTTTGATCTAATTAGATTCCAAATGTGTTTAATTGTTGACGTTTAGCTAAGTTTCTGATTTAGAGTTGTCTTTGGATGTTTATTGTGAAACTTTGCTTAAATGTGGTTATAGGCACTCATAAACGTATTATGATTTTCAGGAGATCTATGAGTGATGGAGTCCATTGGTATTGAGCTATTGAGAAGAGAGTTAAGAGACTTAAGGGAATCAGTATCAACATCTAGAAGCAAAGGAAGAAGAGCATTCATGAAGAATCAAGGCTGGATTTGAAGAAAGTAATTAACACGGCCCGTGTGAAATGACACGGGGTAGGCCGTGTATCATTCTGACTTTGAAGACTGGAAGGTTCTGATCAACACGGTCCGTGTGAAATGACACGGGGTAGGCCGTGTACTCCTCTAACTTCATGAGGAAGGGTAATTTCAAGTCTTGACCGATAACACGGCCCGTGTCAAGTGACACGGGGTGGGCCGTGTTCCTTTCTGACCTTGGAATAGATGGAAATTTGTCTCCAGAATCAGACACGGGTTGGGCCGTGTCATATCGTCGCACCAGAAAGTTAATTTCGTGCTTTAATGTTAAATTAGGTTCCCAAACCTACAAATAGGGTTGCTTAGAGCCCTTTAAAGTATTCTGGACAGAGAGAGCCGTGAAGGAAATTGAGAGAAACACAAAGATCAAGAAGGGGAAGGATTCGATTGAGGATTGGAGACTCGGATTCGAGCGATCAAAGATCAATTACTCTCAAGCCTTGGAAACTAGTTTGATCTTTAGTTTTTCTTTTCTTCTTTTGTTCTGAACAATGTTTTCTTTTAATTATTCTTCTGTTTTTGAATTTGCCATGCGTGGCTAAACTTCTTGATTGGTTAAGGGAGGATGAAACTCTAGTTTTGATTATGTGAATCTTGCATATCTCTTTATATCAATACAATTATGTTTTTATTCATATGTTTCTATTCTTAAATCAATATAAAGGTTTTTATATCCTTGCCAAACTTCAAAAGTGGTAAAACTAGGATTGCTATCTGTGATTGCGATGGTATGACTAGTGAAACATATGATCTAAGTAATTTAATCCCGGTGTGTGATTAGACCTTAGTGTGATTGGTTTTCTAATTCTTAATGCAATCATTAGGTAGGTGTAAGAGCGGTTGCTTTATAAATAACTAATGGTTAGGGTTTGATTTGAGCGGTTGCTGAATTAAGCGAAACTTAAGGAAGACATGGGATTTATCTCACAATTGCATAAGAACATAATTGATCATGTTGGTATAAAGGGTATGTAAGTTGGCATAATCATATAAATCTAGTGGTGGATTCCATCTCTTAACTAATATCTTTAACTTGATAATTCAATTTGTGTTTACTGTTTTGATTTAAGTTTAATTTCTCTTTTTAGTTTTAATCAACAAAACCCCCCTTTTACTTTTACTGTTTATTTTTCATCAAAGTTTAATTTAGGAATTGGATTTATAGTGTTAATTGAATTGGTTCTCTGTGGATCGACCCTTTCTTACTACAACTGGTTGCAAGATTTTTATATTTTTGGTGGAACTTGACAACTATTTTTGATATTATATTTAATCACAATCCACACCACACCAATTGTTAATTAGGACAATAATAATACATTGAGACTAGTATGTATATAGACTGATGACTATATCTCACGGGTCATGGATATGAGATATCAAGTCTTCACATGGGTACATATTAGAGTAATGATGTACTGGACTGACCCACCATGAGAATGCTACATGGATCGTTACGTGAGTGTCATAAGCGATTCTCATAGTGACAATGGTGTTTGTGGTCCTTTGACCTGAAATCATTACGATTCCTACATGAGGAGTTGTGTGTTTTAATGCCATCAAACGTCATCTGTAACAAGGTGATTATAAAGTTGGTTATTGGACATACCGCGAATCATGCAGAGGGATGTGAGTGACCTAGATGGGATTTGTCACTCCTACATAACAGGAGCAATATTTTCGGGCCCCCTAATTGAGTAAGACTGTGAAATGCATGACCATGCTCAAATGAATCAATATGAGATATTGATCTCATTTATTGTTACAAAGTCTACTCGAGTATCATGAAACCAATGATTGGACTATACAAGGGTGACGCATTCTATGCCTTGTGTTCAATCTAGATATCTTGACAAAAGGACTAAACGACACGGAAACATTGGTCACGGAAAGGTTATGTCAAATCACTGATATTCTTATTACTTGGGTAGCAGCGATGTGTTGCTAGATACTGCTCACTGTTTGTAATATTAAAATGGGATTTTAATATTACTGCCAAAGTAATAAGAACCTGCAGGGTCACACACATAGAGCAGACTAAAATTGGAGCAATGGATCTAAGTTGGACTCGGATTCAAATATGGGCCAGACTCATAACAGATGGGTCTAGGGTTGCACAGCTTACCTTGTTGCTTCTCACACTCACTTAAGGCAGTCACTATTATAAATAATACTGCTAAAGGGGCTACTAAGGGATACAATTCTGAACCCTAGCCGCACCTACAGAAAAGTGAGTGAGAGAGTGACAGGTTTATTCTCTTCTCTTCGCAGCTAGCACTGTGTGAGAGACGTGAGGCTCCTCTTTGCAGACGTTGGACGTTTGTGAGTCTGTTCATGTGGATACCGCAGAGACATCGTTTCTATTACGGTGTTGGTGATTCACGCTTCAAGAGGTAAATCATTTAAAAATCGGATTATGGCTTTTTCGCATGGATCCTCGGTGGGAATCCCTGTTTTCTGCTGCGTGTTATATCTGCAATTCCCAACACATTCTTCATATTGAATATTTCTAGAACCCTTCCACATATTGCTTTTGTGATGACCATAGCTTTCTAGCTTTGCGGTCTCGCAAAATCTGCATGCCTAGAATTTGCTTTGCAGGGCCAAGATCTTTCATATCAAAGGATTTTGATAACTCATTTTTCAAATCACCAATCACCTTCGCATCTTGTCCCACTACTAGCATGTCATCTACATATAATAGTAGGATGATTAATTTGTTACCTAGAAACGCTCTAACATATACACAATGGTTTGCATCAGTCTTGGTATATCCATGACTTATGATGAAAAAGTCAAATTTCTTGTATCATTGTCTGGAGCTTGCTTCAATCCATAAAGACTTTTCTTTAATATGCAAATCATATGCTCTTTTCCAGTCTCCTCAAATCCTTCTGGTTGATCCATGTAGATCTTTTCCTCCAAATTACCATGGAGAAATACAGTCTTCACATCTAACTGCTCAAATTTCAAATCCAATCTAGCTGTCAATCCAAGTATGACTCGAATAGAACTTATTTTGACAACTAGAGAGAAAATCTCATCAAAATCTATTCCTCGCTTCTGTCCAAAACCTTTCGCGACCAAGTGAACTTTATATTTCACTAGCTGGTTTTCATATTTCTTAAGTTTGGATACCCATTTGTTCTTCAAGGCTTTCCTCCCTCCTGGAAGTTCCATAAACTCATAAGTGTCATTTTTCTGTAAGGAATCTATCTCTTCTTGTATTGCTTTCATCCACTGGATTTTATCCTCATGAGTTTGAACTTCCTTAAAACTTTCTAGCTCCCCCTCATTAGTCAGAAGGATGAACTCAGAACTAGGGTACTTGATCGATGGACGATGCTTTCTAATAGATCTCCTGAGCTATGGTTGACAACTGTCGAGATTACAAAATTTAAATCAATTTATAACCGATTTACCCAAACTACTTGTAGCATAAGGTAACACCGGGTTGAGCCCGTAGATCATTCTAATTATGAAGTCAAATTAAGAGGTTAATAAATAGTTGGAGAAAAGTTTTGCAAGATTAAACAACAAAGAGCAATTAAAATGAGTAAACAAGATTAGGAAAATAACCAATCCAAGAGAATTAACCAATCTTGATTTTAATCCATCTTTGATCTTTATAAATTCGTTCAACTATCAACCAAATCCTTGGTCTTAGATCACATCAAGACGCCTCTCAATGATCCATGGATCTTCTACTAGAAACGCTTCTAGAATTCAATTAATTAAGGTTAGACAAATTAAGCATCCATCCAAAACTCAAATTAACTTAAAAACCAAGATCCAACCAAGCTAAATATTTCATCAAACACTTTTGATGCATTATTTAACCTCTGAATTCATCTCTTGGCACATGATAATTATGCAATTAACATATGCAAATCCCAATCAAATTAAGTATTAAATCAGAATTTAAACAAGAGAAGAAGAGAAAGAGAAACTTGATTAATAGATGAATGTATAGCAATTGAAACAAGATCTCAAGATTAATCATCAAGAATGTCAATCTCTTGGATTGATTAAAGAAGTTTAGCTCTCTATAGCCATCACCATTGGAGAACCTTCAAGAACCATACAAAAAACAAAGAGATAGGAGGAGAGGAAGAGAAGAAGAGAATTCTCCAAAATCAAAAACTAAAACTACAATCACACTTCTACGTAGAAGCTCTCCATTCTCTCATCAAAATATGATTGCTTTCCTCTTCATCATCCACTAAGAGTCAAAAGTAGTTCACCCACTTTTGTTAATTATTCATCCATTATCAAAGTGTGTCTCCCACCTTCCAATGAATTATTTTCTCATTATGAAAGTGTGTCTCCCACCTTCCAATGAATTATTTTCTCATTATGAAAGTGTGTCTCCCACCTTCTAATGATTCTTCCACTTTTTTCACGTTTCTATCTTTTAGATTTCTATCATAATCTCTAATTCAAATCAAGTCCATCAAATAGCCTTTGAAGTAAGCTTTCCAAGGAGTGCTCACATGCTTAATTTGGGCTTGAAATGAGTGAGATATGCCCAAAATAGTGAAGGTGTGTCCAGAATTCATAACAGTACCGCTGGTCTAACTTCAAGGCTATATTTGAGTACTTAAACATTCGAATCTTCCAATTTGACATTTCAAAAAACTTGTAGATCTTTTTCTCATCTTTCCTAGCATATAAAGAACATCAAAATCAGAGATCTACAACTCAAGTTATGATGAAAATACTAAACCAATGTCAATATACATTAAAATCTGAAAATTTTTCTTTAAAGCCCAATTCAACCCAATGATCTAAATGAGTGCTAAGACCACTTAATTACAATCTGGACATCATTAATAAGGTAATTGTGTGGATAATTAATATGTTAAAAATTATAATTATCAAATACCCCCACACTTACTCTTTTGCACGTCCTCGGGCAAAACAGGAAAAATCAAAACTAGGGAACAAAGAAAAACAAAACAAATTCAAAAGGTAAAAACTCTAAAAGACTCAATTTCAAATGACATTCAAGAATGCAAAAGCTATAAGCAAGAAAAACAACTAAAGATTTAAGGGAACAAGCAAGGTATCATCAATTTGAAAAGAATGATTCAAGAATGATAGATTCTCACAAGATACACTCTCAATCCCTCAAATGTTTACGGGATAAGTATTTCACTCAATTCAATCCATAAAAATTACACTACCATAAACTTGCTTATTTTTTACTTCTCTACTACTCAAAACATATGCACACAAAACTTAAGAAGACTTTATTCAAGGTTGAAATGGGTCCAAGGTAAGGAAAGGAAATAATATGGATATGACAAGTTAAACACCCAAGAGAATAAAAGAGCATTGGGAAGGAACTCAAATGACAAGTAACAAACATGAATTTTTATCCCCTAACTCCAAATAATACACATTCTCTTTACATATTTTTTTCACTTTCCTTCTCTTATTTTTTTCTTTTTTTTTTTGAAAAATTCAACCTCTCTTGCATTTTTTTTCTTTTTATCCTTCTTTATTTTTTTAAATATATTTTTTTCTTCAAACACTTTGAATATTGTACACACACACTAATCAATATTGCACAATCCCCATACTTGAACTGTTAATTATTCACAAGCTAAAGAGCTCCTCCAATGAAAAATGAACTAATGCTTTCTCATTCCTTAAGGTAAGGTAAAACATGATTTTTCACATAAGGCATATACTGAGCTAAAACAAAGAATAGGCAAGTAGGCTCAAGGGGGTTAATCAAAGGGAAATAATACAAAGTTGACTATTTGGCTAAAGTAGCTAATAAAAGAAAGAAGGCCTCAATCATGTTTATGCATACAAGTGAAAATGTAGTCTCAAAAAGAATTAAAACAAGTTCTAGAGTAATCAATTCACATGAATGAAAATCACACAAGAAAGAGAAGAATGGATGTTAAAATCCACTAATATGCTCAAAAACTCACAAGGTATGCATCTATCAAACTCAATGCACTAATTCAATCCATGAACCTTTTACTTGATTTATTTCTACTCATCACTTTAACACAGCTTAAAATCCATTCAAAAACACATTTTTCTTTCAAAGCATTGTTTTTGTTTTCTTTTTCTTTTTCCTTTTTTTTTAATTTTTGTTTGCATCTTTGTTTTTTTTTTTTTTGCAATAAACAAACACAGAAAACAAAACCAAAATAATAACAGAAATAGTAACAGAAAAATAAACAACAGGGTTGAAATATCAAAATAGCAAAAATAGCAGCAACATTAAAATTGAAAATAGAAACAAAAATAGAATGCTAAAATTCCTCCCCCACACTTAAATTGTACATTGTCCGCAATGTAAAGCTCACAAGAAAAATAACATTCTATCAAAATCATCAATTAATGAAGGACAAGTAAAATAAAAGAGAGGAAAGGAAAGAAACATCCTTATCAAGTGGGGTAGACGACTTCTTGGAAGTGGACCTCCTCCAAAATGTCATCTTGAGCTCCCTCATAAAATGGTTTAAGGCGATGTCCATTGACTGTGAAAGCTTTGATAGTATTCTCACTTGTAACCTGCATAGCACCATAAGGAAAATTCTTAGTAACAACAAATGGACTAAGCTACCTAGATCTGAGCTTCCCGGGCATGAGCTTGAGGCGGGAGTTATAGAGGAGAACTTTTTGATCAATCTCAAATGTTTTTCTCATGATCATCTTATCATGGAAGGTTTTGGTCTTCTCTTTATAAAGTTTGGAACTCTCATAAGCCTCCAAGCGGATCTCCTCCAATTCCTGCAACTGTAGCTTTCGCTCCATGCCCGCTTGATTTAGGCCCAAGTTACACCTCTTTACTGCCCAAAATGCGCGATGCTCAATTTCTACCGGCAAGTAACATGCTTTGCCGAAAACAATCCGATAAGGAGACATCCCAATCGGAGTCTTATAGGTGGTCCTGTAAGTCCATAAAGCATCCTCAAGCCTTTTGCTCCAGTCCTTTCTATTAGGTTGAACTGTTTTCTAAAGTATTTGCTTGATCTCTCTGTTGGAAACCTTGGCTTGCCCATTAGTCTGGGGATGGTAAGGTGTAGAAACTCTGTGCAAGACTCCATACTTTTTCATCAAGGCTTCCATGCTCCGATTACAGAAATGTGAACCCTGATCACTAATGATGGCTTTCGGGACTCTAAACCTACAGAAAATATGTGATCTAACAAATCCACAACAACTTTAGAATCATCAGTCCGAGTGGTTTTTGCCTCCACCCATTTAGATACATAATCCACAGCAAGCAGAATGTAAACAAAAACCAAATGACACAGGAAAAGGACCCATAAAATCAATACCCCAAACATCAAATATCTCACAGAACAACAAAGGTTGTTGGGGCATCTCATTCCTACGAGAAATATTCCCTGTTCTCTGGCATTATTCACTGTTCTCTGGCATTATTCACAAGATTTACAAAACAAATATACATCATGAAATAGAGTGGGCCAATATAATCCAGAGTCCAAAACTTTCCTAGCTGTACGAGTAGGTCCAAAATGTCCACCACAAGCAAATGCATGACAAAAGCTAAGGACAGAATCAAACTCATGATCAGGAATGCATCTCCTAATGACTTGGTCACTACAAAATCTCCACAAATAAGGGTCATCCCACATATAATAGTTTGACTCACTTTTCAATTTATCAATCTGTGCCTTAGTGAAATGTGCAGGTAGTGCTCTAGCAACCAAGAAATTAACCAAATCTGTAAACTAAGGGATGTTACCTTGCATCTTGAAAAGTTATTCATCAGGGAAGGCATCATGGATAGGAGAAGAATCTGCCTCTCTCTCAATCCGACTCAAGTGATCTGCCATCAGGTTCTCTGCTCCACTTTTATCTCTGATATCAATATCAAACTCTTGTAAAAGTAACATCCACCTAATCAACCGAGGCTTTGCATCGAGCTTTTTCAGGAGAAACTTCAAAGCTGCATGATCTGAAAATACAACCACTCTAGAACCAAGCAAATATGATCAAAATTTATCTAAAGCAAAAACAATTGCTAAAAGTTCCTTTTCAGTTGTAGTGTAGTTGGCTTGTGTAGCATCTAAAGTCCTCAAAGCATAGGAAATGACGTGAGGTACCTTGCCGACTCTCTGTGCAAGGACAGCTCCCAATGCATAATTAGAGGCATCACACATGAGTTCAAATGGGAGTGTCCAATCTGGTGGCTGGATGATAGGTGTACTAGTCAATGCTTGCTTCAAGTGATTGAAGGCATCCTTGCATCTCTAGTCAAAGTGAAACTGTACATTCTTTTGCAGCAATTTGGACAGTGGAAGGGCAATTTTGCTAAAATCCTTTATGAACCGCCGATAGAAACCTGCACGGCCAAGGAAAGAACGAACCTCCCGCACGCATATGGGGTAAGATAGGCATGAAATGACATCTATTTTTGCAAGATCTACCTCAACACCCTTACTAGATACTACATGCCCTAAAACTATACCTTGTTCTACCATGAAATGACATTTCTCAAAATTCAGGACAATGTTAATTTCAACGCACCTATGCAAAACTCGAGCCAAACTATCCAAACATGCATCAAAGGAAAAGCCATAGACAGTAAAATCATCCATAAATACATCCATGCAACTCTCTAAAAATTCAGAGAAGATACTGGCCATACATCTTTGAAAGGTTCCTGGAGCGTTGCACAGACCGAAGGGCATTCTCCTATATGCAAATGTTCTAAACGGGCAGGTGAAAGTGGTCTTCTCTTAGTCTTCTAGGGCTATATGAATATGAAAATAACCCAAATATCCATCCAAGAAACAGTAATGCTACTTTCCAGCCAGTCTCTCCAACATCTGATCAATGAAAGGCAATGGAAAATGATCTTTCCTAGTGGCCTGATTAAGCCGCCTATAATCAATGCACACCTGCCAACTGTTCTGGATTCTTGTGGGTAGGAGCTCATTGTTTTGATTTGCAACTACTGTGACTCCAGATTTCTTTGGAACCACTTACATTGGGCTCACCCATTTACTGTTAGATATGAGATAAATAATGCCAGCTTGCAGCAGCTTGGTCACTTTCTTCTTCACCACATCCAGAATCAGGGAATTTAGTCTCCTTTGGGGCTGTCTCACTGGCTTGGTACCTTCCTCCAATAAAATCCTATGCATACATGTGGAGGGACTAATACCAGGAATGTCTGTAAGTGTCCATCCAATGGCCCACTTATGCTGCCTCAAAACCTACAATAATTTTTCTTCTTGTTCAAGTTGCAGATTCTTAGCCACAATCACTGGCAGCTTCTCACCATCTTCCAAAAATGCATATTTAAGGTGGTTTAGCAAAGTCTTTAGCTCTAAGGATGGGGGATGCACAATGGAAAGCAGCAAGCTATTTGAAACAAGCAACTCAGCAGCATTAAATTCGACATAATTTTGACTCACATTTTCATATGCTGCATCAGTCAAATAAGCACATGCATCATCACTCATAATCGCATAAATCTCAAGACATGCAAAGACATGGTTCAAGATCACACTAACACATATATCACAAGTGACAGAATCTAGAAAGTCAGTAATATCAGGGAATTCAGCACTCATATCAGCATAAGTATTATCAACCAGCATTTCAATCACATCAACATGAAAAACTGAATGCTCCTCAAAGGGATGTCTCATGGCATCAAAAATATTTAACTGTACCACATCTTCACCAAATTCCATAGAGAGGGTGCCAGCATGCACATCTATCTTGGTCTTGGCTGTCTTGAGGAATGGTCTTCCTAGAATCAATGGAGCATGATTTGTTGAAGACTCATCTTCCATGTCTAGAATGTAGAAGTCCGCTGGGAAAATTAGCTCATTCACCCACACTAACACATCTTCTAGCACTTCTGCAGGATGAGCAGTGGTTCTGTTTGCTAACTGAATCACTATGCCAGTGGGTTGTAAGGTGCCAATATTCAAAGACTTATACACTGACATCGGTATGACATTGATAAAAGCACCCAAATCTAGCATTGCATAGTCAAATCTGGAATTGCCTATAGTGCAAGGGATTGTGAAAGTTCCAGGATCTTTGCATTTCTTTGGCATGCTTGGCTGAATCATCACTGAAACATTTCTGTCTATACTAACCTTCTCAGTACCCTTAAGTCTTCTCTTGTGAGTACACAACTCCTTGAGAAATTTGGCATACTTGGGAATTTGCTTAATTACATCTAGGAGGGGAATATTGATTTTCACATTCCTGAATGTTTCCATGACTTCCTTTTCCATTTCTGCTTGTGCTATCTGCTTGGATTGTGTCACTCTATTTGGGAAGGGTAGTGGAATGTTCAGGTCAGAATTCTCTACACATTTCTTCTGGACTGATTTAGTTTCTGGTTGTTGCAATGGGAGCTCTAGTTGTGGCAAATTAGGACCATCAATTTCTCTATCACTTCTCAAGGTAATGACACTTACATTGCCTCTTGGGTTACTGACTGTTTCTGAAGGCAATTGGCTCGACCCTTGGCATTTCAGCTCACTCACAGTGGTGGCCAGCTGCCCAATCTGAGTTTGTAGGTTCTGAATGGTGGCATTGACATTTTGCTGGAACTGAACATTATTTGTGGCTATCTGTTTCATCTCATCTTCCATTGATGGCTCGGATGGAGTGGTTGCTGGACTTGGCAACATGAGGGGCTGTTGCATTGGTGGCTGTATAGTTTGTTGCTGCCTGAATGCAGGTGATTGGTATTTGGTACTAGGACCTACAACTTGGTATCTAAATTGTTGCTGCTGCTGGGGTTGTTGTTTCTGACTAGAATTCTCATATCTCAAGTTAGGATGGTCCCTCCAGCCAGGGTTATAAGTATTAGAAAATGGATCATATCTTGGCTACTAGGACTGCTGATATTGAGGTCTACTAAGAAAAATGCTAGCTGCTACAACTGACTGCTCTGGAAAAATAGAACCACCATCTTGAAGTGTGGGGTATGCATCAGTAGGATGAGATGAACAAGAGCAAATGCCACACACCTTTGCAAGCTCTTGTACAGAACCACATGTTGTCCCACTGCTAATTGCCTTACCAAAGAAGTCAATTCATCAAGTCTGTGTTCCATTCTTTGTTGGTCGACTTTAGACGATTGAACTTCATTGACTCCTCTGGTGGAGGTAAGAATTCTTATGCCAAATTGTTGAGCATTGGCTGCCATATTTACTATCAAATCTCTTGCTGTAGTAGGGGTTTTATCCATCAAGGCACCTCCAGATGCGGCATCCACCATACTTCTATCCATCGGCAGCAAGCCCTCACAGAAATATTGAATCAAGAGCTGATCACTAATTTGATGGTGGGGACAGCTTGAACACAACTTCTTGATTCTCTCCCAATATTCATGCAAGGTCTCACCAGTCATTTGCCTTATGCCACAAATATCTTTTCTAATGGCAGCTGCTCTGGATGCAGGGAAGAACCTCTCCAAGAGTAACTTCTTCATATCATCCCAGCTCATGACAGAACCTGGTGAAAGGTAGAACATCCAATCCTTGGCTACATCAGCAAGAGAGAAAGGGAATGCCCTCAACTTGATATGCTCCTCAGAGATTCCATGCGGCTTCATGGTTGAACAGACTACATGGAACTCCTTTAAGTGCTTGTGGGGATCCTCACCTGCAAGACCATGAAATTTGGGCAACAAGTATATCAATCTAGATTTTAACTCAAAGTCAGCATCAAGATTAGGATATTGAATGCACAAAGACTGGTAAGTTATATCAGGAGCAGCAAGTTCTTTAAGGGTCCTATTTTGCCTATTATCAGCCATGATTTTAGAATCACTTAAGATCTCAAGTGCACCCTCAGATTCAATGTCACAACTAAATTCAGAACTAATTCTTTCACTTAGCCTACAAGCTCTAATCAACCTATGCAATGTTCTATCAATCTTAGGATCAAATTCAAGCAAGATATCAGGATTAGACCTAGTCATGCACTAATCAAAACACTAAAAAAAATACAAAATCAATAAATAAGCAAAATACACTAGATAACACTAAAAATATACCAAAATAAATCTAATTGACCTATGCAATGATTTTTAAAAATTATGGGACTTGTACAGCATGAAACCTACACAAAAATGAAACTAAAAAATGTAATAAAAAATATTAAAAAATTGAAAAACTAGTCTAAACGATGGATTTTGGAAAAACCAGGGGTGACCTCATAGTTTATTGTGAGTCTTGTTTATTAGGTCATTTTCCTTCAACTGACCAAGTTTCAGCGCATTCTGGACACATTTTCTGTCAGTACAAAATTCTGCAAAGTGACCTGTAATCACCCGTTTTCTCCTAAAAATCACCAAAAAATAGCAACACAAAGGTTAGTGAGGGATTAGAAATTAAATATACTCTTAATAAAATTAAACAAAATCAGAATGATCCCCGGCAACGGCGCCAAAAATTTGACAACTGTCGAGATTACCAAATTTAAATCAATTTATAACCGATTTACCCAAACTACTTGTAGCATAAGATAATACCGGGTCTAGCCCGTAGATCATTCTAATTATGAAGTCAGATTAAGAGGTTAATAAACAGGGGGAGAAAAGTTTTGCAAGATTAAACAACAAAGAGCAATTAAAATGAGTAAACAAGATTAGGAAAATAATCAATCCAAGAGAATTAACCAATCTTGATTTTAATCCATCCTTGATCTTTATAAATCCGTTTAACTATCAACCAAATCCTTGGTCTTAGATCACATCAAGACGCCTCTCAATGATCCATGGATGTTCTACTAGAAATGCTTCTAGAATTCAATTAATTAAGGTTAGACAAATTAAGCATCCATCCAAAACCCAAATTAACTTAAAAATCAAGATCCAACCAAGCTAAATATTTCATCAAACACCTTTAATGCATTATTTAACCTCTGAATTCATCTCTTGGCACATGATAATTACGCAATTAACATATGCAAATTCTAATTAAATTAAGCATTAAATCAGAATTTAAACAAGAGAAGAAAAGAAAGAGAAACTTGATTAATAGATGAATGTATAGCAATTGAAACAAGATCTCAAGATTAATCATCAAGAATGTCAATCTCTTGATTAAAGAAGTTTAGCTCTCCATAGCCATCACCATTGGAGAACCTTCAAGAACCATACAAAAAACAAAGAGAGAGGAGGAGAGGAAGAGAAGAAGAGAATTCTCCAAAATCAAAAACTAAAACTACAATCACACTTCTACGTAGAAGCTATCCATTCTCTCATCAAAATACGATTGCTTTCCTCTTCATCATCCACTAAGAGTCAAAAGTGGTTCACCCACTTTTGTTAATTATTCATCCATTATCAAAGTGTGTCTCCCACCTTCCAATGAATTATTTTCTCATTATGAAAGTGTGTCTCCCACCTTCTAATGATTCTTCCACTTTTTTCACGTTTCCATCTTTTGGATTTTTGTCACAATTTCTAATTCAAATCAAGTCCATCAGATAGCCTTTGAAGTAAGCTTTCCAATGAGTGCTCACATGCTTAATTTGGGCTTGAAATGAGTGAGATATGCCCAAAATAGTGAAGGTGTATCCAGAATTCATAATAGTACCACTGGTCTAACTTCAAGGCTGTATTTGATAACTTAAACATTCGAATCTTCTAATTTGACTTTTCACAAAACTTGTAGATATTTTTCTCATCTTTCCTACCATATGACGAACATCAAAATCAGAGATCTACAACTCAAGTTATGGTCAAAATACTAAACCAATGTCAATATGCATTAAAATCTGAAAATTTTGCTTTAAAGCCCAATTCAACCCAATGATCTAAATGAGTGCTAAGACCATTTAATTACAATCTGGACATTATTAATAAGGTAATTGTGTGCATAATTAATATATTAAAAATCACAATTATCAGTGGTGTAGGGGGTTGCTCCCCTTACTCGATACCTTCTCCATCTTCAACATCATCTGTTGCTAGCTCATCATCAACCCCATGTTCTAGAAACTCTCCCCCTTCAGTGACATTTCCTTTAGGAGGAGATATTGGTGTAAAATCGACATTACCACCAGATTCATTGGTTTTCTCTGGTACAGCAGGATCTGACATAGTTTCTTACTCATGGAACACTACATCTCTGCTTCTAACAATCTTTTTCTTTTTCGGATCCCATAACCTATAACCAAATTCCTCATCTCCGTAGCCTATAAATATACAGAGAATGACTCTATCATTAAGTTTTTGTCTCTACTCTTTACTTACATGAGCAGAGGCTTTGCATCCAAACACCTTCAAATGAGAGTAGCTAATATCATGTCCAGACCATACTCTATCTAGAATGTCAAAGCCCAAAGGAATAGACGGAGATCTGTTAATTAGGTAGCAAGCGGTTTGAACAGCTTCAGCCCAGAATGGCTTAGGCTGTTTAGCCATTCTCAGTATACATCTGACTTTTTCTATAATGGTTCTGTTGATTCTTTCAGCCACACCATTATGTTGTAGGGTGCCAGTAACCATCTTTTCATGTCTGATGCTATGTTCAGAACAACAATTCATGGATTCATGGGAGGTGTACTCACCCCTATTATCACTATGAAGATACTTCAAAGGTTTCTTTGTTTTTTTCTCCACCATGACATAAAACCTTTTAAAGTATTGAAACACTTGGTCTTTTTTCTTTAGAAAGCACACCCACACTTTCCGTGAAGCATCATCAACAAACGTTGCAAAATATCTACTACCACCAAGAGTCTCCACCTCCATGGGACCACATACATTTGAGTAAACTATATCAAAAATATTCTCTTTTAGCTTTGAAGTTTTGCTAAAAGAAACTCTATGATGCTTACCAAATAAACAATGATCACAAGGACTTAACCTTGTACCTTTGGTGGAAGGAATAAGGGATTTCCTTGCCAAAATTTATAATCCTTTTTCACTTAAATGAGCCAGTCTTTTATGCGATAAATTTGGCAAAGCATCATCCTCAACTGTATTCAACTTTTCTCTGATATGCTTGACTTGAGTCTTGTATAGTGTATTATACAACATTCTTCTAGCAACAACCATGGAGCCTTTGAAAAGGTTCTATTTGCCATCACCAAAGTTATTGTGATATCCAGCTAGATCCAGAGCATGCACAAAGATCAGATTTAAGTGTAGATCAGGCATCTTTCAATGTTAGTCTACAACCAATATTGGTTTGAATGCAAACATCACCAACTCTCATAATGTCTGTATTGCTACTATTGCCCATCTTTACTTTGCCAAAGTCTCCTGCTTTGTACATAGTAAAGAATTCCTTGTTAGGAGTGACATAATACGATGTTACGAAGTCAATGACCCATTTTACATATGAATTTGTAACATGGCATTCTTATTCTCCAATAGAAAGTAATACCACTTCCCCATTAGTCACAAGGGTTGTGGAATTCTCATCATCAGTCATATTCAGATTCTTCTGGTTTGTCTTGTCTTTGTTCTTCCAAGCTTTACAATTCCTTTTGATATTTCCTTCTTCGCCACAGTGATAACACTTGAACTTTCTTCTTGATTGGGATTGAGATCTATCTTTGGATTTCTTGGACCGATCTTTACTTTTACTTCTCCCCCTGTTCTTTGTGACAATGGCTTGGGAATTATCTGTCCCCAAGTCTTTTCTTCTGATTTCTTCATTAAACATACTATTTTTGACTTGGCCCAAAGATAATTTTCCCTTCAGAGCAGAGTTGCTTGACACTACCAAAGTCTCCCAGCTATTTGACAAAGAACTCAAAAGTAGTAGTGCTTGTAATTCGTCTTCCAGCACTAGCTTCATGGTAATCAATTGATTTACCAAATCTTGGAAGTCACTCAAGTGTTCAGCAACTGATCTTCAATCTTTGTACTTCAGGTTCACCAACTTTCTGATTGCGAAAGCTTTATTCTGTGCAGCCTTCCTCTCATAAAGCTCTTGTAAATTCTTCCACAGAGTATGGGCATTGGTCTTTGTGGCCACATGGTGGACCACGCTAATATCCACCCATTGCCTGATTATTCCAATAGCCTTTCAGTGCATCTTTTTCCAATTATCAGGCGTCATGTTGTTTGGCTTTGTATCTCCCTTTTCCACAGGATCATACAAATCATTGTAGAAAAGTATATCCTCCATTTGTGGCTTCTAAATGGAGTAATTTGAGGCTGTCAATTTGATCATGGTGCCCATGTTCTCCTCCATTTAATTTAACAGCACGATCTAGAGCTCAACTAGGATCTTTGATACCACTTGTTGGGCTCAAGGATCGATTCACAGTGTAAACTAAATGAGATTGCGACGTGATAAGTGAGCACCAAAAAAGATCTAATAGAGCTAGATCAACAGACTCACATAGCGCAATGGTACTGAATGTGTGCAAAACATATAGAAAAATAACACTAAATTTTAATGTGGAAAACCCCCCAATACTGAGGGAAAAAATCACATGACAAGCTCCAAAAAATTCTACTATATTAAGGATAATTACAATATCATTTCCACACTCTCACATACAAGAGAAACAAAATATAATGTTTTTAGGTAAGATCCCTCTTCTCAAATACTACAATTTCATATGATTGCAGGACCAATAAGTAATAGAGATAATACCCAAATTTTCCCTGTGTATTTTCCTACACCTCACTCTTTACGATTTACTCACACTCTATTTTTCTCTCAATACCAGAGGCTCTCGTATTGCTTATGCTTAATTGTGTTTTCAGATGGAAACTCAAATCTCTATTTATAGAGATTTCAGCCGGCCTTGAATTAATGCAATTGTCCCTCCAACTTCCACCCTCCAACAAGCAGCGAAAGTGCTCTGCAATTGTTGATAAAAAAAAATTGCCTCTGCATGCATCAAATGCAAAGCATCTACCAAAATTGGCTGGACCCCACACTTTTCACAAGTGGGAGACCCACTCATAGGAGAGATTCTTTCCTCTTCTCGGAGGAAATTTTTTCTGCCTCCACAATAGATCACCATTCACCACCATCCATTTTCTAGAGTCCAACCAACTATGCAAGTTCCAACATCATTTTAATGGTGTTAGATTATTCTGGAAGAAGAAAAACTCTTCTTCTAGGAGGACACAAGAATTTTCCCACTCATGGTGGTCTCAATCACTCTATCCATGTAGCACATGGAGTTAGAAGTTAGAACCTTAGAATATGACATCCGTGTGGTTAAACATCGATGCTTGAAGTCGTTGAAGATGTCATCAAGAAACGGACATGACGCATGTTGATAAATAGGTTATGCATCATCTTGAAATAAAATGCCATTAAAGATATTGCATTCAACTTCCACTAACTCTCCCATCTTCAGCGATGTGTGAGTAGCCAGCTGCCTTAATGTGGTGCTCCTTGATGCATCTATGGTGTTGGGTAAATTTGATTTGGCTCTGCAAATAGAAGGTCTACATCCACAAAAACTTGGTGCAACGAGCTTTGTGTTCGTGTTTGCCTCGAGGTGAGGTTATGCTGGCCTACGACAATATTCCTTAACAACTTTCCTGCTGCTGTAGATGGAGACAACTTTACTCGTTGTTACCCACTAACACTTGGTCTTCCCTATCGTAATTGCCACTGAGTGATTAACATGATTGAATAACGACGGTTACATACTCTGCTTCAGGTACATTTATCTCAAATTAATGAACTCAACTGACTCTCTCTATTGGGAATTCAAGTGTGAGTTCCAAGTCTCACATCGTTTAGGAATGGACAAATTGAGGACTTTATAAGTGGTTGGATCCATGAACTTAATGTCTTTTTGGGTTAAGACGTAGTGTCCAATCCAATGTTGCTATTCCTCCTTAAGTCCATCGTTTCAAATCTCCTTGATATTTTGAACTCCCCTCTTTCTAAAAAATGGTATTAGAATTGCTGGTCCAATTTGAGCGAGTATCTTTATCACAATTGTTGGTGTTCTTATGGTTTGACGCCGCCTTTAGAGAAATACAGCTAACTTTGGGACATGACCATTGACCGTTACTTCTATGATTTTAAATTGTGGTCCGCAACTGTAATTGTAACTGTAATATTACAGTTTTAGTTGTCTTCGTAACCGCATCACGACTGCAATTGCACTCGCATCGGCCATATTTTCCTACAATTGTTTGTAATATTACGATTTTAGTGATTTCTGCAACTGCGACCGCAATTTAAAACCATGGTTACTGCACTCGAGGGTGAGTGTCCTTTATGTGTGATGTCCCTATGTCGCATTTGAGGAGGAAATTGTTGATAATTCACGTATAAGTTTTAAAGTTCACATTATTTAAGAATGGATAAAGTAAAAAGTTTATAAATAGTTGTTCCAAGGTCCACATTGTTTAGGAATGAACAAGTGAAATGATTATAAATGATTGGACCCCTAAACCTAATGGCTAATGCATTAAAGTTTTGAATTAAGATATAATATTGTTCCATTGTTGTTGTTTCTCTTTTTTAAGTCCATCGTTTCAAATCTTATCGATATTTTAGGTTCCCGTCTTTCTAAGACTCTCTTCGTCTCTTGCTCTTCTCATATAACCGCTTCCATCTACAAATATGAACGCTAACTTTTAGATTAACCATCACTCCGGATGACAATCTCCATCCTATTTCGGCGATGCCAGACACTGGCCATCGGTAACTCTCTCTATCTCTATCATTCTCTCTCATGATTTGTGATTCTTAATCTTTTTCAGATATCAAGTGCAAGTCTGTTGATATTCTCCAGGTGGTTCTTTCGACACTCCCTGTGCCTGCCCTCACTGTAGAAGACTGTTGGGTACCAGAGTTATGGAAATAGAAACACAACTAAAATAGAGTTGAGAAAAGAGAAACTGACACACAATATTTAACGTGAAAAATCCCCTTTAATGATGAGGGAAAAACCACGGGCAAGACTAGAAGATTTTCACTATGGAAGAAAGATTACAACTTCTCTTGTAATTACAAGGAATCTACATAGAAGAATGAGAGAATTTTTGGGATGTTTAAAACTAATGGAGGAGGTCCTTATTTATAGGAGAACCTCCTCCACAAATGCTAACAACCCACCAATGTGGGACTTCTATTACAACAATTCTCCCACTTGAAGATTTGATTGAGTCAATCATATCTTCACACCACTCTTTCTATCTTGCCATTCCATGTTGCTTACGTTTTTGATAGGCCATAGGAGGATCGACACCAAATAAACTTATCAGTGTTGATTGGCTTTGTCATAACATCTGCTAGGTTATCTTTGGTGTGAATCTTCTGCATATCCACACTCCCTTCTTCTACTACTTCTCGAACAAAGTGATATTGGATACCTATGTGCTTTGTCCTTGAATGAAAAGCTGGATTCTTTGCAATGTGCAAAGCACTCTGACTGTCACAATACACAGTAATTATTTGCTGCTTGTGCCCGAGTTCTTCCATTAACCTTTTAATCCAAATAGCTTCCTTGCAAGCTTGGGTAGCTGCCATATATTCAGCTTCTGTAGTAGACAGAGCTACAACGGTCTGTAACTTCGATAACCAGCTAACCGCTCCTCCTGCAAGTGTAAACACATAGCCTGTAGTAGATTTTCTTTTATCAAGATCACCTACAAAATCTGAATCAACATATCCCCTGACAGCAAACTCTGATCCTCCAAAACATAATGCAGCACCTGAGGTCCCTTTAATGTATCTTAAGATCCTCTTAACAGTATTCCAATGATCTTTACCAGGATCTGCCATAGAACAACTGACTGCTCCCACTACTTGTGCAATGTCTGGTCTTGTACATATCATGGCATACATAAGGCTTCCCACTGCTGATGCATACGGTACTCGAGACATTTCCATCCTCTCCGCTTCATTGCTAGGACTCATACTTGAGGATAATTTATAATTAATAGGAAGTGGGGTAGAAATTGGCTTACAATCTTGCATATTGAAGCGCCGCAAGATTTTCTTCAGGTAGTTCTTTTGAGAAAGTCAAATCTTCCTATCTTTTCTATCTCGGTAAATTTGCATCCCTAAAATCTTGTTTGCTGGTCCTAAGTCCTTCATATCAAACTCCCTAGCTAACTCTACCTTCAATTCTTGGACTTGATCTTTGTTGGAGCCTACCACCAACATGTCATCCACATACAACAGTAAAATGATGAAATCATTATTACCAAACCTCTTGTAGTACGTACAATGGTCTGAACTTCGTCTGTTGTATCCAAGGCTAATAATGAAGGAATCAAATCTCTTGTACCAACATCTGGGCGCCTGCTTTAAACCGTACAGAGATTTGGTCAACCTACAAACCAAGTTTTCTTTTCCATGTTCTTTAAAGCCTTCTGGTTGGAGCATATATATCTCTTCTTCTAGCTCTCCATGAAGAAAAGCTGTTTTCACATCTAATTGTTCAAGATGTAAATCAAATGCAGCACACATAGCCAAGACTACCCTGATAGTGGTAAGTCTGACAATGGAGGAGAATATACAAATGACAATTTTCTCGCATTTTGCAAGAAAGAGGGTATTCAAAGGCAGTTTACAGTTGCACATACACCTCAACAAAATGGTGTAGCAGAGCAGATAAATAGAACTCTCCTAGAAAGAATAAGAGCTATGTTGCGAACTGCAGGTCTAGCCAAGTCTTTTTGGGCAGAAGTAGTCAAAATTGCCTGTTACGTGATAAACCGGTCGCCATCAACTGCAATTGGTTTAAAGACACCAATGGAGATGTGGAATGGCAAGCCAGCAGATTATTCTTATCTTCATGTGTTCGGATGTCCTGCATATGTGTCTTGCATATGTGATGTACAATTTCCAAGAAAGAACGACCAGAGTTATAGAAATAGAAACACACAACTAAAATAGAGTTAAGAAAAGAGAAACTGACACACAATATTTAACGTAGAAAATCCCCTTTAATGATGAGGAAAAAACCACGGACAAGACTAGAAGATTTTCACTATGGAAGAAAGATTACAACTTTTCTTGTAATTACAAGGAAGCTACATAGAAGAATGAGAGAATTTTTGAGATGTTTAAAACTAATGGAGGAGGTCCTTATTTATAGGAGAACCTCCTCCACAAATGCTAACAACCCACCAATGTGGGACTTCTATTACAACAAAGACTTGCCTAATTCCTAAGTTTGAAGAGTAGCACCACCTTCACTCCCAATTCAGGTACATTTTTATTAAGATTCTAATGCTTCTAAACTCTTGCTCTGTGCAATAGAAACTCCAAGGAAAAAAGCATCTGTGTCTCCAAAGGCAACTTAACTATCATCACTGACATGTTTGGATTGTTGGGTTGCTTAATTCTCTTTTGGTCCATTTTTTATGATTCTATAAATTTTTAAATGAGTATCGATGGATAGCAAACAAAATTACAAACTCTTACTTTCTTTTCCTTTTGAATAAAATATAACTTTACCAAACAAAACACATGGGATTTAATTAGGAAAATTACTTGCAATTGATGAATAATTACCAACAAATATTTTTATAGCATTTCACATATGATTATTAACTTTATTTTAAAAAGTAATTGGGTGAATAAAATATCAAGCAATTTAGATATCAATATATTGTGAATAAAATATCTTTCATTTTATTAGGTGAAGGATTATTTGTTTTAATATGGACATTCGAAATTCTAGATGCCCTCCACTTATATGCCTTTCTAAACTTACTTGCATCATTAGCTAGTAGTTATTTGTCACTGGAATTATTCTATGGAAATCATGCTTAAGACAAAGACGGTAAGTATTGACTACTGATTATGGTGTAGTTGCTTAAATTTAGCATTATTTTTTATTTAATTACGGCTTTAGTAGATGGCATTGATGTGGCAAATTGAACTGTTTTTCAACTTTTTAATCTGCAGTAGCCGTTAAGAATGGCTTTAAGAGAGGTCAATTTCTAAGTCTGCTATAAATTTACTCAGTTGTACTCTACCTTATTTATTTTTACAGGGTGAAGTACACTGCATGTATTTATTCACATGATTCTACTACTAAAATGATAGTGTCTCTTATTCTCATTTTACTTCCTATATTTTGTAATTGTACTTTTCACCATATTCTATATAACTATAAAAAGTAGCCTGCATACACAAAAGATTGCATTAACACAGCAAACCAAAGTATTTCTTCCAAATCTATCAAAAGACAATTTTACATGAGCAAAGTGAATTTGTTTTGTATAAGGATGGAAGTGAATGCAGATACATATGGTTTTGTGGTTTATTGCTGACATAATTTGATATTTGGCTTGGTTTTAGAATTAGCCTTATCTGTACATTCAGCCTCCTATTGTAGAAAGTTTTTGTGTAGCTCCTAGCATTATTTATTCAAAATGAAAGCTCTGCATCTGTTTCAACTTCTATCAAAGAGTTTTGAAAGTCCTACATTTGTTATTCATCCCACGGTACTAAAATTACTAATAATTGTTGGTATCACCCAACATTTCCTGGAATGACCAGTGATCTTCCCAAGCACAACAAAACAAATCCCTTAATACAACTTGGAGCACATATATGCTAAGATAATTTTTGGCGAGTCATTGACAACTGTCGAGATTATCAAATTTAAATCAATTTATAACCGATTTACCAAAACTACTTGTAGCATAAGGTAACACCGGGTCGAGCCCGTAGATCACTCTAATTATGAAGTCAGATTAAGAGGTTAATAAATAGGGGGAAAAGTTTTGCAAGATTAAACAACAAAGAACAATTAAAATGAGTAAACAAGATTGAGAAAACAACCAATCCAAGAGAATTAACAAATCTTGATTTTAATCCATCCTTGATCTTTATAAATCCGTTCAACTATCAACCAAATCTTTGGTCTTAGATCACATCAAGATGCCTCTCAATGATCCATGGATCTTCTACTAGAAATACTTCTAAAATTTAATTAATTAAGGTTATACAAATTAAGCATCCATCCAAAACCCAAATTAACTTAAAAACCAAGATCCAACCAAGCTAAATATTTCATCAAACACCTTTGATGCATTATTTAGCCTCTGAATTCATCTCTTGGCACATGATAATTACGCAATTAACATATGCAAATCCCAATCAAATTAAGCATTAAATCAAAATTTAAACAATAGAAGAAGAGAAAGAGAAACTTGAATAATAGATGAACGTATAACAATTAAAATAAGATCTCAAGATTAATCATCAAGCTTGTCAATCTCTTGGATTGATTAAAGAAGTTTAGCTCTCCATAGCCATCACCATTGGATAACCTTCAAGAACCATACAAAAATGAAAATAACAAAGAGAGAGGAGGAGAGGAAGAGAAGAAAAGAATTCTCCAAAATGAAACACTAAAACTTTAATTATAACAACACTTCTACATAAAAGCTCTACATATTACAATGATCTGCAAAGCCTCCCTTTTATAGAGGGTTAAAGATACAAAATGTCAAAGGAGGCTGAGTCATGGTGGTTGGTGGAGTAGGTGGAGTAGGTGGAGTAGTGGAAAATGTTGAATGACTTTTGGTGAGTAGAAAATTCTGGAGATTCTTTGTCTCCGAAATCATGCAGCTCTGAAGTCATTGCATTCGTCATTTTTGAGCCAAGTGGTCTTCACGAAGATTGTAGGTCTAGATCTTAAATTTCAAATGGCTTTAGTTTGAGTGCAATATCATTTTTATAGCTCCAGATATGTTCAAATTACTGCACACTGCTCAGGCCCAGTCGCAGCTCCTCTATTCTGACTTCCAAGCCCAATATCACCTCCAAGAAGTCTGAATCGGGAAGAGTGTTCAACATGAAAGTTGTAGATTTGAGTCTTAACTATCAACCATCAAAATTTCAGCCTATTCTACAACTTTCACTACGAGCAATGTAATGAACAGTACACGAAGGTCATTCTGCCAGGAGCAACACTTTAGTTCTTGATTCAATGCCAATTTGAGCCATTCAAACGTGTGATTGAGTCTTTGATGTCTTCATGAAGATTGTAGAGCTCTCTATTATCTTTAAAATGACATAAGATTCACCTTAAACATCCACCTACAACCCAAGATATGACCCAAATACAAGATTAGTGTAAGATGTAAATCATGCTGAAAAATTCAATTAAATCCATTTTGAGTTCAAAACATACAAAACACAACCAAACTTAATTTATTAAGTGCATGGAGAGTGTAAATGACTAAAAATGAAGGCTTATTAATGCATCAAATATATGAACATCAAATTCCCCATACTTATCTTTTTGCACTCCTGGGCAAAACACACAAAAACAAAATGAAACAGACTCAAAAGTTAAACATTCTAAAAGACTCAATTTCTAATAATATTTAAGAATGAAGAGCAATTAATAATTCAAGTAATCAAAACATTTATGAGGTAACACATCTTCACATCTCAAATCAACAAGCAAGGATACTTTAATTGAAAAGTATGAGTAAAGAATGATAGATCCTCACAGAATTCACTCTCAATCTCTCAAGTGTTTAAAAGGTAGGTATTACACTCAATTCAACTCACGAAAATTGCACTACCATAAGCTTGCTTATCTTCTACTTCTCCACTACTCATAACACATGCACACACAAATCATGAGGACTTTATTCAAGGTTGTAATGGGGTCAAGGTAAAGGAGAAAGTAATATGGATATGACAAGTTAGACACCAAAGAGAATAAAAGAACATGAAAGCTGAGTTCTATTAACGATCATGAAAGTTCATCCCAACTTCATCTAATACAAATTCCCTTTACATATTATTTTTCCTTCCTTTATTGCCTTGTTGACCCTTTTTTTTTTACATATATATATATATATATATATATATATATATATATATATATATATATATATTTTTTTTTACAAAAGAACATCATATATACATTTTTCAACCATTCTGTATACACACTCTCACACTTGTTCATGAACTCATCCAATGACAAAGCTAATGTTCTCTTATTCCCTAAGATTAAGTAAGAACATGGTTTTTTTTTTCATTTAAGAAATATAATGAGTTCGAGACAAAGAATAATCAAATAAACTCAAAGGGTTAAGCAGGGGGAAATATGCAAGGTTGGCTATTTGGTCAAAGTAGTTAATTGAAAAAAAAAAAATTACCTCAATCATTTTTATGTATGCATGTGAAAACGTAGCTTTAAAAAGAATCAAAGCAAGTTCTAGAGCAACAATTTCATGAGTGAAATTCACACAAGAAAGAAGAGAATGGTGTAGATGTTCAATTCATTCATCAATAGGCTCAAGATCTCACAAGGTATAGTTCTATCATTCTCAGTCCACCAATTCAACATCCATAACCAAACATATGATTTTTAAGAAAGAAGACAATTAACTCAATCATGCAAATTTTCATGAATTTTAATTGCTACTTCCACACAAACTAGTTATCTACCCCAACTAAAATACGTCTCAAGAGTAAAATTTACTCCTTACTCTGCCATCCTTAACCGGATAGAAAATTACTGACAAACATATAAACACAATAAACATATTAATACATACACACATTTTTTTTACACAACTCTGCACACGACAAACATAAACACACTAAAATTTTTTTTTTGGTTACACAACTATCCTTCCCCCCAACCAGATCATAACATTGTCCTCAATGTTAAAAAAAATAGAAAGGAAAAAGATAGAGGATAGTACCTGTTACTACAATTACAGAAAAGAGAAACCTTACACAAATATAAACAGAAATAAAGTACGATGAATAAAACTAAAGATAAAGGAAAGTCATAGATGAAGTGTCAGGTCACACTGTTGTTTCTTGCTGCCTCCCTTGTTGTTGTCTCTCTTGCTGCTGTCTCCTGACCAATCTATCTGGGCTGTTACTGGATCAGGTTCATAAACAAAGACTTCTAATTTATCAATTAACTCATCAATAGTGGAAGCCGAGATAAGGAGTTGTCTTGCGAAGGTGTGACAAATTTACTTCCACAAATGATGGTCAACAAAAGATAACAAATTATCAAAGAAATTATTAACATTCAACAAACCTATGGGTTTATGGTGGATGTTCAGGTTAGCCAAAGAAACAACTTGAAAGACTTCTTCCAAAGTACCAAAACCACCAGGTAAGGCTATGAAGGCATCGAGTTATCAAGCATTGCCTTCATTCGTTCATGCATAGATGATACTTGAATTTCTGTCCAATTGTCTTTCCAACGAAGTTCCTTCAAGTTAAAGGTTCGGGAATGACACCTAAAACTTGACCACCTCTTAGAAATGCGATAAGGATATCTGACCCCCCATTAACCCAAGGCAACCTCCCCCATATACTACACGGATGTTCCTCGCAGTAAGTGTTCTACCAAGAGTGCTTGCTGCGTTGACAAACTCTAAACTCTTCCCATAATTTGTCCCACAAAATACACAGATACTGACAAGTCTACGGACAGAAGAAGAAGAAGCTCCCTCCATTTCTACACTCACACTCTTTTTGAATGATTAAGAGTTGCGGAAAGTGAAGAAAATGGAGTGTTTAAATAGGAAAGAGAATAGAAAAAGTAAAATAGCTCCTATATGAGTAGGTTGGCTGTTGTCAGAAAACTTTTGAAATTTTTTTTTGTTTTGTTTTGTTTTGTTTTTTTTTTATGTTTTGTTTTTTTTAAATAATAAATGCATAAGATAATATATACAGATTGTTGTGATTGTGGCTCACATCTTCCTCTGGTTTTACGTTCAGAAACGGCTTAAACGCCTTCTATGAGTCGGGGATAGGCTTCCCATCCAATTTTCTTATAAATTGGCAAACACGGTCTTTTTGAGTCAGATTCCAAAGACTATAACGCTCTTGCTCGTCCTTGAAGAGATTCCACAAACGAAGAAGTTCACACTGCACAATTCCACAAGAATGCGTCTCAAGAGTCAATAAGATATTATCTAATGACTCCTTACTCAGTCTATTCTTAATGAAGAATATTTTATCTTCTCTGTTTACAGAAACCATTCCCAAAGAACGACATCGCGTGTTGCAATTCCATCGTGCACACTTGTAACAAACGTGCATTCTTTTTGCTCTTCTCTTTTTTGAAAATGAACTTTTACCGAGATCAGGCATGTATCGGACAAATGAATCGGAAGATTCACCAGCTAAACGAACCTTTGCTTCGATTATCTAGTGTATATCTTCTGGGATGCCCTTGTACATTAACAGTCTCAATCTCTCACACCTAGCTTTGTAAATTTTAGTTAGAACATTTTTATGAACGAAGGAAATACTTTTTTAGATTTGAAAGAATGACATCCATTTTGAAAGAGAAGAAATCGGTTATTATGGGAAATCGAAAGACAAACCGACTCGAGAGTCACGAGTACCGTTATCCGCCGTTTAACTTAGGAACTGAAAGAAGCGCAAAAAGAAGAAAAAAAAAAAAATTTAAAATAAATTCTACTCATAACAAGGATTAGAAAGGGAGATGGATTCTACCTCAGTAGCTTGATGTTCCAGAAATGGTTTGAGTCTTTTTGCTTTATAATTTTTTTATTTTTTTATTTTTTTTATTATTTTTTTATGCATCATTTATTGATTCCGCAATTCATGCAAGTGCAATTTGCGTAACTTGGAAGCATCATTTTTCTTTCAGAAATGGACCCTAATTTTTGACAATGTTCATAACTTTTGTAAAAAGTATAACTGACCTTGAATAATATGGCCAATAAAATCCATACTGCAAGATTTTGCAGCTGTTTTCTTTGAAGAAAAATGACCTCCATATGCTTCTGAATGACAAAATTCAATGACACTACTTACCTCATTGTCGGGTACAAATCTCCAAAAGATTTGATCGGGACAATAATTGAACAAATATGGGTCAGCACAATAGAAAAATTTTTTTTTTACCTCAATCAAAAACTTTTTTTTTTGTGTCCATTGAGGCGGCATCTTACTTATCAAGTGGGGTAGATGACTTCTTGCAAGTGGACCTCCTCCAAAATATCCTCTTGAGCTCCCTCATAAAATGGTTTGAGGCGATGTCCATTGACTGTGAAAGCTTTGTAGTAGTCTCACTTGTAACACCAAAGACCATAAGGAAAAATCTTAGTAATAACAAATGGACCAAGCCACCTAGATCTGAGCTTTCCGGGCATGAGTTTGAGGCGGGAGTTATAAAGGAGAACTTTTTGACCAATCTTAAATGTTTTTCTCATGATCTTCTTATCATGGAAGGCTTTAGTCTTCTCTTTATAAAGTTTGGAACTCTCATAAGCCTCTAGGCGGATCTCCTCCAATTCCTGCAACTGTAGCTTCCGCTCTATGCCTGCTTGACTTAGGTCCAAGTTACATCTTTTTACTGCCCAAAATGCACGATGCTCAATTTCCACTGGCAAGTGGCATGCTTTGCCAAAAACAATCCGATAAGGAGACATCCCAATCGGAGTCTTATAGGCGGTCCTATAAGCCCATAAAGCATCCTCAAGCCTTTTGTTCCAGTCCTTTCTGTTAGGTTGAACTGTTTTCTGGAGTATCTGCTTGATCTCTCTATTGGAAACCTCGGCTTGCCCATTAGTCTGGGGAAGGTCTTTTGGGACTCCAAACCTGCAGAAAATATGTGATCTAACAAAATCCACAACAACCTTGGAATCATCAGTCCGAGTGGCTTTTGCCTCCACCCATTTAGATACATAATCCACAGCAAGCAGAATGTAAACAAAACCAAATGACACAGAAAAGGACCCATAAAATTAATACCCCAAACATCAAATATTTCACAGAACAACAAAGGTTGTTGGGGCATCTCATTCCTACGAGAAATATTCCCTGTTCTCTGGCATTGTTCACAAGATTTACAAAACAAATATGCATCACGAAATAGAGTGGGCCACTATAATCCAAAGTCCAAAACTTTCTTAGCTGTACGAGTAGGTCCAAAATGTCCCCCACAGGCAAGTGCATGACAAAAACTAAGAACAGAATCAAACTCATGATCAGGAATACATCTCCTAATGACTTGGTCACTACAAAATCTCCACAAATAAGGGTCATCCCACACATAATATTTTGACTCACTTTTCAATTTGTCAATCTGTGCCTTAGTGAAATGTGCAGGTAGTGCTCTAGCAACCAAGAAATTAACCAAATCTGTAAACCAAGGGATGTTACCTTGCATCTTGAAAAGTTGCTCATCAGGGAAGGCATCATGGATAGGAGAAGAATCTGCCTCTTTTTCAATCCGACTTAAGTGATCTGCCACCAGGTTCTCTACTCCACTCTTATCTCTGATATCAATATCAAACTCCTGTAAGAGCAACATCCATCTAATCAACCTAGGCTTTGCATCGGGCTTTTTCAGGAGAAATTGGCTTGTGCAGCATCTAAAGTCCTCGAAGCATAGGAAATGACATGAGGTACTTTGCCGATTCTCTGTGCAAGGACAGCTCCCAATGCATAATTAGAGGCATCACACATGAGTTCAAATGGAAGTGTCCAATCTGGTGGCTGGATGATAGGTGCACTGGTCAATGCTTGCTTTAAGTGATTGAAGGCATCCTTGCATCTCTGGTCAAAGTGAAACTCTACATCCTTTTGTAGCAAGTTGGACAGTGGAAAGGCAATTTTGCTAAAATCCTTTATGAACCGACGATAGAAACCTGCATGACCAAGAAAAGAACGAACCTCCCGCACGCATGTGGGGTAAGATAGACATGAAATAACATTTATTTTTACAGGATCTACCTCAATACCCTTGCTAGATACTACATGCCCTAAAATTATACCTTATTCTACCATGAAATGACATTTCTCAAAATTCAGGACAAGGTTAGTTTCAATGCACTTATGCAAAACCCGATCCAAACTATCCAAACATGCATCAAAGGAAGAGCCATAGACAGTAAAATCATCCATAAACACATCCATGCAACTCTCTAAAAATTCAGAGAAGATACTAACCATACACCTTTGAAAGGTTCCCGGAGCGTTACATAGACCAAAAGGCATTCTCCTATATGCAAATGTTCCAAATAGGCAGGTGAAAGTGGTCTTCTCTTGGTCTTCTAGGGCTATATGAATCGAAAATAGCCCGAATATCCATCCAAGAAACGATGAATGCGACTTGCTAGCCGGTCTCTCAATATCGATCAATGAAAGGCAATGGAAAATGATTTTCCTAGTAGCCTGTTAAGCGCCTATAATCAATGCACACCCGCCAACTGTTCTGGATTCTTGTGGGAAGGAGCTCATTGTTCTGATTTGCAATTACTGTGACTCTAGATTTCTTTGGAACCACTTCCACTGGGCTCACCCATTTACTGTCAGATATGGGATAAATAATGCCAGCTTGCGGCGACTTGCTCACTTCCTTCTTCACTACATCCGAGATCGGGGATTTAGTCTCCTTTGGGGCTGCCTCACGGCTTGGTATCTTCCTCCAATAAAATCCTATGCATACATGTGGAGGGACTAATACCAGGAATGTCGCAAGTGTCCATCCGATGGCCCGCTTATGCTTTGCCTCAAAACCCAGTAATTTTTCTTCTTGTTCGGGTTGTAGATTCTTAGCGACAATCACGGCGACTTCTCACCATCTTCCAAATATACATATTTAAGGTGGTGCGGCAAAGTCTTTAGCTCTAAGGATGAGGGATGCACAATAGAAGGCAAGAAGCTATTTGAAACAAGTAACTCAAGAAAGATTAAATTCGACATAATTTTGACTCATAGTTTCATATCTTTGCATCACCAAATAAGCACTGCATCATCACTCATAATCGCATAAATCTCAAGACATGCAAAGACATGGTTCAAGATCACACTAACACATATATCACAAGTGACGAGAATCCAGAAAGTCAGCAATATCAGGGAATTCAAGACTCATATCAGCATAAGTATCATCAACCAGCATTTCAATCACATCAACATGAAAAACTGAATGCTCCTCAAGAGGATGTCTCATGGCATAAAAATGTTAAAATGTACCACATCTTCACCAAATTCCATAGAAAGGATGCCTGCATGTACATCTATCTTGGTTTTGGCTGTCTTGATGAATGGTCTTCCTAGAATCAATGGAGCATGATTTGTTGAAGACTCATCTTTCATTTCCAGAATGTAGAAGTCTGCTGGGAAAATCAGCTCATTCACCCGCACTAACACATCTTCCAGCACTCCTGCAGGATGAGCAGTGGTCCTATTTGCCAACTGAATCATTATACCAGTGGGTTGTAAGGTGCCAATGTTCAAAGACTTATACACTGACATAGGCATGACATTGATAGAAGCACCCAAATCTAGCATTGCATGGCCAAATCTAGAATTGCCTATAGTGCAAGGGATTGTGAAAGTTCCAGGATCTTTGCATTTCTTTGGCATGCTTGGCTGAATCATCGCAGAAACATTTCTGCCCATACTGACCTTCTCAGTACCCTTAAGTCTTCTCTTATGAGTACACAACTCCTTGAGGAATTTGGCATACTTGGGAATTTGCTTGATTGCATCTAGGAGGGGAATATTGATTTCCACCTTCCTGAATGTCTCCATGACTTCCTTTTCCATTTCTGCTTGCGCTATCTGCTTGGATTGTGTCACTCTGTTTGGGAAGGGTAGTGGAATGTTCAAGTCTAAATTTTCTGCACATTTCTTCTGGGCTGGGGCATCTAGTTCATGCGAATTTTGTTGTGTCTGATCAATCTCTGGCTGCTGCAATGGGAGCTCTGGTTGTGGCAGACTAGGACCATCAATTTCTTTGCCACTTCTCAAGGTAATGGCACTTACATTGCCTCTTGGGTTACTGACTGTTTGTGAAGGCAATTGGCTTGATCCTTGGCATTTCAATTCACTCACGGTGGTGGCCAGCTGCCCAATCTGAGTTTGCAGGTTCTGAATGGTGGCATTGACATTTTGTTGGAACTGAACATTATTTGTAGCCATCTGTTTCATCAAATCTTCTAATAATGGCTCGAATGGAGTGGTTGTAGGACTTGGCAACATGAGGGGCTGCTGCACAGGTGGCTGCACAGTTTGTTGTTATCTGAATGCAGGTGGTTGGTATTTATTGCTAGGACCTACAGCTTGGTATCTAAATTGCTGCTGTTGGGGTTGTTGTTACTGACTAGAATTCCCATATCTCAAGTTAGGATGTTCCCTCCAGCCAGGGTTATAAGTATTAGAAAATGGATCATATCTTGGCTGCTGGGACTGCTGATATTGAGGTCTATTAGGAAAAATGCCAACTGCTGCAACTGACTGTTCTGGAAACGCGGAACCATCATCCTGAAGTGTGGGACATGCATCAGTAGGATGAGATGAACAAGAGCAAATGCCACACACCTTTGCAGGCTCTTGTACAGAACTTGGTACATGTTATCCTACTGCTAATTGCCTCACCAAAGAAGTCAATTCATCAAGTCTATGTTCCATTCTTTGTTAATCTACATGAGACGATTGAACTTCATTAACTCCTCTGGTTGAGGTAAGGACTCTTGTGCCAAATTGTTGAGCATTGGCTGCCATATTTGCTATCAAATCTCTTCTTTGCATAGGGGTTTTATCCACCAATACACCTCCAGATGCGGCATCCACCATACTTCTATCCATCGGCAGCAAGCCCTCATAGAAATATTGAATCAAGAGCTGATCACTAATTTGATGGTGGGGACAACTCGAACACAGCTTTTTGAATCTCTCCCAATACTCATGCAAGGTCTCACCAGTCATTTGCCTTATACCACAAATGTCTTTTCTAATGGCAAGCTTTCTGCGGATGCGAGGAAGAACCTCTCCAAGAATAATTTCTTCATATCATCCCAACTCGTGACGAACCTGGTGAAAGGTAGAACAGCCCAATCCTTGGCTACATCAAGAAGAGAGAAAGGGAATGCCCTCAACTTGATATGCTCCTCAGAGATTCCATGTGGCTTCATGGTTGAACAGACCACATGGAACTCTTTTAAGTGCTTATGGAGATCTTCACCTGTAAGACCATGAAACTTGGGCAATAAGTGTATCAATCCAGATTTTAACTCGAAGTCGGCATCAAGATTAGGATATTGAATGCACAAAGACCGGTAAGTTACATCGAGCAAAGAAGTTCTTTAAGGGTCCTATTTTGCTGTTATCACCATGATTTTAGAATCACTTAAGATCTCAAGTGCACTTTCGATTCAATGTCACAACTAAATTCAGACTCAATTCTTTCACTTAGCCTATGAGTTCTAATCAACCTATGCAATGTTCTATCAATCTCAGGATCAAATTCAAGCAAGATATCGAGGATTAGACCTAGTCATGCATTAATCAAAACACAAAAATAAAATAAAATAAAATAAGTAAACAAGTAAAATACACTAGACAACTCTAAAAATATACCAAAATAAATCTAATTGACTAATGAAATGATTTTTAAAAATTATAGGACTTGTACAGCATGAAAACTACACAAAAATGAAACTAAAAAATGCAATAAAAATATTAAAAAATTGAAAAACTGGTCTAAACAATGGATTTTGGAAAAACCAGGGGTGACCTCACAATTAATTGTGAGTCTTGTTTATTAGGCTATTTTCCTTCAACTGACCAAGTTTCAGCTCATTCTGGGCACATTTTCTGTTAATACGAAATTCTTGTAAAATGACTCGTAATCACCCGTTTTCGCCTGAAATCCAACAAAACACAACAAAATAAAGGTTAGTGAGAGATTAGTAGTTAAATAAACCCTTAATAAGATTGAACAAAATCAGAATGATCCCCGAAACTTGCGCCAAAAATTTGACAACTGTCGAGATTACCAAATTTAAATCAATTTATAACCGATTTACCAAAACTACTTGTAGCATAAGGTAACACCGGGTCGAGCCCGTAGATCACTCTAATTATGAAGTCAGATTAAGAGGTTAATAAATAGGGGGAAAAGTTTTGCAAGATTAAATAACAAAGAACAATTAAAATGAGTAAACAAGATTGAGAAAATAACCAATCCAAGAGAATTAACAAATCTTGATTTTAATCCATCCTTGATCTTTATAAATCTGTTCAACTATCAACCAAATCTTTGGTCTTAGATCACATCAAGACGCCTCTCAATGATCCATGGATCTTCTACTAGAAATGCTTCTAAAATTTAATTAATTAAGGTTAGACAAATTAAGCATCCATCCAAAACCCAAATTAACTTAAAAACCAAGATCCAACCAAGTTAAATATTTCATCAAACACCTTTGATGCATTATTTAGCCTCTGAATTCATCTCTTGGCACATGATAATTACGCAATTAACATATGCAAATCCCAATCAAATTAAGCATTAAATCAGAATTTAAACAAGAGAAGAAGAGAAAGAGAAACTTGATTAATAGATGAACGTATAACAATTAAAATAAGATCTCAAGATTAATCATCAAGCTTGTCAATCTCTTGGATTGATTAAAGAAGTTTAGCTCTCCATAGCCATCACCATTGGATAACCTTCAAGAACCATACAAAAATAAAAATAACAAAGAGAGAGGAAGAGAGGAAGAGAAGAAAAGAATTCTCCAAAATGAAACACTAAAACTTTAATTATAACAACACTTCTACATAAAAGCTCTACATATTACAATAATCTACAAAGCCTCCCTTTTATAGAGGGTTAAAGATACAAAATGTCAAAGGAGGCTGAGTCATGGTGGTTGGTGGAGTAGGTGGAGTAGTGGAAAATGTTGAATGACTTTTGGTGAGTAGAAAATTCTGGAGATTCTTTGTCTCCGAAATCATGCAGCTCTGAAGTCATTGCATTCGTAATTTTTGAGCCAAGTGGTCTTCACGAAGATTGTAGGTCTAGATCTTAGATTTCAAATGGCTTTGGTTTGAGTGCAATATCATTTTTATAGCTCCAGATATGTTCAAATTACTGCACACTGCTCAGGCCCAGTCGCAGCTCCTCTGTTCTGACTTCCAAGCCCAATATCACCTCCAAGAAGTCTGAATCGGGAAGAGTGTTCAACATGAAAGTTGTAGATTTGAGTCTTAACTATCAACCATCAAAATTTCAGCCTATTCTACAACTTTCACTACGAGCAGTGTAATGAACAGTACACGAAGGTCATTCTGCCAGGAGCAACACTTTAGTTCTTGATTCAATGCCAATTTGAGCCATCCAAACGTGTGATTGAGTCTTTGATGTCTTCATGAAGATTGTAGAGCTCTCTATTATCTTTAAAATGACATAAGATTCACCTTAAACATCCACCTACAACCCAAGATATGACCCAAATACAAGATTAGTGTAAGATGTAAATCATGCTAAAAAATTCAATTAAATCCATTTTGAGTTCAAAACATACAAAACACAACCAAACTTAATTTATTAAGTGCATGGAGAGTGTAAATGACTAAAAATGAAGGCTTATTAATTCATCAAATATATGAACATCAAATTCTCCCATACTTATCTTTTTGCACTCCTGGGCAAAACACACAAAAACAAAATGAAACAGACTCAAAAGTTAAACATTCTAAAAGACTCAATTTCTAATAATATTTAAGAATGAAGAGCAATTAATAATTCAAGTAATCAAAACATTTATGAGGTAACACATCTTCACATCTCAAATCAACAAGTAAGGATACTTTAATTGAAAAGCATGAGTAAAGAATGATAGATCCTCACAAAATTCACTCTCAATCTCTCAAGTGTTTAAAAGGTAGGTATTATACTCAATTCAACTCACGAAAATTACACTACCATAAGCTTGCTTATCTTCTACTTCTCCACTACTCATAACACATGCACACACAAATCATGAGGACTTTATTCAAGGTTGTAATGGGGTCAAGGTAAAGGAGAAAGTAATATGGATATGACAAGTTAGACACCAAAGAGAATAAAAGAACATGAAAGCTGAGTTCTATTAACGATCATGAAAGTTCATCCCAACTTCATCTAATACAAATTCCCTTTACATATTATTTTCCTTCCTTTATTGCCTTGTTGACCCTTTTTTTTTACATATATATATATATATATATATATATATATATATATATATATTTACAAAAAGAACATCATATATACATTTTTCAACCATTCTGTATACACACCTCCACACTTGTTCATGAACTCATCCAATGACAAAGCTAATGTTCTCTTATTCCCTAAGATTAAGTAAGAACATGGTTTTTTTTTTCATTTAAGAAACATAATGAGTTCGAGACAAAGAATAATCAAATAAGCTCAAAGGGGTTAAGCAAGGGAAAATATGCAAGGTTGGCTATTTGGTCAAAGTAGTTAATTGAAAAAAAAATTGTCTCAATCATTTTTATGTATGTATGTGAAAACGTAGCTTTAAAAAGAATCAAAGCAAGTTCTAGAGCAATAATTTCATGAGTGAAATTCACACAAGAAAGAAGAGAATGGTGTAGATGTTCAATTCATTCATCAATAGGCTCAAGATCTCACAAGGTATAGTTCTATCATTCTCAGTCCACCAATTCAACATCCATAACCAAATATATGATTTTTAAGAAAGAAGACAATTAACTCAATCATGCAAATTTTCATGAATTTTAATTGCTACTTCCACACAAATTAGTTATCTACCCCAACTAAAATGCGTCTCAAGAGTAAAATTTACTCCTTACTCTCGCCATCCTTAACCGAGCTAGAAAATTACTGACAAACATATAAACACAATAAACATATTAATACATACACACATTTTTTTTTTACACAACTCGCACACGACAAACATAAACACACTTACTAAAATTTTTTTTTTTTGGTCACACAACTATCCTTCCCCCAACTGATCATAACATTGTCCTCAATGTTAAAAAAAAATAGAAAGGAAAAAGATGATAGAGGATACTACACATTCTGTTACATCGCAATTACGGAAAAGAGAAACCTTATACAAATATAAACAAAAACAAAGTACGATGAATAAAACTAAAGATAAAGGAAAGTCATAGATGAAGTGTCGTCACATTGTTGTTTCTTCTTTGCCTCCCTTGTTGTTGTCTCTCTTGTCATTGCTTGTCTCGACCAATCTATCTAGGTCATTCTCGGATCGTGTTCATAAACAAAGACTTCTAATTTATCAATTAACTCATCAATAGTGGAAGCCGAGATAAGGAGTTGTCTTGCAGAAGGTGTGACAAATTTCTTCCACAAAGATGGTCAACAAAAGATAACAAATTATCAAAGAAATTATTAACATTCAACAAACCTATGGGTTTATGGTGGATGTTCAATTGGGCCCAAGAAACAACTTGAAAGACTTCTTCCAAAGTACCAAAACCACCGGTAAGGCTATGAAGGCATCGAGTTGTCAAGCATTGCCTTCATTCGTTCATGCATAGATGATACTTGAATTTCTGTCCAATTGTCTTTCCAACGAAGTTCCTTCGAGTTAAAGGTTCAGGAATGACACCTAAAACTTGACCACCTCTTAGAAATGCGAGATAGTGATACAAAATTTCCCATTAACCCAAGGCAACCTCCCCCATATACTACACAGATGTTCCTCACAGTAAGTGTTCTACCAAGAGTGCTTGCTGCGTTGACAAACTCTAAACTCTTCCCATAATTTGTCCCACAAAATACACAGATACTAACAAGTCTACGGACAGAAGAAGAAGAAGCTCCCTCCATTTCTACACTCACACTCTTTTTGAATGATTAAGAGTTGCAGGAAAGTGAAGAAAATAGAGTGTTTAAATAGGGAAGAGAATAGAAAAAGTAAAATAGCTCCTATATGAGTAGGTTGGCTGTTGTCAGAAAACTTTTGAATATTTTTTTGTTTTGTTTTGTTTTGTTTTTTTTTTTATGTTTTGTTTTTTTAAAATAATAAATGCATAAGATAATATATACAGATTGTTGTGATTGTGGCTCACATCTTCCTCTGATTTTACGTCCAGAAATGGCTTAAACGCCTTCTATGAGTCGGGGATAGGCTTCCCATCCAATTTTCTTATAAATTGGCAAACACGGTCTTTTTGAGTCAGATTCCGAAGACTATAACGCTCTTGCTCGTCCTTGAAGAAATTCCACAAATGAAGAAGTTCACACTGCACAATTCCACAAGAATGCGTCTCAAGAGTCAATAAGATATTATCTAATGACTCCTTACTCAGTCAATTCTTAATGAAGAATATTTTATCTTCTCTGTTTACAGAAACCATTCCCAAAGAACGACATCGCGTGTTGCAATTCCATCGTGCACACTTGTAACAAATGTGCATTCTTTTTGCTCTTCTCTTTTTTGAAAATGAACTTTTACCGAGACCAGGCATGTATCAGACAAATGAATCGGAAGATTCACCAGCTAAACGAACCTTTGCTTCGATTATCCAACGTATATCTTCTGGGATGCCCTTGTACATTAACAGTCTCAATCTCTCACACCTAGCTTTGTAAATTTTAGTTAGAACATTTTTATGAACAAGAAGGAAATACTTTTTTAGATTTGAAAGAATGACATCCATTTTGAAAGAGAAGAAATCGATTATTATGGGAAATCGAAAGACAAACCGACTCAAGAGTCACGAGTACCGTTATCCGCCGTTTAACCTAGAACTGAAAGAATTGCAAAAAAGAAAAAAAAAAAATTAAAATAAATTCTACTCATAACAAGGATTAGAAAGGGAGATGGATTCTACCTCAGCAGCTTGATGTTCCAGAAATGGTTTGAGTCTTTTTGCTTTATAATTTTTTTATTTTTTTTATATTTTTATTATTATTTTTTTATGCATCATTTATTGATTTCGCAATTCATGCAAGTGCAATTTGCGTAACTTGGAAGCATCATTTTTTTTTCAGAAATGGACCCCAATTTTTGACAATGTTCGCAACTTTTGTAAAAAGTATAACGCGCCCTTGAATAATATGGCCAATAAAATCCATACTGCAAGATTTTGCAGCTGTTTTCTTTGAAGAAAAATGACCTCCATATGCTTCGAATGACAAAATTCAATGACACTACTTACCTCATTGTCGGGTACAAATCTCCAAAAGATTTGATCGGACAATAATTGAACAAATATGGGTCAAGACAATAGAAATTTTTTTACCTCAATCAAAAACTTTTTTTTTGTATCCATTGAGGCGGCATCTTACTTATCAAGTGGGGTAGACGACTTCTTGCAAGTGGACCTCCTCCAAAATATCCTCTTGAGCTCCCTCATAAAATGGTTTGAGGCGATGTCCATTGACTGTGAAAGCTTTTGTAGTAGTCTCACTTGTAACCATGACAAGACCATAAGGAAAAATCTTAATAACAACAAATGGACCAAGCCACCTAGATCTGAGCTTTCCTGGGCATGAGTTTGAGGCGGGAGTTATAAAGGAGAACTTTTTGACCAATCTTAAATGTTTTTCTCATGATCTTCTTATCATGGAAGGCTTTAGTCTTCTCTTTATAAAGTTTGGAACTCTCATAAGCCTCCAGCGATCTCCTCCAATTCCTCGCAACTCGTAGCTTCCGCTCATGCCCGCTTGACTTAGGTCCAAGTTACATCTTTTTACTTGCCCAAAATGCACGATGCTCAATTTCCACTGGCAAGTGGCATGCTTTGCCAAAAACAATCCGATAAGGAGACATCCCAATCGGAGTCTTATAGGCGGTCCTATAAGCCCATAAAGCATCCTCAAGCCTTTTGTTCCAGTCCTTTCTGTTAGGTTGAATTGTTTTCTGGAGTATCTGCTTGATCTCTCTATTAAAAACCTCGGCTTGCCCATTAGTCTGGGGATGGTAAGGTGTAGAAACTCTATGCAAAACTCTATACTTTTTCATTAAGGCTTCCATGCTTCGATTACAGAAATACGAACCCTGATTACTAATGATGGCTTTTGGGACTCCAAACCTGCAGAAAATATGTGATCTAACAAAATCCACAACAACCTTGGAATCATCAGTCCGAGTGACTTTTGCCTCCACCCATTTAGATACATAATCCATAGCAAGCAGAATGTAAACAAAACTAAATGACACAGGAAAAGGACCCATAAAATCAATACCCCAAACATCAAATATTTCACAGAACAACAAAGGTTGTTGGGGCATCTCATTCCTACGAGAAATATTCCCTGTTCTCTGGCATTGTTCACAAGATTTACAAAACAAATATACATCACGAAATAGAGTGGGCCAATATAATCCAGAGTCCAAAACTTTCTTAACTGTACGAGTAGGTCCAAAATGTCCCCCACAGGCAAGTGCATGACAAAAACTAAGAACAGAATCAAACTTATGATCAGGAATACATCTCCTAATGACTTGGTCACTACAAAATCTCCACAAATAAGGGTCATCCCACACATAATATTTTGACTCACTTTTCAATTTGTCAATCATGCCTTAGTGAAATGTGCGGTAGTGCTCTAGCAACCAAGAAATTAACCAAATCTGCAAACCAAGGGATGTTACCTTGCATCTTGAAAAGTTGCTCATCAGGGAAGACATCATGGATAGGAGAAGAATCTGCCTCTTTTTCAATCCGACTCAAGTGATCTGCCACCAGGTTCTCTGCTCCACTCTTATCTCTGATATCAATATCAAACTCCTGTAAGAGCAACATCCATCTAATCAACCTAGGCTTTGCATCGGGCTTTTTCAGGAGAAACTTCAAAGCTGCATGATCTGAAAATACAACCACTCTAGAACCAAGCAAATATGATCAAAATTTATCTAAAGCAAAAATAATTGCTAAAAGTTCCTTTTCGGTAGTAGTGTAGTTGGCTTGTGCAGCATCTAAAGTCCTCGAAGCATAGGAAATGACATGAGGTACTTTGCCGATTCTCTGTGCAAGGACAGCTCCCAATGCATAATTAGAGGCATCACATATGAGTTCAAATGGAAGTGTCCAATCTGGTGGCTGGATGATAGGTGCACTGGTCAATGCTTGCTTTAAGTGATTGAAGGCATCCTTGCATCTATGGTCAAAGTAAAACTCTACATCCTTTTGTAGCAAGTTAGACAGTGGAAGGGCAATTTTGCTAAAATCATTTATGAACCGACGATAGAAACCTGCATGACCAAGAAAAGAACGAACCTCCCGCACGCATGTGGGGTAAGATAGACATGAAATGACATCTATTTTTGCAGGATCTACCTCAATACCCTTGCTAGATACTACATGCCCTAAAACTATACATTGTTCTACCATGAAATGACATTTCTCAAAATTCAGGACAAGGTTAGTTTCAATACACTTATGCAAAACCCGATCCAAACTATCCAAACATGCATCAAAGGAAGAGCCATAGACAGTAAAATCATCCATAAACACATCCATGCAACTCTCTAAAAATTCAGAGAAGATACTAACCATACACCTTTGAAAGGTTCCCGGAGCGTTGCACAGACCAAAGGGCATTCTCCTGTATGCAAATGTTCCAAATGGGCAGGTGAAAGTGGTCTTCTCTTGGTCTTCTGGGGCTATATGAATCTGAAAATAGCCTGAATATCCATCCAAGAAACAGTAATGCGACTTGCCAGCCAGTCTCTCCAACATCTGATCAATGAAAGGCAATGGAAAATGATCTTTCCTAGTAGCCTGGTTAAGCCGCCTATAATCAATGCACACCCGCCAACTGTTCTGGATTCTTGTGGGAAGGAGCTCATTGTTCTGATTTGCAATTACTGTGACTCCAGATTTCTTTGGAACCACTTGCACTGGGCTCACCCATTTACTGTCAGATATGGGATAAATAATGCCAGCTTGCAGCAGCTTGGTCACTTCCTTCTTCACCACATCCAGAATCAGGGGATTTAGTCTCCTTTGGGGCTGCCTCACTGGCTTGGTACCTTCCTCCAATAAAATCCTATGCATACATGTGGAGGGACTAATACCAGAATGTCTGCAAGTGTCCATCCGATGGCCCGCTTATGCTTTGCCTCAAAACCTGCAGCAATTTTTCTTCTTGTTCAGTTGTAGATTCTTAGCGACAATCACTGGCAGCTTCTCACCATCTTCCAAATATGCATATTTAAGGTGGTCTGCAAAGTCTTTAGCTCTAAGGATGAGGATGCACAATAGAAGGCAGCAAGCTATTTGAAACAAGCAACTCAGCAGCATTAAATTCGACATAATTTTGACTCATAGTTTCATATGCTGCATCAGTCAAATAAGCACCTGCATCATCACTCATAACTGCATAAATCTCAGCACATGCAGCACATGGTTCAGTATCATAGCTAACACATATATCACAAGTGACAGAATCCAGAAAGTCAGCAATATCAGGGAATTCAGCACTCATATCAAAGATAAGTATCATCAACCAAAGATTTCAATCACATCAACATGAAAAACTGAATGCTCCTCAAGAGGATGTCTCATGGCATCAAAAATGTTAAAATGTACCACATCTTCACCAAATTCCATAGAAAGGGTGCCAGCATGCACATCTATCTTGGTTTTGGCTGTCTTGATGAATGGTCTTCCTAGAATCAATGGAGCATGATTTGTTGAAGACTCATCTTCCATTTCCAGAATGTAGAAGTCCGCTAGGAAAATCAGCTCATTCACCCGCACTAACACATCTTCCAGCACTCTTGCAGGATGAGCAGTGGTCCTGTTTGCCAACTGAATCACTATACCAGTGGATTGTAAGGTGTCAATGTTCAAAGACTTATACACTGACATAGGCATGACATTGATAGAAGCACCCAAATCTAGCATTGCATGGCCAAATCTAGAATTGCCTATAGTGCAAGGGATTGTGAAAGTTCCAGGATCTTTGCATTTCTTTGGCATGCTTGACTGAATCATCGTAGAAACATTTCTGTCCATACTGACCTTCTCAGTACCCTTAAGTCTTCTCTTATGAGTACACAACTCCTTGAGGAATTTGGCATACTTGGGAATTTGCTTGATTGCATCTAGGAGGGGAATATTGATTTCCACCTTCCTGAATGTCTCCATGACTTCCTTTTCTATTTCTGCTTGCGCTATCTGCTTGGATTGTGTCACTCTGTTTGGGAAGGGTAGTGGAATGTTCAAGTCTAAATTTTCTGCACATTTCTTCTGGGCTGGGGCATCTAGTTCATGCGAATTTTGTTGTGTCTGATCAATCTCTGCCGCTGCAATGGGAGCTCGGTTGTGGCATACTAGGACCATCAATTTCTTTGCCACTTCTCAAGGTAATGGCACTTACATTGCCTCTTGGGTTACTGACTGTTTGTGAAGGCAATTGGCTTGATCCTTGGCTTTTCAATTCACTCACGGTGGTGGCCAGCTGCCCAATCTGAGTTTGCGGTGTTCGAATGGTGGCATTGACATTTTGTTGAACTGAACATTATTTGTAGCCATCTGTTTCATCAAATCTTCCAATGATGGCTCGGATGGAGTGGTTGTAGGACTTGGCAACATGAGCGGGCCGCTTTGCACATGTGGTCGCACGCTTGTTGTTGTCCGAATGCGGTGGTTGGTATTTATTGCTAGGACCTACACTTGGTATCTAAATTGTTCTTGTTGGGGTTGTTCTTCTTGACTAGAATTCCCATATCTCAAGTTAGGATGGTCCCTCCACCCGGGGTTATAAGTATTAGAAAATGGATCATATCTTGGTCTTGGGACTGCGATATTGAGGTCTACTAGGAAAAATGCCACCGCCGCAATGGACTGTTTCGAAACGCGGAACCACCATCCTGAAGTGTGGGACATGCATCGAGGATGAGATGAACAAGAGCAAATGCCACACACCCCTTGCAGTGCTCTTGTACGTAACCCGGTACATGTTGTCCTATCGCTAATTGCCTCACCAAAGAAGTCAATTCATCAAGTCTATGTTCCATTCTCTCGTTGATCTACATGAGACGATTGAACTTCATTAACTCCTCCGGTTGAGGTAAGGACTCTTGTGCCAAATTGTTGAGCATTGGTCGCCATATTTGCTATCAAATCTCTTGTCAGAGGGGTTTTATCCACCAATGCACCTCCAGATGCGGCATCCACCATACTTCTATCCATCGGCAAAGAAGCCCTCATAGAAATATTGAATCAAGAGCGATCACTAATTTGATGGTGGGGACAACTCGAACACACTTTTTGAATCTCTCCCAATACTCATGCAAGGTCTCACTAGTCATTTGCCTTATACCACAAATGTCTTTTCTAATGGCAAAGCCTGGATGCAGGGAAGAACCTCTCCAAGAATAATTTCTTCATATCATCCCAACTCGTGACGTAACCTGGTGAAAGGTAGAACACGACCAATCCTTGGCTACATCAAAGAAGAGAGAAAGGGAATGCCCTCAACTTGATATGCTCCTCGAGAGATTCCATGTGGCTTCATGGTTGAACAGACCACATGGAACTCTTTTAAGTGCTTATGGGGATCTTCACCAGTAAGACCATGAAACTTGGGCAACAAGTGTATCAATCCAGATTTTAACTCGAAGTCGATCAAGATTAGGATATTGAATGCACAAAGACCGTAAGTTACATCGAGCAGCAAGTTCTTTAAGGGTCCTATTTTGCTTGTTATCAACCATGATTTTAGAATCACTTAAGATCTCAAGTGCACTTTCAGATTCAATGTCACAACTAAATTCGACTCAATTCTTTCACTTAGCCTATGAGTTCTAATCAACCTATGCAATGTTCTATTAATCTCAGGATCAAATTCAAACAAGATATCAGGATTAGACCTAGTCATGCATTAATTAAAACACAAATAAAATAAAATAAAATAAGTAAACAAGTAAAATACACTAGACAACTCTAAAAATATACCAAAATAAATCTAATTGACTAATGAAATGATTTTTAAAAATTATAGGACTTGTACAGCATGAAAACTACACAAAAATGAAACTAAAAAATGCAATAAAAATATTAAAAAATTGAAAAACTGGTCTAAAAGATGGATTTTGGAAAAACCAGGGGTGACCTCACAATTAATTGTGAGTCTTGTTTATTAGGCTATTTTCCTTCAACTGACCAAGTTTCAGCTCATTCTGGGCACATTTTCTGTTAATACGAAATTCTTGTAAAATGACCCGTAAGCACCTGTTTTCGCCTGAAATCCACCAAAACACAGCAAAATAAAGGTTAGTAAGAGATTATTAGTTAAATAAACCCTTAATAAGATTGAACAAAATCAGAATGATCCCCGGCAACGGCGCCAAAAATTTGACAACTGTCGAGATTACCAAATTTAAATCAATTTATAACCGATTTACCAAAACTACTTGTAGCATAAGGTAACACCGGGTCGAGCCCGTAGATCACTCTAATTATGAAGTCAGATTAAGAGGTTAATAAATAGGGGGAAAAGTTTTGCAAGATTAAACAACAAAGAACAATTAAAATGAGTAAACAAGATTGAGAAAACAATCAATCCAAGAGAATTAACAAATCTTGATTTTAATCCATCCTTGATCTTTATAAATCCGTTCAACTATCAACCAAATCTTTGGTCTTAGATCACATCAAGACGCCTCTCAATGATTCATGGATCTTCTACTAGAAATGCTTCTAAAATTTAATTAATTAAGGTTAGACAAATTAAGCATTCATCCAAAACCCAAATTAACTTAAAAACCAAGATCCAACCAAGCTAAATATTTCATCAAACACCTTTGATGCATTATTTAGCCTCTGAATTCATCTCTTGGCACATGATAATTACGCAATTAACATATGCAAATCCCAATCAAATTAAGCATTAAATCAGAATTTAAACAAGAGAAGAAGAGAAAGAGAAACTTGATTAATAGATGAACGTATAACAATTAAAATAAGATCCCAAGATTAATCATCAAGCTTGTCAATCTCTTGGATTGATTAAAGAAGCTCTCCATAGCCATCACCATTGGATAACCTTCAAGAACCATACAAAAATGAAAATAACAAAGAGAGAGGAGGAGAGGAAGAGAAGAAAAGAATTCTCCAAAATGAAACACTAAAACTTTAATTATAACAACACTTCTACATAAAAGCTCTACATATTACAATGATCTTCAAAGCCTCCCTTTTATAGAGGGTTAAAGATACAAAATGTCAAAGGAGGCTGAGTCATGGTGGTTGGTGGAGTAGGTGGAGTAGTGGAAAATGTTGAATGACTTTTGGTGAGTAGAAAATTCTGGAGATTCTTTGTCTCCGAAATCATGCAGCTCTGAAGTCATTGCATTCGTCATTTTTGAGCCAAGTGGTCTTCACGAAGATTGTAGGTCTAGATCTTAGCTTTCAAATGGCTTTGGTTTGAGTCCAATATCATTTCTATAGCTCCAGATATGTTCAAATTACTGCACACTGCTCAGGCCCAGTCGCAGCTCCTCTGTTCTGACTTCCAAGCCCAATATCACCTCCAAGAAGTCTGAATCGGGAAGAGTGTTCAACATGAAAGTTGTAGATTTGAGTCTTAACTATCAACCATCAAAATTTCAGCCTATTCTACAACTTTCACTACGAGCAGTGTAATGAACAGTACACGAAGGTCATTCTGCCAGGAGCAACACTTTAGTTCTTGATTCAATGCCAATTTGAGCCATTCAAACGTGTGATTGAGTCTTTGATGTCTTCATGAAGATTGTAGAGCTCTCTATTATCTTTAAAATGACATAAGATTCACCTTAAACATCCACCTATAGCCCAAGATATGACCCAAATACAAGATTAGTGTAAGATGTAAATCATGCTGAAAAATTCAATTAAATCCATTTTGAGTTCAAAACATACAAAACACAACCAAACTTAATTTATTAAGTGCATGGAGAGTGTAAATGACTAAAAATGAAGGCTTATTAATGCATCAAATATATGAACATCAGTCATAAGTCTGTTCTTCATGTTAAGAGTCCCACATCACCTGCCTCAATATTTTAAGTGCAGTTTATATATCTGTTGGGCCACTCTACTTAATACTAATTGATTTTAGATTGGAATCTAACATAGTATCAAAGTCAAGATCCCATTTACGTCTCCTGTGGAGGGGAGGTGTAAAGAGTCCCTCAATATTTTGAGTGCGGTTTATATATCTGTTGAGTCACTCCATGAAATTGGGAATTTTGACATAAGATACCAAAATCAGTTGTGGGTCTGATATAAATTATGCCTAAATTGATCTTTACCTTCTTAATAATGTTCCCCTACCTCTTCCTTTATTTCTTTTTAATTCTATACTTACAAATGCAAATAGACGCCAATGCTTCTTTTCTTTAAATTTTTTTATGACGAGTTGGATAAAGCATCAGATTTGGATAAGGAGTAGCAGAGAGGCATGATCAATTCGGTGCGATTATTTGATAATTTAGAATTATTTTTCTTATTTTAGTTTTCAAATTCTGTCCTCTATAAAATGATTAGTTATTCATTGTTTCATTCTCTATCATATTTTAGATCAGATATCGAGATGGTGTTATAGCAAGGAAGGAAGCTTCTGCACAAGATGAGCTTAATATTGGTTTTAAATAATCAATCCTTAGTGGTTGGGGTCTTATAAGATATATTACCCAGTATTCTAGGAGGGAAGATTTAAGAAGAATTATGTAGTATATGTAAAATTAAATAGGGTAAATAACACTAACCCCTTTTGAGGTTTCTCAATATGAAGTTAATCCCATTTTCTCTAAAAAACTACACTCCCCCCCAATTGTCAACATGGGTTGAAGATGATGTTAGAATAATCTAACATAATATTCTTTATTAACTAATATTAACCCCTAATGCAAGTTAAAAAAATTGGATGGCTCTGGTTCTACCAGAAAAACCACCCAGCAACGATGAGAAACAGAAGCATAGGTAGGGGATGCACCCAAGCTTCTTTCATTCATTCATAACCGATTTTCATCTCGTTTCAACACTGAGAGTCAAGGCAAGAGGAACCAATTTGGAGGCAAGGTAAGAGCCATACCTTCCATTGCATGGGTGCAAAATTGCCCCTTGTTTTTGTTAGTCTACAAAAGAAATTAATTTCATTAAGCTCATAACAATGCACATCAGAAGTGAATGGACGTTATGATAATGTTATACAAGGAATGAAATTGTAGTTGAGAATCCCTTTTATCGCAAAGTTCATTATTTTCCCCTCCATTAATTTTTGCCTTCAAATTTGTAGGCGTTAGCAATAGACCCTGATAGACTCAATACTTCAAAAGGAGCTTTATTTATTATAGCTTTGTTAGTAAGTGATCTAAAAGTAGGCAAATGCATTCTCCAAGGCTTCATATTTATAAGTGAATTGCTCCCATAATTGGTTAGGGAACACGTGGTGGGTGACATAGGCACTCCCTTTGCTACACCATGGGCTACTAAAACTTTTTGACACTCAATCAAGATGCCTCCAAATTGAACCAAATTATCAACAATGACTACATGATGACCAATGGTGTTGCCTTCCTTGAGTCGAATTATTCTCTTATCACCTTCACTAACCTTTGTACACAACCATTAGAAAATTATGAAGCTGCTTGTGGAATTGCTTCCAAGCACCATCATTTGGAAATGCAACAACTATTATTAGCATCAGGAAGCTAACGTTGTTGCTCTAAAGAGGAATTCCATTCCAATTTCAAACAAAGGCAAAACCTTATCTCTAAAATAAAACCTCTCCCGCAAAGCATGCATGTCACATATGACTAAACTAGTTGGGCCACCTCTTAAAATTGGAATATTTGACAACACCCTTGCAAGGGTGAAAGCAATTGCTACTTCTCCTTATTCGTCATAGTCAAGGGAGTGAAAGACGTGACTCAAGGGCGGTGCCAGAAGCCAGATATCTCAGTCCCCATGGCCATTACCAAACCAAATCCCCTGCTCAGCCTTCCACATCCCACGCACCTTGAGCCACGCCATCGCCCAACCCCTGTGAATCGCCACACCACCCAACCTCGCGAACCACTCTGCCTCACCACACCTAAGCCACGACTATCCGCCAATACGCCTCTACCACTTCTCCACCACTGACAACCTAAACCTAGCTTGAGTGGCACCACGTTCCTCCGCCCAGATGCACCGTCGTCCAGCCTTGCTAGAGCTGCTATGCCACCTTGCACCAAGAGCAACCACCACCCATCTTAATCTCTGCCATGGTTGAAACTTATTTACTAACCTCCATCATCAGTCCTGTCTCACGAGATTAAGAAGAGATTGAGACATGTTACCGGGTAAACCCTAAAGGGTTACAGTAAGCAGGTGCAATTGGGTTAAATGATAACCAACCATGGTTAAATGTATGGGACTTCTAACAATTCAGTTAGCTCAAAGTGATGAACGGGGTGGAGTGCAATATTTTAGGCAAAATGGGGGTGAAGTGTTATATTGAGAAACCTTGAGGATGGTTAGTGTTATTTGTCCAATTAAATAATACTACTGGTACTGGATGTGTGGACCACAAATGGTTTTTTTTTTCTTTTAAAATTTTCTTTTTGGCTATTTGAATCTTGTGAAGTATATTGAAACACTAGAAAAGAGAAATGAATTCCAAGGTTGTGGGAATAAGTGTATTCTTTGTCAATAACATATGGTCTTAGATTGTTTAATGATGATATCAAGCCAAAAGAACCTTTATAGCATAGTGAACTTTTGCTGGAGCAAACTTATTCGCAACAACTTGATAAGGGTTTCTTGAGGTAAATTTATTCCATCTGCGTGGTTGTAAACTTCTTCAGGATTTATGCTCTCGAGGAATGCAAGTTATTTGGTTCCTATAGGAATGATGTTCGTTATGCTTATCTCGAAGTTTATTTAATTATTTTTTTGGGTAAAAATGCTTACCTTGAAGTTGTATATGAGCTTCTTTTATTTATTTATTTTGTTTCATAGTTGTATGAGTTAAATTTTAACTTATATTGTACTGAAAAAAAAATCACTTATATCACATAAATATCATAGTTGAGAGCTCATTCTCAATCATAGAACTCTCAACCAAAGAAGTATTTTTTTGGTCTGCAACCATTGAAGTATTTGAGGTGCGCTCCCGCACAATGCGTGAGCTTATATCTAGTTAGAATTAACTTCTAGTATTGATAATTATGTTTGGGGTTCAATTTTGCTGGAGAAATAGAGAAGTGCAACCTTAATATCTCAAGTAAGGATGTCACACTCAAAGGGTACGAGATACTTTGTAAGAATAAAAAAAAAGGCATATATAGAAATTATGTCATTTTGGGATGGGACCTGCGTGGAGTGGTGGTAGGTGTGCATCCCCAATCTTTTCTTGTCCCCATCCATATTCTCAATCTTAGCCTCGGGGTATTTTTCCTCCGTTCCTATTTCTTGACTCCTCATGAGACCTGGCGAGGACCTTGAAATTATAAAAAAAAAAGAAAAAAAATCAAAAATTTAAAAAAAAAATACCAAGTTGAAAATAATTTGAATTTAAGTTTACAACATCAACAAATTAAAACAATAAATTACTACTTAGTGGTATTTTTTTTTATTTTTTAATTTTAATTTAATATAAAGATATTATATATAAAAATTATTAAAAGGGACAAAATATTAATATATATATGATATAATTGTTAAAAATAATTCAATAATTTTTTAGAGAAGAGGACCTCGTGGGGCAGGAGAATACAATCGTTGCCTATATCCCCAAATCTACATTGGAGAGATTTTTATCTTTGTCTCCGTTCCTACAAGGAAAATTTCTTAAAATTTGGTCTCTAAATGAGGCAGTCTCCTTCCAAAATGTAAGACGATTTTGTCATTTCTAATGTCATTTTTTAAAATTTCAAATTTTAATTTTCACTATAAATTAGTATATAATAATTTTTAATTAGTGGATAATTAATTTGAAAACTCCTTTGTGATTCTAACTCTTTGAATGCAATCAGTCTTGTCACAAAGGAAGAATTCATTTCCGTAAATATACTTTAGTGAGATTAGAATAGCCTTGGTTGCTTATTGGGAGGTTAGGGTTGAGCACATTGATGGACCCATAAATTTTTGACAATAGGGTAAATGTATTTGTGGTCAAAGTAGATGTGAGTGAGTTTAAGGGGATACTTTGCTTGTAGAGATAAAAAAAAGGTGAGAAATTTTTTTTTTTGTACTCTGAGTATATTAATACTAAACTCACATAAATGTTGTTAAAAAATAAAAAGTAATATCATATGAGTATACTCAGGTACTAAATTACATGAGTGTTGTTAAAAAAATAATATTATATAAATTTTATTTTTTATCATTATAAATTTATTAATTTATTTATATATAAAAGTAAAAATTACACATAAAAAATAAAAAAATATAAATATACCTATATAAAATAAAAAAAATTACAAAATAAAATAAGAATATGTGTTTCCACTCCTCAATACATGGGTTCATTCCTAGTTGAGCATGCATTGCATAAAGGTAACTGTTGTGCGGATTTTGTTGCTAAGCTTGGTGCTGAAAACATTGATCTCTTGAAGACTGGCATGGGAAGTTTGTTGCTTGCCGATTCCATAGGAGTTGCTTTCGTTAAGAACTAATTTGTTACTATTTTTTTCTCTGTTGTATCGAATAAATAAACTCAAAAAATATTATTAATAACAATATAAAATGTTCCTAATTTAATTGCTGGTTTCTTTTTTCTTTTGATTTATATATATGAGATTCAAATTCCTTTTCTGCCCACATCTCACCTTTACCGACCCGTGTTAAGTGGCAAGAAATCATTAATCAAATTACTAATTTATTTGTTTCTAATCGATCTTGTTCAGTAATAAAATTAGTTCACATAAATAAAGTATTATTAATATTATTATATTCTTTTTATATATTTTGAATCATAGATTCAACAATAATTAACAAGTATTTTGTGTATTTTATAATTTTTTTTAATTCAGATAGAATTTAAATAAATATATATTAAAAAAATATTTAAAATTATAAAAATGATATACATAATTAATTTAGTTACATTGAATCTAAAGTTACTAATTAACATTCACATAGGATTGCCAGAAAAACATAAAAAGTTCACTTTGGATTGTGGAATCACTATAAATTCTCGTTCCCATTCATGTTCACTCCTCGTTGCTACACCTAAAGGACCAAATCTCTTTGTTCACAGCCGATTTGGGAGTCCCAAACCAAGAACATATCTTCCATGGCAAACCAAAACCCTCCTTCAATTCCAATCTCAGACCTTGAAACAGCCCAAACCGCTCTGACTAACCCTTCATCCACAGGTTTCTCAGCCAACGTGGTCGTGCAGAAAGTGAAAACCAACTTGGTTTTACGTTCAAAATGGGCTGAACTGAATGGTGCCATGGGTGACCTTGGCACCTACATACCTTTAGTGCTGGCCTTGACCCTAGCCAGGGACCTCAACCTTGGCACCACATTGATCTTCACAGGTATCTACAACATCATCACTGGTGCGATTTATGGGGTCCCCATGCCTGTCCAGCCCATGAAGTCCATCGCCGCCGAGGCCTTATCCGACACAAGCTTCGCCGTGCCGGAGATTATGGCCGCCGGAATCTTGACCGGTGGCGTGTTGTTTTTTCTGGGTGTGACGGGGTTGATGCAGCTGGTGTATAAGCTGATACCTTTATCTGTTGTGAGGGGAATTCAACTAGCACAGGGCTTGTCATTTGCTTTGACTGCGGTTAAATATGTGAGGAAAATGCAAAATTTGCCAAAATCTAAAGCTTTAGGTGATAGACATTGGTTTGGCTTGGATGGGTTGGTTTTGGCCATTTTTTGCATTTGTTTTATTGTTCTTGTGAATGGTGCTGGTGAGAAGGATCATGGGTGTGAATGTGATGCTGCAGAAAGTAGTGAAACTTCTACCAGCTATGATTTGAGTGGCCAAGGGAAGGTTGAAGGTGCAAGAAAGAGGAGTACTAGATTGAGAAAGATTATTTTCTCACTTCCTTCTGCTTTCTTAGTCTTTGTGTTGGGTGTTGTTTTGGCCTTCATAAGAAGGCCTAAGGTGGTGTATGAAATCAAGTTTGGACCCTCCTCCATAGAAGTGGTGAAATTCTCTAGGCATGCATGGAAGAAAGGTTTTGTCAAGGGTACAATTCCTCAACTTCCATTGTCAATTTTGAACTCTGTGATAGCTGTTTGCAAGTTATCATCGGATCTATTCCCAGGAAAGGAGTTTTCAGCCACTTCCCTTTCAGTGACAGTGGGGTTGATGAACTTGGTGGGTAGTTGGTTTGGTGCCATGCCATGCTGCCACGGGGCTGGTGGACTTGCAGGACAGTATAAGTTTGGTGGCAGGAGTGGGGGGTGTGTGGCACTTCTTGGTGCAGCCAAGTTGGTATTGGGATTGGTGTTAGGAAGTTCTTTGGCACACATTTTAAACCAATTTCCAGTGGGAATCTTAGGTGTGTTGCTCTTGTTTGCTGGAATTGAATTAGCCATGTGCTCTAGGGACATGAATACCAAAGAAGATTCCTTTGTGATGCTTATTTGCACTGCAGTTTCACTGGTGGGCTCTAGTGCAGCTCTTGGCTTTTTGTGTGGAATGATTATTTTTGTGCTTCTTAAGCTAAGGAATTGGACAAAGGATAAACCACTTTCTACCATATGGATGCATAAAAGCCCCGAGCAACTCTGAAGAAAAGAATATATATACAGGATATTATTGCTTGCTGTTGCTTATCTATTGTTTGCTGGTGTAAATACTGCATAAGTCAGCACGGATGATTTTCAAGAATGATGTTTTCTAGTGTGTTTTTCTTTTTTTCCCTCTTTTTCTTTGTTGGTTTTTGAAGCCAAATTAGCGCTTATTTGGGGACTTTTATGCTATAATTGTAAAGTATAGTTTGTAGGAACTTCAGTTGTTGCTGCTTACTATCAATAAAAGAAGTTGCTTCAGTTATCTCTTTTACAAGAATTCTTTAATTTTGTTGTATGGACTTATTTGTGTCTATGTTGATTTATGTGCATGATGTCTGTGGGTAGATTCTTGCATCCATGAGAAAAGAAGAAGAACAACAAAAAGAATAACTTTCCATTTTGATCTACTGTAATCACCTTTTCGAATAAAAATTGAACATTGGATGCCATTCCAACTTCAGAAATTCGCCCAAAAACCAAAAGGAACTAACCATTACTAGCAGTGTTATTTTCTTTCTCCTTTCCAATTATTTGTTTCAACTCTTAAATTGGCAAAGCTAATTAAAAACAGTTTTGATGTTATTGGTTGTCAATGGTCAAGAGTAAGCTTTTTTGCTTTCACCACACCAATTCTCCCATTAAATAATCCCTCTAGCATGGTGAGTTGATGATGGTGAAGAATAAGAATAAATATTAAAATTTCATGATTAGATTAGACATGAAATATGGTGTGAATGAATCATAATCGTTTTAAAAATTTCAGTTAGCTTATCTTTCACTCAGCTAGATTGCCCTAGAGTTCTGTTCATCCACTTCACGTCCATGGTTGCCAAGATAAAAATATTAACAGGATAAAAAGGAAGAATGCTAAAAAAGATATTGTTCAACCCATAACAGATTTTTAATTCTAAAGCTTTCCCTCTATCATTTACCCAAGGGGCAAGAGCTCGAAAAGGGGTTAAAATCCTTGAAGCACTTGTGAAGTGTGAAATGGACGGCTATCATCCACCAGGGCATATTCTCTTCACCACAATCACCTAGATTACCTACGTGCCTTTTGATTTTAAGTTCCCCACTTCCTTGACCCCAATCTATTTGTATTAACAACGTTTGATAACAAGGAAATATGTAATGTGACATTAAACAGTAAGAAACCAATTATAATCTTTAAAGTTTAGAAGGATATTCCTATCATTGAGCTATACTTTATTGGAGTTCAACATAATTATCCCTAACTACAAATTGCTCCCCATCTTCATTATATACTAGTTGAGGTCAAAATGTTACATTTCAATCATGGTCATGGATGACTATCATATAGAGAGAGAGGCTCGGTATAGATTTGCAGAGGCAGTCCCTCTGTATCTGCAGCCGAAATTCTTCTAACAATTAGAAGCATACAATTGAAAGAGTCCGAATTATTATGCTTGTCATATAGTTCAACTAGCAAGAGCCTCCTATTCCTATATAAACAATTTTGGATTTGAATCCTCTCAATTTTTTTCTCTCTCAAGTGGTCAATTGTAAGAGAGAGAAATATACAAAAAAAGTTATTAATGAGACCCAGTTGAAACTTATAACATTTCTTTTATAACCTTATGTCTTTCTTTCTCCTACAATTGACTACTTGAGAGTAGAAAAAAATTGAGAAGATCCTGATCCAACAATTTTATAGTTGTTTCTCTCACAAATGTATCTTTAACTGGCAGATAGTGATAGACATTAATTGCTGCACCTTCACTAATGAAGACATTGTAGAGCAAGGTGAAGGGAAGAAAAAGCTACTCGTGATCTTTCCCACAGGATTTTTCTACTTAACTCCCTGAGTATGCTATATATATATATATTTAGTGAGTAATATTAATAGAGAAGTTATACTTTAATTAAGTATAGGCTGAGAATCGAAAGGCAAGGAGGAACAAAAACAAATTGTACAAGTGACATTATTAAGTATAGGATTAAGCCTATACACCTTCATATTATTCAACCTTCTAAAGGGAGAGACAAAAAGAAAGCAAGGTTTATTCTACTCAAAGATGTTAGCAGCAAGCTATGTGTTCTCAAAATATGGAAGTCCGGACAGATGCCAAGTATAATCAAAACTTAACAGTTGTATAAACCAAAAAATAAAAAAATAAAAAAATAAAAAAAAGAACAAAACAAAACAAAGAAAAAAACATTTACCAGTTGTAGAGTAGAATGTTACAGGTAACTACATCCACGACTATATTTTGAAATCAAATGAAGATTTCCTTTGACAACAATTATAGCAAAAGAGATCATTTTGTCATTCCCCCCAATTAGTTCTTACCCATGATGAGCAAAGAGAAAACATTTGAATTGCAGAGTTCCTTGTCATGTAAAAAGAACAGTAACGATTTACAAGAAAAACCAATCAATACAGTTAACGACCATGTTGGCTTGCATTGAACGGGTAAATCAATTCATTGGCAACCACGTGATTTTGACTTGTGTGTTAGATTTTCTGCATGCACTAGAGAACATGTCCATGACATGTTCTTTTACATTTACATTAGACAGGAGACTAACTCAGTCGACACAAAACACGGAATATCGTGACAGTATGCCAAATTGTTTAAACTACTCAAATGGTTTTCCTCTTGTTTTAGAAAAAGAATTTGGAGTTCTGAGTGTATCACGACCCAATCTTAGCCATGACCGACACACAAGCTAGAGATACTCAAATATCAACTAGCTTGCTAAGTCTAACAATATAATGTCAATAAAAGAAATTAATTTAAAAATTTAAAATGAGATTATTAAAAATTCGATAGAGTTTCTCTTAAAAACTGAATAAACCATATATTTTATTTTAACCTGATTAGCAATGCATATCCAGAATCGTTAACAAATATAAGTATTTATCTCAAGTATCGGTCATAAGTATAAACAGAATTAACTATACAAAAAGATATGTCAAAACTCTATGATCATATACACATAAAAAAAGAAGAAGAAAGAATTAAACCCTATCCTCCATAGTAAAAAAATACTAGAGTCAATTAATGGCACTAGTCACGAATAACAATGGAGCCTACCAAAAAAACATGATCAGTCAGTAAAATCACTTGAAGAGTCATGTGTGTTAGGAGCAACTGAAAGCTGTATTTAATTAAATGAAAAAAACATGAGTAACTATGCAAACAGATAAGAAGGAATAAAATTAAGGCTCTCAAATGCCTAGACAATGTTGGCATTTGCTTCTTCTTCTCGTTCTTCTAAATATTTCAATATATAAAATTAGAAAATTCTATTGATGATGTTACTTTCCAGTTATTGGATGAAACAAAGTTATGTGCAATATTTGACCAAATAAATTGACAGTAATATTGAGATTTCAATATTTATATCTAGAAAGCCATGCTGCATATCTCACCTTATTATTTGGAGCAACAACTTTGACTGGTGTATTTGTTGGTTGTGTCGTTGAGCTACAACCTACTAATAAAGAAGGAAGATTTTGCATGCTTGATAGTTTATGTGCATGTGAAACTTTAATGGAGTCTTCTGTGTCATATAGGTCAGCATGTGGAGGAACTGTAATAGAAGGTTGTGCCAGTTGAGTGGCAGAGATTGATGTAAATGACCAAACACCAGTATTGTTGGGTGATGCAGTGTTTGCCCTATTGAAGTAGGTGGAAAATCCAAAGTAGGTGTAGGCATGAACCTGAGGAACCTTGATGTTGTTGTAGAACTTGCTGCTGCAATGGTTTTTACAATAACACAGTGTTGTGGAGGTGGTGAACCAGATCTTGCAGACAGTTGGTGGTGGAACAGAAGTTGCAGTGGCTGAAGGTGATGGAACTGAAATTGCAGTTGGGGCAGTTGGTGGTGGAATTGAACTTGAGAAGGCAGAGGGTGTTAGAATTGAAGTTACAACAATTGGTTTTGGTGGCCTTAAACTAGCTGGCCACATAGGGATTTTATCCCTTAAACTAGATGGTCTGGCAGGGAGCGGTTTGACAATTCCCTGCAACATATGATGCACCCAAGTCAGTGATAGATCAACTATATGATATCGACCATGTTAAAAAAAAATAACAATAATGGTTTGGTTGTTACTGTTGGAGCATTTGGGACAGTTAGGGCTTCATTTGTAACTAGAGCTTGAGTGGACTGTGGCTGAGAACCCATTGGAGTCTGTGATAGGTTGATCTCATCTAGTATCACAAGGGCAATTCATGCCCCATACTCAATTCCTTCTCCAATAGTAGTTGCTACCCTAGCCTCAGCATATACACCAGCCACATTAGTCTTAGTAGCCCCAGTTGAACTTGTTCTTTGTTTTTTCTATTTAAGGACTCCTTGGTTCCTATATCCCTTGTTGTTGTGACCTTCTCCACCACATCTATAACAGGCAAATTTTGGATATAACCTCTTGAGCTTGCGAATTTTGGGTAAAACCTCTTGAGCTTGAGTGCACTGGGGTTTAGGGATTCCTCCTTCCCGTCTTTCCTCCTCTATCTCTTGGGTATACCAGCAGACCTTTAATAAGTGGTGGAACATGCTAAGAGTGTGGAGTGTGCTTCTAGAACTCTTGGCCTTGTAATGGTTGAACAAAATGATCATATGTCGCATTATAAGAGGCCATGGTTAGCCAAGCATGACAATAATCCTCAAGTTTTTCATTTTTGTATACTATAGCAACAACAACATGCATGCAAGGCATACTTACCAATATAGATATTGAAATTAACATAAACAACTAACAATTAACTAAATTGATTATAATTAACTAGTACTCAGTGAAATTAACTCAACTAACTAAACTTAACTAACACTAATTGAAATTAACTAACACTAACTATATTAACTAAACTAAATTAACTAAATCGACATTGAACTTGTCAACTGTCAGAACCTGCATGTGCAGGTCTGCGTGCCCAAATTAACAACCACCTTGGAATGGTACCCATGCACTTCAAACTTGTTTCCATCATCATCACCTATTAAGACATTATATATGAAGGAAATAAAAGTAAAAAATGTACAATTTGGTAAAAAAATACAATACATGCTATGGTTTCTATCACCTGACCACACAGTAATCCATTTGTTACTCTCCTTTTTCTCCTTCTCCAGCCTACTCTGCTGTTTGGGAGCTAAGGAGCTAGTATACCTTGACAACTTCATCTTATTTGCAGCCATGGTTCTTATGATATAACACCTTATCTCTTTTGCCATTGTCAAGATTGGTTTGCTCCTAAACTTCACGATCTTGGCATTGAAAATTTCACAGTTGTTGTTGCAGATGTTGTCATTCTTAGGCCACTCACTGAAATGTGCCTTTATCCAAGATTCTTTGGACCACTTGTCCAGATAGGCTCATGCCTTTTCATTCATCATCTTAACTGTTTGCATATTTTCCAACATTGTGAGGAGGTTGTTGACCTTGCACATTCCCATACCCCCCTTATTTCCTTACCTTTTCATTATTTTTAAAAATTCTTCCAAAGATGCCAAACGCAAAACTTATGATGCACTCTAGGCATCACCTTTTGCATTGCAAGTATCAGTCCCTGATAACACAAATAATTCATAGCAGCCCCTATAACATATACAACTAATTTATTTTAGTCACTGTAACTTACATAACTAATTCACTTTAGTCCCTAGAATGAATAAAATGCATTCAAATTAATTCATGTGAACTAGATCACTTACCTTTTGCATATCTGATATGAAGTTCCATCCATGCTATTTGTAATCCCCCAAGTCCTCATGCAACAGTGTTAGGAACCATTTCCAAGTCTCTTTGTTCTCAACTTCCACAACAGCATATGCTATGACAAAAATGTCATTATTGGCATCTTGTCCCATGGCAGCCAATATTTGCCCCCCATAATATCCTTTCAAGAAAGCTCCATCTAGGCCTATTAATGGCTTACACCTTGCCTTAAACTTTCTCTTCATACCTTGAGGGCATACATAAAATCTTTCAAACATGGGTGGGGAAGGTGGAATAGAGATGACATTGAGCTTAATTGTAGAATTGGGATTACTCTTCAACAATTCTCCATAATAGTCCCAAAGCCTTGTGTATTGCTTCTTTTCACTCCCTTTTACAATTTCTCTTGCCTCCTTCAAAGCCCTGTAGATCTTTGTATCATTTAGATGGGTCCCACACTTTGCTTTCATGTATCCAAAAGCTTCATTATGATTCAGAGTAGGCTGCTTTCTCAATTTCCTTGCAAGCTTCCCAACTACCCAACTTCTACTAGCCTGTGAGTTCTTGAATCCCTTGCCACATGTGTGTTCAAGATTGAAAGTCTTAATCTAATAGATTTTGTTGACTTCACTCCATGCACAAAAATGTGGATGCAAAGCACAACTAAAAAACAAACTAAAAAAAGGAAGCACATGTATGCTCAGCATAACTCAATAGAAAATGTAACTAAAAAATAGATGCACATGTAGGCTGTTCAAATGCACCAAAAATGGTTCGTACATAGCAGGCAAATGCATAGACCACAACACCAAAAAGGGAGCTACAAATAATATATTACAAAGTAAGGAGACCGCAAATACAAAAATAAAAAACACAAATGTGTGAACCACAACACCAAAAAGGGAACAACATAATGCACAAAAATAGGGAATATTTGGGGTTTAGGGTTCATACTTTTTTTTTAATTTCATGGACCATATTCAAGATTTTGCACTAATCGTACTTTAATTGAGAGTAAACCCCCTTGAATTTCATAGCAGACCACACTAGATATTGGGATCAAGAATAATTGTGGGGTGGGTTAGGGTTAGGAAGGTTTATCTGCTTGCGATTGAGCGAAAATTAGGTGTTTTCCCCCTAAAATCCAAAATGCACCATTTTAGTTAGTGCCTACGGTTAGTGCTGGAGGGAAACGATGTCATTTTCTGATTGGGGAAGGAGTTGTTTGCTACGTAGGATCCACATTGGCACTTAGTGTGCCACGTGAGCATGCCCGTCAACTTAACTGATGCTAGTTGACGTCTGGATTAAAGTGAATGATGGAGTGCAGTGTTATGGATTAATGAGTCAATTTCGTAAATTCAGGGGCTACAGTGGCCGATGATCACAATATTAGGGACTAAAGTAGTGGTTTACTCATTTTCAAACACAAAATAATTGATGTTGCCCATACAACTAGCATTACTAACCCATTATTTCCTCTCTATGCGAGTGTCTTACGAAATACAATTTTGGGGAATATTATCTACACATCATTTTTATTACATCATATCTACATTATTTGTTTATGTAACCAAACAAGACAAACACGTGTTCTAATTATTTAATTATTGAATTAAGTATTCTTTTTATATGTAAGGACATTATGCCTTTTTTTTTCAATACAGGAGACGGGTTGGGACGGGTTTGGCTTGAGCCAAATCGAACTCGATATTTTGATGTGGTCATTTTACTGGACCCGATCCCGATCCGACCATTGCTAGATAATGACTGTGCCTAAATCGGGATAACCTGATATGTAGACATAATGTATAAATTTAAACATTATGTATAGTTAAGTTATAAAATTATAGAAGTGAAAAATTAAAACTAAGGTATATTTTACAATATATATTTCAAAACAAATATCTATATAAAATATTATCATGTTATGTAAAAGTTATTAAAAGAATAATTGTTGGTTTGAAAAAAATATCAAACCAATTCGGGTTAATAAGATGAGTTGGGTTAGTACGACGAGCTGAATCATGAACACTCTTAATTTTAGGATTTTAAGTCAACAAAATATATATTTAGTAATGTGTTGATCTGAGTGAAAGTGGTCATACACCCTTAAGAGGCATAATATAAAGTTCACACAATAAATCCTAATTTTAATATGATTAAGAGACATAATGTCAAATTTTACTTGACTCAATAAATGTAACTTTCTGTACTTAATAAAATAATATAAAACTAATGAGTGTTGATTCGAGCAAAAGGGAATCGAGTTCTTTAAGCATGTGATCTTGAATTTGATTTTGAAATTTATGGGTATGGACAAAACCCTGTTATCAAGGATTTCCGCTTAGAAGTTTGATAGTAGTATGAGAAATTGGTCTCTCACCTATAAGGTGGGATGATACTATGAGAAAAAAAATATAAACAAAGAAACTTTTTGATCATTCTGAAAATATTTATAATTATATTTCATTTAACATTATGGATGATTTATATAAAATCACCCAAATAATCATAGATGAGATTATAATTGATAGCTTATACTGAATCACTACTACCTATTGGTCGAATGACCCGAATGTTTGCCTGAACATATTGGGAAGTGGAAGCCGTGATGTCTAGCATAACTTCATTTGATTTCCATAGCAGCCAAACTCCACCTCCAATGCTCGACCCATCCACCATGAAATGCTTGTCATAGCCTAAGGATGCACAAAGCTGCTCTGCTGCTACACCACCCACTATTGTACGCTTCAGCATAGAAAATTCTTCGTGGAAACTATGACAACTAGCACCTTTGACATTTCATATGTTACACCTGTAAGTGCGATTTATATATTTGTGAAGTTATTCTAGTTAATATCAATTAATTTTAAATTAAAATTTTATACCATAAAAGTTAGAATCTCACATCATCAAACTAAACAGGCTCCGGTGTCTGACGCTCGCTATGAGATTGGGGATTCAAGTGGAGCTTGTATTCAACCGCTTGTTCTCCTACCCAAATTTCGGAAATGAAGTCCACCATAAGATTGATCACTTGACCTTCTTGATCTCCTACTACTAGAATTGCTTTTTTATGGTACTGTTGGAACACCTCCACAATGGGTTCCGAAGCCAACCTTTTCATGAGCACAGTTGGCAAGTTGGAGGAATTCATCCTTCTTCAGCCTTCCAAGACGTATGCATTGAGGTGTTAGGCACAATGGTTAATTTCCATTACAGGTTTCTCATGCATGATAGATAATGGAAAGGAAGCAATAAGGAAAAGGATAATTTTAATGTTTTTACATCATTTACTAAAATATATGATTTTTTTATTATATTTTTAATAATTATAATTAAATAAAAAAATAATATAAAAAATAATGTGCGAGTCGTAAAAATACCGTAACGAAAATGGGTGGATGTCAACTAGCATAATAAATACACAACGACTTTATTTAAGACTATATTAAAGATATTCAGACGTCATGTACGCTCCACTTGTCATTGTCAGCGCATATAATGTAAATTATTTAAAAAAATATAATGTATTAAAACCATCTTTACCTATGGCGGCTTTTGAAAATACACAAGTACGCCTTCATTCATGCCTGCTTCCAAATATGTTTCCTAATCAATACAAGTTGGTACATAAAAGAAAACTTAATAAAGTTGGGGTAAAATAAAAATACATAAAAAATAAACTATATTAAATTAAAAAATATGTAAAACAAACGAGAATGAGTTAAAATAATATAAAATAATAATATATACATCTTCTATTTATATAACTATATCTATTATTTATACATTCCAATTGTTTATATATACATGACAAAATATTAAATATGATATATTTTAATATTAAAATATTAAATATTATTTCATATAAAAATATATTTTAATGTTTATATTTTACTATTATATATATATAAATTTTTTATCATTTATATTTTAATATTATATATTGAAATATTTAAGTATCATATAAATATATCAATGTGTATTGGTTTGAGTGCATGTGACTCGAGTCCTTTAAGTATGTAATTTTGAATTTAATCATGAGATTCATATGTATGAAAATAGCATCGTTATGTAGCGGTGCACATTTACTCGACCCGACGACCTGGACAACCCGACCCGATCCAACTTAATTGGTTCGGGTTGGTTCGGGTAATCGGGTCCGTTCGGGTAAAACCTGACCAACCCGTCCATTAATTGGTTCGGGTGACGGATCTAAGGAGTCGACCTGATGACCCGATTACCCAATTAAAACAACGTCGTTTTGCCTAATCCGGCCACTTAAGATGCATAACCCAACCAACTCGATTATCCAACCCGTGAACCCGATTACCCAACCAGCGAACCCGACCAACTCGACCGACCCGATTACCCAACCTGATTCTAATCGGGTTGGTTCGGTTCGGGTTACTTAAAATTTTTTTCACAACCCGACCCGACCTGACCTCACCTAGTTAGTTTAGATTTTTTTTACCCCCAAACCCGACCCAACCTGACCCGTGATCACTCCTATCGTTATGAGAGGTTTTTACTTAAGTACCTCACAATACCCTGAGATGATTGTCCAATCAAGTGAGAGATATTTTGAAAAATCAAAAAAATATAATATAAAAATAATTTCATCTACCTTAATTATACTGGGAGTTTCCATTGCATTATAGAAACAAAAAAAATTCACTACCTATTCACTACTTATTAATGTTATATATTGAAATATTTAACTATCATATAAATATATCAATGTGTGTTGATATGAGTGGATGTGATTCGAATTCTTTAAGTATGTGATCATGAATTCAATTATGAGATTCATGTGTATAGAAATAATATCGTTAAGAGAGATCCCCCCTTAAGTACCTCATCATACCTTGAGATGATTGTCCAATCAAGTAGGGATACTTCCAGAAACCAAAAAAAATATCATATAAAAAAATTTCATCTACCTTAATTATATTGGGAGTTTCCATTGCATTTAAGGGTAGAAACAGGTCAGATCAGGTCAGGCTTTACCTTAAATAGGCTTGGCTTATATTTCAATTATAAGGCCTGAACTTGGCCTGTAAGCTTGTAATAGGCTAATTTTTAAAGTATGGCCTGACCTTTTTAAAAGTCTGGTCTGACCTAAAAGTCTATTTAAAGGTTTACTTTGCAATGAGGCCTTTAAATAAGCTAACAGACCTACTTTTAAATAGGTCAATAGACTTTTACATAGGCTAACAGACTTACCTTTAAATAGGTCAACATGTCTTATATAGACTAATAGACCTACCTTTAAATAAGTCAATATGTCTTTATATAGGCTAATAGGCCTAAGCCTTGAAATAAGTCAACGGGCCTACTCAAAGCTGATAGATATTTGTTATAATTTAACACTCACCTTCTAATTTTATAGATGCTCACAACTTTCTTATTCTAATCTTTGGTCGATGTGGGACTTAAAGATATACTAAGTTGCTCATTTTCTTACTCTAGTCTTTCAAGTCTCACATCGACCAAAGATCAAAACAAGAAAGTAGTGAGCATCTATAAAAGTAAGGGGTGAGTGTTAACTTATTATTTTTATTTTAATAAATATATTACATTAAATATATTAATAAATATATTATTTTATTATAACTTACTAACTTAAGTTTTAGTTACTTGACTTTTATTAAAATTTAATTAAAATATATATTAATATATTATAATAAATTAATAATTATAATTATAATTTATAATTATTATAATAATATATATTATATTATATATAATTAAATAAGTCAGGCCGGCTTGTCAAACTTAAAAGGCCTATTAGATGACCTAAGACTTGACCATTTTAATTAAATAGACTTTAAAAAAAGTCTTGATCTAATTTATTTAGTAAACAGGTTAGGTCAGGTCAGGCCTCAGGCAGGTCAGGCCATAGGCCCCTGACGGATAACCTAACCTATTTTCACCCTTAATTACATTATAGAAGCAAAAAAAAAAAGTTCACTATGTTACCAAGTGGCCTTAATACTCAAGAGGGAGGGTGAATTGAGTATGAAAACTAAGTTCACAAATCTTTCGCAAATCGTTTGATAAACAATTTTCGTTGAAGCTAATTAATGATTAGAGATGATTGGATATAAGAGATAAACACTTCTACTTATAAATGCAATAGCCAAAGGTACCAATATTCAAGTAAATCAATAAAACAGTGCTCAATGTAAAGAGAATGGTTTAGAGAAAACAAACACAATGATTTATCCTGGTTCGATCACCAATTCACTTGTGATCTACGTCCAGTCCTCAAGCAACCGCTAGAGATTTTTCACTATTTCTTCAAGCTTCAATAGGTGCTTGACAACCTTTACAACCTTGAGCACTCAACACTTTGGGATACCTCACCCTTATGCTTGAGCCTCTATTTCCAAGGGATACCTCACCCTTACAATGTTTGAGGGATGTCTCACCCTCACTAAACAGATTGTATAAGATTTAAATGGAAGAAACTCTCTCTAGAGCAAGTATTACAAATTGAAGAACTATGGTATTTGGGATTCACACAAGTTCAAGCTCAAAACAGAGGATTTTGTAGAATGATGAGAAAAACTTGTTTAAAGCTCAATAGTAATTTTTCAGAATGATAGACTCAATTTTTCTAACCCCCCATTAAAGCCCAACATCCAAATATATAGGTAAGGGTCATTTAGTACCGTTGGAAGTGGTTGTGAGCAATTAATGCTCATTAATATAGCCGTTACAGGCTTCTCCTTATTTTTCCAGAACATAGGCTAACCGGTTAGCCAAGCATCCTAACCGGTTAGGGACTCATTTAGGCTTATAAGAAATTGTTCTGGTTTGATAACTAACCGGTTAAGAATGTGTCCTAATCGGTCAGGACATCATCAAAATAGGTTCTGAGTTGATGAATAACTGGTTAGGCCTTCTACCTAATCGGTTAGGACAAAACGTTTTTGGCTTCTGAGCTGTTAAATAACCGGTTAGGTCTTCTACCTAATCGGTTAGGACAAAGTTAGAATGGTTTCTGAGTTGATGAATAACCGGTTAGGTCTTCTACCTAATCGGTTAGGACAAAACGTTTATGGCTTCTGGGAGTGAGACTAACCGGTTAGGTCTCTCACCTAATCGGTTAGGACAAACATATTTTGGCTTCTGAGTTATTAAATAACCGGTTAGGCATCTTGCTTAATCGGTTAGGCATTTGATAGAACACGAGGTAAACCTCTGTTTGAGCAAGCTAACCGGTTAGGAGCTGGTCCTAATCGGTTAGGGGCCTTAGAATTTTGGCTCCTAACATTTACAGAATCAATTTTGTGTTTTAAAAGAGTTGGTAAGTTCTAAAAAGGCTTGTCTTAATTTTGACATATACAGGGAGACTTTCTTGATAGAGGATATAAGATTTCAAAGAGTTTGTTGCACAAAAACCTTTTTGATCCTAACTTGAAAAATCATTTTGTAAATTCATTTTAAGGAAGCCATTTGAGCTTGAGGTGAATCCTTAATATACCTTCACACTAGATCCATAATCCTACATGCTAAGCTTGAGTTCCTTGTGACTTGATCATTGTATTCCCATGGCTTTCTTGTTTGTCGACATCAAAACCATTTGCATCTAGTCCATGTCAATCACATTCTCTCCCTTTTTGATGATGACAAACACTTATTGAGAAAGAGATTAGTTCAAATGATAATTGGAATTCATAATAGAATTTGGAAACTTATTTCCCCTCTTTTGTTCAAGAAGTGCTTGAATCAGAGATGCACAGCTCCCCCTTTATTTTGGGATTCCAGGACCATTAACAGACAATACATTTCATTATCAAAACACATTCAGTTACTTTTCTTACTTTTCTCAATAAATAGAAAGACCTTTATCCTTCTCCCCCTTTTGTCATAATAATAAAAAATTCAGGAACCTAGGGTAGTCGAAACCAAGCATTCAAAACAGAAACTGATTAATAAGATTAAGCATAGTTGCCAGAAACTCATAAGTAGTCATACAAAAACGCATTAGCAGGCATACCATAACTAAATATGTCCAAGATTCAGAACAAGAGCCAAAGATCACTATTAAGATTACCAAAAGAAGTCAAAGATAATCAGTCATTAGTCATGCTAAATAATTCTCCCAAAATATCCAAAATAAGATAACTAAGCAAAGTCAAAACAGAGCTCAGAGGCAATTAGTGCAGCAACACAACTATGAGAGAAACAGAGAGTCCATGCCTAAGCCCCAGGGTCTTCGGGTGCTGGGAAGCGACTCTCGATCCTATCCAAGCGGTCCTCCATAGCACTCAACCGATCAAATATTACTGAGTTGCTATACTCTTGGTAGGTTCGCAGATCCGCGATGGCTGCAAGAATGCGGGCTTCACTTGTGGTTGCGGAGATGCTACTCATATATGGTGCCTCTTCCATAGGGACATTAGCCGTGTCAGCGGGAATTTCTTCTGGTGGCGCTCCTCCCACTTGGGCATGACTATAAGTCCATTCACCATTGACGTTCTTCATGTGCATTCTATTAAGAGAGGCAAGACCAAATTTATGAGGACCTGCAGTGTTTACAATGCCATCGTCCAATAGGGGAACCTTATGGTGGTCTAGGATTCGAGCAACCAAAAGGGCATACGGAAGATCCATAATTGCCTTGTTTTTAGCTTTCATCATAGTGTGTATAATGTAAAAAGGCCAGTTGATCTTTATGCGTTCCTTGAGAAGCCACATCAGGAAGATGTTTTCCTATTCAACCAGGGCATAGTTACTTGCCCTTGGTGCGAGAATATGAGTGACAATGAAATGAAGAAGACGATCATGTATCTTCAGAAGCCCGGTAGTAAAAGTTCCTTTTGGTATTGGAACACCAGGCTAAAGCATGCCCATTGCAGCGTCATCTCTCTTATAATTTTCCTATTGGCCATGTTTTTCCAATCTGAGCTTTTCACCAGAGTGGGAAAGATTAAACAAAGGGACCCACTCACTGGGATTCACAACAATCTTATGTTTTTTGACTTCAGAAATTAAAGTTCCACCTTTAATAGATAAATTACAGAAGAAGACTTTTGTAGGTTCAAGATAGAAGTACCCTGGATTTGTGGTGATGAGGGTTCTCAACCCATGGAATTCAAGAAGCTCTGTGAGAGGAGTGAATCCTTTTTGGATGAAAAACTCTCAGACCATCTATTTCGGTGAGATGATACGCCTTGTATGAAATTTCAATTGATATTTCTTCATCTGAACAGGGTCAGTGAAGTATCTTCCAAGATTCAAAGCTACTGAAAAATCTGGGTCAGTGTTAGTAGGAGTTGTTTCCTTTGGGACATTGAGATTTTTTGTACGTGATCTTTTGGGGAAGGAGGAGCTGCTGGCCATGGTGGGAATGGAGGCTTAGGGCACGGTGGTGGAGAGGGAGTGTATGAGGGAGATTGAAATGTTGGAGAGAAAAAAATGGAGGTGTAATCGGAGAAAGATGATGGAAGATGATGGAATGTGAGAGAAATGAGGTTTAAAGGCTGAATTTTTGGTGGATTTATGGTGAGGGATGAATGTGAGGGAGTGGGTGTGAGAGAGCTTGCGAGGATGAAGATGATAATGGAGGGAGGGTGCGTGAATGGAGAGAACCACGCTGTTGGGGGGTGTTTAAGGGGAGTGACCTAACCGGTTAGGAAATGTGGGTAACCGGTTAGGGCCATTGGAAATAGCCACTGTGTTTTCCAATAACCGATTAGGATGAGTGGCTAACCGGTTATTGTGCTAAGTCAGAATGCACAAAATGATTTCCAAATACAGGGTAATCGGTTAGGAGGCATGCCTAACCGATTATTTGGTCATGACAGAGAGCCCCTCAGGATTCCAAAACACTTCTAGGGGCTAATCGAAATTATGTTTTTCTTCTTTTACTTGATCATTTCACTGATAGCACTATAACAAACTTATGAGAATAATCCTTGACATATAAGTTCAAGTCTTCTTGAAGTTCATTTTGGCTTGACTCCATTTTCATTGAGAAACAAATTCCTCCCAATGTCAGATCAAGTAAGGGGAACTTTAGAGATCATTTTTCACAGTAGGAACTTTGAGCTTTAAGATTGAGAGACTTAAGCATAGACTGAGCTCCTACAAAACAAAGTAAGGGGACACTTCGACGCTCAAGTTAGTATTAGATTTAAAAGTGATTTACCTATAAAATTTCACAGTGAAACAATGATACTATGCAGTGGAGGAGCAAAATAGGTATCATAGAGGATAAGTTATGCAACCAGTAATCAACTTATGCATGATTGATCTAATATTCTGAGTTCATTTCTTATATAGAAGAATGCTTCTTTTGCTAAGGGTTTAGTGAAGATGTCAGCTAGTTGTTTAGTGGTTTCCACAAATTCAAGCATGCAATCACCCTTTTGAACATGATCTCTAATGAAATGATGTCTTATTTCAATATGTTTAGTCATAGAATGCAAAATGGGATTTTTTGACAAGTTAATTGCACTAGTATTATCACATCTTATAGGGATATGATCTAGCTCAAGACCATAGTCCAAGAGTTGTTGTTTCATCCAAAGGACTTGAGAATAACAACTCCCAGCAGCAACATATTCAGCTTCAGCTGTAGACAATGCCACACTATTTTGTTTCTTGCTATGCTAAGAAACTAGTGAACTTCCAAGCAAGTGGCATGTCCCACTAGTGCTCTTTCTATCCATTTTGCATCCAGTAAAATCAAAATTGGAATACCCAATTAGGTTACATGAGACACCTTTAGGGTATCATAAACCCATTTGTGATGTACCTATTAGATATTTCATTATTCTTTTAACAGCACTTAGGTGTGATTCTTTAGGATTAGCTTGATATCTAGCACACATGCATACACTAAACATTATATCAGGCCTACTTACAGTGAGATAAAGGAGTGAGCCAATCATACCTCTATATTTTGTAATTTCTACTGATTTACCTCCTTCATCCTTGTCCAAATAGCAAGAGGTGCCCATAGGAGTAGCCATATGCTTGGCATTGTCCATTCCAAACTTCTTGAGCAGCTCCTTGCAATACGTGGATTGGCTTATGAATGTTCCTTCTCTTGTTTACTTGATTTGGAGACCAAGAAAGAAGTTGAGCTCACCCATCATGGACATTTCAAACTCACTTTGCATAATATTTGAAAATTCTTTACAAAGAGAGTTGTTAGTAGCTCCAAATATAATGTCATCAACATAGATTTGAACTAGAAGTATGTCATGCATTTTATGTTTTATGAAAAGGGTAGTGTCAATTTTGCCTCTAGAAAAACCTTTTTCTAAAAAGAATTTGCTCAATCTTTCATACCAAATTCTAGGAGCTTGTTTCAAGCCATACAAAGCCTTTTTCAGTTTAAAAACATGGTTGGACATTTCAAAATTTTCAAAATCGGGAGGTTGTTCTACATACACCTCTTCTTGTATAAAATCATTTAAAAAGACACTTTTGACATCCATTTGATAGAGTTTGAAATCCATGATGCAAGCATATGCAAGTAACATTCTAATGGCCTCTAATCTAGCTACGGGAGCATAGGTTTCTTCATAATCTATCCCTTCTTCTTGATTATATCCCTTAGCTACAAGCCTAACTTTATTTCTTATTATTAAACCTGTTTCATCAAGTTTGTTCCTAAAGACCCATTTGTTGCCAATTATAGGATGATCATTGGGCCTTGGAACTAATTCCCAAATTTGATTTCTCTCAAATTGGTTTAGTTCTTCTTGCATGGCCAAGATCCAATGCTCATCATTAATGGCCTCATTTATGTCTTTAGGTTCAACTTGAGATACAAAGGCTAGGTGATTACATGTATTTCTAAGTGAGTTTCGAGTGATTACCTTTTTTGATACATCACCAATCACCTTGTCGAGAGGGTGATATCTTGAAGCCCTCCATTCCTTGGGTAGGTCCAAGATTTCTGAATCTTTTTGCCAAGAGTGATCAAGGAGTCTCTCTTCTTGCTTCTTGGACTCTTTCTCTTGATTTTCCAAGTGTGTTTTTACCAAGATTTCTACAACATCATTAACAAGATCCTTTCTCGGCTCATTTGGGTTAGTTTCATCAAATGCAACATGTATGGACTCTTCTATGGTCATAGTTCGTTTATTATAGACTCTAAAGGCCTTACTATGTATAGAATAGCCAATGAATATTCCCTTATCAGATTTTGCATCAAACTTCCCCAAGTTATCCTTTCCATTATTCAAAATAAAGCATTTATATCCAAAGACATGAAAATGTGACACATTTGGCTTCCTTCCTTTGTACAATTCATATGGGATTTTCTTTAAAATTGGCATTATTATGGCTCTATTCATAACATAACAAGCGGTGTTAACCGCATCCGCTCAAAAGTACTTAGGAAGGTTGGCCTCATTGAGCATAGCTCTTGCCATTTCCTCTAAAGATCGATTTTTTCTTTCTATAACACCATTTTGTTGTGGTGTTCTAGGGGCAGAAAAATTATGCTCAATGTCATGTTCATCACAAAAAGTCTCAAATTCATGATTTTTAAATTCACCACCATGGTCACTTCTTATGGATGCAATACAAAAACTTTTTTTGTTTTGGATAACTTTGGCAAGCTTTCTAAATGATTGAAAAGTACCATTTTTGTGGGCTAAGAATAATGTCCATGTAAACCTAGAAAAATGATCCACAATCACTAATGCATAGTAATTTCCACTAAAGCTCATAGTTCTAGAGGGCCTAAAAAGATCCATGTGTAAGAGTTGTAAAGGTCTAGAAGTTGAAACCATATTTTTAGCTTTAAAAGAGACCTTTACTTGTTTTCCCTTTTAACATGCATCACAAAGTTTGTCTTTTTCAAATTTGAGCTTTGGAAGACCAATCACTAGTTCTTTAGAAACCAATTTGTTTAAGTGATCCATATAAATGTGAGCAATTCTTCTATGTCATAACCATGAATCATTTTCTTTACTCATAAAGCACTTAGCATCATTTGAGGAAATATCATCAAGACTAATCATATATATATTATTGACTCTATGACCAACAAACTTAACTTACTTATCATCCTTTCCTTCAATTATGCAACAAGAAGAATCAAATATAACCCTATTGCCTTTATCACACAATTGACTAATGCTAAGCAAATTATGTCTAAGTCCTTCAGCAAGCAAAACATTATCAATAGATGATGAAAGGACCTTACCAACTTTGCCAATTCCAAGAATCTTCCCTTTGTTATTATCACTATATATGACATGACTATGTTTCTTGTGGATAAGGGAGGAGAACTTGGAGCCATCACCGGTCATGTGCTTGAAGCAACCACTATCAAGATATCAACTTGAACTCTTGGTCTTCAAGCACACCTACAACACACATTCAAGTTTTAACCTTTGATACCCAAATTGTTTTGGGTCCTTGTGTGTTAGAATTAGGTATGGTGCCTTTAGGAACCCAAACCCTTTTGATTCCAATCTTGGTGTTTATGTTCTTTCTAACATTGCAAGTGGATGCACTATGTCCTTTCCTACCACAATGAAAACATTTGACAAAGGGACTACTTGAATTTTTTGAGGAAACAAAGAAGTTCTTATAAGACTTTTGATGGTTGTTTGGATTAAATCCCAAACCGGCTTTTTGAAAAACACATTTTTGTCTCCCTAACAACACATTCAAGTTGTCTCTTCCAAAAGTGAATTTTGCAAGAGTGTTGTTCAAGTCTTCAATTTCTTTTTCAAAAGCTTTACATGATAAACAAGGTAATGATATGGATGCATTATCATGTGAGGAACAAGTCATGCATAATGAATTAGCATCTATGAGTCCTAAGGTCTCATTTTCAATTTTAAGTTCATTTATCTCCTTAGTTAAAGTAGAAACTTTGTTTGTCAATAGGGAGATTGTTTTATTGGAAGACAAAATCATTTTTGTGAGCCTCAAAGATTCATCATGCAATTCTTAAAAGGCATCTTGCAATTCATCATAAGAAGGTGGAGGTTCTAAGTTAGAAGAGGTTACCTCGGTGTCGCTTTCTCCACTTTCTTCTCCTTGAGCCATGAGGCAAAGATGGGCTTCTTCATTCTCCGAATCATCAGAAGAGCTTAAGTCATTGTCCTCCCAAGTTATATATGCTCTTCTTCCTTTCTTTTCCTTGGAGGGTCTTTTCTCAAACTTCTCCGTCTTCTTGAGATATATAGGATACTCTATTTTCATGTGCCCCGATTTTCCGCATTCGTAGCATTTTGGAGGAGTAGAGGATCCTTCTCCTTTGTGATGTGCTTTCTTTTGAGGAAATAGTGATCTTCTTTGAAATCTCTTTTTCTTTAGGAATCTTTCAAACTTTCTCACAAGGAGACTAAGATTCTCCTCACTTAGCTCAATATTTTCAGTATCCTCTTCACTATCTTCATCATCATCTTCAAGTATGGAAGATGTGACTTTGAATGCAATTCCCTTCTTCTTTTTATCATGCTCTTCATTTTAATTGAGCTTATTTAGTTCCAGCTCATGTTCTTGAAGCTTTCCGAATAGGGTGGCTAGAGACATTGTTGATAAATCTCTTGATTCCGCAATAGCCGTTACTTTGGGTTGCCAATTCCTGCTTAGACATCTCAAGACTTTGTTAATAAGATCATCATTAGGAAATGTCTTTCCCAATGAGATGAGACGATTAACAATATGAGTAAATCTCTTTTGCATATCTTGAATACTCTCACCTTGGTTCATTCTAAATAATTCATATTCATGAGTAAGAGTGTTTATTCGAGATCGTTTTACCTCACTAGTACCTTCATGAGTTACTTGTAGGGTATCCCACATTTCTTTTGCGGTCTTGCAATTTGACACCCTAAAGAATTCATCATACCCCAAGGATGTGGTGATGATGTTCTTGGCTCTCAAATTGTATTGAACCTTCTTTTTATCATCATCGGTCCATTCATTTCTAGGTGTATTAATTTTTACACCATCTTTAGTTTGTGTTGGAACAAAAGTACCATTTTCAACGGTGTCCCACACATCTAAATCAATAGCTTCAATGAAAATTTTCATCCTTTCTTTCCAATAGGCATAACCATCCCCATTGAAATAAGGAGGTCTGTTTATAGAAGAACCTTCATTTGAAAAACCATTTGAAGCCATCACTTCTCTTGAAGTTGCTAAGCTCTTTATACAAGAGTCTAGCTCTGATACCACTTGTTACCAAGTGACCTCAATACTCAATAGGGGGTGAATTGAGTATGAAAACTAAGTTCGCAAATCTTTCGCAAATCGTTTGATAAACAATTTTCGTTGAAGCTAATTGATGATTAGAGATGATTGGATATAAGAGATAAACACTTCTACTTATAAATACAATAGCCAAAGGTACCAATATTCAAGTAAATCAATAAAACAGTGCTCAATGTAAAGAGAAGGGTTTAGAGAAAACAAACACAATGATTTATCCTGATTCGATCACCAATCCACTTGTGATCTACGTCCAGTCCTCAAGCAACCGCTAGAGATTTTCCACTATTTCTTCAAGTTTCAATAGGTGCTTAACAACCTTTACAACCTTGAGCACTCAACACTTTGGGATACCTCACCCTTATGCTTGAGTCTCTATTTCCAAGGGATACCTCACCCTTACAATGTTTGAGGGATACCTCACCCTCACTAAACAGATTGTATAAGATTTAAATGGAAGAAACTCTCTCTAGAGCAAGTATTACAAATTGAAGAACTATGGTATTTGGGATTCACACAAGTTCAAGCTCAAGACAGAGGATTTTGTAGAATGATGAGAAAAACTTGTTTAAAGCTCAATAGTAATTTTTCAGAATGATAGATCCAGTTTTTCTAACCCCCCATTGAAGCCCAACATCTAAATATATAGGTAAGGGTCATTTAGTGTCGTTGGAAGTGGTTGTGAGCAATTAATGCTCATTAATATAGCCGTTACGGGCTTCTCCTTATTTTTCCAGAATATAGGCTAACCGGTTAGCCAAGCATCCTAACCGGTTAGGGACTCATTTAGGCTTATAAGAAATTGTTCTGGTTTGATAACTAACCGGTTAGGAATGTGTCCTAATCGGTTAGGACATCATCAAAATAGGTTTTGAGTTGATGAATAACCGGTTAGGTCTTCTACCTAATCGGTTAGGATAAAACGTTTTTGGCTTCTGAGTTGTTAAATAACCGATTAGGTCTTCTACCTAATCGGTTAGGACAAAGTTAGAATGATTTCTGAGTTGATGAATAACCGGTTAAGTCTTCTACCTAATCGGTTAGGACAAAACGTTTATGACTTCTGGGAGTGAGACTAACCGGCTAGGTCTCTCACCTAATCGGTTAGGACAAACATATTTTGGCTTCTGAGTTATTAAATAACCGGTTAGGCATCTTGCTTAATCAGTTAGGCATTTGATAGAACACGAGGCAAATCTCTATTTGAGCAAGCTAACCGGTTAGGAGCTGGTCCTAATCGGTTTGGGGCCTTAGAATTTTGGGTCCTAACATTTAGAGAATCAGTTTTGTGTTTTAAAAGAGTTGGTAAGTTCCAAAAAGGCTTGTCTCAATTTTGACATATACAGGGAGACTTTCTTGATAGAGGATATAAGATTTCAAAGAGTTTGTTGCACAAAAACCTTTTTGATCCTAACTTAAAAAATCATTTTGTAAATTTATTTTAAGGAAGTCATTTGAGTTTGAGGTGAATCATTAATATACCTTCACACTAAATCTATAATCCTACATGCTAAGCTTGAATTCCTTGTGACTTGATCATTGTATTCTCATTGCTTTCTTGTTTGTCGACATCAAAACTATTTGCATCTAGTCCATGGCAATCACACACTACCTATTCATTCTATTATAAATTAGAGCTACTTAACCTGGTCCCGCGATCTATTTTGAAAAAATATTCATAAAATATACCAACATGAAATTAAAGCAATTTATGTAAATAAATTTCATATCTGCAAAAAGAAAATAAATAAATAACCCAAGTCAATCAAACAAAATAAAATAGGAAACACAATCTATCAGGACAAATTAACAGGTTGCATATAAAGGGGAAAAGAAACCAATCTGGTGATTAGTCATGGCACCTACAATGCAATTTTCATGCATCATAATCAGCAAAAAAAAAAGAAAATTAACTTAACAAGCAAAATCTGTCATCCACAAAGATGATTGAATAAAATTATATCAAAATCTTATCAACAGTATTTTCAGTCTTTTATAGTAATTAACATTAAAATTAAAACAAGACTTGATAATAAAATTGGCTAAAAAATAACCCCAAATCGGTGCTTAATCTTACAACTATGTTAGTATCGAGCAAGGTTTACATTGGAGTTTGTCCCAATTGAAATTTGTTAAAACTGTACTTTATATCCGATATTAAGGAAACAATTACGTTAAATAACAAATTTATTAACACTTATAAATCTATTACTTTATCAAGATCTGTTGATAACTAAAATAATTTTCTTACTACTAATTACCAATTACATTAAAAAATTATTACAATTACATATTTTAATAAATTCGAATACCAATGTCCTCGATACACTGCACCTAGGGGTAGATTTGATCTAAGTACATTGCAATTATCAAATACAAAATTCTTTACCATCTTTATTATTTAGCAACAACTTTTACATATTGGTGTTTTTTATTATATTTTACATATAATAATTTTATATAATGCAGCTTTTTCATATAACATTTTTTATTTAATTTAAACATTATTTCCTTCTTTTTCAAAATTTTCAAACTCGATCATTTCACTCTCAATCAGAACAATAACTCAATAACCCAATAATCTAATCATTAGTCCAGACTATACAATTATGGTCGTAATCCTTGTCAAAATAACAACTCTCATTGTTTTTTATCATCTCACTCTACTATCTTATTAACTTATTTTGCTCATTTAAGAAATACACAATGTTCTTATTTATACAACCAATTATTGATTGTTCGATCAATCCAACGTTTTTAAAATCAATTGAATGGTTAAACTAGTAAAAGGTGTTGTTTGTGTTTCAATCGGTTTAATAGTAGTTACACTGTTAATATTATAACCATAAAATTTTTTCTTTTTGTCTTTTTCTTTTTGAAAGTTAATAAAAAATTTTAATACCAAAATTAGTTGCTTCAATCGAACGGTTTAATCGATCAGATCATTGACTTTTATTTATTTTTTTGATTATTTATTTGTTTTTTATTAATTTATAAAACTGTTCATTTGATATTTTTTATGAATTATAACTAATAGCATGACTGATTCACGGTTTAACCGTCTCAGTTAAATTGATTTTTAAAACACTGGTTCAATCTTTTATCATAAATTCATTTTTCATATTATATTAAACATCACATGCTGCTGTGTTTTTTTTTTTTAGGTGATTAAAATAAGTAACTACAATTATAATATTATTTTTATTTGCCAATAACATGGTACCCATTAACTTTGGGCTCGGGGTTCTTCTTGCATCCACTATCATTTTTCATTCAACGGTTCGTTTTTTTTATTTTACATTTTAATATTAAAAATATTTTTCATTATTAAATTTATACATTTTAATACTGACCGTTACATGAAAAATGAAAGGTTCAAATGATGCAGCAGGTGCTGCTGGACAGCACCTGCTGGAGAGAATCCGAATTCGGATGATGTCTACTACATTCATGATTTCCTGGTTTATCCAATTGAATCTAAACAGTGGGCTTTAGCTGGAATTAAGATTGTTTGAAGGGTGACTTGGTTCGCGGCTTGCAGGCGGTGGCAGAGATGATGAGGCTCCTGCAATCGTTCCTTTTGGGCAACGCAAACTCGCACGTCGCAGTCGCACAACAGAGAGGAGCAGCGGCCGGCGGCCATAGTGAGAAGGAGATGAGATGAGATGTGAGATGAGAGATGGAGTGAGACAGATGAGGTTCATAAACCTTATCATATTCAAACGAGGGAGAAACGAAAATCTGGACCATTGAGTTGAAGGGAGAGAGAGAAGGGACCTTTTTGCAAATTTCAATAACCATGTTAGCAGGTAATCTTCCATTTCAGCCATTGATCTCATTTCTTTAATAATCAATGGTTGAAATTGAAGGGTGCACAATGCACCCTATTTTAAAAGGTATATCATAGATGCCGCCCCAAAATAATTATTAAACTGTTTGCCTTAGGAGATAGTTTATCACTTGCAAACAATCTCCTTCTAGAACCATCTCCCAAAAACAATGGTCATGAGCTTGAATGAGCCTAGTTTTCTTGTTAACGCCTTTGCCATGAAAGTGTTACTGCTATACATGAAAGTGTTACGTAATTGTTTACATGTAAATATGTAATAGATACCTAATTTCCAATTTGTAAGAATAAATTGCAGGTTCAAAAGGTTACCAGACAAAAAGGTTACTTTCATACTTGAAGATCGAATTTAGTTGTAGATTGACACAATCTTCCTCGCAACCAATATTTGCACTAATTCTCTTGAATTTTATAGGTAACATATCACATAGTAGTCATTCTTTAATTAAATCATATATAAATATAATACCAGTTGCAGAGCCACATAGAGATGAGGGGGGCATATGCTCTCCCTAGAATTTTTTAAAATAAAAATTAAGTACTAATAGTAAAAAAAAAAAGACATTTTATTACCTTATCTTTACTTTTTTTTTAACTTGGTCTTATTATCTTGTCAATTGTTTATTATTGTAGTCTTCAATCGCAATTTCGTTATAAATCTTAATAAAAGTGATGACATATCACTAATGATGATAATATATCATTAATGCGACTATGATGTGAATTTGACATAATGATGATATGACACAACTGTTGAATGACACATCATTATTTATGTTAAGAAGATAATGGAATTATGACTGGAGAATCATATTGGTAGATGATTTGCAAGATAAAAGATTAAATTAAAAAAATAAAAATAAAAGATAAAGAACCAAATTTAAAAAAAGAAATAAAGATAAGACACCAAAATGTCTATCTTGCCTAGTAAAAAATTCTAAGACTTAAGTGTGCCTAAATAATAACACATTCCCTCTTATATCCTTTAAAGTTTATACCTGATCAATTGTTTTCCAATCCCCATCTTTTTACTGGGCAAATGCCATAAACGGTAAATCCTAGTTTCAATTTAAATAGCAATTGTAAGGAAAAATTGATTCAATTTGCTAAATTCTACCTATGTGATTTTTCTTCTACTAATTTAATAGTTCTTGATAATCAGTTGGACACATACATTATTAATGCGCAAAACAGTGTTGATTTCTCAAATTTAAAAGGGATTTGCAACTTAACAGAGAAATTAGTTGAAATTAGGAAGCACCTTGTAGCATCTTGTTTATCTATTGGTGCATGTATTTACTTACGAAAATAGTATTAATTTTATTTGTTACTATAACAACTATTGAAAGAGCATCCTCCATTATGAAAATTGTGAAGAATTGACTAAGAAATAGAATGAGAGATGAGGGAATGAATGATTGTTTAATCACTTACATTATGCAGGATATATTTATTGGTATTTACAAAGAATTTATTGTTCAATGACAACTATAGAAGGTATTGTTTTTTATTCACGACAATAATTAATTTTGTTTATCTTTTATATATGTCATGATATTATTAATAGATTTAATATAAAATTTTATAATTATTTGTGCTCCTCCTAGTCTGAGGGCCTGGCTCTGCCACTGTATAATACCATATTCAATCATGTAGACCAATCCACATAATTAGTCCCCGATGACGGCCACATGTTGAACCGGAACATTCATGTAAATTTAAGAATCCTCCAAAAAGTGAAATTTCTTAGCTATATGCATTTTCATTGTGTGCACTGACTTGAAATACAATGCATCAAAGCTCCCAAAAAGCTTTTCTAAAATATCAGCAACAATATAAAATAAGAATGTTAACTGGCAATAGTAGCAAAGTGTTAAAAAATAAATAATTATGAGAAGACTTAAATATGTTCCTTGTTACTGAAAATATAATACATTTTAGTTTAGGCCCCTATTAAATGCTTTTGTTTAGTTCAAGTTTTTTAAATATTTTAGTTTTAATCACTGTTATTAATAAACTTCTGTTAAGTGCTTACATGATAAATAAAGATCTTATTGTTAATGCTTTAGTCACTATCATTAGTGAGTCTCTTTTCTTCATTTGTCATGTAAATGCTCGTCTCTATTCTTCATTTATCATGTAAAGGCTCACTAACAACAGGGAATAAAACCAAACATTTTTAAAAAAGTTTGATTCATACAAAAAAAATTAATACGAATCTAAACCAAAACGTGTTATATTTTCATGGATCAAAACTATACTTAAGCCTTATGAGAACTTGGAGAAAGAAGTTTAGAGCACTTGAGAAAAATATAAATATAAATTATATTGAAAGAAAAGTTATCATGAAAATATTCTTATACTACTTAATTATAGGTCTCATTTTTTTTAATCTAAATTTAAAAACGTCTTTCTACTGACTTGGGAAATGAAAGGGGTTGTCTCAATTTGATGACTATTAGTTGATTCCCATCCCAGTAAACTGTTACGCATAACATAAAAGCTAACATTTTATATATTTACCTACTCTAAATAAGAAAGAAAAAGAAACTATTCTAAACCATAATATGACCAAAAACATGACTGTCATATTGATTATATGTTGTTTGTTTGATATCATTAGGGTCTCATCATCAACCTTTATCCTTGTTTTGTTTTATGCATATTGTCTTTCGTTCCATGTCATATTATTGGAAAAAGAAGTTACCTGGAGTGAGGAATAACGTATTTGTTCTTAATTGCTTAATTCCTCTGAGGAATTTTCATGAAGCCTGGCCTTCATCAAATCTTGATTCTTTCGTAGAATGCTTATTTTACTAAGGTTAGGAAATGAAAGAACAATCTGCATGGGGATCGTCAGATTATTACATGTTCTCACCACATAAACTATTTTCTCTTCCATGACAAGAGACTCACATTTTCTTGAACATTTGTGCTCACTATTCTGAACCATCTGCAAGTCCATATATATCAAATACATAAATCGAAGATAGGGATGGAAGAATACCGCAAGTCCTTTCTGAAACAACATTGGAATTTCTATGCATTAAGATAGGGATGGAAGCAGATTGATTGGAGAATTTGGTGAAGGAAATCGGGAAGAGACTGGAAGATCTTTAGGGGGAATGGTGATGCTATTAGGAGCTTCTTTCGCCTGAAGAGCTTGGACAGTGACAATTGCGGTTGGTGCTCGCTCAAATGATGGTGGTGGTGGAGCTAGAGCTCTGTTGTCTTTGAGGTTTTTCTTCACAATGGACTTTCTTTTAGGGACTTAATTGCGTTTTCTCTAGACAAAAAATGAAAAGCCACAAGTAGAAAGTAACCGAAGAGATTGGTGAAGGAGACTAAGAGGAAGGTTAATACCATGACTTTTAGTGCGGCAGCATATTTTTAAGAAGCAATCCGTTAAGGATACACAAAAGTCATTACTCTTGTATGTGGATATTTTTTTATTAATGGAACGAAACAGAATAGGTGAGGATGGAACGGAAAGGAAAAGAATGTAATGGAACATAGTTTCCATTCTCTTTGTTTAGAAGTTTTATTAGCGGAACAGAACTTCATTACTCATGTGTTCCTCTCATTCCACTTCAATTTTGGGGGGAAACAAAAGTTGGACATTTGTGAGAAAGAGGGGAGAAATGATTCTCCATATGTTCTGTTCCCTTCTCATGTATGTTAAAACTCCCAAACAAGAGAAGTTATTTTCGTTTCTCTCATTATCTATCATCCAAACATAATGTAAAAGAAGAGACTAATAGAGCTTAGAGCTGATTTGGCTGAGTAATAAAATGTTAGAAAGATAACATCTGAAAAATCACTCAACCAGGAGATGAGAATGATCAAATATTGCTGATGTGGCTGATTGAAGAAAGTTTATAGTTGTTGATGTGGCAATCACCCGCGCTTCAACTTTATATGTTATAATAGAAGTCAATGCTGATTGTTGTGAAAGTCATTTGGCAAGTTGGGGGGCGGGGGGGGGGTTTAAGGGGTTGTTATGGCAATTGAATTATATATTTAGGTTGTGGTTGGATGAAGTATTTTAAAATTTAAGAGAATTTAGAATGTTAAGAAATTTAATTATTTCATTTAAATTCTTTTTATTTGTAAAATTTTTTGTTTGAGATAAGTAATTAAATTTCTTAATATTTAAAATTTTTTATTTGGGTAAAGTAATTAAATTCCCTCTATTTATAATTTTTTTAATCAAAATAAGTATTGTTATTAAGAATATTCAAAATTTGACTCGACACGAAACTAATTGAGACGGATTTGACTATTCAATTTTTATAAATAAACCTGATATATTTTTAAATTAAGTTCGGGTCACACTTTCGATTTACCTAACTCGACCAAATGTCACAAAATATTTTAAAAATTAACAAATCACACAATCTAATTGCAATGTAAACGAAATGAGATGCTGAACTCTAATCCATTCCACAATCTTTTGCTTTGCCTTCCATACATGCAGGTGTCAAGAATCTATTGGTCTGATAACAATTACATTAATCAAATTATACACTTCAGAACATGAGATTCACAAAGTATTTAGTCAATGGCCACATCGAACACTTTTGACCTCACTCCAAAATATTTGACACATCTAAAGTGACAACTCATCCACACCCATAAGAAATTGCGATATCTTTATTTGTTAGCGCTGCAAACAGAAGTTTACATATGATTTATGCACTTTTTGGGTCCCTTTCCTACCGTTTTCTATAAATGATCAAAATTGACAAGTAAGGTTCATATGCAAGCAACATTTTGTGTGTGTGTAGAAAACATCATTGTGTAGAAATGCAGAACAAATGTAGAAAACATTCTAATGTTATCCATCAGTAGCCCCACTCTTATTTGCAGACATGACAATAAAATCCATCAAATTTACTGACAAACTAATTCAGTTATAAATGTACATATATTGATGCAAATAGCTTCCATACATTAAAGGGGACAAGTATCCTAGCAACGTGCTCATGTCTTAAATTCAGGGTGACATGTTATATATTAAATCCACACAAATTTTTTCTAATAACAAAGTAACAAAGATTGAAATGGCACAAAGTAATATTAACTCCCATCAAGACATAAAAGCCAAGATGTAATCCTTCTTCTTCTTCAATGGAAGAGCTTTCACAACCGTTAGTTAACTTGGATTTTGTGTCAACCAATTAATAGCTTTCAGCTAATGTGGGTTATCAATATCAAGTATTTTCTCTAACTCATTCAACACTTCTTTAACATTTTTCTCCTCTGTCTTCTTTGTAGTTGCATGCACGAATTCTTTCAACAACTTAGCCATTTCTTTCATTGAAGCAACTATCCCATCTTTTTCTCCACTTTTTCTTTGGGATTGCGTGCAAGTAGAAGATAAATATTGTCCTTTTTTTGTTGTTGCAGAGCTTGGTTCCTCCAAATCAATATTAACACTATCAACATCATTCTCTTCATTTGCTTCTTTGCTTATGAACATCTAACAGAGTCATCAAACAAGTCAAAACAGTTTGTAAAGCGCAGCAACAACACGAGATTAGCAATGAGCATACTAAACAGTTAAGAGCAAGAGTAAAATAAGGTGGGCCTTGCATTCAATTCATTAGCAACTATGACTATTTATCCATGAGCTTGACGTCCTAACAAACAGTTTGGGACTCAATAAAAATTAACTTTAAAATCTCATATCAACAATACACATCCATAAGAAGCAATGCTAGAAACTAAATTCCATTCTCAAACACATGCACCCATTTATCAGATACAAATCATAATTCAGCAACATGGCATAAGAGAGGCTTTGCATCAAATTTTATACATTTCAACATTCTAACACAAACAACCAGTAAGCATAAAATCCAAGATTCATATATCAGCACAAAAGGAGAGTACACATACCATAAGTTCCATCTAGATAAAATCAGAATTTAATCATGTATGTTACAGAGTGAGAAAACAGCAACAACAGTAAAATTCATCACTGTGGTTTTTTATCAAACAGGTGGTATACAAGAATGAAAAAAAATCAACCCTTAAGAACACCACAAATTTTATGTCACAACAACTTCTCAAAATGATCAAATCAATAATACATGCCAATATTTTATTACAAGCTTGACAGACAAAATATATGATGAATTGCCACAAAATCAACAAGAACATGTGAAAATTACAAAAGCAAAGAACTACAGCTACAACATAACTGTTTCACCAAGAAGAAGATTCAAAACGAAAATCAACAAAATCAAAAGATTCCAAGGTGATAAAAGTGTGATATGTGTACCTAGTGATCGCACAAGGTGGTGGGTTGGGTTTGAAATTAGTGGGGCGCGGTGGATCTGGGTGCGAAGGTGGTGGCGTGCGGCGTGGATGGAAGTAGCGATAGTCGCGATGGATGGAACGGATGGAAGATTGAGCTTCGAATGAGACGGGAGAGAAGAGAGAGAATGAGGTGAAAGGGAGAGTGACGAAGAGCAAGGGATTTTAAAAATTCCACTTGTTTATTGAAATTTTTTAATTTTGGTTAACAAAATTCCCAGTTAAAATTCTCTGGAATTCTTAAAATTCTTTATTTAATTATCCAAACAAAGTATTTTATAATTGAGAATTTTAAATCCTCTAAACAAATACATTACTCCCTCAAAATACTTTATCCAAACATAGATGGTTTTTCTTATGGTATTGGTTCTTGTACTGCTTTAGTGGCTGAATTTTAGGGTGTCTTTGAGGGCTTAACTTTGGTGTGAGATCTAGCTTTTGAAAATATAATTCTTGAAGTAGACTCCTTGTCAGTCTATCATATGCTTGTGTGTAGGATTGACAATGAACTGAACCAACTCAAATTAGTTCGATAAACCTGATTCATAAACTAAATGAACTGAACTTGAGCTCAAAATTGAACTCGTTAAATAAATGAACTAAACTTGAGCTAAGTGTTGCTCGACTCCTTTAGTTTATGAACTAGCTCGCTCAAAATTCTCGTTAAATAAATGAACTAAACTTGAGTTAAGTGTTCTTCGACTCCTTCGGTTTTATGAACTAGCTTTATATATATATATTTATAATATATCTAGTGAGAGAAGTTTTTATTGTGAAAGTGTGAGATGAGTAAATCTTGACCATACAATCATATATAGATGGTCAAGATTAAAAGTTACTTAAAAGTCATGTTACCACTTAAAAAAGTTACATGTATTAATGTTCTAATCTTTGTCATTCATGTAAAATTTAATAGTCAATATTCACTCATCTCACCTTTTACAATAAACATTTCTCTTACCAGATATGCTTTCATATAGGGGACATATCTAGTGAGAAAATTTTTTATTATGAGAGGGTGAGAAAAATAAATCTTGACCAAACAACCATACATAAATGGTCAAGATTAAAAATTACTTAAAAGTCATGTAACCACTTAAAAAAGTTACATACTTTTATATTTTATTCTTGACCATTTATATAATATCTAATGATCAAAATTCACTCATCTTACTTCTTATAATAAATATTTCTTTCACCAAATACGCTCCTATATATATATAATTCTTTTGGGATAGTTTGTAAAACTAAGTGTAAGGAAAGAATAAAGTCTCATATAAGAGAGATTACTATGCTCTCAAGCCCCTTATATAGAGAATAAGGCCTCAAATCTCAAAAGTAAATGATGAAAATCAAAGTGTAAGTGCCAAATAATTTGAAATACCAAATATATATTTAATGCTTACATTTCAAAGCACTAAGGACGTGCGCATGCATAGAATTAAAAAAGAACTAACAGCTCTTACTATGCCAACAGTCACGTTCTTTCACAAATTCAATTATAAATAGAATACTAGATCAATAAAGAATGGTTCAGTGTTTTCCTCTCCGCTTCATCTCTTCTCAAAATTCTTTCAAGATTATTCTTGAAAATGAAATTATAAGAATTGTTGGCTGATAATATTTGGTGCTTAGATTAATTCTAAAGGAAATTTGCCAAATCCTATAACAAATAGTGGGGCAAATTTTGTCTGAAGGACAATGTCTTTTAATTTTCAGGTTTTAAGCACAGTTGTTTCCTATTTTTCATCTTCTTTAACCTCTGTTTTCATAACATATATAACATTTGAAATTTTTGAAATTGGCTTTATGACCACATTGGCATTATATGAACATAGAAAAACAATATTGGATTATTTACTAACGAAACAAAGCTCAAGGAAAAAAAGCCCATATATACCATGCAATTTTATTCTGTTCTTTTTTGAATTGACTCGTACAGTGGAAGACTCGATGTCGCATGCCCAGACGTGATTCAATTATTGATGGCAAAAATACTTGCACATATGGATAGAGATTTGCATGAATTATTTGCAATGAGATAGGAGATGAATGTCTGTTTAATAAATGAGAGTAAAAGTGGAGATTATACTATTTGCCTTGTTGGTAATCACATATTCATTGAATATATTTTTTATTTAATATTTTATATATATTATATTTTTTCTTTTACTTTGAAATGAAATGAAAAATTATATTTTCATATTATTTTACAATGATTTTTTAATGAATATATATTATTCTTGTAATAATTATTTATATAAATTAATTATTATAAAATATAATTGAACTTGACATGTTGTTTATGACTTTTTTAATTTTTCAAAAATCTTACATTATTGAAAAATATTGTTATATGTAATGTTAAAGTTTATTTTATCTATGTTTTTTTTTTATTTTTAAAATTTTATTTTGAATTATTAAATATCCGTGAATACCCATAAATACATATTTTTCTTGTAAATATCATAAATTAGTACCTATAATGAGAGTGAGGGTGGAGGCAGGTAATACTTCCCCAGTTGTCATTCCTAGATTCAACTAATGATGATAAGTATCTTAACATTAGGGAGCTCATAATAAGTTAATTTGTTTTAAACAAGTCTCCTCAGATCCCATCTACATGCATCATACCGCGTTCAATATAAACTTTTTATGAGTAATACAAATATATGTTAAGATTCATAATGAATCTTATATGTGACAATATATTTATAACTTAAAATATAATTTTTAATTATAAAATTTAATTGTAAATATGCTATCACGTATACAATTTATTATGAATATGAGTTTATATTAATACTACATTTATTTTATTACTAATATATTCTTCACAATAAATTACATACAAGCCGCAGCTGAGTATGTGAATGCAAGACAACGTCAAGTTCAGCACTGAGTAGAAAAAGGATATCAATTGTATATATATTTGGATTGACTTTTAGCTTATGAGTTTAAAATTTTGGTTCATTGCTGGTGTTAGCGCCAAGTGTTTCAAGTTTCATACTACACTCTCGAAACCTCCCACGTTTCCCAATATGCAGCTCCATATCCTTCCGATGGTATCATGGTAGTGTTATACTTAACGTTGATCTCAATATATCTATTATCTATTACGGGCAATTCTAATATACACATTTTTTAAGAGGATGTATGATACACCTTGTAATTTAAGCTATTAATTTATTTATAAAATAAATCAATGACTTAGATCAATTAGAGAAAACCTATTAAGCAGGTTTTTTTATTTTATTTTTTTTAGTTTTTTAGTGTTATATTTTTTTACATACTATCACTACTTATTGTCATTATTCTGTTACTTTTGCTAACTATCACCGATTACCTTTAAATTTTTTTAAATTATATAATTATATAAATATTATCAATTAAAATTTATAAGATTTTTTAAAGAATACGCTTTTAATTTTAGGAAACTTGATCACTTTAATTTTTTTAAGTTGTATAATTGTATAAATATTATCAATTAAAATTTATAATATTTTTTAACAAGAATAATTTAAAAAAAAAAAAAGTATATGCTTGCACATTATTTATGAAAAAATATAAACACTGATTGATATAATTTTAATTGATATTATTTATAAAACTGTGTAATGTTAAAATAAGTAAACAATACTTTTTTGGCATAAATAGTACTATTTACGTGAATAATACTTTTTTGACATGAACAGTACCCTATTCGGTATGAACAGTGATTTTTTCAGTATGAACAGTTATTTTTCTGGCATGAATAGTTATTTTTTCGATGTGAATAGTGATTTTTTTCTGTGTAAACAATGATTTTCTGACATGAATAGTGATTTTCGGCATATGAACAGCGTCTCCGACTTATTCTCTTGCGTGAACAATAACATGAGGTCTGAAAAAAAAAAAGTAATCTGCCCAAAAAAAAAATATGCTGTTGTAAGTAAAAGTTAAGGTGTATGATACATTCAAACTTATCAGGGTGTACCATAACAATGGTCTATCTATTACTACTATAACGGGAATTCACTTATTTGATATCTAACTTTTAATTTCTTCAAAATGCCAATACTTAACTACTCAAACAAAAATGTAAAAAGGATAAAAACTAATAAAGAAGGGATAAAATTTAAATTTATATTAATGTTAGTTAGCATACTTTTACCATTATAATTGACTTTGTGCTAACTGATCACAACATATTCATAAGAAGTTAATCTAATCTTTTTATTTTTTCAGCATGCAGTTATCCTCATCCTTAAGGAGGCCCACAATAAAAAGTGGTTTGTCAATCCACTAGTAGTAATTATGGCGGTGAGAAAGATTATAACTATCAAAACGAATTGGTTCGATCTGATTAAATTGAATTATGTAAGTTTTAAGTTAATATTTTGTTAATCAACTTGTTTTTATGTAATAGTAACAGGTCGGGTCTATTCGGCCCACAATGGAACAATTCATTCAAATTGAGTTAATTCAAGTTATTTTTAATTTTAAACTGATATTTTATTAGCTTAACTCGTTTATTTTATCAAATTATTTAAGCCGATTTATCGAACTTAATTTATTTTGATGATTATAGAAAAGATGTGATATTTTTTTATTTTTTATTTTTAAAGAAGTTGGCTAATTCCTCCCTGGTGACACAGTATCCTGTGGAATGCTACATTAATTATAAAGAAAAATAATTTTTATACCTTTAAAAAGATGTGTAAATATTATTTACATTCTTTTTAAGAGATGTGATTGAATGAGAAAAAGTAATAAAAAATATATATATAATAAATGATATTAGATGAGATATAAAAATAGATGTATACACTACTTGATATAAGAATATAAGGCTGCGTTTGGTGTATCGTATAAGGAAGACCTGATAGTATAAGCTTATACTATCAGGTCTTAACATGTGTTTGGTGCTGACACATGATAGGATAGTCAAATCTGGTCAACTATTTTTATCTTATTCTTATAGGATAACTCTATCATCTCCTCTACCCCATGATAAGAGCTGATAGGATAATTATTCCAACCTTGTCCCTCCTCTTCATCTCTATCATCTCTTTGATCTCCACCTCCACCATGGCTTCTCTGTATCAATCCATAAATTAAAACACACCTAATAAAACAAATAAAAAAATACAAGTAAAAATAAATGTCTCCCCAAGTCAGACGGTGCACGGTGGTTCGGTAGCTTTGGGTTCCTCGCGGGTCATGACGGCGCTTGGTGGTGGCTCACAGATTTGGGTCGTCGTTGGATTGGACGTACAAGGGTAGTGGTTGTCGGCAAGGTGATGGCAGATCCAGCGTGGCCGTTGGGTAGAGGTTGGAGCAGATCTGGGTTTTAGGGTGCCTGTGGCTACAGTGGGCGGCGTTTATGGTGGCTGCAGGTTTGGTGGTTCTGTTTTGCGGGTGGCAGAGGCTATGGTGGGTGGCGCCCATGGTGGTGTTGGTTTGGGCGATTGGGTGGTTGTGACAGAAATAGGATGCGGTGGACGGCGCCTACGGTGGTGTTGGTCTGGGCGATTGGGTGGTTGTGGCAGAAACAAGATTCGGTGGCTCACGCGGTGGAGCAGAGGGTTGCTCATGGTGGTGGCTAGGTGCTGCAACATTAAGGATTGAATTGGAGTAAAATGAAAAAGAAAATAGAGAAATGAGTGGCTGGGACTGGGAGAGATCTGAGCATCAACGAAGGAAGAGGAAATCCAGAAATTGGAGGCACAGGAATGGAGTGTTCCTGAGAAGTCGAAGGAGACGGTGGGATGATGAAGGGTAATATGGTCATATTAGATAGATACATATACTATCAAATTATTTATACTATTTGTACCAAATATTTGATAGTATAAGAGCTTATCAGTTTATTTATACTATCAAACTTTATCATATTATCTTATATTATCATGTCTTATACTATCAGGTGTACCAAACGCAACCTAAGAGTTGAATTACAATGGACTAGTTTGGATATTTGTTTCGTCAACATGGTGCTAGAGGGTGATTGCAAACTACACCTTGATGCTTAAAAAGTAATGGTTCTTTGGATATATGTGTTTAATTGAGCTGGGTGTAGCTCGTCAGCTCCATTACATTCAATATTCCTGTGTAAATATGGATAGAAATAAGGTTCCTCAAGGATTAGCCAAGTGTACAATTTCTTTCTCTGAAAAGTTAGTCAGGGTAAAAGACTGATCTTTTTTCTTCTTCCCACATGAATGTAGTTGTTTTACTATTGTTTAGTGAATATTGTTTTCACATAACAAAATATATTCTCTCGCGGAAAAATAATTTCTTTAAAACTTTTTCCATATATAATCAATATTTTTATATTACTTTTTTCTTTTTAAGAACTAGTACCTATCTTATGACTTGGCGGAAAGGACCCTCTAGTATGACCTAAGAGAGGAGGTGAGGTGAGAACTAATGGAGAAGTATTTTTAAGGAGAACATTGGCAGAAATCAACCCCGGCCGGCATGCCCTTGCTCCTATTAATTGAGCTGCAAACACGGACATATCATTACTTTTATTTGTCCGAACAAAGTCTTCAGTTTAATTATAGTTGTATTATATATCTTTTCTTTCAAAACGTGAATTTAAAAAAAAAAAATATGCGTATAAAAGTATCATTATAGTTATATTATATATCATTACTTTTCTTTACTTTCTCTGTTTTACTATTGGATGGATGCATCGAGATCTTAGAAGCCAAAACAATCTGTAAATTAATTAAGGGGTAAGGCTATAAATATAACCAGAAAATTTAATAGAATTAAGTTCTGTCAAAATTCAATATTTGCGGTTGAGTAAGGCAAACTTATGGAAACTATTCATTTGTCGAAAGTCAAGACTCAATGATTAATGTCGACTCATTTTAATAATTTTTTTTTAAAAAAAAATTCTAGCTATCTAATATAATTAAGAGGTATAATTAAGAAAATAAGAAATCATTACTTCACTTAGTCATCTAGGCAATCCAATTTATATTTTAACATATTGATCAATTAGTTGTGTTAATCCAAAGTTTGCGGACTAAGAATTTTTAAAACATGATACTTTTATATGCATATTCCTTTTAAAAAAAATTAAGAATTTTTTTTCTTGACTTCCCCATATAATATGTTTTTTTCTTTGATGAGAGAAATTCCTAGCACAGCTTTTTGTAGCGGTTTAAGTATCACAGAAGGACAATAAGGTTATATCCAAAGTTTAAGCTGTGATTAAGAATAATGAATATAATATTCAATCTTAATTTCAAATTTAATATATATTCATGAACTCTGTGAGGAAGCCATATGCTCATAATAGTTTTTTTTCCTTAAGATTATGAGGTGTCTTCACATGCTTGATGTGTGAAATTAATTTTCATTTAGACATCATTTTTGCTCTTCTGCAAGATTCTGCAAGATTCTTTTAATAGTTTATGTAGAAAAAACAGAGCAGAAGATTTCTTTGTATTTCATTATTTCCATGGAAGAGGTATGTATAATTTAAGGGCGTTGGCCAGACATGGAATTGACTAATTAAATCTCATGATTTTAGAAAATAAAAACAAGGATTACTAAAAACACGGAAATAAAATATTTTAAGGTTGACTAAATTAAGGGCCTAATCAACCTATATTAGGGAAACATATAACAGAAATAAATAGCACAAATAGTATAAAATCTGAGAAGATCACGTGGAGAATCACAGGTGACTAACAACACTCCCCCTCAAGTTAGGGAGTTGATGTTGATCATTCCTAGCTTGCAGCTAAACTCTTCAAATTTAACCCTTGACAAGGCCATGGTAAGCACATTTGTAACTTGAGAACTAATGGACACATAATTCAATTCAATAAAGCTTGAGTCAATCTTCTCCTTAATGAAGTGTCTATCAATTTCAACGTGCTTTGTCCTGTCATGATGAATAGGATTCTTAACTATCCTTGTTGTTGCCATGTTATCACAGAACACCTTCATTAGCAAGTTGTTGCTGAAGTTTAATTCCTTGAGAAACCTTAATATTCATATTCCTTCGCATATTCCAAGTGCTAGAGCACGAAACTCTACCTCTGCACTACTCCTGGCAACCATTGGTTGTTTTTTACTTCTCCAAGTTACTAAGTTCCCCCACACAAATGTGCAATAACCTGTAGTAGATCTTCTGTCAATTATTGATCCAGCCTAATCTGCGTCTGAGTACACTTCTACACCTTTATAATTTCCCTTTTTGAAAAATAATCCCTTACCATGGGTCATTTTAAGATACCTCAGGATTCTGTACACTGCCTCCAAATGCTCCTTATTTGGTTTATTCATGAACTGACTCACAACGCTAACTGGAAAACTGATGTCTGGACGGGTATGAGTTAGGTAGATTAATTTGCCCACGAGCCTCTGATATCTCCTAGTGTGAACGGGGGAACTTTCTAGCTTGAGACCCAGTTTGTAGTTAGCTTCCATGTAGGTATTTGCAGGTTTACACCCTAACATACTCGTTTCTTTAAGTAGATCTAGTGTATATTTCCTTTGAGAAATAGAAATGTCCTCTTTGGTTAATGCCACTTCCATGCCAAGAAAGTACCTTAAGCTGCCAAGATATTTTACTTCAAACTCATTTGCTAAGGACTTCTTTAATCTGTCTATTTCATCAATATGGTTTCTAATGATTACTATACCATCTATATAGACAATTAAGATTACCAACTTTTGGTCTGGTCCTATCTTGACAAACAATGTGTGATCAGTTTGACATTGTTTGTACCCTTGAACCTTAATGAATTTTTCAAACCAAGCCCTTGGTGATTGCTTGAGACCATATAAGAATTTATGAAGTTTACATACCTTTTTGGAGCTATTTTCATACTCCACCCCTTGTGGAATCTCCATGTAGATGTCTTCCTCTAAGTATCCATTTAAGAATGTATTTTTTACATCCAACTGATGAAGAGGCCAGTCTAGGTTTACAACAATAGAGAGTAACACTTTAATAGTGTTGAATTTGGCCACGGGTGCGAAGGTTTCCTGATAATTAATTCCATGGGTTTGTGTAAACCCTTTGGCTACAAGTCTAGCATTGTAACAGTTGATACTTCCATTTGGATTGTATTTTACTGTGAAAATCCACTTGCATCCTATAGGTGTCTTGTTTAGTGGAAGATCTACTATATCATGTGTTTTATTCTTCTCAAGAGCAGTTAATTCTTCTCTGATGACATTCCTCCATTCTTCCTTCTTTGCTACCTCATAGAAGTTGTTAGGGATTTTCTCAAAGGCCACACTATTCACAAATGCCTGCAACTTCAGAAATAATTTATCATAGGAAACAAAGTTGTTGATTGCATGTTTAGTACAGTTTCTTACCCCCTTTCTGCAAGGCAATGGGCATATCCAACTCTTCTTCAGAATATGAAATAGGGAAAATGACCTGACTTTGCTGAGGACAAGTGTTGTCTTCAACATCTTGAAAATCTCTTGAAGTATTTTGCTCTGTCCTCTACTGTAGTTCTGTCTTTTAACCTTATTTTCTTCTGGTATACACTATCAATTCTTTCTACTGTGAGGCATTAGTAATGGGTGCAGGCTCTTTAAAGTGTATGGTCTGATTTAGCTCAAGGTGAGAGGTGGTGTTTGGCTCAAGGGAAGGGGTGATTTCAAGTCTGTTTTGGTCACTTGTAGAGATGATTTCTAGTCTGTTTTGGTCACCGGTAGAGATGATTTCAGGGTTATGCTAGTCACTTGTAGATATCATAAGTCCTCGGTTCTCTCTTGATTGTCGAGGCTTCCAATTAGCAGGCTTTCCATGTAGTTTTCAACAACCTTCTTTGGTGTGACTTGTTTTATTGCAATGGTCACACCATGATTTACTATTCCTCCTAGGCTTATTTTCTGAGTTAAAGTTGCTCCTAATAGCAAATGTAGAGGACTCTGAAGTTGGTTCTGAGTTTTGTGGCCCATGAGTCAGTTGTTGTCTACTTTCTTCCCACTGTACTGTAGCAAACACTTCTCTAATTGAGGGTAATGGGCAGGTGGCCATGATCTTGCCTCTGGCTGCATCATACCCTGTGTTAAGGCTAAAAAAAAAGCTATAAATCCTCTTTTTTTCCATGATTTTCTTATAGGTGGCTGTATCTATGTTGTTGGTCCATTGATGATCTTCATGGAGGTCAAGTTGTTTCTAGTACTTCACCAAGGTGTTGTAGTGCTGAGTAACATTCTTATCCCCATGTTTTAGATCCCTCAAGATGCCCTTTATCTAGAATAAGGCAACTGTATTGTCTACTTTGGAATAGGATTCTTGTACAGCATCCCAGATTTCTTTGGTTGTCGTGTACAACATGTAAGTTTCCCTAATCACCGTTATCATGGAATTCACAATCCAAGACATCACCATATTGTTCTCAATTTTCCATGTCTTGTATTTCGGATCAAACTTGACTGGTTGAACAGCATGTCCAGTTAGGTAGTCTTCCTTTCCACGGCTACAGATAAACATCATAACGCTTTGGGACCATATTATATAATTGGTCTCATTGAATCGGTGTCCTGTAATTATGAGAACAGGACTGTCAGCAGCCATGACAGGGGTTGGGGTGCTGTTTGGCTGACTAGCAAGGGTAGACGATGTTTGAGATTGTTGGAGGACATCTCTTGAGACGTTGTTTGATAAGCACTGATGGTGCTAAATCGGATCATGAATCCTTGTTCAGGCCCTCAGAAGAGGGCTCTGATACCATGTAGAAAAAATAGAGCAGAGGATTTCTCTATATCTCATTATTTCCATGGAGGAGGTATGTACAATTTAAGGGCGTTGGCCACATACGGAATTAACCAATCAAATCCCATGATTTTAGGAAATAAAAACCAGGATTACTAAAAACATGGAAATAGAATATTTTAAGGTTGACTAAATTAAGGGCCTAATCAACCTATACTAGGAAACAAATAATAGAAATAAATAACACAAATAGTATAAAATCTGAGAGGATCACGTGGAGAATCACACTTGACTAATAACAATTTACGAACCCTTGAGAGAAAGGCTCATGATAGATTTTATATCTTTAGCAACACATTCTCTCACAAAAGGTTCTTTGAGCTTGAAGCATTAAATCCACTATACTTTACGCTAAAATTTAATGTTTTATTATAAGAATGATGGTGACAAAGAATCAAATATTAAACTCTTGACTATTTTGTCATAGAATTCTAATACCATATCAAGAACTAATTCTACTAAAAACTTAAATTGCTAAGTGAAATTTTATGATTGATTTTATATCTCTAACAGTGAAAGTTTTGAAGGCTCAAAGGCAATGGCAGTGGAGGCAAAGACTTCACTTTGGAGGCTTAGAGGAGTTCCTCATTGAAGACTTTTAAGATCTTTCTCTTCTAAGATTTTCTTCACGATGGTTTTTCTACCCATTTATTTGTTTTGTACTTCTTTTGTCATAAGTTGCTAAAATTTTTCTCTTGCTATTGTGAAGATGTAACTTGATTCAATTGACATGTATTAAGATTGAATTTTTAATTAATTTATTTTTTATTCAATTTGAGTACTTTTTATGGTTCTTAATACTTTTATGAATGAGATGTCCTTCATAAATTAATCTAGTGAGATGTATGTAGAATCGAAATCTTTGCATATGACTTAAATCATAAATAATAAGTGTCATGATTTGTAATCATCTAGGAATAGAGATTATAGGTTGTGTGAGAGAATTGTGGTATTTTTCATAAGAATCCATAGAGCAAAAATGTCATGTCTTTAAGAGCTGGAGTTTAGATTAAGGAATTGACTAGTCTTTGATAATTAAAGAGAATTAATCCACTAAAGAATTGAGTTTTAATTAATTAAGGGATTCTTCCCATCAATTGAATGACTAAAAATTAACTAGATTGAAGGTCTTAAAACTACTCTATTGTCTATGATAAATTATTGAATTAAGTGAAGTTAGATCCCTAACATCTTTATCATTGCTTACTTACACCTTAATTTATTATCATGCTCTCTTACTATTTTTAATTTATATGGTTTTACCTTATTTTGTTTTTCCTTCAATTACTTGTTTTCTTTTGAACTCTTTTTAATCTCAATTTTTGATAGCTTAAATAGTGTTAATTTAACTAATTTAGTACTTGATAACATAATCTCTGTGGGACGATACTCTTTTTCATCATTATATTACTTTTGTAATTTGGTATACTTGACAATTGAGCAATAGAGATGTCTCTTGGTGTGAAATAAAGCCCACACACGTTTGCGTGTGGGGAGAATGCACTCTCTATATATGTTTTATAATTTAGAGGAGAGTTGGGAATATACTCTTTAACACACTCCTTTCAACACACTCTAAATGACTTCAAATTGTAACATGGGCAATCTAAATGAAGTATATACTATTTTAGGTATCAAAGTATAAAAGCACTATGTGAGCTTTACATTCAGCTAATCTCATGATATTAAAGAAGTATTGGAGAAGTTTGAGCATATCATGTTTAAGGATTTAGGAGTGTTATATCTCACGAAATTGCATTCGTGAATCACCCACGAATGATGTGGCATCCCATCAAGCCACTTAAATGCATGAAATGAAATTGCCAATTTTTTTTAAAACACACACTTGGCCAATAAAACGCAAGTGTAACTGACTATTTTTCCTTCATTTCGTGTGCGTTTCACGAAATTGCTTTTGTGAAATTTAACATTTTTCTTAAGGATTTCAATACTATATATGATCCATTCACCAATAGCACAATTGGAGTATACTAGTGCTATTAGGAGTCTAATGTATGCAACACATTTCACCAAGACTAGATATTCCTTTTGTTGTGTGTAAATAGTTAAGGTTTAGAGATAAATCTAGTACAATGTATTGGAAAGTCATCTTTAGGTTTTTTTTTTTTTTTTGTTATTTAAGGACAACCATACATTTGGGGTTTTCTATAGTGATTATTTTACTATACTAGAAAGTTATTCGAAAACAAGTTGGATTAATGACAACAAATCAACTATGGTAGTTGGATTTTCACCATCGATGGTGTGACTATTAGTTGTGCTTCTAAAATGAAAATATGCATCTATTATTCAACATTGGTTTTAGAGATTTTGTAGCCATAGGAAAAGAAGTAGAATGGCTAAGGAATATCTTATTAGATATTAAATTATGGCCACAACTTATGTAAGCTATTTTTATATTTTGTGATAGTGAATTTATCATGTTTCTAGCCTATATTAAGGTTTATAATAGAAAGTCTAGACACATATGCTTGAGACAAGAATATGTAAGGCAAATAATAAGAGATGGTATTGTCAGTATCACCTTTGTTAGGGCAAGTAATATTTTAGTAGGCCCATTGACAAAAGGTTTGTCAAAGGATATAATAAAAGATACCATTGTGAAAATATGATTAAAATCTCTATTAAAATAGTCATTTGTGACAGGAATCCTACTTTATGTAATTAGAAAATTACAATGATTTTGATAATTACAAATAAGAAGAAATATGCAAGATTAAGTTCAAGATCCTTCAAGAGTAGTATATAGGACTTAGATCTCATGTAAAAGTAAAAAGAAATCACACTAGTCTCTTAATTTGTTTTTCAAACGACAAAGATAGCACTTAATGAAACAATATGTTTTTTAGTTGCTAAAAATGTTTTAAAAATAAATCAAAATGACTTTTAAGTGTTTGAAAATGTTTTGGAACCTTTAGGTGCATATGGCTTATATTGACTAACACTATGTTTAGATGATAGGTAATGAGGAGAAGGAGAAGAGAATGAGTGGAAGGAAAATAACTTCCCTTATTTGGGAGTTTTAAAATACATAGGAAGAGAACAAAATACATGGAAAACCATTTCTCCTCTCTTCCCATTAAATGCCCAACTTTTGTTTCCCCCAAAATTGAGGTGGAATGAGAGAAACACATGAGTAATGAAGTTCTGTTTTGTTTCGTTATTAATCTTCCAAACAAAGATAATGATAACTATGTTCTATTTCTTCCATTTCCTTTCTGGTCCATTTCCACCTATTCTATTCCATTCCACGAATGAAAAAATATCTAAACACTGGGTAAATGTTTTCATGCTTTTAGAAGCCAAATAATCGATTATGAGATTGTCATAATTGATTATTTGGGTTTAGCAGGATGCCCTGTTATTGATTATAAGCCAATAATCAATTATTAAGATATGCATAATCTATTATTGAAAGTCAGTAAGCCAAGTTTTTTATTCATTCAGGCAATAATTGATTATTGCACGATAATAATCAATTATTGAAGCAAATAGGTTGATTCGTACCTAAAATATTAAAAAGCAATAATCGATTATTGCTCACCAATAATTGATTATCTATGTTCAAAAAACATATGAATTTTTGTGCTATTTCACAAATAATCAATTATAGGTTTCCAATAATCGATTATCTAGCTTTCTAAAATTAAAAATTAATGGCTAGTAGCTCCCATTAAATCATCCAACCACCCCAAATGACTCTTTTAATTAATGGGCTTTAAATACATAGCCTTGGGGACTCAAATAGAGTTGGATAGCACTTTGAAAATCATTCTTGAACATTTATTGCGAATTATAATAGCCTTCAATCAAAATCCTCTATTTTTAGCTGAAGTGTGTGATCTTTTGCTACATTTTGGTCTTTAATTTGTATAATTCACTCTCGTGAGAGTTTCTATTTATTCTCTCCATCTGAAATTCATTGTAATAGGGTGATGTATCCTTTGTTGTGAGGCTCAAATATTAAGAGTGATGTATCATAAAGGTGTTGTTAGTGCTTTTTGATGTAAAGGTTGTAAGCACCTATTGAAACTTGAAGTTTAGTAGAAAATCTCAAGTAAATCACTTGAGAACTGGATGTAGGTCACAAAGAGTGGTTGAACGAGTATAAATATTGGTGTTTGTTTACTCTCAACTCTATCTCTTTTTATATTTGTGCACTTTATAGTTGTATGTTATCTTGAATACTTTAATTCTTGGTTGTTTTAGTGTGAGAAGTTCTCATCCTTATCTATCTACTCAATTTTGAAAATTAATAGCTTTAATAAAGATTGATAAACAAGTGTTTTTGGAAAAGTTCATGAAAATATTTTACAAACTTACCTCCCATCTTGAGTTTGAAGAGCACTTGGTAACACTTTATTCTAAAAAATGCTAGTTTAAAGGTTTAAAGGGTAATAACAAGTTATTTTAATGACTAAGTACTAAGAATTAGGATCTAATGTTGAATAGTTTAAGAGGATGAGTTAAACTATTAATGGATTGATAATTATATTATCGTAGAATTCCACCTATGTGAATATAGAAGTAGTGCCACTTCTAAAAGAGTTTAAGGGTTTTATTCTTGTAAATATTCATGAAATCAAGATTAGAACTTGGCCATAATAGTTCTAAAGCAATACAAAATCTCTTATTTGAAATTAGATACATTTATATGTATGACTTTTTCAGTTTTAACTTAGAATTGAAGGTTTAAGCAAATAGTCACCTATCACTTTGTTAAAACTTTGAAAAGTTTACACTGATGAAATGTTTAAATCTAATGATACATTTTCTTTATGTATAATTGCATAGTTTATATTAATATTTGAAATTTTAAAGCAAGCCGTGGATTGATGTAAATAATGGTAGTTTATAAATTTTCATTGCATGACTGAAGGTATATATGGTTTGGTATAGGTACTCAATGGCACCTTTTGGTGAAGTTAAGAACATAACTTCTTTTTATAGATAATTATGTCTTGTAAGTACATGATTTTTTCATGGAATATGTCTTAGTTGAGACACATCTCTTTGATAGTGTTTATCAATTGTCTATAAAGAGTACACCCTCATTGTCACAAAGAAGTGAATTATAAAAATGTAACATCCTAATACAGACATTTAAATATATCATAGATATACAAAGATATACAAAGATATACAACACTAGAGACGTCACTTCTACATAATACATACTAACATAAATCCATAATCACAATCGAGTAATTATAGAAAGTCTTGAGAGATTGTGAAAAACTTAAACTTATACATATAAATATAATACTAGCCACAAAATGACATATTGTACTACATAACTTTTTTAAACATACAAAGCAAATATAAACTTATATATAAGTTTTGTCTACTAAAGCATATAAAACTAAACTAGTCTTCAAGTTTCGCCTTCTTTCCCTTAGCAGGGTCTGGACCTACATTTACATGGAAGAACAACTGGGATGCAAAATTACAATTCTCAGTAAAACTAATTACAATACCAGCTAACTATAACATTGTATAAATAAAAATAACAATTGCTATAACTACCAACATTGGAGTTTCCTCCACTAATTCTCATAACTGCACACTATCATGTAGTATGGTCTAAACCTATAGCCTATATACCGTTATATATAAATAACTACCCATACAATTGTAAATACCAACAGTAATAGACAACGCCCATATAACTGTCTGTAAATGCAATGAGGATGATATGTAATATAGTTATGCCTAAGAAAGATCCTAAAGATATGCTCATGCAATGTTTTGTTTTGAAATACATGCAAAGTTTTATTTTGAAAACTAAGAGCATCTACTCATTCCAGGAACCTGAATGTTCTATGTAAGTTGAGGTGGAACGGTAACCCTCTTTACCTATAACCCTTGGCTCTTGGCTAGGAATAACTTGTCCTCAAAGGAACTTCTAATTCCATCCCTTCTGGCCAAATAATAGTACATCTATTGTACACATCTTAGGTTACCATGCATTGGAAGAGCAAGCTAAAACATCATACATACATACTTAGCTCACTAAAGAACTAAGATATTTTACTAGGAATCCTAGCTTATTGTATATCCTGTGGTAAAGAGAGAAAAATCTCATACTCACAATACACATATCCTGGCACTATCAAGAAGTTCAAGCTTCATCCTTGCTCAAAGAGCGTCTCTCCGGTTTTCCACTTATCTCCCTTGGCCTTAATGATGTACACATCAAAGGATACTCATAAAGAATAACCCTACCAAACCATTCCCCTTACATCTATCTAAACATCACCTCATCACTCATTACCTTTTAAGTGATTTCTATGCAATACTAAGTTGCTAAGGTGTTAGATACTCATCTATGATAAACAATTACTCTTGGTTACACTAAGGTTCTTAGCTTTCACATACATACTAGATTAACTAACTAGTGTGTGAAAAACATAGTGTTATGTTTACTTCTTACATAAACACCACCTTAACATTCTTATAGACTTAATGCATCCTGGTAAAAGAGTCTATCTCAGCTAATGCTTTTATTCTAACCTTGTTTAAGGAAACAAATGAACATTTTTCTAGAACTTTGCATATCCAACTACTCTCATGGACATGACAAGTTTACTAGTCTCAACTTATCCTTTTGTGTATTCGACAATGTACAAGATCCCGTTTAACTTGAGACTTAGTACATAACATTCCCTCTTCAAAACTAAATACATAATCTTATTATCTCCACTCAAGTGAATCTAACTCAGGAGTGGTTCTCACTCACAACTCTTTGTTGCTTAAGGTTCTAGGTACCTTCCCAAGGTGATCCACTATTCTTGGATATCCTAAGGGTCATACCTTCCTTATCCTTACTAGAGTGAATACTATAATCCATCTTAGTATACTCGTCTCTAATGCACTATCTCATCACATCTTGAGTGATATCGAATGCAACACTAGGTTGCCTAAGGTGCTACATCCTTACTTAGTGCAATCCTTCACTTTAGGATGCTCAAAGGCTTAAGCTTTCTCATACTTACTAGGTGATACTTTTCTTTTTGAAAATATCTGTATTTGTATCCTCACACACCTTAGGAAATATATATAAATGATTCCATCTAGCTAGGAACTTCAGAACATAAAAAATGACATTTTGGCAAGTTCCAGGGCCTCACGCCACGGCACAGGACTAGGCACACCGCGTCACAAGACTGGGCACGCTGCGGCACCCTAGCCTCAAGTTTCAATTCCTCAACAGCCGAGAGTAGCACGCCGCAGCACGTCATCTAGCACACCCGGCGCACTATGAACATTCAACCTCACACATCGGCATGACCTTCTCACACTGCGGCGCGCCTTGCAGAAACTGGGTTCTGCATAATCGAGGACTGTTCCCATGGTTCTTTTCTCACTTCCAATCATCCAAGATCGGTTTCCTTGTGATTTCTAGCACCAATCTAAGCCCCTAAACTTGTTATAACTCTTTTACAACTTATGAATTCACTTAGGCATAGATTTAGGTCTAAAACCACATAACTCCAACCATTATCCAAATTTCTAATCTATGAATTTTAATGGTTAATATTGAGCCATAAATGGTCATCTTACATTTACTAAACTTAAACTATCCTAACCTAGTCCTTAGAATCAAGAACCAAGCTAAGAACATGGATTTGGCTTTCCAAACCTAACTTCCTATTCATACAAACCTAGGTTCAATCAAGATGAACTAAGGAGAAAGATGAATAGAAACCCCATACCTCTTGATGTAGATGAAGATCTTTAAGTTTTGATACTCTTCCTTGGTCTTCCTCTCCTCTTTCCCCTTCTCCTTCTTCTTCTTCCCCTTTCTCTCTTCTCTTTGTTTTCTTTCTTCTCTGTTTCTGGTCTTCAGCCTAGGGAAAGGAAAGAAATAGGAAGGAAAAGTCAAACTTAAGTTTATGTGTTGAAACTTATATCTACTAAGGACACCTGAATTATGTTAATTCAAGTTTCCTAACTCCCAAAAACTTTAGAATAAATATTAGGATTCATCTAAATTGTTGTTCCTTCATTTTCATGATTTTTCATATCTGCTGTTAGTCATTCGGTATTAAAATACATAATCAGTATGCTTAAAAATACCAAATTGACTCTGATTAACTTAAAACTTTAACTGCACTTTATTTAGCTCATTTGTGATTTAGAAACAAGTTATCTATACCTGTTTCCCTCAACTTAGCCTTTAAAGTCATTATCTGAGTCATTTTAAACTATTTTATAACTTTTAGGTTGCAACTAAGTGCCTAAAGAAACTCAGGTTGTCACATAATTTCACAAACATGTTAAACAAGTAATATGCTACATTTTGTAACTATATACAAGTCTAATATGTTCTTAAGGGTATTACAAAAAACACAAGAATAAAAGATTAAGGAGTTCCTTAATATTGTTAATTGCATAACTCATGAGGCTTTGTTATATCCTCAGGGTGTTATTGCCATACTTGTTAGCGTCGTGCCTTGAAGTCTTGATTCCATTTTGTTTTTATTTACCCATCTATATATTTTTCCCAACATCACATATCAACAATGATTGGATGCGGTAGTAAACGAGTCATGCTACTATAGAGAGGACCAAAGTTCAAACTCTAAAGAAGGCAATTGTTGAGAAGGTTTCTTAGTCACGACATTACTCAATGGGTTAGTCACATAACAATATCTTTGAGGATACCCTAATCAAAGATCAAATAAATTCCTCATCTTTAGATAACATAAGCAATTTGTATCTATATTTTGTGAAAAGTTCATCTAAAGTGAACTTGTCTAGAAAGTGAACAAGCAAAAATATATTCATTCTTAATTTAATCTAAAATGCATTTACTTTATAAACAAGTTTACTTTAAAGAAGTATTGTTCCTAAATTTTCGTAGTAACATGAGTTTTATAATTAAAAAAAATCTATGTACAAAAAAGAAAAAAAAATCTATGTTACAAATATTTAAATAAAAATATAAAATGAAAAAGCTTAACCTTATCCAATTATCCTAGCTAAAGTAGTTTTTTTTTTCTTAAAAAAACTTGTTTGGATGAGGTTTTAATATATATATATATATATATATATATATATATATATATATATATGATCATTTTTAGAAAGATCTTTTAAAAAAGTAGAAAATAGTTTTATGTTTAAATGTAATATTAAAAAAAAAAATTAGAAGCTCAAAAATCTCTTTAAAAAATGAGCATAATATGTGCTTTTCTAGTATTTGTTTTCAAAACTTATTCAAATATGTTAAAAAATGTAAAAAAAAAAAAACCTTATTTTTCTAAATTTTTTAAAATCTAAAATAGCACATCCCCTTAGAAATTTAGTTTTAATTTTTTTAACTATAGTTAATGTGCTTATTTGACCTTGTACCAAAAATCAATATTAAGATTGTAATAAGACTCTAATTATAAGATTCTATCTATCTAATATTTTCCTTAATATTAACTAGTATTGACTGGCATAATTCCAGTCAATTTTATACATTTTATTTTTTTGTTAAGATAAAAAGTAAAATAATAATAATAATTATTGAATCCTTTTTTTATTTATATTTAAATAAACAATAAGTTATATTTATAGTTTTTTTATATTTATTTTTTAATTTTTAAAACAAATAATTAATAATAATAATTTTTTAAATAAATTGAACAGAATCCCTTTATAATAATATTGAGATAGATGATAGAATTTTTTTTTTCTTCTCAAGTCAATACATTTATAATCTTATTAAAAAGCCCCCTAATTGGTTGACCTTTTGTTACACTAAGAAATTAATAAACCCAACCGTGTTAAGAACAGGTCAAAATTGAATCAGGATGAACCATGGGAACCCACGGATGGGCCCACATGAGTAGCTCTTCAAGTATCCACCCCTTTCATGTAACCTTACCGGTGAAGGAAACGAAATGATCAAGAAACTATACCAGAAAATGACCCCCAAAATAAATAAATAAAAACTTTAAAATTCAATTAATATTATACCCACACAAAAAAAATCAATTATTCAATAAACACAATAAATAAATATATATAAATAAATTCATAGCTGGTGGCAGTGGTGGAGCTACACTTCCGCAACCACAATTCTACATTCTACAAGGATCCCATTTTCTTCTATCATTTCTGGATTCTGGGTTTTGAGTGGTTTGGTCTAAAGTTTCTAACTTTGTTAAAATCCCAGTAGAGTTTGGACCCTGTAAATATTCAGAGGCATTCTTGTTTCCCCTGCAATTTTTTTTTTAATTTCAATTTTTTCTTTTTGGGTTTTGTTGAATTCTCATGTTTATTATACACATAAGTGCCAGTTGAAGAGGTGGGAGAGGCAGGTTCTTGTGGAAATTGAACAACTTTTGGACTTGTTTTCTATTACCCTTTATTGTGTTGATTGGATATTGGTGTGGTTTATAGAGTTGAAAGGGGCTGAAAATGATGCTGCATTATGTACAACCGTCAAAGCTGAAAACTAAGAAGGTATTTGGCTAAATGGGTCTTTCTAAATAGTTGGTGTTTTACATGATTTTGATTTCTGGGTCAGTGATATTGATTTTTGGTTGTTTGATTAGTATATGGTTTACTAAGTACAATGGAATTGGAAAAAAAATACGAGGGATGAAATTATAATCTTAATACTTTGATAAATTGGCAAACTTGACAGTGTCTTCTGGTATGAGATGATCTTAGCAACTCGTTCATTACTAGTATGAGTAATTGAATATGCATACTTTTACTACCTGTATTGTTTTGACTTTGTTTTACTGACTGTTGAAACGTAGGGACTTACATTTTGTTTTGAAGTTGTGAATGTATTTCAACAAATTTCTGTTATTGATATTGAAATGCGTACTTGCACTAATCAGGAGCTGGGGATACGGACTGCATATGTTATATACCTAAATATAATGAATTTCTTTACTGCATATATAATTACTGATATATGGGAAAAGTTGTCAACTTAGGGTGTATGGATCATTGTAGGAGACCCCGGCATTAGTTCTGTTTGTAGTTGGTCTATATACTCTTTGATTTAGAATTTGAGTGTTTTTCGGTTTTTTTATGCCAAAACCATATTAAAATAAGTATTTCTCTCTTCCATATTAGTTAGTGGCACTGATTATAGATTTTCATGTTGTTAGATAGTGTTTGAGGACATATATGCTGCATGTGATTCTGCAACACTTGAGCAATTTAAAGAATTAAGCTCAAAGCGTAGAGCAATTGAAGAGTCTATTAATGAGAGTAGCTCCATTACAGAAGCTATTGCAAGAGAAATGTCTGGAGGGTTGGTATCTCGCTATGAACAGGTAACTGCATATGCGTCTGTATGAGCCTTTCTACTCCATCTTTTTTTTTATGCACAGTATGCAAATGATAACAATCTTGATACTTGACTCCAAATCTGTTTCTCTTTTCGGCCATGTGATTCCAATTGTGTTGATGGTGTCATTTTTTGATAATGCTCACAATGTCCTGTAAGTTAATGTTAACGTTAACCTTGGGGGAAGGAAAGGAAAGAAAAGATGTCCACACTATCATTCCCCTTTGTGTAAAATGTCTTTATTAGGTCATTGTGTAATGACTTAAGAGTGGCCTTATGGAACTGACATATTTTTCTGTACATTCTCTTTCTGGCAATGAGCCAGTGTGAAGTGGTGTATTTGACCAATAATGGTTTAGACCCAAGAATTATCGCCAGTTTTTGGTAAATCATTAAATTTCTGGCAGTACTGATGAATTGTTCTCATTCTGTGTAAATGAATTTATTTATTTGTTTTTATTTTTCTGTATGCATCAGGATCTTCACAAAATAGAGCAGTATTTACCATTACTGGAAAATTTGATTTTCTATGCTGATGCAATTAGCGCCAATAACCAAATGGCTCAATGGACTGCCGCTCTTAAGATACGCTGGAGTAGTGCTCTGAGCTCATTTTCTTTCTTCAATTTCACTGGTCCAAAATTTTTCCAAATTGACAATTTGCGATTTGAGCTTGGTATGACCCTCTTTCTTTATGGCGGAATCCTGCAAGAGAGGGCTTTAGAAGTTCTATCAGCTGGTATTTGTTGAAATCCCCTTTTCCAAGATAAACTTACTTGTCTTGTTGAATAGTTTATATATGCCACCTTTGTTTGTTTTGTAGATTTGGTCCAATCTGCCACCATTTTCAGACAAGCTGCTGGCATTTATCATCACCTGGCACATGATGTTCTTCCCCCCTTACAGCCTGTGTTGCCACCAGAAAAGCCACCAGAAGCTCTTGCTGCAGTATCCACCATTGTGAGCCTCATTTGCTTGGCTGAGGCCCAGGTTGGTTTTGTGGTGCCATTTTTTTTTTTTTTGTTTTGTTTTTACATCATGAATTGCTGAGTAATATCTTGAAACTTGGTTACATTATTTCTGAAATATTTAATATTAATTTTCCCAGTTTATAAAGGTGAAGTTGAGCAAGTTTTTTATCGTTAATAACTGATGTGTAATAACTGTCTAATAGGCAGTAACCATAAGGAAGGCTGAAGAGAAAGGTACTTCTTCAAGTCTTCTGGCAAAGTTGCATCATGGTGTTGCACTTTTTCTTGAAGAAGCTATTGGGATTCTATGTACAGTTGTCAACCAGTGCAAAGACATTTCATCATGCTTATTGGTATGGATACCTTCTTTTCCTTTGTAGAAATCACCATCTTTATCTGCTCCTTATCTCATTTTAGAGTTTTTTAGTTAAAGCAAATTCTGTACTAGTATCCTTTCCTAAATGTCAAAGTAACCTGGTATGTAATATGCTTAATTGTTTACATATGGTCTGTTTTTCCTTTTTCCTTAATTCATTTTAATCCTTTTTTTCCTGATCCTCTGTATAGTTATCAATAAGAGAAAGAACTGCAGGAGGGGGAGGTAACTATCAAACCTTGGTGTTCTTGTAGTGGTGAAAATGAAGTGGATTGGATTGGTAGGAATGAAAATGGGTAAATTATTAATACATGTGAAGTATAGCCTAAAGGTACAGTAGTAAAATGAAACAGCCATTTATGTGGAATGTCTATAGAGAAAATGTAGGGAGGGATTATTCCAGAGTCACATATTTGCGCGAAATTAATATCATTCTTGCTCTTTTGACGTTGTTTTCTTTCCAATTTTCTTTAAAATGAGAAAAAACTGAAGGAGGAAAAGCAACTGAGAAACAGCAATTTATATAGACATCTATCTAAAAGGATATAAGGATATACACATGTGCTCGCCCACAGACACATGGAGGATGTGCAAAAGCCCATTTTTAGATATAAGATAATATTTGTAAGCTTTCTTCTTGATGAACATCTTTTGTCTGATTAAGGCAGTCTCCTTTCTTTTCTGTTTTGCATATGTTAATCATTTTATGTTTGTTTTTCCTTTATGGTCTTCCATTATGGTTTGGTTGTTGATGTTGTTGTCGTCTTCCATTATGGTATTGTTAAATCCTCACATGTAACCTTTCATGTATGCAGGAATTTATATCTTCCTGCAAATCTTTACATGAGTTGAAAGGTCAGCAATATCTTGCAGAATGTCTGAAGGCTTCTGGTCAAATAGGGGCTGCTATTGGAGTTCTTCATTCTGCATTGATTAATGTAAAAAAGAAGATACCAGGAGAAGAGCCATGGAAATCTATTTACCAAAAACAAATTCATGATGCTTCCGAAGTGCTCAGAAAGTTTGTACATGAGAATGATTTTGTTTGGCATGAGAAGATCCCATCAGAAGATGAGTTACCCTCGCCTGAAGGTAATAAAATAGTCAGTTTTATACCTTATAGTCCAAAAAGATGGGAGAGACCACTTGCTTTCAAGACACAAGTGAAGAGGAAAATTGTGTAAAGCAAATCTAGTCTGTCTGGCCAAAATGGTTATGGCTCATCAAGCATATATTGTTTCCTTTCTTCTGTTTTACTCTTTCTATTTGGCATCTGAAATATACGAGTCTAATACCAAAATTACTCATCTTCGTATTTTTGCCCCTCGTTTTTTGTATAGAGATTGGCTGGCCTAAAGTTTTGCCAGAATTATGTTATATGAACACGTTTGTGTCTAAATTGCAACTATTGATTCGTGGAATACGCTACCCTTAATGTACCAAACAAATTTTATAGTGCTCAAACTCAACCTTGAAGAACTGCAGTCTTTTAAATTGGATTTTCAAATATCTATAGTATAATAACTGTTGAATTATAGAGTAAATTAAGATGGTTTCTGTAAGTATATTGATAACATAGTTCATATTTTTCTTTTCTTTTCTTTATTCACTTCAGCTCCAAATTTTTGTCCTATTTTTTAGGCCTATATCTGTTTTTGCCAATTAGGCTACTTTCCCCCATTTCATGGAATTATTAAGGAAATTATTTGCAGTGCCTGGCCATCTTTTATCAACTTATATAAAATTTGTGTACAATACCAAAGGAATTAAAAGAAAACTAAAATAAATAAAAAATAAAAACCTGGTGAACTAAAGTCGTCGCAATCTCTTGGTGGGCAATGCCATTGTTGCAGTTAAACGCAGTTCTCCTGCACACTATTTCAAGAACTACGATCTTTATTATAAAAAAATAAATCTTAACAAGAAAAGCTTTTGCACACTTTCTTTTTCTTTCACATTATTGTTCTTACCATTCATATAATATTGAAAAATAATTAATGCTAACATATTGTATATACCAAAAAAAAATGCTAACATATTGTTTATATAGAAGAAAAAAAAATGTGTTTATGAAGCATAATAAAGTTTTGGGCAAATAGATTGCCCCATTAGGTATATGAATTTCGGAAACTTTTTTTTTTAAAGTAAAGTTATATACTTCATTGATTATAAGTTACATATTTTTCATAACTTTGTAATAATTGCAACTTAGTGTTTATTTTTCATTATTTTTTTATTACGATTAGATCGTTAGGTGATATTTAAGTTAGTTTAAGTGTACTTTAAGTAATAGATTATTTAAATCGAAATTAAGAAATTTATAAGAATATTTATTATTATCTAACTTTAAATAATTGACATAAATAAGACTCAAATTTAAATACATGTGCATTTCCATATATCATATCTCGATCCATTACTAAACCAATCCCTTAAAGTTAACCTAATGTTTATTTAGTGAGTTTTATATCCATTCCTATAACTAGCAAGCAGTCAATGCGATGTAGGATTTTTAATTTTATAAATTTTAATGTTTTTAAATTATATTTCTTTTAAAATTTTGATGCTATGAGAAATTTGGAAATAGAGAATTAATTGAGTAAATTTAAAAATTGATTAAGTAAATTTATTTTGTAATTTATATATGAAAAAAATAGAGTGAGAGTAAATAGAGAAAATAAATAAAATTAACATAAAAAATTAATGTAAAAGAAATGATACGTGATATAAAAAGAAAAAAAATATATTAAAAATATTTTATTCTTAAGAAAAAGTACAATAAAAAGATATTTCACTTTAAAAAATAAGTACTCTTAATCATGAAATAGGTATGAATTTGTGGAGATAAATACAACTAAACCCATGATTAAAAAAAAATACAAGTCAACCTACAAATTATATAATCTTGGGCAAAACATTGAAACAAAATGGAAAAAAAGGGAATTACATTATCTAATCAGTTTGTTAAATATATTTTTTTAAGACTATGAATACGGGGTGTTTTTACACTTTGTATCTCAAAATAATCTCTATTTAGGCATTAGTTTGGTCCTAACCACAAAATATTATAGGTAAAGCCTATTCACGTGAAACTTAATTTATCAACCGAGCTACACTTCAAGGTTATTTTGTTGAGAGGATGACTAAGGCAGCTGTCTAGTTGCAAATATCACTAAGTATGTGTTTATTTTTGCTTTTTTAAAAGAAGTGATATGAAATAATGTGCGGAAGTGTATATATGTAATTAAATCTTATTTTACATAAAAAAAACTTAAATTAACTATCAGATCAACAAAAAACTTAAATTAACTAAAAAAATCTTTCTTGACCATTTTTCCGTCCAAATTTTATCTTCGTTCCAATTTCCCACAGCCAGTTTACCACAATGTACGAACTGCGAAGTCCTCTAGATTGTCGTGTTCAGCTGGCATGGCAAGGGACAACGTTGACAGTGAGAGATTTGAGTTGATCACAAGACAAATGAAAGAACCTTGCGTGCAGGACAAAACTGTGAGATTGGATAAATTTTTGGATAAAGTTGGAACCTAAAATTAACTGAATTAAATTAATCATATTATTAATTATAATAAATTATTATTATTTATTTTTTAAGTATTTATCTGTTTCATAAATAAAAAATTAATTTTTTAAAATATAATTAAATATTTAAATGATAATTTTTTTTAACGATATTATTTATATATATATATATAAATTTTAAAATTAAATCTAAAATTATATATTTAAAAAAATAAAATCTCTTTTACTTAGATTAATACCCATTAATAAATTATAATAAATTATGATAACTAATTATTTTTTTATTTCTAAATAATAATAATTTTTCAAAACTTATTTTATTTTAAATTATACATCACTTGTAAATAATCAAGAAATATTTATTGTTCCGTAAAAAAATATTATTTATTTTTAATTTTACTCTTATTTATTATTAATTCCACTAACAATTTCTTTTTCATATTAATTGTTTCTTATCTTTTAAAAATAATATTTTCAAATATTAATTTTTTTAAAATTTAAATCATTTAATTAATTTCTTAATTAATTTGCATAAACCTTAAAAAATAATTATTTAAAAATAAAAAAATATTAATTAATTGTAATAATTATTTATTAATTAATTATATAATTAACTTTAATGTTCATAAGTTACGTACTCTAAATTTGTGCAACAATTTCTGTGGGTCAGCATGCAACATGTGGCACACTTATGATCATATGTGATTATGTACAATATAATAGATAAGGAAAAAATTATCATATAATTTTTTTTAGAAATATATATATTGTTGAAATTTCTTTTAAAAAAATCAAATTTAATAAAAGAAAATGATAAAAAAATAAATATAATAAATAATATTAAAAAATTTGTAAAAAGAGATTAATATAAGAATATCAAAACTGAATATGGGTGGAGTGGTGAGAGTTGACATTCAAAGCTCTGAAGCTGAAGGGGCATTCAACACAACAGCTCAGTGAGTACACACGATCAACCATGGCCACAATACAGTGCAATTCTCTCCCTCTCAACAAACCCTGTCATCCTAGAAGACCCTTATTCCACCCCATTTTCCCATCCACCCGTTTTATCTCAAGTCTTGGCACTTCAATTTGCACAAGTTCCAGTGCTTTAAAGACCCCAACTTCCAGGTCAGTTTCTGTGCCATTCAATTTCTTCATGGTCATTGTTCACTGTTTCTCTGTAGTTTAAAGTTTAAAACTTGGAGGGGTGATCAATCAAAGGTGGTTCATTGGCAGGTGGGGTGGGACTGTTTCTGCTGTTGTATCAGAAGAGAATGCAATTGGGTCAAGTTTCTCTGCAACTGATGTCTTCAAACTGACATATTTAGAGGTGGGTTTTATGGTTCTTACCCTTAAACTTGTCTTATGTTTGATTATTTTCCACTTTCCTTTGACATGGGTGAAGTGTTGGTTTTAGGGAAATAGTTGGCTGTGGAATGTGAGTGGGGCAAACATATTGGTTGATCCTATTTTGGTTGGTAACTTGGATTTTGGAATTCCTTGGCTCTATGATGCTGCTAAGAAAGTGTTAAAGAAGTTCCAGGTATCTTTTGATGGATGCTAGCTACTTGTTCATTATGATTACCTCTTTGTTATGCTTGTGTCTTTTCCTGTTCTTCAACTCTACAGTGTGGCAATTGATGAGCCTTCTCTCACTGGTATATATGCTACTGTAGTGCAGCTCAGTGATCTTCCGGAAATCGATTGCTTACTCATTACTCAAAGCCTTGATGATCACTGCCATTTGAAGACCTTGAAGCCCTTCTCTCAGAAATTTCCAAATATTAGAGTTATTGCAACTCCTAATGCCGAAAAGTTGCTGGATCCTCTTTTCAGAAATGTAAGTATATATTCTTTCTATCATTCTTTTCTTGGGCTGGTGAAAACCCTGGTATATATGTTTGAATTTGAACCTTTGCCTTACTTCATCTTGGTATATCTAATCTACATTGTTTGGTTGGACATAAAACCTGATTTGAGGATTTTGAATGAAACTGATGTACTTGGTGAATTATTAGATTGTACTGAAGTGGTTTAAAACATGTTTGATATCGAAGCTGGTGCTTATTACTTCATTATTCAATGTCAAGAGGAAGTGCTGCAATTTAGAACCTTAACACCTTTGAATGAAAATCTTACTGTCTCTATCATCCTTATTTTCAAAACATTGGTTTTTCCTTTTGCAGTTCCTCCATGCTGTGAATTCCTTTGCATGAGTAGGGTACTGTATGGTAGCAAGTTTGAGTGAAAACCTTAGCTAAACTCATCATGCAGCTGTGTCCATCTTCCGTGGTTGCCAATATCTTTGAAACATTTTTCTGTACACTTTGTATATTCTACTTTTTCTAGAGTCACATTTCATAAGTTTATAGACGTTATATGTTTTTGTGCATGAAGCCCGGTCTTACAATTTGAAGAGGGGCCAATTAGCATGTAAATGCCAATTCCCTTATAGATGTCTATTTTATTGTCTAGATCTATTTTCTTTCATTTTAAGCCTTTATAATGTTTGGATGATTACTGGTTACTATAGGGGTTTCAAATAAAGACAAGCAACCTTCTATCTGTTTTTTTTATCTCCTCTTGAGGTTTTTTATTATTATTTGTTTTTATGTTCTTTAGATGTATCTTTATATGTGTTATGACACTTAAGTGAGTGAAGTGGGCTCTCTTGTTTTCATAACTGCCTCATAATTTATGGGGCTTCTGAATAAAGGATTTTTTGTGGTGGTCAAACTCAAGCAGAGGTTGAAGATTGGTTCACTTATTTTCACCATATTTTCATCTTTTATACCAAGGTCATTTTCCAAGGTTGCAGTTGTTTTGTCATGTTGCACTTGCCAATTGCAATGCTACATGTACCTGTAACTTCTGTTCTGTCATCTTTCATGGTACTTGTGTGAGACTTTTTGCTATGCTCTGTGCTTAGGACTCGGGAATTTATATGTATTTTCCTGATGCTTCTGTGATACTTTGATGCTTTACAATGTGCAAAAAATTGAAGCAGCATTGCATTTATGGATAACAAGGTGCATTTTCACATTTTTGCCCCGACTCCCACGCCCTTTATGTTTAACTTGGCACAAATTACTACTTTGTAAAGGTGCACTTGCAGGTAATTTTCATTCTTACGTGGATTTATTTATTTTCTGAAAATGAGAAGCAACTCTGACTGAAACAACAAATGAATAAAGTTCTGGAAACTGTTAGAAGCCATATCTCTTGTACCTCTGGAAAAATATGAATTTTTGGACCTTTTGGCATGCTATTAGACTGTCTTGAGCTATATTAGGAAAATGTATTTTTCAATGGTTTTTGTATTTCCCTAGAAGGAGGCTGCACTACTGAATAAAAGGTAAGATTTTCAAAGTAAAAGGAAGAAAAAAAAAACTAATGCTATTCATAAAAGTGTACATATGTAATGCAACCTCTCGCACAGAAACAATTTAACAAACAGTTGAAATGCAATACTCAAGGAAAGTATTATTAATGGAGAAGTAACCAAGTTACAGAGCTATACTCGGCTACTATGGCAGAAGATATAGGTTCAGAGAGAAGAGAACAAATATTCAGAGAGAGAAAAAAAAACTTCACAATACACACCACCCCTTCTCAATTCAATTCTCTCTAATATACCTACACACCGTACTGAACATATCCCTTGAGTCGGTTAGGGGCCCTGCTCCTTGTACTCTTTCTCAATTTTGTTTCCTTGATTTGTGCTTCATTGGACACCTGTGCATCTATTGCTATGTCATGTACATCCTCACCTAGCCCAATATGGCTCCTTTTAGTAGACTGAACCAGCCCATTAATTGATTCAGCCCCCATTTCAAACACTGGCCTAGCCTTTTGCATAACTACATAAATATGTGTATTTTATAAAGTTAGTGAAGAGAAGAACATCTTTCTTGGCGTTTTGGCTAAGATCAAGTGTAATACTTAAAATTTTATCCGCTTCAATTGATAACATTTTCTGGAAACAAGTTTAGTGTCAAACACTCCACACTTGGGACACATTTGTCTAGCCTAGCCTATTAGCTGCTTGAGATACAGCAGCTGTAAAGGATGGAGTGACTCCTGGCATAGAATTTTTCTTTTGTAGAATATATATGTGTGTGTGTGTGTGTTGCTAAACAAAATGTTTGTGTGTATAGAAAGGAAGATCTTGGGCTTGTGACATTTCTTAGGCTTACTACTTTCAACATATAATGCCAAAATGTGTTAGGGAGATGGTGAAAGCTAGGAAGCATGGATGCAAATACGGGACACAGATACAACACAACACAGATACGCTAATACGGAAAAAATTCAAAAAATGAAAGATATATAGACGAAGAAAGTATCTGTTATAGACAAAGAAAGTATCTGTTAAGAGTTCCACATCGCCTGTCTCAATCTTTCGGGTGCGGTTTATATATTTGTTGGGCCACTCCACTTAATTCCTATTGGTTTTAGGTTGGAATCTCACGTGGTATCAAAGTCAAGATCTCATTTTCGTCACCTACTTCGTTAGGCTTCTCCCAAGTACTTCGCTAGGCTCGCCTGTTCCATCCAGGCATCTGTGGAGGGGGGTATTAATAGTTCCACATTGCCTGCCTCAATCTTTCGCGTATAGTTTATATAGCTGTTAGACCATCCCACTTAATGTCAAATGGTTTTAGGTTGAAATCTTACAGTATCTAAAAGTATTGAAGTATCCAATATGATATGCATCGGATACCGGTATGATGACCATTTTAAAATATCGGTGCTACATAGGGTGAAAGCTTGTGAAAAATAGATCATGACAAAGCATGCATTCTTTCTCTACATATTCAATAAATTTGGAAGGGAATTAGGCTTTTTCCCTCTCTGTTGTCTATCTCAAACACACCACAGAGAACGCTGCAATGGGATTGTTGATGGGAAAACAGAGCATGTCCAAAAATAACACATACAAACTATATAAAAAAGGCTGTGAACTGAATGACAAGAAACAGGTAAACAAAGATATGCATTTTATCATATTGATGCAGGTGCATGAGTCCCATATTGGATAGTTGGGAAACCCCAAACTCTGATTTAAAGTGGAGACTCTCCCTCTTATCAGTCTGGCTTTTATGAGTGGTTCTGCTCTACATGTACAAGGAGAACATGGCCCTGTGATGTAGAATGGCAACAAGAAACCAAGAAAATTATCTCAAAAGACTCAAAATATTCAATATCTAATTATCAGTAATAAACTGCTATCCCTAGCACGGATAACATGCCATGTATAGGCGATTCAGAAGACCTTAAATGTACTAAGACAAGTAAACCAAACTCAAGATTAAAATAGTCCCAATCTAGAATAGGAAATAATCCCATAATCCAACTAGGGATAAGATATTGTATGACCCTGATTCACAGTTTGCAATTACATCATAAATTAATATAATACATTATATTATCTCCTCATCCTGCATTACTCTGATAATTACATCAATAAAACATCTGGAATCAGGTCTCTTGATATGAAATTTAGTTCTTTATGGATTGAAATTGAAATCATGTGTATGTTTTTGGAAGCATCTGTCATAGTTGTGGCCATGTGGGAAGCTTCGTATATATGTTTACCTGATATAAAATTTAGTTGACATCATTAAGTTGACAAATTTTAGCTCAAATGCCATTAGAAGAACACATCTGATGAGCTAAGATTTCACAAATGTACAAAATTTGGACTGGACTCCTTAAATAAGTGTTTGTCTAAATTACCTTCTTCTGAACATTTTTTCTTACTAGTCCTAAATTTATAGAGAAAAGGGAATGTAATTAATCTAAATAGGTTGAACAGTGGAGAAAGGAATGCTATTATGTTGATCGAAACAAAAGCTGTATAACATGTGGAGGCTTTCTTCTATATTCAGTGCAAAAATTGACAGAAAAGTTGGGCTATGATATTATGGGATATTGGAGCCATAAAATTCTATGTGTGCTTGAGAAAGTAAGTGACCTGGCAGAAATGACATTCTCAAATGACCATATAATTTTATGAATCCACTATTTTTTTGGCCTAGAGGAGTATCTATTAATGATCCAGTTGTCTTGTCAATTTCAAATGTCAGGATGCCTTAAACAAATCTTTACATGCTGACTGTTGTGGTAACTTTTTCTTACTCCTTCCTTCTCTGTCATTGTAACTGAATAGCTTACAATGTGTTCATAGCCCATAATAACTATTTTGGCCATTCAGCATTATTCTTGAAGGGCAAAGAGTGCCACAATGCTGATAATCCCATGCTGAATCCATTGTCCATAACATTTTTTTTTCATGAATGTGCAAATGTACCCTAATCTGCAGTTTAATATGTTCTTTATGAGACGAAGATGATGGTTTTTTGGTGCATTCCATTCTCTGCTTTTCCCTTGGAATATAAGTTTCTCCAAACCAGATGCTTGAATTGTCTTGTGTGCCATTGATTCTTTAACTGTGCACAACTACAATTATTTCTGTCCTCTTTTACTCCTCTGATTATGTACTTGTGCCTTTATTACTCCAATAATTCATCTGGGTTTTGTCAACTGAAACACCTCACTTCAATTCTGCTCACCACTGTATCGTGTCAACATTTAGCATGTAATTGAAGCCTGAAGTATATATGAAGCACTGGATCATGTGTTCTGTTGAGAAATCATTGGTTTGCCACTTAAGTTTTCACTTAGTTTCAGTTATTTTCAGGTTACATATTTAGAACCTGGACAGAGCTCTGATATTGAAACAAATTATGGTTCTAAGGTCAGGGTTAAGGCTACAGCAGGACCAGTTCTTGGACCTCCTTGGCAACGCCCTGAGAATGGGTAAATACTGAAAGTTTTTCGAGCATATTTTTCTCTTATGCATCTATGTTTAGTTTTATATCCGCCTTTTTTTTTTATTATTATCCTTCCATTTTTTCATTCAAATGGTATTCGACAGAATTTAATGATTTTGTGCTTCATGTGTTGTAGGTATCTTGTTAGATCTCCCCAAGGCCTATTGTCTCTTTACTATGAACCCCACTGTGTATACAATCAAAATTTCATTGAGAAGGAAAAGGCAGATATTGTGATCACGCCAGTCATAAAGCAGCTTTTGCCTAACTTTACCTTGGTTTCAGGACAAGAAGATGCAGTGAAACTTGCAAAGCTGCTTCAAGCCAAGTAAGCTTTAGTATTTAAAGGCAGAATCACTAAAAAATGCTCTTCAATTCAAATGGATCATTGTAAAAGATCCAAAATGGGAAAATTGTAACTTTGGATATTAGAACAACTAAATGAATGCTGTTGCTATTAAGTAGAAACACTGAAACAAGGTTATTTGGATGACTATGATTTTTGGGAGGCCAAAAAGGAAATTCTTGGTAAAAAATATTTCCAATTTAGGAACAATTAATTACTCAAGTGACTAATTGCATCAATTAGTGTTACTCATTAAACCCTCTTGAATATCATTAACCAGTTAAATAGTTAATTGTTCCTAAATTGAAAATATTTTTCCAAGAATTCCTTTTTTGGTAATTTTCCCTATAATTTTTTGGTTCCTTTGGAAGAATACATTTGAACTTTAGCTCATTTCAGTGATTGACAAATTTTTTTTTTTTTAATTTCTTGTTAGAAGTGTAATTGTATTTAATAGTTCTCAATATATATCTTAGATTCTCTTTCCTTGTTTAATAGGTTCATTGTGCCAATGAAAAACGGAGACCTAGACAGCAAAGGGCTTCTTGCAAGCATAATTCAGGCTGAAGGAACAGTAGAATCATTTAAGGTTGGATTTCTTTCAGTTGTTATTGATAAGTTACTTAATGTGTCATTTCTGTTACGGCCATTAAGATGTGCCTGTTGATCCGTATTTTTTATTTTATTCATTTGATTATATTATTTATTTTATTATTATTACTTAAATGAAGAAGTTAATGTAAGTTATTCAATTTTTGTGGGTTACCAAGAGAGTATGCTAGGTGCAGAAGGTGGATAAGAGAACATTACAGTTTTACCCTTTTTTAATTAGAGTTTAAATAAATATTGATGGCAATTTTGGAAAGTCAAAAGTGGACACCAAATCCCCCAATCCCCATTATAATAGTTACTAGCCATCCACATTTTTTATTTTGTTACATTCATCTGAAAATTAATAGAGGTTACACTAAGATAAATAAGAGTTACAAGAGTGAGAGAGGTAGTGCAACATTTAAAAGAGTGGGAGAGGTAGTGGAGTAGTTGAAAAAGAAAAATGGAATAGATATAAGTTGTGAGAGTGAGAGAGATTGTGTGGTAATTATAAATAAATGACAATAGCAAAATGGGAAAGAAAATGTGAAGTAAAGGCGAATCTCCTTTATCTAATAGTATAGATAATAGTTATAGAATAGATGATTATAGTTAATAGTTATAGATTATAGATAATAGTTATAGATATCATTTTTTTGCACTTAGTAATAGTAACCTATTGGAGCCCATGAAGTAGGCAGGTTGAGTGGGCTTTGGTAGAGAAACTGCTCTGGCCGTGAGGTGTGTGCCACTTTCTTCAGTGCATCCAGCATGAACACGGAATGTGTACTGCCAAAAATAGAAGCTTTTTTGTGGGTAACACTTGGTGGTTGCCTATAAGAGCCCTTGTAAGGAAACCTGTGGCAATGAATTTGAGGACACTTCTCCTTACATAGTTTTCTAGCTTTTCTCCAATCTTCAACTAGCTTGATCATCTTTAATTCTTTACCTTCTTCTTTCCATCTGGCACGCATCCCCAAGAAACATTTCTTGGCGGTTAGCTTTCTAGATTTTTTGTCCAACCTTCAGCTAACCTAATTAGCTTTACCTAATTCCATCCATCTTCATCACTGGCTGTTCCTAATGCCTCCTCTTTTCTCTGTCATCTACCTCATCTAACTTATGAGCCCTCACTCAAAGTAAGTGTAAGTTTTTTTAGTATTTGCCTAAATTTACTTGTTTAAGGTTTTTCTTTTGACTTTTGGTTGCTTCATTATCAGTCTCCCAATAACTATTTGGCTTCAATCATCTAAACCAAGTCAGCCTTCAACGACATGCTAATTACAGGTCTTAATTGCATATGGGCAAAGAGTTCCACTTGACTTTAGCATAAATCCACTTTTCTAAGTACCTATCTTCTTGAACTTAGACATCTCTTGTTGGCAGGCTGTGGCCTACATCATCCCTTCTTGAAAATGTTACCATGCTTCTTCAGTCAACGAGTTTTGTGGAATTATTTACTGCGTTCAATTTCATTTCCAAGTATTAATATATTTGTTTTGCTTCATTTGCACTTCGTGAATTGTGACATTCACATTCTTTTTCATCTTAAGCAGCAAAAAATAGTGTTTCTCATGTACAGCAACAATGAAATTATTATTACTACAAGAACAATGATGTAATTGACTCAATCTATTACTAATGATTTGGGTGTGGTAGTGGGATGAAAAATAGCATTAAAGTTTCTCGAGTTAGTAATTGCTTTCAAGTTTCAAGTTATACATTCTTTCTTTTTGTTGTATGTTTATTGATTCTATCTTGAAATGGTTATCAATGCAGGAGCTTTTATCAAAAGAGTTACCAGATGCAAAGGTTCTAGAGCCTACCCCTGGTGTACCAGTAGAAATTTCAGCAAATTAAAGCTGTAGTTCTTCCCGTCCCCCCTTGCGCCCTCTCCCTTCAAATTTCTTTGGGGGCCAAATGGAACCACAGTTTCTTCAGGATGAATATACTTTATTGTCAATAATGTAAGAAAGACACTTCTATTTAAAATGAAATATTAAATATGATTACTTTTCATGGTTTTCATTGATCTAGAAAAAGTCTACGATAGGGTATCGAAAAAAGTCTTGTAGAAGGTTTTGGAGAGTAAAGGAGTTCGTATCATTTATATTAGAGTAATCTAAGATATGTATGATGAGGTTAAAATTAGTGTGAGAATACATAGTGGGGTCACAAAAGATTTCTCTATAACTATAGAACTGTACCAAGAGTCAACTTTGAGTTCATATTTTTTTATCTTAGTCTTGGATGTGCTTATTGTATATATCTAAGAGTCGGTGTCACAATGCATGTTTTTTGCAGATAATATAGTCTTAGTTGGAGAGTCGAGAGAGGAAACAAATGAGAAGTTAGAATTATGGAGACGAATTTTAGAAGAATATGGCTTCCGTTTAAGCAGGAGTAAAATGGAGCATATAGAATATAAGTTCAGTAATAAGCATGCTAATGCTAGCTTAGCGGTGAAAATTGAAGATCATATCATACCATAAGTTACGCGGTATAGGTATCTTGAATCTATCATATAAAGTGACAGAAAAATGCATTGTAAATTATAGGATTCAAGCTGAATGGATGAAATGAAGGAGTGTTTCAAGAGTTATTTGTGATAGAAAAATGCCTCTTACAAGCTTAAGGATAAGTTTTATCGCACAACTATTAAGCCTATGATGTTGTATGATATTGAATGTTAGGCGGTGAAAAGTCGGCAAGAGCATAAGATCAGTGTCACGGAGATGAGGATGTTGCGATGTATGTGTGGTCATACAAGACAAGATAGGATTAAGAATGAGTGCATTAGAGAGAAAGTAGGGGTAGTACCTATTGTGGAAAAGATGAGAGAATTTTGTCTTTGGTGATTTGGACATGTAAGGAAAAGACACTTAGAAGTTTCTGTAAGGATAATAGATCAGGTGAATGATAGTCTAATAGCTAGAGATAGAGGAAGATCAAGAAAGACTATAGGTGAAACGATAAAAAAAAGATTTAGATTTGAATGATATTTCTGAAGACTTGGTTTATGATAAGACACAATGACATCGTTTGATCTATGTAGTCGACCCCACTTAATGAGAAAAAGTTTGGTTGTTGTTGTTGTTGTATGCATGATTGAATCTTGGAAGGAAAAATTTTGTTTCACTCAGGGCAAGCCTTTATTTATTTATTTATTTATTTTGGTCTGACACTCAGGGCAAGCTTGAACTCGTATAATGTTAACTAATGTTTTGGATCAGTGTATTGTCTGGGGTAACCAAAAAACAAAAAACAAAATGCATTTTAATCCTTATAATAATATCTATTAATTAAGGTATTAATTTATATTTTTCATAAAAGATTCGTTTTTATAATTTTTAATTATTAAAGTATTGCTCTATGATAGACTAAAATTTCAATAAGAAAAACTATAGAGATTGATATATATCAAAAAGTATATATAAGGGCTAAAATCTGATACGGTTGAAACTATAAGGACTAATTGTTTATTATAACTAAGAAGAAATAATATTATCAAATATTTGAAGTTGACAATAATACGAGAAGGAAAGTTAAATCGTGTTATGTTTACTTGAAAATTTCAGTCTTTTTACACATTTCTTAAGTTTAACAAACGTGGAGGTTAGGTGAGAGAGTTCACAAAAAAAGAGAACAAAAACAAATATTATAAGATAAGAGAGTTCGTGAGAGAGTTAACTAGTTGAGTGAAATTGAATTATCTCACAGCTTTAGACTACAACACAAAATTCTTTTTTGATTAAAAACTTAATGTAGTAAAACTTAAATTTTGAAAAACCTTTTTGAGTAGAAAGAATCAATTCTAGAGACACATTCACACTTTATAAAGAAAGATTCTTGTTAAGTTCACTTTAACTCAAAAACACTTTTGTTCTTATAGAGGAAAACTCTGATTTACTTAAGATCAATATAGGCAAGACATTAGTATTTATAATGGTTTACCCCTAAATCACTTGGGACTAAGTCTAGTACCTAGCAAATACTAGGGTTTTTATTATGTAAAAGTATTCTTTTTTACCAAACCTCTTCAGGCTCTTACAAACGGGTATTTTTTCCCTCAACCTATGCAAACACGTGTCAACAGGTATTCTTTCTTACCAAGCCTCTCCAATTTTCCAAACAGCTTAACTAAGCTTCCAAAAGGTCTGCACAACCCACAAGCTCACCAACACTCAAAGATCAATATCAGCAAAAAGGTGTTTGTAACAATTAGGTAGCTCTAAAAAACACTTAAAGTGCATTAACACAGTATAGAAGAGCTCACAATACACCAACTAAAGATTTAACATAATGAAGGTCAAGTAAGTAGATATGAGAAGGTTCAACTATGTGTTCATTATGCTCTTGAGGCTCAAGCTTCTAGCCTTCAAATCTTCATAGATAGGCTCTCCAATCACTCAAAAAGTGTATATCCCTTTTAAGTTCAGTAACCCTTAGCTTCCAAGATGTAAACCAGATATCTTCTCTCAAAGAGAGCATAAAACAGAGTATGAACTCAAATGTGACTTTTTGACATAATCTAGTGTTAATCCATGCAAAGCACTTGTTAATCTTCATGGGTAGGTCATATTTATATTGGGGAATATGTTTCTAGACATTAGGATCAACTCTCAAAGAGAGCATAAAACAGAGTATGAACTCAAAGCTGACTTTTTGGCATAATCTAGTGTTAATCCATGCAAAGCACTTGTTAATCTTCATGGGTAGGCCGTATTTATACTTAAGAATATGTTTCTAGTCATTAGGATCAAATCTCAAGTGATTCCACGTGGAAAATAGCCGTTTCTAGCCATTGGAATACTTTCTCGCATTGGTTGTCGTTTTCTAGTATAGGTGAGAAGGTTCCTGGTGCTGATATTTCTCAACTCAAACTTTCTCGGCTCCCTTCTCAACTCAAACTTTCTCAACTTTGGCTTGACTTAATTTTGACTATGCTTGGATGGAATCTTTCAAACTTATCCTTTTGAATTTGATTTCTTCAAAGTATGACTTTGCACATCATGTCTCTTTTAGGCTTGTAATTTTGTTCAAAAAAGCTTCAAACTTTTTCTTCTAGCATTTGACCTTTCTTAGCTTGTAAGAACTTGTTCAAATCTTCCATTCTGATGCTGCTCATCTATTACTGACCATTTTGAGCTTCAACTTTCACCGTTGGTAACTCAATTAAAAATTCATCTTGATCACCTTGTTAGCTTTGCTTTCCAAATTTATTCTTTAAAGACTTTGAGAAAGTTTCTTCATGACTATTCTCAACTAACTTTCTCAAGTCTTCAGTCTTCTTAAGTATATTTCTTCTCACTTTGTTAACATGAGCTTGAAATTGTAGATGAGAAATCATGTTCTTTTAACATTGTTCATTCTTCAAGTATATTCTGGAAGAGTTTTTAATTCTTTATTCAAATTGATGTGAACTTTCTTAGCTCTTGCATCTAGACCAACATTCGCAGATTCTTCAAGAACTTTCTTACGTCTCTTCTTAACTGACATTCTTAGCAACTCTCTCAAACCTGATCTTTCTCAAATCTTCTTTTCATTTGATTCCATCATCAGTTTCATGCTTCATCTTAATATCTTGGATGATGATAACTTTATTTTGATCTTTGATTTGCTCTTGAATTGGTCCTTGTGGAGATTCTTCATGTTCTTGAACTTTCTCACAACCTTCTCAGGATGAACTCTCTCGTATTCTTCAGGAACTCTCTCATGATGCACCTTGATCTTTCTGAAGTAAGAAATTGATCTTTTTGGCCTTCTTTATTCATCCAGAAAGCTTCCTTATAATTGTTTTAGTCCTAAAAAAGTTATTACTAACAAGAAAACTTCACAAATATTATGTTATACCACTTCAAGTACTAAGAGCAATAAATTAACATTTTCAACATAATTTATTTGCATCAAAACTAAAATAGGAAGTATCACTTCAAAAGGGTTTTGGAGCTTACAATATTTACGTAAAAATATTTTTATTAATTCTAAGCAATTTTTTACAATCGAGTCGAAGATTGAACCGGCAAAGCCTCCAGGTCATGGTTTGATTAGTTCAATCAGTCAAATTTGTGGTTGAATTGTTATTGAACCATTGTTGAACCAAAAAATGTTTGAACCAAAAATATGGCCGATTTATGGTCCAACTGGTTCAATCAGTTGGTTTGGTATGATTTTTAAAATATTCATTCTAAGATTTCAATATAAAAGAAAGAAAAGATATAATAAAATGATTTAAAAATAAGAAATAATAATTTACATTAACAATTTATTATTTAACAAACCCCAATAAGACCACAACTTCATATAATAAGAAAATAATTACATAATAATAAAAAGTATTTTTATATTTGAAAAATAAGAATCCTATAAATTTATGAAAATAAATATTTATCTCTTATATTTTTACCCCATTCTTAAGGCTATTCCAAACTGATCTTTAATGTAAAATTTCTATTTTCATTAATAATTATTTGTGCTTGCTCAAGAAAAATCTTCATGGATGAAATTTATATAAGATTATACTAAATACAAAATTATGCTAAAACTTCATTCCTTAATTCTTCACCTTATTCTTTAAAAGTATACCAAATTGAGCTCTAATGCAAAAACTCAATTTTTTTATAATCATTATTATATACCACTAAAGATCTTATGAAAAGTTCATTAATGACACTTACATGTAAAATTCTATTGAAAATTTCTTCCAAGATTTTTCACTTGTCAACGATATATCAAATTGATCCTTAATGTCAAATTCTACCCAAAAAAAATCTTAGATTGATAGATATTTCAATGACAAATAAAAAGAAAATTTATCAAAAAATAAAATCAAATAATACTCGATGCATTTAAGTGCCTTAGCATTTTGTACCTATATATTTATGTTCTAGATCGTGATCCAGGACCTAGTCCCATGGGTCAACCTAGCATGCATCCAGCCAGAGTCTATTGTTGAACACTGTAGCGTGTGACCCATAGTCTACAGTTGATACCTCAGCAGGAGTTCACTCGCGGCGCAATGCTTGTCGAACCACGACATTAGTTAACAGCAACACGATCATGAGATTTGCATAGTGGATGAGTCCCACAGTTATCCATATATGCCAATCACAATCACACATAATAATAATGCCCATAATCACCTTTAACTGTTCATAACTGCAGTAACAACATCTCGATTTTATAGGGATCCTTTACAACAATCAAGAGGATGTGTTTCCCTATTTATTCTCTATAAATATCAGGCTCAATCATCTTCAATGGGTAACTATTGCTATTTTGTTTAAACCCTACTTGTGCATAATCTGACTTGAGCATTGAATTGCCTTTACAGGTACCAACCACCCCCATTTCAACATGCTTCCCTAATGCCTAAGCAGGAAAATACTTATTTGTGCTTATTCTGGTAAACTTCAATATCCACAACTGAACATTGGCGCCGTCTGTGGGAACTTTAAATTCTAATTCTCATCCAACCATGTTGAGCACAAGACAGAACTCAAGGAGATGAGATGTTGCGCATGCTACCGCAAGCCAAAAGCGGGTTTTTGCGGCGTATCATCATCCTCACCCTGTCGCACCACCACACGATAATTATATGGCCCAAAATTAACCAGTTGCTAAAACCTCCACCACGAGGAACCAAGAGCCCAACACTAGGAGCCCATGCGATGGGCAAGAAACTTCACTTTCCGATGAAAGCCCACACCTATTATGCAGGACCTCTATGAGGGAACGACTTGGTCCCCACGTGCATGGAGCCAATTCTGATAATCATGGGCCTAGAATCTGGTGCATATGCACCTGGGACACAAGAACAATGATGTTCATGATCACGTGTCCAGCCCGAAGGGCACAGTTCAATCTGACATGTCCAAAACTCATCTACTGGGCATAGTACGACAATAAGCGGTAGGAGCAACATTGCCAAATTAAAAATCTGGAACGATCTGTGCATGAGGGCCAGGTCGAATCATAACATGATTATGGAAGGCAGAAGGTGACCAACGACCAGGGAAGAATGCCACACGTTGATGTCAGAATATCCAATGTTGTTAATAATAACTCGAACCTCGAAGATCAGGAGCAACCCATCTCTGCTCAATTAATGGAGTACAAAGTTCTTAGAAACTTCAAATTTCCAGCCAATGTGGAACTATATGATAGGACTACGGACCCTCAGGAACACATAAATGTCTATGTTCAATCTATACGCTTCTATAGGGGATCCCCACAATTGATATGCCGCGCCTTCCCCTTTTCCTTAAAGAAAGATGGCCCTCAGGTGGTTCGTAACCCTGCCACCAGGATCTATCATCAGCTAGTAGGGCCTCAGACAGCGCTTCTTGTTGCACTACACCACTAGCAAGGAGCAACCCAGGTCTATTGAATCTTTTTCTGAAATTCGTAAAGGACGCGACAAGGCCCTTCGCGAATACCTTAAGAGGTTCAATATGACTTGTATTAATGTAGAGAACCTCGATGAAAGGATTGCTCTCCATTATGTTAGGAACGGCCTCCGAATTGACTCTTAGTTTTTCCAATCATTAGCAAAGAGAAAGCCAGAGAGTATGGAAGAATTTCGGGAGTGGTCTCAGAAGTACATAAACTTGGAGAATGTTACTAAGGATAAGAGGAGCTTGGAAAATGGTGAGCCCTCTCATTAGAAAAGCAACTAGAACTCCTCTCAGCTGCGGAACTCCTCTAAGGACGATTCACCCCAGACCAAATACTCAACCTATACCTCTCTGAACACTCCAACACGCAACGATTCTGAAGGAAGTGTTTCAAACTGAGTTTCAGGATATCAAGAGGTTGGCTTCTTTGAAGAAATATGCGCAATGAGATCGTACAAAGCATTCTTCATGACACAAGGGCTACGACCATCACACAAAAGATTACTTTCAACTTTGTGACGCTATTGAGTCCCTAATTAGGGCAGGATAACTAGAATAGTACATCATCCATGTCCAAAACAATGGACGCCGCGGAGGACAGAATGAAAGAAAACGCAGTCCCAGTCCAAGGCGGAACTCGTTTCCACACCAAAAAAGGCAGTCCAAGAGTCCACCTTGTTGTAATATTGACAACCGGCAGGATGATAAGCCTGTATTTTATAGTCTTTAAATGGATGAATTGTGATGATTTGATTGTGATTATTGATGAATTTTGGATTGATTCTTATCAATTATCTTCATTTGTGCAGAATAAGAGAAATTTAACACATTTGAAGTGAAAGCAAGCGAAGATATCTAATTTTTAGACCAAAAAGAGAGTAATTTTGGCTTAGACAAATCCCTGTGTCAACTCAGAAGCGATTTAGGAGTTAGACACGACCCTATCTAGCTTAAAGAAAGCTTCTAACTAGGAGACATGGTGGTGTCTCTTGGTCACACGACCGTGTCCCCCCCCCCCAACGCTGAAATTAAGCAATTTTGGTACTAAACACGACCCTGTCTTATCTCAACAAAGATTTTGAGTATGAGACACAACCGTATCTCACTTAAAATTATGATATGCAGATTTCACAAGACACGGCCGTGTCGAAGGGAGACATGGCCGTGTGAGTCCCTCTGAAGAGAAAAAAAGGAAATTTTGCCCCCAAATCATTATAAATATGGCAAAAACACCAAACAAAATAGGACTTTTGGCTAGAGACTTGTGTGACAGCAAGTTTTGAGAAGAGAAGCGCAAGGATTCAAAGGCGAAGGCTTTGAAGGCAAGAACAAGACTCTTTGAAGATCAACCATTGAAGTTCTTTTCTTCTCCACCTTTTCTTTTTGTTTATTAATCATGGTTGTTTCTTTAATCCTTGTTCTTGTTTATGTTACGATGGTCATTAGCGGCTAAACCTCTTTTCTAGGACCAGGATGAAACACTCTATTTTCCTATTATGAATTGTTAATTTGATTCTTTGTTAATGAAATTATTGTTCTTGATTTATCCTTGGTATGCTTAATGTTTGTGATATGTTGCGTGCCATATTTACATGATTTTAGGCTTTAGGTGAAGGATCGAAAAATGAAATCTAATTGCTTGATAATCCAAGAATTGAACTTAGGAATTGAGACCTAGACATAGGCTTAAATCCTTCGAGGGGTAAACGATTGTCATGAATCTTAATGGGTTGGAACTTGGATTAATTGCCATGAGAATGAGGTTAGTGAAATTTTAGCACGTTTTTAGTGCCAAGAAATTGGGCTTTAAATAATTCAAGACAAATCACCTTCAAGAACATAATTGAATATTAACAAATATAGGATTACAATTTATCGTAGGGGTAGTGTAGTGGATTCCGAATCCTAGAGCTTTAAATCCTTGTTAAATCTCATCTTTTCTAGTTTCAATTGTCTATTTTATTGCTTTGCTTTTCGTATTAATTTTAATTGAACCTTCTCTATCGATTTTATTTGCTTAAATAATCAAAATAGCTGTAAGAGTTAGTAATCAATCGATTCTTGTGGAAACAATCTTTATTTACTACTTGTACGATCCATGCGCTTACGAAAAATCCACAACACAAGATCGGAACCAGGATACTCCGTCAGATGACAATGATGACCACCATGCCCAAGTCAACCGAACCATCAACACTATTGCTGGTGGTTTCGCGAGCGGTTGGTCATCTAACAGCGCCCAGAAGAAAGCACTTAAGATGGCGGTGCTGAGTGTCTCCCACTCTGCACCAAAATCACAGTCCAGAGATTGGAAGACGCTTCTTATCTCCTTTTCAGACGAAGACTATGACGAAATTATCCTAGAACATAATGATCCATTGGTTGTCTTTGGGATAATTTTCAATGCTGAGATCCGGTGCATTTTTGTAAACCAAGGGAGTTTAGCTCATATTATGTTCATGGAGTTGTACGAGAAGCATAAATTTCCAAAATCGGAGTTAATTCTCTATGATGGCAAGCTCACCGGTTTTACTAGTGAAAAAATCACTCCAGCGGGATATGTTGAGACTTACTTAACCTTGGGGAGCAACAAGCTCTTCAGGATTGTCAAGGTCAAGTTTCTGGTTGTGAACTACCCCTCAGCATATAACATCATCCTGGGCTATCTTGCGCTGAACACACTTGGCGCCATGGTGTCTACCACCTACTTGGCAATGAAATTCCTCAACAAAAATAATGAGGTTGTCATGATTAAGCAGAACCAGATCATGGCGTGCAAATGCTATAATAAGAGCCTCAAAATCAGCATGACCCCCAAGAGAGCGGAAGCTGGCATATCTAGCCTAGCTCTAAACCAAGTCAACATTCTCATGGCTGAGTTAGATGTGCGAGAAAAAATATGGGGTAATAAACCCCAGTCGGAGGGTGAACTACAGCTCCACTTGGTGTTAAGCCAGATCAAGTCACCAAGATTAGGGCAAACTTAGAGGAAGAAGAGAGGTGCCAATTGATTGAGCTCTTAAAGAAAAACAAAGACCTCTTTGCTTGAACATCCTCTGACATACCTAGGCTTGACCCTGCCTCATCTGCCATCGCCTATTTATAAGGAAAGATGCGAGGTTGGTCTCCCAAAAGAAGAGAAAGGTTGGGCCAGAAAGACAGTTGGTCATTGAAGAACAAGTCAATGAGTTGCTCAATGTCAGGTTCATTAGGGAGATAACTTATACAACACGGCTATCTAACGTCGTCCTGGTGAATAAATCAAATGGGAAGTAGAGAATGTGAGTGGACTACATGGATTTGAACAAAGCTTGCCCTAAAGATCCATACCCACTTCCCAATGTGGATAAATTGGTTGACAATTTGTTTGGCTTTCATTTATTATCTTTCATGGACGCGTATTCAGATCCCAATGTACTCTAGAGATGAAGACAATACCACTTTCATCATTGAGAGGGCGAGTTACTACTATAGGGTTATGCCTTTTGGACTAAAGAATACGTAAGCCACCTATCAGAGAATGATGAATAAGGTTTTTAAGGGCCAAGTTGGGAAAATATTAGAGGTGTATATCAATGATATCATAGTAAAGACCTCACAGGCTAGATCACACATTTCAGACCTCAAGCAGGCATTTGCACAACTCTGGAAATATAACATAAGACTTAATCTAGAGAAATGCGCCTTCGGAGTCCAAACAAGTAAATTCTTGGGCTTCATGGTGATTTACCATGGGATCAAGGTAAAACCAGACAAATGCTAAGCGGTTCTCAACATACGTAGCCCACAGAACATCAAGGAAGTATAGCAGCTAGTAGGTCAGATAGCGGCCCTCACACGTTTCCTTGCCAAAACAGCTCCAAATCTATTCCCCTCTTCAGACTACACAAAAAGGGGAAAGATTTTGAGTGGACTCAGGAGTGTGAAAATGTCTTTACATCCTTAAAGAATCTTCTATCCTCTCTTCCAATACTGACAAGACCAGAACCCGATGAGACTTTGTACATGTATCTCTCAGTTCACGAAGAGGCTATAAGTTCAATGCTGATTTGGGAGATGGCAGAGGGGTAGAAACTGGTCTACCTTGTGAGCAAGGTGTTGCAAGGCCCTGAGCTCTGCTACTAGAAAATAGAGAAGGTTGCCTTCGCACGTATTACCACTGTCAGAAGACTCAGGAAGTACTTTCAATGCAATCCTAAGGTGGTAAGGACGGACCAACCTATTTATCAAATACTATATAACTCAGATTTAGCAGGAAGAATGATCATTGGGTCCATTGAACTTTCTGAGTTTGGGATTGCATATGAGCCCTGGCTAGCAATTAAGGCTCAGACGCTTTCAAACTTCCTGGTAGAGCTCACATCGGACCCCAGCGACCTTGAAGGAATTTCGTAGACCATATTCATCGATGGATCCTTGAACCCCAAGGGGAGTGGTGCAAAGGCGGTCTTGGAAAATTTTGAAGGAGTAATTATTGAGAATTCTCTGAAGTTTGAGTTCCCTACTTCAAGCAATCAGGTAGAGTATAAAGCATGCATTATCAGATTAGTGATAACCAAGGATATGGGAGCGGCTGAGATCACACTTTGCAGTGACTCCCAACTGGTGACCGCCCAAATCCTAGGTAATTATCAAGCCAAGGAGTCCTTCCTTCAAAAATACTTAGCTAAAGTCCAAGGGCTCCTAGAAAAAGTTCATGCTACCAAGATAGAACACATACCAAAGGAACAGAACTTCAGGGCGGACCTCCTATCCAAACTAGCCAACACCAAGAGCTCGGGAAACAACTGTTTCGTCATCTAAGAGACCCTTTCTCAGCTTTCCATCACGGACTCAGCCATTTTTTAGGTGGAAGGAGAGGAGCGTACTTGGGTCAACCCAATAATAGAGTACCTTCAGTCTGGAACCCAACCCGATGATCCAAAGGAAGCCTCCAAGTTAGTCAAAACAACAGTCTGGTACACTATCTACAATGGACAATTGTATCGCCATGGGTTCTCTTCACCTCTTCTTAAATACCTCACACCAAAAGAGGCATAATACGTCTTGGTTGAGGTCCATTAGGGGAGTTGTGGAGACCACTTGGGGGCAAAGCCTTAGCTTTGAAGACACTTAAGGCTAGATACTATTGGCCAACAATGGAAGCTAACTCTTTCACGCATGTCCAAGTTTGTGATAAATGCCTGCGACACTCAGACCATTATCAAGCTCCTCTTGATGAACTATCCACGACGTCTATACCCGAGCCATTTTACAGATGGGGTATGGATATCTTGGGTCCATTCCCTTAAACACCTAGACAACTGAAATACTTGGTGGTGATTGTGGATTATTTCGCTAAATGGATTGAAGCAGAGTCTCAAGCCACGATCATCTCCGCTCAGATCTAGAAATTCACTTGGAGCCACATCATCACCGGGTTTGGGGTACTGGAGTCCAATGTGACGAACAACGGAACTTAGTTCAAATATAAAGATTTTGAGAAGCTGCTTGTCGAGCTCAAAATCAAGCACCATTCCAATTTCATTGAGAATCCCAAAACCAATGGACAAGCTGAAGTCGCCAACTAGGTTATCGTTCCAGGAATTAAAAAGAGGCTAGACAAAGCTAAGGGAAACTAGGTCGAACAACTAGATCATGTTCTCTGGGCCTACCGAACTATGCCCCACACCATAATAGGGGAAACCCTATTCAAACTCACCCATGGGTGTGAGGCTATGATCCCGGTGGAGATTGGGGAACCTAGCTGGCGTCACCAATAACTCTTGCCTGACAACAACCCCGGATTTATTAGAAAGAACTTATATCTTCTAGAAGAAAGAAGGTGTGTCACTCACATACGCGACGTCGCCATCAAACAGAAGATGACGACTCGATATAACTTGAAAGTTATCCCAAGAAAGTTAAAGCCGGGTGATCTAGTACTTTGGAGAGTAGACATTGGTGGTAGGAATGCCTCCTAAGGGAAGTTAGCCCCAAATTGGAAAAGCCTTTACCAGATAGTGATCAGCACCGGCAATGGAGCTTACATCTTAGAGACATTGACTGGAAAGCCAATAAAAAACTATTAGAATGCAAACAAACTTAGAAAGTACTATAGCTAAGTGCCTTTTAAATCTTAGTCTCTTAGTTTTCTTTATATTTAATCTGACCTAATTTTTGTGAGTATACATTGTACGGACTCCGGTCCTTCATTCAATCAAATGTGGATATTATTTTTGTACATTTGCTTATACGTTATTCTTAAAGCTTTAAGACCCTCAAGCTGGACCCCGTCTTGAGAATGTCTACAAAGCCAGTTCCTTATGAGATATGAGGTTTCTTAGAATCTAGGTTAAGAGGAATGACCCATGAAACCGACTTCAGCAGTTTTGGTGTGAGTTATAGGTCCTTATCCAAATCTTCAACAATGGGCTATAACCATTTTGTGGTTATGTGTAATTAATTGGCAACACGGGTTATGGCATCCAACATGTCATGGTCTATTTGGACCTACATCCGTGGTCTGCCATTCAGAATCTACCGTGGATGTTTTATGTTAAATTCATCCTGAACTTGAAAATTCCTAAGTGTTAGGCAGATTTCTAAACTAGACCATTAACATTAAAGGCCCCGGTTATTGTTCACCTATTATTTTGCCTAAGTCCTCAAAGGCATTCTAAGTGCTAAAAAGTTTGGGTGTTAGACTCTGGACCAAAGTTTCATGCGATTGAAATTCTCCTAAATCCTTAAATGGCTACCAAATGCTCATTAATGATGGGCGTTGGACCCAGTACGGACCAAGAAAAAAGAAATAAGCATGCAATATACAAGTTATAAGGAAAAAGATTGTATTCTGAAAAGCTCGGTGAATGGGAAAATTGTTCTTGCAAAAATAAAAAGTGCCCTATGCAAGGGGCAAATAAAAGCAGTAAAAGAAAAGAAAGAAAAAGTAAGATTAAGCTACAACATCACCAAGATTAAGCTACAACATCACCTCCCTCCGGTATTTGATGGTCCGCACCTGCCACTCCACCATCCCCTTTAGTCAGATTAACTGTAGCAACGGGAAGGACCCCGACATCAACTCGATTGGTACTAGGCAAACGTTGAGGATCACCATCTCAGAATTCAGCTCATCCAAGGCCAGGGCAACCCCCGAATTAAAGAACTAGACTTGGGTGACCTCATTCCAGAATTGCTCGCATTTGATGTCTATATAAATCTTCATCAGCTGTATATTATCCTCCTGCAATTGCACTACCCCAATTCGGAGATCCTCGTTCTTAGCATGGAGGTCGGTGACCACTTTCTCAGCCTTCTACGAGTAGGCCCTCTCTCTCCTAAGTTTGGCCTTGGAGTCTGTCGGTTTCTTCTTTAGCTCATCAATCTTCGCTTTGACGTCCTCCAGGGCCTTCTTGGTCTATTTCTCTTTAGCCTTGAGAGCCAAGTCAAGCTTTTGAGCTCCCTCTTCCTCGGATGCCCTCACCTTCTCGACCATTTCCTCTTCAAACTCCTTTAAAGGTAATGAGCTTCAGCGACGATGTGAAGTCCGTGGGTTTGGAACCTTGATAGGATCTCTGACGTATCCTTCTTGGATATGTGGGCTAAGACCTTATCATCCAAGAGTTGGAAGTCCACAAACGGATCGGGCGCCGATTCCCTCCTATATAACGAAATCGAACCTTGGGCATTAGCCCGCCTCACTAGCTGACCTCTTTTCGCGGTCCTCTACCCTACCGCCTTCAGCAGCCATCCTCTTCCGCCTTTGAGGGGGCTAAGCAAGAGACCCCCATTGATATGGAGACACCTCGGTAACTGGGTCCTGGACAATGGGGGCCGAAGCAACGTGTACAGGAGCATTAGAGGGTCTGGCATCCTCTTTCCTCCCCTTCATGGCCTGGAAGGCAGCGAGAGCTTGTCCAGATGTCATGCTTTCTACAAAACAAAAACAAAGTACAAGTCAAAAACAAAGTAGGAAGGCTATTCAAAGAAAATACTGAAAGCAAAAAGTAAAGGTGGACTACGACCTACACCCTACCTAGCATGGCTTCAAGGGTAACATCATCAGGGGCATCCATAACTTTTTTACAAGCTATGAACTAGAATTCCTCTGCCCACATATTAATAAGCCTAATATAGTCGACATCCTCCAACTGAATTCAAACCACTCCACCTCAATCATCTCAATAGGAGTGTCCCATGCCTGGTTGATCCAGTACAGATCAAACATCGAGGTCCCATCAGTCTCCTTGAAGAATAGGCAGATTCTGGGTGCTGCCATCAGCTTAAAGAATTTGTCCTTAAAGCTTTCCTAAAAGACTTCAATGACCTTCTGTCCGCCTCGAGCCCAAAGTGTGGGCTAGTTTTTCCTTGCTGCCTTCTCTCCTTGGGGGGACCACTGAGTAAAGAGATAGAAAAATGCCTTCACTGAGTACCATAATCCAACCAACCGACAGAACCTCTCGAAGGCAAGGATGAAGCCCCAGCTGTTGGGGTGAAGTTGAGATGGTGCCACATTCAAATGGCGGAGGACACCAATCTGAAAGTTAGTGAAAGGTTATCGAAGCCCTAGTCGGCAAAAGAGGTCTTCATACAAAAACATGAAATGTTCGTCCTCTGTCCTGACTGAACACACTCTCTCGTTCTCTCCTGGAGCCAGGATCTGATACTCATGGTCTAGATTGCGACCCTTTGTCAACTCCAAGTAACTCATGAGATTTTTGGCATCCTCTGTAGTCCGAATTTCTGACATACTACCCTAAGAATCATCTCCAACCTAGGGTTACATGTTCCTTCTAGGGGCAAATACCATGGCTTTCTCCACAGCTAGTCTCCTAGGTCCTGCCACTCATCTCCTTGCCATGGAATCCCTGGAAACACCCACAGGAGCCGGTAAGGTGCTATCAGAATTAAAGAAATATCTTAAATCGCCTACAGATTCAAACATGGAGGAGGGTGGACCACGAAGGGAAAACCTATTAAAGATTGTCTATATCCCCCTCTGCCCTCCACACCCAATTGACTACACCCATTACAGACACTGGCTTTCACGCCCTTAAAGGTCTGAGAGCCTGAGTTAGGTGCCTTTGCCACTCACGATGCGGCGGAAAGGGTGCTCCAGAGAACAACACCACTGAGTGAATCCATAACTGTTGGTATCTCTACTCATTTTTCTAAAAAAATGATGGGGAATGCCCCAAAATAAAAATGACAGAAGTTCTCTCCCTAAAGTTTGACACTAAGGACAGTAAGAACAGGGGGGTAGAAGAACATGTACCTTGTAGAGATAAGGCTGTGGGGCAATTCCATCCAAACACTTCAGATTTCAAAAATCCTCATCATGGCGCACGGAACCCTAACGACGACTCCCAGACATAATGCACCATGTGTACAATCGCAATTGTCACGTCAGATGAAGCGATAGTTGCTCAGAAACTCAAACGTCACACAAAGCCTCGTTGTTTTGAGTGTGATTTTGTGCTACGAAACACGACAACAATCCTAGTTCATTCTACGACCCCTAGTTGCACACTGGAATGTCCACCTCCAATCACCTGATGCGTGGATCATGGTCGGACTGCGGTGCATCCATGAATGTAAAGTAACTTAGTCATATTAATGCCTCAAACTTAAAAGTCTTAATCCGTTGGGAGCATTGCGAACTCCGGCTTCGTGTAAAGCTTGGATCCTATGATCCGGGGCCATTTGGATTTACCTTGATACTTAGTTGTGCTAGCTAAGCACCAAACTGGGGCAACTATTCTAGACTGTGATTCGGGACCTAGTCCCATAGGTCAACCCGGCGTGCATCCAACTGGAGTCCACTGTTGAAAACCATAGTGTGTGACCCGTAGTTTACTGTTGACACCCCAATGGGAGTTCACTCGCGGCACAACGCATGTTAGACCTCGACATTGGGCAACAACAACACAATCGTGAGATTTGCGTAATGGATGAGTCCCACGATTATTCGTATATACCAATCACGATCATACATAATAATAGTGCCGATAACCGCCTTTGACTGCTCATAACTGCAATAACAACATCCCTATTTTATAGGGATCCTCTACAACAATCAAGGGGACATGTTTCCCTATTCATCTTCTATAAATATCAGACTCAACCACCTTCAATAGGTAACTATTGATCTTTTGCTTAAACTATACTTGTGCACAGCCTGACTTGAACGTTGGAATGCCTTTGCAGGTACTAACCACCACCATTTCAACACGCTTCACTGCTGTCCAAGGAGGAAAATACTCATTCGTGCCTATTCAGGTAAACCTCAGTATCCGCAACTGAACAATTTAGTTTATATAATTTAAGTAGACCAAATAAAAATAACAAATTAATTAAATTAATCAATTGACAAATGACTTCTTAATTTCTTTAATTTTCTCATCTTTCACAAATCCAATCTTGAGAGAGACTCAATCATAACTTGCCCCCATTACTTCTACTCGATCAATTCCCTCATTGATGTCAATTTCTTATCTTTATTTGTCTCAAAAAATTTCTCAACTCGTAAAAATAATTTCACTCAAAAAATCAATGAAACGTTGATGCTATATGATATGATTTTTCTTTCTTGAAATAAAAACTTCATAGTTGTAGTTAACCAATTTTACTAAACGAACTTTATTATAAATCCAAACTTTTTGATTAATTTTATTATGTTTTCTTGTTAAGTTTTTATCTCATATATATATATATATATATATATATATATATATATATAATATTCAAATATTTTTATATTTATATTTCACAAAATTAAAAACTATACTTAAAAATATATTAATAGTTACACACACATATATATATATATATACATTATCTTTTCATGTAAAGTTTTCACTCCCATACCATGTAGATATTGAAATTTTTAAAATATTATCTTTTTTCCAAATCTTGATTTTAATTTACTATGTGACAAATTCTTAAACTAAAAAAATTAATTTTTTTATAAACAAATTTTTTTTTACACTTCATAATTGCTTTCTCCCTTTAACAGTACGTACTCAATATTAAAATTTGTGGGTGATACATCATTTTTTTCACCAATTATCCTATTGATTACATCAGATCTAAATGAAGTAAAGCTAGTTGTACTTTTATTTGATACATAAGTTGGCTACATTTTTCTCTTTTTTTTTCTTACTTGTCTTTGGAAGCTTAAGTTTCTATTTTGGAATAATAATTATATTTACACATTAAAATTTTTACATTATTCTTTCATTACTTTATTTTTAAGTAATAAAACAAACAAAATATACACCCCAACATGCTCTCTCTACCTTTTTTTTTATCCAAGCAAATAAAATATAAAAGTAATGTAGTAATTTTGATGTAAAAATATCATTACTTATTCTGGAAATAACAAATAAAGTGGCAGTGGATTTTTTCCTTAAAAAGTGGCAGAGGAGAGGGAGAGAGGGAGAGAAGGAGAGAAAGAGAGGAAAGAAAAAAAAAAAGTAATGGGAGTAGGTTACAAATCTCATGGACCAAACTATCCTTAAATTGTGCGGGAATACAGTTTTTAAAGATAATATAGTTATAGATTGGTTTTAACCATTTAGGCTCTGAAAATTGGCTTGAGTTTGGAGAAACTTATCAAAGCCCACAAAATAAGGTGAGAATCCTTTGATGCAGTTTTGCAGCTATCTAATATGAGGCCCTGTTCTAGGGGATCACCCATAACAATAAAATGTTTAAGCCTAGTAGTACCTCGGTAGGCTTACTAGACAAACGAGAAGGCCTGTAGGCAATAATAGGTTTCTTGAAATCCAGCTAGAGACCATTTTGAAGACATAAACGAAAAGGAAAATCCACTAGAGTAAGATGCAGAAAGGAGGGAAGACAAAAACAGTAGGATTGTACTATTTGTTGCATGGGATGGTTATTAAACTAGGGAGTGACAAATGTGTCCTGAGTTTTGTTTAGAGTTGAGAAGGCTCAACAAGTAGGGTGGGATGGGAATAGGACAAACACATATAAGGCGGTTAAGACTTAGTTTATTTTTTGTTTATATAAGTTTAACTTATTTGGCAAATATATTGTTTTAATTTTTAAAAAGGTGTATTTAATTATGTAAAGTTAGGTATAGGCTTTTAAAAAAACTTATTTGACTTAATGGATTGGTTTATTTATTTATTATTTATATGCATAGTTAAGAATTTATAATACTTATAAAATTTATTAATTATATATTAGTATAATATATTTATTTTATGCTAAATATATTAATGTCGTTAAAAAGTTATATTTATTTAAAAATTAAAAAAAACAGTTAAAGTTACTTGATGTATATAAAATTTTTATGTAAAGTAAATTTTTAAATAAATTTTTAAGTTATGTCATATTTTTATATTTTCATAAATAAGCTAAGCCAAACCAAAAAATAAAAATAAAAAAACCTATAATAAATAAGTGAATAAACTCAAATCAATATTTTACAAAACAAATATAAGTCTATTTGAACAAAGTTTACCCTAAACTAATAATTTATTTCCACCCCTATCAACAACCTGCATATGAAACAAATGCAGGTACGCACACACACAGAAGAATGATGACAGGAACAGAAAAGAGCGAATAAAAGAGTAAAAGAGCGAGAGCAGCTGATAGCAAAATATCCATTGTTTCCCCTAATTACTTTCCAACATTCGAAATGCAGTATTACATAATTATTAATCGTTGTTTTTTTTCCGTACAATTATTAATCGTTGTTAAAATGAATAAAAAAAGTGGCTACATAATTTCTTAAGCATCCGCCAAAATAGCAACGCACATTTGCGTCCACACACATACATGTACAAGGCATGAATTCAATGTAAGAGTAAGTCTAGTAGATTTAGTGTGTGTTTGAAAAATTTGTGAAAATTTGATTATTTCAATAATCGATTATTATATAAATTTTTTTTTATATAATCGATTATAATCAATTTATTTTTATGTTTAGATACGTTAGTTGAAAAATAATTTTAATTAATTTATTTTGTTTGGATGATATAAAAATATATATAAAATGATTAAAAAAATTATTTGATTAAAGACAAAATAGTATTTATATCTCAAAGTATAAAGAATAATCTATAATTTATAATCATAAGTTTCAATTTTTAGCATTATAAAAATTAGCTTAAAAAGCTTTTTATAATGTATTGAATTTCGTGTAAAAATTGAAGTTAATTTTACCAAACATATTATAATATTGTGCAAACAGTTTTTTTTTTTAAAAAATGTTTATACAGTAAAAAAAGCTTTTCCAAATATACTCTTATATCGTTGAATAACATCATGTAAAATGCCAACTTTAATAATATAATTGTTGAATCATGTGATAATATCATAATGATCATAGATTACATATTAAGAGTGTGTTTGGAAAAACTGAAAAAATAGATTATAATCAGAATCTGTTTTTGTTTGGGTATGTTTGCTGAAAAGTGATTTTAAAATAATTTATTTCGTTTGGATGGTGCGAAAAAAATTATTTTTACATAATAAATTACGAAAAAATGTATAAAGTTATTTTGTTTATAATATTTGGTGGAGAGCCATTGGGATCATTATGAAAAATATTTCTCTCATTAAAGCATAGTTAAAAAAAACCATCTAAAAATAAAAGTTTTTTTTATGAAAACAGTCCATACTATGAGCTTATACAAAAACAACGTTTTTATGAAAATAAAAGTTTTTTTACAAATTAATTTAGATACCCAAACATAACTGATTTTTTTATAAAATAACTTTTATTTCAAAAAAATAGCTGAATGAGAAAAAATTAATCTTTCCCAAACAAGCTCTAAGTGTTTTTTAGTGAAGTAATATGGTATCTCTACAAGTTCACCTAATTTGAACCATCTATATAACTAATTTTCGTTCGATTGTGGGAATACGAGAGTTATGTGATCTCCTCACAAGAATAACCTTTTTGAAATTTAAACTCACATTTTTATCCTAAAATGTCAAAGTTACTTACCACTTTAAACCATCCTTTGTGGGTGAATATTCTATAAAGATCACATCTGATAGTTGACATTTACTTAGGTTTAGAAAAATATACTATATGTTAAAGTAAAATAATTAAATGAAGTACTAATTAAGGTACCGAGAGAGGTCTTGTGGAAGGCTTTGGAGAAGAAAGGAGTTTGTATCGCTTATATTCGAATAATTTAAGCTATGTATAATGGGCTAAAATTAGTGTGAGAACACAAGGTGTGGTCACAAAAGATTTCCCTATAACTATAGAACTACACCAAGGGTCAACTTCGAGTTCGTATCTTTTTACCTTGGTCTTGAATATGCTTATTACGCATATCCAAGAGTCAGTGCCTCAATGCATACTTTTTGCGGATGATATAGTCTTAGTTGGAGAGTCAAAAGAGGAAACAAATGGGAAGCTAGAACTATGGAGACGAGCTTTGGAAGAACATAGTTTCCGTCTAAGCAGGAGCAAGACAGAGTATATAGAATGTAAGTTCAGTAAGAAGCGTGCTCATACTAATTTAGCGATGAAAATTGGAGATCATACCATACCACAAGTTACACGATTTAGGTATTATGGATATATCATACAAAATGACAGAGAGATAGAGGGAGACGTAACCCATAGGATTCAAGCTAGATGAATGAAATGAAGGAGTGTTTCAAGAGTTATTTGTGATAGAAAAGTGTCTCTTAAGCTTAAAGGTAAATTTTATCACACAACTATAAGGCACGTGATGTTGTATGGTACTAAATATTGGGCAGTAAAAAGTCAACAAGAGTATAAGATTAGTGTCATGGAGATGAGGATGTTATGATGGATGTGTGGTCATACAAGACAAGATAGGATTAGGAATGAATGCATTAGAGAGAAAGTAGGGAAAACACCTATTGTCGAAAAGATGGGAGAATCTCGTCTTAGGTGATTTGGACATGTAAGGAGAAGATCTTTAGAAGCGATGTAAGGAGAGTAGATCATGTAGAGGATAGCTTAATAGCTAGAGGTAGAGAGAAACCAAGAAAGATTATAGGTGAAATGATTAAAAAAGATATAGATTTGAATGACTAGTACTAGAAATTTTAGATTTAGAGGCCGAAAAATTACATCTCTAAATGTGTAAAATTTCATCTCTAAATATTTAGAAACAGAATTAGAGATAAAAATTGACCCGTCTCTAAAAGTGGCATCTTTGATTGTTAGAGACGAAAAAATTAATTCCATCTCTAAATTAGAGACAGATATTGTCATTTTTTTAAAAATATAATAATGATTAAATTAGAGACGACACTATTCTGTCTCTGATACAACATTTCCGTCTCTAAATAATCTAAAATCAAGTTATCAAAAAAATTTCAAAAAAAGTAGAGACGAAACTTTTTCGTCTCTAATTCTGTCTCTAAATTTTGAGATGACACTATTCTGTCTCCAATTCAAATTTTTTTTTTAAAAAAGTAGAGACAGACGTGTTCCGTCTTTAAATTTAGAGACAACACTATTTCTTCTCTAATTCAAAAAAATTAAAAAAATAGAGACGAGCATGCTCTGTTTCTAATTCCGTTTCTAAAATTTTCAGAATTATTTTTTCAATATACTTTTAATTTTATAACTAACCTGATAATTATCATCACAATAAATCATATAGCATAAGAAATCATAATTTCTTAACATCATCACAAATATTTGTACCAAAATACAAAGTAATAATTAATTATCATTACAAATATTTAAATTGTCAATGAAAATATAAAAATAAAACTAATCACATATTTGAGTTATCATTAACATCGTCACCCATCTCATCATGATGGTCATCCTCTTCTCTAGGTGCAGGATGGGAAGGTTCAGGCTGTGAAATTGCAAGTGATGGCGTTCTAAATTGACTACCAAAAAAAAGAATCCTAAACTACTCCTCCTATTGTTCCATCTTTTGCTTCATCATGTCTTGTTCAAGATTCTTTTGATGAAGCTCATCTGTTAAAGCCTGAATTTTGGCCTGCATTGCAGCAATCTCTACTGGTGATACTCCATCAATGGAAAAGGAGAGGGGAATAGAAGAAGATCCAATGACATTAGTTGCTTGTGAACCCAGCGCCTTTTCTTGTTGGGGCCTCCAACAACTTCTAAGTAGATACTGTTAGCAGAGTCTTGACTGCTGCTACCTTCACCATGTTAGGATTACCACTCAGCTATCCGTCTTTCATACTCTTCCTAAAAAGTAGTTATAAGACATTTGTACTTGAAAATGGATGTAAATTTAATGATAGCTTTGCTTACTGCAACCTTTGCTACTTCCAAAGTGTTATATTCTTCTAGATTCTCTTTGGCTCTATGAAGCCGCTTGTAGATGTCAAAAAAGCTTGGCTCCCTGGACATCTGATTTGCCTGAAAAGACAAAAAGTAAGTATTAGTAGACTAAAAAATTTATATTACTAGAAAGCAAGGCCAACCTGATTAGCTTGACAAATTTATATTGCTAGGGATAATAAGATAGGCATGCCCAGAACACAGACTCAAACTTCAAAAAATCATAATGTCATCATAACAATATAATTGACTGCTACTAAAAGAAGGTCCAAAATAATTTAACATTAATTAAAACCATATATATAATCAACAGTAATGATGTAAATCAACTAGTAGTCTTGAGTCCAACATCAAGAAGAGACAAAAAATACTAGTTAATCTTCTTCTTTGGCCTGAACTGCAAGAGGTAAACAGTGTTCAATATCGCACAGCTTTTAACCACTAACAGCACATCAGTTTGAATAAACAACATACTGTATAGTATCCCCACCAAGGAAAAAGAGCCATCAAGAATAGAGAACATGTCTTGATAAGTAATAACATGTCTTAATACAAACTCATTCCAAAACACAATTATCCTAAGATAAAAAAATAGCAATATAACAAATAAACTCATCTGTCCTTGAATTTTGTCTTTCAATGTTTTACAACTCTAATTAAAGTCCATTGCTTGTATTTTGTAAATATATACTTAGATGTGTTTTGAAAGGCTCAGCAAGAAACATTGCTTGAAGCAAGTCTTGACATTCAACTCATGAAAGAGGAAACATATTTGTTATGTTTTGTGTTTGGTAACATAATTCTAATGGATTACATCTAATAAATTATATTGCCATTTTGAGTCTCTAATGCAACTTAGGGTATGTATACAACAATTCTATGCTGGAATTTTAATTATATTAAACCAATTCAATGATCCCTAGTCTTCTTCTGAAACAGATTTTCAATGGTGTATTTCTCAAAGTTAACAAAGCCACTGTGAACATGCTGCACAGATTGAGCCTTATGTGACTTATGGGTATGTAACTTACCTATGATACTTAATTATGGAATGTCATGTTTCTTTATATCATTCTCTAAGACAAGTATGGTCTTTTTCTAGATACCCAAATCTGAATAGTGTAAGAGAACTTATTTACAAGAGGAGCTATGGTAAGCTAAACAAGCAAAGAGTTGCTCTAACTGACAACTCCATTGTTGAGCAAGTGTGCACTAGTTTATACTTCTAGTATTATATTATAACTTGAATTCATTCACTGCATGATGCTGACTTGGTTGGATGGCACCTTAGGCACTGGGCAAGTATGAAATCTTATGCACATAAGATCTTATCCACGAGATCATAACTGTTGGACCCCATTTTAAGGAGGTTTGGCCATTCAAGCTCAAGGCACCTTTGGGCGGCCTTAAAAAGAAGAGGAACACTATGTTGAAGGAGGAGTTATGGTAAGCTAAACAAGCAAAGAGTTGCTCTAACTGACAACTCCATTGTTGAGCAAGTGTGCACTAGTTTATACTTCTAGTATTATATTATAACTTGAATTCATTCACTGCATGATGCTGACTTGGTTGGATGGCACCTTAGGCACTGGGCAAGTATGAAATCTTATGCACATAAGATCTTATCCACAAGATCATAACTGTTGGACCCCATTTTAAGGAGGTAAACAACTTTCTTTGGCCATTCAAGCTCAAGACACCTTTGGGCGGCCTTAAAAAGAAGAGGAACACTATGTTGAAGGAGGAGATGCTAGAAATGGGGAGATTTACATCAATGACCTAATCAGGAGAATGAATTAGGATGGGCCAGTGTTTATCATTAATTAAGGGTCTCAACATTTCTTTTTCTTACTGGCATAACACAATCAAACATTTCAACAAGCAATAGCAACGTAATATTGACTTCTAAGTACAACATGAATTATTTATAAAATGAGGCGTTGTCACATGCAAACTCTTTCATTCTAATGCCACAAAAGAAAACCTATTACATATGATTTATCATTCAACTCAGGCAGAATGGATAAAAAGATAAACCATGACACCTTTTTTTAATGGAAGTTACAGCTATATTTTGACTAGTCTCTCCATGATCCATTTATGTAGGCAGGCTTACACAATTAATATATGGTATAATTATAAGGATGTAACATTACTTACCATTCTCCTATAGTGCTCTATTACAGATATGGATCCTCCGGTGTGCACATTGAGACCCTCTTTAGATTGTCTATTTCTGTTGTTTCTTATGGACACTACTTGCTAGGAAGGATCACTCCATTTACCCCACAACTGCGCCCTAGCATCTGGATGAATCCATGAACCCTCATCCTTTTTATTACGCACCTTGAATAGATTATTTGATAGTGCACCAGATCCCTTAGTTTTGAAGATCTTTCTGATCATATCATTATCATCAGGTAACCACTTGTATTTTGCCTACATTGATGAAAACATTAATTAATCAAATACAATATTTTTAAATTAATAATAGATTAATAACAAGACTTAAAAGGATATTACCCCAAAGTCTCTAAACCACATATCACGTACAGTGTCGGTCACATCTGTCCAACTTGTCTAAGGCTCTTCATACTTTCTTTTGAAGATGGTTGTTATATCACGCGTCATTCCAAAATTGGGATAAAACCTGTAAGTCAAAATATGTGTATATACACACACACACACACACACACACACACACACACACACATAACTATTCTTTTTGAAATAAATTACATAATTAGAATAACTTACTGATCTTTGCTGGCTGACTTGATCCAAATACGTCCATCTATATCCTTTTTCCCCCACCTGATGTTTTGTGTTGTAGTAGATGTTGTCTCAGGGTGTGGATGTGCAAATGAATTAGCTGAAGGGTCACCTGATAGATGTAAAGTTGCAGCTAAGGAAGGTGTAGGCCCAATTTGAGAATGAGGAAATAGGATATGTGAAGATGGAATATGTGCAACTCTGATCTGAGGTTGGGGAGATGGGATAGAGGTAGGTCTAATCTGAGAATGGGGAGATGGGATCGAGGTAGGTCCAGTCTGAGAATTGGGAGATAGGATAAAGGTAGGTCCAGTCTGAGAATGGGGAGATGGGATAAAGGTAGGTCCAATATGAGAATAGGGAGATAAGGTATGTGAAGATGGGATAGGTGCAAGCCCGATCTGGAAATGGGGAAATATAGGAGATGTAGGCCCAGTGTGAGAATGTGGAGATGGGGAATGTGTAGGCCCAAGCTGAGAGGTACCACTCTCTCTTCCTCTACCTCTCCCTCTCCCCTCCCCCTCCCTCTACCTACCATCTATATGCAAAAAGTAATGATAAAATTCAATTAGGTACCATTAAATTAACATAGAAAATTAGCACAAAACTATTAAAGTAAACACATTAAAGAAATTCACAATCACGTAAGCATAATTTAATAAAGAGGTCATGAATACATAACACATAATTTCATTAAAAAATAGGACAAAATCTAGTCAGAATATGTTTTTTCTTCTTCTGCTGCTTCTTCTTCTTCCTCTTCCTCCTCCTCCTCCTCCTCCTCTCCCCTTGCTCTTCTTCTTCTTTTAGTTCAACATCTTCATCTACTTCTTCCAAATCAAATTGGTTTAAGGTTGAACCGTGTACTTCCTCTGCTGGACTAGCTATATCAATAAGACTTTGTTTAAGATCATCGTTTGCAACTATCATAGGCATTTGCAGGATTGACTCATCTTGGTATGAATTATCTATTTCAGGCTTTTTTGTTTCTGAAGTTTTAATTGTGCTCCAGGCCTTAGTTTTAATCACAACCAACCACCTTTGCTGCCCTTTAGGATACTGTGTGTAGTACACTTACTCTGCTTATTGTGCAAGAATAAATGGATCATAATTCTTATATCTTTTAGATGCTCTAACTTTAACAATTTCATAATTATCTATCCTTGTCCCTTGATTTGGGGTGGGATCAAACCAATCACATTTGAATAGAACTAACATCTTTAAGGGACCCAATATACTGCATTTCAACAATATCAGTTAAAACCTCGTAGTAATCATTCCCCATTGTCTCATTCTCGCCACCTCGAACACAAACACCACAATTTATTGTACTCATCCCTTGACTATGATCTTTTGTATTTAATTTGTAACCATTTATTGAATATGTCTGCCACATGTTTAATTTGTTTGAGGGCCCTCATGCCAAACTCCTGAGAAATTCATCTTCAATGTTGTTACTAAACACCTATATCACAAATGGGTAGGTTAATTGGTTTTATCTAAACAAGTAATGAGGAAATTAATAGGAAAATTAGGTAGATGATATTTAGCATACATGTTCTTTAAACCATATGGGAAATGTTGTGGAGATTTGTTTGTCCACTTACAAGTCAATTAGACTAAGTTCTCGTAGCAAATCTGCATATATGCTGAATTAAAATCACAAATTAAATCACTTCATAGATTTAATCACGATACATGAAATTAAAAGAATAACTTAGAAGCTTACTTCAAAAAAGGCTTAGAAGAACATACAAGTGTGCAGCATTTATTTCCCTTTCTTGCAAGATGCAAGATTTGCGTTTTCCAATAGGATGACCTGGAAAATTAAAAATCGAGAATGGCAAATTGATAGAACAGCCTTCACCTCCATCGTCATTCCGTGAAACTCTTATCCTTCTAGATGGAACAGTGGGTGGATAGAAGTAAGATGCAAAAGTAGATGTCTCATCCACTAAATAAGCTTCACAAATGGAATCTTCAACTTTAGTTGAATTCGTGACCTTATCTTTTAAGGTACGTATAAACCTATTAATTGAGAACATTAATGTAACAAATACATTATGAGGATTTAAATGAAAAGAAAAAAGATAAATATATGACTCAACCTTTCGAAGGGATACATCCATCGATATTGCACAGGACCACCGACCCTTGCTTGTAGGGCAAATGAATTGGAATGTGCTCCATCGAATCAAAGAAACTCGAAGGAAATATTTGTTCCAGTTTCATAAAATGATTGGAATGTTTTGCTCCATCTCATGTAATTTATCCTTTCTCAGCAATGACGAAGTTAATTCTCTGAAGAATTGACTGAACTCAGTAAGTGCATTCTAAATGGGTTTCAGTAATGCCTTGAATACAAATGGGAGCAAACATTGCATGAACACATGACAATCATGACTCTTCATACTAAACAACTTTGCCTCCCTCATGTCTACGCATCTAGCTAAATTGGAGGCATACTCATCTGGTAGCTTCAATTGTTTAATACATTCGCACACGGCTAATCTTTGATGCTTAGTTAATATGTATTACACTTTGGGTTTTTTTTTAGCTTTCCACCTCCACCATCCTGCAGCTCTAGATCCTTTCGTTTACAATATTTTGCCAAGTCCAATCTAGCATTAAAATTGTCTTTTGTATTGCCCTTAGTATCCATAACTGTGTATAAGATATTAAGAAACACATTTCTCTCAATATACATGACATCCAAATTATGAGGGAGAAGATTTGTTTTCCAATAAAGCAGTTCCTAAAAGATGCTTCGTTTTGTCCAATTGTGACAAATACCATACCCTAGTGGATTTTCTCCTACTAATTCAGTTATGTTAGGTAGATGTCTTACCTTATCTCATACTTCTTCACCAGTCAACCTTCGTGGGGGTAATGAAGTTTCAACAAGTCTCTTTCTAAAAGCATTTTTGTTCCTTCTATAGCAATGATCATGTGGCAAGAATTAACAGTGACAATAAAAAAAATGATGTCTTTCGGTTATGTTTAAGTGTAAGTGCTTTTGAGTGCTCCATACAAATTGGACAAGCAAGTTTTCCCATTGTCATCCAACCTGATAACATCCCATATGCGGAAAAATCATTAATCATCCACATCAAACAAGCTTTCATGACAAAGTTTTATCATTGTGAGACATCATAGGTTATGACACCGGTACTCCACAAAAGTTTCAATTCATTTATAAGCAGCTACAAGTACACATCAATTTTACTTTTTGAATTGGAAGAGCTTGGAATTATGATAGTTAAGAACATGAACTCTCTTCTCATACATAGAGGTAGATTGTAAGGAGTAACGATTACTGGCTAATATGAATATGTCCTACTTGTTTTGTCTAATGGAGCGAATCCATCAACACATAACCCTAGCCTTATATTTCTGGGGTCTTCTGCAAATTTATGATATGTTTCGTCAAAATATTTCCAAGCTTCTCCATCAGATGGGTAAGGTAAAGACCCCGTCTCATTCTCATTCTCATGATGCCATCTCATTTGAGACGTCGTTTGCATTGAGGAATAAAGTCATTGTAGCCTTAGGATAAGTGAGAAATACCATATTTTTTAGAAGATTCTTTGACCTTACCGTTTCTAGTGATGCTTCTATAACGATCTTCACCATAAAATCTACAACTACGAAGATTCTCATAAGGAAGACGATAAAGCATGCATCCATTTGGACAGCAAGAAATCTTTTTGTAACCCAGCCCTAGTCATTCCATTGCTTTCTTTGCACGATAGAAGTTTCTAGGCATTCGATTATCCTTCGGATATGCATTTCCCATAAAATCCATCCACTGATTAAAACAAGTCTCGGAGATATTGAAATCAAATTTGATACTTAGAGCTTCACAAGCAGTTGACAATTCGGAGTAATTATCATAACCATCATACAAGGGAGCTTGTGCTGCTGACAGCATTTCAAAAACTCTTTTGACTTCTGGGTTAGGATCTTCCCTTATTTGTTCTGCATAACCAAATTCTTGTTGCTCAATGTAATTGCCAATAGAGTGTCCAGCAGCATCCATTACCATCTGCTCATATCTACTGAAGTCTTCCCTCACCCCACTACTTCCATAGTCTGAGTTGTGTGTAACCACTGGGGGAATGGGAGGCCTTGGTTCATCATGGTTAGTCCAGTAATAGTAATCACTCATAAACTCCTTCATACACAGGTGTGCCTTGACTTCACCAACAAAGTGATACACCTTACATTTGTATTTTTTACATGGACACCTCAACTTTCATATTGTTTTAAATTGATCTTGTGTACAAACAAACTCAACAAACTCGTTAACCCCTCATGAGCTCATCTGTAGCTCTTCTCCTATCAGGACCCACCCTTTTATCCATTCACTTCTGATACTCAGGAACTTCCATTCTGTTTCTAATTTAAAAATAGACAAGATGCATGTCAATCAAAATACACCAGTCCAATATTTAAATAAAATTTAAATAGTTAGACTAAAATTAAACAACCTACTTCAAAGATAAAGAGTGCTTTTATTATATGGACATTCAAACTAAATTCATGAAAAAATTAGAATGACCTCCCTTTATATGACCTATATAGACAAAATAAAACATCAATCCACTCACATTATGCACATCAAGCACCTAATTTCAACTCCCATTGTGTCACCAAAAACTTTCACCTATTCAAACAAGATTGACACAAACTGACAACCAAAAAATAAAATAATACAATATTTCCAAAACAGTAGCATTCTATAGCCAAGAATAAAAAAATAAGTAACAGACATGAACAGGAGGACAACATGATGACCTACCAACCAAAAGCTTAACACAAAGTGATATGATTAAGTTAAAAACAAGGATGTGTTTACAAATAGAACCACATGAAAAGAAAGAACCAGCACTTAACAACTTATAAAATCGAAAACACATTCCCAAAACTAATTATGCATTCTTTAATTAAACATATCCTATTACTATTTCCGTGTTTCCCCTCAGTGTACTTCTCTACAAGAGACAGGGCTGCTGGCACGCAGACACAGGTCGTGTCACTTGACACGGCCCACCAAGTGTTGGTATCTAGAAGGGACATGCCCCCATTTTCCATGAAAACACGGGTCATGTCACTTGACACGACCCACCCTATGTTCCTCTCTGTCAAAGACAGAGGCTTCTATCATGGAGACATGAGTCGTATCTGATGACACGCCTCCCCCCCCATGTAATGCTCGGTGAGCACTAGGGGCTGCAGATGGTTGAGGACATGGGGTATGTCCTGAAATGTTGGTTACAAAAATGTCATGTTCTTTCTAGTATTAACAAATTAAAGGTTTAAGAGAGGCTTCGGGCTCCCTAATCCTGGCTAGTCACAGACCCCTAGCTGGTTATGATAGTATTAGTAACCCAACTCATTTAGATGGATAAGGTTTGATTTGTTGTTGTTCTCAATGTGTGTAATAACTTGTGTAAGTGCAAAAAAAAAAAATTGTTATAAAGGTTGTGGCCCTATAGTTGTAACAAACAAGTCGTTATTGATAAAATACATTGCCAAATATAAATTACCTAAATACTCCACAGTTTCAAAAACATCAGTTAAATTTATTCAATCTATTCCTTTTTGTCCAGTCTCATCAAATTAAGAGAAAATATATTACTCTGGTTACATATTAATATGAATCATTTCGAATGAGAGAAATTATTACATATGTTAGTGTTACAACATGTATATACAGAACTTATCATGGACACCAAGAGAGCAACGTTTAATTCCAACTACATGCTTATGTCCTAATATATACACAGATATTAAGAAATAAGTAATGACAACATACATTACCAGGAATGTGAAAACTCCAGATGCTGCAAGAATTGCTGTTTTTTCTGCAAAAAGCCAAGAAACAGAGATTAGAGATAACTAGCAATTAATACAAAAAACAAGCAATTCTAGCAATTTGAGATTAAGTGTCAATGGCTGATACTAGATTAGCTTCTATTGGCTTTCCAAACTAGTAGGCTAATGTCTCTATAAAGTGCCTTCAACATCAAATGAAACAGCCTCCAAGACCTAAATTCTAAATTTAAAAAAAACTCAAAAAATGATTTGTTTTCCCTGCCATAGAATAGAATAGGCCTAGTACCAGCTATGGAAGGCTAAATCAACAATCATTGAACTGGGGTATCAAAGAAATGAGTATGTGAATCTCGTTCAATCCCAACTGCATAGAAAAGATAATAGCAATGTTGCTTTGAAAATGAAACTAAACTCGTGCTCATAGATATTGGAGAATAAAGGAAAAATAGAATGCAAATAATTTAAGGTTCTCCTATACTCTACCGTAGAAGTACTTTCCAGTTCCTAGACATCAACAACAATAATAATAATAATAATAATAATGTGATCAATAATCAAAACCCTAGATCATGGAGCACCCATAAATCAAAAGATCAATAATCAATTGAAAAAAAGAGGGAATTGAGAGTGGAGAATAGATTCACCTTACAGAGAATGAGGTCAAACGACCTGAGAGATGGAGAGCTGAGAACGTCCTATAGCGACCTGAGAGATGGAGCGAGAACGAGCTGAGAGATTGAGCGAGAATGAACGAGAACAAGGTCAGAGATGGAAGGACAACCTACTAGAACGAGCTCAGAGATGGAGGGAGAACGACCGCACGAGCTGAGACATGGAGATGAGGGAATGACCTCAGAAATGGGGATGAGAGTGGCTCAAGAGAATTGGGTTCTAAGATAGAATTAGGGATTTAGTAGCTACAAATATTAGAGACGAAAATAATAGTCCATCTCTATCTTATAAAAAAATTATTAATTCAGTAATATATAAATTAGAGACAGAACACATTCGTCTCTAATATATTTTGACTTTTTTATGAAACTTATTTGACTAAATAGAGATGGAATTGAAGACAAAAAATTTAGAGATGGATAAATTTCGTCTCTAAATATATTTAACTTTTTAAAACATCACATTAACTAAATAGAGACAGAATTAAAGACAAAAAATTTTGAGACGAGTAAATTCTGTCTCTAAATTCCGTCTCTAAGTATATTTGACTTTAAATTGACAGAATTAGAGACGAAAAATTTTGAGATGGATCAATTTCGTCTCTAAATTTTAAATTTTATTTTTTCTTTCTAATTCATAAAATTCATCTCTATTTCTGTCTCTATTAGAGATGGAATTTGTTCCGTCTCTAAATTTCGTCTCTAATTCGAAAATTTCTAGTAATGGACATTTCTGAAGATTTGATTTATGATAAGGTATAATGGCGTCGTTTGATCTATGTAACCGGCCCCACTTAATGAGAAAAAAATTTGATTATTGTTATTGTTGTACTAATTAGTTTTGAAATTTTATGAAATTTATCTATTTCATGACCCACGTTCATTCGAAGTGGTAAAGACCTTTCATAGCCATGTTTACGTCTGGGATTGTGTGTCAAGATGGTTGGTTATGACTGATTTTTAGAGTGCTGAAATGTAGGAAGTTTAACATTTTTTTTTTTGGGTAGTGAAAGCTCAACGAAATTTAACTCTATATTACGAATGTGGGTGGAGTGTACTATATGCATTTTCATCGTGTGCTCAACTTGCAAGTTTGCAAGCCCTCCATGGTCTTGTAATCTCAAAGTGTATGGAGATGTTATTTTTCACTATCGTATTGAACAAATTTATAACAAATAATTATCTTGTGACTTGAGTCTTGGCTTAGCGCTAGCCTGAGTTTTGACTTAGCGCTAGCCTGAGTTCTTGACAGACGCAAGTTTGATTTTCCTTTGAAATGATTAGCTCCTAAAAAAAATTTTTTTTAGTAGATTACTATAAAATTATCTTTCGGAATAAGTTTTGACTTTTTATGAAAGAAAAAGCAATTTTTGATTTTTAATTAAACACGAGTTTGTTAATAAGCTTCTATATCAAGCAAAAAATAAAATTGAATCTCCTTCTGAGATATGGTTGGTAGGAAAAGTACTAGTGCACTTCAAATGGGGGATGTTTAGAACGTATGAAATTTGTTAAGAATAATATTACTTTAGGAATTTAATTCATTTATAAACGAAACAAATTCTTTCATTTAAAAGGTTTTAAACACAATATTAATACTTGATGCTGAAATCCATAGAATCTCCGGTAAATGTGGTGGATCTCAATTTCAAGTCCCAACCATTCCTTGAGATGGTAAAATTTGGTTGGTGTGCTTTGGCTGCTAATCAAATTGGATAACTCTAAATCTTCCAAACTAATTCTTTTAATAATCTTCTTAATCATAGGATGAAGAAAGTATTGAATATTTTTTATATTTTTAAATATGTATTTAAATTAAAATTTATAAATTTAAGTTTGAGTTAACTTGATTTTGTAAACTTAAGTTTAATTGAAAATAAATTTATATTAACATAATTTATGTTTAAAAACTTTTACTTTAAAAGTGTGCTTGATAAAATAAATGTTGGAGATATAAATTACTTACGGACAAAATAATAACACAAAAATAAGATTTCTTGTTCTTGGCAAACGTGGGTTAAGAACCAAAACCCAATTGAAACAGTGCAAACCAAAATAAATCCAAACAAGTTTGCACACCATTTGGCATTGACAAACGTGTGTTTAGAACAACAAAAGGAAAACTAAACAAATACTAAGTCATTAAATGTATTTATTTATTATTTAATATTTTTTTATTAAGTAATAGAAAGATTATTAGAAAAACTTTAAAGAAGATTTAGCAAAATTCTTAAACAACTAAAATTAAAGAGTATGCATTTGGACGTGTTAACGTGCTTATGGGACTGAATCTTGGCTTTGAAATTTACCGAAAAAATTTAATAATTAATTTCCTTTAGTAAGATTTTGATGTTAGTGAGAGTTCTTTCACGCCAGTTCATTGCTTTGTCTTCGTCAAATGGGGGATGTTTAGAAGGTATGAAATTTGTTAGGAATAATATTACTTTAGGAATTTAATTCATTTATAAATGAATCAAATTCTTTCATTTAAAAGATTTTAAACACAATACTAATACTTGATGCTGACATCCATAGAATCTCCGGTGAAGGTGGTGGATCTCAATTCTCGAGTCTCAACCATTCCTTGAGATGGTAAAATTTGGTTGGTGTGCACTTTGACTACTAATCAAATTGGATAACTCTAAATCTTCCAAACAAGATTATCAGATTTTGTAAACTTAATTAAATTTGAGTCAATTTGATTTTGTAAACTTAAATTTAATTAAAAGTGTATTTATAATAACATGATTTATATTTAAAAATTTTTATCTCAAAAATTAGTTTGACAAAATAAATGTTAGAGATAAAAATTACTAATAAACAAAATTATAACTCAAAAACAAGAAAATTTTATTTTTGGACAAACGTGAATTAGGGACCAAAACTTAATTAAAACAGTGTAAACCAAAATAAATTTAAACAAGTTTGCACATCGTTCAATATTGACAAACGTGTGTTTGGAGGCAACAAGCGAGAAATCAAACAGACACTAAGTTATTAAATATATTTATTTTTTTATTTAATAATTGTGAACACCATATTTTGACCGAATTTTTGATTTTATTTATTTAAAAAAACAAAAAACAAAAAAATAAAAAAACAAAAAAAAACAACAAAAGAGTAAGAGAATTTATTTTCTTAGGCCCAATTGCAGTGCCTGCTACTACTAAAAAAAAAAAAAGAAGAAGAAGAAGAAGAAGGAGGGAACACTGATCTCGTTCAAAAAAAAAAAAAATGAAAGGGGGGCATTGCTTTGCACGTAAAAGGAAAATGATAAAATAGTAGTGCATTAAATGCACTTTGGGTGGTGAATTGAGTAGGGAAGAGAGGATGGTGAGGGATTGAAAGAAAAAGAGGCTCGATAGATGAAGGAGGGGGCTCAATGCGGAGTGGTTGACGAAAAAAAGGAAAAAAGAAGAAAACTGTCAGCTAAGATATATACAGGGGGGCTGGCACAGGTTTTTGGGCTCGAAAAAAAAACCTCACCTTCCATCCAACTTCATCTGCTGGAACCTGACACGACACCCTTCATTAGCCCCAAAAGCACACTCCATTTGGTTACAACCTTGATCACCATAAACCTCCAAACCAGCAGCAACATCTCGGCCATCCCAACACCCTTCATCAACACCAACACTTTCATCTCCATTCTCAATACTCCACCCCTCGTCACCTACGTACCAGCAACCACCATCGCCATCATTAGCCTTCTACCCCATCACCTTCTTCCACCGTCTAACGGCAAAGGGAAGAGTCACACCAAGAATCTTCCATTTCACCATCCTTCATCATATCCCATCTCCAGCCAAGGAAAGGAGATTGATGATGTTGAGTTGATCTCTGGTGGTAGCTGAAAAAAGAAAAAAAGCAAGAATACTGGGGAGGCTGCTGGGAACGAAAGGGATTTTTGATTCTTTTTTGAGTTGAGTGTGTTATTGGTAGCACAGAAGAGGTAAGCCCTTTCTCATCACTATCCTTGCACTGTTGTGAGTAAAAATGTAATGTTCAAATGCATGCTTGGATACTGGCTGGTTAGTTATGTTGTCCATCTTCTTTTCCTTTTCTTTTTAGCCATGAGCACCATACGCACACTGGCACTCCTCCCCTTCTGCATCACAATTTTTTAAAACCACCAAAGAATTCATCTTCACCTCCAGAAAACCGTAACCACCACCTTCAATAACTTCACAAAACACCATCATTCCCCATTCGACTGTCGAAATCCAAAGAGCCACATCCTTCCCCTTTCCGACCGTCAAACCCAAGCACCGGATCCATCATACCTTTAACCGACCGTCGGACCCCACGAACCACACCCTTGGACCCTCAACCCACTTCACAAAATACCATCATTCCCTCTACCGACCGTCGAACTACATCGGTGACCTTCACCTCACTCGACCGTCGAACCACACCATTGGACCCTCAACCCACTTCACAAAATACCATCATTCCCTCTGACCGTCGAACTACATCGGTGACCTTCACCTCACTCGACCGTCGAACCACACCATTGTGACCCTCAACCCCTTCACAAAGCCCACCTTCACTTCATTCGACCGTCGAACCACATCATTGTGACCTCAACCCCTTCACAGCCCACCTTCACTTCATTCGACCGTCGAACCACACCATTGTGACCCTCAACCAACTTCACAAACACCATCATATCCTCACCTCCCATTCGACCGTCGAACTCCTGCACTGGCCTTCAACCAACTTCACAAACACCATCATATCCTCACCTCCCATTCGACCGTCGAACTCCTGCACTGGCCTTCAACCAACTTCACAAACACTACCATATCCGCACCACCGACCGTCGAACCACACCAGTTACTACCCCCTCACCGACAACCCATCCAAACCTTCACACCATCAACCAAACTCTACCACATCCGACTGTCGGATCCCAAAAACTGTGACTCCACCATCTTCATCAATTGCAACCGACCGTCGAATCCATCACCCCTTCCCAACCGACCGTCGAATCCATCCCATCCTTATCCCCACCGACTGTCGAACTCGAAAACAGAATCACTCAATCTCCCTAAACCGACCGTCGAACCAATTTCCAAATCCTTCCCCAAACGTCCTCTGTATGTGCTCTGTTATTGGTGCTCAAGGTTTCAAACTCTTTTTTTAAAATTTGAATTGTTGACTGTCTTTTGGGATTTGAGTTTGAATCTCGTGGGCTGCTGCCCATTTCATATTAAGGCAATAATGATACATTTTTTTGGCAAAAAAAAAGGGGTAAAAGAATATAAAAATAGCAAATAAAAAAAAAAATTTAATCCATGCAATGACCAATGATGATGATTGAATAGCGGATGCTATCTTCATTATCTTTTGGATCATAAGGGTTTATTGAGTAGCCTAGTGCTAACTTGAATCCTGTGCAAAAATGGATTCGCTTTCAAATAAAATCTTTTTTAAATAAAATCAACCAACCCACACTTATTTTATAAAGAACTACGTAACTTTGAGTTCCCATTGCATACGTAGGAGCGTTCATTTAATTTCATCAAGCCCAAATTTAAATTTTCATAATTTTGTGATTTTTCTTTTATAAATAGTTACAATATTTTGTAAAAAAGGGTAAAATAAATATTTTCAAAGATTGTTAAAAATTTGCACAATTAACCTAAGGTACCGTCTTAGGGCCAGAATGCGTTAATGCATTAAGTTTTCACCTTTCCCTAAGCATAACCGACTCCCGAATCCAATCTGGTTCTAAAGACCATTTTCAAAGAAAGGTTTTCTAATTTTTCTTAAATTAAAATAAAATTGGTGGCGACTCCATTTTCCATTTCCATATTTTAAAATCTTTCGAGTTGCTAATTTCCCGCCGCGATCCCGGTCGCGACAATAATTTTTTATTAAGTAATAAGAAGATTATTAAAATAACTTTTAAAAAGATTTAATAAAACTCTTAAACAATTAAAATTTAAAAGTATGCATGTGGATGTGTTAATGTGCTTATGGGACTGAATCTTGGCATGGGACTGAATGTTGGCTTTGAAATTTATCGAAGAAATCTAATAATTAATTTCCTTTCGCAAGATTTTGATGTTACTGAGAGTTCTTTCACGCCAGTTCATTGCTTTGTCTTCGTCAAATGGGGGATGTTTAGAAGGTATGAAATTTGTTAGGAATAATATTACTTTAGGAATTTAATTCATTTATAAATGAAACAAATTCTTTCATATAAAGGATTTTAAACACAATATTAATACTTGTTGCTGAAATTCATAGAATCTCCGGTAAATGTGGTGGATCTCAATTCTCAAGTCTCAACCATTCCTTGAGATGGTAAAATTTGGTTGGTATGCACCTTGGCTGCTAATCAAATTGGATAACTCTAAATTTTTTAAATTAATCATTCTAATAATTTTCTTAATTATCAAATAAAAAATATTAAATATTTTTTTATATTTTTAAGATATTAAATATATTTATTTTTATATTTTTAAGATATTAAATATATTTATTTTTATATTTAATATTTTTTATTAAATAACAGGAGGATTATTAAGAAAAGTTTTAAGAAGATTTAACAAAATTCTTAAACAATTAAAATTAAAGAGTATGCATTTGGACGTGTTAATGTGCTTATGGGACTGAATCTTGGCTTTGAAATTTACCGAAGAAATCTAATATTTAATTTCCTTTCGCAAGATTTTGATGTTTCTGAGTTCTTTCACGCCAGTTCATTGCTTTGTCTGCGTCAACCATGACAATGAAACCTGAACTCCTTGCTTTTCATTTACCAATGAACACCAATGCCAGGCTTTACTTCTGTTAATTTGTGCCTTCTATTTTGTTATATTATATCTTTTTAAACTGTGGAGGGGCTACCTATTTATCACGTGAACATCGCACTAATGAAATAAATAATAGAAGTGAAAAAGTAATTCAGTCAACTTATAAGCTCTGGCACTTGGACCTAATTAGCACCTATTCATATCTTTTTTTTTTTTGAAACTTGGTTTACTATTAATGGAACCTGTACTTACTGAAAAATAATAATCATATAGACAACATGTCCTTCTAAGTTTCAAAAGCTCAAGTTGGATCATTAAATAATTTAAACTTGTACGATTCACTAAAGTCAGCTTTTTTTTTATCATTGTGCCTGTAAACAATAGTTCAATCTCATGAATTCGCCCAGCTTTTAAGATTATAGAGTTTCACACAATTTATATTATAAAATTTTATCTCGATGTCTATAGTGCGATTTATCCTTGATTATTAAATTACTTAGATTTACTTATAATAATTATAAGGTTATATGCTTCGATACCCTATTAATGGTTGCACCTTTAAAAATGACAAGTGAAACAATTATAACATTTAATATATTCTCAAGAATTAAGGCATGTTAAAAAAAATTTGAGGATCGATTGGCAAAATATATTATCAACTTATCATTTTTAAGTGTAAGGGTAGCATATAATCCAACTAATTTATAAATATGAATTAAGAATGTGACTGTATATGAATTTTAAAAGAACTTTTTTTATAATAATAAAAAGCCATGAAATTTGGAAAGGGAAAATAAAATTATATGTTTTAAGACTTAATCAGTGGATTCGCTCGGAAATGACAATTCATTAGATCGTGTGGATGAATATAAAATGTGAATGGAGGTGAATTTGGGTTTAAACATTTCGATGGAATCGCGTGTAAATAAAAGTAAGTATAAAATGAACTATATATATATCTGGTACAATAAAATGAACTATATTAATTATAAAGGTGATTAGGAAAACCGCAACTTTAATGGCTCAGAAGCAAAGAGAGGTAAGAGGATCACAAAGAGACAAGAGTTTGCATGATTCTCGTAAACTCACGTTAAAGTAGCACGTATGTATCTTTTAAGTTTTAACTAAAGGAAACACCAAGTTATGTCGAGGTTAGAAGAATATTCCTTATCATTGCACTGTGATGCATCCTCATCACCGTCAAGGGAAGCTTAATATAATCAGAAAGAATCCATCAAATTAATCCAAATAAGGACTTTCCTATCTACTACGCCCTCCTTGTATGTGTTGTTTTTCCTATCTTTAAGAGACCATATATAAAGGGTCACCTGGCTTTCTATTCACTCAAGGGCCGGGCAGATTAAGCATGAACCTCTCCAATTCTTTCCTACCCCAAATAGGCAATCCCTAAGTTCAAGTCCATGTTCAAAGGATCCAAGTCATGCCATTTCTTATATAATACGATGAACTTATCAAACACAATGTTTCTTTAGCCAACATGCATGTGGCTCAAATAATCATCAAATTATATATCCTTCACTCACTTGAAATGATTGAGAACTCATAAGCACATGATCTATATATATCTAGAGTCAAAACCCGACAAAATTTTGTTAAACCAACACTAAATTTATAATAACATACATGTCTTCAAACTTTTATTAATTGAGAGGAACAAAAAGAAAAACATCAGTTATAATCATGCCTGCAGCAGTACTAATCAAATCCAAAGTAATCATGAAATTATTTTTTAATTGCTTTTCTTTTTTTGTTTGAAAACATTTTATTATACCCTTTTTTTCACAACTCATTTTTCTTTTTAATAAATGTCACAATGTAAAAATCATAAATCTTCATTATATAACAAGGATCTTCTTATTGGAGGAACCGTCCTTATGCCCATTACAGCTTTAAGATCACATATTAGGTATTTGATAAATCATGAACAATGTATAAAGAAAATATTCCATGGAATTTGTATTAGGAATATCCTTTACTTAAATTAACACAGTATCATGTATTTATTAAATTAGTATGAAAGAAGACTCCTTAAGATCAAAATAAATTTTTAACTTCAATAAAGATTAACATTGAGATCACATATTGCATACTAATAAGATTTTTTATTTTAAATTTAAATCATATTGTTATCATGAATAAAAGATCGAGTGAGTATTATCCATATTAATACATATAGCTAACTAATATATACAGACGGTCATATATGTGTTTATATATGGCTGCTAGCTCATAGCTAGGTCCCACTATCACATGCACCAAATTACTACCGCTCTCAATAATATTGAAGTCTAATTAAGTTATCTCTTGAACGTCATGGAATCTTGGAAGAAGGTTAGGTTGGAGAAATCGGATCGAATAGTTTTGTTGCTGCTGGTCCTTACCTATTAGAAGATAATATAAACAAAAGAGAATATACTAGCACATTCATTAGATAACTCATGAAATTAAAAAATAATATACCCCCTTGTCCTGGAATATTCGGATGTGGACCAGTGACTGATGGCAATGTTCACGATTATTGCTTCGTTTTCTTCAGTAGATAGAGCTGAGTATATGCGGGCAATAATCTATACGGAGAAGGCTCCAACTGCAGCTTTTGTCCTTTTTTTTTATTGTTAAATAATACTTTATGCTAAATGCTGGGACAGGTGCATAATTAATATTTGAGCCAGTTGGTTGTTCGATTCAATTCCCATCTTTTTAAAAGCGAAATCTTTTATATATATATATATATATATATATATATATATATATATAATATTATATATTAATTAAATTAATTTATATGTAATTATAATATTTTCATAGAATACAAAATAAATTTATAAATAAATTAAAAAAATTAAACATATAAAAATTAAATGAATAACTAAATTATTTTAAAATATTTATAGCACGTTACTGGCATGCAAATAATAAAAGTACTGTTATGCAGCTTGAAAGTTATTTTGCACAGTTGTCATATATATATATATATAAGGTGAGTATATATGTACTGGATTACTTCTCAAGAGCATTGGATCCCAAAGCTCAATTTATCTATAAAATCCCTATTCATTATTGGTGACATGTTTAGTATGAGGAAAAAATAAAAAGCGTTTACAGAAAAAAAAGAGAGAGGAGTATTTATAAAGAGAAGAGTTAATATGCTTGCTACTCGTGTTTCTAGTGATTTGGGTGAATAAAACTTTAAGTTTAGAGGTTTTAGATTCAAATCAAAATGTGAATATTTTTCCATCTTTCAAAGGAATTGAAATATGCCTTCGCACTACCAAGGTAAAAAATCTTTTACAACAAAAACAAAAGCAGTTATCAACAGTTGTAAACATAATTATTGGCAATGTGAAAACAAAAAAAAAAATACTTGGCTATTTACAAGTTACAAAATCGAAATTCAAAATTTGATGTGCACTTGATTAGAAATAATAAAGTTTTGCTGAGGCTGAGATGGATTATACTCATTTCAGTGCTTTGGTTGGCTTACTGGTGACTAGTTATTACCAACCAAGATTTGAATCTACTCAGAGCCTGTTGATCAGGTAAATTTGCCAAAGTTAAATCCATTAATTAAGCAACCCCTCAAAGCTAAAAGGGTCATGAAAAATCTCACAAATCTTTTTTTCTTTTTAACAATGACACTTGATTGCATTGTAAAATTACCTCCAGCTAGCTAGCTTGTTTAATTCCCAGTCAAAGTATTAATCTACTGCGTTCAAAACACTACTAGCTATTAACTCCAACATGAAAACTGACCTTTATTATTGACTCAGCACAACCCCTAGTAAGAGTTGAAGTTCACTCTATGAAAAGCCTTATGTGTAAAGGGAAACATCTACAAGTACTATGAATAAGAATATGTTGTTTGTAAATTGAAATTGGGGGACAAGGTGATCCACACTGTGAAGCAGGCTGGAATCATTGGTTAAGCTAGCTTGAAGATCACGTTTCGAGATAATCTCACTTTGTTAAATACCAGAAATTGACATTAATGAATTAAGTAACTAATTAATTAGAGAGGGTTTGGGTTTATCCATGCGATAAGAGGGAATATTATTGAGTGTCAACATATATATTACACGCGGGTAATTCATGATATGTATGGGACTTAGAAAAATCGAATATCTAGCAAGTAACCACACCTAACACGCAATATAATTAATTAGGAAGATTGGCTGATTGAAAGTTTTGACCGTTTGTGTGATTGATTTTGTGCATGTACATTTCATTTCATATGCTTTTAAGGTCATTTTATATAAAAGTTATGTGTATAGTGTGATTGCAGCCAGTGGCAAGGGTGTTGAGATTGAAAAAGAGAAAGTAAAAGAGGGTTAAAAACAGAGTAAGAGAAGAGGCAAGGCAATTCTATAGAATATTCTAGTGATCATCTTTGCAACTCCACCTAATAAATTTCAAAGAAATGCTTCAGTGGTGTAATTTTGATATTCTATTATCAAAAGCCGATTTGCATTGTCTTCGTAATTTTTTTTTTTGTTATAGATAGTTTGATAGTCGTACGAAAATAAAAAAAATTATGATAAAAAATGAATGATATTTAGTAAGAGCAAATAAAATAGAACTTATAACGAATCATATTTAATAGTTAATAGTATTATTGACTTTTCAGTTTTCACATAGATTTGAGAAATCTTTGTGTTAATTTAATTAACACAATTTGTGTAGAATTGTAATATAGACTAAGCTATCAATATATATATATATATGGAACATGGTTAATGAAATAAATTTTTATTATAAAAATATGAGAAGAGTAAATTTTGATCATATAATTATATATAAATAATTAAAATTAAAAATTATATAATCACTTAAAAAATTATATATATTTATATTTTAATTTTACTCATTTATATAAAATTTAATAATTAAAATTTATTCATCTTATCTCTTATAATAAATACTTTTATGTTTTATATATATATATATATCCATCTACTACTATTGTTTGCATTATTATTTAATTATGTGATGTGACATGATGTATATATATATATATAACTTTCTCATGAGAGTTGTGTTTTTTATATAATAATAAATCTGTGTAATATTATGTTTACAAAAAATTGAAGTGCTCTTATTGCGGATACAAAGATATTATTATAATAATTTAATTAATTTTTCATAAAAAATGTGTCTAAATTAAATTAGTTTTTATAAAAAAAGCCGACATGTGCTTCTTTTTTTAGAAATATATTAATCGAACACTTCTACTTAAATTAATTCATTATTATTCACACAGAAAAAAAAAATGTTATTCTGTAATCGCATGTGTCCAAATAAAGAGAAAGCAAGTGCTTTCATGAGGAGTCGCATGTGGTAGATTCTATGAAGAATCTACCATTTTAATAACTTAAAAAATATATTCTCCCACTTTTTTTTTAATTGGAGTATGTTAACGACTTTTATTTTTTATTTTTAGAAAAAGAACTCAATAAAAAGTATTAATAACACACTTTTTTAATAAATACATTTATTTTAATACTTATTTTATTATTAATTTAAAAGTAAAAGTTACAATTATTTCTCTCATAATAATTATTTTAAATATATGAAATAAATTACTAATAAAGTAAGTGTTGAAAGAAGCATTTAAAAGAATGTATTGTTAATATTTATTAAACTCAACATATTTTTATTTAAAAAATTTTAATCTAAGGATATACTAATAAAATTATTACAAGAAAGAAAATAATTGAATATTATTTTAATGAAAAAAGAGATTATATTAAATGAAGAAAGAGAGCATTACTCATTAAGTTGTTTTTAATTATTATTATTGGACTCATTAAATTTTTTTAATAATCTTTTAAATATCTAATTATTACCAACATTAAATAATTTTTTAAATATAAAATGCCAAGAAAATTTTGGTAAAAATTTAAGCTATTAACACGTCGTTCATTTCTACATTAAATTAATAAATTGTAACAGCTTAAAACATTTTACACTTTAGCTATCGCATTTTTAAGAAAGAGATTTATTTATGATTTTTCTTCTATTTCAAAGATTAAATATGCTATCAAACAAACCACAAAAAAAAAAAGCTATCAAACAATATTTTTTTGGTGCGTAACAATATATTTTTGTTATATGATATTTTTGTTCTGTGACATTTGTACTAAATTATTATTATAACTTTTATTTTTTTATATGTATTATTATAATTTTTAAATTCCAAATCAAATAGTTAAAATTAAAAAAAGTTGAGTCAAATTCTCTTTCTTTATTTATTGTGGTATCTTACTTTATTTAAAATATCTTTTTTCATTGAATACAATATTTCACTTTATTAAAATAAAACTTCAGTATTCTCTTTTTCATTAAATAAAATGCAAGAGTTTTGCTGATATGTCCTTAAATTAAAATTGTTTAAAACAGAAACAATGCTGGGATTTTTTATGTAAAAGTTAAAGGTAGAAATTACTTAACCCCTTCCCATTGAAAAGAAGTGAGAGGAAGTTAACAATCCGGATTTTTGTGGAAGCTCTTATTTAACTTGCAAGGTTAATGAATTAGTAATGTCAATATCTCAACAGCAATAAAAACAGAAACAAAGAGAAAACAATATTGAAGACTTTACCAATAATGTTGATGTTACAAAAATATTTTATATAAAAACTAGTAAATATCTTATGTATTATACGAGTTTTTTTAAAAAATTAGATATAATTTAAATAAATATAGATTAAAAGTGAAAGATATTTAAAATTATAAAGAAGATATATATAATTAATTAATTTAAATAGAATTTAAAGATATATAAATTAAAAGAGAAAAATATTTAAAATTATTAAAATTATAAAGGAGATATATATGCATAATTAATTAAAAAGATAATTTAAATTTAAGATTTTAAAAAAAATTGTTAAGAATAACACATGTCATTCTTAGATAAAAAGTATCTTAAGATATTAAACTAGTTTCGAAAGAATATACGCTAACTAGTAAATATCAGTATATTGCATGAATTTTTCTAAATTCATATAGAATCTAAATAAATATATATTAAAAAAATATTTAAATTATAAAGAATATATGCATAATTAATATATTTGGATAGAATCTAAAAATTATAAATTAAAAAAGAAAAATATTTAAAATTATAATGGAAATATGCATAATTAATTAAAAAGATAATTTGAGTTTGAAATTTAAAAAAAAAAATAAAGAATGACATATGTCATTCTTAGAAGGAAAGTAGTTAAAGAGATTAAATTACTTTCAAGAGAATATACTCAAATTTATTATATAGGAGTAGATTTATGTTTTTTATTATTAATTTTTTTAAACCTATGCAATATGACAATAAAGTTTTTCTTCATAAATTCACATATAATTTAAAAAATTTATATATTAATGGTTATTTATAACTTTTTCTAACCAATACCTAGAATAAGAAACAATAAATAAAAGGAAGGGAAGAGAAGGTGGGAGTCTTTAAGCATTTGTGTCATACCAATCAATAGCATACCAACCCTTAGTTGGTTCAAATAATTTGATATTTTTTTTTCTTTGAATAAGATCTTAAGTTTAAATCTTATGAATGAAAAAAATTAGTGCTGTGAAAGTTTTATATCTTTGTGATCCAATCTACCATAATTTGGGATTAGTCAGGACCTAATATAACTTATGGATTAGTTGGTTCTTCTTTACTTTTTTTTTTTACATTTTCTTTAACAATTTTATCACAGATATTTTATATTTGTGATTTTTTGATAAATTTGAAGAGGTTAGGCTTTGAGTTTTTTCGATTTTCCTTTTTTCTCTTTTAACATGGACTTGAAGAGGTTTAGGGTTTAGGATATAAGATTTAGAGTTTAGGATTTACAAGAAATGCAAAGGATTAGAGCTCTTGGCAACAACACATGAAAAAAATCTTATTTGAAATAAGATCAAGACACTTAGTTTTCATTGTTAGAATTTTATTAGTTTTTTAGTATTTTTTGGTTTTTTTTCTTTTTGACTATGTATGAATCACATAATTCAATTGTTTTACCGTTTTTCAGAATTTTGAAAATGATCTTAGGTTGTATCTTACTCAGGTTTTTTTTTTTTTTTGAATTATGTATTCTTCTCATTTTAAGTAATGAAATATTATCTTTTGAAAAAAAATTAAAAAAATAGTACAATTAATTCTATATTTTTCTTGTATACATTTATTAATTATTTAACTAACCAATTTTTTTGGTCTAATATACCCTTCATTTTTTTAACCATTAATATACCCTTCATCTGTAAGTTAAAATTGAAAGATTACTTTTTGAAGTCTTCATACATAATTAGTCTGTAAATGATTTTTTAGTTAATTTTAGTCATTAAAATAAACAAATTTTTTTTTGACTTGTTTTCGGCTTAGGAGTATAAAGAACTCCACATGATCCAGTACCACCATTTTCTGTTTTTTCTCCAAATCAATAACTGAATAAAACCCCTAGACACAACATTGAATAGTGACAAATAGTATAGGAGTACCTGAAATTTTGAATCTCTCATCAATACAACATTAATAATAAAAAAAATCAATTTTAAAATATATATTAAATACTTCTGACCTAATTTAAGTACCTAAAGGCACTTGTTATGACTAGGAGAATCTTATTTTGTTTTACACTCTCTTATAATTATCTACTTACCCTTTTAAATTTTAATAATTGATATTTGGTCACATCACTTTATATCATGCCTCACAGAGTCTTTTTTAGCATTTTGAACTCGTGTGACCAGGAATATATTACTCAGCTTCATTATTTTTCAAATTAAAATACGTTTAATTTTATTTAATTTATTTATAAAATTATTTTATATATTATAAAAAATATTATAATTATATATAAAAAAATTTAATATTTTTTATATTAATATACAATATAAATATGATATATATATTTTAATATACATAAAATATTTCATATTGTAGTAGACGGTAGCTCAAGTTATTTTCACAACTGATACATATCAGTAGCTTCTTTGTCCTAATATATGATGTTAAACGTGAAATTGAATGTAGACATTGTGTTCATTGCATATTCTGTGGTATATTCTCATATTCTCTCCTTCAGAATCACCAAGCCACTAGAATCCTATTAGCTCCATCACACTCACTCCAAAGTCCAAACCCTAATAACTAAGACGTGTATTTGCCTATGTGGACCACCCATCTCCAAATCACAAGCAAAGTCGATATAAATGTGCTAAATGAGTTATGTCTGATATGAACTTATTTCACTGAAACTTTGAAATTTTAATAATGTTTAAATCAGATGATAAAAATCAGAGAGCCAAGTAGAATTTTGAAGTAATTTGCCACAATCATGGTAGATTGTACCAATTTAAGGGACACAGAACATGCTTCCAAATTCAAAAATTAAAAATTTCAGTTCAATTTTGGGCTGAGGAAATAACATGGTGCAGCCAGCTAAAAGGGTGACTTATTTAACATCAAAACAGTCACTTTCTGTGTATTTCACCTCTATAATTTATATCCCAGACAGCAGGAAGAAAGTAAAAAAAAAAAAAAGTCAGAAGAGAATTAATATTACATAGGAGTAGAGGACTTCCTACTACAGTTTGGTTACAAAACTTTTTTTACATCATCTTCAAAATCAACAGCCAGGTGAAGTTGTGGTGGTATGGGTGGAGGATGATGAGGCAGGAGAGTTTGAATGAACAGCCCCTTCACTGTGATTAGCCCTTTCTTCTGAATGTGAATGTTCAGACATCTCTAATTGCTTAAACTGTGGCTTCTTAATTGAAGGGGCTGGTGTGTGGGGGACAGCTGAAGGATGTGCAGCCACAGGTGCATAAATTCCAGTGGTTGTAGTAACTGTGGTCAGTTCCCCTGCTGCAGTTGAGGTAGCTACTGCAGAATATTCTGGTGGTTGAACAAAAATGTTCCCCACAAGGAACAAAGGAGCTGTTTGTGAATTAGCATTGTTGTGAATTATGGGGTTTGGTCTTCTGGTGTGTAGACGAAATTTCTGTCCAAAACACACAAAGAAAATAATTTTAGACTACATGATTGAGAACATGAAACTCAAGAATATTGCTGTAACTTCTGCAACAGAAAAGAAGACTACTTCAATTATAATAATAGGGTAATATCTTTAATCCTTATCTATATTTGTAAAGTGCTAACTCTGTCATTTTACACAAATAACATTATAAACACCAGGATTAAAGCCAATTTTCAGTCTCAGTTTTGGCAAAGCATAAAAAAAAAAAAAATTATACCAGATCATAAAAATGGGGTAAGAAATTAAAATGACCAAATAATATACTAACCTGTAAATGGCTTTTGACTTCATCATTGGTGAGGCCATCAACCTTCATCAGCTCCCTGATCTGTTTTGGTGTGGCAGCTGCAACATAACATCAAATATCAAACATCAATATACACAGTTACAATTGCAATTGGAACACATAACAACCAGAACTTGATATGCTGAGTAATATATACTCACAATCTGGACCACCAAGCTGCTGAAGGGCATGCAAGAAGCGTTTGTGCAACTCCTGTGACCAGCACCGGCGTTGCTTTCTCTGAGTCTGTCCTTTCTCCTCTCTTTTGCTGCTTCCAGAAACATTGTCTCCTGTGGCTGGTCCTGTAGAACTTGTTGCAGGCACTGGTGGCGAAGAGGGTGCTTTACCATTTGATGCATTAGCCTTTCCAACAGTACTTTCCTCTCTGTGAAATGGCTGAAAAGCACCACCATTTCTCTTCACTTCCACAACAGACGTTTTTCTAGGCACATCCTGCACAAAAAATTTCAAAAGAATCAAATTCACAAACTGTCTCTTAATTTTTCTCATAAAACAGATAAAAATATAAGATAACTCAAAAGCAACAATTCAATTCAACTTTGGTTTTGGTTTTGGTTTTTTTACCTCTTTAGTAGGAGGGGGATCAGGATTCCACAACTGAACGGATCTGAGCCAATCTGATTTTTTCTTATTATCAGTGCTATTCTTGATATTATTATTATCCTTTGAAATCTTTTGCTTATGAGAATGTTGTTCATCATCATCATCACCTGCTTCATCACAATCAAGGGATGCCCTTTTCTTTATGGGGATGAACTCCTCAAAAACAGGTCCTTCTTTCGTTGATGTCTGCTCCGAACACTCCGATTGGCCATTCAAATTGTACTCTGTCGTCGTTCCAGATAACTGCTGCTTACACGCTTCAATGGCTGCATCAAATTCACACACACACCAAAAAAAAAAAAACAGAAAGCCATCAAAACCCACATCAGAAAACATCAAAACAACAAACCCAGAAACAAAAGGAAGAAACTTTAACTTCGTATCACAAAAGGGTATCCGAAAAGAGTGTTTTTTAGTTTGTTCTGTTCTGTTTGTTTACCTTGCGTGACAAGCTCCAAGGAAAGAGGAAGTTCTCTGTGGAAGACCTGGATTTTTCTTCGTTCTTCTTCCAATGCTTCGATGTACTCGCGAAACCCCATCTTCTGGGGATGCATTTTCTCAACGAATTGCATTGAAACCAGGCTCTTTTTTCTTTTTCTTTTTTTTGTGTTGTGTTTTTGTGAGTTCAGTTTTGTGGGTGTGGGAGGGAAAACTGTTTGAGGAAGAGGGTAAGAAGGAATATATAGGGAATGGCGTTTTGTCCAAGCATGAAGAGAAAACGGATCCAACAATGAAGAATATGGGATCTATGCAGAATCAAAATTCGGAATAAACTTGCAAACCAAGTAAAAGAGAGAGAGAGAGAGGGTAGAGAGAGAAAGAGAAGGAGAGGTGTGGTGGGTTGGGTTGGATCGTAGGGTGTAGAAGAACTTGAGAAAACATCGAGGTCGGGGCGTCGCGTAGGAAAACGAATCTTTGATGCATTTTATATTGTTGCCTTGTCTTTGTTTTTGTTTCTCTCTCTCTTGTCTTGTTATTTATTTATTTATTTTTTGCTAAAATAGAAAGAGAAAATGGGAGGAAGAGATAGAAGAGAGAGAGAAGGGATTTCGTTTGATTTTGAATATTCCAGGGTCTGATTCGCTTTTCAGTTCATTGTGGGCTGGCAATTGCGTCAGCGTTTTCTCTCTCCTTTAGCATCTTCCCACTTTATTGAGTTCATTCATTCATCGGATAAGATCAAATACTCTTCCATTTCCTCTCTCCCTCTTCTTATCTTTTGAGAAATTCCTTCATCCTTCCCCTGAAAAGTTATTACTCAAACAATCACCATTGATTTTAAGTGTGTATGGAGTTTAGGGAATGCATCTTAAATTAAGGATACAGATTCTCTTAGAATAGTTTTTTCCTTTTTACTTCAAAAAATATATAAGAATTTATCTTTTATTATTCTTGGTAACTTTGATAATATTTTCCTCTTTTAATTAATAAAGGTAAAGTTTTTTAAGTCAAGGATACTTCAATATCTGTCAAATAAACTCTTTTCGTTTAATTACATTTTTTTATAAACAATTAAAGTAACTATTATATAAAAATTAAAAAGTTATTAATTAACATCAATTATAAGAAATATAATATAATTATATTTGACTTAATTATTCCTATTTTGGATTAGATTTAGATAATTAGCATAATGAAGTTGATGATGATGATTTTTTGATGTACAATAGTTGTAATAGTAGTACGATAAGTGAATATTTACAAAAATACTTTGACATTTAAATTAGATTATGCACAAAATATGTAATATTTGTAATCAGATCCCTACATTTATTAAATTGTGTAGTATTTGTAAGAGAATCATGATAAATAAAAATATTGATTAAATCTATATTAAATGTAATTAATAAAAATAAAATTATATTAAAATTATTATCTTTTATAATTAATTTATCTGTTTATAAAGAAATTTACTTCTTATAAATAATATATTTATTTATTTAATAAAAATTATAAATATTCAAAATCTAATTTTAACAAATTGAGTTACTCCAAAATTAGTAACCTAGAACCTAGTTCAAAATAACCTTTATTTAAATACTCAAGATATTATCACCTTATTTCTCATTTTATTTAGCGGAGATACCGAGATATAAGAATGAAGTTGAAAAAATCATTAATGTATTCTTAATTTTGTATAGCAACAAATATAGTCACAGAGATTCTTGTGTTCATATCCATATAATGAGAAATTATTGCATAAACTTATAGTACTTAAGTTAAGTACATTAAGCTAATCACATTATTATTTATTAATTAATAATATAATTACTTAGTACACTCAATTTAAGTGTCTTATATTTATACAAGAATTTCTATGAGCAAAACAATTAAATCAATAATTGATATATAATTAATTTAAAATATAAATTTTTTTGTGTCACAAAAATTTATGTAATTATTTAATATTGATTAGCTTAGAGATATTTTGAAATTGAGATAGTACTATTTTTATACAAATTTAATTTTAATGTACTATTAATATAAAAAAATTATATTTGCATATAATGATATATTATTTTATTATTTGATGAATTTTACATCTTATTTAATTCTTAATATATTGTCAATATAAAATTAGATAATAATGTAAAATTATTTTACATTACAGTACATTAAATTCGGGCCAAGCATTATCTACTTAAAATACTTACAGATAACTACCAATAATAAAACTTAATAAGGATATTCATAGAAATTAAATTTTTTTCAGCCGATAGAAGGAACTTTTTTCTATGTCTTTAATAGAATTTTTTAAAAAAAAATCAAAATTGTGTATGTTTAATGATTATTGATATAAGTGGGTGGAGAATTGATTCGACTTTATTTTATTGTCATGTGTGACATATCCAGAGAATATACCTCGGCGTTCCAAAAAGGAATCTTTAGAGAGCGTGTTGCACGTCGCTATGATTCGTTACGTTCATTATGTCATGAAAATAAAGTTGGCCTTTCATGGCTCTAATGGCCAAACCACCACCACATTTTCAATATCTCACAACCACTTTTCCCTCAATCTTCATGGTTTCGGTAATAATCACCGTTGCCTCTCTTGCCTGCCCGTGTGATTTCAATTTATGAAAGAGAAACTCTTCCTATGTACTATGACTTGAATTCAAATCTTATATTCTCTAATTGAAAGCCAATGATTTGTTATTTCACTATAAATTTTTTTGAAGATGGTGATTTACCTTATTTTGAAATGAGAAAAACTTTTTCTCATCCTAAATTTTTATTCAAAAAAAAAGAAAAAGAAACTCTTCTTATTTCCACATTTATTACATTACAAATTTTGAACAATTGTGTGTTCAAAAAAATTAAAATTACATTATGGTGATTAGATTTATTAAAAAATATGTGAATAAAAAGGTTTGAGTATGGAAATGCCACTTAATGGATGACTTATCTACATTATTTTGTGTCCAAAGAGATTAATCTCACATAAAAAATTGTGGGGATATCATAAAAATTAAAAAAATTGACATTCTTATAATTCAATATTAATTGAAAAAATAGTTATTTTCTAAAAAAGAAATGATTGTACAATATGTCATTTTTTCTTAAAGTAGTTAAGAGTTTAATTTTGATATAAATACTAAAACTCAATCATGCTTTATAACATTATTAAAAAAGTGCAATTTTTTATGTAATTATTGTGAGGGTTAGTTTTTTTTAATAACGTAATAATACATGATTAAATGATATTATTAAAAATATTGAATAAAATCCAATTTTTTAGTCTTGGAAGATATGTTTATGATCAATTTAATATATTAGAGATAAATTTTATCAATTTAATCTATTAGAGATAAATGTCATCAATTTGATGATGCCTAAACATCAAATCCTAGCAATTTAGTTCCTCAATCCATTTCTTGCCTAATACCGTTAATGGAAAAATTCTAGTATTGAAAGCTTGTCACTACTACTACACATATCATATTTCGCAACACTTAATTAACGACACGGGTGAAAATGTTCCTAAAACTTAAAATAAAGTTAGTTTTGTAACATTTATGAAGCTAATTGTTGCCATTTCCTACTCAATATCTACAAATTATTTGACGCCATTCTTCAACCATAACCCGTGAAACCTCTTCCTCATGTATAAGATTTCGTTGCGAAGTGCGAACCTTAGTCACTATCGTTCTCACATCTCCTCTCTCGCTAAACCCTATTGCCCAGTCCTCAAAAATGAAAAAAATCATTGGGGTTTTCATTTTATCCGTTGGAAATGTATTCTATTTTTGTCTTTTATAATTGATGTTTGATTTTTCAGTGGATATGTCCCCTGGAAATTACTTGTATTACCAGTGGTGAAAAATTCATTGGAAAAATCTCACTAAAACCCAAATTTTTTGTAGTCGTATTTGAATATGCAATTTTGTATTCGAACACAGTTTGCTTCTAACTTGCAATATTGACTTAGTTCCTTGTCAAATTTGAATACACTATGCTGTAATTTCTATTTTTTGCCATTTTAATCGAATATGTGATGTGTGTAGGGATGTAAGTGGGTGATTTGGTTCAGTTCAGTTCCTGAAAAAAAATGAATCTAAACTAATTAAAATCAATTGGTTTGGTTTAGTTCGGTTTTTGTGTTTTTTGATAGTCAAATCCGAACCGAACATCTACAGATTGGTTTGGTTCGGGTGATCGGGTTGACCATTTTTTTAACACAAAAATCAGCTAAATAATTAGTTTTCCATAGCAAAAAAAATACATAATAAACTTATGAAAAAATTTCTAAAAATAGAATCAAACTTATTGATTTGAACTTTAATAATTATTTTATGTTTCAGAAATGTGTATTAAAAGATTCATAAAGAAGGAATAAAGAAACATATTGATATTTGTATTAAGAAATTATATTTGAACAAGTTAAAAAATTCCTCAAGAGAGATTTAACTTGACAAGTTGTATATTACTACTATTCAATTAAAAAGAAAGTTGTGAAGCTACTAACCTGAAGGTATATATGTAACCAATTGAACCCCTAAAGACATGAGTGGAGTTAATGAAGACTTGATTAGTTGAACTTTGAATCAGCAACCTAGCGAATCCAAAGTCTCTAACCTTTGCAGTCATATCTTCATCAAAGAGAATGTTGTTGGGTTTCAAATCACAATGTACAATAGGAACTTCATTATCATTGTGTAAGTAATCTAATGCACAAGTAGCATCAATATCTATATTCAGTCTCTCCATAAGGTTCAACCTATTTTCATTTGCATGCTTTCTCTTAATCCAATCTTCCAAGCTCTCATTACTTAAGTACTCATAAACCAGAGCCGAAAATTCATTGTTTTTAAAGTCAATATTAGAGCATTTATAATCAATTCATCGTTTCCAAGCTTTCAAGTTCAAATGATGTTGATGCTGTTACCTTCACTTTTTTGTTCTTTATATATAGTCGCAAGCAAATTGTCAAACATAATATCAGTATTATCATTGTAGCTATGATGATGTAATGTCTAACATACCTTCTTCCATGGCCATGAGGCTCACATGCAAAATGCAAGCAAAATTTTTTATTACCTTCTAAATGGACAGCAAAGAGATTTTAGAAAACTCCACCACTAGGAATGATTCCTTTTAAATCATTATAAGAGAGGTTCAAAAACTGAAAGACATATAGATTTTGAAGCTCAATAGGAATGAATCTAGAGAGTTGGTTGGAGGAAAGATCCAAAGTTTCCAAACCTCTCACATCTCCAAGAGTTTTTGGAATAACACCTGATAGCATATTCTTAGCCAAAAACAAATTTTTGAAGCTCAAAGAAAATGCTGAATAAGCTGGGGATGTCACCAAACAATTGTTAATTTTTCAAATTTTCAATATATGCTATGCCTAATATTGACTAAATTTAATTTTATAATCCAACCAACTTATTTAAGAAATTGATGATGGAATAAGTTAGAAAATTAGTAATTATGCAGACCATGACTAATTATTATTAATAGAGTTAAAACACTAGTGTCTCTTTCTGCGTTGGACGAATGGCGTGGCCCAAGTTGTAACAGAGCAGATCTGGCCTGAGCTGTGGTGAAGCAGAACCTACGGTGAGCTGCGATGCCGGTGAGCAGAATCAAACATTTTGATAGAGGAGTTTTCTGACCTTCTGCGTTAGACAAAGACGACGTTTTAGGGGTTGAAAACTATGAAAGTATTACAAAAATTCAAAACAACAAGTAGTAATAAAAAAAGGTTGTAGTATAAATATAAATAATAATAATAATAATAATAATAATAATAATAATAATAATAATAATAATAATAATAATAATAATAATATATAAATATATGGTTTTGTTCGGTTTTAAAATTTCAAATCCGAGAACTGATCCAATTAAGTTTTAATTAGTTTGGATTTTACCTGAATCAATCAATATACCCAAACCAAACCAAACCAATTTAATTGGTTCATTTCAGATTGATCGGGTTGGTCGGGTTATCCAAACCAATTTACACTCCTAGATGTGTGTGTAAAATTTACATATTATATACTTATTTGAACATGGATTTAAGTGCTTTGAGAGAAGAGTTATGCTACTTATTAATTATATTGAGTGAATTTTGTACCCATTGAGTTCAATGTGCTTTGTAGGAGGACTTTTGTGAAAGTTTGGACATGGTTACTAAAATTCTGGTGAAGAGCATAATGACCTTGCTGCAGTATTTTGAGTATAACTTTTGCTATAGACCTCAAATTAAACTAATCTTGGTGGCTATAGAAAGATGAGAAAAATTACTACAAGTTGCATGAAGACATCGGAGCCTAGTTTTTGTTTTAAGAGCGTGAAAAATCATATGCAAAGTGGCTGACAAAGTTTTACCAAGTTAAATCAGCATTCCTAAATTTTAGGAATCAACAAGAAGTATTTGTTTAATCTTGGTGGCTGACAAGTTGCTTAATCTTGGTGAAGTATTTTTTCCCCTAATTTATGGGAAATCAACAAGAAGAAAATAGGAAACAAGATTTGGTCAAAGATTAATTAAGGAAAGTTTTGCTGTCGGACCTGTCTCAGTAAAAATGACATAACTCTTTCTACAAATATGCAATTTACCTGATTCTGGTGGCGTTTGAAAAATAAAAAGAGATCTACAAATCTTATGTTGACAACTCTCGTTAATTTAGCTACCTTCAATGAGAAAAATTTCAAGATCAAACCTTCTCTCCTTATCATGGTTCAACAAGATCAATTTGGGGGGAAGTGATCTAGATGATCCAAACTCGCATATTGTCAACTTTCTACAATTATGTGACACCATTAACGTCAATGAAACAAGCAAGGATGCCATTTGACTTAGTCTTTTTCCATTCTCATTAAAGGATAAAGCTAAAAATTGGACACAAGCTCAACCTCAAGGAAGTATCACTACATGAGATGATTTGGTTAGGAAATTCCTTTCCAGATTCTTCACTCCATTCAAATGTTGAGTAGTAAACAACCAGCTTCATTTCCTAGTGATACAGTCATTAACCCAAAAGATGACCCCAAAGAACAATGCATGGCCATCACCCTTTGGAGTGGTACAAAGCTAGAAGAGAAAGTAAAGAAGCCTATGGAGGAGGTTATTTATGAGCAAGTAGATGAAGATTCCCCCTTGAGTCAAGGTTCAAGCAAAATTGTACAACAAGAAGAACAGACTAAGGGGCAAAAGAAAAAGGAGTATGACCGAGATAAGCCTTATGTCCCATCACCTTTTGATAGAGTTTCATATCTTTAGCTATTGAAAAAGTAGAACCAAGAAAACCAATTTTCTAAGTTCCTAGAAGTGTTCCAGAAGCTACATATTAACATTTCATCTGAAGAAGCTCTAGAATAAATGTCCTAGTATCTCAAATTTATAAAAGAATTTTTATCTAAGAAAAGGAAGCTGGAGGATGACATCACTGTGACATTTACTAATTAAAGATTGCAATGCTATTTTACAAAAGAAGTTGTCACCACAGTTCAAGGACCCCAATAGTGTGAACTTGATGTCATTGTTCATTTATGAATAACTAGGTTTGGGAGATCCAAAGTCCACCTTCACCATGTTGTAACTTGCTGATATGTCATATTTATATCCTTGTGGTGTGGTAGAGGATGTGCTTATAAAGATGGACAAATTCATTTTTTCCATGGACTTCTTCATTGTAGATGTGGATGAAAACCACCACATTCCATTGATCTTTGGGTGGCCATTTTTGGCAACATCCGGAGCATTGATTGATGTACCTAGAGGTGAACTCATTTTGAGGGTGGATGGAAATCAAGTGATCATCAATGGTTTTGCTAAGTCTTCACCAATATCAGATCTTTATGCCCTCATTAATTGCATTGAAGATAAGGCTCAAAAGGATCTGGCTAGTAAGGGTTCCTCACCATTAATTGATGTTGATCCTCCTGTTTCTAAGATTGTTGAAACAAAGAAAGGTCTTTCACTGTCCATGATTAATTACAAATTGGCCATCATCTTTTGATTAGTTGAAACCACTATGGCCAAGTGGAATCCCTCATAGCAAGGCATATTTTGGACAACTAGTACCATTTGGGGTTCAAAATGCCTATGGAGACACTTCTAAGGTCATTGACCAAAGATTGAAGCATTACTTTGAAAAAGTGAAAGAGTTATCCTCTTTCTTTTACTTTAAGCCTCCTTGATAAGCTTAACTGACAAAGTCAAGTTAAGGACCATAAACAAGCGCTTCTTGGGAGGTAAGACAATTTTTTTTTCTTTTCCTTTACTATTTTCTCTTTAGACTTGTTGATTTTGGTTTTTTTTTTTTTTTTTTTTAGTGTTTTCTTTTGGTTTGCAATTAAGCTTAATGCATACTAACATGCCCTTATGTTTTTTCTTTGAGGTGGTAAGATGAATTGTGCATAAGGAACTAGTTTTGTGGATGATTATCATAAAAAATGAGTTTGCAATAGGAGTATTCCTTATTTTTGATCTATTTTTGTGTTAATTATGGATTATGAATTATGATTTATAAGTATTTAGGGGATTGGAACTTAGCTACAAATTTTGAGATTCTAGCGTGCTTAAACAGAGAACCATATAACCCAACGACCCCATTTTTTTTTGACACAAGGTGTCTCTTTTTTTTATGATGTTTGCCATTCAAATAGAGAAAGACATGCCCCCAGTGTGAAATAACATGAGTTGTGTCTTTCATGCAAAAAAAAAGGCGAGTTGCAACAATCACATGCCCCTTGTGTGAAATCATACGCCCTTTATGTGAAATCACACGGGCTTTTTGATACCCAGACACATCAACCCACTTAAACAGAATAAGACACACCTCCTATGTCTTTGGGCACGGGTCTTATCATTGGTATGCAAAAGCACGATGCTTTCTTGCTCTTACTGGTTTGGTGTATGCCCCATGATTCGATTGGTTTGATTATTTCTTTTTTTGAATTTTTCATTTCTTTTTTCATTTTTGCTGTCCTTTTTTGCTTTTTGTCCTATTTCTACTTTCTTTTGCATTTTTCGTTAGTTATTATTAATCTGGCTATCATTTCTCATTTTTATTTTGTAGTTAGTGTTAAGTCGGTTTAAGTTCCTCGCTGAGTTTAGAGCCTTTGTAGGGAGATGTATATAGTTGTCGACCGCTAAAATGATTTTCTTTTTCTTCCTTTAGCTCTTTGGTTTTATTTATTTTTATTGATTTTATTTTGTCATCATCACCCTAAATTTATGCTCACTCAAGCATATGCATGAACTAATAAAAGATAAGGATTGCTTTTAAAAAATGATATGAGGCCAAGAGAACCTAATTCATGTTAGCTTAGGATTATACTAGTTAGATATTTGTTTATGATTGTCATGCATATTTAACTTTGAACATTCAATTTTTCTTTTGTATGAATCCATCTAACCTTTGTTTGAATTCGTGAGTACCTAGAAAGGACTATGTATACTAAAGTGAGTATCTAATTGCCTCACTAGCCGTAAAACAATTGCTCTACATTTTTTCGAGGTGAAATCCTAGTGTGCACTTAAAAGACGATGATCTAGGCATTCTTTCTTTAACCTTATCACGACCTTAGCTTATTTTTTTTCATTAACCCACATTCCATCTTTACCCTTAACCTAAAACACTTACCTAACCTTTTATGAGTAAGGTTTAAAAATGGAAGTTAGGAACTCACTGAGGATCCAAGCGAGATAAATATTGAAGATAAGGGGAGAAAAAAGAAAGAAAAGTTGAAGTTTAGCATTAAAATAAAAAGTCCACCCAATGTGTTGCAAAGAAATAAACTTGGGGGTGAAGGCAATAGAGCATGAATTCAAGTATTTATAGGTTTTGCAAAGAAAGAAAAAGTATTAAAAAAAAGATAAGAGAAAAGAACAAGCAAATGTTTTATCAATTCAAATTGAAGTTTTCCCCTTTGCATATTGTATCTTGATTCTTGATGTCTTTTAAAGTCTTTCATCATGACCCTCTTGTATTTGTTATTCCCTTTTCCCTTTCTTTGTCTTAACCTTCACCTTTGGCCCCATTACAGCCCCAATAAAGACTTTTTCTTCTTTGTTTCCTAGAGTATCATCCTACTCGATAGGTGAAAGACTAATCACTTATGGTACGGTCCGGAGCCTAAGTGCGGACTCCTCCTAGCGATGTTTTTCTCATACATATGAATAACAGGATCAAATCCAAACTTAAGGTACCCGAGTCCTTTCTACTCGGACCAACACACGTTAGTCCCAATAAAAACCTTTTGATTATTTGAAGGTGTGCATTACATTAGTAGAGAAAGGGATAGTGATTTTGCCTATGAGATTTAGGACACACATACATTTATCAATTCAATTATGTCAAAGAGGTATTAGAGATTGCTTTGTGTGCATAGTCTCACCTGAGTGCATATGGATTAATGATTTTATTTGTGGAAGCTTACTTAAGTTAAGTTGTTTGCATTTTATTAAATGTGTATGCTTGATTGGACATTTTGACTTCTTTGCATTTGAATCAGCTGTTCATGAATTTGGATTCTTGAGGTTTCTTTGAGAATTTTGAATTGCAATGCTTGTCATCATTACAAAAAATACCATTGGTATAAGTTTTCAATATTTCTTTCTTTCTTGAGGACAGGTAATTGTTCAAGCTTGGAGGTATTTGATGTATGTGTGAAATCCACACATTTTATACTTGTTTAAACATGGATTTAAGTGTTTTGAGAAAATAATTATTACTAAAATTCTGATGAAGAGCAAAAGGACCTTGCTACAATGTTTTAAGCATAACTTTTACTATAGACCTCAGGTTGAGCCAATCTTGGTAGCTATGGAAAGATGAAAAAAATCCTTACATTTATCATGAAACATCAAATCCTAGTTTATACATTAAGAGGGTGAAAATTCACGTGCAAAGTGGCTGACAAAGTTTGACCAAGTCAAATTAGCATTCCTAAATTTTAGGAATCAATTTAAATCTTTAATTAGAGCACAAGTAGTCCTTACTTGGTAACCAAGCAATCCTCCTATTTAATGCAAGGATCCTAAGGAAAGTTTCTTTAATCTTGGAGGAGTACTTGTTTCCTAATTTATGAGAAATCAACAAGAAGAAAATAGGAAATAAGAGATTTGGTTAAAGAATAATTAAAAAAAGTTTTGCTTTCAGACCTGTCTCAGTAAAGAAGGTAAACTCCTTTCACAAATATGTGATTTACTTGATTCTAGTGGTGATTGAAAACTAGGAAAGATATCTACAAATCTTATGTTGAAAACTTTAGTTAATTCAGCTATCTTCAATGAGAAAATTGTGCCCCAAGTTGCGACAGGACAAGCCTTAATAATATGTTTTCCTACTTTGTCTTAGATTTCTTGAAGATTATAAATAGGGGGCAAAGCCAAGGATTGGGAGAGCTTGGGCAAAAGCAAAGAATTTACTTTGGAGGCTAAGATGAGTTCACTATTGAAGACATAAAAAACGCTTCTCTTCTAGGATTTCTTCATGATGTTTCTTTCATCTTTTGATTTGTTTTGTGCTTTGATTGTCATGAGTATCTAAATTCTTTTCTTGCTAGGGTTAAGATGTAATTTGGTTTGGATAATGATGTATTTTGATTGTTTGATTTAATATAAGTTTTTTTATTTAATTAAGTTTTTATCATTATTCTTAATGCTTTTATGAACTGATCAATCATAAATTGATCTTGTGGGTTGTGTAAGAAATTGAAAAATGTGTGCATGACTTAGACCATTTGATAAATACCATAATCTTGAATATCTAAGATTAGAAGTTATTGGTTGTGTGAGTTTTGCTTGAGATTTCATAGATCGCATAATGCCTTTAATTTTTGGGATTCAATTAAGGGATTGATTAGGTTTATTGACACACCAAGGAATTAGATATTAGTTAAACTAGGGAATTTCTCCATCAATTGATTATCTATAACTTAATTAGGTTGAAATCCCAAATACTAATAAAAAAACCAAGTGAAACTGGATCCTTAGCATCTTTATCATTGAGTGTTAGTCTGTAATTTGCTATTATAGTTTCTTTATTGTTTTCAAGTTATTTGATTTGCTTTGTTTTGCTTTTCTTCTAGTTACTTATCTTGCTTTGAAACTTTCTTTGAATCAAATCTTTGCTTAGATAATAGTTAGATTAGTAAAGTGGTAATTGACAACTCATTCTCTGTAGGAACGTTACTTTCTCAAGTGCACTTTCTTAATAGGAACGATGAAGTTGGCAAAAGGCACAAGAAGGAGGGTTAAATTGTGCTCTTCAGTCTATGAAAATTTTTGCAAACACAAACACTCTTCTCAACCTTTCTCAAGTGTTATAACTTGTAGATGAGAAGCGTCAAAACAAATCACAAATTCTGTTATGAAGAATTGCTCTTCTCAAAACTGCTAATTATATCAGCAGTTAACAAAACTTGAAACCAACCAGTGTGTATTCTTTTAAACAACTTTTAAGCACTTATAAACTTGTTTTTGAACCAATAATTATATTTTAGTTGATTTAAACAACAAAAGCTTTAATTCCAAAAATACTTAGTTTCAAAATACTTGGTAAAGTTCAAACTTGATTAAATTGATATAAACTAGATAGACAACAATGAAACTTGTTCAAAAACACTGGAAATAAAAGAGATAAGGTAGAAGGAAGCTCAACATAGCATATTTATACCAGTTCACCCTTAACCACGTGGGCTATGTCCACTCCCCAACTTTTGGCTAAGATTTTCAACTATTTCGGAGTATTCTTTAAATGACACAACCTGTCCAAGCTACAATACATATGTATTCTTTGGACCACAACCACTTCAGGCTAAAACAAAGTAGTATTTAGATCCAGTCGCTCCCAGCTACACACATAGTGGCTAGAATAACCCTCTAGCTCACTATCTCAAACCCAAACAGTTTTGGAAAGAGTATACAAGTTGCTAGCTCTCACAATCACTTAGAGAGTGCTTATACATAGTATATAGAGCTAATGTAACACCTACAACAAGATTTTAGCTAATGTAGAATAAGTAGGCAGCAAGACCAATAGATGAGAAGAGCTTTGAGCAAGTATTCATTATTATATTCACTTTCAGCTTGTCCGACTTTTTGAATCTTCAACCATAAGCCCTTATATAGCCTTTGGAAGCTAGTTTTTAGTGTTCAGGGATGGTTTTTGCATTCTAGTCACAAACTAGTTGTTGGCAATGTCTCTTTTACTAACTCAACTTATCGGTACAATTCGTCTTGTAGTGCATACTTGAGAAGGGTGCTAAATTCTTCTAAATTTTGACTAAGCTCAAGTCATCAACTCTTCTCAACCATCTCCAAGACTTCTATGATGGATTTCTTCTACTTTGAAGCTTTGTATATGACACTTTCATGAGAAGATCTTCTTTTTAAAGAGACTTTAAGTCTTCTATTGTAGTCTTAGTGAGTTCTTGAGCTCTTTAAAGTTGGTTGTCATATATCAGGCTTGAGACATATGCTAGTCTTTTTGGTCAACTCTTCTCAAGTTGGTTCCTAAGCTTTAAATCTAAATTGGTGGTCATCCAGCCATGTCTTGATCTTTCTTATTGCAGTTTAAGGATCTGTATTTCTCATATGAACACAGAAACTCACAAGACCAAGTATTGGTATAAAATAAACTTTTCAATTTAGATAAAATATTAATAGCTTTGATTTAATAAATGAAACTACAAATCAATTCAGATTTCAATTTGAATTAACAAAAAGGGGAATCAAAAGCTAAGGATTTCTGCCAAGACTCCAATGCAAAGGGAATAAAGTTGTCACCGAATTAGAAGAATGCATAGACAAGACTTTTGGTAGAATCCATATACTTCGATTTAGTGAAAATTGAAGAGGCAAATATTTGAAGATCGAAGGAAGAATGGAAGCAACTGAAACTTAAGAAAAAATCCCAAATTATCGAAGAGTTTCAAAGTTACAATGTCTTTAAAGTAGTTATAGGTTTAAAATTCAAATTCAAATTGTAAATATTCAAATTTGAATTTAAGTAGTTACAAGCAGTTGAGTCTATAATTTCTAGACAAACACTACAAGAATTTTATAAATTAGCTACTAAATTTAGCTACGGAAAATTTTGGTAGCTAATCCGTAGCTAATTAGCTACGGATTAGCTACAGATTAAATTTTCGTAGCTAAATTTCAAATAAAATTCTGTCCAACAAATAGCTACAGATTAACTACGGTTTAGCTACAAAATTTAGCTACGAAAAAATTTGGTAGCTAATCATAGCAAAATAGCTACGGATTAGCTACAAAATAAAATTCCCTAGCTAAATTTTGAATCACGAAAAAAAAATTGATCAAGTAAAAATAGCTATGGAATTGCTACAATTTAGCTACAGAATTTGACTAAAAAAATTATTTCTTAGCTAATCCGTAGCTAAGCCAAAGCTAATTAACTACGGATTAGCTACCAAAATTTTTTGTAGCTAAATTTTAATTGCATAAAAAAAAATTGACCAAATCAATTATCTTTACGCGTGCCCGTAGTAAACTTTCCCAAATCTGAAATCCCTCCTCCGTCCTTCCTTCCCTCTTATTCTTTCTCGCTCTCTCAAATCTCACCCAAACCAATCTCAAATCCCTCCATCCTTATACTTGCTATCTCTCAATCTCATTGCTGCAGCCTCTATCATCACTCTCACCCAGACATTGCGGTACACTATTACAAATGCACACAGCCAAGTAAATAGGTACTTTCTTCTTCTTCTTTTTTCCCATACGGTATCACTACAAACTCACACAGACAAGTTCACTATTACACCCACATACACAAAAGCAAGCAAAAGCATGCCTTTCGAGTTTCAAGTTTCTAAGTGAGGAGTGCTTAGATCTAATTATCATATGGATGGATCCTTCTAGTGGACAACACCAAGTATCAGATCTGACTAGATCTAATTATTTTCATGCCATTCACTGCACAAGAATAACAATGGGGTACACCACCCATTTTCTGCTTTCTTTCTTTGAGTTGCTCGACTCTCATAACGGTCTGGTGTGGAGAGTTTATATATTCCACTTCACTACCTTTCTGCTAGGAACAGAATTTCAAAAACAAATGAGCCAGACCAGGATGCTTTCATCCTCTAGTGGTCCCATATATACTATCTGTTTCATGCTTTAGCGTGTACCTGTGTGATGCCTTTAATTTTTTAGTTAAAAAATGTGTAGACCCACTCAGTCGGTTCAATGAAAGTTATCCAAGTCAACGAGTTTCTTATAACTCACACGAGCTAAACACCATTTACTTATCAAACTTGGTGAAATTAAGAGGAAAAATGCAATTGATACTTTTCTATACTAGAGACAATCATGTCTAGTACTAGTAAGCTAATAAAGGTAATGTGAATCATTAGTCCATGTCTTAGGGGTTTGAGAAAGTAGCACTCACAGTGGCATGGGATATGAGCTGCTTTGAATAAGAAGACTGGTTGTTCCAAAAAGTACCCAAAAATGAGAATGCACGCCTCTTGGCTGCTATGGGGCCCAGCCTCACTTCCTCTTTTTGTATCCTTGTCATATTCAATCCTTTGTGGGTTTACCTTTTCTCTGATGTACAAATTATCACTATCTAAGCACCTTCCCTTTTATGAGATATTGAGACAACTTGAGGAGGGGGCCCCTGCCCCCCATATTCACAATTTTTCCACTTGACAAGATCTGACAATGAATAAACTCGCTTGTGGGAAACAATGATATTTGTGTTCTATGTTCTGTTTAGTGCCATTATTATGGGGGTTCTATTGTGTTTATTGTAATTGGTGTTTGGACTTGAAGAAGGAATGGATGATATCTTGGTTGGATGTAATTCAATGTGGTTGGTGTTACTGTTGTCCTTTTGCCTGTGTAGTTTCTAACTGGTTGGTGTTTGCCTCATGTAATTAGTGCCATTATTTAGCTGATGATTTTATAAGGAGGTTTAAGCAGCAACTGTGGTTGCAGAGGCTTGACTCCATTATACGTTATAGAGATATACTATTTCATTTGTGTTTGCTGACAACTAAACTTCTATGATCAGTTTTCTCACCCCCACGACTCTGTCCTCCCGAATTAGCATATCCTAGATCCTCTTGATATTCTTCCCCACATGACCAAAAGCTGCTTCTCCCTCAATCCTACATTCCAGTTCTGAATTTTTGAGCAGTTGGGCAGACATCTACTTCCATCTCCATTCCTTCCCCTATAGTCACTTGGAACATTTTCTTTCCCTCACTACCAAAATCACCACGTACATTATGAACAGGAGGAAAAAATATGGTTACTCATAAATCATAATCTAACAACTTAAAGTAGAATATATATATATTAACGATCGTGGAGTCATAATCTAACAAACAACTTAAAAGTAGAATATATATATATATATATATATATATTAACGATCGTGGAGTCATAATCTAACAAACAACGTAAAGTAGAATATATATATATATATATATATATATATTATTACGATCGTGGAGTCATAATCTAACAACTTAAAAGTAGAATATATATATATATATATATATATATATATATATATATATATATATATATATATATATAAACGTTCGTGGAGTCGTGGTTATTAGTTCAACCTTATATATATGTACTTTTAACTTAATTATAAGAATCAAGCTAAATATTGTTTAACTTGCTTGCTTATTCAAAGTTGAGATTCTGTTTTCTTTATTAACCAATGGATGGGGTACTACTGGGCATGCAATTAATTGAACATAAGAATTTAAGGGTAGCTGAAAACAAATAGATGGAAGGATATATGTAGTACTTGTTTCTCAGTTTTAAGGGTAGTTTTGTTTATTTTTGGTTTCAATAAAGAGTTGTTGATTACTTCTCTGACTTTATATTTGCTTGGTTATCATTTGGAATTGTATCTTGTAGGTCAGAGCATATGCTAAACTAGCTAACTTTAATGATAATAATATAATAATATTTTACTAAACTAACTTTAATGAATTGTCAAACTTATACCTGCATAAGCACTTCTCAGAGTGTCTATCCCAATGCTGTTCAGATTATTTTAGATTGCACTTTATATGAGTATGTGCTGGTCCAAACATCAATAATCTCTGCATCTCATACCCAGCAGCAGTGGGAATTTTAAGTAGTATGGAAGCTTTAGCAATTTGATCATTCTATATATTGACACCCCTAAAAGTATAATACGAGATGACCATCATATTTGACAGATATAGCATAATTCTTATTAAGGCAACAAAGTTCATTATTTGACCCGTAATATTGTCTAGAAGATGGAAAAGAAACATCTAGCAATGGGGTCATGCTCCAGAGAACAATCCTCAATATACTACTGTATATATGAGTAACCTTTTCATCTTAATCTCTATATTTCATTTTTTGGGTTAAAACTAAAGTAATTCACTTCAGCAACCATATACTACTGCCAATTTTATCCCCTGGCTCTACTAATCTTTTTAGTTTTAGTGTATTCATTGACTGTTTATTGGGGGCCATTATTCTTTCATCATTTTTGTTCAATTGATAAAATATATAGGAATTATATGTACTACTAAAATATGTTATATTAGTGGCTTTAATGAAAGTTGCTATATTCGATCGTACAATATAGCCCATTAGATTTCAAGTTGGGCCTAGTACCTAAAACTATTATGAATTGTTAAGATTATTAAAAGTCTCTTGTTTGATAGTAAGTGATTAAGTTACATCAAATTAATGTTCTTTTTATTACGTTTAATGTTTTCATGTAAATTTTAGAATCAAATTTCAACATTTCATAAAAAAAAATTATTCTTTGATCTTGTAGGAAGCAAGTGTCATGCCATTCTTTTTACTGCACTGATAGCTTGGTGAGGGGAATCAAAAGAGCTTTCATTTATCATAATTTCCTAGTAAGTTTTCATGATCTATGTATGCATAGTTATGTCATGAACTGAGCTGTATTTTCAGAATATTTTGGGACTCTTGTTTATACTATGTAGTTCTTATAATTGAGTCAATATTACTTTTTTTGTATACTATTGAGAATTTAGTTTATTTTTTTATAACATTCTTTGTCATATATAATCGTTTTGGTGAGCGAAACCTTAGTTTCCCGTTTGAGATTCAATATTAGTGAGTACATGTACTTTTTGAAGGTACTGCTCATTGTATTGAATTTTGAATTGTCAAGTTGGACAGTTTGGGAAGAAACTTTTCCTTCACTTGATTATAATTACTCCTTAAATCTCATATCATATACTTGATGAAATTTTGTTGTGTAACATTTCTTTCATTCTCTGGGTGCACACTTGATTGTGGTACATGTCACCCACTTTCTAGTCGTACACTTGAGACCAATGGGAAATCTTTCTTGAAATTTCGTCAAGTATACGATGTGTGATTTTTGTGAGTACTATTTCATCAAGTGATGAAAAAGTGTCTTCTCGAATGAATGGGATAGGGCCACACCATGTTAAGAGAGATGAGGATTTTGGAAATAACAATACTAATGTGTTAAATTAACTTCAGTAATCATGAAACACTGATCGAAGTTGGATGTTACGAAGAAAGGATCACACTGGTCTTGTAAGTGAAGAATTCAAAAATGGAGTTGATGATTTCATTAAGGTCGTCAGAGGACACCCGATAGTTTTTGATGCATTAAGTCGCATTCCTTGTCCATGTGCAAAATGTAAGAACCATGTTTGGATGGAGTCATTTTCAGTAGAGAACCATCTGTATAAGTATGGATTTGTGGAGGGTTATGTAAATTGGACTATTCATGGTGAGGACAGATGGGGGGATAGTGGCTCAACTTCCATTGTCCATGATGTTGAAGTGGAGACTAGGAATCCATACGTAGATATGGTTATGGATCTGCGGGTCATATATTAAATCCAGAAGTTGAAGATTTGGAAGAGGATCCGAATTCATCGGCTTCAAAGTTTTATGATTTGTTGAGAGATGCTGACGAACCTTTATGGGATGGTTGCCATAAGCACACAAAATTGTCAGCTGTAACTCAACTCTTGAATTTGAAGTCAGAGTTCAACATGAGTGAGAGTTGTTATAATCGAATGATTGTCATAATTAAGAGCATGCTTCCAGAGTCAGAAAGGTTACCCGAAAATTATTATAGATCGAAGAGAATGGTTAATGAGTTGGGATTAGGATATGAGAAGATAGATGCATGTCCTAATCATTGCATGTTGTATTATGGAGAGTACATGGACAAGAGTGTTTACTCAGTGTGCTTAGTATGCGGACATCCGCGATTCAAACCAAAGGTGGGACGTTCTAAAAATCAGAAAGATGTGCCATTCTCAGTGTTGCGATATTTTCCCATTATTCCGAGACTCCAACGCTTGTTTATGTCCAAAAAGACTGCACAATATATGCGCTGGCATGCAGATGGAGTGCGTCAAGATAAATCAGTGATCATGCATCCAGCTGATGCCGAGGCTTGGAAATATTTTGACGCCATCCATTCAACATTTGCGTCAAGATAAATCAGTGATCATGCATCCAGCTTATTTATTGGGTTTTTTCTGTTTGGATTGAAATATTATTGTACCAGGTATAATTAGCTATACAAAATTGCAATGGATTTAGCAAAATATAAATTGCTACGGATTAGCTACAGAACAGCTACGAAAAATTGCTACGGATTAGCTACAGAATAGCTACGAAAAATTGCTACGGATTAGCTACAGAATTGCTACGAAAAATTGCTACAGATTAGCTACGAAATTGCTACGGATAATTGCTACGGATTAGCTACGGAATTACTACAGATTTAGCAATATTATAGCTAGGAAATAACTATGAAATTGCTACGGATAATTGCTATGAATTAGCTACGAAATTGCTACAAATTTAGCAATATAATAGCTATAAAATAGCTACAGAATTGCTACGAAATTTTAAAATTTGCTACGGATTAGCTACGAAATTGCTACGAAATATTTCGTAGCTAATTACCTATGAAAATGAAGAAAATTCTAAACGAAAATTACCTACAGATTAGCTTCAATTTGCTACGGAAATTTAAAATATAGCTACGGATTAGCTACGAAATTTTTTGGTAGCTAATTAGCTACGAGAATTTAACTACAAACCAATCAGTAGCTAATCCGTAGCTAATCCGTAGCTAATAAATTTAGCTATGGATTAGCTACGGATTAGCTACGGATTTTTTCGTAGCAAATTTCTAAAATTCTTGTAGTGAAAGGCAATTATTGATGTTAGATTTAGGTAGTTATTCCTGACAAATACACTTGTCACAATCTTTTAAGAATAATGGTTATCCCTTTTTTCTATAAATACTCAAGGGGGTGGCGGCATTTAAGTGGGTTGGAAACACTTGCACACATCTCTCACACATCCTACAAGTCACTCTAAAGCATACAGATACAAAAGGAATTAGTCAAGTATGCCTTTCACCTTACTTTATTTCTCTAACCTTTACCATTCAATGCAAGTTTAAAGCACTTTAATTTACCTTTCTACAAATTCTCTTTATCTTTTGATAGAGTGATTCTTTGAATCATTTAATTTCTTTTACTTGTTTTGATTTAATTGCTTTCATTTACTTACTTTCTTTTCATTTTAATCCAATTTATTTTTTTGCAAGTTTAATTCTTTGTTCTTTACTTGCTCTCTTTTAATTGCTTAATTTACTTGTTTTACATTTATTTGGTTGTTTATTTCAATTACGTTTAAAAGTTCATTATTGCTTTCATTTCATTTGTTCTTTATAGCATTCCTTAAATGCTTTCCTTTCTTTTTGAACCTTTTTACACATTCTTCCTTATTATAATTCTGATTTCATTTAATATTGTTATTCGGACTGAAAATACTTTTGACATTCTTTGAGATTCACAAATCACCAAAGAACTAGAGAGTCCTTAAGAGGAAGAGATCTCTTCCAGAGTGATAACAAGAATCCCTTTCTTTTTGTCTTTGACAAAATTTTCAGTAAACAAATTGGCACGCCTAATGGGACTAGGTCGAAAGACTAGTTTGTGAAAAAGATCCACTTAAAATCTTATGCTATTGAGAAGTTGCATAATTGTTCCAAGAATGTCAGAAAACACTTCAAATAACTCTCAAAATCCTCCTCGAGGAAATAATGGAGTTAGTGGCAATATTGACATGATAGTGTCTAGTACTTTGCCGTCAAATCCTGGAGTTAGTGAAATTACTCCAACTATAGGGGCTCATGTTTCTACTTCAGAAACGAGGAGCCTTGGGGTGAATCGTGTAACACCCTAGCTCTGATACCAACTAATGTAACACCCTAGCTCTGATACCAACTAATGTAACAACCTAGCTAGGGCATCACATTTCTGACTTCCGACTCATAATCCACGCACAAAGTTTGAGTTATAAAAGATGGGTTTTTGAAAATTTCTTCTTTACTGAAACGTAAATTTACTAAAAATATTAGGTAATATTGAAAATCATATTTTAACTATTCATTATGCAATATTGACACCAATTAATATCACAATTTAAAGAGAAATATAAAATTAACAGACTTTTTTTTTCTTTTTGACAGTAGCAAACCCCATGACAGGTCCTATTTAATAGCACGGTACAACACTAACAAGAAACTTTAACATACTTATTCTTTTTTCTGTCCATCTTGATGCATCAGACATCTGTTTCTTTGTCAACACTGCACACCTTCGAGTCTTGAATGTCCACTCCTTATTGTTGTCACCAATCTCAGAGTATCCATCACCCGTTATGTCTAAGATAACTCGATCTTTCTATTATTTGATTTTAACAGTACAGACAGAGCAAAATAGCATAATAAAGAGGTGAGATAACCTACACCAATACCAACATGGCAGCACAGAGATAACACAAACAGCAATATTAAACAGATAAATCATACCACAATTATGATTATGTCATCAACATTAATCAACTATCATCATTCCATTATTTCATCAATTCAATTATCATAAACAAACAACATTATCATCATCATCATCCAAGTATTCAAAACAATTGTCATAACCAACATTCCTCGATTAATATATCATACAGATATAAATGCTCAGATTTATGCATATGTATAAAGACTCAGTTTATCCAAAACGACTCCATGGAGGTTTTCACAATTTCGAGAAGAATGCTCTGGTTAATTGTCAGCCTTAACCCAAAGACAATCTCCCAGTCGTAGAAAAGAATCGTGTTCTTGTCGGGTATCGTCAATGCGTTGCAACGGACTGCATCGCCAAGTGGCACAGGGTACTCGCCACCGTGTCCACACTCGGTCGATCCGCCGCGCCTCGGCGCTTTCAAGATCCATCATAGACCTCACTATCAATTCTCATTCCCTCTTCAACCACAAGGGCCATAATAGCTATTAGCTATCTTTTATACAATGCACGAATTTATCGGTTAAGTCCAACCCCAACGGCCCAAATCTTTTCAATTTCATTTGTACAATGCACGTATATCGGTAAAGTCCAACCCCAACGACTCTTTTCAATGTACATATAATGCACCAAATTCAAATAAGACATCTCTTTCCAATGTATATAAAATACATCAAAAGCCAATCGTAGAGCAAACTCATCATTTTCTCACGGTGTTCATACACTATGTTATCATGCTTTTATAGTCATAAAGCACTTCAGCATTTTTCACAAAATTACGCAACATTTCCATTATGTTTTCACAATTTCAAAATGTTTCTTACGGTTTCAAAATATCGTAACATTCATTACGTTTTCAAAATTCTGAAATGTTCTGTTATATTTTCACACTACTAGTAACACTTCATTACGTTTTCAAAATGCCGCAATTCTTCTGTTGCACTTTTAATTCACATACTAATTTTTCAATATTTTTCTCAATCGCGTAAAAATATATGTTTCTCAAATCGCATATTATTTTTTTCACTGTTTCAAAATTGCGTATCTCAAAAATCATTCTTTTAAGTTACCTAAATCATTTTCTATCATTCTCAAAATATTTAAAACACTTTCCAAATCTTATAACAATTTTCCATCATTTTTTCATAATCGCATAAAAATAATTTTTTCGTTGTTCAATCACGTAAAAATATTCTATTACTTTTAAATCACATAGTGATTTTTCAACAGTAGTTCAAATTACGTAAAATATTCCTCAATATTCCAAAATAATATTAATTTGGACTTTCAAATAATTCAATATTATTTTCAATACGTTTTTAAGATACGTAAATAATTTTTCACCACAATTCTATTACGAAAAATATTTCTCAACCTTTAAAAATTCCATTTCATCTTTTCTTAAAATATTATGACTTTGTATTTCATTTTTCACATTTTCTTAATCAAGAAAATCTTTTTCCACGTTTCTTTACTCAAGAAATTCTTTTTCAAATATAATCCACAAAACTTGAAAATAAGTTATACTTGAGTAAATTCTCAAAATATCATTATATTCTTCATTTTCCCCAAATCATTTCCAAATTAACCTACTTCAAAATAAATTGAAGTTTGAAAACATTTTCGTTTACAAAACTTAATTTTTCAAGTGAGTAAAATACTCTGATTCCCTTTTTAAATTTCTTGTATTAAATCAATTATATTTTTACTTAAAAAATTACTTTGTTTCATCAAAATCTAGGCATTACTATTGAAAAATTATCAAAATATTTTTCCTTTTAAATTGATATGATTTTACACAAACAAAATCATTAAAGTTTTATTTTCAAAACCAAAGTACCGATTGGTCATAACACAAACCCATTTGTTCAAATTCATTTTCACTTTCTTTGCAAATCTTTTTTCATTCTTAGTCAAAAATCTTTTCTTTAATATATATTTTCTCAAAACCACTTTTTATTAACCTAATCCTACAAAATCATATTGAGTTGATTTAATTATTGTTTCTTAACTTTAAATTTCCTAACGTTTTTCAAAACCCAATAAATAAATTCTCTGTTAGAAATTTTAAGTTACAAACGTTTTCCTTTATATTTCTAAATCACTTCTAAAAAAATTGATTAATTTGAAGTTCAATACTTTCAATCTTCTTTTTCTTTTATTTATGAAAATTCCACTTCACTTAATTTATAACACTTAATTCCCTTTCCAAAAATCCTTATTTGAAAATTCTTGTATTTCATAGCATCAAAACATTTTTTCTAAATTATCAAAACCTTATAGATGGCCATTGGAACCATGAAATATTTTTTTTTCTAACTTAAATAAGTTCCATTCTTGTTTCTACATAAAATAAATCAATACAATTTCATTCTAAAATTTGTGTTCATGTTTTCTAAAAAAAAACAAACCTTTAGTTCATTTTCCATACTCCTCAAATCAATCCAATTTTATTCTTCCATAAATATATTAATTTGTAAACACCTATTTTGAGGTGTCTTGGCCGAAATTCTCATTATTCTAGGGATCAAAATTTAATTTCCTTATTCTTGAAAAATTTCAACATTTACCCAAATCAAGGGCATCAAAATCGTAGTTCTTCCTTGGCCATAGGAACCAAGATTAATTTTCTTTCCATCCACACATCATGGCATACATATATATATTTCATCATAAATATCACAAACATGCCATATATTCATCATGCATATTATAAGTATACTATCAAAACTATAAAATCATGCAAAGCATATTAAGCATAGACAAAAATAATCAAAGCACAAGAAAATAAAGCAAAGCTCATAAACACACAATTAATTATTACATGACCATGGATTGAAATTCTCACATGAATTCACAATCCATCAAATATAATACCATCTCCTACCATCATAATTGGTTGGTGAGATGGATCTCCCTCTTACCTCTTGAAGATCCTCAAAGCTTCTTGATTTTGCTTCTCTTTCCAAGTCCTTCAACACCAAGGGCTTCTCAAATTCAAAACAAAATACATAGAAATTAGTATACTAAGTTTGATTAAGAGGAACCATGGATCAAACATGGTTTAGATCATGAAAAAGAAAAGAATAAATGAAGTTTCCTTACACTTCACCAACAAGAACTCTAGAACTTGATCTTAGTAAAAGTCCTTCAAGATGAAAAATTTAGAGAAAGTCTTCAACATGAAAGTTGTTTAGAATAAGGTAAGGATTCAAGATCTATGGTTGGATTAAATTAAACAAACCATGGAACAATCATGGCTTAGAAAATCATAAACATGAATTTAAACCATAAAAACCAAAGTTTATCTCTAGGAAAGTAAGGTAAAAGTGAGATTTTGAAGCACTTAGAGTGGGATTTTGGGAAAACTTTCTAAATGAAAAGTGTTTAGAATGGTGTTTAGCTTTAGGAAATGATGAGAGTAAAAATTATAGGCGATGAATAGTATATTTGGGTGTAGAGACCGAACCAATGGAGAGAAAATGGAAGGAAAAATGGTTGCTTGGTTCTTGGGATTTTGAGAGAATAAGATGGAGGCTTTTTTGGTGAAGTAGAAAAATGAATATGGAGAGTGTGACCAAAGGTGCTGTTGCCGTGGGAGTGAAAGAATGGAGAGATATGAATTCATTTGGCATAATTGAAGGCTATCACATGATGCACAAAGTCTTCCACTTTGTCATCTTTTTCTTTGGCCTAAAAAGGCTATACAAACATGTCTAAACATGTCTCCTCCTTCCTAACACTCCAAAACCGTCCCCCCTTCATCATGCACTCCAAAGTTGTCATAATTACTTGCTAATTAATTAGTTAATTCATTATATTAAGTTTCCTAATCAATCTTAACTAATTTTTAATTACATAACTAATTAATTAGACATATTATTTCATATATTATAATCTCTAATTAAAATTAGGATATCTAATTAAGAATTAGATTATAACAATTTAACATTTAATTTAGTTTACTTGGCTTGTTAATTAGGCCATTATTTGAAGCATTTCTAGCCATTGATTAATTCAATTGTTAGGATTTTAGGTAGACTTTTAATTTAGAAGACTAAATCTAAGCCATTGGATCTTTCTCCTTTAGATTCTAGCCATTAGATGTGTCTCCAAAATAAAGGGTCAAGATTACTTCTTCTTACTTTTAATCCAAGGGTCATAATTAGTCTTTGCTACTTTTTAAGACCAAATCTCCACCCTTGATTAATTCTTCATCCAATAGTCATAAATGGTCTTTGTCACTTTTTAAGACCAAATCTCCACCATTGATCAATTCCAAATCTAATGGTTGTAAATGGTCACTTTATATAATCAAATTTACACCGTTGATTAAATTTACGGTTGATATTAAAGCTTGCCTAACTAAGTTTATTCTCACACCATTGATTAAATCAATGATGATTATCTTATGTTTCTTTATTAAATTTATTTCTTAACCGTTAATTGAATCAATAGTGGATATCCAAACCATCAATGTTGACTTAAGCAATATAATTTCTATTTTTATCTACTAAAAATCTCACGAAAGAATATATTTACTGTATTTTTATCTTTCGATAAATAAATACAGTACAAAACAAATTTTCTAAAACTATTTCCGGATTCAGGTTTAGTAAGATCCCCTGTCTCCGTCTAAACAGTACAAATTTTTCTATGCGTAAACAAATTTTTCACTTTGCAGGACCCACCTGGGCCCACGTATGGTCACCTGGACTCACAAACACCCCGTGGGGCCTACAAACAGAAAAAAAAATCAAAATCACACATAAAATCACAAAAATTAGAAAATGTATGAAAATCAAGTCAGATTGTTAAAAATAATTAACAGTCAAGAGAAATAAATACGAAAAGATTTTCCCTACCAAAAAATTATTATTTTCCGACACGAGTAAATCACTCAAAATGATCAAATATGCTTGACAATAAACAAAATAATTTTACAAGATATCTAGAAATTACTAAATATTAAAATTACATTGTTGTCAAAATTATCAAGCATACAAGATAGGAAATTTTGGGGTGTTACAAATCAAACAACTCCCATATGTGGGTTATCTCCTGGATTTGCACCCCAAACTGTTACACAGCCTATAGGGACTGTTTTGGCCATATATACTAATACATTACAAAATGTTTGACATAGGAACCAAAGGTTTTTAAGTGTTAATGGTCAAGGAGCAGAAACAAGTACTGCTCGAAGTGAAAGGTTAAACTTAAGGACACAACCTATTTTCCCAAATTTGCCTCAGAATTTGTTATTAGTTCCAACAAAGAATACTAATACTGTCCTAAGTAATATTCGGCAACAAGTCGATGAGAGCAACCATGAAATGGTTAATATGCTGAATCAACAGACAACAACAATCATCACTCCCTTAATCAAGTCAACTAATAATACTTATAACACATTAGCCAAGCAGGTGGGAAGGATTGCATATGTGTTTGGAAATCCTGAGGATTCTATTGTAAATCAAGTAGGGAATACCCAACCAGCACAAAATGAAGCAAATCAACTTGTCCAATCTATTCAACCTGAAAGAGTTCGATTAATAAATCAAAATTAGAATGTTGATAATTACTTGGAAAGGTTTAGGCAAAGTAATCTTGGGGGGGATCATAATATCAACTATGTAGTCGAACAAGTATTAAATAGGTATAGTTTCAACGTAGGTTATGTTAACCAATCTCACTTTTTATCAACATTCCTAAATTTTATTCAATAAGCAGCATTGCCAAAGGGCTGTAAAGTCCCACAATTAACTAAGTTGCTGGAGAAAGTGGTGAATCCACAATCGAACATGTGACTCGATACACTATCAAGCCAAGGGAAATTATAAATAATAAATACTTAAAAATGAAATATTTCCCTTGTTCATTAACCAAGAATGCTTTTACTTGGTTTTCGACTTTACCTCCAAACTCTGTCCAATTGTGGAACTAATTAGAAAGAAGTTTGCACGAACAGTTCTTTCGAGGAGAAACTAAGGTTAGTCTAATGGACCTATTCAATATAAAACGAGCAAATGGAGAATCCATTGATGATTATCTAGCTCAATTTTTTAAGCCAGATGTTTCACATCCATTTTTGAGGCTGAATTGTAATAATGACTGCTAGTGGCTTAGATTATTTGATCAGGAAAAAGCTAATAAACCAGCAACTATTAGATATGTCTCAATTGATAGACAAAGTAAGACAAATTGAGTAATTGAAACTTAAGAAGGAAAGGTATAGGAAATATCTAAGGAAAGACAAAGTAGTCTATGTCAAAATTGAAAAAAAATGAAGATGTAGATGAGAAGGGAAATGAAGTAAATATAGTTGAACTTCAATCTAACCCTCTTTATGTTTGTGCATCTTTAAAGCCAATTTGAGTAAAAGATAAATAAAAAATTTGCAAGTAGGCAATCTTATGGCTTTAATAAAACTAAAGTTGATCAAATATTTGATGTTTTATTGAAAGATAAATAGATCAAATTACCCAATGATCATAAAATTCTTTCCTTCGAAGAAATAAAAGGTTAAAAATATTGTAAGTACAATTACAAATATGATCATTCGACTAACAATTGTATTCGTTTCAGAGACCTAATTCAAAAGGAAATTAAATAAGGAAGATTTATTGCAGTGAATGCAAGCTATATAGAATCAATTGATTTCTTGCAAGAAAATGGTTGATGTTACTAAAAATGCTACTTCAGAGGTCAATGCTGATGTTAATCTCGATTTGTTCGAGGCAAATGGAAAAGAAATCTATTCTAAGGCAAGAGAGACTTTGGTGGAATTTCTTATTCAAAAGAAAGAAAAATAAAGGGAGGTTTCACTTTGCCCTCGTTGCAATTTTATTTTCGATAGGTTGGTAGCTAAATCTTTCAAAGTAGCCAACAAGAAAAAGAGCCGAATAAGATTCTGTTTAAAGGATTTGAGAAAATTAAAATCCAAAACCAGCCAATTAGCCAAAAATCTATAGTGATGGTTGATTTAGTGGAGAGGTTTAGAGATAGCAAGACTAGCGTTCCACTAGCCAATGTAACTACTAATAAATGGTTTTGAAATAGCCAAAGTTTTCAGAAAGCTTTTGTTTATAAATCCCAATTGGAACAAGTTTGAATTGGGAGTTCAATGCCTTGTTTACCGAAATTCGTGGAAGACAAACACTTGGCTAAGAAGGGAAGTAGGATCATTTTTGAGTCAGTTTAAAAGACCTTACATGTCAAAAACTCAATAGAGGAAGGCCCAGAGACTTAGACATCAGCAAGCTCAACAACAAGCTAGTCAGATGAAGGTTCGACCATACATATAAGTGGTTAAAGGAACAACAAACTAAGCTAAAAAGGAAAACAACCAGTTCCAATGGATGAAAACGTGATTACCGATTCTTTCGAATCAGGATTCGATAATGATCTGGAAGCATTCTTCAACGAGTTTCCTGTTAATGTTATTTCAGTTTTACTAGAAAAATATGCAATAACTTCGACTTAAGAGAATATGGAAGAGGACTTCTTCGATGAGCTGGAGGAAGTTAATGAAGACTTTGTGTTTGTGGAAAAGGATATGGAAGAGGCAAAAGAGAACTCAACAATCTTTGATATTCCAACAAGGGAGATGAAGGACCACCTTCAACCTCTATTCATTAAAGTGGTGGCCAATGGAAAGCTTGTCAATAGGGTATTGGTCGATGAAAGTGCTGCAATCAACTTAATTACTATGAGTCTATTAAAGAAACTGGGGAAAAGTGAAGTGAATCTACTCCCACATAACATGGTGGTCACTGATTTTAATGGGAAGTCTTCAAATTCTGAAGGTGTTGTTGCTTTGAATATAAGAGTGGGGATTGTGACAAGATCAACATTGTTTATAGTGGTTCCATCGAAAGCTAGCTATAATTTGTTGCTTGGAAGGGAATTGATCTATGCTGTGGGAGCAGTACCTTCGACTGTGCATCGACAAATGTTTCTTTAGAATGAAGAAGGAGAGTTGGAACTGATCAAACCTGATGACAACCTTTGCTATTTGCAGAATAATCATGTTGATTTTTAAATGTACTATCCAAAGGTTAAGCCCTTGAACATTTGGGATACCAAAGCCTTCGACAGCAAGACCGTCGAAATGTGTTGTCTAGACATTAATGGCTTTTATCTGGTCCCAAAGGCCGATTCGATTCAGCTTGATGAAATAGACTAGAATAAGTCTTGTGAGCCAGTTAGCTCAATTGTCAGGCTACATGGCTGGCAAAATAGTTTGCACTACTGAAGGTACAAATTTGGACTGTATTTATGATAATTCTCCTTTGGGGTTTGAATAGACACCTCTATCTTAAGATATTAAGAAGATAGAGCTTCAACATCATATTTTTAATATAGTTTGTTAATTATCAAAACATAATGATAAAACCTTTGCATCAAGAGGGTTTGGACCTTACAATCTCCGTCTTTCTGATAATGACAAACTATCTTGAAATTTTTAAGCTTTAAATAACTTGCAAGGGTTAAGAAGTTTTATTATTTTTGCTGAACAAGTGAGAAGGGTCAGAACATTGTACTTGATTAAAGTCAATTCTCCCCGTTAACTTATGAGCTCATTAAAAACAGTAGCAAAAATAGTAAAAGGCATTCACATAATAGGTTTGAAAGTTAAAACTAGAATATATTGATCATGATCAGAGCAATGATATTATTATAATGGCATGATAGTGTCAGATGACAAGTGTAAAATACACTTATTTTTTGGGTTTATTTATTAGGATTTTTATTTATTTTTAATTTATTTTTAAATAATTATCTCTTCACTTAGTCATATTTGAATTTTCAGGATAAATCATTATATTTTGTGCAAAAATAAGAAATTCTAAGATAAATATTTGAAAGATTATTATCCTATTATTAGATACCAATTAGAGTTTTAATTGGACGCAGAAGGATAAAAAAAAGATTGGATTAAAGATTGGATAAAGATTCTCAAAAAGGTTAAATTTAGAGCAAAATTTGGATTCCCACAACATCTTAACCATTTCTTAATAATTGGGCCATATTTTGAGCTACATAGATTAGATTGATGCTCCATTTATTGAGTTGGAAAGCTAACAAAAAATTCTACAACTTCTCTGTTGAGCTTAAGGGCAAGTTCAACCATTTCGAGGGCCAAAAAAATCGTGTAAGTTAGATATGAAAAGTTGTCAGCTTTTTTATAAAAGGAGAAAAAAGAGTTTAGCAAATGTGCTATCTTTTGATTTAGAAAATACACAAAAAATACAAAGTTTTGGAGGCTCAAAGGAAGCAAGGGGACGAGCCCTAGGAAAGGAGGCGGAGCCGTCATGGAGCTCTCATTGAATTGGAGATCAAATCACCATTGAAGGCGATTTGATTTCTTCTCTACAGTTTTATAATGATGAATTCCCTTTTCTCTTCCTATCTCTTCTTCTCTTTTGTCATGAGCAGCCAAATTTGTGTGTTTCTAGGGTGAAGATGTAACTTGATTCAATCAACATATATTAAAATTGAATTTTTAATTGATTTCTTTTCTATTCAATTTGAGTGCTTATTATGATTCTTCATGCTTTTATGAATTAGACACCCTTCATAAATTGATCTTGTGAGATATATGTAGAATCGAAAAGTTTGCATATGAATTAGACCATAAATAATAAGTTTCATAGTCTATAATCATCCAAGAATGAAGGTTATAGGTTGTGTGGGAGAATTGTGGTAATTTCATGAGAATCTATATATCAAAGGTCATGCCTTTAAGAGTTAGGATTTAGATCAAGGAATTGACTAGACTTTGATAATTAAAGAGAATTAACTTGCCAAGAAATTAAGTTTTAATTAATTAAGAGATTCTTCCCATCAATTAAATGACTAGAAATTAATTAGAGTGAAGGTCCCAATGGTACATTATTGTCTATGATAGATTGTTAAATTAAGTGAAGTCAGATCTCTAGTGTTTTAATTTTGTGTGTTTACAGCCTTAGTGTGCTTTGCATTTATGTGTTTTGTTCTCTTTTCCCTCTTAATTTCATGTATTTTTGTATGTGTTTGTCTTTTATAATTTTGTGTCTTTAATTGCTTTAAATCACTCTTAATTGTTGGTTACCTAGATAGAATTAATATTAGAGAAGTGAGACTTGGTAAATTAATTCTTCGTGGGAACGATACTCTACTTATTACTTGTTTGATCTGTACACTTATTGTAACATCGCCTAAATTAATACATAATCACATGCGGGGCGATCATCAGAGCAAATGAAGAATGAATTATACAGCATATTGTGACTACTCCCCCTTAACATGTGCACAAAGTTTTTATGAACTTAAAATGTTAAAGCATATGGTATAGAGTAGAATCAAAGCAATTAGATGTATTAGAACAACATCAAAGTATAAATCAAACAAGCATAGTGATGTAATATCTAAAAAAAATGCATGTAAACTTGTCATTTATCATAGGAACACCAAAACATCATAAAATTTTCATTTCAATCATTCTTCCCTTGTTGTCATCAGCAAAAACAAAAGAAAAACAAAATATAGGGCAGAGTAATGATAGCCATCATAGAGTCACTACTGAGTTGGTGCTTGAGTGGATGTATAGGCTTTGGGTGATGAAGATAGTGAGGGGCTAGGAATAGATAAAGAATGCGGGAAAGGAATCTCTTTCTCTTTAGACTCTTAAGTACATGGTGGTTTGAGATTAAGAATGTTAGTGAACAAATTTGATTGGATATTAACGATGTGTGATTTTGGTGTGTGTAATAAAGCAAATAAAAATAAGAGATTATACTTTAGTATTCAAAAATTAGAAAGAAAAGCATACAGGATGTGCAGTAAAGCAGAATGGAATGAAAGCAATAAACAAAAACATAATAAAAAATAATGATCAAATAAATGAAAGCAAGTGAAGAAAGCATGTAAAGAACAACTGTAATTAAACTTGAAGAAAAGTAAAATTGACTGAAAATATAATGAAAGCAAGTAAAGGATAGCAAGTAATGTAAATGAAAGCAATTAAAAAGAAATCAAATGGTCACAAGGATCACTCGATCAAAAGATGAAGAGAATTGTTTGAAAGCAAAGCTTAATCAAAATAAGTTTGCATTGAATGTGTAAAATTACATAAATAAAGTAGGGTGAAAGACATACTTGACTAATCATTGTATATCTGTAGGCGTCAGAGTGACTTATAGGGTGTGAGAGATGTGTCCAGGTGTTTCCAACCATCATAATTCCTTCACCTCCTTAGGTATTTATAGACAAAAAAAATAATTGTCATTCTGACAGGATCTTGACAGGTGTGTTAGTCTAGACTAACTTCCTAATCTTGATAATGACACTTGTCTTATTTGATTTTTACGTGCCTAACTACTAATAACTTACCAAATTAAAATCTAAACTTATCATTTGAATTTGAAGTTTGAAGTTTGAATTCAAATCTATAACTGCCTCGATCTGCTGATAAGTTTGAAACCTCCGTTGTTGCTTTCTTGAATTTGGTTAAGTGTTCAACCTTCTGATCTTTCAAGTCCTTTCTTTATCTTGATCTTGCCTTTTGACTTTAGTCGAAACTTTATTAACTCCTTCAATTGCTTGATTGAAATCTTCTTGAAACTTCAATTTGTAATATGAATAATGACTTATTATAGAATCGAATGATAAAGCCTTCGATCTTTCTATAGAATCAAAAAGATTTATTTTGATACCAACAATTACATAACATGTTATCCTTTTAAACTTTTCTGCAATTCGTCTAATATTTCAACAAGCAGTTTCATTAATGTAACTGCTTATCTTAAAACACCTACTAGTCTTTGAAAAACTCTATATCTTCTACTTTATTATTCATTCTACTCTATTGATTAATAACTATTATAGAACTTGTTGCTTTGATCAATAGCTTCTTTTGCTCTTTTGTTTGTTGGATATGCAATTTGTTTGTGCAACATGTGCTTTGCTTAGATCTCTGCTTACTCACATTTAGAGCTTGTTTGAAAAAGATTAATTCTTTCTCATTCAGCTGTTTTTGGAGGATTAAGCTGTTTTGTGAAATAATTATTATGTTTGGGTGAAAAGATTATTTTTAAAAAAAGCTTTTACACAAAATTCAATGCAAAATAAAAGCTTTTTAAAGTTAATAATCATAATGCTGAAGATTGAAACTTATGATTTTAACTTATAGGTTATTCCTTACACTTTAATATGTAAATACTATTTTTTCCTTAATCAAATAATTTTTTTAATCATTCTATACCTATTTTAGTAATTTAATGCATAAAAGTGATTCTTTTTTATATCATCCAAACGAATCATATTAACTTAAAATCGCTTTACAACTAATGCATCCAAACATAAAAATGAATCAATTATAACAATAATCGGTTATTAGCATAATTTATTTTTTTCAACTTTCCCAAACACACTCTTAGTGTTCATATTCCAATTAACTTCTCCCGTTCATGCATTTATGTTGGTGTTATACTTTTGTTGTAACGATTTACTATGGTCAAAGGTTTTTATGTCTCACTTTTGAATGCAAATGGAGGCACTGTGGTTCCTTGGTAGTTGATAAGTTTTAGCCAATTGTTAGGAAATGGTATCAATCTATTGTGAACTATCTTTGTGTTGATTGTTAATTTGTGTTTGTTAGATTGTTAGAAAGCATATGTAAGAAAATTAATGGGTAATTGTCCTGAATTCTTTGTTTTTTTGGTAGTCAATTTTTTGGTATGGACTCTTACATTTTATGGCCTAAATATGTCAGCTCTTCTTTATAAATTGAGATGTTATTCTTTCTTCATTCATGGACTCGAAACCCATTTACTGTTTCTTCTTCTTCATTCCCATGGTATAAGTATATTAAACATTTCTATTTACCCGGTCAATTGTAGAGTGCACCATTCATTTATATTATTCAATAACTCCTTTTGCTCTTGGCCATTCTTGGCTAATAACTTACATCTTAATTGTTTGCTTTTGGTCTGAAGGATTTATAGCAGGACAGTTGTTTCCCTTCATATACGTTGCCTGAATGTTAGTCACCATTGCTACCATTGAATATCTAAAAAAGGCAAGCTTCTGCCACTTGATATATATTAAAGATATAAGAAGCTAATGTAAAAGAAAAATGCTATCACTACATTCTTTTTGACACTTTTCTAAAAACTTATTTTATTATTGGTCTAAAAATAAATACTATTAATATTTATTTTCTAATAATCATTTTTAAGTGTATGAAATAGATTAATAATAAAATAAATATTAAAAAATATCTAAAAAAATGTGTTATTAACATTACTAAACCTAAAAACATTCTAACCGAAGCAATTTAACTTCATGATACTAATAATAATTGCTTTGTCTTTAGCCATGAAAGGCAGTACTACAGGCTCGAAGACGTTCTTTCTATAACTGGCTTACGTATAGTTGGTATAGCAAAAATAGGGAAAGGTCTTGAGCATTATTATGCTGTTGTTCAATTGGGTAAAGACATATTTGACCTTGAAGATTCAGACATAGATCAGTCTTGCTTAAGAAGCTGAAGGACAAATTTCTGCTTGTAACTGTAAATGAAGATGATAAAGCGAAGCATGGCATTGCATACATTTTATATATATTTGATTGGAAGCTTGATATGACCAACTAGCAGTGGTGACAAGGTAGCACTACATTTCCCGAAGCTTTTTCGCCCATAGAATTTGATGTGAATATTGATAAGTGCACTAAATTGATAAAAATAATAAAAAATAAATAGAGTATCGTCCTATGAGAATTAATTTATTAATTACTAAATTCATTGAAAATAATACTATTTAAGTTAACAAAAAAAAGTTGGTAAAATAATAATAATAAAAGAATAAATAAAAATAACAAAAATTAAATTTAATTAATTAGGTTGAGTTAAAAAATAATGATATGAAAAGGTTAGGGGTCAGACTTTACTTGAACTTTTTAAATGCATATTCAAATATTAGTTTAATTATGTTCTATTCAATGATTTATGGTTAATTCTCAAAATTAATTAATATCTAATCTCTTGGTATATTAATCCTCTTTCACTGATTAGAATTAACTAATCCCTTAGTCTAACCCCAATTAGAAATGCATTATCAAGAACGAGGGAATTAAAAGAAAGATCACATAATCCACAACGTCTATTCCTAGCGATTACAGAAGTTATGGTATTTATCACAAGTTCTAGATTCATGCAAATTTTTCCAAATCATACATAAACTCAAAAGATCATTCCCAAATTAGCCAGATTTAGAAAAGCATTAAGAATAGAGATAAACACATAAATCATGAAATAGAAACATAAATTAAACCAATAAAAGAAAGTTACATCATCCAAGAACAAGATCCATCATCCCCCTAACAATGAGAAATTAGTTACATATGGAAAAAGAAGAACACAAAGGGAAGAATATGACAAACTCCATTGTAGAAATGTGGAAGAGTTGAAAAAAATCCCTAATCTTCAATCCTAATTGCACCCACACCACATTAGGGTTTGTGCCTCTTGACGGCTACTGCATTCTATCCAAGTGTATAAGAATGTGTAAAAAGTGTCAAAAAGTCCCCAGAGTTTGGCAAGACTTTCTTTTTTATAAGAAATTCACGTTGCTGTTATGCGTTCAGTGCTCAGGCACTCATCTTTCAACGCTCAGGCGCTGGCCCACTAAAGCAGGAATCCTCCAGCGCACGTTGCGCGCTCAAGCGGTGAGGGCCCAGCATTCAAGCGCTGAGCTTCTGAATTATTTTTCTTATTCTTTTCTACTCCTCAAATGCCCAGTCTTTTTCCATATGCAATTACCTACAAAAAATACATAAAAACACGTAATAAGAATACAATTAAAATAATAAAAACATAATAAAAATTGAGAACAAAATTAAATCAAAAAGATTAAAAGATGATGAAAACCCAAGATTTTTAACTGTAAAAATATGAATTTTTGTAGGTTCATCACTCCCCCAAACTTAAGCTTTTGCTTGTCCTCAAGTAAAAGAAAAACAAAACAAAACAAAATAAACTAAAACTCAAAACAGACTCAAACATGGTAATACCGGTATTATCATTCATATCCTCAGAAACTGCTTTACAATCTAATTTCAAAGTGTCACACATGAACAATCCAATTATCACATCGTCTCTCACATACAACTCTTATACACAAATGACTTCCCAAAAATATGAACGAAAGACTCAATCTCCTCATAGAGTACAAGCCCAAATGAGTTTATAAAACTGCAAATGCACATCAAACCCATATCTATAGGGTTATTTTTCATCTCTCTCTCCACTAATGTAAACAACACACAACCAAGGATCAAAAGAGACTTTATAAGCTTGTAATGTAAAGCCAAGGGTATGGGTCAAGAAAGAAGTGGTAGGAAAATGAAAACAAAAGTTGAGATACAAAATCATGTAAATTTCACAATTCAAGCCTCAAAATACTGAACAAGTGCAAAAAGGAGCAAAAGAATCAACACAACATTCACTTTTTTTTTCTTTCTTTCTTTTCTTTTTCAGCAACCTCCACCCCCAAACTTATTTCTTTGCAATACTTTGGGTGGACTTTCTTGTTTTTTTTTCTTTTCTTTTTCTTCTTTTTTCTTTGAAATTTTTCAGCTCCACAAAACTTCATGCACAAAAATAATGAAGACTTGAATAATAAAATAATACAAAATATGCACTCAACAGAGGTTATGTAAGAGAGAAATTTTTTTTTCATGTGGGTATGAGAAAGGAAAATGTGGGTAAAGAAAAGAAACAGAGGTTAAACAATAGCAAGGCTGCAAAAGGGACCTAAGAATAAACTGTGTTTACAGGTTGGCTTGAAAGGCTCAAACGGTCCAAAGAAGGCCCTTATCATTTCCTTAATCATGCACTGCCTAAGATTTCGCCTCAAGATATAATCAAACAACTTCTAGATGCAAATCATTTACACACATACAATCTCATAAACTTTCTCTAAACTTGACATGCATGTATAATCCAAGGTCTATCAATCATAAAGATGGGAAGAACATCCATACACAATTGAAACAATAGAGTTAAATGCAACTCATAAATTCTCATATGATATCCTAAAAAATCAAATCAATCAACAATTTAAACAATCATTGGATATTCAATTCAACACATCAGCATGCACAAAATGACTCAAAACACAAAAGGGACGATGATGACAAAATAAAAACAAAAAGAACAAATAACAAAATGAATTAAATTCAAGAAAGGTAAAGAAAAACTCTTTTTGGTGGCCGACAACTATATACATCCCCCTATAAAGGCTCCGAACTCAGGGATGCACCTAAGCCGATTCAACACTAGCTAATTCCAAAACAGAAAAGTGTTAGTCAATAAAATAAGAAAACAACAAAATAAAAACAAACAAACAAACAAAAAGATAATAATAAAAAAAGAAAATTTGGGTTGCCTCCCAAAAAGTACTTGTTTAACGTCATTAGCTCAGCGTTGCCTTTTCAACTAGTCAAGGTGGCTTGAAGCAAGAGAAGTAGGATGACATTTTTCTCTTATCAGCTCTTTGCCTCCATACTCTATTACTACCTCTGGAATCAATCTGCAATATATCAGTGGAAGCTGGAGGATCTTTTTCAATTGCAGCACTTTTAGAAAGAGGAGGTCCTTTCTCCTTTTCGTCAACCATCTTGGGAGTAGGAAAATCAGCATTGATTAATGACGAAGAGCTCTTACTAGCCAAAGCCTGTAGAGGCTTGCCTTGAATGCATTTAACAGGGGCATAGAGATCTGATGTTGATGCAGATTTATCAAAAACATTAATAGTCACCTGATCTCTATCCACCCTCAAAATAAGCTCTCCTCTAGGTACATCAATCAACGCTCCTGAAGTAGCCAAGAATGGTCTTCCAAGAATCAGAGGAATATCAGCATCCTCATCCATATCCAAAATCACAAAATCAGCTGGAAAAATAAACTTGTCAACCTTCACTAGCAAATCTTTCACTATACCATATGGATGTTTAATTGACCGATCAGTTAGTTGAAGAGACATTGTAGTTGGCTTCACTTTATCAATCCCAAGCTTGCGGAGAATTGACAATGACATTAAATTGATGCTAACTCCTAAATCACATAGAGCTTTCTCAATAGTCAGTTTGCCAATGGTGCAAGAAATAGTGAAACTACCTAGATCTTTCAATTTAGGTGGCAGTTTCCTCTGAATTATAGCACTGCACTCCTCAGAAAGTGTCACAGTCTCATCTTCTTTCAACTTCCTTTTCTTCAAGAGCAAATCTTTCATGAACCTTGCATAAGAGGGCATCTGCTCAAGTGCCTCAGCAAAAGGAATGTTAATCTGCAGCTTTTTGAAAACTTCTAAGAACTTGGAAAACTGCTTTTCTTGAATCTCCTTCCTGAATCTTTGAGGATAAGGAAGTTTAGCATAAAGTGAAGGATCAACTATTTTCTTTTCACATTCCTTCTTCTTCCTCTGCTACTTTGGTTGCTCTTCTTTAGCTTCTTCATTACAGCACTTTTGAGGTTGAACATCTACAACAGGAACATCAATTTCCTTAACTGGTCCATCCAAAGTCTTACCGCTTCTCAGTGTAATTGCATGACATTGCTCTTTTGGATTGACAACAGTATCACTTGGGAAGGCGCCTGGAGGTCTCTCTTGAAGCTGTTTTGCTATCTGCCCCACTTGATTCTCTAAATTTTTAATCGCAACTCCTTGATTCTGAAAATTTACCCTTGTTTCCTCCATAAAAGCAGAAGTTTGTTGCACAAAAGCAAAAGTCTGTACAAAGAGTTTCTCAAGTGCAATCTCAAGAGCAGACTTCTTCTCTGGTTGAGGATTCAATGGCACTGTTTGATTGCTCCAAGAAAAATTAGGATGATTCCTCCACTCAGGATTATATGTATTTGAAAATGAAGTACCTTGAGGTCTGGAAGGATTACCCATATAATTGACCTGTTCTTGAGAACTGAAACCAGAATTACTTGCCTCACATCCACCATTTGCATGGTTACCTCCACAGAAGTCACAAATTAACCTTTGATGGTTCATAGAATTTACCTGCATTCTCTCAACTTGCTTAGTCAGATTAACCAACTGCTGAGAAATACTTTTATTTTGGGCAAGTAAGGCATCGAGAGTACCAAGTTCCATCACTCTTTGTCTGACAACTGCTATCCCACTAGGCAACTGATATTCATTGGTGGCCATAGTTTCAAACAATTCTTGAGCTTCTTCAGGAGTCTTAGTATTCAAAGATCCGCCTGCAGATGCATCTACCATAGCCCTGGTAGGATGATTCAAACTATTGTTAGTCATGGCAACTATTACCCAAGAGGGGGGATGAATTGGGTAATGAAAACTTTTTCACAAATGCTCTTAAAATAAATATAAATATTTAAGCTATTTAAATAAACGCACAGAAGGAACGTGATGAAGAAAAGAAACTTTAAGAACATCGGAAAGTAAATGTGCAATAAAATAAATTGCATAAAATAAAGAGATAAAGAGAAGAAAAGTAGGCACGATATTTATCCTGGTTCAACCACCAACCACTTGTGGTCTACGTCCAGTCCCCGAAACACAGTTCGAGATTTTTCACTATATGTACAAGCTTCAATAGGTGCTTGCAACCGTTACATGAAAGAGCACTTTTCACACACAGGGAAACTCTACCCTTGTGCTAAAGTCTCAGCCTGCAGGGATACCTCACCCTTATACAAACCTTAGAAGGATACCTCACCCTTATACAAACCTTAGAGGGATACCTCACCCCCTTTACAAACCTTGAAGGATACCTCACCCTCAATACAGAAGAACAGAAAATATAGATGAAGAGAAACTCTCACTCAGAGTAAATAATACAATTTGAAGTGCTAAGAGGCTCTTAAAGGATATCTCAAAGTTTCAGCAAAAAGAGCATAGAAAATAGGCGTAAAATATAAATCACATTTTTCAGAGCAAGCGCAAATTAAACAAATAGCTGGGGTATTTCAGATAAGACCCACGGTCTCTATTTATAGAGCCAGATAGAAAATAGCCATTGGGTGTAATTAAATCCGTGATTATTACGAGAATATGTCCGTTAGTGTCGCAACCGGGATCGCGACGGGACGACCGAAAAATATAATATCAATAGAGTCGCCACCAATGTTTGTTTAAATTGGGAAAACATTAGAAAAACCCTTAAAATAGGAAAACTGGTCTTTTAGAAAATGAGTTTGAGTTCGGGAGTCGATTACAGGTAGGGAAGGTATCAGCACCCTACGCTGCCCGTTCCATGAACGGTACCTTAAGTTAGTTGTGCAAATTTTAATAATCTCAAATATATTTATTTTAACCCTCTAAACAAAAGACTTTGTAATTATTTATTATTTTTTTTTATTTTTTATTTTTGAAAAGAAATAAGAGAAACAACCAAATTATGAAAATTTATTTTTTTTTTGGCTTGACAGAAATGGGTTTCTGCTCCTACGTATCTCCTGTTGCAATGGAGAACTCAAAGTCACGTAGTTCTTTATAAAATAAGTATGGGTTGGTTGATTTTATTTAAAAAAAAGATTTTTTTTGAAAGCGAATCCATTTTTGCACAGGATTCAAGTTAGCACTAGGCTACTCAATAAACCCTTATGATCCAAAAGATAATGAAGATAGCATCCGCTATTCAATCATCATCATTGGTCATTGCATGGATTAAAAGATTTTTTTTGCTATTTTTATATTCTTTTACCCTTTTTTTTTTGCCAAAAAAGTATCATTATTGCCTTAATACGAAATGGGCAGCAGCCCACGAGATTCAAACCCAAATCCCAAAAGACAGTCAACAATTCAAATTTAAAAAGAGTTTGAAACCTTGAGCACCAATAACAGAGCACATACAGAGGACGTTTGGGGAAGGATTTGGAAATTGGTTCGACGGTCGGTTTAGGGAGATTGAGTGATTCTGTTTTCCAGTTCGACAGTCGGTGGGGATAAGGACGGGATGGATTCGACGGTCGGTTGGAAAAGGGGTGATTCTGTTTTGGAGTTTGACAGTCGGTTGGGACGGGGTGATGGATTCGACGGTCGGTTGCAAAGGGATTCAGGAGTCCGACGGTCGGATGGGACGGAGTTTGGTCGATGGTGTGAAGGTTTGGATGGGTTGTCGGTGAGGGGGTAGTAGTGGTGTGGTTCGACGGTCGGTCGAAGGCGTGATGGAGACGAGGCAAGGTTGTTAATTGGTCGTTTGGGGATGATGGGATCACGGTTTGGAAAGTGGGGTCCAACGGTGATCGAATGTGATGGAGATTGGTTGATGGTGTGAAGATTTGGATGGGTTGTCGGTAAAGGGAGTGAAGCTCACGGTTCGACGGTCGGTTCTGTTGTGGTTCGGTAGTGTTTGGAGAGGTTATGGAAACCGCTTGGGTGATGGGGATTATGGAGGCTTTGAAGATAGTGAGTATTTTGGAGGTGAAAGGAAGTGGTCGGATTGGGGTTCGACGGTCGGGTATAAGTTGCGTTTTTGAGGTGATTTTGCGTAATGGATGGTTGAAGGATGGTGGTGTGGGTTCACGCACAATAGTGAGAGGGGATGGTGAGGTTGGTATATGGGGATTCGACGGTCGGTGGGGGTATGATGGTTGTTGGTTCGACGGTCGGTGCGCAGAGGATTCGGGGTCCGACGGTCGGTTGGTTGAAGGGAAAGATTTGGCTTCTTGGGTTTGGACGGTCGGTGAGGGTGTCGGTGAGGATGGTAACTTGGTGTTGGTCGGTGAAGGTCACACTGGTGTGGTTCGACGGTGAGGGTGTCGGTGAAGTTGGTCGGTGAAAGTCACAGTGGTGTGGTTCGACGGTCGGTTTAGGGAGGTTGGATGGTTCGACGGTCGGATATGATGGAGTTTGGTTGATGGTGTGAAGGTTTGGATGGGTTGTCGGTGAGGGGATAGTAGGCGGGTGTGGTTCGACGGTCGAGTGAGGTGAAGGTCGGTGATGTAGTTCGACGGTCGGTAGAGGGAATTATGGTGTGGTTCGTGGGGTTCGACGGTCGGTTAAAGGTATGATGGATCCTGCTTGGGTTCGACGGTCGGAAAGGGGAAGGATGTGGATATGATGGTGTTTGTGAAGTTGGTTGAAGGCCAGTGCAGGAGTTCGACGGTCGAATGGGAGGTGAGGATATGATGGTGTTTGGTTGATGGAAAGGTTAAGGAAGGTGTTGTTTACGTGTGCATGGGTTGATGGAAAGTAGATGTTTTCGGTCTGGAAAAGGTTGAATGTGGGTAGTTGAAGATGAAAGTAATAAAAGGGAGATGGGTTCACGGTTGGAGAGTGGATATTGGGTTTCAGTTAGGGAGGCTTGAGTGGATATATAGTATTCATTTCAGGTTGAGTGCAGAGGGATTCAGGGATTGTGTGCAAGTGAGAATAGTTAGCAAAATTGAGCTACATGACATAAATGCAGAAGGTTACCTGTGGAGTTCAAGGTGGAATAGTTGAAGTGAATTCTATTCCTCTGCAAGGCTTCTGTCTCCTTCTTGTTCCCTTCTCTCTGTCTCCCCTGTGATGGCTGTGCTCTTGGAAGTTTATGGTGATGAAGGATTGATAAAGACGATGGTCACAGTGGAGAATGGGTGAAGGTGCTATTTTTGGTGATGAGGGTGGTGAAAATGGAAGGTGTTTTTTCTGGTTCTTGAAGGTGAGAAAATATGTGAAAAAAAGATCCCCCCTTTTCTGATGCTCTTCTCTTTTAAATACCTCTACCCTTTCATCATTTCTCCCCTGACATTTCCTTCTTTTTTTTCTTTGCGTGAGCCTTCCTACGTTGAGCCCCCCATCTCCTCCTTTATCGAACCTTTTTCTTTTCTTTCCATCCTTTTAGCCCCCTTTTTCTCGTCTTTGCGCCTCAATGCATTTAATGCCTTCTCCTTTACGTGTGCAGGCATAAGGTATTAAATGCAATGCCCCCTTTTTCAAATTTTCTTTTAAAACGAGATCAGTGTTCCCTTTTTAGTAGGCTTACAATTGGGCCAAAAAAAAAAAAAGAAGAGTAAAAGAACTTGTTAGCCCGGTCCAAATTGAGTATTCACAGTATTAAGTATCAAAAAAATTTATGGACAAAATTGGGTATCAACAGCTGCCCCTCTTTGCTTTACATTTAACATAAATGGGAAGTAAAGGAATTGATTTAATTTTGTCCATGAAAATTTTCACTTCTTTTCTCTTTTCTTTCTTTTTTTTTTTTTTAAATTTGGAAAGCATATTGACGCAAAAAGAATGGACATTAAATGAGGTAGAAAGTTTGCGGAGTCAGGTATCCACTGAAGCTTGACAGAAAAGAAAAAGGTGACGGGCACAAGGCCCCTGCTTGCTTTGGAAGCAATGGGTACGAGGACCCAAAAAAGAAAGACAACGGGTGTGGGGACCCGAAAATTAAAAGACAATGGGTGCGAGGACCCGGAAACTAAAAGACAATGGGTGCGGGGACCCGGAAACTAAAAGCAAATGGGTGCGGGGACCCGGAAACTAAAAGACAATGGGTACGGGGACCCAGAAACTAAAAGACAATGGGTGCGGGGACCCGGAAACTAAAAGACAATGGGTGCGGGGACCCGGAAACTAAAAGACAATGGGTGCGGGGACCCGGAAACTAAAAGACAATGGGTGCGGGGACCCAGAAACTAAAAGACAATGGGTGCGGGGACCCGGAAACTAAAAGACAATGGGTACGGGGACCCAGAAACTAAAAGACAATGGGTGCGCGGACCTAAACTAAAAGACAATGGGTGCGGGGACCCTTAAACTAAAAGACAATGGAGTACGGGGACCCGTAAACTAAAAGACAATGGGTGCGGGGACCCAAAAACTAAAAGACAATGGGTGCGGGGACCCGAAAACTAAAAGACAATGGGTGCGGGGACCCGGAAACTAAAAGACAATGGGTGCGGGGACCCGGAAACTAAAAGACAATGGGTGCGGGGACCCGGAAACTAAAAGACAATGGGTGCGGGGACCCGTAAACTAAAAGACAATGGGTGCGGGGACCGAAACTAAAAGACAATGGGTGCGGGGACCGAAATTAAAAGACAATGGGTGCGGGGACCAAAAACTAAAAGACAATGGGTGCGGGGACCCTAAACTAAAAGACAATGGGTGCGGGGCCGGAAACTAAAAGACAATGGGTACGGGGACCGAAACTAAAAGACAATGGGTGCGGGGACCCGAAACTAAAAGACAATGGGTGCGGGGACCCGTAAACTAAAAGACAATGGGTGCGGGGACCGAAACTAAAAGACAATGGGTGCGGGGACCCGTAAACTAAAAACAATGGGTGCGGGGACCCGTAAATTAAAAGACAATGGGTGCAGGACCCAAAAACTAAAAGACAATGGGTGCGGGGACCCGAAACTAAAAGACAATCGGTGCGGGGACCGGAAACTAAAAGACAATGGGTGCGGGGACCAAACTAAAAGACAATGGGTGCGGGGACCAGAAGTAAACTAAAAAACAATGGGTGCGGGGACCCGGAAATTAAAAGACAATGGGTGCGGGGACCCAAAAACTAAAAGACAATGGGTGCGGGGACCCAGAAAACTAAAAGACAATGATTTTGTAAATGCATGCGATGCCAGAGATGGTGCATGATGCAATGGATGATGATGCAATGGATGTGATGCTTGAGTACAATGCATGTGATGCCTGAGGACAATGCATGTGATGCTAGAAATGATGCATGATGCAATGAATGCCCTACTGTAGGGATTCTCATGAGCAAACTAAGTTAGCAGATCTTGTTTTTTTGCTTTTTTGGTTTTTTTTTTTGTTTTTTTTTTTCATCAGAGCTTTGGTTCCGCAACCCTTAAGGACTTTTTCCCACAGCAGGATCGCAATTGAACAAAGAAAATTCATTGATTGGCCTTATGATTTGACCGATGATTCTTACTTTTCTCATCAACCCTTGTCGATTTCATTGCGTTTCCATGACTTTTCGAGATTGTTAAAGCAAATCCAAATGCTTTTGCCATATTGTCACATGTTTCACATCTCAATATAAAACTATCATAAAAAATGCATATTAAATCAACAATGGGTTGCAACAAAAAGGGATTATCATTATAGACAGGAAAAGTACAAGAAAGACAGTACAAATGAGACTCGAATTGAAAAGGTTTACAAAAGAAATGTTGGAGTGGAATCTTCCAACCCTTCCAGTGATGCTCTCTTGGATGATCAGTGCTAATTTCCCATGTACGCGACCTTGAACATCCCCTTGTCTCTGCTTACGAGAATATGATTTGATCCACTTTTACATATTGGGAGTATCTCCCGACAAGACTTCATATATTCAAACCGCCTTGCTCGCCGGATACTCTCAAACCGCCCCGGTTTGTGACTTGAGTATGTTCACTTCTTTGAATGTGTCAAGTACCATTTTTAACCTTAACTTTTGCCTAGGTCGCTTCTTCCGAGTTTTCAACCTAGTGGGTCGCTCTAACTTTTGCCCGTGTCGCCTTTTCGTGTTTTCACCTAGCGAGCCATTTTTTCTTTTTCTTTTTTTTTTTTTAAGCATAGTACATTTTGATCGCATCCGAATTTACTTCGAAGTGGTAGATCTTCGCCATCCATGTTTGTGAGAATCAAAGCTCCTCCTGAGAAGGCCTTTTTTACGACATAAGGTCCATCATAGTTTGGAGTCCATTTTCCTCGAAAGTCCTTTTGAATGGGAAGGATCTTTTTGAGTACTAAGTCTCCTTTTTGAAACTGTCAAGGACGCACCTTTTTCGCATAGGCCTTCATCACTCTCTTCTGGTAAAGCTGACCATGACATAGTGCGGTTAATCTCTTTCCTTCAATGAGGTTCAACTGATCAAGTCGAGTCTGGACCCATTCGGCTTCTTCTAGTCCCCGCCTCCATCGGCACCCTTAATGATGGGATTTTAACTTCAATAGGAGTACCGCTTCCATTCCATAAACCAAAGAGAAAAGAGTTGCCCCAGTTGAAGTACGAATGAATGTACGATAACCATGCAGTGCAAATGGTAGCATTTCGTGCGCCTTTGTATGTTACAACCATCTTCTGGACGATCTTCTTGATATTTTTGTTTCTTTGCCTCAATTGCCCCATTCATCTTAGGGCGGTAAGGTGAGGAATTGTGGTGCTCAATTTTAAAATTCTCACACATCTCTTTCATCATCTTATTATTCAGATTGGTGGCATTATCTGTAATAATCTTGTCGGCAAGCCATAACGACAAATCAACTCCTTTTTGACAAACCTGACCACTACATTCCTAGTGACATTGGTATAAGAAGCGACTTCGACCCATTTAGTGAAGTAATCAATTGCAACGAGAATGAAGCGATGTCCATTTGAGGCCTTTGGTTCAATGGGTCCTATGACATCCATTCCCCACATCGAGAACGGCCAGGGTGCCGTTAAAACATTCAAAGGTGCTGGTGGCATGTGAATCCTATCAGCATATGTCTGGCATTTATGACATTTTTTCACATAGTTGAAGCAATCAGTCTCCATTGTCAACCAATAGTACCCCGCCCTTAGTATTTTCCTTGCCATTGTATGCCCATTTGCATGAGTTCCAAAAGAACCTTCATGAACATCTTTGATGATCTTCTCTGCCTCCGTCGCATCAACGCATCTTAGCAGCACCATATCATGGTTCCTTTTGTAAAGCACTTCCTCATTTAGAAAGAAGCCCATTGCGAGTCTTCTGAGGGTCCTTTTGTCATTTTCTGAAGCATGTGGAGGGTACTCTTTGCTCTTGATGAAGCATTTGATGTCATAATACCACGGTTTCCCATCTGGTTCCACTTCTATCATCTGACAATATGCTGGTTGGTCTCGACTTTCCATTTTTATAAGCGGCAAGTCCCTATCCTGACTTACTTTGAACATTGACGACAATGTGGCTAGGGCATCAGCCAACTGATTATCTTCTCGAGGGATATGCCGGAATGTAACTTCGTCAAATTGTTCAATCAACTCCTTGATGTGGGCATGATAGGGGATTAATTTGGCATCTCGAGTTTCCCATTCTCCCTTTAGCTGATGGATGACCAAGGCGAGTCCCCATATTCCTCAAGAACTTTTGCCTTTGAGTCTCTCGCTTGCTTGGATTCCCATGGCACACGCTTCATACTCGGCCTATATTGTTTGTACAAATCGAAGCACAACCGAGCAAAGCGGTGATTGGGATGAAATTATTTTCAGGGGAAATCAGTATGGCCCCAACTCCATGCCCCAAGTGAATTGGAAGCTCCATCGAACAACAAAGTCCATTTTTCTTTTTCCGAGGGTTTTTCTTCTCTAAACAAAGCCATTACATCTTCATCAGGGAACTCACACTGCATAGACCCATAATCTTCCACTGGTTGACTAGCCAAGAAATCTGCCAGAGCACTGCCTTTGACTACTTTTTGCGTGACATAGACAATGTCATATTCGATAGCAAAACTTGCCGCGTTGCAATCCTCCCGGTGTGAGGCAGGTTTTTCAAAGATGTACTTGATCGGGTCCATTTTGGACACTAACCAAGTGGTGCAACACAACATGTACCGCTTGCTTAACCGGTGGGCTACCCATGCCAAGGCGCAACATGTTCGTTCCAACAATGAGTATTTTGCCTCATAGTTGGTAAACTTTTTACTCAAGTAATAGATGGCCTTCTTTTCTCGCGGTTCATCGTGTTGTCCCGATACAACCCATGGATTCATCCAACACAGTCAAGTACATGATGAGTGGCCTTCCTGGCACTGGAGGTACCAAAACTGGGGGTTCTTGCAAATACTGCTTAATCTTCTCAAATGCCACCTAACAATCCTCATTCCACTCTACTGTCTAGTTTTTACGCAACAACTTGAAGATCGGCTCACATGTTGCAGTCAACTGGGTTATAAACCTAGCAATATAGTTCAGCCTTCCCAAAAACCCACGAATTTCTTTTTCAGTACGAGGAGCTGGCATCTCTATGATTGCTTGAACTTTGTCTGGATCAACTTCTATCCCTTTCTCGCTAACCACAAACCCCAAGAGCTTGCCTGATTTTACCCCGAAAGTGCACTTAGTAGGATTCAGTCTGAGCCTGAACTTTCTCAATCATCCAAAGAGCTTTTGCAGATCAGTTATGTGATCTTCTTCTGTTTTTGACTTTGTAATCATGTCATCCACGTAAACTTCTATTTCTTTGTGCATCATGTCGTGGAACAATGCCACCATCACCCTTTGATAAGTTGCTCCGGCGTTCTTTAATCCAAATGGCATCACCTTATAGCAAAAGGTTCCCCACAGAGTGATGAATGTGGTCTTCTCCATATCTTCAGGCGCCATCTTGATTTGGTTATATCTCGAGAAACCATCCATGAAGGAGAAAAATGCATGTTGAGCAGTGTTGTCCACCAAAACGTCAATGTGAGGTAGAGGAAGTTGTCTTTAGGGTCGGCCCTATTCAAATCTCTATAGTCAACGCACATTCGCACCTTCCCATCTTTCTTTGGGTCGTGACGATGTTAGCAACCCATTGAGGGTATTTTGCAACCGCGAGGAAACCCACATCAAACTGTTTTTTAACCTCTTCTCTAATTTTTAGTGACATCTCTCGCTTCATTCGTCTCAACTTTTGCTTGACCGGAGGACATTCGGTTTTAAAGGCAATTTGTGCTCAACTATGCTAGTATCTAGGCCGGCATATCTTGGTACGACCACCAGCGAAAATATCACAATAATCGGATAAGAGCTTAACCAACTTGCTTCGCTCATTTTCTTTCATGGTAGTGCCAATTTTAACTTCTTTTTATCATCCTCTGTCCCCAAATTAATCGGGCCGGTTGGCTCTTCGTGGGGTTGAATTTCCTTGGCCTCTTGTTCTATTAATCTCATTAGCTCGGAGAGGGTTCCCAATTGGCATCATTATCCTCATCAACATGATTAACGGGATGGTCAAAATCGTATAATGGGGTCATAGCACTTGTCATTTTCAAGAGAATCACTTTCAGATCTGCATTTATTGGTGTTAACACAAGTAAAAAAGGGTAATGAATAAAGGTTAATGAAATGGTCGAGCAAAAAGTTAAAAAGAAGAAAAAGGAAATAGCAAGATAATCTGAAAATGCATTTATTGATAGTAAATATTGAAATGGAAACATGTGAGCCTGCTTTCACAACACATTATCCTAAAGCCTTGGGCAGAGCTAAAGGATTAGCATTACAAAATTACTTTGAATCAATTTCACAGGTCATGGGAAAATCAACGCTCTCCCAATTGTTGAGTTCTGTATCTGGGGAGCAAGGGTACACCAAGTTGACACCATGATTGATGGATTGATCGTCTTCGATAGCGGTCACTTGGTTCAGAAACATTAATCCCGCACTTCGGAAGTTTCATCGGATGTCATAGATGGGGATCCTCTCAGCTTTAGGCTCCCGATTTTCCAACCTAGCCAACCTTCTCTCCCTTTTCTCTTCTAGGACCCTTCTTCTGTCTGCTTTGGTGGGTTTATACCCTAACCCAAATCTGTCTTTGTTTTCGCAGGGTGCCCAGAACTTCACGATGCCTTGTCCATTCATTCCTAGTCCTCTTCCATATTGATATCCATTTCCAAGCATTACCTTGGCCATCATCATGGATGTATTAGATGGCTGAGGCTTCAGACCTTGAGCTCCTTCTTCCACATAGGTGGCATTAACAATCTCTAGCGCTTGGAACGCGGTTTCAAGAGCTTCTTCTGCAGCTTCGATATAAGGAGTGTCCAATGGCTTGCTCACCAGTAGGTCCTCTTCACCAAAGACAGTAATCATCTTATTATCAACTATGAATTTTACTTTTTGGTGCAAGGTAGAAGGAACAGCTCTAGCAGAATGAATCCATGGTCGTCCTAAAAGACAACTGTAGGATGGCGTAATGTCCATCACTTGGAAGAGTATATTGAAAGTACAGGGACCAATCTGAACTGGTATTTCAATCTCCTCCATGACTTCTCTTCTGGTGCCATCGAATGCCCTTACTATCATCGTGCTTGGTTTCATGCAAGTCCCATCAAAAGGCAGCTTGGAAAGGGTTGATTTCGGTAACACGTTCAAGGAGGAACCATTGTCAATGAGCACTCTAGCCATTATATGCCTTTGACATTTGATAGAAATGTGCAAGTGCCTTGTTGTGCCCCATTCCTTCAGCGGCATCTCATCATCAGTGAAAGTGACATAATTATCAGCAGTAATGTTGCCAATAATACCACCTAACTTGTCAGCTGTAATGTCATGGGAAACATGAGCCTGATTCAGTATTTTCATCAATACTTTTCTGTGCGATTCAGAGTTCATCAATAAGGACAAAAGCGATATCCTCGCAGGGGTGCAATTCAGCTGATCCACCACTCTATATTCGCTTTGCTTTATAAACTTCAAGAACTCACAAGCTTCTTCATCTGATACCTTTTTTTTGTACTCCTTCGACTTTTCTGGCCTTTCTTTTTCTTTTGCTTCGTTCCCAATGGAAGTCCCCCCTTTCTCGACTTTGCTTTTACGGTTCCCCTTTTCTTCTTCTTCTTGGGTCTTTCGCAGCTCCTCAGGAATGTAGATGCGACCACTCCGGGTCACTCCCCCAATCCCCGATATATTAGTAACAATAGAAGTCGAACCAGACGCAACTTCCGACTGATCATTCATGGGATTGCTTCTAAGGACCTGCACATTATAATTCCATGGCACGGCTCGAGTGTCCTTGAAGGGAAAAAGACTGGGAACTTGAATGGTGATAGGTTTCGGGCCACAAGGGAATGGCGCATATGCAGCTTCAGTATAATAGATAACCAACGGTTTGATAGCCGGATTTGCAATGGAAGGGACAAGAGAGTTTACGGCTTCCTGACCTTCTTACAATTGTGGAATAGCACGCTTATCCACTATGTTTACGCCACCATTGTCACCTAAGTGACCTATTTGCACTAATTGCATATCTATTAGATCTTGGAGGATTTGTCTGAACTCACCACAATCCTCAATAGAATGCCCTACATTCCCGTGGAGATTGCACCTTATTTCACCTTCGTCGCCCCCTTTCTCCTCAATATGAGCTTCCATCATCCCAAATTTACACAGTTCTTTGAAGATAACCCTCATGGGGGTCTTGACATTTGTCGCTTGTCTTATGAGTCTTGGGCGAACACTCCCTATAGCATTAACTTGTGGGATTCCCGTGGTTTGGTAAAGGATTGTGACCCACACTAGGAGTATTTGTCTTGAAATTCAACCACTTAGCATCTATTAGGTCTTGCACCTTAAACTTCAGCGTTCGCAATTCTTCGTGGAATGGCCTGCAGCCCCCGCATGGTAGTCGCACTTGGCATTTGGGTCAAATCCTTTAGGGTATGGGGGCTCCACCGGCTTCATCGGGCAAGGAGCCAAGAGAGAGTTACGGATGAGTGGGGTAACAACCGATATAAGTCATAGGGATTGGGTCAAGATGTTTCCTTTCTTGGCTATATGGTGGTCTTCTTTGGTTTGTGTTTGGGCTTTGGGTCCATGGCTGAGCTTGTTGAGGCGGTAAGGTAAGGGGTGTCTGGTATTGATTAGGATATGGTGTTTGGTGAGGCCTCATTGGGTGATGAGGCTGAGGATGAGGAACATGTGAAGCGTTGGCGACATGGGGGTGATACGGCTGGGGATATGGAATTGGTGGAGTAGTGGGAAAGTACGGGTGGTAAGGTGCGAAAGGAGTTTGGAAGGATGGTTGATGGTTCACAGGTGTTTGGCTATATCTCTCTCGGGTGAAGTTTCTCTGGTCAAAGGTAACAGCATGAGTTTCTCCCTCTCTTTTCTTCCCCATTGGGGGCCTCTTGGCATTGAATGTTCCTGTTGAACTTTCAACGATTTTCCCGCTTCTCATTCCTCCCTCAACTCTTTCTCCAATGATAACCATGTCTGAGAAATTTGATGACACGCTCCCTATCATTCTGTCATAAAAGGGTGATTGCAGAGTGTCAATGAACGTAGCCACCATCTCTCTTTCCGTCAATGGGGGCTCTACTTGAGCAGCCATTTCCCTCCACCTCTGAGCGTATTCCTTGAAGGTCTCAGCATCCTTCTTAGCCATATTCTGCAATTGTAGTCTATCCGGTGCCATATCGATGTTATACTTATACTGCTTCAAGAAAGCGTCAGTCAAGTCTTTGAAACATCGTATATGGGCACGCTCAAGATGCGTGTACCAATTCGAGGCTGCCCCTGCTTAGTCTTTCTTGAAAGAAGTGGATTAACAGCTTGTCATCGTGAGCATGCGAAGCCATCTTGCGGATGTACATGGTTAGGTGGTTCTTTGGACAAGTAGTTCCTCTGTACTTGTCGAAATCTAGGACTTTAAACTTGGGAGGAATCACCACATTCGGGACAAGACAGAGCTTTGAAGCATCCAAAAGACCATAGCCACTTGCCCCTTCAATGGCTCGTAATCTCTTTTCCAAAGTTTCCCATCTCTCTTTGAACTGAGGATTTTCAACAAAAGAACTCAATGGGTATTGAGGCATAAAAGTGGGAGCAAAATGTTGCGCTAGTGGGGTTCCACTAGCACCTGGGTAATGGGTATATGGTTGAGTTGTGCTCGATGAGTTTAAAGCAAGCATGCCACGGTCAGGGGAATTGGCAACCTGTGGTGGTACAAAGCTAGAAGGGAAGCCATATGGTGGGATGAAGAAAGGGAATGAGTGCTGTATTGGCGGGGTTCCATTAGCATTCAGCCGAGTGACTTGAGTTTGGGTAAAGTTCAACAGGTTTGAATTCGGTGTCACTGTTGGCATGCTATTACCAGGGGGATTGGTGGTTAATGATGGTACATAGCTGGGATGGAAGCCATAAGGAGAGAAGGGTGGCACTTGTATTTCTTGAGAACTGGTGACTGAGGGTTGAGTAGTGAACGGCATCACAACTCTTTGAGGATTAAAGCATTGGTATTGCAGAAGATTTGGAGAGAAACCAGGCAGGTGAGGAGGTGTGGTCGGATGCCCCTTGTTTGCCACTGAGGGATTCCCATTTGTGCTCATTCTATTTTTCATAGACTGAAGCATCTCCATCATCTTGGACACTTGCTCTTTGAGCTGATTCACCTCATCCTTCAACTCTTGAATTTGATCTTTTTCATCCATGATCCTAGCCTGGGAATGATCCTGTAAGGTATCGCGGAAGCAATTTTTCGTTATAGTGCCCACTTTTTCGCTTGGTGAAACATGATGTGAACATACAATTATAAACATTGACTGAACAAAATTGGCAACATGCATGCATGCAAAGTATCATGCAAATGAAATTTTTCTATTATTTTTTTTTATTTTTTTTAAAAGAATGCTATGAATGTCATGGTAATGCAAAATGATGTATCTTTTTCTTTCTTTTCCTTTTTTAGAGTCAGGAATGCGATGAAAATGCAAGATGATATTTTTTATGGGGATGTCATGCAAATGCAAGATAATGTATCTCTCCTTTTTTTTTATGCTAGAAATGCTATAAAAATGCAAGATAATATATATTTTTCTTTTGTTTTTGAATGCTAAGAATGCTATGAAAATACAGGATGCTGTTTTTTTGCTTTTTTGATGCTAGGATTGTCATGAAAATATAAAATGATGTTTTTTTTTTCTTTTTTATGAATGCTAAGAATGAAAATGCAAAATGATATATCTTTTTTTTTAAGTAAGAATGAATGGATAATGAATAATGAAAAAGCTAAGAATGACAATGCAATATCATATGTTTTTTTCTTTTTTCTTTTTTTTTTTTAACCAAAGGAATGCATGGATGAATGACATGAGGAATAGATGGATAATGAATAAAAAAAGCTAAGAGTGAAAATGCAATATCATGTATTTTTTTCTTTTTGTTGAAATTTTTTTTTTTAAAAAAACCGAAAGGATGCATGAATGAATGTCATGAGGAATAGATGGATAATAAAAAAGCTAGGAATGAAAATGCAATATCATGTATCTTTTTCTTTTTGTTGAACCTTTTTTTTTTTTAAAAAAAACTAAAAGGAATGCATGGATGAATTACATGAGGAAAAGATAAAGAAAAAGTATGCTCCATTTGTGTCCTAATCAGGTGTAACCTAAGGAGATGGATGACTCTAAACTTTTTTATGTCATTATGTTCAAACTACTAGTGCAAGGTTTTTAGGACAGATCTATCTTCTAAAAAGTCATGGTCCTCAGATTGCCCTCATCTCGAAAAATAAGGACCCAATTCATGAATTAATCACAAGTAGGGATAAACCCTCTCAATATGACTAGTTCATGATACTGGTAACAATCTGAGTGGTGTCTCGATAAATGTCAAGTGAGCATAAAGCTCCTCAATAACAAAAGTCGAGACCCCTCCTACTCCTCGGGTTCGCACAGACTCGGGTATAGAGCCCAAAAGTGTGTGAGGTAAGTGATAGTGACGTGTGTGAAGGAGCATACAAACCTGTACAAAAACTTAAAAGACAAAACTACCCCCAACCTGCAAAACATATATACAACAACCAACCAGCAATCGCCTACCCTAAGGTTTTAACAATTAAGCACAAAATATATATACAAGTCACAATATACATAAAATGCTATCAGATATTTACGTAAAAGTACTAAATAAAATACATTTACAAACAAATAAGAAAACAAAAACAAAGACAAAGAGGGTAAAATAAATAAATAAAAGATTATTAAAAATTTGCACAACTAACAACAACAGGCCTGACTCTCTGAAAGTCCCCAATGGAGTCGCCAGCTGTCGCAACCGGGATCGCGACGGGACGACCGAAAAATATAATATCAATGGAGTCGCCACCAATGTTTGTTTAAATTGGGAAAACATTAGAAAAACCCTTAAAATAGGAAAACTGGTCTTTTAGAAAATGAGTTTGAGTTCGGGAGTCGATTACAGGTAGGGAAGGTATCAGCACCCTACGCTGCCCATTCCATGAACGGTACCTTAAGTTAGTTGTGTAAATTTTAATAATCTCAAATATATTTATTTTAACCCTCTAAACAAAAGACTTTGTAATTATTTATTATTTTTTTTTATTTTTTATTTTTGAAAAGAAATAAGAGAAACAACCAAATTATAAAAATTTATTTTTTTTTGGCTTGACAGAAATGGGTTTCTGCTCCTACGTATCTCCTGGTGCAATGGAGAACTCAAAGTCACGTAGTTCTTTATAAAATAAGTATGGGTTGGTTGATTTTATTTAAAAAAAGATTTTATTTGAAAGCGAATCCATTTTTGCACAGGATTCAAGTTAGCATTAGGCTACTCAATAAACCCTTATGATCCAAAAGATAATGAAGATAGCATCCGCTATTCAATCATCATCATTGGTCATTGCATGGATTAAAAGATTTTTTTTTTTTTGCTATTTTTATATTCTTTTACCCTTTTTTTGCCAAAAAAGTATCATTATTGCCTTAATACTTAAATGGGCAAAGAAATTTCACGAGATTCAAACCCAAATCCCAAAAGGCAGTCAACAATTCAAATTTAAAAAGAGTTTGAAACCTTGAGCACCAATAACGAGCACATACAGAGGACGTTTGGGGAAGGATTTGGAAATTGGTTCGATGGTCGGTTTAGGGAGATTGAGTGATTCTGTTTTCCGGTTCGACAGTCGGTGGGGATAAGGATGGGATGGATTCGACGGTCGGTTGGAAAGGGGTGATTCTGTTTTGGAGTTTGACAGTCGGTTGGGACGGGGTGATGGATTCGACGGTCGGTTGCAAAGGGATTCAGGAGTCCGACGGTCGGATGGGACGGAGTTTGGTTGATGGTGTGAAGGTTTGGATGGGTTGTCGGTGAGGGGGTAGTAGGCTGGCCGTGGTTCGACGGTCGGTCGAAGGTGTGATGGAGACGAGGCAAGGTTGTTAATTGGCTGTTTGGGGATGATGGGATCACGGTTTGGAAAGTGGGGTCCGACAGGTCTAATGTGATGGAGATTGGTTGATGGTGTGAAGATTTGGATGGGTTGTCGGTAAAGGGAGTGGAGCTCACGGTTCGACGGTCGGTTCGGTTGTGGTTCGGTAGTGTTTGGAGAGGTTATGGAAACCGCTTGGGTGATGGGGATTATGGAGGCTTTGAAGATAGTGAGTATTTTGGAGGTGAAAGGGAAGTGGTCGGATTTGGGGTTCGACGGTCGGGTATAAGTTGGGTTTTGAGGTGATTTCGCGTAATGGATGGTTGAAGGATGGTGGTGTGGGTTCACGGTAATAGTGAGAGGGGATGGTGAAGGTTGGTATATGGGGATTCGACGGTCGGTGGGGGTATGATGGTTGTTGGTTCGACGGTCGGTGCGAGGGAGGGATTCGGGGTCCGATGGTAGGTTGGTTGAAGGGAAAGATCGGCTTCTTGGGTTTCGACGGTCGGTGAGGGTGTCGGTGAGGATGGTAACTGGTGTTGGTCGGTGAAGGTCACACTGGTGTGGTTCGACGGTGAGGGTGTCGGTGAAGTTGGTCGGTGAAAGTCACGGTGGTGTGGTTCGACGGTCGGTTTAGGGAGGTTGGATGGTTCGACGGTCGGATATGATGGAGTTTGGTTGATAGTGTGAAGGTTTGGATGGGTTGTCGGTGAGGGGGTAGTAGCTGGTGTGGTTCGACGGTCGAGTGAGGTGAAGGTCAGTGATGTAGTTCGACGGTCGGTAGAGGGAATTATGGTGTGGTTCGTGGGGTTCGACGGTCGGTTAAAGGTATGATGGATCCGGTGCTTGGGTTCAACGGTCGGAAATGGGGAAGGATGTGGATATGATGGTGTTTGTGAAGTTGGTTGAAGGCCAGTGCAGGAGTTCGACGGTCGAATGGGAGGTGAGGATATGATGGTGTTTGGTTGATGGAAAGGTTAAGGAAGGTGTTGTTTACGTGTGCATGGGTTGATGGAAAGTAGATGTTTTCGGTCTGGAAAAGGTTGAATGTGGGTAGTTGAAGATGAAAGTAATAAAAGGGAGATGGGTTCACGGTTGGAGAGTGGATATTGGGTTTCGGTCAGGGAGGCTTGAGTGGATATGTAGTATTCATTTCGGTTGAGTGCAGAGGATTCAGGGATTGTGTGCAAGTGAGAATAGTTAGCAAAAATGAGCTACATGACATAAATGCAGAAGGTTACCTGTGGAGTTCAAGGTGGAATAGTTGAAGTGAATGCTATTCCTCTGCAAGGCTTCTGTCTCCTTCTTGTTCCCTTCTCTCTGTCTCCCTTGTGATGGTTGTGCTCTTGGAAGTTTATGGTGATGAAGGATTGATAAAGACGATGGTCACAGTGGAGAATGGGTGAAGGTGCTGTTTTTGGTGATGAGGGTGGTGAAAATGGAAGGTGTTTTTTCTGGTTCTTGAAGGTGAGAAAATATGTGAAAAAAAGATCCCCCCTTTTCTGATGCTCTTCTCTTTTAAATACCTCCACCCTTTCATCATTTCTCCCCTGACATTTCCTTCTTTTTTTTCTTTGCGTGAGCCTTCCTACGTTGAGCCCCCCATCTCCTCCTTTATCAGAACCTTTTTCTTTTCTTTCCATCCTTTTAGCCCCCCCTTTTTCTGCTTGCTGCCTCAATGCATTTAATGCCTTCTCCTTTACGTGTGCAGGCATAAGGTATTAAATGCAATGCCCCCTTTTTCAAATTTTCTTTTAAAACGAGATCAGTGTTCCCTTTTTAGTAGGCTTACAATTGGGCCAAAAAAAAAAAGAAGAGTAAAAGAACTTGTTAGCCCAATCCAAATTGAGTATTCACAGTATTAAGTATCAAAAAAATTTATGGACAAAATTGGGTATCAACAGTAAGTTTCCATATCAGTATTCGTAAAAGCCTGAGGTTATTCGAATAACACTGTTCATAAAACCATCGTAAAAAGCAAACTGACATGGGTTATTCAAATAACCTTAAATTTATTCGAATAACTCTTTAACAAACAGAGTTCTGAAAAACTAGGATTATTCGAATAACTACTAAGTTATTCGAATAATTCATTTGAGAAAAACCTTTCTGGAAGTCCATTTATTCGAATAAACATTTGGTTATTCGAATAAACGTTTATTTATTCGAATAAAACGTTAAAAACACGTTCAGTTACATTTTTTGGGTCATGTTATTCGAATAACCCTTTGGTTATTCGAATAAACCTTTTAAAACTCGTTCTGGTATGATTTTTGTGGTGTATTATTCGAATAACATTTGCTTTATTAGAATAAACCACTCAGATTTCGAAAACTGACTTTCAATGGTCATAACTTCTTCATTTCTTATCCGTTTAAAGCAAATAACCAGTCATTGGAAAGATATTTGAGTCTATTTTCAAATGAAAGAAGTTTCAAAACAAAACTCAAAGTATTTTGAAAGATATGATCAAAAGAGTGATCAAAGGTCAGTTTTACAAAATCCAAACTTGGCTATTTTTCATAAATTTGAACTACCACCATAAATAACTTTTCAAAACTTGTTTGTTGGGTATTTTAGCATAGGAAAACCATTTGTAAAAACATATTTGAGATATCCATAAGGCTTCTTACATAAAGACACTAAGTCCTATAAGCTATACCATTTAATCTTCCTTGGGACTTGGTCTTTGACATGACTTCGATGTTTATCAATACCTTCATGAAATAGGCATTCACATTCTCCTTTGTGTTGAGCTTAATTGAGATATTTTGCTTTCTTGTTATAAGCTCACTCTTGGTAATTGGACTATCTTACAAAGTATCACTCACTTAAACAAGCATAGTTAGTGCAAAAACATAATTTAATATCTTCATATGCATGAATCATAAATATATAGTTTTAGTTAGTTTAACATGCATATAAGACATTCATAGACACATCCAAATAAGATATTTATTAAATATTAATGGATGTGCTCTATATAGAATGCAACAAAGAGTATAAGCAAGATATTCTTTTTGTCTTGTATTTGTCATCATCAAAACTTAACATATAAAAACATTTGGGGCAAACTTATTTCCACAATCTCCCCCTTTTTGATGATGACAAATCACCAAAGAAAAATATGTTGAGCAATATACAAGAATTGATATTTATGTAAGCATATCAAGCAATTGAGCACAAGAACATATTTTTCTTTCTAATTTTCTCTCCCCCTATTTGACATCAATAAAAAGGCTTAGGAAGGAAAGATAATAATTTTCTCTCCCCTTATAGATAAAACTCATGTTGTCAAAGAAATGAAACAAGCATGCTTTCAAGATATAGAAGATTATTCATGCAATGCTTGTCATATTTTTGTATGTCAACATTTAGCATATGATAACAATAAAACACTTTATGTAATCAACCAATGATGTAAGGCAAGAGATATAAACAACTTAAGAGCTAGACTCCCCCTCAAAATATGCATATTATCAAAATAAAGTAAGGGCAAAGATATTTATTCTTAATCCAAAATTTTAAGACTTCTCCCCCTTTCAAAAAGAATTTTATAAGAGCAACATTTTAGAAAGGTAGAGATGTTTTTAAAAAAAAACCATATATTCCTTGGAAGCATCTAGTTATTTAAGATTAATTTATCAACAAGTATCATACAATTCATAACATATAGAATACAATAAAAGCTGAGGGATAGAGATACTTATTGAATCATATAAAGAGTGATGCTCCTTCTTTATTGGTCATTTAACTTTGAGCTTTCTTCCTTTGAATTCTACATTCCATTGCACTAGAAGAAAATATTCTTTATCTTCCTCTTCATTTGAATTCCATTCAGCTTTTCTCATTTATCCACATATGCTTGTATGTAAAAAAAATATGATGGCTATATTTGAAATACATAGAGAGACTTGCAAAGCTAACTTTAAAAGTCCTCTAAAACACAGGTTAGCATCAAATATCATTTAATCTCATTTACAAGCATAAATTAGGTTGATATATAATTTAAAGCATGTATCACATTATCAACCGTGCAATATTAGTTCTAACAAGAATGCATGAAGCACATATGCACTTTGAAAAAATTGTTTAAGCATTTTAAGGCATGATTCAAGTTTATCAAGAAATACATGATCAACATCAAAACTTATATAAGCATTTTGGGGCAAACAGTGATCATGTTAGGCATGTAATATCAAGTAAGGAATTTTAGTACTCACACATGCTAAGAACAAAAAGTTCCTTATTATAATGAAAGAATTGAAAAGCCATGGAGCTGTAACTTTTAAAATTATTTACTTCTTATTTTCAAAATTTAACATATCAAATAAGAAGACATGTAACATTTTACTTTCTAATCTCCAAGTAAGTATATAAGACAATTAGGCATCAAAGAAAAGGGATTAGAATGACTTCTGAGAATGTGAATTTTCATATTTAAACAAAGAGAATTGATCGCAAGCTTAATAACAAAGATATTACCATAGCATGTCATTCCAAGCAAAAAATATATGCATATCTAACATGTTAGCATATGTAGAGATACTTTCAAGATATAATGCTAGAAAAGCACAACTTAAAACATGTTAAGGCATAAAAACAAATTTCTACTTATCCAAATATCACATGATATCAAATTTAAAGCATAAATAAGGATTGATATCACCAGAAGTGTAGTCTTTGAATTTTTGTAGATGACTCTCACTTCCAAGCTTCAAGTTTTCACGAGGGAATAGAGATTCTTTGCACCCCTTTCAAAAGTTGAATTCTTTTACTATCCTCAACTTGAATAAGCTTATTCCATTTAAACGCTTGCTTGAGGTAGTTATCACCCTACAACATAATTCAAAGAATTTTCTTTGGTATCCATCAATTTTGGATCCATAGAGGTTAGTTATTATGCCAAACTCATTAACAAATAAGCATTTAAAATAATAAATAAGTTCACAATGGCAACAGATATTTCATGATCAATCAAGCTAATTATATATAAGCATCAAAAGAATTTAACATGTATTAATGAAACTTAGCAGAACATATTATGTTTTATTCGAATAAAAAGTGTTTTATTCGAATAGAAGAAGATCTGGGTTTTATTCGAATAGATGAGTAGGAAAAGCTGAGCATTGTGGCCTTTAACATATTTTATTCGAATAATCCTATGGGTTATTCGAATAGACAGAAAGCAAACGATCAAGACTGATTAACCAAGTATCTGGTTATTCGAATAATATGAGTTCTATTCGAATAGAAAGAGAGCAAACATAAACAACTGATAAAACAAGTTTCAGGTTATTCGAATAATCTAAAAAGTTATTCGAATAGACAGAGCATATTAAACATAGGTTTTAACATAGGAATCAATTTATTCGAATAAACTAAAGTGTTATTCGAATAAAGCTGATATTCAACACATTATTTAACAAGCTGCAAAGGAGTTTATTCGAATAAAAACCTTATAAAACTAACAAGGAAACACAGATGCATACGTTCAAGAATTCAAAGCATATATATATATATTCATATGATTTAAAGATTCAAGAGAGATAATATTCAACAATAAATTCAAGTATTTAAATATATATGTGATTGATAAAAAAAACTTAAGATTAAACAAAAACTCTTGCTCAAGGATATTATCATTTCAAACAATAAGTATATTTTATCTAGCATATTAACATATAGAAATATTTTCAAATTATAAGGTTAGAAGAGCATAATAAAAGTTTTCACTTATCCAAAATTGTAAGTCCAAGCTTTACGGAGACAAGGAAGAGAGCTTGAAATTATTTCTGGTCTTTGTACTTGCAGCAACCACTTTCAAGATGTCAAAATAAGCTCTTGGCCTTCAAGCACACCTACAACACACTTTAATTTTTGACTTTTGGTACCCAAATTTTCTTGGGTCATTGTGTGTTAGTTTTTGGTTATTAATCTATTATGCTCTCATAAAGATCAATTTTTCCATAATATGTAATTTGAGCACAATAAATTAAATAATCATTTTCTATTAAGCATATAACCGATAACATGCTTGCTTTCATGATACATAGACAGTTTTAAAGCATATAAAGCATACATAAGCATTATAGAACTTTATGTACCAAGATATAACAAATTAATGAATTTTAATATAATAAGAATGAACATAATCATGTGTTAAATATAATATTCAAATTTTATCAAATACACATGATTCTATCCTCTACCTAAGGCCTACAAGGAATATACCTCAAATTTATTGACTTTGCATGTAAATGCTCATGAGAGGTAAAAAGCGTGATACCTTGGCCTTGGTAAATAAGGGAACTCTTTTCCTTACACATTGCTTCTCTTTTGGTGTTTTGAACTTTGCAAGTTCTACATTTTGTACTTGAGAAGCTTTGGTTGAAATCATCTTCCTTCTTTGACTAAAATCTCTTTCATTGGGCTTTGGAAGCGCTCTTCGTGATGATTCCTCTTTCTTTTGACCAATAAGTCCATCCTTTTGAGAAATTTTCTGCATAATTGAAACACTAGGAGGACATTTTGGTACCCACTTCATTTTGGGTCCTTGAATGTTAGTATTAGGGCCTTTAGGATTTTTAGGAACTCATACCATACAATTTCTCATATAATGATTTCTTCTATAATTGCATAAATAAGAAATATGTCCTAGATGACCACAAAAATTACAAACAATTGAATTTAATGATGACTTGATCCTTTGAATATCATTTTTGAAAAACTTAAGCATTTTATTGTTATTATATTCTAAATTAATTTTGCCATAAGTCTTGCTTGAATTTTCACATGTAATAACATTAATTTTATTCTTATTAACAAGCATAGAATTTAAGCAATTACAATCATTAGCTTTGGTAAATTCAGAATATAAGTCCTCAACTTGATCTTTTAAATTAATGCACTTTTTACAAGAAGTTGAGATTTTACATTTTAAAGACATTTCCTTATCAATAAAAATATTTTTCAAAATTTTAATTTCATTTTCAATAAAAGAAATATTTTCCAAACACGATAAGTTTTTCTTTTCTAAATTCAATAAACCATCATACAATTCATTATATGCACTTTGCAACTCATCATAGGAAGGACTATAATATAATTTAGAATTATTTACCTCAAAGTCCTTTTTAGCCATATAAGAAGTAGTCGCAATTTCTAGCACACTTGGCTCTTGAAGGGAATCACCTTCTTCCTCATCAATTTTATTTTGCTTTGCCTCTTCTTCAAATTGAGCACCATCATCACTAAGAAGCATTTGGCTTGCTTCAATGGTTTGAGCATATATTTGAGGATATTTTTCATGATAAGCTTTCTTCAATGACTTTTGCTCTTCTTGCTTTCTATATATAACTTTATGCACAAAATCATTGTTAGCAAAATAAATATCATCAAAAGTGTCTAAAATTTCTTTGGCACTAGAACAATTTTTAATTTTAGCGTAAGCATCATCATTCAAACTACTTCTCAAAATTTGCATAGCTCTAATATTCAAAGAAAAACATTTTTTATCAAAACTATTCCAAGTTTGTTTTGATTTATAAATAAATTCATTTAGCACAACATCCCACAAATCCAAATCAATAGATTGCATATAAAACTCTATTTTAGCTTTCCAATAAACAAAATTCACACCATCAAAGAATGGTGGTTTATCAATTTCAAAACCTTCCATTTTGAAAAACTTTCAAGGTTGCTAATAAACAAGGATCTTTAACTCTAAGCGGTTAAGCTTTCACTAGAGCACGAAACTCTGATACCACTTGTTAGTCATGGCAACCATTACCCAAGAGGGGGGTGAATTGGGTAATGAAAACTTTTTCACAAATACTCTTAAAATAACTATAAATATTTAAGCTATTTAAATAAACGTACAGAAGGAACGTGATGAAGAAAAGAAACTTTAAGAACAGCGGAAAGTAAATGTGCAATAAAATAAATTGCATAAAATAAAGAGATAAAGAGAAGAAGAGCAGGCACGATATTTATCCTAATTCGACTACCAACCACTTGTGGTCTACGTCCAATCCCCGAAACACAGTTCGAGATTTTTCACTATATGTACAAGTTTCAATAGGTGCTTGCAACCGTTACATGAAAGAGCACTTTTCACACACAGGAAACTCTACCCTTGTGCTAAAGTCTCAGCTGCAGGGATACCTCACCCTTATACAAACCTTAGAGGATACCTCACCCTTATACAAACCTTAGAGGATACCTCACCCCCTTTACAAACCTTGAAGGATACCTCACCCTCAATACAGAAGAACAAAAAATATAGATGAAGAGAAACTCTCACTCAGAGTAAATAATATAATTTGAAGGGCTAAGAGGCTCTCAAAGGATATCTCAAAGTTTCAGCAAAAAGAGCATAGAAAATAGGTGTAAAATATAAATCACATTTTTCAGAGCAAGCGCAAATTAAACAAATAGCTGGGGTATTTCAGATGAGACCCACAGTCTCTATTTATAGAGCCAGATAGAAAATAGCCATTGGGTGTAATTAAATCCGTGATTATTACGAGAATATGTCCGTTAGTTTCCATATCAGTATTCGTAAAAGCCCGAGGTTATTCGAATAGCATAAACCATTATTCGAATAACATTGTTCATAAAACCATCGTAAAAAGCAAACTGACATGGGTTATTCGAATAACCTTAAATTTATTCGAATAACTCTTTAACAAACAGAGTTATGAAAAACTAGGATTATTCGAATAACTATTGAGTTATTCGAATAATTCATTTGAGAAAAACCTTTTTGGAAGTCCATTTATTCGAATAAACATTTGGTTATTCGAATAAACGTTTAGTTATTCGAATAAAATGTTAAAAACACGTTCAGTTACATTTTTTGGGTCATGTTATTCGAATAACCCTTTGGTTATTCGAATAAACCTTTTAAAACTCGTTCTGGTATGATTTTTGTGGTGTGTTATTCGAATAACATTTGCTTTATTCGAATAAACTACTCAAATTTCTAAAACTGACTTTCAATGGTCATAACTTCTTCATTTCTTATCCATTTAAAGCAAATGACCAGTCATTGAAAAGATATTTGAGTCTATTTTCAAATGAAAGAAGTTTCAAAACAAAACTCAAAGTATTTTGAAAGATATGATCAAAAAAGTGATCAAAGGTCAGTTTTGCAAAATCCAAACTTGGCTATTTTTCATAAATTTGAACTACCACCATAAATAACTTTTCAAAACTTGTTTGTTGGGTATTTTAGCATAGGAAAACCATTTGTAAAAACATATTTGAGATATCCATAAGGCTTCTTACATAAAGACACTAAGTCCTATAAGCTATACCATTTAATCTTCCTTCGGACTTGGTCTTTGACATGACTTCGATGTTTATCAATACCTTCATGAAATAGGCATTCACATTCTCCTTTGTGTTGAGCTTAATTGAGATCTTTTGCTTTCTTGTTGCAAGCTCACTCTTGGTACTTAGACTATCTTACAAAGTATCACTCACTTAAACAAGCATAGTTAGTGCAAAAACATAATTTAATATCTTCATATGCATGAATCATAAATATATAGCTTTAGTTAGTTTAACATGCATATAAGACATTCATAGACACATCCAAATAAGATATTTATTAAATATTAATGGATATGCTCTATATAGAATGTAACAAAGAGTATAAGCAAGATATTCTTTTTGTCTTGTATTTGTCATCATCAAAACTTAATATATAAAAACATTTGGGGCAAACTTATTTCCACAACCATTATAGAAAATCTGCACCTGCTGCCAAACTTCAAATGCATGATGAGGACATCTCCTTAATAGCTCCTTGAATCTCTCCCATGCTTCATAAAGAAATTCTCCTTGATTTTGAATGAAACAAGCAATCTCACCCCTCATCTTCACACACACTGATGGAGGAAAGTATCGAGTCAAAAATTTGCTAACCAAATCCTCCCAAGTAGAGATGCTCCCTTGTGGCTGGGCTTGTAGCCAGCTCTTTGCTTTATCTCTGAGAGAAAATGGGAACAGTCGTAATCTAATGGCATCATCAGTAACACCATTATACTTAAAAGTATCACAGAGCTGCAAGAAATTCACAATATGCAAGTTTGGATCTTCTGCATAGCCTTTCCCAAACTGATTCAGCTGTACTAGTTGTAGAAGTGCTGGTTTAATCTCAAAATTATTGGTCTAAATAGCAGGATGCACAATACTGATAGAAATATTCTCAACAGATGGGGTAGCATAGTCAGCCACTGTACGTCTTCGCTCTGCAGTTACAACAATTTCTGCCATCTTTTGCTCTACTTCTTCAAGTCTCTTCCTCTCTCTAAATGCTTTCCTGTTTGCTCTAACTGTTCTCTCAATCTTTGGGTCAAAAAACAATTCTTCTGATTCTAAAGGACCTTGCATAAACAAACAAACAAACAAGCAAACTAGAGTGAAGTAAAAAAAAGAAATTAAAAATAAAATAAAATAAAATAAAAATAAATGACTAATAAAAATAAACAAAGAAAACAAAAATAAAAGAAACAAATTAAAAATAAAATTAAATGAAAAAAATTTAAATAAGAAAAACAATTATCTATAAATAAAAAATTTTTTAACAAATTAAAAATAAACAACTAAAAATAAAATTAAACAATTAAAAAATACTTAAATTAGTGTCTTTTCAACTACTATTTAATATTAATAGCAATAATCTCCTAAAAATGCGCCAAAAAACTTGATGTGGATATTGACAAATGTACCAAATCGACAAAAGTAATAAAAAATGAGTAGAGTATCGTCTCACGAGAATTAATTTATTAATTACTAAATTCACTAAAAATAACACTATTTAAGCTAACAAAAAGAGAGTTGGTAAAACAATAAAAAGAAAGAATAAACAAAAATAACAAAAGTCAAATTTAATTAATTAGGTTGAGTTGAAAAACAATTATATGAAAAGGTTAGGGGTCAGATTTCACTTGAACTTTTTAAATACATATTCAAATATTGGTTTAATTATGTTCTATTTCAATGATTTATGGTCAATTCCAAAAATTAATTAATATACAATCCCTTGATATATTAATCCTCTTTCACTGATTGAAATTAACTAATCCCTTAATCTAACCTCAATTAGAAAGATATTATCAAGAACGAGAGAATTAAAAGAAAGACCACATAATCCACAACGTCTATTCCTAGCGATTGCAGAAGTTATGGTGTTTATCACAAGTTCTAGATTCATGCAAATTTTTTCAAATCATACATAAACCCAAAAGATCATTCCCAATTTGGCCAGATTTAGAAAAATATTAAGAATAGAGATAAGCACGTAAATCATGAAATAGAAACATAAATTAAACCGATAAAAGAAAGTTACATCATCCAAGAACAAGATTCATCATCCCCCTAACAATGAGAAATTAGTTACATATGAAAAAAGAAGAACACAAAGAGAAGAATATGACAAACTCTATTGTAGAAAGGTGGAAAGGTTGAAGAAAATCTCTAATCTTCAATCCTAATTGCACCCACACCACATTAGGGTTTGTGCATCTTGACGGCTGTTGCGTTCTGTTCAAGTGTATAAGAGTGTGTAAAAAGTGTCAAAAAGTCTCCAGAGTTTGGCAAGACTTTCTTTTTTATAAGAAATTCACGCTACTGTTACGCATTCAGCGCTCAGGCGCTCATCTTTCAGCGCTCAGGCGCTAGCCCACTAAAGCAGGAATCCTCCAGCGCACGTTGCGCGCTCAAGCGGTGAGGGCCCAGCACTCAAGCACTGGGCTTCTGAATTATTTTTCTTATTCTTTTCTGCTCCTCAAATGCCCAGTCTTTTTTCATATGCAATTACTTACAAAAAATACATAAAAATACGTAATAAGAACACAATTAAAATAATAAAAACATAATAAAATTTGAGAACAAAATTAAATTAAAAAGATTAAAAGAGGATGAAAACTCAAGATTTTTAACCGTAAAAATATGAATTTTTATAAGTTCATCAGACTTGTTAGTTATTTATGACAAAGAAAAATAATAAGAATCCAGTCTATGGTTCTTAGATCCCTGAGGTAAGTATTTACTCATTTTTCTTTATTTTTAATTGGATTTTTATAGGTCACTAATTAATATTTTTTCAAGTTTTGGCGAGAATTTCAGCAGTGATTAACTTAACGATAAAGGGGCTTCCAGAACAAAAGTAGGGAGAGCCTTGGGTTGATGATCCTCTCAATGAAATTGATTACACAGATGCACCAACGCCGAGGTGGTGGGTGAACCTATCAAGTAAAACTTTCAAGAACACCTAAAGACAAATTCCAAAATCTGAAGATTATAAGAGGATTTTAAGATAGCAAAATGTTAATTACACAATTTTTTAAATATTTTTTAACACTTATTTTGTTATTGATCTAAAAATAAATGTTGTTAATATTTCTCTTTAATAATTCATATGAAGTGAATTAATATTAAAGTAAGTATTAAAAAAATATTCAAAAGAGTGTAGTATTAAGCATTACTATTTAAAGAGAACTTGCAACAATTAAGTGTATCTTCAGCATACCATGAGATATGATGTGTATTTATCTTTAAATTTGTCTTGAAAAATGCTTTTTTACTTTTATTTTTATGATACATATTGCTTGCATCACTATGGTATACTTCAACAATTTGCAAGTAATTAATGTTCAACACCATGTAATAGTATGTCCTAACAACACATATGTCAACTGTTTCAAGTTTGTGATGGCTTGTTGCCCACAAGGAGCCAATTCACAACTAATTGAGAGAGTTCATGATGAAGAACTTGTGGTTTAAGATCACAAGCATAGGAAGAAAAAGAAGAAAAAAAAAGGCTACTTAAGAAAACATTTTGTAGAATTGAGGAAGTAGTATGAAGTTGTTTTTGATGTAGTTAGCGATCATTAACTTACCAAGTTATAAACAGGAAATTGCAAGGTAATTTATGGTTTTACCTCGTGCTTCTAAATGTTAATGTTGATATATATATATATATATATATATATATATATATATATATATATGCCATGGCCTCTTCGCTTCTATTTTTTATAAATAAAAACTGTTTTCTTATAGTGGTTTAAAAAAAAATAGACATAAAAAAGAGAGTGACAATTCTAAGATTTTAAAAAAAAATCTTACAAAGAGAATATTATTGTTTTAGGCCTTCAAGTGATTAAGTGATTCTTCTTCTTCTTTTTTTCTTAATTAATAGATTAAATTAATGGACAAATTGATACTAGCAAGTGGAAACTTGTACGTGATAACATCCACCAGAAGAAGCCTATGCGTAGTTTGGGGCTTGATTTGGGCTTACCGGAGCCCACATATTTCCGATGGTAGAGAGTGTACGATATAAAGATGAGACACAAGGCACCGTCAGCAAGGGAGAAAAGCCCATTCTGGAAGTCTAAATAATGAAGCCCATTGAAAGAGCCCACAAAAAAAAGAACAAAAGAGAAAGTGAGATTGTGTTTGTAGTCTGTACAAGCAAATATTTAACATTTCTGTTGGGAAAAACTTGACGCAGAAACTTTTTGCAAATTTTTGAAGACTAGAAAGAGACAAATAAGATGAAAATAAGGGGTTTTACCGCAACAAAAAAGAAAACGAAAAATAAGTGGAGATTTTTTACAAAAAAAAAAATCATATATCTGGCACAAAACGACAATATTTTCTTTTTCAATTTTTTCTATATAGATTTTTAAAGTTTTCGGTGGCATGTTTTGGTTGATAATCTGCTGAAAAATAACTGTGAAAAACCTTTTTGGCGAAGTGTCTATATTTTCTTGTGGTGGTTTCTTATTTTTCTTTTTTTGTTAACTAAAGCCGAAGCCAGAAAAATGGAGAAAAACAGTGCAAAGAAACAAAAACAAGTAGGGGTATGGGGCCCCAGTAACATCAGCATGGAGCAAGGAAATTAGATTCACGGAATACTCTCCTAATAAGAGATGAGAATATGTCAGACTAATTTTATTTTAAATAAGTTTTATCTGTATCTTAAATATAAAGTTTGAGTCTGATTTGTTAGTCTATAATAAGTCAATTTTTAAGATCTAACTTGACGTATAAGTTTAGTCTGATCTGAAAGTCTATTTAAAGACATATTTTACAATAAGATCTTTAAATAGACTAATAGATTTATTTTTAAATAAGCCAATAAGTCTTTAAATATGATAACATATTTATCTTTAAATAAATCAATAGATCTTTACATAAACTAACAAGCCTACATTTAAATAGATTAACAAGTCTTTACATAGGTTAACAGACATAAACCTTTAAATAAGCCAATAGATTTAGGCCTTTAAAAAGATCAACAAGTATATGATTTTTAAAATATTACGTTAAAAATTTAATATTCTAATTTAATGACATAAGTCTAACAAACGTAATTATTCAACAATACAAAATTATAATAAACATAACCGGCCTCAGATATCAAATCATCAAATAACATAACAATATAATTAGACAAATCTAAAATGTTTCAGGTCTCAAATTACTAACATCAAAACAAGACCATGACACAAAACCAAAAGGCCTTAGGCCACAAATTGTCCAACAAACATTACCAAAGCACATGTCCACAATAAATATCCAACAGCAATACAAAAAACACAAAATAACAACAAACAATTCAACAACATGAAGTACAATAAACAAGACATAAAAACTTCCCAAAATATAGCGATAATGGTGCAGCATGACTAAAACTCAACCAGCCCACAAAGGCTTCCCCCCAACCAAAATCTAGCTCACTGAAATTCATACCACACCAACTTATCAACACAATTGGATATTGGCAGCCCAAGTAGCTTGGAGATGTTGCCAGAACAACCATCAAGGAGGGATTGGAGATTGCAAGTACTTATAGCTATTCCACCTCAACTAAATATGTTCACTTGTACAAATACTTGGGGGTAAGTCGGGTAATGCTTCTCTATTTGAGTGCATCTTATCAGGCTCACATGGAAGCAATTTGTTTGGAAATTCAAGCTTAGTTGGTGTGAGAAACTTAACCATGATATGGTTCACCATGGCTTCCATATTTATTAGGTTATGAATTTTTCATACGTTACAGGTAGTAATTAGTGTGAGTTGTTAATGGAATCAAATGAATTAAAAGTTTACGACAATGAAAACAAAACAAACCATCCCATAAATTCTTCCTTTCCTTGCGAACATACGTAACTCCCATCTTAGACTTGCCATCTACCATTTCAAACCCATCAACAAAGCCAACACAAATCCACCATCAAAGTAAGTCATATCCTATTATGCTATTTAGGAATAGAATGCAAAAAGAAGATAATCAAGGAAACTGTAAATGCAGAAAAATAGTAATATCCTAAGTTTTAGTCTCTCATACCTTCAATACTTTAGTTCAATTGTGAGATGTTGATTGTTATTTTGCAAACACACCTGAATTGCAGAAAAATAGAAAAATTTATATTACTGCTAAGATTTGTGAAGCGGAGTGCGAGGCAAAGACAAAGACATACATGTGAAGGTGGAGTAGTAGCGTTGCAGATAGTGAAGCAGCGTCATGGGCTGGATGTGGAGTGGTGGCACTAGTGATGGACAGGGATAGTGACATGCGTCACAACTGGTGAGTGGTAGTCTAGTGGACGGGTAGGACGACACAGTCGTGCAACTAATTTCTGAGTTGTTATTGCTAACTTGTTATTTCCAATCTAATTGACTAACTTAGGTTTTAGTAACTGATGTTTATTAAAATTTAATTAAAATATATATTAATATATTATAATAAATTAATAATTATAATTATTATAATAATATATATTATATTATATATAATTAAATAGGTCGACAGTCTGTCAAGCCTAAAAGCCTTATTAGATAGCCTGAGACCTTATCTATTTAATTAAATGAACTTTTAAAAAGTTTTAGCCTAATTTGTTCAATAAACAGTCTAAGCCAAGTTAGGCCTTAGACAGGTCAGGTCATAAATCCCTGACGGATGGCTTAGCCTATTTCTACCCTTACTCCCCATTCTTCAGACCAAAATGATGGTCCAAGCTCTGTGGTTGGTCAACCAATTAGATATTTTCTTCTATAAAGGTGTGCCGAAAGAAAATAATTTCTTGTAGTAATTAATCTTTATATAAAAGTAATTGAGTTAGTTGTAGTTTTAGGATTTTTTTTTAAGATTTCATTTCCCTCTTAAATTGAAGATATTTTAGATGTTTTAAATTTAGGTACTTCTAAAAATTTTAATTAATTTTTTAAATTTTTATTCCCAATGAATAGCTTTAAATTATTTTTATGAAGTTCTTTTAATTGCTTTGGATATTATCCAAGTTTCTCCTCAAAGTTGACGTCTCTTGATATATCATATCATGATATTAGAAAGCCTCTTATTACCCTAGGATAAAATTAGGGTATTATTTGGTGGTAAAATTATTTATCAAATTATTATTATTTTCAAATTATTTATTAAAATATCATACTTTTGGTCATGTTGAAATTTTTTATTATTTTACCTTCCACGTAGATAGTGCCAAAAGAGATGATACTATTAATAGGAAAGCGCCAAAGTGTTAGGCGTAACCAGTATGATAACGCCAATAAGGGTGACGTTATCCACGTGGTAACCCCACGCGTGATGGTGTTATCACGTTGGTTACGCCTAACATGTTGGCGTTTCCACGTGTGCTGCGCCAACCACATTGGCGTTTTCCACGTGAATAAAAAAATGCCACGTTGCTTGTGCTTCTAGGACACTTAACCCATTCTACATGAATATCTTGAGAAATGGCACCCAGAGACATATACATTTTACATGCCTACTAAAGAGTGCACCGTAATGTCAGAAGACATCAGTATCAATTAGCATATTTATAAGCTAAATATTTGCTTCTGATCTGTAAAGTAGTCAATGTGAGAATTTGGTGTTGGCAAAGCAAAGCAACTAAGTAATTAAGGTAATAAGGTACCGTTGTTCGATGTAGGCTCTACTCTCCTAGAAAATAAATTGCCAATGAAAGGCAAAGAGGAAACAAATCCAATTTATGCTTGATATACATGAGGATGTTGCACAAAAGGGTTTAAGCAGGACACAATTATACAGTACCTTGTTGAGCAATTGGGAAGTCATACTGTTGCAGACCTTGATCTGTAGCACCATGTTGTGCAACTTGTACACCTGCTAATGTCTTCACCAAGCCATGTGTTGTTTTCTCGAGTGACATCAGATCCTTCAAATTTTTGTAAGCTTGCTATTTGACTCTTTCTACCAAGCGCTGCCAGTGAAAGAAGTGTCTTGATCACATTCAATTAAGAGGTACTATAGATAGCTAGGCTATGATAAGATATGAATCATTAAAAATTAAAGAATCCATAGATGAGGTTGTAAAGTTCTCTTCAAATAGCTATTCACAGCCATAGAAACTGACATTTAGAAAATATGATAAAAAATAAAAAAAACAAACCTTATCTTCCAAATTTAGAGATTCTAGAGAACGAGAATTTTGTCCATAAAAAGACAAAAAGACACATCCACAACCTCATAGATGCAATTGAAGACAAGGGATATTGATTGTTCTGTTGCGAAATAGTGATAGATGTAGCGCTTGTCATCGTCTATATCACAAGTTTTAGCATGATCAATAATCGTATCCCATGACTTCGTAGAGCCCACATCGAATAAAGATACATTATTGTCTTACTTAGTTGCTTTGTCTTACCAACACTAAAGTTTCACATCGACTACTTTACGTATCAGAAGCAAATACTTGATCTATAAATAAGCTAATTGATACTGATCTCTTTCAATATTATGGTACACTCTTTAATAGGCATGTAAAATATATGTGCCTCTGGACGCCATTTCTCTAGACATTCATGTGAAATGGGTTAAGTATCCTAGAAACACATGAAACGTGATATTTTTTTTGTTCACGTGAAAAACGCCAACGCGGCTGGTGTAGCACACATGGAAACGCCTGCACACCAGACATTTTCCACGTGGTAACGCCATCACACGTGGTGTTACCACGTGGATAAGGCCACCCTTGTTGGCGTTATCACGCTGGTTACGCCTAGCGCTTTGACGCTTTTATATTGATAGTATCATCTCTTTTGACGCTATCTACGTGAAATATAAAATAATAAAAAAATCTAACATAGCAAAAAATATGGTAATTTGATAAATAGTTTAAAAAGTATGATAATTTGGTAAATAATTTTACCACTAAAAACAGATTGTTCAAAAACCTGTCAATTTGGTGCTTTATTTTTAATTAATACCCACTTTCTATGTAATTTAAATATTTTGCCTTTCCTATTCAACTAACCAAATCTATTATGTTTTATTCTCTCCTTTTCAAATTAAATTCCTATAGGACCCGTCCCCTACGTCTCTTTGTTTGTCTCCATCTTGCTACGCCTATCCACCTGCGTTGTCTCCATCTTGCTCTGCCTCTGTATCAGTGTTTTCTTCCTCTGCCAGCACAAGCGTCTCTGCATCCATCAACATTAAGTATGTCTTACTAACCTTGAATTAGGTGTATGTGTGTGTTGTTTTTTGTTTTGTTTTTAAAGTAATCTTAATTCATTTGAGTTATATGATTTGTTTTGTGTGTGATTCATCTTAATTCGTTTGTCTCCATCTTGCAGTGTCTCTCCGCTTATGCCATCTTCATCTCGCTGTGTGCGTCTCTCCACTTGCGCCTCTCCATATCGCAAGTTTATTTTTGAGTTTGTGGTTTGTTGTTCTTTTTCTGATTGTGGTTTTGCCCTTCTCCATTACTTTGGTTGTGAGTGTTTTTTTATTGTGCCTCTCAATCTCGTAAGTCTCATCTATGTATTTTGTGCATCTTTTTCTTATTGTGGTTTTGCCCTTCCCCATTACCCTAATTCTTCTAATGTTGTGGGTGCTTTTTTATTACCATAGTTTTTCTGTTTGTGGGTGTTTTTTGTATGATTTTTATAAGCTATGGTTTTTTTTAATATATGATATCTTTTTCGATTCCTCTTCTTTTTTCAAACTTCCAGTTCTATATTTGTTATTCATTTTGAGGGTTTTAGGAATCAAATTTCCTTAGACATTGATTAAGACTCAACTAGATTGGATTTTTTTTTATATCTAAGTAACATTCGTGGTTACAACTTTGTAGTCTTTTAGCTATTAACTAGAACTGGCGCTTCATGTGGAGCACCTGCTCCAACTCTCTAATTGTTTCACTCTTTCTATCAAATGTAATAGGAACTTCCATGACTTTTTTTCCTAGTATTTGTGTTTTTTTTTGTGTTTGACTAACTATATTTGTGATTTAATTTATGGGATAATTAGATGTGTGCATATATTAATTGTGAACGTAAAGCCATTTTTGGCTTTCAAAGTAAAAAATGAAGGCTTGGTTGACAGTGGATAATTATTGTGAATGTAAAAGTCACTTTGTGTCATTTGGAAGTCAAAGAAAATTAAATGAAGGCAAGTGGTAGTTGGGAAGAAGAAAATTGCACTCTTTTGAGAGTTTTTCCTATTTTATATAAAGAGAAGTGTATTCTCTTATTTCAAGAGAATGTTATTATTCTCTCCTTATATTTAGAGAGAAATTGTAATTTTCTTTCACATAGTGAAAATATTCTATTCTTGCCTGTGGAAAACCCTCTAACGGTGATGAGGGAAAAATCACGGGCAAGAATAGAAGATTTTCACTATGTGCAAGAAAATTACAACTTCTCTCTCAATATAAGAAGAGAACAATAACATTCTCTCTTGAGATAGGAGAATACATCTTTTTCTCTCTCTATATATAAAATAAGAAAGACTCTTAGAAGACACTATGTAATATTTCTTTGTGGAAATGGGATGCTGAAACCATTGGAGGAGGTCTCTATTTATAGGCAAGAACCTCCTCCCATCAAGCTGCTCCACCAAAAGCAAAGGAGAAATTTGCAGTCTTCTGCCCAATTACCATCTGCTTTCATTTAATTTTCTTTAACTTCCACATGCCACAAAGTGGCTTTTACGTTCACAATAATTAATTCACCATTAACCAAGCTTTCATTTTTTTTTTACTTTGAAAGCCAAAAAATGGCTTTACGTTCACAATCTACCACTTAAAGTCACTTTTGGTGAGCTTTCAAAACATTTCTCATCTTACTAGTTTCATGCTGCCTACTTTTCTAATAAGCCATAAGAGGATCTACATCATTTAAACTTGTCAGAGTTGATTAGTTTTGCCATAACATCTGCTAGGTTCTCTTTGGTATGAATCTTTTGCACATCCACACTCCCTTCTTCTACTACTTCTCTGACAAAGTGATATTAGACTCCTATATGCTTTGTCCTTGAATGAAAGGCTGGATTTCTTGCAATATGCAAGGCACTTTGACTGTCACAATATACAGGAATCTTTTGTTGCTTGTGCCCAAGTTCTTCCGTTAACCTTTGAATCTAAATTGCTTCCTTGCATGCTTTCGTAGCTGCCATGTATTCAACTTCTGTAGTAGACAAAACTACAACAGTCTATAACTTAGATAATCAGCTTACCGCTCCTCTTGCAAGTGTAAACACATAACTCATAGTAGATTTTCTTTTATCAAGATCACCTTCAAAATCTAAATTAACATATTCCCTGACAACAAACTCTAATCCTCTAAAACATAATGCAGCACCTGAGGTCCCTTTAATATATCTTAGGATCCTCTTAACAGTATTCCAATGCTCTTTACCAGGATTTGACATAAATATACTGACTGTGCCAATTGTTTGTGCAATATCTGGTCTCATACAAATCATAGCATACATAAAGCTTCCCACTACTGATGCATACAGTACTCGAGAACCATCCTCTCTGCTTCACGGCTAGGACTTATACTTGAGGATAATTTGTAATTGATAGGAAGTGGTGTAGAGATTGACTTACAATCCTGTATGTTGAAGCGCTGCAAGATTTTTCTAAGATAGTTCTTTTAAGAAAGCCAAACCTTCCTATCTTTTCTGTCTCGGTGAATTTGTACCCCTAAAATCTTGTTTGCTGGTCCCAAGTCCTTCATATCAAACTCCCTAACCAATTGTGCCTTCAATTCTTAGACTCGATCTTTGTTGGGGCCTACCACCAACATGTCATCCACGTACAACATCAAAATGATAAAATCATTGTCACCAAACCTCTTATAATATGTACAATGGTCTAAACTCAGTCTGTTGTATTCGAGGCTAATAATGAAGAAATTAAATCACTTGTACCAACATCTTGGCGCCTGCTTTAGACCGTACAGAGATTTGATTAACCTGCGAACCAAGTTTTCCTTGCTTTTTTCTTCAAAGCCTTCTGCTTGGAGCATATATATCTCGTCTTCTAGCTCTCCATGAAGAAAAGTTATTTTCACATCTAGTTGTTCAAGATGTAAATCAAATGTAGCACACATAGCCAAGACTACTCTGATAGTGATAAGTCTGACAACTGGAGAGAATATCTCATTGAAATCAATTCCTTCTTTCTGAGCATACCATTTGATCACCAACCTTGCACGATATCGTTCCACTTGATCGTTGTCATCTTGTTTGATCTTATAGGCCCATTTGTTACTAATGGCTTTTCATCCCTTTGGAAGTTCAACAAGTTCACATGTCTTGTTTTTATATAGGGCTTCCATTTTTTCTTGCATTACTGCCATCCACAGAGAAGCATCTAAGTTACTCAAAGCCTCCTAAAAGGTTGACGGCTCTTCTTCTTCTGTTAGAAGACAATATGCATCGTGGCTTGACATAACATAGTCTGAGTGCCATGATGGTGTTCTTATTTGACGTGTTGATCATCAAACTTTTGTATCATTGGCCTCATCTAGTTCTTGTTCCTCGTGCTCTGATTCTGCTTCAAAAGAATCATATTCTCTAGATTTCTTATCTATTTGGACCATAGTAGTCTATTTAGAAGTGCTGTTATTTTCTTGTTCACTTTACAATTCATTTTCTATAAATATCACATCTCTGCTGGCAATAGCCTTGTGGGTAGTAGGATCCCACAGGCGATACTCCTTAACACCGTCAGCATAACCCAAAAATATGCATTTCCTAATTTTTGGATCCAACTTTGTTCTTTCTTGGGAATTGTGCATCACATATGCAGGACATCCAAACACATGAAGAGAAGAATAATCTGCTAGCTTACCATTCCACATTTCCATTGGTGTCTTTAAGCCAATTGCAGTTGATGGTGAGCGATTTATCACGCAACAAGCGGTTTTGACTGCTTTTGCCAAAAAAGACTAGACTTGCAGTTCGCAACATAGCTCTTGTTCTTTCCAGAAGAGTTCTATTCATCCGCTCTGCTACACCATTTTGCTGAGGTGTATGTGCAACTGTAAACTGCCTTTGAATATCCTCTTGCTTGCAAAATGTGAAAAAATTACCATCTGTATATTCTCCTCCATTGTTTGTCCTCAAGCACTTGATCCTTTTTTTAGATTTAACTTCTACTTTTGCTTTGAAATCCTTGAAGATTGGAAACACATCTGACTTCTTCTTGATTGGGTACACCCATAATCTCCTAGAGTAATCATAAATGAATTATACAAGGTATTTTGTTCCTCCTAAGGACATTTCTGGTGACTCTCACACATCAGAATAAATCAAGTTCAATATGTGCTTGCTTCTAATAGATTATCTATCAAACTTTAATCTATACTACTTGCTTGTAACACAATGCTCACAAAAAGGTAAGTTTATCGCTTTGAGCCCAGAAAAGAGATCACGTTCTGTGAGAATCTTCAAGCCGCATTCTGACACGTGGCCTAATTTGCGAAGCCACATTATCATTGATTCTTCTTGGTCGACTGATGCAACTGATGCATTTGCCTTTTTCAACGTTTCTCCCACTAGTATGTATAGATTTACTGCGATCTTTTTACTTTCATCACCACAAGAGCACCTTTTACAACCTTCAAGATCCCACTTTCAATATGCGTCTTGCACCCAAGGTCTTCCAATTGCTCAATAGACAATAAATTCTTCTTTAAACCCTTCACATGTTGTACTGATAACTGCCAAGACTACCAAATTTAAATTAATTTATAACCAGTTTATCAAAATTACACACATCAGAATGAATCAAGTCCAGTATGTGCTTGCTTCTATCAGATGATCCATCAAACTTTAATATATGCTACTTGCTTGTAACACAATGCTCACAAAAAAATAAGTTTACTGATTTGAGCCCGGAAAAGAGATCACGTTCCGCGAGAATCTTCAAGTCACGTTCTGACATGTGGCTTAATTTGCGATGCCACATTATCGTTGATTCTTCTTGGCTGACTGATGTAACTGATGCATTTGCCTTTTTCAACGTTTCTCCCACAAGCATGTATAGATTTGCTTGCAATCTTTTCTTCTTTCATTACCACAAGAGCGCCTCTTACAATCTTCAAGATCCCACCTTCAATATAGGTCTTATACCCGAGGTCTTCCAATTTCTTAATAGACAATAAATTCTTCTTTAAACCCTTGACATGTCATACTGATAACTACCAAGGGTACCAAATTTAAATTAATTTATAACTAGTTTACCAAAATTACTAGCAGCATAAGGTAACACTAGGTCGAGCCCATAGATCACTCTAATTATGATCACGAAATCAAATTAAGAGGTTAGTAAATAAGGGAGGAAGGGGTTTGTAAGATCAATTAATAGAAACAAAAAGCAATTAAAGAAGAGAACAAAATTAAGAAATAACTAATCCAAGAGAACTAACTAATCTTGATCTTAATCTATCCTTGATCACTAAAGATCCATTCAATTATCAACCAAATCCTTGGTTTTAGATCACATCAAGATGCCTTTTAATGATCCACGGATCTTCTACAAGAAATGCTTTCAGAATTCAATTAATTAAGGTTAGACAAATTAAGTATCCATCCAAAATTTAAATTAACTTAAAAATCAAGATCCAACCAAGTTAAACAATTCATCAAACACCTTTAATGCCTTATTTAATATCTAGAATCCTCTCTTAGCATATGATAATTAAGAAATTTACATATAAAAATTTCAATGAAATTAAGCATTCAATTAGAATCAAACAAAGAGAAAAAGAAGAAGAAGAGAAACTTGATTAATAATCAAATGTATAACAATTAAAACAGAATCTCAAGATTAATCATCAAGAATATCAATCCCTTGGATTGATTAAAGGCTCTAACTTCTCCATGAATAGGAGGGAAGAACTCAGAAAAAGAAGAGCACAAGATGAAAATCTAAAGAAAAGGAAGAAAACTCTAGGAAGAAGAATAAAGTAAAACAGCTAGGGTTTTTCTCTATCTCGGATCCCCTCTATATAACAAAATAACTGACTTCAAAATTAAGAATACTAATTTGTCCTTAGGTTAAAGTTAATTTTTGGCCTCTTAACTTTCATTGGCCACTAAAATCACTTCAATTAAGTTTAAGATGATAGAGTTATGCCCAATTCACTCTTAACATGTCTCTGATCACGTCATCCGACTTCACAGGGGTGAAACACCATCAAAATGTTGTAGTGTCAATTCGTGATCTTCAGAAGAGTTTGATCTTTGTGTGTAAGCTTTCCAATGCCACCGGTTTCAAGTCTATATCACACCTACAACCTAAGTTATGGACCAATTAATGCACACTACTCGAGTTACACGACAGAACCTGAGTTCTGAATTTCAAGCCCAATTTGGTTTACTAGACATCTGATTAAGACTCTAGATATTAATCAAAGTTATAGAGCTTTCTCTCAACTTTCTTACAAGGTAAAATTCATAATTATTAGATATCTAGAATTCAACATATGACCGAAATACAAAAATAGTGTAAAATGCTAATAATGCTAAAAAAATCAATTAAGCCCATTTGAGCCCAAACTTATAAATTGTGATCAAAACTAATTAATTAAGCATATAAGAGGTCCAATAGACTAAATATGAGGGTTAACTAATGTATGAAAATCGTGTTTATCACGTATCGCTTGAATTGTGCGAACTGTAGCATCGTGTAATTTTATTTTGACAATACCAACTCCAACAATTTCCAAGGCATGATCATTTCCCATGAAAACAAATCCTTATAATATAGGTTCATAAGTACTAAACCAATCTCGTTGTGAAGTCATGTGTCATGTTGCTCCTGAATTCATTATCCAAACATCAGTGAACTATTTTTCGCCTTTGGTACCAATTGCGACTTCGCTATAAAGGATATCTCCATCATCAGAGGTACTCGCAACACATCCTTGAGAGGTTGTTGCTTCAGGAGCTTTTTTTGCATTTTTTTTGTTGTGCCAACAGTCTTTCTTCTAGAGCCCTCGCATGCCACATTAGTAGCATTTGAAGTTCTTCCTTCTTCGTGACTTTGTTCTACTCTGATTTCAATTCCCACTAGAGCCACGTTCCGTAGATCTTCTACTCGTCATCGACAAAGCCTCTGCTTGCTGTGAGCTTTCTAATTTGTCTTCTTTGTTCTTCCGCCTGGATTATTCTTCAAGAATAGTAGCAGCAACATCATCAAATTGAAAACTATCAGCAATATTATTACTTTTTATGTTGATGATGAGTTGATCATAAGATTCGGGTAGACTTTGAAGTAGAAGTTCTGCACGTTCATTTTCCACTATGTTGTAATCTGATGCGGTAAGCTGGAAAAATCGTGTGTTCAAATTGTTGATGTGATCTGTTACCGTCGTGAATTTATTTATTTGAAGAGTATAAAGTCTCCTTTTTAAGAATATATTATTGTGAAGTGACTTGACCTCGTACAATTTGGTGAGAGCATCGCAGATCTCCTTTGACGTCTTCTTTTCTCCAACACTTGACAAAACTAAATTTGCCAAAGCTAGATGAAGGTTGCCAACAACATTGTCATCTATCTCCTTCCACTTGTCATTAGGTGTCCCAGTGGGTCTACCTTCAATTGATGCTAAGCAATTGTCTTTCCTTAAGATTGCCTTTATCTTCAGTTTCCATAAGGAGAAATTACTCCTATTGAACTTCTCAATCTCAAATTTTGCTGCCATGATATTAACAACAATCTATTTCTCAACTAGACAGGCTTACTTTATTTTACTATGAATAGTACCATATACGTGAACAATATTGTATATATATACCGTATCAGGACAAACCTCTTATACATTAACAATATTGCAAAAGTATACAACCACACGTGTGAATAGTATCGTAGCATGAATAGTATCAGTAACCAATGGATTTGATATCATTGTTAGGTAATAGAGTTATGGAAAATTGGAAACAGTAACAAAACTAAAATAGAGTTGAGAAATTGAAATTGGCACAATATTTAATGAGGAAAACCCTCTAATGGTGATGAAGAAAAAATCACAGGTAAGAATAGAAGATTTTTACTATGTGGAAGAAAATTGCAACTTCTTTCTAAATACAAGGAGAAAACAATAACATTCTCTTTTAAGATAGGAGAATACACCTCTCTCTATATATAAAATAGGAAAGACTCTCAGAAGACACTATGTAATATTTCTCTGTGGAAATGAGATGCTGAAACCATTGGAGGAGGTCTCTATTTACAGGCGAGAACCTTCTCCCATCAAGCTGCTCCACTGAAAGCAAAGAAGAAATTTGCACTCTTTTGAGAGTCTTTCATATTTTATATAGAGAGATGTGTATTCTTCTATCTCAAGAGAGAGTGTTGTTGTTCTCTCCTTGTATTTAGAGAGAAGTTGTAATTTTCTTCCACATAATAAAAATCTTCTATTCTTGCCCGTGATTTTTCTTTCATCACCATTAGAGGGTTTTTCACATTAAATATTGTGTCAGTTCTAATTTCTTAACTTTATTTTAATTGTGTATTACTGTTTTCGTAACTTTGGTACCTAACATTAACTACTCATATGAACTATATGTAACTAAAAGTTTATTTTATTTTTAAGCTTTCATGGACTTTTACTGTTTTATCTTGCTTATTAATTGATAATCTATTTCTTACTTGCAAGCCATTAAAGAGTAAATTTGACAACAACTTAAGATCTCAAGGATTTGACACTCACACTACCAACGGTAGGACTTTCTTCCTTTTTTAGTGTTCAAAGATCTGTATAGAAGATAAATTACTACTCTGCAATTGCACAACACTTATTGGTATGCGGACTGATTTATTTATAATTATAACTCTCACTTTTTAATATTGGACTAATTTTGCCTAACTTCGTTTTTTAACTCATTCTTAACTGATACATTCCCCATGAACTGCGTTGATTTTCATTTTTTGTTTAAAATTTTCATACTCCATTGGTTATGATTTGCGCCTGATTCTTGATCCTTTTTGTTGCTTTATATATGTTGTTTTTAATGCTTAAGGAATGTGGTTTCTTTTATGTTTAAAAAATAAAAATAAAAAATCTCCATGAGTAAGAATTGGTTTTTATTTTCCAAAAAATCCAAACTCATACGATGTTTTTTTTAACCTTTTAAATTTTAGGGTTATTTAAATCAAGATAATGCTTTGTTTGTTGTAAGTAAATATGCTGTACGTGATTTAAAGTTCAAAATTGCTAGGATTTGTGATTTTGAATTGTGTATGATTATCTTCACTTTGAAATAAGATCAGCATGGATTTGTTAATCCTTGCAGTATATTTAATCTTTTGTTATACTGTGTCATTTTTTGTTGTGATTAATTTTTAACTATTTGGCCTGTTTCTGGTGATATTTTACGTTCATCTATTTGCTTTTTAACAATATACGATAATTTGGTTCCCCACAATTTGGTGTGATTATCTTGACTATAAATAATAAATATGGGGTTGGATTTGTTTGTTCTTGCATTCCAGCTAAGTGGATAAGATCAGGGTGGATTTGTTTAAGTTCATGATTTTGCATGTACTTTATAGTACCATATAATTTTTTATTATTTTTTGCAATTATATTTTAGATATTGTTTTCTTTATATGTGCATAAATTAGGCCTCTTTTTGATTTTGCAGGTTCTTTATATGAACAAACCCAGCTCGTAATCATTCTTTTTGGTCTTTTGAATTCTCTTTTTTTTCCCCCTTTTTGTATGCAGTTTTTCTATTTGATTGTTTATGAATGATATGGTAATGTGGTCATTATTTGTTGTTGATGCCTTAGTTATAATGTTAGTACTTTACCCCCAATGGCTCTACTTCTAGCTGCGCTTCAAATGGCGTTGGCCATTTTTTTTTAAACCTTTTTCATGTTGTTGCTTTAAAGTACTAATTTAATGCCAAATTTCTTCATGAGTGACATAAATGGTTCTATGTAGTTTGATTAAGGATAAGGATGTCTTTAGGCTAGAATACATGAACTGGAAGCTCATAACATATATACTTATCTATACTTATGTCGTAGAACATGTATACTTTTGAATTTTTACAATGTACTAAGTTATTCCCTTTTAGTGTATATTTCCTAAAATAAAAAGAATTCTGACTTTGGTTGTCTATTATGCATTGCCACATCGATAAGCTATATAATGGTGTGCTAAAGTCTAAACTAGCATAATTATTGACTTTGTTTTGGGTGAAAGAGAGGTAGCCTTTAATTGCCATGGTTGTGAAGTTTCTTTTTTTTTTTGGATGTGTTTTCTGACACTAATTTTTTTTTCCTGTATCCTTAAGTGTCCAACCCAGAGCACAATTTTGGTTTGAAAGGGAAGGAGACAAGACAATGTCAAACCCAAAACCAGCATGTCCAGCATCTTCTTTCTGGGTCTAGAAGTTTGGTAGCCCACCGAGCAAAAAACATGATTTTTTTCTTTTAATTTCTTTTCCTATTTTATCTGAAAAATTATAAGCTTAATATTGGGTTCCCATGGGAATGCAGAGGTGCTCAAATTCTCTACCTCATCCACCGGTGAATTTACCAGTTTATATCTTTTCATTATTTTAATAATCTTCTTGGGTATGCCAATGTGAAGCTGTATTTCTTTTCTGGAGTGTTGACTTTTACCTTTCTGTGTGCATTATCTCTCTCTCTCTCTATGATTTTATATTTTAAGAAATTACTAAAATATTCATTAAGTAGTTGGCCTTACCTGCAGATTGTTAGATTTAGATGATGGGCCCAAAAGATCACAATCTCTTCATTGAAGATGTTCAAGAAAGAACAATTGCATGCAAATCTTTAATTTTGATCTCTATTAGCCTCTTTGTACTGGTGTCTTGAATTGTTTGATGAAATCATTTAGAAAAAAAATACAAAAAGAGGCAGTAGTATAGAAAGGAAAATAGATTGAATTACTAATAGTGTATGGAGATTTATGTTGGATGGAACAAAAGATGGGTTTTTTACTCGGTATTTCCAAGATGTTGCTTTTCGGTTTTTTCCATTTGTCCCAGAAAGTTTTTTTTTTTATAGAATCTTCAATTATTTCTTTTTTGTTAAGATTTTATTTGCATTTGTTCATTGGCCAGAGCATCGGTGTAATTCATGTTGGGCATGTCCTTTTGCAACTTGGCTCTTGCAAAATTGCATGTGATTTTTTTCATTTGTTAAGGACTCTCAACTTCCATCTGGTATTGTATTTGTCATATTTTATTATTCATTCAAATCTTAGAATAAGTATTTTTTGTTGTTCAAGTGCTGTGGGAGACGCTATGAGCATCTTCAAATTAAATTGATGCCATCTGAGTAATACCATGAATGGGAAAAAGTACTCTAAAATGTTTAGGATCATGAGCATAGGAGGGTAGAAGCCAAGTTCATGAGCGTAATCATAGACTGCATGTGAATTTAGGATTTGATCTTTTTTAATGATAAATATACCACATAAACGGATGGCTGATTTTTCTCCTTTTGCAAATTTAATTCCTTCCCAAATTTTTCACTCTATGATATAATGTATTTATTGTAATTACTTATTGTTGTTTGATGATTGCTTTGGTATGGTCTAAGTTCAATTGATATAAGATCACGTAAAAAAAAAGTTCAATTGATATAAGACAATTCACCTTTTTTTCTGGAGGATATTTCTTTTATACATATATATATACATACATACATTTGGCTTCTCAATTGATGCATGTGTAGAGATTTTGATAAGTATCAGGATATAACCATTATTTCGGGACCATCTCAAACACAAAGGAATGAACTTGAGAGGTTTACTACGGATTTTGGTGGTGTTACTATTTGTTTTATAGGCTTTTGCCCAAAACCACAAGCACAGAACAAAATTTAGGGTGCATCTAGTTTTGAATTTTTTTTCCAGAAAACTGGAAAGAAAGGCAAAATTAAAAGAAATTTGGAAACCTTTCTTGAAATTTCCATGAGATTTTCTGAATTGGATTCATATTTGTTTTTCTAGGATCTTTGTTATATGGATTGGAATGGCCTTATTGAATTGTGTGAGTTTGTAACATGTGAAAGGAAAAGTTTAAGCAATAAAGTTTTATAGATCTTACATATTTGATTGTAAGGGTGTGGTTGTAATTAGCTAACTCCAACATGTTACCTTTTAAAGTTGGTATGGGATTCTTTTTTATTTAAACAAGTTGATAGCTTGCCTGAATGAATTTTTTGCTTGAATGTATTTCCGGTGCTGAATGCTCAGTGTGTAAAATATATTATGCCTAAAATAATTTAATACTTATTATAAATGTTGATGGTTTTAATGTTTAGTATGTCATACTTTTAGAGGATGAAGTGGGTGTCAATATAATTGAAGTTCTACAATATGTTGGGCCTAATAAAAACAAATGTTGTCTCACAAATTATTATTTGATATCTATCTATACATATGCCTGTGCAGCTGTAGGATCATATTAGGAAACTTGATTAGAAGATTTTATTATCAATACTGGAAATATACATGACAGCTTGCCTATTGATATATAGTAGTTGGTGCTGGTATAGCAGTTGTCTATGTTTAAAATGAGTATGACAACTTGCCTGTTGAGAATGCACGGATGACTGTATATTCTTAATTGTGATAAGTTGGAAATATAATATTATATCAGATTCTGTTCTATGTCTTTATACAGTGTATTTGTAGCTACTATAGAATCTGTATAATTACTAATATGATATTTTGTGAGTTCATGCTTATGTGGCTATTATTAGTTGTCTTATGTTAATTGCTTGATTTTAAATGCAAAGGGCACCATTTGTGTGCACACGGTAATAATGAGTTTTTGGGATGTGTCATGACTACTTGGCATACATATTTTCCTGTGAACAACCATTAACTGATTTTGAGATGCGTTACTTGGTTATTCTTTATACTCTCTTATTATACTTTGTTAGCTATTATTTGGAGTGTTATTTTAAATGTATTAGCATATTGGGTCATATAGTGCTGACTTGGAAATCAAGAAAAGTGAAAGCACATAGCAAAAAATTAGTCATTAAGGAAGTGGATATTGGTGTGAGACTAGCTTTTGGGTTGTGCAATATGGTCTTATAATTCTCAGAAAGTTGATATCCTAGATGAATCCAAGGAAATTTGTAATTTGGTAGCAATTTAGTTTATTTCTTGTGACAAGTTGCATATTTCTTCTAAGTGATTTAATTATGACTTCATATTAAATTGATTCATTTTTAAGTAGCATGATCTACGCTTATCTTTTTTATGTGTTCCACTTTCTTACTAAAATGATCTCATGTAGGTGCTTAAAAGTCAAGGTTTGATGGCGCAACAATTTATGTTTGGTTATGTAGAGTTATCCCTATGTTTTAATAGAAGGATATTCCTTTAGAGGAAACAGACCTTGCATCATTATCATTTTATTAAGTATCATTACTATCAATGTTTTCAACGGTTACTGTGTTAGAATAATTAGGATCTTGTTAGATATAGATAAAATTAGCGTCAATCAATATATGTTAGAATCAATTAGGATTTTGTTAGATATAAATAGAATTAGTGTCAATCAATATATTAGATTAATATCAATCAAGTTACATATTTATTCTGTACAATTATTCTTTTTATTTTTTTTTTGAAATTATGAAAAGAATTCAGCATAAGCTTACAAATCCTTATATATAAATATACGTCCTTGAATGACGAATAATTGTATCAGAATTATTCTCTAAAACCTTTTAATATGGTATCAAAGCTAACTCTGGTTACTTTTTTTATCATAGGAATTGAAGCATTTGGTTTTTCTTATTTAAGAATTTTGATCTCTAATGGCTACTTCAACCAATAGCAGGACAAATACATACTTCAAACTCCATGGTTATCCTGACTGGCATCCAAAAGGTAAGGCTGCATCAAAGACTGAGAACTTCAAGAGTAATTTTGTTGATGCTGCTAGATTTGTTGCCAAGTCAGGTATATCTAACTCTACCTGTAGCTTTTTAGTTTTTGCTAGTAGTAATGACTAGATAATTGATATGGGTACTACTGATCATATGACTTCTGACTGTTACAAGTTTACTCATTTATCTCCCTGTGGCTCTAAGCCAGACACTGTTAATACCAATGGTGTTTCGTCTCCTGTCTTAGGGGTTAGTACTATATCTTTGTCCACTTCACTATCCATTTCTAATGTTCTATTTGTTCCTTCATTAAACTGTAATCTTCTTTCTGTTAGTCAACTTACAAAGTCTCATGATTGTGTTGCCTTATTTTTTTCTCACTCATTATGTTTTTCAAAATACTCATTCAAAGGAGAAGATTGATAGTAATAAGAAGAGTGGAGGATTGTATTATCTGGACAGTGACTTTCAACACACAAATGGAAGAGCATTAGTCTACTTGCTGAGTTGCACCCAACTAGATCAAAATAAGGAGATTTGGTTATAACATAAACGTTTAGGACATCTTTCCTTTAGTTATCTTAGGAAGTTATTTTTGTCACTATTTCATCATTGTGATCTTTCTGATTTCAACTGTGAAACTTATGTTATGGCTAAGAGCCATCATGTTACCTTCTCTTTAAATAACACTAAGGTTGATACTCCTTTTTCACTCATTTACTCTGATGTTTAGGACCCTGCTCCCCTGTCTATACACAATGGCATGATCTGGTTTGTCACTTTTGTTGATGATTGCACACAAATGACATGACTATACTTGTTAAAACATAAAAGTAATGTGTATACAATTTTTCAATTTTTTCATAAAATAATTGTCACCCAATTCAATACTTCTCTAAAGGTTGTTAAAACAGATAATGTTGGAGAATACTTCAAGAAAGAATTGAAAGATTTTATGAACTCAAATGGTATCTTTCATCAAACTTCATGTCTTAATTTCCCTCAACAAAATGGAGTCTTGAGAGAAAAAATAGATACCTTTTAGAAGTCACATGATTTTTACTTATTGATGGCAATGTTCAATCCCACCTTTGGGGAGAGGCATTAAGTTTTGTTGTATACTTAATCAACCGTATCTCATCTAGTACCTTGAACTTTAGGAGGCCTTTAGATGTTCTCTCATATCACTATACTTTTCTTTCAATTGTTCACCTACCTCCTCGTACCTTTGGATGTGTGGTATATGTTTATTTACATCAACACCAACGTACAAAATTTGAACCTTGGGCTATATGGTGTATGCTTGTTGGATATGACACAACACAAAAAGGTTATCGTGCATATCATCCTTCCATTAATTTTTGTTTTTGTTTCCATGAATGTCACCTTTCAAGAGCAAGTTATTCTATACCACAAAGCCCACTAATTCTCCACTCCAGAGTGGGAACGAATTTGAAGTTGAAGTTCATAATCATGATCTCCATGACATAAAATTGTTTGATATGTCAAAGCCATAATTGTAAACTGAAAATCTAGATCTCATTACTGAGTGTGAAATTATAAATCAAGATTTGACAAGTTTGATGGAGGAACTTCCCGATAGTATAATATCTCCAACTTCAAGTCCATCGATCTAATTTGCAACTCTAGAAAACTCTCCAGAGGTAATATATAACCTTGACTCTGATCATACTGTTGATTCCAATATTTATTAAGTTTATTGGCCCACCTGATTCTAATCTTATAGAAAGTTCATATCATCTCCCTCCTAGATTTGACTGAGGTCAACCCCCAATTAAATATGAGTCTAACATCAAATCGAAAGTGAAGTACCCTATAAATAACCATGTGTCAACTAACAAGTTGATGCGGATTAAAAGTTACAAACCCAATTGTAGGTTATTTCAAGTAATAAATTCTTGGGAGTCCGAGGTCGATCCACAGGGAATTAATGAAGAAAAATTCTTTGACGTAAAGTAAATATGTTGTCACAATAATAAAAGTGATAAAACTTAGTCGAAAAAAAAAAGACTTACTTGAGTTAGGAGATCCACTCTTGATAAATAAATTAAGGGCAAGATTAATTTTTTTATAACTTAATTAGAATCCACACATAATGGAGGTTCCAATCAGAAAATACAACATTCAAAGTTCATTTAAGATTATATACGTGATTATATTATGATTCCTTTAATCATCTATTAACACCACCACTCATAAACGGGATCAAGCATTCATTGTGCCAAAATCTTGTCTACAACAAATCAAGATCTCCACTTTACAAGGAGGGTTTCTAAATTGATTGAAAACAAAATACAACACATATAATGACTACTTGATAATATATCATTTAAGTACAAAAAAGATATTAATCTAACCTTATTTCATTACCAAGAGCTTCACCCTTTCACCCAAGTAAAATAAAAATTAGTTAGTGACAAGGGGGCTGATTCATGAGTAAGTGAATGAGTGAAAAATGCCAAATGACTTTTGATGAGTGAAAAATTATAGAGATTCTTTATCTTTGAAATCATTTAGTTCTGAAGTCATTGAATGCATCAGAATATTGAAATGTGGTCTTCATGAAAGTTGTAGGCCTGGATCTTAGTTTTCCAATGCCACCAGAATCACCTCAAAAGACCATCTACAGCCCAAGATATAGCCTCATTACTGCACAGTATTCAAGCCAAGTTACAGCTCCTCTGTTCTGAATTCTAAGCCCAATATGATCTCCAAGGAGTCCATATTGAGTCTTGTGTTCTCATGAAAGTTATAAATATGAGACTTAAATTGTAGATACCAAACTTTCAGCCTAATTCAATTCTCATAACCCAAGTTATGCTCTGATTATTGTACACTATTCAGGTTCTAATCACAAAACCTGTGTTCTGACTTTTAAGCCCAATTAGTTTCACTAGATGTTCGACTTTGACCTAGAGCTCTTCATGAAAGTTGTAAAACTCTCTTTTATCTTTCCTACAATGTAAGATACATAATTATTAAATATTTAGAACTCAAGATATGACCAAAATACAGAAATAGTGTAAGACATAAATCATGCTGAAAAAATCAATTAAGTCCAATTTGAGTTCAAACTTACAAAATATAACCAAACTCAAACAATTAAGTACATGAAGAGTGTAAATGACTAAAAATGGGGGCTTATTAATGTATCAAATATGTTATTATTAAATTCTTTTACACTTAACTTTTTGCACTCTTGGGTAAAACACATAAGACCAAAACTAGGGAACAAGGAAAAACAACACAAACTCAAAAATTAGAAATTCTAAAAAACTCAGCTTCTAATAATATTTAAAAATGAAGAGCAATCAATCATTTAAGGAATCAAAACATTTGTGAGGTAACGTTTCTTCACATCTCAAACTAACAAGCAAGGAAATTTCAATTGAAATGCATGAGTCAAGAATGATAGATCTTCACATGATTCACTCTCAATCCCTCAAGTGTTTAAAAAGTAGGTATTTCTCTCAATTCAACCCATGAAAATTGCACTACCATAAGCTTGCCTATCTTCTACTTCTCCACTACTCAGAACACATGCACATATAAATCATGAGGACTTTATTCAAGATTGTAATGGGGTCAAGGTAAAGGAGAATGTACTGTGGATATAACAAGTTAAATACCAAAGAGAATAAAAGAGCATGAAAGCTGAGTTCAATTAACAAGCATAAAAGGTCATCCCAACTCCACCTAATACAAATTCGCTTTACATATTTTTTCCTTTCCTTTATTGCCTTGTTGGCCCTTATTTACACTTTTTTTTATTTTTATTTTTGATTTTTTTTGAAGAAGAACATAATATATACATTTTTAAGTAAACATTTTTTTAACCATTCTGCACACATACCTCCACACTTGTTCAAGAATTCATTCAATGACAAAGCTAATGTTCTCTTATTTCCTAAGGCCGGGTAAGAATATGATTTTTCATTTACGGCACATAATGAGTTCGAAACAAAGAATGATCAAATAAGCTCAAAGGGGTTAAGTAAGGGGAAATAGGTCATTTTAAATGCTTTATGTTAGCAGGAATCAGAGAATTTTCAAGAAGTCATAAGAGTGTTTGATATCATATTGAGACAATATGCTACTGAGCAATGCTACCTATTTGTGCACTAGTCATTCTTGACTATTTGGTTAAAGTAGCTATTTTAAGAAAAATGTCTCAATCATATTTATGTATGCATATGAAAATGTAGTATAAAAAAGAATCAAAGCAAGTTCTAGAGTAACAATTTCATGAGTGAAATTCACACAAGAAAAAAGAAAATGGTACAAATGTTCAATCCATTCATCAACAGACTCAAAATCTCACAAGGCATAATTCTATCATTCTCAGTCCACAAATTCAATATCCATAACCAAGCATGTGATTTTTAAGAAAGAAGATAATTTACTCAATCATACAAATTTTCCTGAATTTGAATTGTTACTTCCACACAACTAGTTATCTACCTATTTACTCCTTATTTTGCCACCAATTTTAATGCATCTCAAGAGCAAATTTACATCAATGGCATAATTTACTCCTTACTTTGTCATCCTTAATTAGTTTTGCTGTTAATAAATTACTGACAAATATATTAACACAACAAATATAATAATAAATACACTTGCTAATTTTTTTTATCTTTTTTTTTGTTTTTTTGTTTTTGTTTTTATTTTTTTTATACAAGTATTCACACAACTATCCTTCCCCTCAACCAGATCACAACATTGTGCTCAAAATCAAAACATAGATAAGTAAATGATAGAAGATACTACCTGTTATTGCAATTACTGAAAATAGAAACCTCACACAAATTAAACAGAAACAAAGTACGATGAATAAAATCAAAGGTAAAGGAAATTTATAGATGAAGTGCCAGATCACACTCTTGTTCCTTGTTGCCTCTTTGGCTGTTTCCTTCTGACCAATCTATCTGAGCTATTACTGGATCAGGTTCATAAACAAAAGTTTCTAATTTATCAATCAACTCATCAACAATTGAAGCAGATATAAGGAGTCGTCTTGCCGAATGTGTGATAAAGTTATGTTCCACAACATGGCCAAGAAAAAAAAACAAAAGATCAAATAAATTATTAACATTCAACAAACCTATGGGTTTATGGTGGATGTTCAGTTGGGCCCAAGAGATGATTTGAAAAACTTTTTCCAACGTATCAAAACCACCTGGTAAGGCTATGAATGCATTAGAGTTTTCAAGTATGGCCTTCATTCATCCATGCATAGATGATACTTGAAGTTCCAGTCCAATTGTCTTTCTAGTGATGTTTTTTTGAGTTAAAGGTTCAGGAATGACACCTAAAACTTGACCACCTCTTATATATGCAGAAAGTGATACAACCCCCATTAATCTAATACTACCTCCCCCATATACTATATCAATGTTCCTCGCAGCAAGTGTTCGACCAAGAGTGCTTGCTGCATTTATATACTCTAAACAATTCTCATAACTTGTTTTATAAAATACACATATACTAGTAAATCTACGAACAGAAGAAGAAGAAGCGTTTTCTATTTCTAGACTCACACTCTTTTTGAATGATTATGAATTGCAGGAAAGTGAAGAAAATGGAGTGTTTAAATAAGGAAGAGAATAGAAAAAGTAATAATAGCTCCTATATGGGTAGGTTGGATGTTGTAAAAAAAATTTGAATTTAAGAAAAAAAATTTATCTTTTTATTTTTATTTTTATATATATTTTTTAGACTTTAAGAAAACCATCAGGGTAAAAAAGTCTAGAAACCCCTGAAGGACCCCGCCCAAAGGATCGTCTGTCCAAAACTAAAATATAACAAAATTATACAAAGATAAAATTATAATAATAGATGATGACATACCTTTATGTACATGTTTCATGGCGTATCTTTATACTGCGCGTCATGAATGCAGTAGCCTTCACAATCTTACCGCCCCTTGAAAGAGACATCGAATTCCCTTAAGAAATTTCAGACTTAAGGCACTCCTCCCACTTGTGGGATATCCCAGCCTATGCATCGTCCCTCTAGTTAAAGAGAGAAAATATGAATACGACAACCAGTGACCACAGCCAGTGGAGCTATGCTCAGGAACCCAATAAATCCATACAAGGAATTGAGCTCAGAGGCATTGTCACGCGAGAATGTAAACACGAGACGCTTTTATCTGTCCATCAATAAGCAGAGCATACGGTTAAAACCTGAGAATGCTTGCACGGCTCTCTACAGAGCATGACACACGAACCTTATTTATGGACCGACGTGCTAAGGTCTACCCGAGTCAATGACGGGTCTGCCACTGGCAGGGGCTAATCTAATTAAAAGCCAAGTACAACTGAAGTTTCGCCCTTTTTTATTTCATTTTTTTCTTCTTCTTTTTTCTTTTTTTTTTCTTTTTTTCTTTTGAAGATGTACAAGATAATATATACAAGTTGTTGCGATTGTGGCTTACATCTTCCTCTGGTTTTACGTCCAATAACGGCTTAAACGCTTTCTATGAGTTGAGGATAAGCTTCCCATCTAATTTTCTTATAAATTGGCAGACAGAGTCTTTTGAGTCAGATTCCCAAGACTGTAACGCTCTTACTCATCCCTGAAGAGATTCCACAAATTAATAAGTTTACGATGCACAACTCCACAAGAATGCATCTCAAGAGTCAATAAGATATCATCTAATGACTCCTTACTCAACCCATTCTTAATAAAGTATATTTTATCTTCTCGATTTATGAAAATCATCCCCAAAGAACGATATCGCTTATTACAAGAAAATTAATAATATTAGCAAACCAAGGCATGGAATTAACAGAAATAAAAATTCATCGAGAAAATAATCATTGATAGATGTGATATTAAAAGGTGAGCCTGTTGTAAGTATGGACAAATGATCTGCAATAACATTTTCGGCTTCTTATCTTTTATTGTGATGTTGAATTCTTGAAACAACAAAATCCACCGTGTCAACCTAGGTTTGCAAAAACTTGTTGAGAAAATCGACAAGTGCACCGAATCATCAAAATAATAAAGTTAATGATTAAGGGAAAAAAATAAAATAAAACACACTAAAACACACGAAATTAAGAGGGAAAAGAGATAACAAAGCATATGAATGCAAAACACATTAAGGATGTAAACACATGAAATTAAAACACTAGGGATCTGACTTCACTTGATTCAATAATATATCATAGACAATAGAGTAGCTTTAGGACCCTCATTCTAATTAATTTCTAATCATTCAATTAATAGAGAAAATTCCTTAATTAATTAAAACTCAATTCCTTGGTCTAAACCCTAACTCTTAAAGGCATGACCTTTGCTTTATGAATTCTCATGGAAAATACCACAATTCTCCCACACAACTTATAACCTCTATTCCTAGATGATTATAAATCTTGGCACTTACTATTTATGGTCTAAGTCATATGCAAACCTCTCGATTCTACATACACCTCACTAGATCAATTTATGAGTGACCAATTCATAAAATCATTAAGAATCATAATAAGCATTCAAATTGAATAAAAAAGAAATTAATTAAAATTTCAATCTTAGTACATGTCGATTAAATCAAGTTACATCTTCACCCTAGAAACATACGAATTTTAACTACACATGACAAAAGAGAAGAAGAGATAGGAAGAATAAAAATAAAAATATATACAGAGCTCGACCTTCCATAAAAAATATTAACAAGTAGGCGGTAAACCCGCCATGATAATAATAATAATAATAATAATAATAATAATAATAATAATAATAATATTATTATTATTATTATTATTATTATTATTATTATTATTATTATTATTATTATTATTAACCAGTAGGCGGTATAGACCAGTCATTAAATATTTACAAGTAGGCGGTATAAATCAACTATGGTAAAAAAAATATTAACAAGTAGGAGGTAAAAACCAGCAATTAAATATTAACAAGTAGGTGGCATAAACCAGCCATTAAATATATATTAACAAGTAGGCAGTATAAAAACTGGCCATTAAATATTTATTAACAAGGGTGTGGTATAAATCAACTACCAAATATATATTCACAAGGGTGTGATATAAACTAACAACCAAATAAGTTAATAAGCTGATAAATTAAAAAGTTAGTAAGTAGGTAAAGTAAAACGTTAGATAGCTGATAAAGTAAAAAGTTAGATAGTTAGTAAGAGAGTTAGATAGTTAGTAAGTTAGTAAGTTAGTAAGTTAGTAAGCAAGAAAATTAAAAGGTTAGCAGGTTTAGTAAGTTAGAAAGTTAGAAATAAAATACAGAAAGTAAAATACTAAAAAAATAAAGTGCAAAAAGTTAATTTAGAATATGAAAATCAGAGAATCGACAAGCCAATTTTTTGCTCCAATGAAAGAGAAGAGAAGAAGTAAGATTATTTTATTAATGATTAAATATTACAGAGGGAGAAATGGAGAAGATAGAGTTTCTCTTAAAAAGTTAGTACGTTAGTATGTACAAAGAAAAAAATTAAAAAAGTAGAAAAAATATATATATACAAGATCTACGAAAAAAAAATATATATATATACAAAATATTTACATAATAAATTTATTCTTCAAATCAAGTCCCTGACAACGGTGTCAAAAACTTGATGCGGATTAAAAATTTCAAACCTAAGTGCAGGTTGTTTCAAGTAATAAATTCTCAAGAGTCCGATGTTGATCCACAGGGAATTGATGAAGAAATTTTTTTTGACGTAAAGTAAATATTTTGTCACAATAATAAAAGTAATAAAACTTAATCACAAATAAAAAAGACTTACTTGGGTTAGGAGATCCACTCTTAGTAAATAAATTAAGGGTAATATTAATTCTTTTTATAACTCAATTAGAATCCACACATAATGGAGGTTCCAATTGAAAAATACAACATTCAAAATTCATTTAAGATTATATATGTAATTATATTATGATTCTTTAATCATCTATTAACACCAACACTCATAAATGGGATCAAGCATTCATTGTGCCAAAATTTTGTCTACAACAAATCAAGATCTCCACTTTACAAGGAGAGTTTCTAAATTGATTGGAAACAAAATATAACACATATAATGGCTACTTGATAATATATAATTTAAGCACAAGAAATAAACTAATCTAACCTTATTTCATTACCAAGAGTTTCACATTTTCACCAAAGTAAAATAAAATTTAGTTACTCATTAACAAGAAGAAAGGAAGAAAGAAGAAGAACATAACTTCATTTTAGAACAAAAGAAAACTACAACAAGATAAACAAACAATACAATAGCATGATCTTGACCTCTAAGACCAAGACTCCTAAATGATCAGCCAAGGCTCCCTTTTATAGAGGATTAGGGATACAAAATGACAAGGGGACTGATTCATGAGTGAATGGATGAATGAAAAATGAGTGAAAAATGCCAAATAACTTTTGATGAGTGAAAAATTATAGAGATTTTTTGTCTCCGAAATTATTTAGTTCTAAAGTCATTGAATGCATCAGAATATTAAAATGTGATCTTCATGAAAGTTGTAGGCATGGATCTTAACTTTCAAATGCCACCAGAATCACCTCAAAAGGCCACCTACAGCCCGAGATATGGCCTAATTACTACACAATATTTAGGCTCAGTTACAGCTCATCTGTTTTGACTTTCAAGTCCAATATGACCTCCAAGGAGTCCATATTGAGTCTTGTGTTCTCATGAAAGTTGTAGATATGGGTCTTAACTTGCAGATACCAAAATTTCAGCCCAATTCAGTTCTTATAGCCCGAGTTATGCTCTGATTATTGTACACTATTCAGGTTCCAATCACAAAACCCATATTCTGATTTTCAAGCCTAATTAGTTCCACTAGATGTTCGACTTTGACCTAGAGCTCTTCATGAAAGTTGTAGAGCTCTCTCTTATCTTTCCTACAATGTAAGATACATAATTATTAAACATTTAGAACTCAAGATATGACCAAAATACAGAAACAGTGTAAGACGTAAATCATGTTAAAAAAATCAATTAAGTCCAATTTGAGTCCAAACTTACAAAACATAACTAAACTCAATCAATTAAGTACATGAAGAGTGTAAATGACTAAAAATAAGAGCTTATTAATATATCAAATATGTTATTATCACAAGTTGTCCAAATTATATGCATCTTATGTATCTCAATCATCTATTGTCTCTATTCCTAGTAATTTACAAGAAGCTCTAGTAGATCCTAGATGAATCCAAGCTATGGTAGAAGAGATGACAACATTGCAAAAGAATGAAACTTAGGAGTTCATACATTTACCAACAAGAAAGAAAACTGTTGGATGTAGATGGATGTTCACTGTTAAACACAAAGCTCGACTTGTTGCAAAAGGCTACATCCAATCCTATCGTGTGGACTATCAAGAGACCTTTGCACCTGTTGCAAAACTCAACATTGTGAGAGTACTTTTGTTATTGGCAGCAAATAAAAACTGGCCATTGTTTTAGTATGATGTAAAAAATGTCATTCTACATGGAGATTTAGTTGAGGAAGTATATATGGACCCTCCTATAGGTGTTCCACAATACTCAGACACAATTATGGCGTGTAAATTAAAAAAGACCCTATATGGGTTAAAGTAGTCCCCAAGAGCTTGGTTTGACAGGTTTACCAAATCCATGAAGAACTTCGGTTATAGACAAACCAACTTAGATCACACTTTATTTCTAAAATAGAAAAAAGGCAAAACTAAAACCTTAATAATTTATGTTGATGATATTATGACAGGAGATAATCATGATGAAATTCAACTTTTACAACAATATTTGGCTTCTGAATTTGAAATGAAACAACTTAGAGACCTCAAGTACTTTCTTGGAATTGAAGTGGCTCAATCAAAGCATGATATCTTTCTTTCCTAAAGGAAATATATCCTAGATTTGTTATTTGAAACAGGAATGCTTGCATGTAAGCCACACTCCCATTGAGCAGAATCACAAGTATTTCCAATGTTCAAATGCAGCCAGTACTGATAAGGGCAGATACCAAAGACTTATAGGGAAACTAATCTATTTATCTCATATTAGGCCAGACATTGCATATGTAGTAAATGTTGTAAGTCAATTTATGCATGACCCAAAAAAGCCTCACATGGAAGCTGTCGAAAGGATTACAAGATCATACTTAAAATTTGCTCTAGGCAAAGGACTGTTGTTCTCAAATCATGGTCACCTAGAAATAGAAGGGTATGATGATGCTGATTGGGCTAGGTTAGCCAACAATAGAAGATCCACCTCACTTTACTTTATATTTGTTGGAGAAAATCTTATAACTTGGAGAAGTAGAAAACAACCTGTAGTGGCCAGGTCAAGTACTGAAGCCGAGTTCAGGGGCATGACACTTGAAATATGTGAGTTATTATGGCTAAAAATTTTGCTGGCATATTTGGGATTTGAATCAAAGGAAGTAGTGAATCTACATTGTGACAATACCTTAACTGTAGAGATTGCTCACAATCTTGTTCAACATGATAGGACAAAACATGTAGAAATTGACAGGCACTTTATTAAGAAAAGGCTTGAAGTTGGAATCTTGTGTCTTCCATTTGTTAGGTCTGAGCACCAATTAGCAAATGTTCTTACAAAGGCAATGGCAAGTAATGTGTTTTCTGATTCTCTTATCAAGTTGGGAATGTCTGATATTCATGCACCAACTTGAGAGAGGGTGTTAAAATCAATTAGGATCTTGATAGATATAGATAGAATTAGCGTCAATCAATATATGTTAGAATCAATTAGGATCTTATTAAATATAGATAGAATTAGCATCAATCAATATTTTAGATTAGTATCAATCAAATTGTATATTTATTCTGTATAATTATTCTTTCCATATATTTCCCTTATAATTATGAAAAGAATTCAGCATAGGCTTATAAATCCTTGTATATAAATATACGTTATTGAATGATGAATAAATATATCGAATTATTTTTTGAAACCTTTTAATATATTGAACCAAAAAAGAGAGTTTTAAGATTTTTAAGGTTTAACTATGTTGATATATATATATATATATATATATATATGGCAAACCAAGAAGGGCTAAATTGGTTCTATAAGATTCAATAATAGAAAATTTTAAAATTAAACAACAATTGCAATACAAATACAAGTAAAAGTTGAAAGTAAAGAGGAAAATGTTGAGAGAAATGCACAAGCAAATTTTATATTGGTTCTGCAACAATCTGCGACCTACATCCAGTCCCCAAACAAATGTTTGAGATTTTTTTCACTTATCGAATTTTCTCTTACAAGAACTCTAACGAACCTTTCTCTACCTTAGCCTCAAAGCACAGTTACAATGGTTTCTTTTACCAAGGATACCACCAAACCTCCCTCTACTTCTACCCGAAGAAGAGTAACAATAGGTTTTGAACTCTCAAAGATTGTAGTTGCTCTTATCAATGTGCATCTTATCAATGGTAAAAGAGTAACAATAAGAACAAGGATTTAACTCTCAAAGATTGTAGTTGCTCTTATCAATGAGTTACAATAGGTTTTGAACTCTCTCTAGAGTGGATACATAAGTTTAGATCTAGTTAAGAGGAAAGAAAAATAAAGATTGCAAGGTTGCGGCACTTCCTCACTTTTGTTTTGAGCAATTGTGCATCTTAATCTTCTGTAATGTTTCCTATTTATAGTGGAAAGCTTCCTCCTTTCTTTTTAGCCATTGGAGATAGAGAAAATTATGAAAATTAGCTTCTAATTCATGGGAGTTAATTTCATGTATAAAATGCATAGTTGTTTCTTCTGTTCTCTGATAGTTGCTCCTTTACCCAGTAGTCGCTTTAATAGTCGCTTCTTATGTATGGAAGCTTATCATCTAATTTTTGAACGTTGAAACATTCATTTATACTTAAAAGAACTTGATTCAATCATAAAGTGGTATAAATGATTTGTTTCTAACAATAATAGAAATTAAATTATGAGTAAAGAAATGTTTTATAGAAAATCAAATTTGAAAACTTTCTTTCTATTCTCAAATGAATAAAAGGTAATTTATAAATAAAGAAATTCATGATTATCAATCAACTTAACAAATTTTTCTACAAAAATTTTTAATTATCAAAACTTAAACCCAACAATATATATATATATATACACACACTCACATGTTAAGTGTATAAATAAAAGCATGGGAGTGTTAAAAGAAATGAAATAAAAAGAATTTTAATTGATAGTTAAATAAAATTATAACATATCCACAATTTTTTTATCTACAAATAGTGAATTATTTAATTGAAATTTTTATCATCATAAAAAATATATATATACATATATTTATTTATTTATATATGCACGGGTTAGAATACTAGTTTATGCTATAAACGTGCTTAACTAATACTCGCTAGGTGTCACTTGCAATTCTTCCATCCGTTGTTATTTTGAGGAAAATTTTAATTGTGACTTAGAGGATGATTAAGAACAGTTATAAAAATTTGATTATTTTAATAATTAATTATTGTATAATTAATTATAAAAAAATTAATTTTATATTTGAATATATTAATTGAGAAATAATTTTAAGTTAATTGATTTCTTTTAGATAATATAAAAAAAATTAATTTTATACATTAAATTATTAAAATAAATATAAAATAATTTAAAAAATTATTTAATTGAAGATAAAATAATATTTAAATATCAAAATATAAAAAATAATTTATAATTTAAAATCATAAATTTTAATTTTTAACATTATAAAAAAATTTATAATACATTAAATTTTGTACAAAAATTAAAATTACTTTTTTCAAACATAATTAAACTATAAAAAATGTTCTTTAAAAAAAAAAGGCTATTGGCAAACATATTTAACATGCACTTAGAGATTCTGCTTCTAATCATGTTTCATCATTGTTCTTGTCGAAGGAATCACCTATCATCAAATCATAGGCTATTGCGAAGTTCAAGATATTCTTTCCCTCCACAATTCTCTCTCCAAATTCGTTGTCCCTTAGGCCCTTTGACCTTGTAGTAATTTTTTTTCTTCTCTCCCAATTAAGTCCATTTAAATAAGAGATTCTTTCCTCTGAAATTTTTTTTACAATAAATCATTACCATTCATTTTCTGAAGTTCTTATTAACTATGCAAGTTTCAACATCATTTAAATGGTGCTACATTATCTTCTTCCTCCACGAAGACACGCGAATTTTTTCCATTTAAATTCCCTTTATAAAGGATTTTTTTTTTACACCCAGCGTGATGGCTTGGATTATCCCCTCATAGACTAAATTGTTTTGATGTGAGTATATGTATATATCTCCTTCACGAAAACTTTTTTTTTTTTTTTGGATTCTCCTTCACGTAAACTAACATTATGACAATCATGCAATACCCTTTTCTTTTCACCTCCACCACTTTTTCACAGAGCTTCAGCGGCATCATGTAATGATTTCTTTCCATTATACTCATTCCATTTCTTGTTTGATCTGTTTGTGAGAACCAGAACTTGTAATCAACTTGAAGCAAACAATCAACTTTTCTCTCCAACCCATTTTGCTTTTTTGCAGGGATAACATATTTATCCTTCTTCTAATCATTGTATCTATTATCTCCAATGCTTCTCTAGTCAAATTAAGTTTCAATTCTTCAAGTCATGCAGTGTGTCTCTTCCACCGAACATTCAACACGGTAACCCTTGTTTATTTTACTCTATATCCGGGCACCTATAGAAATGTAACGACCCATATTTACCTGTCAATACATGCAGGCAATGTAGATATAAGATAAGTGTGAAAAAAAAAATTACAAGAAGAAATGAAAAAATAACAAAATTCGAGGACCAGATACAGTCATAGTCATATTAGTCTAAATTGGAGTCAAATATCAAATCTTTGACTAGAATGTTATGAGAGAGAAGATGTAAGAGCATTGAACAATGGCTGCAGTGGGGGGCACCTGTGAACTACTGTGAAGTGAGAGGCTGTGACATATCAATGATGGGCGGCTACTAAAGTCTCAGATACCACTGTTGGCTTTGTCCAAGTTTCCTTTCTCGTACAAGAACAACAAATTGGCAAACTTACCTTTGTCTTTCCCTCATTCAAGTCCCCCTTATACCAAATCCACAAAGCAAACTCATGCATGAGCTACAGTTCCCTTTCTGTACTTGTTTGGCCCATGTCATTCAATTATCAAAGTGTTAGAATCCAAAGCCCCTCTATATGCACTCTCTCTTGCTTTCCTTCAACTCTTTCAAATTCTGGAGTAGCTTTAACTTCAAGCCTTTAAGGCATTTTTAGCTGACATGGTTTTTAGTGGGGCTCATCTCATTTGGCTATCTTACTTGGGAAACTTGTTGCTTTTCTTCCTAATTATTATCATGCTTAGAATGTGGTTAATGTTAATTAGAAATTAAATTAATATATTAGGTCAGCAAGTAGATTACTAGTTAATTACATTCTATTATCCTATATAAGTCATATCATATTATTGATTTGTTATACACACTTTTTACTATTTAATAAAATTTCAATTTATGATTTCTCTCATTTTTCTTATATCTATCATGCTTTCCAACACTAACCTAACAAGAAGCAAAGCAAAATTCCTGTTAACTAGTTCCTAGCAAATGGTTTTGAGCTTTTTCTCACGTGGGGTTTGAAAAGAAACATCATCTTTTTAATTACTTGCCAACTTGTGCTGTGTTGCTTTTTTTCTTCTTTTCACCGACGTGAATCCTAATTCCTAAACCTCTTCATTAATGAACAAGAAGAAGCAAGTTAATTTACAAGGACGTGTTTTTTCAGAGTCTTGATTTTAATTCCAGAGGATGTTCCTCATTCAATCCCTGACGGTTGATCTCTCTTGGAAAATGTTATTTCCTCTGCTGGTTATGTAAGGACAAGCTCATTAAGGCCAGTTATGCTGTCACTGTGTTTAGCATAGTTCAGAGGCCCTGTAATAATCAGTCTTTCATGTGAGTACAGGACACTTTTGTTTGAGACTTCAATGTTTAAGTCGTACAGTGAGGAGCCAATTTGACTTGTGTATTGGTAAGGAGGGTACATGTGTTCACATGACTAAATTTCATCTTCTTTTTTTCTAATATTTGTGATAATCATTGTGTTTATGATGAAATTATTTAGATATATTGAACTAATATAGTTCTAAATTCCAGTCTGCAACAGCTAATATTTTTATAACGTATATAGCTACCACAATCATATTTTGTCCTAATTGTAGTTCAACTCCCATTGACAGAAACACCAACCATAAGTAACGATTGCAACATGCATCTACAATTTAAAAATTGAAACGATATGGGTATTACTATGAAGAAGCAGTGTAAGCAGTAACGGATCCATGAATTTTAAGTATTGGAGATAAAGGTAATATTATTAATACAAAAACATATAAAAAAGTTTTAATAATTATATTTATATATCAAAAATATATTAATACAAAATTATGAAAGATTAATTTATAATTATTTTTTTAATGTTTTCATATTTTAAAAATGTTGAATAATTTTTTATTATTAATTCTATCAAATATTTTTTTTTTATTACAAAAGTGTAACAGTGAAGAAAAAGAGATGAGAAAAGATTTTGGTGCTCTAAATATTTTGTCAGACTTTGATACTATATAGTGACTCCAAATCACATGGAGATGATGGAGTATTTTGAAAAGTAATATTAAAAAAATTAATTTTATTTTCTATGACTATAAATTTATCAATTTATTCATATAAAGACAAAAGTTACATATATAAAAGAATAAAAAAACAAATACATATATAAGATCAAAACAAAGTTTTCAAATTGAGTAGGAGCATGAGTCCCCACCCTTTTCTACCTGGTCCATCCTAAGCTAAAAGTTGAGATTAAGTCAATATATGCTTGATTATATTGGAAATATATACCCGGACTATTTTTCATTTTAATTGCATATCGCAGATACGATAATATTTTAGGTCACAATTAATTTCTTATATATATATATATCTATTAAATAAAAATACAAATACTTAGTCATAAGAGTAATTAGCGATATACTCACGACAATTGACAAACACCAGATTACGAATTTATATTCATGACAAACCCACTATTGCATAACTTTTGACTTAGTGATATCAAATATAATTACTAGTTAATTAATTAATTAGTTAGTAGACTAGCTTATTTATTTTCAATTTCGTTTCCATCAGTTATTTTCAATTCCGAGTATATTTCAACAATATAGACGGGTAACAATTTAATTGAACATGCAATCAATACAGTTAAACTAGAGAGATTTTAATGTTACAGTGATGTTAATTATATAATATTTTTTTATTACGGTTAAATGGTGTCTGAATTAATTTACACATATTTTGACTAATCTATCTTTTTAGTTTGGTTAAAGGCAAGTCATCAATATTAAAAGTAAGATATTCATAAGAATATTTCTTGTATGTTAACATCGATAAATTAATATAGTTAGGAATCGAATCTGTAACGGTATGCCTATTCATATATTACATACTTGTTCACCGCTAGACTAATCCCGATGTTATAAATTAAATTATTTTATTAACCAAACTACAACTCCAAGTAAACTTTACTTATAATGTCAAGTGTTCAAATCATAAAGTTATCACTATGAGAAGAGTTTTACTTAACCACCACATCCAACTTAAAATTACATTAGTAAAAGATCCATAACTAATTCTAATTACACAAAATGTCATTTTTAATCAAATTTAATTATAGCAATAATGGATAGATTATGTTAATAGTACTTTCTAATGTTATGTTGAAGAATCATCAACTTTTTTGTATAAGAAGATAGTAAACTGTCTCTTTATTTCTAACAGTTTGGCATGATTAAGTGACCTCAAGTTAATTTGATAGGGATGAATTTGACTGAATAGCTGTATTTACATTAAACATATGAAACAGTGGTGAGGGGAAATTTCAGAGTAACATCAAATCAGCTACATGCAAAAATAGAAACCTAACAGTGATAAGTAATATATCCAAAATTCACGGATATCAATTTATAACCATGTTTCGATAGTCATGTGTTTAGCTAGCACTATGTATTGGTAAATTATATTATCAAGTTTCTTCTTATTAAGCAACTAGAAAGTGTAGGAGAGTGGAAACTGAATATAAGCCATTGATAAAATAGCCTAGAGCCCTAGAAAGCAGGTAGGCATAATGGAGCTAGCTTAGATCAACTACTCAAAGAGGAAGTTCTACCTGACCTTTTACCAGCTCTTTTGGTGGACTATCTGAATGGGAGCTTAGAGAAAGATGCTTATTGATGGGATGGGTGTGGCAGTCAAAAGAATTTCAAGTTTTGGAGTATGTCCAATCAAACACATGGCCCACACCAACTCTTTGCTTCGGCCCATTAATGTTGTACCCTCTCTTTTTGTCCAAGGTGAAAAGTGTTAAACTGTTCACGTAGTGTGCTTGCATTAATGAACTGAGTAGGCAAGACAAAGAATCATCCCACATTTCTCTGACTTTTCCCCCAACATTGAGAATTTCTCCATTTCTATCCCGTGTTGTTACTTATGCAAAGATTCTGAGTGGTTTCAAAGATTACAATAACTTATATCCAAAGTAGGGTTACGTATACTTAGCAAAATATGAAAGAAAAGTTAATTATCTTAGATATGCAAACACGTGAACTATTCAGCAGAAAAAGATTATCAAAACAGTGTATTTTCCAACAACATAAAATATTAAAGTTATACATGCAAAACTTAAAGAAAAAACCCACATTTTTATTATTAAATTTCTTTAAACATATGTGAAATGATATCAGTAGTTTTTTTTACATACATGTTATTAACAATCTTGCACATAATCCTTTTGTCTCTTAAAAATGATCTATCTAATATTTTCCTAGATTAAAAGGCAGTTCGTATATAATATGGTATCATCCAACTCATACTCTTCTTTTTCTTTTTTTTTGGAGATGTTTAAGCAAGATTTGACTCTCTTTAGATTCATTTAATTAAGTGTAGTATATGTTTAATTTTCTCCCCTAACATTATCTATAAAATATGTTATTTGCACTTCTTTTTTATTTGCACCCTTTTTATACACACCACACCACTTATTTATATCACTTTTTTCATACAGCCAATAGTTCTTGAATAAGACTCTCACACACACAAGGCTATTGGTTTACATCCTAATTACACAGTGCAACTATCACTTCTGTTGCATTAGCATCACTATCACTATCACCGTCAGCATCACTATCACTATCCCTTTTGGTAATAACAAAGTGGGAGAGAGACACACACGCCTCCCCTTCTACAGTTCTCCATGTCCACTTCCTGGGTTCATATATATCATTCACTCATCTTACTTTTTAATTTTGTGTAATTTTTTCTGTGTCTCTCTGAAATGGAAAGAGACTGTGCCATCGTCCACTCACTCTCACTTTTGAGTGTGTATGTGTGTGCAATTCTTCATAGAGAAGGGGAGAGAGAGAGAGAGACTAAATGCGGACAAAAGAGAAATCAGAAAGCCAAGATGAAGATTAAGGAGCTCAGAAGCCGAGCATTTGGTTTGGTGCAAAGAGCTAGAATGGTGTGTGTGTGTGTCTGTGTCTGTGTATGTGAGAGAGAGAGAGAGAGACGAAGAGGAGAAGTGAAGAGGGAGTGGCACTGCTACTGCTATAGTGTCGTATTGGTGCGCTATTCTATGCATTGCATCCTCCTTGCCTCATTGCCTCTCTCACCCTTTCCTCCTTTGCCGGTGCTATGTCTCCTCCATACCCAAACACGCCAAAACCGCACCATATCATCAATTTTCCTTCACTCCACGTGCGCACACACACATACACACATGCCTCCAGCCTGCCTATACATGCCACCACCCTCTTTCTCCCACACTCTCTGTTCTATAAGAATATATGGCACACTAAACACAAACAAAAGCAAGATATGATACTGAGAAATTCTTAGGCAATTGCAGTTTATCACAACCATTCAAATCAAAAGTCAACGTTGTTAGAATGTTTAGATGATATTTTAGAATTAAATTAGATTTGATTTTGTATTATTTTAGAGATTTAATTTTAATATAATTAAAAATACTATTTTGATTATATTTTATTATATTTCATTTTTATATAGACTTCTTTTTTTTTTTATAAATAAGAAATTATTTTGTACACCCTGATTAATTTAAAAAATTCAGATATTAGGAGATAATTTAGAATATACAAAAACTTTTTTCAAACTTTTCTCGTGTCTATATTTTTCTATTTTTAACATGGTATTAGAGATATATTATCCTCCGTGATCTGTCTCATTACTATTTTACTGTATAGTTTCTGAAAATCTAAAATTCTGATTAGTCACCTCCCATGTCGTATTCTCTTTCCTACCTTATCTCTCTATTTCTCTACCGTCACTTTCTCTCTCTTATTCGTAGTTAGTTCTGTCTCCGCTGCGCTCTTTCATTGGCCTCCTCCGCTCCTCTGGTGTGCTCCTAATCAGTTCCGTCTGATCCGGATTGAAAGATTGACCTTATTTCTGTTACTTCAGTCTCTGATCAGTCGTTTGATCTAGCCTGATAGATCCCAAACTTCGTTTCAGACTTTGATTACCATCCTAGATTCTAGAGACTCTATTCTAGACTCCGATTTGCACCGTACTCCAGATCGCTGTCATCCTTGCAGATTTTCATCTTAGATGCAGTTTAGACCTCTTGACTTCTTCAAAATCTTGACGTTGTGTTTTTAGAATTTTTTTTTAGTTTATTTTATTTTCATGTGTCTAATTCTGACAAGCTTTAACTTGAGGAAAAGTGTTAGAATATCTAGACCATATCTCGAAATTAAATTAAGATTGATTTTGTGTTATCTTAGAGATTTGATTTTTACATAATTAGATATATTATTTTGATTATATTTGATTGTATTTCGTTCTTTATATAGATTTCCTCTCTTATAAATAAGGAATCATCTTGTATACACTGAAAATTCAAATATTCAAAAATAATTCATAATATACAAAAACCTTCTTCATACTTTTCTTGTGTCCGTATTTCTCTATTTCTAACAAACGTATATAAGGTTGTGTGAGTCATATTAAAAACTATATCTAAAAAATGTATTTAGACATGTTAACAAAATTTCAATGGTACTTTGATAGATATGATATCCAATTAAGTTGTCAAATATTCATTAAAAATTCTAATTTTATAAAAAATGTTTAAATTTTATTAAAAATAATCAACCGTTAATATAACGCTTAATGAATAGGTACCATATCTTGAAAAAAAAAAGGATGGATACAATTGAATTGCCTATTAATAATTGATTTAAGTGCGTACCATAGAGTTTCTATGTAACTAACTAAGAATTACACTATAATATTAAACAAGGAAGCATTTTTTTTTACAAAACTTAGATAAAGTTCCTTAGATATTTGTCGTGCTTGTTTCCAATAAAAACATGACATATATATATATTTTTTTTATAACTCATAAATAAAAATTTTAAAAATAATAATTAAGTAACTAAAAAATAAGACGTGTTATATTTCTATTAGATACAAGCACCAATAAACTTTACTTTTTTTTTTCCTCTATTGAAAAATATCAAATGCCAAAAGCCAAAACATCCACAAGATTTGTTTATTTATTGTCTTTCTCGTCCCCATTTACCATCTCACAGACCAACACACCCAAAACCCTCTCTCGCTCCCTCAGTCTACTACTCTCTCCTAGCTTCTACTCTCTCATCATATAATATACACCATCCCATCAACCATATCTCACCATGCAAACTCACTCTTTCTCCTACATATTCTCCTCTCGTGGAAGTAGTTCCTTCTTAGAAGCTGATGAGGTTGTTAATGATGATGAAGCCTCCATCTCCCTCTCTCTTGGTCCTCCTGGCCAACACAACCCCAAAGTCTCCACGTCAAACCACTCTGCTCCTACTCTGCATCATCACCAGCAGCCAAACCCTACCTCTGATGACCAGAGTGGTGTAACAGTTGCCCTACATATTGGCCTTCCCTCAACAGCACCAAACACCACCCCCACTACCAAACCTGATCATTTGGCTTCCACTCCCATTCAGGGTCAATACTGGATCCCTTCTCCTGCACAAATCCTCATCGGACCCACCCAGTTCTCTTGTACAGTCTGCAACAAAATGTTCAACCGTTTCAACAACATGCAGGTTAGTAACAACAGCTGAAAAACTGAAGTATAGCTAATCCAACATAATATATTCATAAGCATTTATTAGAGACTTAGGTAAACAACTTCAAAGAAACACTTCTTACTTTCCCTATTATTGAAGACTTAAACATACAAGTACAGGTAACCGTTACCCTCTCTAGTAAAAAGGTCAAATTTGACACCATTAATTAATCACATCTTGGAATGCTCTTTTTCTTAGAACAAATATATTTTCATTTTGTTGCACTTTATTATTTTAATTTCATGGATGGTCTATTGCATCCAACTTAGGTCATGGATGAGTTTATTAATTAATGTCACACACAAATTTCTCTAATGTATTGTTACATAACAGATGCATATGTGGGGACATGGGTCACAGTATAGGAAAGGACCTGAATCTTTGAGAGGAGCAAAACCAGCTTCTTCAATGCTGAGGCTTCCCTGCTATTGCTGTGCTGAGGGTTGCAAGAACAACATAGATCACCCAAGGTCAAGGCCACTCAAGGACTTCAGGACCCTTCAGACACACTACAAGAGGAAGCATGGAGCGAAGCCATTTGGGTGTAGAAAGTGTGGGAAGCCATTTGCAGTGAGAGGGGATTGGAGGACACACGAGAAGAATTGTGGGAAGCTTTGGTTCTGCATCTGCGGTTCAGATTTCAAGCACAAGAGGTCCCTCAAAGACCATGTCCGTGCCTTCGGTGATGGCCACGCTCCACACACCGTGGAGAGTTGTGATCAGTTTGGGGAAGAAGAACTATTAGGTGATGAAGATGATGAGGAAATAGAAGAAGAAGATGAAGATGATAACAACAATGACGTGGTTTTCACTTTTAATTAACACTCCGCTACTCTCACGCCATTTTTTGAGATCTCTTTTACATAAGTAATTAGTGTATAAATAATTAGTAACGAATGTATATTATGTGATGACCGAACATAATATACATTTGTCACTAATTATTTTTTACACTGATATTGATGTAAAAACGATTTGAAAGAATGGCGTGTAAATAATTTTACGTTTATAATTAATACAAAGTAGGTGTTTGTTAACTTTGTTAGATTTTCGTTGTAACTAAGATTTGGACTAATCAATTATTCAATTTAGAGACTGTACCTTTGTCTGATGAGAAAGTGAGAGAAAAGGGATGCGAGAAGATGCAGACAAACAGTGAAATGAAAGCTAAGGTTCTTGCAATTAATGCTAGAAGTGGCAGTCTTATCTAATTAAAGGACGTTTTCTTTTTCTTGCTACTTTTTCTTGTGATAATGAGAGAGAGAGAGAGAGAGTCACGAAGGTAGTCAAGAGTACTCAGTGACTGCAGATGAATGACAGACATGCTGACAAGGGCAGTCACAGATTGTACTGTTCATAACTTTGCATTAGCTTGCCTTAGATATTGCGCAGAGAAAGAGAGAAAGACAGAGATAGTAGAGAGAGAGAGAGTGAAATTTGTTTGAGGCTCAGTGACAGTGAGCTTGGACTAGCACTCACTAGTAGTAACACTTTGATGGATTGCTACTGTCAGTGTGGGTAACGATGGACCACTGATGAGGTTGCTGTTTTTGGGGTTTCACCCAAAGGGCTGTCTTTTGCCTTTTCAGACCAACTACAAACAGATACTGCGAAACATTTTCAGAAGCTTTGTTCTTATTATTACCCCCTAGTACTTTTTTTAACCCCCAAGTATGCAAATCTGCAACAATGTCAATTATTAATCTTCATCATATAATAATAATAATAATTGTTATTTACACACTAATATTGATAAAAAAAATGTTAGTTGTACAAAAATTTTGAGCATAAATACTACACAAACCTCACAAGGACAGGGAAAAAAAGTATGTAAAAGAAAAAAAAAAGAATAGTAAGTAATTATGATGGGATTATGCAAAATTTTTGACACGTTTTTTTATGTATATATCATTACATTATTAAGATATCATTTTTACACTTTTTTATTAAAAATAAAAAATAGAGAGTATTTTGAAATATATGTTTTTATTATTTAAAAAATAATATAAAAATGATGTAATAAAAAATGTGTAAATATTGTTATTGAATAAGATAATAATCAAAGCAGTCATTCATAAATAATACTTATATTTAATGCATGTGCATGGCCCCTTCTGATCATTGTTCTTTGCTCGAGGCTTTCTTTGTGCCTTTTACGTTCAATCTTACTCCTTTCTATTTTTTTTTTATTTTTAACTTTTTTCTTCTTTTGTTACACGAAAAGCAGATTGAAAAATGAGCCAGGCAGAACCAAAATGGAAAGATTGGGAATTTTTTTTTTAAAAAAAGGAAATAAATATTGTGCATGCATGCTTTGATCTTCAAATTGAAAGTCTTAACCTTTTTTTTTTATGGGTCTAAGTAACTTTCATTAATTAATGTTTGTCTGTTACTAGGAATAAACAATTCTCAAAAGCCTCTAAACAACAGAAAGACTAGGGAGTCTAGGATGACATTGAAGTAGTATTAGGGACATAAGTTTAAGATCCGAGGCAAAAGACTCAATTCAGACTAACAGCTACTTTACCATTTAAATCGTTTAGTTCCCTGTTAAGTAGGCAGTTTTACTGTTATCTTCATTTATTTACTTCTTACTTGATAGATTAACTAAACATCAGACATCCTTTGTGTAGAAAATAGCGCAAATTTTACAAATAATTATGGGGATTGCGAGGGTGGGGGAGGGGTAAAGAAGGCCACAGATAGATAATTAGTATATAGCTTCAAATTTTCCAATTGCATATTAGTTTAGAAAAACACATAAGTCGATATATAAATTCGTTATTGAAAGCATGCAGTTATATCATTTTCTTGTTATATACTAATACGCGTATGAAAAGCTCCCCCCTTTTTTCCCTCTGTGTGCTGGCTTGATGATATTCATTTTGTATTTTCAAACACTTAAAAAAAATACACATAATATTTTTCTTACATGTGAATACAATACAAAGTAAAAAGTTATTTATACAATATATGAAAATAATGAGTCACACTCACATATAAGATAATATTTCGGGGAAGTGTCATATTCTAGATATTCAAAAAATATTATCATTTAATATAATTTTAAGATTTTAACTGAATTCCATAATATGGTAAAGTAAATATATGCCCGTGTCTGTAGTAGAGCTGGCAAAATGGGATTTAACTCATTGCGTTAATCCACCAACTCGTCCGACGGGTCGAGTGCGGGTTGGCCCGTTGAATTAAGTCTTTCCAAATCCAATTTCAGTGTTTCACTTTCCAAACAAAACCTAATTCCCAAGTCAGCAATTACGCCACCACCTCGTCTATCTTCCCGCTCGCCCTCAGCCCTTCACTGGTGCGGTTTGGCATTGACGGCCTTCGTCTTTTTCCGTCTCAGATCCGGCCTCAAATAGGCAAACTGCTCATCGCTCTCACGTCTCAGATTCGGACTCTAACGCCCTTCACTATCGCTCTCTCTCAGTCGCAGCGTCAGTTACTCTCTGTCACTCTCACATCTCAGATCTGGATGCCCTTCACCGTCGCACTCTCTCCGTCACTCTAATTTCTCAGATTCAGACTCTAACATCCCTCACCGTCACTCTGATGCCCCTCACCATCACTCTGATGCCCTTCACTGTCTCTCTCTCAGCGTCACTCTCATTGTCTCTCTCCGTCGCTTTCTCTTTATGCAGGTCAACTCGTCAACTCACCAACTCGTCAACCTATCCTAAAACGGGGTGAGTTCCAACCCATTTCTCAAAATGGATCGACCAACTCACCCTGTCCCGAATTTTAGCGAGTCAGGACGGGTCAGGGCAGGTTGACCCATTCTGCCAGCTCTAGTCTGTGGATTTAAAAATCAATTCGCTTTCTAATTTGCGTAATACATCAATCAACATCTCAAGATAACCTCATAACAATTCCTATAACAAATGTTAATTCTAATTGCACTTAATTAAAATCTCTCAATAATCGACGTGTATTGGTATGAGTGAAGAGACTTAAGTCCCTTAAGCATATAGTCTAATATTAGATCTTAAGATTCATTTGTATAAAAATAACATTATTGAGAGGGATCAATAAATTTGTCTCTCACCTATTACTTTTAAAAATAAAAAATCTCTCAAATAAAACTGTCACAGTTGACAACAAAGGCAAGAATTATTAATGTATTACTTCAATTATTACACTAATTTTTAGGGATTAACCTTTCAATTCCTTAACTTTAGTTTATGGCATTTATATTTTAAATATGCACACAAATCTCATTATCACTTTTTTAGTGTATTCACTCTACATATTAGTAATTTTTTATTTATTATTTATTCATCTATCAGAAATTTTGTGGCAAGTTCTGTCACTGCAACCAACAATATATTCCAAATATTCTAACATCTAATTAATCTGAATTTTTGGGTTTTAGTACAATGGGACTGTGCAATGCAACTCTTCCGTAGGCGGCGCCAAAGGCCACAAACAATATCCAGCTTCAATTTTGCCGCAAAAAAATCTCGTCACATCTATGTCTGCATCTTATTTTCATATTCTCTTGATTTGCAGAGCTGCCTTCACAAATCACCACGCCGCTTACAATTCTTCTTTAACCAATAGCCACACATGAATATATACAACCAAAACGTAACTTTGCCTTTTCAATTCTTAATTTTCAACCAATCTTTTGTTTGTTTATTTAAATCAGTCTCAACAAGAACCTTACCAAGCATCATAAGCAACGTTAAAAACTTCCAAACAATAAGGCTAAACAAGACAGCATATAAAAACTTATCACTCGTATAACAAATGTAATTCATGTAAAATAGTCATTAATTTACACTTTTTTATTGAATCATTTTTGGCATAAATACGAATATAACTATTAGTGAGTGCTAAAATGCTGTATTGGAATAGATAGATTTGCATTCCCCTAAGGCTATGTTTGGTGCATTTTATAAGGACGATTTGATGGTATAAGTTAATACTATAAGGTTTTATTAAGTGTTTGGTATGTCCACATGATAAGATAGTTAAATCTGATCAAAACTTTTTATTTCACTCTAATAATATAACACTATCCTCTCCATGATTCCTTGATATAACTTGATAGGATTTTCCTTCCACTATGACGCTCTACTTTCATACCCAGAAATCAAACAATCCAAAACTGAAACCCATCAAGATCAGAAAATCCTCTCCCACCACCACGTTCCTCACCACCCCAGTCGTCATTCTTCACTACCACTCTGCCTCACTCCTCCCTCACCTAAACCATCGTCAATAGCCAAGCTTGGCCGCCATCACCACCGTGCAAAGGTCATCATCCCCTGCCTTGTCCCTCACCTAAACCACGTCGCCACCTCAAGCCCAGTCGTCGACGACCCAATCAGAACCGTTGCCATGGCCAAACACCCAGACTCGCCTCATCTTCAACCACCCGGAACCTAAACCTGTAAAGCCACCTAACCCAAACCACCTTGGACCTCCTCGCCACCTTGCCTGCAACCTGCAAGCTCCACTACGCTAGATCTGTGACCAACCCTGAAACCCTCCTTCGTCGACTGTGGCCATGGCTGCAAATCACTATGGACCACCCAGACCTGCTTACGACGGTGATCCAACCCGTAAGCACTAGATCTCCCCCAACACGAAGAAGTCACAGATTTGCAGCTTGATGATGTTGGCGGTGACCCAAAATCAATTTGCACTAGATCCCCAGTTCTTACACTCGGTGATGTAGAGTTGCAGTAGATCTGTAGTTTTTTTTTTTTGAAAATTTTGCTTAGTAGCTGAACTCACAAATCTAATTAAAAAAATGTAGTTTATTTTTTATTTTATTTATATTAAAAGGTATTATAGACATATGGTGTATATATCAAATGTGGTGTATATTAAAAACTGCTCTTTTGGCATTCCATTTTTCAACAAACTTTATCCACTCTCTAATCTTGGCGACCATCATGTACAAGGCACACTTCCCTTTTCTTATTTTGTTTATTTTGGTGTAAACTATATATTCAGGTAGATGAAAACATATGTATGCACGCTGAATGTAATGAAATACATTAATTATATTGGTTCTACTACTCTTATTTTTTCTGATATCATAGCTGCATGTCTGTCTCTGTCTCTCTCACTTTCAACTTTGGTACTACATATTTGTAATGGCATATGCTATTCTGAACTGGCTGCATATGTTCATAATATGCGGTAGTACTGTAAGTCCTGTAAAGACAAATACGGCCAGAAGAGTTTTTCATTGTACAAATATCAATTTTGTTTTTCTTAACCTATATATGAGAGGTTTTGTATTCATTCGGCTCTTTATTTGCTTTAATTGGGGAAGTGATTCTTGTGATATACCAAGAAATTTTGAACAAAGCTTGCCCGCGCCTCTGTATACGGACAAAAAATTACAATATGATATTTGTACACTTAAAATCTGACACTCAACTTATACTTCTCTCACACCAACATATAATATATTTATTTTACTTTAAAATACAATATACTTTGATATTTATTTATACTCACATCAACATACAATATTTATACAATGTGTCAAATTTAGTAATAAAAAAATATTTTCCATATTAAGTCCTATTTTAGTAGTTAAAAAGTACAATTTTTTCCTTTTCTTATAAATTTGTGACTATTGATTTTTAATATTCAACTCCATCAATTACGCTTCAAAATTTATGTATATGAAAAATAAAATTAATTGCAATAATATTCTTTTCTTTTTCAGCAATTAATATAGTAGGACTAGCAAAATTCTCCCATTTAACATGATAGATGTTTCCAACCATAATCAGTTAGACAAATTATATAAATTTGAACTAGTTTCAAAATATACATAGTTTGTCTAAAATTTAGTTTTTACTAGCAGTTCAATATCAAATATTTTGTTAAAAGCAATATTGAGAGCTGAATTTATGATTTTTACCTATTAATTGCTATTACAAGTTACAACTTCTAATTAAACAAGGGAAAATGATTTTTTTTTCATTTCTCTTCTTAATATTCAAACAATTTATTAGAATATATATAAAAGCTGAAGTGTCCTTATGAGTAAGGGAGTGCTATGATGGACTCGACCGTCTATACCCTATACGCTTCAGTCTCTACTGCATTGTTAATTTATTTTTTTAATACTTGTTAACTTAAAATATACAAATATATCGATAACTTTCAGTGAATTAAACGATAAAAGTCCCGAGGCGTGTTTAGCGGTATGACCTTTTTGATATACAACTAAACGTGTACTAATCATATTTGATTTATATACTTTTGGTTAATTGCTTGAATGTTATTTTCAATCATTTTTGTAATGAGAATCTCTCCACTATTTTGAGAGATTTGAGATATTTTGATCATTTTAGTTACAAACTATTTCGTTGTAAATCACACCACTTTGTCTAAAAACTTCCAAATAATTCCAAGCCAAGAAGCTTAGGCTTAAGTACCCATTCACGTTACACTGTTCTCAGTTCTAAGGGGTCATTTTTTCCCTTTCCTCATCGTACCACGATTTCACAAAGCCAGCCACAACCGAAAGAAGAACTTCCATTATGATTTTTTTTTTGGCCATGAAGTCCTCATTATGATTAATCTTTGCAACCAATGCAAGGAAGGTTCGTAATGATAATACTAGCTTTTGTAAACCCTGTGGTTAGCTAATCATTTTTCAAAATTCAATTTTTGATATAAATAAATATTGCAGTCTTAAATGTTTGATTAGATGCATGAATATTCATTTTTTTTTTAATTTGAAATTCTGATATGAAATTTTAAACTTAAAAAGTGTTGCGCTCAAAAAGAGTAAGATGTGCCTAGATTTTACAGGTTATGGAATTTGATGAGAAGCATTCCAAATGAGCATTTGTAAGGCATGCCTTTACAACGAGTTTCAGGCCACAGCTCGCTTTAACCTTTAAGAAATAAGATAAAGATTAATCATGTTTCTGTTAGCTGTTGCAGGAAGAATAGTGGCTAAGAGAGCATTGTAAAAATGACTACTATTTACAAGCATTGTAAGATAAAATGACTACTATTTCTTTTAGCATAAAGAGAAGAGTTGGGGAATTCAAGTTTTCTCATATATACAGTTTCTGCTGAAACTTCATATGAAGCTACTACTTATCACTATTTAATTTATTACTTGTTAAAGGCTTTTTTACTAAACTGCTACTGTTAGTAAAATTATTTATCGAAATGTCATTTTTTTAAACTATTTATCAAAATGTCACTCTTTTGAAACTATATACCAAACTACTATCATTTTGTCCTACGTGGTATTTTTTAATATTTTTCACGTCAGTTAGGATGCGTCATCCTACTTGGCGCATTCTAGCTAACGTGGACAAAGAAAAACTCCAACAAGGATGGCGTAACCAAGCCACCTACGCCACCCTTGTTGGCGCAACCATGACACGTGTCTTCTAACAGAAGCTTTGTTGTTGTTTAGTTGTTAGACATGGCCCTGTTTAACTCCACAATCACTTACAAGTCTCTGTAAGTGTCAAAATGATTATGTTTTGCAACCCTAAAAGATAAGTCTTTCTAATTTGTCATTTTTAATATAATAAATGTGATTAAATTTAGAAAAAAATGAAGACAATGTAATAAATGCATGATAGGGATCTATGTCTAAAAAAAATAAAAATGTTATTTCACACGGATTTAAATTTGTAAAATCACTTATAAAATGACATCCACCAATATTATTTGTCGCAACCGTCCCGAAGGGCGCCGCGAAAATAAAAAGAACATGGAGGATAGGACCTCGGGGTGTTGGGGAGTCGCCACCAATCGCTTTATCCATTAAATGGAATGGTGCAATTGGACACCTAAAAGATGGTCTACGTTTCAGAGTTTGAGGTTCGGGGGTTGATTACGGGTAGGGAAGGTGTTAGCACCCTACACCGTCCGTTCTAAGAACGGTTACCTATTTAATCTAATGTTATTTGCAAGATTAATTTAATTGGTCCTTTATTAATTAAAAGAAAAGAATTTTTTTATTTTTTATTTTGACATGTCCCATTTTGTCAAGCATAATATCAAGAATGATAAATGACTAAGACAAGCGATGGGTGGCTAAATAGCTATTTTTTAGAACAAATTCAAAGTCTACAACATATTATATAAAAGTGGTGAATTAAAATTTTATCTTTTTGAAGAGAAGTAATTTTCAAAATAAAATGACCAAATAAAAAAAATAAAAATATTCCAATGAATAATTTTAACTCAAAGAAATTTGTTTAAGGTAAGAAAATGATTTTTAAAGTAAATGGCCAAATAAAATCTCTTTTGTAATCAAGGAGAAAAATATTTTTAGGCACAAGGAGATTTTTGCATTAATTTCCAAAAAAATGTCTTCATGAAAAATAAAACTTTAATTCACCACAATCATGATGTTGAACTGTATGAAATTGTTCGCTTTTATTTGAATATTTATTTTACAAAAAGAAAAGTTTTATTTGGGTTTATTAAAAAAAATGTATTTTAATTTACATAATTATTTTCATTTTTATTTGGGGATTAGACTTCGCCGGCGCTCCTGGCAAAATCCAATATAAAGCCTCAAGATTATCGGGAAGAGTGTAATCTGATCGGCGCTCCGATCCTCTCCCAATTTTTCCGTCATAGGCCGCTTTAAAAAAATAATAATAATAAAAATAAAAAAAATAATTAATTCATTAATAATAATAATAATAATAATAATAAATTAGTTAGTTAAATATATGTACAAATGTATAATTATATTATTGCAAGGAGTAATAAGAAATAAGATTATTTAATGTTATTTTGTGCAAAAAAAAAAAAAGTCTTATACGCTGGCCCAAATAAAGCAACTAACGTAATAAGCCCAAGGCAATAATAATAATAATAATAAAGCAAGAATAAAGAGGCTAAAAGCCTCTGCAAATACAAACTACAGAGAACGAAAAGAAGAAAGAAGGGATTTCAATTTGGCTCACAAATTGGGAGGTGGCTCAAGGTGCTTGCAACGACTCCAGTGGATAACAGCGGGACGAAGCGGAGGCGGCGCGGTAGAGCTCGGACCGGTGCGTTCGTCGGCGGCACGCCGGTTCCAACAGAGCAGGGGACTTGATGGCGCCGGCGACAGCTACAGAGTGGTGGCGGGTCTGGTTCGACAGCTTGCGGATCTGGTTGCTAGGGAGTCGCGACGCAAGTCGGGGTGCCGGGTTGGTTCGACGGTGGTGTGAGGTTGAAGTTCCGATCTGTTCTCGCGTGGGTGATGCAGCGTTTCTGGTGGAGGCGCACGGTTAACGGCGTCTGATTGGGTTGGTCGTCCGAGGCAACGAACGGCTTGGGGCACGGTGGTGATGGTAGTGATTGTTGGATTTTGGCTTGGAGGAGGACGGCTATAGCAGAGGGAAGTGGAGTTGTGTTTTGTGGGGGTTGGGTTGATTATTGAAGATGAAGATGAATAGTGGGAGGTGGCTTTGTGTAAAGGTTGAGAATTTTCTTCGTATCCGTGTGTGAATTTCTGAATCTATGATTGCTCTGTGATTGTCTTTTTCTGAATCCGTGATTTTTGCTTGTTATCTTCTGAATCCTCTGTTGCTCTCCGTTTTTTTCTCTCTGAACGATTGAATCCCCCCTTCACCCCTTTGTGTGTGATTCTTATAAGGAAAATAAAACATGCCAAAACAAAACCCTTCGTTTACTTGATGATTGGAATGCAAAAACAAACGGTCTGCCCTTGGATTTCTCGAATGAATGCCAATAAAGAAGAAACTTGATGATTGGAAAAGAAAACTGTCTAAAGCTTTTAATCCAATTCAATGCAAGCTGATTGTGGAGGCTAGGGTTGCAAAGGAAGAAGGAAATTGGGTTGAGAAGAGAATTGGGTCATGGGTTGACCGTACTAAGCCCTTTTTATATTTATTTTTTATTATTTTTTCTCTTTTTTTATATTAAAGAAATAAAAATAAAAGTAAAAGAAAATGGGCAAAATTGATATCAACAGCTTTTTCCCTTTGTTTTACATTTAGAATAAATGAAAAACAAAGGAATTGATTCAATTTTGTCCATGAAAAGGTAAAAACTCGCAGATTCGGTGTTCGTTGAAGTTTAACCAAAACAAGGTAAGAAGCTTACGAGTCGGGTATCCGTTGAAGCTTAACAAAACAAAGAAGCAAGGGTACGAGGACCCAAAGGTAAAAAGCTTGCGAATCAGGTATCCATGAAGCTTAACAAAAACAAGGTAAGAAGCTTACGGAGTCGGGTATCCGTTGAAGCTTAACAAAAACAAAGAAGCAAGGGGTACGAGGACCCAAAAACAACGGGTACGAGGACCCAAAAGGTAAAAAGCTTGCGGAATCAGGTATCCGCTGAAGCTTAACAAAAACAACGTAAGAAGCTTACGGAGTCGGGTATCCGTTGAAGCTTAACAAAAACAAGGTAAGAAGCTTACGGAGTCGGGTATCCGTTGAAGCTTAATAAAAACAAAGAAACAAGGGGTACGAGGACCCAAAAACAACGGGTACGAGGACCCAAAAGGTGAAAAGCTTGTGGAATCAGGTATTCGCTGAAGCTTAACAAAAACAACGTAAGAAGCTTACGGAGTCGGGCATCCGTTGAAGCTATACAGAAACAAGGTAAGAAGCTTACGGAGTCGGGTATCCGTTGAAGCTTAACAGAAAACTTAAAAGCAATGGGTACGGGGACCGAAAACATAAACAATGGGTACGAGGACCCAAAAGCAACGGGTACGAGCACCCAAAAAAAGGTAAAAAGCTTGCGGAGTCAGGTATCCGCTGAAGCTTTACAGAAACAAGGTAAGAAGCTTACGGAGTCGGGTATCCGCTGAAGCTTAACAAAAACTTAAAAGCAAGAAGCTTACGGAGTCGGGTATCCGTTGAAGCTTAACAGAAGACTTAAAAGCAATGGGTACGAGGACCTGAAAACATAAACAATGGGTACGAGGACCCAAAAGCAACGGGTACGAGCACCCAGAAAAAGGTAAAAAGCTTGCGGAGTCAGGTATCCGCTGAAGCTTTACAGAAACAAGGTAAGAAGCTTAAGGAGTCGGGTATCCGCTGAAGCTTAACAAAAACTTAAAAGCAAGAAGCTTACGGAGTCGGGTATCCGTTGAAGCTTAACAGAAGACTTAAAAGCAATGGGTATGGAGACCCAGAAAACAATGGGTGCAGGAACCCAAAAACTAAAAGACAATGGGCGCGGGGGCCCAGAAAGGAAAACACAATGGGCGCGGGGGCCCGAAAACGAGAAAACAATGGGTGTAGGAACCCAAAAACAAGAACACAATGGGCGCGGGGGCCCAGAAAGGAAAACACAATGGGTGCGGGGGCCCGAAAACGAGAAAACAATGGGTGTAGGAACCCAAAAACAAGAACACAATGGGCGCGGGGACCCGAGAAGGAAAACACAATGGGCGCGGGGCCCGAAAACGAGACAATAATGGGTGTAGGAACCCAAAACAAGAACACAATGGGTGCAGGGACCCAAAAAGGTAAAAAGCTTGCGGAGTCAAGTATCCGCTGAAGCTTAACAAAAACTTAAAAGCAATGGGTACGGGGACCCAAAAAGGAAACAGCAATTTGGACCTTTGTAGGTCAAGGCTAGCAAAATGAGAACAAATGCACTATGCAATGCATGCTTCAAATGTATAAGAGTATGAAAAAAATTTCTTTTTTTTTGTTTGTTTTTTTTTTGTTTGTTTTTTTTTCTGTTTTTGTCTCCACAACCCTTGAGGACATGATTGCAATCATTTTCAAAGATGAACTGGAATAGGATTTAATGGCATCCTTTCATTTGTCTATTCAGCCGATGGTTGAAATGTCCAACCAGAATGACCCTTGAGGTGACCTGGTTGTCATTTCTCTTTTATCAACACTCTTATCAGGAATCATTGTGTTTCCCATACCTTTCAAGTCATTAGCAATTCTTAATGCTCGGACAGCAATGTCACACATTTCATATTCCAATATATGATTATTAGAAAAATGCATATTAAGTCAAAGAAGAGGCAAAGGTAAAAACATGATGATATTGTATTGAAATGGGAATGGTGAAAAGAAAGTATTATTGTGGTCATCAACATGAAATTTACAGAGGGATGATAAGGGCAAAGGTCTTCAATTCTTCCAATGAAACCCTTTATCGTAATCAGCGTCAATCCTCTGCATACCCGATTTTGAACATCCATTAACCAGCCTATGGAGACTTTGATTGCCTAGTTGGGATCATTTGGCCTGCTCCAATATGGAAACTTAGTTTGCTCTAAAGCAGAGATTTGCTTCTCCCTAGCATGGAGACTCAACCGCTCAGGTCTCACTCCCTTTGTCATATCAAGCACTATTGTCATTTTATTTTGGACCTTAACTTTTGCCTAGGTCGCTCTTTCGAGTTTTCAACCTACCAGGTCGCTCTAACTTTTGCCTAGGTAGCACTATTGAGAAACATGGGCTTGATTAAGCACTTTCATTAGCACCTTCCTGTGTGGCTCAGAGTTCATTAATAAGGATAAAAGTGATATTCTTGCAGGGGTGCGGTTCAGTTGATCTACCACCTTGTATTCACTTTGCTTTATAAACTTTAAGAACTCACAAGCTTCTTCTTCAGTCACTTCTTTCTTATAGAGCTCTTGCTGTTTTGCCTTTGGTTCTTCTTTTTCTTTCAAGGCTTTTTCAAGAAGTTTCCCATCTCTGCCTTTCCCTTTCCGAGTTCTTTCCACTTCCTCCACTTGGTCTTTACGCAGATCCTCGGTGTATAAATACGACCACTTCGAGTCATTCCACCGATCCCGATATGCTAGAGATAGCCGATGGGATTTTCATTTGATTGTCTTGGAGATCATTCACAACGACTTGCACATCATATTTCCAAGGCACAGCTCTGTATCCTTATAGGGAAAAGGAGTCGGCACTTGAATGGTGATAGGATTCCGACCAAAAGAGACTTGCGGAGACACCTCTTTACTATAATGAATCGTTAATGGCCTTGGTATACCTGGACTTTGCTCTATGATTGGATGTGTTGCATAGGTATTGGCGGCCTCTTGAACTGGTGGAGGTGTAACTTCTTTGACCATATAGACATCACCATTATCGTACTGATTGTTTATTTGTACTAGATGACTGTCCATCAAACTTTGGAGAATCTGCTTGAATTCATCACATTCCTCAATAGAATGCCCAACTTCCCCATGGATCTTGCACACTGTTTCATCTTCATTGGCCTTTTTAAACTCAACTTGGTTTTGTATCAACCCATATTTGCAAAGCTCTTGAAAAATTACTCTCATGGGAGTTTTCACATCAACTACCTGACTTATGAGGCATCGTCCAGAAGACTTCTCTATGGCATTAACTACTGGACCTCCATGATCAGGCAAGGGATTGCGGCCTACATTAGGAGTTTTTTCCTTAAAGTTTAACCATTTGGCATTAATCAAGTCTTGTACTTTGAACTTCAAGGCTCTGCAATTTTCTGTTGAGTGACCTACAGCCCCAGCATGGTACTCGCATTTAGCATTCTGGTCAAACCCTCTTGGGTAGGGGGGTTCCAATGGCTTCATTGGGCAAGGAGCCAATAATGAATTTCGGAAGAGTTGTGGTAGCAGTTCAGTATAGGTCATGGGAATTGGGTCGAATTGGACAAGTTTCTTTTCTTGGTTAGCTGGCGGCCTTCTTTGATTGGTATTTGGGTTTTGGGCCCATGGTTGGGTTGGTTGATATGGTATGGTAGGGAGTGTTTGGTTTGGGATAGGAGATGGTGCACGATAAGGGATCATTGGGTGATAAGGTTGAGGGTATGGAGCTTGAGAGGCATTAGCAATGTATGGATAGTAAGGCATGTAGGGAGGTTGGAAGGATGGTTGAGGGTTAACAGTGCCCGGCTATGTCTCCTGGGGCAAAACTCCTTTGATCGAAAGTCACAAATGGGCTTCTCCTTCTTTTTCTTCCCCCGTTGAGGCTTTTTGGCACTAAATGTCCCCATTGAGCTTTCAATCTTTCCACTTCTCATTCCTCCTTCAATTCTTTCCCCAATGATAACCATGTCTGAGAAATTCGACGACACACTTCCTATCATCTTGTCATAGAAGGATAACTGGAGAGTGTCAATGAATGTGGCTACCATTTCTCTTTTACGTCAATGGGGTTCAACTTTGAGCAGCTATTTCTCTCCACCGTGAGCATATTCTTTAAAGGTTTCAGCTCCTTTCTTAGCCATATTTTGCAATCAGAACTATCCGGTGCCATATCGATGTTGTACTTATATTGCTTCAAGAAAGCATCAGCCAAGTCCTTGAAACATCGTATATGAGCACGTTCCAGGTGTGTATACCAATTAGAAGCTGCCCCAGCTAAGCTATCCTGGAAGAAATGAATCAACAGGTTATCATCATGAGCATGGGATGCCATCTTGCGGATGTACATGGTCAGATGATTCTTTGGGCAAGTGGTTCCCTTATATTTTTCAAAATCCGGGACCTTAAACTTTGGAGGAATTACCACATTCGGGACAAGACAAAGTTCTGAAGCATCCATAAGACCATAGCCACTAGCTCCCTCTACGGCTCGAAGTCTTTCTTCAAGAACTTTTAATTTTTCCTTGGATTGAATGCCTTCAGTTGAAGGGTTCAGCAGAGAAGTTCCAGCGACTTTATGGGGAAAAAACTGTGGCATGTAGAAAGGAGGTTGGGCCTGAGTCGAACCTTGTGGCCCTGAAGTAGGTATTACCAATGAAGAGCCGCTCTCAAGAGGGTTGGTAATTTGGGATGACATAAAACCAGGAGAAATGCCATAAGGTGGAATAGAAACCGGGTACTGAGGAATCTCACTGGTATTTGGTTGAGATCCTTGGAGAGGGTTTGAACTCGTTGGGACTGTCGGTGCACTGCCCTCAGGAATATTGGTGGATAATGGTGGCACATAACCAGGTGGAAGGCCATATGGTGGGAATGAAGATGCCTGTGCTTCAGGATTATTTGAGTAAATTGTGAGTGGCATCATGGCCCCTTGAGAGGTGACACTAGGATACTGCCAAGGAACTGGCGTAAAGCCGGGCGGGTGTGCAGGCGTGGCAGAAGGATCATCATTTGCCTTTAAAGGAGTCCCCTCTGTGTTCTTCGTTTTTTCCAGAATTTCCAAGATCTTGGCCATTTGTTCTTTGAGCTGGCTTACTTCACTTCTCAACTCCTCTTGTGACTGACCCAGTTCATCCATGACTCTTGATTGAGAGCGAGTCCTATATGGGTGTCGTAGAGACAGTTTTCCTTTCTGTATTCATTTTTTATTATTAGAAAATATGAAAAAGAAAAAGAAAATGTAAACAAAAATAAAACTATGCATGTAGAGACATGATCCAAAGTAGCAAGTGATATCGATAAACCTCATTTATTCAAAGGGAAAAGCTCTATGGTCATAGAGAGTTTTACATACGTTGATTCTTGCTACTCCTCAAGTCAAATGGAGGAGTTAGCTTTACAAAATAAGATGGAAAGAGTCATTACATCAGCCTTCCTAGAACAAGAAACTAATTTCAGTGAAATTTTCCTAGGAAGTCAAGGTCCTTTCTAACCCGAGTCAAAATATCTTGGTTTTCTCCTGGTGCTAGCTTGGCTTCCACTTTAATGATTTCTCTTGCCCTTTTTCTTGAATGGTTGGAGATTTCCCTCATATTATCAAGAACCATTTCAGCTTTTCGCTCCATTTCTTGGCTTGCATTATGATAGAAATCCTTTTCATTAGTCAAGAAAAGAACATCATCTTCTAACCGATTCTTCTTACTTTCCAAGAAAGTAGACCATTCAACATGTTTTTCCAAATGTTGATTCAAGATTTTAACTTCATTCTTGAATTCTTGAAGTTGACCATCCTTCCCCTGAATGATTGTTTCGAGGGCTTGACATGTTTTCCTTAACCTCTCTATTTCAATATCTTTAGAGGCTGTCTCTTGTTCTTGACTTTGGATTTTTCTTCTTGCAGTGCTAAGTTGATCTTCCAAGGACCTTCTCTCAGTAGTCCACTTTAGATAAATGATTTCGTACCGCCCTCTGCTTCAAGCATAGTAGTCATTGGGTTCATTAAATTGGTGCATTGGTAACTCGGACCTTGTACCTTGGGAGCAAGAAACCCTTTCTTCCTACTAGCCCGCCAAATTGGGTATTCTCGGTGTCGTTTCAGATGATGGGAGACCGGCTTCACACTTCTTGTGTCCTTCCAATCTTCAATGACTTCTTTTATTTTATGACTGGTTCCTTCATCGTCATACGAGAATTCAAATTTGGACAGTCCATGAGTCATCGGAATGAATTGCAGGGATGCCATTTGTCTTCGGACCATAGCTGGAGCATAGCCCACTACTCCCCATGGGCCAATAAGTGGAACCCAAGGTTTGCTTCCACATCTATATATGGTATAAGTGTGAGGAAACCACTTGGCCCTCCGACCACTTCTTCTATTTCCATAAAAAAGCGATCCATTGCCTCATCATCGGAGTTCGGGAGGCCAATTGTCACGACCATATAGAGAGCGGGTGCTTAGGTATGACATACTTGTTTCGATCAATTTCTCGATGGTTAAAGCACTTCAACGTTGGCATATGGCTAAGCATCCATACTTGCAAGTAATGGTGCACATCCCCAAAACATTCCTTTTTGATGGACTCGACGTAGTTCGTAGATCGAATTGTCTCGGCTAAAATTGGTGGGGCCAGGGTGTACCCCATGCTCAATCTGCTCGAACAAATTGATCACATGTCCATCTATTTGATTTTTCCATCTTGGAAAAATTACTAACCCATAAATAGCAAGGGCTAGTGCTACCAAACCAAACCTTTGATCAATTTGAGCTTCAACCACCTAAGCAAGAACTCCGAATCTAGACTTCGTCCTTCATCCACCATGTACTTGTCCGGTTCATTAGCATGAATCCCTATCAATTTGGACAAAGATCCTTCTCGGCGTCTTCTTAGGGTCATGTGAGTACACTTTGTCCTTTGGCACGTCGTCTCTATTAAGAAGCCTAGCATACTCCTCAATCGTGGGCACCAAGTCAAATTGTCGGAAAGTAAAACACCGATATGAGGGGTCCCAAAAATGGAGCATAGCTTTCAACATTTGGAGGTCAGGGGTGATAAACATGAGAGCTGTAATATCTCCATACTTGTCATTGAATTCTTCTTGTCTCCTCATGCTACACCACGCATTACGGAGCCTCCTTAAGTCATTTTGCTCAAAGTCATGGCTCCCCTTTAAGAGAGGTAAAGGAACATTCTCGTGACGCAAACTATTTCCTTCCTTGGCTTGAATTCTTGCAGACTCTTCACCGACAACCTTGATACTCTCTGCCACCTCAGACATTAGAGTCATCTTTCCCTTATTCATGCTTGAGGTTTATCGATATCTTCACAGGATTGGACCAAATATGCAAATGCAAGATAAAAGAAAAGTTAACAACTACAAAATAAAAGACAAACAGAAATTCCTCATATGTTAGAAGAAAAGGGGTACCTAATCTTGGTACCCGATCAGTGAGATAAGTTCTATGAATGATGATAGCTCTAAGATTATATCTACAAGTGAGAGCTTTGGTTCTAGACCCCTATCGGACAAAAGGTCCCCAAATTGTCCTTTGCTGTCACCAACACTTTGGCTAGCAAGGGTCCTCCATCCTCACCCATGATAGGTTACAAGCGGAAAGAGTTCAATTTGAGCGAGGGGTTTTCATGTGCCTAAACGGAGACCAACGGTCCCACAAAGCAACACTACTTCACCCTCTGTCTAAGCCTACAAGGTACTGAGCTCGGGTAGAGAGCTTGTGTGTGGAAGTGTACATGAGAGAACTTATTTACAAAGCAGAAATATAATAAATATAATGTAAACAAAATGTACAATAATATGAAACAAATAACAAATAAACAAACAAAAATGGACCAATATAATTAAAGAGCAAATAACATGAGATTAAAATAAGGCTTAACCCTCTATGTCCCCAGTGGAGTCGCCAGCTGTCGCAACCGTCCCGAAGGGCGCCGCAAAAATAAAAAGAACATGGAGGATAAGACCTCGGGGTGTTGGGGAGTCGCCACCAATCGCTTTATCCATTAAATGGAATGGCGCAATTGGACACCTAAAAGATGGTCTACGTTTCGAGTTTGAGGTTCGGGGTTGATTACGGGTAGGAAGGTGTTAGCACTACACCGTCCGTTCTAAGAACGGTTACCTATTTAATCTAATGTTATTTGCAAGATTAATTTAATTGGTCCTTTATTAATTAAAAGAAAAAAATTTTTTTATTTTTTATTTTGACATGTCCCATTTTGTCAAGCATAATATCAAGAATGATAAATGACTAAGACAAGCGATGGGTGGCTAAATAGCTATTTTTTAGAACAAATTCAAAGTCTACAACATATTATATAAAAGTGGTGAATTAAAATTTTATCTTTTTGAAGAGAAGTAATTTTCAAAATAAAATGACCAAATAAAAAAAATAAAAATATTCCAATGAATAATTTTAACTCAAAGAAATTTGTTTAAGGTAAGAAAATGATTTTTAAAGTAAATGGCCAAATAAAATCTCTTTTGTAATCAAGGAGAAAAATATTTTTAGGCACAAGGAGATTTTTGCATTAATTTCCAAAAAAATGTCTTCATGAAAAATAAAACTTTAATTCACCACAATCATGATGTTGAACTGTATGAAATTGTTCACTTTTATTTGAATATTTATTTTACAAAAAAGAAAAGTTTTATTTGGGTTTATTAAAAAAAATGTATTTTAATTTACATAATTATTTTAATTTTTATGTGGGGATTAGACTTCGCCGGCGCTCCTGGCAAAATCCAATATAAAGCCTCAAGATTATCGGGAAGAGTGTAATCGATCGGCGCTCCCGATCCTCTCCCAATTTTTCCATCATGGCCGTTTAAAAAAATAATAATAAAAAAAATAAAAAAATAATTAATTCATTAATAATAATAATAATAATAATAATAATAATAAATTAGTTAGTTAAATATATGTACAAATGTATAATTATATTATTGCAAGGAGTAATAAGAAATAAGATTATTTAATGTTATTTTGTGCGAAAAAAAAAAAAAAAAAAAAAGTCTTATACTGTGGCCCAAATAAAGCAACTAACGTAATAAGCCCAAGGCAATAATAATAATAATAATAAAGCAAGAATAAAGAGGCTAAAAGCCTCTGCAAATACAAACTACAGAGAACGAAAAGAAGAAAGAAGGGATTTCAATTTGGCTCACAAATTGGGAGGTGGCTCAAGGTGCTTGCAACGGCTCCAGTGGATAACAGCGGGACGAAGCGGAGGCGGCGCGGTAGAGCTCGGACTGGTGCGTTCGTCGGCGGCACGCCGGTTCCAACAGAGCAGGGGACTTGATGGCGCCGGCGACAGCTACAGAGTGGTGGCGGGTCTGGTTCGACAGCTTGCGGATCTGGTTGCTAGGGAGTCGCGACGCAAGTCGGGGTGCCGGGTTGGTTCGACGGTGGTGTGAGGTTGAAGTTCCGATCTGTTCTCGCGTGGGTGATGCAGCGTTTCTGGTGGAGGCGCACGGTTAACGGCGTCTGATTGGGTTGGTCGTCCGAGGCAACGAACGGCTTGGGGCACGGTGGTGATGGTAGTGATTGTTGGATCTTGGCTTGGAGGAGGACGGCTATGGCAGAGGGAAGTGGAGTTGTGTTTTGTGGGGGTTGGGTTGATTATTGAAGATGAAGATGAATAGTGGGAGGTGGCTTTGTGTAAAGGTTGAGAATTTTCTTCGTATCCGTGTGTGAATTTCTGAATCTATGATTGCTCTGTGATTGTCTTTTTCTGAATCCGTGATTTTTGCTTGTTATCTTCTGAATCCTCTGTTGCTCTCCGTTTTTTTCTCTCTGAACGATTGAATCCCCCCTTCACCCCTTTGTGTGTGATTCTTATAAGGAAAATAAAACATGCCAAAACAAAACCCTTCGTTCTATCGATGATTGGAATGCAAAAAACAAACGGTCTGCCCCTTGGATTTCTGAATGAATGCCAATAAAGAAGAAACTTGATGATTGGAAAAGAAAACTGTCTAAAGCTTTTAATCCAATTCAATGCAAGCTGATTGTGGAGGCTAGGGTTGCAGCAGGAAGAAGGAAATTGGGTTGAGAAGAGAATTGGGTCATGGGTTGACCCGTACTAAGCCCTTTTTATATTTATTTTTTATTATTTTTTCTCTTTTTTTATATTAAAGAAATAAAAATAAAAGTAAAAGAAAATGGGCAAAATTGGATATCAACATTATTGTACTTGCATTTAATATGAGAGTATTAGACTACTCTATTAAAATTATAACATGTGACAATATACAACTATATAATTTGTCATATTGAAATTTATTTTTTAAAATTAAATTATATGGAATAATACTTTAAGAATATTTTAGAATTTATTTCTTTTTCTAAAGCAAAATTGGTATAAGTCTTTTTTTGAAGACTTACCCAAGGATTGAACACATATTCTTTCTTATGTAACAAATTTTCAGTCTTCCAATACCAATGTTAGTTTCTAATAAACTCCTTATACTTTCATCTTTTGAATGAATATTCCAAAGTTTAATTAATCTATAAGTCTCTATATTTTTTTAAACAAATTTTTAAAAAGGTTCTCATAATGTAAAAAATTATAAAATGATACGTGCCTAATCTTGCAACTTCATAAGAGGAGTACATTGATATCGAAATCCAATAGAGTTCATCACTCGATGGTAGATTGATGGTCATACTCATCTCCATTTTGGAACAGTCAGGCTTAATCCTTCATGGTAGAAGAAGATTGTCAATTTTAACTATAGTCGCTCTTTTAAATATGATATATCTCTAATCTGAACATGCAGTAATCTCAATCATCTCTCTCCCAATTTGCAATCATTTGAATTGGAGTGAAAATTTTGACAAAGTTTCTCCTAAATATTGGACCTCCCCAAAAGCACATGTACCTGTTTAATTTACCAGTTACCAAGATCTTTAACAAAAACTAAAACTGAGCGGCAAACATATTTAATCCAATAAGGGCACCAAAATCACAATAATCTATTATCAATAGTACGTTACACAAAACCATTAAATATAATGTTATCACACTGATGACATATAATTACATATCAATGGGATGGGCCCGCATCAGAATGTGGTAGCCTGTGAGATGGATCGGAAGAAGGACCTGGCTGTGATGGGTAACCTAGTGGCGGTTAAGGATATAGTAGGTAACCATGCGGTGGGTACGGATACAAGGGGTAACCTGGTGGCGGGTAATGATATGATGGGTAAGGGTATGGTGGGTATGGTGGTGATATGTTGGTGGTAGCTGAGTGGGGGGGTATGTAGCAGTGGCAGGAGGCTGAGTCGTGTGCTGGCTAGTAGAGCCGGAGTCCTCGGGATGTCGAAGTCGTGTCCGAGTGCTCGCTAACCCTGTCCTCCGTCTACGCCACGTTCCTTGTTGACTGGACTCCTCGAGCGGTCCTGAAATGTCATCTATTGCTGGAGCTAGACACAGATATTCCATCGTAAAGCGTATTTTGACGTGAAAAATATTAAAAAATGTCACGTAGGATAAAAGGGTGGCAATTTGGTATATAGTTTCAAAAGAGTGGCATTTTGATAAATAGTTTAAAAAAATAGCAATTTGATAAATAGTTTAAAAAATAGCATTTCGATAAATAGTTTTACCAACAGTGGCAGTTTAGTAAAAAAGCCTAATATATACCTTGGTTGCGCCAACAAGGGTGGCGCAGGTGGCTTGGTTATGCCACCCTTGTTGGAGTTTTCTTTGTCCACGTCAGTTAGGACGCGCCAAGTAGGATGACGCATCAATGTTGGCGCAACCTACATGGATGCGTCATCCTACTTGGCACATCCTAGTTGACGTGAAAAATATTAAAAAATGTCACGTAGGACAAAAGAGTGGCAGTTTGGTATATAGTTTCAAAAAAGTGACATTTTGATAAATAATTTAAAAAATGATAATTTAATAAATAGTTTAAAAAATGACATTTCGATAAATAGTTTTGTCAATAGTAGCAGTTTAGTAAAAAAAGCCCTAAACATTAAGCATCTCTCTTTACTAGTTCAATGACTGACCAAATTTTAAAAACATTATAAATTAGATAAATAACTAATCTACCTGTCCTAAGAGGGAATATATCATCTCAGTTTCCTATTAATTATTAAACTTAAGAAAAGGTCTTGATAGTACCGTAATCTTTTTTTTAACAATTTAATTAAATGGTCTACAAAAGAGATTGTATGTTACAAATTAATAGATTTTCTTTTAAAAAAAACACAACTCTAGCGTAAAAAAGTTACTATTTGAGTTTTTTCATTGCTTTAGTAAAAGAACTCATCTAAGCACACTAAAATATAACAAAAATAATTTTTTTAAAATATTTTTATATGTTGAAAACCAAAAATATCGTATTGGGCTTCTAGACTATATAAGCTATCGAAATGGGACATAAGCAGGAGTGACTCAACAAGAAGCATGGTCCATTGAAATTGAAGCTGCCAAAATAACGGCCTTTGTTGTTTGAGGCAAGGCTGAATATTAGTGGACCAAGTCAAAACTGATGATAGGAAGAAATGGAGAGATAAGTGCGTAAAATATAGGAAGTGAGGATTAGGTGGTTGCTGCCAACATTCAAACATGTAAAAAAAAGACGATTTTGATAGTTTTTTTTGTTGAAGCTGGGTGAAAACGTGCTATGGAGATGTCCCATGACCTAGGAGTACATGGAGTGACTAAATGGCTCGAGATCATGCTCCTAAAGCTAAGAAAGATGGAAGTGGAGGCCTAAAGGTGCATTGAAGCGGTGGTTTTTTTAATTCCAATTCTATAAATAGGCCTAAGGCATTGAAGAGTCCCCCAATCAATCAACAAAAAATTCAACTATTTTCATACATATTATCTTTTATTTTTCAGTATTTTACAACTTTTTCTTTACATTTTTAGTCATTTACTGCTTTCTTTTATATTTCCAACACCTTTACAACATTTCTTTACAGATTTCATCTTTATTTTATGCAATTTCCTTTGCTTTGTATTTCGAAGCACAAGTTTTTCCATGGTATTTCAGCTTTCTTGCTTGTAACTCATTGGATTCTAGATCTCCAAGATCTCTAGGTGTTTCTAAAATTGTTTAGCGTTTCGAGTGAATGCAATTGAGATCAGGTTGTTGCATTTCGACTCACTTGTAACTCCTTTGCTGTGTCTTTAATGAAAAACAGTGTTTTTCATATTGTTTAATTTGTTTATTTGGAATCTATTGTTGAGGGCTTGCTTTAGTACATCAAGAACCTACACCAAAAGGCAAGTTCCCCCTTTTGGGAGCTTTCTAAGGCGAAACTTATACTATATTGGAGCAATGGTGAAAGTGTGGAGTTTGCCTTTGCTTCATTGGCAAAGCTAACTTTTGCTTTTTCCACACCAACATCTTTTTGGCATGCCTAGTGGGACTCCTTAGATTCAAGATCTCTAGGTGTTTCTAAAATTGTTTAGCGTTTTGAGTGAATGCAATTGAGATCAGGTGATGATCACATATTTGATACATTAATAAGCTTTCATTTTTAGTCATTTACACTCTCCATGTACTTAATTGATTGATTTTGATTATGTTTTGTAAGTTTGGATTCAAATTGGACTTAATTGAATTTTTCAGCATAATTTACGTCTTACGTTGTTTCTGTATTTGGGCTATATATTGGGCTGTAGGTGGTATTTGGAGGTGATTCTAGTGGCATTTGAAAGATAAGAGAGACCTCTATAACTTTCATGAATACCTCAAAGGCCCAATCACACGAGTAGATAACTCAAATTGGGGTTGAACCAAGAACTAGAGTGCTGTTCTTGACAGCTTGACCTATGTGTACTGTTCATGCCATTGTTCGGGATAGAAGTTGTCAAATGAGCTGAATTTGGATGTTGAATATTTAAGACTCATATCTACAACTTTCATGTTGAACACTTTTCCAGAATCGGACTCCTTGAAGGTGATATTGGGCTTGGAAGTCAGAACAGAGGAGCTGTGACTGGGCCTGAGCAGTGTTCAGTAATTTGAACGTATCTGGAGTTATAGATATGGTATTGGACTCAAACCAAAGCTATTTGAAAGTTAAGATTCAGGCCTACAACTTTCATGAAGACCACTTGGTTCAAAAATGACGAATGCAATGACTTCAGAGCTGTATGATTTCGGAGACAAGAATCTTTATAATTTCCCACTCACCTAAAGTCATTTGGCATTTTCCACTCATTTTCCACTCATTCACCCACTAATGACTCAGCTCCCTTGTCATTTTGTATCTCTAATCCTCTATAAAAGGGGGCCTTGGCAGATCATTGAGGGTGTTAGGTGTTAGTTACCAAAATGATGCCATTTTGTTACTAGGTTTTCTTGTAGTAATTTTTCTTTGTTCTAAATTAAAGTCATGTTCTTCTTCTTCTTCTTCTTCTTCTTCTTCTTCTTCTTCTCTCTTTCTTTCTTCTTATCTATGAGTAACTAAGTTTCATTTTACTTGGGTGAAAGGGTGAAGCTCTTGGTAATAAAGTAAGGTTAAATTTATTCTTCTCTTGTACTTAAATGATTTATATTTTCTAGTAACCATTATACGTATTATAATTTGTTTCTTATAATTTAGAAACCATCTTTGTAAAGAGGAGTTCTTGATTTGTTGTAGACAAAATATTGGCACAATGAATGATTTAACCTATTTATAAGTGGTGGTAATATTTTTAGGAAACATAATATAATTACGTATATTATTTTAATTGAACTTTTAATGTTGTATTTTTCGATTGGAACCTCCATGTTGCGAGGATTCTAATTGAGTTATAAAAGGAATTAATCTTACCTTTATTTTATTTACCAAGAGTGAATCTTTTTACCCAAGTAAATAATTTTAATCATAGTAACAAAATATTCACTTCACCTTAATTAATCTTCAACAATTCCCTGTGGATCGACCTCGGACTCCCGAGAAATTTATTACTTGAGACAACCTGCACTTGGGTTCGCAATGCAATAATTAATCCCGCATCAAGTTTGTAGACTTGTTTGAAACAAAAAATTGTGCATTAAGTTTTTGGCGCCGTTGTCGGGGACTTGATTTGAAGACTGAATTTCTGGTGTAAAAATTTTGTATATATACTAACATACTAACTAGTGGGGGAACCTCTTCCTTTTTAATTTCTGTGCATACTAACAGTGGGGGAAAACTCTCCCTTTTACTTTTTGTAATATTTAATCATTAATGAAATAATCTTTCTTCTTCTCTTCTCTCTCGTTGGAGCAAAAAATCGGCTTGCCGATTCTCTAGTTTTCATATTTTAAATTTACTTTCTGCACTTTATTTTCTGCATTTTAATTTCTGTACAGTGGGGGTAATTCTCCATTTTATTTTCTTGTACATTTTAACTTAGTGGGGGTAACTCTCCATTTTATTTTTTTGTACTTTATTTTTTGTATTTATTTTCTATCATTTTTTATTTATTTATTTTCTGTCATTTTTTTGTTATTTATTTTTTGTCATTTTTTTTTTTGTTATTTACTAACTTACTAACTCTCTTACTAACTATCTAACTTTTTACTTTATCTATTTCTAACATTTTACTTTATCTCGTATACTAACTTTTTAATTTTTATGCTTTTTAACTTATTTGGTGGTTAGTTTATATCACACCTTTATTAATATTTATTTACTAAGTGTTAATATATATTTGGTGGTTGGTTTATACCATACCTTTGTTAATATTTAATGGACGATTTATACTACTATTTTGTACATTTTATTTTATACTGTAAGTTACTTGTTTATGCTTAATTGGTATCGTGATTTAAATTTTGGTTGTTTGATTAGAGTTAATCCAGGTACTTTACATATTGATTTGTTTGAATCACAATCACACACATTAAGCACAATGGCTGAAAACGAAAGTGTGCATGATGAACATGAAAATCAACCGTTGCGAACCATGCGTGAGTATTTGCAACCATCTCAAAATTCTAGTCCATCATGTTTTATCTTTCCACTCAATGCCAACAATTTTAGATTCAAGCCAGGTATGATTTCTTTACTTCCTAATTTTCATGGTTTAGAATCTGAAAGCCCATATTTACATTTAAAAGAATTTGAGGAAGTATGTACTGCTTTTCATGATCAAACTTGCACTGAAGAGGTTGTTAAGCTTAAATTGTTTCCTTTTTCTTTGAAAGATAAAGCAAAAACTTGGCTTAACACTTTGAAACCAAGATCAATTAGCACATGGCAAGAAATGTAATGTGAGTTTTTGAAGAAATTTTTTTCAACACATAAAACCAATGCTTTGAAAAGACAATTCCAAAATTTTTTCCAAAATTCAAATGAAGCATATTTTCAAAGTTGGGAACGTTTTAAAGATTTGTTGAATTCTTGCCCACATCATGGTTTTGAAAAATGGCGCACTATAAGCTTCTTTTATGAAGGGTTAACACCCGAAACTAAATAATTTGTGGAAACAATGTGCAATGGTGAATTTCTTGATAAAGAACTTGATGAAGCTTTAGACTATTTAGACCATTTAGCTGAAAATTCTCAATCTTGGCATGGTAATAATCCTTCTGAAAATTCAATTAGATTTAACCTTGCAAATGCTAGTAAAGAAAAATATCATCTTAGTCAAGAAGAAGATCAAAATGCAAGGTTTGCTAGTTTGGCTAGAAAGATTGAAGCTATGGAATCAGGGAAAGTAAAAGAAATCAAATCTGTGCAAAATGAAGAAATTTGTGGCATTTATGATGAATTGGGACACTCAACAAATGAATGTCCAAAAATTCCTGTTTTTAAAGAAGTTGTGCATGAGCAAGTAAATGCAATGAATAATTTTAAAAAGCCATTCACTTCTTCTTTTTCAGATACATACAATCTGGGATGGAGAAATCACCCGAACTTCAGTTTGAGGAATAGCAACCAGCCACAATTCATGCAACCACCACCTCCTCAGGCACAACAAGATTCTTAAAATCCTCAAGGATATGCACCCTATGTCTCACCATATAGGAAAAATCTTAAAGGAACATTGTATGCATTCATGGAAAAACAAGAGGCCATCAATAACCAAAACACTTAAGCCATGATTGACATAAAAGATACTCTTGCTAAACTTTCTTCTGCACTTGCCATTCATGAGAAAGGAAAGTTTCCCTCTCAACCTCAACTAAATCCCAAGGGTCAGTTTAGCCTAAATGAGGGTAGTTCAGAAAGTCAAAAAATAGATCAAGTCAACTCAGTGTTAACTCTTAGGAGTGGAAAGGTTGTTGAAAAGCAAATTCTTGAACTTTTTGAGAAAGATGATGAGTCAATTCCCAAAGATAAAGAAGGAGTTGATAAGCCACCTAGCCAAAAGGAGATCAAACCCTCGTCTTCACCCCCATTTCGTCAAGCATTAAACAATTCAAGTAAAGTGAATCATAGCAGTGACATTTTTGAAATCTTTAAACAAGTGAAGGTCAATATTCCTCTGTTAGATGCTATCAAGCAGATTCCTTGTTATGCCAAATTTTTTAAAGACTTGTGCACTGTTAAAAGGAAACATAATGTGAAAAAGAATGCATTTTTGACTGAATAGGTAAGCTCCATTATTCAAAACAATAATGAGTTGAAATATAAATGCCTTGGTTGTCCTACAGTTTCATGCATTATTGGTGAACATAAAATTGAACGAGCTTTACTTGATCTTGGTGCTAGTGTTAATTTGCTTCCATATTCAGTTTATCAGCAACTCAACCTTGGTGAGTTAAAACTAACTTTTATAACTCTTTTACTTGCTGATAGATCAATTAAAATTCCAAAAAGAATAGTAGAAGATGTGTTGGTACAAGTTGATAAATTCATATATCCTGTGGATTTTATTGTCTTAGAAACTGAACCTATGGTTGATAGTTCTAAGTCAGTTCCTGTTATTTTGGGTCACCCATTTTTAGCAACATCTAATGCTTTGATAAATTGCAGAAATGGAGTGGTGAAGCTAACTTTTGGAAATATGACATTGGAGCTTAATGTTTTCAACATGTGCAAGCAACCACAAGAAGTTTATGATGAAAAGGAAGAGATTGAAGGGATTGAGGCCATTATAGATGATCATCTTCAAATCAAGAGTTCTTCAGACCCATTAGAAATCTATTTAATTAATTCATTTGATTTAGCTACACAATTAGATGATGATGTTTCTGAAATATGCTCTTTGCTTGACTGTACACAGGAAATGGAATACAAAGGAAGAAAGCCAAGATTCGAAGAGCTAAAATCCTTGAATGATGATGCCCATGAAGAAGTACCCATACTGGAACTGAAGCCATTACCTGATGGGTTGAAGTACATATTTTTGGGAGAAGAACAAAGCTCTCCAGTGAAAATTTCCTCATCCCTGACCAAAGAACAAGAAGGTAAGTTGATAGAAGTACTTAAAAGGCATAAAAGTGCAATTGGATGGACATTAAAGGATATAAATGGCATTAATCCATTAATCTGTACACATAGAATATATTTAGAGGATAATGTTAAAACATCTCAACAACCTCAAAGAAGATTAAATCCACACATGAAAGAGGTAGTTAGAGCTGAAGTTCTTAAATTACTTGATGTTGGATTATCTATCCTATCTCTGATAGCCAGTGGGTAAGCCCTACACAAGTTGTGCCTAAGAAATCTGGAATAACAGTGGTTGAAAATGAAAAAGGAGAATTAATACCTACCCGAGTCTCATCTAGTTGGTGTATGTGTATTGATTTCAGAAAATTGAATGCAGCCACTAGGAAAGACCATTTTCCATTGCCATTTCTTGATCCGATTTTAGAAAGAGTAGCAGGACATCCCTACTATTGTTTTCTTGATGGTTATTCAGGGTATAATCAAATACCTATTACATTAGAGGACCAAGAAAAGACCACTTTTACTTGCCCTTTTAGTACTTTTGCATATAGAAGAATGCCTTTTGGTCTTTGTAATGCTCCGGTAACTTTTCAAAGATGCATGCTAAGTATTTTCAGTGATATGATTGAGCATTATTTAGAGGTTTTCATGGATGATCTGATAGTTTTTTGAAATTCTTTTGAAAATTGTCTTGATAATTTGGAAAAAGTTCTTAAAAGATGCGAAGAAAAAAGATTTGTGTTAAATTGGGAAAAATGTCATTACATGGTTACCTCAGGAATAATGTTAGGTCATGTGATATCTTCTAAAGGAATTGACGTTGATAAGGTCAAAGTTGAATTAATTGCTCATTTGCCTTTCCCAAAAATAGTCAGAGAAGTTCGTTCCTTTTTAGGACATACAGAATTTTACAGAAGATTTGTAAAGGACTTTAGTACCATATCTACACCGTTATGTAATCTTCTAATAAAAGATACACCATTTGATTGGACTCAAGATTGTCAAAAATCTTTTGAAAAATTAATCGGCCTTTTGACTTCTGCTCTTATCATGCAATCTCCTGATTGGTCTTTACCTTTTGAGTTGATGTGTGATGCTAGTGATTTTGTTGTTGGCGCTGTTTTAGGCCAAAGAAAGGAATGTAAGTCTCATGTAATTTATTACGCAAGTCGAACTTTGAATAGTGCATAAATGAATTACACCACTACTGAAAAAGAACTACTTGCTGTAATTTTTGCATTGGACAAATTTTGAGCTTATTTAATTAGTTCATCCACTATTGTTTTCACTGATCATGCTGCTGTTAGATATTTAATGTTTAAACAGGATGTCAAACCTAGGTTGATACGGTGTATCTTATTGCTTCAAGAATTCAACATCACAATAAAAGATAAGAAAGGAGTCAAAAATGTTGTTGCAGATCATCTGTCAAGGCTGACAACAAGCTTATCTTTTGATAGCACACATATCAATGATTCTTTTCCCGATGAATTTATATTTTCTGTTAATTCCATGCCTTGGTTTGCTAACATTGTCAATTTTCTTGTAATAGGTAAGATGCCGCCTCAGTGGACACACCAAGACAGAAAAAAGTTTTTGACTGAGGTGAAAAATTTCTTTTGGGATGACCCATATTTGTTCAAATATTGTCCTGATCAAATCTTTCGGAGATGTATACCCGAAAATGAGGTAAGTAGTGTCATTAAATTTTGTCATTCAGAAGCATGTGGAGGTCATTTTTCTTCAAAGAAAACAGCTGTGAAAATCTTGCAGTGTGGATTTTATTGGCCCACTTTATTCAAGGATAGTTATACTTTTTGCAAAAGTTGTGAAAGTTGTCAAAAATTGGGGTCCATTTCTAAAAGAAATATGATGCCTTTGAACCCTATCATTGTCATTGAAATTTTTGATTGTTGGAGAATTAATTTCATGGGTCCATTTTCATCATCTTTTGGATTTGTGTACATTTTGGTTGCAGTTGATTATGTCACAAAATGGATTAAGGCAATTCCATGTAGGCACAATGATCATAAAACTGTTCTAAAATTTTTTAAAAAAAATATTTTGAGTCGATTTGGAATTCCTCGAGCTATCATCAGTGATGGGGGAACACATTTTTGTAATAAATCATTTGAATCTTTAATGAAGAAATATTACATTACCCACAAAATTGCAACCCCTTATCATCCTCAGACAAGTGGACAAGTTGAATTGGCAAATAGGGAGATTAAACAAATTTTACAAAAAACGGTTAACCCAAATCGTAAAGATTGGTCTTTAAGACTAAACGATGCACTTTGGACTTACCGTACTGCTTTTAAAACATCTTTGGGCATGTCTCCCTAACGGTTAGTTTATGGAAAACCTTGTCATTTGCCTGTAGAATTGGAGCATAAAGCATTTTGGGTCATTAAAGCTTTCAACTTAAGTCTTGATGATGCTTCTAAGTTACGCAAATTGCAATTGAATGAACTTGAAGAATTAAGAAATGATACATATGAAAACTCAAAGATTTATAAAGTTAGAACAAGAGCTTTTCATGACAAATCAATTTTCAGAAAAACTTTTGAAATTGGTCAAAAAGTTCTGCTTTATAATTCTCGTCTTCACCTATTCCCTGAAAAATTGAGATCTAGGTGGATTGGTCCTTATATTGTCAAACATGTGTATTCTTATGGGGCCATAGACATTGAGAATCCTAGGAATGGTATTGTATTTAAGGTCAATGGACAAAGACTCAAACCATTTCTGGAACATCAAGTTGTTGAGGTAGAATCCATTTCTCTTTCTAATCCTTGTTATGAGTAAAATTTATTTTAATGTTGTTTCTTTCTTTTTGCAGTTCTTTGTGTTCCCGGTTAAATGGCGGATAACGGTACTCCGTGACTCTCAAGTCGGTTTGTTTTTCAGTTTCCCATAATAACTGAATTCTTCTCCTTTTAAAATGGATGTCATTCTCTCAAATCTAAGAAAACATTTTCCTTCTCTCCCTCTAAATGCTCTAACAAAAGTCTATGAAGTTAGGTGTGAAAGACTGAGATTGTTAATGTATAAGGGCATCCCAGAAGATATACGCTGGATAATCGAAGCAAAGGTTCGTTTAGCTGGTGAATCTTCAGATTCATTTGTCCCATACATGCCTGGTCTCGGTAAAAGTTCATTTTCAAAAAGGAGAAGAGCAAAAAGAATGAAAGTTTGTTACAAGTGTGCACGATGGAATTGCAACACGCGATGTCACTCTTTGGGGATGGTTTCTATAAATAGAGAAAATAAAATATTCTTCATTAAGAATGGACTGAGTAAGGAGTCATTAGATAATATCTTATTGACTCTTGAGACGCATTCTTGTGGAGTTGTGCAGCGTGAACTTCTTAGTTTGTGGAATCTCTTCAAGGACGAACAAGAGCGTTATAGTCATGGGAATCTGACTCAAAAAGACCCTGTTTGCCAATTTATAAGAAAATTGGATGGGAAGCTTATCCTCGACTTATAGAAGGTATTTAAGCCGTTTCTGGACGTGAAACCAAAGGAAGATGTGAGCCATAATCACAACATATATATATTATCTTGTACATTTTCAAAAAAAAAAAAAAAAAAAAGAAAAAAAAAAAAGAAAAAAATGAAATAAAAAAGAATAAAAAAGGGCAAAACTTCGGTTGTACTTGGTCTTTAATTAGATTAGGAGCCTCCTGCCAGTGGCAGACCCGTCATTGACTCGGGTGGACCTTCGCACGCCGGTCGATAAATAAGGTTCGTGTACCAAGCTCTGTAGAGAGCCGCACTCCATAACCTAATGTTCACCATCTAGGCACTGTGGAGTTGATGGACAGATAGAAGCGTCTCACTTTGGTTATTAGTGAGAAGTAACCCGCGGCTGCCAAAACGTATGAGGCATCTGAGCTTGATCCTCTCTTTTATTAGAAGGGGCTCTCAGCGCCCTGGGATGGAGCGTTCTGGATCTTGGACATTGCGGGTTTCAGATTTTAGCATCTTTATTGATGTTACGAATCCAAGTGTGAGCTCTCCAAGTTCTAGACCCAGGATGGAAACCCACGATGGTTTCTTTATTCTCTTTTCTTCAAACAAGCGGGAGAGAGAAGAATTCCAAGATTAGCTGAGCCGTCTTGGTATTACGGCACTCATGACGCGCAGTATAAAGATCTGTCATGAAACCTATACATAAAGGTATGTAATCATTTGTTATTATTATTTTATCTTTGTATGATTTTGTTGAATTTTGGTTTTGGACAGACGATCCTTTGGATAGGATCCTTCGGGAATTTCTAGACTTCTTTACCCTGATGGTTTTCTTGAAGTAAATTTTTTTTTTTATTTTTTTAAAAAATTCAAACTTTTCTGACACCAGCCAACCTACTTGTATAAGAGCTATTATTACTTTTTCTATTCTCTTCCCTATTTAAACACTTTATTTTCTTCACTTTCCTACAACTCATAATCATTCAAAGAGAGTGTGAGTGTAGAAATGGAGGGAGCTTCTTCTTCTGTTCGTAGATTTTCCAGTATCTGTGTAATTTGTGGGACAAGTTATGGGAATGGTTTAGAGTTTGTAAACGCAGCAAGCACTGTTGGTAAAACACTTGCTGCGAGGAACATTCGTGTAGTATATGGGAGAGGTTGCCTTGGGTTAATGGGGGTTGTATCACTTTCTGCATTTGTAAGAGGTGGTCTAGTTTTAGGTGTCATTCCTGAACCTTTAACTCGAAGGAACATTGTTGGAAAGACAATTGGACTAGAAATTCAGGTATCATCTATGCATGGACGAATGAAAGCGATGCTTGAAAACTCTGATGCATTCATTGTCTTACCTGGTGGTTTTGGTACTTTGGAAGAAGTCTTTCAAGTTGTCTCTTGGGCTCAATTGAACATCCACCATAAACCCATAGGTTTGTTGAATGTTAATAATTTCTTTGATAATTTATTATCTTTTGTTGACCATGCTGTGGAACAGAAATTTGTCACACCTTCAGTAAGACGACTCCTTATCTCTGCTTCTACTGTTGATGAGTTGATTGATAAATTAGAAGCTTTTGTTTATGAACCTGATCCAGTAACAGCTCAGATAGATTGGTCCGAAGGAAGCGGTGAAGGAAGCGGTGAAGGAAGTGGTGAAGGAAGCAAAATGAAAAGAAAGCCAGCCAAGAAACTCCAACTATTTAAATAATTACAAGTTTTAGTTTTATTTATCATACTTTGTTTCTGTTTAAATTTGTGTGAGGTTTTTCTTTTCAGTAATTGCAGCAACAGGTAATATATTCTATCCTTTACTTATCTATGTTTTGATATTGAGAACAATGTTGTGATCTGGTTGGGGGGAAGGATGGTTGTAAAAAAAATCCAAAAAAAATAAATTAAGAAGTGTGTTTGTTAATATGTTTATTGTGTTTATCAGTAAAAAAAACCAAAAAAAAAATTTCAAAAGTGTGTTTGTGAATATGTTTGTTGTGTTTGTCATCAATTTATTAACAACAAAAGTAATTAGGGATGACAGAGTAAAGAGTAAATTATTTACTCTTGAGACGCATCAAAAATTGGTGGCAGAATAAGGAGTAATTGGGTTGGTAACTAGTTTATGTGGAAGTAGCAATTCAAATTTAGGGAAATTTGCATGACTGAGTAAATTGTCTTCTTTCTTAAAATTCATATGCTTGGTTATGAATGTTGAATTGGTGGACAGAGAATGATAGAATTATGCCTTGTGAGATTTTGAGCCTATTGATGAATGGATTGAACATTTGTACCATTCTTTTCTTTCTTGTGTGAATTTCACTCATGGAATTGTTACTCTAGAACTTGCTTTGATTCTTTTTGAGACTACATTTTCATATGCATACATAAATATGATTGAGACATTTTTCTTGAAATTGCTACTTTAATCAAATAGCCAGCCTTGTTTAGCAGCATGTTGTCTCAATATGATATCAAGCACTCTTATGACTTCTTGGAAATTCTCTTATTCCTGCCAACATAAAGCATTAGAAATGACCTATTTCCCATTGCTTAACCCCTTTGAGCTTATTTGACTATTCTTTGTTTCGAACTCATTATGTGCCTTAAATGAAAAACCATGTTCTTACTTGACCTTAGGGAATAAAAGAACATTAGTTTTGTCATTCGATGAGTTCTTGAACAAGTGTGGGGTGTGTGTGCAGAATAGTTAAAAAAATGTATATATGATGTTCTTTTTGTAAAAAAAAATAAAAAAAAAAAAAAAAAAAAAAAAAAGTAAGTAAAAAGAAAAAGAAGGTCAACAAGGCAATAAAGGAAAGGAAAAGAATATGTAAAGGGAATTTGTATTAGGTGGAGTTGGGATGAATTTTCATGCTTGTTAATTGAACTCAGCTCTCATGCTCTTTTATTCTCTGGTATTTAACTTGTCATATCCATATTACCTCTTCCTTTACCTTGACCCCATTACAACTTTAAATAAAGTCCTCATGATTTGTGTGTGCATGTGTTCTGAGTAGTGGAGAAATAGAAGATAAGCAAGCTTATGGTAGTGCAATTTTCATGAGTTGAATTGAGTGAAATACCTACCTTTTAAACACTTGAGGGATGGAGAGTGAATCTTGTGAAAATCTATCATTCTTGACTCATGCTTTTCAATTGAAATATCCTTGCTTATTGATTTGAGATATGAAGATATATTACCTCATGAATGTTTTGATTACTTGAATGATTGTTCTTCATTTTTAAATATTATTCGAAATTAAGTCTTTTAGAGTGTTTAACTTTTGAGTCTATTTCATTTTTTAGTTTTGGTCTTGTGTTTTGCCCAGGAGTACAAAAATCTAAGTGTGGGGGAATTTGATGATTACATAAGCCTTTATTTTTAGTCATTTACACTCTCCGTATACTTAATTGATTGATTTTGATTATGTTTTGTAAGTTTGGATTCAAATTGGACTTAATTGAATTTTTTAGCATAATTTACGTCTTACGTTATTTCTGTATTTGGACTATATCCTGGGCTGTAGGTGGTATTTGGAGGTGATTCTAGTGGTATTTGAAAGATAAGAGAGAGCTCTACAACTTTCATGAAGACCTCAAAGGCCCAATCACATGAGTAGATAACTCAAATTGGGGTTGAAGTAAGAACTAGAGTGCTGTTCCTAACAGCTTGACCTATGTGTACTATTCATGCCATTGTTCGGGATAGAAGTTTTCAAATGAGCTGAAATTTGGATGCTGAATAGTTAAGACCCATATCTACAACTTTCATGTTGAATACTTTTCCATAATTGGACTCCTTGAAGGTGATATTGGGCTTGGAATTCAGAACAGAGGAGCTGTAACTGGGCCTGAGTAGTATTCGGTAATTTCAATGTATCTGGAGTTATAGATATGGTATTGGACTCAAACCAAAGCCATTTGAAAGTTAAGATCCAGGCTTACAACTTTCATGAAGACCATATGGTTAAAAAATGATGAATGCAATGACTTCAGAGCTGCATGATTTCGGAGATAAGGAATCTCCATAATTTCTCACTCACCTAAAGTCATTTGGCATTTTTCACTCATTTTCCACTCATTCACCCACTAATGACTCAGCCCCTTTGTCATTTTATATCTCTAATCCTCTATAAAAGGGGGCCTTGGCAGATCATTGAGGGTGTTAGGTGTTAGTTACCAAAATAATATCATTTTGTTACTAGGTTTTCTTGTAGTAATTTTCCTTTGTTCTAAATTAAAGTCATGTTCTTCTTCTTCTTCTTCTTCTCTCTTTCTTTCTTCTTATCTATGAGTAACTAAGTTTCATTTTACTTGGGTGAAAGGGTGAAGCTCTTGGTAATAAAGTAAGGTTAGATTTATTCTTCTCTTGTGCTTAAATGATTTATATTTTCTAGTAACCATTATACGTATTATAATTTGTTTCTTATAATTTAGAAACCATCTTTGTAAAGAGGAGTTCTTGATTTGTTGTAGATAACATATTGGCACAAGAATGCTTTAACCCATTTATAAGTGGTGGTAATATTTTTAGGAAACATAATATAATTACGTATATTATTTTAATTGAACTTTTAATGTTGTATTTTCCGATTGGAACCTCTATGTTGCGAGGATTCTAATTGAGTTATAAAAGGAATTAATCTTACCTTTATTTTATTTACCAAGAGTGAATCTTTTTACCTAAGTAAATAATTTTAATCATAGTAACAAAATATTCACTTCACCTTAATTAATCTTCAACAATTCCCTGTGGATCGACCTCGGACTCCTGAGAAATTTATTACTTGAGACAACCTGCACTTGGGTTCGGAATGCAACCATTAATCCTGCATCAAGTTTGTAGACTTGTTTGAAACAAAAAATTGTGCATCATCAGGCCGTTGCATTTCGATTGTGGCTATGACTTCCCTGAAGTTGGCAGTAATATAAGAAGGGATAATTGAATTGTGTTGCTTTTCTCTTGAAAATTTCATAATTATCACACCTTTGTCAAGTTTATCAAACTTGGAGGTAAGAAGGTTACTTTAAAACACAATCGTAAGGTGAGAGAGTTCAATAATGTATGAGGGCAAGATTAGATAATATAGGGTGAGAGAGTTCGTAAGAGAGTTTATTAGTTGAGTTGAGTTGAACTCTCTCACAGTTTCAGTATTTAACAGAAAATACTTCTTAAGTTACTCTCTCAAAACACCATCACTTTATATTTGAAAAATGTTTTCTTAATAACAAGAATACTTACTAGAACACAAAATCAAACCTTAGAAGAGGATGTTCTTATTGAGTTCACCTTAACTCAAAAACCATCTTAGTTCATAGAGTAAAACTTGGATTTTTATAAGTTTAGAATCAGAGTGAATCAAATGAATTAAATTAATGGAAGAGAAGCAAGACTTGAGGATTTATACTGGTTCACCGCTAAACCACTTGGGGCTACATCTAGTACCTAACAAATACTAGGATTTTCACTATAAATAAGTATTCTTTCTTACAAAACCTCTTTAGGCTATTATACTAAGTATTCTTTTCCCTCAACATCTCAAGTGGGAACAACTAGCTTAACTAAGCTTCTACGTGACTTGTACAACCCACAAGCTCACTACTAACACTCAAGAATCAAAGTCAAGTTTGAGGTGTTTAATACAAGTGGGTAGGTCTGAAAATCACTCAAATAGTGTATAAACACAGTTTAACAAGGTTTACTATACACCTGCTAAAGATTTAAGAACTTTAAGAACAAAGTAGGTAAAGGTGAGAAAGTTGTACTTAATTTTTCACTTGATTCCTCCTCAGATCATTAACCCTTTCCTTTTCAAGCTTGAGACCTTTCATAGCCTGCGAAAAGTAACTGTTGAAGGTTTTCAACTGTCACTTGTCCTTCTTATGGCAGGTAACTATTATTTTGTTTTGTTTACTGAGTCAACATGTGTCACTTAGGTTCTTGCCCATGAACTCTCTCACGATTCATCTATATTAACCTTCTCAGCAACTATCTCAAGCTTGATCTTTCACAAATCTTTTTGTCCTTTGATTCCACCATTAGTTTAATGTTTCTTACTGATATCTTGGATGATGATAGCTTTATTTTGATCTTTGATTTACTCTTAGATTGGTCCTTGTGTAGATTATTCATGTTTCTGAACTTTTTCACAACCTTCTCAAGATGAACTCTCTCATGCTCTTCAGGAACTTTCTCAAGATGCACTTGAACTCCCTCAAGTCAGAATTTGATTTTCTAATCCCTTTCTAATCATCTAGAAAGCTTCCTTACCTTAAATTTAGTCTTGAAAAAGTTCCTACTAATAAGAAAACTCCACAATAGTCATGTTAGCATAATTAAAATACTTAAGATAAATTATTCATAATTTTTAATGTAGTTGTTATCATCAAAACATAATTTGCATTCTTAGCCATAAAAGGGCTTTGGAGCTTACATTCCCATGCTGAAACACCCATTGTTCCTCCTATTGGTCACTCGGGGGCTAATGTTGAGATACATACCCATACCGTTGCCACACATGCCATAGGTAATACTATAGGCTTGGATCATATAATGGCGCAAGGTGATAATATTTCCCCAATGCGGTACCAAATTAACCAAAGTATAGGTGAAATCATTCCTTTGATAACAACTCAAATAACCAAAGTGGTGGGGCCTCTCATTGTGAATGAAGTGCTAAAAAGCAAAGAAAGAGAGGCTAGAGACATCGGTCAAGGAACTCTCACTCAACACAACCAGCCAGTGGTAGGGAATACTTATTCTATGCTGCCGCCACTAGCATTTTTCCCATCCACAATGTGACAAACAGCTCCTATGGCTGGAACCCTAGTTTACACAGCTCTAGTGGTTTCCTGGCAGCCGATGGGAGCTTCTTTGGGTGCATCACAGACTCAAATGTCGATTGGTCAATATAATTATTCTACTTAATCAGTCCCAAGGCCAACTGCATAACCATTACAATACTATCAGGTTCAAATAGCTCGCAGACCGTTAGCAAATCCTAGCAATTTTAATAATGAAGCAACTATTTAACCGAATGTTATGCCAAATATGCTTGGCTCCACACTTGTGTAGCAGCTAGCAGTTGAGACTTATGTGTCATATCAGCTAGCTTCTCAACAGTATGTGCCTCTTAGTGCTATAGCTCAACCATGGGAAACACCCTCAGCTGGATCTTATGGCTCTATACCCACACAGGGTTATGGATCAGGGCATGCACTCTATTATGCTCTGGTTGCTAAAGCTAGGCCAAGGTAGACACTCTATTATGCTCCAACAGCGGAAGTTAGGCTAAGATAGACACCACATTATGGTCAAGTATCTGAGGCTAGACCGTCTATTAATATTATCCTAAATTAAATAGCAAATGTGTTATAACGACACTATATCTTGGGTGGATTGATCACGCGGCACCTCTGTCGAAGGGCTATAAGTACCCAGAATTTTCTATGTTTTTTGGGGAAGACGATCAGACCACGTTGCAATATATCAGCCGATTCACTGCCCAGTGTAGGGAGCAAAGCCAAAATGGCTTTTATTGGCTGTAATTGTTTTCACTATCATTAACTAAATCGACTCACAGGTGGTATACTAACTTGCCAGCCAGCTCAGTCCAAAGCTAGAATGAGATGGAACGACTATTTTATGACTACTTTTATAAAACACAACCAGAGTTTTCAATAGTTGATCTAAGTATGATTAAATAGGAGCTGAATTAGCCGGTAGCCGAGTACTTAGAAAAGTTTAGGGAAGCAAAAGCTCTCTATCATCCTCCATTGCCTGAGAGTGAATATGCCAAGTTAGCTATATGAGGCATATTAGATTTCTTAAAAGAAAGATTAATCGTAACTGATTTTGTAAATTTGCCTCAGCTAGCTTCTAGGTTCATTCAATATGAAACGTGGATTAAGGACAAGGAAAGAAAAAAGGTCCTCAAAAGCCGATAGAGGCGCACATGCCATTTTACTTGTTGGATATTTTGGTTATCTAGTTGATGAGGACTATATGCATAATGAAGAAGGTGAGATCAACAAAGATTGTGAAAGGATCAATTTACATATGCCCAGCTTTGAAAGCCTCAAAAGCTAAACAGAAAGAATGGGTGAAAGCTAAGGTGGACTATCTGTTTGATATCTCCAAAGATGACTAGATTTTTGACTTCTTGCCGAAAGACAAGCAGATCAGGCTTCCTAATGGCCATTGTATTCCAAAATTAAGGACATTAGTGGCAAGAAATATTGTAAGTGACATAACTCATACAACCATTTTACTAATATTATGTTATGTTTGGAGCTGCAATACAAAAAACTATCAAGGATAGGAGATTTAAGATCTCAGATAAATGAGCTTTAGAGATAGTTGTTGACGTGGATCCTTTCCCGAAGCAACCTGTTATTAACATGGTGACGCTTCCAAATCTGGGAGTTAATGTGCAAGCAGCTTGAGTTAGTGCAAAAGTAAGCTTACCTGGGTGCCCAAAGGCTCAAGGGTAGCTAATAGACTTGCTACAGTTGCTTTGCCCAAAATTGATGAACCCTTAGGCAGCAGGAACAAAAAGGTAGGTTTTTAACCCTTATTTCTAATAATGAATGTTTTGTTGAAAGACAAGTGCAGGAATATCCTCTGGCCGATCGAGAACAAGCTTGTGTATATCTTTGATAACAAGGAGGTCACCCAAGATGGTGAAGCCAATGGTTGATGTCAAAGTTGGGGAATGTGTCCTCAACCAACACCCAAAAATTGCTCAGAAAATTAGCATCAACAAGCCACAATAAGGGTGTACCAAGACTCAGTGGAGAAGGTGGCAATGAAAGAATGTAGCAGAGAAAAGAAAGAAACTATTCCAGATGCTGGAAGAAGCTAAACATCAGTCGAAGTGGACTAACAAGGAGGTTGCTATTAGTGATATAGAATCCAGTAACTATAAGCAAATATTGGAATAGACATTAAAGCAATTCTTCTAGAGAAGCAAACCCAGCAAGCCCAGCTAACCCAACAGAACTATCAAACTCAAAATGAAGTTGTTGTGATAGAGAATGAACCTGAAAAAGTAAAAGGAGGGTCGCAGCTTCAACTGATTCCTCAGCTAGTAAAGCCATTGACTAAAGAGGAGCTGTTGGATCTGAGTTATAGGAATTGCTAGAGAATGAAACAAAAACCCTTGATATTCAAGATGATTCAAACTTGTAGGCAATACTGGAGAAGCTGATGCTTGATAGTTGTAGCGACCGTGATCACGGCGGGAGCGGCAAAAAAAAATATTATTGTTATGAGTAAGAAATGAAGTCGCCACCAATTTTATTTTTATCGAGGAAAAAGTGGAAAACAAAAAAAAAAATAGTCTTTGAAACCAGATTAGATTCGGAAGTCGGTTATGTAGAGGGAAGGATGAAAATTTAATCCCACAGCACCCCTAAAACACTCGTCTTGAGATGGTACCTTAAATTAATTGTGCAAATTTTTGATAACTCTTAAAAATATTTATTTTACTCCTCTTGTTAAAAGATAAACGAAATTAACATATAAATTATGAAAATTTAAATTTTTATTACTTAGGAAAAAAAAACTTTGAATCATCGAGTTGTCGCAACTTAAATGATTCCAAAAAAATAAGATTAACAAGCTGTCATAGCTCAGCTAATCCCATTTTATATTTTCTCAACAAAGTTTAATTATTTTATTTTTCTTTTAAAAATACTAACACCTAAAAAAATAAAAATAAATAAATAAACATGATTAAAAACATATACTAACGAAAAAAAAAACATGTAATAGGTTATACGAAACCCTAAATAAATCCTAAGGTGATTTTTTGTTGTTGCTATTATTAGTATTTAGATGTATTAGATTTATGGATAAACTCAGAAAATCAAAACCATTGTTATTTATCCTATCCTACCCAAACCCAAGAGCAATCTTCGGATCATAAAAAAAAAAGTAAAATAAAACAAAGCCCAACCCAACAACACCCTTTTATTATTATACCTTTCTTTTTACAGTTCCTCTTTTTTTATGTTACTAAAAAAATGAAAAAAAACAAAATGGCTTCTAGCCTCAAAATAAAAGAAAGCTAAAAAGGCTTTCACCTCTACAAAGAATAACGAAAGAGAGAGAGGTAACGTGGGGGGGGGGGTTTGGCCGGCGGTGAGGATGAGTCATTACGGCGGCTCATGCGGCAGTGGGCGGCGGATCTGGTTCGCGGGGAGAGGCCGGTGATGCTGGGAAGACGTGGTGGCGCGGCTTAGAAGGTGGTTTGCATGGAAGGTGGTGTGCGGCGCTTCTCACGGGTTCACGACGGGGAGCAGGCTCATAGTAAATCCCGAAGCTCATAATAATACATGGTGGCGCGTGGTGGCCGGAGTAGTTACTTTTGTTGATTTTTTATTTTTTATTTTTTGGGCCATTGATTCTTGTGTGGTGTATATGTTGATTTGTGGATTTCTCTATTTGTGATGACTAATGGGTAGGAACCTTGCGTTGATGGTAGAGAAGTGTGGGTTCTTTGTTTGTGACTTTGGCTTGCTCTGTAAGTGGGTTTGGTTTGGGAATTTTGGTGACGGTGATTTGAGGACACTACAGGTTGTATTTCGACTGTGATTCCATGGAGAATGGTGTGTTCATTCTGGGATTTGATGGTCGTTTCTGTTGGGCCTTTTGAGAGGATGAGGGTGTGAACGTGTGTGCTTGTGAGTACGTGAGAACCAGAACGTGAAGAAAGGAAAAAAAATGCAGAAATTCAGATGCAAACAGCAATGGCAGAAGTCAATGCATAAGGAAAGAAGAAAACAAAATACCTCTGTGTTTTAGGAAAACACTTGGAAAGTTTCTTTCTACTCAGTTCTTTTTCTTTACAATTTCACTTCTCACTTTCCCTCACTTTTCACTTTTCTCACCAATAGCAAGTAGTAGTAGTTGCAGTAGGTGATTTCAAATTTTTCAACTAGGAAAAAAAAATGTAAACAGAAAAAATTCCCCAAAACAAAAAAAAAATCCCCCTTTCTTTACATCGTTCCCCTTTATATAGGCACAAATAAATTCTGGCTTGGCATACATGAGAATAGATTGTGCAGACTCTTTCTATTCCATTTTCTTTGCTTGCTTCATTTTTTTCTTTTCTCTATTTGGGTATTGATTTCCATGCTTAGATCTTTGGTTCACTTTTTCTTGAGTCTCAGCATGTTGGCAATAGCTCTATTCTCTTTTGGTGTTTCATTTTGAAAATTTCTAGCATTACTCTCTTTTATTTTCTTCTGCAATCACCAAGAAAGCTCATTTTGTCCTTTTGTTCTTGGCCTTGCTTGTAACGTTTCTGCCTTTGTATGCTTTTTATTTTTTTGGCTTTGTTTGCTTGGCTGCTTATGTGATTCTGCATGTTTGTCTCTTCCAATTGCATTGAAGGTTTTTTGGCTTGAGTGTTTGGCCATTGCTACTACGTTACTTCCTTTCCTTTGTTCCTCTTTTTTTTAGAAACTTTAAACAAAATGGGTCAAAGTAGCTAAATGGACCTGAATATATTTTCTATTGGGCTGTACTTGATCTGGATTAGAAATTAAAGAAATGAGTAGAAATAATAATAATAATAATAATAATAAAAATAACTTTTGTTATTTTTTTATTTTTAAAATAAAAGTTTTAAGGGTCTGGACAAAATTAGGTGTTTACAGTTGCCCCTCTTTACTTGTTTCTTACTAGAGACCATGAACAACTGTAGTTTTCATGTTATCGTCATAAGAAACGAGTAAAGACGTGAACTTAAATTTGTCTGGCAATGTATGAGAAGAGGTGAATGGACAAGGCAAAGACACTGATTGAAAACCAACGAGCAAAAACATGGATTTATGAGTTGCCGTGATGTCATTAATCTTACCATGGTAAAACTCAGCGTAAAGCCAGATACGTCACTGCAACTGTCAACAAGCTGTTATAGCTCAATTAACGTTTATTGATTAAAAAGAGTCTCTTTTTTTTTTATAAAAAAAAGACCTTGGGTGACTTTATGATTGTAGATGGTAAAAGACAGTGGATTTGGCCCGAAAATTAAAAGACAGTGGACTTGATCTAAAATTTAAAAGACAGTAGACTTGATCCAAAATTTAAAAGATAGTGGGCTTGGCCCAGAACTTAAAAGACAGTGGGCTTGACCTATAATTTAAAAGACAGTGGGCTTGGCCCAGAATTTAAAAGATAGTGAGTTTGACCCAGAATTTAAAAGACAGTGGGCTTGACCCGAAATTTAAAAGACAATGAGCTTGGCCCGGAATTTAAAAAAGAGTGGGCTTGACTCAGAATTTAAAAGACAATGAGCTTGGCCCAAAATTTAAAAGACAGTAGGCTTGGCCAGAAATTTAAAAGAATGTGGGCTTGGCCCAGAATTTAAAAGATAGTGGGCTTGACTCAGAATTTAAAAGACAGTTGGCTTGGTCCGAAATTTAAAAGACAGTGGGTTTGGCCCAAAATTTAAAAGATAGTGGACTTGACCCAGAATTTAAAAGACAGTTGGCTTAGCCAGGAATTTAAAAGACAATGGGCTTGACCTGAAATTTAAAAGATAGTGGGCTTGGCCCAGAATTTAAAAGACAGTGGGCTTGGCCCAAAATTGAAATGACAGTGAGCTTGGCCCAGAATTTAAAAGACAGTGGGCTTGGCCCAAAATTTAAAAGACAGTGGGCTTAGCTCAAAATTTAAAAGACAGTGGGCTTGGCCCACAATTGAAAAGATAGTTAGCTTGGCCAGGAATTTAAAAGACAGTGGGCTTGGCCCGAAATTTAAAAGATAGTGGGCTTGGCCTAAAATTTAAAAGATAGTGGGCTTGACCTAAAATTTAAAAGACAGTGGGCTTGGCCCGAAATTAAAAAGACAGTGAGCTTGGCCCAGAATTTAAAAGACAGTGGGCTTGGCCCAGAATTTAAAAGACAGTGAGCTTGACCCATAATTTAAAAGACAGCAGGCTTGGCTCAGAATTTAAAAGATAGTGGGCTTGCCCGAAATTTAAAAGATAGTGGGCTTGACCCAGAATTTAAAAAAGAGTGGGCTTGACCCAGAATTTAAAAGACAGTGGGCTTGACCTGAAATGTAAAAGACAGTGGGCTTGACCCGAAATTTGAAAGACAGTGGGCTTGGCCCAGAATTTAAAAGATAGTGAGCTTGACCCAGAATTTAAAAGATAGTAGGCTTAACCCAAAATTTAAAAGACAGTGGCTTGACCTGAAATTTAAAAGAGAGTGGGCTTGACTCAGAATTTAAAAGAGAGTGACTTTGGCCCAGAATTTAAAAGACAGTGGGCTTGGCCTGAAATTTAAAAGACAGTAGGCTTGACCCGAAATTTAAAAGACAGTGGACTTGGTCTTGAATTTAAAGGACAGTGGGCTTGGCCCGGAATTTAAAAGAGAATGGGCTTGACCCAGAATTTAAAAGACAGTGGGCTTGACCCGAAATTTAAAAGACAGTAGGCCTTGGCCTGAAATTTAAAAGACAGTGAGTTTGGCCCAGAATTTAAAAGACAGTGGGCTTAGCCCAGAATTTAAAAGATAGTGGGCTTGACCCAAAATTTAAAAGATAATGGGCTTGGCCCAAAATTTAAAAGATAGTTGGCTTAGCCAAGAATTTAAAAGATAGTGGGCTTGGCCCAGAATGTAAAAGATAGTGGGCTTGACCCAAAATTTAAAAGACAGTGGGTTTAGCCCGGAATTTAAAAGACAGTGGGCTTGACCCATAATTTAAAAGACAGTAGGCTTGACCTAGAATTTAAAAGACAATGAGCTTGACCAGAAATTTAAAAGACAATGGGCTTGACCCGAAATTTAAAAAGACAGTGGGCTTGGCCCAGAATTTAAAAGACAGTGGTCTTGGCCTAGAATTTAAAAGACAGTAGGCTTGGTCCGAAAAGATTTTTTTGTTTTGCTGTTGTTTTATAGTGAAACTTGGAGCAAAAGCCAGAGACGTCACTTTCACAAATTGTTGCAGCTTATTGTCATTTGATCGTGGAAGGATGTTGCAATGTTCATTCTTACATCTCAAAATCTAGAGATCATGTCAATAAATTGAAAACATCATGTCAAAAACCTCTCATTAGTATACTCGATGCCAATTGCTTCCTTGAAAATTTTTTATCCATCAAACCCGGGTGCAGGCTCTTGCAAACTAGAGCTTATCAACTTGTTTCAAATTCCTTGGGATCTTCGGACGTTGGGGTAACTTTACTTTTGCGTTTGCTCATCAGGCACATAGTTTCCCTCTTAACATTGCGGATCGCATTTGGAGCTTTTCTTGCCTCGTTTGAACCTTCTAATTCATTCTTGATCTAACTTGTTCGTTAGAGGATTGCCATTAAATTGTTAAATCAATGATACTGAATTTATATTCCCTCTTATCAAAGTATTTTGTAATAAACGTGTGTGACTTCACAAATATAAAAGAAAGGAACATGATAAAGAAAGATGAAGAATAAAAGAGAAGAAAGGAAAATATTTTCATTGATTTGAGTGTTCACAAGCACGTAAAGGCAAATAGTACAAAAGGATGATACAAAGGCAAGGTGACAGGCAATTGCCCCAGTTAGGATTCATTTCTTCTCATTAGATAGGTCATAATTCTCAGATGGACATTACAACCACCAGTGACACGAGCTTTCTTCCATCGATCACCGCTTAAAATTGCCTCAGTTTTGTCTTCCATCGCCACTTAAAATTGCCCCAGTTTTTTTTTTTTTTTGTCTCCTTTTATGTTGTCTGGGTGAGCCCTTCAGATGACATCTCCTAGGAGAGCCTTTGTCGACTTTAAACTTTTTGCTTAATTTAGATGCCCTAACTTTTGCTTAAGCCGCCCTTGTGGGTTTTTAACCTAACAGACTATTTTCTTTTCTTTTCTCTTTTTTTTTTAGGCATAGAATTTTTTGACTGCATCAGCATTTGTCAGTCTTGGCAATTCATTTTCGTCCATATCTGTTAAAACTAAGGCTCCTCCAAAGAATGCCTTTTTAACGATATACAGCCCTTCATAACTCGGTGCCCATTTCCCTCGGGCGTCCTCTTGGTTTGGAAGTTTTTTCTTTAAAACCAGGTCACTTGCTTGGAACTCCCTAGGGCGCACTTTCTTGTTGAAAGCTCTTGCCATTCTTCCTTGGTATAATTGCCCATGACAGATAGTTTTTAATCATTTTTCTTCAATCATGTTTAACTGCTCATACCAAGTCTTTACCTATTCAGCTTCTTCTAACTCAGCTTCCATTAACACTCTTAAAGATGGGATTTCGACCTCTATGGGGGAAACTGCTTCCATACCATAGACCAAGGAGAATGGTGTTGCCCCAGTGCTGGATCGGATATTAGTGCGATAAGCGTGGAAAGCATAGGGGAGCATCTCATGCCATTCTCTGTAGTTGACCACCATTTTGGCTACTATCTTCTTGATGTTCTTGTTTGCTGCTTCTATTGCACCATTCATTTGGGGTCTGTAAGGGGCAGAGTTGTGATGCTTGATCCTAAACATCTCACATAGATTCTTGATCTCTGCGCTATTGAGATTAGGGGCATTATCTGTGATAATCCTTTCTGGAATTCCATACCGACAAATGATGTTTACCCTAAAAAATTAAGGATAACTTTTTGAGTGACTTAGGCATAGGAAGCAGCCTCTACCCATTTGGTGAAATAATCAATTGCTACCAGGATAAACCTATGGCCATTGGAAGCTTTCGAGTTTATTGGCCCAATAACATCGATTCCCCACATTGAAAAAGGCCAAGGTGCCACCATATTATGCAATGGGACGGGTGGTGCATTAATGCGGTCAGAGTATGCTTGGCATTTATGACACTTTCGAACATATTCTATGCAATTAGCTTCCATAGTGGACCAATAATAACCATATCATAGGATCTGACGAGCCATCATGATACCGTTAGCATGTGTTCCATATATTCCCTCATGAACTTCTGTTAAGATAGTGAGAGCCTCCTTAGCTTCTATACATCTGAGGAGTGTGCCATCATAGTTTCTTTTGTACAGTATTTCCCCGTTCAAAAAGAAAGCCATGGAAAGCCGACGGATGCTCTTTTTGTCTATCTCATTTACCCCTGATGGGTATTCTCTGAACTTGATGTATTACATGATATCATGGAACCAGGGCTGACCATCTTCTTCTTCCTCAACATTAGAATAATAAACTGGTTCGCTTTCTGTCCTTATTCGGATGGGTTGCACATTAGCATGAATATTCAGATTGGTCATTACAGCCAAAGTAGTCAAAGCATCTGCGAATTGGTTCTTATCTCGAGTCAAGTGCGAAAAAGTGATCCCTTCAAACTTCTCTATCAACTGCATCAAATATTTCTAATATGGAATCAACTTTGGGTCCTTAGTCTGCCATTCCCCATTCACTTGATAAATTATTAGTGCTGAGTCTCCATATACTTGTAGTTCTTTCACTCCCAATTCTATTGCAACCTTTAACCCTTGAGCACAAGCTTCATACTCTGCAACATTGTTGGTGTAATCGAACTCTAACTTGATGGCTACTGGGTATTGCTTCCCACTTAGTGAGGTGACCACTGCACCTATGCCGCTCCCATACATATTGACTGCTTCATCAAAAAACATCTTCCATATGTCTTCTTCATCTGACTCTTCTTCTTCAACTGCTAAAATATCCCCATCAGGGAAATCAGATGTCACAGGTTGCTTATAATTGAGTGGGTTCTCAGCTAAATGATCTGCAATTACGCTCCCTTTGATAGACTTTTGAGTTATGTGCTTTATGTCAAACTCAGAAAGAATCATTTGCCATTTGGAGACTCGTGTGGAAACATGAGGGCTTTCGAATATATACTTTATCGGGTCCATTCTTGAGATTAGCCAAGTCGTATAGTACAACATGTACTGCCTCAACCTTCTAGACGTCCATGCCAGTGCACAACATTTCTTCTCGATTGCCATGTAGTGGGACTCGCATTCATTAAACTTTTTGCTCAAATAGTAGATAACTTGTTCTTTTTTTCTTGTTTCATCATGTTGTCCTAACACTGCTCCCATGGATGTCTGCAACACCGTGAGGTATAATATCAAAGGACGATCAGGTGTAGGTGGCACCAAAATAAGAGAACTTTGCAAGTAAGGTTTTATCTTCTCAAAAGCTTCCTGACAGTGTTCATCCCATTCTCCTAGTTGTTATTTCTTTAGTAGCTTGAAGATTGGCTCGCAAGTGCTGGTTAGGTTGGCTATGAACCTAGCGATGTAATTCAGTCTCCCGAGAAAGCTTCTTACCTCCTTTTCAGTCTTGGGAGCAGGCATCTCTTGTATTGCTTTGACTTTATCAGGGTCCACTTTGATTCCTTCCTTACTAACTACAAAACCAAGCAATTTTCTAGTTGATGCACCAAAAACACATTTTGTCAGGTTTAGTCTCAACTTGTATTTTCTGAGTCTTTCAAACAACTTTTGCAATATTGCCATATGATTTTCCTCTTCTTTGGACTTAGCAATTATGTCATCCATGTATACCTCAATTTATCTATGCATCATATTGTGGAACAAAGCAACCGTGGCACGTTGATAGGTGGCCCCAGCATTCTTTAATCCAAATGGCATGACTGTGTAACAAAAGGTTCCCCATGACGTGACAAATATGGTCTTCTCTTTATCACTCGTGTCCATAGGAATTTGATTGTAACCAGAATCACTACTAGAAATTTGGGTTTTAGAGACCGAAAAATCGGTCTCTAAATCAAGAAAATCGGTCTCTAAAATAATTAGAGACCGATTTAAATCAGTCTCTAAAAGCCTCGTCGCTAAATATTAGAGACCGATTTAGAGATCGATTTTAAAGAGACCGATTATTTCAGTCTCTAAATCAGTCGCTAATTTTTGGTCAAATATTGGTCAATCATATTTCAAAAAAGTACATTAGAGACCGCTTTAGAGACTGATTTTTCAGTCTCTAAATCGGTCTCTAAATCAGTCTCTAAAAGCATGAATATATTATCTATTTTATAAAATCGGTCGCTAAAGCAGTCTCTAAACTAGAGACTGATTTATCGGTCTCTAAATCAGTCTCTAAAACTATGAATATTTTATATATTTTATAAAATCGGTCACTAAATCAGTCTCTAATTATCAGTCTCTAATTCGGTCTCTAATTTGTGATATGTGATATGAATTTGTAATTATTTTAAAATTTATTAAAATTTAAATTTTTAAAACACTTAATAAACAATAATCAACAATCTCATATATAACAAAAAATATAAATAAAAAATAGCATAAACTAAACTAATTCAATCTTTAGAATATATCATTTAAAAATCAAGACATTCTATAATAAAATTAAGCATTGTCTACAATATCTCATTATTACATTTCAAATGTAAGAAAGTTGAATACAACACAAACTAAAATGTAATCATAAAAACTCCTCCTTGTCATCGTCCTCCTCCTCTTCTGCTCCATCAGTCACAGGAAATGTTTGAGAATGCTGAAATGTAATCTGAAATTAAGTTGATTGTTAGAGTCTACAGACTCATATATAAAGGTATCATGTATTACCAGCAGAAGAATTCAGCATATTGGATTAATAATTCTATAGTTGTGTGTTGACAAAAAAATTGATTGAGTTTGTCAAATTGGAAATCTCCAAAGTAGCGTTTCCAGCACTTGAACTTATACATGGCAAGAATCGAGATTTGAACTAATTAATTATTTCATTACCATGCATCAATGCAAACTATCATAACTTCAAAACAAAGGAAGGAAAAATCAAAAATTTAAATTATATAACTTTGTACAATGAATAGTACAAGATTTCTAATACATGGGGGGTGTAGGTACATAATATTACATGTTTGTTAAACAAAATGATAATGTATACTGCACCAAAAAATGTAAATTTCCTAGTCCTACTATTTCAAAGTGACCAATTCCCATAATTCTCTACTTCAAATTTTCTCTCACATAAATGTATAATAAACTCATAAGAAGTTTTGTATATGCTTTAAACTAAACTTTTATAAAAGAATAATTTTTGTAAGATTACAAGAAAATACATCTTCCTAAACAAAAAAACTAAAAGAAAAAGAGTGAGCACGAGATACAAAATGGACAAACCTGTCTAACCTCTCAAAGAAATCGTTAGGGAAACACACTTGAAAACTAGGCACAAAACAGCTAAGTAAGGCCGTAAACACAACCCTATCCCATGTATGTAATAGCAGATAAACACTTTGAAAATGCATGCATTCTGCTCCAACCAGATACACCAAAACAGAAATTGACACAGGATACACTCCTGTGAAACCCAAGACACTGACATATATATTTAATTGCCAAACAATGTAATATGGAAGGCCAAGGGGTAAAAAATATAAAATTCACAGTATTACCATGAAAACATCCAAAACTGCATATCATAAGCATGACAAGAGATCAAACAAAAAAAAATTAAACTTGTATCAAATAATATTTTATTTTCCTATAATCAAAAGTCATGAGTCCAACACGAGGAGAAACATTAAGTCACATAAATTTATACTATGATTTGCATTAGAGAACATATATTTAAACATACATGACAATACAATTCACAAGTGATAGTAAACTGAACAATTACAAGACCATATGCACCTGGTAACTGCATATATCCCGATTAACAAAATAACGGCTCATATGAACTGGTTTAGTCTTGGATGCATGCACATAAATAGAGAACTTCCCTTCATGACCCTGCCAAAAATGAGAAGAGCATCTTCCAGGTAAATGCACACTAAAAGATGAACAGGATTCAGAATCAAAGACAACTAAGTACCAACCAATGAAATTACAAAAACAAACTAAGGACAACCAAGTACCAACTAATGAAATTGCAAAAACAAACTAAGGGTGTTCATTCATTACAGTACATTTATCAAGAGTTTAATAGAAAAACGTATTTCACATCATGTGTTGTATATCTAAGCCAACAGAAATTTTAAGGGTCAAATACTAAACATTAAATAGCACTTTGAAGTAAGCACTCAAGGATATGACAGGACTTCATTGTCACAACTGTTTCCAATAACACTTCTTATCTAAGTTCTAAAAGGGGAAAGGGAATGTAAGTCATATTGGAAGAGCTAGCAATATCTACCACATTATCCATTGCTTTCAAACGCAAAGTTGTACAATACTAAATTGAAATCATGGACTGCTCCAATTACGTTAAATCATGCAACTATTTCCATTGCCCATCATTCCCCAAAGGCAAGAGAGGCCACTAACAATTTTCAAGCAAAGCATCAGTGCCAGCTAAGGATGCAATAAACTGCTCCTCTTGTTAACCATTCCAATTTAGGTTTCTTACAGAAGGAATGAAATTCCCAAATCTCCTAAGTCCCAACAACTTGATGCTTCTTTTATCAAGCACTTCTAATACCAAAATCCTCAAAGACAAACAAAGGAGTTCCAATCATAGAGAAGTTCCTAGTGTCATGTGAGCGTGCAACAAGCCATTTCTCTTACTGATAGAAAACTAATGCAGAATATCAACTACACTATTAAACTAGCAATTATACGTTTTAAAAGTGTCACATATATATTTCAAAAATGATAATACACTAACAGTCTTAGAAAGTGAGAGACGAGCTTGAACATATTAAAATAGAAAAATAACAAATTCTTACAAGGAAAAAATAAGGGTGTTTGGTAGCTACTCTGGGGACAGTTTCCTGCTATCAAAATCAAACTTGAGTTTTAGAGACAATTTACTACCTTATTCATGTAAATTTTACTACCTTATTCGTGTAAGGTATAATAAGCATTTGAAATCAAAGGGCCCTTTATTCTTGTTAGGTAATTCGAGTAAATCAACCAAGTGACCAAAAGGTCATTGATTTCAATACCCTCTCTACTTGGGCATAAAGGGTGGTCACTGGAGGCAATTCCACCCATAAATCCATGCAAATAATATGGACCCATCATAAGAGCTGAGTAGGTTACTGAAAAATAAGAGCTTTTTGTCATTTGAAGAAGAAGGAAAATGAGAACTCACCCTACAATGAAGATAAGACACGGCGAGAGAGAGTGAGACGTGGCGGCAAAACAGAGAGGAAGAGGGGTGGGGCGTGATTCCGTGACGGCTAAACAGAGAGGAAGAGCGGGGTGGGAGGCAAGAGCGCGGCAAGCAAGAAACGAGAGAGGAAGAGGAGGGGTGGGGGGCACGATTTGCGGCGGTTGGCAACGAAACAGAGACAAAGAGCGGAGTGATGGAGAGAGGCCGAGAGTGGGATTTGGGGGTGATGGAGAGAGGCTGAGAGAGAAACGAAATGGTGGCTTCGTGCGTACTGGGTGGGTAAAGGGTAGGGCTTGAGAAGGATTTGGGGCAGATGGAAGGGGAAATTGTTTTTTGTAAATTTTTTAGTCTAGAGACCGAAATATCGGTCTCTAACATCTTCAACTATTTTTTAGCGACTGCATTTACGGTCGCTATTTATTTATTTATTTTTTGATAAATTTTTTTAATTTAGAGACCGATATATCGGTCTCTAAAAATAAGATACATTTTTATTTTTTTATAACATAATTTTGGTCTCTAATTCGGTCTCTAAAAAAAATATAGAGACCGAATTAGAGACCATTTTTATTTCGGTAGCAAATTAAATTTTTTTTCTTAATCGGTCTCTATTTTGGTCTCTATAGAGACCGAAAAAAATCGGTCTCTAAATCAGTCTCTAAAATCAAAATTTCTAGTAGTGAATAACCATCCATAAAAGAGAATCTATGACCTCTTGCTGCATTATCGACAAGGACATCAATGTGAGGCAATGGAAAATTATCTTTAGGGCTAGCTTTATTCAAATCCCTATAGTCCACACACATCCTAACTTTTCCATCTTTCTTTGGAACGGGGACAATATTTGCTACCCATTGTGGGTGCCTTGATACTTCTAACAATCCTGCTTCCAATTGCTTGGTGACTTCCTCCTTGATCTTTAAAGACATTTCAGGGTGCATTCTCCTCAATTTCTGCCTTTTTGCCTCAATATTGGGGTATAGCGGAATTTTGTGGGAAGCTATGCTTGGATCCAGCCCTGGCATATCTCGGTAAGACTAAGCAAATGCATCCATGTAGTCTCTGAATAACTTGATTATGCTTTCACATTCTGGGTTATCCACTAACCTTAACTCTTTCTTGTCTTCATCGGTTCCTATATTGATCACCTCTACTTCTTCCTCATTCAGGCTGAAGTCTCTTTTTGACCTTTCTACCAATTTGGCAAACTCCTCAGTGGCGTTCCTATCTTCATCTAAGTCATAGTTATCTATATCCATCATTGAATAGGAATCCATCCTTGAGCTTTCAGGAATCCTTTCATGGGACAATGCCTCTACCAGACCCAAATCCATGGAAGATTTATTTATGCCCGATTGGAAACAGAAAGAAAATATGGTAATGGGACAAGGCTAAGCAAAGGCGTAAATCAAAGATAGAAAAGAACTAAAGTAGTGAATCAACTAAGAAACACACAAGTTCATTGCATTGAAACTTTGATGAAAGATAACATGTGCAGAGAATTATACTGGAAAAACACATAAGTTCATTGCATTAAAGCTTCGACAAGAGTTAGCATAAATTCAGCATTACAAAAGTTTATGATAACATCATGACTAAGCAATTACTTTATGATTATCACATCCATTAACACCTCAGATTGCCAATTGTTCAAAGGTTTCAAGTTGACAGAAGGCTGGATAACATGGTCTTCTCTGGAGTCTTCGTCTGCATTATTAATGATTAGTCGGACCTGATGATTGGAGGTTTTATTGATAACCTCGGCAAGGATGGGGAATGTCTCCTTCAGATAAGGAATCGTCTTTTTCACTTCATTCTCCATTTTTCCTTCATTGAGAACCAAATTATGCTTCATCATGCCTTCCAAAGGTGCCTCATATCTTAGACCATATCTGTTTTTGTTCTCTGACAGGGTGATCATATTCTTGGTTCCTTGCAGCTGAATTCCTAAACCTTTTTCGGCTTGGTAACCATTATTGGTCATGATGCGAGTCACAATTCGATGAACATCTTTAGAGGACGACTTATCCTTCTTTGTCTTCGATTCCACCAACTGGAAACTGTGTAGAAAGTTTTTCACCTCCAGTTCTGTGTTTTCAACATAAGGCACTGAAGTAGGCTTTATCAATAAGACTTCTTCCTCTCCTCGAATGGTAACCAGACATCCATTTTTAATGTATTTCAGGCATTGGTGCAAGGTCGAGGGAACAACACCAGCAGCGTGGATCCATGGTCTTCCTAAAAGCATAGTATATATAGGCTCAATATCCATTATTTGAAACAACACTTGGAAGCAGCTCGGGCCTATCTCAAGTGGAAGGGTCACTTCTCCTAGAATTCCTCGTTTCCTTCCATCGAAGGCTCGCACTGTCATTTCTTGAGGCCTAAGGTCTTTTACATTCATAGCCAGCTGGGACAAGGTTGTCCTCGGGAGGACGTTCAAGGCAGAACCCCCATCAATCAAAACCTCTGCGACTACATACCCCTGACATTTCAAAGTGATATGCAAGGCACGTGGGTTATTCCCTATCGAATGTACCACTTCTTCCTCCAAGAAGGGGATCACATTAATGTGCCTTACAGGGTCTACCATGTTCACTAAGCTTTCTGGGGTAACATCCGGCTTCACATAGGCTTCATTTAACACTCTCTGCAGTGCTTTGCGATGAGGTTTAAAATTCATGATGAGTGACAATAGAGAGATTCGAGCTGGAGTTTTTCTGAGCTGTTCTACCACATCATACTCACTTTGCTTCATGATTTTTAAGAATTCTTCTTCATCATTTTCTTTTGTTTCTATAAAGCCTACTTTTCCTTTCCCAGTCTTATCTTCTTGCCCATAGCACCTGCCGCTTCTTGTGATCCCTCCCATGCCCACAACACTTGACATTGCTTGTGTGGGCTCTGCTATCTGAGCCATAGGGGTTGAGGCGGTTTGTCCTATATTACTTTGCATCTTTACCTTGGCATCATACTTCCAAGGCACAACATGTGTATCACTATAGGGAAAAGGTGTAGGCTTCTTTATCGCTATGACAACTTTTCGGGAATCTAAAACTTCACTAGTACGCGGGAGTTTGAGGACTAGATGTTGAATCTCTAGCACAAGTAAGTTTTTGGGTCAAATTAGTTTTAGAATTAAAGAATTTAGGTAGAATTTAGATAAGTTTTCATTGTTTTTGAGTATTATAGGTTTTTGTGTTCACTGGCTAATGAGATTTAAATCTTTAATTGAAACAGGTTTGGATTTAACTTAGAAGAAAGGAAAAGAGTTGCTTACTCAGTTCGTCGCCTGGCGATGAATCAGTGTCGCAAGGCTTCGTTCCAGTCGCGCCATTGCGAGGCGATAGTCTTCCATCGCGAGGCGATAATGCGAGCCATCGTGAGGCGAGGAACATCCATCGTGAGGCGAGCTGCTGGATGGAAGGACTTTTGAAGCTGCTATGAGTCTTGCTATCGCACGGGCCATCGCGAGGCGATGGCCGTTATCCAGCCAATTTTAAATAGCCAGATGAAACATTTGCTACGTATCTTTCATTTTTCCTTTTCTGAACTCAAAAATATTGGGGTTTTTTACCCATAGCTCGCTAGGGTTTCATTTTCTTCCACCTCCATTGATGATTCAAGCTTGGGAACAATACCTTGAAGAATCAATGGCTTCTCCTTCTTCCATTTGTTTGATTTATCTCATCTCATCTCTTTTCATTATGAGTAGCTAAATCTTTTTGAGCTAGGGTCAGATGAACATTGTAGATATTCTTATGTAATTTGTTTTACTACTTCTTTACAAGTTAATTTCATGTATTTGAGCACTCTACTCTTTGCTTAATGCTAATCAATACTTGATCACTATTAGTTTGAATTTGAGTATTTCTTCTAATTAGAAAATTGGTTGTAATGCTGGAACTGAGTTGAGTTGGCATGATTATGATTGAATATAGGAATATATCATTGTAATTATGTGTTCTATAAAATCATTGTTATTAATGCTTAATCTGAATTAACAGTTACCTAAGGAATTAGGAATTGCCTTTTGGGTTAAAGGAGATTTGAATCAAGGAATTGATCTAAGTCTAAATTGTTAATTGGAACTTCAAATGCCTGATTATCACTTGTATTGAGGGTAAATCAGTAGCATGAGAGGGTAAACAATGGGATTCAGACCCTAGCCGCTTTTCTTGATTAATTTTCTTCTCCTTAAAAATCCAAAAAATATTCTTTAATTTGTCAATTGCTCTGTTTTTAGTACATTTATTTTACACTTGTTTAAAAACCAATACAATTCAAAGTTATCAAATCATATTCTCAGTTCAATTAGTGATTTCTAAGTTTACATTGATAATTGACACACAATCCTCGTGGGATCGACAACCTTATTCACTCTTTATTACTTGTACGATTTGGTACACTTGCCAAATTATTAACAAGTTTTTAGCGCCGTTGCCGGGGATTGTTGATTTGATTATCAACAAGGCAAAGGAATTACTACTTTGGACATTTATTTTGTTTTCAGTTTGTTTGTTTAGAAAATTTACTGCATTACTTTACTTCATTTGTACATATAGTTGACTTGTACTTACCATTCTCCTAGTTGTTGTTTATGCGAGGGAAAAAGGCAGCTGAATTTTTGCTTGATCTTGAGATTGTGAAAACAGGAAAAGTAACTAGGAAGCTAGTAAAGAAAGCAAAGCAGTAGAAAATAACTCAAGAAAAGAATAATCTACTTCTTCTTCTTCTAATACTCTTACAATAGAGGTCATGGCTACACAACCACCACCTAGGTGGACTTTGGGAGATTTTGGCCAGAGGAATAACCGTCATAGGTTAGCTATTGAGTATCAACCAGTGGAGGCTAATGCATTTGAGATCAGAACTTCTTTATTGAATGTTCTCAAGCAGAATCAATTTTCTGAAGGGGATAATGAGGATCCTAGCTAGCACTTGGTCAATTTCTTTGAGATTTGTGGTACTTTGAAGCTGAATGGTGTTTCTGAAGAAGCTAAGAGGATGAGATTGTTTCCTTTTACTTTGAGAGACAGGGCAAAGGATTGGTTATAATCACTTCCTCAAGGAAGTATTACTACTTGGAATGAATTGGAGGACAAATTTATGGACTGATTCTTTCCTACCTCCAAGTTCATCAAAAGAAGACTTGAAATCACCAGCTTTGAGCAAAAATATGGAGAAAATCTTTATGAAGCATGGGAAAGGTTCAAAAGACTTTTGAAAAGGTGTCTCGATCATAGCTATGATGACTTAATACAAATGCAAACATTTTGCCATGGTTTGAGACCAAATACAAAGATGATGTTAGATGCTTCAGTAGGAGGTACAATGAATAACTAGACGGCTGAAGAAGCAAGAGAGTTAGTGGAAGCAATGGCCTTAAATGAGTATCTTATTCATCATGATAGAGGAGTACAAGTTAGGAAGGGTGTTTTAGAGCTAGATGCACATAATGCTCTATTTGCCCAAAACAAATTGGTTTCTCAATAATTGGAGGTTCTACCTAAATAACTTCAAGCCTTACAAGCAAGTTCTTCTCAATCTCATCATCCTAAGACTGTGATGCAATGTATGAGGTGTGATTTTTGTGGGGGAGGATATGAGAATGGTGCTTGTGAAGCTCAAGGTGATTCAAATGAGTAAGCCAACTATATGGGAAATTTTCAAGGGTAAAGAGGAAAGCCTTATTCTAACACCTATAATGCAAGGTGGAGGAATCATCCCAACTTTTCTTGGCAACAACATGAAGCTCCTCAATTAAGCAAACTTCCTCAACCACAGCAACCTAAAGAGAAGATTTCTGGTTTAGAAGAAGCATTGACTCAATTCATGCATATGACCCAAACCAATTTCCAAAATCAAGAGGCTCATTTCAAAAACCAAGATGCATCCATCAAGAACCTTGAAAACTAAATCGGACAGCTCTCAAAGCAATTTGCTGAACAATCCAGGGGACAATTTTCTGGAAATACAGTGGATAATCCCAAGAATGAGACGTGCAAAGCCATAACTTTAAGAAGTGGGAAAACTATCACACCAGCTGTGGTGGAGCCATTAGTTTCAAGATCTGCTGAGACAAATGTGAGGGAGATGTTGGATGAAGACTTAAATAAAAAGAGAGACATTGTGAACATAGAAGAAAATGAAAAAGAAGAAAAAGAAGTGGAGGTTGAAAATCAAAAAAAGAAGGATAAAAAGAGTTCTAACTTAGTAGATGAAGACTCCATCTTGAGGAGAACAAAGCGTCAGATTTTGCAAGATGGGGATAAGCCTCAAGTGATTCCACCATATGTGAAGTTACCATATCCTCACTTGAGCAAGAAAAAGGAGAAAGAGGAGCAGTTTGTAAGGTTCTTAGACATTTTCATACGTCTCCAAATCAATATTGCTTTTGCAGAGGCATTAGAGCAAATGCCTACATATGCTAAATTTATGAAGGAATTATTGACTAAGAAGAGGAAGTTCAAGGAGGATGAAACAGTGGCATTGACAGAAGAGTGTAATGCAATACTTCAAAGGAAGCTTCTCCCAAAATTGAAAGATCTGGGAAATTTTACAATTCCGTGCACTATTGGTAATATGACCATTGGTAAAGCTCTCTATGACTTGGGAGCAAGCATAAATTTGATGCCATTGTCTATGCTTAAGAAGCTTGGGGGAGGTGAGGTCAAGCAAACAAGAATAGCTTTGCAACTGGCAGATAGGTCAATTAAGCACCCGTATGGAGTCATAGAGGATGTGTTAGTAAAGGTCGATAAATTTATATTTCTGGCTGATTTTGTCATATTGGACATGGATGAGGACGCATAGATACCTCTGATTCTTGGAAGACCATTTTTAGCTACCGGCAGAGCCCTCATTGATGTCCAGCAAGGGCAGTTAATTTTGCGAGTGAAGGATGAGAAAGTCACTTTTAATGTTTTTGAGGCAATGCAACACCCAGATGATAAAGAAACTTCTTATAGGGTGGATTTGATTAATACTACTGTTGAGGAATCTTTTCAACAAAATACTCCAACTATATCTCTTGAAAGAGTGATTGTGAATTCAGTTAAAGAACATGAAGAGATGGATGATGAAGTCATTGGGGAGTGTTTGCAATATCTAGAAGTACATCCAACAGAAAACACTGTTAACAAGGTGAAAGAAGAGCTGAGTAATGACAAAGTGGAGGAAAAAGTAAAACTAGAGTTGAAACCTTTGCCATCTCACTTGAAATATGCCTTTCTTGGCAATCAAGATGTAAATCCAGTGATAATCAGCAGTCTTTTATCAAAACCTGAAGAAGAGAAGCTTATAAGGGTCCTCCGAGAACATCAAACTGCAATTGGATTGACTATCTCTGATTTAAAAGGGATTAGTCCAGCTTTCTGTATGCACAAGATGAAACTTGAGGAGGAATTCAAGCCAGTGGTTCAACCACAAAGAAGATTAAATCCCACAATAAAAGAAGTAGTGAAAAAAGAGATGCTGAAACTCCTTGAAGCCGAAATGATTTACCATATTTTGAATAGTGCTTGGGTGAGTCCGGTTCAGGCTGCTCCTAAAAAGATGAAGGTCTACCACAACAAGTACATTTCACATAGAAAATTTTATCTGGGACAACAGGTGTTATTGTTTAATTCATGGCTAAAGTTGTTTCCAAGAAAATTGAAGTCTAAATGGTCAGGACCATTCATAGTCAAAGAAGTGACACCCTATGGAGCAGTAGAAGTAGAGGATCTAACTTCAAAAAGGATTTTCAAAGTCAATGGCCGGAAGCTAAAACCTTATCTTGGTGGGGTGATAGAAAGAGCAAAAGTTGCTCTTGTTTTGCATGAGCCATAAAAATCATAAGGCGTCAAGCTAACGACGTTAAACTAGCGCTTCTTGGGAGGCAACCCAAGCATTTTCTCTTTCTTAATCATTTTGCATTCATTTTGAGTAGTAATTTTCTTTGTTTTCTTTTTATCAAAATAAAATGCTAGTTTTGATTTGATTTAATACTTGTTGCTGCAGGGATAATATTGCAATTATGTTATTTTTAAGCAAGGAATGAAGTGTTGGGAGCTAGAGTTAAAATATGGAGAAGTCAAGCTCCTCGCCAGACGAATGTGTTTTCTTGCCTAGCGAAATCAATATTTCAGCCTTCATTGCGAGGCGATGGCTCATCATCGCGAGGTGATTTGTAAGAAAAAAAAAAGGAAGCTGTGTCAAGATCAGACATCGCAAGGCGATAGTTCTTCATCACGAGGCAATGTGAAAGACAAAAGGGTTCTATGTGCCTCCATTCGTGCCATCGCCAGGCGATAAGTTTTCATCGCGAGACGAATTTCCTCCAATTTGATTCTGACTTATATCGCGAGGCGATGTTTCTTTATCGCGAGGTGAGATGTGAGTTGTAAATTCAAGATTTTCTTCCCAGTGCTCATCGCCTCGTGGTAGATCTCCCATCGCACGATGAATTTCTACCCAAAGGCTACTGACTTATATCGCGAGGCGAGGATGAAGCCTTCGCGAGGTGAGATGGGATGTGTAAATTCAGGTTTCTTTTCCAGTACCCATCGCTTCGCGATATTTCTTCATCGCAGGGTGAATTTCCAGCAATAGCTTACTGACTTTCATCGCGAGGCGATGGAAAGCACTCGCCAGGCGACAGATCGTGAACTATCTTTTCTTCTTGCCAGAATATGATGTCGCGGAGTGACATGTTGTTGTCACCAGGCGATGGGTCGTATTTTATAAACAGTTGGCCTATTTGAAGTGATTTCCCATGAACTTCTTCTAAAAGTTCTGCTTGGGTTTTTCTCTCAATCCCTCACCTAATATTCATTTCTTCCATTTCTCTCATTCTAACCCCTTCTATACACTCAATTTATCTGTAATCCATTCTCAGGTATGTCTTCTCTCTCTATTTTCACTCTAAGGATCATTGTAAATCTTTCTTTTCCTTAATGCTACCATGCTGCGACCACGAGTTGTGCTTGATAACAAGAGAATTTAAGAGTGTTTTGTGGTTGAAATAAATTATGGATTTGTGATTTTGGTTCAAGTTGTGGATTTGTGGAATGGTAATTTACAGGCATTTTTGTTCTTAAATTCAATCATTTCATGTACTTCACCCACCACATGTTTGTTAAAAATTCACAATGATTATGCACCCCCTTGTAAGCTCATTGCATATTCAATTCTCTTGAATGTTGTGTCTGCATTGAACCCATTCCTTGCTCAAATTTCAAATCTTGCACACATTGTGAACTTGACACCTAGTTTTGCATGAGTTGTGTAATTAAGGAGCTGAAATTTTGCTTGAGTGTGTACCTTTTCAGCAGCTCACTGTAACTTTATTCAAAGTGAAATTGATTGTGACATGTCTTTCCTCACTCTCTCACACATTTGTGAGTATTTGGGCCTAAACACTATCATTTCTTTCATGTGTGTTTCCATTGCATGTGACATTTTTCAAAACTTGACTTTGTTCTTAGTTGTTTTTGCTTGCTCGTTCAATCACACTGAGGCACTTTTCCTGTTCTTCACTAGAGCCTAAATAAACCACCTGCATACTTTGATCCTTTACTACCCCTTGAGCCTTTAGCTTTTTCTTTGATTTTCACCCTCATTACAAGCCAAAAAACTGGAAAACCATTGTCCCTACTTACTTGGAGTTAGGTATGGGTCATTTCATGACATGTCTTGGCACAGTCTTAAGTTTGGGGTTGCTTAAGGGCAAGCAATGTTTTAAGTTTGGGGTAGTTGTGGACTTTTCCTTGTCCAAGTTGTGGACTTTTCCTTGTCCAATTTAGATAAAAAAAAAAGAAGAAGAAAAAAATATATAAACAAAAAAAAAAAAAAAAGAGTTATGATAAATAAAAAATTTTGATTTATAAAAAAAAAACAAAAAGAAAGAAAATAAAATATATGAAAGAAAAAAAATATTGTTTCTCATTTCATTTGTTTTGAAGAATTGTTTTGGGGAATTTGGTACTGAATAAATTGAAGGATGGCTTATGAGTGTCATGAAATGACTTGTGTCTAATTCTAAGTACAAAAAGCCTCTTGTCCAAATGATTTCCTACCTTTACCTAAGTCCCATTACAACCCAAAAAGACCTCTTTTTGTGTGTGTATGTGTGCATTGCATTGCATTTACTTTTCTAGAACTTTGTCAAGCTTATGGTAAGTTGCTGCTTGTGATGTGAATTGAGTGTAATTTACACCTCTAAACACTTGAGTTGAGTGAAACACTTTTTCTGGAGAGGAGTAGTGAGGATTAATATGTTGCTCTAAGTGGATCAATGATTCTGGTTACCTAAAGCTGTGATGATTGGGAAACACAAATGCAAAAAAAGTAAGTGAATTGATTGTGCAATGATTAATGAAACTTTGGTGGATTGTTCAATCTTCTGACCCTTGTTTGAAATTGTTGTTTGCTTGAGGACAAGCAAAACTCTAAGTTTGGGGTTGTGTTGAATCTCTAGCACAAGTAAGGCACTGAAGTAGGCTTCATCAATAAGACTTCTTCCTCTCCTCGAATAGTAACCAGACATCCATTTTTAATGTATTTCAGGCATTGGTACAAGGTCGAGGGAACAACACCAGCAGCGTGGATCCATGGTCTTCCTAAAAGCATAGTATATATAGGCTCAATATCCATTATTTGAAACAACACTTGCAAGCAGCTCGGGCCTATCTTAAGTGGAGGGTCACTTCTCCCATAATTCCTCGTTTCCTTCCATCGAAGGCTCGCACTGTCATTTCTTGAGGCCTAAGGTCTTTTACATTCATAGCCAGCTGGGACAAGGTTGTCCTCGGGAGGACGTTCAAGGCAGAACCCCCATCAATCAAAACCTCTGCGACTACATACCCCTGACATTTCAAAGTGATATGCAAGGCACGTGGGTTATTCCCTATCGAATGTACCACTTCTTCCTCCAAGAAGGGGATCACATTAATGTGCCTTACTGGGTCTACCATGTTCACTAAGCTTTCTGGGGTAACATCCGGCTTCACATAGGCTTCATTTAACACTCTCTGCAGTGCTTTGTGATGAGGTTTAGAATTCATGATGAGTGACAATAGAGAGATTCGAGCTGGAGTTTTTTTGAGCTGTTCTACCACATCATACTCACTTTGCTTCATGATTTTTAAGAATTCTTCTTCATCATTTTCTTTTGTTTCTATAAAGCCTACTTTTCCTTTCCTAGTCTTATCTTCTTGCCCATAGCACCTGCCGCTTCTTGTGATCCCTCCCATGCCCACGACACTTGACACTGCTTGTGCGGGCTCTACTATCTGAGCCATAGGGGTTGAGGCGGTTTGTCCTATATTACTTTGCATCTTTACCTTGACATCATACTTCCAAGGCACAACATGTGTATCACTATAGGGAAAATATATAGGCTTCTTTATCGCTATGACAACTTTTTGGGAATCTAAAACTTCACTAGTATGCGGGAGTTTGAGGACTAGATGTTGAATCTCTAGCACAAGTAAGTTTTTGGGTCAAATTAGTTTTAGAATTAAAGAATTTAGGTAGAATTTAGATAAGTTTTCATTGTTTTTGAGTATTATAGGTTTTTGTGTTCACTGGCTAATGAGATTTAAATCTTTGATTGAAACAGGTTTGGATTTAACTTAGAAGAAAGGAAAAGAGTTGCTTACTCAGTTCGTCGCCTGGCGATGAATCAGTTTCGCAAGGCTTTGTTCCAGTTGCGCCATCGCGAGGCGATAGTCTTCCAATGCGAGGCGATAATGCGAGCCATCACGAGGCGAGGAACATCCATCGCGAGGCGAGCTGCTGGATAGAAGGACTTTTAAGGCTGCTGTGCGTCTTACTGTCGCACGGGCCATCGCGAGGCGATGAGGGGCCATCGTGAGGCGATGGCCGTTATCCAGCCAATTTTAAATAGCCAGATGAAACATTTGTTACGTATCTTTCATTTTTCCTTTTCTGAACTCAAAAATATTGGGGTTTTTTATCCATAGCTCTGCTAGGGTTTCATTTTCTTCCACCTCCATTGATGATTCAAGCTTGGGAACAATACCTTGAAGAATCAATGGCTTCTCCTTCTTCTATTTGTTTGATTTCTCTCATCTCTTCTCTTTTCATTATGAGTAGCTAAATCTTTTTGAGCTAGGGTCAGATGAACATTATAGATACTCTTATGTAATCTGTTTTACTACTTCTTTACAAGTTAATTTCATGTATTTGAACACTCTACTCTTTGCTTAATGCTAATCAATACTTGATCACTATTGATTTGAATTTGAGTATTTCTTCTAATTGGAAAATTGGTTGTAATGCTAGAACTGAGTTGAGTTGGCATGATTATGATTGAATATAGGAATATATCATTGTAATTATGTGTTCTATAAAATCATTGCTATTAATGCTTAATCTGAATTAACAGTTGCCTAAGGAATTAGGAATTGTATTTTGGGTTAAAGAGGCTTTGAATCAAGGAATTGATCTAAGTCTAAATTATTGATTGGAACTTCAAATGCATGATTATCACTTGTATTGAGGGTAAATCAGTAGCATGAGAGGGTAAACAATGGGATTCAGACCCTAGCCGCTTTTCTTGATTAATTTTCTTCTCCTTAAAAATCCAAAAACATTCTTTAATTTGTCAATTGCTCTGTTTTTAGTACATTTCTTTTACACTTGTTTAAAAACCAATACAACTCAAAGTTATCAAATCATATTCTCAGTTCAATTAGTGATTTCTAAGTTTACATTGATAATTGACACACAATCCTCGTGGGATCGACAACCTTATTCACTCTTTATTACTTGTACGATTTGGTACACTTGCTAAATTATTAACACTAGACGCTCCACAATATCTATCTCTTTTGTGAAACCTCTTGCTTGAGTGACATCTATTACACCCAAAGTCATGAATCTTTGCACCCGAGCCTTAAACTCCCGATAACCCTCAATATTGTGCACTTTCTCTATATGGTATTCATAATAAGTTTTGATATCATATTCAAACCCTACATCACTCAAGGCTACTGAGGAACAATAGCTTGCTTGGACAAGACCTTGGAATATTAACTTCATAAGAGTTTTGATATCTACTACATTTTGAAGTCTTTCATTTTCCTTTTCTAATCCGTTTACAATTCCTTTCCCATGATTTGGAATTGGGTTGCTAGTAATGTTAGGTTCCTTCTCCTCTTCAAAGTCCAGCTTTCCATAGGAAATCAATCTCCTCACTATAGTTTTAAATACCTCGCAATCTTCTATTAAGTGTCCTGGGTTATCCATATGGAACTTGCAAGTTACGTTAGGATTGTACCAAGCTGGAAATGAGGGCACCATGGGGCGAGAAGGAAGCATGCAACCAAATGTGCATCGAACAACTGTTGAAACAAATCAGCATTGGAGATTGACAACTTTGGAAAAAGGGGGTAAACTCGATGAGGGTCGAGCATACCCTTGGTTTCCTAGATTTCGAGGTGCGGGAGGACGATTGGTATAGACGGGACGTGGCGAGGGAACATTGTTAACTTGGTATAAAGTTTGGTAAGCTGGAAAAGTGGGTGAAGGGGCTTGATAAGAAGGGTATGTTTGTGGATTACAAGGAGAACATGAGTTTTGTTGATGCACATAACTGACTTCTGGCTCTTTCTTCCTTGTTAGTGCCACCTTCTTAGGAAAATGGCTCTCTGTACTTCCAGTTGGTAGTTTTCCTGCTTTTGCAAGATTCTCAATCCTTTCTCCAGTCGAAATTAGATCAGAAAAATCTCTGTAGGCAGTACCTGCCATCAGCCCAATAAAAGGTGCTCCTAGGGTCCCCATAAAGTACGAGCTCATTTTTGATGGAGCCAATGGTGGTTGAACTTGGGCTACTAACATTCTCCATCTTTGAGCGTATTGCTTGAAAGTTTCATCATTCTTTTTTTGCATTGCCCCTAGTTTTTCTCGGGTTGGTGCGGTGTCGATATTGAATCGATATTGCTCCAAGAATAGACTTGTCAAATCATCCCAACAAGAAATCTTTGAATGGTCAAGCTGCATGTACCATTCCAGAGCTGACCCTGTCAGGCTCTCATAAAAGAAATTGATTAGGAACTTTTGATCCCGTGACCAAATGACCATTTTGGTGATGTAAGTCTTCAGATGAAACTTTGGATTAGTGCTTCCATCATACTTTGAGAAGTCTGGTACTTTGAAGTCTTTGGGAATATTAACTTCAACCTCAAGGAACAGTTCATCAATTCCCACTGAACCATACAGATTAGGGTCTTGAATGGCTTTAATCTGCTATTGCATCTTTCTAATCAATTCATCTCTTAATTTTTTTTTTCTGAGTTGCTGTTCAGGAATATTTTCATTGGCTATTCATGAGTGACTTCTACATTATTTTTCTCCCCTTCATGATTTTCGTTCATGGAATCACCCTCTTCATTCACATTGTTGTTTGCATTTGCATTTATCCCAATACCAACAAATGTTCCATTTGTTGTTCTAAGGGTCTCAGTTAACTATCTCAGTAAATCTTCGACCCTTGATTGTCTTTCTGCCATTGCATTGATCTTTTCTCTCATTTCATCCATCTCTTGACTTAAGTTTCTTAACATCTCTTGCAGCCTAGTTTGCAACCTAGTTTCGTAGGCCCGGGTTTGTGCAATCTGCGTTTTTCGAGGACGAGTAATGGTTTAAAGTTTTTTACATGAAAATGATAAAATTATTATTATTATTATTATTATTATTATTATTATTATTTTAGAAGATCAGTGATTATGTTCATTATTTGTTAGAGGACCGTTAGTGGTTTTAGACTTGAAATGAGTATCTTTGATCTTGTTTGTTGTGACTATTACCCAGAACGTCTCATTCAAAAGTATTAAGTCTCAAGTGAAATATGGGATAGAAAAAATGAGTGCTGAAACAAGCATACTTCGTTCATTCAACTGAAAAGATATGACAATACACTGCTTCTTAGATGAATACATCATGACCTAGCCGAAGAAAACTATTCCCTCTCTGAATAGGCTTTAGCAATCTGTTTCATCTGCCCTATAAGGTTCTTACAGTACTCAATGAAATCATTGATTTCTACCGGTGTTTCAAAAGGATTGACCATCTAATCGGCTTTCTTCAAATGATATGGGGTATTTGCAATTGCCGAATTAGCCAAACATGCTAATTTTGCAAAGCGATTCATCCAAAAATGGACTTCCTCCTTCCATCCATCGATGTCCTGTTTTTGTTGTTCCACCTGATCCATCAATTTTTTCATATTTTCCTGTCCTTATTGCAATGCTACCTCCTATTTTGTAACTGTCTCTTTCATGTGGAGCTTCTTATTTTTTATCATATTTTCATATCGCTTAGATGCTACTCTCATCTGCTGCCTCATTTCTTCTACCAGCCGCATTGCATCGCTCTGGGTTGCTTTGGCATTCTTGAGCTGCTCCCTAAGCTATTGGTTTTTAGCCATGACCCTGCCCCTTCCTTGCCTTCGGAGCCCTAATTCCTTGTTTGCTGCCCCCAGACACTGTTTGGTTTTTAGCATGTAATCACATTCTTCCTTCATCTTTTTATTAGCCCCTTCAAGAGTATGATCTTTTTCAGCATTTTCTCGCTTTAAGGCCGCACATGCCTGGCGGATTTCTCTCAACTCAGCTTCCATTTTTTCCTTTTCCTCTTCCATTTTCACAAACCTTGCTTTTATTTCTTTCATCTATTCATTCTCAATCATGACTGAGGCTGATGGTTCACCAACCATAGGGGTTACCGGGGTCCTAAATGGTAACTTGATTTCTTGAACTCTGTCCTTAACCCATTGGCGATAATCTTCCTTGGCTACATAACTTCTGACTCCCAGTTCTTTTCCTTTTCGGATGACTTTGTCCCAAGCACTTCGGACTTCCTGAAGTGATTCAGTGTTTTTCGTATCTATATAGTAAAGAACAAGAGAGGTTATTTAGGCTTCTGCAGGTGGCCCCATCATAGGATAACCGAGTTGTCGCTATGCCAAGGCTGGATTGTAATTAATACATCCTCGTGTACCCATGAGGGGTACGTTTGAAAACCTTCCGCACTGGTAGATGATAGTTTCTACATCTTTCCATCGAGGATACCATCTTATCTACTTTTCTTCCAATTTCGCCAAATGGTCCGCCCATTCACAGCTGTTCTTGGTCTTCAACTAGTACATGTTAAAGTCAGCAATAAGGCACTCTACTTTGTATGATCTGTTGAAAACATGAGCTGTGAGTCAAACATACAACACCAACAAGCAGTAGAGGATTATCTTGCCATTCCTTTCATGACAAAAGTTCAGGGTAGAGTAAACATCTGCGAGTATGGTTGGGACAGGGTTGTCAGTGTGGAACTTGTAGGCAGGGAACACATCGATTGCTACATAATTCACATAATCATCAATATTAGGGAACAAGACTGTATCGTAAATAGTGAGGGCTAGCACATCTATGAAAACATCCCAATCTCCACTTTTGGCTAAGTGATGCATCTGTCCATCAAGGCATTCTCTTGAAAACTCTTTGGTTCCATTCCTATTCTGCTGCACACCTTGCAGATCTCTTGCGTGCACTTTCAAAACGTTTGCTACAGTTTGGATGGATGCATAGTGTCCCCTATAAAAGTATGGCTTTTTACCTTCCAATGACAAACCTAGGATCTGCTCAAATTCTTCCAGAGTGGGAGCTAGTTGGAAATCTTGAAAAGTGAAACATCTAAGAGGAGGGTCATAATACTGGGCCACTGCGGTGATCGCTTTCACTTGCACATTCACTTCTAACAGATCCATAACCTCTCCATACTTTGCCGCAAATGTCAAACGTTGAGTTTTCTTCAACATTCGTCCCATAACCACTAGGCTTTCAGTGTGAACTTTATTAGCCTTGAGTCGTAGAGTCTTTTTCAAGCTTGCATCCTTGTGATCTAATCCCATATTCCTTTTTATCAAAGATATTCACTGTCAAATCTTGGTTGAATTCTAACGGTTCTCTAACAAATCTGCCTCAAGAAGGACAAAAAGATTAGAGTATTGCAAAGAACACATGGTGCAAGGATGCAAAGTATGATTTTTTTTTTAAAAAAAATAATGACGGATAAATTTAAGGATAATAAAAAGGTACGCTCCCTTTGTGCCCTAAAGGACTGCCTTAAATTTAAGGAGTTCTACCCTAAGGATCTATGAGTCTGTCTAATTCGTGAGAATTTCATTGGGTGACTCTACTATTCTAAAGGCCTCTAGAGCTAAGTTCCATATTAGAATGTTGACCACAAAGAGTGAGTAAACCACTAGGTACGGGAAATTCATGAAAAAGACATACTCTAAATGAAGTTTTCACGATAACTGATAACTCTTAGAAATAAGAGTTATTACTATCCTTTTTGCTTAATTATTTTATCTTGTTTTGATCAAATTAGGAAAAGAACTTCAAGTTTAATTTGATTAAGTAAAAATCTGTGTGTAATCTGATTGATCTTGAAAAGCTGTAAGTTTTGATCTGTTGTTGATGAAGGTCTGATTTAATCCTGAGCAGGTGTTTTTAAAGATGAAAATTGTCAAGGAAGGCGCTGGGACGTTTTGGAATGCTGCAGCTTTGGGGGAGAAAACCATTATAAGATAAAATCATTTCCAGCTCAGATCTTGGCCACTAGGAGACAAAAGACCTGCTGCACTGCGCCTAAAAGGAAGAGAGAGAATGTAATGCAGCAACTGAGTGTACTCGAAAGATGGGCCAAGAAATATTTTAATATTTGACTTTGTATAGGCCCAAAAAGTCTAGTATGAGAGAGTGTGTAACCCTATTTTTGGGAGACTAGTACAAAAAGGAGAGGACTTTTGCATAAAGAAAAAAAGAAGCTGAGTAGGGAGCCGTCAGCTGTAGCTGGTCATTTTGCAGTTTCTTTGTTTACGAAGAATGCCTTTAATTCTTAACTCATTTGTTTGTTTTGTCTTTAAGCTCATTATGAGCTAAATTCTCATGGTTAGGATTTTATGAATTTGTAATTTGTACTGAAGGGTAATCCCATGTTCTGGATGTTATTCATTTTCTTCTTTTCTGTTTTAATGCCTAATTTCTGTTTAGCATGATCAACTAAGCTGAGATATTGACTGATTTTGTTTGGAAAAACCAAATTGGTGGACTTGATTAGAAGATAAAGATAGAACGATTAATTGAAAAATTAATTGTGTTGAATGAGCTAGGAATAGCCTTCAAGTCTTTAATAGCTGGACGTACTTCTATGACTACTGAGGAAATTAAATTGAACTTAGGAATAAGACGCTTTTAATGAACTCAGTGTTTACTGCTGGAAAGCAAAAATCTATCCCGTGAGCTAAATGCTGTAGCATCTTGGAGCATAGATTACCCTGATGTTAATAATTACAAAGGATTAAAATCCTAACTATTTTCATCTCTGTTTTAGAACACTTCATTTATTATTTCCGTTAATTCCCTTGCATTTATTATTCACTGCTCTGATACCTCATTAATTTATTACTTTATATGCTTAAAAATCTCGTTATATTTTATTACATTAAAAAGGAAAGGTTAATTCTAGAATTTATATTCAATACAAGTAAATCCTCATGGGAACGATCTGTACTCACACTTTATTACTTGTTGAATGTGTACACTTGCACATATTCATTGAGAATTTTATGCCAACAATAACTAAACAGGATGTACATCCAAAATGGCTACCACTACGCAACCTCTACCTAACTTAAGCTTCATTAAGACCTGGGTATAAGGCACCCACTCGAATGTGTGTGATAAACGTATTGGTGTAGTGTGTGTAGGGAGCATACAAACCTTCATAATTCTAGAGACTACTCATGTCCTACAAAACAACACGAACACAAAACAAGATTCCCAAATATCCTCTATCCTAAGGTTTGCATGATAAAATAGAATCGCAGTTAAAATAAACAATAAACAATTTACACAAAATAAAAAAATAAAAACAAAAACAAAAAGAGTAAAATAAACATATAAATGCTACAAAATTTGCACAATCAACTTTCAAAGGCTTGACTCTCAAATATCCCCAGTAGAGTCACCATTTGTCACGACCATGATCACAGCAGGAGCGGCGAAAAAAAAACATTATTGTTATGAGTAAGAAATGAAGTCGCCGCTAATTTTATTTTTATCGAGGAAAAATTAGAAAACAAAAAAGAATAGTCTTTGAAACCAGATTGGATTCGGAAGTTGGTTATGTAGAGGGAATGATGAAAATTTAATCCCACAGCACCCCTAAAACACCTGTCTTGAGACGGTACCTTAAATTAATTGTGCAAATTCTTGATAACTCTTGAAAATATTTATTTTACTCCTTTTGTTAAAAGATAAACAAAATTAATAGATAAATTATGAAAATTTAAATTTTTATTGCTTAGGAAAAAAAACTTTGAATCATCGAGTTGTCGCAACTTAAATGATTCAAAAAAAATGAGATTAACAAGCTGTCACAGCTCAGCTAATCCCATTTTATATTTTCTTAACAAAGTTTAATTATTTTATTTTTCTTTAAAAAAAACCAACACCTAAAAAAATAAAAATAAATAAATAAACATGATTAAAAACATAAACTAACGGAAAAAAAACATGTAACAAGTTATACGAAACCCCAAATAAATCCTAAGGTGATTTTTTGTTGTTACTATTATTACTATTTAGATGTATTAGATTTATGGATAAAGTCACAAAATCAAAACCATTGTTATTTATCCTATCCTACCTAAACCCAAGAGCAATCTCCGGATCATAAAAAAAAACAAGTAAAATGAAACAAAGCACAACCCAACAACGCCCTTTTATTATTATACCTTTCTTTTTACAGATTCCCTTTTTTAAAATATTTATGTTACTAAAAAAAATGAAAAAACAAAACAGAAACAGAGGCTTCTAGCCTCTGAAAATAAAAGAAAGCCAAAAAGGCTTTCAGCCTCTACAGCAGAGCAACGAAAGATAGAGAGGTGACGTGGGGGGGTTTGGCCGGCGGTGAGGACGAGTCATGACGGCGGCTTGTGCGGCAGTGGGTGGCGGATCTGGTTTGCAGGGAGAGGCCGGTGATGCTGGGAGGACGTGGTGGCGCGGCTTAGAAGGTGGTTCGCATGGAGGGCGATGTGCGGCGCTGCTCACGGGTTCACGGTGGGGAGCAGGCTCATACGGGTGGTGTTCCGGATCTGAGCTCGTCGGCATCGCGCGGCGTGGGTCACACGGTGGCGCGTGGTGGCCAAAGTTGCTAGTTATGGGTTCTGCTAAATTTTATTTTTATTTTTTTGGGCTACTGATTCTTGTGTGGTGTATAGGGGATGTTGATTTATGGATTTCTCTATTTGTGATGACTAATGGATAGGAACCTTGTGTTGATGGTAAAGAAGTGTGGGTTCTTTGTTTGTGACTTTGGCTTACTCTGTAAGTGGGTTTGGTTTGGGAATTTTGGTGGTGATGGTGATTTGAGGGCACTACAGGTTGTATTTCGGCTGTGATTCCATGGAGAATGGTGTGTTCATTCTGGGATTTAATGGTTGTTTCTGTTCGGCCTTTTGAGAGGATGAGGTTGTGAACATGTGTGCTTGTGAGTAGGTGAGAACCAGAATGTGAAGAAAGGAAAAAAAAATTCAGAAATTCAGATGCAAACAGCAATGGCAGAAGTCAATGCATAAGGAAAGAAGAAAACAAAATACCTCCGCGTTTTAGGAAAACACTTGGAAAGTTTCTTTCTACTCAGTTCTTTTTCTTTACAATTTCACTTCTCATTTTCCCTCACTTTTCACTTTTCTCACTAATAGCAAGTAGTAGTAGTTGCAGCAGGTGATTTCAAATTTTTCAACTTGGTAGAAAAAAACGTAAACAAAAAAAATTCCCCAAAACCAAAAAAAATGCCCCTTTATTTACATTGTTCCCCTTTATATAGGCACAAAGAAATTCTAGCTTGGCATGCATGAGAATAGATTGTGCAGTCTCTTTCTATTCCATTTTCTTTGCTTGCTTCATTTTTCTTTTCTCCTACTGGGCTGCAACCTTCCATTTCTGTGCTTAGATCTTTGGTTCACTTTTTCTTGAGTCTCAGCATGTTGGCAGCAGTTCTATTCTCTTTTGGTGTTTCATTTTGAAAATTTCTAGCATCACTCTCTTTTCTTTTCTTCTGCTATCACCAAGAAAGCTCATTTTGTCCTTTTGTTCTTGGCCTTGCTTGTAACGTTTCTGCCTTTGTATGCTTTTTATTTTTTTGGCTTTGTTTGCTTGGCTGCTTGTGTGATTCTGCATGTTTGTCTCTTCCAATTGCATTGAAGGTTTTTTGGCTTGAGTGTTTGGCCATTGCTACTATGTTACTTCCTTTCCTTTGTTCCTTTTTTTTAGAAACTTTAAACAAAATGAGCCAAAGTAGCTAAATGGACCTGAATATATTTTCTATTGGGCTATACTTGATCTGCATCAGAAATTAAAGAAATGAGTAGAAGTAATAATAATAATAATAATAATAATAATAATAATAATAATAATAATAATAATAATAATAATAATAATAATAATAATAATAATAATAACTTTTGTTATTATTTTTATTTATTTTAAAAATAAAAGTTTTAAGGGTCCGGACAAAATTAAGTGTTCACAATAGTATAATTAATGTGCTTTATGCCGATTTTTCACCTAAAGGCAATTCAACTAACCATTTAGAAAGGGATGTATTAGCTTCAAAAGTTGAATGGACCACTTTGTCAACTGATGAATACTTAAGACAAGTGGCTAAAACTGTGTCTGAAAAGCCTAGGGAAGTTATGGCTAGACACTTGAAGCCCCTTTATATCAAGGCATATGTGAATGGCAAACCTATTTCCAGAGTCTTTATTGACAATGGTGTTGTTTTGAACATACAACAACAACCAAGCCTTTTCCCACTAGGTGGAGTCGAATACAAGGATTAAACGACGCCATTGTGCCCTATTATAAACCAAGTCTTTAGAAATGTCATACAAATCTAAGTCTTTTTTAATTGTTTCACCTATAGTCTTTCTTGGTCTCCCACTACCTCTAGCTATTAGGCTATCCTCTACTTGATCTACTCTTCTTACAAGGGCTTCTAAGGGTCTTCTCCTTATATGTCCAAATCACTTAAGGAGATATTTTACCATCTTTTCCATAATAGATGCTGCCCCTACTTTCTCTCTAATGCACCATTCCTAATCCTATTTTATCTTGTATGGCCATACATCCAGCGCAACATCCTCATTTCAGTGACACTGATATTATGCTTTTGTAGCTTTTTACCACCCAACATTCAGTACTATACAACATCGCAGGTCTTATAGCTGTGTGCGGTAAAATTTACCCTTATAATAGCCCATATACATCTCCTTACAAAAGCTTCGAACTTGAGGATGCACTTAAGCTGACTCAAAACAAAAACAAAAATAAAGGTAAAAGCAAAAAAGTTAAAGGAAAATTGTATAAATATGGCCATATCCCCAAACTTAGAATTTGACATTGTTCCCAATGTCATAGATAAATAACATAACTCAAGATATCTAGTTGGAACAAATTAAGCACAATATAAGGTGGAAAGAATTATCTCAAACAACCATCATGTTCATCATTATCGGCAAATGCAAATAAATAGGTTCACAAGATAATCAATTAAGCACAACCCAAATATGACAATTTATCAACCATGTAAACAAGCAAATCAATGTTTAGAAAGTGATCTCAATACCACTCACTTTCAATGTCTTAAATCTTAAATTCAACTCTTCGATTATCAAGCAATTTGGCTCCATCTCTCAATCTTTTACCTAAAGCCTAAAATCATATAAATATAGGTACCAATATATTACAAGCATTAAGCATACTAAGAATGAATCAAGAATAAATCATATTCCTAACAACAAGCATTAGACAAACCAATCTTAATTGCACAGCAATCACAGTTATCAAACCATTATTTTCATTCCACGCAAAAATTGCTAGAATCACGGTTATCAGGCTGTATGGAACCACGACCGACCATGGTTCACACTACCTGGGAATTTTATTTTTAAATTGAAAAGAAAAGAAAAACAAAAAAAAAGAAAAATTTTAGGGGAACCCCTAAACTTAAAATCAAAGCATGGTGTATATTAAACCAAATTAAAAAACAAGACAAGATGAAAATAAAACAAACAAAATGAAACACTTCAAACTCAAATCCTAATCTAGAAATTCAAATGCAGAAAAAAAAAAACAAATTCCTAAACCCTCTTCAATTTAATATTTCAAAGGGCTATACACCAAGCGAACCAAACAAAACAAGATAATCTAATCCTCTTTAGGATCCTCCTTTGGGTTTTCTTCAATATTGGCCACCTCTTCATCTTGAGCTTCATCATCATTCCATCCATTAGTGACCTTCTTGTGTGGAAATGTCATGTAAATAGGGACCACAAACTTATTCATCTTAGCATGAATTCCTTCTATGGAATCCAAGATGGAATCCATAACAGAGTCAATCTTCTCATCGACTCTAGCAAGCTTAATAGAAAGATCCAATTGAACCTTATCCATGTGATCATCATACTTTTTCATAAGAGCCAAGTCGTAATCCGACCATTCACTTTGATTGGCAACTTCATAATCATCATTCTTCTCTAAAAAGTTGTATCTTCCCCATCCATATCTACATATGTTCATAGCCATGAGAGCATCTCCATCAATACTATCTAGTCCTTCTATATAGGATGCATAACAAAAATTATTGCATAACCAATAGATAGGATTGATATGCCTCCCTGAAATCATGCTATCCAAGTAAAAAAAGTTCATTCTTGAAGATTTTTGTTAGATTCTTGCTTTGACCATTGATGGTATTAGCTATCCAAAGATAGATAACTCGATAAGAGTTCTTGCCCAAGTAGAAAAAAATATATGAGAAGTAGAAACAACTCCAAAATGATAATTACCTACATTGCACCTTGTTATCATTTCATTCCAATTTTTCAAGATTGAAGTTGCTCTTCCCAAAGGGAATCCAAAGATAGTGCCTAAACACGAGATAGTGAGAGAATAAGATTTTCCCAAGAGACAAAACGAAATGCCTCCATCAAAATCATCATATGGGTGCAATCGAGAAGAAAAAGAATTTAGAAACTTAAGAGTAAGTTCCTTGAATGTTGGCTTTGCCATCCTCAAGAATTTCTTCCATCCAATGTTTTCTAGCTATTCGTCCTCTTCATCAAGGATGTTAAGGTGAGATAGAATACTGCTATTGAGGAAGTGAATAGGTAGAAGTTGGATTGCTCACCCTCTAATAATTCATTCACAAGGCTGAACATGAGAATTCTCCTTCAGCTATCTTGGAGAAACTTCATCATTCATTGAGGAAAAAGGATTGAAAATCCTTGGAGCTATGAAGAATAATGAAAGAATTAAATTAAGATAGGGATCAGAGAAGAATAATGCTATAATTGAAGGGGTTGTTAGTGAGCCTCTTAAATAGAGAATCGAAGAATTTAAATCCTAATAGGAAGAGTGTGGAGAGATAAGGATGATTGCTCTTGAGCAACAAAATTTTAATCCTAATCAAATTTTAATTCATGAGAGAATAGGAAAGTTTGACTTTAGTTAGGATTAAAATTTGGATAAGAAGAGAAATCTAAGTTGAATTATAATAACAGAAGAGAAAGAGGAATTTCAAATTAATTTGGATAAGGATTAAGCACAAATCCCTCTTTTATTTATCCTTTTATTTTTCTTTTTATTAGTTATTGTTATTCATTAATGGGACCCTTAAAAATCAGTTGAAAATATGACCATTGATCACTTTTGATCCCCTAAAAATTAGGAAAGAATTTAGGAAAGACTCAGATTCTATTATAAAGGTAGAAAATCAATTTTTTGCATTAAGCAAAAATATTGGCGTGGTGCTCACTACGCCTTAGGTGTGGTTAATATTATTTGGAATAGAAAATTTTACAATTTACACTGTAAACTCAACCACGACCATAGTCTGTACGACAACCAGGCTATGGTTGATACCATCTGCACCCAAAATTTTTATTGACAGCAAACTAGTATGAACCACAACTATAGTATGTACCACACCCTGACCATAATTCTTGTTGTCAAAACCCTCAAAAATTACCTTTTCATGCGAATTAGAACACATCCATGGTTTCTACCACTCCTTGGGGGTGCGTTTTTCACTGTCTAACCTCTTAAAATTCATCAAAAACATCCACACTTCAAATTTTTTGAAGTGTTGAAACTCAAAAATTACATCAAAACATCAATCTTCATATAGGATCACTTCAATTCATCAAACTATTTCATCAAATCATGAATCACATGCAATATTAAAGCTCAAATCCATTATTTAACCTATGGTTCCATGACATTTGTCGAGATTATCAAATTTAAATCAATTTATAACCGATTTACCAAAACTACTTGTAGCATAAGGTAACACCGGGTCGAGTCCGTAGATCACTCTAATTATGAAGTCAGATTAAGAGGTTAATAAATAGGGGGAAAGAGTTTTGCAAGATTAAATAACAAAGAACAATTAAAATGAGTAAACAAGATTGGGAAAACAACCAATCCAAGAGAATTAACAAATCTTGATTTTAATCCATCCTTGATCTTTATAAATCCGTTCAACTATCAACCAAATCTTTGGTCTTAGATCACATCAAGACGCTTCAATGATCCATGGATCTTCTATTAGAAACGCTTCTAAAATTCAATTAATTAAGGTTAGACAAATTAAGCATCCATCCAAAACCCAAATTAACTTAAAAACCAAGATCCAACCAAGCTAAATATTTCATCAAACATCTTTGATAAATTATATAACCTCTGAATTCATCTCTTGGCATATGATAATTACGCAATTAACATATACAAATCCCAATCAAATTAAGCATTAAATCAAATTTAAACAAGAGAAGAAAAGAAAGAGAAACTTGATTAATAGATGAACGTATAACGATTAAAACGAGATCTCAGATTAATCATCAAGCTTGTCAATCTCTTGGATTGATTAAAGAAGTTTAGCTCTCCATAGCCATCACCATTGGAGAACCTTCAAGAACCATACAAAAATGAAAATAACAAAGAGAGAGGAGGAGAGGAAGAGAAGAAGAGAATTCTCCAAAATGAAACACTAAAACTTTAATTATAACAACACTACTACATAAAAGCTCTACATATTACAATGATCTGCATAGCCTCCCTTTTATAGAGGGTTTAGAGGTACAAAATGTCAAAAGGGGGCTGAGTCATGGTGGTTGAGTGGAGTAGGTGGATGAGTGGAGTAGGTGGATGAGTGGAAAATGTTGAATGACTTTTGGTGAGTGGAAAATTATGGAGATTCTTTGTCTCCGAAATTATGCAGCTCTGAAGTCATTGCATTCGTCATTTTTGAGCCAAGTGGTCTTCATGAAGATTTTAGGTCTGGATCTTAGCTTTCAAATGGCTTTGTTTTGAGCCCAATATCACTTCCATAGCTCTAGATATGTTCAAATTACTGCACACTGCTCAGGTTCAAACGCAGCTCCTCTGTTCTGAATTCCAAGCCCAATATCACTTCCAAGGAGTCTGAATCGGGATAAGTGTACAACATGAAAGTTGTAGATTTGAGTCTTAACTATCAACCATCAAAATTTCAGCCCATTCTACAACTTTCACCATGAGCAGTATAATGAACAGTACGCATAGGTCATTCTGCCAGGAGCAACACTTTAGTTCTTGATTCAATGCCAATTTGAGCCATCCAAACGTGTGATTGAGTCTTTGATGTCTTCATTAAGATTGTAGAGCTCTCTCTTATCTTTAAAATGACATAAGATTCACCTTAAACATCCACCTACAGCCCAAGATATGACCCAAATACAGGATTAGTGTAAGACGTAAATCATGCTGAGAAATTCAATTAAATCCATTTTGAGTTCAAAACATACAAAACATAACCAAACTTAATTTATTAAGTGCACGGAGAGTGTAAATGACTAAAAATGAAGGCTTATTAATGCATCAAATATGTGAACATCAAATTCCCCCACACTTAGCTTTTTGCACTCCTGGGCAAAACACACAAAAACAAAATAAAACAGACTCAAAAGTTAAACATTCTAAAAGACTCAATTTCTAATAATATTTACGAATGAAGAGCAATTGATAATTCAAGTGATCAAAACATTTATGAGGTAACACATCTTCACATCTTAAATCAACAAGCAAGGATACTTCAATTGAAAAGCATGAGTAAAGAATGATAGATCCTCACAGTAATTCACTCTCAATCTCTCAAGTGTTTAAAAGGTAGGTATTACACTCAATTCAACTCATGAAAATTGCACTACCATAAGCTTGCTTATCTTCTACTTCTCCACTACTCGTAACACATGCACACACAAATCATGAGGACTTTATTCAAGGTTGTAATGGGGTCAAGGTAAAGGAGAAGGTGATATGGATATGACAAGTTAAACACCAAAGAGAATAAAAGAACATGAAAGTTGAGTTCAATTATCGATCATGAAAGTTCATCCCAACTTCATCTAATACAAATTCCCTTTACATATTATTTTCCATTCCTTATTGCCTTGTTGACCCTTTTTTTTTTTTTACATATATATATATATATATATATATTTGAAATTTTTTTATATGTATATATATATTTTTTTTTTTTTTTTTTTTTTTTTTTTTTTTTACAAAAAGAACATCATAAATACATTTTTCAACCATTCTGCATACACACCCCCACACTTGTTCATGAACTCATCCAATGGCAAAGCTAATGTTCTCTTATTCTCTAAGACTAAGTAAGAACATGGTTTTTTTTTTTTATTTAAGAAACATAATGAGTTCGAGACAAAGAATAATCAAATAAGCTCAAAGGGGTTAAGCAAGGGAAATATGCAAGGTTGGCTGTTTGGTTAAACTAGCTGATTAAGAAAGAGGGCCTCAATCATGTTCATGCATGCAAGTGAAACGTAGCCTCAAAAAGAGTCAAAGCAAGTTCTAGAGTGATCATTAACATGAGTGAAAATCACACAAGAAAGAAGAGAATGGCATAAATGTTGAATCCATCCATTAGGCTCAAAATCTCACAAGGTATGCATCTATCAAACTCAATTCATCAATTCAATCATCCATAACCAAGCATATCAGTTCAAGAAGGAAGAAAAGTTATTCAATCATGCAATGAACCCTTTTTTTTTGTTTTTTTTTTTTGTTTATTTTTTTTAACAACAAAACAAAACAAAAAATGCTAAAATCTCTTCCCCACACTTAATATAACATTGTCCTTAATGTGAAAGAGAGATAGAAAAGAGCAACACAACCCGATAAGAAGTGAATCAACGCTAAGCAGAAAAGAAGCACACCGTCGCTGCCACATCGACTCTCTCGCCACCAATTAAGATGCGTCTCAAGAGTAGAATTACTCCTTACTCTGCCATCCTTAACTGGTTAGAAAATTACTGACAAACATATAAACACAATAAACATGTTAATATATACACACATTTTTTTTTTCACAACTCTACACACGACAAACATAAACACACTTACTAAATTTTTTTTTTAGTCACACAACTATCCTTCCCCCCAACTAGATCATAACATTGTCCTCAATGTTAAAAAAAAAATAGAAAGGAAAAAGATAGAGGATAGTACCTGTTATTGCAAGTACGAAGAAGAGAAACCTTACACAAATATAAACAGAAACAAAGTACGATGAATAAAACTAAAGAGAAAGGAAAGTCATAGATGAAGTGTCAGGTCACACTGTTGTTTCTTGTCCGCCTCCCTTTGTTGTTGTCTCGCTTCGCTTGTCATTCCTCCCCGACCAATCTATCTCGGTCATCACTTGGATCGTTCATAAACAAAGGCTTCCAATTTATCAATTAACTCATCAACAAGTGGAAGCCGAGATAAGGAGTTGTCTTTCGAAGGTGTGACAAATTTCTGCTCCACAAAGATGGTCAACAAAAGATAACAAATTATCAAAGAAATTATTAACATTCAACAAACCTATGGGTTTATGGTGGATGTTCAATTGGGCCCAAGAAACAACTTGAAAGACTTCTTCCAAAGTACCAAAACCACCAGGTAAGGCTATGAAGGCATCGAGTTGTCAAGCATTGCCTTCATTCGTTCATGCATAGATGATACTTGAATTTCCCCGTCCAATTGTCTTTCCAACGAAGTTCCTTCGAGTTAAAGGTTCAGAATGACACCTAAAACTTGACCACCTCTTAGAAATGCGCATGGATACAGCCCCCATTAACCCAAGGCAACCTCCCCCATATACTACACGAATGTTCCTCATGCAGTAGTGTTCTACCAAGAGTGGTTGTTGCGCGTTGACAAACTCTAAACTCTTCCCATAATGTGTCCCACAAAATACACAGATACTAACAAGTCTACGAACGTAAGAAGAAGAAGCTCCCTCCATCTCTACACTCACACTCTTTATGAATGATTAAGAGTTGCAGAAAGTGAAGAAAATGGAGTGTTTAAATAGGGAAGAGAATAGAAAAAAAAAAAAATAATAGCTCCTATACGAGTAGGTTGGTCATTGTCGAAAACTTTTGAATTTTTTTTTTTTGTTTTGTTTTTTTTTTTAATGTTTTGTTTTTTTTTTTAAATAATAAATGCATAAGATAATATATACAGATTGTTGTGATTGTGGCTCACATCTTCCTCTCGTTTTACGTCCCGTAAACGCTTAAACGCCTTCTATGAGTCTGGGATAGGCTTCCCATCCAATTTTCTTATAAATTGGCAAACACGGTCTTTTTGAGTCGATTCAAGACTATAACGCTCTTGCTCGTCCTTGAAGAGATTCCACAAACGAAGAAGTTCACGCCGCACAATTCCACAAGAATGCGTCTCAAGAGTTAATAAGATATTATCTAATGACTCCTTACTCACCCATTCTTGATGAAGAATATTTTATCTTCTCTATTTACGTAAACCATTCCCAAAGAACGACATTGCGTGTTGCAATTCCATCGTGCACACTTGTAACAAACGTGCATTCTTTTTGCTCTTCTCTTTTTCGAAAATGAACTTTTACCGAGACCAGCATGTATCGACAAATGAATCTAAGATTCACCACCTAAACGAACCTTTGCTTCGATTATCCAAAGATATATCTTCTCGGGATGCCCTTGTACATTAACAAATTTCAATCTCTCACACCTAGCTTTGTAAATTTTGGTTAGAACATTTTTATGAACAAGAAGGGAAATACTTTTTTAGATTTGAAAGAATAACATCCATTTTGAAAGAGAAGAAATCAGCTATTATGGGAAATCGAAAGACAAACCGACTCAAGAGTCACTGAGTACCGTTATCCGCCGTTTAACCTAGAACCGAAAGAACTCAAAAAAAGAAGAAACAAATTAAAATAAATTCTACTCATAACAAGGATTAGAAAGGGATATGGATTCTACCTCAACAAATTTTGATGTTCCGTAAATGGTTTGAGTCTTTTTGCTTTATAAAATTTTTTTATATTTTTTTTATTTTTTTTTATGCATCATTTATTGATTCCGCAAGTCATGCAAGTGCAATTTGCGTAACTTAGAGCATCATTTTTCTTTAGAAATGGACCCCAATTTTTGACAATGTTCGCAACTTTTGTAAAAAGTATAACCGCCTCTTGAATAATATGGCCAATAAAATCCATACCGCAAGATTTTGCACTGCTTTTCTTTGAAGAAAAATGACCTCCACATGACAAAATTCAATGACACTACTTACCTCATTGTCGGGTACAAATCTCCAAAAGATTTGATCAGACAATAATTGAACAAATATGGGTCAAGACAATGGAAATTTTTTTTTTTAACTCAATCAAATTTTTTTTTTTTTTTCTTTTTTTTTTTTAGTCCATCGAGGCGGCATCTTACTCATCAAGTGGGGTAGACGACTTCTTGCAAGTGGACCTCCTCCAAAATATCCTCTTGAGCTCCCTCATAAAATGGTTTGAGGCGATGTCCATTGACCGTGAAAGCTTTTGTAGTAGTCTCACTTGTAACTTGCACAAAGACCATAAGGAAAAATCTTAGTAACAACAAATGGACCAAGCCACCTAGATCCGAGCTTTCCGGCATGAGTTTGAGGCGGAGTTATAAAGGAGAACTTTTTGACCAATCTTAAATGTTTTTCTCATGATCTTCTTATCATGGAAGGCTTTAGTCTTCTCTTTATAAAGTTTGGAATTCTCATAAGCCTCCAAAGCGATCTCCTCCAATTCCTCGCAATCGTAGCTTCCGCTCCATGCCTCGCTTGATTGAGGTCCAAGTTACACCTTTTTACCGCCCAAAATGCACGATGCTCAATTTCCACCGGCAAGTGGCATGCTTTGCCAAAAACAATCCGATAAGGAGACATCCCAATCGAGTCTTATAGCAGTCCTATAAGCCCATAAAGCATCCTCAAGCCTTTTGCTCCAAATTCTTCGTTAGGTTGAACTGTTTCAAGTATCCGCTGATCTCTCTCGTTGGAAACCTCGCTTGCCCATTAGTCCGGGGATGATAAGGTGTAGAAACTCTATGCAAGACTCCATACTTTTTCATCAAGGCTTCCATGCTTCGACACGTAAATGTGAACCCCGATCACTAATGATGGCTTTGGGACTCCAAACCTGCAGTAAAATATGTGATCTAACAAAATCCACAACAACCTTGGAATCATCAATCCGAGTGGCTTTTGCCTCCACCCATTTAGATACATAATCCACAAAGAAGCAAAATGTAAACAAAACCAAATGACACAGAAAAGGACCCATAAAATCAATACCCCAAACATCAAATATTTCACGTAACAACAAAGGTTGTCAGGGCATCTCATTCCTACGAGAAATATTCCCTGTTCTCTCGGCATTGTTCACAAGATTTACAAAACAAATATGCATCTCGAAATAGAGTGGGCCAATATAATCCGTAGTCCAAAACTTTCCTAGTCAGCATTTACGAGTAGGTCCAAAATGTCCCCCACAGTGCAAGTGCATGACAAAAACTAAGAACAAATCAAACTCATGATCGTGAATACATCTCCTAATGACTTGGTCACTACAAAATCTCCACAAATAAGGTCATCCCACACATAATATTTTGACTCACTTTTCAGCTTTATCAATCTGGCCTTAGTAAAATGTGCGTAGTGCTCTAGCAACCAAGAAATTAACCAAATCGCAAACCAAGGGATGTTACCTTGCATCTTGAAAAGTTGTTCATCGTGGAAGGCATCATGGATAGTGAGAAAAATCGCCTCTTTTCAATCCGACTCAAGTGATCCGCCACCAGTGTTCTCTCGCTCCACTCTTATCTCTCGATATCAATATCAAACTCCCGTAAGAGCAACATCCACCGAATCAACCTTGGCTTTGCATCGGGCTTTTTCAGAGAAACTTCAAAGTCGCATGATCCGAAAATACAACCACTCTAGAACCAAGCAAATATGATCGAAATTTATCTAAAGCAAAAACAATTGCTAAAAGTTCCTTTTCTATTGTAGTGTAGTTGGCTTGTGCAAAGATCTAAAGTCCTCGAAGCATAGGAAATGACATGAGGTACTTTGCCGACTCTTCCGTGCAAGGACAAATCCCAATGCATAATTGAGGCATCACACATGAGTTCAAATGGGAGTGTCCAATCTGGTGGTTGGATGATAGGAGTGGTGGTCAAAGCTCCTTTAAGGAAATCAAAAGCCTCTCTCGCACTTGCCATCAAAATCAAAAGCAACATCTTTCTCGCAACAAGTTAGACAGGGAAGGGCCTTTTTGCCGAAATCCCGAATGAACCGCCCGTAGAAACCCGTATGGCCAAGAAAGAACGAACCTCTCGCACGCAAGCAGGGTAAGGCAATTGGGAAATAACATCAATTTTAGCAGATCTACTTCTATACCCTTCTCGAGAGATGATATGGCCTAAGACTATGCCCCGTTCTACCATAAAATGACACTTCTCATAATTAAGAACAAGATTAGTCTCAATGCATCGATGCAAGACTCTATCCAGACTATCTAAACATGCATCAAAGGAAGAGCCATAGACAAGAAAATCATCCATAAACACATCCATGCAACTCTCTAAAAATTCGAGAAGATACCGACCATACACCTTTGAAAGGTTCCCTGAGCGTTGCACGTACCAAAGGGCATTCTCCCGTATGCAAATGTTCCAAATGGACAGTGAAAGTGGTCTTCTCTTGGTCTTCTCCGGGGCTATATGAATCTGAAAATAGCCCGAATATCCATCCAAGAAACAAGAATGCGACTTGCCGCACCGCCTCCAACATCCGATCAATGAAAGGCAATGGAAAATGATCTTTCCTAGTGGCCCGTTAAGCCGCCTATAATCAATGCACACCCGCCAACTGTTCCGGATTCTTGTGGGTAGGAGCTCATTGTTCTGATTTGCAATTACTGTGACTCCAGATTTCTTTGGAACCACTTGCACTGGGCTCACCCATTTACCGTCAGATATGGGATAAATAATACCAGCTTGTAGTAGCTTGGTCACTTCCTTCTTCACCACATCCAATCATGGGATTTAGTCTCCTTTGGGGCGCCTCACCGGCTTGGTACCTTCCTCCAATAAAATCCTATGCATACATGTGGAAGGACTAATACCAGAATGTCTACAAGTGTCCATCCAATAGCACGCTTATGTTGCCTCAAAACCTCAAAGTAATTTTTCTTCTTGTTCAAAGGTGCGATTCTTAGCGACAATCATCGGTAGCTTCTCACCATCTTCCAAATATGCATATTTAAGATGGTCTGGCAAAGTCTTTAGCTCTAAGGATGGGGGATGCACAATAGAAGGAAGCAAGCTATTTGAAACAAGCAACTCAGCAGCATTAAATTCGACATACTCCTGACTCTCATTTTCACATGCCGCATCATTCAAGTCAAGCACCTACATCATCACTCACAACCGCATAAATCTCAAGACATGCAAAGACATGGTTCAAGATCACGCTTAACACATATATCACAAGTGACGTAATCCGTAAAGTTAGCAATATCGTGGAATTCAACACTCATATCAAAGATAAGTATCATCAACCAAAGATTTCAATCACATCAACATGAAAACCGAATGCTCCTCAAGGGGATGTCTCATGGCATCAAAAATGTTAAATCAGACACATCTCCACCAAATTCCATAGAAAGGGTGCTAGCATGCACGTCTATCTTGGTTTTGGTCGCTTTTGAGGAATGGTCTTCCTAGAATCAATGGAGCATGATTTGTTGAAGACTCATCTTCCATGTCCGTAATGTAGAAGTCCGCTGGAAAAATTAGCTCATTTACTCGCACCAACACATCTTCCAAAGACTCCTGCAGGTGAGCAAAGAGTCCCGTTTGCCACCGAATCACTATACCAAAGGGGTGTAAGGTGCCAATGTTCAAAGACTTATATACCGACGTAGGCATGACATTAATAAAGCACCCAAATCTAGCATTGCATGGTCAAACCTCGGAATTACCTATAGTGCAAGGATTGTGAAAGTTCCAGGATCTTTACATTTCTTTGGCATGCTTGGGTGAATCATCGCAGAAATATTTCTCGCCCATACCGACTTTCTCTACACTTTAAGTCTTCTCTTGTGAGTACACAACTCCTCGAGAAATTTGGCATACTTGGGAATTTGTTTGATTGCATCTAGGAGGGGAATATTGATTTCCACCTTCCCGAATGTCTCCATGACTTCCTTTTCCATTTTCGCTTGCGCTATCTCGCTTGATTGTGTCACTCTATTTGGAAAGGGTAGTGGAATGTTCAAGTCCGAATTCTCTCGCATATTTCTTCTCGGACCGGGGCATCTAGTTCATGCGAATTGTGTTGTGTCTCGATCAATCTCCGTCAGCCGCAATGGGAGCTCTGTCAGGGGCGTACTAGGACCATCAATTTCTTTGCCACTTCTCAAGGTAATGGCACTTACATTGCCTCTTGGGTTGTTGACGCTTCAGAAGGCAATTGGTTCGATCCTTGGCTTTTCAATTCACTCACGGTGGTGGCCACCGCCCAATCTGAGTTTGCATGTTCTCCGAATGGTGGCATTGACATTTTGTTGAACCGAACATTATTTGTAGCCATCTGTTTCATCAAATCTTCCAATGATGGCTCTGATGGAGTGGTTGCCGGACTTGGCAACATGAGGGTCTCTGGCCGCACGTGGCCGTACGCACGCTTGTTGTTGTCTCGAATGCGTGGTTGGTATTTGTTGCTAGGACCTATAGCTTGGTATCCGAATTGTCATTGTCGTTGGGGTTGTTGTTGTTGACTAGAATTCCCATATCTCAAGTTAGGATGGTCCCTCCAGCGGTGGTTATAAGTATTAGAAAATGGATCATATCTTGGTCACGCTGGGACCGCCGATATTGAGGTCTACTAGGAAAAATGCCACCGCCGTAACCGATCGTTTCGGAAACGCGAACCACCATCCTGAAGTGTGGGGCATGAATCGTAGAGGATGAGATGAGCAAGAGCAAATGCCACACACCCTTGCAGTGCTCTTGTACGTAACCCGTACATGTTGTCCCACCGCTAATTGCCTCACCAAAGAAGTCAATTCATCAAGTCTATGTTCCATTCTCTCGTTGATCTACATGAGACGATTGAACTTCATTAACTCCTCTCGGTTGAGGTAAGGACTCTTGTGCCAAATTGTTGAGCATTGGCGCCATATTTGCTATCAAATCTCTTACGTAGTAGGGTTTTATCCACCAATGCACCTCCGTATGCGGCATCCACCATACTTCTATCCATCGACAAAGAAGCCCTCATAGAAATATTGAATCAAGAGCCGATCACTAATTTGATGGTGGGGACAACTCGAACACGCCTTTTTGAATCTCTCCCAATACTCATGCAAGATCTCACCAAGCCATTTGCCTTATACCACAAATGTCTTTTCTAATGGCAAATGCCTGGATGCAGTGGAAGAACCTCTCCAAGAATAATTTCTTCATATCATCCCAACTCGTGACGTAACCTGGTGAAAGGTAGAACACCAATCCTTGGCTACATCAAGAAGAGAGAAAGGGAATGCCCTCAACTTGATATGCTCCTCGAGATTCCATGTGGCTTCATGGTTGAACGCACCACACATGGAACTCCTTTAAGTGCTTATGGGGATCTTCACCGTAAGACCATGAAACTTGGGCAACAAGTGTATCAATCCGCATTTTAACTCAAGTCAAGATCAAGATTAGGATATTGAATGCACAAAGACTGGTAAGTTACATCAGAGCAAAGAAGTTCTTTAAGGGTCCTATTTTGCCTGTTATCAGCCATGATTTTAGAATCACTTAAGATCTCAAGTGCACTTTCAGATTCAATGTCACAACTAAATTCAGACTCAATTCTTTCACTTAGCCTACGAGTTCTATTCAACCTATGCAATGTTCTATCAATCTCATGGATCAAATTCAAGCAAGATATCGATTAGACCTAGTCATGCAAAAACACAAAAATAAAATAAAATAAGTAAACAAGTAAAATACACTAGACAACTCTAAAAATATACCAAAATAAATATAATTCACCTACCTAAATATTTTTAAAAATTATGGGACTTATACAAAGATAAAAACTACACAAAAATGAAACTAAAAAATACAATAAAAATATTAAAAAATTGAAAAACTGGTCTAAACGATGGATTTTGGAAAAACTAGGGGTGACCTCACAGTTTACTGTGAGTCTTGTTTATTAGGCTGTTTTCCTTCAACTGACCAAGTTTCAACTCATTCAGGGCACATTTTCTCAATCACGAAATTCTTGTAAAATGACCAGTAATCACCCGTTTTGCCTCGAAATCCACCAAAACACAGCAACATAAAGGTTAGTGAAAGATTAGTAGTTAAATAAACTCTTAATAAGATTGAACAAAATCAGAATGGTCCCCGGCAACGGCGCCAAAAATTTGACACTTGTCGAGATTATCAAATTTAAATCAATTTATAACCGATTTACCAAAACTACTTGTAGCATAAGGTAACACCGGGTCGAGTCCGTAGATCACTCTAATTATGAAGTCAGATTAAGAGGTTAATAAATAGGAGGAAAGAGTTTTGCAAGATTAAATAACAAAGAACAATTAAAATGAGTAAACAAGATTGGGAAAACAACCAATCCAAGAGAATTAACAAATCTTGATTTTAATCCATCCTTGATCTTTATAAATCCATTCAACTATCAACCAAATCTTTGGTCTTAGATCACATCAAGACGCCTCTCAATGATCCATGGATCTTCTATTAGAAACGCTTCTAAAATTCAATTAATTAAGGTTAGACAAATTAAGCATCCATCCAAAACCCAAATTAACTTAAAAACCAAGATCCAACCAAGCTAAATATTTCATTAAACATCTTTGATAAATTATATAACCTCTGAATTCATCTCTTGGCATATGATAATTACGCAATTAACATATACAAATCCCAATCAAATTAAGCATTAAATCAGAATTTAAACAAGAGAAGAAAAGAAAGAGAAACTTGATTAATAGATGAACGTATAACGATTAAAACGAGATCTCAGGATTAATCATCAAGCTTGTCAATCTCTTGGATTGATTAAAGAAGTTTAGCTCTCCATAGCCATCACCATTGGAGAACCTTCAAGAACCATACAAAAATGAAAATAACAAAGAGAGAGGAGGAGAGGAAGAGAAGAAGAGAATTCTCCAAAATGAAACACTAAAACTTTAATTATAACAACACTACTACATAAAAGCTCTACATATTATAATGATCTGCATAGCCTCCCTTTTATAGAGGGTTTAGAGGTACAAAATGTCAAAAGGGGCTGAGTCATGGTGGTTGAGTGGAGTAGGTGGATGAGTGGAGTAGGTGGATGAGTGGAAAATGTTGAATGACTTTTGGTGAGTGGAAAATTATGGAGATTCTTTGTCTCCGAAATTATGCAGCTCTGAAGTCATTGCATTCGTCATTTTTGAGCCAAGTGGTCTTCATGAAGATTTTAGGTCTGGATCTTAGCTTTCAAATGGCTTTGTTTTGAGCCCAATATCACTTCCATAGCTCCAGATATGTTCAAATTACTGCACACTGCTTAGGTTCAAACGCAGCTCCTCTGTTCTGACTTCCAAGCCCAATATCACTTCCAAGGAGTCTGAATCGGGATAAGTGTACAACATGAAAGTTGTAGATTTGAGTCTTAACTATCAACCATCAAAATTTCAGCCCATTCTACAACTTTCACCATGAGCAGTATAATGAACAGTACGCATAGGTCATTCTGCCAGGAGCAACACTTTAGTTCTTGATTCAATGCCAATTTGAGCCATCCAAACGTGTGATTGAGTCTTTGATGTCTTCATTAAGATTGTAGAGCTCTCTCTTATCTTTAAAATGACATAAGATTCACCTTAAACATCCACCTACAGCCCAAGATATGACCCAAATACAGGATTAGTGTAAGACGTAAATCATGCTGAGAAATTCAATTAAATCCATTTTGAGTTCAAAACATACAAAACATAACCAAACTTAATTTATTAAGTGCACGGAGAGTGTAAATGACTAAAAATAAAGGCTTATTAATGCATCAAATATGTGAACATTATTCCATCAAGTCAAGATCAAAATTCACAAGAAATAATGAGAATAAGAATAAAAAGATCATGGGTATTCCCCCTTAAAGCATGCTTTAACTCATGAAACTTACGATCCACAACATCAACTCCTCTTTTGCTCTATAAAACTTTATTAAGTTTGGTGATTAGCTACAAAAAGATAAGAAACAAGATAAACAAAACTAAACACAAACAAAGAAACTAAAAACACAAAAATAGAAAATAAACTTGAGTTGTTCCCAAGAAGCGTTTGTTTATAGTCTTTAGCTAGACTTTCCCCTTTTTTTTGAGGTTATCAATGTAGCTTTAAATAAGAGAAAAGGTATGACTCCCTCTTCCACTGTAATACTTCAATCCTTGATTAAAAACCTTGCATGTGCCTCCAAGCATATGTTGAACTTCAAATGGTAATGGTTGTCTTGAAGACTCCTTGACATGAGATATTCCACTAGGCCATGGTGGTTTTAATTTATCAAAAGATGAAGACCTCAATTTTAATGAATCATTCAAAATGAAGGGACCTTTTTTTTCAACTACTTTAGAAATAAGATGGTCTACACCATTTAATGATGAGGGAAATTTTCAATCAAAATACTTCTTCTCTTGCCTCTCTTGACTCTGTTTCTTCAATGCTTGAGGAAAAGGAACACGATCATATTGTGATGGAACATAAGGCTTGTCCTATTTAGCCTATTTCTTCTCCACTTGGATTTTGCTTGAAATTCTGGAAATGTCTTTTTCTTCTTGCTCTTGATTGGTTGTATTCTTCACATCTTGAGTCTTGTCTTCTCTTATTAGACCATCAAACACTTTACCACTCTTTGAAGTAATAGCATTGCATTGCTCTCTTGGATTAATCTTGGTGTCACTTGGCAAAGAACTTTTCTCCTTCTCATTTGTTCGCTTTGAAAGTTGTCCTTTTCAAACCTCCAAATTTCTGAATTGATTTTTCTATATTTTTAAAATTTATTCTCGCTTCTTAAATGAAATCTGAAGTATGATGAGAAAGTTTCTCTATAATTTCTTCCAAAGAAGGTGCCTTGCTTTGTTGACTTGAGTATTGTCCGCCTTGATTGCTCCATGAGAGATTTAGGTAATTCCTCCATCCCAGATTATACGTATTTGGATACGGATTATTTTGGGATATAGGAATATTGATCAATCAAATTTTAGGCATTCATTATTTCTTTATATTTGGCCTAATTGATGATAATTGTGCCCAATATTATGTTTGAAGATGGGTTTTAGATGATTGGTCTTCATTGAGCTTAATTGTAAAAACTTCATTAATTTTCGGATTTTAACTCATTTTGACCTTTCTGTCTTGTACAAGCCATAACTTGGGATACGAATATCATATTTGGATGATCTTGAAGTCCCCTGAAAGCTGAGATGAAGATCTATAATTTTATGAATCATACAATTTTTCCAATTCAGCTGGATTCAAGGTGAAATTGGGCCTCAAAGTTGGGATGCTATTGCTGTCACAAAGCTTGGATCTTTCCTTAATGATTTGGGCCTAACTCTTTCAATTTAAGCCTAATTAAGGCAAATGATATGTCTCTGAAAAGCTTTTTCAGAGGGATACAGTTTGGGCCAGGGGTAGATTAGGAATTACATAAGAATTTTCAGTTACAAATAGGTTAAGGCAGATTTCGAATTTACCTTTTGATTTTTGCTATTATTCAATTTTATCAGATTTGAGCAGAAACTTCTTTTGATCTTCTCTATTTTTTGTTTTCCCCTTTTTCTCTGCTTTTTTGTAATGGCCATGGAAGGCTAAAGCTCCAATCAATCCAAGGAATTCAATGATTGTGGTTAGAGTTTTGAGTTCTCTTGTTTAATTGTAAATTCTGTTTGTGTTCTTCCCTCTTCTCCTTCTTCAATTGATTTCTGAGATTTCGAAATTGAAGTTAGAATTAGGGTTGATTAATCTGAATCTAATGGAGAATAGATCATCGATTGGTAATCTATGTTAATCCGAATTTGTCCCTAAATCAATCTTAATCAAGAATTGCGATTGTGATTCTGTTTTAGTTGATGAAATTCTAGATGATTATCTAGTTGAATTCGAATTAACAGAGGTATACACAACAAAATTCCATTCTCTTTGAACAATGATTAATTCTGCCAATTGAATTGAAGACCTTGGATTGTTGTTTCCTTAATTGAATTTTCTTAAAATTTGAATTCGTTTTCTGTTATTGTAATGAACAAAACCCCCTACTTATTGATAACTTCTAACATACTTAAGAAATCCGAATTGGTCCTTGGGAGATGACCTAGGTTATGCACTATGCTATATTTCATTGTAAATCCTAGTCTATTTTGAGGCGAGTGTGACATCACCAATCAAAATTTGGCGCCGTTGCCAGGGATCTATTTTTGGTTTCTTAGGTTTATTAGATATTCCTCATAGTTGCTAATTTTTTTGCATTCGTGATCAACTTTGCTGGAAGTCCTTAAGTGCATTTTGTCTTGTTTCTCTCTTGATTCTCACATGCATATAATTCGCTTCATTGCGAATTCGATTCTATTTGCATAATTCTACTACTCTACTGATTTTGCTACTGATTTTGCTACTGATTCTTCTATTTTGTTGTTCCATTGTGTTTTTCTATTGGTATAAAATCTGCATAACACACCATTGTTCAATTCTGGTATAAATCTGTTGCATTGCATTTTATAGTTCATTGAATTTTTGTGTTACTGTTCCATTGGTTTGTTTATTGTTCCATTAGTTTGTTTACTGTTCCATTGGATTTTTGCTGCATTTGATGACTCGTGTGAATATGTATTGCTTCACTCAACATAATTGATACTTCTGTTGCACAAATCACACATTCATATGCTACAAAATCTCCTGAAATCTGCTGAGCTGCATAACCTGGTTTGTTGCATAACTTTGCTGCGGTTACTGTTCCATTGGCCTCCTTGCACCACATTCAGCTTTTGCATGTCATTTTGCTGCATTTGATCATCCAGATACTTCATTATTGATATTTGAAAGTTCTTATCTTCATTCTTGAGTTTCACCTCCATTTTCACTTTTGAGTTTCACTTTGCTCCCATTTTTCTGAATCCTAAAAGGCACTAGTAGACAGGAATTGTACTTACGATGGAGTCTTGAGCTGAAACTTGGTCCCCAAAGGTAAACCATCATTCTAAGCAAACTGATCCTAAAAAGGATCATTCCTGCATGATTTGGCCAAAATCCATCGTTTGGTAGGGTTTTTGAGCAAATTTAGGTGAGACAATGGCATTTTTGTAGTTTTTGAGTGAGCAAACATGGTCAGAATGAGCTAAAAATTGGTGGGTTGAAGGAAAATGGCCTTCTCCACAAGGCTCACTGCTTTGCTGTGAGCAACTCCCTGGTTTGCCCTAAATCCTTCATTTTGACCACTTTTTCATTTTTTAAAGATTTTTCATTGCATTTTTGAGTTTCATTTTAGTATAGTTTTAAGTGTGTGGTGGTCTCATATCTTTTAAAAATCATTTGATAGGTCAAATAGGTTTATTTTGGTGCATTTCTAGTGTTGGATACTCCATTTTGCTGTTTTACTATTTTCGAGTTTTGCATGTTATATGACTAGGTCCAATCCTAGTTTTGTGCATAATTTTGATCTTGAGATAGATAGGACTTTTCATACCTTGCATAGGTTCAATAGATTTGATTCTGCATTTGCTGAGCATATAGGAAGTAGTGATTCTACACATACTTATCATACTAGTGATTCTGCTTCTGAATTTTCTAATTCTGCACTTTCTATCATTGATCCATCTTCCAATTCTGATTCTACTGAGCATACTAAGATTATGGATAATAGAACCTTGAAGGAGTTGGCTACTCCTGATGTTACATATCAGTCTTTATGCATTCAGTATCCTGATATTGATGTTCCATTTGAGCTTAAATCTGGATTGATTCATTTGCTGCTTAAGTTCAATGGTCATGCAGGAGAAGATCCTCATAAGCACCTCAAGGAGTTCCACATTGTGTGTTCTACCATGAAGTCTCAAGGCATCTCAGAAGATCACATCAAACTTAGAGCATTCCTTTTCTCATTACAGGATGCTGCTAAGGACTGGCTGTATTATTTGTATCTGAGATCTGTCACTAGCTGGAATGATCTTAAGAGGCTGTTTTTGGAGAAATTCTTTCCTGCATCAAGGGCTGCATCAATCCGAAAAGAGATATGTGGCATCAGGCAGTTTGATAGAGAACCATTGTTTGAATACTGGGAAAGATTCAAGAAGATGTGTGCTAGTTGTCCTCACCATCAGATTAGTGACCGGTTACTAATCTGGTATTTTTATGAAGGTTTGCTGCCTATGGATAGGAGCATGATTGATGCTGCTAGTGGAGGAGCATTGGTAGATAAGACCCCTATGACTACAAGAGAATTGATTAAGAATATGGCCACTAATTCCCAATAGTTTGGCACCAGAAGTAACTCAGTGGTATTGAGTAGAGGTGTCCACGAAATTAAAGCAACTTATGCTACAGATCACAGAAAATTGGAAAGCAAAATTGATGACCTTGCATCCTTGGTGATGCAATTGGCTGTGACTCAACAATAGAAGCTTGCTGCAGTAGCTCCAGCCAGAGTGTGTGGAATCTGTATTTCTGCTGATCATCCAATAGATGCCTGCCCTACATTACAAGAGGTTGATACTGATGGTACCCCCAGGCCTATGCAGCAAACATCTACAATAATAGGCCTCAGCAGCAGCAACAACAGAGCTACGATTTATCCTCCAACAGATATAACTCAGGCTGGAGAAATCATCCAAATCTAAGGTAGGGAAATACCTCTACACACGCTCGCTTCACTCAATTTAGGCAAGAAGAATGCGGCCTATCCTTCCAAATTATCCATTGCAGGACCTAGCAGACCATATCAGCCATCTTTCATGCAGCAGCAAAATATGCAGTAGCCAAATAATGCCCCTCCTAAATCCGAGCCAACCTTGGAAGAATTGATGAAATAGATGGCAGTGAACAACTTGCAATTCCAGCAGAGGACAAAAGCTACCATTCAGAATTTGGAGAATCAGATTGGACAACTTGCTAGTTCTATGAATCAATTACAGTCCTAAGATTCTGATTAACTTCCTGCACAAACTGTGGTGAATCCAAGAAATGTGAGTGCCATCACTCTAAGATCTGGTAAGACTGTTGATGCACCAAACTGTGGGTTGCAACACGAATTAGATAAGGAGAAGCCAGCCATACCAGAAATTCTATGTAGCAGCACAAATAAGAAAATAGATTTTGGCCCCATTCCTGTAGTCACTGCTGAGCAGTCCATCCCACTACCATTCCCTCAGAGAGTTATGCAGCTTAAGAAGACTTTTGAGACTGACACAGATAGAGAGATCTTGGAGACATTTAGGAAGGTTGAGGTGAACATTCCTCTTATTAAAGCAATCAAGCAAATTCCAAGATATGCCAAGTTTCTTAAGGATTTGTGTACTCATAGAAGAAGACTAAAGGGAAATGAGAAGATCAGCATCGGAAGAAATGTGTCTGCACTTATACAGCCTACAATGCCCCAAAAATGCAAGGATCTAGGGATTTTTACTATCCCATGCATCATAGGCAATAGCAAGTTCGAAAATGCCATGTTGGATTTAGGTGCTTCAATTAATGTTATGCCTATGTCAGTGTTCAACTCTCTTGCTCTTGGACCCTTGCAGAATACAGGGGTCATCATTTAGTTGGCAAACAGGAGTAATGCATACCCTGCTGGACTTATTGAGGATGTCCTTGTTAGAGTAAATGATTTGTTTTTTCCTGCAGATTTCTACATTCTGGACATGGATGGGGAATCCGAATCCAGCAAGGCTCCCATCATTCTTGGTAGACCTTTCCTCAAAACTACCAGAACCAAAATTGATGTCCATGCAGGCACTCTTTCCATAGAGTTTGGAGATAATGTGGTTCGATTTAACATCCTGGATGCCATGAAGCACCCCATGGAAGAACATTCAGTCTTCCATATAGATTTGCTGGCTAATATAGTTGATGATGGCTTTTCTGAGCTCTTTGCTGATGATCTTCCATTCTTTTCTGATTTTGTTGATACCTACACATGTGATGCCTGTACTGTTTCAGAAATGTGCAGTGTTTGTACTGAGATTGCATCCTGTTTACATGGTGATTTTGATACAGATTGTGTGGAGTCAGAATGCAGTAGTTTGATTACAGCAAGTACCTCTGAATCAGATTTCGTTAGATTGCAGACTATCAACACAGTTTATTCCACCAGGATCCTTCCATCTGTAGTGCAACCACCTACACTTAAGCTTAAGCCACTCCCAGAGCACCTTAAGTATGCATACTTAGAGGAGGATAAGAAGTTGTCAGTGATCATTTCTACTGCCCTCCATGCTGACCAGGAGGAGAGGCTGTTGCAAATACTGAGAAAGCATAAGAAAGCTATAGGTTGGACCTTGGCTAACCTTCCTGGCATTAGTCCTTCCATGTGCATGCACAGAATACTACTTGAGGATGGTGCTAAACCAGTGAGACAACCACACAGGCGACTCAACCCTTTGATCCTGGATGTGGTAAAGAAAGAGGTGACCAAGCTTCTGCAAGCAGGCATCATCTATCCTATATCAGATAATGCTTGGGTGAGTCTAGTTCAAGTGGTTCCAAAGAAATCAAGAATCACAGTAGTGAAGAATGATCGTGATGAGCTGATTCCTACTAGAGTGCAGAGTAGCTGGAGAGTTTGTATTGATTACAGGCGACTCAACCAAGTGACAAGAAAGGATCATTTTCCTTTGCCCTTTATCGATCAGATGCTTGAGCGCTTGGCTGGAAAGTCTTTCTACTGCTTTCTTGATGGTTTTTCGGGATACTTCCAGATCCATATAGCACCAGAGGACCAGGAGAAGACCACCTTCACCTGCCCTTTTGGCACTTTTGCGTACAGGAGGATGCCTTTCGGCTTATGTAATGCTCCTGGAACTTTCCAGCGATGCATGGTAAGTATCTTTACAGATTTTTTAGAGGATTGCATTGAGGTGTTTATGGATGATTTTACTGTTTATGATTCCTCCTTTGATGCCTGTTTGGACAGTTTGGATAGAGTCTTGCATCGATGTATTGAGACTAACCTTGTTCTTAATTATGAGAAATGTCATTTTATGGTAGAACAGGGCATAGTCTTAGGCTATATCATTTCTCAGAAAGGTATAGAAGTAGATCCTGCTGAAATTGATGTTATTTCCTAGTTACCTTACCCCTCTTGGGTGCGAGAGGTTCGTTCTTTTCTTGGCCATGCAGGTTTCTACAGGTGATTCATTCAAGATTTCAGCAAAAAGGCCCTTCCACTGACCAACTTGTTGCAGAAAGATATTGTTTTTTATTTTGATGGCAAGTGCAAAGAGGCTTTTGATTGCCTCAAAGGAGCTTTGACCACCACTCCCATCATTCAGCCACCTTTGTGGACGCTTCCTTTTGAACTCATGTGTGATGCATCTAACTATGCATTAGGAGCTATCCTTGCATAGAGAGTTGGCAGATCGCCTCATGTCATTTCATATGCTTCTCGGACTTTAGATGCTGCACAGGCTAACTATACTACCACTGAGAAAGAGTTGCTTGCCATTGTATTTGCACTTGATAAGTTTAGATCATATTTGCTTGGCTCTAAAGTAGTTGTTTTTACTGATCATGCAGCATTAAAATTCTTGTTGAAGAAGGCAGAATCGAAGCCGAGATTGATTAGATGGATGCTGCTTCTCCAGGAGTTTGATTTGGAGATTAGAGATAGGAGTGGCGTAGAGAATTTGGTGGCGGATCATTTGAGCAGGATAGAATGAGTTGTTGACTCTTCTCCTATCAGAGATGACTTCCCAGATGAGCAGCTCATGTAGCTGCATGATACCCTACTTTCTCCTTGGTTTTCTAATTTAGTTAATTACTTGGTTGCATCTGTTTTTCCTCCTCGTGCATCGAGATCACAGAAAGCTAAACTTAAGAGTGATGCTAAATATTATGTGTGGGATGATCCATATTTGTGAAAATTTTGTAGTGACCAGGTGATTCGCAGATGCATACCTGACCATGAGATCCAGTCTGTTCTTCATTTCTGTCATGCTTCTCCAATTGGAGGTCACTTTGGACCACAGCGGACCGCTAGGAAGGTGCTGGATTCTGGATTCTACTGGCCTACCATTTTCAGAGATGCTTATCAGGTTTTCAGTACTTGTGAGCAGTGCCAGAGAGTAGGAGTGGCTATCATTCGCAGACAGGAGATGCCACAGCAGCCCATTCTGTTCTGCGAGGTTTTTGATGTTTGGGGTATCAATTTTATGGGCCCTTTCCCTGTTTCTTTTGGTTTCTCTTATATTGTGCTTGCAGTTGATTATGTTTCTAAATGGGTGGAAGCTAAGGCCATCAGGACTAATGATGCTCGAGTTGTTGTGGATTTTGTCAGGTCTAACATATTTTACAGGTTTGGAGTGCCCCGAGCTATCATTAGTGACCAAGGGACTCATTTCTGTAACCGGACTTTGGAGGCTTTGTTTCGGAAGTATGGGGTCGTGCATAAAGTGTCTACTGCATATCATCCCCAAACTAATAGGCAGGCCGAGATTTCTAACAGAGAGATTAAGCAGATTTTGGAGAAGATGGTGCAGCCAAATAGGAAAGATTGGAGCCACCGGTTAGAAGATGCTCTTTGGGCTCATCGTACCGCTTACAAGACACCTATAGGGATGTCTCCTTTCAGGGTTGTCTTTGGTAAACCATGTCACCTTCCGGTGGAAATAGAGCATCGTGCATACTGGGCAGTGAAGAGTTGTAACTTAGCATTTGACCAAGCAAATTCAGAGAGGAAACTTCAATTGCAATAATTGGAAGAACTTCGCTTGAAGGCTTATGAGAATTCAAGGATCTATAAGGAAAAGACTAAGCATTTCCATGATAAGATGATTTCTAGAAAGGAGTTCTCCATTGGCCAAAAGGTGCTTTTGTTCAACTCTCGCCTTAAACTCATGCCCGGTAAGCTTTGTTCTAGGTGGGATGGTCCTTTTGTTGTCACTAGCATCTTCCCTTATAGTGCAGTGGAGATTTCGAATGAAGCCACCAATAAGAGTATCAAGGTTAATGACCACCGTCTTAAGCCCTTTCTTGAGTGCCCTGCAAGCCCAGCACATATAGAGGAACTCTCCTTGGCAAAGCCCACCTTTCCCGAAGTGCAAATCTTTCCACCTTGATGAGGGTGTTCTCTTCCTTTACTCTTTTATTTCACTTGTCTACTTGTCTTTTGATTTGTTTTGCCATTGAGGACAATGTGTGATTTAAGTGTAGGGGAGGGAATTTTGCTGTTTTTGTTTTCTTTCTGTTTTTCTATTATTATTTTTTTTCTTTCTATTTTGTTATTTTCTTTTTGTTTTTGTTTTTGTTTTCATTTTCTTTTTTACTATTTTCTCGTTTCTTTCTACTATTTTTTTATTTTTGTCTTTGTCATACAATTACGCTATTTTTGTTTTGTTGTTTTCTATTTTTTTTCTTTTTTTGCCGTTTTCTATTTTTATTTTTGTTTTTCTCGCTTCTGTTTTCATTTTGTCAAGTTTCTAATTTTGTTTTTGTTTGTTTTAATTCTGTTTTGATCCATTTTGCATGCCTTTCATCGAATATCTTGGTTTGTACAGGTTGTGAATAATTTTATCATTCTTAGTTAGAGGTTTCTTGACATGATATAAATATTTTTCTTGCATTTTTGGTTTAGCAAGCTGACATTGAGAATTAAAGTGTTGCATCATTTGTGATAGGCTTGTCCTTGGTGAGATTTTGGACCTTATAATGGATGGATTGCATTATGCCATTTTCTTTTCTTTCTTGTGTGATCTCACTCATGATTGTTGGTGCTCTAGAACTTGACTTGATTCTTTTTTAAGCTCATTGTTCATATGCATGTATTGAGATGATTGAGGCCTTCTTTCTTTATTTAGCTATTTTGGCCAAATAGCCAACCTTGCATCATTTTCCTTTGATTACCCCTTTGAGCCTAATTGCCTATTCTTTGTTTTAGCTCATTTTATGCCTTTGTGAAAAACTATGATTTTACCTTACCTTAGGGAATGGGAGAGCATTGGTTCATTTCATTTGAGAAGCTCTTTTGCTTGTAGGCAGTTGATAGTTCAAGTGTAGTGGTTATACAAATTGATGTGTAATATGCATGCAAGGTTATAAAAAAAAACAAAAAAACAAAAATAATAAATAAAAAAGAAGAAAAAGAAAAAAAAAAAAAAAAAGAAAATGAAGGATGAAAAAAAAAAGGAGTTAAAAAAAATGGTTCTAGAAAGGTTGTGAAAGCAAAAGGAAAGGTGATCAAAGTAAGAGAATGTGCATTACTTGTCATTTGAGTTCCTCTCATTGCTCTTTTATTCTCTTTGGTGCTTAACTTGCCATATCCATATTATTCCTTACCTTGCCTTGGCCCCATTACAACCTTGAATAAAGTCCTTTTGATCTTTATTTGCATGTGTTTCAAGTGGTGAAAATTAGAGACTTGTCAAGCTTATGGTAGTACTTGCTTTCATGGGTGCCTTGAGTGTAAATACAATCCTAAACACTTGAGAGTAGAGTATGCCTAGTGAGGATCTTATCACTTTTGGTTCATCATTTGATTCGATTTGTCTTCTTGCTTGCTTGAGATGTTGAGAGATATATTCATGTTTGTCTTGACTCCTTGATACTTTGGATGTTTGAATCTTGAACACTACCTTGCATTCTTGCAATTCATTGGAAGGTATGTTGATTTTGTGTTCTTATTTTGAAACCCCTTTTGGTTCAATTTTGAATTTTGCCCAGGAGTGCAAAGGTTCAAGTGTGGGGGAATTTGATCAATCAAATTTTAGGCATTCATTATTACTTTATATTTAACCTAATTGATGATAATTGTGCCCAATATTATGTTTCAATATGAGTTTTAGATGATTGGTCTTCATTGAGCTTAATTGTAAAAACTTCATTAATTTTTGGATTTTAACTCATTTTGACCTTTCTGTCTTGTACAGGCCATAACTTGGGCTACGAATATCATATTTGGATGATCTTAGAGTCCCCTGAAAGCTGAGACGAAGATCTACAAATTTATGTCTGATGCAAATTTTCCAATTCAGCTGGATTCAAGGCAAAATTGGGTCTCAAAGTTAGGATGCTGTTGCTGTCACAAAGCTTGGACCTTTCCTTAATGATTTGGGCCTAACTCTTTCAATTTAAGCCCAATTAAGGCAAATGATATGTCTCTGAAAAGCTTTTTCAGAGGGATACAGTTTGGGCCAGGGGTAGATTAGGAATTACATAAGAATTTTTAGTTACAAATAGGTTAAAGCAGATTTCGAATTTACCTTTTGATTTTTGTTATTATTCAGTTTTATCAGATTTGAGCATAAACTTCTTTTGATCTTCTCTATTTTTTGTTTTCCCCTTTTTCTCTGCTTTTTTGTAATGTCCATGGAAGGCTAAAGCTCCAATCAATCCAAGGAATTCAATGATTGTGGTTAGAGTTTTGAGTTCTCTTGTTTAATTGTAAATTCTGTTTGTGTTCTTCCTTCTTCTCCTTCTTCAATTGATTTCTGATATGATTTCGAAATTGAAGTTAGAATTAGGGTTGATTAATCTGAATCTAATGGAGAATAGATCATCGATTGGTAATCTATGTTAATCCGAATTTGTCCCTAAATCAATCTTAATCAAGAATTGCGATTGTGATTTTGTTTTAGTTGATGAAATTCTAGATGATTATCTAGTTGAATTCAAATTAACAGAGGTGTATGCAACAGAATTTCATTCTCTTTGAACAATGATTAATTCTGTCACTTGAATTAAAGACCTTGGATTGGTGTTTCCTTAATTGAATTTTCTTAAAATTTGAATTCATTTTCTGTTATTGTAATGAACAAAACCCCCTACTTATTGATAACTTCTAACATACTTGAGAAATCCGAATTGGTCCTTGGGAGATGACCTAGGTTATGCACTATGCTATATTCCATTGTAAATCCTAGTCTATTTTGAGGCGAGTGTGACATCACCGATCAAATATGCCTAAAATAAATAACTTACTCTTAAGATGGTGCATTTAGAACATTAGCTTCACAAGCTTCATTTGGATGATTGCCTCCACAGAAATTACATACTACTTGATGAGAAATCAATGCATTGACTTGTAAACTTAGAAGTTGCTTGGTAAGGTTAGCCAATTGCTAAATCATAACCTTGTTTTGTGCACGAATTTCGTTCATGATTTCTACTTCCATTACTCCATTTTCTTGACATAAAACCAACAATTGACATTTTATATTCATTTGTAACCACAATCTCCAACAACTGGTAAACTTCTTCTGGAGTTTTAGTGTCCAAAGAACCACTAGCAGATGCATCTACCATTCCTCTAATAGGGGGATTCGAACTATTGTATAATATTTGAATTTGTTGGAATTCATCAAAGTTGTGATTGGGGCATCTCCTCAACATCTCTTTGTATCTTTCCCATGCTTCATATAGTGATTTCATCTCCTTTTAAGTAAAAGTAACAATTTCCCCTCTCCTCTTCAGGTACTTAGATGGAGGGAAATATCGAGTAAGAAATGTTTAAACTAACTTGTTCCATGTAGTTATACTCTCATTGGGTAGAGATTGAAGCCAAAGCTTAGCTCGATCTCTTAAAGAATATATGAAGAGCCTCAATCTAATAGCATCATCGCTTGCTCCATTGATCTTCACATTATCACACAATTGTAAAAAATTAGAGATATAAGCATATGGATCTTCATCATCATTGCCACTAAATTGCTCTCATTGAGCAAGTTGAATGAGAAATGGATTAATCTCAAAGTTGTTCACTTGAATGGGAGGATTCACTATGCTTGAAGTATATACTTGAACATTGGGCACAGAATATTCACCCAAAGTACGCCTTCATGGTGGCACATTTTCTTCTGCCATTGCTTCTTGCTTCTTTTTAGCTCACCTTTTGTTTGCTCTTATTGCCCTTTTAATCTCCAGATCAAATAGCAGTGAATTAGGGTCAATTGTACCTCGCATAAAATAAAACACCACTAATTATTAGCATTATAAAATAACAATTAAAGCAAACTTAACAAAACATAAATAAAACAAAGCCTAGAGTAGTACTATTTTTAGATACTAATGATATTGATAAAAGCCTAAATTCCCAAAAACAGTGCCAAAAACTTGATCGCCCTGCAGTGTGAGTATATTAATTTAGGCGATGTTACCGCAAGTGCACAAATCAAACAAGTAATAAAGAGTAGCAAAGTATCATTCTCACAATGAATTAGTTTACCAAGTACCACTTCTCTAATATTAATATTATCTAGGCAATCAATAATTAAGAGCAATTAAAAGAATTAAAGACACAAAATTATAAAAGATAAAAAAAAACACTCAAGAGGACACGAAATTAAGAGGGAAAAGTGAAAACAAAACACATGAATGCAAAGCACACTAAGGATGTAAACACATGAAATTAAATCACTAGGGATCTAACTTCACTTAATTCAATAATCTATCAAAGGCAATAGATTAGCTTTGGGACCTTCATTTTGATTAATTTCTAGTTATTCAATTGATGAGGAGAATCCTTTAATTAATTAAAACTCAATTCCTTAGTGAATTAATTTTTTTTAGTTATTATCAAAGTCTAGTCAATTCATTGATCTAAATACCAACTCTTAAAGGCGTGACTTTTGCTCTATGGATTCTAATGAAAATTACCACAATTCTCTCACACAACTTATAACTTTCATTCCAAGATGATTATAGACTATGACACATATTATTTATGGTCTAAGTCATATAAAAACCTTTCAATTCTACATACATCTCACAATATCAATTTATAAAGGCCGTCTAATTCATAAAAGCATTAAGAACCATAATAAGCACTCAAATTGAATAGAAAAAAATCAATTAAAAATCCAATCTTAAAACATGTTGACGGAATCAAGTTACATATTCATCCTAGAAACACACGAATTTAGCTACTTATGGCAAAAGAGAAGAAGTGATAGGAAGATGAAAGAGAATTCATTATGATAGAACCATAGAGAAGAAACTAAAGCGTCTTCAAATGTGATTCGATCTCCAACTCCATAAGAGCTCCATGACAACTACTCCTTCTCTCCTAGGGCTCATTCCCTTGCTACCTTTAAGCCTTCAAAGTTCTGTATTTTTCTAGAATTTTCTGAACTAAAAGAGAGTTCATTTCTAAACTCGTTTTCTCTCTTTTATAAAAAAGCTGACAACTTTTTGTATCTGACTTCTTGAATTTTTCTCGACCTTCAAATGATCGAATTATCCAACGTCACAAATAGCGCTTCGATCTAATTTCTATAACTCAAGATATGGTCCAATTACCAAAGCATGGTCAGGAGAGTGCGTAAATCCAAATATATAACAAACTCTATCTTTTTAGAATCCTTATCTAATATTCAATACAAACCTTCTTCAACCTTATTGCATCCAATTAGAGCTCTAATTGACATTTAAGAATAGAATAAGAACACTTCAAATAATTATATTTAGAAATTGTCTATTTTTACACAAAATATGATGATTTATCCTAAAAATTTAAATAAATTCAAATATTATTAGGTAAATTTTTTTATTAAAAATTAAATTAAAATAAAAAAAATTAAATTAAATAAAATATTAAAATAAATAAACTCAAAAGATGAATATATTTTATACCTATCACACACTCAAATTCACCCACACAGACACGTTACTTTTCCTTGTTCTTCAAATTCAGTAGCTTCTCCCATTAATTATTGGTGCTAGTAATTACTATGAAGAATTCAATCCTAGTAATATTGATAATGTCAACAATGATAGGTTTGCCTGTAGCAGAGCTCCACCTCCAATCAATTTGGCCGCACTTGAATGTCTTAGAAATCTACCCATCCACGAAGACTTAATTTGCAATATTTTTATACAATTTTTATAGTAAAATAAGATAAGCATACATTTCACATATTATCTTTCTATTTTTTTTCACAAAGTAGAAAAGTGTAGATAGAGTCTGCAGAGCAATTAATTCTCTTGTGCTGACCACGTGGAAGAAAAGGAAAAAATAATTTTACACTATTTTTTAGGGTATATTATTATTTATATTATTTTTTATAAATATAATTGAATAAAAAAAAAGTAATAAAAAAAATATATAATGAATGATATTAAATAAAATATAAAAAAATATATGTATTGTTTGATATAAAAATATAAAAGTTATGAAAAAAAACCCCTCCTTAACTAAAAGTCCTAGAAATTCTTTAAAAAACATAAAATATTCAAATTAAATATATTAAGTCAATTAAATTATTAATTAATAAATAATTATTATAATTAATTAATTATTATCATAATTTATTATAATTAATAATATAATTAATTTAATACATTTAATTTAAATGTTTTAGGGTTATGCAAAAAAAATAAAGCCTCCATTTTCTTTTGCCAAAGAGAAAACCCACTAGCTGTTGAAGGAGGCTCAGCAAGACAAAGATAAAGAAAATAAACAAATTGGAACTTAAAAATTCAATGATAAATGATAAAGTAATAATGCGATATAAAAATACACAGTAAGACTTTTAAAACATGAATAATCCTTATATTACCAAAATACCCTTGTTTGGTCATGAGAGGCAAGTTTGGAAGAAGCATTTATGATTTCTAACGATTTGGAGAGCCATAATCGTCAACCTTATGGACCTACAATGCTATGGTTCGGCTAATTTTTTTTTTTTTTTGTTTCGACAAATTGCTCATATTTGCTCATATAATTTTGGGTCATGGTGATTAGGTAATCCTTCTTAAAGTAGCAACTTTAAGTTCGTACTGCTAATATTGCTGGTAGAGTTTATATGAGGTCGCTATTCATTTTATTACAAATAATTAGGTACTACCGTTTGGGTGTATGTCTATGGTAGATGGGCATTCTGTTGAAGCTGAGCATCTATTTGAAGAAGAGTAGAACTGGAGCCTAAAGGATTTTCCCTGATGCAGTGACATTTAATTCCTTATTGTATGCTTTCTTAGAAGAAGGAGAAAAGGAAAAGGTGACGGATATTTGGGTAGAAATGGTGAAAATGGGAAATTACAATTCCGAAAGGAAAAGGAAAAAGATTCAATTCTATTAATTAAACAATTTCAATTAGTCAATTACCGTGAGAATCGATTTGCCGGTAGAATTAACAAACAGAGCCTAATTTGTTAAAAATTAAGCCGTTAAGAGATTATTATATGCTCCTTGAGCATAATTAATGTATATTTTAAAAAATAACTCTACAATTAATTTTAAGTTAGAAAATTAAAATTTATATAAATTTATTTAAATTTAATAATAGAGATCTTCTGTAGAGTAAGTATTTATTGTGCTTCAAAAACGTGCTAAAATTTCTCCACAGAAGAAAATATAGTTTTTCTAGAAACCCAGTTGCACTGAATCCAGTTTTCAGTAGTTATAATGAAAAATCATGACACATGAAACGTGTAATAATCACCGAGATTTCAGGCATATATTAGAACACAGGATGAAGGAGCTGATGCAGGTTCATGTGACAATAACGGACATTTAGTTGGTTCCTGGTGTTTTAGTACTTTTCCAAGAGGGTTGTTGTAGGCGACGATAAATTACAAAATAACAACTCATTAAATCCAACTCAGCACAACTAATTACAACTCAGTCAAATAACAACTTATTAAGAGTGGATCCCACTGAGATCAACTTTGCACATTAAATCGGATCCGACTTCTCTTCACACTGCAGTACTTTCAACAGTAATATGAATTATTTATTTTTTATTTAATATTTAATATTAAAAAATATTAATTTAATATTAAAAAATATTTTTAATATGAAAATATAAAATAAAAATATTGACTATTAAATAAAAAATAAAAAATTCAAATCGCTGTTGCAGCTCCTCTAACTACTAGAGAAAAGTCGGATTCCATTAAATCCAACTCAATTAAATAATAATTATAAAAAACACTCTCATTTTTTACGCTCTTTTTCCAATGACCATTATCAAAAAGCTACCTTCCGCTTCCAAAAACCACTTCCCACGCTTCCCTTCCTCGTAACCTCAAATCCTCCAAATCGAACATGTACAGCCAACTCAACAAAATGATTTAAAAAAATATAAATTCATTGAGAATATGGTAGAATTACGTGTTTAAGCTCAAGTGAACATGCCTAAGCTGCCCTAAATTTATGCTTATATAGGGAGGCGCGTAATTAATTTTTTCTATGATTTCGGGTAGGATTTGCCTCAAGTGAACATGCCTAAGCCCCTCTATTCTTTTACCCACACTACCGCCTCAATGGTTCGACTATATATGGTGACCCGCGACAGATGAGGCAGGTCTTAAGTGGCAGCAAAGAGGAACAAAGCTGGTGCTCTTAAAAGGTGGGGCGATTTGGAGGAGTTGAGGTTCTAAGTAAGGGAGGCCGGGTAGGTGGTTTTGGAAGCAACCCCTGTATTTTTACATTATTTTTTTAACATCATTTTTTATATTTGATTAATTAATGATGCATAAATTTATAGTTAATCATGATATTAATTAATTAATAAATAAATCTAAGATAATTATTTCTTGTTTATAAGAGGAAATGTGAATTCTGACTATGGCCATCGGAAATGAGAGAAAAGGTGAGAGAGAGTTGTTTTTTATTTTATTTTATTTTATTGAGTAGGATTTAATGTACTGAGTTGGCTTTAGTATGATTCACTTTTAATGAGTTGTTATTTTGTAATTGATTACGTGTTAAAGTGATGTGTTAGAATTATTTAATTTCTATATAAGAATTTCTCGTTGGCCACTAGGTCATTTGACTGGCCGCCTTCACACCTGGGCCTAAAGTCAGGTCCACTCCCAAGGCTTCGGTTTAGTTGAAGTAAAGGAAAAAAAAAAAAAAAAATATATATATATATATATATATATATATATATATATATATATATATATATATATATAAGTGGATGACAATGATAGGAGGGGTGTTAGGAAATTGAATTCTCAGTTTTACTGAGAAAGCCGTAGAAGGAGAGAAAGACTATTTTGTGGAAATTTTTTCTGTTCCTCTATTGATTATTCTCATGCTAAATAAAAAGATAGAATCGTAACAAATTCCCTCCTAGTCAGGATCGGTGGACATCTGTCCCCACCTCACTGATACTACTGATTAAAATATAACTGTCTAAAATTGCAAAGTCTTAATACCATATTTTGTTGTTTTTTTTTTTTTCAGATGGACTTATGTAAAACGGGCTGGTCTTCTCAACATTCTTTTGGGCCTGTCTTTCACACATATTGCTCCAGCTGGTCCAGCAGTCTCCATTTCCAACATTGGGCCAATTGTACTTGTATCATTACCTTCCCCTTTGAGACCAATCTTGTCCTCAAGATCAAAGTGGGGATAACTGAGAACTAAAGTAGCTTTCAGTTCCCACGTGGTCTCTGTCTGATTGTCCCCTTGCCACTCAATCAAAAGCTCTTCTTGTTGACCCTTCCGCGACGAAACCCAGCGACGGTCAAGAATCCGTACCGGTCGGAGATCTGGTTGTGGTGCCTCAGTAGGTAACAGTAGGGGTGAGATCTGTGTGGCAGGCTGCCCGTAACAGGCCTTTAGAAGAGATACATGGAAGACAGGGTGGATGCGTGCCGTTGTTGGCAGCTCCAACTCATAAGCCACGGGCCCGATGCGGCGGAGGATTCGGAACGGACCATAGAAGCGTTTGGACAGCTTTTGAGAAGCTCTGTTTTTGACAGAGAGCTGCCGATAAGGCTGCAGTTTCAGGTAAACCCACTGACCCTCTTCGAATTCCTTGTCGCTGCGCTTCAGATTTGCTTGCTGAACCATGCGATTCCTCGCTCTGGTGAGGTTATATTTTAAAAGTTTGAAAATTTGTGCCCTCTGTGATAGGATTTCATCTAAAGCCCCGACCTTGGAACGTCCGGGAACATATGTGGAGATGGAAGGCGGAGGCCGTCCGTAGAGGGCTTCAAAAGGAGACATGCCAATAGTAGAATGGAAAGAGGAATTATACCAGTATTCAGCCAACGGTAGATAACGAAACCACAGATGAGGTGTCTCACTGACAAAACAGCGAAGGTATGTCTCTAAACATCGATTGAGAACCTCTGTTTGCCCGTCTGTCTGTGGGTGATAAGAGCTACTAAAAGCCAGTGTAGTACCCAAAGCTTTGAATAACTCTTTCCAGAATTTGCTAATGAATACCCTATCATGATCACTGACAATGGTTTTTGGTGCCCCATGTAGGCGATATATTTCAGACAAAAACACAGAGGCTAAGGAAGCAGCAGTGAATCCAGTAGGCAAGGCAATAAAATGAGCAAATTTGGTAAGCCTGTCAACTATCACCCAGATGACAGTTTTATTGGAAGAGGTGGGAAGGTTGGTGATAAAATCCATGGAGATTTCTTCCCAAACCTGGTTAGGAGTTGGTAATGGTTGTAGTAAACCATAAGGACTATGTGTGCTATACTTATTGTACTGGCATGTAGAGCATTTATTGACATAATCCTTAACATCAAGATGCATGCACATAAATAGAAGGTAGCTGAAAGTCGTGCTAAAGTGGCTTTAATTCCAGAGTGTCCCCCTAATGGTGAAGAGTGAAATTCATGTAATAAGGGAATGATGAAGTCAGACTCTTTAGGAACAAAAAGTCTATCTTTAAAGTAGAGTAATCCTGACTTGTAAGAAAATTTTTGCTGCATTGTTGAATCTTCTTGAAGTTTGCTGATTAACTTTTGCCCTGCAGGATGTGTGGAGTAAAATTCCTGAAGCTGTGAGAACAGTGGGAAAATTGGAGAGCTGATCGAAGAGAAAAAGGCCTCGGTAGCAGTGTCTTCAACACGGGACAGGGCATCGGCAACCACATTCTCTCTTCCCGGTTTGTAATGAATCTCATAACTATACCCCATGAGTTTAGTCAACCATTTTTGCTGCTCTGGTGTTTGGATTGATTGAGTCATGAGACTTTTTAAACTCTTGTGGTCTGTGTAAATCTTAAAAGTCGTTCCCAAGAGATACTGTCTCCACTTTTTTACTGCTTCTGTCACTGCATAAAGTTCTCTAATGTAAGTAGATGAGGAGCAGAGACGAAGGCTCAGTTTTTTGCTGAAAAATGCAATGGGACGGGTGTGTTGAGATAGGACTGCACCAATGGCCACATTAGAAGCATCGGTAGTGACCTCAAAAGGAATGGAAAAGTTGGGTAAGGACAAAATCGGGAGGGTAGTCATAGCTGTTTTTAAAGTGTGAAAGGCCTGAGTGGCTGGAGGTGACCATGAAAAACCAGTGGACTTGAGTAGGTCAGTGAGTGGACTTGCTATGGTGGCATAGTGTTTGACAAACCGTCTGTAAAAACCCGTGAGACCCAAAAATGCCCTGAGAGCAGTGATAGAAGTTGGAATTGGCCAGTCCAAAATTACCTGAATCTTACTAGGATCAACTTGCACACCCTGCTCACTGATAATATGCCCTAGGTAATCAACAGAACGTACACCAAACTGACATTTAGATAGTTTAGCGTAAAACTGATTTGTCAACAATAAAAATAGGACCTGTTCAACATGTGACAAATGGTCAGTCCACGTAGGGCTAAAAATGAGGATATCATCAAAGAAAACAAGAGCAAATTTACGTAAAAATGGTCGTAAAAGATCATTCATTGCAGCCTGAAAAGTAGAGGGTGCATTGGTAAGGCCGAAGGGCATCACTAGGAATTCGTAATGTCCATCAAAGGTACGAAAACCAGTCTTGGGAATGTCTTCTGGGGCCAATCTGATTTGGTGGTACCCTGACCGAAGGTCAATCTTAGAGAAATAAGTGGCTCCATTGAGCTCATCAAGAAGCTCATCAATAGTAGGGATGGGAAATCTGTCCCTAATAGTAATGGCGTTCAAGGCCCTGTAGTCCACACAAAAACGCCATGTCCCGTCCTTCTTTTTGACCAGCAGAACCGGGGAAGAGTAGGGACTAGTACTAGGGCGAATAATCCCTTCTGTCAACATATCAGCAATTAGCTTAGTGATAGCCTCTTTTTGGAAATGGGGGTAACGGTAAGGCTTTGTGTTTACTGGTTGGGTGTTTGGCAGTAAATGGATATGATGATCATGAGGGCGGTTTGGTGGTAAGCCATGGGGGGTTGTGAAAATATGGGAATATTGTAATAGGATAGAGGCTAAGTCTGGGGAAACAGCTGTGAGCAGTTGTTGATCATCTGCTGATAGTTTTTCAGAATTGTCATTTGGGATGTATTGCTGAATTTTGCAAGTTGCAGCAGGAATCATAGAAATAGCATGGCAAGTAGCAATAGAATCTGTGTGTAGCATGCGAGTGAATTGATGAAAGGTAGCTGGTGTAATAAGGGAAGTAGAGGTACCATTTAGAGTGATAAGAGACCCCTCATAATAGAATTGCATGGAAGGGACCTTGTAATCAGAAACAAAAGGCCCCAAAGTTTGTAACCACTGAACCCCGAGAACCACATCAGCTCCTTGGATAGGTAGGAGATAAAATGGGATATGAAATATGTGTTCATTGACTGAAATGGGCACATCTAGGCAGTAACCTGAGCAGTGTAAGTAATCACCATTGCCCACCATAACCGAAAAGGAGTCAAGTGGTTGGATGGGCAGCCCAAGAAATGCAGCAATGCGTGGCTGAAGTATGTTGTGAGAGCTCCCGGTGTCAATGAGGACAGAAACTACAAGACCCTGAATGTGGGCTTGAAATCTCAAGGTACGAGGTGATGGGTGGCCTGTCATAGCATGCATTGAAAGGTGGAAATGTTCAGGGTTGGGATGTGTAATGGGAATGGGTGCTGATGAGCTGGCTGATGGTGATTGAGGGGGTAAAATAGTGGTGGGTAAGGGTGGGGTGGGAGCTGTGAGTAAGAATAAATCATCAGTGGGGGAAGAAGAGGACTGATCCCCTGAGCTATTCTCATCAGCCAATAATAATAGGAACTGCTTAGTTTTGCATTTATGCCCTGGATGAAAACGTTCATCACAATTGAAACAAAGGCCTTTAGCTCTCCGAGCCTGCATCTCTAATGGGGATAAGCGTCGAATAGGTATGGACTGGTTGGAAGTAGGAGGTGCTGGAAGGGCTAAACGTGGGGGTGGATTGGGTAGGAGGGGAGGGGTTGGTGTGTTTGTTGAAGGAGATAGATAAAGGGTAGGTTTAGGGATGGCTGGTCGTGGCACTGGGGAATGTATAGGTCTACTATGTTGTAGTTTTGTTTCAATTAATTTTGCAAGGCCAATGGCTTGGGATATGGATGTGGGTTGTAAAATGGCCATCTCATACTGAATCTCAGGGTTCAAACCAGAAATAAAGCAATCAAGAATAGCATTGGGAGGTAGGCCAATTATCCTATTGCAGAGGCGCTCAAAATCCCTTTGGTAATCAGTCACCGAAGTAGTTTGCTGTAGCTTAAAAAGAGCCTGTTGATGGTTCTCAAAGGATGATGGCCCAAATCGCAGTTCCAAAGCTCTGGTGAACTCCTCCCATGTGGTTAGCATCTGATTATTATGCATCCATTGGTACCAACCGAGAGCATCACCGCTCATGTAGCCAGAAACATAAGAGAGCCGTAATGCAGGTTGAATAGCATAGTTATTAAAAAACTGCTCTGCCTGAAAAATCCATTCAAGGGGATTGGATCCATCAAATGATTGAAGGAGTAGTTTAGGGGGTTTTAAAGTCGGGGTTGGAGTTGGGCTAAGGGGTGGTGTGGGTTCACGTTCATGGAGCTGGTTTTGGAGAATTTGAAAGGTCTGTAAATATGATTCATGGCGGTGGTCCTGGTTGTGTCTGAATTCAGCGAATGCAGAAGTTAGGGCTGTGATGGATTCCTGTAATTGGGTGATTTCTGATTTTTCGGTGTGTGAACGAGTCTGCATGAGTACAAGAATGAAAGCACCAATGATAGGAGGGGTGTTAGGAAATTGAATTCTCAGTTTTACTGAGAAAGCCGTAGAAGGAGAGAAAGACTATTTTGTGGAAATTTTTTTCTGTTCCTCTATTGATTATTCTCATGCTAAATAAAAAGATGGAATCGTAACAAATTCCCTCCTAGTCAGGATCGGTGGACATCTGTCCCCACCTCACTGATACTACTGATTAAAATATAACTGTCTAAAATTGCAAAGTCTTAATACCATATTTTGTTGTTTTTTTTTTTATTTCAGATGGACTTATGTAAAACGGGCTGGTCTTCTCAACATTCTTTTGGGCCTGTCTTTCACACATATTGCTCCAGTTGGTCCAGCAGTCTCTGTTTCCAACATTGGGCCAATTGTACTTGTATCAGACAACTTTTACCATAGTCTCAGTAGAGAGGTTAAGCTCCCATTGATCATTTGTAGATTTGGATATACTTGAACTAAAATATACAATTTTTAACAGCATGAATTTCCATATCAATAGATGGGACTCTACCTCTTGTGTGACCTAGTTACTTTTTGTCAACTATAAAATGGTTTTTGAATCTAACAACGATTATCCAACTTAATTATTTAGTGTAAAACTTTCCTTTTTCCTTTCATCCAACTCGCTTCCCACAGCCACATGTAACTCTACATTTAAAAACATGCCCTACCACGTTTCTCCGCTCGAATGAGATTTTTATATTATTTGCAGTTACTATCAACGAAACGGTATAATGTTGTTTTTTAAGTCCATAATATGCACAAATAATTTTATCCCACGCGGGCCACATGAAGACAGATGGAACATTTGATTAATTTAATTAGGGAAAAATTGGATTTTTCCCTCTAACTTAAGAGTCATGTATACTTTACTCTTAAAACTTCAAAAACGTGTAATGCGACCCTTGAACTTTCTAATGTGCATATTTCTATCTTTTCATTTGATTATTCGTCAAACTCTAATAGAAACTGTCATACTACAACCACATTTTTAAAGTTTTAGAATCGAAATGTACATAATCTTAAATTGAATGAAATAAATTGAACTTTTCCCATCTAAAGACTTGATTAAAAAAAATAGTCATTTAATTTCAACGTGACAATTTCTATTCCAACGGAAAGATGAAGATGCCCGTGTTAGAAAGTTTAGGCGTTGCATGAGTTTAAAGTGCACATAACCTAAGTTGATAAGGTAAATTAGACTTCTCCCAATCAATTATAATCAGGTTTGAAAGATCAATACTCTGCTCACATGTGTTTCCCATAGTAAGCGTCTTTGAAGTCTGTGATCAAGAATCAGCTCAAGAAAAGTGATGTAAAATTGATTTTCAGGGAGCACAAATGTAATTCCAATTTTGTTTTACCTAATACATCTGCCACTTCCAATCCAGCACAAACAAAAGAAGATTGAATAATAGCCAAAAGGCAACAACTAGAATTTATTTTGCGTTCAAAAATTAAAATTTTCTGAAAGAAGCTCAATTCCATTGCAGCATCAGTTGGTGAAGTTTGGTATAGAGGCATGAGGCTCAGCAGCCTTAGCAGCTGGAGATGGCTCAACATCTGGTGATGGTTCAACAGGCTTCCCTAGAAGCTCAGCTGGCAAATCAGGAATACCCTTCAAGTAGAAGGTGTAGAACAACTTGAATGGGAACACAAGTTGCTGAAGTTTCACCTGTCCATACACACCTTCAAAGATGCCAGAGCCACCAGTTACAGCCAGATATGTGTCTTGGTATGTCAGATAAGCTCCTTGCACTGATATGTGGCCATAGTCTCCAAAGTAGAAGCTGTAAATGGCCTCATATCTGTCTCCCTTTTTCTCAGGTACATGCTGGATGAGAACACATAAGCCTGCAGTTATCCCTAACCTCTTTTCCAAGTTTCCAGAGTAGAGCTTGTTGCTGAATGGCACTAAATCTCCAAGAGAGTTGACAGACTTTTGACTTAGCCTCAGGTATGCAGGACTGCCTCGGTCACGTTCATTGATCTCATAGACAAAGAGTTCTTGAACTTTGGCTAGAAGAATGAACAAATAAATGAATGAGGAATGCTAGCTATACAAACTGTGGTTAAAAAAATTGCTACTCAAAGAGGTTACCATGAGGAAAATTGTAATTTTTGACATGAGGTAAGCCATTTAAAAATGGATTTCATGCAGGTTATCCGGAAAAGGGATCTAGCAAGCATTTACCTGGTTTTGAAGAATCTTGATGCTGCTTGCTGTTATTGAAGAAGAATGCTGTAGTTGTGGTGTTCTTGGAACTTCTTCTGGTTGTAGATACTTGATGGGTAATTGAGAATTTTAAACTTTTGGTTGGGAAGGATTGAAAGAGACTAGAACCTACTTGCTTTTGGGTGTGAGAAGGAGAGATAGAACTTGGGTGAGAGAGTCTGACGGAAGAGATCATTTTCAGAGAACATATGGAGGCCATAGATGGAGATAATGGAGGAATTGGTAAAAGTATGGTTTGTTAAGGGAGATTTATAAATGGAAAATTTGTAGAATACTTATGGTTTAACACGTGGGTATATTTTATAATTTTGGGGTGCGTGAAACGAAAGTGGACGGTACAAGGTTAGCACATGAGGACTGCTCCCCCACACGGAAACTTCATTTTTCCAGCTTTAATGAAATTTTTTCCCTGGTCCTTTTCCTCTCATGCATAAAAAGTTGGAAGATACCTATAAAAAAAATAAGAAAAATAAAAAGTTGGCATCTGCTGCGTTCTTTCCTCCAAGCTAACTAGTAAAGAGAAAGCTTTTCTCAAGATTCAAGTAGAAGATTATTTATGCTCAAGAGTTTTACTGGTCAACCTGAAATTAAATTATCAGGACTCACATGTTTGTCAAGAGTTTCATTGTTCTGAGGGGCTTCTATTCTGTATCAATAGTATATAATTTTATACATAAAACATCACACGGCACTTTACACTAAATATTGTTTATTCTTTAGAAAAGAAAAATTCTTTACTATGCCTATTATACTACTAAAGAGAAGGCTTTTCTCAAGATTCAAGTAGAAGGTTATTTATGTTCAAGAGTTTTACTGGTTAACCTGAAATTGAATTATCAGGACTCATGTTTGTCAAGAGTTTGCTTCTATTCTGTATCAATAGTATATAATTTTATACATAAAACATCACACGGCACTTTACATTAAATATTGTTTATTCTTTAGTAAAGAAAAATTCTTTACCATGCCTATTATCCCCTAATTACTGTTGAATTGATGTGTTAAATATTATAAAAGATTGGAATTAATTCTCAATAGCATTAAAAAAAAGAATTAAAACAAGAGATACTTCAAATAGAACTCAATTTAACTTATCCCCAATCCACCCCATGTGATAAGTAAATAAAGTAACAAAATACACTTTATGCAAGCATTTATATTTCTATTGAGGAAAAAGGTTCATCTAAAATGAACTTATATCTAAAATAAACAAGTAAATATATATTTATTTTGATTTAATCTAAAGTGTATCGTGATTTTAACTAACTAAAATTTAATAATAAATAAACTATTGCTTACTCACTTAAAAAAAACCTTATCCTTATTTTAACTTATCCCCGTGATTATTGCTGTATGGCAAGCCTGACTTCGAAATTTTATAACATGATTGAGCTTTGCTGATTCGAATACTCATTATGCCAACAACCTGAAACTTAAATTGAGAAAGCTCATCCAGTTCAGCTTTTATCAAGTATTCCCATGGCTTATCTCCACTTTATATGAAATTTCAGCTTAACTCTTTCCAATTACTTCCACTTATCAAATTAAACAATTCCAAAGAACAATAACCATAGTTACTGTCAAAATTAAACTACCAATTCCACTTTCAGCTACACAATTATGTGAGCAGGCTCTCTGAATGCATTGCTGTAGTAGTTTCCACAATGTGTAGCAGCAACTTTGTACTTGTGATAGGAACATGTACTGCTCAATCTCTGTATCATTATCTGGGGTGAGTTCCTTCATATATGAAAATTCTATGCCTAATGTGTAGCAGTAACTTTGTACTTGCTGATAGAAACACGTCTGCTCAATCTGTGTATCTTTATCTGGGGTGAGTTCCTTCATATATGAAAATTCTATGCACAAGAGAATATGGTATATAGTTCCTCAAGGCAATCTTTACCTGCCTGTGCATAATCCTCCAGAAGCAAATTGAAGAAGATATATTTACAACTTAGATACAAACAATATCAAGATTTCATAACAACATGAACATTGTGAATTAAAAAAAAAATTTACCACATCAACATGTAGTCAAAATTTCGGCTCCAGTCCTAGTTATCAAAATGGTATGCTCAAACTGTGCAGCCGGACTACCATCAGCTGTTACTGTTGTCCAGTTGTCTGGCCATGTAATGGAATCAATGCTTCCCGTTGTAAGAATGGGCTCTGCAGTTGAAGTAGAATTTGTAGGGTATCATTCAATTTCAAGATTAAATACCCAGCTTGACCAATACAGTGAGCAATCAACTTACATAACCTTACAATGTGTATGTAAATTGAAGATAAGCACAATGGTCATCACATCCACGTTGGCTTACTTTTATAATGGAATTTCAAAATCATGATATATATTAAAAGGGCGGGGGGGGGGGAGGGAGGGACAGATACAGAGACCACAAAATTATGGCAGAAGGACTATTTAGATTATGAATTATGATCTAGTGTTTGAAAATCAAGTAGAACTAATGATGAATCTCAGCAAAATGTTTGAGATCCTCCAGGTAGAAAGAATATTGAACAGGAATGGAAGTGGGAATTTTTGTTACTCTCATTCTAATACTAATTCCAGATTGCAAACTAAGCTTCAGTATTCTTGCATGGTCCTAGTAACAAACAAACTAAAGTACAATCTTACACATCCTTTAAACTTCATTTCATAACAGATTTTTTTTTAATAAAACAAAAAAACTAGCATAAGGAAGAACCAATGGAAAATTTACAAGCAGTGGCTACTACAGTGAATTAAAAACAATTTTGCTTACTTCAAGTAGAACCATGAGAAGAATCCTCTAACCCATGGAAATATAACGTTCATCACTTACATTCAAGACTATAAATCCACCTTAAGATGGAAATGCTCTGAAGCATGGGTACTCCTTCCTAGGGAGGAGTACCAGTACCGGGTACGTATCGAGTACGGGTATGTGCCGGGTACGCGGTACGTACCCAATTTTTTTTTTTTTTGAATTTAGAGTTTGGGTACACTCCGGTTCGGCTGGGTACGGCTCCGGTGCAGCTTGGGTACGGGCATCGCTTGCCGTTCTGTACGACATCTCCTGTTTTCCGGTCGTTTCCCTGAGTAGAGCCCTCCAACGAGGCTTTTTCGATGACACCCAGCTGTCACCACCTCCATTCATCTGCTCCTAGCCACTGTTTGGCTCTGTAGTCGCCACTGCCATGGCTGCCGTTTTCCGGTCATTCCTTGCGCAAAGCCCTCCGATGAAGCTTTTCCGATAACACTCAGCCGTCACCACCTCCATTCGTCTGCTCCTAGCCACTGTTTGGCTCTGTAGCCGTCCTACTACCAGTAGATGAAGTGTTGTATAGAAAGAAGAAGAAGTTGTAGGAAAACAAAAAGGGAGAGAAAGAGAGAGGAAAGGAAAAGGCAGAGGCCTGCCAAGAAAACGAAAATAGAGAGAAAGAGAGAAAAACAAAAAGTAGAGGCCTTCCAGGAAAACGAAATGGGAGAGAGAATAGGAAACGACATTTGGTTTAAAAGAAAATAAAGTACAAATTTAAGAGTTGTTTACGCTTTGTATTTTTTTTTATACCGAGGCACACACACATGTAACTTACTTAAGTATATGCAAAAATTTAATATCAGTCTTTTAAAATGAATTAATTTACTCATTTATTTAAATTTTACTAATAAATTACTTGACATTAATAAGATATTTGACTTTAAAATATTAATATTATAATGTTTATAATGTTTTATTATGTGAAAAATATATTTTATATTGTTATTAATAATTGATCATGGAGAAAATAATTGCAAATATGTAACTAAAATAGCTAAAAATAGTTGTATCCTAAGCTTATGTGATTATATTGCAAAGTAAATAAGCAGGAGAAGGGAATGCAAGTTCCTTTTTATGTTTTATATTAAAATTTGTGTTTTTAATTTTTATGTTATATAGTAATATTTTATTGTGTGAAATTTTAGTTATTATTATTATTATTATTATTATTTATTATTATATATATATATTATATTATTATTATTATTATTATTATATATATATGATGTATCCGTATCTTAATTTTTAAAAATTTTTGTATCCCATATCCATATCCGTACAGTGCAACGTAGTAGAAATGTAATATTCATCACATAAGTTACTTCTATTTACCTTGTATAAAAGAAAAAAGATGAGAAAAGGAAGACTACAGAATGCAGAATAAATCATAGTTTTTAAAACTGGACCAGACCAGTTTAACCGTGAACAGGACCATTAGCAAATCCAGTCAAGCCTCCAAAGCCGGCTTGCTGTAAACCGGTTTTTGAACTAGTGAACCAATCACGGATTGACCAAACCATGTGAACTGGTTCAAATTTAACTCATAAATTGCAACCAAAAAAAAAAAAACCTCAACCAGACTCGTACCTGGGTTTTCCATAATTGACAACAGCGCCAGCCACCAATTGGACACTGGTGCTTCTTGCTTAATATGGTCATATAAATAAATATATTGTACTGTCTATTGCAATGTGGAGTAAATATCGCAGTGCAAGAGCCAGGACCAGGATTCAAACCTGGTTCTTGTTGAATATGTTAAAGCGTTGGCAACTATGCCAACCGAGTTTATTGCTTTAAAACCTAATTAAACCTAATTTGATTTATTATGTTGTGTTTTATTTTTATATTCAGAGACATTTAAACATTTATTTATTTAATATGATGTACTTAGAGATATTTATATAGTGTAAGATATATTTATTTATTGCATTTCTATAATGTATTGACTTATTATGTGTCATGATGCAATTTGATCATATTAGAGATATTTTAATTTTTATATTATAATATAATTTTTCTTATATACTTAACATATTTATACTAGTTTTTTTTATATAGTTATAAATTTATAAATGAGAAAAGTTCATAGAAATCCCTTAAACTTTGACCTTTTTACAAATCACCACCACGAATTTTAAAATCTTACCAATTAGTCCTAGAACTTTAATTAATGTCCTATCATTTTGTTTAATTTGGATATGTTAATCCATTAACGATAATACTGCATGGTAAATTTTATCTGTATTGTTGAAAACTATGTAAATAATGTTTAGATTCATTGTATAGGTTAACCAAATCATACCAAATCATATAATTATAGTAATTAGGATTTGTAATCTTTGTATTTATTGTAATAGGTCTATATAATTCAGTCTCCGTTGTGTAATTCAAACACGTGATTTTCATCTTGTCTCTCTTTTCTCTCCATTCTCAATATGATATCTAGAGCCTAAAAAGAGGCAACTCTAGAACCGTGCACGCCTAGTAAGTCCAATGCTCTCAAGTGAATTTTATTTTTTTGCCAACTGTGCTTCTATTTCGGTTTGCCGAACTTTCTCCCTTGTCGTGACATCTTTTCAACACCTCTACTCAAATCTCAGCCGCTGCCACTGCCGTCCGCTGATGTCATCTCCGACCGACGACCGAGGACCTCCTTAGCCAAACCGTTGACCTCAGTTTGACTAAAGCCCGAAGTCGCTGCCTCAGCAACCCTTCGACACACCTTCACGCACGTTCTCCATAGTTGGCGCACAACTCCATGCGCCCACGTTCCTCCAACCGCCGTTTGTCCCTCCATGGTCATCGTCACGAGCCCATCCAAATCTAGGCCACTCTGGCCCCAATCACTCGCGACCTCTCTCACCTACCAGATCTAGTTACGTTCTCCTTGTGTTCTAGTTTTCTTGCTATTATGGCCTCAATTGCTGTCACAGATCCCGCTACGTCCATAGCCCAGTCAAGACCATCTCGAGCTGACTATGCAGATTTTTTACAGTGTTTTACACAACGTCACTCCTCTAGTTCCTCTGCTCCAACGGTTGCCTATGCCGACTTTTTGAAGTGGTTTGAGCAACGTCAATCCTCTGATTCCACTACCTTTGTTCCACTACCAAGACCATCTCGAGCTGACTATATAGATTTTTTACAATGTTTTGCACAACGTCACTCCTCTGTTTCCTTTGCTCCAACGGCTACCTATGCTAACCTTTTGAAATGGTTTGAGCAACGTCAGTCCTCCAGTTCCACTGCCTTTGTTGCACACATTGGTAGTTCATTTGCTTGTCTCTCTCATTCTCCATCCATTGGTACTTAGGTTTTTGATTCTGGTGCGACTAATCACGTTTCTGGTAATAAGACTTGTTGAAAACTATGTAAATAGTGTCTAGATTCATTGTATAGACTAATTAAATCATAACCAAATCATGTAATTACAGTAATTAAGTTTTTTTGTAATCTTTGTATTTATTACAATAACTCTATATAATTCAGTCTCCGTTGTGTAATTCAGACATAGTTTTCTTCATGTCTCTCTTTTCTCTCTTTCAACATGGTATCTAGAGCCTAAAGAGAGACAACGCTAGAACCATACACACCCGGTGAGCACACTGCTCTATGGTGAATCTTTTTTTCAAGTCAACCGTGTTTCAACTTCGGTTTTCCAGTAAACACCATCTCCTCTGGGCATACTCTTTCCTCTGGTTTCTTCCCATTGCTGCCACCATGGGCCGCCACCCTCCGCCGTCAGTTTTTTTGACCGGGGACCTCACCAATCGCACCACCGGCTTGAGTTCGACCAACCCTCGAAGACAGCTCCGGCAGCCGTCCGACTAGCTCCAGCGTGCGCCATCTTCTCTTTGTGCGCAGACCCACGCGCTACCCCTTCCTCCGATGCGAGATGGCACGTTCATCCCCCTTTTGGGCAGTCGTCGGTCTCATTCAACTCGCCCCGACATCCTCTACATAGATCTGAATTCTCCTCCATCAACCGACCTTCGTGTGGCCTTGTATACTTGTGCAGACCCATTCAGGTACTTGTGGTTTCAGTTTTTACTCTCTTATGTTCTAACCCATGACTAGTTCTACCTCCTCAGCTGGCTCTAAAGACTTCTCGAAGGCTGAGTCTCCTATTTTCACCAGTTACGTCAGTCCCCCTCTATTCGCTGACAAATTGGATGGTAGTAACTATGACACTTGGGCTTCAAACATCAAACTGTGGCCAAGGCACCATGAAACTTAAGTCTGTGCCCAAGACTGACAAATACAACAACAACAACAACAACCAAGTCTTTTCCCACTAGGTGGGGTCGGCTACATAGATCAAACGACGCCATTATGCCCTATCATAAACCAAGTCTTCAGAGATGCTATTCAAATCTAAATCTTTTTTAATCGTTTCACCTATAGTCTTTCTTGGTCTTCCTCTACTTCTAGCTATTGGACTATTATTTACCTGATCTACTCTTCTTACAGGGGCTTCTAAGGGTCTTCTCCTTACATGTCCAAACCACCTAAGGCGAGATTCTCCCATCTTTTCCACAATAAGTGCTACCCCTACTTTCTCTCTAATGCATTCATTCCTAATCATATCTTATATTGTATAGCCACACATCCAACGCAACATCCACATCTCCATGACACTAATCTTATGCTCTTGTTGGCTTTTTACCGCCCAACATTTAGTACCATATAACATTTAGTACCATAAAACCCTCGCGTTTATAGACACTTTTCTATAAAATTTACCTCTGAAGCACTCCTCCATTTCATTCATCCAGCTTGAATCCTATGGTTTACATCTCCCTCTATCTCTCTAACATTTTTTATGATAGATCCAAAGTACCTAAACTGTGTGACTTGTGGTATGGTATGCCCAAGACTGACAAATCTAGGTAGAAAAAGATTGATACCCAGTTATGCAATGTCATCAAATCTACTATTCATCCCTCCCTCAAGCAAATCTTTCGCGCTCATATTACCTGTGAATCTGTTTGGGAGCAGGCCAAGGTTCTTTACACTAATGACACTTAATGGCTATACGGGATGTGTCATAACCTCATGAGTGTTGTTGCTCCTCGGAAGTTTGATGGTCCTATGTCGGCTTATTTGGGGAAGGTCCATGGTGCTATCCATCATCCCTTCCTTGTCTGTTGATTCCGTGCTTTATGTTCCTAGGAGTCCTTTTAATTTACTATTCATTAGTTGTTTGACCCATTCTTCAGATTGTAAAATTACATTCACTAAAGACTATCATTTTGCAAGTCCAAAGTTTAGGACTGATGATTGGTGCCAAATGTGAGTCCAATGGCCTCTACCAGCTCTCTTCCACTTCTCGTGTTTGCTCTATCACGAATTTCTCTTTCACCATCCATGCTCAATTGGGTCATTTGAGCCTTGCCAAAGTACAGCAAATGGTGTTGAGCTTATATAAGTTATTTAGTTTACCTTGTGAGTTGTGTCAACTTAGGAAACACACTCTTAGTTCATTTCCTAATAGAGTTTGTCGTCAAGTTGTGTCTCCCTTTGCTTTAGTTCATTTTGATGTTTGGGATCCTAGTCATATTGAGTCTATTTTGGGTCCAAATATTATTATTTTTATTGATGACTATTCTCGGTGTACTTGGTTATTTTTAATAAAAAAAAAGATTTGAATTGTTTTCTATTTTTCAAAATTTTTATAATAAAATAAAAACTCAATTTGGTGTTCCAATTCGTACTTTGCGTAGTGACAATGCCCGTGAATTTTTATCTCAATCTTTTTAACATTTTATGGTATCTATTGACATTCTTCACCAAATACTTTATGCCTATACCCCTCAACAAAATAGGGTTACTGAGCGCAAAAATAAACACCTAATTGAAACAACTCGAATAATCTTGCTTCATAGTCGTGTCCCTTTCTGTTTTTGGGGCGATGCAGTTTTTACTGCCTACTACTTGATTAACCACATGCCTTCTTTTGTGCTTGATAACCACTATGTGTTGTTTCCTCATCAACCCCTCCATTATCTTCCACCTCGTGTCTTTGGGCCAACATGTTTTGTCCATAATCTCTCTCCCGGTCTTAACAAACTTTCTGCCTGCTCCATCAAATGTGTTTTTCTAGGTTACAATCAATCTCAAAAGGGTTATCATTGTTTTTCACCTACTTTCCATTGCTACCTGGTCTTTGTTGATGTAACATTCTTCGAGTCTGTTCCCTTCTTTGACGCTTCTAGTTTGACACCTGAACCCATTACTAAGGTCTTCCTTGTTCCTCCTTTTCTTGTCTCAGCTAAACCAGATACCCCTTAGCCACTTCCTGTTGGTGGACCGCCACCTACCATACGCCTCTTTCAATACTATCATCGTCGACCCTAGCCACCTCCACCAGAAGTTGCAGAGGTCACTGCAGACTCTCCTCTGAAACCAACTCCTTTACCAACTCCAACACTACCTCCTGAGCCTGACCTTTCCCATTGCTTTGCGAAAAGGTATATTGTCTACTCGTAACCCTTCTCCTCACTATGTTACATTGAGTTATCATCGCCTATCTTCGCATTATGCATGTCTTTCTTCCTTGTCTTTTGTGTCTATTCCTAAATCTCTAGGTGATGCCTTATCCCATCCAAGGTGGAGACAAGTAATGATTGATGAAATGCACGCCCTTTAGAATAGTGGTACTTGGTAACTTGTTTCTCCTCCAAGGAAGTCTGTTGTAGGCTGTCAGTGGATCTATATAGTCAAGGTTGGCCCAGATGGCAAGCTTGATTGCTTCAAGGCGCGTTTGGTGGCAAAAAGGTATACCCAGATTTTTGGCTTGGATTATGGGGACACTTTCTCGCCGATGGCGAAGATGGCTTCTATTCGACTTTCTTTGTCTATGGCCGCTATTCGCCACTAGCCCCTTCATCAGCTGGACATCAAGAATGTTTTTCTCCATGGTGATCTAGAAGAAGAAGTTTACATAGAGCAACCACCAGGGTTTGTTGCTCTGGGGAAGTCTTCTGACCTCATTTGTCGTCTTCACAAGTTCGTGTATGGTCTCAAACAATCTCCTCAGGCTTGGTTTGGTCAGTTCACTACTGTAGTTTAGCAATTTGGTATGATTTGAAATGAGGCTGACCACTCTGTCTTCTATCGCCATACAGCTCGAGGTTGCATCTATTTGATTGTGTATGTGGACAACATTGTTTTCACTGGCAGCGATCACTAGGGCATAACTCAGATAAAACAATACCTCTATCATCACTTTCAGACCAAAGGTCTTGGCAAACTTTGTTATTTCTTGGGAATCGAAGTAGCACAATCTAAGTATGGTATAGTTATCTCACAAAGGAAGTATGCTATGGACATCCTTGAGGAAACAGGTCTGTTTAATGCGAAACCTATTGACACTCCTATGGATCCTAATGTCAGGCTTCTAACGGATCATGGGAAGCTACTTTCAGACCCAGGATGATATAGAATATTGGTTGGAAAATTAAACTACATCACTGTTACCCATCCAGATATCTCTTTTGCAGTAAATGTGGTAAGTCAATTTCTAAACTCACCTTGTGAAGGACATTAGGATGCAGTCATTCGTATCCTGAAGTATATTAAAGAAGCTCCAAAAAAAAGCCTCGTCTATGAGGATAAAGGTCATACTCAGATTTTTGGATATTTAGATGCTGACTAGGCAGGCTCTCCTACTGATAGAAGATCCACTTCTGGGTATTGTATATTCATCGGGGGTAATCTGATATCCTGAAAGAGTAAGAGACAAAATGTGGTCACAAGATCGAGTGCCGATGCAAAATATCGAGCAATGGCTTTAGCCACTTGTAAACTCATTTGGTTAAAACAACTGCTTAAGGAGCTTCGATTTGGAGATATTATGCAAATGACGCTCATTTGTGCTAACCAAGCTGCATTACATGTCTCCTCCAATCTAGTGTTTCATGAGAGGACCAAACACATAGAGATGGATTGCAATTTTATTAGAGAAGATCCTATCTAAAGACATTACCACTAGCTTCGTCAATTCAAATGATCAACTAGCGGATGTTTTCACCAAGCCTTTGAGAGTTCCTCGGATAAGCTATATTTGTAACAAGCTTAGTGTATATAACCTATATGCTCTAGCTTGAGGGGTGTTAAGAGTAGATATTGTGAACTTAGAGGAAAGAGAAAGGAGAGAATAGAGAAAACCATTGAGAGGAAAGTTGTAACCTTTTGGTCATCTTGCTGATTCTATTGTGTGTAAAAGAATAGCTAGTAGAAAGAAATAATAAAGTAAAAAGACCAAAGGTAAAAACTTATTTATCTAACACTCCCCCTCAAGCTGGAGCACATATATCATATGATCCAAGCTTGTTGCATATATAATTAATTCGGGGTCCTCTAAGAGATTTTGTGAGAAAGTCTGCAAGCTGATCGTTTGAGTTGACAAAGGTTGTGACAATATCACCCGAAAGAACCTTCTCTCTTATAAAATGACAATCAATCTCAATATGTTTAGTTCTTTCATGAAAGACTGGGTTAGAGGCAATATGTAAAGCGGCCTGGTTATCACAGACAAGAGTCATCTGTCCAACATCTCCAAATTGAAGTTCTTTGAGTAACTATTTTAACCAGACAAGCTCACATGTTACCGCAGCCATAGCTCTATACTCGACTTCAGCACTAGATCTAGCAACCACACTTTGCTTCTTACTTTTCCAAGAAATCAGATTACCTCCAATAAGTACACAGTAGCCTGAAGTGGAACGTCTATCAGAAGGTGAACTTGCCCAGTCAACATTAAAATAACCAACCACTTAAGTGTGTCCCTTATCCTCATAGAGGAGTCCTCTTCCTGGTGCTCCTTTAATATATCTTAAAATCCAAACCACAGCATCCCAATGGCTGTCACATGAAGAGTTCAAAAACTGACTAACAACACTCACAGGAAAAGAGATATCAGGTCGAGTCACTATGAGATAATTCAGTTTCCCAACAAGTTTCCGATATCTGCCTGGATCAGCTAAGGGCTCCCCCTGATTTGGTAGAAGTTTGACATTAGGATCCATCGAGGTATCAATAGGCTTAGCATTTAGCATGCCAGTTTCCTCAAGTATGTCCAAAGTATACTTTCGCTGTGAGATAGAAATACCATCCTTAGCCTGAGCAACTTCAATTCCCAGGAAATACCGAAGTTTGCCCAAGTCTTTTGTTTGAAAATGATTGAAGAGGAATTGTTTAAGCCGTAGAATGCCATGATGATCAGTGCCTGTGATAACGATGTCATCAATATATACAACTAGATAAATACATCCTTGAGAAGAATGGTGGTAGAACACTGAATGATCTGCTTCACTGCGAGTCATACCAAATCGTTGCACCACAGTACTGAAGCGACCAAACCAGGCTCGGGGAGATTGTTTGAGGCGATAGAGAGATCTTCGTAAATGACACACAAGTCCAGAGCACTCCCCCTGAGCAACAAAGCCTGGCGGTTGCTCCATATAGACTTCTTCCTATAGCTCACCATGAAGAAAGGCATTTTTAATATCTAGTTGGTGAAGGGGCCAATGAATGCTGGTAGCCATGGGTAAACAAAAGACGAATAGATGCTACTTTGGCAACAGGAGAGAATGTATCACTATAGTCAGGACCAAAAATCTGGGTATAGCTTTTAGCAACCAATCGTGCTTTAAGGCGATCAATGTGACCATTTGGACCTACTTTAATAGTGTAAATCCACCTACATCCAACAACAGATTTGCCTTCTGGAAGGGGGACCAAATCCCAAGTTCCACTTGTATGAAGGGCTGACATCTCAATCATAGCTTGTCTCCAGCTTGGATGAGAAAAAGCTTCACTTGTCTTCTTAGAGAAAGGCATAGAATCCAAGGGGGATACAAAAGCATAATGGGGTGAAGATAAACGATGGTAGCTCAAGCCAGCATAAATAAGAAAAGGGTTACGGGAAGAACGAATACCTTTACGCATAGCAATAGGAAGATCAGACTCACTTGGAAAATCCAGAGCAGTGGGAGATAACGTTGGAGTAGGATGTGAGTCATTAGTTGTGGCTTCAACCGTCTCAGGAGCATCAATAGTGGTTTGTCCAGAAGGTTGGACCTGCCGTGCACGACGATGGTAAGTCAATAATGGTGGTGGTGAAGGGGGTGTTGGGTCTATATGGTAATTTGGATCAACTTCAAACTCGAGGGGTAATGAGAGTAGGAATAAGGAGTACCTCAAAAATAGGTGGTTCTTCGGAGGAGATTGAGTGGAAAAAGAGGTCAGGAGAAAAGCATCTATACCCTTTTTGTGATCGAGGATATCCAAGGAAGACACACTTGAGTGATCGAGGAGAGAATTTATCTTTACCTAGTGTGAAGTCATGAACAAAACATGTAGACCCAAACACTCGAAGAGGTAATGATAAAGAGGTTGTCTAGGAAAAACAATGGAGTGAGGAATTTTGTTTTGGAGAACCGATGATGGCATCCGGTTGATGAGGTAGCATGCAGTGAGAACTGAATCACCCCAAAAACGAGATGGTGTTTTACCATGAATAAGGAGTGTACGGGCTATCTCAATTAGGTGTCCATTTTTCCTTTCAGCAATCCCATTTTGTTGAGGGGTGTGTGCACAAGAGGATTGGTGTACAATTCCCAGAGAAACCATAAAAGATTGGAACTGTGTAGAAAAATACTCACGGGCATTGTCACTTCTTAAGGTGCGAATGGTAACTCCAAATTGAGTTTGGATTTCATAACAAAAACTCTGGAAAATGGAGAATAATTTTGATATATTTTTCATTAAGTATAACCAAGTACACCTTGAATAGTTATCCACAAAAGTTACAAAGTATTGATATCCTAATATTGAGTTAACACGACAAGATCCCCATACATCAGTGTGAATTTTTCATCGGCTAGGAAAGGAACTACGAGTATGTTTGCCCAATTGACAAGATTCACACTGCAAAAAAGACAACTTTGACAAATTAGGAGCCATTATATGAAGTTTTGAGATACAAGGGTGTCCAAGACGAGCATGAATAACATTGGGCGACTCTGTGGCTGCAAAAACATTGGAGGTTGTCGAGAGACGGTAGAGGCCCTGTGACTCACACCCTGCGCCAATCATCTTCCTTGAGCTCTGGTCCTGCACAAGAACAGTCTTGAGTGAAGGTGATTAAGCAATCAAGGGTGGGAGTTAGACGACTAATTGAGATCAAATTATAAGGACAATCAGGTACATAAAGAACATTGTCAATAGATAATGAAGGTAAAAGATTAGCCTTTCCCAATTGCTTTAGCTCGAGTTTGAGAGCCATCGGCTAAGGTAACAGTGGGAGGGTGTGTTGGATAAGAAATGACAGAAAGCAAATGTTTGTTACTAGAGATATGATCCGAGGCACCAGAATCTAGTACCCAAGGTCCAAGGGATTGTGATTGGGAGATGCAAGCAATGGAGTTACCAATGTGTGCAATCGAGGTCACAGATGTAGAGGGCTATCTGACTTCAAACCACTTCAGAAAATCTTCATAATCAGGTTGGGATGGTCGAGTTGTTGACCGGTGACTTGAACCTTTTGAAATATCAAGAGTGACGGTCTGAGCAGCATTAGCAATTAGAGGTGGTCTCCCATGCAAGATCCAACAACGGTCTATAGTGTGACCAATCCGCTTGAAATTATCACACTTTGGACAAGTGTGATTGCCTATACGTCCTCCTCCTCGATTTCTACCACCGCGTCCCCGATTATCCACTTGGGAGACAAGAGCTGAAGTTTCAGAAATTGGAGGAATTGAAACTTCAGTGGAAGGCTGTGATGTGGAGGGTCCCACAACCCTGAGAAGGCTAGAAAAAACATGTGAGTAGGAACAGCAGTGCTTCCTAAAATCTGATCCCGGGTTGAAGAGTATTCTAATGGCAAACCATAAAGTGCTAGGACCATGAAGAAGGTACTTCTTTGTTCATACTCTTTCTCTCGAGAATTTGTTGGAGGTAACAACTCGTTGAAGTCTGAAAGAGCAGCTTGAATTCTTCCCAGATAGGTTGACATACGTCCTTCAAGTTTGCGGGGAGCTATAAGAGACATAAGATCAGAACAAACAGCATACATACGATGTATGTCATTGGTGTAAAGTTCTTTTGCTTGCCTCCATACTGTATAGCATGAGATGTAAGGGCGGAAGATTTGTTTCAATGACGAGTGAATGGTTTGCTTCATCAAGCTACATAATTGAGCATCAATCTTCTCCCATTTAGCCTTTTCAATTGCTAGGATATCCTCAGCTTTCTTTGTCAAATGGTCAGTATATCCCTGACCTAAGAGCCATAGCATAATGTCTGCAACCCACGTATCATAGTTGGTTCCATCTAGTTTGTCAACGGTGATTCCAAAAGAGACATAGCTAGTGAAAATAGGAGTCTCACTCTTAGAAGTGTCATTTTTGGCATCCAACTCATATTGAGGTTCAGCCATGATTGTGAGAGAGAGACAAACAAGAGAGTAATTTAGGGAGAAATGAAGGTGCGCTTCGATCTGGCCAGAAGTGGCTGGAATAGGCCGAAAAACCACTGAGAAGAGCTTCGGAGAAGGCCAGAACACGAACAGAGCGGCGCGTTGTGCTCACGCGCTCAAGCTAGGGCGGCGTGTGACGACCACGCGCAGGGAAGGAGGCAGCACGTGGGGGTGCGTTCGGCGGCGAATGGCGATGGGCTCTTGGGTTCTGGCCGATTCAGAGCCTTCTGAGTCTCCCTAAGGTTAAATCCACTCGAAACGATGAAGAAATAGGGTGGTTGGAGAAGTCATAGCTGTGGAAGTCACACGAGAAGTCAAAAAACGTACCCAAGCAAGGATGTTGGATCACGACAGTCACCACCACTTCGTGAGAATGGTGGGTATGGGTTTAATGTTCACCACTTGTAGTGGGCAAGTGGGTAAAGGCAATGACTTTCTCCTCCCTAGCTCTAGATACCATGTGAACTTAGAGGAAAGAGAAAGGAGAGAATAGAGAAAACCATTGAGAGGAAAGTTGTAACCTTTTGGTCATCTTGTTGATTCTATTATGTGTAAAAGAATAGCTAGTACAAAGGAATAATAAAGTAAAAAGACCAAAGGTAAAAACCTATTTATCTAACAAATATTATGCACATGTTTTAATTTGTATTGTTGTTTACTATTCGTATTAGGTTTTACTGCTAGCCATTTACTGTTAGCCCATCTAACATATATAAATACATAACCTACACCCATATTGGGTACGATTTTCCATTCTTCTTTTCTCATTACATGGTATCAGGAGCTAGGCTCTAAATATTTTTTTCCCTATCTCTCAGCTTTTCACACAAAAAAGGAAAAAAAAAAAACAAAATAGAGCGTTGTGTTTTCAGATCTAGGGCAACCACCAGTGTGTCGAGTTCTAGCCGGCAGGGAGTGCTAGTGTGAGGCCGTCTGGGGGGTGGCGGCGAGGCGGTGGGTGGCATCGACGACGCAAGAGGAGCGTCGTTTGGGTGCTCTGCTTATGCGAAACTTGCGGGTCTGGAGCTTAGGGAACACCCAGACCTCGTGGGTGGTTGGCGTGGAGTTCGTCCGCCATAGAGAGGTGCGACTGGTGGTTGGGGGTGGTTTGCCGGCGTGCGAAGATCCGGTGATGTCTCTGGCGAGGTGATTTCGACATTTTTGTGCTAGTTTTTTAGTCGTTTTTGGGCTATTCTGTTCCAGGTTGGCGCAGTATGTGTCGTTTGTGGTATTCCAGGCCCATTTGGCGTGTTGTTGGTGATCTTTTCCCTCCTTCTTGGTTGATTTGTTGTGTTTGTGGCTATGGGTGATGAAAACTCTGAGATTGTGAGTACTGGCAGCAAGAGTGGAGCTTCCGATACCACCTCCGCTAATGTTCTAGCTGAGGTGATTCCCTCCAACGCCAAAATTACTGACCGAAAGCTTGATGGTAATGGTGCCAACTATCCTCATTGGAAGAAGGCAATTCTGACGTACTTGAAAGGTCACAGGAAGGAAGACCATCTCACCCAAGACAGTCCGCAGGATGAAACAACTAAAGATATGTGGATTCGGGAAGATATGCGATTATATTCACTAATTCAGAGGACCCTAGATCCTCAGGTTAATGATATTACCACCCATTGCACCACTGTCAAGGAATTATGGTAGTACCTTCACTCTTTGTTCTCTAGTGCCGATGATTTATCCCTTCTATATATGAAGACACAGGATCTATATTGTGCCAATCAAAAGGATGAATCTCTTAAGTGACTACTATATAGGCTTCAAACGCCTATTTGAAGAATTGAACACATTGTTACCTATTACTTCGGATATGCAGGAGATGCAGGCTCAGTGGGAGTAGTTGGTAGTGGTGTGTTTTTTGTCAGGGTTGCGTGGTGAATTTGGTGCAGCCCGATCTCAAATTTTGATCGGTTCTGGTAGTCTAACCCTGAAAGAGGCATACTCTCGCCTCTTCCGGGTTGCTCGTGAGCTTTCTAAGTCCCATCCCTTAGCCTTGAGCGAGGCCTCTGCTTTGGTGAGTTCTAGTTCTCAATGGGACAGTTCCTGTGGTGGTCGTGGTGGATGAGGTGGTGGCCGTAATACTAGAGATCCACGGGGTAGTGGAGGTGGAGGACGGGATTCTAGAAAATCACTTATTTGTCGCTATTGTAAGGAACCTGATCACATTAAGTAGAACTGTTGAAAACTTCAACAGAAGAATCAGTCCAATCAACCACGTTTTGCTCATATTGTTACTGATGAAGGCATTCCTCCTAGCAAACCATCAGTCAGGCCTGTTATGACGACAGCAGACGAGTTTGCTCAGTATATACTCAATTTCAAGCCTCTCCGTCCATTCCACCATCTCCTTCTGTTGCCTCTGTTGCTCATATAGGTAATCCTACTGCTTGTTTATCATCACTTTCCCATAACTGGGTCATTAATTAAGGGGCTTCCGACCACATGACTGGACAGACAGGTACTCTTACATCCTTTACCCCATCCCCTCATCTTCCTAGTGTTACTTTAGCTGACGGTTCCGCTGCACTTGTCATTGGGAATGGTACTGCGTCTTCCACCTTTGCCCTCCCTCTTTCTCGAGTCTTATGTTTGAATCAATTCCCATTTAATTTACTTTCTATTAGTCAGATTACTCGGTCACTTAGTTGTAGTGTTCACTTCTTCCCTGATTATTGTGTCTTTTAGGAACTTGGGACAAAGAGGGTGATTGGTAGGGGTCGTGAGCAAAACGACCTGTACATCCTTGAGTGCTGTCCAGATCAAGAATCGATGCCCGTTGCTTGTTCGGGTGTGGCTGATCCTCTCCAACTTCATTATCGTTTGGGTCATCCTTCTCTACAGTCTTTAAAAGGTTGTGTCCTAGTTTGAGTCGTTTATTTACTTTAGAATGTCAGTCGTGTCAGTTGGCTAAACACCATAGGGGTCCTTACCCCTCACGAGTCAATAAGTGGGTTGCATCCCCATTTGAGCTAGTTCATTCTGATGTCTGGGGTCTGTGTCCTATTACTTCAAAGTCTGGTTTTCGATATTGTGACTTTTGTGGATGATTATTCAAGAATGACTTAGTTATATTTTATGAATTCTCATTCTGAATTATTCTCTATATTTACAGCTTTTTGCTATGAAATTAAAACTCAATTTAGCACCTCAGTGCGTGTTTTCAGAAGTGATAATGCAAAAGAATATTCCTCTCATGAGTTCACTTTCTATATGATTCAACATGGAATGATCCACCAATCTTCCTATGCTGTTACTGCTCAGCAGAATAGGGTTGCTGAACAAAAAAATAGGCATCTTTTGGAAGTTGCTCGATGCTTGTTGCTTCATATGTCTGTTCTAAAATTTGTTGGGCTGACGCTGTTTCTATTGCTTGTTTTCTAATTAATCGGATGTCATCTTCTATCTTACAAGGCTAAGTTCCTTATTCTATCCTTTGTCCTTCCCAATCCCTATTTCCCCTACCTCCTTGTATTTTTGGTTGCCAATGTTTTGTGCAGGATGTTCAACCTCAACTTTCGAAGCTACATCCTCACTCACTTAAGTGTGTCTTTTTGGGTTATCCTCTCCATTAGAAAGGGTACAGATGCTTCTCTCCTGACTTGGGCTGGTATCTTGTGTTCGTTGTTGTAACCTTCTTTGAGTCTGCTCCGTTCTTTGTTCAGTCTCCTCCTCCGGTTATTGAGGAAGATGAAGAACTTCTCGTTTATAAAGAACTTCGGTCTCATGATTCTACGTTGACTCCTTCCTTTGATGTTCTCGTTCCATCTTGTCCTCCTCCCCTTCGGCCGCCCATTCGACAAGTGTACGTTCGCCAAACTTGTACTCCCTTCGCCGGTACTGCACCCATGGATGTACATTGCTCTTTAGCCGACACACCACCTCTATCCACCTCTTCGTCACAGGATCCGACTCTAGATCTTCCTATTGCCCTTCATAAAGGTAAACGTTCTTGTGTCACTAAACATCCTATTGCATCGTTTATTCATTATGAGCATCTTTCCCCTTCCTCCCTATGCTTTATTGCCTCTCTTGATGTTGTCACAGTTCCCAAAACTATTGTTGAGGCTCTATCTCATGATGAGTGGCGCAATGCCATGGAGGAGGAAATGCTCGCTTTAGAACATAACCAGACGTGGAATCTCGTTTCCCTTCCCTCTGGTAAGCATGCCATTGGGTGCAAGTGGGTGTTCACTGTTAAAGTCAATCTGGATGGGACTGTTGCTCGTTTAAAGGCTCGGCCAGTAGCCAAGGGTTATGCTTAGACTTATGGTAATGATTACTCAGAGACCTCTCCTATGGCCAAATTGGACTTTGTTCGCATATTCATCTTGTTGGCTACCTCTCATCACTGGTCCCTGCACCATCTTGATGTTAAGAACGCCTTTCTTCATGGTGATTTACAAGAGGAAGTCTATATGGAGCAACCGCCTGGCTTTGTTGCTCAGGGGGAGTCTGGGCGAGTTTGTTGACTGAGACGCTCTTTGTATGGGTTGAAACAATCCCCCAAGGCTTGGTTTGGGAGATTGAGTGAAGTTGTTATGAATTTCGGCCTAAAAAGGAGTAGCTATGATCACTCATACTTCTACAAAACGTCCAAGGGAGGATGCATCCCCATGGTTGTGCATGTTGACGATAATAGTGATAACAGGCAGTGACTTCTCTTGCATCTCAGAACTCAAGAGCTTCCTTCAAACTAAATTTCAAACAAAGGATCTTGGTCCTCTAAAATATTTCCTAGGAATTGAGGCAAGCAAAAGCAGAAAAGGGCATTTTCCTCTCACAACGAAAATATGTCCTTGACTTACTATATGATGTTGGCATGTTGGGAACCAAGCGTTGTGATACTCCGAGTGTTCCAAATGTGAAACTCAATGCTAGTGATGGAGAACTACTATCAAATCCCGACGTATGGGAAATTGGTGGGCAAACTTAACTACCTTACGGTGACATGTCCAAATATCTCTTTCCCAGTAAGTGTAGTCAGTCAATTTATGTCATCTCCACAATCTCATTGGGATGCGGTATTACATATCTTGAGATATTTGAAAGGAGCCCCAGGTCATGGGATTCTTTATAAAGATAATGGATATTGCAGGTTAGAAGGCTATTCCGATGCAGGCTGGGTTGGGTGTCTTATAGATTGGAGATCAACTTCTGGGTATTGTGTGTTCCTTGGAGGAGTAAGAAACAAAATGTAGTAGCAAGGTCAAGTGCTGAGTCCGAATATCGAGCAATGACTCAAACCTCTTGTGAATTACTATGGGTCTATCATTTACTTGATGAGATTGGGTTCAAGGTTTCTCTACCTATAAGACTATGGTGTGACAACCAGACTACCCTTCACATTGCCTTGAACCCAGTCTTTCATGAACAAACAAAGCATATAGAAGCTGATTGCCATTTCATTCGAGAGAAGATCCAGTAGGGACTCATATCTACAAGGCATGTCAGGACTGGTGAACAGATAACAGACATCGTCACAAAGGCTCTTAACGGGAATCGGGTCAATTATCTTTGAAACAAGTTGAGCATAATTAACATCTATGATCCAACTTGAGAGGGAGTGTTAAGAGTAGATATTATGCACATGTTTTAATTTGTACTGCTGTTTACTATTCATACTAAGTTTTAGTGCTATCCCATTTACTGCTAGCCCATCTTACACTTGGATATCAAAGAAACTTAAAAAGGATTTCTGAATTGCTTGAGTGACACACCCACTCAGCAGATGATCTATTTATATACATAATCAATACAATTTACAAGAAGGGGAATTAACTCTCGCTTTAATTCCCAAGACACAATGAATCCTAAGGTTACAATGAATTCTAAGATACAATGAACTCTAATTAGTGGGATAATAATTATATCCTACTTCCAACATAATTATCTATTTCCAACACTCCCCCTCAAGCTGGAACGTAGATATCAAAAGCATCCAGCTTGTTGCAGATATAAGCGATCCTGGGTCCCCGAAGAGCTTTGGTAAGCAAATCAGCCAATTGATCATTTGAGTTGACAAAGGATGTGGTAATCTCTCCAGAAACAATCTTCTCATGAATAAAATGGCAATCAATCTCTATATGCTTGGTTCGTTCGTGGAAGACTGGGTTAGAAGCAATATGGAGAGCTGCCTGATTATCACAAATTAATCTCATAGTTCCAACCTCACAAAACTTTAACTCTTTAATGAGCTGTTTTAACCATATTAGTTCACATGTAGTGAGAGCCATAACTCGATATTCTGCTTCAGCTCTTGATCTTGTGACGACATTTTGTTTCTTACTTTTCCATGAAATGAGATTTCCTCCAAAGAGAACACAATATCCTGAAGTGGATCTCCTATCACATGGAGATCCAGCCCAATCTGCATCAGTGTAGGCAATAATTTTCTTATGCCCTCTATTTTCATATACTATCTCTTTTCCTGGTGATCCTTTAATGAACTGCAAAATTCTGATGACTGCATTCCAATGATCAATACGGGGAGAATTTAGGAATTGACTCACCACACTAACAAAGAAAAGAGATGTCCGGTGCAGTAACAAAGAAGATAATTAAGCTTTCCTACTAATCTTCGATATCTGCTTGGATCTGAAAATAATTCACCTTTAACAGGAAGGAGCTTAATATTCTGATCCATGGGAGTTTCAACTGGTTTACAATTCAGCATTCCAGTTTCTTCAAGAATATCAAGAGCATACTTTCTTTGGGAGATGGCAATTCCCGATTTTGACTGAGCAACTTCAATCCCCAGAAAGTATCTCAATTTGCCCAAGTCCTTTGTTTCAAAATGACGAAATAGATGCTCTTTCAATTGCTGAATTCCAGCATGATCATTGCTTGTTATGACAATATCATCCACATAAACCATAAGATAGATACACAGATTAGATGAATACTTATAAAATACAGAGTGATCCACTTCACTTCTGATAATTCCATAGTCTTGTAAAACCAAGTTGAATCGTCCAAACCAACATTGGGGAGATTGTTTAAGACCATATAGTGATTTGTGAAGTTTACAAATCAAACCGGACTCCCCCTGAGCAACAAACCCAAGAAGTTGTTCCATATAAATCTCCTCAATCAAGTCGCCATACAAGAAGGCATTTTTGACATCTAGTTGGTGTAGAGGCCATTGATTCATGACTGCCATGGATAGAAACACCCTGACCGAAGCCATTTTCGCAACAGGAGAAAAAGTATCACCATAATCTTGCTCAAAAATTTGAGTAAAACCTTTGGCTACAAGACGAGCCTTAAGACGATCCACAGTACCATTAGGGCCAACTTTTACAATGAAGACCCAGCGACATCCCACAGGATTTTTACCTGAAGGTAAAAGAACCAAAGACCAAGTACGGTTGGATTCCAAAGCTTTCATTTCCTCAATCATTGTCTGCCGCCATCCTGGATGGGAAAGAGTTTCCTGAACAGTTTTAGGAATAGAGACAGAAGACAAGGAAGAGGTGAAAGCATATTGAACAGGAGAAAGACAATGATAACTAACAAAATTATAAATAGGGTGAGGATTACGAGTGGAACGAATACCTTTGCGAATAGCAATTGGGAAGTCAAAAATGGGTGAAGGCAGATCTGGCGACGATTGAGAAGCTGGTTCAGGCACTAAAACACCGGGCTCGGGATCTGGTGGTAATGTGGAAGGTTCATGATGACGACGATGATAAGTGATCAATGGACAAGAATTATCTTCTTGAGTGGTGGTTGATGGGCTGAGAAAAGGAACAGGTAAAGAAGGAGGGACTGTTTCTTCCTTTGAAGTAAAGAATGGAGAATCTTCAAAGAAAGTCACATCTGCAGAAACAAAGAAACGATGTAATGAAGGGGAGTAACACCTGTAACCTTTTTGTACTCTGGAATATCCAAGGAAAATACACTTGATTGCACGAGCAGTGCGTTTATCTTTTCCTTGAGACAAATCATGAACAAAACAAGTATAACCAAAAATGCGCAGAGGAAGTTTATATGTAGATTCATCAGGAAATAAAAAGGAATGAGGAATCTGGTTATCCAACACAGAAGATGGCATCCTATTGACCAAGTAACCTGCAATAAGAACCGCATCTGCCCAAAATTTTAAAGGAACATTTGCTAGAAGTAACAAGGTACAGGCAGTATCAAGCAGATGTCAATGTTTTCTTTCTGCAACGCCATTCTGTTGTGGTGTGTGTGGACAACTAGATTGATGAAGCATATCTTTCGAGGACATAAAAGACTTGAATGAGGCAGAAAAATACTCTTTAGCATTATCACTTCTTAAAATGTGAATTGTACGACCAAATTGAGTAGAAATCTGGGAACAAAATTTCTGAAAGTTTTCTAACAATTCAGACCGATCTTTCATTAAGTAGATCCAAGTACATCTTGAGTAGTCATCAATGAAAGTTACAAAATAACGAAAGCCTAGAATTGAACTAGTGGGACTAGGCCCCCAGATATCTGAGTGAACTAACTCAAAAGGAGACTTGGACCGACTTGTTTCTTTATTGTGAAAGGAAGAACGGGCATGTTTGCCAAGTTGACAAGATTCACATTGAAGAGACTGTAAATGAGAAAGACTAGGAACCATTTTCTTCAATTTATTTAAATATGGATGACCCAAACGATTATGAAGGATACTTGGAGAATCAACCACAGCACAGATGGTTGAGGAAGAAGGTTGAAGGTAATAGAGCCCACGTGATTCAGAGCCTTTGTCAATCATCTGCCCCGTGCTCCGGTCCTAAATATAGAAAGAATCAGAAAGAAAAGTTACTGAGCAATTAAGAGTGAGTCAATTTACTAACTGAGAGTAGATTAAAAGGAATGCCAGGAATGAGAAGAACAGAATCTAAATTTACAAAGGGAAGAAGAGAAATCTTCCCAATGCTAATGGCCAGAACTTTCAAACCATCTGCAAGGGTTATTGAATAAGGAATTTTTGTAGGAGATAAATTCGAAAATAATGAAGGATTACCAGCAATATGAACTGATGCACTAGATTACAAAATCCAGGATCCAGAAGGCACAGATTGAGAAAAACAAACTGAGGAATTACCAGATTGAGGTCCTGAGGATAAGATATTGTTAGAAGTTGCCTTTAACTTAAGGTACTCCTTATATTCACTATCAGATAAGAGAATCTTATTTTCTTGTGGAGGATCATCTGTTTTTGCGGTATCCGGTGCCTGCATTTGTGACATATTGACAGTTTTTCCCGGAAAGCCATTCAGAGAGTAGCATCGATCTTGAGTATGCCCCATTCGCTTACAATATGAGCATTGTGGTCGATTACCACGACCACCTCTTCCACGGCCACGACCACGTCCACCACAACCAGAATTTGTCAAGAAGGCTGCATAGTCTTCTTGAGGATCAGGTTTGAGAGATTCATCAGACAACGGAACACGGAATAATCGATCAATCAGTTCATCAACAGTAGGAATGTTTGGATTTGTCAGGACTTGATTTCTAACATTTTCAAAATCCTTGTGCAAGCCATGAAGAACAAAGACCATGTACATCTGATCTAACTTGTCCACCACCTTTTTAGGATCACTATCAGTTAGATGCATCATGACTTGCTGAATTGTGGACTGAGCTTTGTTCAAATAGGAAATTAAGTCATGATTTTGCATTTGAAGAGTTGCCAAATTGTGGACAGAGTCATAGAGTTGCTGAATGTCATTAGCATAAACACTTTTAGCCTTCTTCCAAATATCATAACAAGACTTATACGAACGATAGTGAACCAACAGTGATGGATCAATGGACTGCCAAAGAAGAGACACTAACTGATAGTCAACCTTTTGTCATTCATCCTTAATGCAGCATCAATTTTCTCTACCTGAGTTGTCAGATCATCAAAAAGTCCCTGACCGAGGAACCAAATTTCGACGGCTGAACACCAATCCATATAGTTTTTGCCATTAAGTTTCACAAAAGTAATTGAAGGAGTTCCTGAAAAGGCAAATGAGATGGGACTTTTCTGGCCCTTGTCAGAATTTGTTGCTGATGCCATTTGGTAAAAAAGAAATCAGAAACAGAATTATTTTAAAGAACCGAATGATAGAGGCTCCAAGAACAATTTGACCTAGTAATCAAACAGCTCGCAAACACAAAAAGGGAAAGTGAAGGAACAAGATTTGAACAATAACGCAAGACGATGCAAGGTAGGAGTATGAACAATGACATGAACAAGTCGAACAAGACATAAACAAAGTGAACGGGAACAGCACCATGAACAGTGACAAATAGTACCATGAACAGTGGCAAACAATCCCATAAACAGTGACGAAGAGTACCATGAACAGTGACAAATAGTACCGTAAACAGTGATAGAAACAATACCGTGAACAGTGCGGGTTGAGAGACCAAAAGCGGGATCAACCCGCTCTGATACCAACTTGAATATCAAGGAAACTTAAAAAAGATTTCTGAATTGCTTAAGTGACACCCACTCAGCAGATGATCTATTTATATACATAATCAATACAATTTACAAGAAGGGGAATTAACTCTAGCTTTAATTCCCAAGATACAATGAATCCTAAGGTTGTAATGAATTCTAAGATACAATGAACTCTAATTAGTGGGAAAATAATTATATCCTACTTCCAACATACTTATATATTTCCAACACTTACATAAATAAATACATAACCTACACTCATATTGGGTACGGTTTTCCATTCTTTTTTCTTGTTACAAGGGGTAGTGTTGAAAACTGCGTAAATAGTGTATAGATTCATTGAATAGGCTAACTAAATTATAACCAAATCATGTAATTATGGTAATTAGGTTTTTTTGTAATCTTTGTATTTATTACAATAACTCCATATAATTTAGCCTCCGTTGTGTAATTCAAATACACAATTTTCTTCATATGCCTTTCTTTTCTCTCTTTCAACAAGACTCTTTCCTTCAAACTTTCTCACAATGATTATTTGCTTACTATCACGTTAGCTAATGGTTCCAAGGCACAATCCCAAGGGATTGGCACTACCCATCCCCTCCCTTCCCTTTCAGTAGACTCCGTACTTTATGTTCCTGGACTCCTTTTAATTTGCTTTCCATTAGTCGTTTGACTTAGTCTCTTGATTGCATAATTACCTTTACTAAAGACTCTGTCATTCTGTAAGACCAAAGTTCGGGATGGATACTTGGCACTGGATGTGAGTACCATGGCCTCTACCAACTCTCCAACCCTTCTCATGTTTGCGCGGTCAAGGATTCCCTTATCACCATCCATGCACAGTTAGGTCATCTTAGCCTTACCAAACTACAAAAATTGGTGCTTAGCCTTTCTAAGTTGTCGAGTCTCCCTTATGAATCATGTCAACTAGGAAAACACACCCATAGTTTGTTTCCCGATAAATTCAGCAGTCGAGCATCATCTCCTTTTTGCTTCAATACATTCTGATATTTGGGGTCCTAGTCATACTGTTTCTACTTTAGGGTCTAGATATTTTGGTACTTTCATTGATGATTACTATCGCTGCACTTGGTTATTTTTTATGCAAAACCAATCTAAGTTGTTTTCAATCTTTCAAAACTTTTATCATGAAATCAAAACTCAATTTGGTGGTCCTATTTGTAGTTTGCATCATGATAATTCCTGTTAGTATTTGTCTCAGTCATTTCAATCCTTTATGGCTTCTCGTGGCATTCTTCACAAAACCTCTTGTGCCTATACCCCTCACAAAATGGGATTGTTGAACACAAAAACAGACATCTTGTAAAAACAACTTGAACCCTTTTACTTTATGGTAATGTTCCTTTCTGCTTTTGGGGCGATGCAGTTCTTACAGCCTGTTATCTGATTAACTGCATGCCCTCCTATGTGCTTAATCACCAAGTCACTCACTCTCTTTTATTTCCCGATCAACCTCTGCATTCCCTGTCACCTCATATAGTCAGGTCTACCTTTTTTGTCCACAATCTCACACCTGGTCTTGATAAACTTTCTGCTCGAACCATTAAGTGTGTTTTTCATGGTTACACTCCATCCCAAAAGGGTTCTCGTTGTTTTTCTCCTAATCTCCAGCATTACCTTATATTGGCTGATGTTACCTTTTTTGAGATTGTTCCCTTCTTCCAATCTCCTTGGCTCTTGAGCCTATCTCTGAAGTCTTACCTATTCCTATTCCTCTTATCTCTATTGAGTCAAATACACCTCAGATTCCCCATGTCGAGGAACCCACCACTACTATTCGCCCCATCCAAGTCTATCATCGTCAGCCACCGTCACCACCCTTACCTCCACCAAAGGTTGTAGAGGTCATTGTGAACTCTCCTCTGGCACAAATTCCTTTACCAACTCTGGCACTGCCTCCTGAGCTTGACCTTCCCATTGCTCTCCGAAAAAGTATACGGACTACTCATTACCCCTCTCCTCACTATGTTACTTTGAGTTATCATCGCCTATCTTCTTCGCATTATACTTGTTTTTCTTCCTTGTCTTCTATATCTATTCCTAAATCTCTAGGTGACGCTTTATCCCATCTTGGGTGAATACAAGCTATGATCGATGAGATGTGTGCCCTTCAGAGCAATGGTACTTGGGAACTTGTTCCTCTTCTTCCCAGGAAGTCTGTTGTAGGTTGTTAGTGGATTTATACGGTCAAGGTTGGCTCTAACAGCAAGATTGATCGCCTCAAGGCTCGTCTCGTGGCAAAAGGGTATACCCAGATTTTTGGCTTGGATTATGGGGACATTTTCTCGCCAGTGACGAAGATGGCTTCAATTTGACTTTTTCTGTCTATGGCCGCTATTCACCACTGGCCCCTTCATCAACTGGACATCAAGAATGCTTTTCTCCATGGTGATCTCGCAGAAGAGGTTTACATGGAGCAACCCCCAGGGTTTGTTGCTCAGGGGGAGTCTTCTGGACTAGTTTGTTGTCTTCACAAATCTCTATATGGCCTTAAACAATCTCATAGGACTTGGTTTGGCGGATTTAGCACTATAGTTTAGCAGCTCAGTATGACATGGTGAGGCTAACCACTATCACAATTAGTCATATATAGCCATTCGTGAGCTTAACCTTTCTACAAAGTACTAAAGGCTACCAGTTAGCATCTATATTACAGAAAAAAGGTGATGCTTTAGTTAGCCTATGTACATATATATGCATCAATAAAAGTCAGCACCTAATCCCAAAAAAATATACTAAGGTGCTACAACAGTACTACATAGTTCTAAGCTATGGTCGAACTATAGGAACCTCCTCAATCCTGAAATTAGCGTGGGTGAACCTTCACCAATGCACCTAACTCACGAGCATAAGCCATGATGTAGTGCACCTCGAAGACCACACGGATGAGGGGAACTCCATTCGCACCAAGAACATCACCAACAATCCTATATACCGCCATCTTTTATGATAGAAATAACACGCAAACAACAGTAAGATAAAAATCTTAGTAAAAGCTAAAAAACTTTGATTTGAACTAATGGTATTTCAGCTGTCACGTGTATGGAAAACATTTTCTTTTTATTTACCATCTCTTTTACTTCAAATTCTGCTCAATCCTAGAGCCATGGGGTTACATGTCAAACCCAAGGATTCCAACTCGCCAGAAAACACAAAACAAAGAAAGAAAAGAAGGAAACTTGATTAGAGTCAAAACAAGGAAGAACAGTGTATTAGGGCAAGGGAGAAGAGGAAGAAAAAAGGATATGTTTTCAGGTTCCTACCTTCTTTGTAGGTGACAACCCATAGCTATGGAGGGATAGGGAAAACCCTGATGGTTATAGCTCTTCAGGAAAGTGACTTTTCACCTGGAGAATTTCCTTTCTCTCTCTCTGTATGTTGGTGTACATTGGGTGTTTCTGATGGGTAAGAGATGAGTTGAAACCTTTTGTATGTAGTTGAAGAGTTAGGAGAAAGGTTAACAGGGTAAATGGGTTACTCCCTTCATTTCTACACACAGGGACACTTGCGTTTCCAAGTGTCACAAGGCACATCAACGTGGCATTAGAAAAGAAAGGCCCGAAAAATAAATTTATAAAAAATACTTTCCGTGCAATGATTTTTTTTACAAAAAAAAAAAAAGTTTAAAACTATGGCTTAGGACTTGGATAGAATTTGAAGAAAAAAGGATGGCAAAAAGATAAAAACAAGGTTTTTCATATACATGACAACTGGAATACCATTAGTTCAATTTATGTTTTCTAGTTCCTATTAAGATTTTATCTTACTGTGATTTGCATGGTATTTCAGTCCCAAAAGATGTTGGTGTATAGGATTGTTGTCGATGTTCCTAGTGCGGATGGGATCCCCCTCATTTGTGTGGTCTTTGGGGTACACTACGTCATGGCTTACGCCCCAGAGCTGGCTGCTGTGGTGAAGGTGTTCACCCATGCTGAGTTTCGTATAAAAGAGGTTTCGCAATCAGCACTGTCGGCATGTGTAAGCAACACACCACCTTCCTGGGGTCAGATCGTCATGTTGCCACCGTCGTCCTACTTACAGGCATCCTCTGGTACTATTTTAGGGGTCAAAAAATCATTTTGAGCACTATTCAAGTAGTGGGTACTTGTCACCCACTGTCTTTGTCATCTCAAATCTGGTTTCTTCAAGCTTTTGTTCAAATCTCACGTCCTCTCTAGTCTGAATCATCTCTTCAGGCATATATTCTTCCTCTACCAACACAGGTTCCCACAATGAAACTTCTAAACCCATGAAGAAGAGTCTTATCTCCTTTGCTTTCTCGGGCACTCCCACAATAACGTCTGAGAAACTAAATGGTAACAATTATTTGGATTGGTATGTTGTTGTTGATATGTGGTTTTTAGGTCAAGGACTCTCAAAGAATTTAACCAAGAAAGCTAAAGAAGTTGATGCCAGTATAAGGGAGGAACGGCAGAAAGTCGATTATCAATTGGTGTCCTTATTGTGGCAGTCCATTGACCTTGTTGAATTGGAGGGTTTTAGGTAGGAAAAGAGAAAAAAAGAGAAAAGGAATACTCAAAATAATAAGACTATATTGATATTGGTGTGATGATGATATGATATAAAAGACAAACTCAATAGTCATATTTATACTAATACTAGACTCTTAATCCTAACTAAACAAGGAAACAAATCAAGAAATATAAAGAATAGGAAATAACTCCTAAGAGATTATTTAAGATGCTCTAAAATATTCTAAGATACAATAAAGATATTATGAGATATTTTTCAGATATTCTAACAGACCCCAAGTTGTTGGTGCACTATCGCTCCTATAAATCATGCTATGATGTATGGAAGAAAGCTCAATGTGTCTATGCTAATGATATACAACTTTTGTCTTTAATACAGTTGACCGTGAAGGCCAAGGCCGTGGTTGTGGTTGTGGTAAAAGAGGTCGTGGTTTTGGTAATTGCCCTTAATGTTCTCATTACAAACGCTTGGGACATACCCAAGATCAGTGCTATTCTCTGCATGGTTTTTCAGAGAAGTCTACAAATGTAAGACAGTCTCAAGGGCCAAATATTGAGAAAATGAATGAATCTAGAGGTGACAATCAGAATATTTTGTCAGATAATGAATATAAGGAGTATCTTCAACTCAAGTCAACCCAACAAGCCTTCAGCTACTGTAGCCCATACTGGTAATTATATGGTTTGTCTCTCTCATTCTTCGTTTGTTGGATCCTAAATTTTGGATTCTAGTGCTTCTGATCACATAGCCGGTAGTCCTTACCTTTTCTCAAAATTATCCTCTCCAAATACACCACATCACATTACCCTTGCCTATGGCACTCAAGCCACATCTCTCCCATCTTTATCCTTAAATTATCTTCTTTTTATACCTTATTGTCCTTTTAATTTAATTTCTATTAATCAATTTACTCGCACTCTTAATTGCTCCATAACATTTACTGTTGAATCCTTTCTTATACAAGACTAGAGTATTGGGCAGACGATTGGAACAGGATCTATATCACGTGGGCACTATTATCTCCAGCCTTCTTCCCCTACCATATGTACTGTCACAAAATCTCCTAGTCTCCTTCACTGTCGTCTTGGTCGTCCGAGTCTCAATAAGTTGAAGAAGATGGTCCCTCATCTCTCTCATCTGCAATCTTTAGAGTGAGTCATGTCAGCTTAGAAAACATGTTCGGGCATCCTTTCCAAGCAAGGTCAATAGTCATGCAAAGTCTCCTTTTGATATTGTCCATTTTGATGTTTGGGGTCCTAATTGTGTTGGTACTGTCCTAGGATATAAGTAGTTTGTTACTTTCATTGACGATTTTTCAAGATGTACATGGATATTTATAATGAAAGATAGTTCAAAGTTGTTTACTGTTTTTCAAAACTTTTGCAAAGAAATTCAAACTCAGTTTGGGCACCCTATTCGCACTTTACGTAGTGATAATGCAAAAGTACTTTTCTCAACATTTTAATTCCTTTATGGCATCACATGGCATGATTCATCAATCAACTTGTCTACACACTCCACAACAAAATGAAATAGCAGAAAGAAAACATTGTCATATTATTAAGACAGCTCGTACTCTTTTATTACATGCTAAAGCACCCTTAAAGTTTTGGGATGATGTTGTTCTCACTGTAGGTTATTTTATAAATCGAATGCCATTCTCTGTTCTACATAACCAAGTGCCTCATTCTCTTTTGTTCCCTAACGACTCTCTTTATAATGTTCCCCCTCAAGTTTTTGGTTCTACTCAAGCTATTAAGTGCATTTTCCTTGACTACTCTCGGTTTTAGAAAAGGTATCGATGTTATTTTCCTTCCACACATCACATTTACATCTCTGTCGATGTCACCTTTGAGGAAACTCCTTACTTCACCTCACCAACTAAACCACCCTCCATCTCTCAAGTTTTACCAAGTCCTCACCTTAATCCACCTGCCTCTGTTCTTCCTATCCCACAAGTGACAGAACCTTCCTCCCAACCAGTACGTTCCTCTCCATGCCCGCTAGTCACTTTTCAGCGTCAACCACGAGTTGCAATTCCACAAGTTGTTGTTCCTACAGATTCCAGTGATTCGTCTCTTGCTCCATCATCTCCACCTGCTCCGAGCTTACCTAAACCTTCTGTTGACCTACCCATTGCTCTTCATAAAAGTACACGTTCTACTCATAATCCTTATCCTATTTACAATTTCCTGAGTTATCATCGTTTGTATTCATCCCATTATGCTGCTTTGTCGTCCATTTCTATTTCTAAAACTGTCCAGGAAGCACTTTCCCATCCAAGATGGAGACAGGCTATGATTGATGAGATGGCAGCCTTGGATTCTAATCACACATGGACTCTTGTTTCATCCTCTCTTGGGAAATCTATAGTTGGTTGTCGATGGGTCATTAGTGTCGAGGTTGGCATTGATGGACAAGTGCACCGATTGAAAGCCCGTCTTGTGGCCAAAGGCTATACCCAGATTTTTGGGCTTGATTATGGTGACACCTTCTCTCCTGTCGTTAAAATAGTGTCTGTTCACCTTTTCTTATCCATGGCAGCCATGAACTGCTACCATTGTATCAATTGGACATTAAAAATGCCTTTTTAGATGGTGACTTAGAGGAGGAGGTTTATATGGAGCAACCACCTGAATTTGTTGCTCGTGGGGAGTTAGGTATAGTTTCCAGGTTGCACAAGTCTTTATATGGTCTTAAATAATCTCCTCGAGCATGATTTGGAAGATTTAACAAGGTCATATAGTAATTTGATATGATCCACAGTGAGGCAGATCATTTGGTGTTCTTTAAACATTCTTCCTCTAATTAATGCATCTATCTCGTTGTTTATGTAGATGATTTTGTTATTAAAGGTGATGACCATGAAGGAATCAAAGGCCTAAAATTGCACCTGTTTCTACACTTTAAACTAAGGCCTTGGGTCGGTTGCAATATTTCCTTGGGATTGAAGTTGCTCAATCAAAAATAGGCATTGCCATCTCCCAAAGAAAGTATGCCCTTGACATTTTGGAAGAGACTAGGATGTTAGATTGTAAACCAATTGATACTCCTATGGACCCGAATGTTAAACTTCTACCAAATCAGGGGGAGTCCTATTCAAACCCAAGCAGATATCAGAGATCAGTTGGAAAATTAAATTATCTCACTATGACTAGACCGGATATATCCTTTGTTGTGAGTGTTGTGATTCAATTTCTTAATTCACCTTGTGATAGTCATTGGGATGCTGTGATTCAAATCATGAGATATGTTAAGGATTCTCCCGAAAAGGGGTTGGTATATGAAAATAAGGGTCATACAGACATTGTTACTGATACAGATGCTAATTGGGCAAGATCTCCCAATGATAGGAGATCGACTTTAGGTTATTGTGTTCTCGGTGGTAATCTTATCTCATGGAAGAGTAAAAAGTAAAATGTAGTAGTAAGATCAAGTGCAGAAGCAAAATATCGATTTATGGCTCTTATTGTGTGTGAACTTATATGGTTGAAACAACTACTTCAAGAGTTGAAATTTTGCAAAATACGGTCCATGGAGCTCATTTGTGATAATCAAGCGGCCTTGCATATCGCCTCCAATCCGGTCTTTCATGAGTGAATCAAACATATAGAGATCAATTACCATTTCATTCGAGAAAAGATCCTCCCCGAAGAAGTCACCACCTCATTTGTGAACTCTAATGATCAACTAACAAATATCTTTACTAAGTCTCTTCGGGGTCCAAGGGTAACATACATATGTAACAAGCTTGATGTATATGACATATGCACCGGCTTTACTAAGCTTGAGGGGCAGTGCTAACATCTTTTAATATTATTTTTTCTGATATCTTTTAATATTGTATCATATCATATCTGTTGTAATTAGAATAGGAAGTAGATGTTAATTAGAATAGTTACATCATGAAAATTGCCATATTGACACCCCAATCTGGAAGTAAATGTAGTGGAAAGAACAAATTCTTCAATAATAGCATTTCTTTCTAGCCAAAGGCACCATGACACTGAAAACTTAGTGCAATGAGCAATACCAAGGGAAAGTTCCCTCCTATATCTTTTCCAAAACAAGGAGTCAATTTAAATTACTACATAGATTGACTAGACACAGCGCAAAGTAACATGTGAAGCAGTATAGCATAAAAAAGGTAGCAATGATCACCTCAGATTCTAGGTACAATTTAACAATGCACTTACCAATTGTAAATGTTTGACCTTCAACCATGCGACCTGTCTTGTCATTGCCTGTCAAACAAAGATATAAAATTAGAAGTCTGTTAGGAAAAAGAATACTATAAGACAATTCCTCCTACCACCAGAACCCTCTCCACATAACAAGAAGGAAAACAAGAGAGAGTGAGGGAGGGCAGGTAAGCCACACAGAAGTTTTTTTGGGCCCTTGTGTAGATTATAGCAGTTACTTGAACCAAAAAAAAAAAAAAAATACAAGTTAATTACTAAACACAACCTCTGCTATTTTACCAGCCTTTCAGCTTTATCAAATAATAGAAAAGTTTCAAATGAATGATCTGGTACTGTCAATATAAAAGATGAAAAGGTTTTCCAATTTTAAGGTTAAAATTTAGCACTCCTGAGCAACTAAGTTACCAAGCATTACACACTAATAGTGTGACACTATTACGAATAATCTAGCTAAGCAGTCATTATTAGCATCTAATCATAGGCGAACCAAGCTATAAATGTGCAGTTTAATAGGTTCTGTTTGTCATGACAATCATCTTAAGTCAGAAAAAGCAATATGATGAAATTATACCAATTGATAGGTCACTTACGGTGATGCAAAATAATCGGCTCAGAATGAAACACTTTTCCCACACCATGCCCAACAAAACGCTCCACTACACCATAGCCATACTTTTCAGCATGCTCGCTGAGATTATGTTTCAAAAGAAAAGAAAAGGCTTCAAAATCTATAGAAGAAGCCATCAATTTCAGATCACATCATCAATTAACACAAATGATGATTGTTACAAGAACATAGAAATAGACAGATGCACAATTAATCACTATAACTCAAAATAAATGTAGAAACTTCAAAATCATATATAGGAGACAAATCATGCCAATAGTACACAATCGGAAAAAAAATGGCTAGATCGAGTACTAACTGCTCAAGACAGGTACAATTGGCTCACTGGATATCATCTACCTCTTATGCAGATCATTGTGTGTCATTATGCATAGATTAACAGTATCTCATGTTTTTGTTTCCTTGATAAAAGGAACAGTCTCCATTGACAGACATGGATATCGAGCAAATTATCAAATACATTATGCTTGTTCCATCCTGTGCATTAAGATTGTAGAGGGATGCTAAATAGGAGAAAGGATTGAGCAACTGAGTATTGCAAGGTTCATCCAATATATGTGCAGCTCATGATGCAAATTCCAGCATGCCACTTCCCAACATAAAGTTCACTTTGCATACTATTTAAGCACCCACAATTCAGTGGAGCCTTGTTTTTCCTACTGAAACAAATAGAAATGCACTCAAACAAATTTGTTGGGAAGTAATTGTAAAATTTATAGATTTTTCCAGAAGGTATTTAAAAGAAAACAGAAAATAATCAATTGTTTGTAACTGTGATGACATATTTATATTCACAGAGAAAAGTAGGTTAACTAAAATTTAAATAATTGCAAAAAGTGAAAAGTGTACTACTAATATGAAAATTATTTTCAAAGAGAATAAAATTCATAAAATAATTTTATCAAACATCCAAAATCTATTATATTTTACTAATTGGACTACCTCTATTGTCGTATGTCATTTTGTAGTTGCAATTAAACTAAAATTCTCCCTATTTAAAAAATTTTGCCTAATGCCATCATCTAATTTAAATTTTTTCTGCTCAAAAAATTGTGTCTAGCGCCTTATTAATTGGACTACCTCTAATGCCACATGTCATTTTGTGGTTGCAATTAAACTATAATTTTTCCCGCTCAAAAATTGTCTCATGCCTTCATCTGATTTCTCCTGTGCGGTTTCCTATTTTTCGTTCTCTATGACTGTTTTCTAACTTTTTTTTTTGGTATCAACTGTTTTCTAACTTTTACATCTTTTAGCTTTTTGTTTCGGTGGCTTAGAAAACTCCCATACCGTTAAGTGTTTGTGAATCAGTCTAGACATGCTCCTTTTAACTTTCAAAATTTCATGCCTGGCCACCCACCATGACTTTCTTTTAATCTTTTTAAGCTGTTTTTATTTTTTTTTTATTCTCTCTTTATTTTGTTGTTTTCGCTATTTGTTTTTTTCTTACATTAACTATTCTATATTTTCTTAAACTCATTTTAATTAGTTGAGAAAAAATAGAAATTGCATAAAAAAGAATACCTTTTAATTTAAGTGGACACAAAATTAAAGCCAAATGGAATTTATAACTTGAATTAGTTTGATAATTCAGAACATATTTAAATGTTTCGATGTTATAAATTTATTTAATGAATATTTAAAATTTTTATATATAGTTCTGAATAATTTAGCTTTGTTCCTTTTATTGTTACTTCAAAAGATTATTGTATTCTAAAAATGAAATACTATAATATTTAAAAATATCGCTTCTAATGCCATATTGAAAATACTCACTTATAATTTTTATTAGTTTGATAACTAAAGGAGCGATTTCTGATAATATTTATAATCAGTTAATATTTTATGATTAGGCATTTTTACATTGTATGTTTAATGAATATTAAAAAAATTAGTTATTGTTCAAAGTAGTTTTTGTTGGAAATATATGTAATTAGGTGTAAATTGTTAGTACAGTTGTTAGTCTCACATCATGTATATTGTGTAATTATTTATTACTTATTGAATATATATTCATCATGTTGTGTAGAATTGAAACACACTGGTTCAAGATATATGTCTTTCTTTTTCTTTCTCTCTCTCAACATGGTATCTAGAGCCTAGAGAAACGCAAATCCTAGAACTGCGTGCCTACCCAGAGAGGACCCACTGTCCCCTCGGTGCCAAAATTTTTCCTAAGAACCCGTGTCATCACTCCGGTGCGGATCTCCTATGCCGTGCTCCTTTCCTGCCGGTCTCGGCCCACTGTCGCCGCCTCGACGTCCCTCTCTCGGCCACCACCGCCGACGTCCTTTCCGGCCACCGCCACCACCGCTCGGAGCGCCTCCCTCTGCTTCGGCCGATCCCCGAAGTACATGTGCCCGGCCGCCCCCATCCACGCGCCCACACGCGTGAGTACAAGTGGGCTGCGTTTCGCACCCACGCGCATCACTCCGGCCGCGCGTGACGGCGCGTCGTCAGCCTTCTTTCCGGCCGCCGTTCGTCCCATTGGGTCGCCGCCTCTCCTCTGTTGAGCCCGTCCTCCACTTCCCCAACCGCACCCATAAGACGTGTCGTACACCTTCCGTATACGTTTCAGGTACTGATTCATTGCGTTTTTTGGGTTATTTGTCATCTGATCCATGGCTTCCTTGAGTCCTACAGATGCTCCGAAGGTAGAACCTAGTGTTTTCGCAATTATATCAGTGCCTCTCTTTCCACGACAAATTAGATGGCACTAATTATGATTCTTGGGCCTCCGACGTCAAACTTTGGCTTACTTTCAAGGGTACGAGAATCATCTCACTACCACGGTTGATTCTCTGCTTGAAGCCGACCGTCCCGTGGAAAAAGATTGATGCTCAGTTGTGCAGTGTGCTTAAGTCCACCATCCACTCCTCTTTGAAGCAGATTTTTCGGGCTCATTTGACCTGTGAATCCGTGTGGGCGCAGGCCAAGGTCCTCTACACCAATGATACTCAGCGATTGTATGGGGTTTGTCATGATCTTATGAATCTTATTGCCCCAAGGAGGTTTGATGGCTCTATGTCTACCTACTTGGGCAAACTTCATGGTGCTCTCCACGATTTCAATGAACTGTTGCCTCCAAGCAGATACCCCTAAGAAAGGAACTTGAACAACTGAACACCTTCTTCATGCTTTTGGGCCTTTATGGTTTACTCATGGATTACTCCACCATCTCGTGATCGATTTTTGGGATCTCCTACTATTCCCACTCTTTCGCAACGTGTTCTACCTTGCTTCGGGTTCCACTAAGCACGATCGATTTTCTTGTTGCTCCCATCACCGGTGACACATCTCGCCTTGCCTCTCGACCAACATATCATGGCCGTTCTCGTGGGGTCACTCAGGTTCCAAACCTCATCCGAAATGTGATCATTGTCATCGTTTGGGTCACACCATTGATAAATGTTGGACTTTACATGGCCGTTCTCCCCGTACTGCTAATGTTGCACAGTTTACTCCACCATACACTCTTGAGCCTTCGAACCACCTAGAGCCTCTCCTACCGATTATGCACTTTCGAAGTGGTTTGAGCGTGTCGCCCTTCGGGTTCCACTTTTTTACATTGCGCACACCAAGATTTCCTATGCTTGTCTCTCTCAGGTCACCTTCCCTTGGCCCTTGGGTTCTTGATTCTGTGCATCCGACCATATTTCGGTAATAAGGCTTTGTTTTCTCAACTCTCTACTTACGGTTATTTGCCTATGGTTACTTGACTAATGGTTCTCGAGACACAATCTCAAGGGATTGGTACTTGCTAATCCCCTACCTTCCTCACCGTTGTTGATTCGATTCTCTATATTCCCGGGTGTCCTTTTAATTTACTTTCTATTAGTCGTTTAACCCGTTCTCTTGATTGTTCCATTACTTTCACTAAAAATTCTGTTTCTCTCTGACCTGGGAGGAGTTCGGGACGGATGATTGGCACCTGGATATGAGTCCCATGGCCTCTACCACTCTCTCCAACCCTTCTCATGTTTGCTCTGCCACAGATTCCCCTCTTACCATTCATGCTCAGGTTGGGTCATCCTAACCTTGCCAAACTACAGAGAATGGTGCCGAGCCTCTCCAAGTTATCGAGTCTTCCTTGTGAGTCATGTCGCTTAGGAAACACACCCGTAGTCTGTTTCTCCGATCGTTTTGGTACTGAAAGCAAGCCGCGTCTCCTTTTACCTTAGTTCATTCGATGTATGGGGTCCTAGTCGTATATTTCTACTTTAGGGTTCAAGTATTTTGTTACCTTTATTGATTATTACTCTCGATGTACTTGGTTATTTTTAATGCAAAACAGTCTCGAGTTATTCTCCATATTTCAAAAGTTTTACCAAGAAATTAAAACTCAATTTGGTGTTCCTATTCGTACTCTGCGTAGTGATAATGCTAGTGAATACTTATCTAATCAATTTCAGACTTTTATGGCTTCTCATAGCATTCTTCACCAAACATCTTGTGCCCATACAACTCAACAAAATGGGGTAGCTGAACGTAAAAATAGACACCTTATTGAAACAACTCGGACCTTCTTACTCCATAGTCAGGTTCCTTTTCGTTTTTGGGGTGATGCTGTCCTTACTGCATGCTACTTTATTAATCGCATGCCATCCTCTGTGCTTGATAACCAGGTCCCTCATTCTGTCTTGTTTCCACATCAGCCTCTTCATTCTCTTCCGCCTCATGTCTTCGGGTCCACTTGTTTTGTCCATAATCTCTCTCCTGGTCTAGACAAACTTACATGTACCGATCCCTCAAATGTGTCTTCCTTGGTTACACTCGGTCCCAAAAAGGTTATCGTTGTTATTCTCCTACTCTACGATGTTACCTTATCTCGGCTGATGTTACTTTCTTCGAGTCTATACCCTTTTTTGAGTCGTCTCCTTCGCCTCCCGAGCCAATCTCTACGTTCCTTCCGGTTCCTCTTGTCCCTGTCACTGTCGAGTCTGAGCCGCCCCACCCTCTACCCATACAGGTCCCCAGCACCACTGACCGTTTCTTCCACACTTATCACCGCCGACCACAACCTCCTGTACCCCGTGTCCCTCCTCTGGATACTGCTACTGAGGTCATTGCAGACTCTTCTCCGGAACCAACTCATTTACCAGCTCCGGCACTGTCAGACGACTCTGATCTCCCCATTGCCATGCGAAAAGGTATCCGGTCTACTCGTAATCCTTCTCCTCATTATATTGCTTTTAGTTATCACCGCCTCTCTTCTTTGCACTTTACTTGTCTTTCTTCCTTGTCTTCTCTCGTTTCCATCCCTAAATCTCCAGGTGACGCCTTGTCCCATCCCGTCCGGGATGGAGACAAGCAATGATTGATGAAATGAGTGCGCTTCACAACAATGGTACTTGGGAACTGGTTGCTCTTCCTCTGGGAAATCTGTTGTTGGTTGTCGGTGGCTTTATACAGTCAAGATGGGTCCTGATGGTAAAATTGATCGTCTCAAAGCCCGTCTTGTGGCGAAAGGGTATACACAGATTTTTGGCTTAGATTATGGGGATACCTTCTCTCCTATGACTAAAATGGCTTCTGTCCGGTTGTTTTTGTCCATTGCTGCCATTCGACACTGGCCTCTTCATCAACTTGATATTAAAAATGCATTCCTGCATGGTGATCTAGAAGAAGAGGTATATATGGAGCAACCTCCTGGATTTGTTGCTTAGGGGGAGCCTTCTAGACTGGTATGTCGTCTCCACAGGTCTCTTTATGGTCTCAAACAGTCTCCTAGAGCCTGGTTCGGACGATTCAGCACTGTGTATCAGCAATTTGGTATGATTCGAAGTGAAGCAGATCACTCTGTGTTTTATTGCCACACAGCCCAAGGCTGTATTTATCTAGTTGTGTATGTTGACGACATTGTTATCACTTGGAAGTGACCACCATGGCATATGTAAGTTAAAACAACATCTCTCTTCACTTTCAGACCAAAGACTTGGGTAAACTTCGATATTTCTTGGGGGTTGAGGTAGCTCAATCTAAGGATGGTATAGTGGTGTCTCAAAGAAAGTATGCTATGGATATCCTTGAAGAAACAGATTGTTGAATGCCAAGCCGATTGATACTCCCATGGATCCAAATGTAAAACTCCTACCAAATCGGGGGGAGCCTCTATCGGATCCGGAAAGTATAGGAGATTAGTTGGGAAGTTAAACTACCTCATCACATTCTACTCGGCGACATTTCTTTTGCAGTCAGTGTGGTTAGCCAATTCCTAAACTCTCCTTGTGAGGACCACTGGGATGCGGTGATACTGATTCTCAAATACATTAAGGGAGCTCCTAAGAGGTCTCATCTATGAAGATAAGGGACATACTCGTGTCATTGGATACTCGAGATGTCGACTGGCCGGTTCTCCTATGACAGACGATCCACTTCGGGTATTGTGTACTCATTGGGAGACAACTTAGTTTCCTGGAAAAGCAAGAAACAAAATGTTGTTGCAAGATCTAGTCTTAAAGCGAAATATCGAGCTATGGCCTCGACACTTGTGAACTCACTTGGTTGAAACAACTCCTCAAAGAACTTCAATTTGGTGAGGTTATGAAAATGACACTCATATGTGACAATCAAGTCAACTTTGCATATAGCTTCCAATCCAGTGTTCCATGAAAGGACCAAACATATCGAGGTCGATTTGTAATTTCATCGGGAAAAAGATTCTATCGGAGACATCATCACAAACTTTGTCAACTCAAATGATCACTAGCGATGTCTTCACCAAGTCCCCGAGAGGTCCACGAATAAGTTATTTATGTAACAAGCTTGGTGCATATGATTTATATGCTCCAGCTTGAGGGAGAGTGTTAGAAATATATGTAATTAGGTGTAAATTGTTAGTACAGTTGTTAGTCCCACATCATGTATATTGTGTAATTATTTATTACTTATTGAATATATATTCAGTCTCCGTTGTGTAGTTGAAACACACAGTTCAGTATATGTCTTTCTTTTTCTTTCTATCTCTCAACAGTTTTTTTGTATTTTTTCACCATTATTTTAAAATGATGATTTTCTTCCAGAAAATAAAACTATTTAAGACAAATTATATAAACATGTATAAAAATTAAGTTAAAATTATATTGACAAATCAATGAAACGTATAATATATCTTTGACTTAAATATACATCTTTAAACTCTTTATTCACAAATATCACGTATAAATATAATAAAATACAAAATATATCCTTGAAATTCAAGGAGCCATCTACTAGTTGATTCTAAAGGACATCAGGAAATGAACTTTTAGAATATCTATTCACAAGAACATTTTAAAACATAAAACTATATTTAATATCGATAGTCACATATATTAAATGTGCTTACAAGTAGCAAATAAAGCTATGAAGTTTTTGCAAAGGGTACTTTTAACTCCTGCTGGTTAGGGTTATGGAAGACATTATAAGTGGCATATACATTTTTGCCCATCCAAGAGTTATATGGAATTGGAGGAATGGGATATGAACTATTTTTCCTGTCTCTATGGAGAGAATAGGGGGTAATGCATTGTATTTTATGTCTTAATCAGGCCCTGCAGGATCAAGAGATTGATTATGTGATTGCCTTTTTTTCAACTCTTGTACAGTCAGCAGAGTGAGAAATATATATGACCACAAACCAGGCATTTTTTATTTTTTATTTTTAGATACTTCATACTTGGATTTCTCTGAGGGCTTTGTAGAGAGGTAGACTTACTTTTAAGGTAGCATTCTTTGAATGAACACCATATGCAAATTGACAGGCTGAGAAGAAAGTATATTATGTTTGTGAGCTGTTGCCCAATGCCTATGAATATTTAGTCCTGATTCTGTCTCTAATAAGAGTGTTATGAGTAATGTAGACAATAAAGATTTAATCCATTGTTGTACTTGGAGCTGTTTCAGAACAGTGGTAATTTCAAAGATGGCTCCTGAATGTTGATACAGCATATAAATCTTCTCTTGCCGCTCTTTGGAGGTAGAATAGCTTGTTACACATATTATGTTAACAGGTTCATTCAATTGGAAAACTACAATGAGTTCTACTAACTATAGAAAACAAAGTTTCATATGCAATGCATGATCAATGCTGGCAGTAATACATTTATCAACTGTACCTGATTCTCTTTCCAATTTTCTTAAAAGTAGCACCATCCTTGCAAGCAGCTATTCCCTTCTCCAAGCACTCTTCACTTACCTTCCAACGTCAGATAAAAGGATTTGCTCAATAAATAATCTAAATAATTGCACAACTGGCATTACTTAATGAGGAAGCAAATTTGATTTATGATGGAAAATGCAAATACGTGAAGGAAGTAATATGCCTCCAACAAAGTACAGCCCATACTACCACAATCAAAACAAACAAAATACAGCAAGGTTTCTTTTTCCCCACACATATGAGCTGACAATTATTTACCTTAACAAGGTTTTTCATTTCAGCACTGACTTCCCCACAACAAAATGTCTTTGATGTGTCTCCATGATATCCCTAACACAGCATATGGAAGGACATAGAATTACTTGGTCATTAACGCTAAAGGTAATATATATCATAATGGAGAGAATATTAGTAACCAGCATGGTACCCAAAATCCCATACAAACAGGCCATAGCTAACATGTATGAAAAAAATAAACACCATACAGAGCATTATAAAATAAATTCCTATAATAAAATTTAACATGCATGAGAGAAATCCTTAAAAATATCATGAGTCAGACACCAAAACGAAGCCACGAGAATAGTTCTATGCCAAAGTAAACAAGCTGGCATAACTTGAATATTGAAGATTCTATCAATTGATAACAGATATGCAAATAATCTTTGAGAGAAACATGGTAAATTCCCATTCCCCAATAACCATTTGGTGCATCAGCAGATTAAAAATAAAATTATGTTCATGTTTTCTCAGATACAGAGAAAAGCTTTTGTACAATTGAACCATCATAACAACAATGTTTTATTTTTTATTGGAAAACTGATAGGGAAATATTACAAGTCAGTTCAAAATATAATGGCATAAATCATGTCAAAACATTGACAGTAGTCACTTATTGACAGTCCACAACGTAGTAATGGCTTGCTTATTTTAGCTTTGTCCATAGCCAAGAAATATTTCCTTCTTGTGAAAGCATGTTTGCATTGGAAAGAAGGTAAAACAAACAAGCTATAAACCAGCTTCTGGCACCAGAGGCACCCAAATAATTAAACATTCCAGCTGCATGCATTAACCAGATGGGATAAAGAAGATAGGAAGAGGTTGAAAGTGAATTAAGAGAGAGACTGAAACTGTAATTCATAAGACAATTTAAATAAATGTATAAATAACACTGACATTACACCTCTATTTGTACAAAGATTACAACTACACAAAGACACAAATACCCTTTACTTTGGGTGCACTACTAGTAATTACTTAATCCCAAAGCACTTTCCTAAACACTTAATACCAAATTATATTCCTCAACATATAGCAAGAATGCCTGGTGAAAATGTAGTTGGAGACTAATTCCATTTTCTGAAGTTAAGCAGATATGCAGCTAGTATATGTAGTGTGTCAAAATGCCATAGAAACAACCAATTAATAGGGATAAAATGAAATGCTAAATCATATCAGAAATGTATCATTATGAATACAAAAATAAAGTAGACATAGAAAGACTGTTGCAATTGGTAGAAGATATTTAATTTAGACGAAAAAATTGTTGTGTTGACTTAAACCTAAATAAACTTTCACTAAGAAGTGAGAAGCATACATTCAGGTAAACTGTCACATCGATGTTAATAATGTCACCATTCTGCAAAAGAGATAATTTTCATTAGTTATGACGTATGAGTAATATGCATGCTAAGGATAAAGCAAAAAAAGCACTTTAGGCTTGCAAAACCTGTAACTGCCGTGAATCAGGTATTCCATGGCACATGCACTCGTTAACTGATGTGCACACACTTTTTGGAAATCCACCATAGCCAAGGGGTGAGGGATAAGCACCAGCGTCAATGATCATCTGGTGCACTGCTTTATCAATTTCATTAGTTGTTACAGAAGGCTGACAATATAAACCAAGATTAAGTCAGATACAGAAAGCAGTGCACAGTAAATTAGTTGATAGAGAAGGGTAAGACAAAAAGAAAATTATACCAATCCAAAAATGAAAAATATAAAAAGTTGGCATTTGTGTTATCAAATAACATTTAAAAACCTCCAAATGTTATTGGTTCTAAGTTCTTCTTAAACATTCAGTATGGAAAAATGCTCTTAACTGATCAAATTTTTCATGTTGTTCCTGGTCCACCAAAGGCAACTAGTGTGTCCCACTGTTAAAAGGAATACAAAGTTTTCTCACTTCCCTCAAAACCCCAAAATCAAGTAAAGGCATGTTAGAGCACAAGTTTGTGGACAAGGGGCCAGACCACCGAAGGTCTAACTTCTTCAAATACTTCAAATATGTATCAACATAGTATGATTGCAAACTTTTTATTTCATCCAACAATAATCAGGATCAGTTGTTATATCTGCATTTTGCCATTTCACCACCACTGATCCCTATAGCTAGACAAGAACTTGATATCTGGATGACAAGAAACCTTTCATAGCATAAAAGCAAACTCATTAAGGATAAAACAGGTAAAAATGTCCAGATGAAAAATCAAGATATATTTTATTTAGTCAGGGTATGCGGGTTATTAGTCTTGTTATTAGTGGCATTGGGCTTGAACTAGTAGTACTAGTATTTGACCTAATTATTACTGGGGAGTTATCTCAAGCAATTCTAAATATCATATTGTTCAGAGTCTATTATCTCAATTATTTCAACATAATTCAAGAAACAAAAAAGGTATAGACTACGTATCTCAACTTTCAGTATCAATTAACTCAACCTACAGCTAACAAGTGTATGATAAGCAAGCTTGGTCATAGCTATGAACTTCACGCTCCTTTTAAATTAATACAAATTGATTTGCTGAAGAATATTTCCACATTTGCAAAAGTTTGGTGCAATGATCTATACTAAAAAATATGGCCAAGGGTGGAGATTGCTCTCGTGGATCTGCAATACACAAAACCTACCCCTAAAAAATAGGAAGTTATGGTTAGTGGGGAGTTATCTCAAGCATCAAAACTCCTCTACTCAATTGTCAAAATTAAAAAATTAAAAAATTAAAAAAAAAAAAGTGGATTGACACACGTTAGTTTGTGTGAAGCTACTAGTTTACAAAATAAACTTTGACGAGATCTCTGAAAACTTATTTTCATTGTGAAAGTTGCCTAAAACAGGTCAATTCTACTATAACAGCAGTCATTCTTCTGCAACCACCATCCAAACTCTAATCACCTTCTGCCACCTAACCTGCCAGCTTCCACTTTCTACCCAGTACCCATTAGCCACCATCAAGAGAAGCTAGACATATGCCACCAAGCAGCAGAATTCACCCACCAGTCTTTTCCCACTAACTGACCATCTTTTGATATTCAACCAAAATCTATGGTTACTAATTATTGATTCCAGCACAAAGAGAAAAAGTAATTATGATGATCAATTCCTGTATCAAGGGTAAGAAGAAATCATTGCCCTTCGTATCAAATCTAATAAAAAAACACCACTATATGGTACCAGACAACGAAATTTGTCCAGAAGTACTAAATTATGAAGAAATAATCATTAAAAAATTATAATAACTCTATCTTGCAAGAGAAGGTGAACATCAGATAAATAAATGACATATGAAGAATGTTGGAAGGAGGAAATCTTACCCTAACCAATGTTCCTGCATAGTTTAAGACACGCGCTGCAAGTTCACATGCAGCCCTCATGTGAGCTATGCCTTCAGAATCATGAATTTGATGCTCACTTGAAATTTCTGGTAGTATATTTGAGCCTACATAAGGAGGCCTTGGTATGTGATCAGGGACAGGGAGAAGCGGTGATACTCTCCCACGCCTCAATGGAGGCCTTCTTTTAACCTTTGTCACAACTTGAAGTTCACGTTCTCTTCGTATGACCAGACAATGGGTAAGAACTTATGTAAAAGTTGCATCAACCTTTTCTACTTATAAATAAAAAATAAACCTTTATTTGGCTAATAGAAAGCAAATGCAAGTGTAAAGAATAAGCCAAGCATTTATTTTCTGGAGAAAGCATTTTGATATTGCTTGGCAGAAAAGGGATGAGAGAAGGAAGAGATAAATGGATGTTTTGATTTCTATCCTCTATATTCCAATATCTAAATGATAAGACACCTCCAAGAAGTTAAACAGATGAGGGAAAAAAAAGAGCAAAACTAAGATCATATGAAATATTTTATTACCCATGTATGGCATGCCATGCATTTACAAATCAGCATCAAGTACATAACTACAAATTCAGAACATCAGATACACATATAATGAGGAACTTCTACGTAAAGCTTGCTTACACTCAGCATATATAAATTGAGAACTCCTTGTATATAACGAAATGTTACAAAAATCAATAGCGGGAATAACTTTCACCCCAACCCACTCAAATATTTTCAATATATTCCATGGATCATATATATCCTAAAACAACCACAGGTCCGCAGAGCATTAAAGCATCTCATATAGAAACATGAACATCAAAATTGTGTTCGATTATCCATAGAATCACATGAGAGGCAAGTTCAACTGCACATGAAAATAACAGAGTCAAACCGTGCCCTGAATATTAAATTACATGAGCTGGCTTTATTTAGTACTACATGAATAGATGAATAGATTATCAGTTCAAATACACTCTTGATTAGTAGTCATGCATTTGAAACAAGGAGGATTCTACAATGCTCACAAAAAAACATGGAGCATTGATATTCCTAAAAAATGACTAGTGATAACAGGTCATCCTGGTTTTATTGATTTTTATATTCTAACTGTACAAATTGGATTTTAGCCCTCTTTGACCGAAAGTTAAGCTAAATTTTGAGAGATTTTACGACTGAGGTATGAATGCTGATGAGAGATCATTGCTCCTTCAGGTGAAATCCGAAAGGAGATTGGACACATTGGAAAGGTAAAGTGTGCTGAAATCATAGATGCAGGAGTCTGAGCTGTTGAGGTGAGCTATTGACGCCAATGGTGAAGGCTTTGGAGATGCTCAGTTCAATTGCAGAGAGAACCCGTTGGCCAACGTGATCAATGACTATGTCAGGGACTCAGGGGTGACGTTCTGAACGCCATGGTGGGAGCTGTGGGCACGGAGGGCTGCTGCAAGGTTGACTTGGAGGAGGTCTAAACCAATTAAATTTACCACACAAATGCACCGCTGTAAACCAATTAGATTCTCAATTAAAAATATTCAAATGTATACCTACACTACTCTGTTCCTAGAAGACCAACTCTTTTTTGTCTTTTTATTTAAAAAAGCTAAAGACAGCCAATTTCATTAAGAAGAAACAGGGAACATGTCCACCACGCTACAGTTCAAATATCAGCCAGGGCAACTTCAAACATGTCCTCTGTTGTCAATATGGGACAGAGTTTGTAATTTCCAAATTTTATCATAACCTTCTGACCAGGTTTCGGGTCAGACATCCCAGCCATTCAATTTTTTATGTAATTTATCAATGGTATCTGACGCTTGGTGCATCGATGCACCCTAACCTTTTGGGAGCATTGAAGACAAAGCCTTGAAACAATTTTCATTTATAATAGAATAGAATTAGTCTCTAATAGAAGTCACCTTGCTGACCCCCAAACAATTGGGAAGAAGGCTTATAAGCTAACCCTCTAACATAGATAACATAATACAAATACTAAAAACTTAAAACCTTCCCATATATCCAAATTCAGATGGTAATCTTACATTATAAGATGAAAATTCCAAGTTTAATCCACTAGAATACTACAATTAGTATAAGTCCATCGCAAGTGCAGTATTGGGTACCTTTTGATTTTCATGGCCTCCTCCAACCCTGCCAGCTTCCTAGAGAAAACCACAAATTGCTTTCTGGAAAGTGATTGGTTTCCTGCAACACAAAAAATCGTCACAAAAATTTTTGTTTCACTTCATTTATTTATTTATAGTTCTGAAAAATGAACATATGTATGCTCCGAAAACAGCAATTGACGAACCAGGAACCGTAGAGCGTGAGAGTGTGAGCGGAGAGCCCATAAAAGAAGCTGAATTTGACCAAGACGGTGATGCTTCGCCATGAAAGGAAGATGAGAGTTTCAGAAATGCACCGTGACCAAGCGAAGCAGTGAGCGCCATTTTCTGCAACGAGAGAGGATAACGGAATTTGAGGGGTTTTGAAGTTTTTTAATAAAAAATTGGAGGAGCCGAGAAATGGGCTGGGCCTGTTGGGTTGGCCCATGGGATTTATTTTTAGAAAACGAGGATTAGCCCGTTTGTTTAAATGAAGAGCTGCTTGGGCTTAGTGATGACAATGGGCCTCAAAACAAGAATCATAGTTTAACGCCAATAATAACCAATTTTATTGGCCATGTGTTGGTTTAAGTGGAAAAAACTTGAATCTTTTAATTAGGTAATTTTGAGTTTAATTCTAAAATTTATATGTATAAAAATATTATCATTGAGAGGAAATATCTGACCTTATCCCAACAAATTAATTTATCACCTATAATATGAAAAATACTCTAAAAAATTAAAAAATAATCAACTCTATAGAAGTTTTCTAATATCCTTCTTTTATGAGGGTATCAGTGCTCTTTAACAATTAGTAATTAATATTTTTAATAGTTAATATTTAACTATGTGTCAAACTTAGTTGAAATATAAAATATAACAAATTATTTTTTGTATTTATATTTTAATTTTAATTATATAAAACACGTGACTAAATATTGATCACTAAGAATATAAATGCCCTTATAAAAACAAGATTAAGATCCTCTGGAATCATAAAATTAATTGCACAAAATGTAATTCTTGATCTAATGACTGACATTAAGTGAATTACATTTACATTTCTTATTTTGCCATAAAAGAAAACATTTTCCAAAATTGAGATGTTTGTGCAGTTTTTTTTTAAATGCAGAGGATCCAATTCTATAATAACAAAGGTGTAGAAGGAATCTCCTTTATTCTATACCATATAAGGGGCATCCCTTACTTTGGTTTTCAATTAAAAACTATCATTTTTAATTACTCATTTAAAGATTTAAATATTATAAATAAGGATACAATTATCAATATATTTTATTATTTATTTAAAAATTTAAAAATAAACTAGTAAGTATCATGTGCATTGCATGAGATTTTAAAAAATCAACTAAAATCTGAAAGTAAATATTAAGGGGGTGTTTGGAAACTTCTAAAAACTAGATATCCAAGTGCAATGGAGCCATTTTTTAAATATAAGGTGTTTAGTAACTACTTAAATTTTTAAAAATTAATTCTTATCTAAACTATTTTAAATATAAAACTAGTTCTTGAAAAACCCAGTTCAAAGTTGGTTTTTTTCTAAATCAACTTCTTTTACACACACTCTCTCATCCTTATTTTTTGGGTAACATCTCTCTCTTTCTATTCTCTCATTCATGGTCATCAGTTTAGCAAAATCATGGATACCACAACCCAAGTTGAGGTGGACAAAATGAAATAATAACACATAGATTAAGTTATGTAAGCATTTATAAACCCAATTGCAAATAAATACTCTTTAAAAAAGAAATTATAGGATAGTCTCTTTTAATCTTATTTTTTACTAGATTAAAACTACAAACTAGTATCTAGTTGTGGCAGTTGCTGTAAAATTTTCTTTGCCCTAATGGTTTAATGTATTAAGTTTTGATGATGACAAATATATTACAAAAAGATATTGATCATGTTACATAGATTTGCTTAATGAGATATATTGTATCATGCATGATTATATATTTTATCTAGTTATATTTCATTTAATAATCATGCAATGAGATATGTGTAGCATTCTTCATAGAATATATCCAATAATGCTTTATATAAGTTATAATGAACTAATATCAAATTTGTCTCTATATGAATGAATATAAGCATGATGCTCATTCTAGTATTTTATACTTAAAATCATGCATATTATGTAAAGTATTGTATGTTACATACTTTATAAAATATATCTAGTAGAAATTGATAAATGTATTAAATGGATATGTCTATAAGAGTCTTATATTCATGTCAAATTAACTAAAGTTATATATTATTGAATCATGCATATTAAATGTTGAGTTATGAATTTAGACTAACTATATTTTTCAAGTGAGTTATGCCTTGTAGGATAGTTTAAGTACAAGAGTGAACATTGATCAAGAAAATGAAATATTCTAATTATTCTCAACTCAAGAAGAAGGAGAATGAAGAAATGATTCAAGATTTTGGAAGAATTGAATAGAAGAATTATTGAAAGCTTAGATTGCATCAAGAAGCCTAATGACAAGATTTGGTATATTTTCTCTTTTAGGTTTTTCTCCTATGTAAAAATAGATTTTTTACAAAAAGAGAGCTCAAATAAGTTTTTCAACATTTACAAATGTTTTTAAACATGTTAAGATGCCCAACAAACAAGTTTTAAAAGCTAGTCCTGGTGATAATTCAAAACTATGAAAAATAGTCAAGTTTAAGTTTTGAAATATGACCTTTGATCGCTAATTTGATTATAGCTCTAAAAGTAGTTTGATTATGGATTTGAGACTTATTTCATATGAAAATAGACTCAAATATCTTTCCAATGAATTGTCATTTGCTTAAATCGAATGAGAAATGCAGAAGTTATGACCATTTAAAGTCAGTTTTCAAAACAGAGTGCAATAATTGATTATCCATAAATAATAATTGATTATTATGTTCGTCGAAAAGCTGAAAACAAATGAAGAGCAAAATAAACGAATACCCATTTCAATAGTCAATTATTACATATCAAATAATCGATTATCCACATAAATAATCGATTATTTTCGATGTTAGAAAGAATTCTAACAGTTAGTAACGACTAGTTTTCATGGTATATCATTTCTAAACACTACTAACAGCTATTTTATCACTTGGGCTCTATAAATAAGTGAATATTGAATCTTTTACAACTCTTGAATACTTGATTTAATCATTAAATTATCAAAATCATATTTTAAACTCTTCATTGTAAAATCATTTTAATCCTTTGTTTTATAAGTTATATATCTATTCTTTGAGAAAGCGTATCTTGTAATCTTTGTTGTAAAAACTTATAAGAGGATGGAGAGTCCCTCAAGTAAGATTAAGGGTGAGGTATCTCTATAGAAAAGTTGAGAGTGAGTTATCCCTCAAGGTTTGTACACAAAGGATGAGGTATCCCTTTGTTGAAAAGAGAAATCATAAGAAGGTAAGGCATCCTTCTACGTTTGCGATAAGGGTGAGGTATCCCTTTGGTCATGAAGCTCAAACACTCAGAGTAAGGTATCCCAAGAGTGAGAGAAGTTCTCTTCTTTGTAAAGATTTATCAAGCACCTAGTTGAAGCTTGAAGATAGTGAAGAAAATCTCAAGTTAAGCTTAGAGAGTGGATGTAGGTCACAAGTGGTTGGTAGTTGAACTCAAATAAATTCTTGAGTTTGATTATCTCTTCCCTACACTCTTTAATTTTAATATTTGATGCAATATATTTATTTATTGCATATCTTATCATCTTGATGTTTTGATTTTAAGAACATGATTTCTAACTTATTTGCTTTATTTATCCTATAACCTAAGTTATATTTGAGTAATCTATAATAGTTATATTTTTGTTAGACTTATTTCACTACATGTGTTGATTGAATATATCAAAATGTATAATTTCTCAAAATTACTTTAAAAATTTGTAATTACTCAATTCACCCCCTCTTGGGTGATGGTTGCCATGACTAATAGTCATTGGGACTCTATCTATCATTCCTGAAAGTGTCTTCTGTACATACTCATTCTTATTGTTAATCTTTTTCCCTTAAAAATGGCACTCTCTTGAATGAAAAAGGTACAGGAAATAAAAGTCAAACTATGTATTTATAGTTTGGCCAAAAAATTAGATATAATGCAGCTACTAGTTTTTTGAATTGGCATATTCTACGCCGAGTTGAAGTAGTACCCAACATCCATTTGGATGCCTTGGACTTTCACAAATCAACCTCTTTAATACCTAGCATTTAAAAGCATTGTTGCCTCAAATAGTTGAATGTCCTCTGCACGCCCATCAACATAGTTGTGTAGATTAGTGTTAGCCATGGCAACCATTACCCAAGAGGGAGGATGAATTGGGTGATGACTTGTTTTAATGCAACTTTGACAAATTATGCATTTTAAATCACTCAATAAATAAATGCAGCGGAATATGCACAATAAATGTACAACTATTATAGATTACTCAACTACATCTTGAGATGTAGGATAAATCAAGCAAATGAGCTAAATATCAAGTTCAACTCAAGCATATATAATTAAGGTGCAAATGTAAAGAGATAGACTTTAGAAGATCAAACACAATAGTTTATCCTGGTTAGATCACCAATCCACTTGTGATCTACGTCCAGTCCTCAAGCAACCGCTAGAGATTTTCCACTATCTTCAAGCTTCAACAGGTGCTTGATAACCTTTACAATTGAGAGCACTCAACATACCTTAGGATACCTCACCCTTGTGCTTGAGCCTCAAATAGGGATACCTCACCCTTTACAACTTTTGAGGGATGCCTCACCTTCAAGGGATACCTCACCCTTTACTAACTTTGAGAGATGTCTCACTCTCTAGGGATACCTCACCCTTTACTCTAGAGGGATACCTCACCCTCTCTTTATAGATTACACAAAGTGTGGAAGATAGAAACTCTCTTGAAGAGTAGATAATACAACTTGAAACTTATGGGTATAAAGGATTTACATACTTAGCTCAAAACAAAGATTTTGAGAAAAAGATGATGAATTTCATTTTCAATGCTCAAGGGTAATTTTTAGAATGTTCTCCAACTTGTTTTTGATGCCCAAACACTTGTATTTATAGCTCAATGAGTTTTAGAGCCGTTGGAGGGTTTTAGAAATGATTTTCTATGAAAACTAGCCGTTTATAGCCGTTAGAAACGTTCCTGGGCACTTTATAATCGATTACAAGCTTCATGTAATCGATTACAAGCTTTCTGGGCACTTTGTAATCAATTACATACTTTGTGTAATCGATTACATGGCTTCTGTCAACGTTGTAATCGATTACATGACTTGTGTAATCGATTACACCATTTTTGGTTTTCGAAACCGATTTTAAAAGGTCATAACTTCTTCATTTCTTATCCAATTAAAGCAAATGACTACTCATTGGAAAGCTCTTTGAGTCCACTTTCATATGAAAGAAGTTTCAGAACAAAAATCAAACTATTTTGAAAGATATGATCAAAATAGTAACCAAAGGTCAAATTTTCAAAACTCAAACTTTAATTAGTCATAATTTTTTTGTTTCTTATCCGTTTAAAGCAAATGACCAGTCATTGGAAAGATATTTGAGTCTATTTTCAAATGAGATAAGTTTCAAAGTAAAACTCAAAGTATTTTGAAAGTTATGATCAAAAGAGTAACTAAATATCAGGTTTGTAAAACACAAACTTGACTATTTTTCATAGTTTTGAACTATTACCATAATTAGCTTTCCAAAATAGTTTGTTGGGCATTTAAATATTTTAGAAACACTTATAATTATGTTTAAAACTTGTTTGAGCTTAGTGTGATTCCTTTTTACCTTTACACAAGATCTAAGTCCTATAAGCTAAGCTTGAAGAGTCTTGGGACTTGATCTTTGCACTTCCATTCCTTTCTTGTTTGTTATCATCAAAACCATTGCTTTAGTCAATGCCAATTACATTCTCTCCCTTTTTGATGATGACAAACATTCATTTGAGAAAATAGTTAGTTCAAATAAATTGGAATTCACAAAAGGTGTATTAGAGACTTACTCCCCCTCTATTTTTCAAAAGGTGATTAGATCAGAGATTGCACAGCTCCCCCTTAATTTTGAAATTCCAAGATCATTGAATTTGTACCTTATTATGTACCTTTTCTCAAAGACTCATAAACTTCTCCCCCTTTTGTCATGATCAAAAAGATATACAAGATATAGATTTTGACAAAGAGAGAAGTGATAGAGCAAAACCATTGTTAAATAATGAATATTCAATAAGGAATTCAACCAAATCAGATTATATAACCGAATATCCATTGAAAAAAAATCCATTTCAAAATAATGCAAAAAAGTTAGATTATGCAAAAAAAAATGTAATGCAGCAAAATTAATGGCATTATGCAAAAAATATGACTTTTTCAAATATAACATGATATTCAAATTAAAACATAAATAAGAATAAGAAATTGATATCACCAAAAGTGTGCTCTTTGAGTTTTTGTAAGTGATTCTAACTTCCAAGCTTCAAGTCTTCATGACTCTTGGAAAACTTGGACCATTTCAAGTTTTTGAAACTCAAGTAGCATATTTTCACTTCACTTGCATGCTTGAGCTAATAGTCACCCTACAATATAATTCAAAGCATTTTCTTTGGTATCCACCAATTTTGGATCCATAGTGGTTAGTCATTAATCTATTATGCTCTCATAAATATCAAATTTTCCATAGTATGTAATTTGAGCACAACAAATGTAAACAATCAATTATCATTAAGTACATAGCTAATAATATGCATGCTTTCATGATATACAGACAATTTTAAGTGATAATGGTCATTCCAGCACTTAAAAACATTTTTAAAGCCTGTGTAATCGATTACCATGGGTGTGTAATCGATTACACAAATTTCTCTAAAATCCATGTAATCGATTACATGTTTTGTGTAATCGATTACCAACTGGGAACCTTGTAATCGACATAGGGTTGATGTAATCGATTACATGAGTTCTGGAAACATTATAATCAATTACATAGTATGTGTAATCGATTACATGCTCTCTGACTTTGCTTGGAACGCTTGGCAGAGCCTCTGTAATCGATTACAAAGGTTTTGTAATCGATTACAAGCTTACTAAATTCAATTTTTGCATTTCAAATAGTAATTGATCAATCTCAAAACCTTCAAATTAGTTCCAAAATGTCTCAAGGCAATTTCAAACATCATGCAAACATACCTAGACATTGTAGAAGCTTATGTTACAATAAGAATAAACATAATCATGTGCTAATCAAAATATTTAGATTTTACCAAGAGCACATGATTCTATTAATCACTTAAGGCCTACAAGGAATATACCTCAAATTTATTGACTTTGCAAGTGAATGTTCATGAGAGGTAAAAACTTTTGATACCTTGGCCTTGTTGATCAAGGAAACTCTTTTCCTTACCCATTGCTTCTCTTTTAGTGTTTTGAACTTTGCAAGTTCCACATTTTGTACTTGAGAAGCTTTGGTTGAAGTCATCTTCCTTCTTTGATCAAAACTTCTACCAATGGCCTTTGGAAGTATTCCCCTTGATGATTCTTTTTTCCTTTGACCAATTAGTCCATCCTTTTGAGAAGTTTTCTGCATAATTGAAACACTAGGAGGACTTTTTGGTACCCACTTCATCTTGGGTCCTTGAATGTTAGTACTAGAACCTTTAAGACTTTTTGGAACCCAAACTAAGTTATTTCTCATATAAGGATTTCTTCTATAATTGCACAAATGAGAAATATGTCCTAAATGATCACAAAAATTATAAACAATTAAATTTAATGATGACTTGGTCCTTTGAAGATCATTTTTGGAAAACATAAGCCTTTTGTTATTTTTATATTCTATGTCATTTTTGCCACAAGCCTTACTTGAATTTCCATGTGAAATAACATCAATTTCATTCTTATTAACAATCATGGATTGTAAGCAATTAGAATCATTAGCTTTGGTAAATTCATAATATAAGTTCTCAACTTGATTTTCTAAATTAATGCATTTTTCACAAGAAGTTGAGGTTTCACATTTCAGAGGCATTTCCTCATCAAGAAAAGCATAATTATTTTTCAAAATCTCAATTTCATTTTCAATGAAGGAAATGTTTTCCAAACAAGATAAATTTTTATTTTCTAAATTCAACAAATTATCATATAATTCATCATATGCACATTGTAACTTATCATAGGAAGGACGATAATCTAGTTTAGTATTATTTACCTCAAAGTCCTTTTTAGCCATATATGAAGCAGTCTTCATTCCTAGCATACTTGGCTCTTTAAGGAAATCATCATCTTCCTCATTGTTGTCTTGCTTTGCCACTTTTTCAAATTGAGCATCATTTTGAGAATAGTTTGCACAACAAGATTCCTTTAATGACTTTTCCTCTTCTTGTTCTCTATATATAACTTTATGCACAAAATTATTATTAACAAGATAGATAGAATCAAGAGCATCCCATATATATTTAGCACTAGAGCAATTCTTAATTTTAGCATAAGCATTATCATTTAAATCACTTTTCAATATTTGCATTGCTCTAATGTTCAATGAAAAGCATTTCTTATCATAGTCATTCCAAGTTTGTTTTGATTTGCATGTAAATCCATCAAGCATAATATCCCACAAATCAATATCAATAGATTGCATATAAATTTCTATTCTATCTTTCCAATAAACGAAATTCACACCATCAAAAAATGGTGGTTTATTAATTTCAAAACTTTCCATTTTGAAAAGCTTGTAATGGTTGCAAAAAAAAAAAAAAACAAAGATCTTTAACTCCAAGCTGTTAAGCTTTTACCAGAGCACGAAACTCTGATACCACTTGTTAGCCATGGCAACCATTACCCAAGAGGAGGGGTGAATTGGGTGATGACTTTTTTAATGCAACTTTGACAAATTATGCATTTTAAATCACTCAATAAATAAATGCAGCGGAATATGCACAATAAATGTATAACTATTATAGATTACTCAACTACAACTTGAGATATAGGATAAATCAAGCAAATAAGCTAAATATCAAGTTCAACTCAAGCATATATAATTAAGGTGCAAATGTAAAGAGATAGAGTTTAGAAGATCAAACACAATAGTTTATCCTGGTTCGATCACCAATCCACTTGTGATCTACGTCCAAATCCTCAAGCAACCGCTAGAGATTTTCCACTATCTTCAAGCTTCAACAGGTGCTTGATAACCTTTACAATTGAGAGCACTCAACACACCTTGGGATACCTCACTCTTGTGCTTGAGCCTCAAATAGGGATACCTCACCCTTTACAACTTTTGAGGATGCCTCACCCTCAAGGGATACCTCACCCTTTACTAACTTTGAGAGATGTCTCACTCTCTAGGGATACCTCACCCTTTACTCTAGAGGGATACCTCACCCTCTCTTTATAGATTACACAAAGTGTGGAAGATAGAAACTCTCTTGAAGAGTAGATAATACAACTTGAAGCTTATGGGTATAAAGGATTTACATACTTAGCTCAAAACAAAGATTTGGAGAAAAAGATGATGAATTTCATTTTCAATACTCAAGGGTAATTTTCAGAATGTTCTCCAACTTGTTTTTGATGCCCAAACACTTGTATTTATAGCTCAATGAGTTTTAGAGCCGTTGGAGGGTTTTAGAAATGATTTTCTATGAAAACTAGCCGTTTATAGCTGTTAGAAACGTTCCTGGGCACTTTGTAATCGATTACAAGCTTCATGTAATCGATTACAAGCTTTCTGGGCACTTTGTAATCAATTACATACTTTATGTAATCAATTACACGGCTTCTGTCAACGTTGTAATCGATTACATGACTTGTGTAATCGATTACACCATTTCTGGTTTTCGAAACCGATTTTAAAAGGTCATAACTTCTTCATTTCTTATCCAATTAAAGCAAATGACCACTCATTGGAAAGCTCTTTGAGTCTACTTTCATATGAAAGAAGTTTTAGAACAAAAATCAAAGTATTTTGAAAGATATGATCAAAATAGTAACCAAAGGTCAAATTTTTAAAACTCAAACTTTAATTAGTCATAACTTTTTCGTTTCTTATCCGTTTAAAGCAAATGACCAGTCATTGGATAGATCTTTGAGTCTATTTTCAAATGAGATTTCAAAGTAAAACTCAAAGTATTTTAAAAGTTATGATCAAAAGAGTAACTAAAGGTTAGGTTTGTAAAACACAAACTTGACTATTTTTCATAGTTTTGAACTATTACCATAACTAGCTTTTCAAAATAGTGTGTTGGGCATTTAAACATTTTAAAAAAACTTATAATTATGTTTAAAACTTGTTTGAGCTTAGTGTGATTCCTTTTTACCTTTACACAATATCTAAGTCCTATAAGCTAAGCTTGAAGAATCTTGGGACTTGATCTTTGCACTTCCATTCCTTTCTTGTTTGTTATCATCAAAACTAATGCTTTAGTCAATGCCAATTACAATCAGTACTTTATTATCCCCATCAGGTGGGCACGTCCTCTCAAACTGGTGTAGTGATGGCTTGATTAGAAACTCATATCCATTTGGATTTTTCATCTCTTGCAAATTCTATTTATTTTAGGATTATTTAGTAAAATTAATTATTGAGGACAAGACATTTTACATATCAACATTAATATACCACATGGTTATTTTTTATTAATTCACATAAGCACAGATTTTGGAACCTAAACTTGTGCTCGGGTACAATATAATTTCCCTTCAAGTTATTTTGTAATTAGTTTTAATTTATTCTAATTTGTTTAAAAATAATCTTATACAAGTTCTAACAATTTAGTTTAAGTTTTTTAGTGTGTGTAACCAAGTATAAAATTAAAGTATTGAGTTAGAAACAAAATATGAGACAAAAAGAGAGAATAAAAAGATGAGAGAGTTTACAAAAAATATAGATTACAAAAAATAAAGTGTTTTTAAGAACTAGTTTTTTAAAATTTTAATAATAACCAAACAACATTCATTTAAAAATAGCCCCATTGTACCTACATGTCTAGTTTTTGAATGTTTCAAAACACCATAGTTATAATTTTATAATTTGTATAAGACAAATTTGAACCAAACTAAGAATAAATTTGAACTAGTTATAAAATAACTTGGATTTATATGACTGGTTTATCTTAGACTATTCTGAACCAATTTTAAGAGTTACCAAATTTTCCAAAAAATGTTTAAAATTAAAAAGGAGGATATACATAATTAAACTAAAAGAAAATTTGAATTTGAAATTATAAAAAAAAAAAGTTTAAAACAACATATGTCATTCTTCAATTGATAGTATAAGAAATTAAATCATTTTCAAGTAAAAGTACTATAATTCATTTGATAAGTGATATTTCCTAAAGATATTTTATATGCCAAATAAATATCTAGATATTTTGGAAGTTTGGTAGGAGAAGGTTCTAGAACCTCATCTCCATGACACACTTGACTATATCTCGACCCTTTATTGAGGAGGTGGAGCAACTATAAATAAGTGAGGTCCTATTTGGTCAAACCATAAAGAATTTCACACTTGGCTTCTAAACTAACTTTCCCCTTATGAGCATCCTACTAACTGAGCAGCTCATGAGCAGTAGCTCATGAGTTTAAGGAGCTCGAGCTTGAGCCAAGAAATATATTCGATTTGATTTTTTATTGAGCACCTATCTCGACTTAGCTTGATTCATTTTCAGTTCTAATCGAAATCATTCTACTTAATTTTATTTTGATTTTATTTCAAATTATATATATCTATGCGGATGAGGAACCTCTAGAATTCCTATGAAACTATAGAGAATAGAGTTCATTGAATCTTGGCCTTTTATTTCAATTTAATTATATCTACCATTCATGCTAACCTTATGATCACGGAGAATGCCGGGGGATTATTGCCTGAAACCAGATTTAATGTCTCCTCCGCTGCTGCCTCCGCCGCAGCTTCCCAGGGTGTGCTGCGACTGGTAGATCCATCGAAACATGAGCCACACCCTGGCACCTTCACTGTCTCCCACACATGACAGTGCTTCCAAAACATTGGTATAGAAAATGTTTTTAACCAACTGCAATGAAATGTGAAATCCCAATTCTTAAAATATGTTACGTACATCTAATTTCCAGAATGTCATCATTTACTACTTTTATACTACATAGTTGTATTTATATGTATACTATTGTGGAAGAAATTTTGAAGGCAACTAAAGTCGTTCTCCTCTAGAAGCCTAATTCTTCCAAATCTTTTGACACATTTCTTGAGAAAAGTAAACCTACACAATCAATTGCTTCTCCATTAACAACTAGATAGAAGAATCAAAAAGGGTATCAACTCTTGGGAGGGCTAAAAAATAGTATTGCCTCAACAATGAATAACTTTGAGGACTCTCATATCAAAAGTACAGACAAATGCCATAATTATATAATCTAGACTAGAGGTTAACCCGATCAGAAGGCCCCATCAAGTCAGTGGTCCGACCATGGGTCAAGTGATCGAATCGAAAAACCAGAATAAATTTTTTTTTATAAAAATATTATATTAAAAAATACTATATGAAAAAAAATTCCAAACTAGCAGTAATAATAACTTATTGGTTGGATAATAATATAAATTAAAAATTGAACATATTATTAATAAAAGTATGTGATCTAGTGGTATAATCTGTTTTATGATAATGGCTGCTAGGTACTATGTTAGAATCCTATAAGTTGCATTTTTGAAGTTTCAATTGTAAGAAATAAAAAACTGGGTTAACCCATCCGGGCAGGTAACTTGGTAGAATGTGTTTCATGATAAGGGCTACTAGGTTTCAAATACTGTAAGTTGCATTTTTAAATGTTTCAATTGAAAGAAAGAAAATCGGGCCAACTTGTCTAGGTAGGTCACTCAGGTTTGACTAGTTCATTGCGAAAATTAGTAATGAACAAGAACTGGACCGGCTCAAAGACTGGGTCGCAGGTTTCCTAGTCCAGGTTATACAACTATGATCAATGTTGCCCATTCGCTCACAGTGTGAGAAGGTGAAGAAGCTGTCAAAGATGTTGTCCAACTGTGCAATGTCGTGCATGGATTTATTCCTCTAATTTTGGATGTTCTGCTTTCAAGTATTGTGGTCAAATTGCTTGCCACCCTTCCAATATTGACTTATATTTCATGATTAGAGCAACTTTGTAAAATCTACTCCATTATTGAATTGATTTTCACATTTTAAACTACACACACACACATATATATATTGCCCATTCGTTCACAGTGTGAGAAGGCGAAGAAGCAGTCAAAGATATTGTACAACTGTGCAATGTCGTGCATGGATTTATTCCTCTAATTTTGGATGTTCTGCTTTCAATGCTCTGTTTGTATATTTTTTTTTCATTAATTCTTGTCTAATGGCCTAGATCAAAAGGGAGAAAATGTCAAGAGAGAAAGGAGAAAATGTCAAGAGAAATTTTGTGATACCTAATTCACCCCCTCTTGAATGATGGTTGTCATGACTAACAGTTGCTAGGACTCTATCATTCCTGAAAGAGTCTTTGTACATACTCATTCTTACTGTTAATCTTTTCCCCTAAAAATGGAACTCTCTTGAATGAAAAAGGTGCAAGAAATAAAAGTCAACCTATGTATTTATAGTTTGGCCAAAAAATTAGATGTAATGCAGCTGCCAGTTTTCTGAGTTGGCATATTCTACACTGAGTTGAAGTAGTACCCAACATCCATTTGGATGCCTTGGACTTTCACAAATCAATCTCTTTAATACCCAGCATCTAAAAGCATTGCTACCTCAAATAGTTGAATGTCCTTTGCTCGCCCATCAACATAGGTGTGTAGATCAGTATTTTATTCTACCCGTCAGGTGGGCATGTCCTCTCAAACTGGTGTAGCGATGGCTTGATTGGAAACTCATATTATTATAACTTATGAATGAGAGAAAATGAATTTCGATATTTTCTCATTGAACAGAAAGTGGTATATATACCACTATGATACATAGCAAAAATAACTAAAAAATGCTAACTGATCCTAACTAACCTAACTAACATTGGCTAATAGCATAATAACTAACTAACTAATTTTATAATTTACATATTGTGTAATACTCCCCCTTAAGGTGGGAAGTAAATGTCTAATATTCCCATCTTGGACATAAGATTCTGAAATTGAGTAGCATTTACTGGTTTTATTAATAAATTAGCAAGTTGATGTTGAGAATTAACATGAACCAGAGTGATTAAACCTATATTGACGTTTTCTCTAATAAAGTGATAATCAATCTTCACATGTTTGGATCTTTCATGATAAGTGTGATTAGTGGCAAGATGAATAGTTGCCTGATTATCACAATACACCATTGCAATGTCCAATTGAATTTCAAAATTCTTTAACAAAGTTGTAAGCCATGTGATTTCATTGGCAACACTGGCTAAAGCTCTATATTCAGCTTCAGCAAAGGATCGTGATACCGTGTGTTGTTTCTTTGATTTCCAAACAATCAAGGAATCCCTAAAAAAAACACAAAAGCCTATAGTGGACCTTTTGGTATCAAGACAACCTCCTCAATCAGCATTAGCAAATGCCTTGAGCCCAAGTGAAGAAGATGCAGAAAACAGTAAACCTTGTCCTGGTAAATTTTTCAAGTACCGCAGAAGGTGATGCAAAGCTTGGAGATGAGGAACTCTAGGAGAACTCATATATTGTCTTAATTTGTTGACTGTATAATAGATATCTGGCCTTGAGATTGTCAAATACATCAATCTCCCAATTATTCTTTGATACATGGAAGCATCTTCAATTGGATTACCATCTGTATTGTTGAGTTTGAGATTTTAGTCCATTGGTAAACTTGCTAGTTTGGAATCTAAGTAACCTGTATCTTCAAGTAGAGAAATTGTATATTTCTTCTGAGACAAATAAATCCCCTTTGCTGATTTTGTAATTTCCAGTCCAAGAAAATACTTCAAGTCACCTAGTACTTTGAGTTTAAACAATTTTTGAAGTAAACATTGAACATCTTTAATGGCAAACTGTGAGGCACTTGAAAGTATTATATCATCAACATAAACTAGCAAAATTACCAAAGAATCACTTGTTCTTCTTGAAAATAATGAATAATCACTATTGGATTGATTGAATCCATGAGTGAGTAGAGCAGTGGAGAATTTTTGAAACCATTACGGAGATGCTTGTCTAAGGCCATATATTGACTTGTTTAGTTTGCATACTAAATTCTCCCCCTTATGGTGGTAACCCAAAGGGAGGTCCATGTATACCTCTTCAAAGAGCTCTCCATTTTGGAAAGCATTGTTTATGTCAAGTTGCAATAAGTTCTAATTTTTGATGACAACAATAGATAACAGTACTCTAACAGTTGTAAGTTTGGCAACTGGTGAGAATGTATCTAAAAAATCAACCCCAGCTTGTTGAGTGTAGCCCTTGGCTACTAATCTAGCCTTGTACCTTTCTACTGTTCCATCTAAATTATACTTAACTTTGTAAATCCAGCGGAAACCAATGTTGTGCTTACCTGCTAGCAGTGAAATAACATCCCAGGTATGATTATCTTCCATGGCTTAGAGCTCAAGAGCCATGGCTTTTACCATTCAGAATATTTGATGGCCTGATGGTAAAATGTTGGTTCATACACATAATTAACTACCATAATAAATTACTTGTAGGGTAGGTTGAGATTGTCATATGTCAAATGATCTTGAAGTGGATATAAGGTTGAAACCAGATTGCAATTATAGTGTTGTAACTAGATTGGAGGTCTAGAAGGTCTTGTTGATCTTATAGGTGCTAGGATAATATGTTGTGTTTGTGAAATAGTGTGTGAGGATGAAAGGATGATTTGAGATGAGTTAGGATATGTTATGAGGGGCTGTATATAACATCCTAAATTTAATAACCATAATACATCCAACGTATACTATAGTGATTAGATTCAAAACTGCTACTTACTACCACTTTGCAATTCCAACATAACATATCAGCATTATATAGAAGATATGAGCCACGAATGAACAGATATATATATATATACACATCACAGCCTCAAAAGGGCATACCGTTATACATAACTCTAAACAATTAAGCAAATATAAAATATATATAAGCTTAGTTCACAACAGCACCTACACAGTGCTAAACCTCACACATCTTCTTCTTCCCTTTTGAAGATCTCGCACCTGGATTTACATGGCAACAAAATTGGGGTGAGAAAACATATCTCAGTAGAAGTATTCTAATACCAGCATATACATATACATATATATGCATTCAGATTACATTCACAATTATCAAAATAACACTTCACCACAGAAGTAAACATCTCCATCTCAGAGACACAAACACAACATCTCCATATCAGAGATACGCAATTGCCCATACAATGCAATGCATGAATATGTCATGATAGCAACTGCCTATATAATTGTCATGCTATCCCAAGTTATGTCTAGTATTTATTCCTATACGATATCCTAAGCATGAAAATGAATAATGTATGATATCATATCCAAGAACCTCCAGTTCCATGGTAATGTCATGAATGCATGAAACTTAAACAAAGAAAAGGAAGTCACAATCATAACCTTAAATAAGCACTGGAAGTCCATCCAGCAAACATCATTATCACAGAGGAAATCCATCCCCCCTGGGTAGTGAAATCCATCTACTACACAATTATTAATAATGAACAAGGAAATCCATCCTTAATAACACTATATTAGGAAGGATATAATCCACCTTACCCAATATAGAATACCCACATCTACGGGGCTTACACTCAAAAAGCAGTCACCCACATCAACGGGGTTCACACTGAAAGTCCATCCAACAAACATCATTATCACAGAGGAAATCCATCCCCCATTAGTAGTGAAATCCATCTACTACATAGTTATCGATAATGAATAAGAAAATCCATCCTTAATATCACTATATTAGGAAGGATACAATCCATCTTACCCAATATAGAACACCCACATCTACGGGGCTTACACTTATCAAAAAGTAGTCACCCACATCTACGGGGTCCATACTGGAAGTCCATCCAGTAAACATCATTATCACAAAGGAAATCCATCCCCCTTGGGTAGTGAAATTCATCTACCACACAGTTATCGATAATGAACAAGGAAATCCATCTTTAATATCACTATATTAGGAAGGATACAATCCACCTTACCCAATATAGAACACCCACATATACGGGGCTCACACCTTTCAAAAAGGTAAAACATACATCATGTATGTTATCAGGCATAGTGATGATATGACTCACCAAAACTATCTATCAAAATAAGCAGAGGATATTACTCACCTTCACTGGCCAAACAAAGTAAAGAGGATATTACTCACCTCCTTACTCAATAATATAATAATGATATTACTTACCTTATTACTCACAACATAGAGAGGACAATACGTACCCCAAAATGCTTCAATCAACACAAAGATGATATTATACACCTCAATGTGTTTCACAAACAATAGAGAGGATATTACTCACCAATCTATGCTTCTCAAACAACACAAAAAAGATATTACTCACCTCAATGTGCTTCAACAAATACATAGAGAGGATATTACTCACCAATCTATGCTTCTCAAACATCTCATGCAAAACAATTACTAATTACTTCCCGTAACTAGTTTCACAATTGATTTATATATATCCCAAACTTATCTCACACACACTTCATCAAATACTTATAGAAGTACTTTAACACTCTTAAAAGAGCATCTATAAGTGATTCCAATACTTAGGGAAACTCATTTCCTCAATTCATCACAATACACAAAATATGTATATATCATTATGCCTAATTATCCTACATAATTAGCACTACGAATCTATTTGATTCAACACCTTCACTCTTCAAATTAGGAATACTCACATACTCACGCTATGTGTCATTCCCATCATATCACAACATCACAAATGATACTAAAACAATCCCATATGGATTAAAATCCTATATATTACCCTATGGCATTCCACCATACTATGGAAGCCTAAGGTGTTCCAACGCATTACCCCTTGATACTCCACCTCAATATGGTTATCTAATGTCCCTCTAAGGCTTCTAGCCTTATAAAATAGTAAAAACATCATGCATTTCCTAACCAAAAATGCATCGTACTTAATCTCAATCTTTGACCTTTGCACAGTAAAATAAGCATAACTTGAGCTATGTAGGTTGAAATGAGGTGATTCCAAGGCATTGGAAAGCTAAGAGAAAGGGCTACAACTTTCATGAAGACCACAAAAGATAGTTCTCATTACAGAATGAGACACGACCAGTGTCTTTAGACACGCCCCCCATGTTTTCGTCTGTAAGCACTGTATATGAATTTTCAACTGGCAGAGAGAGACACAGCCCACCCTGTGTCTTCGAACACGGGTCGTGTTTCTCAACCAGAAACTTTGCAACTCGTTTTGCAGCATCGTGCCACTGTTCCCGTGGCCAAAATCTTGGATTTTGGACACTTCAACTTAGTTTTTAGGTGATCTAAGGTCCTTAACAAGTTTACTAACACATAGGTATCATTAATCACCAACAAAAATAGAATTTGGATTCTATGACTAAAACCACAAATCAAAACTTAATTTTTTTCACTTTTAGGTTCAAGACTCAAAAATCCAATTATAGGTTTTTAACACAAACCTATTACTTGAATAAGTCCTAAACAACCAAAGGAACTTAATGAAGCATTAAAAACACCTCTAGAAACTAATTTAACCTATTATGCCTCACAAATGCATAAATGGTAAAATTGGGAAAAAGAGGATGAAAGAAGCACAAAACCCCTACCTCAAGATCAAGAAAATGAAGATGAAGCCAAGGATGGGCCATGGAAGATCTAAGCTCTCCTTTCCTCTTTCCTTTTCTTCCTCTTTTTCCTTCTTCTTCGATTTTCTCTTTTCTTTCCTTTCTCTGTTTCCTCTCTCAACCGTGTGATATGAGGAAGAGAAATCAAAAATTGGCTTCTTATAGCCAAACACTACAACTCTCGATCTGTTAAAAACACTTAGATTTCACCAAATCCAGATTTTTAGCTTCCAACAAGTTTAAAATAAATTCTAGGATTCATTAAAAATCTCGTTACACCATTTCTCTATTTTTTCATATCAACTGCTAGTCAAACTGATAATAAAACACACAATCAGTATGCTTAAAAATGTCAAACTAACTCTGATTAACCTCAAACTTTAACTGTAGCACAGTTCACACATTTGTGACCTAGAAACAAACTCTCCACATTTATTTCCACTAACTAAGCAAGTTAAGTCACTTCCGAAGCAAATAATAGCTATATTTCACACATAGTGTTACAGCAAAGTGACTAAACATGCTCAGACAGTCACAAAACTTAACAGACATGATAAACAGGTATTAAGCTACCTCCGTAACCATATACAAGTCTATCATGTTTTTCAGGGTGTTACACTGTAACTGAATATCTTGTTGAGGAATTGGTAAAACCAAATCCAGAAACAGATTATTATGGAAGGTTGAATCAGGTAATGTTTGAAATGGAAAAACTGATTCATAGAATTGAATATCTCTAGAAATGAAAAATTGTCTGGTTTCAAGATTATATAATTTGTACCCTTTATAAATAAGAGGATAACCTACGAAAACATATGGAACAACTCTAGGACAGAATTTGGTTCTGTTTGAGGACAAAGTGGCTGCAAAACACAAACAACCAAAAACTCTCAGTGCCTTATAGTCAGGTTCTTTGTTATACAACTTTGGAAAGAAGATTAAAAATGCAATAATGCTGCTAGAGTTCTGTTTATCACAAAAGTGGCAACTTGTAGACACTCCCCCCACAAAGTAATAGGCACCTTAGATTGAAAATATAAGGATCGTGCTACATTTAGCAAGTGTTGGTGCTTCCTCTCTACCATAGAATTTTGTTCTGGTCTTTGCACACACGAAAACTGATGAATAACACCCTTGGTCTTCAAGGACTCAGTCAAGGCAAGCTCCTTGGCATTATCTGATCTTAGTTGATTGATGACAGAACCAAATTGAGTTGCTACCAATGCAAAAAACTGATGTAACAAAGTTGTGGCCTTTGATTTTGTTTTCATGAGATATGTCCATGTAAAACGTGTGTAGTCATCTACTAGAGATAAAAATATCTCTTGCCATCATAAATGGAATATGATATGGACCCCATATATCACAATGTATTAAATCAAATGGTGCAACAGAAACATGATTATTTGAAGGAAATGATAATCTCCTAAATTTAGCCAAAGGACATATAGAGCATAGAAAGTAATGTGCAGTTTTATTCAAAGGAAAAGAAAGTTGTTTACTAAGTTTGTGTAAAACCTTAGTTGACAAATAACCAAGCCTGACATGCTAGGTATCAAAAGAGACTAAATTGGTATTGTATACATTATTTAATGAAGAAAAACAAGAATTAATTTTAGATACAACAGACATAACAGAAGTAGGAACTTGTACATGATTAGTAGAACTTGGTACAGTCTTTAGTGATGAGGAGAAAGTTGGTTCGAAGACATAAAGTCCTCCAATCAGGTTACCCCTGCCAATCACCTTCGAGCTACTGAGATCCTGTATACAAAAGGAATTATTTGTGAATGACACTAAATAGGGAAAATTTTTTAACAAAGCACTAATGGAAATAAGATTGACATGAAACTGAGGAATATAGAAAACATTATAAAGAATTAAATCCTGACATAGATGGATAGAACCTATAGAATGAATTTGCATAATATCTTTATCTGGAAGAGTAACAAAAGCATTAACTAAAGAAGAATGCTAAATAAAATTTTGTAGAGAACATATGATGTGACTTATGGCACCAGAATCCAATAGCCAAAAGAAGAATTGAAAGATTCTTGAAATTGAACTGTAGACAAAATAGTACCTATTGGAAAAGAAGGTGATGAATCAATGTGCTGCACATTTGGAGTTGTAGCTTAAGATATCTAAGATGTAAGAGCAGACAATAGTTGATGATACTATTCTGGTGTCAATTGAACAGTATTGGAACTAGTCTAAATAGAAATCGAATTAGATACTTGGTGGACAAAACCAGCATTACTGTTCTTGAAGCCTTTCTTGTATCTAGGTGGAAAACCATAAAGTTTGAAGCACTTCTCTTTAACATGGCCATAAACACCATAGTATGTATATAATAGCTGATCTTTGTGTCTAGATTTCAGCACAGAATTCAAATTTTGTTTAGGATTAAAAGACTTCACAGCAAAAGCTACTTGTGATGAAGAAATTTGAGATTGAACAATGTCAATCTCACGTTGTTTTTCTTCTTGCAGAATTAAGAAAAATACTTTGTTAATTGGAGGAAGTGGCTCCATAAGCAGAATTTGACCATGAGTTTAAGCAAACGAATCATTCAAACCCATCAAGAAACTCATCACATATTCAGAGTGAAGGTGATCCTACAGTGGCTTGGCTCTACCACAAGTGCAATGGATCAAAAGACGATTGTCACTCATCTCCTCCCAAATAATCTTCAGCTTGGTGAAGTACTGAGTAACAGATAGAGAACTTTGTGAAAGACTCAACAGATCTTTCCTTAGCTGAAATAATCTTGCTCCATTACTTTGTTGCAAACGATCTCGTAGATCTTCCTAAATAGCTTAAGCTGAATCTGAGTAAATCACAATTGCAGAGATCTCCTTAGAGATTGAATGCAATAACCAAGAGTTTACAATGTTGTTGTTTTGTTCCCAAGAAGCAAGAAGCACAGGCTCATTGCCATCTAGTTTTGAGATTGAACCATCAACAAATCCAAATTTGTTCTTAGCATTCAAAGCTATCTTCATTGATCTGCTCCATGAATTGTAATTATCCCTTGTTAATGGTTGAGAAACAAGTAATAATCCTGGATTATCAGAGGGATGAAAAAGAAATGGATTGGTGAAATCATCACCAAAATTGAAATGTGCCATCGAAGGACAAAGAGAAAATGAGCAGAGGTGGGTGAAAACTGAAGAGAGAACGTAGATCTCAAAAATCTCCTGATACCATATTAGAAATTATGAATGAGAGAAAATGAATTTCAGTATCTTCTCATTGAACAGAAAGTGGTATATATACCACTATGATACATAGTAGAAACAACTAAAAATTACTAATTGATCCTAACTAACCTAACTGACATTAGCTAACAGCATAATAACTAACTAACTAACTAACTTTATAATTTACATATTGTGTAATATACATCCATTTGGATTTTTCATCTCCTGAAAATTCCATTTATTTTAGGATTAGTTTGTAAAATTAATTATTGTGGAAAAGACATTTTACATATCATCATTAATATACCACATGGTTATTTTTTATTAATTCATATAAGCACGAATTTTGGAACCTAAACTTCTGCTCGGGTATGATAGAATTTCCCTTTAAGTTATTTTGTAACTAGTTTTAATTTATTATAATTTGTTTTAAAATTAATCTTATACAAGTTCTAACTATTTAATTTAAATTTTTTAGTATGTGTAGCCATGTTCAAAATTAAAATATTGAGCTAGAAACAAAATATGAGACGAAAAGAGAGAATAAAAAGATGAGAAAGTCTACAAAAAATATGGATTACAAAAAATCAATTTTTTAAGAACCAGTTTTATTTCAAATTCAGTTCAAAAATGGATCATTTTTTTTAATTTTAATAATAACCAAACAACATTCATTTAAAAATAGCCCCAATGTACCTACAAGTCTAGTTTTTGAATGTTTAAAAACACCATAGTTATAATTTTATAATTTGTTTAAGACAAATTTTAACCAAACTAAGAATAAATTAGAACGGGTTATAAAATAACTTGGATTTATATGACTAGTTTATCTTAAACTATTCTGAACTAGTTTTGAGAGTTGCCAAATTTTCCAGAAAATGTTTAAAACTAAAAAGGAGGATATACATAATTAAATTAAAAGATAATTTGAATTTGAAATTAAGAAGAAAAAAAGTTAAAAATAACACATGGCATTCTTCGATGGAGAGTATAAGAAATTAAATCACTTTCAAGTAAAAGTGCTATAATTCATTTGATAAGTGATATTTTCTAAAGATATTTTATATGCCTTGTAAATATCTAGATATTTTAGAAGTTTGGTAGGAGAATGTTCTAGAACCTCATCCCCATGACACACTTGGCTACATCTCCACCCTCTATTGAGGAGGTGGAGCAATTATAAATAAGTGAGGTCCTATTAGGTCAAACCATAAAGAATTTCACACTTGGTTTCTAAACTAATTTTTCCCTGAAGAGCATCCTACTAACTGAGGAGCTCATGAGTAGTAGCTCGTGAGTTTAAGGAGCTTGAGCTTGAGCTAAGAAAATATACTTGATTTGATTTCTTATTGAGCACCTATCTCGACTCAGCTTGATTCATTTTCAGTCCTAATCATAATCATTCTAGTTAATTTTATTTTGATTTTATTTCAAATTATATATATCTATACAGATAAGGAACCTCTAGAATTCTTATGAAATATAGAGAATAGAGTTCATTGAATCTTGACCTTTTATTTCTATTTAATTATATCTATCATTCAAAATGTTGTGCTAACTTTATCATCATGGAGAATGCCAGGGGATTGTTGTCGAAAACCAAATTTAATGTCCCCTCCGCCGCCTCTACCGCCGCAGCTTCTCGAGGTACGTTGTGGCCGGTAGATCCACCGGAACATGCGCCACGCCCTAGCACCTTCACTGCCTCCAACTCATGACAGTGCTTCCAAGACATTGGTATATAAAATGATTTTAATCAACTATAATAAGATGTGAAATCCCAATTCTTAAAATATGTTATGTACATCTAATTTCTAGAATGTCATCATTTTCTACTTATAATTGTATTTATATGTATACTGCCCAGGAAGAAATTTTGAAGGCAACTAAAACCGTTCTTCTCTAGAAGCCTAATTCTTCCAAATCTTTTGACACATTTCTCGAGAAAAGTAAACCTCAATCAATTGCTTCTCCACTAATAACTAGAGAGAAGAATCAGAAAGGGTATCAACTCTTGGGAGGGCTAAAAAATAGTGTTGCCTCAACAATGAATAACTTAGAAGACTCGCATATCAAAAGTACAGACAAATGCCATAATTATATAATCTAGACTAGAGGTTGACCAGGTCAGAAGGCTGGGTCATCAGGTCAGTGGTCTAACCATGGGCTAAGTGGTCGAACCAGAAAACTCGAATAAAAAAATATTTTTATAAAAATATTATATTAAAAAATACTAAATGAAAAATTCCAAACTAGCAGTAATAATAACTTATTGGTTGGATAATAATATAAATTAAAAAACTGAGCACATTATTCATAAGAGCATGTGATCTAGTGGTATAATATGTTTCATGATAATGACTACTAGGTATTGTGTTAAAATCCTATAAGTTGCATTTTTGAAGTTTCAGTTGAAAGAAAGAAAATTGGGTTAACCTATTTGGGCAGGTAACTTGGTAGAATGTGTTTCATAATAAGGGCTACTAGGTTTTAAATCATGTGAGTTGTATTTTAAAATTTCAATTGAAAGAAAGAAAATTGGGCTAACTCATCCAGGCAGATCACTCGAGTTTGACCAGTTCATTGTGAAAATCTATAATGAACAAGAATTAGACTAGCTCAGAGACTAGGTCGCAAGTTTCCTAGTCCAGGTTATACAACTATGATCAAAGTTGCCCATTCACTCGCAATATGAGAAGGTGAAGAAGCAGTCAGAGATGTTGTACAACTGTGCACTATCGTGGATGAATTTATTCCTCTAATTTTGGATGTTTTGCTTTCAATGTTCTGTTTGTATGATTTTTTCCATTAATTTTTGTCTAATGGCCTAGATCAAAAGGGAGAAAATGTCAAGCCAGATGGAAGTATTATAACTTTATACCTTTTTAATTGTAAACAAAAGTTTTGTGGTCAAATTACTTGCCACCATTCCAATTTGACTTAGATTTCATGCTTGGAGCAACTTTGCCAAATCTACTCCATTATTGAATTGATTTCACATTCTAAAAAATATAATATATATATATATATATATATATATATATATATATATATATATATATATATATACTTATGTATATATGCACTAGTAATTCTACCCGTGCAATACACGATAAATATAACTTTTTTTATTGATGATTATATAAATATAAATTAAATCATCTTCTACGTATTTATTTTAAATTGTCCACTAATCATATTTATATTGATTATGTATATATTTAGTGTATCATATAGTTACTATGTTACTTAATAATAGTTAATTGTAGTGGAAGTAAATTGCAATTCAAAACGAACTTTACCAACAATGTCATGTGTTTGAATCTTAGAGTCGTCACTTTGAGAAATATTTTATCTAACTATCACCACCAATTTAGAATTGTGTGAGCAATTGCAATATATTCAAATATAGTTGCTATAATAAAATTTTGAAATCCACTTAGATGTCAAAATATCACTTTGACAAAGTGAAATATAGTGGGAAATTATTAATAATAAAAATATTATTATATGATTTTGAGAAATGATTAATAAATCAATAGTTGATGTTAGTTTTTTTTAATTTGCAGTTGATGTTAAACTTTTTTATGAGCATAATTGATGTTAATTTGAATAGTTTTTTTATAAGCAAATAACATATTAAATAGTATCAATTTTATGGATAAGAAAATCAAAATGAAAGAAATCCTAAAGAATTTATGTTCATAATCATGAAACTAAATCATGATTTTCGTAATGCAACCTTTTCCTCTAGAAATCTTGTAACAAAATATTAGTTAATTAATTTTTTTAATAATATAAATTACATTTGAATTATTGTTATGAATAAAATGAAATTGCAATGACTAAAATGAAAATAGAATTTATTAAAAAAATAAAACAATAAACAAAAAAAAATGAATGGCCTTTTGTAACAACCAATATCAAATTATCAGCCTAATGAATAATAATCTCAATGTTACAAATACTTATCTCATTTGATTACGATCTATATATTCCTCCTGAATTTGAACTGGACTGCATTATTTCCTCTTGAGTTGTTTTGGAAAATATAGGAAAATAATAACATAGATTGATAAAAATAATTGTTACAATAAATTTAGAGTAATAATTTATCTAATTATTCTTAAAATATATCAATTATTGAAATAAAAAATAGAATCAACTAAAAAAATAAAAATCTTAACAACAATATGTATATATCAATAATTAAATTCTCTCTCCATAACAATATATTCATTCATAAGAAAAGAACATGTAAAATAATAATTACAACAACAACATTATATTACATGCACTGATCAAAGAGATTTGTATGAGAATAACCTATTGGTTTTTTCTAATTAAAAAACAGCATCAATCCAAACAAAAAGGTGGTCCTTATCATTGGGAACTTTCCAATAGGTAATGTAAAAAGGTGTATTTCAACTTTACTCCGAGCAACATATTCTATGTAATAGTGAAGTTCATAACATTTAATAATTAACAAATATATATGTACACACATGAACAAATATAATCAAAAGCAAATCCAAAGCAATCCAAGTTTAGGTATTAAATCCAAAAAGTTTTGGAAGAAGTTGAGATTATCAATGTGTTCAGTCAAATATTTAAAAAAATCACTAAATTCTCTTTTGTCAATGTCTCTCGATTGTCATTTAGATGAAAAATCATCACAACAATATAAGACAATCATTGCCTTTATCTTAGTCTGACCAAGTCTTGCAAGTGCACAAAGTCTTCCCTTTGTTGTAACATATTGAAGTACAATCACCTCATCAAAATAATGTGACTATTTCGATAAAAACTACTTTACATAATGTAAATGAAGATGTCAAATATTATAGGTCCAGACAACAATCAAATATTATCAGCCCAGTCAAATATTTTCCTATATTGATTATTTTACTGCAATCTTTAGCTCTTTCATTTGGGTGACATGGCTTCCAAATGAATTGCAATATTAATTGAACAATATTCTTCAATCTAAGATTGTTCACACAATTTCAAACTTAGAAAAAAAATATAGAAAAAACAAGCTTGGAAGCATTTGTTGCCTTTTCTTTCTTTTTTCTATTCTAAAATCTGCTGAAGGATGGGAAACTAATGAGTTCTATAAAAAATTGGAGGAGAAATGAGATATGAAATTCTAATCCAACATAAGTAAACCAAAATATATCACAACTTGCTTATATTCCTTATCAAGAAAATGAAAATATCATAGTACTAAACAAATAATATTGTTGCTTCCATTATAGTTGACTTTTAATCATTTAGAATTGCACCCTATTTAGCAAAATAGAAGGGAAATTTATCAAAGAAGTCAAAACTATAAAAGAAAAATGGGATAAAGAAAGCAACAGGAAACTTAACTCACTTCCAACTTGCAAGAGCAATACACGTGTCCAACTTTACTTTCAAATCATTACATTCACTAAAGAGTTTTGCAATGGGATGATCTATGTTGTGATATTCGGCAAGTGCACCGAATCGCGAAAGTAATAAAGAGTGAGTGAGAGTATCGTCCCACGAGGATTAAGTTACTAATTATTAAGTTCGCTCAAATTGACATTATCTAAGTTAACGAAAAAGAGAGTTGTTGTAAGTATAATTAAAAAGTAAATTCAAAGTAAAGACTATTAAAAGAATTAAAGTAAGTAAACAAAGCAATAAATCAAAGGGGTGAAAACAATGATATTAAAGCGTTAGAGTTCTGACTTCACTTGAACTCTTTAAATGTACATTCAAATATTAGTTTAACTATGTTCTATTTCAATGATTCATGATCAATTCCTAAAATTAATTAATACTCAATCCCTTAGTATATTAATCATCTTCACACTATTTAAAGTTAATCAATCCCTTAGTATAACCTCAAATAAAGAAGGCTTAATAAAAAATGGGAGAATTAAAAGAAAGACCACACAACCCACAATGTCTAATCCTAGAGATTGCGGAAATTATGGTGTTTCTCACAAGTTCTGGGTTCATGCAAATTTTCTCAAATCATACATCAACCCAAAAATCAGTCCCAAATTGATCAGGTTTAGAAAAGTATTAAGAATAAAGATAAACACATAAATCATGAAATAGAAACATAAATTAAACTCATAAACAAAGTTACATCATTAAAGTTCAAGAACAATCATCCCCCTAACAAGGGAAAATTAATTACACATGGACAAAGAATAAAATAAAGAGAAAAATTTGACAAACTCCACAGAAGACAAGTGGAAAGGATGAAGAAAATTCCTAATCTTCACTCCTAAATGCACCCACATTAAGTTAAGACTTGTGTCGTCGCTTTTCTTTTTGACGACTTCTGAATTCTATGTTCAATTTGGAGAAAATTTCTTATTTATAGAAAAATAACGTGTCAGCCTACGCGAGGCGCTGGTTTTCCAACGCTTGAGCGCTGGACTTCCAGAGAGTTTAGCTACATGCTGCCAACTGCGTGCTTGAGCGTTGGGACTTCAGTGCCTAGGCACTGAACAATTAGAGAGATTTTCCACGTTCTGCCATACCAACACCCGAGCATTGGCTTTCTAGCACCTGAGCACTGGACCACCAGAATGTAAATTTTTAACTTTTCTTTATCGTGCAAGTGTCCAGTATTCTTCTATGAGTAATTACCTAACAAAAATACATAAAACACGTAATAAGAACATAATTTAAAATACTAAAAACATAATAAAACTTGAGAACAAAACTCAATTAAAGAGATTAAAAGAAGATGAAAATCCAGAATTTGAATCGTAAAAACATGAATTTTTGAAGGTTCATCACTCCCCCAAACTTAAGATTTTGTTTGTCCTCAAGCAAAAGAAAAAGAAAAAGAACTAAAAATAAAGCAAAACAAAAAGAATAAACAACTAAAAACTAATGACATGCGAACTTAAAAATGGTAATACCAGGTAATGAAAATCATGCATATCCTTAGAAACTACTTCACAATCTAATTTCAAAGTGTCACACATGTACAATTCAATTGCTACATCGTTTCTCACATGCGACTTTCATACATAAATGACTTTCTAAAAACATGAATGAAAGACCAAATCTACTTATAACGTACAAGCTCGAATAGGTTTATAAAACTGCAAATGCACATCAAACACGCATCCATAGGGTTGTTCTTCATCGCTCTTTCCACTAATGTCAACAACACATAACCAATGATCAAAAGGGTCTTTTAAAACTTGTAATGTAAGGCCAAAGGTTAAGGTTAAAAAAGAAAGGTAGGATCATGAAAACAAAAGTTGAAATACATAATCATGCACATTTCATAATTCAAACCTCAAAATGTTGAACAAGTACAAAAAGAAGCATAGGAATTTCATCACTTTATTTGCACACACACACACGAGATATATATATATATATATATATATATATATATATATATATATATATATATATATATATATATATATATATATATATATATATATATGAATTCTTTTCTTTTTTCTTCCTTTCTTCTCTTTTTCTTTTTTTGAATTCCACCCCTAAACGCAACACTCTGGGTGGACTTTCTCTTTTTGATTTTTTTTTTCTTTTTTCAACTCCTGAAATATTTCGTGCACGAAGAATGACTAAGGTTTGAATAGTAAAATAATACAAAATATGCATTCAACAAAGGGTGTGTAAGAATGATTTTTTTCATGGGTATGAGAATGGTAAATGTGGGTAAAGAAAAGAAATAGAGGTCAAACATACACAAGGCTGCAAAGGGGACCTAGGAACATACTGTGTTTACAAGTTAGCTTGAAAAGCTCAAACGGTCCAAAGAAAGCCCTTATCATTTCCTTAATCATGCACTGCCTAGAATTTCACCTCAAGAGAGAATCTAACAACTTCTAGATGCAAACCATCCACACAAGTGCAATCCTATAAACTTTCTCTAAGCTTGACATGCATCCATAATCCAAGGTCTATCAAACATAAAGATGGGAAGAACATTCATACACAATTGAAACAATAGAGATAAATACAACTCATAGATTCTCATGTGATATCCCAAGAAAATGGATCAATCCATAATTTATACAATCACTAGATATTTAATTCAACATACTAGCATGCACATTTTCAACAAAATGACTCTAAACACCATAGGATGATAAAGAAAAAATAAAAACAATAAGAACAAATAAAATAAATGCGAAAATAAAATTTTTTGGTGGCTTACAACTATATAAATCCCCTTACAAAGGCTTTGAATTCAGGAAGATACATAAGCTGACTCAACATTAGTAAACAAAAGAAAAATAAACACAAAAATAGCGAAGCTATCCCCCCAAGCTTAAAATAAATAGTGCCCCCACTATACAAAAAATTAAATGCAAATTATAGATAGGAAATAAAAACTAAAATAAAAGTGAATGGTTAAGAAGAGCTTATTGTTTTGGCTGTGAGATCAATCTTACTCTTCATCGTCTTCATTCTCCTCTTTATCTTCCTCACTGAAGTTGATGTTAGTTATAATCTCCTTGTTAGTCATGGGAGGTTCGCCTTGAACATCAGTGTTCAGGTTCATCTACTCGGCCATACTATGCAGTATTTGAATGACATAGTTCAGTTTCCTCTGGTTCTGGAGCAGTACATGCTCCAGTCTATCCAACCTCTGAGCAGTAGAGAATATCCGATGAGGTTACCTGACTGCTGGGCCTCGAGGTGTTAGAGCTGCTTGATCCTCTTGAAAATATCTCTCAATCACTAAAGTAATGATTGGAGGTGTTGGTTGGATAAGTTGGTCATCAGTAATGTGGATACCTCTCTCAGAACACAATCTTGATATGAGATAGGGATATGACAAGCTTTTAGAAGTCTCTTGTGTTGCCATATGCATGTGAAAAGTAATAATCTACCCAATATCAACCACATCACTAGTCACAATAGTGAATACAAGCAAAGCTCTCTTAATCGGTACCTCGGAGGTGTTGGAGCATGGAAGGATGTTTGCTTGAACGAAAGTACACCAAACCCTTGGGAGTGGTTTGAAATTCGCATTCTTCAAAAATTTAGGGGCATCTTTGGTGGTCAATGCCCATTGGGCACCTTTGGTGGTCAATGCCCATTGAGCACCTGCCTTGCAAAGCATGCTAAGTACAAGATTTGGTTCTAGTGGCCTCTTAAGCAAATCATGATAGCCACACTGCCCAGGATAATCGTACTCGAGACCAAAATACTCGTTTAGCATATCCTTTCAGAAGTCGATAAGCGTCCCCCTTACCATGCTTTGATAATGGTCACCTTCATTGGCATTGATAAAAGCATTGGCATAGAATTCACGAACCAATGTCTAGGAACCTGGAACTAGAAGTTAGCACAGTCTGCCCCATTTCCTCTCCACAATTTGTGACTGAATTTCTGGATATTCATTCTCTTCTAAAATGAGCCCCCGTTCCCAAATTAACAGGACATTGTTGAATCTATGTTCATGAATGGTTGAACGAAAATAAATTGCATCGAATGAGGAAATGCTAGAGCCTTCTTCTACGGCACCCCTTCTTTTTTCACAGGTGGAATTATGAATATCTTGAAAAACAATAACACAAAATAAATAACCAATATTCTAAAATTCACAATGCAAATAGTGTATTCTAGAACAAATTCAAAATCAGTTTCTTCCCATGACGTTATATGTTCAATAATCAGAATAAATGAAATGCCATTTTCATCAATATCCTCACTTGCATTCAAAGCATTAAGAAAAATCAAGATAATGCAATATTTGAACATATTGGCAAAGTTGAAAATGGGTCCAAATAGAAATCCTCTAATTACCCATTTTGCCAAAATACCCAAATATAAACACAATCAATATTGCACATAACCAATAATCAAATGGCCAAGTCAATATTACCAATTTTACTTATTAAGCAATCCCACACAATAATCTGGTGCGCAATTAATCAAACAGACTCATCAAAATCAACCAATTTCCCCTAATGTCAGGAATATACACAACAATTGAACATATGACAATATTAAAATCCACAATTAAACTCATCAAAACTTCTAATCAATAAGGACTCATGAATGAAATTAAGGAAGCTCATCAATTTCACCTAATTTTCTCCCAATTTCATATGTCACAAAAAGCCCCAATTTAGGAGCCCTAACACCCCAAACTGCATAATCCAACAAAGTAACAAAAAATAGAACGAAATTGAGATTTAGGATTCTTGAATATACATGAATAAATGAAGAATTAAACAAGAAAGTGAGAAAATGAGTGGGTTCATGTAGGAAAGCTTCAGCCGCGCTTCAATGGCAGAACCACGCATTATAGAATGCATGCAACATATGGAAAATGGAGGAAGAAGAAATGCGAAGTTGAGAGGAAACAACTTTAAAATGCTAGAAAATGACTGAGAGAGGATGTGGAATCAAAGAGAACGAAGAAGAACAGCGTAGAAAAGTGAAGAACAGTGAAGGAGAACGAAGAAGAACGCCCAACGCATGAGCACTGGGCTGCTGTTGTAATTTTAAAATATCTTTGCTAAACACACGCCTAGGCGCTGGGTCACTTAAGTTTTTTTTTTAAATCCTGAAATAAGAACTCACCAAAACAAGGAATTCAACTTTAGAAAAAGTAAGCTTTGCCAACACTTAAACAAAAAGGACAAAACACATAATTAAATCAACTCAATTAAGAGCAAAGCAATAAATTAAAAATAAAAGGGAAAGAAATTTGGGTTGCCTCCTAAAAAGCACTTGTTTAATATCATTAGTTCAACATTGCCTTTTGTTTATGGTGCCTTGAAGCAAGAGAAGTAAGATAACACCTTTCTTTTCTCAAAACAATGCTCCCTTCCTTGGTCACTAGCCTTGGGACCCCCTCCAAAAACATTTTGAACTTGAGTTGGAACTGGTTATCCCAAGTGTGCCTTGGCATGATAGATTCCATTATACCATGGTGGCTCCAATCGATCAAATGATGAAGAATCAGTTTGTAGAGAAGTATTGATCGTGGGAAGACCTTTCTTTGTTTCAACATTCTTAAAAGTAGGAAGATCAACAATAATTAATAGTGGGGGATCTTTGATAGCTAATGCTTTATGCTTCTTAGCTAAAATGATATTCACAGGGGCATAGAGATCTGACATTGGGGAGGATTTATTAAAAACATTAATAGTCACCTGATCTCAATTCATCCTCAAAATAAGTTCACCCCTAGGGACATCAATCAAAGCTCCTGATATTGCCAAAAATGGTTTGCTTAGAATGAGAGGGATATCAACATCCTCATCCATATCCAGCACCGCAAAGTCAACTTGAAAAATGAATTTATCTACCTTAAATAACATATCTTCGTCTATACCGTAAGAGTGCTTAATAAATTAATCTGCTAGTTGAATGGAGATCATTGTTGACTTCTAATGCGAATTGATATGTGTTGCAAACCCAAGTGTAAGTTGTCTCAAGTAATAAATTCTCGGGAGTCTAAGGTCAATCTACAGGGAATTGATGAAGAAAAATTCTTTGAGGTAAGGAAATGATTTGTCATAATAATAAAGGTGATAAAACTTGTTCACAATTAAAAAAAATTTACTTGAATTAGGAGATCCACTCTTGGTAAGTAAATTAAAGACAAGATTAATTCTTTCTATAACTCAATTAGAATCCACACATAACGGAGGTTCCAATTGGAAAATATAGAATTCAAAGTTCTTTTAAAGTTATATATGTAGTTATATTATTGTTCCTTTAATTATCTACTAACGCCAATAATTGTAAATGAGTTCAAGCATTCATTGTGTCAATCTCTTGTCTATAACAAATCAAGATCTTCACTTTACATGGAGGGTTTTTAAATTGATTGGAAACAAAATACAACACATATAATGATCACTTGATAATATATCATTCAAGCACAAGAAAGAGATTAATCTAACCTTATTTCATTACCAAAAGCTTCACTTTTTCATCTAAGCAAAATGAAATTAGTTACTCATAAATAAGAAGAAAGAAAAAGAGAAGAAGAAAAAGATGAACATAACTTCTATTTAGAACAAATGAAAATTACAACAAGAGAAACAAATTATATTGGAAAATGATCTTAATCTCTAAACCAAGATGATTCTAATGAGCAACAATGGTGCCCTTTTATAGAGCATGAAGGGCACACAATGACAAATGAGTGGGTGGATGAGTGGAACATGACAATAAAGTTGTCAATGAGTGGGTGGATGAGTAAAAAATTATTGTCATGCTTGTCTCCCCACTCAACCAATTCAGCTATCTTCACACGACTATAACTCTATCATAACATCACTTTTTTTTTAAAAGCAAAATGGCATGCAAGAGCATCACAATAGATAGAGAAATCCCAATTAGGTTGGCACCTCAAATCCCATCTATCATTTGCAGCATACCTCAAACTCTACCTATCATAACGTCACCTATTGTATAAGTGGTCTTCATGAAAGTTGAAGAGTTTTGTCACAGATTTCCAATGCTACTAGTTTCATCACAATCTGACCCCTACAACCCAAGATATGACCCAATCTTTGCACAATATTCGGGTTCCATCAATAGCACCTTTGTTATGACTTCTAGGCCCAATATGACCTACTAGACATCTGAATATGCTCATGTTCTTTAATAAAGTTATAGATTTGGGTCTTATCTTTCATTTGGGCTTAGTTTGGTGTCAATTGTACTCATATTGCTCAATAAATAGGATGATGAGTGTACAAAGGTCAAGCTGTCAGGATCAGAATTCTGACTCTTACTTTCACGTCAATTTAAATTATCCAAACGTGTGATTCCTTTCTTGAGGTCTTCATGAAACTTTAGAGAATTGTCTTAACTTTCCTACAAGACCAAAATCATATCAATCAAATATTTGTAACTCAGATTATACCCAATTTACTAAACGCTTTCAAATAGACAAATTAGTGCCAGTTCATGCAATAATTCCTTCAATGATCTAATTAGGCCTAATATCATAAAATGTGACAAAACTAACTTAATTAAGCCTAATTGAACCTTAAGAAGCCCAGTGAGAGGATTATTAAATGAATAAAATATATTGCTATCAAATTTTCTCACATTTAACTTTTGCACTCCTGGCAAAACACATAAGACCGAAGCTTGGGAATAAGGAAAAATAACACAAACTCAAAAGTTAAAAATTCTAAAAGACTCAATTTCCAATAATATTCAAGAGTGAAAAAGTTTATAAGCAAGAAGAGCAACCAAAGATTCAATAGATCAAAACATTTATGAGGTAACATTTATTCACATCTCAAACTGACACACAAGGAAACTTCAATTAAAAAGCAGAGTCAAGAATGATAGATCCTCACAAGATTCACTATCAACCCCTCAAGGTTTTAAAAGGTAGGTATTTCACTCAATTTAACCCATGAAAAATTACACTATCATAAGTTTGCTTATCTTCTATTTCTCCACTACTCAAAACACACGCACACATAAATTAAGAGGACTTTATTCAAAGTTGTAATGGGATCAAGGTAAAGGAGGGGGATAATATGGATATGACAGGTTAAATATTAAAGAGAATAAAAGAGCATTAGGGTTGAGTTCAAATAATAAGTGTGAAAGTTCATCCCAACTCTACCTAATGCAAATTCCCTTTTATATATTCTTTTCGCTTTCCCTTTTTACCTTGTTGATCTTTCTTTACACCTTTTTTTTGTTTTTTGTTTTTATTTTTAAGAAGATGACTACTCTTTCCTTTTTTTTCAACCGTTTTGCACACACACCCCCACACTTGTTCAAGAACTCATCCAATGTCAATGCTATCTTATTCCCTAAGGTTAAGTAAAATCATGTTTTTTTAAAAGCATATAATGAGCTAAAAATAAGGAATGGTCAAATAAGTTTAAAGGGGTTAAGCAAGAAAAAATATGCAAGGTTGACTATTTAGTTAAAGTAGCTATTTCAAGAAAAATGTCTCAATCATGTTTATGTATACATGTGGAAATGTAACCTCAAATAGAGTCAAAGCAAGTTCTAGAGTAACAATTCCATAAGTGAAAATCACACAAGAAAGAAGAGAATGGTACAAATGTTTAATCCATTCATCAATAAACTCAAAATCTTATAAGGCATATATCTATCATTCTTAATCCACCAATTCAACATCCATAACCAAGCAAGTGAAATTTAAGAAAGAAGACAATTTATTCAATCATGCCATGATCCCTAAATTTCAATTGCTTTAAAGGATGTGAGAGTGCATTCACTTGAATCTTTCAAAGGAAATCAAACGATAAAACTTCGTTACTTCCACAAATCAACATAAAATAGTTACTTCCATAATTTAGATGCGTCTCAAGAGTAAATTTACCTCAAGGGCATAATTTACTCTTTATTCTACCATCCTTAATTGGTTTTACTGTTAGTAAGTTGTTGACAACTATACTAATAAACATACTACCCCAATTTTTATTTCATTTTATGTCAACTATCTTTCCCCCTAACCAGATCACAACATTGTCCTCAATGTTAAAATATAGATGAGTAAATGATAGAAGATATTACATGTTGTGGCTATTATGGAAAAGAGAAACCTGACACAAATTTAAACAGAAATAAAGTACAATAAATAAAATCAAAGGTAAAGGCAATTTATAGATGGAGTGTCAGATCAAATCCTCGCTCCTTTCTACTTCCCTATGACCAATCTTTCTGAGCTATTACTGGATCAGGTTCTTAAACAAAAGCTTATAATTTATCAATTAACTCATCGACAGTGGAAGCAAAGACAAGGAGTCGTCTTGCCGAAGGTGTGATAAAGTTCTATTCTAGAGCATGGTCAAGAAAAGATAATAAACCATCAAAGAAATTATTAACATTCAACAAACCTATGAGTTTATGGTGGATGTTTAGTTAGGCCCAAGAGACAATTTGAAAAACTTTCGTCAAAGTACCATAGCCACCTAGTAAGGCAATGAATGCATCAGAATTGTCAAGCATTTTAGCCATTCGTCCATGCATAGTCGATACTCGTAGTTCCTCCCCAATTGTATTTCCAGTGATGTTCCTTTGAATTAAAGCTTTAGGAATGATACCTAAAACTTGACTACCTCCTAGATGTGTATTGATTGATACAACCCCCATCAACCCAATGCTACCTCTCCCATATACTACATGAATTCTCAGCAAGCACTCGACCAAGAGTGGCTGCTACTTCTACAAACTCTGTACCCTTCCCAAAACTTGACTAACAAAATACACAGATATTTGAAAATTGATGAACAGAAGTTCCTTCCATTTCTACACCCACTCTCCCTTTGAATGATTATAAATTGGATGAAAATGAAGAAAATGAATTGTTTAAATAGGGAAAAGAATGGAAAATGTAATGATAGCACCTATATGGGTAGGTTAGCTGTTGTCAGAAAAGTTTGAAATTAAGAAATATATATATTTTTTTATTTTTTTATTTAAAAAGAAAACGAGAGCTGAAACCAGTCTAAAACTAGAAGCTAGGCTCTCACGCCCGTTTATTCAACAAAGATGGCATATCTTTAACCTGTGTGTCATCAATATAGGGAATTGGTGGCATATCTTTATACTGCGTGTCACCAGTGCAGTAATACCAAGACGGCTCAGCCAATCTTTGAATTCTTCTCCTTCCCGCTTGTGGAATATTTTGGATTGAGCTATGACGCAACTAATTAAAGTGCGTAAATCTGATAGTCACCACCAACTACCACAGCCAGTGAGAGGTTGCTGGAGAGCCCATGACCTGAAATCATAGGATCTAACTCAGTTGCATAGTCACGCGAGTATGCTAACACGGGGCTCTTCTATCTGCCCATCATGTCAGCCTGCCTAAAAGGTAAACTTTGGGTCACTGAGAATGACTCTCTATAGAGCATAGCACACGTTTATTAAAAGACCTGCTTGCGAAGGTCCAACCCAAGTCAATGATAGGTCTAACCCTAAGGTTAGGGGCTCCACACTCAATTAAGAGCATGGTACTCTTTCGATCACCCTTTTTTTTTAGATGAACAAGATAATAACACACATGTTGTTATGATTGTGGCTAATATCTTCCTCTGGTTTTACATCCAGTAATGACTTAAACGCCTTCTATGAGTCGAGGATAAGCTTCCTATCTAATTTTCTTATAAATTGACAAACAAGGTCTTTTAGAGTCAGATTTTCAAGACTGTAATGTTTATGTTCGTCTTTGAAAAGATTCTCTACAAGAATGCATTTCAAGAGTCAATAAGATATCATCTAATGACTCCTTACTCAGTTTATTCTTAATAAAGTATATTTTATCTTCTCGGTTTACGAAAACTATCTCCAAAGAACGACATCATTTGTTACAATTCCATCGTACACATTTGTGACAAACTTGCATTCTTTTCGCTCTTCTCCTTTTAGAATATGCACTTTTACCGAGACCCAGCATGTATGAGACAAATGAATTTGAGGATTCACCTGCTAAACGGACCTTTACTTCGATTATCCAGCGTAGATCTTCTGGGATGTCCTTGTGTATTAACAGTCTCAATCTTTTACACCTAACTTTGTAGATTTTTGTTAGAACATTTTCAGGAAGAGAAGGAAAATGTTTTCTTAAATTCAAAAAAATGACATCAATTTTAAAGGAGAAAGAATCAGTTATTATGAGAAACTGACAAACAAACTGACTTGAGAGCCACAGAGTACCGTTATCCGCCACTTGACCGGTGTCACAAAGAACTGCAAAAAGAAAGCAATAAAATTAAAATAAATTCTTCTCATAACAAGAATTAGAAAGGGAGATGGATTCTACCTCAAAAACTTAGGTTTCCAGAAATGGTTTGAGTCTTTGTCCATTGACCTTAAACACATTACCATTCCTAGGGTTCTCAATGTCTATGGTCGCATGTGGATACACATGTTTGACAACAAAAAGGCCACTCCACCTAGATCTCAATTTTCTAGGGAATATGTGAAAACGAGAATTATAAAGTAGAACTTTTTGACCAATTTCAAAAGATTTCCTCAAAATTAATTTGTCATGAAAAGTTTTTGCTCTAGCTTTATAAATCTTTGAGTTTTCATATGCATCATTTCTCAATTCCTTAAGTTCATTTAATTACAATTTATGTACTTTGCAAGCATCATCAAGGCTTAGGTTGAAGCTTTAATGGCCTAAAATACTTTATGCTCCAGTTCTATAGGAAAGTGACAAGGTTTTCCATAGACTAACCGATAGGGTGACATGCCTAAAGATGTTTTGAAAGCAGTACAGTAAGCCCAAAGTGCATCGTTTAATCTTAAAGACTAATCTTTATGATTTGGGTTAACCATTTTTTTCAAAATTTGTTTAATCTCCCTATTTGCTAATTCTACTTGTCCACTTATTTGAGGGTGATAAGGGGTTGCAATTTTGTGGGTAATGTCATATTTCTTCGATAAGGATTCAAATGGTTTATTACAAAAATGTGTTTTCCTATCACTGATGATAACTCGAGGGATTCCAAATCGACTCAAGACATTTTCTTTTAAAAATTTAAGAATAGTTTTATGATCATTGTGTCGGTATAGAATCGCCTCAATCCATTTTAAGACATAATCAACTACAACCAAAATATACACAAATCCAAATGATGAAAGAAATAGACTCATGAAATCAATTCCCTAACAATAAAAAATTTTAATGACAAGGATAGAGTTCAGAGGCATCATGTTTCGCTTAGAAATGGAACCTAATTTTTGATAGTTTTTACAACTTTTGTAAAATGTATAGCTATCCTTAAATAAAGTGGGCTAATAAAATCCACACTGCAAGATTTTTGTAATTATTTTCTTTAAAGAAAAGTAACCTCCACATGCTTCTAAGTGACAAAATTTAATGACATTACCTACCTCACTGTTGGGTACATATCTCCAAATGATTTGATTAGGATAATATTTGAACAAATATGGGTCGTCTCAATAAAACTATTTTGCCTCAGTCAAAAACTTCCTTCTATCTTGGTGCGTCCATTGAGGTGACATCTTTCCTGTTGCAAGAAAATTGACTATGTTAGCAAACCAAGGCATGGAATTGATAGAAAATAAAAATTCATCGGGAAAAGAATAGTTGATAGGTGTGATATCAAAAGGTGAGCCTATTGTAAGTCTGGATAAATGATCTACAATAACATTTTTGGCTCCTTTTTTATCTTTTATTGTGATATTGAATTCTTGCAGCAACAAAATCTACTATATCAACCTAGGTTTGGCAAAAACATATTGTGAAAATCGACAAGTGCACCGAATCGTAAAAGTAATAAAGTAATGAAAAGAATACGTCCCACGAGGATTATAATGCCAATTACTAATTTAGTTAATTAAACACTGTTTAAGCTACCAAAAGATGAGAGTTTGACAAAAGTAATAATAAAAACTAAATAATAACAAGAAAATAATTATAATAAAATAAAGTAAACCAAATCAATTAAACAAAGGTTGAAAATGATGATGAGAAAGTGTTAGGGTTCAGACTTCACTTAAACTTTTTTGATGCAAATTAAAATAGTAATTTAATTAACTTTTATTCATGATTTAAGATCAATTCTCAAATTTAATTAATATCTAATTCCTTGGTATATCAATCATCTTCACACTATTCAGAATTAACCAATCCCTTAACATAACCCAAAATAAAGAAGGCTTTATAAAAAATAAGGGAATTAAAAGAAGGATCACATAACCCACAACGTTTATTCCTAGTGATTGCAAAAATTGTGGTATTTATCACATGTTCTAAGTTCATGCAAACTTTTTCAAATCATACATAAACCCAAGAAATCATTTCCAAATTGATTAGGTTTAGGAAAATTTTAAGAATAGAGATAAACACATAAATAATAAAATAGAAACTTAAATTAAAAAAATAAATTAATTCACATCATCAAAGAATAAGATCCATCGTCTCCCTAACGAGGGGAACTTAGTTACACATAGGAAAAAAAGAAAACAAAGGGAAGAATAAGATAAACTCCATTGTAAATAGGTGGAAAGGGTTGAAGAGAATTCCTAATCTTCAAGCCTAGTTGCGCCCACACCACTTTAGGGTTTGTGCCACTTTGACGGCTGCTGCAAAGTTGTGTCTTGTCAAGTGTGTGATGGTGATTCAAACATATCAATATATAAAGTACCTGATAAACACAATTTTTATACATTATTTAACCCTCGTATTTAGTTTCTTGGACTGCTTATATGCTTAATTGATTGGTTTTAGTCATAATTTATAAGTTTGGGCTCAAATTGGGTTTAATTAATTTTTTCAGCATTATTAGCATTTTATACTGTTTCTGTATTTCAGTCATATCTTGAGTTTTAGATATCTAATAACCATGAATTTTACCTTGTAGGAAATCTGAGAGAAAGATCTACAACTTTGATGAAGAGCTCTAAGTATCAATTGGATGTCTAGTGGACTGAATTGGACTTAGAATTCAAAACTCGGGTTCCATCACGTAACCCAAGCAGTGTGCACTAATTAGTCCATAACTTGGGCTGCAAGTGTGATATGGACCTGAAACTAGTGCCATCCGAAAGCTAAGACATATATATATTCAACTATTATGAGACCACAAATTGAAACTATAATGTTTTGATGGTGCTTCACCCCTATGAAGTCGGATGACAGGATCAGAGACCTATTAAGAGTGAATTGGGCATAACTCTCTCATCTTAAACCCAATTGAAGTGATTTCGATGACCAATGAAAGCTAAGAGGCTGAAAATTAACTTTAACTTAGGGGCAAATTAGGATTTTTATTTTTTAAGTTAGTTATTTTGTTATAAAGAGGAGATCCAAAATAGAGAAAAACCCTAGCTGTTTTACTTGATTCTTCTTCTTAGAGTTTTCTCCATTCTCTTTATATTTTTATCTTGTTCTCTTCTTTTTCTGAGTTTTTCCCTCCCATTCATGGAGGGGTAAAGCCTTTAATCAATCCAAGGGATAGACATTCTTAATGATTAATCTTGAGATTCTGTTTTAATTGTTATACATTCGATTATTAATCAAGTTTCTCTTCTTCTTCTTCTCTTTATTTGATTCTGATTGAATGCTTAATTTGATTGGGATTTTTATATGTTAATTTTGTAATTATCATATGCTAATAGAGGATTACAGAGATTAAACAAGGCATTAACGATGTTTGATGAATTGTTTAGCTTGGTTGGATCTTAGTTTTTAAGTTAATTTGGGTTTTGGATGGATGCTTAATTTGTCTAACCTTAATTAATTGAATTCTGGAAGCATTTCTAGTAGAAGATCCATGGATCATTGAGAGGCGTCTTGATGTGATCTAAGACCAAGGATTTAGTTGATAATTGAATGGATCTTTAGTGATCAAGGATAGATTAAGATTAAGATTGGTTAGTTCTCTTGGATTGGTTATTTCTTAATTTTTTTTTCTCTTCTTTAATTGCTTTCTATTTCTATTAATTGATCTTACAAACACCTTCCCCTTGTTTACTAACCTCTTAATTTGATTTCTTTATCATAATTAGAGTGATCTATAGGCTCGACCCATTGTTCCCTTATGCTACAAGTAATTTTGGTAAACTAGTTATAAATTGATTTAAATTTGGTAGCCTCGATAATTATCAGTACCAGAATTAGTTTTAACCAAATGACCAGAATTTGAATCACGATACTAATTAAGCATAAATAAGTAACTTAAAATAGGAGAAAAATAAGAAAATATATAGAGCTCAACCTTCCATAATAATAAAAAAAATATTAACAAGTAGGTTGTAGACCTGCCATTAAATATTAACAAGTAGATAGTATAAACCAGCCATCAAATATGACACAACTAGAAAATTAAAAGAGTAGGAAAAGAATATACCAGATAGTGAAATTTACTTAAAGAAAGAAAATCTCAATAAATTTGTTCTTCAAATCAAATTTCCGGAAACGACGCCAAAAAACTTGATGCGAATTGATATGTGTTGCAAACTCAAGTACAAGTTGTCTTAAGTAATAAATTCTCAGGAGTTCAAGGTCGATCCACAGGGAATTGATAAAAAAAAATTCTTTGAGGTAAGGAAAGGATTTGTCACAATAATAAATGTGATAAAACTTGTTCACAATTAAAAAGGATTTGCTTGGGTTAGGAGATCCACTCTTGGTAAGTAAATTAAGGACAAGATTAATTCTTTTTATAACTCAATTAGAATGCACACATAACAGAGGTTCCAATCAGAAAATATAGCATTCAAAGTTCTTTTAAAGTTATATATGTAGTTATATTATGGTTCCTTTAATTATCCACTAACGCCATCACTTGTAAATGGGTTCAAGCATTCATTGTGCCAATTTCTTATCTACAAAAAATCAAGATCTCCACTTTACAAGGAGAGTTTCTAAATTGATTAAAAATAAAATATAACATATATAATGATCACTTTATAATATATCATTCAAGCATAAGAAAGAGATTAATTTAACCTTATTTCATTACCAAAAGCTTCACCTTTTCACCTAAGCAAAATAAAAATTAGTTACTCATAAATAAAAAGAAAGAAAGAGAAAGAAGAAAAAGATGAACATAACTTCTATTTAAAACAAAAGAAAACTATAATAAAAGAAACAAATTATACAAGAACATGATCTTGATCTCTAAACCAAGATGATTCTAATGAGCAACTAATGGTGCCCTTTTATAGAGCATGAAGGGCACACAATGAGAAGGGAGTTGTTTAATGAGTGGGTGGATAAGTGATTGAATGAGTGGAAGCCTTATACGATGATATCCTTAGGTCCCTTTTTGAAGCCTTATACTGTTGGCCTTATTTTTTTTCATAATCATTGTGTTCGTTAACCTGTTAACCATTCTAATGCATGTGAAAGCATGTCATTTTCTTCCTATCCTTATTGTTTGTTGAGTTCATGGTATGTTATTTCTTGAAATGAGTCTATTGATTAGGGGTATAAATATTCAATTCAAAATGAGCCTGAAGGAACCAGATGCAGTAAAAAGAAAGAAAAAGCATTGCTTTGCAAAAATAGAAAAAAAAAGAGAAAATAAAATGAAAAAAAGAAAAAGAAAAGCAAAAGCTTAAAAGAAAAGTAAAGTTCAAAAAGCATCAAAAATGGTTTTGGCAAGTTTTCTACATTCACAATTGAATACCCTACTGATATCAAATGTTCTGACTCATGACTTGAAGTAGAATATTATGTGTCTCAATGTATGTATTGTATCCTTTTCCGTTCATTTCTTTCGCCCATACCATTGGCCTAACAATATAAGCTGATTAAGTCCTTTTTGATCCTCAATCTTGTGCGATTTACATTAGTGGAGAGAGAGTTAATTTACAATCTTGTGGATTCTGTGAATCATATGCATGTACGCTTATAAACTTATCTGAATATGTATGACTTGATTAGGATAAGTTTATCTTGCATGTTTGTGAAAATGTGAATTGCATGAAGAGTTGTTTGGATTGTTAGCATGTTAAGGATTGTATTTGTGTGGAGCTATTTACGGGGCATTTGCACTTTTTGAGGATTGATGTAGTCATCATACACTAGTATTTGTTTTTAAATGAAAAAAGAAAATTAAAAATATATTTGCTGAATAAAAATTTGTTTTGAATGTTTAAGCGATTTACTTAGTTCTATTTTATTTTGCTCGAGGACTAGCAAAAAGTAGGTTTAGGGGTGTGATAACTACTTAGAATGCAGTTATTTGTACCCTATCTCTGTGCTAAAATGAATGCTAAGTCCTTGTTTAAATGCATATTTGGAGGGTTTTGTGCTTATATTTGTCATATTCTGATTCTAAGTCTTTCTGATGTGTTAATATGCAAAACTGTGTTTAATTGTTACGGATTAAGTAAATTTATATATGTTACTGATTTGGTGTTTTCTCTATGTTAGGAAGGGCTCCAAACAAGGTCAAATACGGAGCAATTGAGCTTAAAGAGGAAGAGGAAGCCAAATTGGCAATTCAGTGATCAACGCCGTGGTACAAGGTGTTGCGCGCCGCGGTGGCCAAGTGCATTTCAACCAGGCCATATTTGGACCCGAGGCAAGAGCGCCGCGACCCAGATGAAGTGGGTGCTGCGACATAGATTAGACCGACCCATTGGGTGCCGCGGCGTAATGTAGTGGGCGTCGCAGCGCTGAGGCGGCCAGCTGAGCCTATAAATAGATTTTATGCTTTTTTCTCTGTGAGCTGGCCATTTTTAGGCCATTTCCATTTTCTCCCTTTTTTAGGTTTTGTAGTTTAGTTAGTTTAGATTAGTTTTAGGTTAGATAGTTTGGCTAGATCTTCATTTCTGGTGGATTGGAGGTAAGGATCAAAGGATTGAAGGATGATTCAAACTTTAGAGACAAATCAATGAGCTTCTTTATCTCTTTTCCCCTTCTCTCTTCTCTTCCTTATCTATTGTATAGCTAAGCTTTGTTTAGAAATATTTTGGATCCTTTTATATATATTAATAATGTGTTCTTCTCTGAGTTTGTGTGGATGTTTGATTACTATTCAATCATTATCTGTGTTTAATGCTTGTGGTTGGCTGATCACTAATTACATGATTCTAATATTGGAAAATGAACTAGACATAGGGATTTATTGATATGGATATGGTGTGATTGATGCATGTTCGACGAGTTCAATTAGCTTGGATGAGTTGATTCGTTAATAGGATAGAAATATACCTATTAGCCATGTATAGTGTGTGATTGAGAATAGATCGTTCATGAGTGGAGTTTGCACTGGTTCTCAACGAAACTTAATGAGCTGGGTAAATGAGACCAGGGTTGATTGACCTAGACATAGGCTTTTGACTAATGAAGATTCTCAAGCTAACTTAATCAATGCATTTGTGTTTATGAGGGGGATTGCATGTTGTTGGTAGATGTAAGGGGTGAAGGATGATTTCCTGAAATCTAATCACTTTTATGTTTATTGCTTTTGTAGATTAGGTTTGGTTTAGTTTATTGCTTTTCTTATTTGTGTGTCCTTGACTAGAATGGATTAAACTATTGGTTGGTATTTAGCTTTATATCGTAATATCCTCGTGGGAATGAACTTTTACTCTGTATCTGTATTACTTGAGCGATCCGTGCACTTGCGGTAGCAATCACTGTGTAACTCTAAACTCATCTGTTATGAGTCTGGCCCACATTTGAATCCGTGTTCAACTTGGATCTATTGCTCCAATTTTAGTCTGCTATATGTGTGTGACCCTGCAAGTTCTCATTATGTTGGTAGTAATATTAAAATCCCATTTTAATATTACAAGCAGTGAGCGGTATCTAGTAACACATCGTTGTTACCCAAGTAATGAGAATATCAGTAATTTGACATAACCTTTCCGTAACTAATGTTTTTGTGTCGTTTAGTCCATTTGTCAAGATATCTAAATTGAACACAAGGCATGGAATGCGTCACCATTGTATAGTCCAATCCTTCGTTTCATGATACTCAAGTAGACTTTGTAACAACAAAAGAAATCAATATCTTATATTGACTCATTTAAGTATTGCCATGCATTTCGCAGTCTCACTCAATTAGGGGGCTCGAAGATATCGCTCCTGTTATGTAGGAGTGACAAATCTCATCTAGGTCACTCACATCCCTCAACATGATTCACGGTATGTCCAATAACCAACTTTATAATCACCTTGTTACAGATGATGTTTGATGGCATTAAAACACACAACTCCTTATGTAGGAATCGTAGTGATTTCAGGTCAAAGGACCACAGAAACCATTGTCACAATGAGAATCACTTATGACACTCATGTAATGATCCATATAGCGTTCTCATGGTGGGTCAGTCCAGTACATCATTACTCTAATATGTACCCATGTGAAGACTTGATATCTCATATCCATGACTCGTGAGATGTGATCATCAGTCTACACACATACTAGTCTCAATGCATTATTATTGTCCTAATTAACAATAATACTTGACTAGGGACATTTAAGAATAGTGTTCTAATTTTATCCAATAGGATATCACAATCAAGTCAACCACTTGATGTCCTACGGCATCAAACTTACTATTCTAAGGACTTTATTATGTTTATTAAAAAAGAACACAATAAATGAAATGCCTCATATATTAAAATTGGCATAATAGAATATATGTAAATACAGACAAATGTATCAGCCTCTAGGGCATACACTAACAAATTGAACTCCTATAACTCAATAAATGGGCTGATGAGTACGCAAAGGTCAAGCTGTCAGGATCAGAATTCTGACTCTTGCTTTCACTTCAATTTAAATTATCCAAACGTGTAATTCCTCTCTTGAGGTCTTCATGAAACTTGTAGAGAATTGTCTTAACTTTCCTACAAGACTAGAATCACATCAATCAAATATTTGTAACTCAGACTATAACTAAATTACTGAACGCTGCCAAATAGACAAATTAAGGCCAATTCATGTAATAATTCCTTCAATGATCCAATTAGGCTCAATATCATAAAATATGATAAAACCAAATTAATTAAGCCTAATTGAACCTTAAAAAGCTCAATGAGAGGATTATTAAAGAAATAAAATATATTGCTTTCAATTTCACATTTTCTCAATTCTTAGCTTGTGCATCACAAATTTCGGCATTAGATTGATACTTGCCTTGAGATCACATAAAGCTTTCCCGATATTTAGCTCCCCAATAGTGCAAGAACTGGTGAAACTACCTGGATCTTTCAATTTAGGTGATAGCTTGATGAAGAATAAGGAGGACCATCAAGTGGGAAAGGAAGAGCTAAGAAGGAGGATGCTTTAATTGGGTTAGGAAGGCCTATGACTAGGTCAAGGTCCAAGAGGGCTAAGGAAGCTTTACAACAAGAGGTGGCCAATATATTCAATTTTAAGCAAGATAAGGAAGAAAAAGAACTCAAGTTGGTCTAATTAATCCAAATTGAAGAGGACTCCAATTAGGACTTGTGTTTGGCGAGATTTGGGCTTTATAAGTTTGTTAAAGCTCTCTCTATTTGGTTTATTGAGCCAATTAATTGGGGTCTCATATTAAAGCCTTTTTTTTCTTATTATTTTGTGATTTTCATATTTTATTTTGTTGGAATAAGTTCAGATGTCTTTTGATCTTTCCTAAGTTAGTTTTTGGGCTTGAAAGATTTCTTAAGCCATTATGATGGCTAGTGGAAATTTATTATCATGTTAATGCTTATTTTCTATATAATAATGTACGTGCACTTATCAATGCACTTTGGTAATTGCATGATAGTGGGAATTTATTCCTTGTATTTCAAGAGTCATTTTAGGACTTTAAGGGTTGCAAACAGCTTCAAGCTTAGCCTATAAATAGGGAACCCATGTACTCTAAAAGGGATTTTTGGAAGATTAATGAAAGTAGAGGAATTCACTTTATTTGAGAGTGCTATTTCGTGCATCTTGGGTTCTTAGAGAGAATCATAGTTTGAATCTTATCAAAGGTTGGTCATACATTTGTAGCGATTCTACACAAGGCTTATCATTCTCATTCTCCTTAATAGGATTGAGATTATGGCACCATTCCTCATCTTCTTGTTTAATTCTATCTTTTAATTTTCTATCTTACTTGTTCTTCACACCACTTCTTATTCTTCTACATCAATCTTTGTTTAATTTTCTTCTTTTTGTTTATTGTTGAATTGGTTAGAAGAGAACCAACTTAAGGAAGATCCGAAAATCATATGTTCCATTCTTGGATCATATCATGTGGTATCAAGAGCTAGAATCCTAGAGTTGGGTTATGATCTTGTGTTCTTTCAATTTAGCACTTATTATTGATTTATTTTCTAAGTTTGATCCATTTTGATCTTGTTGATTTTGATATTTTGATGTTTATGTGTTAGATAGCACATTCTTTGACTATTTGATCTTGTTAACACTCCTTCAACTTGCATGGGGCTGTTTGTGTAAAAAAAATGAAAAAAAAAACAAGCTTGAATACCAAAAGTTAAAAAAAATACAACAATTGATTTTTTTTCCCTTATTATATATTTAGAGTGTTTTAGTCTTCTTGAATATTAACATTTACTTGGTGGACTTTGGTGCTATAATTCTCCTTTGCTAATTTGATAATTTTTACTCTACATTTGTTCTTATTTCTTGTCTTGATCAACTCCTATTTGAGTGTGCTTTGTTCTTTATTAGCTTTTCTTATTTGTCTTTTTAGGCTCTTTGGTTTTGTCAAAGAGTATTTCACATTTCATTGACCTCTTGAGTGTTTAGACTTTGTATAAATTGTTTACATTATGTGTGAGTATTTTTGTATTGATTGACTTGTGATTCACTTTAAGGGCTTGTAAAGATTACTTAAGTGGGAAAAGGCAAGAGATGTTGTTATATAAAAGTCATGATGTGTGTAAACACGAGGGAACTACAATTTTAAGAGGGAAACACGTGAAAAGAGTGAGTGAGGACCTTATTTTATTTTGTTCACTAACTTGTTGATTTTGTACAATGTCTAAGGAAGGAGATCCAAATGAAAGTCCCTCTCCTTCCCCAAGGACAACGCAATGACATTCCAAATGCAAGCCCTAAAAAGACATATGGAAAAGCTTCTTCAAAGGCAAAGTGATGAAATCCATAAGAGGATTGACAGGTTGGAGAGGGATAGAACTTCTAACCATGATGAAGAATCTTATGAATCCGAAAGAGAAAAGAGAGATGGTAGGAGTCAAGGAGGGAGAAGGAGACATGAGAGGAGAGATAGAGAAAATGGGAAAGGTGAAAGGGGAGAAAGGCTTGGGGGTGCAAAATACCTTTCGTCCAAGGGAGGAATGATCTGGAAGCATATCTTGAGTGGGAGATAAAAATTGAGGAAATCTTCTCATGCCACGACTATAATGAAGAGAAGAAAGTGAAAGTGGCTGCACTTGAGTTCACGGATTATGCATTGATTTGGTGAGATCAAGTTCAAAAAGAAATAGCAAGATATAGAGAGTATCCTATCATTACTTGGGATAAAATGAAGACTTTGATGAGGAGGAGTTTTGTATCTTCTTATTATCATAGGGAGCTACACAATAAGTTACAAAGACTTTCTCAAGGAAGTAGGAATGTGGGTGAGTACTTCAAAAAGATGGAGGTTGCCATGAGGACAAGTAAAAGAAAGAAGGATCCTCTTCTAGTCCAAAGGAACTCGTGGCTGCCCCTAAGGCCACCTTGCCTACTACTTCCACTTCATCTTCTACTTCTAAAAATAAGGACATTAAATGCTTCAAGTGTTTGGGAAGGGGACACATAGCTTCTCAATGCCCAAATAAGAAAACAATGGTGATGAAAGACAATGGGAGCATCACTAGTGAATCTTTTTCTATTTCATCAAGTGATGAGGAAAATGATTGTGAGGTTATTCTACAAGAAGGAGACTTATTAATGGTAAGAAGATTGTTGAGGAGTCAAGCTAAAGAGAATGATGAAAGCCAAAGAGAGAACATTTTCCACACAAGATGCCTCATTCAAAGGAATGTGTGCTCTTTGATTATTGATGGGGGATGTTGTACCAATGTTGCAAGTACTAGATTGGTGACCAAGCTCAACCTAAAGACTGGTCCACATTTGTTGGTGAACTAACAAGTATTGGTAAGCTTCTCAATTGGTAAATATAATGATGAAGTCCTATTTGATGTTATTCCCATGGAGGCCAGCCATATTTTACTTAGAAGGCCTTGGCAATTTGATAGACATGTTACTCATGATGGTTTCACTAACAAGTTCTCTTTTGTACATAATGATCTTAAGGTCATACTTGTACCATTATCTCCAAGAGAGGTTTATGATGATTAAGTGAAGTTGAAAATAAAGAGAGAACAAGAGAGAGAGAAAAAGAAGAGGGTATTGAAAAAAAGAAAAATTTCACTTTTGAGGACAAAATTCAAAAGAAAGAGGGAAAAGAAGGAAAGAAAAAGAATGAGAGAAAATTTGAGAGTTTCTTTGCAAAAGAAATTGAGGTGAAGAGAGCATTCTTTGCAAGGCAACCTATGTACATTTTCTTATACAAAGATGCTTCCTTGAATTCTAATGTTAACCTTTTACCTAGTGATGTTGAATCTATTTTATAAGAATTTGAAGATGTGTTCCCAAAAGAAATACCCCATGACTTGCCATTAATGAGGGGAATAGAACACCACATAGACCTCATTCTGGGTGCTTCTCTACCCAATAGGCCAGCCTATAGAAGCAATCCTCAAGAAACAAAGGAGATCCAAAAACAAACGAAGGAGTTGATCCAAAAAAAGATGGAACATAGAGAATGTGCATGGAATGTAGGGCCATCAACAACATCACTATCAAGGTTGCCACGCAACAAGAAGGAAAAAGATTCTATCTTTGTGGTTGTTGATAGATTTTCAAAGATAGCTCATTTCATTCTTTGCCACAAGGTTGATAATGCAAGTCATGTGACTGATTTATTTTTTAAAGAAGTGGTAAGACTCCTGTTAGTCATGGAAACCATCACCCATGAGAAGGGGTGAATTGGGTGATTACAAATTTTTAAAATAATCTTGAGAAATTATGCATTTCGATAAATTCAATTAACACATGCAGCGGAATAAGTCTTACTAGTGTAGATTACTCATAAAATAACTTGGGCTATGGGATAAATTAAACAAATAAATTAGATATCAAATTCAACTCAAATATATAATTAAAATATAAGAAATAAAGGAGTTTGAGTTAAGAAGACCAAACATAGAATTTATCCTGGTTCAGCCACCAACCACTTGTGGCCTACGTCCAGTTCTCAAGTAAACCACCTGAGATTTTTCACTATTAATGCAAGCTTGAACAGGTGTTTGCTACCGTTACAAACTAGTGCACTCTTTACACCTTAGGATACCTCACCCTTGTACTTAAGCCTCAACTTTCAGGGATACCTCACCCTTACAATTTCTCTGAGGGATACCTCACTCTCGTTATAAAGAATCAAAGAGTAGAAGAAAGAAAAAATTCTCTTAAGAGTGTGTATTACAAATTGAAGCACTATGAAGCTCTTTTAGGATATCTCAAATTTTGGTAAAAAAGAGCACAAAAATTTGGTAAAATATGAATCACAAATTAAAGCAAGAAAGAATTATTTCAAACAATTGAGTGTTATTAAAAGATGGCCCAAAAATATGTATTTATAGAGTTCTAAGAAAAAAAGCCATTGGGTATTAATTAATATCACATTAAAAGCATAAAAAAATATTCGTTGTGTGTTTCTGCCCATGTTTATTCGAATAACATGTGTGTTATTCGAATAACTCTTTAAAAACATGTTCTAGAACGTTTTCTGAGGTGTTTTATTTGAATAAATACCTATTTATTTGAACAACCTATGTATTATTCGAATAACTCTTTAAAAACACATTATGGAACATTTTCTGGGGTATTTTATTTGAATAAATACTTTCTTATTCTAATAACTCTTTAAAAACACGTTCTAGAACGTTTGTTGGGGTGTTTTATGTGAATAAATACTTGCTTATTCGAATAAACCACTCTGGTTTCAAAAATTGACTTTAAATAGTCATAACTTCTTCATTTCTCATCTGTTTAAAACAAATGATCACTCATTGGAAAGATCTTTGAGTCTATTTTCAAATGAAAAAGTTTTAGAACAAAACTCTATGTATTTTGAAAGTTATGATCAAAAGAATAACCAAATATCAGTTTTGCAAAACTCAAACTTGACTATTTTTCATAGTTTTGAACTATTACCATAAGTAGCTTTTCAAAACTTATTTGTTGGGTATTTTAGCATGTGAAAACCATTTTTAAAGATTTGAAAATATATTTGAGATATCCATAAGGCTTCTTATATAAAGACCCTAAGTCCTATAAGTTATACCACTTAATCTTCCTTTGGACTTGGTCTTTGACATGACTTTGATGTTATCAATACCTTCATGAAATAGGCATTCGCATTCTCCTTGAGTTGAGCTTAATTGAGATTTTTTTCTTTCTTGTTGCAATGCTCACTCTTGGTACTTGGACTATCCTACAAAGTATTACTCACTTAAACAAGTATAGTTAGTCCAAATTCATAACTCAATATCTTTTTATGCATGATTCATAAATGTATAACTATACTTAGTTTAACATGCATATAAGACTTTCATAGACATATCCAAATAAGATATTTATCGATTACTAATGGATATGCTCTATATAGGATGCAACAAAGAACATATGCAAAGTGTTCTTTTTGTCTTGTATTTGTCATCATCAAAACTTAACATATTAAATCATTTAGGGCAAACTTATTTCCACAACTCCATGGAATGCCAAGGAGTATTGTTCGGACCATGACACTAAGTTCCTTAACTATTTTTGGAGAACTTTGTGGAATAAGCTAGGGACAAAACTCCTATTCTCTACCATTTGTCACCCGCAAACGGATGGACAAACCAAGGTGGTAAATAGAACTTTTTCTACTCTCCTTAGATCCATCATTAAGAGGAATATTAAATCTTGGGAGGAATGTTTGCCTCATGTTGAATTTGCTTACAATAGGGCAGTTCATTCTACTTCTCAATTTTCTTTTTTTGAAATTATTTATGGATTTAATCCTCTAACCCCTTATGATTTGATTCCTTTACCTAACCCATCTACATTAGTTCATAAGGATGGCAAGGTAAAGGCCGAATATGTGAAGAAACTCCATGAATAAGTGAAGGTCCAAATTGAGAAGAAAATGGAACAATATGCCAAATAAGCTAACAAAGGTAGAAAAAAGGTTGTATTTGAACTAGGAGATTAGGTGTGGGTACACATGAGGAAGGAACGGTTTCCCATTCAAAGGAAATCAAAGCTCCAACCTAGAGGAGATGGGTCATTCCAAGTTGTAGAGAGAATTAATGATAATGCTTATAAAATTTATCTACCCGATGATTATGGAACTAGTGCAACATTCAATGTAGCTGACTTAATTCCTTTTGATCTAGGTGATGAAACACCAAATTCGTGGACGAGTTCACTTAAAGAAGGAGGGGATGATGAAGACCGATGAGGACCATCAAGTGGGAAAGGAAGAACTAAGAATAAGGATGCTTTAATTGGGCTAGGAGTGCCTATGACTAGGTCAAGATCCAAGAGGGCTAAGAAAGCTTTACAATAAGAGGTGACCAACATATTCAATCTCAAACAAGATAAGGAAGAAGAAGAACCGAAGTTAGTCTAATTAATTCAAATTGAAGAGGACTCCAATTAGGACTTGTGTTTGACGAGATTTGGGCTTTATAAGTTTGTTAAAGCTCTCTCTATTTAGTTCATTGGGCCAATTAATTAAGGTATCATATTAAAGCCATTTTTTTCTTATTATTTTGTAATTTTTATATTTTATTTTGTTGGAATAACTTCAAATGTCTTTTAGTCTTCCCTAAGTTAGTTTTTGGGCTTTAAAGACTTCCTAAGCCATTATGATGGCTAGTGAGAATTTATTATTTTGTTAATGCTTATTTTCTATGTAATAATGTACATACACTTATCAATGCACTTTGGTAATTGCATGATGGTGGGAATTTATTCCTTATATTTCAAGAGTCTTTTTAGGACTTTAAAGGTTGCAAACAACTTCAAGTTTAGCCTATAAATAGGGAACTCATGTACTCCAAAAGGGATTTCTAGAAGATTAATGAAAGTGGATGAATTTACTATATTTGAGAGTGCTATTTCGTGCCTCTTGGGTTCTTAGAGAGAACTATAACTTGAATCTTATCAAAGGTTCCTCATACCTTTGTAGCGATTCTACACAAAGCTTATCATTCTCATTCTCCTCAATAGGATTGAGATTGTGGTGTCATTCCTCATCTTCTTATCTAATTCGATCTTTTAATTTTCTATCTTACTTGTTCTTCACACCACTTCTTATTCTTCTACATAAATCTTTTTTTAATGTTCTTCTTTTTGTTTGTTGTTGAATTCGGTTAGAAGAGAACCAACTCAAGGAATATCTGAAAATCATATGTTTCATTCTTGGATCATATCACAGCTTCCTCTAAATAATAGCGTTGCACTCTTCAATAAGTGTTGCAGTCTCACCTTCCTTGAGTTTCCTCTTCTTTGATAGCAAGTCCTTCATGAACTTAGCATATAATGACATTTGTTCAAGTGCCTTAGCAAAAGGAATGTTTATCTGTAACTTCTTAAAAACATCTAGGAACTTTGAGAGTTGCCTTTCTTGCTTCTCCTACATGTCTTTCTTCAACCTTTAAAGGAATGGAAGCCTAGCGTACAGTGAAGGGTCAAAAGGTTTATCCAAAACTGAATCATTCTTCCTTCTTCTTTCTTCTTTGATTTCAGTAGAGACCTCTGCTTTAGGTGCATGTTTAATTGAAACATCCTTAGTATGAACATCATTTTATTTTTTCTCTTTTCCTGAGGAACTAGCTACTTCTTTCACTAGTCCTTCCAAAGTTTTGCCACTTCTCAGTGTGATTGCATTATAGTGCTCCTTTGGATTGACTATAGTGTCACTTGGTAGACTGCTGTTCGCTCTTTGCTTACCGCAAGTGCATGGGTCACACTCGTAATTTAGCTAAGAGTCAGATATCGTTCCCACGAGGAAACAACATTAGATTAAGTGCTAAGTATAAACCAATATTCAAATACTTCTATTCAAGGACGTATAAATTGGAGTGTTCATGTATTTGTTAATTTTAAGAACTTAAAACTATGAGATTAATGTGAGAGTTGATATTTCAAGAATAGGGATTCCTTTTTCACTTCCTATTTTAATTAATAACAAGTAATCCTTATGAGCAATATAAACGAAATGGCTAGGTTAGCTTGGGAATCATAATTAGTTAAAAGCCTATGTCTAGGTCAATTAACCTCGCTTCTATTATCTAGTTCACTCTGTTTCTATGAGAACTAGAGTAAATCTACTCATTAAGATCTATTCCCAACTAATTACTATGCATGGTCAATAGGTATATTCCTATCCTATTAACGAATCATTGCATCCAACCCAATTGAATGAAATAGAACATGCATCAATCATACACTTAATCTTAAACCCAAATTCCTATGTCTAGGTTCATTAAATTTAAACAAATCAATTGAAAGCTGATCAGACTAACAAAGCATTAAGCACTATATAACTGAACAGAGACCAAATCATGTATATAACTCAAAGGATTACAAGTTTAATCAACATCCATAGGAAGATCCAAAGAAAAACCCTATAACAGCCTAGCCAGCCATGACAAACGAAAATACAACTAGATTAATCATAGTCATGGAGATAGAGATAAGAGAGGAGAAGAAAAATGAAGAATAAAGCTTAGGGAGATGATCCTTCAAGCTTCAATCCTCCACCAAGGTGAAGAAGGCCTCTAAGCTTGGCTATTTCTACTTCTTTTCTACCCAAAAATCGTAACCCTAGCAGCTGGAATCTATTTCTAAGTAATCTCTCCAGGAAAAACTAATGGAACAGTATTTATAGATGAAATTAACTTCTGCGCGTCGTGGCCCTGATCTTTGCGCGCCGCGGCCCTCCTCAATTAGGTCACTGGGGTTGCGGCCCTCACTACATGTGCGTCGCGACCCTGAAGTCTCGGGTTGAAGTACTGAAATGCTGCTGATGCACCAAGCGCCGCGGCCCTCATGTGTGTGCGCTGCGGCCCTCCATGCTGAGATGCTCCATAGGCTTTTCCACCCTATGCTGGGTCTTTACTTGCATCAAATTATCCATTTTGAGCCCATCTACATTTAAGATTTCACCCAGTTAAGTATATGTGCACAATCTACTTAATTCAACAATGAATTGGAAAGATTTTCTCAAAAGCAGAATAGAAAACATTAATAATAAAATTGAGTGAAAATCAAACCAAAGTCTTCCATTCATGCCTCAAAACAAGGACTAAGCAATCAAAACACACACATATAGGGGCAGAAATAACTACATTTCAAGGAGTTATCACACCCCCAAACCTAGATTTTTGCTAGTCCTCGAGCAAAACAAATTATTATCAGCATTCATCCAGCATCTAATCATGAATTTCATTTTCACTTAACCTAATCTAGTGTTTAATTATTGTATAGGCCTCAAAGATTGCTCATGCTTCATAATCAGCTTCACACATGCACATCTTTAGCATGATAACATTCAAGGTCTCTTATCCAACAAATGACATCTCCCACAAGCATGCAAGCTAAACTTCTACTCTTCAGTTCATACACATCCAGATAAGTTTATAAGCATACAGGCATATGATTCACAAAATCCACAAGATTGTCATAAAAATCTCTCTCCATTAATGTAAATCATACACAAATGAGGATCAAAAGGGTCTTTCAAAGCTTGTAATGTAAGGCCAGGAATTATGGGATGAAGAACAAAGGGGAATGGATTTAACACAAACATTAAGAATCATACTCATACGATTTCAAGACATGAGCTCAATTAAAACTATCAGGGTATTCAAAATCAGAACTCCTTAGAACCATTCAATGCTTTTGTCAGTTAACTTTTCTTTTTCTTTTCTTTTGCTTTGCTTGTCTCTCTTCTTTGTTTTTTTTTTTTATTTATATTATTATTATTTTTTATTTTATTTTTTTTTGACTGAGTAAAGCAAAGTTTTTCTTTTTGCAGATGGTTCTTCCAGTTCATTATTGAACTTAAATTATACAATACCCCTAATTACCGAACTCACAACAAGAAATCATATGGTATAAACTCAACCAACAATGATGGTAAGATAATAAATGCGATGTTTTCACATGCATCAAGAATTGTTACATGGTATGGTATATGTAGGTGATAAAAGAAATAAGGCCAACATATATATAGCTTCAAAAGGGGGACCTAAGGATATGATCATGTCAAGGTAAGCTTTTTAAGGCTCAATCGGTCCAAACAATGCTCTTATCATTTCCTCAATCATGCATAATCTAGGATTTCACTTCAAGAGAGTTTCAAAATAATATTACAGAAAAATGAAATCTATACAAGTACTTCCCATAAACATTTTCTAAACATGCATACAACTCATTTTCAAGCTACGCAAGCATACAAGTGGGAAACAAAACCATGCATATGAAGAGACAAACAATGATTCTCATACTTCAAAATCGCGCAAGGTTTCACTAAAAATGGCAAATTACAAACATTCATATCATCGGACAATCATTACCACACTAGTCATTTGCGCAAGGCATTAATTTCATCTAAACAATAAAGCAAAACCTATGTTGTGCACAATGTATCAAAAAAAATTATCATGTGCACTTCATATATACCAATAAAAATTATCTGCACTATGATTAGCATGTATGAACAAGGAGATATAATCAGTTATATAATTAAAATTCAAAAGCAGTTATAGACACCCCCCCAAACCTGAGGGAAACAGTGTCCTCACTGTACATAGTATGAGCAAGTGTCAACAAAAAATAAAAGGAAAGATGCCCTGTGTGCATCAGATAAGATCCTCATCAGAAGAAGTTGTCTCATCAGCATCCTCATCGTGATCCGAATCCTGTGGCAGACGAGATGGGCCAGCCACTGCCATGGGTGGGACTTGGGGCACAGGGTAGTGATCCATGGGGAAGCCGGACTGCTGAGCCATCCACCTCTGAGTCTGAATAATATAGGCAAGCTAGGAATCAACAGAGGCGCGCCATGCAACATCAGAGACAGAAGCTGAGCTAGACGCCTCATAAGTCTGTTGCTGTCGCCGAGGTCGCAGAGGAGCAGGAGCAGCAACTGGAGCAAGAGCAGGAGGTCCTCCCAACCGCTCAATGATGGAGTCAGTGATGGGCTGTTTTACCTCAAACAACTCCTCATGAGTCTCCCATGTAACATGTGTCGCCCGGCAAAGCTCTTGAATGAAGGAAGGGAAATATAAAGTCCGGGCCTCCTCGACCGCTCACCGAATCCGAGAATGGATGACCTGGGCCACATCAATGTGGTGGCGCTCAAGGATAGCATATAGAAGGATCGCCTAGTCCCGAGTAACCTAGGACATGTTCCCAGATGGAGTGAGGCGGTGAGAGATAAAATGATACCACACCTTAGCCTCAAGAGTCAAGCAGCGCCTAGGAAAGAATCGAGGGTGCTGAGTATCCACTGTCAAAGTCCATGGTACTGGGAGAGACTCAGGACTACAAATACGAGCAGTGACAACTGTGAGGTCAATCCCCTTCTCCGGCTCCCATCGCATAAATTGCTCATAATCACAAATCTTAACGGCCTGGTCCAACCCAAGAATGTGCCTGATATCATCCGGGGAGTACGAAATAGTGCGAGTGCGCACCCGCGCAGTAGTGTGGCTAGCGGAGAAAACAGCATTCGCATAGAATTCGCGAACAATTGGAAGAACAGCAGCCTCCAGATGAACAGTGGACCTCTGCCAGTGATGGTGAGTGATGAGGTCCTGGATATCTCGGTGGATACCCTGAGTGAAATCAAAGCCGCGCTCAAGAATAACTGGTTTTTTAACCAGGATGCTATAACGCTCAGCCGCCTCAGTTGAAATAAACCTTCGCCTATCAAACACAGGAGGCGAAGGTTCCCTGTGTGCGCGATTGGTGGAAGCTCTGCGTCTGGAAGTCATGATGGAGCTTACAGAGTACCTAACCTTGCAAAAAGAATACCCAAAATTAGAAAATAGAAAAGATAAAGGAAGGGAAAACACAGAACAAGGTAACAACATATGAATAGAGCAGTAAGGAAGCTAATAAGGCCATCTAACACAACCAAAAAGTGGAAAGGACCATTTCTGGGCATTCTGAGTGAGAGGGCCGCCACGGCCATGGCGCGTAAACCCAGAAGCGCAGAAATGGCTTCCCTGTTCCATGGCTACCCCAAATAGCTTAAATATCAACATATAGCAAATAATACGAGGAAAACAACCTATATTATACTAGATTACGTACTGATTAACTAAAATCTAGCTCTTACCACTAAGAAATATACAGAAATGGAAGAAAATTTAGAAAAACAAATGGTAAAAAGGGTTAAATCTTGTTACCTCGTGGAGAAAATGAGAAATGGGAGGCAATGGAGCCTAAAATCCACCGGGAGAGGAAGAGAAATGGGAAGGGAGAAGAGAGAAACTGAGAGAGGGAAGGGGAAAGTAACAGAAATGGGAGGGAAGGCTAATTTAACATTGTTCGCCGCTGAGCGCCGCGGCCCTCATGGTGCCACGGCCGCGGCGCTCATCAGAGTGAAACGCGCGTTTCACTCTAGGGTTTCTTTTTTTTTTTTGAAAAAACTGAGGGCCGCAGCGGTCATAAGTCAGGGTCGCAACCGTCATGTGGGGCCGCGACCTCTAAGTCATCAGGGCCACGGCCCTGAGGCCCCTGGTTTTTGGCCTGATTACCTAGAGCACCGCAGCGCAACCTTGTGGAGGTTGCGGCGCATGTAGTCTGACTGCAGAATTCTGCAGCAGTCTTCATTTCTGGCCAATTGGTGCCTCTTTTAGGCCTTCCACACCTCTAAAACTTGTCTAAAGTATTTATTTACAAATTGGACCACAAAAACATTCTAAAAATGATAAATCTACTTATTAAACTATTTAAATACTTAAAGGAAAAGAAACAAACCCTTGGGTTCCCTCCCAAGAAGGGCCTAATTTATAGTCCTGGCAGGACTTTGATGAACTCAAGCTGGAGCTGATAGTATGAGGGAGGACTTCTCCCTGTCAATTTCTCCTCCAAAATAAGGTTTTAGGCGCTGGTCATTTACCTTGAAGCTTGTTGATCCATCCAGTGGGGCTGCTTCCACTGCTCCATAGGGAAACACCTTTATCACCACAAAGGGTCCTGACCACCTTGATTTAAGCTTTCTAGGGAAGAGTTTAAGCCTGGAATTATAAAGGAGAACTTGCTGGCCTTCAGTAAATCCTTTCTGGACTATTTTCTTGTCATGCCAAAATTTGACCTTCTCCTTGTATACTTTTGCATTCTCATAGGCTTGTAACCTGAATTCGTCTAACTCATTGAGTTGCAAAAGTCTATTCTCACCGGCAGGTTATAAATTGAAGTTGAGCCGCTTTATTGCCCAATAAGCACTATGCTCAAGCTCAACCGGTAGGTGGCATGCTTTCCCAAACACTATCTTGTACGGAGACATCCCAATGGGGCCCTTATAAGCAGTCCTATAAGCCCACAGTGCGTCATCTAACTTCCTTGACCAATCCTTTCTGGTTGGACACACTGTCTTCTCTAAGATCCGCTTTATTTCGCGGTTAGAGACTTCTGCTTGCCCACTTGTCTGTGGGTGATAGGGAGTGGCGACCCGATGCTTCACATCATACTTGGCTAAGAGGGCTTCAAAGCACTTATTACAAAAATGTGACCCTCCGTCACTGATGATGGCCCTAGGTGTTCCAAACCTGGTGAAGATTTACTTCTTCATAAAGCCAATCACTACCTTTGAATCATTGGTAGGAAATGCGCATGCCTCCACCCATTTGGACACGTAGTCCATAGCCACAAGTATATATTGATTCCCAAAAGAGGGAATAAAGGGGCCCATGAAGTCAATGCCCCATACATCAAAGATCTTAACTTCAAAAATGAAGTTGAGAGGCATCTCATTTCTTCTAGAAATGTTTCCAGACTTCTGGAACCGATCACATCGTTGCACATGTGAATTTGCATCCTTAAATATTGTTGGCCAATAAAAGCCGGGTTGGAGCACCTTATCTACCGTCCTAGCACAACTGTAATGCCCACCATATGGAGAAGCATGGCATTCATTCAAGATTTGCTCCACTTCCTCCATGGGTACACATCTCCTCAGCATCTGGTCAGAGCACTACTTAAACAAAAAGGGCTCATCCCAAATGTAGTGCCTGACACCGGACAAGAATTTCTTCTTCTGATGAGAGGTTAAATCAAGAGGCAACACACCACTTACAATATAATTCACCATGTCTGCATACCATGGACAGGATGTAGTGGTGGCTACAAATAACTGCTTATCCAGAAATGTTTCCCTGATTATGATCGGTTCAGCTTAAGTTTCTTCATTCTCAAGTCTTGAAAGGTGGTCTGCCACTTGATTTTTCGCACCTTTCTTATCCCTGATCTCCAAATCAAACTCTTGTAGAATCAAAACCCATCTTATCAATCGGGGTTTTGCGTCTTTCTTACTCACTAAATACTTTATGGCTGAGTGATCTGTATACACGATCACCTTGGTCCCTACCAAATAAGCTCTGAACTTGTCAAACGCAAACACAACTGCCAGCAGCTCTTTCTCTATTGTTGTGTAGTTCAGTTGGGCATCATTAAGTGTCTTGCTCGCATAATATATGGAGCGAAACACTTTATCCTTCCTTTATCCCAACACTGCACCCACAGCATAATCGTTTGCGTCGCACATAAGCTCAAATGGTAATTGCCAATCTGGAGTAATAATTACTGGTACTGAGACCGATCTCTTCTTCAGCTCCTCAAATACAACCTAGCATGGATCATCAAAGGTAAACTGGATGTCTTTCTCCATAAGGTTGCAAAGAGGCTTGGCTATCTTCGAAAAATCCTTAATGAACCTCCGATAGAAACCCACATGGCCAAGAAAACTGCGGATTCCTTTGACTGCATTAGGCGGAGGAAGCTTATCGATTACCTCTATCTTTGCCTTATCCACCTCCATCCCTTTAATAGAGACCTTATGGCCAAGGACTATTCCTTCCTGGACCATAAAGTGCCATTTTTCCCAGTTTAGGATGAGGTTAGTTTCTTCACACCTCTCCAGCACAGATGATAAAGTTTGCAAACAGCTATTGTAATCATCACCAAACACTGAAAAGTCGTCCATAAACACTTCCAAACCATGCTCTATCATGTCTGCAAAAATGGCCATCATGCAACGTTGAAAGGTTGCAGGAGCGTTGCACAATCTGAAATGCATCCTACGAAATGCAAATGTACCATAGAGACAAGTAAAAGTTGTCTTTTCTTGGTCCTCAAGAGCTATGGCAATTTGGTTATATCCAGAATAACCATTCAAGAAGCAGTAATAAGCCTTTCCTACTAGCCCATCCAACATCTGGTCTATAAACAGAAGCGAAAAATGGTCCTTTCTAGTGGCCTTGTTCAGCTTGCGGTAGTCCATGCATACCTTCCAGCCTGTGACTTTATGAGAGGGAATCAACTCATTGTTTTCATTGGTGACTACCGTCATGCCACCTTTCTTGGGAACGCACTAAATCGGTGAGACCCAAAGGCTGTCAAAGATAGAATAAATTATGCCTGCATCTAGCCACTTGATCATTTCCTTCCTCACCACTTCTTTCATAATCGGATTGAGCCTCCTTTGATGTTCCACAACTCCGTTTTGTTTATCCTCTAACAGGATCTTGTGCATATAGATAGAAGGGCTAATGCCTTGGATATCGGCAATCGTCCATCCAATAACATGTTTATACTGCCTCAGCACACAGAGAAGTTTATCCGTTTGATCGTCTGAAAGGGATGATGATATAATTACCGGGAGAGTGGAGGTTGCTCCTAGATATGCATACTGTAGATGATTAGGCAGAGGCTTCAAGTCAAGCCTCGGAGGTTCCTCAATGGAAGGCTTAGATGCCTCTTCACTTGCTTCAGACTCCAAGTTTTCAAACCTGGATGGTTGATATTGCCTAGGGACTGCCTCTAGGTGCTTAATAAAATCCGACACTTCGTCCCTAAGCTCTTCATCATTATCAATTGATGAAGCCAACGCCACAGCAAGGGAGTCTTCTTGGATATTGGCTTGGAATGAGTCATGAATGATGTTATCCAATATCCCTACATAAGAACACTCTTCCTGATCTTGAGGAAACTTAATTGCTTTGAAAATATTGAAGGTTACATCTTGATCTTGAACTCTCATTGTTAGTTCACCTTTCTGTACATCAATGAGTGTTCTCCCTGTAGCTAAAAACAGCCTGGCAAGGATCAATGGGACCCTTTGATCTTCTTCAATATCCAAGATCACAAAGTCCGTAGGGAATATGAATTTGTCCACTTTAACCAGGACATCTTCCACAATTCCCCTTGGATACATATAAGAACGATCGGCTAGCTGGAGGGTCACGGATGTGGGCTTGCATTCCCCCAAACCTAACCTCTGGAATATGGACAGGGGCATAAGATTAATGCTTGCCCCCATATCACACAATGCTTGGCCCAGGAAATTCTCTCCTATGGCACAAGGGATAGTAAAGCTTCCCGGATCTTTCAGCTTTGGGGGAAGCTTCTGCTGCAAAACGGCACTGCATTCCTCAGATAGTGCCACCGTTTCAAACTCACCCAGCCTACATTTTTTAGACAAAATATCCTTAATGAATTTAACGTAGCTAGGCATCTGTTCCAATGCTTCAGCAAAAAGGATGTTAATATGCAATTTCTTGAAGACTTCCAAGAATTTCTTAAACTACTCATCCATCTTATGCTTGATTTGCCTACTAGGGAAAGGTAGAGGATGTACATAAGGTTTATTCTCCACTTTCTTGCCCTCGGGCTTCCCTTGGACTATACCTTCATCCTTTTCACTTTCCTCAACTTTCTTGTCCTCCACCTCCTTGTGGTCTATTATGCCTTGGTCCTGCTTCTCGGCTACTTCATCTTCCAACAGCTTAGTCTTTGGATTACCCTCTATATCTTTGCCACTCCTCAGTGATATGACCTTACAGTCCTCGTTCGAGGCACCCTTTGGATTAATCACTGTGTTGCTTGGAAAGGTGCCTGGGGGTCTGTTGTTGATCGCATTCGCCAACTGTCCCACTTGTGTTTCTAATGCTTGCATAGAAGCCGTTTGGCTTTGAATAATAGAATCATTCTTTGCTAAATAAGCATCTATCCTTGCCATGTGGGAGTCAGTCTTAGTGATGAAAGCATCATTTTTGGCCATCAGCTACATGAACATATCCTCCAAGGCAGGCTTCCTTTCTGGCATTGGCTATCTCTGTTGAGCTGGGAACCCAGGAGGGTTATACTGACGTTCATTTCCAGGAGTATTGGAGGAGGAAGAGGGTCCTTTGTTGTCTCTCCAGGAGAAATTGGGATGGTTCCTCCATCCTGGATTGTACTGATTTGCATAAGGGTTGTTCTGGGGTGGCCGATAGTTGCTAACATACTGAGCAGATTCCAAAACAAAAGTGCATCTATCGGTTGCATGATTGTCCCCGTATCGATCACATAGAACAAAAGGACTTTGATGTGGACTTTGATGCGGGCTTGCCCCCAAACTATCTAGTTTATTCGCAATTAAGGCCACCTGAGCGAAAAGTGAAGTGATGGCATCAACATCATGCACTCTTGCTGCTCTTCTTGGGGTACTTCTTGGAGATTGCCATTGATAGCTGTTGGCGGCCAATTCCTCCAGAAGCTCATAGGTATCATCAAAAGACTCACTCAACAAAGAACCGCCGGCTGCCGCATCTACAATTGGATGGTGATGATGTAATAAACCCTTGTGGAAAGAATAAATTTGATGCCAAGGAGGTATCTCATGATGTGGGCACCTTCTCAGAAGATCTTTGTATCTCTCCCAAGCTTCATGCAAAGATTCGGATTCAGATTGGCTGAATGAGGTGATATCATTCACCATTTCCGCAGTCTTAGCAGGGGGGAAATATTTGTTCAAGAACTTGGTACACACCTCCGCCCAAGTTGTAATGGATCCTGCTGAAAGAGAACGTAACCAACTTTTGGCTCTATCTCTTAGTGAGGAAGGGAAGAGCCGTAAGTGAATGGCATCATCAGAAACGCCATTATGCTTGAACGTGTCGCAAATCTCCAGAAAATTTGAGAGATGCGCATTTGGGTCTTCTTTGGATAAGCCGCCAAACTGTACAGACGTTTGAATCATTTGGATTATGGCCAGCTTTATCTTAAAAGTATTTGCCTAGATGGCAGGACGTCTGATGCTTGATTGTAAATTATCCATTTGAGGAGTAGCAAACTCCCTTAATGGTCTGGAGTGACTATCGTCCTCCAACTGAAGTGTAGCATTATCATCTGCCATCTTACACAGAATTACCTGAAACAATTAAATTTAGAAAAATTAAATCAATATGGACAAAAGAAACTTGAACTAGAGATACTTAAATTCGTTGTTTATATTAGCTAATCTAAATTTAAACCGTCGTTTCCCCGAAAACGGCGCCAAAAACTTGTTCGCTCTTTGCTTACCGCAAGTGCACAGGTCACACTCGTAGTTTAGCTAGGAGTCAGATATCGTTCCCACGAGGAAACAACGTTAAATTAAGTGCTAAGTATAAACCAATATTCAAATACTTCTATTCAAGGACGTATAAATTGGAGTGTTCATGTATTTGTTAATTTTAAGAACTTAAAATTATGAGATTAATGTGAGAGTTGATATTTCAAGAATAGGGATTCCTTTTTCACTTCCTATTTTAATTGATAACAAGTAATCCTTATGAGCAATATAAACGAAATGGCTAGGTTAGCTTGGGAATCATAATTAGTTAAAAGCCTATGTCTAGGTCAATTAACCCCGCTTCCATTATCTAGTTCACTATGTTTCCATGAGAACTAGAGTAAATCCACTCATTAAGATCTATTCCCAACTAATTACTATGCATGGTCAATAGGTATATTCCTATCCTATTAACGAATCATTGCATCCAACCCAATTGAATGAAATAGAACATGCATCAATCATACACTTGATCTTAAACCTAAATTCCTATGTCTAGGTTCATTAGATTTAAACAAATCAATTGAAAGCTGATCAGACTAACAAAGCATTAAGCACTATATAACTGAACAGAGACCAAATCATGTATATAACTCAAAGGATTACAAGTTTAATCAACATCCATAGGAAAATCCAAAGAAAAACCCTATAACAGCCTAGCCAACCATGACAAACGAAAATACAACTAGATTGATCATAGTCATGGAGATAGAGATAAGAGAGGAGAAGAAAAAAGAAGAACAAAGCTTAGGGAGATGATCCTTCAAGCTTCAATCCTCCACCAAGGTGAAGAATGCCTCCAATCTTGGCTATTTCTGCTTCTTTTCTACCCAAAAATCGTAACCCTAGCAGCTGGAATCTATTTTTAAGTAATCTCTCCAGGAAAAACAAATGGAACAGTATTTATAGATGAAATTAACTTCTGCGCGTCGCGGCCCTGATCTTTGCGTGTCGCGGCCCTCCTCAATTAGGTCACTGGGGCCGCGGCCCTCATTACATGTGCGCCGCGGCCCTGAAGCATCGGGTTGAAGTACTGAAATGCTGCTGATGCACCAAGCGCCGCGGCCCTCATGTGTGTGCGCCACGACCCTCCATGCTGAGATGCTCCATAGGCTTTTCCACTCTATGCTGGGTCTTTACTTGCATCAAATTATCCATTTTGAGCCCATCTACATTTAAGATTTCACCCAGTTAAGCATATGTGCACAATCTACTTAATTCAACAATGAATTGGAAAGATTTTCTCAAAAGCAGAACAGAAAACATCAATCATAAAATTGAGTGAAAATCAAACCAAAGTCTTCCATTCATGCCTCAAAACAAGGACTAAGCAATCAAAACACACACATATAGGGACAGAAATAACTACATTTCAAGGAGTTATCAACTGCTTGGAGGTCTCTCTGTAAGTTGTCTAGATATCTAGCCTACTTGATTCTTGAAATTAGCCTTTAATTTTTGTATCAAATTACTGGTACTAAGAGCAAGTTTCTCAACAATACTTTCAAGATTGGATAACTTATCTTGTTAAGGTTATGACAAGGATGACGACGATGGTTGATGTTATGGAGGTGGTAATGGTCTCAGCATATTCTGATTGTTCCATGAAAAAATTGGATGATTCCTCCACCCTGAATTGTATGTATTTGAATAAGGGTTATGCGACCTTGTAGGATTATATATGTAATTAACCTGCTCTTGAGGAATGACACCTGTGTTGCTTGCATCGCACTCACCATCAGTGTGATTGCCTCCACAGAAATTGCAAGTTAAAACTTATGGTTTACAAAGTTTACCTGTATGTTACAAAGTTGCTTAGTCAGGTTAGCGATTTGTTGCGAAAGATTTTTATTTTGTGCAAGTAAGGCATTAAATGTGCTAAGCTCCATCATTCCTTGTTTAGCCACAAACCTTACACTAGGCATCTGATATTCATTGGTAGTCATGGTCTTGAATAACGCTTGAGCCTCTTCGGGAGTTTTACTATTTAGCGATCTACCTGCAGATGCATCCACCATAGCCTTGGTAGGATGATATAAACCATTATAGAAGATCTGAACCCGCTGCCAAACCTCAAATGTGTGGTGAGGACATTTTCTTAATAGCTCCTTGAATCTCTCCTAAGATTCATATAATGACTCCCCCTGATTCTGAGTAAAACAAGTTATTTCATTCCTCATCTTCACAAACATCAATGTAGGGAAGTATCTAATCAAGAATTTGCTAACCAGGTCCTCCCAAGCAATGATGCACCCTTGTGGCTGGGCTCGTAGCCAGCTCTTCACATTATCCCTTAGGGAAAATGGGAACAACCTTAACCTAATAGCATCATCTCTTGCTCCGTTATGTTTAATAGTGTCACAGAGCTGCAAGAAGTTGTTAATGTGCAAATTGGGATCTTCAGAGTGATAGCCCCCAAACTGATCCTGTTGCACCAGCTGTAGCAAAGTTGATTTAATCTCAAAGTTGTTTGCTTAAATGTTAGGACGCACTATACTCGTTGTAACTCTTTTAGCAAATGGAGTTGCATAGTTTGCCAGGGTATGCCTTTGAGTGTTTTGAGTATTTTCAGCCATTTCTTCTTCAATCCTTTTTCGTTCTTTAGTTGCTTTCCTGATTACTCTTTCTGCTTTGTCAATGTATGGAATAAAAAGTAATTCTTCAGAACTCTCGATACCTTGCATAAACAAAGCAAACAAAAGTGAATTAAAGGGACCAAAAGTAAAATAAAATAAAACAAGAAAATAGGTACTTAAATTAGTGACTCTTTAAGCCACTTTTTAATATTAATAAACTATAATCCCCAGCAACGATGCCAAAAACTTGTTGTGATATTTGGCAAGTGCACCGAATCACAAAAGTAATAAAAAGTGAATGAGAGTATCGTCCCACGAGGATTAAGTTACTAATTATTAAGTTCACTCAAATTGACATTATCTAAGCTAATGAAAAAGAGAGTTGTTGCAAGTATAATTAAAAAGTAAATTCAAAGTAAAGACTATTAAAAGAATTAAAGTAAGTAAACAAAGCAATAAATCAAAGGGGTGAAAAACAATGGTATTAAAATGTAGGGTTCTTACTTCACTTGAACTCTTTAAATGCACATTCAAATATTAGTTTAACAATGTTCTATTTCAATGATTCATGGTTAATTCTTAAAATTAATTAATACTCAATCCATTGATATATTATTCCTCTTCACACTAGTTACCAATCCCTTAGTATAACCTCAAATAGAGAAGACTTTATAAAAAATGAGAGAATTAAAAGAAAGACCACACAGCCTACAACGTCTAATCCTAGCAATTGCAAAAATTATGGTGTTTATCACAAGTTCTAGGTTCATGCATATTTTTCTAAATCATACACCAAGCCAAAAATCATTTCCAAATTGATTAAGTTTAGAAAAACATTAAGAATATAGATAAACACATAAATTATGAAATATGAACATAAATTAAACTATAAATGAAGTTACATTATCAAAATTCAAGATCCATCATCCCCTTAATAAGGGAAAATTAGTTATACATGGATAAAGAATAAAATAGAGAGAAATTTTGACAAACTCCATAGAAGACAAGTGGAAATGATGAAAAAAATTCCTAATCTTCACTTCTGAATGCACCCACACCAAGCTAGGGTTTGTGTCGTCGCTTCTCTCTTTGACGGCTACTAAATTTTATGTTCAATTTGGTGAAACTTTCTTATTTTTATAGAAAAATAATGTGTCAGCTTACGCGACCAGTGCCTGAGCACTGGCTTTCTAGCGCTTGAGCGCTGGATGTCCAGAGAGTTTAGCTACATGCTGCCAACTACGCACTTGAGCGTTGGGACTTCAGCACCTAGGCGCTGAATGACTAGAAAGATTTTCCACGTTTTGCCATACCTGAGCGCTGGACCACTAGAATGTAAATTTTCAGCTTTTCTTCATCGTGCAAGCGTCCAGTCTTCTTCCATGAGTAATTTCCTAACAAAAATACATAAAACATGTAATAAGAACATAATTTAAAATACTAAAAACATAATAAGACTTGAGAACAAAACTTAATCAAAGAGATTAAAAGATGATGAAAATCCAGAATTTGAACCATAAAAACATGAATTTTTTAAGGTTCATCAATCTATACAAATTTTTTTGAAACTGATCAATAATATGAATATTATAAACAAATCTCTATGCAATTTATTTAAAGAAAGTAAAGAACGGAATTTCTGGAAATTAAAATGGTTAAAAGACCATCCAAAAAATATTTCTAAATTCAGACTCTCAATGTATTGGTTTCAAGCACACTACCTACAACTATGCATATCACTTAGTGCTATAATGATGACGTTCCTCAAATAATAGTTATATATGGCGTTCTAGAATAATTATACATATCCATTATTTTTCTCCTTTTAGTGTTGTCCATTATCATTGAAATCAACAAATGGATCAAAAGAAGACACGAATTTTTTAAGCCCTTCCATTGATGCCAAATGCTATAGGTCATCCATTTTATTGAACACCACTATCCCACGTTTGAAGGAAAAAAAATTCTCCAACAAAAAATGAGAATTCATAACAAATTGAGCACATAGAAAACACACCCAGAATCAAAAAGCACAAATTCGAAAGAAATGAAAAAGGCTTATTGACTTATTATGAAGACAAGGTGGCAAGGAGGTGATTGAACAAAATCAACGAAATCCAATTTGTCCATTAATTCCCACAAAGGCAACTCTATCTCCATGAATGGCCTGGACAAATAACTTTAGTACAATAGAATGAGTTTTAGCGGAAAAATTTAAATAATACTCACATATATCAAATTGTTCTCCTATACTTGGTTTCCATTGTCCAACACTCTATTGAAAATGTTAAGGTTGATGGAAGGAAAACCACCTCATTTGGGCTTTGGATGCTCGTAGCAGAAAAACAACATTAGGTAACTTAAAAACAATGTTAGCCTCGTTCTGCACATTTAACTAAAGGCTCATTCACTTTACATTATCTAAATCCAAGCTTTAAGTATAAAAGAATACAAACATCAACACAAACAAATAAGGCGCCCATTATTAATATTGATATGTGCTACTATATCGCACTAATTTCTCGAAAAAAATTCAATAAACATGAATAGTTGTGCTAATACAGCTGAGTGTCATATAGTCAGAATTTCCCCACTTTTGTAAATTCTAATAAAATAACCCTTCAAAGCAATTCAATGAAAAAATGACATGTACATACTGAGAAAAAATGAATGAATTTGCATTCTAAACAATATATCCAACATATAAGTATTTCTAACTTAGAACAGTTGGAGGTTTGTTCTATATCTTTACTAACCTCATCCTAGACACAAATAATAAAATAATGAAAACCCAGTGGAAAGAAATAGGAACCAACAAGGAACTCAACTTACAAATGGAAATACTTACAATGTTAATCAAGCATTGAAGCAGTGGAGACTCAAAGAATTATAAAATAAATTTCAATGGCAGTAGAGAGCCCTAAAACTTAAAAAGTCAAAAAATCACCAATGACTTCCTTGTAGAGAATAAATTTAATGGGCACTTTGAAATATAGAGAATAAATTAAATTAAAAAATATGCAACTTGGTTTCCTTATAGTGTAACTTCCAAGAATGAGTATCCCCTAGGGATATACAAAAAAATTTGGTTGGTGCATGAATAAAATAGAGTATAACCAAAACTTCTAATTTCCTCGTAGTATAACTTCCCAAAATGAGTATTACATGTGAAAATATTTTTAAAAAAAATTCGGTTAGTAAATGAATAAAAGAGAGTATAACCAAAGCATAAAAAATTTATGATATATTCAAGAACAATGGCAGCAAAGAATCATCGATTTCAAGTCAAACTCAACCATAGGTTAGAGTTTATCATTCCAAATACCATGTCATAATGAAGCTTCTCCCACTAAGAAACCAAAACAAAAAAAAAACAAAAAATATATATGATTACAAATAATTCTTAAAACAAAATGTAAGACATTGATATATCAAAAGTTCATCAAATGAATTTTAATTCCTAACCTCTTAGATATCACCCTATTAGCAGGACATAAACTAACTTGGAAACATGTCAGCAAGTCGTACCTGTAGATAGAGATCAAACTCGTCTACGTCCAAGGATGGAAACTCAAACAAGAAAATATAAGCAAATCATGTTCAAAAACAAAACAAAAAATTGTAGGAAAAATGGGAAAACTTACCCATGATACCAAGAGTGATACTTTGCTTATTTTGAGAAACAACTTCTTTACATTCTAAACTCAAAACTCCTTCAGCTCCAATAGCATAGTTGATTATAGTACAACAAGCTGAAACTAATGAAAGGTCAACATAAATATAAATGAATTTTTTTAAAAAAGAAAATTTAAATTTCGAGAAGCACATATGATTGGACCAGCAAGCAAAGATGTTCCTGAATCCAAATAGCAACACAACTACCCTCATAAACAACAAAAATAACAACTATATATTTCAAAATTAGATATACTTCGAAAACAAACCTTACAACAACAAATAAATGCATATGGAAGGAAAAACTTTGTTACCTTCAATCACCAACCTAACCATAGATTATATGTCCATCAACACATAATTTGATTATCACCAGGGAGTTCTTCTCTTATTCTATAAACTTCCTACCGACAATGAATAAAATTGAATAATATTATATAAAACTATTTTCTAGATACAGGATAATCAAGTAAATATTTTCTTCATTTTCAATTAAACTCAACTAATCCTACCAAAAAAGAAAATTACCATCTAATCCAAGCTTACCAACAAATGTGTGCTCAACCAAGTTCCAAAAGAGTCGCATTTGATTTTGCCACCGTCTACTTTAAAATCAGTCTTGATCCCAAACTAGAAGGAGATAGGAATGGAAAAATAACAAAAGGAAAAGATAATGACAACAAAGTAAACTCACCGCAAGTATAAATGTTGAGACTAAAAGTAGACTTGTAAAGGAAATTTTTTAAATAAGAGACACAACCTTCCTCCTTATACTTATAAGATAATTCGAAGTTGCTTGAAAACTTAATCCAAAACATTTTGAGTAGTTATATTGAAAGCATAAAAATTCAAAGTATAGAAAAGGGGTTTATTAATTATTATCCATTAAACTATTACAAGATAAAAATCAACACAAATAAAAACAAAATCAAAAATCTATGCTAACCATGATGTAAGATCAAGCGGATTTGATTTACTAAATGCATATTAAAAACTACCTTTTTTCAGAAATAGTTTCAATCTGACACTCATGCATATAGTTTCAATCTGACATTCATGCCTCCTTCAACAACCCCTCAAGTCTGTTCTTGATTGAGAGAATTAAATTTAAGAGAATTCAATAATGAAGATGAAGAGAGTGAATGAGAAAAAGAAATATTCCTAGTACTTCTTATAAAGGGATTGGGAGGGAGCATATGTAGAACAAAAATCAACCCCCCAAAGCTCACTTACACTCAAAACAGCAACCATAACCAAAGTTCTCCTTAACACAATAGTCCCCATGAACACTTATTCATCAACAACCAAAGCCTCAAGCCAACACCACTACAATCAAACACCTTAAATTTCATAGTATCCGAGTCACCACAACAAAACAACTTCCTGTAAATTCCCATCTCTACCGTGAACTGAAACCCAACTCTACCAAATCCAACAATACTTCCACAACCAAGCCAGAGAGGATACCTCCTAAACCCCCACCAATATCAACACCCACAAAGCCAAACAACCTATTCCCAACAACAGATTCAAACCCACCATACTCCATCCAGGGTAGGTAACTTGGTAGAATACCTTTCATGATAAGGGCTGCTAGGTATTGTGTTTAAATCCTACAAATTGCATTTTTTAAGTTTCAATTGAAAGAAAGAAAACCAGGTCAACCAGGCTAACCTGTCCAGGCAAGTCACCTGAGTTTGACTGATTCGTTGCGAAAATTCGTAATGAACAAGAACTGGACCAACCTAGAGATTAGGTTGCAAGTTTCCTAGTCTAGATCATACAACTATGACTGATGCTACCCATTCACTCACAGTGTGAGAAGGCAAAGAAGTCGTTAGAGATGTTGTACAACTGTGCAATGTCGTGCATGGATTTATTCCTCTAATTTTGGATGTTTTATTTTCAATGCTTTGTTTGTATGATTGTTTTTTCATTAATTTTTGTCTAATGGCCAAGATGAAAAAGGAGAAAATGTCAAGAGAGATGGAAGTACTATAGCTTTATACTTTTTGAATAGTAAACAAAAGTTTTGTGATCAAATTGCTTTCCACCTTTCCAATATTGACTTAAATTTCATGCTTAGAGCAACTTTGCCAAATCTACTCCATTATTGAACTAATTTTCACATTCTAATTAATTCATATATATATTTATGGGAAAACTTTAAAAAAATTCTTGTATTTTACACAATGTGTACTTTAGTCATATTACTATAAAAATATACAAAATAAATCTATTACTTTACAAATTGTGTATGATACTACAACATAGTAATATACATTAGTTTTTGGATAAAAATGTACACGTGCAATGTTAGTTTTTGCAAATTGGCTGGGTTTGAACTTCAAAGACATTCATGCTTTTAACTTGGCTATACAGGATTAGAGGATACTCACTATACCTGACTCTCTAGTTGCTAGAACACTAAAAGCAAAATACTTTCCAACTGGATCTTTCTTCATAGCTCATCTAGGGTGTAACCCATCTTATACATGAAGAGTTTCGTAGAAGGCAAGCAAATTCTGGACCAAGGTGTTATTTGGAGGATAGGGAACAGTGTAACTACCAAAATCTGGCATGATTTGTGGCTTCCTCGCGATGCACTTAACTTTTAAAGAAACTATACATTAATTCTATTAGAAGTATCAACCATAAAAACAAAATTGTCTTTTTTACATTTGATGGAGTCGGCTCTGTCAAAAATCAAATTTTCGATGACACAATTGCTTTAACTTGTTTAATTAATATAAGAAAATAATATAATTCATTTTCACTCTTTTTTCTTTAGTTGAAAAAATTATTTTCATTTTATTCTGTGTGTTTTATTTTCTAATCATAGAAAAAAAGTGTTGTAAAATGAATTTAATTTTATGGATATTAATTTAAAAACTTATCAATTAAGGATCTCAACTTTAATAAATTTTTTTAATAATATTTATTAATTAAAAATAAAAAATTTAATTCATATGTATCAAGTTAAATATTTTTATTTTATTTAAATTTTTTATTAATAAAAAATTATTTTTACTAACTCAACTAGTAAAGACTTTTGCATTGATTGCGAGGTCTTGAAATCAAATTTCACATTCACTTTCCACATGGTAGATCAGGAGGTGTGGATGGAGGTGACGGGTCCCAACAAGAAGGAACGAGTTTATGGCATGAGTCACAGTTTAGGTATTAACATTTATAGATCTAGTTCTTGTTCATCCTCACAGGTTGGTGGTTTCTCTTGTACTGTTCTGATACAAGTCATAAAGGAAGCTGTTAATGAAGCGATGACTTCCTTTGTCCAGACGCAGCTGGTGCCCATCCTCTGTGAGATTGTTGGCGCCCAAGCAGGAAGTGGTGTGCCGCAGACACCATCACAAAGCGATGTAGTTGGGGATGATCATGAAGTTGATGATCATGGGGTTAACTAGGATTGATTAGTTGTGTTTGTTGATGATAGGACTAATTTGTCTAGAACGATTTGTATTAATTTAGAATTATTGATTAGTTAACCTTTCTTTTTTTGTAGAACATGTTGATCTTACTAATACAATTATGATATTTTATTGCTTTGTATAACTTATTTGTTGAATTTTTCTATTTGGATTGAAATATTTATACAAGTATAATTTTAAAATATATCAATTATTATTATAAAATTAATTTTGGTTAGCTAGAGAATAGCTATGGAATTACTACGGATTAGTTACAGAATTGCTATGGATAATTGCTAGGGAATAACTACGGAATTGTTATGGAAGAATTGCTACGAATTAGCTACGGATTTGCTACGAATTTAATAACATAATAACTAGGAAATAGCTACTGAATTGTTAGGAATAATTAGCTACGAATTAGCTACAGAATTGCTACGGATTTAGCAACATAATAACTAGGAAGTAGCTACGAAATTGCTACACATTATTAAAATCAACTACTGATTAGCTACGGAATTATTATGAAATTTTTCATAGCTAATTACTTACGAAAATAAAGAAAGTTCTAAACGAAAATTAGTCACAGCTTAGCTTCGAATTAGCTACAAAAATTTAAAAATTAACTACGGATTAGTTACAGAAATTTTTGGTAGCTAATTAGCTACGAGATTTAGACTACGGACCAATCTGTAGCTAATCCATAACTAATTCATAACTAATAAATTTAGCTACAGATTAGTTACGAATTTTTTGATAACTAATTTGTAAAATTCTTGTTGTGTTGGTCTGATTCCTTTTTAAAGCTTGTTGGTTACTTGATTCAGCCACAAACCTTGATTTCATTTCACAGATGATAACTGTTGCTCCTAGGGAATGAAACACTGAGCTCATAGCAAATACATTCCTTCAAAAAGATGCAGCCATTATTCAGTCCATCCCTGTGAGCAATGAACCACATCCATGTATTCCATTTTGGTTCCCGTATTCAAAAAGGATGTTCTTCGTCTAAAGTTCCTAGAACCTTTAGTGGAATAGGTGTTTCGGAGGGGGGGGGGGTGTTAAAGAACAGAATAAAGTAAATGGGTATAGTAATTTAGCTCCTCTTTACTAACATGTACGACTACGGAAGACCATATGGAAGTCATATGCTCCTCCAAAAATACGTATATTTTTATGGAAGTTGTGTAGAAATATTCTCCCTACGTTGATAAGGCCGCAAGAGAAAAACTTAACATTGGAACATCTTGCTGCTTGTGCAGTTTTGACAGAGTCCACACATGTCACCTATTTATGGAGTATCCTATAATCATGAGTGCTATTCCCTCTGACATGTTGCCTACTTGCTGGCCGACAATATCCCAAGATGATTGCTGCAATCCATCTCTTCATATTTTTCGCATTTGGAGCAGTAGGAAGAAGAAAAGCTACTGTCCATTTGGAATGGTTTTTGGACAGAGAGAAATCTTGTCTAGAATGGTAAAACTCCTAAACCATCTTTCCAAGTAGCAGCCACGGCTATTGCCTACCTAGTAGCCTTTCAAGAGGCTAGATCTCAAATAAATATTGTGGACCATGATACTGTTAGACTCGAGAGCTAGAAAAAAATCAAACACTAGAACTTACAAGATAGGTGAATGTTGACTTTGCTGTTAGAGAAGATGGAGAAAGTTATAGTGGATCAATTTTGTTTGAGTTTATAAGTGAATTTTTTTTTTGATAGTATTATATGTAGATTTATATGTATGTAATAATTATTAATTAAAATTTATAAATTATTTATATGTATAGTTATTTATAAAAAATAAAATAATTAAATTAAATTTTTATATGAATTTAAGTATTATTAATTAAATTTAACTTTTAATTTTAATCATTGATTTATGTTAACAATAAATCAATAACTGATGTTCGTATTTAATTCATCCATAAGGCACGGTGAGAGTGGTCCTTGTTAAAATTCTCCATAGAAGATAACCATACATGTGGTTTCGAGGTAGTTATTAGAGATGAAGAAGGAAATTTTACTGCTGGACAAGCAAAACAAGTGAAAGGAGCTATTCATCCTACTAGAGGAGAGCTACTTGCAACAGAGGAAGGTCTTCTCTTTGTTTGGGAACTTGGCTGTAGGAAGATATTTTTGGAGGATGATGCACAAGGCGCATACAGAAGCATCAAAGATAGATTAGATGACCTCTCATATAATGGTGGTATATATTTTGCTAGACGTCTTCAAGTATGCTACATGGTTTGAGTGATTTGATTGTGGGTATACCCCACATATTTGAAATAGAGCTACTAATTCATTAGCTTGTTACGCTAACGTGAGTGAATCTTATATATGGATTGAGGACCCTAAGATTTTATGTCCTCAATGGATGCTCAAATCTTAATAAATTTTATCTTCAAATAAAATAAAATAAAGAATCATTTTAGTACTATACTATTACTTTTATTTTTTCTTATTAAAGTTAAGTTCTTAAGGTAAATATTAATTTTGTTAACATTATCATTGATTAATTATATTTTATTTACTTGGTTTTTTTACTTTTATATTTTTTCTTATTATAATTTTATTTATTGAGTATCACAATTTTAATCGAATAATCCTAAATTTAAATGAATTCTTTTAATAACATTATCCTACCCTATTTTTAATTTTATTTATTTATATTGTTATTATAGCAAATCTTAATTTTGTTAGCATTGACCTTAATAAATTATCATAGGATTCGAGAGTTTGAGGTAAAAAAAGTTTTGAAGATGATGGATAATGAAAAAATAGTTGGACCGAATAATATACATATTGAGATATGGAAGTGTCTAGGAGAAAATGTATAAGTTGGCTCACAAAGTTGTTTAACGAGATAATGAAGTCTAAAAAAATGTTAAATGAATGGAGGAGAAGCATTTTAATCCTTATTTATAATAACAATTGAGATATACAAAACTGTGCAAATTATAGAGGAATTAAGCTTATGAGTCATACCATGAAGTTATGAAAAATAGTAATTGAATGGAGATTAAGACAAGAAATTCATATTTCAAAGAATCAATTTAGTTTTATGTTTGAGAGTTCAACCATGGAAGAAATATATCTTCTACCAAGATTGATGGAGAGGTATAAGAGGAAACAAAAAGATCTACACATGGTTTTTATTGATCTGGAAAAAATTTATGATAAGGTACCGAGAGAGGTCTTGTGGAAGACTCTGGAGAAGAAAGAAATTTGTATCACTTATATTTGAGTAATCCAATATATGTATGATGAAGGTAAAACTAATATAAGAACACAGGGTGGGGTCACAAAAATATTTTCTATAACTATAAGACTGCACCAAGGGTCAACTTTGAGTCCATATCTTTTTATCATGGTCTTGAATGTGCTTACTGCGTATATCCAAGAGTTAGTGCCACAATACAACTTTTTACAGATGATATAGTCTTAGTCAGAGAGACGAGAGAGGAAACAAATATGAAGTTAGAGTTATGAAGACGAGTTTTGGAAGAACGTGACTTCCATCTAAGTAGGAATAAGATAGAGTATATAGAATGTAAGTTCAATAAGAAACGTGTTAATGCTAGCTTAGTGGTGAAAATTGGATATCTTAGCATACCACAAGTCACACAGTTTAGGTATCTTGGATCTATCATACAAAATGATGGAGAGATAGAGGAAGTTATAAACCATAGGATTCAAGTTGGATGGATGAAATGGAGGAGTACTTCAGGAGTTATTTGTGATAGAAAAGTACCTCTCAAGTTTAAGGGTAAATTTTATCACACAACTATAAGGCTTGCGATGTTGTATAATATTGAATGTTGGGCAGTAAAAAGCCAGCAAGAGCATAAAATTAGTGTCGCTGAGATGAGGATGTTGCGCTGGATGTGTGACCATACAAGACAATATAGAATTAGGAATGAATGTATTAGAGAGAAAGTAGGGGTAGCACCTATTGTGGAAAAGATGAGAGAATCTCGCCTTAGGTGGTTTGAACATGTAAGGAGAAGACTCTTGAAAACTCCTGTAAGAAGAGTAGATTATATGGAGGATAGCCCAATAACTAGAGGTAGAGGGAGACCAATAAAGATTATAGGTGAAATAATTAAAAAAGATTTAGATTTGAATGACATTTCTGAAGATTTGGTTTATGATAGGTGTGAACACTATATTTTGACCGGGTTTTTGATTTTATTTATTTAAAAAAAACAAAAACAAAAAAACAAAAAAAAAACAAAAGAGTAAGAGAATTTATTTTCTTAGGCCCAATTGCAGGCCTGCTACTACTAAAAAAAAAAAAAAGAAGAAGAAGGAGGAGGGAACACTGATCTCGTTCAAAAAAAAAAAATGAAAGGGGGGGGGCATTGCTGCACGTAAAAGGAAAATGATAAAATAGTAGTGCATTAAATGCACTGGGTGAGCAGGTAGGGAAGAGAGGATGGCTGAGGGGATTGAAAGAAAAAGAGGCTCTGATAGATGAAGGAGGGGGGCTCAATGCGGAGTGGTTAACGAAAAAAAGGAAAAAGGAAGAAAACTGTCAGCTGAGATATATACTGGGGGGCTGGCACAGGTTTTTGGGCTAAAAAAAAAAAAAACCTCACCTTCCATCCAACTTCATCTGCTGGAACCTGACACGACACCCTTCATTAGCCCCAAAAGCACACTCCATTTTGTTACAACCTTGATCACCATAAACCTCCAAACCAGCAGCAACATCTCGGCCATCCCAACACCCTTCATCAACACCAACACTTTCATCTCCATTCTCAATACTCCACCCCTCGTCACCTACGTACCAGCAACCACCATCGCTATCATTAGCCTTCTACCCCATCACCTTCTTCCACCGTCTAACGGCAAAGGGAAGAGTCACACCAAGAACCTTCCATTTCACCATCCTTCATCATATCCCATCTTCATCCAAGGAAAGGAGATTGATGATGTTGGGTTGATCCCTGGTGGTAACTAAAAAAAAAAAAGAAAAAAAGCAAGAATACTGGGGAGGCTGCTGGGAACAAAAGGGATTTTTGATTCTTTTTGAGTTGAGTGTGTTATTGGTAGCACAGAAGAGGTAAGCCCTTTCTCATCACTATCCTTGCACTGTTGTGAGTAAAAATGTAATGTTCAAATGCATGCTTGAATACTGGCTGGTTAGTTATGTTGTCCATCTTCTTTTCTTTTTTTTCTTTTTAACCCTGAGTACCATACGCACACTGGAACTCCACCCCTTCTGCATCACTTTTTTTTTAAAACCACCAAAGAATTCAAAAAAACCTCCAGAAAACCATAACCACCACCTTCAATAACACCATCATATCTTCACCTCCCATTCGACCGTCGAACTCCTGCACTGGCCTTCAACCAACTTCACAAACACCATCATATCCTCACCTCCCATTCGACCATCGAATTCCTGCACTGGCCTTCAATCAACTTCACAAACACCATCATATCCTCACCTCCCACTCGACCGTCGAACTCCTGCACTGGCCTTCAACCAACTTCACAAACACCATCATATCCTCACCTCCCATTCGACCGTCGAACTCCCTGCACCGGCCTTCAATCAACTTCACAAACACCATCATATCCTCACCTCCCATTCGACCGTCGAACTCTTGCACCGGCCTTCAACCAACTTCACAAACACTACCATATCCGCACCACCGACCGTCGAACCACACCAAGCTACTACCCCTCACCGACAACCCATCCAAACCTTCACACCATCAACCAAACTCTACCACATCCGACTGTCGGATCCCAAAACCGTGACTCCACCATCTTCATCAATTGCAACCGACCGTCGAATCCATTATCCCTTCCCAACCGACCGTCGAATCCATCCCATCCTTACCTCCAACCGACTGTCAAACCCCAAAACAGAATCACCCCTTTCCAACCGACCGTCGAATCCATCCCATCCTTACCTCCATTCGACCGTCGAACCGAAGAAGCCAACCACCCTCTCCTGCTAATCTGGTCGTAAACGAGGTCCTTACTGTTGTATCTTTTAATTTCGGGTTATCTGTTTCTTTGTTTTCTTTTCACGTTTTCTTGTTCTTTTTTATTTCATGTATCATCAGTTTGTTGGGCTAGATTTTGGGAGTTAAAAGTGATAAAAATAGCAAAAATAAAAAAAATAATAAAAAATAATAAAAAAAATCTTTTAATCCATGCAATGACCAATGATGATGATTGAATAGTGAATGCTATCTTCATTATCTTTTGGATCATAAGGGTTTAATGAGTAGCCTAGTGCTAACTTGAATCCTGTGCAAAAAAAATGGATTCGCTTTCAAATAAAATCTTTTTTTAAATAAAATCAACCAACCCACACTTATTTTATAAAGAACTACGTAACTTTGAGTTCCCCATTGCACCAGGGGATACGTAGGAGCAGAATTTCATTTCTGTCAAGCCCAAATTAAATTTTCATAATTTTGTGATTTTTCTTTTATAAATAGTTACAATGTTTTGTAAAAAGGGGTAAAATAAATATTTTCAAAGATTGTTAAAAATTTACACAATTAACCTAAGGTACCGTCTTAGGACGGGTGTGTTAGGGGTGCAGTGGGATTAAGTTTCCACCCTTCCCTAAGCATAACCGACTCCCGAATCCAATCTGGTTCTAAAGACTATTTTCAAAGAAAGGTTTTTCAATTTTTTCTAAATTAAAATAAAATTGGTGGCGACTCCATTTTTCATTTTCATTTTCTAAAATCCAAGCCGAGTTGCTAATTTCCTGCCACGATCCCGGTCGCGAGAGATGGCGACTCCACTGGGGATATTTAGAGAGTCAAGCCTGTTGTTGTTAGTTGTGCAAATTGTTAATAATTTTTATTTATTTATTTTACCATTTTTATCCTTGTTTTTGTTTTCTTTTTGTTTGTAAATGGATTTTATTTATTTTTGTTCTATGTAAATATCTGATAGCGTTATTCCTGTGTTTGTTTTGACCTGATATACTTGTATATATTTTGTACTTAATTGTGCATAATTGTTGAAACCTTAGGATAGATGATTGCTGCCTGGTTATTGTATATATGTTTTTGCAGGTTGGGGGGTAGTTTCTTTTTAAAATTTTTGTACAGGTTTGTATACTCCCTCACACACATCACCATCAGTTACCTCACACACTTTTTGGGCTTTATACCCGAGTCTGTGCGAAGCCGAGGAATAGGAGGAGTCTCGACTTTTGTTATTGAGGGGCTTTATGCTCACTTGACATTTGTTGAGACGCCACTCAGATTGTTACTAATATCATGAACTAATCATATTGAGAGGGTTTATCCCTACTTGTGATTAATTCATGATTTGGGTCTTTGTCTTTCGAGATAAGGGCAATCTGGGAACCATGACTTTTTAGAAGTTTAGACCTGTCCCGAAAATCTTGCACTGATAGATTGAGCATAGTGACTGTCAAATCTTAGGTTCCACCTGACTAGGGCACAAAAGGGAGCGTACTTCTTTTTCTTTAGTTATCTGTTTCTCATATCATTCATTCTTGCAAAAAAAAAAGGAAGAAAAAAAAACTTGCATTTCATGGCATTGCATTCCAAAAAAAAAATAACTTGCATTTCATGCCATTGCATTTCAAAAATATACTTACATTTCATGACATAACATTTTCAAAAAAAAACTTGCATTTTCATGACATTGCATAAAAAAATCATGCATCTTCATAGCATCCCTAGCATTCAAAAAAAAAAGAGAAAAAAAACTTGCATTTTCATGACATTGCATATAAAAAAAAATCATGCATCTTCATAGCATCCTTAGCAAAAAAAAAAAGGGGAAAATATCTTGCATTTTCATGACATGACATTTTTTTTTTAAAAAGGGGGGGGCAAAAATGAAAAAAGTGTTTTCAAAGTTCGTTCATCTCATCTCATTCTTTGTTAAATATTATTTTGTTTTAATAAATCAAATTGGTTTGAACCATTGTACAGCCTAGGAAAGAAGAGACTAATCAAACCCAAATTCGCAATCCTAGACCTCAGACTAGAATGACTGCTAATAACCCCGAGGAAGGGAGAAACTTGAGTAGGGAAGTTGATGAGATTAAAGGGAGGATGGATGAAATAACAGAGTCTATGAGAAGAATGGAAGAAATGTTGTTGGCCATGAGAGAGACTCTCACCTTGATTGGGGCTACTGGAGGTACAGGAGTAACTGGGGCACATCCGCACCTACCAACTATCACTTCCATGAGGACAAACTTTGGGATCGCCACTGAGATTCCTGTTGAGAGGAGGACCTCGAGTACTGCACCGCTAGTGATTCCTATCGGAGAAGGGTATCGTTCTTCAGAGGATACTCGAAATGAGGTTCATGGTAATGCCGAATTCATATGGGAACAACCATGTATGTCTATCCCAATGACAACGAGATTTCCTGCTGGGAGGGGTCATGCGGCAATTCAAAAGGATAAGATGGAAGAAGAATGGAAGGAAAGGATGGAAGAGCAAATCAAAGCGATCAAGGGCCCCAGCGCTTATGAATCGCTTAGAATAGAAGAACTGTGTCCTACCATGGATGTCGTAATCCCTAAAGACTTCAAGATTCCTCATTTTGCCAAGTATGATGGGAGTGGTAATCCTCGGTTTCATTTGATCAGTTATGGAACCAAGATGGTTGTGTGGTCCAGGGATGATAAGTTCCTCATTAGCTTTTTCCACGAGAGTCTTACAGGCCCCGCTTTAGAGTGGTATCTTCAATTAGACCGCTTTAAGATTTCTCGTTGGACGGAATTAGCTGATCTATTCATGGATCAATACAAGTTCAACCTGGATGCAGCTTCTACCCGGGAACATTTGAGCTCAATGCAAAAGGAAGATGAGGAAGCCTTCAAGCAGTATGCCCAGAGATGGAGAGCTCTCGCAGCACAAGTGCAACCACCGTTGACGTTGACAGAAATGTGCTCATATTTTCTAGGGACTTTGGGAGCTCCTTATATTGAGACAATGGCAGGCGTCGTTTATCTAGACTTTGCTGAGTTGATAGCTGTCGGGGAGAGGATTGAAATTTTGGTAAAAGCAGGTAAATTGCCAACTGGCAATGATGAAAGTAGTTTCAAGAATGAGTTTTTCCTCTAAGGAAAAAGAATCAAAAGTGAGCTACATGCAAAACCAAAATTGAAAACCCATCATCTTGCCCTGCCTACACTGTTCGCCCTTCATCAACTGGAAACCTCTGAACGATTGGCGATCTGAGGCGTTAATTGATGTGATTGTCATCTTAGACTTTTGTGGTGCTAAACTTATGTTAACTTTCTTGAAGCATTAATGTAATAAATTTACATGGATGTCTTGTTTCCTGTCATTTTCATGGTCTTTCTAGTCATTTTATTTTCTGTTATTTATTTAAAGTGTCTTCGTTTTGTTTGAACCCCGTGGGACTCCAATTCTTAACAATCCTTACTCTGATAGATGTCAGTAGTCATAAGGTCCACGGGTGCAGGTGCCATAAAAAAAAAGAATGAATAAAGAAAAAAAAAGGAGCATTGAAGTAATCACTTGGTGTGCATTAGCCTTTTGTTTCTAAATTAATTTTTTTGAAAATGAGTAATCAAGATTTGAAATGAAGATTGGCCATGTTTCTATATCATTCATAAGAATTCATCTTTTCATCATCTCTCGATGTCCCTTTTTGAGCTTGAAAGTTTCTTCAATAAACCCGAGACAAGGATCACCCCTACACTAGGGGATGACACAAAGTAAAGGTTGATTGTCATGGTGGTTATTTTAAAGCATAAAAAAAAATCAAAAGGGAAAAAAAGAAAAAATGAGAAAAAATAAGTTATGACAAGGGCGAATGTAAGAAAGTGAAAAGAAAAGGAAGAAATGAAGATCAGTAAGAGAAAAGTGTGCTTGAAAGTACAAAGGCAATTGACAAAGTTTAACTTTGAATAAGGATCCTTGGTCTCATTCAACCTTTAAACAATTGTTTGAGCCTTATATCTTTCCTTTCATGACCCCTAGCCTTAGCCACATTACAAGCCTCAAAAAGTCCATTCTGATCAATAAAGAGTTGTCATTTTCATTAATTTTAATTTTGAGACAAAGGTTATGCTCATCTAAGTATCCAAATCATTGTTCCTAAAAAAAAAAGAAAAAAAAGAGACTTGCACCAGAGTAAATTTCTACCCTGTCCGAGTTGGCCCTACACTGGGACAAATCTTTTGGTCACTAGGACGAATTTTTGCCCTGTTCAATTCGGTCCTAGACTGGGGCAAATTGCTCATTGGCTCAATTTGACCTTACACTAAGGCAAAATTCTACTCTGTTCGATTTAACTCTAAACTGGGGCAATTTTTTTTGTCGTTCTCTTGGTTCAATTTGTCCCACACTAGGGCCAATTTTTGTTGTTAAATGGCCTACACTGGGGCAATTTTGTTCGTAAATGACATATCCTGAGTTGAATTCAGTTGATACCCTACACGAGGGTAGTTTTTGTAGATACCTGAAAAAAAAAACCTTTGGACTTATTGTTATTCTACTTCTTGTGTCTTTATCCTTTGTAAATAATACCCTTTATGTAGTCAAACTTCTAAGAACAATCTGAAAGTTGTTTGCTTCTTCTCTGTTGTACTTTTTGAATTCATGGGTGTCTGTTACGTAATGCTTCAGGTAAGGTGAATATGAGTACAACACTATGATTTGACCATCTAATGATAATCTCTTGATGAACAATTCAGATTGAATAGATCTCGGAAATCCCATTTGATGGAAGAGGAGGTACCTGAAAAAGAGAGAGAGAGAGAGAGAGGAAAAGCTCGTTAGGTTGAAAACCCGAAAGGGCGGCCTAAGCAAAAGTTAGAGCACAAAAAAAAATGGAAAAGAGCCTGTGGTCTGAAAACCCGAAAGGTCGGTCTAAGCAAAAGTTAGGGCAAATAAATGGGCAAAATCTCAGAGAAAGTTGGCCTGAAATGCCTTGAAGGGCGAACCAACTGGGGCAATTTTGAATTGCATTTGATCAGTTACACAGGGGCAATTTCGTTTGCTTTTAGTTGGCCATACTGGGGCAAAATTTTTGAAGGATTAAAGAGAGATGTGTTGAAGGAAGTAGCAACAGAGACAGTGATTGAGTTATTAAGAGGTTGCAGGGAATCAATTAAATGAAAGACAAGGTTAAATACTGGGGCAAAATTTTCTCTCAAGGAATCAGCCAAGCAATGGTTCATCTCATTTCTCAAAAGGAGAGCTGAGAGTGAAAAACAAAGAAAAAAGAAAGAAAGGAGAAGAAGAAGGAAATAACCGAAGGGCCTAAGGAAGAAAGGCACGTGAACAAGGGTTTTGATTGGTTAAAGTTTTTCAAAAGTCGCCGTTGGTTCAAAGGTCTTTTAATAAAACTAAAAAAAAAAGAAAAAAATGGAGAAAAAGAAAAAGAGAGAAAAGGAAAAAAATCTTTTTGGATCGAGCTATCTTGTCTTTTTAAATCTTTGTTTTTTGGGAGCACAGTAGCCCGTTTGTCTTTAAATTCCGGGACTCAGTTGCCCACCATGCATTTATTTTTTGTTGAGCGCATCGGCTCCATTCATTTTAATTTCTGTCTATTCTGTTGAGTGCATCGGCTCCATGCATTTTCATTCCAGTCAATTCTTTTGAGCGCATCGGCTCCATGCATTTTAATTTCTGTTGAGCGCATCGGCTCCCTGCATTTTACTTTCTGTTGAGCGCATCGGCTCCATGCATTCCATGCATTTTAAATTCTGTTGAGCGCATCGGCTCCATACATTTTAATTTCTGTCAATTCTTTGAGCGCATCGACTCCATGCATTTTCATTTCTATCAATTCTTTGAGCGCATCAGCTCCATGCATTTTAATTTCTGTTGAGCACATCGGCTCCATGCATTTTAAATTCCGTTGAGCGCATCGGCTCCATGCATTCCATGCATTTTAATTTCTGTTAAGCGCATCGGCTCCATGCATTTTAAATTCTGTTGAGCGCATCGGCTCCATGCATTTTAATTTCTTTGAGCGCATCGGCTCCATGCATTTTACTTTCTGTTGAGCGCATCGGCTCCATGCATTTTATTTTCTGTCGAGCTTTTTGTTGAGCGCATCAGCTCCACGCATTCCATGCATTTTATTTTTCTGTCATTTACTTTTGAGGGCATCGGCTCCATGCATTTTAAATTTTGTTGAGCGCATCGGCTCCATACATTTTAATTTCTGTTGAGCGCATCGGCTCCATGAATTTTAAATTCTGTGAGCGCATCGGCTCCCTACATTTTAATTTCTGTCAATTCTTTGAGCGCATCGGCTCCATGCATTTTAAATTCTGTTGAGCGCATCGGCTCCATGCATTTTAATTTCTGTCAATTCTGTTGAGCGCATCGGCTCCATGCATTTTAAAATTCTGTTTAGCGCATCGGCTCCATGCATTTTAAATTCTGTTGAGCGTATCGGCTCCATGCATTTTAATTTCTGTCAATTCTCCATGCATTTTAAATGTTTGTTGAGCGCATCGGCTCTATGCATTTTACTTTCCTTTGAGCGCATCAGCTCTTTGCGGTTCATTATTCTTGCATTGTTTTGTTTTTCTTTTTTGTATCATCGTGTGTATTTTCGGACAAAATATGAGTTCATATCTTTACTCGTTCCTTATTACGAAATTATGAAAAACTGTGGTTATTCATATTCTCTGATAAGAAACAAGTAAAGAGGGGCAACTGTGAACACCATATTTTGACCGGGTTTTTGATTTTATTTATTTAAAAAAAACAAAAACAAAAACAAAAAAACAAAAAAAACAAAAGAGTAAGAGAATTTATTTTCTTAGGCCCAATTGCAGGCCTGCTACTACTAAAAAAAAAAGAAGAAGAAGAAGGAGGGGAACACTGATCTCGTTCAAAAAAAAAAATTGAAAGGGGGGGCATTGCTGCACGTAAAAGGAAAATGATAAAATAGTAGTGCATTAAATGCACTGGGTGAGCAGGTAGGGAAGAGAGGATGGCTGAGGGGATTGAAAGAAAAAAAGGCTCTGATAGATGAAGGAGGGGGGGCTCAATGTGGAGTGGTTGACGAAAAAAGGAAAAAGGAAGAAAACTCGTCACCGAGATATATACAGGGGCCGGCACAGTGTTTTGGGCTAAAAAAAAAAAAAACCTCACCTTCCATCCAACTTCATTTGCTTTGGAACCCGACACGACACCCTTCATTAGCCCCAAAAGCACACTCCATTTTGTTACAACCTTGATCACCATAAACCTCCAAACCAAAGAAAGAACATCTCGGCCATCCCAACACCCTTCATCAACACCAACACTTTCATCTCCATTCTCAATACTCCACCCTCGTCACCTACGTACCAAGACCACCATCGCTATCATTAGCCTTCTACCCCATCACCTTCTTCCACCGTCTAACGGCAAAGGGAAGAGTCACACCAAGAACCTTCCATTTCACCATCCTTCATCATATCCCATCTTCAGCCAAGGAAAGAAGATTGATGATGTTGGGTTGATTCCTGGTGGTAGCTAAAAAAAAAAAAGAAAAAAAGCAAGAATACTGGGGAGGCTGTTGGGAATGAAAGGGATTTTTGATTCTTTTTGAGTTGAGTGTGTTATTGGTAGCACAGAAGAGGTAAGCCCTTTCTCATCACTATCCTTGCACTGTTATGAGTAAAAATGTAATGTTCAAATGCATGCTTGAATACTGGCTGGTTAGTTATGTTGTCCATCTTCTTTTCTTTTTTTTCTTTTTAACCCTGAGTACCATACGCACACTGGAACTCCACCCTTTCTGCATCACTTTTTTTTAAAACCACCAAAGAATTCAAAAAAACCTCACAAAAACTGTAACCACCACCTTCAATAACACCATCATATCCTCACCTCCCATTTGACCGTCGAACTCCTGCACTGGCGAACTCCTGCACTGGCCTTCAACCAACTTCACAAACACCATCATATCCTCACCTCCCATTCGACCGTCGAATTCCTGCACTGGCCTTTAATCAACTTCACAAACACCATCATATCCTCACCTCCCACTCGACCGTCGAACTCCTGCACTGGCCTTCAACCAACTTCACAAACACCATCATATCCTCACCTCCCATTCGACCGTCGAACTCCTGCACTGGCCTTCAACCAACTTCACAAACACCATCATATCCTCACCTCCCATTCGACCGTCGAACTCCTGCACTGGCCTTCAATCAACTTCACAAACACCATCATATCCTCACCTCCCATTCGACCGTCGAACTCCTGCACTGGCCTTCAACCAACTTCACAAACACTACCATATCCGCACCACCGACCGTCGAACCACACCAGTTACTACCCCCTCACCGACAACCCATCCAAACCTTCACACCATCAACCAAACTCTACCACATCCGACTGTCGGATCCCAAAAACTGTGACTCCACCATCTTCATCAATTGCAACCGACCGTCGAATCCATTACCCCTTCCCAACCGACCGTCGAATCCATCCCATCCTTACCTCCAACCGACTGTCAAACCCCAAAACAGAATCACCCCTTTCCAACCGACCATCAAATCCATCCCATCCTTACCTCCATTCGACCGTCGAACCGAAGAAGCCAGCCACCCTCTCCTGCTAATCTAGTCGTAAACGAGGTCCTTACTGTTGTATCTTTTAATTTCGGGTTATCTGTTTCTTTGTTTTCTTTTCACGTTTTCTTGTTCTGTTTTATTTCATGTATCATCAGTTTGTTGGGCTAGATTTTGGGAGTTAAAAGTGATAAAAATAGCAAAAATAAAAAAAATAATAAAAAAAATAAAAAAAATCTTTTAATCTATGCAATGACCAATGATGATGATTGAATAGTGAATGCTATCTTCATTATCTTTTGGATCATAAGAGTTTATTGAGTAGCATAGTGCTAACTTGAATCCTGTGCAAAAAAAAAAAAATGGATTCGCTTTCAAATAAAATCTTTTTTTAAATAAAATCAACCAACCCACACTTATTTTATAAAGAACTACGTAACTTTGAGTTCCCCATTGCACCAGGGGATACGTAGGAACAGAATTTCATTTCTGTCAAGCCCAAATTAAATTTTCATAATTTTATGATTTTTCTTTTATAAATAGTTACAATGTTTTGTAAAAAAGGGTAAAATAAATATTTTCAAAGATTGTTAAAAATTTGCACAATTAACCTAAGGTACCGTCTTAGGACGGGTGTGTTAGGGGTGCAGTGGGATTAAGTTTCCACCCTTCCCTAAGCATAACCGACTCCCGAATCCAATCTGGTTCTAAAGACCATTTTCAAAGAAAGGTTTTCCAATTTTTCCTAAATTAAAATAAAATTGGTGGCGACTCCATTTTCCATTTTCATTTTCTAAAATCCAAGCCGAGTTGCTAATTTCCCGCCGCGATCCCGGTCGCGACAGATAGGACACAATGATATCGTTTAATTTATATAACTGACTTCACTTAATGGGAAAAGACTTTATTGTTATTGTTGTTGACCTCAATAAATTATTAATTATATTTACTTGATTTTTAAACTCTAATTTTTCATATTTAATTTTATTTCTTAAGTATCTCAATCCTAATTGAATATAAATTTATACTAATCCTTTCAAGAACATTAATCTACTTTATTTTATTTTCTCTTTATTACATTCAAATTATTAAGGTTAATCTTAAATAGAGAATATATCTATAAGAAAGGATTGCCAAAAATCAATTATGAATTCAACCTATATGAATGGAGGTATACATTGTTTACTCGTAACTTAATTTAGAGATTTCCCTAAGACAAGAGTAAGAGATTTATTTGTTCTCTAATATAAGATGTTGTGAGATCTTATTTTATTTAATTTATAGCTCAAGTATATGAGTATCTCATTCTCAATCAAATCCTAAACTTATACAAATTATTTCAATAACATTATTTTACTTTATTTTTTATTTTTTCTTATTAAATTTAAGTTCTTAAGGCCAATATTAGTTTTATCAGCATTTACATTTTATTTACTTGATTTTTAGACTATTAATTTTCTTTTCTTATTATTTTATTTTATTTTATTTTATTTCTCCAATATCATTATTTCAGTCGAGTCTGAAATTTATATAAATTATTTCAATAACATTATTTTTTTATAAATCATTTCAATAATATTATCTTACTTTATTATTTATTTCTTCTCATTAAATTTAAGTTATTATGGCTAATATTAATCTTGTTAGCATTGACATTTATTAATTATTAATTATATTTTATTTACTTGATTTTAAAACTCAAGTATTTATTCTTATTTTCTTTTTTATTTCTATTTCTTAGTTATCTCAATCCCAATCAAATTCTAAACTCATACAAATCCTTTCAAAAACATTACTGTGACTTAATTTTTAATTTCTTCTTATTAAATTTAAATTCTTAAGAATAATATTAAATATGAAAAATATCTTTAAAAAATTAACACACTATAAATCAATTATGAATATGAATCAGATTTATTATGCATAAGCAAAATAAAATAACAAATAGAGCAGCTATGGACAGCGAACTGCATTTCTTGTTGAGAGAATTCGTCATGTTCTTCATAATAATTGGACAGTAAAAGCTCAGACATGTTTACCGAGAGAGTAATAATGGCAAATTGATTAGCAAAATTTGCGCATGAGATGATGATTAATGTTCATGTGCTACAGAATCCCCCTAGTGGCGGTGGAGAGTTACTTACTCATTATGTAATTTGAGTTTCTTTTCCTAAGTTAATTGTTTCTTAGGGTCGCCCTCATTTGTACACTAAAAAATAAAATAACAAATATAATTACATAGCACATGTTTAATAAAATTAAATAATATAAAGTGCAATTTATCTTATAATTGTCAATCTAAAAGTAAAGATTAAACATGGCAAATGAAGGCACATCAAAGAGATAATCCATACTAATAAAATTGTATATTACTTATGCATAATTCATTTGAGATGTTTCTCTAAGACTCGATTGAGATTTTTCTAAGACTACTCTTTAATAAAAGATTTTGTCACCTTGTGTGCTCTCTTATTTTACTCAATTTATATTTAAGCATATAAGTATCTCAATCTCAATCGAATCTTTATTAAATTTATAAGAATCTTTTGAATAGTATTATGTTACTTTATTTTTTATTTCCTTTTATTAAGTTCAAGTTTATAATTTTGTTCGCACTATCTCTTAAATTTATAGGAATCTTTTTATTAACATTATCCTACTTTTATTTTTTAATTCTTATTATTGATTTTTTATTTTATTATCATTATCCTTAATTAATTCTTTATTTATTAAATTTCTTATGCTGACATGTATTATTATTATTTTTTCATTCAAACACTACTTCTTTATGTGTGTGTATGTTAAGAAATTATAAATACTTCTTTTTCTCTAATTATAATCGTCTTAAAGCATTTCTCAACTTTTAATTAACTTCAAATACTATTCATTATCATTAAATTTTTTATTTTAACAAAAAATAAAGAATACATATTATGGCATGTAATGTCGGTCAATTCATTAGTAATAATAATGATAATCTAGATTCTATATTTATATAGTAAAATTGCCTTGAGAAGCGAATTGTGCACCTGAGAGAGAATAAGGGTTGGAACTTGGAACCCTAAAAACATTACTTATGAGGAATGTTTAACTGTATCGCTTCATATATGATGAGATTAATTTTACATCTAAATTGTGTACATACTTGATAAACCAAAAAAAGCAAATGTCTTGAGAATCTATTAATAATATCATTAAATGCATATTAATTTGTTTTAAAAAAGAATAAAATGTTGAAATTAAAAAAACACAAAAATATTATGTTGATGCTTAAAAAGAATAATGGAATATTGCCTTCAGAAGTAAAAAATTATTTTTGATAAAATAACAAATAACAAATATAAAATAACATTATGTTAATTTATAAAACAAAAGAATGGAATAGTAAAACCCAAAAAAAAATGTAAGTGTTAATAAGAAAAAACTAAACAAGTAATAGTAATCGTATATAAAAAAAATGTCTAGTGAAGAAAGAATTTTTAATTTAAAAATAAATATAAAATAATCAATGCAACCCACGGACGAAATAAATAGTAAAAAAGTGAGATCACATCTTATATTTAAGTCTGACTGTATAAAAAGATTCTTCAAATTTCAAAATATTGAAAAAATATCCCACGAAAAGCAATAAAACATTTTAAATATTTTATTTATTTTTTTAAAATTATCCGTCAGATATAATTAATTCTTTTAATTTTTTTATCTGATAATTATTTTACATTTTTATTTTTATTTTATAACTAAAGTCCGGAAGCAATTAATCCATTTTGTTTTTTTTTTGGTTGGTCTTGTTCAAAGGCAGAGGCATATTTTTGGGTCTTGCCAAAAAGCAATGTCCAAGCGTAGTTAACGAATTTAAATCCTCTTCAGTTAAAAAATAATTAAAAAGGATTTCAATCATTAAAATTAAATTTTTATATAATAAAATATTAAAAATAAATATAATATAATAATTATTAAAAGTTAGATTAAAAATTAGATTTTTTTTAATTTTTTTATAACTAGAGAAGATTCAAATCCAGTTGATAACCGTTTCTTTCTTTCTTTTACTGTGTGTGCTGGGCTAAGATTTTCCCTTTGCTTCTGGATTGTATATCAATCAATTTCAGCATGCAATAGACAATGAAAAGCCATCGTAATTAAAACGATGTGGGAACATGTTTGGCTTTTGTGAATGAGTCATTTTATTCGTCTAATTAAAATATATTTAATTTTATTTAATTTAATTATAAAATTATTTTATATGTTATAAAAATATTATAATTATATATAAAACAATTCATATTTTTTATATTAATATATAATATAAATACAATATATGAATTTGGATCTTCATAAAATATTTTTATCTGTGAATTAAAAATGGAGAAGAAGAAGAAGAATCATTTTGAGGCTGAATGTGGAACACCTAGTGTCCTTCGCAAAGTCAACTATGGCATAATCCTAGCTGTTAGACTCCTAGACCATCTTTCCAAGTAGCAGCCACGGCAATTGCCTACCTAGTAGCCTTTTGAGAGGCTAGGTAGATCTCAAATAAATATTGTGGACCATGACTCTGTTAGATTCCCGAGCTAAAAAAAACCAAACACTAGAATTTACAAGGTGAATGCTGACTTTGCTGTTAGAGAAGGTAACCATACATGTGGTTTCGGGGTAGTTATTAGAGATTATGAAGGAAATTTTACTGCTGGACAAGCAAAACAAGAGAGAGGAACTATTCATTCTACTAGAGGAGAGCTACTTGCAACAGAGGAAGGTCCTCTCTTTGTTTGAGAACTTGGCTGTAGGAACATATTTTTGGAGGGTGATGCACAAGGCTTATACAGAGGCATCAAAGGTAGATTAGATGACCTCTCATACAATACGTTGGTATATATTTTGCTAGACGTCTTCATGTATGCTACATGGTTCGAGTAGTTTGATTGTGGGTATAACCCACATATTTGAAATAGAGCTACTAATTCATTAGCTTGTTATGCTAAAGTGAGTGAATCTCATATGGATTGAGGACTCTCAGATTTTATGTCCTCGATCATTATTTCAGATGCTCGGTCTTAATAAATTGATTAAATGCTATCTCACTACAAGAATTTTGGAAAATTGCTACGGAAAAATCCGTAGCAAATCCGTAGCTAACTATATTAGCTACGGATTAGCTACGGATTTGCTACGGATTCATCTGTAGCAAATTTCTCGTAACTAATTAGCTACCAAAAAATTCCGTAGCTAATCTGAAGCTATTTTTTAAATTTTCGTAGCTAATCCGAAGCTAAATTGTAGCTAATTTTCGTTTAGATTCTTCTTCATTTCCATAGCTAATTCGCTACGAAAATTTTCGTAGCAATTTCGTAGGTAATCCGTAGCTACTTTAAAAAATTTCTAGTAATTCCGTAGCTATTTTCTAGTTATTATGCTGCTAAATCCGTAGCAATTCCGTAGCTAACCCGTAGCAATTATTCATAGTTAAATCTAGCTATATATTTCTATTTTTGTAGCAATTCCGCAGCTAATTTGTAGCAATTATCCGTAGCAATTACGTAGTTAATCCGTAGCAATTATTCGTAGCAATTTCGTAGCTAATCCGTAGCTATTTATGTTATGAAATCCGTAGCAAGTTCGTAGCTAACCCGTAGCTATTTATGTTATGAAATCAGTAGCAATTCCGTAGTTAAACCGTAGCTATTTATGTTATGAAATCCGTAGCTATTCCGTAGCTATTACGTAGCTATTTATGTTATGAAATCTGTAGCAATTCAGCAATTATTCGTAGCAATTTCAGTAGCTAATCCGTAGCTATTTATGTTATGAAATCAGTAGCAAGTTCGTAGCTAACCCGTAGCTATTTATGTTATGAAATCAGTAGCAATTCCGTAGTTAAACCGTAGCTATTTATGTTATGAAATCCGTAGCTATTCCGTAGCTATTACGTAGCTATTTATGTTATGAAATCTGTAGCAATTCAGCAATTATTCGTAGCAATTTCGTAGCTAATCCGTAACTATTTATGTTATGAAATCCGTAGCAAGTTCGTAGCTAATCCGTAGCTATTTATGTTATGAAATCCGTAGCTATTCCATAGCTAATCCGTAGCTATTTAACAATTTTGTTACTAATCCAATATTTATATTTTGCAACAATTCTATAACTAATCTATAACAATTATACCTGTACAAATTATATTTCAATACAAACAGGAAAAATTCAACAAATAAGTACAAAACAACTGAAAATATCATATTTCCATTAATAAGTTCCAAAATATATTCTACAAAGAAAGGATTACTAATTAAATTTATGTTAATACATATAGTTCTAAATAAATTAGTACTCTCATCAATAAAACAACTAATCGTTAGTCGCATGATCATCCCCAACTGCATCGCCTTGTGAACCAGCCTGCGGTACACCATTATGTGCTTGGGAGCTTGTTATATCACGGAGGATGGGTATCAACTGAATCTGGACAAAAGAAGTCATCACTTCATTAACAGCTTCCTTTATGGCTTGTGTCGGAATAGTGCAGGAGGAACCACCAACCTGTGAGGATGAACTAGATCCATAAATGCCAATACCTAAACTATGACTCATGCCATGGACCCGTCCCTTCTTGTTAGGACCCGTCACTTCCATCCAGACCTCCTGATCTACCACAGGATGCAGTGAAGAGTCTTCTCCATACTTGTCTAACATCGATGTGTCATAAGAGTCCTGAAACAGAAAATATAGAAAATTTTATCAAAACAATCCACAACTTAATAAATATGATTAATTTAAATTTGAAAGACACTTACAATGAAATCCTTTGAGCGTTGAGTGACATATTCTCCATTTTTCCTCTTATGAACACTTTCATATAAATCTCTGAAAGGGACTGGACGATTCAACTCGCTTCTCCGTAATCAACATCTATTAGAATATACAACAATAACAACAACCAACTATTTTCTCACTATGTGAATTCAAGCATGGATCAAACAATGTCATTATGTCATATCATAAAAAATAGTTACGCAAATAATGCACCAAAAACACATATTTTAGCATCTTCAGTAATTATGAGATGTGAAGAACTTGGTCAAAACCAAATGTTCTGCCATTTCATTTAGTCAAGGGATATTTTATGAAATGTGACATCAAACAAACCCTTATAATCATGTTTCTAGTTTTAACACCATAATACCCCAATTTGTCAAAAATGATAGTTTTGCATGGGAAACAAAAACCGATATACTCATAATAAATATCCAAAAACAAATAAGAGCCAGTGATCAGAGATCCTAAGTTTCAAACAACAAGGGCAGTCATCCAGCAACTAGCTCAGTTTAGAGAATCAATAACACAGTAGCTCAGCTTCAAAAAACAATTCTCTGAATAATTATAGAAGGAAGTTTAAGACAAGGGTTAAAGTTTTCTTCACATGTTAATAGAATTATTAAAGGCATAATAATTTTATACAAAAGAGAAGTCAATGCAAGTCTCAATCAGAAAAACCAAACCAAAAATAACCACATCTTGTCTCTTGACAAGAGCCCAAGAAACTTAAAAAAATAGGAAAGACTTGGTAATAGGTTTTCTCATGATATCAAGAAGGGTATATTAGATAAGTCACAAATTTAATTAGAAGTTCTAAAAATGAAAGTTTTATAGTTATAAGCACAAAGGGTCAACATTACTATCCATATTGGTTAATTTTTATCAATACCACTACTACTGCTCAATATTGTTTGGTATCCATTATATTGAAGGTCAGATACAAGTTTACAATAGGTTCAATGAAAAGGCCAATTTCCTTTCACTTTTACGAAAGTTACGGGACCCCAACTTGGTTGGATCCAGAGAATGTAAGATACCTTATATAAGAGCTTTAGACAAAGACAACTGGAAAATTCATCCCATCCAACTACCAAAATAAGAGCATATTTCGGTGATGACAAGCTCTACATTATATCAATTATTCTTTGTTTTCCATTATATTGAAGGTCAAAGATACAAGTTTACAATAGGTTCAATGAAACGGCCAATTTCCTTTCACTTTTACGAAAGTTACAACCCCAACTTGGTTGGATCCAAAGAATATAAGATACCTTATATAAGAGCTTTAGACAAAGACACAGAAAATTCGTCTCCTCTAACTACCAAAATAAGAGCATATTTCGGTGATGACAAGCTCTACATTATATCAATTATTGCTGCTTTTCATAGTTTGGCAAATTTTCATTATTTTAGTAGTTCTTTCTTTATGTAATCATCATATCAATTACATTATATCCCCCAAAAAACCAGAAAAGAGTATTCATATATGGAAGAATTTCAGTTATGTTTCCTATGATTAGAACCAAAGACTTGTCAGGATTGGAGACATTTGAATGCTACTTTCCCATTCTAGACATGAAAGCTGAGGAAATCAAGTAAGCAAGTCATTTTAGAGGGATTAAAAACCATTGTAAACATTCAACTTTATCTAATAACATGATGTTTGTTCTTCATACAACTCAAAGGATCAGTTGGAACGTTAAATGCAGCAGTGAAGCATATTCCTATTATCCTATATAATTGCTCTCTTCATTATCACCTCTTAGTCCTTAAGATTCTCTTTTAGTAACGTCAAAGCTACAAATCCAGATGATATATGTAAGTTACAGACTCGCTAAATTTCTTACAGATACAGAACAATGCACATTGCACAGTAAAAGAGAGAAGGGATTGGTTGCAGAAACCCCCAAAAGCTAGCAAAGTCATCTCATTTTAGATGCAATTTCAGTTCTATTTTAGAATTTGTTCCACATTTGGGTGAAAAACTAGAAATTGGTTTTACTTGTACATGTCCAACTGATAATCTGAAAGGGTGCAACAGCTATATACGGAAGATTCTAATTCATGCAAAAGAAAAAAAATTTACTTCAATGAACACCAAGAAAGAGGGGAAAAAAAAGACTCAAAAAGAGGTAATACCTTGTGACTTCAACAGATTATTAAGAGCATATTCTATATTTAATAGTAGAATTGATGGAGTGCTATGTATGAGGTATTTTGTTGAGAATTTCGAATAATGGAAATTAACTTGTTAACATAGCAAAGTATAGAAGGAAATGCATGCAAATTCAATATTATCAGGCTCACTACTACTATAATTATACAATAGTATAAGATAGAATTATTACAATGTTATACCAAGTAGAGAAGAAATTATATATTACCATATTCTTTTTATGTTGACCGAAGCTTATTGAACTGCAGTGTGCAACATAGCATCAGGCACGGCCGCTCTGTTGCTTCGACCAAAGAATGACTTCTTTTGCCACTCTGGTGTCAACCAAATGTCAACTAAGCCATCCCACACTTCGACTTCAAAGTGGGGCCCATGGCCCTTAAGGTCAGCTATGTTTGATGTCCTCAACTTTTTCATGATTGTCTTTCTATAATTCTTTAAATCATCTGAATAGCGATCCATGCATGTTCTTTCCCAAACAGTTCTTGCTATGCAACGATCATAATCTGACGCAAATCGATATTTATTCTAAAACAAAGTCATGTTAGTATATTTCTCTATCTAGATAAATGTATAATACAATGAGGCTAGAAACATAATTACTTACCATAAAATCCTGAAACAACTCATCTTTCATGTACACAGGATAATTTTTCCATTTTTCAGCTGGAATGGGCATCCGTGTGATCACAGTGGCCATAAACTCACGGGTCACAGACTGTGGGACAAACCTCCTCCTAAAAGATCAAGGAATTGTTAATAATCTAAAAATAAAATAAATGTAATAAAACATGACATTCATTATTACTCACGGTTGAGATATGTCCTCCACAGATATAACTGGTCTTTTATCAGTTTCTGTTTGGGATGCTCCACTTGAAGGCATCGAAATTGGGTCGCTAGTTGGAGGCACAAAGTGGGGGGTGGGACAGAGACGGCCGGCGAGGGGTGGGTCGGGGACAATAGTGGAGGGTGGAACAGCAGTTGATGGATCACCAATGGTCAATGGGCTAGTAGCTGAAATAATACGACATAATTATAGGCAATCTGAATTCATAAATACAAATCAAGAGTTAACAATAAACAGATTATTATATAGTTATACATGGGGAGCGCGGAGAAGGCTGCAGTGGTGGTGAACTAGTGTGCGATTGAGAAAACTCGGGTGGATTGTTGCGGCCTCTCCCTCGACCACGTCTATTGCCCCTACCTCGAATTACCATGATAAATGTCTGCAATAATAAAACACATTATAAAACAAACTACATACATAAATATTGTCAAGAATCTCATAAAATATAAAAATGACATTTTAGTGTAAATACCATAAACAAAGTTCAACTGCTACTACTTGAGCTTGAATCATATAGTTCCTCATCTTCATCTATGAACTCGGTATTGTCATCTTCTTCGTTGTCATCAATGAATTGGTCGACAAACAAAAGATTATTTGGATTATGAATTTCATTTATGTCCACTTCTTCCACTGGGGCATGTGCATCAAATAAGGAAATAACTCCGTCATCTGTGATGATATTAGGTGTTCTCAAGGAACCATCATCTTGGTAGTAATCGATAGCAGCTAGCTCATTTGATCCATCACGTTCATCATTGAATGTTTCATCCGCAAAGAGTATTGCTCTAACCTTACAAGCTGCCCACCATTCCCCACTAGCTCGACCCCCGCATTGTGGGTATCTTGTATAGTATACTTGTTGTGCTTGTTCGCTAATACAAATGGCTCATTTGAGTGAAGCCTCGATTTGTACTTCACATCAATCAATCCATATCTCTCATCAACATTGACTCCATTAATTGGGTCAAACCACTGGCACCGTAAAAGAAATACTTTGTTCTGACCTAGATATGACAATTCCAATATCTCTTCAACGATGGCATAATAGTCTAATTCATTTTCGCCATATATACTTCCTCTAACGCAAACCCCACTGTTCATGGTAGCTTTATTTTGTCCATACTCCTTAGTATGAAACCTATACCCATTAACTATTAAGCCATTGTAAGAAGTAACAGACTTGGATGGACCATAACTCATCTGTCGAATTATTCTATCCTCAATTTGACCTATATTTACCTGTGAATCATTACAAAGAGAACAAATAGTCACCGCATTTAGTATTGGTATAACAAACATTATTTTGTATGTGATATATATGATTATGGATGAAAGGACTCACTAGATGTTTAAGCCACCTACTTGAAGTCCTTATCCCGAAGTTCCAAAATTTGATCTTCGAGATACTAGAATTTGTCTCCTTAGCGAATCCTCAAATTGTCTAATCAATACAATAATTAGTATTGAACATAATGTAATTGGAAATTTATTAAATAGCTAAGTTAGTGAGTACACTTACTGAAGATAGGGTTCTACTTCTCTGCAATTTACAAGCACATAAGTCTCAGCAATTTGAAGCTCCACATCCGACAAAACCTATTACGACCTCTCCCGATAGAAGCGACATGGATGTTTAAAAATAGACAAGCAATCATTAGTCATATCTTCCCCACCATCATCGTTTCGAGGAACTTGAGTGCGCCTTGTCTGTATTTGTGGATCAAAATACATAGAAGCAAAATTGGAAATTTCTTCTAGATTATATGCTTCACAGATAGATCCTTCAACTCTAGCCTTATTTCGAACCTTCCTTTTTAAGTACAACATACACCTCTCAAATGGATACATCCATCTATATTGCACGGGTCCTCCAACCTTAGCTTCGTAGGGGAGATGCACAACTAGATGTTCCATCACGTCAAAGAATACTGGAGGAAAAATCTTCTCTAACTTGCAAACGTTTCAATAATGGAAAGCTCCGCATTCTCCATAATGGAAGTACGTAATGCAGTTGCACAAATTTCTTTAAAGAACAAGCTAAGCTCTGTTAATGCTCCCCATATAGGCTTTGGTAACATATGACGAAACGCCAGAGGAATTAACCTTTGCATAAAAACATGACAATCGTGACTTTTCATTCCATATATCTTCCCATCATCTAAATTGATGCAACGTGCAATGTTTGATGCATACCCATCAGGAAATTTCAATTGTTTTATCCATTCACACACTGTCCTTCTTTGATTGGCATTTAACACATAAGTTGCCTTTGGTTTTTTATACTTGCCATTCTCAACAATCAATTCTAAGGTGGGACGTTTGCATATCATCTTCAAATCTTCTCTTGCATTTGCATTGTCTTTTGTCTTTCCCTTTATGTCCATAACAGTGTTGAAGATATTCTCAAACACATTCTTCTCAATATGCATGACATCCAAATTATGTCGTATTAGATTGGTGGACCAATAAGGCAATTCCCAAAATATGCTCTTCTTTACCCAGTTGTGAAACTAACCAAAGCCACGTTGTTTTTGGTTACGTGAATTCAAGCCAAAAGTGACTTGATCAAGCTGAGTAACTCTATTCAAGATATTTGACCCACTCAATCGTTGTGGCGGTAGAACATTTTGCACTGTTGAATTCTTCTTAAAAGAGTACCAATCACGACGAAACGGATGTTCAGGAGGCAGATATTGACGATGACAATCAAACCAAACAACACTTCCTACCATGCTTCAATACAAATGACGTGTTGTTCTCCATTCAGTAAGGACAAGTAAGTTTTCCATGAGTACTCCATCCACTTAGCAATCCATAAGCTGGAAAGTCACTAATTGTCCACAACAATGCTACTTTCATATTAAAATTTTGCTTATTCCACGCATCAAAAGTGTTCACCCCATTATCCCACAAATTCTTTAAGTCATCAATCAAGGGTCTAAGATAGATATCTAAACTTTTACCCAATGACTTTGGTCCAGGGATCACAAGAGTAAGGAATATGTATTCCCTTTTCAAACACATACTTGGGGGAAAATTATAAGGTGTGACAAAAACAGGCCAACATGAGTATGGAGTAGATGAACCACTGAATGGATTAAAACCGTCTGTGCAAAGGCCAAGCCTAACATTTCGAGTTTCTAGCGCAAATGTCGAATGGATGGCGTCAAAACTTTTCCAAGCCTCAGCATCAGCTGGATGCATGATCACTGATTTATCTTGACGCACTCCATCCACATGCCAGCGCATATATTGTGCAGTATTTTTGGACATAAACAGACGTTGGAGTCTCAGAATAATGGGAAAATATCGCAACACTGAGAATGGCACATCCTTTTGATTTTTAGAACGTCCCACCTTCGGTTTGAATCGTGGATGTCCGCATACTAAGCACACTGAGTAAACACTCTTGTCCATGTACTCTTCATAATACAACATGCAATGATTAGGACATGCATCTATCTTCTCATATCCTAATCCCAAATCATTAACCATTCTCTTCGATCTGTAATAGTTTTCGGGTAACCTTTCTCGATTTGGAAGCATGCTCTTAATTATGACAATCATTCGGTTATAACAACTTTCACTCATGTTGAACTCTGACTTCAAATTCAAGAGTTGAGTTACAGCTGACAATTTCGTGTGCTTATGACAATCATCCCATAAAGGTTCGCCAGCGTCTCTCAATAAATCATAAAACTTTGAAGCTAATGGATTCGGATCCTCTTCCAAATCTTGAACTTCTGGATTTAATATATCACCCGCAGCGTCCATAACCATATCCACATATGGATTCCTAGTCTCCACTTCATTATCATGGACAATGGATGCTGAACCACTTTCCCCCCATCTGTCCTCACCATGATTGGTCCAATTTACATAACCCTCCACAAATCCGTACTTGTATAAATGGTTCTCTACTGAAAATGACTCCATCCAAACATGGTTCTTACATTTTGCACATGGGCAAGGAATACGACTTAATGCATCAGAAACCATTGGGTGTCCTTTGGCGACCTTAATGAAATCATCAACTCCATTCTTGAATTCTTCACTTACAAGGCCAGTGTGATCCTTTCTTCGCAACATCCAACTTCGATCAGGTTTCATGATTGCTGAAGTTGAGTTAACACATTAGTACTACTATTCTCGAACTCCTCATCTCTCTTAAAAAGGGATGGCCCTATCCCATTCGAGAAGACCCTTTTTCAACACTTGGTTGATAGTACTCATAAAAATCACACATCGTATACTTGACAAAATTTCGGCAGCACTTCCCATTGGTCTCCAAGTACACGACTAGAAAGTGGAACATCTACCACGATCAAGTGTGCACCCGAGAACAAAAGGAAATGTTACACAACAAAATTTTGACAAGTATATGATGTGAGATTTAAGGAGTAACTATAATCAAGTGAAGGAAAAGTTTCTTCCCAAACTGTCCAACTTGGACAATTCAAGATTCAATACAATGAGCAGTACCTTCAAAAAGTACATGTGCTCACTAATATTGAATCTCAAACGGGAAACTAAGGCTTCGCTCACCAAAATGATTATATACGACAAAGAATGCTTCAAAAAATAATATTGACTCAATTATAAGAACTATATAGTATAAACAGATATTACATATTCAGGTATAGTCTAAAAAGTTTCTTCCACGAGTTCATCAGTTGAAAATGCACTTGGATTTTAAACACTAGAATCCAAACTAACAGATGATATGTAATTGCAAATGATGCTCAACCTCAGTGTCATCAGGAGCTAAAGAAAAATACATGCAGGCACATCAATTTTGGTATAGGGAAATCTAAGCCAACTTTTGAAATGTTAAAGTTCCAAGTACCAATTATGAGATTAAATTATGAGAAAGTGATGGTTGTAATCATGTTAGCAGGCTTATTATTGTTAAATGATGGCAACATTATTGTTGATATCTAGTTTATATTTAGATAGATTGGGAGATTGTTATTTCTCATGTTCTACACAAACTTAGAAGGCAACCACTGTGTTGATTGTCTTGGGAGGAGTATTGTTAGCAAGCCTATCATAAAAAAGGTGTACTCTATGAAGAATAGACAAGTAGTAGTGGATCAGAAAATGAGTTTATTCTGTTTTCTGTTAGAATAATAATTAGTTAGTTATTCTAACATAATAATAGTTAGTCAGTTGGTAATAAATAGAGAAAGGGGGTCTTTTGGAAGTTAACCTATTTCAGAGTTGGAAAGGATGGTTAGGAGAGAAAAAGAACCTCTCGAATTGTCATTGGGAATTCAAATTGGTATATGTTTACCATATCTGTTCATCTTTTGTAGCACTACTATTTCTATTTCTTTCTCCCTCTGATTGTTATAAAGAAGAGAGTTTCTCAACAAAGAACTATTCTTTTTTTCTCATATTTCAGGTCCAGTTCTATCATAATCATTAAGAGCAGGTATTCCTGATAGTTTTTGGTGTGAGATCAAAATGAAGGTTTTTGATGTTAATGATAGACAATCCTTGAAGCCAAACTTATGGGGAGCTTGTTCTTTAGACTTGAATCCTTTAGTTATCTCCAATTCCTCCCAGCAGATATCTATTTCCCTCATGCTTAATTCTTCTTGGGTGAATATTGGTGCTGTGTATGCTAGCACATCTGCTCAAAAGAGAAAAGATTTGTGGACTGATTTGAATAAGCTGCAACATGATTTTCCTGGTCCTTGGCTTTTCTTGGGTGATTTTAATGCTGTCCTTGGTGCTCATGAGGTTAGAGGCTGCAAATTACCCTCTAATAGTTCTTGTTTTGACTTTCAAAATTGGACAAATTCTTTCCATTTGCATCATATTATCACTCGGGGTGCATCTTTTACATGGTCAAATGGTAGGAAAGCAAAATATCACATTGAAAAGAGGCTTGATAGATCTATATGTAATGATGAGTTCATGTCTTTTTGGAAATCTATTTCTTGCCGTACTTTGACTCGTAGTAAGTCAGATCACTTCCCCTTGCTAGTTTCTCTTCAAAATGCTATTAGTTCTGCTCCATCTTCCTTCAAGTTTTTCAGCATGTGGGCAGAACACCATGACTGTAGAAGATTGGTAGAGGAAGTCTGGCATAGGGATTTCTTTGGTTGTCCTATGGTCATTTTATCTCAGAAGCTTAGAGCCTTAAAGAAAGAATTAAAAGTTTGGAACAAAGACGTATTTGGAGATGTCAATAATAATGTCCAAGTTGCTTAGGCTGAGGTTGATCACATCCAACGTATAATAGATAGCTCAGGCTATGATGATCTTATGCATTCTGAAGAATTGCAGGCTCAATGCAAGTTGCAGCAAGCACTTTCTTTTCAAGAAGACTTCATTGCACAAAAAGCAAAGTTTAACTGGTTTTCTAATGGGGATAGAAATACTTCTTTCTTCCACAAACTAGCCAGATTAGACAAGTTTCAAAATCCATGTCTCTGCTTAAGGATGGAGATAGAATTCTGGATAGTAAAGAAGTAATTGAGGATCATGTGCTTTCCTATTTTTCTACACTTTATGCTGCTGATAATAATTGTGTTCAGTCTGGTTTATTCAATAGAGTTATTCCAAACTCGCTTCAGCTGAAGACAATTCTATGCTGACAAACCTCCCTTCAATGGAGGAGGTTAAAGCTGCTGTCTTCTCAATGAATGCAGCAGGTGCCCCGGGTCCAGATGGCTATGGTGGAGTTTTTTACCAACAATTTTGGGACATCATTGGTCATGATGTATTCAAGTCGTTTTTCTATTTTTTCAACAGTCTTGGCTTCTTCCAAATCTCAATTCCAACTTGGTAGTGCTCATTCCTAAATTTGATGGAGCAAAGCAAATTGAAGATTATAGGCCAATTGCCTTAGCAAATTTCCAATTCAAAATTATTTCAAAGGTCCTAGGGCGATAGGCTTGCCACTTTGGCTCCATCCATCATCTCAGAACAATGAGAGAGGCTTCATTAAAGGTAGACAAATTTCAGATTGTATTTGCATAGCATCGAGGCCATAAACCTCTTGGATTCAAAGTCTTTTGGTGGAAACATTGCTTTGAAATTTGACATCAGGAAGGCTTTTGATACTCTAGATTGGAACTTCCTTGTTCAGGTTCTAAAGGCTTTTGGTTTTAGTCCTATTTTTTGTAAATGGATTGAAGTTATCCTAAAATCAACAAAGCTTTCTTTTTCAGTTAATGGAAAGGCCATTGGTTTCATTTCTTGTAAAAGGGGTGTGAGGTAGGGTGACCTCTCTCACCACTTTGTTATTTTGCCTTGCTGAAGAGGTTTTAAGCGAGGTTTAATCAACCTTGTGCAATCTGAACTCTTAAACCTATGGCTAGCCCAAGATCTTTTTCCACTCCATCTCATGTCCTCTATGCAGATGATATCCTAGTCTTCTGTAAAGGTTCAAAAGCTAACTTGAGAGTTTTAATGAATCTGTTTTCGATTATGGTAATGCTTCTGTCAATATCTAAGTTTGAGCAAATGTAGATTCTACACTGGTTCATTTGCTCTTAGCAGATTGGAAGGCATCGGAAATCTGCTAGGATTTCCTACAGGATCTCTTCCTTTTAATTACTTAGGAGTACCTCTCTTTAAAGGTAAGCCTAGGGCTACCCATCTCCATCCTATTCCTGATAAAATCAAGTGTAAATTAGCTTCTTGGAAAGGTAAATTGCTCTCTATAATGGGCAGGGTGCAGTTAGTGAATTCGGTGATACAGGGCATGATTTTATACAGCTTCCATGTTTATTCTTGGCCAATCTCTTTACTAAAAACAGTGGACTCTTGGATAAGGAATTTTGTTTGGTCTAGAGATGTAAATGTCAGGAAGTTGGTGATTGTGGCTTGGAAAAAGGTGTGTAGACTGTTTTCTGAGGGAGGGCTTGGGATTAGGTCCTTAAGAGCCATTAATGAAATTTGCTATGTTAAAACTCAGTTGGAATTTAATGACTTCTGATAGTCAATGGTCCAAATTCCTGAGATCAAAGTTCTTTAGACAGAACAAGCCTATTACTAGGTACATTAAATCCTCAATCTGGCCTGCTCTAAAATAGATTTGGCATCATATCAGGGATAAGGTTTTTGGCTGGTTGGTGACGGGAAAACTATTAACTTTTGGAGGGATCATTGGCTCCCTTCTCCTATAGTTGAAGTACTGAATTTTCCAACTAATATTTGGAACTCTTTGAATGCCACTGTAAGTGACTTTTTATTAGACAATACATGGATTTTACCTCAGCCTATAGAAGACTCTTCTCCTTATCTGGCTCAGGAAATCAGAAGCTATTGCATTCCTTTGAAGCCTTGCTCAGATAGCTTGATTTGGAAGTTCTCTTCGAATGGATGTCTGTCTTTTAAGGATGCTTACAATCATGTTGCTACAGAAGGTCAGAATGTGTCCTGGGGTGCTGGAGAAAGCTTAGTTGGGGAAAGTGAACTAAAAGGCAAAAAGAAAATTGAACCAACAACAACCATATCATTCCCTCTCTTAATGCAATCCCTACGTGTCCTGCTATATATATTTATATGTATACATCCACTATTCTCTACCCTTCCCTAATAAAAGCTTTGATTATTTGGAATCACTAATCAGATCTAATTTAACATGAGTAAATGATCATATTTATTTCAACCACATTTGAGCTAGGGGCATGCTTTTTAGTTGCCAGTGTCTATTGTTATATGCGATGGATAATTGGCTATTTTACACACAAGGATGATGGATGAAGCACCTTCTATGAGGTTCTAGCAACTTAATGGGGATATGGGCTGTTTTACACACATGGAAAGAACATGTATTAATTAAAATTAAACTAGAGCAACAAAGAAGAAGAATTATCGAAACAAGCAAAGACTCAAAATTCTTATCAAATATCATCAATACAAAAAGCGATACGGTTATATTCAAAAACTCAAATGATTAGATAGATTAGTCATTGGCAGTTGCTAATTGCAATGACAGTAGCTCATCCTCTGGGATAATTCTAATCTAACGTGAACAAGCCATAGTGCCTAAACTAAGTTTTGTATATGATCTTCTTATATATTAGATATTCTTTCTCAAAGCACAAGCATCTTATTACTTCTCTAATCTATCTTTTCACCAAATCATAATTTAAAATTTGGTGGATTATATAAGATATGTTTGAGAAGATTAATTTCTCAATGCCCGAGTGAAGATTAATCTCATACTCAGAGTATGAGAATACCTCATAAGAATATAAAAAATACACTTACAAATAACCTTTTTTTTTGTCTTGATACAAATAACCTATTGGTGTATGCAGAATATTCCTTATAGAATAAGATTAGACCATAAAACAATGAGTAAATCACATACCTAAACAAATATGCCTGTTGCTATAGATATGGGGATGCACCAGAGTCGGATGCAAAAATATGACCGACTTAAAAGCATCCATAACAAAGTCAAAACAAAATAGCATCAGTGAACATCAGAACTAGCTAAAAAAATGGTGAATTTACATATGTTAAAGAGAATCCTACGGCTTATGAATAATAACTGTGGAGCTTCTATTGGGTAATGCTCCGGAAAATCCACCTGAAGTGGAAGGTCTCATTAGCATAAAGTGTCCCAGGAGCTCCAGTCACTTTAATAACTCAACTTTCAGAAAGAAAATACCAAAATAAATAAAAACAAAAATAAAAGTCCACCTTTAATAAAAAAAAATCAACAAAGCTAATTGAAAGAACAAATCTTTAAGGGGAAAACTCACACCAATTAGAATAAAAAGAAGTAACACGTCAACTGAACATTAAAAAAAAAAGAGGAAAGGTAAAAAAACTACAGTTTTACTGTGCATGCATTTCGCAGGGAGCAAAGATTGATAAGGAAGGAAATACTAATAAGTTATTTTTCTAATCATTAGCAGGTATATATATAACAACATTTACTAATGCTAATAAGTTATTCTCTAATCACAAGTTTTAAAAAATAAGCTCATCAAATGAATCCTATAAATATAAACTCATAAAAAATATCTTAGAAATTCTATAATTAGATGATAATTATTATCCCAGTGTAAGGAAAATCATTTATATTGAGAAAAAACTAAGAATTTCTCACTTTAGAAGCTATGGCCCTACGAGAAGGATTTTAGCAAGCAATGTTGAGGGTGAGAAAGTTCTCTTTGAATAGCAATAGGTACAAACACTGTAGAGAGGGCAACCCGAATGGAAAAATTAGAGTCGTGGTCGAGGATACCCAGATGTATAAGTTGTAGTTCCAATGTTGTGGAAATTCGTTGATGAGAGATGAGAATGAGAGAGAGGAAGGGAGGGCAGAAGGGAGCGGGCAACGAGAGAGAGAATAGCAAGTAGCTTCGTTGATGAGAGATGAGAATGAGAGAGAGGGAGGGAGGGCAGGACAAGACAGGGAACGGGCAACCAGAGAGAGATTAAAGTGAAATGGAAATTGGGAAAGCAGGAGGAGGGAAGGGCTGGCGCCATAAAATTAGCATTATTAATAATTTTTTTTGTATCTAATAAAAAATTAGCTACGAATACATTTTTGTAGTTAATCCGTAGCTAATTTAGCTACGGATTAGCTATAGATTAGCTACAAAATAAGTACATTTCATACCTGTATATGAAATTTAGCTAGGGATTTTTATACTGTAGCTAATCCGTAGCTAATTAGCTACGGATTAGCTACCATAATTTCTGTAGCTAAATTTTGTAGCTAAATTGTAGCTATTCAGTAGCTATTTACTGGATAAATATTTTCTTTCCATTCATCCAAAATTTAGCTACGGATAATTTTTTTCGTAGCTAATCCGTAGCTAATTAGCTACGGATTAGCTACCAAAAAATTCGTAGCTAATTTTGGTAGCAAATTTTAAAATTCTTGTAGTGTCTTCAAATAAAATAAAATAAAGAATCATTTAGTAGTATATTATTACTTTTTATTTTTTTCTTATTAAAGTTAATTTCTTAAGGTAAATATTAATGTTGTTAACATTATCATTGATTAATTATATTTTATTTACTTGGTTTTTTTAACTATTATATGTTTTCTAATTATAGTTTTATTTATTGAGTATCACAATTTTAATTGAATCCTAAACTTAAATGAATTCTTTAATAACATTATTTTTCCTTATTTTTAATTTTATTTACTTATATTCTTATTATAGCCAATCTTAATTTTGTTAGCATTGACCTTAACAAATTATCCTAGAATTCAGGAATCTAAGGTAAAATAAGTTTTGAAGATGATGGATAATGAGAAAGTGGTTGGATCGAATAATATACATATTGAGGTATGAAAGTGTCTAGGAGAGAAAGGTATAAGCTGGCTTACAAAGTTGTTTAACGAGATAATGAGGTCTAAAAAAATGTCAAATGAATAGAGGAGAAACATTTTAATCCCAATTTATAAGAACAAGGAAGATATACAAAACTATACAAATTACAGAGAGATTAAACTCACGAGTCATTCCATGAAGTTATGGGAAAGAGTAATTGAACGAAAATTAAGACAAGAGACTTATATTTCAGAGAATCAATTTGGTTTTATGCATGGGAGGTCAACCATAGAAGCAATCTATCTTTTACAAATATTGATGGAGATGTATTAGAGGAAACAAAAAGATTTACACATGATTTTCATTTATCTGAAAAAACCTACGATAAGGTACTGAGAGAGGTCTCATGGAAGGCACTAGAGAATAAAAGATTTTGTATCGCTTATATTCAAGCAATCCGAGATATGTATGATGAAGCTAAAACTAGTCTGAGAATACAGGGTGGGGTCACAAAAGATTTTCTTATAACTATAGGAATGCACCAATGGTCAACTTTGAGTCCATATCTTTTTACCTTGGTCTTGGATGTGGTTACTGCACATATCCAAGAGCTGGTGCCACAATGCATGTTTTTTACAGATGATATAATCTTAGTTGGAAAGACGAGAGAGGAAACAAATGGGAAGCTAGAGTTATGGAGATGAACTTTGGAAGAACATGACTTCCATCTAAGCAAGAATAAGATGGAGTATATAAAATGTAAGTTCAGTAAGAAGCGTGCAAATACTAACTTAGCGGTGAAAATTGGAGACTATATCATACCATAAGTCACACAGTTTAGGTATATTGGATCTATCACACAAAAGGACGGAGAGATAGAGGGAAATGTAAACCATAGGATTCAAGTTAGATAGATGAAATGGAGGAGCGCTTCAAGAGTTATTTGTGATAGAAAAGTGTCTCTAAAGTTTAAGGGTAAATTTTATCGCACAACTATAAGGCCTGCGATGTTGTATGGTATTGAATGTTGGGCAGTAAAAAGCCAGCAAGAGCATAAGATCAGTGTCACTGAGATGAGGATATTGCACTAGATGTGTGACCATACAAGATAAGATAGGATTAATAATGAAAGTATTAGAGAGAAAATAGGGGTAGCACCTATTGTGAAAAAATGAGAGAATATCGTCGTAGGTAGTTTGAACATGTAATGAGAAGACCCATAGAAGTCCTTGTAAGAAGAGTAGATCAGGTGGAGGATAGCCCAATAGCTAGAGGTAGAGGGAGATCAAGAAAGACTATAGGTGAAACGATTAAAAAAAATTTAAATTTGAATGACATTTATGAAAACTTGATTTATGATAAGGCACAAAGGCGTCGTTTGATCTATATAACCGACTTCATCTAATGAGAAAAGACTTTGTTATTATTGTTGTTGACCTTAATAAATTATCAATTATATTTACTTGATTTTTAAACTCTTAATTTTTCATTTTTAATTTTATTTCTTAAGTATCTCAATCCTAATTGAATATGAATTTATACTAATCCTTTCAAGAACATTAATCTACTTTTTTTTCTTATTATTACATTCAAATTATTAAAGTTAATCTTAAGTAGAGAATATATCTATAAGAAAGGATCACCAAAAATCAATTATGAATTCAACCTATATGAATGTAGTTATATATTGTTTACTTGTAACTTAATTCAGAGATTTCCCTAAGACACGATGAAGAGATTTATTTGTTCTCTAATATAAGATGTTGTGAGATCTTATTTTATTTAATTTATAGCTCAAGTATATGAGCATCTCATTCTCAATTAAATCATAAACTTATACGAATTATTTCAATAACATTATTCTACTTTATTTTTTATTTTTTCTTATTAAATTTAAGTTCTTAAGGCCAATATTAATTTTTTCAGCTTTTACATTTTATTTACTTGATTTTTAGAGTCTTATATTTTCTTTTCTTATTATTTTATTTTATTTCTCCAATATCATTATTTCAATCGAGTCTGAAATTTATATAAATCATTTCAATAACATTATTTTTTTTATAAATCATTTCAATAATATTATCTTATTTTATTTTTTATTTCTTCTCATTAAATTTAAATTATTATGGCTAATATTAATTTTGTTAGCATTGACATTTATTAATTATTAATTATATTTTATTTACTTGATTTTTAAACTCAAGTATTTGTTCTTATTTTTTATTATTTCTATTTCTTAGTTATCTCAATCCCAATTAAATTCTAAATTCATACAAATCTTTTCAATAACATTATTGTGACTTAATTTTTAATTCTTCTTATTAAATTTAAATTCTCAAAAATAATATTAAATATGAAAAATATCTTTAAAAAATTAGCACACTATAAATCAATTATGAATATAAATCAGATTTATTATGCATAAGCAAAATAAAATAACAAATAGAGCGGCTATGGACAGCGAATAGCATTCCTTGTTGAGAGAATTAGTCAAGTTCTTCATAATAATTGGACAGTAAAAGCTTAGACATATTTACCAAGAGAGTAATAGTGGCAAATTGATTAGCAAAATTTGAGCATGAGATGATGATTAATGTTCATGTGCAACAGAATCCCCCTAGTGCCGGTGGAGAGTTGCTTACCCATGATGTAATTTGAGTTTCTTTTCCTAAGTTAATTGTTTCTTAGGGTCGCCCTCATTTGTACACTAAAATATAAAATAACAGATAGAATTACATAGCACATGTTTAATAAAATTAAATAATATAAAGTGCAATTTATCTTATAATTGTTAATCTCAAAGCAAAGATTAAACATGGCAAATGAAGACACATCAAAGAGATAATCCATATTAATAAAGTTGTATATTACTTATCCATAGTTCATTTGAGATGTTTCTCTAAGGTTCGATTTAGAGATTTTTCTAAGACTACTCTTTAATAAAGGATGTTATGACCTTGTGTGCTCCCTTATTTTACTCAATTTATAAAGCATATAAGTATCTCAATCTCAATCGAATCTTAATTAAATTTATAAGAATCCTTTGAATAGTATTATCTTGCTTTATTTTTTATTTCCTTTTATTAAGTTCAATTTTATAATTTTGTTTGCACTATCTCTTAAATTTCTAGGGATCCTTTTATTAACATTATCCTATTTTTTTAAATTTTTATTATTGATTTTTTATTTTATTAACATTATCCTTAATTAATTCTTTATTTATTAAATTTCTTATGCTGACATGTATTATTATTATTTTCATTCAAACATTGTTACTTTATGTGTGTGCATGTTAAAAAATTATAAATACTTCTTATACTCTAATTATAATTGTCTTAAAGCATTTCTCAACTTTTAATTAACTTCAAATACTATTATTATTACAAAAATTTTTATTTTAACAAAAAATAAAGAATACATATTATGGCATGTAATGTCCATTAGTAATAATAATGATAATCTAAATTCTATATTTATATAATAAAAATGCATCGAGAAGCAAACTGTGCACCTAGGAGAGAATAAAGGTTGGAACCCTAAAAACATCACTTACGAGGAAGGTTTAAGTGTATCGCTTCATTTATGATTGTTGATACTTAATTTTGTTCATTTTTTATTTTTATTTTTATTTATTTATTTAATTTAATTTCTTTAATAAAAAAAGAGAAAAAAAAATAAAAAATAAAAAAATTTTGTACAGGTCAACCCATGACTCAATTCTCTTCTCAACCCATAACTCAACTTCCTTCTTCCTGTTGCTGCAACCCTAGCCTTCACAAACAGTTGCATTAAATTGAATTAAAAGCTTCAGACAGTTTTCTTTTCTATTTGCCTTCCAATCATCAAGTTCAAATGATTTTGATCCTTTTGCCTTCCAATCATCAAGTTCTGATGGTTTTCTTCTCTATTTGCCTTCTATTCTAAAACAAAAGGTTTAGCTGATTGAATCCTATAAATATCAAGCAGAAAAATCAATCGAAAAAAAAACAAGAGACTTAATCACTCAAAATTCCCTCACTCATTCAATTATCTTCCTAAAAAACATCTCACGCGTCCTCCACTGTTGTCTTCAACTGCACTATTGCCATCTCCAATTTCCTTCAAACACCAAAAACACCCTCTGCCATACCCAAATTTCCACCATTTTCAAAAAATAAATAAATCTCTTTACCTTCCTAAAACGACCACTATCATCCCTTCATCAAACCAACCTCACTTACAACCACCACCTATCTTCAACTTATCACCATCAACAACCTTCCAACCTTCACCACACTTAACCAAAATGCCACCCAACCGGAGTTCCACCACAACCTCCGCACGGCACCATCGAAGCCTGCCCCCCCTGCCGTGAACCTGTGAGCAGCGCCGCACACCACCTTTCACGAAGAACACAGTACCGTGACCTTGCTGCCCCTCTCAACCAGATCCGCGAGCCATCGAACTAGATCCGCCACCGCTCTGTAGCAGTCGCCGGCACCGTCGAGTCCCCTGCTCTGTCCAAACTGGCGTGCCGCACTCGTACGCACCACCAACTTCGCCGCAGCCTTGTCATCCCGTCGATCGGCCACCGTGTGCAGCGCAAGGACCCGAGCTCGTCGCGCACCAGATCCATTCTTCCACGAGCCAACTCACGACGCGCGATCTTCCCCGAACCATCGTCGCCCAGCCGCCAGTCACCACACCTGCCATAGCTGATTTGGTTGGCACTCAAACACTCCTCTTCTCTCCTCTGTTACTTGTTTTGCTGAGTTCTCTTATTTTGAACATGAACCATTCTTTTATTTCCTCTTTTATCTGCTTCCTTTTTTTTAAAAGTTAATTTTAAGTTTTTTTTTTCTTTTTGTTGTTTTGAGTTTATTTTGAGATTAGTTATTAACTCTGGCCAAATTTTATAAATGTTATCAAATAGGTTAGTGGGCTAAAAATAAAAATAAAACAAAAATATAAAGTCATAAAATAAAAAATAAAAATACATAAAAAAAGGAGAAATAAAAAACAAGAAAAAGATGAAGAAAGTGGTTTGGTTTATGATTTATCTTTGTTTTTTTATATTAATTATGTTGTTTGTTATTATGAGGTTGATATGTGACTTTAATTTAATTATTATAAATTAAACAATTTAAAACTAGCCGATGACGAAAAAATTGGGAGAGGATCAGAGCACTGATCAAATACACTCTTTTTGATAATCTTGAGGCTTTATATTAGATTTTGCTAGGAGTGTTGTCGAGGTCTAGTCCTCACACTAAATTAAACAATTTTGTAAATTAAATTACATTTTTTTCTTTTTTTAAAAAAACCAAAATAAAAATCATTTTGTAAAATAAAAATCCTCAAATAAAAGTGAACAATTTCATACAGTTTCAACATCATGATTGTGGTGAATTAAAGTTTTATTTTTCATGAAGACAATTTTTTTTTTGGAAATTACTACAAAAATCTCATTGTACCTAAAAATTTTTTCTTGATTATGAATGAGATTCTATTTGGCCATTTATTTTGAAAATTACTTCTCTTAAAAAAAAATTTTTGATTCACCACTTTTATACAATATATTGTAGACTTAGAATTTGTTTCAAAATAATAGCTATTTAACCACTCATTTCTGGTCTTAGTCATTTATCATATTTGATAACATGCTTGGCAAAATAGGACATGTAAAAAAAAACAAATCTTTTTTTAATAATAAAGGACCAATTTAATTAATATTACAAATAACATCAGATTAAATAGGTAACCGTTCTTAGAATGGACGGTGTAGGGTGCTAACACCTTCCCTACCTGTAATCAACCTCCGAATCATGAACTCTGAAACGCAGACCATCTTTTAGGTGTCCAATTGCACTATTTCATTTAATGGATAAAGCGATTGGTGGTAACTCCTAGCACCCCGAGGTCTTTTCCTCTTTCTTTTTATTTTCGTAGTGCCCTTAAGGACAGTTGCGACAACTGGCGACTCCACTGGGGACATAGAGGGTTAAACCTTATTTTAATCTTATGTGATTTGCTCTTTAATTATGTTGGTCCATTTTTGTTTTATTTGTTTATTTGTTATTTGTTTCATATTGTTGTACATTTTGTTTGCATTATATGTATTATATTTCTGCTTTGTAAATAAATTTGCTTGCATGTTCTCTCATGCACACTTGCACACACAAGCTCTATACCCGAACTCAGTACCTTGTAGGCTTAGATAGAGGGCGAAGTAATGTTGCTTTGAGAGACCTTTGGTCTCCGGTTAGGCACATGAAAACCCCTCACTCAAATTGAATACTTTCCACTTGTAACCTATTATGGGTGAGGATGAAGGACTCTTGCTAGCCAAAGTGTTGGTGACAGCAAGGCGCAATTTGGGGACCTTTAGTCTGATAAGGGTTTAGAACTAAAGTTATCACTTGTTGATATAACCTTAGAGCTACCATTGTTCATAGAACCCATCCTGCTGGACGGGTACCAAGATTAGGTACCCCTTTTCCTCTAACACATGAGGAATTTCTGTTTGTCTTTTATTTTGTAGTTACTAACTCCCTTTTTGTTTTCTTTTACCTTTCATTTGCATGTGTGATTCAATACTGTGAAGATATCGATAAATCTCGAGCATGAATAAGGGAAAGATGACTTTAATGTCTGAGGTGGCAGAGAGTATTTAGGCTGTCAGTGAAGAGTCTACAAGAATTCAAGTCAAGGAAGTAAATAGTTTACATCACGGGGATGCTCTTTTACCTCCCCTAATGGGGAGCCATGACTTTGAGCAAAATGACCTAAGGAGGCTCCGTAATGTGTGGTGGAGTATAGGAAGACAAGAAGAGTTCAAAGACAAGTATGGAGATATTGCAGCTCTCATGTTCATCACCCCTGACCTCCAAATGTTGGAAGCTATGCTCCATTTTTGGGACCCCTCATATCGGTGTTATACTTTCCAACAATTTGACTAGGTGGCAACGATTGAGGAGTATGCTAGGCTTCTTAATAGAGATGACGTGCCCAAGGACAAAGTATACTCACATGACCCCAAGAAGACGCTAAGAAGGATGCTGTCTAAATTGATAGGGATTCATGCCAATGAATTGGACAAGTACATGAAGGATGGAGGACGAAGTCTAGATTCAGAGTTCTTGCTTAGGATGGTTGAAGCTCAAGTTGATCAAAGTTTTGGTTTGGTAGCACTAGCCCTCGCTATTTATAGGTTAGTAATTTTCTCGAGATTGAAAAATCAAATAGATGGACATGTGATCAATTTGTTCGAGCAGATCGAGCATGGGGTACACCCAACCCCACTAATTTTAGCTGAGACAATTCAATCCCTGAATTATTGTCGAGTCCATCGGAAAGGAAGATTTTGGGGATGTGCACCATTGCTTGCAGTATGAATGCTTAGTCATATGCCAACCTTGAAGTGCTTTAACCATCCAGAAGTTGATCTAAAACAATATGTCATACCTAAGCACCCGCTTTCTCTATATGGTTGTGACAATTAGCCTCCCCGAACTCCGACGATGAGATAATGAATTAGTTTTTTCATGGAAATGAAAGAAGTGGTTTGGAGGGCTAAGTGGTTTCCTCTCATTTATACCATATATAGATGTGGAAGCAAATCTTGGGTTCCATTTATTGGCCCATGGGGAGTGGTGGGCTATGCTCCAGCTATGGTTCGAAGACAAATGGCATCCCTGCAATTCATTCCTATGACTCATGGGCTGTCCAAATTTGAATTCTCGTATGGCGATGAAGGAACTATTCATAAAATAAAAGAAGTCATTGGAGATTGGAAGGATATAAGAAGTGTGAAGCCCGGTCTCCCATCATCTGAAACGACACTGGAATACTTAATTTGGCAGGCTAGTAGGAAGAAGGGATTTCTTGCTCCTAAGGTACAGGGTCCAGAGCCACCAATACACTAATTTAATGAACCCGTTGACTACTATGCTGAAGAAGAGGGGCGGTATGAAATCATTTATCGGCAGTGGGCCACTAGGAGAAGGTCCTTGAAAGACCAACTTAGCACTGCAAGAAGGAAAATCCAAAGTCAAGAACAGGAGACAGCCTCTAAAGAGATTGAAATAGAGAGGTTAAAGAAAACATGTCAAGCCCTCGAAATAATCATTCAAGGGAAAGATGGTCAACTTCAAGAATTCAAGAATGAAGTTAAAATCTTGAATCAACATTTGGAAAAACATGTTGAATGGTCTACTTTCTTAGAAAGTAAGAAGAATCGGTTAGAGGATGATATTTTTTTCTTGACTAATGAAAAGGATTTCTACCTTAATGCAAGCTAAGAAATGGAGCGAAAAGCTGAAATGGTAATTGACAATGTGAGAGAAATCTCCAACTATTCAAGAAAAAGGGCAAGAGAAATCATCAAAGTGGAAGCCAAGCTAGCACCAGGAGAAAACCAGGATATTCTGACTCAGGTTAGGAAGGATCTCGACTTCCTAGGGAAATTTCACTGAAAAGGACCATCGAAATTAGTTTCTTGTTTTAGGAATGCTGATGTAATGATTAATATGTAAAGGCTAACTCTCTGTGACCATAAAGCTCTTATCTTTGAATGAACGAGGTTTATCGATATCGCTTACTGCTTTGGATCATGTCTCTACATGCATAATTTTACTTTTGTTTGCATTTTCTTTTTCCTTTTCATATTTTCTAATAAAAAATAATGAATACAGAAAGGAAAACTGTCTCTACGACACCCATATAGGACACACTCTCAATCAAAAGTCATGGATGAACTGGGTCAGTCACAAGAAGAGTTGAGAAGTAAAGTATGCCAGCTAAAGGAACAAATGGCCAAGATCTTGGAAATTCTAGAAAGAACGAAGAACACAGAGGGGACTCCTTCAATGGCAAATGATGATCCTTCAGCCACGCCTGCTCACCTGCCTGGCTTTACGCTAATTCCTTGGCAATATCCTAGTGTCACCTCTCAAGGGGCCATGATGCCACTCACCATCTACCCAAATAATCCTGAAACACAAGCATCTTCATTCCCACCATATGCCTTCCACCTAGTTATGTGCCACCATTAGCCACCAATACCCTTGAGGGCAGTGCACCGGCAGTCACAACAACTCCAAACACTACCCAAGGATCTCAGCCAAATACCAGTGAGATTCTTCAGTACCTTATTTCAATTCCACCTTATGGCCTTCCCCCTAGTTTTATGCTGTCACAAATTACTAACCCTCCTCAGAGCGACTCATCATTAGTAATACCTACTTCAGGGCCACAAAGCTTGACTTTGGCCTAACCTCATTTGCCACAGTTTTTCCCTTATAAGATCGCTAGTACTTCTTCGCTAAACCCTTTAACTGAAGGCTTTCAATCCAAGGAGAAAATAGAAGTTCTTGAAGAAAGACTGCGAGCCATAGAAGGAGCAAGTAGCTATGATCTTCTAGATGCCTCAGAGCTCTGTCTTATCCTGAATGTGATGATTCCCCCAAAATTTAAGGTCCCAGATTTCAAAAAATATAATGGAACCACTTGCCCAAAGAACCATCTGACCATGTACATCTGCAAGATGGCATCCCATGCTCATGATGACAAGTTGTTGATCCATTTCTTCCAGGACAGCTTAGCTGGGCCAGCATCTAATTAGTATACACACCTGGAACATGCCCATATACGATGTTTCAAGGACTTGGCTGATGCTTTCTTGAAACAATATAAATACAACATCGATATGGCACCAGATAGGCTATAGTTACAGAATATGGCTAAGAAAGAAGCTGAAACCTTTAAAAAATATGCTCAGCGGTGGAGAGAAATAACTGCTCAGGTTGAACCTCCACTGACAGAAAGAAAAATGGTGGCCACATTCATTGACACCCTTCAATCACCCTTCTATGACAAGATGATAGGAAGTGTATCGTCAAATTTCTCAGACATGGTCATCATCGGGGAAAGAGTTGAGGGAGGAATGAGAAGTGGGAAGATCGCTGAAAGTTCAACAGGGACATTTAGTACTAAAAGGCCCCCAATAGGGAAGAAAAAAGAAGGAGAAGCCCATGCTGTGACTTTCGATCAGAGGAGTTTTGCCCAAGGGAGACATAACCAAACACTTATTAACCCTCAACCATCCTTCCAACCTCCTTACATGCCTTACTACCCATACATTGCTAATGCCTCTCAAGCTCCATACCCTCAACCTTATCACCCAATGATCCCTTATCGTGCACCATCTCCTATCCTAAACTAAACACTCCTTACTATGCCATATCAACTAACCCAACCGTGGGCCCAAAACCCAAATACCAACCAAAGAAGGCCGCTATTTAACCAAGAAAAGAAACCCGTCTAATTTGACCCAATTCCCATGACCTATACTGAGCTACTACCACAACTTTTCCAAAAATCCTTATTGGTTCCTTGCCCAATGAAGCCAGTGGAACCCCCCTACCCAAGAGGATTTGACCAAAATACCAAATGTGAGTACGATGCTAGGACTGTAGGCCACTCAACAGAAAACTGCAGAGCCTTGAAGTTCAAAGTGCAAGACTTGATTAATGCTAAATGGTTAAACTTTAAAGAAAAAACTCCTAATGTAAGCCACAATCCCTTGCCTGATCATGGAGGTCTTGTAGTTAATGCCATAGAGAAGTCTTCTGGACGATGCCTCATAAGTCGGGTAGCTGATGTGAAAACTCTCATGAGAGTAATTTTTCAAGGGCTTTACAAATTTGGGTTGATACAAAATCAAACTGAGATAAAAAAAAGTCAATGAAGATGAAATAGTGTGCAAGATCCACGGGAAGGTAGGGCATTCTATTGATAGATCCTCTAAAGTTTAATGGATAGTCACCTAGTACAAATAAACAATCAGTACGATAATGGTGATGTCTATATGGTCAAAGAAGTTACACTTCCACCAGTTCAAGAGGCTACAAATACATATGCAACGCAACCAATCATAGGACAAACTCCAGGTATACCAAGGCCATTAATGATTCATTATAGTAAAGAGGTGTCTCCACAAGTCTCTCTTGATCAGAATCCTATCACCATCCAAGTGTCGACTTCTTTTTCCTATAAGGACACCAGAGTTGTGCCTTGGAAATATAATGTGCAAGTCATTGTGAATGATCTCCAGGACAATCAAATGAAAATCCCATCGGCTATCTCTAGCATATCTGGGATCAGTGGAATGACTCAGAGTGGTCGTATTTATACACCTGAGGATCTGCGTAAAGTGCAAGTAGAGGAAGTGGAAAGAATTCGAAAAGGGAAAAGCAAAATAAGGGAAACTTCTACTGAAAAGCATTAAAAGAGAAGGAAGAACCAAAGACAATAAAGCAAGAGGTCTATAAGAAAGAAGTGACCGAGGAAGAAGCTTGTGAGTTCTTAAAATTCATAAAGCAAAGTGAATACATGGTGGTGGATCAACTGAACCGCACCCCTGCAAGAATATCACTCTTATCCTTATTAATGAACTCTGAGCCACACAGGAAAGTGCTAATGAAAGTGCTTAATCAAGCTTATATTTCTCATGACATCACGGTTGACAAGTTGGATGGCGTTATCAATAACATCATAGCAGATAATTACATCACTTTCACCGATGATGAAATACCCAATGAGGGAAGGGGACATAATAAAGCACTTCACTGTGGAAATAAGTTTGCCCCAAATGGTTTAATATGTTAAGTTTTGATGATGACAAATATAAGACAAAAAGAACTCTTTGCATATGTTCTTTGTTGCATTCTATATAGAGCATATCCATTAGTAATTGATAAATATCTTATTTGGATGTGTCTATGAAAGTTTTATATGCATGTTAAACTAACTAGAGTTATACATTTATGAATCATGCATATGAAGATATTGAATTATGAATTTGGACTAACTATGCTTGTTTAAGTGAGCAATATTTTGTAGGATAGTCCAAGAACTAAGAGTGAGCATTGCAACAAGAAAGTAAGAGATATCTATTAAGCTCAACGCAAGGAGAATGTGATTAAAGATATGTCTTTGAAGATTTGTCTTGATGATAACATACATGATGGGAAGACCAAGTCTAAGATCTTATATGAATAACTTTAGGACTTTGAGTCTCTTTGTTCGAGGATCTCTTTGGATATCTCCTAGTGTATTAAGATAAAACAAAAATGTTTTCTTAAACTTATACCAAAACTATTTTGATCTTAAAAAATAACTTAAAAATGTTTTGGCATTTTTGATAAACTTTTTGGGATGTTTTTCAAACATTTATAACTATTTTACAAATAGAGTTATTCGAATATCTCATTGGTTATTCGAATAAAGTTTTAAATTTAGTTGCTGCGTGACTCTGTGTTTTAAAGTGTTATTCGAATAACACTCCTGTTATTCGAATAAGTATTTTTCATAATAGCTTGTTTTCATATTAGCTATTTGAATAACTCATCAGTTATTCAAATAGAACCTTTTCCCAAAAATGTGTCTTAACAAATGTTATTCGAATAAACTTATCTTTATTCGAATAACCAGTGTTTAAAGTTGTTTAAAAGAATTTCTTTGTGGTAGCGTTATTCGAATAACACGAAGGTTATTCGAATAACCAGTTTCAGAAACGTTTTTATAAGAACGTGTTATTCGAATAGCAGAAGGCTTATTCGAATAAACACGGTAAACAAAGATCCGGATATAGTATGTAACAGACACTTTTTTCATAATAATTACGGAATTAATTCTTACAACAGCTAATTTTCTATCTGGCTCTATAAATAGAGACCGTGGGTCTCATTTGCAAGAAGCCCAGCTATTTGTTTAATTTACGCTTGCTCTGAAAAATGTGATTTATAATTTACGCCTATTTTCTGTGCTCTTTTTGCTGAAACTTTGAGATATCCTTTGAGAGCCTCTTAGCACTTCAATTTGTATTATTTACTCTGAGTGAGAGTTTCTCTTCATCTATATTTCTGTTCTGCTATATTGAGGGTGAGGTATCCTTCAAGATTTATATAAGGGTGAGGTATCCCTTCAAGGTTTGTATAAGGGTGAGGTATCCCTACAGGCTGAGACTTTAACACAAGGGTAGAGTTTTCCTGTGTGTGAAAAGTGCTCTTTTATGTAACGGTTGCAAGCACCTATTGAAGCTTGTATACATAATAAAAAATCTCAGATTGTTTTCAAGGACTGGACGTAGACCACAAGTGGGTTAGTGATCAAACCAGGATAAATATCGTGCCTGCTTTTCTCTTCTTAATCTCTTTATTTTTATGCAATTTTATATTATTGCACATTTATTTATTTGCTGTTCTTAAAGCTTTTATTCTTCATCTCGCAATTCCTTTTCTTTAGTTTAATAGCTTAAATATTTCTGTTTATTTTTAGGAGCTTTTGTGAAAAGTTTTTAATACCCAATTCACCCCTCTTCTTGGGTAATGGTTGCCATGACTAACAAGTAGTATCAGAGCTTCGTGCTCTGGTGAAAACTTAACCGCTTAGAGTTAAAGATCCTTATTTATTAGCAACCTTGAAAGTTTTCAAAATGGAAGGTTTTGAAATTGATAAATCACCATTCTTTGATGGTGTGCATTTTGTTTATTGGAAAGCTGGAATAGAGTTTTATATGCAATCTATTAATTTGGATTTGTGGGATGTTGTGTTAAATGGATTTATTTACAAACCAAAATAAACTTGGAATGCCTGTGATAAGAAATGCTTTTCTTTGAACATTAGAGTTATGCAAATTTTGAGAAGTAGTTTGAATGATGATGCTTATGATAAAATTAAAAATTGCTCTAGTGCTAAAGATATATGGGATGCTCTTGATGATATCTATCTTACTAACAATATTTTTATTCATAAAGTTGTATATAGAATGCAAGAAGAGCAAAAGTCATTGAAGGAAGCTTGTCATGAAAAATATCCTCAAAGAGATGCTCAAACTATTGAAGGGAGCCAAATGTCTCTTTGAGACGATGGTGCTCAATTTGAAGAAGAGGCAAAGCAAAATAAAATTGATGAGGAAGAAGGTGATTCCCTTAAAGAGCCAAGTATAGCTAAAAAAGATTTTGAGGTAAATAATTCTAAACTAGATTTTAGTCCTTCCTATGATGTGTTACAATGTGCATATAATGAATTGTATGATGGTTTATTGAATTTAGAAAAGAAAAACTTATCGTATTTGGAAAATATTTCCTTTATTGAAAATGAAATTTAAACTTTGAAAAATGAGTATGTCCTTCTTGATGAGGAAATGTCTTTAAAATGTAAAACCTCAACTTCTTGTGAAAAGTGCATTGATTTAGAAAATCAAGATGAGAGCTTATATTCCGAATTTGCTAAAGCTAATGATTGTAATTGCTTAAATTCTATACTTGTTAATGAGAATAAAATTAGTGTTATTCCATGTGAAAATTCAAGTAAGGCTTATAGAAAAAATAATTTAGAATATAAAAACAACAAAAGGCTCAAGTTTTTCAAAAATGATATTCGAATGATTAAACCATCATTAAATTCAATTGTTTGCAATTTTTGTGGTCATCTAGGACATATTTCTCATTTATGCAATTATAGAAGAAATCATTATACGAGAAATTGTATGGTATGGGTTCCTAAAAATCCTAAAGGCCTTAATACTAACATTCAAGGACCCAAAATGAAGTGGGTACCAAAGTGTCCTCCTAGTATTTCAATTATGCAGAATATTTCTCAAAAGGATGGACAAATTGGTCAAAAGAAAGAGGAATCATCAAGGATAATGTTTCTAAAGCCTAATGATAGAAACTTTGGTCAAAGAAGGAAGATAGCTTCAACCAAATCTTCTCAAGTACAAAATGTAGAACTTGCAAAGTTCAAGACTCCAAAAGAGAAGCGATGGATAAGAAAAAGTATTTCCTTGTTTACCAAGGCCAAGGTATCAAAAGTTTTTACCTCTTATGCACATTCACTTAAAAATGATAATAATGAATATGAGGTATATTCCTTGTAGGCCTTAGGTAGAGGATAGAATCATGTATACTTGATAAAATTTGAATATTATGTTTAGCATATAATTATGTTCATTCTTATTGTATCATAATTCATTAATTTGTTATATATCTTAGTACATAAAATTCTATAATGCCTAGGTATGTTTGCTATGCTTTAAAATTATTTACATATCATGAAAGCAAGCATGTTATCAGTTAGGCGCTACATGATAATTGGTTATTTAATTTATTGTGCTCAATTTACATATTATGAAAAATTGATCTTTATGAGAGCATAATAGATTAATATTCAAAAACTAACACACAAGGACCCAAGAAAATTTGGGTACCAAAAATCAAACATTGAAGTGTGTTGTAGGTGTGCTTGAAGGCCAAGAACTCACTTTGGCATCTTGAAAGTGGCTGCTCCAAGTACAAAAACCAGAAATAATTTCAAGCTCTTTTCCTTGTTTCCAAGAAGCTTGGACTTGCAAACTTTGGATAAGTGGAAACTCGTATTATGTTTTTTCTACCTTTATGTCTTGAAAATATTTCTACATGTTAATATGCTAGATAAAATATGCTCCTTGCTTAACATGACATAATTGATGATAATATCATTGAGCATGAGTTTTTTGTTTAATCATGACTTAAAATGAGTATTTGTGTTAGATGGTTTTATCTTGTTTTATCCCTTTCTAACATAATCCTTGGTTGTTTCAAAATGCTTTTGTAAGAATCAAGAATTTGGTTTGATTGTCATGAATGCATGTTAAAATGAGTGCTAAATTGCTTGATTGTTTTTAATCTTTGCACTTATTGGTTTTAGCCTGCTGATGCTGTTCTGATATATTTATTTGAATAGAAAGGTTTTTATTCAGATAAACCTTTTTTGTAGCTACTAAAATATGTTTTCGAATGCCTTTTTAATGAGAGCAAGTCTTATTCAAATAAGTCTTTTTGGTTGGCTACTAGTTCTGAACGTATGCTTTTAATAGCTTTATTCGAATAAAACTAAGTTTATTCGAATAAACTAACTCCTATGTCAGTTCAATATCTGCTGCTATCTCTGTCTATTCGAATAAATCTTCAGATCATTCGAATAAGCAGAAGCTTGTTCCATCAGTCTTATTTGACTGATCTCTGTCTATTCGAATAAACCTCAGACTATTCGAATAACCAGAACCTGTTTTAATCGGTCTTGACTTATTGCTCTCTGTCTATTCAAATAACCCATAGGTTATTCGAATAAAATCTGTTAAATGGCCACAACGCTTGGCCTTCCCAAATCCTCTATTCGAATATGATCTTCTTTTATTCGAATAAAACCTTTTTTATTCGAATAAACACAGGCTTTTTAAATAAAAGGTTCTGCTACGTTTCCTTTTTGCTGTATGTGTTGTATAACATTAGTGATAATAATTAATATATACTGAATTCTTTATAATTGAACTAAAAATACAAATGCTTAATCAAATGTAATTGGCTATTCTTTAGATAAATTGGCTAAATTGATCAATGAAATGAAATATCTCTTGCCCTTGTGAACTCATTTGTTATTTTATTGTTTTGAATGCTTATTTGCTTATGAGTTTGGCATAATGACTAACCTCTATGAATCTAAAATTGATGAATACCAAAGAAAGTACTTTGAATTATTTTGTAGGGTATCAACTACCTCAAGCAAGCATTTAAATGGAATAAATTCATTCAACTTGAGAATAGTAAAATTGAAAAGGATCTAACTTTTAAAAGGGGTACAAAAAATTTCTATTCCCTCATGAAAGCTTGAAGCTTAGAAGTTGGTGGAAGTGAGAGTCATCTACAAAACTTCAAAGAGTACACTTTTGGTGATATCAATTTATTATCCTTAATTATGTTTTAAATTTGATATCATATGATATTTGGAGAAGTAGAGAGTTGCGTTATACCTTTACATACCTTACATGATAATTATTTTTTTTCTTCCTAAAAATGCCTAAATAAGTTTTGATGATGATCATATGTCTCTTGATAAACTTGAATCATGCCTTAAAATGCTTAAACTTTTTGGATTCAAGTGCATATGTGCTTCATGCATTCTTGTTAGAACTAACATTGTATGGTTGATAATGTGATACATGTTTTAAATTATATATCAATCAAAATTATGCTTATAAATGGGCTTACATGATATTTGATGCTAATCCATGTTTTAGAAGACTTTTAAAGTTAGCTTTGCAAGTCTCTCTATGTGTTTCAAATATAGCCATCAGTTTTTTACATACAAGCATATGTGGATAAACAAGAAAAGTTGAATGGAATTCAAATGAAGAGGAAGATAAAGAAGCATTTCTTCAAGTGCAATGGAATGGAATACTCAATGGAAGAAAGCTCAAACTCAAAGGACAAATAAACGAAGAACATTTTAAAGAAGTATCACTCTTTATCTAACTCAATAAGTATCTCTATCCCTTAGCTTTTGTGGTATTCTATATGGTATGGATCATATGATACTTGTTGAAAAAATGATCTTAAATGATTATATGCTTTCTTTACATGAGAAGTATGCTTAGCATTGACAAAGTGTCTAATTGGATATTAACTTGCTATTTTGTCATTGCATTTAGGGTGAATGATATTAGTTCTATACATGCTTTGATCCCTATAGCATATTTCATCAAGGAGATATACTTATGTTCTTTTGACTTGGATTGATCTGTCTTAATAATTTTTTTTAATATAAAATATTTCTACCCTTCTAAAATATTTTTGAAAATATAATGTGCTCTTGTAAAATTCTTTTTGAAAGGGGGGGAAGTTTTAAAATGATTTTTGTTTGAGAAATTAAGAAGATGTATACTTGCCTTGCTTTTCTTTAAGGTAATATGCTTACATGATCTTCACATACATATTTTCTTTATCTATTATTTTGATAATATACATATTTTGAGGGGGAGCCTAGCTCTTGAGTTATTTATATCTCTTGCCTTACATCTTTGTTTGATTACATAAAATGTTTTATTGCTATCATATGCTAAATGTTGACATACAAAGATATGACAAGCATTCCATGAATAATCTTCTATATCTTGAAAGCATGCTTGTTTCATCTCTCTATTCTTGAATCATATGTAGAATCTAAGGGGGAGAAAATATTTTTTTTACTCTAAGCCTTTTTGTTGATGTCAAATAGGGGGAGTGAAAATTAGAAAGAAAAATATGTTCTTGTGCTTATTGTTTGATATGCTTACATGAATATTCATTCTTGTATATTACTCAACATATTTTTCTTTGGTGATTTGTCATCATAAAAAAGGGAGAGATTATGGAAATAAGTTTGTCCCAAATGGTTTAATATGTTAAGTTTTGATGATGATAAATATAAGACAAAAAGAACTCTTTGCATATGTTCTTTGTTGCATTCTATATAGAGCATATCCATTAGTAATTGATAAATATCTTATTTGGATATGTCTATGAAAGTCTTATATGCATGTTAAACTAATTAGAGTTATACATTTATGAATCATGCATATGAAGATATTAAATTATGAATTTGGACTAACTATGCTTGTTTAAGTGAGCAATATTTTGTAGGATAGTCCAAGAACCAAGAGTGAGCATTGCAACAAGAAAGCAAGAGATATCTATTAAGCTCAACACAAGGAGAATGTGATTAAAGATATGTCATTGAAAATTTGTCTTGATGATAACACACATGATGGGAAGACCAAGTCTAAGATCTTATATGAATAACTTTAGGACTTTGAGTCTCTTTGTTCAAGGATCTATTTGGATATCTCCTAGTGCATTAAGATAAAACAAAAATGCTTTCTTAAACTTATACCAAAACTGTTTTAATCTTAAAAAAAACTTAAAAATGTTTTGGTATTTTTGATAAACTTTCTGGGATGTTTTTCAAACATTTATAACTATTTTACAAACTGAGTTATTCGAATATCTCATTGGTTATTCGAATAAAGTTTTAAATTTAGTTGCTGCGTGACTCTGTGTTTTAAAGTGTTATTTGAATAACACTCCTATTATTCGAATAAGTGTTTTTCATAATAGCTTGTTTTCATATTAGCTATTCGAATAACTCATCAGTTATTCGAATAGAACCTTTTCCCAAAAATCTGACTTAACAAATGTTATTCGAATAAAATTATCTTTATTCGAATAACCAGTGTTTAAAGCTGTTTAAAAGAATTTCTTTGTGGCAGCGTTATTCGAATAACACGAAGGTTATTCGAATAACCAGTTTCAAAAATGTTTTTATAAGAACATGTTATTCGAATAGCAGAAGGCTTATTCGAATAAACAAGGTAAACAAAGATCCAGATATAGTATGTAACAGACACTTTTTTCATAATAATTACGGAATTAATTCTTACAACGACTAATTTTCTATCCGGCTCTATAAATAGAGACCGTGGGTCTCATTTGCAAGAAGCCCAGCTATTTGTTTAATTTACGCTTGCTGTGAAAAATGTGATTTACAATTTACGCCTATTTTCTATGCTCTTTTTGCTGAAACTTTGAGATATCCTTTGAGAGCCTCTTAACACTTTAATTTGTATTATTTACTCTGAGTGAGAGTTTCTCTTCATCTATATTTATGTTTTGCTATATTGAGGGTGAGGTATCCTTCAAGATTTGTATAACGATGAGGTATCCCTTCAAGGTTTGTATAAGGGTGAGGTATCCCTACAGGCTGAGACTTTAGCACAAGGGTAGAGTTTTCCTGTGTGTGAAAAGTACTTTTTTATGTAACGGTTGCAAGCACCTATTAAAGCTTGTATACATAGTAAAATATCTCGGATTATTTTCGAGGACTGGACGTAGACCACAAGTGGGTTAATGGTCAAACCAGGATAAATATCGTGCTTGCTTTTCTCTTCTCAATCTCTTTATTTTTACGTAATTTTATATTATTGCACATTTATTTATTTGCTGTTCTTAAAGCTTTTATTCTTCATCTCGCAATTCCTTTTCTTTTATTTAAAGCTTAAATATTTGTGTTTATTTTTAAGAGCTTTTGTGAAAAGTTTTTAATACCCAATTTACCCCTCTCTTGGGTAATGGTTGTCATGACTAACATTCACATCTCAGTAAAATGTCAAGACCATATCATGGCTAGAGTACTGATGGACAATGGCTATTCCTTGAATGTGATGCCAAAGTCGACATTCTCCAAATTGCCTTTTGATGGGTCACATATAAAATCAAGTACGATGATAGTAAAGGCATTTGATGGCACAAAGAGAGAGGTCATAGGGGAGATTGAAATACCAGTTCAAATCGGTCCCTGCACTTTTAACATACTCTTCTAAGTTATGGACATTGCACCATCATACAGTTGTCTCTTAGGACGACCATGGATTCATTCTACTGGAGCTGTGCCTTCCACCTTACACCAAAAAGTAAAATTCATAGTTGATAACAAGATGATTACTGTCTTTGGTGAAGAGAACCTACTAGTGAGCAAGCCACTAGACACTCCTTATATTGAAGCTATAGAAGAGGCTCTGGAGACTGCCTTTCAAGCACTCGAGGTTGTGAATACCATTTATATAAAAGAAGGAGCTCCAATTCCCAAACCACGACCCTCTGCTGCATATATAATGATGGTTAAAGTCATGCTAGAAGGGGGTTATCAGCATGGAGAGGGGCTGGGTAAGAAACGACAAGGTGCCACAAGACTTTTACAACCCTTGGAAGACAAAGGTAGATTTGGGCTGGGATATAAACCCAGCAAGGCCGATAAAAAGAGGATCATGGAAGAGAAAAAAAAGAAAAGGCTGGCTTGCTTGGAAAATCGAGAACCTAAAGTGGAGGGGGTCCCCATCTGTGATATACGACAAAACTTCCAGAGTGCGAGAGTTGTGTTCGTAGACCAAGTGACCGCAGTTGAAGATGATGACTTTGTCAGTCATGCGGACCTAGTATATGCATGTTCTTCAGATACAAGACTCGACAATTGGGAGATCATCGAGCTTCCCATAACCTTAGAGTCTCTTTCAAAGTAATTCTGTAGTGCTATTCCTTTAGCTCTGCCCAAGGCTTTAGGATTTTCATTTGTAAAATGGGCTTACATGTTTCATTTCCAATAATTATTATTAATAAAATGCATTTTTGAGTTCTCTCATTTTTTCATTCCATTAGCTTTCATCCCACCATTATCATGACCTTCTATTCATTTTATTTTTCTTGTGTCAACATCACTTAGATCTGAAAGTGACTCTCTTGAAAGTGATAGTGTCAAGATTTCATCATATAATTTTGAACACCCTGTTAATCATGCCGACGAGGATAATGAGGATAATTGGGGAACTTCACCTGAATTAATAAGATTACTAGAACAAGAAGCTAAAGAAATCCAACCCCACGAGGAACCAATTGAAGTAATTAACTTGGGGACTGAAAATGATTAGAAAGAAATCAAAATTGGTACCTCGATGAAAGAAGATGAGCGTAACATGTTGATTAAACTCTTGTTTGATTATAGTGATGCCTTTGCATGGTCATACCAAGATATACCAGGGCTAGACACTGACATAGTTAAGCACAAATTGCACTAAAACCTGGGTACCCTCCGGTTAAGGAAAAATTAAGACGAATGAAAGCTGATATGTCCCTAAAAATCAGAGATGAAGTAAAAAGACAGTTTGATGCTGGATTTCTTGCAGTTGTAAAATACCCACAATGGGTTACCAACATTGTTCTTGTCCCAAAGAAAGACGGGAAAGTCTGAATGTGTGTGAACTATCGAGACTTAAATAGGGCCAGACCTAAAGACAACTTCCCGTTACCTCACATTGATGTTTTGGTGGACAACACTGCTCAACATTCATTTTTTTCTTTTATGGATGGTTTCTCAAGATACAATCAGATCAAGATGGCACCGGAAGACATGGAGAAGACTACATTCATCACTTTATGGGAACCTTCTACTACAAAGTGATGCCTTTTGGTTTAAAAAATACTGGGGCAACATATCAAAGAGCCATGGTGACATTGTTCCATGATATGATGCACAAATAAATAGAAGTTTATGTGGATGATATGATTGCAAAGTCAAAAATAGAAGATAATCATATAATCAATCTACAAAAGATTTTTGAGCAATTGAGGAAGTTCAAACTCAGACTGAATCCTGCAAAATGCACTTTTGGTGTTAGATCAAGCAAACTATTGGGGTTTGTGGTGAGCCAGAAAGGAATAGAAGTTGATCCTGACAAAGTTCGAACAATACTGGACATGCCAGTCCCTCGCACTGAAAAGGAAGTTCGAGGATTTTTGGGAAGGTTGAATTACATCGCTCGATTCATATCCCAGCTCACAGCAACAAGCGAGCTGCTCTTCAAGTTATTACGCAAGAATCAGCCAGTCAAGTGGAATAAAGATTGCTAAAGAGCCTTTGAAAAAATTAAGCATTATTTACAAAAACCCCCAGTTTTGGTGCCTCCAGTGCCAGGGAGACCTCTCATTATGTATTTGACAGTGCTTAGCGAGTCTATGGGTTGCATACTGGGACAACATGATGAATCCAGTAGGAAAGAACATGCCATTTATTACTTAAGTAAAAAGTTCACTGATTATAAGGCAAAGTACTCATTGTTAAAGCGAACTTGTTGCGCCTTGGCATGAGCTGCCCATCGATTGAGGTAATACATGTTGTGTTACACTACTTGGTTGGTGTCCAAAATGGATCCTATCAAGTATATCTTTGAGAAACCCGCTCTCACTGGGAGAATCACGCGATGGCAAGTTTTATTATCAGAGTATAAAATTGTTTATGTCACCCAAAAGGCAATTAAGGGAAGTGCCATTGCAGATTATCTGGCTAACCAACCTATAGAGGATTATGGGTCGATGCAATGTGAGTTCCCTGATGAAGATATAATGGCTCTATTTAAAAATGAGAAATCCTCTGAAAAATAAAAATGGACTATGTGGTTTGATAGAGCCTCTAATGCACTGGGGCACAATATTGGAGCCATCTTGATCTCCCCTGAAGATAAATTCATCCCAATCACAGCAAGGTTGTGTTTTGACTGTACTAACAATATAGCAGAATACGCAGCGTGTGCTTTGGGTATTCAGGTAGCAATAGAATCAAAAACGAAGATCTTGGAAGTATATGGGGACTCTGCCTTGGTCATTCATCAACTAAAAGGAGAATAGGAGACCTGTGATGCCAAGCAGATCCCATACCATGTTTACATCAAAGAATTGATCGAGCAATTTGATGAAGTATTTTCATCATGTTCCTCGAGAAGAGAACCAGTTAGCTGATGCTTTGGTCACACTATCATCAATGTTCCAAGTAAATCATGAAAGAGACCTAACCACTTATAAAAATGGAAAGTCGTGACTATCCTGTATATTGTCAAGTGGTTAAAGATGAGCCTGATGGGAAACCGTGATACCATGACATCAAATGTTTCATCAAGAATAGGGAGTACCCTGCAGGGGCTTCAGAAAATGACAAGAGGACCCTGAGGAGGCTCGCGATGGGTTACTTTTTGAATGGGGAAATACTTTACAAAAGAAACCATAATATGGTGCTTCTAAGATGTGTTAATGCAATGGAAGCAGAAAAGATTATTGAAGAAGTACATGAGGGCTCCTTTGGAACTCACTCCAATGGACATACAATGGCAATAAAAATCCTAAGATCTGGTTATTATTGGTTACCCATGGAAACTGATTGCTTCAATCATATGAGGAAGTTCCAAACATATGCTAATAAGATCAATGCACCACCAGTCCCCTTGAATGTCCTAGCAGCACCCTGGCCATTCTCTATGTGGGGTATGGATATCATAGGACCTATTGAACCTAAGGTCTCAAATGGGCATCACTTTATCCTAGTCGCGATAGACTACTTCACCAAATGGGTTGAAGCTGCTTCTTATGCCAATGTGACCAGAAATGTGGTGATCAAGTTCATCAAAATAGAGTTGATATGTCGTTATGGTCTACCAAATAAGATCATCACCGACAATGCAACCAACTTGAATAACAAAATAATGAAGGAAATATGAGAGAATTTCAAGATCAACATCATAACTCCTCGCCATACCACCCAAAGATGAATGGGGCTGTTGAGGCAACAAAGAAAAACATCAAGAAAATCATCCAAAAAATGGTCGTGACATACAAAGATTGGCATGAGATGCTTCCCTTTGCTTTGTATGGTTATCGCACATCTGACCGTACCTCAATTGGGGTAACTCCTTTCTCTTTAGTTTACGAAATGGAAGCCGTACTCCCTATTGAGGTAGAGATCCCCTCATTAAGAGTACTGATGGAGACAAAATTGGAAGAGGCTGAATAGGTCCAAGCCCGACTAGATCAGTTGAATCTTATTGAAGGTAAAAGGTTAACTGCACTGTGTCATGACCAGTTATATCAAAGGAGGCTCATGAAAGCCTATGCAGAAAAAGTGCACCCTCAACAATTTCAAGAAGGAGACTTAGTGCTCAAAAAGATCCTGCCAATTCAAAAAGATCATCGTGGAAAATGGACTCCAAATTATGAAGGACCTTATGTCGTGAAGAAGACTTTCTCTGGAGGATCCTTGATTGTCGCAAAAATGGATGGTGAAGTTCTACCACTTCCTGTAAATTCAGACGCAGTCAAGAAATATTATGCATAAAAGCACTACTTGTAAAAAAAAAGCAAAAAAAAGAAGAAAAAGGAAAAAGAAAAGGAAAAGGAAAAGCATGGCTCGCTAGATGGAAAACTTGAAAAAGCTACCTAGGCAAAAGTTAGAGCAACCTGGTAGGTTGAAAACTCGAAAGAGCGACCTAGACAAAAGTTAAGGTCCAAAATGAAATGACAATAGTGTTTGATATGACAAAGGAAGTGAGACCTAAGTGGATGAGTCTCCATGTTAGGGAGGAGCAAATCTCTACTTTAAAGCAAACTAAGTTTTCCATGTTGGGGCAGGCCAAATGATCCTAACTGGGGTAGTCAAAGTCTTCATAGGCTGGTTAATGGGTGTTCAAATAGGGTATGCAGAGGATTGACACTGATTACGATAAAGGGTTTTACTGGAAGAACTGAAGACCTTTGCCCTCATCATCCCTCTGTAAATTTTATGTTGATGACCACAATATTACTTTCTTTTCACCATTTCCATTTCAATACAATATCGTCATGTTCTTACCTTTGCCTCTTCTTTGACTCAATATGCATTTTTCTAATAATCATATATTGGAATGTGAAATATGTGACATTGCTATCAGAGCGTTGAGAATTGCTAATGACTTGAAAGGTATGGGAAACACAATGATTCTTGATAAGAGTGTTGATAAAAAGAAAAGACAACCAGGTCACCTTAAGGGTCATCTAAAGAGTTTTCCTATTGCTTTTATGTATCACATCTAATGCATGCCTCAAGGGTCATTCTGGTTAGACATTTCAACCATCGGCTGAATAGACAAATGAAAGGATGCCAATAAATCTCATTCTAGTTCATCTTTGAAAATGATTGCAATCATGTCCTCAGGGGTCGTGGGGACACAAAAAAAAGACAAAAAAAGAGAAAATTGAAAAAAAAGAGTTTTTCATACTGTCATACATTTGAAGCATGCATAGTGCACTATTTCATTTTGCTAGCCTTAACCTACAAAGGTCAAACTTGCTGTTTTCAGTCAAATCAGAGCCTTATGTCTGTTACCTTTTGTTTTCGGGTCCCCGTACCCATTGTTTTTAAGTTTTTGTTAAGCTTTAATGGATACTCGACTCCATAAGCTTCTTACCTTATTTTTGTTAAGCTTCAGCAGATACCTGACTCCGCAAGCTTTTTACCTTTTTGGGTCCCCGTACCCATTGCCTTTAAGTTTTTTTTGCATTTTATGGGTACTGCACCTATCTCTTCTTACTTTAACTTTTCTAGGTCCCCGTACCCATTGTTTTTGGGTCCCCATACCTATTGCCTTTAAGTTTTTTTGCTAAGTTTCGGTGAATACCTAACTCCGTAAGCTTTTTACCTTATTTTTGTTAAGTTTCAACAGATACCCAACTCCGTAAGCTTCTTACCTTGTTTTTGTTAAGCTTTAACGGATACTCAACTCTGTAAGCTTCTTACCTTGTTTTTGTTAAGTTTTGGTGGATACCTGACTCCGCAAGCTTTTTACCTTTTGGTTCCTCGTACCCATTGTTTTATGTTTTTGGGTTCTAGTACTCATTGCCTTTAAGTTTTTTTTTTATTTGTTTAGCTTCAACGGATACTTGACTCTGTAAGCTTTTTACCTTTTTGGGTCCTCATACCCATTGTCTTTAAGTTTTTTTGTTAAGGTTCAGCGGATACCTGACTCCGTAAGTTTTTTGCCTTTTCTGGGTCCCCGTACCCATTGTTTTTAAGTTTTCTGTTAAACTTCAATGAATACCTGACTCTACAAGTTTTACCTTTTTTGGGTCCCCGTACTCATTGTTTTTAAGTTCTTTTTTGTTAAGTTTCAACAGATACCCGACTCCATAAGTTTCTTACATTATTTTTGTTAAGCTTCAGCGGATACCTGACTTCGCAAGCTTTTTACCCTTTTTCTGGGTTCCCGTACCCATTGTTCTATGTTTTTCAGGTCCCCGTACCCATTGCTCTTAAATTTCTTGTTAAGCTCTGATGGATACTCGACTCCGCAAACTTTTTACCTTTTCTGCTTTAAGCTTCAGTGGACACCTGAATCCGCAAGCTTTTTACCTTTCATAGACAAAATTAAATCAATTCCTTTGCTTTTTATTTATTCTAAATGTAAAACAAAGGGGGGCAGCTGTTGATACATAATTTTTTCCATTTTCTTTTTATTTTTGTTTTTGCTTTATTTATTTAATTTAATTTTTTTAATAAAAAAAAGAGAAAAGAAAATAAAAAGCTTTGTACGGGTCAACCCATGACCAAATTCTATTCTCAACCCATAACCCAACTTCCTTCTTCCTGCTGCTGCAACCCTAACCTCCATAAACAGTTGCATTAAATTGGATTAAATGCTTCAGACAGTTTTCTTTTCCATTTGCCTTCCAATCATCAAGTTTAGACGGTTTTGATCCTTTTGCCTTCGAATCATCAAGTTCTGGCGGTTTTCTTCTCTATTTGCCTTCTATTCAGAAACGAAAAGTTTAGTTAATTGAATCCTATAAATATCAAGCAGGAAAATCAATAAAAAAAACAAGAGACTTAATCACTTAGAATTCCCTCACTCACTCAATTATCTTCCTAAAAAAAAAATCTCATGCATCCTCCATTGTTGTCTTCAACTGCACTATTGTCATCTCCAATTTCCTTCAACCACCAAAAACACCCTCTGATATACCCAAATTTCCACCATTTTTTTTAAAAATCTCTTCACCTTCCTAAAATAGCCACCATCATCCCTTCATCAAACCAACCTCACTTACAGCCACCACCCATCTTCAACTTCTCACCATCAACAACCTTCCAACTTTCACCACATTTAACCAAAACGCCACCCAACCGGAGTTCCACCACAACCTCTGCACGGCACCACCAGAGCCTCCCCCCCACCGTGAACCTATGAGCAGCGCCGCACACCACCTTTCGCGAGTAACCCAGTACCGCGACCTTGCTGCCCCTCTCAACCAGATCTGCAAGCCATCGAACCAGATCCGCCACCGCTCTGTAGCAGTCGCCAGCGCCGTCGAGTCCCCTGCTCTGTTCCAACCGGCATGCCACCCTCGTACGCACCACCAACTTCATCGCAGTCGCATCATCCCGTCGATCCGCCACCGTGTGCAACACAAGGACCCAAGCTTGTTGCACACCAGACCCATTCTTCCGTGAGCCACCTCACGACGCGCGATCTTCCCCAAACCGTCGTCGCCCAGCCACCGGTCACAACACCTGCCATAGCTGATCTGGTTGGCACTCAAACCCTCCTCTTCTCTCCTCTGTTACTTGTTTTGCTGAGTTCTCTTATTTTGAATGTGAACCATTCTTTTATTTCCTCTTTTATCTGATTCCTTTTTTTTAAAAGTTAATTTTAAGTTTTTTTCTTTTTGTTGTTTTGAGTTTATTTTGAGATTAGTTATTAACTCTGGCCAAATTTTATAAATGTTATCAAATAGGTTAGTGGGCTAAAAGTAAAAATAAAACAAAAATATAAAGACATAAAATAAAAAATAAAAATACATAAAAAAGGAAAAATAGAAAACAAGAAAAAGATGAAGAAAGTGGTTTGGTTTATGATTTATCTTTGTTTTTTTTATATTAATTATGTTGTTTGTTATTATGAGGTTGATATGTGACTTTAATTTAATTATTGTAAATTAAATAATTTAAAACTGGCCGATGACAAAAAAATTAGGAGAGGATCAGAGCGCCGATCAAATACACTCTTTCCGATAATCTTGAGGCTTTATATTGGATTTTGCCAGAAACGTTGGCGAGGTCTAGTCCTCACACTAAATTAAATAATTTCATAAATTCAATTACATTTTTTCTTTTTTTATTAAAAAAACCAAAATAAAAATCATTTTGTAAAATAAAAATTCTCAAATAAAAGTGAACAATTTCATATAACTTCAACATCATGATTGTGGTGAATTAAAGTTTTATTTTTCATGAAGATAATTTTTTTTAAAAAAAATTACTACAAAAATCTCATTGTGCCTAAAAATATTTTTCTTGATTATGAATGAGATTTTATTTGGCCATTTATTTTGAAAATTACTTCTCTTAAAAAAAATTGATTCACTACTTTTATACAATATGTTGTAGACTTAGAATTTGTTTCAAAATAATGACTATTTAGCCACCCATTTCTGGTCTTAGTCATTTATCATATTTGATAACACACTTGACAAAATGGGACATGTAAAAAAAAATCTTTTTTTAATAATAAAGGACCAATTTAATTATTACTACAAATAACATCAGATTAAATAAGTAACTGTTCTTAGAACGGACGGTGTAGGGTGCTAACACTTTTCCTACCTGTAATCAACCCTCGAATCATGAACTCTGAAATGCAGACCATCTTTTAGGCGTCTAATTATACTATTTCATTTAATGGATAAGACGATTGGTGGCGACTCCCAACACCCCGAGACCTTTTCCTCCTTCTTTTTATTTTCACGGTGCCCTTAAGGACAGTTGCGACAATGATGAGATTAATTTTACATCTAAATTGTGTACAAACTTGATAAACCAAAAAAGAAAATATCTTGAGAATCTATTAATAATATCATTAAATGCATATTAATTTGTTAAAAAAAAGAATAAAATGATTGAATTAAAAAAGCACAAAAACATTACAATCGCGATTTTCTTACCGCAAACAGTAGCACACCAATTTTAACACCGTATGTTTACTGACGTATGAGATACATACGTATGTCTCCCTTTCTCCCTCTCTTTGCCTTTTCATTTCCCTCTCATTCTCTCTTTCTCCCTCTCAAATTTCCCCATATTCTCTCCACATTTCCCCCTCCATCTATTACGCTCTTCGTTCCCTGTATCTCGAATTTCTGAACCCTGGAGTTGTCCTTCTGTCCCTGTCCCTCTCATTTGGCATTGTCATTTCCCCTTCGCATCAAACTTAGTCGGAGACCACGCAGACGCACTTCCAGTTGGCGTGCAAGGTTACAGTTGGCACTCCTAGTAGGCGTGCGAGGTACCAGTTGGCGATTACAGTGGTGAGTTGTTCCGTGAGTCCACTCTGTCACGCCGTCGCACTGCCTGTGTTGCTGCCTTCATCGTTGTAATCCTTGTGGTACCATTCTCTCTCTCTGTACATGAAAACATTAAGAAAACACCATAATAAACCCATTTTTCTTACTGTATAGGATTGTAGTCACTGTTTCTTTCACTTGTGTATGTACAATGTTGCACCTCCTATATGGGATTCTTGGAAGCTGCTTGCGCATTTGCCTTCAAATACCTAGTCCTTGGTTTCTGAGTTCTTGTTGACTAAATAGAGTATGAAGCTGTAGAAAATTTTCTTTTCCATGGGTAGCTACTGCAAAGGCTATGCGTACTTTCTGAATAACTATTGTTTTTCTATCTAATGTTTAAATTGTTATATGATCTTGATATTGACAAAATGGTCCATAAAGGTTTAAGAAGTTGTTTCCTATAATCATGTTTACTCCTGATTCCTGTTGACATATGGTTGGTACGTGAAACTCATAACCATTAATATAAATATCAATTCCTAATGCAACTTTACTGATAACGTGTTTACTAGCATTTGCGATTGTAACCGTTATAGGTTTAGGGGTATCTTTCCATGATTTTTCTAGTAATATGTATCTGGTTGGTGTACAAATACTTGCTTATGTATCTATGTATGCATGTATATGATATGAGTTGCATCCTTTTATCCTAATTTCTACTGGGATGTATGTACTATTTGGATTTGTCCTGATTTCTGTGCTGAAACTCCTAAACATTTTTATTTAGAGTCTTCTTCTTCACTTTCTAATTCCTCCATTCAGATATTTCAATTTCAAATTCTGTTAAATAATATAATTCCTTATTTTTTGATCCTAATTCTTCTACTGGTTCAAAGTCTAATTTCATTGCTATTTCTAGCATTTTGATTTTGTTCTTATTTTCTTTATTAAGTCTTTTAGGACATTGGTTTGTATAGTGTCCTTCCTCATGACATATCCAGCATTTACATGTGCATTTTCCTGTTGGTCAACATCTTCTTGTATAATTGCTTCTTTTTTTCCTAAAATATCTTTGTCTTGGTGGCATGGACTTCCTATATCTTCTAAATTTATATCTTTTCTTATATCTGGGCTTGTATTTTCTTCTTCTATTTTTCTTATAATATTTTCTTTTAGCTTTCCTCTTGTCTTTGTACATCCCTATTGATGAGGTATTTCAAGGTCCTTTTTATCACAACATATTCTATCTAAGTATTTTACTTGTGATGATTCTTGTCTAGCTATACATTTCTTTTTAATCTCATCCTTTATCATTTTAATTCTTCCTCCTAATGTGTCAGCATAAGCTGGAATCCTATTTCTCCATTCTTGTTTAATTGTATCCCCAAATGGTTTAGGTATTTTGTCAAAAAACATTTCCTTATAAAAGGGTTGTTCCTGAGGTGCTAACATACGGTAATATTTCTCATATTCACATGCGAAATTGTCAAAATAACACATGTCACATAATATTGTATTGTTCAAATGCCATTTGGCTTTATACTGGTCTAATTTCTTACTTTCTTCCTTTTGGTTTATTCTGTCCAATCCTACAAATTCTGTATATAGGGCATCTACTAATTTTTCAAATGTTCTAGTTGTTATAGCATCTCTCATCTGAGATTTCTGTTCTGGTGTTAATGCTGCTAACCAATATCTAGCATTCCTGTTGCTTTTTGCTTTGCTAAAGTAAATACTACTTCTATATTTTCTATAAATTCATTATTGGTTTGTATTATTAGACTTATTTCTGCTTCCCATTCCATTATTATTTTTTCTCTATTTCTTACATAGTCTAAGTCTAAGACTGACGTATTAGTGGAATATTTTCATATAGTCTAAATTCTAATGGTATATCTCCTGCTGGTGTGTTCCTATAATATGGTCTATAAGGGTTTTTTCTATATCTTTGTCTTTGTTCTTAATAATTATATCTTTTTCTTTGATATTGATTATAAGATGTTCCTTCTTCCTTCTTTGATATTTGTTCTTCCTTTATTCTAATTCAAAATCTAATATGGTTAATTTCTTGATTATTTCTTCTAGTCTTTCTATATTTGTTTCCTTTTAATATTCTTCTTCTAATTTTCTCCTATATTCTTCCATTTTAATTTTCTAAAAAGTATTTTTGTTGATGAGGTTGTTTGTCTATTCTAGAGGTTGGTTCCCAAATTGAGTTTAAATGTGAATAGTCTGTTAGTTTTTCTCCTGATGGAGTTACTAAGGGTCTATTCATATTCCCAATTTGGTCTGATAATTTCCTTTCTAATTCTTTTGCACATTACATTCTTCTACTGCCTTTCTAATTATTTGTTCTTCCTGTTGAGCTGTTAATGTAGTTGTTTTCTGGCTTAATTGGTCTAGTTTTTTTATTTATGTGGTCTAATTTTGGTCCTATTGAGGGATCTCCCTTGTTTTCTTGTATTAATTTTTTGATTTCATCTAAATCCTTTTTAAGCCTTGTGATGAGGCTTCAGGATTGATTTTTCTGATTTTTTTATTATTTCATCAATTCTTCTTCTTACTCCAGATAATTCATCTCTTAATGCTGTAATAGCATTAAATTTATTATTTACTAAATTAGTTAAGTTTCCTGTTACATAGCTAATTAATCCATTGAGTGGGTTTAATAATGACATTATTTCCTTGTTTCTCTTCTGGTTTTTAATAAATTATTACCAGGATATTAGAAAAAGTAACTTCAGAAAACCCATTACACCCAATATTTAACAACAAATTCCAGCTAGAACAAGAATTTAGAACAATCAATAGACTTAACAAAGTAAGGCCTTGACCATTACCTATTAAAATATGATTTGAGCCTGTGAAATCCTGCATATATAATAGATTTGCAGATTCGACCACGAATGATTTGGTGAAATCTGGAACTACTAGGATAGGCAACTCTGTTACGGCTGCCTTCAACTCCTCAAAAGCTGATTATGCCTCTTGTCCCCACTTGAAATTATCTTTCTTAAGTACCTGGGTTAAGGGTTGAGCAATCTTCCCATATCCTCGCACAAATCTCCAGTAATAACCGGTTAATCCTAAGAAACCTTTGAGTCCTTTTAGATCTTTGGGAACTGGCCATCTGGTCATTGCTTCTATTTTCTTGGGGTCAGCAGCTACCCCTTGTGCAGAAATCACATGACCTAAGTATTCCAAACAAGGCTGGCCAAAACTACACATTTTCTTGTTCACTTTCAATCCATTTTCTTGCAAAACTCTCAAAACAGCCTCCAATTGGGATATATGCAACTCAAGTGTAGGACTATACACAAGTATATCATCAAAGAATACTAAGACGCATTTCCTTAGGAGGATTTTAATACCTCATTCATAAGGGCTTGAAACGTATAGGGTGCATTTGTTAGCCCAAACGGCATAACAAGGAATTCATAATGCCCCTCGTGAGTCTTGAAGGCTATTTTTTCAACGTCTTCAACCTTCATGCGAATTTGATGATACCCGGATTTAAGATCCAACTTGGAAAAGATACACGAGCCGGCCAACTCATCTAACAGCTCCTTTATTAATGGAACGAGGGATGGACCTTATCCTAGTGAAAGAACGAGGGATGACAACTAATAATATAGAATAATTGTGTGAATGGTGCCCAACTTATTCTATATTAGTCCAATTAAACTAACCCACCAAAAAGGAAAATTATTGGTAATGTCTTTGAAGTTTGAATATCCATCTATAGGCTGAGGAAGCAAGAAAACTGTGGCTTTTGTTTTCTTATGATTTTTGGAGGCTATAGGGGAGGGTATGTGCTTGCTAACTTTTTTTTGTTGGTTGATTTGGTTTTCACTATGTTTAATAAGGGGAGGAGCTGAATTTAATGGTAGTCATAAGGCTAATGAGAGAAGCAATAATATTTGAAACCACTAGATGACTAGTGGATAGTTTGATATTTATTATAACTCAAATTGCATGAAAGAAATATTGGTAAACTTGCATTTGCCTCACTCTTTTCCTTGTCTAAATTTCTTCCCTAAGTTTTATTATCATGTGACGTGTCATAAAAATACATGTTAAGAATTGGATATAAAGGTATTTATTATTGATTATTTATTATTTTTAAAAAATATTAAATGGCTTTTTTAATTTTTAAGACAATAAACACTCATATGTTTATTTAATACATTTTTATTTTTATATATTGATAGACCCTCAAAATTCACGAATAGGTTTTCAAAAAAGGCTTATTGCACATTGTCAAATTATGAACTCAAATCACTTAGCATCAAATCATTTCAATTCACGTCAATTCAATCTAAAAACTCTTTTTACCATTAATATCTAAAATGCTTTCCATCTTTTTGCAGGTGCTGTTGTTTAATTTATAAAGTGTGTTGCCTAAAGCAAAAATTGGAGCATGGCACCATCAAGAAGGAAGGAGGGGTCAACAAGTTCAAACAAGCAAAATGTATAGAACACGTGCACTACTTTAACTATTTACATGACTGCTATTTATTTATTACTAACATGAACTTTATTGTTGCACTTTTCAGTTACGTTTGAGGTATGCCTGCGTACCCAATGTGTTGGTTGACATCAACAACAATTTGACTTTTGCGCAAAGAACCTGAATCGAGGCCACTCCATTCAAAGCGCTTGTAAATATGCCACAAAATATACAAATCTCTGGCATACTACTGTGGGAATTAGCTTGCCGATGGGACGACCAAAGTAGGGGGTTCAGGGTTAGAAGTCGAGTGGTTGGTTTTAATCCCATCGATGTATGTTTTGCAGTTGGACTACGCGTCGGAGGTGAACGAGTCCAAGTTGACGATGAAGGGGAATGTCAAACATTGAATTTGTTTGGGGGTGCAGCTGTCACTGTTGATAGAATTATCCAACTGTTTCATGCATATCGAGGTGACCATCAAGTGGATGATTTTTGTAGGTTGTACATACTCCTTGCATTTGGCGTGTTCTATTTTCCAAGAACAGGGAGATATGTGTATAGCGACATGATTAAAATGTTGGATGACTTGGATGTTCTTGGTAATTACTGCTGGGGTTTAGCAGTATACGATTTCTTGGTTGATAGTTTAAGCGTGGCTGCTTCTGTTATGAAAAGGGGTGAGAATTCAAGCCAAAGACACATAACAGGATGTGCAGCTATCCTTCTGGTATATACTCTTTCCATCCTCAAATTATAGTAATTTTTTTTCGTATGCATGAATTTTATAAGCATGTTAACCTTCCTAGTAAAACTATGTACTTAAGTTTGACAATTGCTTGATGCAGATTTGGGCTTTGGACCACCTGTCCATGTGGCAAACAGACAGGAACCCCCGCATGTTTCATTTCCATGATATTTGAATTGGCAAAACATTGGCAGCAGCAAGGATAAGATTGATCGGGCATTTCGACACAATTTGGTAAGCATGTTGAATTAGTCTTCCTATAACATGTTTGGTAAGAAAAAAAAAATTTGTATGTTAGTCTTCCATTAACATTTCATATTTGTGCATCTGGTGTATTTTGTGCATTAGCAGATAATCGAGGATGTGGCTGCAATGACTGAAGAGATGCAGTTTGACATAGTCAAGGAAGCATTAGACGAGGCGCACCCCCAGTTTAGGCATAAGTAAGCAAGGTCTTTTGATATGGAGGACCATGCTAATGAACTTCGTCGGGTGGTGGCAGAGAATAGGCAGTTTGAGGAGAGGATTACCTTTCTCGAGCAAGAACTGAGTATGTTGAAACAAATTGTGCTTCAGCGTCCAACGGCGGCAGTGCCTTCAACTTCAGCTGCTGCCATGCATAATCCTGTAAAGATACATCGACAAAGTGCTTCATTTGTTACGCCTCTCCATAGTGACAGTGAAGGGTATGAAGCCGGTTCTCAGCAAACAGCCGGTCGTGCATCACCCTTGACAGTAGGAAGCCCACGTCTTCGTAGTCATACTGCTGCTCGGAATGATGGTGAGGGATGTTTGATTAACGTTAGAATTGTATGAAAGATTTAACATTAATTAAATTACTGTCTATTATATAGTGGAATATGAAAATAAGTAATTTTAGACGATACAAATATAAGTCTGGCAAATTTTTTAGGCTTTTATCTACCATATCTCTATTTTGTGGGAATTTTTAAAAATCAACATTCCTTTTCAGGTGAATCATTGGTATACCTGCCTCAAGAGAATGATGCAGGTAATTGTGCAAACCTTACACAGTACTGCCTCCATTGCCAATTGCCTTATATATACATATATTTGTGTAACATGTAACATGAGGTCTGTTTGTTACACAGATGGAAATAATGTCCAGGCTGAAGCTGATGTTGAGGCTGTTACCACTGATAAGCCATCATCGAACATTGCCACGCAAGCAAAACTCTAACCGAGGAAGCGTGTGGAAAGTGCATCCACTCGAACTCCATATGTATATCAGCTAAGGAAGAGGAAGAACACACAAATGTAACTGGTTGACTGATGGTTAATAGATAGTAGGATGTGAATTGTGTAGTGTAATTAGTAGCTGATCCCAATGATTTTGTATGTACCATGTTTGATATTTTTGAGTGGAGGTGGCTCATTTGAGAAGTTTGTCGTTAACTTGACAATGTTGAATTTAGTTTTTGCACTATTATTGGATTTGTGATTTCATGTAACAATGAAAAATGAAACTGAAAAATCTCCCTGTTCATGTGGTTGAATGTCATATCATAATTGAAAGTTAGATTCTCAATAAATAGAGCTCAGTAATATTTGTGCATACTAGTGGAAAAAGTAGGTTAATGAATAACAAAAAGTATAACCAATGACATACAAAAATTGGTGGTTAACAGGTTCGGTAAATGGCGGAAAGGGTGCTTCGGTTCTGCAAAATGCATGGCCATTAACCAAGTTGCATAGGACATTAACCAACTTTCATGGCCATTAACCAACTTGCATAGGGTATTAACCATATTTTTGTTCTTCATTAACTAACTTTGTTTCTATGCTTGTGAAACAAAGTTGGTTAATAAAGAAAAAAAACGTAGTTAATGCTCTATGAAAGTTGGTTAACAAGGTAAAGAGAGCAAAATGGTTGCCTATTTGTGCATGCCCATTAACCAACTTGTGGAGGGCATTAACCACATTTTTTAAAAAAATGAATTCTTCATTATTAACCAACTTTGTGTCTATGGTTGGGAAACAAAGTTGGTTAACGAAGAACAAAAATGTGGTTAATGCTCTATGAAAGTTGGTTAACAAGATAAAAATAGCAAAAGAGTTGCCTATTTGTGCATGCCCATTAACCAACTTGTGGAGGGCATTAACCACATTTTTGTTCTTCATTAACCAACTTTGTGTCTATGGTTGTGAAACAAAGTTGGTTAACGAAGAACAAAAATGTGGTTAATGCTCTATGAAAGTTTGTTAACAAGGTAAAGAGAGCAAACTTCCTGCCATTTGTGCATGCCCATTAACTAACTTGTGGAGGGCATTAACCACATTTTTGTTCTTCATTAACCAACTTTATGTCTATGGTTGGAAAACAAAGTTGGTTAACGAAGAACAAAAATGTGGTTAATGCTCTATGAAAATTGGTTAACAAGATAAAGAGAGCAAAAGAGTTGCCTATTTGTGCATGCCCATTAACCAACTTGTGGAGGGCATTAACCACATTTTTGTTCTTCATTAACCAACGTTGTATCTATGCTTGTGAAACAAAGTTGGTTAACGAAGAACAAAAATGTGGTTAATGCTCTATGAAAGTTGGTTAACAAGGTAAAGAGAGCAAACTTCTTGCCATTTGTGCATGCCCATTAACTAACTTGTGGAGGGCATTGACCACATTTTTGTTCTTCATTAACCAACTTTGTGTCTATGCTTATGAAACAAAGTTGGTTAATGAAGAACAAAAATGTGGTTAATGCTCTATGAAAGTTGGTTAACAAGGTAAAGAAAGCAAAATGGTTGCCATTTGTGCATGCCCATTAGCCAACTTCTGGAGGTCATTAACCACATTTTTGTTCTTCATTAACCAACTTTGTGTCTATGCTTGTGAAACAAAGTTGGTTAATGAAGAACAAAAATGTGGTTAATGCTCTATGAAAGTTGGTTAACAAGGTAAAGAGAGCAAAAAAGGGTTGCCTAGTGCAATGGAAAAGGACCTGTAACAAAGGCCAGCTTGTGAAACAAAGTTGGTTAGCCAATGTGCGTTAATGCGATGGAAACTCAGAGTGAGAAAAAAAATGAAGAAGCAAACAAGGTAAAGAGATGCCCTAACTTGTGGAGGGCATCATCGGGTGGCCAAATGGTCTATGCTTGTGAAACAAAGGGCGATGGAAAGTCGGTAGGAGGAAAAAGAGACGTGCAATGGAAAAGGACGCCCTAGTCACCAACTGGCCGTTGGGCGATGGAAACAACCGGCCACTGGGCGATGGAAACTCAGTGGGAAAGGAAGCAGCACCATGCCCATTAACCACGTAATATAAGAAATTAACCACTTTTTTATTCGTCATTAACCAACTTTGTATATACGTTTGTGAAAAAAGTTGGTTAATGAAGAACAAAAAGGTGGTTAATGACCTGCAGAAGTTGGTTAATAGGGTAAAGGCTGGAAGGGTTTCATATTATGTGCATGCCCATTAACTAACTTCCGAAGGTCATTAACCACTTTTTTGTTCGTCATTAACTAACTTGGTTTCTAAGCTTGTGAAAAAAATTGGTTAATGAAGAGTAAAAAGGTGGTTAATGACCTATAGAAGTTGGTTAATGAGGTAAAGGCTGGAAAGGTTACATGGTTTGTACATGCCCATTAACCAACTTCCAAAGGTCATTAACCACTTTTTTGTTCATTGATCTGTTAATTATTCCTATATCTTAAATGCCTTGTAATACGCATCATTGGACTCCATTTGTGCTTAATTGTCATCGTTTAGCTAATTAAGTTTCTGATATCGAACCCTAGTTGGATCATTATTGTGAAACTATGCTTAAATGTATTTTCAAACACTAATAATTGGTTAATAGGCGTCGAAACAAAGTTAGTTAATGAAGAACAAAAAAAGTGGTTAATGACCTATGAAAGTTGGTTAATAGGCATGCACATAATATACAACACATCCAGCCTTTACCCCGTTAACCAACTTCTGTAGGTCATTAACCACCTTTTTGTTCTTCATTAACCATCATTTTGTTCTTCATTAACTAACTTTTTTCATAAGTTTAGAAACAAAAAATGAGTATTTTCCTTTGGATATTTGAAAAACTGATTTTGCCTTCAAAAATGGCATTACCAATCAGACAAAAATAACTAAATAAATGCATTCACATTACATGTACCATAAGATATAAGTGTGCTTCATACATAGAAAATGTTCATTGAACACCATATAAACCTGTACCAAAAAAAAATTCTACATGACCATTTACATAACTTTATATGATTATGTACACTTTATAAGTACTATTTCATTTACTAAACTACACAAACAACCTATTCCAAAAAAATACCTAGGTAGGTTGCTTTATTTACAACAAAATAAATGTTTGGAATAATAAAAAAAATGTAATATATGCTATGTCATCAGAGTTCACCCTTTGCAACCACCACATTTCTCATCAAAAATAGGCAAAAAATATGCAATTTCTGCTAGCACTAATCTTTGGACCCATTACAGGTAAATCAACGGTTGCCCCATAAACCTGTAACACCAAAGTTAATTGCCTTAGTCTTTCAACCTAAACATTAACCCCAATAAAAATATTAAAAACTATAATTAATTGAACGAGTTACGTACAACGTCAGTGTCCCTGGACCCGTGTTTCTTGAAATTTCCTGGAATGACTACTTATGGCAAAATTCATGTATGGAATCTCACTACTAGCAGCCTGAAAAAAACATTTCAATAAGTCAACTACAATCAATTATAGAATCTAAAATTTAGCATATGTTTCTCATGCCTTTTGCCCAATAGTGACATCATATTCAAAATCTTCAAGTAATGATAAAGAACTTTGTGTTGGACTTTCTGCCAGCTGCGAAGTCCAACATCTATCTTTATAAACATTAGCATTTGTGTCCATGTCACAAGCTGTTGACTGTAAAGGAAGAATATAACCAAAGTTAAATTATAAATTCTTATAAAAAGTTTACACATAAGAATGATTCCATCAATACAACCCCGAAACATAACAATCATTTTAACACTTATTACAATTTAAATTTAATTTCTGTGCATACACACACCACGGTACAGTCATCATCTCGTTCTGCAAGAGTCAATCTTTCCACAGATGAGCATACATGTAACTTGTTTCTATTCATCTGACTCATGCTTCCCTCGATACACTCCTACATAAACCAACAGAAACAAGTTAACATATTTCAAAATATATGCGCTCTTTCCAAAATAGGTAACAGTACATAGTTGTTCCATACACAAACAAAACATATCTAAATCCACTTATATGAATTATGAACATGTGTGGATTTTGATGTGTTGTCTTCCTCTTTTCCCTCACAATTTGGTCAACTTTTGATACTTTCCTATTTGATCGAGGGCGGCCTTTACGCGCTACATGTAATGGACTATGAATCTCACTCGATGACTCCTTCATTTGACTGCTGCCAGTGGCAATCACATTGCCTGTTTTGTCTTGACCTTTATGACATGTGACATTACTGTGATTCGATGTAGCAATCGACTGCACCTTGCCTTTACATGCACGCAATGTTTGGAGTAAAAAATCACTAGCATCGTCACACTCCGCAGCAACTTTGGCAACCTCGTAAAACTCTTTCAACAAATTATCAAATCTTTGCATTTGAGGCTGCAACTCTTTCACATCATAACTGAATTTGATGTATGCATGTTTCCTTCTTATATTTTTGCTCCATCTTGGCAAAATATATTTTGAAGGCACTTCCTTCACCCTTTCTTGCGCAAGAACGGCAAGGGAATGTCTACACAGAATACCTTTAAATTCAAATAACAAGCATTTGCATCTAACATCATGATTATCGCAATTAAATACCACCTCAATTGTACTTTCCTCCGGACTTCCAACTACTACAATCTCCTCTAACACATCATAAGTACAAATTCCATCCACAACACCCTTAATGCAAATAGAACAATTCATTTTACCCCTAAATTCAGCTTGAACCTCGTAAAACTTCGCATGAGTGTACTCACCTTGGAATTGCCTCTCAATCATAGAGTTCAACCCGCATACAATAATGCTGGTAAATGATCGACAATCTGCCTCATATTCCTTTTCTACCTTATCGTGGAGAGCATTATCATATTGCCTTACAAATTGCTGCAGAGTTGTTGTTGAGTTTATATACCCATCAAAAAATGCGTTAATGCTCTCGCTCCTCTAAGTCGTTGACATGCCAGCCCAAAAATCTTTCTTCAAAAATATTGGGACCCATTTATAACGCTCATTGTACAACCCACTCAACCATTCATTATCTTGTAGGCCATATTGTTGCACGAAAGTAACCCACTTTCCTTCAAATTCAGCCTTTGTCAACGAATCATAAACTGCATTTTTCATTGCATCTTTCATACTGTTATATTCACCATAACCTTTGAACTTCTCTGGGATTTTTTTCATGGTATGCCATAAGCACCATCGATGGAGAGTAGTAGGAAACACTATCTGGATTGTATTTTTCATAGCCTTGCATTAACTAGTGACAATACCGTTTGGAGCCTTTCCTGACATACAATTAAGCCAAGATTCGAACAGCCACACAAACGAATCAGTGTCTTCGGTAGATAGTAAACCACATCCTAGCAAAATTAATTGTCCATAATGATTTACACCAACGAATAGAGCAAATGGCATGTCATACCTATTTGTCAAATACGTTGTGTCAAATGTCATAACATCTCCAAATGATTCGTATGCAGCTCTACTTCTTGCATCAGCCCAAAAAACGTTCTTCACATGAAAGTCATCATCCAAATCTATAGAATAGAAGAAATTACTATTCTGTTATTGCATCCGTGAAAAATAACTCCTTAGAGCCTTACCATCACCCTCCTTCCCAATCGCACGTCTTTCCTTCTCAACATAGTTTCTCACGTCTCGTTCAACAAATGGTAAATTTTCATACCCTCCAACATCATGAACAAGAGAACAGAAGGTCTTGTTCAGCCTGACGCCTGCTTCATTGTTGATCTGTATTCTTCTCTTCACGTGCATGCTGATGTTTCTGTTTCTATGGAACATCCTTGCCTTCACCGGGCTAAGATCATGAGAGTGGTCAAGTACAACTTTCTTTACGTACCAAAGTCTATTTTTGTTCAAACTGACAGTTATCTTCGCTTGACAGTTATTCTTGATTGTTGGATATGTATTCAAATCAGTTGGTATTGTTGACACACAATTCCCTCCTCGTGAACATGCTAAAATGAAGTATTTTAATTCTCCATCGTTTCTTTTTCTTGAATTCCTAGTGATGAAATCGAATCCCTTTGCAATAGCATACTGTTAGATAAAATAACTTAACGGCAACCACCGAAGGAAATATAATGCCTGCTACAGGCTCACAAGGTTCAGATTGCTCATCGAGGCTGTCACTCATTGTTAACTCAGCTTCATTTGCTTCTTCAATGCATTTAGCACCGCCACCGGCATCATCTAACACTCCACCACCATTGACAGTATTTTCATCCTCTATATAAGCACCTATTTCCAATTCCATTAACCTGCACATGCAAAACTCATGTTACCATCCAAAAATTCAGCAAGTGTTAAAGTGACTATTAGATTTATAGTAAACAGAAAAGACTGGAAGTGTTAAGGCTTGGATTAGAAAAAAAAGACAAAATGTGTCTATTGTTTTACTGCATTTTTTACTGCCTTGGTTAACGACGTATAAATTTGTGGTTAGTAATGTGTATATATTGGTTATTGGGTAGCTTCGTGCTCAGTGGTTCAGCCATTAACCATCCAATACATCTCATTAACCATAAATTTCTACCTCGTTAACCAAGAGTTAAAAATGGTGTAAAAAAGTGACATGATATGTAATAGAATCAACAAACACAAGCATAAAGTGCAAAAATGTTCAAAAATAATGTTCAAAAACAACTTAAGCAACTTTAATGTCAGTTTTAGCAGCCATATAGGTCTTACATTTGACTGAAGTTACAAGGAGGAAGAGGACCTCTTTGTTGGCTTAAACTTGATCAAATAAATTTCTAAAGTCAAATGACTGTGTGACTAAGACATACATAGAGTCATAAGCTAGAATGAATTCCTTCCCATTATCAACTTTTTTACTTTTTTATTTAAGTCATGTTGTAGGAAGAGTTACTGTGTTTAACTTCACAATGAATTGATTTTTAATTTTATAAACAATTCATCATGAATTATTATTTTCTAATTCTCGTATAGGTTGCAACTTAATTTATTTTGTTGCTTAATTTGAACAAAAAGAAAGTAGCAAAGTGATTTTTTGATGCAGAATATATTGCTACCATAGGCATAACCACAAATATTATTCTGCTCAGAAAAGCATCCATTTTTTCCCTTGTTGTCTTGGTATATCTTTGTGCATATTTCCTTTTGTTTTGGGAAATTGTACTAACAAGATATATAATTTCTTTATATTGAGCACATGAAGTTAGAAACTACAAGCAGATGGTATCAGGGGCATATGGGAATAGATGTGGAGAAGTCAATCTTTCTATTCGAAAAGCTGGTAATTTTCATTTATGACATTGAACATTAAGAACTTCACTTATTTACTATTAAAAATTTATTTTCTGATTGTGAGCTATAAGTTGAGAAGTTATCTTATAATTGTGGAAATAAGTTTGTCTCAAATGGTCTAATATGTTAAGTTTTGATGATGACAAACACAAAGACAAAAAGTACACATTGCATATGTTCTTTGTTGTATCCTATATAGAGCATATCCATTAATAATTGATAAATATCTTATTTGGATGTGTCTATGAAAGTCTTATATGCATATTAAACTAACTAAAGTTATACATTGATGAATCATGCATATGAAGATATTGAATTATGATTTTGGACTAACTATGCTTGTTTAAGTGATCAATACTTTGTAGGATAGTCCAAGTACCAAGAGTGAGCATTGCAATAAGAAAGCAAAAGATCTTCATTAAGCTCAACGCAAGGAGAATGTGAATGCCTATTTCATAAAGGTATTGATAACATCAAAGTCATGTCAAAAATCAAGTCCAAAGGAAGATTAAATGGTATAACTTTTAGGACTTAGGGTCTTTATGTAAGAAGCTTTATGGATATCTCAAATATGTTTTTTTAAATCTTTACAAATGGTTTTTACATGCTAAAATGTCCAACAAACAAGTTTTGAAAAGCTAGTTATGGTAATAGTTCAAATCTATGAAAAATAGCCAAGCTTGAGTTTTGTAAAACTGACTTTTGGTTACTCTTTTGATCATATCTTTCAAAATACTTTGAGTTTTATTTTGAAATATTTTATTTGAAAATAGACTCAAAGATCTTTCCAATGACTGGTCATTTGCTTTAAACGGATAAGAAATGAAGAAGTTATGACTATTTAAAGTCAGTTTTTGAAATCGGAGTGGTGTATTCGAATACAGGATGTGGTATTCGAATACCACAGCCCAGAAAACGTTCTAGAATGTATTTAAAATAGAGGTATTTGAATACCTCATTGTGGTATTTGAATAACCTGCTTTTGAATTATTTTTTTTATGAGAACTAGAACAGTGGTATTCGAATACCCAATGATGGTATTCGAATAACCCACAAGAACTCTGTTTCATTTTTGAATTCATACGTAAACGAATTAGCATTTATTATCACATCAATTTCCTCAAACGGCTATTTCTGCTCAAAGGCTCTATAAATAGAGACCTTGACTCATGTCTGAAACACACGAAATTTCTAAAATTATTTTGGTTGTGCTAAAACGCTGTTTACATAATTCTCTCTTTTTCTCTGTGCTCTTTTGGTAAAATTCTGAGATATCCTTAGAGAGCTTCATAGAGCTTCAAATTGTATCATCTACTCTTTGTGAGAGTTTTCTCTTCATCTATATTTCTATTCTTCTATATTGAGGGTGAGGTATCCTTCAACATTTGTAAAGGGGGTGAGGTATCCCTCTAAGGTTTGTATAAGGGTGAGATATCCTTGCAGGCTGAGACTTTAGTACAAGGGTAGAGTTTCCCTGTGTGTGAAAAGTGCTCTTTTATGTAACGGTTGCAAGCACCTATTGAAGCTTGTATACATAGTGAAAAATCTCGGATTATTTTTTAGGATTGGACGTAGACCACAAGTGGGTTAGTGGTCGAACCAAGATAAATATCGTGCCTGCTTCTCTATTCTCAATCTGTTTATATTATTGCACATTTATTTATTTGCTATTCTTAAAGCTTTTATTCTTCATCTTGTAATTTCTTTTCTTCTATTTAATAGCTTAAATATTTGTGTTTATTTTAAGAGCTTTTGTGAAAAGTTTTTATACCCAATTCATCCCCCCTCTTGGGTAATGATTGCCATGACTAACAATAATTGGGCATTTGTAACAGGTCATTGACATGCAAACAACTTCTTGTTATTGCACCTAAGTTAATAATAAGAGTTTGGTAAAATGAGTAAGAATGGTCCCAATGTAATTTTGTAGTTCTATATCTTGGTTAATGTGGATAACTTTCGAATGATTGTTAATAAAGTTGAATTTGTTGGATTTAAAGAGACAGATGTCAATTATCAAAATGTATTTGATTATGGCAAATATTACTTGCACGTTAGTTATCCAGCTTAAAATTTGAATCTTGTTATGGAGTTCATTTTAGCACCTTTAACCATATTGCTTTCTATGCTACTTGATTTTGTGTTTGTTCTAGACATGTTTATTACCAAAATCATCTAAGCCTTTAAGCATATGACTTTTTATGATACTTGTTGATGTTGATATTCCATTAGCATGATGCAGGTGCAACAGCGCCTTAAATATGCTCGTTTACTTGACTATTCAAATTATGCAGAATATGTTGTTGATGTTAGAATGGCAAATACACCTGTAAAGGTGTGTAAAATTATTGAAGACATGCAATAATAGATTTGCTATCAGAAACAGTAGAAAACTAGTTAGATGATACCATGAATTGCATTGCATGCACTCTCTTTGATTTGCCTAGTTAGTAGAAAAGTTCTATTTTTTAAGTTGTGTTTAGTACATAAATTTGTTTGGAAACAGAAGGAAATAAAAAATCAACAATGTATGTATCATGCCACCAACCAGAATGCCACTGGACTGCACTCCCAGAATTTAATACATTGAGCTAATGGAGAAGGAAAATAGTACCTCGACGACGCGACAAAGGGCAACAGAGGTAGCGGCACTGATGGAGCTTCATGCGGGCTACAGAGACAGCGATGCTAGCAGAGGTTGTGCACGGACGGAGCTCGCTGGACAGATTGACATGGGTGACGAAGAAGTGAAAGAAGTCAAGGATGGAAATATTTGAGGAAGAGGGGGTAACGAGAGGGAGAAACGAGAGGGAGACAGAAATGAGGGGAGATAGAAATGAGAAGGAGAGGGAAAAAATGAAGTCAAATCTGAAAATTAATCTGACGTGGCAAAGGTGTTAAAAGTGGTGTGGCTACTGTTAACGGTAAGACCATCATTTTCCAAAACATTATGTTGATTCTTAAAAAGAATAATGGAATATTGCCTTTAGAAGTAAAAAATTATTTTTGATAAAATAGCAAATAACAAATATAAAATAACATTATGTTAATTTATAAAACTAAAGAATGGAATAGTAAAACCCAAAAAAAATGTAAGTTTTTATAAGAAAAAAACTGAACAAGTAATAGTAATCGTATGTAAAAAAATGTCTAGTAAAGAAAAAAAAAAATTTAATTTAAAAATAAATATAAAATAATCAATGCAACCCACGGACGAAATAAATAGTAAAAAAGTGAGATCACATCTTGTATCTGACTGTATAAAAAGATTCTTCAAATTTCAAAATATTGAAAAAATATCCCACGAAATGCAATAAACACATTTTAAATATTTTATTTATTTTTTAAAATTATCCGTCAGATATAATTAATTCTTTTAATTATTTTATCTGATAATTCTTTTACATTTTTATTTTTATTTTATAACTAAAGTCCAGAAGCAATTAATCCTTTTTGTTTTTTTTTTTGGTTGGTCTTGTTCGAAGACAGAGGCATATTTTTCGGTCTTGCCAAAACGTAGTTGGTAACCGTTTCTTTCTTTCTTTTTCTTTTTTTGTTTTGGTTTTTTTGTGATAACTTTAATTTCATAGAATAAATGCAAATTTTTTTTTCTCACGACGAAAGGTAACGCTGAAAATATAAGAGATTGAAGTGTGATTATATTGGGCCAACTCCAATCTCTCTTGGACTCGCTCATTTATTTAATTTTTAAAAATTATCCGTCAGATATAAATAAAATTATCCGTCAGATATAAATAATTCTTTTATTTTTTTATCTGATAATTCTTTTACATTTTTATTTTTATTTTATAACTAAAGTCCAGAAGCAATTAATCCTTTTTGTTTTTTTGTTTTGGTTGGTCTTGTTCAAAGACAGAGGCATATTTTTTGGTCTTGCCCAAAAACAATGCCCAAACGTAGTTGGTAACCGTTTCTTTCTTTCTTTTTCTTTTTTTTGGTTTTTTGTAATAACTATAATTTCATAGAATAAAGGCAATTTTTTTTTCTCACGACGAAAGGTAACGCTGAAAATATAAAAGATTGAAGTGTGATTATATTGGGCCAACTCCAATCTCTCTTGGACTCGCTCATTTTATTTATTTATTTTAAAATTATCCCTCAGATATAGTTAATTCTTTTAATTTTTTATCTGATAATTCTTTTACATTTTTATTTTTATTTTATAACTAAAGTCCAGAAGCAATTAATCCTTTTTGTTTTTGTTTTTGGTTGTTCTTGTTCAAAGACAGGCATATTTTTCGGTCTTGCCAAAAAGCAATGCCCAAACGTAGTTGGTAACCCGTTTCTTTCTTTCTTTCTTTCTTTCTTTTTTTTTGGTTTTTTTGTGATAACTTTAATTTCATAGAATAAAGGCAGTTTTTTTTTTCACGACGAAAGGTAACGCTGAAAATATAAAAGATTGAAGTGTGATTTTATTGGGCCAACTCCAATCTCTCTTGGACTTGCTCATTTTTTTTAAATTATCCGTCAGATATAATTAATTATTTTAATTTTTTTATCTGATAATTCTTTTACATTTTTATTTTTATTTTATAACTAAAGTCCAGAAGCAATTAATCCTTTTTGTTTTTTTTTGGTTGGTCTTGTTCAAAGACAGAGGCATATTTTTCGGTCTTGCCAAAACGTAGTTGGTAACCGTTTCTTTCTTTCTTTCTTTTTCTTTTTTGGTTTTTTTGTGATAACTTTAATTTCATAGAATAAAGGCAATTTTTTTTTTCTCACGGCGAAAGGTAACGCTGAAAATATAAAAGATTGAAGTGTGATTATATTGGGCCAACTCCAATCTCTCTTGGACTCGCTCATTTTCAAAAGTCCATGCCCCAAATGGCTGCAAGATTTTTTACTTTTCTTTCTGGGCTCGTAAATAGGCATTGCCTTTTTATGGTGATACGTAGATAGGTATTGCTGTTAAATCAGCATTACTATGTTAATGCGGTGTGTGGTTAAAATTTAAAAATAAAAAATTAATTGAGTAGAGAATCAAGTTGCAATCTCCTTCTTCCAAGATTTAACTATACACTAATTTTACTGTGTGTGCTGGGCTAAGATTTTCCCTTTGCTTCTGGATTGCATGTCAATCAATTTCAGCATGGAATAGACAATGAAAAGTCATCATATAGTCATCGTCATACAACATCACTTACATAAATAAGAAGTTCCTGTTCATGCAGCTATTTCATGCTTAAGCTTGTAACTTAATTGAAAGCTAATTAAAATGACGTGTGCAGTCAACATAAATAATGAGTGCAGCTGGCCTGGTTTACAAAAGAAAATTCTTCGAGGTTTGATGGCTTTTGTGAATTAAAAATGGAGAAGAAGAAGAAAAATCATTCTTGAGCCTGAATGTGGGACACCTTGTGTCCTTCCCAAAGTCAACTATGGCATAATCTTAATTGTTAATGTTGATATTTAATTTTGTTCATTTTTTTTTCTTGCTTAATTCAAGACTAATGATTTTGTGTTAATGAATGCTTAATTGTAATGTTTGGAACATATTTTTTTTTCTTTTCAAATTTTATTTATCTCTTTTTTTATTTATTTGGATCATTACTTTTTCTTATTTGTACAAAAAAATAATACTTTTCCTTTTCTTTTTCTTTTCTTATAATTAAAACAAAAAGAAAACAAAAATAGAAAAGAGAAAATAAATAAAAATAAAAAATAATAGTGATGGTCTCGATTAAAAAAAAAAGTTGAAAGAGAAATTCTTGCAGCTTGTTTATGTATCTATCTGGCTCCTACAAACCCAAGGCTCAAGAGAAGCAAAAATGACAAATTTTCAAAGATGTGAAGCATGAGAGTGTGACAACCTCAAGGAAAATACATGAAAATAGAAACTAAGCTAGAAAGTAAGAGTCACCCTATACTGTAACTCATCCCTGCACACTCAACTAATTGAGTCTTTCATGCTCTTTAATAAGGATAGAACAAAGAAGGAGGGGGTCAGTTTTTTTGGATTCTCCTGCTTGAAACTTAGAAGGTTTCGGGTGAGAGTTTGAGAGAAATAGAAAGTTTTTGAGAGAATTTCTAAAAGGAGAACAAAAAAGAAGGTGAAGGAGGAGAAAAAGGGGAGGGCTTTCTCTGATTTTTCAGCAAGAACAACCTAGCAACTTCAATTACAATTATTATGATCTTTGCTAACTTGGGGGCAGAGAGTTTCTATTTTTCTCCATTTGTCCTTTAAGCTTCAAAGGTGAGAATATCTTTCCTTTCCTTCTACTTTTAGCTTCAACATGAGATGGACTTTGCTTTCTTTTGACTTTGGGTCATCTGTATTCCGTTCAACTGCACACAGGTATTCTCATATAGCACCTTGAACACATTCTTCACTTGTCACACACAACTTCAAACCACAAGAAGAATGGGACAAAATCAATAATCTTTCCAAAGATAAAACTCAGCGAAGAAGAAATAAAAATAAATCTCTAAACCAAAGTAGCAATACAGAATCACTTTTACATCAGCATCAATACTACAAAAATTTTATATCATAACCACTTCCTTTCACCATCGCGCACCTAAACAGCTTGCCACCTTCATCCTTCACCATTCCCCTCCGAAATTGTGAACCATCAACCTTCAACAAAACCGAACCCCAACCCACCAAAAAGCCCTTTCATCTAAGCTTCCATAATGACCTAAGGAAGTACCACTTCACCATCAACCATCCACCATCTCGCCAACCCTCCCACCAACATAGATCACCATTGAAAACCACAGCCCTTCTCACCAAACAACCCCCCTCCATCCTTACCCAAATCCGTGAAGCTTCCCTCAAACCACCATCTTCGTTTTCTTCCAGATCTGGGCAACCCATCTGTGCGCCACCACACAAGCCGTCCCTCCGCGTCGCGTAACAACGTTCTCCTGAACCAGACTCGGATCCGTCACCCACACTTCACCACCGTCAAGCCACCTTCACTCCAGCCATTCAAATCTTCCATCACTAGCCCGAACCACCACAGATCGCCCAGTACCACCGCGACTTGTGCTCCGATCCCGTCTAGATCTGGACATCTGTGCCACTGTGACACCCCCACGGACCAACCGTTACCATCTCCGGCCACACACTACCGGATCCATCCTTTTTCGCCACCAAAACTACTCTGTCCACCACCCATGGCTGGCGACTCAACCACTACGCATCACTGTCTCAGCCTTTATCTCCCCCTTACCTGCATTTTTTGCTTTCAATCTCTTTGTTTTTATCTTTTGTCTCTCTTTCTTTATTTCTTGTATTCTTTTATTTGCCTTTTTTTTTTCATTTCATTCAGGGGCTAGCATCCGATTTCTACTTAAGGTTACATTCTTTCTTTTTTATCAAAAAATATACAAAAATGTAAAAAAAAAAAGACAAAAAAATCAGAATGAAAAAAAATATATATAATTAGTTCTCGTTTGATAGTGTTTAATTTATTTAATGGTATGTTTTATGTTGTATCTTGTGATTAATGGGAAGCCAAAAAACAAAAAAATGAAGAAAATTTAAAAATAAAATAAAGAAATAAAAAGTGGGGAAAATCTTAAAATTGTTAAAAAAAAAATTTGTTGAGTTTTTGGTTTGTGAAGCTTATATTTAATTTCTTTTTATTTGGCTCTTGAAAAATTGTGTTTACTTGTTTGTTCTTGTGCATTTCTTTTTGTTTAATAAAAAAATGAAAAATTGATGTTTTTTAAAAAAAAACTTTTAATCAATACAATGACCAATGATGATGATTTAATAACGGATGCTATCTTCAATGTCGTTTGGATCATAAGAGTTCATTAAGTAACCCAGTGCTAACTTGAACCTTGTGTAAGAATGACTTTGTTTTCAAACAAAATCCTTTTTTCAAAAATCTTTTCAAAATTAAAAACAACCAACCCACAATCATTTTCTAAAGAACTACGTAACTTTGAGTTCCTCATTGCACCCGAAGATACGTAGGAGCAGAAATTCATTTCTGTCAAGTCCAAAAATAAATTTTCATAATTTATTCATTTCTTTTTCTTTTAAAAAATAGTTACAATGTTTTTAAGAAGGGTAAAATAAATATATTTGAGATTATTAAAATTTGCACAACTAACTCAAGATATCGCTCTTGGAATGGGCAGTGTAGGGTGCTAACACATTCCCTACCTATAATCGGCTCTTGAATCCAATTGTTTTTTTCAAAAGACCAGTTTTCCTAATTAAAGGGTTTCTCTAATGTTTTTCTAATTTAAATAAATATTAGTGGCAACTCCATTGATTTCAAAATTCATATCTTTTTCAGTCGTCCCATCACGATCCCGGTTACGACAACTAGTGACTCCACTGGGAAATTTTAGAGAGTCAGACTTGTTGTTGTTAATTGTGCAAATTTTTAATAATTTCTATCTATTTATTTTACCTCCTTTTGTCTTTGTTTTCTTTTCTTATTTTTTTGTAAATAGATTTTTTAATGTAAATTTCTAATGGTGTTGTTAAGTGTTTACTTTAGATGCTCATAATTTATTTGTATATATATGTTTTTTTTTAATGTTTTGCGCTTAATTGTTGAAACCCTAGGATAAGTGATTGCTGGCTGGCTGTTGTATGTATGTTTTTACAGGTTAGGGGTAGTTTTATTTTTTTAAATTTTTGTACAGGTTTGTATGCTCCTTCACACACGTCACGATCACTTACCTTACACACTTTTTGGGCTCTATACCTGAGTCTATGCGAACTCGAGGAACAAGAGGGGTCTTGACTTTTGTTATTGAGGGGCTTTATGCTCACTTGATATTTGTTGAGACACCACTCAAATTGTTACCAGTATCATGGATTAGTCATATTGAGAGGGTTTATCCCTACTTGTGATTAATTCATGAATTGGGTCTTTGTCTTTTGAGATTGGAGCAATCTGGGAACCATGACTTTTCTAGAAGTTTAAATCTATCTTGAAAACCTTGCACTGATAGATGGAACATAATGACCTCAAAAATTAGAGTCATCTAGCTTCTTAGGATATACCTGATTAGGACATAAAGGGAGCGTACTTATTATTTATCTATCCATTCTTCATGTCATTCATTCTGACTTTAAAAAAAATCAGCCTTAAAAAATAGAAATAAAAAAATATACATTGTCTTGCATTTTCTTGGATTTTTTTAATATATATATTATCTTGCATTTTCATGATATTCTTAGCATTCTAAAAAAAAAAAATACTTCTTGCATTTTCATGACATCCATAACATTTTTATTTAAAAGTAATAAAATATGTCATCTTGCATTTTCATTGCATTCCTAGCTCTAGAAGTAAGAAGATATATCATCTTACATTTTCACGGCATTTTGAGCAAAAAAAAAAAAAAAAGCATACATCTTTTGGGTCCACGACCCTACAAGGATTTCTCCATGTAGGCTGTTAGGATACATTCTTTAGAGTTACCTCAACAAAAGGTACTTTTAGGATACATTCTTCTTTTTCTGGCTTGCTTACATCTCTTTGTAGGTGAGCTTCTTTGGTAAAGTGGAAATGTTAATACTCATTCATAGTAAGGAATGGAAGAAATATGTCAAGGACAAAACACTAGCAATACAGTTGACCTCAAGAGGAATATGAAAATTAAGGTAAATGGTAGTAATTTGAGGCACGTGAAGGACATTACTCAACAGATGACTCCTAAAGCTCGATAAGAGTTCTCAAGCAGTTACGGGCAAATCTTGGATTTGTTGTGCATTACAATTAAGGAGCCTGTCTTGAGTGACCTTGCTCAATTTCGGAACTGTTCTCTAAAATGTTTCGAGTTGCCCAACTTGGAGATTGCACCGACCATAGAAGAGTATGTTATCATGTTAAGGCTCCCAATGAGCAGGCACCCGAATGTTTATCTTTATGGAGGACATTATGTGTCAGAAGGGAAGATAGCAGAACTGATAGGGGCTCAAGCAAATCAGTTAGACATAGAAAAAAAAGGAGGAACACAAGGCTTGAAGAAGAGTTACTTGGAAGCACATCTTGAGTTTCTAGCACAACAAGGAATGTGGGATCTCTTTAACAAAACATTGGCATTAACCATCTTTGGGTTAGTGTTATTCTCATTTACCTCAGATATGGTGGACCGAGCAGCGATGGATGCTTTCTTCAAGTTTGAGAATCATAAGGTAAATCCAATTCCTACTATTCTCGCTGACATTTTCTTAACAATGGAAGTTTGCCATAAAAAAGGTGGAGGGATGATTCGATGTTGTACACACATGGATGTACACAATCGCGTTGGCCTCCTACCTGACCCCTTAAGGAATTTTGGTCGTATACTAATGAAGCAATAGAAAGCCTACGAATGGAAGAATGAGTTCATGAAGATGGGGCCAAATTCTTTCAAATGGGTATGCCCTTGGTATCATGGGGAAGAGATAGTTGTCAGTTATGGTGACTTTTCTAATGTCCCTTTAATGGGCACGAGAGGTTGTGTATCTTTTGCACCAGTCCTTGTGCTCAGACAACTCCGGTGGACTCAGCATGTGCCTAGTGAAATGCAACTTAGAGGCTTCAGCTTCTTGTACCAGAAAGATGGAAGCACCACTAAGTAAAAAAGAGCGGTCAGAGATGCTTGGAAAAATATTCATAGAGCGGGGTGAAAGAATTAGGGAAACATATGGTAATTCCTACCCCCGAGTAACTACAATAGAGAGAAGTAAGGAAGGTACAAAACAACACTCGTCAAGCGATTTTAAGCAATGAAGACCATTCCCAAATTACCTACCAGATGACCACTCAGATAGAGAGGTTGAAAGCACAAATGAAGTTCTTGGAACAGGAAAAAGAAGTTGTTGAGTTGAAAGTTGTCATCCATAGAAGCCGATGCCAGAAGTTAGAAAATACGATTGAGAACTTAAAAGATGCACAAGCTGATGCTGTTGAAGCCCCGAGCTGAGTAAAAAGGGCAAAGAAAGGAAAAGAAATAGAATCTGAAAAGACCACAACAGAACTTCATGAATTAAGAGCAAAGATAAGCGCCCAAGAAGGGATGGTGATAAGGATTCTGTAAGAGAAGGAAGAATTGGAAGCAAATGCTAGGGTGCAGAATCGTAGAATACAAGCCTTGCAGGAAGCTTTGACTGAAGTGAAATGCCACTATGATGAAGGATGAGCATTAGTTGCAAAATATTATGATGCACTTATGGAAGCAAATCAAAAGAATAAGCATTTGAGGCTGAAAATTCAGGAGTTGGGGCGAGACCATGAGTAGTGGAGACTTGAAGCCCGAAGAATATGGAAACAAAAAGAAGAATGGGCAGAAATATGCCAATTAGTAGCACAAAATCAAGGGGCTAAAAAAAAGAATGGATGAAGAAATATGAGGATATGTCTGATAGCTTACAATATCACACTACACAACTGGTTGCTTCTTTCGAAGAAGCAGACATTCAGATTCACCTCTGGCTATGATTACCACCAAAGATAGCTAATTTTATGAAGTATTGTCGAAGTCTCGTTAAAGGTTTTAGAAAAAAGTGAACCAAGTTATTAATGTAATTGTGTTACATCTTGTGAAGGCAAGAACTTTGTAATTATGAAGTTTGAAATGAAAATGAATGCTCAATTATTGTGTCTTGCTTCAAACATTAATCTTGTTGTTCTTCTACTAAGACATTATTCATTGAGGTGTGAATTCTCCCTTGAATAGATCGTCAACCATGTTTTCACCTCGAGAAAATTTGTCCTCGAGTCAAAACATGGGGAGCTTTGTCCTATATGAAAGAAACAACTGCATTGTTAGTGAATGATCGAGAAGATGGCACCCATTGAGGAATAAATGTTCCTTTGGAGTTGTTATCAACCATATTTTTGCCTAAGGAGCGATAGGTCCTAGTGCTAAATATAGGGTTTCACCTTGCTATTAAATGCCTGTTCAAATCTTTCCACAATCACTAAGCATCCTTAAATAGTGCAAACAAATTCTCTTCGTTGGCTTCATCCGTAATAAGGAATGGCGTGTAGAGCCATATTTTCTTTTCTCCACTGCATATCAGCATAACTTGTATATAAAATAAACATCCATTTGCATAAGTAGTCAATTCTTCGCAAACATACATGTTACTATTTTTGTTCAATCAATACTGATAATTGCATATCTATATCATGTTTCCTTGAACAGAAAAGTAAACACTATAGCAGGAAAGCGGATTCTGCAACACCCTTACAAGACTCGTTCTCAGGTTAGGATCGTGGATGAAATAAAACAAACTCAAGAGCTGAAGGATGAGGTGAACCAGCTCAGAGAACAAATGTCTAAGATGATGGAGATGCTACAGTCCATGGAAAATAGAAGGAACATAGATGGGAATCCCTCAGTAGCAAATGAATGACATTTAGCCACACTTTTTCACCTACTTGGTTTCGTTTCAATCCCTCTACAATACCAAGGCTTTAACCCTCAAGGAGTTGTGATGCCATTCACTGTTTATCTAAATAACATCACTCAACCCTCAGTCACCAGCTCTCAGTAAACCCAGGTATCATCATTCCCATCATATGGCCTCCATCTCAGACATGTACCACCATTAGCCGCCAACCCCTTGATAATGCCACCCCCAACAATAACACTAACTTCAAACCCCCCAAACACTTCCCAAACTCAAGTCACTCAGCCAAATATTAGTGAAGCCCTGCCAACACAACACCTATTCCCATTTTTTATCCCACCATACGGTCTCCGTTCCAGTTTTGTACCACCGCAGGCTTCTAATCCCTCTGACGGCAGCATACCTACTTCAAACTCATTAAGCATAACCCAACCACATGCCCATTACCTCGGTGCTAGTGGAACCCCACCAATGCAACATTTTGTCCCCACTTTCATGCCACAATACCCAGTGAACTCTTCTACTGAAAATCCTCAGTCCAAAGAGAAGTTAGAAATTCTTAAAGAGAGACTATGAGCCATAGAAAGAGCAAGTAGCTATAGCCTTCTGGATGCCTCAGAATTCTGTCTTGCCCCGGATGTGGTGATTCCCCCGAAGTTTAAAGTCCCAGATTTTGACAAATACAAGGGAACCACTTATCCAAAGAACCATCTGACCATGTACATCCGTAAGATGGCTTCGCATACTCATGATGACAAGCTGCTAATCCATTATTTCCAAGACAGCTTAGCTGGGGCAGCTTGTAACTAGTACACATACCTTGAACGTGCCCATATACGATGTTTTAAGGACTTGACCGATGCTTTCTTGAAGTAATATAAATACAACATTGATGTGGCACTAGATCAACTACAGTTATAGAATATGGTTAAGAAAAAAGCTAAAACCTTTAAGGAATATGCTCAGTGGTGGAGAGAAATAGCTGCACAAGTAGAACCCCCATTGACGTAAAGAGAAATGGTGGCCACGCTCATTGACACTCTCCAATCACCTTTCTATGACAAGATGATAGGGAGTGTATTGTCAAATTTCTCGGACATGGTCATCATCAGGGAAAGAGTCGAAGGAGGAATGAGAAGTGGAAAAATCGTTGAAAGTTCATTAGGGATAGTTAATGCCAAGAGACCCCCAACAAGGAAGAAAAAGGAAGGAGAAACTCACGCTGTTACTTTCGACTAGAGAAGCTTTACCCAAAGGAAACATAGCCAAGCGCCTAGCAACCCTCAACCATCCTTCCAACCTCCCTACATACCTCACAATCCATACATTGCTAATGTCTCCCAAGCTCCATATCCTCAACCTTACCACCCGTATATTGCTACTGCTTCACAAGTACTTTATCCCCAGCCTCACCACCCAATAATGCTTTATCGAACACCATCCCCTACTCAATACCAGACACCCCCTACCTTACTGCCTCAGCCAACTTAACCATGGACCCAAAACCCAAACAAAAATCAAAGAAGACCACCAAATAACCAAGAAAGGAAATTTGTCCATTTTGACCCAATCCCTATAATCCTCATACCCTAAAGGATTCGACCTAAATGCTAAGTGTGATTACCATGCGGGGGCCACAAGTCATTCCACAGAGAATTACAAAGCGCTGAAGTTTAAAGTGTAAGATCTAATCAATGCCAAATAGTTGAATTTTAAGGCAAATACTCCTAGTGTGGTCCACAATCCTTTACCAAATCATAGAAATCCTAGAGTCAATGCCATAGAGGAGTGCTCTGCCCAGCAACTCATAAGACGAGTGGCAAATGTCAAAACCCCTATGAGAGTTATTTTTGAAGAACTCTACAAATTTGGGATGATACAAGCTCAGGTTGAAGGGAAAATGATTAATGATGATGAAATAATGTGTAATCTCTATGGGAATATGGGGCATTTTATTGAAGAGTGTGGTGAATTTAGGAAGACTATTTAGAACCTAATGGACATACAACATGTGCAAATAGGCCATATATGTGACAAGGGTGGCATAAACATGGTTGATGAGTACACCATTCCTCAACCTCAAGAAGGTCAAGAAGCCATAATTTCTCAAGTCCTTCCCATTTACACATCCGGTTATCAAGCCATTGATTATCCATTACAATGAAGTTGCGCTTTTGCCACCCTCATATGGCCTGAAGCTTATCACCATTCAAGTTCCCAACCCTTTTTCATTCAAGGACATCAAAGCAGTACCGTGGAATTATAATGTGCAAGTCCTTGGAAGCAATTCCATGAATGATCAACCAAAAGTTCCATCTTGTTCAACCTCTAATATACTAAATTATCAGGGATCGGGGGAATGACACGAAGTGGTCACACTTACATTCCCAAGGAGCTATGAAAGGTTCAAGAAGAAGAAGAAAAAAGGAACCACAAAAGGAAAAGCAAGATAGGAAAGGCTTCGATTGGAAATGAAGTGAAAGAAAAAGAAGGGTTGACAAAGTCGAAGGAGTACAAAAAAGAGGTATCTGATGAAGAAGCTTGTGAGTTCTTGAAGTTTATCAAGCAAAGTGAGTATAAAGTGGTAGATTAGCTGAATCGCACCCCTGCAATGATATCGTTTTTGTCGTTATTGATGAATTCTGAGCCACATAGAAAAATGTTGATGAAGATTTTGAATCAAGTCCATGTTTCTCATGACATCACAGTTGACAAGTTAGGCGGTATTATTGGTAACATTACTGCTAATAATTATATCAATTTCACTGATGATGAGATACCTACTGAAGGAATGAGGCACAACAAGGCGCTGCACATTTCTGTCAAATACCAAGAGTATATAATCGCTATAGTGCTCATTGATAATGGTTCCTCTTTGAATGTGTTGCCAAAATCAACTTTCTCCAAGTTGTCTTTTGATGAGACTTACATGAAACCGAGTACAATGATCGTGAGGGCTTTTGATGGGACCCGAAGAGAAGTAATAGGAGAAATTGAGATTCCAGTTCAAATTAGACCTACTACTTTTCATATACTCTTCCAGGTGATGAACATCACACTAACTTATAGTTGTCTCTTGGGGCGACCTTGGATTCATTCTGCTGGAGCCGTGCGATCCACGTTACATCAGAAAGTGAAGTTCATAGTTGGCAATAGGTTGGTAATCATTTCAGGTGAGGAAGACTTGTTGGTAAGTAAGCCACCATCAAACCCTTACATTGAAGCTATTGAAGAAGCTCTTGAAACTGTATTCCAAGCACTGGAGATTATCAATGCCAATTACGTGGAAGAAAGAGGTCAAATTCTAAAGCCACAACCATCTAGTGCATCCCTAATGATGGCTAAGGTCATGCTTGAAAGAGGATATCAAAGTGGAAAGGGACTGGGAATGAACGAATAAGGCATTGTGAAGTTCTTGCAACCCTGTGAAAACAAAGACAGGTTCAGGTTATGATATAAACCCACCAAAGTTGACGAAAGAAGGGTCATAGAAAAGAAAAAAGAGAGGAGGTTGGCTTGGTTGGAAAATCGGGAGCCTAAAGTTGAAGGGATCCCCATTTGTGACATCAGTCGAAGCTTCCGAAGTGTAAGAATGAAGTTTCTGAACTAAGCGACCACTATCAATGATGATTAACCCATCAATCATGATGTCAACTTGGTGTACCCTTGTTCACCAGATGCAGAGCTCAACAATTAGGAGATCGTTGATTTTTTCGTGACCTTTGAAACTGATTCAAAGTAATTCTGTAATGCTAATCCTTTAGCTTTGCCCAAGGCTTTAGGAAGATATGTTGTAAAAGCGGGCTCACATGTTTCCATTTTAATATTCACTATCAATAAATGCATTTTCAAGTTATCTTGCCACTTTTCTTTTTAGTTTTTTGCCTTACCATTACATTAACATTTATTCATTACCTTTTTTACTTGTGTTAACATCAATAAATGTAGATCTAAAAATGACTCTCTTGAAAATGATATTGCTATGACCCCATTATATGATTTTGACCATCCTGTTAATCATGTTGATAAGGATAATGATGACAATTGGGAACCCTCTCCTGAGCTAATGAGATTAATGGAACAAGAGGCCAAAGAAATTCAACCCCATGAAGAGTCAACTGAAGTGATTAATTTGGGGACGGAGGATGATAAAAAAGAAGTTAAAATTGGTACTTCCATGAAGGAATATGAGCGAAGCAAGTTAGTTAAGCTCTTATCTGATCATTATAACATTTTCGCGTAGTCATACCAAGATATGCTTGGGCTAGATGCCAGCACAGTTGAGCACAAATTGCCATTAAAACCAGAATATCCTCCCATTAAGCAAGAGTTGAGACGAATGAAGCCAAAGATGTCACTCAAAATTAGAGAAGAGGTTAAAAAGTAGTTTGATGCAGGTTTCCTCGCTGTTGCAAAATACCCACAATGGGTCAACTTCGTCCCTATTCCAAAGAAAGATGGGAAGGTATGAATGTGCATTAACTATAGAGATTTGAATAGGGCTAGCCCTAAAGATAACTTTCCTCTACCCCATATTAATGTTTTGGTGGATAACACTGCTCAACATTCTTTTTTCTCCTTTATGAATGGTTTCTCGGGATACAATCAGATCAAGATGGCACCTAAAGACATAGAGAATACCACATTCATCACTCTATGGGAAACTTTTTACTACAAAGTAATGCTATTTGGATTGAAGAATGCAGGAATAATTTATCAAAGGGCAATGGTGAGTTTATTCCATGACATGATGCACAAAGAAATAGAAATCTATGTGGACGACATGATTGTAAAGTCTAGAATAGAAGAAAACCATGTTATTAATTTGCAAAAGCTCTTTGAACGGTTGAGAAAGTTTCGGCTCAGACTGAATCCTGTTAAATGCACTTTTGGTGTAAGATCAGGAAAACTTTTGGGGTTTGTGGTTAGCTAGAAAGGGATAGAAGTTGATTCAGACAAAGTTCGAGCAATCATATAGATGCCACCTCGTCGCACTTGAAAAGAAGTTCATGAGTTTTTGGGGAGGTTGAATTATATTGCTAGATTTATATCCTAACTGACTACGACGTGCAAACAAATTTTTAAGTTGTTGTGTAAAAATCAGACAGTAGAATGGAATGAAGATTATCAGACAACATTTGAGAAGATCAAGCAGTATCTGCAAGAACCCATAGTTGTTGTACCTCCAATGCTAGGAAGGCCTCTTATCATGTAATTGACTGTGTTGGATGAATCCATGGGCTGTGTACTGGGGCAACACAATGAAACTGGTAGAAAAGAACATGTCATCTATTACTTGAGTAAAAAGTTTACTAACTATGAGGCAAAATACTCATTATTAGAATGCACGTGCTATGCCTTGGCATGGGCGGCCTACTGTTTGAGGCAGTATATGTTGAGTTACACCACTTGGTTAGTGTCCAAAATGGACCTAATCAAGTATATCTTCGAAAGCCTGCTCTCACGGGGAGGATTGCATGTTGGCAAGTTCTGCTATCAGAATATGACATTGTTTATGTTACTTAAAAGATAGTAAAGGGTAGCGCTCTTGAAGAATTCTTGGCCGGTCAACTAGTGGAGGATTATGGGTCTATGCAATGTGAATTTCTCGATGAAGATATAATGGCTTTATTTGGAAAAGAAGAATCCTCAGAAAAAGAAAAGTGGAATTTGTTGTTCGATGGAGCTTCTAATTCTCTGGGGCATGGAATTAGAGCCATACTAATTTCTCCCAAAAATAATTTCATTCCAATCACTGCTAGACTGTGCTTTGACTGTACAAATAATGTAGCTGAGAATGAAGCATATGCCATGGGAATCCAAACTACAATAGAATCGAAGGCAAAAATTCTTGAGGTATACGGGGACTCCGCCTTGGTCATTCATCAGTTAAAGGGAGAATGGGAAACTCGAGATGCCAAGTTAATTCCTTATCATGCTTACATCAAGGAGTTGGTTGAACAACTTGATGAAGTCACATTCCATCATATCCCTCTGGAAAATGATCAGCTGGCTGATGCTTTAGCCACACTATCATCAATGTTCAAAGTAGGCCATGATAGGGACCTGCCACTTATAAAAATAAAAAGTTGTGACTAACCAACATATTGTCAAATGGTAGAAGTGGAGCCAGATGGGAAACCATGGTATTATGACATCAAATACTTTATCAAGAGTAGAGAGTACCCTCCAGAGGCTTCAAAAAATGATAAAAGGACCCTTAGAAGACTCGCAATGGGTTTCTTTCTAAATGGGGAAGTGCTCTACAAGAGGAACCATGACATAGTGCTGCTAAGATGTATTGACGCAATAAAGGCAGAGAAAATCATTAGAGATGCTCATGAAAGTTCTTTTGGAACTCATGCAAATGGGCATGTAATGGCAAAAAAGATTCTAAGAGCTGGGTACTACTGGTTGACAATGGAAACTAATTGTTTCAATTATGTGAAGAGGTGTCATAAATGCCAGACATATGCTGACAAGGTTCATGCACCACCAGTACCTTTGAATGTTTTAATAACACCTTGGCTATTCTCGATGTGGGGAATGGATGTCATAGGGCCCATTTTGAACCGAAGGCCTCAAATGGACATCGTTTCATTCTTATTGCAATTGATTACTTCACAAAATAGGTCGAAGCTACTTCTTATTCTAATGTCACCAGGAGTGTGGTGATCAAGTTTGTCAAAAAGGAGTTAATTTGTCGTTATGGTATGCCAAGTAAGATTATTACTGACAATGCCACTAATCCGAACAATAAGATGATGAAAGAAATGTGTGAGAGTTTCAAAATTGAGCATCACAATTCCTCACCCTATCACTCTAAGATGAATGGGGTAGTTGAGGCAGGAAACAAGAACATCAAGAAGATTATCCAGAAGATGGTTGTAACATACAAAGATTAGCACGAAATGCTACCATTTGCACTGCATAGCTATCGTACGTCCATTCGTACTTTAACTAGGGCAACCCCTTTCTCTTTGGTTTATGGAATAGAAGCAGTACTCCCTATTGAAGTGGAAATCCCATCATTAAGGGTGCTAATGGAGGTAGGATTAGAAGAAGTTGAATGGGTCCAAACTCAACTTGATCAATTAAACCTCGTTGAAGGGAGGAGATTAGCTGCATTATGTCATGGCCAGCTTTACCAAAAGAGAATGATGAAAGCCTATGTAAAAAAGGTGCATCCCAAATAGTTTCAAAAAGGAGACCTGGTTCTCAAGAAGATTCTTCCCATTCAAAAGGATCATCAAGGGAAATGGACTTCAAATTATGAAGGACCTTACGTCGTAAAAAGGGCCTTATTAGGAAGGGCCTTGATTCTCACAAACATGGATGGTGAAGATTTACCACTTCCTGTAAATTCAGATGCAGTCAAAATGTATTATGGTTAAAAAAAGGGGGGAGGGAGAAAAAAGAAAAAGAGCAAAAAAAAAGTGACTCGCTAGGTTGAAAACTTGAAAAGACAACCTAGGCAAAAGTTAGAGCGACCTGCTAGGTTGAAAACTTGAAAAGAGCAACCTAGGCAAAAATTAGGGTTTAAAAAAAATGGTACTTGACACATCCGATGAAGTGGACTTGCCTTAAGTCACAAACTAGAGTAGTTTGAGAGTATTTGGGCCAAACTAGGGTAGTTTGAATATATACAGTCCTGTTATAAAATGCTCCCAATGCATGAAAATTGGGTCAAATCATATTCTTGAAAACAGATAAAGGGGTGTTCAAGATCGCATACATAGGAAATTAGCACTGATCATCCAAGAGAACACCACTGGAAGAGCTGGAAGATTCCACTCCAATGGTTCTTTTGTAAACCTTTTCAATTCTAATCCTTTTTGCATTGCCTTTCATGTACTTTTCCTCTCTATAATGATAATCCCTTTACGTTGCAACCCATTGTTGATTCAATATGCATTTTTCATGATAGTTTTATATTGAGATGTGAAACATGTGACAATATCGCAAAAACATTTAGATTTACTTTAACAATCTCAAAAGGTCATAAGAAACACAAGGAAGTCCTGATAAGAGTACTGATGAGAAAAGAAAGAATCACCAGGCAAATCATAAAGCAAATCAATGAATTTTGTTATTGTTTGACCTTGATCCTACTGTGGGAAAAAGTCCTTAAGGGTTATGGAACCAAAAGTGACTCAATTAAAGCTCTAATGTGCAAAAAATAAAAAAATAAAAAAAATTGTTTACCCAATTTGTTCATGAGAATATCTACACCATGCATCCATTGCATCATGCATCATGCATCATCTCAGACATCACATGCATTTACAAAGTCAATACATTTTCTTTCTAGTTCTCAAGGCTTTATGCCCATTGCCTTTAGTTTCCAAATCCCCGCACCCATTGCTTTTATGCTTCCACTACGAGCCAGGGCCTTATGCCCATTACCTTTTTATTCTTGGGTCCCCTCACCCATCTCTTTTATGCTTCCACGGCAAGCCAAGGCCTTATGCCCACTGCTTTTAATTTCTGGGTCCATGCACCCATTGTTTTATGTTTTCGGGTCCCTGTACCCATTGCCTTTTTGTTTCCTATCAAGCTTCGACGGATACCCGACTCCACAAACTTTTTACCTTTTTTGCTTTAAGTTTTCTCTCAAGCTTCGGCGGATACCCGACTCTGTAAGCTTTTTACCTTTCTGTCAAGCTTCATCAGATACCTGACTCCTCAAGCTTTTTACCTTTCTGTCAAGCTTCGATGGATACCCAACTCTACAAGCTTTTACTTTTTTGTCAAGTTTCAGCGGATACCGGACTCCACAAGTTTTTTACCTTCCTGTCAAGCTTCAGCGGATACCTGACTTTGCAAGCTTTTTACCTTTCTGTCAAGCTTCGGTGGATACCTAACTCTGCAAACTTTTTCCTTTACCAGCTTTTTGTTTCTTGTTAAGCTTCAGCGTATACCCGACTCCACAAGCTTTTTACCTTTCATGCTTTAAGTTTTCTGTCAAGCTTCGACGGATACCCAGCTCCGCAAGCTTTTTCCTTTTCCAATTTTTTGTTTCCTGTTAAGTTTCGATGGATACCTGACTCTGCAAGTTTTTTACCTTTCTGTCAAGTTTCGGCGGATACCTGACTCCGCAAGCTTTTCCCCATTCCAGCTTTAAGTTTCCTGTCAAGTTTCGGTGGATACCTGACTCCACAAGCTTTTTCCTAACTCCGCAAGCTTTTTCCCTTTCCAGCTCTGCAAACTTTTTCTCCCATCATCTTTAAGTTTCCTGTCAAGCTTTAATGGATACCCGACTTCGCAAGCTTTTTCACCCATCAGCTTTAAGTTTTCTGTCAAGCTTTGATGGATACTCGACTCTGGAAGTTTTTTTTTACCTTTCGGGGTCCTCATACCCTAAGTTTTACCTTGTTTTAATGATCATTGCATTTTGCATCAATTTGCACACTACAAAAAAAAAAAGAAAAAAAAATTTCATAGACAAAATTGAATCAATTCCTTTGCTTTCCATTTAATTTAAATGTAAAGCAAATGAGGGCAACTGTTATACCCAATTTTGTCCATAATTTTTTTTTTCTTGCTTAATCCAAGACTAATGATTTTATGTTAATGGATGCTTAATTGCAATGTTTGGAACACATTTCTTTTCTTTCTTTTCAAATTTTATTTATCTCTTTTTTATTAATTTAGATTACTACTTTTTCTTATTTGTGCAAAAAAAATAATACTTTTTCTTTTTCTTTTTCTTTTCTTTTAATTAAAAAAAAGGAAAACAAAAATAGAAAAGATAAAAATAAATAAAACATAATAGTGATGGTCTTGGTTAAAAAAAAATTGAAAGAAAAATCATTGCAGCTTGTTTATGTATCTGTCTAGCTCTTGCAAACCCAAGGCTCAAAAGAAGCAAAAATGACAAATTTTCAGAGATGTCAAGCATGAGAAGGTGACAACCTCAAGAAAAATACATGAAAATAGAAACTGAGCTAGAAAGTAAGAGTCACCCTATACTGTAACCCATCCTTGCACACTCAACCAATTGAGTCTTTCATGCTCTTTAATAAGGATAGAACAAAGAAGGAGGAGGTCGATTTTTTTGGGTTCTCCTGCTTGAAACTCAAAAGGTCTAGGGTGAGAGTTTGAGAGAAATAGAAAGTTTTTGAGAGAATTTCTAAAAGGAGAACAAAAAAGAAGGTGAAGGAGCAAAAAAAGGGGAGGGCTTTCTTTGATTTTTCAGTAAGAACAACCTAGCAACTTCAATTACAATCATTATGATCTTCACTAACTTGGGGTCAGAGAGTTTTTATTTTTCTCCATTTGTCCTTTAAGCTTCAAAGGTGAGAATATCTTCCCTTTCCTTCTACTTTTAGCTTCAACATGAGATGGACTCTGCTTTCTTTTAACTTTGGTTGATCTGCATTTAGTTCAACTGCACACAGGTATTCTCATATAGCACCTTGAACACATTCTTCACTTGTCACACACCACTTCAAACTATAAGAAGAATGGGACAAAATCAATAATCTTTCCAAAGATAAAAATCAGTGAAGAAGAAATAAAAACAAATCTCTAAACCAAAGTAGCAACACATAATCACTCTTACATCAACATCAATACTTAAAAAATTTGATATCACAACCACTTCCTTTCATCACCGCACAACTAAACAGCTTGCCACCTTCATCCTTCACCATTCCCCTCCAAACTAGAACCATCAACCTTCAACCAAACCCAACCCCAACCCACCAAAATAGTGCTTCCATCTAAGCTTCCATAACCACCCAAGGAACTACCACTTCACCATCAACCATCCACCATATCGCCCAACCTAGCCACCAAAATGGATCACCATTGAAAACCATAACCCTTCTCACTAAACAACTCCCTCCATCCTTACCCAAATCCGTGAAGCTTCCCTCAAACCACCATCTTCGTTTTCTTCCAGATCTACACAACTTTTGTCCCAAAAGAAGCCATAAGTGCATGGGTCACCCAAGTAATAAAGTGAAAAGTAAAGATCGTTCTCTCAAGGATAAGTTTACTTCCAATGCTAAGTATTAACCAATTGCTTACCTAATTCTATTCAAGAGCATATAAAATAGTGAAAAGCATAAACTAAACTAAATTTAATCTACAAAAGCAATAAAGATAATGGTTTAGAGATTAGGGAAATCCTTATTCACCATTTACTTCAACCAACAACATGCAATCCTCTTTATAAATACGAATGCAATGATTAGGTTAACTTGAGAATCTTCATTAGCTAAAAGCCTATGTCTAGGTCATCTAATCGTAGTTTCAATTGCCCAACTCACTCTGTTTCCATGAGAGCGAACACAAAATCTAATCTTGAGCGATCTATTCTCAAACACATGTTATACATGGCTAAAATGTATATTTCTATCCAGTTAGCGAATGAACTCATCCCGCCATTGGAATAGAATCAAACATATATCAACCATACATTAGATCTAAAATCCAAATTCCTATGTCTAGGTGCATTAGACTTCAATAAATCATTCAAAAGCTGATCAAACCTTCAAAAGCATTAAGAACCATATGATTGAACAAAACTATACATCCATACAAACTCAAAGGAGAACAAAATCATTAATATTCATAAAAATGATTCAAAGTATTCCCTAAAATAGCTGCTACATCATTGAACATGAAAATACTAATCAAAATACATGCTCAAATGAATAGAATTAGAAGAAAACAAAGGGAGAAAGGAGGAAAAGCTTATGGATGTTGTCATTGATGCTTGAATCTCCATCCATGAGGAAGATAGCCTCCAACCTTAGCTCCCTTGGCCTCTTTCAGCCTCAGAAAATGAACTAACGCAGCTTCTCTAAAACCAAGAAAATTTGATAAAAATCTATTTATAAGCTCAGTTTTGCACCTCGCGCCGCGACGCTCACTACTTTGTGCCGCGGCGCACATTGAGTCGGTTATAAAGAGGCCACAACGCACACTATTTTGTGCCCGCGACGCTTTAGTCTCGGGTCTCAGTATGGTAATTTGATGATGCTCATTTTGAGCCGTGGCGCACACTACCTGAGCCGCAATGCTATCTCCAGAATGCCACTTGTTTCTTTTCTTAGGCTTTTGAGTCTTGAATAGCTCCAATTCTTTTGTTTTAAGGCCATCCTACATCAGGAAAATCACCAAGTTAAATATAAATTATAAATCTACTTAATCATGTAACAAATACACGCAAATTGCTCATTATCATATAAAGAGATATTCAAGGGAAATTTAACTAATAAAAGCATAAAATCTCTCATATATGCATAATAATAAGGACATAACATTCTATGAAGCACAATTATGGGGCACAAATAACTACATTTCATGGAGTTATCACACCCCCAAACCTAAGCTATTTCTAGTCCTTGAACAACATAAAGTATGATCAAGTAAACTCACATTAATCAATTCATGCTCATATGCATTCAATACTTCAATTTTCATTTAACCACAACCAGCGCACAATGATTGTTTAAGCCCTCAAAAGATGCATATGTCTCATAATTAAGCTTAACACATATACAATCCTAAACATGCCCTCAATCCAACTTCCAATCATACACATGACATTTCTCACAAACATGCAAGTCAAACATATATTTTTCAAATCTTGCTTATCCGGATAAGTTTATGAACCTACAATTGGATATAAATCAAAGAATCCACAAATTTCTAATCCAACACTCTCTCCACTAATGTAAATCACACATAACTGAAGATCAAGAAGGATTCATAGCTTATAATATAAGGCCAAGGGTGGTGGGTAATGGAATAAAAGGATAGGATATAACACAAACATTAAGAAACATAAACATGATATTTCAAGTCATGATCCTCTGACTGATATTAGTAGGGTATTCAATAGTGAACATAGAAAACTTGCCAGAACCATTTTTGATGCTTTTCATACTTTACTTTACTTATGCTTTGCTTTTGTTTTTCTCTCTATTTCTTTTTTTTTCATTTTATTTCTTTTCTTTTTCTATTTTTACAAAGCAATGCTTTTTTTCTTTAAGTGCATCTGGTTCTTTCAGGCTCATTTTGTGTTGAAGATATTAATACCCCTATTCACTAAACTCACTTCAAGAAATAACATATTATGAACTCAATAAACATTAATGGTAGGAAGAAAATGCAATGCTTTCACACGCATTAGAATGGTTAACAGGTTAACGAACACAATGATGGTGAAAAACAAATAAGGCCAAACATTATAAGGCTTCAAAAGGGACCTAAGATAAAATCATGTTAGGGTAAAGCTTGAAAAGGCTCAATCAGTCCAAACAATACCCTAATAATTTCCTCAATCATGCACAATTTAGGATTTTGCCTCAAGAGGGTTGGAGAACAACTTCAATGATAAAGGAAATCATCCACATGCACAATTCATAAACATTCTCTAAACAAACACTCATATCTTTATAAAGTTAAACAAGCATCTAAGTGGAAAAACACAGCATGCATAAAAACAAACCAGATTGCATTGACATGCTTCAAGATCGCATATGGTTTCACAAAACAGAGGGTAATACGCAAACATTTATATCATTGGCTTACCATCATACACTAGTAAATGAAAATATGTCATGCATTCCAAAGATCTATCATTTTCTATTCAAGGATGCATATATCAACAACTCACCAGTAATAGCCAAAACAGTGTATAATCATCAAAGTATGATGACTATCACTATCACATACTTAAAATATCAAAACATGTGAAAACATTAAGCATTAAGGGTGAAAACATGTAAAGATACTCCCCCAAACCAAAGTAAATGTGTTCCTTGCTGCACATGGTCTATAGGGTACCTGAGCATATCAAAATAGAAATCAAACTAGCACTGAGCATACTAAATAAAGAAAAATAAAGAAAATAAATAGAAAAAGGTAAAAATAGGGTGTTGGGCCACGACGTAAGTAAAAAAGCTGCAGAATTCTGCAGAAAACGTGCAAATGCACCGCGAGCTCGAAGATCGCACCGCAGCATACTGCGTTGAACTAAACTCGTAGGATTCTACAGGAAATGGTCTCTTGCTACCATTTCTGCTTCAATATGGCCTCCAGCACCAACAAAATGTGCCTACAAACTTAAAACACACGAATGTACAATAAAAACATAACAAAAACACAAAATTAAACTATAACTACATATTTAAGTAAATCAACAACATAAACATAAGAACTTGAAACTTAAACTATTTACCATCAACAAAACATAAAAACTTGAATTAGAACTAAGCAAACTCATTGTCAATATTAGCACTATAGAAATAATACCTTATCGCCGGCAACGGCGCCAAAAACTTGTTTGTCCAAAAAATATGGCGCAAGTGCACGGGTCATCCAAGTAATAAAATGAAAAGTAAAGATCGTTCCCTCAAGGATAATTTACTTCCAATGCTAAGTATTAACCAATAGCTTACCTGATTCTATTCAAGAGCATATAAAATAGGGAAAAACATAAACTAAACTAAATCTAATCTACAAAAGCAATAAAGATAATGGTTTAGAGATTAGGAAAATCCTTCTTCACCCTTTACTTCAACCAATAACATGCAATTCTCTTCATAAATACGAATGCAATGATTAGGTTAGCTTGAGAATCTTCATTAGCTAAAAGCCTATGTCTAGGCCATCTAACCATAGTTTCAATTGCCCAACTCACTATGTTTCCATGAGACCTAACACAAAATCCACTCTTGAGTGATCTATTCTCAAACACACACTATACATAGCTAAAAGGTATATTTCTATCTAGTTAGTGAATTAACTCATCTCGCCATTGGAATAGAATCGAACATGCATCAACCATACATTAGATCTAAAATCCAAATTCCTATGTCTAGGTTCATTAGACTTCAACAAATCATTCAAAAGCTGATCAAACCTTCAAAAGCATAAGAACCATATGATTGAACAAAACCATACATCCATACAAACTCAAAGGAGAATAAAATCATCAATATTCATAAAAAGGATTCAAAGTATTCCCTAAAACAGCTGCTACATCATTGAACATGAAAATACTAATCAAAATACATGCTCAAATGAATAGAAAGAGAAGAAAACAAAGGGAGAAAAGAGGAAAAGTTTATGGATATTGTTATTGATGCTTGAATCTCTCTCTATGAGGAAGATAGCCTCCAACCTTGACTCTCTTGGCCTCTTTCAGCCTCAGAAAATGAAGAACTAGTGCAGCTTCTCTAAAACCTAAAAGTCATTCTAAGAAAATTTGGTAAAAATCTATTTATAGGCTTAGTTTTGCACCTCGCGCTGTGGCGCTCACTACTTTGTGCCGCGGCGCGCATTGAGTCGATTACAAAGGGGCCACAGTGCATACTATTTTGTGCCACGACGCTCTAGCCTTGGGTCTCAGTATGGTAATTTGATTATGCTCATTTTGAGCCGCGACGCACACTACCTGAGTCGCGACGCTATCTCCAGAATGCCACTTGTTCTTTTTCTTGGGCTTTTGAGCCTTGAATCGCTCTAATGCTTCTGTTTTAAACCCATCATACATTAGGAAAATCACCATATTAAATACAAATTATAAATCCACTAAATCATTTAACAAATACACACAAATTGCTCATTATCATATAGAGGGATATTCAAAGGAAATTTAACCAATAAAAGCATAAAATCTCCTATATATGCATAATAATAAGGACATAGCACTCTATGAAGCACAATTATGGGGCACAAATAACTACATTTCATGGAGTTATCAGCAACCCAATTGCGCACCACCACGCAAGCCATCCCTCTGCGTCGCGTAACTACGCTCTCCTGAACCCGACCCAGATCCGTCACCCACACTTCACCACCATAAACCGCAACCACTGTTAAGCCACCTTCACTCCAGCCATTTAGATCTGCCATCACTAGCCCAAACCACCATGGACGGCCCAGCATCGTCGCGACCTGCACTCCGATCCCGTCCAGATCTGGACGTCCGCGCCACTATATCGCCCCCAAGGACCAGCCGTCATTATCTCCAGCCACGTACTACCGGATCCGTCCCTTTTCGCTACCAAAACTGCTCCATCCACCACCTATGGTCGGTGACTCAGCCACTACGCATCACCATCTCTGCCTTTATCTCCCATTCACCTGCGTTTTCTGCTTCCAATCTCTTTGTTTTTATCTTTTGTCTCTCTTTCTTTATTTCTTGTATTCTTTTATTTACCTTTTTTTTTTCATTTCAGCCCATTTCTACTTAAGGTTACCTTCTTTCTTTTTTATAAAAAAATATACAAAAATGTAAAAAAAAAAAGACAAAAAAATCAGAATAAAAAAAATAATATATATATATATAGAATTAGTTCTTGTTTGATAATGTTTAATTTATTTAATGATATGTTTTATGTTGTATCTTGTGATTAATAGGAAGCCAAAAAACAAAAAAATGAAGAAAATTTAAAAATAAAATAAAGAAATAAAAAGTGGGGAAATTTTGAAAATTGTTAAAAAAAAAACAAAATTTGTTTTGAGTTTTTGGTTTGTGAAGCTTATATTTAATCCCTTTTTATTTATTTGGCTCATGGAAAATTGTGTTTACTTATTTGTTCTTGTGCATTCCTTTTTGTTTAATAAAAAATGAAAAAAATGATGTTTTTTGTTTTAAAAATCTTTTAATAAATGTAATGACCAATGATAATCATTGAATAGCGGATGCTATCTTCAATATTGTTTGGATCATAAGGGTTCATTGAGTAGCTCAGTGCTAACTTGAACCTTATGCAAGAATGACTTTGTTTTCAAACAAAATCCTTTTTTCAAAAATCTTTTCAAAATTAAAAACAACTAACCCATAATCATTTTCTAAAGAACTACTTAACTTTGAGTTTCTTACTGCACCCAAGGATACGTAGAAGCAGAAATTCATTTCTGTCAAACTCAAAATTAAATTTTCATAATTTATTCGTTTCTTTTTCTTTTAAAAAATAGTTACAATGTTTTTAAGAAGGGTGAAATAAATATATTTGATATTATTAAAATTTGTATACTTAACTCAAGGTACCGTTCTTGGAATGGGCAGTGTAGAGTACTAACACCTTCCCTGCCTGTAATTGACCCCCGAATCCAAACTTTTTTTCAAAAGACCAGTTTTTCTAATTAAAAGGTTTTTCTAATGTTTTCACAATTTAAATAAACATTAGTGGCAACTCTATTGATTTCAAAATTCATATCTTTTTTGGTCGTCTTGTTACGATCTCGGTTGCGACAGTTAACATAAGGAAAAGTATAAGTGTTACCAAGTGGCTTCCAGCACTCAAGAGGGGGGTGAATTGAGTATAAAAACTTTTTTGCAAAATTTTTTTTTAATTAAAACGAATATTAAAAGCTTAATAAATAAATGCACAGAAAGAATGAGAAGAAGAAAAGAAGCAATAAAGAACAGCGTAAAATAAATGTGCAATAAAATAAATTACATAAAATAAAGAGATTAGGGAAAAGAGAAGCAACACGTATTTATCCTGGTTCGACCACTAACCCACTTGTGGTCTACGTCCAAATTCTCGAAAGTCGAGATTTTTCACTAAGTATACAAGCTTCAATAGGTGCTTGCTACCGTTACAAATTAGAGCACTTTTCACACACAGGGACACTATACCCTTGTGCTAAAGTCTCAGCCTGCAGGGATACCTCACCCTTATACAAACCTTGAGGGATACCTCACCCTCGATACAGATTATCAGAAAAATAGAGATGAAGAGAAACTCTCAAACAGAGTATGTAATACAAGTTGAAGTGCTAATAGAGCTCTCACAGAAATATCTCAAAGTTTTTAAGCAAGAAGAGCGTAGAAAATAGTTTTCACAAAGACAGAGTAATCAAAAAATAGTTCAGAATAATGGGCTATCAAAAACGTGACCCAGGCTTGCTATTTATAGGGAAAACTAGGTTAAACAGCCGTTGGGTATAATTAATGTCATTTAAAAACAAATTTGAAAGTTGTCTGTTTCCATTTTCGTAAACTAAGTTCCGTGTTTATTCGAATAAAGCGAAGGCTTATTCGAATAACATTGTTTCTAAAAACTCATTCAAGATGGGTTATTCGAATAACCAACTTGTTATTCGAATAACTCATTAAAACCAGAGTTTGTGAAAATGCACGTTTATTCAAATAACGACTCCTCTATTCGAATAACATGTTTTGAAAGAAGGGTTTTATTCGAATAGCGTATGATCTATTCGAATAACTTACTTAAGGCTAAGTTCTGAAAACTTCATTTATTCGAATAAGAGACGGTTTATTCGAATAGCCATTTATAAAACAGATTTCTGAAAAGCCTTGGTTATTCGAATAACGGGGTATTTATTCGAATAACATCTTTTAGAGAACAAACCACGTGAGCATGGTTATTCGAATAAGCAAAGCTTTATTTGAATAACTCAGTTTAAAAAAGAGTTTCAAAAGGATGTTTTCAAGGATACTGAGTTTAAAACACTTTTCCTCTTTTCTTTCAAAAACAACGAGATATCAATGTGAGCTCCGTACAATTGATCCTAAGTCCTAATGCTAAACAAAATATAAACTCAGACTTGATCTATATATCATCTTCATTTATTCTTCCTGTTTGTTATCATCAAAACAAGTCTTCACAGATAAGCATCCAAACACATTCTCCCCCTTTTTGATGATGACAAACTATCAATAAGACTATCAAAGAGAAAAGCATTAGTGCATATAATTTGAATTCACAGAAGGTATAAAAGCTTACTCCCCTTCTTTAAATAAGAGGTAATATATATATCGATAAGTTAAAGCCCCTTTCAATTTGAATCCAATCCTATTTAAATAATACCTGTCTTTTCTCAATTAAAGTCAAGTGATCAAATCAAGTGATCAAATATTTCTACCCCTTTTGTCATGAGCAAAAGGGAGGGGTAAGTCCCACAAACATAAAGCAAAGTGTAGAAAAGGGAACAAATTCAAATCTAGAAATATCATTTATGCATTAATAAAATGGTTCAAATACACAAGCCAGAAAATAAATTACATAGATCCAAACACAAAAATTTAAGAACAAAAGAAAACTAAAAGTAAGCATCCTGGAGGTGGTGGTGAAGACGCCGTGCAGGAGCAGTGAAGCAGATCGAAGAGTCGTAATCTCACGTTCAACGCCTTCTATTCTCAAAACGTAATAGAGAAGGTATGTTCCATGTAAGCTCTGGTTGTCTTGCAAGGTGGCCATGATCTGTTCCAGAGTGACAGAGCAGTGCATCGCAGTACATCGCCAGGGCGCAGCGGCATCGCAGGGTCAAGCTCGTCGTCGCAACCTCATCTCGGGTACACCCAACCTTCATCGGTTTGAATCATCTTCATCTTCCGTAAGGTGTGAGCGCCAAAGACGTTGTGATGAGTCAGAGCAATGGCCCGCTCAGTCTCCAAGACCTGAGGATACTTGCTAAGCAGGGTAGTGACGATGATGCCATAAGGTAGGTCTGATTTGTCCTTGCCCTTGGCCCTCATCATGTGCCTTATGATGAACACAGGCTAGTTGACCTGATGGCCATTCTTCAGAAACCATAGCATGAAGATATCTTCCTCGCTGAGGTAGGCGTAGTTTCCACCGCAAGGAGCCAGAATGTGAGCATAGGCGTAGTGCAGAAGCCTATCTTGGCTTTTCAAAGATTCCACCCTTGAGGCCTTTATCGTAAGAGCCGTGCCAGCTTCAACAGTCCTCAACCGCTTGAAGTTTGTTGAAGTCTTCAAGGAAGGGCGTGTCACCCTCTTCAACAAGGGCGCCGGAGAACTGCAGCCCGAACAGATTTGACCGGTCCGGCGGTGTGATCACTATGTTCGATCACATACCTCGAAAGGAGATTCTCGGCCGTCCGAAAGCCGGATTGCAGAAGAACATCTTCACCAAGGCCGGGTAGATGGTGGCCCTATGAGAGCAAAGTCGAAGAACTCCCCGGTTTTGCAGCGGGTTAGGAAGTCGGCCGCGTGTCGCTGGGAAGAAAGATAGATCCGGATACTTGGGTTGAACCAAGTTTCGCTCCCGAAGTGAGAGATGAAGCGTGCACGGTGCTCTTCATTGGAGGAGAGCCTTCGAAGATCAAGCGGGTTGGTGCCTGGAGCATTTTTCGTGCGTGGACGCTTGCTGGAGGAGGAGGCCATGGAGGAAGGTGTGAGAGAGAGAGGAAGAGACCCAGATAGTGAAAGGTTTGGAGAGGGAGGAGTGAAGAGCCAAAGAAGAGTAGAGAAGATGGAGGGTGAAAGGCTTTGGGCACATAGGGGTTTATTTAAAGAACCCCGTGTTTATTCGAATAAACAGAGGTTTTATTCGAATAAACCTTGCAGGAAAGGTGAACAATCAGCGCGTAGGAAACTGAAGAGGTGAGGCAGCTAGGGTTTATTCGAATAAGAAGTGTTTTATTCGAATAAAACGACTGGGAAAGCCAAGCGTTTTGGCTAGCTGAAAGGGTTTATTCGAATAACTATGGGAGTTATTCGAATAGACTGAGGCCAAACAGTAAGAACTGATAGAACAAGGTTCAGGTTATTCGAATAACCTGGGTCTATTCGAATAGACTGAGACCAAGATCAGAGACTGATAAAAAACAAACACTGGTTATTTGAATAGAAAGGGGTTTATTCGAATAAGCAGAGGGCAGAAAGAAACACTGATAAGCGCAGGTTTCTGGTTATTCGAATAGATAATGTTTTATTCGAATAAGCAGAGATGAAAAAACACAGAAATAAGCAAATGTATCAGTTTATTCGAATAAACTGAATTCTATTCGAATAAGGCTGATATATTAACACGCAGAGAATGAGTTTATTCGAATAACGCTTTGCTTATTCGAATAAAAACTCACACAGAAGCATATACATATATGAATTTTAAGGCATACAAACATGGTAATGATCAGCAGCAAATAAACAATTCAAATATTTGATTGATCAATTATGCCCAATTCTCTTCGAATATAAAAGAATGCTTCTTTTGCTAAGGGTTTAGTAAAGATATCTGCAAGTTGCTTAGATGTTTCAATAAACTCAAGAATGCAAATTTTTTGTACATGATCTCGATAAAGTGATGTCTTATCTCTATATGCTTTGTTCTAGAATGCGATGAGATTCTTAGAGATATTTATTGCACTAGTGTTATCACATCTTATCGGGATGTGATCAAGTTGAAGACCGTAGTCCAAGAGCTGTTGCTTCATCCATAGGATTTGAGCGCAAAGAATCTCTGGCTACAACATATTCAAATCAAAGATGAGACAAAGCCACACTATTTTGTTTTTTGCTATGCCAAGAAACTAAAGAACTACCAAGCAAGTGGCATGTCCCACTAGTACTTTTTCTGTCCAATTTGCACCCAGCAAAATCAGAGTCAGAATAACCTATTAGGCTACAAGAGGCACCCTTAGGGTACCATAAGCCCATTTGTGAAGTGCCTACTAGGTATTTCATTATTCGTTTGACAGCACTTAAGTGAGATTCCTTAGGGTTTGCCTGATATCTAGCACACATGCACACACTAAACATAATATCGGGCCTACTAGCAATAAGATAAAGGAGAGATCCAATCATACCTCTATATTTCGTTATTTCTACTGATTTACCTCCTTCATCTTTATCCAAGTAGCAAGATGTGCCCATCAGAGTGGCCATGTGTTTAGCGCTTTCCATTTTGAATCTCTTGAGCAATTCCTTGCTATATTTGGTTTGACTTATGAAAGTCCCTTCGTCCGTTTGTTTGATTTGAAGTCCGAGGAAGAAGTTCAATTCTCCCATCATTGACATTTCAAACTCATTCTGCATTGACTTAGCAAAATCTTTGCAAAAGGATTCATTAGTAGCACCGAAGATAATATCATCCACATATACTTACACAAAAAGAATGTCATGCATTTTATTTTTAATAAAAAGAGTAGTGTCGACTTTTCCTCTTGAAAAACCATTTTCCAAAAGAAACTTACTCAACCTTTCATACCAAGCTCTAGGAGCTTGCTTTAAGCCATATAAAACCTTTTTAAGTTTAAAAACATGGTTGGGCAGTTCATGATTTTCAAAACCTGGAGGTTGTTCAACGTATACCTCCTCTTGAATAAAACCATTTAGAAAAGCACTCTTGACATCCATTTGATATAATTTGAAATCCATGATGCAAGCATAAGCAAGTAACATTCTAATAGCTTCTAGTCTAGCTACAGGTGCATAGGTTTCTTCATAATCTATACCTTCTTCTTGATTATATCCTTTAGCAACCAATCTAGCTTTGTTTCTAGTTATTAATCCATTTTCATCAAGTTTGTTTCTAAAAACCCATTTAGTTCCAATTATAGGGTGATTATTAGGTCTAGCAACTAATTCCCAAACTTAATTTCTTTCAAACTGATTTAATTCCTCATGCATAGCTAAGATCCAATGTTCATCATCAAAAGCTTCAATTAAATCCTTAGGTTCAATTTGAGAAACAAACGCTAAGTGATTACAAGTATTTCTAAGGGAGTTACGAGTACTTACACCTTTAGATACATCACCGATAATTTGATCAAGGGAGTGATATTTTGAAGTTCGCCATTCTTTGGAAAGTTCCAAAGCTTGCGAATCTTCTTGTCTTTGTTCATCCTCTTTCTCCTTGATTTCCTTTTCTTTACTGTCCAAATGTGTTTTTGCCAAGATTTCTGCAACATCATCAACAACAAGATCCTTTCTCGATCCACTTTGGTCAGTTTCATCAAATGTAACATATATAGATTCTTCAATAGTCATAGTTCTTTTATTATAAATGCGAAAAGCTTTACTATGATTTGAGTAGCCAAGAAATATACCTTCATCAGACTTAGCATCAAACTTGCCTAAATTATCTTTTTCATTATTTAAAACAAAACATTTGCAACCAAAAACATGAAAGTGTGAGACATTTGGCTTTCTTCCCTTATACAACTCATATGGGGTTTTCTTTAAAATAGGCCTTATAAGGGCTCGGTTCATTACATAACAAGCTATATTTACAGCATCTGCCCAAAAGTATTTAGGAAGAGCAGCCTCATTAAGCATACTTCTCGCCATTTCTTCTAAAGAACGGTTTTTCCTTTCTACAACTCCGTTTTGTTGCAGAGTTCTAGGGGCAGAGAAATTATGATTAATGCCATGTTCATCACAGTAATTTTCAAAAACATTGTTTTCAAATTCCCCACCATGGTCACTTCTTATAGAAGAGATTTGAAAATTTTTTTCATTTTGAATAATTTTGGCAAGTCTTTTAAAAGCTAGAAATGCATCGTTTTTATTTGCAAGAAATAAAGTCCATGTAAACCTAGAAAAATCATCCACAATCACTAAAGCATAGTAATTCCCACCAAAGCTCATAGTTCTAGAAGGTCCAAACAGATCCATGTGCAAAAGTTGTAAAGGTCTAGTGGTAGAAACTATATTTTTCGCTTTAAAAGAGACCTTTATTTGTTTACCCTTTTGACATGCATCACATAATTTATCTTTTATAAAATTAAGCTTGGGTAGTCCAATTACTAGCTCTTTAGAGACCAACTTCTTTAAGTGATCCATGTGAATGTGTGCAATTCTCCTATGCCATAACCATGAATCATCATTCTTACTTAAAAGACATTTCGCATCATTTGAAGATATATCATCAAGACTAATCATATAGATGTTGTTTACTCTATGAACAATAAATTTAACATGCTTGTCATTTTTATCTTCAATTATGCAACAGTTTGAATCAAATATAACTTTATTTCCTTTATCACATAAATGGCTAATACTAAGTAAGTTGTGTTTCAAGCCTTCAACAAGCAGCACATTTTCAATGGAAGAGTTAGGGTTCTTACCGACTTTGCCGATTCCAAGAATTTTACCCTTGTTATTATCGCCATAAGTGACGTGTCCATGATTCTTGGGAATAAGTGCGGTGAACTTTGAGTCATCCCCGGTCATGTGCTTGGAGCAGCCGCTATCAAGATACCAATTTGAATTCCTGGCTTTCAAGCACACCTACAACACAAGTTTAGTTTTTAACTTTTGGTTCCCAAACTTTCTTGGGTCCTTGTGTATCAGTTTTGGGTATAGTACCCTTGGGAACCCAAACCATTTTTGTTCCAACTTTTGTATTTATGTTTTTCCTTGTATTGCATGTTGAAGCACTATGTCCTTTTCTTCCACAATAAAAACATTTAATAAAAGGGCTACTTGAAATACTAGAATGCACAAAGAAATTTTTATAGAGTTTTTGTTGATTTTTCGGGTTATAACCTATCCCGACTTTTTGAAAAATCACTCTTTGTCTTCCTAATAAAATATTTAAGTTATCCCTTCCAAAAGTGAATTTAGAAAGAGTATTCTTTAGATCTTCGTTTTCTTTTTCAAGTGTATGACATGAAGAACAAGAAGAAGAAGTAGAAGCATGTGAAGAATGATTTGTGCATGCATCAATGATTCCTAAAGTTTCGTTTTCAATTTTCAATTCTTCTATTTCTTTATTTAAAACAATAATTTATTTTTCTAAAGAAGAAATTATTTTCTTAGATAAAGAAATAATTTTTGTGAGTTTTAAAGATTCTCATTGTAATTCCTCAAAAGCATCTTGTAACTCATCGTAAGAAGGTAATAAAGTATTAGAACTTACCTCGTTTTCGCTTTCTTCTTCATCTCTTTTTGCCATGAGACACAGTTGAGCTTCTTCGCTATCTGGAATCTCAATTGAGTCCATGTCGTTTTCATCCCACGCTATGTAGGCTTTTCTTCCTTTTCTTTCCTTGAAGGGCTTCTTTTCAAAATTTTCCTTCTTCTTTTGATAAACTGGGCACTCCATTTTCATGTGACCAGGTTTGCCACATTCATAGCAAGTTGGAGTCGATGAAGCTCCTTCGCCTTTGAAGTGTGTTTTTTTAGGAGGGAAGGGAGGTCTTCTTTGCGTTCCCTTTTTCTTGAGAAATTTACCAAACTTTTTAACCAACAAACTTAAATTTTCTTCACTTACCTCAATGTTTTCTGAGCCTTCTTCATTTTCTTCATCATCATTGTCGATTAATGAAGAAGTGGCTTTGAGTGTTATTCCCTTTTTCTTTTTATCATTCTCTTCGCTTTGGCTTAATCTCCTCAACTCCAACTCGTGCTCGTGAAGTTTTCCAAAGAGGGTAGCTAAAGTCATTGTGGACAGATCCGTCGATTCGGATATAGCTGTCACTTTGGGTTACCAAATCCTGCTAAGACATCTCAACACTTTGTTAATCAAATCTTCATTAGAAAAGCTTTTGCCTAAAGATGCAAGATGATTAACTATGTGGGTGAACCTCTTTTGCATTTCCTGAATGCTTTCTCCTTAGTTCATTCTGAATAGTTCATATTCACGAGTTAGAGAATTGATTCTCGACCTCTTAACTTCACTAGTACCCTCATGGGTAACTTGCAAAGTATCCCACATTTCTTTAGCAGTTTTACAATTTGAAATTCTAAAGAACTCATCTTATCCCAAAGCAATAGTAATAATATTTTTGGCTTTTAAATTAAATTAAACTTTTCTTTTGCCTTCATCAGACCATTTATTTCGTGGTGTTTCAATCCTTACACCATCGACCTCATGTGTGGGTATAAAAGCGTCATTTTCGACAGCATCCCAAACATCTAGATCAATAGCTTCGATGAAGATTTTCATTCTTTCCTTCTAATATGCGTAACCATCCCCATTGAAAAAGGGTGGTCGGTTTATAGAGGATCCTTCTGAAAAACCATTTGAAGAAGCTATATACTCTTGAAGCTGCTAAGTTCTTTATACAAGAGTCTAGCTCTGATACCACTTATTATCAAGTGGCTTCCAGCACTCAAGAGGGGGTGAATTGAGTATAAAAACTTTTTCGCAAAACCTCTTTTTAATTAAAATGAATATTAAAAGCTTAATAAATAAATGCACGTAAAAGAATGAGAAGAAGAAAAGAAGCAATAAAGAACAACAGAAAATAAATGTGCAATAAAATAAATTGCATAAAATAAAGAGATTAGGGAAAAGAGAAGCGTACAAGATTTATCCTAGTTCGACCACTAACCCACTTGTGGTCTACGTCCAAATCCTCGAAAGTCGAGATTTTTCACTAAGTATATAAGCTTCAATAGGTGCTTACTACCGTTACAAATTAGAGCACTTTTCACACACAGGACACTATACCCTTGTGCTAAAGTCTCAAATAGGATACCTCACCCTTATACAAACCTTGAGGATACCTCACCTCGATACATGATTATTAGAAAAAAAAAAAGAGATGAAGAGAAACTCTCAAACAGAGTATGTAATACAAGTTGAAGTGCTAATAGAGCTCTCATAGAAATATCTCAAAGTTTTTAAGCAAGAAGAGCGTAGAAAATAGTTTTCACAAAGACAGAGTAATCAGAAAATAGTTCAGAATAATGGGCTATCGAAAACGTGACCCAGGCTTGCTATTTATAGGGAAAACTAGGTTAAACAGCCGTTGGGTATAATTAATGTCATTTAAAAACAAATTTGAAAGCTGTCTATTTCCATTTTCGTAAACCAAGTTCCGTGTTTATTCGAATAAAGCGAAGACTTATTTGAATAACACTGTTTCTAAAAAACTCATTCAAGATGGGTTATTCGAATAACCAACCTGTTATTCGAATAACTCTGTTAAAACTAGAGTTTGTGAAAATGCACGTTTATTCGAATAACGACTCCTCTATTCGAATAACATGTTTTGAAAGAAGGGTTTTATTCGAATAGCGTATGATCTATTCGAATAACTTACTCAAGGCTAAGTTCTGAAAACTTCATTTATTCGAATAAGAGACGGTTTATTCGAATAGCCATTTATAAAACAGATTTCTGAAAAGCCTTGGTTATTCGAATAACGGGGTATTTATTCGAATAACATCTTTTAGAGAACAAACCACGTGAGCATGGTTATTCGAATAAGCAAAGCTTTATTCGAATAACTCAGTTTAAAAAAGAGTTTCAAAAGGATGTTTTCAAGGATACTGAGTTTAAAACACTTTTCCTCTTTTCTTTCAAAAACAACGAGATATCAATGTGAGCTCCGTACAATAGATCCTAAGTCCTAATGCTAAACAAAATATAAACTCGGACTTGATCTATATATCATATTAATTTATTCTTCCTGTTTGTTATCATCAAAACAAGTCTTCACAGATACGCATCCAAACACAATAAGGACATGCAAGGTTCAAGTTTATTTGCTTTGTCAGAGTTCTCATTTTTGAATGAACAGAATTTAGGTTCTAATTAAATTTGTCCAATTTCCTTTTTATGACTTGCTTTTTTGAATGATCATGCTTTCTCAAAATCACATTCTAATGGATATCAACCTCATATCCGCTTTCCTCGACTTTTGGTCTATGGCTATCAACGAATATATGTTTCCGTTTGCCGCTATGAGCCCCGCAATTCTTGACATCTCAACTATCCTTGGGCTTCCTACTATTGGAGACGAAATCCTGACCTTGTACAACCCTTTTGATAGCGATTTGAAGGTCAAGTTTTCTAAAAAAAATGTTTCATATTCTAACTTCCTGCTAATCACAAAGATAAAAAGCCAGTGAAGGATGAGGAATATAAAGCATTCTTATTAAATTGGTTTTATAAGTATTTTGTTTGCACTAACTCAGTTGTTACGGTGTTTGAGTAATCTTATGTTATTGCTATAATTACTTCCGAAAAACATTAGCTTTGGCCCCTCTCTTTTTGTTACTTCTATACAAAAGCTTGTTTCAAATGATGGATTGACTAAGAGGTGGCAAATTGTGCAAAGTAGTGCTGCACACGTGTCGGGTTAGGTCGGGTTTAGAGAAAATAAAAAATTTAAACTAATTAATTGAGGTCGGGTTGGGTTGGATCGGGTTTGAAATTTTTTTTTAAGTAACCTGAACCGAACAACCCGATATATAAATGGGTTAGATCAGATCGGGTAATCAGGTTGAGAAAAAAATTTATATTTTAAAATAAAACTTTATATGAGCCTTTATATAAACTTTATATTAATTTACCGTATAATTCTAAAATAATTTTTTTGAGTTTTTTTAAAAAATATTTTAAAAATACTTGTTTTAAATTTAAAATAAAAAATATTCAATATATTAAAAATTAAAAAAAATATTTTTTATACAAAAATATTTTATTCTAAATCTTTTAACAAATATTTTTAAAAAGACCTTTTTTTTTAATAATTCTACTATTACTTAATAACAAAGATACTAAGAAATGATATTAATTATTGTCTGAAAGATGAAAGGAAGACTAGAAATTCAAATTCTTCCATAAACAATATAAGTGAGAGATAACAAGTTGACGTGCAGGACCACATAGGGCAGCATCCTATTTGTCTGTCTTCACTTCAGAAAAGCATGTACCTAGTTCTTCTTCTTTCCCACTTCCCACCCCTACAACCTTGTTGTCAGTCATCACCCACCAACCAGATGAGAGAGAGAGAAATCAGAAGAGATAAGGAGAGAGAAAGTCACACAGAAGCAGCCATGAACAAAAGAAACACCTTGATTTTGAAGATCCTCCTCTTCCTCTTCGCTCTTAACTCTCCCTCTCTCTATCTCTACTTCACAATACAAAAATGGATTGCAACATAGCCTCTTTGTCGTTGCTTCCTGAACCTCCTTGCCGTGTTTCTTTCCCTTGAGTGGTCCGCCCCTTATAACCTAAACTGTTGCCACACCCAACATAGCCTCTGTCAGAGATCTACTCAGATCTGCTCAGATATGCTCAGAATTGTTCAGATCTACTCAGATCCGTTCAGATCTACTTAGATCTGTTCATATTATGCACATCTTATGCCATCAGCAACAACGGTGGCTGGACTGAGAGGAGAGGAGGAATTCTAATGAGAATGAGAGAGGGCCAAGATTAAGAGAAGAGCAGCGATGGCTGATGGGTGAGAAGGGTTTCAAGTGGCTAAAATGAAATAAAAAAAGGATGGATGGATCGGGTTTGAAGAGAAACGAAGGAAATGGTAAAAATATGACAAAAACAACTAGTATTACTTAAGCCATCGAGTTGGGTTATCGAGTTAGTTTCTTGAACCCATCACCCGAACTAATAAGTGGAGTTGATCGAATTTTATCCAACCTAATCCGATAACTCGAACCAACCCGGATATTTTACATTAGGTTGGGTTAGATTGGTTGGGTCATTAGGTCATTGGGTCGGGTTGTGCAACCCTAGTGCAAAGCTAAATAACTTTAAATTCTTCAGCTTCACCACTCATCCAAGTGAAACCATGGACTATTCTAACTGGTGGCCAGCTTTTTTCAACACCCTCTATCTTGTACCCCCATCAAGCTATCTGGGTAAACTAATTGACAAAAGCTCAGAACCCTCAACTAAAGGGAAAAAGAAGAAAGCTTCCAAAGGTTCCCTTACCAAGCCTCAAGGTGCATCATCCTTAGCTAAATGTAACTGGCTTAGTATTTTATATAATACCTTTATGACTAATTGATCACCTAAGCATACATCTTTGGGTTTTGATGCAGCCAAAGCCACGATGGCTATAATTGATGCGGACACCCTCCAACAACAAAATAGCATACATCTTAGTTCCATCTAACGTCTTACTGGTCAATAAAAAATTCTTGCTCCCACAACAAAATCCAAAAGTTTGTTAGTCAAAACTAACACTTTTGTGAAGGTAACTACTTTTTCTTCTACTTTTTCTGGATTTCAAATGATTTCCCTTTGCTCTACTGATTATTTTGGATTCCTTTCGATATAAAAAGACCAAGATCCAATCTGCTTTGGAAATGCCTAATCCTTCGACTGTCCAAATGTCAACTAAAGTCAAGTTGGCTGCCTCTCTTAAGGTTTCCAATGGAGTGCTAAGGCAGTATTTCAAATCTCTATTTTCAAGCCCTCAAGCTGGTGATATCTCACATCTCTCAATGCAAATTGACTTTGTGGAGAATCAATTGCATAACGACTTTCCTACTGACCCGAAGATATTGGCCACCCTGAAGCTTTCTCTACCTAAAGTTGCTAAGTTTTCTATTCCATCTCTGTCTCCCTAGCTTAAAGCAACCTATAATGAAATTACACTTTTGCTAGCCAATATTTCCTTTAACTATCAAATGCACACAACTCGCAGAGACAGTAGTCAAAAAGGCCTAGATCTACTAACAGTGCTTCAAGCCCAAAAGTCAATTTATTAGACTCAGTATGAAGTAAAAGAGAAAGAAAGGCAAAAGAACATTGTGGATCAAACTTAGTTAAATAATTGGATGGATGAACTAAATAAGGAACTAAGTCATATCAAAGCTGAAATAATTGTTGTTCAACCTCAGCTGACCACTATAATAACCAACTTAAAGTCTGGGACTGATGCTTAAATCCGATTGCATACCTAGCTGACAAGCTTGGATGCTGAGATAGCTTACTTATTGCAACAAAAAGAAATACTTAAATGAGACATGGCTTAATGACTGGGTGAAGCTCATCAGTTGGTACTCTTTGAACGGGTCTATGTAATTGGCAATGCTCACAACCTTTTGCATACTGGAAGCAGTTAGTCATGATGGTAGGTCAATAGTAACCATGTCTATATATTAGCCACCTTATCTTGAGGTATAACCTGTGTGCTCCATAAACACCTTCATGCACTTCAACCATCACTTTCTTAGCCTCGACTTTACTTAAGCATTTTAATAGTAATCATTCATGTCCTCATTTGTACAAGTTGTTATCAACTAAGACATATTTTAGAGCTTTCTACATATGTTTGAAGTCTATAGTAGTTGAAGGATCTTGAAGATGTTGAATCAACTCAGTTCTCCAGTCATCCTCGGCTACCTATTGTTTAGCTACTACTATATCTCCCAAAGGGAAAATTCCCTAATCAAGATCTCCAATTGACTCTTTGTAACTAGATGCCTATTATGCCAAGTCATTAACAATCTCATTTTCTTTTCTGGGGGCATGCATAATAACCACATTGGCAAACTTCTGTAGCAAAGTGTTAGTTGTTTCATGATATTTAGCTAGATTAGGATTATGACACTTGTATTCTCTAGTTAATTTTCTAACAATTAGCTGAGAATCACCCATAATCTAGAAAAACTTAACTTTCATTGAGAGTAGGAGTTTTAATCTAGGTAGCAAGGCTTCATACCCAACTTGATTATTGATGCACGTAAAATACAATAAGAGCAAGTGCACTCTATCGCCAAGTAATATAGGACTTGAGTACTAGTTATCGATCCTATGAGGAATAAATGGTAATTACTAGATTCTTAAAACTTTTTGTTATCCAGATAATCAAAAGTGTATGAAGAAATTTAAAATAAAATCAAAAAACAAATAAAGAAAAATAATGAACAATTAAACAAAGAATAGATAATCAATGAGAGAGAGACAAGGATGCAAGGTTCACTTAAATCTAATTATTCATATTTTCTTTCATTTATGATATAAGGTAATCCTTTTTCCAATATTCTCTTACTTGCTATTGAATCCCAATGGTCATAGATGAAACAATATTTTATTCCTAAATTAAATCACCTATTTGTTCATTTAGTTAAATCAATTAGAAATGCATTAAGCCTCAATTCAAGAGATAAACTAACATACCTGTTAATTCCATCTGTAGAAAAAATTAATGTTTGGTCATTCACCAATCTAATCCTAGGCTTACCATATAGATCCACTTATTGAATGCGAATGGTCACTAGTTAAACAATGAATTAACATATGCTAAAAGTGATCAAGTTATGATAAGAATGCAAGCAATATGATGGACCCTAAAAGAAATTACTTTAATTAAATTAGAAATCAAACCCAAATAATTAGGAAAATAAGATCCCTCATTGCCCTAGCTATGGGTTTAGCTACTCATGTTCAATACAAACAAATTTATATCAAAATATAAACCCATGGAAAGAAAACCCAAAGAAAGGGAAAAACTAGAGGGAAAGAGAAATCAAAAACCCCTTTTACAATGATTATGATCTACTAGGCTTCAAGAATCGAATCATCCCTTCGAAGTTGTCCTCCAAAGTCTGCTACTGTGAACTACTTTCTCAAGATTAGGGATTTTCTGCATGATGTGCAAAGTAAAAGTCTGTTGAATTATGGCACAACTCTCCTATTTATGGAAACGAATGTGGTCTGTTATGCAACCTACGCCTAGGCGCTAGCTTCTGGGCGCTTGGGCATTGAGTCACTTAAATGGATACGCGCTACATTACGCGCTTAGGTGTTGCCTTCCCACCACTTAGTTATTGGGACACTGAAGTTATGCTGCTGGATACGCTTTAGGCACTCAGGCACTTGATAGCTACATAGAATGTAGTTATTTGTGCCCTATCCTTATGCTAGAATGAATGCTATGTCCTTGTTTAAATGCATATTTGGAGGGTTTTGTGCTTATATCTGATATATTCTGAATCTAAGCCTTTCTGATGTGTTATTATGCAAAACTGAGCTTTAATGATTATGGATTGAGTAGATTTATATATGTTATTGATTTGGTGTTTTCTCTATGATAGGAGGGGCTCCAAACAAGGTTAAATATGGAGTAATTGAGCTTAAAGAGGAAGAGGAAGCCAAATTGGCATTCCAGCAAGCAATGCCGCGGCGCAAGGCAGAGAACACCGCGACGCAAAGATGATTTTCAGCCTGGTCATACTTGGACCCGGGGCAAGAGCACCGCGGCGTTAAGAAGGCAACGTTGCAGTGGTGAATAGACCGACCCATTACGCGCCGCGGCGCGCATATGTGGCCGCCGCGGCGTGAAGGCGGCTGCTGAGCCTATAAATAGATTTTTACACGTTTTTCTCTAAGACCTCTCTCTCTCTCTCGTTTTCTCTGTTCTGGCCGTTTGGCCATTTCTAGATTTTAGGTTTTTATAGTTTTTTTTAGTTAGTTTTAGGTTAGATAGCTTGGCTAGATCTTCATTGATGGTGGATTGGAGGCCAGGATCAAAGGATTGAAGGAGGATTCAAGCTTCGAGAGACAAATCTAATGAGCTTCTTTCTCTTTTTCCTTTCTCTCTTATCTTCCTAATCTTTTGTATAGTTAAGCTATGTTTTAGGAATATTTTGGATCCTTTGATATATATTAATGATGTGTTTTTCTCTGAGTTTGTGTGGATGTTTGATTACGATTCAATCATTATCTGTGCTTAATGCTTGTTCTTGGTTGGCCTCAATTACATGATCATAATATTAGCAAATGAACTAGACATAGGGATTTGTTAATATGGATATGGTGTGATTGATACATGTTCGGCGAGTTCAATTGGCTTGGATGAGCTGATTCGTTAATAGGATAGAAATATACCTATTGGCCATGTATAGTGTGTGATTGAGAATAGATCGTTCATGAGTGGATGTTGTGTTAGCTCTCAAGGAAACTTAGTGAGTTGGGCAATTGAAACCAGGGTTGATTGACCTAGACATAGGCTTTTGACTAATGAAGATTCTCAAGCTAACCTAATCAATGCATTTGTGTTTATGAGGGGAATTACATGTTATTGATAGATGTAGAGGGTGAAGGAGGATTTCCTGAAACCTAACCGCTTTTATGTTTATAGCTTATGTAGGTTAGATTAGTTTAGATTATTATTTTCCTATTTTTATGTCCTTGTCTAGAATTGATTAAGCTATTGGTTGGTAATCAGCTTTATAACAATATCCTCGTGGGAACAAACTTTTACTCTGTATCTGTATTACTTGTGCGACCCGTGCACTTGCGGTTAGCAAAAAGGGCAACACGTTTGTACCTTCACCAAGTTTTTGGCACCGTTGCCGGGGATATTTTGTTATAAATGGTTTGCCTGATTAGATTCTAATCTTGTCAATGCCTAACAAGTTTTTGGGTTGCCAGGGTTAGTTTTTATTATGCTAATATCAACAATGAGTTTGATTAGTTCTAATTCAAGTTGTATATAAGTTGTATATAAGTTGTATATAATCTATGTTTCGTTTCTGTTTTGTTTTAGTTTCAAATAAGAAGTCAGGTGATTTCATTCATACGAGGCCCTTGAAGGAATTCGCGACTCCTGAAAGGATAACCCTTGGATCCAATTCTTGAAGACTACTCATCCGCAATACTTCAATTTTGGTGACAAAGTCCTGCTGGGACTATAACTCAGGCCCTTCGTGGGAGGGTACCCCATGTTTATGTTTATGTTCTTGTTTTTACTTTGTGCATAAATACATGGTATGTTAATATGTTTATTTGGTTAAATATGTTAGTATATTAGTATGGTGTGTTTTGTTAATTCTATTAATATGTTTTTGTTAGTATGTTAGTATTTATGTATGTTAATTAGGTTAGTTTTATGTTTTTGATTAGTTTATAAGTTTTAAGTTTGTTTTAGGTTTGTATATAGGTTATTAAGTTGTTTATATGTGTTATTAGGTGTGTGTTGTACATTTTTGTAATCTAGCTTTTTGAACAAGTTTTGTTGCGCTAGAGAACCATATGGACCAATCCAAGTAGCAAAAAAAGTTGCTAAATTTAGCAAAGTGTAGCAATGCCACAAGAATGTAGTGCCACGCCATGGCAAAGGGCGTTTTCTGCATAATTATGCAGCTTTTTGAGAGCGCGACCTAAGCATAGGTATGTACGCACTTACAGCCCCGTTTTGTGTTTTTGTTATTTTTCCCCTGTTTTTGCTGTTTTTGCTTTTATTTTTGTTATTTTCTATGTTTTTAAATATATAGTAATGCTCAGTACTAGTCTCAGGTTCCCTATAGGCCATGTTTATTAATGATACATTTCATTTTAGGTTTGGGGGAATATCTTTACATGTTTTGTTACTTTTGTGCTTAATGTTAACATGTATTGGTATTTTGAGTATGCAGTGTTTTAGTCAATATATTTTCATGATTATATTCTGTTTTGACTATCACTGATGTGCTGATAACCTGAATTTCAATTTTCACTTTATTGCCAAAGATGTTATGTATGTTTGAATTGAAAGTTGAATCCATTTGAATGCATGACATTTTGCAAGAATGCTGGTGTTGTTTTTGATTGTTCATGATTTGAATGGTTGCTATTTGCCCCATTTTCAGTGAAACCTTATGTGATCTGATGCATGTGAAATAATTTAGTTGCTTTTGATGCATGATTTACATCCCACTTAGATGCAAGTGTAACTTTGAAAATGATAAGAGTGCATGTTTTGAGAATGTTTATGGATGTACATGTAGAGTTTTGATTATCCTTGAAATTGTTTTTGAACTCTCTTGTGGCGAAATCCTAAGTTGTGTATGATTGAGGAGATGATTAGGGCATTGTTTGGACCGATTGAGCCTTAAAAAGCTTTCCCTGATATGATGATATCCTTAGGTCCTATTTTGAAGCCTTAAACTGTTTGGCCTTATTTGTTTTTCATAACCATTGTGTTTGTTCACCTGTTAGCCGTTCTAATGCATGTGAAAGCATGTCATTTTCTTCCTACCCTTATTGTTTGTTGAGTATATAATGTATTATTTCTTGAAATGAGTCTGATGATTAGGGGTATGAATATTCAATTTAAAATGAGCCTGAAGGAACCAGATGCAAAACAAAGAAAAGAAAAAGCATTGCTTTGCAAAAATAGAAGAAAGAAAAGAAAGAGAAAATAAAAAGAAAAATGAAAATGAAAAGAAAATCAAAAGCTTAAGAAAAGTAAAGTTCAAAAAGCATCGAAAATGGTTCTGGCAAGTTTTATGATCTCACTATTGAATACCCTGCTAGTATCAGTTGTGGCTCATTGATTGAAATAGTATGTTATGTATCTCAATATTTGTATTGTATCTTTCCCGTTCATTTCTTTCGCCCATACCATTGGCCTAACATTATAAGCTGATTAAGTCCCTTTTGATCCTCAATCTTGTGTGATTTACATTAGTGGAGAGAGAATTGATTTACAATCTTGTGGATTCTGTGAATCATATGCATGTATGTTTGTAAACTTATCTGAATGTGTATGACTTGATTAGAAGAAGTTTTTCTTGCATGTTTGTGATAATTGTGAATTGCATGGAAAGTTTTCTGATTTGTTAGCATGTTTAGGGTTATATATGTGTGGAACTGTTTAAGGGGCATTTGTACTTTTTAAGGATTGACGCAGTCATTACACACTAGTATTTGTTTTTGAATGAGATAAGAAGATTAAAATATATTTGCTGAATGAAAAATTGATTTTAATGTTTAAATGGTTTACTTAGTTCTATTTTGTTTTGCTCGAGGACTAGCAAAATGTAGGTTTGGGGGTGTGATAGCTACATAGAATGTAGTTATTTGTGCCCTATCCTTATGCTAGAATGAATGCTATGTCCTTGTTTAAATGCATATTTGGAGGGTTTTGTGCTTATATCTAATATATTCTGAATCTAAGCTTTTCTGATGTGTTATTATGCAAAACTGAGCTTTAATGATTATGGATTGAGTAGATTTATATATGTTATTGATTTGGTGTTTTCTCTATGATAGGAGGGGCTCCAAACAAGGTTAAATATGGAGCAATTGAGCTTAAAGAGGAAGAGGAAGCCAAATTGGCATTCCAGCAAGCAATGCCGCAGCGTAAGGCAGAGAACGCCGCGGCACAAAGATGATTTTCAGCCTGGTCATACTTGGACCCGGGGCAAGAGCGCCGCGGCGTTAAGAAGGCAACGTTGCGGCGGTGAATAGACCGACCCATTACGCGCCGCGGCGCGCATATGTGGCCACCGCGGCGTGAAGGCGGCTGCTGAGCCTATAAATAGATTTTTACACGTTTTTCTCTAAGACCTCTCCTCTCTCTCTCGTTTTCTCTGTTCTGGCCGTTTGGCCATTTCTAGATTTTAGGTTTTTATAGTTTTTTTTAGTTAGTTTTAGGTTAGATAGCTTGGCTAGATCTTCACTGATGGTGGATTGGAGGCCAGGATCAAAGGATTGAAGGAGGATTCAAGCTTCAGAGACAAATCTAATGAGCTTCTTTCTCTCTTTTCCCTTTCTCTCTTATCTTCCTAATCTTTTGTATAGTTAAGCTATGTTTTAGGAATATTTTGGATCCTTTGATATATATTAATGATGTGTTTTTCTCTGAGTTTGTGTGGATATTTGATTACGGTTCAATCATTATCTGTGCTTAATGCTTGTTCTTGGTTGGCCTCAATTACATGATCATAATATTAGCAAATGAACTAGACATAGGGATTTGTTAATATGGATATGGTGTGATTGATACATGTTCGGCGAGTTCAATTGGCTTGGATGAGCTGATTCGTTAATAGGATAGAAATATACCTATTGGCCATGTATAGTGTGTGATTGAGAATAGATCGTTCATGAGTGGATGTTGTGTTAGCTCTCAAGGAAACTTAGTGAGTTGGGCAACTGAAATCAGGGTTGATTGACCTAGACATAGGCTTTTGACTAATGAAGATTCTCAAGCTAACCTAATCAATGCATTTATGTTTATGAGGGGAATTGCATGTTGTTGATAGATGTAGAGGGTGAAGGAGGATTTCCTGAAACCTAACCGCTTTTATGTTTATAGCTTATGTAGGTTAGATTAGTTTAGATTATTATTTTCCTATTTTTATGTCCTTGTCTAGAATTGATTAAGCTATTGGTTGGTAATCAGCTTTATAACAATATCCTTGTGGGAACGAACTTTTACTCTGTATCTGTATTACTTGTGCGACCCGTGCACTTGCGATTAGCAAAAAGGGCAACACGTTTGTACCTTCACCAGCACTCCAACACTAGTTCTCAAGCACTGGTCCCCTGAAGACATTTTGTGCTTTTTCTTGCTCCTTTAAACGCCCGGTCCTCTCCATGTGTAATTACCTAACAAAAACACACAAAACACATAATAAAAACACAAATAAATAATACTAAAAATATAACAAAACTTACGAACAAAGTTCAATAAAAATATAAAAAGAATATGAAAAACTAAGGAATTGAATCATAAAATATGAGATATTGATGGTTCATCAACTCCCCCACACTTGAACTTTGCTTGTTCTCAAGTAAAGAATAGGAATCAACAACAAGATCAAACTCAACATCAAGAAAAATGAATCAAGCAAAATTCCACAATTTAAAAAATTTAAGTTCAACAATTAAATCCAATCAAGCAAGATCATTTAACACTTACAATTAGATGCTTGAGTCTAGCTTGCACCTTTTCTCGTTACCAACCAATTGAGATAACTCAAATTTCTATCGCTCAAGTGTTTAAGGACAAAGAGATCACTCAAATTTCTCTTGAAAAATGTAATATCATCGGCTTGCTTATCAATCTTATCTCTACTTCCAAGTTCACATACAACACAAGAATCAAAAGGACTTCCTCTGGTTGTAACGGGACCAAAGGTATAATGAAAGATAGGAAAAAGAATAAAATAGAGGTAAATAGTACTCATGAATAATAAATACAAAGCAGAATCAAGTTGAAAAAATGACAAATAGAACATAATGCACAAAGATATAACAAATTTCCACTTTCAACCCAATATTCTCATTATGCTTCACCAACAAACTTCTTCTTTCTCTTTTTCTTTTTTTTTTCATTTTTTTCTTTCTTTTTTTAATTTATTTTATTTTCTTTTCAACCTTTGAAGACAAAAGTAACCTTTCAAGACTTTTCAATTAACACATCAGATGCTCCAAAGAATTTAACCTGATTATTCAATTGGGTATTCAAAGAAATCAATTTTAGGCTCAAATAGGGCAACCAAGAGGTTATTTTATCAATGAAACTTTGAAAGTCAAGAAAGAATTAAGCCTAATTGCCTTAATCATATTCAAGTCTGTATGTGAATCATTAAAGCCTTAACAAGATATCAAAGTAAGTTCTAGTGCACACAAATCAAGAGAAAACTCACTCCAAAAGGAAAAAAATAGGATTTCATTTATAAAATATTCAATCATTAAAGCTCAAAACTCACTTTTTAGCTAAAGTTAATAAAGAGAATAAAAGCAAGCAGACATGACTATTTTTCAACTAAGATGCTAAATTTCACTTTGCTTCATTGAAAAAGATTACTTCACACATTATCAGCTCATAAGTAATGGAATCTCCTTTAAAACATATCTTTATCAGCTCAGAATAAATCAAGACATTAACAAACAATTCCTGCTTAATTACCAGCAATACTCAAATACTCATCTATTTTTTTTCACAAAAATTGTAAAAGTACCCCTACACTTAAGATAAACATTGTCCTCAATGTGAAAGAAAAAGAAATAAAAGGATAAAGAAAAGAACAACACAACCTGATGACAAGTGATACAATGTCAGGCATAGAAGAAACACAAGAGTCAGCGCTACAACAAAATCTGAAAAATCGCAAGATTTGTTTCAAAACAAATGAGTAGCATCTAGAAAATAATAATTAAAATAATAAAATAATTAAAATGAGAAATAAAAAGAAGTAACAGGTTGCCTCTTGTGAAGCATTTATTTAACTCCATTAGCTTGACGTTGCCTTCTTTCAGATAAATCAAATGGCTTAAAGCAAGAGAAATAGGATGACGCCTTCTTCTTTTCAAAGTAGTGCCTCCTTCCTTCGTCAATGACCTTAGAGGTGCCTCCAAAAGCATTTTGAGCTTGATAAGGATTTGCTTGCTCTGGAAGTGCCTTGGTGCTAGAGATCTCGCTAAACCATGGTGATTTCAGTCGATCAACAGATGAAGGACCAATTTGTGAAGGAGCATGGATCATAGGAGGACCTTTATCTATTTCAGCAACTTAAGTTTCCAGAAGGTCAACATCAACATTGTATGATGGTGGAGGATCTTTGATAGCTAAGACTTCCTGCTTCTTAGCTTGAACGATATTGATATAGGTATGGAGATTTGACATTGGAGAAGATTTAGCCTCCCTAAAGACATTGATGGTTACATAATCTCCATCCACTCTCAAGATGAGCTCACCCCGAGGTACATCAATCACGACTCCTGAAGTGGCCAAAAACGGTCTTCTAAGAATGAGAGAAATATCAACATCCTCTTCTATATCTAGCACCATAAAATCAACTGGGAATATGAATTTATCCACCTTCACCAAAACATCCTCCACCACACCTTGAGGGTAAATGATGGATCTATTAGCCAACTATAATGAAATATTAGTGGACTTTGGTTCTTGCATTCCCAATTTCTTAAAAATAGATAAAGACATCAAATTAATAATAGCATCCAAATCACATAATGCCTTCTCAAAATAAGAATTACTAATAGATTAAGGAATAGTAAAACTCCCTGGATCTTTTAATTTTGGAGGTAACTTCTTTAAAAGGATGACAAAACACTCTTCATTAAGACATACCGTCTCAAATTCCTCAAGCCTACCTTTTTTTTGTAAGTATTTCCTTTAAGAATTTTGCATACTTGGACATTCGAGAGATGACTTCAACGAACGAAATATTAATTTGTGATTTCTTGAACATCTCCAAGAATTTATCAAATTCCTTATTTGGCTAAGTGTTCTTGAGCCCCTGAAGGAATATGATCTTGCTATATGATGATGATTCATATAGTGTGTGCTATTCATGATCCTTTTTCGCTTTCCGCCATTTTGGTTCTTTCTTAACCTCTTCTTCTTTATTGCCATCCTTCTCTTTTTCCACATGAACCGACTTAACAAGAGTATTTCCAAGCTCTGATATTTCCTTTTCCTTTTGCGTAGAAAGCTCCCCAAGTTCCTTACCATTTCTCAGGGTAATTGCATTAACCTGTTCCTTTGGATTAGTCTCGGTATTACTAAGCAATGTCCCTGGTGCCCTTGCTGTCATCAAAATAGCCAACTGACTAATCTGAGTCTCTATGCTCTTCATTTTGGACTCTGAATTTTGCATATACTTCATTACAAAGTTTTCCAAATTTTGCCTCTCTTTAGATGCTTGGAAACTTAGAGGTGGTTGTGGCACTTTTTGTTGGCTTTGCTGATTGCCCTATTAATTTCTCCATTTAAAATTTAGATGGTCCTTCCAATCGGGATTGTACGTATTAGCATATGAATTGTACTGTTGCTAGTTGGAATTACCAACAAAATTTACTCCTTCAGGTTTAAGGGCAAAAGGACTACCAATTTTACAATTTGCACTTCTATAACCCTGTCTGCCACATATTTCACATATGATTGGTGTGGCTGCACTATTTGTTATCATCAAAGTCTCCACCATTTTTGTTAATGCTTCTAATTGAGTCAAAATAGCAGTAGAGGAATCAACAGTATGTACACCTGCTTATTTCTTAGGAATCTAGCGCTCATTTTCCCATTGAAAACTGTTAAGTGGCATTTGTTCAATCAGTGCTTAGCTTTCAGTAGGTGTTTTCCTCCAAATTGTACCCCCTGCAGTGGCATCAATGAGTGATCGGTTGGAAGGTGACAAACTATTGTAAAAAGTCTATACCTACTGCTATACGAGAAATTCATGATGTGGACATCTCCTCAACAACTCTTGAAAGCACTCCTAAGCTTCATAAAGAGTGTCCATGTCAAACTGCACAAAAGAAGATATGTCATTCCTTAATTTAGCAGATTTAGAAGAAAAAAAAATACTTAGTCAGAAATGTTGTGTCAATTGATCTCATGTGGTGATGAAACCCCTTGGCAATGACGTTAGCCATTGACTCGCTTTGTCCTTAAGAGAGAAAGGAAAGAGTTGCAATTGGATTGCATCATCCGTCACCTCATTGTACTTGATAGTATCACACAAGTGCAAGAACTTGGTCAAATGCTAATTTGGATCATCCAAAGGCAATCCACCAAACTGAACAGAATTCTGAATCATGGAGATCAATGCTGGTTTCATCTCAAAATTGTTAGATGCCACATCTGGTCTTACAATACTCCCTCCATACCCTTCAATAGTGGGCATGGAATACCTAGACATGGTCCACTCTACTAGGGTAGCTCTTTCTTCATGATTCACCTTAACTACTGATTGTTTCTCCATCTTGTTTATATCTTCTGTCACAACTTCAATATAAAATTGCTTCCTTAACCTGTGAGATGTTCTCTCAATTTCTGCGCGTAAAATACATTAAGAGCAAGTGCACTCTATCGCTAAGTAATATAGGACTTGAGTCCCAGTTATCAATCTCACGAGGAATAAATAGTAATTACTAAATTTGTAAAACTCTTTGTTATGCAGACAATCAAAAGTGTATGAAGAAATTCAAAATAAAATTAGAAAACAAATAAATAAAAATAATGAACAATCAAACAAAGAATAGATAATCAATGAGAGAGAGAGACTAGGGTGCAAGGTTCACTTGAATCCAATTATTCAAATTTTCTTTCATTTATGATGTAAGGTAATTCTTTTGCCATTATTCTCTTACCTGCTATTGAATCTCAATGGTCATGGATGAAATAACATTCTATTCCTAAATTAAATCACCTATTTGGTCATTTAGTTAAATTATTTAGAAACACATTAAGCCTCAATTTAAGAGATGAACTAATATACTTATCAATTCTATTTGTAGGAAAAATTGATGTTTGATCATTCACCAATCTAATCCTATACTTACTATATAGATCCACTCATTAAATGCGGATGATCATTGGTCAAACAATGAATTAACAGATGCCAAAAGTGCTCAAGTTATGACAAGAATGCAAGCATTATGATCGACCCTAAAAGAAATTACCTTAATCAAATTAGAAATCAAACCTAAATAATTAGGAAAATAAGATCCTACATAACCCTAGCTATGAGTTTAGCTACTCATGTTCAATACAAACAAAACAATATCAAAATACAAACTCATGGAAAGAAAACTCAAAGAAAGGAGAAAACTAAAGGGAAAGAGAAATCAAAAACCCATTTTACAGTGATTATGATCTTCTAGCTTTCAAGAATCGAATCCTCCCTTCGAAGTTGTCCTCTAAAGTCTGCTACTGCAAAACTACTCTATCAGGGTTAGGGATTTTCTACATGATGTGCAAAGTAAAAATCCATTGAAGTGTGGCGCAACTCCTCTATTTTATGGAAAAGAATGTGGTCTTTTATGCAACCGGTGCCTAGGCGCTAGCTTCTAGGAGCTTGGGCTCTGAGTCACTTAAACGAATACGCGTTGCGTTGCCCGTTGCATGCTCAAGAGTTGCCTTCCCAGCGCTCAGGCACTGGGACACTGAAGTTACATTACTGGATACGCTTTGGGCGCTCAGGCGCTCTAACACCAGCGCTCAAGCGTTAGTCGCCTGATAAAATTTTGTGCTTTTTCTTACTCCTTTAAACGTCTAGTCTTCTCCATGTGCAATTACTTGATAAAAACACACACAATACATAATAAAAACATAATTAAATAATACTAAAAATATAACAAAACTTACGAATAAAGTTCAATTAAAAATATAAAAAGAACATGAAAAACCAAGGAATTGAACCATAAAAATATGAGATATTGACAGTTCATCAATTATTTGAGTAGTTTGAATCTAGCTGGAACATAAATTTTCTTGTTTTGCTAGTTGGATTAGTGATAATCATTCCTGTCCTAACTCCTTTATGAGTTTTGGAATCATCAAATTTCAAGATCCAAGGGTTCAACTGCACGTAATTTGCTTCTTCAACTAAAGGATCTTTTACCTTAACACAAGGAAGTTGTGCCAAGAAATCGGCTAAAACCTATCCTTTGCTGGCTCTTGACGGGATATATTTCAGAGTAAAAGCATTTAATTTGATAGCCCATTTCATTAATCTTCCTCTTAGTATAGGTCTATCTAACAAGTATTTAACAATATTGATTTTGCATAAAACTAGAACTTCCTTTGATAATAAGTAATATTCCAATTTAGTACATGCATGAAGTAAAAAAAGAAAAAGTTTTTCTACAAGGGTGTGTCTAGTTTCAACATCGTTTAATATTCGGCTAAGATAATATACAGCTCTTTCAGTTCTATCTTTGGCATCTTAGGCTAGTAGGCAACCGATAAACTCCTCAGCTGCTGAAAGGTAAAACTTTATGGCCTAACTAGAGAATGAAGTACAAAACCAGTGGATTAGCCAAACTATGCTTGATCCACTTAAATGTTACCTAATGTTCTTCTCCCCAGATAAACTCCTCAGCTCCTCATAGTCAAAGCAAAGGTGAAAAAAAACTTCATCTTGCTTGCTAAATTTGCTATAAACCACTACATGAAATTTATCTTGTCTATTAGGCTCTACAATTCTTGTTTATTTCTTAGAGGTCTCACTTCCAATACTAATTTAGCCTAGTTTCGATCTACTTCGATACCCTATTGATGAACCAAAGGCGCACTTTGCTTTATTTATTTTTAGGTTATGTGCTTGCATTCTCTTGAAGGCCTGTTCAAGATCAGCTAAGTGTTGATCGAAGCTAATTGGTTTTACCACCATGACATTTATATAAATTTCCATATTTTTTCCAATTAGATTATTAAAGATAGCATTCATCACTCAATGATATGTGGTTCCTGTATTCTTCAAACCGAATGACATCACCAGCCATTCATAAATTTCAAAGGATCCTGAGTAATGAAATATCATTTTGTGGATATCTTCCGTAGCTAAGAAAACCTAGTTATAACCGGAATACCGTTCCATAAATGTTAAAATACCATCATTGACTGTTGCATCAACTAACATATTGGCTATCAGCATCACATATTCATCTTTTGGTGTAGCCTGAATTAGATTAAGAAAGTTGATGCATATTCTAACTTGTCCATTTTACTTTATTACTGGGATAACGTTAGACAACCAATCAAAGTACCTAACTGTTTGAATGAAACCTGCCTTTAAAAGGCGTTTGACTTCTTATTTGATTTTTGGCATTAGTTTTGGATTAAATCTTTTAGCGGGCTGTTTATATGGCATGTACCCGTCCTTAATTAGAATCGATGTTCAAAAAACTACCTTGACAAGCTAGGCATCTTATGATACTCCCAAGCAAAACAATCTTTTACAATGCGATCGCATTGCTAATTCCTTAGGTAAGCTAAGCCCAATCAATCTTCTTCTTTATCAACTAATCACGTCATCTTGACTAGCAAGCCACTTACCCTGGTTATCATTGACTCTTGTTATGTTCCAAAGTTCACTTCTATTAAGGGGTCTTAAGCCTCGAAACTAGTGGTCTCCCGTTTGATTAGAGATTCCAACTATCGATTCTTCTTTAACCTTTCAACTGATCATCCTTCTCGGCTTGCCCCCCAAGCGAATCAAGATCGATAATTTCTAATATTGACTCTGTTATCAGAAGGACTATCCATTGCAGGATATCTTGGGGGTGTTCTACCTTATTGACCCATAAATAACATACTTAAGAGACCATGAATCGGCCTAGACTTTGACCTAGAACCCTTGCAAGGTAAAATCACATGATTGTAATGAACTTTCTTCATAATTTTCTGGGACAATGATTAGTCCAACTTGAGGAGAACAAAAAATTGCTTCAGACATCTTAACTTTAGCTGTGAATGGGTTTTGGTCGATTGGAACTGCTTCGACTCTGTCTCTTTCCCAGAACACTGATGTCTGATGCAAAGTTAAAGGGACACACTGGCTTGTGTGTATCCAATCCCTTCTTAGTAATATGAAATAAGTTAACTTGGCATCGACTACAAAGAACATTGTAATTGTAGTCTTTGATGCAATAGCAATATCAGTTATCAAAACTCTCACTATAGTTATTACTTTTCCTGTGAAATTGGTCATCTTCATATTAGTGGTTAGCAAATCTGCCTAAGAATCACCAAGCTTCTTTAGCGTACTTAGAGGCATTACATTCAAAGTTGTACCACCATCAACAAATACTCAGTTGATAGGCCTTCCATTAATGTGAGCCTTAATATATAATGGCTTTAATATATAATAGCAAATCTGCCTAAGAATCACCAAGCTTCTTTAGCGTACTTAGAGCCATTACATTCAAAGTTATACCACCATCAACAAATACTCGGTTGATAGGTCTTCCATTAATGTGAGCCTTAATTTATAATGGCTTTAAATTCTTTGTCATATCTTCAGTTAGTTTCTTGAATGCCATTATGGCAGGTCTGTCATAGGGCTTCAGTTCAACTAATATGGCCCATCCTGCCTTTTTGCCAAAAACATCTCCCTTTAAGCTATCTAGTTGCTTAGCATCGACTATAAACTCTATTGGGAGGATGCCAATGATTGGAGTCTAAAATAGGAGTGGCCTCGGTGTCGCTTCTATAATCAAATAAGTCCTCATCTAAGAACTCATCATCGTTCACTCACTCTATGATTCCTCTTCTTTAACTTTTGCTGATCTTTTTACTTTATTTTCCTTACTTTCAATTACTTGGTCTTTACTTTCTAATCCTTCTACTTTACTTATATTTGGCTTCCTGGGAGAATCGACTTCCTCCCTGACAACTATTTTGGCCTCAGCTAACATTCTCAACATCTGTTTCATCTTATGTGTGGACCGTTGATATTGCCTCATCTTTTTCTACATTTTAATCAAAGGAATATTTGTCTTCTTCTACTTTTTCTTTGATATATACTTATTCAAAAACCATTGCCCATTTTGTATATTAGCTTTTAGTTTGATAGTTCTCTATAATCTCAATGGCTCATCATTTTTTACTGTAATATGGAGTGTAGAAATTCCTTTCTCAAAGTTGAACTCAGCAACAATTCTTTTCCTCTTTAAGATTGACTACTCATCTACAACTAGAAATTTTAGGCACTCAGCTACCTTGCTTCTTTTCTTTGGCTCTTCCTTAGGCAACTGCAATATGTCAAACACACTAGGCTTGTGTACGATATACTTCACTTGTTTGGGTTTTACGTTCAGGTGCCCTTCGTGCCTCTTCGTCTCTGTCATTGACCTCTACTCCTTGATTCTCCATTATTTCTACACCATCGATCACTAACTTCTCTGTGGTTGATCAAAGGGTAAGCCTAATGATGACACCATGTCGATTGAGACAATTGGGAAAAAGTTGGTATTGACTTCCATCTTTGCTACTCCTTTGTCAGCTAACTTGAATATGCCTTCTTTCAAAGTCTTCTAGATAGTGTTCCTGAAAACCACATAATTTATAATAACATAACTATAAGAGTGGTGCCACTTACTATATTTCTTATTCTTGAATTCGTTAGTCAATGATATCTTATGCCCCTTAGGAAGCTTGATTTGCTTATCATTCAACAAGTAGCCAAAGATCATTTCTTCCTTGGATATATCAAACATATACTCCTTATTGGGTACTTCTTTGCCCCTCTAGGGTTTCAAGGTTGGGTAGGTATACAGTTTCCCTCTTAAAATCTCAACAGCTAACACATTAGCTGATACAACCCCTTACTCACTACCTAATGTTGCTTTATTTGGCTTGACATAATCTACAATAGGGACTAGGTAAGGGTCTTTCCCCTTGTTTGCTTTCCTTTACTCCTTCTCAATAATGAATTGTTCAATCTAGATAACTTTGGTGGTTAGCTGAGCTAATTCAAAACATTCTTGTGTTATAAGCTTCTCTTTGAGTTGATGGTGCATGTTTCCAATCACAATGTTTGTATATTATGCTTCTAGGAACTGAACATGACACCTACTCTTCATTTTCCTAAACAATTCTATGAAATCAAATATTAGCTCATCAACTTATTGCTTGAGATTCATCAAATCGGCAATCATAACTTCTAGTTGGGGCCAGTAAAACCTGTCATGAAAGATCCTTTCCATATCTGCTTAATTTTGGACAAAATTAGGAGGCAAAGAAGAGTACCAAGTAAAAGCAGCTTCAGTTAATATTAATGGAAATAGTTAAAGTTTATGATACTCATTTTGATTACCCTTGCTACGTTAGGCAATGAATATGCTAATATGTTCCTGCCAGACCTTAAGTGCATACGCTAGCTATAATCATGTCCTGTTGATGAGAACTTCACTATGCTACTTTCCGTTGTTCCATAGGGTGTACCAAAAATATGTTTGCAAAATTTACCTAGCTAATTAGATGAATGGCTCAGCTAATTCGTAACCCTTTATTCCCAACAACCAAGCGATTATTGTCAAGGAAGAGACTCTGTTCCTTAACTATGTATTCCTAGGATGACTAAAGAAAGCTCTTAGATGAAAAGTAGCCAAGTAGCTTCCATATAAACAGTTGGATAGAATCTAAAAACATCGAAATGGAAAGTAAATTAGTAAGCATAAAAGAGCAACAAAGTAACAAAAGCTTGGAAAGTAATTTTGTAAGTCGAAAAGTAGAAATAGAAGGCAAGAGAATAAAGAATGAATTGGTATATTGATCTATTGGTTTGATTGTTAAATCGTGCTTTACAATTGATCACTCTACATTATTTAAACATCAAGAGTGTATCGTCAGTGCCTATTTACAATATTTACCCCACGTTTCCTTATACACAGTCCATGTTTGGACTAGTGGCTAACAACATAAACACCAACTAACACTGCTTTAGTATCCCTTATGTGAAATCTGTCTAAATACAATAAATTTGATAGTTGAGGCCTCAACCCATTATCCTAAAATCACGGGAAGTAATTGCTGCCATCACTCTGGCGTTTATTTGCATGTAACCACCCATGAACTGCCTATTACCAAGTGGCCTCAATACTCAAGAGGGGGGTGAATTGAGTATGAAAACTAAGTTTGTAAATCTTTCGCAAATCGTTTGATAAACAATTTTCATTGAAGCTAATTGATGATTAAAGATGATTAGATATAAGAGATAAACACTTTCACTTATAAATGCAATAGCCAAGGGGACCAATATTCAAGCAATTCAATAAAATAGTACTCAATGTAAAGAGAAGGGTTTAGAGAAAACAAACACAATGATTTATCCTGATTCGATCACTAATCCACTTGTGATCTATGTCCAGTCCTCAAGCAACCGCTAGAGATTTTCCACTATTTCTTCAAGCTTCAATAGGTGCTTGATAACCTTTACAACCTTGAGCACTCAACACTTTGGGATACCTCACCCTTGGAGCTTGAGTCTCTTCAACTAAGGGATACCTCACCCTTTACACTTTTGGAGGGATGCCTCACCCTCTTTACAAAGCAATATAGATTGATTGAATGAAACTCTCACTAGAGTAGATGATTACAAATTGAAGCTCTAATATGCTCTCAAAGATTATCCCACGTTTTTACAAAAAATAGAGCAAGAGTGGATTTGAGGATTGAATCACGTTTGAAAGTATTAGTAATTAGTTTTTGGTTCAAGGTCAACCTCAAATGAAGACCCAACATTGGTATTTATAAGTTTCTCAATAAATGGAGCCGTTGGAGGGTTTTAGCTATGCATTTAATGCATTTAATATAGCCGTTGGACGTTGTCAGGGTGCGTGTAATCGATTACATAACAAATGTAATCGATTACATTGTTGTTCCAACGTGTTCTTGGCTTTCTGGGCTATGTGTAATTGATTACATTATTGGTGTAATCGATTACATGGCTTCTGACTTGCTTGTAATCGATTACAATATCCATGTAATCGATTACATGACTTCTGACTTGCTGTGTAATCGATTACAATATTCATGTAATCGATTACATGACTCTTTGAACATGTGCTTGCCTTTCTGGGCTTATTGTAATCGATTACATTAATTGTGTAATCGATTACATGGCCTCTGACTTGCTTGTAATTGATTACATTGCTCATGTAATCGATTACAAGGCCTCTGTTTGCTGTGTAATCGATTACAAACATCATGTAATCGATTACATTGGCCTTTGAACACATTTTTCAAGTCCAATAAAACTTGTAAGCCATTTCTAACACCTCAAGACAATTGATTAAACATAAATCCTTTTAAGAGTGTTAGATTTAAGATAGAAACTCAAATTTCTTGAAAACCATGTTTAACTTTGAAATTTCTCACTTATTTTGAAATGATATATTGAAAAATCATTTGAGAAATCTAGAGAGCATTTAACATTAATGTTCTAAGTCTTATAACTAAATAAACCTCTTGACTTCTTTCTTTAATCTTGATTTTTCCTTTTGCGCTTGATCTTCACTTTTGCACTTGATCTTCACTTTTGCCTTTGTTATCATCAAAAACTATTTGACATGCTTTGGGGACATAAGCATTCACACTGCCTACAATGTTCATAAAATCACTTAGGATAATTACTTCTATTTTTATGGGACCTCAATTGACTCAGTCAATACGCTTTCACTTGATTCAATTCACAACCTCCAATCAAAATCGATAATTCGTAGGCCCAATTTGTATATCTGGCCCATTATCGCTTCTTACTCCTACTGGAGGCCTACTATTACCTTTGGCTGAAGTTGTTCGCCTATTCATTTGATCTTCGACTACCTTACTTTGGCTAAATCAGCTGACCTGACATTTTGGGAGTTAACACAAACTAAACGTAATATAAAATAGAGGTATCCACTCCAGTAGGTGGATTGGACCTTATGGACATAGGCAATAGCTTCTTGTGAGAATCGCTTTAGACAATTCAATAAATATATGCTAGAATAGGTGGCTGGATTTTTTTTTCTTTTTGCACCAAAGTATTTTCTATGCATGCAGGGTGAATAGTTTCACATGCCTTGGTAATTTTATTAGTGATAGGTGGAGCTGGTTATTACATGCCTTGTCACAATTTACTAGTAAAAGAATGGACAAAGGTCCAATGTGGTTAAAGAAGCTTATATTACAAGTTCAACTTTCACATGAGAAAATAAATATTGGCATGTTTAATGAATAAAGCACCTAAGTTCTATGTAGAAACAAGCTTTTGAAATGAATCTTTGCATTGATTACAAGCATGCTATGTTTCCTCCTTATTATGTGTAAGAAACACATGCTTGATTTTACCGCATAAAGATTTGAAGCCTGCAAGATGTGTATGCACTATTTCAACCATCCACCAAACTTTTGCTCCACATTTATTAAGTTTTGAAGACTTCTTGAAACATTGCTTCAAACAAAAAGAAACTCAAGAGGGGGGTGAATTAAATATTTAAAAAATATTTTGCAAACGCTTATAAAACAAATTTCGTTGAAGCTATTTCCTTAAAAGAGGTGAATAAAGAATAGAAGATAGAAAGAAATCTTAAGAACAGAAAATGAACAAATGATAATAAAAAATAAATTGCAGGAAAATAAAGAAAGTAAAGATGAGAAGAGCATGCACAATATTTATCTTAGTTCGACTACTAACCACTTATGACCTACATCCAGTCCTTGAAAAATTATCTGAGATTTTTCACTATCAATGCAAGGTTGAACGGGTGCTTGCTACCATTACAAATAAGAGCACTTTTATACACAGTGAAACTTTACCCTTATGCTAAGGCCTCAACTTTCAAGGATACCTCACCCTTACAAAACCCTTGAGGGATACCTCACCCTCTTTACAAGAAATCAGAATACAGAAAAAGATAAACTCTCAAAAGAGTAAATATCACAACTTAAAGCTCTAAGAAGCTTTTTAAGGATATCTCAAGGTTTTGGCGAAAAAGAGCACAGAAAGTATGTAAAAATGAAATTCACGGATTAAAGCAAGAGAAAATTCTTTCAGATTGTTGGGTGTGTTCAAAGATGACCCAAGGTCACTATTTGTAGAGCTCTGGAGAAAATAGCCGTTGTGGGTTTTGAATTCTCATAATAAATGTGAAAAAAGACATTAGTTTCTAAAACTGGAACCCATGTTTATTCGAATAACCTTTGTATTATTCGAATAACACATTTCAATAACCCATAGGCAAACTGGTTCTGTAACACGTTATTTGAATAACCCAATGGTTATTCGAATAACTCTTTCAAATAAAGTATTTTGAAAGACATGTTTATTTGAATAACATCCTTGTTATTCGAATAATCCTTTTTGAAAGCCACGCTCAGCAACGCCTCTATTCGAATAGCTTATATGCTATTCGAATAGCATAATTTAAAAACCAAAAACATGACCAGTTAAAAAATTATTATTCGAATAACTCCACTGTTATTCAAATAAGCTTTTATGAAGACAAATCAAATGGGATAGTTTATTCAAATTAAGAAAGCTTTATTCGAATAAAGCTATTCAAAACCATTTTTAAGACATCTTTTAAACTAGATAATTTGCTTCCAAATTTCCTAAAAATATTTTAACTATTTTCAAAAGCCATTTAAAAAAAAGGTTTATTAAGAAAATATTTTTATCTTTTCTTCCAAAATCAATGAGATATCCAGAAGGATTCGTACAACAAGACTCTAAGTCCTAAAGTTATTCTTGAAATTCTTGAACTTGGTCTTCCTATCATCTTCATGTTTGTTATCATCAAAATAAATGTTCAATATTGCATAGTCAATCACATTCTCTCCCTTTTTGATGATGATAAACTAACACAGAGAAAAGAATTAGTCTAAATAAATTGGAATTCACAAAGTTATTTTGAGAGACTTAATCTCCCTTTTTATATATCAGAGATATGCGCAGTTCCTCCTTACTTTTGGAATCCAACTTTCATTTTAATTTTACCTAACTTTTCTCAAACAAAGAAACTCATTAAAGATAACTTAAGATTTTTCTCCCCCTTTTTTCATGATACAAAAAGATGGGGTAACAGAAAGCCAAAGTAGAATCCAATAATGATTATGTAGGTGCGATATGCAAAATAGTGTAATAGGCTACAAGATAATGCAAAAACAAATTGAAAACAATTAATGCAGTAGGCAATCCATCTTATTCATTAGGAAAATTGTCTAATTACAAGGAAATTAACACTAAGAGGACAAAACAAGACTAAACAACGATCCTAAGAACTAAGGATCCTAGAAATAAGCATCTGGTGGCAGAGAAGGGGAGTCAGGTGCTATGTCAGTCAGAAAGGCTAGGAGGGCTACCTGTTCGCACTCAACACCTTCTTTTCTATCAAACAGAATAGAGAAGGTGTTCTCCATGTAGGCTTTGTGGTCCTGCAGGGTTACCATGATTTACGCATTTGTAACCAGACCAGCAGTAGCAGGAGCAGGAGCAATTGCAACAGAAGCAGCAATAAAGTCTTCTTATTCTTTATCTTCCACTTCATCCGGGTACACCCATTCTTCAGTAGACCTGATCATCTTCATTTTGTGCAGAGTGTAGGACCCAAAAACACTATGGTGAATTAACTTGGTAGCCCTATCAGTTTCCAGAATCTGAGGATATTTCTCGAGAAAGGTAGTGATGATTAAGCCATAAGGCAAATCAGATTTTTCTTTACCCTTTGCCTTCATCATATGCTTTATGATGAAGTTAGGCCAGTTGACTTTGTAGCCTTTCTTTATGACCCAAAGCATGAAGATGTCGTATTCACTCAAATAGGCATAGTTCTCGTGATAACACTGTATTTTATACATTTTGTAATCCTCTCACTAGGCTTCTTAAGGTTCAATTAGGCTTAATTAAGCTGGTTTTGACACCTTTTATGATTTTGAGTCGAATTGGACAATTAAATAAATTATTGCATAAATTAGCCTTAATTATCTCTTTGGCAGTGTTTAGTAAACTGGCTATAACTTGAGTTACAAATATCTGATTGATGTAATTTTGGTCTTATAGAAAGCTTAGACAATTCTCTACAACTTTGATGTTGAACACTTTTCCAGAATCGGACTCCTTGGAGGTGATATTGGGCTTTGAAGTCAAAATAAAGGAGCTGAAACCGGGTCTAAAATACTCTGCAGTAATTGGACCATATCTTGAGTTCTAGGCATGAATTTTGACTCAAACTAAAGCTATTTTAAAGCAAATATTCAGGCCTACAACTTTCATGAAGACCACTTCTCTCAAAAATGAAAAAAATGACTGGATGCACGGCTGTGTATTTACTCAATTATTATTTAAAAAAAAAAGACAAGAGAAATTAGAAAAACGTCATGGATGGCATTTTTGACTTAATTATTAAGTGGCTCCTGTAGCCACAGTAGAAGCAAATTGCCTATAAAAGGCAATCAATTGCAACGAGAATTGAAAAAAAAAAAGGGAAGCAGAATTCGGAGACGGAGACGTTCGGGGGAGGGGAAATTCCTTAGAATTTCTGTTGGGAATTTTTGCGGATATAACGCGCAGCGAAACAGGGATTCCCATCGAGGATCCATGCGAAAAAGCCATAATCCGAGTTTTTAAATGATTTACCTCTTGAAGCATGAATCACTAACACCGTAATAGAAACGATGTCTCTGCGGTATCCACACGAATAGACTCACGAACGTTCAACGTCCGCAAAGAAGAGCCTCACGTCTCTTGCACAGTGCTAGCTGCGAAGAGAAGAGAAGATACATGTCGCTCTCTCACTCACTTTTCTGTAGATGCGGCTAGGGTTCAGAATTGTATCTAAAAGGCTCTTAGCGTTTATTTATAATAATGCTAATCGCCTTAAGTGAGTGTGAGCAAGAAAAGGTTTGCAATCCTAGACCCATCCGTTATGAGTCCGGCCCATATTTGAATCCGAGTCCAACTTGGATCCATTGCTCCAATTTTAGTTCGCTCTATGTGTGTGACCTTGCAGGTTTCTTATTAGCGTTAGCGATAATATTAAAATCTCATTTTAATATTACAAGCGAGGAGCTATCTAGCAACACGTCGTCGCTTTACCCAAGTAATAAGAATGCCAATGATTTGACATAACCTTTCCGTGACCAATGTTTCCGTGTCGTTTAGTCCCTGTCAAGATATCTAGATTGAACACAAGGCATGGAATTCGTCACCCTTGTAAAGTCCAATCATTCGTTTCCTGATACTCGAGTAGACTTTGTAACAACAAATGAGATCAATATCTCATATTGACTCATTTGAGCATGGCCATGCATTTCGCAGCCTCACTCAATCGGGGGCCCGAAGATATCACTCCTGTTATGTAGAGTGACAAATCCCATCTAGGTCACTCACATCCCTCTCGTATGATTTGCGGTATGTCCAATAACTAACTTTATAATCACCTTGTTACGATGACGTTTGATGGCATTAAAACACACAACTCCTCATGTAGGAATCGTAGTGATTTCAGTCAAAGGACCACAAACACCATTGTCACTATGAGAATCGCTTATGACACTCACGTAACGATCCATGTAGCGTTCTCATGGTGGGTCACCCAAGAATCATTACTCTAATATGTACCCATGTGAAGACTTGATATCTCATATCCATGACCCGTGAGATGTGGTCATCGGTCTCTGCACATACTAGTCTCAATGTATTATTGTTGTCCCTAATTAACAATAATACTTGACTAGGGACATTTAAGAATAGTGTTGTAACCAAAAGGATCTCACGATCAAGTCATCCACTTGATGTCCTATGGCATCAAACTTACTATTCTATGGACTTTATTATGTTTATAAAAAAGAACACAATAAATGAAATGCCTCATATATATAAAATAGCATAATAGAATGTATGTAAATACAGAAAATGTATTAGCCTCTAGGGCATACACCAACAATTTCCTCCTCCCTCCAATTTCCTTTCTCTCTCTTTTTCTCTTTTTTGTTTTTTTAGTTTATGTGTAAATAAGTTTCAGTCTACTTGGATCAAAGTGTGAAGCTCTTGGTAATAAAATAAGGTTAGATTTATTTCTCTCTTGTGCTTTAATGATTTATATTTTTAAGTAGTTATTATGCGTGTTATATTTTGTTTCTGATAATTTAGAAACTACCCTTGTAAAGAGGAGTTCTTGATTTATTGTAGACAAAATATTGCCACAGTAAATGCTTTAACCCATTTACAAGTGGTGCTAATAATTAAAGGAAATATAATATAATTACGTATATTATTTTATTTCGTATTGTATTTTGTTTTCAATCAATTTAGAAACTCTCCTTGTAAAGTGGAGTTCTTGATTTGTTGTAGACAAGAGATTGACACAATGAATGCTTTAACCCATTTACAAGTGGTAGTGTTAGAAACTCTCCTTGTAAAGTGGAGATCTTGATTTATTGTAAACAAAATATTGGCACAGTGAATGCTTGATCCCATTTATGAGTGATGATATTAATAGATTATTAAAGGAAACATAATATAATTAAGTTTATTATTTTAAATGGACTTTTAATGTTGTATTTTTCGATTGGAACCTCCATGTTGCGAGGATTCTAATTGAGTTATAAAAGGAATTAATCTTACCTTTCTTTTATTTACCAAGAGTGGATCTTTTAACCTAAGTAAATAATTTTTACCATAGTCACAAAATATTTACTTCATCTTAATTTTCAACAATTCCCTATGGATCGATCTCGGACTCACCGAGAAATTTATTACTTGAGACAACCTGCACTTGGGTTTGCAAATGCGACAATTAAAAAGTGTGCATCAAGTTTTTAAGGCGCCGTTGCCGGGGACTTGTTTTGAATAATAAATTTCTGGTGTCAATATTTTTATACATAGTCAAAAGTGAATAGTGTGTGAATAGTATGTGAATAAGAGCGTGAATAGTGTGAATAGTATAAATAGGGTAAATAATATGTGAATAGTATAAATAGTAAAAAAGTAAAAAAAATTATAATAATAATATAAAAAATAATAATAAAATTTAAAAAAAATGTGTGAATAGTGTGAATAATAAAAAGTAAAAAAAGTAAAAAGTAAAAAAAAAGTTTATATATTAAAAAACAAAAAAAATTTAAAAAAAAAAGAAGGTGGTCACACCCGTGACCACAAAAAAAAACTTAAAGGTCCCACAATAATAAAAAACAAAAAAAAATAATAATTGGGGACAAGGTTGTCTCCCCCATTTTGAAAATTGACGAAAAAGGTGGTCACACCAAAAAAAAAAGAATTAGTAGACAAGGTTATCCCACGTGAAAGACAAAAAAAAAACCACAAAAAAAAAGTTAAGCCTTTTATTTTTGTACATATTAACTCAGTGGGAGAAACTCTCTATTTTCTTTTCTTGTACATATTAATAGTGGGGTTAATTCTCCCTTTAATTTTTTTTGTACAGTGGGGGTAATTCTTCCTTTTATTTTCTGTATATACTAATTTAGTGGGGGAACCTCTTCCTTTTATTTTCTTTGTACATATTAACTCAATGGGGGTAATTCTCCCTTTTATTTTTTGTAAATATTAACAGTGGGAGAAACTCTCCCTTTTGTTTTACGCACTAACAGTGGGAGAAATCTCTCCCTTTTATTTTTTTGTACATACTAACATACTAACCGTGGGGGAATCTCTCCCTTTTATCTTTGCATACTAATTTAGTAGGGGTAATTCTCCCTTTTTATTTTTTTTATATACTTTTACTAACTTAGTGGGGAAAACTCTCCTAATCTCTCTATAATCTACAATTATTAATAAAATAATCTTTCTTCTTCTCTTCCCTCTCACTTTGAGCAAAAAATCGGCTTGCCGATTCTCCTGGTTTTCATATTTTAAATTTACTTTTTACACTTTATTTTCTATATTTTATTTTCTCAGCACTTTATTTTTTTTTTTTTTTTATTTATTTTCTGTCATTTATTTTTTTATTTTTTATTTTTGTCATCTATTTATTTTCTGTCATTTCTTTTTGTTATTTATTTATTTATCTATTTATTTTTTTTTTTTTTTTTGTCATTTATTTTTGTTTACTAACTTACTAACTTTCTTACTAACTATCTAACTTTTTACTTTACCCGCTTCTAATATTTTAATTTATCTGCATACCAACTTTTTATTTATTTTTTGCTTATTTACTTATTTGGTGGTTAGTTTATACCACACATTTGTTAATATTTATTTACTAAGTGTTAATATATATATTTGGTGGTTGGTTTATTATGCCACCTTTGTTATTTTTTTTATTTGGTGGTTGGTTTCTACCACACCATTTTTAATTTTTTTTTATTTGGTGGTTGGTTTATTCCACACCTTTGTAAAATTTATTTGGTGGCTAGTTTATACCACATCTTTGTATATATTTTTATTTTTCTTATTTCTTTTTCTCTTTTGTTTTGTGTGTTTTTAGGGTGAAAACGTAACTTAATTCAATTAACATGTATTAAGATTGGAATTTTAATCAATTTTTTTTATTCAATTTGAGTGCTTATTATAGTACTTAATGTTTTTATGAATTGGCCACTCATAAATTGATCTAGTGGGTGTATGTAGAATCGGAAGGTTTGCATATGACCTAGACCATAAATAATAAAGTGCTATGATTTATAATCATCTAGGAATGGAGGTTATAGGTTGTGTGGGAGAACTGTGGTATTTTTTCATGAGAATCCATAGAGTAAAAGTCATGCCTTTAAATGTTTTTAATTACTGATTCTCCTCATCAATTGAATGATTAGAAATTGATTAGAAGGAATGTCCCAAAGCTACTCTATTATCTATGATAGATTATTGAATCAAGTGAAGTCTGATCCCTAGTATTCTAATTTCATGTGTTTTCATTTCAAAATAAAAAAATAAAAAAAAAATAAAAAAAACTTTATTTTCTCTTTTTCTTCTAATTTCGTGTGTCTTAGTGTTTGTTTTTCTTTTCTTTTTAAATAGTCAACTTTATTTTGACCTTTTGGTCATTTGTCGATTTTCTCAACAAGTTTTTGTAAATCTTGGTTGATACGGTGGATTTTGTTACTTCAAGAATTCAAAATGAGCCTAAAATTTTTTTTTTGTTGATTTGTCCATACTTACAATAGGCTTTCCTTTTGAAATCACAACTATCAATGATCATTTTCCTAATAAATTTTTAATTTTCAATTTTATGGTTTGATTTGTTAATATTATCAATTTTTCTTTTGACAAGCGAACTTGTTCTTTGTGGATGGTTTCCGTAAATAAAAAAAAAGATAAAATATTTTTCATTAAAGAATGGCCTGAGTAAGGAGTCATTAGATGAAATCTTTTTGACTCTTGAGACGCATTCTTGTGAATTTGTGTAGTGTGAATTTATTAATTTGTGGAATCTCTTCAAAGGCAAGTAAGCATGTTACAGTCTTGGGAATCTGACTCAAAAAGACCCTGTTTGTCAATTTATAAGAAAATTGGATGGGAAGCTTATCCTCGACTCATAGAAGGCGTTTAAGCCGTTATTGGACGTAAAATCAGAGGAAGATGTGAGCCACAATCACAACTACATGTATATATTTTCTTGTATAGAATTTAAAAAAAAAAAGAGCAAGAAGTGGTCCGAAGGAAATGTTGTGTGAAGCAGTAAGAAAATGAAGCCAGTCAAGACACTCTATCTGTATAAATAATTTCAATCTTTGGTCATACTTTGTTTCTGTTTATATTTGTGTGAGGTTGCTCTTTTCAATAATTGCGGTAACAGGTACTATCTTCTATCTTTTTCCTTTCTATTTTTTAACATTGAGGACAATATTGTGATCTAGTTTGGGGGAAGGATAGTTGTGTAAAAAAATGAACAAAAAAAATAGTAAGTGTGTTTCTTTTTGTCGTGTGTAAAGTTGTGTAAAAATCCAAAAAAAAAATATTTAGGAAGTGTGTGTATTAATATGTTTGCTGTGTTTATATGTTTGTCAGTAACTACTAAACCAGTTAAAGATGGCATAGTAAGGAGTAAATGGTACTCTTGAGACGCATCTTAGTTGGGTTAGACAATTAGTTTGTGTGGAAGTAGCAAATGAATTCAGGGAAATTTACATGATTGAGTAAATTGTCTTCTTTCTTAAAATTCACATGCTTGGTTATGGTGTGATTACCATGCAACATTGATGATGAGTTTTGATGATAACAAATATGGAGATGATGAGAAGATCAAGTCCAAGTTGTTCAAGTTTAGCTTTAGGACTTAGGACTCTTGTACAGAGCTCTCATAGGATATCTCAGGGTTTAAGTCAAAAGATCTAAAAACATGTTTTCTTATAAACTAAATTAAGGTTTTAATTTGATCAAAGAGTTTGTGAAAATCAGAAATCACCTAATCAGTTTTCTAAAGGTGTTTATCATGTTTTCAAATAGAGGCATTCGAATAACCTTATAGGTATTCGAATACAATCTCTTAAAAGCCTTTAAAAAACATGTTTTATTCAGAGGTATTCTAATATCTCATAATAGTATTCGAATAACCTGTCTCTGAAATGTTTTTCAAGCAGTGGAATTCGAATACCTTGATATGGTATTCGAATAACGTGGGTCAGAATTGTTTTTTATATACTGATATAAGTGGTATTCGAATACCACAATAAGGTATTCAAATAACCTGAGCTTAAACTGTTTTTATATATTATGATATCAGAGGCATTCGAATACCACAATAAGGTATTCGAATACCCACGAGTTTTTGGTTTTAAATTTTGAATTTGATACGCAAACGTATTTTGCATTTATTATGCATTCATTTCCTCAGCATTTTTTTTCTGATCAAAGGCTCTATAAATAGAGACCTTCTCTCACGGCTGAAACACACCAATCCTTGAAATTATTTTTTGGCTGTGCTAAAACGCTGTTTACATAATTCTCTCTTTCTCTCTGTGCTCTTTTGGTAAAATTCTGAGATATTGTTAGAGAGCTCTATAGTGCTTCAATTTGTATTACTTACTCTGAGTGAGAGTTTCTCTTCATCTATTTTTCTGATATTTTGTATCGAGGGTGAGGTATCCCTCAAGGTTTGTATAAGGGTGAGGTATCCCTGCAGGCTGAGACTTTAGCACAAGGGTAGAGTGTCCCTGTGTGTGAAAAGTGCTCTATTTTGTAACGGTAGCAAGCTCCTATTGAAGCTTGTATACTTAGTGAAAAATCTTGGCTTTCGAGGACTGGACGTAGACCACAAGTGGGTTAGTGGTCAAACCAGGATAAATACTGTGTTTGCTTCTCTTTTCCTTAATCTCTTTATTTTATGCAATTTATTTTACTGCACATTTATTTTTCGCTATTCTTTATTATTTTTCTTCTTCTTCTCATTCCTTCTATGTATTTATTTATTAAGCTTTTGATATTCGTTTTAATTAAAAAGAGGTTTTGCGAAAAAAAAATTATACTCAATTCACCCCCCTCTTGAGTACTGGAAGCCACTTGGTAACAAGTGGTATCGTAGCTTAGACTTTTGTATAAAGAGCTTAGCGACTTCTTCAAGAGAACATGGCTTCCTCAAATGGTTTTTTAGAAGGATCTTCCATAAACCGATCACCCTTTTTTAATGGGATGGTTATGCATATTGGAAGGAAAGAATGAAAATCTTCATCGAAGCTATTGATCTAGATGTATGGGATGCTGTCGAAAATGGCGCTTTTATACCCACACATGAGGTCGATGGTGTAAGGACTGAAACACCATGAAATAAATGGTCTGATGAAAAAAAAAGAAAAGTTTAATTTAATTTAAAAGCCAAAAATATTATTACTACTTTGCTTTGGAATATGATGAGTTTTTTAGAATTTCAAATTGTAAAATCATAAAGAAATGTGGATACTTTGCAAGTTACCCATGAGGGTACTAGTGAAGTTAAGAGGTCGAGAATAAATTCTCTAACTCGTGAATATGAATTATTCAGAATGAACCAAGGAGAAAGCATTCAGGAAATGCAAAAGAGGTTCACCCACATAGTTAATCATCTTGCATCTTTAGGCAAAAGTTTTTCTAACGAAGATTTGATTAACAAAATTTTGAGATGTCTTAGTAGGATTTGGAAACCCAAAGTGACAGCAATATCAGAATCAAGAGATTTATCCACGATGACTTTAGCTACCCTCTTTGGAAAACTTCATGAGCACGAATTGGAACTAAGCAGACTAAGCTAAAGCGAAGAGAACGATAAAAAGAAAAAGGGAATAGCGCTCAAAGCCACTTCATCAACATTTGATAATGATGATGAAGAAAATGAAGAAAGTTCAGAGAACATCGAGGTAAGTGAAGAAAATCTAAGTTTACTAGTTAAAAAGTTTGGTAAATTTCTCAAGAAAAAGGGAACACAAAGAAAATCTCCTTCCCTCCTAAAAAGACACACTTTAAAGGCGAAGGAGCTTCATCGACTCCAACTTGCTATGAATGTGGCAAACCTGGTCACATGAAAATGGAGTGCCCAGTTTATCAAAAGAATAATGAGAAAATTGAAAAGAAGCCCTTCAAGGAAAGAAAAGGAAGAAAAGCCTACATAGCATCGGATGAAAACGACATGGACTCAACTGACAGCTCAGATAGCGAAGAAGCTCAACTGTGTCTCATGGCAAAAGGAGATGAAGAAGAAAGCGAAAACGAGGTAAGTTCTAATACTACTTTATTGCCCTCTTACGATGAATTACAATATGCTTTTGAGGAACTACATGAAGAATCTTTAAAACTCACAAAAAATATTTCTTCATCTAAGAAAACAATTTCTTCTTTAGAAAATCAAATTCTTGTTTTAAACAAAGAAATAGAAGAATTGAAAATTGAAAACGAAACTTTAGGAATCATTGATGCATGTATAAATCATCCTCCACATGCTTCTACTTCTTCATCTTGCTCTTCATGTCATACTCTTGAAAAAGAAATTGAAGACTTAAAGAACCCTCTTTCTAAATTCACCTTTGGAAGGGATAACTTAAATATTTTATTAGGAAGACAAAGAGTGGTTTTTCAAAAAGCCGGGATAGGTTATAACCCGAAAAATCAACAAAAACTCTATAAAAATTTCTTTGTGCATTCTAGTGTTTCAAGTAGTCCTTTTATTTAATGTTTTTATTGTGGAAGAAAAAGACATAGTGCTTCAACATGCAATGCAAGGAAAAACATAAATACAAAAGTTGGAACAAAAATGGTTTGGGTTCCCAAGGGTACTATACCCAAAACTGACACACAAGGACCCAAGAAAGTTTGGGTACCAAAAGTTAAAAACTAAACTTGTGTTGTAGGTATGCTTGAAAGCAAGGAGTTCAAATTGGTATCTCGATAGCGGCTGCTCCAAGCACATTACCAGGGACGACTCAAAATTCACCATGCTTATTCCCAAGAATCATGGACACGTCACTTATGGTGATAACAATAAAGGAAAGATCCTTGGAATCGGCAAAGTCGGTAAGAACCCTAACTCCTCTATTGAAAATGTGCTACTTGTTGAAGGTTTGAAACATAACTTGCTTAGTATTAGCCAATTATGTGATAAAGGAAATAAAGTTGTATTTGATTCAAATTGTTGCATAATTGAAGATAAAAATGACAAGCATGTTAAATTCATTGGTCATAGAGTAAACAATATCTATATGATTAGTCTTGATGATATATCTTCAAATGATGCGAAATGCCTTTTAAGTAAGAATGATGATTCATGGCTATGGCATAGGAGAATTACACACATTCACATGGATCACTTAAAGAAGTTGGTCTCTAAAGAGCTAGTAATTGGATTACCCAAGCTTGACTTTATAAAAGCTAAGTTATGTGATGCATGTCAAAAGGGTAAACAAATAAAGGTCTCTTTTAAAGCAAAAAATATAATTTCAACTACTAGACCTTTATAACTTTTACACATAGATCTGTTTGGACCTTCTAGAACTATGAGCTTTGGTGGAAATTACTATGCTTTAGTGATTGTGGATGATTTTTCTAGGTTTACATGGACTTTATTTCTTGCAAATAAAAATGATGCATTTCTAGCTTTTAAAAGACTTGCCAAAGTTATTCAAAATGAAAAAGGTTTTCAAATCTCTTCTATAAGAAGTGATCATGGTGGCAAATTTGAAAACAATATTTTTGAAACTTACTGTGATGAACATGGCATTAACCATAACTTCTCTGCCCCTAGAACTCCACAACAAAACGGAGTTGTAGAAAGGAAAAACCGTTCTTTAGAAGAAATGGCGAGAACTATACTTAATGAGGCTGCGCTTCCTAAATACTTTTGGGCGGATGCTGTAAGTACAGCTTGTTATGTAATGAACCGGGCCCTTATAAGGCCTATTTTAAAGAAAACCCCATATGAATTATATAAGGGAAGAAAGCCAAATGTCTCACACTTTCATATTTTTGGTTGCAAATGTTTTGTTTTAAACAATGGAAAATATAATTTAGGCAAGTTTGATGCTAAGTCTGATGAAGGTATATTTCTTGACTATTCAAATCATAGTAAAGCTTTTCGCATATATAATAAAAGAACTATGACTATTAAAGAATCTATACATGTCGCATTTGATGAAACTGACCCAAATGGATCGAGAAAGGATCTTGTTGTTGATGATGTTACAGAAGTTTTGGCGGAAACACATTTGGATAATAAAGAAAAAGAAATCAAGGAGCAAGAGGATAAATAAAGACAAGAAGATTCGCAAGCTTTGGAACTTCCCAAGGAATGGCGAACTTCAAAATATCATTCTCTTGATCAAATCATCGGTGATGTATCTAAAGGTGTAAGTACTCATAACTCCCTTAGAAATACTTATAATCACTTAGCTTTTGTTTTTCAAATTGAACCTAAGGATTTAATTGAAGCTTTTGATGATGAACATTGGATCTTAGCTATGCATGAGGAATTAAATCAGTTTGGAAGAAATCAAGTTTGGGAATTAGTTGCTAGACCTAATAATCACCCTATAATTGGAACTAAATGGGTTTTTAGAAACAAACTTGATGAAAATGGGTTAATAACTAGAAACAAAGCTAGATTGGTTACTAAAGGGTATAATCAAGAAGAAGGAATAGATTATGAAGAAACCTATGCACCTGTAGCTAGATTAGAAGGTATTAGGATGTTACTTGCTTATGCTTGCATCATAGATTTCAAATTATATCAAATGGATGTCAAGAGTGCTTTTCTAAATGGTTTTATTCAAGATGAGGTATACGTTGAACAACCTCCGGGTTTTGAAAATCATGAACTACCCAACCATGTTTTTAAACTTAAAAAAGCTTTATATGGTTTAAAGCAAGCTCCTAGAGCTTGGTATGAAAGGTTGAGTAAGTTTCTTTTGGAAAATAGTTTTTCAAGAGGAAAAGTCGATACTACTCTTTTTATTAAAAATAAAAAGCATGACATTCTTCTTGTGCAAATATATGTGGATGATATTATCTTCGGTGCTACTAATGAGTCCCTTTACAAAGAATTTGCTAAGTCAATGCAGAATGAATTTGAAATGTCAATGATGGGAGAATTAAATTTCTTCCTTGGACTTCAAATCAAACAAACAAACGAAGGGACCTTCATAAGTTAAACAAAATACTGCAAGGAATTGCTCAAGAGATTCGAAATGGAAAATGCTAAACACATGGCCACTCCGATGGACACGTCTTGCTACTTGGACAGAGATGAAGGAGGTAAATCAGTAGGAATAACGAAATATAAAGGTATGATTAGTTCTCTCCTTTATCTTACTGCTAGTAGGCCAGATATAATGTTTAGTGTATGCATGTGTGCTAGATATCAGGCAAACCCTAAGGAATCCCATTTACGTACTGTTAAACGAATAATGAAATACCTTGTAGGCACTTCGCAAATGGGCTTATGGTACCCTAAGGGTGCCTCTTGTAGCCTAATAGGCTATTCTGACTCTGACTTTGCTGGGTGCAAATTAGACAGAAAGAGTACTAGTGGGACATGCCACTTTCTTGGTAGTTCTTTAATTTTTGGCATAGTAAGAAACAAAACAAGGTGTGGCTTTGTCTCACTAAGGTCGAATATGTTAGTCGGAGTTGTTGCGCTCAAATCCTTTAGATGAAGCAACAACTCTTAGACTACGGTCTTCAGCTTGATCACATCCCGATAAAATGTGATAACACTAGTGCAATAAATATCTCTAAGAATCTCATACTGCATTCTAGAACAAAGCATATAGAGATAAGACACCACTTTATCAGAGATCACGTACAAAAAGGGGATTGCATTCTTGAATTTGTTGAAACATTTAAGCAACTTGCAGATATCTTCACTAAACCCCTAGCAAAAGAAGCATTCTAATATATAAGAGGAGAATTGGGCATAATTGATCAGTCTAACATTTAAATGCTTGTTATTTGCTTAAATTTATGTTTAATCCTTCTTAAACTATTACTGACTTGAGCGTCAGAGTTATCTCAAAAAAAATTTTTACAGGTACTTCATCAACAGGTATGCGTTTGTCTTTCAAAATTGCATTTTCTGGACATTTATAAGTGCTTTTCTTGTTTAGTTATTCGAATACCTCCATATGGTATTCGAATACCCTTACTGTTATATGAGAAAACCTACGTTCTTTTTGTTTAAGGCATTCGAACACCTTTAAGGATTATTCGAATACCCAGAGGCCTTTTTTGTCTCATCCCTCTCACAGATTTCTGGAGCATTCGAATGCCATCAGGGTTATTCGAATACCCAGATGCTTCCTATTTCTGTTTCTCTCTGGAGTATTCGAATACCATTATGTCGTATTCGAATACTTGCTCCCTTGGCCTTCTCCTCTGTCTCCGGAATATTCGAATACCATCAGTTTGTCTCTGGAGTATTCCAATACTTCATGAGCATCGAATACCATTAAAAGCATTCGAATATCTTCGTTTGGCAGCCAAGCCCATTCTGGTAATCTATTCGAATACCTTATGTGGTATTCGAATACCCTCTGCCTGAAGGCTGCGCCCCTTGAGTTCTTCCAAACGTTGTATTCGAATACCAGCTCCTGGTATTCGAATACCTTTGGTTATTCTTTAAAATACCCCCTCCCTACCTGCGTATCCGAATACGCCCTTTTTGTTTTCTCTCAGTTTTTCAAAACCTCTTCGTTTTCCCTCTTCCTCAAACCTCCCTTTTCTCACCGTCTCCACCCCTCCTTTCTCCTTTTCCTCCTTTGTTTTCTTTCGATGGCCTCATCTTCATCTCGCTCTAAGCGTCCTCATACAAAAACAGTTTCATGCAATAACCTGCTGGACCTTCGAAGGCTTTCCTCCAACGAGCAACAACTCGGGCGCTTCGTTACACACTTTCGAGAGCGCAACTTGGTGCATCCTAAGTACCTTGACTTGGGGTTCTTCGAAAGAGAAGGTGGTTTTGACTTTCTAAACTGGCTAAACCACCAAGGCGTACTTCGCTTCTGCTCTTTCTCTGCTGCTTTGTATTCCGACCTAGTCAAAATGTTCTACTGCAATCTGAAGGTTGAAGGTCAGGAGCCACACTCTAGTGTCTGCGATCAAAACATTGTGATCACACCCGGCGATTGGGTTCAGATGTTTGGCTTACCATCCACTGGCCACTTTGCTGAAGAAGATTCACTTCCCTAACTCTTCGACAAGAACAGAGCAATTGAAGATGTTCTTCGCCCTAGGTTGGCTTTACCTTCGACTCAAAAATAAGTCAAAGGGGGCATGATGAAGAGCCAGGACAGGCTCCTCCACTATGCTTATGCCCACATCCTCGCTCCTAGAGGTGGGAACTACGCCTACATGAGTAAAGATGACGGGTTTATGCTATGGATTCTAAAGCAAGGCCATCAGATCAACTGGCCCGTCTTCATTATGAAGCACATGATGAGGGCAAGAGGTAAAGAGCGGTGTGAACTTCCCTACGACGTAATCATCACTGCCTTCTTAGGCAAGTATCCACACATTCTGGAAATCGAGCGAGCGATACCGCTAACCCATCATCACGTTTTTGGGTCCTTTACCCTTAACAAAATGACGATGATCAGGACCGATGAAGGCTGGGTGTTCCCAGAGGAAGTTGATGATGAAGACAACGACCCTACTGCTCCTGCTGCTGCTGCTGATATTCCTGCTCCTGTCACGAATGAGCAAATCCTGGCTACCCTGTTGGATAACAGAACCTATATGGAGAACACCTTCACTATTCTGTTTGACAGGATCGCTGGTGTTGAGCGTGCACAGGCTGCCCTTCGAGCTCTGCTGTCTGGCAACGACCCTGCCTCTCCTCCTCCACCACCTGATGCCTATTTCTAGGGCTTGCTTAGTAGTAGGATCTGTTGCTTGTGTTTTGCTCTTGGCTGTTTATTGTATTGATTGCCTTTTAATTACATTTGTACATGCCATTGGCCACTTATATTTAATAGAATGAGTATTTTACTTTCATCTGCTGTCACATGCAAACTGTTTATTGTTTATCTCATACATATCAATATGCTTTATTGAATGACTGCCTCCTTTTTGATCATGTCAAGAGGGGGAGAAAAATAATCAATCTTATTTGAGAAAAGACAAATTTAATACTGGCTCTTGGATTCCAAAAGAAAGGGGGAGAATATGCTTGTTTTGTTACCTCTAAGAGTAAGTCTCTATCTTTTTGAATTTCAATTTATATGAACTAATGTTTTTCTCAATGATAGTTTGTCATCATCAAAAAGGGGGAGAATGTGATTACCATGCAACATTGATGATAAGTTTTGATGATAACAAATATGGAAATGATGAGATGATGAGATGATGAGAAGATCAAGTCCAAGTTGTTCAAGTTTAGCTTTAGGACTTAGGACTCTTGTACAGAGCTCTCATAGGATATCTCAGGGTTTAAGTCAAAAGATCTAAAAACATGTTTTCTTATAAACTAAATTAAGGTTTTAATTTGATCAAAGAGTTTGTGAAAATCAGAAATCACCTAATCTGTTTTCTAAAGGTGTTTATCATGTTTTCAAATAGAGGCATTCGAATAACCTTAGAGGTATTCGAATACAATCTCTTAAAAGCCTTTAAAAAACTTGTTTTATTTAGAGGTATTCGAATTCCTTATAATAGTATTCGAATAACCTGTCTCTGAAATGTTTTTCAAGCAGTGGCATTCGAATACCTTGATATGGTATTCGAATAACGTGGGTCAGAACTATTTTTTATATACTGATATAAGTGGTATTCGAATACCACAATAAGGTATTCGAATAACTTGAGCTTAAACTATTTTTATATATTCTGATATCAGAGGCATTCGAATACCACAATAAGGTATTCGAATACCCACGAGTTTTTGGTTTTAAATTTTGAATTTGATATGCAAACGTATTTTGTATTTATTATGCATTCATTTCCTCAGCGTTTTTTTCTGATCAAAGGCTCTATAAATAGAGACTTTCTCTCACAACTGAAACACACCAATCCTTGAAATTATTTTTTGGCTGTGCTAAAACGCTGTTTACATAATTCTCTCTTTCTCTCTGTGCTCTTTTGGTAAAATTCTGAGATATTGTTAGAGAGCTCTATAGTGCTTCAATTTGTATTACTTACTCTGAGTAAGAGTTTCTCTTCATCTATTTTTCTCGATATTTTGTATCGAGGGTGAGGTATCCCTCTAAAGGTTTGTATAAGGGTGAGGTATCCCTGCAGGCTGAGACTTTAGCACAATGGTAGAGTTTCCTTGTGTGTGAAAAGTGCTCTATTTTGTAACGGTAGCAAACACCTATTGAAACTTGTATACATAGTGAAAATTCTCGACTTTCGAGGACTGGACGTAGACCACAAGTAGGTTAGTGGTCGAACCAGGGATAAATACCGTGTGCCTCGCTTCTCTTTTCCCTAATCTCTTTATTTTATGTAATTTATTTTACCGCACATTTATTTTTCACTATTCTTTATTATTTTTCTTCTTCTTCTCATTCCTTCTGTGTATTTATTTATTATGCTTTTGATATTCGTTTTAATTAAAAAGAGGTTTTGCAAAAAAAAAAAATTATACTCAATTCACCCCCCTCTTGAGTACTGGAAGCCACTTGGTAACATATGGATGTTGAATTGGTGGACTGAGAATGATAGAACTATCTATGTCTTGTGAGATTTTGAGCCTATTGATTAATGGATTGAACATTTGTACCATTCTCTTCTTTCTTGTGTGGATTTCACTCATGGAATTGTTACTCTAGAACTTGTTTTGATTCTTTTTTAGACTATATTTTCATATGCATACATAAAAATGATTGAGGTATTTTCTTAAATTAACTACTTTGACCAAATAGCCAACCTTGCATATTTTCTTTTACTTAACCCCTTTGAGCTTATTTGACTATTCTTTATTTCGAACTCATTATGTGCCTTAAATGAAAAACCATGTTCTTATTTGACCTTAGGGAATAAGAGAACATTAGCTTTGTCATTCGATGAGTTCTTGAATAAGTGTGGGGGTGTGTGTGTAGAATAGTTTTAAAAATATATATATATGATGTTCTTTTGTAAAAAAAAATCAATAAAAAAATCAAAATAAAAAAAATGTAAAAAGGAAAAGAGGGTCAACAAGGTAATAAAGGAAAGGAAAAGTATATGTAAAGGGAACTTGTATTAGGTAGAGTTGGGATGAACTTTCATGTCTGTTAATTGAACTTAGCTCTCATGCTCTTTTATTCTCTGGTATTTAACTTGTTATATCCATATTATCTCCTCCTTTACCTTGACCCCATTACAACCTTAAATAAAGTCCTCTTGATTTGTGTGTGCATGTGTTTTGAGTAGTGGAGAAATAGAAGACAAGCAAGCTTATGGTAGTGTAATTTTCATGGGTTGAATTGAGTGAAATACCTACCTTTTAAATACTTGAGGGATTGAGAGTGAATCTTGTGAAGCTTTATCATTCTTGATTTATTCTTTTCAACTGAAGTTTCCTTGCTTGTTAGTTTGAGATGCGAAGAAATGTTACCTCATGACTATTTTGATCCCTTGGTTGTCTAGTTGCTCTTCTTGAGTCATTAAATCCTTTAGAGTTTTTAGCTTTTCAATCTGTGTCATTTTTCTTTGTTCCCTAGTTTTTGTCTTTTGTGTTTTGCCTAGGAGTGCAAAAGTTAAGTGTGGGGGGATTTGATAACACTGTATTTTATACATTTTGTAATCCTCTCACTAGGCTTCTTAAGGTTCAATTAGGCTTAATTAAGTTGGTTTTGACACATTTTATGATTTTGAGCTGAATTGGACAATTAAATAAATTATTGCATAAATTAGCCTTAATTATCTCTTTGGCAGTGTTTAGTAAACTGGCTATAACTTGAGTTACAAATATCCGATTGATGTGATTTTGGTCTTGTAGGAAACTTAGACAATTCTCTACAAATTTGATGTTGAACACTTTTCCAGAATCAGACTCCTTGGGGGTGATATTGGGCTTTGAAGTCAGAATAGAGGAGCTGAAATCGGATCTAAAATACTCTGTAGTAATTGAACCATATCTTGAGTTCTAGGCATGATTTTGGACTCAAACCAAAGCCATTTTAAAGCATATATTCAGGCCTACAACTTTCATGAAGACCACTTCTCTCAAAAATGAAAAAATGACTGGATGCACGGCTGTGTATTAACTCAATTATTATTTTAAAAAAAGAAAAAAAAGAAAAGAGAAATTAGAAAAACATCACGGATGACGTTTTTGACTTAATTATTAAGTGGCTCCTGTAGCCACAGTAGAAGCAAATTGCCTATAAAAGGCAATCAATTGTAACGAGAATTGAAAAAAAAAAGGGAAGCAGAATTCGGAGGCGGAGACGTTCGGGGGAGGGGAAATTCTGAGGAATTTCCTCCTCCCTCCAATTTTCTTTCTCTCTCTTTTTCTCTTTTTCTTTCTTTTAGTTTATGTGTAAATAAGTTCCAGTCTACTTAGGTCAAAGTGTGAAGCTCTTGGTAATAAAATAAGGTTAGATTTATTCCTCTCTTGTACTTTAATGATTTATATTTTTAAGTAGTTATTATGCGTGATATATTTTGTTTCTGATAATTTAGAAACTACCCTTGTAAAGAGGAGTTCTTGATTTATTGTAAACAAAATATTGGCACAGTAAATGCTTTAACCCATTTACAAGTAGTGGTAATAATTAAAGGAAATATAATATAATTACGTATATTATTTTATTTCGTATTGTATTTTATTTCCAATCAATTTAAAAACTCTCCTTGTAAAGTGGAATTCTTGATTTGTTGTAGACAAGAGATTGGCACAATGAATGCTTTAACCCATTTACAAGTGTTAGTGTTAGAAACTCTCCTTATAAAGTGGAGATCTTGATTTATTGTAGACAAAATATTGGCACAGCGAATGCTTGATCCCATTTATGAGTGATGATATTAATAGATGATTAAAGGAAATATAATATAATTATGTTTATTATTTTAAATGGACTTTTAATGTTTTATTTTTCGATTGGAACATCTATGTTGCGAGGATTCTAATTGAGTTATAAAAGAAATTAATCTTACCTTTCTTTTATTTACTAAGAGTAGATCTTTTAACTCAAGTAAATAATTTTTACCGTAGTCACAAAATATTTACTTCATCTTAATTTTCAATAATTCCCTGTGAATTGACCTCGGACTCACCGAGAAATTTATTACTTGAGACAACCTGCACTTGGGTTTGCAAATGCGACAATTAAAAAGTGTGCATCATCCCGCCTCGAGGAGGCCAGTTGACTTTGCAGCCTTTCTTTATAACCCAAAGCATGAAGATGTCATCTTCACTCAAATAGGCATAGTTCTCACCTCGAGGAGCCAGGATATGCGCATAAGCATAGTGTAAGAGCCTGTCTTAGCTCTTTAGCATGCCTCCCTTGACACCTTTATCGGGGAAAGCTAGGCCAGGTTTCAACAGATCCTCAATGGCCCATATTTTGTTGTATTCCTGAATTACAGGGCTGCCATCTTCTTCAATATGAGTGCCAATGGGTTGCAAACCAAGCAACATAATCCAATCTTGAGGGGTGATGACCACGTGCTGATCACTAACATATGAGTGAATGTTCTGTTCTTCAATCTTCAAGTTGTAATATAATATCCTCACCAAATCAGGATGAATATTAGCCTTGTAAGGGTAGAGACGAAGCACACCTTGATTATTCAGCAGGTTGAGGAAGTCAAAAACACCTTCTTTCTCGAAGAAGTTTAAGTCAAGGTACTTGGGTTGCACAAGATTGCACTTCCAGAAGTGAGAGATGAAACGACCCAATTCTTCTTTATTAGAGGATAGCCTTCGTAGGTCTAGTGGGTTGTTGCAAGGAGCGGTCTTCATGTGAGGATGTTTTTCTCGGGAAGAGGAAGAGGCCGTGGCTAGAAAAATGTTGGTGGTGATGGTGAACTGTGTGTTTTAGAATGGTGGAGGTACATAAGACAATGGTGGAGATAGAGAACAATAATGGTGGAAAGCTGGTGGAGTGGGTGTGGAAGGAAATAAGATATTTGGGTTCAGCACGTACAAAGAGAAAGGGGAGGGAAGAAATAGAGATGGAAAAGAAAAAGAATGAAGGATGAAAATGTATTGTGAAATATATAGAGGCCCCAAGTTTATTCGAATAGCATAAGCCTTATTCAAGTAACCTTTCATGGAAAACCAAACGACATGGCCATCTATCAGCTGTTATTCAAATTACTATATAATTATTCAAATAACCTAGTATAACTTGGCTTTTTGCCAATGTTTATTCGAATAACTCTTTGGTTATTTGAATAACTAGATAAAAGATAAAGGATTGTGTTAAAGCAATATTCGAATAAGAAGTCTCTTATTCGAATAAGACAGACACAAAGAAATGTGATATGCAGTTACTAACCTCAGGTTATTTGAATAAATTAAATTTTATTTAAATAACACAGACACAAAGCATAGAGTCTGTGGTTGTTGGTTTCAGGTTATTTGAATAAGTTGAATTTTGTTCGAATAACACAGATATATAACAAAATGTTTTGACTTGATGACTTTGTTTATTCGAATAACCACAAGTTTGTTTGAATAAAACAATAATAAGCATATATAGGGATACAATTAGATAGAATGAAACATACCTAAAGTTGAGATACCTACAAAACAAGTTTTGGGATACCTCCAAAGCTCAAGTCAGTAACGATTCAGGAATAATAATCCAATAAACACAAACACTCATTTATATGTAAGATTAATTAATTATTCCTAATTCTCCTCTAATATAAAAGAATGCCTCTTTTGCTAAGGGTTTAGTGAAAATATCTGTAAGTTGTTTATGTGATTCAATAAATTCAAGTATACAATCTCCTTTTTGTACATGATCTCTAATAAATCGATGTCTTATTTCTATGTGCTTTATTCTAAAGTGTAAAATGATAATTTTTTTTAGATTTATTGCACTAGTGTTGTCACATTTTATAGGAGTGTGATCAAGCTGAAGACCATAGTCTAGAAGTTGTTGTTTCATCCAAAGGATTCGAGCACAACAACTTCTGACTGTAACATACTCAGCCTCAGCAGTTAATAATGCCACACTATTTTGCTTCTTCCTATGCCAAGAAACTAAAGAACTTCCACGCAAATGGCATGTCCCACTAGTACTTTTCCTATCCATTTTGCATCCCACAAAATTAGAATCGAAATAGCCAATTAGGTTACATGAGACACCCTTAGGGTACTACAAACCTATTTGTGAAATGCCTACTAGATATTTTATGATTCTTTAAATAGCACATAGGTGTGATTCTTTAGGATTAGGTTGATATCTAGCACATATGCATACACTAAACATTATATTTAGCCTACTAATAGTAAGATAAAGAAAGGATCTGATCATACCTCTATATTTAGTAATATCTACAGATTTACCTCCTTCGTCTTTGTCCAAATAGCAGGAAGTACCCATTAGTGTAGCCATATGCTTGGTATTGTCCATTTCGAATTTTTTGAGTAGCTCCTTGCAGTATTTGGTTTGACTTATGAAAGTCTCTTTTTTTGTTTGTTTGATTTGAAGCCCAAGAAAGAAATTAAGCTCTCCCATCATTGACATTTCAAACTCATTCTACATTGTCTTAGCAAATTCCTTACAAAGGGATTCATTAGTAGCGCAAAAAATAATGTCATCCACATAAACTTGTACAAGAAGAATATCACGCTTTTTAATTTTAATAAAAAAAACGTGTATCAATTTTTCCTTTCGAAAAATCATTTTTTAAAATAAACTTACTCAACCTTTCATACCAAGCTCTAGGAGCTTGTTTTAAGTCATACAAAGCCTTTTTCAATTTAAAAACATGGTTGGGTTGTTCATAATTTTCAAAACCCAGAGGTTGTTCAACATATACCTCTTCTTGAATAAAATCATTTAAAAAAGTACTTTTAACATCCATTTGGTATAACTTAAAATCCATGATGTAAGCATATACAAGTAGCATTCTAATAGCTTCTAATCTAGTTACAAATGCATAGGTTTCTTCATAGTTTATTCCTTCTTCTTAGTTGTATCCTTTTGCAACTAACCTAGCTTTATTTCTTATTATTAAGCCAGTTTCATCAAGTTTGTTTCTAAAGACCCATTTGGTTCCTATAATTGGATGATCATTGGGCCTTAGAACAAATTCCCAAACTTAATTTCTTTCAAAATGATTTAGCTCTTCTTGCATGGCCAAGATCCAATGTTTATCATTAAAGGCTTCATTTATGTCTTTAGACTTAATTTGGGAAACGAAAGCCATGTCATTACATACATTTCTAAGAGAGTTTCGAGTACTTACACCTTTAGATACATCACCTATTATTTGATCAAGAGGATGATATCTTGAAGTCTGCCATTCTTTGGGAAGGTCCATGACTTGTGAGTCCTCTTGTCTTGGGGTGTCTTCTTGACTTTCTCTTGCTCTTTGGCTTCTTTTTCCTTATTTTCCAAATGTGTTTCCTCCAAGATTTCAACAACATCATCAACAAAGTCCTTTCTCGGTCCATTTGGATTAGTTTTGTCAAAGGCAACATGAATAGACTCTTCAATAGTCATAGTTCTTTTATTATAAATTCTAAAAGCCTTGCTATGATTAGAGTACCTAAGAAAAATACTTTCATCAGACTTAGCATCAAACTTTCCTAAGTTATCCTTTCCATTTTTTAAAACAAAATATTTACAACCAATAACATGAAAGTTATTGGTGTATGCCCTAGAGGCTGATACATTTTATCTGTATTGACATACATTCTATTATGCTAATTTTAATATATGAGGCATTTCATTTATTGTGCTCTTTTTAATAAACATAATAAAGTCCTTAGAATAATAAGTTTGATGTCATAGGATATTAAGTGGTTGACTTGATCGTGAGATCCTACTGGATAAAATTAGAACACTATTCTTAAATATCCCTACCATGTATTATTGTTAATTAGGACAACAATAATGTATTAAGATTAGTATATGCGTAGACTGATAACCACATCGCATAGGTCATGGATAAGAGATATCAAGTCCTCACATGAGTACATATTAGAGTAATGATGTACTGGACTGACCCGCGATAAGAATGCCACATGGATCGTTACATAAGTATTATAAGTGATTCTCATAGTGACAATGATGTCTGTGGTCCTTTGACCTGATCATTATGATTCCTACATGAGGAGTTGTGTGTTTTAATGTCATCAAACATTATCTGTAACAAGGTGATTATAAAGTTAGTTGTTAGACATACCGCGAATCATGCAAAGGGATGTGAGTGACCTAGATGGGATTTGTCACTCCTACATAACAGGAGCAATATCTTCAAGCCCTCTGATTGAGTGAGACTACGAAATGCATGACCATGCTCAAATGAGTCAATATGAGATATTGATTTCATTTATTGTTATAAAGTTTACTCGAGTATCAAGAAGCGAAGGATTGGACTATACAAGGGTAACGTATTCCATGCCTTGTGTTCAATCTAAATATATTGATAAAGGGACTAAATGACACGGAAACATTAGTCACAGAAAGGTTATGTCAAATCACTGACATTCTCATTACTTGGGTAGTAGCGATGTGTTGCTAGATACCGCTTACTACTTGTAATATTAAAATGAGATTTTAATATTATAGCTAACGTTATGAGAACCTATAGGGTCGCATACACAGAGAAGACTAAATTAGAGCAATATATCCAAGTTGGACTCAGATTCAAATATGGGTCAGACTCATATTGGATGAGTCTAGGGCTACACAGCTTACCCTGCCGCTGCTCACACTTACTTAAGATAGTCATTATTATAAATAGTACTGCTAAGGTATGAATTACATAACCCTATCCGCACCTACAAAAAGAGTGAGTGATAGAGTGATAAGTTTCTTCTCTTCTCTTCTCTTCATAGCTAGCACTATGTGAGAGACGTGAAAGTCCTTTTTCAAACGTTGGACGTTCGTGAGTCTGTTTATGTGGATACCGTTGAGACATCGTCGTTGTTACGGTGTTGGTGATTCACGTCACTTCCTTTGATCACGCTTCAAGAGGTAAACAATTTTAAAAACCCGGATTGTGGCCTTTTTCACATGGACCTTGGTGGGAATTTTATTTTTCTCTACTTGATGTATTCGCGATTCCCAACAAAAGTGTGAAACATTTGACTTCCTTCCTTTGTATAACTCATGTGGGGTTTTTTTTAAATTAGCCTTATTAAGACCCTATTCATTACATAATAAGCAGTATTTACCCCATCCGCTCAGAAATACTTAGGATATGTAGCATTATTGAGCATAGTTCTTGTCATTTCTTCTAAAGTTTAATTTTTCCTTTCTGCAACTCCATTTTGTTGTGGAGTTCTAGGGACAGAAAAGTTATGTCCAATACCATGTTTATCACAAAAAGTTTCAAAATCATGATTTTTAAATTCACCTCCATGGTAACTCCTTATGGAAGTAATAGAAAAACTTTTTTTCATTTTGGATAACTTAAGCAAGTCTTTTAAAGCTAGAAATGCATCATTTTTATAGGAAATGAATAAAGTCCATATGAACCTAGAAAAATCATCCACAATCACTAATGCATAGCAATTCTCACCAAAGCTCATAATTCTAGATGGTCCAAAAAGATCCATGTGTAAAAGTTGTAAAGGTCTAGAAGTTGAAACTATATTTTTTGCTTTAAAAGAAACCTTTACTTATTTTTCCTTTTGACATGCATCATATAATTTATCTTTTATAAAATTAAGCTTGAGTAGTCTAATTACTAGCTCTTTAGAGACCAATTTTTTTAAGTGATTCATGTGAATGTGTGCAATTTTCCTATGCTATAACCATGAATCATCATCCTTACTTAAAAAGTATTTCGCATCATTTAAAGATATGTCATCAAGGCTAATCATATAAATATTGTTAACTCTATGACCAACGAACTTAACATGTTTATCATTTTTACCTTCAATTATGCAACAATTTGAATAAAAAATTACTTTATTTCCTTTATCACATAATTAACTAATACTAAGCATATTGTGTTTAAGTCCTTCAACAAGCAATACATTATCAATAGATGAATTAGGGCTTTTACTAACTTTGCCGACTCCAAGAATCTTTCCTTTGTTGTTATCTCCATATGTTATGTGTCTGTGAGTCTTGGGAATAAGGAATGAGAATTTGGAGTCGTCTCTGGTCATGTGCTTGGAGCATCCACTATCGAGGTACCAATTTGAGTTCTTGGCCTTCAAACACACCTACAACACATATTTAAATTTTAACTTTTCCAAATTTTCTTGGGTCCTTGTATGTTAGTTTTGGGTATTTTGTCCTTAGGAGCCCAAACTATTTTAGTTCCATTTTTTGTGTTGATATTTTTTCATGCATTACATGCTGATGCACTATATCCTTTCTTCTCACAATAAAAATATTTAATAAAAGGACTACTTGAAGTACTTGAATGAACAAATAAATTTTTATAAAATTTATACTGATTTTTGGGGTTTTAACCTATCCCAACTTTTTAAAAAGTAGCTCTTTTTTTTCCTAACAAAATGTTTAAATTATCTATTCCAAACGTGAATTTAGAAAGTTTGTTCTTTAAATCTTCAATTTCTTTTTCAAGGTCTTGACAGGATAAATAAGATGAAGATGTAGAAGCATGGAGGAACAGGTTATGCAAGCATCAATTAATCTTAATGTCTCATTTTTAATTTTTAATTTTTAATTGTTTAATTTCTTTATTTAAAATAAGAATTTGATTTTATAAAGAAGAAATTATTTTCTTAGATGAAGAGACTAATTTAGGGAGCCTTCGTGATTCATCATGCAACTCTTCAAAAGCTTCTTATAATTCATCATAAGAAGGGGATAAGTCAATGTTAGAAATTACCTCAGTGTCGCTTTCTTGTTCTTCTTCTCCTTTGACCATAAGACATAGATGGACTTCCTTGCTATCTGAGCTATCAGTTGAGTCCATGTAGTTGTCATCCCATGCTATGTAGGCTTTTCTTTCATTTCTTTCCTTGAAGGGTTTCTTCTCAAATTTCTCCATCTTCCTTTGGTAAATTGGGCACTCCATCTTCATGTGTCCCGGTTTTCCACACTCGTAGTAAGTTGGAGTTGAAGATGTTCTTTCCCCTTTGTGATGGGTTTTCTTTGAAAAGAAAGACAATCTTCTTTAAGTTCTATTTTTCTTGAGAAATTTCCCAAACTTTTTTTACTAGAAGGCTAATATTTTCTTCATTTAGCTCAAGGTTCTCTGTGCCTTCTCCATCTTCTTCATCAGCATCATCAATCGTTGAGGAGGTGGCTTTGAGTGCTATTCCTTTTTCTTCTTATCATGTTCTTCACTTTGACTTAGCCTGTTTAGCTCTAATTCGTGCTCATGAAGTTTACTAAAGAGGGTAATTAGGTTCATTGTTGACAAATCTCTTAATTCTGATATAGCTGTTATCTTGGGTTGCCAAATCCTGTTCAGACATCTCAAAACTTTGTTAATAAGATCTTCGTTAGAAAAAACTCTTTCCTAGTGACACAAGATGATTTCCAATGTGGATTAACCTCTTTTGCATTTCTTGGATTCTTTCTCCTTAGTTCATTCTAAATAACTCATACTCACGAGTAAGAGAATTGATTCTCGACCTCTTTACTTCACTAGTACCCTCATGGGTAACTTGTAAAGTGTCTCACATTTCTTTGGTAGTTTTGCAGTTTGAAATTTTAAAAAAATTATCATACCCCAAAGCAGTGTTAATGATGTTTTTGACTCTTAAATTATGTTGCACTTTTTTTTTATCCTTATCAGACCATTTACTTCTTGGTGTTTCAATCTTTACACCATTAACCTCACACGTGGGAACAAAAACACCGTTTTCAACAGCATCCCATACATCTAGATTAATGGTTTCGATAAAAATTTTCATTCTTTCCTTCCAATATGCATAACCATCCCCATTGAAAAAAGGTGGTCGATTTATGGAAGATCATTTTGAAAAATCATTTCAAGAAGCCACGTTCTCTTAAAGCTGCTAAGTTCTTTATACAAGATTCTAGCTCTGATACCACTTGTTACCAAGTGGCTTCCAATACTCAAGAGGTGGGTGAATTGAGTATTTAAAAGACTTTTTGCAAACACTTATAAAATAAATTTTGTTGAAGCTATTTCCTTAAAAAAGGTGAATAAAGAATAAAAGATAGAAAGAAATCTTAAGAATAGAAAATGAGCAAATGATAATAACAAATAAATTACAGGAAAATAAAAGAAGTAAAGATGAGAAGAGTAGGCACAATATTTATCCTGGTTCGACCACCAACCACTTGTGGCCTATGTTTAGTCCTTGAAAAACTATCCGAGATTTTTCACTATCAATGCAAGCTTGAACGGGTGCTTGCTACCATTACAAACAAGAGCACTTTTCACACGCAAGGAAACTTAACCCTTGTGCTAAAGCCTCAACTTTCAAGGATACCTCACCCTTACAAAACCTTTGAGTGATACCTCACCCTCTTTACAATAAATCAAAATACAAAAGAAGAGAAACTCTCAAAAGAGTAAATATCACAACTTGAAACTCTAAGAAGCTCTTTAAGGATATCTCAAGGTTTTGGCAAAAAAGAGCACAGAAAGTATGTAAAAATGAAATTCATAGTTTAAAGAAAGAGAAAATTCTTTCAGATTGTTTGGTGTGCTCAAAGAAAACACAAGGTCACTATTTATAGAGTTCTAGAGAAAATAGCCGTTATGGGTTTTGAATTCTCATAATAAATGTGAAAAAGATGTTCGTTTCTAAAACTGGAACCCGTGTTTATTCGAATAACCTTTGTGTTATTCGAATAACATATTTCAATAACCCACGGGCAAACTGGTTCTGTAACACGTTATTCGAATAACCCAATGGTTATTCGAATTAGGGGTGGGCATGGTTTGGTTCGGCATGAAAAACCAAACCAAACTGAACCGGTAAAACGGTTTGGTTTGAAAATCGAACCTATTTTCTTCTGGGGCTGAACCGATTCTGATTCAGTAAATTAGTTTTGAACTGGTTCAGAACCAATTCAGAACCGATTTGGGTTTGGAACCAGTTCAGAAACGGTTTGGTTTTAGAACCGGTTTTGAACTGATTTAAAATTAGTTCTAAACCGGTTTGAGTTTCTGAACCGATTCAAAATTGGTTCAAAAATCAATTCAGAATTAGTTTTTCATGAAACCAGTTTAGAAAACTGGTTCAAAAACCAATTTTTCTATGAAACCAGTTCAGAAAACTGGTTTATGTTTCCTCTTCCTACTGTATATATAATACAGTTCAGAAACAGAGCCCCAAAAAAAGTTATCAATAATTGAGCTGTTAATGAGCCAATCACCTAAACTATCAAGGTTAGCTCAATTAACTAAACGACTCAATAAAGAAACTAAGATGAACTGAGCCAAGTCCCAAAAAAACTCACAAATAGTTATTCAATCTCTAAGTTTAAGGTCAAAACATTCTAACCCAGTTATATGTGTCGATGTATGAATAGTTGAATACCATAAGCTTCATCTTATAGCTGAAAAACCTAAATGCTAAATACATGTCCTATGTGAATGTTACAGTGAGCTAGTAGTTAAAAGTACCAGATACAAAACAAGTATGATCTAGACCAGAGAATTTAATATATTACAAACTCACCATATATTTTATTTTAAAAATCTGTTGTAATGAAAAACATGGAGTTTAAATAAGATTCTCATACAAAAAAAAAAACTTCAATAAATACTTGCTGATGAACATCGGCCATAGACAAAGTCAACTACAGAAATACTTTAATAGTTGCCAAGATAACAGCACCATTTGCATGCTAGAGTCTATCTTCAAGCAGATTCATTATATCAAATATTTCACTACTATCCGATGGAATGTACTTGACCACCAATTCCAGTACAAGACATTGTGCCCATTCACTAAATTCCTTAATGCTGCATGAGAAAAAATGCAAGGAACTGATAAGTTGTTTTAAAATTAGTATCTTTGCAAGATATTACAAATGCTTTATTTTTTCTCTTTGGCATCTGCCACAATAAAATAACACATTTTACAGTCTAATATGACCACAGTTAGCTCAAGGTAATAAAACAATGGTTCTTGTACACATTTGTGAAAAAAACTATTTAATCAACCATTTACTCCAACAATCATTCTACATATCATTGATTGATAATGAATACAAGGAAAAAGAAGCAAATATGCAGGCAGATTATAATGTAGATATACGCCCTTTTCAACAAGACATCAAGAACATTTTCAATTTTTTTAGGTACAACATTTTCAATGTTTTTTATACAAGCATACAGACAATGTTTGAGCACGTTGCATCTCTTATAATGAATCAGTGCTTTAATATATACCACTATATAAAATGCAAATTAATTAGTCCAATTGACAAACATTCTATAATCAACATGGTAACAGTAAAAAACTTTCTTCTTGAACTATTATTATTTTATAAATTTGCAAAAGTTGATTGATAAATTTTCATTTTTTATTTAATTGAAGTAAAATAAATTTTCATATCAATAATTACCAGACATATTATGAGGGCATTCTTTAAAGCAAAACATTGAACCTTAACTACAATTAAATATTACCCATTCAAACAAGAGATGCCAAGAGAAATCCCCAAGACTTTAGCCTCTTTTATCATGCAAGAGAACTCAGACCCTATGTTTCTGCGTAATGAAGTCACTTTCTGCAAGTTAATTTCATTTTGTGCTACTTGCATTATTATTGACTAAAGTTAGTACATAAGAAAGTAAGGAAAAAAATACAATATGTGCAAAATATGGAAAATATGTGAAGTATATATGAGATATGTGAAAGGAAAAGAAATACGATAGGGCTACCAACCTCTTTTCTGATGTTTAAGCCTATAAATTGATAATTTGATGGTAGGGATTGACCCATCTACCAGACATCAAAGATTACTCATTGGGAAGGAATATAAATGAATAATTTAAATGCTAACACATTCAAAAAAACACATAAGCAAAATTTATATAATGTCAATGCCTGTATACAATTTATACAACAAAAATCAATATAGAGCCATTAAAGTCATTGTTATATATTAATTGAAATGCAAACTAGACAACCAGGATCGAGCTATCAAGAATAGAGAACATGTCTTGATAAGTAATGACATATCTTAATACAAAGTTACAAACTCTGTCCAATACACAATTTTCCTAAGATAAAAAATAGTAGTAAAACAAATACAAGAAAATGTATCCCCTTCAATCATCAAGAGAAGTAGCAAAAGAACAAGGAACATCTTGTTAAGAAACCATCTCTGCAAATAAGAAGAACAACATCTCATTACTTTGAAAACATAATATAATAAGCAATAAGTAATAAAATGAATGTGGAACATTAATATTAACTTACCTTGTTCAAATCTCTCAAGTTGTTCAAAGTCCTCTTTAGAAAGCAATGAGAAGGGTGTTCCTTTCAGCCAATCTTGTGTGCAGACAAGTGCTTCCATCATTTTAGGTGTTAGGGAACTACGATAAGGATCAAGCGCCCTTCCTCCTATACTAAATGCAGACTTAGAGGCTACAGTGGAGACAGGTAAGGCCAACACCTCCTAAGCGATCATTGCAAGGATCAGAAATCGACTTGAATTTACCCTCCACCAACTTAGAATATCCAAGTTTGGATTGGTCTCTAAATCTTCCTTCAAATATTTCTTTAGCTCAGATTTGGCATTCGATTTGCACCCAGTTGATTTTAAAAATTGATTCCAACAAAAAAGTTCATCATAATCAATTTCAACAACTCGTGCTTCTTGTATATCTCTTTGAGACCCCCTCCTAACTATTATATTCCTCAAAAAATGACTCCAAACAAGAATCCAACTTATCTTGCAATTTAACCGCAAATCCAAATCAAAGATATGACTAATTGACCAATTGACATATCCTTGTTTATACCTAGGATCAAATACAACAGCAATTAACAACAACATGTTTAGACCATTGGGATTTCCCCAATATTTGTCGTATTTCTTCTTCATCCTTTCAGCCATCATACTTACACTTATATCCTCGGAGCCACAGGATTGGCAGATCCTCTTCCCAATTCCAAATACCGCTTGCATATATATATATATTGTTAGTAACATAAGAAGTACCAGAAATGCGCAAAGTAGCATCATAGAAGATCTTCAAAAATGGTAAAATTAAGCAAGCATAATCCCAATCTTTATATGTAGGCACGCCCTTTCCTTTTTCTAACTCATCAACATATTTCTTGTCTAGCATCTCAAGCTCCTCAAATGCATTTCAGTGCTTCAAAGCTGCCTCCAACATAAGATAGGTCGAATTCTACCTAGTTTCAACATCTAAGCAAACTAGATCCTTATAATCAATTTTCTCTTGCTCAAGACATGCCTTGATTTTATTTAACCTAGAAGGAGAAGATCTTATGCACTTCACTACACCGCGGATTCTCAAAACAGAACCATCAATCTCTTTCAACCTCTCTTTCATAATCAAATTCAGAATATGCGCACAGCAACGCAAATGAATGTAATCTCCCTTCATAACTAAGTTGTTCCAAGATGCTAGCCTCCTTTTTAGGTGTTGAATCCCGACATCATTTGACAAAACATTATCAACTGTCAAATTGAAAACACGATTCAACTCCCAACGATTTAAGTACATCTCAATAGTCTTGGCCATAACCTCTCCTGAATGATTTGTGACTTAGCAGAAATTCAGAATCTTCTTATGAAGCCCCTAATTATTATCAATGAAATGGGTAGTCAAACACATATAACTCATATTTTGACATGAAGTCCATGAGTCGGTAGTGAGGCAGACTTTTCGATAATGTTTTGAAAGAAACTTCTTCAAGTTCGTTCTTTCTGTATCCTATAGCATAAAAATGTCACGCGCTAATGTAATGCATGAGGGGATACTGAATCTTAGTTGCAACACATTTGTGTACTTCTGAAAAGCTTCATTCTCCACAAATTGAAAAGGGAGCTCAGTTACCACGAACATCTTTACGAGTTCATTCCAAAAGGCCTCTTAGTCAAATTTGAAATATAAAGGAGAAGAAACAACATGCCCTTCTGCAGTCCCCATTGAGGATGGAACCGATTTTTGCCTTTTGTTTCTGTCATTATCCGGATTATCCTTGCATCTCTTCAAATGATAACACATGGCACTTGTTTTGTTATCATACTTGATCAAGATATCGCAATAGTTGCATCTAGCTCTCTTATCTGAACTAAACTCTGTAGAAAAATGTTTCCAAGCCTCAGACCGATTTCTACACCCATCAGTGCGAGGCGGTAACACACCAGCAGTGTTAGAGACAACTGGTGGAGTAGAACTAGATGCTCTGCTGTCTCCGAGACCAAAAAGTCATTCTGATCACCCATTGATGACATCTGTATGTAAATTAAGATGTCAATTATTAACCTCAACATCAATTATTTCCAAAATCTCCATCTCCTTCATATAGGAAATGGTGAAGAAGTAGGATGAATTATTGTTATTGCAACTAACAGAGTGGGGTTCAAATAAGGAAACCAATACATTTTTTAATCTCTCTCACATACATGGTCCAAATCCTTGTATTCTAGAAATATGTTCTTTTCAGAATTATAAGCCTGCGACAAATAAAACCCCAAAATTCATAAAAGTACAAACATATTATGCACCAAAAAAGGGGCAAACACATGAAAAAATAATAATTATAAAGTTGATTCCATTATATTTAAGAGCTAGCTTCTACCTAAAGCATATTCTTGTAAAGTTAAATCTGCATAAACTGTAGTAACCTTCTACTAGTATTCTATATATAAGTAACATGTTTCTACTAATTGTTTTGAAGATAAATATATTTATTCACTGAGTCAAAACCTACCACAAATCATAACCACCAAGGTATTGATGTTCACAATAGAATAGAGATCATTTGGTTGGGATCAAATGCCTAACGGAGTTAGAGTTAAAATTTTGGGGACTGAGATGGAAGGTGGACAAAGAAATAACTTACATGTTGGACTCAAAACAGAGGCTACACCAACTCAATTGAGCGAAGCAAGCAACTAGTATTCAAAAATATATAAAAATAAAGTCTAACAATAACAAAAAGGGTACAATCTCAGTCATCTAATAACATCAACAATCAATTAATCACATTTAATTTAAGTAAACTGGATCTGGAAGTTTAAAAAACATTAAAATAAAATAAATTCAAAATTCTAATGAGAAGATGAAGATGAAGATGAAGTTTAAAAAACATTAAAATAAGCATATTCTATTTTATTTATTTATTCATTTTCAGTTCAGAATATTTTTTACTTTTGGATTACTAATAACAATATAGAAATTTCTAAGATTAACTAGCAAAGCAAACATAACTTACAAAAGCACTAGTTTAGTCATTACCTTAACCTCAGGCACACCAATCACACAAGCATATTCCACTACTTCAGCACCAACACGTTCTACAAAAAGAATTAGGTTAATAGAATTAGGATTTTATTTCAGCTATCAGCTGGAGCCAATTAGGTCATGATACAACAAGAAAACAAACTGCCTATTTGAACATACATGAAATTTCAGACCAGATGAATCACCCAAATTAGTAAGAAAAAATAGAAATACCCCTCAGTAAAAAAACAAATAGAATTTGAACGTAGGTTTCAAATAACTGGGAAAGTAAGTAAAATAGTTTCAAACATATATCTTTACCACCAATCAACCAAATCACATTCATGAATGAACAAGGAAACTAATTTTTTCATAAAAATTGCATGCTTCAAGCAAAATTAAATCAAATACCAACATAAATAATGTATCAAACCGAAATTGCAACCTCAAATTCCTATTAAATGAATTTTGTAATAAACCCACAAATAGCACCCCAAATTGAACAAACCCCAAATCCCCAACTGAACACTGAACCCTTTCAAATTAAATAAATTATTTATTTAGATACCTTTGTGTTACTATAGAAATGGCGAGACACTACAATGGAGACGTTGTAAGTAGCAAAACTTTCATGCACTTTCGAAGGACGAAAGAATGGGAGTGTAAATCAGCAATGCATGATGAACAGAGCGGCAAAGTGTGAATCAGCAATGAAGGATGACAAGAGCGCAATCCAGATCTAGAATGGGTTGTGGGTGCAAAGTGGATTGTGCTGTTCTAGGGTTCTCCGTTGACGTGAATTTGGGAATTACCGAATTGAGATTGAGAATTTCATGGAACAAAGGTTTTAATTTGGATGTGGTTTGGTTTTTACTAATGGACTGAACTGCATATAATAAAAGTTAACCGAATTATTAGAATTGGTTCAGTTTAAGAACCGATTCTTTCTAAAATAAATTTAAATGGTTAGGTTTGGTTTAGTTTATAATATAGTTTGGTTCTTTTGGATTTTATGCCCACCCCTAATTCGAATAACTCTTTCAAATAGATTTTTCTGAAAAACATGGTTATTCGAATAATGTCCTTGTTATTCGAATCATTCTTTTTGAAAGCTATGCTTAGCAACGCCTCTATTCAAATAGTTTATGTGTTATTCGAATAGCACAATATGAAAACAAAAATGTGACCAGTTAAAAAACTGTTATTCGAATAACTTTGCTGTTATTCGAATAAGCTTTTATGAAGACAGATCAAATGGGATAGTTTATTCGACTAAAGAAAGCTTTATTTGAATAAAGCTATTCAAAACCATTTTTAAGACATTTTTTAAACTTGATAATTTACTTCCAAATTTCCCAAAAACCTTTTAGCTATTTTCAAAAGCCATTTTAAAAAAAAAGTTTATTAAGAAAACATTTTTATCTTTTCTTCCAAAATCAACGAGATATCCAGAAGGCTTCGTACAACAAGACTCTAAGTCTTAAAGTTCTTGGACTTGGTCTTCCCATCATCTTCATGTTTGTTATCATCAAAATCAAAATTCAATATCGCATAGTCAATCACAAGAATAATTTCAGCCTTGAGTTGAATAAGAAAACCTTCTGGCCTAGTGCAAAGCTTCTTGGAAAATGCCACCTTTTCACCTTATCCTTGTATATCTTAGCATTTTCATAGGCTTGTAAGCAAAATTCCTCGAGTGCATTCAGTTGCAAGAATCTTTTCTTCCCACAAGCTTCAGAATCCCAATCCAATCTTTTGATAGCCCAATAGGCGTAGTGCTCGAGTTCGACAGGAAGATGGCAAGCCTTGCCAAAGACTAATTAGTATGGAGATATGCCAAAGAAAGGTTTTGTAAGCAGTGCAGTAAGCCCAAAGAGCGTCATCTAACTTTTTAGATCAATCCTTTCAAGAGGGGCTCACAATTTTTTCAAAAATTCTCTTTAACTTTCTATTAGAAAATTCTTCTTGGTCACTTGTTTGTGGATGATAGGCGATGGCTACCCTATGTGTTACCCCATACTTGGCGAGTAAAGCAGCAAAATACTTGTTGCAGAAATGTGATCCCCCATCACTACTAATGGTTGTAGGGGTGCCAAACCTTGTGAAAATATTCTTTTTAATAAAATTAAGGACCACTTTAGAGCCACTAGTAGGTAAGGCACAGGCTTCCACCCACTTTGACACATAATCCATTGCTACAAGAATGTAATGGTTACCAAAGGATGATACAAAAGGCCCCATAAAGTCTATGTCTCACACATCAAATATTTCCACTTCCAAAATAGAGTTCAAAGGCATTTCATTCCTTTTGGAGATGTTTTCGATCCTTTGACATCTATCACACTTAGCTACAAACGCGTGAGAATCTCGAAATAGAGAAAGCCAATAAAAACCTAATTGTAACAACTTAGCAGTTATTCGTTCACCTCTATAGTGACCCCCATTAAGTGAATCATGACATTGCTCGAGAATAGCACTAGCCTCCTCCATAGGAATGCACCTTCTAAGCATCTGATCATCACACTATTTAAAGAGATATGGCTCATCCTGAACATAGAATCTAACATTATGAAGGAACTTCTTCTTCTAGTGATTAGATAATTCTGATGGTATTAATCCACTCACAATATAGTTAGCATAGTCAGTATACCATGGATCTAAGCTAGCAAACACAATAAATAATTGTTCACCTGGGAACGTCTCATGAATCAAAGCTGGGTCACGTTGATAAATCTCATTTTCCAACTTGGAAAGATGGTCAGCCACCTGGTTCTCAACACCCTTCCAATCTCTAATCTCAAGATCAAACTCTTGTAGCAATAAAACCCAACGAATCAATCTCGGCTTGGCGTCTTTTTTGCTCATTGGATACTTGATGGCCGAGTGATCCATGAAGACAATGACTTTAGCACCAACCAAATATGCCTGAAATTTGTCAAATGCAAAGACGACTGCAAGGAGTTCTTTCTCCATAGTAGTGTAGTTCAACTGTGCATTAGTAACTGTTTGACTTGCATAATAAATGAAGTGAAAGATTTTGTTCTTCCTTTGGCCCAATACCACTCTAATTGCATAGTCATTAGCGTCACACATCAGCTCAAATGGTAAGGTCCAATCAGGAGTAGTGATAATAGGTGCTAAGATAAGTCTTTTCTTCAACTCCACAAAGGCTTCCATGCATGACTCATCAAACTTGAAATGCGCATCTTTTTCCAACAAGTTACAAAGTGGTTTAGCAAGCTTGCAAAAATCTTTAATAAACCTCCGATAAAATCTAGCATGTCCAAGGAAACTCCGGACTTCTTTCACTCAAATTAGTGGTGAAAGTTTCTCAATAACCTCAATCTTAGCTCTATTAGCTTTCATTCCCTTATGTGACACTCTATGACCATGTATTATGCCTTCCTGAACCATAAAATGACATTTTTCCTAATTAAGTACCAAGTTTGTCTCCTTACACCTTTGCAACAAAAGAGCCAAATTATGAAAACACTTATTAAAGAAATCACCAAAGATTGAGAAGTCGTCCATAAATATCTCCAAACATTTGTCTACCATGTCGATGAAGATAGCCATCATACATCTTTGAAAGATCGTTGGGACATTGCACAAACCAAAGGGCAATAGTAGTTTTCTCTTGAAAACATAAGTACCATATGGGCAGGTGAAAGTAGTTTTCTCTTGATCATCTAAGGCAATAGCAATTTGATTGTACCTCGAATACCCATCAAGGAAACAATAATATGCACGACCCACTAATCTATCCAGCATCTGATTAATAAATGGTAATGAAAAATGATCCTTTCATGTTGCAGCATTGAGCTTCCTATAATCCATGCAAATGAGCCATCCTGTGACTACCCTGGTAGGAATCAAGTCATTGTTCTCATTGGCTATCACTATCATTCCACCCTTCTTAGGCACACACTAAATTGGGCTTACCCATTTGCTATCAGAGATAGGGTATATAATGCTTGCATCTAGCCATTTCATAATCTCCTTCTTGACCACCTCTTTCATGATAAGGTTGACACGCCTTTGCTGTTCAATGGTTGGCTTTTGATCAGCTTCCAATAAGGTTTTGTGCATGCAAATAGTAAGGCTGATGCCTCTAATATCTGTAATAGTCCACCCCAAAGTCTTTTTGTACTCTCTAAGCACTCTCAACAGCTTGGATTCCTGCTCCTCTAAAAAAAATAAAGAAATGATAACTGACAATGTAGAAGATTCCCCCAAGTATAAATACTACAAGTGATCAGGAAATGACTTGAGTTCTAACTTAAGTGGAGTGACTATGACAGGCTGGAGAATGGGCTTGTTAGAAGATATGTTCAATGGTTCAAAGCTTGGCTTCCAGCAAAACTTTGCAAAAAAGTCAATAGCTTAATACATTCCATAACATCATCCCTATCTATATGCTCATATATGGATGTTAAAAATAAAGCAAGGAAATCATTAGTAAAATTAGTATGAAATGCATTATTGACTACTTCATCAATCATACCTATGTAAGAGCATTCTTCATGATCATTTGGAATTTCATGGATTTGTAAATATTAAAGGTTACATTTTCCTCATTGACTTGCATAGTAACTTCACCTTTTTGCACATTAATCGTAGTTTTACTGGTAGCTAGGAAAGGTCTCCCAAGAATCAATAGTACATTGCGATTTTCCTTTATGTCTAGGATGATGAAATCAGCTGGAAAGATAAACTTATCTACCTTGACTAAGACATCCTCTATGACTCCCTTCGGATAAGTGAGGGAACGGTCAGTTAATTGCAAAGTGACCGAAGTTAGCTTCACCTCCCCTAACCCTAGCCGTTGGAAGATAGATAGAGGCATCAAATTTATGCTTGTCCCTAGGTCACACAAAGCTTTACCAAAAAATTGACTATCAATGGTGCATGGAATAGTGAAGCTTCTAGGGTATTTCAACTTGGGAGGTAACTTATTTTGTAAGATGGCACTACATTCCTCTGTGAGAGCTACAGTCTTATAATCCCCAAGCCTTCTCTTCTTGGTCAAGACACTACTAAAAAAAATCAGATTTAGAGACGAAAAAATTTCATTTCTAAATCAGTAAAATTTCATCTCTAAATATTTAGAGACAAAATTAGAGATAAAAATTGATACGTCGCTAAAAGTGGTATCTCTGATTGTTAAAGAAGGAAAAATTAATTTAATCTCTAAATAAAAAAATTATCTCTAATTAGAGATGAATATTGTCATTTTTTCTAAAAAATATAATAATAATTAAATTAGAGACGACACTATTTTGTCTCTGATTTTAAAATTTGTGTCTCTAAATAATCCAAAATTTGATTATCAAAAAATTTCTAAAAAAAAGTAGAGACGAACTTGTTCTGTCTTTAATTCCGTCTCTAAAATTAGAGACAAAAAATGGACATCTCTAAATTTTCAAAATTATCTTTTTAATATACCTTCAATTTTATAGCTAACTCTGATGCAATTAACCATTACAATAAGTCATATAACATAAGAAATCACAATTTCTCAACATCATCACAAATTTTTGTACCAAAATGTAAAGTAATAATTAATTATCATTATAAATATTTAAATAGTATCTAGAAATATTTAAATTATCAATGAAAATATAAAAATTAAATTAATCACTATAAATGACCAGTACTACATAAACTAATTCCATCAATACTACATAAACTATGACCAGTACTACATCTAGGTGTTTGTAGCCCTAGTGTAAATCTGCTGACTTACATGGGTAGACACCATCCTGATTGAACCTCTAGCCATCAATTCTCTTATAGCCTTCCTTGCAAGTGATCTATTAATCTGGAAGGTGCATGCAAAATGATGAGAATATTGTTTTCCTTATAGTGCTCATGAATTGACAATCAGCCATAATAAAAACCAAATAAAAGATAAGAAATACTGAAGATGTTGCTAATTACGAGTCATCACTACATATAGTTCTTGAATATATATGTGCATGTGCAAGAGAGCATAACATAAAAGTTAAAGCAACACATTGTTGCAACTGAAATTAAAAGTCAAGTAAGAAAGATAGTCCTAGACTATACAAAATAACAAGTAAGAAACCCACAAGCACAGATGACTATTAAAAAGTTTATATAAAACAGCCTTTCAGGATTATTCTCAAAAGGCAGGAGAGCAGGCAGAGACACACATAGACAGGAAATGCAACTTGATGAATCCTAGGTTTAAAGCTTGAATATGACTTGGATAACACATGAAATTGACAAAGTTTTAAATATATTAGAGTTGAAGTAGCACATCTACTATCGAGAAGCCAAAAAGAAGACGAGAGAACAGAATAGCAATCATATTCTCCAGATAATACCAATCAGTCTAGGAATGCATATCTTATACAAGACAACCAATTAAGTAACAGTTGTAACTGACTCCTTAACAGAATGCTCAGGTTTACTCATATCACAGCTCTTATCATTCCTAATTTAATTTACACAACTACAAAATACAGAACATGCATCAAAATACCATTAACACAAACGCTATCATCAATATGAAATTATGAATATTCCTTTAAAATGTAAGGAAATAGGGGTGTTGTGAAAATCAGCAAGTGTACCGAATCGCAAAAGTAATAAAAAGTGAGTAACAATATCGTCTCACGAGAATTAAGTTATCAATTAAGTTCGTTGGAAGTGACACTATCTAAGCTAATGAAAAATAGAGTTGTTGCAAAATATAATTAAAAAAATATAAGTAAACAAAACAATAAATCAAAGGGGTGAAAAACAATGGTATTAAAGCATTAGGGTTCAAACTTCACTTGAACTCTTTAAATGCACATTCAAATATTGGTTTAACTATGTTCTATTTTAATTTTTTATAGTCAATTCCCAAAATTAATTAATACTCAATCCCTTGGTATATTAATCCTCTTACATTATTTGGAATTAACTAATCCCTTAGTCTAACCCCAAATAGAAAAGCATTATCAAGAACGAGGGAATTATAAAAAAGACCACATAACCCACAACGTCTATTCTTAGCGATTGTAGAAATTATGGTGTTTATCACATATTCTAGGTTCATGCAAATTTTTTTAAATCATACATCAACCAAAAAGATTAGTCCTAAATTGATTAGGTTTAGAAAAATATTAAGAATAGAGATAAACATGTAAATCATGAAATAGAAACATAAATTAAACTCATAAAAGAAGTTACATCATCCAAGAACAAGATCCATCATCCCCCTAACAAGGGAAAATTAGTTACACATGAAAAAAGAAGAATACAATGGGAAGAATATGACAAACTCCATTGTAGAAAGGTGGAAAGGTTGAAGAAAATTCCTAATCTTCAAGCCTAATTACACTCACACCACATTAGGGTTTGTGTCTCTTGACGGCTGCTGTGTTATGTTCAAATGTGTAAGAGTGTATAAAAAGTGTGTTGAATTTAGTAAAACTTTCTTATTTAAAAGAAATTCATGTTGCTGTTTACGCGTTCAGTGCTCAAGCGCTCAAGCGCTAGCTCACTTAAGCAAAAAAATTCGCGCTCAAGCGGTGGAGACCCAGTGCCTAAGCGCTAGATGCTAATAGCTTTTCTTTTATTTTTATTGCGTGCTTAAGCCTCCCATCTTTTCCATGTGCAATAACTATAAAAACACATAAAAATATATAATAAGAACACAATTAAAATACTAAAAATACAACAAGACTTGAGAACAAAACTCAATAAAAAAGATTAAAAGAGGATGAAAACTCAAGATTTTGAACCGTATGAATTTTTGTAGGTTCATCAGGGGGGAATAGAAGAGGCGCCCTCAAACGATCAAAGAGAATGGAAGAAGTGATAAGCTTGTATTTGGGTGCCTCAGAGAAGAGCTTGTCATAGGTGGCCTGATCGAACAGCACCATGTTATTCACCTTTTCTTTTTTCTTTCCCTTGCTCCACTTATGTTAAAATATAAATTTGATTTTAATATCACACACAACACGCATATCTCTCATATCATTTGCATTACCACAAAACTAAGCTCTAGTATTGCCCAATCGGCAAAGTGACAATTGCTTAAAACTTTAACAAGAAACATGAACCTTCTTCTTCTGCTTGACACCACCAGACTTGGCAGGCTTGTCCTTCTTTGGAGCCTGCAAGTACCATGAAAACGGAGAGAGAAATTAGCATATAACTTAAATTTGGGAGTGAAAGAAACAAAAAGGTTTATTAAAATATTTCTAAGCTAAAAATGTACCAGAAAGATCTATTTGGTACAAGGATGGTGTAGCATTGTATGAATCAAAGCCAACAATCAAGGTTGAAAGGCCAAAGGGTCACACACCACCACTTTGAGTGTACTTTTGCTGAAGACCTGCAATGTAACGAGTTATGCACTCAACAGTGATTGGATCCTCAATGGTAAGCCTAATCGAAGGGAAAGGGATCTACCCTTAAATTCTAATCAGCAAAATCACAAACACGTATTCAAACCCTTAAGGCCTAACCAAAATTTTAAAAAAAAAATCAATTAAAATAATTGCCAAGTTGGGGGCTATGAATGAACATGATTTAAACATTCTTTTTACTGTGAGTTTCACAAATTACAATATGCAAATATACTTAGTGATAAATATCAAATCCAAAAAATTTACTTGCAATAACATTATTTGTATGCTTCCTTGAAATCAATTGGGTAGAATCCTGCCAAGTCCGGTAGAAAGTGCCTAAGTGACATGTACAATAACTTTAATCTTGATAACATCAATAATAAGAGTTAGGAAAATTATGTGATAATAAAAAATAATCAGTACTTACATCAGTAAAAATAACATCTTTGACACAATAAGATGACACAAAGGGCATCTACATGTATAATAAGAATTAAATGATAGTAGGTGTTACAAAGGCATCTTCTTGTAGTGTGTATATCAAACACATAAGGACCTCATCAACTTCTTTGTTAATTGATATTCTTCTTTCAAGAATAATTATGCTATATTGGTATGCCTTGTACTCTTAAAAGCCCTACTATATAATTAATTTTCACTTATACTAGTTAGATTAAATATAATTAATAATTAACAATAGATGGAAACTATAGAAGTTAAAATATATAAAAGTTAATAAATATATAAAACCTCACATTCATGAGCCAAAACAAATCTATGATAAATGGATCATAAATGAAGTACATTGGCCATGACACTTAGAGCTGTGGCACTTGGGGTAGGGACACTTACCAGGGCACTTTGTATTATGACACTTGGAGCAAGGATAACACTAACCATGGCACTTGGGGCTGTGGCACTTAAAGTATATGATACAGAATCCAACCACACTTTGGACTTTGGCACTCGCGATTGTGGCAATTTGGCACTTAGAGCAAGGAGGGTCACACTTACCCTGGCACTTGGGTTTGTGGCACTTGAGGCAAATCAGGACACACTGACTAATTAGTGGCGTGGGGACTTGGTAAACAGACCATAAGGTCTCGTATAAGTTGACAAATTAAACTAAATTAAATGGTTCTCTTTCACATAAGTGTAGCAAGCTATGATTTTCTCTCAGGCAATTGATCAAACAACTAGCATGCACCAGTGCAGTTCTCACAAAGCGATTAAAGAGTTATATTGACTGGTATATACAATGTAATCTAGCATGACACAATTACTAGAGATTAAAGTGTAGAGTAGTCACAATAAGAAATTTGGGGAGGGAGCAGTCATTTCAAAGGCAGTCATTTTGATGAACATTTTTTATGAACATATTAATGTTTATCACAATCAAAATATGTGAGGAAGTTGCTTATATAAGTTACCTTGACTAGATGCTCTTGACTCACACTTTGCAAAGTTTTCTATTGCACGACCTGTGCATGTACATCAGGATGTCTGCATCTGACCATTCCCAGCAATGCCTTGATACCACCTTCGCCCCTTAGTTTTGTTTGTAGCTTATCTAGATGCAGGGACACTAAGCCTGTTAGTGGCGGTAGATTATTTTGTTTCAAGAGAATTAACTTGGTACATGATGCCTAGACTTGAATTACTCCCAGTCCACAGATCAATTTACTTTACTATGTCCAACACAGGCCCATGAGACCCCTCAAGCAGATGCTTGACACTTTCAATATAGGATACCAAATATATATTTTTCCAATACTCTTCAACATATTTGAAATATTAATGTTGTTGTTGTTATACTCTTCAACATGAAATTTTTTAGAGCATTCACCAGGCACAATAAGGGCAAAAATACAAAAGATGGCTTCATAATTATTGAAATATATTGTTCAATAGATGGCTTCATAATCCTTTCAAAAACAAAAATTTCAATCCTTTCAAAAATGGGAATTTCAACTAACAACAAGAGGAGCAGAAGTTTCAAAAACTTTACCAGAAGTAACCAACAATGAAGTAAGATTAAATATTACTTAATATTGCTTAATAATCACTAAGCTGCTTAATATTCCAATTTTACCTCGAAAGATGAGAAAAGAAAAGAAAACAAAAGAAAAAAAGTTAAAAAATAAGGTGAACTAAGTTAAAAATTTTCACCAAGTTGCTTTCAAATTCTGCAGTATCAACTAAGTGTTTCCGTCAGATAGACATCATAAAGGAAGATGGTTCTCAGGGAAAATGGTAAAGAATCACTTCACATTTTGCATTGACAACAAACTTGTAAATGACTTGCAACATTTTCTCTTGTCAAACCAGGGACATTCATTAATTCAAGAATTCTCTTTGGCACAGCCTCTGAAATACAAGGATAAAAACTAACTGATAAGCTAAATTGTAATAAATGCTTAAAAATACTGAAAAAGAAAAGTGTATACTTTTTAGACTATGGTTTATTGCAACAGAACCAACCAAGTCTAGTCATTGAATGAAAATTGAAAAAACAAAAGCAATAGAAAGAAAAAAAAATGTTTTAGACTCGTACTGTCAAGTCCTAGTTGATTCACAGCACTAAAAATTGTTGATGCAGTTCTACTAACCACATTACACAGGGCTTCTTAGATGTAGATGGATTATCATTCTCCAATTCAACATCTTTTTCTTCTTTTAAACTGCTCCTCTTTTTTTGTGCTTTAACTATTCCTTCTATTGCATTAACAACAAAAGAAGTATACTCTGCATCATCATTCCCCCGTTTATTTCCCCCAAATAATTAAAACCAAACCATGCAGAATAAAGATTCATACTTTACAAACAAAAAAATGAAAATTAGTAAAAATTCAAGCTTTAAATCATAACAACTTAAAAGACCAAGAAATTGCGAGCCTTGACAAGAATCCCAAGGGACTTAAGCCTTGCATTGTAGACATCCCACATGACGATGTTGTCGTCGATGCGGTACTCGCTGGCACTGGCGCTGGTGATGGTCCTGGTGAATTGGATCTCGGCGTCATTGGCGAGCTGGTAAAGGAGGCGGATGAAGGCCCTGCAGCTCTTCTGCTCCTTCTCCTTGTCGTTGAAGGTGTAGATAAGGTCCTTGAGCTGGGCGCCACGACGCTGGTCTGTGCGGACGCTGAGGACAAAGCTAATGGCGTCCATGAGGTTGGACTTGCCGGCACCGTTGGGGTCGATGATGGCGGTGAAGTCGTAGAAGGGACCAATCACTTGGAAGCCCTTGTAGGACTTGAAGTTCTCCATCTCCAACGGTGGATTTTCCCTAGAGAGTAACGACGACATGGTTTGGGTTTGGGTTTGGGTTTGGGGATGGTGAATTGAAATGAAATGAAAGCCTAAATACTGAAACCCTTTGAATTTTGAAAATATATTAGAGACGGAAACAATCTATCTCTAACTTTTATTAAAAAAATTATTAATTAAATTATATGGATTATTTAGAGATGGAATATAGTGTCATTGGAGATGAAAAATTTAGGGACGGGTAAATTTCATCTTTAAATTCCTTCTCTAAATCTATTTGACTTTTTAAATTTTAAGATTGACATTTTAGAAACGAAAATAGAGATGAAAATTTCTTAGATAGATAATTTTCGTCTCTAAATTACATCTTTGAATTGTAAAATTTATTTTTCGTCTCTATTATAGATGAAATTTTTTCTGTCTCTAAATTTCGTCTCTAAATCTGATTTTTCTAGTAGTGAGATGTCATTCATAAACTTCACATAACTAGGCATTTGTTCCAAAACCTCAACAAATGGTATGTTAATGTGAAGTTTCTTGAAAATCTCTAGAAACTTTTAAAATTGAGTATCGAGTTTTTGCTTAGCTAGCCGGTTAGGGAAAGGTGGAGGTGGTGTATAAGACTTGTCCTCCTTCTTCTTGTCCTCAACCTCCCTCTTTGCAATTTCCCCACTCTTCTCAACCTCATTACTCCCAACCACCTCATCTTTTACAACTTCAACTTCTTCTTCAAGTAGTTTAGTCTTAGGATCCCCTTCAATTTTTTTCTCACTCCTTGATGATATAACCTTATAATGCTTCATTAGAGACACTTTTAGGATTGTTTATGGTGTCGCTTGGAAAACTCCCTAGGGGCCTATTGCTTAGATCTTGGGCAAGTTAGCCTATTGCTTAGATCTTGGGCAAGTTAGCCAACTTGAGTCTCAAGATTCCTCAAGGAAACTATTTGGCTTTGCATCAAAGCATTATGGGAGGCTAGCCTTGAATTAGTTTTAGTCATATAGTCTTGTTGGCTAGTCATGAATTGAGCAAACATCTTCTCCAAGTTGGAAGTTGAAGTTTGATGCGTGAAATCCGCAAGTGTACGGTTTTGTCGTCAAGTAATAAAAAGATCGAATCCACAGGGACTATGTCTATGAATACCAATTAATTAATTAATTCAATTCAATTAAACAAAAGGGAATATGATTGTTGATTAAGAAGAACGTAGTAACAAAGCAATTAAATAAAAATCAAAGTGCATAATTTAGAACAAAAATAGCAAGTTATCAAGAAAGGTATTCAGATTCAAGAAAGCTTCCAAGATTGGGATACCACAATGATACAAGATAAATCCTAATTGACAACCCTTTTATTAAATCTAAAATTCAATTGAAGGTGAATTACCCTAAATTAGTTAATGTTCTTTCTCAAGATACAAGATCCGTGCCCAATTAAACCAATTCCTACTCTCGTGGTAATTGAATTTAAATTGAACCCATTACGCTTTGTGGTAATTCATTGAATCCTCGAAAGGCTAAAACTACTCTCGTGATTTAGACCTTAAGTTCAATTCTTATGGTTCCAACACTTAGCTTCACCTCTCAGTACGTCCCTAAATGCCTATGAGATGCAAATAAGTGGCCAGTAAATTCACATAAATAAAAGCAATAAGGATTGAATCAAAGCACATTCAAGATTAATAAAATAGGAAACAACGTCAATTAATCATCCAAACCCGTAATCCAAGAGAGAAGAGGGAAGAAAGATGAAGATCAAGAGCCAAAGCCTCCAATGTGCCTCCTCCCAAAACCAAATTAGAACTCCCTAATTGTATTCAGAGCATCTATTTATAACCTAGCATTTTAATTGGCTAAAAAGCCCCCAAAAGAAATAAAAATAAAAACTTAAAAACTGTTGCGCACTGCGATCCACGGTCGTGGATCATTCCACGGGCTGACCGTGGATCTTGCTGTCAGAATTTCATGGCCATGGATCATTCCACGGTCGTGGAACTCCCTGGAATCTCTCTTTTCCTCCTTCAAGTTGCTGCTCGATCCATGGCCATGGTTTAATCCACGGGCAGGCTGTGGATCCCTCTGGAATGGTCTTTTTGCATCTTTTTGCTATCCAATAAGCTCTAACTTCAAACATGCAAGCATTCCATTCAATCCAAGGCCAATTCAAGATTAATCCTGCACAAGAACACCAAAAATACCACAGTTATCCGAACTAAGAGAAAAATAAACTAAAAGGGAAACTAAAATGCCTAAAATGCTCAAGAATGCATGCAAAACAAGAACAAAACATGATGTTATTTTACACACATCAAATCCCCCCAAGCTTAAGACTTTGCTTGTCCTCAAGCAAAAATTAATGCCAAACCAAGTTATGGGATCAAAAGACAATAAAGAATAAGGAACCCGAGAAAACAATATCCAAGCAATAGGCTAAGGCAAACAAAGAATCTGAGAAGTAATCAAAATCAAGTCCAATTAGAGGCTAAGTTCTCAGAAATCATGCATCCTCACTGATTGAATTAAGTTCACTCCACTAACCACACTCAAAGTATTTAAGGGTGAAAACCATATGCTCAAAATCCTTAAAAGAAAATGCACTTCCATATGCTTGATAAGAAACCAAATTTCCACGAATAATCAGCATGCATACAAGAATCAAAAGGTCTTTCAAGGGTTGTAATGGGGCCATAGGAATGATGTTAGGTAGGGTAGAGAAAGGAAGGTATACATAAAGGGCTCATCAATTTTTTTTTTCAATAAGCACAAGAAATCTAATAGAACATCAATGGAGCAAAGGCATTTTTCAAACAGGATCATAACTCCATATTTCCAAGTATTTTCTTCCTTTCTTTTCCTTCTCTTTTTTTTTTCAAGCTTCAATCTTATGATTTTCTTTTATTTGATCTTTTTTTTTTCATTTGAGAAAGAGAAGGGTCAAAAACATATAATTTCCAATACATCTTTACACAACTTTCAAATCCAAATTGCTCCATTTAATATTCTAAATGATTACCAACAATGTTTCAGCATAGGTATCAAGAAAAATAATTATGCAATAGGCTCAAAATGGGTAACTAGAGGATGAAAGTGTAACAATTTCAGAAGGCCAGAAAAATACCTAAAATGCCTTAATCACATTCAAGCATGCAACTAAAAATTTTGCCTCAAAAAGGTTTCAAATCAAGTTCTAGAGCACATGATTAATGAGGAATATCACTCAACACAAAGAATGGGAACAAAAATCATATAATGCATAAGTCCTTTATAAGCTAAAAACTCACATTTAGAGGTTTAAAAATTCAATGTGAAGCACAAATTCAGAGAACATTATGCTAATTATCAACTATCAAAAGATCACCTCTACTATCAATTAAAACAATACCTGTAGCCTATCACAAGAATCAACAATTGGGTTCCAAATCAATACCATCTCAAAATCCTCAAAAGAGAGGGGCACAAGTTCAGCCAAAAACCCAAGAGATGTGATGGTGTGAAAATGCAACATGAAAATGCAATGCAAAACAAGACATGAGAATGCACGAAACTAATGAAAATGAAAATATGAAAATACCCCCCAAGCTTAGAACTTACCTTGTCCCTAATGTAAAAATCTAAAACAAGAGAAGGGGTAAAAGAAAAAAAACTCACTGTGGTGATGGAAAAACTTCTGGTGTTCAATCCATGGCCATAGAATTTTTCATGGGTTGGGTGTGGAACCTTCTGACTTCACTCTTCTTCTAAATTTAGCTTCAAAAAGGGTCAAACTTAGACAAAATTCATGAGACAAACATCAAACCAAAAATCTAACACACAAAATCAAAAGAAAAAGAAGAAATTTAAAGAAAAGAAAAAAATAAAGAAACTTGGGTTGCCTCCCAAGAAGCGCTTGTTTAAAGTCATTAGCTTGACTTTGGTCTGGTTTTTATGCTCAGGTGATGTCAATAGAGTAGTGCTCAGTCTCCACTCCTTCAAAGTGTTTCACTATCTGGCTATTTATCATGAAAGGCTTATGACCTTCTTTTTGCACCTCAAGCACACCGTAGGATAAAACTCGAACAATCTCATATGGTCTTGACCATTTCGACCATAACTTATTAGGACAGAAACGTAGAAGCGAGTTATTAACAAGAACTTTATCCCCGAGTTTAAATCCACTCTTCTCTACACACTTGTCATTTTGCTTCTTAGGTCCTTTCTTGCAGGGCTTAGACTCCTCAAATTTTGTAGTACCCCAGGGCAAGGTCTTTTCTAGCATAGCATCAGTCACTGACTCCTGCATACCTGAAAGCACAATACTATCCACAACATTAGTAGCATCTATGCGATGACATGAATTTAAGGAATTAGAATTATTTTCAGATTTAAAAACATCAAAAACTACTTCCTCATCATTCAACCGCAAAGTCAATTTTCCTTCATGGACATCAATGATCGCCCTTCCAATGGCAAGGAATGGACCCAAGTATGATCGGCATTGTAACATCAGCTTCCATATCAAGCACAACAAAATCCACCGGCATGTAAAACTTACCAACCTTAATGGGAACATCCTCCAAGATGCCTATGGGGTACTTGACAGACTGATCCGCTAATTGAAGTGAGATTGTTGTGGGTTTTAGCTCACCCACTTCCAACTTCTTACACACAGAAAGGGGCATAAGACTAACACTAGTCCCCAAGTCACACAGAGCTTTATCGAAATTCGTGTTACCAATCAAATAAGGAATAGAGAAGCTACCTGGATCTTTTAACTTAGGAGACAATTTATTTTGAATTAAAGCACTACTCTCCTCAGTTAAAGCTACTGTCTCATATTCTTCTAGCTTCCTCTTATTAGACAAGATGTCCTTAAGAAACTTAGCATAGGTAGGCATTTGTTTTAACACCTCAATGAAGGGTACATTAATGTACAATTTCTTAAAAACCTCTAAGAACTTCCCAAACTGCCTATCTAACTTCGCCTTAGCCAATCTTTGAGGGAAGGGAACTAGCGGTTGGTAAGGTTCAAGGGGTACATACTTAGACACCTTTTTAGTGATTTCCTCCTCTTCTAAGGGTTGTGTCTTAGTCTCTTTTTCTTCATGCCCCACATCTTTGTCACTCTCCCCATTACCCCTAGGATCCTCTAACCTCTTTCCACTCCTCAAACTCACAGCCTTACAATGTTCATTGTCTGGGTTGACTTCAGGTTGACCAGGAAACTTACCTTGCTGCCTAAGAGAAGTGCTTGCTTGTTGGGCAATCTGGGTTTCTAACATCTTATTATGAATGGCTAAATTATCAACCTTAGCTGACAACTCTTAATTACCTCAGTCACAACTTGCCCATGGTGCCGAAACTCCTCATTCTGCTTAGACTGGCTCTCAACAAAATTCTCTAGAAGAAACTCAAGTTTAGATTTCTGTACCTGTGGAACTCCAGAAGATGGTTTAGCATTACCTTGCCCAGCTTGGTACTGATTATTCCGGTAAAAGAAGTTAGGATGTGACCTCCAACCGGGGTTGTAAGTTTGGGAATACGGGTCATTCCTCCCTTTTTAGTTGAAGTCATGGAAATTGTGGCATGATTCCACTTGCTCCACTGGTGCACTATGTGAGGATCTCATTCCAACTTGGCATTCAGCACCAATATGTCCCTGTGCTCCACAAATCTCATAAAAATTGTTAGAGGCACCTATGGTATTTACATGAGCTTTCTCAAGTATGTCAAAACGTTTATTCAAAGAATCAAACTTTGACATAATTAAATCAACACCATCTACCTCAAACTTACCTCCCGAGAGCTTTCTCGGATTGTGCCCTCTTTCATTGGCCCATTGGTGATGATTTGAGGCTACACTCTCAATTATCTCATAAGCCTCTGTCAGCCTTCTATTCATCAAAGCTCCACTAGTTGCGGAGTCAAGAGATACCTTCGAAGAATATTCTAAACCATTGTAGAAGGTATGGACGATCAACCATTTCTCTAACCCGTGGTGTGGGCAGGCTTCCAGCAAAGCCTTATATTTATCCCAAGCTTCTGACAATGACTCGCCATCTTTCTGAATAAAGCTTGTGATTTGGGTCCTTAGGTGAGCAGTCTTGGAAGGTGGAAAGAATTTATCCAAGAAGGCTTACTCCAATTGGTCCCAAGTGGTTATCGTCTCAGCAGGAACAGACTTCAGCCAAGCTCTAGCTCTATCTCTCAATGATAGAGGAAACAGGCGGAGACGAATAGCATCAACAGAGGTGCCTTCGATCTTGAGTGTCTCACAGAACTCCAAGAATATATCCACATGATCATTAGGATCCTCTGACGGCAATCCTCCAAACTGGTTCTGCCTTATCATAGAAAGTAGGGCAAGAGGTATGGTGAAGTGCCTGGCTTCAATGTCTGGCCAAGCAATTCCAGATCGCAAACCCGAGCATTAGGGACTGCATACTCTTTTAACGGTTTATTATCTTCAGCTGCTGCCATGACAAGTGTTGGTTCAGATTTTTCTCTTACTCTTTGCCTTTGTTGTCTTCTCCTTCTACGTAAAGTCCTTTCAATTTCAGGATCAGTTTCAATGAGAATCCCAGAACGTCTAGTACTTTGCATAAACAAGAGAAATTACCTGCAGAGAGTCAAAGAGAAATCAAGAACGTAAGAACCAAATAAAAGAAAAAGGTTTTAAATAATTAAATTAAAAATTAAATTAATATTCAAGAAAAACACAAATTCCCGACGCCAAAAGGATAGATTTCCAGCAGGCGAAGTTGGAGAATCATCCCAGCTTACCAACCAGAATCGACGCCAAAAACTTGATGCGTGAAATCCGCAAGTATATGGTTTCGTCGTCAAGTAATAAAAAGATCGAATCCACAGGGACTGTGTCTATGAATACCAATTAATTAATTAATTCAATTAAATTAAACAAAAGGGAATATGATTGTTGATTAAGAAGAACGTAGTAACAAAGCAATTAAATAAAAATCAAAGTGCAGAATTTAGAACAAAAATAGCAAGTTATCAAGAAAGGTATTCAGATTCAAAAAAGCTTTCAAGATTGGGATACCACAATGATACAAGATAAATCCTAATTGACAACCCTTTTATTAAATCTGAAATTCAATTGAAGGTGAATTACCCTAAATTAGTTAATATTCTTTCTCAAGATACAAGATCCGTGCCCAATTAAACCAATTCCTACTCTCGTGGTAATTGAATTTAAATTGAACCCATTACGCTTTGTGGTAATTCATTGAATCCTCAAAAGGCTAAAACTACTCTCGTGATTTAGACCTTAAGTTCAATTCTTATGGTTCCAACACTTAGGTTCACCTCTCAGTACGTCTCTAAATGCCTATGAGATGCAAATAAGTGGCCAGCAAATTCACATGAATAAAAGTAATAAGGATTGAATCAAAGAACATTCAAGATTAATAAAATGGGAAACAACGTCAATTAATCATTATCAATGCATCAAAGGGCATTGCCCAATCCTAGAAACAAAAGAAACTACTCAGACATAGAGAAGAAGAAATCAGAAAACATGTTTTTAAACATCCAAACCCGTAATCTAAGAGAGAAGAGGGAAGAAAGATGAAGATCAAGAGCCAAAGCCTCCAGTGTGCCTCCTCCCAAAACCAAATTAGAACTCCCTAATTGTATTCAGAACATCTATTTATAACCTAGCATTTTAATTGGTTAAAAAGCCCCCAAAAGAAATAAAAATAAAAACTTAAAAACTACTACAAAGTTACTCAAACCTCCTCAACCAAATGCGATCCACGGCCATGGATCTTGCTGTCAGAATTCCATGGCCATGGATCATTCCATGGCCAGGCCGTGGATCATTCCATGGCCAGGCCGTGGATCATTCCACGGCCGTGGATAATTCCACTGCCAGGCCGTGGAACTCCCTGGAATCTCTCTTTTCCTCCTTCAAGTTGCTGCTCAATCCATGGCCATGGTTTAATCCACGCGCAGGCCGTGGATCCCTCTAGAATGGTCTTTTTGCACCTTTTTGCTATCCATTAAGCTCCAACTTCAAACATGCAAGCATTTCATTCAATCCAAGGCCAATTCAAGATTAATCCTGCACAAGAACACCAAAAACACCGCAGTTATCCGAACTAAGAGAAAAATAAACTAAAAGGGAAACTAAAATGCCTAAAATGCTCAAGAATGCATGCAAAACAAGAACAAAACATGATGTTGTTTCACACACATCAAAGTTGATGTTGAAGTTTTGGCTTGAGGGGAGCTCTGTTGTTAAAAACTGGGAGGAGCATAGGGTGCTTCTTTAGGCTAATAAGAAGAAGAACCTTGAGAATTTCCACCTCAAGAGAGATTAGGATGGTTCTTCTAACTAGAGTTGTAAATATTACCAAAAGCATTATTGTGACTAGGTTGGCGAAATTGACTAGCATATTGCACATTCTCCAAGATAGGTGTACAATTTACAGTTGAGTGAAGGTCCCTACAATGATCACAAATCTCAGTTGAGTTATTGGCTCCACTTGCCACTGAATTGATTGTCACGGTGTCAAACTTCTTGGAGAGTGCTTCCACTTGAGTTGAAAGTGATGTGAGAGCATTAACTTCATGTATACCGACTGTCATTCTCCTAGGAGTAACCCTCTTTACTGGCCACTAATAGTTGTTATCAGCCATTTCCTCCAAAAGGTCGTAGGCTGCATCTACGGTCTTGCTCATGAGAGCCCCTCCAACTGCTGCATCAATTATAGATCGAATGGATGTTGTCAAGCTGCTATAGAAAATATGTACTAACATCCATTTTGCTATACCATGTTGGGGGCACTTCCTCAGTAACTCCTTAAATCACTCTCATGCCTCATATGAAGTCTCTCCCTCAAACTGCCTGAAAGACAATATATCATTTCTGTACTTCATTGACTTCATGAGAGGGAAAAATCAGTCCAAAAACTTCTGTGCAAGTTCCTCCCAAAGTAGTGATGGAATGCTCAAGTAAGGATTGAAGTCAGGCCTTGGCCCTATCCCTCAAAGAGAAAGAAAAAATCCTTAAGCGAGTTGCATCATCAGTCATCCCCTGGTGCTTAAAAGTATCACAGATCTCCATAAAATTGGCTAGATGAGCATTGGGATCTTCATGAGGTAGATCCACAAATTGCAAAGAAGATTGAACCATCTGGATAATGGCGGGCTTGATTTCAAAAGTTTGCACTTGTATAGCTGGCCTTTTAATGCTAGGTCGGATATCTTGAGCATTTGGAGTGGCATACTCCCTCAAGAGTCTTTCAGTATTCTCTTCTTCCGCCATCTTAGATTCGCTGTCAAACTTGAGCGCCTGTCCTTGCACTCATTTTCTTATCAATCTACGAAAGGTTCTCTCAATCTCAGGATCATAAGGAAATCGAAATACACTTTGAGTCCTTCACATACAAGAGCCAAGTACCTGAAAAACAAAACAAACAAACAAAACTTAAAATAAGAGTTGTGAATCGATATAAGAAATAACACCAAATCTAAACTCAATCCCCAGCAACGGCACCAAAAACTTATTTGGATCTGCAAGTGCACGGGTTAACAAGTAACATAATGAGAGTTAAAGTATCGTGTCTCAAGGGATTGATAACTAGAAAAGTGTCAATACCTAACCAATTTCCACAAGTTCTTATCCAAGCAATCGAAATATGAGAGTGGCTTTTTAATGAAAAATAACAACTTAAAATAAACAAGACAAAATGCATAAAAAACCAAGTTCGCAAGAGAAAGATAAGTATGAATAAATTCTAGAGTCCTTATTCACTTGCTATTTCAATGAATATTTGCAATTTAAGAGCATCTGCCCAAGAATTGATTTTGCTAGCAGAAACTGATTATAGATAAAAGCCTATGTCTAGGTCAATTACCTATATGAAACTTATCTAAACCACTACGTGTCCATGTGAATTAGCATAAGAATCACTCATTAAGACTAAGTTTCAAACACTTGCTATGCATGGTCATGGGGTATGTGTTCATCCCATTAGCTAATCAACACACTCAATTAACTTGAATGTAATTAAACATACATCAATTATACCATATATATATTTTCAAATCCCTATGTCTAGTTCATTTGAAAGTACTATGATCATGCAATTGATGGTCAATCAAGAACAACCATTAAGCATAGGTATGGAAGAACAAAACTAAATTCATTGATAGGAACCCAAAGAAATTACAAAATATTCAAATTCATAGTAAGATCCTAGAGAGCCCCTACATTAGAGTTCAATTACACATCATAAAAAAAGGAAAAATAAATAAGATCATGAACCCCATCAAATTTACAAATCAAGAGAGAAAATGGGAAGAGTGAATAAAGTGGAGAGAATCCAAGCTTGATCTTCCTCCCTTAGTCTTGATTCTTCACTTGAATCTCCTCTTCTATAAGTAGAGATCTCCTCCTCTCATTTTCTCTATCAAACTTTGTTCTTGAAAAATCCAAAAGTGCCTCCAATGCCCTTCAAAATCAGATAAAAAGGGCTAAATCCGTGAACCTGAGCTTTTCCCACGTCTAGGCGCAGTTTTTCCATGCCTAGGCTGACTACCAAAGATGTACTATCAGTTGGCTGCACATGCCTAGTTACCACTTTTCCATGCCTAGGCATGGCTTTCTCTGTCTGACTTTTCCTAAAAACCGAGAGTGTCACACCTAGGCATGGCTTTTTCATGCCTAAGCGTGACTTGTCAAATAATCCCCCTTTCATGCTTTCTTCCATTTTAAGCTTCTCTTCACTTTCTTTATCTCTTCGAAGACCTTCTCATCTTAAGTACCTGCATCAAAAAAATGATAAAGTTTGTAAAATCAGGATTCCATTCAAATTCCTTAAATAAAGTCATTAGATACTTAATTCCTAATCATTTGAGAAGGAAAGCTTAAATCATCAAAATCATGCATGAATTGAACCTTTGGACTTGAAAACTTAAGAATAACACGCTCATACACATTCAAATTCAAGTGAAATAACTTCATTCCCTAGAGTTATCATATATACCCCTAAAGCCATCTGAAGGTGTTCACCAATCTCTAGCATGATTTCTCCATGAAGCTGATATTTTAGCTTCAATTCTTGGTAACCATTTTATCTCAAAATAAAACCTTTGTTTTCAAGGTTTTAAATCTCGGACCACAACACATGTTGCGGCCGCAACATCTCACAGCGAGCACATCACACCATTATTACAGTCTACATCGGCCCACAATGGCTGCATCAGCCCGTGACAGCCATAACGCTACCATGACTGCAACGTGGCTGTAACCCCAATTTAAAACCTTGTCTGTTTTATTTTCTAGTGAAGCTTTGAAGAATCAAGTTTGTAAGGTTCAAATTGTTTTTATTTGATCATATTAGTCTTTTTAAAAGCTTTGATCAAGGATCATCAACCTAGAATATATCATTCTTGATATTTTCACTAGATAAAAATATTAACCAATACCAGAAAAAGTAATTAGATACCATACTAACAATTTTTCAAGCAAGGATCTTTGTAGTGTGAGTACCTAGAGCACTCTTGGGTTACTTTCCTAGTATTACCCTGCTCTAATTAAACTTTTTTGAAAGTCTATAATGTTGATTTTGTCATGGTTTATATTATGAATTTTTATACGCAACTTAAGTTTTAAACTATGAGCTAAAGTTTTTAAATTCTTATCTTGTTTTATTATGTATAGTTATTATATTTTTTTTCTATGATAAATTGGATAAATTTTGGTATCTTGAACTGCATATCGACTATGATATATATTCTGATCACTTATAGTCATTTCTGTCTAAGTTTGTAATTTTGAGTATTTACTTTTATGATGAATTACATGAATTGTGATGATAACATTGAAAATATATTTTGGGATATCAAAGGCACTAAGAAGAACTCTTGGTATACCATGGTATAATAATGATCGAATAATGAGACTGTTAAATGATTACGAGACTTAAGTGTGCCTGATGCTCGGGTGAATATATTTGGGGCTAAAGATTTTAGATATGTATCTGTGAATAAATGTTGTTCTTCTAGTAAAGCTTGAGAATATTCCTATAAGAAAGTGATATTTAAAAGGAAGGAATTTCCAAAAAAGGGGTTGCTAACAAACATGAGATTCCTTGAAGAAGGATTTCCTAAAAGAACATATTTCTAATTAGAGTTTAGGTTCACTAATATTGTATTGAATACCAAGTAAAAGCATTAGAATAGATTTATGATATTTAATCCTTATTATTTGTATAACATATACTTCTATTATTCATTAGTTAGTGGCACTTAAGTGTCCTTGTATTCACTTTCACTGAGTTGTAAAACTCACTTTGTTATATTATATTTTTTAGAGCCTGAACAAAGATTTTTTTATATCTCTAGCATATAAAACCTACTCACTTCTAAAGTGAGATAGGTTTATTATTTGAAGATGACTTGAAGATATGAATATATGGATTTGCAGTCATAGGATTAAGTCAATTCATCTTGCATAATGGTCAATGTATATCATGTCTGTAAATAGATAAGTGTCAGTGAAGTTTGATCTACTCATGTGTGTTTAAGTTATTGTAATTGTATTGTCATGTCAAGTTAAATAATGGGAAGTATCCCATCTTTGGGAAGACTTTACTCAGGACAAGTATGTGGTTATGTTTAAATGGTGTGGGTTTTGTCATAAATAGTATTGAGTTTGAATGTGATAGTTAGGCTTCAAGGGTAGAAGTATTTAATCCTTGGCCGGTTACATACCTTAGAATTGGGTTGTGACACTTCTACAAGGTGAAATTTGATCTAGAAGTAGATAAATAGAAAAGCATAGGAGGTGGTTTCTGTCTTTCTCCCAATCATTCTATGGGTGTGGTTTCTGGGCCGCAACCTTCTATATCTCAACAAGAACCCTATCACGACCCAAATAGAGGGTCTAATGGTGCATAACCAGGATGAGTTATAGGTTCCTCTAAGTCATACAAGTCTAAAGTAGTTAATAACTAACATCCAACTACCCAATGAGCGAAAAAGCATTGTTAACATGTAAAACAAATTTAAATCATTATTTCTAAAAATCTTGACATAGTTTCCTTGAATTTTCATCATTACCAAAAATACATTTCATTTATAATTTTATGCAAATAATTCAGATTTTTTAGCAATTGCAAAGGAGAAAAATATGTTTCATCAATTGTTATGCAAGTTAATCTAAAATTATGAATTAACGTCTACCAAACACATTGGAATAGATAAAAGTGTAGCTTTGTTCTTATACATGTTAGATCATGGAGTTACACATAGAAATGTTAAAGAGTGATTTCAACATTTAGGTGAGACTATTTATAAGCAATTTCATTGAGCTTTAAAACTTGTATACAAATTAGGAAACCATATAATTAGGCTTGTTGATCCAATACACTCTGGTGTCCTCAAATATATTAAGGATGATGATCGATATTGAATTTAAAGACCGCATAGGAGTAATAGATGACACTCATATTGGTATCCATGTCCTAGCAAATAGGCAGATAGCTTTGTTTAATAAGAAAGGGTATACGAGCACAAACATAATGGGTGTCTTTGATTTTAATATGTGCTTTACATTTGCATTATGCAGTTGGGAAGGATCTGTTCATGATGTAAAAGTTTTATGGAAAGGCTCTTCATAAGCCAAATTTGTAATTTCCTTATCCTCCGAAAGGTTAGTGTTATATAACTTGAGCATTTTCTTTCTTGGTCATAAATGTTTTATAATATGTTGTGTAATGTCTTGGTAAATATTACCTTGTTAAGTTGGGATACTCATTATTAAAGAGTTTCTTAGGACTACATAATTAACAACACAATGTATCATCTTCTACATTTTAGACTGGCTATCATTTTCAATCGAAAGATAAAGTATTTAACTTTCATCATTTAAGTTTGAGAATTTTTTGTGTTTGCAAAGCAAGGTGGAAAACATTGCGAAATATGACCAACTTCAAGCTTGAAACTCATATTTCTATTATATGACATATTTAGCTTTCCACAGTTATATTAGAAGAATGGACTCTGATGATTTAGATATTATGAAAAACTTTGAGCGTTTTATTAAGTTGGAACAAAAAGAAAAATTCCAATGGTTTTAGTGAAAATGATATAGCTAGTCATGGTGTTTAGCAATAACCAAAACAAGCAGATGTCACATATATATATGTGTGTGTGTGTGTGAGATAATCAATTTTCTTCATCCCTATTTGAAGTGCAATAGAGCAAACAATGTGCTCAGCATGTGTTTGATAAAAAGTCAAAGCTAATTTTTCAACTTGAATCCTGTTTTTATGGTTAGGTTGACAATGAGTTCGAGTTTAAGAGAAAGTAGAGGATTGGAGCCTCCATTTCCTATCTTCTTCTCTATTCCTCTACTTAAATTTTGACAAGTGTAAAATAAATTAAGTAAAAAAATAACATGTAATTAAATTTAGATCACTTATCAAAATTTAAGTGAGAAATAAAAAATAAAAATAAAAAATAGAGACAAGTGATCCTCATCCTATAACAAAGACATGTAAATGTAGAAAAAATGTAGAAATCAAAACTCAACCAAAGATCAATCAAACAGGTTGCTCTATACTTGTACATAAAGGACATGTGAATTCTTTGGGTGGTGCAACCCAATCAATGTTGCGGACATGCTTCTACCAAGGACTTGTTAACCTGTTAACAGTGAAGAAGTGGAAGAAATGAAAAAGATTCAAATAACAAAATAAAATAATACTTTAAAAACACTCGATTGTTCTCAACAACGAATTCATGATTTTTTAATAAATAATACTTTAGAAACATTCTATGTTCTCAACATAGAATTCATATTTTTTTAATAAAATAATACTTCAAAAGCATTTGATCTTCTCATCATCGAATTCATAATTTTATAATAAAATAATACTTTAAAAATTGTAATTCAATTAAATAGTGTTTTAAAAATATAAAATAAAACTTTAATAAAATATAAAATACTTAATTCAATAAAAATAATTTAATAAAATAATATTTTAAATGTTGACATTCTTAACATTGAACTGAATTAAATAATTTTTAAAAGGTATAAAATAAATTAAACTTCGAATAAAAACATACTAAACTTTCCTTTAACTTTGTAGTCTTAAAAGTTTTTTTAACCCTTTCCTTGGTTACAGACAGTGAGAACAAGGTCTTAGAGGTGAGAATGGGGCATGGCCAGAGTCATCAAAATAAGTCAAGTTAAATGGGTCGGTCCGAATAGTTCAATAAAATAGACGAGTTGAATTAAAAAAATATTAACTTGAAATTAAAAATAATCTGAGTAAGTCTGTTTAAATAGACCAGTTAATTATGAGTTGAGCCAGCCCGACTCATTTACATTAAAAAAAAATGAATTAGAATGACAAAATATTAATCTAAAACTTACATGACCCAATCTAACTCAACTCAAAAATGACTCAACCTAACCTGTTTTGATAGCTCTAGGTATGAAGGTGAAAAATGGGGTCTGTTGTGTTTTAAGTGTTATGGGTAAATATTGGACAATTCATCCCTTACACAAACGGTGGTTAACACTTTCTCCAATAAGGGGTGTTAGTGTAAGTGTGTAAAATCAAGGGGTATTATATGTAATATTACTAAACTTTAAAAGAGGTTAATGTAATTTTTCTTTTTTATATATTTATTTTTTAGATAATTTTGTTGATGCTATCAGTATTGATATGAATGGTTTTGAATTCAACAATGACAGATGTTTTGTTTCTCTAATTAAATTCTAATTTTAAATCTCATTTAACGTAAGTAATATAATTAGTGTAAACATGAGAAAAACTTTGAATTGAGCATGTTATTCTATAATTATTTTCGTCCTCCATAATTATTTACTCTTATTAATTTGAAATAGGATAAAAAAATTAATTTAAAATATTTTAAACATACATAATTGGTGAAATAAAACTTTTATAAAATTCAAAGTAAATAATTTTTATTAAATTATATTTTTCAATTACCTTGTTTTTAATAATAAAACATGAAAGATATAATAATTATTGATTTTATAAGAAAAAAGGCTTTTAGATTTTTTACCAAACATGTTATTGAGAAGTGTTTTCTTTTTCCTTTATCGTGACTTTATAAAAAAAAAATTACACTTTTACATTTTTACGTTCTAACTTTTAACAGCTTAAAAGTACTTTTTAAGTAAAAAGTGTTTTTCATAATTGTATCTAAATGCAAATAATTTCTTCTTTTTATAAAAACTCTATAAAAAACGTACTTTTTATCTTATCCAAACTTATCCTTAAGTAGGGTAGGGCTAACATTACATGACCCATCTAAAGCCAAGGATTTATACCATAAACAACCCTTCTTTTTTAACTTTCTACCCAATTTGATACGTCTTTCTATCATATTGTCTTGGTGATGGATTTAGGAATTTTAGGTACTCGGATAAAAGTAATATTATCAATATAGAAACATTAAAAAAAAAGTTTTAATAATTATATTTATATATAAAAAATATATTAATATAAAATTATAAAAAAAATAATTTATAATTATTTTTTTTGCTTTTTTATATTTTAATATTGTTGAATAATTTTTTTATTATTAATATTATCGTACATCTCTCTATATATGTAACTAAATAATCATTTATCTCTTATATGATTATGTAATTAATTCTTTATGATATTCATAGGTAAAGAACAAATATTTAAATAAAAAAAGAAAAAAAAGTTTAAAAATATGAAAAATACCACTAAAGCAAAACAGTAAAAAGAAAGAGGTGAAAGAAGATTTTGGTGTTTTGAGTATTTTGTCAGACTTTGATATTTTATTGACTCCAAATCACATGAAGATGGTGGAGTATTTTGAAAAATAATATTAAAAATATATATTTTACTTTTTATGATTATAAATTTACTAATTTATTTATATGAGGGTAAAAGCTACATATATAAAAAGTAAAAAAGACAAATATATGTATAAGATTAAAAAAAATTTCTGAATTGAGGGGGAGCATGAGTCTCCACTTTTTTTACCTGTGTCCGTCCTGCTTCTAACATATTTGTTTAAGTAACTACTAAAATTTTATTTTCAGCCGAGTTTTTTTTTACTTTGTATTGTTTATTGGAAATTGTTTATAATTAATTGTGAGTATTATGCTACCCAAAAGAAATATACAACAGATGAATTTGTTAGCATGCTGTTAAGTAACATGTGGCAGGACATGAACTGCAGAATTAAATTATTAAAAAAAATACTAATAAAATAAATGGCCATTTGGTAAGGTTATGACATCCCGTGAACTGCTTGTGGAACCTGTGAGGAAAGTGCACTCTACTTGATAATTCATTACAATTGAAGATAAATTTCAACCACATCCACTCTATGTAGCATTATTATAATCTACAATCCATAAGAAATTTTTTTTCATTTTTTCCAGAATAAATTATATAATTTGGAACATTGTCAACTTTGACTAATTAGGGAGTTACTTATTCATAATCTCTATTTTGACTAAAACATTGTCAACATTATTTTTTGTAAAAAGAGTATAGAAACCCTTCAAATTTTAATTTGATCTTTTTATAAATCACAATTATAAATTTTAAAACATTTTTAATTAGTCTTAAATTTTAATTAAGGTCTCAATAAATCTTTCTATGTAATGTAGATATATATATATATATAATTAATTAAGCTAATGATAATATTGTATATAGTATTATTTTATCTGTGTTAATTTTAATTTTGAATTGTTTATTAATTTATTTATTAAAATTTAATTTTAAATATATTTTATTTTTTACAAAATAAAAAAATTATTTTAAAACAAAATTTGTTTTTATTTATTTTATAATAATAAAATGTATTTATAATCAAATCTTAAACGAATTAATAAATAGTTCATAATTGATGTTAATATAAATAAAATATTGTTATATAATATTCCTGTTAATAAATTATTAAATTTAAATTAATAATTTATTAAGACATTAATTAAAGTATAAGAACTAATTCGAAAAGTTTGTAAGGTTTATAATAATTATTAACAAAAAAAGGTCAAAGTTCAAAAAATTATATCCTCTTTTCCTTTATTTTTAAAGCAAAAAACATATTGCAACGGTATTTGACGAAGATAGGTGGGGGTTATTTTTCCACAAGATTGGGCAGTATTGTAGTAATTCATAAATGTCAACTGCAATAAATTAACATATGAAGTATGTAAGATAAATGGAGTGCCCATATATAAATTTTAATAGTATGTGAGTTTTTAGTATAAATTACCTCATAATAATGGTAATCTAGGCTTGTAATTACGTTTAAGTTTTTTTATTACATGCAGACGTAGGTCCCTAATACATGTATCCAAACTTGGTGATCTTTGCGTACACAAATTGTGAGAATGAAGCACAAACATAACTACATAAGGCCTTAAAAACAAGTTATCTTCTACACTTTTATTCATTCTTTTTTCTCATTTTGGCTATAAATTTGACTGTTTATATATTACAATTTTACTTGGTAAGAGTTTGGCTCAAGGGCAACTCATTAACTACGATAACCAAACTTAAGCCCAAAGCTTATACTAATATATAGTGAATTAAATCTCAGCAGGCTGGATATTCTTCGATGCCTATTAATATTTAATATATAGTCCTACATTAGTATAACCCTAGCTAACACTCTCTTTATGCACACACTAATGACTTAATATAGTTAATGTCTAGAATTTTATTTTGATATACTATTAGTGTTAAAAAAAGCTTTACACTTGTATCAAATGATATGTTGTTATATCATTTAATTAGTTTGATATCTCATGCAATTGTTAACACATTTAAACTCATTAAATGAGGTGTTAATACATCATTGGATGCAAATATAAATTTTTTTACACTAACATTACATTAAAATTAAATACTAATGTCTAACAATTTGATAGATCAACTTGTGAGTTGTGACTTGACCATGGCTTAGTTGCTTTGAAAATTTTGAAAAGAAACAATGCATAATTAATTATTATTATTAATATTCAATTTATTACCATATCTACGTAATCTCAACAACAGAATTATGCATATTTAGAAAGTAGTGTTGACTTTATTATTTTCATAAATAAGAGATGGATTATTATTATGATACCTAGAATTCAATATGTTTTCTAATTTGCTTAGATTAAGTAAAAGAAAAAAATTAAAATTAAAATAAATATATTACATTAGATATTCGTAGATATATATTAGCTATGACTAATTTCACAACCTTAACATTAAGATGACACGATTAGATTTAATCGCAATCTTGTAAACAAAATGTACTAAAAGTCAAAGTTTATTCCAAAAGCACTTTGTCTGAAATAGTCAGGAGAATATAAGAAGAATAAAATTAAGAATTTGTATACCAAAGGAATAAAGACAATTTACATAATTTCCATCAACATTATTCTTTTCAAAACTAGAGAAAAATATAAGGATATAAGAAGATAAGTTACTAGTAGTTGTAGTTTCAACTTTCAAGTTATGCTTAATAATACTTGACAAAATTATTACATTTAATTCTTCTTTAATTACATCAAATTTCAATAAAAAATTTGAAATAATAAGCAATATTATTATAAATGGTAGAGCTGAGCATATATATAGAATTGTGGTTTTCGATCAAAATGATATCGATATTCCCAAAAACATGTCTCGAGCAAAATCTGAGTTCGAGATTCTGTAGTAGTGCAGAATGATGCCACAAACAAAGCTTCATGTGTAAAGTTGACCGTTCCAAAAGCGACGTACTGGGAAGGTTTTTAAGAATAGAAGAGATGTGGGCATGTACAGTGTACACAACACAATCACAATGCCCACTTGCCAAGCAGGCTTTCTTTATTGGACAAATGTCTCATTATCAACTTGTTCACACTTTCTTAGGCCATGCCTCCTCTGGGGTCCCCCTCTTCTTGTTGCAGGAAGAGTAGCCTCTTTCTTTTTCTATTTTAATAAATTCATAATAATAATATTCACAATTAGACAAATTGCTTCATTATGATTATCAAAATAATTATGGAAACTAATTAGTTTCCCTGAATCAATTCACACCCTGTTTAGCATTATACCTTTGATTCACCAAAAAGAGAAATTTGTTTTTGTTTGTCTTAACAGATATTTTTGGAAACCCATGCCCCATATTGCCCACGCCCCCATACTACAAAGAAGAAAGAAGCTTCAGATGTTGCTGGATCGTGGAGTACACCACATCTATATGCATGAACATTCATGAACATATACAATTAAGAAGTTATACTTCTTTATTTATTTTTCTTAAAAACCTTTTCCTTGTACAGTTTTGTTCCAACTAATTTCAGCTGCTTCTTTTTTTTCTTTTTTTTTCTTCTAATTAATTAATATACAATTCACCTTTTACAACTTGCAACTACCTCCACCTCCCATTCTTCCTTTCATCAGTCACAAAACTCAAAAAAAAAAGCTAACGTAATATTACAAAGCTCCAATGATCTTAGGCTTCTTGCTACACTCTAATGTAAACATTTCCATCTCTCTCCTCTTCCCATTGCAGCATCCACCAATACTAGTAGCATTAGCATTAGCATTAGCATCAGACCCAGGTAGTTTCAAAATGTTCACCCCAAAAAGCCGAACCATCTGAACCGGCTCAACAACCGGTCCAACAGGGCCGAACAACCCAATCCCAACCTCATTAACATTCCTGGCTTTCCAGTCAATATAAAGCTGCTTGTCCGGTCCGGTCGATCTGTGAAAACAAACCGTGTCACCGGCTTTCAGGTTCTTCTCCTTCACGAACCGGCTCCACCCTTTGGTGAGAACATAGCTCTGGCTACTGTTCCAATACGAGTACCGAAACCGCCACACTTTCCCTCCAACGTCCTCAAAGTTCAACAAAACGCCTTTCACCGCCGAGCTTCCGCAAACGCCGTTTTGTAACGGAAAGTGCTTCTCCGCGTGCTGTTTCGGTATAACTAACCGATTCAGCTTCCCCACGTCGCTCGGCGTAACCGCTTTCTCGAACAGCTGCTCACGCGCCTTGTTGCCGCACGCGCTTAAAAACGAACCCGCGCCGCCATTATCCACGGCGGCTCGACTAAGCCGCCGTCCGACCAAGCCGCGGCTGCGCTTGCTCTGCTCCAGCTCGTCATTGTACGTGTGTTTACGCAGCATGTCGACGATCTCCGATTTCGAATGCGAGTTGAGGAACTCGGCCTCTATATAATCGTCGCCGCCGTCTTCTACGGCGGCGCCGCCGAGGGGCTTGAAGTTTGTTACGGCGTCCTTGCCGCGGAACCGTTGAGCCGCGACGTCGTAGGCTCTGGCGGCTTGGTCTTCCTCGTTGAAGGTGCCCAGCCAGACGCGCTGGTGCTTCTCATAAATCTGAGCGCCCCAGCGGCCGTTTGGCTGAGGCACCACACCTTTGTACTTGGAAGACGGAAGCTTCCGGGATTCGGCTTCGGCGCCACCGCCGTCCGGGTCTACTACCGCGCTGGCACCACTGCCAACGCGACAGAGACTGTTCGGCGGTGGTGGCGACAGCTTCTTTGATGTGGCGGTGAATGGTGACGCGGCTGTCACCGGAGATAGGGTTATAGAAAGGGAGTCAGTTGTTGTGCTTTCATCTATGCAACTACCTCCATCCATGTTTCCTTATAAAAAAGAACTTTGTTTTGTTGTATGGGTAAAGGAAATAAGAGAGAAGAGAAAGGGTGATTTATGGTTGGTTTGTTTGTTTGACTATGATTATGAAGTAGCAAGAGAGTTGTGTTTGTGTGGGAATAGGGGTTGTTTGAGGAGGGAATATATATAGAAAAGAACCTGTCCCTTGTGAATGTATTATTTTATTATCAAAAACGGGAAAGGAAATATGCTTAATTTGGAACAATTTATAAATTAATGATGGAGTGATAACTAAATGGCTTTTGTTTAATATTTTGTGAGTGTGTTTATGCCAGAGGGGGGAGATATGGAGATGTGGGGTGTGGTATGGTATGGTGGGTCAACTCAGATGGAGATAGATAGATATCTGGTAAGGGACTAGGAAGATTCATTGTGAGAAAGTGGGGACTGTAAGGAATGGAAGGAAGTAAGGAAGGGGTAAAAAGGAGAAGAGGAAGGTGGGGCTATGCTTTGTTGTAAGTAAAGAAGGTCATGACTCTCTGAATGTTCCAGTTGTGGACTTTGTAGGTGAGGTAGGTCCCACGTATTATCAACTTGATGGGTTTCACATGAGGGGCGTAGACCTTTGATATAGTGAAGTTCATCCCCCCTGAGCTTTGCTGCTACTACGCACAACCCTCAGCATGGTCTATTCTCTCTTTGTTTCTTTCAATTAAACTTTTTTTTTCTCATAATAAATGAAAATATATATCTTATCTGGTACTGCTGCTTCATCAAAATCTACTATATTATTTGTTGTAGTGCTTTTATTTGGGCGAATCTTGATAAACACAAATATTAAATGAAAGGACTGTATTATTTTTTATCTTATATCATATTTTATCATATATTTTTTAATGATTATAATTAAATAATAATAATAATAATAATAATAAAATGATATAATTAATGATATATAAAATAATATAAAAGATAATAATAGAGAAAAATGTATAAAAAAATATAATGGTAAATTAAAAAGGCAATGGGAAAGGGGATTATTTTCCACTGGATGGGTTGTGGGACTGAAGTTTTATTAGAGGCATGGATAGGCATTGAAGAAGAGACATGCTCATCCAACAAGAAATTCTTGCCTTCTTCATTTGTCCCCACTTGGCTTCATCTCATTCGTCCATGTCAAGATCCAGTTTGTCTTATTGGCCAGGTTCACCTAAGTATCTTTCCATTAAATAAAACAAAACAAGAAAGAAAAAAAAAGGAAAAACAGAAAACTCATCCATTGCATAATTCTTTCTCCCCTTGGCTGCAGTAAGATGGACGTTTCATTTCTCAAGTGGGTTTCTCTTGTTTGTTCTGTGCATTCATTGTCCAAAATGAAACTTCTTAGAATGACTTGGATGGGTTTAAGGTACAGATTGAGACAACCTTTATGCTGCATTATAGACCCTCCTCTGCCTTAACTATTCTGGCCATTTGTTGATCCATTGAAAGAGTGCTTGACATATACTTAATTACTTGGCATTGGGGCCACAGTGTATGAATCATATTATTATCATTCTAAATGAGGTTTAGGGCAGAGGCACAGATAAGGATATGTTTGGCAAACGAAAAAATAATAGTAGCGGTGGGTGAATGAAATTGCATATCATAGTGTGGATTCTGTACGGACAAGTCCTTGGCCTTTGGGGGGACCCCACATGAGCTAGTTGATAAAACCAGAGCGCCCAAGACTGTGGGTCATTCTTTTCCGGGGTTCTTCTGTGGACCCCAAGGATTCCCACCCAAATTTTCAATTATAGCAGCTGAGAAATTCACAATGCTTATTATAGCTATTCAAATGTAAAACATTTTTTAGAAATAGATGCAAGTTTTAATTACTTCATATAAATTTATATATATTAACTGTTGATTTAAATATTTATAATAAAGAATGCTCTTCTAAAAATTTCTCATAATATCGAAGATTTGATGAATTGTAATTGCAAAGAGTACGCAACATTCTAAAAATACAAATAATGAAAATAGTTGATCGGGAATGGTTTGACTAGTCATGAAAAAAGGTAGAGTGAAACTCGGTTTGATTTCTATGCAAGTCAACAAAGTATTTGCCAACAAACGCGTTGGTTAAAATTTTGCATCTTCCATATATAAGGTTCAAAATCTTTGAAGGTAATTCTTTTGAGTCATCCCGAACATGTTATCGGTGTTCTGATCAATAGTCTTAAAGTAAAATATCTTTAATAATATTTTTTTTTGAAATAAAAAAAGATAAAAAAACTTGATTAGTGTTCTGGATCTTGTGCCAACTTGATTAGTATTGTTTGAATCAATTTGTATATGTTACATTCATATATTAGAGAAATAACTTTTAGAAAATTATATATTTCATTGCAGATATGAAATAGTATAAGGTTATTTCTAAACGAGAGCCTTGTTAAAAATAGTGTTATGTAGATAATTCCTACATATTGGCCAAATGCTACGCTTGTTTATAATTTTAAACAAATTATTAGAACTCATTAAATATATTTTTACCCACTGATTGATGTCCTAATCTGATTCTGTATAGTAATTTTTCATAATTTTCACATTGTGAAATTTTTTTTCTTATCGTTGACAAGGGGAAAAGAAAAGTACATATACACAATTGAGGGTGAGATACTCCCATTGAGCCTTGTCACATGAGATTAACAAGAGGTTGAGAAAGAACATCTACAATAGTACAAAATAATGAACTCAAGTGACTCAAGCAAAAAAAATTACACACATACTATTTTTTTTGAAGAATAAGCTAATAGTACTATCCAATTTTCATGAAGTAGAGCTTGAATCTCCTAGACAAGTGAAGCATAATGATGAATAACCATACACCTTTTCAACATGAGATTCACAGCCATATCCTTGAGTCCCATTAATTCCGCTTGAACCAATCAACTTGATAGGGTATAGTTTTTTTTCTGTAATTATTTTAAACAATTTTATAATATAATCTTTCTAAAAAGGATAAGAAAACTTAAAATTATTGATCCAGTCGGATGTTTTTATTCTTCAAAAGCTCTTATACTCTTTGAATGCTAAAATCTAGTATTGAGTAGCTTTGCTTCTTCTTTTTTTTCGAAAATAATTTTAAACTTAATTCTATCCAATAATTTATAGGATATTCTTTTCTCAATTATTTGACTCTCGGTTGATATAGTCACTAACAACATTAGCAACAGATTCATTTAGATGTTGTTGTAATTTACCAATGAACTTCGCCACATATCCTCAGACTCAAGCTAGGGTTCAGCTCAGATGGTGTAAATAAAGGTGTAGTGGTATTTTTATGAGTGAAGTCTACCAATATGTAGGTTTTTCCTTTCAATATAAATAATAATTCTGATATTCTTACCACAAATAGTTTATACATTCTCTTTCACACCTCATCTAATATTATTTATCATATTTACATTTTTATCACTTTCTCTCTTAATCACACTCTTAAAAAAGATATGTACAGTACCTACACATTTAAAAGAAGTGTATAATCATCTTTTTCCTATAAATAAACCGGATTACATAGGTTTTTTCTTTGACAATAAGTAAGCTCAGGCTTTGATTTTTTTTTTAATTTAAATAAACAGATCAATGAAGCTTGGGTCATAAGAAATTTTCAAGAAGTTATCATCCATCAAGAATTCTATCGTTGGGGAAAAAATTTCCGACTTCAATAGTTTGTAAATAGAAAATAGTATTTCAGTCCCCGGATGGCATGTGATGGAGGGAACATGAAGTAATCATTAATATTTGAAGCTTTAAAACATATTAAAATGGGTATTTGAGAAAACAGTATAGATACGTTATTGTTGTTGAAGGAGGAACAAGCATATACGGAAAAGTTGTCCTTCTTGTGTAATGTCCATTCCTATTTCCTACCAAGTGGGATGTCACAGTGATAAAGAAAGAAAATAATAATAACAACTGAGGGCAATGATTTGGTGATATTACGGTCCATCGTGCTTTTTTACGTACTCCTATCCTTTACTTCAGTTTAGGTGACAAAGTCAAAATTTTAAGAGGTAAAATTTCCCTTAAACTTAAGGGTTTTCTAATTCAAAACTCGTGTCAAACAATATTTCCTTTGGGAAGCATAATTATTCCAGTAGAATAGCATTAAGCAATAAAAAAGTAAACATTTCTATTCAGTTTTTCACAAATTAATTTAATGTCTTTTTGTGACTAGTTTCTGTCTTGCACTTGTTGCCATGGAAAGTATATCGATATGTAATAAATTATTTTTGATCATATCAAATAGATCAATTGTCGGCTTGCACTTTTAGGGCTGCTGAATAGAATAATGTATATGTCAAAATCTATCCAATCTGATAAAATTGTGGTTGCATCAGATATGAAGCATTTTTTATACCATACCTTTTTAAGATATCAATCCTATTATTGTTTAATTAAAATATATTTAATTTTATTTAATTTATTTATAAAATTTTTATATATTACGAAAATATTATAATTATATATGCAATAATTTAATATTTTTTACACATTAATATATAATATAAATATAATATATATATATATATATTCTAATATATATAAAATATTTCCCATTACATATAGGTAGATTAAATTAATGATAACTAATCTATATTATCTTGTTTTCTTGGCTTCAGTTGTTTCATTAGTCCCTCAAACAGTTTGGGTCTTAATCACTGTTCAAAACCTAATTTAAACTGATCCTAGCTAGTTAATTAGCAAAAGCAATCATAGCCTAAAGCACTTTTAACAATTCGGTAGAGCGTCAGCACTCTGCTAGTCACACCCCTTCCTGCCTTTAATCATATTCATTTCCATAATCTTTTGTAATGGGTTTGGGAGAGAAAATGTTTTTTTAAAGTAAGTTTATTTCTAAAGTTAACAGGAATGCATTTATTATTAGATCATTTAGTAAATTGAAATTTTAATATATTTTATCAAATTAATAATAAATTTATTTTTATTTATTTATTTTAGAAATTAACTCTCTTTAGAGGAGTATTACCGTTTTAAAGTTACTCTCATTAATACGTGATTTATATTTTATTATTTATATATTAGAGATGAAATTTTATATATAAATAAGAGAGTGAAATGAATAGTTTAATTAGTGGGAATCAAATCTCCACTCACACCACACAATACAATCTTGAAAGACTCAAGCCAATATACTAGTTAATCAACTGTGGTTAACTCTCTTTAATTGCCTCAAATGGCTATCTATTCGAATTTTTAAATATCCTTGATTTTGTTCTTTCCTTCACAATATGAATGCAAGTCACCTTTTGGTCTTACATAACCAGCGCTAAAGTGCATTTTTCACTTTTCTTAATAAAGAATCCCAAAGTTAATCTGAAGAGAGATATTGGGTGCCATTCTTTTCCAATATATATGTCAGAAACCCTTATCACAAATCAGCCAAACAAATCTCGACAAGGGTTTTCTATAGAGGAGTGATGGTGATAAGAGGTGAGAAACCCCATTATTTCACATGTCATTGATCCCCTGTTAGTTAAAATATTATCCCCTTGTTTGCCTCAAAAGCAACGGTATCTGTTTATATGTATCATTGGCCTTTTCCCCAATTGAAAAACAGTACTTGTGATTATCTCAAATACCTAATTTACTAAGTAATTTCAAGTGCGTGACTTGTTCCAACTTTCCCTTCTGCTTACCTAAGGCAGCTTTCTAGTTGGTGATGACTTAGATTTATGACTTAAGATTATGTTGCCACGTCATTCCCATTAGGAAAAAAAAAGTGCCACGGCATCATGTTAGAAAGAAACGAAGATGCTACACGTTTGTTTGTTTTTTTTTTTTAAGTTGCTACACGTTTTTTGATGAAATCATAGTAGAGTTTGCAGGAATCTTTTAATTGGATGCTTTAACATAATCTATAAGCATATATTCTCACAACTAAGATAAACATGTTACACGGCTATTTCCCTTATAAGCTTGACATATATAGTGTGTTTAATAATGATTGTCATTGGACTTGATTATCTCACTACGATGATCGCATCATCAATTGCCTTTTTCTAATGGGATTTCCCTTTTCTTTCTATTGGTTAAAGACGATAGAAGGATTTATTTCATCAAACTTTTTTTTTATCACCATCTCTCTCTCTCCTTTTACCGTTGGAATTGTGTCATCACTTTGTAATACAGCACTAAGTTACAACTTACAACACAACAAACACTCATCTAGGAATGTGTAACACGATGTAGTGAGATCACCTATTTACATCACCAATATTTTATGTGTGTAGTGAGTAATATATCAGTCATTTATACTTTTTTATCGAAAAAATATTTGTACAACAATTTCTGAATATTTGTAGCTATTTTGGTAAAAATATAAATTTTATCCCATAGTATTTATTTTTTAATCTCTATCTTAATTCTAAAATATTCAATATTTTCTCCCTAAAATTATTTTTCTCCTTAAGCTTTCTTCCATGGGATGTGAATCCCAAAGTCATTAGGAATGACTTTATCAAATTACTAACTGACTCAAAATTGCATAAATAATTTGTTGCACCGAAAAAAGAATCCTTTAGCACATTTTATTAAAACAAATAATAACAATATCTCACGTATTCATTAAACAAACCAATTTATTCTTATCATGTGGTGACCTAGCAAAATGATGTCTGGTTAGTAAAGAAATCGATAAAAAAAAATATTGTAATGTTTGACGTGAAGGAATGAAATATCATTTCACATTTAAATTTAAAATTAAAAAATTCCTGTATTTGTTAATGAAAATAAATATGAAATGATATTCTTATTTCAAATTTTATTTCACAAATTTGTTGAATTTTATTCCTCCAAAAAAACGAGGGAATATGATTCGACATTTTTTACTTAATATATCCTTATTCAATTTATAATTTGACAAATATTACCCTTCAATAATTTACCTAACATTAACTTATTTAACTTTATCTAACTTAAATTTAGCCTTTAAACTTCGTGCACCATGCATCTAGAAGAGACGAAGCTTCTACTCTTGTCTAAGATAGTAAAATAATATTATCAAAATTGATGAAAAAATTATTATCATGATTTTTTTTATAAAAAAATTAATCTTAAACATTATTTTAAAAATGTAAATTTTATATATAATATGGAAGAAAAAAGTAATATTTTTTATTTTTCTCATTAAGAATAATTATGTCATTTATATCAATGTAGATTCTATTGCATATTATATCACACATATCAAACTGTATAATTGTTTTTCTTTCTTTCCATATTGTATCACGTTGTACCAAACTATGAATTTAGAATATGATTCTCATGCCAATTTATCAATTCACATTCATATTCTTATTTTTATTCCATATAATTTCATTCTTTACATCAAACTTAACTTACATCTTATTCCCCAAATTGAGATTTAATATATTGTTTGAAACCATGTATACTTAACAATTACCAAAAAAAAAAAACCATGTATACTTGAGCGTTAAATTAATAACAGGCTTTACCATACAATTAAAACATAATAGGAGTGATAGATGTGTAAATCAACTAGGTAATATATGTAACAAATCTTAATAACCTTCATAACAAATAAAATAAGTTCATAAACGAAATTAAATAGAAATAAACCTTATCATGCTAGTTAAATAATAAATTTTAATCCTAAGGGATTAAACTCTGTACAAAAAAAAACCTTTAGGGATGAACCTAACAAAAATATTCAAATTTATGTGAATATTTTATAATTGTGCATTTTCTTTTCCTGCTATATCACAATAACCAAATAGTTATAGCAACTTCATCTTGAAGAGCTTGAAAACACCAATGATTAGACGGAAGATAACATTTTTTTTTTCCTGGCCATTGCCCAGAGATATCATTAAAATTGTAAGTTTCTTGGATTTACAGGAATGTTATAAAAGTGGCTAATTAAGGAGATTTTGAACAAAAGGGGTTTGATACTCTTTTTTCGTAAAAAAAAATAATAATGCAGGGTTCGATACTGTATATTCGTTGGGTGATTGGAAGATTCTAGTTCATTTTATCAATAATTAAATAGATTTAAGATTATGCCCCCAAACCCAAAAATTAGATTTAAGATTTATGTGTTTATTTAAGTAGATTCTCAGTTATCCAAGCTGATTAAAGATCTTAGACGATAATGTAAAAGTTTGAAGTTAAGTGGATAACGCATGAATCAATGTACCACCATAGTACCACGTAGCCAAATTAAACTGCAAGCTACTGGACCGATTGTGATATCGTAGAACCTTTTGAGATTTCTTTCCGCATCATTACTATAAAATTTATACCATAGTAATTTTTATTTTTTATCTTTTACAATTTCCAGATATTTTATATTTAAGAAAAAATAATTTTGATGTACTGTCAATATAAAAAAAATTTATACTTTCATTTAATGATGTGTTTTCACATCATATAATAAATTTAATATCTCATATAGTTGTTAACATAATCAAATTTATTATATGAGGTATTAATACGAAATTGATAATAGTATAAAATATTTCATATTGACAATGTATCAAAATTGTTGAAGAATTAGGTTTATAGTTAAGAATAAGAAAAATAGAGAGATGACGATAAACTGATGTTATTGATTAATAAGAATAATATGATGATGTGATACAAAAAATAAATTCAACAGATCATATTAATTTATACTATTAATAGAATCTTGGTCTTAATTAAATAAGAAAATAAATCTGAAAATATAATGAATATAAAATAATTCCTAAAATATCATTTATTATACTCTAAAATATTTTAAGAACAATCAAGATATTATAAGATGTTTTCTAGATATTCTATAATGAATAAAAATAACTCTTAAAAGATCATCCATTATACTCTAAAATATTCTAAGAACAATCAAGATATTACAAGATGTTTTCTAGATATTCTAACACACTTCCTCTTGTTACAATTAAACATACACAAAAAAACAAAAAAAAAAAAGATATAGTATGCTAAAGGAAGTCAAATTGCATGAGCAAAGCAAACAGGCTCAAACTGCATTTGAAATGAAACTAATATGCATATGGGGAAAATCTATAGTGAGAATGGAACCAAACTGCATATAGGATGGAATTAATCTGCATTTGGATGAAACAACGGAGACGGAGCCAATCATTTAGGTTAAATCATACGAAATTGATCAGGAGTGCAACAAAGGAGCGGTTCTATTAGTAAATCGATTGAGATTGAAAGAGAACAAATCAAGACTCAAAAAATGAGGGTTTGGGAGGAGACAAAGATGAGAAAAATAACAAAACTAAATCTAGGTTTGAAGGTGGTGAAAAACAATTCTAAGAAATTATATAAACTCTACATAGTAAAAATGAGAAATTCCTATCAAGGTGGATAGCATGACTCTAATACCATGTTAAAGAATTAGGTTTAAGACTAGGAACAAAGAAAAGAGAGAGCAAAGATAAATTAACATTATTAATTTATAGGAATAATGTGATGATGTGATATAAAAGACAAATCTACTAATTCTATTTATACTAACAGTATGTTTGGATGATAGGTAATGAAAGGAAGGAAAAGGGAATGAGGGAAAATTAAATAACTTTCTGTATTTGAGAGTTTTAAAATATATGAGAAGTGGAAATGAATACATGGAGAACTATTTCCGCCTCTCTTCCCTTCAAAGACTAACTTATGTTCTCCCCAAAATTGAGGTAGAACCATTTCCATTTTGTTCTCTTATTAATTTTCTAAACAAAAAAAAAAGATAACTATATTTCATTCATTTTCTTTCCTTTCCAATCCATCTCCACCTTCTTTGTTCTGTTCTTTTAATAAAAAAAATATCTAAACACAGTGTCATAGTAGACTTTTAGTCTTAATTAAATAAAAAAATAAATCTAAAAATATAATAAAAAGAAATAACTCATAAAAATCATTTAAAATATTTTAAGAAACAATCAAAATATTATGATATATTTTCTAAATATTCTAACAAAAATTAAACTCTTAAAAAATGAACAAAATGATAAGTAAAAGGAAGAAAGAGTATACCCCAAAAAAGAGGGTTTTTTTTTAATAGATTTGTCAAGCGGTTGTCTTAAGAGTATTTTAAAAAAAAATCAAAAGTATTAAATAAAAACTAAAATACTTAATATATTAGAAACATAAAAGAATTTATTTTTTATCAAATACTTTCTATTTTAAATCTCTAGGCAGTGATTAGCAAAACTCTTATAAGAAAATTAAAATGGCAATTAATTATATTTGTGTTGCAGTGCTAGAGGTTTCTGCTGCGTCAACTACACGCATTTGTTAAATATTATTTATTGCAATCTCCATTTTTATTTTTGAGTGCTTGTTATCTTCCAACTTGTGTGCTTTTTTGAACCAACTTAAGAGTTTGTTTGGGAAAACTTAAGTATTTTTCAAAATAGTTTTTTATCAGTTTCTTTTCTTTTTGAAAAAAAAACTGTTATGAGTAAAATTTGTTATGTTTGAATAAAATTGGTTAGAATGATTATAGTCATAGATTGTATTTTTAATACTATGAAAAACATTTTTTTTAAAAAAGCTCTTTCTATAGTATTATGATTATAATTTAAGATTGATTATTTTGAAATTATGAGAATTGATCCATTTTACCCACCAGCGAGCTTTTTGAATGCAACCAACTAAACAAAAAATTTATTTCATATCCTTTTTCATAATTTATTATATAAAAGTAATTTTTTAAATAATCTAAACAAAACATATTATCTTAAAATCACTTTTTAGTTAATATATTTAAATATAAAATTAATTTTATAATAATTAATTATTAAAATAATATTTTTTACAGTTAATCTAAATACACCCTATAAAAGAAGTTTTAGAGTGCGTACGTTTGTATTTTTTTACAAGTGTTTTTTATTTAAAAAATAATTCTAAATCATGAATATCTATTTGGATAAGATTTTGAAAAAAATAGAATAAAAACAGTTTTTTTCTTTTTTTGAAAAAATTGAATGAGTTACTTCTCAAAATAATTAATTATAGAGAAACGTAATAAAAGAAAGAAAGTAAAAAGTATTTTTTATAATTATATCCAAACATAAAATAACCTATATTTTTTTTTATAAAAATCTCTAAAAAAATTTAATTGTTTATGCTATCTTATAAGTTATAATTACTTTTTTTTAAAGCTTACCCAAATACACCTTTATTTAATAAACTCATTACATATATTTATTTTAGCAAACACTCTATTACTCTAATACGATATTTAGGTGCTAATGAAGCTTTTTAGATCTTTGACGGTTGCTTGATACCCTATCGACGTGGAAAATGACCCAGCCTTTCTGGTCAAACCACGTGATAAAAGCCTCTAATTATTTTGACAATTATCTTATTAAGCATTGTTGATGTTGATTAATTAACTGTTTCCGATCATACAATGACATAATCATGCGGGCTAGTGTAATTCTACTAACGTAAACTGCTTATATGGTCATTTAATTGCAAGAGGCAATTTCAAACTATAATTAATATTATTATTTGGTGAGCAATGGGAACAATAGAGGATTCAAACTATCATTAATCTGAGTACTGAGAGGTAAATTTGCATAAAAAATGCATGATTCAAAGGTGGCATAAGTGTCTCAAGATAATTACGTAGTGCGCATATAACTGCATAAGTGAATGTAAGAGTAATTTATCCTCAATTTCTTTATTTGATAGATTAAAATAAATACCATATTCAATAATTTTGATTGAGCTTATATGTATAGATGATAACTCCATAAAATGAAGTTATTACAATCTCAATTTGAATAGAAATGAGAGTGATGAGTGCAATTATCTTTCAGTCCTCATAAGAAATTATGCTTAAAGTGCACACTTCTTTCATGTCTTGAGCTGAGCCAACTTTCACATTGTCCAATTGCATTTCAAGATGCTTAATGATTCAATTTAATGTAATAACTTGAGTCTGACTAATTGAATTTAATCTGTGAATTTTAAAGGGCAAGAGAAGCTTTGGAAAAGGACTATGGAGCAATGGACATGAAGAGCAAGTATCAAAAAAGGATAACAATAACTTTGGAAGAGAAGAATTGAAAGTAGGCATCCACGCATGTGCGTGAAGGCTCCACGCACGTGCGTGACAGCCTCTGTTTTGGATCAGAAAAGCTTACGCATGTGCGCAAGGAATCCACACACGTGTGTGACAGCCTCTGTTGCGGATCAGAAAAACTTACGCATGTGCGCGAGGAATTCACCCACATGCGTGACAGTCTCTGTCTTGGGTCAGAAAAACTTACGCATGTGCACGAAGAGTTCACACACGTGCGTGGACGACTGATGCTAATTTTCTGATGCACGTGGTTATCACTTGATCCAATATAAATAGATGGAAGGCAACCGTTTTGAGGGGAGAGTCAGTTTTTAGGGACTTTTTCATCAAGGAGGCCGATTCTTCTCCATTCTTTCTCGCTCTTTTCACTATTTTTGCAAGTGAGAGGCGTGGATCCAAGATCAAGGAAGTGAAGATTTATCCTTTCCATCTCCATGGATCTCTTGGTTTCTTCTTCCCTTTCTTCTTTGTTTTCATTTCTTTACATGGGTAACTAAATCTCCATAGCTAGGGGGAGATCTAGCTTGATCCAAACTTGATGTACATGGATCTTTGATTATTTGATGTTTAGTTCTTCTCAATTGAGTGTTAATCTCTGTGCTTAATGCTTCTATGACTTGATCAACCATAGATTGTTTTGTTGGGTATTTTGAGAATTGGGAGATTACTCTTTACCTTTTGCTTCTTGAGTTTAGCATCATAATCTATCAATATCTAGGAATGGGTCTTGGTGACTATGTGGTTAATTTGGGAATCTCGTGTGTAATCCTCTCAATTGCATGAAATTGACTAAGAAATTGGTAATTTTAGGTAATTGGAAAAGAGTTAATCCACCAAGGAATTTTGTTTTGGCTGTTTTTGTGTATTCCTTACCATCAATTGAGAAAATTAAACATAATTAATTGAATTACATGAAAATTAAGGATGGGTCAAGTGAAAATCAACCCCTAGTGTTCTCATTCATTGATTTCATTTTATAACTCTTAATTCAAATTCTTCTAAAAATTAAGTTTAATTGCTTATTCCTTCAGTTTATCCTCTTAATGTTCTTTTTACAACCATCTCATTATAATAGTTAGTCTAGATAGTAATAGCCTAGTGAAATTGGTACTTAATATTAATCAATCCTCGTGGGAACGATACTCACTCACTCTTTATTACTTGTGCGACTCAGTATACTTGCCGAAACCTCATCAAGTTTTTGGCGCCGTTGTCGGAGATTGAGTTAGTATTAATATCAAGTAGTATCTAGAATATTGCTACTTTAGACATTTTTTTTACATTGTTTAATTGTTATTTAGTTCTATTTTTTTGTTTTCACTTTTTACTTTTGGTTTTTATGCGAGGTACCGTTAATCCGGGAGCTTTGCTTTTTGATCCAGAAATTGAAAAGTCTGCTAGAAAAAATCGAAAAAACCACCAAAGCAAGGAAAAAGGCAGAACAATCAGCTATGGCTAAGCGAAATAGACAACCAGTGCGAAGAACTCTTGGGGATTATTCCATCCCCACAGTTGATGGGCGTGTATCTGGTGTTGTGCCCCCTCCTATTGAAGCCAACAATTTTGAGCTGAAGACATCTCTTATTCAGTTGGTGCAGCAAGAACAGTTTGGAGGTAATGATGATGAAGATCCTAACCTTCATATTTCCAATTTCTTGGACAATTGTGAAAACATAAAGATCAATGGAGCAACTGAGGATGCCATCAAGCTGAGATTGTTCCGGTATTCTGTGAGGGATAAAGCCAAACATTGGTTGCAGTCATTACCCAATGGGAGTGTCACTACATGGGATGACTTAGCCAACAAGTTTCTGGCACAATTTTATCCACCCTCAAGATACATGAAGATGAGGGGTGACATATCTTGCTTTGCACAAAAGGAGGGCAAATCACTACATAAGGCCTGGGAAAGATTCAAGGAGATGTTGAGGAAATGCCCGAATCATGGATTTGATGAATTTCAGACAATGCACATTTTCTACAACAACTTGAATCCGACTACAAGAAATATGGTTGATGCTTCAGCAAATGGTTCTCTTAATACCAAGACTCCAGAAGAAGCCAGACAATTAATTGAGATCATTGCAGCAAATGAGTATCATACACCATATGGAAGGCTGACAGGGAAGCGTGGTGTTATAGAATTAGAGGCTTTGGATGCTATCTTGGCCCAGAATAAGTTACTCTCTCAACAAATGGCCAGCCTTACAAAATAATTTGGAAGCATGCAAGTGAACTCCATGAACTCTCAACCTCTAGTTTGTGACTTTTGCGGAGGAAACCATATGAATGGAGCTTGTGATGGAAGTGCTTCAATTCAAGAGCAGACCAATTACATGGAAAATTTTTCCAGACCTCAAAACAACCCTTATTCAAATACTTATAATCCAGGGTGGAGGAATCATCCAAACTTCTCATGGAATACGCAAGGAATGCCAAGGCCACCTCCTCCTCACCAACAACCTTCATCTGCATCTTCCTCACAACCTCAACAAGCAAAATCATCTGATCTTGAGAGCATTGTTAAAAGTCTTGCCTTGACCACCGACAATTTCATGCAAGAGGCTAGATCCAATTTTAAGAATCAAGAAGCGTCAATTAGAAGCTTGGAATCCCAAATTGGGCAACTTTCTAGACAAATGGTTGAGAAATCACAAGGCATTTTGCCTAGTGATACTATTACAAACCCCAAGGAACATTGTAAAGCTATCACTACAAGAAGTGGGAAAGTGATTGAACCACAAGAAAGGAAGGATAAGTCGAGTGAGGAAGTTCAAGAGCAAGTGACTGATGAGATTCCTTTGGAAGATAAAGTGACCAAGGAGCTTAGTGAAGGAGACAAGTCTAAAGAAGAAAGTCCTAGAAAGGAAAGAAGGAAGAGGAAAGATCTAGACTGGGACAAGCCATATAAACCTTCACCCTATGATAGAATTCCATATCCTCAAAGGTTGAAGAAGCAAGACCAAGAGAAGCACTTTGCTAGATTCTTAGACATCTTCAAAAAGCTCCAAATCAACATTCCATTTGCAGAGGCATTGGAACAAATGCCCTCTTACACAAAGTTTATGAAGGAATTGCTTTCCAAGAAAAGGAAATTGAAGGAGGATGAAAGAGTAGTGCTCACAGAAGAATGCAGTGCTATCATTCAAATAGCCCATGGGTGAGTAATGAAACTGTTTGATGCAGGCATTATTTACTCTATTTCAGATAGCCCATGGGTGAGTCCAGTTCAAGTTGTTCCTAAAAAGGGTGGCATAACAGTGGTGGTAAATGAGAAAAATGAACTCATTCCAACAAGAACTGTGACTGGATGGAGGATATGTATAGATTACCGGAAACTCAATGATGCAACCAGGAAAGATCATTTTCCCTTCCGTTCATTGACCAGATGTTGGAAAGGTTAGCTGGCCACGCATATTATTGCTTTCTGGATGGTTATTCAAGTTATAACCAAATTGTGGTAGACCCAGTGGATCAAGAGAAGACAACATTCACCTGCCCCTATGGGATATTTGCTTACCGGAGGATGCCTTTTGGTTTGTACAATGCTCCTGCCACTTTTCAAAGGTGTATGTGTTCCATTTTTTTCTGATATGATGGAAAAAATCATTGAAGTGTTCATGGATGATTTTTCTATTTTTTGGTCTTCTTTTGATGCTTGCTTGTTTAATCTTTCATTAGTTTTAAAGAGATGTCAAGAAACTAACTTGGTTTTAAATTGGAAAAAGTGTCACTTTATGGTGCAGGAAGGAATAGTTCTTGGCCACAGGATCTCTTTCAAAGCCATTTAGGTTGATAGAGCAAAGGTGGACATAATTGAGAAGTTACCCCCTCCAACAAATGTCAAGGGGATAAGAAGCTTTCTTGGGTATGCAGGATTTTATAGAAGATTCATAAAGGATTTCTCAAAAATTGCTAAGCCTTTATGCAATCTATTAACCAATAATGCACCATTTGTGTTTGATGATGCCTGTTTACATGCTTTCAATACTCTTAAAGAAAAGCTTGTTTCTGCTCCAATAATTGTTGCCCCTAACTGGAATTTATCATTTGAATTGATATGCGATGCAAGTGACTTTGCAGTAGGGGCTGTTTTAGGGCAAAGGATAGATAGAGTCTTGCATGTTATATATTATGCTAGTAGGGTGTTGAATGAAGCTCAAATAAATTACACTACAACTGAGAAAGAGTTGCTTGCTGTGGTTTTTGCTTTTGATAAATTTAGGTCTTATTTGATTGGGTCAAAAGTCATTGTATATACTAATCATTCTGCTTTAAAGTATCTTTTGAACAAACAAGCAAAGCCCCGATTGATTCGTTGGATTCTTTTGTTGCAGGAGTTTGATATAGAGATTAAAGACAAGAAAGGCACATAAAATCTAGTAGCTGACCATTTATCAAGAATTGTGCAAAATGAGGAGGTGAAAAATCAACCTTTTCCCTTCAAGGAAGAATTTCCAGATGAACACCTCTTGGCTATTCAGAGTCTACCGTGGTTTGCAAATTTTGCAAATTTCAAAGCTGCTAGAGTTCTTCCCTTAAACATGAATTGGAAACAAAGAAAGAAATTCTTACATGATGCCAAATTTTTTAGATGGGATGCACCATTTTTGTTCAAACAATGTGTTGATGGGATGTTAAGGAGGTGTGTGCCTGAAGGAGAATTTGATAGCATCTTGTGGCATTGTCATAACTCAGACTATGGAGGTCATTTCAGTGGGGATAGGACAGCAGCTAAAGTATTACAAAGTGGATTTTACTAGTCAACCCTATTCAAGGATGCTAAATTGTTTGTGGAAAAATGTGATAAGTGCCAAAGAGCTGGGATCATTTCAAGGAAGCATGAAATGCCACTTACTAACATTTTGGAGGTTTAGCTTTTTGATGTTTAGGGCATTGACTTCATGGGCCCTTTTCCTTCTTCATTTTCCAATCTTTACATCTTGGTAGCAGTTGACTATGTATCCAAATGGGTAGAAGTCATACCTTGTCAAACCAATGATGCTAAAGTGGTGATTGGGTTTCTAAAGAAGAACATCTTTTCAAGATTTGGAGTACCTAGAGCACTAATTAGTGATGGAGGGAGCCATTTCTACAATAAACAGTTAGAGGTTGTGTTGAGTAAATATGGAGTCTCACATCGCGTTGCAACTCCATATCACCCGCAAACAAGTGACCAAGTTGAGATTTCAAACCACAAATTAAAGCGGATTTTGGAAAAAATAGTTGGGGGCTTCAAGAAAAGATTGGGCCAGGAAAGTTGATGATGCATTGTGGACTTACAGAACAGCTTTTAAAACACCAATTGGTATGTCTCCATATCAATTGGTGTATGGAAAAGCTTGTCATCTTCCTGTCGAATTGGAACACAAAGCCTTTTGGGCAACTAAGTTCCTTAACTTCGACCTGAAGGAAGCAGGTGAAAAGAGGATGCTTCAGCTAAATGCGTTAGATGAAATGCGCTTACAAGCTTATGAGAATGCTAGAATATACAAGGAAAGAACCAAGAGATGGCATGATAAAAAGATAGCTTGGAGAACTTTTGAACCAGGACAACAAGTGTTACTCTTCAATTCAAGATTGAAGTTATTTCCTGGAAAGTTGAAATCTAGATGGTCTAGCCCGTTTGTGGTAAAAGAAGTATGTCCACATGAAGCAATTGAGTTGATAGAACCTGCATCTGGGAGAAGCTTCAAAGCCAATGGCCAAAGGGTGAAACACTATCTTAGAGGAGATGTCAACCAGTACACTTCCTCCTTGACATTGAATCAACCCAATTAATTTCTGAGAAAGTCTAGCCAAGACTATAAATAAGGCATTTCTTGGGAGGCAACCCAAGTTTTTCAACTCTTTTGTTTCGTTATTTTGATTTTGGGTTTTCAAATTTTGAAGTTTGTAACAAGTGATTTTCTAATTTGATTTTTACAGGGATGGAGTGTTGGAAGTGGCTCTTGTTTGATTAGAAAAAAAAATAAAATAAATTTTTTTTTTGGAAAAGATAGATACTTAGACGATTTTTTTTTTGAGTCCTAGGAACCAGTATTTCGCGCACATGCGTAGGAAAATCACGTACATGCGTGGGAGTTTTTGGTTGCTGATAGAAAAATTAGCAGAGTGTGTTGCGCACATGCGTGAGGAAACCACGCAGATGCGTGGGAGTCTCTGGTTACTGATAGAACAATTGGCAGAGTGCATTGCGCACATGCGTAGGAAGCCACGCATATGCGTGGGTTTCTAAAAAAAAAAGTAAAAGTAGAAATAATAAAATCTGGAACGCATCGTTCCAGTAATGCTTCTTTTCCCCTACACATTCTCTCAACTCTCATTCTCTCCAATTTCTCAACACCCCCACTTCAACACCACGCTCATCTTCCCTATCCTCGGTTCTTCCCTTTCAATCCATTTCTCCCAAAACATCGTTCTCTTCCTAATCTCCCACAGCGCAGGTATCACTCTATTTCTTCTCTCTTTTCACATCCCCTTCCCTACCCTTTTTATTCCCATTTGTGATTTACGCACCATTGTTCAGTTGGTTCTTCTCTGGTACTTTTTTTTCCTTTTTCTTTTTCTCTTTTTACCTATTTCTTTTGCATTTTTTTTTCTGAGAGTCTGATCATCATTGTGCATCTAGGCAATTTTTGGATGATTATCACTGCTTAACTTGTCGTATCCAACGTTGTGCGTACCACATGTTTGCTTAAATATCTTATTCACTATTCCATTCATTCATTGACACATTTTCCAGTTGGTTAGGCTGAACATGTGGAAAGGCAATTAGACATGATAACAAGAGTCCAGCAGTATCAAGTCCAGCTGTCTCACTGGCACCTCACAAGACTTGGGTTCCCGATGGAGCAGGCACCTGTACCACTTGAAGGCTTTAGTATTCCTCAGAGTTTTTACTCGGAGCACACTCCAACTCCTCCCATGCCTCCTACTTCTTCGCCCCATTAGCTAGAGCTTCCGGTTACTGCTGTCGCGTTCTTCCTTTGAGGCATCAGGGCCTTTTCTTTTTATTTTTATTTTTTTTCTTTTCCTGTTTTTCACTCTTTTTGTTGTGCTTTTTTCTATTGAACCATGGGGACATGTTTCTTCTTAGGTTTGGGGGTGGGTGTAATATTTTTTTTAGCATTCTTTGAATTATGCATATTATGCATTATTGCTTTTAGATCTGATCTGACACCCATGCTCCCCTTTTTCTATTCTCTTTCATTTTTTTTAAAAAAAAAGGATAAAAGAAACAAGTAGAGGAACTAGCTTGTAAGCTATTGAATGGAATGGCCAATGAAGAGTAACTACATGGATCATCTTGATTTAGTGTTACCTTTGCCAATTCAAATCTTTATTTGATATCCCATACACACTTTTGTATAATTAAGCTCTCTTACCTTGTGTGTGTGTGCTTAACTCAAATTTTGATGGGAATGCATGTCTAGAGAAATTATGATTTGCATATGTATGAATTGTGAATGACTTATGAGTTGTTTTGATTCCCCTTGAGGCGAAATCCTAGGCACTACATAACCAAGGAAATGATTAGGGCAATTTTTTTGAACAGATTGAGCCTTTTCAAGCCAACCAAAGATGAATATTCCCTAGGTCCCATTTTGAAGCCTTGGGTGTGTGAGTTTAGCCAATAATTTTTTTTTTTTACCCACAACTTCCAACCTTTAACCCATGTTCATGTGGAAATTGTTTGATCCCATTTACATAACCTTTGTTGAATGCATGATTGGGCATCTTCATTTGCTTTAAGTCTTAATTGTGCATTACAAATGAAAAGAGAGGACCATTTGGAATCAACCCTGGGAAGTAAAGAAGAATATGGGAAAAGTGTAAAAAAAAAAGAGAAAGCACAAATAAAAAAAAAGGGATATGATGTGTGGAGTAGCTGCACTCTAAAAAAGAAATTTATAAAAAAAAAGGTTAAAAAAAGAAAAGGAAAAAGAAAAGAAGAAGAAAGATACTTGAACTCTTTCTGAATGACTTGAAGCATTTTAATTTCTTAATTGTGCATTTGATTGTTGATTCAATTTTTCCTTTCCCCTTCTTTCTTCACCCATACCCATAGCCACACATTACAAGCTCATAAAGTCCCTCTTGATCCTTGGTTGTGCTTTGTCTACATTAGTGGAGAGAGGGATGAGAATCAATCTTATAGGGTATGCATTTGAAGCACATGTGCTTACTCATAATTTTTTTTAGGAATGTTGAACTTGATCTTGAAGAGTTTACACATCCATGCATTGTGAGGAAGTCATTATATGATTGTGTGCATGGGCATGTATTGGTTGAGTTTGAGTTGTCAATTGCAACACTTCACCTTGAGCTAATATGTTTTAAGGCCATATATGATATTCTTCTGCTTGCATTGTTATTTTCCCAAACTTGTAATCTCTTTGAACATTTTGGGGTAATTTGTGCTTGATTGGTTGATTGGAGTTAGTTCTATATTTTGCTTGAGGACTAGCAAAACTGAGGTTTGGGGGTGTGATAACTCCACAAAATGGAGTTATTGCAATCTCAATTTGAATAGAAATGAGAGTGATGAATGCAATTATCTTTCAGTCCTCATAAGAAATTATGCTTAAAGTGCACACTTCTTTCATGTCTTGAGCTGAGCCAACTTTCACATTGTCCAATTGTATTTCATGATGCTTAATGATTCATTTTAATGTAATAGCTTGAGTCTGACTAATTGAATTTAATCTATGAATTTTAAAGGGCAAGAGAAGCTTTGGAAAAGGACTATGGAGTAATGGACATGAAGAGCAAGTATCAAAAAAGGACAACAATAACTTTGGAAGAGAAGAATTGAAAGTAGGCATCCACGCACGTGCGTGAAGGCTCCACGCACGTGCGTGACAGCCTCTGTTTTGGATCAGAAAAGCTTACGCATGTGCACAAGAAATCCACGCACGTGCGTGACAGCCTCTGTTGCGGATCAGAAAAACTTACGCATGTGCGCAAGGAATTCACCCACATGCATGACAGTCTCTGTCTTGGGTCAGAAAAACTTAAGCATGTGCGCGAAGAGTTCACGCACGTGCGTGGACGACTGATGCTAATTTTCTGATGCATGTGGTTATCACTTGACCCAATATAAATAGATGGAAGGCAACCGTTTTGAGGGGAGAGTCAGTTTTTAGGGACTTTTTCATCAAGGAGACCGATTCTTCTCCATTCTTTCTCGCTCTTTCCACCATTTTTGCAAGTGAGGGGCGTGGATCTAAGATCAAGGAAGTGAAGATTTATCCTCTCCATCTCCATGGATCTCTTAGTTTCTTTTTCCCTTTCTTCTTTGTTTTCATTTCTTTACATGGGTAACTAAATCTCCATAGTTAGGGGGAGATCTAGCTTGAGCCAAACTTAATGTACATGGATATTTGATTATTTGATGTTTAGTTCTTCTCAATTGAGTGTTAATGTCTGTGCTTAATGCTTCTATGACTTGATCAATCATAGATTGTTTTGTTGGGTATTTTGAGAATTGGGAGATTCCTCTTTACCTTTTGCTTCTTGAGTTTAGCACCATAATCTATCAATATCTAGGAATGGGTCTTGGTGACTATGTGGTTAATTTGGGAATCTCGTGTGTAATCCTCTCAATTGCATGAAATTGACTAAGGAATTGGTAATTTTAGGTAATTGGGAGAGAGTTAATCCACCACGGAATTGGGTTTTGACTGTTTCTGTGTATTCCTTACCATCAATTGAGAAAATTAAACATAATTAATTGAATTACATGGAAATTAAGGATGGGTCAAGTGAAAATCAACCCCTAGTGTTCTAATTCATTGATTTCATTTTATAACTCTTAATTCAAATTCTTCTAAAAATTAAGTTTAATTACTTATTCCTTTAGTTTATCCTCTTAATGTTCTTTTTACAACCATCTCATTATAATAGTTAGTCTAGATAGTAATAGCTTAGTGAAATTGGTACTTAATATTAATCAATCCTCGTGGGAACAATGCTCACTCACTCTTTATTACTTGTGCGACTCGGTATACTTGCCGAAGTCTCATCAATAGAGCACTAGATTTCACAAGGGATATACCCTTGATTGATTATAGTAAAAATAAACTACAACACAAACAAAAATTATCTGTAATATAAGGTTCTGAAATTGCATGAGTAATTACTTGTATAAAAAAAGAATCCCAAGGAATATGATGGTGTTAATTTATGTAGTTGGTAAAAAAAAAATCTCTTGAAATGAATGTAAATATATAAAATAAGATTTCAATTGTTGAAGAGGAATTTATTGAAAAAGAGAAAACTAATTTCTTTTTATTTGTAAACTATACCACTTAAAAAAATAAAATGGATATAATTCAAATTAATTTCATTACTTTATTTTTTGTCATTATTTTTTGTCATTAGCCAGCAGATCATCAAAAAATTCTACATATTTTACTCGATAACTAACTCATACACCTAGATCCACACACACAAATGCACACATGTTACACTTAAGTAAGGAAATGAATTTCATTACTGGAAATATTAATTGAATTAATACGGCATATATTTGGGTGTACTCATTTGTGAAAAGGTATGCCATTAACTTTGTTATGGAATTATAAAAAAAAAACATTTTTTTCATAAACAGTTGATTTCGGAAACTTAAGATAAAAATTGATCTTGATCCTTACACTCACCAAAAATTTTAGCAGCTGAATTAGTTGTCACCTACAATAAAATGCATATTCCTATTGATTAGCATGATTGATTCATTTTAGTTTTTTTATATTTTTACATGATTGATTCATGTTAATTTATAATAATCTATATAATACTTTATAGACATGAAAAATTATTATTATAATATATCACCATAATTTTTTCCATATATTGAAGTCATAAAACGAATACGTATTGTATAAAAAAAAAACTAAAATTCAGGGGGAAAAACAAGAACATAAATACTGAAGTCAAATCTCTCTTTATATGTTAAATTCATTTCTCCAAAGCAACCTAACAAAGGCAGATTGATTTCATCGTTACAGAACTCCATATGGCAGAGTTAAACTCTCTACTTCTCTAGCAGCATTATTAGACAAAGCACCTTTGTAACTTATGCATATGCAGTATGCAACAATTCTTGAAAAAGGGAAGCAGAGAATTGGCCAAAGAAAGCTTTATTATCTTGGAGTGCTGCATAGGAAGATTCTGTTTCCATTCCATTCCTATTGGAGTAAACCAATGAAAACAATGCATACAGCTGGTGCATAGCATTGTTTTTATAAAGAGTGATGATACTTATATATATAAAAGAAATTATATTAATTTTACATTATATTTGTTTGAAAAAATAAAGATAGAAATAATGTATTAAAATATATATATTTTTATTTTATTATCTAAAAAAATAATATAAAAATAATGTAAAATTATTATATGTAAATATCATTATTCTTTTATAAAGCAACCAATAACGAGTGCCATACGCCCACTTGGTCATCAAAGCATATAATTGGCTTAGTCTTGGCTAGTGCTAGGGTCGCACCTTCATGTACCTCTCAAGTAGTCCCAAGTCTTAACTGTAAGCTGCTTTTGTTGACTAAGTAAGCTAAGCATCAGCACCATTGGCAATTTTGCTTCGCTGGTATAATAGTGGGGTCCACTGTACCCTGTGTGCCACATAACTATTCTAATTGGTTGAGTGGGTTATATCTACATCAAATCAATTTTATTATTTATCTATTTTTATAAATTTAATTTTTTTTAATTCATTCATAAATTTATTTTAGATTATATAAAAATATTATAATTATATATATACTAATTTAATATTTTTTATATTAACATATAATATATATATAATATATATATAAAAATTATATATAAAATATTTCTCTTATCAGATAAAGCATTCATGAGAGAAGCACATATACAGTATCAGATACAGTATCACATAATATGGATATATTAATATAATAAAAATTTAAAAAATAATTAAAAATATATAAATAAAATATATTTAAAAATAAAATATTTGATAAAATACATATTAAATATTCATACAACAATTATTTTAAAAATATTGATAATACATAATTGGTGAATAATTAGATGAGAAGATAAAAAACGTAGGTGATTATGTTCTCTGTTTCTCTTCAAAAAAGAGGTGGTAAAAAATGGATAATATTAATTACATACTTACACTTATATTGTTTTATATTTATATAATTTTTATTATTTAATTATATTTAAATTTATTTTTTATATAATTTCATTCTAATTTTATCACATATGATGACGTGAGAGATCGTAGCTTAAATATGACGTGTAACAATCATTTTTAAACAAAATTGGTGTGTTATGTACAAAAAAAAATTGATGTGTTTTGTTTTGGTACACAAAAAAAAATGACGTGTGAATTGCAGAAGAGCGTCCCATGGTTTTTGGGAGTTACGATAAGGGCCCTTGATATTTATTTTGTCATCGGAGAAATTTGAATTTTCCATGGTTTTAGACTTAGTGCATGTTTGGTATGGCTTTTGATTAGCTTTTTTTGGAAAAAAGGAATAATTGTAATGATCCCTTGTTTTACACGAAATTCAATGTAAAATAAAAGTTTTTAAAGTGATTTTTATAATCTTTGAAGATTGAAGGCATGATTTTAAACATAGATTATTCCTTACATTTTGATATGTAAATACCAAATTTTGTCATTAAATAATTTTTTTAATCAATCTATACTTATTTTAGTAATTTAATGATTGATTAACTTTTTTATATCATCCAAACGAATCAGAATTAAAATCACTCCATAATGCATCCAAACATGAAAATGAATCAATTATAATCGATTATAACTTTTATACAATAATCGATTCTTAAGCGTAATCAAATTTTTACAAATTAGATCCACAGATTGCATCAAATGGGGTCTCACTCTGATTGACTCAATCAAAGGGAATCTATCTCCATCTGCCGTTCACTATCTCGACCAACAGGACTTTCATTTTTAGTCTAATATGCAGGAGTTTTACTATGTGGAATGTGGATACAGAATATGGAAAAAATTGCAATATTTTTGGGTGAGTATAGCAATATTTCATGCAAGTCTTTGTTTACTTAAAATATGTAAATTTATGTAAGTACAAAAATTAGTCATTTTATTGTTTGCAAAAATTAATCAGAAAATTATCACTTAATTAAAAAATTTGTGATTTTTCTCACAACAAATGTAAATTTTCTAGAATTAGTTATAATGTAGAGAAATATGATTACGCTAGTAGTCCCCTCAATTTTGTTGTCGGTTCTGAGAAGTTTCCTACACATGGGAATCTGTGGTCATGATTATAATCTCCTTAAGATATTTGAATAATGAATGGCAAGTTGATTTTGATTAGGATATTGTAAACTCTTAAATAAGATTATTAGCTGGTGGAAGTCATCTAGAAATTTGTAGAGGAAAATTGCTTTTCACCTAAAGATTTTTAGTGGAAATTTCTTCTTTGAGACTTAATGCCTGGGTCAAAAAATTTGCATGTACGTCAACAAAATAATTTCTCAAGATTTTTCAAGCACAATCTTACCCCACTGGATTGAAAATAAATAAAGAAGAAAGAAAGTTCATGAGTACGAATTTAAGGTGTACTTATTCAATTAAAGAGGAAGACAAATTAATATGGAACTAAAATTAATTAGAGCAGAATGAAAATATCTTGATTTTTAGATATTTATTTTAATTAAATTATTTTTAAACTATCAATAATAATTGAGTACAGTGATAGGTAAATTATACTCGTAGAGCATGTTTTGTTCAGTTTATAACAACTTTTTTTTTTGTCTTTAAGTTGTTGCATGTTGCATTGTTTGGGTATTTTGTATAAAAAATTAACAGCTTTTAATTGGAGAAAAAAATTATTGGAGCAAAAGGAAAATTTTGAACATTTTATAAAAAAATTGTTTAGATTATTTTTTATTTTGAGATATAAATACTATTTTATCTTCAATTAAATATTTTTTTAATTAATTACATAATTTTTTAATCATTTTATATTTATTTTGATAATTTAATATATAAAAATAATTCTTTTTTATACCATCTAAATAAAAAAATTAATTTAAAATTATTTTTCAATTAACATATCCAAACATAATTTTTTTATAATTGATTATAATAAAAAAATTTATACCATAATCAATTATTGAAATAATTAAAATTTTACAATTATCTCAAACACACATTTAAAAGAAGATTAAAATTTAAATTTTAAAAAAGATAATTGTTGAGAGAGTTACTTGAAAATACCTAATTACAAAAATTAAATTCACTTTATATTATAAGAACGATAATAAAAATATGAGATAAAGTAAAAAATGAGTTACACATTCTGCTTTTAAACTTAATATTTCCATTGTACTAAGCAAATGTTAATTCAATATTTTTCATATTTGAAAAGAAACACTCTTAAGTTACTTATTTCTTCTACTCTACTTTACTAGCTATTGTTATTGCTAGTATTACATGCAAGTCATATAATGTGGCGTTAATTTTTCTCCAAAATCCAACTGGGTCCACTCATAATGACACACACATATACGTGTGCATATATATGTATGTAGAGTATATATAATATATAATTATATAAACAAGGTGAAACGAAAAAGCAAAATTGCACAAACCACAAGTAGACTTAAGACCCTGAGGTTATGTTGCCGACATGGTACGCATAAACAGTTTTGTTTTGTTTTTAATTTTTATTTTTATATGTTTAATTTTTTTAGTTTATTTATAAATTTATTTTATATTTTATGAGAATATTACAGTTATAAATAAATTAATTTAATATTTTTTATATTAATATATAATATACATATCAAAATTATAGAAAAATTATTTCGCATAAACGTGTTGTTAGAAAGTCAAATAACATTTGGCCAAGTGGAAGGTATCTTAGTTGGTCAGCATAATGGTTGTGGACCTATTGTTATAGACAAGCGAGAACAGAAACAGAAGTTCCAAATTTTTTTTGTTTGCTGCTGGTACAGGTCTTGCGGATAAGCATTGCATCGTGGAGCACTCATATTTCTCACTCAAACGTCCACATCCTCATCATCTAACTGTTCAAGTTGCCAAATTATACTATAAATTGAATAAAACCATTGGTTTCTTAAATTTTCTACGTAATTCTGTGTATGGTACATTTTGGAGAAAGAGAGGACTTTTAGTGGGCATGGAAATCGAGGTCAACCAAGTCAATAACTTTGTCCATTTCTTGATTACAATTTGAGATTGCTGCAGTTTTAGTATTAATTAATATAAATAAATATATATACAGTTAGGATGTAAGTAATTATAAAATTTTCTGTCTCATACAAATCTGCATTGATGAAACTAGTTCGATTAAACTTTTTGTATGTTACGTGTACCATATATTAAAAGAAAAACAAAAAAAGTCAGCAAATTTTGATGGCTTTTATTGTCATAAACAAGATTAATGAACTGGATGTGAAGTACTTTCTCTATCTAGGACAGTAATGAACTGGGAGGAGTGGGTTTTCCATTGTCCTATTTTTTTCATCTTATCCTCTCTTCGATTGGTTTGCTTTCAATTATTGTTAGGGCCCAAGGAAAAATGTCCATGCCTTCCCCTCCCCCAAGATCTTTTGTTTCGTAAAATCAAACTTCTTCCTACATTAAAAATCCAATACTTAGTGTTATATATAACCAGTTATTTTTTTTAATGTTAAATTTGTTTTAATTGGATCATTAAAAGTAACTTATTAAATTGGATCATTAGATTTAATTGAATTAAATTCGTTCAAATTTGTTATAACTGAAACATTAAATTTGTTTTAATGATCCAATTAAAACAAACTTATTAAATTGGTTAAAAAAATTTATTAAATAATTTAATTTTAAAAATGGGGTCAATTTTTTTTGGTTTGATCATTAGACATTGTTGTTATCTCTTAATAATTATATTTTTCAAGGTTTGAGCTCTTATCATTTTCTTAAAAGTGTAACTCATTTATTATTGCATTTAGTTTTTGATGGTTGGGTCAAATTTAAAAAATACAATTATTTTTGGCCTTTTATTTTTTGATATAAAATCTGATAGTAAAGTTATTGGCATTCTTAATTATCTATTCATACTCATTTTTTATTAACTAATTATAATTTATTTTTTTATTAAATTATAAGTAATTAATAAAAATATAGATAAATAATTAAAAATAATAATTGCGTCAACCACAATTTTGCATTTGAGAAGTTTGCTCCAATATTCGTTATTGTTTGTTTGCTCATAGGATAGGAGCCCTGTATTTGTTCATGACATCACCTATGACATTAGCAACCATTATAAATATCGCAAAGAAAAGAAAAAGTATAACAATACAATATTAAGAAATATGGAATTATTTAAGAATTATGTTGCTAATTAATAGGAATATCCTGTCTTTTTTTTAATCCCGAATTATATCCTTCCAATAAAAATTGATAATTCATGAGGGAAAAAATTCACACTTTTTTTGGCAATAAATGTCTCTTATTTAGTAGTTCGTTTTAGTTATCAATATTTAATTAAAATGACATAATTGTAATAAAAATTTGAGATATGAGATTTGAATCAAATTAACTTGGATTCCTTCGTTATTATATCTCTACTGTTGAAACCAATGGTCCTAATCGCATTGCATTCAAAGTCTTTTTCACTGATTTTTTTTCAGTTTATCATTCTTAATATGCTTTCAACGATTTTCTTTCAATAAATGCAACGATTTTTAATTTGACCTGTTAATTTTGTTTAAAAATAAATGTACATAATGCATAATTTTCTTAAATTTAAAACTTTTATAAACTTTAAATGATCACTGTTGTAGGTGGAGGGATCCAATAAAAGCTAATTAAAACATATGATAACTTTATTATAAAATGTATCGTTAAATTAAACATTTCTATCAGGTAATTATGTCTATAAAATATAATATTATTTAACATTATTTTATATTTTATTTATATGTTTTAATATTAACGTATTACATACTTTTAAAATATAAAAATATATTTTATTATATACTTAATTATTGTTACATAATTTTTTTTTGAGAGCTGACATGCGAAATCAACATAATAATTATAACTTACAGTTAGATCCAGAAAATTATATTTTATAATTATTGGATGACTTCTGGATAATTTTTGATAATTAACCAAACATGCATATCAATTATACTAAAATTGACAAAATAATTGTTCACGTAAGAACATTTCTTTAGGACAAATTGCAGATTATATTTAAACAAGCAAATATGGTTTAATCTTTACCAGATAGAAAGGGAAAACAGCAAAGAAATTAAAATATTGGCTGCTAATAATTCTGAGCTAAGTACATGGTCAACTGATTGCTTCAACGGCCACCTAAATTAAAGGAAACGGTCAACTAATATTTTCAAACGACCACCTAAGCAACTAGGTGATTGCCTTTTCTTTCTGTTCCTCCCCCCCACCCCGGATTGTCTATACTACAGATTGGCTAGTTTATAAGGGAAGATTGCTTACACTATTTGGCAAGTTGACTTAGAAAATTACTTAGTTTTTGGCTTAGATATGTACCAATGCCTAATTTGGTAACCTTATAATTAGAAATTCTGCTATTGAAATAAGATACTTATCGTTGCAATATATGACTAAAAAGCTTCTAGTTTGAAAACCGTTTGCATATTCCTATATATGCTCAGATTTTTGCTCAAGTTAATCACTACTTCATTATGTTCTCTTCAAAAGTAGTAGACTGTTGAGTGATACCTAATTAATATCGAATTTCTACCTAACGCCAATTAAATTAATTTTCCAGCATTATCTCTTTGTTGTACAGTTAAGCCCCATTATACAAACTAATGTATAGCGCAGGAATTTGTAGACAATCTCCTGCTAAACAATTGGATTAGGTCTCAATTCTCAAAACCGTGTTTGGCACGTTGAAATCAATAAAAGAAATTAATTTCAAAATTTAACATGAACAATATACAAAGTTGAAGTTTGAGTGACGCACTTCATGCAGTTTAACTATATAGATTTTATATTGTTGCTTGTAGGGTGTACCTTCTCTAATTAGATTTATTAGATGACTGTAATTTGTGGAGATTTTTATACGGAGTTGTGACAAACCATAAAAACATCTAGCGTAGCTCAACACGGAAATATTTGTGTGAATTGCCACATAATACAAATTTTTTCACATGAATCACAATTATCTAATGATTTTTTTTACGGTAATTAAAAGTATTCTGGGACCAGCTTTCCCGACAATCAAGATTAAATCCAAATTCCAATCATCTAATGGATCTAATGATTTATATTTAGCGGTGTAATGTGTACCCTTTTCAGGGGTGCACCGTGTATAGTAGCCAGCCATTTTATATATAATTAAGTTCTACAAATGTAGAGTTTGAATTCGATTTTCCAGTCAAAGCATGGGCTGGAAGAGAAAATATTTCAGACAAAGGACAAGACATTATTAACTTGGTATGTATCAAAAGTCATGCACCCATTGTATGCTTGTGAATTATGAAAATCACATTTCCACACGTACTTTTTGGTTGTTCATTTTGCCTTCAGTCAAAGTCAAAACTTAGTTCATATTCTTCTGTTTCTTCGAAAAGTGGAAGTATTCCATACGGTTTTAGGTTCAGGGCAAACTCAATGGAATGCTATTACCAATATATTGTTAAATCTGACCCAACAATTACCCTTGACTCCATGTGAGTCTCTATTCTCCCAAGAACAACCCAGCTGAAAGCTTAATGGATGACTGAAACACGAGATAATTGACTTGATGGCATGGGTTGAATAAGATTTAGTACTAGCAAGAAGTTTTTGTTTTTATTTTTATTTTTATTTTTTGTTTTTCATATTATCCCCTACTCAATAGGTGAGAGACTAATCTTTCAAGATACGGTTAGGCACTTAAGCTGAGACCCCTCCCAATAATATTCTTCTAACTAGAAGTTTTAGTACTATGAGTTGGGTTAAAGTTCTGCAGAAATGATCACATTGTCCTAAAAATGTATAGCAAATAATAAGTGTCTCAAAGAAGAAAAGAATGCCAAAATTAGTGTAAACTATGTTCATAAGATCAACAATGGCAAAAGCTCATTGTGGTATAATCTAACGTAAATATACTTAATTAGTATACTACTCGCAAATTGCCAATGGAGCTAACTCACTTGATTATAATCTTCCGCTAATAACAATTGCAAGACTTAGGACTGAATCCAAAAATTCTTCATAGGTGATATGTAATCACACTATAATTACTCACTGAGAGTGATAGTTAATTTATTTTGACCTCAAAATGAAAAGAACCTCTCATCACCTTAAACTTTTTTTGTAAGTTGTATAAAAAAATAAAATACTACTATCAAATTCGCTTTAAACCCTTGAACTTTTAGATACATTTAAATTTAAACTACTCAACCCTAGCTCCTTTTTTTAACCCAAAATATCCAATTTGTCTTGGATGTCAAATAACCTAATTCCACCATAACAATGAAATTGTGAACAGAACTAGCTAGTCCACATATATGAACTCGGCCAAATGTTGAAACCAGACACAGTGTGGTTGGGGTTGATCCATCCTAGATGACACAATTTGTTATGGAGCATGATAGCTCCCATGTGGTGCTTCTCTGCCTTTTAGTTGACTATAAAATAATTTTGAAAAGTACAAACACTCCATAAATTTTTTATCATTTTGAAATAGTTACAATAAACTTTCAAATCCATATATAAGACCCTTAAACTATCCGAGACTTATAAATAGATCCTTTCATACATAAGTTAAATATAAACTATTCATCACGTAACTTGTATATATTCATTAATACACATGATAATAATTTTAGGGAAAATTTCAAAAAAATCTCTTTTTACTATACGTGATGTGCACTTTGATTTTATTACTTCAAAATATGCAAAAATAATTAGTTACTTTGCGTTTTGTGCAAAGAAGTACAAAATGGTAACAAACATTACATTTTGGATGGAAACGCGCACGTACAACGCACGTGCATGTCTCATGTACAGTTTGCCAAATGCTGTGCAATAGCTGATAAGGGTAATTTAGGGAGGAAACTTGCACTTTTTCTGAATTTCCCAATTATGAAACCCTAATTTCGTCTCTAAACCTACCTTATTTTCTCAATTCCCTCCACCCTAATTTCTCCCTTAAACCTACCCTAATTTCCATCATTTCCTTAATTTTGCAATCTGATTTGCTACCATTGAGAGAGAAATAGTGCGTGCCATCGAACCATGAAGGAGCACCTTTGTTCGTGCCATCAAAGCTTGAAGGAACGCCCTTGTTCGTGCAACCAAATCGTGGAGTAAGGGCTTTGTATAGTCAGTCCAACTGAGGCAAGTATTAGTCAGACATGAAGCTCATTATGTTGAAATTGTTTTTTAGGTTAGGGTTATTGCCTATTTATTAGTGGTTTTGGGTTTGATCGGTTAGTAGAAGATGCATGTGGTCCCATTTGTGTCTATGGTCCCAAATATTATCGTTATCAGTGTTCTTTGTTACTGTGTATGGTCTCAATTGTTGTCTCATTTATGTGTGAACTTGCAAATATTACTATGTGTGGTCCTAAATGTCTAATTTTTTATGTGAAAACTTAAAAAAAAACCCTAAAATACACATGTGATCTGCACTTTGTATAACATATTTGTATGCTTTATGAATGAGTAGCATAACATGCTTGTAAGCTTTATGAATGAGTAGCAAAACACGCTTGTAAAATAACATGCTTTTTTACACTTCACATATGACTTTGACAACAGTTCTGTTACATTATGGAGGGAAATTGCAATTTAGCTCACTTATGGGGTATGTAGGGGTGTGTGTCATAGGGTTTACAACTTTGATAATGACCTGCTATCTAGCACACACTTGTCTACTTATGTAAGAAAGAATGTGATTAGGATAGGAGAGCCTAAATGTCTACGGTATAAGTTTCTTGGTCAGTCTTTTACCCATGGACTAACAAAAATATTTGATGACGATGATATTAGAAAAATATGTAATATTGTGGAGAAAATACCGAACCCAACCCTTCAAATATATGTTGAGCATGTGAGTGACCATAAAATAGACCCAACCCACTTAGAACCTAACCCCAAGCCTTCATGTGAGTTAGAACCTAACCCAATTGCAATTCTAACTGATCCTGCAAATGAGAATGAATCATACCATGATGACCATCCTATTAGGCAGAAAGAGAAATAAAAGGAGAAAGGAAAAGGGACACAAGTACAAAAGGGGAAAAGGAAGCAAAAACTTACCCCTAAGAGAAAAACCAAACCTGTAAACCTTGAAGAAGATGGTGATGTTGACTTAACTAGTTGTGATTTTGAGGACAGTGATGAGGAGATTCCTGACCTATTTTTTTAGGACCATGTAAAGGACGTTGAGGAAGAAATGAGAGACTGTATGGGTGCTAATAATGAAGTGAATGATGATGGTTAGGAACATGAAGATAACGGGGAAGAGGAGGTTTTCATAGTTCAACCAATACACTGACATGAGAAGGAATATAAAGTTACAAGTGGGAATGAAATTTGCAAGTCATAAAGTTTTTAGGGAGGCTATAAGACAGTTTTGTATTGAGAATAAGATTGATTTTGAATTCTTGAGGAATGAGAGCACTCAAGTATCAATACAGTGCAAGAGAGGTTATGGATGGAAAATGTATGCCTCCAAGACTCATCAAGGAGATGCTTTCCAAATTAAGTCATGGTATAACCATTAGCATGCAAGCTGTGGATGGAGTAACGAAAATACCAAGGCTAATTCAACGTGGTTAGCTACAAAGTACCGAGACCACAAGGGGAGATGGGAAAATGAAGCTTTCATTAATCAAGTGGCCAGAGAACATAAGACTTTTGCGTCAAGGTTCCAAGTGTATAGGGCAAACAAGATGGCCATGAAGTAGCTTCAAGGCAGTGCAGCAGCTCAATATTCTTTACTATGGAATTATGTTGCAACAGTCTTGTAATACAACTCTAGTTCAACAATACTGATCATGAAGGACAACAATGGCTATTTTCAGAGACTCTATATATGTTTGGATGCTACCAAAAGAGGTCTAAAGTTTTGTAGGCCTATAATCTCATTGGATGGGTGCTTCTTGAAGGATAGCTTTGGGGGTCATTTGCTAGTGGCAGTGGCAAGGGATGCTAATGATAACATGTTCCCTGTTGCCTATGCTGCAGTTGAGGTTGAGTTGAGAGATGGCTGGATGTGGTTTTTGGACATGTTGCTTGAGGATATTGGCTCAATTGAGAAGAATGGCTGGGTGTTCATGTCAGATAAGCAAAAGGTAACTAAAAGGAGACATCTTACTTTATGTGATTTTGTGTTGCACAAGTTTGAACTCCATACTTATTTTTTGATTTCTTACTTAATGTGCTTGCAGGGTTTTAACTCTATACTTGAGGATATGGGGGTTGAACACAAATTCTGTGTTAGGCATCTATATGCCAACTTCAACCTCACATATAAGGGACAAGTGTTGAAAGATTTGCTATGGAATGTGATAACAACATATTTTATACATTTTATAATCCTCTCACTAGGATTCTTAAGGTTCAATTAGGTTTAACTAAGTTAGTTTTGACACATTTTATGATATTGAATCTTATTGGATTATTAAAAGAATTATTGCATGAATTAGCCTTAATTTATCTTTTTGACAATGTTCAGTAAACTAGTTATAACTTGAGTTTCGAATATCTGGTTGATGTGATTCTAGTCTTGTAGGAAAGTTAAGACAATTCCCTACAACTTTCATAAGACCTCAAAGGCCAAATCACACGTTTGGATAACTTAAATTGGAGTTGAAACAAGAACTAGGGTGCTGATCCTGACAGCTTGACCTATGAGTACTGTTCATGACATATCTCGGGCTATATGATGTTAAATGGGCTGAAATTTTGACGGTTGATAGCTAAGACCCAAATCTACAACTTTCATGAACAAAACTTTTCGAGATTCTGAGGTCTAATAAGTTATATTGGGCTTGAAAATCAGAATAGAGGAGCTATAATCGGTCCTGAATATTGTGCAGTAATTGGGTCATATCTCGGGATATAGGTGGCTAATTGAGGTGATTCTGGTGGCTTTTGAAATTTAAGATCTAGCCCTACAACTTTAATAAAGACCACATTTCTCAAAAATGATGAATGCAATGACTTAAGAATTGAATGATTTCGGAGATAAAGAATCTCCATAATTTTTTACTCATCAAAAGTCATTTGGCATTTTTTACTCATTTTTCACTCATCCACTCACTCATGACTCAACCATCTTGTTATTTTGTATCCTTAATCCTCTATAAAAGGCACCATTGGTAGATTATTTGGAGAGTCTTGGTCCTAGAGACCAAGATCATGCTATTATGTTATTTGTTTATCTTGTTGTAGTTTTTCTTGTGTTCTAAATTGAAGTCATGTTCTTCTTATTCTTCTTCTCTCTTCCTTTCTTCTTGTCTATGAGTAACTAAGTTTCATTTTACTTAGGTGAAAGGGTGAAGCTCTTGGTCATGAAATAAAGTTAGATTCATTTCTTTCTTGTACTTAAATGATATATTTTCAAGTGGTCATTATACGTGTTGTATTTTGTTTCCAATCAATTTGAAAACCCTCTTTGTAAAGTGGAGATCTTAATTTGTTGTAGACAAGATATTAACACAATGAATGCTTGATGTCATTTATAAGTGGTGGTGTTAATAGATGACTAAAGGAATCATAATATAATTACGTATATAATTTTTAATGAACTTTGAACGTTGTATTTTTCGATTGGAACCTCCATTATGTGTGGATTCTAATTGAGTTATAAAAAGAATTAATCTTGTTCTTATTTAATTTACTAAGAGTTGATCTCCTAACTCAAGTAAGTCTTTTTTATTTGTGACTAAGTTTTATCAGTTTTATTGTTGTGACAAAGTATTTACTTTACGTCACAGAATTTTTCTTCATCAATTCCCTGTGGATCGACCTCGAACTCTCGAGAATTTATTACTTGAAACAACCTACACTTGGGTTTGCAACTTTTAATCTGCATCAAGTTTTTGGCGCCGTTGCCGGGGACTTGATTTGAAGAACAAATTTCTGATGTAAATATTTTGTATATATATTTATATATTTTATTTTCCTGTGGATCTTGTATATATATATATATATATATATATATATATATATATATATATATTTCTACTTTTTAATTTTTTTTTGTACATACTAACGTACTAACTTAGTGGGAAAAACTCTCTTTTTTATTTTTTATACTTACTAACATACTAAATTAGTGGGGAAATTCTCCCTTTTATTTTTTGTACTTACTAACATACTAACTTAGTGGAAAAAAACTTTCTCTTTTATTTTCTGTATTTTACTAATGTACTAACTTAGTGGAGAAAACTCTCCTTTTTATTTTTTATATTTTACATTCTGTACTTTACTTTCTTCACTTTAAATTCTATAATTTACTTTCTGTATTTTATTTCTAACTTACTAACCTACTAACCTTTTAATTTTCTTGCTTACTAACTTATTTGGTAGTCAGTTTATACCACACCCTTGTTAATATTATTTACTATGTGTTAATATTTATTTGGTGGTTAGTTTATACCACACCCTTATTAATATTTGTTTGGTGGTTGGTTTATACCACACCTTTGTTAATTTTTATTTGGTGGTCGGTTTTTACCACACCCTTGTTAATATTATTTACTACGTGTTAATATTTATTTGGTGGCTGGTTTATACCACACCTTTATTAATTTTTATTTGGTGACTGATTTATACTACACCATTGTTAATATTTATTTGGTAGCTGATTTATACCACATCTTTGTTAATATATTTAACGGTAGGTTTATACCGCCTCCTTGTTAATATTTTTTTTATGGAAGGTTAAGCTATGTATATATTTTTATTTTATTCTTCTTATTTCTCTTTCTATTTTGTCATGTTTAAATTTGTGTGTTTCTAGGGTGAAGACGTAACTTGATTCAATCGACATGTATTAAGATTAGAATTTTAATCAATTTCTTTTTCATTCAATTTGAGTATTTATTATGATTCTTAATACTTTTATGAATTAACCACTGATAAATTGATATAGTAAGGTGTATGTAGAATCGGAAGGTTTGCATATGACCTATATCATAAATAATAAGTGTCATGATTTATAATAATCTAGGAATGGAGGTTATAGGTTGTGTGGGAGAACTGTAGTATTTTTCATGAAAATTCATAGAGTAAAAGTCATGCCTTTAAGAGTTAAGGTTTAGACTAAGGAATTGAGTTTTAATTAATTACTAGATTCTCCCCATCCATTGAATGATTAGAAATTAATTAGAAAGAAGGTCCCAAAGCTACTCTATTGCCTATGATAGATTATTGAATCAAGTGAAGTCAGATCCCTAGTATTTTAATTTCATGTGCTTTGTTCTCTCTTTTTTCTCTTAATTTTGTGTGTTTTAGTGTGTGTTTTTCTTTTTCCTCTTAATCGTCAACTTTATTACTTTGACAATTCAGTGCACTTGTCGATTTTCTCAATAAGTTTTTGCAAACCTAGGTTGATATAGTGGATTTTGTTGCTTTAAGAATTCAAAATGAGCCGAAAATATTGTTGAAGATCATTTGTCCATACTTACAATAGGCTTACCTTTTGATATCGCACCTATCAATGATCCTTTTCCTGATGACTTTTTTATTTTCTGTCAATTTCATGTCTTGGTTTGCTAATATTGTCAATTTTCTTGTAACAAGCGATGTCGTTCCTTGGGAATGATTTCCGCAAACAGAGAAGATAAAATTTTTTTCATTAAGAATGGACTGAGTAAGGAGTCATTAGATGATATCTTATTGACTCTTGAGACGCATTCTTGTGGAGTTATGCATCGTGAACTTATAAATTTGTGGAATCTTTTCAGGGGCAAGCAAGAGCGCTATAGTCTTGGGAATCTGACTCAAAAAGATCCTGTTTGCCAATTTATAAGAAAATTGGATGGGAAGCTTATCCTCGACTCATAGAAGGCGTTTAAGCCGTTACTGGACGTAAAACCAGAGGAAGATTTGAGCCACAATCACAACTACATATATATATTTTCTTGTATATCTTCTTTTTAAAAAAAATCATGTTTCTTAATTTTAAACTTTTTTGACACAAGCCAACCTACCCATATAGGTGCTATTATTTTTTTTTCTATTCTCTTCCCTATTTAAACACTACATTTCCTTCCTTTTCCTTTAACTCAAAATCATTCAAAGGGAGTATGAGTGTAGAAATGGAGGAAGCTTCTTCTTCTTCTGTTCATAGACTTACCAATATCTGTGTATTTTGTGGGTCAACTTATGGGAAGGGTTTAGAGTTTGTAAACGCAGCAAGCACTCTTGGTCGAACACTTGCTGCGAGAAAAATTCATGTAGTATATGGGGGAGGTAGCATTGGGTTAATGAGGGCTGTATCACTCTCTGCACATATAGAAGACAGTTAGGTTTTAGGTATCATTCCTGAACATTTAACTCGAAAGAACATCACTAGAAAAATAATTAGGGAGGAGTTTCAAGTATCATCTATGCATGGACGAATGAGAATAATGCTTGCAAACTCTGATGCATTCATAGCCTTACCAAGTGGTTTTTGGTACCTTGGAAGAAGTTTTTCAAATTGTCTCTTGGGCCCAACTGAACATCTACCATAAACCCATAAGTTTATTGAATATTAATAATTTCTTTAATCTTTTATTATTTTTTCTTGACCATGCTATGGAATAGAAATTTATTACACTTTCGGCAAGACGACTCATTATTTATGCTTCCACTGTTGATGAGTTGATTAATAAATTAGAAGCTTTTGTTTACGAATTTGATCTAGTAAAAACTCAGCTAGATTGGTCAGAAAGAAGCGGTGAGGGAAGCAGTATGAAAAGCAAGTCATACCAGATGCTCTAACTATTTAAATAATTATAACATTTGATTTTATTCATCGTACTTTGTTTCTGTTTAAATTTGTGTGAAGTTTCTCTTTTCAGTAATTGTAACAACAGATACTATCTTTTATTCTTTACCTATCTATATTTTAACATTGAGGACAATGTTGTGATCTAGTTGGGGGGGAGGATAGTTGTGTGAATAGTTGTGTAAAAAAAAGAACCAAAATAAAAAAAAATAAAAAAAATTAGGAAGTGTGTTTATGTTATATGTTTGTCAGCAATTTTCTAATAACTAAACCAATTAAGGATAACAGAATAAGGAGTAAATTTTGCTCTGGAGGTAATTTTGCTCTTGAGACATATCTAGATTGGGGTAGTAACTATTTTGTATAAAAGTAGCAAATGAATTCAGGGATCATGGCATGGTTGAATAAATTGTCTTCTTTCTTAAATTTGACATACTTAATTATGGAAGTTGAATTGATAGATTAAGAATGATGGATATATGCCTTGTGAGATTTTGAGTCTATCGATGAATAGATTGAACATTTATACCATTCTCTTCTTTCTTGTGTGATTTTTTTTTCACTCATGAAATTGTTACTCTAGAACTTGCTTTGTTTCTTTTTTGAGGCTACATTTTCACATGTATACATAAACATGATTGAGGTATTTTTCTTGAAATAGCTACTTTGACCAAATAGCCAACCTTGCATATTTTCCCTTGTGTACCCCATTTGAGCTTATTTGACCATTACTTATTTCTAACTCATAACGTGCCTTAAAAAAAATCATATTATTACCTAACCTTAGGGAATAAGAGAGCATTGACTTTGTTATTGGTTGAGTTTATTAATAAGTGTGGGGGTGTGTGTACAAAATGTTCCTAAAAAAGAAAGAAAAGAAAAAGAAAAAAAAAGAGCTGACCACCGCTACAATCAAAGAATGCACCTTGTGACATATTCATACCTAGAATGAGAGTGGATGCTTGGAAACAACAGGAAGAGAATGAGAATGTTCAGGCCTAATAATGAATTCAACCTACCAATTTGGCATTAATCTTCAACAAAACATTAATCAAATATTGGTCATTGTCCTTTATGAGAAGGAAACAAGCAGAGAAAGAACTAAGAAACCATTAGAAAATTTAAATTGAATGTTCTCAAACATTTTCTCCACTCTAACTGTATCATAATGCTCTTTTATTCTCTTTAGTATTTAACTTGTCATATCTATATTACCCCTCTCCTTTACCATAGCCACATTACAACCTTGAATAAAACCCTCTTGATATTTGTGTGCATGTTATTTTTGAGTAGCGGAGAAGTAGAAGATAAGCAAGCTTATGGTAGTGCAATTATTCATGAGTTGAATAGAGTGAAATACTTACCTTTTAAACACTTGAGAGATTGAGAATGAATTCTGTGAGGATCTATCATTCTTAATTCATTCTTTTCAACTGAAGTTTCCTTACTTGTTGGTTTGAGATACGAAGAAATGTTACCTCATGAATGTTTTGATCCCTTGAATGTCTGATTACTCTTCTTGATTCATTGAATCCTTTAGAGTTTTTAGCCTGAGTCTGTGTCGTTTTTTTTTATTCCCTGATTTTTGTCTTATGTGTTTTGCCCAATAGTGCAAAAGCTAAGTGTGGGGGAATTTGATAACAATATATTTTATACATTTTATAATCCTCTCACTAGGATTCTTAAGGTTCAATTAGGTTTACTTAGGTTGGTTTTAACACATTTTATGATATTGGACCTTATTGGATCATTGAAAGAATTATTACATGAATTAGCCTTAATTTACCGTTTTGGCAGTGCTCAGTAAACTAGCTATAACTTAAGTTTCAAATGTCTGGTTGACGTGATTCTAGTCTTGTAGGAAATCTAAGACAATTCCCTACAACTTTCATGAGACCTTATAGGCCAAATCACATGTTTGGATAACTTAAATTGGAATTGAAGCAAGAACTAGGGTGCTGATCCTGACAACTTGACCTATGAGTACTGTTCAGGACATATCTCGGGCTATATGATGTTAAATGGGCTAAAATTTTGATGGTTGATAGCTAAGACCAAAATCTACAACTTTCATGACAACACTTTTTGAGATTCTGAGGTCTAATGGGTCATATTGGGCTTGGAAGTCAGAACAGAGGAGCTGTAATTGGGCCTGAATACTGTGTAGTAATTGGGTCATATCTCGAGATATAGATGGCTAATTGAGGTGATTCTGGTGGCATTTGAAATCTAAGATCTAGCCCTACAACTTTATTGAATACCACGTGTCTCAAAAATGACAAATGCAATGACTTAAGAACTGAATGATTTCAAAGACAAAGAATTTCCATAATTTTTCACTCATCAAAAGTCATTTGACATTTTCCACTCATCCACTCACTCATGACTCAGCCCCCTTGTCATTTTGTATCCTTAATCCTCTATAAAAGGCACCATTGTTAGATCATTTGGAGAGTCTTGGTCCTAGAGACCAAGATCATGCTATTATGTTGTTTGTTTATCTTGTTGTAGTTTTCTTTGTATTCTAAATTGAAGTCATGTTCTTCTTCTCTCTTCCTTTCTTCTTGTCTATGAGTAACTAAGTTTCATTTTACTTAGGTGAAAGGGTGAAGTTCTTAGTAGTGAAATAAGGTTAGATTCATTTCTTTCTTGTGCTTAAATGATATATTTTCAAGTGGTCATGATACGTGTTGTATTTTGTTTCCAATCAATTTGGAAACCCTCTTTGTAAAGTGAAGATCTTGATTTGTTGTAGATAAGATATTGGCACAATGAATGCTTGATCCCATTTATAAGTTGTGATGTTAATAGATGATTAAAGAAATCATAATATAATTACATATATAATTTTTAATGAACTTTGAACGTTGTATTTTTTGATTGGAACCTTTATTATGTGTGGATTCTAATTGAGTTATAAAAAGAATTAATCTTGTCCTTATTTTATTTACTAAGAGTTGATCTCCTAACCCAAGTAAGTCTTTTTTATTTGTGACTAAGTTTTATCAGTTTTATTATTATGACAAAGTATTTACTTTACGTCAAATAATTTTTCTTCATCAATTCCCTGTGGATCGACCTCGGACTCTTGAGAGTTTATTACTTGAAACAACCTGCACTTGGGTTTGCAACTTTTAATCCTCATCAGAATGCTACAAGGGCCACTACCAAGCATGAATTTGACTTTCACATGCAAGAAATAAGAAAACTGAATGAGGGAGCAACCAACTGGTTAGCTGCAAGAGATGCAAGCACATGATCAAGATATTTATTCACTCCAAGGGCTAAATCAAGTAGTCTATTGAACAACATATTGCAGAGTCATTTAACTCTGCAATACTGCCTGCTAGAGACAAGTCCATAATCACAATGATGGAAACCATAAGGAGGATGTTAATGAAGAGGTTTGCTGCAAAGAGAGATAGGATGCTCAAGTATCAAGGTCAGATCTGCCCACGAATTCAATAGAAGCTTGAAAGGTCAAAGGAATAGGCTATGTTGTGCATTGCCTATATGAATGGCAATGGAAAATTTGAAATTGACACATGGTAAGGAAGCAAAAAGGTAATGGATTTGGTGAGCAGGACTTGTTCTTGCAGAAGTTGGGACATAACAGGTATAAAACTGATATGAAATATATATTATTGGTATCTCCTGATATGAAATTTGATCGATTTTTTTGTATCTCCTGCAGGTATCCCTTGTGCATGTAACGCCCTCGGAAGGGGGTCACATTTAAGACTAATCCTAATATAACTTACCCAAGTTGTAAAAGAATTAATCTTGCAAAAACATTAATATTAAAATTCATTTGCAAAAAAAGTGAAAATAAAAAAAATAAATAAAAACTGTAAGTACAACTTGTAACTGAAATAAACACACCAGAATATACATAGATATTTCAAACGTTGTTCCTAAATAATTTACACAAATACATTACACTCCAAAAGATAAATATGTACAACATATACATCAAAACATAAATTGTCTAACTAAAACTTTTAAAGACTAAGGATTTGGACCATCGGAAGGATCCTCCTCCTCAGTATCATCAAAGAACCCAGGCGGATACATCACTCACCTGACAAGGGTTCTAGCTGAAGACACTACAGAGTCCTCCTGTGGGGTATAAACAGTACCACCCCAGAGTTCTCGTATTGGCATTGAGAACTCCAGACGCATAGAGGCATGTTGGGTCAAAACGGGAGTCCCATCACGGGTTCCACTCAGGTTTAAAGTTAAGTCCCCGGTATAAACAAAACATTCATTATCTAAATCAAATCTCCAAGCGTCAATTTCACCGTGGAACTGTACACGGACAAAACCCAGCACTTGGCGCCTTGCCGCCATCCAAACAAACAAGAAAACTATTACTGATAGAAAGTAGAATTTCCAGCTTCTTCGTCTTCTTGGTCTTCATTAAATATACATAATAAAACAAATATAACATAGCAAAGAGATGAGATCCCCTACATCAATACCAGTATGACAATATAAAAAATGATAATAAATATATAGATATAATAACAACACATAAAATTATGTTACCACATCACATATATTATATCAGATAAGCATAATTATTATATTAAAGATAAAATTTCAGATAAACATAATTATCATGTCAATATGTTGACTAACTATGCATATGCACACAGACCCATTCTTATTCTATGGAGCTAATCACAATTTTGGAGAGAAATATAGGGAATACATATCTGTATATCGTCAGCCTCAAATCATATGCCAATATATTATATCAATGTGCGCAACATAACTCATACAAGACACTCTCAATCAATCACGAAAAGAGTAGTAACTCTGTCAAGATCGTCGGTGTGTTTGCATAGGATACCACGGCGCAGATGTGCTATCGTCTGGCCACATATGACTTTCTACACCCCGACGTCTCTAAGATCACTGAAGATCGTAACTAAGCAATTCTTACTCGCACGAAGGTGTAAATTCAGTCTCCTAGGCATACAACCTTAACCAAATAAGTTGGCATGCTTTTCAATGCATAATGTATGATTCAAATACATATAAAATCATCATTCACACAGTATTTCACACACACACGCCATCACTTGGCGGTATCACTTTTCAACACAGCCGGGCCCACCACAATAGCCCGATAGCAACCTGTTGTTATTTCTAATCGCATAAATATTTTATCACATTTTCAGAATCGCAGAATATTTTTCTTACATTTTTAAATCGCGTAAGTATTTTCTAGCATTTTTGTAATCTCAAAAATATTTTCAAACGTTTTCTAAATCGCGTAGGATTTTTTTAACATTTTCTCATTCACGTAGTAATTTTAAATCATTTTCTCAAATCTGATAGCTTAAAAATCACTATTTTGAAAACAAGTGGCGTTTCTATAATATTTTTCATATAAAATAATTATTTTGGCTTTATTTACCATATTTCACTATAAAAATTCTTTAAGTAGCATTTTTCATTATTTCTCACAAAATTATATTTCTTTGATTTAATTTGGATATTACAGCTCGAAATTTTCTAACGCGCTTCAAAACCCAAATGATGAGTTATACATTAGTAAATTTCAAGTTTTAAATTTTATCTTACCTCATAACCTAATTATACCAAATTAATTCTAAAAATTAGTTCATTTTCTTTTTATTTCTAAATAGAAAACTCATTAAATTGAGTTCTTGTTACTTAATTCCCTAAGCCTACACTTAGTAAAATAATTTTGGATCTAAAATAACAAAAATAAGCATGTTGGCCGAATTACACTATATGCTTCACAGATCATATTTAATTATTTTCTATCACTTTATTCTTTGTAAAAACCTTTAATCCAATTTCTTACCATTAACTCATTTAATCCATGATTAGGAAAATAATTTAAAACATTTTGCTCCCTTAATGGTGTTGAGGTCGTGAGCCTCTAGGGTTCTTTGGAACCTTCATACACTTCCTCATCATGTATATCACATCCTACTATATACAATAATTAACATACTTTCATAATCACATATTCAAACATATTTTCAAAGTTATAAAACATACCAATCAACACCATCACAAATAATGAAAACTTAAACAATCAAGTGAATAAATCCTTATGAATTTTTTACCATAAACAATTTCATTTCCTCACCACTAACACATGATTGATTAGGTTAATCTCCCTCTTACCTCAAGGAAGACAAAAATCATTCTTGTTTAGCCTTCTATAGATTTCGTGAATCACCCCAAGAAAATCCTAACAAACTTAAACCAAACTAAAGTCACAAATAAAGCATGAAAATAAGAAACCATAGATCAATCATAGTTTTAAAACTCAAGAATCAAACTTAGGAACAAAAAACATGAATTTTACCTTGTAGAGTAGAAAACCTTAACTTGGATTCAAGGTAGTAAATGGAAGAACTAGGCTAGGTTCATAACATGAAAAGGTCTTAGAATAGTATATAGGTAAGGAAAATGAGATTAGATGAAATTATGGAAGCTTGGATGATGGTTTGGAGGGCTTGGCTGTGAGCTTCATGAAGGAGAAGTTGAGAGGTTTTTCTTTGTTCATACAAGAGAGAGAATTGAAAGAAAGCTTAAGTCACAAAGTATGATAGAAATGCAATGAAAATATCCTATTTTCAAGTGCTTGACCATGTAGGTGCATGGATAGGAAGATTAAAGCTTATTCAACAAGATAGAAATTAAGCAAATGGTTTCACATGGCTTATGTCATTAAGTGATCACTCCTTGGTCATAATAGATGATTAAAATTTTCAAGAACTTCCTAGAAACACTAGGTGACCGTGGAGCACATGGAGAAAGGTAACTAGGTTTTGATTCAATTAGTTCCTAGTTACACTTAAGCTAACTTAGTTAGTTCACTTAGTTGCATGGCTAACTATTTAGTTACAAAGCTTAGGTCATGCATTGATCATGTATTCTAGAAGACTCTAGTACCTCCTTGAAACTATAGGGCTCTAAGGAGTAGCAAACTAAGTTTATTCCATTTAGTTACTACTTAGGCTTTAGGTTAACTTAGTTAGATTACTTAGTTTCTTAGCTAACTAGTCTAGCCATTATTGTTGACCACATCCTATTGGCTTAGAAAATTCAAGTCATTAACATTAACCAATTCCTATTGGTTCACCAAATTGTGAGTCACAAAAACTTTTCTTAGTCTATTGTCCAATGGACAAAAGATACAAGATCTATTACCCAATGGGCAGAATCTACTGCTCGCAAATCAGTAGATACTGTCCAACAGATAATAAAACGTGAAATATTTTTATTTCACAGATAAATTCTAAAAATTAAAAGATCAGGTGACCTATCTCTCGGATTCGGATTTAGTAAGCTCCCCTGACTCCGAATAAATCGTCAAAGATTTTTTTTGGCCCAAAAATTATTATTTTTCTGACTCAGAGTAAATCACACACAAAGATCAAAAACAATCACAGAAAAGTCAAAATAAATTTATAGCACACAGAAATCACAAAACAGTATAATTCTGACATTATTGAGAAACAACAAATTTTAGGGTGTTACAGTGCATATGCTGTGAGTGCCATTTATGCACAAAGGGATCAACTTGAGAACTACATTGATGATTGTTATAAGAAGGAAACTTTCTTGAAATGGTATGAAGTGATTATTAACCTTGGACCTTCATAGGAAAAGTGGCCACATCTTGACTATGATCCAATCCTCCCTCCTTTGGTAATGACTTCTATTGGCAGACCAAAGAAGGCTAGGAAGAGGGCCACTGATGAGCAACCTCAAAACCTAAATAGGGTATCCAGGGAAGGAAATCAATGCTAATGTGGGAATTGTGGTATGTGGGGTCACAAAGTTCGTGGGTGCCCAAGACCCTTAAGTCCAAATAGAAAGATACATAGACAGAAGAAGAAAACAAGTGCAGGCAGTGGATCTGTTCCATTTGATACTAGATTTAGGACAGCTCCATCTAAGGCTCCAAGTGCAGATGCATCAATTGGTCCAAGTGCTACAAGTCAAAGTGGTCCTATACCTGCTATGAGTGACCCAAGGGCACATGGGAGTTGTGGTCCAAGCTAACCTGGTTCCCAAAGCTCAATCTCCCCATTTAGGAGACACACGTGCTTTGACAAGACTGTCAATGACTCAGCCTAGTGAAGGGGCATCAACATCAGGGGCATCAACATCAAAGGCATCAGCATCAAGAATGAAGACGAGGAGGAGTAGGGCACGACTTACATAGTAACTTTCTACATGGGACCTTAGGTTTTTTTTTCTTTTGGCTGGTATTGGGCTATGATAACTATGCCTTGTCATATGCCATGGCCAGTGGGTTGTATGGACCTTGTTGGTATTTTTTTGTACTAAGATCTTATTTTGTGAATGTTAACTAAGATCTTATTTTGTACTTAGATCTTATTTACTGATTAATATAAGTTTATATATTCCCCTACACGGTCCATTAATTTTGGAATATTTTTCTCTATTTGTTTTTCTAATTATTGTTAAATGTTGAATGTTTGTGATTGTGATTGTGCCAACACTGATAGTGGCAGTGGTATGTTCCCTACAGATTTACCATAGAATTCTGGTATATTGAAATTGTGCTTCCATTAGTTCTAATTACTTAGTTCTTGTTTCCTGTTATTAGAATTCTGTTATAATTAAAATTTGGTGGTCAATTGAACTAATTGAAATTGTGCTATTATACTATTACGGTGATTGTTCATATCAATTGCACAAACTCATTGTTAATTGAGAAATGCTGCAATAATTTCATTGAACAAGATAAATTACATTGCTTAACACACTAACTCCTTACATTCAAATTCATTACATCTGACCTCTGCTAACTCCATCTTACTTACATTAAACATCATTCCAATCCTACACTAAACATTCCAAAATACATTGTAGCATTCATCAAATATTTCCATTGCCAGAGAACAATAAACCAACACACAAAATGACTATAGCAAGCATCATCCCATGCATCATATATAACTAATACTTCTGTGACTTCAACTTAGCCTTTTGTGATTCAACCTTAGCATTTAACACACACAATTGAGCCTTCTTTGCTTTCAGTTCCACATTTAATTCATTGTTTCTTTTGAGCAAACTGTTGAAGATTTTTTCAACTCTTCTCTCTGTAGGTGGATCGTACCAAGCAAAGAAGTGGCAGTCATCTTTGGTACCACACCTGCTACAACCAAAGAACCTCCTTCTTGGGTTCCTTTCAGTCCATGACGTTTGCAGATGACAAGGAAGGCCATATTTGCAACTTCGAGTATGGCCACCAAAGCATTTTGAACTCTTTAAAGACTAGCTCTGTGGCATTTTCTCCACCAGGTTCGACCTCAATCGCTGCTCCCTCACTTGGGTCAATTATTATAGAGCAATAATGGAGTTTTAGGGTTCATAATTGGGAAAACAAGAAAGAAGAATACTTTCTCCTCCACGTGCACGTCATGTGCAACTTTCCTCCCCAAATTACCCCTATCAACTATTGCATAGCGTCTGGAAAACTGCACATGTTGCACGTGCACGTTTCTATCCAAAATGTAACATCTGTTACCATTTTGTACTTATTTGCACAAAACACAAAGTAACAGGTCTTTTTTGCACCTTTTTGAAGTAACAAGACCAAAATGCACATCACATATAGTATAAGAGTTTTTTTTGAAGTTTTTCCTATATTTTAAAATATAAAATATTTCTCATTTTCATTTAATTATTTTTAATTACTTGATATTTTCTATTTTTCAAAATAAAAATTAGATAATAGGAGAAAATTTTCTTTTTTAAAAAAAATATGAACAAGTTAGAGATTACACATGTATTAATCCGCACGTGCAAGTCATATGATGACTGGAATTAGCTTAATTAGAGGATAGAAAAATGTTTATTTGCAAGTTAATTTTAGAAAGGTTAAAAACCTAACATCTGGATATGAAAGTCTATGATGGTTATTTTAAAATGAGGTAAAATTTATAGGAAGTATATGCTTTTTTCCCTAATAATATTATTTATGTAAAATATTCATAAAAATAATATCATATATAATTTTTTGAAATTTCACGTCAATAATTTTTTATTATATCAATTAATATTCTATAAAAATAATGTATAATATAACATTTTAAAATTTATCAACTACTTGATTTCTATTTGTTGATTATCAATTTGTTTAAAATGTGGCTTTCATGATCAGCATAATCATGACCATTATATAATTTAACAGTTAGATTTATAAAATTTACTTTTCATAATAAACTATTTGATGGATTAAGGAAATTCTTAGACTTTAATGTTAAATTATAAGTAATCATCATCATGTTAATTATTATGTATACTAAAATTTATGTTTTTTTATATTTTTATTAAATAAATAATATTATTTTTGCAAACAAATTGTTTTATACATGCTGAAAACTTTTTATGCAATCAACTTAGGTGGATCTTCATTGTTTTTGAAAACCCTTAGAAATATGTTGAAACCTCTGTTTCATATTTTTCTAAGGGTGTGATTATTCAATATCTTGTCTCCATTATTGATTATTCGATCTTGTTTCCATTGTTGAACTATTCCTTGTTAAGCTTATCTCCATCTCATGTTGGTCAGTTCTTTTCAACCTTCATAGCAATTATACAACATGCCCATTTCATATAGGTGAAGAATTAAGAAAAGACATTTCTGCTTAAGAATTATAATAATGTTCTTCCCAACTTGTTCAATATTGCTTAACTTGGTAAGTATACTAAATTGCAGAAGTAATATAATGAGTGAGTGAGTATCGTTCTTTAGGAATTATAAGTATCAAGCACCAAATTCACTAAATTAATACTATAGAGGCAATGCTAAATCAGAGTTAGAGAAAGCTCTAAAGGCATTAAATAGAAACAACTTTATGCAAAGCTAAGAGCAACGAAATTAACAAGGAAATTACTACAATTAACTAAAACAAACTTGACTTGTAGAGAAAGGGGTGAAAACCAATGAATGAGAAAGTTAGGGTTCTGATTTCATTTAAACATTTTCTGATGCAAACTCATATACTAGTTTAACTAAGTCATATTTCAAGATTCATGACTAAGTTCCCAAAATTAACCAATATCCATTTCCTTGGTATATTAGTCTTCTTCAAACTATTTACAGTTAACCAATCTCTTAATCTAATCCTAATTAGAGAAGATTTTAACACAAATAAATGAATCACAAGTAAGGTCACACAACCCACAACATCCTATATATTGAAGAGATTGTGGTGTTTATCATAAGTTCTAAGCTCATGCATAATTTTTCCAAATCATACATCAATTCTAAGATCAATTCAAGAGTGACCAAGTCAAGAAAAGCATTAAGATAAGAAATAAACACTTGAATCATCAAATACAAACTTAAATTAAGCATAAAAATGAATTTACATCATCCAAAGACAAGATCCATCATTACCCTAACTAAGGGGTTTAGCTACACATAGTGAAATATGAAACAAAACCAGAAAAATGGACAAACCCTATGGAAGAAATGTGAAAAGATGAAGAAAATTCTTAAATCTTCAAGGTGGAATGACTCCTTCCTCTGTTAGGGTGAAAGTAGCCTCTTCTTTTCCAAGATAACATAAGGAATGCACCCATTTTCCTTTAATATGCAGCATAAACATGTGACAGATTTTTCGTTGACTGATTAATAATCACCTAGTTTTTGGCAGATTAATCGATGACAGGCAATGCGTTTTTCTTCATGGAAGATTAATCAGTCAAAAGTGGGCGATTAATCACACGTTTGACTTAAAGTGTTGGGCTTGGGTGATTAATAAGCCAAAAGTGGGCCACTAATCACTCAACATCAGAATCTTCCTTCTTGTTTCTTGTTCGTGCATCTCATCTTCTCTATTAGTTAGTCATCTAAAAGAACACATTTAACACACAATAAAACATTATTAAAAGAAATGATTTTAATTTTCTTTAAACTTTATTAACAAAAGAAAGACATTACTTCTAAAAAAAACTAGCTAAAACTTAAGAATGAAACTCAATCAAATGGTTGGATGAAGATAGAAACAGGATTTTGCCTAAGTGTACTTTTCATAAGTTCATCACTCCCCCAAATCTAAGATTTTGCTTGTTCTCAAGTAAAATAAGTGGAAAACAACAAAACTGAGACAAAATACACTAACAAAGCTAACTCAATCAACTTCCAAGGGAATTGGGAAGGCTTGCTAAACTGAGCTCAAACTAAACACAAAAGGACAATCCAAGCTAAAGAATATCCAATTGTCATGGCCAATATCAAGTGTAAAGGTATACAAGTTTGTAAAATTCTTAAAAGGACCAACATAGACTTAAGAAGGTATGGTTATAAAGACTTTAAATAAAAATAAGCACTTAACAAGTTTTTAGCTTCTTCTATCTTCTTAAAAATTGAACACACACACTCAAGGAATTATTTGAAATGTAACTAAATGATTTAGTTTTGAAGTGGTGATCGTGCGCCAAATCCACACATCATCTCCCTCAATTCATCACCAAACAATTTTAATTAAGGAATCAATAGGCTATGAATTAAAGTTGTGACTGTGCACCTAATCCACACATCACACTCTTAATCTTTCACCAATTTTTATTTATTTGAGAATTGTTTGGCTAGAAGTTAAAGTGGTGATTGCGCACCTAATTTACACATCACCCCCTCAATCCGTCACCAAAAGTTTCCCTCAATATACATATATATATATATATATATATATATATATATATATATATATATATATATATATATTTCTTTTTTTCTTTTTTTTCTTTTTAAAACACTTAAACTCTCCCATTATTGCACTTTGCTCAGAAATTTAGTTGACCAGAGACTGTCACTTGAGACTTGCTAAATTTTACTCAAAGTTTAAATAATTAACCTAACTTTTAAAAATGTGTATTGGCAAGTCAAAAGAAAGTGCACAAAAACTATATACCAATCCACTTAAAAAGGCTCAATAAAATAAATGAATTCCTAACCGAGATTGTAACTTGGTGTACAAAGAGCTAAATTCAATAGACTATTTAGACAATCCCAAGAAAGGTGATTTAACTCAGAAAATAAATCACAAAGTAAGAAACAAAAAACATAAAAAGAAACAAAGACAAAGGTTGAGAGATTCCCCTTGTTGTTGCTCAAGACTTCCATGCTTGTTTCAACTTTCATCAGTTTCTTTCAACTCACCCAGAGTTGCCAAAACTTTTAGATCAAACATGTTTACAAAAATAGATCAAATCATAGTCATCAAGTCTTAGCATTTTCTAAGGGAAATAAACATTTAAACATTCAAAATAAAAATATATGCAGTTTAAACAAAAATTTAAACATCAAACTGACTTGAAATACTGATATTAAAATAAGTTCTAGAGTAATAAAACTAAAAATAAAAACATAAAAGACATAATCCTAAAAGTAACATGTCTTGCTGCTTAAAAAATCTTTTTAACTTTTCCCTAAATTTCAAACCCTAGCTTTCCAGTGGGTCCTTCAATGGAATTTTCAACAAATTGGAGAAAATGATAGTAGAGTTTGGGTGCAGTTTTGGTGGTGGAATAAGATTGATTTGGTGTTTGGGTGAATGGAGCGTAAGAGAGGGATTTGGGTTGAAGGTGGAAGAGAGGGGCTAGGGATTTAAGAGGGAAGAATTAGGAAAGAGTAAGAGAAAAAGGTTGAGAACTCTTTCATAAGTGACGAGTGCGCTATGTGCGATTGGTCGCTGAGTTTTTGACTGATTAATTAGTCTTGGGCAATGGTGGGGTGATACGTGAGATTAATCACCCAAAAAATGATCAATCAATCGACCTACGACAGTAAAATCAGTGGGTTTTTAGTGATGTGCAACAACAAATCATTGAGTTTTTAGGTGATTAATCGTCCAATAGCAGAAATGAAAGTTCTGCTATTGATGTGTAGCGATTAATCACTGGATTTTTGGGTGATCAATGGCAAAAGCTTACCCAGAAAAACCCCTTATAATTCATTGAATTTTTTCAAACTTAACTTTATTTTCAATACAAAATTTCCACAAAAACTCAACTCTGAAGGGAATAATTCCTCAAGCAATGGTTTCAAAAATAATTTTTTTCTCTCAAATTTCTCACAAAACCCATGAACTTTCATAGCCCAAATCTTCATTCTTCCAATCAATAGACTAAGATCAGAAGCAACAGGACAAAATCTAACAAAGCTACTAAAACAAATGAACAAATTATAATACCAAAAGAGTAGACAACCAAACAAACTATCACTTGGTCAACCAAAAGAGTAGACATCCAAGCTGCAGGCGCTAACCACCCTTCAAATTTAAACCTTCCATCCTAAACACTCATGCCCTAAGGTAATGAAAAACTCCTTAGTCACCCTAACTTACCTTGCAAGGAAGCATTTTGATATGCTAACAGATGAACCAAGATGGAATAGGAAGGCTATGAAGAAAACTATTAGGAGGCAGGTCAAAGTAGATGCCAAACTAATGAAGCTTTACTGAGCTAAGAGTAAAGTTGTTGAGATGAATAAAGGGGATTTGAAGGAGCAATATGCACTGCTCTAGAACTATGGTGCTATTGTTAGGAGGTACACTCCTAGAAGTAGTGTCAAGGTGGTGTTAGATCCACCAAAAATATTGCTCTGCCATATTTCAAGAGAGTGTTTTATACTTTTCATCAGCTAAAATAAGGGTTCATGGCTAGTTGTAGAAGGATTATTGGTCTAGATGGATGTTTTTGGAAATGTGTTTATGGGGTACAGGTTTTGACTATAATAGCTAAGGATGAGAATGACAATATGTATCCCTTTGCATGGGGTGTTGTGGATGTGGAATGTAGAGACGATTGGTAATGGTTTATGGAAGAATTTTTTAAAGACTTTGGGGATAGAGATGTGTCTGGCTAGCCATTTGTTTCTGACAGACAAAAGGTACATAATGTTCTATTTTGTTTCTTTTCTGTTTAAATGAAATATATATTGTGAATGCTTATATCATGAAGATCATGAAGGTTTTGATGATAACAAAGTCAAGTCAAAGACCAAAACCAAAGGAAGTTTAAATGGTATAGTTTATAAGACTTAGGGTCTTTATGTGAGGAGCTCTCTAAATATCTCAAAATGTTTTACAATATTTTTGAAAGAGTTCTCTTGAAAATTATTTTAGTTGGTGGGTAGTTTTTCAAACAAATGATGTTTTAAACCTTGGATCATGAAAATCTGATTGAATCTTTTAAAATCCAAGTGTTCTAAGTTGGAAGTATTTACCAAGCTTAATTGGGCTCAAAAATAGGTTTTAGGATGATTGTAATCTCCTAAGCATTTAATCCATGTATCATTAATTGTACTCAGTTTTAAGAAATTACTTGAGATATCTTGAGAGCTTCATTAGAACTTCAATTTGTATGTCTGCTCATTGAATGAGCCAAATTCATTTGTCAACTCTTAAAAGGGTGGAGGATCCCTTGAGAAACTAAGAGGTTTCTACACAAGAGGTGGATGATCCTTGAAGTGTAGGAAGAGCTCATATATATTGTAAAGGGTTTGTCAAACACCTTGTGAAGTTTGATTTTAGTGGAAACTCCTAGGTGGATGATTCTAGGGACTGGACGTAGATCATAAGGGTGATTGAACCAGTATAAATCTTTGTTTTTAATCTTCTCAACCCTTAGCTCTTTACATTCAAGTTTATTTATTGCTTTTGCATACTTACTACTTGTTCTTCTACTCATTCATTTTACTTAAGCTTATGTATTGTCATAAATCCATTCAACTCAAAGAAAATTAAAAGGGGTTTGTTTGCAAAAATTTTAAAATACTCAATTCACTCTTTTCTTGAGTCTTGAAGCCACTTGGTAACATATATATATATATGGTAACTTATGAAGGTTTTTATCTTATCATGCAAGTACTTGTTGATGTGTTTGCTTCATTGCTACCAAATGCTAAGCATAGATTCTGAGCAAAGCACTTGTATGCAAATTTCATAGCAAAATACAAGGGTAAATATTGAAAGATGGGCTTTGGCATGCTGCATATGTTGGAACCCCAAGGTGGGACCTATAAATTTAATAAGAGAGTTTAAAATTTAACTAATAATTCATATATTAATAATGTGAATGTTGTCATGGTAGCTAGGGAGTTTCACTATTCGATGAAGAAAGATAGAGGTATATGATGGTGAGACATTCAACTACTTGAATAGAATGCCTCCAAGTGCTTGGTCTCAGTCACATTTCAACCTTGTAGTGAAGTGTGACTTCCTAGTGAATAACATGAGTGAATCATGGAATTCATATATCCTAGATGCAAGAGATATGCTGGAATGGATTAAGAGGAAAATGATGACTAAAATTCAATTAAAGTGAGAAGAAATGGAGAAGTATGAAGGGAGATTGACACTAGCAACTCAAAAAATTTGGAAATACAAAAATATTTGCCATGTAACAACTTTCTAGCCTATAAAGGAGACAAGAAGTATGAAGTTCACTATTATGACACAGTGTGCATCATGGACTTAAACAATAGGACATGCACATGCATGGATTAGGATTTAACAGGTATCCTTTGCAAACATGCAATAGCAGTAATCACCATGCACCATGATAGATAACCAGAGGATTATGTATATGACTACTACACCAAGGAAACTTACTTGAGGATATACTAGTTTTCCCTTGCACCTTTACCTAGAAAGTAAGATTGGGAGCACATTGATTATGTCAGTATTGTGCCTTATAAGCATAAAAAATCACCAGGAAGGCCTACGAAGAAAAGGAGAGGGTAAGCTAGTAAGCCCAAGAACCCTCAAAATCTTAGAAAGAAAGGTGGAATAGTCTATGTACCAGGTGCTTGAAGACTGGGCACAACCGAACATCATGCAAAGGGCATGTTCATCCAAACTCAAGAATATTAAAGAACAATAACAAGATAAAGGCTTGCAAAGTAACTCATTCTTTAAGCTTTAACTGTTTCAACTTATAACTAATGGAATTCTCAACTTTACAAGGCAAAGTCACTTCAACACTATAACCAACTCAGCAATCTTATAGCAGTTCAGCACATAACCAATTCAAAAAATTCAGAGCACTTCAATACCACAACCATCTCAGACAATTCAGAGCTCTACATCAGCACCTTTTCCAACACAGCAAAGTTAATCCACTTCATCAGCACCTCAGTCAATTGTGGGAGTCCCAAGAGACAAAATACCAATAATGGGAGCACTCAAGAAGAAGAAAAATACTAATAGAGCAAGGTCTGCTTCAAGGAGTGGTTCTCTGGAAGGAAATTCATGCTAACTATAGGACTGCAATGCACAATAGAAGAAGGAAAGGGAGTTCAAACTATAAAATCACCAAGGAAGAAGTGCAGAGCTAGAATAAAAGGACTCAAGCACTAGGATCAAGCCTTAGGATATTAATAGGTTTTTTTAGGTATTTTGTGTGGACTTGTAATTTGAATTATGAATGAGCACATATTAGATAGGGTTTTTGGGTGTGAGACTTGTACTTGTTAGTACATATGAGATGTGCTTTTTTGAGTATAGGTTAATGGTATTGGTTATAGGCATATTCCATTATGGACTTGTTTTGCTTTTGGAGTATGTATTAATGTTATGTATTAATGGTCTTTTGGTCATGTAAGCACTGGTTTGACAATATTAATGATACTGGATTTCCTCTTAATGACAAGTTCCAATTATTGTTGCAATTTCAGTTTAAAGCCTTAATCAATTAGTCCTTATTTTTGTTATAGCACTAGTTTCTCAGTTAATGGTCCTTATACCTATAGCTCTCTGTTATTCATTTTGGTATGGATGTGTTAAGGCTTAATTTTGGTTTGGCTATCAGTTTCTGGTTTACCTATCATTATTTATAGCATTTATGGTTTAGCCATGCCATTCTAGTGTAGCTCTTAATTCCCCGCCTTTAAACAACAATTGATCTAAATGATTGCAATACATTTATGCTCAGCAAAAAGAGTACCTTAAATTAAACAACCCCAAATACAAAAAATCATAACCTTATTACATGATCTTAAGTAAACTATAACTAAACCATTACATAAGCATCCCCAATTCCTCATTATAATGACAAGAAGTAATAATCCAATTGCAATCCAAGTTGCTATTAATAAGGTAAATTACAATTCCTCTCTCTTATGGCTTTTAAGTAGCAATTGGTGATTCTTTGCAACCTCATCATCCTTCCTCTGCATCTCTATCAATAATCCATTTTTCTCTAACTCAATATCTTTTTCCTTCCTCCCAATGAGCATCTCAAAATCCTTCTACTTTTTTTTAATCCCAGCCTTCAATTCACCAACCTCAACATATAGATTTGTAGAGAAATCAATGGGAGGGTCCACCCAATCAAAATTTTGGCAGCCCTAAAAATTAGCATTCATGTGATTTATACCTCAACAAACACCAAAATCAACAAAGATCAATGGGTAAACTTACTGGGTTTGTTTCTGTTTGACATATGCACCTATAATACCTCCTTCTTAGGTTTGATTCGGACCAAGATGTCTTCAACAATACTGGTTCTCCACATCCACAATATCGTATACCACTTGGGGAAAATGAGGATTGTAGAACTAGACCTCACACTACTGGACCTCACATTTGATTCCACCGAAGTTGAAGACTCAACCATTTCAATTTTGCCTAAAAGCACTGATAGTTTAAGCCCTTATTTTTTTAAGAGAAGAAAGAGAATAAGGTGAGAACATGGCACCAAAAGCAAGGTTTGGGTAGCCAAAAATGAGAGGGGAAATGTAACCATTGTTAGAGTTGACACCTATCGTTTTCACTTTAAACCAAAGTTGAAGGGGGGTTTAGTGACATAAAAAAATTTTAGGGAGGTCGAGTGATACCGTTTGTAAACACAAGGGGTTTTATGTAATTTTCCCTTGTTTTAGCTGAGCTTCTGTAAATAATTCTAATATAGTCTTGCTAAGAGTAAGGATACTTCATTATGACTCCATCGGCTTGGTCATCCTTCTTATAAAATTGTAACCATAATGCTCTTTTCATGTAATATAAAATTTTCTAATAAATCATTACTTGAATTATGTTTTGCTTGTGCACTTGGAAAAACTCATAAGTTTCCATCCCCCTCTTCCCCCAATAGTATATATCAAACCCTTACAATTGCTTTATTTTGATGTGTTGGGACCTTCACCTTCACCCTCACTGTCATACTCTACCTTTGGGGTACTATATCATCTTTGTGGATGCATATTCAAAGTTTGCTTCATTGTATCTCCTTAAAACTAAATCTATAAAGCTTTTCCTGCCTTTGTTCAATTCAAAATCGTATTTGAATTGTAACTAAACAATAGAATTTAGTCCATTTAGACAAATTGGGGGGTGGGGATAGATCATTCACAGATTTTTTTGTCCACACATGACATTGTACACTAAATCAGTTGTCCTCATTCATATGAACAAAATGATTCGATAGAAAGCAAGTATAGACACCTCATTGATATAGGTTTGACCTTGCTTGCTCAAGCTTCCTTATCCTTGAAATTTTGGGATAAAGCATTCAAAACTGCCACATACATTATAAATAGGCTACCCACTCAAATTCCTCAAGGTGCTTGGCAGCACTTATTAACCCCCATCCCAAACCCTACAACCAACACAAATTTGCCTTTTATTCCATTCCTTGCACCTTTCCTACTTATAGTTCTAACCATAAGGATTACAAATGTCTAGATCCCTCAGGAAAAATATACATTTCTAGGGATGTTCTATTTGATAAAACAACATTCCCTTATCTGTCTAAACCTTTTCCTTTTAAACTCGTTTCCCCTTATTTTCCTTTATCCTCCCTTCCTGTCATTCCTTTGGTCTCTTCCTATCCTACCCAACCTGGTCATTCCAATTATCCCTCCCCCACTTCATCTACTATTAGGAGTAAACTACAAAGTGATTTATTAATTGACATCAATATTAGTGATAATATTTTTGTTTTGCTTCCTATTTTTGATTAGTTTGCAGGTATTGCAGCTACTAGTCACCAGCTCACTACCACTCATCCCATGGTAACAAGGTCTAAGTCTGGGATCTTCAGATCCAGAATATATGTTGCAATTCAGTTGCCAACAAAGATTGAGCCAATATCTATCAAACAAGCTCTCTTTCAGCCTAAATGACATACAATAATGATGGATCAATATGAAGCCTTGAAGAGTAATCACACTTGAAGCCTAGTCCCATTACCACATAACAGAGAACTGTAACACCCCCTCCGAAGGGTATCACATTTCAAATTAACTCCTTATAAATAATTAATTACCCAAGTTATAAGATAATTAATAACATTATAAATACGAATTTCAAAATAACTTTTTCGCGGAAACATCAATTGATTAAATTAAAGTAACTCAAAATATAATAACTGAATAAATTACTTTTCATTTAAACAGAGTTTATTACAACTACACATTCATTATTTTTACATACCCAAGAACATAACACCTAAGATATGAGTCATTGTCAAAAGACAAATTCCTTAGCTGGGCATGTCTCGACCGATAGAAATTTGACCCAAGGATATATCGAAGTTCTCTCTAGGAGTATAGTGAAATTCATTCCATAACTCCCTAATAGGTAAAATAATCGCTTCATAAGCAACTGTATAAAATGAAGTAACGATTCCATGGCGCGAGTCCTACTTACTGATAGAGTAATATCACCACAATACTCTATGTGCCTTGTGTCCCAATAGACATGCCAAGCAACAGCGCCTTCAAGAAACTATAGCCTAAAGAAATCTAGCTGACCCTTCCTTGCCGTCATCATAGTCTTTACAGACGTAAACATAAAATAGAAATAGACAGAATAAAATAGCAAAGAAGTGAGATCACCTACGCCAATACCAACATGGTAGCATGGAGATAAACACATACAATATATCATACAGATACATCATACCATAATTACAATTATACCATCAACATTATTTATCATCACAACAGATGTAATAAATAATAATTACGATCATGCCCTCAATAATATCCAAATATTCAACAATTCAATAATCATAAATAATAATTATGATAATACCCTCAACAATATCCAAATATTCAACAATTCAATAATCATAAACAATAATTATGATAATGCCCTCGATATTTTCCAAATATTCAACAGTTCAAATATCACACTGATATCAATACTCAATAATTATGTATGTGCATATAGACTCGATTTCCTACTCCATGGAGCTAAAACTCAGGTCAGAGAGAGCGATCGAAAAGATCTGTCTGTACCAACATGCCTCAGACCACGTGCTATATGTATTTGCACACCTAGCATATACATGACAGTCTTTATCAAATCTTGATTAAGAATAGTGTCTCGGTCAGAAGAGCTACCAACTGCCTACTGTAGGCAACCCGCACCCCAATGCCCCCAAGGTCAACAAGTGACTTACACTACACATATCACACTCACTCAAGAGGTGTATTCTCTCCTAGGCAATTAGCTTTATCCAGTCCATCAGACATTTCCAATGCATGTACAAATGCACCATTCTCAGTTCAAATTCATCATATCATATTCAGGGTTCACATATTGGCTCAATAGTATCTTTACTGTATTTTCATCATGTAATCATATTTTTCGCGTCTTCTCAATCGCGTAAAATATTTCTAACGTATTTTAAATCCAAAATAAGATTTTTATCATTTAATATAAAAAATTAACCTTATTTTTATTATTTACCTATTAGTCCTTCTATACGATAATATTTATATAATAACCTCTCTTCATAAAATAATATTTACATAATAGTCATTTTTCAAATGATATTTCTAAAATAGTCCCTCATTAAATAATATTTGCAATAAAATCCCCTTTTAAAGAATATTTTTAATATAGTCCATCTAAAAATATAATTTTCAATATAATCCCTCTAAAAATCAGTATTTCTACTATTTCCTAGAAAATTGTATTTCATAGTTTTACTTGGGATATTATAGCTCAAATCAATCCTCTTTAAAATAAATTGAGGTTCAAATACTTTCAACCTCTCTTTTCCATTCATATACGAAAATTCCATTTTTCAAGTGACAAAATACTTTGTTTCCATTTCTTTAATCCTTGTACTTAATCAATTATATTTCCATTTTGAAATCACTTTGTCTCACAAAACCAAAGCAATACAAGCCTTCAAAAATCGTGGTACATGGCCACTCAAACCATCATATATTTTTCCTTCTAAATCAACTAAGTTCCATTCATGTTTTTACACAAACAAAACCATTAAAATACCTCAAAAAACCATGAACACTTGGTCTTTGAAACCAACCCATCTTTTCTTTTTCCTTTCCTTTCTAATCATTCAATTTTACCATTCATGAAAATTTTAGTTTGGAAACACCTATTTTGAGGTGTTGAGGCCAAAATCCTCATGATCATTGGAATCAAAAATTTATTTTTCTTTCATCATCAAATCATGGCATACATATACATATTCATCGTATCATATAATCAAGCATACCTTAAAGCAATAAAAATCACCTAAAGCATGCAAACACAAATAAATAATTTAAAACACATAAACACCCATAAATAATTGCACAACTAAGGATATGAATCCTCACATGGATTCACCATCCATCAAATACAAGATTCATCTCTCACCACCATACTTGGTTGGTGAGATGGATCTCCCTCTTACGTGGTTGACGCTTCCTAGCTCTGTGTAAAACTCTCTTTGTATCAATCTTTCACCACCAAATAGATCTTAGAATCACAACAAACACATACAAATTAGTATCTAAAGCTTGATTAAGATGATCATAGATCAAACATGGTCTTAGGATTTTAAAAATCAAATAAAAAGCCAAGTTTCAAGATTTTTACCTTGAAACCCTTGAACTTAAATCCAAGATTCAAGCATGAAGATGATGGATTTAAACCAAAGTCTCAACATCAAAGAGTCTTAGAATGATGTAAGGATTCAAGAAATATGGTTGGTTAAAATTAAACAAACTTGGATAGTGATGTTTGAGTGGTTGGCCGTGAGCCACTCCAAGAAACAAAGCAAGGCTTTTTGATCTTTAACTTGAAGAGCAAGGTTGAAAATGATAGAACTAGGCCAAGATCTTAACTATAAAGTATCTTAGGATTGTGTATAGGTTCTAGATCTAAGGTTGTATAAAATTATTGAAGCTTGAAAGTGAAATTTAGAAGTGGAGACCGAATGGGTTATGAGAAGAAGAAAATGGAGTTTATGGTGTTCTTGAATAATTAGAAGAGAGAGAAGAGAGAAAATGGTTTAAGTGTTACAAAATGTGAGGAAATGAAATGAAATGGACAAGCTCCTAAGTGTGCAGCCGTGGGAGTGCTTGTATAGAGGGTTTAAGGCTTGTTTTGCAAGATTAAGCATAAACACATGGGCTCACATGAGTGCACATGACCTTAGTCATCAAGTGGTCATCAATTGGTCATAAAAGATGAATCAAGAACCTCCTAGAAAACATTGGGCAGTCGTGGAACTCACTTAGGAAAACTAACGAAATCTTAATTAAATTGTTTTCTAGTTGCACTTAAGCTAGTTTAATTAGTTACCTAGCTTACCATCTAGTTGCAATTAAATTAATTTAGTTAAGCCATTTGGTTACATTCTAACTAGTTAATTACTTTATTATGATTATGTCATGTTTCTAAATAATTAAATATTTATCTAGTAACTAGCTTCTAATTATTTAACAACTAAATTAGTTCATTTAATTACTAATTAGACTATGAGGGTAACTAAGTTAGATTATCTAGTTACTTAACTAATCAATCTAGCCATTTTTATTGACTAAATCCTAACCATTAAAATCAACTTCATCTCCTAACCATTGATTGAATCTAAGGTTAATATCATAAACTTCTTTATCAAGATTATTTTCACACAATTGATTAGATCAACGGTGAAGATCTAAGGTTTTTTCATCAAGTTTTCCATCCAACAGTTCACAACAAAGTCCAGCCACTATGTTTGACCAATTCCTATTAGTTATCATAAAACTTAGTAATGATAAGTCATCATGATCCTTAAGATATTTAATTGAGATATTTTCAATTTTCATGATTACACTTGAGATATTTTCCCTGTAGATATTTATTCTTAGATATTTACTAGGTGAGTCATCATAGAATTTTTTAGAATAGCTGAGTCAGTATGGTGAGTCGTAATGCAGAGTCACCAGCTGAGTCATCAAGATATTTTCTAACAGATATTACCCAATGGATAACAGCTATTGTTATTATTACACAATGGATAACAGAAAACTCAGATATAGAAAATCTCTGTCAACTATTCTCAGTTTCAGATTTAGTAAGATACCCCGATCCCGTCTTGATAGTCTGAAACTTTCTAGTCTAGGAAAAAAATTTATTTTTCTAGGCCCGCCTCAGGTCCACCCCAGGCCCACACACAACTCAAAATAACACTAAAATAATTAAAAACTCAGAAAGTTCTACAAAAATTCACAAAATCATAAAAATTATAAAACTCATATATTTTCAGAAAAAATGAAATTCAGACATATAGTTTTCAAGATAATATTAAAATATCAAAATAATATTAAAATATTCAAAATAATTAAAAATTCACAAAAATTCTTAAATATTATAAAACTCATTTATTTCAAGAAAAATGAAAAATCGGGGTGTTACAAGAACCAATTGGATGCAAGTGGGTGTTTAAGGTGGAAAAAAAATCATGATGGTTTAGTTCAAAAGTACAAAGCTCATTTAGTGGCTAAAGGGCTTCAATAAAAATTAGGTTTTGACTTCCAAGAAACACTTAGTCCTGTTACCTGCAATAGTTTGAATCATTCTCACCATTGCACTTACTCAAGATTGGCATATCCATCAACTTGATGCAAATAATGTCTTCCTCAATGGCATTTTCCAAGAAGATGTATACATGATCCAACCTCCCGTATTTAAAGCCACTGACATAAACGCTTGTTTGCAAGCTCCATAAAAGTCTTTATGGCCTAAAATAGGCCTCTCGGGACTAGTTTGACACACTAGCAACCATGATTATGGCTTTTGGGTTTATCGTAAACAAAAATGACTCCTTGCTCATTATTGAAACATCAACATATACCATCTACATATTGGTCTATGTTGATGATATAATAGTCACTAGAAACTCACAAGTTGCCAATGGTCGCCTCCTTCAACAACTGAACCACCAATTTGCACTCAAAGATCTTGGACCTCTCCATTACATTCATGGCATTGAAGTCCAAAACACTGCTGCTGGAGGACTTCACTTATCACAAAGAAAGAACTTTGTTGACTTGCTCATTAAAACATAGATGCTTGATTCTAAGCCTATGCCTATACCTATGACAGCTACTGTTGAACTTTCTTCCACTTCTTGCAATCTAGTGGATAAACCCACAATTCTACAGATCAATTGTTGGTGCTCTTCAGTATATCATAATTATTAGACCTAAACTGGCATTCAATATCAATAAGGTTTGTAAGTTCATGCACAAACCTCTAGACATCCATTATCAACCAATTAAAAGGATTCTATGTTATTTGGCAATTTTGGGTTAGAAGCAAATTTTGCCTTTAAACTATGGTTTTGATGTCCAATTACAAAAAAAAAAAACAAAATTGTTGTTTTTGCTGTTTAAAACACTCAATTGCATGTGTATTGACAAAAATGTCTTCATAATTTAATATTGTGTTATTACTATAATAATATATTGCATATCCTTATTAAAAGTTACACACTTAAAAGTGATTTTTATCATTATATCCAAACATATTACTTTACCAAAATCACTTTTTAGATATAAGTTACCAAACATAAATCACTACATGCAAACTCACTTAGGAACAAATTCAAGTTTACAAAATCAACTTCAAACATAATTGAGTTTGCAAAATATAATCTAAACACACACTTAAAGAAGTTTATCATAATTTTCTTTTTTAATAAAACAAGCTTATGTATCGTTGTTTAATTTTATTACATCTATATTTTGGGAACTAAAATCTACTTTGGACCACAAGGAAAGAATGACTTTGTCTTTAATGCTCACATTGAAGAAGTGAGTATCGATGCTCACATTCTCCTAAACCGTTGATTAATAATATAAATTTAAGGGTTGGGATTTCTTACCTATAACTAGTCAAGATGGTAAACTTATGCAAACATGGTAAAGTTATATAAATTGCAAAGTCCTTGTGTGAAAAGTAATTGTAAAGGTAAGGGCATGTCTTGGAGCTAGCAAAATGATGCATTGCCCCCAGGGATAGATACAGAAAATATTTAGCGAATGGGCTGAAAATCATAAATCATATTATTAAATATAAAAAAATTTAAAATTAGCAAATAAAGATTTATTTATTCTTAAATTATTTAGTGGATTAAGATCAAAATGTATTATTTTAAATTAAGGATAAATATACTCTTATTTTCTCACTTTATTCTTTCATTATATAGGAAGATTTATGAAAAAAGTAAAAAAAGTAAAAAAAAAATATATTAGATATTAAATGCATCACAATAGTAATTGTCCTTTACATCATGATTTATAGGCAAAATAAAGTTTTTAGATATATAGATTTTAAAAAAGGAAAGAGAGTGAAGCTAAAAGTGAGAGGAACTAGTAAATTTATTATGTAAAGATCAAAAGTTAATAAAACAAATGAGTTGAAATTGTAATATCAATGTATATAAAACAATCATGAATCACATGTGTTTACCAAAATATTTCAAAAATAGCTAATTAGACTATGATAAACCCTTTGTCTAATGGACAAAGTTTGATTCTCGTTCTCAATTTGGGGAAGAGAATCACTTCCTCTTGGGATTCTAGTACAAGTTAGTATCTTAAAGGAATGATGTTAATGATTTTGAATTCAAGACAATTATGCAGATTCAAAATCGAAAGTTTTATGCGTATGTTTAACTTAAATGAAAAATAAGTTTGATAACCAGAAAGGCTTTGTTTTCGAGAAAAATGAAATTAATGCAATTGAAAAGAAAATAAATTAAATGTAAATGACTAAAATGAAAGTGCATTTGAAATAAATATGATGAGTAATGTAAAAGACTTAAAGTAAACAATATAAAGTAAAGCAATTTAAAGTAATTGCAATGGAAAGTAAACATACAAGCATATAAATTGCAAGAAAGTAAAGTTGCAAAAAAATAATAAAAGCAAATAAATGAAAGTAATAAAAGAACTCAAATGACCCTTGAAAGACTCACTTGATAAGGAGTAGAAGAGAATTTGCCAAGAAAGTAAAGACTAGAAATGTAAAATGAACTTTGTATTTAAAATTGCATTGAAACTGAAAATGGTACATGAATGAAAGTGGATAAAAACATACTGGACTAGAATTGCGTGTTGTTTGCTCGAAATGTCAATGAACGTAAGAGCGTGAGTTTACAAGTGTTTGTGAGTAATTAATTTCCAACCCCTTAATGTTTCTATCATCTTGGTATTTATAGACTTCCTAAGTAACTACCTTTTTCTCAAGATCTTGACATGTGTCTGAAACAAAGATAACTACTAAATAATTAGTAATCTTAATTTAATAACCACCAAATCCTTGTCAGCAATCCTCATACTATAAGTAACTGCTTAATCTCAACCATCAATCATTGTGTTGTCCTGATCTAACATCTGCAACCACTGTTAACTTCTAATTTAAATTCAAAAATCTCCTTTTTTGAATTCAAACTTGAATCTTCAATCACTTTCTGGTTTTCCATCTAGTCAAGATCTTCTATTCTTCTTCAAGAATTTGCTAAGTGTAACTACTTTTCAAATCTCAATTTCGATATTGAATCAAAACCTCAATACCTAATATGAAGCCGAAATGACCTCGATTTTCTATTAAGATTTATTTTGTCAATTTTGAGTTTCCATTACAACAACAATTACTGAAGTTTTCGATCTCCAAGATCCACTCAAAATTCTTAATTATAAAATCAAAAGTAACATCTTCATTATCAAATCGAAACTAACATCTTTCGATGACAAGTCAAAACAATTAATTTCTCTTGTCAACTCTCAAATCAAATAACATCATCTTGATGACTTTGTTACCCTTGATTCTAATCAAATTTGTGGAGTTACAAAGTAACCTTTCGATACTTACTCAAAATCAATAAATTGAAAATGTGTTATTTTTCATTAACAACATGTTAAATACATATCAAGTATAAACTTTTTTAACTTCACTATTTTTATATTTAGTATAATTATACTAACTTCCTTTGAGATTAATGCTTATAATATTGACACCCTTTTTGTTTGAAAAATTACTCATATCCTCATTGCTTTGTATTTTCAATGAGACTTTATGTAATGCTTGTATATAAAATAAGGAAGGTATATGTAATTTCATAAACAAAGAAGAGTGTTAGAGTATAATAATAATATATAAAAATAGGAATATGAGTATAATTTTTAAATAAGAGTGTCAATGTAATAAATATTAACTTTATAAAAGATCAATATAATTATATTTTTATTTTTTAATAAATTAAATTAAATTATTAGTATCTAAAAAAAATTATGAGAAATGGGGGCCAAAGCTCATGCTCGCCCCCCTTGGATCCGTCCATGATTGTCCCATTTGTGAAACAAAAATGATATTCTTACATTATTTTTATCCAAACGTCACTTTTTACACTATTTTTGAATAGTTGTAATTAAGTGAGAAAAAGTGATAGAAAAAAATAATATAATTAATGATATAGAGAGTAGTGTAAAAAGTGATGTAACATAAAAATGTGGTAAGAAAATTATAGTTGTTTGTGGAACCCAGCCACCTTTCAGACTCTAGAGAACCTTTGCCCCTGGCCACCATGCAACCACTAGCAAACCCACTCAAACCCATATGCCCACCTCACAGCCAAGCCATCCGCAACCTGCAACCGGCACGCGCTACTTCACTGGTGACCTACAAACCAAGATCGAACCCAGCTACAAACCTCACAGCCAATCCAACCGCTAATTCGAACACCCATGCCACCAGCTTCTCGATTTCCCTCACCGCCAACCCAACCGCGACCCTCTACCATGTGACCCACCACCATGGCCACCATCATTAGGGCCCACCGTGCCGGAAACAAAGACCTCGTTGCTGAAGCAACGACAGTTAAATAAGGACCTAAATTATAAATACTGAGAATGACCTAAATTAACAAGTTAATTTTACTGAGCATCCATGCTCCCAACTCAAATGTGAGCATTGTAGAAACCTCCAGAAAGAATAAAATGCAACTGCAGAACTTAAATTAGAGAGTGATGTTTTCAAATTAATTAAATTAATTGCAAATGATCTTGTGAATATTTCTTTCTTATGTTCTAAGAGTACTTATGATTTAGGGTCTAACAGGACCGTCAGTTAGTTCAAACGGGCCCTGTTTATAGATTTTTCCTTCTCTTCAATCCATTGGCTCCTCAACTTATAGAGAAGAGAATAGTCAATAAATAAGGACCGAACTGAACAACATTAATACTCATCAACATTAATACTCAACTTATTTTCTCTGCTCAATTCTCTCATTAATATGAAGCAAAATACTGAACAACATCTGCACAAACCAACTTCTACCGACCAGCAATACCATCTTAAAATTAATGAATGCTCATCAAATGCTTTGCAGAATAGTCAGCAGGTAAGATTAGAACAATGATGATCTATCTCATGACAACTGAGCTGATGCCAAGCAGATTCACCGAAATCAAGTAATGGTCCATAAAAATACAGAGGAAGAAGGAGAATTGTATAAAATGACTTCTTTTATTCGATCCCTTTAATAATTCTTTCTATTTCATCTTTTTATATGTTAGAAATATAGAACTAATCATAAACCATTACTTGATTTAAGCTTAAGTTAGTCTTCAACGTGATATCAAAATCTATATACTATATAGTCAGTTCAATTATTATCATTCCCATTCTTTTAATAAAGTTAAATGTCAACACAACTTAAAATGAACATTTCCCGCACTTAAGATTTAGACAGTTTGTATTTGACACTTTTAAATATTATCCAAAAAAAAAAATCTTTATAAACAATAATCTCATTGCAGACTGCAGAGAGCTGCAGACTAGGAAAATTTCCAAATGAAAATTGTGTCTTTCTGGAGGAGAAGACCTTCAGCCATTAAATTGTTAGTGGGACCTATATAGTTGATGGAATTCACAAAATGAACATTTCCCGCACTTAGATTTAGACAGTTTGTATTTGACACTTTCAAATATTATCCAAAAAAAAAATCTTTATTAACAATAATCTCATTGCAGACTGCAGAGAGCTGCAGACTAGGAAAATTTCCAAATGAAAATTGTCTTTCTGGAGGAGAAGACCTTCAACCATTAAATTGTTAGTGGGACCTATATAGTTGACGGAATTCACAAAAAATTAATGGTGAAGACAATTTTCTTCCGGGAGGGCAAAAGAATTTCAAATGAAAAGAGCAATTCCCAAGTATTCTAGAATTATAATTTGCAAGTTGAACAAAACAAAATAAAAGAATTATCGTTTAAAAAGTATGGAATTTTCTCCATCATGCTTTACTTCATTACTTGGTATAAACGAATGAAAATGCTCAAAATACATTGTACAATAAGATCCAATCATTGCTGTTTGGCTACATAAATCAGTATACAGTGTTACGAGTAAAGCAGAACTGATGTACCATGATAAAATGGACAATAACTCGTGGATCAAATTTCATACATTGATGGGTTGTTCCTCTCACATATTCAGCAAAAGCTGCAGATGCGAATTTGACATAACAGGGAATATGCCTTTGTTTGATGGGTCAAGACACAATGTTGACAGTATGCATCGAAACAAGTGGCTTCCAGAATCCTTGGCGAGACAGTTGTACGAGAAAGGCAAGCCCCAGAAGCCCTGTTTTTTTTCCAAACTAAAGCCGCAGTGTTGTCACATCAAGGCCGAGCATCGATGCTGCAACACATTCATATCCTTTCTCAAAGCTGTGTCGGTGTATGTTTAGCCGAAAACTATGAAAATCAATATTCCATTTCCAATTCCATTAAGAAAAAAGGTTATTGTGTAGTGAAAGGTGAAGGTAGTCCCTTGGCGTGTTGACTCTCCATCTCAAGAACCATTAAGGATTTCTGCCTCTGATATCGGTTTCTCTTGGCTGCTAATGCTGCAAATGAAGCCATAAAATAGTCAACGGTTAGCACAGGATTTAAGCTTCAATCATATCAGAGATAATTCTGTATAAAATCAAATATTTCTTGTCATTTGGTGGGATTTTTAAATGGCTCAATCTAAAGATTTTCTTCAAAAATCAATACAATTTGGAGGGTACAATGTACAAGGCCACTACAAAAGAATGACTTTAAATGGCTGCTTCTACTTCCGAAAATCGACCCCAATTTGAGATACAAAATGGAAGTTATTCATAGAACAAACTCAACAAAGGTACAAATAAATAAAGATATGATACTTGTACCAAATAAATAAAAATATGATACATGGTTCCAATTTTTGCTCCTCGTTTACAAATTCCTGTTTAGCATGTTAAGTATCAATGGCTATAATGGTAAAAGCTCAGTAAAAGATAGAACAAACGTGCAAAGAACTAAGGATGTGAGAACAAAAGAATCCTTGCCAGGATGTCCAACTTAATAAGTTTAAAAAATTTCTAATGGTTTGACAGTGAATCTGAAAGCACCATATTATTGGCAACAAGAAATAAAAACATAAGCTTTTAATAACCTCCAAAGTGGAAGTGACATCTATATATGGATGTAGAGACAAGTTCTAATGCGGTGCATTTTTTGTTAAAAGATGATCTTACCTAAGTGCAGAAGTACATAGATAATATGTCCTATTCTTAATGGAGAAAAAATTAAACAATGAAAAGAAAAAAAAAAAAGAGTAGTCTTTTCCTAATTATTAAGTTAGAAATTGGAAACCATATATCATAATATTCAGATTGCGTCCTCTTCAATAAATTAAGAGAATAAATGTACAAGAATCATTTGGATTTACCACTCAAAAATTAACATGAATGTAAAAAATGAAAGCCTGGAACACTAGTATATGTGTAGTCCACTACAGAGCCCAAACATTGCAATAATGAGATAACAAAGTACATTACAATAGGTGAATGTAGACAAGTAAATATGCCAAGGTAGATGAATAAAACCTACACCAAGAACTATATAAATATAGACACACACACACATGTAGATAAGTGTGTATTATAAGTGTCGGCAAGAAAAACTTGATTAAAATCAAGGACATTCGTCAAAAGGCACTGATGGAGGACAAAGACAATATGATGGGTTATCTGCTTTACAGAAATTACAAAATGCCCTACTCCAAAAGAGAGAAATTACCAATTTATTTAGATGAGTAGGAGAAAGTGAAGTATAGAATGGTGTGGGAACTAAATTTAAGATGGATAGAGTGGAAAATGAGAATTAATGTGAGAGATCTTGAATCTTGATTATTTTCTATTATGATTCTCATAGCCAACTTTTAGTTTTGAATCTTGATTATTTTCTATTGTGATTCTTTAGGATCCAATTATAAGATATGAGACTTGAGTTCCACATCAGAAGTATGGGATTCCAATGTAAGATTTATATGACCTTGGACTCTCCCATTACAATGACTAACTTTTGTGGTGTGATTCTCTCAAGGTTCGTATCAATTAGTATTAAAACCTTTTACCATGTCTCTCAACCTGGGACTAGTCAAGCTTGTGCTGTGTGGGAGCCGGGGCTGCGGAGTGTGATGGAATGTTAAGATCCAATTGCAAAGTATGAGACTTAAGTCTCACATCAAAAGTATGGGATTCCAATGTATGATTTATAAGGCTTTGGACTCTCCCGCTACAATGGCCAGCTTTCGTGATATGATTCTCTCAAGGTTCGTATCAAATTCTCATAGCCAACTTTTAGTATTTAAGAGTATCTGCCGGTTTGAGTATAATAAAACAACTCGGGTTAAAAAAATTGATTGAAAGAGAATTTATATTTAGTAGAATAATTTTCAAGTATAATTGTAAAGATGTTTTTGGAGAATTATTGAACCTTGTTGAAATTATGTGCTAACTGTAGGAATATGGTTGGAAAAATACTGGGTTCAGTGTCCAGAATTGACTCTGGAAGTTGCTTCTAAATTTTTGAACCTAAAATCAATTCTGTAATGCAGAACTTACTTTTTTTTTTATCCAAACATTGATTGCACAGATTTCAAACCATGGTGAACCAGCACGAGATTCTAGCCTTTGGAAAATCTAAAACAAGTATGCACTAAAATGCAACTCTTCTTATACCCCCCCCCCCCTCCCTCTCCCAAAAAAAAAAAAGAAAAAAAAATGTAACTCTACCACCTTCAATAAATAATGGAACATGACTAGAATGACACTCATAACGGCACAAGTGAATTGTCAGTACAAGAACGCCAATTCTACAATATACTATCAAAGTATAGTGTATTAATCAGGGTAGTCAATAGCGCACGATAGCGGCACTATCGCGCCGTTACGGCAGCTGTCCACTACAGGCCTTCCATCGCGTCACATTTTTAAGGAGCAGGAATTGCGAACGCGATTGCGGCCATTTCTCAGGAGTCACAGCCACTACACCTCACACGGCAAAAAGCCAATTCTGCTCCACCCCTCGAGTCAAGTTTAACTTTGGGTTAATTTTAGGATTTTAATCCTTTTCTGCATCAAGAGGATTAGGGTTCATTTCTCTTCACTTCATCGATAGAACCCAGCTCCCACCTCCGCTCTTCTTCAACAAAACCCAGCTCCTAGGCTTCTCCGGGAGGTGATTTCCGGCCAGACCCGGGTGTTTTCCAGCAGGCACAGGCTTTTCCGGAAGCCCCTTTCCTGTATGCACTGTTTGCAGCTCTGTTCCTGTAGCATTCAGTTTGTCCCTTTTCTGGCAGCATTCAGTTCAAACCTCTGTTCCTGAAGGCCTCTGTTTCCACTTCTCAGACCCATTCTCCTAGTGATATGTTTTTTGATGAACTTTGCAGCTTATAAGACCATATTCCCATTTTTTTTAATTTTAATTTGAGTTCTTTTTGTTAATTAGTGATGTTTTGTGTCTTTAAGATATGACTCTCGATTATTAATGATGAATTTGTCTTAAATTTTGAGTACACTTTGATTTTTGAACATTTATGTGTATTATAAATTATTTGATTTATATCCCCTATTCTTACCGCTGTAACGTTTTTGGGGTCAGCTGCTATGTGCCGCGATCTGAGATTGACTACTATGGTATTAATACACTATATTATCTTTACCGTTGATTTTTTATCTACATGAAAATAGTTATAAAAAAAAGGATAAAAACATACAATATTATTATAATCATAATTGTCGACGTGTACACACAAAATTAACAATGAATATATTAGTGTATTCATACATTATAACTCTATAGTGTATTATAAAAGCAGCCATACAAGAAACACAAATAAAAATACCACAAACAAATAAATCCTATTTTCTTTAATAAGGATTTAATTTTGATTCACTGAAAATGTAAACAGTTTTACTTTTCCACTATCAGTGAATCATATTCTGCCACCATTTGAAAAACAATTAAACTGTGTTACCACAATGATGTGGCACTTACTTGTTTACTGATAGTACGAAAGGTTTTAAACTATATTTATAAGTGAATATTTTATATGCAATCTAAAGAGTAACAGAATAGAGAAGCTCCTACACCAGTAAAGTGAATAAGGCAATACCAAAATTAGTCCCAAGAAATAAGTAGAGCAAGAGAAAAGAATCTTATTGAAATCATACTTACATGTTAATTCATGAGGCAGAGCAAAGTCATAATCATTCCTTCTCCTCCTGATGTAGATATAGACCAGCAGCAGTACCACACAGAAAACAAAAAGACATGACAAGCCTATTGCAATTTTACCCTGAGTAGATAATCTGCCGTTCTCCCAAAACATAGGACATGCTGGCAGAGATGGTACACCGCACAAACCTTTGTTACCAGAGAGACTGAGCAAAAAACAAATCAAAATGAATAGGGAAAAGAGATTATTCCTCATTGAATTATACAAATACAATTTAACTGCACCTTTGATAAATGCACAGTAGAAAGTAATCCTTTGGTGATATGCTACTTTTGTACCTATTACACTCCTAGCAAATTAGGTAACGACTAATGTTGACTAATTCCCCAGATGGACAAAATCCATGTAAAACTGACAGGTTTGCAATGGGGTATCAACCGATCTCTGCCACTTTATAAGCATATTTTCCAGTATAACAAACAAAGGCTAAATCACAACTATTGCATAGTCAATCCTTTAAAAAGATTGAGGGTAAATCAAAGTTGAAGAGATTTTGAAAGTCATCAAATTTACTTCAGCTTACAAGAATTACACAACTTGGACAGCCTTACACCAAAAATGGCTATATATATCAGAAGCGAGCAACATCAGACAGTGGGAGAGACGGCAGGGCAGAAGGACCTTTATGTAAGATTAGGTGTTGAAGCTAATTTTATTAGCATTCAATGCTGATGACAGATGACAGCCTGAGCTAGAAGGGACTAGTGTGGCTCTGCTTGCAGTTTAGTTTAGATATGTACACACACACTCAAAGGAAACAGACAGACACAGTAATAACTAATAAGCCAAATAGGGAGTATCATGTATGGTAGTTATCCGATAATTCAATCTGAACTCAGCATTGCACAACCTGACTACAGTAAAGCTATCGGATTAAAGTGACATACTCAATAGCTCCACCATGCACACCAATTGAATAAAGTTCCTCTGGCACTTGTCCTTCCAATAAGTTATCATTCAATAGCCTGGCATGATAAAATGGATTAGAAAAACAAACTGAATTAAGCAAATACTGTCAGGAGGATAAAACGGACCCATTTAAGACTGCACTAGAGATCAAGTGCTATCAACTATTTCTTTTCTACAATGACCATCCACTTTAAAAGGGAAGATATATATAGAATGGTCTCAGCTTTCAACAGCCAAAATCAGCTTCATTGAGGACTAGGGCATTTTAAGCACAATAAACAGCTTTTCATTCTCACAATACTAATATTAAGATGCAGTTTAATGTACTGCTGACTAACTCTTCTAATTACAAAAAAGTTAAAACGCAGCTTTTATTACTTTGATCCGGCAGCTCCAAATCCACTACAATGGCAGTAACCAGACTAAATTTAATATCGAGAAGTAATGTGCAAGTAAATTTCAATGCACATTTAACAGTCTCATAAAATTACAAAGAGTGACAACTTTAAAGCTGTAATGAAACATAAAAATCCTTACAGTCTAATGTAAGGACAACTTTAAATGACATGCTTCTTGCATATGATACAAATTAGGAAAAGCAGAATAGAAAGGCCACATTATAAATTAATTAAGGCAATAAGTGACTACTAGCCAAATAGTAAATTTATGCATTCTGAACTTTTTATTTTAAGAAAATCTTGCTATTAGGATTATACTACATCTTATTTGAGTTTATTACCGCACAAAAATTCAGGTCAAAATATAGATAGAACAGTTAATATAGACCTGTAAATTACAAGACAATAAGTTCTTTTCAAACATGATACATACTAAGGTAGACACAGAAGAATAAAAAAGAAGTCCTTCAAATGAAATATTAAAGTCAATTTCTAGCACCCTTTATCTTTTAAATAGTATCTTTTGGTGGCATTTCGGGTTAATATCTATTATCTCAATCTTTCGTCACTTCTATGGATGCATTTAAGCCATAACAACAAGATGCAACTTTTTATTTAGATCGAATCTATTGAATAGTCATCTCTATTTTACTTAATCATAGTTTATATTTAGGAGAAGATGACAGAAAACTTGCCTAAGCTAGTTTGGTCATTCAAAAGAGGCTCCAGTGAGAAAAGCAGTTCAAATGGAAGATGTAAAGAGGTAAAGGAAGAGCGAAGAAAACTTTAGGAGAGATAATTAAAAACAACCTTGCTTTAAGTGGGCTTATTGGAATTTTGGTTTTTGATAAGTTCAATAGCATTGTTCGATTCTGACCCCACCTAATTGATAAGACTTGGTTGTTGCTGTAGTTCAAAAGTGACACTAATCTACATGTAAATCACCTTATAACCTGAGTTGTTTGTTCTAGGATCACAATATCAATGAAACTATCTGTTTGCTCTGTCACTTTCATATAACCATCGATCTCAAACCCTCAAACTATCAGACATTAGAAAAAAATGGCAAGTCATTTTACAATTAACTACAGTAACCCTTTCTTTAAAAACTTCTTGCTGAACATATTACCAACATAGTGTGAACATCAAGGAAATTGAGATTGCTAAAGAGAGCCTCAAGATATCCAAATGACATACTAAACAAGAACACCAGATACAGTGAAAAATATTGACAGCAAGACAGTTTCCGGAATATAATTAACTAAATAAAATAACTAGGAAGTTGGAAAGATGACATGAAATCAAATTATAAAACTTGATGCCAATCTTGAAACAATCTTCATAAGGGCACAAAGCATTATGCCAATGGGGTTGGGTTCAGCTGGTGAAGATTGTGTTAATATTAGCTGTTGGACGGTGGCCTCTTGGCCTTGTTTCTATGGACGATGGCTTCTATGGACGGTGATGGACGGTGGCCTCTTGGCCTTGTTACCATGTTTTTAGTATAGAAATTGTATTTAGTGCATTTAGTGCTTTATTAATTGGTTGCTTATTTTCTAGGGACATTTAATGTACAACTGCTCCCTATATATATTCCTTACATTGTAAACATTGGGAGGTGAGAATAATATACACTTTTTCAAACACTTTGACATGGTATCACAGCCTTTTCTCTTATCCTAGGCTGTCATGATTTTTTTTTCTCTGCCCTAGGGGCTTTCAGATTTATAGTCTTTTCTGACTTAAGAATTTTGTTCGTCGTGTTTGGCATCTAGTTTTGGAATTTTTTTTCCAAATCACGTATTCTAGTTTCACCTCAGAGTTTCGAATTTTTTTTTTGCATCCTTTTGGTTTTCTGCATCACTATGGCAACAGACAACTTCTGTGTTCGCTTTAGTGGGAAGAACTATTCAGCCTAGGAGTTTCAGTTCAGGATGTTTGTCAAAGGCAAAGGATTGTGGGGTCATATTGATGGCTCTTCCGCTGCACCAAGTGCCTCAACCGAGATTGCTAAATTGGAGACGCAGGACACTCAGATTATTTGTTGGATTTTGGGATCCAATGAGCCACACATGGTCAACAATTTGCGCTCCTTTTCGACAGCTAAGGAGATGTGGGACTACTTGAAACGTATCTACAACCAAGATAACAATGCAAAGTGCTTTCAGTTGGAGCTGGACATTGCCAACTACAGCTAGGGTAATCTCTCGATTCAAGAATACTACTCTAGTTTCCTCAACTTGTGGACCGAGCATTCAGCTATTATACATGCTAAAGTTCCAAAGGAAGCGTTGTCTGCCATTCAAGAAGTTCATAACACCAGTCGAAGGGCTCAAATTCTCATGAAACTCGGACCAAAATTCGAGGTAACGAGGGCTGCTCTGTTAAATAGAGACCGGTTCCCTCCTTGGATGTTTGTGTCGGAGAGTTTACTTCAGGAGGAGCAGCGGTTATTCACTCAAGGAGCTATGGCGCAAGACAAATTTCCTTCAAAAGCTGTCACCGTTGCTTATGCTACTCGAGGGAAGGGAAAAGGAAGGGATATGAAGCAGGTTCAGTGCTATTCTTGCAATGAGTTTGGGCATATTGCTCAAAACTGCAGCCAAAAATTTTGTTCCTATTGTAAACAGCGTGGTCATATTATTAAGGAATGTCCTACAAGACCAAAAAACCGTCCAGTCAATGCCTTCCATGCAGCGATTCATCCTTCTTCTACAGCACCAGCACATCAACCTTCCATAACAGCACTTCCCGCAATCTCTACTCAAGCTGCCCTAACTCCAAAGATGGTGCAACAAATGATAATTTCAGCATTCTCAGCCGTGGGCATTCAAGGTAAGCCCAAGCACACTCTTCAATCTTGGTTAGTTGACTCTGGGGCTTCGAATCATATGTCTGGTACTTCTGACTCTTTGCACAATGTTCGACCTTATTATAGTACACAACATATTCAAATTGCGAATGGTAATACTCTTCCAAATGCTACTGTTGGGGATATTGATTCATCTTTTCGCAATGTGTTTATGTCTCCTGGACTTTCTTCTCGTTTACTTTCGGTTGGCCAATTGGCTGATAGTAATTGTGACGTGCATTTCTCTCATGGTGGTTGTATTGTGCAGGATCAAGCGTCGGGGAAAGTGATCGCGAAGAGGCCTAAAGTGGGCAGATTGTTTACTATACACTTTACTACTCCTAGTCTTTTCTCTTTAGCTTGTACTACTGTAACAAATCAAAGTGAGGTCTGGCATAAACGTTTAAGCCATCCTAACTCACTTGTTTTGTCTCATTTATTGAAACATGGCTTCTTGGGCAATAAAAACCAGTCTTCTTCTTTATCTTTTGACTGTTCTGTGTGTAAGCTTGCTAAAAGTAAAACTCTACCATTCTCTTCTATTGGTCATCGTGTAGACAAATGCTTTGATCTTATTCATAGTGATGTTTGGGGTGTTTCTCTTGTCATATCTCATGCAAACTATAAATATTTCGTGACATTTATTGATGACTACAGTCGGTTTACTTGGATTTATTTTCTTCGCTCCAAAGCTGAGGTTTTTTCAGTGTTTCAGACCTTTTTAGCCTATGTTGAAAATCAATTTTTCTACTAGTATTAAGATTTTACATTCTGACTAGCGGAGAATATATGTCTAATGAATTTCAGGTATTCTTACAGCATAAAGGTATTATTTCGCAGCGTTCTTATTCATATACGCCTCAGCAGAATGGCGTTGCTGAGCTTAAAAACCGCCACTTGTTGGATGTTACGTGTACCTTGCTACTTGAATCCTCTGTTCCTCTTCGTTTTTAGGTTAAGGCTTTGTCCACTGCTGTCTACCAAATTAATCGTCTTCCTTCTCAGGTTTTAGACTTTGATTCACCTTTCTCTCGTCTCTATAACATGCTTCCTAGTTATCATAATCTTCATACTTTTGGTTGTGTCTATTTTGTTCATTTACCGCCTACTGAGCGTCACAAACTTGGTGCTCAGGCAGTTCAATGTGTGTTTACGGGTTACAGTACCACTCAAAAAGGCTTTGTGTGTTATGATGCTACTACTAATCGTCTTCGTATCTCTCGAAATGTGACTTTCTTTGAGAATCACTACTTCTTTCCGTCTAATGCGGTCTCTTCTATTGATCTTGCTTTGCTTTCTAACTTTGGTGATGTCCCTCGTTCTATTGAGCGTTTCAAACCAGGTGTGGTGTATACGAGACATCAGCCTTCTTTACCCCCTCCCGACATTGACCCGCCACCTGAACCTGTACCTTCAGAACATCGAAGATCAACTCGTGTCTCTAATCCACCTGATAGGTATGGGTTTCCACACACTTCTCTTAATGTGACCTTATCAGGCATTTCTGTTCCTACTTGTTATTCTAAGGCAGTTAAGGAAGCGTGTTGGGAACAAGCCATGCAAGCTGAGCTACAGGCTCTTCAGGAGAATCATACTTGGGATATTGTTTGATGCCCTCCTGGTATTAAACCCATTGGCTGTAAGTGGGTGTATTCTGTGAAGCTTAATTCCAATGGTTCTCTCGACCACTTTAAGGCTCGATAGTTGCTCTTGGCAACAAGCAGGAATATGGGGTGGATTATGATGAGACGTTTGCTCCAATAGCTAAAATGACTACTGTGCGGACTTTTCTTGCTATTGTGGCTTCCAAGGGATGGTCCCTCCACCAAATGGACGTTAAGAATGCATTCCTGCATGGCGATCTTAATGAAGAAATATTTATGCCTCCTCTTCCAGGCTTATTTTCTTCCTCCTCTGGTGTGTGTAAGCTGAAACGTTCTCTTTCTGGCTTGAAACGAGCTCCTCGAGCATGGTTCGAAAATTTTCGTTCTACTTTACTTGGTTTTTCTTTCACCCAGAGCCAGTATTATTCTTCTTTGTTTCTTTACAAAACAGAGTGTGGTATTGTTCTTCTTCTTGTTTATGTTAATGATATTGTCATCACTGGCACCGATTGTCTTAATACAACAGCTTAAACAGCAACTCCAGACTTCGTTTCATATGAAGGATATTGGTCCCCTCCACTATTTTTTGGGTCTTGAGGTGCATTCAGACCCGAAGGGTATTTTCTTACATTAGCACAAATATACACAGGACTTGATCTCTTTAGCTGGCCTTCAATCTGCTTCTCCTGTTGACACCCCTCTAGAGGTCAATGTGAAATATCATCGTGAGGAGGGTGAGCCTCTTTCAAATCCTTTGCTGTATCGTCAATTGGTTAGGGGCCTTAATTATTTGACCATTACACGCTCTGACATTTCTTTTGCTGTCCAGCAAGTCAGTCAGTTTATGTACACTCCTCGACATCTTCATTTGGCTGTTGTTCGCCATATCATTCAATATTTGAAGGGTACTTCTAGTCGTGGATTATTTTTTCCTGTCGGATCGTCTTTTCAATTGATTGGTTACAGTGATGTAGATTGGGCTGGATGCCCGAACACTCGACGCTCTGTTACAGGTTGGTGTATGTTTATTGGTCCTACACTCATTTCTTAGAAAAATAAGAAACAACCTTGAGTATCTAAGTCCTCCACCGAGTTTGAATATCGTGCTATGTTTACTGCTTGTTCTGAGATTATTTGGCTTCGTGGTTTATTGCCTGAGCTTGGATTTCCTCAATCCGATCCCGCCTCTCTATGCAGATAATACTAGTGCTATTCAGATTGCTGCTAAGCCGGTTTTTCATGAGCGCACCAAGCATATTGAGATGGACTATCATTCAATTCGTGAAGCTTTTGACAATCATGTTATCTCGCTTCCGCACATCACCTCAAATCTTCAACTTGCTAATGTCTTTACCAAGGCAATACCTCGGCCTCGTCATCAGTTTCTCATTGGCAAATTGATGCTTTTTGATCAGCCGCATCAATCTGAGGGGGGATGTTAATATTAGCTGTTGGATGGTGGCCTCTTGGCCTTGTTTCTATGGACGGTGGCTTCTATGGACGGTGGCCTCTTGGCCTTGTTACCACGTTTTTAGTGTAGATATTGTATTTAGTGCATTTAGTGCTTTATTAATTGGTTGCTTATTTTCTAGGGACATTTAATGTACAACTGCTCCCTATATATATTCCTTACATTGTAAACATTGGGAGGTGAGAATAATATACAACTTTTCAGACACGTTGACAGATTGAAGCACTTTGCTTGTAAAGCTTTGATTTGACTCCCGTTGCCAGCAATCTCCCATTGGTAGATGATCTGTAATTACCACTGTAAGCCTTTGCTAAGGCTTGTGGTATGCCCTGACCTTGGAATGGGGTAGCCTCCTCAACTGTAAACTTGTTTATACCAAAACAAAGCATTACAGCACCACCATTTTTTGATAGAAAAAGAAACTTCATTTCAGGGAAAATAAGTGGTACAACTAGGAGTAGGATATGACATCATCCTCGTACCAAAAAATAAGACATCGTCCAAAACAGAAAAAGAAAATTACAGCATCAAATTTTTGTCAAAGCCTTTATCTAAGCATTTAAGAAAAAGACAGTCACAATAAATAATGCAGTGGATACTTACACAAGCTGCAAACTTGTAGAGGCTATACTATCTGGTATGGAGCCTGTTAACTGATTGTTGGACAAATCCCTACAGCATGCATTACAAAGAAAACAAATAAAATATTAAATAAATAACAAGGTTAGATTTATTTTTAATATAGATCAGACAGCTGCATCCTAACATTTACATCAATAAATGACTCCAGAATTTAAATGTGCAAGAAAAATGTATAGACTGAATACATTACAACATTCAGTATGACGGCAAAAGTAAATGGAAGAAATATCTTATAAAATATGAATTTTCAGTGGGTATAGAACTTGGAAACTGATTACAACTAATGAAATAAAGTACTCCACTCAATTGAGTTCTGTAAAGCATTTTGCATAACATCTAGAAAAAGCCTGAACTTACAAGTGTATCAGGGATTTTTGACCAAGTCCAGAAGGTATTTCACCCACCAACAAATTAGAACTCAAGTTCCTGTATAATTAAAGAGAAGTTACTAGTACCAATATAAACAAGTTTGTCTAGGAGAACACATGCTGAAAGCATAAACTTAATGAATAATGATCTACTACAAATATATATGGACATCTGGATCCAAAATTGTGGCCAATATGCATATAGAGAGCAACACTTTATTATAATTTATAAATGAAGAATGCAAATATAAGATCGAGACTCGCACTAGAATAATGAAGGAATTCTGATGACGATGTTAAGGACACAAACAAACTAAGAAAAGCTGAAGTATAAAGCATTGAAATTGTTCCACTGGTTATAGTGTTCGTTCATCAGGTATAATGCAGAAGAGGTGTTACTGTGCATCATGATTATGTCAACATGGTTTAGCAGATCAGAATGTAACTAGTGTGGCCACCACAACAAAAGAACAAGTTTGGTTGAAAGTACCAAAGCTGATCATACTGAAAATGAATTATTCATATTGTTTTGATTAAAGAGACAAGGATAGATAAACCAAACAAAATATAATCAGAACATAAAATTAACTGCAGACTATGACTATTGCTAGAACACATAAACCACAGAGCACTTCAAAACAAGGGGAAAATTTATAGACCTAGGTCAGTTAGCATATTTTCTACCACATATTATTACAATGTTAACCTCAACACATCTAAGCCACATGATGTGAAAGATGTCTAGAATATATAAGCATTTGGCAGCTGATACTTACAGGCTTACCAAGTCTGACAAAAGACTAATCTGGTCACTTATGAACCCTTTCAAGCCTTGACTGCCCAGATCTCTGAAATGAAAATTGAAACAAAGATAAAGTCAAAGCTTTAGGAGAGGAAAGTAAATGAAATGAAGGGAGAACAAATGTTGTCTGAACGAGAGAAACAAATTGGACCTTCCACCTTTTTGCCTTTTTTTGTGTGTGTGTGTGTGTGTGTGTTCAGAAATCAGAAATTTAAATATGCATTTGTAGAATAGGAGTTGAACTGTTGAACCCATAATCCATTACCTACCCAAGCTTTTAGCGGGAAGAACTGTTGATAAGCCCAAAAGGTCATTGGCAGAATAATCTATAAGCAAGGAAAATGCTATTTGTAGTTTTGTACAAAAAAGAATAAGAAACCTTTCTGATACAATGATATGGAAACAAGATATCATGAATACTTTAGATTCACCCACCATCTCTATTTTTAGCAGATGGAACCTACCCCACCATTCACCTTACACATAAAGTTTGACATCTCAATTATTAAGAGACCTTTTAAGCAAGATTCCTTGTATATGTAGCCCCAATTATCTTTCATAAAGCCAATTAGAAGCTCAATTACATAATTTAGGAGAACTGAAAGGAATGCTTACATTTGACTTATCATAAGAGCAGTATTATCCTTACTCATACGGCAGGTAACTCCCTCCCAAGCATCCCAATTAGTAGGAGCACAAGGATCACCATTCCAACCCATTCTCTCAGGAACCCGAAGTGAATCTTTCAACGCTTTCATAGCAGTCACTGGAAAAAGGGGAAAAAAAAAAAAGCCCCCAGTCAATCAGTGATCACAATTCTTGCGTGGTTGCTCTTCAGTCAACAAAATTTCCAAATAATTATTATTACCCAAAAAAAAACACATAAACCACCTAATTAATTGGTAACTATATTTGCACAAAATTCACAAATCATAACTCCCCTTCCTAACTAAAATAGCAATCCATGACATCAATTCATACACACAATTATTAACAAGAAACCAAAAGAAGAAAAGAAAATCAGATTCGTTTTGGGCATCAAGTTTCCAAATTTGCATGGAATAAAAAAAAATTTAAAAAAAAATCTAAATTTCAGCAAAGATTAGATTACCCACCTTGTTGAGGAACAGTGGAAGGATCACTGGGGACCAAAGCATAATTCTCAATCCCACAGATGAGAGGCGCACCCACAACACCCACAAGCTTCACGCTCAACACACTGCTACTCAAATTCTTCACCACGTGATGCCACGTAAAAGCCGCGAAACTCCCCACCCGCTCGTATATGTCAACCCTTGTCAAATTCTCGTCATTGATGAACACGTCGAAAACCCTCTCCCCCGCCCTCCTCACCTTCGCTTCGATCTCCGCGAAATGGAGCCACACCAGGTAATCCAGCTTCGCATCCACGCTCAATTCGTACTCCAATACGCCGCCGTCATCGTTCATTGTCACCGCCGACTGATACAGCTTCGCCGGGAAGTAATTCGGCTTCTGATTGGTTCCCCTGACGTCATTCCTCGTTGATACCGCAACTACCTTACCGGAATTTCTCGTTCGGAATTCCGAATCGGACTGCCAGGATCGGCCGAACCAGTCGGCGTCGGTGGTGAAGCCCGGGCCCCATTGATCGGAGCCGCAGGAGAGGCGGCCGTAGTTGACGAGGATGACGTTGTCGTTGCCAATGGAAGATGAATAGTAAGAATTGGGATCAACGGCGAAGAGTTCGAGGGAGGAGATAACCGGAGGGTCGGTGGCGAAGCTGTAGAAGCAAATTAGGGCGTTTTCAGAGAACGGGAAAGAGGCGAAGAGGTCGGAGTAGGCGCCATCGCGGGCGACGGATTGGGGCCAGGGGGAGCGCCAGGAGAAAACGACGGTGCCGCGAACGGAGACGTCGAAGGAAGGAGGGTGGGACTTGCCGTCGTAGTTGTCGTAGACGATGAAGGTGCGGAGGAGGAAGCGGTTTGGGGATGGGGAAGGGAGGGAGGGGAGAGGGAGGGAGTAGCAGTTTTTCTTGCCGGAGGAGATAGGGAAGAAACGCAGGGTTTTTTCTTGCGGGTGGCGGAAGCGGAGGGGCTCGGAGACGATGGCAGTGGAGCCGCCGGTGAAGAAGCGGTCGGAGAGCCAGGTGGTGTTGAAAGGGTCGGTGGTGTTGGTGGGGCTGCCGCAGTCGATGTGGTATGAGAAACCTGTGATGAAATGAGAAAGAGCAGAGAGAATGTTAGAGTGAGAGAAGGTAAGAGAGTATGAATATGTGAGTTGAGGAATAAAATTTGGAGCTTACCGTATGGATAAGAGGAGGGAGAGGGAGGAGGGAGAGTGGTGGAGGTGGTGGTGGTGGAGATGATGCAGAAGAGGAGGAGGAGGAGCAAGTGGGGGAGAGTGAGAGGCATTGTGTGTTTTTTAGCTGGAGTGTGAGTGTGTGTGAGTGTGGGCGTGTGGACATAAAGAGAGAAAGTGGGGGCCAAATAGGATAGAAAAAGAAGAGGGTAATGTAAAGAAAATCCAGAAAGAAATATATAGATGTGTGCGAAAGAGAAGACTTAGAAGAGAAGGAGAAGACGAAGGGGAGAAGGTACGCCAAACTTGGGACGGAGAGATTCTAAAGGGCTCTTGGCAAAAATAACAAAAAAAACATTGTTTTGTATTATTTGTATTAACAATTATATTCTTACATAAATATATATTTATTTATTTTTATATTTTATTTAATATTATTTATTATATATATTTTTTATTATTTTTTCTCACTCAATCAAATTTTTAAAAATAAAATAAATAATACTTATATTTTTTTTAAAAATATAAGATAACTATTTTTCTATTTGTATTATTGTCAACATCTGTTAATTCATGTGAAAAATGATCCAGTCATTTAAAGATGTGATTTTAGTTTTTATGATATAATTTATACGTATAAAAATAATATTATTGACAAATTTCTTCGTTATATTTAATTGTAACTTAAAAATTTGTATCTCACCTTTTGAGTAAAACATAAAAAATAAATAAATATATATATATATGATATATGTAATGGAAAAAATGTTTATCATAAAAAATAAAAAAAATAAATTTTGATCATTAAATTTTATATAAATAAAATATTAAAATATAAATTTATATAATTTTTTAATATTAATTATTTATGTATAATTATATGATTAAGATTTATTTTTTTTTTTTTAAAATTAAAATTTATCTCATAAATATATTATATATAATTAAAATAAATAATAAAAATAATTATATATTTTTTTTTATCTTTAATTAATTACTCACATAATTTTAAATTAAGTAAAATAATAATTAAATAAAACTCTTTCTAAAATCATTATAACATTAATATTATAAGTAAAATTCACTTGAAATACAATTATATATTATATTGTAAATCATTAAAATATTTTCTGTTATTTTTACGTAAGAATCCCTATAAATTTGTTGCTAAAGTTTTGGTGACTTTTATGTTTTGAACTCTGGTCTCCTTTATGCTTTGTTTGGATGATGAGAGAAAACGAGAAGAGAAAATAGAGAAGAGAAAATAAAGAGAAAAATATATTTTCTCTCTTATTATTGAATGAAGAGAAAATGAAGAGAAAGAAAATGAGAGTAATAAAAAAATAAAATAATATAATATATAATTTTATAAAATGACATAATAATTAAATAATTAAATATAATATATTTTATATTTTTTAATTATACATTTTTTTATATTAAGTAAATAAATACATTTTATAATTATATAAAATGAAAACTCTTATAATTAAAAAATCATTATATTCTTATCATAAATAATTATTATAAACAAAAAATTTTATTTTAATTTAAATATTTTTTTATAAATTTAAAAAAAATAATTTTATATTAAATATTAATTACAAAATTTTAATTTATATAAATTATAAAAATTTAATTTGAAATTATTTATTTAATAAATCTTTTTGATTTGTTATTTTATAATTACGTAAGATTTATATCAAATTTTATTAAATATATTTTAATTATATAAAAAAAAATTTGTTTTGTTCCTCGACTTTCCCCCATGTTTTTCCCCAACTCTTCTCTCCCCTTTTCCCCCACCCCCAACATCCCCTTCCCTCACGGTCCCCACGAGACGCGGTGCGATTGCTAATTCCAGTCTCTTTCATGGTTGCAGCTGTTGCTTTGTTTGCTTGCAGGTGCAGGTAGAGATGATAAAATAAGTTAACTTGTCTCGATTTCGCTCGATCCGGTCGGCCACCACCATCTTCGCCCACGCCACACAAGAGAAGAAGAAGAAGGGCTCTGTCGCAAGAAGAGGAAGAAGAAGCGAGAGGGGTATCGGGAATTTTGATATAAATGTAGGGTATAATGGTCATTTTACTTGATATCATACTTTCTCTTCCATTTTCTGCGCAAATGAGGAGAGAAAAAGCTGAAACCGTCGATTCAACTTTTTCTCTTCTTTTTTCATAAGCTGAAAGGAGAAATGGAATATTCCTACCATTTTCTTCTTAAGGTGAGTTCTTTCCACTAAAACAAACAAAGCATTAAATTCCAATGGTTCCAGCTCTTGCTTTGTTTGCTTGCAGGTGCAGGTGCAAGTACAGGTACTGTTGGTAAAATAGGTCAATCTCTTTCGACTTATTTTGATCCGTTTTAATTTGTAAAAATAAAAAAAAAAATGATAAAAAAATTAATTTTAAGGTGGGTTATCATTGATCTGTAAAATAAATAAAAAATAATAGTAATGGTAAAAAATTATAAATTATATATTTAAATATATAAAAATAATAATAAATAATAATAATAATTAAAAATTATAAATCATATATTATATAATTTTAAAATAGTTTTTAAATATTTATATAAATTATATAATTATTATTTTTAAAAATAAAAAAAGTTAATCCGTCCGAATTAACTTGCCATTTCTTCTTAACCCATGAGTTAAGCGAGTCGATTATGTGGATTAAAAAAATATGAGTTCAAAGATTGAATCCAACTCATAAAAAAATGATGAATTAATGAATTAACTTGACGAGTTGAACTCATTTTAACAGCTATAGGTGCAGGTGGAGGAGGGGATGATGAGATTGGGAAATGAGAAAATATAGTAATTAGCAAATCCAAACCGTGTTAATTTTAGAAAGAAGAAAAAATATTAGTTATAGTTATAACTTTGGATATAATCAATCCACGTGAGCGTATGTGAATTATTTGTTCGTATTCTAGTGGATTATTTGGTGAGCCTGTTATTGATACATATCTATTAATGGAGCTTTTTATGACAATAATGATGTATAACTTTTTGGATAAGTCATGATTAGAGTAAGTTTGTCTTTAAAAAAATAAAATAAGAATATATTTATTATTAAATTTTAATAAATTAAAATTATAATATATTTTAAATTAAATTAAAAATAAATAAATATTTATTTACTTATTTTAAAAATAAGTTTACTTTAAATAAAATTTTTCTTAACTTTTTTCTTGCACAAGACTAAAGTGATCTCACCACTCACGGACTAACATCAAACTCATCAAGTGAATGAAAATAGATTAGAGTAAGACGAATGCTACCTTACACCTTGTTATGATAGGGTGTATGCTGCACTCTTACAATTGACATGTAATAACTAGTTACATTTCCAATTTTAAAGTAATTCCTTAAATAATACTATTTGCAATATAGTCCCTAACAAACGTCTTATCTGTTTATTCCATCACTGGTGAAAAAGACCAAAAAGCCTCTATCATTCCGGTCGGCGTCACCCCAGTTGTCGGCGACTCACCTCTTCACCACCTTCTCCAAACACTTCACCTCCCTTCGACACTCCTTTTTCCTAAAAATCCTAATCCATTGACTCCAAGCTCCAATCCCTCCAATCTCACTCCAAAGAAAACCTTGATTCTCTCTACCGTCGCAAGAACTCTATCTCGAAGTGCGAGTCCATCGTCACCACCCACATTGAGGGCGAAGAAGGAGAAGATGGCCAAACAAGGGGTCAGATCAAAGTAGTGGTGGCGCGGTTGGGTCAGAGATGGAGAAGATGGACAGACAAGGGGTTCACGCTAGTGGTCCAAAAGCAGTGACTTAGCGACGAAGGTGAGACTGGCAATGGTGACTCTGATATGTTCTGGTATGGGTTTGATGGTGGCTCAAGGTTGGGCATTCTCTGGTGGTTGGGGCGCGACGACGATCTTGGGTCTGATGGGTCCTGTGTTGCTAGATTAGACGGAGATGGTGGATTCCAAAAGCTTGTAGGGACCGCGGCAAAGCAACGGTGGTTCTGGTCTGGGGGCATGGCTTACGAATTTGCTTGTAATGGTGTTTGGGCGACCCACAGAGGAGCCATGGCGCTGGGTCGTATTGGTGGTGTTTACAGGCAACGGTTCGACATAGTTCTGTCTTCTCAAACAGTGACTAGGTGGTGAAATCTCAAGCTCAAAGGTTCGGGTTTGTGGCAGGTGATGGCTGACGGTGGTGAAGCTTGGCTATGGGGCGTCAGCCATGGGGGTGAAGCAATGGTGGTCGTTCATCTTGGCTAAGGACCACTTTGCAATTTTCTATAACATGCTTAGCAAATTTCCAGTGCTTCATATATATAAGCCATTAGTCTTCTTTTATATGTAAATTAACAATTAAGATATGAGATGCATCATGCACCCTTAAATTAAATGTGCATGATAGATGGAACCTTTTAAGTAAATTATTCTCAATCTCAAACTTCATAATGTCTAACCTCATTTGGTTAAAGGAGGCTATTGTTTTCCACAGAAGAACTATTCAATCCTCCATAAAATGGTCCTTGGCTCCGTGATCTTCAAGAGTCACTCCATCCTATTCCTTTAGTTTGTTAATGTCATCAATACATCTGCAAACACATTAGAAAGTTGAGCAGTTTCAATCAACTATTTAAAATGCAAGTTGGAACAATGATTAAGTAAGTATTGTTATTTAGCAGATCGGTAAATTCATTCATCTACTAATGTCCCAAGTTATTATTGACTGTTGAATATCAGTGACTTGAAAATAGACACTTTCATATTGGCATATGCTTGAGTTGACTTTTATAATCTTCCTTGATTTTTTATTAGTAATTAATTAACCATAAAAAATGAAACAGAAGGGCAGTAATAACTACAAAGTACCCCAGTTGAATTGTAATTGCAACTACAGAAAAAACTAACCCAATTTGAATTCGTTGGGAAATGAAACTAATTAAAGAATTCAATAATAGCCAAATGAAATCATCCTTCCTATGATCATGTATTGAAGAAATGAATAGCTAAAGAGACAGTTGGTGGACACAGCGGCAGTGCCAGTGATAGGTTGCAATGTATTTGTGGGATAGGTGGGTGGAAACTTCAGGCAGGTGTAAATTTGTTGTTCTTTTTTTTTTACTAAGTAATTTTTTAATTGATCAAAGTAAATTTTTTATGTTAAATTTAATGTTTATTAAAATATATTTTGGCAAAAAGTGCTTTTCTTGCAAGTGTAATTCTAACTATTAGTGTATCTTAATTCAAAGTAAATTAGGAGTGCTGAGTAGTAACTGCCAGGCATCCCAGAAACAAATGGGTTGGTGAAAGTGATGGATATCCAACGGTGCTCTTATTCAGATCACGGATCTTCAAAACAAAAGTGAGTAAGGATGCTGCAAATACTGTTTGGAAGCTGACAAAGTGGATGGCAATCATAAATAAACAATATAGATCAAAATTTTAATACAATAAAGACAATGGTTGGCAGACGAGCTAAGGCTTACCTACTCCTATGATATTGAGAAATTTTTAGGTAGTTTAGAAAAAAAAAAATCTTTGGTACAATGGAATAAGAAAATTTTGTTATTTTATATTATTAAATTTCTATTACTTAAATTATTATCTTTTATTTTAATATTATAATTAACGGAACAAACGTTAAATGTTATAAAGCAAAATACTTATTTGATCGCACTAGAAATTTCTCTTTTTCTTGTGAGTGGATCGCAGTGGTCTCTTAAAAGCGATTTTTGATTTGTCGTCACGGAAAAGGATCTCCATATACGTGGCACCCATGCAAGAAAAGCATCACAAAAGGTTAAAAACCATAGAGATGAAGATTTCTGTTTTAAAAAATTAAACGATAACCTTCGTATATTAGTCCGAAGGAAATGAGTTTAGGACTTTAAATATATAATTTTGAGTTTAATTTTATAATTTATGTATATAAAAAAATATATTAATAAAAAGATTTTTATTTAGATATTTATTATATCTCAAGAGATTAATTTTTAATCCATCATATGAGAGATAATCTAAAAAACTTAAAAAATATATTTATCAATAAATTATAAAGAAATATCTATTAATTTAAAAAAATTCATTTCAATTTATCTAAAACTAAAAAATCACGAATGTATTATCTTTTTAACTTTATTTGTCTTTTCAATATTTTCACTAAATGAAATAAAAATGAGTACGAATAGAATAATAATATTTTAAATATTTTAATAAAAATAATTTAATCAAATCCATTTAAATTTTTGTGTAATTGAAATTATTTAATGATTTCATTATTTTTTATAATTACCTTAACTTAATGTGGTTTGTCTTCTGTGAAACAGATTCACTAAATGCGACTCAACTTATCAATGAGCCTCATTCTCCTTCGCATATGTTGCCGACATCAGCATATGTTGGCTAGAGACTGAGAAGTTAGTATCACCCATGTTTTCAGAGGCAAAAAAATATATTTTAAAACAAATGGAATAATTAACATGTCTATATCTTCCCAATTTAGTGAAGGGGTTCGAAAGCGTGGGATATAATATATATTCACTTGAGAAATTAATTTTTTTTCTTATACTAGCTACTTATAATTAAATCCCATATGCCTTATTTACCAAAAGAAACCATTCATATGAATTTGATTTAAACTTAGTTAATTTATTGCAAATTTAGTTAATGTTGTATATATATATATATATATATATATATATATATATATATATATATATATGAACAAATAATTAGGTAAGAGTAGAAATAAAGGGAAAATCATGTTTAAAGAAATTAACATGATCATTATTCATCTAAAATTCAGTTATATAAAAATTATTATTTTAAAGATCAACTGATAAGTTTTATGCTCACAGAGAGCTCACCATAACTTTAAGAAACTCAGTTATGTAACAAGTATACACTAGACGATAACAATTCAATACCCTACCTATCCGTAACATAAACCATTGAACTTCGATTATATCATCTGTTCACATTAGATTTATATATATTCCATACATAAATATAACCATATATAAGTAGAAGAGTTTAATATAAATTTTATATACTATCATTTAATAATATATGTATATATAGAAGGAGACTTTAACTAAAAGGAGTTGGTCCGATTGCAAACTCATGTCATGAGTACGTACGACTTGCTTTGGAATTCCAACTCTCCCCAAGCCGAGAGTTAAATGGTATGACTCTCCCTCATAAGGTTTACCTAGATATCGAATATGTGTTCTATTTTTAAGAAATGTAACTCGCTTTCATTGTGCCACCTCATACTAGTCATCCAATGATATATTGATATATTATTAAAAGAGTTAAATTTCTTAAGTTATGTTTGAGAATTTTATAGAGGAGGAAAAGAAGTGACTCATAATAGAATGAAATGAAATAGTCAAAAATGAAATGGAATAAAATGTGTCATTCTATTATTTAGATGTTTCATAAATTTAATGAAAGAGAAAAAGAGAATTCATGTCATTTCATCCTTGACTCTCAATTTGGGAAAATAAAAATGTGAGACTTTGAATGGTAAGAAAGGGATTAACTATCCTTCCTTGTCATTTCATTATCTCATTAAATGACTCACAAACACACTATTTTTAAGTTTAATCATTCCATTTCATGTCACTCCTTTTATTTCCTCTTTTCAAACATAAGCTTAAAAGTAATGATTGCATGGTCTAACTTCTTTAATAATTCGATATACATAATTAAATGATAGTTAAAAAATCTTCTGAAGTAGAATTATGACGTGTTTGTGCTTTTTTTGACAGGAAAAATACTTTTTTAAATAAAAAATTATTTTTAAAATAATTTTAACTGTTTGAATAAGATTATTAAAATAAACAGAATCTAAAAATAACCATATTTTTACCTTTTTATGAGAAGCTAGGCTAAGCTATTTCTGAAAAAAATTAGAAAAGTAAAAGAGAGAGAAAATTTTTTTATTTTAAAACTATTCTTTTTAAAAATTTATCCAAACGCATCCTTAATATAAGGTTTATTTTAAAAAAAAAGAGTTTAATTTCTCATTATTAACTCACTATCATTATTTTTGTTATTTTCATAAAAGCTTAAGTAGAGGGGAGTTTATCACATTTTAAAGTCTGGGCATGTTATAGGCGCTGGTACTTGCTTACATATTTGTCTATCAAAGAGGAGGATTACTGACAACAAAAATCAAGTTTAAACCTTTCGAATGAAGTATTTTGATCCTTACGGAATGAACCCAACCCGTTGGCTTACTATTATTATCTCTAATTTAATAACAATTCTGATAATTTTATCTATTTTAAATAATATTATTTTTCATATCATATAAAGTTAATTAATAAAGTATAAATTTATATTTAATGACGTATAAAAATTAGTTAATAAATATGTAAAAATTAGTTAATAAAAAATAAAAAAATGATTAATAATGTATATAAATTAATTAATGAAATTAAGTCGAAAAGATTATATATTTATATATATTTATTAATTAATAATTTATATTTTATTAATTAATTTTTATATAATATTAAAATAAATATATGTACTATTTAAAATAAGATGATGAATATCCATTTAATAATTAAAGGTATGCATGTTAAATTACCGTATACTATCAATGAGCCTTAAATGTCATATGGTACCTCTCCTGCTCTTCAAGATCAAGGAGGATTTGCTGTTCAGTGGGGGGGGGGGACCTTGATCTCCCCGTATTGTCATTTTTTCCAATTTTTCCTTAGATCCCAATAAAGTCTCCTTTTTTATGAAAAATAAATAAATACTAATAACTTAACTTATATTTTTACATGAAAAAGACATATATGCAAACTAAATACCATGACTTATAGATTTGGACTGTTTTTTATACATGAAAGAAAAAAAAACGGAAATGAAATTAAGATACAGCCCGTGATCCGTGGGCTCATTTTTAAGGAATGGGGACAACATTCTATCAGTGATATCACTTATGCAGTACACACCTCCCACCCCTCAAGCAAGAATTAATTGTGCAAGGAAATAATATCTGATAAGTTTATATATATTGCTACCAGCATAAGTTACTATAAAATTAAAGAATTTAAATTTTATCATATAACATGACCATCATATTAAAAAGGATATATATATATATATATATATATATATAAATTTTATTATGTAAATATTTATCATAATTGATTATTGGATCCATTAGTTAAATTAAAAAATATATATTTTTCTCTTTCTAACATGACTCTTATGATATTTAATAACATAAAAAAATCCAAACCTAAAATTAAGCATTGCATAGAAAAAATCTCATATTACACACAAAAAATAATCAACAGATATATGGCAATTTGGTCATTCTCAATGTTGTTAGCACTTAGCAGATAGGATTATTATTGCTCGTGACATCCGAACTACTGCTCATGGGGATTTGTATAACATCAAAACAACATAGTTGGTGCTCGTGACATGTAAACTGTTGCTCATGGGGATTTGTATAACATCAACAAACAACATATAGTGGGTCAAGTATGAACTGTCGTAGGTATTTTTGCATTTCAACAAATTTGTTTCTTAGAATAAGACAAAAGAGGGGGGGGGGGAGAAAGAAAGGCAAAAGACAGAATAAACTGTCGTAGGTATATTTGCTTTCTATATACTTCTACATTGAGTCTATTGTTTCCTATATTTCAGGGTTGTGAACTTTGTTCCTCTTTAATTATTATCTTCGACAGTTCATATCAATAATTTCACTATTCCATACTGCTGCTACTTTTTGCTTTGTAGAAGAATAGAGATTGTCTCAAGTACTGACCCGTACCTAGGTCATTAAAGATAAGTAAGCAAGAAGGTTTTTACTTGAGATTTACCAGTAAGGCAACAATAAGATCTAGAGCACTTAGGCAAGTAAAAAGAATAATTTGATAGCACACAAAGTATGTTAGACAAAGTGTCTGAATAAAAGATAGAATATATTTGACCTAGGTTGTTAAGTCGATTTATATAGAGATTTGAGGACTGATTCCTCAAATACCTACCGTTCAAGTCATTTTGGGCTCTGAATATTAAGATGACGTTATGTTCGATCATTATGGCATAAAGCAGTTAATGATCATTGGTCATAATAGCGTCGAACGGTCGATGACCATTGGCGCGTAAAACTGAGCACATGTTCAACGAGTCATTACTCGTTCAAGTATAAGTCGGTCGGATCTTGCAGTCTTTGGTTTGGTTGACCCAGACTTACCTAGGTCTGTTGTTCTGAAATGGACCTAACCTAGCACAAGTGTTGGGCTTATATGGTCGGTCCATTAAAGTCTGCCCTAATCATGGCAAACCTATTATAACTTAGGTCCAGGATGATTCACAGCCTCCCAGTTCGGTTATCCACAAAGATAGGTTGAGCTTATGAATGGTTGAATAACAATTAGGCCAAAATGGTCCACAGCCCCCCAGCTCGATCATCTGTGAAGACGAGTCAAGCTTATCTAAGAAGATCGAGCTTTTTGTCGGGCAATTCTTAGTTGGATGCTTCATACTTCGTGCGGTCGTTCGTGCGTAGGAGATCGCGCTGAGTGTGCCACGCATCATGTAACACCCCAAATTTCGTATCTCTTAAACAGTAATTTTGACAATTAACAGAATTTTACTGTTTAGTAATTTCTGGATACTGTAAAATTATTTTGATTATTCCATCAGTATATTTGATCGTTTTGAGTGATTTACTCTATGTCAGGAAAATAATAATTTTCGGGCCGAAGAAAATCTTTTTGTATTTATTTCTCTTGACTGTTAATTATTTTTAACAATCTGACTTGATTTTCATACGTTTTCTAATATTTGTAATTTTTGTGGATGATTATGAATTTTTTTGACTATATGTGGGCCCAGATGGTCCTAGGTGGGCCCAGGTGACCTTACGTGAGCCTAGGTGGGTCTCACAAAGTGAAAATTTTTCTACGCATAGAAAAATTTATACTATTTAGACGGAAACAGGGGATCTTACTAAACCTGAATCCGGAAACAATTTTAGAAAATTTCTTATACTGTGTTTTGTACTGTATTTAATTTATAGGATGATAAAAATGCAGTAAATATATTCTTTCGTGGGGTTTTAGCAGATAAAAAATAGAAATTATATTGCTTAAGTCAACATTGGTGGTTTGGATATCCACCATTGATTTAATTAACGATGGAGACTTAATCTTGATTTAATCAACGGTGGAGATTTGATATTAAAAGTGAATAGGATCAATTATAACCGTTGGATGGAAATTAAATCAAGGGTAGAGATTTAGTCTTATAAATGGCTATGACCATTATCAACCCTTGGATGTAGATTTAATCAATGGTGGAGATGAATCATTAATAACCATTGGATTTAGATTAAATCAAGGGTGGAGATTTAGTCTTAAAAAGTGAAAAAGACCATTTATGACCATTGGATGAAGATTTAATCAATGGTGAAGATTTAGTCTTAAAAAATGACAAAGACTAATTATGACCCTTGAATTTAAAGTTTGAAGGAGTAATCTTGACCCTTTATTTTGGAGACACATCTAATGGTTAGAATTTAAAGGAAAAAAAGATCTAATGGCTGCAGATTAAGTCTTTCTAAATCAAAAGTCTACGCAATCCTAACCATTGAATTAATCAATGGCTAGAAATGCTCTAGATGGTGACTAATAAAGATGACAATATTATTGCATGCATAAAGCAAGGAGGGGACGGTTCTTGTAGTATTTTAGAGCTAAAGGTGATTTGATGACCATTATTGCTTGTCATGGTCAATATTACATCATTCTTGACCATTATTACTTTGTTTGCTTCCTTAGGAGAATGCTTGGAGGGGGGCACGGTTTTGGTGGCTTAATAGCTTAGCCAAGTTTCAATATATTAATTATATGTTGTCTTGGTCATTATTGATTAATAACTAATTAAACTTAATTTGGTTAATTTAATTGCCTAATTAACAAGCTAAGTAAACTAATTTAATTGTTAATTAGTTATAATTTAATTCTTAATTAGATATCCTAATTTTAATTAGAGATTATAATATATGAAATAATATGTTTAATTAATTAGTTATATAGTTAAAATGTTAATTAAGATTGATTAGAAAATTTAACTTAACTAATTACCTAATTAATTAGCATACAATTAGGTGTAAATTAAAAACAATTAATTTCCTAAAATGCCAAAGTGTCCCACGGTTTTGGCAGCAGCTTGGGAGGCTTCTACATGAATCTTGAACAATCCAAATAGCCATGCAAAGTCAAGTTGATGACATATGTCATGTGCACATCCATGTGCATCCAATTAGTGATATTTTGAGCCAAGTACATCACTTAAATCTCCATGACATTCATGGCAGCAGCAGCCCTTCATTCACTCTCACTAATTTCATTTTCTCTCACATCAAAAAGCTTACAACACTTTCTCTCAAAAATTCCAAGAACCAAAGCATCATTTTTCCTTCATTTTTCCTCCATAGGTTCGGCCTCCACCACCAAATACACTATCCATCACCTATAATTTTTACTCTCACCATTTCTTAAAGCTAAACAATATTCTAAACACTTTTCATTTAGAAAGTTTTCCCAAAATCCCACTCTAAGTGCTTCAAAATCCCACTTTTACCTTACTTTCTTAGAGGTAAACTTTGATTTTTATGATTTAAATTCATGTTTATGATTTTCTAAGCCATGATTGTTCCATGGTTTGTTTAATTTAATCCAACCATAGATCTTGAATCTACATGATATTCTAAGCAATCTTCATGTTGGAGACTTTCTCTAAATCATTCATCTTCATGGACTTTCTTCAATATCAAAGTTATTGGATTTTTGAGGTTAAGTGTAAGGAAACTTCATTTCTTTTCTCTTTTTCATGTTCTAAACCATGTTTGATCCATGGTTCCTCTTAATCAAGCTTAGTATACTAATTTCTATGTATTTTGTTTTGTATTTGAGAAGCCTTTGGTGGTGAAGGACTTGGAAAAAGAAGCAAATCAAGAAGTTTTTGAGGATCTTCAAGAGGTAATAGGGAGATCCATCTCACCAACCAAGCATGGTGGTGAGAGATGGTCTTATATTTGATGGATGGTGAATCCATGTGAGGATTCATATCCATGGTCATGTAATAATTTATATGTGTTTATGAGTTTTGATTAATTGCCTATGCTTAATATATACTTTGCATGAGTTTATGATTTTGATGGTATGCTTATACTATGCATGATGATAATATAGCATGCTTTTGATATATATATATATATGATGTGTATGTATGTGTATGCCATGATTTGGTGATGGAAAGAAAATTAATTTCGGTCCCAATGGCCAAGGAAAGACTACGGTTTTGATGCCCTTGATTAGGGTTCATATTAAAATTTTTCAAGAACAAGAAAATTAATTTTTGGTCCCTAGAAACATGGTGAATATCAGTTAAGACACCTCAAGATAGGTGTTCATAAATGAATATTTTCACAAATGATGAAAATGGATGTTTAGAAAAATAAGAAAAATAAACAAAGAGTTTATTTTTCAAAGAGTACAAGAACATAATTTTTGAGGAATTTTTATTGATTTATTTTGTGTAAAAAGTTTCTAAATGTTTTACAAAACATGAGATTTAAATGAAAATAGCAATGATGATTTTAAGGATTTGCAAAGAAAGTGAAAAAAAAAGATTTGCAAAGAAAATGAAAATGAATTTGAACAAATGAGTTTGGTTTTATAACCATAAGTCTTGCGGTTTTGAAAACAAAATTTTTAATGGTTTTGTTTGTGTAAAACCATATCAATTTAGAAGGAAAAATATTTGATGGTTTCAATAGTCATGTCCACGTTTTCGAAGGCTTGTAATGCATTGATTTTGATGAAACAAAGTGATTCTCCAAGTGAAAATATAATTAATTTAATACAATGAATTTAAAAAGAGAATCAGAGTATTTTAGCACTTGAAAAATGAATTTTTATGTAAATGGAATAGAGAGGTTGCAAGTGAGCCTCAATTTGTTTTAAAAAGAATTTATTTTTTTGTTAAAATCCCGTTGGATTTTGGAAAGCGTTAGAAATTTTTAAAGTTAGAAACATTGATTTAATTCAATGGAATTGTGAATTTGTGAAATACACTATGAAAAAGGATTTTCTTGAATAAGAAGATATATTAAATGAAGTATAAAGCTATATTATTTTGAGAAAGGTTGATTTGAAAATGATTTGGGAAAAATGGAGAATATAATGGTATTTTAAAAATTTTATGTATAACTTATTTTTGAATTTTGAAATGCACGTTAGAAATCTAAGTTTTGAAACGTTGATTTATATCAATGGAAAAGTGATTTTATGAATTATATTTTGGAAAATGATTTCTTGAATTAAGATTGATTTATTCAAGTCTAAAATAATGTTTGGAATATTGAAGAATATTTTACGTAATTGTAAAATGTTAAAAAATATTTTACGTATCTTAAAAATGATTTGAAATACATAAAATATTTCTACGCAATTTGAAAAATGTTAAAATATTTGTACGCGATTTGGAAATCGTTTAAATATTTTACACTATTAAAAATATTATTGAAAAATCACTACGTGATTAAATAATGATAGAATATTTTTACGTAATTGTAAAAATGATAGAAAATCTTATGTGATTTGGAAAGTGTTTTAAATATTTTGAGAATGATGGAAAATGATTTACGCAACTTAAAAAATGATTTTTAAGTTATGCGATTTTGAAAACGGTGGAAAATCGTTACTAATTTGAGAAACGTATATGTTTATGTGATTGAGAAAAACATTAAAAAATTAAATACGTGATTTAAAAGTGCAACGAAGTGTTGCGATATTTTGAAAATATAAATGAAATGTTACAAAATTTTAAAAACGTAAACGAAGTGTTATGGTATTGTGAAAATATAAATGAAACGTTTTGAAATTATGAAAACGTAATGTAAATGTTTTGGAATTGTGAAAACAAAATGGAAATGTTGCGCATTTTGTGAAAATATGATGAAAGAGTTTTATAACTATGAAAATGTGATAATATGATTTTCCTATTGAAAATATAGTATAAATCTTGTAGAAACCAAAGATATGGATGTGTGAGAAAATGATGACATGTTTTGCCTATGATTAGCATTTGGTGCATTATACATGCATTGGAAAGATATGTCTGTGATTGGATTTGGTGCATGTATAATGCATTGTATAAAATATGCGTTGAAGCATATGATTACATTGAATAAATGAAATTGAAAAGATTTGGCCCTTTGGGGTTGGACTTACACCGATATATTTGTGCATTGTATAAAATATAGCTAATAGCTATTATGGCCCTTGTGGTTGAAGAGGGAATGAGAATTGATAGTGGGGTCTATGATGGATCTTGGGGGCGTTGAGGCGCGGCGGTCGACCAGTGGACAGTTGGCGAGTACCTTGTGCCACTTGGCGATGTAGTCCGTTGCAACGCATTGACGATACCCGACAAGAACACGATTCTTTTCAACAACTGGGAGATTGTCTTTGGGTTAAGGCTGACAATTAACCAGAGCATTCTTCTCCAAATTGTGAAAACCTCCATGGAGTTATTTTTGATAAACTGAGTCTTTATGCATATGCATAAATTTGAGCATTTATATCTGTGTGATATATTAATTGAGGAATATTGATTATTGGTTATGATAATTGTTTTGAATACTTGGATGATGATTGAATTGATAAATGATTGGATGATGATAGTTGATTAATGTTGATGGCATGATCATAATTGTGGTATGATCTATCTATATAATATTGCTGTTTGTGTTATCTCTGTGCTGCCATGTTGGTATTGGTGTAGGTGATCTCACCTCTTTGTTATATTGTTTTGCTTTGTCTGTATTGTTAAAATTATACAGTAGAATGAATGAGTTATCTTAGACATAACGAGTGGTAGATACTCAGAGATTGATGAAAACATTGAAAAGTGACTGTCTCAAGTTCGAAGATGTGCCGGGTAGACAAGGAGTAAAGTTCTGATGCATCAAGTTGATACAAGAGAAGGAACGAGTATGTTAAGATTTAATGTTAGTGTTGTACCGTGCTATTAAGTAGGACCCGTCATGGGGTTTGCTACTGTTTAAAAAAAAATAAGTTTATTAATTTTATATTTCTCTTTAAATAGTGATATTAATTGGTGTCAATATTGCATAATGAATAATTGAAATATGATTTTCAATATTACCTAATATCTTCAGTAAATTTACGTTTCAGTAAAGAAGAAATTTTGAAACCCATCTTTTATAACTCAAACTTTGTGCGAACTTATTTTCAGATTATGAGTCGGGAGTCGAAAATGTGATGCCCTAAGGAAGGTGTTACACATCACACATTCATTGGGTGAGCATTATGTCAATTATTTCACAATTAATGCACCTATTACTTGGATGCATCGCAGCCATTGATCCTTAGCCTTTACCAACGTTAGATGCATTTGATGGTCAAGATTAAACCCTTTTGCTTTCCTTAGCTCTCAACCGTTGATCTCGAGCGGTTTCCTTTATTTAAAACTTCTTTACTTCATCTCCTACTTCATTCACTTCATCTTCTAGTTTTCCTTCTACTCTTCACACTCATCCTTCATCAGATTCTCTTCTCCCTTGTTTTCTTCTTTCAAAATGGCCTTCATCACCTTTTTTTTATAAAGATTTGTTTTCTACATTCAAGGGATTTTCCAAACGCGATACTCATTCATCAGGCACTTTCCCTATTCCTCCCTATCTCGTATTTTCTTTAGTTTCTTTCAAGTGGAGAAGTTTTGGGTATGGTGATGCACAATTTTTGATTGTCGCATTTGCAAACCCAAGTGCAGGTTGTCTCAAGTAATATATTTCTCAGGAGTCCGAGGTCGATCCACAGGGAATTGTTGAAGATTAATTAAAGTGAAGTGAATATTTTGTTACTACGATTAAAATTATTTACTTGGGTAAAAAGATTCACTGTTGGTAAATAAAATAAAGATAAAATCAATTCCTTTTATAACTCAATTAAATCCTCACAACATGGAGGTTCCAATCAGAAAATACAACATTAAAAGTTCAATTAAAATAATATACGTAATTATATTATGTTTCCTAAAAATATTACCACCACTTATAAATGGGTTAAAGCATTCATTGTGCCAATATTTTATCTACAACAATGCAGCTCTGAAGTCATTGCATTCATCATTTTTGAACCAAGTGGTCTTCATGAAAGTTGTAGACCGGGATCTTAGCTTTCAAATGGCTTTGGTTTGAGTCCAATATCATTTCTCTAACTCCATATACGTTCAAATTACTAAACACTGCCCAGGCCCAGTCATAGCTCCTCTGTTCTGACTTCCAAGCCCAATATCACCTTCAAGGATTCTGATTCTGGAAAAGTGTTCAACATGAAAGTTGTAGATATTGGTCTTAACTATTCAGCATCCAAATTTCAGCCTATTTTAAAACTTCTATCCCAAAATATGTGATGAACAGTACCCATAGGTTAAGCTGTCAGGAAAAACACTTTGGTTCTTCCTTCAATCCCAATTTGAGTTATCTACTCGTGTGATTATGCCTTTGAGGTCTTCATGAAAGTTATACAACTCTCTCTTATCTTTCAAATGCCACTACAATCACCTCCAAAGACCACCTACAGCCCAAGATATGACCCAAATACAGAAATAGTGTAAGATATGAATCATGCTGAAAAATTCAATTAAGTTCAATTTGAGTCCAAACTTACAAAACATAATAAAACTCAATCAATTAAGTACATAGAGAGTGTAAATGACTAAGAATGAAAGTTTATTAATGTATCAAATATGTGATCATCAAACTCCCCCACACTTAGCTTTTTGCACTCCTGAGCAAAACACATAAGATCACTCACAAAAAAAAAAAAAAACGAAAAACAAACTCAAAAGCTAAACACTCTAAAAGACTCAATTTCTAATAATATTTAAAAATGAAGAGCAATCATTCAAGTAATCAAAACATTCATGAGGTAACATATCTTCACTTCTCAAATCAACAAGCAAGGATATTTCAATTGAAAAGCATGAGTCAAGAATGATAGATTTTCACAAGATTCACTCTCAATCCCTCAAGTATTTAAAAGGTAGGTATTTCACTCAATTTAACCCATGAAAATTACACTACCATAAGCTTGCTTATCTTCTACTTCTCCACTACTCAGAACACATGCACACACAAATCATGAGGACTTTATTCAAGGTTGTAATGGGGTCAAGGTAAAGGAGGAGGTAATATAGATATGACAAGTTAAACACCAGAGAATAAAAGAACATGAGAGCTGAGTTCAATTAACAAGCATGAAAATTCATCCCAACTCCACCTAATACAAATTCCCTGTACATATTCTTTTCCTTTCCTTTATTACCTTGTTGACCCTCTTCTTTTTACAATTTTTTTATTGATTTTTTTTATTTTTTTTATTTTTTTACAAAAAGAACATTATATATACATTTTTTTAACCATTCTGCACACACACCCCCACACTTGTTCAAGAACTCATCGAATGACAAAACTAATATTCTCTTATTCCCTAAGGTCAAGTAAGAACATGGTTTTTCATTTAAGGCACATAATGAGTTCGAAACAAAGAATAGTCAAATAAGCTCAAAGGGGTTAAGTAAGGGGAAATATGTCATTTCTAATGCTTTATGTTGCCAGGAATTAGAGAATTTCCAAGAAGTCATAAGAGTGCTTGATATCATATTGAGACAACATGCTGCTAAACAAGGCTGGCTATTTGATTAAAGTAGCTATTTGAAGAAAAATGCCTCAATCATATTTATGTATGCATATGAAAATGTAGTCTCAAAAAGAATCAAAGCAAGTTCTAGAGTAACAATTTCATGAGTGAGATTCACACAAGAAAGAAAAGAATGGTACAAATGTTCAATTCATTCATCAATAGGCTCAAAATCTCACAAGACATAATTCTATCATTCTTAGTCCACCAATTCAACATCCATAACCAAGCATGTGAATTTTAAGAAAGAAGACAATTTACTCAATCATGCAAATTTCCCTAAATTTGAATTGCTACTTCCACATAAACTAGTTACTACCCCAATTACTCCTTACTCTGCCACCAATTTTTGATGCGTCTCAAGAGTAAATAATTTACTCTTTACTCTACCATCCCTAATTACTTTTGTTATTAATAAATTGATGACAAACACAACAAACATATTAACAAACACACTTTTGAATTTTTTTTTTGGGTTTTTTTTAATATAAACACAATAAACATATTAATAAACATACTTCTTAATTATTATTTTTTTTGGGTTTTTTTTTACATCCATCCTTCCCCCCAACCAGATCACAACATTGTCCTCAATGTTAAAACATAGATAGGAAAAAGGATAGAATATATTACCTGTTGCTGCAATTACTGAAAAGAAAAATCTCACACAAATCAGAAACAAAGTATGATAAATAAAACTAAAGGTTGTAATTATTTAAATAGTTGGAGTGTATTGGCTGGCTTTCTTTTCATTTTGCTTCCTTCACCACTTCCTTCACCGCTTCCTTCGGACCAATCTATCTGAGCTGTTACTGGATCAGGTTCATAAATAAAAGCTTCTAATTTATCAATCAACTCATCAACAGTAGAAGCAGAGATAAGGAGTCGTCTTGCAGAAGGTGTGACAAATTTCTGTTCCACAACATGGTCAACAAAAGATAATAAATTATCAAAGAAATTATTAACATTCAACAAACCTATGGGTTTATGGTGGATGTTCAATTGGGCCCAAGAGACAACTTGAAAGACTTCTTCCAAAGTACTAAAACCACCAGGTAAGACAATGAATGCATCAGAGTTTTCAAGCATCGCCTTCATTCGTCCATGCATAGATAATACCTGAATTTTCAGTCCAATTGTCTTTCCAACGATGTTCCTTCGAGTGAAAGGTTCAGGAATGACACCTAAAACTTGACCACCTCTTATATGTGCAGAAAGTGATACAACCCTCATTAACCCAATGCTACATCCCCCATATACAACACGAATGTTCCTCGCAGCAAGTGTTCTACCAACAGTGCTTGCTGCGTTTACAAACTCTAAGCCCTTCCCATAACTTATCCCACAAAATACACAGATACTGACAAATCTATGAACAGAAGAAGAAGCTCCCTCCATTTTTACACTCACACTCTTTTTGAATGATTATGAGTTGCAGAAAAGTGAAGAAAATGGAGTGTTTAAATAGGGAAGAGAATAGAAAAATTAATAATAGCTCCTATACGGGTAGGTTGGTGGTGTCGAAAAAAGTTTAAAAATTTAAAAATAATAATAATAATAATAATAATTTTTTTTTTTTTTTTTTTGTTTTTTTTTTTTTGTTTTTTGTTTTTTGTTTGACTTTAAGAAAACCATCAGGGTAAAGAAGTCTAGAAACCCCCGAAGGATCCCATCCAAAGGATCGTCTGTCAAAAACCAAAATTCAACAAAATCATACAAAAATAAAATAATAATAACAAATGATTACATACCTTTATGTACAGGTTTCATGGTAGATCTTTATACTGCGCGTCATGAGTGTAGTAATACCAAGACGGCTCAGCCAATCTGGACATTCTTCTCCTTCCCGCTTGTGGGATATTTTGGATTGAGCTACGATGCCACTAATTAAAGTGCGTAAATCTGACAGCCACCACCAACGACCACAGCCAGTGAGAGGTCGCTGAAGAACCCATAGCATTAAATCACAGGATTCAGCTCAGAGGCATTGTCACGCGAGAATGCAAACACGGGACGCTTCTTTCTATCCATCAGCAAGCAGAGCCTTTGGTTAAAACCTGGGAATGCTTGCGCGGCTCTCTACAGAGCATGGCACACGAATCTTATTTATCGATCGGCGTGCGAAGGTCCACCCGAGTCAATGACGGTCGCCACTCCACTCGGCGGGGGCTCCTAATCTAATTAAAGACCAAGTACAACCGAAGTTTCACCCTTTTTTTATTCTTTTTTATTTCATTTTTCTTTTTTTTTTTTTTTTTTCTTTTTTTTCTTTTTTTTTTTCTTTTTGGAAAATGTACAAGATAATATATACATGTTGTTGTGATTGTGGCTCACATCTTCCTCTGATTTCACGTCCAAAAACGGCTTAAACGCCTTCTATGAGTCGAGGATAAGCTTCCCATCTAATTTTCTTATAAATTGGTAAACAGTGTCTTTTTGAGTCAGATTCCCAAGACTATAATGCTCTTGCTCGTCCTTGAAGAGATTCCATAAACTAAGAAGTTCACGATGCACAACTCCACAAGAATGTATCTCAAGAGTCAATAAGATATTATCTAATGACTCTTTACTCAGTCCATTCTTAATGAAGAATATTTTATCTTCTCTGTTTACGGAAACCATCCCCAAAGAGTGACATCGCGTGTTGCAATTCCATCGTGTACACTTGTAATAAACTTTCATTCGTTTTGTTCTTCTCCTTTTTGAAAATAAACTTTTACCGAGACCAGGCATGTATGGGACAAATGAATCTGAAAATTTACCAGCTAAACGAACCTTTGCTTCAATTATCCAGCGTATATCTTCTAGGATGTCCTTATACATTAACAATCTCAGTCTTTCACACCTAGCTTCATAGACTTTTGTTAGAGCATTTAGAGGGAGAAAAGGAAAATGTTTTCTTAGATTTGAGAGAATGACATCCATTTTAAAAAGAGAAGAAATCAGTTATTATGGGAAACTGAAAAACAAACCGACTTGAGAGTCACGGAGTACCGTTATCCGTCATTTAACGGGGAACACAAAGAATTGCAAAAGAAAGAAACAACATTAAAATAAATTCTACTCATAACAATGATTAGAAAGAGAAACGGATTCTACCTCAACAACTTGATGTTCCAGAAATGGTTTGAGTCTTTGTCCATTGACCTTAAATACAATACCATTCCTAGGATTCTCAATGTCTATGGCCCCATAAGAATACACATGTTTGACAATATAATAACCAATCCACCTAGATCTCAATTTTCTAGGGAATAGATGAAGACGAGAATTATAATGTAGAACTTTTTGACCAATTTCAAAAGTTTTTCTCAAAATTGATTTGTCATGAAAAGCTTTTGTTCTAACTTTATAAATCTTTGAGTTTTCATATGCATCATTTCTTAATTCCTCAAGTTCATTCAATTGCAATTTGCGTAACTTGGAAGCATCATCAAGACTTAAGTTGAAAGCTTTAATGACCCAAAATGCTTTATGCTCCAATTCTACAGGCAAATGATAAGGTTTTCCATAAACTAACCGATAGGGAGACATGCCCAAAAATGTTTTAAAAGCAGTACGATAAGCCCAAAGTGCATCGTTTAGTCTTAAAGACCAATCTTTACGATTTGGGTTAACCGTTTTTTCCAAAATTTGTTTAATCTCCCTATTTGCTAATTCAACTTGTCCACTTGTCTGAGGATGATAAGGGGTTGCAATTTTGTGGGTAATGCAATATTTCTTCATTAAATATTAAAATGATTTATTGTAAAAATGTGTTCCCCCATCACTGATGATAGCTCGAGGAATTCCAAATCGACTCAAAACATTTTCTTTTAAAAATTTTAGAACAGTTATATGATCATTGTGCTGACATGGAATTGCCTCAATCCATTTTGAGACATAATCAACTGCAACCAAAATGTACACAAATCCAAAAGATGATGGAAATGGACCCATGAAATCAATTCCCCAACAATCAAAAATTTCAATGACAAGGATAGGGTTCAAAGGCATCATATTTCTTTTAGAAATGGACCCCAATTTTTGACAACTTTCACAACTTTTGTAAAAAGTATAACTGTCCTTGAATAAAGTGGGCCAATAAAATCCACACTGCAAGATTTTTGCAGCTATTTTCTTTGAAGAAAAATGACCTCCACATGCTTCTGAATGACAAAATTTAATGACACTACTTACCTCATTGTCGGGTACACATCTCTGAAAGATTTGATCAGGATAATATTTGAACAAATATGGGTCATCCCAAAAGAAAATTTTCACCTCATTCAAAAATTTTTTTCTGTCTTGGTGTGTCCACTGAAGCGGCATCTTACCTGTTACAAGAAAATTGACAATGTTAGCAAACCAAGGCATGGAATTGACAGAAAATAAAAATTCATCAGGAAAAGAATCATTGATAGGTGTGCTATCAAAAGATGAGCCTGTTATCAGCCTTGACAAATGATCTGCAACAACATTTTCGGCTCCTTTCTTGTCTTTTATTGTGATGTTGAATTCTTGAAGCAACAAGATCCACCGTATCAACCTAGGTTTGACATCCTGTTTAGACATTAAATATCTAACAGCAGCATGATCAGTGAAAACAACAATAGATGAACCAATTAAATAAGCCCGAAATTTGTCCAATGCAAAAATTACAGCAAGTAGTTCTTTTTCAGTAGTGGTGTAATTCATTTGTGCACTATTTAAAGTTCGACTTGCGTAATAAATTACATGAGGCTTACCTTCCTTTCTTTGGCCTAAAACAAACCAACAAAGAAAATCACTAGCATCACACATCAACTCAAAAGGCAAAGACCGATCGGAGATTGTATGATAGGAGCGTAAGTCAAAAGACCGATTAATTTTTCAAAAGATCTTTGACAATCTTGAGTCCAATCAAATGGTGTATCTTTTGTTAGAAGATTACATAAAAGTCTAGATATGGCACTAAAGTCCTTTACAAATCTTCTGTAAAATCCTGCATGTCCTAAAAAAGAACGAACTTCTCTGACTGTTTTTGGGAAAGGCAAATGAGCAATTAATTCAACTTTGACTTTATCAACTTCAATTCCCTTAGAAGATATCACATGACCTAACATTATTCCTGAGGTAACCATGTAAAGACATTTTTCCCAATTTAACACAAATCCTTTTTTTTCGCATCTTTTAAGAACTTTTTCCAAATTATCAAGACAATTTTCAAAAGAATTTCCAAAAACTGTCAGATCATCCATGAAAACCTCTAAATAATGCTCAATCATGTCACTGAAAATACTTAGCATGCATCTTTGAAAAGTTGTCGGAGCATTACAAAGACCAAAAGGTATTCTTCTATATGCAAAAGTGCCAAAGGGACAAGTAAAAGTGGTCTTTTCTTGATCCTCCAATGCAATTGGTATTTGATTATACCCTGAATAACCTTCAAGAAAACAATAGTAGTGATGTCCTGCTACTCTTTCTAGAATCTGATCAAGAAATGACAATGGAAAATGGTCTTTCCTAGTGGCTGCATTCAATTTTCTGAAATCAATACACATATGCCAACTAGATGAGACTCGGGTAGGTATTAATTCTCCTTTTTCATTTTCAACCACTGTTATTTCAGATTTCTTAGGCACAACTTGTGTAGGGCTTACCCACTGGCTATCAGAGATAGGATAGATAATTCCAACATCAAGTAATTTAAGAACTTCAGCTCTAACTACCTCTTTCATGTGTGGATTTAATCTTCTTTGAGGTTGTTGAGATGTTTTAACATTATCCTCTAAATGTATTCTATGTGTACAAATTAATGGATTAATGCATTTGATATCCTTTAATGTCCATCCAATTACATTTTTATGCCTTTTAAGTACTTCTATCAACTTACCTTCTTGTTCTTTGGTCAGGGATGAGGAAATTACCACTGGAGAGCTTTGTTCTTCTCCCAAAATGTGTACTTCAACCCATCATGTAATGGCTTCGGTTCAGTGTGGGTACTTCTTCATGGGCATCATCATTCATGGATTTTAGCTCTTCGAATCTTGGCTTCCTTCCTTTGTATTCCATTTCCTGTGTACAGTCAAGTAAAGAGCATATTTCAGAAATATCATCATATAATTGTGTAGCTGAATCAAATGAATTAATTAAACAGATTTCTAATGGGTCAAAAGAACTCCTGATTTAAAGATGATTATCTATAATGGCTTCAATCCCTTCAATCTCTTCCTTTTCATCATAAACTTCTTGTGGTTGCTTGCACATATTGAAAACATTAAGCTCCAGTGTCATATTTCCAAAAGTTAGCTTCACCACTCCATTTCTGTAATTTATCAAAGCATTAGATGTTGCTAAAAATGGGCGACCCAAAATAACAGGAACTGACTTAGAACTATCAACCATAGGTTCAGTTTCTAAGACAATAAAATCCACAGGATATATGAATTTATCAACTTGTACTAACATATCTTCTACTATTCCTTTTAGAATTTTAATTGATCTATCAGCAAGTAGAAGAGTTATAGAAGTTGGTTTTAACTCACCAAGGTTGAGTTGCTGATAAACTGAATATGGAAGTAAATTAACACTAGCACCAAGATCAAGTAAAGCTCGTTCAATTTTATGTTCACCAATAATGCATGAAACTGTAGGACAACCAGGGTCTTTATATTTCAACTCATTATTGTTTTGAATAATGGAGCTTACCTGTTCAGTCAAAAATGCATTCTTTTTCACATTATGTTTCCTTTTAACAGTGCACAAGTCTTTCAAAAATTTGGCATAACAAGGAATCTGCTTGATAGCATCTAACAGAGGAATATTGACTTTCACTTGTTTAAAGATTTCAAAAATGTCACTGTTATGATTCACTTTACTTGAATTGTTTAATGCTTGAGGAAATGGGGGTGAAGACGAGGGTTTGATCTCTTTTTGGCTAGGTGGCTGATCAACTCCTTCCTCATCTTTGGGAATTGACTCATCATCTTTCTCAAAAAGTTCAGGAATTTATTTTTCAACAACCTTTCCACTCCTAAGAGTTATCACTGAGTTGACTTGATCTATTTTTTGACTTTCTGAACTACCCTCATTTAGGCTAAACTGACCCTTGGGATTTGGTTGAGGTTGAGAGGGAAACTTTCCTTTCTCATGAATAGCAAGTGCAGAAGAAAGTTTAGTAAGAGTGTCTTTTATGTCAATCATGGTTTGATTGTTGTGGTTATTGATGGCCTCTTATTTTTCTATGAATGCATGCAATGTTTCTTCAAGATTTTTCCTATATGGAGGGACATAGGGTGCATATCCTTGAGGATTTTGAGAATCTTGTTGTGCCTGAGGAGGTGGTGGTTGCATGAATTGTGGCTGGTTGCTATTCCTCCAACTGAAGTTCGGGTGATTTCTCTATCCCGGATTGTATGTATCTGAAAAAGAAGAAGTAAATGACTTTTTAAAATTATTCATTGCATTTACTTGCTCATGCATAACTTCTTTAAAAACAGGAATTTTTGGACATTTATTTGTTGAGTGTCCTAATTCATCACAAATGCCACAAATTTCTTCATTTTGCATAGATTTAATTTCTTTTACTTTTCCTGATTCCATAGCTTCAATCTTTCTAGCCAAACTAGCAAACCTTGCATTTAGATCTTCTTCTTGACTAAGATGATATTTTTCTTTACTAGCATTTGCAAGGTTAAATCTAATTGAATTTTTAGAAGGATTAGTACCATGCCAAGATTGAGAATTTTTAGCTAAATGGTCTAAATAGTCTAAAGCTTTTTTAGGTTCTTTATCAAGAAATTCACCATTGCACATTGTTTTCACAAATTGTTTGGTTTCGGGTGTTAACCCTTCATAAAAGAAGCTTATAGTGCGCCATTTTTCAAAACCATGATGTGGGCAAGAATTCAACAAATCTTTAAAACGTTCCCAACTTTGAAAATATGCTTCATTGGAATTTTGGAAAAAAATTTGGATTTGTCTTTTCAAAGCATTGGTTTTATGTGTTGAAAAAAATTTCTTCAAAAACTCACATTGCATTTCTTACCATGTGCCAATTGATCTTGGTTTCAAAGTGTTAAGCCAAGTTTTGACTTTATCTTTCAAAGAAAAAGGAAACAATTTAAGCTTAACAACCTCTTCAGTGCAAGTTTGATCATGAAAAGCGGTACATACTTTCTCAAATTCTTTTAGATGTAAATATGGGCTTTCAGATTCTAAACCATGGAAATTAGGAAGTAAAGAAATCATACCTGTCTTGAATCTAAAATTATTGGCATTGAGTGGAAAGATAAAACATGATGGACTAGAATTTCGATATGGTTGCAAATACTCACGCATAGTTCGCAACGGTTGATTTTCATGTTCATCATGCACACTTTCGTTTTCAGCCATTGTGCTTAATGTGTGTGATTGTGATTCAAACAAACCAATATGTAAAGTACCTGGATTAACTTTAACCAAACGACCAGAATTTAAATCACGATGCCAATTAAGCATAAACAAGTAACTTACAATAGAAAAGAAAATATACAAGCTAGTAATATAAACTGTCCATTAAATATTAACAAAGATGTGGTATAAACCAATCACCAAATATATATTAACACTTAGTAAATAAATATTAACAAAGGTGTGGTATAAACCAACCACCAAATAAGTTAATAAGCATAAAAATTAAAAAGTTAGTATACAGATAAATTAAAATGTTAGAAGCAGATAAAGTAAAAAGTTAGATAGTTAGTAAGAGAGTTAGTAAGTTAGAAAAAAAATGACAGAAAATAAATACGAAAATAAAGTACAAAAAATAAAAGGGAGAGTTACCCCACTAAGTTAAAATGTACAAGAAAATAAAATGGAGAATTACCTCCACTGTACGAAATTAAAATGCAGAAAATAAAGTGCAGAAAGTAAATTACAAAAAAAAATAAAATAAGTAAAAAGGAGAGGTTCCTTAGTATGTTAGTATATATACAAATTTTTACACTAGAAATTCAGTCTTCAAATCAAGTCCCCGGCAACGGCACCAAAAACTTGATGCACAATTTTTGATTATCGCATTTTCAAATCCAAGTGCAGGTTGTCTCAAGTAATATATTTCTCGGGAGTCCGAGGTCGATCCACAGGGAATTGTTGAAGATTAATTAAAGTGAAGTGAATATTTTGTTACTACGATTAAAATTATTTACTTGGGTAAAAAGATTCACTCTTGGTAAATAAAATAAAGGTAAGATCAATTCCTTTTATAACTCAATTAGAATCCTCGCAACATGGAGGTTCCAATCGGAAAATACAACATTAAAAGTCCAATTAAAATAATATACGTAATTATATTATGTTTCCTAAAAATATTACCACCACTTATAAATGGGTTAAAGCATTCATTGTGTCAATATTTTGTCTACAACAAATCAAGAACTCCTTCTTTACAAAGATGATTTCTAAATTATAAGAAACAAATTATAATACGTATAATGGTTACTAGAAAAATATAAATCATTTAAGTACAAGAGAAGAATAAATCTAACCTTACTTTATTACCAAGAGCTTCACCCTTTCACCCAAGTAAAATGAAACTTAGTTACTCATAGATAAGAAGAAAGAAAGAGAGAAGAAGAAGAAGAAGAAGAACATGACTTTAATTTAGAACAAAGGAAAATTACTACAAGAAAACCTAGTAATAAAATGGCATCATTTTAGTAACTAACACCTAACACCTTTAATGATCTGCTAAGGCCCCCTTTTATAGAGGATTAGAGATACAAAATGACAAGGGGGCTGAGTCATTAGTGGTTGGATGAGTGGAAAATGCCAAATGACTTTAGGTGAGTGGAAAATTATGGAGATTCCTTGTCTCCAAAATCATGCAGCTCTGAAGTCATTGCATTCCTCATTTTTGAACCAAGTAGTCTTCATGAAAGTTGTAGGCCTGGATCTTGCTTCCAAATGACTTTGGTTTGAGTCCAATATCATTTCTCTAACTCTAGATACGTTCAAATTACTGAACACTGCTCAAGCCAAGTCATAGCTCCTCTGTTCTGACTTCCAAGCCCAATATCACTTTCAAGGATTCTGATTTTGGAAAAGTGTTCAACATAAAAGTTGTAGATATTGGTCTTAACTATTCAACATCTAAATTTCAGCCCATTTTACAACTTCTATCCCGAAATATGTGATGAACAGTACCCATAGGTTAAGTTGTCAGGAAAAACACTTTGGTTCTTGCTTCAATCCCAATTTGAGTTATCTACTCGTGTGATTAGGCCTTTGAGGTCTTCATGAAAGTTATAGAACTCTCTCTTATCTTTCAAATGCCACTAGAATTACCTTCAAAGACCACCTACAGCCCAAGATATGACCCACATACAGAAACAGTGTAAGATATGAATCATGCTGAAAAATTCAATTAAGTTTAATTTGAGTCCAAACTTACAAAACATAATAAAACTCAATTAATTAAGTACATAGAGAGTGTAAATGACTAAGAATGAAAGCTTATTAATGTATCAAATATGTGATCATCATATGGGAAAGCAATGAACATTTGGTTGAGGAATTGGGAGAACTTCGACCGCAGAAGCTGGAGTCTTGTCGGCAGGATGTTGGGAATTCATTTCCTAATGAGGGTAAAGAAGTTCAAAAAAATTTAGAAGTTGACATTTCCGACCGTGATGTAGGATATTAGCCACTTGCCCCTAACTTGGAGGACCCATATGACTGGGTCCACCCAGATTTTAAAAAGTACTAATCGATCTATACTTTGACTAAGTGTGTTTTGTTACTTCGAAAATGTATCATTATGGCAGACGACGAGAATGAAACTTGGTTCGTTTGCCAACCTTGCCACTCGGGAGAGAGAATCTACATGTCTCTCAACATGGACAAAGAGGTTGGGTGGATATATCTTTACGATACATTCTTTGTTTGTCTCAGTTTACGACTTCTGTTTTCAAATTTCCAGTGCTCGGTTTTGGCAAAGTTGAACATCGCCCCAACTCAACTTCATCCGAACAATTGGGCATTCATTCAGGCCTTTGAAGTGTTGGTGAAGTTTCTCAGGTAGGATCCGAGTATTAAAGTGTTTTTCTCTTTCTTTCAGTGTAAGGGAGTCAGAAAAGGTGGTTGGGCGTCTATAAATGGTCATTCAAGGATAAAGTTGTTTTTTGTCTTTGACTCCTTATACAAGAATTTCAAACCCAAATTCTTTCGAGTGAGTTTTCTTCCGACCAACCTCTCGTTCTTCTTAGATCAATATGGGGTGGAAAAATTTCCTTTGTATTGGCAGAGTGCACCAAACCCTATCTTGAGCGTAAAGTACCGAAGTCTATCATTGGAAGATTGGGCTTTCGTTGATATTTTAGAGAAGTCCCTAATTCTGGACATTGGTTCCTTAGTAAAGTTCGGATGTGACCTCATTGAGCTTTCCAAACTTTTTCATAAGTATTTTAATTTTTTAATTTCCAAGTTACTTTACTACTGAAGTACGAATGATTTTCTCTTTAATTGCAGAAATTATTGGCTCCCCGACTTAATGCTCGAGAACTTCATAAACACATAAAGAAGTTAAGGAGTAAGGATGTCGGTTGATTCTGCTCCAACTGATCAGACTACCCCCCGGCCAGAGCCAATTCAAGCAGTTCTTGAACTAGAATCTTCAGGCACCAGGTTGGACCCGCAGGTGAGAAAGTGTTTTAGGTCAGATTTCGTAGACATTGGTACAAATGTGATGTCGGGTTCTTTGACTAGGGAATGCCGACCAGTAGGTAAGGGTTCTTCCTCCCAAAACTCAGAGAATTGAACTTCCTTTAAGGCACTGAGTGGGTTTGCTACTGGTGCAGATGTACCATCTTTCTGGTCGACTAACTTTTCGTTCAAGACATTGCTGGACACTCATATTGTGATTCTTGGCAATAAAAAGTGCAGAAAGAAGGTTGGCAGAATTGGGCTTTGTCGATGGGCGGTGGTACAACTTCTCCATAATGCAAGTGTTATTCAGTCAGTCGAGTTTGAGTTGGAAGATTCTAGGAAAAAGCTGATGATCTTCAACCAGCTTTACCGATCAGAGCTAGAGAAAGCTCAAAAGTCACACTTGGCTGAAGTTTCCAAGCTAAGAAATGAGATAGAGGCCCTGAGAGAAAAGGCTTGTTGAGTTGATGGTATTGAGTCATTGTTGGAATTATTAGAAGAAGAAAAGAAGAAGGTCGAAGACAACTTAGCTACAATTGAGAAGTAGAAGCTAGTAATCAACCGAGAACTCAAAGAGGCACTCGAAAGTAAAGCCAAGTTAGTAAACGAGCTGGAAAGCTTAAAGGACAAGGCAACCGAATAGGGGGTCGTCGGCTTCGAAATTAGTATGAAACATGCCAAATTTCTTAATCCCAAAGGGATATTTGATGATCGCCTGGGCGAGCTTAGAGTCTTCAAAAAAATAGTCAATGGCCGATTTATCGATCCTCCTAAAGAGGAAGAGGAAGTCGGTACAGAGATCGAAGGCAAAGAAGGAGGATGAGGATTGTTTACTTTGAGAAAACTTTTTGTAATTCGGTCTTTCTTTATTTGAATTTGTAATGACCAAGTGATTTGAACTCAGATATTTTGGAATGTTAATATTTTCATTTAAGTGGAATTCTTACTTCAAATTTTGCCTTTGCTATTTAGATCGGTCGGTTTTGCCTTTGAAAATTTCGCCTTTCTTATGATCTTGATAAAAGACTTGTATGAATTTTTCCAATATAATCTTGAACTGCCATGAACTTGATAAAATTTTCAACTTGATTTGATCCAATCTTGGTTATAAATTTTCTCGATCTTTTAAGATACAAACTTTTAACTTGATTTAATCTGATCTTAGTTATAAAATTTCCTAATCTTGTCCGATCATCGATCTAGGCCGACCTTCAATGAGCATCATGGTGTGAGGTGACCTCAGACCTTCTCGACCTGGGCCATCTTTAATGGCATCATGGTGTAACCAATGACCTCGAACCTTCCCAAGTTAGGCTATCTTCAATGGCATCACGATATAACCATGACCTCGAACTTTTTTGAACTGGGCTGTCTTTAAAAACTTTATTCTATTTGAAACAGCAATAGAAATAACTTTATTAAAATAATGAAATTAATATGTGCCTTGTTAAAACTTTCCAAGCAAAACTCAGTGGAAAAAATCCTAGTAAGGAAAAGAGTGCATCATCCTAACTCTTGTATATCAATTGATAATTATCTTGAAAAGAATGAAAATGTTTAACTAAAAGTACATTCAAAAGGAATAAAAACTTTAAAAACTTAGCTAAAGTACTTTTAAAGAGAGGCCAAGTTCCACATTCTGGGGAGAGCTTTCCAGATAGGTTGCCGACTTTATAAGCTTTATTCTTGACGTCTTTTAGAATTTAGAAGCGTCCTTCCCAATTGGCAGCCAACTTTCCTTCACCAGGTGGTTTTCTGGAATCTTCAATTATGCGTAAGATCAGGTCTCCTTCTTTGAATCTCCTTGCTCATATTTTATGGTTGCATTTTCTAGCCACCCTAGCTTTAGCAGCTTCTTCCAGGATATGAGCAACTTCTCATTCTTCCTCTAACAAGTTGAGATCAGTCTTCCTTCCTTCATTGTTGACTTCTTCATTGAAGGCTGACTGAAGCTCAGTTCTTTGACTTCGATAGGGATCATAACATCAGCTCCAAATGTTAGTCGAAAAGGTGTTTCTTGGGTAGAGGATTATGACATAGTGTGATATGCTCAAAAGACACTTAACAATTCTTCTGGCCGTAGGCCTTTGGCTTTGTCCAACCTCTTTTTAAGTTTGACTAGGATAACTTTGTTTGCTACCGCAGCCAATCCATTTGTCTGAGGGTGTTCAACCTAGATGAAAGCCTGTTTTATTCTATTCTTAACACAAAACTCTCAGAACATTTTGTCAGTGAACTGAGTTCTATTGTCAGATACAATATGAATGTTAAACCAAATCAGTAGATAATATTTTTCTAGACAAATTTGTTTACCTTTTTTTAGGTAATACAATATAGAGGTTCGGCCTCGATTCGCTTTGTGAAGTAATTAATTGCCACCACGATATAACTTAATTGTCTGACCACCATTGGGAATAGTCCAAGTAAGTCAATTCTCCATCTGCAAAACAGTCATGGAGCCTCCAAGCTATGAAGCTCTTTAGGTGAAGCCTTGTGCAAATTTGTGAATTCTGTCATCTGTTGCACTTATGGACATATTTCAAGCAATCAACCTTCATAGTTGGACAATACAGTCTAGCCCTTAGAACCTTCCCCACTAGAGATTGCCTTCCTATGTGGCTGCCACAGACTCCTTTGTGAACTTCTTCCATAACCGACCACACTTGATCTTGGCCGACACATTTTAAAAGCGAAAGTGAAAACCCTCTCTTGATCAGCTCTCCTCCAACCAAGGTATAATAACTGACAGACTTCTTCAGCTTCTTTGCCCTATTATCATCGGTCGAAAGCTCTCCATCCTGTAAGTATATGATGATTGAGCTCATCAAAGAATTCAGATCATCATCAATAGTGAAAGAATCTTTGACTTCAATGCTCAGTATTTCGATCATTTCTTGAATGACAGATTAGTTGTTCCCGGGTCCCTTGGTGCTGGATAATTTTGAGAGTAAGTTAGTTTGAGCATTCTAATCTCTTGGTATATATAAGATCTCGAATTGTTCAAACATATTGATGACATTATGCACCTTCATCAAATACTTGGTCAACTGGGGGTCCTTTGTCTAAAACTCGCCTTTGACCTGCCCCATAACCAATTAAGAATTTGATTTAGTAATCAGTCGAGTTACTCTCATTTCTGTATCAAAGGCGAGTCTAAATAAAAAGGATTCATATTCAACCTGATTGTTACTTTCTCTGAAGTTGAACCTCAAGGTCTACTCAATCAGGACTTCGGTCGACTTCTCAAGGATTATCTCTGCCCTACTTCATTTTATATTGGAAGCTCCATCAACAAACAAATATCAAGTGTTACAGTTCGAATCATATGGAAAAGACAGAGATAAGTCAACTAAGAAATTGGACAATACCTGTGACTTGATCGGACCTCGAGGCTGATACTAAATACCAAACTCAGATAATTCAACCGACCATGAAATCACCCGTCTAGCGAGTTCCAGCTTTCTAAGTACTTGTTTAATCGGTTGGTTGGTTCTAAGGTGATCAGATGACTCTGGAAGTATTGCTGAAGTCTTTGAGCTGTTACCGCTCGAGCAAACGCCATTTTCTCAATCTTTTGATATCTGAGTTCAGGTCCTTAGAAGACCCGACTGACAAAGTAAATCGGGCGTTGGTCCTTGTCATCCTCATTTACTAAGACCGAGCTTAAAGCTTGGTCAGAAACAAAAATATAAAGAAATAAATGATCACCTGGTTCCGGCTTGGTTAAAATTGGCAGTGAAGCCAAAAAGTGCTTCAATTCATAGAAAGCCTTTTCACATTCCTTTGTCCACTGGAAATTCTCTGGCTTCTTGAGACATTAAAAGAATGACAGAGCTCGGTCAACAGACTTTGAAAGGAACATTGACAAGGCGACAATTATCCCTGTTAATCTCTACACCTCCTTTATCATCGTCAGGTTTCTCATATCTATAATTGTCTTACACTTGTCTAAATTAGCTTCAGTTCCTCTATTGGTGAGAAGAAAACCTAGGAACTTTCCAATTTGAGCCCCAAATACACATTTCTCTGGGTTCAATTTAATGTTTTGCTTTCTTAACTGAGCAAAAATCTCAACGAGGTCGAAACAATGATTTCCATTGACTAGAGTCTTGGCCACCATATCATCGACATAAACTTTAATATTTCGGTTGATCTGTTCCTCGAAAATCTTGCTCATTAGCCTTTAGTAGGTTGTGCCGACATTCTTTAGGCCAAAAGTTATCACTCTATAATAGAAGTTACTGAATTCAATGATGAAGGCGGTCTTCTCTTCGTTATCCGCATGCATCTGGATCTGGTTATACCCGGAGTACACATCCATGAAGCTAAGGAACTAATAACTCGAAGCCTTGTTGACTAACCGATCGATGCTGGGGAGTGGTTAAGAATCCCTAGGACATGTTTTGTTGAGGTCGATGAAATCCATTCACATCCTCTATTTTCCCGATGACTTCTTCACTATAACCATGTTCGATAACCACGTAGTATACTCCACCTCTCTAATGAAACCTTCTTCCAAAAGCTTTTTTGTCTCCTCGGTAGTAGGTTTTTGCCTCTTGGCTCTAGCTTCCTTTTCTTTTGTGCAGCAAACTTTGCCTTTTGATCCATGGAAAGCTTGTGAGAATTAAATTTTGGATCAATTCCAGGCATATCCGCAGTGGTCCACGCGAATAAATTTGAGTTCTTCTTTAACAACTCCTCCAATTCGTTCTTGATGGAGGTCTGTAAATGGGCCCGATATGAGTTACCTGGTTAGGCTTGGGGGCCTAAAAAGGCCTACAACTCCTCGATTGGCTGAGGTCAGTCTTGTTCATCACTTCTCGGATCGAGCTTAGCGATGTTGATGTTGTGGATCGACCTTTTACTACAATGATCTACATAGTCGATTGAAACTTTTGGCTTTAGCTTTAAGCTCTCATTGTAGTAGATCCTGACCTCCTTCTGATCTGCATGAACTACTCTGACCTCACTCTTCAAGACTAGGAACTTCATTGTTAGATGAGGAGTGGAAACTACTTCTCCAAGAGTGTTAAGAGATGGTCTCCCAAGAATAGTACTATATGGGGTATGACAATCAATTACAAAATATTTAATTCGAACGGTTTAAGAAGTATACCTGTTCCAAAAGTTGTACAAAGTTCAATATATCCTTTCATATTTACCTGTTCATTAGAGAATCCGACTAGGCTTCCATTGAAAAGAGTTAAAGCATCATCTAGAATTTGCAATCTCTGAAGAGTAGACATGTAGACGATGTAGGCCGAGCTTCGTTGGTCGACCAACACCCTTCTAACATGGTAGTTTTCGGCTATAATGGAGATCACCATTGGATCGTCCAAATTCTTGTCAATGCCAGCAAAATCTTTATTTGAAAATGAAATAACTAGTTCATCCTCATGCTGTTTAATTTGAAGTGGGGGAGGTAACTTATCGGCATCACTGCTCGAAGGTGACGCTTTTGAGATGAATTTGAGCTTCCCCCTCCTACAAATCCACCATTTATTGAGTTAATGACTCCCCTAATCATCGGGCCCTAGGAATCCGAGATCGTTGTGATAGCTTTTCCCTTTTCTCTTGGGCTCAGGCTCCTTCGTCTGGACTGGTTTCCTTCTCTTGCTTCTCTGTTGCTAACCACCCATTCTCGGAGTTCATATTATCGATCCCACTACTAGAGGGTTTTCGACTGTCGACTATGGAGCTCTGTGATGGGATGCTAGATGTTCAGGGTACTGACCGGGACCTAGGTTGTTAGAGATCAGTAGGCAAAAGGTTCTCACTAGAGACCTACGGATAAGGTAATAGCAAGGTCTAGGGCACCTAGACAGGTCAAACGAATGGTTTGATAGTACGCAAAGTATGCTAGTCAAAGTGTCTGGATAAAAGATGAAATATGCTTTATCTAGGTTACAAGGCCAGTTTATATAGAGATCTGAGGACTGACTCTTTAGATACCTGTCGTTCAGGCCATTTAGGGCTCTGAACGTTAGGATGACATTATGTCTGGTCATTATAGCGTGAAGCCATTAACTATCATTAATCATAATAGTGTCAAACAGTTGATGACCATTTATGCGTAACACTGAGCATGTGCTCAACAAGTCGCTACACGTTCGGGTATAAGCCAGTCGGATCTTACAGTCTTCGATCAGGTTGACCAGGACTTATCGGGGCCCATTGTTCCGAAATGGGCCTACCTAGCATATGCGTTGGGCTCATATGCTCGGTCCATTAAGGTCTACCCTAGTAATGGCAAACCTATCATATCTTAGGCCCAAAACGATCCACAACCTCCCAACTCGGTCATCTGCAAAGATGGGCCGAGCTTATGAATGGCCAAATGACAATTGGGCCCGGACAGTCTAGAGATATTAATGTTAGTAAATAATGATTCAGGGTTCTTATTCACGGCTAAACACCTATCAATAGAATTAAAGTGTTACTCAGTTGGCATGCAATCTTTACACAAACAAACTTTACTTATTGTTAAGGGTTTGAAGTTTATTGGAAACACTTTATAGTCAGGTGAACCAACGCCTAAGGTGGGATTAGTTCTATACTAAAGGAATATAAAAAAATCTTGTAGTCTTATGAATAAAAAAGAAAAAAAATACAATTTGCCCCCTTGTATTATAGATGTTTCACAACCAATCCCCTAAATAATCTTTGCTCACACTAAACCCTATTAACTTTTGGTTGATGTTAAAAACATTAACATTTATGTTAACTCAAACAATAGTTGAAGCACATGATGTCACCTACACATTCTCTCTAATTGAGGACCCAACGAAGCACCCACGTAAGTGGCCCTTAAGGCACCGTCACTGCTAAACTAGCTGCCACCTTGCCACTATCATCGAACCAATCACTTACATTGTTTGATTGTGCACATACTCTTGAAGTGAACCCAAAGGCCATTCAATACTAGCACACTATAGAGAAATAGAGAGCAAGTGAGAAAAGAATAAAGAGCATGGAAAAAGCAAATTTAATTTTAAAGCAAGCAAAAAGTGAACTTGAGATAGAGAGCAAGGATTAGGACCATTAACCAAATGCTATAGTTTGTGCTCATGGCTCCAAAAGGATTGAAAGGATTGAAACCGTCACTAGTTAGGTCAATCTGTATATTTTGAGGATCTATAACAAATTAAGGATGAATTAAGTCAAATTATTTTATAAGGCTTATAATCCCTAGAATGCCTCATCAATTCATCTTGACTATCCTTCAAAACATGTCATCTTATACACTTGACAGTCTTAGAACACATAAGCAATCTTTGTAATCCCGATTTTAGTGAAAAGTAACGCAAAATCTTTGCAGGTTGTTTCTTCTTGTTATCCTTCCACCTAGAAGTCTTGCATCTTTTGCATGCTTTCATGTGTTCATTATTTTCACCCCAATATAACATGCTATCATTTAGGCATGTATGTATCTTGGTATAACTAAGACCAAGTTAGTTAATGATTTTCTTGGCCTCATACAAAGAAACTGAAATCTTTACATCTTCAAATTAAGACATCATTTAACAATTCTAGTATCATAGTCATTACTTTGTAACCATTCTACACAAACACTTTATATGAGAACTGAAAAAATTACGTTCAAGATCACCTAAAATAATGCAGGAGAATGCAATATGAACTTTAGCAAAAAAGCAGTACAAGTGAGAAACTGAGAAGACAACAAACATTGAAATAATGAGAACTATCACACATGCTTTCTTAGAAGTAGCCAATCAATCAATCATATCAAAATCATCCATTAGAACCAAGCCACGTGGAGGATACTTACTATACATAAGCTTAAATGACACAAATTCTTTTCAACCTTTCAACTGCCATAAAGTACACGAAATGTCAAGCAAAGCACAACTTATTTTTTGCACACCCATTTCTTATTGTGCTTGTGAAAATTAGTAGCTTGTTTAGTGTGCTAGCTAGTAGTCCAATATTTGGGTCCATAAGATCCAACATAGTTGAAGCCTCATCACTAGCTACTGTTGGAATTTTTTCTATCTAGACTACAATTAATTGTAATATTTTGTTTTATGAAAAGTGGGCTGACGATATGATCTAGGATTTATACAAGCACGGTAAGCCCAATACTAATATTGATTCATGTTATGGATTGTGCACACCTCATATTGAGTTAGTGTGGTTTGGCGATAATAATATAGGATCAACAAACCATTAGCTCATTAAGGTTAATTACTAACAATGTATCTTGATAAGGGTGCTTGTATAATTAGTTTTGTGAATTTATATAAATATTTATCACCAAAGTTGTTTCTTTATATGAGTTCATTGAACTTATCATCATGTGAGGGATGCTTTTCTAGTTATTACATACAATAACCACCCCAAAGGGGGTTATTGTGTGTTTTAATTGAGAATTATGTGAAGCATGTAGATATGAGTTTATTCCTGATATTTAAGACTATAATTCTAAAGGAGATTTTCTTAAATGTTGTGAATCTTCTTACTATTGGCTTCACATAAAAAACCTTTATATATTTTTGCATACCCATGCTAAAGGGAGTTGTAATTTTGTGTTTTTGTTCTTGCTTTGGCTTATGTTGATATCAAGCTATTTTTCTTCTAATGTCCATATGACTAATATTTATTTTACATTGTTGGTGTCTATTTGTCCAGTTTCCTTTGCTATTAATAATAACATTACCATGATTGAAGTTTAGACTAAGTCCAACTATAAGAAATGAAAATATGATATTGATTTTGCCTTAGGGAATGCTGATATTGACTTGGACTTGTGTGTGGATAAATCTAATGATCTTATTGTTGATAGCACATAAGAGCAGAAAAAATATTATACGAAATGGGAGAGATCTAATAGGTTGAGTCTAATAGCTGTTAAAAGATCTATATCTGAACATTTCCTTAGTGACATACAAAATACTAATAATGCTAAGGAATTGATTACTGCAATAGGACAAAGGTATCTTGTGTCTAATAATGTTAAGACTAGAAGTTATATGAAAGAATTGACCATTATGACATACGATAAAACTGGGGCAATTAGGAAATACATTTTGAAAATGGAACAACTCGAAGCCAAACTTATGGTCCTAAAAATTGAACTTGACAATAATTTTCTTGTTCCCTATGTCTTGAATTTTCTGCCTGTTGAGTTTTCCTAAATCAAGATTGTCTACAATACCCTGAATGAAACTTGGACATAATTGGCCTTATTTAGGAAGAAAAGAACAAGAAGAAGAAAAATGAGAGTGCCCTTTTGACTTTTAGTCCAAACACTTCTATGGCAAAGGTCCTACAAGTCAAGCATAAGCATTAGGCTAGTAGCTCTAGTCATCCTAAAGGTGCCAAAAAGCATAGTAACAATCCTAGTTAGAACTACTATGTACAAAGTCCTGAAGCTGCTATAAATAAACACATGAAGTGTTTTCACTGTAAGCAAAAGGGCCATGTGAGGAAAGGTTCCCTATGTTCAAGTCTTGGTTAGAAAACAAGTTGAAACATAGAGGTATGTCCTTGGCTTATGGTTGTTTTGAATCTAATATAGATGATGTCATTTTAGATACTTGGTGGTTTGAAAGTAGTGTTACAACACATGTTGCTATTACCTTGTAGGGGTTCATAAGCAAACAAAAACCAAGTCCGAAGGAAGCCAAGCCGAAGGTAGGAAATAACCTTGAAGTTAATATTGAGTTTGTAGGAATTGCCACATTGTCTTTGGAGCTAGTTTTGAGTTTACTTTAGATAACACCTTTTATATACCTTCATTTAGGAGGAATTGATTTCTGTTTCTGCTTTAGACAGAGTTGGTTTTCTTTTTACTTTTTGTAGTTGAAAAGTTAATTTGATGTTTGACTCTAAAATTTTTGGATATACTATTTTGGATAATGATTTATATAAATTGTGTTTAGCTTTAGATAATTCTTGTACTTCTCTAGTTCCCGAGTCTTCAATTGCAAAAAGTTCTAGAAATAAGGATAAATCTTATATGTTGTGGCGTAAGCACTTAAGACATATCTCTAAGAAAAGAATTGATAAGTTGGTTAAAAATGATATTCTTCCATGACTTAATTTCAAGGACATGGAAAGTTGTGTTGACTATATTAGGGAGAAATTGACTAAGACTAAAAGAAAAGGACAAGTTGTAGTTTAGGTATTTTATATATTATTCGCACTAATGTTAGTGGGCCTAATTCTCTTCAATTTGTAGAAACAAATCTTTGTATCACTTTTATTAGTAATTTTTCTCAATATTGCTATCATTATTTGATTTAAGAAAAATCAAATTCTCTTGAAAAGTTCAAAATTTTCAAAACTAAAGTTGAAAAGCAATTGAGAAAAGTCATTAAAATTGTAAGGTTTGACCGAGGAGATGAGTATTATGGTAAACATGACATTTTTGGGTAGCATATAGGTCTATTTGCCAAATACTTACAAGAATATGAGATTGTTGCTCAACATATCATGCCTAGTAGCACTGACCAAAATGGGGTGACTGAAAGGTGTAATTACACCATTAAAGACATGATGAGGAGCATGATAAGCAGGACTAAATTTCTAGAATATTTGTGGGGGGGAGAATTTCTTAAAACTGCTTGCATATTCTTAACAAAGGTCGTTCTAAATTTGTGCCTAAGATACCTTTTGAGCTCTGGATTGGTAGAAAGCCAAACCTTAATTATTTTTGAGTTTGGGGATACCTAATATAAGTAAAACTGTATAACCCTGTAGAGAAAAGGTTTAACTCTTGAACTAGTCAAAAAAAATTTAAAGGGTATCCAAATCATGCTAAAAGATATGTTTATAGTCTGGGTAAAGGTAATGATATTGTGGCATCTTTAACCGCTAAATTTATCAAACTTAATGTTGTTGATACAAAAGTTTCTCCAATTAATGATGTCCACACTGACCACATTGAGATAGTTTCATTGCTTTTGTCATCTTTCATGATACCATTGTGCCCATGTCAGTTATAGATTGAATGTTCTAGTTGATTTATCTAGTTGTTCATGTTAAGTCTGAGTGTAAATGAGTTGAGTTATTTGTAAACTATTCAAGATTGACTCGTTAAATGTTCGATCAAGCTCATTTGTTTCAAACTAAAGAAATAAGCTTAAGCTTAAACTTAGACTTAATTATATAAATGAGTTAAACTTAAGCTTTATAAGCTTGAAATTAAAAGCTCGTGAATAGCTTATTTGCACATATATATTACTTATTTATTCTGTTTAGATAGTAAAAATGAAATCACAATAAAATTATAATTTTAAATAAGAAAAAGTATAGATAATAATAATTTATTATTATTATTACTAACTAAAAGCTTCTATAGGAAGGTTGTGAGTTTTTTATGTAATAGATTTTGAATAAAAAAATATTTAAATATATTTAGTTTTTTAATCTATCTTCTAGTATAAAGATGTTTACTAATTAGTAAATTAACAAACTTAAATATTTCAAAGTGAGATTTGATAAAAAGGAAAAAAATAAATGAGCTTTAAATTTGGCTCGTTTAAATAAATGAGTCAAGTTTGAGTAGTCTCTTTCTTTCACAAGCTAAGCTTAAGCTTCAAGTGCTTAGCTTGGCTTGACTTATTTACACCTCTAATGTGAGTTTCTTCAACCCATGGAGGTTCTTGTAGAAGTCCCCATTATGAGATCTGATAGATAGGGAAGACTTGACATTCCTGATGATTATGAAATTTATCTTGGAGAATATGATTATGACATTGTAGAAGTGATTAGCCTTATAATCTTTCAAGATGTTGTGACTAATCCTTAATCTAACATGTGGATAGATGCCATAATGTAAGAAATGTAGTTAATGGCAAAAAAAATGGAGTGTGGGAACTTGTTGAACCCCTAGAAAATTGTAACCTATTGGGTGCAAATGGATATTTAAAACCAAGAGAGACTCCAAATGTAAAATTGTTCATTTCAAAGGTGGATTAATGACAAAAGTCTTCACTAAAAAGGAAGGGATAGACTATACTGAAACTTTCTCTCCAATATTATTAAATGATTCTTTTAGGGCTATTTACCCTTGTTGATCATTTTGATTTGGAGCTACACTAGATGGATGCCAAAACGACATTCTTAAATGGTGATCTTGATGAAGAGGTGTACATGGTATAGCTTGCAGGCTTTGTAGATACTGGGAGAAAGGACATGGTTTGTAGGTTAAAAAAGGCAATCTATGGCTTGAAACAAGCTTCTCATCAATGGTACTTGAAATTTGATGAGGTGGTTAATTCACATAGTTTAGTAAAAAATCAAGTTGATCAATGTATCTATCTCAAGGTGAGTAAGATTAGGTTCATTATTCTTGTTTTAGATGTTGATAATATCTTACTTGCTACTAGTGACTTTGGCTTGCTTAGTTGTCTGAGGCTTTTATTATGAAGGACCTTGGAGATGCTTCTTTTGTATTGGGGATTAAGATATATAGAGATAGATCATGTTTTCTATTAGGACTAACATAGAGAACTTATATTGATAAAGTTATTAATCGTGTTAACATAGGAGGTTACAAACCTGATGATGTGCTTATTATTTAAAGGGGAAATTTTTAATAAAACTCAATGTCCTGGTAATGATATTGAGAAAAGGTGAAAGTTTGAGGTATGCTCAGGTTTGCACTAAACCATACATTACTTACATAGTATCTATTCTTAGCAGGTATGTTTCTAATATCGAGAAACTGCATTGGAGTACAGTTAAAAGTTGATGAGATACTTGCAAAGGACAAAAAATTATATGCTTAGGTACAAGGGTCTGGAGTTAGTAAGATATATTGGTTTAGATCTTGCTAGGTACACTGATGACATGAAGTTTACTTTAGACTATGTCTTCACGTTAACTGGAGGTGTTGTATCTTATATGAGCGTTAAACAAACTCTGACATCTTCTTTCTATGTAGGATACAATTAATTGTAGTATTTTGTATTGTGAAAATCAGGTTGGTGATATGATTTAGGATTTAGACAAGCACAGTAAGGCCAATACTAATATTAATACATGTTGTGGGATATACACACCTCATGTTGAGTTGGTGGTTAAGCGGCAACAATATAGGCCTAACTAACCATTGGCCCATTATGGTTAGTTCCTAACAATGTGTCTTGATGGTTGAGCCTATTATGGTTGTAAATATACGGGTGAGTCTCTTCTTTACTACCACCATATATTATTTGCCTTACCTTATTGATAATCGTCTACTGCAAGAGATAGATAGGGAAAAGAATTTAGCTAAAGAGCTTCCCTTGTCATAACCCTAACTAATCGTCCATGGCCAACTTACTTACGCTTTGTATTTTGTGTTAATTTTGATTGGTGTTTTGAATTTATATGACTACAAACATCTATTTTCTATCAGTTACTCCCAAACACATCTTAGGATTATCAGCCTATCCTGATCACCCACACAAAGCCTATAAATACCAACCATCCCTTCATTTTAAAGTTGCACTCACTCTTTCTCTCTAAATTTCTTTTTTGTATTTCCTTATTTTCGATACTAATTTAAGCATTAAAGTGGGACTAAGGGTATTTCGCCTTTCTCTTCCTTGTAGGTACCCACAAGTTCTAGGACCATTAGTAAAGGAGACCTGAGATCGAGGAATTCAAGCCTAATCTACCTTGAATACTATATAAAGTTTTTTTTAAGAAAAATTAAGAAAGGATCATATAAAGTTATTAAGAGATATTTTATATGTTTGGATGAAAGTTTATTTTAATTTTGAAAACATATATAAGAAATATGTGAAAGATAAAAATATACATGAGAGATTGAAATAGTTTATACTATTTCTTTTCTTTTGGAAGAAACTTCATGCTCTGTCCACACCTTTTTATGAAACCGTGATGGGAAAATACAAGGAAGGGAGCATGTGGGGATAATAAACATGGTCAAACATTCCTTTTATATAATATCTTTTTTGGTCTTGTATAGGGATCACAATTTTATCCTTCCCTATGAATACTTGCGGGTAATACCTGTGATGGGAGTGGGTAATACTTGTTTAATTTTTCTCGCGAGTATAAATACATGTTTTGTGTTATTCCCATTTAATAAACGGGATGAGGACGAGGGTGGTTCCCCCTATACCGGAGGGTATCCGCAAAAAATTACACAAATATTTTATATAAAATTATTAAAAAACTTAATTATATAAATTAAAATATGATAGAGTTATATAAATCAAAAATATTTTAGGTGTTTGACATTATTTTTAGATTAAATTGTATTAGATAAATTTTGAAAAAATTATGATATTATATATTTTTTATTTTTTAAATTTATTAATTTTTTATAATTTATTGAATATCTGTAGATATTCATAAGTATCTATTTATCTAATAATAATAATAAATGAATATCCATACGAATATGAAAGCGAGACTCCCACCTCCCACCCCGCTCCGTCCCGTCCCGTCCCGTTGACATCCCTAATCCCGTATGCTCATTTTGCACGTCTCTCGTGCATTAATTTATTTTCATTTCTGAAATGTAATGTTATCATTAATTACCATATATCCGGATGTGGTGCTCTCAATATATTATTCGTTTTCACTTTTTAAAAGAATACCAATTTGATATTTTTTTGGTGGGGGGAGGGGGGTTTACTATGCCAACTTGATTTGAAGAGGTTTAAATAGAATAATTTAATCGTGCAGATATAAGTCAAGAATTTGATGTGTTAGCTATTTACCAAATTGATGATCACGTGAAGATTCTCTTCCCCGACATTAAGTACCCAAAAAGTATCAAATCAGTAAAGAACATTTCGTTGTAATATATCAGTACGAGTCCTTAACCACTAAGGCTTTATATTTCTTATTTCTTATGTGAAGATATTAATTTATCAGAAAATGTCAGAAGAAAATGAGCCAAATATTGCTTAGACTGAATTTGGATACTCGTGGCTTTAGAGTAGCGTTGTATGGATCGGATAATCTAACAAGTTCGACGGTGAATCAAATACTTAATCCGGTATAGTTCATTTTCATTATAAAAGTTACGATTATACTAATTTAAGTCCGTCAAAATTAATTAAAAATCAATTGAATTGATTGAACCCACACGTTATTATTATTTTTTTAAGAAAATTAATACTTTTACATTTCATAAAACTTTTTTAAATATTTTGTATTATAATATGTGAATTATTTTTAGAATAATACTTTATTTTAATTCTTCACATTTGCTTTTATTCTCACTTTAATCTTTGATATTTTATTTTTTTTACTTTAATTTATGATATTTATGAATTTACTTTAATTTAATCCGTGTGTCTATATATCCATTATATAACAAATGAAATGAATATGCTAATGTGTCACAATTAAAGATAATGTGACATTATTATCTATTAGTATGATAGTTTAATAGAAAATAATTAAATGAATACATTTAAAACAATGACGTTTTATTTTTCCCTTCTCATTTTGAAATGTGAAATGATTTTTTTAAATGATAAGTGAAAAATGAAACTACATAATTTTAAATGTATTTATTCAATTATCTTATGTTAAAATTGTCATGTCAATAAATAATAGTATTACATCAACATATCTTTTATTAGATAATAAATATATAAACAGATAGATTAAATTAAAGTAAGTTAATACATGTCAGAAACTAAATTAAAAACAAGAAATATTAAAGACTAAAGGGCGAAAGAAAAGTCTTATTTGTTATATTTTTCTATTTGACCAATAAGTTTAACTGAATTGAATAATTAATATGGTTAAACTGAATTGAAAGTCTCCCTTTAAACAACAGTGCTTTAGAACAATGTTTTAAAATTTGGTTTGAACGAAAGATCGGAGAAGAGAATGGCTTATGATTTAACCCGTTTAATTGATTAAATTAATGGTTAAATAAAATAATATTAGAATTATATTTAAAAATAAATTATATCATTGAATTTTCATATATTTTTACAAAAATAAAAAAAACGATTCACATAAATTAAATTACTTTTACAAAAATTGATTCATAACTTAATAAATAAATGTGTGTACGTAAATTATAAAAACTAAATTGAATAATTTATATGGTTAAACTGAATTGAAAGTCTAGCTTTAAACAACAGTGCTTTAGAACAATGTTTTAAAATTTGGTTTGAACGAAAGATCGGAAAAAAGGATAGTTTATAATTTAATTAGTTTAACCAATTAAATTAGTGGTTAAATCAAATAATATTATAATTATATTTTAAATAAATTATATTATTGAATTTTTATACATTTTTACAAAAAAAATGATTCACATAAATTAAATCATTTTTACAAAAAGTGATTCACAACTTAATAAATAAATGTGTGTACGTAAATTATAAAAACTAAATATGCAAATTTTAATTATAGTAAAGTACACCAAGTCCATTCATCTTAAATAAGCAGCAGTATCATGAAATGACATTAAAGCCAATCAAAGGTTGTGGGCTTTAGTGACATGGCCCATAAAAGACTACAGAACCCTAAGTTATCTCCTTCACAAAGTCGCACTATCTATCTGCACGAAGAATCTTCCCATTATTTCCGTGATTCTATTTTCTGCTGCGAGACTATATCAAACACGAAAAGTCAAACCCAAACTAAAAAGTCTAAAAAAAAGAAAAAGTAAAGAGATATCATTTTCATTAAGAATAAATAGTGTGATTAGTGGTAACCGAAAAAAAAAATAGTGTGATTAGCGTCACTTTCCCATAAACACAATGACAAGTGAGTAAAAAGTTAAATCTTAGAAATAAAAAAAAAATAGAGATAGTTAGTTAGTATATAAATATAAATATTAAAATATAAATCAGATTTTTTATTTATTTTTATTTTGCAAAAAAGTTAGGCAAGAAACCTAATTGCCATATTAGGTTACGCTTAGAAGAAGTGCTCCCAAGATAAGATTTGAACATACATTCATTTTTAGAAATCACAAACTCTTTACCACTTATCCAAATACCTTGGGTATACAAACGAGAAATTTGATCTTAGTAACATATTGCCACTATAAGTAATTATATTGGCCAGTAAATTCAGACCACCCTCCATGCTTTAACTTAAAAGTAAAATACTATTTTCACACGTATAGTGATACTCCCCAAACTACTTCACAGTAGATAATTGTTCTATTCTCTACTTGAGGAGTTAGTTGTTAATGAGTCATACCTTCATCATCTGATAGTCCATTGATTAGAGACAAGATATAATATTCACAAAGGTACTATAATCAATCCATCTCTGAGTCAAGAAGGTGATGAATGTGTTAATAGAGAAAAAAAATTTCTCTAGGGGTGCTTAAATAGGTGTTTTGGGTACTGATTGGATTCATCGAGTTTATTGGACTTATATAAACTAATCACTTAAGGCAAGACCAATCGAGTTTACTTGAGTTTATTGAACCTGGACAATCTAATAATCAATTGATGTTAATTTTAATAATAATTAATTATTAATTATTTGATTCAAATATAATAATAAGTTAATTTTTAAATAATAATAATAAATAAATAAATACAAAGTAATAATAAATTACTAATAGAATAAATAAAAAATTACTATTTATCATTTTATTACCATAAATTTCACACAATCTTCCTAGACCGTCCTAACCCAATTAGTAGCCGACTATTCATAATCTAAGTCCATTTCAAAATGTCAAGCCTATGAAAGTTCGAATAAGTTTGATTGATGACTTGTTTGCAACATCCAATCGGTCTATACCGAAATGAGTAACAATTTAATAAATATGTGCTTAATATGATTCATCAACGATCATTAACTGATTGACAACATCATGACCAACAGTTATTAATAACTTCGCACTATAATAACTAGACATAACATCTTCGTATTATAATAACTAGACATAATATCTTTGCGTCATAATAACTAATTATAACATTCAAAATTTTAAATAATTTAAATGAAGAAAGTATCCAAAGAGTCAATTTTTTAAATTTCTATATAAATCGGATTACCAACCTAAGTCAAGCATATTTATTTTTTGCTACCTATACCTTAATAATTATCTTAACTTAAAAATTGATTGATCAAAGTATTTTTACAAATATTTTACATTATTTTTAACCAACAAATTACTAGACAACTGTTCCGGATACTGACCGAAACCCGAGGTAGTCAGAAGGAGATCCACTAAAGTTCCCTGAATGGAATGTCAGTGGAGTCAGCTCTCAAGTCCACCGATCAGTTTGAGGAATTTAGTCAATATAATAAAAGGTTAAGAGAATTGAAACATGCCCTAGAACTTGGATAGCAGAGCTAACTTATACAGAACTGTTCTTGATTCCTACCGTTTAAAGTCATTTGAATCTCTAACCTGGTGTGGTCTACGTTATGTTTGGTCTTTATGATATGAACCGATTCCAACGTTGGTCATCAAGTCGAGAACTTATGACCTGTTTTTAATTTTTCATCGATTTTGACTTGATGACCGTTAGCGGTCCATGATTTGAAACCTCGGGCCATGGTCAGTCGGGTATGGGGATCCAAATACTACTATGCATTAGATCCGCCCAATCGGCCAAGGACATAGGTGCTCCGATGAGAATTTGGGCAAGATAAATAAATTAAAAAATAAGTCAATCGTTAGATTCGACTGAGCTTACTTCATTGGTCGGATGAGGAATTCTGGATAATAATTGGGCTAGTACGATCCTCATCGGCCCAATCGGCCAAGGACATAGGTGCTCCGATGAGAATTTGGGCCAGTACGGTCCACAGCCTCCCAGCTCGGTCAATTGTTAGATTCGACCGAGCTTACTTCATTGGTCGGATGAGGATGAGTCCAAAATCGTAAATTTCTCCTCTAACCAGGTGCTTCGTTATCTGTGCACGAAATTTAAATATAACTTGCCACGTGTCATACTTTTATTGATTAGACGTCAGCTATGTCACTTCACCATTAATACACCTGACTTAAAACCGTCCCTATAATCATTACGGTTCTTCACCTTCCGCCGTTAGATTCATCCAACCGTCCTGCTTAAAACCTTTCGTTTCCCTTGATCTTTTGTTTAGCGGTTTTATCGTTTAAAAACTGCCAAACCATGCTTTCATTTATTCATTTAACTCACTTCTTCATTTCTTCTTCTTGACCCTTCCTCTTCCATTTTCTGCGTGCTGCTAGTGAACTTCCCCATTTTAATCCAGACAGTTTCCTCATTCTGTGCGAGCGAAAAACTCCATTTTTCTTCAAAAGCCTTTCCTTCTACGCGCATTCTAGGTAACCTCTAAAATATAATTTTGAATTTCCTTTTGCTTTGGTATCCATTTTTTGAAAGAGAAGAGTGCGTAACTACGATTCGTGTTTCATTGACCTTCTTTCCCGTTCCCGATAGGTTAGTTCAGTACTAAACTTCAACTTTAGTAGAAGGTTATTGTCGAGAAATCCTTCTAATAGCTGCCAGTCCAAACCTTTTGAAAAAACCCAAAAGAAATTCGACAGATACGTTAATTTTATGCACCAAACCAGGATGTCCAGACCATCCGAGAAAATACATCGGCTCATAGAGAAGAGTCCATGCCGAGCTACGACCGGTTCTGGCGGTTAGTAGATTCCCTTCGATTTACAATACGGCCGAGAGCATTAGCGTGCTCCGACAGCGTGTCTTGCTTAGTCGGGATGGCGACGAAGGTCGGTTTGTCTGCCTTCCGTGCTGAGATGATGAGTTTATATTTATGTCATCATTTGGCAACGATGAAGTCGGCTGGGTGTACATATACGAAACCTTTTTTAACCGCCTGAATTTAAAGTTACCTTTTACTGACTTCCAGTGCTTGGTACTAGGTCGTTTGAATGTTGCACCGACCCAACTTCATCCAAATAGCTGGGCCTTTGTAAAGGCTTTCGAAGTTTTGATGAACTTCCTCAATAGAATTCCTAGCACAGAAGTTTCTTTTTCTTCTTTCAGTGTAAAGGAGTTGGTAAGGGAGGTTAGGTTTCGCTCAACAGCCATCCTCGTAAAAAACTTTTCTCGGCTTTTGACTCATCATATAAGAACTTCAAAAGTAAGTTTTTCCGAGTTAAGACCCGGCATGGCGACGTACCCTTCTATGCCGACCGACTTGGGATAGAGAGATTCCCTCTTTATTGGAGAACAAAATCGAAATCCATACTGAGTATTGAATACCGAAGTCTTTTGCCACCCGATCGAGACTTGGTCAATTTCTTGGAAGATTGTCCTATTTTGGACATTAGTATGTTTGCCAAGTTTGGGGATTATCCAGACAAAATTGCAAATTTAATGAGTAAGTTTTAAATCCAATGTTTACTGACTCATCTTTTAACATAAACTGACTTTCAACCTTTTTGTTCCATTTTTCAGAATCAATGGCACCTCGGATGTCGGTTCGGCAGTTGAAGAAGTTCGTGAAAAAGAAAGAAGTATCGACTGACATAGCCGAGGCAGACAAAACAGCTTCTGATGTCGAGAAGACTAAAGCGACAATTCAAGTTGTCAATTCCTCCGAAACTCGATCAGAATCGTTTGTCGGAAAGAGAAGTCGGGAAGAAGGCGATGAAGCAACTGAAGTTTCGAAGGTTCTTGTTACAAGACGCCGAACACTAGGTGAGGGTTCTTCCTCTGAGAATCAAGAAACACGAAGTGCGTTTGAGGCACTGAATGACTTCGATGCTAATGTAGATGGCCCATCGCTTTGGGCATCTTCTTTTCCATTCGAGTCGTTCTTGGAAACACAGATCTCGCTGCCGGGTGATAAGGAGAGAAAGGATAAGGTTGGTGGGATCGGCCTTTGCCGATGGACTGAAATTCAACTCCTTAGAGCCACAAGTGCGATCAGGTCGGTAGAACACGAGCTGGAAGATTCGAAAAAGAAGCTATCTTCTTTCAATTCATTATATCGATTGGAACTTGAAAAAACTCAGTGAGCTCATCAGGAAGAAGTCTCAAATTTGAAGAAAGAAAATGAAGTCCTAAGGCAAAAAACCTTGCGTATCGATGATCTCGAGACATCTCTTGCTTCCTTAGAGAATAAAAAGAAAGAGGTCGATGAAGAACTTTTGGTTTTGAAGAAAGCGAAAGAGGATCCTAAGAAACAAAAAATGGAGGCTAACCGAGTCCTGATAGAAGCCTTAAAGTCAAGGGATATCCTTAAGACCGAACTGACAAGCTTAAAAGAGGAGGCGGCCGAGCAGAGGATCGCCGGTTTTGAGTCCGGTCTTGAGCAGGCAAAACTTCTTAACCCCGACGGAGTGTTTGACGACCGGCTAGGCGAGCTTGGTCCATTCAAGATTGTAAAGGACGGCCGAATTGTTGATCCACCAGAAGATGAAGATGAAGATGAATAACTTCAAGTTTACTTATGTGCTTTTTTATTGTTAGCCGAAAATCATTGTAAGCTTGTTTTTTGTAAAGAACATTTCACCTTTTAATGTAATTTGAATATGCTTGGAAATATTTTGGTGTTCATTATTTGCCTATACTTTCCGAGGTATATTTTTATATACGCGTTTAGTTATATTCTATCTGATTTTGGGTCAGCAAAATTGCCAACAATCCGATATTTCATCAGCTTTGGCTGGCATCAACTTTGGTCTTGCCGAGAATCCGATATTTTCATCAGCTTTTGCTGGCATCGACTTTGGTCGGCATCGGATGAAGAGCTGAAATCTTCCATCAGCTTTGGCTGGCATTGACTTTGGTCAGCATCGACTTTGGTCAGCATCGGCTGAAAAGCCAGAATCTTCCATCAGCTTTGGCTGGCATCGACTTTGGTCGGAATCGGCTGAAAAGCTGGAATCTTCCACCAGCTTTGGCTGGTATCGACTTTGGTCGGCATCGGCTGAAAAGCCAGAATCTTCCATCAGCTTTGGCTGGCATCGACTTTGGTCGACATCGGCTGAAAAGCCGGAATGTTTAACAAAAATACTTTTGAAAGACAGTAATTTTGATTAAGTAAAATGGGTCACAGGATGTGCCTCGTTAAAACCTTCCAGGCAAAGCCTAGTGGGAAAAATCCTGGTAAGGAAAAAGAGTACAACATCCTTAGTACAAGAGATTTTCACTAAAAAACTTCCTTAAAGAGGCCGAGTTCCAAGACCTAGGAAGAACTTTTCCGGTGAGTTCCCCGATCCTGTAAGCTCCTCCTCCAACAACTTCAACAATTCGAAAAGGCCCTTCCCAGTTAGCCGACATCTTCCCTTCACCCTGCGGTTTCCTGCAATCTTCCACCTTGCGCAAAACCAAGTCTCCCTGCTGAAAACTCCTCGATCTGACCTTGCGATTGTACTTCTTTGTCACCCTTGTTTTGACTGCTTCTTCCCGAATATGGGCGACCTCCCTTTCTTCTTCCAGCAGATCAAGGTCGGTTTTCCTATGCTCGTCGTTCGCTTCTTCAGAAAATGCCATCCTTCTGAAGCTCGGCTCACCGACTTCAACCGGGATCATAGCGTCAGCTCCATACGTGAGTCAGAACGGTGTTTCCTGGGTCGAGGATTGAGGTGTAGTATGATATGCCCACAAAACACGGTGTAATTCTTCTGGCCAGAGCCCCTTAGCACGATCTAACCTTTTCTTGAGTCCTGTCAAAATGATTTTGTTTGCAGCTTCGGCCAAACCATTGGTCTGTGGGTGTTCAACCGATGTAAAAGCCTGCTTAATTCCATTCTTATAACAAAACTCTCGAAATTTCTTGTCAGTGAACTGTGTTCCATTATCAGACACAATAATAAATGGTAATCCAAAACGACATATAATATTTTTCCATACAAACCTTTTTACCTTTTCCGACGTTATGCTGGAGAGCGGCTCGGCCTCAATCCACTTCGTAAAGTAGTCAATTGCTACCAAAATGTACTTCATTTGCCCTGCTGCGATTGGTAAAGGTCCCAGCAAATCAATTCCCCATCTACAAAACGGCCACAGAGTATCAAGGTTATGAAGTTCCTCTGGTGGAGCCTTGTGCAGACTTGAAAACTTTTGGCATTTTTCACATTTCTGAACGTACTTCAAGCAATCGGACTTCATAGTAGGCCAATATAATCCAGCGCGTAAAATGGTTCTGGCCAAAGAACGTCCTCCAATATGACTGTCACACACACCTTCATGAACTTCCTCCATTACCGACATAATCCGATCTTGCTCAATGCATTTTAGTAAAGGCAAAATGATTCCCTTTTTAAATAAATCTTCACCGATCAAGATATAATAACTGGCCGATTTTTTTAGCTTTTGAGCCTTTGTTTCGTCGGTCGGTAAGTCACCATTTTGCAGATATCTAATGATCGGGGCCATCCAAGAGTCTGGGTTGCTGTCTACGAAAAAAGATTCTTTATCATCAATGCTCGAATTTTCTATCACTTCCTGAATGACCGATCTATTGTTCCCAGCTCTTTTGGTACTGGCTAGCTTGGATAATAGATCGGCACGTGCATTCTGGTCTCTGGGAATGTGCAAAATTTCAAACTCTGTGAATTTTTTGATAATATTTTGTACCTTCGATAAATATTTCGTTAGCTGAGCATCTTTAGTTTGAAATTCACCCCTGACCTGTCCAGTCATCAGCTGGGAGTCTGATTTTGCAATCAATCGGGTTGCTCCCATCTCAGCAGCAAGGGAAAGCCCAGCTAGAAGGGCTTCATACTCTGCCTGATTATTACTGGTTCGGAAGTTGAACTTTAATGATTGCTCGATCAGGACCTCATTAGGCCCTTCCAATATAATTCCTGCCCCGCCTCCTTTTACATTCGAGGCTCCATCAACATAAAGATACCAGAGGTCGTTATTCGGGTCATGACAAGAAGGTGAGGATAGTTCAATCAGGAAATCAGATAATACCTGTGCCTTGATTGGCCCTCTAGGTTGATACTGGATATCAAATTCCGACAGCTCGACCGACCAAGAGATCATACGACCTGCTAACTCTGATTTTCTTAGAACTTGTTTAATAGGTTGGTCAGTCATGACAATTATTCGATGGCTTTGGAAATATTGTCGAAGTCGCCTTGCTGTCACCACGAGGGCCAATGCCATTTTTTCTATCCTTTGATATCTGACTTCCGGTCCCTGCAGCACTCGACTTACAAAGTAGACTAGACGCTGGTCCTTTCCATCTTCTTTAATCAATATCGAACTCAAAGCTTGGTCAGAGACAGATATATAAAGCAATAAAGTATCACCTTGCTCAGGTCTAGTTAGAATTGGCGGTGTGGTTAGGAAGTGCTTCAACTCTGCAAACGCCTTTTCGCATTTCTCGGTCCACTGAAAATTAGTCGGTTTCTTTAGGCACTGGAAAAATGGAAGAGCTCGGTCGGCTGATTTTGACAGAAACCTTGACAAAGCAGCGATTCTCCCCGTTAATCTCTGGACCTCCTTGATTGATGCGGGACTTCTCATGTCCATTATAGCTCTACATTTGTCCGGGTTGGCCTCAATCCCTCTGTTGGTTAGGAGGAATCCGAGGAATTTCCCACCCTGAACACCGAACACACATTTTTCTGGATTCAATTTCATGTTGTACCTTCTTAACTGGGCAAAGATTTCTAGGAGATCTGAACAGTGGTTACCGCTGGCCTATGTTTTTACTACCATATCATCAATATATACCTCGATGTTTCTTCCGATTTGGTCCTCAAATATTTTGTTCATGAGCCTCTGATAGGTCGCCCCGGCATTTTTCAGGCCAAAAGCCATAACCCGGTAACAATAATTCCCGAACTCGATTATGAAAGCAGTTTTCTCCTCATCTTCCCGATGTATCCTAATCTAGTTATATCCTGAGTAGGCGTCCATGAAGCTAAGGAATTGATAACCGGACGCACCATCGACCAACCGATCTATACTAGGCAGAGGGTAAGAATCCTTCGGACAAGCTTTGTTCAAGTCGGTAAAGTTCGTGCACATCCTCCACTTCCCTGTTGACTTCTTGACCATGACCACGTTAGCCAACCATGTGGTATACTCTACCTCCCTTATGAAATCAGCCTCTAGCAGTTTTTTGGTCTCCTGAGTGGCAGCCTCCTGCCTTTCAGCTCCGAGCTTCCGCTTTTTCTGAGCAACAAGTTTTATTTTTTGATTTACTGAAAGTTTATGAGTAATTACCTCTGGGTCAATTCCTGGTAAGTCTGCTGCAATCCAAGCGAACACATCAGAGTTTTCTTTCGACAGCTTTTCCAACTCATTCTTGACATCGACTGGAAGATTGGAACCAATGCGAGTTACCTGATTCGGTTTCGGGCCCAAGGATATAACCTGCAAATCTTCTATTGGCTGAGGTTGATCCTGTTCATCACTCCTCGGGTCTAATTCTGCCATATTAATGTGCAAGGGTTTGGCTGATGCGTCAACTCGGTCAGCCACCTCTTTTGGTTTTGGCTTTAGACTTTCGTTATAACATATTCTTACCTCTCTTTGATCTGCATGAACCACACCTATCTCGTTTTCAGAAATGGGAAACTTCATTGTTAAATACGGGGTTGATACCACCGCTCCCAAAGAATTAAGAGAAGGTCTTCCAAGAATAATATTGTATGGAGTATGAGAATCAATAACCAGATATTTAACGAGAATTATTTTCAAAAGTGTACCTGTCCCGAAAGTCGTTCGGAGTTCAATATACCCCTTAACATTTACCTGTTCTCCTGAGAAACCGACCAGACATCCAACAAAAGGATTTAACTCGGTTTCTGGAATTTGTAATCTACGGAGAGTTGACAAATAAAGTATGTCTGCCGAGCTGCCCTAATCGACCAAGACCCTCCTAATCTGGAAATTTTTGGCGATGATGGAGATCACCATTGGATCGTCCAAGTTTTCATCGAGACCCGCGAAATCTTTATTGGAAAAAGAGATCACCGGGCTCTCTTCACATTGTACCGGAGAAGGATGACTTACAGACATGACAGCTTGGAGGTGTCTTTTCCGAGATAAATTTAAACTCCCTCCTCCAGCGAATCCTCCGGCTATGGTGTCGATCACTCCTCTAATCACATGATCCCGGGGGTTCGAAACAGCAATGACAGTCTTGCTTTTTTCTCCCGAGTTCGGGCTCCTTGGTCTGGATTGATTTCCGTCTCTTGTCTCTTTTGCCTCTCTACTACGGCTCCTACGCCGATATATGTACTTCCCGAGATGACCTTCTCGAATGAGTTGCTCGATTCTATCTTTCAATGTAATGCAATCCTCTGTTGAATATCCGTATACCTTAAGAAACTCACACCTTTTGGTTTTATCAACGTTTGCCGGGATCCTTTGTTTTCCTGCATTCATCGGAATTTGAATCAAGCCAGTGTTGTATATTTCTTGCAAAATCTGATCCTGTGGAGTGTTCAACGGGGTATATCTATCAAAGACAGATCGAACTCTTCCGAACGTTTCCCTCGTTCCTCGACTGAGCCTTTCTGATTGGTCATTATTGCGTGTCGTGGTTCTTCCCCTTTGGTTGGATCGCCCCCTTGAAATTTTTCGAATGAAACCGGGCGAATGGAGATGTGCGGGCTGCTCCTGTTTCCTGTCGTTTCAAGATCGAAAAATTGTCGCTCCATCTGCTTTCTTGCAAAGGCTATCTCCTCCATGTTTATGTATCCTGTAGATCTACCTCGCAGATCATCAAGGTCCAAAGGGGGCTTTCGGCCAGGGAATCTGCAAAATGGTCCCACGTAATCCTGCCATGATTGCATGCAAGGATACAGCCGGGTTTAGATATTTAATCTGAACTGTTTCCTCCCCGAATCTCCGCATAAATTCTTTAAGGGATTCATCTCTTCCCTGTCTTAAGTTGATCAGACTTGCCGAAGTCTTCCGATGCGTCCTGCTTGTAGAAAAATGGTTAAGAAATTTAATGGACAATTCAAAAAAGTCATAGATTGAACCTGCTTCGAGGCTTGAAAACCAAAGTAAGGCCGCCTTCTTCAGTGTTGTCGGGAAAGCCCTGCACTTTATCGGATCCGACCCGCCATTCAGTAGCATAATGGAATTAAACATTGTAAGGTGCTCCTGCGGGTCGATCGTCCCATCGTACAATTCCATCGTCGGAAGTCGGAAGCCTTCAGGGAGTTTAATTGTCATTATAAAATCCGAAAATGGATGATCAGCAGCTGGAAGGGAGTGATTCTTATGATTTGTCTGCAAACGAACTTCAAGGTCGGCTACTCTTGGCTGGCTCGAGCGTTGATGAAATTCTCTCGCCACGTCCTCATTAAGTAACCCTTCAACCTCCCTCTCTGGTTCTACTCCTTGTTGTTCTCTGTTGTTCATCCGATCAATCTGGTCAATCCGGCTGTTAATATCCCTTATTGCTTGCATGAACATCTCCATTGGACCGGGCTGAAGGTCACCCATGTTCTCGCGATTGACAGCATGGTTCTCATTTGTGGCCATAACTAATCAAAGTAGTGAACTTTTCGGATAACGAAGTTGGTTGCTTGTGAGGTAGGAAAAGTTTTACGTAGCCCCACGGTGGGCGTCAAATGTTCCGGATATTGACCGAAACCCGAGGTAGTCAGAAGGAGATCCACTGAAGTTCCCTGAACGGAATGTCAGTGGAGTCAGCTCTCAGGTCCACCGATCAGTTTGAGAAATTTAGTCAATATAATAAAAGGCTAAGAGAATTGGAACATACCCGACTTGGATAACCGAGCTAACTTATATAGGAATCTGTTCTCTGATTCCTACCGTTTAAAGTTATTTGAATCTCTAACCTAAGTGTGGTCTACGTTATGTTTAATGCTTTATGATATGAATGATTAAAACGTTGGTCATCAAGTCGAGAACTTATGACTGTTAATGGTCATTGAATTTTGACTTGATGACCGTTAGTAGTCCATGATTTGAAACCTTGGGCCATGGTCAGTCGGGTATGGGGATCCAAATACTACTATGTATTAGATCGGCCCAATCGGCCAAGGACATAGGTGCTTCGATGAGAATTTGAGCTAGTACGATCCACAGTCCCCCAGCTCGATCAATCGTTAGATTCGACCGAACTTACTTCATTGGTCGGATGAAGCATTCTAAATAATAATTGAGTCAGTACGGTCCTCATCGGCCCAATCGGCCAAAGACATAAATGTTTCGATGAGAATTTGGGTCAATACGGTCCAACACCCAACCTAAATCTCTCTAACAACCACCCCACAGCCCCACAGATAAAGGACGGGACGCTTCTTATTCCTGATGCCTCGTTCTTGTCTTTCAACCGATCTCAAATCAATTATTCTTCTCATAAAAATGATGCTGTATTGTTACCCAAAAAAAAAAAACCGATGCTGTCTTGGACGGGAGTGTAAATCACCATGTGTTAAATCATACTTAGAAGTCACCCAGATAACTCCACGTCACATCAATCATTTGCCTGCGTGTGAACATATCGGCTAAATTAGAATAACTGCCAAAACATTCCCTCCCTCTATCTACTCTTCAACGCCACTTAATAAATCATTAATTAAAATTAATATTCTCAACTCTGAACTGTCAGGTCTCAACAACAGAGATCCAGAAAATGTGTGCGAGAATCTTGATTATCAGGTGCAGACAAACCCATCCTATGCCTTTGCGTTTCAATCACAAATCTTAACACCGCCATCAAACCACAGCCGTTCATTTCTTTTCAGCATCAACTCTTACATTTTTATCGCAAATAATATATACACTTATTTTTATATCTCATTTCATATCATTCATTATGCTTATTTTTTCTTATCACTTTCTCTCTCTCAATTACATACCTTTAAAAACAATATTGCATATGAATACTTACACTTCTAAAAGATCCAGGTGTAAGATAATTATTTTTCTTTCAAAGCATAAATATTTTATAAGAGAAATATGAAAATTTGATTATTTTAATAATTAATTATTTTATAATTTTTTTATAATTAAATATAATTAAATTAATTTTATATTTAAATATATTAATTAAAAAATAATTTTAAATTAATTTAATTTATTTAAATGATAAAAAATTATTTTTTTATATTAAATTATTAAAATAAATATAAAATAATTAAAAATAAAATAATATTTATATATTAAAATATAAAAAATAAATCAAATTTTAAATTGTAAGCTTTATATTTAATATTATAAATTTTTTATAATATATTAAATTTTATATAAAAATTAAAACTAATTTTTTAAAATATATTATAAGACTGTTAAAATAATTTTTTTTAAAAAATTTATTTAACAGTAAAATAAACTAAAACAAATATGCTCTAAATCACATACTGGGCCACTGGTCACAATCAATCACAATTTTATTTCATTCCCCATGTGTAAAATGTCATTTTTACCTCCCAAATATAATATACATTTTACACACCAAATATAATAACTCATAGGACTATATCCGCGGGTGAGTGTTATTTGATACTCTTATATATCATACTACTATGTATAACTCTGAGATCCGAATATACATGTGAGTAATGTGTCCTAAAAATATCTTATTTCAAATATTCAAATAAAGAAACCCTTCATCTTTTTTCATACATCAATTCCACATCACTTACGGTGAACCTACCACATAATTATTCCCCCATCATCACGTACGTAACAATAAAACGCACACATTCCGAAGTTAAAAGCTAGAGAGACGCGTCCTTCTGGTTCCAGCCTGGCTTCCTAACATGTCGTTTCAGCAGGGCCCACACCCAACTAAATAAACAAAATACCCAAACTACCCCTCAACCCTTAATACTGTCAATTCTCTCTTTTTTTTCTCTCGGCTTTTCTCTTCTGCTTTGTCACCATGCCACCGACACTCGTGTTGCTCCTTCTCGCCGTAACCGTCACCGCCGCTCCTTTTCCGGCGCCGGCGAAATCCGGCGAGTTCCGGGAAGCACCGGCATTCCGCAATGGAATGGAATGCCCGGGCACGGCGTGGTCCTCGGCAGCTGCCGCCGCCGACAAGCGATACCACAACCCTTCCATCATTCACATCGCGATGACACTCGACGCCACCTACCTCCGCGGCTCCGTCGCCGGCGTGTTCTCCGTCCTGCAGCACGCATCCTGCCCGGAGAACGTGGTCTTCCACTTCATCGCCACCACGCAACGCCGCCATGAGCTCCGTCGCATCATCACTACCACGTTCCCCTACCTCACCTTCCACCTCTACCACTTCGACTCCAACCTCGTCCGCGGCAAGATCTCCTACTCCATTCGCCGCGCCCTCGATCAACCCCTCAACTACGCAAGGATCTACCTCGCCGATCTTCTTCCGGCCGCCGTCCGGCGAATCATCTACTTCGACTCCGACCTCATTGTCGTCGACGACGTCGCAAAGCTCTGGAAGATCGATCTTGGCGGTCACGTGCTCGGCGCGCCGGAGTATTGTCACGCGAACTTCACCAACTACTTCACGCACCGGTTCTGGTCGAACCCGGTCTATGCGGCGTCGTTTAAGGGACGCGACGCGTGTTACTTCAACACGGGCGTGATGGTGATCGATCTGTTGAAATGGCGTGAGGGAAAGTACACGTTGAAATTGGAGAACTGGATGAGGATCCAGAAGCGGAACCGGATCTACGAACTCGGATCTTTGCCGCCGTTTTTGCTGGTGTTCGCGGGCGGTGTGGAGAGGGTGGAGCACCGGTGGAACCAACACGGGCTCGGCGGCGACAACGTGGAAGGGTTGTGCCGGGACCTGCACCCTGGTCCGGTGAGCTTGCTGCATTGGAGTGGGAAGGGGAAGCCATGGCTGAGGATCGATTCGAAGAAACCGTGCCCGTTGGATAGCCTTTGGGCACCGTACGATCTGTTTCGCCACTCGTCGTCGACGTCGTCGTTGTTCTCCGATAGCTAGTTAGGGTTTTTTTTCCGGTGAGGGTGCATCGTTCGCCGTGGAGGTCTGTGTCACCGGATCATGGCGATGGGCGAGTGTGAAAAGACGGAAAAGGACACACGAGTGTGGAGGAATGTGGGGTGTGTACGCGTATAATTGGATGAAGGGTGACGTTTTACGGTTTTAGTGTTTTTTGGGATGATACGGTGACGTAAAACGGGGTCTGTTTGGGTTTGGATGATGATGATTGGGTGCATGGTATTATGTACAATAATCGTAGTAGATAGACAGATACTACAGTAGTATAGTCTGCAGTATTAGCGTGTTAGAGTCTGGTACACTAATACTGTATTCTACTACTCGGACGATTTTTCAGCAGTTTAAAAAAAAGAAAGTGGTTCCTTTTTTCTTTTTTCTTTTTTCTTTGGCGAATTCGTTTTTCTTTATGTTTAATAAAAATAACAATAATGATATTTACACTATTTTTTTACCTTATTTTTACATTATTTTTTAAGTTAGTAAAACAAATAAAAACATTTCGTTGTCATATGTCGGTACGAGTCCTTAACCACTAAGGCTTTATATTTCTTATTTCTTATGTGAAGATATTAATTTATCAAATAATCTCAGAAGAAAATGAGTAAAATATTGCATAGACTGAATTTGGATACTCGTGGCTTTAGAGTAGCGTTGTATGGATCGGATAATCTAACAAGTTCGACGGTGTATCAAATACTTAATACGGTATAGTTCATTTTCATTATAAAAGTTACGATTATACTAATTTAAGTAAATCAAAATTAATTAAAAATCAATTGAATTGATTCAACCCACATGTCATTAATAGTTTTTAAAGAAAATTAATATTTTACATTTCATAAAATATTTTTTAATATTTTGTATTACAACATATGAATTATTTTTAAAATAATATTTTATTTTGATTCTTGACATTTATTTTTATTCTCACTTTAGTTCCTGATATTTTATTTTTCTCACTTTAATTTATGATGTTTATGAATTTACTTTAACTTAATATGTCTATATATCCGTTATATAACAAACAGGTATATTGATGTGTCATAATTAGAGATAATGTGATATTATTATCTGTTGGCATGATAATTTAATAAAAGATCATTAGATGAATACATTTAAAACAACAAAGTTTAATTTTACCCTTGTCATTTGAAATTATCATGTCAGTAAATAATAATGTCACATCAATCTCTCTATTTATTAAAAAGTAAACATGTAAACAGATAGACTAAATTAAAATAAGTTAATAAATGTAAAAAATTAAATTTAAAAAAAGAAATATTAAAGACGAAAGAGTGACAGCAAATATCAAAATAAGGTTTTAATCTTATTTGTTATATTTTTCTATTTGACCAATAAGTTTAACTGAATTGAAAGTCTCGCTTTAAACATCGGTGCTTTAGAGCAATATTTTAAAATTTGGTTTGACCGAAAGATTGAAGAAGAGAGTAGTTTATAGTTTAATCAATTTAATGGATTAAATTGATGGTGAAATCAAATAACATTATAATTATATTTAAAATAAATTATATCATTGAAATTTTATACATTTTTACAAAAAAAAATGATTCACATAAATTAAATTATTTTTACAAAAAGTGATTCACAACTTAATAAATAAATGTCTGTACTTAAATTATAAAAACTGAATATGCAAATTTTAATTGTAGGAAATTACACCAAGTCCATTCATCTTAAATAAGCAGCAGAGTATGATGAAATGACATTAAGGCCAATCAAAGGTTGTGGGCTTTAGTGAAATGGCCCATAAAAGACTACAGAACCCTAAGTTATCTCCTTCACAAAGTCGCACTATCTATCTGCACCATCGCCGGCTGATAAATGAACAAAGAGATGGGAATAAGGCTAAGTCTGCAGTGCTCCTCGCTCACTTATGGAGCATTGATGTCTCACTTTGCTGACCTGCTATAGGAGGTGTCAGGTGTTGGACGACAAAATTAAGCGCCTACGATTTATTTTCACTTGTATTTAAAATAAAAGTGCCTTTTTTTAAGAAGACGAATAAATTTTTGAAAATTTCAAACTAGGTTTCAATTACATAGATTTACATTTATAAACAATTAAACATAATCATAGACAAATATAAATTAATTAATTCATGTAAAAAAATTATAAAAAATGAAAGAATATACAGATGACCTATAGATTAAACGAGTTGGCATTATTTAACTCATGAGCTAAACAAGACATGCTAAATTATCTTGCATTTTTTTGAGTTAAAATTTTTATAACCCAACTCACATAATTTATGCGATTAAATGAGACAAGCCAGATAGATAAATAAATAAATAGGTAAATATTACAATAGTACAATCTATAGTATTAGTGCATGTTAAGAGTCTGATACACTAATGTTATATGAGAAATATTTTTTGTATATTTAAAATACGTATATTATATTTATATTGTATATTTATATGAGAGAATTATCAAATTAAATTATATATAATTGTAATATTTTTATGAGATATAAAATAAATTTATGAAAAAATTAAAAAAAAAAAAGGGCAAATATTTAAGTTAGATTTAATAACTTGGTCGATGCTGTATTCTATTACTCGGATGATTCTTCAACAGTTGAAAAATAGAAAGTGGTTCCATTTTCTTTTTTTTTTTTTTTTTCGTTGGTGAATTCGTTTTTCTTTTTGTTTAACAAAAATAACAATAATGATATTTATACTACTATTTGTTTATTTATTTTTACATTATTTTTTAAGTTAATAAAATAATTAAAACACACATTTTAATATATTTTATTTTCTTTATTTTCTCAAAAAAGAAAAGTATAAAAATAATGTGTAAGATATAATGTGCAAATAATATAACTCCAAAAACAATGTGGGAGCTTTCTTTGAAAAAAAAAGTAATTAAAGGTAAAGGAGGAAATTATCATTTTCATCCATTAAAAAAAGTGAAAAAAGAAGGCGCATTCCCAAAAGAAAGTTTTTGATTGAGTAGTACTAGCATGGTTGCTCGTGGTATGCACGACCAACGAAATTAACTACTTGGGTATTACAAAAAATATAACCCTGAATATTTTTTTATTAATGGAACGGAACGGAATAAGTAGGAATGGAATGAAAAAGAAAAGAATGGAATGGAACATACTTTCTATTCTCTATGTTTAGAAGTTTCATTAACTGAACAACGAACAACTAACTAATTACCTACGCATGTGTTCTTATCATTCCCCCTCAATTTTGAGGGGAACAAAAGTTGGGCATTTGAGGGAAGAGGGAAATGATTCCCCACGTGTGTTGCTCGTTCTATGCATTTTAAAACTCCCAAACAAGAGGTTTATTTCCGTTCCATCCATTCCCTTTCCGTTCTCCTCATTTCCAACCATACAAACATAGTATAAGTCAAAGAAGTATTTTATAAAGACAACACACCAACTCCAATTCCTCTGTTTTTTAATTAAACAGATTTCAACACTCAAAGCGCATGTGAAGTTAATTGCAAAGTATTTTATAAAGACAACACACCAACTCCAATTCCTCTTTATCATCATTTTTTTTTTCAGATTTCAACACTCAGCAAGCGCATGTGAAGTTAATTGCAAAGTAATGATCAAATCTAATCTATTCAAATCAAAGATACATTCAAGCGTATCTTGTCATCATCAACACAATCTGCTTCACAAAAGCAATGTATATTGACTTCATCAAGTTTAATTGTAAATTCCATTTCTTTCCCTCTTCAATCAGCACACTAACATTTAAAATATCTGAATTTTAAAAGAGGAATGCATATCCTTATATAACTATACATAAAACCAAAGTCATTAAAATATGAGAGTATAGGCCCGTTCAAGCTACACATGGACATCCACTATCTTATACAAACCACAACTAATTACACATCACATATAATAAAAATCCAAAACAAACATTGCACACACACCTATTAGAGCAGAACTGTTATTTAAAAAACTCTCATTGGCTATCTTTAAGAAAAATTAAAACATTAAACAAGTTGTGAAAATGATGAATCTTCCTTAGTATCAACAGGTCACCTTCCATCAAGTTATACTTGCTACAGAAATTTCTCCATCCATGGGTTGCCCACACTTCGTCAGTCCCATCAACAAAATTAAGCATGCAGACATCTATATCTTTATAAGCCATGAGAGCAATCTCATCAGTTGCTTGGCTAATACAACGCTTCTTGAAATTTGGAGGAACATACTAAAAAAAAAGTGGAGAGTTGTGTTAGACAGTCAACAACTAACGTAAAACGTTAAATCTCTATTGACATAGACAAACGATATAATTGTATTAATGTTAGGTCATTTTCCCTAAGCAACGTGTTGTATAACTCGAGTATAGTGTCAAATGAGTAAGAGCCTCTGCATTGCCGCCTGGGTGTAGTGAAAAATAAGTAAGAGTTCTCACATTTTTGTAAACGGATGTGAGTAAAGAAACTAGTTCACAATAGTATGATGTATTTTGGAACTTGAAATATAGGCACACTTGTAAGTAAATTAATGAAAATAGTTGACACTATGATTAGGAGGAGGATTAATTTTATGTGCCTACAAGAAACTAAGTGGGTTGAAGAAAAAGTAAAGGAACTTGACACTTCGAGTTTTAAGCTTTGGTACACTGACAATGTAAAATTTAGAAATGAGGTAGGTATAATAGTAGATAAGAATTGAAAGAATAATATTGTGGATGTGAGAAAGCTCAGAGATAGGATCATAGTTTTGAAGTTTGTTGTGGAACAAAAAACTTTTAATGTTATCAGTAGGTATGTACCCCAAGTAGGGTTAGACGAGCACTAAAAGATAAAATTTTGGAAAGATTTAGAAAATTTAGTTCAGGAAATACCATTAGGAGAGAAGATTTTTCTAGGAGGGAACCTAAATGGTCATGTGGGGAGGGGGTATGAGGGTTTGCATGAGGGGGTATGGTCTAGGAGTAACTAATGCAAAGGGCAAAAACGATTCTAGATTTTTTTGGTAGTTTTTGATTTTATCATAGTTAACACTAGGGATGGCAATGGGGCGGGACAAGGGCGGATAATGCTTCCCCCGCCCCCGTTCCCGTCTCGTCACGGGTACTCATTTATGATCCACACGGGTAGGCAGGAGTATCCGCAGGTAGTTAATAATTTAAAATAAAATCTTAAAAATTATAAAAAAACATAAAGAAAATAAATTTTAACACTATATACTACAACTTTGTTCAACAATTTAAGATTCTTACAAAATTAAAAGAATATTATAAATAAAAAACTAAATTCAATTATATTTTGTAATAATTAATTTAAATAAATAACTATTACATAAATAGTATATATTTTTTTTAATAAGTTTTATTATTATGGACTCATTCAATAAAAAAATCATTTCAAAATAATAAAAAGATATGTATTTTCATCTCATTTCAAAGTAATAAAAAATAAAAAATAATATATGATACATATTAGATGAAAAAGTATACTTAATGGGTTTGCGGGTACATGGGCGGGGTCCCCCTATAATCCCCTACCGCCCCCATTTATTAAACGGTACCCATCCCCCATCATCAACTGATCATGGTCCCCAGCGATCCCCACAGGTACGGATAATTTTACCATCCCTAGTTAACACTTGTTTTAGGAAGCAGGAAGAGTATCTTATCACATACAGAAGCGGGGGTTCTTGCTCTTAAATTAATTTTTTTTTCTAATAAGGAAATATGATAGAAAGCTTTGCATAGATTACAAAGTCATCCCTAGAGAGAGCCTGACTACCCAACACAGGGTTTTAGTTATTGATATATAGGTTAAGATGAAAGTAAAGAGAAATTGTCGAGACAAAGTCTCAAGGATCAAATGGTGGCAACTAAAGGGAGGAAAACAAATGCTCTTTTAGAGGAGGATTATGGAGAAAGAGATTTGGGAGGTACAAGGGAGTGCTAATGATATGTAAGACGAGATAACTAAAGGGATTAAGAAGGTAGTAAAAGAGACACTCAGTGAATCAAGAGACTTTGGACCCAAGGTCGCAAGTGTATAAGATAAGGTTAATGTTAAAAAGAAATGTTATAAAATTTGACACGTGTGTAAAAACAATGAAAATTAAGAAAAATATAAGGTAACTAAAAAAGATACTAAGAAGGCGGTAAGCGAGGCTAAAGATAAAGTGTTCAACGGGTTATATCAATCTTTGGGCACCAAAGACAGAAAAAAAGAATATTTACAGACTTGCTAAAAATAGGGAAGAGACTTGGATTAAGTGAAATGCATTAAGGATGAAGAGAGTAAAGTCTTGATTACGAAACAAGACATCAAGAATCGATATAAGATTTGGAATTGGAAACCAATAAAATCTAATTAAATTTTTTGGTTTTTCAGTTTTTTGTTTTGATTAGATTGGTACGATTTTGAGAACTTATATAATGTATTGTTGTGAAAGGATTAGTCTCACACCTGTGAAGGTGCTCTAGAAAAAAAATGAAGGAATTGCATAAAATACTTTTCAAACTAAAATTTTTATATTTATTTTTGTAAAAAAAATATAAAAAACTTCAATTAAACTTTCTGCTAAAAACATTTAATTAAACTTTATAGATGTCCAAAATACTTCAATCAACATCAACGCTAGAATAAAAAAAAAGGAGAAAAATATGGCTATTTATAAGTTTAATTAAATCTTTTATAGTCTGACTAATAATTAAATCTTGAAAAATGATGTTCATATATCATTTTTCTCCCTCTATCCCTTTTCACATTCATTTTGAATAAGTGTAATTAAGTGAGACAAAAAGGAAGTGATAAGGTAAAAGTGATATAATCAACAGTATAAGAAGTAAGTGTAAAAAGTGATGTGAGGAAAAAATAATCTAAGAAAATCAGAGTTGTTAAATCTTTTTACCCCGTGAACAAATTAAAATAAAATTCTATTGCAAAACATTAAAATCAATTCCTTAATTGATATTTATCTATATTTTAAGAATGCTATTCATTTATAGCCATGTTGATTATTTCAATTTTGGTACAAGTCCATTGAAATTCAAAACCGTTCGTTGATTGCAAAAGATTTTGTTATCAATTAGTTATCAATACGATCTTTGTTTCCATAATGAATTGTTTGCGTCTATTATGACTCAATAATCTGCTCCTCATTTTTCTCTAACTCCGCTGTAACTTCGCTACTCTCTCTCACACACACTCACATTCTGCTTCTTCTTTGGATAGAGTCTCTTAAAAATTTCCCTAAACCCAGTGTTTCAGAATACATAATTTACTTCCCTAATCCCTATGTGTTCTGGCCGTTTGGCCTGCTCGATGATAATGGTCCTAATGTTCCCAATATCTCTGTGGATTTATATAACAAAGCTTCGCCATGACATGATTAATGATATTTGCTTTGGTTGCCTATGGTTCCTGACGATACCGTTATGGGCTAGGATATGGTGTCCTGAGCATGGAGAGTATGAGGAACAAGAACATGTGAGGACAGAATATACAGCACCGGTATGGCAGCCTCCTCAAAGCACAGTACAGTTTGAAAGCGTAAGGGCTCAGAGGGAACCATATAGGGAAAGAGCCATGCGAGCCTTGCCACCAGTTGAAGTTAAAAGCTTCACAACAAGTGGTGATTGTGCTATTTGCAAGGAAGAGTTCAAGAATGGGGAGATGGTTCAACCATTTGGAGTGTGTGTCCATGAATTCCATTCCTCTTGTGTCCGCCCTTGGTTGAATATCGGGAAAACTACCTGTCCTGTTTGCCGTAAGGATTTATCAATTGCTCTCACTACTACTAGAGTCACATGCATAGATATATAGGGTTTGGAAAATATTTCTTGAATATAACATCTTGTATTGACACTATATATCGATGGATGTCAAAGTATATCATATCTTAAGGCAGAATAAATATATTGTATACTGATATGAACGTATTGTATGCTGATATAAAAAATGTGTCAATTGAGTGTTGTGTTCTAAATATTCAAATAATGAGGTTCACTAGGTTTATGCTATTTCTTTGGGTGAAAGAAAATACAGAGATTTAGTGGAGTTTTTAGCATTTTCTTAGTCGGCGAATCTATATGTATGTTTCTTTTGTTTTGTGTATTTTTTATTATGTGATGTGATGCACTAGTTTATTCACAGTCTTTGCTAGTATTTTCAGTTCAACTAAGGAAAGTAAACAATAGCTAGTGCTATTAGCTTTTGACTAATTAATTAACTTGCTCTTATATCTTTCTGGTTCCATTGAACATGTTCAACTGAATTCTTGTTTGAACATTAATGAAATTGAATTAATACTCTATGACATTTTTAAACCATTAGTGAGTATCCGTGCCTTGCAGGCTTTTTTAAATTTAGCTAGAATTTAAGAAAGCATGGATTAGAACAGAGAAAATGTATGTAACACTGACGAGATGGGAGAAAAGTTCTTCTAAAGCGATTTTTGTCCATAAAGTGAGAAAAGAATAATGTATTTACTCTTGATTTAATCTAAAATGTATTGTAATCTTAACTTATTAAATGATTTGAGGATGAAAAAATTATTTGTCCTTTTAGGCCAATAAATAAGAATATCATAAATGCCTATCAATATGTGTTTATGCTTAGAATAACGTGTCATTCTTTACACGAGATTAAAATATTTTATTCATTTCAAAATATATGTTATTTAAGGTTTATATATAAGGATTAAGACAACAATAATAAAGTCTTTTCTCATTAAGTGAGATCGACTATATGGTTCAAATAACACCGATGTACTTTATCATAAATCATGTTTTTAAAAAAGTCATTTAAATTTAAGTCATTTTTAATTGATTTACTTATAAATTTTATTGGTCTCCCTCTACATGTAACTATTGAGTTATCATTTACCTTATTTACTCTTCTTACCGAAATTCTAATAGTTTTCTCCTCACATAATCAAACCATTTAAGGTGAAATTCTACCATCTTTTTCTTAATATGTACTTCCCCTACTTTTTCTTTAATGAATTCGTTCTTAATCTTATTTTGTATTGTATGTCTACTCATCTAATTAACGCAACATCCTTATCTCAGCAATATTGAGTTTATGTTCTTGTTAGCTTTTTATCACCCAACATTTAGCACCATAAAGCGTCGTAAATCTTATAGTTGTGCGATAAAATTTTCTTTTAAGCTTGAGAAGTAATTTTCTGTCATAAATAACAATGTTTTTAAAACAAGACTGATCATTAAATTGGTAAAGATACTGGTTCACAATTCATTAGTTCGACCGTAGTTGAACAATGGTCGAATCAGTGATAATTAAATATATATTTTTTAATATTATATAATATATTAAGTAATTAAGTAATAAACTAACATATTAATATTCCATATTATATTGCTTAGTGTTTCAAAGTCTCACATTGTACAATAAGTTAAGCATCCAAGTACATAATATATATAAAAACTAAGATAAGGCCACACTTACAAGTCTCTCATAAAATAGTGAGTAGAACATTCAAGCATACAACTTATATAAAAGTCAGGAATGAGACAAATCTTCTTATACATTTTTTTGATCTTATATGTGGGCCTTTGTAATTGTGTTTTTTTTTTTTTGCCTTATATGTAGGCCTTTGTAACTTGACATTGAGTCTTTATTTGGCTTAAATTATTTTTGAATGAGTTAAAAAATTGTTGATAATAAAAAAGAAAGTTTAATTTTTTTTAAAGAAAAAGGGTTCAAACTAGTTTGCTACTGATTTTACCGATTTTTGATTGGTTCAGCTGGCTCTTGACTAGTTTTGACCGGTTCTTGAACTGGTTGATTTTGTGGTTTAATTGAACCAAACCTGTGATCGGTTTACTAGTTTTCTGGTTGAATCAGTCAATTCAGTCCAGTTTTTCAACATTAATAAATAACACCCGAAACACTTCTCAATTTCTTCTACTCAGTTTGAATCCAATTATTTACATCTCTCTCTATTTATCTATCATTTTAGGGAAATGTGACTGTTTTTAACTAAATTACCCTCTTGCTCCTTTCATGTTTTCTCATTCTACTTAATGGAGATACCAAGAGATAATGATATAATTGGAAAAAAAATAACTAATACTCTCCTAATTTTCTAAAGTAACTGATAAAATGAAACAAAATTCATTCTCCAAAACGATATTTTAAAACAGAGGGATTTAAATTTAATAGATAGGAGTAAATAATGTTACTTCCGCATAATTTAATGTTCACTTTAAATATTGGCTTTTCTATACTATGTCATTTAATTATCAAGTGTTATCTTTGAGACAGATTACTTTACAAGGCTAAATCCAAACAAGAATTTGTGTGAAGCCTTTCTTCATCTGAAGTCTTGCATAACTTTGGTGACTATAGGATAAGAAAGATAATTTGGACTAAATTAACTAACTAGAAAATTTCAAAACGTTAAACAAATATTCTAAAAGAGTTGATGATTTTAAAAGGATTGTAGATAACAGCTGTTCTTAGAATCTTAATATGAATACTCTATTTTGTCCGGCCAATTAAAATTTGTTAAAAAATAAAAAATAAAAATAAAAATAAAAAATAAAAAATGAATAAAAGGGGTTTGAAAAATTTGTTAGAATCTTTTGATGTGTGTTATCTGTAAATATCTCTATAAATACTCTTAAATTTGAAAACCTACTTTGATCTTGGGATGAGACAATCATTTGTTTCCTTAAATTTTTTTTAAAAAAATTAATAATAAGATCTTATGAAGAGTTTGAATAACCTCAACAGAAATTTAAGAGAGAAGAGAGAGAAATTAGAGAAGGTTATCTTCTAGAAAGTGTGAATAATCTCATTAGAAATTATAAGAGAAAAGAGATATCTGGTCTATGCATTATCTGAGAGTCTAAGAACAAATGACAACTTATTTGAAATACGAAAACTAACCCAGCAATATCATTAAAGCCAGTAGAACCAGATAGCTAGTCTCCATTTGTTTCAACTAGTATGTATGGATTATACATTCTAAGGTGTTACTTCCTCCATTTCATAATATTTATCATTTTAGAGAGAAATTTTTTTTTTTTATTTGTTACTTTAAAAAATTAAGAAGATATTAATTTTTTTTAATTTTATCTTCGCTCTTGGTATTCTCATAAAATAAAATAAGAAAGTATTAATAGAGTGAAAAAATAATTTAATCAAATGTAATTTTATTTCTCTAAAATTGAAGATATTTAATAGATTTATTAATTCTTGTAAAAAAAATAATTAAACGAAAGATATTATGAAATGGATGAATATATATATCATTAAAAAAAATGAATGCATGACATAATAATTATGAAAATTCAATCCAGTACTCAGACATATAAATATTCTTTATGTTTTGCCACTTAAAATTGTTTGGTGGTGGTTGATGAAACCATTGACATACTCTTTGTATAATTGTTTGATGTGCAGTAGTGTGGTGCACTGTTAATTAACAAAGCTGTAATCACAAAACGGTTAACTTTACCTTTCGATATAAAGCATCAATGCAATCCTTCAAAGGAAATGGCATATTATTTTGTGAAGGTACAGAATAACGCCAGAGATGAGCGGATAATTATTATATCAATGCAAAAACATTAAGTTGGTGAATGACAAGATAGAGCTCATAATTTGCTGTTCTTTTCAATATTTGATATTTGGGTGTTTCCAAGTCTGGAATCTTATTAATCTTCAACTGCAGAGTGTACTGATTGCATCCCACAATCCTTGGAAAGAAAAACACTCATTTTTCTCTATTGAATCCCAAAAGTCGTAGGACATTAGGAACAAAAAATCAAATACTAACATGAACATAGTAATATACTAATATCTCTCCATTAGAATATTCAGCATTTCTTAATGCACCACTTCTTGATAGTTGGAACTTGGAACTTGGAACCTACCACATGGCTACAGAACTTGCCATTTTCTGGGTTAGAGGTTCTAAAGACCAATTCCGATTTCCAGGGAAGAAGCACGAATTTCATAACCGTAGTCCATCTTGTAGTTATCTCATGATCCTGTCCTGTCTGTAGCAATTCAATCAGTCCATTTGATTTGAACAAACAAGATAGAGAAGAAAATGAAACTAATAAATTCATTAAAATCTAAGTTGCATGGATACGAGTAGAGTACTTAGTACATATATAGATACGAGATATGAGATATGATAAAATTTTTATATATTAGAATACGAATATGGCAAAATATATTATATAAAAATATAAAAACATAAATAATAAAATAATTGAATCATAAGAAAAATATAATTCTCTTACTGTTGTAAATACTCCAAAGTTTCAATAAAACTCCATAATCAAAATATTTAGAGAATGCATAAGATTTGAAGGATGTTTATGCATGGATTAAGTTGTCATTAAGTGTTTGTTTGACTTTTGGAATTGAACATGAAATTAGAGATTGAAATTAGAATTAGACCTTTTAATTTTAATTTTTATGTTTAGAATATCATTTAGAATTGGAATTGAAATTCTATAAACTAATTTCATGAAATTAAAAAACAATTAAGTTAAGTCATTCTCAATTGTTAACCTATTTCTTAAGAATTACCAATTCCATAACTTAAAAATTAAACTCTCTCTCTCTCTCTCTCCACATTTAGTTATGAATAATTATATTTATTGAGATTCTATATTTATATAAAAAATTGTTTTCATATTTATATAAATTATTATAATATCTATTTATTTTTTCTAAAAAAATTAATGAAAAATTTCTTTATTATAAAATATGACCATTATATTATAAAAATATTATTGTATGAATATTTTATTAATTTTAAATTTATAAATAATTCTTTAATATTTTAGATCATACTTTTAAATAATAAAATTATAACTGAATTTAAAATTACAATTTCTTATCTTAATTTTTTGACAACTTCAAACATAAAATTTAATATTCATAACCAATTCTAATTCTGAAAGAATTAAAATTAAAATTAAAATTTAATATTTCAATTCTAATTTTGTTATCTAAATGGACCATTTCAGATAGAGTATTTAACACCATAAATTTCACACAGCCCTGTAGTGGTAATTTGAATTACTTATTAATAATTTATTCTTATATAACCCATCAAAGTGATGATGCTTGTATTTTTTTGTAGACAAAAATATGGGTTTATTCTAATTCTCTTTTTTCTCTAGTTTTATTTTATAGGTTAATCTGTTTAACTCATCAACTCTGATGAGTTGAGCTAGCTTGGTCATTTATTAGCCTACCTTGGAAGTGGTAGGCTAATTCGGGTGAGTCAGGTTGACCAGTTTTTATAGTTCTAAATGAAACTCTTTGATTAGTATGAAATTCCAATTCTATAGATCAACTGACCATACAATCATCTGTCATGGTAAGTTTGGATTTCTTAAAACTTGTCTAATTGACTGGTCTGTTTTGATTACAACGTGATACCCATAGAAATAGGAGATGAGCCCTCTCACAACTGTGACAAGTGCCATTGCAGCCTTCTCAATTTTTTGACATCTAAGTTCCGATCCCCGGGGAACTTTGCTTGTGAAATAAACAAATTTCTATCCATCGGGTTTTTTGAACCAAGGCTGAGCTAATTGTTTCCTCACTGGTGGCTATGTACAAATATATAAGACTTCACCGAGTTTTGCTTTAAATTGGATTGGTGAGTTTGCCTGAAAATCTTTTAACTTGTAAAATGCTTCTTCACATTCAGTAGTCTACTAAAAATCTTTGATTTTTTTTTACAAGCTTGAAAAAACTGATCCCGTGAATGCAAAAAAAAAAAGAAAAAAATCAACTACAATAAGGACAATTCTATGATATCTATCTTTTTTTAGGATATATTGTATCCATCAAACATTTTATTAGTTGTTGATAAAATTTTAAATATTTACTATGCAATTAATATTTAATAAATACTTAACAACTCATCATAATACCCATCAAGATATTATAAAAATTCTCTTAACAATTACTAAGAAAAAATGAAGTTGGTTGAAGCTCTTCCTATATTATTATTATTATTATTTTGGTCTTAGCTCTTCCCATAGTAGAAATGATCAATGCTTAACCGAAGTGTTCAATATTTCATATGAAGGCCCATCTTTTATGGGCCAGAATGATTATTTAATTATAGTGTATCAGCATGCAATGTCTCAAAATGAATCATTTGGATAGACTTAAATCATAACTAGATCGTTTTTTCGGTCAACAAATCATATCCAGATAAAAGCAGAGAGTTTTCTGTGTAAGAAGGGCTAACCTAATAAGAAAGGCCATCAAAGAAATGTTAGAACTTGGATGTAACAAGAAGATAAGCAATTTATGTAGGCCCAACCCAATCCACACCGGTATCCACGTGTTCATTATGGCAGATATTAATCCTCAATCCAATTTCCATGGTTTCAAACTCTCCGCAACCACAAAAAATACCTGAAATAACTGTCAATATATATTTAAATACAAATCATAAATTATATTAAGGGACTAACAAAAGTTGAAAGCGTTGATAAGTGAATTGTATTATAAGAGAGTGAGAATTAAAATTCAAACTCTAGATTTAACAATGGTTGAAAGCACTTCTTAATTATGATAGAATTTGTCTTATATAATAATACATATAAAAATATTTAGGTAAATGCCAAAAAATAAATTATATTATAAGTGTAAATCAAAATAGAAAAATAAAAAAAGTTGTGGTCTAAAATTGAAGGAGATACTAGGTGAAGTTCCCAAACTGTTTCTCCCACAAACCAAGCCTAAACTGCACTGACATGGCCACTGTTGCAACTAGAGGAATTGGAGTAGAAGTGACAAAGCTCCAACCCCACAAACCCAAGCACAAGTCCTTGTTTCTTGGCCAGAGACTAAGAACTAGAACCTCTGTTGAGCCGCCACCATGCAGTGCAAGATTCCCAAAGTCCATTCAAGTTTTTGCATTGGGAGGTGAATGGGTTGATTCAGTTCACAACCTTTTTGTGGGTGTTGGGGTTGGTCTTCCTTGCACTGTCATGGAGTGTGGGGATATAATCTACAGGAGTACTCTACCCAAGCCCAGTGGCTTGACAATTACAGCCCCTGGTGTGATCCTGGCTTTGGGTGCTCTTTCTTACCTCTGGGCTACACCTGGTGTGGCACCTGGTTTCTTTGACATGTTTGTTCTTGCTTTTGTTGAAAGGTTGTTCAGACCCACTTACAGAAAGGTCAGTGAATTCAAGTTGATTTTTTTATTTTTTGCAATTTTTATAAAATATTGTTTCTGATGTTGATTTAAATAGTTATTAGTGAGATTGGTTTATGGTGGCAGGATGATTTTGTTCTTGGGAAGAAGCTGGGGGAGGGATCCTTTGGAGTGGTTTATAGAGTGACACTGGCCAAGAAGCCTTCTTCAAAGGTATTATATGTTCTATTTGGATGCTCCTGAAATAATTGAAGTTTTTCACTTATTTTTTTGGCCTTACTGATTCTTATTTGCATTTTTTATTAAGTACTTTACAAGAACATTGGTCAATTTCAAGATAACCATTAATTTTCATGTCATTTTCGTTTATAAATTTTGAATGTTTGTTGTTTTCACTTTGGATTGGTTATGAGTCACCCACATGGTGATATGGCATATGTGCCTCTGTGATTTCAATGTCTTAGACCGCTTGAATTATATAATTATGACTTATGGTTCTTTTTGGTTCTCAATGGAAGGAAGGTGACTTAGTCTTGAAGAAGGCGACTGAATATGGTGCTGTAGAAATTTGGATGAATGAGCGTGTACGAAGAGCTTGTGCAAACAGCTGTGCAGATTTTGTTTATGGTTTTCTTGAGGTGTTGCTTTATTAAAACTAATACTACCTAATGAATTTCGAGTATCACTGTTATATGGAGAAATCAAAGACATTCTCAGTCACATCGTTTGACATTTTAGTTTTAGTCATGACAATTGTCAAAAATTGTTTGCAGAGCTCTACAAAGAAAGCTGCTGAATACTGGCTTATATGGCGGTTTGAAGGGGATGCCACCCTAGCTGACCTGATGCAGAGTAGAGAATTTCCATATAATGTTGGTAGTCTCTTTAATCAGCATGATTGTACTTGATAAAGTGTCAGTTTTATTAATATTTTTGGCCTTACACTTTTCTAATGAAGATTATATCAGTTGTCCTACAACCTACATTTAAGAAAGAGAATATATCCTCTCTCCTGGTACAGGAAAATGAGGGGGTGGGGGGTAGACAATACATCCCTTTTTAGTCTTTAATTCGTGAGGATAATATGTTTCATATTCTTTAACTATTCTTCACAATCTTTCTGAAGCACTTTGTTCATGCTTTAATTTTATTTGAATTTTATGCTCCAATGGTAAATCATGGTTGCTTAAAGTTTGATTGCTGCCACAAATTTCAGGTTGAAACATTAATTCTGGGTGAGGTCCAGGACTTGCCCAAGGGATTGGAAAGAGAAAATAGAATAATTCAAACAATCATGAGGCAGCTCTTGTTTGCATTGGACGGTCTTCATTCAACTGGAATTGTGCATAGGGATATTAAGCCACAGAACATTATTTTCTCTGAAGGTAAAGAATATAAAGATTGCATAGCTTTGTCCAATGAAAAAATATCCCTAATCCAAGTTAAGCTCTCATTTCCTTTAAACCATGGGATCAGGGTCTCGTATATTCAAAATCATTGATCTTGGAGCTGCTACAGACCTGCGAGTTGGCATCAACTATATTCCTAAGGAGTTTCTTTTGGATCCAAGGTATCTTCTTTGACATTAGTAACACAGGTAGCCAACTGACTTTTGGACTTAATCCACTGCTGGAAGTTTTGGAAGTTTCTGTTTCATGTGCATAATCGATTCATTGATAGAAGCTTTTCATTTTTCTTTGTGTAGGAAGTGGAAGATTTTCATTTTTATTTATTTAATTATTTTCAAAATTGTCCCTTGAAGTGGATGTCATAGATACTAATCTTGGCTTTGTCTAGATTTGACATATATAATGTTTATAGTTTTAAATCAAAGCATATCTTATCCAGGTGATGGGTTTAGACTTCAGTGTGTTTGGTTTGAATTGCTACCAAGTTGTTCTGTTACATTCTGGTCCCTTTTGAGGTGGCAAATCAAAGTTGGAGTATTATATCACTGGAACAAGAGTCAATTCAATCAAAGACAAAAGCACTGCCATGTATTATGCTTTAAAGCAAAATTTAGGGAGATGAACATAAATGTATGTACAACCTAAAAGTTAGGGAGATAAACACAAGAGGGCAATTTTACGTACAACCTAAATTGAAATGTTTCCCATCTAACCATATATAAGTATATGAAATTTTATATCTAGAATGCCCTTATCATTTCTACAAGCACAGAACAACTGATCCAGATAATCACAACAGAATCTGGGTGTACTTTTTTCTGCTCTTAAAGGTGACAAGGAAAGTGTTAACCTGTTAGTTAAATAGCCTCATTCAGTAGACGTGAACCAGAATACCATAAGAATGTCTTTGACTACAATAGGATGTTTCTTTAGTCATAACTGCCAGATATTATTAAACTGCTTTAAGTTACCTTTTTCCTTAGATGACTACTGTCACTGCAAAGTTTAGCTTTAAGTTTGAACAACCCAGCTCTGACAGACAGCTGCCAGAGCTGATTAGTTCGATTGAGAGAATGAAGAATAAGTATTGTATATATTCCAATTGATAACCCAAACAGTCATCAATTTCCTTATAATTTCTAATAAAAGAAAATTAAAGCAGCTTTTCTAGTAGTCATCCATGTGATTCCTTAATAACCTTAAGATAGAAAATATAAGTGTTGTATAATTCTCATTGAATCCATGTCTTTATTAGACTCCTGACATCCAACTATAGACAATTCATGTTGTGTACAATCCTTCCCTTTCAGATATACTGCACCAGAGCAGTACATCATGAGCACGCAAACTCCATCTGCACCCTCAGCTCCAGTTGCAACTGCACTTTCCCCAGTCTTATGGCAGGTTAAACATTTCTCATGAACCATCCATGTTTAATTAGTACTTATATAGCTTCCTTTATCATGCAATGAAGTTGTCTTTTGTTGCTTATGATGGTTTTCTTGTTTCAAACAGTTGAATTTACCTGACAGATTTGACATCTATAGTGCTGGTCTAATCTTTCTTCAAATGGTGAGTATCAAATACTGATGAACTGATGACTAGCTTCTGTTCTTGTTATCATAACTAATCAGTTGATTTCTGTAATCAATTTCATATGAATATTACATAAATTAACAATATAAACCACCTCAATGACAAAGAAGCCTGCATATTAGTAGTTTTGAAGTTAAATTGAGTTTGTCTATGTATTTACACTTTGCTAGATTTGATTGTGTTGATCTGTTAAGAATTGTTATTATCCTTGTAGAATATTTTTCCATATTTCTGGACCAGAGTTTTAATTAGGTGAAACATTTAAACGATGGCATGGGGTGATCCAATCAACTATATGATCAAGCTGGTATTTTGAATTGCTCATAGTTTACGCCATTCTCTTATAGGCATTCCCTGGTTTGCGCACTGATAATAGCCTCATACTATTCAACCGTCAGTTGAAGAGGTGTGACTATGACTTGGTTGCATGGAGAAAAAGTGTAGAGCCTAGATGTGGCCCTGAACTTAGGAGGGGCTTTGAGCTGTTGGATCTAGATGGTGGAGTAGGATGGGAACTTTTGACATCAATGGTTCGATACAAAGCAAGGCAAAGGCTGAGTGCAAAAGCAGCATTAGCTCATCCTTACTTTGACAGAGAAGACTTGTTGGTGTTGTCTTTCATGCAAAATCTGAGGCTGCAGCTCTTACGAGCAACTCAGCAGGATTATGGGGAAGCTGCCAAGTGGATTACTCAGCTAATGGCAAAATCAGGAACACAGAAGGATGGTGGATTTACTGAAGCTCAGCTCCAGGAACTGAGAGTATCTATCTTAATTCTGCAATCTCTATTTCTGCTAGGGAGTTTCTATTGTCACTCCTATTTGTCTATAGTCACTCCTATTCAATGAATGTTTTTACTATTTTCTAAAAGCCATTTATTAATTAGTGAATCTGTTAGATTCAACTATCTATTTAATAAAGGATATTTTAGGAAAATGACAATAGACAACTAGGAGTGGCAATTAACACTCTCCATTTATCATCGTATATCAATTTTTTTTTCATATTGTAGGAAATTGAACCCAAGAAGAAAGCTAGTGCACAGAGAAATGCTCTAGCTTCAGCTCTTAAACTTCAGAGGAAAATTATAAGAACCTTAAATGAGAGTATGGATGAGCTCAGCAGTCGCAGGAAAAGGCTTTGGTGGAGCAGATGGATCCCAAGACAGGAATGAAAATTGTAAATACCTAATACACATTTTGCTTTTCAAAATTTTTGTCTATAGCTTGTATATCAAATTAATTATCTGAATGTTTAATATGATTTTTTTTTTAAGAAACTAGGATCTTATATTTTTGGACATAAACTAAATGGAATCTGATGGATGCATACCTGGAATCTTTTGACCGCACGTGCAACTACATTTATGTAACATATTTTGATAAGGTATTGAATGAACAGAAATCGTGATAATAATGTTACTCACACATATCATCTAACATTTGCAGAGCTTTCACTATTAGATTATAAATGGACTCACTTTGGTTTGTGCACACCTATACTATGATTTTGCCACCTCCTTGACTGTAGTGTGAGGTGATGTGCATCTTATAGTTGCATCAAGCATAATTCAAGATTTCAAACATATTATGGCACTTTCCTTAGTGTTGCTTCAAGCCAGCTGTGCTCCTAGAATAATTCAAGCTTCACTGTTGCCCTTAGACTTTAGAGTGCACGAAAAGACCTTGTAACTTCTCCGTTAACTTCCCTATTTCTAGCTTTATTTGATTGAGAAGGATAGTAACTTAAGAGATTTCAATGGATGACCATTTTACTTGAAGATATGATCCTACTCTGCATCTGCAAAAGTGGGGTACATTCGTGACTGATATGGGTTGATTCATCTTTTTTTTTTTTGCCTAGTTACAAGCTATGAGCCTTATCTCTATAAATGGCAAGCGGTGGTGGCACTCACTCTTAATTTACAAACTCCTTTAGCTCTTTCTCTGGAAGCCATGGGATAATAAATGGTTACCACCTAAACATTGTTTTTGAATTGCTTAAATTCCTCACACCTCTCAATAGTTGTAAGACAATCATTATCCACAGATAAAAATTCTTAGGTGATTTAGGAGCAAGCGATTTCTTATTCTGTACTATTAAATGTATGTTAAATTAATTTTGTAGGTCATCATTGTTTTTCACTTTAACTATTTTTAATGTTATATTTAATCTATCACACATTTAATAGTACATAGCAAGAAATTTCTCTTGCTCGTGAAGCACATAAGAATCTCTAATCCATAGATAATCAAAACAACTGAACTTTGCTAAAACAATTCTATCGTTTAGATTATTAGTGTAACCAAGTAAACTTTTTGTGACTACCACAGCCCACGCTCATTCTTTTTGTAAGAATCCTCATTAATTAGCTATGGCTTGAATTCCAAATATGCATATACATTGTTATCTAGCACCTCGGGAGCCTTAAGCAGTTGGTAATAGAGTCATCAGATCTGTCATTGCTACATAACCAGCTAAGAACCATCATAGTAAATTAGTAGTTACCAATGGACACATAATGTGTTAGTATTGTGTTCGTACATAAACAAAGCAGTACCTATGACTTAACTAGTATTGTGTTAGTAGTTAGCAATGGACACATTGTGTGGTGTTCCACACAACAGAAGCTTCCAATCAAGAAAAACCCCTTCCCATTTGTGGTATGTTAGTAAGAGACTACAACTGGAACAGCCAAATCAAATCCAAACAACCCAGTAACCCACTGATTCTTACACATGGCAAATCTTTAGAACTCAAGTGCTTGACAAATGGTGGCTATTTGAATAATTCAAAAGCTAGCTAGACGTGACCATTTAAGATAAGGGTGAAGGAACATGTGGTGATGTTGTTCCTTGATAAACAAGCGTCAAGAACAGGAATGGAGATGGGGACGTGGCTCAAAGGATGGGAGTCTAGATAACAATTAAATTAATACTATATGTTGATTATATTGCAGGCAATGGTATTGTGAATCACAAGAACTTCACGTGCAACTCTGACTTCCTTGTTTAGTACAACCAACCCATTGTTTTTTAGTTTCAAGATGTAACAAAACCTGAAAGGTGAGATTTCAAGATATACCATTGGTTGGACCACTTTTATAACAGTGCATTTCAGACATTAATTTTACCACCGTTGTCTACAATGTAGTAATTAAATTCACACAGTTCAATCTGTCTCACGCTTTCAATTAACAAAGAAGTGCACCTATAGCTCAAATGCATTTCATGAGTAGGATTTAAAAATGTCATATTTTTATGTGAGGATCAAATAAGCACATTTGAACGTCTTTATATATTTGTTATGATAGTTTCATATTTACTAGTAAGGATATTTTAATGATCATAGTTCCAAATAAATAACAACAATTTGTTATGAAATTCTTTCTAATGGCATTTAAGCAGAATGATTCTCTCTTAAATTTTATTTGTATTGCTGTTTGAGAATATAGACTAAGTTACTTTCATGCCACTTATACTGAAAATTATTTAAATTTTCTTTCTATTTGAAACTTTACCTAAACTTTCTTTGAACACGGGGAACTTATAAAAGATCACGAAAATTTACATGTACTGTTGTAGGTCTCTAAGACATGTCCCTGATTTTTTTCTTTTTTTTTTTTTTTTTTTTCTTTTTTAAGAGATGTTTGTAGGTTTCAGAAAACGAAAGACGTTTGTGTCATCTTAACAAGATATAGGGCAGGTGGATTAATTTAATGTCAGAGATTCAAGTATGATGGGAAATACTGAATGAAATAGTAGTTTAGAGAGCTACAACAACAGTAATAACAAAAAAAAAAATTTTTATTAAATGAGGTTGGCTACATAAATATATTAATGCCATTAAATTATGTTAAAAACCAAATTTTCATAAAGTCATTTACATCTAAGTCTTTTTTAATGATTTCTTCCAAAGTTTTTCTTTATCTTCCGCTTCTTTTATTTATTAAGTTATCCACCTCTGATCAACTCTTTTTAATGAGATTTTTAGTGGTTTAGCAGGAAATAATAATAATAATGATGATGATGAGTACACTTTAGTAATAATTACTTTTCAGAACTCTAGAGAAACATATTATCTTATCATAATATACTTGGGTTCTAAATAATAGTTTGATAGATTATATTTATTCAATGAGTTAACACCAAATATAGGACCTTCATTTCTCTAATCTATTCCATCCCCTTTGTTTCCCACTCTCCTTATTCTTCTTCCATATATATATATAAACAGGAAGAAGCTGAGAAAAGCAACAAAAACCACTGACTGACAAGCGCTTAATTCGATTTTAAGTGCTTAAAACTGCATGAAAACTGAAGAGAGAATAAAAAAGTAATAAGAAAATTATTTGAAAAAGCCGTTGAAAACAGGTTGGCAGACTTGGGGAGAGCACGAGGCAGAGCAAGTAGATGCTCTTCTTTGCCTTTAGTAAAATGTAGTTAATTATCAATAATTTAACTAATCACTTAGCTGTGTTTTGATTTCTTTTATATATATAAAATCTCTGTGCCTTCTTATTCTAATACCCCCATGTTATGGAATCTTAGTCAAAAGCTTGAAACTTACGTCCTCAGCTACTTTTTCTCATGCCCCCTTTGTGATGTTGCAGAGGAAAAAACAACTTTTCTCCCTTTTGATCCATTACATTAGCAAAATGCTTTCAGGGCTTATGCAAAGCCACTTTGGCTTATTTTATTTCCCTTTTGGGGCAAGGGATACTAAACCAGTATGAATTTGGATTTTCTTTCTTTCTTCTTATAGTATTTTGAATTTTCTGTTAAGCGGAAAAGAAACGGTGTGAATGAGAAAGAAGATTTTGGACTATCATCATGTGTAAGAATCTTATGATTCAAAGCGTTAACTCATGCAAAAAGTTCATTGCTGCTCCCATACTCTTGCTGTCTCCTCCAAAATTGTCAGAACCATGTCACATATTTAGTTGGTTTTGATATCAATTTTGCAGCTTTTGCCTACTGATTTTAAAGTAATCTCAACAAAATCACCAAGTACAATTCTTCAAATTCAAAATTCAAACCATAATCAAACTCTAGTATTTCCAGAGACAAGCCAAAGAATTAAAATAGTTTATATAATTAAAATAGTGAACAGCAGCATTAACAAGGAAATCAGCCAACGGTTTCCTACTCTATAGATGTAGATCATTTGAGGAGGTCCCCATGTCCAATGTGTAGCACCTTCAGGCCTTCAAAAGAGTAGAAGAATTCAAGTTATTAGTGATTGAGTTGACTTTTTAAGTTTTAACATAATGTAACAGCAAGAGCACCCAACTCAACAACAAAGGGGTTAGGTTGTGGTCCTTAGCAAGCTGCAAATCATCTCTCAGACACTGTAATTTGGTTGGTATTATTACACCCTCCTTTCCACAAGCCAAGGAAATTAAAGTTCTCCATATTATGGGGTTAGGCTCACCAAATTAGGTTTCATGTCTCTTGAGTGATCACCCAAGATGTGCAATAATTTCTGGACTTTGTATTATTGGATAAACACAATTTTTAACTATGGAAATGCATACTTTGATGCTGATAGCTAGGGCCCCTACCTAAGTATACATACCTTTTTTCTATTTTGAGTCAAGGTAGTGATAAGTTAGTCCATTATGCTCTTAAAACTTTCTAATGGTTGCTGCTGTTATGAATTCTTATGTATGATTCAACTAAACCAACTCCCTATCTACCAGTCATTTCCCTGATTATGTGGATCCAACGAAAGATAAGCAGAAAAAAACAAAATAAGAAGCATTATAAAAAATAAAAGAGAATGCTCATGTCCTCACGAGCAATCACACAAATTATCTATCATGCACAAATTGAGGGCAGCTTGTAAACTATGGAAAAAAAAATGCAACCTTATTTTTCAAAGAATAATATTAGTATAGACTTTGGTTCACAACGAACCATTAAAAATGTTAGCATATTCACCATTAAATTTTATAATATGTATATATCTATAATTTCAAATTATATTTTGAATAGTAAATTTGCAACCGCCTATAAAATTCACTATGAATCTGAGCCTATAGTAACATTATTGCAGACCCATTATGCTCGTGGGTAGTGCCTACACGTAGGAATATAGAGTGAGACATAGCAATGCAAGAAAGAGAGAAGCTTGGCTGAATTGCTTGTTTTGTTTTATCAATTCCCCCTTATTGGTATGTATTCATTCCCAAGTGGTGAGGTGGGGTCCAATTGGTGTCTGTCTAGTGGGTTTGGAGGCACTGCACACCCTTTCATGCCCCATCGCTGGCTCTTTACTAGACCAAGGTGTGTTAGGACCACAACCTGAAAGCTCTTTAAGAACCGACCTCTCACCAATTCTAAACCAAGTCACACATCACACACAAGTTCAAAGCTTCAAGCTTAAGCTCAAGAGAGGGAAGGAAAACAACCCCATTTCCATTTCTAAGAGGTTTTGAGTAAAGAAAAGAGTTCATTGAAGAAATGAAGATGGGTAGTGCTACCATGGGAGGCTCAAAGAGAAGGCTATCATCAAACAGAGGACTTGGTGGAGTCCTCAGAGAGCAGAGGGCAAGGCTATACATAATAAGAAGGTGTGTGGTCATGCTCCTCTGCTGGCATGACTAGTATTTGAAGACTTAAAGTCCAAGCTTGCTTTTTATGGCAATGGAAGAAGGGTTCTTTCTCTTTTTTTTTTCTGTTTTTTTTTTTTTAAGGTTTCCTTGTTTCTTTCTTTTTCCTTTTTCTTTCTCCCTGTGATTCATGGTGGAGTGTAAATAGAAACAGCGGGATATTATGGGAGAGAGTATTACAAGTTTTGTATGGGTTGCTTTCTGGCCTTCATGGCTAGGCTTTATGTACATCGGAATAGCATGAATTAAAATAATAGCTATATCAACTAGTCACATATCCAAAGTCCATTTTACTCTTCATTCTTTGCTCTGATTAGCTTGGAATAGTCATCATGTTCATGTCCTCCAAATTACTTGAACATCTGCTACCTTTCCTCATCTTTTCTTCTCCACCCTTCTCTTTGTTTTTCTATACAAGTGGTATAACCATGAGAATCATGGGGAAAAGACACACATAATAGATATATGTATATCTAAGTTGCTTGTCTATAGACTGTGCACTTTTAGAATATAGAACAAAGTTATATATTAGCAATACGTACGGTATTGATCATTTATGAGTTAACTCAGTGGTGGTTAATTTGAAGACTGGTCCAGTCCCCAAAAAACCTTTCGTAATTGAATGTCTTCTGGATTCTCCAGGTTTTAGTAAGAATTTTATGAAATAAAGCTTTGGTTTGCTATATTGTTATATGGTCATCAAGCACATAACTTCTACAGAGATGGAAACAAAAAGATTTGTTTAGCATGGTGGGTTTTCTTAGATTGTTGGAAGATTCAAGGGAAAGAAGAGTATAACAGCAATTTATATATATATATATATATATAAGCACAAATTTAGATTAGTCTTTCCATATTTACCTAAAAGGGGGAAAAAAGGAATAGTTTTTTGAAATGCCTGAGTTTTCCTTGCAATTTCACAGAAATGCAGAAATTGTACACTTTAGTATGTTTTATCTTTTAATGCAATTGTCTGCCAAACTAGTCCTAAGTCCTAACTTCCAAGTGCTGATTTGTTAATTAAAACTGTATGAACAGAAGTTTTGGCTTATGTAATAGTTTAGAGAGAATGAAGTGTCTTTCAGGTAAAAAATGAAAATTTTGTATCTTTTCACTTGTGATAAATCTATGAATTAAGATAATGTTAGGTGTTAAAATAAGAGGACTCAAATAAAAAATGCATAATTTTAGAGAGAAATATGAAATAATGGCAAGCGGCGTTAATAATTAGATGATGACATAGGTCCATTAATCATTTGAAGTGAAGATTTTGTTGATGACTGTAATGCGGAAACTGCTAAACAGTCTTTAAAATTATAGTTTAGGGATTCCACCTTTTTTTTTTTTTTACTTTACCCAAAAGTGCAATATCCTTAAAGTGGTTGCAGCTTAAACCCAAAGTGCAATAAAAGAGTGGTTCTATTATGGGCACCCTACTTTGCTTGTCACTCTAATATAAGTCCTAACTTGTCTTGACCTACACTATAAATGCATACAACCAATTAAATTATAATAAGCTTTTAGATTTGCAAAATTTATGCCCTCATTCCTTCTAATTATAAAAACTCCTGTGGGTGGCTACCCCTAATGGTGGTTAAGAAAAGAGAAATTGAAATGAAGAATATTTGTGAAGATTGAGCTCTTTTACTTTTATTGAATGTCCTCAATTTTTAGTAACTGAGTTGCAAGCACAAGATTTCTTTATTTATCTTTTAACAAATAAAAACTGTTTAATATTTAGACAATATTCCTTTGCTCATATATTTCAAAGCACGTATACGGCAAAAGATCAATGACAAAGATGATCTTGTATAAACATGATACTAAACGAGTGTTTTGCATACTTTTACAAATCTCAACAATGTCAGCAAAATTTACTACACTAATATTTATGACCAGCTTTAAATGATGTGTACCAATACCTTATTAGGGTTCAAAAAGTGTTTATATATATATATAGAACATATTTAGTGAGAGAAGTTTTTATTATGAGAAGGTGAGAGGAGTAAATTTTGACCATACAATTATACATGGATGGTCAAGATTAAAAGTTACTTGAAGGTTATGTGACAACTTAAAAAAATCACATGCATTTATGTTTTAATTTTGACCATTCATGAATGATCCAATAATCAAGATTCATTTCTCTTATCTTTTATAATAAACACTCCTCTTACCTGAATAAGATCCTATATATATATATATATGAGGGTTTGTTTGAATTAAAAAAAAATAAAGATACACTTGGCTGCAATCCTAATAATCTAACAAAACTAAAAAAATAGAAAGGGTTCATAACTTCATGTAGTTATTTAAAGAAATGATTGTTGGATACCGTGGGAACATGCAATGTGCTCAACTAAGGCAAAGACCTTCGGCTGGTGTCCACTGGGAAGGTTGAGAACGATATTCAAATATTGTTGTCTCCCAATCTTGGTGAAAATAAGAATGTGAGTTGATCTTGTTGTCTTCAACCTAACAACATCAACCTTTATTTAAAATCAAATGCAACAATATTTATTTTGCATGTTACTGCATATTAAATCTAAAGTTGTTCTAGAAAGAAAAGCATTTTTGGAAAGGAAAAGTTTGCTTGCACATTTTTTTTTAACATATCAAACGGCGATTCATGTATAACAATTGTAATTGTAATATATTATGTGGTGACTCTGATATTAATTAATGTGTAAATAATTAATAATTAAATTATCATATCATACATATTAATCATTAATTATTAATTATTTTTATGTCAATTAATATTCTCAATTATCATATAATATAAATCAATAATTAATTATTTATACGTAAATTATTAGATAAATAAATAGTGTGCAAAAAATATATATAAATATCACAACTATTAAAAGAAAAAACAGACACCCTACCATCTTTTGAAAGAGAAATTATTACATACTTTTTAAAGTTAATGCCAAGTTGAATTGTATTTATTATTCACATATTGACATCTCAACATTTATTAATAATGAGATCAATCACTAATTTACATATTTATTATCTTAATATTATTTTTTTAAAATAAAAAATAAAATATGTAAGTTAATAAATCTTTCATTAATAAACATTAAAATATCAATATACGAGATATATGAATACAATCCTGCACATGTAATAATTTCTCACTTTCGGCTCACGGAAGAAACAAATTGCATACGTGTTTGTGGTCAAATCTCTGTGTTGTGGGCCTTACTGAGTCATCTGCTTACAGCCCACTTTCACGTGTGCATTGTGTTAGACATCTGGATAGCCCACTTTCATTATTTGTCTCTTTTTTTTTTTTTATTTAAATTTTAATAAAAGATTTTTTAAATTTAATTATATATTTATTTTTATTTAATTTATTTTATACTTATTAAAATTTAAATAAAATAACAGGAAAAAAAAAAAAATAAGGACAGGTGTCTCCATCCATTCCAAGGATCATGACCAACGAAAAAATCAAATGATGATTCTTATAGTTTTACATAAGGTACATTGTAACGTTGAGGTGTCGTTATAACCCCCCCTCCCAAAAAAAAAAAGTAAAAAAATATTAAAATTCCAAACATTGTATTAATGGATGTTAATTTAGATGGCGAGGGAGGTTGTTCTTCATTTTACTGTATTTTATTGCCAGTCTCTTCACTTATTATTTAGAGTTGGAAAGTTCTAAGAAATTAAATTTCCCTAAATTTATTAAACCCTACATCAAAGAGTTGCTTGGATCACCCAGAAGAAGGAATAATCACGTGAAACTCAGAAATATTTTATCATAACTAAAATATAAGGAAGAAATATTTGTTATGACACCATAGTCTAAAAAGACTAAGATTTAAGTGAGATCTTTATTTTAGCTTTTGTAATAGACTTTAGTTTTTTTTAATATATATAAAAAGGGGGTTTAAGATTTAGTGTGGAAAAACAAATAATAAGTTAAACTGGAAGTAAAGCTACTTCAATAAAATTTGGCCACCAAATTAAATAAACTTAAAAGAAATTTAGTTCTACTGAATTAAAACTATTCGACATTATAATTTTAAGAAAGAGATTGAGTAAATCTCTTTATAATGAAAGTACTGAGTCCGAAAATAATGATATACTCAATACGTATAAGTTTCTCTAAGTGCCTCCCTCAACGTACGGAAACAATGTTAATGGGTGCATCCATTGACCGACACTTAAGTAATAATTTCATTATTTATCTAATTTTTATATATTTAATTTTTTTAACTTTATTCATAAATTTATTTTATATTTTATAAAAATATTATAATTATATATAATATAATTTGAATATTTTTCACACAAATTTACATAAACATACCATGATCATATTTTGAGTGGAAACATTATCCCTTAAGCAATGGCAACATCGCAAGTAAACGAAGGATAAGGAAGAAACTCTAAAGAATACGAAGAATAATATATAATTATGTGGAGTATTATTTTTTTTAGTTCATGTACTAAACATAGTTATTAAAGTATAATAATAAAATTTCGAGAAGCAAAAAGTAAAAGACAATTTCTATATCCTTGACATTAAATCAAACACGCTTAATACAGTATTAAAAACTCCCTCTTATTGTACGAAAAGAAAAAGAAAAAAACTCTCTTATTTCACATATATTGTATGTAACTTTTGGATAAAGACTAAGGAACAGATTGTAGAAATCAAAGATAGAAGAAACGTGTGGACACTTGGCATGATCAAGAACAGGGGGTTCTTTCTGATTTTTGTCTTATTAGCATTTTCTTTTTCCTTTGTTTTGGTTGATTGAGTTTGAAATTGCAAGCTCAAAATTAAATTTTTATTTACATATAATGTAAGACAATTTTATGTGTATATGAATTATTAATTATTATTATTTATTTTTCTTTGCTGGCTTTTGCCACCCTATGAAGCTGTCTTTGACTCTTGGCTAAGGAATATGCTTTTGGTATTTGAATGGTCATCCGGACTGACAAGTCCATTGCAGGAAAAAACACAAAAGCTTATTAGAATTAGATGTATTGGAAAAGCCCATAAAGATGAGTTAGTAACGGCCAAAGAAGGACTTATCTTTGCTTGGGAGCTTGGCATGAGGATTGTTTTTTTGGAAGGTGATGTTCACTACATTAAAGAATGGGAGGGAAGACTTGTCGAACAATGGTTTTATTTTGAAGGATGGAGTATTATTTTGTATAGGATGTTGATTGGGTGGGTTATGCAACATTTTTTTAATCTGACCTGTTTTATTAAAGTAGTGAATTAGGTTGGGTCGAATTTATGAGTCTGATTGACATATGTTTAAAAAAATTTCTTTAAAAAAAAGTTAAAATACAAAATAAAAAATTCATTATACATAACATATCTTATATAAATATAATAAGTCACGTATTAATTCGCATAATCGATCTTACACAAACATAATAAGTATTAAATAAACTAAATACATATAAATATATAACAAATTAAAAAGTTCAACTAATTTAAGTATGGAATAAACTAAACTAAATTAATAAGTCTCTATATTCATAAATAACAAATTGCTCTAACTAATTGAAATTAATGTCATCACACATATTATGTGAATTGATATAATCATTGACTTCACTCTCTATTTTTTTAAAATGTTGCAGTTCTTTTTTCAAGACACTACAGTTCTTGAAATAGAAAGTTAAATATTTAAATTTTTTATTTGAGAGATTGAAAATTTGAAAATGAATAGTTGAAATGATGATTAGTGAGAATAAATGTATTATCTGTGTGTAAGTATTTTTGTCTTTTGTTAAGTTTCAAAGTGAAATGACATCATTCCACTAAATGAGCCTTTCTTTTTTTTTTTTCAGTGGTCATTGCCAAATGACCTTTTAACGTTACTAAACGACTTTTTTTAATTTAAAAAAATGTGGATGAGTTGGATATTTATAGGTTGGACGTTTCTAAACTCATAATTCGATCCACAAATTGTGAGTTGAAATATTTTTTAATCCGACTCAATCTACAAACCTGATGTAACTCATATTTTATGAGTTGAAAAAATCCACATGTTAACCTGACCTGTATAATCCCCTAATTTTGTACACATCTTGATTTCATAGATTTGATTGTGGTTATATTCACATGACTGTAATAAAGTGGCTGACACTCCTTGCTGCTAACTTTTTCCAGAGGTTTTGTGAAGTTAAAATTTGGCTTGAGGAACTGCCGTTTTCTTATTCTTTCTAATTTGGATTTGGATATAACTAGTTGAATGGATTTCTTTTCGTATGCAAAAATTTATTATTATTTATTTTGTTCATCATATTCTTCTTTTTTTCTCACGTCAAATGCTAATAACTGTAATTAATGTTAAAATTTGTTTCTTAGAAGTTTTTAAAATTAAATATAATGATTAATTTTAAAAAATAAAAATTCACATTACTAAAATATTATATATTAGGCAAAGTGAAAGGAATTTAGTCTAAATGCACCTCGAAAAAATTAATTAATTTTTTTTTTAGTGGGAACTAATTTCTTTAAATGTACCAAGTTAATATTATAATAGTACACTCATAAGATCATCTAAAAATTAGTTTTAACTAAATAAATATAGATAAAAAAAATTAGTACACTCATAAGTTTTTTTTTAAATTTAGATAAAAACCTAAATAAATATAGATTAAAAATATTTAAAAATATAAAAAATATTTAAAATTATAAAAAAGATATGCATACTTAATTAAAAAGATAGTTTAAATTTCAAATTTAAAAAAGAAAAACTAAGAATGACAAGTGTCATTTTAAGATAGAGTAATTTAAAAGATTAAGTTATTTTAAAAAATATACTTTAATTTATTATATAGAGGTAGATTAACGTAAAAATTAACTTAAAAATATCCTCATTGTACAATTAAAAAAAAAACTAACTGAAGTTGTCATGCCCAATGTTTTTTGGACTTTTCTTTTGATATAGATAAATTAAAATTTTCCAATTTAAAACCTATTAACCTTTTGGAAGATAATAATAAAACTTATCCATCCGTTTAGCGTTATTTTTTTTATTAATGTGACATAAGAAACTAGAAAATTATGTCACATGAAATGTACCTAAAAATCCTTGGGCTCACCAATAATGTGAGGCTACATAAGTTAAGGACATAGGAGGAGAAGCAGAGGTGGTTCGTCAAAATGGCAGCTTTATCTCGCCCCACGTGCGCACCTCCTGTCCGAAACCCCACCGCTTACGTTTAGTTATCTTTCATGTTTCAGTCTCAACATGCCCCAACCTTTGGTCCCCATTTTACCGTTTCATACTTCTCAATTCTGCTTCATACATCCCCCTTTGCTCAAATCAAATTTTACTCTTTTAGTTTTAGTTGTTTGGAATCTTTAGATTGGAGTAAGGGTACATGGATTAGTTTTGAAATATGAAATATAAAATCAATTGTAGTTAAATTTATAAAAGTATTATCACATTAGTAATAATAATATTGTTTGGAATCTTTAGATTGTTTGATATGGAAAAATATGAAATATAAAATTTGATAATATAAAAGTATTATACATTAGTATAATATATAACGGTTGTTTGGTATGAATAATAAGATTAAATAAATTGGGATATTAAAATTACAATAAAAAAAAAATTTATAAGATGTTTATACATAAAAAAAAAAAAAAAAAATTATAAGATTTATACATTCTAATCAAAATTTTCTATTCCCTAAGATTTAATTAAGTTATCTATTATTTTAATATATAAAAAAATTTAATAAATAAATTTATATAATATAATATTTATACCAAATAAATAATAAAATTTTATTCTATCAAATTTAATATGACATATTAAAGAGACCGTATATTAAAAGACCCTAAGCATGTCAAGCGGCTCTAGTTTATCTTAGTTTTGACATAAAAATATCTTTTTAACTAAAAAATTTCTCAATAACATTTTAATTATAAAATTTTCTAAACACAAAATAAACTAAATTTAAATATGCATTAACTCATTTGCCTACTTTGAACTGATGTGGTGTGTTAGTTTATTATTATCAACATGTTTATGGGCTCAAACACGTCTTTCCTAATCCTTATCCATATTAACATCCCCTTTTTAAAATTTTGTTGGACACCAAACACATTTTGTTTGGCATAGATGGGGAGGGAGAGGCAAGAAGAAGAAAATGGCTAACAAAAAGTGTTCAGTGTCTTGCAAGTTGAGAAAGTTAATGTTTATTATTAAATTTGATTTATTTTCAGTGTATATTTTTTGTAATTATCATTTAATAATATATTGATACATTATTTAAAGAATTAGATTTATAAGGTAATAATCTCAACGAGTTGATTTTGTAATAAATGAGCATATAATGTGTAGGTTAACGCATGTTAATTACTTGAGATCAAGTTATAAGAAATATTTTTATGAATCCTCTATCTTTAACGTGAATGACCTATCTTTAACTTAATTAAAGAAGTGGATTAGTTGAGATTCGTACAAATTAACTAAAACCACCTAATAACAATAACAAAAAAATAATATGCTTACTAGATAATAGGTCAAAAAGTCAAATTATTTTAATGATTTGATAATATAATTAAAAATGATAGTATAATACTAGACTGAAAATTAAATCCTGTTATAGATTAGTAGCATAAATTAGGTTAGGTGTTGTACAAGGCAACAACGGTGTTATAAGAAATAAGGATTTATATTGGTTAAAACACCTTACAAGATGACATTCCTGTTACTGTTTGCTTGTGACAATGATGATGATGACGATTTTATAGCATAAAACCAACTTAAATATTTATATTAAAATGTTATTATCTCGCTAACGTGTTTGGTTCACTTAGATACTTTTTACTCATGATAATGGCATATAATTATAATTTCATCCTAAACTTTTATGTACAGAAAAAAAAAATATAATCTCAGTTCGAACAGAGGCTAGCATATAATGAAATTGATTGCTAAGTCATAATAAATAACATACCGTTGTTATACCTTAGAGCCTTTGTTCAGATTCTTTTGAGGATTGCTTGGTTCCGGGATAAGAGTTAGACCGCCATATCTGAATTTTAATCATCCATTTTTGTTTTTACACCACGTCATCCACCTTCCTTGTAACCCCAAAAAAAAACATAAAATAAAAAACAAAAGCACATTACGTTGATTAAGCACCATAAACTCAGTGACATGTACTATGATTCCATTGACTACTCTTCCATTGCAGAGGTAAATTGTTATTTATTTTGGACAAGGTGCTATGGATATCATGTTTCTGAGAGTGTAGCTTAACTGTCTCTCATTATGGACAAATTGAATTCATATTTGTCAGAACCAAAACAAGATTGTTTTTGTTTTCTTGGTCAATATGCAGAAACATGTTATACACTGAAGCTCTCACTGTCACAGCCAGATTAGCAAAGGTTGTTCATGTCCCCCTTTGTCTGTGCCGACTGCTGAACAGCACAGCCAGCATGAGGTTCTTAGACATTCATGAACAAACCCTGGCCAGTTTTTGTTGCCTTTTTGAAGGATTGGAATGAGTTGTAATTGTAATTCATTTGGATTTGGATGTATCATTCCGAACGACCCACATTTTATCTGAAGGAACCTAATATTGTTTCTATCTTATCTTTTAAAATGATCAAATTATGTTAAAAACTAAAATATGACAATCCAAAGCTCAAAATAAAAGGAAGACATGGGACTATAGACAACAAATGCAAGGCAAGCAATGCATATGGTAGGGACATTCAAGACTCGTCTTGTCTCACTAATCCATCTCAGCTTGAAATTAATTGAACTGGGTTTATGTTTTAAAAAATAGACCTAGTGTATTTGAGTCACTTCCTGCCTATGTCATATAATACTTTAAGACATAATTTTTTTAAAAAGTTAATGATAAATTATAAGGCTTCTCGACTTAATTAATACATGTTACATAACATGATATTTTTTTTATTATAATTTGTTTTAAAAATATCTTATAAAATATTTCTTATTTTTAGTTTTTACTTCTAAATTTTTATGATTTAATTATACATAATATTTAAATTTATAAATTTTATCTATATATTGAATCGTCTCATCCCGACTTGGTCATTAGTTTAGCCATGACCTGGTTGAGTTGATATCCAAATAAATGTCTTAGTTGAATATCGAGTAGGGTTTGTGCAAGCTAAACAGTTCCATGAACACCCCACACATGGCCAGTAATAAAGCATTATACCATCATACTCATACATGAGAAAATATAGCTATTATTACCTTCCAAATAGTAGCAGAAGTAGGACAGTGGAGAGACCAGACATAGTACCACAATCTTAAAGGCAAGCACGATGCATGTACCAAAAAATAGGCAAGCACGATGCATGTACCTAAAAAATAGGCAAGCACGATGCCTTAATTGTCTTCACACCCTTCCTCTAACGAAAATAAGATTCATTTATTTGTCAGTCAAAAGCTGGAGGTTTGAAGTTCGTTTTTGTCAGAGACAAAGTAGCCTGATTGTTCAGGCCCTGTTTGACTTTGCTGAGAATCAAAGCCAGCATTAGTCTTCGGTCACTTTATAGCAAGCTTTGGCCAATTGCTCTTTACAATTATAAAGGATTATTGAAAAGGGTTCAGCCTTATGTTCTTGTGGGCATCCTCAACTCCAATTCAATGCTACCAGTTAAGAAGGCGGCAAGTTTTATGGATAGCTCAATTAGGCTGGTTACCTCCCACCATGTCTAAGCCCAATCAACTTGCATGACCTGTAAATTCTTGAGAAATTCTTGCATAAACCTAGAACACCTGTCAATTATATCAATAATTATAGTAAATTAAGGTAAATAATTGTTAATTAACTATAATAATTATTTATTAATTAATGATATGATTGACTTAACAGACTTAATTTAGATACTCCAAGTTTATGCAATAAATTCTCATAAAATCTTAGTTTTCTGAATATGTTATAGTAAATATGACTTAACACAACAAATTTGATGGTGGAATGCATTTGACTACTGAGGCATTATATCCTAGAACATACTAATATACATCTGCATCTATTACTTCAGAGTGAGAGTTGTGTGCCTATATGTGGGCAAGTCAGGTCCAAATTCATGATTGAAAGAACATGGAAGATACCATAACTTCAACAAGTTAAAAAAAAAGTATAATTACAGCACGGTTGATCAAAGTATCAAACTATTAAGTTCACTGCCTTCCATTACAGCCCAATTAGTCAAGCAAAGGAGTAACAGTTCAGTTTACCCCAGAATTTAACAAGGCAACTTATCAACAAAATGTAGTTACAAAAAGTCTGTCTCCCATCTGAGGTGAAGAACCATATTAGTTTACTGCCTTGCTGCCACCCCAGGCAATAAAGCTATCCTGTGAACCAAATTCCTATACAAACATGAAAACACATTAACATCGAAGAAATTTCAGTGGCCATGACATTAAAATGAATTCATTGTAATGCGAAATCACTGAGAACACGGGAATACCAGCTGACTTAGTCGAAATTCTGGAGGTGTATCAAGCTCTATATTTGCAGGATCAAGGACAAGATTTTGGCACTCTTCTATATCCTTCTTCAGATGCTCTGGTCCTAGAAGAGCATAAACAGATAGACTGGGTTGGTCCTTATATTCTCCATTTTTCCCATCCCTTTTGGGAGACTGGCTATGAAGGAGATCATCACACAAGGACAATGCTTCAACCAGTTGTTGTGAATCCAACAGATTCTGTGACTCACTATCCCACCATTTTTGGCCTTCATCAGCATTATATTCTTTATTATCCATCCCTTCTTCATGTTGAGTTTCTACCATGGATAGATCAGTTTTTGCAAGCTCCTCACAATCAGCTGGAATTTCATCTAAACAATCCATCTGAGGAGGCTTTGGTACAATATAGTGCAGAAGACAAAAATAGAACAGGAATTATCAACTTCTGTAAGTGTTATTTTCAAATTTCACTAAACTATATCATCACAAGTAGCACCTAGCAAAAGTAATCTCATACTACATCAATAATTAGAAGTGCAGCTAAGTGGCTAATGCAGTTAAGTGGCTAAGTTACATTCTAGGATTAATAAACGAAGAATGCTTAGAATTGTAAAATTATTTCAGAGCAGTGGCACCAGCCAGCATGTACCTGCTGGGAGAGAAACCACATCAAATAAATATATATACTCCCAAAACGCCAGAGCATATAGCATCTTTTAGCCACATTAGCCTATTTCATTAATCGGACTAAATTACATTTTCAGTTCCACAGATAAAAAAAAACTACAGACAAATAACCGTTTGGTGTTCAGAGTTTCCTATATGAAACTTCAATGAGATGTAGAATTAAGCGTGTAGCTTCCTTTCCTCAACCAATTAAAATTACAAGAAAAAAACAAAGCAGCAAAAACACATTTAGAAATGAAATACAACAAACTTATTCTAGCCACCGACCACTTTATTTTTGCTTTCATATAAATAGTACAACTACCACAGAAAAAATCCATAAGCTACAATAATTGAAAACAAGGAAAACAAAAAGGACAAATAACACATGCATATATTCAAAATAACTGAATTAAAAGTGTTATTATCATCTGGTTAGAGAATATCATATCAGTCATTCTAATGCAGAACAAATGGTGATTCCTTTTACACTATGTAGAATCACTGATATTTTCATGTGAGAATGGGGTTCAAACTTCATAGATGAAAACAAGTATTTCTACTAAGTACATCTGTACCACCTTAAGTTTTAAAAAATACACTCATTATCTGATACATCCTCTTCCAATAACAAAAGCAAAACACACAATATGAAAATGTTCATGGCAAAGTGATGATAGGAAACAGATTTTGATATTTGATAACAAGAAGATATGGTTGAAGGTTTTACCTGAGGAATGGGATGTGTTTCTTGTCCGAGGTCTAGATCTGAACACCGCCTTTCACTATGAGGAGGCTTAGGAGTCACACATTTGGGAGTGACTGGATCCACTTTCACAATTGTTGCTTCAGTGGTTTCAGTGGCTTCAGGAATATCCTGGTCATCTTTATCGCCTAGTTTTACTTGCTGCTGCTGGTAAAACACTTTAGAGATAACATACTCCCCATCCTTTTCATCCTCTTCTATTCCTAGGTGATACTGGTGCATCACCCAATTAGTTTTCTCAGCTTTCCCTCCTCTGACTGTGCTCGTATACAGAACCATAATCTTTTTACAGCCTCTTTGAACCCCATTCAAGATGACTGGTTTAGTCTTTCCTGTCTTGTGCCAGCGGACATCACTGAAATCCTGATCTTGTATTTTACGACGCTTTCGATTGCCAGTATTGTAAGCCTTGATTGCTCTGTGGAAGAAGTGGGAAGAACTTCCATCTTGCTTAACACCTAAATTTTTCAACTTAGCTTATCATATTGATTAAATGAAAAGTAATCAAGATTTCAAAATTGAATAAAACTCATGCTACCAACCAGGTAAATGTTTAGGATGAGTATAACAAATTCCATCATCCACTTCAAGAGTAGTAATAAATTCATCAATGAAAGGATGAGGTTTTGAATTTGCTACACCAACTTTTGCAAGCAAGTGCCAAATGATCTCCTGATCAGATGGATCAAATTTCACCCCTTTGGGTAAGCCAGGCCACTCTTGTGCTACCTAACAACAGAAAGTTTTCAAATGTCAAAACATCTATAACTATAAAGTGCTATACTTGGGGATATAAATTAGAAAGGATGAAGTTTCAACCTTAACTTCATTATGTTTTAACTTTTAACTCAATAACGCTAATCAATATTAAAGACATATTTCTAAGAATTCAAATATATGGCAAGTAGCACTGTTGAAAAGAACAAAGAAAATACTCAAGTAACAAAGAGCTGTTAGGAGAGGTTTAGCTTATGAGACGGGAAAATCCCAACCCAACCCAACAAACCATGGGTTACAGGCTAAACAAGTTCGCCTTCCTAAATTAAAAATAGAAAAATGTCATAAGATAATTCAAAAATTAACAAACAATTTAATAAATTGTCAAATATCCAAACAAATCAAAGCAACTGGAAAGAGATTTTTTGGCATGTCAACCTGCCTTGAACTCGCAGCCCAAAAGGGGCAGGGGGTTATTTGACCCACTTTTATATGGTAATGGGTTATTGAAACACGACCCAACCCACCCCAAAAGCATGGTGGGCACCAAGCCAACAGGTTCAACCCATATTGACATATGCACTAGAGATATCTGATGGAAAGAAGCAATACTTGAACAGTGAGTGTAGCCCACTAGACACTAGTTCATGGTGTCATGTCTAACTTAGTGGACAGAGCCAAGAAGACAAAATAAGAGCCTGAGTAACTATGAAAGAGGTTCCATCTGTAATTGATGGATTCCATCACCACAAGTTTAGGAACATTATTATATAGGATAATCCATGCTAAGAGTAATATAATGCTCCATGCAATCCAATAATCCCAATGACCTTAAGAGGATTTTAAAAGTATGTGCACAAAATAATCTTGATTATATATTTCTTAGTTCTGATTTTCCCTTTTTCCCATTGCTTCTGCATAAAAGACTTGATGATTTCCAAGGCTTATCACATCAATTTACAAGAATGTTATGTTAAAAACAGCTACAACAGCAAAGAAGTATTTACATTTGTGAGGGGAATACCGTAACAGGATAATAATTTATTTTAGATTCCAAATTTCAAATAGAAGTTGGTACAGTGCCATATTTTCTTTCTCTTGCTCCCTATCTTGCCTGCAACTGCAATGCATTACTCCATATTCTCCAATTTGTGAACCCCTTCTAAAAGTAAACTCAATTTCTTGATGCTTGAAGGATAAATTTACATTTTTTATACACTTTGTCTTGACCTCGACACAAGAACCCATTACTTCTAATACAGTTGAAAATTCATCTTCATATACACATGAATATCAGGAAAGATCTTTTTGGTACCAACCAAAACATGAACTGAAAATGTACAATTTCTCATAAAAGCAATTATGCTTCCAAGCAAATGATATTTAATATGACGTTGAAAATAGGAACAGACAAGTAAATCTTATACCCAAAAAGTTCATGATAAGTAATTCTCCTCTTGTTGATTGCTATGCAATAGAGACTTAGGCAAAAAGTCTAAATTTTAAAACTGAAAGTAAACAGTAAACTAAGGGCAACTAACTCGCACATTAGATCACAAACTAGCATATAAAATGATGTTAGTAACTTCTAAGACAAGCAAAAAAAGAGTGGCTATTTCCTTTCTAAGTTATAATTTAATACTGAAATTCTTATAAATTTAAAATTTACATTTAGTTCATCTAAGGAATAAGTGCAAAACCTTTCCATTTCTTACAACATTTATGCAATATCACTAGCTGATCTTAATGAAGCTGAAGCATCATAGAATACCATGCAAGACTTGCATACTTATGATGAAAAGTATTATTCAGTTACTTACACTTGAGTAAATGAGTGGAATTAAACTAGAGATGAAGGAGGTTGAGAGTGAACATATACTATGAATGGACCTCATATAAATAAAGTAAGATATATGCAATTTCTACCAAAAAACAAAAATGTTTTGACGAAATCTAATGAGAAGAATGAACAGCTAAATTTATAAATAAATAAATATATATATATATATATATATATATATATAAAAATAAAAAATACACATACATCACTGTTGTCAATAGCTTGTTGACAATTTGGGCAAGCCCTGGTAGGATTGCTTTTAAATACAACTTTCTCAGGATCACATGCACCTGATGCACTCTTTATTTTGGTTGCAATTCTACTTTTGTCCACTAACCATGATGGTCTGCATAAACAAGAAGAGCTACAAAGTTTTAAAAGTCTATGACCATGTATAAATTATAATCAACACAAAATAAATGGTAATAATCAAATGGTCCAAAAAAAATGAGATCAAAATGATAAAAAGAATCCCCTATTATAAGCAGCAAAAAGAATAACAAATATTAAGAAATAATGAATCAAAAAAGAAAGTTACAATTGGTAAAACAATGAATCAACATTCAACAGAGCCCTCTTAGCTTGCTACGAAGATGGCTTAGAAATTCAGGAAGACAACAAAAGAAAGCCACACAATCTAAGAGCCATATCAGGACAAAAAATTTATTACTTGGCTGGGACTCATACGTCTTCAGAGTAGATTTAGGCACTTAATCAATATCAAAACCCAACAAGATTGTCACCTATCTTGTTATTCTGAACTCCAAATTGATAATGAAGTTAAAACAAAGAATAACCATGTCGATCTTAAAGCAAGCAAGTCATTATTATGGTGCATTCTGTCATTAAATGTATCATCAAATGGGTGGAGAATATAAGAAACAAAAATCTCAACTTTTTGTGCCAAAAAAATAATAATAATAATCTCAACTTTTAATTGTTTACATGATCTTCCATTTGCCTTTCAATCATAGAACAATGAACATAGTAGAGATGAACCCAACATAGAAATTCAACCAAAATAAAAATAAAAATAAAAATAATAAAAGCTCTCATTTTTCACATGAAACTAGCTAACCCGATGTACGGCCTTCACCTATCTTTCAATCATAGAACAATGAACATCACAGAGACGAACCAACCCAACTTAAAAATCTGATCAAAACACAAAAAAGCTATCATTTTTCACATGAAACTAGGTAACCCCACTTAGAATATAGAAAGAAAAGTGGCGAGTAAAGCTCGAAAACAAAAGGGTGCTTCATCAGTAGACACAGTATAGTTTCGAAACAGTTTCCAGAGGCAACGTTGTTGTACTTCTTCTTTGATGTTTCAGAGGGAAAACCAAGTGAAAAACGTAGTTTGATAATCAAACATAGTAAGCGAGAGAAGGTTACATACCCAGCCATAAGGAGAGAGATTGATGATGATGCAAATCAAGTCACAGATTCAAAACCTTCTTTTTCTGCTTTTCTAGGCTTTGTTCTTTTGTCTTCTCTTCTCTCAGTATATGAGAAACTTCCAATGATGCAAATAAAAAACAGTGCTTTAGTTCTTTCATTATTGTTATCCCAGAAAATGATTACGTCAATGTCTTTTCTTTTCCTAATTTTATATGACTTTTTCAAAATTTGAAAGTTGTTTACTGTTTATACGGGTGCTTATGGCGCCCGACCCTGCTGATAACCCGAAATTAATTTGTTTGGATTAAGTTCATGAAATTAAGTTTAATATAATTTTTATTGGATTTAAGTCATACTCTGAGTTGGTCAAATCCAACTTAATAAGATAAGCTAATAATGTTATGAACATTAATAAATTGATATATTTTTATATTAATATAATTTATTTTAAAATATATAATATAAAACATTCAATACTTTTTATTTTATATTTTTAAAATTTTATAATTTAATTATATATAATATTTAAATTTATAAATTTTATTTAAATATCATGTTGATTCTATTCCTATTTAATTATGAATTGGGCCAAGGTCGAGTCCGGCCTAAATCTTAAAATTGGCTTAATAAAAATATATGGTCAGATCCAAATTAAGTTAGACTCGATTCATGAACTATAAATTAAAAATATATATATGTTTTTCCTTAGAATTTGGAATATTATTATTATTATTATTATTATTAAACTAAAGGGCCAAATAGACATGGGAGAAGTAAGGGCAATAATAGAACTTTTATATATTTTTTCATATGACAGGATTAGTAGAAAAGAGAAATAAATACAAAAATTATTTTAGATCGTGATTCGAGATCATGCCTCTTGGGTCAACTCGACTCGCGATATGCTGGAATCCGTCATAAACGCCCTCAGTAGGAGTCCACCCATAGCATGCGGATGAGATCCTGACTATATACTTATCGGACCACGACATTGGGTAGGAACAACTTTACTGAGAGATCTGTACAATGGATAAGTCATAATAATATCTGTTATTACCAATTACGATCTTACGAAATAATAGCACCCATAATTGCTTCTAATTGCCCATAATTAAGGTATTTATATTTTGATAATATAGGAATCATCTACAACTAAATGAGAAACATATCTCATCTAGCTATTATTACGAGAACGTATCTTTCCAACTTCTATAAATAATAGGCTTATTCATCTCTTCAGGTAACTTATCAATCATTGCATAAATCCTACTTGTGCACAGTCTGACTTGAGCGTTGGAGTCCCTTTACAGGTACCAACTCCCTATCTCAACACGCTCTGCTGCTGCTGTGCAAAGAGGAAACGATTATGACGTGCCTATCTCAGGTACACCTCTGAATCCACTTCAGAACATTGGTGTCGTCTGTGGGAAATGTTAAACTTCTATTCCCACTCAACCATGATGAACACAAGACAAAATTCGAGAAGAGACGTTGCGAGATCTCTACAAACCAAAGGCAAGGACCAGCGGCACAGCTTCTTCCCCACCCTGTTCCACCATCAGTTGTTGAAGCCTCCACTACGAGAAACTAGGCACCCAATACAAAACTGCTATACGATAGGCATGAAACCTCACTTTCTGACGAAAGCCCCCACCCATCGCGCAAGGTTCCTGTGCGGGATAGACTTAGAATCCGCGTGCAATGAGCCAATTCGAACATTCAAGGGTCCAGAATTCTGGTGCATCAGTGCCTGGGGCTCCCGAACGTTGAAGCTGATGATCGTGTGTCTCACCCAAAACACACGAATCAATCCCATGTATCTAGGCACCAATTTTAGGATATGGTGCAATGACATATGATGATGTTAGAAGAACAATACCACAGATTGGAGAATCTGGAATGGTTTGTGCAGGAAGATCAGCCTAGATCACAACGTCAAAACAGAAGAAGGAATGCGAATAATAACCAAAGGGAACTACATGTCGATGCCACAATATCCAATGTTATCCATAACAACCTGGAACATAGCATTCAAGAACAACCCTTCTCTGCTCAACTCTTGGAGTATCGAATCCTAAGAAATTCCAAGTTTCCATCCAATGTAGAGCTTTATGATGGGACCACGGACCCCGAGGAGCACATAGATGCTTATGTCCAATCTATGTGCTTTCATGGGAGGCCCACACAGTTGCTATGTTGGGTTTTCCCCTTTTCCCTGAAGAATGGAGCTCTCAGATGGTTTGTCACCTTGCCTCGGGGATCTATCATTGACTGGTTAGACCTTAGACAACGTTTCTTGCTCCAATATACTACTAGCAAGGAATAACCCACACCCTATGAAATTATTATCTAAGATTCGCCAAGGACATGACGAACCCCTTCGCAACTATGTTAGAAGATTCAGTGCGACATGTACCAACATGGAGAACTTCCATGATAGAATTGCCCTTCATTATGTCAAAAGTGGTCTCCAAGTCAGTTTCGAGTTTTTTGAGTCTTTGGCAAAGAAAAAGCCAGAGAACATGCAAGAATTTCGGCAGCGGTCTCAGAAATATGTATGCCTCAAGGAGGCAACCAAGGATCAGAGGAGATGGGAGAAAGGTGAGTCCTCTCACTAGAAATCTAACTACAATTCCTCACGGTCTAGAAACCCTAAGGATAGTCCACCCTGAGGCAAATAGTCCATTTATACTTCTCTAAACACCCCGCGCGAGACAATTTTAAGGGAAGTGTTACAGACTAAGTTTCAGGACATTAAGAGGCTACCCCTATAAAGAAACATAAACAAAAAGATCGCTCCAAAACATTATACATGGTACAAAAGCTATGGCCATGAAACTGAGGATTACTGTCAACTTCTTGATGCAATTGAATTTTTAATCAGGGCAAGACTTTTGCAACAATACATCAGCTGAGTCCAAGACGATAAACATTGCGAAAGGCAGAGAGAAGGGAGATGCAACCCTCGACGAAGCCCATCTCCATTTTAAAGGAGAAGAACTCGAAGCCCCAGGAGAAGATCCTAGAGTCCGCCTCGCAGAGATACAACAGATCGGCAGGATAAGAATAAGGATGCTTCATCTGATGACAATGATAATCGCTAAGCCCAGCCCAACAGAACCATCAATACTATTGTTGGTGGTGGCTCATCTAATGGTGCTCGGAAGAAAGCCCTCAGGATGGCAGTGTTCAGTGTCTCCCACTTCGAGTCTAAGTCACAGACTGGGGAGAGAAAGACGCCCTCCATCACTTTTTCAGATGAGGACTACGGTGAAATTATCTCAGATCACGACGACCTACAAGTTATTTCGGGAATAATTTCCAATGCCGAAGTCCGGCATATCTTTGTAAACTAAGGGAATTCGGAAGACATCATGTTCATCGACCTTTACCAGAAGCTAGAATTTCAATGTACAAAGTTAACCCCTTATGATGGGGAGCTCAAAGGGTTCACTAGTGAGAAGATCACCCCAGCAGGTTATTATGAGACTCACTTGACTTTGGGGTCCTCTAAACTCTTTAGGACAGTCAAGGTAAGGTTTTTAGTCATGGACTGCGGTTCAACTTACAACATCAACCTGGGCCGCCTTACCTTAAATGCACTTGACGTCGTGGTATCCACCTCCCACCTAGTCATGAAGTTTCCCAGTAAGAATGACGAAGTTGTCACAGTAAAAGTCGACCAAATTGTAGCCTAGAAATGCTATAATAAGAGCCTCAAAATATGTAGGGTTCCCAAGAAAGTGAATGCTGCTACATCTAGCCCAGTCCTAGATCAGGTCACATCCTTATGATCGAGCTGGATGTTCGAGAGGAAATCTAGGGTACCAGATCCCAGCCGGAGGGCAAATTACTGTTTATCCAACTTGGTGTCAAGCCAGATCAGATAACCAAGATTGGAGTAAATGTGGAAGAAGAAGAAAGACACTAGCTGATTAAGCTCTTACTTAAAAATAAAGATCTCTTCGCCTGGACGTCCTCTGACATGCTTGAGCTTGACCCCACCTTTATCTGTTATCACTTGCCTATCAAGGAGGATGCAAGGTCAGTCGCCCAGAAGAAAAAAAATGTTATCCCTGAAAGACAGCAGATTATTGAAGAGCAGGTGAATGAGTTTGTCAGTGGTGGCTTCATCAGGGAAGTACCTTATACCACATGGTTATCCAACGTGGTCTTGGTGAAGAAGTCTAATGGGAAATGGAGAATGTGTGTAAATTTCACAGAGTTAAATAAAGCTTGCTTTAAAGATCCGTACCTACTTCCCAATATGGATAAATTGGTGGACAACTCCTTAGGCTTCCGATTGTTGTCGTTCATGGATGCATACTTTGGGTATAACCAAATCTCGATATACCTCCAAGACGAAGACAAGAATGCCTTCATTACTGATAGGGTGAGCTACTGCTATAGGGCCATGCCCTTCGGTCGAAAGAATACACGAGCCACCTACCAGAGGATGATGAACAAGATCTTTGAAGACCAAGTGGAGAAGATGTTGGAGGTTTACATTGATGATATGATAGTAAAGACCCCACAAGGCAGATTATATATCACGGACCTCAAAGAAGTGTTTGCACAACTCCGGAAGTACAATATGAGAATTAACACAGAAAAGTGCACCTTTGGAGTCCAAGCAGGTAAGTTCTTGGGTTTCATGCTGACCTATCACGAAATTAAGGCTAATCCAGACAAATGTCAAGCAGTGCTCAACATGTGAAACCTTCAGAATGTTAAAGAAGTGCAACAGCTAATTGGCCGGATTGCATCCTTCACACGATTCCTTGCCAAAGTTATTCATAAATCCCTTCCATTATTCAAACTGCTCAAGAAAGGGAAGGATTTTGAGTAGACTCAAGAGTGTGAGGATGTCTTTTCCTCTTTGAAGAGTCTTCTGTCTTTTCCCTCTATACTGACAAGATCGAAACCCGGAGAATTGTACTTGTACTTTTCAGTTCATGAAGAGGCTATAAGCTTAGTACTAATTCGGGAAACGAAAGAGGGACAGAAGTTGGTCTACTTCGTGAGCAAAGTTTTGCAAGGCCTAGAGCTCTGCTATCAGAAAATTGAAAAGGTAGCCTTCGCACTTGTCACTATGGTCAGTAGACTGAGATAATATTTTTAGTGTCACCCTGTGGTGGTAAGAACAGACCAGCCTATCTGACAAGTGCTGCACAAGCCAAACTTAGCAGGGAGAATGATTGCTTGATCTATTGAGCTTTCTGACTTTAGAATTGTATACGAGCCTCGACTTGTAATAAAGGCTCGGATGCTCTCTGACTTTTTGGCAGAACTCACCTCAGATCTTGGTGATCCTAAAGGAATTTCTTAGACTATATTCATTGACGAATCCTTAAACCCTAAGGAAAGCGGCGCCAGAGTAATCTTGGAAAATTTAGAAGGAGTGACATTGGAAAACTCCTTGAAATTTGAGCTCCCTACCTCAAACAATTAGGTGAAGTACGAAGCATGTATCGTCGGACTGGTAATGGCTAAAGATATGGGAGCAACTAAGATCACACTTTACAATGAATCCCAACTTGTGACCTCTCAGATACAAGGAGAATATCAAGCTAAAGAGCCTCTCCTTCAGAGATACTTGGCCAAAGTACAAGAGTTCCTTAAAAGCTTTTAAGAGGCTAGGATAGAGCATATACTAAGGGAGTAGAACTCCAGAGCGGACCTCTTGTCTAAGCTGACCAGCACTAAAAGCATTGGCAATAATCATTCCGTGATCCAAGAAACCCTCTCTCAACCCTCCATCACGGATCACGCTGTTTTCCAAGTGGAAAGGGAAGAACGTACTTGGATCACCCCTATCATGGAATATTTGCAGTCCGAAACCACGCCCTCCGATCCGAAGGAAGCCTCTAGGCTAGTCAAGATAGTAGTCAGGTATACCATCTTTGATGGGAAATTATACTAGCGTGGGTATTCCTCACCTCTCCTTAAATGTCTCACACCAAAGGAAGAAGAATATGTATTGGCTGAGGTTCTCGAAGGGAGTTATGTACACCACTTGGGAGGCAAAGCCCTAGTCTTAAAGGCACTCAGGGCGGGATACTATTGGCCAACAATAGAGGTAGACTCCCATGCACATATCCAGGTCTGTGATAAATGTCAATGCCACTCGGACCATTATCAGGCTCCTTTAAAGGAACCATTCACGATGTCGATACCCTGACTATTCTACAGATGAGGTATGGATATCCTGGGTCTGTTCCCCCAGGCACCTGGTCAATAGAAATACTTGGTGGCGGTAGTGGAATACTTTACAAAATGGATCGAGGCAGAACCTTTGGTCACAATCACCTCTTCCTAGTTCAAAAGTTCACTTGACATCACATCATCACCAGGTTTAGGGTTCTGAAGTCCATTGTGACCGATAATGGAACCCAATTCAAGGATAAGGGTTTTGAAGAGCTGTTTGCCTTGCCGAGCTAAAAATCAAGCATCATTATAGTTCTGTTGAGAACCCTTAACTATATATTATAATATGAATCATTAATTATAGACTATGGGTCTTTCCTAAAGCATGGGTAATACAATTAATCACTAAGTATGGAGAAGGAGCCTTTCTAACGGAGAGTGAAAATTGAGCTACTGCTGGGAGATTCAAGATTCACCGTCGATTAGACCACCGCCAATCAGTTTCTGACTATGAAGCACGGATACGTTGTTGTTGAGGCGTGTTCGCATGTCGGACACGTGTCTGTGTCAGACATATGGGGACACCCGTACGACACACGTGTCTTGCGTGTCAGAATGTGTCTGATTAAAAATATTATTTTTTTAATTTAGACACGTATCGGACACGCTTGGACACGTTTCGAACACGCTTGGACACGTCTCGGACACGCTTGGATACGTCTCGGACACGACTTGGGCACAATCCATTAATATTTTTTTAAAATAGTTTCCATGATTAACGTTCAATTAGTAAGCTTGTAACCGACCTAAGCTCAATCACATAACTAATATCCCAAGTCACTATTTTTACATATCAGTATTTTAAGTTTTATCTTTTCATACATCACTATTAGACTTTTAAGTTTTATCTTTTCACATACCACTATTTTCATCTACTCATTCTACTTTTGCTCGTACCAAATCGTCCACTTTGTCATCACTGAAGCTTACTTCATACCAATATTCCCTCTAGTTTATTTTTTTATGCACATGTACTCATTCATGATTAGTTCTATTAAGAAAAGTTAGTTTAAGAGATTTTTTAGAATATATCAATAGAAATTGTGCTCTATATTTTTTAGGAGGGACTTATTAGGTAACAAATATTGGTACATATGACATATATTAAGATATTGTAAATCTTCAAGCTTACAGAAATGATATTAATGAATTATGAATTTTTTTACTTAAATTTTGTAATTATATATATATATATATATATATATATATATATATATATATATATATGTGTGTGTGTGTGTGTGTGTGTTCGTGTCCTACAATTTTTGAATTTGATGTGTTTCCATGTCCGTGTCATGTCCTGTATCCGTGTCTGTGCTTCATAGGTTTCTGATAATGGAATCAGAGACAATCAGGAACTATACCATAAATTTATAGGCTTGGAGAACCATACCATAAATCTTCATATAAATGATGATTAGGGAAAGTCGTTGGTTTTGTGCAATCTTACAGTGATGCTTGAATAGTAATTTCTTCCAGAATTTATCAAGAGTAACAAATTCAATATATGACAAAATATGATAATTACATTAGTCAAGAATATTTAACAATAAAATCTCCATGAATAAAACACAAAAGCTATTTCATGCTAAGATCAACTTGAAAAAAGATATAAGAAAGAATAAAGTCATGGATTAGATTAATCTAAAGAGAATGATAAGAAGACAAACTCTTTCAACAGAACCTTAAAGCTAATCAAGTTATCACTCATATAGTAGAGTCTCATGTTGTTAGCATTGTTGCAAATAAAATAAAGAGAGAATATAGAGAGATCAAGATAAAGCAAAAATGAATTCAAAAGCCTAGTTCTTCAAAAACTAGCTATAATCTTTCTTTCTCTCTTTTCAATTATCATTTGGTCATGAAAACATGTCCTTATATAGGACTATAAACATAAATAAGGAGAGAAAGTTTCACATCTCAATGAAATGCAATATTATGTGTAATGGTTACAATTTAATTAGGCATAACAAAGGTTATAACCTTAAACCCTTACTAATGACATCCTTAATTTCTAATCAAGATGGTCATCAACTACATGCAAAATATGCATGTTTTACAATTATATGTGTGTGTGTGTGTGTGTGTGTGTGTGTGTGTTTAGTCCCTCTAAAAGTGATTTTTGGTTTTAGTCCCGCATTTTGAAAACTTTAGGAACTGAGTCCTCAAAAAATAAACCTCTATATTTAGAGAGAACGAATACATATTTAATTTGGAATTTGTTTATCATCATCACATCAATTAGAAGCTCTACTCCATGCATAATTTCTTCAACCCATAAACCCCACCTCTAAACACAATTTTCATCATCCTAGAAACCCCACCTTTAAGCAACTTATTGTTCCAAAGTCCACCACTTTGACTCACGGTGATCATGTTTTAGGTTGATTGGTGGTGGTGGTTCTACGGGTTCTGTCATAGATGTGAAGACAAGAATATTTTTGTGAGCTAATGGTAGTGGGCAATGGTGGAGCTTTAACAAAATTTTTAGGGGGGTCAAAGTGAATGTTTTATATGGAAATTTTTTCCTTTTTTTCCATTAGTATTTTCTATTAAAAAATGCATCAAATCTTTTATTTTTCAGCTTTAGATCTTTCATGATAAAGTTTTCACCACCAAAATAGCTTGAATTTTTTTATATATGTTAACAAAAACTACAAATAAAATAATAAACAAGTACTACAAGAAAAAAATTTATATAGTGAACACAAGAAATAATAAACAAAAAAAAGATAAATCTTAATACTACAGGAGAAAAGGATATTGAGATACATTTAACTAACAAACAATGAGATAATAGTCAAAATTTATCACAATCACAAAAAAATGGGGACATTACTACACACACATTTTTAAAAAAAAAAAATTCTTGAAAAAGGAGGGGACCAATGCTCCTTCTAACTTGAAGAAGCTTCACCTCTACAGTGGGTGTTAATCGAAGATGTGGAGGGACAATCTTAAAGTGTGATGGGTGGCATTGCTGCTTGCCATTGATGGCTTATTTCCAAGGTCATGAAACAAAGGCACCTAGAGTTCACAGCAGTGGTGGTCTATACTGCATAGAGGCTATGAATCTAGTGGCTAAGTGGTAACTCTGAGAATATAAAAGATTTTAAATTCTTTAAGGATATAGCTATTCTTGCACCAACACTTGAAGTTGTGAAGAAAGTCAATGAATTCATTCTTTCCTTAATTCTAGGAGAAAAAAGCATTATTGAGGCTTAAAAAAAAGAATTCTAATTATGCTCCTTAAAAATATTGATCAAACAACATGTCTTTGTAATGGAACAAGACTCACTATAGATAACCTGAGAACTAATGTGATAGGAGCTAGAATAATAACAAGAAAAGAGGTTTGTGACAAGATTCTTATTCCTATGATGAATTTGATATCCACCGATCATGAAATCCCTTTAAAGTTCTGAAGAAAGCAATTTCCTTTAATTATATGTTTTGCAATTATAATTAATAGAAGTCAAGATCAAACCTTTTCGCATGTTGGGTTGTATTTACCAAAGCCTGTTTTTACCAACCGTCGATTGCATATAACTATTTCAAGAGTTAAATTAAAGAGCGGTTTGAAAATCTTGATTTCAGATAATGATGGAATTCTATGTCAAATAACAAAAAAATATCGTCTTCAAAAAAGTCATTAAGAAGATTTAAATAAAGGTAGTATGATTAGTTTCTAATATTTATTCAATTTTCAAATTTATTTGTGAAATTTATTTATATTTCTCTTACAATAATCTCTTATTATATATATATATATATATATATATCATAGCTACTACAGGTGTACATAGTTATTTGAGAAAGAATGTAATTTTGATATGTAATAGCATCTTATGAAATAGCATCTTATGAACTTTTCACAACCATATCTTTGTACTATTTATATATGTCAATTTTAATGAAAGATGTTGATATATAGGGTATATTAATTATTTATTGTTATGTCTTTTTTATACGGTATCCTTTATTTAATAAATGAGAAATTGATTTTATAAGATATTATTAGACACTTAAACAGAATCTCTTCCTAACGATATTATTTTTATACAAAATTTATAATTGAACTTAATACTACATATTTTGATGACTCAATTTTTTTTTTACTCCAACCAACACACTTTTTTTTAATATGTGATTTTGTTGTTATATTCAACATATTGATCCCTCAATTTCTCGATACTGTTGCCCGTGTTCAAACAATAGTACTCAATCTTTTATTACACAACCCTTCAAAAACTGACCCAATTAGTCTTGGGATCCAATGTCGAATCCTCATACTCTTTCTCTCAACTCGTAACCGAAAACACCCTCCACTTACACTAGTACTACCACCACCACCACAATCCCCCTTCTCATTATACCCTCCGGTCACCAGAACCTTCGCTGTCCAACCCTCATGTCCATCGCCAAATCACGCAACTTCCGCCACCGCGATGATGACATCGAAACCAACGACGACCCAACGACACCCCCTCAACAACAACCACCCTCCCCTCCAAGCTTTCTTCCTCCACCAAGCCCAAGAAGCCCCAAGCCCTCAAACTCAGCTTCGTCGACGACGATGTTGCTTTGCGTGGTGCTTTTTTAGTTTTTTTTTTTCTTTCTAGATTTTTTGGTTATGGAATGGGACTTTGTGTTAGGACTTTTTGATTTGTGGGGGTCGAACGATAATGGTTTCTAGTATATAGGGTTTCAATTTGTGTGAATGTGTGTGTTAAAAAGAGAGAAAGACCAACGTGATATCACTTTTTATTTTTCAAGTAATAAATTGATGTCAACTTATATCTTTTAGGCATCAAACGATTCAACCCTATATTTCATGGATCAACATGATAATTTATTTTTTTATTTTTTATCATATTAAGGCAATAAGGGTGCTAGACTTTGTCATTGATTTTTACACATATTTTTTTTTTTGAGATTGTTATTATATTATAAATGATAAAAATAAAGAGTTTAATTTTGATATTCTATTAGTATAAAAATTTTTATATCATCAATTAATCATATATTATGACATATATGACTTTTAATATAATTATTGTGAGAATTAAATATTTTTTATGATGTAACAAGATATAATTGAATAATAGTATAATTTTTTTTTTCACATGCATAACATTCAAACTAAATCTAAAAATAAAATATGTATGTAGAATTATTGGGTTGTACGTAAATTTACGTAAAGGAAATTAATATAAAAATGCACAAATATAAAGGTATTTTTTAAGAAAAAATACAACGATAAATTTAATTATGTAAAAATAAGTAACTTTTGTATATATGAATAGATATAGTGTTTATATATAATATACTATCCGGCTTAACAAATTCATAAAAAATTTAATATTAAAAAATTTAACTCAAAATAATAATGAAGTGAAAACATGAAGGAGCATTTGCTTCCAACTTAGCTAAAAATCTGGTAAAGCTCTTGTGCTTTTTGGAAATCTTTGACATGTCATTATTAAAATAGGCCCTCGTACTCCACCCTAAACCTCCTTCCTTTGATTTTGAACACAACCAACATAATAAGCAATGAATTTCTCTCCCACTCTCTTGATCTTCTTCGTGCTCTCCGATGGACAAGGCCCACTTCCTCCACCATCACCCCCTTAGACTGCCAACTGTCCACTTGCTCCATTTATCCTTTGGGACTAATTAATATAGATTTCCAAAAAAAAATTATTTATTAAATGGGCTATCGAGGCCCATTTCGTTGTTGTAACGACATATTGAAAAATCAAACGTTGAAAATGAGCGTGGCCCAAAAACACAAAACACATGGAGAAAGTATGATCCACGCGCGAGGGGAAAGCGTGAAGCGATGAGATGACATCTAAGCAGAAGTAGGGAGTGAGAAAGCCCTACAAAAGGCGCCCACACCGAGCCGGTCGAAATTTGTCACAGCCAATCTTCTTCTTCACTTTCTTCCTCCCCTTCCTCACTCACTCTCCTCTATCAAGTACAGAGAAAGATATGAGATATGACATAAATATAGATATAAAAATATACTAAATTTAAAAAATTATAGAACACAAATATATCATATATATATATATATAATTGAAATTTTTTAAAAATTCATAATTTATTAATATCATTTTTATCAATTTGATAATTTATAATATCTTAATATATATCATATATGTTAATATTTACAATCTAATAAGTTACTCTTAAAAAATATAGAATATAATTTTTATTAACATTTTTTAAAATATTTCCTAACTTAACTTTTTCAAATAGAACTAATAATGTATAAGTACATGTGCATAAAAAAATCCTCCTAGGGAATATTAGTATAAGATAAACTTCAATGATAACAAAGTAGATGACTTATATGAGCAGATATAAAAAGAGCAGATAAAAATAATAGTGTATAAAAAGATACAACTTAAAAGTCTAATAGTAACATGTAAAAAGATAAAACTTAAAATACTGATATATGAAAATAGTGGCTTAAGACATCAGTCATGTGATTGAACTTGAATAAATTACGAGCTTATTAATTGAATGTTAGTTAAGAAAACTAATTTTTTTTTAAAAAAATATTAATGGACTGTATCTAAGCTGTCTCTTAGACATGTTAAAATGTATCTGAAACGTATCTAAGTGTGTCTGAAATATGTTTAAATTAAAAAAATTTAATTAAATACATTTAAACATGTAAAATATATGTGCCATACGAATATCTTCATATGTCCAACATAAATACATGTCCAACATACAAATAAACCTAAAAAACAACATGTTTGTGCTTTGTAACTCTCGATTCTCCTTCTTCAATAATACACCACCATCCTAGCAAAACCCTTTCCCTATCCCAGCCCTTTCTCTATTTCTTTCTTCTCGCCCTTCCAATTCCCTTTCATTCTCGTATGTATCCTAATCTCCATTCATATTTTCAATTTTAAGGTTAAGGATTTCTCTTTTATTTATTTTTATATTTTTCAACTGAGTCTCGCCACTGGGTACAGACGTGGGAGAAAGTGAGTAAGAAATTATTTGTTATTTAATATATAGAGTATATTAAATATTTGTTGTTATTACTTTTTTTTACAAGATCTACTTTAATCTTTTTAGTTTTGATATTGTTATCATTATTAATGTATATGTATATATATATTTTTATATTTTTTAATATTATTTATTATATTTATATATTTTTTTATTATTTTCTTTCATTAAACTTAACACTTTTAATAAAAATATCAACAATATATACATTCCTTGTAAAAAAATGATGTTTTTTTCATCTTTTATTACACAACCTTTCAAAAAATGGCCCAAATTAGTTCTGGGATCCAGCACCGAATCCACACACTCTGTCTTTCAACTCGTAACCGAAAACACCCCCCACATGCACTAGTACTATCATCACTACCACCATTCTCCCTCTCATTATCCCTACGATCATCGGAACCCTCGTTGTCCAACCCCCATGTCCATCGCCAAATCACGCAACTTCCATCGCGACGGCGACGACACTGAAACCAACGACACCCCGTTAACAACAACCACCCTCCCCTCCAAGCCATCTTCCTCCGCCAAGCCCAAGAAGCCCCAAGCCCCCAAACTTCTTAGCTTCACCAATGACGAAGGCGACGAAAACCAAACCCTACCGCCGTGCTCCTCCAAACCCCACCGCTCCTCCGCCGCCTCCGACAAACCCTCTTTTCGCCTTGGAAAACCCTCCTCCTCTCACAAGATAATCGTTCTCAAGGACCGAATCGCACGTTCCTCTTCTCCAATGTTCAACCCCAAGCGGGAACCTACATGTAACACCCCGATTTCTCGTTTTTCTGAATAGATAAGAATTTTATGATAATTGTGAATTTTTGTGAAATTTTAAATTATTTTGATTGTTTTATTATTATTTTGGATTATAAGTGTGTTTGAGGCGGGCTCAGAAAAATAAAAATTTTTCGAACCCAAAAGAATTTTGACTGCGGGATCAGGGGAGCTCACTAAACCCGAAACCGAGAATAGATTTCAAAATTTTCTTTTTTTAAAAAAAATTTTATCTGACAGATAAAATTTAGAAACTTCTTTTTACCCTATGAACAATAATTACTATTTTTACTAGTAGTAATTTTGTTATATGGTTAATATTTAATAGTAAAAAAATTTTAGTAAAATAATTAGTTATGTATTTAGACTTAAATTGACGCCTAATTCTAATTGATAATTCTTTTGGTGAGGACCAATGGAAGGCCATTTAAGTGGTGCATGATCACACCACTAACTCCTTGATTTCCACGGCTACGGATCCATGAAATGACCAAAAAAAAATTTGCATTATTTTACCTTTGATTAATATATAATATAACTTGTCATCTTTTCCCATGCAAAACAAAAACACAAAACTTTTCTCCATTTTTTCTCTTCAATCACACAGCCATATAGCTACCAAAAGGCCAAGTCTTCATTCATTTTCTATATTCATGACAACTATCAAGAAAGCTATCAACTTTCTTTCTCAAACACTTAACCAAAAATCTCTCCATTTCTTTTCTCTATCTCACGGCTCTACACCCAAAAATATCTTTCAATTACATATATTTTAAACAAACCATATTTCTTAAACCTAAACATCATTCCAAGCATCTTTCATGTTGTGATCAAGATCAAATTCCATCATTTTCAAGCTTAATTTTTGGATCTAAGTTCTAAGGTTCAAAGGTGAAGTTTATGATTCTTCAATTCTTATTTAATTTTTTTAAAATTTTAAAATCATATTTGATCTATGGTTATCTTACTCTAACCTTGAATGTTAATATGTTTGTGTTTACTTTGATTTTTAAGAATCACTTGGTGGAGGAAATTAATTCAAAGGATTCTACAAGGAGCTTGGAAAACTACATACAAGTAAGAGGGAGATTAACTTCATCAACCACTTATGGTGGTGAGGGACATAAATTTTTGTGTGATCTGTAGTTTGTAATTAAGTGTTCTATATGATTTATTACTTTAATATTATGCATGAACTTGTTAGAATAGAATTTTGATGCTTAAGGTATAATTGTATATCATAAATTGCAATTGTGATGAAAAGAAAATTTAGTCCAAAGGCCATAAGGCTCACGGCCTTAAAATTTTTCAAAGGGGAAGCAATTAAAAAAAAAATTGATTAAGTGTTAAACTAAAGGATTTGTAGTAAATAAATTTAATTAAGGCTTTACAAAAATAAAAAAATAAAAATATTTTTATTACCAATTTACAAGTGATTTTCAGCCATATAAGAAAAATTAGGACAAAAAAATAATTTGGAGACTTAGAATAATTTATTTAAGTTGATTTTAAATAAATTAAATAGAAAAGGATCTTTATTTAAAATTAAAGTAATTTAGCTTTTTTTAAAAATGTTAAAAATATTATTTAAAAATGATTTAATGAGAAAATAATAGATTTGAAGTTTAATTTTGATATTAAATATGAAAATTTTTTATTTAAGTTTAGAATATGATTAAAATATTTTACGCGAATGAAAATATGTAAAAAAATTCTTACGCGATTTAAAAATGATGATTTTCAAATACGCGATTTGAAAACGTTATAAAATTTTTATGTGATTGTGAAAACGTGATAATATTGCTACGCGATTAATAGGAACAGTAAGTTTTGTTGTGGGGCCCACATGTTGGACCCAAAAATATGACTATGTATTTATAGCCAGTAATGGCTTATGATGAGCATTGAGTCAACATGCATGTGTTGTTAAATAGACGGTGTCTGTAAAGGCTATTGTTGCCTAGGAGTTGAATTACACCTAAGTGCGGGTGCGAATTGCGTAGTGTGGGTCACTTGTTGACCTTAAGGGCGTCGGGGTGCGGATAATCCCACATGTGGCCAGTTGGTAGCTCCACTGTGCCGTGGTACAGACCGATGCAAACGCACCGATGATCCGGATCGAGACACTATTCCTATTCACGATTTGGTGTAGAATGTCTTGTATAAGCCATGATGTATATTTTGATAATATTGAAGCACTTGATTTGAGGCTGACGATATACAGACATATCTTCTAGATCATTTTCTCCGAAATTGAGTTTAACTCCTTGGAGTAGGAAATTGGTTCATTATGCATGTGCATAGTCAGTCATTATTCTGCTTCAATATATACATGTGTTGTTGAAATTATCTGCTATTTAATGTAATGATTATGTGAGGATATTTATGTCTGTTGTATACTATAAATGTATAGCATGTTGTATGTACTGTCTTTACATTGCTATGATAGTATTGATGTAGGGGATATCAACTCATTGTTATATTATTCTGTTTATTTGTATGTTTGATAAAGAACGTGAAATTGAAGAAGAGGAAGCAAGATTACCTCATTTCTGTCAGGAGTAGTTGTCTGTTGCTGTAATGACGAGTCCAGGCTTTCTTGGTTACGTAAAAATAATGTTTAGGGGAGACCCGAATGCCTGGCGTTATGATGTTGATGAAAATGGTATTGTGTATATAGGAGAGATGTCTGGAACCATTAGTAGGACTTTTCATGGAGTCCTTATATTTACTTTCGGTGCTTTTGTGCATCTACGTTTTTCTATGCCTATAGAATTTTTATGGAGCACTCGTCATACTACTCCTAAGGAAGATTTAGTTGTTTCTTCTGCACGGACCCTTGCTCGTGGCCCTGTAACCCATTCGGGATGGTTATCAGCCAAGGAGTCGGAGGAGGATCCAGAGGAAGATCCAGAAGAGGATCTAGAGGAGGACCCGAATGAGCATCATTTTGATTAGGCATATGGTTTTTAATTCTGTTATGTTTGAATAAAAACATATGTATAATTATTTTGGGATTTTCGAGTACTAAGACTTAGTTATATATGTGATGTAAATTATTTTGGTGTGGTATATTCTCGTATTTTATTTAACTTATTAGTTTTAAATTTTTGCAAATATATATATATATATATATATATATATATATATATATATATTTTAAAAAATGATTTAAGAAAAAAAAGTGTACGTATAATATTATTAATATTTCTAACTTGGTTATAATTTGGTAACTTTGAAGTCATAAATGTGATACCCTGAAGGGGGTGTTACACTACACCAAAGAAGCACTCCTCGAGCTTTAGAAGAACACCCAAACCTTGGTTACTAGCACCACCTCTCGTCCTTCTTCTTCTGCTTCCGATTCCTAACCCAACTCTGAATCTGTCATCGTCTGAAAGGGCCTCGTCAAACCCTTAACTTCTGAACCCGAGGCCAGCGATTCTGATTTCGAAGCAAAACACGAATAAATTGAGGCGAAATTGGGTTCTATAGGGATTACAAATAAGAAAGGGTCTTCAAGTTCAGTGTTTCCGGATGAAGAGACCATTAAGGCTATTTAGGAGAAGCAGGCGCTCCCCGTCGTGCCGGATTACATATTGTTGGATGGAGGAAGCAATCATGGTGCCGCAGAGGGGTTGAGTGATGAGGAACTAGAGTTTCAGGGCCGGATTGCAATGTTTGGGGAGAAGATGGAAGGTGGGAAGAAGGGTGTTTTTGAGGATGTGGATGAGAGGAGAATGGTTGTGAGGTTCAAGGGTAATGGTGAGGGTGAGGAGGATGATGATGATGATGAAGAGGAGAAGTTGTGGGAAGAAGAGCAGTTTAGGAAAGGATTGGTGAAGAGAATGGAAGAAGGGTCTGCTAGGGTGGCTGGTGGTAGTGATGTTCCTGTTGTGCAAGGTGTACAACAACACAAGTTTGTGGCTTTTTTTACTAAATTACCATTATTGGCAAAATTATTTATCAAAATATCATTTTTTTAAAACTATTTATCAAATTGTAACTTTTTTAAAACTATTTATCAAAATATCACTCTTTTGAAACTATATACTAAACTGCCACACTTTTGTCCTATGTGATATTTTTTAATATTTTCTAGCCACCTAGGATGCGCTAAATAGGATGGTGCATCCACGTAAATTGCACCAACACGCTTGGCGCAACCTACGTGGATGCGCCATCCTATTTGGCGCATCCCTATTGAAAACTCCAATAAGCTTGGCGCAACCAAGCTAAATGTGCCAACTGTGTTAGCGCAACATGTGTATATATTGGCTTTCCCCCACCTCATCTGTGATATTCATTCCATTTTCTCAATTTTTACTATCTCTCTACAAATTTCTTCTCTCTAAACGCTCTCAACTCTCACTAGAAGTTGTGTCTGGATCTCTATCTGTGATCAAATTCAAATCGTATTCCTTATATGTAAGTATCTCTTTCAATGTTTGAATTTTTTGTTAATGATTTGTGCTTAGTTTTTTTATTATACATTTATGTTATTGTATACGTATTTAGAGGTCCAAAATTTATTTTCCTTAACTAATTAATAATGTGATTAATAAGATATGTAGTTTGAATTGTATGAATTATTTTGTACGTAAAATAATAGGATAAATTTTTTTCTTGAGTACTTGACATGATTTAAATAAGTAAGTGTAGTTTAATTCAAATTAGTAGGGTTTAAGAAGTTATTTGTAGGTAAAATAATAATAATATAAATTAATTGTTATACGTGTAATTTTATTTTAATTGACACATGTATATTAAATATATATATGTTGAATTGTTATTGTTCAGAAGTGCAATTAATATGACAAAACCTCTGAATGTGCACATTTACTTCAATGAGACAATGTATGATGCTGAAGAAGATCTCATATATCAAGATCCTCCTCTTAGACTTATTGTGATCATGGCCAATATGACTTTGGATGAGTTGAAAAATAAGATCCATTCAAAGTTGAGGCTCCAAGCAAATCAATATGTGTCAAAGGTTGTCTATTAGTGTCCACAATACTAAAATCCATGGAGATGGGTAGGTCTTCCATTAGAAGACGACGATGATGTAAAGTACATGATACATTCCTTCTGTCAAACTCCGAATATGACCTCAATGGAGTTGTATGTTGAGGTAGAAACAAGTGGGCAGGAAGAACATGTTGAAGCTCCTGGTGACACTGAAGCTCAAGTTGGTCCTTCTAATCAAGTTGAGCTATGCAATATGATTATTATTGGTGGTGCAATAGTTGAAGTTGATAACCCACTTGTCAGAGATGCAGTATGGGAAACAAGTGAAGATGAAGAACAGGTAGCTGAGGGTGATGATTCAGACACTGACATAGAGGCAGAAAGTTTTGATGCTGAAGAAAATTTACAAGTTCCATTGTCTGTTGCTCCTCAATCCATGTTTATGCCTCGAGGCACTGAATATGTGTTTGTGCTACTATGCCTTCAGTTTTCTCAAATCAATTAGGATGCATTGAGTAATCCTGATAACTTGCCTAAATTAGATAGTTGTGGGACTTGGAGCATTAATGATGAATTCTATGTTAGCTTGCAATTTCCATTAAAAGATATCGTGAAGTTGGCCCTCAAACATTATTCGATTCACAGGCATCAAGAGTACAAGATTGAAGATTCTGATTTACGAAGACTTACTACTAAATGCCCTAGTTTTGACTTGATCGTTCGAAAAGAGTCTTTTGTCGATTATTCTGGACATTTAGACCATATGTTGCTGGCTTCCGATATTGCAAGCCCATTGTTCAGATTGATGCCACTCATTTGTATGGCAAATACCGTCATAAGTTGTTAATTGCAACAACTCAAGATGGAGATAGAAAACCTCTGTTAATTGTCTTTGCCATTGTGGAGGGGGAGACAAAGGGTGCCTAGAGTTAGCTCTTAGCCCACCTGAGATTGCATGTCACACAACAACAGGGCATGTGTTTGATCTCTGATCGACATCGAGGCATCTCACAATCAGTGGCAAATGAAAATCTTAGATGACAGCCACCGAATGCGTATCATGTCTTCTGCATATGACACATTGCTTCCAATTTTAACTTCAAGTTCTAGAATAAGGAGTTGAAAAGATTTTTGATTAACACAAGTACTTAAAATTTTCAACATGTAATCTAATTTATGATAAGAATAGTTAGTTTCTAATACCAACTCAATTCATTTGTTGTATCAGGGTATGAACCAATTACAATAAAGTTTGATACTAGGCTAGAGAAGTTGACAACTACTACGGAGATGACAAATTGGATTAATGCAATTCCAAAGGAAAAATGGTATTCGGCATATGATGGTGGCCGCAGATTCGGTCATATGACTACCAATTTGTCAGAGTGCATCAACGGAGTTTTGAAGGGTAGCAGAAATCTACCTATAACTGCATTAGTTCAGTTAACATATACGAAATTAGTAGAATACTTTGTCAACCGAAAAGATGAAGCAAATGCAAAATTGATGACTTTTGGGCAGAAATGGAGTGATGACTTATTGAAGCACTGGAGAGTCAACATGACAAAGGTTAGCTCACACCAAGTTCGCTGGTATAATAGACAGAACACAAGGTTCATGGTTGAAGAGGCTTTTAACCCTGTAACACAACAGGGTAGAGTTTCTTATACTTTAAACCTAGAAGAAGGTCGGTGTGACTGTAGGGTGTTTCAAGCATTGCATTCCCCATGCTCTCATGCGATTGTTGCGTGTGCTTCTGTGGCAGCCAACCCATTCCGATACGTGCATAGGGTTTACTGCATGGAGAGCATTTACAAAGCTTATGAGTTTGATTTTGAATCGGTTCGGACTGAACCATGGTGGCTTGCAAGTCTTAATATAACTTTGGTTCCAGATTGCGCATTGCTTAGATCTAAAGGTCGACCAAAATCAACCCGAATCAGGAATGAGATGGATTGGCGTGAAGCAGGGCCAGGACAAACATGTACAAGATGCCATCAACTTGGACATAATTCTCGTACATGTAGTGCCGGTGAATCGAGTTCCTTGAGGGATGGTGGAGTGGGGCCATCTAGTTGATTTAGGACATATTTTTATTGTCAAAATCTTGTATTAGCCAACCATCAATGTGTTTTGGAGTTGTATTATTTTGTATCACTGATCTATGTTATTGTATTCAAATATTATTAATATATGATAGTTGATTATCATTTTGCACTTCATTTCTCCTATATTATATTTTAGTATAGTAATCATATGGTCATATCATATTTTATTATAGTAATCATATTGTCGCACTAATTGTTCTTATTATTTAGCATACAGCTGACAGATGACATTCTGTGTAAACTCCGGACCAGAGAACAACTCGATTTTAGAGTTACAGGAGTATCATGTTTGTCAGCATGTATGGCAGGGACATGAGGACCGGCACCTGTGTGTTAGACGTGCTCAAAAGACAAAACATATGGACCCCCCTGCGCCGATTCTTCCGTATCTATAGTAGGCTGGCTTCTTGGGGGTTGCCCATATGGGCTATTACAACATTGATCACTGCATTGGTTGAGAAATGGCGTCTAGAGACACATACATTTCATATGTCTACCGGAGAGTGCACCATTACGTTGGAGGATATCGGTATAATATTCGACCTTCCTATTGACGGCGCTGTAGTCACTGGCCTTACCTATAGGTTTGATTGGCTTGGTCTATGTGTTTGGTTGTTAGGGATTGATGAGACTCCCTCCCTCATAGTTAGTGGATGCATTAACATGATATACTTGGCAGCCGAGTGTTATTGTAGTCACTGAAGATGATGATGATGAGTACGTGCAGCAGCATGCATGACATTTCATACTTCAGTTGCTTGGGGGTTTTTTATGCCCCGATCATTCTGGTAAGTTTGTGCACTTGATGTTCCTTCCATTGTTGGAGGACTTTGCTGTTACCGGGACATATAGCTGGGGTTCTGCAGTCTTGGCGTACTTGTATAAAGAGCTTTGTAAAGCTACAGATTACAAGGCATACGAGATCAGAAGGGCATGCATCTTATTGTAGTATTGGGCATGATATAGATTCTCCCGGCTTGCCTCTACACTAGATGACCATGTTGAACCTGATGTGTTCTATGGTGCTGATCGTGGTCAATTACGCCCCTTAGGATGAGAGTAAGTTTCTATTTCATATCATTTCTTTATATTACTTTGTTCAATTACTTTGTTAATGTTTATAACTTACGTTTATAATACTTTCATTTACAAATAGGTGGCGCAAGCATAAAGTTTTGAGTGATACTGTGATTGGCGTTCTTGAATATTATCGCCAGTTCTTTGATTAGTTGAAGAATGATGAGGTATGTCTTGTTTTACATTCGTTTGAATTATTTACTTATGTATATGCCGTCTTAATCTTGTGTGTATCTCATTTTTAACATATTATATGGCAACCATACATAGATAAAAAGGTGGCATCACTCCCGCCTTTTTGTGTGGCTGCTAGGGACATAGCACTAGCAGTGGTCCCTTTCATATGTTTCCATATTGTTGAGTGGCACCAACTAGACCGAGTGATGCGACAGTTTGGTCTTGACCAGCCCATACCACGGAGACCGCTCCAACTTGACAATTTGCACTCAGTTACACTGGCAGGTAGGTATGATGAGGATTGGCCAGCTACACATGCTGTTTACATAGCCACATAGGATAGTTGAAGGGAGAAGCTTGTTAGGGGAATCCCATTACTCGCATCCCTTGGTTCGAATTCTGAGTATATGCATTAGTATAAAAGAATTACCAGACGCTGGATTTCTCTCACTAGTGCATCTATTGAGAATGCGGTAAATTCTTTACTAATTTGCTAGTCATTATATGTATTTTGTATTCAGTATAATGAAATAATTTATATATGTTTCTTAGGCGAACATTGCAGAGCATTTGTTCAGTTCGACTACTGACACTGTCGCTCGAGAAGCTGTTACACAGATCCTACACTCATTGCGAGAGCATGACCGCATTACAATGGAACATCTGCGTCCAGCTCCAGCAGTAAATGACATTTCAGGGCTGCCCGAGAAGTCCAGTCAACAGGGAACGCGGTGTAGACGGAGGACAGGATTAGCGAGCATTCGAACACGACTTCGACATCTCGAGGACTCTGACTCTACTAGCCAGCACATGACTCAGCCTCCTACCACTGCTACATACCCACCCACTCAGCTACCACCTACATATCACCCACCATACCCACCGTAGCCTTACCCGCCACCGGGTTACCCCTTATATCCTTACCCATTACATGGTTACCCACCATATCCTTACCCGCCACAAGGTTACCCACCATACCTATCACAGCCAGGTCCTTTTTCCGATCCCTCTCACAGGCCACCACATTCTGATGTGTGCCCATCTCATTGACATGTAATTATATGTCATAATGTGTATATGATAATGTTATATTTAGTGGTTTTGTGTAAAATATTATTGATAATTTTTTATTGTGATTTGGTACCCTTATTGGATTAAATATGTTTGCCGCTCAGTTTTAATTTTTATTCAAAATCTTGGTAATTGGTTGAATTAAACAAGGTCATGTGCTTTTGGGGATGTTCAACATATAGGAAAAATTCTGTCAAAAAATTCACTCTAATTCAAATGATTGAACTATTATTTAATTATATCAAACATTATGTCATTCTACGTTAACTAATAATATAATAAAAAAATGAGCGATTGAAAATTGGGAAGGAGATGATTGGGATCTTATTCACTAAATAAACGTTTCAAACAATGCTATTTTTTTTAACTCAAATTAACATGCAGTAACATACATAAAAAAATAAAAAAAACATTATTTAAATTTTTTTTAAACATACATCCTTATCATTGTCTTCATTTTTTATAAATTTAATGAGATTTATCACATTAAAAGTGACAAATTGTACAAACCTATCATTTTTTATGTAAAAGATAATCATTTTGGCTTTCACAGAGACCCATAAGCGATTGAGGAGTTAGACAGGGTCATGTCTAACTCCCAAAACACTTCTGTCTGAAATTTTTTAGGAGACACGACCGTGTCTAACAATAATAATGCTTCTGTCTGATTTCTGGAAGAAAACATGACCGTGTGTAGTTTTGACACAGCCGTGTGTTGAATACGCCAATCAAGATGACACATTTTGATTAGTTACGCCACCTTTATTGGCGTTTTCAATGCAAAAAAGACCTAGGATGACCAAATAGGATGACGCATCCTCATAGGTTGCGCCAAGTGTGTTAGTGCAACCTACGTGGATGCGGCATTCTATTTGGTGCATCCCAAGTGGTCAGAAAATATTAAAAAATGTCACGTAAGACAAAAGTGTGACAATTTAGTATATAATTTTAAAAGAGTAACATTTTGATAAATAATTTAAAAAATATTACAATTTGATAAATAGTTTCAAAAAAATGAAATTTTGATAAATAATTTTGCCATTGACAGTTTGATAAAAAAACCGAAGTTTGTTGTTCCCTCTGCAGGAACTGTGTACAGTGCAGTTCCTAGTACGTCAGTGAGCCCCAGGATTGGGGGAGCAATTGGAGCATCACCGTCTTCTTTGGATGTCGTGCCCATATCTCAACAAGCCGAGATTGCGAAGAAAGCTTTGCAAGATAATGTGAGGAGGCTTAAGGTATGGACAACTTTAATCATGGTCAAACTGGCATGGATATTACGTTTTTGGGGCATACATTTTTCTGTTTGATAAATGTGTTCATACTTCATAATTCAACAATTCAAATTAATCATTATGAAAGTGAGATATGTGTCTATCCAATGTGTGATGAGCATGATTTTATAAAACTTACTTTTGTGAAACTAGAGCGTAGATGTGGTTGTAGGAGTATAATCTAAGAAGGAAGAAAGACATAAGCTGAAAATTTGAGATAATGGTTCATAAAAGTTGTTAATGAAGGAACTTTGTATTGCATTGTATAGACGAGTGATGAGTTTGGGACTTCAGAGGGTATTTGTTCTAGTGGTAATAGCTGAGGCCTGAAAAAGAATTTTGTCACAAACTACTGCTATATCCTGCCTTGTTTTCGAAGGAGTGTTTGGTTATGCACTTTTGCTTTCCTCTATTTTGGCCCACTCACATACAAAAGGTTGCGAATCTGATTTCCACTGTTTCATCCTTTCTTCTGCTATTCCCACTTTATAACGAAGGGCTGGAATGTTCATTTAAAACAAGAAACCGGGGGCTATGAGACTAAAATTAAGTGTCTTTAAACTTCTCAATGATATACTGTGCATGATTAATCTTAAGCTCTTGGTGGTTTGTAGCCTCCTTTTAATATTTATTACTTGTTGGGCGCTAACAGCAACTTTGACCGAAATTCTGTAGAACTGACCGCAGTTCAATAACTGAAATGACTATTTTAGATTCCCAATTTGGTTTATCACCATAGGATCTTTGTCAAATCTCTTTACTTGGGCAAAAATATTAAAAATGAGAGACGTGGGATGGCATCAATGTGGGAAGGTACCTAGGAAGGTATTAAGTGTTGCAATTTAGAAAAATTGAGTTTCACTTAAATACATCATTGATTTCATATGTTAATATGTGACTTGTGTCTGGAAGGAGACTATAAAAATATTCTTTCTATGGTTGGATCACTGTGTCTACAGCTGCTTTATGATCCTCTATTTATTCCCTTGGTAACTAGACAACTTCCCTGCAGGTTAATAGAAATCTCACACAAATCTCTCAAAAGTATTCAGACCTCTATATCATAGTTTTCCATGATGTAATGCCTATTAATATTATCTTAAATTTTCATTGCTAAATTATTGTTTTTGCTCTTAAAATTTTTCAAAATGCTTAGTTTTCCGTCATTTTTAAAATCAATAATTTGCTGTTAATAGTGCTAATTTCCTAACAAACTAGAAATTTTGACTTATTGCCTCCAAGCTGTCGTCTCTTTCCTCTCTCTTTTCCCACTTTCAGAAATCATATAAAATCTAAACTCAGAATTCATGATGTGGTAATCTGGTTCCATTTGAAACAGATGTTCCTTTTAGTCTGCCATTTGATCTGTATCTTCAATCTTCATATCTATCATTACAATCTGCAAATAACAAATGGTCCACACAATCATGCCATTGTTGCTGCAAATTGAGTACAGCTGAGCCCCACCAATAGGTTCAGAAGAGGTTGCCTTCCTATTTTCTTGTACAAAGCTGTAACATGATTCCTAAACTACTCTTATTGTTTTTATTTTGAGAATTTGATTGGCCTTGACCTACTGCTGTTTCTTGGTTCTCTTCAAGATATGCTCGCCTCAAATGATTAAGTTGTAGTAGTGGTTTTGTCTTTTATAAAATGTTTAGCTTTTGGCAATTTCAGTGTTGCATTAGTAATTCATGTTCATACTCTTCTCTGGGCCTCTTTCTTCTTCTTTTATATATTTAAAATCGTACCTACTTAAAGAAGGCTTTTGTGTCATAAACTTGCTTCTACTGTTCTCTCTCTACATGGTTGGGTTGAGCTTATCTTGTTTGATTGTATATCTGGCTGAGTTGTCAGATTAATGATCTTGCTTATCTTGTGTACATGATGCATACATTTTTGTTTTTTTTGGGTGAGGATGCACACATTGTTATTGATTAAAATAAAATAAGTTAGAGCCTTTAAGTGTATCAGAACTTTGGCATCTATAAATTGAATTGACTCTTTTTCTTTCTAACATTTGTAACATCTAGTATGTGTCTGGGTTTTTTATCAGTAGTCTTTCCATTGTAGTCCTATTGGGATCAGAATTTGCTAAGTTGAGGGACTCCTGGCAGTTGGTCTGATGAATTCTGTTGTTAATTGCATCTGAAGGAAGATTACTGACAGACTTCCAACCCGTGTTCTGGGGGATTGTAAAATATGGGAGTTGAAAGAAAAGGATTGCCATAGTTGTGGAGGGACCAATAATATAGGCTTAACATTTACTCTTCCAAACATGTTTGTGCTTAATTGGGTCGAGTGGAGTCTTTTCCAAACATGTATATGGTTAGATAATTACATTCTTTCACATAGCCATCTGGATATAACCATGGTAGTTGCCTTAGATATGGGACTTGGTCTGGCATGAAATGTGTAAAACTTTTTCTTCTACTGGATTGATATGTTTTAATTGCGTATGCTGTGGTTTTTATATGACAGGAATCTCATGAAAGAACAATGTCATCATTGAATCAAACTAATGGAAATATGTCTGCCTCCCTTTTGAATATTACTGATCTTGAAAACTCTTTAGTGGTAGCTGATGAGAAGTACAGGTTTATGCAAAAGCTCCGAAATTATGTCACAAATATATGAGACTTTTTACAGGTGATCATATTTTTTTGCATTATTCTGTCTTCCAAATTCCTTATCTTTTCATCCTGCATAATTAAATATAGATAAAGCGGGATTGAGTTTGACTTTATTATTTCTTTGAGTTCTTTTTTATCTCATATCACTAGTTTTGCTTCTTTTTCTTCTTTCCTACATCCCTCTGTGTTATTAATGAGATAATTGAGGTACCTATGCTGCTTTATGGCGGTGTAAATGCTTTATGGAGATTACCTATATTTTTTTATGGTGTATTTGAATTTGGCTAGAGTGAAATGTTCATAGTTTGAAGAATTCTTGTCTGTCCTTAGATCTTTTATGGTATAGTTTTGGTTCTATGGCCTCTCTTTGGTGCTTAGTTCATGGTTGCTTTAAGTAAATCTCCCGAATATATATGCAGAGAGTTTGGAGAATTTTATTGTGTTGATAAGCTTGTTTTTCTCTTTATTTTGTTTGACGAGGATATCTTGTCATATCCTTCTTTGTATTGTCTTCTTTCTTCTCTCTAATTAAATTCTTTTGTCCCAAAGGACCAAAAAATTTAAGAAGACAGTGAGGCTGACATCTGTGAAATATGTATTAATGGAGGAGCACTCATATGAATCAACTGAAAAAATTTAAACTAGTAATTTTCTGATGTTCTTATATTCAATTAAAGGGAGAAATCTTCATGCTAAATTGGTTGGTGTTGTACAAAATGTTTTTTAATTTTTTTGGTGAATTTGTTATCCAAAATGTTAATGATATGCACGTCTTTTGACAAATTAATTCATATAGAGCTCAAGGCAAATGAGGACTTAACAAGATTCTTGGCTATGTGGGACGGAATGGAAGATGACTTTTCACTGTCATGTTATGAGTTTGTACTGGTGGACAAGTTAATCATAAAATGGTTTTTCCTATTAGAGAAGAATGTTATGGAGATAGGAAATGGTTTTTCTAATGATTTATTGTAGATTCGGAGACCCAAAATAGCCATTTCCTCTAATTTTTGTGTTATGTGCATGCACTACTCTGAATCAGTTTGACGTCTGTTTTTACTTTTTATATTGTCCAATTGCTAATTCATTGTGGAATAGACTGTTTGGTGTCTGTGGGGAACATTAGGGGTGTCCTAGCTTTGTAGAGACCTTTTTGACAATAAGGTTTAAAGGGTTTGGAAGAAGAAATGTGGTCAAGATTTTATGGAACTGTGCTATGTTTTCAATTCTATGGTGCATCTGGTTGGAGAGGAATAATCGGATTTTTCAAGGTGTTTCGGTATCAATAGAAATGTTGTGGGATAGAATAAAGTTTTTGGTTTCTCTTTGGTGCTTGGTCAATGGTCTTTTTAAGGGGGTTGCCGTTTCAGATATACATAGGGTTTGGGCTGCCATTGTGCATTGTTACTCTTGAGTTTTCTTCTGCTGTTTTCTTTGTAATTTTCTTTTTTAGTAGTTTTCTGGTGGAGGATATCTTATCCTCCTATCTTTGTAATCCTCTTCTTTCTTAATGAAATTCTTTTTCTATCTAAACAAAAAAAGAAAAAAATGTAATTGAAGCTTGGAGGCTGCCCTGGGAAGAACTGAGATTTAAATATATAATTTTGTGGGGATATTCAATATTTAACTGTCCTGAAAGTCAGTAGATTTCTTATTATTTTGATACTGTTTGCTGCATGAATTTCGAATTCATCCACCAGATATGCTTTCGTATTCTGTACAGAACCTAGTTCAAGCCACAGATTTTCTAGTTGTCTTCATTTTACTGGGTATTGTATTATGGGTTTTCGTATTTAGGATTTGATGGCCTACCTAGCTGGATTATATGCAGAGGTTTAAGAGCTGAAATGAACAAGCTGTTTAAAAACCACTTGGAAAACTTGACACATCTAATAAAGTTGAAGAATATGTATTTTCTCATTGCCGGATATTAAAAACTTAAACTTAATTATCTGTTTGTCATTTGCCAATGCCTCTATGTGGGATAGATATCACGATAATCTATCGAGGCCGTAACTAAGGTTATCCTGTGACTTTTACTTTCAGCATAAAGCTTCCTACATTGAAGAACTTAAAGAGCAGATGAAGAAACTTCATGAAGATCGTGCATCAGCCATTTCTGAAAGAAGAGCCACTAACAATGATGATGAAATGATGGAGGTAGAAGCAGCTGTGAAAGCTGCAATGCCAGTTTTCAGCAGGAAAGGTAACAATATGGAAGCAGCCAAAAGTGCAGCTCAGGATGCATTTGCTGCTGTAAGAAAACAAAGAGATCTGCCAGTGAAGTTAGATGAATTTGGTAGAGATTTAAATCTTGAGAAACGGATGAAAATAAAAGTGAGGGCTGAGTCTCGTCAACGCAAGAGGTCTCAGGCATTTGATTCTAGTAAACTGGCATTCACAATGTGATTTGCTGCTGCAGGCTGCTGATGAGATTTTCAGTGACGCTTCTGAGGAATATGGTCAACTATCCTTGGTCAAAAGAAGATTTGAAGAATGGAAAAAAGTGTATTCATCAAGCTGTAAGGATGCTCATATTTCATTGAGTCTTCCTGTTGTAATATATTAACATTAATATTAGATATGTACAAATACGTTTCTTATTCTTATTTTTATTAGGGTTGATTTTTCTCCATTATTTTTAGGATAGCAATTAATAGTTTTAAATTTATATATATTGTAACCTTCTCTCAGTACAAAATATTCAAGGAATAATATTCATACATTCCAACATTCTTCTTTCTATATGGTATCAGCAGCCTAGGTCGTTCTTAGGGCTTGCCTTTGTTTTTTTTCTTCGTTTTGAGCAGCCTTACTGCTGTCTCCTCCTTCATTTGTAGCCTTATTGCTGCCATAAAACCACCACCAGCCACCTGTCGCCGCCTTTTTTTGCCTCACCACCACCGCCGGACTGCTTGTCGGCTTGTTTCCGGCCACCACCGACAGACCCATCCCAAACCGATCAGCCACGTGCCGCCACGCGCCGCCACCTCGCTGCTGCACTGTACGCGTGTGGGAGCCATGCGCCGCCCTCCAGACCGCTGTTCACCGCGCGACCACGGCCGTTCTGCTCGTCGGCTCCTCCCCGTTACTTTTTGACCATTTTCGGGTCCAATCGGCATGTGTACAGTAGACACCCAGTCCTCCACCATCAATACGCCGCCTCCGGCTGTCGTTCCAACGCCTCTGGTGGCCGTTGCAGCCCTGAATCCCCATGATCTTCCAGTGTTACACTCTACTTATCACCTCAATGGTAAGAATTATCTCCAATGGGCCCAGGTTATTCGCACCACTCTCAAGGGTCGTCGGAAGTTGTCGCACATTGTCGGGGATCCTCCGAAGGCCGATGACCCACAGTTTGGCATTTGGGATGATGAAGATTCTTTGATTATGACTTGGCTATGGAACTCTATGACACCTGATATCAGTAAGAATTGTATGTTTTTTACTTCTGCACGTGAAATTTGGGATAGTTTGAGTCAAACCTATTCTATGAAACAAGATATTGTTGCGTGTTATGATTTAGAAAACACCATTTTTAATACCAAACAAGGATCTCTTTCTGTCACTGATTATTATGGTACTCTGAATGGTTTATGGATTGAGCTGGATCAAAACCAGGATCTCAAGATGAAATGCACTGAAGATTCTGCTACTTTAACCAAGTTTATTGAGCGTGGACGGGTCTTTAAGTTTCTCTCTGGGTTGAATTCTGAGTATGATCCTATTCGGGTTCAGATTTTAGGTAAGGATAAGCTTCCTTCTCTCTCCGAGGTGTTCTACACAGTTAGGGGGGAAGAGAGTCGTCGGACGGTCATGTTGAATAATGGTAATTCCGGTGATGGTTCTGCTTTGGCCACTGGCAAAGGTCCTATTGGTGGGTTATCATCTGAAAGGCCTGGCTCATCTTCTTGGAAGTCGTCTGCCAAACGTGACGAGCGCTAGTGTCCTTTTTGCAAGAAGTCTGGTCACACTAAGGACACTTGTTTTAAACTCCATGACAGAGATAAGGTTCTTGGTCGCTCTGGGGGTTTTAAAGGCAGTCAACAAAGGCAAGTTAATCAGACAGTGTCCGACTTGGTTATTGAGGGTGAAGAGGTCTCTGCACCACCATCTGGGGAGGCCATTCCGGCGCTTAGTAAAGCCGAGTTGGATCGTTTGCGCACTTTCTTGGACTCTATGAGTAAGCCTTCTGGCACTTGTTCTCTAACCATGACTGGTAAGAATTTAAGCTCTTTTTCCTTTAATGTTTCTAGTACTGTATCTGAGGATCTCTGGATTATTGACTCTGGTGCTACTGATCGTATGACCTCTCATCCCTCATATTTTTTCACTTACTCTAAATTATCTGGTAAGCATCACATCACGGTTGCTAGTGGATCCCATGTCCCTGTTTTAGGATGTGGTACTATTTCACTTCACCCTTCCCTTCCTTTACATAATGTGCTTCATGTCCCTCATTTGTCTAATAACCTTATTTCTATTCATAAGCTTACCACAGATTTAAACTGTACAGTGACCTTCTTTCCCTCTCATTGTGTGTTTTAGGATCTTACCACGGGGAGGAGGATTGGGGTTGCTAAGGAACAGGGAGGGTTATATGTTCTACATCGGCCTCATGGTCGTACTAGTCCGATGATGTCCACATCCAATCATGCGACAAGTTCCACTTCTGCTGCATCTCAGATATGGCTTTACCACAAACGCCTTGGTCATCCTCCTTTCAGTCTTCTTAGGTCTTTATTTCCGCAATTGTTTACCAATGAGTCTGTTGAGTCTTTTCTTTGTGATGTTTGTCAGTTTGCGAAATACCATCGCACAACTTTTTCTCCAAATAATAATAAAAGTATTGAACCTTTTGATCTTATTCATTCTGATGTGTGGGGACCTTCCTCTAATTCTAATATATCTGGTGCAAAATGATTTGTTTCATTTATTGATGACTGCACTAGGGTCACATGTATATTTCTTATGAAAGATAAATTTGAAGTATTTCAAATATTCTTGAATTTCTATCGCATGGTTCAAACCCAGTTTGAAAAATCTATAAAACGGTTACGATCTGATAATGACAAGGAATATGTGAATCAACATTTCACAAAATTCCTTAAAGAACATGGTGTGTTACATGAGTTAACTTGTGTTGATACTCCCCAACAAAATGGGGTTGCAGAAAGAAAGAACCGTCATCTCATAGAAATTGCAAGAGCTCTTTTATTCCAAATGTCTGTCCCTAAGTCTTATTGGGGGGAAGCTGTTTTAACTGTCGCATACTTGATAAACAGATTGCCCTCCCATGTCTTAGATGGTCTTAGTCCTGTGCAAGTCATGACTTCCTTCTTCCCTACCGTTCCTACCATGAAGAATCTCCTGTGTCGTGTCTTTGGCTATGTTGCCTTTATTCATATCCATAGTCAATATCGTGGTAAGTTAGATCCTAGGGCTGTCAAATGTATCTTCATAGGGTATGCACCAGACAAAAAGGGGTACAAATGTTATCATCCTCAAAGTCGTCGTGTCTATGTCTCCATGGATGTCACTTTTCATGAGTCCGAGTCTTTTCACCTTCGTCCTCAGCTTCAGGGGGAGAGTGGTCAAGAAGCTGAGTCTCTTGAGTCATCTTTTGTTCCTCTTCTGGTTGAATCTACTGAGTCATCTATCCCTCCTCTGATAAAGGATGTGGCATCATCTTCTCGGTACTTCATAGACACCTAAAGATCGATACAAGCAGTGTGTATTATCTAAAAAAACCCAACCTGGTCCAACAAAGAACTTCAGTCGCCCGAACCGAGAGGTAAGCATTCCTGATTCTGAGCCTTTGAATAATTCTTTACATGATATTTGTGAACCTAACCCTGATGACTTGCCAATAGCCTTAAGAAAAGCCAGAAGAACTTGTGCAAAATACCCCATATCTCAGTATGTGTCCACTAAAAACCTATCAATACAAAGATCGGAGTTTTATTTCAACAATAGATTCTACCAGAGTCCCTACTTCAGTACAAGAAGCATTAATGGATAAGAATTGGGTTCAAGCCATGCATGAAGAAATGAGTGCTTTAAACAAGAATGAGACCTGGGAAATTGTTGAGAAGCCGAAGGACAAAAGGATAGTTGGGTGCGAGATGGATTTACACAAAGTGAAATATCTGGTCGATGGTACTCTAGACAGTACAAAGCAAGGCTGGTTGCAAAAGGGTATACTCGGACATATGGGATTGATTATGAGGAAACATTTGCCCCAAAGAGTAAAGATGAACACAAATGATCATTCTCTCCTTGGCAGCACACTTTGGATGGGACTTGCACCAATTTGATGTTAAAAATGCTTTTCTCCATGGGAATTTGGAAGAGGAAGTATATATGGACATTCCACCAGGATATGGACCTACTAGTGGAGGGAATATGGTGTGCAAGTTAAGGAAGGCCTTATATGGACTCAAGCAGTCTCCTCATGCTTGGTTTGGGAGGTTCACCAATACTATGGTGTCCTTAGGTTATAGGCAGAGTCAGGGAGATCATACCCTCTTTATAAAACATTCTAAAGAAGGCAAGCTTACACTTCTTCTGGTTTATGTTGATGACATGATCATCGCTGGTAATGATGAGGTTGAGAAACAGGTCTTAAAAGAAAAATTAGCTGCACAGTTTGAAATGAAAGACTTGGGGAAGTCAAGTACTTCCTTGGGATGAGGTTGCCTATTCCAAACAAGGCATCTTTATTTCCCAAAGGAAATATGTCCTGGATCTTCTGAAGGAAACAGGTAAGCTAGGTTGCAAAACTACAGGGGTGTCTATTGAACAAAATCACAGGATTGGAAACAATGAGGAGAGCCCAAGGGTGGATAAGACACAATATCAGAGACTTGTGGGAAAACTGATATATTTGTCTCACACCAGACCTGACATAGCCTATGCTGTCAGTGTGGTTAGCCAGTTCATGCATGATCCTCGTGAGAGACATATGCTAGCTGTGAATAGAATTCTTCAGTATTTGAAGACAAACCAGGGAAGAGGACTACTATTTCGGAAAGAACAAACATTGACCATTGAAACCTATACGATGCGATTATGTCGGGTCGGTTGTTGACAGGTGGTCTACCTCCTCGTGTTACTTGCATGTTTTTAGGAGGAAACTTGGTGACTTGGAGAAGTAAGAAATAGAATGTGGTTGCAAGGTCAAGTGCAGAGGCTGAATTTCGAGCTATGGCACAAGGAATTTGTGAATCTATGGATGAGAATCATACTCGATGATCTCGTGGATAAAGTATGAAGCTCCTATGAGGTTACTTTGTGATAACAAGTCAATCAATCGGCATTGCTCACAACCCGGTTCAACATGATCGGACAAAGCATATAGAGATTGATCGCCATTTTATCAAGGAAAAATTAGATGATGGCCTTATAACTACAGAGTACGTCCCTTCAGAGCACCAATTAGCAGATGTCTTCACCAAGGGGCTTCCCACAGAACAATTTCAAAGTCTTACTTGCAAGCTGGGAATGATTGATATTCATTCACCAGCTTGAGGGGGAGTGTTGTAATATATTGACATTAATATCAGATATGTACAGATACGTTTCTTATTCTTGTTTTTATTAGGGCTGATTTTTCTCCCTTATTTTTAGGATAGCAATTAATAGCTTTAGCCTATATATATTGTAACCTTTTCTGTACAGAAATATTCAAGGAATAATATTCATACATTCCAACATTCCTTCTTTCTATACTTCCACTGATCTTCTCTCCATATGTAAGATTGGAACTCTTGAGGTGGGACCCTCTTCGCAAGGGTTTAGATTTTCAAGAGATGAAATGGTATTGAACTATTCATTTTATTACTTATTTTCTTAATATAATATTCTTTCTTGAAACTTTTCAGAGTCATTCTTGGGTCTGTGTGACTTATTTTTCTTAACCACTTGTACCCCCTTGCTAGATGCAATGCATATTACGTGGTTACTGGTTATCTTTTACATTCCATCAATTTATAATTTTATATTGAGTTTTTCTTTCTCTCTCTTTATATTCAGGTATAAATTGTTGTTCACTTATGGTTTGCCCGAAGATGGAAAAATTTTTGTTCATGATGATGGCGATGTTGACCTTGAACTTGTCCCTAATTTGGTGGAAAAGGTTGCACTTCCTATTCTGCATTATGAAATTTCCCATTGCTGGGACATGCTTAGTCAACAGGAAACAGTGAATGCAATTGCTGCTATGAAATTGATTGTGCAACATGTGTCTCATGAAAGTGAAGCTCTTGCAGATCTGCTAGTTTCCATTTGCACATGTCTGGCTGATGCTGTTGCTAATCTTACGGTATGCTCTGAAAATCAGTATTTACAATTACTAGTTAGAAAGTACATTTCCATGTATCTTATTTTATCTTAGAAGTTAAAACTGTGCACATATAGGGATCTGCTTTGTTCATTTTCTGTTGGTCTGCATGGTGATTCTTTTTACTATATTGAGCTTGTAGGTGTTGTGAAAAATGCTTTATTTCAAAAGAATAAATGTCTCACATTAGTTGGAAAATAAGTTTTTGAAGAAGTTTAAAAAATGATTTTGTTTTATCCAAGTTTTGACCTGGTCATATTCCAACGGTCATATTCCAACGGACATATTCCAACGGACATATTCCAACGGTCATATTCCAACGGACATATTCCAACGGTCATATTCCAACGACCAAAAACTGTTTTCTATAAATACCATCCTTGATTAAGTTTTGTGGTTTGAGAGACACATAGAGAGAACTTCCTCTTCATTATTCTCTACTTCTATTCTCTTTCTCTACTGGGTTACGTGACTTAAATCTCTTGTAGTTCTTGAAGCCCCAAAAACAGAAGAACTCAGCAGTACCATTTTCGTCTATACCGAAATAATCCTTGAGGGCAGTGCTTTGCACGCTACAGGTTTCACGATTTTGCTGTCTCATTTATTTGCAGGTTTCGATTAAGGCTGCACGGGTGACAACAATCTACAACAATCTCAAGGATTATGGAACCACAAAACGCAGCTAACAAGGCCGCTTTCTCAGCCAACAACGGTCTGAGAATGGTACCCCACAAAACCCACCTCCTCTTGCTGCCGCAGTTACATATGCCAAACCATTCCCAGATGTTTCCAAGATCGAAATGTTCGGAGGACAAAATTTCAAAAGATGGCAAGAGCGTGTCTACTCTATTCTAGACATGCACGGTGTCGCTATTGCACTCACCGATCAAATGCCTGACACATCTACTGATCAGAAAACACTTGACAATTGGACTTATGCCAATAAGGTATGTAGGCACACAATTCTAACCACATTATCTAACGAATTGTTCGATGTCTACTTGCTTCATACAAGGAAAGCAACAAAATTTGGGAGTCTATGATTGTCAAATACACTTTGTCGAGGATGCTGGCAAACAAAAGTTCGTCATTGGGAACTACTACCAATGGGAGATGACGGATGAAATTGATATCAAGACTCAAATCAATCAATACCACAAGTTATTAGAAGAATTGAAGGTGAGAACATCACCTTGCATGATGAATTCGTAGCAGGACTGCTCATTGAAAAACTGCCGCAAACTTGGAAGGACTACAAACAACAACTCAAGCATAAAAACAAACAGATATCCCTTGCTGATCTAATCACGCACATAATCATTGAGGACACAAACAGAAACGAGATCAAGACTGCAAGGGCAAAGGCATTGGCTTCGAGGGCAAATATGGTACAATTCAATAAGAAAAGGTACGAACATTAACCCAACAAAAGGACTGATTACAATAAACCTAATTACGTGCCAAGAGTGAATAATCCCACTTTCAAAAAAGAGTGGAGGAAACTGTTATGTTTGTGGCAAGCCAGGTCATCGGGCTGCTCAATGCAGACTCAGGAAGAGAAATGACAATCCTCCTAAGCCAAATGCAAATTTGGTCGAAGGAGATGATATAATTGCTGCGGTCATTTCTCAAGTTTTATTGATGGCCAATGTGAATGATTGGGTGGTAGACTCTGGGGCTACCAGACATATTTGTGCAAACAGAAATATGTTTACCTCCTACAATTCTGTGGGGGATGGAGAAGAACAAGTTTATCTTGGTGATTCCCGAACCACCGAAGTTCTTGGGAAAGGAAAAGTTCTTCTGAAACTCACATCTGGTAAGACCTTAGCTCTCAACGAAGTGCTTCATGTACCTAGCATAAGGGCAAATTTAATTTTTGTGGCCTTGCTAGGAAAGGCTGGGGTTAAAGTATCTTTTGAGTCTGACAAAATAGTGATGACAAAAAATAATGTCTTTGTAGGAAAGGGTTATTGTAATCAAGGCCTGTTTATACTCAATATTGCTAAAATTAATGAAAATGCTAATTCTTCTGCGTATATGATTGACTCTTTTGATATGTGGCATGCAAGATTAGGACATGTTAGTACTGTTTATATTAAGAAAATGCAATATCTTAGATTAATTTCTAGTTTTAGTGATACATGCTTAAACAAATGTGAAATATGTGCTGAATCAAAAATAACTAAAAAACCATGCTTATCTGTAGAAAGAAAAACAGAAGTTCTTGAATTAATTCATTCGATTTAGGAGACTTAAAACAAACTATGACTAGAGGTGGTAAAAATATTATGTAACTTTTATTGATGATTTTTCTAGATACACTAAAGTATATTACTTAGAAATAAAGATGAGATTTTTGATATGTTTCTAGTGTATAAAGCGAAGTAGAGAATCAATTAAATAAAAGAATTAAAAGAGTTAGATCAGATAGAGGGTGGTGAATACACCTTTAATGACTATTGTGAAAAAGAAGGAATAATTCATGAAATCACACCTCCTTACTCTCCTCAATCCAATGGTGTAGCTGATCGTGTGTGTAGGTGAGGGTAATGCACTAATTTTGTGATATGTGGTTTGTTTGATGGAATGCCGATGGATCTATTATCCTTTAGTGTTGCTAGGTGCTATATTTTTAACAATTATTGTTAGTTGACAAAAATGAAAGTATGCGTTGAACATGTTTGTGGAAATGTTTCATATGGGTGCTCTATATGAATAATGAGTCTTAGTTTAAGTTCTTTGTTAGTTCCAGAGGAAGCTTCATTATGTATTGATGCTATAAGTGATTACATGTTTTTCATCAATATGATGTACTCTCTATATGTGGGGGTTTTAATGAGAAAATGATATTATAGTAGTAGACTTGGTATAAATATCTTAAAGTGTGGGGGTGTCTATCTAAAATTCTTTCACCTGAACCAAGGAAGAGATAATGTGATACTTCTAATTTTGTGAAATAATTTTTAGAAAGATATTTTTTTTTGTTAGATGTGGTGTGTATAACAAGTGAGAATTTTTTCAAATATGTATAATGTGGTGCATCCCAATATGAATATGCTCAAATATTGGTACAAGGTAATTGATTTTGCATGTTTATAATTTGATTGATTAAGTAAATACATACACATAATCCTTATAATGGTTTGTGTAGAGTTTAAAAATTAAAATAGAGCATTGAGTGCTTCATATAATGTCTTACATTATATCTCATATACCATTGTTATCTTTGAGTTACTATTTAACTTGGTTATGTGACATGCATAGTAATATATGTATAGAGTGTGATAATTATGATCTAGATGTACATGATCAAGTATTTGATAATGTTTGCATAAATGAATTCCATGTCCCTATTGCACTATGAGATTAGTTGAGATTGATGAGACTATGGACCAAGAGCCATGGTGTTGAATTTGAAGTGTGGACATGATAATCATAATGTTAAATAAATCATTGATTCAAATGAGATTAAATCCACTAGTGATTTATTTTTAGCCTCAATTGATGATGTCTTGAAGTCATCTAAGTAGACCCATCTATAATAGAGGCATAATTTATTACTATTAACTTGGTAGGATCTTAAGAAATCTCTTAGCAAATATTCTTTATGGAAAATACCGAAGACATAGATTCTTCAGGTATATTGCCAAAATGGCAAATAGTAAGAGCAAACAAAAAATGTGTATAATGAAAAGTTATATGTATACGTCAAATTCGTGGAAAATATGCTAAAAGATGGAATTAAATCCATAATTATGTGAAGTCATCGAGAAATTTGGCCAATCCTCCGACAAAATCTTTGTGTAGAAATTTAATATATACCACATCGAGGGAATGAGACTTAAGCCAATTTGAAACTAACAGTGATGGTAACCCAACTTTTATGAGTGGAGATCCCATGAAAAAGTTCATATGGGTAATAACAAGTCACTTGTTAGTACTACTAAAGCACTGTTGTCACTTCCTATGGTGTGCATGAGAAGTTAGATCCATTTATTGGAGGATAAGCTATATGCTTTTAATGAATTTCATATCCCTTACAACAGTGTATAAAGTGCGTATACACTTGATGAAATCACCATATGAGTGTGGAGTGGGGCCGCTCCTATGAGATAATGGCATAATCTCTAGAGCACTCATGAACAACCAGTGCACGCATACATGTGTGTCTAAATAATGAAAATGTGATCAAGTGGGATTCTAATTTACACAGAAATGTGTTTTGGTTCATGAAGTTTAAACTCCACCAATTACATTGTAAGTTAAAATCCTATTTATCTAGGTCAGTTCATAGTCCAAAGACACCAGATTCGAAACGTTTGCTCACATGATGTAACTGTTCTGCTTTAAAAATTATTGATTTTATTTAATATTCTTTTGAAATATGTATTGCTCTGAAAATCTTTATTTCAAAAGAATAAATGTCTCACATTATTGGAAAATAAGTTTTTGAAGAAGTTTAAAAATGATTTTGTTTTATCCAAGTTTTGACCTATCTTATTTTATCTTATTCCAACGAATATTCCAACGACATATTCCAACAAATATATTCCAACGACCAAAAATTGTTTTCTATAAATACCATCCTTGATTAAGTTTTGTGGTTTGAGAGACACATAGAGAGATCTCTTCATTATTCTCTACTTCATTTTTTTCTGTTGGACTTAAATCTCTTGCATGGTTTTCGATTATACCGAAATAATCTTTTTTTCTTGCACGCTTCTGATTTCTTTTGTCTGTCTCATTTATTTGATTAAGCTTGTAGGTACTAGGAATTATGAAGCATTGGATGATAAAATTCACATCTTTTCTACTTTATAGGTCCCAAAATGGAGTCCACTAATACTAGCTGCTGTTCCAGATGCTGCACGAGTCGCAACATATCGATTTGGTGTGTCTGTTCGATTATTGAGAAATATTTGCTTGTGGAAGGACATATTTGCAATGCCAGTGTTAGAGAAGCTTGCTTTTGATGAGCTTTTGTGTGGAAAAGTTCTACCTCACTTTAGAAGCATATCAGAAAATGTTCACGATGCAATAACAAGAACAGAACGGATTATTGCTTCCCTATCTGGGGTCTGGGCTGGCCCAAGTGTCATTGGAGACAGAAGGTATGTTGATAGTACTTTTGTTAAATTGTCGAGACATTGGTGATTACATTAGTTTCTTTTGAAAAGACATTTTAGACTTTCTTGACACTTTTGAATCACATTACTGTCAGTTTGCGTACTAGCACTAGCTTAGGGCAAATTGGCCACTTTGGGTACTGATTTAGTGCGTACCTACAGTGGAGCTAGTGGGATGGGTGGGGATTTGGGTAGAGATTACAGGTTTAAGTTGTGGTAACCACTTCCTACTGTTGAAGTTGCTTCTTAAGTGATTATGAAGTCATTTAACTTAACTCCGATATCGTATATTGTATCTATTGTATCTGATCTTATTAAATATACAATGAGAGTATTACCTTTATTATGTGTGTCATTATGTTTTTTGTTAGCAAGCTAATACTCCCCCTTTCCTCTCTCCTCATAATGTGTAGCCGCAAATTGCAGCCCCTGGTGGAGTATGTGCTGTCACTTGGAAGGATTCTGGAGAGTAGAAATGTGCCAGAGAGTGACACAAGTAATCTAGCTCGTCGGTTAAAGAAAATACTTGTTGACCTCAATGAGTATGATCATGCTAGGAACATGGCTAGAACCTTCCATCTCAAGGAGGCGTTGTGAGCTGAATGGGAATTCATGTTTCATTATCCATGGTCTTTTGGTATGTGAGGGATTATAGTTGTTGAATTTAGCGACGGAATTAATCCGTCGCTAAATTTTTTGTGACACATTCCATCACTAAATCATTTTATTTCTTGAAAATTAAATATTTTATTGTATCAAATATATAGGGACGGAAGTTTTTTATATTAAAACAATGAAAAAATTATTATTAGAAGTTCATTTTGCTATTAACAAAGCTATTATTAAATGTCGAGAGCCAGGAATCGAACCGGTATATTGTGAGAATGCTATTATTAAATGTCGAGAGCCAGGAATCGAAACCGTATATTGTGAGAAAACAAATTGTCCACTTACTACTAAGCCAAACTTCGTTTTTATGCTAATACTTACATGTTTTATATTTTTATAATTAAATTTGTACTTTTATATCATTCTTGAAGCCATTCCCTCTGTTTTATATTATTTTTTGCAGATAATTAAATTTGTTTTATTTTTTAGTTACTTAATATTATTTTCATTTTCTTGAAGCCATTCCCTCTGATTCTATTATAATCCCTAACTTTCATTCTCATGCGCAGCAGCCCCTTCTTCTCCCTTTCCCAAATCTCTATTCTCTCAATTTACTCTCTCATTTCAGCGCCACTCTGCTGTCTGGCTTGCACCACCACAATGACCCAATCCCAAATGTGAGTTAGGGTTTCTACTCTCTATTTTGGGGATTTTGGGGATTTTGGGTTCTGTGGGTTCGCATTTTGGGTTTGTGGGTTCACGTTTGGGATTTCTGTCCTAAATCACTATGGTATATGAGATGAGAGATATTGGTATTGGTTTTTGGCTATATTCCTTTCAAGATTCGAGGAAGTTGCTATACTACATAAATTATGATTTCAATGTTCTGTTTTTATTTTCCCGCAAATTTCAGATATTGGAGCTTTACACCATCATTTTGTAGCTCTAACAATTTCTGTGTGCAAAACCTTTGGTTGTGTTGCTTCTTACTGTGCTCATCCCCATTTCATGTTTGCTACACTTGTTCAACATATCAGTTTAATATGACATTAAAAACACGATCTTTGCTCTTCCTGTGTTCCCTTGTTTTGTGTTTTCAGTTCTTGTAATTCAAACCCATGTACTGCATTTTGATGGGTGGGGTTTTGTTTCTTTCCAATGGAAGCCATGGGTTACTTTGCTTGTGATTTTTGTTTCTTGTATCAGTTTCCATAATCCACTTGTGTTGTGTTCTCTACCTTACTCTTTTCAGTAGCTGGGTATCTTTCTGGTGGATTAGTTAAGTTTTAGTAAGGTCAATGTTGGGGTAAGTAGGTTATATTGGTCTTTGTTTTTCTCAACATAGTTTGTGTGTGTGTGGATTTGTTTTATTCTTTTTGTTAAACAACTGTTTCTTCACTCTCCTAGGTATTCATTCAGTGTGCATCTAGTTCGTTGGAGCATTTTCTGGTAAATTTTGTAAATTTACTTTCAGTTTTTTTCTTTTGGGTCATAGTTTTGCTTTGCAGTATGGTGTTGGTTCGATTCTCTGCTTCGTAGTTCATACTTCTACAAATTGAACAGTATCTTGAACAGGTTGGTTGCTACAGGTGAGATTAGTAAAAAGTAATCAAAATTGTGATATAACTAACATAAATTAAAGTCGCAGAACTTGTCATAAAATTAAGTACAGAACACTAGAAGTTATATAACACTAAAATTAGAAACAGTTATAACATATAAGTAATGCACATAAAAAATTACAGTAAAATAAAAATGTAGCTCATGAACAATTAGCAAAATTTAAGGCATATTTGACAATAAGAACTAAATAACCAAATAACTAACAATAATAATATAATAATTATTGTTATTTGGTTATTTGGTTCTTTGTTATTTGGTTATGAGCAAATAACCAAATAACCATGACATTCATTAGTTATTTGGTTCTTGTTTCCAAATATGCCTTGGATTTTGCTAATTACTCATGAGCTACATTTTCATTTTACTGTAATTTTTGATGTGCATTACTTATATGTTATAACTGTTTCTTGTTTTAGTGTTATATAACTTCTAGTATTTTGTACTTAATTTTATGACAAGTTTTGTGGCTTTAGTTTATGTTAGTTGTATCACAATTTTGATTACTTTTTACTAATCTCACCTGTAGCAACCAGCCTATTCAAGATACTGTTAAAGTACAAGCTTGAGGATAAAGCAAAAAAGAAGGAGTGGCTCTTGAAAAGGGCTTAGGCAGAGGCTGATGGCAAACCTGTTGAAGCTAAGAAGCTTATTGTTGTGAAGTATGGTCTCAATCATGTTACCTACCTTATTGAGCAGGTTGTGTTCTATTTTATTTCATTTGTTACAAGCTTATGGCTTTTTAAGTAATTTTTAGCCCCATTATTGCTACCACAAAACCCAATCAAACATACACCATTAGAGTCACGCTCACGCACCCCAAACCAGGATTATCAATGGAGTGGAGGAGCACACCAAGAGGTTAATAATAGCTTTTAGCGTAAATGAGAAGCAATTTAGATACTTCAGAACATTGTGCTCATAAAATAGATATACCACCAAACATGGTCATTTATTCTCTGATCGTTAATGATCGTATGTTTTGACTTATACAACAACAACAACAACCAAGCCTTTTCCCACTAGGTGGGGTCGGTTACATAGATCAAACGACGCCATTGTGCCCTATCATAAATCAAGTCTTCAGATATGCTATTCAGATCTAAATTTTTTTAATCGTTTCACCTATAGTCTTTCTTAGTCTTCCTCTACTTCTAGGATTTGTTATGTTATTATCTACTAAGATCTACTCTTCTTACTAAGGGTCTTCTCCATATATCCAAACCACCTAAGGCGAGATTCTCCCATCTTTTTCAAGATGAGTGACCCCTACTTTCTCTCTAATGCATTCATTCCTAATCCTATCTTGTCTTGTATGTTAACACACATTCAACGCAACATCCTCATCTCAAACATTGAACTTATGCTCTTGTTGGCTTTTTACCGCCATAACATTCAAGTTCTATACAACATCGCAGCCTTATAGGCGTACATGGAAAATTTACCCTTAAACTTGAGAGGCACTTTTCTATCACAAATAACTCAAGTGTCCATTTCATCCATCCAGAGAATCCTATGGTTTACATCTCCCTCTATCTCTCCATCATTTTGTATGATAGATCCAAGGTACCTAAATTGTGTGACTTGTGGTATTGTATAATCCCTAACTTTCATCGTTAAGCTATCATTAACACGCCTCTTACTGAACATACATTCCATATACTTCGTCTTACTCCTACTTAGACGAAGGCCATGTTCTTCCAAAGTTCGTCTCCATAGCTCTAGCTTCTCATTTGTTTACTCTCTCGACTCTCCAACTAAGACTATATCATCTGCAAAAAGCATGCATTTCAAATCAGAGATATGCGCAATGAAGCACATCCAAGACCAAGGTAAAAAGATATGGACTCAAAGTACACCCTTGATGAGAAATATATAGTTATAGGGAAATCTTCTGTGGCCCTACCCTGTGTTCTCACACTAGTTTTAGCCTCATCATACATATCTTGGATTGCTTGAATATAGGCTATACGAACTCTTTTCTTCTCCAAAGCCTTCCACAAGACCTCTCTCGGTACCCTATCGTAGGCTTTTTCTAGATAAATAGGGATTAAAGTGCTTCTCCTCCATTCGTTTGGCATTTTCTTAGACCTCATTATCTCGTTAAACAGTTTTATGATCCAACTTATATCTTTCTCTCCTAGGCACTTCCATACCTCAATAGGTATATTATCCTATCCGACCGCTTTTCCATTATCCATCCTCTTCAATGCTTTTTTTACCTCAAACTCCCGATTCTACGATAAAAGTTTTATTTTGGTCCTCCTCTTAGCGTTTAGAATGTCCGAGTCCCCTAATGTCCCATGTTCCTCATTAAATAACTTGGAAAATAACTCTTCCATCGATCCTTAATGTCTTGTTCCGTAACCAAGACTTTACCCTCTTCATCCTTAATGCATTTCACTTTATCCAAGTTTCTTGTCTTCCTTTTCCTACTTTTAGCAAGCCTGTAGATATTCCTTTCTCCGTCTTTGGTGCCCAACGATTGATATAACTAGTTGAACGCTTTAGTTTTCGCCTCGCTCACCGCCTTCATAGTATCTTTTTTAGTTGCCTTATATTTTTCCCAATTTTCATCATTTTTACATATGTGCCAAGCTTTATAACATTTCCTTTTAACCTTAACTTTATCTTGTACACTTGTGTCCCACCACCAAGATTCTTTATCCTTGAGTCCGAAGCTTTGGATTCACCGAGTGTCTTTTTGCTACCTTTCTAATCCCTTCACCATCTCGTCCCACATATCATTAGCACTCCTTGTACTTTCCAAATTTCTTTCTCCATAATCCTCCTCTGAAAGAGCATTTGTTTTTTTCCCTTTAATTGTCACCATTTGATCCTTGGCTCTGTCACGACAATTTTTTTTACTCTCATCTTGACCCGTACATCCATAACCAAAACCTGTTGAGTAGTCAAGCTATCTCTCCGGGATGACTTTGCAAGCCCATGCAAACTTTCTATCGATTTCCTTATTAAAAAGAAATCAATTTGAGAGCAAGAACTCCCGTTTCTATATGTGATCGATGTTCTTACCGCTTCCTAAAACAAGTGTTAGCTATTGTAAAATCAAACAACTGCCGAAAAATCTAAAATCGCTTTGCCCTATATTAGCTACTCTAGACCATAACCCCCATGCAAACCCTCATACCCCTTAGATTCGCTTTTCCCCACATGACCATTTAGGTCCCTCCTAGAAAAATCTTCTCTCTTAATGGTATTCCCGAACTAAACCTTCTAAATCCTCCCAAAATTTAATCTTGAGTGCTGCAGCCAGCATTCTTTGGGTGCATACGCACTAATAACATTAAAAGTCTCTTGTTCCACAACAAACTTCAAAGTTATGATCCTATCTCCGAGCCTTCTCACATCCACAATCATATTCTTCCAATTCTTATCTACTATTATACCTACCCCGTTTCTAGATTTTACTTTGCCGGTGTACCAAAGCTTAAAACCCGAAAAGTCGAGTTCCTTTGCCTTTTCTCCAACCCACTTAGTTTCTTGTAGGCACATAAAATTAATTCTCCTCCTAATCATGGTGTCAACTATTTCCATAGATTTACTCAAGTTGTCTATATTCCAAGTTCCAAAACGCATCTCACTCTTGTGAACTAGCTTTCTTTACCCACACCCGTTCACGATAATGTAACCCTTGCTTATTTTTCACTACACCTAGGCGGCGATGCAAATGCCCTTGCTCATTTGACACCGTACTCGAGAGCCATACAGCCGCGTTGCTTAGGGGCAACGACCTAGCATTAACACAATTACTTCGTTGATCCATGTCATAAAGATTCGACAAAGTTTTACGTTGGTAATCCGTATAACACAACTCTTCTCTTTTATCCGGGCTTGGGACCGGCTTTGTAGATATTTGCAACAAAGCTCAGCATAGGCAGAGTTTATATAGAGATAAATAGGCAAAGTTTTACGTTGGCTGTCGACTGCCTAACACAACCCTCCTCTTTTGACTTATATAAATATAAAATAAACAATAAATTTACTTAAACAATATTAAAATTTTTTGTTAATTGTGAATTATATTGAATTATTTTACTTTATTTTTCTTATTAGATGGATTTGTTATGTTATTCCTGCATCTAAGATTCCACAACTTCCATCAACAATTAAAGATGAGTGAATTATTAATTAATAATATGTATATATTAGTTATCAAACTAGTAATATGTTCAAAGCTTATTGGTTACCATAGATTCTTAGTTCGATAACTAATCAATACATGTTGATAACAATTTACTTATTTATTATTAATCAGTGTATGAAAGAGATGGAATCACAACTAGAAGAAACATTTTCCTTAGTTGTATAAAAAGTTAGAAGTCTATAAAATAAAAATATTATGCAAGTTAACTTTTTAGTTTTTAGATTTCAGTTTCATAAGTTTGAATTTTAGATACCAAACTAATATTTCAAATCAGAGAATAAATGAAGAGAGCAGAGGAGGAGAAATAGTTCACGAAATACAGAGATGAGAAATATATAGGGTATGATACGATCTTTGCTGTAATTCCTATATCTATACTTTATGATTATTCTGTTGGCTAATTTGTGCACCCTATGCTATAAAAAGAAAGTTAAAAGCTAAGTAATTGCTGCTAAAACCAGTAAATCCATATCATCGAATCAAACCTGGATTGCCTACTGGCAAAAGTAGAAAGCAAATTTAGTGGTTTTATTTGTTTTAGGCTTTTATTATTATAATTGGAGATTTGTCAAATGTTGTCACTCTTTTCAAAGGTTATGTTTAATAACGTAATAGAGCTACAACACTTATATTGGGCATTGAATTGAATAGCTAAGGTTCAACAATCATGATTATAATGGCTACAAACTAGTTTAATATCAATGTGAAGTCTCACAATAATTTTGAAAGAGATTAGAGGATCTGAAATTAACTAGGAAAGAAAAAGATCGACTTGAATATTCTGGCATATCTTAATTTCTAGTAAGTAATGCACAAACAGGACAAGCGTTAATAGAAATCCATTGTAGAATAGTTTGAATCTCTGGAAGGTAGATGCTGTGGCCGTGGTGTTTTGCCAACGAGAGACAAGTTTGTAAGGTTTGAACCCTTGATTATAAAAAACCAACACTGCCTAGAGGTTGCAAACAATTTATTTTACCCAGAGCAGAAAAATCTTAGATAAACTATGGCGTGTAGAAAGCCCAAACTTTTTTGTTCAATATTTGAGGTGTGTAATAATTTATGGCATAGAAGAATTCAGTTGGATATTAGTTATAGTATCATCAACTGCCCAAAAACTCAAGCAGCTATATTGTTCTCTCACTTGAAGCCTTGTGTGGAGCATGGATTCTGTTTTTCTATGGTAAGAACAGTTGATACTTAACTTGGGTTGCTTGGTCTTACCTGCCTGCATTTTAGAGTTGGCAGCCAGCATTCTTTGGGAAATTTGGAAGTCATAATGCACAGGCATTTCAAGACTCTGGTTAATGGGATATGCTTTAAATAGTAGACAAAGCCTGTTAGCAATTAGCATTGGGTAGAGTTCTGGGTAGTTAGATCTACAGATTTGCATGTGGGGTAGATTAAATGTATTTTTTATTGTCAATTGCTTGGTCCTTGGACTAAATGTGTTCTTGTATTGGTGAATTGCGTACTTCATGTACTCAGTTTTATCATGAAAGATCATTTTAGTTACCTTTTTGGGCGAAGTAAATCTAAGAACAATAAGTAGAGGCACAGAATAAATGGAGAGAGCAGAGGAGGAGAAACAGTGAGACTGTTCATGAAATACGGAGAAGAGAAATATATAGGGTATATGATACGGTCTTTGCTATTTTAAGTTATTAATTTGTTTTCTTCAGGATTTGTTGCCTTCATTATTGTTCAAATATGTTTACCAATTTGATTCCTTAAAATATTACCTTTAGAACCATCTTATCATCATGATCAAGTTTCTGTTTTAACATTTTGTGTGTATTAAAGTGTTTTCTTTAACTCCTCTTTGTTTTTCATGGAATGCATGTTAGATATACCTGCCATACAGCATTTGGATGTGTTGCTTCTTCTAGAGTTTACCATAGTGTATTTTAAACAAAGACATATTTTCTTCTCTCTTTGACAACTAAAAATAAATAAATAAAGGAATAAATGAGGCAAATGGTTCATATCATGGATGTAACCATGGTGATTTCTCTTCTACAGCCAGCACCAGAGACATTTGAACTCTTTGATGATATTATCCGACTTTTAGAAGGTCAAATTGTGTACCAATGTCCACGTGAGAATGTGCTAAAGTTCTTTGAACACATGGGTTTCAAATGTCCAGAAAGAAAATGAGTTGCTGATTTTTTACAAGAAGTGACATCTAAGAAAGACCAGCAACAATATTGGTTTAGAAAAGATGAACCTTACAGTTATGTTTCAGTCCCTGAATTTGTGCAGTCCTTCCATTCGTTTCACATAGGAGAGTTGGATGAATCGTAAGTTATATATTTTTTATTTTAAAAGTATGTAATTGGATGGAATTTTCAGCATTGGTAAACCTTTTTAATGTGAAACCAAAATTTCAGCTTTCGGTGTGTCAAAATTTGACTTGTTGCTAAATATCTGAATTGACATTTGTTTTTATTTCATGTAGTTATATCAAATTTCCTAACTCGTGGGCATAGGGTGATAGATAAGCTGAAAAGGACAGCAGATATCTTGGCATATGAATTAGAGGAGGCCATGAAGAAGGGTTTCACTGAAGCCATAAGAAATTTGGATACCTTTGTGAAAGTCCTTGGCAAACCTTACCAAGATCAAGCTCAGAATAGACTTAACAAGCTAGTAGAAATTCAAGAAGAGTTATCAAATGTTGAGAAAAAACTTAGAACGCTGTAGATTGAAATTCAAAATCTTATGTGTCATGACTTCTCTTTCATTTGTATCGTGCTATCTGATTTTGTTATTGATGCGTAGGAGATTCACCCCTTTTAAAAGTTGTACCTTACCCTTGTCTTAGGCTTATATATACATATATATTTTTGTACATTTTTAAATTTTGAAAATTTGTTGGATTTTGAATTGAATTGTTGTCTTGTTGTGTTACATATATATTTAAATTGTATAATTAGACTGATTAAAAATTTTAAAAAAATAATTTAAAAGTTTTAGGTCATCAGTGATGAAAATATTTGTTAAAAAGATTTATAATTTCTTTTATTTTAGCGATGATGGAATATTTTTTTTCGTTAAATAATAATATTTTAATAATTAACAAACTTTGATGACAGATGTTAGTGATGGAATTTTATTAATTAATGACGGAAAAATTCATGATGGAACTCTATTTCTATCATTAGGAAATTAGCCATAAAAAACTATGCGATAGAAACTATTTCGTGATAGATTTCATCGCTGCTCATTATAGCGATGGATTTTAGTGGCTATTTAAATAATTTTTAGCTCAAAAGTTCACTAGAAATGCCGGTTGTAGCTTAGACATGAAGCAAAGGTTCACTGGAAATGTCAGTTGTAGCTCAGACATGGAGGGATCCTACATGACCTCCAGCTCCTCTTATGAGCTTAGTCTTAGGTCTTTTGGGGAAATTATTAGACCATGTAGAATGAGAGATTTAATTTGGCCGGTCAAAATAATCCGGTCTGTCTTGAAGCTAATTTAGCCGGCAAGTCAATTAATTTGGTTTGATGTATTTTTCGGATCAGGTTTGAGTAACACTTCAAGTTGGTCTAATTTGGTCCAATGATAAATAATATATTAAAATTTATAATTTTATGAAAATTAATAATAAATTATATGATTTTTTTTACTTAAATTAATATATTTTATATTAATATAATTTATTTTAAAACATATATTATAAAATATTTTATAATTTTTATATTTTTTTCTAAAATTTTATGACTTTGATTATTTTAATATTTAAATTTATATATTTTATCTAAATATCAGATTTATCTAGTCTTAATCTAATCATTAGTTGGGCTATAATTAGGTTAGAATTTGAGTTTAAAATTTTGGCCCAATCAAACTATTGAGTAGGGATCAGGCTATGTTAAACTCAGTCCAAAAATACTCCTAACTTGGGCCACCACCTGACTACAAGTTGACAATAATAGAAATATTATTTGTAGAGTAAATAATCAGCAACTTAGTCCCTGTCAACATCTCACACTTGCAGTTTAGTTTCTATACTTATTTGAGTTAATACTTAAATTTATAAAGGTGGTATCAAGTTAGGCTTTTTAGTATATTTGGCTGACGTAGTTAAAGGATTAACTTAACAAGTCTCCCGTGTCACTAATGGCACCGTGACACAAGTATACCTAGACAAATCTCAACTGTGGTGTTAATTTAATAGTCCGAAATAATGATTGGTTACCTGCATAGTAGGTTAACTTTTTAGTTTTGCATTTGACCCTATACGACATTAATTTTTATAACTTTCTCCTACCTTTTAAATTTAACTAGAATAACACCCATGCATGAGATTATAAATAAAATAAAATATTTAAAAAATAATAATGATAGTTATTTTATTATTATAAAAAATATATCTATAATTTTTATAAGTGATCATGAGTGATATAAAATTTTTATATTGAGCTTTAAATATTTATTTTATTTTTTAAGGGCATCAAATATTAAATTTATATATAAAATCTTAAGAATATTTTAAATTTTTTAAAAATTATTAAAAGAATGTTTTGAGTTTTAGAGATTCCCACCACTAACTTCCTTGCCTTCATCTCTATATTATATATATAAATATCAATACATTAATAAAATAATAATAATGAAATTCAAATTCAAATTTATAATTAGTCATTGATGATAAAATTTAAAAATGACACTTATAAGAAAGAATCTTGAAATAATTTATATTTTCCTTTTTTTTCTTTAAAAATATAATATTAAATTAAAATTAAAATTATATTGATGACACAACCTAGAGATGATGACAACTAGAAAATTCTTTACATTTTCCTTTAATTATTTTTAATAGGATAAAAATAATAAAATTCAAATTCAAATAACATTAGTGACACAATTTAGAGTTGCCACTTGGCAAAATTTTACAATCCAAGACTCCCTTTTTATATATTATTATATTAGAATAGCACTCATGCGATGCACAAAACTATAAAATAAATATTTAAATATAATATATAATAATTATGTTATTCTTATAAAAATATATTTATAATTTTTATAAGTAATCATGGGTGATGTAGAAATATCTATTTGAGGTTCAAATATTTATTGTATTTTCTTAGGGTATCAAATATCAAGTTTATATATAATTTTTTAAGAATATTTTAAAAATCATAAATAATAATGAAAGAGTGTTCAAAAATATTTTATTCTATTAAAAAATCTAAAAAAGTTTTCATATATATATATATATATATATTACATTAATAAGTTAATAACAATAAAATTTAAATTCAAATTTGTAATGAGTCATGGATGACACAACCTAGAAATAACACTTATATGAAAGAATCCTTTAAATTTGTAAGAAATAATTTATATTCTCCACAAATTTTTCTTTAAAAGGATAATATTAAAATTCAAATACAAATTACATTGGCGGTATAACCTAAAGCTGTCACTTGACAAAATTTTACAAATCAAGACTCTCTTTTTATATATTATATATTGATGATTGATTCATTGATCATTTACCTTTTCTCATAAATAAAGAAATTATTAGATACTCCAAGAGTACTATGTAGGATTATGCTCATTCCACTCAAAATCTAACATTTCAACTTCAAACTATTAATTTAATTTTAAAATAATAATAATAACAACTAATTATGGTTAATTATTTTTCACTTTTTATTATTTAAAAAACTCAAGTTATTTTTGTTCTTCTTCTCTATTCTCTGCCAATTTTTTTTGCCTCCAATTTTTGGTGAAATCATTAGTGAACTATCATTGTTCCGATTGGTTAACTCCTCCCATATGCCATTGAAGATCGAATGAGGAGGAGGAGGGAATTTGAAGGAGGATAGGGGTGGCAGGGTTCGACAGTGGCTCCTGGCGGGACAACGACAGATGACATGATTAGGCAGCAGCCTAGCTGGACGGTGATGGGTGGTGCGGCGACGACAACAAGGAAAATGGTGCGACTTGTGTGTTGGTTTGATGTGATAGTGCTAGTCCTGATTATTAGGGGTTTGATTCGTGGAAAGGGTTGCTGTATGGTGGAATGGGTATCTGTTGGTAGGTTATTGGGTTTGGGGTGGTGGTTCCATGGGAGACTGGGTTATTGTAACTTGAGTTATTGTGGTGGTGGAGAATTGTTTCAATGGTGGTTTGAGGGATTTGGGTTAAATGGACATTGTGGTGATGAAAGTAATTAATATTTTATTTAAAAAAAATTTGGGTTTGATTTTATTATAAGTTGTTTCTATGGGTGTTATGTTTGGTGATAATGCGTGGTGGGTTCTTAGGGTTATGTGTGTTTTGTTAGAGTTTGGTCTTTCCATGGAAGAGGGTGTCATAGAGAAGGAAAAAAACAAACCTCGTTTATAGACAAAAAAAAAAAAGAAATTTAGTGTTTTTAATAATAAAAAGAGAAAAATAATTAACTATACTTATTATTATTATTATTATTATTATTATTATTATTATTATTATTATTATTATTATTATTATTATTATTATTATTATTTAAATTAATAATTTAAAGTTGAAATGTTAAATTTTGAGTAGAGTGAGCAATATTTTTATTTCCAAACAAATAATTTAAATATATAACTCATAATAATTAACCATATTTTTATTTTATTAAGAAATTATGTTTTCTTTATTTAAACATAAAAATAATACATATTAATGATGAATATAGGAATACCAAATGAAGAATGTTTAAGATTATACTATTAGACACTAATCATGAATATTTGACCCTTACTTAAACATGAATTATATTATTAGATACTAATCATAATAAGACCTTTACTTGAGCATGAATTATACTATTGGACACTAATAATGAACATTAGGCTCTTTGGTAAGTTAAGATTATACTATTAGACACTAACTAGAACATTAGCTTTTGCATAAGCATGGATTATACTATATTACTATTGATACTATTCATGAACATTAGGCCCTTTGATAAGTCCATATTTTGTAGTCTTAAATCGGAAGAATTATGGTGATTTACTTGTATTTATTGGTGAATTTTAGATGAGTCCTTATTATTGTCTTCAGTTTTTGTAGATTAAAGGGAGTTTATCACATTTGGAGTGAAAGCAAACGAAGATATCACATTTTCAGAACAAAAGAATATCATTTTAGCTTAGACAAGATCTTGTGTCAACTCAGAAGTGATTCCTGAGTTAGACACGACCCTGTCTAACTTGGGGAATGCCTCTAACTTGGATACACTCCCGTGTCTCTGGGAGACACTCCCATGTCTCCTTGACGTTGAATTTACGCGTTTTCCTGGTTACACGGCCGTGTTGAGCCTAAACAAGGCCGTGTGAAGTCTTATGCATGTGAAAACGTACAGTTTTGCCCCTAGCTAATATAAATAGAAGCAAATTCCTAAATCAGAGATAACTTTTGTGGTAGCAGACTTTTGAAAGAAAAATCAATTGCCAAGAATCTCTGGAAGATGGCCACGAATAGAGGACGTAATTCTTGAAGGCTTGAAGATCACAATCAGAGCTGGCAAAATGGGCCAATCCGCCTTCAACCGCCTAAAATGCAAGGTGGTCCGTTTTAAAAAATGGGTTGAAAGAGCTAACCCAACCCGCTTTAAAGTGTTGAATAAAAAATAAAATGAGAAAAAATAGATAAGTTGGCGAGTCAACCCTGGTTTAACTCGCCTAAAAAACAAAAAAAAAAAAAACATTATATAAAAAATCAATAAATACTATAAAAAAATAATAAATAATAATGATAAAAAATTACAAATCACGTATCTAAAATATAATTTTTAAAATAGTTTAATTAAATATTTAAACATAAATTATATAACATCAAAGAGTTTTTCATTTATAGTATTACTTATCATTTTTTTTTAAAAAAAAGAGTCAACCATTGCCAACCCGCTTCGCTTCGCTTAACCGGGGTTATGCGGGTTAGAAAAAAAATATGGGTTCAATCCTTGAACCCAACCCGTAAAAATATGGCAGGTTGGCGGGTTAACCCGACGGGTTGAACCCGTTTTTCCAGCTCTAATCACAATATCCATTAAAGGAGTTTTGATTTCTCTTCCCTCTAGTTTTTCTCCTTTCTTTAGGTTTTTCCTTCCATGGATTTGTATTATGATTTCGATTTGTTATTGAACATGAAAAGCTAATCCCATAAGTTAGGGCTATGGGGGATCTTGTTTTCTAATTAATTGGTTTTGAATTCGAATTTGATTAAAGAAATTTCATTAGGTTTATTGTATTGTTTGAATTCTTGTCAAGACTTGATCACTTTTGACATGCTTTAATTCATTGTTTGAACAGTGGCTATCTGCAACTAATGAGTGGACTCATATAATAAACCTAAGATTAGGTTAGTGAATGATCAAACATCAATTTATTCTACCAATTGAATTGACTATTAGGTTAGTTCATCTCTTGAATTGGGGCTTAATACATTCCTTGTTGATTCAATTAATTGACTAAATAAGTGATTAATAGGGAATAGAATATTATTTATCCATGACCATTGAGACTCAATAATAATTAAGATAATTTGGCAAGAGAATCACCTTACATCATAAATGTGTGAAATTTTGATTAATTGAATTCAAGTGAACCTTACGCCCTAATTTTCCTCTAAGTGATTTATCTCTATATTGTTTAATCTTCCATCTTTCTTCTTTATTTGTTGTCTAATTTTATTTTGAGTTTTTCTTTACATCTACGATTATTTAAATGACCAAGGGTTTAGCGAATCTAGTAATTACCTCTTATTCCTCGTGGGATCGACAACTGGGACTCAAGTCCTATATTACTATACGATAAAGTGTATTTGCTCTCAGTGTATTTTACACGTATCAAGTTTTTTGTGGCGTTGCTGGGGAATAAGTTTGGTAATATTAGATGTGAAAAACTCTAGTTAATTTAGATGAACTTTTATTTTATTTTTATTTTTAATTCATTTGTCACTTCATTTCCCTGCTTATATTTTTTGTTTATGCTTACTCGTTCTCAATCTCCTAATCTATAATTTAATCCATAAATTGAGAAAACAACTGGCAGGTTAAGGAAGCAATCTTATACTAAAGTTGTGGCTAAAGAAGTTATAAGGAGGATGGAAAGATAAACAGTTGATGGAACTAATGAAGAACGAGTTACCCCAGCGGAGTGGACAATGCTCGAATATTCCATGCCCACAGTTGGAGGATAAGAAAGGAGTATTACAAGACCATTCGTGGCGGCTAACAACTTTGAGATCAAATCGGTATTGATCTCCATGATTCAAACTTCTGTTCAGTTTGGTGGATTGCCTTCAGATGATCCAAATCAACATTTAGCCAAGTTCTTACAATTATGTGACACCATCAAATATAATAGGGTGACAAATGATGTAATACAATTGCGACTCTTTCCTTTCTCTCTTAAGGTGACAAATATAATAGGTTCCATCACCACATGGGATCAGTTGACATAACAATTTTTAGCTAAGAATTTTTCTCCTTCTAAATTTGCTAAGTTAAGGAATGATATTTTTACTTTTGTGTAATTTGATATGGATACTCTCTATGGAGTTTGGGAACATTTTTAAGAGTTGGTGATGAGATGTTCACATCACGGATTGCCCTGTATGGCAGCAGGTACAGACTTTTTACAATAGTCTATCGCCTACCAACCGTTCACTCATTGATGCTGCTATGGGAGGTACAATCTAGAGGAAAACACCGACTGAAATCCATGGACTGATTTAAGAAATGGTGCTTAACAATTATCAATGGAAAAATAAGCGCCAGATGACTAGGAAACAAGTTGGTGTGCATGCTATTGACTCCTCTTCTGGCATTCTGAGTCAATTGGAAGCATTGGTGAAAAAGGTTGAAACTCTGATAGTGGTAAATAGTGTAGCCCCACCAATCATATGTGAAGCATGTGACGAACATGGACATAAAAGTTCAAACTATTAAGTTGATAGTCCCTTTGCCCTCGAGCCCGAAGGAGCAAATTTTGTTGGCAAATTCAACCGGCTGCAGTATAATCTATATTCTAATACGTACAATCCCAGTTGGAAGGACCGCCCCAATTTCAAATGGGCAAATCAATAGGGCAATCAACAAAGCCATCAAAGAGCTTCGCAACCACCCCTAGGTTTCCAAGCACCTGAAGAGAAGCCAAGTTTTGAAAATTCTATAATGAAATACATTCAAAATTCAGAGGCCCGAATGAAGAGCATAGAAATTCAAATTAGCTAGTTGGCTACCTTGATGTCAAAAAGGGCACTGAGGACATTGTCTAGAACTACCGAGCCTAATCCGAAGGAACATGCTAAGGCAATTACCCTAAGAAGTGGTAAGGAGCTTGGGGAGCTCTCCAAGAAAAAGGAGAAGCAAATGCAAGAGCATGGAGATACTCTTGATGAGTTAGTTAATGTGAAAAACGAGAAGGCAAGTGAAGCACCCTCTGCGGTACATGTAAGTGAGCCACAGAAGCCCTCTATTCCATTCCTTTAGAGGCTCAAGAACACTCAGCAAGACAAGCAATCTAAATTATTGGAGATGTTCAAGAAATTGCAAATTCACATTTCATTTGTTGAAGCCATCTCCCAAATGCCCAAGTATGTAAAGTTCTTGAAGGAAATACTTACAAAAAAACACAAGCTTGAGGAATTTGAGAAGGTAAGGCTAAGTGAGGAGTGATCCGTCATTCTCTGGAAAAATCTACCACCAAAATTAAAAGATCTAAAGAGTTTCACTATTCCTTACTCTATTGGTGACTCTTATTTTGAAAAAGTATTATGTGATTTAGGTGATAGCATAAATTTGATGCATTTATCTATTTTTAAGAAATTGGGAATGTAGGAACCCAAGTCCACCACCGTTTCACTACAGCTAGTCGATAGATCCATCACTTACCCTTGTGGTGTGGTGGAAGATGTTTTGGTGAAGGTGGACAAATTTATTTTTCCACCAGACTTCATTGTGTTGGACATGGAGGAGGACGCCGAGGTCTCAATCATACTTGGACATCCATTCCTCGCCACTAGAAAGATCATGATTGATGTCCATTAAGGAAAGTTGACCTTGCGATTAAATGATGAGGAAGTGGTTTTTAATTATGTCAAAAAACCTAGTTCCTTTGATTCATGTAATTGCATAGACGCTACCAATATTGCGAATAATGCTGTGTTTTCATATCTGTAGGAATCTGTGTCTGATGATGTGCTAGAAAAGATCTTGACCATGACTGCCACTGACTTTGAGGATGATGAAGAGGTCATGGAAATTATAATGTGGTTAGAAGCTGGCATGTCCTAAGAATGAAGAAGAACATGGGGGCATTATGAGGATTTGGATAGGAAAAACATCTTTACCCAAAAACCCTCAATTGAGGAGGCTCTTGAACTTGAGCTCAAGCCCCTTCCCTCTAATTTGAAATATGCTTTTCTGGATCCTCCATCATCTTTACCCGTGATTATTTTCACTTTGCTTCCAAGTCCAATAGAGGAGAAGCTCTTGAGGGTGTTGAGGGAAAACAAAGAAGGCATTCGGGTGGACCATTCATGACATCAAGGGCATCAGCCCTACTATATGCACCCACATAATTTACATAGAGGCACAGAACACACCACTTGTGCAACCACAAAGGCGCCTAAACCCGAACATGAAAGAGGTTGTAAAGAAGGAGGTAATAAAGCTTCTCGATGCAGGTATTATATACCCCATCTCTGATAGCCCTTGGGTGAGTCCGGTACAAGTGGTACCTATAAAAGGGGGTACAATGGTCATGGAGAATGAAAAAAAAGAACTCATAGCCGTTAAAATATGACTGAGTGGCGTATATATATTGATTATAAGAAATTGAATGATGCTACTTGAAAAGATCACTTCCCTTTACCCTTCATAGTTCAAATGTTAGAGAAGCTTTCAAGTCATGCATTTTTTTGTTGTTTGGATGGATTCTCTGGCTATATGCAAATACTTGTGGCACCTGAGGATCAGGAAAAAACTAATTTCACATGCCCGCATGGTACATTTGCGTATAGACGGATGCCTTTGGATTGTGTAATGCATCAGCTACCTTTCAGCGGTGTATGATGACTATTTTTTTTTGACTTGTTAGAGGATTGTATTGAGATTTTCATGGATGATTTCTCTATCTTTGGCCCCTCTTTTGATAATTATTTACACAATCTCAGCTTAGTTTTGGAGCGATGTAGGAGCACCAACCTAGTGTTAAACTAGGAGAAGTCTCAATTTATAGTACAAGAGTGCATTGTTTTAGGGGCATAAGGTATCACCCAAAGGAATAGAGGTTGATCCGACAAAGGTGAAAGTAATTACAAAATTGCCCCCACCTAAATTTGTTAAGGCCGTACGAAGCTTTTTGGGGCACACGAGATTTTATCGGAGGTTCATCAAGAACTTTTCAAAAATTCCTAAACCCTTGACGAACCTCCTAATGAAGGATGCACCATTTGATTTTTCTGATTCATGCTTAAATGCATTTGTTACTTTGAAGGAAAATTTAATTAGTGTATTCATGCTTAAACACATTTGTCACTTTGAAGGAAGTTAATTAGTGCACCCATCGTTGTTGCCCCTGACTGGTCCTTACCTTTTAAGCCCATATGTGATGCAAGCAATATAATAGTTGTGGCCATTTTGGGCCAGAGAAAAGATAGAAATTTCCAAACAATTTATTATGCTAACTGTGCTTTGAATGAGGCACAAAGAAACTATATTACTGCTGAAAAAGAGTTGCTAGTGATAGTATTTGCTTTTGATAAATTTTGCCCCTACCTCATTCTTTCTAAAGTCATTTGTTATACTGACCATTCTGCTATTAAGTATTTGCTTGCTAAACAAGATGCTAAACTGAGGCTGATTTAGAGGGTTCTTTTGCTGCAAGAGTTTGATCTTGAGATATGTGACAAAAAAAAGGGATGAAAAATCTTGTAGCTGACCACTTATCGCAATTGGATGAGGAGGTATTGGAGACAACTGCTAAGCATGCCATAAATGAATTATTCCCTTATGAACACCTCCTTGCCATCTCCCTTTTACCATAGTATACTGATTACGTGAACTTCCTCACACGTAATATCCTTCCACCGAACCTCAATTATCAAAGAAAGAAGATATTCTTATATGATATTAAGCATTATTTGTGGGAGAATCCATACTTGTTTAAGATTTATGCTGATAGTGTCATTAGGAGATGCATTCATGGTAGTGAAAGTCAGTCCATTCTTGAGCATTGTCATGCTAGCGAAGCTGGTGGCCACTTTGGTCCCACCAGAACTGCACAAAAGATCCTACAATGTGGGGTTTATTGGCCAACTTTGTTTAAGGATACTTTTGAATTTGCTTGAACTTGTGATAAATGCCAACGAAGTGGCAACATCTCTAAGAAACATGCTAAGCCATTGAATAACATCTTGATATGCGAAATTTTTGATGTATAGGGCATTGATTTCATAGGTTCCTTCCCAAAATCATTTTCCAATCAATATATACTTGTTACTGTGGATCATGTTTCCAAATAGGTTATGGCAGCGACATTTCCTACCAATGATGCTCGGGTGGTGGTAAAATTTTTTAAACGAAATATTTTTACTAGATTTGGCACACCTTGAGCAATCATAAGTGATGGTGACACTCATTTTTGTAATAAATAATTTGAAAATCCTTTGACCAAATATAGTGTCACCCATAAGGTCGCCATCCCTTATCATCCACAAATAAGTGGCCAAGTGGAGGTTTCCAATCGTGAATTGAAAAAGATTTTGGAAAGGACTGTTAATGTGTCTCGTAAAGATTGGTCTTTGAAGTTGGACGATGCATTGTGGGCATATAGAACTGCATTCTAAACCCCTATTAGCATGTTCCCATATAGACTTGTGTTTGATAAGGCCTATCATTTACCTGTGGAACTGGAACATAGAGCATATTAGGCACTTAAATTGCTGAATTTTGATGTGAAAGCTACAGTTGCACAGTGACGTAACTAGCTCAATGAGCTGGACAAACTCCGTCTTGAGGTATATGAGAATGCCAAGCTGTACAAGGAGAGAACAAATAAGTGGCATGACATGCGTATCAAGCAGCATGAGTTTAAGATAAGGGATAAAATTCTTGTTTATAACTCACGTCTATGTCTCTTTCCCGATAAGTTAAGGTTAAAATGGTATGGACCATATGATATTGTTCAAGTCTTACCGTACGGTGTGTTTGAGATGAAGAAAGAAGACCAACAAACATTCAAGATAAATGGCCAGAGAGTGAAGCACTATGAAGAAGGAGTGAGGACTGAGCATCACTCCATCCGCCTCACCTAAGCATGACACTGACCTATAGTCAAGTTAATGACTATAACTTAGCGCTTCATAGTAGGAAACATGTGTTTCTATCCTTTCTCATAGCACTCTTAGTCCTTCTATTTGGTTTTTCAGTTGTTGCTTTGTTTTTCCCATTCCAGAAGCGATTAAGGAGTTAGATACGATAATGTCTAACCCCAAAAACGCTTCTGTGTCAGTCTGGACCAGGCACACGGTTGTGTCTCATTAGACACGACTATGTGTTCATTTACAGAAACGATGGAGGAGTTAGACATGACTGTGTCTAATCCTCTCATCGCTTCTGTTTGAGAAACAACATGAGACATAACCGTGTTCCTATTTGACACGGCCGTGTCCCCCTTTAAAATTAAAAAAAAAGGGATATGGAGGGGGGAGGCTCTTTCTCCCCCAGTGCCTCTCTTCCTCCCTTTCCACTCCATCTCTCTTTCTCCCTCTTTTCCAAACACCGGCCACCACCTCTTCCCCTTCTTCTCCCTTGCGCCTCTCTCCACCTCCGCCACCACCTCTATGACTTTTCCTTACGTCTTGTTAATCATATATTAATTTTCGTGTAAGTTTCATTATCCCTTGTTCTGTTTTATTTTACTATCGTTCTTGTATTTTTTTATTTCTTATTTTTATGTTATTTTTATTTTTTTTACATTGAGGACAATGTTCGTCTTAAGTGTGGGGGGTTACACTTAAATTTTTGTCCACTTAACTGTTAATTTTGCTTACATTGAATCAATGAACACTTGAGTATTGCTAGTAATTAAGAAGAAATTATATGTTAATTTCTTGAATTAATATTGAGCTAATAGAGATATGTTTAAGAGGGGAATCCATTGCTCATGAGTTGATACGAAACAATCTTTTTCAATTAAGTAAAGAGAAATTTAGCATTTTAGTTGAACATTAGCCATGTTTACTTATATTTTTTTCTCTCTATTAACTTAGCCATAAATGAGTTTTGAGCTTTAATAATTGAATTTTTCATAAACAAAATCCTATTTTTCTTTTGTAGTGAGATTTCTCTTGATTAATGTGCGTTAGAACTTACTTTGATATATTGTTGAGACTTTAATAGTTCACATATATACTTGAACATGATTAAGACAATTAGGTTTAATTCTTTCTTGACTTCCAGAGTTGCATTGAGAAAATAATCTCTTAGTTACCCCATTTGAGATTGAAATTGATTTCTTTAGATACCTAATTGAATAATCAATTTGGATTCATTGATATATATTTTTATAATAATGAAGTAACTGATGTGTCAATTAAAATGTCATTAAGGGTTGCTTTTCTCTTCAAGGGTTGATTAAAAAAAATGGAGAGGGAAAAAGAAAGAAAAAGATTGTTGGTGAAGAATAATGAGAATATTGGGTTAAAAGTGAGAATCTGTTATAGGCTTGTGCATTATGTTCTATTTATCATCTTTTAAACCTGATTCTATTTTGTATCAATTTATCCATGAATATTCTTTATCTTTATTTATCTTTTTTCTACCTTTCATTGTTCCCCTTGGCCCTATTACAACCAAAGGAAGCCTTTTTTATTCTTGTGCTGTATGTGAACTTGGAAGTGGAGATGAGGTTGATAATCAAGCCTATGATAGTGCATTTATCAAGAGAAAACTGGAGTGATCTCTTGTCCTTAAACACATGAGCAATGGAAAGATGACCGACCTCAGCTGGTTGGTAAGGAGACAAAATCAAGCTAGACCCAAGCCTCTAATTGTATTAAGTGCTAAATGATCTTGCTAGATTGGATCAGATTGTCGAACTTGATTGAATTCTTAAATTGTGGAATTTTCCTTGATTCATTTTTCTGGATGCTGAGTTTAACCTTATTTTTTATGCCTATTCTTTACTTGAGGACAAGCAAAGCTTAAGTGTATGTGGGGGGTTGATAAGTCCATATTTTGTAATCTTAAATCGGATGAATTATGGTGATTTACTTGTGTTTATTGGTGAATTTTAGATAAGTTCTTATCATTGTCTTCGATTTTTGTAGATTAAAAGGAGTTTATCACATTTGGAGTGAAAACAGGCAAAAACACCATGTTTTCAGAGCAAAAGAAGATCATTTTGACTTAGATAAGGTCCGGTGTCGACTCATAAGTGATTCCTGAGTTAGACACGACCCTGTTTGACTTGGGGATTGCCTTTGACTTAGAGAAATGATTGTGTCTCTGGGAGACATGCTTGTGTCTCCCTGATGTTGAATTTATGCGTTTTCCTGGTCACACGGTTGTGTCAAGCCTAGACACGGCCATGTGAAATCTTCTGCGCGTGAAAACGTACAGTTTTGTCCCTAACTAATATAAATAGAAGCGAATCCTTAAACTAGAGAAAATTTTTGCGGCAGCAGACTTTTGGGAGAAAAATCACAAGAAAGGATTGCCATGAATCTCTGGAAGACGACCACGAAGAGAGGACGTAATTCTTGAAGGCTTGAAGATCACGATCTCCATTAAAGGGATTTTAATTTTTCTTCCCTCTAGTTTTTCCCCTTTCTTTAAGTTTTTCCTTCCATGGATTTGTATTATGATTTTGGTTTGTTATTAAACATGAATAGCTAATGTCATAAGCTAGAGTTATAGGGGATCTTGTTTTCTAATTAATTGGTTTTGAATTCGAATTTGATTAAGGTAATTTCATTGAGTTTATTGTATTGCTTGAATTCTTGTCAAGACTTGATCACTTTTGACATGTTATTCATTGTTTGAACGGTGACCATCTGCAACAATGAGTGGACTCTTATAATAAACTTAGGATTACGTTGATGAATTATCAAATATCAATTTATTCTACTAATTGAATTGACTATTAGGTTAGTTCATCTCTTGAATTGTGGCTTAATGCATTCCTTATTAATTCAACTAATTGACCAAATAGGTGATTAATTGTGAATAGAATATTGTTTATCCATGACCATTGGGACTCAATATCAATTTAGAGAATTTGATAAGAGAATTACCTTATATCATAAACGAGTAAAATTTTGGTTAATTGGATTCAAGTGAACCTTGCTAGTTTCCCTCTAAGTGATTTATCTCTACGTTGTTTAATCTTCCATCTTTCTTCTTTATTTGTTGTCTAATTTTATTTTAACTTTTTCTTTACACCTACGATTGTTTAAATAACCAAGGATTTAGCGAATCTAATAATTACCTCTTATTCCTAGTGGGATTGACAACTGAGATTCAAGTCCTATATTACTATACGATAGAGTACACTTGCTCTCAGTGTATTTTACGTATATCACCCCTACTTAAGTATGGATTATACCATTAAACACTAATCATAAACATTTAGCCCTTACTTAAGTTAAGATTATAATATTAGATACTAATCATGAATATTTGGCCCTAACTTATGTTAAAAATATATTATTAGACACTAATCATGAACACTGGGTATTTGCTTAAGCATGTATTATACTATTAGACATAATCATGAACATTGGGCCCTTGTTTAAGTATGAATTATACTATTGGACACTAATCATAAATATTTGGGCCCTGCTTAAGCTAACGTTATATTATTAGATAGTAATCTTGAACATTGGCCCCTTAAGAATAGATTATACTATTAAATACTAATCATGATCATTGAATCCTTACTTATGCATAGATCATACTATTATATACTAATCATGAACATCGGTTCTTAACTTAAGCTAATATTAAGTTAAGATATAGCTTAAGTAAAGGCCCAATTTTTACAATTAGTGTCTAATAATATAATCTATGCTTAAATCAGGACCCAATGTTCAAGATTAGTATCTAATAGTATAATTTTAACTTAAACTAGAGCCCAATATTCATGATTAATGTCCAATATTATAATTCATGCTTAAGTAAGGGCCCAATATTTATGATTAATATCTAATAGTATAATATTAGCATAAGCAAGGACCTAATGTTTATGATTAGTGTCTTATAGTATGATTTTAGCTTAAGCAAAAACTTAATGTTCATGATTAGTGTCTAATAGTATCACGCTTAAGTAAGAACCCAATGTTCATGATTAATGTCTAATAGTATAATCTTAACTTAAGTAATGACCAAATGTTCTTGATTAATGTCTAATAGTATAATCCATGTTTAAGTAAGACCCAATATTCATGATTAGTGTTTAATATTATAATCTTAGGTTAATCTGAGGCTCAATGTTTATGATTAGTGTCTAATAGTATAACCCTTGCTTAAACGAGGATCCAATGTTCATGATTGATGTCTAATATAATCTTAGTTAACATTTTAATTATTTAAAAATTTCATATATGTTCATGTAATTTATTTGTATTGTTCTTTTTATTTTATTCCCTTATTTTTTAATTATACTATAAGCATGAATGTAATTGTAATAATTATTTTATTTCTTTTTATTATTGTTAAAATAAAAAATAAACATGGCATTTTAGCTTAAGTTTAAAATAATGGCCCCATTAATTAAAATAATAAAATTACAAGACACCACACATGTTCAACAAAATTAAATAATACAAAAATACAATCTATTATGTAAAAATGCAAACTTTGTTATTTAATTTAAAAAATTATGGAATATGAGTTCTATATTTAAAATATCTGCTTAAATTATTATTTATACATATTATATTTTATTTTAAATAAAGAAAATATAATTCCTTAATAAAATCTCATATTTTTGTTATATCCCTAATTCACCTTCCTCTTTTTATATTTATGTCACTATATTTTGATTGTAATCGTACACAAAATTAATTAAAATTCATAAAAAATAACTTTATGCGTCAATAATAACGAAAATTTTATCACACTCGTATTGTACTTTTTTTATTTTATTTTAAGAGAGAGATTTTATTTAAAATTTTAATAATTTTTTTTGAATAAAATAATGAATAAAATAATTTAATAAATATTATTTAAATGAAGTATTATAAATCATAATAAATTTAAAAATAAAAAATATTTTATTACATAATAATAAAATAATAATAGAATGATAAATATTTAAATTAAATAATTTATTATTTAAATAAAATAAAAAGGACAATACAAGAAATTTTTTTTAAATAAAATGCAATAAACCCTAATCATAATCCTAAACAACTCACTTGAATAGTTTCATATAAATTTTGATATTAATTTACTAATATAATTATTTTTAATGAGTCAAAATGACATTACACAAAGTAAGACAATAATAGGTTGCAAAAAATGTGAGTCCCGTACTTAGTAACACGTGTTACGCATCTATTTAGGTGTCAACTGTGGCACCATAAAAAATATTTGTGAGGTGAGAGACTCCACAAAATTTAAAAACTAACTTATACGCATGAATGAATTTAAGGATTACACTGTACGTGAAAAATATTTTCAAAGACTAAGTTATCTATTTACTGTTTTAGATTTTGACAAATTCAAATTAATGAAATGTAATGTTAAGTTCTGTTCAATAATAATAATAAAAAAAGTGCAGTTCTATCGACAACATTATTCTAGCTATAACAAATAAAGGAGATATGAGCATGTGGATATAGTGACGGATTTATGGGGTAAGGTTGCCAAAAGAGTGAGTGTGGTCATATTAGGCTCCCGAGTTAATTGAGTTAGACAAAAAAATAATTACATTTGAATGCGTTGTCAAAAAACTAGTCCAACTCGCCTTACATAAACTCTAGATCTAGACGGCGGGCCAATTTAATGATAACTTTTTTAATTTACTTATTTTCTTCATTTGTAAATTAAAAAAAAAACTCAGTCATCTCATAATATATGTATGATGACAAAATTTATATTATCATTTTAATTTTATTTTACTAACACTAACTGTTATCCATGTCACATCAGTTATGTGAAATTTAAAATTTGACTATGAAAAAAGTTTGACAAGATACATAATTAATTTGTTAGATACATATTACACGATTTATTATCTACATGCAAAATGACGTATAAGAGAATTATATAAAATAAAATAAACGGCTGACCTATGAGTTAAACAGGGTGAGCAAAAAATGCTCTCATTTATCATGAAATGTACACTCAAATAAATTTTATAATACCTCAAAAACGAGATTAGTTCAATTATCATGCCAGTAAAGCAATGTACAAGTATTCTTGAAGAGCAGGAAAATATTGACAAATGCTCAAAGGGCTTACACTCAGAATTAAGAAAAGAAAAGGAGATGAGAGACGAGACTATCAAAGAAAGAACTTTGATACGAGGGAGAGGTGACCTACTTCTTCCTTCCTTCACTATGGTATGAGGTTTTGTTTGAATTAGTGGTAGGAGATGAAATGTGATATAATTCTTGTTTGGATTTTTAAAATAGTGAAGTATTGTTTGATGACCAAAACTCTTTGTAATAAAATTAATTAAGGAACTAAACTTTTGTTGTTACCAAGACTTTAACTTTTTAAAATATATTTTTGTTAATAAAAATGGTGAAAAGACAAAAATATATAACTTAATAAATAAAAAATAATTTATAATATGAACAAAACATATGACATATATGTCTTATCCTTGTTAAATTTCAAAAATAAATTCAAGGGAAAAAACAGCGAGTGAATAGTGAGAGAATTGCGAAGGATAATTTTCTTCATTAAAATTAGCGAGAAATTTGTGAGAGATAATTTCCCTCACTAAAATTGACGAGGGGATTACGAGCAATAATATCTCTCGCTAAAATTAATGAGGGAATTGCGAGAAAAATTATCCCTCGTTAAAAAATAATTTGCTTCTTTTGTATTATTTTCATCGTCCCTCACTTTGCCTATTGCTCTCCTGCGAACGTCCTATTTTTCTCCTAACATTTTCATCTTCCCTCACTTAAGCTGTGTTATTTCTCAATAGGGAAAATTTCATCTTCCCTCACCAAGTCACTGCCCCGTCTCTCACCACCACATCGAGTCTCTGCCACAATCTTCGTCGCCCTACCAAGCCATTACCTAAGATCCAGGACCAGACTTGATGATCCGTCACACCACCGCGCCGTCCAGACCACACAAACCCATCACCACCTATAGCACGCCGTGTACACTAGAGCCACAATGCCGCCATCGCCGTTGGAGCTAGGATCTACCAAAACCCCTGTTGCAGCATCTCACACCAAGCAGTAGAAACCCCTTATTGCCTTTTATTTTCCATTTTGTTTGTTTTTATCATTTTTATTTTTATTAGTTTTGATTTTGAGTTTTTTGCTCATTTTCCTTTTTCTCTCTCTACAATGTCAAACCCATTCCAAAATTTATGCAATTTTTGTTTTTAATTTTCACACTCTTCCTCTCAATCACCTACTTTTTCTTCTCTTTTCTCTTTTGCTAGAAAATCGAACCAAATGGAGGAAGAAGCGCAAGACAGAATCGCAAATCAGCAAGTGCCAGCAGAAGCACCACCATCGCGACGATAATGAAGAGGAAGAAGATAATGAACCCAACGCTACTGAGGAAGACCACCTCGACTGGGAAGGAGTGTGAACACCCAATTTTGACCAGACTAAAAATAATAAAACAAAAATAAAGATTTTTTTCACTCTGATTGACTCATTTTTTTTCCCCTGCTTTACCCCACTTCACTCACGTAGCACTAACACAACTTTTTTATTTTTTATTTTTTGCACCCATTCAACCCTCTGCCAACCTGTCATAATCACATAACACACTTTTTTTTTTATATTACTCAATAATGTTCCCACCAGTACTAACCCCCACCCCACTTTCACAATTCCACTACGTCTCCTGCACACTCACGTTCGATCTGATTTTTTTCCTTCACACACATTCACTTTTCTTTTTCCCTTTTTCCTCCTCACTCACGTCCACTCACCTGCTGCACCCACTCACATTTTATTCACTTTCTTTTCACCTTGCATTTTTTTTCTTTCCCTCACCGGCACACACTCACGTTCCAACTAACTTCCACTCACTCCACTTTTTCTTTTTTTTTTCTCTCAACTCACGTTCACTCACCCTCGCACACACATTTTCTTCACCTCTTAAAAACAATATATACGTAAATCTTCTCGAGAGACCACTTTGAGGGCAGCACCCTTCTCCTCCGAATCCCTCCATTATCTTCTTCATCTTCACCATTCCAACGTAACCAACCTACACCACCGTGAAGCTCAACACCCTCACCATCCATGCACCATCCATGCAAACCGTGAAACCACCACTCTTCACACAGCTCCTCCACCATGAACCCTCACCTCTAAACCATCCAACCACCCTTCAAACTCTCAACCATATATCACCTAGGCATCCCTCCTGCTATCATTTTTTCGGAGAAAAAGGCAAGCATCAACAAGCAAGGGAGGATTGAAAGCACACATCAAGGGACCTTGCTGGCAACCATTTCCATCACCTTGAAACGCATCTCTACACTATTTTCTGCATCCCGTGACTCTGTTCCCTTCAATTTTCACAATAAGACCAAGGCTTGGTCTTTCCTTCCTTTGGTATATCTAATTCCTGTAAGTGTTTTTATTGTTTATTATTTGTTTTATTTTATTATTATTATTATTATTTTTTTCTTCCGATTGGATTTGATTATTAAAGTTCAAATCATCATTTGGCATTATTGCCTTGTTTTGGACCGAGACTCTTTTGATATATATATGTATATAAAAGGTAAAGATTTGGATTTAAAAGTCAAGACACATTTACGGTTGTCTTCCACTCATTCTTTTTTAAGTAAAAAATAAAAAAGTAAAGTTTTTTTGAGTTTAAAGAAAGTCATACCACTTTCACGTGGTATCTTTTTTTTTTTTTTTTTTTTTTTTTAATATATAAAAATGAAAAGGTAAAGATAAAAAAAAAAAACAAAAATGTTTAAAAAAAATGCAAAAAATAAAAATAAAAAAAAATCGAGAAAGTAAAAAAGGAATAAAAAATAAAAAAAATAAAAAAAATGTTTTGAGTTTAATTAGTTGTGTTACTTTGAATTATTACTTGTTTGATAGTGTTTACTTAATTTAATTGTGTATTTTGTGTGATTGATAGGAAGCAAAAAAAAAAAATGAAGAAAAATAAAAAATATAAAAGTAAAAAAATGTTAAAAGATAAAAAAAAAAAAAAAAAAGTATGTTTTGTGATGTTGTGCTTTTATTTTATTTCATCATATTTACTTGGCTCATGAAAAATTATGTTTACTTGTTTGTCTTAAAATATAAAAAAATGATAAAAAAATCTTTTGATCCATGCAATGACTAATGATGTTGATTGAATAGCGGATGCTATCTTTAATGTCATTTGGATCATAAGGGTTTATTGAGTAGCCTAGTGCTAACTTGAATCCTGTGCAAAAAATGGATTCGCTTTCAAATAAAATCTTTTTTTTAAATAAAATCAACCAACTCACACTTATTTTATAAAGAACTACGTAACTTTGAGTTCCCCATTTGCACTGGGGATACGTAGGAGCAGAATTTCATTTCTGTCAAGCCAAATTTAAATTTTTACAATTTTGTGGTTCCGCTTTTTAGTTACAATGTTTGCAAAAAAGGGGTAAAATAAATATTTTCAAGGATTGTTAATAATTTGTACAATTAATCCAAGGTACCGTCTTAGGACGGGTGCGTTAGGGGTGCTGTGGGATTAAGTTTCCACCCTTCCCTAAGCATAACCGACTTCCGAATCCAATCTGGTTCCAAAGACCATTTTCAAAGAAAGGTTTTCCAATTTTTCCAAATTCAAATAAAATTGGTGGCGACTCCATTTTTCCATTGTCATATTTTTAAAACAATTCGAGTTGCTGTTTCCCCGCCGCGATCTCGGTCGCGACAGATGGCGACTCCACTGGGGATATTTGGAGAGTCAAGCCTGTCGTTGTTAGTTGTGCAAATTGTTAATAATTTTCATTTATTTAGATTACCCTTTTTATCCTTGTTTGTAAATGGATTTTATTTATTTTGTTCTATGTAAATATCTGATAGCGTTATCCCTGTGTTTGTTTTGACCTGATATACTTGTATATAATTTGTACTTAATTGTGCATAATTGTTGAAACCTTAGGATAGATGATTGCTGCCTGGTTAATGTATATATGTTTCTGCAGGTTGGGGTAGTTTTATCTTTTAAAATTTTTGTACAGGTTTGTATGCTCCCTCACACACATCACTATCACTTACCTCACACACTTTTTGGGCTCTATACCCGAGTCTGTGCGAACCCGAGGAGTAGGAGGGGTCTCGGCTTTTGTTATTGAGGGGCTTTATGCTCACTTGACATTTGTTGAGACACCACTCAGTTTGTTACCATTATCATGGACGAATCATATTGAGAGGGTTTATTCCTACTTGTGATTAATTCATGATTTGGGACCTTGTCTTTATAGATAAGGGCAATCTGGGAACCGTGACTTTTAGAAGTTTAGACCTGTCCCGAAAATCTTGCACTGATAGGTTGAACATAGTGATTGTCAAATCTTAGGTTCCACTTGGCTAGGGCACAAAAGGGAGCGTATTTTCTTTTCTTTTCTCTTATATCATTCATTCTTGCAAAAAAAAAAAAATCAAAAAGAAAAGAATAATAAAAAAAAAGAAATTATTCATTGCTTGCATTTTCACAAACATGCTTAGCATTCAAAAAAAAATTGCATTTTCATAACATTGCATATAAAAAATCATGCATAACATCCCTAGCATTCAAAAAAAAAAAAACTTGCATTTTCATGACATTGCATAAAGAAAATCATGCATTCCTAGCATTCAAAAAAAAAAAAAAATCATGCATTTTCATGACACTCCAAGCATTCTTTAAAAAATAAAAATCATGCATTTTCATGCCATCCTTAGCATTTGAAAAAAATAATAATAATAAAAGATAAATCGGCATTTTCATAAATAAAAAAAATTTTCATGCATGGCATCTTTAGCATTCTAAAAAATATATATATAAAAAAAAATAAATCATGCATTTCATTCCATGCATTTGAAAAGAAAATGTTTTCATTTCATTCATCTCATTTTATGCATGACATTCCTTGTATGATGTTACCGTCTTCTCCATACGCATTATGAATAAAAAAAAAAAAAAAAAGACAGCTGTGTACCCGACAATGAGGTAGGTAGTGCCATTAAACTTTATCGGAAGCACGTGGAGGTCACTTTTTTTTTTTCAGCGACAACAACTGCGAAAATCTTGCAGTATGGATTTTATTGGCCTTCTTTATTCAAGGTCTGACACACCTTTTGCAAAAGTTGCGGAAATTGGTCAATAAAGTTTTGCTTTAAGATTCTCATCCGCACCTACTCCTTAGAAAATTGAGATCTAGGAGGCGCGTTTCTTTTGTTGTCAAACACGTGTATCTTGTGGGGCCATAGACATTGAGAATCCTAGGAATGGTATTGTACTTAAAGTTAATGGACCAAGACTCAACCATTTCTCGAACGTCAAGTTGTTGAGTTCTCTCGTGTTCTTAGGTTAAATGGCGGATAACGGTACTCGTGACTCTCGGGTCGGTTTGTTTTTCGGTTTCCCATAATAACGATTTCTTCTCCTTTCAAAATGGAGGTCATTCTCTCAAATCTAAGAAAATATTTTCCTTCTCTCCCTCTAAATGCTCTAACAAAAGTCTATGAAGCTAGGTGTGAAAGACGAGATTGTTAATGTATAAGGGCATCCCGAGAAGATATACTGTTGGATAATCGAAGCAAAGGTTCGTTTAGTTAGTGAATCTTCGATTCATTTGTCCTATACATGCCTGGTCTCGGTAAAAGTTCATTTTCAAAAAGGAGAAGAGCAAAAAGAATGAAAGTTTGTTACAAGTGTGCACGTTGGAATTGCAACACGCGATGTCACTCTTTGGGGATGGTTTCTGTAAATAGAGAAGATAAACTATTCTTCGTTAAGAATGGACCGAGTAAGGAGTCATTAGATAATATCTTATTGACTCTTGAGACGCATTCTTGTGGAGTTGTGCAAATGAACTTCTTAGTTTGTGGAATCTCTTCAAGGACGAACAAGAGCGTTACGGTCTTGGGAATCGACTCAAAAAGACCTGTTTGCCAATTTATAAGAAAATTGGATGGGAAGCTTATCCTCGACTCATAGAAGGCGTTTAAGCCGTTTCGGATGTGAAACCGGAGGAAGATGTGAGCCACAATCACAACAACATGTATATCTTATCTTTCAAAAAAAAAAATGAAAAAAAAATGAAAAAAACAAATGAAAAAATGAAAAGAGGGCGAAACTTCGGTTGTACTTGGTCTTTAATTAGATTAGGAGCCCCTGCCAGTGGAGTGGCAGACCCGTCATTGACTCGGGTGGACCTTCGCACGCCGGTCGGTAAATAAGGTTCGTGTGCCATGCTCTGCAGAGAGCCGCGCAAGCATTCCCGAGTTTTTAACCAAAGGCTCGCTTGTTGATGGACGAAAGAAGCGTCCGTGTTTGCATTCTCGCGTGACAATGCCTCCGAGCCGAATCCCGTGATTTAATGCCATGGGCTCTTCACGACCTCTCTCACCGGGCGTGGTCGTTGGTGGTAGGCTATCGATTTACGCACTTTAATTAGTGGCGTCGTAGCTCAATCCAAAATATCCCACAAGCGGGAGGGAGAAGAATGCCCGATTGGCTGAGCCGTCTTGGTATTACTGCACTCATGATGCAGTATAAAGATCTGCCATGAAACCTGTACATAAAGGTATGTAATTTTTTATCTTTGTATGATTTTGGACAGACGATCTTTTGGATGGGATCCTTCGGGGTTTCTAGACTTCTTTACCCGATAATTTTCTTAAAAAAAAAAAAAGTTAAAAAAAAAAAAAAAAAAAAAAAAAAAAAAAAAAAAAAAAAGTTAAAAAAAAAAGATTTTATGTTTCTTAAATTCAACCTTTTCTCGACAATGACAGACCTACCCTTCTAGGTGCAATTATTTCCCTTTCCATTCTTTTTCTTATTTAAACACTCCATTTTCTCCTTCATCTTCAACTCAGAAACACTCAAAGAGAAGAAGGGTATAGAATGGGGCCTGCTATTCGTAACCTAAGAAATGTCTGTGTTTTTTGTGGGTCGAGTTATGGGAAGGGATTAGAGTTTGTAAACGCAGCTAGTACTCTTGGTCGAGCACTTGCTGCGAGGAAGATTCATCTTGTATATGGGGGAGGTTGTCGTGGGTTAATGGGGGCTGTTTCACTTGCCGCTCTTATAGGAGGCAGTCGTTTTAGGTGTTATTCCTAAACCTTTAGCTGAAAGTAACATCACCGGCAAGACAGTTGGAGAAGAAATTGTGTAACATCCATGCATGGACGCATGAAAATAATGGTGACAATTCGATGCATTTCTTGTCTTACCAGTGGTTTTGGTACTTTGGAAGAAATTTTTCAAATTGTCTCTTGGGTTGAACCGAACATCCACCATAAACCCATTGGTTTGTTGAATGTTAATAATTTCTTTGACCTTTTGTTATTTTTTCTTGACAAAGTCATGTGAACGAAATTTATCACTCCTTCTAAAAAGACAACTTCTTATCTCTCCTCCACTATTGATGAGCTCATTGATAAATTGGAAGCTTTTGAGTATGTACCGATAAGGTATTGGCTCGAATAGATTGGTCAATAGGAAGCGGCGAAGGAAGTAAAAAGAGAAGCAAGACAGATCTGACACTTTCTTTTAATCGGTTTGATTTTATTGTACTTTGTTTCTGTTTAATTTTGTGTCCGCTTTCTCCAGCAAGTAATTTTATCCTTTACTCATCTATATTTTAACATTAAGGACAATGTTATGATCTGGTTGGGGAGAAGGATGGTTGTGTAAAAAAAAAAAACAAAAAAAAAAACAAAAAAAAAACAAAAACAAAAACAAAAAAACAAAAAAACAAAATATTCAAAAGAGTGTTTGTCAATATGTTTGTTGTGTTTGTCGATAATTTTCTAAACCAGATTAAGGATGGCGAGTAAGGAGTAGTTTTTATCTTGAGACGCATCTTAATTGGTGGCAGTAGTAAGGAGTGGTAGGGTAGTAATTAGTATTAAATTGTGGAAGTATTAAAGTTCTATTATCGATTTCTTTTTAGGGTCGATGTGGCACCGACAAGGTGTGCTTCTTTTACGCTTGGCGTTGATTCACTTCTTATCGTGGTTAGATGCAAAGACCGACCGTGTGTTTCATTTCTGTTTGGCGTTGATTCACTTCTTATCGGGTTGTTTTGCTCTTTTCTATATCTCTTTTCACATTGAGGACAATGTTATGATCTGGTTGGGGGAAGGATCGTTGTGTGCCTAAAAAAAAAAAAAAAAAACAAAAAAAAAAAAAAAAAAAAAAACAAAAACAAAAAGGTGTGTGTGTATGTATTAATATGTTTACATGCTTGTCGGTAATTTTCTAAACCAGTTAAGGATGGCGAGTAGGGAGTAGATTTTACTCTTGAGACGCATTTTAGTTGGGGTAGATAACTAGTTTGTGTGGAAGTGGCAATTGAAATTCAGGAAAATTTGCATGATTGAGTAAATTGTCTTCTTTCTTAAATCATATGTTTGGTTATAGATGTTGAATTGGTGGACTGAGAATGATAGAACTATATCTTGTGAGATCTTGAGCCTAAGAGATGGATTCAACATTTATGCCATCCTCTTCTTTCTTGTGTGATTTTCATTCATGATAATGATCACTCTAGAACTTGCTTTGATTCTTTTTGAGGCTACGTTTCACTTGCATGCATGAACATGATTGAGGCCCTCTTTCTTAGCCAGTTTAACCAAATAGCCAACCTTGTTTTCAATATGATATCAAGCACTCTTTTGACTTCTTGAAAATTTTCTCGATTCTTGCCAACCTTGCATATTTCCACTTGCTTAACCCTTTGAGCTTATTTGACCATTCTTTGTTTCGAACTCATTATGTGCATTAAAAGCAAAACCATGTTCTAACCCAACCTTAGGGAATAAGATAGCATTGACTTTGTTATTTGATGAGTTCTTGAACAAGTGTGGGGGTACATGTGCAGATTGTTTATATAAAAAAAAAAGAAAAAGAAAATATGTTTCTATAAAAAAAAAATATGTTTCTGTAAAAAAAAAAGAAGAAGAAGAGAGAGAGAGAGCTGATTATTGCTACAATCAAAAGAATGCACCATGTGATATATTCATACCTAGAATGAGGGTGGATGATTGGAAATAACAGGAATAGAAGGAGAATGTTCAAGCCTAAAGGAATTCAATCTACCAATTGATCTTTAACAAAACATTAGTTAGATATTGGTCATTGTCCTGTGTGAGAACAAACTAAGAAAATCTTAAGAAAGTTAGACTGAATGTTCTCAAACATCTTCTCCACTCTAACTGTATCATGATGCTCTTCTATTCTCTTTGGTATTTAACATATCCATATTACTTCTACCTTTACCTTGACCTCACTACAACCTTGAATAAAGTCCTCATGATTTGTGTGTGCATGTGTTTTGAGTAGTGGAGAAGTAGAAGATAAGCAAGCATATGGTAGTGCAATTTTCATGGGTCGAATTGAGTGAAATACCTACCTTTTAAACACTTGAGAGACTGAGAATAAATTCTGTGAGGATCTATCATTCTTTACTCATGTTTTTCAATTGAAGTATCCTTGCTTGTTGATTTGAGATGTGAAGATGTGTTATCTCATGAATGTTTTAATTACTTGAATTATAAATTGCTCTTCATTCTTGAATGTCATTGAGTCTTTTAGAGTTTTTACCTTTTGAGTTTGTTTTGTTTGTTCCCTAGTTTTGGTTTTTCTGTTTTGCCCGAGAACGTGCAAAAGAGTAAGTGTAGGGGGTGTTTGATAATTAATGATGTCCAGTTGTCGAATCTTAACTCAAGCGAAAAAAAAATCTTTTGATTTTCTTGCTATTTTATTTCCTGTGTCTTTAACCGTTGTAAATAATATCCTTTCTGTAGTCAAACTTCTAAGAACAATCTGGAGGTTGTTCGTTTCTTTCCTGTTGTACTTTTTGGATTCATGAGTGTCTGTGACATAATGCTTCGAGGTAAAGTGACCATGAGTACAACACCATGATTTGACCATCTAATGGTAATTTCTTATTGACCAATTCAGATTGAAGAGATCTTGGAAATCCCAATTGGTGGAAGAGGAAGTACCCGAGCCAAAAAAAAAAAAAAAACCCGTTAGTCTGAAAACCTGAAAGGTCGGTCTAAACAAAAGTTAGGGCAAAGGAATGGGCAAAATCTCGGAGGAAGTTGGCACGAAACACCTTGAAGGGTGCACCCAAACCCAGGCAATTTTGAATTGCGTGTGATCGGCTACACAAGGGCGGTTTGTGTGCATTTAGTTAGCCATCTTGGGGCAAAATTTTTGAAGGATTAAGGAGAAGGCTGTGTTGAAGGAAGTAGCAACGCAGACAAGGACCGAGTTATCAAGCGGTTGCGGGGAATCAACTAAATGAGAGACAAGGTTAAACACTGGGGCAAAATTTTCTCTCAAGGAATCAGTCAAGCCATGGTTCATCCCATTTCTTGAAAGGAGAGTTGAAAGTGAAAAACAAAGAAAAAGAAGGAAAGGAGAAGAAGAAGGAAAGAAGTTTGAGTGGTCAAAGCTTTCCGAAGTCGTCATTAGTTCAAATGTTTTTAAATAAAATTTAGAAAAAGTAAAAAAAAAAAGAGAAAAAAAGAAGAGAAGGAAAAATCCTGTTTTCGGGCCGCAGTTGCCCATTGTCTTTTAAGTTTCGGGCCACAGTTGTCCATTGTCATTTTAAATTTCGGGCCGCAGTTGCCCATTGCCTTTTAAATTTCGGGCCGCAGTTGCCCATTGCCTTTTAAATTTCGGGACTCAGTTGTCCATTGTCATTTCGGGACTCAGTGGCCCATTGTCATTTAAATTTCGGGACTCAGTTGCCCATTGTCTTTTAAATTCCGGGACGCAGTTGCCCATTGTCATTTAAATTCTGGGACTCCGTTGCCCATTGTCTTTTAAATTTCGGGACTCAATTGCCCATTGTCTTTTAAAATTACTGAAAAAAAAAAAAAAAAAAAAGAAAAAAAAAAAAAAAGAGAAAAAGAAAACAAATAAAAAAAAAAAGGAGAGAAAAGCAAAAAAAAAAAAAAAAAAAAAAATCTTTTTGATCAAGATGCTTATTCCATTGTCATTTAAATTTCGGGACTCGATTTGCCCTTTGTCTTTTAAAGTTTCCTGGACTCGATTGCCCATTGTCTTTTAAATTTCGGTCATGATTGCCCATTGTCATTTAAATTTCGGGCATGCGATTGCCCATTGTTTTTAAATTTCGGGCCATGATTGCCCATTGTCATTTTAAATTTCGGGGCAGCGATTGCCCATTGTCATTTAAATTTCGGGACTCGATTGCCCATTGTCCTTTAAGTTTCCTGGACTCGATTGCCCTTTGTCTTTTTTACCTTACATTGAGCGCATCGGCTCTGTCATTTACTTTTTGAGCGCATCGGCTCACTGCATTAAATTCTGTCTTTTACTTTTTTGAGCGCATCGGCTCTGTCATTTACTTTTTGAGCGCATCGGCTCTTGTCTTTTAATTCTGTCATTTACTTTTTGAGCGCATCGGCTCTGTCTTTTAATTCTGTCATTTACTTTTTGAGCGCATCGACTCTGTCTTTTAATTCTGTCTTTTAATTTCGAGCGCATCGGCTCTGTCTTTTAATTCTGTCTTTTACCTTTTGAGCGCATCGGCTCTGTCTTTAAATTCTGAGCGCATCGGCTCCACGCATTCCATGCATTTTAATCTCTGTTGAGCGCATCGCTCCTCGCATTTTAATTTACGTTGAGCGCATCGGCTCCATGTATTTTACTCTTTGTTGAGTGCATCGGCTCCATGCATTTTTAAATTCTGTCGAGCGCATCGACTCCATGCATTTTACTTTCTGTCGAGCTTTTTATTGAGCGCATCGGCTCCACGCATTCCATGCATTCCATGCATTTCTGTCATTTACTTTTGAGCGCACCGGCTCATTGCATTTTAACTTCCATCGTTGTTCTGCTTTATTTTGCATTTATCCTTTCATGCATTGCTTGGGACAAAATTGGAGTTCATTTCTTTACTGCTTACTTCGACGATAAAATGAAAAACTACATTTTTCCTTTTATCTAATAAGAAACAAGTAAAGAGGGCAACTAATGAACACCTAATTTTGACCGGACTAAAAATAATAAAACAAAAATAAAGATTTTTTTCACTCGATTGACTCATTTTTTTCCCCGCTTTACCCCACTTCACTCACGTAGCACTAACACAACTTTTTTATTTTTTATTTTTTGCACCCATTCAACCCTCTGCCAACTGTCATAATCACATAACACACTTTTTTTTTTTTTATATTACTCAATAATGTTCCCACCAAGTACTAACCCCCACCCCACTTTCACAATTCCACTACGTCTCCTGCACACTCACGTTCGATCCGATTTTTTTCCTTCACACACATTCACTTTTCTTTTTCCCTTTTTCCTCCTCACTCACGTCCACTCACCCGCTGCACCCACTCACATTTTATTCACTTTCTTTTCACCTTGCATTTTTTTCTTTCCTCATCTGGCACACACTCACGTTCCAACTAACTTCCACTCACTCCACTTTTTCTTTTTTTTTTTTCTCTCAACTCACGTTCACTCACTGCTTTGCACACACATTTTCTTCACCTCTTAAAAACAATATATACTGAAATCTTCTCGAGAGACCACTTTGAGGGCAGCACCCTTCTCCTCCGAATCCCTCCATTATCTTCTTCATCTTCACCATTCCAACGTAACCAACCTACACCACCGTGAAGCTCAACACCCTCACCATCCATGCACCATCCATGCAAACCGTGAAACCACCACTCTTCACACAGCTCCTCCACCATGAACCCTCACCTCTAAACCATCCAACCACCCTTCAAACTCTCAACCATATATCACCTAGGCATCCCTCCTGCTATCATTTTTTTCAGAGAAAAAGGCAGCATCAACAAGCAAGGGAGGATTGAAAGCACACATCAAGGGACCTTGCTGGCAACCATTTCCATCACCTTGAAATGCATCTCTACACTATTTTCTGCATCCCGTGACTCTGTTCCCTTCAATTTTCACAATAAGACCAAGGCTTGGTCTTTCCTTCCTTTGGTATATCTAATTCCTGTAAGTGTTTTTATTGTTTATTATTTGTTTTATTTTATTATTATTATTATTTTTTTTTTTCTTCTCGATTGGATTTGATTATTAAAGTTCGGTCATCATTTGGCATTATTGCCTTGTTTTGGACCGAGACTCTTTTGATATATATATGTATATAAAAGGTAAAGGTTTGGATTTAAAAGTCAAGACACATTTACGGTTGTCTTCCACTCATTCTTTTTTAAGTAAAAAATAAAAAAGTAAAGTTTTTTTTGAGTTTAAAGAAAGTCATACCACTTTCACGTGGTATCTTTTTTTTTCTTTTTTTTTTTCTTTTAATATATAAAAATGAAAAGGTAAAGATAAAAAAAAAACAAAAATGTTTAAAAAAATGCAAAAAATAAAAATAAAAAAAATCGAGAAAGTAAAAAAGGAATAAAAAATAAAAAAATAAAAAAAATGTTTTGAGTTTAATTAGTTGTGTTACTTTGAATTATTACTTGTTTGATAGTGTTTACTTAATTTAATTGTGTATTTTGTGTGATTGATAGGAAGCAAAAAAAAAAAAAAAAAGAAAAAAATAAAAAATATAAAAGTAAAAAAATGTTAAAAGATAAAAAAAAAAAAAAAAAAAAAGTATGTTTTGTGATGTTGTGCTTTTATTTTATTTCATCATATTTACTTGGCTCATGAAAAATTATGTTTACTTGTTTGTCTTAAAATATAAAAAAAATGATAAAAAAAATCTTTTGATCCATGCAATGACTAATGATGTTGATTGAATAGCGGATGCTATCTTTAATGTCATTTGGATCATAAGGGTTTATTGAGTAGCTTAGTGCTAACTTGAATCCTGTGCAAAAAATGGATTCGCTTTCAAATAAAATCTTTTTTTAAATAAAATCAACCAACCCACACTTATTTTATAAAGAACTACGTAACTTTGAGTTCCCCATTGCACCAGGGGATACGTAGGAGCAGAATTTCATTTCTGTCAAGCCAAATTTAAATTTTCACAATTTTGTGGTTCCGCTTTTTAGTTACAATGTTTGCAAAAAAGGGGTAAAATAAATATTTTCAAGGATTGTTAATAATTTGTACAATTAATCCAAGGTACCGTCTTAGGACGGGTGCGTTAGGGGTGCTGTGGGATTAAGTTTCCACCCTTCCCTAAGCATAACCGACTTCCGAATCCAATCTGGTTCCAAAGACCATTTTCAAAGAAAGGTTTTCCAATTTTTCCAAATTCAAATAAAATTGGTGGCGACTCCATTTTTCCATTGTCATATTTTTAAAACAATTCGAGTTGCTGTTTCCCCGCCGCGATCTCGGTCGCGACAAGGAGGATTCCGACGACCAATCCTGCCACCCTAACCCCAATCTACTGCGAATTTGTAGCCACAAGTTGAGATTGAGGTCCTGTCCCACGTTGGAGTCCAGATTTTGCAGTTCCCGGTGGCGATCAAGCGTGCCATGAATTGTCCCCACTCCTTGGTCAAGGTGATTGTGGAGTTGGAGCGAGCCATCGAGTCCGGGGACAGAAACAGTCAGTTGTAGCAGAATGCTCCGTTTCTGGAGAATGTGTTACATAGGCAGCTTCAGGCGTTGTCGTTGGTGCTCGTTGATAGCCCCGCCTTGGATTTGGGGGCATGACAACGGGAGTAATTTGAGCTTTGTCATCGCTTTGCCACCAATTTTGGAAGGCCCCGGCGTCGTTAAGCGTTTCGAGAGTAGGGTTCTTGTAGTCCCAATGCATTCATGTTCCTCTCTCCCTCTCTCTTTTTGTCTCTGTTTATGCATTGATTTTTAACTTCTGGGTTTGCTTTATTTGTTTTCGAATTGAAGTGCGAATGTCATAATGAAGACTATTTCTTTTTTCTTAAAAAATGATTTTTTTTCTTTGGTGAGCAATGTTTATATTTGTTTGCAAGCTGGAGAGTGAGCTGGGTTGACCTTAGAGTATCAATTACATAAAATAGGACCATGACTCCTCTTTATTCCTTATACTTTTCTCCCCTTTTTAACATCATATGTGATAGTGTTTAAGGTAAGTCTGGTATCTCCTTAAAATTTGATGTGAACAATTCAGGTATTAGTTTTGGAGAGAATTTTATATATTTTATTTAAACTGTTTGGCATCTTCTTGTTGGGAAGAATTAAAAGTGATTTACATGTATTGTTTTCTTTTCCTTAAAAAAGCTTACATAATTTGTTAAGCCCCAACAATATATTGGCTTTTCATTTACAGAATGGAGGTGGTGGGGTGCGGTGGAGTAGTCCTGAGATTTTAAGACTTGAATTTTATTTGAACATATTGAATTTAATGATAATTTGGAATCTCAGCAAGCAGATTGATTTTCACCAGCCATGGTGCATCAACTTGAGCAAAAAATAAAAATAACAATAGGATGGTGTATGGCGCCTCATGGGGTGACAAAATTGGTGGCTAGTGGGTGTTTTCCGGTGACGTGGCCCGCTCGCGGATTTGGGCGACGGGCTCGCAACAGGAGTGCAACAACTTGTTTGCTGGACTAAGTGGTGGTACCCTACCAATGACATAGCTCAATGGAAGCTTGGGGTGTTAGCTATTCACAGTGGGCATTGTGAGTCATTCTTTTAAGGTTTCTACTCTCTGCAATTATGGTAGAAATATATAAATATTTGTTAGCAAATTCTAAGAAATGTGAAAGTCCCAATATATGCAGTGGTAAAATGCAATGCTGACTTTGAGACCTTGCTAAAGTGAGGAGTACCAGTACAACACATAACTTTGAAAATTAATATTCATTCACATGCAACTGACCACAGACCTACAAGATGTCTTTTTTGTGTTTATGAAAGTGAAGAGTGAATGGATGGTAACATGTATCTTGGGGAGACCTGTGAATTTCTATTAGCAGAATGAAATGTCCTAGTCAAGTTCACCCTGCTAAGTTTTTCATTAAGTTAATTACAAGATTTGAGTTGCATTATAGAGAGCATGTGAAAACTAAATCCGGTTAAAGTTTACACATGATGACAGGTTTTTTTCCATTTTTTTCTAAGGAGGCAACTAATGGTAGATGTTACCAAAAACCCAAAATATTTACTGGTTTTTACATATCCAATTAATTATAAAAACTGCAATTTCCAATGCATGGAGCAAGAAGTCTATGGCAGGAATAAAATGAGTTATTGATCAAATTTTGGGACTGTGTCCATTTTTTCCCACATATCTTTTCAAACAAATAGATGTTGGATGCACCTTTTAGGACATCTTCCCACATTCCTTGACTGTAATGTTACATTTGCATTTTTCAGGATTACTCAATGGAACACTCATTGATACCTTTGAACATAGATTAATTAGATTGAAGCAAAATAGTAAGTCAGACAAGTGTCAAATGAGTATTTTTGCACTTTCACTAGAAGATTTTTTAATGTTGTTACTTGCTTTATCTACCTTTCTGCTTCTAGCAGATTTACCAAGTACAATTTTTAACAGTCAAATAATTTGAAGAATGAGGTTGTCTTCTCTTTCATCTTGTAAAGTTTCAACATTGAATTCATTGTGCATTCATGTCTTAGTTATCTATTCCAGAGGACTTGGGATGTGACAATGTAATATGTACCCGTGAATCCTTAGGCAATGGCACTTTTGTTTGTTAGATATTGACTGACAGTTTCTTTAGATAAAAAACTAGTTCAAAGTCTCTGGATATACATTCATATTGGGAATAGAAAATGTACAGTTGTGACACTTTAGGTATATTGATTGATGGAAGAATGCCAACTGACATATATTTGTAATATGTATAACAAAGAATCAAGAAAGAAGTTTCAAAGTCAACACTGGGGCTTCTAGTTAGAAATTTTTGCATTTACAACAACTTTGGGATAGGTTTATTTTCTTCCCTCCTTGTAGGTTGTGGGGAATTGTTTTTTTTTGAAAGGGATAGAGCATTGGGCAACTCTTTCTAGCTGACAATACTTCCTGTGGTTCCTTTTCTTATCCTTGGATAATTCTAGGAGGATGCTTGTCCTCTGATCCTATACTTTCTTCTCATTTTTTTTCTTTCATTTTTTTTTCTTGTTGTGACTTGGATTAACGAGAGATTGGCGAGGAAATAACGATAGAAATTAGTGAGAGATTTGCAAGGGAATAGCGAGAAAAATTAGTAAGAGATTAGCGAGAGATATTAGATCCAAAAAAAAAAAATTCTTGCTGTGACTGAGATTTGCGAGTGAATAGCAAGGGAAATTAATGATAGATTTTAGATCCAAAAAATATCTAAACTAAAGCGACGGAATAGCGATAGAATTTCCTTCGCTGATTTGTGAGGGAACACATGCGCTATATTTTTAAAATTTACGAGGGATTAGCGAGGGAATATTTCTCTTGCTACTTAGCGATGAAAATAAAACGACAGACATGTGCCTCGTTAATTCCTCGTAAAATTTATGAGGGATTAGCGAGAGATTAACAATGGATATTTTCCTCGTTAATTTATGAATTTCTTGTAGTGCACACTCCACTTTTTATTTTCTTCCAAATTAAGAGGTATGTGATGAGATGAATTAATACTTTATTAATTTAAATATAAAATTATGTTATTATCCCTAATCCTACAACTAATTGGGTGAAAGAACACTATCTTTTCCCGTGCTCTGTGCTCTGCCTCTCCTCATTGCTGGTCTTGTGTTGCCCGGTCACCTCCTCATCTTGCAGTGTCAGCTACTTTCTCTATTCAAGGTAAGTCAAAATGAAAAACCCTCGTTTCCTTTTCTCTGTTTTTCAATTTCTTTTGCTACCGTTTCTCAAATTGGGGGTGTTTGATATCGGGGTTTTGGGTTTTTGTTTATTGGATTCTGATTGGGGTTCCATAGTTGTAGCCGTCAATGTGTGATAAATCTCTTTACCTGTTTTTGAATTGGTAGGTAATAATATGTATATTATATATATATATATATATATATATATATATATATCCTTTTCATATTTAGATGTGACAACGTATCTGTTCATCAAAAGCTACTCCCACCTGGGACCCTGGCTGTTTGTGTGCATACTGGAAGGAGGCTCGTGATAGTCTAAAAAAAAAAACTTGATTTGATATAGTTTTTAAGAGAAAATATTATTTAATTAATATGATTATTAGATAATAATTAAAAATATTTTTAATTATCTTTTAGTTAAAAATAATTAAAATTTAATGTGTTTAAGATGAGAATAATATGAAAACAAAAACCTTATAATACTTACTATTCAATTCTTTTTCATTAATATTTTTAAACAAAAGAGGAATAATTTTTCTCTATTTCGTCATTAAATATCTAAATATTTTTATGAAATTTTTATTTCATTCTATCGCATTCTTTTCATTCAACATCATTCTATTTCATTCACCGTTTGTATTGAAACAAAGTTAGACTTCCTCCCCAAATGGTTTCTATTCCTTCGTGACTCTCATACTGCCACGTGACACCTGTTACAGAATTGTTTTTACTTGGTAAAATTCTTATATTCTTTCGGATGAAGCAATTAAATCTCGAATAGAATCTACACATTCAATATAATCCGAGTGCATTTAAGGGTTGAGACATGTGGAGGAAGAAAATCCTTACTCTCTGGAAAAAAGAACTTCTATTTTACTTCCTTTCACCACTTCCACCCGTGCTGGGTACTCAATTATAGATTTGGCTCCTCTCCAGTATGGAGCTGTCCAGCAGCTCTTTATTGTAAGATTCGGATCGTTTATTTTTTATTTAATGGTTATTATTAATTTAATATTAAAAAATATTTTTAATATTAAAAAGTAAAAAAATTAATACTGATTATTGAATAAAAAATAAACGATCTGAATTTTGTAGTTAGAGTTGCTAGACAGCTCCTATTGGCGAGAAGCCGAATCCCTCAATTACCCCTTTATCCCTTATTCGTGTGTCAGGTCATTAATACAAACATGCGACTCGCCATAATTTATGCAGTTGAACAAATTTGCCTATAGAGTTTAATCTATTTTAACGGCCATAATTGGAGGACCAGCAGGATGTTGGTTCCCCACGATGTTCTCATGATTTATTATATGTAGTAACTAATAGGTTATTATTATTTTTATGCAAATATGTAATAGGTTATTTATGTTAAAGCAATTAGATCTCCCAATACATCAATGCCCAGCATCCAAAAGAAAGTAGATAAATGAACTGAGTATTTGCTTATTTCACTGGAAAATGCTCCATTCTTAGCAATGGATATGTGATGTTTTGGTTACTACGTTCAGAGTAGTTGCTCTCTCTCTCTCTCTCTCCAAACAAAGAAATGGGTATGATCAAGTTATGATAGATACTAGTGACAGGATCTCTCTCTCTCTCACTAAAGAATAATGGGAGGATATCTCATAAACAATCCGAAGGATTGGAAGTGAATTGAAAATGAGGATTTTAAAACATAATATTAAGTATGGGAAAGCTTGTAAGTCTTCAATAATTTTGTTTATTCATTTGTATTAAAAGAAATAGTTAAATATTGATGAATTTTATGATATAAAAATATGGCATGCTCAACTTTAATAAAAATATGACACATATATAGTTTTAAAAGTAAAAAGCTTGTTATTTAAATATCTTAAATTTTATTATTGATGGGTTTAAACCTGTCAACAAATTCTCGGAGTCGTTATTTTAAAGAAGATTTTACCAAAGTATCGCTCGTGACTCGTAATTATGTAAGCGATTTGTTGAAAAAAATAGAAAATAAAAAAGCGTCAATAATTAATTTTTTATTCCCTCCTGTGTGGAGTGAAAATATTTGTTTGCATCCAGCCATCCGAAAGTGGGAAAGTCAAGCAATACTGATTTATATTATTTAGTTGTTAATTTTTTTGGACATAAGTTAGAGTAGACTGTTAGCTGAATAGTTGATTTTTTTGTTGGATTTTTTCTTTTGGTCAAAACAAAAAGGAAACACATTGATAAAAAATGGGAAACATAGATTATTGCTTATACTTTATCCTTATAAATCCTTACAGACTTAAGCTGAGTTCAGTTGCACCTTTAAAAAAAGTTACAGTAATACTAAAATGTATAACTATATAATCAAAGAGAGTGAGCAGTTGATAATTAAATATTTCGCTTGTATGACTTAAGTTTAATTCTTGTTGCCATTACTGAAATATTTCTTCCAAAAGTATTAATTTTTTAATTAAAAAAAGGAAAAAAGTTGAAGAGATAATGATAATATACTGTCCAAAAATCAAAGGTAGGGCAAAGTCCAAAAATCACAGTTTGGGCAAAAGGGCTGGGGGGTAGCGGGGCACACCTGACCACCTTCCTAGTTCCTACCTCGCAAGCGAACTTCAACATCTTATCCGGCTAAAGTAGGAATGATACCAACCAACTAAGCAAGTAAAGATTCAAGGAATGTGATTCAACTTCATTTAAGCTTCATTATAACAATATTAATTAATAATGGTCTCATATTTATTATTATTATTATTATTTGATAAGAAAGAAAATTCATTTCAAACGAAGTCTGATAAAACTTACAAATCAAAAAAGATACACGAGATATAAAAAGAGAAGGAAACAAATACTATTTATACTTTGAACTAATTAACTGTTGATCTTGTAGTTCTGCCCATATTACTCGAAGATTATTAATATCTAAGTATCTTTTAAAGTGAAGACCAACACGAAAGGTGCGGTAGTTTGAAAAGTATATTATGCATTTTTTCAAAGTAGATACAAAACTTTTCCCTGTTTATAGGACCATTAGAATAGGACCAAACACAAGGAACCTAACATAGACACCTAAAAATAAAAAAGACGACAAAGTCACAAGATCTACTATTAAAAGAAAAATATATGCATAACCAAGTAAAATATCTAGTAGATTTGAGCAACTTATTGAAAAAATATGCAAAAATAAAAGAAAGAGAGATGGTGGGACTACTACTAGAGAAAGAAGATGGCAACCTACCCTCCTCACTCTCATGAAAAGGAGGCTCAAAACGAGAGAGAGAGAGAGAGAGAGAGAGAGAGAGAGAGAGAGAGAGAGAGCTTAGGGGTTAAATATCAAGTTTATATATAATATTTTGAGAATATTTAAAAAATTCTAAAAATCATTGAAAAAGTGTTTTGAGCTTTAAGGGCTGCGACCACTACTGACTCCCTTCATATCTTTATATTATAGTATGATTTGATACTATAACAAAAATATTTTTATTTTATAAAAAAAATCTCAAAAAAGTTTATATATAAATTCAAAGTCAAATTTGTAATGAGCAAATGGTGACACAATTTTGAAATGACATTTATAAGAAAGAATAGTGAAATAATTTATATTTTTCTTTAATTTTTATTTATAAAGAAAATATTAAAATTCAAATTCAAATTTCATTGGTGAAACAGTCTAAAATGATAATTGAATTTCTTTTTTACATTTTCTTCAATTCTTTTTAATTGGAAAATAATAAAATTCAAATTCAAACAACATTAGTGACACAACCTAAAATTGTCATTTGACATAATTCTATAAATTACAACTCTTTTTTATATATTATATTGATTGATTATTATTACGACAACATAAAAAACATATTTTTGATTAATTATTATATTTATTAGGAAGGGTCATGATTAGGAAAACACTACCCTTTGTTTTGGTTCTGTATATCACATATGCGCACCTAAAAGTTGAATATCTTAATCTTTGTAGAGTAAAAATCCATTTTAATCCTTTAAAGATTTTATATGATATCAATTTAGCCTTATCAAGAAAGTTGACATTAATTTATATTCCCCTATTATAAAAAGTGCCATTAAATAGGTCCTAAAAAAAGTTGACATAAACTAATTCTTCAATTATATATAGAAAGTGACATTAATTTAATCTTCAATTAGAAACTTCATTAACATGTTATCACGACATTAATTTTGACGTTACTCTTCATGTGATGGATTAAATTAATGTCAACTTTATTTAAAAAATTAAATTGGTGTCATTTGTATTTTTGGAGACTAAAATGGGTATTATGTTATATAAAAACAATATCTAATCTAATACTATTATAAAAAGTAATGTTTTTGGCAGTGAGTCCCATGCCATGTGCTGCCTCTACAGTAACTTTTTCCCTGAAAAAAAAAGCCTTCTTTCATAAGCTAATTCTCACATGCTTATTAAAATTAATTAAAATGATAAATTAAAATCAATTAAAATTAAAACGAATCAAATAAAAATATTAAATTTAAACACCATAAGTATTTCATGTATAACTATTTTAAAGTGATAAAAAATGACAAAAATACTAATACTTAGTTAGTTCAAGTGATTTAACACTTATTTTTTTTAAGTAAAGTCTCAAATTTAAGTATTATAAATGAAAAAAATTAACGTTAAAAAAACTTTTATACCTTTATGATCCAATCTGATTCGACTCCAAATTAATCGAGACCCAATAAACATTTCAAATACCAGCAGGTTTACATCAAAAAGGAAAATGACCTAAACATTTACTGTAAATTTAATTCATTCATCTGCATGTGGTTGTTATGCCATGTGTCACCACTACGATCATTTTTACCTTTAAAAAAAATATTCTTTCATAAACTAATTCTCACATGCTTATTAAATATGACTAAAGCTCAATATTCTAAAGATTAAATTAGCAGCTAGTATGTACCTTGTGTATTGTATGGGTTCCTTTAAATTTAGCTAATACTTTAAATAAAATGTAGATTAAAAAGCATATTTAGTTCACTACTAGAAAAAATTGAATTTAGAGACAGATAAAATTCGTCTCTAAAATGTTAAAATTTTATCTGTAATTATTTAGAGATAGAATTAGAGACATCAGTAAAAGTAGCATCACTAATTGTTAGAGATAGAAAAGTTAAATCCAACAAAAAAGTTAATTCCATATCTAATTAGAGACGGATTTTTGCCTTCTCTAACTAAAACTTCCATCTCTAATTAGAGATGAAATTTGTCAATTTTTTTTAAAAATATAATAGTAATTAAATTAGAGATGACACTGTTCCGTCTCTGATGTTAAAATGCCCGTCTCTAAACAATCCAAATCTGGTTACCAATAATTTTCCTAAAACAAAGTAGAGACGAACATAGTCCGTCTCTGATTCCGTCTATAAAGTTTAAAGATTGACACATTTCCATCTCCAAAGTTTAGAGATATAAAGTACTTAAATTAATTAAAGTACTTAAATTAATTAGATGCCCCAGATTGAGACTTGTTCATGTACAAATAAAATAAACCCCATAGAGAGGGTAAAGTAAAAAGAAAAAAAAATCAAGCGTCCTCCAGGTTGGGCTCCACTATTGTCTCCGAGGTCCTCTGGCTTCCACTACTGTCTCTTAAGGACCTTCACTGACTACACTTTCCTTGAACCTGTCCCCTCCTAGTTAAAGTTTGGGTTCAGAAGGTGAAGTTAAGCGAGTGCTTTTCCGAATGATTCATCCACTGACTTGGCCCATTCATTTTCAATAACCACAATCTTATCTTGTACCTTGGCCTCTATCTGGCGGAGAATCTTGTTTTCAGTTCGAAGGGCGGTTAGGGTAGTCTTGGCGTGGCTTTCACCTCACCCGCAATTTGGCCCCGGAGCGTGGCCACCTCAGCAACCTCCTTGGAAAGGTGGGCGACTCTAGCCTAGAGCCTAGAGATTTCGGCCCTATGCACGCCGAGCTCTTCAGTGATTTGAGTTAGTTACCCATTTTTTGGGCAAAGGCTAGCTCAAGCCTTTGCTTTTTACCTCGGAGGGCGTTTAACTCCTTTTCTAACTCTCGAGTTTGACGAACAGACTTGAAAGCTCCCTTCAGAAACCAGAGGATGGAGGCGTTGCATAGGGACCGCACCTGCACATCCCGAAGAAGCTCCAACAAATCCAACTCTATTAATACATCTTGGTCAGCAAGGGACAGAAGAGCGTTGTTGATGATTCTTCCGGGATCAACCCCTCTGCCCCAAACCTACCCTAGAGAGAAGAAGGGAGTGCCCTCTGGGATTGCAAACCCCAGACCAGTAGTAGCCTCAAGAGGAGCAGCCTCAGATACTGGCCTCTTTCCCCTTTGCTCTCTTTTGTTGTTAGCCTTCCTCTTCTAAGATCGGACAGGTTGCACCGGAGAGCCGAGCTTTGCCTCCTATACAGTAGGTGGAGGTGGAGGAATTGCAACTGCGACTTGTGGAGGAACAATAACTAGGGGATGGGATCCGGACCCAGAAGTCCCAGTTTTTCTAGCTGCCAGACACGGGGAGAAAAGCTCGAGACCTCCTGGAGGTGCCATACTTTCTGCAAACAGAAAATAAGAGTGTTACAACACTTAAATAAAAATATGAAAATATAAATCATTCAAATACATGTATGATGAGATAAATAATAATGGCTTTATTGAATCAACGGGCTCATCGAAGACATCTTTACAATATATTGGCCCACCCTTGTCAGCCCATTCAATAAGGAAATGGAGGACCTTAACATCATCTTCAGGTAGCTTGGACATTGGAGTTTCTATCTCTTCCAATCTTCGGTCCTATACGGCCTGAGTCCAATACATGTATACCCTGGAGCTCCTTCAACTCTGAAGAAATTATTCTTGAAATTTTTGAAGGATTCTTGATAGAGGTTGAATACTTTATGCCCGGCTTGAGCTCACAAAGTGACCCACCCTTTTCGATGCTTGTTCTTGGAGGGTGAAAATTGGGTGAAAAGAAAGAAAAATGATTTGACGAAATATGACCATTCAAAAATCCTACAAACGAGCTCGAACATCCTTATAAAACTCCATGCATTTGGATGAAGTTGTGTTAGGGCTACCTGTAAATGGTTCAAGACTTCGATCTTGAAGTTGGAGAATGGAAGCCAGACCGCAATTCGTGTAAATAGAGCCTTATATATATAGATGAAATGGTTGCATTCTATCCGTATTGAACATACTCTTTCTTGGTCAATTGGAGCACAGATGGCATATTATCTGTCTCTTAACCTATCCTTAGTTAAGTGTAAGTATTCTTGCTTCTCATGCACGTCTTTTGCGCTTTCTACACTTGAAAGAGTGCCCAGGACTTCATGGTCGACCCATTGGTATAGGCCGACATATCATGGGAAGGTGAGCTCTCTAGGTATTGATGGAGTCGCTCTCCGATGTGCCATCACTGAGTTGATATCGTTACCTACAGAGGCCGCATTCTTGTTAGAATCAGAAAAGGACTTACAAAGGCTCTCCCTAACTCTATCATGAGCTCGAAGAGTGGACGTGTTGATCTTTGCATTGCAAGCTCTCTGGCATAATCCACCCTCTGTATGCCTCCAAGATATCCATCCTGGTTATCAGCCTCAGACCTCTATTAGAATCCCCATATGTAAAGAACATCTCCGCCGTGCTTGAGGTAGTGGAGACGACGAAGCACTAAGGATTTCTAAAGAAACACTCTTCTCATTACTATTTTGTGACATTTCCTCTCTCACAATGGTGTTTTCAGAAGGAAAAAAAGAATAGAAAAGGAGAATAGATTGAAACTCATCAGTGAAGAAGACTTGAAAAGAGTTGAAAACTACCAAAAATTGCCGCTTGAACTCGATGGAAATCACCTCTGTTCCCTGGAAAAGAAAAGCAGAAATGCTAAAAAGAAGGAGAAAGTAGGGGCAGAAACCCCCACTGCTATTTATAGGCAAAGGAAACCTCCCCAACTGTCACCTTGAGAAGGGGCGAAATTAGGAGTTTGCACAAGATTTGAAATAATAATCTTGCTGTTACGAATCCCAAACAACAGGTTCCAATATCTTTTAGCCATGCGTCATACTGTTTTTGAATAGAGCGATTGAAAGGACGACGCTCAGAGCGTTTAGAATTGAATTGACACATGGCATTGCTAAAGGACATTCAAGTCAGATCACGGACTTGCATCATGATGTTATGATAATCATAACTCAGTTCTAAATCAAATTACTTTTAGAATTAAATGAGGCCCACAAACAAATTTGTAGGGGCAACTTACTATAAATCTCGAATGACAGTGTGATGACTTTAAGCAGAGTGATTCATTCCAGATCTTGACTTTACTCATTAACACTGGGGGCATTCTACCACATATCACAGACCTCGGCCTTTTGGTAAAAACATCGCGAGATCCCACATTTATGTTATGATGCGTTCCGTTTGCTCCTATTGAACTTGAATATCTTGACACTTAGCTATCATATCTAAGCATTAAGTTGGGGGCAACTGTTCTGGACTGGATTTTGAGTTAGCGATTTAGGAGCAACTCAGCCCACTAGAATAATATCTTAGATATTTATACACGCTATTAGATAAGTTAATATACCTATTTATGAGGATAAAATTTCTCACCTATTCTCTCATAGATATGAACATCAATTACATCTCACATGAATAGGGAAATCAATTATAAGAGATAACAATCTCATGGATTCTTATCCTAAATAACAACATTTAATTTAGATTGAATTATGATTCTTATAACCTAAAACACTCCTATAAATACCTTCTAAGGTTACAAAGACATGTATCTAATTCAAAACACTACTCACCTTATACACGGTCTAACTTGAATATCAAAATATTTTTTATAGATATTCACCTCTTCACACCACGATCGCTACTATCGTACTACAAAAAATTCTATATTCAATAATCAATTCAAGTATTAATCTGAATCTTGTTCGGATCATAAACATTTTCTCTTCCTTGTGTGTTGCGTAGCTTACTTGAGAGTATGTGAGAGAGTTTTAATTGATGAGATAATAATTTTTTGATATCAATTTCGCACCCAAAAAAATAGAGATATCTTGTAGAAGAAAAAAAAAATCCGCAACTACCAAAGATGTCATCATTCATTCGTGAAATTGGAAAAGTCAAGTGGAGGCTGATAATGGAGAATGGCAGGGTTAGGTTATAATTAATTAATCATATAGTGCAGCAGGTGGAGACAACTTTTGTATTTCCTTTTTATAAAATTATGTTGAAAGGTAAGAGATTCTTTCTATACTTTTATTTTTATGAATATATTAGTATTTTTAATAATTAATAGTCAATATTTTACTTAATATCTTGTTTAATTGAAATATAAATATAAAAATAATTTATTATATTTATATTTTAAAAATCAGACGCATAAATAAAATATTAACCATTAATTATTAAATGGTGCCCGTCCGTTCACAAAAGGAGAGTCATGTAAACCTCCTAAAAATTACCAGTTATGACCAGGTGAAATCGTGGAATTATTTTATACCAGCCAATGATTATTTTAGACTTTCCTTTTTAAAAAGAAATTTAAACGGAACCCATCTGTCAATATTTAGTTTCATCTTACCTTAATAACTGAGATTATGTGGTCTAAAACAGCCATAAATAAAATGTCATTAGGGATGAATAAATCATATTGATGAATAAATCATATATGGACTAGAGGTTGATGCTGGTGCTATACCAACTTTAAGGAGAGATTTTTAGTTACACACAATTGTACTACCTCATTCTTACATACATTCACAAAAAATTAAAAAGAGAAAAAAAAATGGAACCCTCTAATTTTATTTATCATAAAAAATTATATTTTTTCTCTAATTTTTTGTGAGTGTGTGTAACGATGATATGGTACAATTGTTATAACTAAAAATTTCTCAACTTTAATTGCTAGATGTGATTTTTTTTATTTAAAAAAAAAACTAGAAAGTTAGAATTTTTTAACCAGAATTTTTTATAAAATGAGTTGGAATACTTTTTAGTTCTTAGACACAAGTAGTTCCTTCCACTTTATTTCATTTAACAACTATCCTTAATTTCTCCCAAAATTTGAACTAATTTTTTCTAGTTGTCTAGCATTATTCACTTTTTTTATTCTTGTGATGATATTTTCAGGCTGCTTAAGACTTTTGTGGGCACATGAAATGCTAGCTATCAGTCAAAGTAAGCGTAGAGAGAGAGCTACACTTCAAAATTTAAAACCTGGGATCATCAAACCTTGTTTCGTTAATTGCACATTAACTTTGGCATATGTTGAAGAGTAGCTGAAAATTGTTAGCACGATCAAGGACCATTCATTTTTCTATCCATAATATAATGTGTTTTTTTTTCTCTATATAAAGTATCGCTAACAATGGCTATTGCATGTACGACTTAGTCACTTATCTCTCTGACTCTCTCTTTACTCTTTCTGTGAGTGAGACCGACACCTTATTCTTTGCTAGGCTTCAAGCATAGACCAAACAGAACCAAGTCCAAGGTTCTTGGAAAAAACCATGACGGTGTCAGCAGCCATATCTTCCGTCACCAAGGGCCGAATTCTGGTCGTCGGAGCAAATGGTTTCATGGGTCAGTTCATAACTAAGGCAAGTCTCGCCTTGGGACGCCCCACCTATTTGCTTCTCCGGCCGGGCCCTGTCACCCCTTCCAAGGCTGCTACTGTCAAATCCTTCCAAGAGAAAGGTGCTACAATCATTCATGTAAGTGAAAGTGAACATATATATATAATTTTTGAACTTATAATAATGTTATTTATATATTATTTTTATTACGCATTCTTTAAATCATAAAATAAAAAATATATATGCTAACATACTTTCCCTGTCTTCTTTCCCAAAGAAAAAAGATGTAAAATTGTGTAACAATCGTGATGTGCAAATAACAAAATTATTGAACTTATGATGTTGCTGTTCAAACCCGAGTAGGACTCGAGATACTCTTGTTGGCTTTTGGGTCTATGATTTTTTTTTTTCTATTCATCGTTAAGTTTTTTGTTTTTTATTTTTGTGGTGATCGTGACTTTGTTTTTATATATGATTAGAATTTGTGTATTTATGACAGGGTGTGTTAAATGATAAGGAGTTCATGGAGAAGATTTTGAAAGACTACGAGATAGACATCGTTGTTTCTGTTGTGGGGGGCGACAAAGTGCTGGATCAGCTTACATTGGTGGAGGCCATGAAGTCTGTTAAGACTATCAAGGTGAAAAGTTTTGTTTGTCATTTGGTTTCTCATTTTGGGTCTTGGTGTAACCTTAACAATACGGATGAAATATTGAGAGGTAAGATTTATATTAAATTTTATCCTGAAAATACATCTATTAAATTTTCATTCATAGTTTTAAGGGTATACATATTTTTATTGGAGGTGAAAAATTTAGTGATGAGATTTCATATATATATATATAACTCATCCCTGAGTTTTTGCTTCTATTTTTAAGGATGTACCAAAGTGACCCTTAATAATAATTTTCTCATTTTGCTATGTTTCAACATATTCCTAGCTGAAGGTTACATAACTCTTTCTTAGGCAGCTATAACTCTCACTATTGCTTTTTCAACACTCCTTTCAAATTCCGGTAACAATTGTCAATTTACGTTAATGAAAAATATTATGAACATATTTTTTATCATATTTTTTAATATATTTTTTTATTAGATCATGTTATACACTAAAATATACACTTAATATTAATTAATATGTAATTACTTGATTAATATATAATTAAGTTTGAGTATATATTTTAATGTGTGATATAATTTAATAAAAAAATGTGATAAAGAGTATATTTTTAACACTTTTTTTAAGTTGATATATATATATATATATATATATATTATCTATTATAATGGTAATCTAACTTTTAAAATTTTTTTTGGGCCATGTTAAAGGTTACAAATATATAAAATAAGGTTAAATGTGAACTATCCCCGTCAACTTTTATGTTGTGCACATGACCTCTTTGTACATTACTCCAATATAATGGTTTAATAAAAATAATGTATAAATAACATATATATATATATTTATTTATAATTAAGAATCCAGAAATAAAATAATGTTTAATGTTTATTAGTAGATTTAAATTATCTCTATGAAGGTTGAAAGCGGATTTTAATAATGTGATGTAATTAAAATGTTGCAGAGGTTTTTGCCTTCAGAGTTTGGGCACGATGTGGACAGGGCAGATCCTGTAGAGCCAGGTCTAAGAATGTACGAAGAAAAGCGTTTGATTAGGCGTCGGATTGAGGAATCTGGGATCCCTTACAGCTACATTTGCTGCAATTCCATTGCTTCTTGGCCCTATTATGACAATTGTCATCCAGCCAAGATTCCTCCACCGTTGGATCAGTTTGAGATCTATGGTGATGGCAATGTCAAAGGTATAGCCGACAACAACGACAATAATTCACGACATATATTTTTACATGATATTTTGCTTCCCCACTCTTTGTCAAAATAGTTATAACATATTTTAAAATTAAATTAAGCTTAATTTTATATTATTTTAAAAATTTAATTTTTACATAATTAATAATTATATAATAATTAAAATTTTAAAATAACATAAAATAAAAATTAATTTAATTCTAAAATATATTTTAAATATTTTAACCTTTTTTATTTACTCTTGTACACATCACCCCATATGACATGATATTTTGCTGTTCATACAAAGGATAAGGAATAGTATATTGTAGTCACAACGTGGACACATGACTGTGAAAGAGAAAAAATCGTTGCCTGCTCGCACATCAGTATATATTTCTGAACATATATTTTTCTTCTTGGATTTTTCATAATTATTTAGAGAAGGGAAAGAGACATCAAAGTCAAGGATGAAAGATAGTTGCATCTTTATCTTTTTTTATTTATTTTTTAAATGGTGAGATACTTAATTTCCTTATAAACCAGAAAAGTAAATAAACATTTGAAGAACCAATTCTTCTTTATATTTAAGTTGTTAAATAAGAAAAATAATCATCTTACACTACAAAAAAAGGATATAAGCACTGTTTCACCATTTTGAATGGATGTGATTGAGTGAGAGAAAGTGATAGAAAAACGTATGTATAATAAATGGTATTAGATAAGGTGTGAAAAGGGGTGTATGTACTGTTTGAGGTAAAATATAATTATTGGTTAAATAAAGATATATAATTAATTTTTAAAAATATAATATTATTTATATGCTTTTATTTAATAATTTAAATTTTTATAAAAGTTAGTCTTTGACTTATCAAATTTTTTATAAATAGGTAATTAAGAATTCGAACATTTTCACCCCATATTTTAAAATAAAAGTTAAATTTCAGTATAATGTTGGTGGGACTTTGCGCATTGTATTGGCACTTCACTTGACAAAACAATACTAGCTACTATAATTTTCCAAGGACAAAATAATAAAGTTACATTCCGTGTTATCCCGACAAATGGCAGATGAATAATCCACGTGAGCCATTTTTAATTTAATTCTTGGTGTCGACTATGCTGTTATGCATTATGAAAAAAAACAATGTATATTAGGAGATATTTTTTTTTTGTACAAATATATTAGGAGATATAATCATGAAAGATTTATTCCATACATGAGCACAGGTGTATAAATAAAGAAAATTAATTTATAATAATGTATTTCTTATCAGGTTAATTATAAGTTACAAATTTGAGGCAAGCACTTGAAGTCATTTAGATGATGACAGTGACAGAATTTTAACAATCTGTCCTATTTTTGGAATCAATTATCATTAAACACTAGATTGTGAGCAGTTTCTTGTACGTGCATGCAGCTTACTTTGTTGATGGCAATGATATTGGAAAGTTCACAATGAAGGCCATTGATGATACCAGAACACTCAACAAAAATGTTCATTTTCGACCCTCAAGCAACTGTTATAGCATCAACGAGCTTGCTTCTTTATGGGAAAAGAAAATTGGTCGTACAATCCCTAGAGTCACCATCTCAGAAGGTGATCTTCTAGCTGCAGCTGCAGGTTCGATTACAAATCTCTTCCCACCTTTTTTTTTCTTTATATATGAAGAGTTTGATTAAATTTTATGGTTTATGTTATATTAAAAACCATTCTTCACTGCATGACTATTCTACTACTTTTGATGTGTGCATCCGCAGAAAATTGTATACCTGAAAGTGTTGTAGCATCGTTCACCCATGATATTTTCATCAAAGGTTGCCAAGTTAACTTCAGCCCAGATGGACCTAAAGACGTTGAGATTAGCACTCTCTATCCTGATGAAAAATTCCGGTGCTTGGAGGATTGCTTCGAGGACTTTGTTCTCATGATCCATGACAAGATTCATGGAGGGACAAGTGAAATTACCAACACAAAGTCTTTGGTAGAGGCAGTGTCAATCACAGCTATGGGTTGAAAAAGAGTCACCCCAAAATTTTCTGTACCCATTGTTCAAAAAATTGTCGGGGAAGAAATTCGTCATATTCATAAATAATATATGAATATTATTACCCTGTTTACTTATTTATGTAATTTGGTCGAGAAGCTACTACATTTCCCCCAATTAAATTTTGTTTTCACAGCTCAAATAACTGCTTTCAGAGCTGTAATAATTTCCTTTTACTTTGTCATGTTGTTGCTCGTCATGTATTTGTCTAGTATTTTCATATTTACTACCATTATGTATCATTGGATTATGCATTCAGCATGTACGGTTGAGAATTGCTTGTGACTTAAGGTTAATGATTTTATGTCCTAATACATGAAGTATGCTTGCTTACAACTAATTAAATTTCTTTGATGATGGAAGGAACCAATAATTCAAGTAAAACAATTTCTGGAAAATACCTCTAGTAATATATTGATACTGGGACTTAAGAAGTACAATTTCAATAGTTTACCTAAGCAGAAAAGGAAAAAATACAGAAAAGGCAATAAAATGGTATCTTGAAAATCTCTCAGGTGTAGCCAGAAGAAGGAGAAGAAGAATCAGAGTTGACGTTATTCCATACCCTCCACATTCCATCATTTCCCCACCTATATCACGTATTCCTCTAGCTTTCTGTTAACTTTTCTCACTCTCATGCTTTTCCCCACACCCTTGTTTTTTGGATCTTTTGCCACCTGTCCATTCTTCCTAACCAACTCTGTCCCCACTTCTTTGCTGTAACTAATTTCTTGATTAGTTAATTCAATGGGCCACGTAACATTACTTCCCCCATTGAAATAAACCTGGTCCTCAAGGTTTAGAGTAGGGTACTCATTTTTGAAAGACTGCCAATCCTCCCAAGTAGCTTCAACAGCGGATGCTCCTTCCCATTGCACCAAGACTTGTGGAACTTGAACATTTCCCTGCATAATGATTCTGGATTGTAGTAATGCCATTGGAGCTAGGATTGGTCCTTGCTCATTGGTTAGCAGTGGTAATGGAACATACTGCTGATTGTGATTCCCTTTGCAAGGTTTTAGAAGAGATACATGAAACACTGGATGGATTTTTGCTGCAGGTGGCAATAGTAGTTTATAAGCTACTGCTTCAATTTTTCCAATGATAGGAAATGGCCCAAAATATCTTAGACTCAATTTGTGGGACCTTCGTAACACCACTGAGTGTTGTCTATATGGTTGCAACTTAACCAACACCATATCTCCAATATTAAAATCCACCTGTCTTCTTTTCTTGTCAGCATACTTTTTCATAAATTGCTGAGCTTTAATTAAATTAGCTTTCAGTTGTTGTAGCACCCTGTCTCTTTGAATCAATAACTCTTGTAATGATGAAGGATCGTTTGTGTCCTCTACATACTTCACTATACCAGGAGGGTCACAGCCGTATACAGCTTTGAAAGAAGTCATGCCAATGCTGTTGTGATATGAAGTGTTGTACCAGAATTCAGCCCATGGTAACCATTTTGACCATGCCTTAGGATTCTCAAAAGTAAAACATCTCAAATATAGTTCTAGGCATTTGTTTAGAGCTTCAGATTGCCCATCCGTCTGAGAGTGATATGTTGAACTCATAGCTAAAGTAGTACCACTCAATTTAAACAAATGCTGCCAGAATTTACTAGTAAATACTTTGTCCCTGTCAGAAACAATGATTTTTGGGATACCATGTAGCTTAACCACCACATTCATAAAAGTGTCAGCAACCTGTGTGCTTGAGTAGTCAGTCTTTAATGGAGCAAAGTGACCATATTTTGATAATCTATCCACCACAACCAGTATGACTGTGTAACCATTTGAGACAGGTAAACCAGTAATGAAATCCATAGCCAAGTCCTCCCACACTCACTACAAAAAATGCACTAAATTGCGACAGTTTTTAACCCCCACTAATTAAATTACAGCGATTTTAAAAATCGCTGCATTTACATTGGCCGCAATATGTTGCGGCGATTTTTAAGCGACCCCCACAACAGTTAATAAGTTGTGGCGGTTTAAAACCCCCACAATTTGCGGCGGTTTTTATTCAATTTGCGGAGGTTTTTAACCTCCACTATCTAATTACCTAATTTTATTTATCAAAAAATTGCAGAAGTTTAAAACCGCCGCTATTTAACATATTTGACTTTTTGAGATTTAAAACCACTACAATTCATCTGATGAATTTTTTTTGAAAAAAAGATTTACTAAATATAAAACTGTTGATATGAATGTGAATCAAATTGCATTAAAAATATTCAAAGTAACATACAACATCACAAGTTCAGATCCATAATAAGCTAAATAAATTCATCCCTTGTAACTTAAATTTACAACTTAAAATCCTTAATAACCTAAAGTAATGCCACAATAAATGTACATAAAAAATCAACACTAAATATGCTATTGGTGGTTTGTGTTGCTATCGCCAGATGATCTTCTTGCATCTAATGACGTAGTAAGTTCACTTGAAACATCACCTGGCTGAAATAGTAAAATACATTTGGTAAGAAACTACATATAGATAAAAATATATATAGGCTATAAATAATTTTCATTTCATTTAAAAGAAAAAAACTTGAGAATGCCAAGTAAAAAAGACAGTCAAGTATATTTAGTGAGTTGATTATCCTTTTTTTTTGTAGGTTATGTTATTAACAGGATGATGTGACAATGCAGATTGAGTATATGGTACTATGAAGATAAACAATGTCAATGGGTCATGATCTGAGAATCTCCCTTACCCCTCCCCCAAACCAACAATTATTCCTGTTTTGAATAAGAAAGATCCTAGGTTCTATATCTCTATACATATTTAAAGGTGCATATCTAAGTATGATTCATACCGCTCTATTTTTATTTTACGAATAATATAAGGAATACACTTTGTATGATTATTTTATTAGCCATACAATAGTACTATATTATACACAAAGTTTCAAATCCAGTGCAAAGCAAATTCTAAAAATGCATGCTTACCTGTTTTGGGTTCATCAGCAAATACAATAGATGGGCTTCCCAATATCATGCTTATCAACCTCATCCATACCATACAAGGTATATTCAATGTATTATAACATAATCATTTAAAACCATAGCATTAAACATCAACATCATTCACATATGTCATTCATTCCATACTAAGTGTGTATAATTCAAGTTTAACCCATTAAGGAGCAAACACATTTCTACTACACTTTCATAATTGAACTTTAACTATTAAAGAAGCTACTAAAGTTTCTAGGGTCCAAATTTTCTTAAAAACACCTCAATTTTTGCCTAAAAAGACTGTTTTTCATGAGTGCGCCAAATGCACATACTAACTTTAGAAATTCTGAGATTTTACAGTCATATAGCCTTCTCTCCTATCTTTCAAATGCCACAAACTTTACCTCATTTGGATAAATGTAGCCAAAGTTATGCGACATTATGCAGAAGCTAAAACAGGGTATTCTCTGTTTTACCCGAAAATGACCTGACTTTGAAATGAAACTAGGAACAAATTAAGAACTCAAAAATTCTAAAATTTAACAGTCAAATAGATTTATGTATTAGCTTTCAAATGCCACTGGTTTCATGTAAATATGACATTGGAGCAAGAAATTAGGCAATCTGGTTTAACAGGTGTCAAATTGCTTTTTCTGCAGAATTTGGCTTGGTTCCAAATCAAAACTGGAACTAATTGGTTTGCTCAATAATTCTGAAATTTTTACTACATGAAACCTTATGTCTTAGCTTTCAAATGGATCTAGAATCAAGTCAATACGATGTCTGTAGCTCAAGTTATGAAACAAACATCACAGACTACTCAATGCTGTCCTGTTTCTGCATAATTCGGGTTTTGCATAATTTTGGTTTCTAACCAAGTTCTAATCCTCAAATCATAGATTCTAAGTGTTTCTCAACCCTAATCATGGTCTCTAATCATATTAGGATCATTAAACACTAAATTCAACTCATCAATCATAGATTTAAACTCATCTAACTAATCATTTTCAAATGACATGTTCAAAAACATAATCTAGAGGATACACAATTCTTGCTTGACATGGACTCATGGTCAATTTGTTATTATGACTATGGCAAGGTATGAAATTTCCTTCCTTGCTTCTCTCTCTCTCTCTCTCTCTCTGACCCAAAAAACAAGTATAGGAAAGTTGGGCATATGGAAAAAAAATAAAAAAAGAAACATGTCTACCCTAATGGAGAATAAAGACTCCAGAAAAATATTTTCTTTGTTTGGGGGGCGGGGGGAGAGAATCAGGCCAGACATTTGACTAATTTGAAAAGAATGTTCAACAAATAAAGGAAGGGGCCACTAAGGATGGCGATCACACATGCTTGTGAAGAGAGAGAGATCCTGAAGCATTCAGTGTTTAAGAACAATACAAAGCAATTACTACTATTCTTCATCAATAGAAGCAACAACAACTGAGAAGATGAAAAATAAACTACAAATAAGTATATGAATATCTATCAATAAGAATATAATGTATATAGCAATCAGCAATAAAAGAAATTTCTAAAATTGGACATAGTATTAAAGCTAGACCTACCATAACTGGTATCATTTTAGCGCACTTTGCAAGAGTTTGAACAGGGAAATTGACATATTTGAGGGCCAGGAGTAAGAAATATGGCCATTCAAATAAACATGGGTATTAACTTGCAGCAATAACAATAGCAACTTCTAATGAGCATACAATGTATAGGCACACAGAAAGTATGCAGCTTACCTCATATTGACAAGTTGTGGTAAGTATGTTTGAAACTGACACCAGGCAATACTTATAAATGGGAGCTACGGGATCCAATGCTTTTTTACTCACCTGTAAGAAAGATTGAAAACTATAAATTTGAGGATAATTCTGGCTAAACAAATGCAGTCATCTACCAAATCATTGATTGAGAGCTCATTAGATAATAGTGAGATAAGCACCACAAGCAGGATATGTCATGGAAAAAGAGAACAAGTTAGAACAGTACGTGAACATGAAAGCTTTCAAAAATTATAGCACAGGCATACCCAATCCTCTGCTGAAGGTAACCGACTACGAAGTGGTACCCAAATAAGACCATTAGACCAACAAAGCACTTTGTGTTTCTGTGTTGTTTGAAGAACTAAGGAATGCGAACCAACCATTATACAAAATTAAATCCTAATACCACGAAAGTGATGGTACTTTTACTTGATATGATCTTTATCATTGCAAACTGCAAAATGCCAACCTCAGCTCAAATTGAAAATGCAATAAACTAAGAGAGCAACAACATGACCCAACACAAATTATCAATTCCCAAAAGCCAAAACCAAATGGCAGTCCAGGCCAACTGAATAGTGATGAAAAGTTATTGACTACATAGTCAAATTGGTTCTATAAGGACACATGGGACATCAAGTTGGTCTTCTAAAAATTTAGAACATCAATTTGTTCCTTCATAGTGTAAAACAAGCATAAACTTAGGAACCAAATTGATGTCCAGAGACACATTCAAGGGCTAAACCTTTATGCTCATCTGATGCATCATGGTACTCCTCCTCCTCCTGCTCGTGTTCCTCCTCAGGCACAGGGTGAAGCTCCACCTCTTCCCTAACCCCAACCACACCTTGCCAATCACATTCATACTGGGCTTTGGGTCGCGGTTGCGTACGGTGCGTCATAGATCTGGGCTTGCGACAGCGAGAACAGAGGGGTGGTTTCACGGCGGATCAGGTTGGTTCTGATTTGGCATGGGAGGTTGACGAAGCGGCTGGTTACGCTCTGGCACGAAGCGGAGGAGAGACGATGGCAGTGGCTCCGATTCAAGTGGCTACTGGTCTGGTTCAATGGTTGGTGGTTGCGCGGCCGCTGGCGTCATGGGTGTCAAACGGAGAAATAAGAGGGGGCAGAAATGGAGAAAGCTGCGAGAGAGTGAGAGGGAGAGCGTGAGAGCGAGAGGGTGAGAAAGAGAGTGTGTGAGTCAAATGAGAGGGGGGAAACGAAATCAGACGAGGGTAAAGCTAAAAAAAAAATCAATTAGCATTTTTTAATTTACGGAGGTTAATAACCTTCACTAATTAAAAAAAACCCCCGTAATTTATATTAATTTGTGGCATTTGATAACCTCTGCAATAAAACCCCCACAATTTAACGTTTTTTTTTGTAGTGACTTGATTTAGAATTGGTAATGGTTGAAGTAGGCCTGCTGGTAGGGTAGTAGCTGACTTTGCTTGTTGACAAATAATGCACTGCTGGACATACTGACTGATATCTTTGTTCATGCCTGGCCAATAAAACTGAGTGGTGATTCTGGTCTTGGTTCTTGCCACACCCGAATGTCCCCCAATAGGTGAAGAGTGATATTCCTTGAGAATCTGTTCTATTAACTCCTTTTTCTATGGTAATACCAGTCTTGATTTCTAATACAACATGTTATCCACCACACTATAATTGGGGTCAGGAGCTTCTCCTTGAAGGCATTTTGCTTTGATATCAGCAAGGTGAGGGTTAACAGAAATTGCTTCCTTGATTTGCTGCAAAATCTCCTGAATAGGAGTTGTCCAAGCCATGTGCAATGAGCGGGACAGTGCATCTGCAGCTACATTATCCTTTCCAGGCCTATATTCAATGGTAAAATCGTAACCCAAAAATTTGTGCAACCAAGCTTGCTATTCAAGAGTTTGGATTGCTTGCTCAGTAAGGGACTTGAGACTTTTTTAGTTAGTTTTAATGACAAACTTATGGCCTAATAAGTAATGTCTGAATTTGGCAATGGCTTCTGTGATAGCAAACAATTCTCTGCTATAGGCAAATTGCCTCTACATTCTAGGAGTGAGTTTCTTAGAGAAATAAGCAATCGGGTGTTTAGCTTGGCTTAGAACAGCCCCAATCCCATTCCCTGAAGCATCTGTTTCTACTACAAAGGGCTGCTTGAAATTGGGAAGAGCTAACACTGGAGCTTGTGTTATTGCCTCATTCAACTTGTTGAATGCCATAGAGGCCTTTGCATCCCACTGGAAGGCTTCTTTCTTGAGGAGATTGGTCAGAGGTAATGCAATAGCAGCATAACCTTTGATGAATCTCCTATAATAACCTGTGAGGCCCAGGAATCCCCGAAGTTGCTTGAGAGAATTAGGTGCAGGCCAATCCAATACTGCCTGGGCCTTGTTCTTGTCCATTTCTACTCCCTGACCAGACACTGTATGTCCCAGATAGTCCACCTTTCTCAACCGAAAACTGCATTTTGATAACCTGGCAAAAAAGGTGTGTTGCTGAAGAATCTGTAGAACTTCTTCCAAGTGTACTAAGTGAGAAGACCATGAAGGACTATAAACTAGGATCATAAAAAAAAACAAGAACTAATTTTCTCAGTTGTTTCTGAAAAACGTGGTTCATCAAGCTTTGAAAGGTTGCAGGTGCATTAGTCAAGCCAAATGACATGACTAGCCACTCATACAGCCCTTGATGAGTTCTAAAAGCTGTTTTATGCCTGTCCTCAGGGTGCACTAGTATTTGGTGGTACCCTAACCTCAAATCCAGCTTAGAGAAATATGTAGCACCAAATAGCTCATCTAGAAGTTCATCTACAGTGGGAATAGGGAAACTATCTTTTATTATAATAGTATTTAGAGCTTTGTAATCGGTGCAAAAATGCCAAGATCCATCTTTGTTTTCTGACCAACAGAATAGCAAAAGAGAAAGGGCTGGTGCTAGGTTGAATAATTCCCTCAGCCAACATGTCCTGCACCATGTGTTCAATTTGCTCTTTTTGGCTATGAGTATACCTATATGGTTTAACTTTAACTGGTGCACTTCCTTCCTTCAATGGTATAGCATAGATCTGACTTCTGGGAGATGGTAATCCTACAAGCTTGTCGAAAACACTTTTATAGGTGTATAACAACAATGCCAACTCTGGTTCCATATTTGTTGGCAATTCTAGCCATGTATCAAAAACAGATTCTGGATGCAAAATTTGTAAAGCAAATAGCTCAGCAATAGAATGAGTATTATGCAGCCATTTTATGTGATGAAATTGGGCAGAGATTGGTAACTGTTGCTGATCACCTTGCAGTGTCACAAATTTATCCCCCAAATAAAACTTAATTATTAAAGAGCTATAATCTGTAATATAGGGGTCCTAAAGTGGCTAACCAGGCTGCCCCCAGTACTAGGTCTGCCCCTGCCACAGGTAACAAGTATACAGGAACTGGCAACACATAACCTTGTATCTGAACTTACAAGTCTTGGATAACATCTTCAGTTGTCAAGCTATTTCCATTTCCCACTAGAACCTGGAATTTAGGAGCCGATTCAACAAGTAACTTCAAAAAATTTGCCCATCTAGGTTGTAAAAAATTATCTGAGCTCCCACTATCCACTAAAATTTGTAATTTCATTCCCTGAATTGATCCTGTAAATTTCATAATGCCTAAACCACTGGCACCTTTAAGGGCACTGAATGATAAATGATGCTCAAGGGCATAATGTATGCTGTCCTGGTTCTGTAAATCAGGGGGTTTTGGTTCTGGTGTCATTTGATCCTCTTCATTCTCAGCATATAAAAGTAGGTACTGTTTGTTGGGACATTTATGATTCAGGGAGAATTTTTCATCACATGTATAGCACAGTCCTTTTTCCCTTTTTAGTTGTATTTCAATTGCTGTCATTTTTTTTTTATATTTGTTAGTTTGGTAGGTTGGTTGAAGGGTTTCTGAGTTGGATTGGGTAGTAATAGGTGGTAGATTAGTGTTTCGGGTTTGTGTTTGGGAATTTTGGCTAGAGAATCTATTACTGGTTACAGTGTAGTATGGTCTAACTTTAGGTAGGTATTTTTCTTCAAATAATTTAGCTAATGACACAACTTTTAACAAGGAAATTGGAGATTGTACTAACACATCCCTACGAATTTCTGGTTTTAGGCCACTGATAAAACAATCTAATAGTGCATCTGAACTCTGACCAAAAACTCTATTGGCTAAGGAAGTGAATTCCAAATAGTACTCATTCACAGTACCAGTTTGTGTCAATTTGAATAAGCTGGATCTAGGACAATCATAAGGAGAAGGACTAAATTCCATCTCTAAGGCTCTAGTGAAACCAACCCAAGACTTAAATGGGTTATTCTTGGACATCATCTGAAACCATGGAACAACATTCTTTTCCATATGGACAGCAGTTATAGTCAAGCGTTGTTCATCTGGTGTTTTATAATAATCAAAGAATTGTTCTGCTTTAAAAATCCACTGCAGAACCTCAGTTTCATCAAAATGTGGAAAGTCTAGTTTTATGTTCCTTACCTGAAATGGTTGGACCCGCATGTTGTTAGTATTTGAGATCGATCCACCCACAATTTCGTACTGCTTAAACGATTCTAGTGTAGCTTCAATTCTGTTCAAACGGTCCAGATCCTCAGCATGTTGCTTCACATAATCACAATGCCTTGTTTCCATTACATCTATCAGACGTTTCATATCAGATTGCAGATCTTTGAGTCTAGTGTTTTCAGCCATGGTGGATGCAATGAAAGCACCAAATGGAAGGAACCAATAATTCAAGTAAAACAATTTCTAAAAAATACCTCTGGTAATATATTGATACTGGGACTTAAGAAGTACAATTTCAATAGTTCACTTAAGCAGAAAAGGAAAAAATACAAAAAAGGCAATAAAATGGTATCTTGAATATCTCTCAGGTGTAGCCAGAAGAAGGAGAAGAAGAATCAGAGTTGACGTTATTCCATACCCCCCACATTCCATCATTTCCCCACCTATGTCATATATTTCTCCAGCTTTCTGTTAACTATTCTCAATTTCATGCTTTTCCTCACACCCTTGTTTTCTGGATCCTTTGCCACCTGTCTATTCTTCCTAACCAACTTTGTCCCCATTTCTTTGTTGTAACTAATTTCTTGATTAGTTAATTCAATGAGCCACGTAACAAATGAAAAAAGTAATTCTCACGATGGATATGAATGCTCTTTATTCAAGTGTTTTTTTGTGAAAGATAGATATTTCATTGATAAAATGAGAGGGTTAAAATAACTCCAAGAACAATACAAGAGAGGAATACCCCAACAACATTTTTCAGAAAGGAAGAAAGATAATAACATCAAGATCTAAATTACCATAAGAGGCTAGATAATGTACTTGCACATGTACAATTTAGCTTAATTTCAAAAGTCAAAAACTTCATGAGGCTATTGATAAAGGCTAAATTGTTAACAATCCATTACAATATGGTAGAATGGCAGATTGTCTGCATCACTTTTCTTCACCTTCACCTTTATCTTCATATTCATCATCATCTTCATCTTTATCTTCATTTGCCAAGGTGTCCGTTGAGTCCTCCACAATAGCAGTCGATGCCACATGGCACAATGAACCAGACAGAGAAGTGGGTACAACTTTCATGGTAACGGGAGGCGTGAGAAGGTGGGCGGTTTCTGTTATCGTGCTTGCTGTTATATTTTTTTAATTATTCTTTTAAAAAGTATATTAATATTTCAAAGTCAATTTTATATATTAACCTTATCTCCTCATCCTATTGAACTTGCTGCTCGTTGGAGATATTCTAGCAGTTCTTTATCCTTTTTGTTGCAAGACATTATTGTTCCTTCTTTCTAGTGTTGCAAGTGGTTCGTTCCTTCTTCATTTTGGTGCATGTTAGGAGTTTCTTATCTAAGTTTTACTAGTTACTAGCCAGCAACAAACAATCATATTTTATCATCTTTATAAATACTAAGCTAGTAAATTTCTCAAAAACACATGAAGAAACTTCAATACTTTTACTTAGTATTTTATTATATTCTTGTTCTTCTTGTTGTGAGCAATCTTACAAGTTGTTCCTATGCCCTTATTATTTCAAGTGCAAAGTTAACAAGAAATGACTATTGTATTTTATGGAGTATTAGTTACAAGATCGTCTATACTAAGTAATCATTTTTTTTTTGTTTTTAATGAAGAGTGTTGTGTTAACCTTGCCTCTTGGAAAATCTTTTTTTAAAAGAAACTTGTTCAACCTTTCATACCGAACTCTAGGAGTTTGTTTTAAACTTTACAATGCCTTTTTATTATTATTTAAAAACATAGTTGGGCAGCTCATAACTTTCAAAACCAGGAGGTTGTTCCATATTTTACATCCATTTGGTAAAACTTAAAATCAATGATTCAAGCAAAAGCAAGTAGCACTCTAATAGCTTCTAATCTAACTACGGGTGCATATGTCTCTTCATAATTTATTCATTCTTCTTAATTATAACCTTTAACAACAAGCCTAACTTTATTTTTTATTATTATGCCCGTTTCATTAAGTTTGTTCTTAAAAACCTATTTTGTGCCAATTATTAGATGATTATTGGGCCTTGGAACAAGTTCCCAAACATGATTCATTTCAAATTGATTTAATTCTTCTTACATGGCCAAGATCTAATGTTCATCAATAATAACTTCATTTAGATCTTGAGGTTCAATTTGAGAAACAAAAATCATATGGTTATATGCATCTCTAAGAGAGTTTCGAGTAGTTACCCATTCTGATACATCACCAATCACTTTGTCAAGAAGATGATATCTTGAAGTCCTCCATTCCTTGGGTAGATTCATGACTTGTGATGCCTCGTCTTGGGGGATCAACTTGCCTTTCTTCTTCTTTCTTTACTTCTTTCTCCTTCTCTTCCAAGTGTGTTTTAGCCAAAATTTTTGCAACATCATCAACAAAATTCTTTCTTGGTCCATTTAGATTAGTCTCATCAAAAGTAACATGTATGGACTCTTCTATAGTCGTAATTCTTTTGTTATAAACTCTAAAAGCTTTACTAGGACTAGAATAGTCAAGAAATATACCTTTATCCAATTTTGCATTAAATTTGCCCAAGTTATCTTTTCCATTATTTAAAACAAAATACTTGCATCCAAAGACATAAAGGTGGGTGATATTTGATTTTCTTCCTTTGTATAATTCATAGGAGGTTTTTCTTTAAAATTGACCTTATTAGGACCTTATTCATTACATAATAAGCGGTACTTATCGCATCTACCCAAAAATACTTAGGAAAGTTAGACTTATTGAGCATAGTTTTATCCATTTCTTCCAAAGATCTATTTTTTTTTCTACAACTCCATTTTGTTGTGTAGTTCTAAGGGCTAAAAAATTATGCTCAGTGTCATTTTCATTACAAAAGATTTCAAACTTTTGATTTTCAAACTCACTACCATAATCACTTCTAATAGATGCAATGTTAAAACTCTTTTCATTTTAAATAACTTTGGCAAGTTTTCTAAAAGCTTGAAAAATATCATTTTTATGAGCTAAAAATAATGTGCATGTGAACCTAGAATAATCATTCACAATCACAAGTGCATATAATAATTCCTACCAAAATTCATAGTTCTTAAGGGTCCAAAAAGATTTATGTACAAAAGTTGTAAAGGTCTAGAAGTTGAAACATCATTTTTTGCTTTAAAAGAGGCTTTTACTTGTTTCCCTTTTGACATGCATTACACAACTTATCTTTTTCTAATTTGAGCTCATGTAGTCCAATTACTAGCTGCTTAGAGACCAACTTATTCAAGTGATCCATGTGAATGTGTGCAATTCTTCTATGCTAAAGTCATGAATCATCTTCTTTACTCATAACACATTTTGCATCTTTTGAGATATATCATTGATCTGTTGATTATTCCCATATTTTAGTTGCCTTATAATTGATTCATTGAACTCCATTTGTGCTTAATTGTCATCATTTAGCTTAGTTTCTGATATCAAACCCTAATTAGAACATTACTGTGAAACTTTGCTTAAATGTGTTCATTTGCACTAATAATTGAATTATGCTTTTCAGTCACTGGGCTTCTTAAGGTTCAATTAGGTTTAATTAAGTTAGTTTTGACACATCTTATGATATTGAGCCTAATTGGATCATTGAGGGAATTATTGCATGATTTAGCTCTAATTTATCTCTTTGACAATGTTCAGTAAATTAGCTATAATTTGAGTTTCAAATATTTGATGGATGTGATTTTGGTCTTGTAAGAAAGCTAAGACAAATATCTACCACTTTCATGAAGACCTCAAAGGCCCAATCACATGTTTGGATAACTAAAATTGGAGTTGAAGCAAGAACTAGGGTGCTGATCCTGATAGCTTGACCTTTGCATACTGTTCATGACATATCTCGAGCTATAAGTTATCAATTGAGCTGAAATTTTGATGGTTGATAGTTAAGATCCACATCTACAACTTGCATGTTGAACACTTTTCCAGATTCGGAGGTCTAATGGGTCATATTAAGCTTGGAAGCTAGATTACATGGCTTGCCCGTGGTTTCTACCACGGCCATGGTTCGAGGGAGTCAGCATTAACAAATTTACTTCCAGAATCAACCACGGCCAGGCCATGGTGGCCACCACAGCCATGGTTGAGAGTCAGAATTCACAAATTTACTTCCAGAATCAACCACGGCCTAGCCGTGGTGGCCACCACGGCCGTGGTTCGCAGCGCAGACAGCAATAATTGAAACTTCTACGCGAAGTTTGTGCGAGAGGCCTATATATTGACACCCTTGGCACGTTTTGAAGGGAGTTCTGACCTAGGAGAGCAGTTGTAACTCCTTGGAGAAGGAGAAGGGAGTCTTGGATCAAAGATTGGAGTCTCGGGTTCGAGCAATCGGAGATCCATCATCCTCAATTCTCAGAAACTCGTTTGCTTTAGTTTTTCTTTTGCACTTTGTTTCTTATGTTGTTCTTTCTCAGTTTTTCTTGTGATTTCCTTCTAGCTATGTGTAACTAAACCTCCCTTGGTTAAGGGGGTGATGAAACCACTAGTATTGATGTTGTGAATCTCGCATATTTGATTATTTCAACACAGTTATGTCTTTATTCATATATTTCTGAATCTATTGTTGATATGAAGGTTTTTGTACTTATTCCCACTTTCAAAGTGGTAGATCTGGGTTTATTATGCGCGGTTGCGTTAGTAGATCTAGCGGAATATATGATGTTCATGTGAGTATAATTATCTTTGTGCTATTTGCCAGTTATAAAAGTGGTAGATCTGGGTTTATTATGCGCGGTTGCGGTAATAGATCTAGAGAAATATATGTTCTAAGTAATTTAATCTCGGTATGTGATTAGATATTAGTGTAATTAGTTTTCTAAATCTTAATGCAATTATTTGATAGTTGTAAGAGCGGTTGCTTTATGACTAATCAGTGATTAGGAGTTGATTTGAGCGGTTGCTAAATTGGCCAACACTTAAGGAAAACAGAGATTTACTCTCACAATTGTGTAAAAACATAATTGAGCATGTTGGAATAAAAGGATATGTGAATTTACATCATCATATAAATCTAGTGGTGGATTCAATCTCTTAACCAATTTTCTTATATTGTTGATTTCAGTTCATTTATTATTATTGCCTTTGAAGCTGTTCATTGTTCATCAAAACTCCAAAACCCCCCTATTTACTATTTATTATCAATCAAAGTCTAAATTGAGAGTTACTTGATAGTGTTAATTGAATTGGTTCTCTGTGGATCGACCCTTACTAACTACAACTAGTTTTAAGGTTTTTATTTTCTGGTGGGCTTGACAACTGATTTTTATCTAAATTTTAATCACTATATCCTCATGCATCAGAATTTTGGCGCCGTTGCTGGGGAGCCAATTTTTTAATGACACTATTAGTTTATTTCCTATTTTTACTCTATTTTAATTTTTGTTTTTATGTTACTTTTAATTTTTGATGCTTTCTTTCTGAGTGTCTTGTAGGTGTTGATGTCCATTAATCATGGATGCTAGTGGGATTTGCTTATCACCTGGACATATCACTGATTTGTGTCCCACTTTCCTAGTGGACACAAATGAGGAGGTAGAGGCAGTATGGAGATATTCTGAACCTTCTGACAACTATAACCCTTACTCTAATACATATTATCCAGAGTGGTGGGACTATCCTAACTTGAGTTATGGACAGTAGCCTCAGAATTAACCTCCAGCGTATGAATTTTCAGAATTTCAGCATAGGCAAACACATTTACTTCCAGGACACCAGCAAGTTCAAAATCCTTGGCAACCTGAACCTTCATTGGAGGAACTAATAAGACAATTTATCATTAATACTATACAGTTCCAGTAAGAAACAAGGGCCAATATACAGAGTTTTCAACAAGAAACAATAATCAATAACATGCAAAACTCTTTGGAGCAGTTAGCCATAGAACTCAGCAATATGCAGAGCCTAAATTCTGAAGGACTTCCCTCACAACCCGAAGAGGATGTGAAGGAAGATCCTAGTGCTGTCACATTGCAAAGTGGGAAGACGATGGATGAGCCTACATCTCTTCCACCAATCACTCAAGAGAAAGATGAACCACCCAAAGAAGCAAATGATAAGGGGCAAACTTCCAAAGCCCCTAAGGTAAGTATTTCTGAACCCCTTCCTAAATATGTCACTAAAGCTCCTTTTCCTAGCAGGTTGGTTAAAACCAAGAAAGAAGAAGTAGAAAAAGAAATACTTGAGACTTTTAGGAAGGTAGAAGTTAATATTCCTTTGTTAGATGCCATTAAGCAAGTACCTAGATATGCAAAATTTCTGAAAGAATTATGCACTAATAAGAGGAAGCTAAAAGGAAATGAAAAGGTCCAAGTGGGAGAAAATGTTTCAGCTGTAATTAAAAAGAAACTCCCAACCAAATGTAAGGACCCTGGCACATTCACCATTCCATGCACTATAGGTAACACAAGGTTTGAAAGGGCAATGCTTGATTTAGGTGCATCTATAAATGTCATGCCATATTCTATTTATGCATCTTTATACTTGGGTCCTTTGGAACCTACTGGTGTTGTTATTCAATTGGCTGATAGATCTAATGCATACCCTAAGGGTGTGGTTGAAGATGTTTTGGTGCAGGTGAATGAATTAGTGTTTCCGGCAGACTTCTATGTTTTGGACATGGAAGATGATGAGTCTCCCAAATCTGCTCCTATCTTGTTAGGGAGACCATTTTTGAAGACTGCACGGACAAAAATTGATGTGCACTCAGGAACTCTAACAATAGAATTTGATGGGGAATTAATTAGATTCAATATTTTTGAAACTATAAGATACCCAAGTGATGTGCACTCTGCTTGTTTAATTGATTCTTTTGATCCTTTTGATTCTTTAATTTTTTGCAGCTTTTGATACTGACCATTTTGATGCTCTTGATACAATTCTAACTCATAGCTTAGATGTATAGGAGGAAAAGAAGAAGAGTAAAGAAGAGCCATGGAGTGAAGACATTGATGAAATTGTTGCTGCCTTACAAGAGCTCTCTTCCACTCCAGAAGAGCATGAGGTAACTTTTGTTGATTTACCTGTTACTGCTGATATACCTCAACCTTCTGTTGTGCAGGCACCCGAATTGGAACTTAAAGCACTGCCTGATCATCTTAAATACATCTTCTTGGGGGAGAAGGACACCCTTCTAGTAATAATTACAAAATCACTCACCCAAGAACAAGAAGAGAAACTGGTAACTGTTTTGCAGGAACATAAGACAGCCATTGGTTGGTCAATAGCTGATATCAAGGGTATTAGTCCCTCCATTTGTATGCACATGATATTAATGGAGGAGGATACTAAACCTATGAGAGACCCCCAGCGGAGGTTGAATCCTCCCATGATGGAGGTTGTGAAAAAGGAGATACTGAAGCTCCTAAGTGTAGGAGTGATCTACGCCATTTCTGATAGCAAGTGGGTAAGCCCAGTCCAGGTAGTACCAAAGAAATCTGGAATTACTATGGTAAGAAATGTTGAAAATGAGCTTATTCCCACTAGGTTGCAGACAGGGTGGCATGTTTGTATTGATTACAGGAAGTTGAATGCCGCCACGAGAAAAGACCACTTTCCTTTACCTTTCATTGATCAAATGTTAGAGAGATTAGCTGGTCATTCTCATTATTATTTTCTGGATGATTTTTCAGGTTACAATCAGATTGCCATAGCTCCAGAAGACCAAGGCAAGACTACATTCACTTGTCCATTTGGTACCTTTGCATATAGGCGAATGCCTTTTGGACTCTGTAATGCACCAGGAACTTTCCAGAGATGCATGATGAGTTTATTTTCTGATTACATTGAAAATATTATTGAGGTTTTTATGGATGACTTTAGTGTCTTTGGAAATGATTTTGAAAATTGTCTAGAACATTTAACATTGGTGCTTAAAAGATACATTGATACTAACCTGGTACTGAATTAGGAAAAATGTCATTTCATAGTAAAGGAAGGTATTGTGTTAGGTCATGTAATTTCTGCTAGGGGAATTGAAGTAGATAAAGCTAAGGTAGAGCTCATGCATTCTTTGCCCCCACCCACTAGTGTGCGGGAGATTCGTTCTTTTATTGGTCATGCAGGTTTCTACCGGAGATTCATTAAAGACTTCTCTAAAGTCTCATTACCCCTTTGCAGACTTCTTCAAAAAGATGTCAATTTTAACTTTGATGAGAAATGTATGGAAGCTTTCAATAAACTCAAGAAGTTGTTAACTGTTGCGCCTATCATCAGGCCACCCAACTGGGAGTTACCGTTTGAACTAATGTGTGATGCCAGTGACTTCGCAGTAGGAGCTATCTTGGGACAACTAGTTGATAGGGTTCCTTATGCCATTTACTATGCATCAAGGACTCTAAATGATGCTCAGCTTAATTACTCAACCACAGAAAAAGAACTTCTAGCTATTGTATTTGCTTTGGAAAAATTTAGATCATATCTAATTGGTTCTAAAGTAATTGTCTTTTCAGATCATGCAGCTTTGAAGTATTTACTAACAAAGAAAGAAGCAAAGCCTAGATTGCTCCGATGGATTTTATTGCTACAGGAATTTGACTTGGAGATTAAAGACAAGAAAGGGAGCGAGAACTTGGTGGTCGATCACTTGAGTAGGTTGGTAACTGAAGAGGAAGAAATGCTTATCGTGAAAACTTTTTAGGATGAATATTTGATGGTTGTCAAGGCCATAATCCCTTGGTATGTTGACATTGTTAACTACCTGGTTACTAAGGACTTTCCGGAGGGTTTAAACAAGGCCCAAATAGATAAATTAAAGAGTGACTGTAAATACTATATCTGGGATAACTCGTACCTATGGAAGCTTTGTGCAGATCAAGTCATTAGGAGATGCATTCCTGATTCTGAGACACACTCCATCCTCTCCTTTTGCCACACCTATGCATGCGGAGGACACTTTGGCAGTAAAAGGACAGCCAACAAAGTGCTTGATAGTGGTTTCTATTGGCCTTCAATTTTCAAAGACGCTTACAACTTCTGTAAGTCTTGTGACCGCTGTCAGAGAACAGATTTTATTAAAACACATATTTTCTCCAGGTTCGGGACCCCAAGGGCTATCATCAATGACCAAGGGACCCATTTTTGCAACAGAACCTTTGATGCTCTATTGAAGAAATATGGAGTAATGCACAGAATTTTCACTCCTTACCATCCACAGACAAATGGGCAAACTGAAGTGTCCAACCGGGAGATTAAGTCAATCCTTGAAAAGACGGTGAATCCATCAAGAAAGGATTGGAGTACTCGACTTGAAGATGCTTTATGGGCTTATAGGACAGCCTATAAGACTCCCATCGGCATGTCACCATTTCGGTTAGTGTATGGAAAGCCCTGTCATTTTCCAACAGTCATGCGACATCGCTTTTCTTGGGCCATTAAATAAGTAAATATGGAATTGGAAGGTCTTTGGAAAGCAAAGGAAGTTCCAGTTACAGGAACTGGAAGAACTAAGAAATGAGGCCTTCGAGAATGCCCTGATTTATAAGACTAAAGCTAAGGCATTCCACGACCAATTGATTTCCAGAAAGAAATTTCACAGAGGACAAAAAGTTCTGCTATTCCAATCAAGACTCAAATTGTTTCCAGGTAAACTGCGTTCTAAGTGGATTGGGCCATTTGTGGTAACTAATGTCTTTCCTTTTGGTGCAGTTGAGATCAGGAGTGAAATTTCAGGCAAAACATTTAAGGTCAATGGTCATCGTCTCAAACTTTATCATGAACCTCCTGACAGTGCAGAGATGGAAGTGATGACCCTCATCTTTCCACAATATGAGGAGTATTGAAAGTGTCATAATGTCAGGCTGAGGATAATAAACTAAGCGCTCATTGGGAGGTAACCCAACCAGATTTGCTTTCTTTATCCTTTTTATTTTGTGTTTTTATTAGTTTCTTAGATTATGTTTTTATCTGTTTGTTGGTTGTAAGCATCTGAATTTTTTTTTAAAAAAAAAACCTTGTGTTTTGTTTGATTAATGGTGTGTTTGAATGAATTGTTTGCTTGATATTTGTGTGGATTAAGTACAGTGAAAACCAAGCGAAACTATAGGAATTAGTTCCTTTGTAAATTGTTGTTTTGTTCTTCTGATTGCTGAACCATGTTCTTTGGGAATGATTTCATTCAATTGAGAAGTTAAATTTTAAGTTCATGATGAATGGACTGAGTAAAGAGTTATACTCTTGAGACGCATTCATATGAACTTGTGCCTTATGAACTTCGTAGATTTTTGGCATTCCCTCAAGAATGATGAGTAAATGTGCCCCCTTAGTTTCCATTGTATTTTCATTCTCTTGTATTGTGTACATTTGGGATTTGATTTGTACTTTTGATTTACTGATGGATTTGTTTCTGTTTTTGATTGTGGTAAAAGCTGTTTTTGCTTGTTTTCCTTTTCTGGATGTGTGTAGCATTCTCTTTGTCATTATTTTTCCTTTTCTGGATATGTGTAGCATTGAGGACAATGCTTGTTTTAAGTGTGGGGGTGTGGATACTTTGATGTTTTATTGTGAATACTGTTGACATTCTAAGGTGTTCTCCTGGGATTTGAATGACTGATTGAACTCTCTTTGGGTGAGTGTATTTGATCTTGATGATGTTGTTCTTCTTTTGATACTTCTCCATTGGGCTTTAAGTTTCTGATAAGCTTTCAAGTGTTGTGATTATTGAGCAATTGACCTAAATTTTTGAAAAAAAAATGATAATAATAAACATTTGAGCATGATTGAATGAATTTTCTGGTTATCGATTTTGTCGGGTGAAATTCTAAAAAATTAAAGGGTTTAATTGAAATTGATGAATCGAAACCTAGTGAGTTTTTGGGCTTTGTTGTAAATGGCTAACTTTAGGCCATTTTGGATCCTTGATTGTGTGATTCCACTTATGCTTATTGTGCTTTTCAGAACTTGTCTTGGTTCTCTTTTAAGTTGCTAATGACCACTGCATGCATTCGAAATGATAAAGGCATTTTCTTTTAAATAACTACTGGTCAAATAGCCATCCTTGTATTTTATCCATTGATTAACCCCTTTGATCCTAATTGACCTAATTTCCTTCTATCTAAGCTCAATTTAAACTTAAAAGTGAAAAACTAATTTATTACCCTACCTTAGGGAGTAGAAGAGCTTAAGGATTGCATTGGAAAGTGGCTTTTGAATAAGTGTGGGGGTGTGAATTAATGATGTATTTGCCTAGCTATGTTTGTATATAAAAGTCTCATGCTGGCAAAATATCATTGTGAATAGGATGTAAGGTGTGTATATATATATATATATATATAAAAAAAAAAAAAAAAGAAAAAAAAAAAAAAAAGAGAAGTCGAAAAGGAAAAGGTACATAATAGGAATTTGAATTTGAAGACTATTGGAAAATTCTGTGTAATGATTGAATATCTTTCCATTTTGTTCTTCTAGTTCCTATAGTCTAGCTTTGTCTATCTTTGATGTATCCTACCTTAACCCTGACCCCATTACAACCTGAATAAAGTCCTTTTGATCTCTGTTTGCATGTGGTCTGAGTAGTGGAAAAGTAGAGGCTTGATAAGCCTATGGTAAAGCATATTCTCATGAGTTGGTTGAGTGAAAACACAAGCCTGAAACACTTGAGTGAGAGAGCATTTCAGTGAGGATTTATCATGTTGATTGAACCATGAAACTTGATTGATTTTGCTTGTCTACTTGGATTACTAAGAAAAGAGAAATTTTGAATTGTTTAAATGCTTTGAAAACTAAATGCACAAAGGTCTTTGCTCATTATTCTGCATTTGTTTGGCCTGTTGTGAAACTGTGTTGAACTGTATATTTTTGCCCAGGAGTGCAAAAGGCTAAGTGTGGGGGTAATTGATCTATTGATTATTCTTATATTTTAGTTGCCTTATAATTGATTCATTGAACTCCATTTGTGCTTAATTGTCATCATTTAGCTTAGTTTCTGATATCAAACCCTAATTGGAACATTACTGTGAAACTTTGCTTAAATGTGTTCATTTGCACTAATAATTGAATTATGCTTTTCAGTCACTGGGCTTCTTAAGGTTCAATTAGGTTTAATTAAGTTGATTTTGACACATTTTATGATATTGAGCCTAATTGGATCATTGAGGGAATTATTGCATGATTTAGCCCTAATTTATCTCTTTGACAATGTTCAGTAAACTAGCTATAATTTGAGTTTCAAACATCTGATGGATGTGATTTTGGTCTTGTAGGAAAGTTAATACAAATCTCTACCACTTTCATGAAGACATCAAAGGCCCAATCACACATTTGGATAACTCAAATTGGAGTTGAAGCAAGAACTATGGTGCTGATCCTGATAGCTTGACCTTTGCATATTGTTCATGATATATCTCGAGTTACAAGTTATCAATTGAGCTGAAATTTTGATAGTTGATAGTTAAGATCCACATCTACAACTTTCATGTTGAATATTTTTCTAGATTCGGAGGTCTAATGGGTCATATTAAGCTTGGAAGCTAGATTACATGGCTTGCCTGTGATTTTTACCACGGCCATGGTTCGAGGGAGTCAGCATTAACAAATTTACTTCCAGAATCAACCACGGCCAGGCCGTGGTGGCCACCACGGCCGTGGTTGAGAGTCAGCATTCACAAATTTACTTCCAGAATCAACCACGGCCTGGCCGTGGTGGCCACCACGGCCGTGGTTCGCAGTGCAGACAACAATTATTGAAACTTCTACGCGAAGTTTGTGCGGAAGGCCTATATATTGATACCCTTGGCACGTTTTGAAGGGAGTTCTGACCTAGGAGAGTAGCTGTAACTCCTTGGAGAAGGAGAGGGGAGTCTTGGATCAAAGATTGGAGTCTCGGGTTCGAGCAATCGGAGATCCATCATCCTCAATCCTCTGAAACTCGTTTGCTTTAGTTTTTCTTCTGCACTTTGTTTCTTATATTGTTCTTTCTCAGTTTTTCTTGTGATTTCCTTCTAGCTATGTGTAACTAAACCTCCCTTGATTAAGGGGGTGATGAAACCACTAGTATTGATATTGTGAATCTTGCATATTTGATTATTTCAACACAGTTATGTCTTTATTCATATATTTCTGAATCTATTATTGGTATGAAGGTTTTTGTACTTGTTCGCACTTTCAAAGTGGTAGATCTGGGTTTATTATGCGCGGTTGCTGTAGTAGATTTAGCGGAATATATGATGTTCATGTGGGTATAATTATCTTTGTGCTATTTTCCAGTTATAAAAGTGGTAGATCTGGGTTTATTATGCGTGGTTGCGGTAATAGATCTAGAGAAATATATGTTTTAAGTAATTTAATCTCGGTGTGTGATTAGATCTTAGTGTAATTGGTTTTCTAAATCTTAATGCAATTATTAGATAGTTGTAAGAGCGGTTGCTTTATGACTAATCAATGATTATGAGTTGATTTGAGCGGTTGCTAAATTGGCCAACACTTAAGGAAAACAGAGATTTACTCTCACAATTGCGTAAAAATATAATTGAGCATGTTGGAATAAAAGGATATGTGAATTTACATCATCATATAAATCTAGTGGTGGATTCAATCTCTTAACCAATTTTCTTATATTGTTGATTTCAGTTCATTTATTGTTATTGCCTTTGAAGCTGTTCATTATTCATCAAAACTCCAAAACCCTCCTATTTACTATTTATTGTCAATCAGAGTCTAAATTAAAAATTACTTGATAGTGTTAATTGAATTGGTTCTTTGTAGATTGACCCTTACTAACTACAACTAGTTGTAAGGTTTTTATTTTCTGGTGGGCCTGACAACTGATTTTTATCTAAATTTTAATCACTATATCCTCACGCATCAATCATCAAGACTAATCATGTATATGTTATTAATTCTATGACTAACAAACTTAACTTGCTTGTCATTTACTCCTTCAATTATGTAATAATTTGAATCAAATATCACTCTATTCCCTTTGTCACATAATTGACTAATGCTAAGAAAGTTATGTTTAAGTTTTTCAATAAGCAAAACATTATTAATAAAGAAGAAAGGAATTTTACCAACTTTGCCAACACCAAGAATCTTTTCTTTGTTGTTGTCTCCATAGGTTACATGTCCATGCTTCTTAGGGACTAGGAAAGAGAACTTGGAGTCATCTCCAGTCATGTGCTTGGAGCAACCACTATCAAGATATCAATTTGAGTTATTGACCTTCAAGCACACTTACAACACACACTTAGTTTTTAACCTTTGGTTCCCAAATTTTCTTGAGTCCTTGTGTGTTAGTTTTGGGCAAAGTGCCTTTGGGGATCCAAATCATCTTAGTCCTTACTTTGTTGTTGTTCTTCCTTACATTACATGTTGATGAACTATATCCTTTCTTGCTACAATAAAAACATTTTATGAAAGGACTACTTAATCTGCTTGATGGAATAAAGAAGTTCTTATAGAGTTTTTGTTGGTTTTTGGGATTATACCCCAAACTGGCCTTTTCAAAAATACACATTTGTTTCCCTAGCAATATGTTCAAATTGTCCCTTCCAAATGTAAATTTAGAAAGTATTTTTCAAATCCTCAATCTTTTTTTCAAAAACTTTACATGAAGAGCAAGAAGATGATGTAGATGCATTTTCATAAGAAGAGCAAGTCATGCATGAAGAATTTGCATTAATTAATCCAAAAGTTTCATTTTCAATCTTAAGTTCCTCAATTTCATTGTTTAAGATGGAAATTTTGTTTTCTAAAGAGGAAATAAGTTTAGCAAGTCTCATAGATTCATCATGAAGTTCTTCAAAAGCATCTTGTAATTTATTATAGGAAAGGGAAGAGTCAAGGTTTGAAGATATTAACTCCATGTCATTTTCATCTTTCTCTTCTCCTCTAGCCATGAGGCAAAAGTGAGCTTCCTCATTGTCAGAGCTACCCGTTAAGTCAATGTTATTGTCATCCCATGCTATATAAGCTCTCCTTCCTTTCTTGTCCTTAGAATGCCTTTTCTCAAACTTCTCCACATTCTTTTGGTAGATAGGAAACTTCATCTTCATGTGTCTCGGCCATAGCATATGAGAGTGGATGAAGTTCCATCCCCTTTATGATATTTTTTCTTTAGAGGGAAGTGAGGTCTTATTTGAGTCCCCTTCTTCTTGAGGAATTTTTCAAACTTCTTCACAAAAAGGCTAAGGTTCTCCTCATTGATCTCAAGATTCTCCAAGCCATCTCCATCTTCTTCATGATCATCATCAAGCATAGAAGAAGTGGCCTTGAGAGCAATTCCTTTCCTCTTTTTGTCAAGCTCCTCATTTTGATTGAGTTTATTCAACTCCAACTCATGTTCTTGAAGTTTTCCAAAGAGTGTGGCTAGGGTCATGGTAGAGAGGTTCTTTGATTCCACAATAGCCGTCACCTTTGGTTGCCAATGCCTATTCAAACACCTTAAAGCTTTGCTAATAAAATTTTTATTAGAAAATTTCTTTCCCAATGAAGCAAGATGGTTGACAATATGAGTGAACCATTTTTACATTTTTTAAATGCTTTCACCTTGGTTCATTCTAAAGAGTTCATATTCATGAGTGAGAGTGTTTATTCTTGATCTCTTCACTTCACTAGTACCCTCATGGGTGACTTGCAAAGTGTCCCACATCTCTTGGGCTATTTTACAATTTAAAATTCTAAAGAATTCATTATACCCCAAGGTTGTGGTAATAATGTTTTTAACTCTCAAGTTGTATTGAACATTTCTCTTACCCTCATTGATCCATTCATTTTTAGGTGTATTAACTCTTACACCATTAACAATATGTCTGGGAACAAAAAGACCATTTTCTACAGCATCCCACACATCTAAATAAATAGTTTCAATAAAAAATTTTATTCTTTCTTTTCAATGTGCATAACTATCACCATTGAAAAAGAGAGGTCTATTGATAGAAGTACCCTTCGATGAAAAAAGATTTGAAGAAGTCATCTCTCCTCTTGAAGTTGTTAAGCTCTTTACACAAGAGTTGAGTGGCTTCAAACTCAAGAAGGGGGGTGAATTGAGTTTGTAAAAGATTTTTGCAAACTTTTCCAAAAACACTAGTTTATCAATTTTTGTTGAAGCTATTAATTAATAGAGATCAATAGATAGATGAGATTGAACACTTCTCACACCATTAAACTAGCCAAGATTTAAAGTATTCAAGAAAGCATACAAAGAGCAAAACACAAATGTAAAGGAGATAGAGTAGAGATAAGCAAACTCCAGATTTATCCTGGTTCAGTCACTCCTTATGACCTATGTCCAATCCTCAAGTGATTCACCCAAGATTTATCCACTAAACCTTCAAGTTTCAACAAGGGCTTGAAACCTTTACAATCAAGAGCACTCACAATACCTTTGAGATGTCTCACCCTTTGCGTTTGAGCTTCAATACAAGGGATACTTCACCATTTTCTGGCTTGAGGGATACCTCACCTTCTTACACAAGAAATTAGATGAAAAATGGATTGGAAACTCTCACAAGTGTGGATTATACAAATTGAAGCTCTATAGGTAAAAAGATTATCACACTTTTTAGCTCAAAATAGAGTAATAGATTTGAAGGCTAGTAAAGTTCGTAATAAATGCTCAACAAGTTCTTTCTGAATGATTTCCTACTTTCCTTAAGTCCCTAATAACTTGTATTTATAACCCAAGTCATTGAAGAGTCGTTGGGAGGTGATTGGAAGCATTTAATGCGAGCTACTAGCCGTTTTATTACTGCATTTAAAAACATAAATAATCGATTATTGAAACCCCATAATTGATTACCATCGTGATAGCATAAAAGAATTGAGTTTCTGAAACTCAATAATTGATTATCCACTTGGCATAATCAATTAGTGGCTTTTAAATAAAGAGGCACACAATGCTTTTTAAAACTCAATATTCAATTATTGTCGAGTAATTAAAAATCGATTATTGCCTGAAAGATCAAAATTCATAGCATTCTAACTTTTGCTAATCGATTATTGCATTTAAAAGCCAAAAACAAAGCATCTGTTGAACCTAGATAATCGATTATGGCAAGCCAATAATTGATTATTTGGCTTCAAACAATTTTGAAAAACTTAGCCATCCTAAGCTAAATGTGTCCAAATTATTCCAACAAACTTTTAAGCATTTAAAAGTCATTTATCATGATTTCAAAAACATTTTAACAACTTGAAAAATACTTTGATTCATTGAATGCTATCTTGGGTTTTTGAAAACGGATTTAGAGCTTAAGTGTAAACTCATTTTACCTTTACAAAAGATTTAAGTCTTACAACTAGTCTTGAAGGTTCTTGGACTTGATTTTGCAATCATCTTCTTATTTGTAATAATCAAAACTATTGCCATTGTTATTTAAAAAATACTCTTAAGCCTAGTGTATTTGCACGCCTTAGTCAATATCTATAATAAGTTATTTTATTTATTCAATTTTAATTTTAGCTATCCATTATTTTTTTTTATTTTTCCCACAATCTTAAGAGTATTTTCGTGATAGATATTGATATGCCATGCCTTATTTTAAATGTGGGGGTTTTATGAGGATAGGGTATTGTAGGAGTAGTTTAATTGAATTTGTATGTGATATATGATGGAGATGATCTCAGGGTCAAGGGAGAAGCAAAGAAAAAGGAAAAAAAAAACCAACCTGTTCTAAGTCTTATCATCTTAATAGTTTATTCATTATGATTGTTATTTTAAATTTTAATGTTTGGAGACCCCCTTTTATTTGGTTCAGTTGTGTTGTAATAAAGTTAGAAAAAGCTAGAGTATGTTTTTCTTAAAAGAAATGAACTTGCAAGCTAGAGTATGTCGTTGTTAATATGTTTTTTACGAGTTGTACAGGAACTAATTATTTTATAATGACATTAAAATGGGTAAAAGAGGTGTTTAAATCCTTATGCAGAAACTAGAGTTTTGGTTTAGTTGTGAAATGTAACATTGTATGTGTGAACTTGATGCTAAATATGAGCATGAATTATGAGAATGTGTGCTGGTATGGAAGATCCAATCCTTGATGTTTTCATGTTGGAATTGTTATGTAAATTGGATCAAATTGTGTGGATTCCTTGCTGCCCTGTTGTGACTGAATTCCTACCATTTAATTGTCTTGTATGGAACAAAAATTTGATTGAACTCATGAGAATAGGTGCTGCCTTGTTGTAGTCGAGTTTCAGAACAAATATGAGTCATAAAATGTTGTTAAATCGTGTTTAAACATGTGTATAGTGGTCTATATTAATTATTGATTGTTTTTGGACTACTTTATAAAGAGTTTTTGAGATATCTTCAAGGTACTATAGTTTGTGCTATGGGAGATACCTTGAAAAGTATTATGATATTAAACAAATATTTGATTTAAATGAGATTAAATCTACAAGTGAGTTTATTTTTATCCTTAATGAAAGTGTTATTGCTTGGAAGTCATCCAAGTAAACTTGTATAGCCGGATCTACTATGGAGACCGAGTTTATTGTTTTTGACTTGATAGAATAAGAGGTTGAATGACTAAGAAATCTCTTATTAGATATTTTAATAGTGAGAGCAAATAAAAATGTAAAATACCAACATATTTGTATACATGAAAATTTTGTGAAGTAGCTACTAAAAGATGAAATTATATCTATTGATTATGTGAAGTCAAAAGTGAATTTGGAGAATCCTCTGACAAAGCTTTTATATTAGAAAGTAATAAATAAAACATCCAGAGGAATGAAACTTGAGTTAATTTAAAAATTATTAATGATGATAACCCAACCTTTATGATTGGAGATCTAATGAATAAAGTTCATACGGATAATAACAAATCATTTGTTAATTCTACTAGCACTATTAACCTTAAATAAAAATTAATTAAAAATATAATAACCCCCCACATATTTCAAAATCAAGAAAGGAAGTTTCGTTAACTTAAGACTTCAATGCATAAGTATTAGGTCTTTTGGACTATGAACTAGCACATATAGTAAATGAGCTATGATCCACAAAAATGCTTGTGAGATTATAACTTATATGAACTCCATTCCATTTGTGAATTAGTGATCTTGTCACTCACACTAACTTTTAATCCAAATTTTGTTTAATGTGGTTTTGCGCTAATAGTTCATTAATTCTGCTAGCACATGGAGCATATTGGCTAAAGGACTGTTTGCACCGAGTAATCAATTCACAGTGGTAAAATAATTTTAAACTTAATGCATTTACATGTCTTAACTAATATATGTGATAAATCATTTTATTTAATTAATTTTAATTTTAGCTATCTATTTATTTTATTTCTATTATTTTTCCTCTACTCGTTGTGGTGAAGGCAGCAGACTAGCAGGCTGCTGAAGGGGTGTCCCAGGCCACAAACAAAGAGAAAAACCGAACGAGTTCAGAAAGGTAGTACAAGTTCGATCCCAACAGGCAGCGTGAAACCCAGAAAGAAGCGGCTAGGCTGATTATGTGACTTGAATTCTTTATTCAAGTTGTATGTTATATTGACTTTCATTAAAAATTGATAAGATTACATTAACATTTACTCTACTTTTAAATTTTATAGTAATCAATTTTAATTTAAAATCTCACCATATAATTACTTATGTATTTTATTTTTAGAGCACATACACTTTTATTATTCATTGTTTATAAAGTTCTGAACAAATAAAAGTTACACAAATAAATAGTCAGTGTAAATTTTAAATTAAAAAAGAATGTCAGCATAATTTCAAACATTAAAAACGATCAAATATAATTCTACTAAATCTGAAAAAGCAAACATAATTTTCATTTTTTCCCCCTTCTTAGTATGTTTTGCCGATCCATGTCGGTAATGCTTTTTATTAGAATTGAAAACTAACTGATATCCTATATGGAATTAAGACTGAGCATATATCTGCAGAATATGTTTTAGGGATCGCAAAATTTCTATGCATTTAGAAATATTTGTAGGAATTGTTTCATTCAAGAACTCGAATTTGGATAATTTTTTATGTAAGGATGGGGATAAAAATTCTCCGAAGTAGATGTCGGGATGAGAATCGTATTTCATGTCTTGTAAGATTTTAATTTTTAAAAAATTATTAAATTATTATTATCGATTATATCATATATATATTATTCTATTTTTTAGTAATTTATTTTTATATTATTTTTAAATTAATTTAAAATTAAAAAAGTAAAATATATCACTTTATAATAACTTGTTATTTTAATTTATTAATATTATTGACTTAAATTAAAATTATTTATAACTTTGTGTATATTTTTTAAATTTTTTAAATTTTTAAAATAATATTAGAGTCCCCGCTGACTCCTATCTTCCCGTAAAAAATAAGGACAGAGAAATTTTTTCCCTAAAGTAAGAATAAGGGATAGCGATGAGGGAAATTAGGGGAGGCACCAGCTCCCACCCCGTGCGAGTACGTTCCCTCATACACTCTTATACTATATTAAAATTAATATCAAATTAGACCTAACTCAATTCTAAAAATTAACTCCTAAGTGAAGAATTAACAAAATTATTATAAATAATACTATACAGATATTCAATCCATATGGACCATTAACACTTTTAACCTTTTAAAATGAAATGGAGTTTCTTAATCTTTTCTCTATCGGTTAAACGAGGAAAATAGATAAAATAGAAGGGCAAAAGCCTTTTCAACTGTGCCATTCAATTTATATATAGGTATCTTCAGAGGGTTGTACTTGGAGATGTGAAAGTTATTCAATCTTAAACTTAAAAGAAAAAAGCAAAATCTCTTTATATGAAAATATTTTTTGAATATTTGCTTTATGACATTTTATATAAATACTGTATTTTAATATGAGTATAGATAAAAGTTAAGATATATTGTACCTTAAAATAAAATAAATATATTATATGTTAATATCAAAATAATGTTAACAGAATATTATATTTTAAGTGTTTAAATAATAAAATTAATTTCTTGCTTTCATTTATAAGTGAAAAGGAAAGGACAATTCATTTATGGTAAGACAGATCGAGGGCAACGTGATGTGATTCCCTAGCAAATGAAAATCAAGAAAATGTCACATTTCGAAATGAAAGTGGGGCTTACCTCGAAGGACTAATGTAGAGTAAACCAAGCTTGCAGTTGTAGATGTTCACCAGAATTTCTAACTTGAGAAAGACCAGGCCACCTTCTAGTCCTTCTTACCTGCCTCCGGTCCTTTTATGTTTTTTCTAGGTTTTTTTTTTTCTTCTTCTTCTTCTTCCTCCTATATTGGTTTTTTCATGTTCTTTAGAAATTAGATTAATTTTCACGTAGAGTATTATGGTTGTTGTTTTTCACAAGTACTTTTTCACCAGTTTAAATCCATGACATTGGAAAGCTACTCAACTAAACTTACTTATCACTAATCCCCCGTATGTGGATTGATTAACTAGTTTTGGAATCGAAATCTTACATTATTATGATACTAAGTGTATTTTTTATTTTAGGTACATGTATCTTTGACTACTTGTCAAACTTCTATTTAATTATTGGTTCTCACAATAAATATTTAAAGGTGAAATTCTTAGATAACTCTATAAAATACAAAACTCTTACAGCATACCATTCGTCACATGACAATGTAATTCTTTGCTAAGTCAACTATTCTTTTGTTTAGTGTAAACATTTGTTAAAGGACAAATTCGATTTCAAATCTCGATTCAGAGAAGGAAATTACTTTCTCAAAGGATTTTTTTAATATTTTGACTGGTTTTTTAATCAAGAATGTCAAAAAATGATTTCAAGTAGGACACAAAAATGTACAGGTCGAATTGAAGTATTGTAGTGTTATGAATAGTAAACTTAGAATAAAAGAGTGAGAATAGAAACAACTAGTTTAAAAGTTAAAGATTGTAGTAAAATAAAGAAAACAATTTAAATGACATCAACTGTACAAAATAAGGAAGAAAAATGCAGCAAAGTAATCTTAGCAAGTAATATAAAGTGCAAAATGATAAAGAACAACAATTAAAAGAAAGCAATGCAAAAACAAGAAAGATAAGTGTATAGATAAGTAAATGAAAAGAAATGTAAATTTGTAAGAAAGTAAAGAAAACAAGTAAAAGAAAACAATTAAAAGAATTCAAATGTTCTTAAAAGAATCACTTGACGAGGAGTAGAAGAGAATTTATAAGAAATGTAAATGACTAAAAGCTTCAATGGAATTGAGTTAACTTTGCATTGAGAATGTAAATTGTACAGAAAAAAATAGGATGAAAACGTACTTGACTAACTTGTGTTTGTGCTCGAGATTGTCAGAGTGACGTGAGAGCATGTTTACAAGTGTGTAAGTATTGAATTTTCTAACCACTAAACATTTCCATCCTTTTAGTATTTATAGAAATTATAAGTAACTACCATTTTTACAGGATCTTGATATGTGTCTAAAATAAAGAAAATTGTCTAATAATTATCAGTGATCATTGTGAAGTAACTACCAAATCTTTGTTAACAATCCTCATGCTACAAGTAATTGCCCAATCTTTATTAGCAATCATTGCATTGTCTGGATCTTACTTTTCAATTGCTGCTAACTTCTATTTTAAATTTAAATCCTTTTGTATGAATTTAAATTTGAATCTTCAAATAGTTATTGGCTTCTGGTCGAGACCCTTACTTCTGTTTTCAGAAATTTTCAAGTGTAGTTACTCTTCTTAATTTTTTAGATCAACTCGAAATTACCATTTTTGATAACTATCAAATCAAAATTACCATTTCGATAATTTCAAGTCTTCACTACAATTTCGACTACAATAAAGTTAGAATATGTGCATGTTCGTAATTTAGTGAATTTTATTCATACTATGCTCTACAATACATACTCAAAATTATCTAAATCAAAAAGTGTTATTTTTATACTAACAGATGGCCTCCCAATATTTATTCTCGAAGCATGAAGGATAAATATTATTGTTTTGAGCATTACTTTTCGATCAAAACTTGACTTAAAGCTTCAGTTGTTCTATATCAACTTGTCATGAGCAAATAGGGAAAGGTAAGGAGGTAAAACATTTAAATTTAAAAATTTCAATTTAAATTATTTTAGCCACCACATGGCCACTCTCCCATTAACCAACTGCCCCATCTTTCGGGGAACCTCAATGCCAATGATGACTTTTATTGATAAAACGACTTCAACCGTTCCATCATCATGCCAGTTTTAATGAGGAGAACGTGCGTCCTTTCCTTTTTTTTTGTTTCGAATGTACATTTTCATTCGAAATTGTAATGATAATTTATTTAATATGAAATGTTTATTTCATGGATTGTTGGCCTATAATGTTTTAAATATTTGCCATTTATCAAAATAATTTTTTCATTAGAACTAATATTTGTAATCGAATAAGCATTTCTAGAAAATATTTTTTCGATTCGATATGGTCCTTCCCAATTTGGGGACCATTTACCATACAACTTCGATCTTTTCTCCATGGGCAAAATAACATTCTATACTAAATCACCTAACTTAAACTCCTTTTTCTTGACTCAAAAATCATAGAATTTTGTAATTCTTTCTTTTTGTCGAATCAAATTTTCAAGAGTAACTAATCTTTCTTCATCTAAGTGATTTAATTTATCAAACTTCGAATCCTAATAATCTTGTGTTGGGATTTCATCTTGACGTTGCAATCTAACTAATTGAAGGTTAATTTCAATTGGTAAAACTACTTCAAGACCACATACCAAATGATATGGTGTACTACCAATTGCCTCTTTAGGAGAATTTCGACACTACAAAAAAGGCTAAATTGTGGGGGATTTTTTGCAGGGGTTATCGAATGCCACAAAGTAATACAAATTGCAAGGTTTTTTTGCCCTTCAGTGGAGGTCATTAACCCCCGCAAATTAAAAAAGGCCCTCCCTCTCCCTCTGATAACAAAATATCTTAATTTAGAATTCTCACTCACTCTCTCACCCTCTATCTCTCTCTCGCGCTCTCCCTCTCAGTCTCGCTCAAACCAAGATCTGTTTTGCCTCTGCTCTGTTCTACCTCCTTTCATGTTCTAGATTTGCGACATTACTGGAAGCACGGTGGAGGCTTTAAGTTGGGCTCACATATTTGAATTTCTGCTACGGGGTTCCAGATGATGGATCTCTGAACACCAGGATCCAAGCATGGAGGTAGGTGGGTGGTTCGTGCATGGAGGTAGGTGGGTGGTTTGCGGCTCAGGATGGTTGGGTTCATCGCTGGTTTGGTGGCTGGTGGGTTGTGGGTCACGGATCTGGTGGTTTTGGGTTGGGGGCAAGAAGCGAGACTGACAGTGCGTGGGGGTAGAACATAGACGCATATTCAGACACGATGATGCGCGGTGGTGATGATTGGGATGGCGGAGGTGGCGCAGACAGACCTGCAACAGGATGGTCTTGGGTTAGGCGGTGGACGACGAGGCTAACGAAGGGTGCTGGGTTGCTGTTGGCCGTGAATCTGGGCAAAGGATCTGGTACGATCGTGGTCTGGGTGGTTGCATTCCCTGGTGATGTTAAGCCAGCATGGTTACGTGTGGTGGTGCTGGGTTTGGTGGGTGAGCATAGTGTTTGGTGGCCGGGGTTGGTTGCATGGTGGCCAGGTTATGGTGAGAATGACAATTTAGTTGATTTTCTGGGCAGTGGTGGAAGTTTGTGTTACCAAGTGGCCTCAAACTTAAGAGGGGGGTGAATTGAGTTTATGAAATATTTTCACAAATCTTTCGTAAAATGTTTGTTTATCAATTTTTGTTGAAGCTATTGGAAAATTGAAGTGAATAGATAAATGAGATTGAATACTTCACTCATAAATTAAACGAACCAAGATAAATAACATTCAAGCAAGCATATAAAATAAATGAATAAATGTAAAGAGATAGGGTTGAGAGAATCAAACACAATGATTTATCCTAGTTCAGCCACCCCTTGTGACCTACGTTCAGTCCTTAAGTGAACCACTCAAGATTTTTCACTAAACTTCAAGCTTGAATAGGTGCTTGAAAACCTTTACAGATTGGAGCACTCAACAACACCTTGGGATACCTCACCCTTGTGCTTTGAGCCTCAAAACAGGGATGCCTCACTCTTTATAACCTTTGAGGGACATGTCACCTTCTTTACACTTTTGAAGGATACCTCACCCCCTTTTCAATAAGGGATAACTCACCCTTTTTCACTAGAGGGATACCTCACTCTCTTTACAGAATAAATAAAGTGTTTTAATGATAGAAACTCTCTCAAAGAGTAGATTGATACAAAAAGAAGCTCTAGCAATGTCCCTTTTGAATAACTCAAGTTTTCTCACAAAAATAGGGCAAAAATGTTTTCAGGATTTGATTCTCGTATATGAGTGTTAGATTGATGTTCTAAATTGAAGTTTAACCCTTAAAAAAGCCCCAAGGTAAGTATTTATAAGTTTTGTAAGAAAAGGAGCCGTTGGGACATTTTTAGCCAAGCATTAAATGCCATTAATATAGCCGTTGGACTCTGTCAGATTGCTTGTAATCGATTACACAGCAAATGTAATCGATTACATTGTTGTTCCAACGTGTTCTTGGCTTTCTGGGCTCTGTGTAATCGATTACATTCTTGGTGTAATCGATTACAAGGCCTCTGACTTGCTTTGTAATTGATTACTATTTCCATGTAATTAATTACATACATTCTTGAACGTGTTCTTGCCTTTCTGGGTTCAATGTAATCAATTACATTACTGGTGTAATCAATTACAAGGCCTCTGACTTGCTTGTAATCGATTACAAAACATGTGTAATCGATTACCTTGGCCTTTGAACATATTTTTCAAGTCCAATTAAGTTTGTAAGCCATTTCTAACACTTTAAGACATTTGATTAAACATAAATCCTTTCATGAGTGTTAAAACTAAGATGAAAATAATGTTTCTTTGAAAAACATGTTTAGCTTTGAATTTTCAAGTTGACTTTGAAAATGATATTTAGAAAATCATTTGAGAATCATTGAGATACTTAAAGGGCATTTTACATTGATATTCTAAGACCTATATCTAATATACGTCTTTTGATATTGGTCTTTTCTTTTGCTCTTAATCTTCTCTTTTTGATCTTGATCTTCTTTTTTGCTTTTGTTATCATCAAAAACTCATTTGACATGCTTCAAGACATAAGCATTCACATTCTCTCCCTTTTTTATGATGACAAACTAAACATTCAATAGAAGGAGAAATATTTGCATTTATTTGAATATCAGATATTTAAGCGCAACTCTCCCCCGTAATGTATGCATGAGATAGAATATGTCAAAGCATAAAACTCCCCCGTACACATGCAATATATTTCACTAATCTCTCTCCCGTTGGCATTATAAAAAAAAAGACATAAGCATTCAGATTGGATATAATCATTTCAACCCAGCAGGATCAATATCAGAATATAAACCATTTAGCACATTAAGATGTGATACCAAAAGCAAATGCATATGAAGAGAAACTTAGATAGTATCTATCATTTATGCTAATAGAAAACAGAGTCATATACAAGAGCAATATGGGGTTAGATAAAGATTAAGTATAAGGAAAGTATCATGAAAGAATAGAACGTCAAGATTAAGCAAAATTATGAAAAAAAAGGTTTTGTAATCGATTACACTTTTATTGTAATCGATTATATGCATTCTATTTTCCTTGTAATCGATTACAAAGTTTGTGTAATCGATTACAAGATTTCTGACTTGGCTTGGAACGCTTGACAGAGCCTTTATAATCGATTACAAAGATCCTATAATCGATTACAAGCTTGCTGAAATTAGTTTTTGCATTTCAAACAGTAATTGATCAATCTCAAGGCCTTCAAATTAGTTCCAAAACATTCCAAATTAATTTCCAAACATCATTTAAGCATATAGTCCAATTAGATTATGATCCAAAATACATAATTGTGCAGCAAAACAATATATTATGCATCAAAATATCATACTATGTAGCAAGATATCACATTATACAGCAAAGCAATATATTATGCATCAAAAAAGCATATTATGCAGCAAGTTAATGTATTGTGTGGCAAAATTAGATGCATGATTAATCCATTATGACAAGTTCAAAAATATTGATATTATACATGCCATTTCACATAAAAAGTATATTTATTTAGCATATTCAAGATATTAAACTAGTAAAGCATAGAGCAAGTCTCCACTTAACCAAAGGATTCAAGTTCAAGTTTCTTGGAGACAAGGAGGATAGCTTGAAGTATTTTCTAGTCTTGTGCTTGGAGCAACCACTTTTAAGATTCCCAAGTCAGCTCTTGGCCTTCAAGCACACCTACAACACACTTCAATTTTTGTCTTTTGGTACCCAAATTTTCTTGGGTCCTTGTGTGTTAATTTTTGGCAAAGTACCTTTGGGAATCCAAACTATTTTAGTTCCTAACTTGTTATTGATATCATTCCTTACATTGCAAGTTGATACACTATGCCCTTTCCTACCACAATGAAAGCATTTAATAAAGGGACTACTTGATGTACTTGATGAAACAAAGAAGTTCTTGAGAAACTTTTGTTGTTTATTGGGATTATACCCTAAACCAGTCTTTTGAAAAACACATCTTTGGTTCCCAAGCAATATGTTCAAATTATCTTTTCCAAAGGTAAATTTTGAAAGAGTGTTTTTCAAATCCTCAATCTCAATTTCAAATGCTTTACATGATGAGCAAGATGAGGGTGTAGATACATTATCAAGTGATAAACATGTCATGCATGAAGAATTTCCATTAATCAACCCAAGAGTTTCATTTTCTAATTTCAATTCCTCAATTTCTTTGTTTAAAGTAGAAATTTGATTTTCAAATGAGGAAATTGATTTATTGGATAATGAAACAAGTTTTGCAAGTCTTATAGATTCATTATGCAATTCTTCAAATGCATCTTGCAATTCATCATAGGAAGGGGAAGAGTTTGATTCAGAATTTGAGGATGTTACCTCCATGTCATCTTCATCTTCCTCTTCTCCACTAGCCATGAAACATAGATTGGCTTTCTCATTGTCTGAGCTATCGGTTGAATCAATGTCATTGTCATCCCAAGCTATGTAGGCTCTTCTTTCTTTCTTATCCCTTGAGGATCTTTTGTCATATTTTTCTACTTTACTTTGATAGATTGGGTACTCTATCTTCATGTGACCTAATTCTCCATATTCATAGCATTTAGGAGTGGATGAGGTTCCTTCCTCTTTGTGATAGACATTCTTTGAGGGAAAGGAAGATCTTCTTTGAGCTCCATTCTTTTTGAAGAATCTTCCAAACTTTTTTACTAAGAGGTTGAGATTCTCCTTATTAATCTCCAAGTCATCTCCATCATCTTCATCATCATCATTAATTATGGAGGAGGTGGCTTTGAGAGCAAATCTCTTCTTTTTGTTATCAAGCTCTTCATTTTGTTTGAGTCTATTCAACTCCAATTCGTGTTCTTGGAGCTTGCCAAAAAGTGTGGCTAAGGTCATTGTTACAAGATTTCTTGATTCCGAGATAGCCGTCATCTTAGGTTGCCAATTCCTGCTCAAACATCTTAAAACCTTGTTCATAAGATCTTCATTAGAAAATATATTTTCTAATGAAGCTAAATGATTAACAATATGTGTAAAACGTTTTTGCATTTCTTGAATGCTTTCAATGTGATTCATTCTAAAGAGTTCATACTCATGAGTGGGAGTATTTATTCTTGATCTTTTCACTTCACTAGTACCCTCATGGGTTACTTGTAAAGTGTCCCACATTTCTTGGGTAGATTTACAATTTGAGACTCTAAAGAACTCATCATGCCCCAAAGCTGTGTTAATGATGTTTTTGGCTCTCAAATTATATTTGACCTTTTTCTTATCATCATCGGTTCATTCACTTCTTGGTGTGTTAACTCTTACACCATTTACAACTTATGTGGGGACAAAAGGACTATTTTCAACAGTATCCCACACATCTAAGTCAATGGCTTCAATAAAAATTTTTATTCTTTCTTTCCAATAAGTATGCCTATCCCCATTGAAAAAGAGAGGTCTATAGAGAGAAGAACTTTTTGAAAAATCATTTGAAGAGGTCATCACTTTCTCTTGAAGCTGCTAAGCTCTTTACACAAGATCCTAGCTTTGATACCACTTGTTACCAAGTGGCCTCAAACTCAAGAGGGAGAGTGAATTGAGTTTATGAAATATTTTCACAAATCTTTCGTAAAACGTTTGTTTATTAATTTTCATTGAAGGTATTGGATAATTAAAGTGAATAGATAAATGAGATTGAATACTTCACTCACAAATTAAACGAACTAAGATAAATAATATTCAAGCAAGCATATAAAATAAATGAATAAATGTAAAGAGATAGGATTGAGTGAATCAAATATAATGATTTATTCTAGTTCAGTCACCCCTTATGACCTACGTCCAGTCCTCAAGCGAACCACTCGGGATTTTTCACTAAACTTCAAGTTTGAATGGGTGCTTGAAAACCTTTACAGATTGGAGCACTCAACAACACCTTGGGATACCTCACCTTTATGCTTTGAGCCTCAGAACAGGGATGCCTCACCCTTTACAACCTTTGAGGGATACCTCACCCTCTTTATACCTTTGAAGGATACCTCACCTCCTTTTCAATAAGGGATACCTTACCCTTTTTTACTAGAGGGATACCTCACCCTCTTTACAGAATAAACAAAGTGTTTTAATGATAGAAACTCTCTTAAAGAGTAGATTGATACAAATTGAAGCTCTAGCAATGCCCCTTTTGAATATCTCAAGTTTTCTCACAAAAATAGGGCAAAAATGTATTCAGGATTTAATTCTTGTATATGAGTGTTAGATTGATGTTCTAAATTGAAGTTCAACCCTTAAAGAAGCCCCAAGGGAAGTATTTATAAGTTTTGTAAGAAAAGGAGCCATTGAGACATTTTTAGCCAAGCATTAAATGCCATTAATATAACCGTTGGACTTTGTCAGATTGCTTGTAATCAATTACACAATAAATGTAATCGATTACATTGTTGTTCTAACGTGTTCTTGGCTTTCTGGGCTCTGTGTAATCGATTACATTCTTGGTGTAATCGATTACAAGGCCTCTGACTTGCTTTGTAATCGATTACCATTTTCATGTAATCGATTATATACCTTCTTAAACGTGTTCTTGCCTTTCTGGGTTCAATGCAATCGATTACATTACTGGTGTAATCGATTACCAGCTCTTTGTTTAGCTTATAATCGATTACAAAATATGTGTAATCGATTACCTTGGCCTTTGAACATATTTTTCAAGTCCAATTAAGTTTGTAAGCCATTTCTAACACTTCAGGACATTTGATTAAACATAAATCTTTTCATGAGAATTAAAACTAAGATGAAAATAACGTTTCTTTGAAAAACATGTTTAGCTTTGAATTTTCAAGCTGACTTTGACAACGATATTTGGAAAATCATTTGAGAATCATTGAGATACTTAAAGGGCATTTTACATTGATAAACCTATATCTAATATACCTCTTTTGATCTTAGTTTTTTCTTTTGCTCTTGATCTTCTCATTTTGATCTTGATCTTTTCTTTTTGCTTTTGTTATCATCAAAAACTCATTTGACATGCTTCAAGACATAAGCATTTACAGTTTGGTTAGTTCTACTGCAATATGTTGGGACATTATGCAGGGAGACCATTTGTCTTATTGTGAGAACTACTTCAATTCTTTGTTTTTTCTATTTTTTGCCCATAACTTCATTTCTTGTTTTTCCTTATAATTTTTCCTCAATTTCATAGTTAAATTGAGGAAGTTGGTTTTTGTTTACCTAGTGCTGTCACACTACTAGAAAATTGGGTTTTAGAGACCGATTTATTTTGGTCTCTATAGAGATCGAAATAGAGACTGATTAAGGAAAAAAATATGATTTGCTACCGAAACAAATTCGGTCTCTAATTCGGTCGCTAAAAAATTTAGAGACCGAATTAGATCAATGAGACAAAAATTATGTTATAAAAGAAATTAAAAAAATAAAAATGTGTCTTATTGTTAAAGACCGAATTTGCGGTCTCTAAAAAAATAAAAAAAATAAAAAAAAGAATGTGTTAGAGACTGAAATTTCGGTCTCTAAAATAAAAAAAGTTTTAAAAAATAAATATGTAGAGACCAAAAATTCGGTCTCTAAAAAAAAAATAACATTTTCAGCGTTAATCCCTCTTTCTTTCTTCACTTCTACTAAATTCTTGAATCTCTCTTTGTTAGACCAGCCACCCAAACATATAGCCGTCCACCACACCAGCTCATGCCATCCACCGTGACACCGAGCAACGCCGCGCCTCCACCCCACGAGCAAGCCAGACCTGCCATCTGCATCGCGCCTCCACACCGCGAGCAACTCTCCCTCTCGTGCTTTCTTTATCGCCCTCTCCCTCTCATTTTCGTGTCTTACTCTCGCTATTGCGCACTGCCCAGATCTGAAACCCACATTTGAAACCCCGCTCTTGTGAAACCCACATTTGAAACCAAATCTCGCCTGTGCCCTCACTTGATCCGCCCGAGTCGTTTTGTGTCTTACTCCGTATCCTTATCGTCTTCTCCTTCTCGCAGTTCCAGGAGCCCCAACTGAAGCCCTCCTCCTCAGAGAAGAAAAAGGTATGTGTTGTGTGTCTAATTAGATTTGTTATCATATGATGAAATGTGTAGTTTGCAACAAAATCTACTAATGTCACTTATATATGGTGATACACAGAATCGTTAAAATATTTTAATGGAAATTATTGATATCATTAACTCTTAGAAATCACGATAGAATAAATAAGGTTGAGGTTGAAGATGGAGGTTTCTGTATTTGGGTTATATTGTTGAGCATGTTTATGGGTTCATGGCAGGGGTTGTGTGTGTGTGGGTTTGCTGGGTTTGTATTTTGGGATTGTGTTTGGGGTTGATTCTGAGTTTGGGTTTGTATAGGATAGCTTTTGTTTGAGTAATGGAAAATGTCTATCACACTTAAACCCACTTGCAGAGGTACAAAGGTTATGCCAAAAGACAATTTGTTAAAATGCAGAAAATATATCAGCCATATATATAGGACATTTCCTCTTGGCTCTTGCAAAGCATTATCTCTTCTTTTTTTTTTGAATTTAATATGCAAGTTTACAATTGCTCTCATAACCCCACTTTAGCATTTAAATTCTCCAAAATATAAGTGGCACTGTAGCTAGTTGCTAAAGCTCCAAATTTGCATTCATTACAACTTTACAAGCACTCTCCCCTCTCTCCTGTCCCCTCCCTTATAAGAAAGCAAATACACAAACTGCTGAGCATAATGTGGGTTTGATCCTCTTGAATAAGAAAAAATGTGTTGTATACAATTTGGTATTCAACAAAGGAACGATTATATATTATTATGTTAATTATTGATTATTATTTTTTTAAAGGAACTGGGGCTGTGAGAAACTTTTGGTTTCTTATGATGGCTCCTATAAAGCCCCTCTTTTCATGGAAAGAAAAGTAAACTACAGATTGACAGGTAAAACGATGTCAGGTAGAGACACGCATGTTAATGCTGGCATACACATCACGTGGACTAAGGTAGTTTTCAAGGCTGCTTTGAATTACTGCCAAATGTGGGACTTGAAAAGAACAAATATTGGATTAACAAAGTACTTTTATATGCCCCCCTTTCCCTTTTTTTTATTCCCTGGAAGAAGTAAAGGATAATTCAATTAATTTGGGGTAGGCAGAGATTGTGATTTGTACTTTTGGCTTTGATATAATGTGGTTACTGGTTAGATATTTGTTTGTCTTCTCAACTGGGAATGAAAAGCACACACAGAGATGGGGCCTATTCAACTAGCTAGCAAGTTACGTTCTTGTCTATAAGAATAGACAATTTATCATGACTCTAGTTTAATTAAAAAATCTCGTACGTAAGCTATTTGATTTGTGATGATGATTGTTCTTTTATTGCTTTTCTTAGAGGATAGCTTATGTTTGAGTAAGGGAAAATGTCTATGACACAAACAATAATCTCAAAACCAAGTCGATGCCATTAGGTGGAGTATCCATGGCACACTGGCACTTAAAATATTTTAATGGAAACTATTGATATCATTAACTCTTAGAAATCACAGTAGAATCAATAAGGTTGAGGTTGAAGATGGAGGTTTCTGTAGTTGGGTTGTATTGTTGAGCATGTTTATGGGTTCATGGTAGGGGTTGTGTGTGTGTGGGTTTGCTGGGTTTGTATTTTGGGATTAATAAGTGAAGTCAAAAGTATGGCTACGTAGCCCAGAAATCAGTCTAAAGTAAAAATTAATCAATAAGGAGAAGAAATGGATTGATTTAAATCAAGTAAGAAAACATCAAACACCAAAATATGGACATTTTAAAATTGCTAGATAAATAGGAGATCTGATGATATGAGTACGTTAATACCTAGAGAAAAGGGTTCCATAATCACATCTATATTCTCTAGTACCACAGGTTTTAGAGTGAACCTGCCAATCTTTCATAGTTAGCGGGCAAGTATAGCAAGGGGAGGGGATTTTTAGTTTCAAATTTCTTTTGTTTTGGAAATTGCATTTGAGTTATGACAAAACCACTACAAATGAAGTGCTAGTTTGAAAATTTGTTAGTAATGTATATAAATTAGATTTCTGCTTTCTTGGCAAAATAACATTGGATTGAGTAGCATGTTAAAAGCTACTGTATGTTGACATTAGCTTTTAATTGTGAAAAGACTTCTGGTATAGTTGGTAAAAGTAAAAATAGGAGATTGAAAATGAATCACTGAAAATAAGAGATGTAGTTAGACTTGAAATTAAAGAGTTCAAATGCTTAGTTCTAAAATTTTTACTTGTCCAAAGAGAAAATAAAGCTGCCTGCTGACTTAAACTAGAAGTTGTATAATGTGACACATAGTTGTTTGAAGTTTCTTTCCTCCCAATATTGGATCCTACAAAATTTGGTAATGTTTAATTTCATTTCTAATGACTTTTTATTAGCACTAAAATGCATGAGCTGTGAGCCCTTTACCTTACTATGCATTGGAAGTGATCCATGACAGTTGAATTTCTCCTTCTAAAACCAATAATATATTCATTAGAATGGGTAGGCTAACGTAGTATGCATTGGAAGTGATTTTCATCAAGATCCACTTGCCTAATCTTAACATTACTTCATTTTAACTAACATTCTGATTATACTTTTAGAACAGTAAGAATAGTTTCTAGGAGTTTATTTAACATCTTTTAGGAAGTGTAATTAGTTTAGACAATTTCTCTGTCAATGCATTAATACATTTTTTAAATCTTTAACTCATTGTTTCCAGAAGCAGAATGGATGTCATATATTAGCTTTAGGGATGTCTTATATTAGTTTTAGTCATCCTAAATTTTCTTTCTAATGTTATTTCCATTTTAGTTATTTACTCTCCTCTAATTATTTTCGTGCTCACATCTTTCTTGATAGAGTTGTAGAAGTTAATGATTAAGCTTTTGTATGCTTCCTAGTAACATGCGAATGTGAATATGTGATCATTGCTTATGACTTAGCATTTGAGATGTCTGAATAATAGTGAGTTCTCAATTGCGGTCACCTATAATGATTAAATGATATCCTTTTATCAAGTTAAGTCTAGTAGAAACTGACCTGATTATTTTGCCTTGTTTTATCTCTAAACATGAACTCTGTTTACATTGAATTACAAAATTTAAAAATTAGAAAAAGAAAAGGCATTTTCTTTTTTCAGTTTCCTATATATTTGCAATATTTGTTTTACATCTAGGAAAAGTTTAACATCTTATTTTGGTTGTGTAATCAGACTTGCTTTTAATGTTGTAATGGACTGATTTTTTTTCCTTGAGGTGGTTGTTGCTCATGGGATTGGAGATTTTCAAATGCCTATAGTGGACTTTGGTGGTGATGATTTTGAATATGTTTCCAAATGATCATTAACTATTACAAAATAATGAAATTGATGTGTGCTAATCATGATTACTCTGCTTGTAGACATAGATAACTAGAGGTTTAATAATGTTCATTAAGTGGTGTTTTTGGTGAATAGATGTTTATGCAATTTGAAATTTTAACAGTAAGGTGTGGTGTAATCATAGATCTACTAGAATACCGATATTTAGCATTTGAATTATATATGTTTTTAGAAGTTTTTAAGTTTAGATTCTTTTTAAACCTCATGTTTATATATGTTTAGGGGGGGAATTGTTAATTTTAATCAAAAGCACACCAGATTAAAAGAATAGGTGTTACATAACTTAAGTTTTAAATTTTATTTGTCATTTTTCTCCTAGTGACAAGAATATATCTTGGGATAGTACTTTTGCATCAATAATTGTTGTAAAAAAACATTATTTATATTTCTTTTAATTATTTATTTTTAGATATGAGTAATATTTCTTGATATTGGGGCTACATGTCCCTGATACTCTCCCTCATGGTTGTGGTAGATTGCTTCTTGATGATCTTGCTGGTATTTCTTTCTTTAGCAGTGTAGTTGTTGCCTTGTGGCTTTAAACCCTCCTTTGTACAAAAATAGAATGAGTAATAATATTGATCAATTGATCATGAATAGATTATCTAGCAAACTTCACAGATAATAGAATGCAAGTGGGCCATTGTTTCAATAGTTCCAATATAATAAAATAAAAAATAACTACAAAAAAAAAGTAACTTACCTCGTGATTTTGTTTTCATACAAAAACAATTTTGTAAGTTTGAATATTTTTCTATTATAATTAATTGATAATAAAATATAGCAGAAATGCTTATGTATATTATTTATTATTCAGTAGCAAAAGAGGTGACAAGATTGTAGGTGTTATGTACAAATAGAGCTACATAAAATTATGTACATATTTTCTTCTGCAGCAACTATACACTTCATGCAGAGGAATGCATTAGCTTTGCTAGTTTCCAATGGTGTATATTCTCACCGAAGACATTGTAAAAGGTAAATTTTGTGTCAGTTTCAGTCATTTGAACAGACATGAAACCTTGGCCATCATAAAAAAATTTCACATCAAAGTGGCTGTCTTTAATATCACCCCTCCATGCCTTTGAGCTCGCTCCACTCATTAAATACAGAAGTGGGCTGCAATTTGATCCCATTGTCATTGGTATAAGAAAGAGTTGAATTTCCTACATCAAAGCTCATAGTGTGTGTGGGGTTTTTGATTTCTTTTTCTTACTTGTCTTGGCTGTTTATATGTTGGAGGCAATGGTTATGCCCATTCATGTACATATCAACATCGTTGGCCTGGATATTCATGGAAACATCATAAGCACACATTCTTACAGCAAGAACAATAAATACAAATAAAACAATGGTCATACTCATGCCCATTCATGATACTGCATATTTATTAGCATAGAGACAAATCTCAAACATAAGTTCTTGTTTCTTTTTAATCTAAAAACAAGATAACAAATCTCAACCATAAGTTCTTGCAGCTTTTAATATGCGATTGAAACCACGTTTATTCTTATACTTTATGTCATGACTTATATTATGTTAGACTTATGTATTGTTTTAACTTTTTGCATTAATTAGTGTCATATTGATATTGACAGACCAAATTTGTAAACGAAATGCAAGAAATGACCCAAAGAGCATCAGAGCAGGGAACTCCTCTCCCAGATGAGTTGGATGTGTGGCGCAATGTGGCTGGAGTGAAAAAAGGTAAAATATATGGTCTTGGACTTGAGTCAACCATAGTGGCTGGAAGACCACAATATCGTGGCTCAAGTTCTTCATCATTTGACTGGGTGCGAATAGATGAACTTGAAGAATTAAGAAGTGAGAGAAATGAGCTTCGCGCTCAAGTGGCAGATAATAATAGACAGATTAAGGAGACAAACCAGCTGGTACGAGAGATGATGCAATCGATAAACTTTCAGCTTTGTCAAACATTTCCCGTGACTGATAGAGTAGAAGAGGAGGAGGAGGACCAGGACCAGGACCAGGACCAAGACGAGGAAGAGTTTTTATGATTAGAGTTTAGTTTGAGTTGTGTTCAATTTTCTTACATTTGAAATATTGTAGTAATGAGATATTGTAGACAATGCTTAGTTTAGTTTATTCTAGAGTGTCTTGACATTTAAATGAGTTATTCTAAAGACTGAATTATTTTAGTTTACGTTATTTTTTATTTGTGTTTGGTTATATGAGATTGTTGACTGTTGTTTATCACGTGTTTTAAAAATTTGGATTATAATACATTTCAAAATAATTATAAATTTATATCACAAATTAGAGACCGATTTATCGGTCTCTAAATTAGAGACCGACTTAGAGACCGATTTTATGAAATATATAAAATATACTCAGTCTTTTTAGAGACCGATTTAGAGACTGATAAATCAGTCTCTAAATTAGAGACCAATTTAGAGACCAATTTTATGAAATCTATAAAATATATTAAGCTATTTTAAGGACAGATTTAGAGACTGATAAATCGGTCTCTATGTTAGAGACCGATTTAATGACCAACTTTATAAAATATATAATATTCACGTTTTTTAGAGACCGATTTAGAGACTGAATTAGAGAATAATTTAGTAACCAATAAATCGGTCTCTAATAAATCAGTCTCTAATATACTTTTTTGAAAAATAATTGACCAAAATTTGACTGACAATAGTGACCGCTTATTTTTAAAAAAATGGTCTCTAAATTGGTCACTAAAGTTAGCGACTAACTAAAATCAGTCTCTAATATTTAGCGACGAGCGTTTTAGAGACCGATTTATATCGGTCTCTCAATCGGTCTCTAATTATTTTAGAGACCGAATTTTATGATTTAGAGACCGATTTTTCGGTCTCTAAAACCCAATTTTCTAGTAGTGTCATATGATGGAAAAACTATAATGTAGGGACACCATTTTTCTCTGCTACAACATGAGACTGAGAAGCTTAGGAATGACATAGAGAAGATGCGCAGTGAATTGAGGTCTATTTAATCATGTTTTCATTGATTGACCTTGATCAACTACTAGTTTCATTTGTCATGTTATACATCTTCATGGTGCAATATCATGGGTTGTGATGCAGGTATGAGATAGATAAAGTCACTGCTGGGCAGTGGTTGGATTTGAACCTTGAAAGGGGGTAAAAATTAAGAACAAATATGCTGATTGTCAAGCATTACAAAAATCTCATTTCACTATTATTGTTGATGGTTCACTGTAAATGTAAGAGAATAAGGGAGGAACTTTCCAATCAGAATGCTAAAACTAACAACCTGACTAACAAACTTGATAGAGTAAGCAAATAACTGAACATTTAGAAGTAATTTTTTAGTTATTATCATTCTATGTCATTTTGATTTTCTTTATTTTTACTATAATGTTCAGGAGATTCATGCTTTAAGAGCACAACTGGAAGCAGCCAAATATGATGTTATAAAATGCTGCACATGAACCCTTGTTTGAATCTCTGCAATTGGCCTTGCTGTTCTCCGCATCTTGATGTAAACAAGTTGTATTGTAATTAACATTTGACAAAATTGAGGTGGAGAAGACTAAGTATCTATTTGGATGATGTTGTATGGTCTGTAAGAAACAACTGCATTACAGTGCTGGGGGAGTTGAAGGAAGTAGCTCCCATTAGACACAAAATGACCTTTTTTTAGCCCCATTCTTTCCATATTCTTTTGTTCACTTACTTGCCATTGCTTGTGGAATATTTGCATAATTTTCTATGTGCCCGTATAATGAGAATACATACGCACATTGGATTAGAATCTCTACTTGTTTTTTGCCTGCTTCAGTAGATGTGATTTTATTTTGAGAAATGCTTATAAGTACGATTTTAGATTTTTTTTCCTTCTCTTTTTAACGGAATGAGGATACATAAACACCTTAATTATAATGATCTCTAAGTTCTACTTGTGTTATATGCTCGACTACATATATGAATGCTCAACTCAAGCATATGCAGTGAGCATAATTTCTTTAGGGTGTGCACTTAAGGCATACATGATAATGAAGGAAGGAAGCATCTCTGAAGAATTGGCTGACTTCTTTACTCCTCAACCAGAGGTAAAGTATTTTAATGAGACTCTTGATTGGATTTGGAAGGCTTCTGCTGGTTATGACCTTGGACTCTTAAATTGTGATCTATCTGTGAATTATTTGGATTTGAGAGTTTGAGGGATTTTTTAGAGTGTGTGAAAATTTATGGATTAATTTCATTTATAGTTAGATTAAGTCTTTTAATATATATTTTTTAAAATTCATCTGATGAATAAGAAATTTAAAAATGTTGTTTACAACAATAAAATAGCGGCGATTTTTAACCTCTGTAATTTTTTGGTAAACAGAATCAAGCAAATAGATAGTGGAGGTTAAAAACTGCCGCAAATTGTGGGGGTTTTAAACTGCTGCAAATTAATCACCGTTGTGGGCGTCGCTGAAAAATTGTGCAATATATTGCCGTGAATGTGAATGTAGCATTTTTTAAAATCACCGTAATTTAATTTGTGGGGGTTAAAAACCGCTGCAAATTATAAAAAAAAAGCCACAATTTAGCACCTTTTTTGTAGTGCAATAAGCCCACCGAACTTGGCTTAATGTCTTATGCCAACTTCTTGGCTTTCGACTAACATGCTTCTTTATTAATCAAATCAGGATTTTATTAGCTATCTTAACCTGCCCATTAGCTTGAGCATAATATGGCGTCGAAGTCATTAATTTAATATCCTTCAATTTAACAAACTCAGTTATATATCAACCAGTAAAGATGGTCCCTTAATCAGTTGTCAGAGTTTGAGGAATACCAAACCTACATATAATGTTTTCTTCGATGAAATTTATTATATCCTGTTGAGTAATACCAAAGGACGTCTTGGTATCGAAGGCGTCATCACTGGAGGATTGGCCAAGCAATGCTTGATTTAGTCAAAGGTCTCTTGGTGTTCTTTCTCCTATTGAAACTCCTCTTCAACTTTGAGCTTCAAAAGTGGGGAGAAGACTTTGGTCTTTCCAGATAGATTCAAGATGAATCTTCTCAGGAACTTTATCTTTCCTAGCAAAGATTAGAGCTGCTTCTTATTCGAAGGAGGTGATGCTTCAAGTATAGCCTTAACCTTGTTTTAATCAACCTCTACTCCTTTCTTTTGGACCAAGAATCCAAGAAAGTTTCCTGTAAAAACACTAAAAGTACATTTAATATGATTCATTTTTAATCCATATTTTCTCATTCTTTTGAATTCCTGTCTCATGTTTGTCAAATGTTCCTGTTCTGACTTCGATTAACCACTACATCATTAATGTAAACCTCAATGAATTTACTAATAATATCATGAAAGATGGTATTCATGGCCCTTTGATATGTGGCTCCAGTATTTTTTAAACCAAATGACATAGCTACCCATTCACAGGTGCCAATTGCTGCTGGACATTGAAAAACAGTCTTCGATACATCTTCTTCTGTAATATAAATTTGTTTGTACCCATAATAGCCATATATAAAGCTTAGGATTTTATGGCCTGATGCTGAGTCAACTAACATATCAGTAATTGGCATAGGATATTCATCTTTAGGAGTAAAATAATTTAAATTTAAAAAATCTATGCATACTCTTAACTTACCATTCCTTTTCATAACAAGAACAATATTAGAAATCTAGTTTACATACCTGATAGTTCGAATGAACTTAACTTTAGTAACCTTTTGATTTCTTCTTTGATCTTGAGAACTACTTCTAACCCTAAGGAAGAATAATCATAAATACAGTCCAAGTTAGCACATTTTATGTTGCCAACTTTTCCAGCCATATAGGCTGAGATTCGAGTCGTTTGACTCGAAATAGCACCTTCAGTGGTGCATCTGTCAGCCATGTAGGCTGACAATCTACCCAAATGACTCTAAATTGTTATTTAAATTATAACTTGAGGCCGAATCTAATCGGCCTTGAATATTAAAAAGGCGCTTATAAGCCCTTGCATCATTATTACAAACCTGAAGCCGAATTGAATCGACTTTTGGAATTAGGGAGAAACCAGTAAGAGTCAGGGCCGCCATTTCGACTCCCTTGCTGTCGAGAGCTGCAGAATCCTAAATACAGAAGAGCTTAACTCCTGACACATATATATGAAGGTCTGCATGATTCTATTGTACATGACAGAAAGTGTCATCCGCTTCGACCATCTCCAAGTTCCCCAATTGATTCCAAAGAAATATCTTTTGATGGATAATTGAAGGGACAACACTTACTGCATGAATCCACTCCCTTCCTAGCAATAAATTATAACTTGCCTTCGAGGGCATAACTATAAACAAGGTAGATCTTGTCACTAAAGCCACTTTAATGTCCAGGGCCACTGCCCCTCTTGAAGCCGAAGACTTCCCATTGAAATCAGTGACTACCATGTTGTGAGGGAGCAGATTTGATTCTGTCTCCCCAAATTTCTTAAGCAGATTTTTAGGCATAAGGTTTATTGCAGCGCCTCCATCAACTAGCACCTTCCCTACTAGCCTCCCATTCACCACTGTTTTAATGAAGAGAGGGCGCGAGTGGTTCTTCATCTCCCTTGTTGGCACGTTGAAGATTGAATTCTCCTTCACTTCGACTGTGTCTTCCTCAACCAAATACTATCACGACTCTTCAAAATCATCCTCGAAGTCATCTTCAGTATCCAAGCTTTCATTGCCTATAGCTGCAAAGTTATATGGGAGCAAGGACACCATATTCACTCCAAAGATGGTATCTAAGTCATCCATGAAGTCAGATTCAAAGGAATTTGTAATTACATCTTCATCATAGGACTAAGTGGCTTTGTTTTTCTAACTGTGTTCGTTGGAGGTGTTTTAACCACTTCAGAATATAGCCTCTACTGCATCTGCAGCTGTACCAAGGCTTGTTGTTATTGCTACTTTAATTGTTCGGCCTTTCGCCACTGGGTTTTTGATATGTATGGGCTTAATCCTTGAGCCAAAGCCTTTCCTACACTTCCCACCCAAGTGTTGGGCTTCACGTTTCCACCAACAGGATATTGCATCTTGATCTCAAACCTATACCAGTTTGGCTAAGTTTGAGGAATCTTCTAGGCTTGAGGGTTGTTCCTAAACCATTGGTTTGGAGCCACATTGGCTGGTGGCAGCCTCATCTTCATTTTCATGTTCCTCTCAGTAGATCCCCCCATTACCATAGAATTGTAGTTGGTGGGTTAGTTATGGATTTGAATAGAGCTTCCTATGGGAGCTTTTTGTTTATGCCTCTATTTCCTAGCAGCCTAGTAAGACTTGGTAGCTAACTTATCAAAGATAGCACTATATTTGGGACATAAGGACACTTCCCTCTCTCCTTCATTCTTCCTTAGAAGAAATTCCACCAAGGTCTTCCCAGCCTTGGGGTAGACTTCCTCCTCGGTAGCCTCATAAGCATTGAGGTCAATTTCAGTGTTGTCAACATGAGCAGTTTTCTTAGCTATTTTGACCATGTTCACTGGTGAAAAGCTCACTGGCTTAATATATCTAGAATTCACTTCGAATGGATCCACTTCAACTTTCATCTATTTCTGTTTGGGTTCAAACTTCAACCTTCCTTCTTCGATGCTTTTTGTATTAGATCCTTGAAACGAATATAATTATTAATCTATTGACCATATCTATTATGGTATTTACAGTATTTTTAACTTTTTATTTCTTCGACAGAAGGGGTTTTATGACCATTAGGAAGTTTGATTTGTTTATATTTTAATAACACATCAAAGATTTAGTCAGCATTTGTAGTTATGTCAAAAACATATGATTGCATATTAGGAGACTTCACTTTATCTTTAGTTCGATTAGGCATTAAAAATGAACTAGTATAAGTAGGACCAGATTTTAATTATGCAACGTTAACCTCATTTTCCTCATCATCTTCAGCCTCATCAATTTCAACATAGGCCACTCTATCATCTTTTGACTTTGTATAATACTTTTCTTACCTATCTGGGTTTTCGAAATAAGTAATTTTCTCTCTTCTGGGATGTTTCTTTACTCTCTTTTTCGAATGTTAATTGCTCAATCTATCTTATCTCATCAGTAAGTTGAGATATATCTAATAGTTATTGGTTTATTAGTTTCTTTTGAATGGAGTAATCTAAACTACCAGCAACCATTTTGACTACTTCAGATTCTAGAATAACTGTAAAGCACCTAGCTTTCATTTTCCTGAATCTGGATAAGTAGTCATCAATAGATTCCTTATTACCTATTATAATGTTAAACAAATCCACAAGACTTACCTTAGTCTCTCCTCTAAAGAACTGATCATGAAAGTTTCTTTCAAGTTGGCTCCAAGAGTGGATTGAATTTGGTAGGAGAGTTATAAACCAAGTAAAGGCATTCTTGGTTAAAGAACTGGGAAAATATTTCATTTTTAAGTGTTCATTAGTGGCTATATCTCCTACTTCGATTGTGTATTGAGTAATATGTTCTACTATAGATTCTCGACTCTCACTAGCAAATTTGGTTGAGATTTTAGGGACTTTCCATCCTCTAGGAAATTTTGCCTGTTGGATAAACTCAGGAAAGGTTGACACAAAATAAGTCTGGTTTGCATAACCTATGTTGAAACCATACCTATTTAACACTTGCACAACTGTTTGGTTGATATTTTGATGCCCCTAAGATTGTTTAGCCTAATTCTTTCTAGGAAGTTATCAGCTTTCTGGTTTCGATTGACTAATTGAAGATCTACATTGGGCCAAGTTGGTTTTTTCTTTGCTAATTATCCTCAACTGAGTTATTAATATTTGGGTTGTTTACCAATTAAGTAATATCCTAATAAATTGCTTGAGTGTTTCCCCTTTGATTGCCAATAAACTCATCTAGATTGCCAAAGACATCAGTAATCCCACTTTTTTGCCTAGTCAATGTTATGTAGGTATTATTAGTTGACTCTATGAGTAGGGTTATAACAGTGGTCATTTGCTGAGTTAGCATATGGACTATCTCATGGTTACTTTCATCAATTTGTTTCCTAATATTATTTAGGGTTGTATTTGTGTTCCCTGAAAGAATCAAAGACATATCGCTGGGAAAATTAGGGAAGATTGGTGTTCCCACATTCAGCCTATTAACTCAAATTGCACCTGTCCCAGCCCATTGGCTATTAGTACTAACCACTTGATTTCTTGGTGAAACATTGGGTATTGAACTTGTGTATATAGCTTGGGCAATGCATATGTTTTGTGTAATGTTTTGGGGTGTAAAACCAGGAGGCAAATCACATAATGGTGCTATTGTATTCATCCTAAGACTTTTGTTTTCCAAGTTGGAAACAAGCATCCCTGTGATTTCACTTACCACAGGATCCATGGTTTGTGGCAAAGTTGCAGACACTATGGTGTCTTTATTTCCATTTACTTCATTGTTCCCTTCTTGAGGGCTTTGGGCATTAAGTGATGTATTATCAGACATTCTTGACACAAAATTTCCACTTCTTAATCACAAAAATGACTAAAAGTCTCTTTCTAAATACCAGTACTCTTTCGACTATGCCCTACAGGGCATGCTAATTTGTTTTGTGTAAACTTGTGTCAAAGGACAAATTCGATTCCAGATCTCAATTCGAGGAAGTGAATCACTTCCTTAAGGGATTCTCTAGTACTTTGACTGGTTTTTTAATTAAGAATGTCAAAAGATGATTTCAAGTAAGACACAAAAATGTGCAGGTCAAAATTGAAGTAATACAATATTATGAATAGTAACCTTAGAATAAAAGAGTGAGAATAGAAACAACTTGTTTGAAAGTTAAAGATTGTAGTTAAATAAAGAAAATGGTTTAAATGACATCAAATGTAAAGAACAAAGAAGTAAAATGCAGTAAAGTAATACATTACCCAGATCTAGTCTCTCATTTTGAGCATCTCTATAGCACTCCTCTAGACTACAGTTCCCTCAAGTTCTTTGGTTGTGCTTATTTTATTCTTCTACAACCACATGAATACACTAAACTCGAGCCTTGTGCTCCTTTGTTGCTTTCTTAGCTATGAGATAAAAGATACAGGTTACTGTTGTTGGGATTCTATCTTTTAGCGTATCCATATATCTTGCTACATTGTCTTTTGGGAACACATCATATTCTCTTCCTTGTCTAAGTTCAAATCCTCTTTTCACTCATCCTTCTGTTGATCTTTTTTCCTAATGTGAAACTGATGCAAGTTCCAATGAGCTCATAGACACTTCGGATGTTCCACCCAATCCTAATTAGGCAGTCTCGAATGTTGATCTTGCATCGAAAATTACTTATTCTCCTCCTCCTAAGTGCCTAACTCGAGTAAGAACCTAACCCCCTATCTTCATGATTACCATTGTTTTTCTACCATACTTCACTTTCATGAATTGCAGTCTTATTAAGAAGCTTCTAACTATCCTCATTAGTAGTAAGCTATGCAAGAAGAATTATAGGCTTTGGATATGCATAAAATACACTAATAGCAAGTGCACTCTATCGCAAAGTAAAATAGGACTTGAGTCCTAGTTGTTGACCCCACAAGGAATAAATGGTAATTACTAGACTCATAAGACTCTTAGTTATTTAGACAATTGAAAGTGTTAGAGAAATTTAAATTAAAATCAAAAAATAAATAAAGAAGAATAATGGATAGTTAAACAATGTAAAGATAATCAAATAGGAAGAAACCAGGATGCAAGATTCACTTGAATCTAATTAATCATATTTTTACTCATTTATAATGTAAGGTAATTTTCTTGCCAATATTATTTTATTTGCTATTGAATCCCAATAGCCATAGATGAGACAATATTCTATTCCTAAATTAAATCACCTATTTGGTCATTTAGTCGAATTAATTAGAAATGCATTAAGGCCCAATTCAAGAAATGAACTAACAAAATCATTAATTCCATTAATAGAGTAAATTGATATTTGAGTCAGCCTCCATTGTCGGCCAGTAGTATTTGGCCCTGAGTGCCTTCAAAGCTAACTCTTTGCCTCCCAAGTGGTGTCCACAGCTCCCCTCATAGACTTCGGCTGGCACATATTTTGCTTCTTTTGGCGTGAGGCATTTAAAGAGAGGTGAAAAAAATTCTCGCCGTTATAACCTCCCATCATAGATGGTGTACCGGACCATGGTTGTGACTAACTTGAAGGCTTCCTTTAGGTCTTCAGGATGGACACTGGACTGCAAGTGTTCCATTATTGAAGTAATCCAAGTATGCTCTTGTTCTTCTACCTGGAAAATAGATGATTCCATGATGAAAGGCTACGAAAGGGTCTCTTGGATCACTGAACGGTTGTTACCTGAGCTCTTTGTGCTGACCAACTTGGACAAGAGGTCGGCCCTTGAATTCTGTTCGTGGGGTATGTGCTCCACCGTTATTGTTTGGAAGCTTTTGAGGAGCCTTTGTACCTTTGCTAGGTACTTCTGTAGGAGGGGCTCCTTAGCTTGATAATCACCTTGAATCTGGGAAGTCACGAGCTGGGAGTCATTACAAAGTGTAATCTTCGTTGCTCCCAATTCTCTAACCATTATCAGTCTGGCGATGCATGCTTCATATTATGCCTGATTGTTTGAAGTGGGGAATTCAAACTTCAGGGAGTTTTCAATGATTACTCATTCTAAATTTTCAAGGATTACTCTAGCGCCACTCCCCTTAAGGTTCGAGGAGCCGTCAATGAACATAATCCATGAAGTCCCCTTGGGATCACCGAGGTCTGAAGTAAGCTCAACAAGAAAGTCTGAGAGCGCCTGTGCCTTGATTACTAACTTGGGCTCGTACGCAATTTCAAACTTGAAAAGCTCGATGGACCATGCTATCATTCTTCTTGCTAAGTCTGGTTTATGTAATATTTGGCGGATAGGCTGATCCGTCCTTACCACCATCAGACGACATTGTACTTCTTTGACGTTCTGAGGGCTACATATGTTGGGCACTACCTGGAATTTGTTTGGGTTTGCCTTGATTCCTTGGTGAGTCAACATGAAGCCCATGAATTTACCAGCTTGGACCCCGAATACGTATTTTGTTGTGCTTTCTCGGTTGCGTGAACACTTCTTCGAGGTCCGAGGTGTCTTATCTAGATAGTGGCTTTTTGACTATCATATCATCGATATAAACTTCGAGCATTCTCCTCACTTGATCCTCAAAAACCCTATTAATCATCCGTTGGTAGGTGGCTCCTACATTTTTCAAACCAAAAGGCATTCAAGGTCCTTGTTTTTCCCTAAACAAAAGTTCTTCTAGATTTGTACTTATCTTGGTGACTTGATCAGGCTTGTCACCCAGTTGGAGTGGAAGAAGTTCTCATTCTAGTTGAGGTCTAGTACCCTAAATCTCTTCACGTAGGTCTAACTCGGTCATAAGGATGTTTACTTGATCTGAAATTTGGGCTAGATATGCTTGTTTTGTTTTCTCCATTTTCTTATTGAGGAATTTCATAGCCTAGTGAATAGATACTACGATGCCAAGGTCGACCCAAAATAATATTGTATGCATTTAACTTTGACAAAAGTAACTAATTGGGGTAACCTTTTCCCTAGAGAAACTAGTGAGCTCGCCATTGCCTTCTTAGTGATAAAAGTGATTTTATCTTCTTCTTCGGGTACATTAAGATCTGATTGTACCCGGAGTAAGCATTCAGGAAAGATAACAAATGGTACTCACTAGTCGATCCTTTCTGTTGCCATTTTGGAGCCAATTTTTGTAGGAGGGTGGAGTTGACCGCGGCTTTGTCAACATTAGGGAGGGGTATGAATCTTTATGGCAAGCCTTGTTCAGGTCTATATAGTCCACATACATCCTCCACTTCCTGTTTGACTTTTTCACTAAGATCACATTGGAAAGTCATATGGTGTATGAAATCTCCCTAATGAAGCTAGCATTGAATCTCTTGATGTATTCACGAAGGGGCTCGTTGCTCCCTTGGCGAATTCCAAAAAGAGAATCAACTGACTTGGATGGCTCCTTGGCAGTGGTGTAATGAAACAAAAAGCATTGTCTGAGGTCATTCCATCCAGTGATGGATTTTGATTATAAGGTGACGAACCAACGGAGGGCGCCCTTCTTTAAAAAGAGGGAAAAAGCTTAGCACAGCAACTCTGGGGATCCCCCAAGGAACTGTACAGATTGGACATATGTATGTACGTGTTCCTGAGGTTCCATTGTTCCATCATAAGGCTCTATGTTGGAAGGAAACTTGAAGTTTCTTGAGACTTCATACGCCATTAATTCGTCTGAGAAGGGCTGCTATTAACCACCAGGGGTCAGGATGTTATAATAGCATTACTGGCTTCGTCATGCAGTGACCTTCTCTGGTTGTGGGCCGCATTTCACCTTCCGTTATCATTCTCTTCATGTACAGACCTCTCCAACTCATCTAGCTGATGACGTTGGTCGTCTAACTGATGACATTGTTTGTTGATCTATGCTATTTGTTAGGTCACCAATTCTTGGAGGCAGTTTCTAATCATCTCGGAGCAAACGATGCCTTGGGTAGACGCGATCAACAGCATCGTCCTTTAGGGGGCTTAGGCGTGATTGCACTGGGACCTTAGACCCTTGAACAACATTGTTGGCTTTCCCCCTAGGCGACTAAGTCTGTCTCTCATAGATACTCTGCGCGATGAGTGGGGGCTTTCATCGAAAAGTGAAGTTTCTTAACAATCACGTAGATGTTTCAGGATAGGTGCTTGATTTCTCACGGCAGAGGGTTTAGTAGCAGGTGGTGGAATAGGATGAGGAGGGCGCTACATTGCTGGTCCCTGCCTTTGGTTTGTAGAGGGTTGCACAACATCCCTTCTTGAGTTTTGACATGTGTTCACCAAGGTTGGGTGGGATTAGAAGTTTATCTTTCCCACAGATGGCGTCAATGTTCTGAAGTGGATTCAGAGGTGTAGCTTAGATACGCACGTCGATGTGGTTTCCTCCTTGTGTGGCAGCGGCAGAGCATATTGAGATGGAGGGTTAGTACCTACAAAGGGAGTCCAATGCTCAAGTCAGGCTATGCACAAGTAGGGTTATGCTATAAGTGATAATTTAATAAAGAATATGACATTGATTATGAAGAAACATTTGCGTCTGTTGCTTGCATCACTTTAGTTTGCACTTTTCTAGCCATTGCACCTACTAAAAAATGGACCCTTAATAAGATGGATGTGAAAAATGCCTTTCTTAATGGTAATTTGGTAGAATAAGTTTATATGCGTTCACCTTCTAGCTATATACTTACCTGATAAACAAAGTTTTTTGGTCTTCGACAGGCTTTATATGGCCTCAAACAAGAACCCCAGGATTGGTTTGCCAAATTTCACAACACTGTTAGTCAGCTTGGATTTTCCTTCAGTGCTCATGATTTTGTTCTCCTTATTCGCAAGATTGATTAAGGTACGATTATGTTACTCCTCTATGTTGATGATACAATTATTACTAGTGATGACACTGCTAGTATTGTTGAGCTTAAAAAGATTTTGAGTCAAAATTTTGAGATGAAAAATATTGGATCTTTAAGTTATTTCGTAGGGCTTTAGGTGCTTTCTTCCAGTGATGACCTGTTTCTATCTTAGGTTGAATATGCTTCGAATCTCATTTCTCGGGCATGACTTATAGATAGCAAAATTGAGCACACCCTACTTGAACCAAATGCACGGTTTACTCCACAGGATAACACTTTGCTAGATGACCCGACCCTATATCGCTAGTTAGTCAGTAGCCTGATCTATCTTATAGCTACTCGACTAGATATCTCCTATGTTGTTCACTTGGTAAGTCAATTCATGGCTGCACCATATACCACCCACTATGTTGCTTTTGGATTATCTGGTACATCAAGGGTACACTATTTCGTGGTCTTTATTTCTTAATTAATTCTCTTTTGGTTCTATGTGCTTATTTAGATGCTAATTAGGGTGGTGAGCGCACTAATCATTGCTGCATTACTAGTTACTGTATCTTCCTTGGTGATTCTCTTATTTCTTTGTGTAGCAAGAAACGAATCTTGACCACTCGATCTAGTACTGAAGCAGAGTATCATGCCCTAGTCGATACCACTTCTAAGATACTTTGGATTTGTTGGCTACTTGAAAACTTAGACATCTCACAGCCTTCACCTACTGTTCTTTGTCATGACAATTAGAATGCTATTCAAATTGCACATAATGATGTCTTTAATGAGCGCACCAAACATTTTGAGATTGACTATCACTTCATTCACCAACACACCCTTCGTGGTGATCTTCGTCTCATCTCCATTGGGACTCTTGACCAACCAACTTATTTGCTCACCAAAGCTCATCATCTTAGTCGGTTTCGTACTCTAGTCTCCAAACTCAAGTTGATTTCCTCTACACTCACTTGAGTTTGAGGGAGGATATTAACATATCAGTATTTTTAAGATTAAGTTTAGGAATTATATCAAAATTGTATCAATTATATTTAATTGTATTTATTGTATTTTAAGAGCCTTGGTATGTGTAAATAGGTGTAACCCTCATTGTATAAGACACATTCAAGAATACAGAAACTTCTCTGTCTCTCTATGTCTCTCTCTAGTTTCTAGCAACTATGATGGCTACATCGAAGCAGGATTGCATTATAATTAATTTGTTCTTCAAATAAATAAGATCTTATCCTGATATATTTATCGATAAAATTTTTAGTAGTGTGATAGAGATCCTGATGTGGTTGACAATCACTCATGCACAGAGAACTAAAAGAACCCACTAAATAATAAGCAAGCTAGTACATGAATATACAAATGAGTTTGGATCTTCTCGAGTAACAAGAGATAGTTCTATTAGAGAGAGATAGACACAATTTTTATCATGTAAGGACTCACCACGATTAATTATAGAGCCTACTAGTTATATTAAGAATAATTTGTATCTTTCTTTCTCTAACAGGTCTCTCTCCAATTATATAACAACAAGAGTGAATCCTAATCCTATATAAATAATTACTTTCGATTGCAAATGTGTTGCAAAGTATGCATAATTCGTATCAGCAGATGTCGTCTGACTTACAGATTTAATTTATAGAACTACCATGCATCCAATAACTTTGTGGGGGTATTGGTCCACAAGGAACAAATGTAACTTCATTTTTCCTTGCATTAGTCACGGGTATATCATAATGTAGACTATTTATTGTGATAGACCATAATTTTATATAATTTACAATATCCATCATATAGTAAGAAGAAGGCAATTAAGTTAAAATACTGAAGAGAAGTAGGTTACAAGAGAAACACTATTTACATTTTTAGAATTCATCGCAATCTAGCCCCAAATTAAGTAACAATTGAAAGTGTCCATCACAATAAGGTCCAAATTAAATACATGTGTAATCGAACCAGTAACGGATATTAAGTTCCACTCTTTCGCTCTCTCTATCCCATACACACAAACACCCGGGCACGCACAGGCACATATACTAAGACAAACATTACCAACCCTATCTTGCCTGTCCACCTTAAAATGTACAACATTCAAGCGGCTCTCAATTGACCAATGGAATTGAAGATAAAGCTCATAATGTACTTAAACAACCAAGACTTAGTGATTCACGTATTCATAATGCAGAGAATAATAAATCAAGTTTGAGAATATTACATTTTTTAAGTTTTTCATACTGCTCCTGACTAAATTTTGTAACTTCTGTCTACACCCTAGTGCAGCTTGTAGTCTCCATATATAGGAGCTAAAAAGAATTGTGATTACAAGAATGTACAAAAGAGAGTCAAACCTACTTATACAATTGGTTTAACTAATTCATTCTTAAAATAGGGAAAAATTATTTAAGAAATTATGCAATAACTACATATTTTGATATAGGGAAACAAGGTACTTTATCTCCTCAACAAGATCTGCTCTAGGCATTTTTTCTCACCGTATTGGGGGAAAAAGTATTATACCTAAATAGTAAATCAAATCGCAGCTCATAAGAGATAGATTTGATTAATATTCTATACTACTCAAAATAAGTATAAGGTGCAAATACTCATCTCATAAAAGTCACATGAGTGCACAAAGAAAGGGAACAATGCACACCTCATTGCAAGCACACTCCAATTGTCATTTGTCGACATGACATAGTTATAACCAAAACAAATAAACCCGAATTAAATAAGTTCTCAAAATTTATTTTAAGTTTTGAAACAGCACACTTTGAAAGCTTTCCCAAATTTAGAAAAAGAAATTGCTACACTATAGAACTGAAGACTTCCAAGAGAAGGATATGTAAGTACTCAGTAGGTTGCTGGATTAAAAAGATCCTAAGAAAGGGGGGGGGGGGGAAGCCTATAACATCGAATGCCACATAATCATGCTATAGGGTAAAGACAAAGTACTAACCCAGAACTCCCAGCACAGTAAAGTCTAGCTTGTTCCTCTCTATTTCCTTCATCTATTGACCACTAACCTACCAACCTGTCAATTTAGAAAATGCAGGCAATGACAAATTCTCCATGTCAGTTGAGTTAACTTTCTATGCTTGTCTTGGCTCAGCAGAGAATTCAATCTACCAAGGATAAATTTATGTTTTCTAGCCACTGCGATATAAACTGAAAGTTTGATAAACTCGTGATGGAAGAACCCAAAGCAATTACTAGCTTTTGATGCTATAGCTGAGTATCTTCAAGGAACATCTCCACTTTAAAATACAAGAACTATTTTCTCTACTAACCTTTATGCTACAAATAAAACCCCTACTCCTTGCAACAAAAAAAGGGAAGAATAAATAACCCATGTTGGCTTATTTTTTGAAATTGGACGATGTTTCCTGAAATTTAACAAGTCAGGAAAATGAGAAAGACATGAAAATTCTGAGAGCACAATAACAACTTTTTAGTTAGGATCTATTATATTGCTAAATGCATAAATAGAAGTATTTGATAACCAATGAAGGGAATCTTCAAGAAGAAAAAGTCCTTCTGGCGACTGCTAGGAATTCTGTGGAACTATGGTTTTAAATTGCGGTTGCGGTTGCGGTCACTGCGGTTGCGGGTATTGCGGTTACTGCGATGCGGATTGCGGTCACTGCGGTGTGATTTTTTTTAAAACTTGCACAAAATGTAAAAAAAAAAAATCTATAATTATTATAACTCTTCATATTTCCTTATTTATAATGTTTTATAAGTTTTTACTCATTTGATAAAATTTTGTACTATCTTAAAGAATAAATGAAATTGAATTCATAACTAAAATAACATAATTATTGTTATAATAATTATTAATAGGCCTTTTAAAATTTTATTTGGGCATATATAAATATAAGAGAGTAAAAAACTAAATAATTTATCAACTTAAATAAGTTTCAAATAAATTTCACATGTCATATTTTTTACACTTTGAGTCACCGATAAAAAAATCTAATGCAATGAGAAGAATACAATTACCTACAACTTTAATCACATCACCAATTATGCAAGGAACAATTCTACTATTAGGATGCATAATTTCACTGCAAAAAGAAAACATGATATAAACTCATAATTAATATCTTACATATTTATAAGTATTATAAGATTTTTTTTTAGTGGCGGATTCACAAATAATAAACTAAATCTCACTTTAAAAACTTTGAAAAATAATAAAGTAAATTATTAAATTTAAAATAATAAATAAATAAGTAAGTAAATAAATAAATAAATTAAAATCTTAAAGACAATATAAATAAAACTTACATGATAATTATTACCACATGGTAGAATGACGTGGATGATCATAACCTCCACTTTCATTTTGGCTATCACCTTGCATATCTCCTTGTCCAAAGACATAATCAAAAAATCCACTACTTGATTGTTGATGATAAGGATCTTGATAGTTCATTGAAGATTGGTGGTATGATGGAGGTTGATTACTACTAGCATATTGATCATATGCACTGAAGTAAGGATACTGATAAGATGGTGGATAATACCCCTGACTACTCTGAGATGATTCACCAAGACCAAAGTCACCAAAACTTTGTGCAATGCTTGAAGAGGAAGAATCTTCTAGTGTAACATTTTGTTGCCTTCTTCCTCTACTAGATTGTGATCCACCTCTTCTGCTATCACCAAATGAATGATCAGAAGGAACCATATCTGGCCTAGATGTAGTCATATCAATCATTAGGCTTTTGTCACGACGATTATATGGAATCTCCTGATATGGATCATTTTGCCTATATTCGTCATCCTCTTCATCATTATCATCACTTTTTTCAGCTTCTACATTAGCACCACCATTACCACTGTTGTTACTAGGAGGACTTAAACCACCACTATTTTCATCAGAACCTGCATCATCATCACCATCAGCTTCCATATCTTCATCATCGGTATCAATTCTAGGCAACCATTCTGAATTTTGTACTCCATCTAATACAGGGGCCTTCCTTTTCTTCAATCCAAGGAGATAATGGGTCTTCTTCTTGAAATATGTAGTCAAGATTAATTGGATTGAAATTAGCTTTAATTTCTTCTTGACTTCTCCTTTCTTCATGTCTCATTTTCAGCTTCATATTGTAATATGTGAAGACAAGTTTTTGTAGCTTTTTATACTTGAGTCTATTCCTTGTCTTTGTATGAATGTAGCTGAATGTGCTCCAATTTCTCTCACAATTTGTAGCTGAAGTTGTTTGACTAAGAACTTTTATTGTCACACGTTGAAGTTCAGGAGCACACGATCCAAATATCAACCACCATTCAGCTATTTCAATGACCAAACATAATGAATAATTATTTGTCATATAAAGTATAAATAAATTTTAAATAGATTTACTTGTACAAAAAAGAGAAAAAAATATTTTACCTGGATTCATTCTAGCCCAAGCTCTTTGAGCTTGTGGTGTGCCAAATGATTCACGTTTTTCCCTAAATATCATCAACTGTATAACACAATATAATATGTCAATAAGTAAACATAAAATATTTAATTATAAATTTATAAGATTTAAATATAAACATTATTTACTAACCTGATTCAAAGCTTTAATTTGATCATCCATGTTTCTTTCTAATTTGATGATGACGCTACTGGTTCCGTCAAAAGTTTCTTTATAAACATTAGATCCATGTTCAACTCCATATTGAAATTGTGGGTTAAGAAAATAACCTAAAAAAAAAATTAATCAATTATTATGCATAAAGGCACGAGAGTAAAATTTTATCACAAAACAAAAAATTATAAATTATATCGATTATTGACGTACCTGTAGAATGAAGATCAGAATGCATGAATCTCCAACCTTGATCTATTATTTCATTATATCTTGTATGATATCGAGAATTTTGTTGGATAGATTGTTTGGCTCGATCTATGGCTTCATAAAGAAAACCCATTGTTGGCTTCACGTCACCGTCGACCAGCCTCAAGACTTTTACAATAGGTTCAAATACTTTCAGTAGATCAATAGCTTTACTCCAGAATTCATTGCTCAAAACTATTTTTCTTGCTTCAAATGCTGGTCCTTTTTTCTCTTTCCCAAACTTAGATTTTCTAAATTCTATTGAGTTGAACATGTTTCTTAAACCTTGCTTTTGCTTCATGATAGCTTGAAGCTGCAAGAACTATGTTGCAAATCGAGTTATGCCAGGCCGGACAATTTCTCTACCTCCAGTGTATTTCTTCATCAAATTTACTGTCCATATGTGGTTATAGATGAAAGTTGTCACTTTGTCTTTGCATCATTCATAGTTTCTTCACATTTTGCTTTTTCCCTATATCCTCCAAGCAAAGATCCAAACAGTGAGCTGCGCATGCAGACCAATACAAATGTGGCCTCTTTTCCATCAATTTTTTCCCAGCTGCTTTGAGTGCTTTTTCATTATTTGTAACCACTTGGACTACATATTCTTCTCCAACTTCATCTACAACTTTGTCAAGCAACTGGAAGTAATAATCTGTATTTCTAGTATCAACACCAGAAGCATCAACAGATTTTAAGAAAATTGTCCCATTGCTGCAGTAAACAAGAAAATTCATAATATGTGTATGATTTATACTATCAGTCCAACCATCACACATTATTGTAACTCCTCTTTCTTTCCAGGTGCCCTTTAGTGTATTTATCCATTCTTGCATTTTTTTGTATTCAACTTCCAAATACACATCTGAAACTTCATAAGGAGTTGGGCACTTAACTCCTTTGCCTACCTCAGCTGCTTCAACAATCAAACCATGCAACCAAGGAGAATCATCTAAATTCATAGGCAAACGCTCATAAATTAAGAATCTGCTTACTGCTGCTCCAAGTGTTTTTCTTAGTGTTTTCATCCAACCACCACTAACTTTTGGTTGCTTCACATTTTTTCTTCTTATAAGGGTAACATCTGTAGACCTCAAAGTAGTAGAAATATCTTGTGGCCTTCTGACTTCACTAACACCTGCATGAGAGCTTCCACCTTCTTCATATATATTTCCTGATCCCCCTATTTGTTGCCTGAATCGTTGTCTGTTCTTCGAATTCTTCTTTTCTTTTTTTAGAGTCAATTTTTTTTGCTTTCCCATCTATGAGGAGTTTCATCATATTCTCTCTGACAAATGTGTTGACTCTAGGACAACCTGCTACTTGCCCTTTATAATGTGCTATGTGTTGCTTCAATCTTGTAATGCCACTCTTTATTACTTTTCCACGAAGTTTCCATGTAATATTGTTTCGATTTCCAGGTACAACTGTTCCGAAATGCCATCCAATATCATCACTTGGAGCACCCTCCAATCTTCCTATAGGAAATTCTTCTCTTGGCGGCATTGTTTAAATTTTGTAATGCCTGTTTACAAAAAAAATTATAACAATTATCAATAATTAACTTAATTATCACTATTACTAATATCTCAATTAGCAATCAATAATTAACTTTAACTTCAAAGTTAAAACCATTAATAATTAATATATACTACTAATTATATTCTTTTAAATAAATAATTAAGTAATTAAATTAATTATTAATATTCCTAATACTCCATCAATAATTAACTTTAAATTTAAACCCTTAATATAAACAACTAATTAATTATTATTCTTAACTTAATTTTCACACACTATTATAAAAAAAAAATCAATTTTCTCACAATTTTTTTAATTTCCCACTTCCCTAATTTTTCTCAATTTCTCACTTCCTCAATTTTCCCTCAATTTTTTCTCAAAAAATTTCCCCAAAATTTCCCCAATTTTCTCACCCAATTTTCCCAATTCCCACCTAATCCCACGAGCCCTAAATTCTAAATCCCCTAATTTCCCTCATTCTCTCCTCTGTGTATCTCCTTCTTCCCTCGTTCTCCCTTTCTTTCCATTCTTTCTTCCATTCTTCTTCTTCCTCTGGTTCTTCCGTTCTTCTTCTTCCTCTGGTTCTGCCGTTCTTCTTCTTCCTCTAGTTACGCCTTTTCGATCTAATCCTCTCTCTCGGTAGGCTCTCTTCCCCCATCCTATTCCCTTTCTCTTTCCCTTTTCCTCTCGTCCCTCGCTTCCCGTATCGACTCCGCGCCTCCGCCACGACCCACCCCGACCGCCTTCTTCCTCTCTCTTCACACACCACCGCCCTCGTCCACGACCACCTCCCCTCTCTCGCCTCCCACTTCGTCAGTCCCATTCTCACCCACCGCCCCTCTCTGCTCCCAAATCTCACACAAATAGACATTCAACCCCAACCCCAACCTCCTAAATTTCACAACACAGAAACAAAACAAAAGAAAAACTGAGATGGGAGAGATGAGCTCACCTGCGATTGCGGAGCGCTGGAGCAAGATGGTGAGCCCGTGATCTGAGATCTGCAAGATGGAGATTGGAGACTGAAGTGGAGACTGGAGATGGTTTTCGAGAGAAATCAGAGAACTCTAGAGATGGTTTGAAAGGTTAGTGATCCGTGACTGAAAATCTGATGTATTTGTATTGTTACTTTTCTCCTTTTTCCTGTTGATGTCATGAAATTATTGGACTGATTGCTGAAGAATATTCTTCTTTTTCTTTCCCGTTCTGAATCTCTGAGTCTGACATTGATGATTTGAAAGAAAAAATGGAACGGAGCACTGTTGCGGCCCGTTGCAGCCACAACTCCGTTCTATTGCGGCAGTTTCATATGATTTTGAGTCACACCGCAATTGCGGTGTGATGCCGTTGCGGCACGGGCCGCAATGGCAATATTGCGGCCGCATCAGATGATGCGGACCGCAATTTAGAACCCTGTGTGGAACTTTAGGATATTTATGGAGGTTGCATGTCACTGCCTGTGAGTGTGTCTTTGCCATCAGTTGAGGGTTTAAGAGGTTGGTAAGGGTGTGACTAAGGTGGTTTTGCTTGGCCATGGCAGACGATCTTATAAGCAGATGGCGAAATCTTATGCTATCTGAGGAGGAAGGTTTGAAGGTGAGGGCAAATATTGGATGGAGAGAAGGATCAAGTTGAAAGGACAAATTCTTGTTGGCTGGTAACATTCTTTCTGTGCACCCATGCAACCTCAATGCGTTCGGACGCACGATGGAGTGTATTTGGAGACCGATCAAAGGTGTTGAATTTAGGAGAATAGGTGATAATTTTATATTATTTGAGACATTCAGCAGGAAAGATCACGATCAAATTCTTGCTAGGAAACCATGGAATCTACTGATCATATAGGTGTATGATGGTTTTGCTCGTCCATCAGAACTTACCTTCAGCCATGAAGTTTTCTGGATTCGAATAATAGATCTTCCACTCTTAGCAATGAATAGAAGTACAGGGGTGATGATCGCAGCAGCCATTGGGGAATGCTTGGAAGTTGACGTTGATCCTGAGTAGCCCAACATAAAGTATGAGTTAGGCTAAAAAAATTTAAGCTTGGATTTAATTTTGCCCGACGTGGTCTGACCTGATCTAGTTCCGCTCGAAATTGGGCTAGCTTGCTTTTGGTTGGGTCGACTCATTGGTCTGAATTTTAATTATTATTTTTATCTAATAATATACATCTAAAAAGAAATTATTATTATTTTCTTAAAAATTAAAATTTAATTAATAATTAGATTAATTAATTAATTTATTTATTATTGATTAAAAACTAAATAACCTAAATTTCTTATTTTTTATTAATTTAAATTTTTTTAAAATTAAATTCATTATTTAAAAAAAAATTAAAAGAATTATCAGATGGTAGGCCGACTCTTCCAACCTCACAGCTTGCACAGGCTAAATTGGAGTAACAAAATATTAGTCCAAAACATACTTGACTCAACTTAGGCCCGAGCCAGGCTATTTTAACAGCTATAGATGAAATGAAAGGGAGATTGTGAACGAAGGGTGATATTTTGAGAAGATAATTAGGGTGAAGATTGAAGAGGGGGTGAAACTTCTTGTTGACTCATCAGCTTGGATCCACATTGGTTCTTCTTCCAATATAAAAGGCTCCCAAACTTTTGTTACCAGTGTGGACTCCTTGGAAACATGGAAGAAGACTGCGATATGAAGGACTTGGGGGGATCTTTACAATATGCTGACTGGCTTCGTGCTTCTAGTGAAGGTTGGGCGATTTGATTATGGTTTGGCATAATTGGATATAGCTTAGTGGGAATTCAAAATTCTTTCAGTTATTTCCACTTCTGAAAAGAGTTCCAAACAAGGCGCAAGCAGTGGCAGAAAAGGATGATGGAGTGGTGAGGGAAAGAAGAATTGGCGATGAAAGGATTGAGAGTGATAACAATGACTAGCACAATGGTGATTCCCTGAATAAGAAAAACAAAAAATCTCCTCATTCTCTACCAGAGAAGAGAGGGAAAATGTGGAAACATAAGGCAAGGACAGTGAGTAAAGATGACAAATAAGGCTTGGGAGTTACATTGTCTAAACGAAACTTAGAAGCCTATCAAGAAGGTGATGAAGCAACGAAGATTGACCGTGATAAGGGGGTACATAAGGTTAAAAGAATCTTGGAAAAAACATTTTGCAGGATTTTAGGAGGAGGCAACGAAATGAGAGGAGTGAATATAGTTGAAACGGTAACATAATCTTATTATTGATTTTCTAGTAAACGTAGTTTTGGTGATGGTAGGAGAGGTAGTGATACTTTACAGTTCACCACCCACTCAGCATACATCACAATATGGCTATTATAGCCTTAGTTGCTGACTTTGCATTGTTGGCAATCTATACTAGATTTTACACCGAGTTTCTACAGTATTCTAATTGCTTCAACCACTATTTTGGACATTTGTGATTTAGTTCCACGGAAGCTCATCTCCATAATGTGTATCTAAAAGCTTCTACATTTCCCTTTATTTGTTGATTTTGTGGCAATAGTTCTGGACTTATTTAGAAATGTGCAGCATGTTCTAACACTCCTCCTTGATGCACATTTCGATGAGTCTCCTGCAAACTTATCTTCTGCGTTGTTTCATATTTGCTGCTGATGCTGAGTGATAAGTCTATATTTTATAGTCTTATACTTGATAAATTGTAGTAATTTGCTTATATTTATTCATGAATTTTAGATGGATCCTTATCATTATCTTCATTTTTGCAAATTAAAAGAGATTTAATACATTTGAAGTGAAAACAGGCGAAGACATCGTGTTTTGAGAGCAAAAGTGGACCATTTTGGCTTAGATAGGGCCCTGTGTCAATTTAGAAGCGATTAAGGAGTTAGACACAACATTGTCTAACTTGGAAAACGTCTCAGTCAAGATCACACGACTCTGTCTAACTTGAAGAACGCTTCTGTGTGATTATTTTTAAGAGACACGATTGTGTCTTTGGGTCACACGGCCATGTCTCCCTTACAGTGTGAGTTACACAATTCAAGCTCATACGACCGTGTCGAGCTTAGACACGACCGTGTGAAGTCTCTTGTGCCTAAAAATAATAATTTTTTACTCTAAACATTATAAATAGAAACAAATCCCTAAACCTGAAGCATATCTTTTTGTGACGACAAACTTTGAGAGGCAAAAGGGAGTTTTCCTCAACCAAAGATTAGAGGCTAGGGTTTTGAAGACAAATGCAAGAGTGATTGAAGTTCAACCATTGAAGACATCTTCTCTATCTTCTCTTTTTAGCTTTTATTTTTCCTATTTTCTCAAGATAGAATCATGGTTGCCTCTTTAACTTTTGTTCTTATTTATGCCACATTAGCCATGAGTGGCTAAATTCCTTTTTCTAGGATTAGGATTTAGCTCTCTACTTTTCTATGTTGAATTGTTAATTTGATTCTTTGTTAATAAAAAATTATTGTTCTCAATTCATTCTTGGTACTTAATGCTTGTGGTATGTTGCCGGCCATATTTACATAATCTTAGATTTTAGGTAAAGGATCAAAAGATGAAACCTAATTGCTAGATAATCTAATAAATGAACTTAGGAATTGAGACCTACACATAGGCTTAAATCCTTCGAGAAGCAAATGATTGTCATAAAACCTAATGAATTGGAACTTGGATTAATTGCCATGAGAATGAGATTGATAGAGTTTTAACACGTTTTTAGTGTCGAGAAATTAGACTTTAAATAATTTAGGACAAATCGCCTTCAAGAACATAATTGAATATTAGCAAAGATAGCATTACAATTTACCATAGGAGGTAATGAAGTGAATTCCTAGTCCTAGGCCTTTAAATCTTGGTTGAATCTTAACTTTTCTAGATTTATTTGCTTACTTTATTACTTTGATTTTCGTCTTGATTTTAATTGAGCTTTCACTATTATTTTTAATCACTTAAATAATCAAAGTCGTCATAAGAGTTAGTAATCAATCGATCTTTGAGGGAACGATCTTTATTTTACTACTTGAACGATTCGTGCATGTGCAAAAAATTCACAACAAGTTTTTGACTCCTTGTCGGGGATCGTGTTGATATTAACACAAGCAACAATTTGGTTAATTTAAGTATTTTTTATTATTTTATTTTATTTTATTTTCATCTTATTTTATATAATTTTTTCTTTGAATTTTCAAGTGTTATTCCTTTCTTACACGTAGAACGAGGAGTCAAGAAGATCTTATTGTCCCTTTTGATCTTGAGATCAAGAGGACATTTCGTGATATTAGAAGGGAAAGAAGAACACTGAGAGTTGAAGAATACCACATGGCAAACAACAATAACTAAGTCGCCAATCAAGAGCGATGGCTGAGGGATTGTGGAACCCCTAACGCTAACACTCGTCAGTCTTCCATTGTAAGGTCACGGGTTGAGGCCAATAATTTTGAGATCAAGAAGTCATTAATCCAGATAGTCCAATAATTACAATTTAGCGGGTCAACAACTGAGGACCCAAATTAGCATATAAATGAATTCTTGGAGCTATACGACACAATAAAAACAAATAGGATTTCAACTGATACTATATGGGTCAGAATTTTCCCCTTTTCTTTTAGAGGAAGGCAAATCAGTGGATTTACTCGGAAGCCCTAAATTCACTTACCATATGGGACTTGATGGAGCAAGCTTTCTTGGACAAGTACTATCCGATTGTAAAAATAATCAAGTTTCATAATGACTTGTACTACCTTCTCCCAAAAGGAAGATGAATCGTTTTATGATGCATGAGAGAGGTATAATGATCTCATTCATCAGTGTTCACATCATGGCTTATAAGATTTTTTTGTTATACAAATATTTTATGTTGGGTTAACTATTTCTACAAAGGCAACTCTTGATGCCGCAGTTGGCGGTGCTTTGATGGTAAAGACTCAAACAGAGACAAGGACTTTGATTAATGAGGTCGCTTTGAATATTTATTTATGGCCAAGTGAGAGATCATCTTCAAAGAAACAAGCTGAAATGATAGAGCTTGATGCTATTACTATGTTGAATACCAAATTTGATGCATTAACTAAGTCACTTGAGAAGTTGAATGTCAATGTTGTCACTACTCCTAACATAACTTGTGAAATATGTAGAGGAGAGCATTTGGCTTTGGAATGCAATGCAGTAGAAAGGTGTTCTCAAGAACTGACTTTGGAGTAAGTGAATTATGTGCAAAATGATAATTTCAAGACTCAAGGAAATCCCTTCTCCAACTCATACAACCCTAGATGGAGAAACCACCCCAATTTCTCATATGGTGCCCAAAAAAATAAATGGGCTCCATCCAACAATAGACCCCTACCCAGATTCCAACAACCTCAACAATCTTCTCAAGGAGCGAAGTCCAATTTAGAAGCCTTCATGAAAAATTTCATAGTTACTCAAAAGGAACAAAATCAAGTCATTCAAGCACAAGTGCAACAACATGGGGAGTCCATCGAGAAAATCAATACTCACCTAGATCAAATGGTCACTCACTCTAAGATGCTTGAAACTCAAATAGCCCAACAAGCAAGCTTATTCAACATGATTCAAGGGCGAATACCAAGTTAATCGGAAACTAACCTATGGGAGCACGTTCAACCAATTTCATTGAGAAGTGGTAAGCAACTTGAAGGCCCCACAAGGGAAGAAAAGCTTGAAGATAAAGAACCCATGAAAAAGAAGAGAAGCAAGAGAAGAACGAGGATAAAGCAGGAGTGAAGAAAGCAATAAAAAGTATGTTCCTCCAAAAGCATATATTCCACCTTTGCCCTTCCTTCAAAGGTATCAAAAGGCGAAGCTTGATCATCAGTTTGGAAAATTTTTGGAGGTCCTTAAGAAACTTTACATTAATGTTCCTTTTACGGAAGCTCTCTCTCAAATGCCCTCTTATGCTAAGTTCTTGAAAGAGATTGTCTCTAATAAAAGGAAGCTTGAAGACTATGAAACTGTTGCTTTGACAGAAGAATGCAGTGCAATCATTCAAAATAAGCTTCCACCTAAGCTTTCCGGGTAGCTTTTCAATTCTGTACTCAATTAGGAGCATGAATATTAACAAGACTTTATGTGATCTTGGGGCAAGTGTGAATTTAATGCCCCTTTCTATTTATGAGAAACTTGATATTGGGGAGCTCAAACCAACCACCATCTCTTTTTAATTGGTGGATAGGTCAATCAAACATTTTATTGGCATATTAGAGAATATACCATTGAAGGTGAGAAAGTTTTACATATTGGTCGATTTTTTTATGCTTGAGATGGAAGTAGATGTTCAAATCCTAATCATACTTGAGCGTTCATTTCTTGCCACTGGAAGGGCAATGATTGGTGTCCATGAAGGGAAATTGACTTTGCGATTGAATGATGAGAAATTAGTGTTTAATGTTTTTAATTCTGAACAAAATCCTAGTTCTTTTGATTCATGTAATCGTATAAATGCTATTGATGTTATGAATAATGTTGTGCTTTTATATCTGTAGGAATCTGCAACTGATGGTATTCTAGAGAAAACCTTACCCAAGGCTATCACTGACTTTGAGAATGCTAAACTTTCTAAGAGGAGAACAATGAAGCGGCACGATAGGCATATCAAGTAGCATGAGTTTAAGCTTGGGAATTCAATTCTTGTCGAAAACTCATGTATACGTTTTTGTCCTGATAAGTTGTGGTCAAAATGGTATGGATCATATGATATTATTCAAGTTTTATCGTACGGAGTACTTGAGGTGAAGAAAGAAGGCCAAAAGACATTCTTGATAAATGATCAGAGAGTGAAACATTATGAAGAAGGAGTGGGGACTGAGCACCACTCCATTGGCATCACTTAACTATGGCACAGGCCTATAGTCAAGTTAATGACTATAACTTAGCGCTTCACTGGAGGCAACCTGTGTTTCTATCCTTTTCTTTTATTTTTTTTAGTTGTTTCTTTTTGCTTTGTTTTTATATATATAATAAAAAAATTTGTCTTGACCCTTTTTGTTTTTCTTGTGCAGTTTTAGACAACATGTCACCATTCAGTTCGACTAGATGTTTGAGTTCATGGCTACCCGTCTCTCTCTGGCTTCACCTCTCCCACCACCTTCGTGATCTTGCATTTCCATTTTCAGGGAAGTTTCGTTATTCTTTGTTTTATTATTTTTCTTATTTAACATTGAGGACAATGTTTATCTTAAGTGTGAGGGTACTTTTATGAAAATTGATGAAATTTTATTAAAAATTTTTGTGAATTTTTTTGTGAAATTAATGAATACTTGAGTATTGTTAGTAATCAAGTGAAATTGTGTGTTAATTTCTTGATTAATTATGAGCTATAGAAATATATTTGAGAGGGGAATCCACTACTCATGAACTGATTTTGTGCAATGCAATCTTTTTCAATTGAGTATTGAAACATTTAACATCTTATTTGGAAATTAGTCATGTCTGCTTTCATTTGTTCTCTTTATTAACATTAGCCAGAAAGTGAGTTTCGAGCTTTAATATATAGATCTTTCATAACAAAATCCTATTTTTCTTCTAGAGTGAGATTTCTCTTGATTGATGTGTGCTAGAACTTACTTTGATATCTTGTTGAGACTTTAATGATTCACATACATACTTGAACATGATTAAGACAATTAGGCTTAATTCTTTCTTGACTTTCAGAGTTGCATTGATAAAATAATCTCTTAGTTGCCTCATTTGAGCACGAAATTAATTTCTTTGGATACCTAATTCAATAATCAGGTTGGATTCTTTAGAGTATCTAATGTGTTAATTAAAAAATCATTAAGGGTTGCTTTTGTCTTCAAGGGTTGAAAGAAAGAAGAAGAAAAAAGAAAAAAAAAGGTTTGAAAAAGAAAAAAATGAAAGATGAAGAAGAAAGAAAAGAATTATTGATAAAGAATAATGATAATATTGAGTTGGAAGTGAGAATTTATTATACTCTTGTACTTATGTTCTATATATTATCTTTTCAACCTGATTTTGTTTTGTATTAATTTATCCCTAAACATTCTTTACCTTTATTTATCTTTTTCCTACCTTTTATTATTCCCCTTGGCCCCGTTACAACCAAATGAAGTCCTTTAGATTCTTGTGTTGTATGTGAACTTGGAAGTGGAGATGAGATTGATAACCAAGCCTATGGTAATGCATTTGTTAAAAGAAACTGGAGTGATCTCTTTGTCCTTAAACACTTAAGTGATGGAAAGATGAGTTATCTCAATTGGTTGGTAAAGAGCAAAAATGCAAGCTAGACCTTATCTAGTTTGATTGAATTTAATTGCTGAACTTGATTGAATTTTTAAATTGTGGAATTTTTCTTGATTCATGTTTTTGAATGTTGAGTTTAATCTTGTTTTTTATGCCTATTCTTTACTTGAGGATAAGAAAAGCTCAAATGTGGGGGGCTTGATAAGCCTATATTTTATAGTCTTATACTGGATAAATTATGGTGATTTGCTTATATTTATTAGTGAATTTTAGATGGATCCTTATCATTGTCTTCGTTTTTGCAGATTAAAAGAGATTTAACACATTTGGTGTGAAAACATGCGAAGACATTGCATTTTCAAAGCAAAAGAAGACCATTCGTGCTTAGACAGGACCTTGTGTCAACTTAGAAATGATTGAGGATTTAGACATGGCCCTGTCTAACTTGGGAAACGTCTCTATTAAGCTCACACGACTCTGTTTAACTTGAAAAATGCTTCTGTGTGATTATTTTTAAGAGACATGATCGTGTCTCTAGGTCACGAGGTCATGTCTCTAGGTCACGTGGTCGTGTCTCTAGGTCACGCGGTCGTGTCTCCCTTATGGTGTGAGTTACGCAATTCAAGCTCACACGGCTATGTCGAGCTTAGACACAGTCATGTGAAGTCTCCTATGCATAAAACAATAAAATTTCACCCCAAACATGATAAATAGAAGCGAATCCCTAAACCTAAAGCACATCTTTTTGCGATGGCAGACTTTGAGAGGCAAAAAGGAGTTTTCTTCAACCAAAGATTGGAGGCTAGGGTTTTGAAGACAAGTGTAAGAGTGATTGAAGTTCAACCATTGAAGACATCATCTCCATCTTTTCTTTTTATCTTTTTCTTTCCTATTTTCTCAAGATAGAATCATGGTTGCCTCTTTAACTTTTGTTCTTGTTTATGCTACATTAGCCATGAATGGCTAAATTATTTTTTCTAGAATTAGAATGCAATTTTCTACTTTTCTATGTTGAATTGTTAATTTGATTTTTTGTTAATATAAAATTATTGTTCTTGATTCATTGTTGGTATGCTTAATATTTATGGTATGTTGCCGGTCATATTTACATGATCTTAGACTTTAGGTGAATAATCAAAAAATGAAACTTAATTGTTAGATAATCTAATAATTGAACTTAGAAATTGAGACTTAGACATAGGCTTAAATCCTTCTAGGAGCAAACGATTGTCATAAACCTAATCTAATATGTTGGAATTAGAATTAATTGCCATGAGAATGTGATTGATGGAGTTTTAACACATTTTCAATGCCAAGAAATTAGACTTTTAAATAATTTAGGACAACCGCCTTTAAGAACATAATTGAATATTAGCAAAGATAAGATTACAATTTATTATAGGGGTAGTATAGTCAATTCCTAGTCCCAAGCTTTTAAATCTTGGTTGAATCTTAACTTTACTAGATTTATTTGCTTACTTTATTGCTTTGATTTTCGTCTTAATTTTAATTGAGCTTTCACTATTATTTTTAACCACTTAACTAATCAAAGTCGCCATAAGAATTAATAATTAATCAATATTCGAGAGAACGATCTTTATTTTACTACTTAAACGATCCATACGCTTGCAGAAAATTCACAACACTAAGCTTGGAAATGATGCTTGCACCTTGAAGATAGTTTTGCCATAATTTTTCTATCCTTAGTAGTTACGAGTCTCTTTGCCAGCCTTGCTGAAGACTTCTAGCAGGAACCCCTTCTTGTTCTTGTAGTTATTGGTCTTGGTTTCTTTGTTGGCCTTTGAGACCTTGCTTATTTTTTGTCTTGATAACCTTAATGTAGTTGTTGGTCTTTACGACCTTGATTTTGATCTCAAGCTATTTTGTTAGCCTTAGGATCTTGCAAGCCTTTGTGGCTTTTTGGGTTTTATGATGGCTGGCTCAATTTAGTTGACTTAGTTGTAGTTGTTCAGCGTATAGGTAAAAAGCTGTTTTGAGTTATGCTCAGTGTATGACCGAATGTGACTCTGATACAATTGTAGAATTTTAATAGGAGGCTAACACAATGAGAGAAGTGAAGATAGTTGAGACAGTAACAATTTTATTATTGATTTTCTAGTAAACATGGTTTTGGTGATGGTAGGAGAGGTAGTGATACTCTACACTTCACCACACACTCACATCATACATCACAATATGGCTATTTATAGCCTTAGTAGCCGAGTTTGCATTGTCGGCAATCTATACTAGATTTTACATCAAGTTTCTATAATATTCAAACATTTAATTGCTTCAGCCACTATTTTGGACATTTGCACTTTAGTTCCGCGGAAGCTCATCTCCATGATGTGTATCTAGAAGCTTATACATTTTCCTCCATTTGTCAATTTTGTAGCAATAGTTCTGGACTTATTTAGAAATATGCAGCATGTTCTAACATGTTTGACACTACATCATCAACAACAGTGGAGCTTGCCTTGCAACTTCGCCGACAACCATGAAAATCCTATCTTAAAATTGCCACGGTCTCGGGAATCCATAGGCAATCCTCGCTCTTCGCCTCCTCCTAAGGCAGTACAATCCTGATGTGGTGTTCCTCATGGAGACAAAGTTGTCAAACTTTGAACTTGAAAGCTTGAAGTGGAAACTAGGTTTCAGTATGGGCTTAGGTGTTGGCAGTGAAGATAGACGTGGTGGACTGGGGCTGTTATGGTGATATGATGTTGAGGTATCGGTACAGCTATACTATTCAAGATTTATTGATGTTATGATCAAGTCACAACAAGGTGATTAAGCGTGGGAATTTACAGGGTTCTATAAGGAGGTTGTGGTGGCAAACAGGCATAGTTCATGGCAGCTTTTGAAGGATCTTTATCAAGGTGATGATGTGCCATGGCTAATTGGTGGTGATTTTAACGAAGTGTTAAATATATTAGAAAAAGTTGGGTGGCCCTCAACATCCAAAGCATCAAATTCGAGCATTCAAAGACATGATGGATCTCTGTGAGTTACATGACATGCAATATTCTGGTTATAGATACATATGGTCGAATGGAATAATGGGTGATCAAAATGTGCAGGATCACCTAAACAGATTCATTGCAAGTTCCTCACATTATAATCACATCCCAATACTATTGGATACTGATGTGAGTAGAATGAGGCAACAAGAAGAAAACAAGACAAGCCTTTTAGATTTGAGATAATGTGGACCCCTCACCATGATTGTGAAGAAATTATTGTCCAAAACTGGAGTCGTGGTGTTGTGGGTTCTTCTCTGTCAAATGTTGCTTCAAAAATTGCTTGTGTGAGTGTACATCTTCACTTTTGGAACAAGTCCACCTTTGGGCATGTTGGAAAACAAATGAAGAGGATACAAACAGAAATGGTCAGCAAAATAGCCAACTCCAGAGAATGTATCGAAACTGCATCAACTTAAAATGGAGCTAAATGAGATTCTATGTAGAGAGGAGATAATGTGTGATGAGGGAGAGATTTAGGGGGTTTGGGAATAACTTAAACAAATGCTAAATTCAACTCCACAAGTTGGGATCAAGAGAGAAATAGACAACTTCTATTCTCAAATTCTATTAAGTGTTCAAAATATTCAAGTCTGTCATTTCTCCTCTTCATACAAGGTATTTATAGGCTAACAATATTACAATTCACAAGAAAAATAAATAGGAAATTAAATTTAAAATGCTAAAAACTAGATACTCCATCTTCCAAAACATAATTTACAGTGCATTACTTTAAAGCTCCACATCTCCATGTGGTTGGAATCTGAAAACGAGTAAAACTAGAAGCTCTACAATTCTCAATATGTTTGGAATTTGAACATGAGTTATTACTTATTGAAAAGGTGAATAAGTCTAATTTCCAATACCATCAACCATGAATGAACTTTGAACCACTACATCATCCTCCCCAGGTGAGAAAGAACTTGATCCTGAGTTCAAATCATTCTCTCCATGGTAAGGAACCAAGTCACAAACATTAAATGTAGAATGAGTATGTATATGAACTGAAAGATAAATCTTGTAGGCATTGTCATTGATCTTGTGTAGAATCCGACAAGGGCCAATCTTTTTCTCTTGGAGCTTATAATATGTACCAACAGGAAACCTTTTCTTCTTCAAATAAGTTGTTAGTCATGGCAACCATCACCCAAGAGGAGAATGAATTAGGTAATCACAAATTTTTAAAGTAACTTTGAGAAATTATACATTTTGATATACTCAAGTAACATATGTAGCAGAATAAGTTTAACAAAGATATAACTATTGTAAATTACTAAAATACAACTTGGGTTGTAGGATAAATCAAGCAAATAAGCTAGATATCAAGTTTTTAAGATCAAAACATCAAGATGGCAAGATATGTAATAAATAAATATGTTGCACCAAATATTGAAATTAAATAGTGTAGGGAAGAGAGAATCAAACTCAAGAATTTATCCTGATTCAGCCACTAACCACTTGTGACCTACATTCAGTCCCCAAGTTTAACTTGAGATTTTCTTCACTATCTTCTAAACTTCACAGATGCTAGGAAAACTTTTGTACAAGCAAGAACACTCATCACACCTTGAGATACCTCACCCTTTATGTTTGAGTCTCAAAACAAGGATACCTCACCCTTTATAACTTTTGAAGGATACTTTACCCTCTTCTTTATCAAGGAATTCCTCACCCTTTTCTCAATAGGGATAGCTCACCCGCTTTACAATCAAGGGATACCTCACCCTTTTCTCTAAAGGGATACTTTACCCTCTTTATAGGAAATCAAAGAAAGATAAAAAATAACTCTCAAAAAAGTAGATTATACAAGTTGAAGCTCAATAGGTATAAGAATTGATCGCATTTTAAGCTCAAAAATAGGAGTTTAAAGATATAGGCTGTAACAACTCATATTAATGCTCAATAAGGATTTTCATATTGATTTTCCTACTTTCTTTAATACCTAAAGACTTGTATTTATAGCCCAATACAATAAAGAGCCATTTGGGGGTGGTTGGAGCATTAAATGCAGCCATACCAGCCATTATTTTATGTTTTTGGAAACGTGTTTGTTCGAATAACAAATCCATTATTCGAATAAATACATTTATAGCACAACAAGAAATTAGTTTCTAAAGCATGTATTCGAATAACAAAAGTATTATTCGAATAAATTACTTAAAAAACAAAGGGCGCGTAGCCTATTGAAGCTTCTTAATTATTCGAATAATGCCATGTGTTATTCGAATAAAACTTGATAAAATGAAAATCTTGGCATTCTGACTTTGGTTATTTGAATAGGGAAACCCTCTATTCAAATAAACTTATTTTAAAAACACTTTAATTAGCTTTTAAACCTTGCCAAATGTTTTCAAATGTTACAATAAGCTTTTAGGCACTTAAAGGCTATTTCTTAAGAAACCAAAAATCATTTTAAAGCCTTGAAACCATTTGTACTAATTGGGTTATTTGAAAAACAAGTTTACAGCTTAAGTGTGAACCCTTTTTATCTTTACAAAAAGATCTAAGTCCTAAAGCTATTCTTGAAAGGTCTTGGACTTGATTTTACCATTATCTTCATGTTTGTTATCCTCAAAACAATCTTCAATGGCTAATAGCCAATTACATTCTCTCTTTTTTTGATGATGAAAAATAACCATTACGAAAAGAGTTAGTTTTATAAATTGGAATCCACAAAGTTGTTAGAGAGACTTACTCCCCCTCTTTTTCGTAAGACGTGAATTTAAGTTCAGAGATATGCGTAGCTCCCCCTTACATTTGGAATCCCAATATTCGTTTTAATTTAACTTGTCTTTTCTTAACAAAGAACTTAAGTTTCCCCCCCCCCTTTTGTCATGATAAAAAGAATTGGGTAAGAGAAAGCATAGAGCTAAAGCAATTTATATTTAATATATTCATTCAAGTTCACCATATTATTTTCATTTAAGGCTACAAGTTGATCATTTAAGTTCAACAACAATTTGATATTCAAAAGCAATTCAGCAAGGTCAATCATTATGCCAAACTCATAAGTAAATAAGCATTCAAAACAGTAAGACAAAATAGCAAATGAGTTCACAAGGGCAAAAATATATTTCATTTCATTGATCAATTTAGACAAGTACATATATTCATCAAAAGAATAGCCAAATGCATTTACATTTTTAGTCAAAAACAACATTACTTTCTATTTTCAAATGAATAGATGTAAGGAAAACACATAATCTTGGCTTTCTGCCAAGCACTATTCAAATAGACATATGGTCTATTCGAATATATCCATACAAAACAAGAAACCAAACCATTCTGCTAAGTGTTATTCGAATAAGACTTTCCTTTATTCAAATAACACCATTAAAAAAATAGATTTCAAGGGCTACTAGAAGAGGTTATTCGAATAGGAGACTTTTTTATTAAAAAAAAGGCATAAGGAAACATATTCCAGCATCTACTGAAACTCATTATTCGAATAAAAACATCAGAAAACACATCAACAGATTAAAACCAATAAGTCCAAAGATTAAAAATAGTCAAGGATCAAGAGAGACATTTCAACATACATGACATGTAAGAACATAAAGACATGATCACAAATTTCTAATTCTTACATAGTCATTTTAAATCAACCAAAAATCATGTTAGATATGGATAAAAACCAACACAAATACTCATTTTAAGTCATGATTGATAAAAAACTCAAGAACAAAGATGTTATTATCAAACATGTCATTTTAAACAAGAAGCATACTTATCTAGCATATTAGCATGTAGAAATACTTTCAAGACATAAAGCTAGAAAAGTATTATTTTAAAGCAAGTTAAAGCTTAAAACAAGTCTTCACTTATCCAAAGATTGCAAGTCCAAGCTTCTTGGAGACTAGGAAGAAAACTTGGAGTCATTTCTAATCTTGTGCTTGCAGCCACTATTCAAGATACCAAAGTGAGCTCTTTGCCTTCAAGCACACCTATAACACATTTTAATTTTTGACTTTTGCTACCCAAATTTCCTTGGGTCCTTGTGTGTTAGTATTGACTATTAATTCATTATGCTCTTATAAAGATCAATTTTTTCGTAGTATGTAAATTGAGCATGACAAGTTAAATAATCAATTGCCATTAAGTACATAGTCAATAGCATGCTTACTTTCATGATATATAGATAATTTAAAGAATAGAAAGCATAGATAGTCATAGAATATCCTATGATCAAGAAATACGCAAAATAGTGAGCAAATGGTGTAACAAGAAAGAACATAATCATGTGTTATATATAACATTCAAATTTTATCAAGTACACATGATTCTATCAATTACTTAAGGCCTACAAGAAATATACATCAAATTTATTGACCTTACAAGTGAATGCACATAAGAGGTAAAATCTTTTGATACCTTGACTTTGGTAATCAAGGAAATACTTTTTCTTACTCATTGCTTCTCTTTTGGAGTCTTGAACTTTACAAGTTCTACAGTTTGTACTTAAGAAGCTTTGGTTGAAACCATCTTCTTTCTTTGACCAAAACTTCTACCATTAGGCTTTGGAAGCATTCTCTTTGATAATTTCTCTTTCCTTTGACCAAATTGTCCATCATTTTGAGAAATTTTCTGCATAATTAAAATACTAAGAGGACATTTTGGTACCCATTTCATCTTGGGTGCTTGAATGTTAGTACTAGGGCATTTAAGATCTTTAGGAACCCATACTATACTATTTCTCATATAATAAAGATTTCTTCTATAATTGTATAAATGATAAATATGTCCTAAATGACCACAAGAATTAAAAACAATTGAATTTAATGATAGTTTGGTCCTTTGAAGATCATCTTTGGAAAACTTAAGCTTTTTGTTGTTATTACATTTTATATTATTTTTGCCATAAGTCTTACTTGAATTTTTATGTGGAATAACATTAGTTTTATTCTCATTCACAAGTATGGAATCTAAGCAATTATGATCATTAGCTTTAGCAAAATCAGAATATAAGTTCTTAACTTGATTTTTTAAATCAATGCACTTTCACAAGAAGTTAATGTTTCACATTTCAAAGGCATTTCCTCATCAAGAAAAGCATATTCATTTTTCAAAGTCTCAAATTCATTTTCAATGGAGGAAATGTTTTCCAAACAAGATAAGTTTTTCTTTTCTAAATTCAACAAACCATTATACAACTCATCATATGCACATTATAGCTCATAATAGGAAGGATTATAATATAGTTTAGCATTATTCACCTCAAAGTCCTTTTTAGCCATATAAGAAGTAGTCTCAATTTCTAACATACTTGGCTTTTTAAGGGAATCACCATCTTCCTCATTGTTCTCCATCAAGGATTCAAGAACATCTTCTTTCTCAATTTTATTTTTCTTTGCCTTTTTTTCAAATTGAGCACCATTATCACCAAGAGACATTTGACTGCCTTGAATAGTTTGAACATCTTTTTGATGATATTTTTTATGACAAGCTTCATTCAACGACTTTTGTTCTTCTTGCTTTATGCATACAACTTTATATAAAAAACTATTATTAGTAATATAAAGAGCATTAAGGGTGTCCAAATTTCTTTGGCACTAGAGCAATTCTTAATTCTAGCATAAGCATCATTATTCAAACTATTTCTCAAGATTTGCATCGCTCTAATGTTCAAGGAAAAACATTTCTTAAATTCATCAAGCATAATATCCACAAATCTAGATCAATAGATTGCATATACAATTCTATTCTAACTTTCCAATAAACAAAATGCACACCAATAAAGAATAATGATTTATCAATTTCAAAATCTTCTATTTTGAAAAACTTTCAATGGTTGCCAACAAACAAGGATCATTAACTCTAAGCAGTTAAGCTTTCAATAGAGCACGAAACTCTAATACAACTTGTTAGCCATGGCAACCATCACCCAAGAGGGGGGTGAATTGGGAGATCACAAATTTTTAAAGCAACTTTGAGAAATTATATATTTCGATATACTCAATCAACTCGTGTAGTGGAATAAGTTTAACAAAGATACGACTATTGTAGATTACTAAAATAAACTTGGGTTATAGGATAAATGAAGCAAATAAATTAGATATCAAGTTCATAAGATCAAAACAGCAAGATGACAAGATATGTAATAAATAAATATGTTACACTAAATATTGAAATTAAATAGTGTAGGGAAGAGAAAATTAAACTAAAAAATTTATCCTAATTCAGCCGCTAACCATTTGTGACTTACATTCAGTTCCTAAGCTTAACTTGAGATTTTCTTCACTATTTCCTAGACTTCACGGGTGCTAGGAAAACTTTTGTACAAGTAAGAGCATTCATCACACTTTGGGATACCTCACCCTCTTTACAATCAAGGGATACCTCACCCTTTTATCTAGAGGGATACATCACCCTCTTTGTAAGAAATCAAAGAAAGATAGAAAAATAAACTCTCATAAGAGTAGATTATACAAGTTGAAGATCAATAGGTATAAGGATTGATCACACTTTAAGCTCAAAAATAGGGGTTTAAAGATATAGGCTATAACAACTCGTATTAATTCTCAACAAGGATTTTTAAGATTGATTTCCCTACCTTCTTTAATGCCCAAAGACTTGTATTTATAGCCCAATATAATAAAGAGTCATTGGGAGTGGTTGAAGCATTAAATGCAATCATACTAGCCATTATTTTCTATTTTTGGAAACGTGTTTATTCAAATAACAAATCGCTTATTCGAATAAATACGTTTATAGCATAACATGAAATTGATTTTTGAAGCATGTTATTCAAACAACAAAAGTGTTATTCAAATAAACCATTTTAAAAAAAGGGCACGTAGCCTATTGAAGCTTTTTATTCAAATAATGCCCTATGTTACTCGAATAAAACTTGATGAAATAGAAATCTTGGCATTTTGACTTTGGTTATTTGAATAGGAAAACCCTTTATTAGAATAAACCTATTTGAAAAACACTTTAATAAACTTTTAAACATTTCAGATATTTCAACAAGCTTTTAGGCATTTAAAGGCCGTTTATTAAGAAACCAAAAACTATTTTAAAGCCTTGAAACCATTTGTGCTAATTGGATTCTTTGAAAAACAAGTTTTGAACTTAAGTGTGAATCTCTTTTACCTTTACAAAAATATTTAAGTTATAAAGCTATTCTTAAAAGCTCTTGGACTTGACTTGCCATCATTGATGTGAATTAATATGTTGTAAACCCAAGTGTAGGTTTTCTCAAGTAATAAATTCTCGTGAGTTCGAGGTCGATCCACAGGGAATTGATGAAGAAAGTTCTTTGAGGTAAGAAAAAGATTAGTCACAGCAATAAAGGTGATAAAATTGTTCACAAATGAAAAGTATTTGCTTGGGCTAGAATATTCACTCTTGGTAAGTAAATTAAGGACAAAATTAATTCTTTTTATAACTCAATTAGAATCCACGCACAACGGAGGTTCCAATCGTAAAACACAATATTTAAAGTTCATTTAAGATTATATATGTAGTTATATTATGGTTCCTTTAATTACTAACGCTGACACTTGTAAATGAGTTTAAGCATTCATTATACTCATCTTTTATCTACAACGAGTCAAGATCTTCACTTTACAAGGAGGGTTTCTAACACCAAGACTTATAAATGGGTTCAAGCATTCATTGTACCAATCTGTTGTTTACAACAAATCAAGATCTCCACTTTACAATGAGGGTTTCTAAATTGATTGAAAACAAAATTTAACACATATAATGATCACTTGATAATATATCATTCAAGTACAAGAAGGATGTTAATCTAACTTTATTTCATTACCAAAAGTTTCACCCTTTCACCAAAGTAAAATGAGAATAAGTTACTCATGAACAAGAAGAAAAATAAAAGAATGAGATGAACATAACTTTTATTTAGAACAAAAGAAAACTACAACAAGAGAAACAAATGATACAATAACATGATCTTGATCTCTCAATCAAGATGCCTCTAATGAGCAACTAATCCAGTATTTTCTAGAGCATGAAAAGTACAAGATGACAATGGAGTTGTTTAATGAGTGGGTGGATAATGTGTGGTTCAGTAGAAGATGACAATAGAGTTATTTAATGAGTGAGTGAATGATTGGTGGATGAGTGGAACATAACAATGTAGTTGTTTAATGAGTGGGTGGATGATGAGAAAATTATTGTCATGCTTGTCTTTCCACTTGCACCAACCAATTTAGCTATCTTCACATGACTATAACTCTATCATAATGTCATCATCTTGAAAAGTGGTCTTCATGAGAGTTGAAGGATTTTTCTTACCTTTCCAATTCCACAAGTTTCAGTCCAATCCAACTCCTACAGCCCAACTTATGGCCCGATCTGTGGACATTATTTAGGTTCTAGCAACAATACCTTTGTTCTGACTTTCAATCCTAATCTGACCTACTAGCCATTTGAATCTACTTTTTGTTCTCGTGAAAGTTATAGATTTGGGTGTTAACTTTCATTTGGGCTTAGTTTGGTGTTAACTGAACTCCTATAGCTCAAGAAATAGGCTGATGAGTGCACAGAGGTCAAGCTGTCAGGATTAGCATTTTGGCTCTTGCTTCCACTTCAATTTAAATTATCCAAATGTATGATTATGCTCTTGAGGTCTTATGAAAGTTGTAGAGAATTGTCTTAACTTTCCAAAACAAGATCATAATTACATCAAGCAAATATTTGTAACTCATATTATAGTCAATTTACTTAACGCTGCCAAATAGATAAATTAAGACCAATTCATGTAATAATTTCTTCAATGATCCAATTAAGCTCAATATCATAAAATATAACAAAACCAATTTCATTAAGCCTAATTGAACCTTAAGAAGTCTAGTGAAAGGATTATTAAATGAATAAAATATATTGCTATCAATCATCTTCATGTTTATTATCATCAAAACAATCTTCAATGGCCAATTGCCAATTACATAAGCCCAAACAATGTCACCTTCACTGAAAATTTGAATTCTTCGATGTGTATCTACAAATTCTTTGTAAGACTTAGTACTTTCCTCAAGCTTCTTTTTCACTTCTTCTTAAATCCTTGTCAAGATGGTTGTAAATTCTTCACCCTTCTTGCTAGATGTAAGGATTTTAGCAAGATCAAGGTAATGATTAAGAGTATGCCCATAAACAATTTCAAATGAACCTTTTTCCTATAGAGTGATTCACAACAAAATTATAAGCAAATTCAGCTCTAGAAAGAACAGTGTCCTATTGCTTTGACCTCTTTGAAGTGAAACATCAAAGCAAATTTCCCAAAGTGCAGTTGACAACTTCAGTTTGACCATTTGTCTGAGGATGATAAACACTACTATACAGCAAATTAGTGGCTATTCTCGTCCAAAGATTTTGCCTAAATGACTAAGAAATTTAGTGTCACGATCAGAAGTAATAGACTTTGGAAATCCATGAAGTTTAACAACTTCATTAAAATAAAGGTCAGCGATATATAAGGCATCCATAGTCTTCTTACATGGAATAAAATGAGTCATCTTGGAAAATCAATCAACAACCACAAAAATATAATCAATACCTGTTTGTGTCCTTGGCAATCCGACAATTAAGTCCATGTTAACGTCCTTCCAAGGAGTATTAGGAATAGGAAATGAAGTATAAGCACTAGAATTTTGGCTTTGGCCTTTGCAAGTTTGACATATGTAACATCTTCTCACAAACCTTACAACATCTCTATAAGGAGTAGGCCAAAAATATTTTGCTTTAACTAACAACAAAGTCTTATCTCACCCAAAATGTCCACTGAGCCCCCCACAATGGAGTTCTTTGATGATATACTTCCTAAGTGAACTTTTAGGGATGCACAAATGTGTGCCCTTAAAAAGAAAATCATTATATAGAAGATAATCTTCATATTTGCCTTCTTTTCACCTTTGATAGATCTCTTTGAACTCAAGATCTTCTAAATACATTGTTCGGATGACATCAAAACCTTCTAGTTGCACGGTCATGGTATTCAACAATGCAATTCTTTTACTAAGTGCATTGGCTACTTTATTAAGTTTTCCAGTCTTATGTCTCAACATAAAAGTGTATTCTTGGAAGAAAGAAGCCTAACCTGCATGTCTTCTATTCAAATTTGTTTGAGAGTTAATATGCTTAAGAGCTTCGTGATCCAAAGTAAGGATAAACTCTCTTTGAATGAGATATGGCCTCCAATGATGAAGAGTCTGAATAATGGCATATAGCTCAATATCATAGGTAGAATTTTTCTTTCTTGTCTCATTTAGCTTTTCATTATAGAAGGCAATCGTGTGTCCTTCTTGATTAAGCACTCCTTCAATCCCTACATGATAAATATCACAATCAACTTCAAAGATTTTCTCAAAATTAGTAAATTACGTCCTCTTATTTCTCAAGGTATTTTTGGTTCTATTAGGGAAGAATCTTTACATTGTACTTCTTGTCAAATAGCTAAGTAACATACTTTTTCTTTTAATAAAAGTACTTTAATTTTTGTTTCTCCATTTGATCTTGTGCATTCTGATGTCTGGGGCCTAGCTCCTACATCTACTATGGGAGGTTGTCTATATTTTGTGATTTTCATTGATGACTATTCACATTTCACTTAGATATATTTAATGAAAAATTGTTCCAAACTTTCTCAAGTCTACATTACCTTTGCCAATATGATTAAAACTTAAGTTTTTATAAACAATAAAGGTTTTTTGTCGTAATAATGCCTCCAAATATCACAATTCAAAACTACTCACTTTTCTTGTTGAATAGGGTACTCTTTCTAAGTTTTCATGTCCTGGTATGTCTCAGCAAAATAGTCGTGTTGAAAGGAAACATCGTCACATTCTTGATTCTGTTCTAGCCATGCTCATTTCCTCCTCTTGTCTCAAACGTAAGTTGAGTGAAGCTCTCTTACTAATATTTATGTTATCAATTATCTTCCTTCCTTTGTTCTTGGTAATGTATCTCTTTATGAATGTCTTCACCATATGTATCCAAACTACAATTTTCTCAAAGTTTTTGGTTGTGTTTGTTTTATTCTTCTTCAACCCTATGAGCACACTAAGCTTGAACCCCGTGCCCATCTTTGTTGCATACTTAGTAATGGTACTGAACGCAAGGGCTACCGCTGTTGGGATCTAATCTCTCAGTGTATTAATATTTCTCGTCATGTTATCTTTTGGAAAGATACTATATTCTCCGCACTATCTCAATTCAAGTTCATTCCTTTCACTTTTACCCTCTTATTTACTAATCTTTCTTTCGATCTTTTTTTGAATGATTTTAATACAAATTCTTCAGGTATTTCTAAGACAGGTTCTCCAGCTATAGGTTCTTCTTCCAATCCTCCTAGTGAGCTCTCACCATCTTCTAAAGTTTTAACTCATCCCGCTGACACTATCTCGACCGTTGATCTTGCACCTGACACTACTCTTTGTCCTTCTCGGGTAACAAACCTCCCCACCTACCTTCATCATTTTCATTATTTTTCTACCATGCTTCACCTTCTTCATGAACTTCATTCTTATCAAGAGGCATCCACTGATCCTCGTTGGCAACAAGTTATGAAAGAAGAATTACAGGCTTTGAAGAACACTGATACTTGGGATATGGTTGATCATCTTTCTTATAAGGCTCTTATCGAATATAAATGAGTTTATAAGATTAAAACTCGCTCTAATGGATCTGTTGATCGTTATAAAGCTTGCTTAGTGGCCAAAGGTTTTACTTAGGAATATAGGATTGATTATAAAGAAACATTTGCTCAAGTTGCTCGTTTAACTTATGTCCGTACTCTCCTTACTATTGTTGCAACTCACAACTGGACTTTTAACCAAATGGATATGAAGAATGCCTTTCTCAATGGTGACTTGGAATAAGAAGTCTATATGTGATTACCACCTGATTATTCTTGTCCACCTAACAAGGTCTGTCTCCTTCGCAAAGCCTTGTATAGTCTTAAACAAGCTCCCCAAGCCTGGTTTGCCAAGTTCAGTTCCACCATCAGTTAGCTTGGATTTTCATCTAATCCTCATGATTTAGCTTTCTTTGTCTGAAATACTGATTGTGGCACTATGATATTGTTTTTTTATGTTGATGACATGATCATTACAGGTGATGATACTTCTAGCATTACTAATCTTAAAGCATCCTTGAGTAACAATTTTGGGATGAAGGATCTTGGCCCCCTCAATTATTTTCTGGGTCTTGAAGTCCTTTCCACTATTAATGGTATTTTCTTGTCTTAAGCTAAATATGCCCCGAATCTTATCCCTCGAGCCAGTCTCACACACAGTTGCATCAAATCCACTCTGTTTACACCTCTGGTTGGTACTATACTTGATAACTCTGCCCTCTATCAGTAGTTGGTTGATAGCTTAATTTATCTTACTATTACTCATCCAAATATTTCATATGTTGTTCATTTAGTTAGTCATTTTATGTTTGTTTCACGTACTACTCACTATGTTGTTGTTCTTCTTATTATTTGCTATATAAAAGGTCCTCTGTTTCATGGGCTTCATTTTTTAGCCAACTCCTCCTTGATCCTCTGAGCTTATTCTGATGTCAATTGGGGTGGAGATCCCATTGATCATCGATCCACCACTAGTTATTGTATATTTCTTGGTGATGTTCTTATTTCCTGGCGAAGTAAGAAATAGACTTTAACTACTCGTTCCAGTACTGAAGCAGAGTATTGGGGTCTTGCTGAAACTACTTCTGAAATATGATAGCTAGCTAGAATGCAGTTATTTGGACCCTATCCTTGTGCTAGAATGAATGATATTTCCTTGTTTATAATGCATATTAGAGGGTTTTGTGCTTATAATTGTCATATTCTGATTCTAAGCCTTTCCGATGTGTTATTGTGCAAAACTGAGCTTTAATGATCATGGATTAGGTAGATTTATATATGTTACTGATTTGGGTTATTTTCTATGATAGGAAGGGCTCCAAACAAGATGATATGTGGAGCATGTGAGTTTAAAGTGAAAAAGGAAGCCAAATTAGCCTTTCAGTAGTCACCGCCGTGGCGCAAGGTAGTGCGAGCAGCGGCGCGCAAGCGCAACATCAGAATTCCATACTTGAACCCGAGGCGCGGGGGCCGTGGCTCTCACTAATGGGGGCCGGGGCGCAGGCCAACCGACCTAGCGAGGGCTGAGGCGCTCGTAAGTGGGGGCCGCGGCGCACGGCGGCCAGCTGAGCCTATAAATAGATTTTTACGCATTTTTCTCAAGTCTCTCTCCATCTCTCTCATTTTCTCTCTATTTTTTAGGGTTCTGGCCATTTGGCCAGTTCTTTCTTTTTAAGTTTGGTTAGTTTAGGTTAGTTTTAGGTTAGATAGCTTAGCTAGATCTTCATGGATGGTGGATTGGAGGCAATGATCAAAGGATTGAAAGAGGATTCAAGCTTCAGAGACAAATCAATGAGCTTCTTTCTCTCTTTTCCCTTTGTCTCTTTTCTTCCTTATCTTTTGTATAGCTAAGCTTTGTTTAGGAATACTGTGAATCCTTTTATTTATATTAATGATGTGTTTTTCTCTAAGTTTGTGTGAATGTTTGATTACGGTTCAATCATTATCTGTGTTTAATGCTTGTTCTTGGTTGGCCTCAATTACATGATCCTAATATTGGCAAATGAACTAGACATAGGGATTTGTTGATATGGATATGGTGTGGTTGATACATGTTCAGCTATGAGCTGTTTCGTTAATAAGGTTTAATATACCTATTAACCATGTATAGTGTATGATTGAGAATAGATCGTTCATGAGTGAAAGTTGTACTAGCTCTCAAGGAAATTTGGTGAGTTAGGCAAGTAGAAACCAGCGTTGATTGACCTAGACATAGGCTGCTAACTAATGAAGATTCTCAAGCTAACCTAATCAATGCATTTGTGTTTATGAGGGGGATTGCATGTTGTTGATAGATGTAGGGGGTGAAGGAGGATTTCCTGAAACCTAACCACTTTTAGGTTTATAGCTTTTGTAGGTTAGTTTAGTTTAGTTTATTGTTTTTCTATTTTTATATCCTTGACTAGAATTGATTAAGCTATTGGTTAGTAGTTAGCTTTATAATCGAATATCCTCGTGGGAACGAACTTTTACGCTGTATCTGTGTTACTTGAGCGATCCGTGCACTTGCGGTAGCAATCAAAATACTCTGGTTATGTTGGCTCCTTAATGATTTGAGTTTCTCTCAGTCCTCTTCCACTGCTCTTTATGGTGATAATCGGAGTGCTATTTAGATTGCTCACAATTATGTCTTTCATGAGCTCACCAAGCATATTGAGATTGATTGCCACTTCATTTGTTAATAGATTCTTCGTGGTGCTCTTCGTCTCATTTCCATTGGAACTCTTGACCAGCCAACCAATTTGTTCATCAAAGCTCATCTTCTTGATCGATTAAGTACTCTGTTTTCCAAACTCAAGTTAGTTCCCTTTGCACCAACTTGAGTTTGCGTGGGATGTTAGCATGATCTTAAGGATTGATTGATTTGATTAATTTGATTTGTATATAATTAGATTTAATTGTATTTTATTATTATCCTTTTATGTATAGAAGTCCTCTTGTATAAATAGAGGCTAATGCTACTGTGTACAACATGTTCAAAATATATACAAATATATTTCTCAGTCTCTTTCTCTCTCTATTTTCATTTCTAACTTGATTTTTATTTTATTTTTTAAATCATTTTGGCAAACCAACTTATTTGGCCCAAAACCCATGGTGTGTTGAGTTTGGTTGGAACTTTTCAAACCACAAACCGAATAGACAAATCCACCATGGCCTTTTTAAGGGTGTTTGAAGCCGGACAGGGTGAGACAAAGTTGTTTTGGGGTAGAATTTACATATATATTTATTAGAATTTTAAAATTTGAGAGTTTATGTATGGAATAATTAAGCATATGCACATGTGTTATAAAAATTACACTTTTATTTATAAAAAGATTTATATAAATTTATACAGAGACGTACACTCTTTTACTAAAACTTATGTTTAACTTTTTAGAAAACTCCTATTTTAATCTTCCAAAAATTTAAGAGTAATCACTTTGGTCCTCCAAAAAATTTTATCATCAACTTAGTACCTCAATTAGAGGTGTTCATAGGTCGATTTAGTTTGACTTTAATAATAATAATAATAAACAAATTGACCAATCTTAATCGAGTAGTTGGGTTGGCTTAGTTGTGAAATTTTTTTAGCCAAATTGAACTAACCCAACCCAACCAAAATCAAGTTGGTTTAGATCGAGTCATTAAGTTATTGAGGGAGGCTAGAAAGTCGATCCTCTTGTGTGAAGCCATTTGTAGAGATCGAAGTCGTTTGTTACATGGTGAAGTAGATCTAGAATCTTCTATCATTGAATATTTGCACCTATTAATGGACCTAGATGATTTCTTAAGGTTGTAGAAGTAGCTTGCAATCGGATCTAGCATAATGAGCAAGTGGAGATTGCAAAGGTGTGTTGGTGATTAGATCTAGCATAATTAGCTTGCCACGACAATTTCGGTGAATTTTGCTTTCAGCCAAAAAAACTAGTTGCGAGATTCCAACCTAAAATTAATTGGTATTAAGTGGAGTGACCCAACAAATATATAATCTGCATTCAAAATATTGAGGTTGACGATGTGGGACTCTTAACACCTCTCTCCACAGATGTCTGGATGGAACAGGCGAGCCTAGTGAAGTAAGCGGATGAAGTCTAATGAAGCAGGCTTCAAAGATGAGATCTTGACTCTGATACCATGTGAGATTTCAGCCTAAGACCAATTGGTATTAAGTGGAGTGACCCAACAGATATATAAACCGCACCCAAATTATTGAGGCAGACGATGTGAGACTCTTAACACTAGTGAAAATTATGAATATGTGTAAGGATCTAAAGCACAAGGTGCTAGAGATCTTGAAGGTGGAGGTGAGCCCCAAGGGTGGGCCCAGAATCCTAGAAGCAAGGATGAAGTTATTGTACATGAAGAAGAGGAGTGGGTTCAATAAGATTCATGTGCTACAAGCGATGCAGAGGGTTGATTCACAAGGGCATTGAATGTCTCATGGGTGGTGCAACAAAATAACAATGCAAAAGGAAGATCAGGTTCATTGAGTCATGTATCAAGTCCACGGTTTATGAAACTATCAACCCGTGAACTGAACTAATTAAGTTCAGGTTTGGTCAGTTTTGACCTTATCAAAGCTGCTGATCCAACATAACTCAAATTTTCTTGATTGATTTAGGCTAGTTTCTTTCAGTTGTCAGGTCAAATCGACCCAGTGACATACCTACCTTTAATAATGAAAAATGACATTAAAATTATCTTTTTATGTATGGACCTCAAGAGAGAGGGATTAAATTGATGTTAAATTTATATTTACAAGGGACTAAATTAATATCACTTTTTTTAATTAAGGGACTAAATTGATCTCAATTTTTTAAAGGATTAAACTATGTCACTTTCTATGATTAAAAAACTAAATTGATGTGAAAAATCTTTGAATGACCAAAGTGATGATACTTGTATCTTTGGTGGACAAAAATAGGTGTTTGCTATAATTTTATTACTATACATTATTTTTGTTTTTTGAAAATTAGTTTTGCTTCCACTGCATATGAAACTATTGTTTTTTAGATTAATTGTTTTCACTTTTATGTGAAATTTTGGAGTTAATTTGTTGGTCTAAGATTGGAAACGCTAGTCTTCCTAGAAGTTATTTTGCAAGGGTATATATCATACATAATCATTTGACTAAAAGCCTGTTGCCATGTAATTCTTCTCATAATATAGACTTAGCGCTCTTCTATGATGCATACAGATAAACTTCACGTGAAATTTACTATGCATGCACGCTTTTTGCTTCGAACTTTAGGCGAAAGGAGGAAATTAAATAAAATAAATAAAAACCTAAATGGTGACAAACTTGCAGGTGTCAATGTAAGTGTTTTACTTTTATATATTATTTCATTATGTCATGTTAACTTGGTTTTAATTGGTACATGTCATGTTAGTACCTATCAATTATAAACTGCAGAAGATAATATGATAGTTTAGCCTCTCTGTTATTAGATATTATGCTGCGACCTCAACTAAAGATGAAAAAAAATGGTGAATTTATGTACCGACTGATAAAAAACGATCTTTTGTGAATCCACATTGGATTGAATGGAAATAATTATATGCCCAAGGGTCCGAATTTTGAATTACTACATCTATAAAATTTAAACTAATTAAGGTGCACTGAATGTAAACGATTTACAGTTACTTCATCATAGCTCATGACAGCTTAGTGTTGTGCTACTAATTAGGAATCCCAAATTAAAATAATCTATTTTGACATATGACATGTTAAAGTGGAAGGTAGAAAGAAATAACTATATATAAGTTCCTAAATAATGATTTTGTTATCAAATTTTAGAAAACAGTCAAATGTTATTAATATTTAGCACTTCTTGCTTCACATAGTTGAGTCTAGCTAGGCTTTCATTGTTCTTATATAGTCAAAGATAACTTTTATGCATGGCGAAATAAAAAAGAAACTACCGTTCCAAGAGATAACAAAACGGGACTAAGCTCAAAAGTCAAAACCTTCCAACAAGCTTGGAAAAATAGCTTGTTGATATCCAATTTTGTCTATAAATTTTTTATACTTTTTATTTTTTTTATCAAAGTGTCCGAGTTATTTTTTTTTTGTTTAGTCTAATATCAAAAATAAAATAATAAAATATAAAAATAAATTTGTTTTTAAGAATGAAAATAAATAAATAAATAAATAAAAAGAAAGCCACCAGCTTTGTCCTCTGTACAGGTCAACCCACGATCCAACTCTATTCTTCCTTCTTGCTGACAACCCAAAAACCCTAGCCACCATCACCCTCAAACCCTAGCCTCCACAACTATACAACCCAATTGAAATGGCAACCTTTCCTTTTTAAAGTTGATGAAATCTCTGACAGGATTTCTTCCATAATTTGTGTCTTTCGGAGAAATTTCTTACAGGTTTAACCCTATAAATCCTAAACAACACAGAGATCAATCACGCATAGACAGATTGAACCATCACCCGAAAAACCTCTGCTTGCAACACAACTCATCAGTAGCCACCTCCATCCACCAAAGATCACGACCTATTGTAAATTACTTACCACCACCCAAACAATCGGTTCTTCATTTCTACCATTGAACTTGTAACCTCTTGAACTAAAACTCAACCCCTTCAGCCACCCTTACACCCCCTTGCCAAAACCTTCAACCAAATCCTACCCCAATAGTCCAACACTTTACCACATAAAACAAGAGTAACTCAAGATCATCAACCAAAATTCCAAAATCCAAACTCCACCACCAAATCAAAAACAAAAAAGGGAAATAACCTTCCTCGTTGTCCAACCATCATGTCGTCAACACAAACCTAGAAGCATCGCTGCTCGCGTCACACCGTCCACCACCGTGCCATGCGCGGCCTTCACCCCAACTGCCATACATCGTGCACCATCACCCAAGCCACCACACCCTATGCCGCTTGTAGCAATAGCCACGATCTGTGACCCAAACCACCAGAATCAGTGACCCACGACGCTGAATCATGATCCACCGCGAGTCCTCAGTCGCCTGTAACCCACATCTCGGATCCATCATCATCGTGACTCAAATTGGAAACCACCTTTGACTGGAGCTCCACCGCATCCTGTATCCACCACCGTGCACGATCCAACCAGCCGCCGTGTCGTGAACCATTGTGAGCCTTAAACCCCCACCCCCACCCCCACCCCCCACCCCCACCCCCAATTTTTTTTTTTTTTCTATTTTGTTTTCCTTTTATAGAGACTAAAAGTCTCTTTCTCGCTTGCTTTTATCTTTTTTTATATACTATTTATTTCATTTTACTTTTATTTAGATTAATTTTAAACTCATTTCTTTGCACTTATTAATTGAGTGTTTTAATTGGGTTAAATCATGGGGTATTCTATTTTTTTTATTTGGACAAAATAAATTCTAAATAATCTTATTCCATATTACTCCTTATAATAATATCATTATGTTAGTCATGGCAACCATTACTCAAGAGGGGGGGTGAATTGGGTATAAAAACTGTTTCACAAATGCTCTTAAAATAAATATAAATATTTAAGCTATTTAAATAAACGCACAGAAGGAACGTGATGAAGAAAAGAAACTTTAAGAACAGCGGAAAGTAAATGTGCAATAAAATAAATTACATAAAATAAAGAGATAAAGAGAAGAAGAGCAGGCACGATATTTATCCTGGTTCGACCACCAACCACTTGTGGTCTACGTCCAGTCCCCGAAACACAGTTCGAGATTTTTCACTATATGTACAAACTTCAATAGGTGCTTACAACCGTTACATGAAAGAGCATTTTTCACACACAGGGAAACTCTACCCTTGTGCTAAAGTCTCAGCCCACAGGGATACCTCACCCTTATACAAACCTTAGAGGGATACCTCACCCCCTTTACAAACCTTGAAGGATACCTCACCCTCAATACAGAAGAATAGAAATTATAGATGGATAGAAACTCTCACTTAGAGCAAATTATACAATTTGAAGTGCTAAGAGGCTCTCAAAGGATATCTCAAATTTTGGCTAAAAAGAGTACAGAAATTTGGTAAAATATGTATCACAAAATAAAACAAGAAGGAATCATTTTAGATAAATGGGTGTATTTAAAAGATGTCCCAAAAACATGTATTTATAGTGGTATAAGAAAAAGAGCCGTTGGGTATAAATTAATATCACATTTAAAGCTTCTGAAAATAGCCGTTGCGTAGAACTGGATCGTGTTTATTCGAATAAACGAAGTCCTATTCGAATAAATCACTCATAACACATTAGGAAGTGTTTTCGAAACCTTTTATTCGAATAAACATTTGGTTATTCGAATAAACGTTTAGTTATTCGAATAAAACGTTAAAAACACGTTCAGTAACATATTTTGGGTCATGTTATTCGAATAACCCTTTGGTTATTCGAATAAACCATTAAAAACTTGGTCTGGTATGATTTTTGTGGTGAGTTATTCGAATAACATATGCTTTATTCGAATAAAGCACTCAGATTTTGAAAACTGACTTTAAATGGTCATAACTTCTTCATTTCTTATCCGTTTAAAGCAAATGACCAGTCATTAGAAAGATCTTTGAGTCTATTTTCAAATGAAAGAAGATTCAAAACAAAACTCAAAGTATTTTGAAAGATATGATTAAAAGAGTGACCAAAGGTCAGTTTTGCAAAACTCAAACTTTGCTATTTTTCATAAATTTGAACTACCACCATAAATAACTTTTCAAAAATTATTTGTTGGATATTTTATCATAGGAAAACCATTTGTAAAAACATATTTGAGATATCCATAAGGCTTCGTACATAAACACACTAAGTCCTATAAGCTATACCATTTAATCTTCCTTTGGACTTGGTCTTTGACATGACTTTGATGTTTATCAATACCTTCATGAAATAGGCATTCACATCCTCCTTTGTGTTGAGCTTAATTGAGATCTTTTGCTTTCTTGTTGCAAGCTCACTCTTGGTACTTGGACTATCCTACAAAGTATCACTCACTTAAACAAGCATAGTTAGTCCAAAAACATAATTTAATATCTTCATATGCATGAATCATAAATATATAGCTTTAGTTAGTTTAATATGCATATAAGACATTTATAGACACATCCAAATAAGATATTTATTAAATATTAATGGATATGCTCTATATAGAATGCAACAAAGAGTATAAGCAAGATATTCTTTTTGTTTTGTATTTGTCATCATCAAAACTTAACATATAAAACCATTTGGGGCAAACTTATTTCCACACATTACACATTTGTACCTGTGCTTTAATTTGATTCACTCATTTTGCATTAATGCATTAATCAAACAATTCAAAATTTGTCAATGACGAAAAAATTGGGAGAGGATTAGAGAATTGATCAAATACACTCTTCCCAATATCTTGAGGCTTTATATTGGATCTCACCGGAAGCGCTAGTAAGGTCTAATCCCCACATTAAAATTAAAATATTTTCGCAAACTAAAATACTACTTTTTTTAAACCAAAATAAAATCATTTTTTTGTAAAATAAAAATTCTCAAATGAAAGTGAACAATTTCACATAGTCTCACCATTATGATTGTGGTGGATTCAAAAATTTTTTTTGTCACTTTTCAAAAATAATTTTTTCTTTACATAATTCATTTTAAATCATTCTATCCCATCAAAAATAAATATTTTGAAAATTCTTTTTTTTCTTGTGAAATTAACAAAAAAAAAATTTAATTCACCATTCCCATGTAATATATTGTAGGATTAGAATTTGTTCCAAAATAATGACCATTTAGCTACCTATTTCTTTTCTTAGTCATTTATCATTCTTGACATTATGCTTGACAAAATGGGACATTTCAAAATAAAAACAAAAACAATTCCTTTCTTTTTTAATAATAAAAGACCAATTTAATTAATCTTGTAAATAACATTAGTTTAAATAGGTAACAATTGAATGGATGACATGGGGTGCTAATAGTTTCTCTATCTGTAATCAACCCCTGAACCTCAAACTCTAAAACGTAGACCATCTTTTAGGTGTTCAATTGCATCATTCCATTTAATGGATAAAGTGATTGGCGAAAACTCTCAACACTCCGAACCTCCCCTTCTTTTTTAATTTCGCACTGCCCTTCGGGACGGTTGCGATAGCTGGCGACTCCACTAGGGATATGAGAGGGTTAAGCCTTGTTTTACTCTCATGTTATTTTCTTTTAGATTATGTTAGTCCATTTTGTTTTGTTTGTTTATCTGTATCATCTTGCTATGCATTTTATTTGCATTACATGTATTGTACTTATACATTGTGAATAAATTTGCTTGCATGTTCTCTCGTATGCACTTGCACACACAAGCTCTATACTCGAGCTCAGTGCCTTGTAGGCTTATATAGAGGGCAAAATAGTGTTGCTTTGAGAGACCTTTGGTCTCCGAACAGGCATATGAAAATCCCTCACTCAAATTGAACTCTTTTCACTTATAACTTATCATGGGTGAGGATTGAGGACTCTTGCTAGCCAAAGTGTTGGCGATAGTAAGGGGTAATTTAGGGACCTTTTGTCCGATAGTGGTCTAAAACCAAAGCTATCACTTGCTGAAATAACCGTAGAGCTACCATGGTACATAGAACTTATCCTTTAGGACAGGTACCAAGCTTAGGACCATGTCTCTGCATGCATAATTTTACTTTTGTTTTAGCGTATTTATGTTTGCATTTTTTTTATCATATTCATAATAATAATAACAAATAATCAATTCCTAAAAGAAAATTATCTTCATGACACCCGTATAAGACTCACTCCTAATCAAAGGTAATGGATGAACTGGGGTAGTCACAAGAAGAGCTGAGGGATGAAGTAAGCCAATAAAGGAACAAATGGTCAAGATCTTAGAAGTTCTGCAAGCTTTAGAAAGAACAAAAAACACAGAGGGGAGTCCTTCAAGAGCGAATGATGATCTTTCGGCCATGCCTGCTCACCTGTCCGGCTTTACGCCAATACATTGGCAATATCCTGGCATCACCTCTAAAGGGGTTATGGTGCCACTCACCATCTGCCCAAATAACCCTAAAAAAAACTCTGTTACCTATCATCAAGAAACACATGTATCTCCATTCCCACCATATGACTTTCCACCTATTTATATGCCACCATTAGCTACCAGTACCCCTGAGGGCAGTAGTGCATCTGCAGTCACAATAACTTCAAACCCTCCAAACACTACCCAAGGATCTCAACTAAATACCAATGAGATTCCTCAGTTCCCTGTTTTCATTCCACCTTATGGTCTTCCCCCAGGTTTTATGTCGTCACAAATTACAAACCCTCTTGAGAGCAGCTCACCATTTGTAATACCTACTTCAGGGCTACAAAACTCGACTCTGACCTAACCTCTTTATTTTGATGCTAACGGGACCTCATCGATGTAATACTCAACCCCTTTTTACACGTCATTGGAAATTCTCCACTAAACCCTTCAACAGAAGGCCTTCATTCCAAGAAGAAACTAGAAGTTCTTGAAGAGAGACTGCGAGCCATAGAATGAGCAAGTAGCTATGGTCTTCTAGATGCCTCAGAACTCTGCCTTGGCCCAGATGTGGTGATTCCTCTGAAGTTTGAAGTCCCATCTTTTGACAAATATAAGGTAACCACTTGTCCAAAGAACCATCTGACCACATACATCCGCAAGATGGCTTTACATGCTCATGATGACAAGCTGTTGATCTATTTCTTCCAAGACAGTTTAGCTAGGGCAGCGTCTAACTGGTACACACACCTTGAACGTGTCCATATACAATGTTTCAAGGACTTGTACAATACTTTCTTAAAGCAATATAAATACAACTTTGATATGGCACCAGATAGGATATAATTACAGAATATGGTTAAGAAGGAAGCTGAAACTTTTAAGGAATATACTCAGTAATGGAGAGAAATAGCTGCTCAGGTAGAACCCTCACTAACAGAAAGAGAAATGGTGCCTATGTTCATTGACACTCTCTAATCACCTTTCTATGACAAGATGATAGGAAGTCTGTCATCGAATTTCTTAGACATGGTCATCATCGGGGAAAAAGTCGAGGGAGGAATGAGAAATTGTAAGATCGTTGAAAGTTCAATAGGGATGATTAACGCCAAGAGACCCTCAACAGGGAAGAAAAGAGAAGGAGAAGCTTATGTTGTTACTTTCAATCAGAGAAGTTTTACCCAAGCTAACCCTTAACCATCCTTCTAACCTCGCTATATACCGTACAACCCATACATTGCTAATGCCTCCTAAGCTCCATACCCTCAACCTTATCCCCCAATGATCCCTTATCATACACAACCTCCCATCCCAAACCAAACACTCCCTACCATGCCATCTCAACCAACCCAACCATGGACCCAAAACCCAAATAGAAACCAAGGAAGGCCGCCAGCCAACTAAGAAAAAGAAACTCATTCAATTTGATCCAATTCCCATTACCTACACTGAGTTACTACCACAACTCATGTGTAACTCCTTATTGGTCCATTGCCCAATGAAGCCAGTGGAACCCTCATACCCAAAATGATTTGACCAAAATGTTAAGTATGACTACCATGTTGGGGTTATAGGTCACTCATCGAAAAATTACAGAGCCTTGAAGTTCAAAGTACAAGACCTGATTAATGCCAAATGGTTGAACATTAAAGAAAGAACTCCTAATGTAGGCTGCAATCCCTTGCCTAATCATGGAGATTCTGTAGTTAATGCCATAGAGAAGTCTTTTGGCTAATGCTTCATAAGTCGGGTAGCTGACGTAAAAACTCCCATGAGAGTTATTTTCAAAGAACTTTGAAGATTTGGGTTGATACAAAACCAAGTTGAGATGAAAATGGGCAATGATGATGAAATAATGTGTGATTTCCATGGGAATATGGGGCACTCTATTGAAGACTATGGCGAATTTAGACAGATCCTCCAGAATCTGTTGGACATGCAACATGTACGAATATGTCATCTGTGAGAAGAGGATGGCATAAACATGGTTGATGAGTATGCCATTCCTGAACCTCAAGTTAAGGGGAAGAGGTTAGCTCAGTTGGAAATTAGGAGCCTAAAGTTAAGGGGATCCCTATCTGTGACATCTGACAGAGCTTTCAAAGTGCAGTGACCGCTATTGAAGATGATCAATCCATCAATTATGATGTCAACCTAGTATATATATATTCCCCAGATGCAAAGCTCAACAATTGGGAGATCGTTTATTTTTCCATGACCTTTGAAATTGATACAAAGTAATTCTGTAATGCTAATCCTATAGCTCTGCCCAGAGCTTTAGGAAGATATGTTGAAAAAATGAGCTCATATATTTCTTTTTCAATATTTACTATCAATAAATGCATTTTCCTATGATTCTTTTAGTTTCTGCCCAATCATCACATTAACCTTTATTCATTACCTTTTTACTTGTGTTAACATCAACAAATATGGATTTGAAAGTGATCCTCTTGAAAATGACAGTGCTATTACTCCATTATATGATTTTGACCATCCTGTTAAAGAAAATAATGGTGACAATTGGGAACCCTCTCCTGGCCCAATGAAACAAGAGGCTAAAGAAATTGAACCCCACGAAGATTCAACTGAAGTGGTTAATTTGGGGATGGATGATAAAAAAGGCACTTCCATGAAAGAAGATAAGCAAAGCAAGTTGGTAAGCTCTGATATGATTATTGTGACATTTTCTTATGGTCATACCAATAGATGTCAGGGCTGGATCCGAGTATAACTTCCCACAAATTTCTGCTATACCCTAATGTTAAGGTGAAGTAGTAAAAATTGAGGAGAATGCATCTTGAAATATCTTTGAAGATCAAGGAGGAAGTCACCCAAGCAATTGGAAGCTAGATTTTTGAAAAGGAACTAATTAGTTTGCACTATCCTTTTATCTCGAAATTAAAGTTTTGAAAATAAGCAATCATGATTTGAAAATGAAGATTGACCATCTTTCTCTATCCTTTACAAAACTTCATTATCTTTATTACCCCTTGTTGCCCCCTTTTTTTTTGAGCTTGAAAAATTTCTTTAAAGAACCTTGGACAATGATCACCCATACACTAAGGGTTAAGAAGGTGATTTCTCTGGAAAAAAAAAAGAAAGAAAAGAAAAAGGAAAAGAAAAAGAAGGAGATAGGCAAATGATGAAATGAAAAGGGAAAAGAATACAAAATTAAGTGAAAAGTGTTAGTACTCTTGATAATTGATGCACAATTTTTAGTTTCAAACAAGTCTACAAGTTTGATGCGGGATTAATTGTTGCATTACGAACCCAAGTGCAGGTTGTCTCAAGTAATAAATTTCTCGGGAGTCCGAGGTCGATCCACAGGGAATTGTTGAAGATTAATTAAGGTGAAGTAAATATTTTATTACTACGGTAAAAATTATTTACTTGGGTTAAAAGATCCACTCTTGGTAAATAAAGTAAAGGTAAAATTAATTTCTTTTATAATTCAATTAGAATCCTCGCAACATGGAGGTTCCAATCGGAAAATATAACATTAAAAGTCCATTTAAAATAATATACGTAATTATATTATGTTTCCTAAAAATATTACCACCACTTATAAATGGGTTAAAACATTCATTGTGCTAATATTTTGTCTACAACAAATCAAGAACTCCTCTTTACAAAGATGGTTTCTAAATTATAAGAAACAAATTATAATACGTGTAATGGTTACTAGAAAATATAAATCATTTAAGCACAAGAGAAGAATAAATCTAACCTTACTTTTTTACCAAGAGCTTCACCCTTTCACCCAAGTAAAATGAAACTTAGTTACACATAGATAAGAAGAAAGAAAGAGAGAAGAAGAAGAAGAAGAAGAACATGACTTTAATTTAGAACAAAGGAAAATTACTACAAGAAAACTTAATAACAAAATGACATCATTTTAGTAACTAACACCTAACACCCTCAATGATCTGCCAAAGACTCCTTTTATAGAGGAATAGAGATACAAAATGATAAGGGGGCTGAGTCATTAGTGGGTGGATGAGTGGAAAATGAGTGGAAAATGCCAAATGACTTTTGGTGAGTGGAAAGTTATGGAGATTCCTTATTTTTGAAATCATGCACCTCTGAAGTCATTGCATTCGTCATTTTTGAACCAAGTGGTCTTCATGACAATTATAGGCCTAGAACTTAGCTTTCAAATGGCTTTAGTTTGAGTCTAATATCATTTCTATAACGCCAGATACGTTCAAATTACTGCACACTGCTCAGGCCCAATCACAGCTCCTCTATTCTGACTTCCAAGCCCAATATCACCTTCAAGAAGTCCGATTATGGAAAAGTATTCAACATGAAAGTTGTAAATATAGGTGTTAACTATTAAATATCCAAATTTTAGCCCATTTGACAACTTCTATCCCGAAATATGTGATGAACAGTATACATAGGTTAAGCTGTGAGAAAAAGCACTCTGGTTCTTGCTTCAACCCCAATTTGAGTTATCTACTCGTGTGATTGGGCCTTTGAGGTATTCTTGAAAGTTGTAAAACTCTCTATTATCTTTCAAATGTCACTAGAATCACCTCCAAAGACCACCTACATCCCAAGATATAGTCCAAATACAGAAACAACGTAAAACGTAAATTATGCTAAAAAATTCAATTAAGTCCAATTTGAGTCCAAACTTACAAAACATAATCAAAATCAATCAGTTAAGTACATGGAGAGTGTAAATGACTAAAAATGAAGGCTTATTAATGTATCAAATATGTGATCATTAAATTCTCCCACACTTAGCTTTTTACACTCCTAGGCAAAATATAAGACCAAAACTAAAAAAAATGAAACAGACTCAAAAGTTAAACACTCTAAAAGACTTAATGTCTAATAATATTTAAAAATGAAGAGCAACCAATCATTCAAGAAATCAAAACATTCATGAAGTAATATATCTTCACATATCAAATCAACAAGTAAGGATATTTCAATTGAAAACCATGAGTCAAGAATGATAGATTTTCATAAGATTCACTCTCAATCCGTCAAGTGTTTAAAAGGTAGGTATTTCACTCAATTCAACCCATGAAAATTGCACTACCATAAGCTTGCTTATCTTCTACTTCTCCACTACTCAAAACACATGCACACACAAATCATGAGGACTTTATTCAAGGTTGTAATGGGGTCAAGGTAAAAGAGGAGGTAATATGGATATGACAAGTTAAATACCAGAGAATAAAAGAGCATGAGAGCTGAGTTCAAGTAACAAGCATGAAAGCTCATCCCAACTCCACCTAATACAAATTTCCTTTACATATTCTTTTTCTTTCCTTTATTACCTTGTTGACCCTCTTCTTTTTACATTTTTTTTATTGATATATATTTTTTTTTGATTTTTTTTTACAAAAAGAACATCATATATACATTTTTTTAACCATTCTGCACACACACCCCCATACTTGTTCAAGAACTCATCGAATGACAAAACTAATGTTCTCTTATTCCCTAAGGTCAAGTAAGAACATTGTTTTTCATTTAAGGCACATAATGAGTTCGAAACAAAGAATAGTCAAATAAGCTCAAAGGGGTTAAGCAAGGGGAAATAGGTCATTTCTAATGCTTTATATTAGCAGGAATTAGAGAATTTTCAAGAAGTCATAAGAGTGCTTGATATCATATTGAGACAACATGCTGCTAAACAAGACTGGCTATTTGATTAAAGTAACTATTTCAAGAAAAATGCCTCAATCATATTTATGTATACATATGAAAATGTAGTATAAAAAAGAATCAAAGCAAGTTCTAGAGTAACAATTCCATGAGTGAAATTCACACAAGAAAGAAAAGAATGGTACAAGTGTTCAATCCATTCATTAATAGGCTCAAAATCTCACAAGGCATAATTCTATCATTCTCAATCCACCAATTCAACATCCATAACCAAGCATGTGAATTTTAAGAAAGAAGACAATTTACTCAATCATGCAAATTTCCCTGAATTTGAATTGCTACTTCCACATAAACTAGTTGTCTACCCAATTACTCCTTACTCTACCACCAATTTTTGATGCGTCTCAAGAGTAAATAATTTACTCCTTACTCTGTCATCCCTAATTACTTTTGTTGTTAATAAATTGATGACAAACACAACAAACATATTAACAAACACACTTCCAAACAATTTTTTTTTGGGTTTTTTTTTTACAACCATCCTTCCCCCCAATCAGATCACAACATTGTCCTCAATGTCAAAACATAGATAGGTAAAGGATAGAATATATTACCTATTGCTACAATTACTGAAAAGAAAAATCTCACACAAATTTAAACAAAAATAAAGTACGATAAATAAAACCAAAGCTTGTAATTATTTAAATAGTTAGAGTGTCTTGGCTGGCTTTTTTTTCATTTTGCTTCCCTCACCGCTTCCTTCAGACCAATCTATCTGAGCTGTTACTAGATCAGGCTAATAAACAAAAGCTTCTAATTTATCAATCAACTCATCAACAGTGGAAGCAGAGATAAGGAGTCGTCTTGCTGAAGGAGTGACAAATTTCTGTTCCACAGCATGGTCAACAAAAGATAACAAATTATCAAAGAAATTATTAACATTCAACAAACCTATGGGTTTATGGTGGATGTTCAATTGAGCCCAAGAGACAATTTGAAAGACTTCTTCCAAAGTACCAAAACCACCAGGTAAGGCAATGAATGCATCAGAGTTTTCAAGCATTACCTTCATTCGTCCATGCATAGAGGATACTTGAATTTCCAGTCCAATTGTCTTTCCAACGATGTTTCTTCGAGTTAAAGGTTCAGGAATGACACCTAAAACTTAACCACCTCTTACAAATGCAGAAAGTGATACAACCCACATTAACCCAAGGCAACCTCCCCCATATACAACACGAATGTTCCTCGCAGCAAGTGTTCTACCAACAGTGGTTGCTGCGTTTACAAACTCTAAACTCTTCCCATAACTTGTCCCATAAAATACACAGATACTGACAAATCTACGAACAGAAGAAGAAGCTCCCTCCATTTCTACACTCACACTCTCTTTGAATGATTATGAGTTGCACGAAAGTGAAGAAAATGAAGTGTTTAAATAGGGAAGAGAATAGAAAAAGTAATAATAGCTCCTATACAAGTAGGTTAGCTGGTGTCAGAAAAGTTTGAAATTTTAAAAATAATAATAATAATAATAATTTTTTTTTTTACTTCAAGAAAACCATCAGGGTAAAGAAGTCTAGAAACCCCTAAAGATCTCATCCAAAGGATCGTCTGTCCAAAACCAAAATTCAACAAAATCATACAAAGATAAAATAATAATAACAAATGATTACATACCTTTATGTACAGGTTTCCTGGCAGATCTTTATATTGCGCGTCATGAGTGCAGTAATACCAAGACAGCTCAGCTAATCTGGGCATTCTTCTCCCTCCCGCTTATAGGATATTTTGTTACCAAGTGGCTTCCAGTACTCAAGAGGAGGTGAATTGAGTATAAAAACTTTTTTCGCGAAACCTCTTTTTTAATTAAAAACGAATATCAAAAGCTTAATAAATAAATGCATAGAAGGAATGAGAAGAAGAAAAGAAACAATAAAGAACAGCGTAAAATAAATGTGCAATAAACTAAATTGCATAAAATAAAGAGATTAGGGAAAAGAGAAGCAGGCACAGTATTTATCCTGGTTCGACCACTAACCCATTTGTGGTCTACGTCCAGTCCTCGAAAGCCGAAATTTTTCACTAAGTATGCAAGCTTCAATAGGTACTTGCTACCGTTACAAATTAGAGCACTTTTCACACACAGGGACACTATACCCTTGTGCTAAAGTCTCAGCCTGCAGGGATACCTCACCCTCATACAAACCTTGAGGGATACCTTACCCTCGATACAGATTATCAGAAAAATAGAGATGAAGAGAAACTCTCAAACAGAGTATGTAATACAAGTTGAAGTGCTAATAGAGCTCTCACAGAAATATCTCAAAGTTTTTGAGCAAGAAGAGCGTAGAAAATAGTTTTCACAAAGACAGAGTAATCAGAAAATAGTTCAGAATGATGGGCTTCTGAAAACGTGACCCAGGCTTGCTATTTATAGGGAAAACTAGGTTAATCACCGTCATGTAATTAATGTCATTTAAAACAAAATTGAAAGCAGTCTGTTTCCATTTTCGTAAACAAAGATTCATGTTTATTCGAATAAAGCAACAGCTTATTCGAATAATACTCAACGTGAATAGCTCATCTGAAAAGGGTTATTCGAATAACTCTGTTAAAATCAGAGTTTCACAAAACCAAAGGTTATTCGAATGGCAAATTTCGATTATTCGAATAACGTAATTGAAAAAGAATTTCGAGATGAAAGCATTTATTCGAATAACATATGAGTTATTCGAATAACTCATTTCAACACAGGGTTCTGAAAACTTAGTTATTCGAATAAACGAAGGTTTATTCGAATACCCACTTTAAAATCAAATTCTCGTGAAGATGTTTATTCGGATAGACAATGTTTTATTTGAATAAATCAGGCCAAAAAAACTATTTTAAAAAGAGAGGATTCAAAGATACTGAGTTTGTTTCAAAATAGATTTTTTTTTATCTTTTCTTTCAAAAACAAGGAGATATTAATGTGAGCTCCGTACAATAGATCCTAAGTCCTAATGCTAAACAACTATAAACTTGGACTTGGTCTATATATCATCTTCATTTATTCTTTCCGTTTGTTATCATCAAAACAAGTCTTCAAAGATAAGCATCCAAACACATTCTCCCCCTTTTTTATGATGACAAATTATCAATAAGACTATCAATGAGAGAAGCGTTAGTGCATATAATTGGAATTCACAAAAGGTATAAAAGCTTACTCCCCTTCTTTAAATAAGAGGTAATATATATATCAAATATGTGCGCAGCTTCCCCTTTCAATTTGAGTCCAATCTTATTTTAAAATTACCTGTCTTTTCTCAATTAAAGTTAAATGATTAAATATTTCTCCCCCTTTTGTCATGAGCAAAAAGGAGGGGTAAGTCCCATAACCATATATCAAAGTAAAAGTGCAGAAAGGGAAACATGGTCATATCAATAGATCAACAGGAAATTTTATTTATGCATTAATAAAAAGGTTCAATTACAAAAGCCAGAAATAAATAACATGAAGGCAAAAACAAACAGCCTAAGAACAAAAGAAATCTAAAAGTAAGCATCCAAAGGTGGTGGTGAAGAAGCTGGTGCAGTAGCAGGTGAAGCAGATCGAAGAGCCGTAACCTTACGTTCAACGCCTTCTATTCTATCAAACAGAATAGAGAAGGTATGTTCCATGTAAGCTCGGTTGTCTTGCAAGGTAGCCATGATCTGTTCCAGAGTGACAAGAGCAGGTGCAGCAGTAGGAGCAGCAGGGGCATCAGCAGGGTCAAGCTCGTCCTCAGCAACCTCATCTGGGTACACCCAACCTTCATCGGTTTGAATCATCTTCATCTTCCATAAGGTGTAAGCGCCAAAGACGTTGTGATGAGTCAGAGCAATGGCCCGCTCAATCTCCAAGACCTGAGGATACTTGCTCAGTAGGGTAGTGACGATGATGCCATAAGGTAGGTCTGATTTGTCCTTGCCTTTGGCCCTCATCATGTGCCTCATGATGAACACAGGCCAATTGACCTGATGGCCATTCTTCAGGAACCACAGCATGAAGACATCTTCTTCGCTGAGGTAGGCGTAGTTTCCACCGCGAGGAGCCAGAATGTGAGCATAGGAGTAATGCAGAAGCCTATCTTGGCTCTTCAACATTCCACCCTTGAGACCTTTATCAGGAAGGGCCAGGCCAGGCTTCAGCAGGTCCTCAACTGCTTGAAGTTTGTTGAAGTCTTCAAGAAAGGGCGTGTCATCATCTTCAACAAGGGCGCCGGAGAACTGCAGCCCGAACAAAGTTGACTAGTCCAGCGGTGTGATCACGATGTTCTGATCACAAACCTCAGAAAGAAGATTCTGGCCATCGAAAGCCAGATTGCAGAAGAACATCTTCACCAAGGCTGGATAGATGGTGGCCCGGTGAGAGCAGAGCTGAAGAACTTCCTGGTTTTGTAGCAGGGTCAGGAAGTCGACGCCGCGGTGCTGCTGGAAGAAAGAGAGATCCAGATACTTGGGTTGAACCAAGTTTCACTCCCAGAAGTGCGAGATGAAACGTGCACGATGCTCTTCATTGGAGGAGAGTCGTCTCAGATCAAGAGGGTTGGTGCCTGGAGCGTTCTTCGTACGTGGACGCTTGCTGGAGGAGGAGGCCATGGAGGTAAGGTGAGTGAGAGAGAGAAAAAGACACAGAGGGTGAAAGGAGTTGAGAGGAAGAAATAAAGAACAGAGAAGAGAAGAGAAGATGGAGAGTGAAAAAGATTTGGGCGCGCAGGGGTTTATTTAAAGAACCCCGTGTTTATTCGAATAAACTGAGGTTTATTCGAATAAACCTTGCAGGAAAGCTGAACAGACAGACGCGTAGGTAACTGAAGAGGTGGGGCAACTAGGGTTTATTCGAATAAGACATGTTCTATTCGAATAAAATAACTGGGAAAGCCAAGCGTTTTGGCTGGCTGGAAAGGTTTATTCGAATAACTATGGAGTTATTCGAATAGGCAGAGACCCATCAGTCAAGATTGATAAAACGAGGTTCAGGTTATTCGAATAACCTGGGGTCTATTCGAATATGCAGAGATTAAAACCAAAACCTGATCAAGAAGATCGCTGGTTATTCGAATAAAAAGGGGCTTATTCGAATAAGCAGAGGGCAGAAAAAAACACTGAAAAACGCAAGTTTCTGGTTATTCGAATAGGGAAGGTGTTATTCGAATAAGCAGAGATGAAAAAACACACAAGATTAAACAAAGGTATCAGTTTATTCGAATAAACTGAATTCTATTCGAATAAGGATGATATTTTAACATGCAGAGAAGAAGTTTATTCGAATAACGCTTTGCTTATTCGAATAAAAAAAAAAAACACACAGAAGCATATACGTATATAAAATTAAAGGCATATAAACATGATAATGATCAGCAATAAATAAGCAAATAAGCAACTCAAATATTTGATTGATCAATTATGCCCAATTCTCCTCGAATATAAAAGAAAACTTCTTTTGCTAAGGGTTTAGTAAAGATATCTGCAAGTTGCTTAGATGTTTCAACAAACTCAAGAATGCAATTCCCTTTTTGTACATGATCTCTGATAAAGTGATGTCTTATCTCTATATGCTTTGTTCTAGAATGCAGTATAGGATTCTTAGAGATATTTATTGCACTAGTGTTATCACATCTTATCGGGATGTGATCAAGCTGAAGACCGTAGTCTAAGAGTTGTTGCTTCATCCAAAGGATTTGAGCGCGCAACTCCCTACCGCAACATATTCACCTCGGCGGTAGACAAAGCCACACTATTTTGTTTCTTACTATGCCAAGAAACTAAAGAACTACCAAGTAAGTGGCATGTCCCACTAGTACTTTTTCTGTCTAATTTGCACCCAGCAAAGTCAGAGTCAGAATAGCCTATTAGGCTACAAGAGGCACCCTTAGGGTACCACAAGCCCATTTGTGAAGTGCCTACTAGATATTTCATTATACGTTTAACAGCACTTAAGTGAGATTCTTTAGGGTTTGCCTGATATCTAGCACACATGCATACACTAAACATTATATCTGGCCTACTAGCAGTAAGATAAAGGAGAGATCCAATCATACCTCTATATTTCGTTATTTCTACTGATTTACCTCATTCATCTTTGTCCAAGTAGCAAGACGTGCCCATTGGAGTGGCCATGTGTTTAGCGTTTTTCATTTCGAATCTCTTGAGCAATTCCTTGCAGTATTTGGTTTGACTTATGAAAGTCCCTTCGTCCGTTTGTTTGATTTGAAGTCCGAGGAAGAAGTTTAATTCTCCCATCATTGACATTTCAAACTCATTCTGCATTGACTTAGCAAAATCTTTGCAAAGAAATTCATTAGTAGCACCGAAGATAATATCATCCACATATACTTGCACAAGAAGAATGTCATGCTTTTTCTTTTTAATAAAAAAAGTAGTATCTACTTTTCCTCTTGAAAAACCATTTTCCAAAAGAAACTTGCTCAACCTTTCATACCAAGCTCTAGGAGCTTGCTTTAAACCATATAAAGCCTTTTTAAGTTTAAAAACATGGTTGGGCAGTTCATGATTTTCAAAACCTGGAGGTTGTTCAACGTATACCTCCTCTTGAATAAAACCACTTAGAAAAGCACTTTTGACATCCATTTGATATAATTTGAAATCCATGATGCAAGCATAAGCCAGTAACATTCTAATTGCTTCTAATCTAGCTACAGGTGCATAGGTTTCTTCATAATCTATACCTTCTTCTTGATTATATCCTTTAGCAACCAATCTAGCTTTGTTTCTAGTTATTAATCCATTTTCATCAAGTTTGTTTCTAAAAACCCATTTAGTTCCAATTATAGGGTGATTATTAGGTCTAGCAACTAATTCCCAAACTTGATTTCTTTCAAACTGATTTAATTCCTCATGCATAGCTAAGATCCAATGTTCATCATCAAAAGCTTCAATTAAATCCTTAGGTTCAATTTGAGAAACAAAAGCTAAGTGATTACAAGTATTTCTAAGGGAGTTACGAGTACTTACACCTCTAGATACATAACCGATAATTTGATCAAGGGAGTGATATTTTGAAGTTCGTCATTCTTTGGGAAGTTCCAAAGCTTGTGAATATTCTTGTCTTTGTTCATCTTCTTTCTCCTTGATTTCTTTTTCTTTACTGTCTAAATGTGTTTTCGCCAAGATTTCTGCAACATCATCAACAACAAGATCCTTTCTCGATCCATTTTGGTCAGTTTCATCAAATGCAACATGTATAGATTCTTCAATAGTCATAGTTCTTTTATTGTAAATGCGAAAAGCTTTACTATGATTTGAGTAGCCAAGAAATATACCTTCATCAGACTTAGCATCAAACTTGCCTAAATTATCTTTTCCATTATTTAAAACAAAACATTTGCAACCAAAAACATGAAAGTGTGAGACATTTGGCTTTCTTCCCTTATACAACTCATACAGGGTTTTCTTTAAAATAGGCCTTATAAGGGCTCGGTTCATTACATAGCAAGCTGTACTTACAGCATCTGCCCAAAAGTATTTAGGAAGAGCAGCCTCATTAAGCATAGTTCTCGCATTTTCTTCTAAAGAACGGTTTTTCCTTTCTACAACTCTATTTTGTTGCGGAGTTCTAGGGGCAGAGAAATTATGATTAATGCCATATTCATCACAGTAATTTTCAAAAACATTGTTTTCAAATTCCTCACCATGGTCACTTCTTATAGAAGAGATTTGAAAACTTTTTTCATTTTGAATAATTTTGGCAAGTCTTTTAAAAGCTAGAAATGCATCATTTTTATTTTCAAGAAATAAAGTCTATGTAAACCTAGAAAAATCATCCACAATCACTAAAGCATAGTAATTCAACTTTATTTCCTTTATCACATAATTGGCTAAGACTAAGTAAATTGTGTTTCAAGCCTTCAACAAGCAGCACATTTTCAATGGAAGAGTTAGGGTTTTTACCGACTTTGCCGATTCCAAGAATTTTACCCTTGTTATTATCGCCATAAGTGACGTGTCCATGATTCTTTGGAATAAATGCAGTGAACTTTGAGTCATCCCCGGTCATGTGCTTGGAGCAGCCGCTATCAAGATACCAATTTGAACTCCTGGCTTTCAAGCACACCTACAACACAAGTTTAGTTTTTAACTTTTGGTACCTAAACATTCTTGGGTCCTTGCGTGTCAGTTTTGGGTATAGTACCCTTGGGAACCCAAACCATTTTTGTTCCAACTTTTGTATTTATGTTTTTCCTTGCATTACATGTTGAAGCACTATGTCCTTTTCTTCCATAATAAAAACATTTAATAAAAGGGCTACTTGAAACACTAGAATGCACAAAGAAATTTTTATAGAGTTTTTGTTGATTTTTCGAGTTATAGCCTATCCCGACTTTTTGAAAGACCACTCTTTGTCTTCCTAATAAAATATTTAAGTTATCCCTTCTAAAAGTGAATTTAGAAAGAGTGTTCTTTAGATCTTCGTTTTCTTTTTCAAGTGTATGACATGAAGAACAAGAAGAGGAAGTAGAAGCATGTGAAGAATGATTTGTGCATGCATCAATGATTCCTAAAGTTTCATTTTCAATTTTTAATTCTTCTATTTCTTTATTTAAAACAAGAATTTGTTTTTCTAAAGAAGAAATTGTTTTCTTAAATGAAGAAATAATTTTTGTGAGTTTTAAAGATTCTTCATGCAGTTCCTCAAAAGCATCTTGTAACTTATCGTAAGAAGGTAATAAAGTATTAGAACTTACCTCGTTTTCGCTTTCTTCTTCATCTCCTTTTGCCATAAGACACAGTTGAGCTTCTTTGCTATCTGAACAGTCAGTTGAGTCCATGTCGTTTTCATCCTACGCTATGTAGGCTTTTCTCCCTTTTCTTTCCTTGAAGGGCTTCTTTTCAAATTTTTCTTTCTTCTTTTGATAAACTGGGCACTCCATTTTCATGTGACCAGGTTTGCCACATTCATAGCAAGTTGGAGTCGATGAAGCTCCTTCGCCTTTATAGTGAGTCTTTTTCGGAGGGAAGGGAGGTCTTCTTTGCGTTCCCTTTTTCCTGAGAAATCTACCAAACTTTTTAACCAACAAACTTAAATTTTCTTCACTTACCTCAACGTTCTCTGAGCCTTCTTCATTTTCTTCATCATCATTGTCGATTAATGAATAAGTGGCTTTGAGTGCTATTCCCTTTTTCTTTTTATCATTTTCTTCGCTTTGACTTAGTCTGCTCAGTTCGAGTTCGTGCTCATGAAGTTTTCCAAAGAGGGTAGCTAAAGTCATTGTGGACAAATCCCTCGATTCTGATATTGTTGTCACTTTGGGTTGCCAAATCCTGCTAAGACATCTCAACACTTTGTTAATCAAATCTTCATTAGAAAAGCTTTTGCCTAAAGATGCAAGATGATTAACTATGTGGGTGAACCTCTTTTGCATTTCCTGAATGCTTTCTCCTTGGTTCATTCTGAATAGTTCATATTCACGAGTTAGAGAATTGATTCTCGACCTCTTAACTTCACTAGTACCCTCATGGGCAACTTGCAAAGTATCCCACATTTCTTTAGCAGTTTTACAATTTAAAATTCTAAAAAACTCATCATATCCCAAAGCAGTAGTAATAATATTTTTGGCTTTTAAATTAAATTAAACTTTTCTTTTGTCTTCATTAGACCATTTATTTCATGGTGTTTCGGTCCTTACGCCATCGACCTCATGTGTGGATATAAAAGCGCCGTTTTCGACAGTATCCCAAACATCTAGATCAATAGTTTCGATGAAGATTTTCATTCTTTCCTTCTAATATGCGTAACCATCCCCATTGAAAAAGGGTGGTCGGTTTATGGAGGATCCTTCTGAAAAACCATTTCAAGAAGCCATATACTCTTGAAGCTGCTAAGCTCTTTATACAAGAGTCTAGCTCTAATACCACTTGTTACCAAGTGGCTTCCAGTACTCAAGAGGGGGGGTGAATTGAGTATAAAAACTTTTTTCACGAAACCTCTTTTTTAATTAAAAATGAATATCAAAAGCTTAATAAATAAATGCACAGAAGGAATGAGAATAAGAAAAGAAACAATAAAAAATAGCGTAAAATAAATGTGCAATAAAATAAATTGCATAAAATAAAAAGATTAGGGAAAAGAGAAGCAGGCACAGTATTTATCCTAGTTCGACCACTAACCCACTTGTGGTCTACGTCCAATCCTCGAAAGTCGAGATTTTTCACTAAGTATGCAAGCTTCAATAGGTGCTTGCTACCGTTACAAATTAGAGCACTTTTCACACACAGGGACACTATACCCTTGTGCTAAAGTCTCACCTGTGAGGATACCTCACCCTTATACAAACCTTGAGGGATACCTCACCTCGATCTGATTATCGAAAAATAGAGATGAAGAGAAACTCTCAAACAGAGTATGTAATACAAGTTGAAGTGCTAATAGAGCTCTCACAGAAATATCTCAAAGTTTTTAAGCAAGAAGAGCGTAGAAAATAGTTTTCACAAAGACAGAGTAATCAGAAAATAGTTCAGAATGATGAGCTTCTGAAAACGTGACCCAAGCTTGCTATTTATAGGGAAAACTAGGTTAATCAGCCGTTGGGTGTAATTAATGTCATTTAAAACAAAATTGAAAGCTGTCTGTTTCCACTTTCGTAAACAAAGATTCGTGTTTATTCGAATAAAGCAACAACTTATTCGAATAATACTCAACGTGAATAGCTCATCTGAAAAGGGTTATTCGAATAACTCTGTTAAAATCAGAGTTTCACAAAACCAAAGGTTATTCGAATGGCAGCTCAATTATTCGAATAACGTAATTGAAAAAGAAGTTCAGACAGAAAGCATTTATTCGAATAACATATGAGTTATTCGAATAACTCATTTCAACACAGGGTTTTGAAAACTTAGTTATTCGAATAAACGAAGGTTTATTCGAATACCCACTTTAAAATCAGATTCTCGTGAAGATGTTTATTCGGATAGACAATGTTTTATTCGAATAAATCAGGCCAAAAAAACTGTTTTAAAAAGAGAGGATTCAAAGATATTGAGTTTGTTTCAAAACAGATTTTTTTTATCTTTTCTTTCAAAAATAAGGAGATATTAATGTGAGTTCCGTACAATAGATCCTAAGTCCTAATGCTAAACAACTATAAACTTGGACTTGGTCTATATATCATCTTCATTTATTCTTCCCGTTTGTTATCATCAAAACAAGTCTTCAAAGATAAGCATCCAAACACATATTTTGGATTGAGCTACAAACGCCACTAATTAAAGTGCGTAAATCTAACAGCTACCACCAACGACCACAGCCAGTGAGAGGTCGCTGAAGAGCCCATGACATTAAATCATAGGATCCAGCTCAGAAGCATTGTCACACGAGAATGCAAACACGATTATGCTTCTTTCTGTCCATGAGCAAGCAGAGCCTTTGGTTAAAACCTGAGAATGCTTGCGCGGCTCTCTACAGAGCATGGCACACGAACCTTATTTACCGACTGGCGTGCGAAGGTCCACCCGAGTCAATGACGGGTCTACCACTGGTAGGGGCTCCTAATCTAATTAAAGACCAAGTACAACCGAAGCTTCGCCTTTTTTATTTCATTTATTTCTTTTCTTTTTTTTCTTTTTTTTTTTTTTTTTTTTTTTTTTTTTTTTTTTTGAAGATGTACAAGATAATATATATATGTTGTTGTGATTATGGCTCACATCTTCCTCTCGGTTTCACGTCCGAAACGCTTAAACGCCTTCTAAGAGTCGGTGATAAGCTTCCTATCCAATTTTCTTATAAATTGGCAAACAGGGTCTTTTTGAGTCAGATTCCCAAGACTATAATGCTCTTGCTCGTCTCTGAAGAGATTCCACAAACTAAGAAGTTCACGCTGCACAACTCCACAAGAATGCGTCTCAAGAGTCAATAAGATATTATTTAATGACTCCTTACTCAGTCCATTCTTAATGAAGAATATTTTATCTTCTCTGTTTACAGAAACCATCCCCAAAGAGTGACATCGCGTATTGCAATTCCATCGTGCACACTTGTAACAAACTTTCATTTTTTTTGCTCTTCCCCTTTTTGAAAATGAACTTTTACCAAGACCAGGCATGTATGGGACAAATGAATCTGAAGATTCACCACTAAACGAACATTTGCTTCGATTATCCAAATGTATATCTTCTCGGGATGGCCTTATACATTAACAATCTCGCCTTTCACACCTAGCTTCATAGACTTTTGTTAGAGCATTTAGAGGGAGAGAAGGAAAATGTTTTCTTAGATTTGAGAGAATGACATCTATTTTAAAAGGAGAAGAAATCAGTTATTATAGAAAATTGAAAAACAAACTGACTTGAGAGTCACGGAGTACCGTTATCCGCCATTTAACCTAGGGACAGTAGAACCAAAAAAGAAAGAAACAACATTAAAATAAATTCTACTCATAACAAGGATTAGAAAGAGAAATGGATTCTACCTCAACAACTTGATGTTCCAGAAATGGTTTGAGTCTTTATCCGTTGACCTTAAATACAAAACCATTCCTAGGATTCTCAATGTCTATGGCCCCATAAGAATACACATGTTTGACAATATAAAGACTAATCCACCTAGATCTCAATTTTCCAGGGAATAGGTGAAGACGAGAATTATAAAGCAGAACTTTTTGACCAATTTCAAAATTTTTTCTCAAAATTGATTTGTCATGAAAAGCTTTTGTTCTAACTTTATAAATCTTTGAGTTTTCATATACATCATTTCTTAATTCCTCAAGTTCATTCAATTGCAACTTGCGTAACTTGGAAGCATCATCAAGACTTAAGTTGAAAGCTTTAATGGCCCAAAATGCTTTATGCTCCAATTCTACAGGCAAATGACAAGGTTTTTTATAAACTAACCGATAGGGAGACATGCCTAAAGATGTTTTAAAAGCAGTACGGTAAGCCCAAAGTGCATCGTTTAGTCTTAAAGACTAATCATTACGATTTGGGTTAACCATTTTTTTCAAAATTTGTTTGATCTCCCTATTTGCTAATTCAACTTGTTCATTTGTCTGAGGATGATAAGGGGTTACAATTTTTTGGGTAATGCAATATTTCTTCATTAAGGATTCAAATGGTTTATTACAAAAATGTGTTCCCCCATCACTGATGATAGCTCGAGGAATTCCAAATCGACTCAAAACATTTTCTTTTAAAAATTTTAGAACAGTTTTATGATCATTGTGTCTATATGGAATCGCCTCAATCCATTTTGAGACATAATCAACTGCAACCAAAATGTACACAAATCCAAAAGATGATGGAAATAGATCCATGAAATCAATTCGCCAACAATCAAAAATTTCAATGACAAGGATAGGGTTCAAAGGCATCATATTTCTTTTAGAAATGGACCCCAATTTTTGACAACTTTCACAACTTTTGCAAAAAGTATAACTGTCCTTGAATAAAGTGGGCCAATAAAATCCATACTGCAAGATTTTCGCAGCTGTTTTCTTTGAAGAAAAATGACCTCCACATGCTTCTGAATGACAAAATTTAATGACACTACTTACTGCATTGTCAGGTACACATCTCCGAAAGATTTGATCAGGATAATATTTGAACAAATATGGGTCATCCCAAAAGAAATTTTTTACCTCAATCAAAAACTTTTTTCTGTCTTGGTGTGTCCACTTAGGTGGCATCTTACCTGTTACAAGAAAATTGACAATGTTAGCAAACCAAGGCATGGAATTGACAGAAAATAAAAATTCATCGGGAAAAGAATCATTGATAGTTGTGCTATCAAAAGATGAGCTTGTTGACGCCTTGACAAATGATCTGCAACAACATTTTCGGCTCTTTTCTTGTCTTTTATTGTGATGTTAAATTCTTAAAGTAACAAGATCCACCGTATCAACCTAGGTTTTGCATCCTGTTTAGACATTAAATATCTAACAGTAGCATGATCAGTGAAAACAACAGTGGACGAACCAATTAAATAAGCTCAAAATTTGTCCAATGCAAAAATTATAGCAAGTAGTTCTTTTTCAGTAGTGGTGTAATTTATTTGTGTACTATTCAAAGTTTGACTTGCGTAATAAATTACATGAGGCTTACCTTCCTTTCTTTGGCCTAAAACAACGCCAATAGCAAAATCACTAGCATCACACATCAACTCAAAAGGCAAAGACCAGTTAGGAGATTGCATGATAGGAGTAGAAGTCAAAAGACCGATTAATTTTTCAAAAGATTTTTGACAATCTTTAGTCCAATCAAATGGTGTATCTTTTGCTAGAAGATTACATAAAGGTCTAGATATGGCACTAAAGTCCTTTACAAATCTTCTGTAAAATCCTGCATGTCCTAAAAAGGAACGAACTTCTCTGACTATTTTTGGGAAAGACAAATGAGCAATTAATTCAACTTTGGCCCTATCAACTTTAATTCCTTTAGAAGATATCACATTACCTAACACTATTCCTGAGGTAACCATGTAATGACATTTTTTCCAATTTAACACAAATCTTTTTTCTTCACATCTTTTAAGAACTTTTTCCAAATTATCAAGACAATTTTTAAAAGAATTTTCAAAAACTGTCAGATCATCCATGAAAACTTCTAAATAATGCTCAATCATGTCACTGAAAATACTTAGCATGCATCTTTGAAAAGTTATCGGAGCATTACAAAGACCAAAAGACATTCTTCTATATGCAAAAGTGCCAAAAGGACAAGTAAAAGTGATCTTTTCTTGATCCTCCAATGCAATTGGTATTTGATTATACCCTGAATAACCATCAAGAAAATAATAGTAGGGATGTCCTACTACATTTTCCAGAATCTGATCAAGAAATGACAATGGAAAATGGTCTTTCGTAGTGGCTACATTCAATTTTCTGAAATCAATACACATACGCCAACTAGATGAGACTCGGGTAGGTTTTAATTCTCTTTTTTTCATTTTCAACCACTATTATTCCAAATTTCTTGGGCATAACTTGTGTAGGGCTTACCCACTAGCAATCAGAGATAGGATAGATAATTCCAACATCAAGTAATTTAAAAACTTCAGCTCTAACTACCTCTTTCATGTGTGGATTTAATCTTCTTTGAAGTTATTGAGATGCTTTAGCATTATCCTCTAAATGTATTCTATGTGTACAGATTAATGGATTAATGCCTTTTATATCCTTTAATGTCCATCCAATTACACTTTTATGCCTTTTAAGTACTTCTATCAACTTACCTTCTTGTTCTTTGGTCAGGGATAAAGAAATTACCACTGGAGAGCTTTATTCTTCTCCCAAAAATGTGTACTTCAACCCATCAGGTAATGACTTCAGTTCCAGTGTGGGTACTTCTTCATGGGTATCATCATTCATGGATTTTAGCTCTTTGAATCTTGGCTTCCTTCCTTTGTATTCCATTTCCTGTGTATAGCCAAGCAAAGAGCATATTTCAGAAATATCATCATCTAATTGTGTAGCTGAATTAAATGAATTAATTAAACAGATTTCTAATGGGTCAGAAGAACTCCTGATTTGAAGATGATCATCTATAATGGCCTCAATCCCTTCAATCTCTTCCTTTTCATCATAAACTTTATGTGGTTGCTTACACATGTTGAAAACATTAAGCTCCAGTGTCATATTTCTAAAAGTTAGCTTCACCACTCTATTTCTATAATTTATCAAAGCATTAGATGTTGCTAAAAATGGGCGACCCAAAATAATAAGAGCTGACTTAGAACTATCAACCATAGGTTCAGTTTCTAAGACAATAAAATCCACAGGATATATGAATTTATTAACTTGTACCAACACATCTTCTACTATTCCTTTTGGAATTTTAATTGATCTATCAGCAAGTAGAAGAGTTACAAAAGTTAGTTTTAACTCACCAAGGTTGAGTTACTGATATGTGACTGGCGTGTATCCGATGAAGAATATGGTTTGATGATAACAAACTCAAAGATGTTGCAAGATCAAGTCCAAGATTATCAAGACCATCAAGTATAGCTTTTAGGACTTTAATCTTTGTGTAAAGGTATATAAAGATTCACAAATAAGGTTAATCTTGCATTTTGTAATAGCACACAAGTTTTCAAGGCTTCAATATGGTTTTTAACTTCCAAAGAATTAATCACATCGTGTCCATAAACTTACAAGATCATATGGAATCAAGAGCAACATTTTAAAAAGCTCAAAACATGTTTTCACATGTATTATTCGAATAAGGAGTCCCTTATTCGAATAACACAAGTCAGTGATTCCAATTTAATCTCTCAGGAAAGGGCTTATTCGAATAAAGCCATGCATTATTCGAATAAGAGTTTCAAATGTATTTTGGCACGAATAGGTTATTCGAATAACACTTCTGTTATTCGAATAACCCATCTCGAAGTCTGTTCATGAATCTGTTATTCGAATAACGAGTTGTTATTCGAATAACAAGGCTTTCAAATAAAACCATGCTAAATTGGTTATTCGAATAACGAAGTTGTTATTCGAATAACAGGAACTGAAGCTCATTTCTTCGAATGAGTTATTCGAATAACATTCATGTTATTCGAATAACGTGTTTTCCAGAAAGCAAATATTTATCTGGCTATTCGAATAACCAGGATTTTATTCGAATAACATACTACAGAGGAAAACACGGTGAAAGCTATTTCAAGCGTTATTCGAATAAGAAACATGTTATTCGAATAATGAAGATTTCCAGAAACAGAAATTAATGGATAGTAGCATAACATTTAATGCTCCAACCACCTCCAACGGCTCTAATCTTCAATGACTTATAAATAGAAGTTGTTGGGCATTTATGGGGGTTAAACAATCAATCTGAAAAACCTTGGTTGAGCATTAAAAATGAGCTTTCATCTATTTCTCCATTAATACTCTGTTTCTGAGCGTAAATCGTATAATATATACCAGTTGAGTTTCCAGTTGTAATATCTGCTCTTTCAAGAGAGTTTCTATCCATTCAAACTTTGTAACTTCTGTAGAGAGGTGAGGCATCCCTCCAAACTGTAAAGGGTGAGGTATCCCTTGGAAAATAGAGGCTCAAGCATTAGGGTGAGGTATCCCATTGTGTTGAGTGCTCAAGGTTGTAGTGGTTTTCAAGCACCCATTGAAGCTTGGAGATACATAGTGAAAAATCTCAAGTTGTTGCTTGAGGACTGGACATAGATCACAAGTGGATTGGTGATTGAACCAGGATAAATGATCGTGTCTGGTTTTCTCTAAACCCTCCTCTGTTTATTTTGTGCACTGTTTCATTAATTTTCTTGGATATTGTCTCCATAGGCTATCATATTTATAAGTAAGTGATTTTATCTCTTTCATCCAATCATCTCTAATTATTCAATAGCTTCAACGAAAATTAGTTATCAATCAATTTACGAAAGATTTGCCAACTTGTTTTACTTACTCAATTCACCCCCCCTCTTGAGTATTGAGGCCACTTGGTAACAAGTGGTATCAGAGCTAGACTCTTGTATAAAGAGCTTAGCAGCTTCAAGAGAAGTGATGGCTTCAAATGGTTTTTCAAATGAAGGTTCTTCTATAAATAGACCTCCTTATTTCAATGGGGATGGTTATACCTATTGGAAAGAAATGATGAAAATTTTTATTGAAGCTATTGACTTAGATGTGTGGGACGCCGTTGAAAATGGTGCTTTTGTCCCAACACAAACTAAGGATGGTGTGACAATTAATACACCTAGAAGTGATTGGATCGATGATGATAAAAAGAATGTTCAATATAATTTGAGAGCCAAGAACATCATCACCACATCCTTGGGGTATGATGAATTCTTTAGGGTATCAAATTGTAAGACCGCAAAAGAAATGTGGGATACCCTACAAGTAACTCATGAAGGTACTAATGAGGTAAAACGATCTCGAATAAACACTCTTACTCATGAATATGAATTGTTTAGAATGAACCAAGGTGAGAGTATTCAAGATATGCAAAAGAGATTTACTCACATTGTTAATCATCTCATCTCACCTCATTGGGAAAGACATTTCCTAATGAGGATCTTATTAACAAAGTCTTGAGATGTCTAAGCAGGAATTGGCAACCCAAAGTAACGGCTATTGTGGAATCAAGAGATTTATCGACAATGTCTCTAGCCACCCTATTCGGAAAGCTTCAAGAACATGAGCTGGAATTAAATAGGCTCAACCAAAGTGAAGAGCATGATAAAAAGAAGAAGGGAATTGCGCTCAAAGCCACCTCTTCCTTACTTGAAGATGATGATGAAGATGGTGAAGAAGATGCTGAAAATAGTGAATTAAGTGAGGAGAATCTTAGTCTTCTTGTGAGAAAGTTTGGAAGATTCTTGAAGAAAAAGGGATTTCAAAGAAGACCACCCTTTCCTCAAAAGAAAGCATATCACAAAGGAGAAGGATCCTTTACTCCTCCAAAATGCTATGAATGCGGAAAACCGGGGCACATGAAAATGGAGTGTCCTATATATCTCAAGAAGACGGAGAAATTTGAGAAAAGGCCCTCCAAGGAAAAGAAAGGAAGAAGAGCATACATAGCTTAGGAGGACAATGATTTAAGCTCTTCTGACGATTCGAAAAATGAAAAAGCTCATCTTTGCCTCATGGCTTAAGGAGAAGAAAGTGGAGAAAGCGACACCGAGGTAACCTCTTCTAACCTAGAACCTCCACCTTCTTATGATGAATTGCAAGATGCCTTTCAAGAATTGCATGATGAATCTTTGAGGCTCACAAAAATGATTTTGTCTTCCAATAAAACAATCTCCCTATTGACAAAGAAAGTTTCCACTTTAACTAAGGAGATAAATGAACTTAAGATCGAAAATGAGACTTTAGGACTTATAGATGCTAATTCATTATGCATGACTTGTTCATCACATGATAATACATCCATATCATTACCTTGTTTATCATGTAAAGCTTTTGAAAAAGAAATTGAAGACTTGAACAACACTCTTGCAAAATTCACTTTTGGTAGAGACAACTTGAGTGTGTTGTTAGGGAGACAAAAATGTGTTTTTCAAAAAGCCGGTTTGGGATTTAATCCAAACAACCATCAAAAGTCTTATAAGAACTTCTTTGTTTCCTCAAAAACTTCAAGTAGCCCCTTTGTTAAATGTTTTCATTGTGGTAGGAAAGGGCATAGTGCATCCACTTGCAATGTTAGAAAGAACATAAACACCAAGGTTGGAATCAAAAGGGTTTGGGTCCCTAAAGGCACCATACCTAATTCTAACACACAAGGACCCAAAACAATTTGAGTACCAAAAGTTAAATCTTGAATGTGTGTTGTAGGTGTGCTTGAAGACCAAGAGTTCAAGTTGGTATCTTGATAGTGGTTGCTCCAAGCACATGACCGGTGATGGCTCCAAGTTCTCCTCCCTTACACACAAGAAACATGGTCATGTCACATATGGTGACAACAACAAAGGGAAGATTCTTGGAATTGGCAAAGTTGGTAAGATCCCTTCATCATCTATTGATAATGTTTTACTTGTTGAAGGACTTAAACATAATTTGCTTAGTATTAGTCAATTATGTGATAAAGGAAATAGAGTTATATTTGATTCCTCTTGTTGCATAATTGAGGGAAAGGATAATAAGCAAGTTAAGTTCGTTGGTCATAGGGTCAATAACATATATATGATTAGTCTTGATGATATTTCCTCAAATGATGCTAAATGCTTTATGGGTAGAGAAAATGATTCATGGTTATGGCATAGAAGAATTGTTCACATTCACATAGATCACTTAAACAAATTGGTTTCTAAAGAACTAGTAATTGGTCTTCCAAAGCTCAAATTTGAAAAAGACAAACTTTGTGATGCATGTCAAAAGGGAAAACAAGTAAAGGTCTCTTTCAAAGTTAAAAACATAGTTTCAACATCTAGACCTTTACAACTTTTGCACATGGATCTTTTTGGACCCTTTAGAACTATGAGCTTTGGTGGGAATTACTATGCATTAGTGATTGTGGATGATTTTTCTAGATTTACATGGACATTATTCTTGGCCCACAAAAATGATGTTTTTCAATCATTTAGAAAACTTGCCAAAGTTATCCAAAACAAAAAAGATTTTTGTATTGCATCCTTAAGAAGTGATCATGGTGGTGAATTTGAAAATCATGAATTTGAAACTTTTTGTAATGAACATGGCATTGAGCATAATTTTTCTGCCCCTAGAACACCACAACAAAATGGTGTTGTAGAAAGGAAAAATCGATCTTTAGAGGAAATGGCAAGAACTATGCTCAATGAGGCCAACCTTCCTAAGTATTTTTGGGCGGATGCGATTAACACCGCTTGTTATGTTATGAATAGAGCCCTAATAAGGCCAATTTTAAAGAAAATCCCATATGAATTGTACAAAGGAAGGAAACCAAATGTTTCACATTTGCATATCTTTGGATGTAAATGCTTTGTTTTGAATAATGGAAAAGATAACTTGGGGAAGTTTAATGCAAAATCTGATGAGGGAATATTCATTGGTTATTCTATTCATAGTAAGGCCTTTAGAGTCTATAATAAACGAACTATGACCATAGAAGAGTCCATACATGTTGCATTTAATGAAACTAACCCAAATGAGCCGAGAAAGGAGTTTGTTGATGATGTTGTAGAAATCTTGGCAAGGACGCACTTGGAGAATCAAGAGAAAGAGTCCAAGAAGGAAGAAGAGAGACACATTGATCATATATGGCAAAAAGATTCAGAAATCTTGGATCTACCTAAGGAATGGAGGATTTCAAGATATCATCCTCTTGACAAGGTGATAGGTGATGTATCAAAAGGGGTAATCACTCAAAACTCACTTAGAGATGCATGTAATCACCTAGCCTTTGTTTCTCAAATTGAACCTAAAGACATAAGTAAGGCTATTAATGATGAACATTGGATCTTGGCCATGCAAGAAGAACTAAACCAATTTGAGAGAAATTAAGTTTGGGAATTAGTTCCAAGGCCCAATGATCATCCAATAACTGGCACCAAGTGGGTCTTTAGAAACAAACTTGATGAAACAGGGTTAATAATAAGAAATAAAGCTAAGCTTGTAGCTAAGGTTTATAATCAAGAAGAAGGCATAGACTATGAAGAAACTTATGCTCCCGTAGCTAGATTAGAGGCCATTAGAATGTTACTTGCATATGCTTGTATCATGGATTTCAAACTCTATCAAATGGATGTTAAAAGTGCCTTTTTAAATGGTTTTATGCAAGAAGAGGTGTATGTGGAACAACCTCCTGGTTTTGAAAATTTTGAATTGCCCAACCATGTTTTTAAACTGAAAAAGGCCTTGTATGGCTTGAAACAAGCTCCTAGAACTTGGTATGAAAGGTTGAGTAAATTTCTTTTAGAAAAAGGTTTCTCTAGAGGCAAGGTTGACACTACCCTGTTCATAAAACACAAAATGCATGACATACTTCTAGTTCAAATCTATGTTGATGACATTATATTTGGAGCTACTAACAACTCTCTTTGTAAAGAATTTTCAAATATTATGCAAAGTGAATTTGAGATATCTATGATGGGGGAGCTCAATTTCTTCCTTGGTCTCCAAATCAAGCAAACAAGGGAAGGAACGTTCATAAGCCAATCCAAGTATTGCAAGGAGCTGCTCAAGAAGTTTGGAATGAACAATGCCAAGCATATGGCTACTCCTATGGGCACCTCTTGCTATTTGGACAAAGATGAAGGAGGTAAATCGGTAGAAATTACAAAATATAGAGGTATGATTAGCTCACTCCTCTATCTCACTGCAAGTAGGCCTGATATAATGTTTAGTGTATGCATGTGTGCTAGATATCAAGCTAATCCTAAAGAATCACACTTAAGTGCTGTTAAATGAATAATGAAATATCTAATGGGCACATCACAAATGGGTTTATGGTACCCTAAAGGTGCCTCATGTAGTCTTATTGGATATTCCGATTCTGATTTTGCTGGATGCAAAATGGATCGAAAGAGCACTAGTGGGACATGCCACTTGCTTGGAAGCTCACTAGTTTCTTGGCACAAAGAAGAAACAAAATAGTGTGGCATTATCCACACCGAAGTCAATATGTTGCAGTACTGGGAGTTACTGTGCTCAAGTCCTTTGGATGAAACAGCAACTCTTGGACTATGGTCTTGAGCTTGATCACATTCCCATAAAGTGTGATAATACTAGTGCAATCAACTTGTCAAAAAATCCTATTTTGCATTCTAGAACTAAACATATTGAAATAAGACATCATTTCATTAGAGATCATGTTCAAAAGGGTGATTGCACACTTGAATTTGTTGAAACAACCAAGCAACTAGCTGACATTTTCACTAAACCCCTAGCAAAAGAAGCATTTTTCTACATTAGAAATGAACTTGGCATTTTGGAACAATCATGCATATATTGACATTTTGATGCATCACATCTTATTGCTTTCTCGCATAATAATGCCATCTTCTTGCATAATTTCGAGCTATTAATCATATTTAAATCCAAAATTGACTTGAGCGTCGGAGATTTCCCCTAAGTTGTTTTGCAGGTGCTCCTCATGATTCAAGTTTCCCAAACAACTCAATAATCTCAAATTTGAGATCCTTGGTAAAAATAGCACTCTTGCAAAATTGAGTAATGTGAAACATAATATGCTGAGGTTATATATGCTCGTATGATAATTTTGAATTGATTTTGTATGTTCTGGAACTGATTTGAATTGATTTTGTATGTTCTGGAACTGATTTGAATTGATTTTGCATGTTCTGGAACTGATTTGAATGATTTGAAGTTGATTCTATGTTATTTGGAATTAAACTGGCATGTCTATTGTCCTATAATTTGCTGCATGTCACTAACTTTTTTTTCGCATGCCTTATTCGAATAAGAAGCCTCTTATTCGAATAAGAAGTCTGTTATTCGAATAAAACATGACAGCAAAACCCAGTTATTGTTCAAACACGGTCACATTATTCGAATAAGGATTCCCTTATTCGAATAACACTTCACAGTATGTCCCATCATGCTATCGTTTTTAACTGGTTATTCGAATAACTAATTGGTTATTCGAATAAAGCATGTCAGTGGGCATAGCCGTTTTCATGTTATTCGAATAACACTTTTGTTATTCGAATAACAACAGACAGAAGCATTCACCAAAATCTGCACTACTACGTTGTTATTCGAATAACAGTATTGTTATTCGAATAACGCTGCTGAGCTGAGCCAAGACGTTTCAGTACCACTCCATTATTCGAATAACACCACTGTTATTCGAATAACACGCTGATTTATAAAAGGGGTCCCGAGGTTACTCTGCCATTTCATACGTTCTCTCTTTTCCCACCTTTCTCTGTTCTCTCCTCCTCATAACTGTCCATCTCCTCCTTCTCTTCATCACCCACTAAAATTCAACCATGGCTTCATCCTCAAAACGACCACGCAGCAAGACCGCTCCCACCAACAACCCAATTGACCTTCGTCGACTCTCGTCAAACACTGATGATCTCAAACGCTTCAGGGAGGAGTTCTGGACCAGAGACATCATCCCACCCAAATACATGGACCATCAATTCTTTGAGGACGATGGTGGATTTAACTTCCTCGATGATCTCTCCCATCAGGGCATACTGGCACTTTGCAGCTACAAGGACTCCATTTTCCCGTTTTGGTGAAAATGTTTTACAAAGAACTCAAGTGGATGGTCCAAATCTCATCTCTCGAGGTCAAGGACCAAGAAATTGTCATCACTCTTGCGATTGGATGACTCTCTTCAATTTGGACGCCACCGGTCTTTGCAAAGAGAGCCGACAAACAGGCCCTACATGAAAGCGTATAGAAGAGAGGAAGTCGTGTCCCTCGGTGAAACTCGGCAAAGCCTGGTCCAAAGTTGGTCTAAAATGTGGAATGTTGAAAAGCCAAGAGAGGCTGCTTCACTACTCATACGCCCATATTCTCGCTCCTCGTGGAGGCAACTACGCCTATCTCACTGAGGATCACATCTTCCTTCTCTGGGTGCTGAAGAAGAACTGGAAGATCAACTGGCCAAATTTTATTAGCAAATATATGATGAAGGTCAACACGACCAAAAATTGTGACCTGCCATATGCTCTAATTATCTCAGCTTTTTTTCAAGAAATACTCCTTGCTTCGCCAGACTGAAAGGACAGTGCCTCTGAACCACTTCAACATCTTCGGTGAATTTACTCTGAAGAAGATGAAGATGGTTCCAGACGATGTTGGAGGATGGGTATACCCTGATGAGCTGGAAGAAGCTGCAGCAGACGAAGACATTGCTGATGACCCTGCTCCTGCTGAACAGCCTACTGTAGCCCCTGCTCCTGCTCCAGTAACTCTGGAAAGCATCATGACAACTTTGCTCGACAACCACGCTTACATGGAACACACCTTTTCTATTCTCTTTGACAAAATAGAAGGTGTTGAACGCGAGCTTGCTGCATTGCGAACTGGACCTCCTGCCCCTGCACCAGAATCCCCTCCTCCTCCGCCAGACACCTACTTTTGATTATAGGACTTTAGTTTTGCTTTCTCTATGTTTTTGATGTATCTCTGGCATAATTTATATCTGAAGTTGTACATCTTGACTATAATTGCCAACATTGAATAAAGAATAAATTATTTTTTCTACTGACTTTGCGATCTCTGAGCCCGATCTTGCCTTCCAATATGATTGTTTACATTCTTGGTTCAAAAGTATATAGGCATTTTATGGGTTTATGCATGTCTTGTTATGCATGTCTTGCCCCATCTTTTTGATCATGACAAAAGGGGGAGAAGAACAAAATAAGCTAAAAGTTAAGTTTACTCTGTTCATTTGCACTTAAAGATAAACATAATCACTTCTGACATTTTTGGTTTTGGAGATTGTGTTGAGAAAGGACAGATCAGAAAGACTCTTTTAAAAAGGATCAAGAGACTCCAAAAGAAAGGGGGAGCTGCACTTGACTCTGATGAATAATGCTCCTCTTACAAACCAGAGGGGGAGTAAGTCTCCATGATTAATACTGTGATTTCCTATAAACTAACTTTTTCTCAATGGTTGTTTGTCATCATCAAAAAGGGGGAGAATGTGACTGGCATGTATCCGATGAAGAATATGTTTTGATGATAACAAACTCAAAGATGTTGCAAGATCAAGTCCAAGATTATCAAGACCATCAAGTATAGCTTTTAGGACTTTAATCTTTGTGTAAATGTATATAAAGATTCACAAATAAGGTTAATCTTGCATTTTGTAATAGCACACAAGTTTTCCAGGCTTCAATATGGTTTTTAACTTCCAAAGAATTAATCACATCGTGTCCATAAACTTACAAGATCATATGGAATCAAGAGCAACATTTTAAAAAGCTCAAAACATGTTTTCACATGTATTATTCGAATAAGGAGTCCCTTATTCGAATAACACAAGTCAGTGATTCCAATTTAATCTCTCAGGAAAGGGCTTATTCGAATAAAGCCATGCATTATTCGAATAAGAGTTTCAAATGTATTTTGGCACGAATAGGTTATTCGAATAACAGAAGTGTTATTCGAATAACACATCTCAGGAAGTCTGTTCATGAACTGGTTATTCGAATAACAGAGTTGTTATTCGAATAACAAGGCTTTCAAATAAAACCATGCTGAATTGGTTATTCGAATAACGATGTTGTTATTCGAATAACAGGAACTGAAGCTCATTTATTCAAATGAGTTATTCGAATAACATTCATGTTATTCGAATAACGTATTTTCTAGAAAGCAAATATTTATCTGGTTATTCGAATAACCAGGATGTTATTCGAATAACATACTACAGAGGAAAACACGGTGAAAGCTATTTCAAGCGTTATTCGAATAAGAAACATGTTATTCGAATAATGAAGATTTCCAGAAACAGAAATTAACGGATAGTAGCATAACATTTAATGCTCCAACCACCTCCAACGGCTCTAATCTTCAATGACTTATAAATAGAAGTTGTTGGGCATTTATGGGGGTTAGACAATCAATCTGAAAAACCTTGGTTGAGCATTAAAAATGAGCTTTCATCTATTTCTCCATTAATACTCTGTTTCTGAGCGTAAATCGTATAATATATACCAGTTGAGTTTCCAGTTGTAATATCTGCTCTTTCAAGAGAGTTTCTATCCATTCAAACTTTGTAACTTCTGTAGAGAGGGTGAGGCATCCTTCTAAACTATAAAGGGTGAGGTATCCCTTGGAAAATAGAGGCTCAAGCATTAGGGTGAGGTATCCCATTGTGTTGAGTGCTCAAGGTTATAGTGGTTTTCAAGCACCCATTGAAGCTTGGAGATACATAGTGGAAAATCTCAAGTTGTTGCTTGAGGACTGAACGTAGATCACAAGTAGATTGGTGATTGAACCAGGATAAACGATCGTGTCTGGTTTTCTCTAAACCCTCCTCTGTTTATTTTGTGCACTGTTTCATTAATTTTCTTGGATATTGTCTCCGTAGGCTATCATATTTATAAGTAAGTGATTTCATCTCTTTCATCCAATCATCTCCAATTATTCAATAGCTTCAACGAAAATTAGTTATCAATCAATTTGTGAAAGACTTGCCAACTTGTTTTACTTACTCAATTCACCCCCCTCTTGAGTATTGAGGCCACTTGGTAACATGATAAACTGAATATGGAAGCAAATTAACACTAGCACCAAGATCAAGTAAAGCTCATTCAATTTTATGTTCACCAATAATGCATGAAACTGTAGGACAACCAGGGTCTTTATATTTCAACTCATTATTGTTTTGAATAATGGAGCTTACCTGTTCAGTCAAAAATGCATTCTTTTTCACATTATATTTCCTTTTAACAGTGCACAAGTCTTTTAAAAATATGGCATAATAAGGAATCTGCTTGATAGCATCTAACAGAGGAATATTGACCTTCACTTGTTTAAAGATTTCAAAAATGTCACTGTTATGATTCACTTTACTTGAATTGTTTAATGCTTAAGGAAATGGGGGTGAAGACGAGGGTTTGATCTTCTTTTGGCTAGATGGCTTATCAACTCCTTCCTCATCTTTGGGAATTGACTCATCATCTTTCTCAAAAAGTTCAGGAATTTGTTTTTCAACAACCTTTTCACTCCTAAGAGTTATCACTGAGTTGACTTAATCTATTTTTTGACTTTCTGAACTACCCTCATTTAGGCTAAAATGACCCTTGGGATTTGGTTGAGGTTGAGAGGGAAACTTTCCTTTCTCATGAATGGCAAGTGCAGAAGAAAGTTTAGCAATAGTGTATTTTATGTCAATCATGGCTTGAGTGTTTTGGTTATTAATGACCTTTTGTTTTTCCATGAATGCATGCAATGTTCTTTTAAGATTTTTCCTATATGGTGGGACATAGGGTGCATATCCTTGAGGATTTTGAGAATCTTGTTGTGCCTGAGGAGGTGGTGGTTGCATGAATTGTACCTGGTTGCTATTCCTCCAACTGAAGTTCGGGTGATTTCTCCATCCCGGATTGTATGTATCTGAAAAAGAAGAAATGAATGGCTTTTTAAAATTATTCATTGCATTTACTTGCTCATGCACAACTTCTTTAAAAACAGGAAGTTTTGGACATTCATTTGTTGAGTGTCCTAATTCATCACAAATGTCACAAATTTCTTCATTTTGCACAGATTTGATTTCTTTTACTTTCTCAGATTCCATGGCTTCAACCTTTCTAGCTAGACTAGCAAACCTTGCATTTAGATCTTCTTCTTGACTAAGATGATATTTTTCTTTACTAGCATTTGCAAGGTTAAATCTAATTGAATTTTTAGAAGGATTAGTACCATGCCAAGATTGAGAATTTTCAGCCAAATGGTCTAAATAGTCTAAAGCTTCTTCAGGTTCTTTATCAAAAAATTCACCATTGCACATTGTTTCCACAAATTATTTGATTTCGGGTGTTAACCCTTCATAAAAGAAGCTTATAGTGCGCCATTTTTCAAAACCATGATGTGGGCAAGAATTCAACAAATCTTTAAAACGTTCCCAACTTTGAAAATATGCTTCATTGGAATTTTGGGAAAAATTTTGGATTTGTCTTTCCAAAGCATTGGTTTTATGTGTTGGAAAAAATTTCTTCAAAAACTCGCATTGCATTTCTTGCCATGTGCCAATTGATCTTGGTTTCAAAGTGTTAAGCCAAGTTTTTGCTTTATCTTTCAAAGAAAAAGCAAATAATTTAAGCTTAACAACCTCTTCAGTGCAAGTTTGATCATGAAAAGCAGTACATACTTCCTCAAATTCTTTTAGATGTAAATATGGGCTTTCAGATTCTAAACCATGGAAATTAGGAAGTAAAGAAATCATACCTGGATTGAATCTAAAATTGTTGGCATTGAGTGGAAAGATAAAACATGATGGACTAGAATTTCGAGATGGTTGCAAATACTCACGCATAGTTCGTAACGGTTGATTTTCATGTTCATCATGCACACTTTTGTTTTCAGCCATTGTGCTTAATGTGTGTGATTATGATTCAAACAAATCAATATGTAAAGTACCTGGATTAAATCTAACCAAACGACCAGAATTTACATCACGATACCAATTAAGTATAAACAAGTAACTTACAGTATAAAATAAAATGTACAAGCTAGTAGTATAAATCGTCCATTAAATATTAATAAATGTGTGGTATAAACCAACCACCAAATATATATTAACACTTAGTAAATAAATATTAACAAAGGTGTGGTATAAACCAACCACTAAATAAGTTAATAAGCATAAAAATTAAAAAGTTAGTATACGAGATAAATTAAAATGTTAGAAGCGAGAAAAGTAAAAAGCTAGATAGTGACAAAGTAAAAAGTTAGATAATTAGTAAGAGAGTTAGTAAGTTAGTAAACAAAAAACAAATAAATGACAGAAAATAAATAACAAAAAAATGACAAGATAAATACGAAAATAAAGTACTGAGAAAGTAAATTTAAAATATGAAAATCGGAGAATCGGTAAGCCGATTTTTTGCTCAATGAGAGAGAAAGAGAAGAAGAAAGATTATTTCATTAATGATTAAAGATTATAAAGAAATTAGGGAGAGTTTTCTCCACAAGTTAGTATGCACAGAAATTAAAAAGGAAAAAGTTACCCCACTAGTTAGTATGTTAGTATATATACAAAATTTTTACATTAGAAATTCAGTCTTCAAATCAAGTCCCCGGCAACGGTGCCAAAAACTTGATGCACAATTTTTAGTTTCAAACAAGTCTACAAATTTGATGCGGGATTAATTGTTGCATTGCGAACCCAAGTGCAGGTTGTCTCAAGTAATAAATTTCTCGGGAGTCCGAGGTCGATCCACAGGGAATTGTTGAAAATTAATTAAGGTGAAGTAAATATTTTGTTACTACGGTAAAAATTATTTACTTGGGTTAAGAGATCCACTCTTGGTAAATAAAGTAAAGGTAAGATTAATTTCTTTTATAACTCAATTAGAATCCTCGTAATATGGAGGTTCCAATCGAAAAATACAACATTAAAAGTCCATTTAAAATAATATACGTAATTATATTATGTTTCCTAAAAATATTACCACCACTTATAAATGGGTTAAAACATTCATTGTGCTAGTATTTTGTCTACAACAAATCAAGAACTCCTCTTTACAAAGATGATTTCTAAATTATAAGAAACAAATTGTAATATGTATAATGGTTACTAGAAAATTTAAATCATTTAAGCACAAGAGAAAAATAAATCTAACCTTACTTTTTTACCAAGAGCTTCACCCTTTCACCCAAGTAAAATGAAACTTAGTTACACATAGATAAGAAGAAAGAAAGAGAGAAGAAGAAGAAGAAGAAGAAGAAGAACATGACTTTAATTTAGAACAAAGGAAAATTACTACAAGAAAACCTAGTAACAAAATGGCATCATTTTGGTAACTAACACCTAACACCCTCAATGATCTGCCAAGGACCCCTTTTATAGAGGATTAGAGATACAAAATGATAAGGGGGCTGAGTCATTAGTGGGTGGATGAGTGGGAAATGAGTGGAAAATGCCAAATGACTTTTGGTGAGTGGAAAATTATGGAGATTCCTTGTCTCCAAAATCATGCAGCTCTGAAGTCATTGCATTTGTCATTATTGAACAAATGGTCTTCATGAAAGTTATAGGCTTGGATTTTAGCTTTCAAATGGCTTTGGTTTGAGTCCAATATCATTTCTATAACTCTAGATACGTTTAAATTACTGCACACTGCTCAGGCCCAGTCACAGCTCCTCTGTTCTGACTTCCAAGCCCAATATCACCTTTAAGGAGTCTGATTATGGAAAAGTGTTCAATATGAAAGTTGTAGATATGGGTCTTAACTATTCAGAATCCAAATTTCAGATAATTTGACAACTTTTATCCCGAAATATGTGATGAACAGTATACATAGGTTAAGTTATCAGGAAAAGCACTCTGGTTCTTACTTCAACCCCAATTTGAGTTATCTACTCGTGTGATTGGGCTTCTGAGGTATTCTTAAAAGTTGTAGAACTCTCTCTTATCGTTCAAATGCCACTAGAATAACCTCCAAATACCACCTACATCCCAAGATATAGCCCAAATACAGAAATAACGTAATACGTAAATTATGCTGAAAAATTCAATTAAGTCCAATTTGAGTCCAAACTTACAAAACATAATCAAAATCAATCAATTAAGTACATGGAGAGTGTAAATGACTAAAAATGAAGGCTTATTAATGTATCAAATATGTGATCATCAATAATGCCAAAGGCAATTGACAAGGTTTACTAAAGATCCTTGGTCTCATTCAACCCTTAAACACTTGTTTGAGCCTTATATCCTTTCTATCATAACCCTTAATCTTGGCCGCGTTATAAGCCTCGAAAAGTCCATTCTGATCAATGAAGGGTTGTTTTCATTTTCATCGACTTTAAATTTGAGACAAAAGGTTTATACTCTTCCAAGTTTTCAATTCCTTGCTCCTATATAAATTTAAAAAAAAAAAAAAGAGGAAAAAAAAGAAAAGAAGAATGGCTTGCTAGTTTGAAAACTTGAAAAGGTGACCTAGGAAAAAGTTAGAGCGACCCACTAGGTTGAAAACTCAAAAAGAGCGACCTAGGAAAAAGTTAGGGTCAAAAATGGTACTTGACACACTCGAAGAAGTGGAGTTGCCTTAAGTCACAAACTGGGGTAGTCTGAATTTATAATGAAGGATCATGAAATGCTTCGATACATAGAGATTTAGGCTGAACTAGGACAGTTTGAATATATGAAGTCTTATCATGAACCGCTCCTAATGTGTGAGAACTAGGTCAAATCCTATTCTTGGAAACAGACAAAGGGGTGTTCAAGGTTGCATACATGGGAAATTAGCACTGATCATCCTAGAGAGCATCACTAGAAGAGCTGGAAAACTCCACCCCAACATTTCTTTTGTAAACTTTTCAATTTCTAATCCTTTTTGAACTATTTTTCCTGTACTTTTCCTTTCTATAATGATATCCTTTTTTCATTGCAATCTATTGTTGATGCATTTTTCATGATAGATTTATATTGAGATGTGAAACATGTGATAATTTTGCAAAAGCATTTAGAATTGCTTAAAAGGTTATGGGAAACACAATGAATTTCCCGATAAGGGTATTGATGAGGAAAGAAATGATAATCAGGTCACTATCACATCGAATGCACACTTCAAAGGTCATCTCGGTTGGACATTTAAATCGTCGGCTAAATAGATAAATGAAAGGTTGCCAATAAATCTCATTCTAGTTCATCTTTGAAAATGATTGCAATTATGTCCTTAGAGATCGTGGAGACAAAAAAAAACAAACAACAAAAAAGCAAAAAATAAAAAAACAAAAATAATAGTAATAAGTTTTTTGTACTCTCATACATTTGAAGCATGCACAATACACTATTTTGATTTGCTAGCCTTGACCTACAAAGGTCCAACTTGTTGTTTTCAGTCAAACCAAGGCCTTATGCCCATTGACTTTTTCTTTTTGAGTCCCCGCACCTATAGCTTTTAGCTTTAGTGATAAGCCGGGGCCTTATGCCCATTGTTTTTTTCTCTTTGGGTCCCCGTATCCATTGCTTTTAGCTTCCATGACAAGTCAAGGCCTTATACCATTACCTTTAATTTTTGGGTCCTTGCGCCCATTACTTTTAGCTTCCATTGCAAGCCAGGGCCTTATGCCCACTGCCTTTAATTTCTAGGTCCCCGTACCCATCGCTTTTAGTTTCCATGGCAAGCCAAGGCCTTATGCTAATTGGCTTTCATTTTTGGGTCCCTGCACCCATTGCTTTTAGCTTCTGCGATAAGCCAGGGCCTTATGCTCATTGCTTTTAATTTTTACGTGCCTACACCCATCGCATTTAGCTTCCACAACATGTCAGGGCCTTATGTTCATTGCCTTTAACTTTTCCAAGTCCCTGCACCCATTGCTTTTAGATTCCACAACAAGTCGAGGCCTTATGCTCATTGCATTTAACTTTTTCGGGTCCTCGCACCCATCGCTTTTAGCTTCCATGGCAAGTCAAGGCCTTATGCCCATTGTCTTTTCCTTTCTGGGTCCCCGCACCTATTACCTTCAAGTTTCCATGGTAAGCTAAAGTCTTGTGCTCACTACCCTTCTTTCCAGAGCCTTATGCTTGTTACCTTTCACTCATTATTTTTCCATGACAACTCAGGGCATCATGTTTATTGCCTTTAATGTTTTTGGGTCCCAGTACCCATTGCCTTTAATTTTCCTAGGTCCCTGTACCCATTGATTTTAAGTTTTCTGTTAAGTTTCAGCAGATACCCAACTCTGCAAGCTTTCATACCCTTTCATTAAGCTTAGATGGATACCCTACTCCATAAGCTTCTTACCATGTTCCTATCAAGCTTTCGCGGATACCCAGCTTCGCAAGCTTTCCTACCCTTTTGTTAAGCTTTGACCGGCTAACTTCGTAAATTTCTTACCTTGTTCTTGTCAAGCTTTGGCGGATACCTAGCTCTGCAAGCTTTCTTACCCTTTTGTTAAGCTTTGATGTATACCTAACTTCATAAGCCTTTTACCTTTTCACTTTAAGCTTTCTGTTAAGCTTTGGTGAAAATGCAACTTTGCAAGTTTTTCTTACCTTGCTGTTAAGCTTCGGCAGATACCTGACTCTGCAAGCTTCTTCCTGTCAAGCTTCAATAGATACCTGGCTCCGCAAGCTTTCTTACTCTTTTGTTCAGCTTCAATGAGTACCCAACTCTGTAAGCTTTTTACCTTGTTCCTATTAAGCTTCGACGGATACCTGACTCCGTAAGCATTTTTATCTTTCTATCCAACTCCAACGAGTCTTTTTTATCCATTGTCTTTAAGTTTACGGGTCCCCATACCCTTTTCCTTAGGGTCTCTAGGTCCATATACCAATGGCTTATACCTTTTGGGGTCCTCATACCCCACGCTTTTACCTAGTTTTTGCATTGATCTGCATAGGAAAATTTTCATAGACAAAATTGAATCAATTCATTTGCTTTCCATTTATTTTAAATGTAAAACAAAGAGAGACAGTTGTTGATACCTAATTTTGTCCATAAATTTTTTATTCTTTTTATTTTTTTTATCAAAGTGTCTGGGTTATCTAATTTTTTTTAATTTAGTCTAATTTTAAAAATAAAATAAAATAATATAAAAATGAATTTATTTTTAAGAATGAAAATAAATAAATAAATAAATAAAAAGAAAGCCACTAGCTTTGTCCTCTGCGACGACTCAACCCACGATCCAACTCCATTCTTCCTTCTTGCTGTAACCCAAAAACTTTAGCCACTATTACCCTCAAGCCCTAGCCTCCACAAGAAGCTGCATAACCCAATTGAATTGGCAACCTTTCCTTTTTAGTGTTGATGGAAATCTCTGACAGGATTTCCTCTATAATTTGTCTTTCAATCATAAGGATTTAGGGAGAAATTTTTTGCAGGTTTAACCCTATAAATCCTAAGCAACATAGAGATCAATCACGCACAAACAGATTGAACCATCACATGAAAAACCTTTGCTTGCATCATAACTCATCAACAGTCACCTCCATCCACCAAAGATCACGACCTATTGCAAATTACTTGCCACCACCCAGACAATCAGTTCTTCATTTTTACCATTGAACTTATAACCTCTTGAACTAAAACTCAACCCCTTCAGCCACCCTTATAGCCCCCTTGCCAAAACCTTCAACAAAATCCAACCCCAGTAGTCCACCACTTTACCAAATGAAACAAGAGTAACTCAAGATCAATAACTAAAATTCCAGAATTCAAACTCCACCATTAAATCAGAAACTTTAAAAAAAAAAAGGAAAGAACCTTCTTCATTGTCTAGCCATCACGTCGTCAACACAAACCCAGAAGCATCACTGCTCGCGTCGCACCGTCCACCACCACACCACGTGTGGCCTTCACCACGCCTCATGTCGCTCGCAGCAACAGCCATGATCCATGACCCAAACCACCAGAACCGGTGACCCGCAGCGCTGTATCGTCCTCCATTGCGAGTCCTCAGTCGCCTGCAACTTGCATCCCAAATCCAACACCACCGTGACTCAGACTAGTAATCACCTTTGACCGGAGCCGCGTCCTATATCCATCACTATGCGCGATCCAACCAGCCGCCGTGTCATGAACCACCGTGAGCCTCAATGCCCCAAATTTTTTCTCTGTTTCGTTTTCCCTTTTACAGAGACTAAAAGTCTCTTTTACTCGCTTGCTTTTTGTTTCTTTTACTTTTATCTTTTTTTACTATTTATTTCTTTTACTTTTATTTAGATTAATTTTAAACTCATTTCTTTGGACTTATTAATTGGGTGTTTTACTTGGGTTAAATCATAGGGTATTCTATTTTTTTATTTGCACAAAATAAATTCTAAATAATCTTATTCCATATTACTCCGTGTAACAATATCATTACTTATTTGTACATATGTTTTAATTTGATTCACTCATTTTTGCTTTAATTCATTAATTAAACAATTCAAAATTTGCCAACAATGAAAAAATTGGGAGAGGATTAGAGAACCAATCAAATACACTCCTCCCAATATTCTTAAGGCTTTATATTGGATCTCGCCAGGAGCACTGGTGAAGTCTAATCCCCACATTAAAATTAAAATATTTTCATAAACTAAAATACAACTTTTTTTAAAAATAAAATAAAATCATTTTTTAAAATAAAAAATCTCAAATATGAGCAAACAATTTCATATAGTCTCAACGTTATGATTGTGGTGGATTCAAAAACCTCTTTTGTCATTTTTTAAAAATAAATTTTTCTTTGCAGAATTCGTTTTAAATCATTCTATCCCATCAAAAATAAATATTTTGAATTTTTTTTATGAAATTAACACAATTTTTTTAATTCACCACTCCCATGTAATATGTTGTAGGCTTAGAATTTATTCCAAAATAATGGTCATTTAGCTACTTATTTCTTGTCTTAGTCATTTATCATTCTTGATATTATGCTTGACAAAAAGGGACATGTCAAAATTAAAATAAAAACAATTCCTTTCTTTTTTAATAATAAAAGACCAATTTAATTAATCTTTCAAATAACATTAGACTAAATAGGTAACCATTCTTAGAACGGACGGCATGGGGTGCTAATACCTTCCCTATCCATAATTAACCCCCGAACCTCAAATTCTGAAATGTAGATCATCTTTTAGGTGTCCGATTGCACCATTTCATTTAATGGATAAAGCGATTGGTGGTGACTCCTAACACCCCGAGGTCTTTTCCTCCCCTTCTTTTTTAAGTTCGCGTCACCCTTCGGGATGGTTGCAACATACTATTAGCGTTTCAAAGCGCAAACAAGGGAACTAAGCTGTGTTCATACATAATTGTTTCCCTTCTCCCTTAGACTCATCATCTAGATTCTTTTTCTTTATTATTTGTTACCTGGAAAAGCCTGTAGGATTGGAACAACTACAAGGAAGGATTCTTCATGCACTTTAACCTTCTTGTGCCCTATTTTTTTGAACTTCTTTCTAACTTTTCCAGTAGTGGATGTTGGCCCAACTAAACCCATACTAAAAATTATTTGCTGCTCCTACATACTTGGTGTTATTGTATTTGTTGATGTAGCTTGTTGAACTTTTTTGGGAGTGTTGCTAGCAACTGGTAAGATAATGTTCCCAACGTATGGGGAATTGAGGTTCGGGTCAGAGCAAGGGACTTCCACCATCTCAGCAATATCTTTGACCTCAGGCAGGTAAGAGACCAAGGTTGGTGGCAGAGGAACTTCCACCATAGAATCAACCATCGAAAGAGATAATAGATGTTGCAAGACATTTTCCAATAAAATCGAGACACCTACTAGACTATCAGCAACCAGTGGTGGGGTGGATTCTTGGTGTAGTGACTCCTTGTTAGATGGATTTTGGATTAACTGCCCTACCTAGGAAGTAACCATAGATGCTTTAAATCTATGTTCCTTTATTACACAACCATCTCATCTTTGATAAAATGGGGACAAAGCTTTTCCATATGGCCTATCCTACCATAGTAAAAATAGAAAATAGGCAGATCCTCATGGCAAAAATCAATCCACGTCTTACTTGCATTATGAGTGGATAGGGACATTCCACATTTTAGAGGTTAGTAAACACATATAACGATCAATGCTTTGGGGATAAAGTCATGCTTATCCTTAATGGAGAAGAGGCCTGCTTCTTGGATAGGGTTGAATCTTTCACAGAGCTTCCTCCCAATATCCTTAGTTTTGTACTCTCCAAGCAAACCCTAGCATTGGACCCAAAAAGAAACAAGGTTTAAGCCATAGGAATCGAGATCATGATCTGGCTCCCAACATTTGATAACTAAGAGTTGGCCTTTGTAGTTTCATGGTTGCCTTCTCCAGATCGTGTAAGCATCTACCTCTTCCTTAAAATAGAAGCAATATATCTTTGGTTTAATTTCTTCACACTGATGTCCTCTGGGGTTATTCCATATTCTAGTGAGCACTGTGACAAGGGTTGTGTTGATCTATGGTCGATAAGAGAAAAGATTTTCTATCAAGCTCCATTTTGACGCTTCCTCATGGTTGGGAACAACCAAACTGTCCAAGGACACCGCTTCTTCTTCATCGTCGAGGTTAGCAAAAAGGTTTGATGGTGGTGCCATGGTTGTTGGACTGCTAGCGAAAAGGGACAAAGAGGACAAGAGCAAATCAAAAAAAAAGTTAGGAACAATCTTTAAGATCCTAGATGAAGAGCAACCAGACAACAACCCTAGTTGACTCGATCACAAGTCCAATAGTAGAGACTACTTCTAACAGAACAGGGAGAGACCAGCAGCTAAGGCTGGTGATGTCGGGAAAAACTTGATGGACGAGAGGATAGCCACAAACACTAGGGGAAGGACCAGAGTGAGGATGCACTACAACAAAAAGGGGCTTTAGTGGCAATTCTTTAGCGGCCATACATTAATTATCGGTAGTACATTTTCTAAATTGATGAATTTTTGGAAGATGAACACTGGCCACTAAAAATTCTAATTTTGGTGGCAAATATAACAAATGGCCTCTAAATAGTAAACATAAGGAATTTGGCCCATGGGAACACTTTTTCTATTCCCTTCAATTTTTTTTAATCAAAAATATTTTTTCTTCTACATTCTGAAACTCTGACGGCCATTATCTATCATTCTCACCAATAATTTTTTGTTCTCTCCACTCTCAACAACATTCTCTATCAGAAACCCCAATTCCCCAATTGGTTGGGTGGGACCCTCCAATTCCTGACGCCATTTTTTTTCTTTATTAGGAGCACCTTCGAAGGCGCTCTAAGAGAGCAATAGGCTCTGCTTGAAGAGGAAGAAGGAAACGTTGAGGAATACGTTGCTGCCTCTACTGTTAAAGACATGTAGCGAATACAAAGGTAACCCTCTACTGCCTCTGCCTCGTTATTTGATTTTTGTGATGCATTTTATATACTAGACTCAGAGACTGATTTGTGAATACCATTACGAAGAATGACTATTGAATACCATTCTAATGAATGAGCCTAATGAGTGATAATTTTGAGACAAGTAAGAAGATAGAACTAGAGATTAATTTTCTTTTCATTAGCTCATTATTTAAAATCATTGTGCTAGGGAATTTTGGGTCTGTTGGGAATTTTGGGGAGTTTTAAAATATTTTCATAGTTTAAAATCATGGTGTTTTTTTATTTAAAATCTTTTCATTTTCTTATGCTTTTTATTAGTGGGCCTAATGACTATGAAGCCTTAGCTATCGCTTGGAGAATGGCAAAGCATCAAGGGATCCAGCTCTCCATGGTGTAGATTTTTTTATTCAAATAGGCTGCATAAGTGGATATATCATCCTTTGCTAAATCTCGTGGGCTATTTTTTGGAGTACTAGACGTTGAAAAGCAAAAGGAGTTGGATGAAGAGTATATAAGTTCATTTAGACTCAAGATAGTGAACAATGAGAATTCTATAAGTTCATTTTGGTGATGATATTACACTAGTACTTAATGAATTGGACCAAATTGGCTTTGATTTATACATTGTTGGACAAGGGACAAGCAGGAACTCTTTGGTTCTATCAAATTTATTAAAATGGACTGACTACCCATAACTTGGAGTTATAGGGGACACAGTGGCATCAAATAGTTTTGGTTCATTCTCTTCATTATTTGTGGTACAACAATATGAGTTTAGGGGAATGGCATTTGGGACTGCCATTCAATATCCTAGCAAAATGCCTACAAAAAATGATGGCTCTAAGGCACCTTTTGTGAAGATAGAATAGCATCAATGATGGTTAATTATTGGTGATATGGTGTAATTTTGCCCATGAAGGTTGAGAGTGTTTGTTTTAATAGGAGAAAAATTAGGTGGATTGGTGGAGAATAAAAATAGAATGAATAAAAATATAATCACTTTCAACTCACTTTCATGGTATATTATTTGTAGGGTGAAGTGCTAATGAGTTTTACAATACTCCCAACCATCCAAGATATATATATATATATATATATATATATATATATATATATATATATATATATATATATATATATATATATATATATATATTTCTTATATCAAGTAAGTGTGTGATCATTTTTATTTTTTTTTAAATTTATTTTTGACCTCCTCTAATTAACACTCTAAATGTCAGACTTACTAAAATAGGTTTATGTAACGAAGTTAGAAGAGGCACTAATGTTTGTTGACTGTGTATTCATAAAGATATTGATGTGATAAAATTATATGATGCATTTTATATACTAGACTCAGAGATTGATTTGTGAATACCATTACGAAGAATGACTATTGAATACCATTCTAATAAATGAGCCTATTGAGTGATAATTTTGAGACAAGTAAGAAGATAGAACTAGAGATTAATTTTCTTTTCATTAGCTCATTATTTAAAATCATTGTGCTAGGGAATTTTGGGTCTGTTGGGAATTTTGGGGAGTTTTAAAATATTTTCATAGTTTAAAATCATGGTGTTTTTTTATTTAAAATCTTTTCATTTTCTTATGCTTTTTATTAGTGGGCCTAATGACTATGAAGCCTTAGCTATCGCTTGGAGAATGGCAAAGCATCAAGGGATCCAACTCTCCATGGTGTAAATTTTTTTATTCAAATAGGCTGCATAAGTGGATATATCATCCTTTGCTAAATCTCGTGGGCTATTTTTTGGAGTACTAGACGTTGAAAACCAAAAAGAGTTGGATGAAGAGTATATAAGTTCATTTAGACTCAAGATAGTGAACAATGAGGATTCTATAAGTTCATTTTGGTGATGATATTACACTAGTACTTAATGAATTGGACCAAATTGGCTTTGATTTATACATTGTTGGACAAGGAACAAGCAGGAACTCTTTGGTTTTATCAAATTTATTAAAATGGATTGACTACCCATAACTTAGAGTTATAGGGGACACAGTGGCATCAAATAGTTTTGATTCATTCTCTTCATTATTTGTGGTACAACAATATGAGTTTGGGGGAATGGCATTTGGGACTGCCATTCAATATCCTAGCAAAATGCCTACAAAAAATGATGGCTCTAAGGCACCTTTTGTGAAGATAGAATAGCATCAATGATGGTTAATTATTGGTGACAGGGTGTAATTTTGCCCATGAAGGTTGAGAGTGTTTGTTTTAATAGGAGAAAAATTAGGTGGATTGGTGGAGAATAAAAATAGAATGAATAAAAATATAATCACTTTCAACTCACTTTCATGGTATATTATTTGTAGGGTGAAGTGCTAATGAGTTTTACAATACTCCCAACCATCCAGATATATATATATATATATATATATATATATATATATATATATATATATATATATATATATATATATATATATATATTTCTTATATCAAGTAAGTGTGTGATCATTTTTATTTTTTTTAAATTTATTTTTGACCTCCTCTAATTAACACTCTAAATGTCAAACTTACTAAAATAGGTTTATGTAACAAAGTTAGAAGAGGCACTAATGTTTGTTGACTGTGTATTCATAAAGATATTGATGTGATAAAATTATGGCTAGATAACATATGTTCATTTATTTACTTTGTCCATGCATCGTGGTCATCTTTGTTAGATTGTTTATTTCATTGTAACTAAGTTGTATGAGATCCAAAAACCTAAGAAAAATCGTTACTCAAAAGAGGAAATTAAAAAATAACATGAAAAAACCTATAAAAACTCTCGTAGTCATTAACCAACATCCACTAGAGTCCCTAAAGCAGCCACCAAATCCATCCAGAAGACCTGGGCTACCCAAATACATCCTTCTACATTGACACTTACAAAAAAAAATAGTGGAGATCAATTAAACTAACCAAAAAAAAAAATTATTTAGTTTTTCCAAACAAAGTTATTTCTAAGGTATCACTTAAAAATCTTGTGACATTTATTTATTTTGGTCAGAAATAAGAAAGCTCGTGTCATTAAAATGCTAAGAATAATGTTACATTTTTTTTTATATTTTTTACCATAGTATCTTCACAAGTATTGCTATGAGACTAACTTATTAAACACTATTGCAACTAGGTGATCATCCTAATAATTTATTAGCTTGTCTTGAATTAGTAATAAAAAATTGATTGAACACAAAGTTTGAAGAGATTTCATAGCATGTAAACATAGCATCTAAATTTTTACTTCCTATTCTTTCTAGTTTCTCCCTTTTTCTCTTTTGCTTCTCCAAATATCTTCTTCCTTCCCTTTAATGTTTCAATTCGACCTACATCAATTAGGTAGTGTAAAGTTGATGTGCTATTAGAGAAAAGCTATGGTTGTTTTAATATGAATATTAGTTTTGCAGCATTTTAGCATTACAAATATTTGTCCAATGAGCTTTGGAGATTTGATAGAATGAGGGTTGACTCTGACACTATTCAAGTTGTGAGATGATGTTGAAAAGGAAAATAACTTCGATATATAAATGTCATAACTATTGTTAGAAGTTGTTATTTGAAATGTACCCTTTAGCTATCATTGATCTTTTTCTTTCCCACAATTTCTGAAAAAATGTCAACATAATTGAATGAATATCAAGTTATGCCTCTTTCTTCTTTTTATTTAAAATATTTTCCTCTATAGTTCTATTATTATCTCAACCTCGGCATTGTTTTCCCTTTCTTTATTGTGAGTTAGTGAAATACTTGGTTATGTTTTGACATAGTTGGATAGTTTTTGACATCCGATAAGTCTAAAGCTGGGTGGTCCCTATGAATGTCATACAAATTTGGAATGTATGAATAGAGATAATGGATTTTTATAGATAAATTCACCCTTTGTGGTTATGAAGTTATAATTAGTTAGTGTTTGTCCAATGCACTTTTCATATTTTAAAATACTGCTGCATAAGGAAGAATGGACCTCAACTTTCTTTGAAATTTTAGATACCCGTACAACGTGCAGGTTTATATCTAGTTTCCATTAGTTTTACCATTGCACAAGTTCTTATGTCTGGTTATTGTCACATGCTTATGGTATAAGTATGCAAAGGAATTATATATATGAATGAGTATATTAGTATAAATTCTTGGAATCCTTCATTACTAGGGTATGATTTCTCTTCTTTGACCCAACTCCACAATTTGGGGCTATCTTCTATGTTATACCTTCCTAGTAGCATCTCTTTGCTTTTGTGATTCCTGCATGCTTATCACTTGAGTAAAGGTTTTATTTTCGCTTACTAGTAGATATTTGTGAATATTACTTTGCTTTTCTGTAGTTATTGACATAAGTTAATTGGAACCTATCTTATAATTTCTAGAATGAATCACAGAATCATTAAATAAAATTGATAATTAAAAGTTTTTAATTGTTATTTAATTCATTATCACTCCTTTATTCAACCGAATTCAGAAATTTAGTGTCTTTGTTCCTTTCTCAAACTGCTGGTACACTGTTTGGACTTAATGGCTATGTTGATATGCTTGATCATCTTTTTGTCACCATTTGGACTAAATTTTAAAAATCATCAGCAAGTGACAAAAGTGGTGACATTAGGGAGGAGATATAGGAAGGAATCTCTATATGTGTGTGTGTGTGTGTGTCAATTGCTCTAACGTATATATGCATGGTTAACTTACTCTTGTCTATATATCTATAAATCTATTTTTTTTATCTTTATAGATTTTGAATTTTCAATAGTCTGATTCAGTAATTTTAACTATGAATCCTTCTTTATTTTGGATTCAAGGTTGTCTGGATACGACTAGAAAAGTGATTTGGCTTGGTGACGACATTGTTAACCCCTAACAAGGCAATTTGTGCACACTTGAAGAGTAGGTATTCTCTATTCTCTGTCCTATAATTTAGTTTTCTACATTTTATTTTTATTGATTCATAATTTGTTTTGAGAAAATCAAAGATATGAAAAGAAAAGCTATGAGTTTATTTGTATGTCTTCGACTTTGTGCTTTTCATGATTTATGTTTTTGGAACCTAATATATTATTAATCAGTGAGAGAACTTATAATTTCCTCCTTATGCATTGGAATCTCATATTGTTCTTCATATGTAAGATAACAAAAAATAGTGATAACTTCACTGTAAACCAACTGAGTTAATTTGATTTTCATTCTTTGTAAATTGACAACCATGAAGTTGAAAGTGTGTTTGGCTTTTGATTCTGCCTCAGTTTCAAGTTCTATGCTTTTGGGTGGTACTATGGCATGTTTCATTGTTTTAAAGATCTATTATGTTGTTTTCACATGTGTAATGTATGGTATATGAAGATATCAACTATTGACTTGCTTGGATGGTTTAAAATGTTACACTATTTGTTATTTAAAGGTCATTTTTTAGCTATATAATCATATTTATATTTGTATTTTGTTGGTATTCTATTATTTAACCGTGCAATCATGTTGTAACCCTTTTGTTAAATAGGATAAGATTTCTTGCATGGTCATGGACAATCCTAACAATAGAAGATGGATGGACTGTGATAGAGTTAGTAAAGAATATTTGTATGGAGTAGAGAAGTTTTTAGATCATATTTTTCATGAAAAACATGATGAAGAAACAATTCCATGTCCATGTAAAGAATATGTGCTCGATTATTCAGTAAATCGGGTAGTGGCATATGAGCACTGTGTTTGGATGCATACCTTTGATGACTTATTTTGATGATAACAAACGTGAAGAATAAATGAAGATGATAAATTGACCAAGTCCAAGTTTATATTTGATTAGTATTAGGACTTAGGATCTATTGTATGAAGCTCACTTTGATATCTCTTTATTTTTGAAAGAAAAGATAAAACTTGTTTTTAAACTTAGTATATTTGAAAACACTTTTTTCAAAATGGTTTTGAACTGAGTTATTCGAATAGAACTTAGCCTATTCGAATAAACACCTTCACGAGGTTTGTTTTCTAAAAGGAGCTATTCGAATAACTATCCTGTTATTCGAATAACTAAGGTTTTCCAGAACTCTATTTTTTAAGTGGCTATTCGAATAACCATCCTTTATTCGAATAAATGAAGTTTTTCAAAACTGTGTTTTAAGTGAGTTATTCGAATAACTCACACGTTATTCGAATAAACCTTTTTGTGTCTGAACTTCTTTTAAACTTTATTCGAATAGTTCAGCTGCTATTCGAATAACCTATTTGGTTTTTGAACTCTGATTTTAACAGAATTATTCGAATAACCCGTCTTAGATGGCTTTTCACGATGATTTGAGACGGTGTTATTTGAATAAGATTTTGCTCTATTCGAATAAACATGGGTTCACAGTCACATATATGGAAACAGACAGGTTTTCAAATTTGTGTTAAATGATATTAATTATACCTAAACGGTTATCTCCATGTTTTCGCTATAAATAGCAAGCTTGGGTCACAAATTTGATTGCCCATAACTCTGAATTATTTTCTGAATACTCTAATCTGTGAAAACTATTTTCTACGCTCTTTTTGATTAAAAACTTTGAGATATTTCTGTGAAAGCTCCATTAGCACTTCAATTTGTATTACTTACTCTGAGTGAGAGTTTCTCTTCATCTATTTTCTGATATTCTGTATCGAGGGTGAGGTATCCCTCAAGGTTTGTATAAGGGTGAGGTATCCCTGCAGGCTGAGACTTTAGCACAAGGGTTGAGTTTCCCTATGTGTGAAAAATGCTCATTTGTGTAACGGTAGCAAGCACCTATTGAAACTTGTATACTTAGTGAAAAATCTCGGCTTTCGAGGACTGGACGTAGACCACAAGTGGATTAGTGGTCGAACCAGGATAAATACTGTGCCTGCTTCTCTTTTCCCTAATCTCTTTATTTAATGTAATTTAATTTACTGCACATTTATTTTTTACTGCTCTTTATTGTTTCTTTTCTTCTTCTCGTTCCTTCTGTGCATTTATTTATTAAGATTTTAATATTTATCTTAAATAAAAAGAGGTTTTACGAAAAAGTTTTATACTCAATTCACCCCCCTCTTGAGTACTGGAAGCCACTTGGTAACAAGTGGTATTAGAGCTAGACTCTTGTATAAAGAGCTTAGCAGCTTCAAGAGAATATGGCTTTTTCAAATGGTTTTTCAGAAGGATCTTCCATCAACTGACCACCCTTTTTCAATGAGGATGGTTACGCATATTGGAAGGAAAGAATGAAAATCTTCATCGAAGCTATTGATCTAGATGTTTGGGATGCTGTCGAAAACGGCGCTTTTATACCCACACATGAGGTCGATGGCGTAAGGACCGAAACACCATGAAATAAATGGTCTGATGAAGACAAAAGAAAAGTTCAATTTAATTTAAAAGCTAAAAATGTTATTACTACTGCTTTGGGATATGATGAGTTTTTTAGAATTTCAAATTGCAAAACTACTAAAGAAATGTATGATACTTTGCAAGTTACCCATGAGGGTATTAGTGAAGTTAAGAGGTCGAGAATAAATTCTCTAACTCATGAATATGAATTATTCAGAATGAACTAAGGAGAAAGCATTCAGGAAATGCAAAAGAGATTCACCCACATAGTTAATCATCTTGCATCTTTAGGCAAAAGCTTTTCTAATGAAGATTTGATTAACAAGGTTTTGAGATGTCTTAGCAGGATTTGATAACCTAAGGTAATAGCCATATCAAAATCAAGGGATTTGTCTACAATGACTTTGGCTACCCTCTTTGGAAAACTTCATGAGCACGAACTCGAACTGAGTAGACTGAGTCAAAGCGAAGAGAACGATAAAAAGAAAAAGGGGATAGCACTCAACGCCACTTCTTCATTAATCGACAATGATGATGAAGAAAATGAAGAAGGCTCAGAGAACATCGAGGTAAGTGAAGAAAATCTAATTTTGCTAGTTAAAAAGTTTGGTAAATTTATCAGGAAAAATGGAACGCAAAGAAGACTTTCCTTCCCTCCGAAAAAGACACATTTCAAAGGCGAAGGAGCTTTATCGACTCCAACTTGCTATGAATGTGGCAAACCTGGTCACATGAAAATGGAGTACCTAGTTTATCAAAAGAACAAGGAGAAATTTGAAAAGAAGCCCTTCAAGGAAAGAAAAGGAAGAAAAGCCTACTTAGCGTGGGATGAAAACGACATGGACTCAACTGACAGCTCAGATAGCGAGGAAGCTCAACTATGTCTCATGGCAAAAGGAGATGAAGAAGAAAGCGAAAATGAGGTAAGTTCTAATACTACTTTATTGTCTTCCTACAATGAGTTACAAGATGCTTTTGAGGAACTACATAAAGAATCTTTAAAACTCACAAAAATTATTTCTTCTTCTAAGAAAACAATTTCTTCTTTAGAAAATCAAATTCTTGTTTTAAATAAAGAAATAGAAGAATTGAAAATTGAAAATGAAACTTTAGGAATCATTAATGCGTGCACAAATCATTCTTCACATGCTTCTACTTCTTCATCTTGTTCTTCATGTCATATACTTGAAAAAGAAATCGAAGACCTAAAAGAACACTCTTTCTAAATTCACCTTTGGAAGGGATAACTTAAATATTTTATTAGGAAGACAAAGAGTGATTTTTCAAAAAGCCGGGATAGGTTATAACCCGAAAAATCAACAAAAATTTTATAAAAATTTATTTGTGCATTCTAATGTTTCAAGTAATCCTTTTATTAAATGTTTTTATTGTGAAAGGAAAGGACATAGTGCTTCAACATGTAATGCAAGGAAAAACATAATACAAAAATTGGAACAAAAATGGTTTGAGTTCCCAAGGGTACTATACCCAAAACTGACACACAAGGACCCAAGAAAGTTTGGGTACCAAAAGTTGAAAACTAAACTTGTGTTGTAGGTGTGCTTGAAAGCCAGGAGTTCAAATTGGTATCTCGATAACGGCTACTCCAAGCACATGACCGGGGACGACTCAAAATTCACCATGCTTATTCCAAAGAATCATGGACACGTCACTTATGGTGATAACAATAAAGGAAAAATCCTTGGAATCGGCAAAGTTGGTAAGAACCCTAACTCCTCTATTGAAAATGTACTACTTGTTGAAGGTTTGAAACATAACTTGCTTAGTATTAGCCAATTATGTGATAAAGGAAATAAGGTTATATTTGATTCAAACTATTGCATAATTGAAGATAAAAATGATAAACATGTTAAATTCATTGGTCATAGAGTAAACAATATCTATATGATTAGTCTTGATGATATATCTTCAAATGATGCGAAATGCCTTTTAAGTAAGAATGATGATTCATGGTTATGGCATAGGAGAATTGCACACATTCACATGGATCACTTAAAGAAGTTAGTCTCTAAAGAGCTAGTAATTGGACTACCCAAGCTTAATTTTATAAAAGATAAGTTATGTGATGCATGTCAAAAGGGTAAACAAATAAAGGTCTCTTTTAAAGCAAAAAATATAGTTTCAATTACTAGACCTTTACAACTTTTGCATATGGATATATTTAGACCATCTAGAACTATAAGCTTTGGTGGGAATTACTATGCTTTAGTGATTGTGGATGATTTTTTCTAGGTTTACGTGGACTTTATTTCTTGCAAATAAAAATGATGCATTTCTAGCTTTTAAAAGATTTGCCAAAGTTATTCAAAATGAAAAAGGTTTTCAAATATCTTCTTTAAGAAGTAATCACAGTGGCGAATTTGAAAATAATATTTTTAAAAATTACTATGATGAACATGGCATTAATCATAATTTCTCTGCTCCTAGAACTCCGCAACAAAACGGAGTTGTAGAAAGGAAAAACTGTTCTTTAGAAGAAATGGTTAGAACTATGCTTAATGAGGCTGCTCTTCCTAAATACTTTTGGGCGGATGCTGTAAGTATAGCTTGTTACGTAATGAACCGGGCTCTTATAAGGCCTATTTTAAATAAAACCCCATATGAGTTGTATAAGGGAAGAAAGCCAAATGTCTCACACTTTCATATTTTTGGTTGCAAATGTTTTGTTTTAAACAATGGAAAAGATAATTTAGGCAAGTTTGATGCTAAGTCTGATAAAGGTATATTTCTTGGCTATTCAAATCATAATAAAGCTTTTCGCGTATATAATAAAAGAACTATGACTATTGAAGAATCTATACATGTTGCATTTGATGAAACTGACCCAAATGGATCGAGAAAGGATCTTGTTGTTGATGATGTTGTAGAAATCTTAGCAGAAACACATTTGGACAGTAAAGAAAAGGAAATCAAGGAGAAAGAGGATAAACAATGACAAGAAGATTCGCAACCTTTGGAACTTCCCAAAGAATAGCGAACTTCAAAATATCATTCCCTTGATCAAATTATCGGTGATGTATCTAAAAGTGTAAGTACTCGTAACTCCATTAGAAATACTTGTAATCACTTAGCTTTTGTTTCTCAAATTGAGCCTAAGGATTTAATTGAAGCTTTTGATGATGAACATTGGATCTTAGCTATGCATGAGGAATTAAATCAATTTGAAAGAAATCAAGTTTGGGAATTAGTTGTTAGACCTAATAATCACCCTATAATTGACACTAAATGGGTTTTTAGAAACAAACTTGATGAAAATGGGTTAATAACTAGAAACAAAGCTAGATTGGTTGCTAATGGGTATAATCAAGAAGAAGGAATAGATTATGAAGAAACATATGCACCTGTGGCTAGATTAGAAGCTATTAGAATGTTACTTGCTTATGCTTGCATCATGGATTTAAAATTATATCAAATGGATGTCAAAAGTGCTTTTCTAAATGATTTTATTCAAGAGGAGGTATACGTTGAACAACCTCCAGGTTTTGAAAATCATGAACTACCCAACCATGTTTTTAAACTTAAAAAAGCTTTATATGGTTTAAAGCAAGCTCCTAGAGCTTGGTATGAAAGGTTGAGTAAGTTTCTTTTAGAAAATGGTTTTTCAAGAGGAAAAGTCGATACTACCCTTTTTATTAAAAATAAAAAGCATGACATTCTTCTTGTGCAAGTATATGTGGATGATATTATCTTTGGTGTTACTAATGAATCCCTTTACAAAGAATTTGCTATGTCAATGCAGAATGAATTTGAAATGTCAATGATGGGAGAATTGAATTTCTTCCTCGGACTTCAAATCAAACAAACAAACGAAGGGACATTCATAAGTCAAACCAAATACTGCAAGGAATTGCTCAAGAGATTCAAAATGGAAAATGCTAAACACATGGCAACTCTGATGGGCACTTCCTGCTACTTGGACAAAGATGAAGGAGGTAAATCAGTAGAAATAACGAAATATAGAGGTATGATTGGATCTCTCCTTTATCTTACTGCTAGTAGGCCAGATATAATGTTTAGTATATGCATGTATGCTAGATATCAGGCAAACCCCAAGGAATCTCACTTAAGTGCTGTTAAACGGATAATGAAATACCTTGTAGGCACTTCACAAATGGGCTTGTGGTACCCTAAGGGTGCCTCTTGTAGCCTAATAGGATATTCTGACTCTGATTTTGCTGGGTGCAAATTGGATAGAAAAAGTACTAGTGGGACATGCCACTTGCTTAGTAGTTCTTTAGTTTCTTGGCATAGCAAGAAACAAAATAGTATGGCTTTATCTACCGCTGAGGCTGAATATGTAGCAGCCGGGAGTTATTGTGCTCAAATCCTATGGATGAAGCAACAACTTTTAGACTACGGTCTTCAGCTTGATCACATCCCGATAAGATGTGATAACACTAGTGCAATAAATATCTCTAAGAATCCCATACTGCATTCCAGAACAAAGCATATAGAGATAAGACATCACTTTATCAGAGATCATGTACAAAAAGGGGATTGCATTCTTGAGTTTGTTGAAACATCTAAGTAACTTGCAGATATCTTCACTAAACCCTTAGAAAAAGAAGCATTCTTTTATATTCGAGGAGAATTGGGCATAATTGATCAATCCAACATTTAAATTGCTTATTTATTGCTGAATATTATCATGAATATATGCTTTCAAATTTCATAAACGTATGTCTTTTCTATGCTTCTGTGTTAGTTTTATTCGAATAAGCAAGCCTTTATTCGAATAAGCTCCTTTACTGCTTGTTAAAATCGTGTTGGATATTAGTTTTATTCGAATAAACTGGCCCCTGAGTTACATATTGTTTGTTTTTCATCTCTGACTATTCGAATAAGTCCCTCTTTATTCGAATAACCAGAGTCCTTCTTTTATCAGGTTCTGCTCTTGGCCTCTGTCTATTCGAATAGACCTCAAGTTATTCGAATACCTGAACCTGTTTCTATCAGTGTTGACTGATTGGCCTCAGTCTATTCGAATAATTCCCATAGTTATTTGAATAAACACTATCAGCTAGCCAAAATGTTTGGCTTTCCCAGTTACTCTATTTGAATAGAACCCCTTCCTATTCGAATAAACCCTAGCTGAAGCACCTTTTCAGTTTCCTGCGCGCTTGTCCTTTCCGCTTTCCTGCACGATTTATTCGAATAAACCCATATTTATTCGAATAAACACGGGTTTTCTTTAAATAACCCCTGCGCGCCCAAAACGCTTTCACCTTCCATCTTCTTTGCTCTTCACGTCTCCTTAGCTCCTGCCATCTTAATCTTGCTTACCCCTGTGTTTTCACTCTCTTTCACCTTCTTCCACCATAGCCTCCTCCTCCAGCAAACGTCCACGCACGAAGAATGCTCCAGGCACCAACCCTCTTGATCTGAGAAGGCTCTCCTCCAACGAAGAGCATCGTGCACGCTTCATCTCGCACTTCTGGGAGTGAAACTTCGTTCAATCCAAGTACCTGAACCTCTCTTTCTTCCAACAGCATCGCGGCTTCGACTTTCTGACCCTACTGCAAAACCAAGGAGTTCTTCAGCTTTGCTCTCACTGGGCCACCATCTATCCAGCTCTAGTGAAGATGTTCTTCTGCAATCTGGCTTTTGATGGACAGAACCTGCTCTCCGAGGTCTGTGATCAGAAATATTATGATCACACCGCTAGACTGGCTGACTCTGTTGGGGCTGCAGTTCTCTGGCGCCCTTGTTGAAGATGGTGACACGCCCTTTCTTGAAGATTTCAATAAGCTTCAGGCAGTTGAAGACCTGCTGAAGCCTGATCTAGCCCTGCCTGATAAGGGTCTCAAGGATGGAATGCTGAAGAGCCAAGATAGGCTTCTGCATTACGCCTTCGCTCATATCCTGGCTCCTTGCGGTGGAAACTACGCCTACCTAAGCGAGGAAGATGTCTTCATGCTGTGGTTTCTGAAGAATGGCCATCAGATCAACTGGCCTGTGTTCATCATGAGGCACATGATGAGGGCTAAGGACAAGGAGAAATCTGACTTGCCTTATGGCATTCTTGTCACTACCCTGCTGAGCAAGTATCCTTAGGTCTTAGAGACTGAGCGAGCCATTGCTCTGACTCACCACAACGTCTTTTGCCCTCACACCTTACGAAAAATGAAGATGATCCAAACCGATGAAGGCTGGGTGTACCTAGATGAGGTCGCTGAGGATGAGCTTGACCCTGCTGATGCCCCTGCTACTCCTGCTGATGTACCTGCTGCTGCTCCTGCTCTTGTCACTTTCGAATAGATCATGGCCACCTTGCAGGATAACCAAGCTTACATGGAACATATTTTCTCTATTCTGTTTGATAGAATAGAAGGCGTTGAACGTGAGGTTGCTGCCCTCCGATCTACTTCACCTGCTCCTGCACCAGCTTCTTCACCACCACCTCCGGATGCTTACTTCTAGGAACTTTAGTTCTTAGGCGTTGAATGTGTTTTGGTTTCATGTTATTTATTTTCTGGCCTGTGTAATTAACTCTCTTTATTATTAATGCATAAATAAAATTTCTTGTTGATCTATTGATATGAGTATATTTTCTTTTATGTATTCTTACTTTGGTATATGTTTATGGGACTTACCCCTCCTTTTTGCTCATGACAAAAGGGGGAGAAATATTTAATCATTTAACTTTAATTGAGAAAAGACAAGTAAATTTAAAGTGAGTTTGGATTCAAATTGAAAGGGGGAGCTGCGCACATATCTGATATATATTACCGCTTATAATTAAAGAGGGGGAGTAAGCTTTTATACCTCTTTGTGAATTCCAATTATATGCACTAACGCCTTTCTCATTGATAGTCTCATTGATAGTTTGTCATCATCAAAAAAGGGGAGAATGTGTTTGGATGCATACCTTTAACGATTTATTTTGATGATAACAAACGTGAAGAATAAATGAAGATGATAAATAGACCAAGTCCAAGTTTATATTTGATTAGTATTAGGACTCAGGATCTATTGTATGGAGCTCACTTTGATATCTCTTTGTTTTTGAAAGAAAAGATAAAACTTGTTTTTAAACTTAGTATCTTTGAAAACACCTTTTTCAAAATGGTTTTGAACTGAGTTATTCGAATAGAACTTAGCCTATTCGAATAAACACCTTCACGAGGTTTGTTTTCTAAAAGGAGCTACTCGAATAACTATCCTGTTATTCGAATAACTAAGGTTTTTCAGAACTCTGTTTTTTACGTGGCTATTCGAATAACCATCCTTTATTCGAATAAATGAAGTTTTTCAAAACTGTGTTTTAAGTGAGTTATTCGAATAACTCACACGTTATTCGAATAAACCTTTTTGCGTCTGAACTTCTTTTAAACTTTATTCGAATAGTTCAGCTGCTATTCGAATAACCTATTTGGTTTTTGAACTCTGATTTTAACAGAGTTATTCGAATAACCCTTCTCAGATGGCTTTTCACGATGATTTCAGACAGTGTTATTTGAATAAGATTTTGCTCTATTCGAATAAACACGGGTTCACAGTCACATATATGGAAACAGACAAGTTTTCAAATTTGTGTTAAATGATATTAATTATACCTAAACGGTTATCTCCGTGTTTTCCCTATAAATAGCAAGCTTGGGTCACGAATTTGATTGCCCATAACTCTGAATTATTTTCTGAATACTCCAATCTGTGAAAACTATTTTCTACGCTCTTTTTGATTAAAAACTTTGAGATATTTCTGTGAAAGCTCCATTAGCACTTCAATTTGTATTACTTACTCTGAGTGAGAGTTTCTCTTCATCTATTTTCTGATATTCTGTATCGAGGGTGAGGTATCCCTGCAGGCTGAGACTTTAGCACAAGGGTTGAGTTTCCCTGTGTGTGAAAAGTGCTCATTTGTGTAACGGTAGCAAGCACCTATTGAAACTTGTATACTTAGTGAAAAATCTCGGCTTTCGAGGACTGGACGTAGACTACAAGTGGGTTAGTGGTCGAACCAGGATAAATACTGTGCCTGCTTCTCTTTTCCCTAATCTCTTTATTTAATGCAATTTAATTTATTGCACATTTATTTTTTGCTGCTTTTTATTGTTTCTTTTCTTCTTCTCGTTCCTTCTGTGCATTTATTTATTAAGATTTTAATATTTGTCTTAATTAAAAAGAGGTTTTGCGAAAAAGTTTTATACTCAATTCACCCCTTTTTTGAGTATTGGAAGCCACTTGGTAACAAGTGGTATCAAAGCTAGACTCTTGTATAAAGAGCTTAGTAGCTTCAAGAGAATATGGCTTCTTCAAATGGTTTTTCAGAAGGATCTTCCATAAACTGACCACCCTTTTTCAATGGGGATGGTTACGCATATTGGAAGGAAAGAATGAAAATCTTCATCGAAGCTATTGATCTAGATGTTTGGGATCTTTGTCAGCAAACGGCGCTTTTATACCCACACATGAGGTCGATGGCGTAAGGACCGAAACACCATGAAATAAATGGTCTGATGAAGACAAAAGAAAAGTTCAATTTAATTTAAAAGCTAAAAATATTATTACTACTACTTTGGGATATGATGAGTTTTTTAGAATTTCAAATTGCAAAACTGCTAAAGAAATGTGGGATACTTTGCAAGTTACCCATGAGGGTACTGGTGAAGTTAAGAGGTCGAGAATAAATTCTCTAACTCATGAATATGAATTATTCAGAATGAACTAAGGAGAAAGCATTCAGGAAATGTAAAAGAGATTCACCCACATAGTTAATCATCTTGCATCTTTAGGCAAAAGCTTTTCTAATGAAGATTTGATTAACAAGGTTTTGAGATGTCTTAGCAGGATTTGACAACCCAAGGTAACAGCCATATCAAAATCAAGGGATTTGTCTACAATGACTTTGGCTACCCTCTTTGGAAAACTTCATGAGCACAAACTCGAACTGAGCAGACTGAGTCAAAGCGAAGAGAACGATAAAAATAAAAAGGGGATAGCACTCAAAGCCACTTCTTCATTAATCGACAATGATGATGAAGAAAATGAAGAAGGCTCAGAGAACATCGAGGTAAGTGAAGAAAATCTAAGTTTGCTAGTTAAAAAGTTTGGTAAATTTATCAAGAAAAGGGGAACTGTTAGGGTCAAAACGTGTTTGCCCATTTGCTAACCGCAAGTGCACGGGTCGCACAAGTAATACAGATACAGAGTAAGAGATCGTTCCCACGAGGATAAGTTTATTTCCAATGCTAAGTATTAACCGATAGCTCACCTAATTCTATTCAAGAACATAAAAATGGATAAAAGTAAAGAAAGTAAAGACAAAAAGTAATAAAGATAAACGGTTAGAGTTTAGGGAAATCCTCCTTCACCCTTTACATCAACCAACAACAAGCAATCCTCCTCATAAATATGAATACAATGATTATGTTAGCTTGAGAATCAACATTAGCTAAACGCCTATGTCTAGGTCATCTAACCATGGTATCATTTGCCCAACTCACTAAGTGTCCTTGAGAGTTAACACAAAATCCACTCTTTAAGGTCTATTCTCAAACACTTGCTATGCATGGCTAAGAGGTATATGTCTATCCCATTAGCGAATCAACTCATCCCACCATTGGAATAGAATCGAACATGCATCAACCATACATACGATCTCAAACCCAAATCCCTATGTCTAGGTTCATTAGATTTTAACAAATCACTCAAATGTTGGCCAAACACTCAAGAGCATTAAGATCAATATGATTGAACTAAAGCAAAGATCCACACAAACTCAGAGAAGAACAAATCATTAATATTAATAAAAGGATCCAAAGTCATCCCTAAATAAAGCTTAGCTATACAATGAACATGAGAACAAATTACAAAATACATGCTCAAGAAATGAGGAAGAGAAAAGAGAAAAGAGAGAAGGAGAAAGCTTATGGATTTCGCCATTGAAGCTCGGATCCTCCTCCAAGAGAAAGAGGGCTCCATCCTTAGCTCTCCAAGCTCCATCTCCACCTCCAATGGAGAGCCCAGCCGCAGCCTCTAACCCTAAACTACCTAAAAACTAAAACCTAAACGAGAGAAACTGAGAGAGAGCGAGAGGGTGCGTGAAAAATAGAATAAATAGGCTCAGCTCGCCGACGCGCGCCGCGGCGTGGACATTCTCACGCCGCGGCGTGGAGCTGTCTGCCCTATCAGTATGTGGCTGGCTGAGGCCTTCACGCCGCGGCGTGCACATTTTTGCACCGCGGCGTGGACACCAGGAATGCTTCCTTGGCTTTTTTCCTCCAATGCTGGGCCTTGGCTCGCATCAATTTGTCTCTTTTGAGCCCTTCCTGCATTTGAGAAACCACCAAGTTAAATATAATTGCAAATTTACTTAATCAATCAACAAATATGCACAAATTGCTCAAAAACATAAAGGAAGGCGTCAAAATAGAATTTCACGAATATAAGCATAAAACCTTCCTAATATGCATAAGAACAAGGACTACGCATGCCACGAAGCACAAATATGGGGCATCAATAACTATATTTTATGGAGTTATCAGGAACGCAAAGAAGACCTTCCTTCCCTCCGAAAAAGACACATTTCAAAGGCGAAGGAGCTTTATCGATTCCAACTTGTTATGAATGTGGCAAACCTGGTCACATGAAAATGGAGTACCTAGTTTATCAAAAGAAGAATGAGAAATTTGAAAAGAAGCCCTTCAAGGAAAGAAAAGGAAGAAAAGCCTACATAGCGTGGGATGAAAACGACATGGACTCAACTGACAGCTCAGATAGCGAGGAAGCTCAACTATGTCTCATGGCAAAAGGAGATGAAGAAGAAAGCGAAAATGAGGTAAGTTCTAATACTACTTTATTGCCTTCCTACAATGAGTTACAAGATACTTTTGAGGAACTACATGAAGAATCTTTAAAACTCACAAAAATTATTTCTTCTTCTAAGAAAATAATTTCTTCTTTAGAAAATCAAATTCTTGTTTTAAATAAAGAAATAGAAGAATTGAAAATTGAAAATGAAACTTTAGGAATCATTAATGCGTGCACAAATCATTCTTCACATGCTTCTACTTCTTCATCTTGTTCTTCATGTCATATACTTGAAAAAGAAATCGAAGACCTAAAGAACACTCTTTCTAAATTCACCTTTGGAAGGGATAACTTAAATATTTTATTAGGAAGACAAAGAGTGATTTTTTAAAAAGCTGGGATAGGTTATAACACGAAAAATCAACAAAAATTTTATAAAAATTTATTTGTGTATTCTAATGTTTCAAGTAGTCCTTTTATTAAATATTTTTATTGTGGAAGGAAAAGACATAGTTCTTTAACATGTAATGCAAGGAAAAACATAATACAAAAATTGGAACAAAAATGGTTTGAGTTCCCAAAGGTACTATACCCAAAACTGACACACAAGGACCCAAGAAAGTTTGGGTACCAAAAGTTGAAAACTAAACTTATGTTGTAGGTGTGCTTGAAAGCCAGGAGTTTAAATTGGTATCTCGATAACGACTGCTCCAAGCACATAACCGGGGATGACTCAAAATTCACCATGCTTATTCCAAAGAATCATGGACACGTCACTTATAGTGATAACAATAAAGGAAAAATCCTTGGAATCAGCAAAGTTGGTAAGAACCCTAACTCCTCTATTGAAAATGTACTACTTGTTGAAGGTTTGAAACATAACTTGCTTAGTATTAGCCAATTATGTGATAAAGGAAATAAGGTTATATTTGATTCAAACTATTGCATAATTGAGGATAAAAATGATAAACATGTTAAATTCATTGGTCATAGAGTAAACAATATCTATATGATTAGTCTTGATGATATATCTTCAAATGATGCGAAATGCCTTTTAAGTAAGAATGATGATTCATGGTTATGGCATAGGAGAATTGCACACATTCACATGGATCACTTAAAGAAGTTGGTCTCTAAAGAGCTAGTAATTGGACTACCCAAGCTTAATTTTATAAAAGATAAGTTATGTGATGCATGTTAAAAGGGTAAACAAATAAGTGTCACTTTTAAAGCAAAAAATATAGTTTCAACTACTAGACCTTTACAACTTTTGCACATGGATCTATTTAGACCATCTAGAACTATGAGCTTTGGTGGGAATTACTATGCTTTAGTGATTGTGGATGATTTTTTCTAAGTTTACATGGACTTTATTTCTTGCAAATAAAAATGATGCATTTCTAGCTTTTAAACGACTTGCCAAAGTTATTCAAAATGAAAAAGGTTTTCAAATATCTTCTATAAGAAGTGATCACGGTGACGAATTTGAAAACAATGTTTTTGAAAATTACTGTGATGAACATGGCATTAATCATAATTTTTCTGCTCCTAGAACTCCGCAACAAAACGGAGTTGTAGAAAGGAAAACCCGTTCTTTAGAAGAAATGGCCAGAACTATGCTTAATGAGGCTGCTCTTCCTAAATACTTTTGGGCAGATGCTGTAAGTACAGCTTTTTACGTAATGAACCGAGCTCTTATAAGGCCTATTTTAAATAAAACCCCATATGAGTTGTATAAGGGAAGAAAGCTAAATGTCTCACACTTTCATGTTTTTGGTTGCAAATGTTTTATTTTAAACAATGGAAAAGATAATTTAGGCAAGTTTGATGCTAAGTCTGATGAAGGTATATTTCTTGGCTATTCAAATCATAGTAAAGATTTTCGCATATATAATAAAAGAACTATGACTATTGAAAAATCTATACATGTTGCATTTGATGAACTTGACCCAAATGGATCGAGAAAGGATCTTGTTGTTGACGATGTTGCAGAAATCTTGGTGAAAATACACTTGGACAGTAAAGAAAAAGAAATCAAGGAGAAAGAGGATAAACAAAGGCAAGAAGATTCGCAGGCTTTGGAACTTCCCAAAGAATGGCGAACTTCAAAATATCATTCCCTTGATCAAATTATCGGTGATGTATCTAAAGGTGTAAGTACTCGTAACTCCCTTAGAAATACTTGTAATCACTTAGCTTTTGTTTCTCAAATTGAACCTAAGGATTTAATCGAAGCTTTTGATGATGAACATTGGATCTTAGCTATGCATGAGGAATTAAATCAGTTTGAAAGAAATCAAGTTTGGAAATTAGTTGCTAGACCTAATAATCACCCTATAATTGGCACTAAATGGGTTTTTAGAAACAAACTTGATGAAAATGTGTTAATAACTAGAAACAAAGCTAGATTGGTTGCTAAAGGGTATAATCAAGAAGAAAGAATAGATTATGAAGAAACATATGCCCCTGTGGCTAGATTAGAAGCTAGTAGAATGTTACTTGCTTATGCTTGCATCATGGATTTCAAATTATATCAAATGGATGTCAAAAGTGCTTTTCTAAATGGTTTTATTCAAGAGGAGGTCTACGTTGAACAACCTCCAGGTTTAGAAAATCATGAACTACCCAACCATGTTTTTAAACTTAAAAAGGCTTTATATGGTTTAAAGCAAGCTCCTAGATCCTGGTATGAAAGGTTGAGTAAGTTTCTTTTAGAAAATGGTTTTTCAAGAGAAAAAATCGATACTACCCTTTTTATTAAAAATAAAAAGCATGACATTCTTCTTGTGCAAGTATATATGGATGATATTATCTTTGGTGCTACTAATGAATCCCTTTGCAAAGAATTTGCTAAGTCAATGCAGAATGAATTTCAAATGTCAATGATGGGAGAATTGAATTTCTTCCTCGGACTTCAAATCAAACAAACGAACGAAGGGACATTTATAAGCCAAACCAAATACTGCAAGGAATTGCTCAAGAGAGATTCCTTAGGGTTGGCTCAAGAGAGAATTTCTTCCTCGGACTTCAAATCAGACACATTTCTTGCATCCATGGTATAGTTCTTCATTTGCATCTTTCATTAGCTGTTCAAACTTCTGCACGCCTGGATGTGGTTAATCTCTTGATGAATGAGTAGTGTTTTCTTCTAAGGTTGGCTTCATCTTACCCCTTTCGTTAATGTTATTATCCACAAATTGCGTAAAGCCTCTAAAAGCATCATTTATTATTCCTACTATATCATCACTCCTAAAATCTTCTTGTCTGCAATTAGTTTCTTTAACATAATTTGACACATTTATTGGCTCTCCATGATAATAAACCAACTATACCATGGATGCAAGAAATTTAGTAAAGTATTATTTTTACTACATCTTTACCATATAAAACAGTTGTTTAAATGGACAAATGAGTCTTTTAATGTTTTGCTTGGACTATTAAAGGATGAACTGCCTGAGGAGGAAAGGTTGCCTTGTTCTTTTTATGAGACCATGGAGATAGTTGAAGGATTAGGCTTAAAGTATGAAAAGATCTATGTTTGTCCCAACGATTGCATGCTTTTTAGGAATACATTCACTGGTAAGGATGTTAATGAATACTCATTTTGTGGGGCTTCTAGAAAGAAAAATGATGACAAAAAAATTCCAGCCAAGGTCCTAAAATATTTTCCTTTGAAACCAAGGCTACAAAGATTATTTATGTCTTACAAAAACTTCTAAACTGATGAGATGACATGATGAAGAACGCAACAAAGATGAAGTTTTATGGCATCCTGCAGATTCTGAAGCTTGGAAAAGTTTTAAAAGTTATCATTCAGAATTTGCTAAAGATCCCCACAATGTTCGCCTAGGATTAGCTAGTGATGGCTTTAATCCATATACCATAATGCAAATTGCTCATAGTACATGGCCAGTTATTTTAATGCCATATAATCTTCCACCATGGTTGTGCATGAAGCGAGAATTCTTTATTTTGTCCTCACCCATTCCTAGACCAAAGGGGCCTAGAAGTAACATTGATATCTTTTTGGATTAATAGAAGAGTTAAACTAATTATGGGACATAGGGGTAGAAACCTATGATGCCTTTACTAAGAAAACATTTCAAATGCGAGCAACTCTTATGTGTACTATAAATGATTTTCAAGTATATGGTAGTCTATCTGGATGGCGCACTTATGGTCAATTTGCATGCCTTTCTTACAACATAGGCACTTAATCTAGAAAGCTCAAACATGGTAAAAAAATTTGCTACATAGGCCATTGACGTTTCTTGAAGCTGGGGTACAAAATATGGAAATGATGCAAAGTTCTAATTGACCATGTGACTTTGAAGAATGGCTTTTGATGATAACAAACATGAAGATGATAGGAAGACCGTGTCCAAGGATTTCAATAATAACTTTAGGACTTAGAGTCTTTTTGTACGGAGTCTTTCAGATATCTCATTGTTTTTGGAAGAAAAGATAAAAATGCTTTTTGAAAATTAATTAAAAGGTTTGGTGTTTTAGAAAAAAATTGAGAAGTTTTTTAAAAGAGTTTAAAATGTTTTTTAATAGGATTATTCGAATAAACCAAGTCAATCAGAATATATTTTTATTAGGAGTTATTCGGATAACCCTAAAGTTATTCGAATAATGTTTTTCAAAATTCTCTATGTGCCTCTGCTTTAAAAGTAGTTATTCGAATAGACCTTTAGCTATTCGAATAAACATTTTTCGTAATGGTCTTTTTCTAAATGAGCTATTTGAATAACTCATATGTTATTCGAATAGACCTATTTCACAAAAAACTCCTTATAACAATGTTATTAGAATAACCCTCAGGTTATTTGAATAACATATATCAAAATTAGTTTTCACGTGATTTTTTAAAATGTGTTATTCGAATAATATAATGGTTATTCGAATAAACACGAGATCCTATTTTAGAAGAAACAACCATATTTGTATTTATTACATGATTTAATTGCACCCAACAACTATTTTCTTTAGAGCTCTATAAATAGTGACATTGGGTCATCTTTGAAAAACACCACCAACTATCTGAATCAATCTTTGCTTGCTTTAACACGTATTATATATTTTTGTGTATTTTCTGTGCTCTTTTTTGCCAAAATTTTGAGATATCCTTAAAGAGCCTCTTAGTGCTTCAAGTTGTGATATTTACTCTTTTGAGAGTTTCTCTTCTTCTATATTCTGATTTATTGTAAAGAGGGTGAGGTATCCCTCAAAGGTTTTATAAAGGTAAGGTATCCTTGAAAGTTGAGGCTTTAGCACAAGGGTCAAGTTTCCCTGAGTGTGAAAAGTACTCTAATTTGTAATGGTTGCAAGCATATGTTCAAGCTTGTATTGATAGTGAAAAATCTCGGATAATTTTTCGAGGACAGGACGTAGGCCACAAGTAGTTGGTGGTCGAACCAAGATAAATATTGTGCTTGCTCTTTTCATCTTTATTTCTTTTATTTTCCTGTAATTTATTTATTATTATCATTTTCTCTTTTTCTATTCTTAAGGTTTTTTATCCCTTTTTTATTCACTTCATTGCAGAAATAGCTTCAACCAAATTTGTTCTATAAGCATTTGCCAAAAGTTTTTAAGTACTCAATTCACCCCCCTCTTAAGTACTGGAAGTCACCTAGTAACAAGTGGTATTAGAGCTAGACTCTTGTATAAAGAGCCTAGCAGCTTCAAGAGAACATGGCTTCTTCAAATGGTTTTTTAGAAGGATCTTCCATAAACCGACCACCTTTTTTTCAATAGGGATGGTTATGCATATTGGAAGGAAAGAATGAAATTTTTTATTAAAACTATTGATCTAGATGTATGGGATGCTGTTGAAAATGACGTTTTTGTTCCCATGCATGAGGTCAGTGGTGTAAAGGTTGAAACACCAAGAAGTGAATGGTTTAATGAGGATAAAAAAAAGTTCAACATAATTTAAGAGCCAAAAACATCATTACCATTACTTTGGAGTATAATGAATTTTTCAAAATTTCAAACTACAAAATGTGGGATACTTTACAAGTTACCCATGAGGGTACTAGTGAAGTAAAGAGGTCGAGAATCAATTCTCTAACTCATGAGTATGAATTATTTAGAATGAACTAAGGAGAAAGCATTCAAGAAATGTAAAAGAGGTTCACCCATATTGTAAATCATCTTGCATAACTAAGAAATAGTTTTTCTAACGAAGATCTTATTAACAAAATTTTAAGATATTTGAGTTAGATTTGACAACCCAAGGTAATAGTTATACCCTCTTTGGGAAACTTCATGAGCACTAATTGGAGCTAAACAGGCTAAGTCAAAGTGAAGAACATGATAAGAAGAAAATAAGAATAGCACTCAAAGTCACACCTCCTCGGCAATCGATGATGATAATGAAGAAGATGGATAAGGCACAGAGGGTCTTAAGCTAAATGAAGAAAATCTTAGCCTTCTGGTAAAAAAGTTTGGAAATTTTCTCAAGAAAAATGGAACTCAAAGAAGACCGCCTTTCCCTCCAAAGAAAATCCATCACAAAGAGGAAGGAACATCTCCAACCCCAACTTGCTGCGAGTGTGGAAAATCAGGAGACATGAAGATAGAGTGCCCAATTTACTAAAAGAAAATGAAGAAATTTGAAAAGAAACCTTTCAAGGAAAGAAAAGGAAGAAAAGCCTACAGAGCATGGATGACAATGATATGGATTCAACTGATAGCTCAGATGATGAGGAAGCTCATCTATGTCTTATAGCCAAAGGAGAAGAAGAATAAGAAAGCGACACTGAGGTAACTTCTACCTTTGACTTATCCCCTTTTTATGATGAATTACAATAGGCTTTTGAAGAATTGCATGATGAATCATTAAGGCTCACTAAATTAGTCTCTTCATCTAAGAAAATAATTTATTCTTTAGAAAATCAAATTCTTATTTTAAATAAAGAAATTAAAAACTTAAAAATTGAACATGAGTAATTAGGATTAATTGATGCTTGCATAACCTGTTTCTCAGATGCTTCTACATCTTCATCTTATTTATCTTGTCAAGTCCTTGAAAAAGAAATTGAATATTTAAAGAAAACACTTTCTAAATTTACTTTTAGAAGAGATAATTCAAATATTCTATCAAGAAAACAAAAAGTTGTTTTTCAAAAAGTTGGGATAGATTATAACCCCAAAAATCAGAAAAAATTTTATAAAAATTTCTTTGTTTATTTAAGTACTTCAAGTAGCCCTTTTATTATATGTTTTTATTATGGGAAGAAAGGACATAGTGCATTAACTTGTAATGCAAGGAAAAATATCAACACAAAAAATGAAACTAAAATGGTTTAGGTTCCTAAGGGTACAATACCCATAATTAACACACAAGAACACAAGAAAATTTTAGTACCAAAAGTTAAAATATAAATATATGTTGTAGGAGTGCTTGAAGGCCAGGAACTTAAATTGGTACCTCGATAGTGAATGCTCCAAGCACATGACTGGAGACGACTCCAAATTCTCATTCCTTATTCCTAAGACTCATGGACACGTAACATATGGAGATAATAACAAAGGAAAGATTCTTGGAGTCGGCAAAGTCGGTAAAAGTCCTAATTCTTCTATTGATAATATATTGCTTGTTGAGGAGCTTAAACATAACTTGCTTAGTATTAGTCAATTATGTGATAAAGAAAATAGAGTTATATTTGATTCAAATTGTTACACAATTGAAGATAAAAATGATAAGCATGTTAAGTCCATTGGTCATAGAGTTAACAATATTTATATGATTAGCCTTGATGGCATATCTTCAAATGATGTGAAATGCTTTTTAAGTAAGGAAGATGATTCATGGTTATGACATAGGAGAATTATACACATTCATATGAATCACTTAAAAATGTTGGTCTCTAAAGTGCTAGTAATTGGGCTACCTAACCTCAATTTTGTAAAAGATAAATTACGTGATGCATGTCAAAAGGGAAAATAAGTAAAGATTTCTTTTAAAGCAAAAAATATCGTTTTAACTTCTAGACTTTTTACAACTTTTGCATATCGATCTTTTTGTACCATCTAGAACTATGAACTTTGGTGGGAATTACTATGCATTAGTGATTGTGGATGATTTTTCTGTTACCAAGTGGCTTTCAGTACTCAAGAGGGGGGTGAATTGAGCATAAAATTTTTCACAAAACCTCTTTTAATTAAACTACAAATATTGAAACTTATTACATAAATGCATAGAAGGAACGAGATGAAGAAAAAAAAACTTTAAGAACATCGGAAAATAAATGTGCAATAAAATAAAATTGCATAAAATAAAGAGATTAAGAAGAGAGAAGCAGGCGCAGTATTTATCCTGATTCGACCACTAACCCACTTGTGGTCTACGTCCAGTTCTCGAAACAAAAGCTGAGATTTTTCACTATGTATACAACCTTTAATAGGTGCTTGCAACTGTTACATAACAGAGCACTTTTCACACACAGGGAAACTCTACCCTTGTGCTAAAGTTTCAGCCTGCAGGAATACCTCACCCTCGATACAGAAAAGCTGAAATAGATGAAGAGAAACTCTCACTCAGAGCAAATAATACAAATTGAAGTGCTATTGGAGCTCTCACAGAAATATATCAAAGTTTTAATAAAAAATAGAGCGTAGAAAATAATTTCAAGAGTTAGAGCATGTAGAAAATAATTCAGAGTGTTAGGCAATTTTAGAGAAGACCCAAGGCTTTTATTTATAGAGAAATTTCAAAGAAACAGCCATTGGGTATAATTAAACTCATAAATTCCAAAACTTATTTCCATATCAGTGTTCGTAAACGACGTGTTTATTCGAATAGCTTAAGCTGTTATTCGAATAACACTGTTCATGAAACCATCATGAAAAGTAGACTGATATGGGTTATTCGAATAACATGAAGTTTATTCGAATAACTCTTTAAAAACAGAGTTCTGAAAAACCAAGATTACTCAAATAATGACTGAGTTATTCGAATAACTCATTTGAGAGAAAAAGGTTTTATTTGAATAACATCAAAGTTATTCGAATACTACGTTTATAAAAACTATTCTGAAAAAATCATTTATTCGAATAGCTATCCTGTTATTCGAATAGCATCTTTAAAAAAATAGAAGCTCATAGATGGTTTATTCAAATAGACTAATCTTTATTTGAATAAAACAATAGAAATCAGTTTTGTAAAAACATTACAAAAACACTTAAGTTTCTTTTTAAAGCCAATTTTATCTTTTCTTTCAAAACAGTGAGATATCAAAATGAGCTCCGTACAAAAAGACTAAGTCCTAATGCTATTCTTGTAAGATCTTGGACTTGGTCTTTCCATCATCTTCATTTTAGTCTTCACGTTTGTTATCATCAAAACAAGTCTTCAAAAGCATATGTCCAAACACATTCTCCCCCTTTTTTATGATGACAAACTATCAATGAGAAAAGAATTAGTACATATAATTGGAATTCACAAGGAGGTATAAAAGCTTACTTCCCTCTTTAAATATAAGAGGTAATGGATATCAGATATGTGTGCAGCTCCCCCTTTCAATTTGAATCCAATCTCATTTTAAGTTTTACCTATCTTTTCTCAATTCAAATATCTATCTTTTCTATTATATTTAAATATTTCTCCCCCTTTTATCATGAGCAAAAAGAGGGGTAAGTCCCATAAACAGAAAATAAATAACTATTAAACATACTCAGAAAATAGACCAAAACTTCATTTATTCATTAATCAAAAAGCAAGGCAAATACAGAGGCCAAAAACAATTAAAGCATAAGCAAAAACAAGGATCCTAATATCTAAACAACTCCAAAAAGAAAGTATCTGAAGGCGGCAGTGAAGAAGCTGGTGTAGGAGCAGGTGAAGCAGATCGGAGGGCAGCAACCTCACGTTCAACACCTTTTATTCTATAAAAAAGAATAGAGAAGATATGTTCTATATATGCTCGGTTATCATGCAAGGTGACCATGATCAGCTCTACGGTAACTGGAGCAGGAGCAGCAGCAGGTGTTGTGGAAATAAGTTTATCCCAAATGGTTTAATATGTTAAGTTTTGATGATAACAAATACAAGACAAAAAGAATGATGCTTATGCTTAATAGATGTGCTTTATAGATAACAAATGCATCACAAAAGAATATTGATTATGTTACATAAATGTGCTTAATGAGATATATTGTATCATGCATGATTATGTACTTTATCTAGTTATATTTCACTTAATAATCATGCAATGAGATATATGTAACATTCATCATATAATATATCCAATAATATTTATGAGTTATAAATGAATTAATATTGGATATGTCTATGAAAGTCTTGTATACATATTAGACTAACTAGAATTATACATTTATGAATCATGCATATGAAGATATTGAGTTATGAATTTGGACTAACTATGTTTGGTTAAGTGAGCAATACTTTGTAGGATAGTTCAAGTACAAAGAGTGAACACTGCAACAAGAAAGCAAAAGATCACAATTATGCTCAACTAAAGAAAGATGAAAATGATAAAAAAGTTCTAAGCTTGTGCAAGACATGAAGAGAAGATTTTCTTTGAAAGCTTGGATTACATCAAGAAGTGATGGTGGCAAAAGATCTAGTCCAACATCTTCAAGAATAGCTTATAGGACTTAGATCTTGTGTAAAAGTAAATGGGATTCACACTAAGCTCAAAATATGTTTTAACATCTTTAAAAGTGTTTCTTACATTCTAAAATGCCCAACAAACTATTTTTAGAAAGCTAGTCATGGTGGTAGTTCATTTCTATGAAAAATAGCAAAATTTGTGTTTTGTAAAATTAATCTTTAGTTACTATTTTGATCATATCTTTTAAAATACTTTGAGTTTTATTCTGAAACTTATTTCATATAAAAATAGACTCAAAGATCTTTTCAATGAGTGATCATTCGCTTAAAACGGATAAGAAACGAAGAAGTTATGACCATTTAAAGTTAGTTTTCAAAACCAGAGTGGTTTATTCAAATAAGAGATGTGTTACTTGAATAACACACCTCTGAAAACTTCCCAGAACGTGTTTTAAAAAGCTTATTCGAATAACAAATGTGTTATTCGAATAACACAACTCAGAAAAAGTTTCAGAACGTGTTTTTGATGATTTATTCGAATAACCAAAGTGTTATTCGAATAACCAAAGTGTTATTCGAATAACATAAGTCTTATTTAAATAACAAAGTTACAGAAAACAGTGATATAAGTAAATTTATTCGAATAACAAATGTGTTATTCGAATAACACAATATTTATTCGAATAACAGTGTTCTTATTTGAATAACACTTGCCCAGAAAATGTTCTCAACGGCTATAAACGGCTAGTTTTCATAATAATTCATTTCCAAACTTTACCCAACGGCTCTAAATATTATTGGGCTATAAATATAAGTGTTTGGGCATCATAGAGATGTTGGAGAATAATATGAAAATCACTCTTGAGCATTAAATTCATTTTTCACTCTCTATTTCTCCAAAACTCTGTTTTGAGCTATAATTGTGTGAATCTTTGATACCCATAGTGTTTCAATTTGTATTATCAACTCTTGAGAGAGTTTCTATCAATTCTATCCTTGTATTATCTAAAAGAGAGGGTGAGGTGTCCCTCAAAATTGTAAGGGTGAGGTATCCCTTGAGAGTAGAGAGGCTCAAACACAAAGGGTGAGATATCCTAAGATGTGTTGAGTGCTCAAATTTGTAAAGGTCATCAAGCACCCGTAAAGCTTGAAGAATTGGAGGCTCTAGTACAAGGGTGAGGTATCCCAATGTGTGAGGAGTGTTTTTATTTGTACAAAAGTTTTTCTAGCACCTGTGAAGTCTAGGAGATAGTGAAGAAAATCTCAAGTTAAGCTTGAGGACTGGATGTAGGTCACAAGTAGTTGGTGGCTGAATCAGGATAAATTCTTGAGTTTGATTTTCTCTTCCCTACACTCTTTAATTTCAATATTTAGTGATATATATTTATCTATTGCATATCTTGATGTTTTGATTCTTACAACTTGATATTTAGCTTATTCACTTGAATCATCATATATCCTAAATTATATTTGAGTAATTCTTAATAGTTGTGCCTTTGCTAGACTTATTCCGCTACATGTGTTAATTAAAAATATTAAAATGTATAATTTCTCAAAGTTGTAATAAAATTTGTAATCACCCAATTCACCCCCCTCCCCCTCTTGGGTGATAATTGCCATAACTAACAAGTGATATTAGATCTTCGTGCTCTGTTAAAAGCTTAACCGCTTGGAGTTAAAGATCCTTGTTTGTTTGGAAACCATTGAAAGCTTTTCAAAATGAATGGTTTTGAAATTGATAAACCACCATTCTTTGATGGTGTGAATTTCGTTTATTGGAAAGCTAGAATGGAAATTTATATGCAATCTATTGATCTTGATTTGTGAGATATTATGCTTGATGAATTTACTTGCAAATCAAAACAAACTTGAAATGCCTATGATAAGAAATATTTTTCCTTGAACATTAGAGCAATACAAATCTTGAAAAGTAATTTAAATGATGATGCTTATGCTAAAATTAAGAGTTGCTCTAGTGTTAAATATATATGGGATGCTCTTGATTCTATCTATGTTGCTAATGATGATCTTTTGCATAAAGTTGTCTATAGAGAGCAAGAAGAGCAAAAACCTCTACAGGAAGACAACATTGAAAAATGCCCTCAAGAACATGTTCAAAGCAAGAAAATGAGCTCAATGTCTCTTGGTGACAATGGTGCTCAATTTGAAGAAGAGGCAGAGCAAAACAAAATTGATGAGGAAGATGGTGATTCCCTTAAAGAGCCAAATATGCTAAAAATTGAGACTACTTTATATATGGCTAAAAAGGACCTTGAGGTAAATAATACTAAACCATATTATAGTCCTTCCTATGATGAGTTAGAATGTGCATATGATTATTTGCATGATGGTTTGTTACTTTTAGAAAAGAAAAACTCATCTTGTTTAGAAAACATTTCCTCCATTGAAAATGAAATTGATATCTTGAAAAATGAATATGCTTTTCTTGATGAGGAAATGCCTTTAAAATGTGAAACATTAACTTCTTGTGAAAAATACATTGATTTAGAAAATTAAGTTGAGAACTTATATTGTGAATTTGTCAAAGCTAATGATTCTAATTGCTTACATTCCATGATTGTTAATAAGCATGAAATTGATGTTATTACACATGGAAATTCAAGTAAGGCTTGTGGCAAAAATAACATAGAATGTAATAACAACCAAAGGCTCAAGTTTTTCAAAAATGATCTTCAAAGGACCAAGACATCATTAAATTCACTTACTTGTAATTTTTGTGGTCATCTAGGACATATTTCTCATTTGTGCAATTATAGAAGAAGTTCTTATATAAGAAATAACATGGTTTGGATTCCTAAAAACCATAAAGGCTCTAGTACTAACATTCAATGACCTAAGATGAAGTGGGTACCAAAATGTCCTCCTAGCATTTCAATTATGTAGAAAAATTCTCAAAAAGATGGACAAATTGGTCAAGTGAAGAAGGATTCATCAAGGGGAATGCTTCTAAAGTCCATTGGTAAAAGTTTTGATCAAAAAAGAAAGATGACTTCAACCAAAGTTTCTCAAGTACAAAATGTAAAACTTGCAAAATTCAAAACATCAAAAGAAAAGCAATGGGTAAGGAAAAGAGCTTCCTTGATCAACAAGGCCAAGGTATCAAAAGTTTTTACCTCTCATGAATATCCACTTGTAAAGTCAATAAATTTGAGGTATATTCCTTGTAGGCCTTAAGTGATTAATAGAATCATGTGCTCTTAGTAAAATCTGAATATTTTGTTTACCACATGATTATGTTTATTCTTATTGTACCATAACTCATTAATTTGTTATATATCTTAGTATATGATGTTCTACAATACCTAGGTATGCTTGCTATGTTTTGAATTGTCTATATATTATGAAAGCTAGCATGCTATTAGCTATGTACTTAATGGTAATTGATTATTTAATTTGTTTTACTCAATTTACATAGTATGAAAAATTAATATTTATAAGAGCATAAGGGATTAATAATTAATGACTAACTCCTATGGATCCAAAATTGGCGGATACCAAAGAAAGTACTATGAATTATATCGTAGGGTAATTATTAACTCAAGTATGCATTAAAGTGAAGTGGAATTATGCTACTTGAGATTCAAAAATTTGAAATGGTTCAAAGTTCTCCAATAGTGATGAAAACATAAAAAGAATGGCATGGAGAACCACAACATTCTCAAGGAGCCTTGAGGCATGGAAGTTAGAGTCACCTATAAAAACTCAAAAGGTACACTTTTAGTGATATCAATCTCTTATCCTCATCTATGCTTTAAATTGAATATGATGTGATATTTGGATAAGTAGAAATTTATTTTTATGCCTTAAAATGTTTTAAGTTGTGCTTTTCTAACATTATGTCTTGAAAGTATCTCTACATATGCTAACATGCTAGATATACATACATTTTTACTTGGAATGACATGCTATGGTAATATCTTTGTTGTTAAGCTTGTGATCAATTCTCTTTGTTCAAATATATAAATTTACATTCTCAGAAGTCATTCTAATCCTTTCTCTTTGATGCCTAATTGCTTTATATACTCACTCAGAGATTGGAAAGTAAAATATTATATGTTTTCTTGTTTGATATGTTAAATTTTGAAAACAAGAAGTAAATGATTTCAAAAGTTATAGTTCCATGACTTTTCAATTCTTTCATTATAATAAGGGATTTTTTGTTCTTGGCATGTGTGCGTACTAAAATTTTTTACTTGATATTACATGCCTAACATGATCATTGTTTGCCCCAAAATGCTTATATAAGTTTTGATATAGATCATGTATTTCTTGATAAACTTGAATCATGCCTTAAAATACTTAAATCATATTTATGGATTCAAGTGCATATGTGCTTCATGTATTCTTGTTAGGACTAACATTGCATAGTTGATAATGTGATACATGTTTTACATTATATATCAATTTAAATTATGCTTGTAAATGAGATTCAATGATATTTGATGCTAACCTATGTTTTAAAGAACTTCTAAAGTTAGCTTTGCAAGTGTCTCTATGTGTTTCAAGTATAGCTATCAAATATTAAAGTGTCAAACATATGTGGATAAATGAGAAGAGCTGAATGAAAAGGGACATGAGGAAACTTTCTTCAAGTGCAATTGAATGGAATACTCAATGGAAGAAAGCACAAACTCAAAGGACCAATAAATGAAGAACATTCTAAAGAAGCATCACTCTCCAAATAAGTATCTCTATCCCTAAGATATTGTGGTATTTTATATGCTATGGATTATATGATACTTGTTGATAAATTGATCTTAAATGATTAGATGTTTTCCTTACATAAGAAGTATGTTTAACATTAACAAAGTGCCTAATTGGATATTAACTTGCTAATTTTGTCGTTGTATATAGGGTGGATGATATTAGTTCTACACATACTTTAATCCCTATAGCATATTTCATTAAGGTCAATGTTTGATATATATGATTCTCTTGATCTATGGTTCTTAGTGGTATAAACTTATGAGAATCATGCACTTGTTTTGAAAAGAGTTTATGGTTTGTTTTAAATTTTTTTTGCAAAATCCCTTATTATATTTTAAAGAAATTTTTCAAGTTTCATATCCTTGAAAATCTTTTGAAATTGTCTTAAGAACTTGAAAGTACTCTCACCTCCTATTTGTCTTGAAAATTTGGAAATCTTTGGTTAAGTGTTATAAATGTAGTATTATCTTCATTTGCTTTGAAATGTTTTATTAAATTTTGAGAGAATATTTAAGAAAGTTTCCAAATAAATCTTTTGAAATACTCTATAGATATCATCTTAATACTTCAAAAGATAAGCCTTGTTCTTCAAAAATGTTTTATCTTTTCAAGGCTCTTGTTTAATGAGAAAAAGAAGAGATGAACTTTCAAATGCTCTTTTGACTTGGGTTTGATTATTTTCAAGGAATATGTGGTTTTAATATAAAACTCTTCTGCCCTTCTAAAATGCGTTTGGAAATGTAATGTGTTATTATAAAATTCTTTTTGAAAGGGAGAGAAGTTTTTAAAATGATTTTTGATTGAGGGATTAAGAATATATATCTTTGCCTTGCTTTTTGGTAATGTGCTTACATAATCTTGACATACATATATCTCTTTATTTATCCAGTGCTTCAATAATGAGGAGCTTATCTTACTTATCTTACATATCTTACCTCTATATCCTTGTTGGCTATAAATATATGCATGACTATGTTGAAATATTATGTTTTATATCTTGATAATATGCATATTTTAAGGGGGAGCCTAGCTCGTAAATTGTTGCTTATATATCTTGGCTTAACATCCTTGTTTGACATGAAGTATTTTATTGTTAATACTATCAACATGTCAACAAAGATCCTCGTTCATTCTCTTTCCCTCTATCAAATGAAAGAAGGTAAACATTCTTAAACTTCATATCCTTTGATTCTTTCACTAAAAAATGCTTAATATGTGGCAAGTTGTATGATCTTTCTTTTGAAAACCTCAATTCCATGATCTTACATGAATATTTTGTATCTCTCAACAAGTGATATCAAGTGGTACTTATTTATCATGTGGTATGCAAGATATTATATGCTAGACATAATTTCTTAAGCTTATTGCTATCATATGCTAAATGTTGATGTACCAAGATGTGACAAGCATTACATGAATAATCTTTTATATCTTGAAAGTATGCTTATTTCATTTCTCTTTTCTTGAATCATGTGTAGAATTAAATAAGGGGAGATAGTTATGATTTGAATAACTTAAAGAAGTTTTTGAGTTTTGATGATCCTACTCTTTTTTTGACAACGTGAGCTATATTTATAGGGGGAGATAAAAATATCACATTTCCTTCCTAAGCCTTTTTGTTGATGTCAAATAGAGGGAAAGAGAATTGGAAAGAAAAATATGTTCTTGTGCTTATTGTTTGATATACTTACATGAATATCTATCCTTGTATATTGCTAAACATATTTTTTTTTGGTGATTTGTCATCATCAAAAAGGGGGAGATTGTGGAAATAAGTTTGTCTCAAATGGTTTAATATGTTAAGTTTTGATGATGATAAATACAAGACAAAAAGAATGATGCTTACGCTTAATAGATGTGCTTTATAGATAACAAATGCATCATAAAAGAATATTGATCATGTTACATAAATGTGCTTAATGAGATATATTGTATCATGCATGATTATGTACTTTATCTAGTTATATTTCACTTAATAATCATGCAATGAGATATATGTAACATTCATCATATAATATATCCAATAATATTTTATATGAGTTATAAATGAATTAATATTGAATATGTCTATGAAAGTCTTGTATGCATGTTAGACTAACTAGAGTTATACATTTATGAATCATGCATATGAAGATATTGAGTTATGAATTTGGACTAACTATGTTTGGTTAAGTGAGCAATACTTTGTAGGATAGTCCAAGTACCAAGAGTGAGCGTTACAACAAGAAAACAAAAGATCACAATTATGCTCAACTAAAGAAGGATGAAAATGATAAAGATGTTCTAAGCTTGTGCAAGACATGAAGAGAAGATTTTCTTTGAAAGCTTGGATTACATCAACAAGTGATGGTGGCAAAAGATCTAGTCCAACATCTTCAAGAATAGCTTATAGGACTTAGATCTTGTGTAAAAGTAAATGGGATTTACACTAAGCTCAAAATATGTTTTAACATCTTTAAAAGTGTTTCTTACATTCTAAAATACCCAACAAACTATTTTTGGAAAGCTAGTCATGGTGGTAGTTCATTTCTATGAAAAATAGCAAAGTTTGTGTTTTGTAAAATTGACCTTTGATTACTATTTTGATCATATATTTTAAAATACTTTGAATTTTATTCTAAAACTTAGTTCATATGAAAATAGACTCAAAGATCTTTCCAATGAGTGGTCATTCGCTTAAAACAGATAAGAAACGAAGAAGTTATGACAATTTAAAGTTAGTTTTCAAAATCAGAGTGGTTTATTCGAATAAGAGATGTGTTATTCGAATAACACACCTTTGAAAACTTCCCAGAACGTGTTTTAAAAGGCTTATTCGAATAACAAATGTGTTATTCGAATAACACAACTCAGAAAAAGTTCCAGAACGTGTTTTTGATGATTTATTCGAATAACCAAAGTGTTATTCGAATAACATAAGTCTTATTCGAATAACAAAGTTGCAGAAAATAATGATATAAGTGGATTTATTCGAATAACAAATGTGTCATTCGAATAACACAATATTTATTCAAATAACAGTGTTCTTATTCGAATAACACTTGCCCAGAAAACGTTCTCAACGGCTATAAAAATGGCTAGTTTTCATAATAATTCATTTCTAAACTTTATCCAACGGCTCTAAATATTATTGGGCTATAATGTTTGGGCATCATAGAAATATTAGAGAACAATATGAAAATCACTCTTGAGCATTAAATTCGTTTTTCACTCTCTATTGCTCCAAAACTCTGTTTTGAGCTATAATTGTGTGAATCCTTGATACCCATTGTGCTTCAATTTGTATTATCAATTCTTGAGAGAGTTTCTATCAATTCTATCCTTGTATTATCTAAAAGAGAGGGTAAGGTATCCCTCAAAATTGTAAGGGTGAGGTATCCCTTAAAAGTAGAGAGACTCAAACACAAAGTGTGAGGTATCCCAAGATGTGTTGAGTACTCAAATTTGTAAAGGTCATCAAGCACCCGTAAAGCTTGAAGAATTGGAGGCTCTAGCACAAGGGTGAGGTATCCCAAGGTGTGATGAGTGCTCTTATTTGTATAAAAGTTTTCCTAGCACCCGTGAAGTCTAGGAGATAGTGAAGAAAATCTCAAGTTAAGCTTGAGGACTGGATATAGGCCACAAGTAGTTAGTGGTTGAACTAGGATAAATTTTTGAGTTTGATTTTCTCTTCCCTACACTCTTTAATTTCAATATTTAGTGATATATATTTATCTATTGCATATCTTGATGTTTTGATTCTTACAACTTGATATTTAGCTTATTCACTTGAATCATCATATATCCCAAGTTATATTTGAGTAATTCTTAATAGTTATGCCTTTGCTAGACTTATTCCGCTGCATGTGTTAATTAAAAATATTAAAATGTATAATTTCTCAAAGTTGTAATAAAATTTGTAATCACCTAATTCACCCCCCCTCTTGGGTGATGATTGCCATGACTAACAGGTGCATCAGCAGGAACAGCAGGTGCAGCAGGGGCGTTAGCAGGGTCTAACTCATCCTCAGCAACCTCATCTGGGTACACCCAGCCTTCATCGGTTTGGATCATCTTCATTTTGTGTAGAGTGAAAGAACCGAAGACGTTATGATGAGTCAAGGCGATGGCTCGCTCAGTCTCCATGACCTGAGGATACTTGCTGAGCAAGGTAGTGATGAGAATACCATAAGGCAAGTCAGATTTTTCGTTGCCCTTGGCCCTCATCATGTGTTTCATGATAAACATAGGCCAGTTAATCTTCTGACCATTCTTCAGAATCCAAAGAATAAAGATGTCATCTTCACTGAAGTAGGCGTAATTTCCACCGCGGGGAGCCAAGATATGAGCAAAGGCATAATGTAAAAGCCTATCTTGGCTATTCAGCATACCACCCTTGAGACCCTTGTCAGGCAAGGCTAGACCAGGCTTCAGCAAGTCCTCAATCGCCTGAAACCTGTTGAACTCCTTAAGAAAAGGGGTTGTATCTTCAATGAGTACGCCAGTAAACTGCAACCCAAACAGAGTCTTCCAGTCCTGCAGTGTGATAATGATGCTCTGATCGCAAACTTCGGAGAGGAGGTTCTGCCATCAAAAGCCAGATTGCAGAAAAATATCTTCACCAGAGTTGGGTAGAGAGTGGCCCGGTGATAACAGAGCCGTAGAACCCCTTAGTTTTGTAATAGGGTCAGAAAGTTAAAGCCTCTGTGTTGCTGAAAGAAGGGGAGGTCAAAATATTTGAGCTGGACAAGGTTACGCTCCCAGAAGTGCGTAATGAAGTGGCCACAATGCTCTTCATTGGAGGAGAGCCTTCTCAAGTCAAGTGGATTGTTGCAAGGTGCAGTCTTCGTGCAAGGGCGCTTGCTGGAGGAGGAGGCCATGGTGTGTGGAGGTTAGGAAGAGAGAGCAACGAGAGCAAAGATGGATGAGAGCAGAGAAATGATGAAGGCGTGGGCAGAGAATGTGAAAAGTAGAAGAGGAAACAGGGAGTGAAATAGTTGGGCACGCATGGACTATTTAAAGAGAGGCCTATGTTTATTTGAATAAACGAAGGTTTATTCGAATAAACCTTGCATAGAAGCTGAAAGGACAGACATTGAATGAGGATTTATGCTATGTTTATTCACATAAAGGGAGTTTCCATTTGAATAGATTAACTGGGAAAGCCAAACGTTTTGGCATTTTAACAGGTTTTATTCGAATAACCTAAGGGTTATTCGAATAAACAGAAAGCAATCAGTCAAGACTGATAAACCAAGTCTCTAGTTATTCGAATAGCCTGAGGTTTATTCGAATAGACAGAGATCAAAGGTTAAGACTGATAAACTAAGGCTCTAGTTATTCGAATAAAGAAAGGATTTATTCAAATAGACAGTAAACACTGTAAACACAAAACTGACATAGAAGCTAGTTTATTCGAATAAACTAAGTGTTATTCGAATAAAGATGATATTCAACACAAATTTTGATCAGCTTTAAGAACTTTATTTGAATAAGCTTATATTTATTCAAAACTATCAAAAAGCACAGTAAAGCATATGTCCAGAAAGTGATTTAAGTGAGAATTAACTTACCCAAATATAAAGTACCTGCAAAATAAGATTTGGGATATCTCCGAAGCTTAAGTCAGTAAAGATTTAAGAGAGATAAAAAAATAAAAAATTTTAAGCAATAAATTCATGCAATCATATATTAGATTGATCAATTATACCCAATTCTCCTCTAATATAAAAGAAAACTTCTTTTGCTAAAGGTTTCGTGAAGATATCTGCAAGTTGCTTAGTTGTTTCAACAAACTTAAGAATGTAATCCCCTTTTTGTACATGATCTCTGATAAAATGATGTCTTATCTCTATATGTTTTATTCTGGAATGCTGAATGGGATTCTTAGAGAGATTTATCGCACTACTGTTATCGCATCTTATCGGGATGTGATCAAGATGAAGACCGTAATCTAAAAGTTGTTGCTTCATCCATATGATTTGAGCACAACAACTCCCAGCTGCAACATATTCAGCCTCAGCGATAGACAAAGCCACACTATTTTGTTTCTTGCTATGCCAAGAAACTAAAGAACTACCAAGCAAGTGGTATGTCTCACTAGTACTCTTTCTATCCAATTTGCACCCAGTAAAATCAAAGTCAGAATAGCCTATTAGGCAACATGAGGCACCCTTAGGGTACCACAAGCCCATTTGTGAAGTGCCTACTAGATATTTCATTTTTTGTTTAACAGCACTTAAATGAGATTCCTTAGGGTTTGCCTGATATCTAACACACAGCATACACTAAACATAATATGTGGCCTACTTGCAATAAGATAAAGGAGAGATCCAATCATACCTCTGTATTTCGTTATTTCTACTGATTTACTTCCTTCATCTTTGTCCAAATAACAAGAAGTGCCCATTGGAGTGGCCATGTGTTTAGCGTTGTCCATTTTGAATCTTTTGAGCAATTCCTTACAGTATTTAGTTTGGCTTATGAATGTCCTTTCATTTGTTTGTTTAATTTGAAGTCCGGTGAAGAAATTCAGCTCTCCCATCATTGACATTTCAAATTCGTTCTGCATTGTCTTAGCAAATTCTTTGCAAAGGGATTCATTAGTAGCACCAAAAATAATATCATCCACATATACTTGCACAAGAATAATGTCATGTTTTTTATTTTTGATAAAAATGGTAGTATCAACTTTTCCACTTGAAAAACCACTTTCTAAAAGAAACTTACTCAACCTTTCATACCAAGCTCTAGGAGCTTGCTTTAAGCCATATAAAGCCTTTTTAAGTTTAAAAACATGGTTGAGTAGTTCATGATTTTCAAAACCTAGAGGTTGTTCAATGAATACCTCCTCTTAATAAAGTCATTTAGAAAAGCACTTTTAACATCCATTTGATATAATTTGAAATCCATGATGCAAGCATAAGCAAGTAACATTCTAATAGCTTCTAATCTAGCTACCAGTGCATAGGTTTCTTCATAATTTATTCCTTCTTCTTGATTATAACCTTTAGCGATCAGTCTAGCTTTGTTTCTAGTTATTAACCCATTTTCATCAAGTTTGTTTCTAAAAACCTATTTAGTGCCAATTATAGGGTGATCATTAGGTCTAGCAACTAATTCCCAAACTTGGTTTCTTTCAAATTGATTTAATTCCTCATGCATAGCTAAGATCCAATGTTCATCATCACAAGCTTCAATTAAATTCTTAGGTTCAATTTGAGAAACAAAAGCTAAGTGATTACAAGCATTTCTAAGAGAATTGTGAGTACTTATAGTTTTAGATACATCACCGATTATTTGATCAAGGGAATGATATTTTGAGGTTCGCCATTCTTTGGGAAGTTTCAAGGCTTATGAATCTTCTTGTCTTTGTTTATCTTTTTGCTCCTTGATTTCTTTTTCCTTGCTATCCAAATGTGTTTTCGCCAAGACTTTTGCAACATCATAAATAACAAGATCCTTTCTCGATCCATTTGGGTTAGTTTCATCAAATACAACATGTATAGATTCTTCAATAGTCGTAGTTCTTTTATTATATATACGAAAAGCTTTACTATGATTTGAATAACCAAGAAATATACTTTCATCAGACTTAGCATCAAACTTGCCTAAGTTATCTTTTCCATTATTTAAAATAAAACATTTGCATCCAAAAAATATGAAAATGTGTGACATTTGATTTTCTTCCCTTGTATAACTCATATGGGGTTTTCTTTAAAATAGGCCTTATAAGGGCCCTGTTCATTACATAACAAGCTGTACTTACAACATTCACCCAAAAATACGTAGGAAGAACAGCCTCATTAAGTATAGTTCTCGCCATTTCTTCTAAAGAACGATTTTTTCTTTCTACAACTCCATTTCGTTGTGGAGTTCTAAGGGCAGAGAAATTATGATTAATGTCATGTTCATCACAATAATTTTCAAAAACATTATTTTCAAATTCGCCACCATGATCACTTCTTATAAAAGAGATTTGAAAACCTTTTTCATTTTGAATAACTTTGGCAAGTCTTTTAAAAGCTAGAAATGCATTATTTTTATTGGCAACAAATAAAGTCCATGTAAACTTAGAAAAATCATCCACAATCACTAAAGCATAGTAATTCCCACCAAAGCTCATAGTTCTAGAAGGTCCAAATAGATCCATGTGCAAAAGTTGTAAAGGTCTAGTAGTTGAAACTATATTTTTTGCTTTAAAAGAGACCTTTATTTGTTTACCCTTTTGACATGTATCATATAATTTATCTTTTACAAAATTAAGCTTGGGTAGTCCAATTACTAGCTCTTTAGAGACCAACTTCTTTAAGTGATCCATGTGAATGTGTACAATTCTCCTATGCCATAACCATGAATCATCATTCTTACTTAAAAGGCATTTCGCATCATTTAAAGATATATCATCAAGACTAATCATATAAATGTTGTTTACTCTATGACCAATGAATTTAACATGCTTATCATTTTTATCTTCAATTATGTAACAATTTGAATCAAATATTACTCTATTTCCTTTATCACATAATTGGCTAATACTAAGCAAATTATGTTTCAAGCCTTCAACAAGCAACATATTTTCAATAGAGGAGTTAGGGTTCTTACCGACTTTGCCGATTCCAAGAATTTTTCTTTTGTTATTATCACCATAAGTAACATGTCCATAATTCTTGGGAATAAGCATGGTGAATTTTGAGTTATCCCTGGTCATATGCTTGGAGCATCCGCTATCGAGATACCAATTTGAACTCCTGGCTTTCAAGCACACCTACAACACATGTTTAGTTTTTAACCTTTGGTACCCAAACTTTCTTAGGTTCTTGTGTGTCAGTTTTGGGTATAGTACCCTTGGGAACCCAAACCATTTTCATTCCAATTTTTGTGTTAATGTTTTCCCTTGCATTTCAAGTTGACGCACTGTGTCCTTTCTTTCCACAGTAAAAACATTTAATAAAAGGGTTACTCGAAACACTAGATGGCACAAAGAAATTTTTATACAGTTTTTGTTGATTTTTCGGGTTATACCTTATCCTGGTTTTTTGAAAAATCACTCTTTGTCTTCCTAATAAAATATTTAAATTGTCCCTTCCAAAAGTGAATTTAGAAAGAGTGTTCTTTAAGTTTTCAATTTTTTTTTCAAGCATATGACATGAAGAACAAGATGAAGATGTAGAAGCATGTGAAGAATGATTTGTGCATGCATTAATGATTCCCAAAATTTCATTTTCAATTTTCAATTCTTCTATTTCTTTATTTAAAACAAGAATTTGATTTTCTAAAGAAGAGATTGTTTTCTTGGAAGAAGAAATTAGTTTTGTGAGTTTTAAAGATTTGTCATGCAATTCTTCAAAGGCATATTGTAACTCATCATAAGAAGGCAATAAAGTAGTATTAGAACTTACCTCATTTTCACTTTCTTCTTCTTCTCCTTTGGCTATGAGACATAGTTGAGCTTCCTCGCTATCTGAGCTGTTAGTTGAATCCATGTCGTTTTCATCTCATGCTATATAGGTTTTTCTTCCTTTTCTTTCCTTGAAGGGCTTCTTTTCAAATTTCTCCTTCTTCTTTTGGTAAACTTGGTACTCCATTTTCATGTGACCAGGTTTGCCACATTCATAGCAAGTTAGAGTTAATGAAGCTCCTTCGCCTTTGTAATGAGTCTTCTTCGGAGGGAAGGGAGGTTTTCTTTGCATTCCCTTTTTCCTGAGAAATTTACCACATTTTTTAACTAACAGACTAAGATTTTCTTCGTTTACCTAGATGTTCTCTGAGCCTTCTTCATTTTCTTCATCATCATTATCGATTGTTGAGGAAGTGGCTTTAAGCGCTATCCTTTTTTTTTTTCATTTTCTTCGCTTTGACTTAATCTGCTCAGTTCCAGTTCGTGCTCATGAAGTTTTTCAAAGAGGGTAGTTAGAGTCATTGTCGACAAATCCCTCGATTCTGATATGGCTGTTACCTTGAGTTGCCAAATCCTACTAAGACATCTCAATACTTTGTTAATCAAATCTTTGTTAGAAAAACTTTTACCTAAAGATGCAAAATGATTAACTATGTGGGTGAACCTCTTTTGCATTTCTTGAATGCTCTCTCCTTAGTTCATTCTGAATAATTCATACTCACGAGTTAGAGAATTGATTCTCGACCTCTTTACTTCACTAGTACCCTCATGAGTAACTTGCAAAGTGTCCCACATTTCTTTAGCAGTTTTGCAATTTGAAATTCTAAAAAACTTATCATATCCCAAAGCAGTAGTACTAATATTTTTTGCTTTTAAATTATGTTGAAATTTTCTTTTGTCCTCATCAGACTATTTATTTCTTGGTGTTTCGGTCCTTACACCATCAACCTCATGCGTAAGTATAAATGCGCCATTTTCGACAGCATCCTACACATCTAGATCAATATCTTCGATGAAGATTTTCATTCTTTCCTTCTAATATGCATAACCATCCCCATTGAAAAAAGGTGGTCGGTTTATGGAAGATCCTTCTGAAAAATCATTTGAAGAAGCCATGTTCTCTTGAAGCTGCTAAGCTCTTTATACAAGAGTCTAGCTCTGATACCACTTGTTACCAAGTAGCTTCCAGTACTCAAGAGGGGGGTGAATTGAGTATAAAACTTTTCGTAAAACCTCTTTTAATTAAAATATAAATATTGAAACTTATTAAATAAATGCACAAAAGGAACGAGATGAAGAAAAGAAACTTTAAGAACAGCGAAAAATAAATGTGCAATAAAATAAAATTGCATAAAATAAAGAGATTAAGAAGAGAGAAGTAGGCACAGTATTTATCTTGGTTCGACCACTAACCCACTTGTAGTCTATGTCTAGTCCTCGAAACAAAAGCCAAGATTTTTTACTATGTATAAAAGCTTTAATAGGTGCTTGCAACTGTTACACAACAGAGCACTTTTCACACACAAGGAAACTCTACCCTTGTGCTAAAGTCTCAGCCTGCAGGGATACCTCACCCTTATACAAACCTTGAGGGATACCTCACCCTCGATACAGAAGAGCTGAAATAGATGAAGAGAAACTCTCACTCTGAGCAAATAATACAAATTGAAGTGCTAATGGAGCTCTCATAGAAATATCTCAAAGTTTTAATCGAAAATATAGCGTAGAAAATAATTTCAAGAGTTAGAGCAAGTAGAAATTAATTCAGAGTGTTGGGCAATTTTAGAGAAGACCCAAGGCTTCTATTTATAGAGAAATTTCAAAGAAACAGCCGTTGTGTATAATTAAAACTCATAAATTCCAAAACTTATTTCCATATCAGTGTTCATAAACGACGTGTTTATTCGAATAGCTTAAGCTGTTATTCGAATAACACTGCTCATGAAACCATCGTGAAAAGTAGACTGATATGGGTTATTCGAATAACATGAAGTTTATTCGAATAACTCTTTAAAAATAGAGTTCTAAAAACCACTATTATTCAAATAATGACTAAGTTATTCAAATAACTCATTTGAGAGAAAAAGGTTTTATTCGAATAACATCAGAGTTATTTGAATACTACGTTTATAAAAATTGTTCTGAAAAAACCATTTATTCAAATAGCTATCCTATTATTCAAATAGCATCTTTAAAAAAATAGAAGCTCGTAGATGGTTTATTCGAATAGACTAATCTTTATTCAAATAAAACAATAGAAATCAGTTTTGAAAAAACATTACAAAAACACTTATGTTTCTTTTTAAAGCCAATTTTATCTTTTCTTTCAAAACAGTGAGATATCAAAGTGAGCTCCGTACAAAAAGACTCTTAAGTCCTAATGCTATTCTTGTAAGATCTTGGACTTGGTCTTTCCATCATCTTCATTTTAGTCTTCATGTTTGTTATCATCAAAACAAGTCTTCAAAGGCATATGTCCAAACACATTTTCTAGATTCACATGGACTTTATTCCTTTCCCACAAAAATGACGCATTTCTAGTTTTTAAGAAACTTGCCAAAGTTGTCCAAAATGAAAAAGATTTTTCTATTACATCTATAAGGAATGACCATGGTGGTGAATTTGAAAATCATGATTTTGAAACTTTTTGTGATGAACATGGCATTGAGCATAATTTTTTTACACCTAGAACTCCACAACAAAATGGAGTTGTAGCAAAAAAAATTGATCTTTAGAAAAAATGGCAAAAACTATACTTAATGTGGCTATACTTCCTAAGTATTTTTGGGTAGATGCAGTAAATACCGTGTGTTATGTAATGAATAGAGCCCTGATAAGGCCAATTTTTAAAAAAAAAACCCAATGAGTTATACAAAGGAAGGAAGCCAAATATTTCACACTTTCATGTTTTTGGATGTAAATGTTTTGTTTTAAATAATGGAAAGGATAACTTGGGGAAGTTTGATGCTAAGTCTGATGAAGGTATTTTTCTTGGTTATTCTAATCATAGTAAGGCTTTTAGAATTTATAATAAAATATTTATGACTATTGAAAAGTCTATTCATGTTGCTTTTGACGAAACTAATCTAAATAGACCAAGAAAAGACTTTGTTGATGATGTTGCTGAATCTTAGCGGAAACACATTTTGACAACAAGGAAAAAGAAGCCAAAGAGAAAGAGAAAAGTTAAGAAGACACCCTAAGACAAGAGGATTCACAAGTCATGGACCTTTCCAAAGAATGACGGACTTCAAGATATCATCCTCTTAATCAAATAATAGGTGATGTATCCAAATGTGCAAGTACTTGAAATTCTCTTTAAAATGTATGTAACCACATGACTTTAGTTTTCCAAATTGAGCCTAAAGACATAAATGAAGCCTTTAATGATGAACATTGGATCTTGGCTATGCAAGAAGAGCTGAACTAATTTAAAAGAAATCAAGTTTGGGAATTGGTTCCAGAGCCCAATGATCATCCAATTATAGGAACCAAATAGGCCTTTAGGAACAAACTTGATGAAATTGACTTAATAACAAGAAATAAAGCTAGGTTAGTTGCAAAAAGATACAACCAAGAAGAAGGAATAGACTATGAAGAAACCTATGCACCTATAGCTAGATTAGAAGCTATTAGAATGTTACTTTAATATGCTTGCATCATGGATTTTAAGTTATATAAAATGGAAGTTAAAAGTGCTTTTTTAAATGGCTTTATTCAAGATGAGGTATATGTTGAACAACCTCTGGGTTTTGAAAATTATGAACTACCCAACCATGTTTTTAAATTGAAAAAGGCCTTGTATGACTTAAAACAAGCTCCTAGAGCTTGTTATGAAATGTTGAGTAAGTTTCTTTTAGAAAATGGTTTTTTGAGAGGAAAGGTTTATACAACCCTCTTTATTAAAAATAAAAAGCATGATCTTTTCCTTGTACAAATTTATATGGATGACATTATTTTTGGCGCTACTAATGAATCCCTTTGTAAAGAATTTGCTAAGACGATACAGAATGAGTTTGAAATGTCAATGATGGGAGAACTTAATTTCTTCCTTGGGCTTCAAATCAAGTAAATAAAAGAAGGAACTTTTATAAGTTAAATCAAATATTGCAAGGAACTACTCAAAAATTTGGCATGGATAATACCAAGTATATGGCTACACCAATGGTCACTTCTTGTTATTTGGACAAAGACGAAAGAGGGTAAATCAATAGAAATTACTAAATATAGAGGTATGATCGGATCCCTTCTTTATCGTACTGCTATTAGGCCAAATATAATATTTAGTCTATGCATGTGTTCCAGATATTAAGTTAATCCTAAAGAATCACACCTATGTGCTGTTAAAAGAATCATGAAATACCTAGTAGGCATCACAAATGGGTTTGTGGTACCCTAAGGGTGCCTCATGCAACCTAATTGGCTATTCCGATTCTGAGTTTGCGGGATGCAAAATGGATAGGAAAAGTACTAGTAGGACATGTCACTTGCTTAGAAGTTCTTTAATTTCTTGGCATAGCAGGAAGCAAAATAGTGTGGCATTATCAACTGTTGAGGCTGAATATGTTGCAACCGGGAGTTGTTGTGCTCAAATCCTTTGGATGAAATAATAACTTCTAGACTATGGTCTTCAACTTAATCACATCCCTATAAGATGTAACAACACTAGTATAATAAATCTATCTAAAAATCCCATTTTGCAATCTAGAACAAAGCACATACAAATAAGGTATCACTTTATTAGAGATCATGTACAAAAGGGAGACTGCATACTTGAATTTATTGAAATATCTAAATAACTGATAGATATTTTCACTAAACCCTTAGCAAAAGAAGCATTCTTTTATATTAAAGGAGAATTAGGCATAATTGATTAATCATACATATAAATGAATGCTTGTATTTATTGATTTATTATTCTTGAATTATTACTGACTTGAGTGTTGGAGATATCCCAAAACTTATTTTGCAGGTATCTCATATTTAGGTATGTTTCCTTCTCTCTAATTGTATCCCTATATGTGCTTATCATTATTTTTCTGATAGTTTTATTCGACTAACCATGTGGCTATTTGAATAAACAAAGTAAGCCTTTCAAAGAAATATGTTGTGTATCTATGTTATTCGAATAAAACTCAATTCATTCGAATAACTAGAATTAGGCAACTACAGGCTGTGTGTTTTATATTTGTGCTATTCGAATAAAACAAATTTTATTTGAATAAACTAATTTCTAAATCAGTTTCTCACAGCTTTTGGCCTCTGCCTTATTTGAATAAAGCCTAGTTTATTCGAATAAGTATGATGCATGTGCTTTATACTGTCTATGTTATTCGAATAAAAGCTAATTTATTCGAATAACCTGTGATCAATATCTGCATAATCTATCTCTTTGAGTTTGTCTTATTCGAATAAGAGGCTTCTTATTCGAATAATGATCTTTTCTCAGAGGCCAATATTCTCTTGTTCTATTTGAATAACTAGTTGGTTATTCGAATAAACCTTGGCAGAAAAGCCAAATTCATAGGGTTAGTTATTCAAATAACCTTATAGTCATTCGAATAACATATGGCAAAAAAAGCCATGACTGTTGGATTACCACGTATTTATTCGAATAGCTCACATGTTATTCAAATAAACATGGGCCTATATATGCCCATAACATTCTCATATTCTTCTCACATTCTCATTCCTCTCCACCTCTATTTCATCCTCCTTCTGCGCATTTCCTCTGCCTAAACACTCCTATCTCCAACCACTCCTACCTCACCTCCACCATTTTACACCACCATTTCCCCATTCGTCCACTATCTCTCTCTACCCACATTCCACCCTATTTTTTCAAAACCCCACCTTCGCTGCACTCACCATTTTCTCTGCTAAACACCATATTCATGGCTTCTTCTTCTTCTAAAACAAAACGCCCTTGCTTGAAGACTGCTCCTCGCAATAATCCTTTAGACTTGCAAAAGCTATCCTCCAGCAAAGAGGGACTGAGTCACTTCATCAATCACTTTCGGGAGCATAATCTTGTGCAACCAAAATACTTGGATTTGAACTTCTTCTAGAGAGAAGAAGGCTTTGACTTCCTCAACCTGCTGAACAATCAGGGCGTGCTTCAACTCTGCTCCTACAAAGTTGACCTTTACCCTGATTTAGTAAAGATGTTCTATTACAACCTGAAGATTGAAGGGCAGGACTTTCTCTCAGATGTTTGTGATTAACACATTGTCATCACCCTTAAGATTGGGTTGTGCTGTTTGAACTACAGTTCATGGGCACACACATTGAAGAAGATGGCAGCCTATTCATTCAGGAGTACAACAAAATTTGAACTATTAAGGATCTGTTTAAACCTAGACTACCCTTGCCTGACAAAGACGTCAAAAGAGGCATGCTAAAGAGCCAAGATAGGCTCTTGCATTACGCTTATGCATATATCCTGATTCCTCGATGTGGGAATTATGCTTACCTAAGTGAAAATGACATCTTCATGTTGTGGGTTCTAAAGAAAGGTCGCCAAGTCAACTCGCCAACCTTCATCATGAAGCATATGATGAAGGCAAAGGGCAAGGAGAAGTCTGACTTACCTTATGGCTTGATTATCACTACTCTTCTTGGGAAATATCCTCAGATTCTGGAAACTGAGTGAGCCACCAAATTGACTCATCATAGTGTTTTTTGGTCCTACACTCTACATAAAATGATTATGATCAGGTCTGCTGAAGGTTGGGTGTACCTGGATGAAGTGGAAGATGAAGAGCAAGAAGACATTATTGATGCTTTTGTTGTTCCTGCTCTTGCTGTTCCTGCTCCAGCTGGTCCAGTTATCAATGAGCAGATCATGGCAACCCTACTAGACTACAAAGCATACATGGAGAACACCTTCTCTATTCTGTTTGATAGAATAGAAGGTGTTGAGTGCGAACGGGCAGCCCTCCGAGCCGTGCTGACTGACAGAGCACCTGAATCCCCTCCTCTACCACCAGATGCATATTTCTATGATCCTTAGTTCTTAGGATCTTTGTTGAGTCTCGTTCTGGCCTCTTTTTTTTAATTATCTTGTATTTGGACATTTTTCTTAATAAGATGGATTGCTTATCTTTTGGCTTATTGCTTTACTTATTCTGAATAAGTTTTATCTTGCAATGCTTGTTTTGCTGCACATGAACTGGAATAAATTATTACAATGCTTATCAGTTGCTCTGTTCCTTTTTATTATTGTCTTAAACTGGATAATTATCTCTTTACTGCATTCACTGCTTTGATCTAACTATGACTTTTACTTGGATAGTTATCACATGTTTTAGTTTTTACCTTACCCTATCTCATGACAAAAGGGGAAGAAAAATTTGAGTTTATTTGAGAAAAGACAAGTAAAACTTAAAATTGGATTCCAAAAATAAGGGAGAGTTGCACATATCTCTGATATAGATCACCTCTTACAAAAAAAAAAGGGAGTAAGTTCTTGTTGATACCTAATTTTGTCCATATTTGTTTTATTTACTAAGTCTGATTTCAATAAAAATATGAATTTATTTTTGAGAAATAAATAAGTAAAGAAAAAAAGAAAAAAAAAAGGAAAAAAGGGGTTACGGGTCAACCCATGACCTAATTACATTCCCTTCTTATTGCTAAAACCAAGAACCCTAGCCACCAATCCCTAGACCTCAAACATGGCAACTTTCCTTTTCATTTTTTATTGAAATCACTGACAAGATTTCTTCCTTAATTTGCCTTCCAATTATCACAAATTGGGAAGAAATTTTTACAAGTTTATTCTTATAAAAATCACTCTCAAACATAGTGTCAACACACTCAGAAATTCCCTCACACAGAGATCAATCACAGAGACACATTGAGCACACTCACGACCTAAAACGCTCTGCCTCTGTCATCACCATCATCATTATCCCTCACCTCCATTAACCCACGGCTAGCAACCTTTACCCAACTTCTTGTCCAAACCATTTTCAACCAACAACCCATGAACCACCCTTGCAAAACTCACAACCCACTGCATCACGGACCCGTCATCAAGCCAAAAAATAGCCCAAATAGAAATACCATAACCCATAACCACCATCTTTAATCAGCAAACTCCTCACCTAAAAAATTTCCACGACAGCTATTTGCTGCCACCCAACACGTCAAACCTCCACCACACACTGCAAGCCTGGAACCAGCCATCACCAGACTCGACCCATTGCCACGCAGACCCACGACGCTGTCTAGCCACTGCGACTCGCAAAGCTACAGTCCTCTGCCAGATTCGTGAGCCTCACACCCGATCCAACACCACCGAGACTAGGACTGCATGAACCTGTGCTCCCTCGCTATTCTGAGCCTCCATCGTGTCCCCTCACTACTCGCGGCGCCCGCCAATCTGCAACCTGTGCTTCCTCATTGTTCGCAGCCACTAACCTAGAGTCGTCGCGCCTCCACGCCTTGCCACGAACTGGCCACAATCACGTAGATCCGGCCACCAAGCCACCTTATGTGAACCACTGTGAGCCTCAACTCCCCGTTTCCTCCTCTATTTCGTTTTCCTTCTCATAGAGACTAAAAGTCTCTTGACCTTTTATTTCTTTAACTTTTATCTTCTTTCTGTTCCTTTTTTTATTATTTTTTGTTCTTTCTATTTCTTTCTATATTATTTATTATTTAGTTGTTTATTTATTTATTTCTTTTGGATTGATATGTATTTGCTATTTGGGGTTTGTATTACTTGTATTTTAATTCAACACACTCCTTTTTGCATTAACATATTAATTGGTAATTTTAAACTTGTTGATGACGAAAAAATTGGGAGAGGATTGGAGTACCGATCAAATACACTCTTCCCAATACTCTTGAGGCTTTATATTGGATCTTGTCAGGAGCGTTGGTGAGGTCTAATCCTCCACATTAAAACTAAAATATTTTCACAAACCAAAATAGAATTTTTTTTTTGAAAAAAATAAAAATCCTCAAATAAAAGCGAACAACTTCACATAGTTTCAACCTTATGATTGTGGTGAATTCAATTTGTTTTTATCATTTTTTTCTCTTGCTTTGTCACTTTGAAAAATATTTTTTTTTACAAAATTCATTTTAAACCATTTTATCTCATCAAAAATAAATATTTTAAAAATTCTTTTTTTTTTAAATAACACAATTTTAATTCACCACTTTCATGTAATACGTTGCAGGCTTAGAATTTGTTCCAAAATAATGGTTATTTAGCCACCCATTCCATGTCTTAATCATTTATCATCTTTGATAACATGCTGACAAATGGGGCATGTCAAAATAAAACAAAAACAAAAAAAATTCTTTTCTTTTTAATAATAAAGGACCAATTTAATTAACCTTGCAAATTACACTAGATTAAATAGGTAACCATTCTTAGAATGGACAGCGTAAGGTGCTAATATCTTCCCTACCCGTAATCAACCCTCAAACCTTGAACTTTGAAATATAGACCATCTTTTAGGTATCCAATTGCACCATTTCATTTAATGGATAAAGCGATTGGTGGCGACTCCCAACATCCAAGGTCCTTTCCCCCTCCCTCTTCTTTTTAATTTTCACGGCGCCCTTCGGGACGGTTGCGACAGCTAACAACTCCACTGGGGATATCAGAGGGTTAAGCCTTATTTTAATCTCATGTTATTTTCTCTTTGATTTTGTAGGTCCATTTTGTTTCATTTGTTTATCTGTTTATATTATTGTACATTTTGTTTGCATTACTTGCATTATACTTATGCATTGTGAATAAATTTGCTTGCATGTTCCCTCATATACACTTGCACACACAAGCTCTATAACCGAGCTCAGTACCTTGTAGGCTTAGATAGAGGGTGAAGTAGTATTGCTTTAAGAGACCTTTGGTCTCCGGATAGGCACATGAAAACCCCTCACCCAAATTGAACTTCTTCCGCTTGTAACCTATTATGGGTGAGGATTAAGGACTCTTGCTAACCAAAGTGTTGGCGATAGCAAGGGGCAATTTGGGGACCTTTTGTCCGATAAGGGTTTAGAACCAAAGCTATCAATTACTGAAATAACCTTACAGTTACCATGGTACATAGAACTCATCTTTTAGGATAGGTACCTGATGCGTGAAATCCGCAAGTGTACGGTTTCGTCGTCAAGTAATAAAAGATCGAATCCACAGGGACTGTGTGTATGAATACCAATTAATTAATTAACTTAATTAAATTAAACGAGAGAAAATATGATTGTTGATTGTTAAGAACTTAGTAACAAAATAATTAAATAAAAATTAAAAAACAGAATTTAGAATAAAAGTAGCAAGTTATCAAGAATGGGGTTTTCAGAATTAAGAAAGCTTCCAAGATTAGGATACCACAATGATACAAGACAAATCCTAATTGACAACCCTTTTATTAAATCTGAACTTCAATTGAAGGTGAATTACCCAAAATTAGTTAATGTTCTCTTTCAAGATACAAGACCCATGCCCAATTAAACCAATTCCTACTTTCGTGGTAATTGAATTTAAATTGAACCCATTACGCTTTGTGGTAATTCATTGATTCCTCGAAAGGCTAAAACTACTATCGTGATTTAGACCTTAAGTTCAATTCTAATGGTTCCAACACTTAGGTTCACCTCTCAGTACGTCCCTAAATGCCTATGATATGCAAATAAGTGGCCAGCAAATTCACATGAATAAAAGCAATAAGAATTGAATCAATGAACAATCAAGATTAATAAAAGGGGAAAACAACGTCAATTAATCATTATCAATGTATCAAAGGGCATTGCCCAATCCTAGAAACAAAAGAAACTACTCAGACATAGAGAAGAAGAGACAAGAAATCAAACTTAAAAACATCTTAAACCAGAAACAATGGAAGAAGAAGAAGAAGAATGAAGAAACCAAGCCTCCTTTGTGCCTCCTTTAGAACTAGCTCCTCCTCCAAGGAGTTGTAGCTGCTCCTCTAGGTCAGAACACCCCCCAAAACGTGCTAAGAATGTTAATAAATAGGCCCCCAACACAAACTTCGCATAGAAGTTTCAATAATTACTGTCTGCGCTCCGAACCACGGCCGTAGTGGCCACCACGGCCAGGCCGTGGTTGGTTCTGAGTGAGAGAATTGCTGCTGCGCGCCCCGAACCACGGCCGTTGTGGCCACCACGGCCAGGCCGTGGTTGGTTCTGGAATGGCCTTCCAAGCTCAATATGACCCGTTAGACCTCCGAATCTGGAAAAGTGCTCAACATGAAAGTTGTAGATTTGGATCTTAGCTATCAACCATCAAAATTTCAGCTCATTTGACAACTTGTAACTCGAGATATGTCATGACTAGTATACAAAGGTCAAGCTGTCAGGATCAGCACCCTAGTTCTTGCTTCAACTCCAATTTGAGTTATCCAAACGTGTGATTGGGCCTTTGAAGTCTTCATGAAAGTTGTAGATAATTGTCTTATCTTTCCCTAAATTAGTTTTATAAAGCTCTAACTTCAATCATGCAAGCATCCATTCATTCCAAGGCCAATTTAGCACCAATCCTACACAATAACACCACAAACACCGCAGTTATCCGAACTAAGGGAAAAATAAACTAAAAAGGGAACTAAAATGCCTACGAAATGCATGCAAAATAAGAATAAAACATGATGTTGTTTCACACACATCAAATCCCCCCAAGCTTAAGACTTTGCTTGTCCCCAAGCAATAACTAATGCCAAACCAAGAAGCGGAATCAAGAGACAATAATGAATGAGGAACTCGAGAAAACAATATCCAAGCAATAGGCTAAGGCAAACAAAGAATCGAGAGGTAATCAAAGTCAAGTCCAATTAGAGGCTAAGTTCTCGAAATCATGCATCCTCACTGATTGAATCAAGTTCACTCCACTAACCACACTCAAAGTGTTTAAGGGTGAAAACAATACGCTCAAAATCCTTCAAAGAAAATGCACTTCCATATGCTTGATAAGAAACCGATTTTCACTAATAATCGATGCATGCAAGAATCAAAAGGTCTTTCAAGGGTTGTAATGTGGCCATGGGAATGATGATAGGTAAGGAAGAGAAAGGAAGGCATATACAAAGGGCTCATCAATTTTTTTTTTTTCAATAAGCACAAGAAATCCAATAGAACATCAATGGAGCAAAGGCAATTTTTCAATCTAAAACATAACTCCACATTTCAAAAATTTTCTTCCTTGCTTTTCCTTCTCCTCTTTCTCCTCTTTTTCAAGCTTTCAACTCATGATGTTTCTTTTGTTTTCCTTTTCTCTTTTTCTCTTTTTTTTTCTTTTTTTGAGAAAGAGGAAGCTCAAATACATATAATTCCCAACACATCTTTACACAACTTTCAAATCCAAATTGCTCCATTTAAAATTCTAAATGATAACCAACAATGTTTCAGCATAGGTATCAAGAAAACAAGTATGCAATAGGCTCAAAATGGACAACTAGAGGATGAAAGTGTAACAATTCGAAGGCAGAAAAATACCTAAGATGCCCTAATCATATTCAAGCATGCAACCAAAATTTTTGCCTCAAAAGGTTTCAAATCAAGTTCTAGAGCACAAGATCAATGAGGAATATCACTCAACACAAAGAATGGGAACAAAATCATATAGTGCATATATCCCATACAGGCTCAAAACTCACATTTAGAGGTTTAAAAATTCAATAAGAAGCACAAATTCGAGAGAACATATGCTAATTATCAACTATCAAAAGATCACCTCTACTATCAATAAAAACAATGCCCAGTAGCCAATCACAAGAATCAACAAATTGGGTTTCAAATCAATATCATCTCAAAATCCTCAAAAGAGAGGGGCACAAGTTCAACCAAAAACCCAAGAGATATGATGGTGTGAAAATGCAACATGAAAATGCAATGCAAAACAAGACATAAGAATGCATGAAACTAATGAGAATGAAAATACGAAAATGAAAATGAAAATACCCCCCAAGCTTAGAACTTACATTATCCTCAATGTAAAAATCTTAAACTAGAGAAGGGAGAAAAGAAATGAACTCACTGCGGTGGTGGAAAATCTTCTGGTGTTCAATCCATGACCATGGAATTTTTCATGGGTTTGGTGTGGAACCTTCTGACTTCACTCTTCTTCTAATTTGAGCTTCAAAAAAAAGGTCAAACCTAAACAAAATCCAAAAGACAAACATCAAAACAACAATCTAACACACAAAATCAAAAGAATAAAAATAAAAATAAAAAGGAAAAACAAAAACAAAGAAACTTGGGTTGCCTCCCAAGAAGCGCTTGTTTAAAGTCATTAGCTTGACTTTGGTCTGGTTTCTGTGCTTAGGTGACGTCAACGGAGTAGTGCTCAATCCCCACTCCTTCAAAGTGTTTCACCCTCGGCCATTTATCATAAAAGGCTTATGACCTTCTTTCTTCACCTCAAGCACACCGTAGGATAAGACTCGAACAACCTCATATGGTCCGGACCATTTTGACCATAACTTGCTAGGACAAAAACGTAGAAGTGAGTTATTAACAAGAACTGTATCTCCGAGTTTAAATTCACGCTTCTCATCACACTTGTCACTATGCTTCTTAGGTCCTTCCTTGCAAGGCTTGGCATCAGTCACTGATTCTGTATACCTGAAAGCACAACACTATCCATAACATTAGTAGCATCTATGCGATTACATGAATTTGAGGAATTAGAATTATTTTCAGATTTAAAAACATCAAAAACTACTTCCTCATCATTCAATCGCAAAGTCAATTTTCCTTCATGGACATCAATGATAGCCCTTCCAAGTGGCAAGGAATGGACGCCTTGAGTATGATCGGCATTGTAGCATCAGCTTCCATATCAAGCACAACAAAATCCACAGGCATATAAAATTTACCAACCTTAATGGGAACATCCTCCATGATGCCTACGGGGTACTTGACTGACCGATCCGCCAATTGAAGAGAGATAGTTGTGGGTTTCAGCTCACCCACCTCCAACTTCTTACACACAGAAAGGGGCATAAGACTAACACTAGCCCCCAAATCACACAGAGCTTTATCAAAACTGGTGTTACCAATCAAACAGGGAATAGAGAAGCTACCAGGATCTTTGAGTTTAGGAGGTAACTTATTTTGAATTAAAGCGCTACACTCCTCAGTTAACGCTACGGTCTCATACTCCTCTAACTTTCTCTTATTAGACAAAATGTCCTTAAGAAATTTAGCATAGGTAGGCATTTGTTGCAATGCCTCAGTGAAGGGTACATTAATGTACAACTTCTTAAGGACCTCAAGAAACTTCCCAAACTGCTTATCAAGCTTGGCCTTGGCCAATCTTTGAGGGAAGGGCACCGGGGGTTGGTATGGCTCAGGGGGTACATACTTAGACACTCTCTCATTGGTCTCTTTGTCTTCTAAGGGTTGTGTCCTAGTTGTTTCTTTTTCTTCATCCCTCCCATCTTTGTCATTTTCCCCCTTTACTTTGGAATCTTCTAGTTGCTTTCCACTTCTTAAACTCACAGCTTACAATGTTCATTAGGATTTATTTCAGGCTGTCCGGAAATTTCCCATGTGGTCTATGTGAAGAGCTAGCTTGTTGGGCAATCTGGGTTTCCAACATCTTATTATGAATGGCCAAATTGTCAACCTTAGCTGACAACTCTCTAATGGCCTCACTAACAACTTGACCATGGTGCCTAAACTCTTCATTTTGCTTGGTTTGACTCTCTACAAAATTTTCAAGGAGAGTTTCGAGTTTAGACTTTTGTACCTGAGGGAATCCAGAAGAGGGCTGAGCACTACCTTGGCCAGCTTGATATTGATTGTTCCGATAGGAGAAGTTGGGATGAGACCTCCAACCGGGATTGTAAGTCTGTGAATATAGATCATTGCGCACCTTTGGTGGAATGTCATAGAAATTGTGGCACGATTCCACTTGCTCTACCGGTGCACCATGTGAGGATCCTATTCCAACTTGGCATTCAGCACCAATATGTCCCTGTGCTCCACAAATCTCACAAAAATTGTTAGAGGCACCTATGGCATTTACATGAGCTTTCTCAAGCATGTCAAAACGTTTATTCAAAGAATCAAACTTTGACATAATTAAATCAACACCATCTACCTCAAACTTACCTCCCGAGAGCTTTCTAGGGTTGTTACCTCTTTCACTTTGGCCCATTGGTGATGATTCAAGCAACACTCTCAATAATCTCATAAGCCTCTGTCGCACCTTCTGTTCATCAAAGCTCCACCAGCTGCGGAGTCAAGAGACACCTTCGAAGAATATTCTAATCCATTGTAGAAGGTGTGGACAATCAACCACTTCTCTAACCCGTGGTGTGGGCAGGCTTCCAGCAAAGCCTTATATCTATCCCAAGCTTCTGATAATGACTCGCCATCTTTCTCGAATGAAGCTTGTGATTTGGGTCCTAAGGTGAGCAGTTTTGGAAGGAGGAAAGAACTTATTCAAGAATGCTTGCTCCAATTGGTTCCATGTGGTTAATGTATCGGTGGGTACCGATTTCAACCAAGCTCTAGCCTTGTCCCTTAATGATAATGGAAACAACCGGAGGCGAATGGCATCAATTGAGGCACCTTCAATTTTGAGAGTCTCACGAGAATTCTAAGAACATCTCCACATGATCATTTAGGTCCTCCGAGGGTAAACCTCCAAATTGGTTTTGCCTTATCATAGATAGTAGGGCAGGAGGTATGGTGAAATGCCTAGCTTCAATGTCCGGCCTAGCAATCCCAGGATCGCAAACCCCGAGCATTAGGGGCTGCATACTCTTTCAACGGTTTATTGTCTTCACCGCCGCCATGGCAAGTGGTGGTTCAAATAATTCTCTCGCTCTTTGCCTTCGTTGTCTTCTCCTTTGATGCAAGGTTCTTTCAATTTCGAGATCAGCGTCAATAAGAGTCCCAAAACGTCTAGTACTTTGCATAAACCAGAGAAATTACCTGCAAAGAGTCAAAGAGAAAACAAGAACGTAATAATATAATAAAAGAAAAAGGTTTAAAATAATTAAATTAAAATTAAACTGATATTCAAGAAAAACACAATCACTCCAAGCGGCGCCAAAAACTTGATGCGTGAAATCCGCAAGTGTACGGTTTCGTCGTCAAGTAATAAAAGATCGAATCCACAGGGACTGTGTGTATGAATACCAATTAATTAGGGTAATTCACCTTCAATTGAAGTTCAGATTTAATAAAAGGGTTGTCAATTAGGATTTGTCTTGTATCATTGTGGTATCCTAATCTTGGAAGCTTTCTTAATTCTGAAAACCCCATTCTTGATAACTTGCTATTTTTATTCTAAATTCTGTTTTTTAATTTTTATTTAATTATTTTGTTACTAAGTTCTTAACAATCATATTTTCCCCGGCAACGGCGCCAAAAACTTGATGCGTGAAATCCGCAAGTGTACGGTTTCGTCGTCAAGTAATAAAAGATCGAATCCACAGGGACTGTGTGTATGAATACCAATTAATTAATTAACTTAATTAAATTAAACAAGAGAAAATATGATTGTTGATTGTTAAGAACTTAGTAACAAAATAATTAAATAAAAATTAAAAAACAGAATTTAGAATAAAAATAGCAAGTTATCAAGAATGAGGTTTTCAGAATTAAGAAAGCTTCCAAGATTAGGATACCACAATGATACAAGACAAATCCTAATTGACAACCCTTTTATTAAATCTGAACTTCAATTGAAGGTGAATTACCCAAAATTAGTTAATGTTCTCTTTCAAGATACAAGACCCATGCCCAATTAAACCAATTCCTACTTTCGTGGTAATTGAATTTAAATTGAACCCATTACGCTTTGTGGTAATTCATTGATTCCTCGAAAGGCTAAAACTACTATCGTGATTTAGACCTTAAGTTCAATTCTAATGGTTCCAATACTTAGGTTCACCTCTCAGTACGTCCCTAAATGCCTATGATATGCAAATAAGTGGCCAGCAAATTCACATGAATAAAAGCAATAAGAATTGAATCAATGAACAATCAAGATTAATAAAAGGGGAAAACAACGTCAATTAATCATTATCAATGTATCAAAGGGCATTGCCCAATCCTAGAAACAAAAGAAACTACTCAGACATAGAGAAGAAGAGACAAGAAATCAAACTTAAAAACATCTTAAACCAGAAACAATGGAAGAAGAAGAAGAAGAATGAAGAAACCAAGCCTCCTTTGTGCCTCCTTTAGAACTAGCTCCTCCTCCAAGGAGTTGTAGGCTGCTCCTCTAGGTCAGAACACCCCCCAAAACGTGCTAAGAATGTTAATAAATAGGCCCCCCAACACAAACTTCGCATAGAAGTTTCAATAATTACTGTCTGCGCTCCGAACCACGGCCGTAGTGGCCACCACGGCCAGGCCGTGGTTGGTTCTGAGTTGGAGAATTGCTGCTGCGCGCCCCGAACCACGGCCGTTGTGGCCACCACGGCCAGGCCGTGGTTGGTTCTGGAATGGCCTTCCAAGCTCAATATGACCCGTTAGACCTCCGAATCTGGAAAAGTGCTCAACATGAAAGTTGTAGATTTGGATCTTAGCTATCAACCATCAAAATTTCAGCTCATTTGACAACTTGTAACTCGAGATATGTCATGACTAGTATACAAAGGTCAAGCTGTCAGGATCAGCACCCTAGTTCTTACTTCAACTCCAATTTGAGTTATCCAAACGTGTGATTGGGCCTTTGAAGTCTTCATGAAAGTTGTAGATAATTGTCTTATCTTTCCCTAAATTAGTTTTATAAAGCTCTAACTTCAATCATGCAAGCATCCATTCATTCCAAGGCCAATTTAGCACCAATCCTACACAATAACACCACAAACACCGCAGTTATCCGAACTAAGGGAAAAATAAACTAAAAAGGGAACTAAAATGCCTACGAAATGCATGCAAAATAAGAATAAAACATGATGTTGTTTCACACACATCAGTACCAAGCTTAGGACTATGTCTTTACATGCATAATTTTACTTTTGTTTAGTATACTTATGTTTGCATTTTTTTATCATATTCATAATAATACAAAAAAATTGTCTCTACAACACCTGTATAGAAGCTCGCTCCCAATCAAAAGTTATGGATGAAATGGGATAGTCATAGGAAGAGCTGAGGAATGAAGTAAGCCAATTAAAGAAACAAATGGCCAAGGTCTTAGAAGTTCTGCAAGCTTTAGAAAGAACAAAAAATACAGAGGGGACTCCTTCAGGAGCAAATGATGATCCTTCAGCCACATCTGCTCACCCACCTGGCTTTGCGCTAATTCCTTGGCAATATCCTAGCGTCACCTCTCAAAGGGCCATGATGTCACTCACCTTCTACCCAAATAACCCTGCACGAAACCCTGTTACCAATCATCAAGAAACACATGCATCTCTATTCCCACCATATAGCCTTTCACTTAGTTATGTGCCACCATTAGCCACTAATACCCCTGAGGACAGTGCACCAGCAATCACAACAACTTTAAACCCTCCAAACATTACCTAAACACAAGGATCGCAACCAAAAGCCAATGAAATTTGTCAGCTCCCCGTTTTTATTCCCCCAAATGGTATTCCCCTAGGTTTCGTGTCATCACAAATTACCAATCCTCCTGAGAGCGGCGCACCATTATTAATGCCTATTTCAGGACCACAAAACTCGACTCTGACCTAACCTCCTTAACTTAGTACCAATGGGACATCATCAATGTAGCATTCAAACCCTTTTCACATGCCACCATTTTTCTCCCATAAGATTACTGGTAATTCTCCGCTAAACCCTTCAGCTGAAGGCCTTCAATCTAAGGAGAAATTGGAAGTTCTTGAAGAGAGGCTACGAGCCATAGAAGGAGCAAGTAGCTATGGTCTTCTGGGTGCTCACAACTCTATGTTGTCCCAGATGTGGTGATTCCCCCGAAGTTTAAAGTCCTGGATTTTGACAAATATAAGGGAACCACTTGCCCAAAGAACTATCTAACCATGTACATTCGTAAGATGGCTTCGCATGCTCATGATGACAAGCTTTTGATCCATTTCTTCCAAGACAGCTTAGATGGGGCAACGTCTAATTGGTATACACACCTTGAACGTGCCCATATACAATGTTTCAAGGACTTGGCTGATGCTTTCTTGAAGCAATATAAATACAACATCGATATGGAACCAGATATACTGCAGTTGCAGAATATAGTTAAGAAGAAAGTTGAAACCTTTAAGGAATATTCTCAATAGTAGAGAGAAATAGCTACTCAGGTTAAACCCCTATTGATAGATCGAGAAATAGTGGCTACGTTCATCGATATTCTCTAATCTCCTTTCTATGACAAGATGATAGGGAGTGTGTCATCAAATTTCTCGAACATGGTCATTATTGGAGAAAGAGTAGAGGGAGGAATAAGAACTAGGAAGATCATTGAAAGTTCAATAAGGATGATTAGTGCCAAAAGGCCCCTAACAGGGAAGAAAAGAGAAGGAGGAGCCCATGTTGTTACTTCTGATCAGAGAAGTTTCACCCAAGGAAAACCTAGCCAAGCACCTATTAACCTTCAACCATGCTTCCAACCTCCCTGTATACCTTACAACCCATATAGTGCTAATGCCTCCTAAGCCCCATAACCTCAACTTTATCACCCAATGATCCATTATCATACACAACTTTTCATCCCAAACCAAACACTCCCTACCATGCTATCTCAACTAACCCAACTATGGACCCAAAACCTAAATATAAACTCACCAAGACCGACAAAAGAGGATAATGGAAGAGAAAAAAGAGAAGTGGCTGGCCTGATTAGAAAATTGAGAACCTAAAGCTGAGGGGATCCCCATTTGTGACATCTGATAGAACTTTTGAAGTGGAGTGACTATTATCGAGGATGATCAGCCTATCAATTATGGTGTCAATCCGGTGTGCCCTTGTTCCCTAGATGCAGAGCTCAACAATTGGGAGATCATCAATTTTTCCATGACCTTTGAGATTGATGCAAAGTAATTCTGTAATGTTAATCCTGTAGCTCTGCCCAAGGCTTTAGGAAGATATGTTAAGAAAACAAGCTCACATGTTTCCTTTCCAATATTTACTATCAATAAATGTATTTTCTGGCCATTCTTTTAGTTTTTGTCTAACCATTACATTAACCTTCATTCATTACTTTTTTACTTGTACATATCTAAAAGTGATTCTCTTGAAAATGACAGTCCTATGGCCCCATTATATGATTTTGACCATCCCATTAAAAAAGACAATGATGACAATTGGGAACCCTCCCTTGAGCTAACAAGATTAATAGTATAAGAGGCTAAAGAAATTCAACCCCACAGAAAGTCAACTAAAGTGATTAATTCACGGATAAAGGATGAAAAAGAAAACAAAGTTAGAATTAGCACTTCCATGAAAGAAGATGAGTAAAGCAAGTTGGTTGAGTTCTAATCTAATTATTGCAAAATTTTTACATGGTCGTACTAAGATATGCTAGGGCTGGATCTGAGTGTAGCTTCCCACAAAATTCTGCTATACCCTAACACTGAGGCGAAAAAGTAGAAATTAAGGAGAATGCACCCTGAAATAAAAAGAGGAAGTCACCCAAGTAATTAGAAGCATGATTTTTGAAAAGGAACAAGTAAGTAATCTTTTAGTATGCATTATCATTTTATCTCGAAATTAAAGTTTTGAAAATAAACAATCATGATTTGAAAATGAAGATTGGCAATATTTCTCTATCCTTTACAATCTTTATTATCCCTTGTTACCCTCTTTTGAGCTTAAAAAATTTCTTTAAAGAACCTTGGACAAGGATCACCCCTACACTAAGGGTTAACATAAAGTAAAAAAAAAAAAGGTGATTTCTGTGAAGAAGGAAAAAAGAAGAAGAAGAAAGAAAAAAAAAAGGAAAAGAATACAAAAATAAGTGAAAAGTGTTAGTGTTCTTGACAAAGCTTACTAAAGATCCTTGGTCCCATTCAACCCTTAAACACTTGATTGAGCCTTATATCCTTCCTTTCATAAACCTTAACTTTGGCCACGTTACAAGCCTCAAAAGTCCATTCTGATCAATGAAAGGTTATTTTCATTTTCATTAACTTTAATTTTGAGACAAAATGTTCATGCTCTTTTGAGTTTGCAATTCCTTGCTTCTAAAATAAATAAATAAAAGAAAGAAAAATGGCTCGCTATGCTAAAAACCTAAAAAGGCGACCTCGAAAAAAGTTTAAAAAAGAGGGGAAAGATAGAAAAATAGCTCGCTAGGCTGAAAACCTGAAAATGTGGCGTAGGCAAAAGTTAGAGCGACCCGCTAGGTTGAAAACTCAAAAAGAGTGACCTAGGCAAAAGTTAGGGTAAAAAAATGGTACCTGGCACATCTGAAAAAGTGGAGTCACCTCAAATCACAAACCGAGGCAGTTTGAGTTCATTAAGGCTAAACTGGGGCAGTCTGAATTTATTATCAAATACTTCAATACACAGAGATTGAGGTCAAACTGGGGCAGTCTGAATTTATCATGAAATGTTTTGATATACAGAGATCTAGGCCGAACTGGGGCATATTGAATACATGAAGTCTTGTCATGAAATGCTCCCAATGCGTGAAAACTGGGTCAAATCATATTCTTAGAAATAGACAAAGGGTGTTCAAGGTCGCATACATGGGAAATTAGTATTGATCATCCTACAGAGCATCATTGAAGAGCTAGAAAACTCCACTCCAACATTTCTTTTGTAAACTTATCAATTCTTTTGTACTGCTTTTCCTATACTTTTCCTTTCTATGAATCCTTTTTCATTGCAACCTGTTGTTGATGCATTTCTCATGATAGATTTATATTGAGATATGAAACATGTGATAATATTGCAAAAACATTTAGATTTGTTTGAAGGGTCATGAGAAACACAATGAATTCTCGATAAGAGAATTGATGAGAAAAGAAAGGATAGTCAGGTCACTATCACATGTAATGCACACCTCAAGGGTCATCCTAGTTAGACATTTCAACTGTTGGTTGAACAGATAAATAAAGAGTTGCCAACAGATTCTATTCCAGTTCATCTTTGACAATGATTACGATCATGTCCTCAATGGTCGTAGAGATAAAAAAAACAAAAGATAACAAATAAAAAAAATTTCTTTCGTACTCTCATACATCTGAAGCATGCATTACATAATGCTTTTTTTTTTTTTTTGCTAGCCTTGACCTACATAGGTCCAACTTGCTGTTTTCAGTGAAACCAGGGCTTTATGCCCATTGCCTTTTTTATTTTGGGTCTTCGTACCCATTGCTTTTAGCTTCCACAGCAAGCCAGGGCCTTACACCCATTGCCTTTTTCTTTTTAGGTCCTCGTATCGATTGCGTTTAAGTTTTCTGTTAAGTTTCAGTAGATATCTGACTCCATAAGCTTTTTACCATTTTTGCTTTTAGGTTTCTGTTAAGCTTCAGTGGATACTTGACTCTACAAGCTTTTTACCTTTTTCGCTTTAAGGTTTCTTTTAAACTTCAGTGGATATCTGACTCCACGAGTTTTTTATCTTTTTTTTCCTTTAAGTTTTCTATTAAGCTTAGATGGATATCTGACTCCACAAGCTTTTTTACATTTTCTGCTTTAAGTTTTCTGTTAAGCTTTTGTAGATATCTGACTCCACAATACCTTTTATCTTGTTTCTGTTAAGTTTCGGTAGATATCTGACTCCACAAGCTTTTTTACATTTTTTGCCTTTAAGTTTTCTGTTAAGCTTTAGTGGATATCTGACTCCACAATACCTTTTATCTTGTTTTTGTTAAGTTTCGGTGGATATCTGACTCCACAAGTTTTTTTATCTTTTTTTGCCTTTAAGTTTTCTATTAAGCTTCACTGGATATCTAACTCCACAAGCTTTTTACCTTTTTTTCCTTTGAGTTTTTGTTAAGCTTCAGTGGATACCTGACTCCGCAAACTTTTTTTTAACCTTTTTTTCCTTTAAGTTTTCTGTTGAGCTTCAGTGGATACCTGACTCCATAAGCATTTTAGCTTTTCTACTTCAAGTTTTCTTCAGCGGATACCTGACTCCGCAAGCTTTTTTACCTTTCCTGCTTCAAGTTTTCTGTTAAGCTTTAGCGTGTACCCAACTCCGCAAGCTTTTTTTACCTTTCCTGCTTCAAGTTTTCTGTTAAGCTTCAGCGGATACCTGAATCCTCAAGCTTTTTACTTTTTTGCTTTAAGCTTTGGTGAATACACAACTCCGCATGCTTTTTATCTTGTTCCTGTTAAGCTTCATGGATATCTGACTCCACAAGTCTTTTACCTTTTTTGCCTTTAAGTTTTCTGTTAAATTTCAGTAGGCACCTAACTCTGCAAGCTTTTTTTACCTTTCTTGCTTCAAGTTTTCTATTAAGCTTAGCAGATACTCGACTCCATAAGTTTTTTTTTATCTTTCCTGCTTTAAGTTTTCTGTTATGCTTCAACGGGTACCTGACTCCGCAAACTTTTTACCTTTTCTCTTTAAGCTTCAGCTTCCTATCAAGTTTTGGTGGGATACCTAGCTCTGTATGTTTTTTTTTATCTTTCTATCAAACTCCAATAGGTCTCTGTACCCATTGCCTTTAAATGTCTGGTTCCATGTACCTATTTCCTTTAGGTCTCTAGGTTCATATACCTGTGGTCTTTACCTTTCGGGGTCCTCATACCCCACATTTTTACCTTGTTTTCCTGCCTATTACATTCTGCATTGATCCGCATAGGAAAATTTTCATAGACAAAATTGAATCAATTCATTTGGTTTCCATTTATTTTAAATGTAAAGCAAAGGGGGACAGTTGTTGATACCAAATTTTATCCATATTTTTTTTATTTACTAAATCTGATTTCAATAAAAAAATAAAAAATAAATTTATTTTTGAGAAATAAATAAGTAAAGAAAAAAAAGGGGAAAAAAGGGTTACGGGTCAACCCATGGCCTAATTCCATTTCTTTCTTACTGCTACAACCAAGAACCGTAGCCACCAAACCTTAGACCTTAAACATGGCAACTTTCCTTTTCATTTTTTATTGAAATCACTAACAGGATTTCTTCTTAAATTTGCCTTCCAATTATCACAAATTGGGAAGAAAATTTTACAAGTTTATCTTTATAAAAATCACTCTCAAACAAAGTTTCAACATACTCAGAAATTCCCTCACACAGAGATCAATCACAGAGACACATTGAGCACACTCACGACCTAAAACCCTCTGCCTCTGCCGTCACCTTCATCCTTATCCTTCACCGCCATTAACCCACGACTAGCAACCTTTACCCAACTTCTCTTCCAAACCATTTTCAACCAACAACCCGTGAACCACCCATGCAAAACCCATAACCCACTACATCACCGACCCATCATTAAGCCAAAAAATAGCCCAAATAGAAACACCATAACCCATAACCACCATCTTCAATCAAAGAAACTCCTCACCCAAAAAACCTCCATAGCGCTTGTTTCTTTGTCACCCAACACGTCAAACCTTCACCACGCACCGCAAGCCTAGAACCAGCCACCACTAGATGTGAGTCATCGCCATGCGGACCAACGACGCCGTCTAGCCACTGCGACTTGCAAAGTCATCATTCTCCATCGGATTCGTGATCCTCACACCCAATCCAGCACCACCGAGACTAGGACTGCGCAAACTTGTGCTCCCTCGCTGTTTTGAGCCTCTATCATGCCCCTTCGTTGCTCGCAGTGCCCGCCAATCTGCAACCCATGCTCCCTCATCATTCGCAGCCACTAACCTAGAGTTGTCGCGCCTCCACGCCGTGCCACGAACCGACCACCAAGCCACCTGATGTGAACCACCGCGAGCCTCAGCTCCCTATTTCCTCCTTTGTTTCGTTTTCCTTCTCATATGGACTAAAAGTCTCTTGACCTTTTATTTCCTTAACTTTTATCTTCTTTCTGTTCCTTTTTTTTTACTATTTTATGTTCCTTTTATTTCTTTCTATATTATTTATTATTTAGTTATTTATTTATTTATTTCTTTTGGATTGATATGTATTTGCTATTTAGGGTTTATTATATTACTTGTATTTCAATTCAACACACTCCTTTTTGTATTAACATATTAATTGGTAATTTTAGACTTGCTGACGATGGAAAAATTAGGAGAGGATTAGAGTACCGATCAAATATACTATTCCTAATACTCTTGAGGCTTTATATTAGATCTTGCTAGGAGTGCTAGAGAGGTCTAATCATCCACATTAAAACTTAAATATTATCACAAACCAAAATATAATTTTTTTTTGTAAAAAATAAAAATCTTCAAATAAAAGTAAACAACTTCACATCGTCTCAACCTTATGATTGTGGTGAATTCAATTTTTTTTATCATTTTTTTCTCTTGCTTTGTCATTTTCAAAAATATTTTATTTTTTTTCCAAAATTCATTTTAAACCATTTTATCTCATCAAAAATAAATATTTTGAATTATTTTTTTTTTACAAAATTAACACAATTTTAATTCATCACTTTCATGTAATATGTTACAGACTTAGAATTTGTTCCAAAATAATGGCTATTTAGTCACTCATTCTATATCTTAGTCATTTATCATCTTTGATAACATGCTGATAAATGGGACATGTCAAAATAAAATAAAATAAAAAAATTCTTTTCTTTTTAATAATAAAGGACCAATTTAATTAACCTTGTAAATAACACTAGATTAAATAAATAACCATTCTTAGAATGGACAGTGTAGGGTGCTAATACATTCTCTACCCGTAATCAACTCTCGAATCTTGAACTCTGAAATGTAGACCATCTTTTAGGTGTCCAATTGCACCATTCCATTTAATGGATAAAGCGATTGGTAGCGACTCCCAACATACAAGGTCCTTTCCCCCTCCCTCTTCTTTTTAATTTTCATGGCACCCTTCAAGACAGTTGTGGCAGTTCTCTCAAAATAATTTTGTGAATTCTAATTTATCTGCACTAATTCTTTTCTCTGTGTTAGTTTGTCATCATAAAAATGGAGGAGAATGTGATTGACCATGTGACTTTGAAGAATGGCTTTTGATGATAACAAACATGAAGATAATGGAAAGACCATGTCCAAGGATTTCAAGAATAGCTTTAGGACTTAGAGTCTTTTTTGTACGGAGTCTTTTGGATATCTCATTGTTTTTGGAAGAAAAGATAAAAATGCTTTTTGAAAATTAATTAAAAGGTTTGGTGTTTTGGAAAACAATCTGAGAAGTTTTTAAAAAGAGTTTAAAATGTTTTTCAACAGGATTATTCGAATAAACCAAGTCAATCAGAATATGTTTTTATCATGAGTTATTTGAATAACCCTAAAATTATTCAAATAATGTTTTTCAAAATTCTTTGCGCACCTCTGCTTTAAAAAGAGTTATTCGAATAGACCATTGGCTAATCGAATAAAGGTTTTTCATAATAGTGTTTTTCTAAGTAAGCTATTCGAATAATTCATGTGTTATTCAAATAGACTTGTTTCACAGAAAACTCCTTATAATAGAGTTATTCGAATAACCCTCAAGCTATTCGATTAACATATATCAGAATTGGTTTTCACGTGATTTTTTAAAATGTGTTATTCGAAGAATACAATGGTTATTCGAATAAACACAGGATCCTATTTTAGAAAGAAACGGTCATATTTGTATTTATTACGTGATTTAATTGCACACAATGGCTATTTTCTTTAGAGCTCTATAAATAGTGACCGTAGGTCATCTTTGAAAAACACCTCCAACTATCTGAATCAATCTTTGCTTGCTTTAACACGTATTTTATATTTTTGCATATTTTTTGTGCTCTTTTTTTCTAAAATTTTGAGATATCCTTAAAGAGGCTCTTAGTGCTTCAAGTTGTTATATTTACTCTTTTGAGAGTTTCTTTTCTTCTATATTCTAATTTATTGTAAAGAGGGTGAGGTATTCCTGAAAGTTGAGGCTTAGCACAAGGGTAAAGTTTCCCTGCGTGTGAAAAGTGCTCTAGTTTGTAACAGTAGCAAGCACCTGTTCAAGCTTGCATTGATAATGAAAAATCTCGGTTAGTTTTTTGAGGATTGGACGTAGGCCACAAATAGTTGGTGGTCGAACCAGGATAAATACTGTGCTTGCTCTTCTCATCTTTATTTCTTTTATTTTCCTACAATTTATTTATTATTATCATTTGCTCTTTTTTTGTTCTTACGACTTTTTATTCCTTTTTTATTCACTTCATTTCATAAATAGCTTCAACAAAATTTTTTCTATAAGTGTTTGCGAAAAGTTTTAAAATACTCAATTCACCTCCCTTCTTGAGTACTGGAAGCCACTTGGTAACAAAAGTCATTTGACAGGACTAAAGATTTAAGACCTGCACCTTGTCCAATATCTGGGTCACTAGTTCTAAATCAAGTTAGAGGTATAAAGTTCACTCTTGTTAAGTTGAGTGAAGAGGTAAGTGGGGTGATGAAAAGCCCAAGGAAAAAGAGGAGTATTATTTTCAATCTTCCTTATTAGGAGTATAACTTGATGTGCCATAACCTTGATGTGATGCACATCGAAAAAAATGTGTGTGATAATTTGATTTATACATTATTGGGTCTTGGTAAGAAGTCAAAAGACAACTTAGAAGCTCGATTGGACTTCATGGAGATGAACATAAGACCAAGCTTATGGCCTCAAGAATGAGCTAATGGGATGACATATCTACCTCCTACTTATTTCATAATGCCCTCAGAGGAAAAGAAGTTATTCTACGAAGTACTACAAAATGCTAAGTTTCCACATGACTATGTGTCTAATATCTCACGCTGCATTCGAAAACAAAAAATATCGGGGCTGAAAACCTGTGATTATCATGTTATAATGCAAGAACTTCTTCCTCTTGCATTGTAGGGATCAATAGATAAAAAAGTGAGTGTTGTTTTGATTGAACTATACATATTCTTTCGGGTGCTTTGTAGCAAAGTGCTTAAGATGGAAGAGTTAGAGCTACTTGAAGAAAAAATTGCACTAACACTGTGTAATATGGAGAAACTCTTCCTCCTATTATTTTTTACCGTTATGGTACATTTGGTTATTCACTTGGCAACTGAGGCTAAAATTGTAAGGCCAGTACATTATCGTTGGATGTACCCAATTGAGAGTTACGAAGAATCGCATTAAGTTTTTTATGTATCGTAAGTTATATTTAAGCACTAAAATATTAGACTAATAACATTTTTAATGCCATAGGTACCTATGTACTTTGAAATCATATGTTCATGATCGTACATGCCCAGAAGGTTCAATAGCAGAAGCATATCTTGCAAATGAGTGTTTGACATTTTGCTAACAATATATGGAAGGTGGAGATTCAAGATCTTATTGGTCAAGAAAAAGTGAAAATGAGATTGAGCATGGGACTGATAAAGAAGGATGTCTTTTTCCTGTTGTTGGGCAACTATATGGCAAAATAGAAGCATTTTCTTATGGATGAGAAAACATGGTTAGAAGCACATCAATATGTACTCTTCAATTGCGAATCAGATGTGGTTGAGAATTATAAAAAGTGAGTGGTATATCTTTGTCTTGTTGACTGTATATCATTTTATATGATAAGGAAAATTGATATATGTGAGTTACATGCATAGTAAACATATTGGTGAGATCAAGAGATTAAATCGCAAGTGTCGCCTTACACAACATCATCTTGATTGTTTGCATTTTGATACATTTCATGAATAGTTGAAGGAGCAAGTAAGTAGTAGGATTTAGTCACTATTTACTGTAATTTAGTGTCGTTGTACTTATATTGGTATTTATAGTTGTATATTATTATTTTGTTAGGTTAAGGAGTCGGACCTCTCATCTGATATTGAAAAAGATTTGAAGCCCTTGCACAAGGTCCAATTTATATTGCAAGATTTAAAGCATTTGATGTAAATAATGGGTATCAATTTCAAACAAAACAATATGAAGAGTTCATACAGATGCAAAATAGTGGTGTTATGATTGTTTCAAAGACAGAGTTATGCAACTACAAGTGACAAGGCTCCGAAATCGGAAAATATCACTTATTTATGGCAGATTGAATGATATTGTGGAGTTAAACTACTATGAAGAATTTAAGGTTGTCTTATTTAAATGTGATTGGGTTGATGTAACCCGAGGTAGAGGAGTTAAGGAATATGACTTAGGTTTCACACTTGTGAACTTCTCACACCAAATACACTCTAGCGATTGAGAAAGTCATGAGCCTTTTGTATTTGCAAACTAACCTCAGCAAGTGGTATTTGTGCAAGATCCTCAAGATCATGAATGGTTTGTCCCTAGGCTAATTAACCCTCGAGACATTTTTGATATGGGAGAAGAAAAAAGTTTGTAATTTAAGTCATCAGTGCAGAATGAAGCCACTGACTTGTCTTTCTTAGAAAATATTTGTGACTCAAAACATGACAATAATGATTGGATAATAAGTGGTGTTGATGGGAAAGTAATTGATATGAGCCTATATTCTAACACTCCTCCAAATGAAGGTGAAGCTAATAATGATGGAGGAAATGACATTGAATATGATAGTGATTTTGAATAAGATAGGTAATACTTAGAAAATATTTAAATTTTTAATTTAAGTTTTATTGAAGTACTTGCAGCTTAATATTATTATCTTTGTTAAATGTTTGTTTCCTTGCCTGAATTATTAATACTATGTGCTTTTCCTTTGCAAATTTCCAATTTCCAAATTATACCATTGTGTTAGTGTTTAATTCATATATCTTTTGCTTTATGACTTTTACAGGTTCTTTCAGCTAGATAAGTACTTCATTTTCGAGAACGAAATAGGTCCATGTAGGTACTATGAACTAATCTCTTCTTATGATAGAGGTGCTTCTTGTTCAGAGATTTTTTTTTTCTTCTTAAAAATTAATCATAGGTTTATGTATTTTGTTTTAGTGGTTTTCTATATGGAAATTGAAAGGTATTAATTATTTTTTCTACGATGATTGAGCTTAGAATCCCAAAATTGGGGTAGCTGCCTAATACGCTCAGTGCTATATAAGTACAGTCACCTTAATCCTCAGACCTATGCTGCTCACAGACTACACATAGGTAAAATTGTGTTTCTTCCTTTCTGCACTTACTTACTCTTTTCTTTTGGTTTTATTCTCTTTCTTACTTTTTGACACCATTTTAATACCATCCATGTAGTGTTTGCGAGGGGGTGGATCTCTTCAACATTTCTCAGCATCAAGGTATCCCACTTGCTTTTTAATTTCATTATTAAATTTTATTGTTTCACTATTAAGTTTTGTGGAGGATGTATTCATTGCATTGGTGTCATTTTTAGTTAACAAAGGTTGTTGAAGTTATTGAAAATGATCTATTAGTTAACAAAGGATGCACTTTCTTAATACTTTAGCTATGTTAGTTTCTAATGATGTCATTTTATAATTAACATTTGCATTCAATACACTACCTGAACCAATTCATTACTGTTTCCCACTTTATTAGTAACATATAGATGTCCTAACACAAAAAGTGATTTGATTGTGATGTTTTCTATGCAAGTAAAATTTTCAGTTAAAGGTGCTTAGTCAGGAAATCTACATGCAGTCAATTTGTTTTATATTTGTTACAAAATTTTGCACATTTACGTGCCTTTACCTAACAACTTAAGCGGTTAGGTTGATTGATTCTTGACATAGTATTACAGTCCCTTTGACTAATTGGTCAAGAGCTTGATCTTGCCCCTCTTATTCTTATAATTATATTATAATTTCACCTTAGGTAAATTTTGCAAATAGTATATCATAATGCCTAGAAAAAATAGCCTCATATTGGTCACTGAACAACATCATGACGAAGAAGTGCGGCCTTATATTGAGCAACTAATGAATGTCCAAAATTGCTCTCAAGCCCAAGCACATGATGGCCAATCTGATGAATTGAATAATTCTGTTGGCACTGAGGCAGAGCAAAACCATGAATCGGGTGACATTATTTTAATGAACAATTGCTTTAGATTTTAAATTTGCTTGAACTAAATCATGACATTTTAATCTGGTTCATGTTAGGTCCTTTGGAGGCAAGGAAGGTTCGTTGGCCTACATTGCTAAAAGATATCTAGAATTTTCCTCTAGGGAAGACAATTGTTGTGCGATTCAATAGTTGTAACTAAGCCATAAGAAAGGAGGGTCGAAAGCTTGCTAGCTTTCTAGGTATTGTTGCTAGAACCCCAGAACTAACACTTTTAAACATAGAAGATTGGAGAGTTTTTGACAAAGAAGAAAAGAAGAAATTGGTGCAGTTTGTGAGAGTATGAAATAACTATTCTTAATAGGTGTGAATATAATTTGGTGTTATTTCTTTCATACATGAAATTAACTTGTAAATGCTTGCTCTATTTTTTAGAAGAAGTTCTCAATCCTAGCACATGGTGAGGAGTTTGTAAAAATTACTAGGGAAGAAATGGAAAGATTACAAATGCGATTTGAAGAGTATATATATGACAAAGTATAAGACCAATGATGCCTTGCTGAAAAATAAACCGAGTCGCATGCTAAGGGACTGGTCTTGTCTCTTATTAGGTTTCTGATAAAGCAAAGGTATTAACTTTAGAAGCCTTAAAACACACACACACACACACACAGAGTTACCTTATTTTTATGTTTTATAGAGTGCTTTGATTGTTTTTATTTAGTTTTCATATATAAATTATATGATGTTATTTATATGTTGCAATGATAGAAGCGTAACTAAGCAAATAGAAGCAATAGGGTCAAGCAAAATATGACTCACACAAGAGGATCCAAAAGCTTTGAAACCTTGATGGATGAAAAGGTATTCATGTATAAATTACAAAATATAAGATTCTAAAGCCCTTTTGTGTCGTGCATAATTGTTTGACATTAATTTAATTGTATTAGGCTATAAATGGGATAGAGCCTCAATGAGCAGAAATTTACATATTAACTCATACAAAGCGTAAGGATGGTAGACCATTGGATGAGGAGTCTACAAGGACAATTGTAATATTTCTTATGCAATGTTATCCTTCACAAGTTTAGTATGTTTAGTATTCAAATTATTTTAAATATTATTATATGGATTTGAGAATGTCATAAATTGTTATCTTACTTGCGATTAGGACATGATGAAAGAAAAGTTGAGCAATGGTGAGACATCTAATGAACAACCTACTGGTAGTGTTGCTTGGGAAGGAGATGTGTATTCCCAAGTGTTGGGAAGTGAAAGAAATGGTTATATCCGCGATTTAGGACTTGGTCCAACCCTTTCTCTATTGTGGGGTAATAAATATTCCCTAGCTAGGAAATATTGTTGCAGATGATTTGTCTAATGAGGTTGTCCAAAGGTTAGAATAGGAGATGAAAGAGATAAAGGAAAAGCATGATGAAGAAATGAGTTTGATGAAACAAAAATCAAGATAGGCTATTGTCAGAATTATCATGGGAGAGACAAGTTATGTGCAAATTTGCTCTTGTGGAATAATCTATAGCTCAAAATTTCAATGGAAGCTCAGTTGGACAAGTTAGCTTTTCAAAGATTTTAACCTTTTTCTTAAAATTTAATGTTATAAGACTATTTTGTTATCTTACATCTTAATATTTACTAGGTCCTTGATGTCAATAGTGGCCATGAATAAGCACCATAAGCACCATAGAGACCATTTCAATTACATAGCGTTGATGAAAATACTATAGCCCCCCATGGTATTGCACTTGCTTTAAAATATGTTAATATAGTGCTCATTTTTAAATTGTGCTTGATTTTGTTTTAGATTGTGCTAATTTTCTGATATTTTCATCATTTCTTAAGTATTTAACACTAGACTCATCCTTTTGTGTGGTATAAGCATATAGCTGACATCTTTGTTTTAGATTTGTACTTTTAGTTAACTTTTCTATGTTGCATTGTATGAAAAAAAATTTACAGACTTGTTAATAAAATGAATTTTTGCTAACTGATTTTGGACATATTATTATATATTTTAACTTTCGTTGGTATTTTCTAACTACGGTTGATGAACTATATCTAAATAACACATTATTTTTATTTTATCATTGCAGGTCATACATTATGATTTTGAAAAATTTTGCATGTGAAAGACTCCATTATGATCAAGATTTAAAGATTTGTTTATGAACTACCTACTATATTGTACTATGACTATTTGATAGCACTAGTTATTAGACTCAAAATGATACTAATTATTAGATGGTATACTTTTTTGTTGTTGACACTGTAAAGTTATGAATGTTCTTTTTTATTGTAAATTTAATGAAATATATTTTACTTTTTTGAATGAATTCTAGTATGTTGTATTTAGAAACATTTGTATACTATGATTTAAGTTCTTTAGGGACAAAAATTATTATCACTAAAATTTTTGTTAATAACGTTGAAATCTCAACTTGAATGGAAAATAGGCATAACATTTTTTCAAAAAAGAACAGACATAAAATTTTTTGACATTATTAATTGCTGGGAAAAACCTTCAATTTTGTCAAACCTTAAAAGGCAAATAAGCACAATATATCTCGGCAATAGAAATTTCTGGCAAGAGCCTTGCACAATTTTTGTCAGCCATGACAAAAGCTGCTAAATGCATGGGGTTGGCAATTCTTGAAACAATTTTAGTAGCCATAACAATTGCCGTTACAAGGCATATTTTTTATCGACAATAACAAAGGCCGTTAAAGATATGGAAAAAGGTAAATATGGGACTGTTTTAGTCGCCATTACAATTATCGACAAATAATTGCCATGAAAAGACATACTTTTATTGGCCATAAAATGGGTCTTTACCAGCACTCTATATAATGGTCGGGAAATTCCTTACCAACACTAGATATAGTGGGAAATAATTAATTGTTGGTATAAGTTTTTGCGACAATTCTTATTGTCGCTAAAAGACATATTTATTGCCGCTAAAAGACTTTTTTGTTGTAGTGATGGCAGAGGAGGATTGAGATGGTGGTAATGGGATGAGATAATGGGGAAGAGGATTTAGGGGAATTGGTGACGAAAAGACTGGTAGGATGGGGAAAACTCCACGTTGGAGAGGACGGCCTCACCTAGATTGAGGATGAGGGCTACACAGGGTTAGTGGCTAACCCTTTCAATGTTTTTATATTTGTTAGTCATATGATTATTAAAACAATAAAATCCGAAAATTTCAACATGGCCTTGCCTTGCTTATATAGAGTAGGGAAAAGATATACTTCCACAAAATTATGTAAGGAATGTATATAATTTGGATAATTTAGACAAAGTTACAGTGATACAAGAATATTATCCAATGATCAACTTGTATGAAAATAAGTAAAGGGAATATGAGTATAAATTTATAAAACTATTATTACTATGCAGAATATATTTTACTTTGGAAATAGGGTCTTTTGCAAGAGTATGTCTGAAATGAAGTCTGAAATGAACTTGATTTCAGTCTCTTATTTTTGCCCTTTTTTAATTGTATCCATTTAATTACCTGAATATAATTAATAAAATGCATCTCATCCTTGAATATTTGTAAAAATGATTACATTCAGTAGGTTGAAAACTTTTCACTTTTAAATCATATCAATATTTCAATTGATATTGGATCACGTCTTTAAGACGTAGGAGTGATATTGATATTGGAGACTCAATCATCTACCAAGTCATCTTTTCTCCTCTCTACTCAAGTCTAGTGCCTCTCACGTAAAAAAAAAAAAAAAATTGATTGTGTAGTTTCTTTCCAAAAAATACATCTTCTAACGAAAAAAACTTAAAAAGATTATGTGTGTAGTTTGTCTATGATATTATCGAATCCGAGATAGCATTTTTGCTTCAATATATGTACTAGTATAAGCAGATCAGGTATATCTTTAAAAATAGCCTAATTATACTACTCACACACACCAACTACACGTTAGTAATTAGATGACATAAGCTTTGTTATATATTGCATAGTATTTGTTATAACATATTAAAAGTATATTATATAAAATATTATGAGTGAGATGGAATTTAAATAAGGACAAAACTAAAGTCTATTTTCTTATATTTATTACATTTATTTTATCAATTAAATTATAATATATGTATATATTTTTTAAAAAAATAAGAGAAAACATTAATAAACATATGTCATAATTTAATTAATAAAATAAATATAATAAATATAAAAAAATAGACGTAAATTTTGTCCTTTTAAATAAAGCTCGTATTTTCATTCCGTTATAAACCTAAAGAAACACATTATACACTACATGGCTAAAAAGATTCAAATTCAACAACCAAATCATAGTCTTGTAACGGGGAAAAAAAAAGGGAAAGAAACGAAGGTGAAAAGCAATTGAAAAAAACGTAAGTATAACAGAAGGACTATATAAAGATAAATGCTATATATTGTTACGGGGTTTGTACGGTACACGTTATATATTGGTTATTTTATAATGTTGTACGAGAAAGTTCACATTTTTCAATGTTTTGTAACATTTCTTGTTTGGAAAATGTTTTTTATCTAATCAAATATCTTTTAACTTTTTTTACTATATTTTTTATGAGAGGGGTATTAAATTAAATTATATATAATTATAATATTTTTATGAAATATAATATAAATTTGTGAATGAGCTAAAAAAATTAAAATATAAAAATTAAATAAATAACGAAACCGTTTCCATTTTTATGAAAGCATTTAATTTTAATCTACTGATAATAATAAAAAAAACCATTTTATCTGAAAACCATATTGTACCGCATATTTAAAACACAATAAACTTTTTACTTGAAATACAAATCCTACTTACTACGTAGATATATTATCTTTTTGTTTATTAATAGAGTAAAATGTTTTATAATAAGAAATAAGTCAATTTACACTCTTCATAAAAAAAAATATTACTTTAATATAAAAACCTTCAAGTTTTTGTAATTATAAATAATGAAAAAAGTTATGATTTTTATGAAAGGTAAAAAGTTACATTAAATCATTTTTCATAAAATATTCTAAGTTCGTTATCACTACACATTTATGACTGATATGTATTGAGTGTAAATGAGGAGATCAATTTACATTCTTACATAAATACATATTTAATTTATTCGTGAGGTTATTCGTTATATTTTAATTATTTATTTACAGGTTTTGATATTTTTATTAATTAATCTATAATTTTAATTTTTTTAAATTATAAATAACTAATAAAGAGTATAATGTGAATAAATAATTTAAAATACTAATAGCAACCCCTTAATTTAGTTACAAACATATTTATATGGGTTTCGTTACGAGTTCCACGTAGAACCAGCTCAATACTTATTTATGCAAGAAAAATATGTGAAGAATCCCTTATGTTGTTATATATATATATATATAAAAGACATTTTCTTGACCAACATTTCATCACCTCTCGTGACTCTGAAGAACATGCAGTCTCATCATTCCCAACCTTCCCCTTTATTTTTATTTTTTTTCCTTGTTTATCTAAGAATATACTGAAATACATGGTATGACTTATGAGGACTAGAATAGCATCTTAGTACGAACTGAGAAGAAGAAGGTGGTGATGCTGGTTGTTACCAGCGGCCGTGTGGGGACGCAGCACATGACGATAACTATATCGTCACCATCCCATAGTGATAATCATAATGCCATGCACGGATACACTACTCTCTCAACTCTCAATAGAGAGAGGTAGAGAAGAAAACACAGCTACAAGAACAAAACTTCAAAACAAAACAAAAGAGTATATATATGTTTGAATTAATTAAAGCAGATGGTTTTCTCTTCTCACAGAGCAATCAATGCCTCATTTTCCATGTTAGGATTTGATATAAGGTTTCTCTCCCCACGAAAAAGATCCTTCCCTTTTTTTTTCCTTAACCAACTCTAACCCTTCTCTCTCTCTTTGTCTCTCTCTGGACTCAACTCAACAACTCAAGTAACAAGTACACGTACAAAAACCACATTATATCATTACCTCATTGCTTGATGATGACGACGATGATGGAGAAGATACATAAATCATAATGATATTTTTTCAACACACCACACCCAAAAGAAAAAAAAAAGAGAAAATAAAAAGAAAAAATAATAATAATATAAAGCAGATGATATTTTAAATGTAATAATAATAATAATATATAGGTCTTTAATTAGAGAAAATTCATAAAGACCTTTGTTCAAGGATATTGATATTAGTCCTTTGCCTCTTAACATTCCCAGAAGCAGATTCATCCCCGCCACTCTTCTCGATCACTGCCTTGAGTGCTTCTTGTATTGAGCTAATACAATACTGTTGTTGTTGCTGCTGCTGCAGGCTTTGCTCTCCACTGTCACTTGAATCCTCGTCCCCAGTGATGAACAGCACGTTCTTCACACGCCCCCCAAGGGTTGTGATCTCAGCTTTGAGGGGTCTTAACCTTAACGCTTTCAAGGTCTTGATGAGGTCAGGTAAGAGATCTGACCTATCTTCACAGCACAGCGAGGCTTTGATCACAAACTTCCCGTCCTCATCAGCTGCATCCACCGTTAACTCATCAGCCTCAGTAGGCACTGGACTCGTTTCTGCTATCAACGAAGTTTGACGCTTAAGTTCCTTCACATGCTGAATCACTTCTGCCAGCAATGAAGCTTTATCTGTCTACAAAAATGCAAAAGAAAAAAAATATAAATATAAATATAAAAAAAGTCATATAGAAGTAAATTAAATATCATTGTTTTAATAAGGGTTTTTTTTTGTGCTAATAAGGGTTTTTTTAACAAATAGCACAAGAAAGACTTGTATTAATCATATTTACACAAGTTGTGTAAATCATATATATACAAATTATGTAAATTAAACCAATCAAAAAATGATATATTGTCATTTTAATATATAATAATTGTGTGACATAAACATCAATGTAATTATTCAAACATTAATTAATTTAGTCTACACAAATATCTCTCCATAAGAGTACTTGTTAAAGAATGAAAAGTAATAATTTTTAAATAAAAAGTGAAATATTTTAAATTCTCAATATACTAAATATTTTACTTTTCATTTAAAATTTATTAATTTTAAAAGTTTTTTTAATCAGTATCCTAACTATACTTGTTAAAAAATTTAAAATAAAAACTTTTGTATCAACAGTTAAACATTTTTAAATACTAATACATTGAATACTTTATTTTTTATGTAAAATTTTTTATTTTAAATCCTTAACAAGTGCTTTTACAATAATTTTTAGAAAAACTCTAATTTTAATTCACACTTTTTAGCAAAATACTATTAATACATTGGTGGGGTTCTGTAGATGTTTATGAGGTAGGTTGGTTATAGCTTGATGATTATAGAATGGAACTAGTGGGTTATTTTGAATGGTGAAAAGTGGCATGCAGCATGTATAGATGAGATGAAATAGGTATAGTGTGTGTATGTGTGACTGACAAGGGTGTTAGTTTGTCTCTCTGGCTTTATTTCTTTTTCGTTATCGAGCTGAGTTTGACTGATCAATATTATCCGGCAAGAAGTTGCCGTGTGTAACTTTTCAACTGCTTCTTGGTTCCTCTTTACCAAATCAGCCAAGCGACATTAACGCTAATACCCTTTTCTCTCATCTTTAATTACCTTTTTTAGTAATAACCTCCTCGGAACTACCACACAGACACTCCCAAAGAAAGAAGAAGCAAAAAAACACAAAAAAGTGATGTCTAAACAAACAAGAACTGGCAAAGCCAAAAAGGAAGACCGGTTAAAAAAAAAAAACAGACAAACAATGAGACTGTTTGCACTTCATTTTCTAAAGATTAAGAGATTATGGTTGTGGTCATATCAGACCAAAGTAATAGGTAGAATCTTGGCAAGAATTACAAGTAAATTCAAAAGCTCCATGAAAAAAGCAGAAGTATACCCAGTAGAACATACACTAATTAGTTACTATTATATACAGCACATGTTGTTGGCGTGATCATATATGAATTTTTTTTTTTTTTACATTTTTCTTATTAGACATGACATGATTAAATTATAATCATAATTTATATTTGAATTTGTGGGTTTGGAAAGAATTTTATTAATTGATTAATTAATTAATTAATTTATACTTACTTTGGTTGTGTTGGGCAACAAGCTGCGCAGCTTGGCAAGATGGTTATTGATTCTCTCTCTGCGTCTCCTTTCAGCTTCACTGTGACTCTTGGATGCAGCAAGAGCCTTAGCCTCCATGATTTCTTGAGCAGTCATCTTTCCCAACTCGGCTTGGAGCCCAAAGGGAGCTGAACCGGGTTGAACCATGGGTCCAACTCCCAAGGTATCTGATATGATCCTAAGATGGTCATGAGAAGATGGACCCTCATATGCAAACTGAAGAGAAGGAACCCTTCTGTTGAAGAAGCTTGCATAAGGTGAAGGTACTGGGGGAGGGACAAGAAACTGGTCATGGTCTCGGACCGGGTTCGGGTTGAAGGAGTGAACCGGTGGCATGGACCATGGTTGCAAGATTGGAGAAACTTCATGAGGGAACATCAACCCTCTTTCTCCAAAGATATTCATATCACCGTTTTGTGGCTGCTGATGCATCTGTTGTTGCTGAAGGAATAGCTGCTCTTGATAGCTCTGAATGTTGTTGTTATTGATCGCTTGAGAAGAACACTGCCCTTGATCTTCTTCCTTTTTCATCTCCCTCTCGAGCTCTTGTTTTATATGAACTCTAGCTGAAGAATCCAAACTCCAAAGCTTTATATATAAATATATGAATATGTTGAAGTGAAAAGAGAAAGAAAGATTGTGGTTCAAATGTCAGAAGTTAATTGAGGTAGGTTTTGTAACTCATCTTTTTTCCTTTTTTTTTTTGTTTTGTCTGATATGACTAAGAAAAAGGAGAACTGAAAGGAAAAAGGTTATCGAGAAGAAGTTCGGTTTACAATTGAACAAGGAATAAAAATGAAAAGGGCATTATAAAGGACCGCAAGGTTATTGAAAAAAAAAAGGACACAAACCTTCCTTTGATGTGTGATGACTGATTATGGTTTTCTAATTTTGTCTTGTAATTCTCTCATGCTGAGGATAATCACTTACTTTCTTTGTTTCTTTCTCTTGTGGTGGTGGGTGGTGAAAGAAAAAGCCAAGGCTTTGGATCTTTCTCTCTCTCTCTGGCTCAATCTCAAATCTCTTTCACTTGGTAGGTTTATTTCTGCCACAACCTTTGTGGAAGGTAAGGTAATGATCCTTTTTATCCTTTGCCTTCAACAGAGCTTTCCTTTTCCTTTATGCCTTGTTGGTGTCTTTTTGGTTTATTTGTTTTATTTTTGCTCTTTGCTCTCTCTTCTCTCTCTGCACTCTGCAGCCTTCTCCCCACCACCCTCTAAAATATATAGAGCCTGTTTGAGTACTGCTAGTCCCCTTTCCTTTCTTCTTACGCCATTAACTTTATCTATATCATTCCATGTAGCTTTCAGGGTGTGTGTTTGTGTGGTATCTTCTTTGCACAACAAACTACATTTAAAAAAAATGTTTTATAAACATATAATCTATAGTATAATCTCATAAAATAACATCAATTTTTGGTTGCTTGTGACTTGTGAGTGGTTCGAAGTGTATAATTACACTAGCTGTGTGAGAGAGATGGGGATGGGAAACACAAGCAAAAACAAAGTGAACACACAACACACAGATTGTCGACCGACCAAGGACCAAAAAGGCTGATAGTATCATCATGACAAAAAGCTTAGCTAAACCTTTTCTTTCTTTCTATTTTTTAATTTTCAGTTAGTTCATTTTTATATTTTCAGTTTTATTTCATCACTTTTTTTGGGGGTCATTTTAGCCTTTGCCCTTTCCCTTTTGGCGTTTCCTTTTCCTTCATACCTCGGTCAAGCCCCCACGTTCTTCCATACTCTTGGCTATGTCCACGCCACCCTTTCTGCTTCCCCAAGACCGTGTAATCATTATGTCTTGGAATACACTCCACCCCCACCCCTCTCTCTCTTCTCCGGTCGTCTCTCTCCTTGCTTCTCCTCATAAGTGTCTTGGTTTCAGTTGTAACTAGGTGTGTCTTCGTGGCTCTCATTACCCTATCCTTTTGGAAGTTCTATAAGAAACTTAAGCATATATATGATCTATATTTTTCCAGTAGTGGAGGTGGTCCACGGGTAAAGGACAACAGGAACAAAAAAGAAGGTATAGCTAATGCTTGAATTTTTTACCTTTTGATGTGGAACATTGCAATAGGAGAGAGAGAGTAGTGGATCAGCATTACCTTCATTTTTACCTCGGCATGTAGTAATGCCTGTCTTCAAGGATAACCCAAGCTTCAAGTTTAATCTAAATTAAGTTTAGGATCAGTGTTTGGCTCTTGCCATTATAATTATAGCAAGTCATCATTTTGCACATGAACTAAGATGAAAATTATTTAAATTATTACATGGATTTGATTTACATTCTTGACCCTTAAAGTTTCTTAATTTGATCATCATCAATTTACAAAACCATTTACCACAATATATCTATAATAGTAACTCTTCCTTCACAATAAAACAAAGAAAGAAATTGCTAGTTAGACATATGGAAAATTGATGCATACTTTTCTATTTGTTGTTATGTGCAAAAAGTAGATGTAGGATGTCAATTCTGATGCAAAATGCATATTCTCTTCGAATAAACATAAATAAATACAGGTCCATAACCATATACGACTTTCTTGGCAACTTCCTGTCTTTGTATTTTAATTTTTCTGTGTGTTTACCTCGTTGACGTAGATGACTCAAAGTTAGGAGATAGCAAAAGACAGCCAATAATGTGGTTTTATAATATATATATGTGACAATTTTTATTTTATTTGTTAGAAAAAGCCGAAAGATAATCTATAATTATTGTGAAAAGAATACTAAAAAAATATGTCACTTTGGGATGGTTGGTAAGATATTGTCCACTAGAATGTTAGAACTTGAAAAGGCCGCACAACACAAGAGAATAATAGATGTTTCCAATTACTTTTGACAAGTGGCACAGTTTTCCAAGCTCCTCTATCTAGCTACAGTAGCATTCTTTCTAGCTCCACCACCTCCTCTTCCTCCTCCATCTCTCCTATTCTCCTACTCAGTACTCACTGTTTCCCTTATCTTGTACCAGTAGCTGTTGTTTGCTGCTCCCTGGTTGGTCCAAAAGAGATTCACATAGTTGGTTTTGGTTCATATATTTTATGAGTTGTACATGGTCAAAAACAAGCAGGGTGATTTAGTAGCCCTGGCTTAAAAGGCAAGTCTTATAGCTCTTCACCGGCAAAGTCTGCAAGCAAATTACACGGTTCCATAAGCAGCTTGGTCATCAAAAGTAAAAGTAAAACGTAAATCATTAAAGCCTAGACACATTACATTTCCCTATTCAACATTTTAGAGTTGTCGTGAGTGTCAAGAGAGAGAGATGGAAAGAGAATTTATTTAATTTATTCTAATTTTTTAAATTGTTTTGGATATCGAAATCTAGTAATTAAGCTGTCTTTTTATTAAAAACATCTTTTTTCGTTATACATGAGATTCGAAAATTTTTACATAGTTAAACTAATAATTGACTTACATATTCAAAAACGTACACACACCCATTACTCCCAGGGGAGAAGGGAGGGGAGGTCACTTGAACTTTTAGCTCTGCGTAACTCAAAAAAGTGAACATGAGATTTTATCTCAAATCTTTACAATCATCTATAATAAAAAAAACTTTACAAATCGAGTTAACTCGCACCTTCCGGATTTGTATTTGTGTTAAATATCAGAAACAAAATAAAGAGACCTTGTTTGGTCTTTAAATATTAAGAAGTTTTTGGAGCCACTGCAATAGAAATGAAAGTATTGTTACATTCTTTCGGTTTCAGAATCGCAGGAACCTTGGCAAAATCGTCATTCAAAAGCAACCGCATTTTAAAACTTTAGGTATTGCTGATCAAAGAAAGGTTATTTATATTAGGATAAATCAGTGAATAAAAAAAAATTGTGGCTTAAGTTTTAAAACTTGATAACATAAATTCGAATAATGTCATAGTACTTCTAACCACGAATTACGTGTAGGTTTCCACTCTTAATCAACTTTTAAAGTTTACTTCTTATATTAAAGAGTATATTTGAGGTGAAACGACTATTCTTGGATTTATGAAAGTCGAATAATCATTTTAGGATTTGTATGTGTACGTGTATGGACGTACAATAAAAGTATTTGATAGCAAAGTCTACTGATGCTTCACGTGTACACTGCAAAGCCCTTTACGCCCACCCATAACACATTATATATATGAAGCTATGTGTTGCCACTATAAGAAAATTAATAAAGTTACGCTCTGAATAATAGTTGTAGTTTTTGGTCTAATGGTAAGCATTTGACCCAACAAGTAGTATCAAAGCTATGTTGTAGGTTCGAATCCTCCAGATGTAGTTGTAAGAGAGATTGTTTGATTAATGAGAGTTCAACAATCACCCTAAGACTCGTATGTGCATATGGGATACATTAATGCTATATTTGGTGCACCTGATAGTATAGAATGTGATAGTATTAAGTAGAGGGATAAAGTCTAATAGTATAAAGAAGGTGATAAACTCTTGTACTATCATACATTTGGTGCCCAATAATATAAGAATCCTGATAGTATAATAATTATTTAACATGACTATAATGTCCTTTAGTATAAAAAAAAAACTTGATCTAAAGAAGCTGTACAGCCTTAACTAATCATGACTATAATACCATTTATCCTCCATCAAGCCACCATCCAAGTTCTCTGTTCGGTCACAACCATAATCACCCTCAGACCCAAGTTCCAATAAGCTCGCGAATTTCACCACCACAAAGTTGTGCTGCCATCTTCACCATCATTGCCATGAACCCTTTGTTCCTGGTGTTACATTCCAATACCCAGATTCATTTGTTATTTTTTATCTGTTACAACTCCCTCTGTATCACAAATGTAGGAGCAAAGTTGGTGGCCATGGTTTGGAAATAGTAGCTGGAAAGGCAGTCATGGTGTAACATCCTAATACAGATATCTAAATATATCCTAGATATACAGAAATATATAAAGATAAACAGCACTAGAGATGTCACTGCTACATACTACATACTAACATATATCCATAATCATAACTGAGTAATTATAGAAAGCCTTGAGAAATTACAAAAAAACTTAAACTCTCTCTCACACACACACACACACACACACACACACACCTATATATAACACTAGCCATAAAATGACATATTGTAATACATACTACTTAAAACATACAAAGCAAATATAAACTTATACATAAGCTTTGTCTACTAAAGCATATAAAAACTATACTAGTCTTCATGCTTCATCTTCATTCTCTTAACAGGGTCTTTACCTAGATTTACATGGAATAACAACTGAGGTTAAAATTACAATTCTCAGTAAAAGCAATTCAAATACTAGTTAGCCATAAATTGTATAACAAATATAACAATTGCTATAACTACAAACATAGGAGTTTCCTCTACTAATTCTCATAACTGCACACTACTATATAGTGTGATCTAAACCAATAGCCTACATACCGTTACATATAAATAACTACCCATACAAGTGTAAATATCAACAGTAACAGACAATGCTTATACAACTGTCCGTAAATGTGATGAGGATGATATACCATATGATTATGCCTAAGAAGATCCTAAAGATATGCTTGTGTAATGTTTATTTTGAAATACATGCAGAGTTTTATGTTAAAAACAAAGAAGGTCATTAAGAACTAATTCAGTATATTATCCCATGGTGAATAGAGGTATCTCCTCACATCACACGTATTCTGACACGTTGAGAAGTTCGGTTTAAATCCTGATTCCGAAGAACCTTATGGACCTCTACTTATCTCCTTTGGCCTTGGCACTAACAAAATATCAGGGTTATGTCCTTCCTCAATTGAGTCTATCAGGCACCCTTCAATCTTTCTTGGCCTTCATGAATGGACATCAAAGGATACTCACTAAGATCAATGCTACTAGACTATTTCCATAGACATACATGCTTACTTATATCTAAACACAACCTCATCACTCATAACTCTTAAGTGATCTCTATGCAACACTATGTTGCTGAGATGTTAGATACTCACCTATGACAAACCATTACTCTTGGTTGTACTAAGGTTCTCATACCTTTTCTATAGACTCAACTCATCCTAGTGAAAAAGTCTATCTTAGCTTATGTCTCGTTCGACCTTACTTAAGGAAACAAATGAGCATTTCATTATAACTTTACATACTTAATAAATGTAACAAGCTTATAAGTCAACATTCATCTTGTTATGTATTTTTCAATGCACAAGTCCCGTTTAACTAGAGACTTAGTACATAACATCTCCTCTTTGGAACTAAATACACAACTTTATCTCCACTTAAGTGAATTTAACTCGAGAGTGGTTCATACTTACAACTCTTTGTTGCTTAAGATTCTAGGTACCTTTCCAAGGTAATCTACTACTCTTGGATATCCTAAGGCTCATACCTTATCCTTACTAGAGTGAATCCTGTAATTCATCCTAGTATACTTGTCTCTAATGCACCATCTTATCACATCTTAAGTGATATCTAATGCAACACTAGGTTGCCTAAGGTGCTATATCCTTACCTAGGGCAATCCTTCACTTTTGGATGCTTAAAGCCTAAGCTTTCTCATTCATTCAAGGTGATAATTTTCCTCTTGGAAATATCTCCATTTGTGACTCAACACACTTTAAGAAACATATACTAATGATCACATTTAGCCAAGAACTTGAAAATATCAAAAATGACATTTTTGAATATTCTGGCCTCAGACACAGGCCATGTCTGTTACACCCCCCCCCCCGCCCCCCCCCGTGTCTTGCTCTGTGAGCACTGTTCGCGAATTAGAACAGGCAGAGAGGGACACGACCCCCTGTTGTCTTTGGACAGTGGCCGTGTTTCTCAACCAAAACATACTGCTGCTCGTTCTACAGAATCGTGGGAATGTTCTATAGCTCAAATCTTACTTTCAATCATCTCCATGCCCCTAAACTTGTTGTAACTCAATTATAACCTATGGATTCTCTTAGGCAAAGATCTAGGTCCATATCACATAACTCCAACCATTGTCCAATTCTTAAATCTATGGATCCTAATGGTTGATCTTGAGCCATAGATGACTATTTTAGGTTTACTAAGTTTAAACTATCCTAACCTAATCCTTGGAATCAAGAACCAAGTCAATAACATGGATTTGACTCTCTAAACCCCTATTTCCATTCAAAATCCCTAACCTCATTCAATAAAAATCAAAAAGGAGAAAGATGAATAGAAACCCCTTACCTCTTGAAGAAGATGAAGATCTTGAAGCTTGATCCTCTTGCTCTTGCTCTTCCTCCTTCCCTTCTTCCTTTCTTCCCCTTTCTCTCCTCTCTTCCTTCGTTTTCTCTCTTCTCTGTTTCTCTATTTTTCTTCTCATTTTGCAACAATAGCTGCTTATACGTGAGAGGGAAAGGAAATGAGAGTTTACCAAAATACCCTTAGGATATTTTGATGTAACTTTCTTATTTACGAAGAACACTCGAATTATGTTAATTCAAGTTTTTCAACTTCCAACAACTTTAGAATAAATCATAAGATTCATCTAAATTATTATTTCATCATTTTCATGATTTTTCATATCTGCTGATAGTCAATCTGGTATTAAATGCACAACTAATATACCTAAAAATATCAAACTAACTTAGATTCTCTTGAAACGTTTATTGTATCTTACTTAACTCATTTATGACATAGAAATAAACTCTTTATGTTTATTTCCCTCAACTTTACCTTTAAAGCCATTATCTGAGTCATTTTAAGCTACTTTTCAACTTCTTGATTATAACTAAGTGCCTAAATGAACTCAGATTGTCACAAAAACTTCACTAACATGTTAAGTAAGTTATATGTTACCTTTTGTAACTATATACAAGTCTAACATGTTATTAAGGGTATTACATATGGCTTAATGATGGTAGTCGAAAAAAAAAAGGTAGCCTGACTTGGTGGTTGTAGCTCGAAAAGGGTGGTTATGGCTTGGTGGTGGTAGCTGGAAAATAGAGGTTACAACCCAGTGGTGGTAGTTGGAAAATATTGGTGTCGATGGTGGTCGAATAATAGTGGTGCTTGGCTATGGTAGTCGGATAGGGAAGAGGCCATATGGCAATTGATAAAAAGTCTCAAATATGAAAGTAGAGAGTAGATGTGAAAGGAAAATCTTATTAAATTATATTAGGGGATCATGAAGAGGATAATGTTATACTATTATAGTGAAATAAAAAAAATTGACTGTATTTGACTATCCTATTAAGTAGACATACTAAAACACATGATAAAACTTGATAATATTAGTTTATATTATCAAATCCTCCTTATACGATGCACCAAATGTAACTTAATTAAAAGTGCTTGATAGCTCAGCTTGACAGTATGCCATGTATGCACTGCGAAGCTCCTCATACCTACCTGCAGCACGTTATAAACACGGGACTATACGTTGACACTATAAAAAAAAAATTATACCCTAATTAATAGTTATAACTTTTAACTTACTAGTAAGTGCTTAATCCAACAAATTCAACACATAAATCCAATTCATCCCCTCTTCGTTATATCACCTATTAAGGGATCTATTTCTTTAATGAAAACAAAATTTTATCACAATTTTTGACAGCACACATCGTCAATTTACTAACCATTTCATCAGAGTTTATCAAATTTAAACTTTAAAGTTTATCGCCAAAGCCTATATTCAAAATATATATAAGAAAATTCTTCCCCCTTTTCATAAAAAGAGAGTTTCTTTTTCAAGCCACTTTTAAAAACAGTAATGAGTACTTGCCTCACAAACTCTTATATAAGCCATTGATAACACATTGCTCCTTACAGACTCGTAGATCAGTGAAGAGTTTCTGAGAATAAAATTTGTTCAAATATCATTACTTAAAGTGTTTAATTGTTAATTTCATTTTTTTTATACTAAACGGGGAATCAATTTCAATATTAATTTTAAGTCAATTGATCTTCACACACAAACTAAATATTGAAATTTTTAGGAAATACTAATGTAAAAGTTGATTAAATTATTTGCCAAAATCCCAAATTAAAGGCTGGATTTTCTACATTTTTCACTAAATTTTGTACTAATTTTTTTTAATAGATCAACCTGCTGTACTTTAATCGAGTTTGTTTTGGGAAAATGGGAACAACATTACTGCATAAGTAACGTGAGTTGGATGAAATTTAGCATTTAATTGCAAGTACACACAAAGCTCATTACAATGTCTCCTCTTAGGCATCCTTTCACTGTTTCTTTTGGTACGGAGGGTTATCTTTTTCCTTAATAAGGTCAGTCACTAAGCACTGTTTTCTTTTCTTTCTGCAATGTAACTATTAATATGCTTCAGCATGAACCCCTTTTAAGTTTTTTGTCACTTAGTTATATAATATTTTTGCTGTAGGGCATGAAAGGTTAGAGAGAAAGGGAGTTGTTTTCTAGGGCGCTTTTGTGGTCACACTCACACGCATGTCTGCTTTGGTCCCATTCTTGGCATTTTATTTCGATCTTTTTATAATATTCCTTCTATAGATATATGTTTTTCTTTTCTTTTTTTCCATATTAGTGTTAAGATTTTATTTTTGGAACCCTATTCAAACATTTGATGATAGCTCCACCACCACTACCAATACCATAACCCACGAGGAAGATCCTTTGAGTGGAGATCATGATGACATCAATCCCACCTTATCATGACGATTGCTCTCTTCAATCTTAGTGCCTATGGCTTTTCTGCGCTTATTTTGCTCTAACATCCACACCAACTTATGGAAACATTGGCATTCCATCAATGAGTGGTCTCTGAATTCATTCTCCCTTAGCTTTCAAGTATCAACACAAGTTTCATGCATTTTTATTTTCGTCTCATAACAATTCGGAGGAAAGATAATATATAAAGGCATGCAAGAAAAAACAAAAGTTCTGTATTTTATTTAAAATATACGTACAATAGTATTTATAGCGTATATATGGTTATGTTGATGATAAAACTGGATTATAGCGTATATATCGTACATATTTATAGTATCTCCTTTGAATTCATTTTGGATTATGTATTGAGACTTAAATTCTCCTATTGTGTTGTACCAAAAATAAAAATAAAAAACTCTTATTGTATTCTGTCATGATAAAACTGGATTTGATTTTACCTATTGAGTATACATATTTGAAAAGTTTTGCCAACTAAAGTAACACCTAATTGGTACTTAAGTACTACTTTCCCGTTTCAATAAGTGTGTATCTTTTCTAAGAGGCAGTATTGGATAGATTGCTTGTATTTAATTTCTCGTCAAAGTGAAAATCTGTATCCTACCAAATGAGGATGTGGATTTTTCTTTTTCTTTTTCTTTTTTCTTAATACCATGATGACGGGTGTTCGATAGCAATAAACGTGATTATAAAGAAAAATATATTGAAAGAAGAGCGCATATAAGTATTTATTTGGACATGCACGTATGATGATGGCTGGCCTGTGTGTGATTTTATTTTTCTTTTTGCTTCTATCCTTCCAATTATGATTTAAGGGTAAACAAAAAGCAATAAAGTTATTTAAAAATAATGGAATCAAACTATACACACTCTATAATCCAATGGTATCAAAATATTATATATATCAAAATAACGTATTCAAGTAATTCTTATTTTTATATATTTTAAAAGTATATATTTTATTAATCTTAACATATATCAATGAAGTATTAAATAATTTTATATTAATATAAAATTTTATAAATATGATTTATATGATAAGAAGATTTTTAATTTAACGGTAAATTTTATAAAGAAAATTATTCAACAAAAAATTATTCAATAATGTAAAAGTGAATTTAATTTACATCGGTGTAATATATATATATATATATATATATATATATATATATATATATTATATTTTATATATTTCAAAAATATATATTTAATTAATCTTGACATATATTAATGAAGTATTAAACAATTTTAGATTAATGTAAAATTTTATAAATATGATTTATGTAATAGGAATTTTTAATCTAATGGTAAATTTTGTAAAAAATTATTCAACAAAAAATTATTTAATAATGTAAAAGTGATTTTGATTTTCATCGATGTAATATATATATATATATATATATATATATATATATATATATATAAACTTATTTTTATATATTTCAAAAATATACATTTCATTAATCATGATATATATCAATGAAGTACTAAATAATTTTGAATTAATATAAAATATTATAAATATGATTCATATGATATGAATTTTTAATCCAACAAGTAAATTTTGTTAAAAATTATTCAACAAAAAATATTCAATAATGTAAGAGTAATTTTGATTTACATTGGTGTAATATATATATATATATATATAACGACAGAGGCATATCTAGTGGAAAAAAAAATTATTGTAAGAGGATGAAAAGAGTAAATCTTGACCATACAACCATATATAGATGGTCAAGATTAAAAGTTACTTAAAGGTCATGTGACTACTTAAAAAAGTCACATGCATTTATCTTCTAATCTTGACCATTCATGAAAGATCCAATGGTCAAGATTCACTCATCTTACCTCTCACAATAAATACTTCTCTTACCAGATACACTCTCTATAACGACATTCTTTTAATCTAACATAGACATTGGTTAATTCCCGATTGAACTATCTTCTTTGAGCTCAAAACAAGTAATGATGGTCAAACTTGCTATACAATTATTCTTTTATTCCTCTGCTAAAAATATGAGTATAATTTAATTAATTAATAAATATTACATCCATAGTTATATGACATATTTGGACATTCTCTTCGTATAATACATTTGCTCACAGATAAATTCTATTGCATAAGTATATATGTATTTGTGTTTTTCTGGAAAAAAATTGTACACACGACCAAAATTTAAGTCTTGTATAGATAACATTAGTGGACAAGTTTTATATTAGGCGCAAGTCATTCATAAGAGTGCTTTTGCTCTTCCGTACGACAATTGGGATGTATTCTGAGGCGGTGAAAGGAAAGGATGAATCTATCAAATCGCATTCTCTGTCATGTTTTGTATTTTATATTACGGACACGGATACATGGGGATCAAGGATAGATATGTAGCCCTAAATGCCAATATTGGCTTGTGGACTAATCTTCTGCCTTTTAGTTTTAATATTATCTATGCCACTTACCAAACATGAAAGAGAAAGGATGAGGATCCACGCTACCCACCTGAGATACTTCTGCCGTAATGTACCAAAATAAATAAAAATATGTTTGTTCCATAATAATAATCTTAATAAAAAAACATAACTTTCTTTTTTTAATTTAGTAAAAATAGGGTTAAAAAAAAATAGAATGAAAGAAAGCCTCCAAGGGATAGTGGGTTTGTCCCACATTTCCGCATTCCCATAAGTTTCAATATTTTGATGTGTTTGTAAGTCATTTTTATTTGAGAGGGAACTCTACTTTAATGTACTTCTCCCATTCTTTAATTAGGTGATATATGAAGTGGAATGAGTTACAACTTTTAATTAATTGAGTTTGAAAGATATAATTAATTAAGTAAAATGGTAATGATATGCCAAAGTGGAGCTTCTAATCCATGCTTGATTTACCTAGAGGCGCATGTGTGTTATACTCATAACTTAGAGCAGGCCAAATGCAGTTTGTTCCCTAGAACCCTTAAACTATATTTCTTTGTGATTATAGGAGATCAATAGATGGGAGCTAGCTAAAAGCAGGCTTGCATATCATTCTCATTTTGTCATCAGCAGATATTTCAGATTTTCTGTATTCATGATAACTTATTGCAGTTATAATTAATACGAAGTCTCCAGTCTCCACTTTGCATTGTAAATTGAACTGATAGGAAAATGGCTGCTTGCTCTTTATTCGTCATTTGGCACTGGTTTGCAGAAGTAGAAAACAAGCATTAAATGCTATATGTTGCTTTTGGAGCCTTCAAAACTGTGGAATTCTTCATGATATATAAATTAATGTTTCATGAAATTTATTTAGATTCACATTATTAAACTAAGAATTCATCGTATCACATGTATATGCGAATAATCACAAAAGTTTATTAACCAAACCACTGAATTGTTTCGCGTCGTGAACCGCACTAATAAGCTACTCACCATATATTTATTCAAAATCTTAGTGCATTAGAATTGTGGGTGATTCTGCTTTATAATTCTAATTTTTATTTAAAAAATAATTAATTCTCCTAACTCATCTTTTTAATAATCTTCTTATTTATTAAATAAAAAAATATTAAATATTTTTTATGTTTCTAATATATTAATTACATTTAATTTTTTATTTAATATTTTTTTATTAAATAATAAAAAAATTATTAAAAAGATGTATTAAGAGAATTTATCAAATCTCTTTTTATTTGTATCTAACGTGAGACTTTTTTAACATCCAACTGGCACTTCAATTCCCCATACATTTCTCATCATGCTCAAGAAAGTAAAATATCAGGATTATCATTTGATTCTCAGTTTCGTCCAGTTTCAATATAGAGCCATCAGGATCTTCCATTGAAGATGCATGTGGTCCCTTAAAAAGGATGTCCACATATCATTAGTGAGACTTATAAATTCATTTTCATTACATTACACTTCATTTTCAGATAACAAAACAAAAACAAAAAACAAAAAACAAAAGACACATTTCAACACATTTTCTCTACCTTTTGTTTTCCAATTAAGCAAAGTATAAAATGATGTATGTTTTTTTATATGCAAATATCATTTTTCGTCTATATATATAATAGCCAACATAATATAGATTGAAGTAATACTGTTTTTTTTTTTTGTGAAGAAGTAATACTGTTCTATGTGTATGTTATATGCTTCTTTACACGGAATTGTGTTATAACTCACAAAATCTTTGATACAAATACGACCAAAGAATTTTCAACATTTCTTTAATTTTCAAAATATCAACGCTGTCATAAGTTCAATTTCTTAAAACGTTCAATTGACTTGAACCATGTTATTGGCTTCTTCTGTTTTTCATTCATGCACTTCTTTTTAAACTTCTAACCAAGCACCTTTTGACGAATAAAAATATTTCCAGAAGTCGTTTTCACTTTTTGTTCTTCCATAAGTTCAACCCAAAAGTGAACCTCTTCAAAGATCTTGTTAAACTGTTTAAAAGAACCGACTCACATAAAAACTATTAGTTTAAGAGAATAGTATAGTAGTATCAGCAAATCATTTGAGAGCACAAATTACCCCACTACTAAATTCTGATAAGGTTGCTTCCACATATGAATGGAGTGCACATCAACAATTAAAAAGGAGAACAAGGTGCATTGAATCTTTCAAGACCCAGGAATATCCAACCTCTTGCAATTGATTGAGCTCAACTTTCTTGTTTTTGGATACAGCTGCAAACCACATCCTCGTACACCAGAAAACTAAAGTTATGGATCTCCTTTTTGGAAACTCCACTAGTCCTACATCACCTGCCTCAATTTTTCGGGTGCAGTTTATATATCTATTGGGTCACTCCACTTAATGCTAATTAATTTTAAGTTAAAATCTACCATGATATTAAAGTCAAAATTTCATCCTTGTTTTCGCCTACTTCGCTAAGCTTGTTTGTTTTCGCCTATTCCGTCTAGACATCTATGAAGGAGAGATATTAAGAGTCTCACATCGCTTAGAATCTAACATCCAGTATCAAGGTGCTAATTAAGGGTAAACTTTCCAACTAAAATCTTAGTCGTTATTTTATAACTATCCACAATTCAGTGACAACTACTAAACAGCAGGGTAGTCTAAGTTATGCACATTTTTTCAGTCTAAAATTGACCACTCACACAAGCTAGTGTATTTACTTTCCAACAAGATTTGATCACAATTTAGAAACATGCATATCCCCTCTCAGATAAATTTGGAAAAGCTCCCCCGTGGTTCCGTTTCTCTTACACAACAAATCTCACCCTCCTGCTTGCACTTAAATAGGTAACTTGTGCTGCTGACTCACGCCCCATTAATTACTTCCAATTTCATATTACCAAGCTATAAAAAATCTGATATCATATCAACAATCAAAGTGTTCGTAATTAAATTTCAGCATATAAAGATTTGGTAGGTTGTGCTTTGTTGATTGTACATGAATTCTATCATTTTATTAGCAGGACGACAGATAATTATTCAACAATTATATTTAACTTCACACAGCCATTTCTTTTATTAATATTGATCAGGGTTCCTCATGGGTTAGGGTGAGCTTGGTTTAACTTGGTCCTATCACAACCCGATATTTTAGTTGGGTTTATTTTTTGGACATGATCTAGACTCGTTCATAACTCGACTAATGATCGAATTGGAACCGAGCCGACCTAAGATTTAAATAAAATATACAAATTTAGACATTATGCATAATTAAGTCATAAAATTTTAACGAATGTTTTGAAATGTATTTCTAAATAGTTATATCAATATAAAAAGTATTATTATGTCATACGTGAGGTATCAATTTAAGTCAAGATATTTTACAATTTATACTTAATTTTCACAAAATTTTAAGTATTAAAATACTATGTAACATTGGTCAGGCCAGATCAATCCAAATTGTGGCTTGAACCTAACTCAAAAATATATCGAATTTAATTTTCAAACCTCAAACCTAGCCATAGGAGCTTCGGGTTGGGCCAAGTTTTGATCATCCTTAATAATGAATATTAAAAGTAAATTTATGAATTTCTACTGTTGATAATTCATATATGTTACCAAGTGGTTTCAAAACTTAAGAGGAGAGTGAATTGAGTTTTTCAAAACTTTTTGCAAACAAGTCCCTTTTGATTTTTGTTGAAGCTATTTTCTTATATGGTGAATGGATTTATGATAACAAAAAGATCTCACATAAGTTTTAAAGGAAGTGAATGAGTAGATGATGAAGCAACAAGTATGCAAAGTCAATAAACAAGCTTGAAAGTAAATATATAAGGGTAAAGAAGAGTACAAACAGGATTTATATTAGTTCAATCACTCTTGTGATTTACGTCCAGTCCCTAGGATCATCTATCCAGGATTTTCCACTATGTTTCAAACTTCAATAGGTGCTTGAAAAATCCTTACAAGCTTTGAGCCCTTCTTACACTTCTAGGATCATCCACCCTTATGTGTATAAGTCTCTTTGTTTTCCTAGAGTGATCCTTCATCCTCAGAAGTGTTTACAATAAAGATTGAAAGAAGTAAATTCTCTCAAAAAGCATATTATACAAATTGAAGTATTATGAAGCTCTCAAAGATATCTCAATTTGGCTTTAAAATAGAGCGAGGGTAGGAAGAATTAAAACTCAGATTTAATGCTTGAGAGTAGGTTGTTAGATGTTCAAAAGATAGCATTAAGTGTCCCAAGACTTGTATTTATAGTCCATCAATGAAATAGAGTCGTTAGAGAAAGTTGATGTAGCATTTAATACATCAAAAACTAGTCGTTGCTAGTTTTAGAAGTGTCATAATCGATTACAAGCTTATGGTAATTGATTACCATGCTTTAAAAATGAGTTCTGGGTGTTTGAGGCATTTGGTAATCGATTACAGCATGTTGTAATCGATTACAAGCTTTTTCTATGTGCTGTAATCAATTACTGAGGCATGGTATTAATTGCCATGCTTCTGACTTGTTGAAAATGGATTTTTGAAGGGTCGTAATAGATTACAAGGGAGTGGTAATTGATTACAAGCTCTCAGCTAAGCATGTAATGAATTACGAACTCTCTTAATAGATTGCAGAGCTCTTGTAATGGATTACAACTATTATAAAACCAAATTTTGAACACAAACAAGCTTTGTAAAGATTATCAACTACTAAAACTTGGATTTGTCAAGGATTCAAACAAGATTTTCATAACTCAAGTTTAAAATATGATTTTGTGCAAAACAACTTAGATTTTTCAAGACCAACAACCACCAATTAAAAGATTTCATGATGGAATTTTCAAAACCAATTTGAGCCTACTGAGATATCAAAGAGCACTTCTCACAAATAAGATCCTAAGTCCTATAAATCTATTACTTTGAAGCTTCCCTTGGACTTGGTCTTTGTCATTATTTTGTTATTATCAAAAACTTCATGAAATAAGCATTCACATTCTCCCCCCTTTTGATGATGACAAACCAACAAGGGTAAAGAGCAACATATATAGAATGATCAGAGATAAAAGCACATCATTTCCCTTTAAGCCATGCATAAGATTCAACCAAAAGAATTCAGCCAAACAGATTTATAACAAAGACAATTAATTCACATTCAATTCTCCCCCTTACTCATGCAATTCACCCTCTTTTGGCATTATAAAAAATAAATGAAAACATGAAACAAGCATGAAATTTCGATATGATCATGAAACAACCTAAGAGTATAAGAGAGTAAACAAATGACACAAAACTCAGCATCAAAGTTATCAGCCCAAAATCAGAATTTCGCTAAACATAAGTCATAAACTATCAAGTGTATCAACAAGGTCAAGATATGAGCTAAATGTTAGACAAAAATATAAGAGATAGATAAACCATAAAGCTCATCATGACTAAGTCCCAACTCCTTACTTGATCGCTTCATTGTCAGCATCCTCATTGTCAGCATCATCATCAATGTGATCATCATCATCACGTGCTGATGGAGCCGGAGGAGGGGCAGCAGAAGTGGTTGGGGCAACAGTAGTGGTTGGGGCAGCAGTAGTGAAGGTTTACTCATTCTCAGCACCTTTCATCATAGATAAGATAAAGGCTAACTCCTGATCGACGTGATTTATGCGTTGGATCATAGTTCCCTCAAATTGATCCACCCGGTCATGAACTCCTCCTATGCTCACAACAATATATATGCATAGGCTTCACATCACTTGGTGTAACTAAGCCATAGAGACTAGTGGTGGAGCACCTTGTTGTGCTTCAAGCACTGCCACTTCTTCATCATCCTTATTGCCTTGAGCAATGTTACCATCCACACCATGGTTTATATAAAACTATTCATCACCAATCTTTTACATTTTTATCTTGGTGAGGGTATGCTCATCAATGGATTCAGGATCATCTTTGTTTGTATCCTTGACTTTATCGATGAGTGGAACATGGAACTGTTGAAGGATTTTGGTAATGAACATAGCATAAGGTAAAGGATGATTGCCCTTCTTTGCCTTTAGCGTGTGTTTGATGACATAGTACCCCCAATTTATCTGTTTGCCATTGTTCAAAGACCAAAGGGTAAGCACGGCATCTGATTGTACCTGCGAATAGTTTCCTTCTCTTGCAATAAGAACTTTGACTAAAATATAGTACAACAGATGATTCTCAAGAGTTAAACCACTAACCATAACCTTGTCTTTTGCATGATATCCAAACCGAATCAAAGTGTTCAACGCAGTCTTATACTCATATTCATCGGCCCAAATAGAAGCATCACCACTACTAGTAAAGTTTACACCATTAAATTTTAGACTAATTAGTTTAGTCCACATCTCATGTTGATCACAATTTTCACCTTTTTTTTATTTCAGTAGACAGAGTAGCATTTTCATATTGCAGATTTGCATAGAAAACTCTTCCTAAATCAGGATAAATATATCTCCTAATGCTCAAAAAATTAACTAGACTAAGATCTTGCAACAGTTTATAGCATTGAAACGGCTCATTTGAGAAAAGGATATTATCCAAATACCTTGGTTGGATGTTCTTCTAAATTTGAAATTTGTTTCAAAAATTTTTAGCTTGTCTTGGAGTGCTAAAGAGACGGGAGAGATCTAGTGTCGGAAGAGGTGCTTGTGGAGCCTTGCCTACATCTTTCCTTGTTCTTTGCCTTTTTGTGCCCTTTGATGATTCGACCATGTTTAAGTGTTTTTGGTGTGGGGTAGAGATAGAGGTAATGGAAGAAGTGTTTAGAGAGAGAGAGGTGAAAGATAGTGAAAGGATGAATTTGGATGATGTAGAGGTATTTTTGATGAGTGGGTTATTGGGAGAAAAGGAAGGATGGATGTTTGTGATGATTTAGAGGTGGAATGCATGGAGGAATTTGGTGGAGAAATAAGGTACAAATTGGTGGAAGAGGAGGTTAGGTTTTGGGGTTTTAGTGAGAGAGAGGGAAGAGAAATGTTTGAAAATGGGCAAAAAGTAAGTGTCTAAGGCTTAAAAGACTCCCTGTAATCTATTATAGCAAGCCTTTAATTGATTACAGCATTGCTACGTATGTTGTAAGCAATTACCGTATGTGGTAATCGATTACCACAAAGCGTTCTGGCTTTCTGGGTGCTTTGTAATTGATTACCAAGCTTCTGTTTGCTTTCTAAATTGGTTCCAAAGTATTTGTAATTGATTACAACCCTATGTAATTGATTATCTCATTCGAAAATTGAATTTTTCACTTGCTAGAGACCTTATAATCCATTACCAACTCTAGTAATCCATGACCACATCAGTAAACTTGAGATTTTTGCATCCAAACTTCAACAAACTTCATCAAAACACTTCTTGAGCAAATTGGAGGACTTAATCATGATGAGAGAACTTGCAAAATAAATTTAAGGGAACCTCCGACACTTAAATCAGTATAAGATTTATAAGGTAAAATCTACAAGAAAAGAAGTATGCAACAAACACAAACAATGATTCAATCCATGAAAAGTCAATTATACTAACTTAACCTCTTATGTAAAAGAAATTTTCTTTAGGCAAAGGTTTGTTTAATATATCAGTCAATTACTTAGATGTTTCCACAAACTCAAGCATACGATCTCTTTTTTTAACATGATCTCTTATAAAGTAATGTCTTATTTCTATGTGTTTAGTCCTTGAGTGCAAGATTGGGTTCTTAGTTAGGTTGATTGCACTAGTGTTATCACACCTTATAGGGATGTGATCAAGTTAGAGTCCATAATCTAGAAATTATTACTTCATCCAAAGGATTTGATCACAACAACTTCCAGTTATAACATACTCAACTTCAGCTATAGATAATGTCACACTATTTTGTTTCTTGCTATGCCAAGAAATTAAAGAGCTTCTAAGTAGGTGGCATATCTCACTAATACTTTTCTTATCCACTTTGCAACCAGTAAAACCAGAATCAGAATAACCAACCAAACAACATAAGTCACTCTTGGGGTACCATAAGCCCATTTGTGTTGTGCTAACAATATATTTCATTATTCTGTTAACGACACTTAGGTGAGATTCTTTAAGACATACTTGATATCTTGCACACACACAAACACTAAACATTATATTAGGCCTATTAGCTGTAAGATAAAGGAGAGAGCCAATCATATCTTTATATTTAGTTATTTCTACAGGTTTACTTCCTTCATCCTTGTCCAAATAGTAATAAGTGCTCATAGGTGTGGCTATTTCTTTAGCATTTTCCATTCTAAATTTCTTGAACAACTCCTTGCAATACTTCTCTTGATAGACAAAAGCTTCATTCTTCATTTGTTTGATTTGTAGGCCAAGAAAAAAGTCGAGTTCACCCATCATTGACATTTCAAATTCACTTTGCATTAGATTAGCAAACACCTTACACAAATATTCATTAGTAACACTAAATATAATGTCATCAACATACACTTGCATAAGGAGAATGTCATGTTTTTTCTTTTTAATGAAAAGTGTAGTATCAACCTTTCCTCTAGAAAAATCTTTTTTCCAAAAGAAACTTGTTCAACCTTTTATACCAAGTTCTAGGAGCTTGTTTTCAGCCATGTAAAGCTTTCTTTAGTTTAAAAACATGGTTAGGCAATTCAAAGCTTTCAAAACTAGGATGTTGGATAACATACACTTCTTTTATAAAACCATTTAAAAAGGCACTTTTCACATTCATTTGATAAAGTTTGAAGTCTATGATGCATGCAAAGGCAGGTAAAATTCTAATAGCCTCTAATCTAGCAACGGGAGCATATGTTTCTTCATAATCAATTCCTTCTTCTTGATTATAACCATTAGTGACCAACCTAACTTTATTTCTTATTATTATTCCTGTTTCATCAAGTTTGTTCCTAAAGACCCATTTGGTACCAATAATAAGATGGCCATTAGGTCTTAGGGCAAGTTTCCAAACTTGATTCCTTTCAAACTGATTTAACTCTTCTTGCATAGCCAAAATTCAATGTTCATCATTAATAACCTCATCTATATCTTTAGGTTCAACTTGAGAAACAAAAGTCATATGATTACATGCATCTCTAATTGAGTTTTGAGTTGTTACCCCTTTCGATACGTCACCAATAACCTTGCCAAGAGGGTGGTGTCTTGAAGTTCTCCATTCCTTTGGAAGATCATTGGATTGTTGCTCCTTTTATTGTGGTAGTGTTTGCTCACTTTGTTAACATCATCAACGTCACCCTTTCCCAGTCCATTGGAGTTGGTCTCATCAAATGCAACATGTATAGATTCTTCTATGGTCATAGTTCTCTTATTATAAACTCTAAAAGCTTTACTATTAAGAGAATAACCAAGAAATATATCCTCATCAAAGTTTGCATCAAACTTGCCTAAGTTATTTTTCCTATTATTCAAAACAAAGCATTTGCATCCAAAGACATGAATATGGAAAATGTTTGGTTTCCTTCCTTTGTATAATTCATTAGAGGTTTTCTTTAAGATTGGCCTTATTAGGGCTCTTTCATTATTTAACAAGCAGCACTTACCGCATCTGCCCAAAAATAATTAAGAATGTTTGTTTCATTGAGCATAGTTCTAGCCAATTCTTCTAAAAATTTATTTTTCTTTTCAATTACCACATTTTGTTGTGGAGTTCTAGGGGCTAAGAAATTATGTCCAATGCCATTTTCATTACAAAACATTTCAAACTCTTGATTTTCAAATTCTCTACCGTGATCACTTCTAATAGATGCAATGTTATAATTTTTCTTATTTTGAACAACTCTAACAAGTTTTCTAAATGCATTAAAAGCATCACTCTTGTGAGTAAGAAATAGTGTCTATGTGTATCTAGAGTAATCATCCATAACCACTAGGGTATAATAATTTTCACCAAAGGTCATAATTCTTGAAAGTCCAAAAAGATCTATATGCAGAAGTTGTAAAGGTCTAGAAGTAAAAACAACAGTTTTAGCGTTGAAAGAGATCTTTGCTTGTTTTTCCTTTTGACATGCATAACAAAGTTTATCTTTTTCAAAAAATAGCTTAGGTAGTCCAATTACTAATTCTTTTGAAACTAATTTGTTTAGATGATTCATATGAATGTGGTCAATTCTTCTATGTCAAAGTCATGAATCACTTTCCTTACTCATAAAACATTTAGCATCTTAAGATATTATATCATCTAGTTAATCATGTAGATGTTATCCACCCTACAAACTTAACTTGTCATCCTTACCTTCAATTATAACTACTAGAAAAATTGGATTTAGAGACGGAATTTAGATACGGACACAATTCAATCTCTAATAGAGACGAAAACAGAGACAGATTTAATGATTTAGAGACAAAAAATAAATTTTACAATTTAGAGACAGAATTTAAAGGCAAAAATTACCCATCTCTGAATTTTTTGTCTCTATTTCCATCTTTACACAATCAATGTTGGGTTTTAAAAAGTCAAATTGATTTAGAGATAGAATATACCTATCTCTAAATTTTCCATTTCTAATGACATTTCAATTCAATCTCTAAATAACTCTTATAATTTAATTAATAATTTTTTTTTATAAAAGTTAGAGACAGATTGTTTCCATCTCTAATTCCTTCAACATTATATAGCTTTCTAAAACCCATTTTTCCATAAATTAGACCTGCGTCATCATCTCTGAAAACTCTCCTCTGCTCTCTCCGTCGCACTCCACGATTCTCCCAGTCGTGCACCTCCTTTTGCACTCCACGCTTGTCCCAGTCATGCGCTGCCCTTCTCATCACCCTTCGCGCTCCATGGTTCTACCAGCCGGCCATTCAAATCTGCCTTAACATCTCTCCATTCCCTCTCATTCTGATTTTCCCTAACGTCTCAATGCACCAGCAGCAACGCATCAACAACGTACTAGTAGCACAACGTACTAGAAGCAACGTCTCAATGTCTCAACAGTATAACGACACCACATAGGTTCGCCTCACCTTTCCTTCTTATTCTTTTCATTTATTATAATTCTTGACTATGGCATATTCCTTTTCTAATTTATCTCGTTCTATTGATTTTCGGATAAAGGTTCAGTTGGGGTTTAGATGGAAAGGGCTAAAGCTTTTTGGTATGAGTTATGGATAAACACACATTAGAGATTAAAACTTTAACTATTGTATGATAATTTCCCTAACTCTTCTCTCTGAATTGTGAAAATCCTAATAGGAAATTGAAGAAATTATGAGATTGATGTTAAAGAGGAATAAATTTATTGTTCCCCCTCTTCTTGTTAGATACCACTTGTTTTTGTGAGAATCAATGTGCCTAGGATGATAAAGTGTTTTGTTTGCTTGGGTTATGCTTTACCTATTTCATGCTTGATAAAATGTTTGAGTGAGTAGTGAGTTTTGTAAGGCATAGGATGTTCCATTTGGCCATTTTTGAGATGCAAGTAGGTTGAGCGATGCAACTGTTAGTGCCTTCTTTTTATCATTTCATACTGCTTGCTTATATGTGCACGTGAATATGTTTCATTGTTTGATTTATTTTTTTGATTCAAGTTATGGACTATGCTTCAATTTGTTTTATGATCAGTGATCAATGCAACTCCCTTTACTTTTTATGTGTCAATGTGATTACTAATGTGATTTGATTGTTTTCTTTCTCTTATTCAAGGATCGATTTGTCATATTCTCTATAATTGAGTTTTCCTATATGATAACCCATTCACCGCTGAATGCAGGGATAAGAGGGCAGGCGAGTTAACTGAATTTGATGGTTAAAGCTTGGTCCATCTTGATTGTTCTCCATTGCGACATTTCTAATATAAATTTCAGGTATTTCTTTTTTAATACTTATTGATATTTCATTATTTGCTGTTACTTACATTTGAGCATATATGGAATTTGGCAAGTGATTTACATAGACTCAGCTTAATAGTTCATAGATATCATTCCAACTTGACAATTCCATTTTTGGGCAACATATAATATATATATATATATATAATATATATATATATATATATATATATATATATATATATGGTGACATTTAAATGCTCAATGAAAAAAAAGAAAAGGAAAGACTTGCTGACTTATACTTTATGTGGGTTATTTTTCATGGAACGTTGTCGTGTGAATCTGAAGACAAAACATAATAATTTTTTATTCTGATATGCTTAGAATTAAGATAGTAGTCAATATGGACAAATGTTTCCCAATTAACTGTTTTTGTTTTTCTTTTTTTTCTTGTTTTGATATGGAGATTTTTTGTTTTTTGGTACAATTTTGATATGGAGTTTTTGTTTAGCTATAACAGTGTTGAACTGAGATACAAGATTTGCATTATAGTGAAGCCATGCTTTCTACGTACAGATCATAACCCGATGCCTTACATTCCCTTTTCAGGAGTCAATGATTCAGCTCAAATTACTGTAACCAAACAATTAGGCAATCTTGATTGTCCAAGTGTGTAGGTGCAGCCTAAGCCATCTAATGTTCAGAATTCGAATTCCAAGAGTCACAGAGAGAAACATGTAAGTCACCTCAATGAAATTTCCAACATTGGCTTTCTTGCCTCTATTCCCTCTTTAAAAAATAAAAGGATATTCCCTCTGTATATTTTCTAAGATATGGTGGCCTTGTTCCTCTATGCTATATTATTATTAGGATTTCTTTGGATATTGAGTGCAGTTTTTTGACTATCACATATGCTATATCATAACCGTAGAATATTTGGCAGACATGGATTTTGAAGGAGTCACTTAGAGCTTGTTTTTTCAATGTTGCAAATGTCATGAGTCATGACACTCACTTCATCAGAGGAACAATAGACTGTTATAAAAAGCAAGATGCCATGCTACTATGGGCTTCTGATGTCATGCTAGAACCTTAATGACCGTTAAAGATACCTATTCAATTGTTTCATTATATGCAATTAGCAATTATGGAGCGCTAACTCTATTGAACTGTGCTCTAGCATTGCTGCTGGCTCTAATTCATCTTGGCGATCGCCCTCTGGTGATTATGCCTTTGGGTTCTACCGCCTTCATAGTGGTCTCTATCTTGTCGGAATTTGGTTTGACAAGATTCCACAGAAAACACTGGTTTGGTCTGCAAACTGTGATGATCCAGCTCAAATTGGATCAACCATCAATCTTACACTAAGTGGCCAAGTAGTGCTCCAACATGCCAATGGAATTTCATTTCCAATCTACAACGGAACAAATACAACTTATGCCATGATGTAGCATAATGGGAATTTCATGTTGAAGAAGTCAATTTCCAACTTTATTACCTGGCAGAGTTTTGATTCACCCACAAATACTCTTCTATTAGGCCAAAGTTTGGGTATGGGTCAGATGCTCTACTCCAATGCAATTGGAACACTAGACTACTTGTCACCAAGTGGTTTCAGTTCTCAAGAGAGGAGTGAATTGAGTATATAAATTTTTTTTTCACAAATACTTATAAGACAATTTTCATTGAAGCTATTTCTCAAAAGAAATGAATAAATAAATAAGATGGAGAGATTTAATCACAAAATAAACACTTATAAATATAAAATAAATTGTAGGAAATAAAAGAGTTTGAGATGAGAAGAACAAGCATAGTATTTATTCTGGTTCAGCCACCAACTACTTGTGGCTTATATCCAGTTCTCGAAAAATTATCCGAGATTTTTCACTATCAATGCAAACTTGAACAAGTACTTGCTACCGTTACAAAATAGAGCATTCTTCACACCTAAGGAAGCTTCACCCTCCTGTTTGAGCCTCAACTTTCAGGGATACCTTACCCTTACAAAACCTTTAAAGGATACCTCACCTTCCTTACAACAAAAACATAATACAGTAGAAAAGAAACTCTCAGAAGAGTAGATAATACAACTCGAAACTCTATGAAACTCTTTAAGGATATCTCAAATTTTGAAAAAAAAACACAGAAAATATGAAAAAATATGAATCATGGATTAAAGCAAGAAAAAATTATTTCAGATAGTTGGGTGAAATTCAAAGATGACCCAAAACCATGTATTTATAGAGTTCTTGATAAAATAGCCGTTGTGAGTAATTAAATCACATATTGAATGCTAAAAAAGCCATTTGTTTCTAAAACAGAAACACATGTTTATTCGAATAACTTTTGTATTATTCGAATAACACATTTTGAAAACCCATGAAGAAACTGTTTCTGTAACACGTTATTTGAATAACATAATAGTTATTTGAATAATTCTTTCAAATATAGTTTTCTGGAAAACATGGCTATTCAAATAACTTTCCATTTATTCGAATAAGTCATTTTAATAGATACGTTCTAAAATGCCTCTATTCAAATAACATAATTGTTATTCGAATAACACTTTTTGAAAACAAAAGCACACAGCTGATTTTAAAACTGGTTATTTGAATAACTCTAAGGTTATTCGAATAAGCTTTGATGGAAGTAGATCAAATGAATTAGTTTATTCGAATAAAGGGAGCTTTATTCGAATAAATCTATTTGAAAATATTTCTTAAACATTTTTAAAACTTGCCAGTTTGCTTCCAAAATTCCCAAAAACTTTTATCTATTTTCAAAAAATATTTTGAAAACTTGGATTTATTGAGAAACACATTTAGAACTTTTCTTCCCAAAAATAATGAGATATCAAGAAGACTTCATACAAAAGACCCCAAGTCCTAAATCTATTCTTTGAAGTTCTTGGAATTGGTCTTACCATCATCTTCATGTTTGTTATCATCAAAACAAGTCTTCAAAGTCGCATAGCCAATCACATTCTCTCCCTTTTTGATGATGACAAACTAACATTGAGAAAAGAGTTAGTTCAGATAAATTAGAATTCACACAGTTATTTTGAGATACTTACTCCCTTTCCATAGAACTCATATTCTGTTACAACCAATGCTGTCAATCGCTCTACAGAGAAGATCTCAACTTCTGTTGCAACTAATGTTGACTCTACAGTCAAGGATACTCTGGTGCCTGAGCATTCCATAGCTACCTGTGATTTAACAGTTAGTGGTAAGAATCTTCAGACTCTTGAGTCTAGTTCAGTCCCTATGCATCCTAATGTTGCTCATGATATGAGAATACTTGCCAAGTTTTTGAGAAACAGGGATGAGGATGACCCATAGAATAACTCTCTTTCAGTAGAGAAGTTAATTAATGATAATGTTGCTGAAGTTGATTCTAATTTTACTGTGGTTTTGTCTAAATCTCATAAATATAACCCGAGGAGGAAAAAAAAGCCTAATGTTAGGTTTTCTTGATTTTTTTTGCATGGGTTTTGGTTTATGTCCCCCCATGCTTTTTTTTTTCAATAAATTATGGTGCCATAAGGTCACCTTGCCTTTAATTTTTTTTTCTTTTTTCGTAAGAGATGATTTATATCAAAGATGTGCACAGCTCTCCCTTACTTTTGGAATCCAATTTTTCAATTAAGTTTTACTTGTCTTTTCTTAATCAAAGAAACTCATTAAAGAGAGCTCAAACTTTTTCTTCCCCTTTTGTCATGATAAAAAATATAGGGCAAGAGAAAGCCCAAGGTGAAGCAAGTGATATGCATTTAAGTTCAGCATGTGAAAGTAATAAATTGATCACATAAATACAGGTTTAAACAACAATAAAATGTAACAGGGCAAAAGATAAGCAATGCATCTCATTCATAAAAATAAATTGTCCAATTATATTTTCATAAAAATAAACAGCTAATACAATACCAAATAGAGATCCAAAAAACTAAAGATCCTAAGCTAATGATCATATGGTGGTGCAAGGAAGTGACGAGTCAGAATATCGTGAATGGGGGACTGTTCTTGGCACACATCTACATACTGGTGCTCCAAGGCTTCAAGCCTGTCAAACATAGCGCCCATACTGTTTTTCCATATAAGCTTGTATGTTAGGCATGGTGGCCATGATTTACTCATTTGTAACTGGGCCAGCAGCAGCAGCAGGGGTAGCATCTGCAGCAGGGGCAGCATCTACAATAGCAGGAGCAGGAGCATTGCCTTCTTGCTCCCCCTCATCATCTTCTACCTCTTCCAAGTACACCCAGTCATTCGTAGTTCTAATCATCTTCATTTTGTTAGAGTAAAGGAACCGAAGACACTATGATGAGTTAGCTTAGTGGCCCGCTTAGTTTCCAAAATATGAGGGTATTTACCAAGAAAGGTCATGATGATCAAGCCGTAGGGCAAATCACACCTTTCTTTACCATTTGCCTTCATCATATGCAGCATGATGAAGTTAGGCCAGTTGACTTGGTATCCTTTCTTCAAGAACCATAGCATGAAGATGTCATGATCCTCACTTAGGTAGGCATAGTTGCCACCTCGAGGAGCCAGGATATGTGCATATGCATAGTGTAAGAGCCTGTCTTGGCTCTTTAACATGCCTCCCTTGACACCTTTCTATGGTAACAAAAGGCCAAGTTTCAGAATATCTTCAATGGCTCGCATCTTGTTATACTCCTGGATAAGCAAACTTCCATCTTCCTCAATGTTGTGACTTGTTGCCTGCAAGTCAAATAGCACAAGCCAATCCTGGGCAATAATGACCAAGTGCTGATCACTTACATCGGAGTGAAGATCAGGAGCATCAATCGTCAAGTTGCAATAAAACATCTTGACTAGATCAGGGTAAATAACAACCTTGTGAGAGCATAGACGAAGCACTCATTGATGATTCAGCAGGTTTAGAAAGTCAAACCCACCTTATTTTCTTAAAGAAATTCAAATCAAGGTACTTGATCTGCACGAGATTGCACTCCCAAAAATGAGTGACGAAGCGACCCAATTCACTCTCATTGGAGGAGAGCCTTCGAAGGTCCAGTGGGTTGTTGCAATGCGTGGTCTTCATATAAGCATGTTTTACTTGGGAAGAAGAGGAGGCCATAGCTACAGTGTTTGTGAGGGAAAGAACGATGGAGGGGGAAAAGTACGAGGGTTCCAGAGATGGTGGAGAGTTGGAGGACAATGGTAGAGGGGAGACGTAGTGCACAGAGAGAAGAAGGAGATGATGAAACAAATAAAGGGAGGAAGATGAGAAAAGAGGCAAAGAGTGCGCTGTGAATATATATAGAGGCCTTGTGTTTATTCAAATAACAAGTGAGTTATTTGAATAAATTGTATGGTGACCCAACAGTCATGGCTTTCTGACAAATGATATTCGAATACTAGTGGTGTTATTCAAATAACCAAGCATGTGGACTTGACTGTCTGCCAAGGTTTATTCGAATAACCATCTGGTTATTCGAATATAACCAGATAGGATAGCTCCTTTGCTAATAATGTTATTCGAATGAGTGGTTACTTATTCGAATAAAACAAACAGCCCAGAGAATGAATTTACTGACTTTATTCAAATAAAACTAATTTTATTCAAATAGAACAATCAAGAATATAGGTATTTGAGCTACTGAGTTGTGTTATTCAGATAGATAAAGGTCTATTCGAATAAACCTATTAGTAAACACGTTCAAAGATACAGTATAAGAGGAGGAAACTTACCCTATGATGGAGTACCTGCAAAAAAAATTTAGGATACCTCCAACGCTCAAGTCAGTAATAATTCAAAAGTGATAAACCAATACTAAAACAATAAATACAAGCATTCATTCATATACATGATTGATCAATTAATGCCTAATTCTCTTCTAATATAGAAGAATACTTCTTTTGCTAATGGTTTAATGAAAATATTTGCAAGTTGTTTAGATATTTCAATAAACTCAAGTATGTAATCTCTTTTTTGTACATGGTCTCTAATGAAGTGATGCTTTATTTTTATGTGCTTTGTTCTAAAGTACAAAATGAGATTTTTAGACAAATTCATTACACTAGTATTGTCACATCTTATAGGAATATGATCAAGCTGAAGACTATAGTCTAGAAGTTGTTGCTTCATTCAAAGAATTTGAGCATAACAACTCCTGGCTGCGATTACTCAGCCTCAGCAGTAGACAATGTTACACTATTTTGCTTCTTGCTATACTAAGAAATTAAAGAGCTTCCAAGCAAGTGGCATGTCCCACTAGTACTCTTTCTATCTATTTTGCATCCTGCAAAATTAGAATCGGAATAACCAATTTGACTACATGAGGCACCCCTAGGGTACCATAAACCCATTTGTGAAGTGCCTACTAGGTATTTCATGATCCTTTTTATAACACATAGGTATGATTTTTTAGGATTTGCTTGATATCTAGGACACATGCATGTACTAAATATTATACCTAGCCTACTAGCAATAAGATAAAGGAGAGATTCAATTATACCTCTATATTTAGTAATTTCTACAGATTTACCTCATTTATATTTGTCCAAATAACATGAAGTACTCATTGGTGTAGCCATGTATTTGCCATTGTCCATTTTGAATTTTTTGAGCAGTTCCTTGCAATATTTGGTTTGGATTATGAATGTCCGAACCTTAGTTTGCTTGATTTGAAGCCTAAGGAAGAAATTGAGTTCTTCCATTATCGACATTTCAAACTTATTTTGCATGGTGTTAGCAAATTCTTTGCAAATGGACTCGTTAGCAGCATAAAAAATTATATTATCAATATAAACTTATACAAGGAGAATATCATGCTCTTTATTTTTAATAAAATGGATTTTATCAACTTTTCCTCTTGTAAAATCATTTTCTAAAAGAAACTTACTCAATCTTTCATACCAAGCTCTTGGAGCTTATTTTAAGTCATACAAGTGTTTTTTAAGTTTAAAAACATGGTTGGGTAGTTCATAATTTTCAAAACCCGGAAGTTGTTTAACATATACCTCCTCTTGAATAAAACCATTTAAAAAAGTACTTTTAACATCCATTTGATATAACTTAAAATTCATGATGCAAGCATATGCAAGTAACATTCTAATTGCTTCTGATATAGCTACAGGTGCATAGGTTTCTTTATAATTTATTCCTTCTTCTTGATTATAGTCTTTTGCAACCAACCTAGCTTTATTTCTTGTTATTAGGCCAGTTTCATCAAGTTTGTTTCTAAAGACCCATTTGGTGCCAATTATTGGATGATCATTGGACCTTAGAACTAATTCTCAAACTTGATTTCTTTCAAATTGATTTAGTTTCTCTTGCATGGCAAAGATCCCATGTTCATCATCAAAAGCTTCATTTAGGTCTTTAGGCTCAATTTGTGAAACGAAAGTCATATGGTTACATGCATTTCTAAGAGAATTTCTAGTCATTACCCTTTTTGAAATATCACCTATCACAGAGTCAAGAGGATGATATGTTGAAGTCCTCCACTCCTTGGGAAGGTCCATGACTTGTGAGTCTTCTTGTCTTGGGATGTCTTCTTGACTTTCCTCTTGCTTCTTGACTTCTTTCTCCTTATTGTCCAAATGTGTTTTTGTCAAGATTTCTACAACATCATCAACAAAATTCTTTCTCAGTCCATTTGGATTAGTTTCGTCAAAAACAACATGAATAGACTCTTCAATAGTCATAGTTCTTTTATTATAAATTCTAAAATCCTTACTATGGTTATAATAGCCAAGAAATATACCTTCATCAGACTTAGCATCAAACTTTCCTAATTTATCCTTTCCATTATTTAAAACAAAACATTTACATCCAAAAATATAAAAATATGAAACATTTGGCTTCCTTCCTTTGTATAACTCATATGAGGTTTTCTTTAAAATTAGCCTTATCAAGGCCCTATTCATTACATAACAAGCGGTACTTACTGCATCTGTCTAGAAATACTTAGGAAGTGTAGTCTCATTGAGTATAGTTCTTGTCATTTCTTTTAAAGATCGGTTTTTTCTTTCTACAACTCTATTTTGTTATGGAGTTCTAGGTGCAGAAAAATTATGCTCAATGTCATGTCCATCACAAAAAGTTTTAGAATCATGATTTTCAAACTCATCACCATGGTTACTTTTTATGGATGTAATGCAAAAACTCTTTTCATTTTGGATAACTTTGACAAGTTTCTTAAAATCTAGAAATGCATCATTTTTGTGAGATGTTAAGATTGATATTGTTGTTGATGCCTATTCTTTGTTTGAGAACATGCAAAAGCTCAAGTGTGGGGGACTTGATCAGTGTTAATTTTGATGCATTTTTAGTGATTAATTGCTTGAAAATACGATATTATTTTAGTTGGATCCTTATCATTTTCTTCATATTTGCAGGATTAAGAGATTTAATGCATTTGGACAAAAACAAGCGACATACCGAGTTTTGAAGGCAAAAGATGTCAATTCTGGCTTTGGCAGGATTTCGGGACAACTTAGAAGCAATTAAGGACTTAGACAGAACCCTGTCTAACTTGGAAATAGCTCCTGATAAGAGACACATCCGTATCTCACATCCACATGGCCGTGTCCCTCAAATCATGCAGAAAAAGCCAAAATTGCATGAGACACGACCGTGTCTAAGGGAGACATGGCCATGTCCCCTATAAAACCCCAAATTGTCTATAAATAGCACTTGGAGGCATTTCAGACGGATCTCTCTCCTTCCCCTTCAGTTTTCTTCTTCTTTTTCTTTGTTTTTAAGTTTTCTTGTATATTTTGAAGAGCTTTTAGCATATCTGAAGAGAGGAAGGCTTTAGAAGGAGGGTTTCTTGGAAGCTTAAAGATCTGAATCTTTACAAAAGGGTTTTGATCTCTCTCTTTCTAGTTTTTCTAGTTTTTTTTTTTTTTTGTTATCTTTTCATGGATCTATATTTTATTATGAGTTTGTTTGGATTGGATATGTGTAGCTAAACTCATAGTTAGGGCTATGGGGAATATTGTGTTCTTAATTATTCAGATCCGATCTCTGTCTTGATTATGGTAATTTCTTTGTGGGTTTACTATATTGCTTGCATTCTTGTCATAACTTGATCACTTGTGGCATTTATTAATTCATTATTTGATCGGTGACCATCCGCACTCAATGAGTGGATATATATGGTAAGCTTGGGATTATATTCGTGAATGACCAAACATCAATTTTTCCTACCAATAGAATTGACGGGTTGTTAGTTCATATCTTGAAATTGGGACTTAATCTATTCTTGATTAATTCAACTAAATGACCAAATAGGTGGATTAAATTAAGAATAGAATATTGTTTCATCCATGACCATTGGGATTCAATAGCTTATAAGATAATATTGGCAAAAGAATTACCTATATCATAATTGAAAGAAAAACTGAATAATGAGACTCAAGTGAACCTTGTGCCCTAATGTCTCTCTATCTTTGTTTATCTTTTCTTTATTTAATTATTTTTTATTTTCTCCATTAGTTTTTTGTTTTTAATTTGGATCTTGCATACACTTTCGACTGTCTAAATAACATAAGAGTTTTACAACTTTAGTAATTATCACTTATTCCTCGTGGGATCGATAACTTGGATTCATAAGTCTTATATTACTTGGCGATAGAGTGCACTTGTTCTTAGTATATCTTTTGCACGCACCAATTAGGCCCTCTCAAAATAAAGAGGCAATGCCTTTGACTTATCAAATAACCAATTAGGGAATGGTCCTAATCAGTTAAGAGCATCAAATAACCAATTAGGAGATTGTCCTAATTGGTTAGGAGCCTTAGAAAAACATAAGATTTCTAAAGGATTTCATAACCAACTTTCCCTCATTTTCAACCTTTCTAAAATCATTTTTCACAAACTTGATAAGTATTTTCATAAGTATAAAACATGGTTTTCTTTTCATCTTTTCTAAAAACATTTTGCTCAAACTTGATCAATATAAAACATGATTTTGCAAAGAGATTTAAGTTGAATGAAAGACAAGATATGAGCTACCACCATAAGTAGCTTTTCAAAACTTGTTTGTTGAGCATTTTAGCATGTGAAAAATCATTTGTAAAGATTTGAAAATATATTTGAGCTTAATGTGATTCATTTTTATCTTTACACAAGATCTAAGTCCTATAAGCTAAACTTGAAGAATATTGGGACTTGATCTTTGCACTTCTATTCCTTTCTTATTTGTTATCATCAAAACCATTGCTTTAATTATTGCCAATTACTGACTCTAAGCTTGGCTTTTTTCACTTCGATCGATCATCCAATCCTCCATTGAAATAATCTATACTTCAATTTTGCACCTACACACAATAAAAAATACCATAAAGTGTACAAGGAGGAGGAAATAACAAGATATAACACAAAAGGCATAGAATTTCTCTAAAATCAATCCTAATTCATGATAAAATAGGTACTATTTTGTCCTGGGCTTTGAGGATATTGTGGGCTGCTTAGACAGAAAGAACTCCACTCTAGTAGCACCTATGAGTGTTAGTGCAAGAAAGTTGAATACATGCAAGGATATTTTAACACTAAAGTAAGCTAAGGCTCCAAGAGTAGAGGATGAGAGAGAAAATATCCTTTTCATGAAGCTACAATACCTTATTTATAGACGGGTGAGTGTCATGGGTACCAAGTAGATAAGATGGGTAGAAAGCTCATTTCAATGGCAAGAGGAAGCTTCCTTGCACCTTCCTTGCCTGGAGTTGACTTTCCCTATGTATCTTGGCAGGGGACATTCCTTTTGTCCATTGTGTAAGGTCATTATCCCATTATTCTTGAACTTGGCCCATTAAGGCTTAAATCCCAGTATGGAACACTTCCCCCAAGTTAATGCTCTCTAATGGTCATAAAAATGTCGAGCTCTAAGTTTTTTGGGTTTGCTCTGAGGTTGTGGACTCAATTGACAGTGCCAGGTATGCCCCCGAGGTCAGGGGTTTTGTTTTTGATGATAGGGTACGAATGACTAGCGCATGTAGTCCACTGGGGTAAGGAAACTTTGCTCTTGACTATAGGACTTGAGATAGGCTGAGGGGTTAAAGCAATATGTCAATTTTATCCGTGATCGTGACTACAAGTTGCCCGGTGTGGAAGTCTTTTTAGGACTCACGATGGAGGGCCATCCAGTACAAATAAATGGATGACACTTGGTTTGGTCTGCACCGTTCCATTTGCTGCATATATATCTTTTCATATACATAATAGCAACCATTTTACCACGTGTCTTATTGGGATTTACAAGCGTGTAGCAGATGCTTAGTTTTCACGCCTTGTCATAATTTCAAATTAATGTGACTTTCCAAAATTTCCCTTAACTTTGGTGGTAGTATGCATTTGGGTGTTCCCTATAAATAAGGGGTGAGGGGAAGCAATTTTCACTTTCTGCTTCTGTCATACTCCAGTTTTCTAGACACATCTCTATCTTTTCTTTATCTCCGGCAAACTTTACTACTCCTTGGGCCATTGTGCGCAGTGGCTTGTTGTTGTTCTTTGTTCATCTTTACTTATTAACTATTTTCTCCTACTTTCAAGGTACTCCCTTTCTTCCTTTTCTTTTTCCATTTTGTTTTCATGGTTATAGTGAGGGGAATGGGGAGAGACAGAGAAGATGGGTCTTCTCTAGAGCTTCTGAAACAATCCCCACTGTCGTCGTGTCTCACATGGTGAGGGAGGGCTCCAATGGGCTTTCTCACTTTTGCGGTGCAGAGGTAACTCGCAACTACCAAGTTTCAAACTCAAGGTAGTGGGCGCTTTGATGCTAGGCTCAAAGAGATCTTTCCTAGGTATCGTTTGATCTTCGAGATCAAGGAAGATTTAGATTGGTACCTAGAGCATATTAGCAACAATTCCAAAGATTCATTTGCCTCTATAGGTATTGCTCGACATCCGTCATCTGAGATAATGGGTAGAAAAAAGTTGGCTCTAGAAGAGCAGCGCAAAAGGTTTCCTTCAATCTCCCCCACGATGTCGATCTTTACTAATTAGTTCACTATGAGCCCTTGGGGATACGCTCCATAGTCAACGTGCTGGAGAAAGTGAATAAACTGTGCGAGTACATGGACATGATGAAGTACAAGACTCTAGAGGAAAACTTCATAGTACTTCCCTACAATAAAAATGAGAGCATCTACACACAGCAAACATCAGGAGTTCCATTTCTTGTATATGTATGAAACATTCTTTACAAGACTTGGGCTTCAATTTCTATTCTCTGACTTTCAAATGGTTGTTCTCAATGCCATCCAAATGGCCTTATCCACTTGCATCCCAACTCCTGGGCCTTCATTCAATCTTTTGAGATAATTTGTAATCATTTTGAGTTCCCATTCTCCGTGGACATTTTCTTCCATATGTTCAACGTCCTCTCTATGACGGATAACTAGAAATTGTCATGGATAACCATTTGGATCCATCAAGGGCACAAATGCTTCAAGCTTTTCGACGAGTCTTACAAGGATTTTAAAGAAATCTTCTTCAAGGTAAAGCACTTCAAGTGTCTTCCGTTCTACCTTGACAGCACCTAGTAACCTAGGATTAATTTATACTAGAACTAGAACTTTAAAAGTTGGAGTGAGCTCGATGTTTGATGAAATCAGATGTCAGAGGAAGATCGGGACACTTTTCGTTTTCTTATGAAGATCTCAGAAAAGAATGATAACTTTAAGTATAACTAGCTAATTGGTTGGAATCCGAAGGAAGTCAAGGCCACCCTAGGTGTGCACCGTCTTCCTAACACTTAATTTTTGTTCTGCTTGTGCATTCTGTTGTGCTAATATATGTGTTATTTATGAACAAGTAGTCCTTTGTGGCTTTAATTATTTTTAACTCTTTTATGTCATTTCCTGCTTGGTTTTACTTTACTTTACTACTATGCTTAGGAAGTCCAATGCCTTTCTATGACCTTGCCCAGTTTATTTTCGCTGTTGGGATCCAATGTCTCGTAACTTAGTAGATAGAGGTGTAGAGGTCCTCTAACTCTACTTTTTCTTTTGAATTGCTTTAGAAATCCAATGTCCTTTTAGTAAATAGCTTAAGTTGGGATCTAAGATCCTCTAACTTAATTGTTTTTCTAGATTGGTTTAGGGATCCTAGATCCATTTAGCAGTTAGCTTAAGTTAGGATCTGAAATCCTTTAACTTAGCTTTTTCTTGTGAATTGCTTTAGAGACCTAATATTCCTCTAGCAGATAGCTTAAGTTAGGATATGAGATCCTCTAACTTAGTATTTTCTTGTGAGTTACTCTAGGGATCCAATATCCATTTAGTAGATAGCTTGAGTTAGGATCTGAGATCTTCTAACTTAGATTTTTCATTAGATTGTTTTAGGGGTCCAATGTCCCATTAGCAACCCCATGGCCATTTAGTATGCGAAAAGTAAAAAAGAATTGAATAAGTGATCGTACTGAATATGCTTCATTCTCATTAATCTGGGTTCCTTTTTTCGTATATATTGCTTTCTATAAAATTAAGGAATTTTGAGGGCATTTAGATGTTGTATATTTTCATGTTGAAAGTGTACCAAGACCTTAGCAGTTCCTTCCCCACAGGATCAGTGATTTTGTACGCTTCTTTTTCCAACACCTCGGGTATCCTATAGGGGCTTTCCTAATCGACAACCAAGTTTCCATCTTTTCGCGTTCCACCCTCTGAATGTCGCCTTACTTAGCACGAGGTCCTTAACTTTGAATCTCCTTAGGGAGACTATCGTATTGTACCTTTAGGAAATCCAGAGTTTGAAAGTGACTTTTCTAATGTGGGCTATATTATGCTATTCCTAGGTGAAGTCAAGCTCTTCGCATAGTAGTCTGTCATTTCGTTCTTGGGAGAAATGCTCCTGCCTTCAACTCGGTTCTCCGGTCTCCACTGGGATCATAGCTTCACATTCGTATGTGAGCTTAAAAGGAGTTTTCCCAATAGTGGAGTGGAGAGTTTTTTTATAAGTCCACAACACGTGGCCTAGTTATTCGGGCCATTCTCCCTTGACATCTTCCAATATTCTCTTCAGACCTTGAAAGATTACCCTGTTGGTGGTCTTAGCTTTTCTGTTGGCCTAGAGGTGTTCCACCAAGGTGAAGTGCTGCTTGATATGGAGATCGAAGTATGCTTCTCTAAAACTTCTATCCATGAATTGAGTTCCATTGTCCGTTACTATGGACTCTGGAATCCTAAATCGATAGATAACACCCTTCCTCAAAAATTTCTTGACCTTCTCTGCAGTGATAGTGGCCAAGGGTTCTGCCTCAATCCATTTGGTGAAGTAGTCCACTGCCACGATAAGGTACTTCAACTACCCTAGTGTTTGGGAAAGAGGTCCTAAAAGGTCTAGACCCTATTTACAAAAAGGCCAGAGTACTGATATAGTAGATAGCTCATCAAGTGGTGTGGTTTGGATGTTGGAGAACCTCTAGTACTTATCATAGTTTCATACATAGGTTATTGCATTAGCTGTCTTAGTGGGCCAAAAATATCCCACTCTTAAGGTTTTCTTTGCTAAGGCTCTACCACCCAAGAGTTGGCCACAATACCCTTTATGAATCTCTACGATGACATATTAGGCTTCCTCTAGGGTAAGGCACTTTAGCAGAAGGATGGAGAAGCCATAGCAATAAAGTCTGCCATCTATCAGAACATCTCATGCCGAAGTCCAGACTACTTTCCTTGCTTCTTTAAGATCTCGAGGGAGCACACCGTCTTAGAGGTAGGCAACAATTGGCTTCATCCAACTATTTTCCTCATCAACTGGCATCACGATCTTGAGTTCTACTATACTTGGGGTGTACATGGTTTGCTAAATGATAGACCTATTAATCCCAAGGGTCTTGGTATTAGCCAACTTGGACATGACATTTACTCTGGAGTTTTTCTCTTAGGGAATATGGTTTATCTTCACCTCATAGAACCCTTTCATGAGCTTCTTCAATTTGGTTAGGTACTTCTATAGTTGCAGGTCTTTGGCTTGATAATCTCCTAATACTTGGGAGGTTACTAACTATGAGTCTCTGCAAAGTCTAACCTTGGATGCTTCGAGGTCCTTTGCTATAAGGAGTTCAATTATCATGGCTTCATATTCAGCTTAATTGTTTGAGGTAAGGAATTCAAACTTTAAGGACTATTCAACTATGACTCCATTGGCATTTTCCAGTTTGATTCTTGCTCCATTCCCCTTTTGGTTTGATGCTCCATCAACATAGATCGTCCACTCTTCAACCTGTTCTGAGATTAGGCAATGACTAAATTTTTCCATGAAATCAAATAAAGTCTGTGCCTTAATTGCTTGATAGGGCTCATACCCTATTCTGAACTCGGATAACTCCACAGACCATGCTATCATCTTTCCAGTGAGCTCAGGCCTATGCAGCACTTGTCTAATAAGATGATCCATCCTTACCACCATGGGGTGGCATTGAAAATACTGCCTTAACCTTCTAATAACAACAAGTAGCGCTGAGGCTAGCTTCTCTATCCTCTGATAGTGGAACTCAGGTCCTTGCAGCACTTTGCTAATGAAATATATAGGCTTTTGGTCATCCTCCATTTCTCTCAAGAAAACCGAGCTCATTACTTCTTCAACAACTGAAAGGTAAAGTTATAACTTTTCTCCTTCTTTTAGTCTGGTTAGGATGAGAGGTGTGAGAAGTGCAAGCTTTAGTCCTTGGAAGGCCTCTTCGCACTTTGGGGCCCACACAAAATTTTTCTTTCTTTAAGAGTTTGAAGAAAGGTTGGGCCCTTTATGTCGACTTAGAGACGAATTTTGTCAGTGACGCTATCCGACCTGTCAATTATTGGATCTCGTTCATTGAGGTAAGGCTCTACATATCTATGATAGCTTGGCACTCATCTTGGTTAGCGTTAATTCCCATGTGAGTTAACATAAACCCCAAGAACTTTCCTACCTAGACCCTGAATGTACATTTTTTTTGAATTCAGTCTCATATTATGCTTCTATAGCTGCATGAGTACACTCACAAGGTCAGAAACGTGGTCTCCTAAGGTCGAGATCTTCACTATAATGTCATCTGCATATACCTCCAACACTTTCCCAATTTGGTCTTCAAAGACCCTATTCATCATCAGTTGATAAATAGTTCTTGTGTTTTTCAGCCCAAACAGCATCACCTTGTAGCAATAGCTCGCTCTCTCTGTTTTGAAGACTATTTTTTCCTAATCTTTTGGATGTATAGGGATTTGGTTGTACCATGAATAAGTATACATAAAAGACAAGTATTTATGGCACGATGAGTCATCCACCAACTTGTCAATGTTTGGTAATGAGTTTGTATAATCCACACACATGTGTCACTTCTCAGAAGACTTCTTAACTAACACTATATTAGAGAGCCAAATGGTGTAGGCCATTTCCCTTGTGAAACTCGTGCTTATAAGCTCTTTGACCTATTCCTCAATTGCATTTTAACGTTCTGGCTCCACTTTCCTCTTCCTCTGAGACACCGATTTGATATTAGGGGAAATCGATAACTAGTGACAGATGATGTCAAGGTCCAGGCCAAGCATGTCTGCTAGAGTCTAAGTGAAAAGATCTTTGTTTTCCTATAGGGAAGACTTCAGTTCCTTCTTTTCTCCATCGGAGAGTCTGGCCCTAATTTTGGTGACCTATTTGGGACCGGGTCCAATTTAAACCTCTATCACCTTGCTATCTGGTTGTGGCTTTTTCTCCTCCATTTCAGTACGGCATCCAACTCTGCTATCATCACAGAAACTAGCTTTCTTCTACTAGGTGGCCTTTCTCGTTGCCTATCATTAGGTTCTTTCGAGATCTCTAAGCTATTATTGTAGTATCTCTTTGCAGCTTCTTGATCCGCCCTCACTCACCTTTGTCCGAGATGAACTTCATGGATAACTAGTGAGTGGAGACGATAATTCCAAAGGCATTGAGGGACAACCTTCCTAAAATGACTTTGTATGCTTAGAGGCAATCAATTACTAAGAATTTCACCTTTACCCTTTTCTCTAGGATTTTCTGATTCTTCTCTTTAGATCCTATTCCCAGAGTCAGGTGCAATTCCACATATCCTTCTGACCTCACTTTCCCCCTTGAAAACCTTATTAAATCAGTGTCAAAAGGTCTTAAATCGGAGAGCAGAAGGTCAAGGCTATGTAAACACTCCATGAAGAGGATAAATGATGAGATCCCCTAGTCAACAAAAATTCACTTGACTCGCGCATTAGCCATAATCCTTGTAATGACCATGGGATCATTATGGCGGGGGACTACTTTATATATATGTGTCTTCATCTATCAAACTGATGGCTGGGGAACTTCATGATCCACTTCCTTTCTTGAATAAGGCTCAAGACGAAACACTTAACATCTGCCTCATGTGTTTCTTTTGAGCAGACTTCGACTTTCCTCCCCTAACGAATCCTCTCAAGATGGTGTTAATGGTGTTACCAAGTGGCCTCAATACTCAAGAGGGGGTGAATTGAGTATGTAAAGTAAGTTCGCTCGCAAATCATTTGATAAACAAATTTCTTGAAGCTATTTGATAATTAGAAATGATTGGATATATGAGATAAACACTTCTACTTATAAATGCAATAACCAAAGGAAATAATATTCAATCAATTCAATAAAATAGTACTCAATGTAGAGAGAAGGGTTTAGAGAAAATAAACACAACGATTTATCCTGGTTTGATCACCAATCCACTTGTGATCTACGTCTAGTCCTCAAGCAACTGCTAGAGATTTTTCACTATTTCTTCAAGCTTCAAAAGGTGCTTGACAACCTTTATAACCTTGAGCACTCAAAACTTTGGGATACCTCACCCTTATGCTTGAGCCTCTATTTTCAAGGGAAACCTCACCCTTACAAGACTTGAGGGATGTCTCACCCTCTCTAAACAGATTGTATAAGAATTAAATGGAAGAAACTCTCTTTAGAGTAAGTATTACAAATTGAAGAGCTATGGTATTTGAGATTCACACAAGTTCAAGCTCAAAACAGAGGATTTTGTAAAATGATGAGAAAAACTTGTTTAAAGCTTAATAGTAATTTTTCAGAATGATAGACTCAGTTTTTCTAACCCCCCATTGAAGCCCAACATCCAAATATATAGGTAAGGGTCATTTAGTGCCGTTGGAAGTAGTTGTGAGCAATTAATGCTCATTAATATAGCCGTTACGGGCTTCTCCTTATTTTTTCAGAACATAGGCTAACCGGTTAGCCAAGCATCTTAACCGATTAGGGGCTCATTTAGGCTTAAGGGAAATTGTTCTGGTTTGATAATTAACCGGTTAGGAATGTGTCCTAATCGACTAGGACATAGTTAAAATGGTTTCTGAGTTGATGAATAACCGGTTAAGTCTCTCACCTAATCGGTTAGGGCAAAACATTTTTGGCTTCTGAGTTATAGAATAACCGGTTAGGTCTTCTACCTAATCGGTTAGGACAAAACATTTTTGGCTTCTGAGTTATAGAATAACCGGTTAGGTCTTCTACCTAATCGGTTAGGACAAAATCATTTTGACTTCTGAGTTATTAAATAACCAGTTAGGCACCTTGCCTAACCGGTTAGGCATTTGATAGAAAACGAGGCAAAGCCTCTATTTGAACAAGCTAACCGGTTAGGAGCTGGTCCTAATCGGTTAGGGGCCTTAGAATTTTGGCTCCTAACATTTACAGAAGCAGTTTTGTGTTTATTAAAAGAGCTGGTAAGTTCCCAAAAACGCTTGTCTCAATTTTGACATATACAGGGAGACTCACTTGATAGAGGATATAAGATTTCAAAGAGTTGTTGCACAAAAACCTTTTTGATCCTAACTTGAAAAACCATTTTGTAAATTCATTTTAAGAAAGTCATTTGAGCTTGAGGTGAATCCTTAATATACCTTTACACTAGATCTATAATCTACATGCTAAGCTTGAGTTCCTTGTGACTTGATCATTGTGTTCCCATTGCTTTCTTGTTTGTTGACATCAAAATCATTTGCATCTAGTCCATGTCAATCACAGATGGTTTTGGTGACTTTGCCATCTCACATGGTTTCCCTCTTAGGGGAATTGTCTCTCTGACATTGGGCCCATTCACGTGGAGGTGAGAGGTCCTCGGGTGAAGGGGTTTGACATGGTGGGCTATAACATTTCTTTCTTCCTTCTCTCCTTTGTTACCTTAGGGGTTGTTGTCTCAAGAGTGTTGGACATAACCCTGCAACTTGCCCTGCTGTATCAAAGTCTTGATTATGTCTTAAAGGTCGGCGCACTCCTCCGTACAATGGTCGTAGTCGTGATGGTAGTTATAGCGTTTTGACTTCTCCACTCATCCTCCAGGTCTGAGGGGCTATGGTCAAGTAATCTCGAAAATCTCCATATGATACACCCTCTCAAGAATCTTGCTCAGGGAAATCTTGAGAAAGGTGTAATCAACGAATTTCCTCTGAGGTGGTCCCTTTGGGCCATTCTTAGAACCTCTTGTCTCGAGTTCTTTATCCTTTTTCTGAGATGGTTCTGCTTCCCTGTAAGCTCCGTTTTTCACTTTTAGAACCTCCTCCATATTTATATACTTCTCAGAGCGACTCTTTAACTCATCTAGGTTCTGAGGTGTCTTCTTAACCAGCGACTTTGTGAAATCCCCAAGCCAGAGACATCAGATGATTGCATGCATGGCCACATGCATCTCGAACCTCAAGAGATTCCTTATTGAACCATGTCATGAAGTCCCTCAACAATTCATCTTTTTCCTATTTAAGATTGGGGAGGCTAGACACAATTTTGGGCTGCACCTTACTGGTGGTGAAGTTTGTCAAGAAGCTTGTTGTTAACTCGTCGAAATCATTAAAAGACTTGGAAGGCAGGGAGGGTAACCATTTGAGGGTGGCTTTCTTCAGCGTCGAGGGAAAAGCTCGGCACATGATAGGGTCAGATGCCTCCAAGAGTAGCATGGATGATATGAAGGAGGACAAGTGCTCTTTAGGCTCTGTAGACCCATCATACACCTCTACAGCAAGGGGTCTGAAACCCAAACTATAGTGGCCCCCTAACTGTTAGGAGGGACCCAAGGCCGCGGAGGGCTCTTATCCGCTTTGTGGTTTACGGTTACTTGCAGGTTGTGCTCAACCCATGGTCTGTGATACACACGAGCCTCCATATTATTTTCTGCCACCCATTCTCGCGACATCAATCTCAAGAGATCAGTTATTTGTTGTTGCTACTTAGTGAGCATGTCAAAGAATTCCTAGTTGCTTGGAGGGGGTAAGCTGAAGTCCCAACTCCTAGAGTAGGTTGAGCTAGGGTTAGAATTGGTTAAAGTTCTTAAGTGGAAGGTTGCACTCATTCCATTGTAGAGCGTATGCGTGTGGTGGTTGGTTGCCCACCGTGAGTGTGACTTGTTGTCATAGAGGCTTCAACACCATCTCACTACTGCGCTTGGTTCGTAGTGGTCTTTTTACGTGTTTTAGCCATGAAAGGAATGTAGGAGTAATAGTTTACATGCTTTCTACCGATAGTGCTAATGTTTTGTCCTTGACTTTGAGGATGTTATGGGCTCTTTAGGCAAAATGAACTCTACTTCAGTAGCTCATTTGAGTGTTAGTGCAGGAGGGTTGGGTACCTTTAAAGACACTCCAACGTTCAAGTAAGTTAGGGCTCTAAGAGTAGAGGGTGAGAAAGAAAAGATCCTTACCATGAAACCATAGTGTCCTATTTATAGAGTGGTGAGTGTCGTGGGTACCAAGTAGAGAAGAAGCGTAGAAAGGTCATTTCAATGGCGAGAGGAAGTTTCCTTGCACCTTCCTTGCTTGGAGTTGACTTTTCTTATGTCTCTTGGCAGGGGACATTCCTTTTATCCCTTATATAAGGTCATTGTCCCATTATTCTTGAGTCTTGGCTCATTAAGGGACAAAGCCCAATATAGAACAAGTATTAATTGCATGTTTTATAACAATGCATCAACTACCACCGAAGGACAAGAGCGGTAGTCCCCATAGAGAAACACCCAAAAAGAGAAGACCAAAGTACTTCAAAGGAGAGAAAAAAAACCATAGAAGGGAGAAAGAACTATTACCAGCTCGATAAACTATTAACATTCTCTTAATTACTTAAAATATAAAATACTAAGATCATTATTAAGTAATTAAGATCATTATTAACAACAACAACAACCAAGCATTTTCTCACTAGGTGGGATCGGCTTAAGATCATTATTAATAACAAATAAAATTACTCAAAAGGACAAGGGAAATGAAACTAACATTGCAATCAAATTCAAGTTGGACAACGCTATTTGGAGGGGCACATCTTGTAAACTTACCAAGAAGGCACCATTAATTGGTAATTTCAGTTGCGTGCAATCATATACTCAACCCACAATAAGGGAGGGAGAGAAATTATTGCGTGTTCTTATACCTTAACTTAGAATTATGATTACTTTATGGTTTAATTATTTTTTAATATCTCTAAATATAGTTATTTTTTATTTTAATTTTAAAAAAATTACCTTATTTAAATTCTTTTAAATTTTGAAATAAATGAAATTAGTTTTTAAAATGATGCCACAGTAGAGACTAATTTTATTTGTCTTAAAATTTAAAAAGACTAAAATAAGGTCAAAAATTTTAGAGAGACTAAAACTAAAAATGATTATATTTAAAGGGAAACAAATAATTAAACTATATTTTATTTATATTTTGACTTTTTGGTTTTAATAATGATATATCCACTACTTACTTTAATTTTAGAGTTAACCATAGTTAACCGTTTCCATTAAAAAAAAACTCAAGAATCAAATTGAATGATAAACTCTATCATTACTTAATATTAAAGTGCTAAAATATAAATAAAATAAGAATAATTCAATATGACATTTCAGGAGCAAAATAGGAAAAAAAAAGTCGTTACAAGAACCTGACATAACCTTTAAATCTGGCGTAGTATGGGTTAAATCCTAAAATAAAAAAAAAAGTAATAATAGATATAGTTAAAACTGTTAAGAGTCTCACATCAATTGTCTAAATATTTTTGGATACAGTTTATATATCTTTTGGACACTCCACTTAAAGTCAATTAGTTTTAGATTGGAATCTAACATTGCATCAGAGTCAAGATCTCATCTTTGTTTTCGCCTATTTCATTAGGCTTGTTTGTTTTCGCCTATTCCGTCCAGACATCTGTGAAAATGGTGTTAAGAGTCTTACATCGCTTACCTCAATATTTCAAGTGTAATTTATATATCTGTTGAGTCACTCCGCTTAAAGTCAACTAGTTTTAAGTTAAAATCTTACAAGAACTTCTTACATAACGCTCACACATGAAATTAGTTGTTGAGAAATTTTGGATTAGGTGTAAAGTAATAAATGAATATTTCAATAACTTATGCAAATTCTAATTATACTAATTACTTGGAGTTAGGTTATAAAAATTTTTATTGTGAATCCCTCATCTCAAATAAATGGTGACCAAGCTGAGAAGAATAAATAGTCAAAATATATGCAAATTAATTCAAACACCATCTAACCACAATTTAAGAAAAAAATAATAAAAAAAACTATGTAAGGAAGATTAAGTGCATCTATCATTACTTAAATAAAAATTCAATATTAATTAAATTTCAAATAGGTCAAATATAAGTTTTTTTTTTTTTTTTGGCTTAGAAGAGATGAAATATTATTAATTAGGACACAAAATATCCAACAGAGCCAGATTACAAATGTTACTGAAGGCATCTTCCAACCACATAACATTTGAATTGGTAAGAGCCAAATGAGCAAGCTCGTGAGCTACACCAATTCCATCTCTTTTGACAAGAGAAATACCCAAAGATTTGAACTGACAAGATAGAGAGATACAATTTTGGATTAAAATACCAAAATAATTATTTTGATACTCCATTTTAGATAAGGCCCGCACCAGTCCTGCATTATCTGATTCAAGTACGACATCCAAAAAGCAACAATCCACAGCAAATTGGAGGCCCAAAACACATGCTAAGGCTTCAGCAATATGGGGTTCAAGATCATTGGGCGTGGCCCAAGTTGCTGCAGCTAAGATCATACCTTGATTGTCTGGCAGAAGTAGCATCCACCTGGTGAGTCCCTACCCAAAGTAGCATCCACATTTACTTTCACATTACCATTCGAAGGAGGGGTCCAATGGGATAGACTGGCAGATTCTGCCGTAGCATACACAAGAGATAGGAGAGCAATCTCATGGGATCTCTGGTATTCTGCTAGAACATCCCTAGCTCTTTCAATTATCCCAATCTGATTCAAAGACACTCAAAAACGAGTTTATTCCTGTTGAGCCAGAAACCATGAAGGAACACACAGATCAGCCCCAACTGCTCAATATCAGTTTGTTTCCATATAGCAGCGAACCATTCTTTAAAAAGATATGTTTTCTGCAGCTTCTGTTCTCAGAGTGTGAGGAGATGAGAACCAGAAAAGACGGGTCCATTCACAGTCTTTGAGAATGTGTTCTTCCGTTTCTATTAGAATATTTAAAAATATCTCAAAATATTTTTATTATATTTTAAAATATTTTACACTATTATAAATAATTTTTTAAGACATTTAATTTTTTTTCTTATTTTTGTTATTAAGATAGATTTATTCTTGTATTAAGATAGATTTATTTCTTATAATTTAGTTTTATTCTAAGTAGTAGTATTGACATAAAAACTTATATAATATAAATTATATTTATATAATTATTTTTTTCATATTTTTTTCTCTGTAACTATAGAAAAAGTTTAGTATAGACTTACAAATTTTTATATATAAATATACGTCTTTGAGTAACAAATTAATCATATCATAATTATTATTATTCTCTGAAATCTTTCACTTTGAAGAGAGTTTCTTTCTTCCACTATATAGAGTTCATAGAACTCATTAAAATCGTTATTCACGACCTTTAAACCCAGATCTAATTTTATTATTTTCTTTATCTTTGTTTCTCCCAACTTCTTTTTAGTCTTGATGTATTCTCTTCAAGTCTCGGGTTATTGATTATGCTCTCGATCTCGGAGTCTCTATTGTTTTTCCTGTAATCAGCCTTCATTGCTGATCATATCAGCCTTCATCGCTGGATTTCAATCAGCCTTCATCGCTACCGATACCCTTTATTGAGGGGGAGAATGAAAATAAATTCATCTCTACATATACTTCACTACCGATGTTTGTCATGTCGTTCTTTTCTCACTAAATATAAGTATATGGGAATCTTCATGGTGGCTTTTGCTATATTATCGGTGTTTGTCATACCATTCTTTTTCCCACTGAATATAAGTATGTGGGAATCTTCATGACAATTTTTGCTATATTGATATTCCTTTTCCTTATCTATATGGAAGGATTTAGCACAAGTCACCAGCCTTGTACCTATAATCAAACTAAGATGTGTAAGCCAACTCTTGTCATTGTCCTTTTCAGCACCATATCATTCTTACTTGGTGGCATTGCGTCGGTTATTTTTAGTTTCCTTAGAATGAAAATTGTAACTTATGCTAATGCAAGAACCACGCTGGAGGCAAGAAATGGCTTTGGGAAGGCTTTTATCACTACATTTAGATATGGTGCAGTTATAGGATTTCTCCTTGCTATAAATGGTCTTTTAGTTCTTTACATTACCATCAACCTGTTCAAGATTTACTATGGCGATGACTGGGGTAGCCTTTTTTGAGGCCATCACTAATTATAGTCTTGGTGGGTCTTCTATGGCTCTGTTCGGAAGAGTTAGTGGATGTATCTATACTAAGGCTGCTGATGCTATTGCTTCCGTCTCTTTTTTAGGGGTGAATCATGAGTTGACTTCTATTAGGAAGGGGTTTCCTATCGGTTCTGTTGCCCTTGTGTCTTTGGCCCTCTTTGGTGCCTTTATGAGTCAAGCTGTTATTTCAACAATTAATGTGTTGACTCCAAAGGTTTTTAATTGTTTACTTGTCAGTGCAATGCTTCCTTACTGATTTTTTGCCATGACCATGATGATTGTGGGTAGTGTTGCTCTGAAGATGGTTGAGGAAATACACAAGCAAATCAATACCATTCCAAGCTTGATGGAGGGAACTGTCTAGCCCGACTCTTTGTCCCAAATGCATTGGTCTTGTCTCTGTTCGTCCCAGCCACTATCACATTATCAAATTATTTAATTGTTTCAAGCTCAAGCTTAGGAAGCTTTAGCTTTTAGCTTGAGGGGAAGTATTAGAATATTTGAAAAATATCTCAAAATATCTTTATTATATTTTGAAATATTTTAGAGTATCATAGATGATCTGTTAAGACTAATTTGATTTATTTTCTTATTTTTATTATTAGGGCAGATTTATTCTTGTATTAAGATAGATTTATTTCCTATAATTTAGTTTTATTCTAGGCAAGTAATTATTGACATAAGTTTCTATAATTATTCTTTCTATATAATTTTCCCCTGTAATTGTGGAAAGAATTCAGCATACGCTTATAAATCCTTGTATATAAATATACGTCCTTGAGTGACGAATTAATCATATAAAAATTATTATTATTCTCTGAAACCTTTTAAGAGTTTCTTCTCTCTTCCAACATCTTGGACATAGAGCAGAGGAATTAACACCCCTTTCCTGCAAGTTCTTCTTGGTTGGGAGGGCATTTTACAAAGCTCTCCATATGAAATTCAACATCCTTGGTGGCACTTTGATTTTCTAGAGAGCCTTCTAGTTTATAAGTACACTATCTAAACTAGGCTCACTTGTACCTTCCTGCTCATTGTGGTTATTTATGATGAGGTAATAAGCAGATTTGACTTTGTAGACACGATCTCTCGTATATTTCTAGAAAAATTAATCTGGTTGATTCAATCTTGACAAAGGAAAAGCTAAAATTTGTTGGGTTTCGAAAGGCGGGAAATTTTCCTTAATTAAGTTTTGGTTCCAACAAAGAGACTCCTAATCTATAAGTTCAGACATTGTTGTCGTTGGATCAAGAGTGCTACAAAGGCTCCAAACCTTGAAACCAAACTGGTTGGGAAGCCAAGGATCTTCCCAAATTCTAATTCTTCTACCATCCCCTGTTAATTTGTAGTTTTCTAATAATCTTAATATATAAAACTACCATTAAAGCATAAGGATCTTAGAATACATAATTCTCACAAACAAGAAAGTATGAAGACACTAACATTTATCCATTAATAAGAGCAAACTATATTCCAAGAGTATTAGAGAGATTCCAAAACTCGTTTTCTATTCTTTTGCCTTTTTTTACTCTCTTCTTCTATTTTAATGATAGTGAAGGAAGAAGAAACCCTTTACAGTCAAGAACAAGATCATGAGTTTTATGCAAAAATTATTTCTTAAATGCTACTAACTTCTATCAAGTTGATAATTATTATAATTACAAAACTACCATTTCTCTTTTACCCAATAAGAGTTTAGCTCATTAACTTAATTTAATTACTTATTAAACTAATAAGATAAGTCACATACCCATCATATGAGACATTTAATCCAACATTCTCCCACTTGGCTTATGTGACATTACCTTCTTTATTGTTTGATAAGTCTATCAAAACATAATATGAATTTATATAGATATAGCCAAACTCTTCTTTACATTGGATATATCATTCATTATGACTAAGAATGAAAACTAACTTGAATCATAGCGGTCGTATATCATTTAATCGACATAGTCTCTTTCATGTACTACAGAGTTAGTCTTCTCCTCGACATGGCCTATAAATGGAAAACACATAATTGGTCCAACAAAAATATCTTTATTAAAGATAGAACATATTATCATCATTCCTCTTCAATCATGTATACAAACTCAAAAAGCAAGTAAGATAGAAATATAGTCATTTATGAGCTCAGAGTGTCAAAGTACATAAAATATAAATATTAACATAATATAAAATAATGCCTACTTGGAAACAATGTCCATACTTTCAATATGTCCACTAAATGTTTTGGGCGGTAACCCTTTTGTCAAAAGGTCAACAATCATAAAGTCAGTGCTACTATGCTCTATTAACAATCTATATTTCTGAACTTCTTCTTTAATGACAAAGTATTTTAATTACATATGTTTAGCACATTTAGAATACTTGACATTTTTAGAAAAGAAGACAACTGCAGAATTATCACAATAAATTTTTAGTGGCCTGACAATACTGTCGACTACTCCAAGTCGTGAAATAAAGTTCCGCAACCATTTAGCTTGAACCATGGCCTCAAAGCATGCCACAAATTTAGCTTCCATGATATCGCTCTTCCGGCTAAAAGATACAAATAGCCAAATGAAGACTTCCTTGTATCTACACAAGTGGCAAAATCTGAATATCCAATCACCTCAAGATGATCGGATCTTCTATAAGTAAGCATGTGATCCTTCGTTCCTTGCAAGTATCTTAAGACTTTATTGATATATTCTTTCTAAACATTTTTCATTTCTAAATCTCTCTAAAACTTTTTTGATATATGTTTTCTGAGACAAGCCTAACAATCATTGTGATCTGTCATGAAATATTTCGATTCCAATCACACAGATTGCCTCTCCCATATCTTTCATTTCAAAGTTATTAGAGAGAAACTTCTTAGTCTCATTTCATAGACCGAGATAATTAGTTACAAGTAAGATGTCATCAACATACAGAATTAGAAAGATAAACTTACTTCCATTGACCTTCAGATATATACACTAATCAACAATATTTTCCTTAAATATAAAGGATACAATAGTATCATTGAACTTGAGATACCATTGTCGGGAAGTTTGCTTAAGTCCCTATATTGATTTCTTAAGTTTACACACTATGTGTTCTTTCTCCTCAACTGAAAACCCCATTGGTTGATCCATATAAACATCTTCCTCTAAATTCTCATTTAGAAATGCAATTTTCATATTCATTTGATGCAGCTCTAGATTATAATGAGCTACTAATGCCATGATAATTCTAAAAGAATCTTTCTTGGAAACTGGTGAGAATGTTTCTTTATAGTCAATGTCATCTTTTTTAGTAAAACCTTTGGCAAACAAGATAAGCCTTGTGGCATTCAAGGTTGTCATGAGAGTCACGCTTAATCTTAAAGACTCATTTACACCCTGCTTTCTTGCACCCTTCAGGTAATTCCACATGGTCTCATACATCATATGTTCCATTGATTTAAGCTCATCTTTCATAACATCTAACCATTTATCAGCATTGTCACTATTAATGGCTTGTGAAAACAAAACTAGATCATTGTCATTAATTCCAAGTCATTTTCCAACTCTTATAGATACACCAGATAGTCATTCAAAATAGTAGATCTCACTTCTCTTTGGGATCTTCTTAACGCTATCTCTTGTGGTTGTTCTACTATAGGTTCATTGCTAACCTTGGGATCATTAATTTGTTGTTTTTCTTGATAATTATGCAGTTCAACAACATGAGGAATAATAATTTCATAAGTAGGAGCACAAGTCAAAGGAACTTGTACTCTAACTTCCTTAATCTCCATATTTCGTGAAGCTTCACTCCCACTAGTCTCACCATTCTCAATGAACCGGACATTTCTAGTTTCAATAATTCTTCCACTGTGGGTAGGACAATAAAATCTATACTCTTTAGACTTTTCTAGATATCCAATTAAATATCCAGTGATAGTTCTTGCATCAATTTTCTTTTAATGTGGATTATAGATTCTTATTTCTATATGGCATCCCCAAACATGTAGGTACCTTAAACTGAGTTTCTTAATTGTCCACAATTCAAAAAGTATCTTTGGAATTGCCTTATTAGGAATCCTATTCAACAAATATATGAAAGTTTTTAAAGCATACATCCATAATGATAAGGGTAAAGACGTGTTACTTAACGTACTCCTAATCATATCCATTAAGGTTCGGTTATGCCTTTCTGATAACTATTTTGTTGTGGTATACCTGGCATTATGTATTGAGCACATATGTCATACTTTTTTAAGAACTTAGCAAATAGGCCTAGGTGTTGTCCACTTTCATCAAATCTTCTATAATACTCACCATCTCTATTTGACCTTATGATATTTACCTTTCTGTCCAATTGCCTTTCAACTTCATTACATAAATTTCCACGACATTCACTGCTTGAGATTTCTCATGCAGTAAATAGACATATCTCTAACGTGAATAATCGCCAATAAAGGTGATAAAGTACTTTTCTTTACCGAAAGAATTAATATCAAAGGGTCCATATATATCGATGTGTATAATTTCAAGAAGATGAGTACTTCTCGTGGCACCTTTCTTTGCGCATTTTGTTTGTTTTCCCTTAATGCAATCCACACAAATATTAAGGCTAGTGAAATCCAAATCTAGAAGGATGTCATTCTTTACCAACCTTTTCATTCTTTCTTTGGAAATGTGACTCAAACATTTATGCCACAAATAAGTAGAACGTTTATTCACTAAACTATATTTAGTGCCAACATTATGATGCAAGGTCATAAGAGTTTCAGCATATAAATTATCAAGATTCAATTTATATAAATCATCACAAAGTATACCAAAACCAATCATATAAGTATGCTTATACAAACTAAAACATCTATTACCAAACCTAAAAGAGTATCTAACAATATCAAGTTTAGACAAAGAAACTAAATTCCTAGAAATACTAGGTACATAAAAGTTTTAAATAAATCTAAATGATGTCTAGTGTCTATGATTAAACAGTAAGTCCAGACACCTTCTACTGGAACCTTTACCCATGAAGACAAACTTTTTATTTGGGCTTATGGTTTGGATTGTAAGGAACCCCTATATCGTATTAGAAATTGAGTTGTACATCCATAATCAATCCACCAAGTATTATGGGGAACTTCAGTTAAATTTGATTTGAAACATACATAAGCATTAAGCTTACCTTTCTTTTCCAACCAAGCCTTACGCCTTGAGCAATCCTTCTAGAAGTGTCTAGATTTCCCACATAAATGATATATATTATTGTTTGACTATTTCTTCTGGGTTTTGACAAATGACTCATCAATCTTTCATGGTCTTTTTCCCTTTTCCCTTTTTCTTTTTAGCTTTCTTTCCAGCTCATGAAGGTTCACATAATGAATAGAGTGATTTCCTTGATTCTTAAGTCTGGTTTCCTCCTGAACAAATATATTGTGCAATTCATAGATATTCCATTTATCTTTCATGGTATTATAGTTCATTTGGGATGGACCATACTCAAGCGGTAATTAGTTCAGAATGATCTGCACAAGAAAATTCTCATCCACTTCCATTCCTAATGACTTAAGTCTTGCTGCAATGTTTATTATTTCAATGGTGTGCTCATGCGTAGTATGAGGATCATCAAATTTCATAGTGGTTAATTTACTCATTAATATCGTAGCAATAAACTTGTCAGCAGTTTGGGTATGCTCTTCCACAAAATTCATGAATTATTTAGCACTTTCAATTTTGGGAAGAGTCGACTTGATGCTCTTTGTTATGCTCATTTGCATAAACATCAGGCTCAGTCTATTTGACCTTTCTCAAGCCTTATAATTGTTAGTCCCGTAAATCCGAAAGCGCACGAGTCGACAAGTAATATAAAGGAGAGTTAGAGTATCGTGTCCCAAGGGATTGAATGATTAAAAGAATGTTAAACTTAACCAAACTTCACAAATTTTTATCCAAGCAAACGAAGGAGAATGGGTTGCAATTAAAAATAACAATTTAAGAGAAACAAAATAAGAAAACACCAAACACCAATTCCACAAGAGAAGATGAGAATGATTAAAGCCTAGGGGTCCCTATTCATTTGCTACTTCAATGAATAATTACAATTAACAATCATCAATCAATGAAATGATATTTGTTAACTGATAACCATCAATAGATAAGAGCCTATGTCTAAGACAATTACCCATGCAAAACCTAGCTAATCCACTATGTGTCCATGTGAGTTAACATAAGAATCACTCATTGAGACTAATTATCAAACACTTGCTATGCATGACTAATGGGTATGTGTCCATCCCATTAGCTAATCAACACACTCATACCAATAGAATGTAATTGAACATACATCAACCATACCATATCCATATTCACAACACCCTATTTCTATTTCAATTGGAATATTAAAAACATGCAATTGATAGTCAATCAATAATAAGCACTAAGCATAGATATGGATGAACAAAACCAATTTCATTGAAAGGATACCCAACTAATTACACATTAATCAAATCCATAGCAAGATCCTAGAGAGTCCCTAGATTAGAGTTTAGTTACACATCATGAAAGAGAAGAAAACAAATGAAATAAAATGATCCATTAAGTTACAAATCAAGAGGTAAAGGGAAAGAATAGACAAAAATTGAGAGATTCCAAGCTTGATCCTCTTCCTTGATCTTGATTCTCCCTTGAGTCACCTTCAATCCAAATGGGTTCCTCCTCTTCTGACTTGCTCTCTAGAATTCGTGGTTTGTTGAAAAACAGAATTCCTCTCCCAATCCCCAAATCAGATATTAAAAGCTAATTTTCGTGGATCAGGATTTTTCCCACGCCTAGGCTTGGCTTTTCCACGCCTAGGCGTAGTTAAGAAGCACGTGGTCTCAGGTGCAATCCACGCTTAGGCGAGATTTTCCCACACCTAGGCGTGGGTGTCTCTGTCTGAGCACCCTGAAAACCTGAGAGTTACAAGCCTAGGCGTGACTTTTCCATGCCTAAGCGTGGAGGTCTCTGCTTGGAAATTCCTGAAATGCTGCGAGGATCACACCTAGGCGTGATTTTGCCACACCTAGGCGTGAGTTGGTTGCATTTGCTTCTCTTTTGCATCCTTCTCCATTTTGAACTCTTCTTTGCTTTCTTATCGTTTCCAAGGTCTTTCCTTCTTGAATTTCTGCAACAAAAACAATGCTTTAATTCATCAAGTCATAATCCATCTCAATTTCTTAAATACAAGCATCAAAAATTGAATTCTTGAACAATTGAGATTCAAAGCTTAAATCATCAAGATCATGTATGAATTGGACCATTGGGTCTTGAAAATTTAAGGAAAACATGCTCATATACATTCAAATTCATGTGAAATAATTTCATTTCCTGAAGTTATCAATAATGAGCTTTCTCTTTTTTGCTACTAGCAGTAGTAATGGTAACAGGATTCTTAACTTGGAGTGTCGAATCAAGATCTATTACACTAAGGTGAAATTGGACTTGTTTACTCCAATCAGAGAAGTTCCACCCATTGAAGACTAGAATAGACAAAGCAATCAAATTTAAAGAAATGGGAATAGATATTGCAATAATCATATGCTTAATATTAATACTGAGTCATAAGTTAACATATTATACAGATTCAGTCAACAAATCACTGGAACATTTAATGTATATCAATGTTTTCATTTAGGTGATACATCAACATATAACAATAAACATAATGATGCTAACATTCAACATTATTTGTCAATTATATATACGCTAACTAAAAATGTTCATTATTTTTGCATATATAAATAAAATTAATAGTGTACTTATACTATTAACAATCATATTCATTTATTATAAGGACAACTAATTAACTTTTTGATGATCCATAAATATCTTATAATAATTAGCTTCAATTTATTCATACATAAATAATTATTATATCATTCACAATATTTATTTTATGGATAATTAAAAAATAACTTTTACATAATTTGATAATTAATAAATCTCATATAATATCATCTCAAATTAATAACAATATATATAAAAATCAAATACTATGCATAAAATCATTAAAGGAAAACTCCGAATTCAATCATGGTAATATACATTAACTTAAGCCCAAACTAACAGAAAAACTCCAAATTCTTGTACTTTACCGAGAGCAACAGCGTTGCTTTACTTCCATCACACGACTTTACAATTCGTCATTGTAAATATAACTTTATCCATCGTATATAAACAATTTAACTACAATTCGTTATTGTAGCGAAATAGTATGGCTTTACGACTTTGTCCACTTTATCCTTTAAAACAATGAATTTTCGTGATGTGCATAGACTAGAGCTGGTAAAATGGGCTAACTCGCTTCGATTTGCTCTGATCTATTTTAACTCGCTAAAATACGGGGTGAGATGGGTTGGCTTGTTTTAAAATATGGGTTAGAAGAGTTAATCCACTCCGCTTTAAGGTGGGTTGGCGGATTGGCGGATTGGCCGCATAAAAAATAAAATGAAAAAAAATAGATGAGTTGGCGGATGTCAACCTAAACCCGCTTAAAAAAAAAAAAATTATATAAAAATCAATAAATACTATAAAAAGTAATAAATAATAATGGTAAAAAATTACAAACCACATATCTAAAATATAATTTTTAAAATAGTCTAATTAAATATTCAAACATAAATTATATAACATTTAAAGAATTTTTCATTTATAGTATTACTTTATCATTTTTTTAAAAAAATCAACCCGTAGGACCAACTCAAGCTCATGCCCGCTTAACTCGCGGGTTATGCGGGATGAGTTATGTGGATTGAAAAAAAAAATATGAGTTTAATCTTTGAACTCAACCTTAAAAAAAATGATGAATTAGCGGGTTAACCCGATGGATTAAACTTATTTTGCCAGCTCTAACATAAACATGATAGCAGAGACGTGATGTGCAGAGATGTGACATTTAAACAATCAAATATTTAACTTACATAGTGCACTATTACATTCAATAATTTGTCATAAAGTTAACTTATGCAGTGTAGCAGAATTATATCATAAAAAAATCTCTAATTTTTACAATTGAGGTTCATATAAATTGAAAAAATTAACTATTATTGATGGAGAATAATAAATTTTATAACTTTGTTTTGATACTACATTAATTTGTAATTTTTTTAAAAAATTAATATAAAAAATTATCATTAAAACATAAAAATTTTAGAATACATAATTCTCATAAATAAGAAAATATGAAGACTAATATTTATTCATGAGTAAGAGTGAATTATATTCCAAAAATATTAAAGAGATACAAAATTCACTTTATATTTATTTTCCTTCTTTTACTCTCTTCTTTTAATGATGGTGATAGAAAAAAATTTATTTACGACTAAGAACAAGATCTTAAATTTTACGCATAAATTATTTTTTAAATATTTTTAACTTATATCAAGTTAACAATTATTATAATTATAAAACTATTATTTTTCTTTTATTTAATAAAAATTTAATTCATTAACTTAATTTAATTACTTATTAAAATAACAAAATAGATCACATGTCTATCACATGACATATTTAATCCAAAATCCCTAACTCTCCAAATACCGCCACTTGGCAAAACCCATTTTGCTGACCACATACTACGCCAAGTATAACTGGGCACATGACCAATATCAGCACTGCGAAAATTTGATCTATGGAAATATCTTGCTTTGAAGGTACAAGCCATTAGCGAATTCGATTTTGTGAGGAAATGCCATCCCTATTTTGCCAGAAGTGATAGGTTGAAAGCTTCAGAATTTCTAAAACCCATGCCACCTTCCTATTTTGAATTACACAGCTTGTCCCACTTGACCTAGTGTATCTTCCTTTCACCATTTTCGCTTCCCCAATAGAATATATTTATCATTGATTCTATGTGCAAGCAAAGTGATTTTGGTAAAAGAAAACACCCCATAATATAAGTTGGGATAGACTGTGCAATGGATTTGATATGAACCTCTTTCCCAACACTAGATAAGCATTTCTCCTTCCACACTTTCAATTTTTTCCACACTCTATTGTGAACAAAGTCAAAAACTTGTTGGTTGGAACGAACTACAAAAATAGGGATTCCAAGGTACTTGGAATGGTTCTTAACCACCTTTATTCCCAACCAATTCTAGATAACTGTTTGACTAGAAGAAGGCACATCTCGATTGAAAGAGAGTTATAACATATCAAGATTTATGTATTGGCCTAAGCCATTTGGTAGGATTGGAGAATATCCCTCATGGCTTGAATGTCTTGGTCTGAGGCTTTAGTAAATAAGATACTACCATCTGCAAAGAAAAAGTGAGATATCTCAGGGACATATCTAGCAATTTTGATACCATGCAAAGCACCTCTGCTTTGAGCTCTAATAATAAACTTAAAAAAACCTCAACACAAAGGATAAACAAATACGGAGATAGGGGGTCTCCTGTCTTAATCTTCTAGAAGGCCTAAAAAATCTTCCCAGAATACCATTCAAGAGGATTGAGAAAGAGGAACTACTAACACGTCTCATTATAAGATCATTCTGTTGGAAAATAGAAAGGAAGTGTGTATACAACAGAAGCAACAACACACAAATGTATAATAAAATTTTTTCCACTTGAAAGAATCTGTGAGGAGTAAAATATACAGTCAACCAAAAATATCTACCAAAAGATATATTCGAAAATGCACAAAAATTAAATAGGCAAAGAGAACACACACAATTTTAACGTAAAAAATCTCCTCAATATGAGAAGTAAAAACTACTGTTGATACCCAATTTTATCTATTTTTTATTATTTTTATTTATTTTTATTTTTATTTTATTTAATTTAATTTCTTTCTTTACAAAAAAGAAAAAAAAAAAAAAAGAAAAAAATCATTGTACTGTGTCAACCCATGACCCAATTCTCTTCTCAACCCATGACCCATTTTCCATCTCTACCCATGACCCAATTCTCCAACCCATAACCCAACTTCTTCCTTCATGTTACTGCAGCCCTAGTCATCAAACCTTAGCCTCCACAAATAGCTACTTTAAGTTGGATTAAAAGCGGCTATCAGTTTTCTTTTTTCATTTTTCCATTGCCTTCCAATCACGTTCAAATGACTTTTGATCTTTTGTCTTCCAATAGTTGCAAATTGAATGAAAAACTATTACAAATTAAATGGAATCTTAATCACAAGGCAAGAATAAAAGAGCATACAATCACAGAGACAAAGGGGGAGGAATTACACAAAGAGAGGAAACAAAAGAAAAAAAAAATCAATCTTCCTTAACGCACCCTGCTGCCACCCTTCACCCATCTTCAACTTCTCACCATCAACTTCCATCACTACACCTTCTTCCCCAATCACCTCCATCCACCAACTAAACCACCATAAAAACCATCCATAACCACCACTAAAACGCGAACCACCGTAACCCCCTCCTAAACCCACAGCCAACACCGTTCGGCCCATCACCCACAACCTCCATCACGGCCCCAAAACCAATCGCGCCTCCACCCGTGCCAGCCAACCCAACCAGAACCGTGAACCATCACCCCCACACAGATAAAATCCGTGACCCACAAACTCAGAAGCATTGCTACGGGTTCACGCTGTTCATCGTTGCAGCCCGGAAACAGCATCTTCCTGCCAAACCAGCAGCGACATCAAACTCATCACGCACCAGGTCCGCCTAGCAACGACCGGAACCCGATCTGTACTGCGCCGCCGGAGTCGCTCCCACCATCGCGATCCCGTCACGCGAACCCGTCATCACCAATGTCGTCTGCAATTGAGCTCCGCCGTTTCACAAACCGGAACCCACACCCCGTCGCGCCCCCACCGTGTTCCGAGTCCAACGTTACCGGCCCAGATCCCATGCTCCACCGCTCTCTGCCGGAGCTCCACCGCATCCTATGCCCCCCATCGTGAGTTCTCCCTCTCCCCTTCTTCTATCTTTTCATGTTCATTTGATGTTTCTGAAACTGAAAGTCTCTTTTATTTTGCTGCTCCTTTCTTTTTTCTTTTTCTTTTTTTCTTTCTTCATTTGGGCTGAAAAAATATAATTTGGGCCCTTTTTTTTTTTTTTTTTTTTTTTTTTAGTGTGGCTTTGAATCTTTATTTTTTTATTTTAATCTTATTTATTTATTTATTCTTTTGGATTGATTTGTATTTATTAATTTGGAGTTTATATCACTTGTATTTTAATTTAACACACTTTTTTGTTTTGTATTAATATATTAATTAGTAATTTAAAACGGCCTATGACGAAAAAATTGGGAGAGGATCGAAGCACCGATCAGATACACTCTTCTCGATAATCTTGAGGCTCTATATTAGATTTTGCCAGGAGCACTGGCGAGGTCTAATTCTCGCACTAAATTAAATAACTTTGTAAATTAAATTACATTTTAAAAAAAAACACAAAATAAAAATCATTTTGTAAAATAAAAATCCTGAAATAAAAGTGAACAATTTCATATAGTTCAACATTATGATTGTGGTGAATTAAAGTTCTATTCTTTTTTATGAAGACTTTTTTTTTAGAAATTAATACAAAAATCTCATTGTGCCTAAATTTTTTTTCCTTAATTACAAAAGAGATTTTATTTGGCCATTTACTTAAAAAACATTTTTCTTACCTTAAACAAATTTCTTTGAATTAAAATTTATTCATTGAAATAATGTTTTATTTGGCCATTCTGAAAATTACTTCTATTCAAAAAGATAAAATTTTAATTCACCACTTTTATATAATATGTTGTAGACTTAGAATTTGTTCTAAAATAATGGCTATTTAGTCACTCATTGCTTGTCTTAGTCATTTATCATTCTTGATATTATGCTTGACAAAATGGGACATGTCAAAATAAAAATAAAAAATTCTCTTCTTTTAGTTTTTAAAGGACCAATTTAATTAACTTGCAAATAACATTAGATTAAATAGGTAACCGTTCTTAGAACGGACGGTGTAGGGTGCTAACACCTTCCCTACCCGTAATCAACCCCCGAACCTCAAACTCTGAAACGTAGACCATCTTTTAGGTGTCCAATTGCACCATTCCATTTAATGGATTAAGCGATTGGTGGCGATTCCCAACATCCCGAGGTCCTTTCCTCCTTGTTCTTTTTATTTTTGCGACACCCTTCGAGACAGTTGCGACAGCTGGCGACTCCACTGGGGAGATTTAGAGGGTTAAGCCTTGTTTTAATCTCATGCCATTTTCTCTTTAATTATGCTGGTCCATTTTTGTTTTATTTATTTATTTGTTATTTATTTCATATTATTGTACATTTTGTTTGCATTATATGTATTATATTTCTGCTTTGTAAATAAATTCTCTCATGTACACCTGTACACACAAGCTCTCTACCCGAGCTCAATACCTTGTAGGCTTAGATAGAGGGTGAAGTAGTGTTGCTTTGTGAGACCGTTGGTCTCCGTTTAGGCACATGAAAACCCCTCACTCAAATTGAACTCTTTCCGCTTGTAACCTATCATAGGTGAGGATGGAGGACTCTTGCTAGCCAAAGTGTTGGTGACAGCAAGGGACAATTTGGGGACCTTTTGTCCGATAGGGGTCTAGAACCAAAGCCATCACTTACTGGTACATAGAACCCATCTTTTAGGACAGGTACCAAGCTTAGGACCATGTCTCCGCATGTATAGTTTTACTCTTGTTTTAGTGTACTTATGTTTGCATTTTTTTTATCATATTCATAATAATACAAAAAAAGTTGTCTCTACGATACCCATATAGGACTCGTTCTCAATCAAAGTCATGGATGAACTAGAGCAGTCACAAGAAGGGTTGAGAAGTGAAGTAAGCCAGCTAAAGGAACAAATGGCCAAGGTCTTGGAAGTTCTGCAAGCTTTAGAAAGAACGAGGAACACAGAGGGGACTCCTTCAAGGGCAAATGATGATCTTTCAGCCACGCCTACTCACCTTCCCGGCTTTATGCCAATTCCTTGGCAGTATCCTAGTGTCACCTCTCAAGGGGCCATGATGTCACTCACCATCTACTCAAATAATCTTGAAACACATGCATCTCTATTCCCACCATATGGCCTTCCACCTGATTATGTGCCACCATTAGTCACCAATACTCCTAAGGGCAGTGCATTGACAGTCACAGCAACTTCAAACCCTCCAAACACTACCCAAGGATCTCAGCCAAATACCAGTGAGATTCCTCAGTACCTTGTTTCCATTCCACCTTATGGCCTTTCCCCTGGTTTTATGCCATCACAAATTACCAACCCTCTTGAGTGTGGCTCATCATTGGTAATACCTACTTCAGGGCCACAAAGCTCGACTCAGGCCCAACCTCATTTTTACATGCCACGGTCTTTCCCTTATAAAATCGCTGGTACTTCTCCGTTGAACCCTTCAACTGAAGGTCTTCAATCCAAGGAAAAAGTAGAAGTTCTTGAAAAAAGACTTCGAGCCGTAGAAGGAGCAAGTGACTATGGTCTTATGAATGCTTCAGAACTTTGCCTTGTCCCAGATGTTGTCATTCCTCCAAAGTTTAAGGTCCCAGATTTTGATAAATATAAGGGGACTACTTGCCCAAAGAATCACTTGATAATGTACATTCGCAAGATGGCTTCACAAGCTCATGATGACAAACTGTTAATCCATTTCTTCCAAGACAGTTTAACTGGGGCAGCTTTGAATTGGTACACACATCTTGAGTGTGCTCGTATAAGGAGTTTCAAGGATTTAGCTGATGCTTTTTGTAAAGCAGTATAAGTTCAACATTGACATAGCACCAGATAGAATGCAACTACAAAGTATGTCTAAGAAGGATGCTGAGACCTTCAAGGAATATGCTCAGAGGTGGAGAGAAATGGTTGCACAAGTGGAACCCCCTTTGTCAGAAAAAGAGATGGTTGCTATGTTCATTGATACACTACATGCACCATTCTATGGTCATATGATTGAAAGTGTGTCATCAAGTTTTTCAGATATTGTAATAATTGGTGAAAGGATTGAAAACGAAATGAAAAAGGGAAGATTGCATCAAATGAATGATGAACAGGAAAGTATGGAAAAATGTTGAACCAACTAAGGGTGGACTTCAGGTTGAATGAGTTAAATGAGGTTTCAAGAAAACTCATGGATGTCAACAGTTACCTAATTTACTAGGCGTTGTCAGAAGGTTTCTACACATGCCCATGTGCAATAGGAGTGATTGCTTACAATGGTCGATCAGGGGCAACCTTAGAAAGTTTGATCAAGTGGCGATTCATTTTTCTAACCGTCAAGAATGACCGTACCTTGGAGTCCTCCAGCACTGGGAAATTTCTGAGTGACTAGTATTCTGATTTGTTTACCAAGTTGTTACCATGAAATGATGGTTTAATTGTACTGATCCCATGCTTGTTCAATCATTAAAATCACTTAGTTTTTTAACTTATGTGAACTTTTTTGAAGTATTAATGTGATAGATTTGCATGGATCTCAGCGTACCTTATTTCTTTTTCCTATGTTCTTGGCACTCGTGTTCTTGTCAAATTTTTATTTTTTATTTTTGTCATTCTTTTCTTCCCTTTACTTGCTTTCTTTTTGTTTGGATCCTATAGGACTTTCATTTCAAAAAATTTGTGGTCATGAGGCCCATGTGTGCAGGTGTTCTTCGTCCTAAAAAAATGCAAAAAAAACAAAAAAAAAAAATAAAGAGAAATAAAGGGAGCGAATAAATAATCACTCAGTGTGTATTATCTTTTTGTCTCTAAATTAAATTTTTTTTTTTAAAAAAAATGAGCAATCAAAACTTGAAATGAAGATTGACCATCTTTCTCAATCTCTCACAAGAATTCATTATCCCTTATTGTCCCATTTTGAGCTTGAAAGTTTTCTTCAATAAACCCTAGACAAGGATCACCTCTACATTAGAGGATAACACAAAAAGGGGTTGGTTGCCATGATGACTATTTTGAAGTATAATGAAAAAAAAGAAAAGAAAGAAAAGGTGAAAGGGGCGGAAAGTAAAAAAACTGACAAAGTTTAAGTTTGAAAAAGGATCATTGGTCCCACTTAACCTTTAAACATTTGTTTGAGCCTTATACCATTCTTTTCATAACCCCTAACCTTGGCCACATTACAAGCGTTAAAAAGTCCATTCTGATCAATGAAGGGTTGTTTTCATTTTCATTGACTTTAATTTTGAGACAAAAGGTTCATACCTTACTGAATTTGCAATCCTTGCTCCTTAAAAAAAAAAGACAAAAAAAGGTTAAAAAAAAAGAGACTTACATTAGGACAAGTTGTTATCCTGTTCAAGTTGCCTCTACACTGGGGCATGTTTTCTTTTGGTTCAATCTGACCCTACACTGGGGCAAATCTTTTGGTTCAACTTGGCTCTACATTGGGGCAAGTCTCTACCCTTTTCCGGCTCTAAACTGGGGCAATTTGCTTTGTTTTATTTGGCCTTACACTGGGGCAAAATTTCTATTCTCAAGTTCCCCACTGAGACATTTTTTGTTGTCAAATGGCCTACACTAGGGCATCTTTGTTCTCAAATGACATACTCTGAGTCAAATTCATTTGATATCATACATGAGGGTAGATTTTTGTGGATACCTAATAAAGCAATGGTCATGATATCCAGTTGTCAAGTAAAGATCAATCACATCCAAACCAGAAAAAAAAGGGGGAAGAAAAAAGCAAAAAAAAAAACTTGGCTTTTGTACTATTCCACTTCTTGTTTTTTCTTTGTAAATGTCCTTGTGTAGTCATACTCCCAAAATCAATCGAAAAGGTTTCTCAGTTGGTAAATCTCTTTCATATTCATGCATATCTGGTACATGATGCTTCAAGTTAGTGAACATGAGTACAATAGTACAATTTAACCATCTAATGATAATCTCTTATTGAAAGCCAAAGGAGCTCTAGAGTTTCAATCGATGAAGGGAATGACATTCTCAATTGATAATTCAGATTGAAATGTGTCCTGTAGAAATGGGAATCTCTGGAAAAGGAAGTCACAAGCTTCTGCACTAGCCATATCTAATGAAGAGAAACTTGAATAAGACGAGATTGACAATGATCCCATTTGAATATAGTTTTGGTTGGTCAAAGAAGAGTTTGGTTCAAAACTTTGCTAAAAGATGTTTTTCTCAAATATGTTCGTTTCTTTGGCTTATGGCTAACTATGCAAAATTTTCTGACTCAAGGCTCACTGCGTAAAGCTTTCTGGCTCAAGGCTCTGTAAGAGTATTGGTTAGAGAAGAAGGACAACCAGGTCACCTCAAGGGTCACCTAAAGGGTTTTCCCATTGCTCTTATGTGTCACATCTAATGCACACCTCAAGGGTCATCTCGGTTGGACATTTTAACCATCGGCTGAATAGATAAATGAAAGGATGCCATTAAATCTCATTTCAGTTCATCTTTGAAATTGATTACAATCATGTCCTCAAAGGTCGTGGAGAGAAGAAAAAGACAAAAAAAAAAGAATTTTTCATACTCTCATACATCTGAAGGATGCATTGCATAAGTGCATTTGTTTTCATTTTGCTAGCCTTGACCTACAAAGGTCCAAGTTGTTGTTATCCTTTTGGGTCCTCGTACCCATTGTTTATGTTTTCGGGTCTCTGTACCCATTGATTTTAAGTTTTTGTTAAGCTTTAGTGGATACCTGACTCCGTAAGCTTTTTACCTTTTCGGGTCCCTGCACCCATTGTATTCTCGTTTTCGGGCCCCCGCGCCCATTGTGTTTTCCTTTCTGGGCCCCCGCGCCCATCGTCTTTTCCTTTTTGGGCCCCCGCGCCCATTGTCTTTTAGTTTTTGGGTTCCCATACCCATTGTTTTATGTTTTCGGGTCCCCGTACCCATTGTTTTTAAGTTTTTGTTAAGCTTCAATGGATACCCGACTCCGTAAGCTTCTTATGTTGTTTTTGTTAAGCTTCAGTGGATACCTGACTCCGCAAGCTTTTTTACCTTTTGGGGTCCTCGTACCCGTTGTTTTTGGGTCCTCGTACCCATTGCTTCTTTGTTTTTGTTAAGCTTCAACGGATACCCGACTCCGTAAGCTTCTTACCTTATTTTTGTTAAGCTTCAACGGATACCCGACTCCGTAAGCTTCTTACCTTATTTTTGTTAAATTTCAGCAGATACCTGACTCTGCAAGCTTTTTACATTTTCGGGTCCCCGCACCCATTGTTTTATGTTTTCGGGTCCCCGTACCCATTGCTTTTAAGTTTTTGTTAAGCTTCAATGGATACCCGACTCCGTAAGCTTCTTACGTTGTTTTTGTTAAGCTTCAACGGATACCTGATTCCGCAAGCTTTTTACCTTTTGGGTCCTCGTACCTGTTGTTTTTGGGTCCTCGTACCCATTTCTTACCTTGTTTTTGTTAAGCTTCAACGGATACCCGACTCCGTAAGCTTCTTACCTTGTTTTTGGTTAAACTTCAGCGGACACCTGAATCCGCAAGTTTTTACCTTTTCATGGATAAAATTGAATCAATTCCTTTGTTTTTCATTTATCCTAAATGTAAAACAAAGGGAGGCAAATTTGTTGATACCCAATTTTATCTATTTTATTATTATTATTATTTATTTTCATTTTTATTTTATTTAATTTAATTTCTTTCTTTACAAAAAAAGAAAAAAAAAGAAAAAAGAAAAAAATTGTTGTACAGGTCAACCCATGACCCAATTCTCTTCTCAACCCATGACCCATTTTCCATCTCTACCCATGACCCAATTCTCCAACCCATAACCCAACTTCTTCCTTCATGCTACTGCAGCCCTAGTCATCAAACCTTAGCCTCCACAAATAGCTACTTTAAGTTGGATTAAAAGCGGCTGTCAGTTTTCTTTTTTCATTTTTCCATTGCCTTCCAATCACGTTCAAATGACTTTTGATCTTTTGTCTTCCAATAGTTGCAAATTGAATGAAAAACTATTGCAAATTAAATGGAATCTTAATCACAAGGCAAGAATAAAAGAGCATACAATCACAGAGACAAAGGGGGAGGAATTACACAAAGAGAGGAAACAAAAGAAAAAAAAAATCAATCTTCCTTAACGCACCCTGCTGCCACCATTCACCCATTTTCAACTTCTCACCATCAATTTCCATCACTACACCTTCTTCCCCAATCACCTCCATCCACCAACTAAACCACCATAAAAAACCATCCATAGCCACCACTAAAACGCGAACCACCGTAACCCCTCCTAAACCCATAGCCAACACCGTTCGCCCATCACCCACAACCTCCATCACGGCCCCAAAACCAATCATGCCTCCACCGTGCCGTAACCCAACCGAAATTACCAAAAATCTCATTGAACCGTGAACCATCACCCCCACACAGATCAAATCCGTGACCCACAAACTCAGAAGCATTGCTACGGGTTCACGCTGTTCGTCGTTGCAGCCCGGAAACAGCATCTTCCTGCCAAACCAGCAGCGACGTCAAACTCATCACGCACCAGGTCCGCCTAGCAACGACCGGAACCCGATCTGTACTGCGCCGCCGGAGTCGCTCCCACCATCGCGATCCCGTCACGCGAACCCGTCGTCACCAGCGTCGTCTGCAACTGAGCTCCGCCGTTTCACAAACCGGAACCCACACCCCGTCGCGCCCCCACCGTGTTCCGGGTCCAACGTTACCGACCCAGATCCCATGCTCCACCGCTCTCTGCCGGAGCTCCACCGGATCCTATGCCCCCCATCGTGAGTTCTCCCTCTCCCTTCTTCTATCTTTTCATGTTCATTTGATGTTTCGAAACCGAAAGTCTCTTTTATTTTGTCAGCTCCTTTCTTTTTCTTTTTCTTTTTTTTTTTCTTCATTTGGGTCAAGTAAAATATAATTTGGGCCCTTTCTTTTTTTTCTTTTTTTTTACTTGTTTGGCCCGAATCTTTATTTTTTTTTATTTTAATCTTATTTATTTATTTATTCTTTTGGATTGATTTGTATTTATTAATTTGGAGTTTATATCACTTGTATTTTAATTTAACACACTTTTTTTGTTTTGTATTAATATATTAATTAGTAATTTAAAACTGGCTTATGACGGAAAAATTGGGAGAGGATCGGAGCGCCGATCAAATACACTTTTCCCGATAATCTTGAGGCTCTATATTAGATTTTGCTAGGAGCGCTGGCGAGGTCTAATTCTCGCACTAAATTAAATAACTTTGTAAATTAAATTACATTTTTTAAAAAAAACACAAAATAAAAATCATTTTGTAAAATAAAAATCCTGAAATAAAAGTGAACAATTTCATATAGTTCAACATTATGATTGTGGTGAATTAAAGTTCTATTCTTTTTTATGAAGACTTTTTTTTTTAAGAAATTAATACAAAAATCTCATTGTGCCTAAATTTTTTTTCCTTGATTACAAAAGAGATTTTATTTGGCCATTTACTTAAAAAACATTTTTCTTACCTTAAACAAATTTCTTTGAATTAAAATTTATTCATTGAAATAATGTTTTATTTGGCCATTCTGAAAATTACTTCTATTCAAAAAGATAAAATTTTAATTCACCACTTTTATATAATATGTTGTAGACTTAGAATTTGTTCTAAAATAATGGCTATTTAGCCACTCATTGCCTGTCTTAGTCATTTATCATTCTTGATATTATGCTTGACAAAATGGGACATGTCAAAATAAAAATAAAAAATTCTCTTCTTTTAGTTTTTAAAGGACCAATTTAATTAACTTGCAAATAACATTAGATTAAATAGGTAACCGTTCTTAGAACGGACGGTGTAGGGTGCTAACACCTTCCCTACCCGTAATCAACCCCCGAACCTCAAACTCTGAAACGTAGACCATCTTTTAGGTGTCCAATTACACCATTCCATTTAATGGATAAAGCGATTGGTGGCGACTCCCAACATCCCGAGGTCCTTTCCTCCTTGTTCTTTTTATTTTTGCAACGCCCTTCGAGACGGTTGCTACAACTACGAAAGTTAGTTTAGAAAAATCTCCACTATAACAAATCAATGATTACAGCAAAGTATTTCTCAATAAATAAGGATATCACAATGGCCTCTACTCACTACCAACAAAGTGAAAATCAACAAAGTAATAAATTTCTCAAAACCCACAAAGGGGTATAAACAACCCAACAAGTAGAAATGGAGAAATAAAATTCTAACCATACAAGTAGGAGTTCACGATGCAAGGAACAACATACTAAAAAATATCAAGATCAGACCACAGATGACCACCTGATCTGAACACGCAAAATCATATCTAGAAATTTTCTCCTCCTCTTCGCGGCACTGCTCTCTATTTTCGAAAACGCTAAAAATGAAAACAGTGAAGATGGAAAAACTAAACCCTTCTTTTAAAAGTTATCATAATATAAATATATTTTTTTTGTTTTAAATATTGATATGGACCCCATTAGTTGGACCCATCCAACAAACTCCTCCTCCAACTCAAGTGGAGGCAAATGCCAAACCGGCAACCAAATGATAATCTTCAAACTTTCCCCTCAGTAGAATCTTTGTCAGCATGTCTGAACCATTATCATCAGTATGGATCTTCTCAAGTTCCAACAACTTAGAGTCCAGAACATCATGTATCCAATGATACCTCACATCAATATGCTTAGATCTACCATGGAACATAGGATTCTTGCCAAGATGGATGGCACTCTGAATATCACAAAACAAAACATACCTCTGCTGAGTAAAACCAAGTTCATGCACAAAATTCTTCATCCAAAGCAACTCCTTACAAGTCTCGGTAATAGCTATAAACTCAGTCTCAGTAGTAGACAATGTAACACACTTTTGCAACCTAGATTGCCAAGCCACAACTCCCCCTACAAAGGTAATCAAATTGCCAGAAATAGATTTTCTATAATCAACATCCCTAACCAAGTCTGAATTTGTATAACCACAAAGAACAGGTTTCCCAATTCCAAAACAGAGCTTTAAACTAGAAGTGCCTCGGAGATATCTCAATATCCACTTCATAATTTTTCAATGCTCTCTACCAAGATTGGAAAGAAAACTACTAACCACACAAACTGCATGAGCTATATCAGACCTTGTGCAAACCATTGCATACATCAAATTTCCTACTGCATATGCATAAGGAACACGTTGCATGTCTTGTTTCTCTTCATCACTAGAAGGAGCTTGTCTAGTGCTAAGCTTAAAATATAAAGCAAGAAATGTACTTATAACTTTAGCTTTATCTAAGTGAAACCGTTAAAGCACTTTCTCAATGTACTTCTCCTGTGATAACCACAACTTCTTGGTCACTCTATCACGAGTAATCTGCATGCCAAGAATATGTCTTGTTAGTCCTAAGTCTTTCATTGCAAAAGACTTGCTAAGCTCCTTTTTCAACTTGTCAATTCTAAAAGAATTATGACCAATAATTAATATATCATCAACATAGAGCAATAAAATGATGAATTCATTATCAGAAAATTTCTATACAAACACACAATGATCAGAAGTAGTCTTCTTGGATCCCTGCTAAATTATAACAGACTCAAACTTCTTGTACCATTGTCTCGAGGCTTGTTTCAAGCCATATAAACTTTTCTTCAACTTGCAAACATAATTTTCTTTACCCTTCATCACAAAATCCTCAGGTTGCTCCATGTAAATATCCTCCTCAAAATCACCATGAAGGAAAGCAATTTTCACATCCATCTACTCAACCTCTAAATCAAGACTTGTTGCCAAACCAAGAACAACTCGGATGGATGACATTTTAACAACCGGCGAGAAGATTTCCTCAAAATCAATCCCATTTTTGTGATGGTAGCCTTTGAAAACTAATCTAGCTTTGTATCTTGGAGTGAAAGTATTCTCATCATTCTTCAACCTGTAAATCCACTCATTTTCCAAAGTTTTCCTATCCTTAGGCAACTTGACCAACTCAAAAGTATGGTTGTCAAGCAAAGATTTCATCTCATCATTCATTGCTGCAACCCATTCTACCTTCTGCTCACTCTCCATAGTCTCTTCGTAGCACTCAAGTTCTTCCCCGTCAGTGAGGAGCACATATTCATCAGATGAAAAACGGGTAGAGGGAATAAGATGTCTGGAAGACCTCCTAAGTGAAACAACAGGTTCATCAACAACCTCACGAGCAGGAGCATCTACCTCATCAGCAACATTATCAACAACATTCTCAACCTGATCACCCTGAATATGATTATGCACATCATCATGATTGCCAAAGTTAGCTACATCAAGCATATGAGACTCAGAAACTGGATCAATATCAACTAAACCATCAGTACTCGGAGACTCTGACTTCTTTGCCTTGTCAATATCATCAATGATCTGATCCTCTATGAAAATAACATCATGATTTCTAACAAGTTTTTTCTCAACTGGATCATACAACCTATAACCAAACTCATCATGACCATAGCCAATGAAAATGCACTGCCTAGTCTTGACATCCAACCTGGACCTCTCATCTTTGGGCACATGTATAAATGCTCTACACCCAAAGACACGTAAGTGGTCATAGGAAACATTCTTTCCATACCACACTCTGTTAGGAACATCAGTCTGTAAAGCAATAATAGGAGATAAATTAATAACATGTATAGCAGTATACAAAGTCTCACCCCAAAAAGATCTAAGTAACTTTGCTTCAAATAGCAAACATCTAACTCTCTCCTTCAATGTCCTGTTCATCCTTTCTGTCAGGTCATTAAGCTGAGGAGTCTTAGGAGGCGTTTTCTAGTGTCTAATACCCTGCTGCCTGCAGTACTCATCAAATGGTCCACAATATTCACCATCATTATCGGTGCGAACACATTTCAGTTTCTTCTTTGTTTCTCTCTCAACAAAAGCCTGAAACTGTTTAAAGACACCAAGCACCTGGTTCTTAGTCTTCAAGGCATAAACCCAAAGTTTCCTTGAATGATCATAAATAAAAGTCACAAAGTAAAGTGCACCACCAAATGTTTTAGTCCTCATTGGACCACAAAGATCTGAATGTACCAACTCAAGAATCTCTGATTTTCAAGAAGGATGATGACTCTTGAAAGAGACTCTATTCTGCTTTTCAACTAAATAATGAATACATTTTTCCAAACTTGCACCCTTCAAACTTGAAAGTAGATTCCTTTTGGCTAAAGTATCAAGTCCCTTCTCACTAATGTGGTCTTTTGTACCATAACTCTGACTGATTATCACACTCAGCTATATTAATAGCATTAACAAAAACTGAAGCCTTGGTCTAGTACAAACCTAAACACTTCTTTCCATGTGCCACAACCAAAGAACCCTTGGAGAGTTTCCACTATCCACCACCAAAGGTACTAAAATAGTCATCATCATTAAGAACACTAGCAGAAATCAAATGCAAACGAATGGCTGGTGCATGTCTGACATTCTTCAAAATCAACTTTGTTCCATTACTGGTTACCAAACAAACATTACCAATGTCAATCACCTTTGACATACCATCATTACCCATCTTCAAAATCCCATAATTACCATGAGTATAAGATATGAAGAAATCTTTCTTAAATGTCACATGAAAACAGGCATCACTGTCAACAACCCAGCTGGTCTCATCACAAGCAACATTAATCAAATTCTCATTATAGATAATCACAAGATCTCCTCCAGCAGTGGTGGCAACACGATCATCATTATCATTATCCTTCTTTTGTTGTTTGCCTTTGTTACCTTTGTTCTCCTTTTTCCATCGGTAGCAGAACCTTTGGGCATGCCTCTTTTTACCACAATACTCACACTCAATATTTTTGTATTTAGACCTTGATTTGTTTTTACTCTTACTTTTGCCTCTATTGCCTTGTCCTTGATCCCTCGCAATGCTTTTCCCCTTGTTTTCAGTAACCAAAACCTCTGACTGTGAAGAGGACGCCTGCTGAGTTCGTCATCTGACTTCTTCATTTAAAACAGTAGTCTTTACATAATTCATGATCACAACACCTCCAGGAGCAAAACTAGTCAAAGTGACTCTGAGATTTTTTCAAGAATCAGGTAGAGTATTAAGCAACCAAAGTTCCAAAATTTTATCTTCAAATTTCACACCCATGCCGGACAACTGGTCAAAGCATCCCTGAAAATCACTCAAGTGATTAGAAATAGAACTATCATCCTTGTAACTCAAGTTCATAGCCTGTTTCAACAAAAATAATTTATTGTTCCCAAACTTAGAGGCATACAAGGTCTCAAACTTCTCCCACAAAGTTCTGGCATGTGAGTCATTAACAATATGATTCAAAACATTATCATCTACCCATTGCCGAATAAAGCCACAAACCATCTCATGCTCAAAAGTTCATTCTCCATCAAATTTAGCTTCAGGCTTTTCACTAGCAAACACCGATAAATGTAATTTTTTCACAAATAATAAATCTTTTATCTTTCATTTCCACTTGTGGTAATTTGTGTCATTCAAACTAATCATTCTACTGTAATTTGGCTTCATCATTCAATCAAGTAAACAAACCAAATAAATTTCTCTGATATCAACTGTTGGGATAGAAAAAGAGAGTATGTACACAGCGGAAGCAACAACACACAAATGTGTAATAAAATCTTTTCCACTTTAAAGAACCTGTGAAAAGCAAAATATACAGCCAACCAAAAATATCCACCAAAAGATATATTCGAAAATGCACAAAAATTAAATAGGCAAATAGAACACACACAATTTTAACGTAGAAAGCTTCCTCAATGTGAAAAGTATAAACCACGAGACCTAATCTAGAAAAATCTCCACTATAACAGATCAATGAGTACAGTAAAGTATCTCTCAATAAACAAGGATATCACAATGGCTTCTACTCACTACCAACAAAGTGGAAATCAACAAAGTAACAAATTTCTCAAAACCCACAAAGGGGTATAAACAGCCCAACAAGTAGAGATGGAGAAATAAAATTCTGACTGTATAAGTGGGAATTCACGATACAAGAAACAACATACTGAAAAATCATCAAGATCATACCACAGATGACTACTCAATCTGAACACGCAAAATCAGATCTAAAATTTTTATCCTCCTCTTCGCGGTGCTGCTCTTTATTTCTGAAAATGCTGAAAATGAAAACAGTGAAGATGAAAAAACTGAACCCTTCTTTTAAAAGCTATCATAATATAAATATATTTTTTTGTTTTAAATATTGGCATGAGGCCCACTAATTGGACCCATGTCTTTGTTATATCAAACTGTAAGCTAATATACCCCTTTTTTCCCTTCTTCTTTTTTTCGTATATAATAAAAAGTATCATAAGCTACCAAAGCATTATCTGTAATTAATCTCTTTGGTACAAAAGCACTTTGGTATTCACCAATGATGAGGGAAAGACTAATTTTCAGTCCGTTTGCCATGGTTTTTGTAATGATTTTAAAAATCCCATTACACAGAGATATAGGTCTAAAATCCTTAGTATGCATTGGTTTTTTCACCTTTGGAATCAAACATAAGAAAGTAGAGTTTTACTTGGATTTTCCCCGTTGTTAAGAACATCCAGCACTGTTTGGATCACATCCTCCCCCACAACATGCCACGTTTTTTTGGGAAAAAGAGAGTTGGCATTCCGTCTGGACCTGCTGCTTTAGTTGGATGCATTTAAGAGCCCTGACCACCTTCTTTCTAGTAAAGTCACCATTGAGGATAGTGTACATTTCATTATTAATTTTTCCCCTCACGATCTCAACTACCTCATCCACTTTTTTAGCGATCTCAGAAGAAAAAAGCTATGAAAAATAGTAAGTCATTACAAGCTCTATTTCATCTTCATTTTCATACACAATACCAGCATCATCTCTAATAGACTCAACCCAGTTCCTTTCCCTTCTTTGAGAGGCCTTCTGGTGAAAAAACTTAGTATTACGATCACCATGTTTTAGCCAATTAGCCTTGGACCGTTGACCCCACCGCACCTCCTCTTCAATAAGCAATTCATCTAGCTCTGCCACTACTTTTTTAATCTGGAGAATCACTTCTTCCGATTAGATTGATTCATTTAGATGGGATAAGAGCTTCTATTTTTCTAATATTTTCATTGGAACACACCCAAAGGTATCCTCCCCCCACATATCCAGAACAACGCCACATTTCTCAAAAAAAATTTGTGGATTGGATTCTTATTTGACTAACTATTTTCCATCACAGAATGGCAAGCATTTCACGAAGGCACACCTTTTCAAACCTGTAAATATGAGTCTTTTTTTTTCCTTTTTCATTTTTCCTGGCCCAGAATATTTACTAATATTAGACAATGATCAGATTTATACCTCTGTAGATGCTGCACTAGTGCTTTTGGGAAGGAATCACGCCAATCAATGGTTGCTAGAGCTCTATCCAAATGCTCCTGAATATTTCCTTCATCTACACGACCATTTGTCCATGTAAATGCATGACCCACAAAACGCAAGTCAAGGAGCTCATTTACTTAGATAGAATCCCTGAAACCTTGAGTTTAAGAGTATGTGAGCGGATTTCCTCCTTGCTTTTTAGACTATCCCAGAATCTGGTTGAAATCTTCAAATACCATCCAAGGCATCGAACAAACTTGACCCAGAGAATTCAGTAAATCCCAACTTTTATGCTTATTGGCTACTTTCGGACACCCATAGAACCCAGTAGCATGCCATAAAGGGCCATCTTCAACATTCCTTATCTGCATGTCTATATGGTTATGGTCTAAGTATTTTTATTTATATACTAGCATAAATTATATTGTAATTTTATAAAATTCAAATTAATTAGATGTTAAAATTATTAAAGTATTTTATTTAACTCAAATTGTGATTACTATTGTTAATGGATCTTTTGTTATTAAAGCACTATTCATATGTAAGTTTTATTTTATGGGTCTTATATATGAGTTTGTCATAGTGGGTAAGTTTAACTCATTTTAATTATATATATATATAGTGAGAGGTCATTATTCCTAACTATTCTAGTGCGTACAATTGCTCTATTAATACTAACGCATGAGTGACTATTGTAGGATAGTGATTGCTACCGCAAGCGCACGGATCGCTCAAGTAATACAGATATAGAGTAAAAGTTCGTTCACACGAGGATAATTAGTTATAAAGTTAAGTACCAACCAATAGTTTAATCAATTATATTCAAGGACATAAAAATAAGAAAATAATAATCTAAATTAAATCTAATCTACAAAAGCAATAAACATAAAAGGTTAGGTTTCAGAAAATCCTTCTTCACCCCCTACATCTACCAACAACATGTAATCATCTTCATAAATACAAATGCATTGATTAGGTTAGCTTGAGAATCTTCAGTAGCCAAAAGCTTATGTCTAGGTCAATCAATCCTGATTTTTATTATCCAACTCACTAAGTTTCCTTGAAAGCTAGCGCAACATCCACTCATGAATGATCTATTCTCAATCACACACTATACATGACTAATAGTTATATTTCTATCCTATTAACGAATCAACTCATCCAAGCTAATTGAACTCGTCGAACATGTATCAATCATACTATATTCATATCAACAAATCTCTATGTCTAGTTTATTTGTAAATATTAGGATCATGCAATTGATGGCCAACCAACAGCAAGCATTAAGCATAAATTATGATTGAACAATAACCAAACATCCACATAAACTTAGAGAAGAACACATCATTTATTTATTTATTTTTCATGTCTATTTATTATTTATTCCAAAATTTATAGAGATTAAAATTATAAAAAATATATGGTGCTCTCCTCTTTTACTGCTGGAAATTTTTGTATATTATTGTGATGCTACTGGGCATGCTATATATTGTGCACTCTCATAGTTGATGTTGTTTGGACATTGAAATAATTTTTTGTGTTATTTTTTGCATAAATTAATATATAATGTTTTGAAAACTATTTATTTTGTTGTTATTTATGCGATTTGATTATGAGAGTTGCTATTTAAAGTATTGTGGTACTGTATTGAAACACTTTGCATAATTGTGATACTATTAGATATCATATATATTGCACACTCTCAGATTTTGTGTGATTTGATTATTTAAATAATTTTGATATTATGTTGTATATATAATATTGCATAATGTTAAAAATAATTGCATACTCTCCAAGTTTTGATCTGAAATTTTCCATCATGATTGTGACACTACTGAGAGTGTTTTACAATCTGTACTTTCAGACTTGATATTGTTTAGTCATTGAAATAATTTCAGTGTTATTTTGTGCATAAAATGCTATGTAAAATATTATATATTGTTATTTCTTGTTATTCTTTATGCATTTTGTTCTGAGAGTAATTATTTAAAATGTTGTGGAGCTTTTGGGCACCGTCAATGATTGTGAGCTCGCCTTCGCGAGACCAATTATGTTGAGGTGTCATTTTGTTGATATTTTGTTAATAATGTTGCATTGGAGATTATATTGATAATGCGTTTACCCTATCAGTTTGCTTTTATTAATGTAATTCCTGATGATTTGTTAAGTAATATTATTTTGGGACACTTTGCATGATTGTGAGCTCGCCTTCGAGGGACCAATTGTGGCAATGTGCTATTTTGTTGATAAAACATTGTTATTTTGTGGCATTGGAGATTATGTTGATAATGCGCTTACCCTATTGGTTTACCTTTATTAATATAATTCCTAATGACTTGTTAAGAGCATTGATGTTATGTCTTTAGAATTTTCAATATCCTCTCAGTACTAGTTTTAGGGACATGATTTTAATGTCTGTGAAAGTCTACTTATGTGTTGTAATTCGGGACCCTTCGACGGGATTACAATTTCATGGGAGAGCTCTATTGTGGTTATTGCTCATCTTGGTTATTGAAATACTCAACAAGAAAATCTCCCTTTAAAATATTAATTTAGCTTTGCTTATGAAAATAAATGTTTTAACAAAGTTGTGTGGGACTAATTACGAGGATTGTGTTGAGTCAATGAGTTTATTTATTGTCATCTCTGTTATTGATGTTGCTCTCGCTGTGGATGAGCCTCGAAACCCATAGATATGTTTTTTCGCTGCGATTGGGGTGAAATATGAAATGTGGGATCATTTAAATAAAGTTCGTCTTATGACAATAAAGTATAGCATGGACAAAGCCATTAAGGAGCGTTTTTATGAAGCGGATAATGTCAACCATTTTTTTGTGAGGCTATTGACAGATCTAGAAGGGCATGTGACCTCTTTGTGTTAACCAAGACTAAGCATGATAGTGTGAATGGTGATTGTGAACATGCCATGAAATTTGCAGATTGGCTCAAATAAGCTAATTGTATAGAGTTTAATAATTAAATTAAGGTGGAGGAAGTTGAACCCCTGACTCTAATGTGTTATGAATCAAATCTTATTAATGTTCCTTATAACACTTGTTGGTTAGATATTTGTGCAACTACTCATGTTACAAACTCATTACTAGAGTTCAAAATAGGCAAAAGCCAAGTGAAGATGAGTTGCTGATCACATATGAAATAGAGTTAGTGTCAAAGTAGAGTATATAAGTATTATTTCCTTGAAGCTGTGTATTGGATATTCTTTAGGTTTAAAAGACACCATCTATGTGTTCTCTATAAGAAGGAACTTGTTTCCAATTTTTATTTTGGATAGTTGCACTATCATATATATTTAGTGATAAGAGAGTTTTCTTACCATATGGTTTCATTCTAGTTATTTCTGGTATTTCTAGAGTTTCTTCTAATGGTCTTTATATGTTAAATATTGACCCTTTCTATTGATCTAACGACGTTTAGATATCAATAATGTTGTTAGAAACAAGTGTGGTAGAGTTGTTGAAAACCTTTCTATGTTATCATACAAATGTTTAAGATACATCTCTAGGGAGAGAATGGAGATGTTGATCAAAGAGAATATTCTTCATGAGCTAGACTTCTCTGATTTTGAAACCTATGTTGATTGCATAAAAAGGAAACTTACAATTGGAGTCAGGAATAGTGAGGTTACCAAGAGTGAAGGAATACTACAGTTAATTCATATAGATATTTATGGGCCCATTACTCCTATTGTAGAAAGAGAAAATCATACTTTTATGGATATGTTGAGATGTATGCTTAGTCATTGTACTCTTCCAGAATTCTTGTGGGGAGATGCCTTGAAGACCACTGCTTATATATTAAATCACGTGTCAAGTAATATAAGCTTATGTCAAGAAAATAACTTACTTTATGGCATCCCGTGTTTGAGGTTGTAAGGCAGAGGTGAGGCCTTATAACCCATATTTAAAGAAGTTTGATCCCAAAACTATTAATGATTTTCTTCATTGATTATTATATTGGCTCAAGGAGTTCTAGGTTCTATTGTCCTTCTCATACTACTAGTGTTATTGAATCTAATCAGGTTGTCTATTTTGAAGGGGATTTAGAGCATAGTGGAACTCAGAAGCTGCGTATTGTTGATTTTAGAAAGGAGCATATTATTGTTCCTGTTACTGTTATTCCTTTTTTCAAGGATAATGTCATCTCATTTAATCCATAATGATGATATTGTTGATCCTGTTGATAATGTCAATATCCCTCAACAAGTCAAAAAATAATGTACAAAATTCAAATGTTGTTGTGTGTTAGGTCTTTTGCTTATCGCAAGTACATGGATCGCATTTATAATATAGTTAGGAATCAGATATCATTCCCACGAGGTCTAAGGTTAAAATCAATGCTAAATATAAACCAAAAGTTTAAGAGTTTCTATCCAAGGACATATAAATTGAGAAATGAATGTCTAAACTAATTAAAAGAACTTAAAACTTTAAGATTAAATTGAGGTTGAGAATTAGAGAATATGGAATCCTTTTTCACCTCCTACTTCAATTGATAACAAGTAATCCTTATGACCAATATAAACGAAATGATTAGGTTAGCTTGAGAATCTAAATTAGTTAAAAGCCTATGTCTAGGTCAATCAACCATACTTCAGTTACCTAATTCACTATGTTTCCATAAGAACTAGTATAAATCCACTCATTAAAATCTATTCCCAATAGTTATTATGCATGACCAATAGGTATATTTCTATCCTATTAACGAATCATCTCACCTAAACCAGAATGAAATAGAACAAGCATCAATCATACATACGATCTTAAATCCAAATTCTTTTGTCTAGGGTCATTAGATTTCAACAAATCAATCAAAAGCTGATCAAACAATCAAAAACATTAAGCACTATATGATTAAACAAAACCATTCCATGTATATAAACTCAAAGGATTACAATATTATCCAATATTCATAAGAGGATCCAAAGTAAACCCTACACATAGCTTAGCCAGCTATGAAGCACGAAAATATAGCAAAATACATTATGTTCATGGAAAGAAAATGAGAAAGTAGAAGATAGAGAAGAGGAAGCTTAAGGTTGATGATCCTTCAAGCTCCAATCCTCCTTCAAGGTGAAGAAAGCCCTCAATCTTGGTTACTTCTGCTTCCTTTATATCTAAAACACAAAACCCTAGCAGCTGTTCTCTAAAAACATCAAAAGCTCTCGTGCAAAATGGATACAACAGTATTTATTGGCTGAATAAAATAGAGTCACGTTGCGGCATTAAACACATCACGTTGCGGCGCACGTTCAATTAGGTCACAGATGTCGTGGCGTCCAGTTCTTAGCCCTGTGACGCTCTAGCCTCGGGTTTTACTACTGAAGCAGGGAATGAACAATGACGTAGTATTGACATGCCTGTGCCGCGATGTCGAATGCTAGGCTTCAATTTTGGTTTTCTCTTGGGCTTCTTGGTCCAAAGCTTATCCAAATTCTCTCAATTAGAGCCCTTCCTGTAGAGAAATTACCATTTCAATAACAAATGTAAATGTACTCAATTTATCAAAGATTTGGAAGTATTTGCTCAAAATCATAATGGAAGTCATCAAGATAAAATCATATGAATATGATGCTAAAGTCTTCCATTCATGCAAACAAACAAGGACTAAGCAACCAATATAGCACAGATATAGGACACAAATAACTACACTTTATGGAGTTATCATTGTGATTCCACTAAGAAGATCTAAGTGGGTTCTTATATCCACTGAGTCTACTAGATTCAGGGATTATATTGTGTACTTGTAGGAGCATGAGTTTAATTCAGTTGAGAGTTCTGATCCTATTTCCTTTCAAAAGGTTGTGATTAGTCCTGATAGTGCACAATGATTAATGACTTTTTGGAGGATGAGTTAACTTCTATGAGAAAGAATAATGTTTGAGAATTGATGGAATTGCCTATTGGTTGTAAAACTATTGGTTGCAAATGGGTCTTTAAGACGATGCTAGAGGTGAAGTTGAAAGATATAAGGCCAGACTTGTTGCAAAGGGATATAACCAAAAGAAAGATATTTATTATAAGGAGATTTTCTCACTAGTCTCCACTAAAGTCTTCTTTCATGTTGTGATGACCTTGGTTGCTCATTTTGATTTGAAGCTTCATTAAATGAATGTTAAGATTGCCTTCCTAAATGGTGATTTGTACGATGATGTATATATGGATCAACCTGATGGTTTTGTTGAAGATGGTAAAGATCATATGATACGTAAATTGAGAAGATCCATTTATGGATTGAAACAGGCTTCCAGGAATTGGTACTTGAAATTTGATTATATTGTTAGCTCTATTGGTTTTAAAGATCCTTTTCTTGGACAACTTCAGTTTCCTCTTCAAGCAGCTTTGTTCTCGGATTCCCTTCAATTTTCTTTCCACTTCTCAGTGAGATGGCATAGCAGTGCTCATTTAAGGCACCCTTCGGATTATTAACAGTATCACTAGGGAAGGTGTCAGAAGGCCTATTATTGATGGCATTAGCCAACTGCCCTACTTGGGTTTCTAATGCTTGCATAGAAGCAGATTGACTCTGAAACATCACTTCATATTTTGCCAACTGAGCATCAGTCTTCGTCATGTGAGAATTCGTCTTAACCATAAGCTGTGAAAACATGTCTTCCAAAGAGGGTTTCTGATCTTGACCCTGTTGTCTTGATTGGGAAGGGAATCCAAAAGGATTATAGGGTCTGTCATTCACTGGAACAGATGAGGAAGCTCCTTGATTGGCCTTCCAGGAGAAGTTGGGATGGTTTCTCCATCCTGGGTTGTACTGGTTTGAGTATGGATTATTCTATTGCGGGCGATAGTTACCAACGTATTGTGCACTTTCTGTACTAAAAGGACAACTATCGCTTGAATGAGTCTCTCCACACTTGTTACACAGCACAAATGGGCTTTGTTGATGGTTGTTCCCCAAATGATCCAGCTTACTTGATAATGTTGCCACCTGAGCTGATAATGCTGACATTGGATCAATATCATGCATTCCAGCTAACTTCTTTGAAGTATTTCTTTCAAAAGGCCATTGGTAGTTGTTGGCTGCCAATTCCTCAAGCAGTTGGAATGCATCATCAAATGATTTGCTCAATAAAGAGCCTTCAACAACTGCATCTACTATAGGGTGATGGTAGGGTAGCAATCCCTTGTGAAATGAGTAAACTTGGTGCCACGGTGGAATGTCGTGATGAGGGCACCTACGAAGAAAATCCTTGTATCTCTCCCATGCTTCATACAAGGACTCAGATTCAAGTTGGGTGAATGATGTGATATCATTCACCATTTCAGCTGTCTTGGCCAGTGAAAAATACTTATTTAGGAATTTACCATATAGATCGTTCCAAGTACTGATGGATCTCGCAAGTAAAGACTGCAACCAACTCTTGGCTCTATCTCTGAGAGAGAAGAGAAAGAGCCTTAAGCGAATAGCATCATCAGAGATACCATTGTGCTTGAACGTGTCACAAATCTCCAGAAAATTTGAGAGATGAGCATTGGGATCCTCCTTGGGCAAACCGCCAAATTACACAGAAGTTTGTATCATTTGAATGATGGCCGGTTTAATTTCAAAATTATTAGCATGGATGGCAAGCTGTCTAATACTGGACTGCAAGTTCTCCATTTAAGGGGTTGCAAACTCCCTCAATGGTCTAGTGTGACTATCGTCCTCTATCTCTTGTGTTGCAAGTTCTGCCATCAAAGTACCTATATCATAAAATAATCTAAAAACTTAAATTAATATGTACAAGACAAAATTTGAACTAGGATTAACTAGACCCATTGCTAATATCAGCTAAACAGAAATAATTGTATTTCCCCGACAATGGTACCAAAAACTTGATCGCTCTTTTTCTTACTACAAGTGCACGGATCGCACTTGTATTATAGCTAAGAGTCGGATATCATTCCTATAAGGAATAAGTATTGCTTATAAAAGTCAAGTATTAACCAATAATCTAATTAATGCTATCCAAAAGCATCAAATTTATAAAAGAATGTTTAAAGAAATATAAAGATTGAAAGCAATAAATCTAAGATAAATAGATAAATAGAGAAATAAAGAATTCTTTTTCATCTCCTACTTCAACTCATAACATGCAATCCTTACAAGTAACATCAATGATTTATTAAATTAACTTGAGAATCTGATTTAGTTAAAAGCCTATGTCTAGGTCAATTAACCCTAGTTTCATTTACCCAGCTTACTATGTTTCCATGAGAACCAGTGCAAACTCTACTCTTGAATGATCTATTCTCAATCACACACTATGCATGACCAATAGGTATATGTCTATCCTATTAACGAATGATCTCACCCAAACCAATTGAATGAAATAGAACATGCATCAACTATACATATGATCTAAAATCCAATTTTCTATGTCTAAGTTCATTAGATTTCATCAAATCAATCAAAAGTTGATCAAACAATCAAAAACATTAAGATTCATATGATTGAAAATAACTAAACATTAATATATGCTCAAAAGATTACAAAATCATCAATATCCATAGGAGACTACAAAGAAAAACTTATATACAGCCTAGTTAGTCATGAAACACAAAAATATAGACATATAAATCATGTTCATGAATCAATAAAGAAAGAAAGAAGAGAGGAAAGGGAGGAAGCTTATTAGATTTCATCTTCCAAGCTTGATTCACCCTCCATATAAAGGATAGCTTCCAACCTTAGCCTCTTTTGCCTTCTCTTGGTCTAAAAACCCTAAACTAGCAGCTGTTCTCCAAAAAGATGAAAAAACTCTTGTAGAAAATGGATACAAACGTATTTATAGGCTGAATAAAATAGGGCAACACTGTGGTGTCCAACACATCACACCGCAGCGCGCATGCAATTAGGTCAAAGGCGCCTGGGTCGCCCACTCTTAATGCCGCGACTCTCTAGCCTCGGGTTTTTTGTACTAGAGTAGGGTAATGCCGCGGTATTATCATGCCCACGTCGCGACGTTGAGTGCTGATCTTCATTTTTGACTTCCTCTTAGGCTTCCTGGTCCAAAGCTACTTCAAATTCTTCATTTTCTTGCTTTATTTGAGACATGCCTATATTAGAGAAAGTATCAATTCATTAACTCATGCAAATGTACTAAATTTATCAAAGTTTTGAAAGTATTTGCTCAGGATCACAATGGAAGCCATCAAAATAAAATAATATATAAATGATGCTAAAATCTTCCATTCATGCATACAAACAATGACTAAACATACCATGAAACACAGATATAGGGCACAAATAACTACACTCTTTGAAGTTATCAATTGGTACTTGAAATTTAATTATATTGTTAGCTCTCTTGGTTTTAAAGAAAATACTGTTGACTAATGCATTTATCTGAAATTTAGTAGGAGCAAATTCATTATATTTGTTTTATATGTTGATGGTATATTGTTAGCTTGTAATTATGTTGATTTTTTGAATGAGACCAAGCAAATGTTGACAGCACATTTTAATATGAAAGATTTTGGTGATGCCTTTTTTGTATTGAGTATTGAGATTCACCGTGACAAATCTTGTGGTATTTTTGGCTTGTCTCAAGAAGTTTATATTGAAAGGATTCTGAATATATTTAATATGAAATCTTGCAGTCCTTGTGCTACACTTATTTAAAAGGATGAAAGACTCTTTAATACTCAGTGTCCTCAAAATGATAAAAATGCTGCTGAAATGGAGAAGGTCCTATATACTTCTGCTATTGGCAGCCTTATATATGCTCAAGTTTGTACATGTCTTGATATTGTTTTTGTTGTTAGGGTACTTAGGAGATACTTGAGCAAACCTGGTGTGGCTTATTGGCAGGCTACAAAACAAATTATGAGGTATCTGAATGGTACCAATGATCATATGTTAACTTATATAAGGTTAGATCACCTTAAGGTGATAGGCTATTTTGATTCTGATTATGGTGGTTGTCTAGATGACCACAAGTCCATATCAAGGTATATCTTTATATTGGCAAGAGGGGTTGTTTCTTGAGAGAGTGTTAAACAGACACTTACAACTACTTATACTATGAATACAGAGTATATAACTTGTTATGAGGCTACGCGTCAAGTGATATGGTTGAAAAATTTTGATTATTGAAGTTTGTATTGTGGAGAGTATTTTCAGGCTTCTTATTATCTATTGTGATAACTCTGTCATAGTGTGCTTCTCTCAAATCAATAAGAGCTTTAAGTGCTCGAAGCTTTTAACACAAAGTATATATTTGTTAGAGAGAAGATTCAAGAGTTTCAAACTCATGTCAAGTATACCCCTACATAACTTATGGTAACAGATCCCCTAACCAAAGGTTTAGTTGTCAAAATTTTGTTAATCATGTGACTCATATGGGTATAGTGAGATCTTTTGATGTTTTGGGTTAGTGATAGTTTTTTTTGTAATTTTATTATGACCTCATGTCTTGAGACCTTAAACAATTATGTTGTTATTATTGTCATTGTCATATAATATTGTTATTAGTATTATCTGAGCAGTATTATTTGTTTGTGACATATTGTAGAGACATTTTAGACCCAGTCTCATTTTGTTATTGTACTGAGATATTTGTTGAATCTCAGAAAACATCTTGGGGATGCTTGGGACCATTTTGTTGGGAAATGCACTTTGATCACATATTGGCATGCAATTTTGGATGTGTTTTTCCATTACCCATATACCACATTTTGATGGGTCATTGAGATATAAGTATCTTGCATGTATGATATCAATACTCCTTCGAATATGATTTTCTGCATTGTTCATATGCTTGTACTCTCACTTTGGACCAGTTGTTTAGAGTGTTGGCTCGATTTTGACATTATGTTATGGCCACATATTATTTGATTAATTTGGAGAATTACTTTCTTATTAAAATGATGTAATATGACTTATGTTGTCCAAGTGGGAGAATGTAAGAATTTTTATTTATGGACTAGCATAAATCATATTATAATTTTATAAAATTCAGATTAATTAAATGTTAAAATTATTAGAGCATTTTGTTTAGCCCAAATTGTGATCACTAATGTTAATGGGCCTATTATTGTTAAAGTGCTACTCATGTGTGAGTTTTGTTTTATGGGTCTTGTATATAAGTTTGTCATAGTGGGTAAGCTTAACTCATTTTAGTTATTCTATACATATAGGGAGAGGCCTCTATTCCTAGGTACTCTAGTGCATACAGTTGCCCCATTGATATTGATGCGTGAACGACTATTGTGAGATAGGAATAGTATCTCTCCCTCATCGATATTGCTTTTCATGGTTTCAATAATGACTTCCTCATTAACACATTTTCAAGGTAACTCTAAAACTTTTTTATATATATTGATATGTCATAAATATTGGAATTAATAGATCTGATAAATTTCTATCATAAGGGACATAGATATAATGTCTACATGAATCGAATTATCCTACATGCAAGCCAAACCCCCAACAAGTTCTTTTCGATCACCTTCATAGTCAAAACCAACAATATTACAAAGTCCACCTTTATATCTCAAACACATCAGTTTATTAGTTTTTTCCCTTGTTTCCATCAAGAAAACAAGGTTGGGAGCTTTTTAGTTTATGAGCTTATTTAAAGCTTTAACCATGGTTTTAAATTGCGGTCCACAATCGTAATATTGTGGTTTTTTTTGTCTCTGCAATTGTAGCTACATTAGGCGTATTATTTAAATTTTATAACGGAGTGGGACATATATATTAGAAAATTAGAGCATATTTATTCTTGTACTAAAGGAAAAGGCTTAAAAGGGCATCGTTGCCCAGGTTCCTCCTTTGTACGTCTTATTGTAAACATTTTAAAAGAGATGATGAAGTATCACTCAAAATCCTCCATTTGACATTCCATTTTGCTAAGATGGTCTTTTAGCTTTTGTATTTATGGTAGTCAGTTAGTTATTGAAATAGTTAGTTGTTTTAGTTAGTTACAGGTAGTTGTTTTATCTCAACAAAGTTAGTTACGTTGTTAGAAAAAATAGTTATCAATAGAGTTAGTTATACAATAAAATAGAGGCAGAGTGTAACTATTAAAAGATTATTATTTCTCTATTCAATACACGTTTTGTAATTCAATTCAGTTTAATTGAGTTTCTTTCTCAATATCGTATCAGTAAGAAACTGATTCCCTACACACTCTTCATTCTTCGTTTTGTTATCGCATATATAATTTTTGAATTTGATCAAAATCAGAATTTCGAGTTTGATCAAAATTAGAATTTTCTCTGTTTCTATTAGAATTTTGTTTCTTGACTGATTCTCATGGCATGTTTTCAATCTACCATTGATGGTTCTTCCAATCCTTTCTTCATTCATCCTTCTGATTCTCTTGACTTGATCTTAGTTTCTCAGCCACTTATAGGAGAGAATTACAACTCATGGTGTCAATCCATGAAGATGGCATTGAATGCCAAGAACAAAATTGGCTTTGTCAATGGCACAATTTCCAAGCCTGCAAATAAAGATTTGCAGTTTTTTTCTTCTTAGGAGCGAAACAACAACATTGTTAGCTCTTGGTTGCTTAAATCAGCTTCAAAGGAAATTGTGGCAAGTCTCATTTATGCTGATTCTGTGGCAGAAATTTGGCTGGATCTAAAGGAGAGATTTCAATAGAAAAATGCTCCAAGAATTTATCAATTGAAAAAGAATTTAATTAATCTGCAGCAAGGTTCCTTGACAATGAACCAGTACTTTACAAATTGAAAGTAATTTAGGCGGAACTCAATGATTTTTACCTAAGTTGTAACTACACATGTGCTGGTGATAAATCACTAATGGATCATGTTCAACAAGCATATGTTCTTGTTTTTCTCATGGGGCTGAATGACAATTATGCTCAGGTTCGCAGCCAGATTCTCTAGATGGATCCATTTTCCATCTATCACAAAAATATATTCTTTGCTTGTTCAAGATGAGAGGCAACATGATATTGGTGCTACATCTATTTAAAGTATTGTTTCTCAGGTTGCTTTTGCTATAAAATCAGCAAATTCAAAGGCTGTTGTCGACTCTAAATCCAAGATTAGTAAAAAGGATCATCCTACTTGTACTCATTGTGGCTTGATTGACCATACAATAGACAAATGCTATCGCATTCAAAGATATCCACCTGGATACAAATCCAAGAAATCCTTAGGTTCTACAATTGTGCATCAAGTCACAGATTCTGTAACTTCATCTTCAAATGTTTCTTCCATGCTAACCACAGCGCAATACAAGCAATTAATCTCATTGTTGTCATCCCAAATGTCTCAGACAACCAAACCAATTTCCAATCCATCTACTTAAGATAATTCTGAGGGGATGGTTTTGTCTTCCCTATCTTATTCTTTTTCAGTGATGTCTGATTTTTCTCAGTACTGGATCTTGAATTCTAGAGCAACAAGTCACATTGCTTGTTCTCTAGAATATTTTGTAAATCATACTACAATGTCTAATTCCTATGTCACATTGCCCAATAACTCTACTGTTTCAGTTCACTCTATAGGAACAATTTGTATTGATTTCGATTTTGTTTTACATAACGTCTTGTACATTCCTTTTTTTCATGTCAATCTCATTTCAGTGAGTGATTTGCTGCTTCATTCTCAATTGTCAGTTAGTTTTACTGATATGTCATTTTTCATACAAGACAACAGTCTCTCGAGGAGGATTGGCAAGGGTGATTTGGTTCAAGGACTATATGTCTACAAGCCTAACCCAACCAAACTTATAGATTTTATCAGTTCTATTTCTGTTACAAATAAATTTGTTCATAATTCAGTATCACATTCTATTGTGAATAATATATTTGCTGAGATTTAGCATGTTAGATTAGGAAATATTTCTCCTACATGTTTACAAACTTTGAATAATAAATTTCATTTTTCCATTCCTAGTTCTTACTCTAGTAGTTCTTGTCATATTTGTCCATTATCTAAACAAAAAAATGTTAACTTTCACTTTTAATAATCATCTTGTTATTGCACATTTTGATTTGGTATATTGTGACATTTGGGGGCCTTATCATACTTCAACCTATGGTAAGAATAAGTATTTTCTTACCCTAGTAGATGGCAACACTAGATTCACTTGGATATACTTGATGAAGAACAAATCTGAGGCATCAACACTGGTCAAACAATTTTTTTCCTTGGTAGAAACTTAGTTTCATACAATTGTCAAACAATTCAGATCAGATAATGCTAAGGAGCTGCAATTAACTAATTTTTTGGCCAACAAAGATACATTACATCAGTTCAGCTATGTGGAGAGACCTTAACAGAATGCTGTGGTGGAGAGAAAACATCAGCATCTATTGAATGTTGCTCGAGCTCTATATTTCTATTCAAGAATTCCATTTCCTTTTTGAGGTAATTCTTTAAAAATAACATTTTTTTCTTATTAATAGAACTCCAACACCATTACTAAACCACAACAGTCCATACTAGCTCCTACTCAATAAGGATCCTAATTACTCAGACTTCAGGGTATTTGGTTGTCTAACCTTTGTTTCTACTCGTATTTCTACAATAGACAAGTTTACCCCAAAAGTCATTCCATCTGTTTTTGTTGGTTATCCAATTGGGTATAAATGGTACAAATTATACAATCTACAAACTTGAAAATTCTTTATTTCTTGGGATGTAGTTTTTCATAAAACCATTTTTCCTTTTCATACTTTAACACCATTTGACCTTGCAATTGATCCTTTTTTCCTGATGTGGTGATTCCTTTTTTCAGTACCTAAAACTAATTCTTATCCAACCTAACCTGTTCATACAAAACATGTACAGCCTTCTCAGCCTGATCCTCTACTTCAAATAAAACCTATTCAGATTGATCCTTCTCATTCAAATTCTAATTCACATTTTGTTTAACCTACAAAAAGATCTTCTAGGACTTCTAGACCCCTTTCATATCTTTAACAGTATCACTGCAATATTATCTCTTCATATCCCATAGCAAATCATATGTCCTATGCAAGACTTTCTCCTAGTTACAGGAATTTTATCTTATCAGTATCCAATGTGTATGAGCTACAATTTTACCATCAAGCTGCCAAATACCCTGAGTGGCAGAAAGTTATACAGGAAGAAATTTCAACCATAGAAGTTAATCATACTTGGGATGTTGTTCCTCTCCCAAAAGGCAAACACACCATTGGCTGCAGATGGATTTACAAAAATAAAAAGAAAAACTAATGGTAGCATTGACAAGCTCAAAGCCATGTTAGTAGCAAAAGGATACACTTAACAAGCTGGGTGGATTTTTCAAACACTTTCTTACTTGTAGCTAAGTTGACTACTGTCAGGATACTACTGACCTTGGCTGCCATAAAAGGTTAGTAGCTACTTCAACTTGATATTAACAATGCTTTTCTTAACGGTGATTTATTTGAAGAAATGTTTATGGAATTACTACTTGGCTACAAAGTTGAGGGGGAGAATATGACTTGTAAGCTTAATCGATCCATTTATGGTCTAAGGCAGGCTTCTAGGCAATAGTTTAATAAATTCTTTTCTACCTTGCTATCACATGGCTTCAACCAATCTAAATCAAATTATTTCTTATTCACCATTAGTTTAGGTCAATCTTTTGTAGCACTCTTGGTTTATGTAGATGACATTATCATAGCTAACAAGAATTCAGCTGCCATTGATCACGTTAAAACTATTTTGCAATAATTATTCAAGTTAAAAATCATTGGATAGCTAAAATATTTCCTTGATTTGGAAATTACACAGTCTAAACAAGGAATTTACTTATCTCAAAGGAATTATACTTTAACACTACTTGAGGGCACACTACCTATGGATCCTAATCTCATATTAAACTCATATTATGGTGATCCCTTGCCAAATTACTCTCAATACAAAAGGTTAATTGGTAGACTTCTATATTTGACAATCTCAAGGCCTGACATATGCTATGCTGTAAACAAACTCAGCCAGTTCATGGCTGCACCAAAAGGTCTTCATTTAGATGTAGTTCATCACTTATTGAGGTACCTGAAATCTTCTCCAGGACAAAGGTTGTTGTTTTCTTCATCCTCATCCCTCCACCTTAAAGCATATACAGATGCAAATTGGGAAAATTGTGTTGACATAAGAAGGTCAACTACTGGCCATTGAGTTTTCTTAGGAGATTCCTTGATTTCATGGAAATCAAAGAAGCAACATATAGTGTCAAGATCTTCAGCAGAGGAAGAATACAGAGCTTTGCAAGTGTAACTAGTGAGATAATATAGATCACTACACTTCTACTTGATTTCAAAGTTGTCATTGGTCCAACTCTTGTGTTTTGTGATAATCTAGTTGTTATACACATTGCTTCAAACCTTTCCTTTCATGAAAGATCTAAATATATTGAAATTGATTGTCATTTTATCTGTGAAAAGGTTAATGATGGTTTGATTTGTTTAGTACATGTCAAATCTACACATCAAATTATAGACATTCTCACCAAACCGGTTGTAGCATTATTATTCAAAACCTTATTATGCAAGATGGGAATGATTGATATCTACTTCTCATCTGAGGGGGAGTTTTAGCTTTTGTATTTATACTAGTCAGTTAGTTATTAAAATAATTAGTCAATTGTTTTAGCTAGTTTTAGTTAGTTGTTTTATCTTAGCAAAGTTAGTTATGCTGTTAGAAAAAAATAGTTATCAATAGAGTTAGTTATACAGCAAAGTAGAGGTAGAGTGTAACTATAAAAAAAATTGTTAATTCTCTATTCAATACATGTTTTGCAATTCAATTTAGTTTAGATAAGCTTCTTTCTCAATATGATCTGTTGCAAAGTTTACTTTAGTCCAACATTTAGTTACCTCAACATGTAGGAATTCTTGCATCATGTACAAGTTATCTTCATCTTCAAAATAAGAATTTGGATGTGCTCATAGTCCTCTTTTTCCTTAAGTTGATAGCATCCAGTGAGAATCAGTTTTAACTTATAAATAATTATCAGTTTGGTGGTATAGAAAAAAAAATTAGCCATGCTCAATTCACTTCTTAATTATAAATCCTAAAATCCTACTTTATTGAATGTTTGTTCTGATGCTAAACCACAAAAGTTCCTCTCTTCAATCTCTCATTAACCTTGCTGCAGCAGAGACACCAAGATAACTACCCACTGTTTTCATACACTTAATAAATTTATCTTTTTTTTTCTAAACTAGATAATCTTTGTTAAAAATGATAAAAATGTTATGTGCTAAACAATGAGGGGATCTAAGCTAAAGGCATGAACATAAGAAAAAGAAAATAAGTGAATAGTGAATTCCTATTTATAGGGGTTGGGGGTGGTCTTCCTCCTTGGTGAGGATTAACCAACATGGGGCAGGATCCACTTCATTGGGGAGTTGTCACGTGTTAGATAAGATCCATTCAAATCAGGGTTTATGACTTTTGTAGGGGCTGTCTAGTGTGTTTTTTTTTGTTAGTGTGCTGGAGTGTATCCCAAGCTTAGGTAGTATTAGGTCGGGATAAGGCCCAGTAAGAACTAGATGGTCTAAAAAGTTTTCTCATATATGAAATGAAACCATTCTATTAAATGAAATTTAACAAGTTGTTTATATATATATATATAAGGAGTGTATCTAGTGTGATGATTGTTTATTGTAATAGGTGAGAGGAGTGAACCTTAATCATTATATCTTACATGAATAGTCAAGATTAAAACATAAATGTATGTGACTTTTTTAAGTGGTCACATGACCTTTAAGTAACTTTTAATCTTGATCATCCATGTATGATTGTATAGTCAAGATTTACTCCTCTCAGCCTCTCACACTAAAATCTCCTCTCATATATACATGTATAAGGGGCATATTTAGTGAGAGAAATTTTTATTGTGAGATGATGAGAGGAGCAAATATTAACCATACAACCATTATTTTGGACATGGCTGATGTACTGATACAGTCATCCTGGCCTAATTAGGGATTGAATAGCATCATAAAGTTGGAAACAATCTTTAGTCTCATGGTCGTAGCCCTTGTGCCATGAATAATGCTTGTTACGATCCTTCTGTGCATGGTTCTTCAAAAGGGTTGGCCTCTTAATATCTCGAAACTCAGACTGAAATACTTCCCTCAGAATTGTTGCACGTGGAGTGTTCAGGGGAGTATAGCTAGAGTACTTGGCCCGGGATTGATCATTTTTAATTAGAGGAGTTTCAAAGCTGAGAGGAGTTATGGTTGCCTTTCTAGTGAGAGGGCTCAACTTTCTCCAAGCTCCTCTTAGCTTTAGTAACCTCCTCTAGGTTTATGTACTTTTGGGACCGCTAGCAAAATTCTTCTATATTCTCTGGCTTTTTCTTCACCAAAGATTGAAAAATTGTGAGTCAGTCTGGAGGTCGCTTTTGGCATAGTGAAGAGGAATCCTCTCATCAAGGTTTTTCACATTGACATAAGTCGTATTGAACCTCTTAAGATATTCGCGAAGGGGTTCGTCACGCCCTTGGCGAATCTCAGAGAGAGATTCAATATATCTAGGTTGTTCCTTATTGGTAGTGGAGTGGAGCGAGAAACGATGTCTGAGATCCTGCCAGTTGAGGATGGATCCCCGTGGTAAGTTCACAAACCATCTAAGGGTTGCCTTCTTCAAGGAAAGGGGAAAAATGCAGCATAGTAATGAAAGGATCCCCCATAGAAGCGCATAGATTGGACATAGATGTCTATGTGCTTCTGAGGGTCCGTAGTCCCGTCATAGAGCTTCATGCTGGTGGGAAAATTGAAATTTTTGGAACTCCATACTCCATGAGTTAGGCAGAGAAGGTCTGCTCCTGATCATCGAGGTCTAGATTGTTATTAACAACATTGGACATTTCAACATCAAGGTGTGGTATTTTCCTCTGGCCGTTAGTCGCATTCCGCATTCCGTCATCACGATGTGGTTTAGGCTGACCTTCTTGCACAAATCATTCCAGATTTTCTTATTTGTGATGTTGCTCTTCCAACACCGCAACTTGTTATTGCACTATGTCCAGAAAGTGATTTTTATACGCTTTGGATTGAATCATTCCCTTTGGATGAGACACATGATCATCAACTTCTTCATTTCTAGGTCCCAAGTGCTAGTGCACTGGGATTCTAGGCCCATTATCATCGACTCCATTCACACGGTGACCAAGTCGATCCCTTACAAAGGTCCTACGCGATGGGTGAGGGCCTTCAACAGAAAGCGAGGTTTCATGCCCATCGCGTAGATGCCTAGTGTTGGGCTCTTGATTCCTCGTGGCGGAGGTTTCAACAGCTGGTAGTGGGTGTGAACACCCAATTTTGTCCGGGACATTTTGTAAAAAGAAAAAAGAAAAAAAGGACTCATTTTCACTTAGTGACTCACTATCCAACCCATTAGCCCATTAACCCATAAACCAACCCATTGACCCATAACCCATGATCCAACTCGTTAACCCACAACTCATATACCAGTACTCATCCTAATCCCTAAGTACTTATCCTAACTATCCTAAACAAACTCATCCTAAACCAACCACAACTTATCATCCTAAACAAATTCCAATCACATTTCAACTCAAACACTTCAGCCTAATCCCCTCCTATAAAAACACATAACCCATGCACAGAAAAGTCTAAGAACGTGATTTATTCCTCAGCCTTGATACACTCTTCTGCCTACCTTTTTTTCACTTACGTAACCTTTCCCTTACTTTTGCCAAAGTTTTTTCAAAATCATCTTCTTCAACTTTTACCATTCCATCACGTTCAAATTTCTACCAGCATTATAACCATCCTCTTTACTATACCTTCATCATCACCATTCTCATCCTTCCGTAACAGCAACCCCTCTTCATCACCTTTATCACATATTCATCAACCTTTCACCCATATCACCACTTCATCTTCTACCCCATAACTAAAATAGCCTCCCAACCATCTCCACCTAATAACACCATCAAGCCACCATAACCATTTTCCCTGTAAATCTCAAACCCAAGTCAACAACAAACACACCCATCATCAACCAAACAACCCATAACCAAACCCAACTGAGTCAACTCAATGAGTAACCACCTCATTTACCATCCTCTCCCCTCTGCTCCGTGAAGACCAAACCGTGAAGACCCAACCATAGAGCCCCCATTTACACTGGACCCGCACATTCTCAGCCGCCACGAAACACCACCAGTATCCCGCACAGACCCAGTCGCCGGCCACCACGCAGACTCCCTCACTCATACCGGAACCAGACAGTGTCGCTATATCAAACCCAAGACCCAGAGCTCCATCGAACTGCTTGGATCTGTCTCCCCCTCCGTCGGTGCGCTACCGCGATCTCGCTCCACCGTAAGACCCCAGTAGCGATCCGCGTCTGATCCACCGCGTAGCCAACCGCGGGCTCGTCACGTCCTGGCCTTCAACGCCCAGCCAGCCGCGCACGTCTTCCCTTCAACCGCACCATACGGCCATCGCCCTCTGTAAATATCTCAAATAAGAAAATGGAACTTTTCCCCTTTTTGGTTTCGTCTTTTTCTGTAAGCTTTTTTTTTTTTTTAAGTTCTGTTAGTTTTTTGTTTCATGTAAAAAAAATAAGATAAAAAAATAATAAATGATAAAATAAAAATAAATAAATAAAATAATCAAACCCCTTTTTTAGAAGAACAAAATAGGATTAACTGAGTTGCGATAACTTGTTAATCTAGTAACTATTTTGGTCAACTGAGTTGTGACAACCTGATGATTCAAAATTTCTAAAATAAATCGCTGTTTAATAAAAACTCAAAATTCATTTTTTATTTATTTTTTTAGATAATTTTAAATTAAAATTTCACTTAATTGCAATAAATTCAATAATCAGTAGGTGACGTCTCTAGCGTGACGCGAACTTCACATATTCAATCTTTAATTTGATTAATAGAGTCGTGACGACTTGTTAATTCAAATTTTTTAAAAAAATAAAATTAAATTGTTTCTTTTAAAAAAATAAAAAAAAATAAAATCAACTAGTTCTTTTTTTTCTAGATAATTTTAAATAAATTTTTTTAATGAATTTAATAATCAGTGGGTGACGTCTCTAGCGTGACGCGAACTTCACCTATTCAATCCTTAATTTGATTATCAGAGTCGTGACGACTTGTTAATTCAAATTTTTTAAAAAATTATTTTTTAATTAAAATCAATCAACCCACAATTATTTTTCTAAAAGAACTAGGTGACTTTCAATTTCTCATTGCACCAGGGGATACGTAGGAGCGGATTCTAATTCCGTCAAGCCAAAAATTAAATTTTCATAATTTATTTATTTATTTTATTTTTTTTACAAAAGTGGTAAAATAAATATTTTCAAGGATTATTAAAAATTTGCATAATTAACTTAAGATACCGTCTTAGGACGGGTGTGTTAGGGGTGCCATGGGATTAAGTTTCTACTCTTTCCTACGCATAACTGACTCCCGAATCCAATCTAATTTCAAAGATTATTTTTCTTGGATTTTTCAATTTTTCCTGATTAAAAATAAAATTGGTGGCGACTCCTAAATTAATTAATTTTTTTATTAATTTAAGTTGTTATTCCACCTCGATCACGGTCGCAACAGTGGGACAAAGTGAGGAGGATGGTGTGCTGTTGTTCCTCGCCTTTGGCCTACGATGGTTGGCGCAACATCTCCTCTCCTAGAGTTCTGTCTTGTATTTACCATGGTTGAGTAGGAATAAGAATTTAAGGATTCTCACAGACGGTGTCAATGTTCAGTAGTGGATACTAAGCTGTACCTGGATAGACACGTTTTGGTGTTTTCCTTCTTGCGTAGCAGCGGAGCATGTTAAAATCGGAGGGGATTAGTACCTGCAAAGGCATTCCAACACTCAAGTCAGGCTATGCACAATTAAAGTTTATGCTAGAGAGCAACAGTTACCTATTAGAGGTGATTGAACTTGATATTTATAGAGGTTAGATAAGGAGATACATTCCCTTAATAGTTGCAGAGGATCTTTATAAAATTGGAATGTTGATACTGCAGTTATGAGCAATCAAAGGCAGTTATGGAGACTATTATTATGCAATATCATGATTGGCAATTACGAAAATATTCATAAGATTTATCTATTGTGTAAATCTCACAGTAATGTTGCTACTACCCAATATCGTGATCCAACATCTATGGTGCTGAGATCTTAGCAGTGTATCATGAATTCCTACTAAGGTGTTAACGATAAAGTCTTGTTGGATGCATGCCGAATTGATTCATGAGACAGAATTCTAGATCGTGGTCTAGAACACGTGCATTTGTCACCTTTGGTATGTTGTAGTGGTAGACTAATTATAGTTTTGGTAACACTAATTCCAAACATGTTTCAATGTTTAGGAAGCAAAAGCAGGATTTAACTAAATTTTTATTTTTATTTTATTTTGTTTTTTGTTGTTTTTCTTGTGAATAGATAATCAAAGTGACATGAACTTCAATTCAAATCTCCAACCGCCTCCCAAACCAAAAAGAAAAAATGAAAAAAAAAATCTCCATCCGCCTCCAAAGAACAGATGAGATGAGAATGCCTTAAAAAGCCAAGTTATAATTATATAAGTAAGAGTTGAAGAATAACTTCATTATCTATAGCAAAATTGCACGTCATAGGATAGTCTCATTTTGCATAGGCTGATGGTACGAATTGAACCACTGATAGCACCTTCTGCATCACTGAGCTAGGGAAAGAGCGAACACGCAACATATGGTTGAGTCATCTGTCCATAGGACACAAAATTATGTCGATTGATTGAAATGTTTGCCTGACCCAAAAGCTATACAACTGTTGCTGGTCCCCTTTTTCCAAACAAAGTAAACATTTACAACTATCCATCATGATGAAGCGAGAGGACCAACCATTTTGTTCATCACTTGAAACTTTGGGTTAATAAATTTATGAACCCTTGAAAGGGTGACAGGATATAAAGCATAAAGGATGCGTTCATTCACCTACTTTTTGTTGGAGATATTACAAGATATGAGAGAATTTATATTTGTTTGAATATAATAAAATAATTATATATCAGCTGTTAAAATATTTAAAATATATTTTGAGATTAAATTAAGTATGATTTTATGTTATTTTAAGAATTTAATTTATATATAATTAAAAAATTATTTTAATTATATTTGATTATATTTTTTTTATATAGACTCTCTTTTTTATAAATAGAAAATTTTTTATACACACCGATTAATTTAGAGATAATTTAGATAATATACATAAACTTTCTCTAAACTTTTTCTGTGTCCCTACTTCTTTATTTCTAACATGATATCAAAGAGGTATCATCTTTTGTGACTTGTCTCATCACTATTCTGCTGTATAATTTCCAAAAATCTAGAGCTCTAATTAATCACCCCTCATGTCATGTCGTGTTTTCTTTCCAACTTCATCTCTCTATTTCTCCGTCATCACTTTCTCTCTCTTGTTCATAATTGGCTTTGTCTCCATTGCACTCCCCCGTTGCACGTCTCCATCGCGCTCCTCTGCTCCTCTGTTGTGCTCTCGATTAATTCCGCCTAATCTCGCATCTCCGATCAGTTCGGCCTGATCCAGCATCTCCAATATGCATCTTTGTTCAGTTTTACCGATCAATTTCGTCTAATCCAGCTTGAAAAATTGGGTCTATCTCCACTGCTCCAACATCTTATCAGTCGCCTGATCCAGCCTAATAGATTCCAAACTCCGATTACTATCTCAAATTCTAGACTCCGTTCTAGACTTCGATTACCGTCCTAGATTCCATACTCTGATTATCGTCCTAGATTCATGACTCCGTTTCAGACTCTAATTTTCACCGTACTCTAGATCGTCGTCATCATTGCAGATTTCCATCCCAAATGCAATTTGACTCCGTTCTAATTGTGATTGTCCCAAATGCAAATAGTTTCATATCAAATGTAGTTCTCTTGACTTCTCCAAGATCTCAACGTTGTGTTTTTAGAATATTTGTAATTTATTTTATTTTTGTATGTCTAATTGTAATAAGCTAAGGGGAAGTGTTAGAATATCTAGAACATATCTCGATATTAAATTAGACTTGACTTTGTATTATCTTACTAATTTGATTCGCACATAATTAAAAATATTATTTTAATTATATTTAATTATATTTTTTTTTATATAAACTCTCTCTTTTATAAATAAAAAATTTTCTTATACATATAGATTAATTTAGATAATTCAAATAATATACAAAAATATTCTCTAAACATTTTCTATGTCTCTGATTCTCTATTTCTAACATAACTAACAATTATAATAAATAAAAGTTTACAAATTGAACCTGGAATGCTCAATTGAAATACGTAAAAATGTACTGTCTTAAATGTGATACATACTGTTTAAAAATAAATAAATAAATAAGGTTACATACTTTTTCATTGCGCTAAGTTATATGAAGTTCTTCTCTTTGATACTTCAACTTGAGCAATTTTGTGTTGAGAAACTAACTTTGTATGAACCAATGATCATTTGCCATTCATAGAGGATTTTAATGTGTATTTCTTTTTTATTTTGTTTTTGATAAATTTTAATTTGTATTTTTCATTGAGCATTTTAATATTTTATCTTTTAACTGTCTTTCTACATTATTTAATTTGTCCTTGGAACTAAATTTTTTTTGTAACTTTTACTATATTAAATTTATATTAAGCATAATAATAATATATAGGAATTATAAAAGTAATGTATAGGAGTTACCAAAGTTACAAAAGATTAGATTGTTTTAAATGAATTTTAATTAGGATTTAATTTAAATACACTATCAATGTAAATTTTTTTAATTATATCCAACATTTTTGTTTCATTATATCACTTATTTGAATATTTAACAATTTTACTTGGCAATGATTTGTTCATTTAATTAAAATATAGCTTAACTTAGTTTATAGATGTATTATGATAGTTAAGAGGTTTCAAACTAAATCACGTTTTTAACTTTTTCTTCTCAATAAGAATGAGCTAATTACATCACATTGGAGGTCTTAGGTAGAGAAGGGTAAAGGATTAAACTGTTAACCACTACATCACATTTTAAATATTAAAAAATAAATTAGTAGCATTTGAACAACAAGCTCATTTGTATAACAGTATTACTTTATTAAAATAAAAAGACAACCTTGAAAAAAAAAGGAATATTATCTTATTTATCTTTGAAGTAGTACTAGTTCACAAAATAAAGAATAATGCTTTTTGGTGGCTTCTACAAAGCAGTCATTTAGTTTTGGTAGAAATTACTGGTTCTCACAGGTTTATTCCATTTCTTACCAGTTATATTTGAACCCTGAATTTGTCATATTACATATTTTTATGAAACCCGAATTTGGAGTGCCTCCTTCCCTTCTTCCACAACCGCATCATGTACTGTTTATCAGCGTAGTACGGCATCTCCACCGCCTCAACCACTTCCACTGCCTTTTTGATCAGCGACTTTCCGATGGGGCTCCACCGCGTGCTCCACCAACCTAGTGGGTCTCTGCCAAAACTTGAGTGGGTTCCAAACTACGAAGCTGTTAAGTTACTTTAATACTAAGAAAATGAATTCTTATTCGGAAAAAAATTCGCCTTAATATTAGGAGTAATTATTATTTTTTAATTCTCTTTCTTTATTATTATATGTTTATTTTATTATTTATTCGTATTACTTAATTAAGTTAATAAATATATAATAATAAATTAAAAGAGTTAGAAAAAATAATTCATCTCAAAATTAGAATAAATTCTATCTGTCTTGTTCTCAGTGGGCTATGTACGGATACGAACACGAGATATGACATAAACATAGATATAAAGACACGTTAAATTTAAAAAATTATAATATACAAATATGATATACACATATATATAAATTAATGTCCATATAAATTAAAGAACTTAATTTATGTATATATATAATTACAAAATTTAAGAAAATAGATTCATAATTAATTAATATAATTTCTATAAAAAATTTATAATATATTAATATATATCATATTTGTTAATATTTATTATTTAGTAAGTCTTTCCCAAAAAATATAGAAGCATAATTTTAATTGACATTTTTAAAAAAATTTTAAAACTAATTTTTCCTAATAGAACTAACTATATATAAGTACATGTACATCTAAAAAAATTAATTAGAGAGAATAGTAGTATGAGATAAGATTCAGGTGATGACAAAATAGGCAACTTTGAGTACGAGTAGAGTTAAAAAGAAACAAATTAAAATAATAATATGTAAAAAATAAAATTTAAAATACTAATATACTGTAAAATAATAACTTAAAACGTCAGTCATGTATCAATTGAAGGGATTCTTGACCGCTTACTAATTAAACGTTACTGAAAAAAACTAATTTTTTAAAACAAATAATTAATAGATCATGTTTAAATTATATCTTAAATATGTCTAAATGTATCTCATTTGTGTCTTAAACTTATCTAAACTTATTTAAGTTATATCTAGGATATGTTTTAATTTTTTTAAAAAAAATAATTTTTTAATTAAATATATTTAAATATATAAAATATGTATATTATATATATATCTTTACATATATAATATAGACATATATTCAACACGTGGTTATGCCTCGGAAACAGCATATTCGTGGTTGATAGCCAGTGGGTCTCGCAAAGCAAATAGTAATGATAATTGATAAGTTTCTTCAGTACTGTTAGTAAGAGTATGAGTGACGTGTCAAGGATCAAATGGATAAACAGAGGTCCACCAAAGAATTTGCTTCCAAAGTACCCACTCAAAAAATGTTTCCACATGAAGGCTACCCGTAGCCCCTGGATGCCGGGGAATCTACTTATTTGTAGAGAAATGATGACCAATTTGGGATTCAACCAAGTGCACTCACTTGGTTGGAGAATACGTAGCATTATATCTGAAATACTTGTGAGCTAACGTGCGGTGGCACATACACCTAGCAATATCCGAATGAAAAATGATATATATATATTATATATATATATATATATATATATATATATATATATATATATATATTACTCTTATTAAGAGTTTTATATTATTTATTTTAATATTTTATATATAATTTATATATTTATTAAATTATTTTATTTAATATTAATTAATTTTAAATTAAAATATCACATAATATTAAAATTAAAATTTTATTTTTATCTCTTACTTCATTAAATTTGTTTCTATCTACTTTGATAGACTTTTTCTTATTCACATTAATATTTTAAGTATAATTTATATATTTATAAGTTATTTAATATTAATTAATTTTAAATTAAAATCTCACAATTATATTACATTTTGCTTGTTTGAAAAATAAAATATAGAGAAAAAAATACTAAAATATGTATTTTTTTTATTTTATTATTAAAAAAATCATATAAGGAAAATTATGTACAAAAACTATCACTCTATTTGAATTATACTTAAACATTTTACTTTTAATTAGAGGAGGTATTTAATAATTTTTTTCTGTACAAAACACAAAGCATTTCTCAATATAATAAAAATGAAAGAAAAGAAATTTCTCAAAATACAATTATTTGTGTCCACATTGAATCAGCATCATGTTCTTGGATCTATCTGATCATAGTTTTGTGGTGTTGTCTTGTAGTTGTGGGAGTGCGGGTTAGAGACAGAGAGCAGGGGTGGGGACTTAAGAGCTCGCATGTCAGAGAATTAAGTGAAGGAGAAGCTTTGCTCCCATCTTGACAGCTGGATCTGCAATCGCAGTACATATGCTGCAATGAATGACTGACATCTCTTATATCAGACAGACTCTCCTATCTCATATTCTGTCTGCGTTTTACCTTTTTATTAAATGAGTTATTATTTAAATGTTTAGAGAGAAATTTTTAAGTAAATATGATATATCATATTATTATTTAGATATTTTAATTATTATTTGATATATATAAAATATTATTAATAATTAATGTAATTTTATGATAACCTTCATTACTTTATATATATTAAATAATAATTTAAATGTTTATAATAAACTATATTTACTTAAAATTTATTCATGTTTAAAATATAACATTTAGATAATATTATTTTATTTATATTTACATATGATATATTTATTTATTTTAATTTAACATACAATATATGATAATAATAAGTCACATTTATATATAATATAGTGTACGGGTGTCGTATTCTTATTATTCAAAAAATATTTTTGTTATTAAATAGGCCACCATTCGTGTCTTTGAATCTGCAATAACCCCTTGAGCTAAGCGTGCTTTGGAGGCCCCATTCTGTGTCCCACATGTTGAGCTGATTAATGCATCCAGGGTTGGTCCTATCTGGTTTGGGTCAATCATGGACCTCAAGACAATGAGGTTTCCTGGTTATGCCTACCCTTTCGGTCGTATACATCACATGGCCTGTAAGGTAATGTAGTTCTAGCTAGTGGGTTTTACTTTAACAGGCCGTTTTACTGGCAATTTGGCACGGACACCTTCCTTTCTTTTATGAGTAATGTTATATCATTTTATAAATTTTTTTAATAATTTTTTTAATATTAAATAAAGAAAATATTAAATTAAAAAATAAATATATTAAATGTCTTAAGAACGTAAAAAATATTTAATATTTTTTTAATTTAATAATTAAAAAAATTAATAGAAAGATTGGATAGAAAGATAAAATATTTCTCTTCTTTTATTTCCTTTACATCTTTCTCGGCCTTTCCCGTTTATATGTACTGGAAGAGTCAAGAGTAGCCTTGCGCATAATGCATTTATGTGAACGCACGTTGAGTAACAGAAGATGAGATTCTGGCTAAGACACTATTGGGATTTCACTGCATGTGAAGAGAAGAAAGAAACCGGCTCGGAGCTTGTTATTTGCATTTATTAACTAGTGTTGCAAGCACTCATCTAATTAGCCAATGGCCACTGTCGATCTCGTGAATCAAATAATAATTAATGAGCTCCTTTTCCTTTATATATATATATATATATATATATATATATATATATATATATATATTTGTGTCTGTGTGAGGAGGCAAGGACAGAGCCAAGGTTGCCATGGCCCCAAATCTTGACAATTTTGCTTAATATATTATATACATGTGTGATTTCAAAAAAAAAAAAAATAGAGCAATATAACAATAAAATATGTTATAATGATAATTTCATCTTTTTTTACGTAAGAATTAAAGTATTTAAACTATTGATGTGAGCTATTTTTTCTCTGGTATAGTTCATTTTTGTCATCAAAAGAATAGTATAGCAATAGAACATTACCATTGAATAGATATATTTACAACTATTGTATATGATCAATTAAAATATTTTAATAGTAAAATAAAGTTTTTATATATATTAAGCATAACTATGAATCCTAAATATTCCTATAAGTGTATTGATGATATATCTCTTGAAAAGTTGTCATTCATATATCATCATATGATTACACGAAGGGTATATATATAGCAGAGAAGATGAATCCCTCATAAACAACCCAATCCCTCTAATTAAGCTAATCCCTACAAATAATCCTAAAAGCAAGCTAATATTATAAATCAATCTATATTTGGTAATTTACAATCTTGTGAATTAATGAAAGAAATCTCAACACTCCCCCTCAAGTTGGTGCATAAATATCACTCATGCCCAACTTGTTTAAAAGCTTTGAGAACACTAGTTTTGAGACTGCTTTGGTGAGAATATCAGCTAGTAGGTCTTCTGATCTAATCTTAGGCAACTCTAAAATCTTCATGTCTAACTTTTCCTTAATGAAAAATCTGTTCACTTCAATATGCTTTGTGCGATCATGTTGTATCAGATTATGGGCTATATCACACGCAGCTTTATTGTCACAATACAACCTAATTGGTTTCCTAGCCGAGTAACCCAAATCTTCCAAAAGTAGTCTCAGCCATAGTGCTTCACAAAGACCAAGTGCTGAACCTTTAAATTCAGCTTCTGCACTTGAGCGTGCAACCACATTTTGTTTTTTTGCTTCTCCAAGTAACAAGATTGCCACCTACAAACTGTTGTGAAAAATGCTTTATTTCAAAAGAATAAATGTCTCACATTGGTTGGAAAATAAGTTTTTGAAGAGGTTTAAAAATGATTTAGTTTTATCCGAGTTTTGACCTGGTCATATTCCAACGGTCATATTCTAACGGACATATTCCAACGGTCATATTCTAACGGACATATTCCAACGGTCATAATCTAACGGTTATATTCCAACGGTCATATTCTAACGGACATATTCCAACGGTCATATTCCAACGGTCATTTTCCAATGACCAAAAACTGTTTTCTATAAATACCATCCTTTATTAAGTTTTGTGGTGAGAACTTCCTCTTCATCATTCTCCACTTCTATTCTCTTTCTCTCTTGGTTACGTGACTTAAAATCTCTTGCGTTCTTGAAGCCACATCAAACAGGAAGAGCTGCAAGTACTCTGGGGATTTTCGTCTATACTGAAATAATCCTTGAGGCGTGCTTTTGCACGCTACGAGGTTTCACGATTTTGCTGTTTCATTTATTTGCAGGTTTCGATTAAGGCTGCACGGGTTACAACAATCTCAAGGATTATTGCTGCACATCAATACTATCCATGCTATGTTTAATTTTACCAGTTCGTATATTATTTTATTTTTCCTACAATCTCTGTGATACTAATATAACTTATTTAAATGTGAGATTTTTATGAGGAAATGGGTAACACAATGGAAAGGGAAAGAGAAGCTCGTGGTTTTGGACGTAGGGGGAGAGGTGCAAACGCGTTACGTGGGTTCACACGTTGGTTTTGGTAGTGTTTGCTTTGTTATGGTGCTTAGAGGCCATGGGTCTGTGAATGAGACAAAGATTTTCTTTGGAAAATGCTTGGCTTGAAGGAGATCAAAGTTGCAAGAGCAAAAACACACAAAATCCTCAAACTCGTTTTGGAGAGTGAGAAGAGACTAAAGTCGTCACTACTCCACCTGCTGTGTCGTCGACCACCGTGTTTTTTTTTTTTGTTTCTATTAAATTAAAAGGAAAAAGAAAAATAAGAACATTTAGAGTAAGATTAATGTTAATGGTGAAGTCGTGTGTAGGTGAGGGTAATGCACTAATTTTGTGATATGGGGTTTTACTGTTTAATTGTGTTTTGAATTTATGTTAATGACTTGGCATAAATATCTTAAAGTGTGAGGGTGTCTAACTAAAATTCTCTACCTGAACCAAGAAAGAGACATTGTGGTGCTTCTAATTGTGTAAAATAATTTTTAGAAAGACAATTTTTGTTTATGTCTCTCTCGGATAAATTTGTTTTTATGTTGAAGTTGTTTTAAATTCAAAATTATGATTTAATGAGATTAGAAATGAGTTAAAAGGCTACTGAGTTTAGAATATGACCTAGTACTGGTGCATCACAATCTGAATATGCTCAAATATTGGTAGCATTTATGTACTTGATTTTGCACGTGTTATAAATTGAATGAGTAAATACACACATATAATCCTTATAATGATTTATGTAGAGTTTAAAAATTAAAATAGAGCATTTGAGTACTTCATATAATGTCTTACATAATATCTCATATATCCTTGTTATTTTTGAGTTATTATTAACTTGGCTATGTGACATGCATAGTTAATTATATATGTATAGAGTGTGATAACCATGATCTAGATGTACATGATCAAGTATTTGATGATATTTGCATGAATGAATTCCATGTCCCTATTGCACTATGAGATTAGTTGAGATTGATGAGACTATGGACCAAGAGCCATGGTGTTGAATTTGAGGTGTGGACATGATAATCATAATGCTAAATAAATCATTGATTCAAATAAGACAAAATCCATAAGTGGGTTTATTTTTAACCTCAATGGAGGTGATGTCACTTGAAGTCATCCAAGTAGACCTGTATAGCAGATCTAAAATTGAGGTCAAGTTTATTAACTTGGTAGGATCTAAGGTTGAGTGGCTAAGAAATCTCTTAGCAGATATTCCTTTTATGGAAGAAACCTGAAGACATAGATTCTTCAGAGTCTGTGATTGCCAAAATAGTAAATAGTAAGAGCAAACAAAATTGTGTATAATGAAAAGTGACATATATGTATACATCACAATTCTGTGAAGCATATGCTAAAAGATGGAATTAAATCTATTAATTATGTGAAGTGGAAATTTGGCCAATCCTCTGACAAAATCTCTGTGTAGAAAATGAATAAATACCACATCGAGGGAAATGGGACTTAAACCAATTTGAAATGAGAGTGATGGTAACCCAACTTTTATGAGTGGAGATCCCATGAAAAAGTTCATATGGGTAATAACAAGTCACTTGTTAGTTCTCGCTAGCACCTGTGTTTGTCCCTTCCTATGGTGTGAGAAGCATGAGAAGTGCTAGAGTCGCATTTAATGTGAGGATAAGCTAAATGCTTTTAATGAATTTCATATCCCTTATGGGTGGTGTATAAAGTGCAGTATACACTTGATGAAATCACCTATATGAGTGTGGAGTGTGGCCGCTCCTATGAGATAATGGCATAGTCTTTAGAGCACTCATGAACAACCGTGCACGCATACGTGCCGAAAAAGTGCAAACCACGTTAACGAAAGAGATAAATGAGGGGTAAAATGTGATCAAGTGGGATTCTAATTTACACAAAAAATGTTTTGGTTCATAGAAGTTTAAACTTCACCAATTACATTGTAAGTTAAAATCCTATTTATCTAGGTCAGGTTCATAGTTCAAGACACACAGATTCGAAACGTTTGCACTCATGATGTAACCCATATTCTGTTTTTAAAATTTTGATTTGATTTAATATTCTTTTGAAATATGTGGGGGATTATTGTGAAAAATGCTTTATTTCAAAAGAATAAATGTCTCACATTGGTTGGAAAATAAGTTTTTGAAGATGTTTAAAAATGATTTAGTTTTATCCGAGTTTTGACCTGGTCATATTCCAACGGTCATAGTCCAACGGTCATATTCTAACGGAATATTCCAACGGTCATATTCTAACGGACATATTCCAACGGTCATAATCCAACGGTCATATTCCAACGGTCATATTCGAACGGTCATATTCGAACGGTCATTTTTCAATGACCAAAAACTATTTTCTATAAATACCATCCTTTATTAAGTTTTGTGGTGAGAACTTCCTCTTCATCATTCTCCACTTCTATTCTCTTTCTCTACTGGGTTACGTGACTTAAAATCTCTTGCAGTTCTTGAAGCCCTACAAACGGGAGAGGAGCTGCGGTCCACTGGGATTTTCGTCTATACCGAAATAATCCTTGAGGGCAGTGCTTTGCACACTACAGGTTTCACGATTTTGCTGTTTCATTTATTTGCAGGTTTCGATTAAGGCTGCACGGGTTACAACACAAACGTGAAGTAACCTAAGGTAGACCTCCTATCATCTATTGATCCAGCCCAATCGGCATCTGTATATGCATCTATGCTTTGATAATCAGTGTGTTTAGTGAAGAGAATACCCTTTCCAGGAGCTGACTTCAAATACCTTAAGATGCATATGACTGCATTCATATGTTATTCTCCTAGGTTATGCATATACTGACTAACAACACTTAATGCATAAGTTAGGTCTGGTCTAGTGTGATTCAAGTACATCAGTCTCCCTACAAGCCTTTGATATCTCCCTTTGTCAACGGGAACCTGATTTGGTTCTAAACACAATTTCAATCCTTCTTCTATAGGAGTATCAACGGAATGACATCCTTCCATACCAGTTTCTCGTAAAAGATCTAGAGTATACTTCCTTTGAGATAGAAAAATTCTTATTTTTAATCGAGAAACTTCTATCCCAAGAAAATATTTCAGAGGACCTAGATCTTTCATTTCAAATTTTCTAGATAAATAGCCTTATAGAGCTTTTCTTTTCTCAAGGTCATTTCCAGTAACCATCACATCGTCCACATATATAATAAGAGCAGTGATCTTACCATACTATCTCTTTAGAAACAAAGTGTGATATGAATTGCTTTAGTGATAGCGAAAAGCAATCATTGACTCTGTGAACCTTCCAAACCACGCCCTTGGGGATTACTTCAAGTCATACAATGATTTCTTTAATTTGCACACCTTCTGACTATGCTTCTTTGGAACTACACATCTTGGTGGAAGTTCCATATAGACCTCTTCAGATAATTCTCCATGGAGGAAGACGTTCTTTACATCAAATTGTTGTAATGGCCAATCCAAGTTTACAACTAGAGATAACAACACTCGAACCGTGTTAAGTTTAGCCACAGGAGTAAATGTCTCTATATAATCCACACCATAAGTTTGAGAATACCCCTTTGCCACTAGCCTCTCTTTAAACCTTTCAATTACGCCATCAGCTTTGTACCTCACAGTATAAATCCAGCGGTATCCAACTAGTTTTTTTCCTGGTGGGCAGTCAACAAGTTCCCAAGTTTCATTTTGCTGCAAGGCTTTCATCTCCTCATTCATCGCAGCTCTCCATCGGTGGTCAGCTAAGGCTTCCTGTACATTGTTAGGAATAGCCACAATAGATAATTGATTCACAAATGACTTATTTGATTCAGACAAATGGTGGTAGGAAACAAAGTTATTCATAGATATCTAGCTTTATTAGAGAGGGTAAGTTCATAAGTGGGTTTAGGAATACCTTTAGTATGACACTCTAGTAATTGCTTTCTAGTTGGATCAGACACAAGACTAGGAACATCCATAGTAGCAGACAATTAGTTTGGTATGTCATTGAGGGGCTCATTCAAAGACATAGGTGGAGTTACTTCGCGTTCAATCACCACTTCATTAGTACCACTTGGTTCCAAGTTATCCAAATTCTCACTAAAAATTCCAATCTATGAGAAATCACCATTACAATCCAATGTTGTAGCATTTGTTTCTAAGTTGCCTCCTGTTAACAAATTGAATATGAGAAGAAGAAGGAGTGTTTCATTGATAGAGAAAATTGAAGATATAAAACTTAGGGTTTGAAGTTAAACATAACAAGGCTATATATAGCCAAACAATTTAAGTAATAAAAGACTATTCTACCCTTAAAGAATAAACATAATATTTATTAACATTCCCCCTCAAACTCATGATGCTGCTACAACAAGCATCAAGAGTTTGCCAACTAGAAAGCGAAAACGAGAAATAGAATATGACTTAGTAAAGAAATCTGCAATCTGTAAAGTAGAAGGAACAAATGGCAATGTAATGGTGCCGTGCTTGAGGTAATAACAAGTAAGATGATAATCAATCTCAATGTGCTTCGTTCGCTCATGAAACATGGAGTTATGAGCAATTTGAATAGAACTCTGGTTGTCACAATACATAGGAGTATGATGAGATAAAGAAACTCCCATATCTACAAATAACCAACGAAGCCAAACAATCTCTTTGGTAGTAGACGCCATAGCACGATACTCTACTTCCGTGGAAGATTGAGAAACAACAGATTATTTCTTACTCTTCCAAGAAATGAGAGAATCGCCCAAAAAAATACAAAAACCAGTAATAGACTTACAATCGGTGGAGTCACTACCATGATCAGCATCAGAGTAGGCACGCAACTCCAAGGATAAGGTGGATGAAAATAAGAGACTCTGAAAGACTGTGCCTCGAAGATACCTCAAGATACGAAGAATGGCTGTCCAATGAACTGTAGTAGGAGAGGCAACAAACTGGCTAACAATATGAACAACATATGCAATATCCGGACGAGTGATAGTGAGATAAACCAAGCTGCCAACAATAGCGCGATACAAGGTAGGATAAGATAAAATGATACTATCAAAAGAAGAGTACTTTGCATTAAGTTCAATTGGAGTATCAACGGTCTTATTATCAGTAAGTCTTGCTCGCTCAAGAATATCTTCTAGATATTTTGACTGAGAGAGAAGATAACCTTTAGGTGAGTGAGCCACCTCAATACCCAAGAAATAATGTAAGGAACCCAAGTTCTTCATTTCAAACCATCTGGCTAATTCTATTTTCAAAGCTGTAATGCCATCAATATCATCACCAGTAATAATCATATCATCAACATATAAAGAAAGAATGATACTACCTGCAGCAGTACACTTAACAAAGAGAGCAGAATCATGACTACTAGAGGCAAATCCAAGGGAACAAATTACATCAGAAAACTTCTCAAACCAAGCTCGAGGTGCTTGTTTGAGACCATATAAGGCTTTCTTGAGCAAACATACCCAGAACCATGAGAAACACCAGGGGGAGGTTTCATATAAACCTCTTCTTGAAGGTCCCCGTTCAAGAAGGCATTTTTAACATCCAATTAAGACATATGCCACTAACGAACTGAAGTTACTGCAATAAGGGTACGAATAGTAGTCATTTTTGCTACAGGAGTAAAAGTCTCCTCATAATCCATACCATATTATTGAGAAAAGTCTTGTACAACCAACCTAGCTTTGTATCGCTCAACAGACCCATCAGACTTTGTTTTGATTTTATACACCCAGCGACAACCAATCACACTCTTACCAGGAGGTTGAGGAACCAAATCCCAAGTACCTATCTTATGCAAAGCAGAAAGTTCCTCATCCATAGCTTGCTGCCAAAGGGGGTTAAGAATTGCCTCGTGATATGAAGCGGGCTCAGAGAGACAATGAATAGAAGCTAAAAAGGATGTAAAAGACTGAGAATAGCAAGAATAAACAAAATCTGGTAACTTTGTGGACTTACGTGTGCGAAGGGATTGACGAGGAGGAGGATCCAAAATCTCAGAGGGTGCTTGGGAAACCACAGGAGGAGAAGAAGCTTCATGTGTGCGAGAGAGCAAAGTGTCAGTAGCTACAGAATTATCAGTGCAAATATGTCGAGTATCATGAGATGACAAATTATCAGAGTCTTCACAGAAAGGATCCACACGAATAAGATCGGTTTTAGTGAGGGCATGGGTAGTGGAGGGAATAGAAAAGAAAGGTATATGCTCAAGAAACACAATATGGCAAGACACATAAAGTTTTTGTGTAACAGGATCAAAACAACGATACCCTTTCTTACCTTCCCCATAACCAAGAAAAACACACATAGCAGAACGAGAAGATAACTTGTTACGTTCTACATGAGGACGAAGAACAAAATAAGTACAACCAAAGACCCGAAAGAAAGAATAATCAGGAGCAAAACCATACAACTTTTCAAAAGGTGACAAACTTGAGATATGAGAAAAAGGAATAGTATTTATCAAACTCACAGCAGTGAGAACAGCTTCACCCCAAAACTCACTAGGAACTGTACCAGACAACAGGAAAGAACGAGTAGTTTCAATAATATGTCTATGTTTTCTCTCTGCAACACTATTTTGCTCAGGAGTGTTAGTACAAGAAGTCTGATGAACAGTTCCATCTGAGGCAAGCAACTCACAAAATTTATGAGAAGTATATTCCCCACCCAAATAACACCTAAAGCACTTAATAACAGTAAAATGTTGAGTTTTAACAAGTGCTGGAAAGGCCTTATAAATCTCAAAGAATTCAGAACGATGTTTCATTAAGTAAACCCAACAATAACGAGTATAATCATCCACAAAAGAAACATAATATCGAGACCCTCCTTTTATAACAACAGGGGAAGGTCCCCATACATCAGAATGAATCAAATCAAAAGGAGAATAAGAAACAGAATTACTTCGATTAAAGGGTAAAGCAGAAAATTTTACCAGTTTACATCCACTATAATTAGAAATATCATGAGTTTATAAATTTCCCAAAGCCTTTGTGGAAGCCAAAAACCTCAAACGAGAAGCTGACACATGTCCCAAACGAGAATGCCATAAATAAAAACTAGAAGAAGATGGATTCAAACGAAAAGAAGACAAATCAATAGTGGTAGTTGTAGCAACTGACACTTTTAGCTCATCCAAAATGTATAATCCTCCTTCCTATGGCCTGTCCCAATCAGCTTCTGAGATTGTAGATCTTGCACGTAACAAGAAGAGGAGGAAAAAGTGACTAAGTTACCAGAATCACATAACTGACCAACAGAAGCAAGATTTAAGGTAAGTTTCAGAATATGATAAACATTAGATAAAGACAAATTAGGTGTTACAACAGAACCAACACTTGCTAGAGGCATAGGAGTGCCATCAGCAGTTAAGACAAAAACAGAAGATGAAGGACATACGAAAGCAAACAACGAAGAATCTGGAGACATATGATGTGAAGCTCCAGAATCTAAAACCCAAACAGAAGGTGACATACCTGACGAATTATGAGATAACTGACCTACAGAAGAGGAGGCTGACATAGCTTGCGGTTGTAAAGAAAGAAACTTCTGGAATTGCTCAGCCAGAGTACTTGGATTAGCAAAAGGACCTGGAGAACCGACAGCTGCAGTGTTAGACTGTGGTGGTCTGAATCCGTGTGGTGGTCTGGAACCCTGTGGTGGTCTTTGAGCATTAGATTACGGTTGGTTTCCATTTCTCTATCTCAACTTAGGATACTGAGCCTTCCAATGACCTTTCTTCTTGCAAAAGCTACACTCGTCGAAACCAACCTTTGTGTGGGGCTTATTCTGATTATCAAAGTGAGGCTTAAAATGTGCTGCTAAAACAGATGGAGTGGGACTAACAATTCCCTTCTCAAAGTAAGACTTAAGATGTATTTCTTCAGCTAATAGTTCACTGACAATAGAGTCAACAAATGGAAGTGGAGAACGATGCAAAATAGAACCTCTGAGACCTTCCAAGTCACTATAAAGTGTGGTTAAGAACTGTACTTATCACTGCTGTTCTCTACGAGCGATATACGGAGCAAAGGCCTTCAAATCTACTAATTCTGTAAGAGCAAACTGATCCCAAAGATCTGACATGGCAAAATAAAAAACTTGAACACTCATATCTCCCTGTTAAAGAGCTCGTATGTCATTCTCCAACTGAAACTATTTGGAAAAATTTGACTGTGTGAAGAGCCTCTGTAAATTATCCCAAATCTCTTTTGCTGTTTCATATTTTGCCAATTGTGTACCTATGGAATGCTCAACAGAATTATTAACTCATATGATAATCTTTGTATTATTTACTTCTCAAACATCCAATAAATTTTGATAATCCTGAGCTATTTGCACAGGTTTCACAGAAGTACCACTAACATATCCCCACATCTTTTTACCCTTAAGAGAATTTCGCATTACATAACTCTAATACGAGTAATTTTTTTTATCCAATCTCACACTCACAAATTGAAAAGAATCATCACCAGCCATGATTAAACAACAGAGGAAGAATAAGAGAAAAGAAACAGTGAAATGCTAACAGAATGCCAACCAGAATGCCAACAAAATTCCAATCAAAAGTCCAGAATACCAGATGCGCAGCAAAATTCCCAGATTATAGAGCCAAAACAGAAGCCAACGAAAAAGCCCAATCAACGTGCAATGAAAAATCAGATTATGGAGAGAATACAACAGAAAACTAGTAGAAAACCATTCATACAGTCACACAAAACAGAGAAATACCAAAGTGCGGCGAAAAAAAGAAACATAGGAAGTGCAGTGAAAATAGAGGAATACCAACCACGGATGGTGATTTGCTAGATGAAATGCGAACGACAGCGAAGAGACAATCAGAGAACGCCCAAGAAAAAGACTAAACTCTCTCCATTGCAAACCTGCTCTGCTACCATGTTAACAAATTGAATATGAGAAGAAGAAGAATGGTTTCATTGATAGAGAAAGCTGAAGATGCAAAACTTAGGGTTTGAAGCTAAACATAATAAGGTTATATATAGCCAAACAAAGCAAGTAATAAAAGACTATTCTACCCTTAAAGAATAAACATAATATTTATTAACACCTCCTACATCTTTACTAGTTTCACCTTTCTCAAGATACACATATTCTTGACAGTCATAGTCTAGAGTCTGAAGTTCTTGATAATCCTTCCCCTGAAGACCAGATTATGAAGAGAAATACATGATTTCTTCGTGAAAAGTCACATCCATGCTAATATACATTCGTCTAGTTAGAGGGTGGTAACACCTATACCCTTTTTGGTGCATATCATATCCCAAAAATATACATCATAATGCTCGAGGAGTCAATTTGTTTTGATGTTTATGATTATGGACAAATGCTATATAACCAAAAACATGAGGAGGCAAATCTGTGATACAAGGGGCAACACTAGCGTTGGTGAGAGTTTGCAATGGTGTATGGAAATCATTAGAGCTAGAAGGTATCCAATTAATGATATATGCTGCAACAGTAAGAGCTTCTCCCCAATAAGACAAAGGCATATGAGCTTTTAATAACAAAGCTCGTACTAACTCTAATAAGTGTTGATTTTTTCCCTCAACAACTCCATTTTGCTGAGGTGTATTAGGACAAGTAGTTTGATGAATAATTCCATGTGCTTCCAAGTATCGCTTAAGATCTAGACTTTGGTATTCGCCACCATTGTCACTACGAAGAACTTGAACTTTTGCATTATATTGTGTTCCAATCATTTTATGAAATTTCTGAAATAATAAGTTCACTTCTCTTTTGGATTTCATTAACCATAACCAAGTCATCATTGTGCAGTCATCAATGAATGTAACAAATCAACGTGATCCCCCTAGAGTTGGAATTTTAGAAGGGCCCCAAACATCAGAATATATAAGTATAAAAGAAAGATGACTTTTATTCAAATTGAGTGGAAAAGAAACACAATGACTTTTTGCTTGTTCATAGATATCACACTAAAAACTAGATACATCATACTTTGCAAACAATATAGGAAACAATTTTTTCAAGTAACTAAATGAAGTATGTCCTAGGCGACAATGCCATAACCAAATTTCAGATTCCCCCTTCTCTCTTGTTGAATTATTCACTGTTAAAGCTCTCTGTAACTTTGTGGAACCTTTTGACACCAAGTCCAAATAGTACAGCCTTCCTCGTTTAACACTATAACCAATCGTCTGTTTGGTTTGAATATCCTTAAAGACACAAAAATCAGGCAAAAAAATAATAATACAATGTAAGGCAGTAGTGATTTGAGATACAGACAAAAGATTATATTCTAGAGATGGAACAACCAAAACAATATCCAAAGTCAAAGTATCAGTAAGAGTTAAGGATCCTTTTCCAATAATAGGGGTTGTGTTACCATTATCAGTGCAAATCAATTTTTGTGAGGATGGTTTAATGGACGATATCTGTCTAGAATAAAAAATCATATGATCAGTGGCACCAGAATCAATTATCCATGTGCTATAGGTAACAGGTACAGAAATATTTAAAGACTTACCACCATTACCTCTTGTTGCCATTAATGCAGTAGCCTCAACAAAGGTATCATCTTTGGTCTGTGCTTCGACAATAGCTGCAGTTGAATTCTTTCTTCGTGGATCCTTATTGTGATCCCACCACTCTGGATATCCATTGAGTTCAAAACAATGACTTTTTGTGTGTCCCTGTTGATTGTAGTGAGTGCATTTATACTTAGATTTATCTATATTTGAGTTGGCTTTAGGATGATTTCCTTTTGTATAACTCTGCCAGTTTCAAGTTGATCAGTTTTGAGCTATCATGGCTGTGGTGTCAGAATTTTTAGACTCCCCTTTCAAAGTTGCTCGACGTACTGCCTCTCGACGAATCATTGCATAGCATTCTTCCAACTCAGGGACAAATTCTTTGCGTAAAATCTCTCCACGGACTTGTTCAAACTCACCATCTAATCCAGTAAGAAATATATGCACCCTTAGACGTCCAACTGATTTTTGGTATGCTGTGACACCTTCAGGATCTTTCATAACCACCTTATCACGATGGTCCAATTCTTGGAAAATCTCTGTCAATTCTCTATAATACTCTGAAGGGGGTCTATCACTTTGTTTGGTAGTAAAAGCCTTGTGATTCAAAGTGAAAACTTGTAACTCGTCACTTTTGTCATAGAATGCCTTTAACAATGCACTCCAAATTTCACGAGTAGTGGATAAGCGTAAGTAATGCTTCATAATTTCTGGACTCATGGACATCAACAACTACCTCTTCATCTTTTAATTTTTTTTTATATCCAGGATCTTTCTTTGAAGGTTGCTTCTCCTTGCCTCGAATGTATGAGAGTTTCTCTCTCTCTGCAATATGCATCTCCATTAACTGTGACCATATATCATAATTTGTTTCTGTAAGGATGATTCCTACATTGAAAACACTTTCAGATTAGACAATGACAGGAACTGATGATTTGGAGAGGATTCATTGGATCCAGACATATTTGGGGCTACATAGTCAAAGGATTTTCACAAAAAGAGAAAAAAAGAAAATGAAGCTAACACAATTATGGCTCTGATACCATCTTGAAAAGTTATCATTCATATATCATCAGATGATTACAAGAGGGATATATATATAGCAGAGAAGATGAATCCCTGATAAACAACACAATCCCTCTAATTAAGCTAATCCTTACAAATAATTAAAAGCAAGCTAATATAATAAATCAATCTATATTTGGTAATTTACAATCTTGTGAATTAATGAAAGAAATCTCAACAATATCTACTTTTGTTTAGAAATTTTATCTTATAGATTTTTAAAGTAATAAAAAATTCAATTGAAGAGTGAATTAGTGTATTATATGCTTGATCTACCAAAACATCTATAACTAAAGAATTTATATACTATATATCACGAACTTATGTTAAGAATTGATGAAAAAAGAGACGTATAAAACATTTAAAACCTATTAACCTTTGGCCCCCTCAAAGAAAATTTTTTAGTGTTTAGGGTGAGGGGAGACTCTCCCTATTCTAAGGTTAAGGCAAACCATTAACCTTAGTAAAGATTTATAATGAGATTACAGATCACTTACAATTGGGGAAAACCTACATTTGAATCCAAGTAAGGTTGTTGTCATGAGTTAAAGGTTAACCAAGTGAGTCAACGCTCATTGGTGTCTAATGGTTCATATTATTTGTAAAATTCATGTCACATGACCACTATTTTCTTTCTTCTCCATTCTCGCTTTTCAATGACCACTTTCCTCCTTCTTTCTCTTCCAACCCATTTTTTCCCTCTTTCTCTCCCTCTCCTTCTAACACCCAAAATAAAATCTCCAATTTTATCCAAACTCCATAACTGTATAAATGTATCATCGAAACCTCATTCTTTTCCTACAATATGTTTGATCTCACATGAGAAAGAGGCATGGACATAAAAACTTTCATTGGTGTAAGTTGATATATATATATAAGATGTGTATCAGGTAAGAGGAATGTTTATTGTGAGAGGTGAGAGGAGTGAATCTTGACCATTAGATCTTATATGAATGGTCAAGATTAGAACATAAATGTATGTGACTTTTTTAGGTGGTCACATGACCTTCAAGTAACTTTTAATCTTGACCATTCATGTAGGGGATTCATTTACAACTAATGTAAGTAAAAAGACTTACACTTAATCTCTTATTATTAAATTCATTTTAATTTAATAGTTTTAAATCATCTAATTAAATGATGAGAGAGAATAATAAACATTCACATTAAAAAGAAGAGAAAATTAATAAATGTGATTTTAATTAAGAAATAAATTTTAATTATTAAGTCTATTTATTAATTTAAAAATAATATAATATTGAATATAATTTATAATATTTTTATTTTTATTTAGTATAAGTTATTTTTATTTAGTATAAAAAGTTGATAGTTAATTTTTATTAACTTATTTTAAAATATAATAAATTAATACATTATATAAAAAAAAAATATAATAAATAGTTAATTATTTAATATAATTTATAATATTTTTGTTTTTATTTAGTTATAAGTTAATAAAGTATAACTAATTTTTAAAATTATATTTTAAAAATTATATTTTAAGATTCTTTGGAGTCATTGTCTTCTTATATTAATATGTCAGATAATTTTACAAGTACATGTCCAAACTCATCCATCACTTGCAGAATTCTGCTATCACCAATAAACAAATTGTTTGGATGCCTCTCTTTTTTAATTTGTCATTTTTATATTTTGCTAATAAAAAAATATATTAGACGTAATTTGCTTTACTTTTAGGTGTTAATAAAAAATTTGAGTGAAACATAACATTTAATAAAAAGGTTAATTCTTTGCCTTTGGTTCATGATTGAGGGGAAAAAAGAGCATGCTCTCTAAGTAAATTAGTTTGAATCCTTTTATTTACTAAAATTCTTCATTTTTTAATTTGTTAAAATAAATACACTTTTAAACTTTTAAATGGTCTCCAGATAATTATAAATCGTACATTATCTGCCCTATTTAATCCAATCATTTCAAATTATTTTGATAATTTTCATTTAAATATGTCGTATGTAGTGTTTATTAAATATTTTTATTTAGTATAAAAGTTGATAGTTAATTTTTTAACTAATTTTAAAATATAATAAATTAATATATTATATAAAAATAAAAATATTATAAATTATATTCAATATTATATCATTTTTAAGTTAATAAATAGACTTAATAACTAAAATTTATTTCTTTATTAAAATCACATTTATTAATTCTCTCTCCTTATTAATGTGAGTATTTATTATTCTCTATCATCATTTAATTAGATGATTTAGAACCATTAGATTAAAATGAATTTAATGGTAAGAGATTGAGTGTAAGTCTTTTTACTTACACTAGATGTAAATGGATCCCCTCCCATATATATATATAGATATACACTGAAAGGTTTAAAAATCTAAAGTATTGAATCTGATATAGGTGATTGAAAAATGAACCAAATGATGAATTGCATTAAGTTAGGTGGTATATACTACTCGAGATAGTTACAAGCGCCTCTAACTATTCTACCTGTACAATAACCAACTTTAACAACTTGCTAACTCAACCAACATATTTAACAAACCAAAATTGTACAAAATGAAATAATAATTTGCCCCTCACATAGGAGGTAGATGTTGACTATACATGTCTTGGTTAATAAACACTACAAGAAATTCGCATATTACTAGTGGATTTTTTTGGTGGTTTAATCTGCCGAAAAAGGATTCATAATTTAAATAAATTTAGCAGATTATTTGCCAGGAATTTAATGGGAAAGAAGAATTTTAAGATTTTAAAAAAATAATTAATGATGACACCAATTTTTTATCTTCTAGTGGAAATATCCGTCGAAAACATTTTAAAATAGGAGTTTAAATAACTTTTTTTTAAAAAATATTATTTTATTTTTTGGTGGAATATCCGTTGGAAACGTTTTAGTTGTCTGATATTTTCGACAAAAATATTTGGCGAAATTTTTAAAAAATAATTAAAATATTTTTTTTAAAATATATATTATTTTAATTTTTGACATATTATCTATTAAAAACTTTTTTTAAAAATAAAATAAAATATTTCTTATTAAAAATTATTATTTTAATTTCAAGCAAATTATCTGCTAGAAACGTTTTTCTTAAAATTATTTTATAAAAAATATTATTTTAATTTCCTACAGATTTTTCGCTAGAAACTTTTTAGTTGCCTGAAACAAGTCTTTTTCAGCAAAATTTTTGCCAAAAAGTTTAAAAAACCCCATCCTCTCTCCTTCATTCGCTCTCATTCCCCTCACTTTCGTCTTCTCTACTCTCTCTCTCTACTCTGCCGCTATACGCATCGCCCCTCGTCTTCTCCTCTTTCTCGCTCCTCAGCCCCACCTCACTGCGCCCCCACCTCGCAGCACTGCCACTTCGCCATAATGAGCGATTATGAAGAGGAACAATAGGATGTATGTACATTCACCTCACTATTCAATCTTAATCAAACTATTTTGAAAACTCTTCCCTTTTAGTCCATGCGAATTCAATGTCATCATGATTGTTCTTAATTTTCCTTTACTTCCTCAGGTGGTTGTCTTAGCAGTTATAAGTCGTGCAATGGAAAAACAGAAGCATAAGGCAAGCGTATTGAGACATAGCTTTTCGTGGGCATAGTCTCCTTCAACAAAAGAATTGTATGTCACTAAAACAGTGGCACCACAAGAAAGGGTGGAGGGTGATCAACAACATGATGAAAGAGAAGAATTTATGTCTGTTAAAAGTTGTTTCTCATATTTTTGTTCAAGTTTAGTGAGTGGGGAAGCATTTTATTCTGTGAAGACAAACCTTTCCCTATGTTCAAGCTTGAACGAGCTTGATTTGTCAAAATATATTTTAATATTATTTTTACTAATTTTTATTTAAAAATAAGTATATTATTTTTGACAGATTTGTCCACTGTAAAAATTTTAAAAACCTAGGCTTGCTTTTTTCGATAGTATATTTAGCTGAAAATTCAACCGAAAATTTTTGGCAGATATTTGGAAGGAATTTCGACTAATTTTTTTTTACAAATATTCAAATAGAAGTTTACTGGGGATAGACTACCAATTTTTATCTATCAAAAAAGGTTTCCTGTGAGGGTTTTATCAGCTAACTAAAATTTGTTGAAAAATTTACATAAAATCAAAATTTTTGACAGATTTTGACTTATTATCGAAAGATGTGGACGTCGATAATACTCAATTTTCTTACAATGAAATGTCTGAACTGTAGAGCTTGTATATATCTGCCAATTGATGTATTGAAGGAACCTGAATCAACTTGACAAGACCATGATTGACATTCTCCTGGATGAAATGGCAGTCAACGTCAATGTGTTTGGATCGCTAATGAAAAGTAGGATTTAAAGAAAGGTGAATTGTGGCTTGATTATCACAAAATATCATGGTGGAAGGAAAATCCAAGTTATCTCACTCGAAACACTAGCCAATGCCCTGTACTCAGCTATAGCTAAATACTTGGAGACTGTTTGCTTCTTGGATTTCTAGGATATGAGAGAATCTCCTAGGAATAACAATAACATGCAATGAAATATTTGGTGTTTAAGCAATTGCCCTAATTTGCATCTACACAAGCCTTGAGTGTTAGAGATGAAGAGAAGGAGAAGCGCAAGTCTTGGCCACGTGAAGACTTCAAATATTTAAGCAAATGGTGGACAACAATCAGATGTGAACTTCTAGGCTTGGACATAAATTGACTAATCATGTTCATTGCATAATTAATATCTAATCTTAACATGGTGAGACACAACAATCTCCTAATGAGGGTATGGTATTAGGAATCATAAAAAAGAATGTCACCATCATCAGCAATGAGCTTCAAGTTAGGGTCCATAGGTTGAACAACTGGTCTGCAATCAAGGAATCTAGCATCCTAGAGATAAGGAAATACCATGTATGGATTAAGCAATTTCCAAGCCAAGGAAATATTTCAATTCTTCCAAATCTTTAAGTTTGAACAAGGTCTAAAGAATGGATTTAGCTTCACTATTAACATATAAATCATGGCTAGCAATAATAATAAATCATCTATATACACCAGTAGAGCAAGAATGGTGCATCCAGTACGTTTAGTAAAAAGGGAGTAATCTCATTTGGTCTGCTAAAAATCATGAGTAATTAGTGCTAAAGAGAATTTACTAAAACACTGCTTCAAAGGTTATTTGAGTCCATGTAGAGCACCTCAAATAAGTCCTCGATGAGAAAAGCATTATTAATGTCTAGTTGTAATATCGTCCACCATTTTACAATTGCTAAGGAAAGTAAGACCCTTACTATTGTGAGCTTAGCAATAGGAAAGAAGTGTCAATGAATTCCACATTAGCCTATTATATGTAGCCTATGGCCATAAACCTGACTTTAAGCATGTCAACACTATCGTCAGACTTATGTTTTACTTTGTAAACACATTGACACTTGATAGTGTGTTTTCCAAGTGGTGAAGGCATCACAGACCAAGTGTCCATTCTTTCTAACTCCTTAGCCATAGCATACTACTAGGCAGGGATTTTGGCAGCCCGGTGATAGATTTTAGGTTCAAAAAAAAAATTACATGATGAACTGCTTATATAAAGGGATAAGTTTTTCGTATGAGATATGGTTGCAAATCATGTGAGGAAAGGAATGAATATTTGCAAGTTTAGGCTTACATGTAGGAAGGTAGTCTAGTGTGTTTATTGGATTTTCTAGTAGCAGGAAAGGAGTCAACGGATTGATTAAGATGGAAAGTCACACTAAGTTTTGTTATAGTGATTGGTTGAATATCAAGTAGAAGTTTTGGACAAGGTATAGTAGTATGAGGGATTAAAACTTTGTCAAGCATAAGGAGAGAAACCACCACATCAAGGAAGGGGTCTATAATGGGTTGGGTTGAGGTAAGGCTTGGAAAGGGAATATAGTTTCATGAAACACTACATCCTTCAAAATGAAAAAGGTTTTGGTTTGGAGATTATAAAGTTTATAACCTTTGTAGCCTGTTGGATAGCCAACAAAAATAGAAGGAACGGCTCTACGAGAGAACTTATTTCTAGTGGAAGGAAGAGATGATGCAAAGCATAGGTAACCAAAGACTCTCAAGGCTAGATAATTTGGATCCTTATTATACAACATATGATATGGGGACTAAAACTTAAGAAGAAGTGAAGGAATTCAATTTTTAGAAATATAACAATTGCAATACAATCTCCCCAAAACACAGGTGGTATGTTAGATTAAAAAAATATAGATCTGACAACATTTAACAAATGTTAGTTCTTTCTCTCAACCATATAATTCTATTGGGGCCTTTCTACAGAAGAAAATTGGTGTATGGTTCTTTTTTACTAGAGGTAATCAATTAGTGCAAGTTCTTTTGCATTATCTGACTAAAACTTTTTTATGGCATTGCCAAATTGAGTTTCCACTAGAGAGAAAAAACTAGGTACCATCTTGGAGGCCTCAGACTTGTGCTTTATAAGATACATCCATGTAAATCGTGTACGAACTAGGGTGATAAAATACCTCTAACTAGCATAGATTGCCTCATATTAGGGACTCAATATTTCATAATGAATCAAGTTAAAAGGAGCAAAAGATAAGTGATTGTTAGATATAAAGTGATAGTCTTCTTTATTTGGTAGAGCATAAATAGAATAATCATGATAGTTACATATCTTGGAAATAATAAAAGGAATTGCGAAGAAGCTAAAGTCATTCATGAGATATGTGACCTAACCTAGTGTGCCAAACATTGACAGAAACTTTATTTGCACAAGATACAAAAGCATTACAATTATTCAAACAAGATGCAAAGGGTACAACATTTAGTAATGATGGAAGATGAGATTTGAAGATATAAAGTCCATTAACAAATTCACCATTGTCAATCATCCTCGAGATATATTATACAAGAATCAAAATTAAAAAGAATTGTGAGATTGGAATGATGCATCAAAGCACTAACAGAAACCAAATTAACACAAAAATTAGGAATATAGTAAACATCGTCAAGAATAAAAGTATTTGAGATTTGGATAGTGCTTAAGGATGTGACATGAATTTTGGATTAATCAAGAAGAGTGATTAGTAAAACCTGATTCTAGGACGTAACAATTGAAATTCTGAATAAAACTAAAAGAAAGTACAAATAGGACATTACCTGCAAGATTCAATAACGGATCACTTTGCTCCACAGCTAGCTTAGAAGATTATGGCAATTAGGATGAGAGTGTGGACAATAATTGCTGGTATTAGGTTATGGTTAGTAGGATGGAAAATTCTCCAAAATGAGTTGTAATAGTGGAATCAAACACTTGATTCACAGCAGATGTTAAACTAACTAATCTTGATCATGGTTTGTATATGAGTGGATAACCATGGAGCCAATAACACTTATCCATAGTGTGGTCAAGTGCACCACAATGGGTATATAGAGGCCTCTTGTTCTTTGTAGGCTTGGCTTTAGCATTAAGATTCAGATTATAGTTCACAAATTTGACAGTAAAGGCAAGCTATGGATCAATACTTTGAGAAATTGCATAACCAACTTTGCATTATTTCTCCTCTAGGATGATCAACGAGAAAACTTTGTTAATAGGAGGTATTGGTTCTATTAAGAGTATATGACCACAAACCTATGACAAAGAATCATTGAGACCTATTAGAAATGACAAAACATGTTCCATTTGCACATGATCAAGCAGGGTCTTAACACTACCTTATGAGCAACTACAAATTAGGTTACAAGCATTGAGCTCCTTCTAATTGTCTTCAATTTGGTGAAATATGAGTTAGCAAGGTCTAAACCTTGAGTCAGATTCATTAAATCTTTCTAGAGTTAGAAGATTATTGGCCCATTCTTTTGTTGAAATTGATCCAAAAGATTCCACTAAATCTCACCTACGGAATCAGTAGATTATACTAGAAGTTATCTCCTTAAAAACAAAATTTAGAAGCCATAAGATCATAATATGATTGTTGTACTACTGGGAAGCAAGATGATATGGATCATTGCCATCAGGGCATAAAATCAATCCATCGACAAAACCAAATTTGTTTTTGGCACCGAAAGCCATTTTCATGTAGTGGCTCCATGAGTTATAGTTGTCAACCATTAATGCTTGAGAGACCATGATCAAGCCTGGGTTATCAGCATGATGAAGAAAGAAAGGACTTGAAGAATCATCAATGGTAAAAAAATTGAGCAATTGAGCCAAAAGAGAATAAAAATAAGTTTGAGGAATCAAAGAAGAAACAAGCTTAAAGAATGCAGAAGCATCACAGAAGCATTGATTTACAATACTGATACCATATTGAATCTAACATTGGTGATTGAAAAATGAACCAGATGATGAATTGTATTATGTTAGGTGGTATATATAGCACTTGAGATAGTTACAATCGCCTCTAGCAAGACTAACTGTACAATAACCAGCTTTATTGCAAGTTGAACTAATAGACCTAACTAACTAGAATTGTACACAGTGCAATAATTAATTATACACATGGTAATATATAGTTAAGGTTTATGGGGACTTGGTGTATGATATACACATATGATAAAATGTGATAATTAATAGTTCAATATAAAAATTTATTAAATAACATTTAAATTTGAAGTTATGTTATTTTTATACCTAAAATACTACACCTCCCATTCATCATTAATTATGATTCAATTATTAGTTAACAATGTATATTGATTGGTTAACAGACTAAGAACCTTTTTTCTTATTTTACTTAGAAAAATAGGTTATTAATTTGTTAACCAATCAATACACATTATTTACCAAGAATTGGCTCATCATTACCAGTATAAGTCAAGTGCGGGATTTCATGTGTAAAATAAACATTCATCGTAAATTTATGCATAAATGTGACATTGATTTAGAAATAAATTTAGTAGTACAATAAAAAATTAAATATAATATTATACAAACAACACTATCCTTGTTCAACTTGTTAAAAAAGAAGCATTTCACTAATAAGGATTATATTTTATTTCCATTATTAGTAATCTTTCTTGATAAATAGTCTACAAGTACTATTATAGCTTTTCACATAACTTGTCACATGCTGTCACTTGAGAAGAATGTAATAGCCTCCAATTTCTTAATTGACTTTTAAAAAAAATCATATATTCATAAAACTTATACTAGAAAGTGTTCAAAAATACTACCATGCCCAATGTCATCGCAATGAACAATAACATTGTCACTTCTACCTTCTTCTTTATAACAGTATTACTAATGCCACTACTACTAGGGGTGTTCACATCCAAATCAATCCAAAAAAAACCAAAAATCGATCCAAAAAAATTGAAAATTGATGAAAATTGAAATAGATTAGATTAATTTGGATGAGATTTTTGAAGAATCGATCAGTTCAATTCGAATATCGGTTTAATTTTCTAAAACCGATCCAAACCAATCCAAACCGATTTTACACTTAAAATTACCTAAATACCCTTAATAAACCTATCCCCCCATTGGCCTAATGGCCCATTCCCCCTAGCCCACCCCCACTTCGGCTTCACTTCCCCTTCCCCCAAATCCCCTAACCCTACATCCCTAGCATCGTGCCGCTGCCAAATTCCAATCCTAACATCCTCCCTCACTCCCTGCCACTTCCAATCTACGACGTCATGCCCTTTGCCTCTAGCCCAAAGTCGTCGCGTCTCAACCACGACCTAAAGCCGTTGTGATCCTGGTGGTTCGTGAAGAATTTCAACTTTCCAGGTTCGACAGGTTGAACCTCACCAACCCTTTGAGGATTGTGATTAATTTCTATGTATCATTTTTACCCTCTTTTTCTTTTTCTCTTTTGGCTTTCTTCCTAACCATGTATGAGTATGTATCCTTTCTTTTTTGGCTTTCTTTGAGGATTGTATCATTTCTTCCTTATCACCTCTGCATAAATGCCAAAACAAATGATTTCTGACTAGTTGTTCTAGGGTGATTCTTGGTGGTTGTTCTATGCCGCTGCAGTGTTTTGGTGGTTCTCCAGATGGCGTGGCCGTTACAGGCTTGGTTCGCCTTTGCCACTCTACTCGGCTGTTTTGTGTTTTTCTCTAAATCTGTTGTTGAACTTTTGTTCTCGCTCGTGTCGTTACTCAATTTTTCTTTGGTTCTGTGTTGTTATCTTCTTGTTTTAGACATTGATTTTATATCTTTTAACCTAAGTTGTGACCTTTGTTTTGTTAGAGGGCTTGGACCTAGATTTAGCCATTGATGCATTCTATTTTCTATTGCGGATTTAAGGGTTTTATTTTTTATTTTTTTTTGCTTATAAATATTATTTTGTATTTTGAATTTAAGTTCTCTATTTTAGCTAGGATCTTACAATCCGTGTTACCAATTTGTCTTTAAGGAATGATAATGAGTTAAGAAAGTAGGCTTTTAAGTGCAGAATAACTAGCTTATAAGATAAGATTTTGTTTCTGATTAATTCTTGGAATTAACATGCTGCCTTATGGTTCACTTGTTTTATTTTCTTTTTTTTTTTTTTTTTTTTGGATAGCTATGTGTTCAACTTTCACTAGTTGAGAAATAAAAAAATTTGAAGTATTGATAATGACTGCATTCTGACTTGTATATAAAGTTGCTTACCCATAATCCCTTTGTATTCCTTTTCATTTTTTAATGTGCTCCTTGTGTGTGTGTTTACAGCTTTGGAAGCTCTTGTCACCAACAAAATCAGTGGTCTTCTAGCGCCACCACTGAGCATTGCTGAAGAACCTTGAAGGCCACCACGCCACCACTGCTCACCACCATGTCTGAGGTTATATTGCAGTCCCTTACTCCCTATTTTTATGGCTTTGATTTTTGTGATTTAGTGTTCATGTACAAGCACACTGTGACCACCCCACATGTAGAATTGATTGGTGTTGCTATGTCTCTTTGTCTTTGTTTTGCAAGCCCTCATCTACTGTCTTTGTCTTTATTTTGCAGGTTGAAAATACTATAAGTAGTGAGAAAATGATCGTTGCAAATGTTGAATCTACGAAGTCTACAACTGAACCAAATTGTGAGGAGCAAAATAAGTTGAGCAAAGAGGAAGGTTACAAAGTTTCCAAGGTTGATAAGAAGAGGAAAACTGTAGAAGGGTCCAGTGATGCAAATGTTGATGTTGAATATGCAGGTAAGAGAAAACCTTCTAAGCCTAGATCTTGGACTTGGGATCATTTTACAAAAGATGATTCAACTAATCCTAGAGCTAAATGTAAATGGTGTGGGCCAACCTATGCATGTGATTCACATAGGAATGGTACAAGCAATCTTGAAAATCATTTGTTGAGTCAGTGTAAAAAGTTTACCAAAGAGATAATTGATCCTACTCAAACAACTTTTTCTCTCCAATAATTAAAAAAAAAATGGGAAAGGCACTGGTAGTGCTTTTGCTAGTGTTGCTTTTGATGTTGATACATGTAGACAAGCTCTAGCTAGGATGATAATTGTGGATGAGTTACCTTTTAAGTTTGATGAGGGAGAGGGATTCCATTATTTTATGAGTGTTGTGCAACCTAAAATGTCAATTCCTGGAATGATTACAATTGCTAAGGATTGTTGGAACCTTTACATGAATGAGAAAAATAAGCTGAAAAGTATGTTTCGTCAATCAAATCAAAGTGGTTGTCTAACAACTGATTGCTGGACTTCTGTGCAAAACCTGAATTATCTTTGTCTTACTGTGCATTTTATTGATAAAGATTAGAAATTACATAAAAGGATTCTTAACTTTTGTCTAATCAAGAATCATAAGGGAGAAACAATTAGTAGAAAAATTGAGAAATGCTTGGAGGGTTGGTTAATTAGTAGAGTTTTCACTATCACGGTTGATAATGCTAGTTCAAATGACGTTGCTATCTCTTACTTGAAAAGTAGAATGGAGAATTGGAATTCACATCCATTAAAAGGAGAACATATGCATGTTAGATGTTGTGCGCATATTTTAAATCTTGTGGTCAATGATGGATTGAAGGACATGCATTCTTCAATTACCAAAATTAGGAATGCTGTTAGGTATGTCCGTGCATCTCCTGGTCGCATGGATAGGTTTAGAACTTGTATCAAGGAAGCTAAGATACAAGAAAAATGTTTTGTACAATTGGATGTTCCTACTAGGTGGAATTCCACCTACATTATGCTTGGAAGTGCATTGAAGTTTCAAAAGGGATTTAAGAGGTTGGGAGAGAGAGATGCTGAATTTGTGATGATGCAAAGTGGTATCCTAAAGAATGATGATTGGGATAGTGCAAAGTATTTTGTTAAGTTCTTGAAAAAAATTCATGATGTCACTAAGAAGGTGTCGGGTTCAAATTTTGTGATTTCTTCTCAATATTTTCATGAGTTTTGTGTGATAATGACTATATTTAAGAAATGGATTAGTAGTCATGATCCATTGCTTGTAAGCATGGCTGAAAAAATGAAAGCTAAGCATGATAAATATTGGGGGAACATTAAAAATATGAACATGATAATTTTTATTGCTATGGTACTTGATCCTTGAAGCAAGTTTCATTTTGTTAAGTGGAGCTTAGAAAAGTTTTTTGAGAATGATGATGCTGAATTTTTTAGTGAAAAGATAAAGGAGATATTATACAAAATGTTTGATAGCTATAGGTTTTTCCTTAATCAAGGCTAAGCTGAAAATTCTGCACAATCCTCTCATGAAGTGAAAATGTTTTATCTTGAACTAACTAATGACATTTCATTTGCTATGAAATTCGAGAAGGACATGAATCTTAATGAGAGTATGAATAAAAATAAAGTGGATTTATATCTCATGGAAACCTTGGAGAAGACAAGTAACGCAAACTTTGACATATTGAACTAGTGGAAGGTGAATTCCACTAAATATCTTATTCTTTGTCATATAGTTAGGGATGTATTGGCTATGCCTGTGTCTACAGTTGCTTTAGAGTCTGCATTCAGCATTGGAGGTAAAGTGCTTAATTGTTATAGGAGCTCTCTTACTCCAAAGACTGTTGAAGCTTTAATTTGTACATAAAATTGGTTCTGCTCCACCCCAATGTCAATGGATGTTGAAGAGCTCGTGGAGGACTTAGAAAGGCTTGAGCTAGGTAATTTTGTTATTGATGTTATCTTTTATTTATTAAACTTTATTACACTTATCTATTTTTGTATAATTTTGTCATTCATATTGATTATTGTATTTTATACATTTTTTAGAACTTGCCTCAATCCCATAACCAAATGAAGAGGATTTTGGTGCTGACTCTGATTAGCTTTGGAGTTGCTACCTTGTTAATTATATTAGTATGTTGCAATTGCTGACTCAATTCTGGGAAGAATTACAATTGTTGAATTGTCATTTTGATTTTATTTGTTTGAATTCTAAATTTTGAAATTATTGCTGAATTTTATTTATTTGTATGGTTTGTGTGACTTTATGATTGATTTGGAGTTTGGAATTTAAATTATATTGTTGTTGTGTATTACTCTTATTTAGATTACATTTTGATTATGTTATTAGACAAAAATTGAATCATCCAATCCAAACCGATTAAAATTGGTTTGGATTGGATCGGTTTGGTTATTGGAATTCATCCAATCCAAACCGAACTGATGATACTTACCTTATTTGGAATGAATGGTTTTTTGCCTCGAAACTGATCCAAACCGATCCAAGAACACTCATAACTACCACTAACATTGCTCTTGGGATAGGGCATGGTTAAATTCTATTTGAAACATCAAACCTAATCATAATGATATGGAAATATGATTAAAAATATCAAACTAAATTGTATTCATTTTGTAAAAATAAATAACTATAGTAAACAAGTAAACTTGCTCTTGGAGCAAGATATTTGACTCTTGTCTCGCAGGCTAGCCCATTTAACTCATTTCCTATGCAGATTAGGATTAGTCATATTATAAGCCAGTTTAAACGCGAGTGTAACTATCCATTTAACTTACGAGTTAAGTATGTTAGGCCCTACTTACTTGTGGGTTAACCCGTGATCCTTGTAACTTTATGTTAAAAATTTCTCATCTTTAAATTCTAAGCCCATTTTTCACAACATTTTCCTTTACAACTCTTTAAACCCAAACCTAATATAGTTCTTAGACCCTTATTTGTATAACCTAAGATAAACACTCTAATTCTTTAACTCCAAAACACTCTAACTTCTTGATCTAGCCTCTCTAAACACAACAAAACAAAAGTTTGACACATAACTCCTAAAACAAACCTTAACCCAAATAAGGAGACCATAATGCCATTAGTAAAAGCCACCGCTACACACTACCATTGCTGATTCCAAGCCACCATTCCATTGCATTAAAGTCACTAGTCCACCATGTCACTACACGTTCAGAAAAGATGTAGTTGTAGTCTTTTAAGATAACTAAAGGAAAGATGTCCTAGTCTTCGATGCTATAACCATATAGTTGCTCATGCTTTGTCTTTGTTACTAGTTTGATTTGCTTGACTGGATTTTGGTCCCCCATTTTTTGTCAACTCCAAGTAGTAGAGTTTGCCCCACCTAACACCATAACCAAGAATATTCTGAGTCAGAATGTCCTAAAAAACACAAAATGATGGCCAAAAAATTACAACGCAAGTAAAAGTGGAGGTAATTTGGTTAACAGACAATAGATTATTGATCTGTCGATTATTTTCATACTTTAAATGCCTTATGATTGATTTAATTGGACTCCATATGTGCTCAATTGTTGACATTTAGCTAAGTTTCTGATTTAGAGTTGTCTTTGGATGTTTATTGTGAAACTATGCTAAATGTGGTTATAAACACTCATAAATGAATTATGCTTTTCAGGATATCTTTGAGTGTTTGAGTCCATTAGCATCAAACCAAGCTTGATGGCCATTTGAGGAGTGAGATGAATACTTAAGAAGATCAGTTTTACCCTCAGAAGCAAAGGAAGAAGGGCATTCATGAAGAATCAAGGTTGGATTAGAAGAAAATGATCAACACGGCCCGTGTCAAATGACACGAGGTAGGCCGTGTATTATTTTGAGTTTGAAGACTAGAAGATTTTGAAGAACACGGCCCTTGTCAAATGACACGGGGTAGGTCGTGTACTTCTCTGACTTCACGAGGAAGAGTCAATTTCAAGCCTTGACCGAGAACACGGCCCGTGTCAAGTGACACGGGGTGGGCCGTGTTCTTCTCTGACTTTGGAATAGCTGAGAATCTGTCATCAGAATTGAACACGGGTTGGGCCGTGTAATATGACACGGCCCGTGTCGTCGCATCAGAAATTTAAATTCGAGTTTTAATGCTAAATTAGGTTTCAAAACCTATAAATAGGGTTGCTTAGAGCCCTTAAAGGAGATCTGGGCTGGGAGCAGCCAAGGGGCTAAAGAGGATTCAAAGAACAAGAGAGAGGAAGATTAGATCGAAGATTGTAGTCTCGGGTTCGAGCAATCGGAGATCGATCATCCCCAACCTTTGGAAACTAGTTTGATCTTCAGTTTTCTTTTGCACTTTCATTCTGAACTATGTTTTTCTTCTGTTTTTCTTCTGTTTTTGAATTTGCCATGTGTGGCTAGTTTTCTTATTTGGTTAAGGGAAGATGAAACCTTAGTTTTGATTATGTGAATCTTGCATATTTCTTTATATCAATACAGTTATGTTTTTATTCATATATTTTTGAATCTATTATTGGTATGAAGGTTTTTATACTTGTTCCTGCTTTCAAAGTGGTAGATCTGAGTTTATTATGCGCGGTTGCGGTAGTAAATCTAGCAGAATATATGATGTTCATGTGGGTATAATTATCTTTATGCTATTTACCAATTATAAAAGTGGTAGATCTGGATATATTATGCGCGGTTGCGGTAATAGATCTAGTGAAATATATGTTCTAAGTAATTTAATCCTAGTGTGTGATTAGATCTTAGTGTGATTAGTTTTCTAATTCTTAATGCAATCATTAGGTAGGTGTAACAGCGGTTGCTTTACAAATAACTAATGGTTAGGGTTTGATTTGAGCGGTTGCTAAATTAAGCGAAACTTAAGGAAAACAAGGGATTTATCTCACAATTACATAAGAACATAATTGATCACGTTGGTATAAAAAGTATGTAAGTTAGCATAATCATATAAATCTAGTGGTGGATTCCATCTCTTAACCAATGTCTTTAACTTGATAATTCAATTTGTGTTTACTGCTTTGGTTTAAGTTTAATTTCTTTTGTTAGTTTTAATTAACAAAACCCCCCTTTTTAATTTTACTGTTTATTTTTCATCAGAGTTTAATTTAGGAATTGGATTGATAGTGTTAATTGAATTGGTTCTCTGTGGATCAACCCTTGCTTACTACAATTGGTTGCAAGGTTTTTATATTTTTGGTGGAACTTGGCAACTGTTTTTTATATTTATTTTTAATCACATTCCACACAACACCAATTATATTCAAGGGATGGAACGACAAGGACACTATCTAATGTGAGATTTTTGAATAAGATTACATATCTTTCTCAAGTAATAGGAGCGATAATACCATTAGCAGTGGAGATAACAAATTAAGGAAAAAAGAAAAATGATTATAACTTATTGAAGTCCCTAGTCATATGACCAAATACACCCATGTCAACAATCTAAGTTCTATTCTTAGAAGTTGCATAGAACACAGATGTCTTACCAATAATACCTAGGTGGGCAACATTTGTTGTAGGCAGTGACTGGTTTTCCACCATAAAGGTCACCATAGCTTTCCCTGCAATCTTCCTTATAGGTTTCTTTGTGAAATCCCACCACTCAGGGTAGCCAATGATTTCATAACATCGTTATTTTAAATGGCATGTTTCACCACAATTAACATATACTTATCCACCAAATTTTCCAGTTTAGTGATTATTTTGATTCTTTGATGAGCCAACCTATGGTCCTTGTCGAGTTTGGTTGACCAACATAGCAAAGCTCTCAGAGATTGGACGAGAGCCTCCCATTATATGTCTTTGTTGATATTCTCACTTGACATATGCATATGTGCTCTCCAAATTAAGTTTTGGGTCTTTTCATAAGATTTCCCCATGAACCTGATCAAATTTAGAGTCGAGGACACTCAAAAAAATGAACTCAAAGCCTAGCCATCACATAATACAACTGGACCACCCCTTCAGTGGTTCCTTCTTTTAAGATAGTTGTATAATCAACTTCCTAGAAAATAGCAATAAGTTCATTATATTGATAATAGTCAACCATGTTGTTTGGTCGAACAAGATCACTAATTCAATTCAAAGAGGTAGGTTTTTTCTGATCCAACAAAAAAGGTTTTTGATACAACCTCCTAGACCTCATATGCTATGGGAAATTGAATAAATCACTGCATCAGCGACAAACTCATTGAGTCAATAAGCTAGCTTTTCAATTTGTGATTTTCAGTAATCCATGTTCCAAGATTAGGATCTCCAAGTGCAGGCTTTTTAGCTTCTCCAATGAGATATTCAACTATGTTGCCATCAGCAATACACATCTCCATGAGTTGATACCATAATGAGTAATTAGTCTCATCTAGTGTGATACTATTCAAAAACACATAATTGTCTTGGAAGACAATAATTGAAGGTGGGGGTTAGTTGCTACGGTGGTTAGATTCTATAGTACGGTGGTAGGGTTGTTTGGTACAGTTGAAACAATGGGGTTGGTATTGGAACTAGGATCTGCCATTTAGTTTTAGATGAACTAGAAATAGAAGAAAGAAGAAAAAAAAGGAACTGCAATTGTGATTTTCGGGTGTGGGCTTTGGGATACAAGGTCTAATTTGGCTTAGAGTTCTTTCAGGATCAAAATAGCTTTGATCCTATATCAGAGAATGGTTTTTATAAGTAATTCTGATATGTATTTCTTCTACAAGCAGAGACAATATATAGATACAATTGTATCCTATAAAACGGGAAAAAATCCCTAAGGGAAATCAAATATTCCTACCTTTAATACACAAGATTAGTCAACTAACCAGATTCTTAGGATTAATAACAAAATCATTCTAACAATTACAATATATGTACAACTCATGTTGACAGATAAGGTAGGAATTCCAAAGTATTTATAATGACTCTCCACTGCCATTATATTTAACAATCTTTGGATTTCCATTTGACTATTTGTTGGTACTTTTAGGTTAAAAGAGAGATAATATTGGCCAAGTTTATGAGTTTTCCAGAAGCCTACTAGTTAACATAATGCTATCATCTAGGGGTGTTCGTGGTTCGGTTTGGATCGGTTTAATCGATTTTTGACAAAAAAAAAATTATGCTTAGGATGTTGTGAGTTAAAAGCAATTTCACCTATTAAAAAAACAAAGAAATAAAAGAAATAAAAAATAGAAATAGCCTTTTTCACTTGTCTAAAATAATATTTGATCACATAAAGTGAGAGAAGTGAGTGAGAAATTAGAATTATTATAAGTAAAAATAAAAACTCAATAACAAATAAATATATTATATAATGTTAATTGGTTTGGATTACATCGATTAATTTTGAAAATCAAATCCAAAAATCGATCCAATCCAATCAATTTTAAAAAAATAAAACCAAAAAGAACTAAATTTATTCAGTTTTGATTAGGTTTTGATTTTTTGGTTTGGTTTTCAGTTTGAAAACCCCTACTATCATTTAGAAAAAATAAAATAAAAAAATAAAAAAAGATAGAATATTTTAAGAAACCTTCTTGCTATTTTAGTCCCATGAAACTCTTGTAATTCTTGAGCTTTTAAGTGTGGTGATAGTTGATCACTTTGTCTTAGGCCTCCCCTTGGCTTGAAAGTAACTTAGGGGAATCTCATTAAAGAGAACTTAGAAAGAAATTATGGTGACACATCTTAAAATAAGCTCAACCCAATGACGAGGGAACCCCATACTAGAAAGACCTGATCGAGGAACTGCCATTATGCCTTGACATAAGCTTTACATATCCAATTTGAGTCCCACATATATTTTTTTGACCCGATTCCTTTTTCCTCGTACAGTGAAAAACATTTAAAGCTATGAGAGTATTAATCAATCTTCTGAGGACAAAAGCACTTTGAAATTCTCTAAAGAGATTGAGATGGACTAATTTGAGTCAATTAGCCACAAATTTTTGTGATGATTTTGAAAATGACATCATGTCAAGATATAGCATGAAATCTTTAGTATGAGTGGGCTTTTTACCTTTGGGATTAAGCAAAGAAAAGTATGATTCAAAGAGCTTGGATCAGCTCCCTTATTTGAGAATTCCCAGAACTGTATCCAACACATCATCACTAATTGTATGCCATAAAATTAGGTTAAAAATTGCAGGCATTCCATCTGGACTTAGGACTTTTGTTGGGTGCATTTGCTTAAGGGCTTTGAATACTTTCTCATTGGTAAATTTCTGTTCAATAATAAAGCACAAATCATCTATTACTCTCTCCCTCACCACAAAAGTTACTTCATCTACATTACAAACTGGCCCAACTTCAAATAAATCTTGGGAAAAACTGGTCATAACCTAAGCTATATCCTCCTCCTCTGTAAATATCACCCCAGTATCATTTTTTATTTTGCTTGCCTAGTTTCTCTACTCATGTTGTGAGGCTTTTGCATGAAAAGAATGTATGTTCATGTCTGATGCGTGAAATCCGCAAGTGTACGGTTTCGTCGTCAAGTAATAAAAAGATCGAATCCACAGGGACTGTGTCTATGAATACCAATTTATTAATTAATTCAATTAAATTAAACAAAAGAGAATATGATTGTTGATAAAGAAGAATGTAGTAACAAAATAATTAAATAAAATCAAGAAAACAGAATTCAAAACAAAAATAGCGAATTATCAAGAAAGGGATTTTCAAATTCAAGAAAGCTTCCAAGATTGGGATACCACAATGATACAAGATAAATCCTAATTGACAACCCTTTTATTAAATCTGAAATTCAATTGAAGGTGAATTACCCTAAATTAGTTAATGTTCTTTCTCAAGATACAAGATCATGCCCAATTAAACAAATTCCTACTCGTGGTAATTGAATTTAAATTGAACCCATTACGCTTTGTGGTAATTCATTGAATCCTCGAAAGGCTAAAACTACTCTCGTGATTTAGACCTTAAGTTCAATTCTTATGGTTCCAACACTTAAGTTCACCTCTCAGTGCGTCCCTAAATGCCTATGAGATGCAAATAAGTGGCCAGCAAATTCACATGAATAAGAGCAATAAGAATTAAATCAAAGAACATTCAAGATCAATAAAAGGGGAAACAACGTCAATTAATCATTATCAATGTATCAAAGGGTATTGCCCAATCCTAGAAACAAAATAAACTACTCAGACATAGAGAAGAAGAGACAAGAAATTAAACTTAAAAATATCCCAAACCCGTAACAATGGAAGAAAAAGGGAGAAAGATGAAGAACCCAAGCCTCCTTTATGCCTCCTCTAGAACCAAACTATAACTCAATTAGCACACCATCATTGTATTCAGAACCCCCCCTTTATAAGCTTAGGGTTTTAATTGGCTAAAAAGCCCCCAAAAGAAATAAAAAGAAAAACATAAAAACTGCTGCGCACTGCGATCCACGGCCGTGGATCATTCCACGGCCAGGCCGTGGATGTCTCTGCCAAAAAGCCAATTCTGCAACATTTGAGTTCCACGGCCGTGGATGGTTCCACGGTCAGGCCGTGGTTCTCCCTGGAATTTCTCTTTTGCTTCTTTAAGTTGCCCCTCGATCCATGGTCGTGGTTTGATCCACGGGCAGGCCGTGGATCCCTCTGGAATGGCTTTTTTGCACCTTTATTGCTATCCATTAAGCTCCAACTTCAATCATGCAAGCTTTCCATTCAATCCAAGGCCAATTCAACATCAATCCTGCACAAGAACACTAAAAACACCGCAGTTATCCGAACTAAGAGAAAAACAAACCAAAAGGGAAAACAAAATGCCTAAAATACTCAAGAATGCATGCAAAATAAGAACAAAACATGATGTTGTTTCACACACATCAAATCCCCCCAAGCTTAAGACTTTGCTTGTCCCCAAGCAATAATTAATGCTAAACCAAGAAGTGGGATCAAAAGACAATAAAGAATGAGGAACCCGAGAAAACAATATCCAAGCAATAGGCTAAGGCAAACAAAGAATTTGAGAGGTAATCAAAATCAAGTCCAATTAGAGGCTAAGTTCTCAAAAATCATGCATCCTCACTGATTGAATTAAGTTCACTCCACTAACCACACTCAAAGTGTTTAAGGGTGAAGACAATGCGCTCAAAATCCTTCAAGAGAATGCACTTCCATATGCTTGATAAGAAACCAAATTTTTACTAATAATCAGCATGCATGCAAGAATCAAAAGGTCTTTTAAGAGTTGTAATGGGGCCATGGGAATGATGTTAGGTAAGGTAAGGAAAGGAAGATATGCACAAAGGCTAACCAAATTTTCAATAAGCACCCGAAATACAATAGAACATAAATGGAGTAAAGGTAATTCATTTTTGTTTTCATTCAAAAACATAACTCCACAATTCCAAACATTTTTTCTTTACTTTTCTTTTCTTTCTTTCTCTTAATCCTTTTCAACCTTTTATCTCATGATTTTCTCTTCTTTTTTTTTTTTTCACTTGAGAAAGGGAAAGGTCAAAAACATATGATTCTCAACACAACTTCACAACTTTCAAACCCAATTCGCTCCATTTAATATTCTAAATGATAACCAACAATGTTTCAACATAGGTATCAAGAAAACAAGTATGCAATAGGCTCAAAATGGGCAACTAGTGGATGAAAGTGTAACAAATTCAGAAGGCCAGAAAAATACCTAAGATGCCTTAATCACATTCAAGCATGCAACCAAAAATTTTGCCTCAAAATGGTTTCAAATCAAGTTCTAGAGCACAAGATCAATGAAGAATATCACTCAACACAAAGAATGGGAACAAAAATCATATAGTGCATATATCCCATACAGGCTCAAAACTCACATTTAGAGGTTTAAAAATTCAATAAGAAGCACAAATTCAGAGAACATTATGCTAATTATCAACTATCAAAAGATCATCTCTACTATCAATAAAAAATAATACCTGTAGCCAATCATAAGAATCAACAAATTGGGTTCCAAAACAATATCATCTCAAAATCCTTAAAAGAGAGGGGCACAAGTTCAACCAAAAACCCAAGAGATATGATGGTGTGAAAATGCAACATGAAAATGTAATGCATAACAAGACATGAAAATGCATGAAACTAATGATCTAAAATGAAAATAAGAAAATGAAAATGAAAATACCTCCCCCCCAAGCTTAGAACTTACATTGTCCCCAATGTAAAAATCTAAAATAAGAGAAGAGATGAAAGAAAAGAACTCACTGCAGTGGTGGAAAAACTTCTGGTGTTCATTTCATGGCCATAGAATTTTTCATAGGCTGAGTGTGGAACCTTCTGATCTCTCTCTTCTTCTAAATATGACTTCAAGAAGGGTCAAACCTAGACAAAATCCAAAAGACAAACATCAAAACAACAATCTAACAAACAAAATTAAAAGAAAAAGATGAAATAAAACAGAAAAACAAGATAACATAGGTTGCCTCCCAAGAAGCGCTTGTTTAAAGTCATTAGCTTGACTTTGGTCAGGTTTCTGTGCTCAGGTGACATCTACGGAGTAGTGCTCAGTCCCCACTCCTTCAAAGTGTTTCACTCTCTGGCCATTTATCATGAAAGGTTTATGGCCTTCTTTCTTCACCTCAAGCACACCGTAGGATAAAACTCGAACAATCTCATATGGTCCTGACCATTTTGACCATAACTTATTAGGACAGAAACGTAGAAGCGAGTTATTAAGAAGAACTTTATCCCCGATGTTAAATTCACGCTTCTTGACACACTTGCCACTCTGCTTCTTAGGTCCTTCCTTGCAGGGCATAGCATCAGTCACTGATTCCTGCATACCTGAAAGCACAACACTATCCACAACATTAGTAGCATCTATGCGATTACATGAATTTGAGGAATTAGAATTATTTTCAGATTTAAAAACATCAAAAACTACTTCCTCATCATTCAATCGCAAAGTCAATTTTCCTTCATAGACATCAATGATCGCCTGTCCAGTGGCATGGAATGGGCGCTCAAGTATGATCGGCATTGTAGCATCAGCTTCCATATCAAGCACAACAAAATCCACAAGCATATAAAATTTACCAACCTTAATGGGAACATCCTCCAAGATACCTATGGGGTACTTGACAGACCGATCCGCCAATTGAAGTGAGATTATTGTGGGTTTCAGCTCACCCACCTCCAACTTCTTACACACTGAAAGAGGCATAAGACTAACACTAGCTCCCAAATCACACAAAGCTTTATCAAAACTAGTGTTACTAATCAAACAAGGAATAGAGAAGCTACCTAGATCTTTTAACTTAGAAGGCAATTTATTTTGAATTAAAGCACTACATTCCTCAGTTAAAGCTACTGTCTCATATTCCTCAAGCTTCCTCTTGTTAGACAAAATGTCCTTAAGAAATTTGGCATAGGTAGGCATTTGTTTTAACGCCTTAGTGAAGGGTACATTCAAGTACAATTTCTTAAGAACCTCTAAGAATTTCCCAAACTGCCTGTCTAACTTCGCCTTAGCAAGTCTTTGAGGGAAGGGAACTGGGGGTTGGTATGGTTCAGGGGGTATATACTTAGACACTTTCTCATTTGTTTCCTCCTCACCTAAGGGCTGTGTCTTAGTCTCTTTTTCCTCAGTCCCCTCATCTTTGTCACTCTCCCCCTTACCCTTGGGATTCTCTAACTTCTCTCCACTCCTCAAACTCACAGCCTTACAATGTTCATTCCCTGGGTTTATTTCTGATTGACCAGGAAACTTACCTTGTTGCCTATGTGAAGTGCTCGCTTGTTGGGCAATCTGGGTTTCCAACATCTTATTATGAATAGCTAAATTGTCAACCTTAGCTGACAACTCTCTAATGGCCTCAGAAATAACTTACCCATAGTGCCTAAACTCCTCATTCTGCTTAGACTGGCTCTCAACAAAATTCTCAAGAAGAGACTCAAGTCTAGATTTTTGTACCTGTTGAGATCCAGAAGAGGGTTGAGCACTACCTTGCCCAGCTTGGTACTGACTATTCCGGTAAGAGAAGTTAGGATGTGACCTCCAACCAGGGTTGTAAGTTTGAGAATACGGATCATTCCTCCCCTTTTGGTTGAAGTCATGAAAATTGTGGCATGATTCCACTTGCTCCACCGGTGCACCATGTGAGGATCCAATTCCAACTTGGCATTCAGCTCCCATATGTCCCTGTGCTCCACAAATCTCACAAAAATTGTTAGAGGCACCTATGGCATTTACATGAGCTTTCTCAAGCATGTCAAAATGTTTATTCAAAGAATCAAACTTTGACATAATTAAATCAACACCATCTACCTCAAACTTACCTCTCGAGAGCTTTCTCGAATTGTGCCCTCTTTCATTGGCCCATTGGTGATGATTTGAGGCTACACTCTTAATTATCTCATAAGCCTCTGTGAGCCTTCTATTCATCAGAGCTCCACCAGTTGCGGAGTCAAGGGACACCTTCGAAGAATATTCTAATCCATTGTAGAAGGTGTGAACGATCAACCACTTCTCTAACCCGTGGTGTGGGCAGGCTTCCAACAAAGCCTTATATTTATCCCAAGCTTCTGACAATGACTCTCCATCTTTCTGAACGAAGCTTGTGATTTGGGTCCTTAGGTGAGCAGTCTTGGAAGGTGGAAAGAATTTGTCCAAAAAGGCTTGCTCTAATTGGTCCCAAGTAGTTATCGTCTCAGCCGGAACGGACTTCAACCAAGCTCTACCTCTATCTCTCAATGATAGAGGAAACAAGCGGAGACGAATAGCATCAACAGAGGCGCCTTCGATCTTGAGGGTCTCACAGAACTCCAAGAACATATCCACATGATCATTAGGATCCTCTGATGGCAATCCTCCAAACTGGTTCTGCCTTATCATAGAAAGTAAGGCAGGAGGTATAGTGAAGTGCCTAGCTTCAATGTCTGGCTGAGCAATTCCAGATCGCAAACCCCGAGCATTAGGGGCTACATACTCTTTTAACGGTTTGTTATCCTCAGGTGCTGCCATGACAAGTGGTGGTTCAGATATTTCTCTTACTCTTTGCCTTTGTTGTCTTCTCATTCTACGTAAAGTTCTTTCAATTTCTGGATCTGCTTCAACAAGAGTCCCAGAACGTCTAGTACTTTGCATAAACCAGAGAAATTACCTGCAGAGAGTCAAAGAGAAATAAGAACGTAATAATATGGTAAAAATAAAAAGTTTTAAAATAATTAAAATAATTAAATTAAAAATTAAACTGATATTCAAGAAAAACACAACATTTAAGAATTCCAAAAACTTGATGCGTGAAACCCGCAAGTGTACGGTTTAAGTAATAAAAAGATCGAATCCACAGGGACTGTGTCTATGAATACCAATTTATTAATTAATTCAATTAAATTAAACAAAAGAGAATATGATTGTTGATAAAGAAGAACGTAGTAACAAAACAATTAAATAAAATCAAGAAAACAGAATTCAAAACAAAAATAGCGAATTATCAAGAAAAGGATTTTCAAATTCAAGAAAGCTTCCAAGATTGGGATACCACAATGATACAAGATAAATCCTAATTGACAACCCTTTTATTAAATCTGAAATTCAATTGAAGGTGAATTACCCTAAATTAGTTAATGTTCTTTCTCAAGATACAAGAACCGTGCCCAATTAAACCAATTCCTACTCTCGTGGTAATTGAATTTAAATTGAACCCATTACGCTTTGTGGTAATTCATTGAATCCTCGAAAGGTTAAAACTACTCTCGTGATTTAGACCTTAAGTTCAATTCTTATAGTTCCAACACTTAGGTTCACCTCTCAGTACGTCCCTAAATGCCTATGAGATGCAAATAAGTGACCAGCAAATTCACATGAATAAGAGCAATAAGAATTAAATCAAAGAACATTCAAGATCAATAAAAGGGGAAATAACGTCAATTAATCATTATCAATGTATCAAAGGGCATTGCCCAATCCTAGAAACAAAAGAAACTACTCAGACATAGAGAAGAAGATACAAGAAATTAAACTTAAAAATATCCCAAACCCGTAACAATGGAAGAAGAAGGGAGAAAGATGAAGAACCCAAGCCTCCTTTGTGCCTCCTCTAGAACCAAACTAGAACTCAATTAGCACACCATCATTGTATTCAAAACCCCCCTTTATAAGCTTAGGGTTTTAATTGGCTAAAAAGCCCCCAAAAGAAATAAAAAGAAAAACATAAAAACTGCTGCGCACTGCGATCCACGGCCGTGGATCATTCCACGGCCAGGCCGTGGATGTCTCTGCCAAAAAGCCAATTCTGCAACATTTGAGTTCCACGGCCGTGGATGGTTCCACGGCCAGGCCGTGGTTCTCCCTGGAATTTCTCTTTTGCTTCTTTAAGTTGCCCCTCGATCCATGGCCGTGGTTTGATCCACGGGCAGGCCGTGGATCCCTCTGGAATGGCCTTTTTGCACCTTTATTGCTATCCATTAAGCTCCAACTTCAATCATGCAAGCTTTCCATTCAATCCAAGGCCAATTCAACATCAATCCTGCACAAGAACACCAAAAACACTACAGTTATCCGAACTAAGAGAAAAACAAACCAAAAGGGAAAACAAAATGCCTAAAATACTCAAGAATGCATGCAAAACAAGAACAAAACATGATGTTATTTCACACACATCAATGTCCCCATGAGTAAGCTAATTTTCTCTATATCTTTGATCTCCCTATACTTCTTCACATTCTAACAAAACATCAAGCTCTTACTCCCCTTTTTAATCTCCTCAATAACTTTCACATTTGATAGTTCAGGTTAATCCTAAAGATTGTTGCACCTATTTTATTTTCTTTGGTATATCTCTAAATCTACTACATCCCCAGCTCTTTATGCCTTCCATACACTGAGAGATTTTGGTGATAATATTCAAATCAACATCTCTCCACAGAGCAGCCACTTGTGATGCAGATCATTACTCCTTAAACTGCATTTCCTCACACCTAAAGACCTTAGTTCTTGGCTTCCTCTAAGTATAGTTATTATCTAGGTGGGGAATTATAGGGGAGTGATTTGAATAATATCTTTGCAAGTGATGAACCAAGGATGCTGGAAAGAGGCTTCTCCATTAAGTACATGATACAAATCTATCAAGCATGTCTCGTAAGTTGTCATTCTTTTGTTGATGGCTAGACCACATAAAAATAAGGTCCATTGAAGCCCAAATAATATATATCACACAATTGAAGATATTCATAAAAACCATTTAATTGAGTGGTATTTGTATGGTTGTCACCCATATTTTCATCTTTGGCCAACACTTGATTGAAATCCCAAAGCGCACCCAAGGCATTGAAAAAGTGTGGTCAAGGTCATGCAACAACTGTCAATTAAGTTTTTCTTTTTGGGCTTCTAGATAACTATAATACCAACTACTCTTTATTTCTCTCCATATTCCTCTTTTATAATCATATCTATGTGATGAAGGAACATGGAGAAGATTTCCATGTTAGCTAATTCTTCCAAAATTAGGTCAATCCTCCTGCTCTATCTCTTCTACTCCCTCTATAGTCAACTACTACCATATTTGAAAAACCATCAATATTTCTCATTTTTTTAATTTCATGTGCTTTCTTTATTGTATCCATGAGGAAAACAAGGTTGGGACCTTAAGATGGTGAGCTTTATAAAAGGTCAGATTGAACGTGAGTTCCTAAGCCCATGATAGTTCCAACTTAAGCTACTCATTGAGTTTAGAAAGGTTGCTTTATAGCACTCGTTGATAGTGAAGTACTCATTCTTGTCAACTTTAGTTGCCCTCCCTTTACCTTCATATTATATGTGACATCTAATTTTCTTTTAGCATTGAGTCTTTGCAGCATTCTCATTTGTATGATTTTTTTCCTTTGTCATCACTAGTTCTCCTTCATTTATTTTGACCATTCCCGCTGGATGGTGGCTTAGGTTGAATGCTCCTTTATGAGTTTCTCAAATTTCTTCCCATTATGTGCGTGCATATCAACACCCATAGAGTTCCTAAATAACATAATGCCTTCATCACACAGCTCTTCTAGTGACATATAGTTTTCTAGTATAATTTGTGACTATTTTTCTTCCCTCCCTAGGCCCTTTCCATGCCTCTCATTGTCATTAACTAAAGTCTGGCTGACTCCCTTCTTCCTCTCGCCAGCTTTTTGATTGTGTTGCTGATTGTTTCTTGAGCATTGACTTTTGAGCCATTCACCTTGTTGTCACATGATACTATTGGCTTTGATAATCTAGCTAACAGTATTTCTAAATTATTTTGTTTTTCTTCATTCTTCCCCATCCTTCTTTGTCCTATTCTTCTTTCCCTATTATTATCTTTGGGTGCACATTTGTTATCCTTCTTCTTGCACTCGCGTCCCTTTTCTAAGACCTTAACTTTTTAGAGTTTTGTGCACCTTGTTCTTCATTTGTTAATATTTTTCCACAAAATCGTTCCTCATGTCCAATATGACCATAGTAGTAGTAAACCTGTGAAAGTCTTTCATACCTCAAATCTATCAAGAATTATCTTTTTTTCTGCTCATATTCACCCATTTCTTCAAAGGTGCAGTTATATCCATCTGGACTAGTGCCTTGACTATCACCCTATTCAATTCTATTATTTCAAATAGATTTGTATCTTCAACGTCTTCTATAAAACTCCATATTTTGTAGCCCCCCGATGACAATGGCAAAAGCCCCCATATTTGTACCCATATTGTTGCTTTATTGAAGTTCATATGCTTTGGATCACAACCTCTCTTCCATTTCTACATTAACAACCAAGAGTCTCAATATATCAAAGAGTCTCGATATATCCATGGGTTACCTTGGAGCACCATTTGCATGGCTAACTTTTCTGTGAAATAGAACAAACAACTTTTCTCCTACCTCCTCCACTCTAAATCCCTTAGAGTTATTCCAGAAATTAGTTAAAGCACTCTATATGTTTCTATTTATTAATTTGTTTGTGATATACCTTCGATCAGACTAGTCTTGTAGCCTCCTATGCCTTTGCTAACATCATCATCATTGAAAATAATTAGGGTTTTATCCTCATTTGCTACTATCACATCTAGGGGTGGCAAATAAATGGATTGATTTGATTTTGGATTGGGTCATAATGGATTAATCCAAAATAAATCATTAATCCATTTAAGATTCATTACAAAATGCTTAATACTATTCAATCAATCCATGACCTAATTTAATAGATGGATATTCAATCCATCCATTAGACCACTTTAATGGATTGAATGGATGAATATTTAAACCCACTCATTTAAAAAAATAATCTATCTCTAAAAATTTTCATTCTCTCTTTTAAAAAAATTTCATTCTCTCTCTAAAAAAATGTTTGTCTCTCTAAAAATTTCTCTCAAAACATTTCTCTTTCTAAAAACTTTTATTCTCTCTCTAAAATAACTCTCTAAAAAATTAAATTGGCAAGAATTTAGTATTCATTACTTGAAGAATTAATTCATTGATAAACAACAACTTGCGCTTATATGACATGATAAGGAACCTTCTGACGATAAGGATTATATCTAGTACCAAAAAAGGGACACACCTAAGATCCAAACTCCAATTATCCCTTCTTTTCTCACTTTTGGAAAGCCACAAAGGAACAGTAAGAAATATTCAACAAAAAAAAGAAAAAAAATGAAAAGTGATCCAAAGGAAAAGAGCTTTTAACTGGATTGATTTTTAATTGGATATCCATTGGATTGGTTTTTAATTGGATATCCAATGCATGTTTTGGTTGGATTCTAACTATTTATAACTAAATTTAATTCATTAAATTTAATCTAATAAAATATAATATTTTAATTAGATGGATTAGACTGATTTTAATATACATAAATTGAGTAGATTAAAAATTAATGAATTTTATTATCAGGCCTAATCACATCCTCGCCTTTACATCTTTCATCTCTTTCTACCTTATCGTTGTCCATTGTATGATCAAGGTGATCTACAGGATGGGATACAAGAAGCATTTGGCCCATCAACGATCACAAAAGAAAAAAAAAAACTAGATTGAGAAAACATAAACACCACATGTTGCCAACTAAACCTTTGAAGAGCCTAAGGCTAGTTTGGGAGTTCTTAAGATAAGAATGAAAAGAAGTGACTCATAATGGAATGGAATGAAAATGTAAAGAATGAAATAGAATATAATATGTTATTTTATTATTTAAATGTTTAATGAGATTAATAATAAAAGAAAGTAGAATATTCATGTCATCCTTTCATTGACCTCCAAATTGAGAAGGCAAAATTTTGAGGTTTTAAGTAGAATACACTATGTTTAATGACTTTCTTATCATTCTATTTCCTCTTTTAAAATAATTCACAAATACACTTTTATTAAGTTAATTTTGTTATTCTATTCTTTATCATTCCCTCTACTATCATCCTTGCAAACTTAGTTTGCAGTGATGAGATTAGGACTATGTCAAATTCTTCACTGATCCAAGCTTTTGATAGTAAGCTAAGAGAAGATTTTTAATAACAATAAAAAAATTTGTATTATTATTATTATTTTACAACTTTAAAGTTAAGCCAAAAACTCGTGCAATTAAAATTGCTAAGATTGCCAACACGGGTTGCCTCAATTAGTTGAAAGATGCAGATAAGTCTATTTTTTGTTGTGCGTAAGTTACAATCGTGTGAATAACTTTCATTCAATAAGAGAAATAATCATCTTATATTATTTTTTAATATTATTTTTTATATTTAATTAATTATGTATAAATTTATAATTAATCATGTATATTGATTGGTTAATGAGTAAATCTAAATTTCTACTCTAAATTATGAATTTATTTATTAATCAACTAATACACGTAATTAATTACAAATTTATATATTATTAACTAAATATAAAAAATGATATTAAAAAATGATGTAAGAATATAATAGTTAATTAAATAAAAGTCTCTATAATTAACGTTATTAGAATAACTTATCCTTATTACTAGTTTATATATAATAGAAGCAAAGATTTTCACACCAAACAAAAGTTCCTAAGATTTTTAATGAAAGATGTCGAGTGAGTTCTAATTATGATTATTGTTAAACATAAACAAATGCAAAAGATGCCAGCAAGCTAATCCTAGTTAGATTCACATGAGCTTAAATAAGATCAAGGACAAAGTTCCCAAGCCCTAAAGACAAAAAGATTTAAGTAATTGTGCAACATGTGAACCTGAGCATCCAATGACAAATCAAAGATATCAAGTTCATCATTTTTGAGAAAATAATAGTTTAGTGTTCTATTGCCAGCAAAAAGATTTAATAAAAGAAATATTTTAGTGCTCTTTTTTGTTGTTGCATGTGCCACCGGCTTGCACTTGATCCGTCCTCCATGCTGTCCTCTACTCCTTTTGATGCTAGTAACCAAGAGCTGCTTGCAATCACAAGCGCACATATTAGTTATTATATTTTTATTGATATTTAAATGATGTTATTCAATATTTTTTATTAAACCCAGATAGAATATTGCACATAAATGCAAATATTTACATTTGAGTATTTTTCTGTGTATTTTGGTCGTCTATTAATTTTATTACTATTGTCGGAATGTGAATATATCAACTGATTAATGCGTTTACTTTAATCAGTTTTATAATATGGTACCATGCAAGACTAGGCATTATTTTGAACTATAGTTTGATCCCTTACCCATATATATATATATATTGTTTGATCTGCAGGTACATGTTTGTCTCACGTGCTCCCATCCCATGCCTATTGTGTAGTTAATTATATTAAAAAACTTATTCATTAGAAATCCGAGGATAAATTAATGTCTGTAGTTAGATTTGGTTCATAAAATAAAGTATAAAAAAAATCTAGGAAACGTTTTCTTTATCCTTTTTTTTCAGTTTTAATTGTTTTGAGAAAAAACTTGCAGTTATAAAAAAAAGAGAAAGAAAAAGTCAAATTTCTCTTCTTCGGTATTAATTTAATATTTGAATATAATTATATATAAAAGAGTAGAAGAAATATTTTGTAATCGTCATTTTCAGTAAAGAAATGAAGGTTTAAGACGTCTTTAACATCAATGAAGTAGAGTATTAATGATATAACAAAATCACCCCCTTAACCTTCACTTGCTTGAGCAAGTAAAGCTAATAAATTAACAATAATAATTAAGGGTGTTGAAAATTCGACTCGGTTTGATAATCCGTATTGGTATAAAATTAATTAGGATAGGCTTAGATTCTCAACAATAGACTTGATTTGTTGTTGGGTTGTGGTTAGATTACATTTCAAATTAACTCAACTCGATTCTGTGTTAGATAATATTTTAAAATATAATTTTTTATAATTAATGATAAATAATAATTTTTTAACTTAAATTAACGTATTTTGTATAACATAATAATATATTTATATTTGATATAATTTATTTTAAAATTTATATTATAAAATATCTCTTAATTTTAATTACATATTACTAAAATTTTAGAATATAATTATGTATAATATTTAAATTTATACAATTTGAACAAATATCATATCTTAACTCAATCATTAGTCAAGTTATAGTCGTGCTAAGTTCGAGTTCAAAAAATTAGTCTAAACAAAATATCAATGAACATTAAGAATAGTTGAGGTGATTATTAAAAGTTATTCGCAAGAAGAGTTAATAATACAAAAGTGTTAAGAGTTTCACATCGCCTGCCTCAATTTTTCGGGTGTGATTTATATATCTGTTGGGTTACTCCACTTAATGTCAATTGGTTTTACGTTAGAATCTAACATGGTATCAGAGCTAATATCACATCTTTATTTTCGCCTACTTCTTTAGACTTGTTTGTTTCTGTCTGTTCCATCCAAGCATCTGTGGAGGGAGGTGTTAAGAGTTACACATTACCTGCCTCAATCTTCTAGGTGCGGTTTATATATCTGTTGGGTCATTCCACTTAATACCAATTAGTTTTAAGTTGAAATCTAACATGGTATCAGAGACAAGATCCATCTTTGTTTCTGCCTACTTCGTTAGTCTTATTTGTTTCAGCCTGTTTCGTTTAGGCATCTGTAGAGGGGGGTGTTAAGAGTTTCACATCACTTATCTCAATCTTTCAGGTGAAATTTATATATCTGTTGAGTCACTCTACTTAAAGTTAATTGATTTTAGGTTAGAATCTAACATGGTATCAGAGTCAAGATCCCATCTTTATTTTTACTTATTTCGTTAAGTTTGTTTCTGCCTACTTCACTAAACTTGTTTATTTTCACCTGTTGGAATCTAACAAAAAGAAACAGAGATAACAATGAACATTTCATAGTTAATCTTGATAATATCTGTAGTTATATGAGTTAGATTGGCTCAACTAATTGAATAGAAAAATTGATAATCTGGTCACTTAATTAGTTCGGTTAAAGTATTTGTGACAGTAAAAAATAGATAAAAATTGATCTTTTGATACTTTTTTTTTTCTGATTAATGTTTAGTCAAATCTCTGGGCTAAGGAATAACTATTGACATTGTGACCCGATCATTTGTTGTATGTTTGTTGTAGATTTATATTGACGCAAACTAAACAAATTTATTTCTCGATGCACTTTTGTAAACAATAAGTTTTCTATACTTGGGTCAAACTCCCGTTAATCATCTAAAATAAACAAGCTATTGATCGATAGAACCTGATCCGATTTTTATAACTATATACTTACTGTACATAATAATACACGAACAATAAACATAAGCACTACGTGCAAAATGCATTTATGCACTTTAAGCTTTTCTATTGATCGAGGTGTGCCCTAATTGAGTCATTTAAATATAATAAAGAAATTGTCTTAATTAAGCTTAAAATTAACTGAACTGAAAGTTCGAACTCAAACACAAATTAATTATAATAAAATTGAAAATTTTGGTAGAACACATACAGAAAATAGATCTTATATAAAAAAAGTAAAAGAATCAGAAGGCAGAGAGCGATATACAGTAGTAAACTAAGACTTGAAATTAATGTAAAGTATCCTCAAAAATCAAAAGGCCATAGTATAGCTATGGCAAGGGCTTTTGTTGTATTTATTTATGGCATAAAATTTGATTCAAATTTTTTATATTCTTTTTATTTAATTTTAAATTAAATAATGACATATAATTTTTTTATTAATTACTATTTAATAGTATTAAATATATATCATTAAATTAAAAAATATATTATTATTTAATTTAATAATTAAATAAAAATAATATAAAAAACTTAATCTAAATTTTGTCGTTATTTATATGTGGCGATGACTTCTTATTGAAACACTGAAATACAAGTTTTATTTTCTTTCTTTGAAAATACAAGATTGACTCTTGAACATTTTTGTTTTTCCTTAACATAATGTTGATTGTTGAATCAAGACAAAATACATTTGTCTTATGATTGATAGTAAATGTTAATCAATAAGACAGTAGCATTAAAAGGATAGAAAAGACAACATGATCAACGAGCACTACTCATGCAGTTCCGTCAAAAAGACGAGAAATTTTTGTTTGTATATAATTGTAATATTTTATTTTTATACACATTTATGTAAAAATAAGATTCACTCATAATTTATTAAAATAAAAAATAAAGTATTTATTAAAATTTATTTTTATATATCAATTATGTAAATATATACAAAAATAAAGTGTTACAATTATACCCAACTAAAAATATCTCAAAAAGACAGAAAAGATTACACAACATTGTAAGAAAGAATAAAAGTTAAAAAACAGCTGGAAATGCAACGTGGCTGAAAACCACTGAATGAAAACTTGGCATATAGACAAACACATCATGCATCGAAAAATGCTCTCAAATCTAAACAGCAAAGTATTCACAACCGTATAAATAAGGAAATATATATTTTTATCACAAATTCAACACCGTCTACCAGATTACCATCCAGCATATGAGTGTAATTTTCTGTTTTCGTATATCATATAAATAATGTTAAAATTAACACTATATTTACATATAAGTAGAGTCTCTTATTATTTTGGATTCGATTCAAACCGAATACATATAAATAAGATAAATATTTTATATATAACTGTAATATTTTTGTAATATATAAAATAATTTTATTATTAAATTACACTCAAACAAGTATGTATAAAGTACATCGTCCACAAGCCCAAAACGCGTAGTACCATCTTGTTTTTCATCTTCACTCCTTCAGCTTCAACACTCTCACTCCCTTCCTCAGTGCTTCCTTCTTAAAAAATGGCGTCACTTTACTCTCTCTCCCTCTTCCTCTTTTTCTTCATCTTCTTTACTTTCATCAATTGTTGCAACTCCACAGAATACCTGAAGCTACCGTTGCTGCAGAAAAATCCATTCTCATCGCCAGCTCAGCTTCTCTCAGCTGACACCAACCGCCTCTCCGCCCTATTCTCCTCCCTGCACGGCCGCCGCACCCTAAAATCCCCGCTTGTCTCCGGCGCCTCTACCGGGTCGGGGCAGTACTTCGCGGATCTCCGAATCGGGTCGCCGCCACAGAATGTCCTCCTCGTCGCCGATACCGGCAGCGACCTCATATGGGTCAAGTGCTCCGCCTGCCGAAAATGCTCGAACCACCGACCCGGATCCACATTCCTCGCCCGACACTCCAAAACGTTCTCTTCCCACCACTGTTACGACTCGCCGTGTGGACTCGTTCCCCACCCGAAACCCGAAGGACCCTGTAACCGTACCCGGATCCACAGCCCGTGCCGCTACGAGTATTCCTATGCGGACGGGTCCATAACAAGCGGGTTCTTTTCGAAGGAAATGACGACGTTCAACACAAGCTCCGGAAGGGAAACGAAAATCGAAAAACTCTCATTCGGGTGCGGGTTTCGAATCTCCGGCCCGAGCTTGACCGGTGCAAGCTTTAACGGAGCACAAGGCGTTATGGGTTTGGGTCGGGGATCCATATCGTTTAGTTCGCAATTGGGTAAAAAGTTCGGGAACAAATTCTCTTACTGTCTACTCGACTACACCATATCCCCGCCTCCGAAGAGTTACCTAACCATCGGCGGTTCCCAAAACGACAGCGTTTCGCGCAAGTTCTTCAGTTACACGCCGTTGCTAACAAACCCTCTCTCTCCCACATTTTACTACATTGCCATCGACGGCGTAACCGTTGACGGCGCGAAATTACCGATCAGCCCTTCCGTTTGGGCTCTCGACGAGCAGGGTAACGGCGGCACCGTCGTGGACTCCGGCACAACGCTGACGTTCTTGGTGGAACCGGCGTATCGGCTGGTCCTGGCGGCGTTCCGGCGGCGCGTGAGGCTTCCGGTGGCGGAGGAACCGGCTTTGGCGTTCGACCTGTGCGTGAACGTTTCCAGTGTGGCGAGGCCGAGGTTGCCGAAGCTGAGCTTCAGGCTTGCCGGTAAAACGATGTTGTCGCCGCCGGTGAGAAACTATTTTATCGAGGCTGATGATCGGGTCATGTGCCTGGCGATCCGACCCGTGAAACCGGGTTCCGGGTTTTCGGTGATAGGGAATCTGATGCAACAAGGTTACTTGTTTGAATTCGATAGGGACAAGTCACGGCTCGGGTTCTCGCGTCATGGATGCGCCTTGCGCTAAACCGAACCGGTTTTTTAAAGTTTTTTTTTTAAAATAACAGTGATTTATTATTGCTACATATTTATTTTTTTTTTGGAAATTTTGTGTTGTTTGGATTTGGATTATTATGAATGAAATGTGAAGAACTTCAAGGAAGAAAGTTATAACGATTTTTTATTTTCAAAATTCTATCTGTTTATTTATCTGACTTTTGTGCTATATAGCCAAGAAAATCTTATGATATTTGAGGGGAAGAGAAAAATTAAAGGAAGCTGGGGCTACGATGTAAATAATTGCTGGGTTTTAACTTTTAAGTGTGCCTCTCTTGTCATGAAATCACTCACTCACAATAATGATCACGAGTATATTGTACCATAAACAAGGAAGGAATATGAATTGCTTGGGCATTTATGAGAGAGCTTATTAATGTGATGTAATTAATCTTTTGATTTTACTATATGTATTGTCTTAATCTAAAATTAAGATAGAAAACAAAGATGTTTGCGTTAAAAATAATGTGTCATATCATTATTCTCACATTCAAGTACCGAGCTACTATTATTGTTGTTAACTTCGTTCACATTGATGATAAGGACTTATGAGTTATCGGTTAAGATGGTGTTGGTAGCAATGTTAATGTTAATAATGATCGTTATCATAGTCTTTTTGTGAAGATGATAGGCCCTTAGGAGCAATATTCCGTTGTCACGTCATATGATTGGTTGTTTCTTATTGGTTGGCCACTTGCTAGCTATCAGTAGCGCCATGTTACTAGAATTACAATGACGATACATGACTTATGAGGTGTTTGTTTCATATTAAATCCTCTCTTCAACAGTTTTTTTAGCAAAAAAGTTATTGGGTGTATAACTCTTTATGTGTGAGTTTAAAAATAAAAAATATCAACGACTTTTTTTTGAGATAAAAAGTTGATGGTGAATAAGTAGAAATTTGAAAATTATTGAAAAAAATTATTGAAATTATTTGCAATAGTGATATATAAATATTATTTTATTTTTAATCAAATAACTTTTTTATTAATTAAATAATTTTTTTAAATTATTTATATTTATTTTAATAATTTGATAAATAAAAATAATTTTTTTCATATCATCTAAATAAAATAGATTAAATTAAAATTATTTTTACTTAATATATTCAAATATAAAACATTTTTATAATAAATTATAATAAAAAAAAATTATATAATAATCAATTATTAAAATAATTAAATTTTTATAGTTATATCAAATAAGCACTTTGCATATTAAATTTAATGTGAGTGGACTTTAACAGAAATGTAAGGATTAAAATCTTAAGAAAAGTATCTTGCGATTAGATTGAATGTTTATACCCAAATGGTAATAAGTTTCACAACAAAAGAATGTAAAGACACCCGGATTCAAGACCAGAAGGCCATCTCATGAAACCTGCAACCCAGCTTTGCATTTTACATCATAGTTGAAAATTTTCATATTACCAAAATACTACAATGAACTTCGTATTAACTGTAAATGTTAAATTTGGTGCATTCAGTAGAAAAAAAAATTGTGTACTCAAGTAAAAAGTTTTTTGTAAAAATGTTTTCGAGTATTTGTAGTGGAATCCTCTCTTTACTAAAAACATGATGAGTTTAATTACTTATGGACCTATAATAAGAAAAGTGATACTCGTCGAAAAAAGAAAAAAGAAAAAGACAAGTGATAACCTCAAAGTTGAGTTTATCAATTATATTATTTATGGAAATGGAAAAGCAATCTTCTACTAGCATTTAATTAGCTCAGACTTGTTGAGCCTTGCATTAGGAGAGAGACAAGAAAATTTTTCTGCTGAGGAGGCTTGCAATACCCTTGTTGAAGTAAGTGTAAATTGTTTGATTGAATTTTTTATGAGAAGAGTTATGATAATTGCAAAAGCTTCATTCTCATTAACTCTTCACACACTTTAAAGTAGATTCATCTAGATCATTTAAAAAAAAAATACAGAAAGACTAAAATATTATCTAATGACATGCCTTCGAGTTTGTAAGAAGTCTATAAAAATAAAGTTTATGCAAGTATTACTTTCTTCATAAGAATTGACTTAAGTTTCATTACATAATAGAATGTAAATTTAAGTTTGAGTTATAATAATCTTAATTTCAATTCTAATAGAATTTGAATTTGTTTGTAATCATAAAATTCATATTTGATTACACATATATAAATAAGAAAATGAAACTGTATTTCAACTTTAACATTATTACTTAGTTGTATTGGTTAATTTTAAAAAATATAATATTATTGGAATAATTTCAAAATTAAATGGATATAACTTATTAAACTAATATTTTGTTATGCTAACTGTGTTGGAGATGTAGGTGGTCGTGGTTGTGATATCACAAGTAGCTCAGTGATAGAGATAACAAGAGCAAGTAGAGATAAGTATACGGGTTAATCCAACCTAGTATGTGCCGAGCATAACATAAGTGGGCCCAGCAGGATTGACCCTTTCGTTAAAAGCATTGGGGTTTTGGGTACTTCTAACCTAATCCTATAAAGTTCGCAAGTTAACAGGCTGGCTCTTTAACTCGTTCACATCTTTTCTTCATTTTTTAATTAATTTGTTTGAAGATTTTAACGACATGGAGAAAATCTTATCCCAGAGCTAATTAAATCCACGCTCCAAATCCAAACCACACGGAGGAAGATGATGACTCATGAAGGCATTGAATAAGATCAGCAAAGAGGAAGAACAGAGATGCAAATGCAAGTTTGGATGAATTACCACGATACCAAACAATATTAGAATGAAGATGACGAATCGTAAATGCCATAACAATGATGGATGATTGCGCATATGGTGATCAGCTATGTGGTGGATGATTGTCTGAACGTGTAGTGACATGATGGACTAGTGGCTTTAATGCAATAAGCAAATCAAACTAGTAACAAAGACAAAGCATGAGCAACTATATGGTTATGGCACCGAAGACTAGGACATCTTTGCTTTGGTTATCTTAAAAGACTACAACCACATCTTTTTTTTTTCTTGTTTTGAATGACTTGGATTTTCATTGCGTCACTTGTGAACTTGCTAAGAGCCATCGTGTTCCTTATTAATCAACTTTGAATAAAAGTTCAGAAACTTTTGCAATTATTCATTCTGATGTTTGGGGTCTTGCAAAAATCCTCTCTCTTTATAAGGCTCGTTATTTTGTTACATTTATTAATGAATGCACTAGAATGACATAGGTTTCACTACTTCACCAAAAGAGTGATGTATATAAAGCATTTCAAGAATTTCATAATATGGTGGGAACTCCATACCAAAAGGAGATTCGTGTTTTGCAATTAGACAATGGTACTGAATTTGTAGATGCATCCTTTGGCAAGTTTCTGAGCCAACAAGGATTAAACCTATTGTACTTACACTCTACAGCAAAATGGATTAGCAAAGAGGAAGAATAAACAACTTCTAGAGGTTGTTTGTACCTTTCTCTTCGGCATGAACATGCCTCGATTTTATTAGGGAGAAGCTGTGAAATCAGTCGCTTACCTCATCAATCGGATACCTTCTCAAGTGCTCGACCTTTAGACCCCCCAACAAAAGATGCATTCTTTACTTTTAGTTCCCCATCTCCTGAATCTTGAGCCACAAGTCTTTTGGTTGTACTATTTATGTTCACATTCCCAAAAATATATGAAAGAAACTTGATCCATGTGCAAAACAATGTGTCTTTGTTGGCTATTTTGATCTTCAAAAAGGATATAGGTCCTATGACGCTTAAACTCAAAAATTACATGTGACCTACAATGCTTCTATCCATGAATTAGAGCCTTATTATTTTAAGGGAGTCTCTAGACCTTCTCTTCAGAGGGAGAGCTTTAATGAAATGAATGTGTTACAAGAAAGAGGAAGAGGTGATGAACTTATAAAGGAAGAATAAGTGAATGAATTTTTTGAGAAAAATGTTCCAAAAAATTGTGATAGTGTTTTTGAAATTGAGGGTGAGTTATTAGTCCTTTCTAAAAATGAGTCAGGTGCTCCTGCCATATCAGAGTCGATGTCCTCAAAATTGCTCATGCCTACACCATCAACTAAAGAATCAATCCAAAATTCTCTTCCTCGGGTAATCTCGAATCCCATTTCTGATGAGCCCCATGAAAGACATGTTCCTACAGAAAATATAGCTCCTAAATATCCACAAAGATCATATAAAAGAATCCCAAAGAAATAGTATGAAATTAATTCTAAAGTCAAGATCAAATACCCTATTAGAAACCATGTGTCGTCTTATAGATTGTTTGAATCGTGTGTACTTACTATTAATCAAATATCTAATGTATCTATTCCTAGTAGTGTGCAGGATGCATTGACAAATCCAAAATGGACAAAGGCAATAAATGAAGAAATGAAGGCTCCACAAAAGAATGCCACTTGGGAACTTGTTCCATTACTCGAGGGAAGAAGACAATTGGATGTAGATGAATGTTCACTGTGAAACTCAAAGCAGATGACAGTGTTGATAGATATAAAGTAAGGTTAGCTGCAAAAGGGTATAAGCAAAGGTATGACATGGATTATCAAGAGACTTTCACACTTGCAACCAATATTAATACAATTCACATTCTCATATCTATAATAGCAAATCAAGATTGGCTTTTGCAACAATTTAATATTAAAAATGATTTTCTTAATGAAGATTTACCCTGTGTTTGGATGTTTTTTCATTAACGAAACGGAACGGAATAGTTGGGGATGGAGTCGAAAGGAAAAGAATTAATGGAATGGAACATAATTTCCATTCTCTTTGTTTTGAAATTTCATTAACGGAACGGAACGCAACAAAATTACCTATGTGTTCCCTTCATTCCATCTCAATTTTGGGAGAACAATAGTTGGGCATTTGAGGGGAAGAGGAGAGAAATGATTCTCCATGTGTTTCGTTCCGTTCCCATGTATTTTAAAACTCCCAAATAAGGGAAGTTATTTTCGTTCCTCTCATTCTCTTTCCGTTTCCCTCATTACCTATCATCCAAACATAGTGTTAGAGGAAGAGGTGTACATGTAGTTGGTGCCAGGAGTTAAACGTTGTTCTTCGGGTAGAAGTTCAGTTTGTAAATTGAAAAGTCATTGTATAAACTAAAACAGTCCCCTAAGAGCTTGGTTCGAGAAGTTCTCTTTTAGAATGAAGGCTTTTAGTTATTAGCAAAGTAATTCAAAACACACTTTGTTTATAAAACACGAAGAAGGGAAGGTAACAACTTTAATCGTGTATTTTGATGATATAGTTTTAAGTGGGGATGACCTTTGTGAAATGAAAGAATTACAAGAATATTTGGCTACTAAATTCTAAATGAAGGATTTGGGGCAACTCAAATATTTTTTAGGAATTGAGGTAACAAGATCACAACAAGAGATTGTTCTCTCGCAATAGAAATATGTACTAGATATCTTTTAACTGAAATTAGAATTCTTGCTTGTAAACCAGTAGAAACACACAAGGTCATTATCAGTAGTTGGTTGGAAGACTAATCTATTTGTCACACACAAGGTCATATATAGCTTATGGTGTGAGCATCGTAAGTCAGTTCATGCATTCACCACGTAAAGAGCATATGAATGCAATGCATCAAATCATATGACTTAAAGAACGCTCGGGGGTCTGTTGTTCTAAAAAAATGGTATCTCTAACATTGAAGGATACACATATTCTAATTGGGCAGGTGATCAAACAACCAAAAGGTCTACATTTGACTATTTTTCTTTCGTGGAAGGTAATCTTGTCACTTGGAGAAGCAAGAAGCAGAAGGTTGTAGTAAGTTCAAGTGCAAAAGCTGAATTCAAGGTATGGCTTATGGTGTAAGTGAATTATTATGGGTTAGGAGTGTTCCAAAAGATTTGGGGATTGAATATGTAGAACTTATGAATCTTCATTGTGATAATAAGGCAGCCATTGAGATAGCACATAACCCTATACAACATGACCGCACCAAACATGTTGAAGTTGATTGTCACTTCATCAAGGAGAACCTCGATCAAAAGATCATACAATTTTCATTTGTCTAGTTAGAAAGCTTATATGCTTACAAAAGGTGCTTCAGGAAAGTTGTTCCATGGTATAACTGTCAAGTTGGGCATGATAGATATCTATGCACCAAATTGAAGGAGAGTGTCAGCATAAGTTGTACAATGTTGTAATTAATAGAATGATTTTGTAATTGATACTAAAAATCTGGTTAGTTGAGTAATCTTGTGTATTAAAGGTAGGAATATTTGATTTCCCTTAGAATATGATTATTTCCTGTTTTATAGGATCTAATTGTATCTATATATTATCTCTACATGTAGAAGAAATACATATCAGAATTACTCACAGAAACCATTCTCTGACATTATCCAAAAGACATGTATTTGAATTTGTCCATGATAGTGTGGAAAATGCTTAAAGGTTGAAAAGAGAAATTTCTTTCTTGAGCAAGTAAAGAGTTCCTTATAAAATCAGTAGCACAAACTATGCACACTTATATAATGAGTTATTTTATGTTTCCTCTAGAGCTTTGTGATTAGATTGAGTCCATGATTAGCAACTTTTGGTGGGGGATCAAGGAAAAGGAGAGAAAAGTTTACTAGTTAAGATGGTCCAAATTATGCGAGGCTCATGGTTTAGGTTTATGGAGTTTCCATGCTTTTAAAACAACACTTTTGGCTAAGCAAGGTTGGAGACTAATGCAACATCCAAACTCTTTGATGATTAGGTGCAAAGCTAAATACTTTTCACAAAAAGACTCCTTGCATGTAATGGTTTTTTCAACTAGCTATACGTGGATGAGTATTAAGAATGTTGCATAGCTGCTAAAAAAGGGGGTTATTCGAGGATTGGAATGGGTGAGAATATTCTAATCTAGAAGATAGATGACTGCTGTGAACACCCAATCTTGTCCGGACCAAAAATAATAAATAAATAAAAATAATAGTTATGGATGACCAATAAAAAAATAAAAAATTAAATTAAAATTGGTTAACTCTATTAATCAATAATAAAAGTAATGAAAATAATGAAAAGAAGGCATGCAAAAAAAAAAAAAAAGGAAAAGAAAGAGGTTTCGGCTTGGATCCATTGGGCTCACTCACCTACCCGGATCCAACCCATGACCCGGATCCAACCCATGACCCAGATCCACCCTTACCCATCCAGATTTTTCTCCTTTCTCAAAGCCCTAGCAATTTGCACCCCTACCTCGACAGCTTTCTCTTCTCCCTAGTTCCATGGTCGCTCCCTCCCTCCTTGTCTATGAAAGCCTAGCCCCGGGGTCTATAACCCTCTCCATGCTCCACCATTTGCATAAAGACATAACTCGATCCACGAGAATCCCATCTTCGGGTAAACTGCAAAGATTGGGAGGGGGGTTTCGCATCAAGCAGAGAGAAGGTGCACGAAAATGGAAAACTAGAGGAGATTCACACCTAGTTCAGTCTCTGCCACGCGCAAGGCTCGATGTCCTGCTTAGTGCTCTGCATTTTGGGCGAACCACATGAGACGAGAAGGAAAGGCAATCGAACTTGGGGAAAAGAGAATACATGGAGCAGAGAGATGAAGCACAAAACGGGAAATCAAAGTGAGACCCAAGCTTCTACCTCTGAAATCTCTCCAAACGGCGCACCAAGGCTCAAGCTCTGCGTCCAAGGGGTCAAGACAACGCAGAGGAAGCCCTCCTGTGGTAAAAAAAAAAAGAATTTTTTTCCCTCTATAAATACAGAGGACGAAAATCAGAGAAGGGGTTGGAGGAAGAAATTCTTCTAGGGAGAGTCTTAGAAAATTTGTATTAAGAAAATTTAAGAAGGGAAGAACCGATCAACATAACTCCTATTCTCAGTATTTTGGAAGGATTCACATTCGGTAATTTTTAGTTTGGTTTATTTGCTTGTGTTCTTTTTTTTATCAATGTATTGAGGATCTTGAATAAATTAGAATTTTTGTTACTGGGCTGATTTCATGTGGGAATTTGGTGCCTGCTGTATAAACTCTTCCCTTTGATTTAGTGTTTTCATTGTGCTGCCTTCTCTCTATTTGTTAAAATGCCTAAGCTGATTTGAGTTCTTCCTAATGTTGGTAGTTGTCCTAACATGTTGTTTCTTTCTATAAGGAAGTTAATCTCATTTGTTTATTCGTTCAGCTTGTTAAATTCCCATTTGGACAATCTTATAGTGATTTTTAATGGTTAAGTGTTGGTTGCACACCACCGGTTTTAAAAAAAAATGAGTCATGATTCCTTCTTAATAATGGATGATGAATTCGTATGTGGCTCTGTTGGGGTCTTGGAGGTAGCAGTTTTGATTACCTCATTCCCCTTGTTAAAATCTGTTCCACAGGAAGTTGCTGAGTTGTTTGATTAATATGCAAAAATCGTCATTGAGCCCAAACAATGCAGGCACCGTTTGGATGTATATGAAGGGGTTATAATTTTGATTTTGAGATGATTAGTTCATTTTCTTGATTAGAAGCATGAGTATTGAGACTAATATTTGTGTTCTGTCTTGTGCTTGGAAATCTAATGACCTGTTTTTTTTAAAAGCAAGGATTAAAAGCTTTTTTTTTTTTTTGATTTGTTTATGATAGTGTAAAAGTTTGTTTCTATTCAAAATAAAGTCAAGTAGTTGAGCACAGTCTGTGAACATGCTTCTCTCATCAAGAGGTTTGTCATATGGGTGGAGGATTAATTTTTGAGTTCCTATTTGACTCTTGTAGGGTGGTAGGCCTTTAACTGCACCATGTCTAGGATTATATTTGACTTCCTAAGTATGAATTTGTGAAGCATGTTGTTTTTATCTTTATGAGATATTGACTGATGCTTGATAAAAGTGAGGGAGTATGATGCCTCAAGTAAAGGAACCTTATCAGTTGCAAATTCATGGAGGACCATATTTTGTTTGTATTTTGGCCTTAGGAGATAAGGATGTAATGATAGGTTGGATCCAAGATTGCAGATTGTATTTACTTTGGGGGTCTTCTTCTTCTTCTTTTTTGGTATTTAATTTTGAATGCAAGTGTGCAGTGTGCAGCGTTTAAGCACAACCAAGCGTACAAGCTTAAGGACTTTGTTTTCTTGTATGGATCAAATGAGTTTCTTTGAACAAATAGCTCATTTTTTTTTGTTAAGCACTGACGCCAAGGGAAACTAATTCATATGGTAATGAATCTTCTAAATAATGGGCCTTCGAATGGTGGGGTAAAATATGTACAATAGCTTTTTGAACCATTACATTTCACGTTGCATAAGCGTTTACGGGTTTATTTCATTTGTAAAAAATTTTGGCCGTTTGACTTTTTTTTCCTCCGTTTTTGTTGAGTTTACAATCTTATATATATATATATATATATATATGATTGAACCTTGTAAAAAGTATTTTTTTTCTTTCTCTTTTTTCGCTTTGATTAATTAAAAAATATAATTGAACTTTGTAAAATAAAATAATAATAATAATAATAATAATAATAATAATAGGAAAAATGGGATTAGGCATTGTTTAAATTGACTTGTTAATCTCATGAGCTTTTCTTTGGAATCATTTAAGTTGTGACAACTCGATGATTCATGAAATTTTTTCCTTCTTTTAATTTTTTTTATTATTTACCTACTTTTTTTTAAATGATAAAACAAATATTTTTAAATGTTATAAAATTCTGCACAATTAATTTAAGGTACCGTTTTAAAATGGATGTATTAGGGATGCTGTGGAATCAAGTTTCCGCCCTTCCCTATCCATAACCAACTCCCGAATCCAATCTGGTTCCAAAGACCTTTTTCAAAGAAAGGTTTTTCTAATTTTTTCCTAATTTAAATAAATTGGTGGCGACTCTATTCCTTTTTTCTAAAACCTTTATGAGTTGCTATTTTTCGCCGCGATCTTAGTCGCGACAGATGGCGACTCCACTGGGGACTTTTGAGAGTCAAGCTTTTGAAAGTTGATTGTGCAAATTTTGTAACTTTTACATGTTTGTTTTACTCCTTTTGTTTTTGCTTTATTTTTGTTTTGTTTTCTATTTTATTTAAATTGTTTATTGATCACCTTAACTATGATTCTATTTTATCATGCAAACCTTAGGATAGAAGATATTAGGAATCTTGTTTGTGTTCGTGTTGTTTTGCAGGATGTGAGTAGTCTCTAGAATTATGAAGGTTTGTATGCTCCCTACACACACTACACCTACACGTTTATCACACACATTCGAGTGGGGCCCTATACCCGGGTCTGAGTGAATCTTAAGTTGGGTAGAGGTTGCGTAGTGGTAGCCATTTTGGATGTACATCCTGTTTGGTTATCGCGAAAACCTTGTCTAGAGCGTACCTTTTTCATGAATGTCCTGCACCTGGTGGTTTACCCGCTATTTGTGGTCAACATTCTGATATGGGACTTAGCTCTAGAGGCCTTTAGAATAGTAGAACCACCCAATGAAAGTTCTCACGAATTAGACAGCCTTATAGATCCTTAGGGTAGAACCCCTCAAATTTAAGGCAGTCCTTTAGGGCACAAAGGAAGCGTACCTTTTCTTCGTTATCCTTAAATTTATCTGTCATTGCATTAAAAAAAAATCATACTTTGCATCCTTGCACCGTGTTTTCTTTGCAATACTCTAATCTTTTTGTTCTTCCTGAGGCAGATTAGAACTCAACCAAGATTTGACAGTGAATATATTTCACTTGAGACTTAATACTTTTGAACGAGACGTTCTGGGTAATAGTCATAACAAACAAGGTAAAAATGTTGAACCATTGCTCGTCCTCGAAAAACGCAGATTGCACAAACCCGGGCCTACAGAACTAGATCGTAAACTAGGCTGCAAGAAATGTCAAATTCAGAAAGAAACTTAAGTCAAGAGATGGATGAAATGATAGAAAGAATCAATACAATGGCAGAAGGACAATCAAGGGTCGAGGATTTACTGAGACAGTTAACTGAGACCTTTAGAACAACAAATGGAACATCTGTCAGCACTAGGGTAAATGCAAATGCGAACAACAATGAAGAGGGTGATTCCATGAATGAAAATCATGAAGGGGAGAAAAATAATGTGGAAGTAACTCATGAACAGTCGGTGAAAATATTCCTGAACAGCAACTCCGAAAAGAAAAAATTAAGAGATGAGTTGATCAAAAAGATGCAAGAGCAAATTAAAGCCATGCAAGGCCCTAATCTGTATGGCTTAGTGGGAATCGATGAACTGTTCCCTGAGGTTGAAGTCAATATTCCCAAAGATTTCAAAGTACCAGATTTCTCAAAGTATGATGGGAACACCAATCCAAAGTTCCATCTGAAGACTTACATCTCCAAAATGGCCATTTGGTCACGGGATCAAAAGTTCTTAATCAATTTCTTCCATGAGAGCCTGACTGGGTCGGCTTTGGAATGGTACATGCAACTCGACCATTCAAAGATTTCTTGTTGGGATGATTTGACGAGTCTATTCTTGGAGCAATATCGATTCAATATCGATACCGCACCTACCCGAGAACAGTTAGGGTCAATGCAGAAAAGGAATGACGAAGCTTTCAAGCAATACGCTCAAAGATGGAGAATGTTAGCAGCCCAAGTTCAACCACCATTGACTTCATCAGAAATGAGCTCGTACTTTATGGGAACCCTAGGAGCACCTTTTATTGGACTGATGGCAGGCGCCGCCTACAGAGATTTTTCTGATCTAATTTCGGCTGGAGAAAGGATTGAGAATCTTGCAAAAGCAGGAAAGTTACCTACTGGAAATACAGAGAGCAACTTTCCTAAGAAGGTGGCACCAACAAGGAAAAAAGAGCCAGAAGTCAGTTATGTGCGTCAACAAAACTCAAATTTTCCTCGTAATTCATAACCATACCCTTCTTATCAAGCCCCTTCCCCCGCTTTTCCAGCTTACCAGACTTCATACCAAGTTAATAATGTTCCTTCATCACGTCCCATCTATACTAATCGTCCTCCCGCACCTTGAAATCCAGGAAACCAAGGGTATGCTCGACCCCCGTCAAATCTACCCCCTTTTCCAAAGTTGCCAATCTCCAATGCTGATTTGTTTCAACAGTTGTTCGATGCACATCTGGTTGCATGCGTTCCTTCTCGCCCTATGATGCCCCCATTTCCAGCCTGGTACAATCCCAACGTAACTTGCAAGTTCCATATGGATAACCTAGGACACTCAATTGAAGATTGCAAGGTATTTAAGACCATAGTGAGAAGATTGATTTCCTGCGGAAAATTAGACTTTGAAGAGGAGAAGGGACCTAGCATCACTAGCAACCTAATTCCAAATCATGGGAAAGGGATTGTAAACGCATTAGAAAAGGAGAATGAAGGGCTTCAAAATGTAGAGGATGTCAAAATTCCTATGAAGTTAATATTCCAAGGTCTTGTCCAAGCAGGCTATTGTTCCTCAGTAGCCTTGGGTGATGTTAATACTTGAAGCTTCTTGTGAATACCATATAGAGAAGGGCACGATATTGAAGGTTGTCAGGAGTTTAAGGCTCAGGTGCAAAGATTCATGGCTTTGGGGGTAATAGATGTTACCCAAGCAAGAGGGTTCGCAAAAGAGATAGATGTTGTGGAACGTCTAATCCTCAAACTCCCGCATACTAGTAAAGTTCCAAATCCCTAGAAAATTGTCATAGCGATAAAGAAGCCAACACCGTTTCCCTATAGTGATACACATGCTGTGCCTTGGAAGTATGATGTCAAGGTAAAGACACAAAGTAATATAGGACAAACCGCTTCAACCTCAGAGCCCGCATAAACAGTGTCGAGCGTCGTGGGCATAGGAGGGATCACAAGAAGCGACAAGTACTATGGGCAAGAAGATAAGACCAGGAAAGGAAAAGCAGGCTTCATAGAAACAAAAGAAGATGATGAAGAAGAATTCCTAAAAATCATGAAGGAAAGTGAGTATGATGTGATAGAACAACTCAGAAAAACTCCAACTCGGATCTCTCTATTGTCACTCATCATGAGTTCTAAACCTCATCGCAAAGCACTGCAGAGAGTGTTAAATGAAGCCTATGTGAAGCCGGATGTTACCCCAGAAAGCTTAGTGAACATGGTAGACCCAGTAAGGCACATCAATGTGATCCCCTTCTCGGAAGAAGAAATGGTACATTCAGTAGGGAATAACCCACGTGCTTTGCATATCACATTGAAATGTCAGGGGTATGTAGTCGCAAAAGTTTTGATTGATGGGTGTTCTGCCTTGAACGTCCTCCTAAGGACAACATTGTCCTAACTGGCTATAAGTGTAGAAGACCTTAGGCCTCAAGAAATGACAGTGCGAGCCCTCGATGGAAGGGAAAGAGGAATTCTGGGAGAAGTGACCCTTCCACTTGAGATAGGCTCGAGCTGCTTCCAAGTGCTGTTTCAAGTAATGGATATTGAGCCTACATATACTATACTTTTGGGAAGACCATGGATTCACGCTGCTGGTGTTGTTCCCTCGACCTTGCACTAATGCCTGAAATACATTAAAAATGGATGTCTGGTTACCATCCGAGGAGAGGAAGAAATCTTACTGATGAAGCCTACTTCAGTGTGTTATGTTGAAAACTCAGAGCTGGAAGTGGAGAACTTCCTACACAGTTTCCAGTTGGTGGAATCGAAGGCAAAAAAGGATGAGTCGTCCTCTAAAGATGTTCATCAAGTTGTGACTCGCATCATGACCAATAACGGTTACTAAGCCGGAAAAGGTTTAGGAATTCAGCTGCAAGGAACCAAGTCTATGATCACCCTGCCAGAGAACAAAAATAGATATGGTCTGGGATATGAGGCACCTTTGGAAAACATGATGAAGCACAATTTGGTTCTCAGTGAAGGAAAAATGGAGAATAAAGTGAAAAAGACGATTCCTCATCTGAAGGAGACATTCCCCATCCCTGCTGAGGTTATCAATAGAACCTCCAATCATCAGGTCCGGCTCATCATTAACAATGTAGACGAAGACTCCGGAGAAGACCATGTTATCCAGCCTGTTGTCAATTTGAAACCTCTGAACAATTGGCGATCTGAGGCATTAATGGATGTGATTGTCATAAAGTAATTGTTAGTCGTGATGTTATGCTGAATTTATGCTAACTCTTATCGAAGTTTTAATGTAATGAACTTGTGTGCTTTCCAGTATGATTCTCTGTTTCAATGCAATGAACTTGTTGTTTCTCAGTTAATTCACTGCTTTAGTTCTTTTCTATCTTTGATTTACGTCTTTGCTTAGCCTTATCTAATTACCATGTTTTCTTTCTGTTTCCAATCGGGCATAAATAAATCTTCCAGGGATTTGGGTCTGGTAGAGGCATTGTCCCAAGAAAGGATTCCTGAAAGCTCAAGGATGGATTCCTATTCAATGATGGATATAGATAACTATGACTCAGATGAAGATAGGAATGCCATTGAGGAGTTTGCCAAATTGATAGTAGGTCGGAAAGAGACTTCAACCTGGATGAGGAAGAAGTAGAGGTGATCAATATGGGAACCGATGAAGACAAGAAGGAGTTGAGGTTAGTGGATAACCCGGAACGTGAAAGCATGATCAAGTTATTCAAAGACTACATGGATGTATTTGCTTGGTCTTACCGAGATATGCCGAGGGGTTTTGGATCCGAGCATAGCTTCCCACAAGATTCCGCTATACCCCAATGTTGAGGCGAAAAAGCAGAAATTGAGGAGAATGCACCCTGAAATGTCTTTAAAGATCAAAGAGGAAGTCACCAAGCAATTGGAGGCAGGTTTTTTAGAAGTATCAAGGCATCTAGAATGGGTAGCAAATATCGTTCCTGTTCCGAAGAAAGATGGAAAAGTCAGGATGTGTGTGGACTATAGGGATTTGAATAAAGCTAGCCCTAAAGATAATTTCCCCTTGCCTCACATTGGTGTCCTTGTAGATAATACAGCAAGAGGTCATAGATTCTCTTTTATGGATGGTTATTCTGGTTACAATCAAATTCTTATGGACACGAGTGATAAAGAGAAGACCACATTTGTCACATCATGGGGAACCTTTTGTTACACAGTCATGCCATTCAGATTGAAGAATGCTGGGGCCACCTATCAGCGTGCCATGGTTGCTTTGTTCCATGATATGATGCACAAAGAAATTGAGGTATACGTGGATGACATAGTTGCTAAGTCCAAAGAAGGGGAAAGCCAAGTGGTAGTGTTGCAAAAGTTGTTTGAAAGACTCAGAAAATACAGGTTGAGACTAAACCCGACAAAATGTGTTTTTGGTGCGTCGACTGGAAAATTGCTTGGTTTTGTCGTTAGCAAGGAAGGAATCAAAGTGGACCCTGATAAAGTCAAAGCGATACAAGAGATGCCTGCTCCCAAGACTGAAAAGGAGGTAAGAAGCTTTCTTGGGAGACTGAATTACATCGCTAGGTTCATAGCCAACCTGACTAGCACTTGCGAGTCAATCTTCAAGTTGCTAAAGAAACAACAACCAGGAGAATGGGATGAACACTGTCAGGAAGCTTTTGAGAAGATAAAAACTTACTTGCAAAGTTCTCCTATTATGGTGCCACCCACACCTGGTCGTCCTTTGATATTATACCTCACGGTATTGCAGACATCCATGGGAGCAATGCTAGGGCAGCATGATGAAACGAGGAAAAAAGAACAGGCCATCTACTATTTAAGCAAGAAGTTCAATGAGTGCGAGTCTCGCTATATGACAGTTGAGAAAACATGTTGTGCACTGGCATGGACATCTAGAAGGTTGAGGCAGTACATGTTGTACTATACTACTTGGCTTATATCAAGAATGGACCCGATAAAGTACATATTCGAAAGCCCTCATGTTTTCACACGAGTCTCCAAATGGCAAGTGGTTCTTTCTGAGTTCGACATAAAGCATGTAACTCAAAAATCTATCAAAGGGAGCGTAATTGCAGATCACTTAGCTGAGAACCCGCTCAATTACCAGTAACCTATGGCGTCTGATTTTCCTGATGAGGATGTTTTAGCAGTTGAAGAAGAGGAGTCAGAGGAAGAGGACATGTGGAAGATGTTTTTTGACGGAGCAGTCAATATGTATGGGAACGGCATAGGTGCAATGGTCATATCACCAAGTGGGAAGCAATACCTAGTGGCCATCAAGTTAGAGTTCAATTGCACCAATAATGTTGCAGAGTATGAAGCTTGTGCTCAAGGGTTAAAGGTTGCAATAGAATTGGGAGTAAAAGAACTGCAAGTATATGGAGATTCAGCACTGATAATTTATCAAGTGAACGGGGAATGGCAGACTAAGGACCTCAAGTTGATTCTATACCAGAAATATTTGATGCAGTTGATCGAGAAGTTTGAATGGATCACCTTTTCGCACTTGACTCGGGATAAGAATCAGTTCGCAGATGCTTTGGCAACTTTGGCTGTAATGACCAATCTGAGTATTCATGCTAATGTGCAACCCATCCGAATAAGGGCAGAGAGTGAACCAGTTTACTGTTCTAATGTTGAGGAAGAAGAAGATCGTCAGCCCTGGTTCCACGATATCACGCAGTACATCAAGTTCAGAGAATACCTATCAGGGGCAAATGAGACAGACAAAAAGAGCATCCGTCGGCTTTCCATGGCTTTCTTTTTGAATGGGAAAATACTGTACAAAAGAAACTATGATGGCATACTCCTCAGATGTATAGGAGCTAAGGAGGCTCTCACCATCTTAATAGAAGTTCATGAGGGAATATGTGGAACATATGCCAATGGTATCATGATGGCTCGTCAGATCCTGCGATATGGTTATTACTGGTCTACTATGGAAGCTGATTGCATAGAATATGTTCGAAAGTGTCATAAATGCCAAGCGTACGCTGATCGCATTAATGCACCACCCGTTCCATTGCATAATATGGTGGCACCCTGGCCTTTTTCAATGTGGGGAATCGATGTTATTGGGCCAATAAACCCGAAAGCTTCCAATGGCCATAGGTTTATCCTGGTAGCAATTGATTATTTCACCAAGTGGGTAGAGGCTGCTTCCTACGCCAAAGTCACTCAAAAGGTCGTCCTTAAATTTTTAAGGGTAAACATCATTTGTCGGTATGGAATTCCGGAGAGGATTATCACAGATAATGGCCCTAACCTCAATAGTGCAGAAATCAAGAATCTATGCCAGAGGTTTAGGATCAAGCATCACATTTGCTCCTTACAGACCCCAGATGAATGGTGCGGTAGAAGCGACAAATAAGAACATCAAGAAGATATTAGCCAAAATGGTGGTCAACTACGAGAGAATGGCATGAGATGCTCCCTATGCTCTCCACGCTTATCGCACTAATATCCGATCCAAAGACTTTGGGCAACATCGTTCTCCTTGGTCTATGGTATGGAAGCAGTCTCCCCCATAGAGGTCGAAATCCCATCTTTAAGAGTGTTAATGGAAACTGAGTTAGAAGAAGCAGAATGGGTAAAGACTCAGTACGAACAGTTAAACATGATTGAAGAAAAGCGATTAAAAGCTATCTGTCATGGGCAGCTATACCAAAGAAGAATGGCAAGAGCTTTCAACAAGAAAGTGCGCCCTAGGGAGTTCCAAGCAGGTGATCTGGTTTTAAAGAAAAAACTTCCAAACCAAGAGGACGCTTGTGAACACCCAATTTTGTCCGGATCCTTAGAACTTAAAAAAAATAAATAAATAAAATAATCACCCTCATTTCTTTAATTTCTAATCCAGATCAAGTATAGCCCAATAGAAAATATGTTCTGGTCCTTTAGCTACTTTGGCCCATTTTGTTTAAAGTTTTTTTTAAAAAAAAAAAAGAGAAAAGAAAGAGCAACAGAGAAAATGAACCAACGTAGCAGCAATGGCCCAAACACTTGAAAAAAAAAAACTTCAACATAATTGAAAGAGACAAACAAGCAGCCAAGCAAACCAAGCCAAGAGCAAAAGGACGAAATGAACATTCTCGGTGATAGCGAAGGAAGGCGTAAGAGTGAGGCTAGAGACTTTGAAAATGAAACACTAATAAGGAGATGGAATAGCTGCACCTCTTGTGACACGTAAAAATGGCAAGCGAGACGAGGGCACGGGGTAGACAAAAACAAGAAGGATTCATCAAACGAGAAAGGGAACAACAACCAAGGCTCTGCTATATCTTTGCTACACAAGTTGACCAAAGAAGGGAAGCAGCGTTGAAAGCCAAAAATGGAGTTGAAAAGGACTTGACATTCTGATTTCCCACAACCAAGGCTCAAAACAATTTTTGAAAATAGTAAGAGGAAGCCAGCTAGAGGGAGTGCAGAGTCAAAAAACAGGGAAGGTTCATCAAACTGGAAATTGAAAATGACCAATGCTCTGCTACCTAAGCTGTCCGTGAAAGAGGAAGTGAAGTAAGCAAAGAAGAGGGGGATAGAAAGAGACTGCACGATCGACGCTCAGGAGGCCAGGCTAGAAGTTCTGAGTGCCTATATAAAGGGAAACAATGTAAAGAAAAGGGGATTCTTTGTTTGGGGGAGTTGGGGTTTTTTGTTGGTTCCAGTTTTTTTTTTAGAGAGAAATTCTTATTGGTTTACGCTTCTTCTTCTTAGTTAAAAATCTAGAACTCACTTGCAGCTACTATTTGCTACTGGTGAGAAAATTGGATATTGAGAAAGAGTGAGAAGTGAGATTGTAAAAAGAAAGATTTGAATAGAAAGAAACTCAGTTTGTTTTTAAGACTCAGAGGTATATTGTTCGCTCTTTCCTTATGCATCTTGACTTTTGTCATTATTGCCTGCATCTGAATGGGCAGGATTCTTGATCTTATTCATATTGTTCTTGCTTTTGTTCTCGTGCTGGTTCTCATACCTTCATAAGCACATACGTTCACACCCTCATCCTCTTAAAAGACCCATCAGAAACCACCACTTTTCCCCTTATCATCTGCATACTCAAAACCGACACCCCCCTCCATCCTCATCATTCCGACACTATTTTCATTTTCAACCTCCCATCACCTATCAAAACTATCATACGTGAGACCACCCCTCCATCAACTACCGATAAACCACTCATCCATCCATTCCTTCATCTTACTATCCATTATCTCCTACCCCTTCACCGTGTAACCACCACAAAATCCCAGATCAAAACCGACCGTCGGACCTCGAACACCAAACCTCTCCTTTCAACCGACCGTCGAGCCCAACACCAAATCCTCCTTTCAACCGACCGTCGAGCCTAACAAATCTCTCCCTTCAACCGACCGTCGAAACCAACACCCAACCTCTCCCTTCAACCGACTGTCGAACCCAACACCAAATTTCTCTCTTCAACCGACCGTCGAGCCTAACAAATCTCTCCCTTCAACCGACCGTCGAACCCACCACCAAATCTCTCCCTTCGACCGACCGTCGAACCCAACGCCCAATCTCTCCCTTCAACCGACCGTCGGACGATAGAAATCGGAACCCCCCTGCACCGACCGTCGGATCACAAAGAATCAGAACGCCCAACCGACCGTCGGACCTCCCCCAAATCCTTCCCAATACGACACGACACCCTTTTCTTTCCTTTTTTTTCCTTATCAGAGGCTACGAGCCTCTGTTTTCTATTTTCTCCTTTTCTAGAAAGGTAACATGTATGTTTTAAGAAAAAGAGTTTATAACGAGAAAAGGTTTCTGCTAGGTTGGGCTTCATGGTTATTTTGTCTTTTTTTTGTGACCCAAGGCTTTCTTTTGAGTTTGGGTAGAATAGATAAATAACAATAACACATTAGTTATTTTTTTTCGGGTTAACTTTGTTTATCATTTTTTCTTCTACTCTTCCTTTTTTAGCTGTTTGGTTTTGTTAAAAAATAAAAAATAAAAATAAAAATAAAATAATTAAACGTTGTTGAAAAAATAAAATGAGATTAGCTGAGCTGTGACAGCTTGTTAATTTCATCTTTTTGATTTGGAATCATTTAAGTTGCGACGACTCGATGATTCATAAAATCTTCTTTTCCTTCCTTTTTATTTATCTATTTTTAAAAAAAAATGATAAAACAAACATTTTCAAAAGTTATAAAGTTCTGCACAATCAATTTAAGGTACCATTTTTAGAACGGGTGTGTTAGGGGTGCTGTGGGATTAAGTTCCCGCCCTTCCTTATCCATAACCGACTCCCGAATCCAATCTGGTTCCAAAGACCATTTCCAAGAAAGGTTTTCCAATTTTTCCTAATTTAAATAAAATTGGTGGCGACTCTATTTCTTTTTTTAAAAAACCTTTATGAGTTGTTGCGTCCGCCGCGATCCCGGTCGCGACAATGCTCGAGGAAAATGGGCACCGAGTTATGAAGGGCCGTATATCGTTAAGAAGGCATTCTCTAGAAGCGCCTTAGTTTTAACAGATATGGACGGAAATGAATTGCCAAGACCGACAAATGCTTGACACGGTCAAAAAGTTCTATGCCTAAAAAAAAAAAAAGAAAAAAAAGAAGAAAAAGAAAAAGAAAGAAAAGAAAATAGTCCGTTAGGTTGAAAACTCGCAAAGGGACCTAAGCAAAAGTTAGGGCATCTAAATTAAAAAAAAAAGGGTTTAAAGTCGGCAAAGACTCTCCTAGAAGATGTCGCCTGAAGGGCTCACCCAAACAGCATAAAAGAAGACAAAAAAAAAACTGGGGCAATTTTAAGTGGCAATGGAAGACAAAACTGGGGCAATTTTAAGCGGTGGTGGATGGAAGAGAGCTCGTGTCACAAGTGGTTGTAATATCTATCTGAGAATTAGGACCTATCTAATGAGAAGAAAGGAATCCTAACTGGGGCAATTGTCTGTCACCTTGCCTTTGTATCATCCTTTTGTACTATTTACCTTTTCGTGCTTGTGAACACCCAAATCAATGAAAATACTTTCCTTTCTTCTCTTTTTATTCTTCATCTTTCTTTGTCATGTTCCTTTCTTTTATATTTGTGAAGTAGCATGTGTTTATCACAAAATGCTTCGATAAGAAGGAATATAAATTCAGTATCATTGATCTAACAATTTAATGGCAGTCCTCTAACTAACGAGTTAGATCAAGAATGAATCAGAAGGTTCAAATGAGGCAAGAAAAGCTTCCAATGCGATTCGCAATGTTGAGAGAGGAACTATGTGCCTAATGAGCAAACTCAGAAGTAAAGTGACTTCAGTGTCCGAGGATCCTAAGGAACTCGAAACAAGTTGATGAGCCCTAGTTTGCGAGAGCCTATGCCCGGGTTTGATAGATCAAAATTTTTCGAGGAAGCAATTAGAATCGGGTATGCAAAAGAAAGGTTTTGGCATAATGTTTTCAATCTTTTGAGATGATTTTTGAGTTGCAGGAATGTACATTGCAACATCCCTCTATGAGCTGCAAAATTGTGAAAAGTGATGTCTTTGGTTTTTGCGCCAAGCTTCACTGTAAAGAACAGCAAAACACACAAAAAAAAATCCTATCGGGCCAAGCCCACTGTCTTTTAAATTCCGGGCTAAGCCCATTGTCTTTTAAATTCTGGGCCAAGCCCACTGTCTTTTAAATTCTGGGCCAAGCCCACTGTCTTTTAAATTTTGGGCCAAGCCTACTGTCTTTTAAATTTTGGGTCAAGCCCACTGTCTTTTAAATTCCGGGCCAAGCCCATTGTCTTTTAAATTCCGGGCCAAGCCCACTGTCTTTTTAAATTCCAGGCCAAGCCCACTGTCTTTTAAATTCTGGGCCAAGCCCACTGTCTTTTAAATTTCGGGCAAAGCCCACTGTCTTTTAAAATTTTAGGCCAAGCCCACTGTCTTTTACCATTTCCAATTATGAAGTCACCCAAGGTCTTTTAAATTTCAAAAAAAAAAAAAGAAGAATTTTTTTTTTCTTTTGTGATCAAATAATGTAAACTGAGCTGTGACAGTTTGTTGACAATGCAGTGACGTCTCTGGTTTTAGGCTGAGTTTCACCTTGGTAGGATTAACGATGTTGCGACAACTCACAAATCCACGTTTTAGCTCTTTGGTGTTCAATCGGCATATTTGCCTTGTCTATTCACGTCATCTCATGCTTTGCCGGACAAAATTTAAGTTCACGTCTTTACTCGTTTCTTACAACAATAATAAGGAAAACTATGGGTATTCTTAGTATCTAGTAAGAAACAAGTAAAGAGGGGCAACTGTGAACACCCAATCTTGTCTGGACCAAAAATAATAAATAAATAAAAATAATAGTTATGGATGACCAATAAAAAAAATAATAAAAAATTAAATTAAAATTAGTTAACTCTATTAATCAATAATAAAAGTAATGAAAATAAATAAAAGAAGGTATGCAAAAAAAAAAAGGAAAAGAAAGAGGTTTGGTCTTGGATCCATTGGGCTCACTCACCTACCCGGATCCAACCCATGACCCGAATCCAACCCGTGACCCAGATCCACCCTTACCCATCCAGATTTTTCTCCTTTCTCAAAGCCCTAGCAGCTGCACCCCTACCTACTGACAGTTTCTCTTCTCCCTAGTTCCATGGCTGCTCTCTCCCTCCTTGTCTATGAAAGCCTAGCCCCGGGGCCTATAACCCTCTCCATGCTCCAATAAAAAGACATAACTCGATCCACGAGAATCCCATCTTCGGGTAAACTGCAAAGATTGGGAGGGGGGTTTCGCATCAAGCAGAGGGAAGGTGCACGAAAATAGAAAACTAGAGGAGATTCACACCTGGTTCAATCTTTGCCACGCGCAAGGCTCGATGTCCTGCTCAGTGCTCTGCATTTTGGGCGAACCACACGACACGAGAAGGAAAGGCAATCAAACTTGGGGAAAATAGAATACATGGAGTAGAGAGATGAAGCACAAAATGGGAAATCAGAGTGAGACCCAAGCTTCTACCTCTGAGATCTCTCCAAACAGCGCACCAAGGCTCAAGCTCTGCGTCCAAGGGGTCAAGACAACGCAGAGGAAGCCCTCCTGTGGTTAAAAAAAAAGAATTTTTTTCCCTCTATAAATACAAAGGACGAAAATCAGAGAAGAGGTTGGAGGAAGAAATTCTTCTAGGGAGAGTCTTAGAAAATTTGTATTAAGAAAATTTGAGAAGGGAAGAACCGATCAACATAACTCCTATTCTCAGTATTTTAGAAGGATTCCCATTCGGTAATTTTTAGTTTGGTTTATTTGCTTGTGTTCTTTTTTTTTTTTTATCAATGTATTGAGGATCTTGAATAAATTAGAATTTTTGTTGCTGGGCTGATTTCGTGTGGGAATTTGGTGCCTGCTGTATAAACTCTTCCCTTTGATTTAGTGTTTTCTTTGTGCTGCCTTCTCCCTATTTGTTAAAATGCCTAAGCTGATTTGAGTTCTTCCTAATGTTGGTAGTTGTCCTAATATGTTGTTTCTTTCTACAAGGAAGTTAATCTCATTTGTTTATTCGTTCAGCTTGTTAAATTCCCATTTGGACAATCTTATAGTGATTTTTAATGGTTAAGTGTTGGCTGCACACCACCGGTTTTAAAAAAAAATGAGTCATGATTCCCTCTTAATAATGGATGATGAATTCGTATGTGGCTATGTTGGGGTCTTGGAGGTAGCAGTTTTGATTGCCTCATTCCCCTTGTTAAAATCTGTTCCACAGGAAGTTGCTGAGTTGTTTGATTAATATGCAAAAATCGTCATTGAGCCCAAACAATACAGGCACCGTTTGGATGTATATGAAGGGGTTATAATTTTGATTTTGAGATGATTAGTTCATTTTCTTTGATTGGAAGCATGAGTATTGAGACTAATATTTGTGTTCTGTCTTGTGCTTGGAAATCTAATGACCTGTTTTTTTTAAAGCAAGGATTAAAAGCTTTTTTTTTATTTGTTTATGATAGTGTAAAAGTTTGTTTCTGTTCAAAATAAAGTCAAGTAGTTGAGCACAGTCTGCGAACATGCTTCTCTCATCAAGAGGTTTGTCATATGGGTGGAGGATTAATTTTTGGGTTCCTATTTGACTCTTGTAGGGTGGTAGGTCTTTAACTGCACCATGTCTAGGATTATATTTGACTTCCTAAGTATGAATTTGTGAAGCATGTTGTTTTTATCTTTATGAGATATTGACTGATGCTTGATAAAAGTGAGGGAGTATGATGCCTCAAGTAAAGGAACCTTATCAGTTGCAAATTCATGGAGGACCATATTTTGTTTGTATCTTGGCCTTAGGAGATAAGGATGTAATGATAGGTTGGATCCAAGATTACAGCTGTATTTACTTTGGGGGTCTTCTTCTTCTTCTTTTTTTGGTATTTAATTTTGAATGCAAGTGTGCAGTGTGCAGCGTTTAAGCACAACCAAGCAGACAAGCAATTAGGGACTTTGTTTTCTTGTATGGATCAAATGAGTTTCTTTGAACTAATAGCTCATTTTTTTTGTTAGCACTGACGCCAAGGGAAACTAATTCATATGGTAACGAATCTTCTAAATAATGGGCCTTCGAATGGTGGGGTAAAATATGTACAATAGCTTTTGAACCATTACATTTCACGTTGCATAAGCAATACACAAAGGTTTAGCCAGTTCTTGATTCAATGCCAGAGCCATTTACGGGTTTATTTCATTTGTAAAAATTTTTGGCCGTTTGACTTTTCTTTCCTCCGTTTTTGTTGAGTTTACAATCTTATATATATATATATATATATATATATATATATATATATATGATTGAACCTTGTAAAAAGTATTGTTTTTTTTCTTTCTCTTTTTCGTTTTGATTAATTAAAAAAAATATAATTGAACTTTGTAAAAAATAATAATAATAATAATAATAATAGGAAAAATGGGATTAATGAAATTTGGATCAAATTGTTAATCTCATGAGTTTTCTTTGGAATTATTTAAGTTGTGACAACTCGATGATTCATGAAATTTTTTTCCTTCTTTTAATTTTTTTAATTATTTACCTGCTTTTTTTTAAATGATAAAACAAATATTTTCAAACGTTATAAAATTCTGCATAATCAATTTAAGGTACCGTTTTAAAATGGATGTGTTAGGGGTGCTGTGGGATTAAGTTTCCGTCCTTCTCTATCCATAACCGACTCCCGAATCCAATCTGGTTCCAAAGACCATTTTCATAGAAAGGTTTTTCTAATTTTTTTCCTAATTTAAATAAATTGGTGGCGACTCTATTCCTTTTTTCTAAAACCTTTATGAGTTGCTATTTTTCGCCACGATCTTGGTCGCGACAACTGCCTAATCAAAATGGGCACAAGGTATAGAGTCCTCAAATGGTTTTACCTCATGATGCTAGGGTGGCAAAGTTGATAGTCTTACAATAGAATAAACCCATAGTTGAATCAATCTTCTATGCTTTTGAATGCAAACATCCCTTTGGCAAGATTTAGAAGATCAAACAAATTCATTTAGGGTTCCTGTGTGAAGTTAGCACATCTTCCCAATAAGATAAAACTTGAACCATAGAGGTGTAAATTGTGTAACTTTGTGCCCATGCTATATGTCTCATTAGGAATCCATGGCCTATGCAATTTGGGACTGTGAATGGGTCCAAAACATATGGTTCCTTTCCTCACTTGCCTTACATATCCCAACAAATGAATCAGTTCCTCTCTTTGAATGGCTAAACACATTCATAAAGTAATCTCATTCTTAAGTAGCTGCTATCATAGCCCATGGACTTTGGTTGGCTAGCAACAACTTTTGTTTTAATGATAATGTCAAACATCTTGAAGTTTTAAAATCTAAAGCACTATTCAATCTAGAGTAATACAAGGAGAGCAATGGTTCCATCAAGCCTTCCACAAACTCGTCCCTAATCCATTAGAATGAGACACCGATTATATGGACTCCCCTGAATGAAAATGGAGTCAAAATGAACGTAGATACAATGGTGGTGAATGATCAAACCTGAGGCATTGGTGCTATTTATCAGGATAACAATGGATTCATTCTTGCAAGTACAACTTGGCAAAGCTTGCACTTATCTAAATATACGTTCTGCAAAAGACTTGAGATGGGAATAGATCCTTTTATATAAAAATTTCACATGACAAGGTCACCGGAAGAGAGAGATAGACATAACAACCATAAATAATGGAGTTCTCTTAAAATTTATGGGACCATACATTAAGATCTTTGTGTCTATCTCTCTCTTTACGTGAAATTTTCACATGAGAGGATTCATTTCACCTTGAGAATGAGACTTTTCCTATGCTCTAGACCTTTGCCTCAGGTAGATTGCAGCAGAATCCAATTGTCTCGAATTGGTCCAAGCCTTGAAGCAAGATACATGAAATCCTACTTTGAGTTGTGAAAGATTGCATTTCTTTGGGTCGTTAAGTTTTTTGTTGTGTATTAATTTTCCCATATAAAAAGAGGAGGTAATAAAATGGCTCATATCTTAGTTAAGTCACCTCACTTTTATAGGTATAGGGTATAGCTTGAAGAAGCCCTTCTTGAAACTTGTAATCTTGCTCTACTTGACATGCTCCCGTTATTTCATTATTGATATTTACAATTTCTTTATTTGAAAATAAAATAAAACAACGAAGATAAGTACCATTGAATAAAAACAACTAAAATCTAAGTTAGCACATTTAGCATTGAGAAAAATGAGCCAAAATGGATTAGAACTTAATAAAGTCATTTAAATGTGAAATCAAATCCAAAATTAGTTTAACAAGACCATGAGCCAGCCTACAAATACATTGTAAATTTTTAAGTTTATACAATTAATTTTGTCTAAAGCATATATAAATTACCATGATTAATGAGAATTAATTATTTGTTTTTTAAAAAATAAGTATATCCGACACACTAGCCCATTTTGTCAACCCGTTTAACAATACTAACAGGCACGTAGACATTAGCCTCATTGCCAATGCAACATGAAACATTCAAGACAATGACCACCCAAATTTGATGCCATGTTACAATTCTTGCAACAACAAATAATCAATTCAACTTCAGGGAAGAGGAAAATGAACTATTTCCATTACACATTCTAAATGAATTACAACAGAATTATCACAAAAAGCTATCTTAAGCTCCTAAAACAAATAACTGATGACCAAAGAACATTAATAAGCAACTCCTATGTACAAGCTTCAATGCCAATTGGTAAGGTCTAAAGTCAAATCACCAGTGCTAACCAACTCCATAGACATTTTTCTACTTTCTAACGTCTTATAGTCATTGAAGCTCCCTTTTGCCTGCTTGACAAAACAGCACCTTGTGACCATGATGATGGCTTAAATCCCCCAGCTAGAAGGCTAGATGCTGCAGTTGCAGAAATTTTTCTTCTTTTAGACTCTAGCTCTAGTCTTTTCTTATCAGACGTGGAAGAGCAAGACAATCCAGGGAAGATGGATGCAGCATTGATCAATGCGCGCTTGTCCTTCCTATTCTTGTCAAACTTGACTTGTTTTGCAGTGGCAGCATCTTGTTCTGTAGCTGGAATTAATCGTATGCCAATGCCTCTTTTCCTAGAAGCAATCTCTTCTTCAGCAACTCTTTTCTTTTGGCTCTGAGAAAAAGGAAAAGACTTAACAATCTTTACAGCAAGATGAAAATATTATGTACAAAAGGAACAAAACACCCTCAAAGATGAAAATGGAAAAGCAAAAGAAAAATAAACTAGAACAAATATGATTAAGAAAAATAAACTAGAACAAATATGATTAGCTAAGTAACATACTCTAAGCCGGGCCTGGAGAGTCTTATTGAGAGCATAGTCATCCGAATGCCTGGTATCAGATAGCCACTGGAGCCGCACAAGCACTGTTCAGCTTCCTTCTTTTTCTTCAAATCTTTTTCCTAGTGTTCAAGGTTGTAGAATGGATCTGCAAGCTTCCCTCTCTCTATAACAAAAAAAATTGAAGATAAAGATAGTTAGCTAACATAACAATAGTGGATCAGTTGCTACACTTGATCAATGGCAAAAGGCAGAGAAAGGTATAGCACTAGATTTAAAAGAACAATAAACTCAGTCCACATAAAGCAGCCATTGGACCCTAGGGTGCATGCTCTCCCTGCTTATATAACAAAGTTGGCAGGTGCAATAGCATAATTGGAGCAAGCATGCAGATTATTATTAAAGAAAAAACTAAAACTGCAAAAAAAAATCTTCACTAATACTGTAATACATAACTTCATCGGTAGGTAATTCCAAAATTTCTACATCCTCAACATCAAAATCCTCAGTTTTTTTTGGGCTCCACTAATAATAACGTATTCACAATTCTCTGGATCAGTCTGGATGACGATCTCATGTTTACAGCACGCAGACTTCATGATAAAGCTCCATATCTGAAGGAACCAATAAACATTTGTTAGAAAATAGTCAACAAAATAAGATAGGTTGAACAACATTATTTAAGGAAGTCCCAAGACAACGCAATGCATAAACCTTGCAAACAGCAAGGTACAAGGCATTATACACGCACATAAGAGTGGCAAACTGATCAAAATATAAGAGTTTGTATGCAGTTGCAGGGCCTTCCAAGCCTTCTTTCAGATCCACAAATTAAATAGCAAAATAATACAAATAATAACTCTGCCACTGTAAAAATAATGGACATTCAGATGCATTTGCAGTCAAGTTCAACATACCTTTGTTGAGTAATAATTTCCAACTTGTTTTTTCTCTGCATTGAACCGGACACCCTTCGCAATCATTGAATTGCAACCTCCACACCATATATTAAAAGGCATCTCAAACCTGAAAGCAGCGTAATTAGGTAATAGGAAATTAAAGGTTAGAAGAAAAACAATTTCAACACGGTATCCTAGGCTAGCCAATTTAATCTACACTTGGGGGAATCAGACCATCTGAAAGACAACTTTTATCTAGCTTGTATGCAAATCAGCTATTCTGAAAGCAAGCACTTATATAAACAAGCAAATTATAAATCTGCAAGAAGCATATAAATCTTTAAAAATATGGATTAATTTCAATAATAAGAAATCATTAGAATATACTTATAAATCATAACATCTATCAACATACTTTTCTTTTCAATACTTATACACCTGAATGGACTATGAGCATCTGCATAATCTACATTAGTATTCCTCAATATATATATATATATAAAATCATATGTGACCGTATTCATGTTTATGTATTAGGGTTCAGATTTTGTATCAAATGCCATTGATATGGCAGCTAATGAGCTTCTTGCGGTTGCTACTTCTGGACAAGGTATGTTATTCTGCTCTTCACTTGACTAATATTTTCATTATTTTACTTCTTTATTATCACCTTTAGATTGGTAGCCTTCCCTTTATTCTGTTGGTTTATATCCACAGTGGACTAGGTACAGCTAGATCGTGCCAAACAAGCTACAAAATCTACAATTTCGATGAATTTGGAATCAAGAGTATGTAACATCTTCATTGAATACTTTAATTGGGAATTATAATTTGAAAATTTCTTTTTCATTTATATTCTTTCTTTCTTTTTTAATCATGCTGTATTTTGTTGACTCTCTGGTAAAAGGTGGTGTGTTGCAAGTACCATTACAAGGTGACGCAATTAAGGAGATCTTAAAGTTGATAATGATGAGATTAACTTGAATTGATTAGTTGTGTTTATTAATGATGAGATTAATTTATTTTTAACTATTTGTATTAACTTAAATTTATTGATTAACTATACTTTTTTTTGTAAAGTATGTTTTGAACTTATTAATGTAATTATGATATTTTATTGTTTTACACAACTTATTTATTGACTTTTTATATTTGTATTGAAATATTTATACATATATAATTTTAAAATATATTAATTATCATTTTAAAATTAATTTGCATTAGCTTCATAACTATTAAAAAAATTAAATTTAGAACTAGAATTTAAAAATAAACAAAATTTTATCTCTAATAAAACAAAAATATGAACGAATTTAATAATTTAAAACAAAAATTAAATTTTATAATTTAAAAATAAAATTTAGAAAAAAAAATTATTCATCTAAAAAACTTTTCATTTTATTTTCGTCTTTATACTGTCAATCTTAAATTTTAAAGTATCAAATAAATTTAGAGAGAGAATTTAAAAATAAAATTTACCCTTCTCTAAATTTTGTATCTCTAATGACATGTACATTACGCCTCTAAATAATTCATACAATTTAATTAATATTTTTTTTATAAAAGTTAGAAATCCAATTTTCCCAAATTAGATTGCGTGAGATCTCCTCTGGGCTCTCCTCTGAGCTCGCCGTCGCGCTCCACGCCTCCTCTGCGCTCTCCATTGCGCTCCACGCCTCCTCTATTCTCTCCGTCACGCTACACTTCTCCCAGCCGTGCACCGCCCTTCGCGCTCCACGCTTCTCCCAGCCGGCCACCATTTTTCTCAGATCTGAGTTTGGCAAGTCTCCGCGCAACAATTTTCTCACCATTTTTCTCAGATCTGAGTTTGGTACACCCTCGAAGCCATTCGCAAAGGCAACACCGCCGTTGGCGTCCGCGGCACCGATAATGTCGTTCTCGGCGTCGAGAAGAAACCCACTGCCAAGCTCCAAGGCTCCAGGTTCTCCCTATTTCTTTCCCACACCCATTAATACTATCTTATGTACAAAGTTAACTTTGGTTTTTAACTCCAGCGCTGATCAGCATGGGAGTCGATTTATACAGCAGAAGTTGGAAAATTTGTGGTGTTGAAGAGAAGGCATTGGTGTTCAAAGAAGTTCTTCCACATGCTTCTAAATTAATGTAATACAGAAGGTGTGTTTTTTGAAAGGTATGGAAATGGAATTGGGAATTGTTGTAGCATATTCCATTCTTCTTCTATTGATTTAGAACATTTTAAATAATCATTGCTAGGTCTGATGTTTGAACTGAAGTTTCTAGGTCATCTCATGAGAAATACAAGTTTAATATCGTTTTCAAAAAGCTTTTTTTTTTTTTTTATATTTGGTTTTTTTTTCTCTATACGATATTGTTTTTGCTTAATATCTTTTATATCTCCTCATATGGTTTCCTTATTTGTTAGTTTCATGTAGAGCCAATTATCAGGCCATTATGTAAGAATGATTCAAAGCGGGTTCTCTGCTTCACGTCAAAGGACTTTAGATAGAGGTATTCTTTGTTATGCATCATTACTGATTTTAGTATTTTACAGTTACACTATGAATGTAGTTGAAGTTATGGCTTACAATTGTTTTTTTGTTGCCTAGTATAAAATGAGTTTCTTATGTTGTTTGGCATATGATACCTCGTATAAGAATTATTGAACTTGTTACTATGCTAGTATTAAATCTTTAAAGTTTTGCACTTCTGCTATTTATATCTGTAATTTTTATTTTTCAAATTTGTCGTCTAATACTGAGTGTTGATGTTAACATTTATAATAAAGTATATTTTAACACTGCTTTCAAGTCTCAACAGCCAATGTCATTGATAGTGTATAAAAGAGAAGTTTGGATAGTTGTCTTTCTAGTGCTTTTTTTAGATAAAGATAATATACTAATTACCTTTAATAATTTAATATAGTTAATATTTAAGACTTATAATCTTAAGTGCCAATTTTCTTTGAGTTTGCAGCTTATGATGATATGAAATATATAAGTTTCAGCCTTGGAGTGAACGATGATAATGTTGCCAACCAAGCTTTGGCCTTTTATAAAGTATGCTGCTATTTGAACTTCATTGATGTCAGACTTGCTTTCTTTTTATTTATACATTCACGTGAAATTATTTATTTATTTAATCCTTTCATATGCCTAGTGAAGATAGCGCTTGAGTGGAATTTCACCAGGGGACATAAATCAGAGCAAGTACAGGCTGCTGTCTCTGTATTGCATTCCGGTAGGATACATTTTTGCAGCAGTATCTCTAATTTGCTACATACATTTGTTAATTGGTAGTTACATGAGTAAATGGTGAAATATCCCTTGTTTAAACCTGTTTGGATAATAATCTCAGTTTAAAACCTCAAACCATTTATTTCCAATTCTTTGAATAGATAATATATCTTTGATTGTATCAGTCACATTTAAATATTAAGTTTGCATGTTTGTTGGGTTTGATTGGTTAGCCTGCAAGTGTGCAGCTGCGTATGAATGCTTCCTATTTATAAATGAATTGCCAACTGATGTAGGAAACTGTGTCTTTTCAGAATTTTGAGGCCATAAACATAATCTTATTCTATGGCAAGTTTAGAGACACAGAGACATCCTTAAAGATGCGAGACACTGCCACAAACACATGGTCAATAAATAACACTAAGTTCAAGCTGTTGTAACATATCCAGATAACTTCCATTCATGCCCGTTAGTTACTTATTAGGGAGATATTACCTTTGTAGTTTCTTTGCAGAGGTGAAGTTTCTCTTATCAAAATAATTCTTCTTTGCCCTTCCCTTTTTTTGACTCCCTCTAGCAGATGTTTAGTTCAACTTTATTTTTCCAGTATTATTAGCATATTTGTGTAAAAACCTTGTGCACATTTTTCTATTCTTTTCCAGGATGTTTAGAATTGAAAATAAAGATCCTGAAAAGTCACCCATAATTCTTTCTGTATCTTGTGCTAGCTTGCACTGCTCTGGACATTTCCCAACATGCTTATTATGACATGAAAAATTGCCTTCAATCCCAGCACTTAGATATTGAATGTTTGATTCTTCAATTCCTCAATCTCCCTCAATTCCTCATACTGAACTGTCTTAGTGTCTGATTCCTCAATTCCTCTATTCCTCAATCTCCCTTTGTGTTTGATTCTGCTGTTTGATCCTTCAATTTGGTTCTGAGCTCTTTTTTGTTCAATACCAACTCATTCCTATATTCATTTCTGTTTTTCTTTTGGATTCAATTCTACCTGAAAGAATTGTAAGCTTTCTCTATATAAAGCTGCAATGGATTCATGTTGTGATGGGTTGTGAGTATAGGAATCAGAAATGTTCATCTTATTCATGTTCTGAATTTTCACTATTTGGGAGGTTGACAAGTACATGGGTTATGGACATGGAAGGTTGTGGATTCATATCTGGTGTTTGACAAAATGCTAGAAATAGTTGATACTGAATATTTGATCTCAGTTATAGTTCATCTTAATCTGGTAGTTGAAGCTAATGTGTATTGTTTGATGTATTGCTTTTAACTTTAGCAACACAATAATTAGCTAAGCAAGCTATAGAAAAGTTGCAAGAGAAGCCTATATTAGTTTGGTAGTTCCACCTGTAAGAATTTCTCCAACATCCAGTACTTTTAATTTGAGAAACTTCTCTTTATTCCCTCTCTTCCTATGCATTTATGTGAACTAGTTGAATTGACATAATTTTTTCCAGCCTTGTCGTCCTCAAAATTCGACTTGGCTGGGGTACTAGCCTTAAAAGGCAATTTATCTTTTGGTTGTTTGATTTCCTTGATTGATGTTTTCTCTCCAAATATGAAAAGCCAATGTTCGAATTCCATGGATTATATCCATAATTTATTGTTGTTGTTGTTAATTATATGTGTATATGTAACCTCTAGCAATTCTGAGGAATAGGACAATTCCTCGTCTCTTCTAAGCTTGCTTCAATTCTTGACATCCAACTTGAGTCACGTCAATTTAGTGTATATCCTAAACATTGATACTGTTTTCACTTTGTATCCTCCTAAAGTCCAAGGAGCACAATGCATCTGTAAACTACTTGCATAATGACTCTTAAAGCTCAGTATTGCATCTTTTAATGGTTCATACAAATACTGTCTTGACTCTTGACACAAATACTGTCCAAGGAGCACAAAACTGTCTTCACACTATATCCTAAACATTGATACTGTGTTCACTCTATGTCCTCCTAAAGTCCAAGGAGCACAATGGGTCTGTAAACTACTTGCATCATAACTTAAAGCTCAGCATTGCTTCTTTTACTGGTTCACACAAATTGTCAGTTTGTTGGCAATCTTCCTTGGACATCTTCATAACAAGAAACTTAGTTCAAGGCTGTTTTAGACTTCTAACAGAAAACCTTACATTTCGTATGATTACTTTTTGAACAAGACACTCCTCATGCTTTCAGCAGTTGTTTCCTTGTATGCTTTACAGGCCTTTTTCTTTAACCTGCTCCCTCTATTATGATATCCTATTTATTATTACTGGACAATGATTATCAACTGCTTGTCAAATTTTATACAACATACGAAATCTTTAATCAGTAATTACTTATACTGTGATATGTAGTAGAATTAGTCACCTGAACGGATCTGAATATTCACCTTTTCCACAACTTAATAATATGACATTGAGATATCTGTAAGTAGATTGCTTTAACTCTTTCAGAAATAGAAAATCAAAGAAGAATTCAAAGAAGACGTACTCATAACGTGTTGCTATCTATCTAATTGTTTCACAGGATTCTGAGGAGTTGCAACATTAATGGAACACTACCTGCATATCTTGGGACAATGACTAGTTTAAAAAACTTTCCATTTTGTTTGATTGCAACTAATGGTTAAATTTATTGTATTATGTATATCTTATATTATGACCTTTAATATTCTTGCATTTTATACTCACTGCTTTGATGGATATATCGTGTATATGGCTCTCAAGCCTATTATATTTGCCAGGAATTTTATTGCTATGATCATTTTCTTCAATGTTCAAATTTATAATTTTGTTCAATATGTGTATGAATATCCTTTTGTTTGGTTGTTATGTGCTTGCAGTCTATAATTGTCTTTTAAACTGGCTGGGGACTACTGTTTTTTGGTCAAATTTATGTTGTATCTAAGTGTACAATGCACTCTAGTCTCCCTCACAACATTGTATTTAGGGAGGAGGGGGGTACTTGATTTTGAGCCTTTTTTGGGTGCTTGGTTACTTAATTTATTGGATTTTTGGTAAATTTTGGTTTGGGATAATTGTGTATAGGAACATATATATATATATATATATATATAATGAAGTGAGAGGTGTTTAGTTGTGAGAGGAGATAATCTTGAATTATATCTTTCATGATTAGATGCCTATTTTTTAAGTGATATTTTTAAAATAACTTTTAATCTTGATCATCCATGTATGGTTGTACGGCCAAGATTTATTCTTCTCATCCTCTCATAATAAAAACTCCTCTATGATATGTCCCCTATATATATATATATATATATATATATATATATATATATATATATATATATAATGAAGGTGTTTAGTTGTGGCAAATTGCAATTAGATGCCTATTTTTGTGATATTTTTTAAAATATTAGACAGATTTAGAGATAAAAAATTCTATCTTTAATTTAGAGATGGAAATCGAGATGAAATTTTTGTCTTTAATTTTGATTACTGAATAGCGTCAAAATTTTAAAATTTAGAGATGATAACAATCTGTCTCTAACAATTAGAGATGTCACTTTTAGCGATAGATTAATTTTTGTCTCTAATTTTGTCTCTAAATATTTAGAGATGGAATTTTACCAATTTAGATATAAAATTGTTTTGTCTCTAAATCTGTTTTTTTTAGTAGTGATAATAGTTATGTAATTGTTAGGGATTTAGTAACACAATAGCTAAAAAAGAACTACAGAATTGCTAGTGATTTAGCAATACAATAGTTAGGAAATGATTGAGAAAAATTGTTAGAGATTTAGCAAGACAATATAGATTTATTACAAACTTGTTACAGATTGTTAAAAATTAACTACAAAATTAGTCATGAAAATATTTCATAGCTAATTAGTTACAGAAATGAAAGTTCCAAACGAAAATTAGTTACTGATTAGTTTCATATTAGTTTTTGGAATCAATTAAGGTTGAAGCCTTTTGTTACTAATAATAGAATTAATCAGCTCCTTAATCTTTGGGGTTTATGCAATGATCAAGTTTCACCTACTATTATAGCAAATTCTCCTCAGCAGATTTCGATCTCAACTGTCATAGATAGATAGACTATTTTCATATGTGCAGTGTATGCAAGTACTACATATTTAAATAGAAGGTGCCTCTGGACTGATCTAGCAACTGTTCAGGCCTCTAATCCTGGTCCTTGGTGCTTGCTAGGTGATTTTAATTCTGTTTTAGGCTCTCAGGAAGTTAGAGGATCAACTTTACCTCTCAAAGTGGCTTGTGATGATTTTAAGGCTTTCTCTGATTTGAATAAGCTTACTTATATGAACACTAGAGGAGTTGAATTCACTTGGAGTAATGGAAGAAGAGGTGCTACTCACACAGAAAAAAGGCTAGATAGGAGTCTTTGCAATGATGATTGGCTAGATTATTGGACTAACACTGCTTGCTGCACTCTTGTTAGAAGCAAATCAGACCACTTCCCGTTGATGTTGGTCTCTAAGAAAGTAAGTCATTCTTTCCCTTCTTCTTTCAAATTCCAAAAAATGTGGATTAAACATCCAGATTGTCAAAGACTTGTCATTGAAGTTTGGAATAGACCAATTCATGGTTGTCCTATGTATGTGCTTTTTCAAAAACTAAAAGCATTGAAAACTGAATTGAAATCATGGAATAAGCTAGGATTTGGTGATATTCATTTGAGAGTTGAAAAAGCTATGGCTGTAGTAGATAATATACAACAACAAATTAGTTTAGTTGGAGTCTCAGATGATTTGATTGAGCAGGAAATATCAGTACAATTTGATCTTCAACAAGCTTTAAATGCTGAGGAGGAGTTTTGGAGGCAAAAGTCTAGATTGAACTGGCACTACAATGGTGACAGGAACACTGGATTTTTTTCACAGATATACTAAGATCAGATATGCTTCTAAGGCAATGACTGTGCTAAAAATGGAGATTCAGTTCTTGTGGATTCTGAGGAGATAAACTAGCATGTTATCAACTACTTTTCTTCTCTTTATGTCACCTCAAATGACTGTGCAGAGAATGACCTTATTGCTAAAGTTGTGCCTCCTTCTGTCACTTCTGCAGATAATAGTCTCTTAACTAGCATTCCTAACTTTAATGAGATTAAGGAAGCAGTGTTTGCTATGAATGGAGATGGTGCTCCTGGTCCGGATGGCTTTGGAGGGTGTTTCTATCAGACTTATTGGGATTTCATTGACCCTGATGTTTGTAAATCTGTGTCTCAGTTCTTTGTAAATGGTTGGATGTTGCCAAACATGAATTCAAATCTGGTAGTACTGATTCCTAAGACTTCTGCAGCTGATAAAATCGAAGATTTCAGGCCAATAGTTTTAGCAAACTTCTAATTTAAGATCATTACAAAGGTTCTGGCTGACAGACTTGCATCAATTGCTCCTAGACTAATATCTCAGTAGCAGAGAGGATTTATCAGGGAGAGGCACATTCATGAATGTATATGTATTGCTTCAGAAGCCATCAACTTGTTGGATTACAAATCATATGGAGGGAATCTAGCTTTGAAATTGGATATCAGGAAAGCCTTTGGTACCTTGGATTAGAATTTTCTTCTCAGAGTCTTAGAAGCTTTTGGATTTAATAGCAAGTTCTGCAACTGGATAAGCACTATCCTTAACTCAGCCAAGCTCTCTTTTCTAATAAATGGAAAACCAATTGGCTTCTTTCCTTGCAAAAGAGGGGTTTAGACAAGGTGACCCCTTGTCCTCTTTGCTGTTTTGCATTGCTGATGATGTCCTTAGTAGAGAAATCACCCATTTGGTAGAAACTGGATCCCTGCAAACAGTCACTGGCCCAAAGAATCTCTCAACTCCAAGTCATGTCTTGTATGCTGATGATGTTTTGATTTTTTGCAAAAGGACCAAAAGAAACCTGGAATCTTTGATGAATTTATTTAAGGACTATAGTCAAGCCTCTGGTCAGTTCCTAAGCCTCAACAAATGCAAATTTTTCTCAAGAAACTTGGCTCCTGGTAAATCTGCTATGATTGCAAATCTGTTAGGCTTTTCAGCAGGATCTTTCCCCTTCAATTATCTTGGTGTTCCTCTCTTTAGGGGCAAGCCTAGAAAGGCTCATCTTCAACCTATTGTTGATCGAATCATCTCCAAATTAGCCTCTTGGTCTTGGAAGAGCTCTCTGCTGTCCATTATGGGCAGAGTTGAATTAGTGAAGTCTGTCATCGAAAGTATGCTTCTTTATAGTTTCCATGTCTATGTATGGCCAATCAATCTCATAAAATATCTTGATAAATGTATTAGGAACTTTATCTGGTCTGGAATCATTAACACCAGGAAATTAGTCACTGTTGCTTGGCATAGAACTTGTTCCCCTTTGATGGATGGTGGCTTAGGCATCAAATCCCTTAGAGACCTTAATGAAGCAGCTATTGTGAAACTATCTTAGGAGATGATGGCTTCTAACAAGGAATGAACAGTCTTTTTGAGATCCAGGTTCACTCATGCTAATAAACCTGTGGTAAAGTATGTAAAATCTGCTATACGGCCAGGTATAAAGATAAACTTGCATACAGTTTTAACAAGTTCTGTTTGGCACTTAGGTGATGGTACAACCATAAACTTTTGGCTGGACAAATGGTTAGTTGAACCTCTGGTGGATATGCTCCACATCCCTGCTCGAATACAAAAGTTTTTAAAAGGCAAAGTGGCTGGCTTCATTCAAAATAAGGATTGGAAAATCCCAGCAAACCTAATTTCAAATTTCCCTGAAGTGGCTGATATCATTGCTCAAGAAGCAATTCCTAAATTCCATGCTAAGGATCAATTAGTGTGGCAGTCTTCAAATTCGGGAATCCTATCTTTTAAGGAAGCTAATCTTTATTTGAAGCCTTCTCAATCTAACTCTCCTTGGGGCAAATTGATTTGGAATTCAACAATTCTTCCATCAAAATCTTTTATTGCTTGGAGACTCCTACACAATCAGATGTCAACAGATGACAACCTGCAATGCAGGGGTTGCACTCTTGTATCAATATGCTGTCTGTGTTATAGTGCAGTGGAAACATCAGACCACCTATTCCTCCATTGTGAATATGCTCGAAAATTCTGGTCTTGGCTTGGACATTTAATGAAGTTAAACATTGATTGTTCATCTCTCAACTTCATATTTTCTATTTGCAACAGAAGCTGGAGTATGCAGCTCAAAGATGTTATAGTAGCTGCAATCATTAATATCCTTTGGGTGATCTGGTTCTGTAGAAACAAAGTAAGGTTTGGCAATAGGAAGGCCTCTTTCCAGACTGCCATCTCTATCATATCTGCTTCAATCTCTCTTTTAGGGAATCTATCAAAGAAGAAAATGTCCTCATCCATCGAAGAGTTGGCTATTCTGAAATCCTTTAGTGTTAGAGGTCATCCTTGCAAGGCCCCGGTTGTGGTTCAGGTTAATTGGTCCCCTCCCCCTTGTGGCTGGATTAAGGTGAACTCTGATTGTGCTGCAAAGGGGCAGCCTGGACCTACAGGAGGGGGTGCCATCTTTAGGGATAAAAGTGGTGCTATACTTAGTTGTTTTGTTGATTTTTATGGCAACACAGACTCTTCTAATGCTGAGTTATTAGCAGCTATGCGTGCAATTGAATTGACTCATAATAATGGTTGGCACAAGCTATGGTTGGAGTGTGATTCTTCTCTGGTTGTTCAAGCCTTCTATTCTCCAGAAATTGTTCCTTAGAAACTTAAGAACAAGTGAAAAAACTGTTTGCAGATAACATCATTTATGTTTTTTAGGGTCTCTCATATTTTTAGAAAAGGGAATGCCTGTGCAGATAAATTGGCTTTCTTTGGGGTAGTTTCCAAATGTTATTCTTGGTGGGACCTTGTTCCTAGCTTTATTAGGATAGACTTCTTCCGTGATAGGTTTGGTATTCATAATTACAGGTTCAGATAGTACTCTTTTTGCTCTCATGGGTTTGGTCTTTGCCCCCTCATGATCTTGTTTTCTTTACTTTATTATTCTTCAATAAATCTTTGATATGCTTCAGATGATTGGTGGGGTTTGAGGGGCCAACCTAGTTGAGATTTTTCACTCCATTGTGATGCTTCTGCATATCATTCTTTTGCTTAAAAAAAATTCCAGATTAGTTATTGATATTTAATAATTAGTTACGAATTAACTATTAAAAAATTTTGTAGCTAATTAGCGATGAGAATTTGACTATAGATTAATCTGTAGTTATTTCATAGCTAAATTAATTTGTTAGAAATTAACTACGAATTAGTTATGAAATTTTTTGTAACAAATTGATTAATTCCTTGTAGTTACTCTAAGGAGTTCTCTACACATTTGATAAAGTTAAAAAGAAATCAATGTATTACACAATATAATTAACTTTCCATTGATAATATTTAAAAGTTTGTGTGTCACTGCAGATTAAAAAAAAACTTTTTTTCTTCTAAACTGGAAGTTTAATTTCTTCACCTCTATGAAAGCATTGATTATCCCATGTAGGGATCTCACAAAGATAATTTGATATTATTACCATGACTATGAGAAAAATAGTTGGACCACCTCGAACCATTAGTAAGGCAAAAAAGTAAAAGAAGACTAGGTCCATCGACAGTCATTTTCATCCCATTTCGGCACCAGTAGGCCGAACCTAAGGATAGTTCTTAATATAGGCCTAGAATTTTTTCTTATTGAGTAAGAATGAACTAAAATGCAAAAAATAATAAATTCGTGTTAAAAAATAAATAACTTTAGTGAACAAAACACTAACTAAATTAACCATAAATCTTGACGTTTGATTATGTTAACTTTAAGTTTTGATAATGAAAGATTTTTGTAGGAAATTTGTTAGGTTAATTGATTTGAGTATAGAAAGAAAGTTTTCGAATTTGATTTATCTCTCTATTTATTTGTTGATATGTGATTAATTATAAGTCAAAATTTTTCATTTAAAAAGAGTAAATATCTCTATCAAATATATATGCAATGATTTGATGAGTTGATTAGTTTTTATTAGGATTAAATGACTTTACATACTCATCTCCAATGGTCAAGCACGTTTTTAGGAGAACCCTTTGGTTCCAACGGCTAAAAGATTGCAAAATGCTAGTCATACTCAAACCAAAAAAGAATAGCAATTAAAACAGCACGTATTGGGTAAACTAGCAACTACTGAGAGCTAAAATAATAACTACTTAAAAACGTACGAGTTGCATATGCCATGATTTTTAAAGTTTCTTAGTTGATTTTTTGCAACCTCCAACGGCTAGCAAATGTTAAGGGAAGCCATTCACTATGTATAGAAGGCCTTGGAAAGGATCAAAGACAACAACCACTTGCTCAAATCAAAAGTGAAGAATTATTAAAAGTTTGTTATATATATCTTCCTCTTCCTACTTAGTTCTACACTTGTGTGTCCACTCTATAGAGAGAGTTTACTTTTGGAATCCATTGTAGCTCATTTTATAAGAGCATAAAGGTGAAAGAAATTATTGTAAGGTTACTCTTCTTTAGGTAGAAGTAGAGGGAGGTTTGGTGGTATCTTTGGTGAAAGAAACCATTGTAATTCTGCCTTAAGGTTACGGTAGAGGAAGGTTCTTCTGAATCTTTGTAAAAGAAAATTTAACAAGTGAAAAAAATCTTGAGCGTATGCTTGGGGATTAGATGTAGGTCGCAAGTTGTGGCTGAACCAGTATAAAAATCGTTTGTGGATTTCTCTTAACTTTCAATTTTACTTGTGTTTGTATGGCAATTATTGTTTAATGATTTAAATTTTCTGTTATTGAACCATATAGAACCAATTCACCCCATTGGTTCTGTCAATTGGTATCAGAGCTTAATTTTATGGAAGGCTTAACCGCTTGAGAAGTCGATCCTTGCAGGTTCAATGGCAGGAAACTTAATGAACTCAAATGTCATTGAAGGACAATCCATCTTAAGGTCACTATACTTTGATGGGTCAAACTACACTTACTGGAAGGAGCACATGAAGATATTCATTTAGTCCGTCGACTACAAACTTTGGCTCGTGATAAAAAATAGACCATCCATTCCAAAGAAAGTGGTAGATGGCAAAGAGGTAGAGAAGACTGAAGAGGAATTCAATAATGAAGACATAAGAAGATGGAACAAAATGCGAAAGCCCAAAACATTTTTTATTGTGCCATAAATCCAGACGATTTTAGAAAAATCTCAAGGTGCAAAACGGCCAAGCAAATGTGGGATAAGTTAGAGGTCATACACAAAGGAATAAGCTAAGTAAAAGAAGCGGAGATTGACATGCTTGTTCATGAGTACGAGTTGTTTAACATGAAAGAGGAAGAAAAGATTGATGAGATGTTCGAGAGGTTCTTAACATAGTCAACACCCTTGATACTATTGGGAAAGTCTACATGGATAGAGAATTAGTAAAGAAGATACTAAGAAGCCTCACCAAAGAATGACAATCAAAGGTTGCTACAATTCAAGAAGGACGAGACCTTAACACCATTTCCTATGATGAATTAAGAGGTAATCTTCTAACCTATGAATTAACTTTTCTTAATAGATTGCAGGAAGAAAACACAACAAGGAAATAAGTTGCTCTCAAAGCCACATCAACCTCATACCAAGAGGAAGATGATAAAGGAACTCAAATGAGCAATGATGAAGAGATAACACTCCTAATCAAGAGACTCTATAAACTTAACAAGCAAAAGTTTGGTTCAAGGGAGGCATCAATTCAAAAGGAATGATTCAAAAGAAGATCAAATTGTGTGCTATGGATGTTGAAAGATTGGTCACTACCAATCCGATTGTCTTTTCACTGAGATGAAATTTCAAAAGAAGCAGAAAGCAATGGTAGCAAGTTCCACTTGGAGTGATTGTGATGACTCTTCATCGGAAAGAGAATATGAAGATAAAGATGAGGTGGCTCAGATGTGTTTCATGGCAAGAAGTGAACAAGATGATGAATATGATGAGCTAAATGACTTTGACCATCCTACTTCTTATGATGAATTAAATGATGAGTTTGAAAATTTGTTAAAGGATTCTATTATGTTATCTAAATCATATTTTGCTTTAAAATCTAAGTATGATGATGCTCTTGTTGAACTTGAGAAGTTAAGAAAAGAAATCGAGCTTTTGAAGTTAGAAAATGTTTCAAACAAAAATGAACAAAAATTAATTGCTGAAAATGTTTTATTAAATGAAAAGGTTGATGCACTTTCAAAGTTAAAAAGTGTTTCAAATGAAAATGAACAATTGATTGCTGAAAATGTTTTATTGAATAAAAAGGTTGATGAGATTACTAAAGATCTTGCAAAATTTGTAAAAGGAAAAGAAAATTTGGATATTCTTTTAGGAAAACAAAAATATTCTTTTGATAAAGTTGGAATTGGATTTAATGATTATAAAAGTGAAAATTATTACAAGAATTTTTTTGTGAAAACAAGTGTTTCTACAACTCCATATGTGACATGTAACTATTGTGGACAAAAAGGACACATCTCATATACATGTGCTATGAAGAAAAATATTTCTATGATGATGTGAGTTCCTAAAATTACTAAGGTTTATTCTTCAAGCTCTAACTCCCAAGGACCCAAGAGAATTTGGGTACTAAATGTGAAATCTATCTTATAGGTGTGCTTGAAAGACAAACATCAAGGAATAATGATTCCTTGATATTGAATGCTCAAGAGTAAGTCAATTTTGTTTCCCACAAAAGCTCAAACAAAGAAGAACTATCACATTGGAGACAATGAGAAAGGATAAGCATTAGATTTTTGTAAAACCAATATCAACTCATGCTTCTTTGTTACTTTTACTCAATGGAATATATATTTAAAACATATTATTTGAGTAAGTTGATGTATAAGAAATGAAATTGGTTTAAATATTCTTGAATGATTTCTTCTATGGGTTTTGAGTCAAGTTATGGTTATAATGTTATCACTCAGATTTAAAATGAAAAATCTAAATGAATCATGTGACTCAAAATATTGGCATAGCATGTGCTTTAAATGTTTTATATAATTTTAATGTATGTGTTTTTTTTTTGTGAATTTTATGAATATTATGATCTTGTGATAAAGTGCATGAGATAATGATATTATATGATAATTATGCATTTAGTACTTGACTGGAACTATATCTAAACATTTCTTAAGTTTTTTTTTCTACAAAATTTTCAAGTTTTGTTTTTGCAGTCAAAAGAAACATCTACTGGAAGAAATAACAAGTAAGATATAGTTGTTGTTTTTAATTGCTCTTCTTCTCTACATTTTGTATGGAACGTTTTACTGCTTACGTTTTAAGGGCCTTTTAGTCCTTTGCTATTATTTCCATCCCTATTAATAAAAAAAAAATCAAAAATGGTTTTGTGTCTTCTCTCTCTCTCTCTCGTCATTTTGGTCTCATCTTTTCAAACCCAAAATCCCAAAACCAAAAGGGTCATTCTCTCTCATTCTCCTCTATTTGGATTTTTTTTTTCTGAAATCACTCATACACACACAAATCTTGTGCTTGCTGGTGTCTATGACTTGAAGCTGAGTTCAAGATCTACTCATCCACGTCCACGCCACCGGCTGTTTCTCCATTTTTTTCGACGACACCATTGGTTCACATTGCGCCGTCCGTTCATCCATGATGCGTCGTCCGCTCGTGCTCTGTTGCTACTACTGGTTCACGACATGCCACCGTTGTTGCTGCTGGTTCACGACGCGCCACTACGCCATTGCCGCTGCTGCCACTCATGGTTCGTGGTCCACCTTGGCCGCACCACCATTGGTTAAATGGGCTAATTTGCTTTTTGTGGAATATTATTTTGATTGGGTATTTAGTTTGGACTTACTCCTCACAACCACATATCCTCAAGGTTTAGGTATTATTTTTTGGTTGATTACGCATCATGGAGTAATTTGGTCTGCTCTACTATTTCTATTATTGGTATGTTTCTTTTGCTCAAGTGATTGATGCTCACACTCTGAAATATTATTGATATATTTTTCTGGTTGTGACATCTTCTTGGTAGAGATATTTGTATTATCTGAATTTGACATTGGATTAATTTTTTTTTGCTTAGTACTCTTTGAGACTGTCTAATGTACTACTGACTTGTTTCTAAATTTGATGGTCTAAATTTTATTATTTGAATCTTTGAATATGGGTACGTGTTGGTACCTATTGGTCACAATTTAGTTGTCTATGCCTGCTATTGGTATATCTAAGAATCATGCCTCTAAGAATAATATTCTATTATGTGCTTGGTGTTTTTTACGAAAAAAAAATAAAATGGAATGAATATCTTCTTGAAACCTGATGAATCTTTAACTTACCAATTTTATCCTCTGCTAATTTGGTTGTGACAAGAGGAACAATGAAATGAAAAATTTATGTATTGATTAATTTGGTAATGTTGGCTTTGGGAACTTTGTACTGTTAATTACTGCAAAAATTCTCTATGATGTTCATGTTGGCATACCAAGTGATGAGGAACATAAAAGGTCCACTAAAAGTTTTGATGATGAATGTTGAATTTCTTGAAGATAAATATATGATAAAAGTGTTCTTTTGGATAGTGTTATCAAGAACCATATGCTCTTGCACACCTTTAAGTATCACTTAAAATTTCTTTTGAAAGTTTATTCTAAAATGCTTTCTTAAACTGCTTATCAATATTTTAAATCTTTTCAATATGTTTTTGAAAATCTGAAAATTTGGTATGGTTACCTTATTCTTGTATAATTTGGCATGTTATCTTGATCATAATACTTTATATTTAGAATTATATTATGACTATCTTTATTGTTTTTCTTGCTATGAGTTTTTGGATTATCTTTGCATTACACTTGACCTTTTTGATGCTGAAGGGAGAGAAAAGACAAGTTTATCAATTTAGAGCATGAACTCTGGGAGAGCTCGCGTAAAAACAAGTTCATGGATTAAGGGGGAGCATAGCAAGCCTCCAAGGATTAAGGGAGAGCTCATAAATTAAAGTTCATAAATTAAGGGGGAGTCTTTTTTAAACCCTCTCTTTTTAACATATTTGACTCCTACATTATTGCTGCCAACTCTGATTATTATTAAACATATGATATATTAAATAATTATTGATATCTACATTCCTTTACCATGCTCAAATTATTGATCATGTTTCATAATTGTGTCATCATAAAAAAGGGAGATAATGTTAGGTTTAAGTTTTGATGATGAAAATTTTTTGTAGGAAATTTGTTAGGTTAATTGATTTGAGTATAGAAGGAAAGTTTTTGAATTTGATTTACCTCTCTATTTATTTGTTGATATGTGATTGATTATAAATCAAAACTTTCCATTTAAAAAGAGAAAATATCTTTCTCAAATATATATAGTGATTTGATGAGTTTGTTGGTTTTTATTAGGATTAAATGGCTTTACATACTCATTTCCAACGGTGAAGCACATTTTTAGGAGAGCCCTTTAGTTCCAACGGCTAAAAGATTGCAAAATGCTAGTCATACTCAAATCAGAAAAGAATAACAACTAAAACAACACGTACTGGGTGAACTAGCAACTATTGGGAGCTAAAATAACAACTACTTAAAAATGTAAAAGCTGCATATCCCATGATTTTTAAAGTATCTTAGCTAATTTTTTGCAACCTCCAACGACTAACAAATGTTAAGGGAAGCCCTCTACTATATATAGAAAGCCTTGGAAAGAATCAAAGACAACAATCACTTGCTCAAATCAAAAGTGAGGAATTGTTGAAAGTTTGTTATATCTATCTTCTTCCTCCTAGTTAGTTCTACACTTGTGTATCCACTCTATAAAAAGAGTTTGCTTTTGGAATCCATTGTAACTCATTTTATAAGAGCATAAAACTGAAAGAAACTATTGTAAGGTTACTCTTATTCGGGTAGAAGTAGAGGGATGTTTGGTAGTATCCTTGATGAAAGAAACCATTGTAATTATGTCTTGAGATTAAGGTAGAGGAATTTTCGTCGGAGTCCTTATAAAAAAAATTCGACAAGTGAAAAAAATTTCGAACTTATGCTTGGGGACTGGATGTAAGTCGTGTGTTGTGGCCGAACCAGTATAAAAATCGTTTGTAAATTTCTTTTGATCCTTTCCTCTTTACTTTCAATTTTACTTGTGTTTATATGACAATTATTATTTAATGATTTAAATTTTTTGTTATTGAATCATATAGAGAACCAATTCACCCCTTGGTTCTGTCAGATTATTTTTAATTGAACTTTTTTTCAATATTTCCTCAATCGAAATGTTTTCTTTAATCTAATCGAGCTATTTAATTATCTAACCCCTTTAATAAAAACTTAGGTGCAAACAATATATATAAACGATTGAATATGTTTTAACTCTATCCTTTCTTGTCAGCTCAGAAAAAAAAAAAAACTCCATCCTCTCTTGTAACTCTTCAATTTGAAGCAAGAGGAAGGAGGGAAACAGAGCAAGTTAAAGACAGAGAGAGAGAAATTGATTACGAACACAACACTACATGATTTAGAATACAAGAATGAAGATTTTACTACGTAATAGCTAGCCGAGGGTATATGCGTGCATGTGTAATGAATTGAAATAATCACTTTGGCTCTCTTCTTTTATCTCTTTCTACGCATTTTTCTGAACCATTATCAAATAATCCTGCGCGATTCTCTTCCTCGGTCAATTCTACAGTGCACTTTGCAAGGTTAGGGACCAATTTGCAATTATAAACAGATGAAATTAACTACACACAATTTGTTTGTTTTGAATGATCAATTTTATAATTTAAAACTTTTGCACAATCAACCGGTTTGTCCAATAAATTATTCCTGCCGTTGATCTCACTTAATATTAAATCAGCAATGGCTTTACATCAAGGTGCATGCTAGACAATGTTGTGTGAGTCCAACTAAGTGGACCAATGTCATAATATATATATAGATAAAAATAAATGATAATCTTATATATTTTTTTAAGAGTTACGATTAAATGAGAGAAAAAATAAAAAAATAAATAAATATAATAAATAATATTAAAAAATGTAAAAAGAAATATATGTATTCATGATAAAAATATATATATATATATATATATATATATATATATATATATATATATATATATATAAGTGTATGTGTTTTTAAGTGGAGTAAGTGAGCGAAAGAAGTGAGGTTTTTTAAAGTTTCCAAAACCTATTTTTTCTTCTTCCTGGACTGAGCAGCCGTCGTTGGCAAGAAGAGAGATAGATTTTGAGTTTATCTTTAGTGTTCAGATAGAATGGTCATTTATGATCTGATTTGAATTATTTTTTAATATGTTATTCTTTGTATTGTAAGCTTTTATTTGTATGATTAAAATTTTATTTTTCTATCTTTACTTGTTAGGTTGTTTATAAGTTTTTGTAAGTTTTGAACTTTATTACATTGTTGATTTTTATTTTGTTAACAGTGAGTAGAGCTTGTTATGATATTTTTATTTTTTGAAAGATATTTTATTATATTTATTAATTTTTATAGTAAATTTTTTAGATTAAGTTCCATAATTTTTATTTATCACATTAAGAGAATTTTTATATTAAAATTACATATATTTTCTTTGTCTATTTATTTTGTATATTCTTGTATATATCTTTTAGTAAATATTTTTGGTTGAATGTATATTTTGTCTCTCACAAATTCTTTCAAGCAAGAAAATTTTTATTTCCTATTTGTGTATTATTTCTTTCCCTGAATACACATTCCTTTGTTTTCCAATAGACAATATCCTTTTCTTCGCCATTGTCATCGCATGTATTAAAAAATAAATGTGCTTGCATCATCCCTTTACCTTGTCCTCAGTCAATTCATTGCTTGAATCCAAGCCTTACCAATTCCCTTAAATCTATAGCACTTTATTTGGTTTGATGTTTACAACTGGTAAAATTTTAAACATATGTCGGAATCACGACTGTAGCAACCGAATTGTTCAGGCTTCGCAGTTATCTCAAAATGAAATGTTTCATATCAACATATTATTGCAATTATCTATTCTTTTGTTGTTGAAATGAAATAATAATTTTACCCAGCCTCATTAATACAGGTTGAAATTAAAGCAATAGAGATCATAATTGTTAGTGACAGCAATCAGTAGTTATAGTTCGTCCACAGCAGGGTATATACCCCAGAGCCCACTTTTAATACAGGAAATCAGATCCAACAAACACGATTACAACTGGGTGTAGTGCACAAACTACAAAGTACAAACATAGTACGATCCACCACGGGCACATGGCATGTCTGTGCCCATTGAACTCTTTATTAGTTACTTTTTAATCTACATTTTCCAACACATACACCCTTTATTAACTTAATTATTTAGAATGAGCTAACCACGCCATCTTCTGATGATTCCTTGGAGGCCAGACTAGCCAGTCCAATAGAATTCCCATTAACAAAATTACATTGTTTTCTGATTTGTCCTTGAGACCCCGTTAGCACTCCAATGTTACCCATTTTTATCATTGATGCCTTAAAGCTTTCAAAGAAAAGAGTTTGGTTACTACTGAAACTGTTGACGATGGCAATGGTATCTGCACCACTTGTGGAAAACAGCTCTTGGTCACTCTGAAGCAAGCCATTGTTAACCTGAAGGTTGGAGTAGTAGTTCTTGTCAAATGTATCAGGAGTGGTTAGGTCCAAATTGGTGAGGTTAGTCCCAGGTCCACCATTGGGGCATATTGCACGCAGTGTTTGTAAGTAAGTTGTGTTGAGAGTTGGATCAGGGTTGCCAGTATTGCTGAAATTGTATAATCGGTTAACAAATAAACTGCAGTGAGCTCTGCCAAATGTATGAGCACCTGAAAAATGAAGCATATAAAATCATACATACATGTGCTGTCATTTTTATTAGAGAGATTAATTTACCTGAATAGTCAAAATTTCATACCTGAGAGTGCAACTAGATCAGTAGTGTTGAGGCTTTGATTAGCAAATGCGGATTTAAGTTGATCTAGGGTGAAGAAGGGAGATGGAAGATTTTGATTAGCAAGGGTTTGGTTTGCTGTTAAACTATCCCTTCTTCCCAATGGAACTTTCCAATCAGGACCGTTAGCCTGACAATAGTTGTAAATTGTAATATTTTAAAATGGATAAAATAAAAGCAAAAGTTTAAACATAGTTGTCAACTTAGACTTTCATTTAATTAACACCCTATGAAGAACGTAGTAGTTACGTTTCAAAGATGGTTAACAACTTAAAAAGGTAGATATATCCTTGCTAATGATTTGTTTTAACTAATTATTCAAGCTCATTTCTATTTTCTCTCTTCTTAAATAGTGATTTAATTTATGAGCATTGGTTTAGGGGAGACCATAAAATTGGCCTAAAGATATCAAAAAAAGAATTTTAAAAAAGATGAAAAATAAGATAAAAGGAAGGTGACTTTTAAGAAGCAAAACTCTTATCTTACGTGAGTTATAATTCAAAATTGACATAAACTCCCAAAAGTGACTCCTTTCTTTTGTGTACATGAAACTTCCTATTCTTGATGAGTTATAGTTGAAGTTAAATTTTAAAGATAACGTGTTTTTGTTTTGTTCACATCGATTCGGATGCATATCTTTTTTCTACCTTTATAAACTCATTGTATAACTATTCAGCGAAATTTAGAATTACAATTTTGATAATATCTACAATTACAAAACACACACATTCAGTCTCTATTAGGGAAGACAAAATTATCCGTACCCATGAAGATCTGTAGGGATTACCTGTAATAGAGTGGAGAATGGATACCCGTTTAATAAATAGAGCGGAGGCGGGGATTATAGTACCCGTCTCGCGGATATCCGCAAATCCGTTAAACATATTTTTTCATCTAATATGTATTATATATTATTTTTTTTTTCTTTTTTACTTTGAAATGAGATAAAAATACATATCTTTTTATTATTTTGAAATGAATTTTTTATTAAATGAGTTCATAATGATAAAATTTGTCAAAAAAAATATATTATTTATGTAAATTGATTATTACAAAATATAATTGAATTTAATTTGTTATTTATAATATTCTTTTAATTTTGTAAAAATCTTAAATTATTGAATTAAGTTGTAGTATATGGTGTTAAAATTTATTTTCTTTATATCTTTTTATAATTTTTAAGATTTTATTTTAAATTATTAACTACAATTACTCAAAAAATCACACACATGGACAGTGAGGAAGCACTATCTCTCCATCCCTAATCTCTCTCTCAGGAAAAAGGTCTCAACTTATGAAGTTTTTCTTGATTTAAGTATTTTTTTTATAAAGTGGAAAGTAATGGAATTCAACAGTTTACAAGAAATATAGGATGGGACATTACCAGAACAACAGATATTTCAGCTGCAAGGGCAAGAATATCAGCACAAGAAACTATGCCAGGGCAAGCATTTTCCACTGCTGTCTTGATTTGGTTCACAACATCCAATCCTCTTATTGAGTTGTTATTTGGCCGAGCTCCTTGTTCGCTCACGATGGTAGAGGTGTCATTCAACAAAATTGATGCATCACAGCCCTGTTACAACCATGGATATATAATCAGCTTATTTGGTGTTCCTTCTCTCAACATCTACATATATTAGCCAGAGTCCCAAAAGTAAGACTTAACTATGACATACCAAAAGTAATTGAAGTAGAAAGAATTAGCTTTAATTAAAATGAAAAGAAAAAAGAGTTGACTCGAAACTTTAAGATAAAGTGATGAAGAATCATGTATGCATACTTGAACGAAACAGTCATGAAAGTGGAGCCTGATGAGACTAGCACCAATACGAGGATCTGATTTTGAAACATTGTTAATTACGCCACGTACAATTAAATGCACATTCGAACATGTATCCTTGTAAAACGAGGGATCTAGCTGTGCATCTGAGGAGACGTTTAGCCCTCCAAGCACAACCACTACACAGCACAGAGCTGTCACTGTTAGACTAAGAGAGCTCATTTTATCTTTCTGATATTTGAACTCTTGTCTGTGTGTTACTGTTGCCAGATTGAGCAGATAACTAGCCTTTATTTATAGAGAGACAAATAGCCTATGAATGCAATGTCCTTGTATTTCATGCTTCGCAGTTGGTGCTTCAAATTTTCAATCATGCCACTTTTGAGAAAAAAAAAGTGTAAACCAAAGAGAGATCCTTATATGTTCATAGGTTAATATTTCTCTAACTCTACCATCTAATATATGTATCATATCAATTTTATAATATTAAAAATATAGTTAAGGTGAAAGATAATAATAAACTTCAAAACTAATATATAACATACATTAAATGATTTATAACTAGAAGCACCTAGAAATTTTCCCTAAAACAAGAAGATAATATGGAGAGAAATAGATGTGTAAGGAAAGTATTAAACTTCCTGCATCATCATCTCATCTAAATCTTATATACTTATATTAGTATCAATTTTACTACAAAGTGATTTATAATATATAATATAAGTTGAATTTGCTATATAAAAATAGAAAAAATAAAATAATATTCTACAAAATTTATTTCATTTTAAAAAAGTCATTATTAAATTTCATATTCAAATAAAATACCTTTAAAATTTTTCAAAACATGTAGTATATATATTTGTTTTACCTGCCACAAAGGCCATTGTGCCTCTGAAAGATGTAAAACAAATTCGCTTCTAAATTATCAAGTAAAAGAAAAGGTATAAATGAACACATATATAAATCAGGTGATAACTAATTTTAATTTAATTCGTAAACAGAAAAAACAATTTACAAATTTCAAAAGGTTTAAAAACTTTGACCCAAGTTTAAAAACTTAAACAACTCCGGGAGTTAGCCTAATTATAAATGAGCATGTGACATGTAGATAGACGTATGGTTTTAGATTTAGATTTCACTTATATTAATTTTTTAGAGTTAAACTATAAAAAATATTCTTATAAGTTTTTTAATTTTAACATAAATACTTACTATTAACTGAACCGAGAAAGCGAATTAGTCAAAATGCCGTAAAGTGGCCTGGACACCTGTTCGCAATAAAAAAAACTTAAACTAAGTATTTCAGAATGAAATAAATTTCAATAGTTCATATTTTTTTCTTATAAAATGTTAAAAGCTTCACTCTTTAGTTATTGTCATTTAACATCAATAGGTTGAGGTGATAAATAATTTTAATTTTTTAAAATGAAAATGTAAGTTTAAATTTAAAAAAAATAATTTTATAAAAAAATTATATAATTCTTGTATTTCTGTAATTGGACAGATATTAAAATCATGAATAGTTTAAATAAACTAAAAATATAAGAATAGGAAATGAAAAAGGTGATTGTCTTTTAACTTAAATTAATAAAAGGTTTTGTTAATAATTTTTTTAGAATATTTATTAAAATATTAAAATAATTTTTTGATAAAAATAAAATAAAAAATAATTTTTTTAATTTTCAATATATTAAATATTTTATTTTTATTAAATAAAATTTATTTTAATATTTTTAACAAGTATCTTGATACAGTCGTTAGTAAAACATTTAAAAAAGAATTTTGTTATATTTTTTAAAATATTTTTTAATTTTTTTATTATTTAATGAAAAAAATATTAAATAAAAAATTAAAAATAATTAATATCTTAAAAATATAAAAATATTTAATATTTTTTATTTAATATTTAAAAAATTATTAAAAAAATGAATTAAGAAGATTAATTATTTTCTTTAAAAAAATAGGGTGTCCTACAAACTACAAAGCAACCAAGATTTGTTTTTTTCACATAAATTTTCTTGGAATAAACGTTATTACCTCTATTTTTGGGTTATGTGACCTGTCATGTTCAACTAAAGATAAGGTCTGCTTTAAACTTAAAGTAAAGCTGTGCCTGGGCGTACTGAGCTTTTATTGTATCAACAAGTTGTGTATGACATGGGGCATTGTTTATAGACCGTTTTACCTCTATTTTTGGGTTATGTGACCTCTCATATTCAACTAAAGATAAGGTCTGCTTTAAACTTAAAGTAAAGCTGTGCCTGTGCATACCGAGCTTTTATTGTATCAACAAGTTGTGTACGCGTGGGGCATTGTTTATAGACCGTTTTTAACTTTCCACCTACGAAGAACAGATACTTTATTTTTGAGAAGTGTCTATATATTAAATATGTGTCTATATTAGACACATAAGAATATGTGTATGACATCTTCATGACAAAAAACTTAGTTCAAGGCTGTTTTAGACTTCTAACAGAAAACTTTACATTTCGTATGATTAGTTTTTGAACAAGACACTCCTCATGCTTTCAGTAGTTGTTTCCTTGTATGCTTTACAAGCCTTTTTCTTTAACCTGCTCCCTTTATGATATCCTATTTATTATTGCTGGACAATGATTATCAACTGCTTGTCAAATTTTATACAACATACGAATTTTATCAGTAATTACTTATACTGTGATATGTAGGAGAATTAGTGATGTGACCGGATCTGAATATTCACCTTTTCACAACTTAATAATATGACATTGAGATATCGGTGAGTTGATTGTTTTAACTATTTTAGAAATTGAAAATCAAAGAAGAATTCAAAGAAGACGTACTCATAACCTGTTGCTATCTATCTGATTGTTTCACAGGAATTTGAGGAGTTGCAACATTAATGGAACCCTACCTGCATATCTTGGGACAATGACTAGTTTAAAAAACTTGTAACTGCATACTTTTCCATTTTGTTTGATTCATTTTGTTTCATTGCAACTGATGGTTAAATTTATTGCATTATGTGTATCTTATATTATGACCTTTAATATTCTTGCATTTTATACTTACTGCTTTGATGGATATAATTTGTATATGGCTCTCAAGCCTATTTATATTTGTCAGGAAATTTTTTTGCTATGATCATTTTCTTCAATGTTCAAATTTATGATTTTGTTCAATATGTGTATAAATATTCTTTTATTCGGTTATTATGTGTTTGCAGTCTATAATTATCTTTTAAACTAGTTGGGGATTACTCTTTTTTGGTTAAATTTATATTGTATCTAAATGTACAATGCACTCTATAGTCTCCCTCACAACATTATATTTAGGGAGGAGGGGGTACTTGATTTTGAGTCCTTTTTAAGTGATTGATTACTTAATTTTGATAATTTATTAGATTTTTGATAAATTTTGGTTTTAGATAATTGTGTATAGAAATATATATTACAAAATAAAGATATTTAGTTGTGGCAAATCGCAATTAGATGCTTATTTTTTTAAAATATTATAGACAGATTTAGAGATAGAAATAGAGACGAAATTTTTTTGTCTCTAATTTTGATAACTGAATAGCGACATAATTTTAAAAGTTAGAGACAACAACATTTTGTCTCTAACAATTAGAGACGTCATTTTTAGCGACGGATCAATTTCAGTCTCTAATTTCATCTCTAAATATTTAGAGACAAATTTTTTCTATCTCTAAATCTGATTTTCTAGTAGTGATAATAGCTACAGAATTGTTAGGGATTTAGTAACACAATAGCTAAAAAATAATTACAGAATTGTTAGCGATTTAGCAACACAATAACTAAGAAATAACTAAGAAAAATTGTTAGGAATTTAGCAACACTAATATTTAAGAAATAGTTATAGAATTACTAGCGATTTAGCAAAACAATAACTATAGATTTGCTTCAAACTTGCTACAGATTATTAACAATTAGCTACGAAAGTATTTCATAATTAATTAATTACGAAAATGAAAGAAATTATGAATGAAACTTAGTTACAGATTAGATTCAGATTAGTTACTAATATTTAATAATTAGTTACAGATTAATTACTAAAAATTTTTGTAGTTAATTAGAGACGAGAATTTAACTACAGACTAATTCGTAGCTATTCCATAACTAAATTGATTTGTTAGGAATTAGTTACGAATTAGTTACAAAATTTTTGTTTTGTAACAAATTGATTAATTTCTTGTAATTACCATAAGGAGTTATCTACACATTCGATAAAGTTAAAAAGAAATCAATGTATTACACAATATAATTAACTTTCCATTGATAATATTTAAAAGTTTTGTGTCACTCCAGATAAAAAAAAAACATTTTTTTTTCTAAACTGAGTTTAATTTCTTCACCTCTATGAAAGCATTGATTATCCCATGTGGAGATCTCACAAAGATAATTTGATATTATTACCATGATTATGAGAAAAATAGTTGGACCACTCGATCCATTAGTAAGGCACAAAAAGTAAAAGAAGACTAGGTCCATCGACCGTCATTTTCATCCCATTTCGGCACCAGTAGGCCGAACCTAAGGATAGTTCTTAATATAGGCCTAAATTTTTTTCTTATTGAGTAAGAATGAACTAAAATGGAAAAAATAATAAATTTGTTTTAAAAAATAAATAACTTTAGTGAACAAAACACTAACTAAATTAACCATAAATCTTGACGTTTGATTATTTTTAATTGAAGTTTTTTTCAATATTTCCTCAATTGAAATGTTTTCTTTAATCTAATCGAGCTATTTAATTATCTAACCCCTTTAATTAAAACTTAGGTGCAAACAATATATATAAACGATTGAATATGTTTTAACTCTATCCTTTCTTGTCAACTCAGGAAAAAAAAAAAAACTCCATCCTCTCTTGTAACTCTTCAATGTGAAACAAGAGGAAGGAGGGAAACAGAGCAAGTCAAAGACAGAAAGAGAGAAATTGATTACGAACACAACACTACATGATTTAGAATACAAGAATGAACATTTTACTACGTAATACCTAGTCGAGGCTTACTATTGACTGTACCAGAAAAGAAAAGTGAATTGGTCGAAATGCTGTAAATTGGCCTGCACACCACTTATTTGCAATAAAAAAAATTAAATTAAATATTACAGAATAAAATAAATTTCAATAGTTAATATTTTTTCTTATAAAAAGTTAAAAACTTCACTCTTTAATTATTGTCATTTAACACTAGTAGGTCGAGTTGATAAATAATTTTAACTTCTTGAAATGAAAATGTAAATTTAAATTTCAAGAAAATAATTCATATAAAAAATTATATAACTCTTGTACTTTTCAATCGAACAAAGATTAAAATCATGAATAATTTAAATAAGCTAAAAATGTAAGAATAAGAAATAAAAAAGATAATTGTCATTCAACTTAAATAAAAAGGTTTTGTTAATAAATGTTTTTAGGATATTTATTAAAAATATTAAAATAATTTTATTTGATAAAAATAAAATAAATAATATTTTTTAATTTTAATATATTAAATATTTTATTTTTATCAAATAAAATTTTTCTTAATATCTTTAACAAGTATCCTTGATACAGTCGTTAATAAACCTTTTAAAAATATAGGGTGTCCTACAAACTACAGAGCAACCAAGATTTGTTTTTTCCACATAAATTTTCTTGGAGTAAACGTTATTACGTCTATTTTTGGGTTATGTGACCTATCATATTAAACTAAAGATAAGGTCTGCTTTAAACTTAAAGTAAAGCTGTGCCTGTGCATACCGAGCTTTTATTGTATCAACAAGTTGTGTATGACATGGGAAATATCTCTGTATATTAAATATGTGTTTATGTTAAATATATAAGAACGTATATATGACATATGTGTCTTATATATTTAAATATATTTAATTAAAAAAATTATTAATTTTAGTTTGGATATATCTTAGACATGTCTTAGATAAGTTTAGACATATCTCAAGCATGACTTTGAACATGACCTATTAATATTTTTTAAAAAAAATAATTTTCATAACTAACGTCTAATTAGTAAACTTGCAATTTACCTAAGTCAAATCACATGACTGATGTCTCAAGTTCTTATTTTTTCATACAAGAATTTTAAGTTTTATCTTTTCACACGTCACTATTAAGCTTTTAACTTTTATCTTTTCACACACCATTATTTTCATCTACTCCTTCTACATCTGTTCATACCAAGTCATCAACTTCGTTGTCATTGAAACTTGTCTCACACCACTATTCCCTCTAGTTAATTTTTTTAGATGCACATGTACTTGTACATAGTTAGTTCTATTAAGAGAAATTAGTTTAGGAGATTTTTTAGAAAATGACAATAGAAATTATGCTCCATATTTTTTAAGAAGGGCTTACTAGGTAACAAATATTAGCACATATGACATATATTAAGATATTGTAAATTTTCAATCTTATAAAAATAATATTAATGAATTACGAATCTTTTTTCTTAAATTTTTCAATTATATATATATATATATATATATATATATATATATATAATATATATATATAAATCAAATTCTTTAATTTACTTTGATATTAATTTATATATATATACTGTTCCGTATCTGTGTCTGTGTCGTTTCTTGTGTCTGCGTGTCTGTGCTTCATAGTTTTCCACTCATTCAATTTTAGTATTGACTTTTAAGGAGCCGTTTACAATGCTCTTATTGAAGTTTTGAACATCAATATTATAATCAAAATTACTTATAGTAATAGGTAATCAATAGTTTCCTTTTTTTTTAAAAAAAAACATAGTTATTTATTATTTAACTTTATATTTATCTTATTTTGACCATAAGTCCTTACTATTCTTCTTCCTTGCTGAGTTTTTTTTTTGGGCAAGGCCCTCCACTACAAGGGATCCTCCTTCTATCAATAGATCCCCAACTTCATGTGCCAGGGCGGTGACTTCATCGTTGGAAACTACACCGACAGCGAGTCCATTTATGGCTTCAAGTTCGCCAACGAGAACTTCATCAAGAAGCACACGGTCCTAGCAACAAAGAAAAAGAAAAGTCACAAATAAATGCACGAGAAGGGAAGGAGCTAGCGTGCGGCTCTGACAACGATGAAGGGAGGCGCGACTCATAGCGACAGGAGCAGACTGGTGGTAGTCCCTAGTGACATCCGGCCGACATGGTGGCATGTGGCCGGTGACACAACGGTGGAGGATAGCGACTCTGGGTGGTAAGCATAGATATGAGTGACAGTGCGGCTTGCGGTGTTGAATGGCGGCTTTGGGCGGTTTATCTTATACGGGATGGTTCTGGCTTAGTGGGTCACCGGTTTGGGTCCGGTTACGGGTTCTGGGGTGGTATGGTGGAGATCAGTGGGTCACAGGGGAGTTCATTCCCTATTAGGAGTCGAGGAAGGCGTTGCCGATAGAGATGGTGGTGATCTTGGCGCGTGGGTAGAAGAGGACCATGTGGATGTAGAGCCAGGTGAGGGTGAGGGTGCAGTTGGTAGCCATGGGGGTCACCATGTAGTTGGGGATTGTGAGGAAGAGGGTTATGTTGGTGTATATGAAGGTGCGGATGATGGAGGGGTCTGGGTCCTCCAACCTGAGGGAGCTGAGTTGGAGCGTGGAGGGAGCTTGCAATAAATCATAAGGCTTCATTTTGTAAATTTGAAATATTTCAAGGACAAAACTTGTAATTACCTATTGTATTAGAGATTACCTGTTATTAAGGTTATCAGTATAAAATATGAGTCATTGATAATTTTTCAACCATTTTTTAAACAAAATAAATAGTGTAAAAAGTGAAGCATCGATGCTCCAAAACCATTTTGGAGCATTGAAAACGTTTCCGAGTTTTAGTCATTTTCTGCCCATTATATGTTCCAATATTGCTTCCTTTAACCATTTTTAAACTAGAAATAAATACGCCGGCTTTTATCCATACTGGGTTATAAAGTATCACATCAATATATCATATTTGCTTTGTAAAAAAAGTATATTCTCATATATAACCCATGCTTTTTTTCCCTTTTTTTACCAAATATAAAAAAAGTTATTTATTTGATATGTAAAAGTTTAGGAGAAAATAAAAGTAGAATTAAGGTGGTATGTACGGTCAGTGTAAAGAGTTTTATATTTACATTTACTAATATTTTGATATATTTACTTTTATTTTAATTACTAAAAAATGAGATAATAATAAATATTAATTTGTTAAAATATTAAGAGATGTCAATATAAAATTTTTTATACTGACAATATCAATTAAACTTAAAAAAGTATAATCTCATTGTACAGTTTATATATGTCTTGAACTTCGATAAAAGTATATAATATTCTCCACGTTCCATTATAACTATTTTTAAAGATTTTTGCACAAAGATAAATGATATTTTTTTATTAAAGATATTATTAAATAGCCTCAAATATAAAGAAATATAGTTTAATATGACTAATTGACACTTTTTAAAAAAATGTAAAAGTTAATTAATTATGAATTATGTGTAGTTATTAATTTAGCAGAGATAATAAATGATAAAGGTAAAGTTAAAAAAATTAATTAATACTTTATTGATATTCTCAAATAATAGATAATTTAAGACAAAATAATTTTTTTTAAAAGATAGTTATAATGGAATGGAGGGAGTAATATTTACATATTATTTACCACCATAGATTATGGGTAGCAAAAATTAAAGGAGCCTTTTAAACAAAGTGCTTCAATCTTTACAAATTGAAAGTTACAAAGTAAGAGTTGATTAATGACTAATAGTTGTGGAAATTCTTATAAAATATAAATAATTTAGTAATAGTTTGCATTAATTTATAATTTTTTATTTTCAATAATAATTATCTATCTTTACTTTCTTTTTTCAGAATAACTTAAGAAAGCCTAATTCTGGTTATAATATGCTCCCTCCGGTCCATCTTAAGTGTCACTTTACTGAAAATATTTCGGTCCATTATAAGTGATGTTCAAAACTAGGCTCTGAGGGTTACCTGAAAAGGTAGGTGATGGTGGATTCTTCTGTGACACAATAGCAACAACAATGATGCAAGAGAATGGATACCTGCAAAAGGTACTCTGATACCTAAGTCAATTTGTGTACAAGGAAGGTAGTGTATGATTGGAGATTCGATCCCTACCTTTGAGACCTTGTAGGGTATATGTATGAGCCTTGAAGGACATTGAGAATCTGAGCATTCAATGCGAGTTAAATGTTGTTGAATAAGAACTGGAGGACCGTTATTCCCTATGTCTAAATCTCTATTTGTGTGGGATATGATTAGCATTTATATCCCTTAAAATGATTCTAAATGATTTATGCCTAGTAAATAGGTAATTATGAGAGCGCGTCCGGGTTCTATTCTGGCGGTCCGGGTTGTTCCAAACCCTTGGACCCATAATCCAATCCAGAATAATTGCCCCCAACTTGGAGCTTAAGTGGGATAGCTAAGTGTCAAGATATGAGTTCAACTGGAGCACACGACGCACAATGGACAAAGGGATCAGAGTCATAGTGTCACGATCTTTTTTTCAAAGGGCCGAGATCCATGATACGTCATTGTATGTCTTTTAGGGTTAATGAGTAAGGCCGGGATCTAAGTTGGATAGCTTTGCTCATGTCATCATTCCGCGATTAAGGGTTTGTAATAGGTTGCCCCTATGTATAGTTTGTGGGATTTAGCTGAAAGGAAGAGGCTAAGGTTACGGTGGCCGAGGTGATTGAGACCGATGTGGCCACGAAGATCTTAGAGGTTTAAGTCCCGCCTTCTAACGCTTAACTTATTTGTTTTCATTGCCCCTTGTATGGGGTTCTATTGATGTATGTGGGCAAGCCCCGACCTCGGACATCTTTTCTTTATCTTGGTCTTCTTTCTTTCACCGAGGTGAGTCTAATGCTCAATCTCGGTGACTCTGTTTGATACTTTGTTGAATTTACCTTTGCAAAGTCGAGATGGGTCCAACGCTCGATCTCGGTGGCTATTAATGAACACTAGGTTTGTCTAGCTGAGATGAGTCTAATACTTGATCTCGGAGGTTAGGTTCATTTAAGCGTAATTAACACATAGTCAAACTTTAGGTGTAAAGTGACATGGGAGCCTTTTGGAGTAATGTTCATTATCCAGGGCAACAGTCTAAAATGCACAACTGCATTAAACCTTTTGTTTGGTTTATGGGTTAGGCATAGTGTTGTAACCTTTTTGGTTGATGAGCTTAGTCTAAAAGTATGGAATAGATGATGCGGAAGCCACTTGGTGTGGAGTCTGTCTAGGGCTATGGACAGCTACCCTTAACTTCTGTTAACTTAGTCGGTTTATAGGTTAAGGTCAGGCTATAAGGGTACCGGTGAAAACTCTTGAGTGCGCTCCTTGACCTTGGTCAATAGTCAAGTGGATTCTCCTGTCTGGCTATCATGTAAGAATATGCTTAACCTCTGTTAACCTGGTCAGTTTATTGGTTAAAGTCAGGCTTAAAAGGATATGGGTGAAAATTCTTGAATGCACTCCTTGACCTCAGACAATGGTCAAGTGGATTTCCCTATTTGGCCATCATATATAGATATCGGAATAGTTGATCCTCTTCAGACCTTGTATTCCTTAGATCCTTTTTGAGACGTGGTAACTTTGTGGGTTGTAGTAATTACATAATGAGGAGAGAGAATAGAGAGCGAATGTTGAGGAAGAACTGATCTGTTCATACCATACCAAAAAAATGTTTCTTACATGATCTTAAAGTAATAATTTAATACAATTCTTAACTATAATACTTTCTCAACTTGTCTACATTCTAGAAGTTCTTGATTGTCTTGCCAGAAAGGATTTTTAGGGTGTAGGATCTCGTATTGGTTTTGGACGTAATTTTGTACGGTCTTTCCCAGTTAGGGGCTAATTTCCCGTCTTTTGTATTTTTCCTTCCAATGTCTACTTGGCGTAGCATGAGATCACTGGTGTTGAATCAACGTGGAATCACTTTGGAGTTATAGCACATAGCGATCCTCTATTTGAGGGCTGTTTCCCGAATATGGGCAATACAACACTGTTCTTCTAGCAAATTGAGCTCATAACGGATGAGGTCTGGATTGGTTTCTTTAAAGAAGTTTTGCTTCCTCCAGCTCGGTTCTCCTATTTTCATCTGAATCACAGCCTCACAACTGTTGATCAACTTAAAGGGAGTTTCTCTTGTAGAGGAATATGAGATGGTCAGATATGCCCATAGGACATGATCAAGTTATTCCACCTAGTTTCCTTTAGCGTCATCAAGTCTCTTTTTAATCCCCCTAAGTATGACCCAGTCGGTGGCTTCGGCTTGTCCATTAGTTTTTCGATGCTACATCGAGGTGAAGTGCTATTTGATCTTGAGTCCAGCTAGGAGATCTTTGAATTTCTGATCGGTGAAATGGGTTCTATTGTCTGTGACAATTGACACTGGGATTCCAAATTTGCTAATGATATTCTTGTAAGTGAATTTTTGGATTCGTGTGAAGGTGATTGTGACCAACGATTTTGCCTCAATCCACTTGGTGAAATAATCAATGGTCATCACCAAATACTTGACCTGACTTGGTGCTTAGGGAAATGGGCCTAGGATGTCCATTCCCCATTGGTAGAATGGCCAAGGAATAGACACTATTGATAATTTCTTAGGTGGTGCTGCATAAATATCTGAGTGACACTGGCATTGGTCACACTTTTATACATGATTTTTGCTATCAACTTCCATAGTGGGCTAATAGCATCTAGCTCTCAGTGCCTTTCGTGCTAAGGATTTGCCACCAAGATGATGCCCTGAGCTCCCTTCATGAATATCAGCCAAGACATATGCTGCCTCCTTAGGACCAAGGAACTTGAGGAGGGAAGAAGAGAATCCATGGCGAAACAGTTGGCTGTCATAAATGGTGTTCCAGGCTGCTATCTGTACTATCTTCTAGGCTTCTTTTCTATCCTCAGATAGTGAGCCACTATGGAGGTAAGCAAGTATAGGTGTCATCTAAGTTTCGTCATCTTCCAGTAGGATGACTTTATTATTCGTGATACTGGGAGTGAGTAGGGTGTCCAGGATTATGGACCTGTTATTACTTGGGCTTTTGGTACTAGCAAGTTTTCACAAGATGTCGACCCTAGAGTGTTACTCTCTTAGGATGTGTTCCACCTTAACGCTGTCAAAACCATCCATAAGCTTTTTCACCTTGGCTAAGTACTTTTGTAGTATAGGCTCCTTAGCCTGATATTCCCCTCAGATCTGGGATGTCTCCAGTTGGGAGTCACTGCATATGATTATGTCTATAGCTTCCATCTCCCTTTCCATGTTGATGCCTGCTATGCACGCTTTGTATTCAGCTTGGTTATTTGACGTAAGAAACTCGAACCTCAATAAATGTTCCAATATGAGGCCAGCTTTGTTTTCCAATATAAACCTGACGCTGCTCCCTTTAGGACTCAAGGATCCATTAATATAAATGGTCTAGGAATGCGCTTTAGGATTACCAGAGTCTGGTGTGAGTTCAACCAGGAAGTCGGGTAGCACATAAGCCTTTATAGCTGGTCTTGGCTCGTAGGTGATTCCAAACATGGAGAGCTCTACCGACCAAATAATCATTCTTCCCACGAAATCCATCTTGTGCAGTATTTGTTTGATTGGATGATCCTCACTATTATTGGGTGGCATTGGAAATATTATTTCAACCTTCTCGTAGTGATCAACAGCGCCAGGGCCATCTTCTCAATTTTTTTGGTAGGATTTTGCTAACGAAGTAAACTGGTCTCTGACCCTCGTATGTCTCTTTAATCAGAACTGAGCTAACTTCCTTGTCTCTAACAGAGAGGTAGGTGTAGAGTGTCTCATCAGGGTCCAGTCTCGTTAGAATTGGTGGCGTGAACAACATTCTCTTTAACTCTTGGAAGGCAGCCTCACATTCCGAGGTCCACTCAAAGTTCTTTCTCGTTTTTAGAGTTTTAAAGAGGGGAAGAAACTTTTGAGCAATTTTGGCTAAGAAACATGTGAGGGCTGCAATTCGACATGTCGATTGGTACACTTCTTTTATAGACTAGGGACTGCGCATGTCAAGCATGACTTGGCATTTCTTCAGCTTGGCTTCAATACCTCGGTTTGTCAATAAGAACCCTAGAAACTTTCCGACCTGTACTTCGAATGCACATTTCTTCGGATTCAATCCCATGTTGTGCTTCTGGACATAGGCGAATACTTCTTCCAAATATTTGATGTGGTCACTAGTGTCTGTCGTCTTGACTATCATGTTATCAATATATACTTCTAGCATCTTACCAATCTGTCCTTCAAAAACTTTGTTCATCATTTATTGGTAAGTTACCCTAGCATTCTTGAGCCCAAAGGGCATGGCACGATAACAATAGCTCCCTATCTCGGTCATAAAGGTAGTCTTATCTTTGTCTTCTAGATTTATGGGGATCTGGTTGTATCCGAAATAGGCATTCATAAAGGAAAGTAGTCTGAAACCATACGAGTTGTCCACTAACTTATCAATGTTGCAAAGCGTGTAGGGGTCTTTTGGACATGTCTTATTGAGGTTAGTGTAAGCCACTTCCCAATGGCCTTCTTAACCAAGACCACATTAGAAAGCCATGTGGTGTAGGAGACTTCTCTGATGAATTTGGCGTCCAGGAGCTCCTTCACTTGTTTCTGGATCACCTTTTGCCTTTTTGGACCAACCTTCCTTCTACATTGAGCCATTGGTTTTGCATTCTTCATAATAGAAAGTCAGTGAAAAATGAAGTCTGGGTTTAAACCCGGCATGTCTGCTGAAGTCTAGGCGACCATATCCTTATTTTTTTGTAGGACCTCGAACAACCAAGATTTTTCTTCATGACTGACTTGCCCTCCAACCTTGGTCACCTGGTTTTGCTTGGCACCAAGTTAAAGGGGCTGGAGTTCTCCATCAAGTTGGGGATGAGTACTATGGATCTCTTCTCGAACTTCCAACTCGGTCAAGAGGACATTGGCGATGTCCATAGTGACTAGGGTCAGATTGTCATACTGGTTGCGGTTTGAGGTTTTTTTGGTGAGTCTTAGGCTCTTGCTGTAACACTTTCTAGCCACAATTTGGTCACCTTTAATGGTCACAACTTTGTCCTGTTGGTCTAGAAATTTCATGACCAAGTAGGGTGTGAAGATCACGCCCCTAAAGGTGTTGAGTGAAGGATAAAAAAGTATAACATTATAGGCCGAAGGACAGTCAACCACCAAAAATCTGACTTTGACATTTTTGAAGAGGGAGTCCTTCCCTAAAGTCAAGTAAGTTTCAATGTACTCAATCGAGGTGATCTTATAGCCTATGCACCTGATCAACTCGTCGATGAATGGGACTAATTATTCTTTTGATAATCCTAGTTTGTTGAATATGTCTAGAAACATAATGTCGGCTGAGCTCTCCTAATCCACAAATATTCTGCAAACCTTAGCGTTTGTGATTATCCCAGTAATGGCCATGGGGTCATCATGATCCAGGATAATATTTTTATAATCTTCATTGGAGAATGAGATCGGTGGGGTTTTTCTTGACTTAGTGCTTGCGAGGGATACTACACTCAGTATAGTCTGGAGAGCCATCTTTTTGGTGTTTCCAGAATCATCGACATCTGTGAAACCCCCCGAGATGGTGTTTATTGTCTGGGTTACTCTAGTGCGGCGATGATTGTCTTCATGATTATCATTCTAGGATTGTGATCTGTCACAGTTTTGGGCATCTTGTAATGTGGCTACGCTAGTATCAAAGTAGCCTTCAGAACAATGTATCTCTAGGTTATGAATTTTTTCATCTTGACGCTGAATTTGCTCATATTGAAGGCTATCTAGAGAGAGTAGTTATACTCTGGGTAGCTCTTAATGATCGGTTTCAGCATGTTGATACTGAGCTTCATTCTCCACTCGATCTCCATGGAGTTGCAACGTTGATACTCGCCGTCTAGCATCCCCAGAATGTGCCCTTTGTGGACCGAGATGTTGTGTAACATCGTCCCTAACTTAATAGTCATAATCAGAGTTATAGTAGCTCAATAATATTAGTATGAGTTATTTGTTAATTTTGGTGATCTTTTGGATTAATTTGAGCATAATGTTATAACACTGAATGAGAGAAATAACTTGGAAAACCTTAGAATTTAGCATAAATAACTGAGATGATAGAAATAAACATGGGAAGTTTATTTCTAGGTCACAAATGATTGGAAATAGTTATAGTAAATTTTGGAGAATTAACTGAATTAGTTTGGTATTTTAACGATACTAAGTAATGAAGCTTAGCTTATAAAAAGTGGTGTATAGAAAATTATGAAATAATGGATATAAGGACTAAGTTGAGTCTTAATTCTTCTAACACATTTATAGAAGTTAGAAAACCTAGCTTTGAAAGATTAAAGTATTCCTAAGAGATACAGAAGTGTTAGCACAATTTTCATTTTATCTCTCCCCACTCTCCGCCACATTTATCTCTGTTTTATACTTCCTCCCTTTGACTTTCAACCCACTTTTCTCACTCACTCTCTCCACTCTCACATTGGTTAGGCAGAAAGGAAAGAAAAAGAGAACAAAGGAAGAAAAAGAAAAAAAAGGAATAGGGAGCAAGAGAGGAAAGACACAAGAAACAAAAGGAAGGAAGAAGAGAAAGAAAGAGAGAAGAAAATGGGAAAAGCCATCCAAATATAGTAAGGTAGGGGTGTTTTCATTGTTTCATCTACCCTTCCCTTATTTATTGAAAAGTTTTGAGTTGAGAACTTGATTGGGATTTTTGATTGATGAAAGATGATGATGACTTTGTGAGTATGCTTATGATTTGATTGTGATTTTGGTTTCAAAACTTTATGAGTTGATGTTTGAAGATATGGAGGATGAGTTTACCCATTTTTGATTTGCCATATTATGAGTGATTTGATCTATGGAGTATTTATGTTGTAGATGGGTTATATTTGATTGAGATTGGCTTGTGTTGAGTTTGGGATATTTAAAAGCTGGATTTTTCATGAAAACCTAGGTGGTAGTTGATTACCATAGTCTGGTAATCGATTACCAGCCTGGAAAATGGATTCTGAAGATGAAGAAGAAGATGGTAATCGATTACCATCAGGTGGTAATCGATTACCAGGCTTCTGTTTAGCTAGTAATCAATTACCATGGCATAGTAATCGATTACCAATGCCTTGTTTTACATAAACAAAGTTCATAACCCCTTGGGAACCCAATACTAACTTAAGATATGATATAAATCATTAAGCTTGACTTATTGTGACTTGATTGTGAGATTGGATTGAATAATTATGAGATGATTGAGATATAGTAGGTTGAGATTGAGATCCTCCCTCCCTACTTGAGATTGAGAATTAGTAGGTTGAGGTTGAGATCCTCCCTCCCTACTTGAGATTGAGATATAGTAGGTTGAGGTTGAGATCCTCCCTCCCTACTTGAGATTGAGATATAGTAGGTTGAGGTTGTGATACTCCCTCCCTACTTGAGAATGAGATATAGTATGTTGAGGTTGAGATACTTCCTATAACGACCCGGGACTGCCTGCAGGATTGATGAGTGTTTCCATAAACCAACACGGGTCTTTTCAGCGTGCTTTGTCCTCACTCACACGCATCCTAGGAAACTTCCTAAGAGGTCACCCATCCCATAATTGCTCTAGGTCAAGCACGCTTAACCATGGAGTTCTTATGTTCTAGGCTCCCGAAAAGAAGTTGCAACTTGTTGATATGGCTACACCAAATCAATTCCTTTAAGTCATCCTTAACTATGCAGTCCCATACTTGCATAGTCTCTGAATCCCTCTCATTCCGGTGCATATTCAGTTCATTCATGCAGACCCTCCGCCTAGAAGCCTGCCAGGAGTCGCTCCTTGTCTGTGCTTCATTGCACCGGCGATCACTCCCCGCCCTCGTTGGCCCCGGGACGCCATATGCCCACCAACTTCCGCTTGGTTCGTCCCCAAACCACACCGTACTAGGAGAGGTCCCGTCTCTGATACCATTAATGTAACGACCCGGGACTGCTTGCAGGATTGATGAGTGTCTCCATAAACCAACACGGGTCTTTTCAGCGTGCTTTGTCCTCACTCACACGCATCCTAGGAAACTTCCCAAGAAGTCACCCATCCCATAATTGCTCCAGGTCAAGCACGCTTAACCATGGAGTTCTTATGTTCTAGGCTCCCGAAAAGAAGTTGCAACTTGTTGATATGGCTACACCAAATCAATTCCTTTAAGCCATTCTCAACTATGCAGTCCCATACCTGCATAGTCTCTAAATCCCTCTCATTTTGGTGCGTATTCAGTTCATTCATGCAGACCCTCCGCCTAGAAGCCTACCAGGAGCCGCTCCTTGTCTGTGCTTCATTACACTGGCGATCACTCCCCGCCCTCGTCGGCCCTGGGACGCTACACTTCCCCCTACTTGAGATGATCTTATAGTAGGTTGAGGTTGAGATCCTCCCTCCCTACTTGAGATTGAAATATAGTAGGTTGAGGTTAAGATACTCCCTCCTTACTTGAAATTGAGATATAGTAGGTTGAAGTTGAGATCCTCCCTTCCTACTTGAGATTGAGATATAGTAGGTTAAGAGATTCTCCCTCCCTACTTAAGATGGTTTTATCATAGGTTGAGGTTGAGATACTCCCTCCCTACTTGAGACGAAGTTTGAGATAAAATAAAAGTTGAATAATATAATGCACGAGATGTGATATGATATATGATGAATTATGAAATATGACGATCGATATTTAATATTTAAGATGTGACAAATAATGAATGGTCTTTAATACTTGAAATATGATAAATGATAAGTTATAAAAGAAGATGAGAAATGATGAATGATGATATTTGATGAATCATGATTTATGATGAATGATAATATTTGATGATTAATTATATATATGATGAATGTTGAGATTTGATGAATAGTGAGGTATGATGAATGACATGAAATATTTGATTATATAAATGATTTTGATAAATGACATAAAATTGAACTTTTGTTTCGGGAAGAGAAAGGACTAGTTTTAGCTTTTTGTCACTTTTCTACTTTATAATAAAATTATGATCTTTGGAAATGATTTTTCTCCAAAACAGCTGAAATTATTATGATGACACAAATTTTATAATTATTACTAAGAATTGTAAGATTCTCACCCCATTTGCTTGATTTAAATAATGATTCCAAGATAACTTCCTGCAGATCATAGAGAAGGAAAAGGACTTGATCATAAAGAAGATTTACTTCTTTTTGTTTTGATAGTTGTACATGAATATATATGATGTTATGCCTTAATGGCAAATGATGTAGCATTGTACCTTGATGTACAATTTTATATAGAACATGATTTCAAAGTTACATATCATGTACTTTCGCTTTAGGCTTATATTTTGTATATTATATTTATGAACTTCTTCTTGGCAAATTGATTTTGATCTAAGTGACATACACTAATATTTCGCTAATGCATAATTCTAGATGTGTCATTAGTTTAAGTATTAGGACGTTATATGTTGTGTTGTGGATCTAAGAGTTGCAAATCCAAGTGCAGGTTATCTCAAGTAATAAATTCTTGGTGAGTCCAAGGTCGAACCACAGAGACTTGATGAAGAAAAATTAATTAAAGTAAAGTAAATATTTTGTTACAACAATAAAGATGATAAATAAAATTGTTCACAAGTAAAAATGAATTGCTTGGGTTAGGAGATCCACTCTTAGTAAATAAATTAAGGACAAAATTAATTCTTTTATAGCTCAATTAGAATCCACACATAACGAATGTTCCAATTGAAAAATACAACGTTCAAAGTTCATTAAAAATTATATACGTAATTATATTATGATTCTTTTAATCATCTATTAACACCACTACTTATAAATGAGATCAAGCATTCATTATGCCAAAATCTTATCTACAACAAATCAAGATCTCTAATTTATAAGGAGAGTTTCTAGTACCACCACTTGTAAATGGGTTAAAGCATTCATTGTGCCAATCTCTTGTCTACAACAAATCAAGAACTCCACTTTACAAGGAGGGTTTTTAAATTAATTGGAAACAAAATATAATACGTATAATGACCACTTGAAAATATATCATTTAAGCACAAGAGAGAAATTAATCTAACCTTATTTCACTACCAAGAGCTTCACTCTTTCACCCAAGCAAAATGAAACTTAGTTACTCATAGATAAGAAGAAAGAAAGAGAGAAGAAGAAGAAGAAGAACATGACTTCAATTTAGAATAAAGAAAAATTACTACAAGAAAATCTAGTAACAAACTAGCATCATTTTGGTACCTAACACCCCCAATGATCTACTAAGGCCCCCTTTTATAGAGGATTAGAGAGACAAAATGACAAGGGGGCTGAGTCATTAGTGAGTGTATGAGTGGAAAATGAGTGAAAAATGCCAAATGACTTTTGGTGAGTGGAAAATTATGGAGATTCCTTGTCTCCGAAATCATTTAGCTTTGAAGTCATTAAATGCGTCAGAATGAGTAAATATGATCTTCATTAAAATTGTAGGCCTGGATATTAGCTTTCAAATGGATTTGGATTGAATCTAATATCATTTCTATAACTCCAGATACGTTCAAATTACTATACACTGCTCAGGCCCAGTTACAGCTCCTCTGTTCTGACTTTCAAGCACAATATCACTCATTAGGCCTCAGATTCTGGAAAAGTGTTCAACATAAAAGTTGTAGATATAGGTCTCAACTATTCAGCATCAAAATTGCAGCCCATTTGACAACCTCTAGCCCGAAAAATGGCATGAACAGTACACATAGGTCAAGTTGTCAGGAACAACACTCTAGTTCTTGCTTCAACCCCAATTTGAGTTATCTACTCTTGTGATTGGACCTTTGAGGTCTTCATGAAGTTATAGAGCTCTCTCGTATCTTTAAAATGCCATCAGATTCACCTCATTTGACCACCTACATCCCAAGATATAGCCCAAATACAGAAACAACGTAAGACGTAAATTATGTTGAAAAATTTAATTAAGTCTAATTTGAGTCCAACCTTATAAAACATAATCAAACTCAATCAATTAAGTACATGGAGAGTGTAAATGACTAAAAATGAAGGCTTATTAATATATCAAATATGTGATCATCATGTTGCTTCATTGAAACTCTCAGGGAAGGAGGGGGAAATTTTTCTCCAGTGAAAGAAGTTTCTTGTCTCGTCCTGCCTGGGTTCTGGTTGAGCTACGAATGATTCTAAGACTGGTTCATGAGTGGGGACGGATGTTGGACGGTGGGTTACGCGCAACAGAAGTGCGATTATGGTTGATTAAGGTTTGTCTCATCCTTGTGTTAACTATGATGATGGTGGCAACAAAAGTGTTGATGGTGGTGTTGGGACTAGAAGTTTGTCATTTTCTACAGACGGCGCCAATGTTTAGAACTGGGTTCTGATGGTTACCTGAAAAGGTAGGTGATGGTGGATTCATCCTTGACACAGTAGCAACAGCAATGATGCGAGAGGGTGAGTACCTGCAAAATCAAGGCACTCTGACGCCCAAGTCAGTTTGTGTGCAAAGAGGGTAGTGTATGATTGGAGATTCGATCCTTACCTTTGAGACCTTGTAAGGTATATGTATGAGCCTATTAGGATGTTGAGAATCTGAGCATTTAATGTGAGTTGAATGTTGTTGAATAAGATATGGAGGACCATTATTCCCTATGTCCAAATCCCTATTTATGTGGGATATGATTAGCATTTATATTCCTTAAAGGGATTTTGAATGATTTATGCCTAATAAATAGGCAATTATGAATGCACAGCAACGTCCAGGTTCTTTTTTGGAGGATCGGGTTGCTCCAGACCCATGGACCCTTAATCCGGTCCAATATAAGTGATACATTCATATATCAATAAAACATTAATTGTTGTTTTTTCATCTTTACTCTTATACTTTAATAGTCTAAACTACTCATGGAAATTGAATGAACATGGTAAAGTGAAGTAATTAATTGAAATGAATATAGTTTAATAAAAAAATTCTCACAATTAAAGCTTGATTTAATGTTTCTTAATTCTTATATATTATACCAAAGTAACACTTAAAATATACTAGAGGGAGTATAAAAAAGACTATAAAGTTCAAAGGAGGCAAGAACTTATCTACCACTAAATGCTATATATTGGGTAGTTGGTATAGCTGTCAAAACGGGCTGACTCGACCTATTCGGGTTGAGCCAGCTTGGGTCGGGCCATTTTCGGGCCAGGTCAGATCAGGCTATGTGAGTTTCGAGTTGATATTTTGTTAGCTCAGTGCACCATTATGTAATGTTATTGGGCCAGTCTAGCCCAACCCGACCCGAGCTATTTTTAGTTTTGGGTCAGTATTTTGCTAGCTTAGCTCGTCCATTTTGTTAGGTTATTCGAACCAACCCATCAAGTTTGACCTATATTGACGGCTCTAGTAGTGAAACTCGAGATCTAGTTCACGTGAGAGAATTTCTTATGTAAATTTGGTACATTTAAGTTGGGTATACTAGAATAATTATATTATTAATTATAATAATTAATTAAAGTTATTTTTATTTAATTATATTAGTTATCTATTAATTAATGATATGATTATTCTAATACATCTAATTTAAGTGCTTTAAGTTTATGCAATAATTTCTTTTTGATTAGTATCTTTGCCTTATAATGTTTGTTGTTTCTGAGCAAGATAGACAAATGTAAGAAGCATTTGAAGCAAGGCAAGATAAATTATTACATGTTGTTGAAGCACAATAAATGTCAATAAAAAGGTTTTATTATTTTCCAATTCTAATTATAAAATTCTTATTAATTTAAAAGATCTTCATTACTATAGCAACGGCAACAACTAGTGTACATGTATCACAGGACAGCTAGTGTTTAAGTATCAAAGGACATGAATGATGAGATGTCAAATTAGGAAGCTTGAGTTGCGCCTCAAGGAAATTCTTATTTTCAATAATTTCTATTGAAAATGAGGGCATTGTCTTACACTGAGTTTTATTACATGATTATTTACTTATTTATTTAGTTAAAAAACAAATATTTAAATAAAAGGCTCGTAAACAAAGACTGCATGGCTTGCTAAACTTGTGCATGAAGAAAAGACATCATGTGGGTAAAATTTAAAAATGCTTGCTTCATATATATATATATATATATATATATATATATATATATTTGGTCTTGTTTGACTGCCTAACTTGCTAAACTTGTGCATGAAGAAAAGACAACATGTGGGTAAAATTTAAAAATGCTTGCTTCGTATGTATATGGTCTTGTTTGACTGCCTAGCTTGCTAAACTTATGCATGAAGAAAAGACAACATGTGGGTAAAATTTAAAAATGCTTACATCATATATATATACAGGGAGCGTTATGAGAGGAATAAATCTTAATTATTAAATTTTATATAAATAGTTAAGATTAGAATATAAATATAAATAATTTTTTTAAGTGATCATATAGTCTTTAAGTAACTTTTAATCTTGATCATATATGTATGATTTTATAGTCAATATTTACTCTTCTCACCATCTCACAATAAAAACTCTTCACACTAAATATGCCATATATATATATGTATAAAGCTTGGACAGCTAAACTTCTTTTGGTATGAAGAATATCTTGAAAAATAATGATACTTACATGCATACACATATATTATCTAATATATTTATCAAGATTTTACTATTTGATTACAATCAATTTTATTTAATTTTCTATATGCTTACATTCTGATTTTATTATCCTAAGTGTGTGTATATGTGTGCACATGCATCTAATTTGCTAGAAGCTTTATCCTATCTAGAACCATGTGTGATATACCCCACATACATATATGATAATTCATTACAGATTGTCTCAAACTTTTAGTTAGGATCTAATCTAAACCTATAGACTTTTAGTGCCACTGCTTGCTTGCCCATATCTTACTCCATCAGTCCAAAATCAAACCAAGTGCCGGCCAGTCTAAATTGAAGCTTTTGAATTTTCAAAAAGGTTTTAACAAAATTAGTACACACAAAATAAGTATCTGCTGTTGGTTTGACTTTATAATTAAGTTTAGGTATATATACCCAGATCCTAATCAATTTCAATATAAGTTCATATTTTCTTTGTGCTTGAATATTTGTGTATATTTGTTTCTAAGATAGTCGTTCATTCTGTTGCTCTGCCCAAAATAGTTAAGGCAGTATGGGATTTCATGGTGTATGTCTCTCAAGTACATGCTGCAAATCTACTCTCCATTACATGTTTCTGGCTTCACAGATGCAAGAGAGACTATAACAGAGAATAATGATATAGATATGTATTTTATACAACAATAATAAGACACACCTAGGTTTCCATATTTATTTTTCTTTTTCTCAACAAAAAGTTTAAGGGAAAAAAGTTGGTCAAAATCTCTATTGTGCTAACAGTGATACCAATCCTCATCGGCTGGTTCTATATTTATGATGAGAAATGATATTTTTTATATCATATTTTCAATTTTTCTTGTTTGAGAAATAAAAAGTAAAAAGAGAAGATGTTGGAATGTGTGTGTTTTTTTTTTTTTTTTGTTTTATCATCTAAAAAAAGAAATAATGTAAGAATGATGTAAAAAAATTGATGTGCAGATATATATTATCACTTATTTATAATTAAACGATAATTAGGTCTAAGATACGGATCAACCACTAGAATTGCATATATAAAAATATAAAATAGTTGACACAAAATTAGTTATATTAAAAAAGACTAAGATACGGGCAGAACCTATCAACGGTTGGCTTCATTTCTTCTGCTTTTCATCTATTCGAGTCCTTTCTATATTAATTTGAATGTTTGTGTACACAATAATACTTAGGGCTTTATAAAGTACAAGAAATTATGAACTTAATGTTTTAAGGTTTTGAATTAAGACGTGATATTAGTCCACTATTGTGATTCTTTTTTCTATCCATTGGTAGTAGGTCTTCCCAGTACTTTAGGTATCACCCACTTTTGTGGTTCATCTTTTTATCAATTGGTAGTAGATCTTCTTAATATTTTGGACTCCTTAAAAGATATTATAATTATTTTTGATATAGTAAAATATTTTTTAGAATTTATTTCATGATTTTTTTCTTGATATTAGATACTTTTTCATGTTAAAATTTGATATTATTTTTCTGTATGCTTTGCACACATTTAACCTCGTTACACTACATGAGTATGAAGATCTAGCTTTATCAAATCTTCCTTGGCACTCAGTCACTTGCAATTTTATTTAATTTACATTGTGAATCAATCTATGAGTCCAACAAAATGCTTATGTGATTGTGTACGGTGTTATGATTGTGTACGGTGTTAAAATATAATGATCTCTTTTGAATAACTTAAGCTTTCAAGTTAGAAGTTTTAACATGATAAAGGGGTTCATATGCAAAATTTACTTGTTGGATTTTGTATTTCACTCGATGGCTTTTACTTTTATGAATATGGTGGCATTGTAAATAGAATGTGGAATTTAGCATTAGAGTTGGAAGCATAAGGTCAATAAGCAAAGTCAGGAAAATTGTTTGTTGAAATTCAAATTAATCTTTAGCAGTTAATATTACAATTATATATAAGGATTGAAACTAAGCTTGGTATATTGAGGTGGGTATATGAATCTTGATTTGCGGACTGATCTGAGTAACCTGCAAGCCACGCGAGTTAGAATTAGATAAAATACTAGTCCATTTAAACGACAGCTTATTGGTTCGATTTGTTTAACCTATGGGTTAGACGAATTTTTGTCCGTAGGTTTGCAAACCAGTCCGCAAGCTCGTTTAAAATTTTTTATATATTAGGCAATTTAGTTTTAAGTTATATACTATTAGATTTGGGCCCAACCTTTACATACTTATAGAAGGCCCAAAAAGTAACAAACATAGAAGATTAATGCTAATAGATTTAGTCTGTTTATTTGTGGTTTGTTGCAAATTAGATAATTATGGACTGAGCCGGCCTATGTACCCACCTTTATTGGTATATGACCTCATTTAATTTGTGCACATTTCATGCTTTAATTTTGAAGAAAACTTTAATTAAGTTTATAAAGTCCCGATTCTTTTCAATCAATACAAAGAATACATTAATTGAAACTAATTGTATGACTATGATCATGAGTTATAACAGTATTGTATATTTTACTCCATATGTTGAATTGAGGGTCAATCTCCATCAAAATTGATACCAGTGTTCTTTGATTGGGTAGAGCAAGCAATGGGTGAAATAGAAAAGGCAAGAACTGTAAGGACTATAAACATTACATATCTCCACATTAGTATGATATTGTCCACTTTGAGTTTAAACCCTCATGGATTTGCTATTGGGCTTTTATCCCCAAAAGACCTTATGTTAATGGAGATATATGTCCATACTTATATACACATGATCCTTCCCACTTCTAACTAATGTGAGACTTTGGTCCCACTCTCAACAATCCTCCCCTCGAACAAAGGACCATCGAGCCTCCCCTCGAATGATCATCCACCCGTCTGCATCTACGGCTACACAAGGGACCCTTCATATGGATCCACCGACTACCGTCCATATCAAACTTGTCCAAGCTGAACTATCGGCTTTGATACCACTTGTAAGGACTATGAACATCACATATATCCACATTAGTATGATATTGTTCACTTTGAGTCTAAGTCCTCATGAATTTTCTTTTGGGCTTTTACCTCAAAATACCTTATACTAATGGAGATATACATCCATACTTATATACACATGATCCTCCCCACTTCTAACTAATGTGGGACTTTGGTCGCACTCCCAATAGGAACTCTAGCAAGAGCAGGATCCTACTAAAAGGCCGTCGTTTTATATACTTTGCATAGCACCGTTAACTACTTTAATGGTGTTAGATTAACAAGGGTTTTATACAAGCTCTACAAATAAATTTTATTGGGTAAATTACACCTTCTTAAAGTGCTAGGGGTAAAATGGACATGAGGCAAAGTTTAAGAAAATAAATTATATTGTAGCTTTAATTTAAAGTGCTTAATACTGTTAAGCAGGAGCTATAACTTCAATATATAATGTGGTATTTGTGCAATTCCATTGTGCAAAATTGATGCATAAATATATTTCTTTTTTATCTGAAAATATATTTCTTTTTAAGAGTTAAATTGTCATCAGAGTGCTATTAAGAGATTGATTCAATGGTAAAAATGTTAATCACCTAGTTATTATTCCCGTGTGATACACTGGTTATACTTCCTCTTTTTTTTTTTTTTTGAAAAATACTAGAAGGCCCGAAAACTTGCCCGACTTGACTTATCTGGCATCTTCCACACCATGTTTAGGAACAACCCAAATAAGGAATCTAGAATTTGGGTCACTGTGGGCCATTTGATTTGAGTGGTAAACGATAACTTGAGGCACACTGTTCGTGCACTTGTGCCTTATGTGGCTAGAGCTCATAGCCCTGGTCCTAGAGTTTCAGAGGAGAAACATAAGAAAGTATAAGCTGTGCGTGTGTACCATGGCGTACAACCAAGATTCTACACTCAGAGAGTGGGATTGTATAGAATCTGAACGCAAGGGAGATTAGAGGGGAAGTAATAAAAGACGAAAGACAAAGTGAAATAAAAAGTTTGCCGTCGCTAAACACTACTTGTCATTGATGACGATGCTTCCTTCTTTTACTTAACCCATTTTAGTTTTAAATTTATAAAATTTTAATTAGAAATAATGATAAACAATTAAAACAAAAGGCATGCCATCTCACACTTCACTGGCTCAAGTGTTTTGCCATATCATTCTGGCACCTAAATTCGGGCATAGCATTTTGGCTGTGTAGCATCGTTATTATTATTGTTAATATTGGATACTTTCATTATTTTATTTTTGTAGATTTAGGCATTTAATTTTTTAACACATATGAGCAGGGACGGATCTACGTCCAAAGGAGTGGGGACGCGTGCCCCACTTTACTTTGTAATTTTTTTTTTATCTTATATAGATATATGTCTTTTTATATTTTTATATGTGTAATTTTTATTTTTATATGTAGATAAATTAGTAAATTTATAACAATAAAATGTAAAATTCATATAATATTATTAATAATTGTTTGATTACATACATAGAGAGAAAAATATTTGATAATATTGATAATAAAAATATTATTTAATAATTTTAAAATATAAAAATATAACTTTGTTTTCACTGACTAAAATTCATGCAACTTTACTCCCATTGACTAAAATTCTTGGATCCGTCACTGCATATGAGGATGAACAATTTGTTAATACAAATGAGGAAGAATTTGAGTTAATTATGAAATTAATAATAGAATTAAAGTAGTATGGATAATTTAGTATAAAGAATTTTATACTGACACCTACTAATATTTTGATACTTGTGATTTTATTTTAATTAATAAGAAAAAAATATAACAATAAATACTAATTTGATAAGATATCAATTAATGTAAAACTCATTTACACTTATAGTGTATACCAATTAAATTCTTATGAATAAAATTTATTAAACTCTAGTTTCACATATATTAAGTCAAAAGTTCAAACATTGAAAAGACAATGTTAGGAGGCCTCGTAATTGTGATAATATTTAAGGAATTAGTCTCGTAATAATGTCAATAAAAATAATAACTTAGATTTTGAATTACTTAAAGAATTATTAATAATATTTATTGACCTCAAGTCAATTTTACCATATGTATATAGATATATATATATAGGGATGACAATTTTACTCACTTCCTACGTTTACCTACAGTAATACCATTGTGACGGGGGACGAATAATATCCGTCTAATTTTTTCGTAGGTATAAATACACATTTTGTGTTATCTCTATTTAATAAATGGAGCGGGGGCAAAGGTGGTTCCCCCCATACCCGCGAGTATCACAAAAAAATTATACAAATATTTTATATAAAATTATTAAAAAATTTATTATATAAATTAAAATATGGTAGAGATATATAAATTAAAAGTATTTTAAGTGTTTGACATTATTTTTAGATTAAGTTGTGTTGGACAAATTTTGAGAAATTATATTATTATACTTTTTCTTTTTCTTTTTTATTTTTTTATTTTTTCATTCCATTTTTTTAAAATTTTGTTAATTTGTTTTACAAAGTATTGGGTACTCATGATATCCGTGAGCACCCGTTTATTAGCAGAGGAATGATAAACGAGTACCCGCACGGATATGGAGGCGGGGCGGATATTATCCACAAGGCCGGGGGCGGGGGGCTACTACTCGTCCTCGCCCCGCCTTATTGCCATCCCTATATATATATAGATATATTAACAACTCTGATTTTTCTATTACTTTTTTTTTTCTCTTATATCACTTTTTATACCCTTCCTTATACCATTAATAATGCATACATTTTTTTCTATCACTTTCTCTCATTAAATCACAACCCTTAAAAAGGGTGAGAATAGTAATATATGTGAATGCTTATGTCTTGAAGCATATCAATGAAGTTTTTGATAATAACAAAGTTAAAATGAAGACCAAGATCAAAAAAGGTATATTTGGTATAGGTTATAGGTTTTAGAATATCAACGTAAAATGCTCTCAATATATCTCAACTATTTCCAAATGTTTTTTAAAAGATCTTTTATAAATCAACTTAAAGTTCAAAGTTCCTGTTTTAAAGAAATATTGATTTTAATCTTGGTTTTTGTAACTCAAGTTCACATATTAAACAAATCCAAGGTTTCCTAAGTTAGAAATGGCCATCAAGCTTCATTGGACTTGAAAAATGTGTTTAAGGGCTATTGTAATCGATTACATAGTGCTTGTAATCGATTACAAACCAAACAGAGGCATTGTAATTGATTACATTGATGTTATAATCGATTACAAGCATGACAGAAGCCTTATAATCGATTACATTGATGTTGTAATCGATTACAAGTCAGGTAGAGGTCATGTAATTGATTACACCCTGTCCAGAAAGTCAAGAACACGTTCAAACAGCCATATAATCGATTACATAGAGTGTGTAATCCATTACAACAGGTCTGACATTGGCCAACGACTATTTTATCAGCATTTAATGCTGCCCATTAATACACCCAATGGCTTCTTTGATAAAAAATAGCATAAATACATGTCTTGGGTCATCATTAATGGCTAACCAACAACTTGAAACATATTTCTATCACTCTAATATGAGAATCAATCTTTCAAACACTCATTGATCTATTTTTTACAAATCACTTGAGATATTCTTGAAGAGCATTCTAGGACTTCAATTTGTATCAACTACTCTTGTCAGAGTTTCATTTTGTATACACTTCAATTCTTTATAAAGAGGGTGAGACATTCCTTCAAATTGTAAAGGGTGAGGTATCCCTTGAAATTGAGGCTCAAGCACAAAGAGTGAGATATCCCAAGGTGTGGTGAGTGTTCTATTGTGTAAAGGTAACAAACACCTATTGAAACTTGAAGATACAGTAGAAAATCTCGGGTAATTACTTGAGGACTGGACGTAGGTCACAAGTTGATAGGTGGCTGAACCAGGATAAATCTTATATTTAATATTCTGAACTCATCTCTTTACATTTGTACTTTAATCTTATATGGTCGCTTGAATATTTTCTACCTTGGTTTATTTATTTGTGAGTGAAGTAATCAATCCCATCTATCTATTCATTTCAATCAATCAATAGCTTCAACAAAAATTAATAATCAAGTGTTTTGTGAAAGATTTGTGAAAACATTTTATATACTTAATTCACCCCCTCTTGAGTATTGAGACCACTTGGTACAAGTGGTACCAGAGTTAGACTCTTGTGTAAAGAGCTTAGCAGCTTCAAGAGAAGTGATGACTTCAAATGTTTTTTCTAACGTAGGTTCTTCTATAAATAGACCTCCCTATTTCAATGAGGATGGTTATACCTATTGGAAAAAAAAAGATGAAAATTTTTATTGAAACTATTGATCTTAATATGTGGGATGCCATTGAAAATGACACCTTTGTTTCCACACATATAGTTGATGGTGTAAGAACTAATACACCAAGAAATAAATGGATTGATGAAGACAAGAAAAAGGTCCAATACAATTTGAGAGCCAAGAACATCATTACCACTTTATTGGGATATGATGAATTCTTTAGGATGTCAAATTATAAGACCACTCAAGAAATATGAAATACCTTACAAGTAACCTATAAGGGCACAAGTGAGGTAAAACAATTAAGAATAAACACTCTTACTCATGAATTTAAATTATTTAGAATGAACTAAGGAGAAAGCATTCAAGAAATGCAAAAGAGGTTTACTCATATTATAAATCATCTTGCTTCATTGGGAAAGACTTTTCCTAATAAAGACCTTATTAACAAAGTCTTGAGATGCTTGAGCAGGAATGGACAACGTAAGGTGACGGCTATTGCAGAATCAAGGAATCTATCAACAATGACATTAGCCACCTTATTTGGGAAGCTCCAAGAGCATGAATTGGAGCTAAAGGCTCAATCAAAATGAGAAGCATGACAAGAAGAAGAAGGGGATTGCTCTCAAAGCTACCTCCTCTACAATTAAAGATGATGATGAAGATGATGGAGATGGTATAAAAAATATGGAGGTAAGTAGGAGAAATATTAGTCTCCTTGTGAGAAAGTTTGGAAGATTCCTAAAGAAGAAAGAATTCCAAAGAAGACCACATTTCTATCCAAAGAAGACATATCACAAAGGGGAAAGAACCTCATTTACTCCTACATGTTATGAATGTGAAAAATTGGGGTAAATGAAGATGGAATGTCCTGTGTACCTTAAGAAGATGGAGAAGTTTGAGAAGAGACCTTCCAAAGAAAAAAAAGGAAGAAGAGCATACATTGCATAGGAAAAAAATGACATGGACTCTTCCGATAGCTCGGAGAATGAAGAAGCTCATCTATGCCTCATGGCTAAAGGAGAAGAAGAAGAAGAGAGTGACACCGAGGTGTGCTTGAAGACCAAGAGCTCAAGTTGGTATCTTTATAGTGGTTGCTCTAAGCACATGACGAGTGATGACTCCAAATTCTCCTTTTTTGCACCAAAGAAGCATGGTAATGTCACATATGAGGACAACAACAAAGGAAGGATCATTGGAGTTAGAAAAGTTAGAAAGAATCCATCTACTTCAATTGAAAATGACTTGTATGTAGAAAGACTCAAACATAACTTGCTTAGCATAAGTCAATTGGGTGATAAGGGAAATAAAATTATTTTTGACTCAAATTGTTGCATAATTGAAGGCAAAAATGATAAGTAAGTTAAATTTGTTGGTCATTTAATTGATAACATATATATGATTAATCTTGATGATATTACTTCTCAAAGTGTAAAATGTCTTATATGAGTAAAGAGAATGATTCATGGCTATGACATAGGAGAATTGCTCACATTCATATGGATCACCTAAACAAACTTATTTCTAAAGATTTAGTAATTAGTTTACCAAAGCTCAATTTTGAGAAAAATAGACTTTGTGATGCATGTCAAAATGGTAAATAAGTAAAGATCTTTTTCAAAGCTAAAAATGTTATTTCTACTACTAGACCCTTATAACTTTTGTATATAGATCTTTTTGGACCATCAAGAACTATGAGTTTTGGGATAAATTACTATGCTCTTGTGATTGTGGATGATTACTCTAGATATACATGGACTCTATTCCTTGCTCATAAGAATGATGTCTTTCATGCATTTAGGAAACTTGCAAAGATTATTCAAAATAAGAAAAATTGTAGCATTACATCCATAAGAAGTGATCATGGTGAGAAATTTGAAAATCAAGATTTTGAAATGTTTTGTAATAAAAATGGCACTGAGCATAATTTTTCTGCTCCTAGAACTCCACAACAAAATGGAGTAGTTGAAAGGAAAAATAAATCTTTAGAGGAGTTGGCAAAAACTATGCTCAATGAAATAAACCTTCCTAAGTAATTTTGGGTGGATGCGGTAAGTACTGCTTGTTATGTTATGAATACGACTTTGATAAGGCTAATTTTAAAGAAAACCCTTATGAACTTTACAAAGGAAAGAAACCAAACATTTCCCACTTTCATGTCTTTGGTTGCAAATGCTTTGTTTTAAATAATGGAAAAGATAACTTAGGCAAGTTTAATGCTAAATCCGATGAGGGAATATTTCTTGGTTATTCTCTTAGTAGCAAATCTTTTAGAGTTTATAATAAGAGAACAATGATCATTGGGGAGTCAATTTATGTTGCATTTGATGAAACTAACCTAAATGGTCCGAGAAAGGATTGAGTTGATGATGTTGCATAAATATTATCAAGAACTCACTTGGAGAATCAAGAGAAGGAGGTCAAGAAGCAAGAAGAAAGCTCATTTGATTCTCCAAGGCAAGAGGATTCACAAATCATAGACATTCCCAAGGAATGGAGGATATCAAGATATCATCCTATTGACAAGGTGATAAGTGATGTATCAAAAGGGGTAATCACTCGAAACTCTTTTAGAGATGCATGTAACCATATGACTTTTGTTTATCAAGTTGAACCTAAAGACATAAATGAGGCCATTAATGATGAAAATTAGATCTTGGTCATGCAAGATGAACTAAACTAATTTGAGAGAAATCAAGTTTGAAATTAGTTCCAAAGCCCAATGATCATCCCATAATTGGCACCAAATGGGTCTTGTCACAACCGGGATCGCGACAGGACGAAAGAAAAATATACGATTTTGAAAATCAATGGAGTCGCCATTAATGCTTATTTAAATTGGAAAAACATTAGAAAACCCTTTTAGTTAGAAAATTAGTTTTTGAAAAATAAGTTTGGGTTCGGGAGTGGATTATAGGTAGCGAAGGTGTTAGCACCCTACACTATCCATTCCAAAAATGATACCTTGAGTTAGTTATGTAATTTTTAATAATATCAAATATATTTATTTTACCTTGAAAAAACATTGTAACTATAGAAGAAAAGAAACAAACACATAATGAAATTTTAATTTTGGCTTGACAGAAATGAATTTCTGCTCCTACGTATCTCTTAGTGCAATGAAAAACTTAAAGTCACATAGTTCTTTAGAAAATAAGTGTGAGATGGTTGATTTTAGTTATAAAAAGGAGAACTCCAAAAGTTCAAATCAAGTTTGATAACAATGAATTAATTTAAATAGTGCAACACGTCAACTGACATAACAGTCAAGATAATAAACCAGATAAATTAGAAAAGAGACGAAGATAAACTAAATTCAAGTCAAACCAACCCATAAACTCACCTTCATTACCTTTGGATATATTATTTTTATCTTTTTTTAAATTTTTTTTTTTTTTTTTTATTTTTTAGATTCTTATTAATCATAAGACACAACATAAAACATATAATTAAATTAAGTAAACACTATCAAACTAGAACTAAACCTAAATGACACAAATAATTACACTCAAAATACATTTTTTTATACTTCATTTTTTTATTTTTTTTTTTTTACCATTTTTCATTTTTTTTCTCTTCTTTTTTTTAACCAAAGGGACGAATGTGTCCTTAATTTGAAATGAGCTACTAGCCCATGTGTTGTGCTTCAGCCTTGAACAAAAAAAAATTTAAATGACAAGAAAAAGTAAAGATTGCTATGGAAGCTCATTCAACTAATAACAGTAGCAAAAGGGGCTAAAAGAGGAGGACCCGTGAAATGGGGACGGCGCAGTGGCTGGCTCACGAATATTGATGGTGGTTGGGTCTGGTTCTCGAGTTGCGGTAGGTGCGTGGTGTGGTGCTCAACGGCTTGAGGGGTGAGACGGTGCGCAGTTGTTAGCTGGATCTGGGAACGACGATAGCGGATGCAGTGCTGCTCGAGTTCAGGGTGGTTCGGTGCACGACTGCTCGAGTTCGGGGTGGTTTGGCGCACGGCTGCTGGGTTGATCGGATCTGGGTTCGCAGTGGCTCGGTTGACCAAATTTGGCCACTGTTGGGTCAACGAAGATGGCGGCTAACGCAGTTCATACGGTGGAGCTTTGACGGGTCGCAAATCTGGTATGGATGAGCTAGTATCAGCTGGCATCTGGTGCGTAGAATGCAAGTCGGCGAGGTTCGGTGATGTGCGGATGGAGAGGCTCGGCGGTTCGAGTGGCGGTTTAGTGCAGTTTCCTTATTGCGCTGCTCGGATCTGGGTATGGAGGTCGCGAAGGCTTTTAGGAGGTCGCGGGTCTGGTGACAGGCTGCGCGTGGCTATCCGATGATACACGACCGACAGGTTGGGATTCTGGTCTTTGGGGGTGACGATTGTTTTGGGTTTATGGGTGGTTGTTATTTGTTTATGGTGGTTGTGGGTGGTGGGTTTGGTGAGGAAGGTGAAGATGAGAGGTGGTGGTTATGGTGAAGATGGAAGCTTAGTGGCTATTGGTTATTGATGGTAGTTTATGGTGGTGGATTTGATGGTTGCAAGGTAGGTTGTTTGGTGATTTGTGTTGGTGTGGGTAGTGGGTTGGATGGTTGCAAGGTGTTTGTTTGGTGAGGAAGGTGAAGATGAAAAGTGGTGGTTATGGTGGAGATGGAAGCTTAGTGGTTATTGGTTATTGATGGTGATTTATAGTGGTTATGGGTAGTGGGTTTGTAGCTTGTTAAGGGTGAAGATGGTGGTTTCAAGGTGTTGGGTTGAAGATGAAAGCTTAGTGGTGGTGAGAATGAAGGTTGAAGATGAATGGTGGTGATGGAGGTGAAAGTGTTGGTGAAGATGGGTTGATAATGGAGATGGCAGCAGGGAGTGTATTTCGTGTGATGTTCTCTCTATAAAAATTGAACCCCCTTTTTCTGTTTTCATTTTCCCTTCTTGTAAGCAGAGATGACTCCTCTATAACCCCAGGAAAAATTAGCATAGGTGTAGATAGAGTTTTCTAGCTCATTTTCCATTTTCATGATTTTTCTTTGAGTTGTCATCTTCTCATGCCTACCCCTTACCATTTTTGTGATGCATTGAGCCTTGAGCTTTTGTGGTTGTAGTCAGATAATTGTATTCTAACGAATAGTTAGAAATTGTAATTGTTTTCTTTCTTTCCTGTTAGCTATTCATAACCAGAAGGATCTCCCCCCTCCTTTTTTTTATTTTTTATTCTAATTGTGTTTTAATTATGAGAAAAAGAAAAGTATATAAAAAAGTGACCTAAATGAGATAAGAGTAAATAAAAGAATGGACAAGAATTATAAGTTCAAAACATTGCAATTAAGCATCATTTAACACAAATATAGTAGTTCTTGATTAAGCAACAAAAATAAAATTTTATGGACAAAATTGGGTATCAATAGGTCTTTAGGAATAAACTTGATGAAATGAGCTTAATAATAAGAAATAAAGCTAGACTTATTGCTAAAAGTTATAATCAAGAAGAAGGCATAGATTATGAGGAAAATATGCTCCCATAACTAGATTAAAAGTCATAAGAATGCTACTTGCATATGCATGCATCATGGATTTCAAGCTTTATTAAATAGATGTCAAAAGTATTTTCTTAAATGATTTTATATAAAAAGAGGTGTATGTGGAATAACCTCTTGGTTTTGAAAACTCTGAACTGCTCAATCATGTTTTTAAATTGAAAAATGCCTTGTATGGCTTAAAACAAGCTCCTAGAGCTTGGTATGATAGGTTGAACAAGTTTCTTTTGGAAAAAACTTTTCTAGAGGAAAGGTTGACACTACTATATTCATCAAGCATAAAATGCATAACATACTTCTTGTTCAAATTTATGTTGATGATATAATATTTGGTACTACTAACAACTCTCTATATAAGGAATTTGCTAATATTATGCAAAATAAATTTGAGATGTCTATGATGGGTGAGCTCAACTTCTTCCTTGGTCTCCAAATCAAGCAAATAAGGGATGAGATTTTCATAAGTCAATCCAAGTATTGTAAGGAGCTACTTAAGAAATTTGGAATGGACAATGTCGAGTATATGGCTACACCAATGGATACTTCTTGTTATTTGGACAAGGATGAAAGAGATAAATCTGTAAAAATTTCAAAATATAGAGGTATGATTGGCTCGTTCCTTTATCTTATAGCAAGTAGGCCATATATTATATTTAGTGTACGCATGTGTGCTAGATTTTAAGCAAATCCTAAAGAATCACATCTAAGTGTTGTAAAAAGAATTATGAAATATCTAATAGACACTTCACAAAATGGGATTATGATCCCTTAAGGGTGCCTCATACAGTCTAATTAGTTATTCCGATTTTGATTTTGCTGGATGCAAAATAGATAGGAAAAGCACTAGTGGGACATGCCACTTGCTTGGAAGCTCACTAGTTTTTTGGCATAACAAGAAACAAAATATTGTGACATTATCTATAGCTGAAGCAAAATATGTTGCAGTTGGAAGTTGTTGCGCTCAAATCCTTTGGATGAAGCAACAACTTCTAGATTATGATCTAGAGCTTGGTCACATCCTTATAAGGTGTGATAATACTGGTGCAATCAATTTGTCTAAAAATCTCATTTTGTACTAAAAAACAAAACACTTAGAAATAAGGTACCATTTCATAAGGGATCATGTTTAAAAAGAAGATTGCATGCTTGAGTTTGTTCAAACCACTAAACAACTTGCTGACATCTTCACTAGCCTTTGAATAAAGAAGTATTCTTTTCTATAAGAAGTGAACTTGGAATATTGGATCAATCATGCATCTAAACTCTTATTATACAATTTTGTTGCATAATTAATCACTTTGTTGCATAATGTGTTATTTACTGTATAATTTGTCATCTTGATGCCTAACTTGTAACTTTTGCTGCATAAAGTTATAATCTTCTAAATAATCTATTTTCTTGCTGTATAATCTCAATACTTGCTGCATAAAATTGTTAGTTTGCTATATAATATGTTATTTTATTGCACAAATTACCTTGTTTTAATTATTTTCGAATCCAATACTGACTTGAGTGTCGGAGGTTCCCCCAAGTTTGTTTTGCAAGTACTCCATTATGACTAACTCCTCCAAGTAACTTAAAATTCATCAATCATGTTAAAGTAGTTTGATCCTTGACAAAGGTGGTGTTTTTGCAAGAACATATGTTTTGGATCAAGAGCTGGTCAGTTTTTATGCCTCCATAAGGTTTGGAATTGATTTGAGATGTTTTGAAACTATTTTGGAAGCTTTGGAATTGATCTTCTACTGTTTGAAGTGCAAAAACTAAATTCAGCAAGCTTGTAATCGATTATAGGACCTTTGTAATCGATTACAAAGGTTCTATCAAGCGTCCCAAGTAAAGTCAGAGAGCATGTAATCGATTACACACACCATGTAATCGATTACACACACCATGTAATCGATTACAACGTTTCTAGAATGCACATAATCAATTACACTCATCTTGTAATCGATTACAAGGTTCCTAGAGAGCGTGTAATCGATTACACACCCAATGTAATTGATTACATTGGGGTTTTAAAAGGCTCTCAGTCGCGCGAACAACCATTTTGGGCCTGTAACTCATCCTTTTTCTCTTTAGCCTTACGAAATAATCTCCAAAATTTCACTCTTTCTCTCTCAATTCTTGCCTAAATCACACCATTCCGCCTCCATTCTACTCGGATTTCTCCTCTCCACCAAACCCCCAAACCAATTTCCTACAAAAATTCCTAAAATTCTTTCCCCATCTCCTTTCACATACATTTTCTCTCTCTAAGCCCTCAGACACGAAGCCCACTACTCTCTCACCAGTTTTCCACCTTGCTCTACCACCAAACACCAAACAAACACCTTCCTTGCACCTTCCTCACTATTCATTCTTTCTCCTTCCCCTACAATGGTAGAATCCTCCAAGCACACCAAGAGAGTAAGAATAGGGGTCTCCATAGAAACATCCTTCAACACTCCTCCACTCACTATTCCTGGGCTGGACCTCACGTGACAATTCCCCACCACCAAGAAAGCAGATTTGTTCTAGAAAAATTTTTAGTTAAGGAAGATCATATCACCCAAGTATCTCACTTAGAAGTTTTGCTCTAGTGAACCCCTGGAAAGCTTTAGAATGGTAGAAGAACTAGGATTGCTTGATTTCATAAGTATTAAGAAGGATATATACCCATACTTAGTTAGAGTGTTTTATGCCAATTTAAAATATAAGGATGAATGTTTGATCTCTGAGGTGAAAAAGAAAAAAATAAGAGTCAATAAGGATTTATGGTATAGGCTGACTTAATTGACCTTTGATGGTATAAATTTCTGTGGAGGTACAAATGTGTAGGGAGATGAGTATGAATTTAAGGCTGCATTGATTTCATTGCTGAGGGCTGGATATGCAATTCCTAAAGGCAAATAGAGGGTGATGGCCACTGGGTTAACTATGGAAAATAGAGTGTTGCATTACCTTGTGGCTAGGGGATTAGTCCCTAGGGGAGGTAACTACTCCTAAGTTCTCAAGGACGATGTGCTGACTTTAGGGGCAATGAATACTAACCAACTAATCAATTAGGCCTATTATGTTATCTAGTACATGTTGGAAGCCCGAAAGAAAGCACATGTGATAACTCTATAAAATATAGCTATTTGTGCCCTATATCTGTGCTATATTGGTTGCTTAGTTCTTGTTTGTATGTATAAATGGAAGATTTTAGCATCATATTCATCTAATTCCATTTTGATGACTTCTATTATGATTTTGAGCAAATACTTCCAAATCTTTGTTAAATTGAGTGCGTTTGCAATTGCTTTTGATGTGATAATTTCTCTATTATATGCAGGGCTCCAATCAAGCATAAAAATGAAGAATTTGGAGTAGCTTTGGACTAAGAAGCCCAAGAGAAAGTCAAAATTAAAGACCAGCATTCAATGCCGCAGCGCAGTGATGTCAATGTTGCGACGTTGTGCTTCCCCTGCTTCAGTACATGAACCCAAGGCTATAGCATTGCAGCATTAAGAACTGGACACTATGGCGTCTGTGACCTAATTGAACGCACGCCATGGCATGATATGTTTAATACCGCAGCGTGACTCTATTTTATTCAGCCTATAAATATTGTTGTATCCATTTTTATGGGATCTTTTATCATTTTTTAGATAGCAGTTGTTAGTTTTAGGGTTTTGAGACCTAGAGAAAGTAAAGGAAGCCAAGGTTGGGAGCCATCCTCTACATGGAGGGTGATTCAAGCTTAGAAGATGAAATCTAATGAGCTCCCTCCCTTTCCTTTCTTCTTTCTATCTTTATTGATTCATGAACATGTTGAATATATTTGTATTTTCATGTTTTATGGCTAGCTAAGCTGTGCATAGAAGTTTTCTTTTGATTCTCCTATGAATATTGATTAATTATGTAATACTTTGAGTTTATATACATGATTTGGTTTTGTTCAATCATATTGTGCTTAATGTTCTTGAATGTTTGATCAGCTTTTAAGTGATTTGATAAAATCTAATGAGCCTAGATATAGGGATTTGAATTTAAGATCATATGTATAATTGATACATGTTCGATTTCATTCAATTGGTTTAGATAAATTAATTCACTAATTGGACAGAAATATACCTCTTAGCTATATATAGTGTGTGATTGAGAATAGATCATTCATGAATGGATTTTGGTTCTAACTAAGGAGTTAGGTAAATGAAACTATGGTTGATTGACCTAGACATAAGCTTTTAACTAAATCAGATTCTCGAGCTAACCTAATCATTTCATTTATGTTATTCATAAGGATTGCATGCTATCAATTGAAGTAGGAGGTGAAAAAGTATTCTTTATCTATCTATTTATTTATCTTAGAATTATTACTTTTCAGTCTTTATATTTCTTTTAAACAAACTTTTATAAATTTGATGTTCTTGGATAGGAAAAATTAGACTATTAGTTAACATTTGGTTTTAGAAGAAATAGTGTTTTATCTGTGGGAACGATATCTGACTCTAGACTATATTGCAAGCACAACCCGTACACTTGCGGTAAGCAAAAGAGCAAACAAGTTTTTGGTGCCGTTACCGGAGAAACGATTTATTTCTTTCAAGTTTTTGTTTTGTACAGATTAATTTAAGTTTTCTTACTATTTTGTTATACGTGTACTAAGATGGCAGGAGATCACAACCATACGAGGACTTTGAGGGAGTTTGCAACCCCTCAAATAGAGAACTTGCAGTCGAGCATAAGACGGCCTACCATCCATGCCAACAATTTTGAAATCAACTGGCCATCATTTAAATGATACAAACATCTATGCAGTTTGGCAGTTTGCCCAGAGAGGATCCTAACACACATTTTTTAAATTTTTTAGAGATTTATGACACCTTCAAGCCCAATGGTGTCTCTGAAGATGCTATTCGCTTAAGGTTCTTTCCCTTCTCTCTTAGAGATAGAGTTAAAAATTGGTTGTAGTCTCTACCTGTGGGATCCATTAGCACTTGGACCGATATCTGCAGTAAATTTCTTGACAAGCATTTTCCACTGGCCAAGAAAGTTGAAATGGTGAATGATATTACATCATTCACCCAACTTGAATCTGAGACCTTGTATGAAGCATATGAGAGATATAAGGATCTGTTCCACAGGTGCCCTCATCACGAGATTCCACCCTGGCATCAGGTCTACTCATTTCATAGGGGCTTAATGCCACACCGTCACCCTATAGTGGATGCAGCTGCTAGAGGCTTTTTATTGAGCAAATCATTTGATGATGCATTTCAACTGCTGGAAGAATTGGCAGCCAATAGCTACCAATGGCCATCTGAAAGAATTAAACACTTCAAAGAAGGTGGTTGAAGTGCATGATATTGATCCAATGGTAGCATTGTCAGCTCAGGTGGTGGCATTAACAAGTAAGCTAGATCGTTTGGGGAGTAGCAATCAACAAAATCCATTTGTGCTGTGTGACAAGTGTGGAGACAACTATTCAAGCGATATGTGCCCTTCCAATTCAGAAAGTGCACAATATGTTGGTAACTATCACCTATAACAGAATAATCCATACTCGAACCAGTATAATCCAGGATGGAGAAACATCTCAATTTCTCCTAGAGGGATAATTAAGGAGCCTCCTCATCGGCTCCAGTGAATGACAAACCCTATAATCCTTCTGGATTCCCCTCCCAATTAAGACAACAGATGTAAGATAGGAAACCCTGTTTCGAGGACATGTATATGTAGCTGATGGTTAAGACAGACTCCTATATCACGAAGATTGATGCTCATTTGGCAAAGCAAGATGTAATGATTTAGAGCCAAAATGCTTCAATGAAAGCATTGGAGCTACAGGTGGGGCAGTTAGCAAAAGCAATAAATAATAGGCCTCCTAACACTTTTCCAAGTGAAACTGTCCCTAATCCCATTGATGCATCTAATGAGCATTGCAATGCCATCTCACTTAAAAGTGGGAAGAATATTAAAGGAACTCGAAGACAAAGCTGTTTGAAGAGAAAACTGAAGTTTTTGTAGAAAAAAAGGAGGTAGTAAGCAAGGATTTTGGGAAAAATCAAGAAAATGCCAAGAGGAATGGTGAGAACCAAAAGAAGGAATTCAAGTCTTATGTTCACCCTCTACCTTTCCCCAGTAAGCAAGTCAACAAAAAGCTTAAACACTAATTTTAGAAATTCTTAGAAGTGTTCAAAAAGCTATATATTCTTAGAAGTGTTCAACATCCCATTTGCAGAAGCTTCAGAACAAATGCCGAGTTATTTTAAATTCATGAAGGAAATTTTATCGAAGAAGAGAAAGCATGGTGAATTTGAAACTGTTGCCCTGACGAAGGAGTGCAGTGCAATTCTGCTGAATAGACTTCCTCCTAAGCTCAAAGATCTAGGAAGCTTCACTATACCCTGCACAATTGGTGAGAAGTTCACTGGCCAGGCCTAATATGACTTAGGAGCCAGTATCAATCTCATGCCCTTCTCCATATACCAAAGATTAGGTTTGGGGGAAGTTTCGCCTACATCAGTTACATTACAGTTGGTGGACCGAACCTTGACTCATCCGAAAGGGGGTTATTGAGGATGTACTAGTTAAAGTGGATAAGTTTATCTTCCCTACAGATTTCGTCATACTTGATATGAAGGAGGATAGCAAAGTCCCTTTGATTTTTGGCCAGCTATTCCTAGCAATAGGATGAACCCTAATTGATGTAGAGAAAGGAGAACCCACCATGAGGGTTTAGAATCAAGAGGTCATTTTCAACATTTTCAATGCAATAAAAAGCCCTCAAGATTAAAAAGATTGCGCTATGGTGAGTATATTTGATGGGATAACATCCAAGGAAATTGGCTCAAGTGAAGCCTGCGCTCCTGATGAAGGTTATGTCAATTTTGAGCATGAAATGGAAATTAAGGAGCTGGACCAGCTCAAATCAGCCACAGTGGTAAATTTATTTGATGCACCTATTGACCAAGCTCCAAATTTGGAGCTTAAAGCCATGCCATTCCAAATGTGTCAAGCTAATTTTGAAAATCAGGAGGAAGATTTTCTTCCTTTAAGTAAAGCATTTGGAACAGTAGATAAAGTCTTGCTGGAACTGTAAATTAGGCCCTTTTTGGGAGGAAACCCAAAATTTTAATTTTATGTCTCAAAAATGTAAATATATTGATTTTTAAGTTTTTATATATTTTTGTATTACGTTTGGTAATTTAACCTTATAGGCATGTTTTGCAGGTGCTGGAGGCCATATTTGTGTAAAAGTTCTGGTTAGAGTGAATTTGCTATAGAATTCTATAGCTAGACTTCTCATGTCGTAGCGTCAGTATTATAATGTCGCAGTGCTATCCTACTTTGGGCCAAATTCTAGTGAGCACAGTGCCACGACACACCAAATCATAACTTCGCAGCGTTCCTGCGCGCATGTTCAAAAAATAAGTAAAAAAGTAAAAAATATAAATAGTAATTAGTTATTATTTAAATTTAAATCTAGTGCAAATTAATGAACATCGCGACGCCATGTAGTCAATGTCGCAGCGCGTAGAGGCAGTTAGGGTTAAGTGCCGCGATGTTTCGTGCGGCCTTTCCATTTTCCCATTTCATTCTTTTCTGCCTCACCTCTCCCCTTCTCTCTGAAATTTTATGTTCCTTCTTACCCTCACCCTCAAGTACTCTCATTCCTACCATGTTAAGGTATGTTTCTCTTAATTTTTTTATTTTTGTGCATATAATTATTTATTTTCTTAGTTATTTTCTTTTATTTTTGTCTCTATTCGTATTTTTTGTTGTTTTTGTGATGAATTGTTAGTTTTTAGGTTAGTTAAATTTATGTTTTTATTAGTTTTTGTTAGAATTTGTGCCTAAAATGCGTGATAGTTGGATTAAACTTGTTGTTACCTGTGTTTCTAGGGTAATTTGCTATGCGCGCTGCGACATTGGCTTGAATGTCGTGGCGTTGAGGTTGAATGCAGCGACGTGGTGTTGAATGTCGCGGCGTTGGGACCCAGATTTTCTAGAATTGCTCTGTTTTACATGTGTTTTGCACTTTTGCTTGTTCAATTTTAACTATTGGCAATTCTTTTTCAAGTACCTATGGCTCATAAATGCTAAAGGGGGTCTACCAGCCAGCGCAACAGAGCGCCATCTCCTTCTCCAATGTTTGATCAGAGGAGATTTGTTTCAGTTACAGCCGCTCAGAAATACGCAACACTGGTTACTAAACCAGTAATAATAGAGCGCGAGTTTTCCTTTAAGGAAACCATTCACCAGGACATAGAGAGGACCATCCGTTTACTGGGATGGGGCCATTTCGCTAAACACTCGAAGGTGGTAGTGCTACCTTTAGTTCGCGAGTTCTATGCAAACTTAGCTTTTGCCGCACCAGGTGCCACTACTGTCATGGTAAGGGGATGTCAAGTCTCCTATGCTGTGGAGGACATTCGTGCTGGGATGATATTGCAGCCCCCTCCATTGCTATGCGAGTACACGGAGTTTATACACTGGGAGCCCGAGGAGGGTATAGATCTTAGCGTGGTCAGTACCAAGATTTGTACTGCAGAGGCTCAACCAGTGCAGTGGACCATGAGTATACAGATGAACAGGCCACGCTACTTTACCAGAGCTTGTTTGACGTCGAAGGCTAAGGCCTGGTACCACTTCATATCTATCAGGATCCTCCCATCGAATAACTTATCAGAGGTGACCCGGGATCGAGTTATTCTGATATATTCTATTCTAGAGCATCGATCTATAGATGTTGCTCAGATTATCCATGATCAGATCAGCAGAGCAGTTAGGGAGGCTAAGAGCCTTTTATTCCCGTCGCTCATTCATGCCCTATGTAGGAGGCAGGCTATACAGACTAGTCCACACGAGGAGAAGACGGGCATTAAACAACCTCTTAATGAGTATTTCATTGAGAGGACCAAAGAAATTTCACACCGGCTCAACGGAGGCAGGCTCGTAGAGAGCCCGAGCAAGCGGGGACCGATCTAGCGGAGCGCCCCCCTGCTCCAGCACCAGCAGCCCCTACTGATGATACAGCTTGGCGTGCTAGGATGGAAGCCATGTTGACATACATGATTCAGACGCAGCGGTGGATGGCGAAGCGCCTAGGACTTCCAATGGAGGACTTCCCAATTCCTGCCTTCCCTCCCACTGCTGTTGCTGATCTCTCCCAGGCTGGACCTTCAGGAGCACGACATGATGCAGATGCTGATGATGATACTGGAGAGGATGGAGATGATGAGGAGACAGATGCTGAGACCACAGACAGTGATGATCCATTCATCTAGTCTTATGGCATTCAGGCCACTTTCTTTCATTGTATTTCATTTTTTCTATATCTGTATTTTCTTTTGTATAGTGCGGACACTGTTTCCCTCAGGTTTGGGGGGGTGTCTTTGACTTTATGTTTTTACTTTATATGCAGTAGTAGTATTATATTTCGTATTATTATGTTAATATGCATGTGTTTTAGTATTATGTTTATGTTAGTATTATATTTTTAATAATAAATGTATGTATAAATAACCATAAGAGTGGACATCTTGATAAAAGTTAATGAAAATCCTATTCAAGATACAATTGTCATTCCTTTTCACAACATGCGTTGCAATGTATAAAAGCATGATGTTTTTTGTTTTTAATGTTGAATTTTTTTTAAAATTATCATGTTGTCAAAAACTAGTGTGTATGATTGTCCAATGATAGATATAGATGCAAAATGACCTTCATTTATCTGTGAATCCATATGTAATCTTTGGCGCATGCTGAAGCATTCTAGTTTCTTTTTATGTATGATGCATTTCTCACTTTCATGCTTCTTGAACTTTGAAAAGGATAAGAATTTTTTTCTAGAGAAAGTTTATGGATTGTACATGTGGAAAATTCAATTATCATTGAAATTATTTTACAACTCTCTTGAGGCGAAATCCTAGGTTATGCATGATTGAGGAAATGGTTAGGTCATTGTTTAGACCGATTAAGCATTTCAAGCTTACCCTGAATGATTTTATCATAGGTCCCCTTTTGAAGTCTTATAATTGTTTGGCCTTATATGTTTTTCATAACCATTGTATTCATTAACATGTTAACCATTCTAATGCATGTGAAAGCATTGCATTTTCTTCCTACTATCATTATTTGTTGAGTACATAATATGTTATTTCTTGAAATGAGTCTTGTGATTAGGGGTGTTAATGATTCAATACAAAATGAGTCTGAAGGAACCAGATGCAGTCAAAGAAAAGAAACAATGTTTTGCAAAAGGAAAAAAAATCAAAGAAAAAGCAAAGCATAAGATGAAAAAAGTACGAAAAGCATCAAAATGGTTCTGGCAAGTTTTCTACTTTCATTATTGAAAACCTTGCTAATATAATTAGAGGCTCAAGACTTGAAATAACATGTTTATGTTTCTCAATGTTTATATTAAATCCTATCCTTTTATTCTGTTGCCTGATACCCATGGCCTTACATTATAAGCTATTAAAGTCCCATTTGATCCTCAATTTTGTGTGATTTACATTAGTGGAGAGAGTATTGTATTACAATCTTGTGGATTCTGTGAATTCTATTCATGTGTATGTTTATAACCTCATCTGGGTGAATATAAATTGAATGAAAGAATTTTTGTTTGCATGATTGTGGGAAAAATATTTTGTATAAAAGGAAGCTGTGAATGTTAGCATGATGAAGATTGTATATATGTGAAACTGATTGTGAGGCATCTGCACTCTTTGAGATTTTATGCAATCATCATACACTAGTTGGTTTAAGTGAAAAAGGAATGTTGAATGTGGCTGAATGGAGGTTATTAATGTTGATCTTTGTAAATGTACTTTATTTTACTCGAGGACTAGCAAAAATCTAGATTTGGGGTGGGATAACTCTATAAAATTTAGTTATTTGTGCCTTATATTTGTGCTATATTAGTTGCTTAGTTCTTTTTTGTATGCATAAATAGAAGATTTTAGTATCATATTCATCTGATTTCATTTTGATGACTTCCATTATGATTTTGACCAAATACTTCCAAATCTTTGTTAAATTTAGTGCATTTGCAATTGCTTTTAATGTGATAATTTCTCGATTACATGCAGGGCTCCAGTCAAGCATAAAAATGAAGAATTTGGAGTAGCTTTGGACTAGCAAGTCCAAGAGAAATCCAAAATTGAAGACTAACATTCAACGCCGCGGCGTAGTGATGTCAATGTTGCGACATTGTGCTTCCCCTACTTCAGTACATGAACCTGAGGCTAGAGCGCTGCAATGCTAAGAACTGGACGCCATGACTTCTGTGACCTAATTGAACGTGCATCGCGGCGTGATGTGTTTAATGCCACGACATGACTTTGTTTTATTCAGCCTATAAATACTGTTGTATCCATTTTCTACGAGATCTTTTATCATTTTTTGGTGAGCAGCTGCTAATTTTAGGGTTTTGAGACCTAGAGAAAGCAAAGGAAGCCAAGGTTGGAAGCCATCCTCTACATGGAGGGTGAGTCAACTTAGAAGATGAAATCTAATGAGCTTCCTCCCTTCCCTTTATTCTTTCTATCTTTATTGATTCATGAACATGTTGAATATGTTTGTATTTTTATGTTTTATCGCTAGCTAAGCTGTGTATAGAGTTTTTCTTTTGATTCTCCTATGAATATTGATTGATTATGTAATACTTTGAGTTTATATACATGATTTAGTTTTGTTCAATCATATTGTGCTTAATGCTCTTGAATGTTTGATCAGTTTTTAAGTGATTTGATAAAATCTGATGAGTCTAACATAAGGATTTGGATTTAAGATTGTATGTATGATTGATACATGTTCTATTTTATTCAATTGACTTGGATAAATTAATTCGCTAATTGGATAGAAATATACCTCTTAGCCATGTATAGTGTGTGATTGAGAATAGATCATTCATGAGTGGATTTTGGTTCTAACTTAGGAGTTAGGTAAATAAAACTATGGTTGATTGACCTAAACATAGGCTTTTAACTAAATTAGATTCTCGAGCTAACCTAATCATTTCATTTGTGTTATTCATAAGGATTGCATGCTATCAATTAAAGTAGGAGGTGAAAAAGTATTCTCTATCTATCTATTTATTTATCTTAGATTTATTACTTTTCAGTTTTTATATTTCTTTTAAACAAACTTTTATAAATTTGATGTTCTTGGGTAGGAAAATTAGACTATTGGTTAATATTTGGTTTCATAAGAAATAATATTTTCTTTATAGGAACGATATCTGACTCTAGACTATATTGCAAGTGCGACCCGTGCATTTGTGGTAAGTAAAAAAGCGAACAATATGCACTACCATATGCCATGCTGGTAATAGCCATTCTGGAGCATTTCATTTCTTTGTCGGGAGAGACAAAGGACACTAGTTCCAAAGGACCATAATCTATTGGTGTGCATACTTTGCACAAGCTTCAACTGAGGAAGGTTAACGAGAAATGGTATTACCTCCTTTATGAGAACTATGGTCACATTCCTCATGAGGCCGAGGATGAAGAAGAAGAAGGACAACAGTTTGCTCCTGCTCCCACAGCAACTTTGGAACTGTTACTACAAGAGATGAGCAGCTTGAGAACGAAAATAAATCGAATCGAGTAAAAGGTCGATCATCAAGGATTGAAGTTGGCTTATATTCGTTCCTTGCTAGAGGGATCTAGTTCTGCATAATGGAGAGATGCCAGTGCTTCCACCTCCTCTCCTGCCCCTCATACTCCTCTATCATATGCTACTCCTTCTGGTGCTGCAGCTACTGCTCCTGATGATAATGAGAAGATTCTTGGCTCCGAGGATGATCTCGACACAGATAATGATGATGTCGACCTCGATGATGTGACAGCTGATTTTGACAGTGACAAGGAGGTGACGGAGTGACATGGGACTTAGTCTTGATGATCTATCCTTACATTTTGCCTAACCATTAGCTATCTTTACTTTTATAATTTTGTATATGAATCTACATAATTTTTTATCTTAGTGTTTATAAAATCTGATCAATTGATGCATTTACTATTAGTTTGTTGATTATATTCTAATATTGATCTGAATGAGCTAAAATGATTATACTTTGTTGTTCTCTATTGATGGTATGATAGGTTTTACTGGCTAATCTTGCTAAATATTGCTGAAATGCTGTTGAAATTCATATACACTGTTGGTATTATACTATAAAACTTGAATTCTTATTGCTTTTTTAGAATGCCAATACGGGAGATATTAGAGAGATTAGACATATACCTTGCATGAGTATAGAGGAGCATTTCTTCATACAAACCACTTATCCTATCTCATGCATAAACTACGGGGAAGAGTTGCGCCTAAATCTTTGATATATATAAATGCATATGTTATTCCTAAATCTCTTATATAAATGCATATGTTACTCTCTTTTTCCTATGTTATTTTTTCATTATCAAAAGGGGGGAGAATGTGAATGCTTATGTCTTGAAGCATATCAATGAAGTTTTTAATGATAATAAATTCAAGATGAAGACCAAGATCAAAAGAGGTATATTTGGTATAGGTTATAGGGTTTAGAATATCAATGTAAAATGCCCTCAATATATCTCAACTATCTCCGAACTTTTTTTGAAAGATCTTTTATAAATCAACTTAAAGTTCAAAGTTCCTGTTTTAAAGATATGTTAATTTTAATCTTGCTTTTTGTAACTCAAGTTCATATATTAAACAAATCCAAGGTTTTATAAGTTAGAAATGGCCATCAAGCTTCATTAGACTTGAAAAATATGTTTAAAGGCCATTGTAATCGATTACATAGTGCTTGTAATTGATTACAAGCCAAACAGAGGCCTTATAATCGATTACATTGATATTGTAATTAATTACAAGCATGACAGAAGCCTTGTAATCGATTGCATTGATGTTGTAATCGATTACAAGTCAAGAAGAGGTCATGTAATCGATTACAACAGGTTTGACATTGGCCAATGACTATTTTATAAGCATTTAATGCTGCCCATTAATACACCCAACGGCTCCTTTGATCAAAAGCAACATAAATACATGTCTTGGGTCATCATTAATGGCTAACCAATAACTTGAAACATATTTCTATCACTCTAATGCGAGAATCAATCTTTCAAATCCTCATTGCTTTGTTTTTTGAAAATCACTTGAGATATTCTTGAAGAGCATTCTAGGACTTCAATTTGTATCAACTACTCTTGTGAGAGTTTCATCTTGTATACATTTCAATTCTTTGTAAAGAGGGTGAGACATCCCTGCAAATTGTAAAGGGTGAGGTATCCCTTAAAGTTAAGGCTAAAGTACAAAAGGTGAAGTATCCCAATGTGTGGTGAATGCTCTATTGTGTAAAGGTAACAAGCACCTGCTGAAATTTGAAGATATAGTAGAAATTCTCGAGTAATTACTTGAGAACTGAACATAGGCCATAAGTAGATTGGAGGCTGAACTAGGATAAATCTTGTATTTGATCTTCTAAACTCATCTCTTTACATTTGTACTTTAATCTTATATGATTGCTTGAATATTTTCTATATTGGCTTATTTATTTGTGAGTGAAGTGATCAGTCTCATCTATCTATTCATTTTAATCAATCAATAGTTTCAACGAAAATTAATAATCAAGTGTTTTGCGAAAGATTTGTGAAAATATTTATATACTCAATTCACCTTCCTCTTTAGTAGTGAGGCCACTTGGATACACATCTAAAAAGGAGTGTAAGACTAACATTTTTTATTTATTAATATTTTAACGTTATTAATAAATAGTACCGTTATTCGTCTAACTTTTATACTCTAACTTTTTTCTATCTTACTCACAAACTCATTCTGTATCCCGCGGAAATGCTACAGTCACATACAGCTTGATTAGACATCTGTCTCACACCAAAATATGGTGGACATACATCCACCGTATTCTGGGTGGACAAAAAACATTTCCATTTAATAAGGGTGATCACAGATACAAGTAAACATGTGAACTTGATTAACCTAACCCAATCCAATGGAAAATTTTCAAGTTAGATTGGGTATTTGGGTTAATTTGGGTGAAATGAGTTGAAATGTGAATACATTTAGTTCAGGTGTCAGGTCTGGAATTTCCAACTTGTATAAGCCGTTCTGAACTAAGCCCTTCTGAAATTAACATGTGCGTTTTGGATAGTGCATGAATATGAGAGAAATTTCTCCATTTTCATTCAAATTCTTGATCCATTTTCTTCCTTCATCCAACTGCTTCTGCCTTTTGATGCTTCACTAACAGCGACCCTTTGCTACCCAATTGCCAATGGTGACATTTCCCCCTTCACAGATTTGGTGCCTTCGCCCTTCGTGCAAAAAGGCTAAGCTCATAGGTGCACTACAATATACGAGAGGCGTAGTGAGGCTGCATGCAAATGTTGAGGTTGCAATCATTGACCTTGGTTTGGCGGTCCTTAGTAGTGCGACAAGAGATAAATTGCATGTTGTAGTCAGAGTTGGTGGTGGGTGGTGGTTTGGGGTCTATATCTAATTTGATTAAATCTAAGTTGGTTCGATTCAAGTCATTGAATTATAATCTTTGTTTTTAAGCAAGTAAAGATTATAATTCAATGACTTGAATCGAACCAACTTAAATTTAATCGAGTTAGTTTAGTTTAGATTATATATATATATATATATATATATATATATATATATATATATATATATATTTATTTATTTATTTATGCTTGCTTGAAAAGAAAGAGTTATAACTCGATGACTTAATAGTTGCACCTAGTTTTTAAAGTAGCCTTATTGTGAAGGAATTCATCATCATTTCCAATAATAAATATCTCATATATAGGGTTTTCTTTATATGCACAACACATTAAAATTAAATTCTTTTTTAACTAATTTTTTAACTAATCAATATAATTTCTTTTGGTGAATTGAAGATATTTATAATTAGTTTGTAACTTGTTCCCTGTGTGGATACTTTAAGAGATGATAACTATATTATATTTTATATACATTGTTAATATTTTTTATGCACATATTATAAATGCATAAATATTTAAGATGAACTTATTTTTTTACTTTTTATTATACCATATTTTATTTATTTTATAATAAGATTTACATTTTTTGAAAAAAATATACGAATAGGATTAAGAAACAAATAAACTAAAAGATAGATATTAATAAAGATAGAGAAAAAATAGTATTTAAACAAAGGTTATGTGGCATTTAAATTGGGAGAGAAACATAATAAATTAATCCTCTTTCAAGAAAGAATACTTAATTTTTTTTAGTACAAGCAATTGCTTTTCTAATTTCAGATATTGAGTTAGTAAAACTCTTCTTAAAATGACGATTCTAGCTCTACATTTCAAATACCTGACATTACAGGTAAGGTTCACTTGAGGATGCAGTTTACTTCCACTACGATCAATCACTATTAAGTAAAGGTACTCAAATTTAATATATTAGAATAAATTGTACAAAAAATACTATAATTACTAATATATATATATATATATATATATACACACGCATACACACATAGAGTGTATCTGATTAGAGGGATATTTATTGTAAGAGTTGAAAAGAGTAATTTTGACCATTTAATCTTACATAAATGATTAAGATTAAAACATAAATATATATGATTTTCTTAAGTACTACATGATCTTTAAGTAACTTTTAATCTTGACAGTTTATATATAATTATATAATCAAAATTTACTCTTCTCACCCTCTCACTAAATATTTCCCCTCTATATACACATATTTGGTTATTGATTAACAACGGCTACTTAATTAATATGCGCATGTGAGGCAGAATATATTTAAATATTTTCCCCCCCTAATAAGCAAGGCATATATATCTGGTCCGGTGCATGTTTGTAATTGATTAATTATTCAGGAGAATAGTTTTTACTCAAATTAAGTTGTTTTTCTAAAAGCAAAAATGTCTGGGTTGAAGCATAAAAAAGTTGTTGATTATTTTTTTTATAAAACAACTTTTTTTTTCCTTTCTAAAATCTATAATTTGATTATTGATTTTAAATTATTTAGATTATTCCAAAAGTTTTGAGAGATAAATAATACTTTTACTTCAATTAAATAACTTCTTCAATCATCTTATTTTCCTTTTGATAATTTAGTATATAAAAATGATTTTTTATATAATTCAAAAAAAATTGTTGTCTTAAAACGATTATGAAGGGATGTTTTTAATCCTATATAGACTAACATAGTTACTAATTTCTTTAAATTCAAATTAATTGATTATCAAATATTATAAAATATCTATTGATTTAACCCTTGTAATTATTTCACTATTGAGTTCTTATAAGTACTTAGACATATGTGGATAGTGTTGTTTTAAGTTTGTAAGTTTTATGATGAGTTTTTTATGAAAAGTAGGTTAAGTTATATTATAAATGCAACGAGAGAGAATGAGGGTGATTTCTCTCTTATGGTCCCATTGAGACCACATGAATTTTTTGTGTATATAGAAAATGAGGGTGAATTCTCTCTAAATGACGATAATGATTTCTGATTAACTTTCTTTGTTGTGCTTCTTTAAAAATGTGATTCTTCTTTAGTGTAAGTTACCCTATATCTAATTTATTTTACATACATGTCATAGACTGAAGTTAAAGGTGGATAAATGAAATTTATTATTGTGGCTAAAAAATTTCTAGCATTACCAACGTGGGTTGGTTCAACTGGTATTAGAGTTCTGGATAATTAAGACTCTATACTCCCAAATGCATGGGTCAAATCCCTTAATAAATTCTTTGAGTGAGTACCTTGAAGACAATCTTTTGGATAGACTTCTGCATGCCTTGCGAAATCTTAAACATATTATTGGCATGCTGACTAATAATATTAGTGTAACCTATCTTTAATACCATTTTTATTAAAAAAAATTGATTATAAATTATAATATCCAATAAAATGGGTTTTAATGCTTGAATTTAATTTGACCGAAAATGTGAACTTACAAGGGAAAGGTAATGTACTTTGAGTGCCTAATATTTTATCCTTAACAAGCAAAACCTTCACATTATAAAAAATATAGGGAAAATAAAACAAAAGCGAAAGGGAAAATAATGATCTCAAATTTACTTTTCATATGCTTCATCTATTACTTTGTCCTTCACTTTTCTGCAACAGTTAAAATTGCACCCTTACCTTTGTCAAATAGTTCTTACATTGCTTTGCCGATAGAAAATATGGATTGCACATTCCCCACCCTTTTAATTTAGTTGCAATTCACTCAAAACCAGCATGGATCTTTCCTTGCACCCAATCATCTCTTTTCTTTTCTTTTTTGCTTTTTTTTTTGTTTTTTCAGAAGTAAGAGAAAGACAGTGAAAGTGATCTTGAACATTTTCCCAATGTATCTAGGATATTCAAGGGATTAATAATAAGCATAATCATACATAATTCCAGGTTTGACAACTGACATCATGATCCTAAATTTTTTTTCTTTATTTCTAAGGAACTTTCATTGGGAAAAGGGTCTACCTTCCTCTCATTCCTCACTCTCCTCATTAACAATATACCATAAAAAAGAGGTACTCTAAATTCTAATGCAGTCAGGTTTCACATGAAAGGCCAATTCACACACATTTCAACCCCTCCCCCCACCATTTCTCATCTAGAGCCTTGAGTCCACCAAATCCAACTTGTAAAAACTCCATCGCTAAAATCCTCTCTATCTATCATTCTATCTTAAGAGTTTCCTTCTTATCTCACTGCTCCATGCTTCCCCTTCTCAACCCTTTGCCTTCTCCTCCTCTTCCACCATGGCCTTCAAAATCCCTCAAGTACTTCTCATTCTTCTATACCTGTCCCTGATCTTGTTACTCTTTCATCAGTGTTACAATCTCAAGTCCAAGATCAACAAAAAACAAATCATGCAAGCTAGTTTCTCATTACCCTCTCATCACCCCTTGATCAGCAGAAAAGTTCTAGCTAGCAAATTTGACTTCTCTCCTTTCTTTAAGCATCATCATAGACAATCACCGGGAATGGCAGTGCAGCCAGACCCATCAGAGACAGAGGTTGATTCACGTTATGGTGTTGAGAAGCGTCGTGTGCCAACAGGTCCAAACCCATTACACCATTGATGGTATTTCACTATTTCAGTTGAACCAAAAAGAGTTTAGAGACAAAAGGAATGGTTAGTGGAAAGCTTTGATAACCAGAATGATGCTACTAAATCCTTTTTGTTTTGTTAACTTTCTTTTGCCTTTTTCACTTTTTATGGCCTGCTTATTGATATTGAAACCAGAAATCAGAATTAATTGACCTTTTTATTGTGTATAATATGATATTTCCAGCCTGAGAATATTGTACATGTATTAAGTTCATTTTTTTCTGAGTTATAAAAATAAATATTGCATTTGATTTTGGTGATTACCATTACCATGATTTGCTTGTTCTTCCATGTAATGATTCATGAGATCAAGAAACGAATATATGAATTTTTGTGAGTGAACTTAAAGAAACATGACATGAGTGGCTGATACGGCACGGCACAAATTGGAAAGAAGATTTTTAGTTGGAACATAATAATGATATATATTAATGAGTTTGGTTAGTGTAAAAGCATAATGTTTTCTTTGACGATTATAATATATAAAAGCACTATGTTACTGCACGTGATCACAGCCCTAGTTGTTGCCACGTAGGACATATTTTGGTACAGTCATCCATGATATATAATCAGTGAATGAAATGAAACCAATATGTGTTTTGCATTTGTTTCACTTTTCTTTTCCCCAAATTTTATTCATCATTTTGAATCCAACCCAACAAATTTCTTCCTTCAAATCCCATTATTTCCTTAGTAATTTTACTTATGTATTACTTCCGGGTAAATGTTTTCCCCTTTTTGTACTTCCTTGCGGATTCATGGAAGCCCATCATTATGATACCCTAATAAAAATAAAATTCAATTATTAATGAAAACTTAAAGGGTCTTGTTTGAGAGATTATTAGGTGCTTGTAGAGTAAGACATCCTACGTTAAATTTGTAAGTAATCTTTTTCTCTTATTTAAATTATATTTTTAATATTATATTAAAGTGTAGTTAAAAATGTAGTTAAAATAAAAAATAATAATGACTCATAAGTCTAACGTGACACTCATTCAATAATTTAAAACAAGAGAAATATTTTGTTGTTAGAGTACTTAAAAATTTCTCCTTCTTTTTCTCTTACTTTTTTAGGTCTTTATTTCCTTTATGATTTAAAATGATTTACTTTCTTTTTCTAAATATATTCATCATTTATAATCTAAGTCAGATTTTCTTTCTTTCTTTATTTTTGGCCAATATATAAATTGAAGTTTATTAGTCACTATTTCTTCCTTCAGAACCCAAAATTGCTTTTTTCTTTTCCCTCATTTGATTTCTCTAGATATATCAACAGTATGACTTACAATCCTTCAAATCGCAGTTGATGTGAAGGAATGGAATGAAATTTTATATTTAATTAGAATTACAACATTTTTATATTTGTTAATAGAAAAAAAATATGAAATAAAATTTTTTATTCCAAATCTCATTTCACAAGTTCATAGAATTTTATTCCCTAAAAAAGGGTGAAATTACGATTCCACATTTTTATAGAATAATATTCCATATATTTTTCTAATACAGCCTTAACTAATTTATAAAATGTCATAACTTAACCGTTTTATAATTTACAAAGTATTTACGTGTTGTAAATTTTTCAGCTATAAGAAAAAGGCACATATTCTCATGTGTTGTAAATTTTCAGTCTTTTGGATATATGACCTTTGTGCTTTCATTGTATTATAATTATCATTTAATATTATCATAGAACAATTGGTTATTTTTATAATAAGTTGGATAATTTTTCAATAATTTTTATTGAATTTTTATCTTAAAGTTAATATTGTACCAATATGATAAAGCTTATGATTATAACTATAACATATTAATTATAAGAAAAAATAATTAAAGATGAAAAAACATATTATCAATATTTGTTTTATTAAAGTTTTTTAAAAATTAATTTTAAAAATTACTTTAAAAATAGATATTTGTATTATATATATAATATGAAAAAATTAATTTTTCATATTTATTTTATTTGAGGGCTTGAGGTATTTATGTCATTTATTTTGATTCTATCTATATTGTATCTTATTGAATCACTTCTTATGACATTTTATTTCTAGTTTATTTCTAATTGTATGAAACTATAAAATTGGAATGTAATTCCTATTTGAATTCATTGATTCTTATTTTTATTCCGATTCTTATTCCATGGAATTGCATTCTTTGTATCAAATGTAACCTAAGTTTATTATAATTTTACTTAAATAAGTCATGAATAACTTAGTTTTTCTTTTGCCAATTCATAAAACCCATTATTATAGATCAATTTCTGCAAGTATGAAAACTAACCTTACATGAAATAATAAGATGGCGTTTGGTTTATTTTCATGTTCATTTTTAGTTGATATATTTTTATTATAATTATAAAAATTACACGTTTTCATTTTGTTCCTATTTCTAAAAATATTTATTTTTACCATTTTCTTCAAAGAATTTTAAAAGCAGAAAACAGAATAAAAATAAAGTAACATTTTTATAACTATAATGAGAATATATCAATTAAAAATAAAAAAAATAAAACCAAACATCCCTTAAAAAGTTCTTCATTTCCATTTTCATTTTTCTTTGTTTTTGTATTTTTAATTATTTGTTTCCTTTAATAATTAAATTGTTTCGTTAAAGTCCGTTGCCAACTTTCTAAAAAAAAAAGACATGCAAATCTTAATCTAAAACATGAATTCATTTATTTATATATATTGACCAAATTTGTCAAATAAAAAAGTAATAAAATCTGCTTGCTTAAGTTAATAATGGTTGGTGCAATTGGTAAAGATAGACTGTGTTAACTAAATTAATCATAATTCAAATTCTATCAAATTTATTGTTGAAGAGTTATCTATAAGTATCCTTATAACGACTTATTTGTATATCAAAAAATACTTTAAATGCCAAAATATATTTTTTGAGATGATGCGTGATGTGTGGCATAAAATATTTTACACCAACTCGGCCCCTAATATATGTAGTTTATGTTCCTTTCGATTGCTGTTCGAGCACATGGAATAACCAGCTTAATTTACACATACAAATTATGTATAATGGACAATGGTTCCGAGAATATATTGCATATGTTCAAGAAAAGTGTTTGGTTTACTTTTTAGACATCCATAAAACATTTCAATATTATGAACATGGAAAAGAAATTTTGAAGTGCATGCCAGGTAGTAGACTGAATAACTATATATACAAAGAATAATAATTTAAATTTTATGAAACATAGACATCTAATTAACGAATTTTAAATTGTCTAATCTCATCTCTTTGATTTTGTTTATCAGCAATAATTAATAAACGAAGAAACAGTACTATACGTGTACAGACTATTATATGTTTGGTGTAATGTGTTGATTAAGTATAACTGCCTTTTCTTGTCCCTCATCATATCAATGAATTATGCATTATCAATATCAGACAGCACCACTTAAAAAGAAAGTGAAAAGGAAATCTTCTTCATGTCCTACTCAATCTAATTCCAATTATACCTGTATATAAGTATTATATTAGTCAGTTATTTAGATTATCCATTCTGAAGATTTTCTCCATATTGTAATCATGATTTCAATGTCAAGAAGAGCACACTGAACAATTGGTTCTTGCTAATATTCCTTCACTATTCGGGTTTTCGTGAAGTGCATGTAATACCAATTGCACTTTTAAAACTGAAATACCACCTCTCCTAAATCTTACGAGAGCTGCCACTGGTGGGTACCAGTACCAGGACATGAACCCACCAACTGAATAAGTCGCAATCTCCAAATTCCTGTGGAAATGGTGGTGGTGGGAAAATCTTCATATCATCAAGGAATATACTGTATCCTCTTCACCTTCCTTTAAAAAACCAAACAATAGGTCTTAGAAAAAAAATCCCTGTTATAGCATGATCGGTAATGCTTAAATTTTGGGAAATAATTATTTATTTTTTCAAAAAAAAATTTAAAAGTCTTTTAATTATAAATTATTCTGAATAAAAAATAAGATAATACAAACACATACTTAATTCTAAAATAATGGTTTAGCCTGTCACTTACATGTTTTTATTAATAAAGTACAAGTTAAGCAATGGTATTCATCATTAGTGTTTTTTTTTAAATATATATACATATCCTATTTTCTTGTATATTTTTTTATTTAAATGCTGTATAATAGCCTTTTATATGTATAAATATATAAGTTACAACACAAAAATAAGAGAGAAAAAGCGAGAACTCAATAAGTAGGTTGATGATCATCGGATTAATAAAAATATATCACTCTCTTATAGGATTGCAAGGAGTTGCTCATGTATCAAAACACATGAGAACTAGCATGTTGTTTAATCATTTTTTTATTCTTGAAGCATTGTTTGTGTTTTGGACCGGGTTTCGGGTTAACCAAACTAAGAGCAACTGGAGACTTTAGGACGGATCCTAACCCGCGATGCACTTATCAGCAGCCACAACAACGCGAGGAGGAAATCCCTCCCTCAAATCCTAATTTTTAAGGAATTACAGTTACGAAGAGTAATTGCTCTAGCTAATTCCTATTTTGTAAGGATCCTTACTAATGATATTCATTATCATTAATTATCTATTTCAAAGGAATTTCCTTGTATGACACTCACCTATAAATATTAGGCAAAGCCACCAAGGTATGGATCTGAACCTCTAAACACTATCCACCTTATGTACGGTCTAACTTGAGCGTCAGAGTGTCTTTTGCAGGTACCCACCCCTCGCACCACCATTGTTGCAACCATGCTATAGAGGAAACCACCTATCTCAGTGACATTCAAGCAAACCTCTAAAACCCGTTATTTAGAATATTGACACTGTCTGTGGGGAACAATAAACTTCGAATTCCACCACCTCCACCATGATAACCACCAGACAAAACTGTGCCTCTGTTGCACAAAACCAGCCACCATCGTGGCTCTGCTATTGCTCAAGATCCAATCGCTGCCCAACCATAACCCAAGCGCGATGGAGAAGAGGCTACTCTTTCCAGTGAGAACCCACTCCCTCTGCTGCGGCGTGTTTCGGTCACGCAGCGACTTAGATCGCGTGGAGCCTTTTCAAGAGAAGCAAGACCACGGGCATCGACTTTACAATGCCTAGGTGTGAGGGAGAACAATGAAGGCATTCAGCGTAACATCTCAAAAAGCATGTTAGACTTGTAAATAGTTACAAGGTAGCATATTACTTGTATGGTGTGTCAGATAAGTTTTGTGACAAACTGAATTGGTTTAGGCACTTAGTTGTAACATAGAGTGTGAAAAATAGTCTGAAATGACTCAGATAGTAGCATAAATTGCTAAGTTGAGGGAACTAAAACTAGAGAGTTTGTTTCTAAGTCACAAATATGCATAAGAAGTTGTACTTAAAATTTGAGAAGAATCAGAGTTAGTTTGGTATTTTTAGGCATACTAGTTGTACGTTTTAATACTGGATTCACTACAAAAAATGCATTAAATTGTGGCGGTTTTTTTTTCAATTTGCGGTGATTTTTAACCCCCGCTAATTGAATTGCGGCGGTTTTAAAAACCACTGCATTTACGTTGGCCGCAATATGTTGTGGCGGTTTTTAAGCGACCCCCACAACAGTGAATAAGTTGTGGCGGTTTAAAACCCCCACAATTTGCGGCGGTTTTTATTTAATTTGCGGAGGTTTTTAACCTCCACTATCTAGTTACTTGATTCTATTTATCAAAATATTGTAGAAGTTTAAAACCACCGCTATTTAACATATTTGACTTTTTGAGATTTAAAACTACTACAATTCATCTGATGAATTTTTTTTGAAAAAAACATTTACTAAATATAAAACTATTGATGTGAATGTGAATCAAATTGCATTAAAAATATTCATAGTAACATACAACATCACAAGTTCAGATCCATAATAAGCTAAATAAATTCATCTCTTGTAACTTAGACTTACAACTTAAAATCCTTAATAACCTAAAGTAGTGCCACAATAAATGTACATAAAAAATCAACACTAAATATGCTATTGGTGGTTTGTGTTGCTATCTCCAGATAATCTTCTTACATCCAATGACGTAGTACCCTAATCATGGTCTCTAATCATATTAGGATCATTAAACACTAAATTCAACTAATCAATCATAGATTTAAACTCATCTAACTAATCATTTTCAAATGACATGTTCAAAAACATAATCTAGAGGATACACAATTCTTGCTTGACATGGACTCATGGTCAATTTGTTATTGTGACTATGGCAAGGTATGAAATTTCCTTCCTTGCTTCTCTCTCTCTCTCTGACCCAAAAAACAAGTATAGGAAAGTTGGGCATATGGAAAAAAAATTAAAAAAGAAACATGTCTACCCTAATGGAGAATAAAGACTCCAGAAAAATATTTTCTTTGTTTGGGGGCGGGGAGAGAATCAGGCCAGACATTTGACTAATTTGAAAAGAATGTTCAACAAATAAAGGAAGGGGCCACTAAGGATGGCGATCACACATAATTGTGAAGAGAGAGAGATCCTGAAGCGTTCAGTGTTTAAGAACAATACAAAGCAATTGCTACTATTCTTCATCAATAGAAGCAGCAACAACTGAGAAGATGAAAAATAAAGTACAAATAAGTATATGAATATCTATCAATAAGAATATAATGTATATAGCAATCAGCAATAAAAGAAATTTCTAAAATTGGACACAGTATTAAAGTTAGACCTACCATAACTGGTATCATTTTAGCGCACTTTGCAAGAGTTTGAATAAGGAAACTGACATATTTGAGGGTCTGGAGTAAGAAATATGGCCATTCAAATAAACATGGGTTTTAACTTGCACCAATAACAATAGTAACTTCTAATAAGCATACAATGTATAGGCACACAGAAAGTATGCAGCTTACCTCATATTGACAAGTTGTGGTAAGTATGTTTGAAACTGACACCAGGCAATACTTATAAATGGGAGCTACGGGATCCAATGCTTTTTTACTCACCTATAAGAAAGATTGAAAACTATAAATTTGAGGATAATTCTGGCTAAACAAATGCAGTCATCTACCAAATCATTGATTGAGAGCTCATTAGATAATAGTGAGATAAGCACCACAAGCAGGATATGTCATGGAAAAAGAGAACAAGTTAGAACAGTACGTGAACATCAAAGCTTTCAAAAATTATAGCATAGGCATACCCAAACCTCTGCTGAAGCTAACAGACTACGAAGTGGTACCCAAATAAAACCATTAGACCAACAAAGCACTTTGTTTTTCTGTGTTGTTTGAAGAACTAAAGAATGCGAACCAACCATTATACAAAATTAAATCCTAATACCACAAAAGTGATCGCATTTTTACCTGATATGATCCTTATCACTGCAAACTGCAAAATGCCAACCTCAGCTCAAATTGAAAATGCAATAAACTAAGAGAGCAACAACATGACCCAACACAAATTATCAATTCCCAAAAGCCAAAACCAAATGGCAGTCCAAGCCAACTGAATAGTGATGAAAAGTTATTGACTACATAGTCAAATTGGTTCTATAAGGACACATGGGACATCAAGTTGGTCTTCTAAAAATTTAGAACATCAATTTGTTCCTTCATAGTGTAAAACAAGCATAAACTTAGGAACCAAATTGATGTCCAGAGACATATTCAAGGGCTAAACCTTTCTGCTCATCCGATGCATCATAGTACTCCTCCTCCTGCTCGTGTTCCTCCTCGGGCACAGGGTGAAGCTCCACCTCTTCCCCAACCCCAACCACACCTTGCCAATCATATTCAGAATGGGCTTTGGGTCGCGGTTGCGTACGGTGAGTCACAGATCTGGGCCTGCGACAGTGAGAACAGAGGGGTGGTTTCACAGCGGATCGGGTTGGTTCTGATTTGGCATGGGAGGTTGACGGAGCGGCTGGTTACGCTCTGGCACGAAGCGGAGGAGAGACGATGGCGGTGGCTCCGATTCGAGTGGCTACTGGTCTGGTTCAACGGTTGGTGGTTGCGCGGCCGCTGGCGTCATGGGTGTCAGAGGGAGAAATGAGAGGGGGCAGAAATGGAGAAAGCTGCAAGAGAGTGAGAGGAGAGCGAGAGAGAGAGGGTGGAGTCAAATGAGAGGGGGGAAATGAAATCGATAAAGCTAAAAAAAAAAATCAACCAGCATTTTTTAATTTACAGAGGTTAATAACCTCCACTAATTAAAAAAAACCCCCCGCAATTTATATTAATTTGTGGCGTTTGATAACCTCTGCAATAAAACCCCCACAATTTAACCTTTTTTTATAGTGATTGGCTAGCAGCAGATATGGAAAAATATGATAATGGTGAAACAAAAATCTTAATGAATCTTAATATTTATTTTAAGGTTGTTGGAAGTAGGAAAACCTCTTTTAGTATAACTCAAGTGTCCTTAGTAGATATAAAGTTCCAGTTTTAGGCTTAAGTGCTAAAGTTAGACTTTGGCTCCTTATTTCCCTTTAAGTCCCACGATTCCAGAACACAAAAGAAGTAGAAAATAGAAAATGAGAGAAAAGGAAAGAATGTGGGAACCGAAGGGGGAGAAAAGGGAGAAAAGAAAGAGGATCAAGTGAAGATCAAAGGGAAAGGACATAAGGATCAAGATCAAAGCATAAAGCTTAAAGATTGATCTTCCATACTTGATGTAGGGGGTTTTATCCTTAAATTCCATACTTGTTCTTCATCATTTTCATTGTAATAAGTTAGGTCAAATGGAATAGAAGTAGGATGAAGAAGTCAATAATCTATTTTCTTGTTAATTTTTGTTTTCATTGATAGGGATGAGTTAGTTTCTGCTCAATGGATGCTAGATGGATGAGATTATCTAAGAAAGACACCAATTAGTCCCTAGAGTGGGAATTTAAGCAATGAACAAGTAAGTAGATGTTTTTGAGTTTTAATCCAAAAATAAAGGAATCAATAGGTTCTATAAGTGTTGCAACATATTTAGGAGTTGTTGGTGATACTAGAAATTACCTTGCACCCATTTATGGTGGCTTAGAATCTATTTTGTTCCAATGGAATAGTAGCACAATTCTGTAAAAATGTGCAGAATTGCTGCTATGTGACCGACGCTCAAGCTCCGGAAGCACAGGCGCTCAAGCACGCGCAGCCCAAAGGCTGATGCACGTAGCATGGTGTGGCGCAATTAAGCGTCAAGGGGCAAAGCGCTAGACAAAACAAGCATTGCTCTATTAAGTGCATTTTTGGATAATTTGAGCTTCTCAATCAGTTGAAAATATTAATAGATGCTTTCTTAGGTGTGTCAAGGCACTTTTAGGGATATTTTTACGAAGGGAATAACCACCTAGTATGTAAAAGACCTAAGTGCATCCAATAGTAATGAATTGTCATAGGTAGGTATCTAAACCCTTAAGCAACCCAGAGTTGCATCTAGTGTCACATAAGAGGTGATGAGGATAAGATAAATTAGATACAAGTAAGCTGAGATCATATGGCAATAGTCACTTGCATAGTGCATTAGTTACTCTTAAGAGAAAATGTGAAGTAGTGATGAGTGAATGGACATAGTATGTAGATATTGTAGAAGTTCTAGTATTTTAAGTATTTCTTAAGTTAAGAATTGCCTAAATTAGGTATCTAGGACCTTGAGCACATTAGAGTGATATAGTTTACCAGTGAAAGCAAGACAAGCTAGATATAAGTATCATAAGTATGATTACTTAGCTAGAAATATGGAATATGCTCCTTTATGAGTTAGAAGTGAGCTAAGAGTACGTGTTTGCTTGAGTTTAGTTTTTCACTTTGTTAGAGAGAATCCTGTGATAGGTTAAAGTGGTGGTTTTGTATGAGTTATACATAACACTGCATAGTTTCCTATTTTTGCTAATTCCAAAGTAGAGTAATCTTTAATGATGTATATTCATATGTCCATAGAAGATAGAAGGAAAATCCAAAAGTCTCTAGGAGTAAGGATTTAGCTCAAGCTACTCGTTAGTGCCAACATTACTAGTGTGAGTTGGAACCAGTCCACTCATTATCCGGTAGTTGAAAAATCAGTCTTCTTAACTACAAGTTTTAAAGAAAATATAAAATTAAGCAAATAACACCCACAGTCATATACATTTCCTGTTCCTTGGCAATTTTATGAGCAGTTGTTCAATATCATTGATGGTATATTGTGAATGAACTAGTTGTGATATGTTACAACTGTGTAGATAGTTGTTCTTATCATATGAGCAAGAGACTTATATTTATAGATTATACGTTGTGTATAGTGAACATTTGCATAACAGTAGTATGTGAATGTTCTAGTGATATTGAATAGAGATTCATTATCTAGCAGCAATCATAATCTATGGTATGATGTCGTGATAGATTAGTTTCCTATACATTATACAGTTGTATGAACGATTATATAATGTTATTATTTGTTATAGTTTATCTTGATATATATGCAGTTTATGTTTTTTAATGCCATGAAATGTATGAATATTACTGAGAATTGCATATTCTCACCCTTTCTATAATTTCATGGTAATAGCAGGTCAAGGCCCTTCAAAGGGCAAGGAGATAAAAGAACAAAAGAATTAATGTAGATTAGTTTACTTTATTTCTTTTATAAGCAAAATGGATGTTTTTAGTTATATTTGCTTTGAGAACACAAGTTATATGTATAACACTTTGCCTTTTTAGGCTAATGATGTATATGTTTATAACTTTTCAGTTATGGCTCTCCATTATAAATGTTTCAATTATATGGGAGTAGTAAGACAACAAGATTAGAAGTAACACTTTATTGCTTTATGTCTATATATATAAGTTATATCGAGAATACTGTATTAGGGTGTTACATTTAAACCTAGCAGGACGAGTTGATTCCTCTTAGATTATCACGACGTGAACTGATCTCCTTGATCTAACTCTAGGACGAACGTAATCACAAATTAGAGAGATCAGTCCATGTAGAAAGAGAAAACGAGAACTAGGTCCCTACATCGAAACAACAAAAAAGGACCAGCCCAAGATGAGGAGTGTGATCCTGAAAATTCTAAGACAACGGAACCCAAATGAAGGACTAGAAACCAAGAGACAAAAAATATCAAAGAACAAGAGACTGGGCAATGAAGGACAGTAGTCCACCGTAACCAACCCTTTTCGAATGATTTGATAGCGTACGAGATCCCTAGGCATTTCAAGTATCCAACTAATATTGAGGCCTATTATAAGACCATGGAACCCCAAGAGCATTTAGATGCCCACTTCTTTGCCATGCTATTTGCTGGAGGTGATGAATCATTCATGTGTCGCACTTTCTCCCTCTCCTTTAAGAAAGTCGGTTTGAGATGGTTTATGACCTTGACTCTGAAGTCTGTTGACAACTGGGAATGCTTGTCCTGGAGATATCTAATGCACTTTACCACTAGTAAAGTGCAGCCGAAATCTATTTCATGGCTTCCCATATCAAATAAGGAAAATAAGAGTCACTCTAGGATTATATTGTCCGATTCATTAAGGAATGCTTAAATATCCATAATTGGGACGATAGACTTCCCCTACACTATATAAGAGTAGGTCTTCATTCTGGTCCATTCTTTACGTCCCTTGCTAAGAAAGAATCCAGGACGATGGATGAGTTCAAGGTGAGAGCAGAAGAGTATATCAACATGGAAGACATTATTTGCACTAGGAAACATGTTGATAAAGTTAAGAAAGCAAAACCCAGACCGACCCTAACTCCCTCACAACCTCGAAACTCCAAACCATCACCAAAGGGGAAGTATCATGACTATGCCCCCATTAACGCACCTCGAATCCAAATCTACTAAAAGGATGAACACGGAGTTTAGAGACATCCAAAAACCTCCTCCACTAAGGAAGCATGCCTAGAAAGATAAGTCAAAGCACTCCATATTCCATGAAGGGTATGAGCATACCACTAAAGACTGCTTCCACCACCATTGAAATATCCTTGATCTGGGATGGCTACTTGGGCCGATATATTCACCAATCCTGTAATGAAAACTAGAAAGGAAACATAAATTATAAGAAAAAAGAGTTATAGCCCCTGGAGAAGTCCATCCTCATATTAGAGAAGGCAGTCGCTGGCAAGGAATGAAAATGCCAAAGAGGTTCCATCCTGGGATAATGCCCAGAACCAAGATAGGGCATAACCCCAAGATCCTCTACTTAGAATGATGATCGCTGACCTATAAAAGTAACCCAGATAATCAATACAATTTCAAGGGGTTTCGCAAGTGGAGGTGAATCCAGCAATGCAAGGAAAAAGGCCCTCCTGGCTGTGCTGAGCATGGCCTATCATTCGATCTCCAAACCTAGGAGCGGATCACGGAAAGCCCAGTCGTTTTTTTTTTTGAAGAAGATTATGGAGGCTTCATTCCAGATCATGATAACCCTATGGTGATATCCAGGATAATCACCAATGTCAAGGTTTGGCGCATATTTGTTGAACAAGAGAGTTCGGATGATATTATGTTCCTAGATCTGTTCAAAAAGCTGGGACACTCAAAGAAGGATTTAATCTCGTACACCAGTGAGTTGATTGGTTTTATAGGAGACAAAATCATCCCAGTTGAGTATGTTGAGACTTACCTAACCATGGGTAAGGACACCCTATTTAAAACACTCAAAGTTAAGTTCCTCATGGTAGATTGCCCTTTTACCTACAAAATGATCCTAGGTTGCCATTCTTTCAATACTTTTGGGGCAATGATATCCGCCCCTTATTTAGCCATGAAATTCCTTGACCAACATGACAAGATTGTTACAATCAAATGAGACTAAGCAACGACTCGAAGGTGCTATAACGAGAGCCTTAAGATCATGAAAGGACTACGAAGAACGGACTAACGCAACAAATTCGTTTCAGTCACTACGGACTCTATCAATGTCCTCTTGACTGAATTGGATATACGTGAAGAGATTCAAGATAGCAATTTTTAACTAAAAGAAAAACTTGAGCCCTTCTAGCTTGGTGTCAAGTCAGATCAAGTCATTAAGATTGAAGCTTAATTAAATCGAGAAGAGAAGTCCCAGTTAATAAAATTCCATGAGAAAAACAAATACCTCTTCACCTAGACTTCCGACATGCCAATACTAGACTCTGACTTCATTTCTCACCGACTTCCCATTAAAAAAGATGCCAAGACAGTCACGTAACAGAAGAGAAAAGTCAGACCATAAAGGCAGGAGGTCATTCAGAAACAAGTAAAGGAACTGTTGGATGCCATGTTTATTAGGGAATTTTCCTACATAACTTGGTTATCCAATGTGGTATTGATGAAGAAGATTAGTGGGAAGTGGCGCATGTGTGTTAACTACCCAAATCTAAATAAGGCATGTCCTAAGGACCTTTACCCGTTTCCCAACATAGACAAGCTGGTAGACAATTCAGCTAAATTCTAGCTTCTATCCTTCATGGATGGCTATTCTGGATATAATCAAACCCTCATGCACCCGGAGGATGAATATAAAACTACATTCATAACTGATATGGGAAGCTATTGTTACCGAGTTATGCCTTTTAGGTTGAAGAATGCAAGTGCAACTTACCAACGAATGGTGAATAAAGTTTTCGAAGAATAAGTTGGTAAGATGCTCGAGGTCTATATTGTTGACATGATTGTCAAGATGTTGGAGTCTGAGAACCATGTTGAAGATTTGGAATAAGTGTTTGCCTAAATCTAAAAACATAATATAAGGCTAAACTAGGACAAATATGCCTTTGAAGTGGTAAGTTCTTGGGATTTCTGTAGACAAACTGCGATATTGAAGTCAACCTAGAGAAATGTCAAGAGGTTCCCTGATATATGCAGTCCACAATCTATGAAAGAAGTATAACAACTAAAAAGATGGATAGTGGCCTTCACTCATTTCTTAGCTAAGGCCGCCCATAAGTCTCTCCCCTTTTTCAAACTCCTCAAAAAAGGGAAAGATTTTGAGTAGAACTCAGAGTGTGAGTTGGCAACACCTCCCATCTTGACGAGGCCAGAGCCTGATGAAACCTTGTATGCCTATCTCTCTATCAATAATGAAGCAATTAGTTTAGTCTTGATAAGGGAAACCCCCGAAGGTCAAAGGCTGGATTTTGTGAGAAAAGTGTTGTAAGGCCTCAAACTCCAGTATTAAAAGATTGAGAAACTAGCCCTAGCACTACTCACTATGACCAAACGATTATGCCAATACTTCCAATACCATCCTATGGTCATAAGAACGGACCAGCCAATTCGTCAAGTGTTACATAAGCCAGACCTCGCTAGGAGGATAATTGCATGGTCTGTAGAGCTTTTCTAAATTCAGGATAACCTACGAGCTAAGATAAGCCATAAAAGCTCAAGTGTTATCTGAATTTCTGGCAGAGCTTACAATGGATGCTGACCATCCCAAAGGGAATTCTTAGACCATTTATGTAGATGGCTCCTTAAACCCTAAAGGGAGCGACATCGGGGTCATCATAAAAAATGAGGCCGGACTCACCTTAGAACATTCCTTAAGATTCGAGTTTCCGACTTCAAATAACCAGGTTGAATATGAGGCTTGAATCGTAGGCATCTCCATGGCCAAGGAAATGGGGGCCACTGACAAAGTGCTCTGTAGTGATTCGTAGTTAGTAACTTCACAAATCCGAGGTGATTACTAAGCTAAGGAATCTCTCCTACAGAAATATTTAGTGAAGGTAAAGAAGCTCTTGGAGAATTTTCCTAGCATCAAAGTGGAGCATATTCCCATGGAACTAAACTCAAGAGCGGACATCCTATCAAAGCTTTCCAGCACGAAGAGCCCAAAAAATAACAAGTTCGTGATCCAGGAAACTTTGCTAGCACCCAGTATTACGAACTTCGAAGTCCTCTTATTAGAAGAAAATGAAACATGGATCACACCAATTATCGCCTATCTCTGAGATGGGACCTTGCTCGAAGATTAGAAAGAGGCCCAAAAATTAGTATGGACAGTGGCATAGTATACCCTATATGACAATCTGTTGTATCGCCATAGGTTATCTTCCCCCTCCTCAAATGTCTTTGCCAAAAGAAGTTGAGTATATTTTGGCTGAAATCCATGAATGAAGTTATGGACACCATCTTGGAGGAAAGTCTCTAGCTTGGAAGGCGTTGCGAGTTGGTTACTACTGGCCTAGCATAGATGATAATAGTGTGGAACACGTCCAGAAATGTAACAAATGTCAACAGTTCTCGAACATCTACTCAGCCCCACTAGAAAAACTGTCTACGATGTTTGTGCCCTACCCTTTTTACTAGTGGAGTGTGAATGCTTATTTCATGAAGGTGTCGATGATAACAAAGCAATGACAAGGACCAAGTTCTAGGGAAACTTCAAGTCAATAGATTTGTAGGACTTAGGATCTTATTTGTGAGAAGTTCTCTTTGATATATCTCAATAAACTCAAATTGGTTTTGAAAAGCTTATCATGTTTTGAACTTGAGTTATGAAAATCTTGTTTGAATATTTGAAAAATCCAAGTTTTGTTTAATAGAAATCATTACAAAACTTGTTTGTGCTCAAAATTTGGTTTTAAAATAGTTGTAATTCATTACAAGAGCTTCATAGTAATCCATTACAATCAAGTCATAGTGCTCATAATGGATTAAGAGCAAGAATCGATTACGACTTGTTTGTAATCCATTACAAACCTTCTAAAACCCATTTTCAACAAAATAATGTTAGTCATGACAGCTATCACCCAAGAGGGGGGTGAATTGGGTGATCACAAACTTTTAAAACAATATTAAAAAATTAAGTATTTTGAAGCACTTAATTAATAAATAAAGCAGAACATGCATAAATCAAGTTAATATAGAATATAAAGAGTGAAGGGAAGAGAGAATCAAACTCAAGAATTTATCTTGATTCAACTACCCTTTGTGACCTACGTCTAGTCCTTAAGCAAACCACACGAGATTTTCCACTATCATTTCAAGCTTGAACATGTGCTTGAAACCTTTACAACTAAGAGTACTCAATACACATTTAGGATATCTTACCCTTTGTACTTGAGTCTCAAAATAGGGTTACCTCACCCTTTACAACTTTTGAGGGATACCTCATATTCTTTACAATCAAGGGATACGTTACACTTTTCTCTAGAAGGATACCCCACCTTCTTTACAAGAAATTAAAGTGTATATGAATGAGAAACTCTTAAAAGAGTATATTACACAAGTTAAAGCTCAATGGGTAGAAAGATATTCACATTTTTAGCTCATAAACAGAGAATTAAATATTAAGGCTGGATGAACTCGTATTAATGCTCAACAAGATTTTTTAGACTGATTTCCTACTCTTCTTTAATGCCCAAAGACTTATATTTATATTCCAATGCAATAAAGATTCGCTGGGGAGTGGTTAGAGCATTAATTGCAGCCATACTAGCCGTTAAATTCTGTTTCTTGGAAACGTGTTTATTCGAATAACAAATCCTCTATTCTAATAAATACATTTATAGCACACCAGGAAAGTGTTTTCTGGAACATGTTATTTAAATAACAAAAGTATTATTCAAATAACCATTTAAAAACATAAGGATGCGTAGCCTATTTGAAGCTGTTATTCGAATAATGCCCCATGTTATTCCAATAAAGCTTGATGAAATAGAATTCTTGGTATTCTAACTTTAGTTATTCGAATAGGAAAACCCTTTATTCAAATAAATCTATTTGAAAAATACTTTAAAATCATCTTTTAAAACTTGCCAATTAATTCCAAAAAATCCAACAAGCTTTTAGACTCTTAAAGGTTATTTCTTAATAAACTAAAAACTATTTTAAAGCCTTGAAACTATGTGTGCTATTTGGGTTCTTGAAAAATAAGTTTAGAGCTTAAGTGTGAATCCCTTTTTATCTTTACAAAAAGATCTAAGTCCTCAAGCTATTCTTGAAGGTCTTGAACTTGATATTACAATCATCTTCATATTTGTCATCTTCAAAACAATCTTCAATGACCAATAGCCAATTACAAACAAAAGCATGGTAATCGATTACCATGCTTAGTAATCGATTACCAAGTGTTACAATGAACCTAGAACATGTTTTAAAGTATGGTAATAGATTATCATACCATTATAATGGATTACCACACTTCTAAAACTAGCAGCAACTAGTTTTTGGTGCATTAAATGTTTCACCAACTCTTCTTAGTGACTCTATTTCATTGATGAGCTATACATACAAGTCTTCAGACACTTTAATGCCATCTTTGAACATCTAACATTCTACTCCTAAGTATTAAATCTGAGTTTTAATTCTTCCTATCTTGTTCTATTTTAAAACCTTTTTGAGATATCTTTAAGAGTTTCATAATGCTTGAAGTTATATAATCTTCTCTTTGAGAGAGTTTACTCTTTTCAATCATTATTATAAACATTTGTGTGGGTAGAGGATCCTTCTAGAAAGCAAAGAGGCTTCTACACATAAGGGTGAATGATTCTAGAAGTGTAAAAAAGGCTCAAAACTTGTAAAGGTTTCTCAAGCACCTGATGAAGTTTGAAACATAGTGAAAACTCCTAGGTAGATGATCCTAGGGACTGGGCATAGATCACAAGAGGTAAGAACATAAATATTGTTTGCACTCTTCTCTACCCTTATCTCTTTGCTTTTAAGCTTGTTTATTAGCTTTGAATACTTATTGCTTCTTCTTCTACTAATTCACTTTCTTTAAAAACTTGTGTAAGATCTTTTTATTATCATAAATCCATTCACCATATAAGAAAACAACTTTAACAAAAATCAAAAGGAGCTTGTTTGCAAATTTTTTTGAAAAACTTAATTTACCCCTATTGAGCTTTAAAGTCACTTAGTAATAAGTGGTATCGGAGCTTAACTCTTGTTTAAAGAGCTTAACAACTTCAAGAGGACTAATGGTTTCTTTTCACACTGTTTTACCTGAAGGTGTCTCAATTAATAGGCCCTCTGCTTTTAATGGCATCAGATATACCTATTGGAAAGAAAAAAATGAATTTTTTATATATTAAAGCTATTAATCTTAATGTTTGGGATGTTGTTGAAAATAGTCCTTTTGTTCTTACCAAGATGGTTAAAGGTAGAGAAGTCACAAAGTCAAAGGTAAATGGACCAATGAGGACAAAAAAAAAGTTCAATACAATGTTAGAGCTAAGAACATCATCACTAATGCTCTAGGATAAGATGAGTATTTCCAAATTTTTAATTACAAAACTGCACAAGATATGTGGGATGTTCTTCAAGTTACCCATGAGGGAACTAGTGAGGTGAAGATAGCAAGAATTAAGACACTCACACACAAATATGTGCTGTTTAAAATGAATCAAGGAGAAATTATATAAGATATACAGAAGAGGTTTATTTATATTATTGATCATCTTGTCTCATTAGGAAAAATATTTCTCAATGAAGATTTAATTAACAAAGTGTTGAGATGTTTAAGTAGGGAATGACAACCCAAGGTGACCGCTATAACTGAATCAAGAAATCTTGCAACCATGAATCTTCCAACACTTTTTAGGAAGTTTCAAGAATATAAGATGGAATTTTCAAGGCTTCACTAAAATGAAGATGTTGATAAGAAGAAGAAAAGGCTAGCTCTCAAGGCCTCCTTATCCCACAACGATGAAAATGAGTTAGAGGACTTGGAGATGAATGAATAAACATTCAACCTTCTTATTATAAAGTTTAAAAAATTTCTAAAGAAGAAGGAAAATGGAAGAAGACCACATTTCCCTTCAAAGAAAACTTATGTGAAGGGTGAAAGCTCAACTCCAACTCCTCCACTTGTTTTGGATATGGAAAACTTGGGCACATGAAGATGGATTGTCCTTTAAATCAAAAGAAGGGAGAGAAGTTTGAGAAAAGGCTAAACAAAGAGATGTAAAGAAGAATAGCATACAATGCACGAGAAGACAATGACATAGACTCTTTGAATGAATTGAATGATGAAGTAGTAAACCTTTGTCTCATGGTCAAAGATAACTTAGAGGTAGAATATCAAATGCATGAGTCTCAACCTTCTTATGAGGAATTACAAGATGTCTTTGAAGAATTATATGAAGAATCCACGAGACTTACAAAAATGGTTTCATTTTCAATGAAAACAAGTTCGTCTCTTGAAAATCAAATTTCTTCATTAAACAAAAAAAATTGAGGAATTGAAATTAGAAAATGAGACTCTTGGATTAATTGATGCTAATTTCTCATGTTCTTCTCAAAAAGATACTCCATCTTCATCTTCTTCATGTTATTTATATTTATTTTTAGAAAAAGAAGTTGAAGATTTGAAAAATACCCTTACTAAGTTTACCTTGGGAAAAGATAACTTGAACATCTTACTTTGGAAGCAAATATGTGTGTTTGACAAGATGGATTGGGTAACAATCCTAAGAAGCAAGAAAAGCTTTATAAGAACTTCTTTGTTTCCTTAAGTGTGTCAAGTAGTCCTTTTGTTACATGTTTTCATTGTAGAAGAAAAGGTCATAGTGTATCAACATGTAGCATTAGGAAGAATGCATATGTTAGTCAAAAGAAGATATAGGTTCCAAAGGGCTTTTTGCCCAAAACTAACATACAAGGACCCAAAAAGTTTTTCCTATCTAAAATCAAAACTTGAACATGTTTTGTAGGTGTGTTTGAAGGTCAACAGCTCAAATTAGTACCTTGATAGTGGCTGCTTCAAGCACATGACTGGTAATGGATCCAAGTTTTTCTTCCTTGCTCCCAAGAAACATGGACATGTCACATGGAGACAATAATAGAGGAAGAATCCTTGGAGTTGGAAAAGTTGCTAAAAACTCTTCAACCTCAATTGATAATGTATTATATGTAGAAGGACATAACTTGCTTAGCATAAGTCAATTATGTGACAAGGGAAATATAATGATCTTTAGCTCTAATTGTTGCATAATTGAAGATAAGGATAATAAGCAAGTTAAGTTTGTTGGTCATAGAGTGGATAATATCTACATGATTAACCTAGATGATATATCGTCTCAAGATTCTAAATGTCTTATGAGTAAGGAAAGTGATTCATAGCTTTGACATAGAAGAATTGTCCATATTTATATGGATCATCTAAATAAATTGGTTTTTATAGAATTTAGACTACCTAAACTCAATTTTAAAAAAGATAAACTTAGTGATATATATCAAAAAGGAAAACAAGTAAAAGTCTATTTCAAAGCTAAAAATGTTGTTTATATCTTTAAATCTTTACAACTTTTGCACATAGATCTTTTTGGACCCTCAAGAACTATGAGTTTTTGGTGAAAATTACTATGTCCTTGTAATTATGGATGATTATTCTAGATACACATGGACACTATTTCTTGCTCACAAGAGCGATGATTTTAATGCCTTTAGAAAATTTGCCAAAATTATTCAAAATGAGAAATATCATAGCATTGCATCTATTAGAAGTGATCATGATGATGAATTTTAAAATCAAGAGTTTGAAATGTTTTGTAATGAAAATAACATTGAGCATAATTTTTCAGTTTCTAGAACTCCATAACAAAATAGAGTAGTTGAAAGAAAACATATATTTTTGGAAGAATTGGCTAGAACTATGTTCAATTAAACAAATATTCTTCAATATTTTTGAGCAAATGTGGTAAGTACCGCTTATTATATAATGAATAGGGCCTTAATAAGGCTAATTTTAAATAAAACCCCCTATGAATTGTACAAATGAAGGAAACCAGACATTTCTCATCTTCATATCTTTGGAAGCAAATACTTTGTTTTGAACAAGGGTAAAGATAACTTGGGAAAATTTAATGCAAAATATGATGATGGTATATTTCTTAGTTATTCTCTTAGTTGTAAAGCTTTTAAAGTTTATAATAAGAGAACTATGATAATAGAAGAATCTATACATGTTGCATTTGAATAGACTAACCCCATTGGACTGAGAAAAAGGTAATTTTGATGATGTTGCAAAGATTTTGACAAATACTCACATGAAGGATAAAGATAAAGAGAAAAAGAAAGAAGAACCAAGTGAGCAAATACCACCATAACAAGAGGAGCAACAATCCAATGTTCTTCCAAAAGAATGGAGAACTTTAAGATATCAACCTCTTAACAAGGTTATTGGTGATATATCACAAGGTGTAACAACTTGAAACTCACTTAGAGATGTATGTAATTACATAACTTTTGTTTCTCAAGTTGAACCTAAAGACATAGATGAGACCATTAATGATGAACATTGGATCTTGACTATGTAAGAAGAGTTAAGTCAATTTGAGAGGAATAAATTTGAGAACTTGTTTCAAGACTCAATGATCATCCTATTATTAGCACTAAATGAGTCTTTAGGAACAAACTTGATGAAACAGAAGTAATAATAAGAAATAAAGTTAAGTTGGTTACTAAAGTTTATAATAAAGAAAAAAGAATTGATTATGAAGAAACATATGCTCCCATAGCTTGACTAGAGGCTATTAGAATGTTACTTGCCTTTGCATGCATCATGAATTTCAAACTTTATCAAATGGATATGAAAAGTGTCTGTTTAAATGGTTTATATAAGAAGAAGTATATGTTGATCAACTTCCTAGTTTTGAAAGTTTTGAATTGCCCAACCATGTTGTTAAAATGAAGACAGCTTTATATAGGTTAAAATAAGTTCCTAGAACTTGATATAAAAAGGTTGAGCAAATTTCTTTTTAAAAAAAGTTTTTCTAGAGGAAATGATAACACTACACTCTTCATTAAAAAGAAAAAACATGACATTCTCCTTGTGAAAGTGTATGTTGATGACATTATATTTAGTGTTACTAATGAATATTTATGTAAGGAGTTTTTTAATCTAATGCAAAATGAATTTGAGATGTAAATGATGGGTGAACACAACTTCTTCCTTGGTCTACAAACCAAATAAATGAGGAATGGAACATTTGTTTATCAAGAGAAGTATTACAAAGAGTTGCTCAAGAAATTTGGAATGGAAAATGCCAAAGAAATGGTTACACCAATGAGTACCTCTTGTTATTTGGACAATGATAAAGGAGGTAAACCTGTAGAAATAACTAAATATAGATGTATGATTAGCTCTCTCATGTATCTTACAGCTAGCAGGCTTGATGTAATGTTTAGTGTTTGTATGTGTGCAAGATATCAAGTATGTTATAAAGAATCTCACCTAAGTACTGCTAAAGAATAATGAAATATCTTGTTGGCATAACACAAATGAGCTTGTGGTACCCCAAAGGTGCCTCTTGTTGTTTGGTTTGTTATTCTGATTCTGATTTTGTTGGTTGCAAATGGAGCAGAAAAGTACTAGTAGGATATGCCACTTACTTAAAAGCTTTTTAGCTTCTTAGCATAGTAAGAAATAAAATAGTGTGACATTATCTATGGCTGAAGCTGAGTATGTTGTAGCCGGAAGTTGTTGTGCTCAAATCCTTTAGATGAAGCAACAACTTTTGGATTATGAATTCTAACCAGATCACATCCATATAATATGTGATAACACTAGTGCAATCAACCTAAGTAAGAACCTAATCTTGCTCTCAAGTACCACACATATAGAAATAAGGCATCACTTCATAAGAGATCATGTTCAAAAAGAAGATTGTGTCCTTAAGTTTGTGGAAACATCTAAGCAATTAACTGATATATTAACCAAACATTTGCCTAAAGAAAGTTTCTTTTACATAAGAGGTGGACTTGGAATAATTGACTTTTCATACATTGAATGATTATTTGTGTTGGTTGCATAATTTTTCTTGTTAAATTTATGTCATGAATCCTATACTGACTCGAGCATCAGAGGTTTCCCTAAATTTGTTTTGTAAGTGCTCTCATCATAATTAAGTCCTCCAATTTGATTAAGAAGTGTTTTGCTGAAGTTCGGTTGCAAAAATATGAAGTTTACTGATGTGGTAATGAATTATGGGAGTTAGTAATGGATTACAAGGACTTTGGTAAGTGAAAAAATCAATTTTTGGAAAAGGTAATCGATTACATGGGGTATGTAATCGATTACAAACCCCTTGTAATGTATTCAAAAATATGGCAGCAACGTAGTAATCGATTACCATACTTAGTAATTGATTACAAAGCAACCCATAGATGAATAACACTTCGTGGGAATCAATTACCACTCAAGGCAAGCAATTACAAGGGAAACAGGAGCCTCATAATCAATTATAGGCTTACTGTAATCGATTACAGCTAGGCCTTTTAAGCCTTCGATGCCCTCCCTCTTCATTTTCAGCCTTTGTTTTTAGTCTCTATCTCTTTCTAAACTATCCCTCCCCCTTTCTCTCACCCAAATCTAACTCAAATCCTTACCATTTCACTCCAAATCATTCCTAAACACTTCCTCACCAAAACCCCTTATTTCTCCACCGATCTAAACACCTAAATTCTCTCAAAAATATTTCTCTCACTCAAAACCCCAACTCTACTCCCTTTCTAGAAATTTATACTCAAATCTCCATCAAAATCCTCCATTCTTGTCCCAATCAACCCCTAAAGAACTTCTTCTACCATAATCCTACCAACCCACTCACTAAAAACCCTATTCTTCATCATAATCTCAAAGTCCTAAAATCTCCCTCACACATTCTCTCTTTAACCCGTGACCACCACACCCAAAATTCCCAAAATCTTCATCAAATTTCCCTTCACCAAAAACATCCAAACATGGTTGAATCATCCAAGGGCACAAAAAGGCAAAGAATAGGGAAGGTTGTAGGCAAGGCTCCATAAGCACCTCTTCCAACACTGGATCTCTCCCATCTGTTCAGCACTCCAAGGCAAGTTAAATCTTCCAAATCAAATTTCAAATATGGAAGATTATCCAACCAAGGTATTTGGATAATACATTTTTTCTCAAATGAGTTGTTTCAATGTTATAGGCTATTACAAGATCTTGGTTTGATTATATTTTTGACATTTATCCTACTTTAATAAGAGTTTTCTAAGCAAATCTGTAATATGAAAATGTTACTCTATACATTGAAGTAAAAAAGGTGAAAATTATGATCAACCATAAGATGTGAACCAAATTGACTTGGTTAAAATTTGATGGTACAAACTTTACTGATAATGGTGATACTTCTATTTGGGCTAATGAATATGAGTATAGGACTATTTTGAACACTTTGATTTGGTTTGGTTATCATGCAAAAGACAGGGTTATGGCTAGTGGTTTAACTCTTGAGAATCATTTGCTGCACTATATTCTAGTCAGGGCTCTTATTGCAAGAGGGGAAAACTATTCTTAGGTACAATCAGATGATGTGCTGACCCTTTGGCCTTTGAACAATGGCAAACATATAAATTAGAGGTACTATATCATTAAACACATGCTAAAGGCAAAGAAGGGCAATCATCCTTTACCCTATGCTATGCTCATTACCAAAATCCTTCAACTGTCCCATGTTCCACTCATCAGTTAAGTCAAGAAGCAAAGCAAAGATGGTCTTAAATCCATTGACGAGCTTCATGGTTTATCTATCTTTTATATTTTTGTCTATCTTTTAGCTCATATCTTGACCTTGTTGATACCCTTGATAGTTTATGACTTATGTTTAGCATAATTTTGATCTTTAGGCTGATAACTTTAGATGTTGAGTTCCATTTCATTTATTAACTCTCTTATGCTCTTAGGTTGTTTAATGATCATATTGAAACTTTATGCTTATTTCATGTTTTCATTTCTTTTTTATAATGCCAAGAAGGGGAGAGTATGGATTGCATAAGTAAGGGGAAGAATTGAATTAATTATTATAAATCTATTTGCCTAAATTCTCTTGCTTGAATATCATGCTTGGCTTAAACGGGAATGCTGCACTTTTATCTTTGATTATTCCATATATGTTACTCTTTACCCTTGTTGGTTTGTCATTGTAAAAAATAGGAAGAATGTGAATGCTTATCTCATGAAGGTTTTGATGATAACAAAGTAATGACAAAGACCAAGTCTAAGGGAAGCTTCAAAGCAATAGATTTATAGGACTTAGGATCTTATTTGTGAGAAGTGTTCTTTGATATCTCATTAAGCTTAAAATGGTTTTATAAAGTCCATCATGAAATCTTTTAATTAGTAGTTATTGGTTTTGAAAAATCTGAGTTGTTTTGTACAAAATCATGTTTTAAACTTAGATTATGAAAATCTTATTTGAATCCTTGAAAAATCCAAGTTTTAGTTGTTGGTAATCTTTACAAAGTTTGTTTGTTCTTAAAATTTGATTTTAGGATGGTTGTAATCCATTACAAGAGCTTCATAATCCATTATTGGCAATTGCTAATTCATTACCAGCAGTTGGTAATCCATTACGTCCCTTCAGAAATCCATTTTCAACAAGTCAGAAGCATGGTAATCAATCACTACTAGAAATTTCGGAATCAGAGAAGAAAAAAATTCGTCTCTAAATGTGAATATTTTCGTCTCTAAATATTTAGAGACGAAATTAGAGAAAAATTAATCTGTCTCTAAAAGTGGCGTCTCTGATTGTTAGAGACAGAAAAGTTAATTTCGTCTCTAATTTAGAGACGAAAAATGTCCGTCTCTAAATAAAAATTTTTGTCTCTAATTAGAGACGGATAATGTCAATTTTTTTAAAAAAATATAATAATGATTAAATTAGAGACAAATTTTTTTCGTCTCAAATGCCGTCTCTAAATTTAGAGACGACATTATTCCATCTCTAACTCAAAAAACATTTTTAAAAAACAGAGACGAACATGTTCCATCTCTAAATTTAGAGACAGAATTATTCCATTTCTAAATTTAGAGACGACATTATTCTGTCTCTAAATTTGAAAATTTAAAAAAATATATACCGTCTCTAATTCCATCTCTAATATTAAAGACAATATTGTTCCATCTCTAATTCAAAAAATTTAAAAAAAATACAAATTTCATCCCTTAAATTTTTAGAATTATCATTTTAATACACTTTTAATTTTATAAGTAACAATAAAATGCAAAGTAGTAAATTATATTTATGTCAAAATGCAAAGTAACACTTAATTATCATTACAAATATGTAAGTTATCAATAAAAATATACAAATAAAACGAATCACAGAATTGGGTTATCATTAACATCATCACTCATCTCCTCATCATGATAGTCATCATCTCATCTTCTCTAGGTGCTGGATGAGAAAGCTCAGGCTGTGAAACTACAAGTGATGATGTTCCAAATTGACTACCTAAAAGCAGAATCCTAAACTTCTCATCCCATTGTTCCATCTTCTGCTTCATCATGTCTTGTTCAAGATTCTTTTGATGAAGCTGATCTGTTAAAGCCTGAATTTTAGCCTGCATTGTAATAATCTCTGCTACTGATACTCCATCAATGGAAGAGGAGAGGGGAGTGGAAGAAGATCCAATGACATTAGTTGCTTGTGAACCCAATCTATATATGCGCCCTTTCTTGTTGGGGCCTCTAACAACTTCTCAGTAGATACTGTTAGCAGAGGCTTGACTACTACTATCTTCGCCATGCTGGGATTGCCACTCAGCCATCCGCCTTTCATATTCTTCCTAAAAAGTAGTTATAAGACATTTGTAATTGAAAATTGATGTAACTTAAATGCTAGCTTATACTTACCGCAATCTGTGCTGCTTCCAAAGTGTTATACTCTTCTGGATTCTCCTTGGCTCTATGAAGCCGCTTGTAGATGTCAAAAAAGCAAGGCTCCCTGGACATCTAATTTGCCTGAAAAGATAAAAAACAAGTATTAATAGCCTAAAAAATTTATATTACTTGAAAGCAAGGCCAACCTGATTGGCTTGACAAATTTATATTAGTAGAGATATATGAATACAAACCATAGTAAGGGCAAGACTAATTTTAACATGAAATTTAATCCTAAAACAATGTATAAAACACAATATGGAGTTCAATTGGCCTAGCTGCCTAGGGAGTATTATTCTTCATGATGTGTTTTTCCATCATTTCATCTAATGAGTACTGCTGTAAATTAATTCTCTATTATTGTCAAATTCCATTGTAAATTCCACTGCAAATAGAGGAGCTTATAGAGAGAATATAGAGGTTGACATGACCAATGACAACATTATGTTGTTTGGTGATGGGATGAGATATACCATAATAACAAGTGGCAGGAGCGTTCAAGCAGGCTTTACCACCTATAGCTTTGCAACAGTAGGTCATGGATATTCCATATCTCTTCTCTTTCTCTATTCTTTTATTAATTAATCTTTCTATTGTTTTATTTTTATTTTTCATGTGATTTATTTGATTATTTGTTGAGCTTTCCCTTGGGCTACCTCAGACTAATAGACCTAGGAGATGAGGAATGCTCCACAATGTCTGAATTTTTGTTAAAATTTACCAAGATTTAATTATAGTGAGTAGATAAGTTAGAATAGTGGGAATCATTCATTTATCCAAATTTGAAATGTTAAAATCAATGCTAAATCATTATGACGAAAAAATTCTGGCTATTTATTTGTTACCTATTTGTAGTTGTACTGCATTTTATTGAGTATCAAATACTACAACAAGAATGTTATATTTGCATTATATTAATGCATAAGCAAAATTTTCAATGAATAAAAAAGATTAACAAACGATGCCTTATACAAATATGTGAGTCTTGTAATTTTCATAGACTTGGCTAACTTGCCGGGGACATAAAGACGAAGGGCTAGAGATGAACTCATTAAAAAAGTAATTCCAAGACAAAACCACACACCACACAGAAATTGCACAGACAAGTGCATTATAATCAAACAAAATGGCACAAGTGAAGCACACTATAATTATACCAAGAAAAAAAATTAAATAGAAAAAAATAGGACTTGAAAATTAAAAATCAGTATATTCCAAGTTTAATATTTTGATATAATAATGATTAAAAGAGGATATATAAGAGTAACTGCAGATCAATGGATAGATCTCATATGATTTTTATAGCGAAATTCTTGAAATAGACTTAGTCTACTTAAAAAGGGTGGATTGAGAAGCATGGATTAATGCATGAGAATTAATTTCTTCAAGTATACAAGGTAGATATGAATGTGTAAAATCATATAAGATATTCGTTTTGGAAAAAAAATAATTTCAATATACATAAAAATAACAAGAAGATTCAATTAATTCTATGTAGGTAAAATATACTATACGATAATATATGTTAATGGTTAAATTCACTTAATTATATTCCTAAAAATTTATGAATTCATGCGTTTATGATTGCAGAGATGTACTTATCTTCTACCTGTCACAGGAAAGTCAGCATAGGATATACTCTTAAAAAAATAAAAAAATAAAACACAGAAGTAAACATGGTATAAAGGGAAGAGAGAAAGGAATTCTGAAATCATGTTCATTTTGCAATCAATAAAATAACTACTACTACTTTGTACCGAAAAAAAGATAATAAAATTACTACTTCTACTCCCTACTAATGCTGTATGTATCTTTGTTTATGGAGCAAACCCCACATGATGATGATGCCCTTCTCGCTCCACCTCTAAGCTCTTTGTCTCTTCCTCTTGCACTCTTTCTTTCCACCCATTCCCTCATTGTTTATTTCCTCTTAATTTTCTCCCTTCCAATAAAAATCACCCTCTTCTAATCAGACAAAAAACAAAGTTGTGAATCAAAATCAAAATCAAAATCACATTTTTTATGAATCAGCATGTTCCCCATCTCTTCCACAACCTCCTCAATCTCACCATCACCATCCAAATCATCTTAAACTACACTACTAGAGGACTACTTGCAGTTTTTTAATAGAGTATATATATATTTTTAACAACTTAATCATTATAGTGCAATTCCAGTAATGAGCATAGGAAGAATGTGGTCCTGGCATATGAAGCATTGATAAACCAAATTAAAAAAATCGTATGCATCAAGTGAATGGCCTAGAGTTGTTCACAGTCAAAAACTAATTGCAAATCTATGCAAAAAACCCATGGCAGATCTAAAAATAATAATATCAGAAGCATTTTCCATAGCTAATTGCAAATTTGCTCTATACCACATCTTGATATACTAAGCACTTCGAGTTTTATAAGTTCCATAGCCACAGAGAGTGGAAAGACATGATTTAGGCTTTGACAATCAGTTGCTTTCATTGTGCATAGGTTTTGAAATGCGAGACTTTCACGAGGACCTTTACTTCATATGTGCTTCAGCATTGGCAAATGTTCCAAAGTCTGAGTTCTCAATTGAGTTGGTAGCCCATGCTGGCTGACATACCCTGAGTTTTGTCCATCTATTTCAAATACAACTTCTAATGCATCACAACTAGTTACAAGCATTGCCTCCAGATTACTCAAGTGTTTTAGCACTTAAGATGACAATACATTATCTAACCTACTCTAATTCATCAAGAGTTTGTATGCATCTACATTTCAGACTAACTAGCAATCTAGCAATTAGTATATGGTATAATTATAAGGATGTAACATTACTTACCATTCTCCTACAGCGCTCTGTTGTAGATATGGATCCTCCAGTGTGCACATTAAGACCCTATTTAGATTGTCTATTTCTGCTGTTCCTTATGGACACTGCTTGCCAGGTAGGATCACTCCATTTAACCCACAATTGCGCCTTAGCATCTGGATGAATCCATGTACCCTCATCCCTTTTATCACGCACCTTTAATAGATTATTTGATAGTGCACCAGATCCCTTAGTTTCGAAAATCTTTCTGATCATATCATTATATTCAGGTAACCACTTGTATTTTGCCTACATTGATGAAAATATTAATTAGTCAAATACAAGTGTGCAGAATTTACAATAGATTAATAACAAGACTTAAAAGAATATTACCTCAAAATCTCTAAACCACATATCACGCATAGTGTCGGTTACATCTGTCTAACTTGTCCAAGGCTCTTCATGCTTTCTTTTGAATATGGTTGTTATATCACGCGTCATTCCAAAATCGGGATAAAACCTGTAAGTCCAAATATGTATTTATTTATATATATATACACACACAACTATTCAGAATGAATTAAGTTTCATAATTAGAATAACTTACCGATCTTTGCTAGTTGGCTTGATCCAAATACGTCCATATACATCCTTTCTTCCCCACCTGATGTTTTGTGTTGTAGACGATGTTGTCTCAGGATGTGGATGTGTAAATGAACTAGCTGTAAGGTCACCTGATAGATGTAAAGTTACAAATAAGGAGGGTGTAGGCCCAGTCTGAGAATGGGGAGGTGGGATAGCGGCAGGTCCAGTCTGAGAATGGGGAGGTGGGATAATGGTAGGTCTAGTCTGAGAATAGAGAGATGGGATAGTGGTAGGCCCAGTTTGATAATGGGGAGATGGGGTAAAGGTAGGTCCAGTCTGAGAATGAGGAGATGGGATAGAGGTAGGTCCAGTCTGAGAATGGGGAGATGGGATAGCAGTAGGTGCAGTTGGAGAATGGGGAGATGGGATATAGGTAGGTCTAGTCTGAGAATGGGGAGATGGGATAAAAGTAGGTCTAGGCAGAGAATGGGGAGATGGGATAGATGTAGGTCTAATCTGAGAGGTACCGCTCTCTCTCCCTCTCCCTACCATCTATATGCAAAGGGTAATGATAAAATTCAATTAGGTACAATTAAATTAATATAGAAAATTAGAACAAAACTATTAAAGTAAACACATTAAAGAAATCCATAATCATGCAAGCATAATTTAAGAGTTCATGAATACATAACACAACATTTCATTAATAATTTCATTAAAAAAAATAAAATCTAATCGGAATATGCTTATTATTCTTCTTCTTCTGTTGCTGCTACTTCTTCTTCTTCCTCCTCCTCTTCCTCCTCCTCTCCCCTTGCTCTTCTTCTTCTTCTAGTTCAACATCTTCATCCACTTCTTCCAAATCAAATTAGTTCAAGGTTGAACGATGCACTTCCTCTGCTGGACCAGCTACATCAACAAGACTTTGTTCAAGATCATCGTTTGCAACTATCATAGGCATTTGCAAGACTGACTCATCTTGGTATGGATTATCTATTTCAGGCTTTTTTGCTTCAGAAGTTTGAATTATGCTCCGTGCCTTTGTTTTAATCACAACCAACCACCCTTGCTACCCTTCAGGATACTGTGTGTAGTACACTTGTTCTACTTGTTGTGCAAGAATAAATGGATCATAATTCTTATATCTTTTAGATGCTCTAACTTCAATAATTCCATAATTATCTATCCTTGTCGCTTGATTTGGGGTGGGATCAAATCAATCACATTTGAATAGAACTAGTATCTTTAAGGGCCACCCAATATATTACATTTCAACAATATCAGTTAAAACCCCATAGTAATCATTCTCCATTATCTCATTCTCGCCACCTCGAACACAAACACCATAATTTGTTGTACTCATCCCTTGACCATGATCTTTTGTATTGAATTTGTAACCTTTTATTGAATATGTCTGCCACATGTTTACTTTGTTTGAGGGCCCCCATGCCAAACTCCTCAAAAGTTCATCTTCAATGTTGTTACTAAACACCTATATCACAAATGGGTTAGTTAATTGATTTTACCTAAGCAAATAATGAAGGAATTAATAGGGCATTAGGTAGATGATATTTAGCCTACATGTTCTTTAAACCATGTGGAAAATGTTGTGGAGATTTGTTTGTCCACTTGCAAGTCATTTAGACTAAGTTTTCATAGCAAATCTGCATATATTCTGAAATTAAGGATCACAGATTAAATCAATTCATAGATGTAATCATGATACGTGAAATTAAAAGTATATGCAGAGGCTTACTTCAAAAAAGGCTCCACCTCAGGACAATTTAGAAGAATATACAAGTGTGCAGCATTCATTTCCCTTTCTTGCAAGATACAAGATTTGCGTTTTCTAATAGGACGACCGGGAAAATTAAAAATAGAGAATGGCGGATTGATAGAACAAACTTCACCTCCATCATAATTCCGTGAAACTCTTGTCCTTCTAGATGGAACAGTGGGTGGATAATAGTAAGAAGCAAAAGTAGAGGTCTCCTCCACTAAATATGCTTCACAAATGGAGCCTTCAACTTTAGCTGAGTTCGTGACCTTATCTTTCAAGGTACGTATAAACCTATTAATTGAGAACATTAATATAACAAATACCTTATGAGGCTTTAAATGAAAAGAATAAAAATAGATAAATGACTCAACTTTTCAAAGCGATACATCCATCGATATTGCACAGGACCGCCGACCCTCGCTTCGTAGGGCAAATGAATTGGAATGTGCTCCATTAAATCAAAGAAACTCAGAGAAAATATTTCTTCCAGTTTACATAAAATGATTGGAATGTTTTGCTCCATCTCATGTAATTTGTCCTTTCTTAGCAACGGTGAAGTGAATTCTCTGAAGAATTAACTGAACTCAGTAAGTGCATTCCAAATGGGCTTTGGTAATGCCTTGAATGCAATTGGGAGCAAACGTTGCATGAACACATGGCTATCATGACTCTTTATACCAAATAACTTTGCTTCCCTCATGTCAACGCATCTAGCCAAATTGGACGCATACCCATCTGGTAGCTTCAATTGCTTAACTCATTCTCACACGGCTAATCTTTGTTGCTTAGTCAATGTGTATTGAGCTTTGGGTTTTTTTAGCTTTCCACCTCCACTATCCTGCAGCTCTAGATCCTTTCGTCTACAATATTCTACCAAATCCAGTCTAGCATTAAAATTGTCTTTTGTCTTGCCCTTAGTATCCATAAATGTGTATAAGATATTAAGAAACACATTTCTCTCAATATGCAAGACATCCAGATTATGAGGGAGAAGATTTGTTTTCCAATAAGGCAGTTCCCAAAAGATGCTTTGTTTTGTCCAGTTGTGATAAATACCATACCCTGGTGGATTTTCTCCTATTGATTCAGTTATGTTAGGTATATGTCTTACCCTATCCCACACATCTTCACCAGTCAACCTTCGTGGGGGTAATGAAGTTTCAACAAGTCTCTTTCAAAAAGCATTATTGTTCCTTCTATAGCAATGATCATGTGGTAAGAATTGACGGTGACAATCAAAAAATGATGTCTTTCGACTATGTTTAAGTGTCAGTGCTTTTGAATGCTCCATAAAAATTGGACAAGCAAGTTTTCCCATTATCATCCAACTCGATAACATCCCATATGCGGAGAAATCATTAATCGTCCACATCAAACAAGCCTTCATGACAAAGTTTTGTTGTCGTGAGACATTATAGGTTATGACACCGGTACTCCAGAGAAGTTTTAGTTCATCTATAAGCGGCTGCAAGTACATATCAATTTTACTTTTTGGATCGGAAGGGCCTGGAATTATGATAGTTAAGAACATGAACTCTTTTCTCATGCACATCCACGGAGGTAGATTGTAAGGAGTAACGATTACTGGCCAACATGAATAAGTCTTACCTATTTTGTCAAATGGAGCGAATCCATCAGCACATAATCCTAACCTCACATTTCGAGGGTCTTCTGCAAATTCAGGATAGGTTTCGTCAAAATATTTTTAGGCTTCTACATCAGATGGGTGAGACAAAGAACTGGTCCCCCTTTCATTCTCACAATGCCACCTCATTTGAGACGCCGTTTGCATTGAGGAATAAAGTCGTTGTAGCCTTGGGATAAGTGGGAAATACCACATTTTTTTCTGAGGTGATTCTTTGACCTTACCATTTCTAGTGATGCTTCTATAACGGTCCTCATCGCCAAATCTACAACTATGAAGATTCTCATAAGGAGGACGACAAAGCATGCATCCATTTGGACAACAAGAAATCTTTTTGCAACCCAGTCCTAGTCGTTCCATTGCTTTCTTTGCACGATAGAAGTTTTTAGGCATTCGATTATCCTTCAGCAATGCATTTCCCATAAAATTCATCCATTGATTAAAACAAGTCTCAGAGATATTGAAACCAGATCTGATGCTAAGAGCTTCACATGCAGCTGACAATTCAAAATAATTGTCACAACCATCATACAAGGGAGCTTGTGCGGTAAATGACAAAGATTTCAAAAAATCTTTTGGCTTCTGGGTTAGGATCTTCCCTTATTTGTTCTGCATAACCAAATCCTTGTTGCTCAATGTAATTTCCAATAGAAGGTTCAGCAGCATCCATTACCATCTGCTCATACCTATTAAAGTGTTCCCTTACCACACTACTTCCATAATATGAGTTATCTGCAATTACTGGGGGAATGGGAGGCCTTGGTTCGTCATGGTTAGTCCAGTAATAGTAATCACTCATAAACCCCTTCATATACAAGTGTGCCTTGACTTCATCAATAACGTGATACACTTTACATTTGCATTTTTTACATGGACTCCTCAACTTTCCTATTGTTTTAAATTGATCTTGTGCACAAACAAACTTAAAAAACTCGTTAACCCCCCCATGAACTCATCTGTAACTCTTCTCCTGTCAGGACCTACCCTTTTATCCATCCACTTCCAATGCTCAGGAACTTCCATTCTGTTTCTACTTTAAAAAAGACAAGAGGCATGTCAATCAAAATACACTAGCCCAATATTTAAATAAAATTTAAATAGTTAGATCGAAATTAAACAACCTACTTCAAAGATAAAGAGTGCTTTTACTATAAGCACATTCAAACTAAAGTCATGAAAAAATCAGCATGACCTCCCTATATATGACCTATATAGATAGAATGAAACATCAATCCACCCACATTATGAAGATCAAACACCTAATTTCAACTCCCATTGTGTCAACAAAAACTTTCACCTATTCTAACAAGATTGATACAAACTGACAACCAAAAAACAAAATTATTAGGAAACTTATAATGATATTTACATCTTATCTTTTAATAATTATAAATAAAAATAAAATCTAAGACTTTTTATTGAGTGAATGCTCCAACTACAAATAAAAAAATATTTTGCTAGTTCTAATTCTATTTATGACATTATCTAACATATTATTTATTTTTTATATATATAGTTTAATGGCGTTGCTAGATCGATTTACCCTCTTTACCAAATCTCTCTCTCTTTCTTTCTATATATATATATATGCTAGTTCTAATTCTATTTATGATATTATCGAACATATTATTTATTTTTATATATATAGTTTAATGGCGTTGCAGATCGATTTGCCCTCCTTACCAAATTTCTCTCTCTTTCTTTATATATATATATATAATACTTACAAAAAAACCTAAGTCAAAAGCAAACAAACGAAACAAAAGGCTAAAAGGTTAAAACACAACACACAAAATAGTGAGTGACACTGCCTGACTTAGTGGGCTAGTGCAACAACCCAATGACCATAATAACAGCAAATACTCACTACGAGTCTCTTATAAAATGGTAGCAGCAAGCACATTTACACAGTTTATTTGAGGTTCCACTTTTTCATTATAATTATAATATTTGCTATTTTTAATAAACTAAATGTATTTGTAGTTGTATGGCAGAATATGTAATGGGACATACCTTTTTCCTGAGACGGCTTTTCCTTGCAGCCTCTCTGTTCTGTGCTAAATGTCTCAGTGTCTGAAACCAAACAAATTTTTACAAATAAAATTTATGTATAAAAAATAAATATAAATTAAACGTAGAGAGAATAATGTGTAGTTTACCCAAACTTAGAATTGAAGAGTCTAAATAGTTTGTCCTTTATTTATGGCAACTTTTTTTACATGAAGCTGTCCCAATCAATTCAATTATAAATGAAGCTCTCTATATCAATTCAATTCCAATAAAGCTTAGAAAAATGAAGACCAAATCATGGAGTGTTGAAAAGGTTGGCAATTGGAAAGCATCTACGTCTTGAAGTTCCTCTCATGTTTGAGACAAATGCATTTTTAATATAATTTGCAATCGTTGGACTTTAAATTCTGAGTGCACTTCTGCAGTTTGCTAATTTGAAGATTAAACTATTTTTATGAACAATAATTGAAGGATCTAGTTACACTGCTGACCATAGAATGTGCGTGGAGAGATAAGAAAATAGGATTGCATAGAACAATAGCACATAAAAGAATGGGAAATTGGCTAAAATAGGAAGAAAATGAAACAATTGATGGAAAGAAGATTCCTTAAATCGAAAACCAACAAACAAGTATAACAGTAAACAGATGGATTTGTCACTTTACAAAGATCACTAGTGCAGTGGAATTATTCCACCCCCACTTCTCCTTGTAAGGGATTCTTTGATTTCTGAAATACTGAAGTCAAGAACAGAGTACAACAAAATGTTTTCTAGTTAAGACAGTACAAAGATCACCATCAATTGAAGTCTAAGTTCAAGGCTAAAGGCAATGGAAAAATTCCTTTAAAAAAATGATTCTCCTATCATAGTCATATTTAATGAGTTGGTCTGAGGGGTTCAGCATGTTTATTATATAATCAATAACAATAGGAGCAAATCTGAGATTACGTATGTGGAGTGTTTAATCTTGACACAAAACTTGATTGCTATGTATCTTCTTCCATTTCCCATTCACAATTATTTTCCAAATGCAAATGCAAATCCTCTCATCGAGTGAAGAATGGATCTTCTTTAGTCAGAGTATAGTTTGAAGAGCTCTGCAACTAGTTAAATTCCATTGACCATCATGAAGAAATTTCAGCATAAGGGTGGGGGGACAAGAATATCGAAAAGATTAGGCATTTTGAGTTTAACACCATGACATCTCAAGAGCATAAACTAGAAGTTTGAATAAGGCAACTATTATTTTGGAGCAACCTTAAAAGTTAGCACCTAAAGTTCAAGATATAAGATATAAAATTATAAATCTGATATATATATTAGTCTCTCAAAGTAAGATAATTCAACAAATATGTTCAGCCAAGCAGTGATTGTTGCCAAAAAAACATCACATGCTACTTTTAAATTTCAATATTTGTCGATAGTGGTGCTAGAATAAGGAGAAATGCACTGCAGAATTATTGGACCTCTTCTAGTCATTCTAACCTAATGCAAGTGCATCAAAAAAGGTCTTACAATCAACGACATTTTCCTTTCCATCAATTCCTAAAGAGCAAGTGACTTTAACATCCTTCAAGTCATGCCACCAATATTAGATATGCCTTGAACTACAAAAACACTTTTCCTCCAATTAGATATTCCTGAATCACTTGACCAGCTCGTGACTTACCAAAGGCTTTTACCTTTCTTCTTTTCCTATTTTCTTTGCTGTCAGACTCATTCCCTTTCTCCCTATCTGCATTGCTTGCTTCCCTCTCCAATTCTTCCCATGTCTTTCCATTCTCTTCTTGCAAGTCCTCCTCTGAATCCTCCTCTTCCTCGTCATCCTCAGACTCCACAAGTGATTCACTATCAGGATCATCATCCTCTGAATCAGATTCAAGTTCAACATCGATGGTTCATAACCTTTGTCTGACTCCTCAGAGTTATCAGATTCTGAATCAGTGGCTTCCAAATTCAGAAACTCCCAACCACCACCTTCAATAAAGCTTTGCGGGTCATTAGTGATAGTCTTTAGAATCTGACCCCAATTCAGATTCAACCTGCTCTCATAATACTTGATGTCTGTTGTGTCAAGCCATTCCTTGATGCCATCGAGTCTGTTGTGTCAAGCCATTCCTTGATGCCATCGAGTGATGTGGAAGGATGGAATCAATCCTGAGGACATCCCACTTGAAGTCCTTAAATACTATTGTCATATCAAAGTTCTTCTGCCAAAGCCCAACTCTCTCTAGATTCACAATCTCAATCTCACTTAGTGTGACAACAAGGAAAGGGGTCTCTATCAGTTCAACAAGGCAAGCTGAATAAGTAGGAACAATAAATACTAAAGATTTATGAGGTAAGTTCTCTCAGAAGTTGATCAAACTCAAGGTCAAGTCCATTGAATAGGGGTTGTCCCTAGAGATCATTGACCCGATTCACAAAGCTCTGAAATTCCACATTAATTAATTACTGTAGCTACTAGTTGTTTTCGTTGTTTTCCAATCTATCAAAAAAAAGTTTATTTTATATTTAAAATTAATATGATTTTTGCTAAGAGAGTTTTGAACAAAATATAATCAAAACACGTCGGTATTGACCTTTGTAATATAATCATATATGAGACTTACCGCTGACCCTTTGCATACAAGACTATCAGAGCATCCTTTCACGGACCATTATCAATATTTTGCCAATAACTAACTGGAGTGGGTGAACTAACCCAATGTAATCCCTATCTTAATAATTAATGTAGTGTAGCTTGATATCTTTCTCATGAATAAGGAGAGAATAATCAATAGCGATAAAGTAGTGGTGTTATTCACAAAATAAGCTAATATATCCTGAAGAAGCGTCGTCTGTATATATTGACAAAATTCCCCAAAATTGTTTGGGTTTGATTCCATTATTGTTGTTTATTTGACAAAACACACAGATAAAGGAGAAAAATATCAATAAATAAATTGAATGCTACCTACCGACATAGTGAAGCGAAGCAGAAAAAAGAAAACATTGAACATATATAGATGGATTGGATGCTATTGAGATATTAAATCATATACAGAACAGAACAGAATAGCAAAACAAGGAAGATAAACAAAGAAAAATGGTACTAGAAGAGAAAGGGTAATGAACCTGGAGCGGGTGTGCTAGCTCAACATCCCGATCTACATCAGCATCTTCGCATACAATAAAAAGGGATTTCCCACCAAGCTCCAAAGTTACAGGCTTAAGATTGCTTCTTCCTGCAAGTGTAACAGTGACTTTTTCAGTATCAGTTGAACTAGTAAAAAATAATATTAAAGCTATACAAACATTATCAAGTTTAATAATCAAATGAATGAAAGAAAGATTTAGATGCGATGTTCACTTTGCAAAGCTGGGAGATTGAGATCCGAGGGCTAGGGCACGAGCTGAGATGAAGAGCGAGGGCAAGAGCTGAGAGATGGAAATAATAGATGGGAATTGGGGCTAGTATGTGGAAATATTAGAGATGGAAACAACACTCCGTCTCTAATTAATAAAAAATCTATTAATTAAATAATATATAATTTTGAGACAGAACACACATCCATCTCTAATATATTTTAATTTTAAAAAAACTAATTTAACTAAATAGAGACAGAATTAGAGATGGAAAATTTAGAGACGGATAAAGTTTGTTTCTAAATTCCGTCTCTAAACATATTTAATTTTTTAAAAGATTATATAGACCAAATAGAGACGGAATTAGAAACGAAAAATTCTGAGACGGATAAATTCTGTCTCTAACTTCCGTCTCTAAGTATGTTTGACTTTAAATTGACTAAATAGAGACGGAATTAGAGACAGATAATTCTGAGATGGATAAATTCCGTCTCTAAATTCCATCTCTAAGTCCAAGATTTTATTTTCCCTCTCTAATTCATCAAATCCGTCTCTGTTTCCATCTCTATTAGAGACAGAATTTTTTCCGTCTCTAATTTTCGTCTCTAAATCAAAAATTTCTAGTAGTGAATTACCATAACCCTATAATCAATTACGACACCAAGAAAAGGCTTGTAATTGATTACAACATGCTATAATTGATTACTAAGTATCTTAAACACCCAGAACTCATTTTTAAAGCATGATAATCAATTACCATAAGCTTGTAATTGGTTACCACTCTTCTGAAACTAACAATGACTAGTTTTTGGTGCATTAAATGCTATATCAACTCTCTCTAACGACTCTATTTCTTTGATGGGCTATAAATACAAGTCTTGAGACACTTAATACTATCTTTTTGAACATCTAACAACTTACACCGAAGCATTAAATATGAATTTTAATACTTCCTACTATCTTGCTTTGTTTTAAAGCCAATTTGAGATATCTTTGAGAGTTTCATAGTACTTCAATTTGTATAATGTGCTCTTTGAGAGAGTTTACTTCTTTCAATCTTTATTATAAACATTTGTCGAGGATCCCTCTATGAAATAAAGAGGCTTCTGCACATAAAGGTGGATAATCCTAGAAGTGTAAGTGTTAGCCAAGTGGCCTCAAACTCAAGAGGGGGGTGAATTGAGTTTATGAAATATTTTCACAAATCTTTCGTAAAACGTTTGTTAAACAATTTTCGTTGAAGCTATTGGATAATTGAAGTGAATAGATAGATGAGATTGAATACTTCACTCACAAATTAAATAAACCAAGATGAATAATATTCAAGCAAACATATAAAGTAAACGCACAAATGTAAAGAGATAGGGTTGAGAGAATCAAACACAAGGATTTATCCTGGTTCAACCACCCCTTGTGACCTACGTCTAGTCCTCAAGCGAACCACTCGAGATTTTCCACTAAACTTCAAGCTTGAACGGGTGCTTGAAAAACCTTTACAGATTGGAGCACTCAACAACACCTTGGGATACCTCACCCTTGTGCTTTGAGCCTCAAAACAGGGATGCCTCACCCTATACAACCTTTGAGGGATACCCCACCCTCTTTACACCTTTGAAGGATACCTTACCTTCTTCTCAACAAGGGATTCCTCACCCTTTTTCACTAAAGGGATACCTCTCCCTCTTTACACATTTGAAGGATACCTCACCTTCTTCTCAACAAGGGATACCTCACCCTTTTTCACTAGAGGGATACCTCACCCTCTTTACACAATAAGCAAAGTGTTTGAATGATAGAAACTCTCTCAAGGAGTAGATTAATACAAATTGAAGCTCTCACTAGAATAGATGATTACAAATTGAAGCTTTAATATGCTCTCAAAGATTTTTCACGTTTTTGGCAGAAAACAGAGCAAGAAATGGATTTGAGGATTGATTCACGTTTAGAAGTATTGGTGATCAGTTTTTGGTTCAAGGTCAACCTCAAATAAAGACCCAACTTTGGTATTTATAAGTTTCTCAATTAATAGAGCCGTTGGGGTGGTTTGGGCATGCATTTAATGCATTAAAAATAGCCGTTGGACGTTGTCAGGATTCTTGTAATCGATTACTCAACTTATGTAATCGATTACATATGTTGTTCCAACGTGTTCTTGACTTTCTGGGCTCTGTGTAATCAATTACATTCTTGGTGTAATCCATTACATGGCTTCTGACTTTTGTGTAATCGATTACAATATCTGTGTAATCGATTACATGACTTCTGACTTGCTGTGTAATCGATTACAATATCCATGTAATCGATTACATGACTCTTTGAACGTGTTCTTGCCTTTCTGGGCTTGATATAATCGATTACATATATTGTGTAATCGATTACATGGCCTCTGAATTGCTTGTAATCGATTACATTGCAAATGTAATCGATTACATGCCTTCTGTTTGCTGTGTAATCGATTACAAACGTCGTGTAATCGATTACATTGGCCATTGAACACATTTCTCAAGTCCAATAAAGCTTGTAAGTCATTTCTAACACCTCAAGACACTTGATTAAACATAAATCCTTTTAAGAGTGATAGATTTATGATTGAAACTTAAGTTTTATTGAAAGCCATGTTTAACTTTGAAATTTCTCACTTATTTTGAACTCATATATTGAAAAATCATTTGAGAAATCCTGAGAGCATTTAACATTAATGTTCTAAGTCTTATAACTGAATAAACCTTCTTGTCTTCTTTCTTTGATCTTGAGAAACCTTTTGCGCTTGATCTTCACTATTGCACTTGAACTTCACTTTGGCCTTTGTTATCATCAAAAACCCATTTGATATGCTTCAAGACATAAGTATTCACATTCTCCCCCTTTTTGATGATGACAAACTAAACATTCAACAGAATGAGAAATATATGCATTTATTTGATTATCAGATAATTAAGTGCAACACTCCCCCGTAATGTATGCATGAGATAGAATATTTGAAAGTGCAAAACTCTCCCGTACACATGCAATATATTTCACTAATTTCTCCCCCGTTGGCATTATCAAAAAGAAGACATAAGCATTCAGACTTGATATATTTATTTCATCCCAGCAGGATCAATATAAGAGTATAATCTTTTAGCACATTAATATGTGATGCTAATAGCAAATGCATATGATGAAAGGCTTCACTTAGTTCCAAAACAATCCCAAACATCTTTTAAGTAAATAGTCCAAATAGATTTTGATCAAGAACTCATAATTGTGCAGCAAAACAACATATTATGCATTGAGATATCATATTATGCAGCAACTTAATATATTATGCAGAAGATTGTGACATTGTGCAGCAAGAAGTTATGCAACAAGATGACCAATTTATGCAGCAAATAAGCATATTATGTCAAGTTCAAAGAAATTGATATTATGCATGTTATTTCACACAAGATGCATATTCATTTAGCATATACAAGACATATAAAAGATATTTTTCAAGATGTTAACCAAGTAAAGCATAAAACAAGACTCCACTTAACCAAAGGATGCAAGTTCAAGCTTCTTGGAGACAGGGAGGATAGCTTGAAGTATTTTCTGGTTTTGTGCTTAGCGCAGCCATTTTTCAATATATTCAAAGTTAGTTCTTGGCCTTCAAGCACACTTACAACACACTTCAATTTGTGACTTTTGGTATCCAAATTTTCTTGGGTCCTTGTGTGTTAGTTTTTGGTAAAGTGCCTTTAGGAACCCAAACCAATTTAGTTCCTAGCTTGTTATTGATATTCTTCCTTACATTACAATTTGATGCACTATGCCCTTTCCTACCACAATGAAAGCATTTAATAAAGGGACTATTTCATGTACTTGATGAAACAAAGAAGTTCTTGAGAAACTTTTGTTGTTTATTGGGATTATACCCTAAACCAACCTTTTGAAAAATGCATCTTTGGTTTCCAAGTAATATGTTCAAATTATCTCTTCCATAGGTAAATTTTGAAAGAGTGTTTTTCAAATCCTCAATCTCAATTTCAAATGCTTTACATGATAAGCAAGATGAGGGTGTAGATGCATTATCAAGATATAAACATGTCATGCATGAAGAGTTTGTATCAATCAACCCAAGAGTTTCATTTTCTAATTTAAGTTCCTCAATTTCCTTATTTAACATAGATATCTTGTTTTCAAAAGAGGAAATTGATTTCTTGGAAGATGAAACAAGTTTTGCAAGTCTTATAGATTCATTATGTAATTCTTCAAAAGCATCTTACAATTCATCATAGGAAGGGGAAGAGTTTGATTCAGAATTTGAAGATGTTACCTCTATGTCATTTTCATCTTCCTCTTCTCCTCTAGCCATGAAACATAGATTGGCTTTCTCATTATCCGAGCTATCGATTGAATCTATGTCATTATCATCTCAAGCTATGTAGGCTCTTCTTTCTTTCTTCTCCCTTGAGGATTTTTTGTGGTATTTTTCCACTTTACTTTGATAAATTGGGCACTCCATCTTCATGTGACCCAACTCTCCACATTCATGGCATTTAAGAGTGGATGAGGTTCCTTCCCCTTTGTGATAGACATTCTTTTGGGGAAAGGGAGGTCTTCTTTGAGCTCCACTCTTCTTGAAGAATCTTTCGAATTTTTTGACTAGTAGAGCAAGATTCCCCTCATCTATTTCCAAGTCATTCTCATCATCTTTATCATCTTCATTTACCATGGAGGAAGTGGCTTTGAGAACAATCCCCTTCTTTTTGTTGTCAACTTCTTCACTTTGTTTGAGTCTATTCAACTCCAATTCATGTTCTTGGAGCTTGCCAAAAAGTGTGGCTAAATTCATTGTAGCAAGATTTCTAGATTCCGAGATAGCCGTCACCTTAAGTTGCCAATCCCTGCTCAAACATCTTAAAATCTTATTAATAAAATCTTCATTAGAAAATGTCTTTCCTAATGAAGCTAAATGATTAACTATATGTGTAAAACATTTTTACATTTCTTGAATACTTTCAATATGGTTCATTCTAAAAAGTTCATATTCATGAGTGAGAGTATTAATTCTTGATCTTTTTACTTCACTAGTACCCTCATGGGTTACTTCTAAAACATTCCACATTTCTTGAGCAGATTTTCAATTTGAAACTCTAAAGAATTCATCATGCCCCAAAGATGTGGTAATAATGTTTTTGGCACTCAAATTATATTAGACATTTTTCTTATCATCATTGGTCCATTCACTTCTTGGTGTATTAACCCTTACACCATTAACATCTTTTGTGGGGATAAAAGGACCATTTTCAATAGCATCCCACACATCTAAGTCAATAGCTTCAATAAAAATTTTCATTCTTTCTTTCCAATAAGCATACCCATCCCCATTGAAAAAAGGAGGTTTATAGATAGAGGAACTTTTTGAAAACTCATTTGAGGAGGCCATCACTTTCTCTTGAAGCTGTTAAGGCCTTTACACAAGAGCCTAACTCTGATACCACTTGTTAGCCAAGTGGCCTCAAACTCAAGAGGGGGTGAATTGAGTTTATGAAATATTTTCGCAAATCTTTCGTAAAACGTTTGTTAAACAATTTTCGTTGAAGCTATTGGATAATTGAAGTGAATAGATAGATGAGATTGAATACTTCACTCACAAATTAAATAAACCAAGATGAATAATATTCAAGCAAGCATATAAAGTAAATGCACAAATATAAAGAGATAGGGTTGAGAGAATCAAACACAAGGATTTATCCTGGTTCAGCCACCCCTTGTGACCTACGTCCAGTCCTCAAGTGAACCACTCGAGATTTTTCACTAAACTTCAAGCTTGAACGGGTGCTTGAAAAACCTTTACAGATTGGAGCACTCAACAACACCTTGGGATACCTCACCCTTGTGCTTTGAGCCTCAAAACGGGGATGCCTCACCCTATACAACCTTTGAGGGATACCCCACCCTCTTTACACCTTTGAAGGATACCTCACCTTCTTCTCAACAAGGGATTCCTCACCTTTTTCCACTAGAGGGATACCTCACCCTCTTTACACCTTTGAAGGATACCTCACATTCTTCTCAACAAGGGATACCTCATCCTTTTTCACTAGAGGGATACCTCACCCTCTTTACACAATAAGCAAAGTGTTTGAATGATAGAAACTCTCTCAAAGAGTAGATTAATACAAATTGAAGCTCTCAGTAGAATAGATGATTACAAATTGAAGCTCTAATATGCTCTCAAAGATTTTTCACGTTTTTGGCAGAAAATAAAGCAAGAAATGGATTTGAGGATTGATTCACGTTTGGAAGTATTGGTGATCAGTTTTTGGTTCAAGGTCAACCTCAAATAAAGACCCAACTTTGGTATTTATAAGTTTCTCAATTAATAGAGCCGTTGGGGTGGTTTGGGCATGCATTTAATGCATTAAAAATAGTCGCTGGACATTGTCAGGATTCTTGTAATCGATTACTCAACTTATGTAATCGATTACATATGTTGTTCCAACGTGTTCTTGACTTTCTGGGCTCTGTGTAATCGATTACATTCTTGGTGTAATCGATTACATAGCTTCTGACTTGTGTGTAATCGATTACAATATCTGTGTAATCGATTACATGACTTCTGACTTGCTGTGTAATCGATTACAGTATCCATGTAATCGATTGCATGACTCTTTGAACGTGTTCTTGCCTTTCTAGGCTTGATGTAATCGATTACATGGCCTCTGACTTGCTTATAATCGATTACATTGCTCATGTAATCAATTACATGCCTTCTGTTTGCTGTGTAATCGATTACAAACGTCGTGTAATCAATTACATTAGCCATTGAACACATTTCTCAAGTCCAATAAAGCTTATAAGTTATTTCTAACACCTCAAGACACTTGATTAAACATAAATCCTTTTAAGAGTGGTAGATTTAAGATTGAAACTTAAGTTTTATTGAAAGTCATGTTTAACTTTGAAATTTTCCACTTATTTTGAACTCATATATTAAAAAATCATTTGAGAAATATTGAGAGCATTTAACATTAATGTTCTAAGTCTTATAACTAAATTAACCTTCTTGTCTTCTTTCTTTAATCTTGAGAAACCTTTTGCGCTTGATCTTCACTATTGCACTTAAACTTCACTTTGGCCTTTGTTATCATCAAAAACCCATTTGATATGCTTCAAGACATAAGCATTCACAGTAAGAAGGGCTCAAAGTTTGTAAGAGTTTTTCAAACACCTATTGAAGCTTGAAACATAGTGAAAACTCTTGGGTGGATGATCCTAGGGACTAGATGTAAATCACAAGGGTGATTGAACCAGTATAAATCTTGTTTGCACTCTTCTCTACCATTATATCTTTACTTTCAAGCTTATTTATTGACTTTGCATACTTGTTGCTTCATCATCTACTCATTCACTTTCTTTAAAATCTTGTGTGAGATCTTTCTGTTATCATAAATTTATTCACTACATAAGAAAATAGCTTCAACAAAAATCAAAAGGGGCTTATTTCTAAAAAGTTTTGAAAAACTTAATTCACCTCCTTCTTGAGTTTTGAAGTCACTTGGTAACAAAGGTTAGTAGTGGACAAAACTCTAGAGACCAAAGAGCCCTTACATTCTCGATCTGGTAGTGGGGACCTTAAGGAATTGGATCCCAATGACACTAGCATAATCAGTCATGGGCAAAGCTCAAAAGAAATCCATCGAAAAGCTTATGATGTGTAGTATAGGAGCACCACTAATTAATAGCCTCCCACTCAAGTCCCTACAACCTGAGATTGTGGAGGCAATGCCTTCTCCTTCTATCATGAGATTCCTAGATCAAAACCAAGCTACCATCTCATCAAGGGAAATCTAGAAAAAAGTCCACTAATGGCTCCAAATCTAAAATTTCCAAAAGGAATTCTACCCCAAGTATGCTAATGGTATTGCTACCATGGGATACTCAAGCCAACCTTGAAGAAAAGAAGCCATAATTCCATGGAAATTGGAGAAGGTAAGAGATTATGCTAGGAACATCTCCCTTCCCCCACTTCTGAAGAGCCTCCAAGGGGTGAAGGTCCAAACCATAGCTCTAATATCAGTTAGTGGCCTAATGGTTACTTAGTACTAAAATTTGTGCTTTATTGCATGTGTACATCACATTATTTTTTGTGTTTAGTTTTCCTTTTGGGGTTCCAAAAGTGATATTGGGACATCTCGTTTAGTTGTTTCTTTGAGAATGTGTATTCCTTTCATTATTAATAATGATATTCTATCTTTTGGCAAAAAAAAAAAATAGTTTATTTGGGATACTATTGCTCTCTTATCTATACACAATTTTTTTCATAATGAAAACATAAGCTATGTTGTAAATTAGGATTCAGGACTCTTTTTTTTTTTTCTGGTCTTGCACTAATTTTAGTATATTAGAACGGTTAGCATTTAAAAAACGCAGGTTGATTAGTTACATCTCCTTTTCGATAAAGTCAAACTAATCAACTTGAAATTCATGATTTCATGTACTCCTATGGATTCATTGATTTTATATATATATATATATATATATACTTGACATATTTACACTATTTAATAACTTCTTAAAAAATATGATTTTTATTGATTCAACTGTTGAATTATAATTATTTAATACTTTGATTATTTGTGTCAAATCTTAAAAAAATTAAATATTAATAAAAATGTAATCAAGTAGTTCTTATTTTTATATATTTCAAAAGTATATATTACGTTAATCTTGACATATGTCAATAAAGTACTAAATAATTTTATATTAATGTAAAATTTTATAGATATGATCTATATAATAAAAATTTTTAATCCAATGATAAATTTTGTGAAAAACATTATTCAATAAAAAGTTACTTAATAGTATAAGAATGATTTTGATTTATATATATATATATACACACATTTTTTAGTAGAATTAAATTGCAAAACACTTTGATCATTAGTTCTTAATTATTTGTCAAACTCACTTCATTAGCTGGCATAAATGTTTTAAGATATTCTAAGATAAAGGTTTGGCTTTCCATATATTTGCTGGTTTTAATAGAAAGTTTAATGCTTTGAAAACTAGATTGGTATGTTAAGGAAAGAAGCTTAAAGTTTATGTGTTGAATTAGCATTGAACTGAGTCGAACTGAAATTTTATATATATATAACACATATATGATAAGTATATAAATAAAATTATGAAAAAAGTATTTAAAAAATGGAACTAGCTCCCATAAAGTGAGGAGACTCACTTGAGAGGAGAAAGTGAGGCAATTTCCACTATTAGAAAGAATTGATGGTTGTATTAAATTAATAAAAAAGCTATGTCTACCATGTCTTCCTCTTCTTTGCCTTCTTCTTTGTCCCTCAATCAACGACTTAGGGAACGAAGGTGACCTAAGTGGCCAAAGTCAAACGCCAGTCCTGGTTCACCTGCCTTTGGCCTTGGCTGAAAATTAACATGGTTTTTTTGGCTCAAGCTCTTTCTCTGCAAGGCCTTTGGAGTTCTCTATCAAAGTTACAATTGGGAAGGCAGCAGATAGTCTTAAGAATTAATCCTCTAGAAAATAAGATAATCACTCTAGCTAGGCCAGTCACATTATTTTTGTGTAAAAATTGTAACTTTTGTCAATAACCAGCAGAGCCAAAATTGCCTTTGACAAAGTAAACTTGTGCTCAGGTTACAAATTTCATTCATGGCTTTGGTTTGCCTTTTGAGATAAAATAGAAGTAGAGTTAAGGAGCTCATCCACAAAAAAGCTTTCATAGGGGCGCCAATTTGTACATCAAACGCTGATAACTCCTCTCAGTCTTTGTTTCTATGTTTTGGGTTTGAATTTCATGGCATGTGTCTTTTCTAAAACTGGTTCATCAAGAAGAGATGAAGTAGTTGTAAGGTGAGTGGTGGACAATTGCAAAGGATGAAATTGAAAGAGAAAAGATTGAGAAAGAAACACACAAAAAGAAGAATAGGATACGAAGAGGGAGAGAGGAGAGAGAGAACTTTGTTTTACATCTATTATTTTAATAAAATAATAATGTATAATGAGGTATCTTCATCCGCACTATTAATTCTTTTAAATGGTGGAAATTGCCTCACTTTCTCCTCTAAAACGAGTTCCTTAAAAGATATCTATATCTTAAAGAAAATAATTCATGACACATGTAATAAGTTAGTATAATTATAAAAATACAGTAAATAAAAGTTATACTATATAAATATATTTAAATATATGCTATAATAAATATAAATTTCATCAAATAAAAAAGTATATATTTGAATATAAAAAAGTAGTACAAAATAATAAATAGTCATTGAATTATAAACTAACATGTGGTCGTGATTACAATATATAAAATAGTTAGACGTATACAACCAACAACAAACATTGGCATAGTGGTAAGTTGTACGAATTGTTACTTCTAAAGACAAGGTTTGACTCCCAATTTTAGAATTTTCATTGTCTGCCTCATCACTTTTGAGAGGTTCAACCAGTAAATCCGTGATCAACAAAGTGATTTCAAAGTCAATTTTCAAATTATTAGTTCTAGAAGCTTAATCAGACTGATCGTTGAATCAGTTCCCATTAACTTAATCAGATTGGTTAGTCCAGTTCAGTTTTAAAAATTATTAGAAAGATATACTTACAAGCTTCATCCTCTACGAGAAAAAGTAAAATTAAAAAATAAATAAAAAGTTATCATTGGAGGATTACTCGAGTATTTTTTTTTACTAACTAGTACTCTAAAGGCAGCAACTAGGGAGTATTTAATACACTGAGGAGTGCTACCAACACACTCTTTAACACACTCTTTTTTAACACACTCCTTCTTATTGGTCCATGTCACATATTCAAATTTCATTAAAATTTATTACTTACTAAAATTTAAGACATGAACCAATAAGAAGGAGTGTGTTAAAAAGAGTGTGTTAAAGAGTGTGTTGGTAGCACTACTCTTAATACACTATATTAAGTGCTTCTAATTACTCAAATAAGCAAGTAATAAATACTAAGTTATTAGGATTGGGCTAGTGATAAAAGGTTTGAGCAATTTGTATGACGTCATAGGTTTAAATCTCATTGTCTCCATTGTCTAAAAAAAAATCAAGTATTAAATATTTTTTGTATTTTTAATGTAATAAATACTCTATTTTTCATTCAATAATTTTTTTAATTTTTTAAGGGTACCAGTACGAGTTATGGATTATCAAACATTTATTACTTATTACCATATGAGAGTTATTATGGTATCGATAAGGGTACAAATACAAGTGAGTTGTGCAACATCCGTTTGTTGATGGTCGTATCATAAATGTTTTAAAATTCATTAAATATGATAATAAGCAATAAATGTTTGATAGTGAGCACCTGTACCTTAAATTATATCAAGGTGAGTTATCAAATATTTATTGGTTATTAATTTTATCATAAGAGTTTTAATAACAAGTATAGTTTTGTCTAAATTGATTAGAAGGGATGGAAAAGAGTTGAATGGAATAATAATGGATGTCATTGTTTGATTTTTTTTAATGAAATGGAGTAGAATTTGGTGGAATCCATCCCACTCCATAGCATCTAGAGGTAGAAATAAGTCAAGCTGTTCGTCAAGAGCCTATAACTTGACTTACCTGAAGTCTAACTTGGCCTAACCTGTTTACTAAATAAGCTAGGCCAAGACTTTTTTAAAAGTCTGTTTAACTAAAAAGGTCAGGTCTCAGGCCATCTAATAGGCCTTTTAAGCCTGGTAGGCCGGCCTGACCTATTTAATTATATATAATATAATATATATTATTATAATAATTATAAATTATAATTATAATTATTAATTTATTATAATATATTAATATATTTTTTAATTAAATTTTAATAAAAATCAATAATTAAAACTTAAGTTAGTAAGTTATAATAGAAATAACATATTTATTAATATATTTAACGTAATATATTTATTAAAATAAAAATAATAAGTTAACACTCACTCTTTACTTTTATAGATGCTCACTACTTTCTTACTCTGATCTTTGATCGGTGTGGGACTTGAAAGACTAGAGTAAGAAAGTGAGTAACTTGGTATATCTCTAAGTCCCACATCGACCAAAGACTAGAGAAAGAAAGTAGTGAATATCTATAACACTCATCCCTTACTTTTATAGATACTCACTATTTTCTTACTCTGATCTTTGGTCGATGTGGAACTTGAAAGACTGGAGTAAGAAAATGAGCAATTTGGTATATCTTCAAGTCCCACATCGACCAAAGACTAGAGTAAGAAAGTAGTGAGCATCTATAAAATTAGAAGGTGAATGTTAAATTATAACAAAGGCCTATTGACTTTGAATAGGCCCATTGGCTTATTTCAAGGCTTAGGTCTATTAGCTTACGTAAAGGCATATTGACTTATTTAAAGGTAGGTCTGTTAGCCTATGTAAGACATGTTGATCTATTTAAAGGTAGGTCTGTTAATCTATGTAAAGATCTTTTAGTCTATTTAAAAGTAGGCATGTTAGCTTATTTAATGGTCTCATTGTAAAGTAAGCATTTAAATAGGCTTTCAGGTCAGGTCAGGCTTTTAAAAAGGCCAGGCCAGGCCTTAAAAATTGGCCTATTACAGGCTCATAGGCCAAGCTCAGGCCTTATAATTGGGATACAGGTTAGGCCTGTTTAAGACAAAGTCTGACCTGACGTGACCTGTTTCCACCCCTAATAGCACTCCATTCCCTCATTTTTCTTCCCCTCTGATTTGGGCAGGGGGAGGGAAGAGATGGAATCACTTATAAAATTACATTTTTGTCATTAATCTCAAAGTTTAGTATGTTTAAAATAAGACCAATATGGGGACAAAAATCTTATAATTAATATCATTCCATTCCCTTTTTCTTTTTTGGTACAATAGTGACATTGAAGTTTGAACCTTTAACCTCATCTAAACTACCCAAGTTCTTCACCATTAACTCACTCTTAGTGACTTATTCCATTTCTTTTCAATATAATTTTCAAACATTAAAATGAAAAGTCTTTACAATTTCATTATTAAATATCAAAATAATGGTATATGATATTTATTCAATGTCATTTAACATAAACTATCCAAACAAAGTCTAAAGGCAGTAGTTAAGTAGCATTTAATGCCCAATATTTAATGCTTCTAATTATTTAAATAAAAAATATTAAATATTTTTTGTGTTTCTAATATAATAAATCATTTTCACTAAAAAATCCAAATCCCAATTTAAAATCCTTTAAAAATGGGAGTTCCTACTTTAGATAGTAAAATAAGGTATTATAATCGTTGATGAAAAAATCAAAGGTTTAAAATTTTATAGAATACAAACATTTGCTGCATAGATCATACATATATAATAATCTATACCCTTTTATCATTAACAATTACAATCCCTCACTTTACTTTCTAAATTACAGCCCTAACTTCAAATTCAATTCTGCTAGAGCAATCATTAAGCTAATCTGATTTCTATGGCCCATAAAAATGCAATCCATTCTTCATTGCGGATAAGATCGGTTAAATGAGACAAAGACTACATTGTTTTTACATTTTACCATTGTTTATATACACAACTGCTTTTCAAACTCTAATAAACAACAAAAATTGAGAATTAATATAATTTCTAAATAAAATTTTAATTAAGAACTAATTTAATTTTAAAATAAAATCATTTGATTAGAAACAAACAAAATAGGAATTAATTTAATTTTGGCTAGTAAAATAAAAAATAATTAATTCAATTTTGGGATTATTAATTGTGTGTCGCAACCGAGATCGCGACGAGACGACCAAAAAGATTAGGTTTTGAAAATCAATGGAGTCACCACCAATGTTTATTTGAATTGAGAAAACATTAGAAAAATCATTTAATTTGAAAACTGGTCTTTTGAAAATTGAGTTTGGATTCGGGAGTCGATTACAGGTAGAGAAGGTGTTAGTACCCTACACTGCCCGTTCTAAGAACGGTACCTTATGTTAGTTGTGCAAAATTTAATGATCTCAAATATATTTATTTTTATCCCTTTTTAGAAAAAGACTTTGTAACTAAATTTTTTAATTTTTTTTATTTTTAAAAGAAAGAAAAGGAAAAACTAAATTGTGAAAATTTATTTTTTTTTTGCTTGACAGAAATGAATTTCTGCTCCTACGTATCCCCCGGTGCAATGAGGAACTCAAAGTCACGTAGTTCTTTAAAAAATAATTGTGGGTTGATCAATTTTAATTTTAAAAAGATTTTTTTGGAAAAAAGGATTTTTGCTTGAAAGTCATTCTTACACAGGGTTCAAGTTAACATCAGGTTACTCAATAAATCCTTATGATCCAAACGACAATGAAGATAACATTCGTTATTCAATCATCATCATTAGTCATTACATTGATTAAAATATTTTTTTATTTTTTCAAAATGCAAAAAAAAAAAAGTAACAGAAGTAAAATAGCCGCATAAATATTTTCATTGCGGAGGAAGTTTAACTTGATGTGTTTAGATTATCATCCATCGAAAACCTGTACCTTATGGTGACTTTTGATGATTCAGTAATCATAGTTGTGGAATTTTTTAAATAAAAAAAAGAAAGAAGTGGCAGACAACCACTTTCACGTAGTTTCCTTTTTATATATATTTTAACTTTTCCTTTTTTTTTAATGTTATTTATTCCAATTTCAAAAAAAAAAGTAACAGACAACACGTGAAAGTAGTCTAATTTTCTTTTATCCAAAGTGTCTACTTTTTATTTTTATATATTTAAAAAAAGAGAGTTGCTGACCCAAATCAAAATAATAATTTCAAATCACAACCACATTCAATTATTGAAAGAATACAATCGATAGAACAAACAAAAAGTAAATAAATAATTATAATAAAATAAAAGCAAATAACTGAATGATAAAACACTTACAGAAGATAGAGATATAAAGGAATAAAAGACCAAGCTTTGGTCTTCTCGTGAAAACAGAAGGGAATAGGTGCTGCGGGTTGCCGGGAACCGTGGCAATTCTGGGTGAGCACGAGTCTATTTCTTGTTGATTGAAGATGAAGGCGTTGAAGTTGGGTTCACAGTAGTGGGGGATCTATGGATATTTAATGGAGGTGAGGTAAGGTTGCTAATGGTGAAATGGTGTTATGGAGTGGAATGATGGTTGGCTGTGAGTGGGAGGTCACGGCTTGGTGAAAGGCATGAAATATGGGTTCACAGAGGGCATGGAGAGTTAGGAGGATGGGTGGAGGTCTGAATGTAATGGTGAAAAGAAAAGAAAAAAAATGATGAAGATGAGAATGGAGGTTTAGATGTGGAGATTGTGGTGGAGAAGATGGAACTGTGGCAGAGGTTGTGGAGGGATGACGTTTTTTTTTTTTTTTTTACGTGAAAGATGGTTGGTAGTGGTTGAGAAGTCAGGAGAGATGATGAAGTGTTGAGAGAGAAGATTGAATATGAAGTATGATGGTATGGGTGAAGGTTGGACGTGATGTGGTGGTATGGTTGTTTAGTGAGGTGAGGTTTTAGGCAGTAAGTGAACTTGAGGGCTACGGGAATGGGTTGTATTTGATTGATGGAGGTGAGTTAACTGAGTTTTGTGATAATGGGTGCAAGGTTGAATGTGAGAGAAGGTGGAGCTTGAAGATGATGGAGACGATGAATATTGCTTCTGCCAAAGTAAGGTAGTGAAGATGAAGGGTGCCCTTTTTCTTCTTTATGCTTGGGATTTATAGCATTGAACCTGCAAAAATTTCTCCCGCATTCATCGGTGATTGAGAGACAAATGGAGAAGGAAAATCTTGTAAGATTTCCTTCACAACTGTAAAGAAAAAATCATTCATTCGAGCTGCTGAAATTTGAGGATCCTGCACAACCACTCCGCAATCTGTCCTTGACTTTTTTCTCTCTTTTTTTAGCACAATATACACTTCTTTCTTCCTTTATTTTTTTTAAATTTTTATTTTTATAAACAATAAAAAGGTTTAAATTAGATGGAAGTGAATTAAAAATTGTTCCAAACATTACAATTAAGCATCAAGTAGCACAAATTTATTAGTCTTTAATTAAGCAGTAAAAATAAAAAAATTTATGGACAAAATTGGGTATCAACAGCTGCCCCCCTTTGCTTTACATTTAAATTAAATGGAAAGCAAAGGAGTTGATTCAATTTTGTCCATGAAGCTTGATGAAAAAGTAAAAAATTTACAGAGTCGGGTATCCGCTGAAACTTAACCAAAAGGTAAAAAGCTTGCGGAATCGGGTATCCGCTGAAGCTTGAAAACAGAAAAGGCACAAAGCTTGCGGAGTCGGATATCCTGCTGAAGCTTGAAAACATAAAAGGCACAAAGCTTGCGGAGTCGGGTATCTGCTGAAACTTGACAGAATAGTAAAAAGCTTGCAGAGTCGAGTATCCACTGAAGCTTACAGGCAAAAAGGTAAAAAAGCTTATGGAGTCAGGTATCCACCGAAGCTTGACAGAAGCTTGACAACAGAAAGGTAAAAAGCTTGCGGAGTCGGGTATCCTGCTGAAGCTTGAAAACAGAAAAGACACAAAGCTTGCGGAGTCGGGTATCCGCTGAAACTGGACAGAGAGGTAAACAACAAACAGCTTGTGGGGTAGGATGCCCATCGAAGCCTGATGGAAAGGTAAAATAACAAATAGCTTGTGGGGTAAGGTGCCCATCGAAGCTGAACGGAAAGGTAAAAAACAAATAGCTTGTGGGGTAGGGTGCCCATCGAAGCTTGACAAAAAAGGTAAACAACAAACAGCTTATGGGGTAGGTTGCCCATCGAAGCTTGATAGGAAAGGTAAACAGCAAACAGCTTGTGGGGTAGGATGCCCATCGAAGCTGGACAAAAAGATAAAAGGCGAACAACTTGTGAGGTAAGTTGCCCATCGAAGCTGGACGGAAAGATAAAATAACAAACAGCTTGTAGGGTAAAGTGCCCATCGAAGCTGGACGGAAAGGTAAAAAACAAATAGCTTATGGGGTAGGGTGCCCATCGAAGCTGGATAGGAAAGGTAAACAGCAAACAACTTGTGGGGTAGAGTGCCCATCGAAGCTGGACAGAAAGGTAAAAGGCAATGGGCACAAGACCCTGACTTGTTGTAAAAGCAATGGGTGTTGGGACTCAAAAACTAAAAGGCAATCGGTGCGGAGACCCAAAAATTAAAGACAGTTGGTACGGGGACTCGAAAAATAAATACAATTACGAGGCCAAATAATATTTGAAAGCTTTTTTTTTATATTTTTTTGTTTGTTTTTTATTGTCTGATCTGTATTTGTTTGTTTGTTTTTTTTTTGAAAAATTCAACCTCTCTTTTTTCTTTTTTCCTTTTCCTTTTCCTTTTCCTCTTTTTTTTTTTAAATTTTATTGAAAGTCCTTTGAACCAATGACAACCTGCGAATGAAAAGGCAAGGGGCATGGGGACCTAGAAACTAAAAGCAATGATTTTGTAAATGCATGTGATGCCAGAGATGGTGCATGATGCAACAGATACAATGAATGTGATACTAGAGGACAATGCATGTGATGCCAGAAGTGACACTTGAGAATAATGCATGTAATGCCTAGCATGATGCATGATGCAATGGATGTCCTATTGTAGAGATTCTCATGAACAAATTGAGTAAGCAATTTTTTTTTTTTTTTTGCACATTAGAGCTTTAACTGAGTCGCTTTTAGTTCCACAACCCTTATGGACTTTTCCCACAACAGGATCATGGTCAAATAGTAACAAAATACGTTGATTTGTTTTATGATCTATCATGTCACCCTTTCTTTTCTCATCAATACTTTTATCAGGACTTCATTGCGTTTCCCATGACCTTTCGAAATTGTTAAAACAAATCTAAATACTTTTGTAATATTGTCACATGTTTCACATCTCAATATAAAACTATCATGAAAAATGCAAATTAGATCCACAATGGGTTGCAATAAGGAGGGATTATTATTATAGAAAAGAACAGTACAAGAAACAGAGTATAAAAGGGATCAGAATTGACAAGTTTACAAAAGAGATGTCGGAATGGAGTTTTCCAGCTCTTTAGTGGTGTTCTCTTGGGTAATCAGTGCTAATTTCCCATGTATGTGATTTTAAACACCCTTTTGTCTGTTTCCAAGAATATGATTTGACCCAGTTCTCACACCTTGAGAGTGTTACTTGACAAGACTTCGCATATTCCAACTGCCCCGGTTCGGCCCAAATACTTTCAAATTGCCCAGTTTGTGACTTAAGGCAAGTTCACTTCTTCGGATGTGTCAAGTATCATTTTTAAAACCCTAACTTTTGCCTAGGTCGCTCTTTCGACTTTTCAACCTAGCGGGTCGCTCTAATTTTTGCCTAGGTCGCCTTCTCAGGTTTTCAACCTAGCGAGCCATTTTTATTTTCTTCTCTTTTTTTTAAGCATAGTACATTTTGACTGCATCTGAATTTATGGGAAGTGGTAAATCTTCACCATCCATGTTTGTGAGAATCAAAGCCCCTCCTGAGAAGGCTCTTTTTACAACATAAGGCCCTTCATAATTTGGAGTCCATTTTCCTCGATGATCCTTTTGAATGGGAAGAATCTTCTTGAGTACTAGATCTCCTTCTTGAAACTGTCGGGGACGCACTTTTTTTGCATAGGCTTTCATCATTCTCTTCTGGTAAAGCTGGCCATGACACAGTGCAGCTAATCTCTTTCCTTCAATGAGGTTCAACTGATCAAGTCGAGTCTGGACCCATTCAGCTTCTTCTAGTCCTGCCTCCATCAACACTCTTAATGATGGAATTTCCACTTCAATAGGGAGTACTGCTTCCATTCCATAAACCAATGAGAAAGGGGTTGCCTCGGTTGAAGTACGAATGGATGTACGATAACCATGCAGTGCAAATGGTAGCATTTCGTGCCAATCTTTGTATGTTACAACCATCTTCTGGATAATCTTCTTGATGTTCTTGTTTGCTGCCTCAACTGCCCCATTCATCTTAGGGCGATAAGGTGAAGAATTGTGGTGCTCAATTTTGAAATCCTTACACATCTCTTTCATCATCTTATTATTCAAATTAGTGGCATTGTCAGTGATGATCTTGCTTGGCAAACCATAACGACAAATTAACTCCCTTTTGACAAACCTGATCACTACACTCCTGGTGACATGGGCATAAGAAGCAGCTTCAACCCATTTTGTGAAGTAATCAATTGCAACAAGAATAAAGCGATGTCCATTTGAGGCCTTCGATTCAATGGGCCCTATGATATCCATTCCCCACATCGAGAATGACCAAGGTGCTGTTAAAACATTTAAAGGTACTGGTGGTGCATGAACTTTGTCAGCATATGTCTGGCATTTATGGCACTTCCTTACATAATTGAAGCAATCAGTTTCCATTGTCAACCAATAGTACCCAGCCCTTAGGATCTTCCTTGCCATTGCGTGTCCATTTGCATGAGTTCCAAAAGAACCTTTATGAACATCTCTAATGATTTTCTCTGCCTCCGTTGCATCAACACATCTTAGCAGCACCATATTATGATCCCTCTTATAAAGCACTTCCCTATTAAGAAAGAAACCCATTGCGAGTCTTCTGAGGGTCCTTTTGTCATTTTCTGAAGCATCTAGAGGGTATTCTCTACTCTGGATAAAGCATTTGATGTCATGATACCATGGTTTCCCATCTGGCTCCACTTCTACCATTTGACAATATACCGGTTAGTCACGACTTTCCAACTTTATAAGTGGCAAGTCCCTATGATTGCTTACTTTGAACATTGATGATAATGTGGCTAAAGCATCAGCCAACTGATTGTCTTCCCGAGGGACATCATGGAATGTGACTTTGTCAAGTTGTTCAATCAACTTCTTGATGTAAACATGATAAGGGATTAATTTGGCATCTCGTGTCTCCCATTCTCCCTTTAGTTGATGAATGACCAAGGCGGAATCCCCGTATACCTCAAGAACTTTTGCCTTTGATTCTATTGCTGCTTGGATTCCCATGGCACATGCTTCATACTTAGCTACATTGTTTGTACAGTCAAAGCACAGTCTAGTAGTGATTGGAATGAAATTATTTTCGGGTGAAATTAGTATGGCTCCAACTCCATGCCCCAGTGAATTAGAAGCTCCATCGAACAACAAAGTCCATTTTTCTTTTTCCAGGGATTCTTCTCTTCTAAACAAAGCCATTATATCTTCATCAGGGAATTCACACTGCATAGACCCATATTCCTCCACAGGTTGATTGGCCAAGAATTCCGCAAGGGCGCTGCCTTTTACTGCCTTTTGGGTGATATAGACAATGTCATATTCTGATAGCAGAACTTGCCAACGTGCAATCCTCCCCGTGCGAGCAGGCTTTTCAAAGATGTACTTGATTGGGTCCATTTTGGACACTAACCAAGTGGTGTAACTCAACATGTACTGCCTCAAACGGTGGGCCGCCCATGCTAAGGCACAACATGTGCGTTCCAGCAATGAGTATTTTGCCTCATAGTTAGTAAACTTCTTACTCAAATAATAGATGACATGTTCTTTTCTACCAATTTCATCATGCTGCCCCAGTACACAACCCATGGATTCATCTAATACAATCAAGTACATGATAAGAGGTCTTCTTGGCACTGGAGGTACCAAAACTGGGGGTTCATGCAGATACTGCTTGATCTTCTCAAATGCTGCTTGATAATCTTCATTCCATTCTACAGTCTGGTTTTCACGCAGTAACTTGAAAATTGGCTCGCACGTTGCTATCAATTGGGATATAAATCTAGCAATATAATTCAATCTCCCCAAAAACCCTCGAACTTCCTTTTCAGTGCGAGGAGGTGGCATCTCTATAATTGCTCGAACTTTGTCCGGATTAATTTCTATCCCTTTTTGGCTAATCACAAACCCCAAAAGCTTGCCTGATCTTACACCAAAAGTGCATTTAGCAGGATTTAATCTGAGCCTGAACATTCTCAAACGTTCAAAGAGCTTTTGCAAATTAACAACATGGTCTTCTTCTGTTCTAGACTTAGCAATCATGTCATCCACGTAAACTTCTATTTCTTTATGTATCATGTCATGGAACAAAGTTACCATTGCCCTTTGATAAGTTGCTCCTGCATTCTTCAATCCAAAAGGCATTACTTTGTAGCAAAAAGTTCCCCATAGAGTAATGAATGTAGTCTTCTCCATGTCTTCAGGTGCCATCTTGATTTGATTGTATCCTGAGAAACCATCCATGAAAGAGAAAAATGAATGTTGAGCAGTGTTATCCACCAGTACATCTATGTGAGGTAGAGGAAAGTTGTCTTTAGGGCTAGCCCTATTCAGATCTCTATAGTCAACGCACATTCGTACTTTTCCATCTTTCTTTGGGACAGGAACAATGTTGGCGACCCATTGAGGGTACTTTGCGACAGCAAGGAAACCTGCATCAAACTGCTTTTTAACCTCTTCTCTGATTTTCAGTGACATCTCTAGCTTCATTCGTCTCAACTTTTGCTTGACCGAAGGACATTTTGGTTTTAAGGGCAATTTGTGCTCAACTATGCTAGCATCTAGGCCAGGCATATCTTGGTACGACCAGGCGAAAATATCACAATAATCAGATAAGAGCTTAACTAACTTGCTTCGCTCATCTTCTTTCATAGAAGTGCCAATTTTTACTTCTTTTTTATCATCTTCTGACCCTAAATTAATCACTTCAGTTGGTTCTTCATGGGGTTGAATTTCTTTGGCCTCTTGTTCCATTAATCTCATTAACTCAAGATAGGGTTCCCAATCATCATCATTATCCTCATCAACATGATTAATGGGATGGTCAAAATCATATAATGGGGTCATAGCACTGTCATTTTTAGGAGAGTCACTTTCAGATCTGCATTTATTGGTATTAACACAAATAAAAAGAAGTAATGAATAAAGGTTAATGTAATGGTCAGGCAAAAAGCTGAAAAGAAAAAAAAAGGCAAGATAATTTGAAAATGCATTTATTGATAGTAAATATTAAAATGGAAACATGTGAGCCCGCTTTTATAACATATCTTCCTAAAGCCTTGGGCAGAGCTAAAGGATTAGCATTACAGAATTACTTTGAATCAGTTTCAAAGGTCATGGGAAAATCAACGAACTCCCAATTGTTGAGCTCTGCATCTGGGGAACAAGGGTATACCAAGTTGACACCATGATTGACGGGTTGATCATCTTTGATAGCGGTCACTTGATTCAGAAACATCAATCCTGCATTTCGAAAGCTTTGACGAATGTCACAGATGGGAATTCCCTCAGCTTTAGGCTCCTGATTTTCCAACCGAGCCAACCTCCTTTCTTTTTTCTCTTCTATCACCTTTCTCTTATCAACTTTGGTGGGTTTATAACCTAGCCCGAACCTGTCTTTGTTTTCATAGGATTGTAGGAACTTCATAATGCCTTGTTCGTTCATTCCTAGTCCCCTTCCACATTGATATCCTCTTTCAAGCATGACCTTAGCTATCATCATAGATGTATTAGATGGCTGTGGCTTTAAAATTTGTGCTCCTTCTTCCACATAAGTGGCATTAGCAATCTCCAATGCTTGGAACGCAGTTTCAAGAGCTTCTTCTGCAGCTTCAATGTAAGGGGTTGATAGTGGTTTACTCACTAACAGGTCTTCCTCACCCGAAACGATTACCAACCTACTGCCAACTATGAACTTCACCTTCTGATGCAATGTGGATGGCACGGCTCCAGCAGAATGAATCCAAGGTCGTCCTAAGAGACAACTGTAAGTTGGTGTGATGTCCATCACCTGGAAGAGTATATGAAAGGTAGTAGGTCCAATTTGAACCGGAATCTCAATTTCTCCTATTACTTCTCTCTGTGTTCCATCAAAAGCTCTCACGATCATTGTACTTAGTTTCATGTAAGTCCCATCAAAAGGCAACTTGGAAAGGGTTGATTTTGGCAACACATTCAAAGAGAAACCATTGTCAATGAGCACTCTAGCCATTATATGCTCTTGGCATTTGACAGAAATGTGTAGCACCTTGTTGTGTCCCATTCCTTCAGCAGGTATTTCATCATCAGTGAAGGTGACATAATTATCAGCAGTAATGTTGCCAATAATACCGCTTAACTTGTCAACTGTAATGTCATGAGAAACATGGGCTTGATTCAGTATCTTCATCAATACTTTTCTGTGTGGCTCAGAATTCATCAATAAAGATAAGAGTGATATCCTTGCAGGGGTGCGATTCAACTGATCTACCACTCTGTATTCACTTTGCTTGATGAACTTCAAAAATTCACAGGCCTCTTCATCAGATACCTCCTTCTTATACTCATTTAGCTTTGTCAACTCTTCCCTTGCTTTCACATCATTTCCCATAGAAGTCTTTCCTACCTTGCTTTTCCCCTTACAGTTTCTTTTATTTTCTTCTTCTTCTTACCCTTTTCGTAATTCCTCCGGAGTATAAATGCAACCACTTCGTGCCATCCCTCCGATCCCTGATATATTAGTGACAACAGAGGTCGGACAAGATGAAACTTTTGGCTGATCGTTTGTGAGATTACTTCCAAGGATTTGCACATTATAATTCCACGGTACTGCCTTTGTGTTTTTGAATGAAAATGGGCTAGGAACTTGAATAGTGATGGGCCTTGGGCCACATGGAGATGGCGCAACTGCAACTTCAGTGTAATAGATAACCAATGGATTGATAGCTGGACTTGCAACAGAAGGGACCAGAGAGTTTATGGCTTCCTGACCTTCTTCCGATCGTGGAACAACACACTCATCCACCATGCTTATACCACCATTGTCACATAGATGACTTATTTACACTAATTGCATGTCCATTAGATCTTGGAGCATTTGTCTGAACTCAACACATTCCTCAATAGAATGCCCCACATTCCCATGGAGATTGCACATTATTTCATCCTCGTCGCCCCCTTTCTCTTTAATATGAGCTTCCATCATCCCAGATTTGCATAGCTCTTTAAAAAAGACCTTCATAGGAGTTTTGATATCTGCCACTCGTCTTATAAGTTATTGGGCAGAGCACTCCTTTATAGCATTGACTGTAGGATTCCCATGATTAGGCAAAGGGTTATGGCCTACACTAGGAGCATTTGGCTTGAAATTCAACCATTTAGCATTGATTAAATCTTGCACATTAAACTTCAGCGCTTTGCAATTCTCTGTGGAATGCCCTACGGCCCCTGCGTGGTAGTCACACTTGGCATTTGGGTCAAATCCTTTTGGGTATGGGGGTTCTAATGGTTTCATCGAGCAAGGTTCCAAAAGAGAGTTACGGATGAGTTGGGGTAGTAACTCAGTGTATGTCATAGGGATTGGGTCAAAATGGACAAACTTTCTTTCTTAGTTATTTGGTGGCCTTCTTTGGTTTGTGTTTGGATTTTAGGTCCATGGTTGAGCTGTTTGAGGCGGTAAGGCAGAGGGTGTTTGGTGTTGAGTGGGGGATGGTGTCCGGTAAGGTATCATTGGGTGGTGAGGCTGGGGGTAATGAGCTTGTGAAGCATTGGCAACATACGGGTGGTAAGGTTGGGGATGTGGAACTTGGGAGACATGAGCAAAGTATGGGTTATAAGGTATGTAGGGAGGTTGGAATGATGGTTGAGTATTGCTAGGTGATCGGTTATGTTTCCCTTGGGTAAAGCTTCTTTGATCAAAAGTAACAGCATGGGTTTCTCCTTCTCTATTCTTCCATGTTGGGGGCCTCTTGGCATTAAATGTCCCTGTTGAACTTTCAACTATCTTCCCACTTCTCATTCCTCTCTCGACTCTTTCTCCAATGATGACCATGTCTGAAAAATTTGATGACACACTCCCTATCATTTTGTCATAAAAGGGTGATTGCAGAGTGTCGATGAACGTGGCCATCATTTCTCTTTCTGTCAATGGGGGCTCTACCTGAGCAGCCGTTTCCCTCCATCGCTGAGCATATTCCTTAAACGTTTCAACATCTTTCTTAGCCATATTCTGCAATTACAGTCTATTGGGTGCCATGTCGATGTTATACTTATACTGCTTTAAGAAAGCATCAGCTAAATCCTTGAAACTCCTTATATGGGCACGCTCAAGATGTATGTACCAATTCGAAGCTGCCCCAGTTAAGCTGTCTTAGAAGAAATGGATTAGTAACTTGTCATCATGTGCATGAGAAGTCATCTTACGGATATACATGGTTAGATGGTTCTTTGGACAAGTGGTTCCCTTATATTTATCGAAATCTGGGACTTTAAACTTTGGAGGAATCACCACATCCGGGACAAGACAGAGCTCTGAGGCATCTAAAAGACCATAGCCACTTGCTCCTTCTATGGCTCGTAGTCTCTCTTCAAGAATTTTAAACTTCTCTTTGGACTGAGGATTTTCGGCAGAAGAATTTGTTGGATATTGTGGCATGAAAGTAGGGACAAGATGTTGCACAGGTGGGATTCTACTAGAACCAAGGTAATGAGCATACGATTGGGCTGTGCTTAATGAATTTGAAGCAGGCATGTAGCCATCAGAGGGATTGGAGGCCTGTGGTGGTACAAATCCGGAAGGGAGACCATATAGTGGGATAAAGAAAGGGAATGGGTGCTGTGTTGGCATAGCTTCACTGACATTTGGCTGAGTGACTTGGGTTTGAGAAGTGTTTGGCGGGTTTGAAGTTGGCGTTACCACTGGGGTGGTATTATCAAGGGGGTTGGCGGCTAATGGTGGTACATATCCTGGAGGGAAACCATATGGTGGGAATGATGACACCTGGTTTTCCTGCACACTGGTGACCGAGGGTTGAGTGGTATTATTTGGATAAATGGTGAGTGGTATCACAATCCCTTAAGGATTAAAGTCTTGGTATTGTAGAGGAATTGAATTAAAATCGGGCGGGTGAAGAGGCGTGGCCGGATGTCCTTCGTTTGCCACTGAGGGATTCCCATCTGTGTTCCTTCTATTTTCCATGGACTGTAGCATCTCCATCATCTTGGACATTTGCTCTCTGAGCTGATTCACTTCATCCTTCAACTCTTGAGTTTGTTCTATTTCATCCATGATCCTAGCTTGGGAACGAGTCCTAGAAGGATGTCGTAGAGACAGTTTTTTTTTCTGTATTCATTATTTGTTATCATTATTAAGAGCATGAGGAAAAAAATGCAAACAAAAGTAAAATTATACATGCAGAGACATGATCCAAAGCAGCAAATGATATTGATAAACCTCGTTCATTCAAAAAGAAAAGCTTTGAGGCCATAGAGAGTTAGCCTTTACAACTTGTCTTATATATCTAAAGATGTAGACATTAGCTTTATAAAACAAGATAGAATGAATAAGGCTAACTCAATATTTCCATTGAAACCGAGGAACATTACATAAGTACTCCCAAAAAACTAATTTTGGAAGTTTTCTTCAATGAAATTTACCGAGGAAGTTGAGATCCTTCCTAACTTGAGTCAAAAGCTCCTGGGTTTCTCCTGGCATCAACTTAACCTCCACTTCAAGAATCTCTCTTGCCCTCTTTCTCGATCGATTAGAGATCTCCCTCACATTGTTAATTACCACTTTGGCCTTCCGCTCCATATCTTGACTCGCATTGAGGTAGAAATCATTTTCATTAGTCAAGAGAATAACATCATTCTCTAGTTTATTCTTTTTATTCTCTAAGGAAGCAGACCGTTCAACATGGTCTTTCAGCTGCTTATTCAAGATTTCAAATTCAGACTTGAACTCCTCAAATTGGCCATTTTTCCTTTGAATAATTGCCTCGAGGACTTAACAAGTCTCTCTTAGCTTCTTTATCTCAAACTCCTTAGAAACTGCTTCCTGTTCTTGACTTTGTGTACTCTTTATTGCAGTGTCAAGTTGAGTCATTAAAGATCTTTTCTCGGCAGCCCACTGCTGATAAATGATTTCATACCGGCCTTCTGCTTCAGCGTGGTAGTCTTTGGATTCATTAAACTGATGCATTGGTGGCTCCAGGCTTTGTACCTTGGAGCAAAGAACCCTTTCTTCCTATTAGCTTGCCAAAATGGATAATCTTTTGTTGTTTCAGACGAGGGGATACCAGGCTTCACGCTTCTCGCATTCTTCCAATCTTCAATGACTTCTTTGATCTTGTGGTCAGTTCCTTCATCACCATATGAGACTTCAAATGTTGACAATCCATGAGTCATAGGAATGAATTGCAAGGAAGCCATCTGTCTTCGGGCCATAGCTGGAGCATAGCCCACCACTCCCCATGGGCCAATAAGTGGAACCCATGGTTTGCTTCCACATCTATATATGGTATAAGTGAAGGGAAACCACTTGGCTCTCCAAACCACCTCTTTTATTTCCATGAAAAAATTGATCCATTGCCTCATCGTAGGAGTTCGGTGAGGCCAATTGTCACGACCATATAAAGAAAGCGGGTGCTTAGGTATGACATACTGTTTCAGATCAACTTCTAGATGGTTAAAGCATTTTAAGGTTGTCATATGACTAAGCATCCATACTGCAAGCAAAGGTGCACATCCCCAAAATCTTCCTTTCTGATGGACTCGACAATAATTCAGGGATTGAATTGTCTCAGCTAAAATTGGTGGGGCTGGGTGTACCCCATGCTCAATCGGTTCGAACAAATTGATCACTTGTCCATCTATTTGATTTTTCCATCTTGGGAAAATTACTAACCCATAAATAGCGAGGGCTAGTGCTACCAAACCAAAACTTTGATCAACTTGAGTTTCAACCATCCTAAGCAAGAACTCTGAATCCAGACTTCGTCCTCCATTCATCATGTACTTGTTCAATTCATTGGCATGAATACCTATCAATTTGGACAGCATCCTTCTTGGCGTCTTCTTGGGGTCATGCGAGTACACTTTGTCCTTGGGCATGTCATCTTTATTAAGAAGCTTAGCATACTCCTCAATCGTTGGCACCAAGTCAAATTATTGGAAAGTATAACACCGATAGGAGGGGTCCCAAAAATGAAGCATAGCTTTTAACATTTGGAGGTCAGGGGTGATGAACATGAGAGCTGCAATATCTCCATACTTGTCATTGAACTCTTCTTGTCTTCTCATACTACACCACACATTACGGAGCCTCCTTCGGTCATTTTGCTCAAAGTCATGGCTCCCCGTTAAGGGAGGTAAAGGAGCATCCCCGTGACGCGAACTATTTCCTTCCTTGGCTTGGATTCTTGCAGACTCTTCACTGACAGCCTGAATACTCTCTGCAACCTCGGACATTATAGCTGCTTTTCCTTTATCCATGCTCGAGGTTTATCGATATCTTCACAGTATTAAATCACACATGCATATGCAAGGCAAAAGAAAATAACAAAAAAAAAAGAGTTAGCAACTAAAATAAAAGACAAACAGAAATTCCTCGTGTTAGAGGAAAATGGGTACCTAATCTTGGTACCCGTCTAGCAGGATGAGTTCTATGAACGATGGTAACTCTAAGGTTATATTTACAAGTGATAGCTTTGGTTCTAGACCCTAATCAGACAAAAGGTCCCCAAATTGTCCCTTGCTGTCACCAACACTCTGGCTAGCAAGAGTCCTCCATCCTCACCCATGATAGGTTTCAAGCGGAAAGAGTTCAATTTGAGTGAGGGGTTTTCATGTGCCTAACCGGAGACCAAAGGTCTCACAAAGCAACACTACTTCACCCTCTATCTAAGCCTACAAGGTACTGAGCTCGGGAATAGAGCTTGTCTGTGAAGTGATAGTGATATGTGTGAAGGAGCATATGTACAAAAAATTAAAAAGACAAAATTACCCTCAACCTACAAAAACATATATACAACAACCAACTAATAATCATCTACCCTAAGGTTTCAACAATCAATCAAAAAGAAACACAAATATATATACAAATAAATCAAAGTAAACATATGATAACATTATCAAAGAAAAAATATTTATGAACAAATAATAAAACAAAACAAAGACAAAAATGAGTAAAATAAATAAATAGAGATTATTAAAAATTTGCACAACTAACAACGATAGGCCTGACTCTCTAATGCATGTCCCCAGTGGAGTCGCCAGCTGTCGCAACCGAGATCGCAACGGGATGACCAAAAAGATTAGGTTTTGAAAATCAATGGAATCGTCACCAATGTTTATTTGAATTGGGAAAACATTAGAAAACCCCTTTAATTTGGAAACTGGTCTTTTGAAAATTGAGTTTGGATTCGGGAGTCGATTACAGGTAGAAAAGGTGTTAGTACCCTACACTGCCCGTTCTAAGAACGGTACCTTATGTTAGTTGTGCAAAATTTAATGATCTCAAATATATTTATTTTTATCCCTTTTTAGAAAAAGACTTTGTAACTAAATTTTTTAATTTTTTTTATTTTTAAAAGAAAAAAAGGAAAAACTAAATTGTGAAAATTTATTTTTTTTTGCTTGACAGAAATGAATTTCTGCTCCTACGTATCCCCTGGTGCAATAAGGAACTCAAAGTCACATAGTTCTTTAAAAATTAATTGTGGGTTGATCAATTTTAATTTTAAAAAGATTTTTTTGGAAAAAAGGATTTTTGCTTGAAAGTCATTCTTACACAGGGTTCAAGTTAACATCAGGTTACTCAATAAATCCTTATGATCCAAATGACAATGAAGATAACATTCGTTATTCAATCATCATCATTAGTCATTACATTGATTAAAATATTTTTTTATTTTTTCAAAATGCAAAAAAATAAAGTAACAGAAGTAAAATAGCCGCATAAATATTTTCATTGCGGAGGAAGTTTAACTTGATGTGTTTAGATTATTATGCATCGAAAACCTATACCTTGTGGTGACTTTTGATGATTCAGTAATCATAGTTGTAGAATTTTTTAAATAAAAAAAAAGAAAGAAGTGGCAGACAACCACTTTCACGTAGTTTCCTTTTTATATATATTTTAACTTTCTTTTTTTTAATGATATTTATTCCAATTTCAAAAAAAAAGTAACAGACAACACGTGAAAGTAGTCTAATTTTCTTTTATCCAAAGTGTCTACCTTTTTATTTTTATATATTTAAAAAAAAAGTTGCTGACCCAAATCAAAATAATAATTTCAAATCACAACCACATTCAATTATTAAAAGAATACAATCGACAATGAACAAACAAAAAAGTAAATAAATAATTATAATAAAATAAAAGCAAATAACTGAATGATAAAACACTTACAGAAGATAGAGATATAAAGGAATAAAAGACCAAGCTTTGGTCTTCTCGTGAAAACAGAAGGGAATAGGTGCTGCGGGTTGCCGGGAACCATGGCAATTCTGGGTGAGCACGAGTCTATTTCTTGTTGATTGAAGATGAAGGCGTTGAAGTTGGGTTCACAGTAGTGGGGGATCTATGGATATTTAATGGAGGTGAGGTAAGGTTGCTAATGGTGAAATGGTGTTATGGAGTGGAATGATGGTTGGCTGTGAGTGGGAGGTCACAGCTTGGTGAAAGGCATGAAATATGGGTTCACAGAGGGTATGGAAAGTTAGGAGGATGGGTGGAGGTCTGAATGTAATGGTGAAAAGAAAAGAAAAAAAAAATGATGAAGATGAGAATGGAGGTTTAGGTGTGGAGATTGTGGTGGAGAAGATGGAACTGTGGCGAGAGGTTGTGGAGGGATGACGTTTTTTTTTTTTTCTACATGAAAGATGGTTGGTAGTGGTTGAGAAGTCGGGAGAGATGATGAAGTGTTGAGAGAGAAGATTGAATATGAAGTATGATGGTATGGGTGAAGGTTGGACGTGATGTGGTGGTATGGTTGTTTAGTGAGGTGAGGTTTTAGGCAGTAAGTGAACTTGAGGGCTACGGGAATGGGTTGTATTTGATTGATGGAGGTGAGTTAACTGAGTTTTGTGATAATGGGTGCAAGGTTGAATGTGAGAGAAGGTGGAGCTTGAAGATGATGGAGACGATGAATATTGCTTCTGCCAAAGTAAGGTAGTGAAGATGAAGGGTGCCCTTTTTCTTCTTTATGCTTGGGATTTATAGCATTGAACCTGCGAAAATTTCTCCCGCATTCATCGGTGATTGAGAGACAAATGGAGAAGGAAAATCTTGTAAGATTTCCTTCACAGCTGTAAAGAAAAAATCATTCATTCGAGCTGCTAAAATTTGAGGATCCTGCACAACCACTCCGTAATCTGTCCTTGACTTTCTTCTCTTTTTTTTTTTTAGCACGATATACACTTCTTTCTTCCTTTATTTTTTTTAAATTTTTATTTTTATAAACAATACAAAGGTTTAAATTAGATGGAAGTGAATTAAAAATTGTTCCAAACATTACAATTAAGTATCAATTAGCACAAATTTATTAGTCTTTAATTAAGCAGTAAAAATTAAAAAATTTATGGATAAAATTGGGTATCAACATTGTGCACATGTAATAGAAATATGCTCAAATCTAGAACCACAAAATTTGAGAATTGAATTGATTTATTTATTAGTACAATTACTTAATTTGAAAGATAGAATAAAAACTCATTTGATTTTGAAATAAAGTCATTTGTTTGGAAACTAACAAAATAGGAATTAATCTAATTTTAACTTTTTTAATTTTAATTTTATACATGTCAGAATCACTTAAATGTTAGTTAAATTTGAATTGGTTTAAATTTTAAATTAAATAAAACAAATTCTATTTTTAAATAATTCTTAATTCAATGTTCATATTTTCTTGATATTTTTTTAATAATGCTTGACCACAATCTATTTTGTTAGGTGAATGTACTTTGTAGATGTCAACTAATTCAGCAAGTAAAGTCTTTTGTACGTGAATGCAAAGACCTAAGATTAAATCCGCCCTCACCTTTCCCCCTTTCTTAATGAACTATCTTTAGAAAAAAATATTTTTTAAATTTGTTAAAGATTTTTTATTTCATTTTGTTCAATTTTTTATTAGACAATGACCATACATTAAGAAATATACATATTTTAAAACTTAAATATTAAAAATTCAAAATAGGAAAAGAATATGAGAGTTCATCAAAAAAATAAAAAAAAAATATTTAAGATGCAGTTCATTAAATAATTTTTAATTTAATTTACTTAATTAATTTAAAATTTTTATTAATGTATGTGACAATTAAATAAAAAATTTGTAATAAATACTTGCTAAGATGCATTTAAGACCTTTAATTTGATTTTGGCTAGTAAAAAATAATTTAATTCAATTTTGGGATTATTAATTGTGTACATGTATTAAAAATATGCTCAAATCTAGTACGACAAAATTTGAGAATTGAATTGATTTATTTATTAGTAAAATTACTTAATTTGAAAGATAAAAAATAAAACTAATTTGGTTTTGAAATAAAGTCATTTGTTTGGAAACTATAACAAAATAGGAATTAATTTGATTTTGTATTTTTTAAATTTAATTCTGGGCATGTATGATCCATTTAAATCATAGTTAAATTTGAATTGGTTTAAATTTTAAATTAAACAAAATAAATTATATTTCTTTAATTAATTATAAATTCAATGTTCATGTTTTTAAATAATTTTTTAATAATGCTTGATCACAATCTCTTTTTTTTAAATTGAATATTTTTATTTCATTTTGTTCAATTATATATTAGACAATGACCATACATGAATACATGTACATATTTTAAAACTAAAACATTAAAATGTCAAAATAAGAAAGCAATATGAGAGTTCATCAAAAAAGAAAAAAAGATTTAAGATGCAATTTATTGAATAATTTTTATTTTAATTTACTTAATAATATTATTAACGTATGTGAAAATTATATAAAAAAATTGCTAATAAATACTTGCTAAGAAACATTTAATATCTTTTATTAAATATTTCCATTATTTAAAGAAGAAAATAATAAATTTTTATTTTGATATATTAAATTATTTACTTTTTTTAATATTTTTATTTTTGACTTCTTATGTTGTAAGGACACAAAAGCCGTAATCATAAAGCTTTTTAAACAAAAGAAAAAAAATTGTATATATATAAATAAATAAATAATAGAGTTGGGTCATTCTCAGTCCTCAACAAAAAAGTGCAGTGCTCTCTCTATTCATTTTCTGCTTTGCTCAGGTGATCTCTTACTTCCTCTCTCAGCCTTTATCAATTCTTTCAAGATGATTTGCTGCTACAATCGTTGGAGGCCCTAGCTTTTAGTTTTTGGCATAAATATTTGGCTTTTTTGGCTTCCCTGTAGAATTTTTGGATAATTTCCAATATTTTTAAACCATACATCACATAATGATTATTTTATGTTATAAGCCATGTTTTCTTTTTGATTGAAGTGAACGCTACTGGAAATTTTGGTGAAATATAATATTAATGGATTAATTAGTTTCAATTTAATAACTTAGAATCAGTATTGGTTAAAGTAATAGTCAAAACTGTAATATTACGGTAACAATTTAAAAAAAAATATATATATATATATATACACACACACACTAGCTCCTAAAACATTGCAGAGTAATTATAAGTAGGGGTGTCTATTGGGTGAATTAGGTAGGTTTAACAACATTTTTGGATCCAACTCGTTCACTAGAGTAGTGGGTTGAGTTGAGTTGGATCGATAAGATTTTTCACTCAACCCGATCCAACTCGACTTGTTTAAGAGTGAGTTGAATTAGGTCAAACCTGTGGATCTAATATTTAAAAAAAAATCCTAACATAAGTAAGTCAAAATACAAATATAACAAATTAACATTATAAATCTCGGTCTTAAAAATAAAAAATCTCAATCTAACAAATTAACACCATAAGTCTCAATCTCAAACATAATAAGTCTCAACCGACCTTACTTAAACATAATAGGTCTTAATCTCAAATAAACTAAACATCAAAGTCAATAAGTGTATAATAAATTAACAACTAACAAATCTTACTAAGTTTGAAATAATTAATTAAATAAAGCTAATCATAACTTAAACAACAAATTAGTTTAACCAATCGAAATCAGTGTCATCACGCATGTCATATGTATTGACATAATTATTGATTTCACTCTCTATTTTTTCTATATACTCTTTATCACCTAAATAATTTTTTACTATAAAAAAAAAAGCATGAGTGTGTTGGATTTGTGCGGGTCCAACCCGTTACTCGACCAACACACTATGAGTTGAAGTATTTTTCAACCCAACTCAACCCGAGAATCCAATCTAATTCGTATTTTATGAGTTAGGTTGGGTCAAAACTCGCGAATTCATAAGTTGACCCGACTCACTTAATACCCTTAATTGTAAGGATTGTTTAAAAAATCTGTTTATTCTTAATGCAAGTTTCACGATTTTAGCTCCCCTTCTTTTGTTTTTCAATCGTAGAATGAACATAGCTTTAAGTTAAAGCATCTCGGTAAAACTGACTTTTAATTTGTACCTTTTAAATTTGATTTGCAAACAAATGAGGGGAACTGCATTTTAAGCAAGTCAAAGCACATTCTTTTAGCATTCACAATATAAATTGCTTTTTGTTAGTTTTGGAGTTTAGATATAATGCTGCATTATAAGGTCTTAACGTATGAGAGTGAGCAAAATACTATAGAAAGATTTTGAAAGAAATAAAAGTGCCAAGATATCAGATATCCATGCATATATATTCATTTTGGGGGTGGGAGTGTGTGTTTACTGTTTATATATGGTTGAATATGATTATATGAATGCTTGTATTTATTGTACTTTTATAATGTTATCATAATATTTACTCTTTGCTTGAATTTCTAGTTTGCTTATGACTCGGGGCATCAAGAAGGCTAATCATGGTGATCACATTGATCGAATCAGTGATCTACCAAGTAATGTGATTGTTAGCATCCTGGAGCATTTGCCCATCCAAGATGTAGTTAGGACCAGTATTCTGTCAAGGAAATGGAGGTATATGTGGGTTTCAGTCCCACGACTTGAGTTTGAAATGATTTTTATGAGAAGTGTAAGCATACAGAAATTCCTAGTATCATCACAGAAGTTCTTTTGATCCATAATGGCCCAGTATCTAAATTTATTCTTGACATCCCTTACGACTACCCGATCAGAATCAGATGCCTCGATAAGTGGATTCTGTTTTTGTCAAGGAGTGGTATTAAAGATCTTGAGCTTGTGAACCTACAAATAGAGCCCTATCAAATGCCATCTCATCTCTTCTCTTGTCATGAATTGACTTACTTGGAACTTCACAATTTTAAATTGTCACTTCCGCCCAATTTCTGTGGCTTTAAATGTTTGCTTGACCTTCACTTAGATGATATTAGATTTGAGTCCGGTGCACTTGAGAGTCTTATCTCTGGGTGTCAGGTACTTGACAGGCTCATCATTTCATTCTGTTCTGGTTTTGATTGTATTAATCTTCTCTTTGCTCCTAGTCTCAAGAGTCTTACACATAGAAGAGGGTCGGGTTATGTAGTCAATTTGTTTTAAGATTGCAAAAAATTTGACTGAACTGACAATCATGCATATACCTTGGGAGGACTTTGAGGAAGTCAGTGTCTCCGATTTCATCAAAGACTTGCCGAAAGTTGAGAGGCTTTGTCTGGGAGAAGGTCACATCAAGATTAGGAATCAACAGCACTGATATGAGTATATTTATTATAATTATGTTGGATATGATTTGGTGGCCCCGGTAGATTTATATAAAATTATGAATATGTATCCTTTTATATCCATTTTTTTTTATGTAATTAAGTGAAAAAAAAAATAAACATAAAAATTATAAAAGAAATTTTATAAATTATGATTAAGTCTTATTAATAAATATTTTTATATCTATTTCTCTCTTTCACTTAATTATATAAGAAAAAAATAACATAAAAAAATTTAAATCCATACAACTATAGAACAACATAATAATCTGTTGACATATGGATCTGTTTTCTCTAATTACACAACTCTACATGGAGTGCTTTTTCCACAAAGGGATAATAAGCTACTAGGCTATGTTTCACAAAAGTGAAACCAAGGACTAATAGTACATCATGCAGGATATGTCTTAGGTTCTGAATCTCTGATATCATTTTTGACAGTTTTTCACGTCACTTCTGCCTAGCTTGACCACATGGTTTGATTTTCTAAATCCTTTATCTTACTCATCTATTGTTGGTGAAAAAGAGAAACAAAGTTGCATTTTGATTAATGGTCGAGTCTTTATAATTTGGTGCATTGTCTTATATGAAGAAAGTTGTGTTATTCTAGTTGGATGTGTACAAGTATATCTCACAGTTTTGTTGTTTGGATGCATAGATCCTGTCCGCAGGTAACACTCCGCAGATGCTGCAAAGGCCAATCAACTCCTTAAAATATCTGGAATTAGATGGTGTGGATTTCAATGAATCAAGAGAACTTTTGTTTATTATTTGTTTACTTAGAAGTTGTCCTAACCTGGTAGAACTTGTTATAAAGGTGAGCAAGAAGCCCAATGCTTCTTAGTTTGGTTTTTTTTTTTTTGTCAGATTTTGATTCAATATATATTTTCTTTTAATTTTTATAGAGCTATAGTGTGGCTGTGGCACTAGACCCGAACCATTTGAAAGCGTTTGACTACAGTAGCTGTTGCCTTAGTCAGCTTCGGAAAGTGAATATCAAAGTTAGAACTGCCAACAAGCATGCATTGAACTCGATACGGTTTCTACTTGCAAATTCCTCATCATTGGAGATCCTTACATTCAGGGTTGGTCTTGGTCTAAAACAGTCAGATACACCTAAACTGTCAAGTATTTCACGAGATTCAATTATGTATATGAGTATTGAATACGATATAAATATAATACGGGAATACGATTTTTATTAAAAAATTAAATTAATATTTGTTAAATATCTGAGTATCTTATATAAATACGGGTATATATTCAATACGGATACAGCAGACATTATGAAATACTCATGTTTCATAAACGAGATTTGTTACAGATGGGACGAGCATCACAAAGAGCAAAAGTTAAGTTCCTTTATAATGGCCTCACTAAACAGTGATTGTATTTGATTTCAGCTTTCAACGTTCCATGTGTCTTAGTTTGTTTTGTTGTTTTATTTTGTTTTATTTACCAGAAGATTGGGTTTTGTTGTTTTATTTGTTACAGATGGGACGAGCATCACAAAGAGCATGTGACTGCATGAAACAGAATAGTTTTAAGTTCCTTTATAATGGCCTCACTAAACAGTGATTGTATTTGATTTCAGCTTTCAACGCCCCAATCCATCTCCATGTGTCTTAGTTGTCTAAGTACAACAAACTTCGAAACTGAGTAGCAGGCAGCCAATGGTTTAGTAAGTAAATCAGCCAATTGATAGGTAGCATTGACGTGCACCAATTTGAATAAATCAGTGGCAACCTTTTTTCTAACAAAATGGAAATCAATCTCCACATGTTTGGATCTTTCATGAAAGGAGGGATTGGAAGCCAAGTGTATAGTTGCCTGATTATCACAATAGACCATCACTGACTGTATGGTAATCTGAAAATCCAATAATAAGGAGATCAACCAAGTAATCTCACTGGTAACAGCTGCTAATGATTGATATTCAGCCTATGCTGATAATCTGGACAGTGTGTTGGCGCTTGGATTTCCAGGAAATTAATGAATCCCCAAAAAAAACACAATAACCAGTTATTAACTGTCCAGTGTCTTGAAAATTTGCCCAATATGCATCAGTAAAAGCCCAAGATTGAGAGTCGAAGATGAGGAGAACAAGAGACGTTGACCAGGAGTTCTTTTTAGGTACCTTAGGAGATGATGAATAGTATGTAAATGAGGAGTAGTGACTGAGACAGAAACTTACTTAATTTGTTCACTGTGAAGCTGATATCAGGTCTCGAGATAGTCAAATAGAGTAAGCCACCGACTAATCATCTGTAGCAGAAATATTAGTCAAGATCTCTCCTTCATCAGCACTTAACTTAAGGTGGGATCCTTTGGTAGAGTGGCAGGTTTACAGGCTAGTGTCCTCCAATAATAAGAGTGTAACTCCTCTGAGCAAGAACAATCCCCTTCTTGTATGGGTGTTCATGGGCCGAGTCTAACTTGGCCCGACCCTGATTCAATATTTTCATTGAGCCAAACTTTTAAGATCTAGACTTAGACTCGATCATTGTCCAATTAGTGACCGAGTTAGGATTGGGCCAACTTAACATTTAGATAAAATTTATAAATTTAAATATTATGTATAGTTAAGTCATAAAATTTTATAAGTATGAAACAAAAATTATGACATATTTTATAATATATATTTTGAAACAAATTATATTAATACAAAAAATATTAATTTAAGTCAATAAATCTTATAATTTGTTACTAATTTCATAAAATTATAGATTTTAATATAATAGGTAACATCGGGTTGAGTTGGACCGACCCGAAATGTGGCCTGAACCCGACCTAAAAATTACATCAGATCTAATTTCAAGAATCTAACCCGACCAAATTAACTTTGGGTCGAGCCAAGTTATCAGGCCGAGTCGAGTCATAAGGAACCTTACCTTCTTGGATTAAGTTATTTCTAACCCTAAGAAGTATTTACATTTGCCTAGATCTTTCAATTTAAAAGTTGACTGAAGAAAAACCTTGCATGTAAAAAAGCCTTGACTATAGAAATGGCAGATGTGGAGGAACTTGCAATTATTATGTCATCAACATACATAAGCTGTGCCACAAAATCAGAACCTCGTTCTTTGGTAAACAGGGAGTAATATCTTAGATTGAGTGAAACCATGACTGAGTAAGGCAGAAGAAAACTCATTGAACCATTGTCGAGAAGCCTGCCTTAAACCATAGAAGACTTATTTGAGCTGCAAACCAGACCCTTATCCTCAGTGGGGTAACCAAGTGGAAGGTCGATGTAGACATCCTCAAATAAATCTCCATTCAAAAACGCATTATTAATGTCCAACTGTACTAGATTCCACCCCTTGACTACTGCAATGGACAATAACAGCTGCCCAGTATAGAGTTTAGCTATAGGTGAAAATATATCTAAGAAATCAATACCAGCTTGTTGGGTATAGCACTTGGCCATTAAATGAGCTTCATACTTGTCCACAGTGCCATCAGGTAAATACTAGATATTATAAACCCAACGACAGCCTATTGTGTGCTTACCAGGAGGTAATTTGACCAGAGTCCAAGTATGATTATCCTCCATGGCCTGTAACTCAGTATACATTACAGCCTACCAAGAAGAATGTTTGGGAGCCTAATGATAAAATAGGGGTTCTGAGTGAGCAAGAATGTGAAGATTGTAGTTTCTGTAAGTAGGAGACGAATGATCATATGTGAGGTACTTTGAAATTGGATAAGGAGTGGAACTAGTGGTTGGTAAAGAGTAATTGTAGTCTTGCAAATAAGATGGTGGTCGAGAGACTTTAGTTGATTTTCTGATAGGCAGAGAGATTTAAGAGGAAGATGTTGGTGTTAGTTGAGATAATGAAGACTGAGTAGGATTAGTTGAGGAAGAAGGTTGATAAGATGAATCAGTGTTAAGTTGAGCAAGAGTAGATGTAGGTTGAGAAAAGGAATCAAAAGCTGGAAATGGACAAACCATATCTGGAAAGGGATCAACTGCAGGAGAAGGTGTTATGGAGTGAATAAGGGAAGCAATCCTCATGAAAAATTACATCCCTCAAGATGAAAATTTTCCTGGTCTGGAGATTGTATAACCTATAACCTCTATAATCTCTGGGATAACCCAAAAATACAGTTGGAATAGCTCTCGGCGAAAACTTATTTCTCTGTGAGCAGAGAGTTGAGGCAAAGCACAAACAACCAAAGCTTCTAAGGTGAAGATAATCAAGTGTGGACTTATACAGTAGCTCATATGGAGATTGACTTCCTAATAAAGGTGATGGGATTTTGTTAATCAAATAAGCAACAGTACTAATACAGTCTTCCCAAAATACAATACGTACCCTACACTGGAAAAATAAAGACCGAGCCACATTCAGCAAATGCTGATGTTTCCTCTCAACAACCAAATTATGTTGAGGGGTTTCGACACACGAGAACTAATGAGATGCACCTCTTTCAATTAGAAAAGATGTTAATGCTAACTCTTTTGCATTATCAGATCCCAGGCATTTGATCTTAATACCAAATTGAGTATCCACATATGTAAAGAAATTCATAGTAACCTTATTAGCTTCAGACTTGTATCTTAACATATGAACCAAAGTAAATCTTGTATAATCATCAACAAGAGTAAGAAAGAAATGATGTCCAGAATATGTAGGGGTATGATATGGACCCCATATGTCACAATGCAGCAAATCAAATGGATGTTTAAACATTTGATTATGAGAAGAAAAAGAAAGTTTCCTTGGTTTTGCAAGAGGACGGATATGACAAATATGAGAAGCATCATGCTTTGAAAAAGTAATTGGAATTTTATTGCTTAACAAAGTAAGCCTTTTTGAAGACAAATGAACCAACATATGAAGCCATACAGTGGCAGAAATCTTATTGCAAATAGAAAAATCATTATAAGAAACAAATGAATTGTTTACAGGATTTGAAGCAAACTATGATGATAAAGGATGAGCCTTGAAGAGATACAAGCTCTCTTTGAGATCACCCTTGCCAATCATCTTCCGGAGCTTGAGATCCTGTTTGAGGAAGTAATCAGGTTTGAACAAAATAGAGGTTAGAATTCTGCAGTAAAGCACTAACAGAAACCAAATTAACATGAAAAGTAGGAACATAAAAGGCGTGTCAACTGAAAAGAAGGAGTGAGTTGGACTTTGCCTACTGACTCAATAGGAATTTTCTGACCATGAGGTAAAGTGACATAGGAATTCTTGACAGGTTCAATATGAATGAAATTAGACAATGTGCAACTGATGTGAGTAGTAGCACCACTATCCAAAATCCAATCAAAAGAACCAAGAAAATAATGACTAGATACAGAACTTGCAGGTAAAATTATACCTGCATTTAATGGAGATGAAGACTCAAGGTGTGAGGAAGACTCAACATTTGGCTTTGCTGCAAGCTACGGTTGAGAGAGGTAAGCAATGTCAACAGATGCTAATATTGAGTAAAGAAATAGTGAATCATGAATTTTTCCTGTGTTATTTTACAAAAGGAACAGACATATATACACAAGCTCTACCACTCACCTAGCTAAGATCACTCTTACAAAAACTCCTAAACCAGATACGGCTATTCTAATAATAACTATACAAATAAAAAGATTACAGAAAGGATCAATTAGGATCAGTGTAATAATGCTACAATATTTTTCCAATATATCAGTGTAATAATGCTGCAATATTCTCCTAATATTCTCAATTAGGATATATAATGCCGCAATATTCTCCTAATATATCGTGTAATAATGCTTTGCAATATTCTCCCAATATATCGGTGTAATAATGCTTTTATATTCTCTCAATATTCCGTATTAGATTAATTAGGATCAGTGTAATAATACTTTGCAATATTCTCCCAATATATCAGTGTAATAATGCTTTAATATTCTCCCAATATTCCGTATTACCCCCCTCAAGTTGGAGCATGAAGATTTCGAATGCCTAACTTGCCAAGCAAAGAATGAAACGGTGCACGTCCCAGGGCCTTAGTAAAAGTATCTCTGAGCTGGACACGAGTAGGCACATAAGAGGGCTGGAGATGACCATGAATTATTTCATTACGCACGAAATGACAGTCCATTTCAATGTGTTTCGTACGTTCGTGAAAGACAGGATTTTGGCAATGTGGAGAGCAGCTTGACTATCACAATAGAGTTGCATAGGGGTGGGATGCTTGATACCGAGACTGGAGAGAATACCTTTCACCCACTTCAGTTCGCATGTTGTTTTGGCCATCGAGCGATACTCAGCTTCAGAAGAGGATCGCGATCCTGTTTGTTGCTTCTTGGTCTTCCAAGATATAGGAGAGCGACCCAAAAAATAATCCAACCAAGAAGAGACCATCGAATAAGAGGACAAGCAGCCCAATCAAGATCACACCATCCATATAATCTCGGATCGCGAGCTTTATCTAAAAAATTCCTTGCCGTGAGTCCCTTTGAGATACCGCACCACTCGCAAGGCAAAGACACCAATGTTACGCTTTCGTGGTTCTTTGCATGAATTGAGAGAGAACATGGACACTATAGGACACTCGGTCGAGTAAAGCAAAGATAAATAAGGCGACTAACAAGTCTGCGATACCTATCTGGATTGTCAAGAAATTGTCCTTTGGCAAGACTGAGATTATGATTTTGCTCTAGCGGAGTTTCCATAGGTTTTGCTCCAAGTAATCCAGCTTCACTAACAATATCCAGAGCGTATTTTCTTTGGCAAAGAAAAATCCCAGTAGGTGATCTGGCCACTTCCACTCCTAAAAAATATTTCAACAATCCCAAATCCTTCATATGGAAGCATTGACTCAAATAATCCTTGAATCGCGTAATAGATGCAGTGTTATTTCCACAAATGATCAAATCATCAACATAAACCAAAACCACAAGTTGCACATCGTTATCAATTAAAGTGAACAAGGAATAATCTGAACCGGATTGACAAAATCTATATTTCTTGAGAGCCGAGGAAAGTTTTGCAAACCAGCAACGAGGAGCTTGTTTTAATCCATACAGTGACTTTCGCAGCTTGCACACCGTACCTAGTGGAGCAGTGCGAAATCCGGGAGGCAATTTCATGTACACTTCTTCTTGCAATTCACCATGAAGAAACGCATTATGCACGTCCATTTGATGAAGTTCCCACCCCTTCGCTGCAACAATAGCTAAAACAATTCGAACAGTGACCATTTTGGCCACAGGCGCAAATGTTTCTGTGTAATCCACTCCTTCTACCTGATGGTTTCCAAGAATGACTAAGCGAGCTTTAAACCGCTCTACACTGCCATTGGAGTGATACTTGATCTTGTAAATCCACTTACATCCCAAGGCCATTTTATTTGCTGGAAGAGGGCACATGGTCCATGTGTGATTGTCTTCAAGAGCTTGTATTCCATGCTGCATAGCAGATCGCCATCTTTCATCTTTGATTGCCGCTGAGAATGTTGTTGGTTCTGTTTCTGCAATCACTGCAGCAAGGAACCTGCGATGCTGGGCAGAAAATTTATCACAACTCACATAATGCGTTATAGGATAGGGCGTACCTGATTTTTGCTTGTGGAGGGAGTGAACAATTGGATGGGCTCATTTGTTGGACAGTATAAGTGACATAATTCATGCAGCTTCACGGAGGGAATCCTATTACGTTTATCGCGACCAAGGGATTCTTCATCATTCGCCTCGGTTCAAAGATCATCATCCTGATATACCTCACTTGATGTTGCAACATCTTGAGTGCTTTCCAATTCGGTACCCCCCCTTACTTCTACAATCTTATCTTTGGTGGTTTCTTCTAAGTGCTCACTCACTGCACTTTCAATGGTAGCCTCATCATTCCTTTCTGCAACATGCTGTGACGAATTGATCAAGGTTTCATCAGCAGAGACAAAAGGAAACTCATTCTCAAAGAAATCAACATCTCTTGATACAAAGTAAGTTTCACTATCTAGATCGAAAAGCTTCCATCCTTTCTTAGCATGAGAGTACCCCATAAAAACACACTTTTTACTTCTGCTAGCAAATTTGTCACCCTTCTTACCTTGATTATGAGCATAACATAGACACCCAAAAACTCTTAATTGATTATATGAAGGTGGCTCTCCCATTTTGTTGGGGGGTTCCTACACATGATGTCTGAAAGACAATCCCACGCTCTAGAAACTGCATTCTTAAACATGTGAATTCAGTTCCATTATCACTTCGAATTATTTTGGTTTGTTTTTCATACTGTCTTTCCACTAAAGCAATGAAATTTAACAATACTTGTGAAACTTCCCTTTTATCACGCAGCAAATAAATCCACACAGCTCGAGAAAAGTCATCTACTATAGTCAAAAAATAATAAGCTCCACAAGAAGATGGTGTTTTGTAAGGACCCCATAAATCACAATGAATTAATTCAAAATTACTACTAGCTTTATTATTGCTCAAAGGAAAACTATCCCTAGTTTGCTTTGCCCTCTGACACACATCACATGCTTTATTTCCATTCACACTCCTACCTACATTTGGAATTAATTGAGTGATCTTCATGGAAGGGTGTCCCATACGCTTGTGCCAAAGATCAAACACGGAAAAATCATCAACTTTGAAAGCTTTCTCATGACGAATCCCTATGAAATAATAGAGCCCATCTCTTCGTTCACCCACTCCAATCAGCGTCCTCAGAGTACGGTCCTCGCACAACACATAAAGAGTTAGTGACCTGCACAATACAATTTGTATCATCTGTCAATTGGGACACTGATATTAAATTACAATTTAATCCAAGCACATATAACACATTGACAAGTTTTAGCCCTCCTTCGAGAGTCACAGTTCCTTCCTTCGTTGCAAAGGCTTGTTCTCCATTGGGGAGTCCCACAGGGCATCTTTGCACCACCTTTAGCTCACGGAGGAGTCTCAAATCTCCAGTCATATGATTGGAGGCTCCTGTATCAATAATCCACACTGCATTTTTACCTGTCATTCTTTCTGTGGTGCTTCCCTTATGACTGCTGAGGAGATCCACCATAGTTTGCCATTGCTCAGTGCTCAAACCTGGTAGGCCTCCCTTATCTGCATCCATTGCTCTGATACCACAAAGAAATAGTGAATCATGAATTTTTCTTGTGTTATTTTACAAAAGGAACAGACATATATACACAAGCTCTACCACTCACCTAACTAAGATCACTCCTACAAAAACTCCTAAACCAGATACGGCTATTCTAATAATAACTATACAAATAAAAAGATTACGTAAAAGGATCAATTAGGATTAGTGTAATAATGCTGCAATATTTTCCCAATATATCAGTGTAATAATGCTGCAATATTCTCCTAATATTCTATATTAGATCAATTAGGATCAGTGTAATAATGCTGCAATATTCTCCTAATATATCAGTGTAATAATGCTGCAATATTCTCCCAATATATCAGTGTAATAATGCTGCAATATTCTCTCAATATTCCGTATTAGATCAATTAGGATCAGTGTAATAATACTGCAATATTCTCCCAATATATCAGTGTAATAATGCTGCAATATTCTCCCAATATTCCGTATTATTGAGCATTGCTCATCTGGACAACAGATTCACTAGTCTGGGGAATTGATGGAATTGAAACTTGGTTTAAACTGCTGGGACAAGGAGTCTGCTTAGATTTGAGCTTATAGCCTAGGGGACAACCATGGAGTTTATAGCACCTATCCATGGTGTGACCAATGACACCACAATGAGAGTAAACCGGTCGATCTTTCTTAATAGGTTTAGTCTTTGCAGGATCAGATCGGACACTAAAAGCTAACTGAGAATCATAATTTGGATCAGATAATGAACCAACCTCCCTTTGTTTCTCTTCTTGAGCAACCAGAGAGAACACTTTGCTAATCAAAGGCAAAGAATCCATGAGTAAGATCTGACCACGAACTTGACCATAGGTATCATTGAGTCCCATAAGAAAGGACATAGCATACTCAGATTGAGCATGATCAAGAATTAGTTTAACACCACCATAAGAACAAGAACAATGAGGTCGATATTCATTCAAATCCTCCCAAATGGACTTCAATTTCACAAATGAACCGTCCACGAAACTGAACTTGTTCTTGACCAATAAAGCAACCTTCATGGATCGGTGCCAAGAATTGTAGTTACCACCAACCAGAGGCTGAGACACCAGAACCATGTCTGGGATATCAGAATGATGAAGAAAATAAGGACTCAGAATCAGCCATACCATGGCTGAATGAAGTAACAGAGGGATGAACGCAGAGAAACGAAGGAGAAGAACAAGAAGAGAGAGAGAGAAAGAACACAGTGAGAAATCAATTCACTTCTGATACTATATTACAGAGAGAATTTGAGAAATGAGCATCTAGAACTTTCATTGATGATTTGTGATTATATATGTTGAAAGTCTCACATCACTTGCTTCAATATTTTGGATGCGATTTATATATTTGTTAAACTATTCCACTTAATACCAATTGGTTTTAAGTTAGAATCTCACAATAACAGGAATTGGTAACTGTCAACAACAGTCTCTAACTAATCTAAAAACTAACTCATAACTACTTGTAACTAACTCAGCTAAGTACAATTAATTAAGTTAATTATATAATTATATAAGTATAAATTAAGATGTAATATTCTGTGGTATAAAAGAAATACTTTAGCAAGGATAAATATAATCACTAGTGATATATGTTCTAAGATGAGACCTTGCCTGCTACAACTCCAGTGTGTAGTCCCTAACCCCAAGGGATCATTCAATGAAAGACTTAGTGAAACACATCATCTGTTCTCCTAAGTTCTTTGAATCAAATGAGCAGGGATCTTTGTGCGCTTGCAAACATTAATTGACACATGTTCAAGTTACAATTGTTAATTTTGGTATAAAAGAAATACTTTAGCACGGATAAATATAATCACTAGTGATATATGTTCTAAGATGAGACCTTACCTGCCACAACTCCAGCGTGTAGTCCCTAACCCCAAGGGATCATTCAATGAAGGACTTGGTGAAACACATCATCTGCTCTCCTAAGTTCTTTGAATCAAATGAGCAGGGATCTTTGTGCGCTTGCAAACATTAATTGGCACATGTTCAAGTTACAATTGTTAATTTGAGAATGTATTCCATTCCAAGCTGCTTATCGATTTAATGACCACCTATAAAAGTGTGAACTAATGTGAATGTAAGATCTCGAGCTTCACTTGCATAGTTGTCTCCTAATAGAAATAAGGAAAACTAAATAGGGGCTGTGAAAGAGAAAGTGGTGAGAGGAGGGAATTGATGTTTTGTCTTGAAATCTCCCTTGACTTCAATATAATTTTTCTAGAACATAAGATACTACACACATGCACACACGTACAAGTATTTTGAACCACAAGATAATAAGTAAATTTTAATTTAAAAAATTTATTTTAAAAACACATTGAACATATAAGAAATTAATTATTTATTGAATCAATCAACATCAATATGAATAATAATGATATCTATTAATCATCCAATAAAAAATATTATAGAAAATCATTTAAAAACCATCTAGTTCAATTTGTTGACAACTTTACAACTTAATTAATGACAGATTTACTATAACAATTAGCTCTTACATCCATAGCAAACAAATAGTTACGAAATTGCCTTCTCTGAAATTTTAGAGGAATTTCAAGACTTAATGATATTAAATTCATTCGAGAAATATAAATCTTTTCACCAATATGATTCCATGTAACGACTATTGCACCAATAAAATTATTACACACTTCTTCAACAATTAATCTTGTTCAATTCTACAACCTTGCAGCTTATCAATATTATTATGAAGCATCACTGGAACTCCTTTTTTCAAAATCAACTTGTGATTTGGAATACCAAAACACTAAATGTCGTTCAAGAATTCGGTTGTTAATCATTTAACTTCAATTACAACATTGTCATCTACTTTACAATATGAATCAGAGAACTTAAATGCTCTTTCTCTTCACCTAGAATTTTAGAATGAATGAATTTTACCATCTCAACAACTTCAAGAGTTAGAGCAAGGATTACCCTTTCCTCACAAAACTTAAAGTTTCTCAACTAGTTTGGATTGCAAAATTAAGAGGTCTTCTAGTATTTCAATTTCAACTACACCATAATCTTCAAAACCTTAATTTCCTACCAAGTTTAGTTATCCAATCTTTGAACTCCTTAATTTTTGGGTCAACTAAAGTAGAAGATCCTATTTGTAACCTCATATTCTTAGTTAATTTCAGAACTTTATAATGAGCCCCTACTTGGATGAATTTATAGTACCTATAAAAATGTCTTCTCCACTAGCTCTTGGAATAACTAACTGACAAAAATCTCCTCCAAGTACAATAATTTTTCCACCAAAAGGCTCTTTTGTGGACTTGTTATTAGAAAATCTCATAATGTCTCATAGAGTGCGATTCAAAGCATCAAAACTCCATTTAATTATCATAAGTGCTTCATCACAAATAATAAGACTTGTATGTCGAAGAAGTTCAACTTTCAAAATTTATTGTTTAATATTGTATTTTGACATCTCAATAAGAGTTAATGGAATTGCAAATCTAGAATGAGTTGTCCTTTGTCCAAGCAAAAGAAGTGAAGCAATACCACTTGATGCAATAATAAGTACAATTTTACCTTCAACAAGAATTGTTGTTGACAAAGTTCTCCAAATAAATGTTTTTTCACTTACCCCATACTCATACACAAAATAAAAACCCTATTTGTCATTCTTTACAGCATCCATTATTTCATTAAAAATCAATTTTTACTGCTCTCTCATAAAAGACAAATACCTGGCAAGATATGCAATCATTTCTTCTTTCTTGTAGTTTAGTTCATCCACCGAGAATCAATTCTTGAATCTTGAATTCATTATTTGGAGAGTAAAAGGGTAATGACATTGATTGAAATGCCTTCGAAGACTTTTCATTTGAATGAAGTAACTTGTCTATTTCAATCAAACACAAGTTCTTCAAATTTGAGCGTGTAATTTGAAGATCTGTATAAAATACCAATGTAAATTTCTATGCATCATAATGAAATTGACTTTAATAATAAATAAAGTAAACTTTAAAATGAAACGAAATATGCCAAGGTTATTTAACAATCTCCTTTGGTCATAGACTATTTCATCTTCTAGAAATTTCTACGTTTCTTCCCAAACAAGATATGGCTTGCCCATTGTGTTTGACACTAGCAAAATAACAAAAAGTTTCCTTAGATAAATTTTACATGCCAATTATGCTACTTCCTTAAAGCCTTCGATGAATTATTTATTATCTAATAACAAACTCATTGCATAGCAAAAATCTTGGAAACAATTATATGTACAATTATCCACAGTTTTTAAATTATCATAACTTGTATATCCTTGTTGCATAGTCAATAGAAGCTTCATGTAGTATAACTCACCAATCTTGAAGGAACATAACTAATTCTGCCTATTGATTGGCCTTATTTTCTAGGAAACCACAGTTGTTTCTCTCTATTGTATACAAACATAGTAGGAAGTCGCCCATAAGTCAAATTCTTTGCTTCATCATACTACTTGGTTGCCTCCATCCAAGATTCAAATATTGTAGTCCTTTCTTTGTTTCTCCGTAGAATGTCATCAATTCTTTCATCATCTTTGAATATAATTGACCATCGATTTTGAAGATGGAAAGCTAATCTTTGAATTTAGAGGTCATTGTTGATGAATATCAAATGCAAAAATCCTCCATACTGACTCGTGTGTATTTAAATATATATAATCATAATACTACTTAATCTCATTATAAAATGTATACTTTCGGGACTTTCTAATTGTTGAGAAAAAGCAACTATAACTTTATCATTACCTTTGTTGACATTCTTGAAAAGATACTTTATAGAGTTGGATATATTACAGAACTCCAAGTTGATATAATAATGATACTTCATTAACAATTTAGGATTGTATGGAATAACATATCTATTGTCTAATTCAACTTGTTTCTTTGAAATTGAAATTCTTGTGTCTTTTCTTCTATAGATATGATACTCATCTTCATAAAATAAAGTCTTGTTTACAAACTTCCTTGGATGGAAAAACTTTAAACTACCATCCTTCATACAGGAAGAATGGTGATTTGTAGCACCACAAGGACCACGCATTATGAATGAAATACAACATCAAATAGTTAAGGATATTTATTATATAACTAAGTATATATAACACTATTAGTCAAATCAATTATTTGTAACTTATCATCTGGGTGTAACCATAGCAGAATATGAGTATAAGGGCAACCATTTATTTTGAAAATCAATTGTATAAATCTCTCTCTCTCTCTCTCTCTCTCTCTCTCTCTCTCTCTCTCTCTCTCTCTCTCTCTCTCTATATATATATATATATATATATATATATATATATATATATATATATATATATATATATATATATATATATATATATATATAACATACATTCAGATTTGAAGATAGAAAACTTAAATATTAGTCAACTCAATATTATCAATTTCAAGTAAACAATTCAGTCGAATAAGCTACCTAAATTGTCATAACTTCAATTAAACAAATGAAACTTGCCAAAAACACACCCTATCTTTAAGTCTATCATCATTTAATCTAGCTTCATTTGAAACACTTTACATGCAATGCTTGGACGATTTAATGCTTTCAGGCCTCTTTTTGTGACAAATTGTTTTATTTCTAGCCATTGAGGATTGCAAGTAACGATCATAAATAAATCATCCAAATCTCTTAATGACAGTCATTGCACCTTGACAATTATTAATCATATATCTCATTCCACCTGTGAATAAGAAAGGTAGAATAATGCACATTCCAAAAGTTGTTGGATTTGTTTCACCCTTGACAACCTTTTCTAGTCCATTTAGAATATCTAATCTAATGGAATCTTGATTCAACCTAATGAATTGAAGTCTCTGGTCTTCAATCATTGTGTAAGTGTCCATAAAAAAACTATTCGAATCATCTTCTATTGCATAAAATATTTCTATATTCTAAATCTCTATAATAAATTTTGAAAGTGATCAATTCTCTAAATGTAACCTCTTGCAGCTATTGCTGTTCTTTTTCACTCTCTTATAGCAATAGTTTCTTGGTAACCATCTCCAAATACAAAATATAGTGGATATTAAAGAGGAACAAAGATGTGTGTTTCATGTATTCTCTACAATTTTGCATCTTGGACTAAAATGTCTCTTCCAATTTCAAATCTAACAAAATCACTAATTATTAGACCTGCGACCTCATGAACAAATGAAAGATTGTATGTTCTTGCTTTGCAGGAATGATTTCTAAATAATCATATAGAAACATTTGACATCTTTCCTTGTTCTAAAATATCTCTCACTTTTCTAAAACATTGAGCCAATACTTAGTATTTATCAATCATGACTTTTAAGTCTTGAACCAAAAAGGTATCTAAATTTGGGTTTGTCATTTCTAGTGACAAAATAAAATAAATAAAAGTAATCAATTATCATAGTTAAAAGAAAAGTATTCATTAATGTTCTTAACATTAACATGAGAACTAAAACTAAGGTATTTTATATAGGATTGACCTAAATGGCTTCATTCCATTTGATATCTCATTTTGGGTGTCGTATATATATAAAGCTGAGCAATCTTGGGTTTCTATCCCTCAACTAGAAGCAAAGTTCCAATTTTGTGGAAATTAGCCACTAAGAATAAATTGGAGAAATGCACTACCATTATTTAATGATGTCTCAACCTTTCCTCCAATAGATGTGAAGGCAAACATGCTATTGTATTGCCTAATATTTTAAATGAAATGGGTGTTTTTACTATCAATCCCATTCATCATCTCATGCCGTTGTTGTAAAAGTGGCAATTCAACTTTTCCTTTTTCATGCAACATATAGAAAATTCAGAAGAGTTCCTTGAATTCTTTTCACTAATACTAGTCGTGTATGAAGTCTACCTTTCATTTTCAATGGATCTGCTTCAGCCATTCCACTCAACAGTTCTATGATAATTGAATTTTTTTGAATCTTGTGTTTCCCAATGACATAGTAAGATCAATGATAACAGATGTAAGAGGAGTACTCTATATAGAAGTTAGAGATGATAATAAACATGTCTTTGAATAATATGAAACAAAATTTAGTTATTAGGTGACGGTAAAATGCTAAACAGCTATGAATATAGCATAGTACATATTTCCAATGACCTTGAGTTAGTATAAATTCAATCATACCTGGATTTGTTGATATTTTGCCAACAATATAGAGCAGTCTGCAAAAAAAAAAAAAATGAAAGAAACCATTTAAAATCTATAACTATAATTAAATAGGAATCTGAAGATTAAATTCCAAATAAGAAAGAAGAAAGATTGACCATTGGTTATTTATGATAAAGCAATTCTTTTCGAAGCTGAGATACTTGAGACTATAGGACATAAATGTCTTGCCGAAGATCCCTCATCTATATGGAACACCGATGACAATTTAAAAAAATAAACAAAGTAAAATTGGAAAAAAAAATATGAATATATTAATTTTGAAAAGATATCCATAAAAACATAATTGAGTTTTTACTAATTACGTACCTTAAATGAGTGGTGTAGGGAAAATGGAGGTTGTTTTCCCTTTTCAATAGAATAATTCCATGATTGATTGAAATCTGAAACATTAATTTAGTATATAACTATTAAATAACTTATGACTGAATAATATCATATGTAGATAAAAAAAGATAAGAGTAATCAATAGCTAAAACTAGATATAAGTTTCATACCATGTATATTAATGTTTGATACATAATGTAAATTTATTTGCATTCAATACTTAGGGCAAATGTCATATATTATATGTTATTTTACCCGTATTTCATACATAATTATAAGTTTTTAATTTATAAACAAATATTTAGTATATATTTGAATTCGATTATTTTATTTTTCTTTAGTTTAACTTTTATGTCAATCGATGCTAAGTAATAAATTCAACTTGAGTGACCTTAAATTCTGCATACACGATTCTTATAAAGCGTAAGAGAGACACTAATAGTCAAAATTTAAGAATAATAACTTGGGTAAGCTTGTTTTGATTTTTTAAAAAATCTTATAATTAATTAAACAAAATTGTTGACTGAAAACAATGTTAAATAAAGAATAAATAATTCAAACATATTCCTACTCTTATAAAATGAAATAGAAAACTCAATTTTGTTTTATCTATTTGTAGCAATATTTAGTTGTGCAAATAAAGTTTAAATAATAATAATTTATGGTGACATGTTAAGTAACCTTTTTAAGACATAAAAATTAAAAAAATCTTAAATATTTTTACTCTTTTTAATTTTTTGTATAGTTCATCAATAATAAATTAAAATCAATGATAAAAAAATAATGTTATTTTATCTATATAATTGATAGTTAATAATATACTTAATTACTTCTTAAAGCAATGTTATATATTGATAAATAATAGTAAAGCATTAATTGCCTCAACACAATTATACTATATATACGATATAAGATTCCATAAAAAATCTAAAAAATAAAAAATTGACTTATATCAATAACTGAATTAGACAATCAGCAACAGAAGATGCCTTCATGATTCCTCGTTTCCTACTTTCAACTTGATCAGTATTTAAGTTTCTTTCAAGTAGAGTTTGGTATACATCTTTAAAACAACTCAAAAATTAGTGAAAGATTTGTGGCTCTTCATAGTGCAAAATAAAGAGTAAGATATAAATTTGTAAAACTTAACTACTTAATTGCTGCAACATAACTGCCTATATCATGAGCAAATAAATTCAAACCTTGCTTCAGAAATAAAAAAGTGAAAGATTTTAAGTATACTTGACAATAAATGCACAACAAAAATAATTAAGAAGAAACATAGAATACTCTACGTACCTATTACATCAGTAAGAAAATTTTAATATGAATCGATATATGAAATCTAGAAATAGATATAAATATACATGAATTGTCACCATTGCTCATGGCTGATATTGAATTTCGACATGAACCTTTATTACATCCCAAACAATAATTTCAAACATTGGTTCAAAATAACAATAGATGTGTGGGTTAAAGAAACAAGAAGAAATATATGGAAAATTTGAATATAAAACGTAAGAGAAAAGTTTGAAACATGAATTTGAAGTCAAACTCAAAAAAAGTTTATGTAATATATCACAAGCAAATCAACAATTTATATAAACTAAAATATAAACCAAAATATTAGAAGTCATATGTTAGCATATATAGAAACTGTCTTAAATATTACACCAAACAACAAAATATGTCTTATCTCTTATCTTTTACACACACACACACACACACACACACATATATATATATATATATATATATATATATATAAACCATAAGGTTTCCAAGATCTATGCAACTTATAAACCAAGAGGGATACAAAGAAATTCATTGAAACACTTAGTTAGAAATAGAGAAATAGAAACAAGTTACGGAAGATGGTATCTCTCTGATATCATGTTAAAAATAAAAATAAAAAATAAATATTGATAATTTATGTACATTTCTAAATGAATTAATACAGGAATGTTAACTTCTATTTATACAAGAAAACTGCTATACAGAAAAGGAAAACAATAAAATATAATTATGTACTAAACAAATCTAATTTTGTACTAAATCAATTATAATCATCCTTAAAATCAATCATAATCTCAATCATAATTAATCACGCTAACATCTCTTCTCAAACTCAAGTGGGTATAGAAAAAACTGACTTGAATTTAGAAATTAGAGTACAGAATCGGCAAAGATGATGATTGAGTCTGGAGTTTGGAGCCTAGAATTTGGAATTTAGGACGAAGTTTGAAGTCTGGAGTCTGGAGTTTGAGTCTAGAATCTAGGATTGGACTGAGAGCTTAGACTCTCTGATACTAAGTTAAAAATTCTCCTCAAGGTGAATACCATGACTCTGATACCATGTTAGATTTCAACTTAAAACTAATTGACATTAAGTGGAGTGACCCAACAGATATATAAATTACACCCAAAAGATTGAGGCAGACAATGTAAGACTCTTAACACCCCCTTCTACAGATACTTGGACAGAACATGCAAGCCTAACGAAGTAGGCGGGACAAGTCTAGCGAAGTAGGTGGAAGAAGCCTAGCGAAGTAGGCGATAGAGATGAGATCTTGGATCTGATACTATGTTAGAAATAGAGAAATATGGACAAGTTACGAATGATTGTATCTCTTAATTTGATACCATGTTAGAAATAGAAATAGAGAGATAAATATTAATAATTTGTATATATTTTTGAATGAATGAATGAATACAGGAAAACTAATTTTTATTTTATACAAAAAGGCTACTATACAAGAAAAAAATAATAAAATATAATTATTTACTAAATCAATCTAATTTTGTACTAAATCAATTAAAATTATCCTTAAAATTAATCGTAATTAATTATAATCTCAATTATAATTATTCACGCTAATAACTTAGTCAAGCACACATGATATCAGCATGAATCAGATTTTGATCCCCATCAAGTACCTCAAAGTTTCACCTCCTTTTAGATTGAGATCGGTACAAAGTTTTTTCATCCTCTATTTCCCCTTGCTTCATTAGCCCTCCGACTAGGGACATAAAGGCCGCATTGAAATTCCCTTCCATCATCTACCCTCAAAGTGAATGAATCCAATTGAGGGTTTATACAACAATCAATGAATAAAGTTGGCAGATCTTACCCAAAAAAAAAAAAAGGACAACGAATTAAAGATAACTCAAACAAATACCATAAAAATTTGAATAATGTGAATTTAAAACACAGATGGAATTCCCAAATAATATCTGGCTAGCTGGTGTTCAAAAGTGATAATAGTTTAATTTTACATATTTTTTTTATAAAAAGTAGGGATTATTATAACTCAATATAATTAATTTTAATAATTTTATAATATTATTTAATTATTGAGAAAAGTTAATTTTATTTAATTATTATTATATTTGTAAAATTTAAAGAAAGTGATAACTTTTAATGATGTAAAAGTCTTATACGTGATTACATGCAAGAAAAGTAAATAATAATAATAATAATAAATATGGTTGAACAAATTGGAGCCCGTGAATAGGAGAAAGAAACTTGGCCCACGTTGCAGGCAAGCTGGAGCAAATCAAAAGGTGAAAAAAAAAAGTTAATGGGCCTTGATAACCAAATTTAGTGAAATAGTGTGCTCATATTAAAAGCCAACGTGAGGAGGCAGTTAAAAAGCTTATAAATTGAAGATTTACATGGCAGCACAGGAACGCACGAGATTGGACGTGAACAGAGAGAGAAGGCAGAAGCGCCGCCCAAGGAGAAGAATTACATATTGGAGCCAGGGATGTCAATTTTACCCTTTGAGTAATATCATGACGAGGCAGATAATATTCGTTAAATTTTTTTTACAGATATAAATATCCATTTAGTATTATTCTTGTTTAATAAATAGAACGGGAGTGGTTCTCCGTCTTGCCATGATCAGGTAAAAAATTTATATAAATATTTTATATAAAATTATTAAAAAACTTAATTATATAAATTAAAATATTATAAAGTTATATAAATCAAAAGTATTTTAGGTGTTTGACATTATTTTTAGATTAAGTTGTGTTGGACAAATTTTAAAAAATTATAGTATTATACATTTTTTTCATTTTTATTTTTTTATTTTATTTTTTTGATTTGTTTGAATTTTTTTATAATTTATTGATATACATGGATACCCGTTTACCGCGCAGAGGAAAGATAAACGGGTGCTGCATTACGATATGGAGCGAGGGGGGGGGCGGGGCGGCGGATATTATTCCAGGGGACGGGGGACGGGGGACTACTACCCGTCCCTGCCCCGCCCCGTTACCATCCCTAATTGGAGCGCAGCGTGAAACAGCAATGCCGCACACGAAGCAGCGAGCGATAGGAAGAGCGTCGCAGAAGTGGAAAAAAAATGCAAAGAAGAGAAGCATAAATAGAGGATTAAAATTCTATGTTTTAATTCCAATTCCGTTATCCAAACCGATCAAAGTCTATTTAGATAACGGAATCGAAATTGAAACATAAAATTTTAATTTCAATCTCAATTCTTTCAAAATTAGAATTAGTCTAAAATCTTAAATTCTATATTTATGGTTGTAAAAAAATTAGGATAATAAATTATAATTTTAAATTCAATTATAATTTTATTATTTAAAGGTATGATCTAAAAAATTAAAAAAATTATTTATAAAATTAAAATTAATAAAAATATTCATACAATAATATTTTTATAATATAATAGTCATATTTTTTTATAAAGAAATTTTTAATGAATTTTTTAGAAAAAGAAGTAGCTATTTTAATAATTTTTATATAAATATAAAAATAATTTTCTATATAAATATAGAATCTCAATAAATATGGTTGTTCATAAATAAATATGAAGAGAGAGAAAGAGAGTTTAATTTTTAAGTTATGAAATTGGTAATTCTTAAGGTATAGGTTAAGAATTGATAAAGACTTAACTTAGTTATTTTTCAATTTCATTGAATTAGTTTATGAAATTACAATTCTAATTCTAAATGACATTCCAAACATAAATATTAGAATTAAGAGACTCAATTCTAATTATAAACTCTAATTCAATGCTCAATTCTAAGAGTCAAACGGACACTAAGGGGATAATGAAATATTGATTGTTTTAGCATTATTATGTTGAATTATTGTTACCTAATTTTAGGATTTAATGTTTATTGATTCTATTTTCCTATCAGATTATATAAATAAATTTTTAGATGAGTTTAGTCATATTTTTCTCATGCTTTACAATTTATTTATGTTATCTGAATATTGGTAGTAATTGTTGAATATCAATTGTGATTTCTTGTTAGGGATACATTTGATGATTTGATAATTTACTATTAATTAGGAAAATTTTATCATACACTTGATTATTATTTTTAGTACTTCATTGATAGATTTTTTCGTAAACACATATTTTGTCGCTAGATGTTCATGAGATAAATTATTTGGATATAGTAATATGACATAGTTAATGTTAAAATTAATTTTGGTGGGTTCTAACCCTTACTCCTTTTACATCAAGTAGAAACCTCATCATTATACTTGCTTTCTTCTAATTTTCTTTTTATTTTAGTTATTTATTTAATTTTATTTTTACATTTTTGACTCATCAATTTGTGAGACTAAATTAAAAAAAAAATTAATACTTAAAATTAATTATAAGTCTCTATGGGATCGACCTTGTACTTGCTCAACTATACTTCGATATGGCTCGTGCACTTGCGAGTATTTTAAGGCTTGAAAAAAAGTCACAACAAAAAGCATTATAGTTGCTTAAGGTTATATAGCTTACATCTAATGAGGAGCCTTGAGGAGTTCTTACTTATATTCAATCTATTGGTTCTGGTAATAAAAATAGTCATTCTAAAATAAGATTCTCCAAGATATCTATGATCAACTTGGAATTATGGGGTAGCTAGTAGAAATCAACCATGTCGCGCTAGCCCTAACTTCGAAATTTGCAATTTTTAAAACTGAACATTGAAATTAATTATTGCCTTTTAAGATTGTGAGATTTTGGCTTATGTATCTTGATAAGATAATGATTGATTTTATATATATTTATTATTAGCAATATCCTTGGAGATTTAGGAAATCTAAATTAAAGAATTGATAGCATCTGGACAAGATTTGGCAATTCTATTAGGATTTGGGAAACTTAGAAACTACGGGGTCTTGGAGACCAAGGGGTTTGCTTAGAGACAAAAAAAGGTTTTACTATAAATAGAACCAATGACCTAGGTGTATGGTGAAACTAAGAAAGAACAAGTGACAAAGGGATTCTTCTAGTTATAGGAGAGAGTGTACAAGGAATATGGTTTAGGTTTTTAACTCCATTATCATTCTTATATTGTTTTGCTATCATAGCAAAAATGCTTTTATCCTCCGAGGTGGATGTAGGCATGTGACTTACCGAACTACATTAAATTCTTATGTCTATGTGCTCCATGTTGTCATCTTGTTGATTGATTCCCCCTGATGATGCCCAACAAATGGTATCAGAGCCGACATTTTGGATTAGCTAAGACTATAGGCCAGTGACTAATGGTACTTATTTGTGATTTTTGAATAATATAGGTTCTTCGCGATGTTCATAAAGGTTGATACGTGACTAAGCATCCTAGATCAAGGTGGAGCTATAATAAATTTCAAGGTGACGGAATATTTGTAAAGGTAGAGATTTCTTGGGATTTTGGCTCATGTATCTTGATAAAATAAAGATTGATTTTATTTATGTTTATCCTTAGAAAGTATATCCTTGAAGATAATTAGGAAATCTACATTAAGAATATGATAGAATCTGGACAAGATTTGGCAAATCTATTAGGATTTGGAAAACTTAAAAACTAAGGAAACTTGGAGACCAAAGAGGTTTTGCTATAAATATAACTAATGAACTAGGTATGTGGTGAGACTGAGAAAGAACAAGTGACAGAGGAGTTCTTCTAGTTATGAGAAAGGGTGTACAAGAGGCTTTGGGTTGAGAATGGATTAGATTTTTAACTCCATGATCATTCTTATACTGTTTTGCTCTCATAGTGAAAATGCTTTTATCCTTTGGGGTGGACGTAGGCATGTGATTGTCGCAACCGGGATCGCGACGGGACGACCGAAAAAATATAAAAAAATCAAATGGAGTCGCCACCAATGTTTATTTAAATTGGGAAAACATTAGAAAAACCCTTTTATCAGGAAAACTGGTCTTTTGAAAATGAGTTTGAGTCCGGGAGTCGATTACAGATAGGGAAGGTGTTAGCACCCTATACTGCCCGTTCCAAGAACGGTACCTTATGTTAGTTGTGCAAAATTTAATAATCTCAAATATATTTATTTTTACCCCTTTTAAACAAAAGACTTTGTAATTATTTTTTATTTTTCTCATTTTTTGGAAAGAAATAAAAGAAACAAACAAATCATGAAAATTTATTTTTTTTTTGGCTTGACAGAATAGAGATTCTGCTCCTACGTATCCTCGGGTGCAATGAGGAACTCAAAGTCACGTAGTTCTTTATAAAATAAGTGTGGGTTGGTTGATTTTATTTAAAAAAAGATTTTATTTGAAAGTGAATCCATTCTTGCACAGAATTCAAGTTAGCACTAGGCTACTCAATAAACCCTTATGATTCAAAAGATAATGAAGATAGCATTCGCTATTCAATCATCGTCATCGGTCATTGCATGAATTAAAAGATTTTTTTTATTTCCTTTTCATTTACCATTTTTATTTCCTTTACCCGTCTCCCCTTTTGCCAAAATGCATCATTATTGCCTTAATGTGAAATGGACAGCAGCCCACGTGATTCAGCCCCCAAAAAAGACAATCATAATTCAATAAAAAGTTGGAGACTTTAGCAACAATAACAAAGACACACCGGGGTCGTTTGTGAAGGGATCCACCGAGATTCGACGGTCGGTTGAAGGTACCTAGGCGAGGCTCGACGGTCGGTTTGGGAGACCTGGATTCTGAGGTCCGACGGTCGGGGGCTGACTTCTGATGTTCGACGGTCGGGTCCTGCCTCTGATGGTCGAGAACTGGTTCCTGTGGTCCGACGGTCGAGAGCTGGCCTCTGATGTTCGACGGTCGGTTGAAAAATGGATCCTGTTGGGTTCGACGGTCGATTCAGAGATGGATCTTGTGGGGTTCGACGGTCGGTGGAAAGATGGGTTTAGTTGGGTTTGGAAGGTTGAAGGTCGATGAGGGGGAGGTCTAGTTGAGGTTCGACGGTCGGTTGGGGTGGTGGTGGTATTGGTGAAGTTGGTCGGTGAAAGTCACGGTGGTGTGGTTTGGAGGTTTGTCGGTGAGGGGGTAGTGCGGGTGTGGTTCGACGGTCGAGTGAGGAGTTTGGTTGATGTCGTGAAGGTTTGGATGGGTTGTCGGTGAGGGGTAGTGCGGGTGTGGTTCGACGGTCGGTAGAGGAGGTATGATTGGGAGTTTAATGGTGGGTATGGGTAATGAAGGTGCGGAACATGTAGTGAGGTTTGGGTGGAAGAGATGTTGTTGGTTTGTTGATGGTGAAGGTTGTGAGGTGAAGGTTATAGTGGAATGGTTCGACGGTCGGTTGGTTGAAGGGAAGGGTTTGGGGTTCGACGGTCAGGTGTCGGTGAAGTTGGTCGGTGAGATTGGCCGGTGAGGGAGATTGGACAGTTCGACGGTCTGGTTTCTGGTCCGACGGTCGGTTCTGGTTCTTGGTCCGACGGTCGGTTCTGGTTGGGTTGGATAGTTGAAGGATGGTGGTGTAGTTTTGGGGGTTTGGAGATTTAGATGATGGGAACTTGATTTTGGGTGCCGACGGTCGGTAGAGGAGGCATGATTGAAAGTGGGTTCGACGGTCGGTTTAGGGAGATTGGGTGATTCTGTTTTAGAGTTCGACAGTCGGTTGGGAAGGGGTGATGGATTCGATAGTTGGTTGCAACTGATGAAGATGGTGGGGTCACAGTTTTTTGGGGGTCCGACGGTCGGTTGGAAGGCTGATGGCTCCTGTGCGGTCCGACAGTCGGTTGAAGAGGGGCCTGGTTTTGTGAAGTCCGACGGTCGGTCGATGGTTCTGTTGGCTTCACGTGAATGAAGAGGGAGATGGAGTTGATGTGGTGGCTGGTTAAGGTTTTGAGGTTTTTTTTTAGTGGTGGTTGAGGAATGGGGGTGAAGGTGGTTGTTGGTTGTTTGAGGTTGGGAGGGACCCGAGTTGATGGTGACGAAGAAGAAGGTGTGTTATGGAGGTTGAGTTGCTTGGAGATGAATGAGGTTGAAGAAGTGGAGAGTGAAGCTTGATGGAGGTTTTAGGATGGTGAGAATCAAGAGGGTAATGGCGAGAGAGAAGATGTAGGCTTATGGTGAGGAGATTGGAATCGTTACGGAGGTGAGGATCTTTGTTGAGAGTTAATGGGCCTTCCCTCCGTTGCCGGAAGTTGAATGTTGATAATGAATATCAAGGGAATCTCCCCTTACGTGGATTGAAAGTGGTTCGGTAATGGAGGTGGCGGTCGGTGGTGATGGGGAGCGATTCACGATGGTATGGTTAGGGGAATAAAGAAAAACAAAGGTTCCTCGTGTGCGAGTCATTGGTTGTGGGAAATGGGGTAGCAAAGGATGGAGGTAGAATAAACAAGCGAGAAAAGGTGCATATGTGCTAAATGCCGTGTGATGATAGTGCAAGATGGCATGGGAATAGGAATAAACAAGAAAAAGTAAAGCATATGTGCTCCATGTGTGAAGTGGGGTCGAAAATTGCACCTTGTGTAAGGTGCAGTGGGTGATAAAAGAGAATGAAAAGAAAGAAGACGGGTGTTCACCTAACGGCAGAAAAAAAGTATGCTGTGCATTTTGTTGTATATTTTTTTTATTTTTTATGTTTTATATTTTTTATTTTTTTATTTTTTCATAAAAAAGGTACAAAGCAAAGCAATTAAACAATCAATCAACAAACATAAAAAGAAAATTTCACGGACAAAATTGGGTATCAACAGCTGCCCCCCTTTGCTTTTCGTTTAGGATAAACGGAAAGTAAAGGAGTTGATTCAATTTTGTCCATGAAGCTTGATGAGAAAGTAAAAAGCTTGCGGAATCGGGTATCCCGCTGAAGCTTGACAGAAAACGTACAAAGCTTGCGGAGTCGGGTATCCTGCTGAAGCTTGACGAAAAATGTACAAAGCTTGCGGAGTCGGGTATCCGCTGAAGCTTGACTTAAAACAGAAAAGACACAAAGCTTAATGGAGTCGGGTATCCCGCTGAAGTTTGGAAATAGAAAAAGGTACAAAGCTTGCGGAGTCGGGTATCCTGCTGAAGCTTGACAGAAAACGTACAAAGCTTGCGGAGTCGGGTATCCGCTGAAGCTTGACTTAAAACAGAAAAGACACAAAGCTTGCGGAGTCGGGTATCCACTGAAGCTTGACAGAAAAAGGTACAAAGCTTGCGGAGTCGGGTATCCTGCTGAAGCTTGACAACATGAGGTAAAAGGAAACAGCTTGAGGGGTAGGGTGCCCATCGAAGCCTGACAGAAAGGTAAAAAGCAAACAGCTTGTGGGGTAGGGTGCCCATCGAAGCCTGACAGAAAGGTAAACAACAAACAGCTTGTGGGGTAGGGTGCCCATCGAAGCCTGACAGAAAGGTAAAAAGCAAACAGCTTGTGGGGTAGGGTGCCCATCGAAGCTTGACGAAAAGGTAAATAACAAACAGCTTGTGGGGTAGGGTGCCCATCGAAGCTTGACGAAAAGGTAAATAACAAACAGCTTGTGGGGTAGGGTGCCCATCGGAGCCGGACGGAAAGGTAAACAACAAACAGCTTGTGGGGTAGGGTGCCCATCGAAGCCTGACAGAAAGGTAAAAAGCAAACAGCTTGTGGGGGAGGGTGCCCATCGAAGCCTGACGGAAAAGTAAACAAACTGACAGAAAGGTAAACAAACAGCTTGTGGGGTAGGGTGCCCATCGAAGTCTAACAGAAAGGTAAAAAGCAAACAGCTTGTGGGGTAGAGTGCCCATCGAAGCCTGACAGAAAGGTAAAAGCAAACAGCTTGTGGGGTAGGGTGCCCATCGAAGCTAGACAAAAGTTGAAGGCAATGGGCACAAGGCCCTGACTTGCTGTGAAATCAATGGGTGCAAAGACCAGAGAAATAAAATGCAATGGGTGAAAGACCCGAAAACTAAAAGACAATGGGTGCGGGGACCCGGAAACTTAAAGACGATGGGTGCAGGGACCCGAGGGCAGATGATCTTTTTTTTCATTTTATTTTTGTCTGATCTGTGTTTGCTCTTTTTTTTTTTTCTTTTTTTTTTTTTTTTTTTTTTTTTTTAAAATTCAACCTCTCTTTCTTTTCTCTTTTCCTTTTCCTTTTCCTTTTCCTTTTCTTTTTTTTTTTTTTTTGAATTTTATTAAAGGTCCTTTGAATCAACGACAAACCGCGAAAAGGCAATGGGTGCGGGGACCCGGACACTAAAAGACAATGGGTGCGGGGACTCGGAAACTTAAAGACAATGGGTGCGGGGACCCAGAAACGAAGAGACAATGGGTGCGGGGACCCGAAAACTTAAAGACAATGGGTGCGGGGACCCGTAAACTTAAAGACAATGGGTGCGGGGACCCGGAAACTAAAAGGCAATGGGTGCGGGGACCGGAAACTTAAAGACAATGGGTGCGGGGACCCAGAAACGAAGAGACAATGGGTGCGGGGACCCGAAAACTTAAAGACAATGGGTGCGGGGACCCAGGAATTTAAAGACGATGGGTGCGGGGACCTGGAAACGAAAAGACAATGGGTGCGGGGACCCGAAAACTTAAAGACAATGGGTGCGGGGACCCTGAAACGAAAAGACAATGGGTGCGGGGACCCGGAAACTTAAAAGGCAATGGGTGCGGGGACCCTGAAACGAAAAGACAATGGGTGCGGGGACCCGGAAACTTAAAAGGCAATGGGTGCGGGGACCCGGGAACGAAAAGACAATGATTTTGTAAATGCATGTGATGCCAGAGATGGTGCATGATGCAATGGATACAATGAATGTGGTACTTGAGGATGGTGCATGTGATGCCAGAAATGATGCATGATGCAATGAATGCCCTACTATAGGGATTCTCATGAGCAAATCTTATTTTTTTGCTTTTTATTTTTGGTTTGTTTTTTTTTTGTTTTGTTTTGTTTTTTTTTTTTTTTACATCGGAGCTTTGGTTCCGACCCTTAAGGACTTTTTCCCACAGCAGGATCGCGATTGAACAGCAAAATTCGTTGATTGGCCTTATGATTTGCCTGATGACTCTTACTTTTCTCATCAACATTCTTGTCAGGATTTCATTGTGTTTCCCATGACCTTTTGAAATTGTTAAAGCGAATCTAAATGCCTTTGTCATATTGTCACATGTTTCACATCTCAATATAAAACTATCATAAAAAATGCATATTAAATCGACAATTGGTAGCAACAAAAAGGGATTATCATTATAGACAGGAGAAGTGTAGGAAAGGTAGTACAAATGGGACTCGAATTGAAAAGGTTTACAAAAGAAATGTTGGAGCGGAAATTTCCACTCTTCCAGTGATGCTCTCTTGAATGAACAATGCTAATTCCCCATGTGCGCAACCTTGAACGTCCCATTGTCTGTTTCAGAATATGATTCGACCCAGCTTTTACATATTGGGGGTGTCTCCTGACAAGCCTTCGTATATTCAAACTGCCCCGGTTTGGCCCAGATACTCTCAATCTGCCCCAGTTTGTGACTTGAGGTATGTTCACTTCTCCGGATGTGTCAAGCACCATTTTAACCTTAACTTTTGCCTAGGTCGCTCTTTCGAGTTTTCAACCTAGCGGGTCGCTCTAACTTTTGCCTAGGTCGCATTTTCAGGTTTTCAGCCTAGCGAGCCATTTTTCTTTTCCTTCCTTTTTTTTTTTAAGCATAGTACATTTTGACCGCATCTGAATTTATAGGAAGTGGTAGATCTTCGCCATCCATGTTTGTGAGAATCAAAGCTCCTCCTGAGAAGGCCTTTTTTACGACATAAGGTCCCTCATAGTTTGGAGTCCATTTTCCTCGAAAATCCTTTTGAATGGGAAGGATCTTTTTGAGTACCAAGTCTCCTTCTTGAAACTGTCGAGGACGCATCTTTTTGCATGGCCTTCATCATTCTCTTCTCGGTAAAGTTGACCGTGACATAGTGCAGTTAATCTCTTCCCTTCAATGAGGTTCAACTGATCAAGTCGAGTCTGGACCCACTCGGCCTCTTCTAGTCCTGCCTCCATTAGCACTCTTAATGATGGGATTTCCACTTCAATAGGGAGCACCGCTTCCATTCCATAAACCAAAGAGAAAGGGGTTGCCCCAGTTGAAGTACGAACGGACGTGCGATAACCATGCGGTGCAAATGGTAGCATTTCGTGCCGCCTCTTTGTATGTTACAACCATCTTTTGGACGATCTTCTTGATATTCTTGTTTCTTTGCCTCAACTGCCCCATTCATCTTCGGGCGGTAGGTGAGGAATTGTGGTGTTCAATTTTGAAACTCTCACACATCTCTTTCATCATTTTATTATTCAGATTAGTGGCATTATCTCGTAATAATCTTGCTTGGCAAACCATAACGACAAATCGCCTCTTTTTGACAAACTTGATCACTTTGCACTCCGGTGACATTGGCATAAGAAGCGGCTTCGACCCATTTTGTGAAGTAATCAATTGCAACCAGAATGAAGTGATGTCCATTTGAGGCCTTTGGCTCAATGGGTCCTATGACATTCATTCCCCACATCGAGAACGGCCAAGGTGCTGTTAAAACATTCAAATGCACTGGTGGCATATGAATCCTATCAGCATATGTCTGGCATTTATGACACTTTTTCACATAGTCGAAACAATCAGTCTCCATTGTCAACCAATAGTATCCCGCTCTTAGTATTTTTCTTGCCATTGCATGCCCATTTGCATGAGTTCCGAAAGAACCTTCGTGAACATCTTTGATGATTTTCTCTGCCTCTGTTGCATCAACGCATCTTAGCAGCACCATATCATGGTTCCTCTTGTAAAGCACTTCCTCATTTAGAAAGAAACCCATTGCGAGTCTTCTGAGGGTCCTTTTGTCATTTTCTGAAGCATGTGGAGGGTACTCTCTGCTCTTGATGAAGCATTTAATGTCATGATACCACGGTTTCCCATCTGGTTCCACTTCTATCATTTGACAATATGCCTGGTTGGTCACGACTTTCCATTTTATAAGTGGTAAGTCCCTATCTTGACTTGCTTTGAACATTGACGACAACGTGGCTAGGGCATCGACCAACTGATTATCTTCTCGAGGATATGATGGAATGTAACTTCGTCAAGTTGTTCAATCAACTCCTTGATGTAGGCATGATAAGGGATTAATTTGGCATCTCGAGTTTCCCATTCTCCCTTTAGTGATGGATGACCAAAGCGAGTCCCCATATACCTCAAGAACTTTTGCCTTTGAGTTTATCTTGCTGCTTGGATTCCCATGGCACACGCTTCATACTCGGCTATGTTGTTTGTACGGCGATCGAAGCACAACCTAGCGGTGATTGGAATGAAATTGTTTTCGGGTGAAATTAGTATGGCTCCCACTCCATGCCCCAGCCGAATTGGAAGCTCCATCGAACAACAAGGTCCATTTTTCTTTTTCCCGGGATTCTTCTTCTCCAAATAAAGCCATTATATCTTCATCGGGAATTCACACCGCATAGACCCATAATCCTCCACCGGTTGACTAGCCAAGAAATCGCGAGCACTTGCCTTTGATTTGCTTTTTGCGTGACGTAGACAATGTCATATTCTCGACAAAAAACTTGCCAACGTGCAATCCTCCCGGTGAGGGGTTTTTCAAAGATATACTTGATCGGGTCCATTTTGGACACCAACCAAGTGGTGTAACACAACATGTCTTGCCTTAACTTAGGTGGGCTTTGCCCATGCCAAGGCGCGATGTGCGTTCCAACAATGAGTATTTTGCCTCATAGTTAGTAAACTTCTTACTCAAGTAATAGATGGCCTGCTCCTTTCTCGCGCGGTTTCATCGTGTCGTCCCAAGACACAACCCATGGATTCATCCAACACATCAAGTACATGATGAGAGGCCTTCCCGGCACTTTGGAGGTACCAAAACCGGGGTTCTTGCAGAATCTTGCTTGATATTCTCAAATGCCACCTGACAATCCTCATTCCACTCTACCGTCTGGTTTTACGCAACAACTTGAAGATTGGCTCACATGTTGCAGTCAACTGGGATATAAACCTAGCAATATAGTTCAGCCTTCCTAAAAACCCACGAACTTCTTTTTCAGTACGAGGAGCTGGCATCTCTATGATTGCTCGAACTTTGTCTGGATCAACTTCTATCCCCTTCTCGCTAACCACAAACCCCAAGAGCTTGCCTGACTTTACCCCGAAAGTGCATTTAGTAGGATTCAGTCTGAGCCTGAACTTTCTCAACCGTTCAAAGAGCTTTTGCAGATCGGTTATGTGATCTTCTTCTGTTTTTGACTTTGCAATCATGTCATCCACATAAACTTCTATTTCTTTGTGCATCATGTCATGGAACAATGCCACCATCGCCCTTTGATAAGTTGCTCCGGCGTTCTTCAATCCAAATGGCATTACTTTATAGCAAAAAGTTCCCCACAGAGTGATGAATGTGGTTTTCTCCATATCTTCTGGCGCCATCTTGATTTGGTTGTATCCCGAGAAACCATCCATGAAGGAGAAAAATGCATGTTGAGCAGTGTTGTCCACCAAAACATCAATGTGAGGTAGAGGGAAGTTGTCTTTAGGGCTGGCCCTATTCAAATCTCTATAGTCAACGCACATTCGCACCTTTCCATCTTTCTTTGGGACAGGGACGATGTTAGCAACCCATTGAGGGTACTTTGCAACAGCGAGGAAACCTGCATCAAACTGCTTTTTAACCTCTTCTCTAATTTTTAGTGACATCTCTGGCTTCATTCGTCTTAACTTTTGCTTGACCGGAGGACATTCTGGTTTTAAAGGCAATTTGTGCTCGACTATGCTTGCATCTAGGCCAGGCATATCTTGGTACGACCAGGCAAAAACATCACAATAATCAGATAAGAGCTTAACCAACTTACTCCGCTCATCTTCTTTCATGGTAGTGCCAATTTTAACTTCTTTTTTATCATCCTCTGTCCCCAAATTAATCAGTTCAGTTGGCTCTTGATGGGGCTGAATTTCCTTGGCCTCTTGTTCCATTAATCTCATTAGCTCAGGAGAGGGTTCCCAATTGTCATCATTATCCTCATCAACATGATTAACGGGATGGTCAAAATCGTATAATGGGGTCATAGCACTGTCATTTTCAAGAGAACCACTTTCAGATCTGCATTTATTAGTGTTAACACAAGTAAAAAAAGGGTAATGAATAAAGGTTAATGAAATGGTCGAGCAAAAAGCTAAAAAAGAAGAAAAAGGGGAAATAGCAAGATAATCTGAAAATGCATTTATTGATAGTAAATATTGAAATGAAAACATGTGAGCCCGTTTTCACAACACATTATCCTAAAGCCTTGGGCAGAGCTAAAGGATTAGCATTACAAAATTACTTCGAATCAATTTCACAAGTCATGGGAAAATCAACGCTCTCCCAATTGTTGAGTTCTGCATCTGGGGAGCAAGGGTACACCAAGTTGACACCATGATTGATGGGTTGATCGTCTTCGATGGCGGTCACTTGGTTCAGAAACACTAATCCCGCACTTCGGAAGTTTCGTCGGATGTCACAGATGGGGATCCTCTCAGCTTTAGGCTCCCGATTTTCCAACCTAGCCAACCTCCTCTCCCTTTTCTCTTCTAGGACCCTTCTTTTTGTCTGCTTTGGTAGGTTTATACCCTAGCCCGAACCTATCTTTGTTTTCGCAGGGCGCCCAGAATTTCACGATGCCTTGTCCATTCATTCCTAGTCCTCTTCCATATTGGTATCCTTTTCCAAGCATTACCTTAGCCATCATCAGGGATGCATTAGATGGTCGGGGCTTCAGACTTTGAACTCCATCTTCCACATAGGTGGCATTGACAATTTCCAGCGCTTGGAATGCGGTTTCAAGAGCTTCTTCTGCAGCTTCAATATAAGGAGTGTCCAATGGCTTGCTCACCAGTAGGTCTTCTTCACCAAAGACAGTAATCATCTTATTATCAACTATGAATTTTACTTTTTGGTGCAAGGTAGAAGGCATGACTCAAATGAGAATGAATCCATGGTCGTCCTAAGAGACAACTATAGGATGGCGTAATGTCCATCACTTGGAAGAGTATATTGAAAGTGCAGGGACCAATTTGAACTGGTATTTCAATCTCCCCCATGACTTCTCTTCTGGTGCCGTCGAATGCCCTTACTACCATCGTACTTGGTTTCATGCAAGTTCCATCAAAAGCAGCTTGGAAAAGGTTGATTTCGGTAACACATTCAAGGAAGAACCATTGTCAATGAGCACTCTAGCCATTACATGCTTTTGACATTTGACATAAATGTGTAGTGCCTTGTTGTGCCCCATTCCCTCACCGGTATCTCATCATCGGTGAAAGTGACATAATTATCGCGGTGATGTTGCCAATAATACCACCTAACTTGTCACCGTAATGTCATGAGAAACATGAGCACGATTCGATTTTTCATCAATACATTTATGTGCGATTCGGAGTTCATCAATAAGGACAAAAGCGATATCCTCGCAGGGGTGCAATTCAACTGATCTACCACTCTGTATTCACTTTGCTTGATAAACTTTAAGAACTCAACAGCTTCTTCATCCGATACCTCTTTTTTGTACTCCTTCGCCTTTTTCAGCCTTTCTTTTGCTTTTGTTTCGTTCCCCATGGAAGTTTCCCCTATCTTGACTTTGCCCTTACGGTTCCCTTTTTCTTCTTCTTCTTGGTCCTTTTGCAACTCCTCAGGAGTGTAAATGCGGCCACTCCGGGTCACTCCCCCAATCCCTGATATATTGGTAATAATAGAAGTCGAACCAGACGCAACCTCCGACTGATCATTCATGGGATTGCTTATAAGGACTTGGACATCATAATTCCATGGCACGGCTCGAGTGTCCTTGAAGGGAAAAGGACTAGGAACTTGAATGGTGATAGGTTTCGGGCCACAAGGGGACGACGCATATGCAGCTTCAGCATAATAGATAACCAACGGTTTGATAGCCGGATTTGCAATGGAAGGGACCAGAGAGTTTACGGCTTCCTGATCTTCTTGCAATTGTGGAATAGCGCACTTATCCATCATGTTTATGCCACTATTGTCCCATAGATGACCTATTTGCACTAAATGCATATCCATTAGATCTTGGAGGATTTGTCTGAACTCACCACATTCCTCAATAGAATGCCCCACATTCCCATGGAGATTGCACATTATTTCACCTTCGTTGCCCCCTTTCTCTTCAATGTGAGCTTCCATCATCCCAGATTTGCACAGCTCTTTAAAGATAAACCACATCGGGGTTTTGATATCTGTCGTTTGTCTTATGAGCTGCAGGGCCGAACACTCCTCTATAGCATTTACTGTAGGATTCCCATGGTTTGGTAAAGGATTGTGACCCACACTAGGAGTATTTGTCTTGAAATTCAACCACTTAGCATTGATTAGATCTTGCACCTTAAACTTTAGTGCTTTGCAATTCTCTGTAGAATGCCCTGTGGCCCCTGCATGGTAATCACACTTGGCATTTGGGTCAAAGCCTTTAGGGTATGGGGGTTCTAATGGCTTCATCGGACAAGGAGCCAAAAGAGAGTTACGAATGAGTTGGGGTAGTAATTCGGTGTAGGTCATGGGAATTGGGTCGAAGTGGACAAACTTCCTTTCTTGGTTATTTGGTGGCCTCCTTGGTTTGTGTTTGGAGTTTGGGTCCATGGTGAGTTGTTTGCGGTGGTAAGGTAGAGGGTGCCGGGTATTGAGTAGGAGGTGACGTTTGGTGGGGCCTCGCTGAGTGGTGAGGTTGAGGATGTGAAGTGTTGGCGACATAAGGGTGATAAGGCTGGGGATATGGCATCGGCGGAGTAGTGGGAAAGTACAGGTGGTAAGGTGCGAAAGGGTTTTGGAAAGATGGTTGATGGTTCACAGGTGTTTGGCTATATCTGCTTCGGGTGGAGTTTCTTGGGTCGAAGGTAACAGCATGGGTTTCTCCCTCTCTTTTCTTCCCTATCGGGGGCCTTTTGGCGTTAAATGTTCCTGTTGAACTTTCAACAATCTTCCCACTCCTCATTCCTCCTTCAACTCTTTCTCCAATGATGACCATGTCTGAGAAATTTGATGACACACTCCCTATCATTTTGTCATAAAAGGGTGATTGCAGAGTGTCAATGAACGTAGCCACCATTTCTCTTTCCGTCAATGGGGGCTCTACTTGAGCAGCCATTTCCTCCACCTCTCGAGCATATTCCTTAAAGGTCTCAAAGATTCTTCTTAACCATATTTTGCAATTGTAATCTATCCGGTGCCATATCAATGTTATACTTATACTTGTTTCAAGAAAGCGTCGGTCAGTCTTTGAAACATCGTATATGGACACGCTCAAGATGCGTGTACCAATTTGAAGCTTTGCCCAGCTTAGGGCTGTCTTGAAAGAAGTGGATTAACAGCTTGTCATCGTGAGCATGCGAAGCCATCTTGCGGATGTACATGATTAGGTGATTCTTTGGACAAGTAGTTCCCCTGTACTTGTCGAAATCTGGGACTTTAAACTTGGGAAGAATCACCACGTTCGGGACAAGACAGAGCTCTGAGGCATCCAAAAGACCATAGCCATTTGCCCTTCAATGGCTCGTAGTCTTTTCTTCTAAAATTTCCCACCTCTCCCTGGAATGGGGTTTTCCACGAAGAATTCAACGGGTATTGCGGCGTAATGGTGGGCACGAGAATGTTGCCCCGTGGGGTTCCACCGGTATGTGGTTGAGCTGCACTTAAGGAGTTTGAAGCAGGCATGCTTCTGTCCGGGGATTGGCAGTTTGTGGTGGTACAGAACTGGGATGGAGACCATATGGCGGGATGAAGAAAGGGTATGGGTGTTGTGTTGGCGGGAGTTCGTTGACATTTGACTAAGTGGCTTGATTTTGGGTAGGGTTTGAGGGATTTGAAGTTGGAGACACTGTTGACATGTCATTATTGGGGGAATTAGTGGCTAATGGTGGTATATAACCTGAGAGGAGACCATACGGGGAAAAGACGTCCCTTGGTTTCCCGTGAACCGGCGACCGAAGGTTGAGTAGTGCCGTTTGGGCAAATGGTGAGTGGCATCGTAATCCCTCGAGGATTAGAGCCTTGGTATTGTAGGGGAGCGCCGCAAAACCAAAGGGCAAGGAGGTGTGGTGGATGTCCTTCATTTGCCACCGAGGGATTCCCATCTGTGCTCTTTCGACTCTCCATAGACTGTAACATTTCCGTTATTTTGGACATTTGCTCCTGAGTTGGTTCACTTCATCCCTCAAATCTTGCGTCTGCTCTATCTCGTCCATGATCTTTGCTTGGGAACGAGTCCTGTAAGGGTGTCGTGGAAGCTGTTTTCCTGCTATAGTGTCTACTTTTCTGATGTGAGGAAACATGATGCGATTATTAGTATAAAGCCAAAATGACAAAATGCATGTATGCAATGCACTGATTATTCATGCCGATGTTTTTTTGTGTTTTTTTATTGTGATTTTGCATGCAATTTCTTGTTAGTGGAAGGAACAAGTTTGCGCCCTGCGAGGATGCTTGGTGATGGTGGAAAGGTTCGCACAAACGTCCGATAGCAAAGTAAAATCCCTACATTTAGCACTAGGGCATATCGCTCCTTAGGCAAAAATGTGGTTGATAGCAAATCCAAGGGAATATTCGTTCCTCAATGGATACTATTCACTGGCAAAGCCGACGTAGGACCCAAACTCCCCATACTTTCACCTCGAGGCAGAAACAGGCTTGACAATCTATTCAAGGGAGAATTCACTCCTCGATGAATAATGTCTTGACAAAAAGGATAACGAGATCAATATTTGAAACATAACACAGCAATGAGCATTCCTTTTCATTTCAAACTTTGGAAGTACAAGATTTAATTCCCACAAAATGTAGTACAATTACGTCAACAACTTCATTTGCTTTTTTCTAAAGCCCTTGGCAAGACCTCGACAATATTTCATAAAATCAGCGATCTTTGATGGTAGTCGTAGCCAGGGGTTTATGTGAACTTGAATGTCTGCTTCTTCGAAATGAGTAATCAGTTGTGCGGTATGATACTGTAAGCTATCAGACATGTCTTCAAACTTCTTCCTCCATTCCTCTTTTTCATCCCTTTGGTCTTGTGCTACTGATTGCCACACTTCTGCCCATTCTTCTTTTTGCCTCAATAGTCTTCGGGCTTCAAGTCTCCACTGCTCATGGCCTCGCTCCAACTCTTGCATTTTGAGCTTTAAACACCCATTTTTTCGGTTTGCTTCTACGAGTGCATCGTGGTATTTGGCAGCTAGTGCTCGTCCTTGGTCAGAGCGACACTTTTCCTCAACCAGAGCTTCTTGTAAGGCTTCTATTCTACGATCCTGTACCTTAGCATTCGCTTCCAGCTTTCCTTTCTCTTGCAAAACCAATGCCATTGTCTCTTCCTGAGCACTTATCTTTGCTCGTAATTCATGAACTTCTGCTATGGTCCTTTCAAATTCTATCTCCTTTCCTTTCCTTGCCCTTTTTGCTCGGCTTGGGTCCCACCATATCTGCACACGCATCTTTTAGATATTCAACTTCATCAGCGAGCTTCTAGCATCGACTCTGGTGGATGACTACTTTTAACTCAGTAGCACTTCCTTTCCTTGTTCCAAGACTTTCATTTGTACTTTCAGTCTTTCAATCTCAGTGGCCATTTGAGGTATGGTTTGAGGATGACCCTATCACCTGAAACTATCTGGGGATACTATTCTGTGCCCTTCTTGCCTCTCTCCATTGCAAATATTCAGGGGTACAAACCACCACATGCTTCCCTAATTCCTTTGTTCCTGCCATACGAATATTCTTCCAAGCATCTCTAATCTCTTTTTCTTGTTTAGCAGTGCTTCCATCTTGCTGGTATAAGAAGCTGAACCCTTCAAGTTGCTCTTCGTTGGGCACATGTTGAGTCCATCGGAGTTGCCTAAGCACAAGGATTGGCGCATATGATATACCACCTCTAGGGCTCATCAAAGGAACATTAGGAAAGTCACCACAGCTGAGAACTATCTCCTTTCCATGATACCATAGGCATACCCATTTGAAGGAATCTGGCCCCATCCTCATGAACTCATTTTTCCATTCATAAGCTTTTTGTTGTTTCACTGGTATGCGACCAAAATTCCTTAACGGGTCAGGTAGGGGTCCCAGGTGGCTCTGTACATCCATATGCGTCATGATCCAAATGTACAACATATGCGTACAACATCGAATCTTTCCACCACCCTTTTGATGACAGATTTCCATTGTCAAGAAAGTATCAGCGAGAATAGCAGGGACTGGGTTTGCTTTATACTTCTCAAACTTGAAGAATACATCCATTCTTTGCTTGATCTACCATATCTGAGGTAAATGGGAATAACACTAACCCAAAGATGGTTAAGGCCAGTGTTTTGTTGAAGAAATCCCATTTTCCTTGTTGTGCTAGATACTGAAGGTGCGCTTCTAGGTAACTTTTCTTCAAGCCGTCTGTTCCTCCCCTCTTTTCCATGCCCAATTGACTTGTTGGAGCCCCTATCAATTCTGCTATCTTCCCTTTTGGTACATAATACCCTCCATAAAGATAAATATTAGGGTGCTTATTCATTGGAAGCCTCAACATGACTGCATACTCCTCTATGGTTGGTGTAATGTCCAAGTTAGGTAGCTCAAAACATTTGAGAGAATGGTTCCAAAATTGAGCAAGGCCACTCAAGACGGGCTCCTCAACTGTAATGCGCAGCAAATCCAGAATCTGCCCGTAACTGCTTGAGAACTCAGATCGAGCCTTAGGGGTCATTTGTTGGGTAACATCCCTCACATACCTCAGATCACTGCCATTTACTGTAGCCCTTATACTCCTCTTGAGGTCGACTGCATTGCTGGAGTTCTGTCCTTGAGATGTTTCTTCCATTCTTTGCTACTGACGAGTGCCAACCTTTCCACTTTGCCAAGAAAAACTCACCCTAAAAAGAAAGGGAGTAATGAAGGGAATATGTAAGCAAAACAAACAGGAGAATGCACTCTAAGGATACTTCTCATCGAGGTAATTCTAGAGAAAATACACTAACAGTCTAGATGGAGAAGCCCTTATAGGATCGTAAACCCAAAGGGTGCCTAGTTTTTTTTTTCTTTTTCTTCTCTAAATGCTGGGATCGTTATGAAAACGCAAGATGATTTTTTTTTATGCTAGGATTGTCATGAAAATATAAAATGATGTTTTTTTTCTTTTTTATGAATGCTAGGAATGTAATGAAAGTGCAAAATGATCTATCCTAAAAAGCAAGTATGAATGACATGAGAGATAAGTGACTAAAAAGTTAGGAATGAAAATGCTACATGATGTATTTTTCTTTTTTTTTTTTTTGAATTTTTTTTTTTACCCAAAAATGATGCATGGATGAGTGACATGAGGAAAGATAAAGAAAAAGTATGCTCCATTTGTGTCCTAATGAGGTGCAACCTAAGGAGATGGATGACTCTAAAGCTTCTATGTCATTATGTTCATTCTATCAGTGCAAGGTTTTTCAGGACGGATCTATCTTCTAAAAAGTCATGGTCCCCAGATTGCCCCCATCTCGAAAGATAAGGGCCCAGTTCATGAATTAATCACAAGTAGGGATAAACCCTCTCAATGTGACTAGTCCATGATACTGGTAACAATCTGAGTGGTGTCTTGACAAATGTCAAGTGAGCATAAAGCTCCTCAATAACAAAAGTCGAGACCCCTCCTACTCCTCGGGTTCGCACAGACTCGGGTATAGAGCCCAAAAGTGTGTGAGGTAAGTGATCAGTGACGTGTGTGAAGGAGCATACAAACCTGTATAAAAACTTAAAAGACAAAACTACCCCTAACCAGCAAAACATATACACAACAGCCAGCCAGCAATCGCCTACCCTAGGGTTTTAACAATTAAGTGCAAAGTATATATACAAGTCACAATATACATGGAATAATGCTATCAGATATTTACATAAAAGTACTAAATAAAGTACATTTACAAATAAATAAGAAAACAAGAACAAAGACAAAGAGGGTAAAATAAATAAATAAAGATTATTAAAAATTTGCACAACTAATAACAACAGGCCTGACTCTCCAAATATCCCCAGTGGAGTCGCCAACTGTCGCAACCGGGATCGCGACGGGACGACCGAAAAAATATAAAAAAATCAAATGGAGTCGCCACCAATGTTTATTTAAATTGGGAAAACATTAGAAAAACCCTTTTATCAGGAAAACTGGTCTTTTGAAAATGAGTTTGAGTCCGGGAGTCGATTACAGATAGGGAAGGTGTTAGCACCCTATACTGCCCGTTCCAAGAACGGTACCTTATGTTAGTTGTGCAAAATTTAATAATCTCAAATATATTTATTTTTACCCCTTTTAAACAAAAGACTTTGTAATTATTTTTTATTTTTCTCATTTTTTAGAAAGAAATAAAAGAAACAACCAAATCATGAAAATTTATTTTTTTTTTTGCTTGACAGAATAGAGATTCTGCTCCTACGTATCCTCGGGTGCAATGAGGAACTCAAAGTCACGTAGTTCTTTATAAAATAAGTGTGGGTTGGTTGATTTTATTTAAAAAAAGATTTTATTTGAAAGTGAATCCATTCTTGCACAGGATTCAAGTTAGCACTAGGCTACTCAATAAACCCTTATGATTCAAAAGATAATGAAGATAGCATTCGCTATTCAATCATCGTCATCGGTCATTGCATGAATTAAAAGATTTTTTTATTTCCTTTTCATTTACCATTTTTATTTCCTTTACCCGTCTCCCTTTTGCCAAAATGCATCATTATTGCCTTAATGTGAAATGGACAAGAAATTTCACGTGATTCACCCCACCCAAAAAAGACAATCATAATTCAATAAAAAGTTGGAGACTTTAGCAACAATAACAAAGACACACCGGGGGTCGTTTGTGAAGGGATCCACCGAGATTCGACGGTCGGTTGAAGGTACCTAGACGAGGCTCGACGGTTGGTTTGGGGAGACCGGATTCGAGGTCCGACGGTCGGGCCGACTTCGATGTTCGACGGTCGGGTCCCGCCTCGATGGTCGAGAACGGGTTCTGTGGTCCGACGGTCGAGGCGGCCTCGATGTTCGACGGTCGGTTGAAAAATGGATCTGTTGGGTTCGACGGTCGATTCGATTCTGAGATGGATCTTGTGGGGTTCGACGGTCGGTGGAAAGATGGGTTTAGTTGGGTTTGGAAGGTTGAAGGTCGATGAGGGGAGGTCTAGTTGAGGTTCGACGGTCGGTTGGGGTGGTGACCGGTATTGGTGAAGTTGGTCGATGAAAGTCACGGTGGTGTGGTTTGGAGGTTTGTCGGTGAGGGGGTAGTGCGGGTGTGGTTCGACGGTCGAGTGAGGAGTTTGGTTGATGTCGTGAAGGTTTGGATGGGTTGTCGGTGAGGGGTAGTGCGGTGTGTGGTTCGACGGTCGGTAGAGGAGATATGATTGGGAGTTTAATGGTGGGTATGGGTAATGAAGGTGCGGAACATGTAGTGAGGTTTGGGTGGAAGAGATGTTGTTAGTTTGTTGATGGTGAAGGTTGTGAGGTGAAGGTTATAGTGGAATGGTTCGACGGTCGGTTGGTTGAAGGGAAGGGTTTGGGGTTCGACGATCGTGTCGGTGAAGTTGGTCGGTGAGATTGGCGGTGAGGAGATTGGACGGATTCGACGGTCCAGTTTACGGTCCGACGGTCGGTTCGGTTCTTGGTCCGACGGTCGGTTCTGGTTGGGTTGGATAGTTGAAGGATGGTGGTGTAGTTTTGGGGGTTTGGAGATTTAGATGATGGGAACTTGATTTTGGGTGCCGACGGTCGGTAGAGGAGGCATGATTGAAAGTGGGTTCGACGGTCGGTTTAGGGAGATTGGGTGATTCTGTTTTAGAGTTCGACAGTCGGTTGGGAAGGGGTGATGGATTCGATAGTTGGTTGCAACTGATGAAGATGGTGGGGTCACGCTTTTTGGGGCCCGACGGTCGGTTGGAAGGCTGATGGCTCCCGTGCGGTCCGACGCCCGGTTGAAGAAGAGGGGCCTGGTTTTGTGAAGTCCGACGGTCGGTCGATGGTTCTGTTGGCTTCACGTGAATGAAGAGGAGATGGAGTTGATGTGGTGGCCGGTTAAGGTTTTGAGGTTTTTTTTTTTTTAGTGGTGGTTGAGGAATGGGGGTGAAGGTGGTTGTTGGTTGTTTGAGGTTGGGAGGGACCCGAGTTGATGGTGACGAAGAAGAAGGTGTGTTATGGAGGTTGAGTTGCTTGGAGATGAATGAGGTTGAAGAAGTGGAGAGTGAAGCTTGATGGAGGTTTTAGGATGGTGAGAATCAAGAGGGGTAATGGCAGAGAGAAGATGTAGGCTTATGGTGAGGAGATTGGAATCGTTCTGGAGGTGAGGATGCTGTTGAGAGTTAATGGGCCTTCCCTCCCGTTGCCAGAAGTTGAATGTTGATAATGAATATCAAGGGGAATCTCCCCTTACGTGGATTGAAAGTGGTTCAGTAATGGAGGTGGCAGTCAGGTGGTGATGGGGAGCTGATTCACGATGGTATGGTTAGGGGAATAAAGAAAAACAAAGGTTCCCTGTGTACAGGTCATTGGTTGTGGGAAATGGGGGTAGCAAAGGATGGAGGTAGAATAAACAAGCAGAAAAGGTGCATATGTGCTAAATGCCGTGTGATGATAGCTGCAAGATGGCATGGGAATAGGAATAAACAAGAAAAAGTAAAGCATATGTGTTCCATGTGTGAAGTGGGGTGCGAAAGCTGCACCTTGTGTAAGGTGCAGTGGGTGATAAAAGAGAATGAAAAGAAAGAAGACGGGTGTTCACCTAACGGCAGAAAAAAAGTATGCTGTGCATTTTGTTGTATATTTTTTTTATTTTTTATGTTTTATATTTTTTATTTTTTTATTTTTTCATAAAAAAGGTACAAAGCAAAGCAATTAAACAATCAATCAACAAACATAAAAAAGAAAATTTCACGGACAAAATTGGGTATCAACAGTGATTTGTCGAACCACGTTAAATTCTTTTATCCATGTGTGATGTCGAACCACGTTAAACTTAGACGTGGTTCGGTGAGTGGTGAAGAGCGATAACATGTATGACGTGGCTCTTGAATAAAGGTTCAGGTGATGAGCGATAACATGGTGGTCAAGACGTGGCTCAATTTAGTGAAGAATGGTAATGTGTTGGAGATGTGTGGCTCTTGGAAAAAGTTGACATGGTGTGCTCTAGGAAAGACTGCTGACTGTTTAATACTTATGAAAGGCTTCTGCAGAGGGGAGTATGAAGATGACAGATTGCGGGGCTTTACATGTTTATCAGCTGAGGTGTTCGAATTAGGTGGAGTCATAGTTTATGGTTGATTCGGGTTATGTATAGCTAGAACGCCTATAGAAGCCAATTGTAATTATTTATGGTTTTTGAATAATAAGGGTTCTTCATGGAATTCATAAAGGTTGACACATGGCTAGGTAGCTTGGATCAAGGTGGAGCTATAATAAATTCCCAAGATGACAGGACATTCACCAAGGTAGAGATTTGTTGGAATTTTGGTGTGATCTTGATAAGGTATGGATTGATTTTCTTTTAAGTTTATTCTTAGCAAGTATATCCTTGAAGATTTAAGAAATATAAATTCAAGATATGATAACCTAGATAAGATTTGGCAAATCTATTAGGAATTGCAAAACTTGGAAATAAAGGAGTCTAGGAGACCAAGGGGTTTGCTTAGAGACTAATGAGGTTTTGCTATAAATAGAACAAATGGCATAGGTGTGTGGTGATACTAAGAGAGAACAAGTGACAGAGGGGCTCTTCTATTTATAAGAAAGGGTGTACAAGAGGCTTTGGGCCGGGTTTAGGTTAGGGTTTTAACTCTATAATTATTCTTGTACTATTTTGCTCTCATAGTGAAGATTATTTTATCTTCTGGGTTGACGTAGACATGTGACTGCCAAACCACGTTAAATTATTGTGTCCTTGTGTTCCATGTTATTATCTTGTTGATTGACTCTCCTTGATGACGTCTAATTGGTGGTATCAAAGTTGACAGTTTGGATTAGTTGGGATGAGAGCCGATGATTCAGATTAGCTGTGACGAGTATTGGAGAAACAGTGGTTGATGAGCAGTGGTATGAGCAAATGGCCTTCCTGATGATGAGCGGTAACACGTGTAGAGACATTGCTCAATGAGTGGTGAAGATTGGTAACATGTATGATGTGGGCCTTGGATAAAGGTCTTGATAACGAGCGGTAACATAGTGGTCAAGACGCGACTTAGTTTAGTGAAGAATGGTAACATATTGGAGATATGTGGCTCTTAGAAAATGTGGACATGGTGTGCTCGGGGAAAGATCGTTGACTATTTAATACTCATGAAATGCTTCCGTGGATGGGAAGCCTGAAGATGACAGATATGCGGCTACAAATGTTCATTGGCTGAGGTGTTTGGATTAAGTGGAGTCATGGTTTATGTTTGGTTCGATTTATGTGTAATCAATACGTGTATAGCGGTCAATGGTACTTATTTGTGGCTTTTGACAAGTAAAGATTCTTCATGGTGTTCATGAAGGTTGACATATAACTAGGTAACTTGGATCAAGGTGGAGCTATAACAAATTTCCAAGGTGGCAAGACATTCACCAAGGTAGAGATTTGTTGGAATTTAAGCTCATGTATCTTGATAAGATAAATTATTATTTTATTTATGTTTATCCTTAGTAAACATGTCCTTGGAGGTTTAGGAAATCAAAATTATGGATATGATAGAATCTGGACAAGATTTGGCAAATCTATTAGGATTTGGGGAACTTAGAAACTATAGAGTCTTGGAAACCAAGGAGGTTTGACTATAAATAAAACCAATGGCCTTGGTGTGTGGTGAGATTGAGAGAAAACAACTAACAAAGGGTTCTTCATGTTACAAGAGAGGGTGTATAAGGGGATTTGGGCAGGTATATGTTAGGTTTTTAACTCTATGATTATTCTTGTACTGTTTTGTTCTCATCATAAAGATGCTTTTACCCTCTGGAGTGAACATAAGCATGTGACTTGCCGAACCATATTAAATTCTTGTGTCCTTGTGCTCCATTTTGTAATCTTGTTGATTGACTCCCCATGATGGTTACCCCAATAGGGATAAGTGATAGATACAAAAGCTCCTAACCATGAGCTATATTAAAAAGTTAAACTAAAGGGAACCAACTACACTAAGGCAATAAAACATGACAAAATAATTAAGTTATTATATTAAGCACATGAATGAAAGTCTAAAAGGTATTTATTTCTCAAACATGGAATTGAAATAATACCTTAGCATAATCATACATAGCCTACGTAAATACAAGCCCCCAACAATGATGGGAGGAGGAAGCAATTGCATCCATTTTGCCTATTTTTAATAAATAAATATAGATAAAGAACTAAATTATAATTTGGCACATGAAACTTGTTATTGATAATGGAAATAATTTATCACCAAATTCTCAAAATAAATTTCCACAAAGAAATCCCTAAACAAAAAGAAAACTAAACCTAAACAAAAGGAAAACTAAGTTACAGTTTCAGGTTCATTACAAGACAAACCAATAAGGAAATACCGCATAGAATTAAGATTTTAAAAAAGTTGAAATGAAGCAAAAGAGGTGAATGGAATTAAGGGAGTCATTCTACCTCTACATATAGGGTTGAATGGCTAGTTCAATTAAAAATATAAGCAGTATAAATGTTTCAAGCAAATCTTAATGATGGGTTGAACGTTATTATCAAAATAGAAAAATTAGGTGTAAAAAATAAGAGACACGGAGAATGCATAAATGGAGCAATAAGGAAAGAATTTAGAGTAGAACATTACCTTTGTGGACCAAGAGAGATGCAAATGCAGAGAATAAAGGAGGAAGATCCCAATCAGATCGGTTGAAGAAGAAATAAGTGTTAAAGATGAAGAACTGCTCTTTGTCCTGAGCAGAGGAGATTATAAGTTGTAAGGGTGAGGAAGAAACCCTAGGTCAAATAAATAAGTACATGATGGGCTTGGATTGTAATGGGTAAACCCAAAATGCCCATAGATTGGCTTATTTTATGTACTTATGGTGATGGCACTTGGCCTGTGAAAAAAAAATAGATCATAACCCAATTAATGATGTAAAATGAGTGATAATTTTTTTATTTAAAGAAACAGATTAAAATAAAAAATATCATTTTATTTTTTTTATAGAAAGAGATTTTATATACTGTATAGAATTAAAAAAAAAAGAAATGAAATGAAATGAAGAACAAGAGCGGTATCAAGGAGTCATGCTTCCTCTACATATAGGTCGAATGACTAGTTCAATTAAAAATATAAGCAATATAAACGTTTCAAGCAAACCCCATTGGCGGGTTGAAAGTTATTATCAAAATGGATTAGTTAGGTGTTAGAAATAAGAGACGCGGTAAATACATAAATAAAAAAATAAGGAAAGATTTTGGAGTACAATATTACCTTTGGGGACCAAGGAAGATGCAAATGCAGATAATAGAGGAAGAAGATCCCAATCAGATAGGTTGAAGAAGAAATATGGGTTGACGACAAAGAATAGCTCTTTGTCTTGGGGAGGAGAGATTATAAGTTGTATGGGTGAGAAAGAAACCCTAGGTCAAAAAATAAGTATATAATGGGCTAGAATTGTAATGGGTAAACTCAAAATGCGCATAAATTAGATTATTTTATGTAATTATGGTGAAGGCATTAGGCCTGTAAGAAAAAATACAGATCATAGTCCAATTAATGATGTAAAGTGAGTTATCATTTTTTATTTATAGAAATAGATTAAAATAAAAAAAATTATTTTTTTATAAAAAGAGATTTTAGGAGATTTCATCCAAAAATAGAAAGAATAGATTAATTAATGTATTAAAAAGATGGAATATAATAGTAGTAATATATATATGACAACGGATCGGTACAACTTATTCATAAATTTATCTTTTACTTTATTCATTTCTATTGATGATAAAATGTAAAGTTAAAAGTATGGAAATTGCGTATAATTACTTGGTGAATAAATCAAATCCTAACTTTTTTTTTTTTTTACAAAAACTAGGGTTAGTTTTTCCTTTAAATAAATTACTTTGTAGACATTAAATAAATTAACTTTAAATGGTGATGAACTTGCATCTGAATGATTTCCAATCTTCATATTCTTTAACTTGGTAGTAAACAAATCACCACTTGAAAAATGAATACCTTCGTCATAAGCCCTTTTGGCAAGGGCAAGAGTAAGAATAGGAGAATTGTTCTTAGCATGAGAACCCAAACAAATACTTTCATCACAAAATTGATATATCAAGTCTTGCAAAGTAGGAAGATAAAAAAAAAGCAATTTAATAAATTGAATATTAAATGTTCATAATTAAAGACATGGACAATGGAGAATTAATAAAATCATATAAATTTTTAAGAATTTAATTTTGATGCACAGTTAATATAAAATTTTTTTATACTATCAGCTAATCATTCACTATCATATATGTGACTTTTGAGATAGTTATTATTAGAGTAAAAGATTTTTAATGACATGACAGTGTATGATTAGATGACAGTAGTCGCAACCGGAATTGCGACAGCACGACAAAAAAAAATAAGTTTTAAAAATCAATGGAGTCGCCACCAATATTTATTTAAATTAGGAAAATATTAGAAAAACTCTTTAATCAGGCAAACTGGTCTTTTGAAAATGAGTTTGGATTCATGAGTCGATTACAGGTAAGGAATGTGTTAGCACCCTACACTACTCATTCTAAGAACGGTACCTTAAGTTAGTTGTACAAATTTTAATAACCTCAAATATATTTATTTTACCCCATTAAAAAATGTAACTATAAAAGAAAAGAAACAAGCACATTATGAAAATTTAATTTTTAGCATCACAGAATTGGATTTCTGCTCCTACGTATTCCCTAGTGCAATGAAAAACTCAAAGTCATGTAATTCTTTAAAAAATAATTGTGGGTTGGTTAATTTTAATTGAAAAGATTTTTGAAAAAAAGGATTTTGTTTGAAAATAAAGCCAATCTTGCGCAATGTTCAAGTTAACACCAGACTACTCAATAAACTCTTATGATTCAAATGACGTTGAAGATAGCATCCGCTATTCAATCATCATCATTGATCATTGCATTGATTAAAAGATTATTTTTTCATTTCATTTTTTTTAAGAAATGTACAAAGACAAACAAGTAAACATAATTTTCCATGATCTAAATAAGTAATAATAAAAATGAGATTAAATATAAACATCACAAATCAAATAACTTTAAACATATTTTATTTTATTTTCAGATTTATCCTATTTTTATTATTTATTTATTTATTTATTTTTTTCATTAGTCACAAAGCACGATATAAAACATACCAATAAATAAAGTAAACAATATCAAATAAGAATTAATCCTAATCGACACCAAACAATCAAACTCAAAATACATTTTCTTTGATTTTTTTTGTTTCTTTTTTTAACCCCTTTTTTTTACATTTTTTGATATTTTTTTGTTTATTATACTAAAAGAAAACAATTTCATTTTTATTTTATACCCAAATACCTATCTAGATTTTTTTTTATCTATTTCCATTTTTTATTTTTAAAGTAAAAAATGTCATCATAAAAAAAGGAAAAAGAAAATAAAAAAATAAAAAAAATAAAGAGACTCTTTTGTCTCTGAAAGTTGAGAAACGAAACAGAGGCAGAAATGGGGGAGCTCACAGGTTGGGGAAAGCTTCACGGTGCTTGGTGGTTGGATCTCTGATGGAGGCGTAACGCAGGAGGACCGAGGCTGCAATCTGGGCAGAGGCTACGATGCAAGGTTGCACGCAGAGCAACTGGGAGGATCTGGGACGCAGTGGAGCGTGGCGGTGGAGGACGCAACGTAGAGGCAAAGGCGCGGGTTTGTGGACGGTTCAGCGTGGTGGAGCGCTGATGAGGTGCGACGGTGCCAGATCTGGCGGGGTTGGGTGCACAAAACGATGCACAGTTGCCTGTGGCAGGGCCTCAAGGTGGTTCTCGCGCGTGGCGCGCGTTCACAGTGTTTGGCTGCTGGTATGGAGTTCAACTTTGAGTTGGGTTTGCTATTGGAAAGGATGTTGGGTTGTGGCTTGGCTGTGTTGGTGAAGGTTGGTTATGGTGGAGGTTTTGGGTGGGGTTATGGTTTGACAATTTTGGTGGTGATGGAGGTGAAAGTGTTGGTGAGGATGGGTTGGTTTGGTGAGAGTGATTGGTTAGATGGTGAAGATTGAAAATGATGGAGGTTGCTTTGGAAATTGATGGGTGGTTGTTTTGTGAGGAAGATGGTTTGATGAGTGGTAGAAGATGAAGGTGGGTGTTGTGTTGTTAAATTAGTGCACATGAGATGTTTGATAATTTGTTTAAAAGAAAATTTTGGATGAGATATTGTAGGTGTGTGTTGTTATGGTGATACGTGGTGGGAGTTTTGGTGTTTGCAAGGGGTTCTCCTCCATGGAGTTGGTATTTTGTGATTTATAGATGGGGAAGTTCTTGGAGGTTTATAGATGTTCATGGCTGTGAGGTTGCAGATAGGTGGTGTGGCTCTCTTTGTTTCACGGTTGGGTAAGGATGGAGGGGCTGTTTGGGTGCGTTACCAAGTGGCTTCCAGTACTCAAGAGGGGGCGTGAATTGAGTATAAAACTTTTCGCAAACATCTTTTAGAGAAAACACAAATATTAAAACTAACAAATAAAAACACAGAAATAATGAGATGTAAAAGAAAAGCTTTAAGAAAGAGAAACGGGAAAGGATAAATATGCAATAAAGTAAAGTTGCGTAACATAAAGACATTAAGAAGATAGAACCAGACACAATATTTATTCTGGTTCGACCACTAACCCACTTGTGGTCTACATCCAGTCCTCGAAACAAAAGCCGAGATTTTTCACTATGTATACAAGCTTCAATAGGTGCTTGCAATCGTTACACAAAAGAGCATTTTTCACACACAGGAAAACTCTACCCTTGTGCTAAAGCCTCAGCCTGCAGGAATACCTCACCCTTATACAAACCTTGAGGGATATCTCACCCTCAATACAGAATAGTAGAAAATAGATGAAGAGAAACTCTCACTCAGAGCAAATTATACAAATTGAAGTGCTAATGGAGCTCTCACAGAATATCTCAAAGTTTTGATCGAAAATGGAGTGTAGAAAATAAATTCACAAGTTAGTACAAGTAGAAAATAATTCAGAGTGTTAGGTAATTTTAGAGATGACCCCAGACTTCTATTTATAGAGAAATTTCAAAGAAATAGCCGTAGGGTATGATTAAAACTCATAAATTCAAAATATATTTTCATATCAGTATACGTAAAAGGCCGTGTTTATTCGAATAGATTTAGGTATTATTTGAATAACACTGTTTATAAAAGCTTCATGAAAAACAAACTAATATAGGTTATTCGAATAACCAATGTGTTATTCGAATAACTCTGTTAAGACCAGAGTTCTGAAGGAAAGGGATTATTCAAATAACAACAAAGTTATTTGAATGATGTTTTTAACAAAACAGTCTGAAACCTCTTTTATTTGAATAGCCAAAATGCTATTCAAATAGCATTTTGAAAAACCATAAACATGTAGCAAAATTTGAAAGACTTTATTCGAATAAAACTGATGTTATTCGAATAATGGTTTAAAAAACAAAAACAGCTGGAATGGTTTATTTGAATAGACAAGATGTTATTCGAATAAAACTATTAAAAACCAGTTTTTAAAAAAACATTTCAAAAGCACTTAACCCAATTTTATCTGTTCTTTCAAAATAGTGAGATATTAAAGTGAGCTCCATACAAAAAGACTCTAAGTCCTGAAGCTATTCTCATAAGATCTTGGACTTGATCTTTCCATCATCTTCATTTTTGAGTTTACGTTTGTTATCATCAAAACAAGTCTTCAAAGGTATATGTCCAATTACATTCTCCACCTTTTTGATGATGACAAACTATCAATGAGAAAAGAGTTAGTGCATATAATTAGAATTCACAAAGAGGTATTAAAAGCTTACTCCCCCTCTTTAATTATAAGAGGTAACGTTTATCAGAGATGTGCGCAACTCCTCCTTTCATGTGGAATCCAAACTCTTTTTAATTTTACCTGTCTTTTCTCAATTAAATTCAAATTTTTCTCCCTCTTTTGTCATGAACAAAAAAGAAAGGTAAGTCCCATAGACAGATATTCAAGTATAAGAGCATAGAAAGAACCGAAAAGCATACTCATATCAATGCAAGATGAATAGACCATAAAACTTTATTTATTCATTAACCAAAAAGGATGCATTTACAAAAGCCAGAATAGATAAAACAAAGGCAAAACAAATATCCTAAGAACTAAAGCTCCTAGAAATAGGTATCTAGTGGCAGGTGAAGAAGCAAGTGCAAGGGCAGGTGATGCAGCTCGTAAGGCAGCAACCTCACGTTCAACACCTTCTATTCTATTAAAAGGAATAGAGAAAGTGTGTTCCATATAAGCACAGTTATCATACAAGGCAGTCATGATTTGCTCCAAAGTGACTGGAGCAGGGGCATCAGTAGGGGTAGCAGGGATAGCAGGGGCATCAGCAGGGTCAAACTCATCATCAACCTTATCTAGGTACACCCAGCCTTCATCAGTCTCGATCATCTTCATTTTATGCAAGGTGTGGGAGCCGAAGACATTGTGATGAGTCAAGGCGATGGCTCACTCAATCTCCAAGACCTGAGGATACTTGCTGAGCAAGGTAGTGATGAGAATACCATAAGGCAAGTCAGATTTTTCCTTGCCCTTGGACCTCATCATGTGTTTCATGATAAACACAGGCCAGTTGATCTGATAACCATTCTTCAGGATCCAGAGCATGAAGATGTCATCTTCACTGAGGTAGGCGTAATTTCCACCGCGGGGAGCCAGGATATGAGCAAAAGCATAATGTAAAAGCCTATCTTGGCTCTTCAGCATGCCACCCTTGAGGCCCTTGTCAGGCAAGGCTAGACCAGGTTTCAGCAGGTCCTCAGTTGCCCGAATCCTATTGAACTCCTCAAGAAAGGGGTTGTCATCATCTTCAACGAGTGTGTCAGTGAACTGCAACCCAAACAGAGTCTGCCAGTCCTACAGAGTAATTACAATGTTCTTATTGCAGACTTCATAGAGGAGGTTCTGGCCATCAAATGTCAGATTACAGAAAAACATCTTCACCAGAGCTAAGTAGAGAGTAACCCAGTGAGAACAAAGCTGTAGAACCCCTTGGTTTTGTAACAGGGTCAGAAAGTCGAAGCCTCTGTTTTGCTGAAAGAATGAGAGGTCAAGGTATTTTGGCTAGACAAGGTTACGCTCCCAGAAGTGCGTAATGAAGCGGCCACGGTACTCTTCATTGGAGGAGAGCCTTCTCAAGTCAAGTGGATTGTTGCAAGGTGCAGTCTTCGTGCGAGGATGCTTAGAAGAAGAGGCCATGGTATTTGGAGAGAGAGAGAGAGAAAATAGAGGAGGTGATAGGAGAAAAGATGAAGGCGTGAAGGAGAAGAGTAGAGAAGGAAACGGAGAGAAGAGGAGTGAGACGTTTGAGCGCGTAGGGGGCCTTTTAAATAGAGGCCCGTGGTTATTCGAATAACCAAGAGGGTTATTCGAATAGCCCTTCAGAGAAAGCTCAAAGGTCAAGATGTCTGCTAGGTTTTATTCGAATAGAAGAGGATCCTATTCGAATAAAAGGTCAGGGAAGGCCAAGCGTTGTGGCCTTTTAACAGGTTTTATTCGAATAACCTAGGGGTTATTCGAATAGACAGAGAGCAGCCAAACAGGACTGATAAACCAAGTGTCTGGTTATTCGAATAAGTTTGAGTTTATTCGAATAACACTTGATTTTATTCGAATAGACAGAGAGTAAAAGTAAACACTGATAAAATAAGTCTCTGGTTATTCGAATGATCTGGAATTTATTCGAATAGACAAAGAGCACAGTAAACACAGAACTGGCATAAAAGTCAGTTTAATCGAATAAACCTAGATTTATTTGAATAAAACTATCAAAAGACACAGAAAAGCAAACGTTTAGGAGAATTAACTTACCCAACTATAAAATACCTGCAAAACAAGATTTAGAATATCTCCGAAACTTAAGTCAGTAAAAGACTCAAGAGAGATAAAAGTAATATTTAAGCAATAAATTCAAATAATTATATCTTGGATTGATCAGTTATGCCTAATTCTCCGCTAATATAAAAGAATGCTTCTTTTGCTAAGGGTTTAATGAAAATATCTGCAAGTTGCTTAGTTGTTTCAACAAACTCAAGAATGCAATCCCTTTTTTGTACATGATCTCTGATAAAGTGATATCTTATCTCTATATGCTTTGTTCTGAAATGTAGAATGAGATTCTTAGATAGATTTATTGTACTAGTGTTATCACATCTTATCGGGATGTGATCAAGCTAAAGACTGTTGTCTAGAAGTTGTTGCTTCATCCATAGGATTTAAGCACAATAGCTCCCGGCTGCAACATATTCAGCCTCAGCGGTAGACAAAGCCACACTATTTTGTTTCTTGCTATGCAAAGAAACTAAAGAACTACCAAGCAAGTGGCATGTCCCACTAGTACTCTTCCTATCCAATTTGCACCCAGCAAAATCAGAGTCAGAATAGCCTATTAGGTTACATGAGGCACCCTTAGGGTATCACAAGCCCATTTGTGAAGTGCTTACTAGGTATTTCATTATTCGTTTAACAGCACTTAAATGCGATTCCTTAGGGTTTGCCTGATATCTAGCACACATGCATACACTAAACATTATATCTGGCCTACTAGCAGTAAGATAAAGGAGAGATCCAATCATACCTCTGTATTTCGTTATTTCTACTGATTTACCTCATTCATCTTTGTCCAAATAACAAGAAGTACCCATTGGAGTGGCCATGTGTTTGCCATTTTTCATTTTGAACCTATTGAATAATTCCTTGCAGTATTTGGTTTAACTTATGAATGTCCGAGGAAAAAATTCAACTCTCCCATCATTGACATTTCAAATTCATTCTGCATTGTCTTAGAAAATTCTTTGCAAAGGGATTCATTAGTAGCACCAAAGATAATATCATCTACATATACTTGTACAAGAAGAATATCATGCTTTTTATTTTTAATAAAATGGGTAGTATCGATTTTTCCTCTTGAAAAATCATTTTTTAAATAAAACTTACTCAACATTTCATACCAAACTCTAGGAGCTTGCTTTAAGCCATATAAAGCCTTTTTAAGTTTAAAAACATGGTTGGGTAGTTCATGATTTTCAAAACCTGAAGATTATTCAATGTATACCTCTTCTTGAATAAAGCCATTAAGAAAAGCACTTTTAACATCCATTTGATATAATTTGAAATCCATGATGCAAGCATATACAAGTAACATGCTAATAGCTTCTAATCTAGCTACTAGTGCATAGGTTTTTTCATAGTCTATTCTTTCTTCTTAATTATAACCTTTAGCAAACAATCTAGCTTTGTTTCTAGTTATTAAACCATTTTCATCAAGTTTGTTTCTAAAATCTCATTTTGTGCCAATTATAGGATGATCATTAGGTCTAGCAACTAATTCTCAAACTTGATTTCTTTCAAATTGATTTAATTCCTCACGTATAGCTAAGATCCAATGTTCATCATCAAAGGCTTCAATTATATCTTTAGGTTTAATTTGAGAAATAAAAGCTAAGTGATTACATGCATTTCTAAGGGAATTTTGAGTACTTATACCATTAGACACATCACCTATTATTTGATCAAGGGAATGATATTTTGAAGTCCGCCATTCTTTAGGAAGTTCCAAGACTTGTGGATCTTCTTCCTTGACTTCTTTTTCTTTGCTGCCCAAATAAGTTTTCGCCAAAATTTCTGTGACATCATCAATAACAAGATCCTTTCTCGATCCATTTGGGTCAGTTTCATCAAATGCAACATGAATAGATTCTTCGATAGTCATAGTTCTTTTATTATATATACGAAAAGCCTTACTATGGTTGGAGTAACCAAGAAATATATCTTCATCAAACTTAGCATCAAACTTGCCTAAGTTATCTTTTTCATTATTTAAAACAAAACATTTACAACCAAAAACATGAAAATGTGAGACATTTGGCTTTCTTCTCTTGTATAACTCATATGGAGTTTTCTTTAAAATAGGCCTTATAAGGGCCATGTTCATTATATAACAAGTTGTATTTATAGCATCTGCCCAAAAATACTTAGGAAGAGCAGCCTCATTATGCCTAGTTCTCGCCATTTCTTCTAAAGAACGATTTTTCCTTTCTACAAGTCCATTTTGTTGCAGAGTTCTAGGGGCAGATAAATTATGATTAATGCCATGTTCATCACAATAATTTTCAAAAATATTGTTTTCAAATTTGCCACCATGATCGCTTCTTATTGAGAAAATTGAAAAGTTTTTTTTGTTTTAAATAACTTTGGCAAGTTTTTTAAAAGCTAGAAATGCATCATTTTTATTTGCAAGAAATAAAGTCCATGTAAACCTAGAAAAATCATCCACAATCACTAAAGGATAATAATTCTCACCAAAGCTCATAGTTCTAGATGGTCCAAAAAGATTCATGTGCAAAAGTTGTAAATGTCTAGTAGTTGAAATTATATTTTTTGTTTTAAAAGAGACTTTTATTTGTTTACCCTTTTGACATGTATCATATAATTTATCTTTTACAAAATTAAACTTGGGTAGTCCAATTACTAACTCTTTAGAGACTAACTTCTTTAAGTGATCCATGTGAATGTGCGCAATTCTCTTATGCCATAACAATGAATCATCATTCTTACTTAAAAGGTATTTCGCGTCATTTGAATCAAAAATTACTCTATTTCCTTTATCACATAATTGGCTAATACTAAGCAAGTTATGTTTTAAGCCTTCAATAAGTAATACATTTTCAATAGAGGAACTAGGATTCTTACTAACTTTGCCGATCCCAAGAATTTTACCTTTGTTGTTATCACCATATATAACGTGTCCATGATTCTTGGGAATGAGCAAGGTGAATTTTGAGTCGTCCTCGGTCATGTGCTTGGAGCAGCCGCTATCGAGATACCAATTTGAACTTCTGGCTTTCAAGCACACCTACAACACATGTTTAGTTTTTAACTTTTAGTATCTAAACTTTCTTGGATCCTTGTGTGTTAGTTGGGTATAGTACCCTTGGGAACCCAAATCATTTTCGTTCCAATTTTTGTATTAATGTTTTTCCTTACATTACATGTTAATGCACTATGTCCTTTCTTTCCACAGTAAAAACATTTAATAAATGGACTACTTGAAGTACTTGAATGCATAAAGAAATTCTTATATAATTTTTGTTGATTTTTCGGGTTATATCCTATCCCGACTTTTTGAAAAACTACTCTTTGTGTTTCTAATAAAATATTTAAATTGTCCCTTCCAAATGTAAGTTTTGAAAGAGTGTTTTTTAAGTCTTCAATATCTTTTTCAAGCATATGACATGAAGAGCAGGATGAAGATGTAGAAGCATGTGAAGAATGATTTGTGCATGCATTAATAATTCTCAAAGTTTCATTTTTAATTTTCAATTCTTCTATTTTTTTTGTTTAAAATAAGAATTTGATTTTCTAAAGAAGAGATTATTTTCTTAGAAGAAGAAATTAATTTTGTGAGTTTTAAAGACTCGTCATGCAATTCTTCAAAGGCATCTTGTAACTCATCGTAAGAAGGCAATAAAGTAGTATTAGAACTCACCTCCATGAGACATAGTTGGGCTTCCTCGCTATCTGAGCTGTCAGTTGAATCCATGTCGTTTTCATCCCATACTATGTAGGCTTTTCTTCCTTTTCTTTTCTTGAAGGGTTTCTTTTCAAATTTCTCCTTCTTCTTCTGGTAAACTAGGCACTCCATTTCCGTGTGACCCGGTTTGTCGCATTCATAGCAAGTTGGAGTTGATGAAACTCTTTTGCCTTTGTAATGATTATTCTTCGAAGGAAAGGGAGGTCTTCTTTGCACTTCATTCTTTATGAGAAAATTTCTAAATTTTTTAACAAAAGACTAAGATTTTCTTCGTTTACCTCGATATTTTTTGATCCTTCTTCATCTTCTTCATTATCATTGTCAATTATTAAGGAAGTGGCTTTGAGCGCTATTCCTTTTTTCTTTTTATCGTTTTCTTCGCTTTGACTTAATATGCTTAGTTCCAGTTCGTGCTCGTGAAGTTTTCCAAAAAGGGTAGATAGAATCATTGTCGACAGGTCCCTTGATTCTGATATGACTATTACCTTGGGTTGCCAAATCCTGCTAAGACATCTCAACACTTTGTTAATTAAATCTTCGTTAGAGAAGCTTTTTCCTAAAGATGTAAGATGATTAACTATGTGAGTGAACCTCTTTTGCATTTCTTGAATGCTTTCTCCTTGGTTCATTCTGAATAATTCATATTCACGAGTTAGAGAATTGATTCTCGACCTCTTTACTTCACTAGTACCCTCATGGGTAACTTGTAAAGTGTCTCACATTTCTTTAGTAGTTTTGCAATTTGAAATTCTAAAAAACTCATCATATCCCAAAGCAGTAGTAATAATATTTTTTACTTTTAAATTATGTTGAACTTTTCTTTTGTCCTCATCAGACCATTTATTCCTTGGTGTTTCGGTCCTTACACTATCGACCTCATGCGTAAGTATAAATGCGCCATTTTTGACAGCATCCCACACATCTAGATCAATAGCTTCGATGAATATTTTCATTCTTTCCTTCCAATATGCATAACCATCCCTATTGAAAAAGAGTGGTCGGTTTATGGAAGATCATTCTGAAAAAACATTTGAAGAAGTCATGTTCTCTTGAAGCTGCTAAGCTCTTTATACAAGAGTCTAACTTTGATACCACTTATTACCAAGTGATTTCCAGTACTCAAGAAGGGGGTGAATTGAGTATAAAACTTTTTGCAAACCTCTTTTAGAGAAAACGCAAATATTAAAACTAATAAATAAAAACAAAGAAATAATGAGATGTAGAAGAAAAGCTTTAAGAAAGAGAAATAGCAAAGGATAAATATGTAATAAAGTAAAGCTACGTAAAATAAAGAGATTAAGAAGAGAGAAGTAGGCACAGTATTTATCCTGGTTCGACCACTAACCCACTTGTGGTCTACGTTCAGTCCTCGAAACAAAAGCTGAGATTTTTTACTATGTATACAAGCTTTAATATGTGCTTGCAACTATTATACAAAAGAGCATTTTTCACACACAGTGAAACTCTACCCTTGTGCTAAAGCCTCAGCCTGCAGGGATACCTTACCCTTATACAAACCTTGAGAGATACCTCACCCTCGATACAGAATAGTAGAAAATAGATAAAGAGAAACTCTTACTCAGAGCAAATTATACAAATTGAAGTGCTAATGGAGCTCTCACAGAATATCTCAAAGTTTTGATCAAAAATAGAGTGTAGAAAATAAATTCACGAGTTAGTGCAAGTAGAAAATAATTCAGAGTGTTAGACAATTTTAGAGATGACCCAAGGCTTCTATTTATAGAGAAATTTCAAAGAAATAGCCGTTGGGTATGATTAAAACTCATAAATTCAAAAGATATTTCCATATCAGTATACGTAAAAGGCCGTGTTTATTCGAATAGATTTAGGTATTATTCGAATAACACTGTTTATAAAAGCTTCATGAAAAATAAACTGATATAGGTTATTCGAATAACTCTGTTAAGACCAGAGTTCTGAAGGAAGGGGATTATTCGAATAACAACAGAGTTATTCGAATGATGTTTTTACCAAAACAGTCTGAAACCTCTTTTATTCGAATAGCCAAAATGCTATTCGAATAGCATTTTGAAAAACCATAAACACGTAGCAAATTTGAAAGACTTTATTCGAATAAAACTGATGTTATTCGAATAATGGTTTAAAAAATAGAAACGGCTGGAATGGTTTATTCGAATAGAAACAATGTTATTCGAATAAAACTATTAAAAACCAGTTTTTAAAAAAACATTTCAAAAGCACTTAACCCAATTTTATCTGTTCTTTCAAAATAGTGAGATATTAAAGTGAGCTCCATACAAAAAGATTCTAAGTCCTAAAGCTATTCTCATAAGATCTTGGACTTGATCTTTCCATCATCTTCATTTTTGACTTCACATTTGTTATCATCAAAACAAGTCTTCAAAGGCATATATCCAATCATAGGGCGTGTTGTCGGTGAAAGTAGTGGAAGATAGTGGGTGGTTATGGAGATGGAGGCTTGGGTTGGAGATGAAGGTGAGGTGGTGAAGTTAGTTTGTGGTAAAGATGGGTGGTGGAAGGTTTGTTGTATGGAGGAAGATGAGGGGAGGTGGAGCTTGAAGATGGTGAAGTTGAGAATGGAGGTTGGGCCGTGGGTGTAGGGGGAGGAATGGTGAGGGATACATTTGAGGGGTTATGGTGAGTTTGAAGATGATGGCGATGATGAATATTGGTTCTGCCAAAGTGAGGTGGTGAAGATGAAGGTGGATTCTCCCCCTTTCCTTCGTTCTGTCTGATCTCTCTTTTTGTAAGCCAGAATTGGCTCCTCTCCAAACCCAAGGGAATTAGTTTAGCTATTTTTTTCAAGTCTTTTGCCACTTTTCTAGTTTTTCTTAGTTTTATAGAGAGAAGCTCTGAGTTTGGGGAGAATTTATAGAGAGAGAAGCTTGGGATTTGGAGGAGACCAAGAGTGAGTTAAAGATCAAAAGGCTTCAAGATCACAATCTAGTTAATTTTTCTTTTTTTTTAATTTTCTTGCTTATCTTCTTGTTTCTTGAACTTACCATGCAGTTTGGATCTCTTGTAATTTTTCTTACTCTTTATTAATGAAATGATTTTGTTTATCCATTTCTTTACTTAATGTTTACATTTGATTAGTCACCAAGTATTTGATGTGGGAACTCTAAGGAACTAGAAATAGGGAATTAGGTGTTTGACCTTGGATTTAGATAATGCATGTTCATTTTCATATAATTGTGTGGGTGAAGTGATTCGCTACTAGAATAGGAACATATCTCTTAGTCATGCATAGTTATTGTTTGAGGCTTGGTCATAATGAGTGAATCTTGGACTAATTCACATAGGAATATAGTGTTCTTGACAAATGAAGCATGTTTATTTGACCTAGGGATAGACTTATAATTAATTGAGTGCCTTGACTAACAATACCAATTCATTGATATTTTGTAATGAAGGTTGCTTAGATTCAAGTGAAGTAGTAAAAGATAATGGACCCTTAGACTTTTAATTCTTTGTTTTCTCAATCTTTTACCTAGTGTTTGTATGTTTGTTTGTTTTTTATTTGTTATTTGGCTTGTTCTCTTTGTTCATTTGATTTTCCAATTATTGTGTTGCTTGGATAAAGATTTAGGAGTGATTTGTTAGTATTTAGCACAAAATTAGAATAATCTCTATGGGACGATACTCTTAACTCATCTATTTATTATTTGTACAACTTGGTATACTTGTTAAATTAAGCATCTAGTTTTTGGCAACATTGCCAAGGATTTTGTTGCTAGTTTTGTATTAACATTAATATCGAGCTTCTTTTCTTTACCCCAATTGTTGTTTTTCTTGTTTTGTAAGTAGATACTCATTCTATATTCTATTATTTCTTTAATTTGAGCTTTTTTTTCATTGTTTTGTTTTGCTTTGTACACCTTGTGCTGAAATGAAGGACTATGAATGTGAAGTGTATTAAAGTTCCATGCATCATTCATGTTTATGTCCATATAATCTAGAGTGCAATCATTGTGACATTTGTTCAAGTCCTATGCATCTTATATGTTTTTGCTCATATGATGAGTTATCTTTTCTTAATTGCCATAATTATTCTAATTCTTCATGGAATCAATATAACATAAACTTTCAATATTTTGACAATCAAAATCAATTTTATCCTCCTATCCGTGGCTATGATTAACCACCTTATTTCTCTACTTAGGCTGCAAGCAATGATTATCAATGGGAGAGGCCTAAAGCAACATTTGAACATAACTAGCAACTGATGGAGGAAAGCATTCAAAGGACAGATGAACTTAACTACTCTCTAATGCTTAATGAAAACATTGATCGTATGAAGAGGATCTGGGGATATCTAAATGGGATAGATATGATACTCTCTGATAATGAGGCAAATAGAGAGCATCTCAGCCAAGTCATCCCTACTTTTGAGGGACAAGGTGTATTTGATGATGTATTAGGCTCTAATAGGGAACCTAACTATGTTCATTCATTCACCTCCTTTGAATTGAATGTGCATAATGAGGATAATATTAATGAGAATATTGAAGTGTTAGGACAAACAAATGAGGATTTAGATGAGGTTCAAGAAAGAAGGGATGACTAATTTTTGGAAAAGGTTAATACACCTTTCACACTTAATGTTTCTATCCTTCAAACCTACAATGAAGAGGTGATCAATAAGGAATATGTGGGTAGGACTTCAATTTTTCAGAACTGCCTAAACTCTGATACCATGTCACAATGTAGTAATAGTGTAAAGGTGTCCAAAGATGTAGTAAGTCATTTTTCTTCTCTTTTTGTCTTTTATAGGTTTGTAGTGATTAATTTTTCTTGTATTTACATTATTCTTGCGCAAATGTATGTTAAATGTTTGATTGAACTTCTCCTTGTACGTATATAATATTCATTTATGATACTTTTGATTGAGATGTATGGTTTTGTAGTTAGTTAGTCTTGTAGTGAGTCGGTTTAAGTGTCTCCCTAAGTTTGGAGCATTTGTAAGGGGGTGTTATAATGTCAGCCAAAAACAAATTCATAAATATAAAAAAATTTTCTTTTGAGTTCTTATTGCTGGTCACTTGGAACTTTAGATATGGATTTCTTGGTGCATAAAACACATAAGAGAAAGGCACTTTCCCGATCTCTCTAGCCTCTATGATCATCAAATCAGGGAGTCTCCTATCTTTGTTCTTGTTCTTCATTCCCTTTATTTTCATTTTAGTTGCTTATGTGTTGAACATGAGAACACTGCCTCTCTTAGGTTTGAGGGGATAGTCATCATTTTGAATGTTATGACTCTTCATTTTTCATATGATGCTTAATTAGAGCTATTACTCCTTTGCATTATACTATTGATGTTTGTGTTTTATTTTGTTGCATGTAGTTTTGGGTCAAGAAGCTTATTTTTGCATGATAGTGTAAAAATTTTTCTTGTCCAACCATGATAATAATTTGAATCTCAATAAACTAAGTGTCTAAAATGACCATCTAATGATTAAATAGATCATAAAATGACTTTGGTTGATGAAATCTCTTCTTACATGTTGAACCCTTTATTCCACTTATCTATGCATGAATTCTCATTAGAACATATGAAGAATCTTAGATTAGGATTGATATTACATATCCAGAGAAAGATTATAAAATGCATGCACAATGAAGCTTGTATATCCTTATGGTTTCTCAAATCTCTCTTGACATAATATCTTTGGTAACATCTTCTAAGGAAAATCATTGAGTTGAAGATAAGTTGAATCAAGATATGACCACCCAAAAAATAAATGGTGCATAAAGAATGAGAGATGGATAATAGGGGGTAAAGAGTTGTGATGTGTGGAAGAGGCTCACGGCCACAATTCTAAATCCTTTAATAAGAGTTAGTGATGTGTGAAGGACGTGCATGGTTATTAGCTTGAATCGTCTACAACCTATACCTCCATCAAAGAAAATTTAAAAAAAAAGAAATGTAAAATTGAGAAGGCTGTGCAAGTACAAGTGATTCTTGAAGTAGTGTTACCTAGGTTAAATAGAGAGAGAGAATAACAATCTTGTGGTGCATAAGTTAATTTACAAATACATGTTTATAATCTTATTTTCATATGTATGCTATGATTAGGAAGGGATTGTGCATATGTGATACTGGATTGTCATGTATACATGGAGGGTATTTTGGAGTGAAAGCATGTGAGCTAGGGTTTATATATGAATTGCTTTCAATTGAAGTCAAGGATTGATCCTTGAGGATGTGAATGACTTTTGAACCTTGGTATTATTAAGTTTCAAATTTGTTTGAGTGATTGTGACACCTATGCTCTTGTGAACTTAATGTGGATTCCTTATTTTACCATAGTTTACTCAAGGACTAGTAAAATCTTAGGTTTGGAGGTATATATGATAATAGAGTTATCATGTCCTAGTTTTATGCTTAAATGTATGTTAAGTCCTTGATTTCTTTAGAAATTGGCAAAGTTTGTGAGCTTATTTGAATATCTTGAATTCCTTATACTTTAGTATTGATTAAGCTTGATTTGGAGTTAAATTGGTTTATATCATTCATAATTGGAGTCTTATTGGGGTGTATTTTAATCTTGAAATGTAGGTTCATTACCCAACGGTGTGTTAAGAATAAAGGGAACCAAGCCAAGCCAAGAAGATGTGGAAGTCAAGTTTAGTGTTATACCGACCTTGCTAGACTAAATGAAATGAATTTGAAGATGTATACCTCCAAATGGAACAAGATTGGAGTTATTGGAGAGTTAAGACAAATATCTACAACTTTCTTGTTGATCGTCTTCCTTGATTCCATTAGGTTGAGTATTTAAAGTTTAATGAAAGTTAGGACTGAATTGGTGAATTGACATCTTGACCCCAAGGTAGTATTTTAATCATAACTAGAGTTAGAACCTTGTTTTGGGATGCTTCTAATGGCATTGAAATGCTAAGACAAAGTTCTATAACTTTGATAGTCTAATTCCAAGGTTTAGAGGGTCAAAAGAAGCATGGAAGTAAGAAGAAGATATCACGATCCACGCGTAAGCATGGAACTCTCATATTTTTCAGCTATTGTGACCAGACAGGACCACACCCAAGCGTCGAACACGTCCATGTTCTGAGTAATACATTTAAATAATGTTTTGTGCAACTTTTTGAGAGTTTGTTGCCATTTTTATAGTTTTTCTTAGTTTTAAAAAGAGAGGCTCTAAGTTTGGGGAGGATTTATAGAGAGAGAAGCTTGGGATTTGAAGTAGATCAAGAGTGAGTTGAAGATCAAAGTGCTTCAAGATCATAATCTAGTTCATTCTTCACATTTTCTCTTGATTTTTTTTGCTTATCTTCATGTTTCTTAATTTAGTTTATATGAATTTAAATATGATGAGGTTCTAATCCTCTTTTATGGTTCCACTGAAACTTGCTATGTAGTTTGGATCTCTTGTGATTCTTCTTGCTCTTTATTAATGAAATGATTTTATTTATCGATCTTTTTTTTTAATATTTGCACTTAATTAGCCACCAAGTGTTTGATGTTGGAACCCTAAGGAACTAGGAATAGTGAATTAGGTGTTTGACCTTTAATTTGGATAATGCATATTCATTTTCATCTAATTGTACGAGTGAAGTGATTTGCTACTAGGATAGGAATATACTTCTTAGTCATATGTAATCATTGTTTGAGGTTTGGTCTTAATGAGTGTGGATCTTAAGCTAATTCAAATAGGAATATAATGTTTTAGGCAAGTAAAGCATGTTTATTTCACCTAAGGATAGGCTCATAAACAATTGAGTGTCTTGACGAACAATACTAATTCATTGATATTTTGTAATTGAGGTTGCTTGGGTTCAAATGAAGTAGTAAGGGATAATGAACTCTTAGATCCTTAATTCTTTGCTTTCTCAATCTTTTACCTAGTGTTTGTTTATTTGTTTGTTTTTTATTTGTTATTTGGCTTGTTCTCTTTGTTCATTTGGTTCTCCAGTTATTGTGTAGCTTGGATAAATATTAAGGAGTGAATGGTTAGTATTTAACACAAAATTAGAACAATCTTTATGGGGCGATAGTCTTAACTCGTCACTTTATTATTTATGTGACTTAGTACACTTGCCAAATTAAGCATCATACGTTAATAAATTGCATGCAGTAAGATTTTATGTTGAGATCAATATCATCTCTCCATAATAAGCCAATACCACCTCTCCTATCCTGATAATCAACACCGAACCCGTTTGAGTAACCAAGTTTCAATTTCAGCCTCACAAATTCTCCACCTGTAAGTTTAGTCTCAATCAGGCAAAGAATAGAGCTTAGGAATAGAGCTCAGGTTTTATGTTAATTTTTGGTAGCTTCTTTTACACCCTTTTCTAAAAAATGTAGCTAGGAATAGAAGTGAGACTTTTGAACAAGATGATGCAAGTTAATGGAAAAGTTTCACGGTAAGACTCAAGTGCAATAGATCCGTTAGGTTTAACAGATGAGTTAACATTTTCACTTTAAACCAAAGTTTAAGGGGTTAAGTATTATAAAATAAAATTTATGTACCAAACGTAAAAATAACTATAACTTTAGGATGTAATTTACAATTTATCCTAAATTTTTTAAAAGTTTTGATTATAGTTGTGAAACTCGACTTGAATTGATAAGTTAGACTAGTGAATCGGTGAACTAACTAGTCTGAGTCGAGTACTCGATAAAAAAAAAGTTTAAAAATATATCAAGGCAAGGAAAGGAACATAGAGAGAGATGGAGAGTGAGTTATCGTTTTGCAAATAAAACCCAAAGCAGACTATGTTGGGCTTAAAGATGAAGACGATGCAGCATTTCTGTTCCATTTGTAATGAGCTTCAGCGGCAAAATGAAAGGCAGAAGAAACGATAACTTAAAAGAAAGCAAAAACCCTAGGATCTTAACATTCAATTTACTGAAATGTCTCTTTACTCTAAAAATTGGGTTCAAATCCTGCTAATCATTAGTAATTAGCAATAGGTCAATGTTGAATTTCATGATTTGGTTTTTTAGTTCACGTACGGAGCCTAAGCCAAAAATAAAAAATAAAAAATATGTAAAAATAAAAGAAAAAGCAATTCAAAGTAAAAAAGAAGTCAAAACTATTAAAGAATTTAATCATGTTTCTAATTAATTTTAAACTGTACATGAAATTAAGAATTTTATATATGGTAATTTGGAGATTTTAATTATTTAGAAATAAGTTATCTTTATAGTGATTGTTATACTATTTTATGTATTTTTATTAAATAATTATATGTATTTTTAACAATAGGTATGACTTGGGTTAAGAAAGAAATGAGTCTTAGCCTAATAAAAATATAAATCTTCTACTAATTCAAATTTGAATTAAATATGTATATATAATATTAAATATTTATATATTAATTTTATGTTGTACTATTCAACCAATCAACCATGAGTCAATCACCAAGTCAAGTTTAATAATTAGGCGAGTGAATGCTAAAAATGTAAAAACAGCGATGATCAAACAATCAACAATGTCAATTCTTTATAATTGGACAGTTTCAAGAGAAGCTTCTATTGTAACTCATACTTATTTATTGCCACTATTATCTAATTAACTTTTTTTATTTTCAATAATACCCTTTTATTAGTTAGCAAGGCTTTTTGCATATCCCAAACTGAGCTTCATCAGTACTAAGGTTCTTTTTTTTTGCCGTTAGAATTGTATCTTGCTTTCTCCTCTGATTTATTCTTTACGATGACATTTACATATTTCCAAACACCCGCAGGATGCTCTACTTCATTGACTGAAAGTAGTGTCATAATATATAGTATAGTACAACAATCCCCAGCGGTCACCATAATTCCACAAATCAACAGAATAATCCATGGGTTCTAAATTAACAAGCAGGGCAATTAAATCTTTATAGATTGCTAACTTTTTGCGACTACCAGATAATAAATATGGCATTTTTATCTTTCCAAACCCATCATGCCCCACATTCCACAACTTTGTGAATCAGCAATTGATTTCACATAAATAAACTTCAATGAAGATATTGCCCTATCTAAGGTATATAGGACTGCGACCAAATTGAGAACAATTCAGATCCTAGAATAATTGCAAATGTGACATGGCTTTTTGATACTTTGATTCTGTGACAATGTGAATCTACCCCCAAACATCTCTTGAACGTTTATGCTAACTCTTGTCTTGTTTCAACAGTCGATCTTGGCAAAGAAATTTACATAAAATAAATTTGGTGCGCCATATTATATGAATGCCATCACAAGGACCAAAAGTAGCCGTAGTTTAGATGATAGTGTTTGTGCTTTTAGTATAAGTGAAGCTTAGAGATCTTTATTTATTTATTTTGTAATGACAAGTGACCTACTTTAATAGACTTGGGGGAAGGATTCTTAGAGATATCCTTAGATGGCCTCTTAATGGAATTCGAAAGAGGAGTAAGGGCATAGGAGAAGAGAAATTAAAATAAAGAATAATTGTGAGAATTGAACTCCGTTACTTTTTTTACATGTTCCTAACTCTAAACAACTGAGCTATTAACACGAGAGTAACTTTAAAGATGGGGGGTGCTATGTTGCACCCTGCTGAGTTTGGGTACATCATACACCTTAGATTTTACCTGTTGTTGTTGGTTTTTGATAGCTACATAGAATACAGTTATTTGTACCCTATCCTTGTGCTAGAATGAATGCTATTTTCTTGTTTAAATGCATATTTGGAGGGTTTTGTATTTATATTTGATATATTTGAAATCTAAGTCTTTTTAATGTATTATTATGCAAAACTGAGCTTTAATTAATCATGGATTGAGTAGATTTATATATGTTATTGATTTGGTGTTTTCTCTATGATAGGAGGGGCTCCAAACAAGGTTAAATATGGAGAAATTGAGCTTAAAGAGGAAGAGGAAGCCAAATTGGCATTCCAGCAAGAAACGTCGCGGCGCAAAGAGGATTTTCAGCCTGGTCATACTTGGACCCGGGGCAAGAGCGCCATGGCGTAATGAAGTGAACGTTGCGGCGGTAAATAGACCGACCCATTGTGCGCCGCGGCGTGCATATGTGGCCGCCGCGGCGTGAAGGCGGCTGCTGAGCCTATAAATAGATTTTTACACGTTTTTCTCTCAGAATCTCTCCCATCTCTCTCCGTTTTCTCTCTGTTTTTCTGAGTTTTGGCCATTTGGCCATCTCTCTCTTTTTAGGTTTAGTTAGTTTAGTTAGTTTAGGTTAGTTTTAGGTTAGATAGCTTGGCTAGATCTTCATTGCTGGTGGATTGAAGGCCAGGATCAAAGGATTGAAGGAGGATTCAAGCTTCAGAGACAAATCAATAAGCTTCTTTCTCTCTTTTCCCTTTCTCTCTTCTCTTCCTTATCTTTTGTATAGCTAAGCTATGTTTTAGGAATATCTTGGATCCTTTTATATATATTAATGATGTGTTTTTCTCTAAGTTTGTATGGATGTTTGATTATGGTTCAATCATTATCTGTGTTTAATGCTTGTTCTTGGTTGGCCTCAATTACATGATCCTAATATTGACAAATGAACTAGACATAGGGATTTATTGATATGGATATGGTATGGTTGATACATGTTCGGCGAGTTCAATTAGCTTGGATGAGTTGATTCGTTAATAGGATAGAAATATACCTATTGACCATGTATAGTGTGTGATTGAGAATAGATCGTTCATGAGTAGAAGTTGCGCTGGCTCTCAAGGAAACTTAGTGAGTTAGACAATTGAAACCAGGGTTGATTGACCTAGACATAGGCTTTTGACTAATGAAGATTCTCAAGCTAACCTAATCAATGCATTTGTATTTATGAGGGGAATTGCATGTTGTTGATAGATGTAGGGGGTGAAGGAGGATTTCCTGAAACCTAACCGCTTTTAGGTTTATTGCTTTTGTAGGTTAGATAGTTTGTATATTATTTTCCTATTTTTATGTCCTTGTCTAGAATTGATTAAGCTATTGGTTGGTATTTAACTTTATATCATAATATCCTCGTGGGAACGAACTTTTACTCTGTATCTGTATTACTTGTGCGACCCGTGCACTTGCGGTTAGCAAATGGGCAACACGTTTTGACCCTTAACAGTTTTTTATTTTTTTTACAAGTTATTTTTTTTTTACAAATTAATATTTTTTATTTTTTTCTGGCACTATTTGCTAGTCACTGTTCATCAGCAATGCCGCCAACACTGTTTACCCCCACGCACTGTTCATCGAAAGCACTGTTCACCACCATGCGCACTGTTTGCACCCTGCGTGCACTGTTAACCGTTGCGCACACTGTTCGCCATCATGGCACTGTTCACCCTGTGCACTGTTCACCGGAACGGCACTGTTCACCGGCATGGTACTGTTCACATGCCATCGGACACTGTTCACCGGCCCTCCACTGTTCACCTGTCGCTGCTACTATTCACCGACTGCCAGGCACTGTTTATCGGCTGTCGGATACTGTTCATTTTAAAAATTACACAACTATGTAAATAATACTAATTAAAATTATATCAGTCTTTATATTTTTTTATAAATAACTGTGCACACTAAAATTTTTTTAACTGTGTTTGTTGAAAAATCTTATAAATTTTAAGTGATAATATTTATACAATTATATACCTTAAAAAAATAGAGTTGACCGATTTTCCTAAAACTGTAACTGTGTTTATTGAAAATTTTTATAAATTTTAACTGATAATATTTATATAATTATACAACTTAAAAAAATAAAGGTTACCGACAAGTAGCGTACAGTGGTCTATCAACCGATAACAGTGATAGTAGTAGTATGTAAAAAAATATAAAAATAAAAAAACCTGAAAAAAAAAAACAAAAAAAGGAAACCTGCTAAGCAAGTTTTCTATAATTAATCCAAGTCATTGATTTATTTTATGAATAAATCAATGGCTTGGATTGGATGGTGTACTATACACCCTCTTTTAGAGGGTGTATATTAGACTCACCCTCTAAAACTATCCTGCTCTTAGATTCAGAGAGAAGTACCGAGAAAAGACAAAAGACAAAAGACGTTAGGAGTGAGTCTAATATACACCATCTAAAAGAGGGTGTATGGTATATCACCCAATTCAAGCCATTGATTTATTCATAAAATAAATCAATTGCATGGATCAATTACAAGAAACCTGCTTAGCAGGTTTCCTTTTTTTAGTTTTTTGTTTTTTTTTAGTTTTATATTTTTTTTTACATGCTACTACTACCACTGTCGTCGGTTGGTAGGCCACTGTACGCTGCTTGCTAGCTACTTCTAATTTTTTAAGTTATATAACTGTATAAATATTATCAGTTAAAATTTATAAAATTTTTCAACAACCACAGTTACAGTTTTAGGAAAATCGGCCAACTCTACTTTTTTAAGTTGTATAACTGTATAAATATTATTAGTTAAAATTTATAAGATTTTTCAACAAACACAGTTATAGTTTTAAGAAAACAATTTCAGTGTGCACAGTTATTTATAAAAAAATATAAAGACTGATATAATTTTAACTGTTATGATTTACACAATTATTTAAATTTTAAAAAGTGAACAGTAGTGGTCGATGAATAGTGCAGAGGTTGATAAATAGTGCCGGCGGAGGTGAACAGTGCCACCAGTGAACAACGCCTAGGTGAACAGTATCACCAGTGAATAGTGCCGCAATGAACAGTGCCAATGGTGAACAGTCGGCTATGAATAATGCCAACAGTGAAAAAAACTTGTAAAATTAATTTGTAAAAAAAAATAATAACCTGTAAAAAAACTTGTAATAACAGATAAAATTCAGAGTGTATGATGCATCCAAACTCATTAGGGTGCACTATAGCACCTGCCAAGAGGTTAGTATTAAAGTGGGTTTTGTGACTGTTTGGGGTTGGGTTTTTTTTGGCTATGGTTATGGTTTTTTTTTTTTGTGTGCTTTGGAGGGCCAAGGCCCAGCTATGGTTATGGCTTTACTTTTTCTTCGCAAGGACCGGGATCACCTACAGTTAGAAAAGAAAAGCACAACGGTGCAGCTGTCATCTAACGGTTGACATCCATTAAGCTTTGCTTTTTGTTCAATATTTTATCATATAAAATGATTTTGAATGGTTGAGATTATATGCGATCCTTATCCTTCCTTGTAGTCATGAAAAGTACGACCACTTTGGTAAGACTGAAGTGGCTAGTAACAATTACAATGAATGTTTTAAAAATTGAATTAGAAATTAAATGAGTAACATCTTTTAGTTATGATTTAATTAATTTAATTAATTAAACTTATAATTAAATCATAATTGAGTCATAAGTAAATTGAATATTATTTGAATTGGAAATATAACTTATTCATGCTCCAATTAATTCAAGATTTTTAAATCACTAATGACTAGATTGTCTTTCATGGAATTCATTGTAGGAAGCTACTTTAATTTAGGAAATGATTTAGAGTATTTTTGGCAAAAATTTTATTATTGTACTAATATTTTTTAATATTTTTTATTATTCATTACATATTTGATAATTTTTGTTTTAATTTTTGTATAAAATTTAATACATTATAATAATTTTTTTATAAGTTTAAAGTTTAAAAGTTATGATTTTAAATTATAAATTATTTTAAAAGTTTTGAGATAAAAATATCATTTTGTTCTCAATTAAATAATATTTTTAATTATTTTATATTTTTTAATAATTTAATACTTAAAAATAATTATTTTCATATCTTCAAAATAAAATAAATTATTTTAAAATTAATTTTTAGTTAATATATCTAAATATAAAATTAATTGTATTATAATTGATTATACAATAATTAATTATTTTAATTATTAATTATATAATAATAAATTATTAAAATAATTAAAAATTTTATAATTGAACTAAACATACATTTAAACTATGTTTAGAAGTCTCAAAAAGATAAAAAAGAATAATTCATAATAAAATAAAATAGAAATACAAGAAATAAAATAAAAGAGAATATATTATTTTATTATTTAAATATTTAATAAATTTGATAAAAAAAAGTGGAGTAAAGTTTTCAAGCTATACTTTTTTTTCACCTCCAAAAATTAAAAACTTTAAATTGCATGGGAGAGAATGAATTAAATGAAAGAAAATTGATAGTTCGAATAAGAATCTTTTAAAATGAAAATATTTGTAAAATAATAAATAAATTGACATTAATTATTTATAATTAATATGGCTTCATTTATCAATAATTAATTTAACTTTATAAGAATTTTCTCAGATTCACGTATCCATTTCTGTCTCAACCATCTTGAGAATTGAGAAAATCGGCAGCGATGGGCATGGCTTCATCTGCCTCGTTTCCGCTTCTTCTTCTTGGAGTCCTCACTTCACGTTCAACTCCTCTTCGACCACAACCGCCTTTGGCCATGGCGTCTTCTTCGGAGGCTGGTGCCACGCAATCAGCAACAAAATTGCTCACTTTTCTCGGCAAAGGTGGCTCTGGCAAAACCACCGCGGCTATCTTCGCCGCTCAGGTACCATTTTTTATAGGGTTTCAGCTTCATTTACAAATACACATCTCTCTCTGCACGGCATTAGTGAAATTGAAGAAAAGAAAAATTAAAAATTTTCTGAGATTTCCAATTTTTTTTTAAAAATAATTTTAGGGTGTGATTGGTTGAGTAGTTGAAAATTTTGGTATGAATGTACCTAGTTTTTTTTTTAAAAATAATTTTAGGGTGTGATTGGTTGAGTTGAGTAGCATTACTCAAAAAAAAAAAAAAAGAGATGAAAATGATCTTATTCATTTGCTTAATTTACTTTTTCTTTTTCTATTACCTGAATTTACTTTTTTTAAAAGAAAAAAAATTACTTTTTTAAATTTATTTATTTATATATGCAAGGGTGAGGTAGTTGTTACTTGTTACCAAGGAAGAGGGGAGAAAATGATTTTATCACATTTTCTGCTTTCATTGCTCTACCAAGTAGCTAACAGTGAAAATCAAAATATTTCTATCTTACTCCAATCTCGACCCGTTATCTATTTTACACCTATTCAGCCAAGCACACAATTAGTGTTTAATTTATCTGAACAGTTGGCACTTGGCATCTTTGAGATTGAATATTGCAATTTGATTGATTGCTAGATGAATGTACTCATGTGCTTTTCTTTATGGTTTGAACTTCTAAATTGTTATTGTATATGGTGGTGCCTGTATGGTGTCCTGTATAATACCGAATATAGGAATTTGGATCTATTGAGCATGCTAGAGCATGACAAATACAAGCTTGGATTTAAGAGAAGTCATGGCAAAACATAGCTTGGTATTTTATAAGGAAAAGACTCAAGGTACAATATGTTTGCAATGCTGATGCCTTTATTATTAAATGGGGACAAGGAAGAGTTCTTCCTGTACCATTTATGCTTGTTAATGAAGCTGGGATTTTAAATTTAATTTTTAACTGCTATGATTGGGGTAAATGTCAGTCAACACTAGGACTTTGCAGTGACATACCTGTCTAATTGGCTCTTGATCTTTTGAAAATAACACATCTATGCTATATTTGGACCTTAGAATAAGGTCATCAGTGAAGTTGATTATGGACTTTGACAATAAGGGAACCTAATTTCTAAGTAACTTTTTCATTTCCTTTTCGTCACATTTTCCTATTTCTTACAGAAGCCTATCGTCCAAGTTCAACAGTAGAAAAGTAGTTAATCTCCTTTTTTTTTTTCTTGTGTTCCTGTTATTTCAGCATTATGCAATGGCTGGATTGAAGACATGTTTAGTGATACATGGCCAAGACACTACTGCTGACTATCTCCTCAACTGTAAGATTGGAACTTCCCATGTCGTATGCAGCAAGAATCTTTCAGCTGTTAGGTTGGAAACAACCAAAGTGTGTGTCGCTTTTCCTTTCCCTCCTTCTATATATGTCACCTTGTGTACTTTTGGTTTTGGTGTCTACGGACTATGAGTATTGCTCTATAAGTGCAGATGCTTCTTGAACCTCTAAAACTTCTGAAGCAAGCAGATGCACAGCTTAATATGACACAAGGCACACTTGGAGGGGTGGGTACGTAATATGTTTTCTACTATTATATTTTATCTATTTATGATGGACATATATTCCCTTGATCTAATTTTTATAGTGGGACCCTGTCTTCCTCTTATCTCTGTCTTGTAATATAACAGATTGTTGGAGAAGAGCTTGGCATCCTTCCTGGGATGGACTCAATCGTTTTGGTACTTGCACTTGAAAGGCTTGTAGGATTTTTGGGGACTGCAGCTTCAAAGAGTCAACGAGATAAATTTGATCTAATAATATATGATGGTATCAGCAGCGAGGAAACCCTGCGAATCATAGGTGCAAGCAGTAAAGCAAGGTTTGGAATTGCCACTCTCTCACAGACACATGCGCACCACATCATTATCTTTGGTTTGATATTGTGATTTTGTAGATTGTACTTGAAATATCTACGCAACCTGGCTGAGAAAACTGACCTTGGGAGATTGGCTGCTCCTTCACTCCTGAGACTTGTGGATGAGGCCATGAGAATAAGTAGCAGCAGATCTTATTTTAATGGGAGAATGAGTTCAGAAATATGGGACACTTTGGATCAACTGCTGGAGGTAAGAGTAAATATTGTTGAATATAATCACACCTTAGCACGAAACCATAAGGTTCTATATTGATTATGTGTTGCCCAGAGAGGATCTTCTGCCTTCTCAAACCCACAGAGATTTGGTTGCTTCCTTGTGATGGATCCAAACAATCCGACCTCTATCAATTCTGCATTACGATATTGGGGTTGTACAATCCAGGCTGGTGCTCAGGTTTCTGGCGCTTTTGGAATTACCTCTCAGCAAGAAAATCTAGAATCATTGGAAAGAGCAAAGAAAGATTTTTCACCCTTGCCTTCTGCTTTCATTTCAAGTTTGTCAATGAATAGCCCAATAGATTGGAGCAGAGTTCTACTGGACACCGGCAATGAAGATGCTAGGCATCTTCTTACTTTGCTAGCAAGTCAATGCAGTAATGTGACATTATCAGTTAAATTTGATATAAAAAGAAAATTGGTTACTCTCTTCATGCCAGGTTTTGACAAATCAGAGATCAAGCTATACCAAGTATGTAATATCCTTCTGCGCTTAAATTTTATAAATTCTTTTTTAGCAGTGATCTTGATGGCACTCCTTTTAAAAGAATTTGAGAAATGAAGTGAATGTTATACTCTTGGGCATAAAAATTAAATCAAATATGGCAATGTCTCAAGTCATCATTATGCACGCACCGTTTTTTTTCTATCTAAACAGGGACCTTGTGGATGATGAGAAGAGTATCTTATTATTTGTAATAGTTTTGGTCAACTTCCTGGTAGATGAATTATGAAACTTGCAACTTAATAGATGATGGAATTACTTCTTGAACTGTGCACATTTCCTTGGACATCAATTTTTTTCTGGTACTTCTACTTTTTGTCTGGCTGAACTTGATTGTTTGAATTCAATTGTAGAATTGGATGTTTGTATTTGACACCTGTCATACGGAGTTATTTTGTGCTTCTCTTTCTATTACAAATACTGCGCTTCTCTGCATGGTGCTAATTTGTGCGTTATGTTAGATTTTATAGTTCTATATATTGTTGCTTTGATATGCGGAACTTTTGAGAATAAACAAGTTGCTGATTGCAGTTTTTTTTAAAAAAAAAATGCAGTATAGGGGAGGATCTGAGCTGTTGGTAGAAGCAGGAGACCAAAGACGTGTCATTCCTCTGCCTCCAAAAATTCAAGGAAAGGTTGGCGCAGCCAAATTCGTGGACAGAAGTCTTGTTATTGCATTGCTGTAACCCTATTATTTTTTTCCTTTTAACCTTTTATGAGTGAGCTACCATGCCTGCCGATGATTATTAATGTTTTAGCAGAGGCGATTCTTCTTACTCCACATTTTGCATGATTAGCTTTCGTCAATGATTATACCAAGGAATATGCGTAGCACATTACTACTAGTCATCAATATGGTTGGCAATAAGCCGAGCCAGTTCATGAGCCTATACGCAGCTTAGTTCGTTAACAATTCAATGACTAAAATAATTTAGCATTTGATCTTATTTTTTGTTCGACTATATTATTTTAAATATATGCCAAAAAAAAAATGGCAACCAAAACACATTGTTGAGGATGTGTAACCTATTGAGACACAAAATGGAAGACTAGAAATTTATTATATTCTTATGATATCTTGTATTGTGTTGGGAAATGTCAACATAATTTTTTTTCTCTGTGTACTCAAAAATAAGTATTATGCGGAAGCGTAAAATAAGTGTAATGATAACATTAGAAAATTTTTAGTGAAAAACTTTCTCAATGTGAACAAAGAAAAATTACAGGACTCGTAGATCACTTAAACTTTCATTATAAAAATAATGGGAATATAAAAATATAATAATATTGTATCTTTAATTTGTGGATAGAATTTTCACAAATTGGCTCACTATTTTTCTCTCTTAAGAAATTCTCTATGAGGCACTCTCTATTTTTCTCACTCTCTTCCTCTTTTGATTGTGAGGATTTGATATGTTTTTTTTCTTCTCAATTGCTTCTACTTATAGAAGCAAATGAGTGCACTGACCGAAGCCAATAATTGCTGAGAAATGTCAAAGTGCATTTGCACTGAAAGTTGTTTTGTTATGGTACATATTTTCTCACCGAAAGTCGTTTTGTTTTGGTGCATATTTTCTTTGCTGTTGGACTCTTGGTGCAAGTTTTTCCTCCTGGCCGGACCCCACAATTCTCCCCTTCCAGCCATTGGGGAAATATCCTTGGATCAGTTCGGGGTTGATGCTAAGCCTGCTACTTCTTTACAGACTTCTAACTTCTCTTTAGGTAGAGTTTTTGTCATCATATCTGCACCATTTTCTTTGGTGTGTATTTTCTCAACCTGTAGCAGTTTACTTTCTAACACATCACGTATCTAGTGATACCTTATGTCGATGTGTTTTGATCTTGAATGAAATGTCGAGTTCTTGCTGAGATGAATTGCGCTTTGACTATTGCAATAGAGAACATAACTTTCTTGATTCTGACCTAACTCTTGTAGAAACTTCTTCATCCACAGGATCTCCTTGCAACCTTCAGTGATTGCGATGAATTCAGCTTCTGTGGTGCTTAAAGCAATGCACTTTTGTAGTCGTGATTGCCATGAGATAGCCTTCCCTGCAAAAGTAATCAGATATCCCGATGTAGACTTTCTTGGATCCACATCTCCTGCCATATCTGCATCTGAATACCCAGTGAGCATTAGATTTCCATTGCCAAAGCACAAGCACCTTTTGGCAGTTCCTCTCAGATACCTTAGTATTCATTTCACAGCATTCCAATGCTCCTTTCTTGGATTCGATAGGAATCTACTCACAACTCCTACATCATAAGCAATGTCTGGTATTGTACAGACCATTGCATACATAAGACTACCAACAAAAGAAGAATATGACACCTTGCTCATTTCTTCCTTTTCTTCTTCATTCCCTGGACATTGCGTCTTACTCAGTTTAAGATGACCAGGTAATGGAACATGCAAAAGTTTGGCATTACGCATGTTGAACCTTTCAAGAACTTTCTTGATATAGTCTTCTTGTGACATCCACAGCATCCTTCTAGAACGATCTCTGATGATCTTCATTCCAAGAATCTTCTTTACTGCACCCAGATCTTTCATGGCAAAAGATTTGCTCAATGCCTTCTTGAGAGCAGCTATCTTTGTCATATCTTTCCCAACAATCAGCATATCATCAATATACAACAGTAGTATGATGGATTCACCATTCTCATAGTTCTTCACAAAAACACAGTGGTCTGCGGACGTCTTTTTGAAATTATGTTGGGCCATGAAAAGATCAAACTGCTTGTACCATTGTCTTGGAGCTTGCTTTAGACCATAGAGGCTTTTCTTCAAACGGCACACAAGGTGTTCTTTGCTTGGCTCTACGAAACCTTCTAGTTGCTCCATATAAATTTCTTCCTCTAGATCTCCATGTAAGAATGTTGTTTTAATATCAAGCTGTTCTATCTCCAAATCTAGTTTTGCAGCTAAACCAAGGATCGCTCTAATAGATGTCATATTCACCACTAGTGAGAAGATTTCTTCAAAATCTATGCCTTTCTTCTGGTTGCACCCATCACAACAATCCTTGCTTTGTACCTGGGGTTTGGGTTGTTCTCTTCAGTCTTGAGTTTGCATACCCACTTATTTTTCAATGCCTTTCGTCCATTTGGTAATCTCACCAAGTCATACGTTTGATTCTCTTTCAGGGATTGTACTTCTTCTTACATGGCTTGCATCCATTTCTCTTTATCATTCGTCTCAATGGCTTCTATAAAATTTTAAGGTTCCCCTTCATCAGTGAGAGTGACATAATCATTTGAGAAATACCTTCTTGATGGTTATTTGACTCTTGTTGATCTTCTCACTTGAGGTTCTTGTTCTACTTGATCAGTCTTCCATCTGTTCTCCCTGCATTGCCTAACTTTGTTCTGTCTAGTTAAGTTGTTCCGTCTGATCAGGTTGCTCCATCTGATGGGGTTGTATTGTCTGATCAGGTTGCTCATTCCTTTGAGGAATCTCTCCCCCTGAATTGTGTACCACAATGGTCTTTGGCTTCTTAGATTACTGAATATCCTGGATTGTCTAATCTTCGTAGAATATCACGTCTCTGCTTCAAACAATCTTCTTGTTTATAGGATCCCATAATCTGAAGCTAAGTTCATCACTTGGTGAACCAAAGTATATGCACTCCTTCGTCTTTGCATCAAGCTTTGTTCTTTCATCTTTAAGAATGTGGACAAATGTCCTGCACCCAAAGACTCTCAAATGACCATAAGAAGCTTTCTTTCCAGACCATACTTCTTCTGGAATCTCTCTATTTAAAGGTCTTGAAGGAGACAAATTGATCAAATCAACTGCAGTTTTTACTGCTTTACCCCAGAATGCCTTAGGGAGTTTTACATAAGAAAGCATGCTTCTGACTTTCTCTGCAATCGTTCTGTTCATTCTCTCAGCTAGTCCATTCATCTGAGGTGTCTTGAGGGGTACTTTCTCATGTCTTATCCTATGAGTTTTGCAATAATCCTCAAATGGACCTCTATACTCTCCGCCATTGTCAGTTCTCAAGCATTTCAGCTTTTTTCCAGATGTTTGTTCTACAGAAGCATGAAACTCCTTGAAAGCTTGAAGAACTTGATCTTTTGTCTTTAATGGATACACCCACACTTTCCTGGAGTGATCATCAATGAAGGTAACAAAGTATTGAGCACCACCAAGGGACCTTTCAGATATTGAGCAAACATCTGAGTGAACAAGATCCAGAATCTGCATTCTTCTTCTTGCATCATCTGATCTTTTAAAAGATACTCTGTGTTGTTTGCCTACTAGGCAGTCTTCACAGGATTCAAGTGGCTGCCTTTTTATGTTTGGAATATAGTGTTTTGCTAAGATTTCCAAACCCTTCTCGCTCATGTGGCCTAATCATTTGTGCCACAATTCCTTGCTTGCGTCTTGAGCAACATTCATCTCCCTCTTGCATATCTTTCCCTGCATAATGTACAGAGAGCCTTCCTTTCTTCCACGAGCAATAATCATGCTTCCTCGGCTGAGTTTCCATCTGCCGGCACCAAACTGGTTTATCATCCTAGCTTCGTCTAGTTTGCCTGTTGAGATAAGGCTTAGACACATCTCAGGTACATGTCTTACCTCATTCGACACAAGCTTGGTTCCATTCTCACTTATCAAAGTTACTTCACCAACACCGACTATTTTACTTGTGACGTGGTTGCCCATCTTCACCGTACCAAAATCTCCTTTTTGGTATGATGAGAAAAAAACCTTCAAGGGGTGTGACGTGGAAGGATGCTCTAGAATCAATTATCCATATGCAATCATCGGATGTAATGTTTAGATAATTTTCTTCTTCGACAAGAAATATATTCTCATCAGTCGAGGCTACTACAGTAGTTGTTCCATCTTCCTTCTTCTTCTTTGGGTTAATCAAGTGGTCGTGGGAATGTTCCACTTGTTGGTCTCTCTTCAAGAATCTGCACTCAGACTTTAAATGGCCTGGTTTACCACAGTAATAACAACTTAGTCTAGTGCAAGATTTGGATCTACCTTGTGATTTTTTACGACCTCCTTTTTCACGATTCTTACTCCTTCCTCTGTTGTCAACAATGTTGGCTTCAAACTGGTTGTTCAAGCCCCTTTCTCTCCGTCTTGACTCTTCATTTAGCAAACTGTCTGTAAAAGAATCTATGCTAAGCTTTCCTTCTGGAGCAGAATTGCTGAGAGTGACAACTAGAGTGTCCTAACTCTCAGGTAGAGAACTGAGGAGTAGAAGAGTTTGCACCTCATCGTATATCTTCATTTCTGTCTTCGTCAGTTGATTCACAATACCTTTGAAGGTATTCAAATGTTCGATCATGTTCTGACCGTCCGAGTACTCCAACTTCACCAGTCGTCTAACAAGGTGGGCTTTATTCCTGGGCGTCTTCTTTTGAATCAAGGATTCAAGTTTCGTCCACAAATCATACGCGTTGGTATAAGTTGATACATGTTCGAACAAACTTCTGTCAATATATTTTCGGATCATAGCTACTGCTTTCCGATTCTGGAGCTCCCATTCTTTGTCGGTCTTCCCTTCCGATTTATCTTTCTGGGTGATTGGCTCATGCAAATCTTTGCAGTATAAGTGGTCTTCCATTATCGGCTTCTAATAGGAGTAATTATCTGCAGTTAACTTGAATATATTTCCATCATAAGTGACAGCTCTCTCCATCTTGAGTTACACAGGCCAATACAGTATACGTGAATAGTGTCATACAGGTAAATAGTACCGTATATTGAAACAATAACTGTAGTATACAAACAGTGCACTAGGTAAGTTCCTAGGAAAGAGAGGTGGGTCACTAATGGACACACTTAAATACCAAGTCTTTCTTAGCCAGAACTTTCCTAGACAACACTTTCACACCACCACACGTTATTTCCAGCAACGAGAATAATTTTTTTCTGATGTGGAAGATCAGACAATGCTGCAACCACAGAGCATACTAAGAATTTTCTTATGAATCTGGTACCTAGTATCTGAGAGCTCTGATACCACTGTTGGGAAATACCAGCATAATTTTCCTCCTCTATATACTCAAAAATAGGCATTATGCTGAAGCGTAAAACAAGTGTAATGATAACACCAGAAAATTTTTAGCGTGGAAAACTTTCTCAATGTGAGCAAGGAAAAACTACGGGACCCGTAGGCCACTTAAACTTCCACTATAAAAATAATGAGAATACAAAAATACAATAATATTGTATCTTCAATTTGTGAATAGAAGTCTTACAAATTGGCTCACTATTTTTCTCTCTTAAGAAACTCTTTATGAGGCTCTCTCTATTTTTCTCTCATTCTCTTCCTCTTTTGATTGTGAGGATTTGATATGTTTTCCTTCCTCTCAATTGCTTCTATTTATAGAAGCATATGCGTGCACTGACCGAAGCCTATAATTACTGTGAAATGTCAAAATACATTTGCATCGAAAGTTATTTTGTTTTGGTGCATATTTTCTCACCAAAAATTATTTTGTTTTGGTGTATATTTTCTTTGCTGTTGGACCATTGGTGCAAGTTTTTCCTCCTGGCTAGACCCCACATATTGGCATAAAAAGTTTTTTAAAAATAAAACTATAAGATTTAGGTTAACAGTATATGATGGTGTTTGAGAATATACTTAACTATATCAATACTAATATGACGAACATTTTGAAGACTTTGTAAATATCATAAATATTTCTTAAAGATACTTTATAGGAGTAAACATCTAAAAGTTTTGGAAGTTATGTAGAGGAAGGTTATAGAACATCATTTTCACTATATACTGGGTTATATTTATGCCCTCTACTATCTTTTATTAAGGAGGCGAAGTAATTATAAATAGGTGAGGTCCTTCTAATAGAAATCTTAGAAAATTTCACACAGCTTTGGTGAGCTAAGGTCAAGCTAAGAAAGTGGGCTTATTTCTTTCTGAGCAATGACTAACTTGATTCAGCTTAACTCATTTCCCATCTTGATCATTAGATATATTTGGAAAATGCTTTTGGTTCACGAGTGTAGGAAATATATGTCACTTGTTAATTCTCTCCTTTGAAAAATATATCTTTAGTTGTAGGTCTCCCACTGTTTGATCAAAATAATCTCACGTAGAATTGGTTGAATTGCTACTAAGACGCTGAACATTTGATGGAAATATTAAATATTGTTCAGTTGAATTTCTTATCTTGCTCTAGGAAAAATCATGCAAGTAGGCAGGGATTATCGTGAATTTCAAAGTTACAATTACTATATGATTCTTTTATCATTGTATAGCATCCAGTATGTATAGGCTGTGTAATTGAACAAGCAAAATGAAATATACAGCTGAAAAGGCAACATATATACGAGAAGCAATTACTGGGGGAAAAAAAATATCTTGTGATGGGTATACTATGTCTCTGATTTATTATCTTCACTTGCTTGAGAAGCATGGATGCGGCTCCTTAGGTCTTCAAAAGCCTTCATGCTCTCTGCATCAAAACCTCCTGCAAACTGAAAAGAGTTCCACACAATCATTAGTATATTATTCTATGTATTTCGAATGCTTTTCACATTACAATTTTTTTTTTTCCAAACAACCATATGAAACTTAGGTTTTTCAACCATGAATTATAGGCTTTTCAACCATAAAAAATAAGTTGGAAAAAATTTGTTCTACTTCAGCTAGCGGAGTTTAGCTATGCAAAATCTTAGTGCTTTAAGACCTTAGTCAAAGGGATGTTGAAGAATGATGTATGTCATCATCATGACAACTAAAAACAAGTGACCTAAAATTACCTGATGAACACGGAAAGCAAAACGCACGCCTTGCAAAATCAAAAACTCTCTAGTTGGTTCCTTCTCAGGTCCAGATATTATATCAAGTTCAGATGCAACACGTTTCATATACTTCTTTGCCAGTTGCACAGAAGAAAGCTTGATCTGCAATGGCAAGGTTACCACTAAGTGACCATATGAGCTACATCATCCATGCAAGGTCATAATTATAGCAAAGCAGGGCACACACTTGTGAGAGTTGTGACTGTAAATTAAAAATCTCTTCAAAAGGATCTATCCACCTAGATACAACCTTAAGCTGATAGACACTTCCACTTATATATCATGATTTTTTCCCCCTCAAATGGGTAGAGCATACAGGTAATTATACCCAAGATATTTAAAAGGACAGAATTTAGCTCCAACTCTGGTTGGAAGGAGTCTCTCCAATTCATATCTAATCTATTGTCACGTGTTCATTATTCATTTAATTTGTTGTTATGTGTCAATTAACTTAATTAAATGAGATTGAAAGTAATACATGACAACAGATTAAATAGGTAATAGACACGTGGCAATAGATTAGATGAGGGTTGGAAGGACTTCCTCCAATCAAGGTTGGAGCCAAATTTTGTCCTATTTAACATTACATGCTCAACAGCTATAGCAAGAAACCACAACTTCGATGAACTAACCTCTTGTGTAAACTACAACACAAACTGGTTCTATTAGTTTAGAAGCATACCTTGCCCACAACTCCTGAATCTAATAGCCAGTTTACTGGGATTCCAAATTCCTTGTACCGTGAAATAGCCATATCTCTTGTTCGCAAGAGTGCATATACGCTTTGCTCCACTCTGGAAATAGAAAACAGAAGAAGATATGAGTTGATAAAAAAGAGTGATGATATAGTTATAGAGAAGTATAAGAAACATGTACAAAGACAAAACATTCAAACTAAACGAGTATTGATCATGTTCAATATTTTTGTGACTTGAAAATTCTGAATCTACAGCCTTAAAGTAGATATGAGAAAATGATTTAAATAGCTTTATCTGCAAGGATTGTTTGATTGAGCTCTCAAGAAGCTATTCAATGATGGTCGACATCCTAAGCTAGTATTCATGGAAAGTAAATCTATAGCAGAAAAAGATGCATACTTCTCAAGCAATGAATACATTTTCTTCAGAGCAGCTTCACATGAGAGTTTGGGATCATCAGTGAATGTGGAGACTTGCTTCTCCAATTTCATCAGATCCTGATATTCAAAAGCTGCCTCCCTTAGTGCATCTGCTTTCCCTTCAGGCCAATCAAAGTGCTTGAGAACAGCTCGTTCATCAACCTTACATAAGGAATAAATGAGATGATTAAGTATACAGTGGTCATTGAACATAAAGTTACAAAAAGTGGAAAATGAAGTTCTTTTCTTTAATACAAATGTGGGAAATTGAGGTTAACAGTGAATGATAAAAGTTTCCCCAAAACGGGATGGGTTAAAAAGAGAACAAAGGTACAGCTACATTTTTAATGCTATTGCTGATGTGGTACACATTCAATGCGCTACATTTTACATGAAATAGTTTTAGTAGCATGATTGTCTTTGATGCAGCAATGACACTTAAAGGCATACCAGGAAGGAAAGTTCCTCATCTAGCCAGTTCACAAAGGCAACCAAGTCTTCAATATCTGAGAAGGAGGCTGCTCGAACTTCAGTTGCCAAGGACATGACAAAATCACCTTGTGTTTCTACATCAGCTTTCACCTAAATCCATAAAAAGAATTATTTTTAAAAAATGTGTTATGACTCAAATGCAAAAATGAGGAAATAACAAAATAGATGGAAATTTTAACATACAGCTAAGAGGAATGATGATCTATTCTCAATTTCCCCAATCATGTTGCTCCTGGCATCAGAAGCATTACTTGTTGAAGAACCTAACAGTGATGAAGTATCCTTCTTTGCCTCCCGTTTCATCAATGTTTGATAAAATTCAACTAGCTGTGGAGCTCTGTGAACTTTGTCACCATCCATTGCTCCTCTTGATAGGCTTCCTGGGGGAGGAGGTGGGGGAGGTGGTCCACCTTGTGGTGGAGGTGGGGGAGCACCTCGAGGAGGAGGAGGAATGGGTGGAGCAGATGGTACTCCATTGGAAGGATTTGAATTTGTGCTAACAGGAGCACCACTAGATGGTTTAGGAGGTGGTCTAGGCACCCTGGTAGGCCTTTTCTCAATGTGAGCAAGCTTCATCTTGCTAATGGTTTCATTATCAACATTCTTACCATCATCAGATTGATCATTTGGACTACCAGAAACAAATGTCTTTTCCTTTATTTGAGTAAGTTTTGGTGGCAAAGATATAGATCTATCTCTTTCAGCCTTGGTCGTATTCAAATTTAAATTGTCACCAAACTTCTGCACTCTTGCTTTCTCAGCCTTTTCTTTAATTTGTTTCTCCCTTGCTAAGGCCAATTTATGGCGGTCTTTATATGCAGGATATTTTTCATCCAGAGACCCATCAACTGACTTAGACATCAATTGGAATGAAGTAGCAACAGAATTTAGGGAGTCACTGGATGGAACTTTTCTTATGTCAGTAGTAGTTGGAGTTTCAGGAGAATCAGTAGGTTCCTGATCCATCTGCCCAAAGGTAGTGATGGCTACACTATCACCAGCATTCCTTAGCATCAAGGTTTCCAGTGGACCCCTAGCTCTAACACTCATACTCATCCTTCTTGGAGAACCTCCTGAAAGAGATCTAACTTGTGATGAAAGAGCACTAGAATCATCTTTGCTTTTACCCCATTTCTTCAACTTTTGGATTAAGCCAGTTTTCTTGCTAAGACTACTATGTTTGCTAGTAGAGCTATCAATAGAAGCATTGTCAAAATCTTCACTTCCTGGTGAAGAAGGATGGGAGAAGTTGCTATCAAGATCTGTGTCTCCTTGCCCACGTTCTGATCCAGCATATTCTAACATCAGCTGCTTAGCCTTCTCTTGTGATTTCGGGCTAAGGCTCTTGTTGAGATCCCTGGCTGATAATTTTCCTGGAGGTGCCTGGTAATTCCTGAGCTCATACCTCAGGCATGCATTGACCCAACGAAGGTATACAAGCTCTTCGACTTCACTGAACCGATTCATCTGAAGTCCTTCCACTTGCTTTAGCAGGTCTTCATTTGCATGCCTCAGGTTACTGACCTCCTCTTTTGCCTTGGCAACCATTTCATTCTGCAGTTCAAGACAAAGCCTCTTGAAAATGAATTGCACTCATCACAAGTACAAATACACATCTAAAACATGTTAATTCATCACTACCATGAAAGAAGTATACAACCTTCACATCATTTTGTTAAACAGGATACCAACTAATTTCTATAGCTTTTCAAAAGAATTTGCTTCTAAATTGTTATATGTGTTGGGAAATTACGCAAAATTTTTCTATCATCAGATTTGTAGAAAGTGAAATAAATGCGGAATAATTGCACACATACAATTGATAACGAAGTTCGGCCAATTGTGCCTACGTCTCCGAATTGCTGCAAATATTTTACTGATAAAGGAAATATAAAAAGTGTTTACAAAATACTCAAAATCTCTCACAACCCACAACCCACAACCCAATTACACTCAAAAAATAAAGTTTTTCTCTAAACTTTTTCTGTTTCTCTCTCTAGGATTTTTCTCTCTTTGTTTTGGAATAAATTTTCTTTCTGCAGAGGCTTCTATTTATAGAAGCTGAAATCCTCCTTCACGCGTTTTTGCCAACCAAGAATTGGTTGGCTTCCTTCAAATTATTTCAACAATTGCTTTCGGTGCAATTGAAATTTCAATAATTGAGGATGCACTTTTCGGTGCTTGATTGAATTGGGGGGCCACAATTTGACTAACAATCTCCCACTTGAAGACTGATTTCAATCTGTCTTCACACCTCGATCAATGTAGCAGCCTTCTCTGGTCTGTTACTCTAGCAGGTCAACTGAAGTTGAGCACAACTTCAGTTTGTCGATAGTCACCACTTTTGTTAACATATCTGCTGGGTTCTTACTTCCTTGGATTTTCTTCAATGTTAGCACCTCATCCTCAAGCAGAGTCCTGATGAAGTGATAACGAAGATCAATGTGCTTTGTTCTGGAATGGAATGCTGAATTCTTTGCCAAATGTATTGCACTTTGACTATCACTATACAAAACACTCTTTTCCTGGATGAATCCCAGTTCAGTTAACAATCCTTGAAGCCATATCAATTCTTTACTGGCTTCTGTTACTGCCACATACTCAGCCTCTGTAGTGGATAAAGCAACAATCTTTTGTATCTGCGACATCCAACTAATAGCTGTAGTTCCAACAGTGAATATGTAACCGGTGGTACTTCTTCGGTGATCGACTTCACCTCCAAAGTATGCATCTACAAAGCCTTGCACTTTTAATTCTCCTTTACCAAAGTACAAACACTTTTCTGTAGTGTCTCGTAGATACCTCAAAATCCACTTTACTGCTTCCCAATGAGTTTTACCTGGATTTGACATAAACCTGCTTACAACTCCCACTGCATGGCCAATGTCTGGCCTCGTACAGACCATTGCGTACATCAAACTTCCAATGGCTGAAGCATACGGGATTTTAGCCATGAATTCTCTTTCTTCCTCCGTCTGAGGGGACTGATCCTTGGATAAGCGAAAATGACTGGCCAAAGGTGTGCTAACCGGTTTGGCATTGCCCATGTTGAATCTTTTCAAAACACGGTTGATGTACTCTGCCTGAGATAATTGCAAAATCCCTCTTTGCTTATCTCTCGTGATTTGCATTCTAAGGATCTTCCTTGCTGGACCTAAATCTTTCATGTCAAATTCATTTGACAACTGTATCTTCAAGTTTCTGATCTCGTCCATATCTGAACCCGCTACTAACATATCATCGACGTAAAGTAGCAAAATGATATAACTGAACTTATATCTCTTGAAGAAGCAACAGTGGTCGGCATTGCACTTCTGGAAACCTTCCTTGTGCATGAAGCCATTGAACTTCCTGTACCACTGTCTTGGAGCTTGTTTCAAGCCATACAAGCTCTTCTTTAATCTGCACACCATATTCTTTTTCCCTTTTTTTGAGAAACCTTCTGGCTGGTGCATGTATATCTCCTCATCTAGGTCTCCGTGAAGAAATGCGGTCTTCACGTCCAACTGCTCAAGGTAGAGCTCTTCACTAGCAACAATACTTAACACAGATCTGATAGTATTGAGCTTCACAACTGGAGCAAAGATTTCGGTGTAGTCGACTCCTTCCTTTTGCTGGAATCCTTTGACAACTAGTCGGGCTTTGTATCTCTTGAAGCCATCATGCTCCTCCTTCACCTGATACACCCATTTGTTGTGAGTGCCTTCTTTCCCACAGGTAACTCAGCTAGTTCCCATGTCTGGTTGGAGATCAGAGACTTCATATCGTCTTTCATGGCAAGCTCCCACTTGCTAGCATCTCCAGTCTGACAAGCTTCATTATAGCATTCAGGCTCTCCTCTATCAGTCAGCAACAGATAGTTCATATATCTCCTGTTAGGCACATGAGGTCGAGAAGACCTTCTCGATACAGGAGCTGGAGTAGAAGACTATGGTGTGTCGGACTGCTGTGCACTGTTCTGTTCAACTGATTCCTCTAACTGAGGAATATGAATTATAGGACCTTCTGGGACATCATCCACCTCTGCATACACTGGCCCACTCTGTTCTAAGTCACTGATGTCTGTATTATGCTTGTCCTTGTACATCACTCTTTCATTAAAGATTACATCTCTACTGCGGATCATCTTTTTATTTTCATCATCCCAAAGGCGGTAGCCAAAATCATCTTCACTTTAACCGATGAACGTGCACTTATTCGATTTGGGATCAAGTTTATTTCTACCTTGATCACTGATATGCACATATGCTACACAACCGAAAACTCTAAGATGTGAGAGTTTTGCCTCTTTTCCGCTCCATACCTCTTCTAATATTTTGTGCTCCAATGGTACCGATGGACCTCAGTTGATCAAATAAGCTGCTATGTTGACTACTTCTGCCCAGAATTGCTTCGGTAGGCCTGACTGCACACGCAAGCTTCTGGCTCTTTCAGTCAACGTTCGGTTCATACGCTCAGCTACACCATTGTGTTGAGGCGTACCAGGCACGATCCTCTCCATTTTGATCCCGTGCTCATAGCAAAACTTCTTAAATCTGGTGTCTTCATATTCACCACCATTGTCAGTTCTGAGCTTTTTGATCTTCAACCCTGTCTCATTTTCAACCATGGCTTTCCATATCCTGAAAGCCTCAAACACTTCAGACTTATGCTTTAGAAAGTAAACCCATACCTTCCAAGAGTGATCATCGATGAAGGTCACAAAGTAGTGTTTCCCACCAATTGATGAGACAGTCGTTGGACCCCAAACATCAGAGTGAACAAGCTCGAGTCTTTCCTTCTTTGGGGTTCTTCCACTTGTCTGAAAGCTGACCCTCTTCTGCTTTCCAAGTATGCAATCTTTGCACATGTCAATCTCAACTGACTGTAGACCTGGAAGTTTGCCCTTCGAGTGCATAATCTTCATCCCTTTCACACTCATATGGCCAAGTCTCTGGTGCCACAGATTGGGATTTTCGTTTCCAGCTGCAACTGCAATTGAGCAGCGTGCCCCTGCTGTTATGTAAAGAGTACCACTCTTTTTGCCTCGAGCAACCGTCATTGCACCCTTTAAAATCTTCCAATCATCACCATGAAAGATCGTAGTGTAGCCTTCGCTAGCCAGCTGCCCTACTGAGATTAAGTTCTTTATCAGGTCAGGAATATGTCTGACGTCCTTCAGCTCCCAAACAGACCCGTTCAACTTAATCTTCACTACACCTTTACCAATAATAGCACAAGGTTGATCATCACCAAGGTATACTTTTCCAAGGTTTCTGGGGACATACCTCTCGAAGAATTCTTTCTGCGAAGTAGCATGGAACGATGCTCCAGAGTCTAACACCCAAGACTCTTCCTTGCTCTCCAAAGAGCATATCAACGCATCATTTCCTCCTGAGGTGGAAGTAACATTTGCCTCGTCCTTCGCCTCCTGATTCTTCGGTGTACTCTTGCACTGATTTTTGTAGTGTCTGGTCTTCCCACAATTCCAACACTCGATGGTCTTTGAGCTACTGGAATTATTGGGATTCCTAGATTTGGACCTCCTGTCCTTTGATCTACCTCAGTAGTTCGATCTGCCGCGTCCATTTCCTCTGGTTGAATTTCTTCCTCTTGACTCTGTATGCAAAACTGAAGAGGTTGACGATTCACCCGACTCTCTCCGTCGAATCTCTTCACTGAGAACCAGGTCACGAACATCATCAAATTTTAACTTATTGCTTCCCGATGAGCTACTCACAGCTGTGACAGTAGCATTCCAACTTTCTGGTAGAGAAGACAAAAGTATCAATGCTCAGACTTCTTCATCAAATTCAATTCCAACTGAACTCAACTGGGTTGTGACTGTATTAAGTTCATTGAGATGCTGAGCTACCGATGCGCCTTCCGTCATTCGCAAATTGAATAACCGCCTCATCAAGTGCACTTTGTTAGAGGCCGACGACTTCTCATACATACTGGAGAGAGCTGCCATAAGATCCGCTGTGGTCTTTTCCTTTGCTATATTGAAAGCAACATTGCGGGATAGCGTCAATCGAATAACTCCAAGGGCTTGTCTGTCTAGAAGAGCCCAGTCTTCATCCTTCATACCCTCTGGCTTCCTTTCTGAGAGAGGTTGATAAAGCTTTTTCTGGTACAGATAATCTTCGATCTGCATCTTCCAAAAGCCAAAGTCCGCAGCATCGAACTTTTCAATTTTCACTTTTCCTTCGTCTGCAGCCATCGCTCCCACTCGAATCTGACTTCCTCAGGATCGTTTCTGACAATTTCTGCGAACCACCGTGCTTTAAAACACCTCCGTGGACAAATTGGTAACGCTGACCAATTTTTACTATTCACAAAATTTACTATCCACAAATTACTATTCATGAAATTCACTATTCAAGAAATTTTTACTATTTATATGAATAGTACCCACTTCAAAAATTAGCAGAAATAACCAACTAGCTCTGATGCCAGTTGTTGGGAAATTACGCAAAATTTTCCTATCATCAGATTTGTAGAAAGCGAAATAAATGCGGAATAATTGCACACACAAAATTGATAACGGAGTTCGGCCAATTGTGCCTACGTCTCCGGGCTGCTGCAAATATTTTACTGATAAAGGAAATATAAAAAGTGTTTACAAAACACTCAAAATCTCTCACAACCCACAACCCAATTACACCCAGAAAATAAAGCTTTTCTCTAAACTTTTTTTGTTTCTCTCTCTAAGATTTTTCTCTCTTTGTTTTGGAATAAATTTTCCTTCTGCAGATGCTTCTATTTATAGAAGCTGAAATCTTCCTTCACGCGTTTTTGTCAACCAAGAATTGGTTGGCTTCCTTCAAATTATTTCAACAATTGCTTTCGGTGCAATTGAAATTTCAATAATTGAGGATGCACTTTTCAGTGCTTGATTGAATTGGGGGGTCACAATTTGACTAACAATATGGTCATTAAATAATAAACATAACATTGAGCAACATAGTCCAAAGCATTGCAGAAAGAAGATATGAGCGCTAACTGAAAAAGCTAGAGACATTTCATAATCAATTTCATTTTGGTATTAGATAAATACTATGTAGGTTAATGTCTAATTTGGCAGTTTATAATTGATATTCACTGAAGTTGTTCAGTGCTTTCAACTATCATTTCTTAGTTATTGAGTTCTTAAATATTCAGTTTAAGGTGCCAAATCATTGATTTAAAAACATATTTTTGGGGATTCAAAAAAACTTCAAAAGTATGTGCTGTTTCAATTATGAGAAATTCTTAAAAATTGGTTTCATGTATCTGTTCAACTCAATGTTGAAGTAAAGATGTCTACATGAGGACTCTGACCTCTGTCATATTGGAGAGCTCAGTTACTCTAGATTCAGCAGCATTGAGTTTAACAGTCAACTCTCGCTTCTCATGTTGAAGTTCTTTGTTTTTTCTCTTGAGCTCCACTACTTCAACCTCCAAGTCGTTCACAGCTTTCAATTTCTTTTCAATTTCAGAATCCTTTCTGGCAGCCTCCTCTTCTTTCACCTGTAGACTAGAAACTTGTTGTTTAAGCAACAATAATTGACCTTTTGTTTGGTTAGCCTCAAGCTGTATCTGCCTTTGTAGCTCCTTGATCTTGTTTCTGGCCATCTCAAGTTCTCTCTTGGTTGAAGCTCCATGTGTGAGCTCTTCTTGAAGCTTCTTCCTCTCTGCCTGCAAGGAATTAATGGTAATATTAAGCATATCTATTTCTACCGTCTTAATTTTCAGCTGCCTTTGTAACTCCACAATGTCTGATTCCTGCTCCTTCAAACCATAGTACTCAAGCAATTCTCCTTCAAGTTTCACTTCCCTCTCCTCCAATTCGTTCACTAGCTGTCGCAATCGTTCTAGTTCACTGGCATTGTTTGCCATCTCAATTTCATATACTTTGTCTTCCTCAGCCTTATCAGTAGGTAATGGAAACTCAATCTCCCCAGAAAGAAGATCTTCAAATTCAGGTAGAATATCATCTTCAAAATCATTAGCTCGATTAAATATGCTGCTAATTAATTTAACCTCCTCTTCCTCCTCTTCCTCCTCCCTCTGCAACACATCAAACAAGTGTCAAATCAGATAACAAAGGTAAAGGAAAGTTCCTATTTGCCTAATTGATATAAAGATGACAGACATAAAAATTTGCGAAAGAAATCCTCATAGACATTAAAAACATTAAAATTTGATAAAATTCAGCTTAATGAACTCACATCATTCTTGTTGAGATCATCAGTAAAACTTGTGACATGCTCTTCTTCTGTGCCCTCATCTTGATGCTTTTCAAACCTCGCTTCACCATGTTCTGAGCCAAAATGAGGATGAAGTTTAACATAAAGGGTCAACTTGATAGTATTAGCCATCAATATGAATTAAGTAGAATCATCTTTTGTATCTTGACAAATGAAATGAATAAAAAGAAAATTTGTCAAAAAAGACTAGTGAATAAGCACAAGTACCTGATTTTGAGCTTCCGACATTCAGCTGCTTAACTGTATAGGCTGCGATTGAAGCAGCAACTATGAGTCCTAACCTGACTATCATGAAGCTTTAGGTGATAGAAATGTCCTAACTTTGCATTCCTTCATCAAATATGCAACCCATTTCCAGAACCAACCTCTACCCATTTCCCAAAACCTCCATAACCGATTGGTCAAACCATTAGAGCCTTGGAAAGTGCAACCAGAGTGACTCAGAATCCACAACTCGGGCAGAAGATAGAAAAGAGAAATACAGGCACAACAGCTAAGCAAAACCCATGTTAGGAAACTTTATTTATATGCAGAATCAGTGGTATTTCCACACAATTGGCTTTATCATCTTATCAGGTTTATGAAACTTCCTGAGAGAAACAGCAGCCACCAATAACTAGAGGCCAACCTTTGTCCAAAGAGAATGACAAATTCACATTTTGGGTGGCTATAATATATATTAATATGTTACCACGATTTGCTCAAAGGAATATCTACAGTTAAAACTAGATAGAGGAACAAGATTGAAAAGGACCAGTGACATAAAATTAGAACAAAGACATGTTCCTTAGTGGCTTTGTTCCTTCATTGCTTGCTTATTCCTTATTTTAAGGTTAATTCTAATGTCCTGGTCGTTTAAGCGAGACGAAAAAAGGAAGATGATGAGAAAATGGATTGTCTCTTTTCCTTCATTTAATGTAGCTGTTGCATGTTGGCTTTTCTTTCTCCTCCTAATTAAACATTCGTATTGTTTATATCCAACCGAAAGCTTCCTACTTATTTGAACCAACCAACTACAATTAAGTGAAGCATATATGTTAGGTGTGATCCATGATAATTGGAAGTAGATATAAATTGTTATTTAGTGTGTTATCTGTCAAAAAAGGGTTGTTATTTAGTAACTAACAGAAAAAAAAAATGTAATTTAAGAATAAGAATATAGAGGTAGCATAATTCAATATTAAACATAATAACATGATATAAATACTTTAATTTTTATGATTCTTGGACTTGGCAGAGGACCCACAAAAAATCTTTTGATCAAGGGGTTCCAATTTGTCTGATTAGTGAGGATAGAAGTTTTCTGGACAAGTAGGTCCAGCTCAACGGTAAGTTGTTTTCACAAAATTAAAGATGCAAAAGTTAATATAGATGCTAGATATAATTAAGTAAAAGTAAAGCCTGAACTTTACTTAGTGGACTGAAGCATATGGAATCTATGGGCAAGAAAGAAAAAAAAAGCGCAAAAGTCAAAAGGTTTATTGCATTATTCTGAGTCCAGACCCACATTACTTGTTAGTAGTCTTTTTGGCATTTCTCTAGAAGTTCTTGTCTTGGTAAGTGCTCAATGGGTTACATAGTACATAATTAGCATTTAGGAATCATGTTTTTGACGGAGTTTAACTTCTTGGTGGTAAACTTGGCCACTAGATTTCCTTTCTGGCTACAATCCCATATTTGGCTCTTTCTTGCCCATTTATCAAAAGAAAAGGCAAAAATATTGACAGGAAAATTCTCCAACTAAATATAGGCTAATTTATACAAAAATAAGTAGATGATATTCTAAATAGAGGATAATATGACAAGTAGAACCATAAACCAAAAGACAGGTGGGCAGGAGTTTATCCATCATTGATAAGTGGTTGGACCTAGGTATCTGTTGTTGTGGACCTAGGTATCTGTTGTTGTGGAACCTATCGATACATATACACACTAAAATGAAAGAAAATAATTTCATGAGATTTTCTTCTATATTTTGCACAAGTATAATGAGAGAAGAAAAATGTTAACAATACAATTTTTTTAAAAAATTTAATATTTATTTTGTTATTAGTTTAAAAATAAATATTATTAATATTTTTAATGATTATTTTAAGTATATAAAATAAATTAATAATAAAATAAATATTAAAAAATATAAAAATATATATATAATAATATTCTAAGAATCATATTTGGGGATGGGGGGTTTGTCATTCTCTTTTACATTAATTTCGTGGGCTCTACTGACCCAGAAGTGCCCAAAATATCATCCATAACCTGTGTGATTCTCAAACATAGGCCATAAGGTTGTATTAGCAGTCCTTCAATATAAAGATTTAACGTTTTTTGTTACATATTTTTTTTTAAACAACGTTAGTTATACTTACATCACTTTTTTTAAGAGATGTGATTAAATAAAAATAATAATAATAATATATATATAATAAATAATATTAAATAAGATATAAAAAATATATATATATTATTTGATATAATAATATAAAAATCTTTTTTTATATTATTTATTATATTATTTTTCTTTATATTATTAATTTTTTTATCATTTAATCATAATTATTAAAAAAATATAAAAATAGTGTTTAAAAAAAACGAGATAAAAACATCATTTTAACATGAAGATTCTTATATACACGGTACATCGAGTATAAAGATTGAAATTTTTCTTTAGAATTAATTAAGATTATAAATTTATCGACTTTGCCACGTTACTGTTTGGTTGACTCGCTTTAATACACCAAAAAGACACATAATTTTTTTTTTTTTAAGAGAAAGACAATTTTAACATTGGTGAAGACTATCACAAATCAATTAAAATCATGTAAATCACGTTAAGTTTGTAATAAATAAATCAAAATCATGACATGACAGGTTTAGCCAGTCAAAAAAAAATCATGACAGGTTTAGGTAAAGTATATAATATATCAATCAAAATCAACACAGGCTTAGGTAAAGCCCAGTGTGTTATTTATAGCCAGTCAAAGCAATACAAAACTTGAAAGAAAACCAAAGAACAAATTAACCTTCGTGTTATTGATCACAATTTAACCAATAGAAAAAATAATAATAATAACTGCAAGAACGCACGAAAGAACTAGGCTTCACTGGAATGACCCTCAATATCTCCAATAAAAGATTTCCAGCATTTGGTGTTATTCCATTTAGCGAAATCTGTTACCAGTTATAAGCTAGTAATACATGACATTTTAGCTGAAAGGAAATTTCGTAAAGCTTCCGAAACGTAATATAACACAGGAATCACGTAGAACTTAGCAAAAGATAAAACGAGATTAGCTGGAATTCTTGTCAATCACATCATCCATTTGATAATATTACAGTGAACAACTGTTTATGGAATAGCTAAGAGAAAAGCATACATAAGGACTGCAACTATCATGCTAAAATCAAGAGCAAACACTCATTTTGGTCCTCCGTATATGACATTTTTATCAACTTAATTCTTCTTTGATTAATTTTTCCAAGGAGTTAAATTTTTTTAATAGTGTCCTATTTTAATACTGTCCGTTGATAAAAAAAAAAATGTTAATTTTATGTGTCATTTTATATTTAAAAAAATTATAAAAATTAATAAAACAAAATTAAAATAAGTTCAAAATTATTCTGATATGATAATTATTTTTGTCATAATTATTCTTTAATTTTTAAAATTATTATTCTGTTAAAAAATATTTTTAAATTTCATTGCCATATTAAAATAAAATAAAACACATCAAAACCTTGATGGCAAAAATGATACACAAAAACATTTTTTTATTAACAATATTAGTAATAATTGCATAAAAGGACATTGAAAAAATTTTAACCTGACGGGTCCTTAATTAGAAAAATTAATCTAAGGAGGAGTAAATTGAGAAAGAAGAGATATGTGGAGAACCAAAATGAATGTTTACTCTATTAAAAACAATGGCCTAAACTGAAATCCCCCACACCATTTGCATATTGATAGTTTTACAAAGAACAGAGCACAGCAAAACATTCAGAAATTCCGTATGTAAATTTGATAAGCTAAAGAATTTCTGCTTTTAGTAAACAAAAATATAATAATTTACGTCTTAACCCCCATTCAAGCTTGGTCATCCCATTTCCATCTTCGCCCGACCTCTTCAAGAACAGCAGCCCGAGCATGGCTTCTTCTTGCCTCGTCCTCCACCCAAGATCTGCAACATTTGCTCACTTCATGAGACTCACACCCAACTCAAAATACAATCACAAGTTCTAGCAGGTTCACTTGGCTGAAAGTAATATGAACATCTAATCATCATAATTTTATAATGCCGCATGCTATGTTTTGAATATAAGAGGACCAACCAAGTACCATTTAGACATGATAACTACAATTTTATTGCCAGAAACCTAACTCATGTCCTTCAAAAATTCTGCACCAGCATCACTCCACAATATGCTTTGGTTATGCTTATGCATAATTGCACCGAAAGACAAGACGTAACTACAAAAGTAAAAGAAATACTACTAATCTGGAACATGATTGCCCCCAAAAGCAAACAATTAAATCGCACAAGGAGAACCAAAGAAAACTTTAGAAGAAATAATTAAAAAGGACCTTACTTTAAATGGTTTTAATGAGATTTTGGGTTTTTATAGAATCCAATGATGTCAATTGACTCATGTAACTGACCTCACTTAATGAGATAATGCTTGGATGTGGTTGTGGTTGTTGTAGTAAAAAGAAAATTGTATGTATCACTACCTTCTCTATCAGACAAGTTTCCACAAAAGTGGAATTCCCGAGATAAGATATGATCTTGAATGGAATTAGAGGCGGATTATGCAAGGTAGAGAGGTTATAGATGGAAGGGAAAGCCTGTAAAAAAGGAACAGTCCCCACCCAAATATCCTCCCAAGATCTGACACGAGAACCATCAACCAATCTCAAAGAAATGAGTAGTCTGACCGAGACATATGTTTGGGAAATAAATTTCCAAGGACTCACATGAGTAGCAGTGATTGCTAGTTTGGCTTCCCACCATTTTAGATCAACAAGTACACCATACTAACTTCAAATTACTTGGTGCCATAATGAAGACCTCCAAAAGAAAGCGCCATAACCATTTAGCTGCCACAGCAATGTGTTTGGACACAAATTTACCAAGTCCCAAACCTCCCAACCTTCTAAGGATTTACAAGCCTCCCAGTTTTGAGATTGTAATTTGGAAAGTCATAAATCAAATTAGTAATCAATTAGATACCTGACTAGACACTAAATCAAGGAGTATCAAACATAAACAAAAGTAAACACACCAAAAGAGGGGCAAGAAGCGTAAGTCATAAATTACCTAAGAATCTGAAGAGCTTCTTTCTCAGCTTCCATTGTGGATTTGGTATCAAGTATTTTTTCACGCTTGGACTCTAAATCTCTGAGCAACTTATGTACAATATGCTTCTCATCTACATATATGACTTTCTCCGATGCAAGCTTTTCTGATATATCATCAACATCTTTCTTTAAACTAAGCAATAGCTGCTTCTGACAATCCATTGCTGCCTTTTCTTTTAAATACTCAGCATATATGTCATCTTGATTAATCTTCTCTTCTTCCAAATTGTTTACTGCATTAAGATAAAGCCTCTCTACATCAAAACCACGATTTTTCTCTTCACTTAGCTTCTCATCCCAAAACCTCTGTATGTCTCCTCGGCTAATCAACTCAGACCTGATCTCTTCTGCCTCAGCTTGTCTGGCAGAATTCTCAGCTTCTATTCTTGACAGTTCAGCAGAAATTACTTCCTTCATCCTGCCACTTGTCAAAGCCACTGTTGCTTGTGCTTTTGTTGAAGGTTTGTTTGTCTGAAATCGCTTGCTCTGTCCTGTAAAAGTAAGTTCACAGTAGATTCCTCATATGATCATTCTTCGTTGTGGCATTCATAGATACATAGCCATAATCCTCACCTTAAATATAAAATATATAACAAGCCTCACTATTCATTCATTAACTTGGCCTACTGCTCATGGTATAAGCATAAAGTGGATAGTGAAAATACTTCATCAGTTCAATTTTGTTTCTCTCATTTGGTTATGCTTCTACTGTTATACATTCTTCTACGTTTGATATCAACAATCTGCATCTCATGACCTATTGTTCATTTGTTTTGCATTACCAGGCAAAACACTACAATAACCTAGCTGGAATTTTCTACGATTTTCAATGAAAAGAATAATTTCTGATCATCTAGGATAGGTCTCAATTATCTAAGTTTTACAACCCTTACAAATGAGAAAGATATAAACACAAAAGCATATTTGCAGGTATATAGGACTGTAAGAAAATTTGATATGCTTGACAAGTTTAATTGTGTCATTGTCAATGTGAGAGAAAACAAAATTAACATCAATACATAAAGGAAAAAGGCTGAGGTGATACCAAAAACTTTTCTGAGTATACTCCTTTCCCCTGCCAACATGTCAACATAAACTGCTGGGGAAGTGATCTCCTTCACATCCATATAGCCCGCTTTTTTAATTGATATCTGGACTGTAAACAAGTCAGGTTTTAAGAGCGGACAGACAGATGAAGTCTCTCATCATGTATATTCAAAACTATACAAATATTACTATTTTGAAAACGGCTTACCCGGTCAATTACCCCAGAGAAAAATTCATACTCCACCTGAGCTCTCCAGTCTATTAGATCTTGTCGTGATATGAATCTGCAGTGCACATATCTTTGATTCAGTAGAGTGAAATTTTATTGTGAAGTGCAGAAGAGGGATAAGGTACAAATTTACCTATCAGGAAAAAAATTTATGTTTTCTTGACCGTTAGATTCACTGGAATTGGAACTACTCTTCCAAGATAATTTGCTGGGTATCACACCAGCTTCTGCTAAGGCTTTAACCTCAAATTTAGAAGTAAACATTCAAATATCTGCCCGTAAGAAACACAATTTTTTGGTTGGAGTAAAGTTCCATCATTTTTTACCTTGAATGTATCCAAAATCTGGGTCTTCCACACTGATATCATCAAATGCAGTGATAGACCCCGAAAGTGATACTATTGGAGCAATCCTGTGTCTAGGATTCCTAGAAGACAAATAAATCTTTGTTTAAATGAAGCCACGACAAGCAAGCTACATGTTTCAGCTCTAAATCATTTCCTGACTGCAAAGTTACGTGCATGCATCAGAAACTAACCTTTCCCGAGAAGAATTCAATTTAACTAGCCATCTAGCAAATTCTCTTCTGGTACACAATTCATTAGCTTCTACGTCATCTTCAATTATCTAGACAAATCAGCAAAAACCACAATTTTCAAGCCTATAACTCTACCCAAGGTTCCAAACAATAGCACATGGTTTCAGTGCTACATAATGAAAGACACAAAAATTTATAACTAATGAAACACACAAAAGCAAGACAATATAATACAAGAGCATATTCCAGGTAAGCAGCAAAAATTTAAGTAAACCATAGCATAATTGTAACTCTAAATCAGGAAGTTCCATTATCATTTATCATTTATAACTAAACCATATTATCTGTGTATACTATCCACATAAACATTTCTCTGGATCTTTCCCTCAGGTCTTGCTTAATTTTTCTTTGGTGAAGAGTAGAAGTCTACATTCACTAAAAACTTAAACAGCATAACCAAAATCATAACAAAATAAGTAAAGTAGTGTTTGCAAACTGACAGTAGTAGTAAATTGAACTAAATAAGGTATAGAGATAAGCATCACATTTCTAAGAAATAATTTAAACATTTGAAAACAAATTTCTAGTTAAGATGGTTTTCAGACATCACTGAACCATCAGGTCAAATGCTTCTAAGTTTCCCAATAATAATGTTTCAATTAAAAAAGGTGAAATAATCTTGCAGTTGTATAGACCATTAACACAATGTAGGTGGATACTACTAGTCTCTCTGATTCATAAAAACCTTGCTTCTAGAAACCAACCTTCAGTGTCTTTAAGACTGACAATGCTTCTTCTTGTGTAGAATCCACAGAAACTGGGATTATAACACGTTCAGGCTTTCCTACAGCTGCTGATATGACAAGAGTTAAAAAAAATGAGGACATTTGAGGAAATCATGGTGATATCATAAATACAATAGAGCAGACAGCAGATACTCCAACTTATGCTTAAGGACAAAATATTAAACTATGAAAGCATTGTAAAATATCTGAAGTTTGCGATATTGGACCAATCAAAATTGCATGTTCAACACTATTTGTGACCTATGCTTAGATCCTGATAAAAATCATCACACTAAAGAGAAATATAATCATATAAATGTAATTGGCACCCTGTACTTACCAGATGTAACAGTTTTCGTAATGGCAAGAGGTACAGCCTCTGGGGTTGCCTCGGACATCAAATTACTCCCGTTAGACGCGTCAAACTCTGCAGTTTTGTTTTGATCATCTTGAGTTTTGACAGGACTCCATATTCCTTGCAAAACTTGCAATGGACTTCTCAATTGAATCTTAACACCTACATACACATCGTACCAAACACAACAATACTTAAGCAACATCTCAGCATAAGAGATCATACATGCAACAAAAAGACAAAAAAGCACTGCCCCAATCATCAATACTACAAACAAACTGAAAACACTCATATCTTTTACCACAAATTGCTGATTAAAAATAAAATAAAATATTCAAAATGTAAAGCCAGGGTTAAAAGTTAAAACGTAGCAAGAACAATACAACCTTAAACTTAAAATATAAAGTCCTTAATAGCTGACCTTTCCTTGATAGCGAGAAGCTAGCAAATAAAGCAGCCAGAACAGCCAGCGAAGTACCAATGCCCACTATCACATACGAAGGAAATGCTGCACAAAAGTTAACAAGTTCATACCCTTTTTCCATCAAATCCGCACCTCTAATTAAGATAAGGCTCCTCTCCATTGAGTTGTGTATAAAGTGAGTAAATAAGAATATATCTACTCTTGAATTATAGTGCGTTAAGATTTTAATATATTTTATATTAAATCAAAGTAGATAAATCATTACTTACTCAATTTAAACATAAGCAAAGAGGAGCTTTTTCCCTTCTACATTGAGTTGTGTGTAAAGTGAGTAAATAATAGTGTATCTACCCTTGAATTATTAGTGCATTAAAATTTTAATGTATTTTACATTAAATCAAAGTAGATAAATCATTACTTCTCAATTTGAACATAAGCAAAGAGGACCTTTTTCCCTCTAATAATACCGAAATTGACATGGTTTTAAATTGCGATTACAGTAATCGCAGTTACAGTTGCATTATGATTACAGAAATTGCAGACAAGTGCTGAAAAAAATGAGGCTGCAATTACTTGTGGAGACCTTCAAAAGTCAAAACCTTAATATTGCAACCTCAACCGAAATTTAAAACGCTAAAATTGGGTTTTGAGGAAACACACCTTTCTTGGTGGTTTTGTGCGGGGGCGGAAACTCGACAACGGCCCAACCGCCGAAATCGTCGGCGGGATTGTGGGGCGGAGAAAACCAGGAGAGGGCGAGGTTGTTGGAGTGTGCGAGGGAAACGGAGAAATGGCGAGTGCGACGGAGAATGGTTGGTCGGAGGAAACAGAGGAATGGAGTTGGACTAGGGTTGAAAATGGAGCGATGGGAAAGAGAAGAGGGTGTGTTGGTTGGTAGGAAGAGGAAGGAAGGGGAAGAAGTTGCAGAACACATTTTGGTCAGAGAAATTCAGAATTAGGGTTAGAGTTGGATTGTGTAATGAGGAAGAAGATGCGATCAAGGCAGAAGAACTGTGGAACGTTTTGAATTGGTTTTGGAGTGATGGATGGTTGAAAATGGAAGGTAGAGACAGTACGCCGAATCTAGTTCCCACTACCTACCATGCCGGTGCCTCACTGCCTCTGACCACATCAGGATAAAGTCTGTTATTTTATTTTGACTTAATGTCTTTATAAATATAGTTATTTTTAATTTTAGTTTTTTTTTTAATTTTTAATTTATTTTGATCTTTTTAAATTTTGATATAAATCATTTAAATTTTTATAGTATACTTGTTTTAAGGACTAATTTTATTTGTTTTGAAATTTAAAGAAAATAAAAATAAATTCAAAAATTTTAGAAAGATTAAAACTAAAAATGGTTATATTTTAAAAAAATTAAAAAGATAATTAAGCCTTTTATTATTATTATTATTAATCCTTTAATTAATAAATAATTCAAAATAAAAAAATGTGTATGAAAGTAAAATTTATTTTAATTTTTAACATATTAGATATTTTATATTTCATAAAAATTTATTTTAAACTTTTTAAAAAGTACTATTATGGCACTTTTAACAAAACTTTATTATTATTATTATTATTATTATTATTATTATTATTGATTGGATTTTTATTATTATTAGTTTATTATTGGTTAAAAGTGAAAAGTGAAAACTTTTGGATAAAATACAAGCCACACTAGTGTTTTGAAACTCTTTGACTTTTTTTTTGGTAAAACGAAACTCTTCAACTTTATTATTTGAACTGTAATTAGTTTATATCAACCCTCCTAGGTTATATGCAAAAAATTTCTAGTCAAAATGCATAATTTAATGAGTTTAGATTTTTGAAAATGGTATTAATGAGTTTTAAATCACACAAAAATTTATGCACATGGGTTAATTGCATTTTAATTAAATAGTTTTGATATTTTTACTATTAATAATATATATATTTTTTTATATTTCTCTTAATATTATTTATTATACTTATTTTTTTTATCATTTTCTCTCACTAAATCTGACATCCTTAAAAAAAGTGTCAATAATTTATATAATCTTAAAAAAAAAATATTATGATCTTTTTCCTTTAGCCAAAACTTAAAAAAGGTAGGTAGAATTGTCAAATGGTTATTTCGGCTAGCCATGAAAGTGGGAGTTAAGTCACACTTTGTCTAGTTTTTAAACTTAGTTTAGTCTATTACTTGACATAGGCTTTATTTTTATTTTTTTTAAAATTTATTTAAAATTTTATTTTATATTAAGGTGATTAAATAAGCTAATATGCCTATTTTTAAATATCTCAACAAATTTAAACTTTTAAATATGTCAAGCATATGTCTTAAAATAGTTCATCGGACATTGGTTTTAAAATAAGCTAACAAATTTTAAGTCATGGCTTTCAAGATATATACTTGAAATCTCTAATTTTTCATCTCTTCATCTATTTAAGTATAATATTCTCAACTTTAATTTTTTTTAACATTAAAAGATAATATGACATATTCCATTTTATCCACTAGGATAAAACAATGTTATTTTGCCAACATTTTATACATCACTTCAGCTTGTGTTTTTATAATATTTCATTTTAAAATATTTGCATACCTTTTTTGAGATACTATTTGGTCAAACAACATCATTTTGACTTAATTAATTATTTTATTTTAGACATGTCATATAACTTTTTAACGTTACAAATCAACTTTTGAAATTAACATTGTTAACTCAAATACAATAATGAATTGAGGAATAAAAAATTTAGAAAATTCAAGTTTTAAAGATTAAATTAATAAAAGATATATCTTTCAAAGACTAAAATAGGATTTTACTTTATATATAATAATAGTATATAGTTTAACCTTTTTATAACATGTTTTGTTAGGCTTTTTCCTATCTTAAATCCCATTTTAGAGAGTTGAAACAGTTTTATTTTGGTAAAATTTCAGTGAAGTTGTTTTAAACATGATTTTAGTCGCAAACAATAATTTCAATGAAAGTGGAGATAATAGAGAAAAACAAAATTATTTTTTCATTGGGTTCTCAAACCATGATTTACAAACTCGAACCCAAACAACATACAACATAGCTTCAAAGGTTTGTTCTTATGCTAATCTTCTAGAACCCACTGATGAGTATGTTTCAAATCCCTTTTTGTTAGTTTCCGTGAAAAGCTCATTTGAAGGAATTATAATTGTGATCAGAGTGCAAAAGCTTAGGCTATGTTTGGTGCACATAATAGTATAGTATAAGATAAGATGATAGAATAGTATAAGATATGATAGTATAATTAATAGGATAAGACATAATCCTATCTTTTGTTTGATAACAAAAGGATAAATTAGTTGATTGTATAATATTTTTTTTAAGAATAAAATATCCTTTAGTATAAAAGTTAAAATAATTAAAAAATAATAATAAAAAAGCTTTATGGTGGTGGTGGGTGGTGGTGGTGGTGGTGGTGGTGATGGTGGTAGTGGTGGTGGTGGTGGTGGGTAGTGGCAGCGGCGGTGGTGGCGGTGGTAGCGGCGGCGGTGGAGGTGGTGGTGTGGATGGTGGAGGTGGTGATAGCGGTGGTGGTGGTGGTGGTGCGGCGGTGGTGGTGGTGGTGGCGGTAGTGGTGGTAGTGACGGCGGCGGTGGTAGTGGCGGTGGTGGCGGTGGTGAAGGTGGTGAAGGTGGTGTGGTGGCGGCGGCGGTGGTGGTGGTGGAGGTGGTGGTGGCGGGCGGTTGTGGTGGCGGTGGGTGGTGGTGATGGTGGCGGTGGCGGTAGTGGTGGCGGCGGTGGTGGTGGCGGCGGCGGTGGTGATGGTGGCGGTGGTGGTGGCGGCGGTGGTGGTGGCGCGGCAGCGGTGGTGATGGGCGCGCGGTGCGATGGTGGCGGTGGTGGTGGTGGTGGAGGTGGTGGTGGAGGTGGTGGTGATGGTGGAGGTGGTGGTGGTGGCGGCGGCGGTGGTGATGGTGGCGTGGCGGCGGCGGCATGGTGGTGGTGGTGGTGGTGGTGGTGATGCGGGCGGTGGTGGTGGCGGGGTGGTGGTGATGGTGGTGGTGGTGGAGGTGGTGGTGGTGGTGGTGGTGGTGGTGGTGGCGCGAGGAGAGAGAGTGATAAAAATGAAATTAAAGATAAGATTGGAATAGAAATCCTATCATGTCTTATCATGTACTTATGAGAGGGGATAGAGTTATCACCTTAGAATAGGATAAAATGACTTAACCTGATTTCATTATACTATCAGTTGAATACACCAAACATTGAATAAGACCTGATAGTATTAACTTATACTATCATATCTTCTTTATACGATGCACCAAACATAGCTTTAAGTGCTTAACCTTATTATGGGCTAAACCTATTACATTTTCCCCCCAATAAACTCATATTTCCTTCAAAATTCAAACAGCTCCAAATCTAACTCGAGTGAACATATGAATTTAATGGTCATAAAAAGCAAAAGATGTAACATTTTAGTGTTAGCACTGAAGACACCAGCCAGTTTAATGCGTTTTATTAAGAAGACAGACACCTGGTATCTGAGTACAAAAGTTTGGTTTGAAGGGTTTGGTACTTAGGTGAAACAGCAGCCAAAATAACAAAGCCACTGAGTAGGACAAGACACAGCCCTAAACTATTAACCACCATGGACTCAGTGCTGTGTTTGGATACATTTCTCTTTGTTTGTAAGAATGTAAACTTCTCCAGCAGTCCAGTTTCTGCTGTAGCTACTGCCAATGCATAAGTGTATAGGCCAAGGAATACATGCCAAGGTAAGATCCTTATCCTCACCGTGCGCACCTCTCCTCGGTGCCAAAAGTTCAAGAAGCCTATCAACCACTGCATATGGGGCAAGAAATAAAAGGGATCAGATAGTGTTCTTTAGTGAATATAAATATAATCACTTCCATTTGGATGTTAAAAATAAATTAAAGTTTAAAATATTATAAAAACTATTATACAATCATCTCATTAATAAAAAAAAACTCACACAAAACTCTAGTTTTTTTCTAAACACTGCAAACCAACTCAAAAATATTATTACCCCTAACAAAGTTACATAATTAAAAGGATCCGACACAGTAATAATACAATGCTAAAGATTATTGTTTTCACGAAAGGAAAGCTTACAAAACTTTAGTTTTAATCCTCATTCCTCTGATCAATTTTTTTGTTTTTTCATCTTGAAATCAAATGCTTAAAGGGGCGGTGCTCAGAATAATGTTTACTTTTTAGAATCAGGTAATGTTATTTTAAAAAATGTGATTCTTGTAAACAGTGTTAAAAGTATTTGATTCACTAAAAGTACTTTAAACAATATTTCATGAAATTCTCAATAATATTATTTATATGTTTGGCTTGAATATAACATTTTTGAGAATCCTACGCATTATGCAAAATACTCTGTCAGATCATTTAAGGTTATATTTAGTGCACATAATAGTATAGTATAAGATAAAATAATAAGATAATATAAAATATGATAATATAATTAATAGGATAAGATATAATCTTATATTTTGTTTGATAATAAAAAGATAAATTAACTAATTATATAATATTTTTTAAGACTAAAAATTATTTAGCATAAAAATTAAAATAATTAAAAAATAATAATCAAAAAACCTTATGGTGGCCGTGGTGGTGGTAGTGGTAGTGGTAGTGGTGGCGGCGGTGGTGGTGGTGGTGGTGATGGTGGTGGCGGTGGTAGTGGTGGTGGGGTTGGCGGCGGCGACGGCCGCGGTGGTGGTGGTGGCGGAAGTGGTTGTAATGGTGGTGGTGGTGGTGGTAGTGGTGGCGGTGGCGGCGGCGGCGATGGTGGTGGTGGTGGCGGTGGCGGTGGCAGCGGTGGTGGTGGTGGCGGTGGTGGTGGTGGTGGGGGTGGTGGTGGTGGTGGTGACACAAAGGAAAAGAGTGATAAAAAATGAAATTGAGGATAAGATTGGAATAGAAATTTTATCATGTCTTATCATATATTAGGGGAGGAGATAGAATTATCAGTTTAGAAAAGAATAAAATGACTTGACCTGATTTCATTACACTATCAGTTGAATGTACCAAACATTGAATAAGACTTTATAGTATTAGTTTATACTATCATGTTTTCTTTATACGATATACCAAACGTAACCTTAACTAACTTTGATAAAAAAAAAAAGTTTATAAACATCCATAATCATAATGGGCTAGGGATGATATTTCAGATGATGAGACTGGTTGTGGTGGTGGTAGTAGACTAGTGGTGGTAATAAGAATAGAAAGATAAATTATGAGTGGTGAACAATGATATATTTTTACATTCTATTTTCAAAAATAAAAAATATATATATTCACCTTTCTTGTGAGTATTTTGTTTCAACTAAACCATAAAAATATTTTAATTATTTTTTTCCATGGAAATATTTTAAAATCAGACCTAAGTACATGAATAAAATGTTGTTATCTTCCAAAAACCCCCCATTGGGCTTCCTACCAAAAAACTATAAGCCAATTGGACTCTATTCCAGCCCACCTGGGGAATGTAATCAAATGCAAATTCATAATTGCTTGACAACGATGGCAGACATATTTCCCAAACTACGTGCACATGTGTAGTCTTTCTAAAAATTGTATTCATATCGAATTTTGGCTATAATTTTATCAGTAAGTTAATTAATATGAGTATACGTTACTTGCACGTTACACCCGATTAAGTGGAATGATTATTTTAATATTTTTCAAGTATTAAATAATATCGCTTTTTATCATAATAAGAACTCGTTATAAATAATAATTATTTATCAATAAAAAATAATGATTATTATTTAAAGTAATTATATTTTATAATAAAATAATTTCACTTGTAAAGTAATAAGAATATTCAATTCAAAAAGCAGCGTCATATTAGAATTCATATGTTAAAAACAACACGAACAAATTTTAGAATTTAATTAATATGCATTGTTCATGTAAAAGGAAATTTATAGTAATATTTATTAATATTTTGACAAATCAATACGCATTTTTTATTAATTAAAATAAAAATAAAAATATCAAAAATATTAATGAATATCAATATAAAACAAATAATACATATCACTTTAGTTCAAAATTTTAACAAAATTATTATTTCAGGTGGGACCTCCTCCAACGAGCTTGTTTTATACCAAAAAAAAAACATTTGAAAGGGCGGGCCATTCTTGCTCGCCGTTCAGATGATAAAGTTATGTAGTGAGATTTGTGCATTGTCATAATTTATAAAACAAAAGTGAAAAAACTATACATTAACGCAATAATAATATGGCTACCTTTCTTTTAGAATGAGAGGAGGACCACAATGGCATCATCATCCTTTCATCCAGCACCTCTTAAGTGCGAATAACATTGTGACATCATTAAATTATTATGAGAAAACTTGCTAAAATTATTTCACCAACGAAAAACCAAAAAATTGATACAAAAAGAATTTAATGTTTATCCTTTATACTATTAAAAAGAATTTATATATCCTGTTGAATAAGTGTCATTAAGACATAATTGGGTAATAATTAAAAAAATCACTGAATCAAAATTAAAATTTAAGAAGAAAAAAAACAACAAAAAAATTTAAAGAAATTAGCTAGCATGAAGAAGTATACCTGAACTCCAAACAGGGACACACAAACCAAACCCATCCATGAATGTAGGCTATAGAAATTTGCCACAATCCCATCCTTTCCCTGGAATCTAGTCCAAATCCCAAATATCCCAGATGCTAGAGCCATCCCTTGAAGGCACAAATGCACCAATTTCTTCAAGCCCCTAGACCCAGGCAACGATCTGTGCACCAAAATAGCTGCGACACAAACACACACACAAAGAAAGAAAAAAGAAAAAAACCTCAATGGCCATTAATGTTATATATGCATTTTACTCTATAGTCTATGGTATCCCATTAATGGGTTCCTCAAAGTAGTACTATAGCTACCTTCTCCACTTAGTAGAATAAACCCAATTACCATGAGCAGAGGATGAAGAACCTGTAGAAAGAATGAGAAAAAATGAAGTTCCTTTAGCTACTTGAAAAGCTACCTTTTTTCTGTGAATGTAGAAAGGAATGCAGAAAGAAGGAAAGAAAGAATAGAGCATATATATATACTGCATAGTTGAGGTCTGGTTGGGAAAGGGAGGGAGGGAGGAAGCTAGACTTGAAGGCAAGAGCCCAGAAGAGGACAAGCACTGCTACTGCAAGCCCTGAAACCCTTGCAAAGAAGAGTAGAGAGAGGAGTAGTGAGAAAGAGACAGTAGCCATATGAAGTGGGTTGGGTGAGTCTCAGTCTCAGTACATCGATTGCTGCCGACAACTCAGCTCTTGATCCACCACTGAGAACAATGGTAAAGTGACTTCTTTGTTTGGAAAGTGTTGTTATCGGTACAAGAAATGATCATTATATATATATTTTTAGAAGTATATATATTATTAATTTTTTTTAAAATATTAGATTTAATTAAAAAATAAAAAAATAAATATAATAAATAATATTAAAAAAATATATAAAAAAATATATACAATATTAATAATAAGAATATTAAAAATGTTATCATACTTGCTGATCATTAAAGAATTAATTTTATTTAATACTTCTTTTCTTTTTATTCTTATTTTTTGGTAAGATCCTTTCTTTTTATTTATTTTAAAAAAATTATTTTGTTCTGGTTTATTTATTATTTAAGAATTTTAAAGATATATTAATTATTTTTTAATTTTATCTCACCTTTTATTATTTCTATTAAACTTAATAATTATATATATTAATTAATTTCTACAATTTCCTACATATATTTAATGAAGTGAAAAAAAATAATTTAATCATATCAACTTATATTTTACTTAATTTAAAGTTATTTAATTGTATACTTAATTTATGTGTAAAAACTTTAAAAAAATTTAAAAGAAACAAAAAAATATTTATATAAACAAGTTGAATTCCCCATGCATTGCAGGTATTATTGAAAAAATAATATCACATACATATATATATATATATATATATATATATATATTTTTATATACATTTATTTTATATTTTTATATTTATAAAATTTTATTATTGATGGTAATTGATCTCATATTATTTCTCTTATATATATATATATATATATAATGTGTGTCAAACCTTATCCTTATCAAAAACATAAAAAATTATAAGACTGAAGTAAAATTGTCACTAAAAGAAAAATTGATGAAGATATAGTTTTGGGGAAAATAAAACATTGTAAAGATTAGACCCTGTTTTTATATAGAGATAGAATAGATTATATATAATTTGAAAAGAAAAATATATAACTATACTTTAGTATAAGTTTATGTAATTATCATAATATTTTGTTTGCATTTGACTTTGGGTTCACTTTAAAGGGAAAGGCAAGGGTGGCTCAACACATTTGGTAGCCAATGATATTTTTTTTTACTTGTTAAACATAATGTAATTTTTATTTAAAAATTTATACTTTTTGAAATGAAAATTGTAAATTAAATTTTTATAATCAATAGTGCCTATTATTGAAGTTGAGTACATAAAATATCATTTTGCGTAATTACTTCACTTGATTGAAATTGCTTCTAGAAAAATAATATTGTGTCTTGAAGTCAAATATAAGAGCAACCAAGATGAGAGTGTTATTGAGAAAAAAAGGTGATAGAGTTTTATTGACAAGAAAGGTAAAGCATATAAGAAAAAGAATGAGACTAAATGTTAAATTTTTAAAGAATTTGTAAGAATAGATAAATGAGTGAGAGAGAAAAAATAATAGTACATGAAAATTATTTAGGTGATAGTTAGCAAATAGAAAAGAAAAAAATAAGACAATAAAAGATCTTAATTAAGTATTAAATATGTGTTTGTAATAGTTGTGAAAATTTGATTATTTCAATAATCAATTATTGTATAAAAGTATTTTATTATAATTGATTATAAGAAAAAAATGTTATATTTAGATATGTTAGTTGAAAAATAATTTTAAACTAATTTATTTAGTTTGAAATATATAAAAATAAATTATTATTATGTATTAAATTATTAAAATAGATATAAAATAATTAAATAAATTATTTAATTAATGACAAAATAATATTTATATATTAAAATAAAAATAATCTCAATAACTTTTTTTTGAAAATGCTCACAATATAACTTTTGATAAAAAACTGTTATCCGTACAATTTATTTCATCAACAATTTTTTGAATATTTTCCCAAATATGTTATCAGATTGGTATAATAGCTTTTATGGGGGGAAAAGCAATTGGAAGACTTAAAAAAATCGAACCAAATATGATATACGTAAGATTTTAAGAGAGTACAAATATGGCATGTTTCATTTTGATTATCTTGGAGAAAATATTCTTGTTTTTTTCAAAAGTCTTAAGTTTTAATTATAAGTTATTTTAAAAACAAAATAAGTTAATTCAAATATGTATTATATATCACCTTTTAATAATTATGTTAAATAAAATTATAAGTGACTGTATAAGTAAATAAATTTACCATTATAATATATATATATATATATATATCTTTTTAAAATTTATAAATATAATTTGTATAACATTAAAAAATGTGAGGCTTAAAGCACTTGCTTTAATGGCCTTACCATTATCTTAAGGGACATGAAGAAAAGTGAGAAGTTATAACCATTGATAAAAAAAATTAATGGTTGAGATCAATATAAAATAAATGTTCATATATAATAAATTACGAGGTTGTTAAAATTTACTCACATAATTTTTTCATTAACTATTATAATTTATATTTTTTCCTCTAAAGTAAACTGTAAACCCCTCAAAGAGACCCAATCTATTTTGTTTGGTTGTATGGAGATGTGTTGGTACTAAGGTTTGAAAAAATATTAATTCTTAAATATAAAAATCATTATTTTTCTCAGATAAAAAAAATAAAAGAATCATTATTCTTTTTTTCTTTTTTCACAGCAAGGGTATTATGAGCCCTTGCATAAGCCGAGTCCCTTGCTGATTGATTTTTAAGGTGCACTCCCAATCGGCTTTGTAACTTTAGAGGAATTAATTAATTCCACTATGTGATGCCAAAGAAAAAAACAGAATCATAAATTTTTCATGTAATATTGTTTTACAATTACCCCCCAAATGCACGTTTAAACTTATCAAAACTCTTAATTATTAGTTCACCCTTATTGATATCGACCTTATTCTGATATATTATCTTGTATTGAATTAGATATTAAAAAACAAGCCAATATAAATGAATAGGATTTTGCATAATTTGTAGAGGCCATATGCTATGTATCGTATAGAATAAAAACTAAAAGTGTAAAATTTTAAACTGTTTTTAATAATTCCGACAATACATGAGTTAATAATAATGTAAAAAAATTAAAAAATTAATTAAAATTAAACTGATGAAAATTTGAGTATGTTTACATTTTCTATATTGTGTTGTTAACAAATGCGCTAAAATCACTAGTCAAAGAAATTAAAATAAAAAGTAATAAAAAATTAAAAGTGTTTAATATATTAAAAACCTAAAAAGTATTTAATATTTTTTGAAGTAATTAGGAAACTTTATTCATTAAATAATATTGTTATTGGAAAATATTAAATGCTTTTTAAATCGTGTTGAGGACACTCGTTAACAAAGATTTTTTTTTTATATAAATAGATAAATATTGTATATAAGGAGACATTAAGCATTCTATCTTAAATATTTAATTTTTAAACCTCATGGAAAGATGAAATTTATTTTTTTACAAAAATTATCTCCTATCGTATATTAAAAAATATATAATGTTAATTAATAATAAATTCCACTATTTTGAAAATTGATCATGTTAGGAGAAAATAATTATCTGAATAGAAAATAAATTTTTAGTAAAGATAAAGACTTAATTAAAAATGGCGATAGTGGGATAGATTAAGCTAGAAAGGAACAAGGGCCCATGAAAGGCATTATAAGTGGAGATTATATGTATTTTTGCTTGCACTAGTTGACAAATGAAATTATTGGGTGTGAAAATTCTGAGTAACTATGTTTGCACTAGAAGAATTATTGTTTGTTAGTATAGAGTTTTTGTACAGTAAGTTTTGGCACACTTATATTTATAATTATTTCATAATTTTATAAAAAATAAAATTTTAATATACAATAAATTAACAAATTTTGAATTTAAGTTCCTGAATTATTCTTCAAACTTAAACCTTAAAGAATTTTTTTAACCTATACTCTAAGAACACATGTTAAAGATTAAAAATAATATTTATTACTTATTATTAATTACTTATAGAAAAAAATATTGAATATTTTTTAAATTTTTAAGATAATAATTACTTTAATTTTTATTTAATAATTTTTATTTTATATTTCTTAGAGAAAATTATACTAACTTCACCTGAAGTTTAAGTTTAATTACATCTAACATCTCTCTTATTTCAAAAATTACACTAACCTTTCTTCAAGTTTATATTATCATTACATTGATCTTCCTTAAGATTTATATTATCATTATATTGATCTTCCCTTTATCATTGCACTTACCTCCTATGTAAAGAGAGGAGTTTAGTGTAATGGTGCAAACAACAAAGGTATTAGATGTAATTAGATTAAACCTCGGGAAAAGTCAATATAATTTTCTCTATTTCTTAATGTGTGTCCTAGCAAAATTCAAACTTAAATGTGTAAATACTGGCTAAAATTTAGAGATTTTTTTAGAGCATTTAAATTGCGTATTATTTTTTCATTGCTAAGAGCATAGCCATTGGAATGCTGGATGAGCCTACATAGTGGTTAGTTTACATGCTATACAAGCCCACAATTATCAGCGCATAAAGGCTTACACAGTGTTAAATTTTTAATAGTGTGAAGAACCAATAATTAGTGGTGCCCTAGGACGAATGCTACCATGCACCCTGTTAAGTTTGGGTGCATGGTGCACAGTTGACTTAACCTGTAGTAATAGGTTAGTCAACTAAGTTGGTCTGTTTTTTACTTTTGCAAAAATAATCCCAACTAAATTGGCTCCTTTTTTCCCAATTTTTTGGTGATTGTCATCATGTTCCTGGTGTCACGTTCCACGCAGCCAATGCCATTGCAATTGGATCTCACAACCAACACTACCCTTACTACTACCTTTAACCATCTTATCACCAAAAAAATTGTGCCATTAACTCCTTCACCCAACTGTTACCTCCTTCGCAAATCCCCATCTGAGCGACACCTCATGGCCTCGATATCAGACTAACTTGCCATCGACGTCCAACCTATCACCACCACGAACACTACTTCCATGGCAGAACCCTGTCCATGCATTATCCATCCAAATATGAGCCAAACAACCAGTCATCACTATTGGACCTACCGTCTTTGCTAGCTAGAAGTATTCCCTTTACCCAGATCTGCAAGTCCCTTCACCCAAATCTACCCCCAACCACCATGCTGCTCCACCACGTCCTCTGTGTTTAACCACCACCTTGTGTTACCTTCTGTCACCTGAAAAATCACCAAATCCCCCTCACTGCAAACCAATTGAGGCGTCACCTTTAACCATCGTCACCAGATCTGTGACAACCTGCGAGCGCCACCACTGACAACCACCACCCCTGAAGTCACCATTCTGAACTCGCCAGCCAGCAATTACCATAAACTGTGAGCCTTGTCTCACCATTGTCCTCCACCTCGTCAACCAGCGCCACCACAAGGCACCAGATTCAAACGCGTCACTCCACCTGCCAAGAGCCACGCACCACCGCGAGCCACCACCATTCTACCCCAAATCCGCTGCGCCAGCCATCGCCATTCATCTTCTGTGCCTGCACACCAAGCTATGTCCTCAACCTTGCAGCCAGCAGGTGTACCCTCTTCACGGCCAACTCCACCATCACCACCGACTCCAATGTGGACTACTATACCCTTAGCTTCTCGGGGACCTTCTTTGTCTTTGACTCCATCAAGAAGTTCACACAGTCACTGACTATTTTTTTAGAGGCCCTTTTCAAAATATGAAAAGATCGGCTTCCCCAGTCTCCAATAACCAACAAGGACCATTAATTTCTTTTTAATTCAAATTTAATGGTTGTGATTCAAGGTGTGTCATGCATCCTATCTTGTAGGGTAAATGATAGAAGGAGTTGTGGACTAGATCCCAGAGGTTACGAAGAGTACTATTATTTCTTTAAATATTATTTCTATCATTTTGATAATAAGATAAAATTTAGTATCAAAACCAAGACTTGTTAAAGATCTTTTAAGTTACCAACGTGTGTTAGTTTGAGTAGAAGAAACTCGGGTCCCTTAAGTATGTGATCTTAAGTTTGATCTCAAAATTTATGTGTATGAAAATAACACTGTTGAGTGGGGTCTCCGCTTAGGCGTTTGACCATATTTCGAGATATTAGGCTCTCTCATCTATCGAGTAGGGAGATACTCTAAGAAACCAAAAAAAAAAAGTCTTTTAAGTTTTTGACAATTTTTTATTACTTTAACTAAGAAGAATTTTGGTATTCATATTAAGAAGTTACTTTTTTCTAAGAAATTTATTCATACCCACATATCCTATTAAAAATTTACAACTAACATCATTTTGCTCTATTAATTTATCTAAATCATTATAAATATAACACTTAAGAATTTCAATAAAACTACATTATACAAACTTAAACCCTAAATATCAATAAGCCTAAACTATGAAAGCAAGAACTTTTGTAACACCCCAAATTTCCTATATCTTAAACAGAGATTTTGATTTAACGTAATTTTCTTGTTTAGTAAATTCTTTAGTTTTGTAAAATTATTTTGAATATCCCATCAAAAGTATTTAATCGTTTTGAGTGATTTACTCCACCATTGTGGAAAATGATAATTTTGGCCAGGAAAATCTTTATTTATTTCTCTTGATTGTTAATTATTTTTAACAATCTGACTTGATTTTCATACGTTTTCTAATTTTTGTGATTTTATGTGTGATTTTGAATTTCTTTCTATTTGTGGGCCCCACGAGGGGTATGTGGGCCCAGTGTGGCCATCGTGGACCCAGGTGGGTCCCAAAAAGTGAAAAATTTTTCTACGTATAGAAAAATTTGTATTGTTATACGGAGACAGGATCTTACTAAACTATCGAATCAAAACAGTTTTAGAAAATTTGTTTTGTAATTGTATTTATTTATCGAAAGATAAAAATACAATAAATATATTTTTTCGTTCTGAGATTTTTAGTAGATAACAATAGAAATTATATTGTTAAGTCAACATTAGTGGTTTAGATATCCACCATTAATTTAATTAATAGTTAAGAAATAAATTTAATAAAGAAGTATAAGATAATTATCATTAATTTAATTAATGGTGTTAGAATAAAATTAGGCTTTTCAGGCTTTCAATATCAATCGTAGATTTAATCAATATGTAAAATTGATGATATAAGGTACCATTTACAACCATTAGATTTAGACTAAATCAAAGTGGAATTTAGTCTTAAAAAGTGAAGGAGACCATTTATAACCATTGGATTAAAAGTAAGAAGAAGCAATCTTGACCCTATTATTTTGGAGATACATCTTATGGTTAAATTTCAAGTAGGAAGATCTAATGGCTAGATTTAATCTTCTAAAATAAAATATAAAAAAATCTACAAAATCCTAACCATTGAATTAATCAATGGCTAGGAATGCTTCACATAATTGCATGGAAAAAAGATGACCATATTATTGCATGCATAATGGGGGAGACGGTTTTGGCTTGTTAGGAGACAAAAGAAAAAGTTTTGATGACTAATAATAGTTACTTTATGTCATTGTTAAAAAGTCTTGATCAATTATGTACTACATTGAATTATTTGCACACTTAGAATGCATGGAGGGGAGGCTACGGTGGTGGACATAGAAAAAAAAAAAAAAGGTTTGATGACTATATTATTTCTATTATTGTTTTCCTTTGTTTCTTCAAACACAATAACTCCTTAAACTATTTAAGCCTAATTTAATTAATCTAATGGCCTAATTAACAAGTTAAGTAAACTAAATTAAATGTTAAATTGTTATAATCTAATTCTTAATTAGATATCCTAATTTTAATTAGAGATTATAATATATGAAATAATATGTCTAATTAATTAGTTATATAATTAGAAAATTAGTTAAGATTGATTAGTAATGCTTCAAATAATGCATGAAAAGATGACAAACTTCATGCATGCATGATTAGGAGGGTTCATATAATATATGGCGGTTTTGGAAGCAAGGAAGAAGGGGAGACATGTTCAAGACATGTTGAAGTAGCCTTTTTAGGCCAAGGAAAAAAAGTTGACCAAGTGGAGATTCCATGTGCAATTAATTGGTCATATTTTGAATCAATTATGCCAAATAATTCCCTATCTCTCCATTCTCTCACTCTCACGGCAGCAGCTCCTCTTTGTGCACTCTCAATATTCATTTCAACATTTCTCCAAAATCTAAGTCTTCATTTTCTCTCAAACTCTCAAGAACACCAAGAAGCATTTCTCTTCCTTTTTCTTTCTCTATATTCGGTCAACACTAGAAGCCATGTCTCCAAACTCCTAAAACTTTATCTAAACACATTTCCTAAACCTAAACACCATTCTAAGAACATCTCTAGTTATGAGTTTTTCCAAAATCATTCATCTTGAGCTTCAAATCCAAGCTTCAAGTTTCTATCAAAAATAAAAAATTCAACATTTGTGCTACAAGAGAAACTATTCGGTCAACCTACCAAAAACCACTCTCCAATATCTTTTAATTTCATCGAATCATAGATTTTGAATCTACATGAGATTCTAAGCAACTTTCATGTTGGAGACTTTCTCTAAATCCTCCATCTTCATGGATTTTCTTCAAGGTCAAAGTTCTTGGGTATTTATGGTGAAGTTTACTAATCTTCACTTTTCTTTTGATTTTCAAAGTTTTAAACCATGTTTGATCCATGGTTCCTCTTAATCAAGCTTAGTATACTAATTTCTATGTATTTTGTTTTGAATTTGAAAAGCCCTTGGTGGTGAAGGACTTGGAAAGAGAAGCAAAATCAAGAAGCTTTGAGGATCTTCAAGAGGTAAGAGGGAGATCCATCTCACCAACCAATTATGGTGGTGGGAGATGGTCTTATATTTGATGGATTGTGAATTCATGTGAGAATTCCAATCCATGGTCATGTAATAATTAATTGTATGTTTTGTGAGCTTTGATTATTTTCCTATGCTTTGATTATTTTTGTCTATGCTTAATATGCTTTGCATGATTTTATGATCTTGATGATATGCTTATATTATGCATGATGAGTATATGGCATGTTTGTGATATTCAAGATGAAATATATATATGTATGCCATGATATGTGGATGGAAAGAAAATTAATCTTGGTTCCAATGGCCAAGGAAGGATTCAGTTTTGATTACCCTTGATTAGGGTTAATGTTGAAATTTTTCAAGAACAAGGAAATTGAATTTTGATCCCTAGAACAATGAGAATTTTGATCAAGACACCTCAAAATAGGTGTTTACAAATTAATATTCTTATGAAGAATAAAATTGGATGGATTTGAGAAGTATGGAAAATAAACTAAAGGTTTATTTTTTTTAAGAAAACATGAACACAAATTTTAGAATGAATTTTTATTGATTCATTTTGTGTAGAAACAAGAAATAGAATTTATTTAAGTTAAAAGAAAAATATTTCATGGTTCCAATGACCATCTATAAGGTTTTGATAATTTATAAAAATATTTTGATGTTATAAAATACAAGAATTTTCAAATAAGGATTTTGGAAAGGGAATTAAGTGTTATCGATTAAGTGAAGTAGAATTTTCATAAAGAAGATTGAAAGTGTTGAACTTCAAATTATTTTAAAGAGAATCTATTTTTAGAAGTGATTTAGAAATATAAAAACGTTTGCAAACTTAAATTTACTAACGGAGAATTTATTGAGTTTTGGAAAACGTTAGGAAATTTAAAGTTAAGAAACAATAATTAAATCCACTAAATGTGATTGTGTAAGACTAGATCAATAAAAAGTGATTTTTGAGAAAAATATATTAAGGAATTTCTATTAATTTATTTTGTGTAAAAAGTTTCTAAGTGTTTTACTAAACATGAGTTTTAAATGAAAATAGCAATGTTGATTTTAAGGATTTGCAAAGAAAGTGAAAAAAGAATTTGAAAAAATGGATTTGGTTTTATAACCAGTGGAAATATAATTGATTTAATACAAGAAGTTTGAAAAAGGAAATCAGAGTATTTTACTCACTTGAGTAATTAAATTTTGTAAACAAAAATATTTTCAAACTTCAATTTATTTTGAAGAAATGATTAATTGGAAATGATTTGAAAAAATGGAGAATATAATGGTATTTTGAAAATTTACTAACGTATGACTTATTTTCAAGTTTGGAAGTACGTTAGAAAATATTAAGTTTTGAAATAATGATGAAAAAGAATTTCTTAAGTAAAGAAACGTGAAAAAACTTTTCTTGAGTAAGAAAATGTGAAAAATGAAATATAAAGTCATAATATTTTGAGAAAGGATGAAATAGAATTTTTGAAGATTGAGAAATATTTTCCATAATAGAATTATGGTGAAAAATTATTTACGTATCTTAAAAACGTATTGAAAAGGATATTGATTTATTTGAAAGTCCAAATAATGTTTAGAACATTGAGAAATATTTTGAACTATCATTGAAAAATCACTAAGTGATTAAATATTTTTACGCGATTATGAAAAAATGGTGGAAAATTGTTATGAGATTTGGAAAGTGTTTTAAATATTTTGAGAATGATAGAAAATGATTTACGTAACTTAAAAGAATGATTTTTTAGTTACGCAATTTTGAAAATGATGAAAAATCATTACGCGATTTGAGAAACGATATTTTTTATGCGATTAAGAAAAATGTTGAAAAATTAGTACGTGATTAAAAGATGCAACTAAAAGTTGCGATATTTTGAAAATGTAATAAAAATGTTTTGGAGTTTTAAAAACGTAACAAGAGTGTTACGGTGTTGAGAAAATGTAAAAGAAGTGTTGTGGAATTGTGAAAGCGTAACAAACGTTTTGAAAATAGTGAGAACGAAATAGAAATGTTGCACAATTTTGTGAAAAACACTACGAAAGTGTTTTATAACTATGAAAACATGATAACATGATTTTGTGTTGAAAATACAGATAATTATTGTTTAATCAGGTGTATGGACAATTTATGAGAGAAGATGACGTGTTTTTGCCTATGATTGGTATTTGGTGCATTTTATATGCATTGGAAAGAGATGCTTGTATTTGAAATTGATGCATTATATATGCATTGAAAAGATTTAATGTTGGGGTTGGACTTACCGATATATTCGTGCATTGTACAAATGAAAAGATTTGGCCTTGGGGTTGGACTTGCACTTGATAAATTCGTGCATTGTATAAAAGATAGCTAAAAGCTATTATGGCCCTTGTGGTTGAAGAGGGAATGAGAATTGATAGTGAGATCTATGATGGATCTTGGGGTGCGTCGAGGCGGTATGGTCGACTAGTGGACGGTTATAGTACTCACTTTAGTACACCGATGCGATGCAAGCTGCAACGCATTGACGATAATAGGACAAGAACACGATTCTTTTCTACTTCTTTGGAAGATTGTCTTTGGAATAAGGTTTGAATTGACCAGCATTCTTCTCGAAATTTGGAAAACCTCAATGGAGTTGTTTTTGAAAAAGCGAGTCTTTGTGCACATGCATAATCTGAACATTTATATCTCATGTGATATATTAATTGAGGAATATTGGTAATGAGCTATGACAATTGTTTTGAATACTTAGATGATGATGATGATAATTGTTGAGGACATTATTATAATTATTGTTTATGATGATTGAACTGATAAATGATTAAATGATGATAGTTGATTAATGCTGATAGCATGAATATGGTATGATCTATCTAAATGATATTATTAGTACGTGTGTTATCTCTGTCTTCACGCCATATTGGTATTGGTGTAGGTGATCTCACCTCTTTGTTATGTTATTTTGTTGTGTTTGTACTTGTTAAAATCAAATAATAGAAGGATCGAGTTGTCTTAGACATAACATGCGATGGATACTCCGAGATTGGTGATAATAATAAGGAGTGGACATTCAGACTCAAGATGTGCAGGTGTTGACAAAGGAACAGATGTCGATGCATCAAGATGGATGACAAAAAGGAATAAGTATGTTAAAGTTTCTCGTTAGTGTTGTACCGTCTATTAAGTAGGACCGTCATGGGGTTTTTAATTGTAAAAAAAAAAAAGTCATTAATTTTATATTTCTCTTTAAATTATGAAATTTCAAATTATTAATCAGTGTCAGTATAGTATATTAAGCTCTTTAAATATATTGTTTGCAGTATGACCTATAAATTTTAGTAAGTTTATATTTTCGCGAAAAGAAATTTTGAAACCTATATTTTTTTTATAACTCAAACTTTGTGCAAACTTATTTTCAGATTATGAGTCGGAAGTCAGAAATGTGATGCCTTAGTTAGGGTGTTACATTAGTTGGTAATCAGAGTTAGGGTGTTACAACTTTGGTCGACTATAAAATGAGAGCATACAAGAGATATTATTTTCTCTTTAGGGTGCACTAAAGTCTTTAGTTTTTGTAATAGTTATTTTTTCTTTTTTTTAAAAGAAATCTTAGGGCAAGTACATGTGGCTTCACCATTGTGTAAAGTTGAAAGAAAAATTGTATATCTTCTTAATTAATTATCTTGATATTTTTTTTTTATTACAGGAGTAAGAGAGTTATGCGATTTCACCATAAAAGGTACTTTCTTAAGATTTGAACTCGGGTCCTCGTCCTAGAAAGTCAAGGTTATTTACTACTTTAACTCATCCTTTATAGGTTAATAGAACATCTTAATAATTCTCTTAATTATTTAAATATATATATATATATATAATATTTTAAGGCTATCAATATATTAAATGTTTCAAATTATTCATGTAATACTTTTTCTTTTAAGTAATTAAAAAAATATTAAGAGAAGATGCTAGCTAGCTTAACTTGTAAATTCTTCTGCAGTTGATTGCGAAGACGCGAGATCAAGTATCACATTCACCCATTTGCGACACATAAGGAAAGCTTAACATTGCGTCCCCCTTCCCAAGGTGTAAGGTGTGTGAGTTGATATGTTTGTCACCTGAGTGTGTGAATCAAATTCTTGGTTTAAATCTATTGGGCTTTTCAGGTGTCAAACTTTCTATGGTAATATATATATATATATATATATATATATATATATATATATATATATATATATATATTAATAACATAGAACATTATCATTTAATACTTATCTAAATATAAATATAATTGTGATATTCTTATCATAAATAATCATACATATTTTTTTATAATTTATTTAATATTATTTATTATATTTATATTTTTTATTACTTTCTCTCCTTCAATCACATATTTTAAAAAAAATATGTACAATAATTGTACCTCTAAAAGAGGTGTAAGATCATGATTTTTCATATAAATAATGTGGATACAAAAATGTGGGTCGATGCGGTAAACAATGTTAACCCTTTAGGACGTTGTTGTGTATTCAAATTTTAAGAAAATAACTTTTATGAATAAATCACATAATCATCATGTTTTCATAATTGAACAAGAATTAATCTCATGGGTAATTTAAATTAGTCAAATTTGTGAGAATGTCTTGTGATCTCACCAAAAAATAATTTATAACAAGACTTTTCTATGCATAAGTATAATAGTAAAACATTTGCATCTCCACCCCTGACTGAAATTTACTTACAATATTAGGAGTTCAAATTTTAGAATTATCACTTTAAGAAAGACTTTATTTAACTATTACTATTGACTCAAAATTACATAAATAATTGATCAAAAATAAAATAAAACATTTGTACCAAAAAATAATAAATATCTCTTATATTAGATATATAAATATATAATATAAAAAGTGGTAGACAAACATTAGAAAAAAAAGGGGGGGGGGGGGCGAAAAAGTCATCTACGTTTATAAATGTTCATATAATATATGCAAATGTATATAGCGTGGACTTTGGTATAACGCATACGCACCACTAATTTTGGGAATCAAATTTTCTGTCTTCTTTTCTTATTTCACTTTTTGTCTCTTCAATTAATGTTAATAACTCCATTAAAAAATTTCGCTTTTTGAATTAGTAATTACTTGTATTGTGATTGACAGCTTTTTTCTTATATTGTTAATATTTAATTACCGTAAAAAATTTGTTAATATTTAATTGGAGAAATTAAGAGTGAAACAAAATGTGAGACAGAACATTTGAAATTTAAAATATAAAATGTAAAATGTGGAATAAACTAGTATCAGCAAGGATGATAAAATAAGATAAAAATTAAAGAAGATAAATAACTGAAGATAATGATAAGATAAAAAAAAATAATAAGATAAATATAACGAAAGATAATAAAAGATAAAATTAAATTTAAATTTTATTAAAATAAAATTTAATGTTATTCTATATTTTATTACTCTTTTAAATAAGGGATAATGATATTTTTATATTATTTTTTAAAGTATATTTTATTTTTTATTATATTTTTAATAATTATAATTAAGTGAAAAATATATAATAAAAAATATAATTAATAATATAAAAATTAATATAAAAAATGTGATAAAAATTTCATTATTCTCAAACAAGATAAGATGCTGCTGTGCAACTGCAAAGGCCAAATTTACAAATGATTTGGCGAAATTTTACCTTAGCTGATAAGGTGGTACGGATAAGGTGGAGATTGGTGGGCCCAGGTCTTGGAGATTAGTGAAAACCTTCTACTATATTTGGATGATAGGTAACGAGGAGAACGAAAAAGAAATGAAGGGAACAAAAATAACTTCTATTGTTTGAGAGTTTTAAAATACATAGGAACAAAATGGAACACATGGAGAATCATTTCTCCTCTCTTCCCCTCAAATGCCTAACTTTTGTTTCCTCTAAAATTGAGGTGGAATGGAGAGAATACATGGGTAATTCCCTTCCGTTCCATTAATGAAACTTCCAAATAAAGAGAATGAAAATTATGTTCTATTCCATTCCTTTCCTTTTCGCTCTATTCCCACCTATTTCGTTCTGTTCCTTTAATGAAAAAATATTTAAACATAGAGTTCATCTTGATCTTGATAGGCTAGAGTTCATCTTGATCTTGATAGGCATATAGGAGCCTACCTCATGTAAAGTTTCGATGTTTATTGCTAAAAAGACTAGTCAGTCAAGCGCGAACAAGATCATTGGATATGCGTCGTGTGATAGTGATTGAACCTCTTATGTGCACGTTTGAGGGAAGGGATTATAGGGAGGGGTACTAGATTTTCTCAATTGATAAAGTTACCAAGCATTTTGGTGTTGCATGTGGCATTAGCTAGTAAAATAGTTTATGTGACTCAACTTATTAATAATGTGCGAACAAGTCTATAATGTTGGTGCCGATGTTTCACTATTTCTATTGTTAATTATACATGGATAATTTTGTCACACTAGCACCAACATTTCATCACCTTCCTTATTAACCATGCACGAACAAATTTGTCAGACATTCAACAACTGATGAAGGTGGTGGAGGTGTTTATCATTCTAAAGTTAGAAACGTTAGTCATGATATGCTCTGATATCATGAAAACCTTTTAAATAAAGGTTTGTTAAACTCAATGAGAATTAGGTTAAAATATTTATTATATAAACAAATAGATTACATAAGATAATAATAAGATAAAATAAAAAAAGGATAAATATAACAAAGATAAAAAGAGATAAAATTAAAACTAAATTCTACTAAAATAAAATGGGTTGTTATTCTATGCTTTATCTTTTAGTTGCTCATTTTTCAAGTTTTCCTATAACATCCTTTATAAGGATTTCAACGGTTGAGAATAAATACTAATTAAAAATATTTTATTTAATTAGGTGGGTTCCATTACATGTATAATGTATTAATGGATGTAATAGTTATATCAAAACCAAGTTTTTTTTTAATCATCAATGGGGCAAGGAAAACAAAACTATACACACAATTAAGGATGAGACACCCCATAGAGTCTTACCACAAGAGGCTAACAAGAGGTTGAGGAGGAACATCTACAATAGTATAAGAGAATGAACTTGATTAACCCGGCCTGACAAGAAAATCTGCATACATATTACTTTCTTTAAGCGAATGAGCTAATAGTATCACCCAATCTTCATGGAGAAGAACTTGAATCTTTTAGACAAGTGAATCATAGTGATGGGTGGCTGAACACCCTTTCAATGCGAGATTCACATTCACCTCCGAATCCATATTATCACAACCTTTTGTAACCACATACTCCTCGCAAGATTAATGCCATAATATAAACCCCAGAGTTCACTTAGCCTTAATACTCAAACAAACACCCAGGTTGCAATAGAATCCTTTCACAAATTTGCCTAGATCATCATGTAGCAAGCCTCCACAAACATCTTGGAGGGACCTTTGACGAATTGATCCATCTATATCTAGTTTGTAAAAACCATCTGGTGGAAAAGACTAGGAAACCAACTTTTTTTCTTCGGGTTTGCCAAATCCATCAGCAAATGATTATGTATATGGTTTTCCAGAATGACCTTTGTGTAGTTGAGAATATGTTGTACTAACTTAGAAGGATTATACATAATAGGAGAGAGCACAACCATTCATTATAGTCTTTCTAAATAAGCCATGCCACAACAACGAACAACACTTGCCAATAAACATCCTCCACATTCCCCCATTTGTTTGTCAAGTTCGAAGATAGACAATCATGCAACCCTATGTTGAAAATGAGATCCAAACTTGGGGCTTGATTAGGTAGGACCACACTTTGACTACATGCTCACAATCATGAATGATGTGCATGATTGTTTGCAATGCCTGACCACAACAGGGGTAGAGATCAATGTCAATCATCCTCAACTTATATCGTTCCTCATTTGTGAGTAATCGTCCATGAGCCACAAAAAAGCATATATATGCTGAGGACCTGACCAAGACCACATCTTCTTGAAGCATAAAGCATTGTAGCCTAAGTGATCCTCTGCAGTGAGCACACAATATGTTGATTTGAGAGAAAACATTCCATCTGAAGACCATTTCCAAGTTAGGATATCAAGTCCTGAAGACTGATTGGGAGGTTTTACCCTCGTTATTTTGTTGTAAACATTATGAGTGGTAGATATTGGGAGATCAATTCCCATATCCAGTTATAATTATGAGAATAGAAGGCTACGAGGTAATTTATAACCCACTTTGATATTTCCTTAGAAACTCTCTCCCCAAGGGGGCCACAGTTTGGAACCCATGCATCCAACCAAAATCGTATTGTATTACCATTCTCAAGGATCCAAAGTATATTATTCTCCACCATTTCCTAATTCTTTGCAATCCTCTTCCATGTGCTAGAGCACTCAACGTTTCGACGGACATTTGGGAGCGCCTGGCTACTACAATGATATCTAGCTCGTAGAACTTGGACCCATAGAGTGTTCGGATTCCTAACCATGCTTCATGCAAGCTTCGTAGATAGGAATTATTCAAAGTACATAGAGATCAAAGCCCTAGTCCCCTAAGGTCTTTAGGTAGACAAATCTCATCCCATGAGACAAAGTGGCATTTTCTCCTATCAACTAAATCTCCCCAAATGAAACTTTGACAATTTTTTTCAATCTCATCACACACACTCACTGGAATGTTCATTGTCTACATGACATACCCAGGCAAAGTCATTAGAGTCGATTGGGCCATGTAATTCTCCCCGTAATAGACAAGGAGTTTACTTTTCAACAAGCAAGACATTGTTTCACCCTGTCAACCAAAAATGATAATCCGATCTAGCATCCCATTGATGTAGTAGTGGTACACCTAGATACTTTCCCAAGTTACTAGTCATAGGAATGCCAAGCTGGTTTCAAAGTTTAGTAACCTTGTTATGCCCCACATTTCGAGAGAAAAAGACTTTGGACTTCAGGAGACTCACTTTCTAGCCTGAATCAAAGCAGGAGCCTATATTCTCATTAATAATCTCTACTTGTGAAATTGAAGCCTCTACCACCAGTACTAGATCATAAGAAAATATAAGGGACAATCTCGAGCCACCATGTCCCAAGGTAATACGCCTCTATACCCCTGTCACTTTAGCTTGCTCAATGCGTTGGCCAAGACTTTCAACACATAGAACAAATAGGTAAGGCAAAATGAGATCATCTTGCCTAATTCCTTGAGAGGGAAAAAACTAATCTGTGAAACTATCATTCCATTTCAAGCACATAGTGGGAGAATAAACACAATGAAGCACTAGGTTAACAAAAAGCTCACTAAACCCAATGTCTTGAAACGTCTCACGAATAAACTCTAGTTGAGTCTATCATATGCTTTCTCCAAGTCAAGTCTAATGGCCATAAAGCCCCTCTTCCCCTTTATAGTCCTCATAGTAAGAACAACCTCTTGAAAAGTGACTACATTATTAGTGCTATGCTTCCTTGGAATAGAACTGCATTGGGTGGGAGCAATGATGTCTGGTATAATAGAACGAATGTGATTAGCCAAAACTTTTGTCACCACCTTATAAATTACATTACATAGTGAGATGAGGCAAAATTGAGACACTAGCTTAGGATTCTTCACTTTTGGAATCAAAGTGATCATAGTTTGGTTCACCTCCCCAATTTTATTAGGATTATCAAATACTTCCTTGACAAAGTCGCATATGAAGACACCCAATAAATCCATGGCTCTTGAAGAAGATAACATGAAACCTATCTGGTCCCGGGGTCTTATAATTTGATTAATTTCCAATACCAAGCAAGACATAATTTATTTCCTCATCATTTGGGGGGCGTTGAGCTCTGTGCAACTCATCATAGTAAGAGTATACTTAAAACTCTTTTAATAATATGTTATTATGATTTAATGATAGTATAATTTTTTATTTACACAGAAAGTAGATCAAAATAAAATCCAAATAATTTATAACAACATATTTTTAATCATCATTTAATTCTTTCTCTACCCTATTTCATCCTATTATCTTTTATTTAATACATTTTCTATCATAATTTTTTATATGGACTAACATAAGTCATATTATAATTTTATAAAACTCAGATTAATTAGATGTCAAAATTATTAGAGTATTTTGTTTAGTTCAAATTGTGATCAGAATTGTTATTAGGCTTGTTGTTGGTAAAGGACTGCTTATATGTGGGTTTTGTTTTTGGATCTTGTATATGGGCTTGCCATAATAGATAGGTTTAACCCATTTTAGTTATTCTGTATATACAGGGAAAGACCTTTATTCCTAACCATTCTAATGCGAACAATTGTCCTATTAATACTGACGCATAAGCGGCTACTGTGGGATATGAATAGTATCTCTCTCACATTGAGATCGCTTTCAAGGTTTCAATCATGACAACCTCATTAACATTTTTTAAAGGTAACCTTATGACTCATTATATATTTTAAATATGTCATAAAGTTTGGATTAATTGATCCGGAAGAATTAGCAATTAGTATCAAAATGGTTTTAATCCTAATTATGGTTATCAATTTTATGATTTACCTAAAATCACGAGGTTTAAAATTGAAGAAACCAAAAACCCTAATGTATGTGATGTTTAATTTAAAAAAAAATTAGATCGATTTCGAAAATAAAATTAGGTCTTTTAAGTAAATTGAGATTTGGGAAATCTATTGACATAAAATATTGTGTTAAATGGTAAATAAACTAGTGAGAATTTTCTAAAATAAATTTGTGATTTTTATTTATTCAGATTTTGTTCAAAGCCCATTTTTTTGGACTATTTTTAAAAATCAATTTAGGGGTTTCATAGATCTTGATTTTCCAAAGCCAACGACACTAGAATCGTTGTTTTTTTATGGAGAATTGAAGATGAAATCATGAAAACACTGAAAACCCCATTTTTTTTTGTTCTCTATGTTCTTCGAATTGTTTTGGAATTGTTTCAAAAATTAAACTTAGGGGCTTTCAAGATTGTTGTTTCCCGAATCAAATGGTACCAGAATCACTAATTTTGGTTAAGAACCGAGCGAGAATTTGATTGCAATCCATTTCTGGGTAGAATGGGTCGCACGACCTTTTACCAAGAAAATGGGTAAGGAAGATGCAATTATCTCTCATTGCCCACTAGCACTCTCAGCATGTGTAGGCGCATAAGGCAATTCTAGGCACGATTTTTCAATTCTGTTTTTTGGGTTGTTATCCACGTGCTCTAATTTATTTTTTGGTGAATTTTATTATTTTTTCATGCTTATTTATTATTTATTCTAAAATTTCTAAGTTTAAAATTGTTAAAAATATATGGTACTCTCCTCTTTTGCATCTAGAGATTTTTGTGTATTATTGTGAAGTTGTTGGGCATGATATATATCATACACTCTTAGAGTTAATGTTGTTTGGCCACTAAAATAATTTTAGGTGTTATTTTGTACATAAATTAATATGTAATGCTTTGAAAACTATTTATTTTATTATTATTTATGCAATTTGATTCTGAGAGTTGCTGTTTAAAGCATTGTGGTACTATTTTGAGACACTTTGCATGATTGTAAGCACGCGTTCGCAGGACCAATTATGTTGATGTGTCATTTTGTTGATATTTTGTCAATAATGTTACATTGAAAATTGTGTTGATGATGCATTTACCCTATCGGTTTGTCTTCATTAATATGATTCCTGATGATTTGTTAAAGGAATTAAGGTTGTGTCCTTAGAGTTCTCAGTATCCTCTCAGTACTAACTTTAAGGATATGATTTTGTTATTTGTGAGAGTCTGCTCATATGTTGTAATTTGGGATCCTTAGGCGGGATTACAATTGCATGAGAGAGTTTCATTATGGTTATTTGCTCAAACATTGTACATGTTGATATGCATGACAAAATTTACATTTATTACATGTATCATTCTTTCAGTTTTACCAATGTAAATGAGTGATTTAACGAAATTGAATGGGACTAATTATGAGGACTGGGTGGATTTTTTAAAATTGTTCCTTGCTGTTTCTAATATTGATACTACTCTCATTGAGAATGAATCTCAGAGATCCACAAAAGCATATTCTGCTACAGATAGGAAGAAACATGAAAAGTAGGTTCAATCTAATAAAGTTTGTTTGATGACTATGAATTATAGCATTGATAAGACCATTAAAGCATTTCTGAGACAAATAATGTTAAGGAGTTTCTCAACTTTGTTGGTGAGAAATTCAAGAAGTTTGATAAAACTGAAAAGGTCTACTACCTCTCTTTGTTGGAAAAGACTACATATGATGGTGTGAGTGGTGTTCGTGAACACTTCTTGAAACTTGTGAACTGGTACAACAAGTTGAAGTCTATGAAAGTGAAGTTGGGAGAGGATTTCTTGTTCCGGCAGGTGGTTAAGTCTCATCCAGCTAGTTTTGATGTTCTGAGAACTACTTACAATGCTCAAATGGAGGAGTGGACTATTGATAAGCTTATATCTGTTCTTACTCAAGAGAAGCAGACCATGAAGTAGGGTAAGGCTCATAGTGTTCAGTTTGCTTCCCACAAGAATGGTGACAAGAAGAAGAAAATTGCTAAAAGGAAAAACAGTAAGCCTCAATTTAAGAAAAAGGATAATGATAAGCTTGGATCTAGTGTATTTTGAATTAAATCTAGTTGATATTCCTTCAAATACATGGTGGTTACCCCTTTTCTCTAGTGTATTTTGAATTAAATTTAGTTGATGTTCCTTCAAATACATGGTGGTTAGATAGTAGTGTGACTATTCATATTACAAACTCATTGTAAGAATTCAGAAGCAAGAGGAGACCAAGTGAAGGGGAGTTGATGATCACAGCAGGAAATGGAGAAAGAGTCAAAGTAGACATATAGGAGTGGTTTCTTTAAAGTTATGCACTGGACATGTTTTAATTTTGAAAAATACAATTTATGTGCCTTCTATGAGAAAGAATTTAGTTTCAGTTTCAGTTTTGGATAGTTGTGGCTACTATTTCCATTTTAGTAATAAAAATGTTTCTTTATATTATGATTATGCTCTTGTTGGTTCTGGAGTCTTGTCTAATGGTCTATACATGTTGAATGTTGATTCCCTTTCTATTAATCAAGAACATTCGGATATCAATAATGTTGTTGGGAAAAAGCGTGGTAGAGTTGCTAAAAACTCTTCTATACAGTGGCACAAACGTTTAGGATACATTTCTAAGGAGAGAATAGAGAGGTTGATCAAGGAGAATATGCTTTATGATCTAGACTTCTATGATTTTGATACTTGTGTTGATTATATAAAAGGAAAACTTATAGCTAGAGTTAGAAGGAGTGAGATTACTAGGAGTAAAGGAATATTACAATTAATTCATACAGATATTTGTGGGCTCATTACTCCTATTGCTATAGGTGATTTTAGTTACTTTATCACCTTTATTGATGACTTCTCTAGATACGGGTGAATTGATTTGTTGCATGAGAAATCTGACTCTTTAGATGCCTTTAAAGCACTCAAGGCCGCTGTTGAATTAAAATTTAGTAAGCAGATCAAATGTGTGAAGCCTAGTAGGGGTGGTGAGTACTATGACAAGTATGATGAAACTGGTAAGAGTCCTGGACCTTTTTCTAGGTTCTTATAGCACTATGGTATTGAGGCACAGTACACCATGTCTGACACTCCGCAACAAAATAGAGTTGCAGAAAAGAGAAACTATACTCTTATGGATATGGTGATATGTATGTTTAGTCATTTCACTCCCAAAATTCTTGTAAGAAGATGCTTTGAATACTGTTGCTTATATATTGAATCATGAGTCAAGTAAATTTGTGTCGAAGACTCTATATGAGCTTATGTCAGGAAAACGACCTACTCTGAGGCATTTTCGTATTTAAGGTTGTAAGGCAGAGATGAGACTTTATAACCCACAGTTAAAGAAGTTTGATCCCAAAACTATTAGTGATTTCTTTATTGGTTATTATATTGGCTCAATGGATTATAAGTTCTATTGTCATTCTCATACTACTAGAGTTATTGAATTCGATCGAACTGTCTATTTTGAAGGAGACTTAGAGCATAGTGAAACTCAGGAGTCGTATATTATTGATTTTAGATATGAGCATATTTTCATTCCTATTCTCGTTGTTCCCTTTCTAGGGATAGTGTCATCTCCTTTGATCTATGATGATGATGTTGTTGATCCTATTGATAATGTCGATATCCCTCAACAAGTCAAAAACAATATACAGAAATCAGATGTTGTTGTGGCTCCACTAAGAAGATTTGAGTGAGTTCCTATATCCATTGAATTTACTAGTTTCGGGGATTATGTTGTGTACTTACATGAGCATGAGTTTAATTCAGTTGAGAATTCTAATCCTATTTCCTTTTTAGTCTTGATAGTGAACAATGGTTGGTGGCTATGGAGGATGAGTTGGCTTCTATGAGAAAGAATAATGTTTGGGAATTGGTAGAGTTGTCTGCTGGTTGTAAAACTATTAGTTGCAAATGGGTCTTGAAGACCAAACGTGATGCTAGAGGTGAAATTGAGAAGTATAATGCTAGACTTATTGCTAAGAGATATAACTAGAGGGAAGACATTGATTATAATGAGATTTTCTCACCAGTCTCCACTAAAGACTCTTTTCGTGTTGTGATAACATTGATTGCTTATTTTTATTTAGAGTTTCATCAAATGAATGTTACGACCGCCTTCCTAAATGGTGATTTGTATGAGGATGCGTATATGGATGAACCTGGTGATTTTATTGAAGATTGTAAAGATCACATGGTATGTAAATTGAGAAAATTCATTTATGGATTGAAATAGGCTTCTAGGCAATAGTACTTAAAATTTGATTATATTGTTAGCTCTCTTGGCTTTAAAAAATACTTTTGATTAATGCATTTATTTGAAGTTTAGCGGGAATAGATTCATCATTCTTGTTTTATATGTTGATAATATATTGTTAGCTAATAATGATGTTATTTTTTTAATGAGACTAAGCAGATGTTGACAACACACTTTGATATGAAAGATCTTGGTGATGCCTCTTTTGTACTGGGCATTGAGATTCATTGTGATAAATCTTGTGGTATTCTTAGCTTATCTCAGAAAGCTTATATTGAAAGGATTCTGAGTAGATTTAATATGAAACCTTGTAATCCTTGTGCTGCACTCATTCAAAAGGGTGAAAGACTCTCTAATACTTAGTGTCCTCAAAATGATAAAGATATTACTGAAATGGAGAAGGTCTCATATGCTTTTGTTGTTGGTAGTCTTATGTATGCTCACGTTTATATATATCCTAATATTACTTTTGTTGTTAGTATACTTGGAAGATACTTGAGCGAAACTCGTGTGGCTCATTGGCAAGTTGTAAAACGAGTTATGAGGTATCTGCATGGTACTAAAGATGACCACTAGTCCATATCAAGGTGTATCTTTATGTTGGTAGGAGGAGCTATTTCTTTAAAAAGTGTTAAACAGATACTTACAACTATTTCAACTATAGAGACAGAGTATATAACTTGTTATGAGGCTACACATCAGGCGGTATGGTTGAAGAATTTGATTATTGACGTTCATGTGGTGGAGAGTATTTTCAGGCATCTTACTATCTATTGTGATAACTCTGTCGTGGTGTACTTCTGTCAAATCAATAAAGCTCTAAGCTCTCGAATCATTTTGACACAGAATACATGTTTGTTAGAGAGAAGATTCAGGAGTTTCTAACTCGTGTTGATTATATCCTTATAGAACTTATGGTTGCAGATCCTCTAACTAAAGGTTTAGCAGTTAAAGTTTTTGTTAATCATGTAATCTATATGGGTATAATGAAGTCTTTTGATGTTTTGGGTTAGTGGGAGTGTGTTTTATAATTTTATTGTGACTTCATTTTATTATTATGTTTCTAGACCTTAAATAATTATATTGCTATTATTATCATTGTCATATAATATTGTTATTATTATTATTTGCGTAATTTTATTTGTTTATATTATGACATATTGTGGAGACATTTTGTACTCAGTCTCATTTTGTTATTGTGTTGAGATATTTGTTAAATCTCAAAAAGTAACTTGGGCAGATGCTTGGGTCATTTTGTTGGGAAATGCATCTTGATCACATATTGGCATGCAATTTTGATGTGCTTTCTCATTACCTATATATTACATTTTGTTGGGTCACCCAGATACGAGTATCTTGCATGCATGATATCAATACTCTTTCGAGTATGATTTTCTGCATTGTTAATATGCTTGTAATCTTATTTTGGACTAGTTGTTAAGAATGTTGACTCAATTTTGACATCATGTTGTAGCCACGCATTGTTTGATTAATCTGAAAAATTATTTTCTTAATAAAATAATATAATATGACTTATGTCGTCCGAGTGGAAGAATATTAGAATTTTTTATCTAAACTAGCATAAATATTATAATTTTATAAAATTCCAAATTAATTAGATATCAAAATTATTAGAGCATTTTTTTAGCTCAAATTGTGATCAGTATTAGTATTAGGTTTGTTGTTGTTAAAGCACTACTCATATGTAAGTTTTGTTTATGAGTTTATGAGTCTTGTATATGGGATTGTCATAGTAGGTATGTTTAATTTATTTTAGTTATTTTATATATATAGGAAAAGGTTCCTATTCCTAATCTCTAATATGTCATTACTGTTCTCATTATATCGACACGTGAAATGACTACCAAAGATATAAATAGTATCTCTCTCTCATTGCGATCTCTTTCAAAGTTTCAGTCGTGATAACCTCATCAACATATTTTCAAGATAACTCTGTAATTCTTTATATATTTTAAATATGTCATAAATTTGAGATTAATTGATATGGAAGAATTAACATTTTCCTTACTCAAGTCTCTGTCTCTATCAATATTCTTGTATCATGATTAAATCGATTTAGACAGTTTTTTCATCTTTTCTTTAATAATTGCTATTACAATTTTTCTTTAAATATATTCATTCCTAATTTTATATTTTCTTATATATTCCGATATTCACTTCAGCATTTTCATTAATGCTAAACTTATTATTATTATTATTATTATTATTATTATTATTATTATTATTATTATTGCCCTTATTAACACTTTAATGCCTTATCTTTACTACTATAAAGCATCACTAATTGTCCTGCAGTTCTTTGAATTTAATAGAAACTTTGTGATTACAAATTATTATGCTTAAAATATTTTTTCCATTCTGTCCTCCTAACTTAAATAGATAATAATGAATTTTCTTTATTGTAAAAAAAACCTATGTGTGTGTGTGTCTGTGTTTTTTTTTTTTTTGCGCATTATTAAATTTGGTTTTAGATTTGTGCCGAGTCATTTTTTAGCAAATCCACATATAATTTAACAACTTTGCTTATTGACTATATTTTTATCTCTGAAATGTGAAAACTATCTCTCTAAATTATCCAAGTTCAAATAATTGCGTACAACTTTCTTTATGATCTTTCAAAATGCAGAAGCAACGGAGCGCTAATATAATAGTGGGAAGCAAAGCAACTCAATGAAAAATCATGTTATCAGAAAGAATCATGCTAAGGAAAGGTTCCCTATGGTTCCCTCAAAAGATGGGTCCAAGTAACCAGCATCTGCCATTTATTGTGTTATTTCTATTGATGAAATAGAATAAAAATACATCAAAGTAGGTGCATTGCCTGCAATCAGCACTAGCATAAAAATAGTAGTTCAAAGGAAAAAAAGGTAAGACATTATCCATTTTTTATAGCTCAGCCCGCAACATGCCATATGTAGATTATAGCTAAAAATCTACTATGGTAAAAAGGTGAATGACATTTTCAACTCTAGATGCACAACATTGTATTGTAATTGTAATTGTAATACTATACAAAACAAAACTTCTTGTTTACGAAGTTAAGCAATGAATCTTTGCTCTAGTTTGTGACGCTTCAGCAAATGGTAGCTGCAAATTGGATCATCGGAGCCTAATTGTTGCTTGCATAAGTAATTTTATCCTTAAACGAATTGCGGTTGTTGTCATTACCCTTTGCTCATATATGTTGTTCTTTTTCTGAATTTAAAATATGCACCTATAATAAGTTGGATTATTCAGTTGTCTCGTGCTTCTGGCTTTAAGTTTCTGAGCTGATGTTAGACTCTAGCACATAAGCACAGACAGCAGTCTCCAAGCAGAAGTTCAAAATAAAGTGAAAATTGCTGGTCAGACCCTTTTTTTTAACATGACAAGTGTACATGAATGTGAAGTTGTGACTTCACATCATAAGCATGGTGGAAGTGGTGACTAATGAAACATTCAAACTAATTAGACTGTCATATTGCATATTTTATAAAGGCCAGAAGTTCAGCAGTCAAATATAGATATGATGTTTTCCATTATAATATTTGCTGGAGTTTTACAGTCTGCAGATCAACGAATTAGCTCATTATATGTGAGACTCATACCCTTAAGTAAATAGGAGTTTGCTTTGCCATAGACCTGGTGGAAGATAACTCCTTCTTGTAGAACAAGAAATTTCATCTGATAATGCATCTAATTAACCTTTCTACTTCCAAAATCCAATCAATAAAATTATTGAAAATAATGTTTCTAGATTGAGTCAATTGATGACAAACTTCGACACAATCAAAGTATAAGATTACTTGGCTTCATCACACCCACATTCAGAGTTTCTTAAGCAATGTTTAGGGATAATTACTATGAACTTTGTGTGTTGGGATTTACAAGAATCTTTAGGGATTATAATTGGTCACATCAAATTTGTTTTGTTGTGTCACCTAAATTTTGTCATTACCATTCAAATAGTTTATAGATTCCTTGTGGCATTTAGCAGTTTCGTAAACATGCTGCAAACTGTTTTGGCCTAATTGTATATGATTGGAACCAAAAACTAATAAGGATAGTTTAATCCCCTTCCCTAAAATGTCTTTAAAAAAATGCCAACTGTAAGTAAAGACACTTTTACAGTTCGTAAGAAATAAAGAAATTGATCTGCTTAAGTTCCTATGATAACATACAAACAGCTAGATAGTGACAAGAAGAATCTTTATAGGCCGATGACAAAGCCAGCCTCATGTCATTATAGCATAGCAATTTTCAACTCCAACCACTACTATATATATGTATGCCTATTCAAGGTAAACCCACATAAGTAAAACTATTTGACATATACAAACATTTGATATCAGAGAGGTAAAGGAAGGAAGCAAAAAGATGGAATTTTCTTGCAAAGCCTTCAAGGTGGGGAAATGTGATGGAGAAAAAATAGTAGATGGGGAAACCATGCCTTTGGTGCTACAACCTCCGGAGACAAACAAGAGTGACTTGGAATCCTTGCTCTTGGCTCTGAACAACAACAAAGATTGGTTTGAGCAAATGATCATCAACAACAGTGCTGTTCTCCTTCGAGGTTTTGATGTCATGAAAGCTGAGGACTTCAATGAAATCATTGAAATCTTTGGATGGGAAGATATTCGTTATGTTGGACCAGCACCTCGCACACATATTTACAAAAGAGTATGGACTGCCAATGAAGGGCCTCTCTCAGAGTTCATATACTATCACCATGAAATGGTTTTGGTAAGTCAATTATCATGTTCATATTAGCACTATGAGATGCCATTTAACTAGTTTTCTGATATAGGCAGTTCTGCTGTCCAAGGATAGAAGAATCATATCAAATAAATCTTTCCAAAAGTGATTCTCTTCTGTTTTTCTTTTGTTTTATTTTCTGTGTTCTGGGTAATTCTCAATTCAGTTATCACTGGAAAATCCTATTAAAAAAATCTTATGGCCTGCTTTACCTGCTAGTTTCTTAGGCTGCATTTGATCAAACAGAAGGATAAAAAGAACAGAATTTGAGATCAATATGCATTGCAGCATTATAGAGAAGCTTTCACTGAATTTGAGATGCTCAGGAATGAATTCCATCAGTTAATTTGAGCATCAATGTGTTTAATTCTTTTGTAAAAACTGATGCACAATTGACCAGGTAGAAACAAAGTCAGCATAGATATGGGCTCACTAAAAAAACTTAAGAATAAAATTCAAGCCACTAATAGACAATGAATGACAAGATTCTCTGTATATCCTTCTATTCATGATATTAATATATGCACATTATGTCATATCCTTTGTGCATTTGCACACACTATTTGGGGCAGAAAGTGATGATGTGATGTAAATTAAATATATTGATTTATTAATGTATATATTTGAACTGGTATCCAACAACATACATCAATATCTATTTTTTAATGCAGCTTCTTACATCATCTTGCAACTTGCATATCTTTCCAAAACAATTAAAACTATACTTTCAATTATAATAATAATAATTTACAAGTAAATTTTAGTCAATTATTTCCCTGTGCTGTTTATAAAATGGGTGATTTAAATAACCAGATTAAGGAATACCCCAAGAAAGTGATACTCTATTGTGAGATACCACCTCCTGAAGGAGGAGAGACCCCTTTTGTTCCAAGCTTCCGAGTGACAGAAAGGATGCTGGAGGAGTTCCCAGAATGGGTGAAGGAGATGGAGGAGAAGGGGTTGAAGTACTCATTTACAGCTCGTAGTACTCAGAATGATACCTCCTCTATGAGAGGTAGAGGGTGGGAGGATGCCTTTGGGACCTCAGATCCCAAAGAAGCTGAGAAAAGGTATTTTACCTTCAAACGCCTACATACAATATCCACTAGTTTTGTACATGCATGTTGTTTATAATTGAGTCTATGAAGTGCTTGTGGTACTTCTCAATAACTGGTTTTGACACTATTCACATATTCAGGTCTTTTAAATTTAGGAAATGAAGTTGATCTTCTCTAGGCCAAATTGCATTCATTTCAAAATTTTAGTTGGTTTTGACTAAGCAGAGTTTTGTACGACCATTTAGTGGTCTTCGTTGTTGCTTCTGGTGTTATTATCATATAAATAAAGCAGCAGCATGAATCTAGTTGAAACAAAAGATACACTCTCTCTTCATTTTAAGTATCATTTTGGTGCAAAGCACAAGAATTAAGAAATATGAAACCAAGCTTTAATTATGAGAATTTTTATTAAACTATCCTTATTCAATTTCTATTTTACCAGCAATTAATTACTCTATTTTATCATGTCTTTCCAATTTCCATAAGCAGTTGAGACTTTAGATATTTTACACTATAACGACGAAGTTGGTAAAATGACAATTAATACTTTATTAGTATACGAAAACGTTACTTATAATGTACTAACTTTTTTTACTAAAACGACACTTAAAATAGAGTGTGCAAATTAATAAATAAATTAAGAAGCTATACAGCATTAATGGCCATTTAAGTTAACTATATATGTGTCTAATGCTGAAGTCTTATGCATTAACACTTATAGAGAATCTAGTGAAAATCTCTATACCATCATTTGTGGCTTGCCACATGGAACTTTACATGTTTTGATGAAATTGTTGCAGGGCAAACGCTCTAGGAATGGACATGGAGTGGCTACCAAATGGTGGGGTGAAGACAATACTAGGACCAAGAAGTTTAACGAAGGTATTTGAAGGAAGGAAAGGAAGAAAAATGTGGTTTAACACAGTTGTAGGCATGCATGGGAAGGAGCTTAGCTCGGCCACGCTGGCAGATGGAACAGAGATTCCAGAAAAGGTAGTGAAAAGGTGTGGAGAGATCATTGAAGAAGAGAGCATACAATTCAAGTGGGAGAAGGGGGATGTTCTCTTCCTTGATAACTTGGCTTTGCTTCATGGTAGAAGGCCTTCGCTTCCTCCAAGAAAAGTCCTGGTTGCTACATGCAAGTAGTTTGAGATTGTTGTGTTCAATATATATGCTATGAAAGAAAGGGTATTGAGAATAAAAGCATTGAATAAGTGTGCATGCGCCCAAAAAAAAAAGTGTCATTCACCAATGTATGTTTAGGGAATTTTAATGTAATATATTACATCATTTCTTGTTGAACAAAATTATTCTCTATGCATGTGTATGAAAATAATATTGTTAAAAATGATCTCTATTAAAGCGTCTGATTATACTTTAAAAAATTAGTTTTTTACTTATCAAATGAGAAAAAAAAAAATATTCTCTATGTATAACCTACTTACATGTAAAGGACAATGCCTGCACTTTTGAAACTAATTATATGTGAAGTATGAGAAGTGATTTGAAGTTAATATATAGAAAATTATATAAGAACTTACTTGCATGTTTATGTATGTCTGGCCATGTAACATAGAGGGAAAATACATATTTTGTGTAAGTATATGTAATAAAAATTTATTTAGGAGGGGTGGTTCAAGTGGTAAACAAGTTTGAATTTATTAATTGATAAATTTATGCAATGTCAAAAATTTGAGTTCGCAGGAGAGATAATCTCAAGCGATGATTAGTCTTACACTTAAAAGGTGAAAAAAATCATAAAAGACAAAAAAAAAGAATTAAAAACAATAAATTTTTCAACAAATCTCAAATATATTAACATTCTGCAGATAGAAAAATATATATGATTAATATAGAAAAAAAGGTGAACTAGCCTAAATATCAATAGGAGTATAACGGTGACAATAATGGATGAGGTTCAAATTGATTTAAAAAAAAAAAAAACAAGAACAAAAACCCTACATATATGGTGGTTTTATGGTTGTATTTTTCATTTTTCAGGAATTCATGTTACACCTTTTTACCCCTACATTTTGTTGTCATGTGTCATCACTAATATGGTAGAACTAACATTTTTTATTTTTATATTAACTTTATATCACATTTCAAAATATATAAAGTATATTAGAAAACTACTCTCACTTTTAGAGGTAGACAAACATCTCCTAAAATTAAATGAATTGAGAGTTATGTGTCAAAAACTTTAATAAAAGATAACTGTAATTCACTCTATTTTTATTGTTCTTGAAGTTAAAATTTTCTCTTTATTAATGAGTAAAATACCGATTCCACGTTATAAAATTATTTCCCTGCCTATAAATATAGTAACTTATATGAGCTTTGTTATATTTTTTTAATTTATTCTCCTAATAATCCTCTTACTACTTAATAAAAAAAATATTAAATAAAAAATTAAATATAATTAATATCTTAAGAACATAAAAAATATTTAATACTTTCTTTATTTAATAAGTAAGAAGACTATTAAGAAGATGAGTTAGGAGGATTGACATTTTTTAACTTATATTAAAAGTAAAAAATTAGAAATTTATGCAATATCCTTTGATAGATAAATTGTACGTACCATTAAAAATTATGTTTTTTGGTAACAGTACCATTAAAAAGTATTTGTCAGTTCCCATCTAAATTCTTGTATTGGGTGCAGATTCAATTAGTTTTATGCATGTATTACTTTTGGCTGTTTGAGGTGTCTGCCCCTATTAATATCCATTAATTTTCATATGCACTTTGCAGTCAGTAGTGAAGAACCTTTTGCAGTCACAAACTTTTCTTTTTTCTAGCTATTTCGAATATTTGATATCTATTATCCAAATTATTTAAAAATTATTCTAAATATCCAATATTTAAAATCTCAAATTATATAATAATTATATGAAATACCTAAAAAATTCAACCTTATCAAAATATGAAATACCCATATTGTTACCAAGAAAAATATGAAGTAAAAAATTATTTATAATAAAAAATAAAATAATTTAATTACTTTATCTTTAAGTGTTGCCAGATTAACTATCATAAAATATTTACCTAACAGTCAATTGTAAATCATTTAACCTTATAAAATTTAAAATATATAAATGGCTTAAAGTGTTACTCTTCTTTGTAATGAGTGATATTGTATTTTGTTTTTAATAAATAACATATTTAGTGTGTTTTTTTGTCGGTAAATAACATTAGTTCACCAAAAAATTAAATAACATGTTCTAAGTTTATATTCATATCAGTACTCTATTCAAAATATCAAAAGGCCCATTTCTCAAGCGCACCTCCTTAATTACTAACGCAACCTCTTGAATTCGACGTTAAATATTTTAAATGTCATTTAAAGTACAATAACAGTATGGTTAGTTTGGTATGTCCTTAGAAAATGTGGTAAAAAATTAAAGGATTGATATTCAATATAATCTTATAAATTCACCCATGAAATTTTGGATATACCAAACAGACTGACTAAATGCGATTTCCATTTAGGATATGAATATAGTTAAATTTCGAGAGAGATCAATTCAATTGCCATCCCTACACAAATCTGACTCCGATCACATCAACTTGCATTGTAAATGCAAATGAAATAATATTGAGATGGACGACTCAATAAGAGCTGACATGCATTAACAATATACTGCAATAAATTAGTCTAAACTTCTGCCTTGTTGATATAAACCAAATAAAATGGTGTACAAACATCTTTCCACCAAACCAAGTGCCTTTGGTAGAGGAGAAACAAGAGGGCAACATGACAAGAAAAATTGTCCAACTTATTTCTGTGAAACATAAACAGAAAAAACATAAAATTGAAGCATAGTCTCTAAGATAATTAATTACAGTGCTTTAATGGGCTCTTGTTCTCCACCATAACAAAACACTAACTGCCACCTAAGAACTGCGACCGGGCATGCCGCGTCCCCTTCCTCTTCCAGAATAGCCATAACCCCCCCTTCCATAATAACCACCTCGAGAAAAACGTCCACCACGGCCCCCTCGACCACCACCACGGTACCTCACAAAATCACCAAATGTCTGCACCACAAATCAGCAAATGAATTGAACATTGTCCCCAAGTATGAAATCAAAACATGACAGAAATTACCTCAGTATCAATCTTAATTTGTTCAGAATATCTAGTCCTTCCATTCTGTGAAGCATGATCAAGTGCATTGGAAGAGAGCGAGTCGAAGAAATCATCCTTGTTATAAACAGGCTGTAAAAACCACAAAAAGCAGAGTCAAAGACAAAGACTGACAACAAAAATACAGATCCATAATAACTGAATGCGCATCCAGTTGCACACAAGATAACATTACCTTAACCTCCACATTTGATAAATCGTCATTTTCTTCATCTTGACTGTAATCTTCATCAAAGGCATTTTCTTCCCCATCTTTCTCTTTTGAATGAGACTTGTTGCTTTTACCAAGATGACCCCATACTTCATCCTTTTTGAACTTCTCATTCATTGCCATGAAATCAAAATCTTCAGTGAATTTTGTGACTGGGCGCAAACCCTGCCAAGCATAATTCAATCTTTCAAAACCTCCACTGGATTATTACAAGCTTAAAGATACCAATAAAAAAATTGCAAATTAATGACAGAAAACCCATCTGGCAGATTTATTTAGCTCGTATTGATTGCTCAATCATAGTTACCAGATTCGCTCAACGAACCACATACTAAATTCGCCATAAAGAAAGTCTTGTAATATAAGGCCAAGAAGTGGCGAATCCATGTACCGCATTTCTGGTAACTATGTGCTCAATAACCATTCAAAATAAGCATATCTTACCCACTAAAGACCACACATCAAGAGATACTTTGAGCATATTTCATTATTTTGATATTATAACAAGTGAAAAGGTCTGTGAACTTTGAAACTCAAAAAAATAATCCTGCCCCCCACCCCACCCAAAAAAGTAAAAGACAAACAGATCATTACCCCAGTTCCTCTTCCTCTGACACGTCCCCTGTAACCATAGCCGTGATAAGTTTGGATAGGAGCTCCACCAGGCTTAAAACAGAGCAACCAAATGTCAAAAGTCCTTCTCAATCAAAAGACTAGACGATAAAATGATAAGTTAATAACTTAATATAATAAAATACCCATACTTGCAGTCTAGATATGAATCACATAGTGCTAAATTTATTTGATAAAAGTAAAACAGAAACAAATTGAGAGAGGATCATTAATCATCATAATTCATATATGGCAGTTTGCCAATTAAAACCTGGATAAACCAGACCATATCCTACTTTAAATTTTCTGCAAAAGAACAATCAGAGAAAGAAATGGGAGTGGGGGAAAATAAGAGTATGCAGACTATCTAAAATACAGAGCAGAATTTCCACATATTCCTGATTTGTTCAAAGCCTAGCTTACAGGACAGGCAGTGAACATCTGCCAATCGAAGATCAAAGTGAAGCTTAATATAATAACTGTAGATGGAGAGAAGATATTCCAGTTTATTTACAAGACTCCAGACTCCAACAGGCTACCATTATACACAACCATATAAGCACATGCAAAACCAAAATGTGTGTGAGTGTGTCTCTGCATGCATAAAACAGATAGATCAAGAGAAGAAGGATACCCTGTGATTGGATCGCGAAGTTACTGGCAATGGCAGTATTGGTGGTTGAGTTTCAGCAGAAATTGGCTGAGATGGCTCAGGAGATGATGTTGATGATACCTGAACCACTTCAACATCCTTATGAGGTGTTTGTGAAGGCTGAGCTGAAGAAACTAGAGTTGGTCCAGGCTGCAATAATTGACCTGGGGTTACCAGAGAAGGGGCTGGTGTTTCTGTACGGGTAGAATTTGATGATCCACCAATTGCAGGAGACAACTGGGATACAGTTTGATATGGCAAGCTTGAGCCTGAAATTGCATTAGGTTTGCTGGAGATCAGTGGCACTATAGCATTTATATCTGGACCAGAATTGGTCAAAGGAGTCAGTGATGGTAAGTTAGCAGCTAGCGTGACTGCTGGAAGTGAAACATTTGGTGCCTTGTTTGTTACTGATACTGGCAAAGTTTCAGAAGCTAGTGTAGCAGAAGGTGCAGGAGGCAAAGCAGAAGGTGCTGGAGGCAAAGCAGAAGGTGCTGGAGGCAAATTTGATGACAGATTTGATGGTGGTAAAGAAGCAGATGTTACACTAGGGGTACTAGTACTCAAAGGTAGCAAAGATGATGGCAATTCGGGCAAGTTAGAAGATCCAGTCGGTAAAGAGGGACTAAAATTGGGATACTGCATTGGCTGCTGCATAGATGAAGGCATTGATAAACCAGGTGGTGGTCGAAGCAAAGATTGTTGATGTAAATGAGGAAGCCCATTTGGGGCACCATAATATCCTTGCCAATACATGGGCATAGCAAGCCCACCACCATTTGCATTTGGGGCAGGTGGAGAAGCTCCCCATGACCCTATGTTCCCTCCAGGTTGATACAAAGGCAAGGGCCCTTGAAAGTTTGAGCCAGGGAGTCCAAGCTGTGTGGCATGAGAACTAAGATCAGTCAAAGACCCAGTCACAGTAGAAGGCAAACTTGTAGATGTGGTGACTGGGCGAGCATAGTGAGACTGCAAATCCAATTCCATATAATTAGAATGTGATTAATTTAATTTGATTCATTATTCAGACAAAAAGTCTCTCATCAACCTGAATAATAGCTGGGTCATTGTTGACTTGTGGAGTAGGCTGGACAGGTGGTGAAGATTTAACCTGTAAATCCTGCAGAAAGAATTATAACAAATGTCTAAGCTGATCTGTTTCATATAACATGGACATCAATTATTCAAAGCCTGCAGAGTCTAAACAAAGCCTTTGTCATGCAATAACAATAACTTAAAAAGGCATAAGAAAATCTGGATCAACCTTATAAAGTTCCTTCTCCATGCTTCCAAAATATCTAATGATACTAATGTGACTCGCTAGCAATTACTAGAACCAAAAAGCTTCTACCAAAGGTTGGGGACAAAGATGAACTCCATAAATAGGCATAAATGACCCAGTATTTCAATGATTCTAGGACCAAGTGGTCGCAAAAAAGTTTTAAAAAAAAAATCACTGAAAGTGGCATGCCTTTCTTTTCAAAATACATTCAACAAAATCAGGCACCAATACATTAACTATTTAAAAAAGGTGCTTGTATATGTTCCATGCATGGTACCTTGATGTCAGATCCACGGAACAGTATATACTCATAAACCTTGTCACCTGGAGGAATTTGTTGACCGTCCTTTTTCCTTCCTTCTGTTCCAAAAGATCGCACTGCCCCACAAAAACAAAAGTATCACTCCATCAACCCAGCTGGTGATAGTAAAAAACATATGAAGAAGTCTTTGGTAGCATATAATTATAGAAACAAGTTTTATAAAAAAAAATTTATAGAAACAAGATGATAAAATTCAAAGCTGCAATAATCCACATGGTTACAAGAAAATTTGCACATATTAAAGCTAATGACCAACAGTCCTGACCATTTATTCCATAGAAAAAAACATTCCTGATCATTTACAATGTAAGCAAACAGCAAAGCCTTTGAATCTCTACTCAAATATGCTTGAAGTGGTTTTTACCTTTCAACAGTCATGGGGGACTCAAGTCCCATACCTTGCAACTGGACCGTAACAAAGAAAACCAAGGGAAAGAGGTATTTCCTAGGGAGGAAGTGATTTCTTTGTCTTTTTTCTTAACTTTTTATTCCTTCTGAAAGTGAGCGAAAAGCACTGGGAATAGAAAATGTTATAAACTCCCAATTTTAACCACTAACGAAAAAAGGAAACAAGTTCAAAAAAATACGTGAAATAATAAAATTCTATAAAGGCTCTTTCCTTTTGTGTTCCCGAAAATACGTATGCCAATTGTTTTTTTTTATAGAAATACTGATACATATGCCAATTATTATTTTCTCACTGAGGTTAATCATCCAAACAGAGGAGAGAAAAATATGTATCTCCATTCTTTAATGATTACTGCAATACTTTCCATTCCATTCAGTGTGGTTTGAGTGTTTTGGAAGCTTTGTCATTAATATATCTCCGTCAAAGTATCTGAATGTGCTTCTTTCAGTGTTGCATGTGATTCTCACTAGTCAATGACTTCGTGGGTATTTTAATTTGAGTTTGTTATTCGCTGTTTGAGTTTGTTGATTGTACGGATTTCTGTCATGGCGATTAATCGGTAACGAGAACACCATACAATTGATTATAGGGCTTTCAGTCTTGGTCATTAATCCAGAACACGACAGAAAGCCGTACATTCAAGAAACACAAAGAGCAAATAACAAACTCAGAAATTAAAAAACCCTGGGCAAGTGAGAATCACCTGCAACAATGAAAGAAGCACAATTCAGATTCTCCAACCCACACAGATTAATGACAAAGCTTCCAAAACACTAAAACCACACTGATGGGCAGTAGATAACACGCTTTTCAAATCGAATTCCAGTTCAAGGCACACAAGCTAACAGTAAAACATGTAACCCAAATGTTACTGAAAGCAAAAAATCAAACAATCACAAGTTCACAACAATTCCTTCCATGTAAGAGGAACTCATAGCTCTTTGACAAAGCCCACTCTTCAAAACTAACCACCAAAAAAAATAATAATAATAATAATAAAAAGCATAAAAATCAAATCTTAGCACTGAATTCAAAGATCTGAAATCAAAGGAACCAAATTCAGCTGAAAACAAACAAAACCCAGATAGGATCAATTAAAATTCCTTAAAAAAAAAAAGTGGGTATCAGAAGAAAACCGTTTCTGAGGCCAATACTGGACTCTTCGGTGTTGATGTTGTAAAGAACACCTTCGTATCTGATCTCACTCTTGGAGGTCAAGCTTATCAAGCTGCCAATGTAGGAATCGGCTGCGGAACTCGATCGAGAAGCGCTCTCTGACGCCATAATCGCACGCTCGTCGATTAGGGTTTAGGTTTGGGGCTTGGGTGGAATAGAAGAGTGCCTTTTGTTTTTGAAGGCTTTAATCGGTTTCTGCCGGTGTAAATGTGTCATGTGATGATGTAATTTATCTGATAATATTTGGCTTTTTTTGAGTAAATTTATTTTACTTCGAACGGAAACCAATAATAAGAGGACACGGCAGAAATTTTGGACATGTAAGTCTTTATTTTTTTTTTATTCATGTCGATCTTTACTCTTTATTATAGACATTGACGAGAATCTAGTTCAAAGGGTTTGTGTCTTTTGATCCAAATTTGGGGTTAGTAGTTTCAAGGTCAATCCATTCATACACCGTACAAATCACCCATTAATTTTATAATTTTGATATTTTTATCATTAATAATATATATATTTATTTTTATACTTTTTTAATATTATTTATTTTTTATTTTTTTATTTTTTCTCACTGAATTAACATTATTAAAAAAATACTAATAATTTACACTCTTAAAAAAATATAAAATATTTTTTATTTTTAATTTTATTTCTAATAACAATTTTTCTTTTTTGTTTATACTTTTTTTTACCCATTCCAACACCATTACCACTATCACTCTCACCCCTCCACCATTTCCATGAACCTTCCTGCACTTAATCCCAACCCTTCACTCAACAAAACCAATAGAAACCTCTCCCACCCGCACCACCACTACCCCAACCCACCCCTCCACCATCTCTAATTTCATGAACCTTCTGCACCCAAGAAAACAGAATTACCTTCACCTCATATGTGACTTAAAAGATAAGTTTAAGTAAGTCAAAAGCTAATATTCTTTATAAGGCTATGAAACAAAACTACAATTGCCCCACAAAAAAAGGAATATCCAAGAAAATAGCCCTCCTATATAATACCCCACTTCATCTCCCTTCTATTCATGGCAACCCCATGAAAGGAAATTTGCATACTTATACCAAATTCAAGAAAAGTTCCTCACTTTTTCAGTTTTACTTTCCTTCACTTCATAATCCCATCAAATGATATTAAAAAAAATTTACAACTTTTGGTGGCATTCTAATTTCTTGCCATTGTTAGTGTATAAGCTTACGCAGGAATCCTATGAACCATATAGCAACGCTCCATCACCTCATCCTTGCACACTTTAGGAATCTGAGTCTGATCCGCTGCAGTCAGTCCTAACAGAACCTTGTCCCTATCACTTCTTAACCTGCCACAGAGGGTGTCGGTAGTGGTTTCTCCAACGAGGCCACGGACGAAGAACTTCTAGAAGGTGGTGTTGCAGTCTGTGTTGGAGCGAATGGCATCGAGAATGTCGAGGTGGCAGAGAGCAGCGACTTGAAAGTGGTCAAGGAGCTACGCTTTTTACACTCAAACCAAATAGCAATCGATTCTATAGGTTTTCAATCTTTAATATTAGCCATTAAAATTTTTTACATATAAATCAATGTTTCAAAATGTAAGGTGCAACATGCACCCTAAGTTATAGGGTGCAAGATAGATTTAGACTAGTACTTGATACTTTTTAACTCTTTATTGCCCTATTCTAGTGTTTCTATAGAAAAATGACTATTTAATGCATCAAAAGTAAAAAAAAAAAAATACTTAAAATTTATTTTTGATGACACAAATGTAATTTTCATATCACATGCTATATTTTGATTAGCAAATATCATTTTCTATATCATTTTTATCATCAAATTAAAATTAATCTTATCATACTTTTTGCACACATTTATACTGATTTTGTCGCATGTTCTGAATATAAGATGTGACTATTGAAGTTGTTAAACAAATAGTTTCCTTTGATTAATTGCATATGTTATTGTTGAAGCTCTATAAAAAAGGCTTTCCTTCATGAAGTTTTGTTTTTTCATCTATTTTTCTTTTACAAACTCGAAGAAAAGAACAATAAGCGGATTGTGTTTGTAAGAAAGTAGAGTATTTTGTGACATGAACTAACTTATGACATTAAAAATACATCTATTTTTTTAACTCTTTAATAAATCTTATATATGTTTCAAACCACTATACTTAAATGGGAATTTCATATTTCATAGGATTTAATTAATTAATGATCTTTTTATGTATAATTTCTTGAGGCTGCCTATCTTCCTTTAACTCTTCATCAATTTCTAAAATTAAGAGTAAAAACTCAATCTTATCCCTGAGAAAAACTTTGTCCTCCATATTAGCTCTTGAGAAATGAAAACCCCCAACTTGATCCCTAAGAATCTAAAAAATTAGGTTAAATTAGTCCTTTTTTGTAGGACACTTTAGTTCTTATCAAGGACTAATTTGACCTGACTTTTGAGATTTTTATGAATCAAGTTGGGGGTTTTATTTCTCATGGGCTAATATAGGGGGAGAAGTTTTTCTCAGGGACGAGATTGGGTATATATTCTCAAATTAATTATTAGCTTTTAACCTAATTCAACAAGATTGACAAACTACTTAGCTAGCTTATCTCAAGCTACTACAAACTCATGATCTTATTATTGATGATTTGAGATCCTCTATAGTTAAGACGCAAGTGTATTTAAAGAGAAATATGTAGATCTCATGTAGGTGATCTCAATTTCAAAAAATTATGGCACCCATATCCTTATATAATGTCTATTTGCACGTGATCTAAATCATGTTATTGATTATTCATTTTGATCAATATTTTAAATAGTGTTTGTATTCATTCAGCAATTATATTACAATAATAGTAATTTTGAATAAATATGAGCTAATATGGTGGTTATATTATTGATTACATGATGAAATAAGTAATTTAAAACCCTAGTTTTGATAGTCATGCCAAATTCTATTACAATCACTTGTTAGTTTCCTTTTAAAAGTAGTGATGAAATCACCGTTAAGGTTAAGAGGAGCCCAACAAGTTAGGGAGATCTCCCTAACATGTGAAGGACTCACATTTGAGGGATAGATTGTTGAAAATTCAAGTATAAGTAAGATATGAGTGAAGAAGTCTCACATTGAAAACAAATGGATAAAGTGAAGACTATATAAGTAGAAAAGACTCATGGACCTAATGTCTTAAGGTTTTGGGTCAAGATATGATGTCAATCTCACTTATGTGATTCTTCGCTTAGGTCATTAGATGTAGATCTCCCTAACTTGTTAGGCTCCCCCTGACCCTAACAGTCTCTTAGCTCCCAATCTATTTATTATGCTTAAAGCCATACCACCTCTATATCCCTTGTCCACAAAGATTGTTATTGGAGGTTACTAATTATTTTGAAAATAATAAATAATATTAACATATTCATTAGTTTAATATTATTTTTTGGTGGGATATAGGCTGGGCAAGCCACCCAAGGCAAAAGAAGCAAATGACTATAGCATACCACACTGGTAAGCAATACTAGTCTACAACCCGATTGAACTTTCTGAAAATATGGGAAAAGATCACCAACCAGTCTCTAGCAATCAGAGACTTGATATCACGCACAAGAGCACAAGCTGGATGGAGAATAGAGGAATAATTTAATAAGATCCAACACAACTTTAGATTCAATATTCACTCTCACCTGTCTGCACCCAAGATCCCAGGTAAGAACTAAACCATGGAGAACACCTAAAAACTCGGCAACAATGATCATAGTGATTCTTAGATTTGTTGAGAAACCCCCCAAATAACCACCAAAAGTATCATGGATTAAGCCATCACAGGTAGCATTATTGCAAGCTATAACTGAGTCATCAAAGTTAAGGCAAACCCAACCAATATGAGGAAATTCCCACGTGCACCACTGAACAATTTTAGAAGGCGTAGGATAGATTGTAGAGTAGATGTTGATGGTAACAGAGTAACTTTTCACCTTTAGCCAAAAGTGAAAGAGGATATCCCTGTTAAGAGTATTAGAATGGTTAAAAATCATTTCATTTCTATGTTGCCAAAGAAAGTGAATGGCAACCCCAAAAAGATAACACCATTCTTCCCCAGGTATCAACCTCTTACTATTGAGATTATCTTATAACCATTCACCCAAATCTCGCTAGAGAAATGAGAGCTAAGAGCATCACCAAGCAACCTCCTCCAGAACATCCCAATACTGACACAATCCCTAACTATATGAAGATTAATTTCAACAAAGTTTAAGCCACACCTATGACATAAGGGATTGTTAGCTAGGTGCCTACGAAACCTCCTATCATTGGTGAGCAACCCATCCAATGTCAAGAGCCACATGAATGACCGAATCTTTTCCAACCCATGCCAAGACCATATTTTCCTATTCAGAGAATGTTCCACAAGAAGATGGTTGCTAGAGATCAAGTTATAAGCAGATACATGATATTTGGAGGTCTGATACTTGTTATTTGCTCATAAATATGAGTAAGAATGAGATTAGAAAAAGCTTCCCAATTTCAAGCACCATTTATTGATACATAATCTGCCACTTTCCTAAAAGGTTCAGACTTTGAAAGTTGTGAAAAGTCACTTGCTCAAGGGGTCCAATAAAAGGAACCCATCAGTCCTTCTAAAAATTAACAATTTTTCCATTATTGACATGCTAGATAAGGTTGTCTTCAACAAAATGCCAAGTTTTTGAAATCCCCAACCACAAATTTGAAGCATTTTGATGATGCTGCACAATAAGAATCAAAGCATTTTGACGATGATGCACAATAGGAATCAAATCACTACCACATTTATATTTATGTCTCAACACCTGGACCCACAATTCATCTTTTTTATGTATGAGACCCCAGCCCACCTTAGCCATAAAAGCAAGATTTATATCTCTAGCATGTCTTAGACTAAGATCCCCTATGGCTTTAGGCAAGCACACTGTGTCCCAATCAACCAAGTTAATTTTCATTTTCTCCTCAGTGGATCTCCATAAGAAAGTTCTATAACATTTATCAATCTCATCACAAACCAAAGAGGGCAACAGGACAATTTGCATAGAGTATGAAGGAATGGCTACCACCACCGATTTGCACAACATAAACCTACTTGCGAAGGAGAGAGGATTTTCTTTCTAACTATGCAGGTGTTGCATGAGCTTATCAATAATATAAATAAACGTGCATTTGCATGTTCTTCTGTAGAGAAGAGGAACCCCAAGTTTTTTTCTCAAATCATTAGTTAACTGAAAGCCAAAAGCATTAGAAGTTTCTCTAGCTCTATTATTATTGACATTTTCGAGAAACAAATCATTGTTTTCTCAACACTCACATTTTGACCAGAGTTGTCACAAAAAATGTCCACCAATATTTTTTTGAGTAGGATATTCATTGGCTTAATATATATTTTTTTAATAAGACTCGTAAAATAATGTATTATCCTTGAAGCCAATGATAATGATTTTAAGGATTATCCATCTTTCTACCAAATTAAAAGGATAAAAGTGATAAAAAGAAAACACTATTAATTAATAAATAACTTGAAAACATTTTTTTATGAATCAACCAATTTAAAAGTCATACTTTATCGAAAAGAACTTATTTCTTCTTTCTTTTTATTGCAAAGGATATCTCACCTAGTGTGAAGAAATATAAGGTAGGTTAAAGTGAAAGCAAAGAACTTTAGATAATGCAATTTTACAAACTCACTAAATTGGCAATTGAAAACCTAAATAACTTATTCTTGCTTTTTCAATGACATTCACTACCTTGTAAAACTTACGTTTTACAATAAAGCTAGTTACAATTTCATCAATTTAAAGTATTGTATATTTGGTAGTTACCTTTTATAGTAAAGCTAGTTACTACATAATCATTTAAAATATTGTATAATTGGCAATTAATTAAGATTTTTAAAAAACTAGTAGTTATTTTTATTATAGTCGTTAAACCAAATTAGTTTGAAAGAAATCTGATACAACATTGGTTTCAAACTAATCATTTTGTATCTAAAATTTTATTATTTAATCTTGTCACTTAGTTGAGTTGTCTTTTGTTCAAATTAAATTAATATTGGCTACGTAGTTTTATCATTGAAGAAGAAGGATAATAACAAGAACTCCCTTCATAAGAAGCAATTATCTTGCATAGAAGCAAAAGAAAAAAAAAAGTGATGAAGGATGGAGGTGTTTTTCTAGAGGACAATTCTAATGCACTACTAGAGGAAGACAAGATGATGGAAGGAGCTGAGGTCATTGAGGGTCTAAGCACAAGAAATTTTATATGAAAGGGCGAAATTACATTCATCCACATAGAGACACAGTTGCCCAAATGTTTTGAAATCGTAAGAATTTTCTTTAAGCTTTAGTTTTTTTTTATAAAATATAATAACTCGTTAAAAACTTTATCACCCCCTCTCTAGCCTTATATTCTAGTTTTGTCGATGCTTAAATTGCTATTTTAGTAAACAATGAGAACATGTCAAACTTAGATAAGGATGCAAGTAATACAAAAAAGATGGTGAGGAATAAAATTTATTGGAAGGAGATAGAAGGAAGAAAAATGAAGTTAAAGTCTCCCTTTTGATAGACCAGAAATGTTGCCCCTACTATTGATAAGACACAACTTAACAAACCACGACAATAATGTCTTATTGTTAAATTGTTATGAAATATATAGTTGGACATTATGTTAAGATTAAGTATGAATCTATTCCAATAGTTTTTGGTAAGCATAATAGAGTATAGTTAATAAGTCAAAATTGTCCTTAAAAGTGACTTCCTTGTTTTTAAAGTTCTATACTCCCTATGTGCCCCTTGGAATAAAGATAATCTTCCCCATGCTTAAGTAGCTAAGATGTTGTTGTGGGGGAAAGCATTAGGAGAAGTGGGAGATGGTTTGTTTAACTAATTGACCTATTTGTCTACCTATAGCTTCATCTTGTAAGGGAGCCTTCAACTTTGAGTACACCTACACCTAAGGGGTTCATGACCTATTTCTATCTAATGAAATAAAGAGTGGTACTTTTATCCATGACTAGGTAGGTATGGTATATTTTCTTCAGCATCTTCTTCCTTCATGGAATACTAGGCAAACCAATTGTTTCTACATATATAGCATCTAAAACAATGGTTTTTTATTAGCTATAGCAAAGAAAGAAACTCCATAAAAGTCAAAATATAAAGAAATAGATATGCATAGAATCATTTTTTTATTAATGTCATTCATTTGATGAGAAATGCAAAGGAATATAAAAAATTTGAGTGACTTTTGAAGTAACAAAAAGAAAAACAACGATTAGAGTAGGAGAGTCAAAGTTGTAAAAAGGATTTCTTACTTCTTTTTCTTATTCAAAACTATGCATGAGACTTTGATCTTGCACAACTCCTAAGTGATAAAAGAAACAAGATAATTACTTCTTTCTTTTTTGATTGCCTTCCTCACATACATATATGATCGAATCCATTCAATTTTGAAATTTCAAAAGGATTTCTAGTCCTTAACTTTTTAAGGAAGAAGCTTGAAGGTGTTTAGGCAAGAGATAGACCCTTCATCAATATAAGAACTGATTATTTTCTAAGTAAATTTTATTTGGAGATTGATTATGGTTTTGTCTTGACAGGAAAACCATAAATGACAATTGATCCTTACCTTGCTATTAGAAAGTAGTAGACCCTTACAATGCCAATGTCATCAAAATTGCTGATTGGGTAAGATTGCATAAGTTATCTATCAAATACTATGATAAGCATTTCCTATAGAAGATAGGCAACTTGGTAGGAATCACTTTTGAAGATGGAAATGAACATATATAGCCATGCAGTTTGGGCGGGGGAAAATTTTGTAAAGGATTTGTGTGAAGTTTGATTAAATAAACGTATTTATCATGCTAAAAAATTAATTTATGTAGTTATTATGTTCAAAATTTTGCCTTTATCCATATTTATTTCTAAAAATAAATTTACCCCTTAATAAATGTAACTTAAAATAACTTTTAATAGCTATTGTGCAACATGGAGCAATAATTATTTCAAAGATGGAAAGGCAAATTTATATACTTGAATAACTTTTTTTTTCATTAAGGGATCCTTATTATGGCTTAAACTTATAACCTTTACCTTAATCTTAATCCATTGTAATAATTTGGGATATGGCTCATCTGAAGTGAGGAATTCACTTCATAAGAAAAAGTGAACCTATCTACACCCTTAAGACAAATCTAATCTAATCTAATATTATATATAAAAGGAAAACTTAGGATTGACTATGTCATGTGGGATTGGACTTTGCCGTATAGAATAAAGTTATGACATCTAGCTCTAATTAAATCAATTATATACGTACATATGTCATATAAAATTACACATTTGACGATTCTATGGCATTTCTTGTCCCAAGGAAAAAAATTAATGGCTGACAATTTAATGCTATAAAGGATTTAGTTCATTAACTGTACACATAGCACTGGTTCGTTATGGTTAGTGAGTTTGTTACACTTATATGTTGCCAATTTAATGCATTCTATTATTGAATTTGGTTATCAAATCATGTTATCATATTTGTTGAGTTGAGAGTTTAAGGACAAAAAATATTGTGCTCTAAATCTATTCTTTCATTTCAAATGTACTGTTAATAGTTGGAAATATATTCTTTTTCAAAAGGTGTTTGTGGGTTTGGTGTGTATACATGTATGTAGATGTGTATGTATGTATATATATGTATATATATATATGGTTAACCTTGAATATGCTAATGAGTTCAAGAAAATCAATATAATTCTTGATTGGGTTGTAGATTTTTGAATTGAAACCTGACCTATAAAAGGATTGTTACAACTTTGTTATAAACTACATGCATGGAATATTGGAAGGATTATTCATTTTGAGTTGATATTCAGTGTTTTCGAGCCACAATGATTGGAATTCTACTTTGGAGAGTTTGTGCAAAAGCGTAACAATCATTTGCAAAACATTTTTTTCTTTTTGCAAAGGTATTTTCTTCAATTCACTAATTATCAATATCATTAGTAGTTCATGATGTGTTTCCAAACTAATTGTTAAATATCTCCTACAGAAGTTTCTATTTGGCAATTGGGTGTATTTCGATCACAGTAACAGGAGATGGAATTTTAATAATAAAGTATTTAATTAAATTACTGTCCTGGATACATTTTGAACTTTATTCATTATGTGGAAGTTTTTGGCTAAGTCTTGTATATTTGACTGTGAAATGCATCACAAAGTGGTATGATAAGATATATGAACATTATCTGTTATATTTTATATATTTAAGAGGAATATATATGGTCGACTTTGTCATGAGGAATTTGACTTTGTAACGTGGAAAAAAAAAACCTACCCATGGGCACCAATAAAATGGTTTTATGTGGAAATGACCTATCTTCAATAATAAAAATATATTTAACAATAAAAATTCAATTTTAAGGATATGAAAGGTCTTTTATCTCTAAAAAAAATCACCTCATTGGACCCATCCTAATTGGAAATAAACGACTATCAATGACCGCCACCCTCGTTGTAGAAACACAATGCACTTGTCTCTTCATCAAGACCTGATAGGTCGTTTTACTATCAAATTAAAATTATTTTTACTAATTTTAAAAATTAAATTTTAGCACAGTGGTAAATAGGGTATCATTTTTCAAGGAAAAATAATTGATTAAGCTTAAATAACTAATATGGATATCAGAAACACGAAAGAACAATTAAAATTAAACTTAAGTAATTAAATTAACTAAAATGAAAAATATGAAAAGTGATGGGTTTAAAATTGATTGATTTGGTTTAAGGATCAGTTTTCACCACTAAGATTATTATTTTCCTAATTCAATTTTAGTTAATTTTCCTATTCACTTGAGCTAACAACCATAAGTAATTAAATGTAAATTACTCATTCTCCAAAATAGTTAAGACGAAAACATTCCTTTCTACCCTAACAAATAATTAATTCTAAAATGTATAGAATTCAATTATCAATTGAAATAGAAATTAAGTTATGTGGAAACAAGTTTGCCCCAAATGGTTTAATATGTTAAGTTTTGATGATGACAAATATAAGACAAAAAGAACTCTTTGCATATATTCTTTGTTGCATTCTATATAGAGCATATCCATTAGTAATTAATAAATATCTTATTTGGATGTGTTTATGAAAGTCTTATATGCATGTTAAACTAACTAGAGTTATACATTTATGAATCATGCATATGAAGATATTGAATTATAAATTTGGACTAACTATGCTTGTTTAAGTAAGTAATATTTTGTAGGATAGTCCAAGAACCAATAGTGTGCATTACAACAAGAAAGCAAGAGATATCTATTAAGCTCAACACAAGGAGAATGTGATTAAAGATATGTCTTTGAAGATTTGTCTTGATGATAACACACATGATGGGAAGACCAAGTCTAAGATCTTATACGAATAGCTTTAGGACTTTGAGTCTCTTTGTTCGAGGATCTCTTTGGATATCTCCTAGTGCATTAAGATAAAACAAAAATGCTTTCTTAAACTTATACCAAAACTGTTTTGATCTTGAAAATAACTTTAAAATGTTTTGGTGTTTTTTGATAAACTTTCTGGGATGTTTTTCAAACATTTATAACTGTTTTACAAACTGAGTTATTCGAATAACTCATTGGTTATTCGAATAAAGCTTTAAGTTTGGTTGCTGCGTGACTCTGTGCTTTAAAGTGTTATTCGAATAACACTCCTGTTATTCGAATAAATGTTTTCTAAATAGCTTGTTTTATATCAGCTATTCGAATAACTCATCAGTTATTCAAATAGAACCTTTTTCCCAGAAGTCTGTCTTAACAAATGTTATTCGAATAAACTTAAAGTTATTCGAATAACCAATTTTCTAAAGGAATTCTTTGTGGCAGCGTTATTTGAATAAAACGAAGGTTATTCGAATAACCAGTTTCAGAAACATTTTTAAAAGAACGTGTTATTCGAATAGCCAAAGGCTTATTTGAATAAACACGGTAAACACAGATCCGAATATAGAAACTAACGAACACTTTTTCATATTAATCATGGAATTAATTTCTTACAACGACTATTTTCTATCCGACTCTATAAATTGAGACCGTGGGTCTCATCTGCAAGGAGCCCAGCTATCTGTTTAATTTGCGCTTGCTCTGAAAAATGTGATTTATATTTTACACTTATTTTCTGTGCTCTTTTTGCTGAAACTTTAAGATATCCTTTGAGAGTCTCTTAACACTTCAATTTGTATTACCTACTCTGAGTGAGAGTTTCTATTCATCTATATTTCTGTTCTTCTATATTGAGGGTGAGGTATCCTTCAAGATTTATATAAGGGTGAGGTATCTCTTCAAGGTTTGTATAAGGGTGAGGTATCCCTGCAGGCTGAGACTTTAGCACAAGGGTAGAGTTTCCCTATGTGTGAAAAGTGCTCTTTTATGTAACGGTTGCAAGCACCTATTGAAACTTGTATACATAGTGAAAAATCTCGGATTGTTTTCAAGGACTGAACATAGACCACAAGTGGGTTAATGATCAAATCAGGATAAATATCGTGCCTGCTTCTCTCTTCTCAATCTCTTTATTTTACGCAATTTTATATTATTACACATTTATTTATTTGTTATTCTTAAAGCTTTTATTCTTCATCTCGCAATTCTTTCTCTTTTATTTAATAGCTTAAATATTTGTGTTTATTTTAAGAGCATTTGTGAAAAGTTTTTTATACCTAATTCACCCTCCCTCTTGGGTAATGGTTGCCATGACTAACAAGTTATTCTAGGCAAATCAACCTCATGTGGACCTTACGAACCTATGTTGAATTCTCCTTTAAAAATTAATCATTGCTTAACCATAACAATCAATCTCAAGTGCTATAATTAATTAGAATTCTATGGAACCATAAAATCCTAATATAACAATAGATAATTTCAAAACAAACTCAAATGACCAGGTTGAGAGAATTTTGAATATATCATAAACATTAAAGTATTAGAGAATTGCAAATAACTCAAGTATATGAACAAAGAAATTAATGTCAAATCAAATTAGAAAATATATTATTCTAGGGATTCAACATCACTCTTAACCAAAATAGAAAACTATCCTAACATAGTGGAGGCAAACATCTCAAAAATATTTAGAATACATCAAAAATAGAGAAGAGAAAATATGAAAACTCTTTGAAGAATAGTTCCTCAAATTATAATCAGCTCCTTCATTCCCCTTTGGTCATACTCAGTTTTGAGTCTTCCACCATCAATTTAGGCTTTGAATAAGATATAAAATTTGGATAAAATCCCTTTAAAGCGTCATCTTCAAGATCTCACAATTTAACTTAAAATCTTTTAGATTATGCTTGACAATTCAAATAAAGCTATAAAATAGATAATGAAGATAAAAATATTTAAATTTAAATAAAACTAATTAAAATAAAATAAGATAAAATCAAATAAAAAATCCTAACAAATAAAACTCAAATATGTGTGCAACACAGGAAAAATTCATTTCAAAACCTTTACTAACTACAAAAATAGAAAGTAATATAAAAACACTAATTTTTGTATGATTTAAGCTTGGAACTAACATGGAAAACAACAAGATAAGTGCTTGAAATTGCACTTATCAAATTCTCCTACACTTGAACCTTGCATGGCTTCAAGCAAGAAAAATATAAACATAGACATAAGATGACACAATAAGTATAAATATAAATTTTAAAGAAAACTTCAAGAAACTCAACATGCCAATAGCCTATCAAATGTTAAAGAGTTCAATCTTTCAATCATACATCTATATCCAACTCAAATGCAAGTCATCAAACCAAGCTTGCTTTTAACAACAAATCCAATGTAATCATTACTCTCTTGATGAACACATACACACTAATTAGCAACTCATAAACACTTCCCACAAATCAAGTAGGCAAAACCACTACTCAATTCTCTACTAATTCAAGTCCACACCTTGTCAAGGATCATTAGGCTTTCAATTTGAGATTTTCTCACCACTTGATTTTTTTTTTCCTTTTTTTTTTTTTGCAATTGACAATGCTTGAACTCATAATAGTGCACCTCCTCCACACATTACGAACTCTTGCTAAGGACTCAAATTCTTGACCGTGCGCCTAACCTGCACATCAAAACTCTAATCTCTACCTAATCCATACTCTTTATTTTTCATTCCATACAAATTTCAACTTTCACCACCCTCAAACTTATTTTCTTTTATGCATTTGGGTGGATCATATAATTTCCTCAATTTTTTCACTTTTCTTTAATTGCCTAAATTTCCTTAACTTAGTGTTTCTGAAAACTTCGCTTTGAAAAGAGTAGAAGAATTATCTAAAGATGAGAGAAGCAACAAGGAAATCACATTATACATATATAACAACTCAAGAACTCATAAATTCAATGAAATAAGTTTTAAAATCACAAGCTTAAAGTTAATAAAATGCATGAAATGAACATAAAAAACAATAATGAATTTTCTTCCTCTTTCACTTCTTAAACATATTGACACAACAAACCTCTATTAGCTCTTTTCAATCATCTATCAATGCAATTTTTTTCTCAAAAGGGTTTAAAGAAATAAACTAACTTATTTTTAAATTGTCAATTTTTTAATATTTTTTTTGCCAACACTATTTATATCTTCCTATAAACGCTCCGAACTCATGAAGGCACTTAAGTTGACTCAGAAAAAACAAAAAGAAACTAAAAAAAATAATTAATGAAAAGAAAAGAAAAGAACCCAAAGACTACTCTAGCCTTCCCCCCTACACATGATCAAAAAAATGGTAGAAATCCTAATTTCACTACTAAAACCAAGGAAACAAACTCTAAGCGATAAAATAAAGAGATAAGGAAAAAGAAAGCAAATTTGAATGAATCTCCCTATCCATTGGGTTGTCTCCTAACGAGTGCTTGTTTTATTGTCCTTCAGCTTGACATCTTTATGCTTGCTCATGAAATCTCAATAGAGGGTGCATCTTGCCCTAACTTCTCACAATAAGTCATAGGCAGTCCATAATATGGCTTCAATCTGTGGTCATTAACCTTGAAGATCTTTCCTGTTACCAAGTGGCTTCAAAACTGGAGAAATTGGTGAATTGATTTTTTTTCAAAACTTTTTGTAAACAAGCCCTTTTTATTTTGTTGAAACAATTTTCTTATGCATCGCAACAGAAATCAAGTGAGAGAGTCTCTCCATACGCATGACAAACAAATAGGGAGAGAGAGGTTCACTCTGATGAATTCCTCTAGATGGGAAAAAATCACCTGTACACTCCCCATTCCATAATATGTTCATCAAACTAGTATAAATACAATACCAAATCAACCTAATCATGTTGTTCGAGATACCTAACTCCACTAAGCTATCCTTAATAAAAGACCAACTAAGACGATCATATGTCTTTTCAAGATCAATCTTAATCATGCAACCTTTGGTACCGCGGTTCCCCCTCATCATATAAATGACCTCCTAAGCGATAATGATATTATCAGCGCCATGTCTGCCAAGAACAACGCTACATTGATTAGGGGCTATAACATATAGCATTATCATTTTCGAATGATTAGCAATGATTTTAGTAACTACTTTGTACATCACATTGCAAAGCTTGATGGGTTTGAAATGCTTAATATTCCCAAGGTGATCAATCTTCAGAATTAGAGACATAAGAGTCTGGTTAATTTCTGCTACCTTAGAAGGCCACTCAAAGATATCTTGAACAAGCTTGCAAATTGAATCTCTCACAACCAACTAGTGCAATTGGAAAAAAAATTACATGCAAACCATTGGGCCTAGGGGCCTTAAGACCCCCCATACCAAAGAGCACATCTGTAGGCTAAGAATTAATTATTGTAAATTGATCCTCCATCAAACCATTAAAGCACCTTGTCAAAGGAAAAAGAGATGGTTGATCTTGGGCTTGATATAAGTTGACAAAGAAAGTCTTTTCCATATTTTTAAGCAAATCTGAATCATGAACCCATTCTCCCATCTCATCTTTCAAGGCAACAATGCGATTTCTTTTATGCGTAGTGACTATGGACAAGTGGAAAAAATGAGAATTTCAGTCTCCAAAGTTAATCCAAAGTTAATCCATTTATGCGTAGTGACTATGGACAAATGAGAATTTCTTTCAAGGCAACACCTATAAGAGTTTTTCTTCCATAAGCACCCTCTCATAATCCAACCAAAGCTCTTTGTATAAATTCTATAAAAATAGATTTGGCCCAAGACTGAGACTTCTATGGATACCATGGATTCTATTTACGAGTCTATTTTTCTTGTGTAAAATATGACCAAAAACATGAATACTACACTCCTTAGTATGATCAGTAAATTGGGCAACATTAGTGTTCAAATCCCTTATAAAATCCCAACTATGTTTGACCAACTCAGCAAAGTTATCATTTGTCAACCAAGCCGCAAGGAAATGGAAAGGCTTAAGACCAGTAGGAACAACAGAATCATTATACAACTTAATCGACAAAGGTGAGTGATTTGACTTGAAGAAAGGTAGATGAATGATGGTAGTCTCCAAAAAAGAAAATTGTTAATCTGTGTTGGTAAGTATCCTATCAAGTCTTTCCTTAAGTCTGTCTCTCTTCCATGTATAGATTTCTTCATAAAAACCAACATTATGAAGGTTACAATCAAATAGGCATTCTCTGAATGCGCTGCAAATAGGGGAAGAGATTCTAGTGCAACTGTTCCTTTCATTAACATGAAACATGGTTTTAAATTGTAGTTGCAGTTGCAGTTGCAGTTGCCATCGTGGATGCTATGATTGCGGGCATTGCGGCTGCTATTGTAACATCCTATTTTTCATAAAATATTTTTATGAAGAAATTTTTTAATTTAATTTAAATATTTTATTTAGTTTTATTTTACAATAGATGTTACTAATAAAAGAAGATTAGATAAAATTTATAAGAATTTAATTAAAATTATTGAGATTGACTTTTAGATAAATTAGATAATAGAATAAAATTTTGAATTTAGCAGATATATTTAGATATTCATAAAAGATATTTATGAAGAGATATTTACAAGAAAATATAAAAATATTTATAAGAAAATATTTATCAAAATATATTTATAAAATAATATTATCTTAATCTAAATATCTAAAACTAATCATCACTATATTAAAAAATATGGGATAGGTGCTACGTGCACCATTTTCTATTGGTGCCATATGCACCATTTCCCATTGGTGCTACGTGCACCAATGGTAGCCACTCCATATGGCTATAAATTGCCAAGGATAAAAGCAGAAAACATAACAAATGGAGAGAAAAAGAAAATCAAGAGATCTTTGTGAAAGTGTCAAACGTGAGAAAGAGAAAAGAGAGAGGGGAGAAAGAAAGTGAAATAGCAAAGGTGATAAAATGTAGGAAGAAAGGAGGAAAAATAGAGAGAGAAAGAGAAAAAAAGAAAAAAGAAAAGGAAGAAAGTCTCTACGAGGTAGGAACTGAACATTCTTTCCAAAAAAATTAAATCATGGCTTCTAGTATGTTTATATGCTTTATTAGTTAATTTATTATTTTAATATTTTGTGTATACTATTATTCTTGTTAAATTTATTATACACATATAATGTTATGAAAAATTGATATTTGCTTAACTTTGAAATATTTATGATATTTGACAAAATTTAGAATTATTATAATTTGAATGTTGACTCTTTCATGAGACCAATATAATAACTTAAAATATCACTCAAGGTTTAAGTTAAATAAATATTTTAATTATATTTGGTAATAAATATATGTACTCGATCTATATGAACTTTCTTGTATTTACCTTGGCTTTGGAGCAATTTTCTAACCCTTATTATGACTTATATTTACCTTGTCTTGAGAGTAATTTTATGGCCTTTATTTTGACTTTTGTAACAAAAGGACTTTTGTACAATGAATGCATTATCAAGACCAGGACAAGTTATGGACTATGACGAGGACCTGACAAATTATGGACTGTGATGTGGACTATTAAGAGAATTATTAAATAAATTTTAAATCATAAAAAGTCCCTTGAAGAATTGACATTTAAATTTAATGATTCTAAGTTTTATGAGTTTTATTTAATTGCCATGACTTATTTATATGATGAATTTATTTGTGATATATATTGATGGTTTGTATTGTTTATGTTTGTGTGTGATGGCAAGCAAGTAATTCATGAAAAAATTTGCACCTAACCGTTGAGAGACAGAGGGATAGATTTCCTTTTATGTTACCTACTTAGTTAGTGTGAGTATATTTGACTTTGTTGTCACGATATTAAAATAACACCAAAGATAGGGTGGATTCCCTATGGAAGTGAAGGTCTTCAAGTAAAATGTGAGACAAACATACATGGAATGAAAAAGAAAAGTAAAGGGTGGATTCCCTGTTATTAGAAACTTGCTTGTTGATGGTTGCAGATACTTGTTGATAATTGATACTTGTTTGCCAATATTTGAAGAACTTGTTAATGTTAATATATAAGGTTGTATTGCGTGATTGTGTTGTTCTTGTCATACTTTAGTTGTCATGTGATTTTCTGTGTATTTTACATAGTTGAAATTCACCATGTGTTTTTGAATATTCTTATAACTGTTCATTTTTTATTGAGAATTTTCAATTCTTACTCTATTCATGGTGTTTTCATACTAGAATAGGATGTATTATGGTCATCACCATTCAGATCGACTAAGCATAGACTCTTATTTTAAAGGAGGAGGATATAATTGCTAGAAATATGTGTATTTGTACTTCTGAGTAAACTTTATGACTGGTTTGAGATTTTAATTTGCAAAGTTATAGATGTGTATTACAACTGTGTTATCTTGTATCAATACTTATTTCCTTTTACATATTTTTTATTTTGATTATAATTTCCGTCTGTAAATTTTTATAGAATAAATTCACTGATAATATTATTATGGATATGTTTAGAGCTATTATTTTATGTAAGGGGGTTACAACTATGATGTGGATTGTGGTCGTTGTGGCTTGAATTTTTTTTAAGCTTTCATAAAATAAAAAAATTCAGCCTGATGCGGTCTGTTGCAGCCGCAATACCATTACGTTACAACTGTTTCATGTGATTTTCTTCCAGCTACAATATTACGGTCACATCAGGTGATGCAACTGCATTTTAGAACCTTGACATAAAGAATACAGTTGCAATCCCCTGCCATGCACCAAGGACCTTGAATCGTCTGGCTTATGTTATGAAGATCCTATCAAAGTTCAACCCGGAGTGCCCCTTGAGATCTAGCATAGCAAACTAACAGAACCAAGAGGGGGTGAATTGATTCTATATGGTTCAGTAACTAGTGCGTGTAAAATACACTAAGAGCAAGTGCACTCTATCGTCTAGTAATATAAGACTTGAGTCCTAATTATCAATCCCACGAGGAATAAGTGGTAATTACTAAATTCATAAAACTTTTTGTTATTCAGACAATTAAAAGTATATGAAGAAAATCAAAATAAAATCAGAAAATAAATAAAGAAACATAATTACAATCAAATAAAGAATAGATAATCAATGAGAGAAATACTAGGGCTTAAGGCTTACTTGAATCCAATTATTCAGATTTTCTTTCATTTATGACGTAAGGTAATTCTTTTACCAGTATTCTCTTACCTGCTATTGAATCTCAATGGTCATGGATGAAACAATATTCTATCCCTAAATTAAATCACCTATTTGGTCATTTAGTTGAATTAATTAGGAATGCATTAAGCTACAATTCAAGAGATGAACTAACATATTTGTCAATTCCATTGGTAGCAAAAATTAATGTTTAGTCATTCACCAATCTAATCACAGGCTTACCATATAGATCTACTTATTGAATGCAGATGGTCACCAGTCAAACAATGAATTAAAACATGCCAAAAGTAATCAAGTTATGACAAGAATGCAAATAATATGATAAATCCCAAAAGAAATTACCTTAATCAAATTAGAAATCAAATCCAAATAATTAGGAAAATAATATCCCCTATATTGCTAGCTATGGGTTTAGCTACTCATGTTCAATATAAACAAACTTATATCAAGATACAAGTTCATAGAAAGAAAACCCAAAGAAAGGGGAAAATTAGAGGGAAAGAGAAATCAAAACCCCTTTTACAGTGATTATGATCTTCTAGCCTTCAAGAATTGAATCCTCCATTCGAAGTCGTCCTCCAAAGTCTGCTGCTGCGAAACTACTCTCTCAGGATTAGGGATTTTCTACGTGATGTGCAAAGTGTCTTGAATTTGGCATAGCTTCTTCTATTTATCAAAAACAACGTTCTCTGATACACAACCAGCGCCTAGCCGCTGACTTCCTAGCACTCAAGCGCTGAGCCACTAAAGCAGGGACACACGCTATTACATTTTGCGTGCTTAAGCACTCCTCCCCAACTCTCAGGCACTAGGACACTGAAGTTACACTACTAGATATGTTTTGGGCCATCAGGCGCTCCAACACCAGTGCTCAAGCGCTAGTCACCTGATGAAAAATTCTTTTTTTCCTTGATTCTTTGAACATCTAGTCTTCTTCATGTGCAATTACCTGACAAAAACACACAAAACACATAATAAAAATAGAATTAAACAATACTAAAAATATAACAAAACTTATGAATAAAGTTTAATAAAAAAATATAAAAAGAACATGAAAAATCAAAGAATTGAACTGTAAAAATATAACATATTGATGGTTCATCAACTCCCCCACACTTGAGCTTTGTTTGTCCTTAACCAAAGAATAATGATCAACAAGATCAAACTCAACATTAAGAAACATAAATCAAGGGAAATTCCACAATTTAAAAAAAAATCAAGTTCAACAATCAAATTCAAACAAGTAAGATCATTCAGGGCTTAAAACAATTAGAGGCTTGAATCTAGCTTGCATCTTTTCTCTTCACCAAACATCTGAGATCACTCATCTTTCCATTGCTCAAGTAGTTAAAGATAAAGAGATCACTCAAATTTATCTTGGAAAATGCAATACCATAGGTTTGCTTATCAATCTCATCTCCACTTCCAAGTTCATAAACAGCACAAGAATCAACAGGCCAACATGAATATAGTGTGGCTGAACCACTGAATGGATTAAAACCGTCTGTACACAGGCCAAGCCTAACATTTCGAGCGTCTAGGGCAAATGTAGGATGGGTAGCATCAAATCATTTCCAAGCCTCAGCATCAGCTGGATGCTTGATCACTGATTCATCTTGACGCACTCCATCCGCATGCCAAGTCATATACTGTGCAGTGTTTTTGGACATAAACAGACGTTGGAGTCTTGGCATAATGGGAAAATATCGCAACACTGAGTGCGGCACATCCTTCTCATTCGATGAACGTCCTGCCTTCGGTTTGAATCATGGGTGTCCACATACTAAGCAAACTGAGTAGAGTATCTTGTTATTGTATTCTTTGTAATACAATATGCACTGATTAAGACACGCATCTATCTTCTCATATCCTAATCCTAACTCACGAACCATTCTCTTCGATTTGTAAAAGTTTTCGGGTAACCTTTCAGGCTCTGGAAGCATGCTCTTAATGATGACAATCATTCTATCATAACAACTCTCACTCATGTTAAACTCTGACTTCAAGTTCAAAAGTTGAGTTACAGCTGACAATTTCGTGTGCTTATGGAAACCATCCAATAAAGGTTCGTCAGCGTCTCTTAGCAAGTCATAAAACTTCGCCGCTGATGCATTTGGATCCTCTTCTAAATCTTGAGCCTCTGCATTTAGTCTATCACCTGCGACATCCATAACCATATCCACGTATGGATTCCTAGACTCCACTTCATCATCGTGGACAATGGATGTTGAGCCGCTATCTCCCCATATGTCCTCACCATGAATGATCCAATTTACATAACCGTCCACAAATTCGTACTTATACAGATGTTGTTCTACCCCAAATACCTCCCTCCAAGCACGATTCTTACATCTAGCACATGGACAAAGGATGTGATTTATTGCATCACTAACTGTCGGGTCTCCTTGAGCAACCCTAATGAAATCATCAACTCCATCCTTGAATTCTTCACTTACATAGCCGATAGGATCATTTCTTCGTAACATCCAACTTCAATCGGGTCTCATGATTGCTGAAATTGGTTTAGCACATTAATACAAATCCTTATATCAACCGATCCTTCTTAACATGGTATGGCCCTATCCCATTCGATAAGAAACTTTTTCAGCACTTGGTTAATAATTATTCCTTAAATCTCATATTTTATACTTGACGAAATTTCGACAGCATTTCACATTGGTCTCCAAGTGCATGACTATAACGCAGTGAGATCTACCGCATTTAAGTATACACCCAGAGAACAAAAGGAAATGTAACAGACCGAAATTTCAACAAGTATAAGAAATGAGATTTAAATAATAATTATTAACCAAGTGAAAGAAAAATTTCTTACCAAATTGTCCCACTTGGATAATTCAAGATTCAATACAATGAGCAGTACGAACAATAAGTATGTGTGCTCATTCATATTGAATCTCAAACGGGAAACTAAGGTTTTGCTCAAATCTTCACTTGAATAAGAAAATAAAACTTTAAGCATATGTTAAAGCACAATCAAAAGTTAAATCAAACCAATATTCTTAACACATAATTCGTTAGAAATTCATAACTTTTATTTTCAACATCCAAGATTTGACGTCATATTTAGATAGTCCTAAATGTACCTCATAAGAGAGAAAAGCATAAATAAAATCTAAGTTTTCACTGGCCACAATGATTGCTGTTATGCAGCCTGACATAGACAACATTGATGAATATGTTGGAAACACTACTGCTAGAGCTTTCAGTGTTGTTGTCTCTGCTCTTGGTATACTTGCACTCTTACCCTTCTTGAAGGTTGTTTGTAAGAGTAAGAAATCATGGCAAGCTCGGCACACTGGGATTAAGATTGTGCAACAGATTGAGAAGGTGGAGCAGTGTGTAAAGAATTAGAAGCCCCATACACAAGTTGCTATACTAAGGAAGTCATGATCATTCTGATTCGTGAATTTCAGTCGCCTGATGAAGAAATAAACTAAGTTGTTTTGAATGTGGTGAAACAGTGTGTAACACCCTCAGTATCATGTTAGGCTTGTAAGCGGGTTACAAAGTTATTCTAATACTTGCTTAACATGTCAGTTCAGTTTTGTGACAAACTAAATTAGTTTAGGCACTTAATTGCAACACAGAAGTTGAAAAGTAGCTTAAAATGACTTAAAAAAATAGCTTTAAAGACTAAGTTGATAGAAACAAGTATAGAGAAATTGATTTTAGGTCACAAATGAGTTAAGTAAGATACAATTAAAATTTGAGAAGAATCAGAGTCAGTTTGGTATTTTTATGTATACTGGTTGTGTATTTTAATACCGATTGACTAGTAGCATATATAAAAAATAAGAATAAAAGTGAACCAGTAATTTAAATGAATCCTAGTATTTATTTTATAATTGTTGGGAAGTTGAAAAACTTGAATTAGTATAATTCAAGTGTTCTTAGCATATAAAAGTTCTAACATTGGAACTTAAGTTTTGATTTTCCGCTTAACCCAAGACCCCCAGCAGAAAACAAAAGAAAAGAATAGAACAGAACAGAAAAAGAGAAACAAAGGGGAGAAAGAGAGAAAGGAGAAGAAAGGAAGGGAGTTTAAATGGTTAGTTGAAAAAAAGTAAGGTTTTAGTTGGAAGTTTGAGTTTAAATCCATCATTGATGTGTTGAATTAGTGAATGGATGATCCTAACACGATTAGAGACCATTATTAGGGTTGGAAAACAGTTAGAATCCATGATTTGAGGATTAGAACTTGGTTAGAAACTGAGATTATGCAATACCTAAATTTGTAGAATCAGGACAGCACCCGAACAGCCTGTGATGTTTGTCGCATAACTTGCGCTACAGATATCAGAATGACATGATTTTTGTGTCATTTTAAAGCTAAGACATAGGGCTACGTGTGGTAAAAATTTTAGAATTTTACACCAAGCCAAACAGTACCAGTTTCGGTTTGAATCCAACGTAGATTCTGGAGGAAATGCATTCTGGCAGCCTATAAACCAGATTGCACAACTTCCTGCTCTGGTGTCTGTTTCATATGAAACCAAAGGCATTTTAAAGGTAACATGTAAGGCTTCTTGTTTGCAAAATTTCATAATTTTCTTGGGTGTATTTTGTTCCCAGTTTCAGTTTAAAGTCAGGGCAGAAATAGGTAAACTAGTGAATTTCCTATTTTTGCTTCTGTAAAATGTCGCATAACTTTAGATACGCTTATCCAAATGAGGTGAGGCTTGTGGCATTGGAAAGATATAAGAGAGATCTATCTTTCCATAAAATTTCAGAATTTTATGAGTTAAGATGCATATTTGGCGCAATCTTGAAAATCAGCCTTTTTAGGCAAGTTTTGAAGGTATTTTAGGTTGGTTTGAATCCTACAAATACTAGTAACTCCTTTAATAGTTAAAGTTGAGTTAGATAGATAAGTTTTGTGGCAAATACTTTACTCTCTCCATAAGTTTTGCGAGACATTCTCTTTATGTCATGCAAGTGACATATAATCCTAAAGACACAAACACCTTCACAGTGCATCTCTTGATTGCAACATAAAGGTATACATGTGTTTTTATAATTAACTTATGAAGCAATGCAATGAATAAGGATGAAACTAACCTTGACTCAAGAAGACTCCAGATGAATCAAGACTCAGGAACAAATGTTGCACTTGCAACAAAAATGCCTTTACCAAGCTTAGATAGCAGAAAGAACAAGAAAGGCAACAAGAACCTGCACCCATAGCATACAATCAAATAACATTTTACATATCCATCTCTTTCAAATCAGGTTCAAAGTTATGATCTAAATAAGAGTATTTCAGTAAGGAACTCAAATCTAAACATAAATAAGAGAACAAAAATCATAGCATTAAGCCCCTTTGCCTGCACAGTAACTCTATCTGAGTGGCTCAAGGAACTACGAACATATTAAGATTATCTATGAGATTTACTAGGTGTACTAGATGCACATCTTGATTAATTCATGTATAAGAGTTTACTAAAAATAATGTGTATTCATCTTGTCAATCATGATTTGTTATATCTGATTTCATATTTAAAACAAAGTATTAAATCATGCAATTTTGGAACTCTTGAAATAAAATGAAAAAGGCCAATGATATGAATGTGCAAAAGAAGGCAAGAGAAACTCAATAAGGCCAATAAAGCTGACAGTTAATGGTAACATAAAATCCAATTATTAACATTCATAATCTTTTCCAAAAAACATCACCAAAGAAGATCCAATACAAATAACTTAGCACACATTATATATATTCTAACACTTCAACAATTTTATGAAGTGAATTATTATTATTATTATTTATCAGTATGAATTGAATTATTTTAGCATAGAGGTAAAAGCATTTACTTATAACAATATTTAAGTATACATAGTTACATGACCACTAGTAACTATAATGCAAATTTTAATTTTTAATTAACTTTAAAGTCTGAGCATTAAAACAACAACTTTTTGGGGTATCTTTTTTCCTTTTTTTTAAATAAAATTTGATTAAATAATATCAATATCTAAGCATCCCCTGTAAATATACCTTATTACAATATCTAATGCATGTCGTCACTACGATTTTCTTTTTTACCTTTTGTAATGCATGTCGTGAAACTAAATATACTGTAAAACAATGAAGCAAAATGTAAACTTATGTAACAGAACCACATCAACAGAAAAGCATTCATGAATCTATTAAACACTATAACTAGTAGCAATTACAAGCCTGTCCTAATAAGGATATACTATTACTATAAAATTAAAATCCAAATCTTCCAAAGAACCATCAGTCTTGACTTCCATTTTTCACATTCATATTGGAACTTGGTGGCTAAGTACATAGTTTTACCTTTTGGAAGAGAGCATTTTCCTCCCTCTGTAAATATGTATTCTGATTTAGTATATTATTATACTTTCAGGCTTTCTCTTTCTACTTTCTGTAAACATTCTCTTTGCTGGTCCATGTGAATGGTTATTGCAAAATGGCACCAATAAAGAAATAGGAAGAGGAAGATGCATCATTAGTAGTATATTAATATACATAAACCCAAACCCAATTATATATTAAAAATTCTTTTGGAGGAAAAGTATTTAAAAGAACAAAGCACAAGACCGTACATAAAAATATTAGAAAATATTAAAGGAGGGGTCGAATAGAAGAGTTGATATTGATAGATGAAAACAACAAAACAAAGAGAAATACATTTGTTGCTGAAATACGGTTCAGGAAGAGCTTTCATGGTAGAGAAAAGGGTCTAGACTAGAGAGCAATTTTTTTAAAAAAAGTTTGACTTTTAAGCTACTATTTTCCAGTTATAGGAATCATGTGGACATCTATGTCAGTCCAAGACCGCCCAAAACAAAACTGATAATCCATTTCAACCCCCCAATTAAACCATTACCATATTTTGGAGTAGATATATTATTATATATGTCTTGTGGGCTATAGGTTTTTACCACCACTAGGCTAGTTACACTAACAATGGACTGTAATAATTTGATTATTCAATTGTTCAAAATTCTATTTTGAAATTATTATAATGTCAAATTATACTTTTCAACATCTTATCAAGCCATTTTCAAGTGAACAAAAGTGTGACTTGTATTGGAACTAATTTATCTCAACCATCTATATTCAATATTAACTAATTTATCTCAACCACAACCCATGTTTTCTTTCCTCCATCTTCCTCTCCCCATTATAAGCCAACTCTACACTCTAGTTTCAGTCTCACCTGCCAACACAACACATTACGCACACACACAGCAACACTAACACCACATAGGAGAGACTAAAACTTGTAACAATGAGTTATGTCTGCTGGAATTTATAAAATAATTTGCACCCAATTAAAGATGAAGTAAAGATACTGTAGTAAAGTGTAGAGTACAAAAAACAATATATCCTAAATTAAGATTGTATTCAGTTACTTGTATAGCACTCCGTAAATTAGAAAGGAATCCTTCCTATATCTTCAAATCCTACCTAAGGTAAAAAATAAAAAGATCAAAGTTATTGGCTCAACTAGGAAAGTGGCTTGTGAACACCCAATTTTGACCGGATTAAAAAAAAAGAAATAAATTTTTATGTTGAATTTAATTGATTAAAAGTCTATATTCTTGTTTTTTTTTGTTGTTAACCCAAATCTGAGCCCGCTTTAACAAAAAAAAAAAAAAAAAAAAAAAAAAAAAAAAAGAAAGAACATTGATCTCGTTTTTTTTAAAAAAAAGAAAGAAAAAAAAAAAAATTTTTTTGTTGAATTTAATTAATTAAAAGTCTATATTCTTGTTTTTTTTGTTGTTAGCCCAAATATGAGCCCGCTTTAACAAAAAAAAAAGAAGAGAAGAAAAAAAAAGAAAGAACACTGATATCATTTTTTTTTAAAAAAAAAAAGAAAAGAAAAAGGGGCAATGCATTTAATGTTGGTGTCTGTCCACGTAAAGTAACAAGGCATTAAATGCATTAAGTCAGCAAGCAAAGAAAAAGGGGGGCTGAAAGGATTGAAGAGAAAAAAAAAGGGGGTTCTATAGATGAAGGAATGAGGGGCTCAATGTAGGGAGTGGTTTACGTAAAGAGAAAAAGAAGGAAATGTCAGCTGAAAAAATGGAAAAAAGGGGGAACTTGGACAGGGGGAATAATATAAAAGTAAGGAGGCTAAGTATTTGAAGGGGAGCAGAATTTGAAAAAAGCCACTTGAGAGCTGGGAGTTTTGGAAAGAAAAGATCTTCTCAGAAGCTCAACACAAGACCTGGATCATTAAGCCATAACCTCACCGAAGCTTTATATACACCACCACCTTCACCTTCAAACGGACGACTGAAGCAACTCATCACCTCTATGTGAAGCCTCTCCAAGCCACCACCATCCAACGTTAAACCATCACAACCCCTCAACCCTCACCAGCTCCTCTGCCACCCTCAAAACCGTGACCACGTTCCACCTTGCAGCCTAATATCACAAACTCCTTCCACCTTCCATCAACCCATGCACATGCAACTAAGACCACCTACCTTCATCATCTCCATCTTCATCACACCCCCAAGCCAACACTCGCACCACCATCAACCACCCATAAAACCACCTTCAAACCTCAACAACACAAGACCTTTCACCTATTTTCTTTACCAAAGAACCATTACCTTCAACCTTCTAAACCCAACTGAGTCCATTCAGTGAAAAATTTCCATCACCCAAACAACACCACTGTGACCTTCAACCGACTGTTGGACCTCCAACACCAGATCCCTCTTCAACCGATCATCGAATCTAACAAGATCCCTCCCCGCACAGACCGTCGGACCTCCAACACCAGATCCTTCCCCTCACCGACCGTTAAACCTCACAAAACCAGATTCCTCCTTGCACCGATCGTCGGACGTCACAGAAGCCAGATCCCTCCCCGCACCGATCGTCAGACCTCCGACACCAGATCCCTCTTTAACTGACCATCGAATCCAACAAGATCCCTCCTCGTACCGACCATCGAATCCAACACCAGATCCCTCTCTGCACCGACCGTCGGACCTCACGAAGTCAGATCCTTCCCCTCACCGACCGTCGGACTCCGCGAAGCCAGATCTCTCCCCACCGATCGTCAGACCTCAAAAGCCAGATCTCTCCTCACCGACCGTCAGACCTCACAAAACCAGATCTCTCTGCACCGACTGTTGAATTCTTAAGTTGTGCAAGTGTACACAGTCAAACAAGTAATAAAATATGAGTAAAGATCGTTCCCACGAGGATTTACTTGTATTGAATATAAATTCTAGAATTAACCTTTCCTATTTAATGTAATAAAATATAGCAAAATTTTTAAGCATGTAAAGTAAATGAAGTAATGAGGTATCAGAGCAGCGAGAAATAAGTGCAAGGAATTAATGAAAGCAATAAATGAAGTGTTTTAAAACAAAGATGAAAATAGTTAGGATTCTAATCCCTTACAATTTTTAACATCAGGGTAATATATGTTTCAGGATGCTACAGCATTTAGCCCACAGAATAAATTTTTGCTTTCCAGCAGTAAACACTAAGTTCATTAAAAGCTTCTTATTCCTAAATTCAAATTAATTTCCCTCAGTGGTCATAAAAGCACGTCCAGCTAATTAAAGATTTGAAGGCTATTCCTTCATTCTACACAATTAATTTTCCAATTAATTATTCTGTCTTTATCTTCTAATCAAGTCCACCAACTTGGTTTTTCCAAACAAAATCAGTTGATATTTCAGATTAGTTGATCAGCCTAAACAGAAATTAAACATTAACACAGAAAAGAAGAAAATGAATAACATCCATCACATTGGATTACCCTTCAGTCTAATTACAATTTCATAGAATCCTAACTAATAGAATTTAGCTCATAATGAGCTTGAAGACAAAATAAGTAAATGAAATGAAAATTAAAGGCATCCTTCGTAAAAAGAAAGAAGCTACGAGATGACCAGCAGTTGACGGTTCCCTGCACAGCTCCCCCACCAAAGATGCCTCAGTACGAAAATCACACTCCCCTTTTGTACTAGCCCCCAAAAATAGGGTTACACTCTCTCTCATGTTTCACTTTTTTGGGCCTTTACAAAGTCAAATATTAAAATATTTCTTGGCCCAACTCTCGAGTACACTCAGCTGCTGCATTATATTCTCTCTCTTCCTTTTAAGCACAGTACATCAGGTATTTTGTCTTCTAGTGGCAAGAGTCGAAATGAAATGATTTTATCCGATAAAGGGCTTCTCCCCAACAAATTGTAGCATTCCGTAACATCCCAACATAGATTTCCTTCAAAATAATTTACACCTTTAAGACCTGCTCAAAATTAAATCAAACCTTCATCAATAACAGATCAGAATTTACAACTTTTTCGAAATTACTCAGATTAAACACAGATATTTACTCAGTCTAATAAAACTTGAAGTTCTTCTCCTAAATTGATCAAAACAAGAGAAGATGATGAAGCTAAAAGGATAGTAATAACTCTTATTTCTAAGAGTTATCACACTCCCAAACTTGAACCATTGCTTGCCCTCAAGTAATGACATTCAACAATTAATAACAGAACAAAATCAGAATAGTATAAGCAAAGTCCATGCCAATCCTCAGATGCAATTTTCAGAATTATGCTAAACACACCATACCATTTTCTTAATCACTTTCCATAATGTGTGTGTGATTTCCCTAAACTCTCAACTCAGATTTAGCAAGGAACTCCAACCAAACCACCCCTCAACAGAGTCTTAGGTGCATTTTCCAAATGTCCTTTGGATTTAAGGGTGAAGACTCACTAGATTATTGATAATCACATATTTTATTCATTAAGAAACTCTTATGTTTAGTCATTTACACTCTCCATATTCTTAATCGATTGAGTTTGGTATGATTTTGTGAGTTTGAGCTCAAATTGGTCGTAATTGAATATTTTCAGCATTATTGAGATTTGACACTAATTCTATATTTTGGCCATAACTTGAGTTCCTGATATCTGATAATCATGAATTTTACCTTGTAGGAAAGCTAAGAGGAAGCTCTACAACTTTGGTGAAGAGCTCGAAGTCCTAAACAGATGTCTAAGGGACCTAAGTTTACATGGAAGTTAGAATACGGGTTCTGTCACTAGAATCCGAACGGTGTGCACTCATAAAATCATATCTCAAGCTGTAATAATGGAGATGGGCTGAAATTTGGATAGTTGACAGTAAAGATCCAAATAAACAACTTTCATGAAGAACACTTTTTGAAAAATTGAAGTCTAATGGGTCAGTTTGAGCTTGCAAGTCGGAACAGAGGTACTGAAGTTGGGTTTGAGTAACCTGCGATATTTGGGTCATATCTTGGGCTGTAGGAAGCCAAATTGGACGATCCAGATATACATGTTATAGCCAAGACAAAGATCTACAACTTTCATGAAGAGTACTTTTCATGGGTCTGTAGTATAGTTGGTCATTTTTGGCTTCCAAGTCAGACAAGAAATTTTCGCACTCACCAACCCTCTCAACTACTTCACTCACCAACCCTCTCAACTACTTCACTCACCAACCCATTCAACTACCCCATTCACCAACCCACTCCCCTTTGTCATTTTGTTACCCTAGACTTCTATAAAAGGCACCATTGGTTATCATGAAAAACAACAAGTTGTATTCTCCTTCATTTCTCTCATAGTTTCTTATTGTTTCTTCATAGTTTCTCATAGCTTTTGTATATTTTGATGCTCCCCTTCGTGGTAATGGAGGGCTAAGCTACTTTCTTTCTACAATTTAGAACTCTTGAAGAGATTGTGGTTTGGATTCTTGAGACCTTGGTTATGTATTGTATTTGATTTGTAATTGAATTTCTTTTTCTTCTTCTTTTCTTTCTTCTTCTTGATCTTGAATGCATGAATGGTGATTCTATTTATGTTGATCCGATTTGATCTTGGTTTAAGATTAAGATTTGTGATGAAACTTAGAACTGATTGATCTAAACTAATCACATAAATGAAGATTGAGATTTGTGATGAAACTTAGAACTGATTGATCTAAATTAATCACGAATTGAAAAGGTTAGGTTACCGATTTGTGCCAAGTTAATTGAATTCACTTGAAATTAACATAGATCTTCATGAATGGTGTGATTGCGGATTTGTGTTTATTACTTGTTAATTGAATTCTAGACGATCATCTAGTATGAATTTTGGATTTGATGCAGAGATCTCGGTTAGATCCAAATTAACAATTCAATTGCACTTCAAGTGTTCTATGAAGGGTCTATGATTGAATCCACCCAATCTTGGATAGGTTTCTAAATTGATTGCTTTTAATTGTTATTTCTTCCTTTAATTTTGTTAAGTGCGATCTTAAACTGTCAAACCCCCCTTTGCTAACTTTCACTTGATTTGATTAAATTGCATCTACAATCCTCGTGGAGATGATCCGGTGTTGTCACTGTGCTACAAGCTTAGGTAATAACTTCGATTATAATTTTGACTGAGTTCGACGCTCGTCAATTATCTTCCTAAGAACAGGGGCTTAACACATTATTGTGTTTGTCATATTGCGCATTTCACTCTATTTTATGCTCTGTGTTAATGTTTCACTCAATCATCCATCACAAGCAACTTTATCATATGCTTGACAAATTTCTATCAATCAAGAGCACATACACACATTGTACACAGCAAGAGGACTTTAATGGGTTGTAATGAGGCTAAGGTTCGGGTGTGGAATTTTGGGAAAGTAGCTACTTAGGTGGAGTTCAAGATCTTTGTCAAAATTACCCACTCCCAAATTTAGACCTTTTTGAATTTTTACCCATTTTTCTGGTAACAAGGGGGAAGGTTTTTTATTATTATTATTATTATTATTATTATTATTATTATTATTATTATTATTATTATTATTATTATTATTATTTTTAAAATGAATAATTTGCATAGGCAACCAACCTACCCCCAAACTTAGACTGTTGGTTGTCCTCAACCATTATGGTTAGAACCTATAAGTAGGTAATATTTTGATACAGTCCTAAACTCCAACTAACAGGGTAGTACATTATTTTTCTCAGGGATTTGGAGCTTGTAATGTGGCTTGTCACCAATCAAGAAAGTCTCAGGCTCAAATGGGTTCACAAAGGGTAATACGTGAGGGTTGGCCTTTGAAGTCTCAGTAGTTAAACAAGAATAGTGCCTCAAGTCAATTTGTGTGCAACAGTGACATACGCAATCAATCACAGAAATAAGTCAAGTTCTTCAGAGAAAATACATGTATGGAATGCATGCTGAACTGAATCTGTTGAAGTCCAAAAGCTCACAGGATTGATGCTATAGATTTCTACAACACCACATTCTTCTCACTCACCCCCAAACTTAGGTTGAAATCTAATTCAAACCTCACCCGTTGTTCCTTGGACGAGGGTCTTTGCAACCCAATTCCCCCAATTGATTGGTGTCTTTTGAAAGAAGTCCTTCTGTTAAATCCAATTTGAGCTAGGGATTGTGTAGGGAGAAAGGATTAATTCAAGGTATGAATGTATTTCACATGCAGTGAGGTAAAACGTGTCTTCATCAGATGCACATAGACAGCAAACACCATTCATTCATTAATCATGTAGTCAAGGTATATCCAAAAACAAGTGTGGGGCCCCCACTGATCATTAAGCTGACTATATTTAAATAGTGGGGGCAGACAATACTACAATTGTAAAATAGAAATTAGAACAAATGAAAACAAACTAAGAAAGATCAAGGGAAATCCTGGTCATCTGATGCTCATGCGCAGCACCTTGGGTGTTTCTGCTTGCTCAAGGCTGAGCCAATCTTGCATTGCTCCTTCTGCTGCCGGATCTGGCGATCTGCTTCATTGTTGTCTTGTTTGTTGCTGGAGTTTCTTTGGTAATAGCCAACTCATCACTTCTTTCTTTTTCAGCTTCATCCTCCTCCTCCTCACCACCAGCACTTGGCTGAGCCTTAGAGGCTGTGATGGACTTGAGTTTCCCAACTCTTCCTATAATAGGCATGTTATCTTCAGAGTCAACACTGGTTGCAGTGGGAGTTGCCTTAGCATTTACAGCATTTTTAGTGGTTTTTCTGATCATGGGAGGAGCTCGGTGCTTGATTTTGCCCTTCTTTGGTGGAGGGGGATCTTCTGGTGCTTCATCAATCATCTTTTCTTTTCCTCTCTTGGATCCTCTTGGTTGAATTGGAGGTGGTGGTGGATCTCTGGGTGGTGGTGGTGGTGTCCAGTCAGAACTAACTTCATTGTTATTTATGGAGTGCTCACTAGCAGTGGGATTCACAGAAGGGAGTTCAGGGTCTTGTTCTGGTGCAGGAGGGTTAGCAGGTGCAGTATCCTTTGCAGGATGGGTATGTTTCTTGGGTTCAGGGGGAGAGTACTGGAATGGGTCAAAGATCGCTTCAGGAAACAGGGGAGGATAGCTACCTTGCCTCAGCTTGTTGATTCCAAGGGTCCTTTGCACCCACAGATGTTGCTCTTTAGCAAATTCCCAGAAGAGTTGCTGCTGCTTTAAACTATGCTGCAGCATTTGATAGCATTGGTCCACTTTTGTGTTCACGTCATCTGGCTGTTCCTGCAGTCTAGATAGAGGAATTGAACCTTGCACCTTTGATGCTGATGCCCTAAAACGTTTGATAGCCAACAGATCTATGGCCCCCTTGTTGTCCATAATTTCATCCTCAGACAAGACCTTGATTCCACATCTCAAACATAAAGAGGTGATTAAAGAAGGGAAAAACAACAATCCCTTCTTCTTGAATGCGCAAGCAATAATTTCCCTCTCAATCAGTTATCCTATATCCATCTTCTTCTTCGTCAGAATGCAATACAATAGGACTAACCTCTCCTTGTTTACTGTTTCTAAGTGTGCTGTGGGGAGAATCTTGGTTCTGATGACATGATACCAAACTTTGGCCAATAGGGTGAGATCAGGCCTGGCTATTTTCCAATTCTCATCTGACTGAATCCAGTTTGCCCCTTCCACCGTGACTTCCCTCATCATGTCATTCAGCTCTGTTTCTTCAGCATTTCTCAACAAGGTTAGGTATTCATCTTCAACACCCTTCAAGCCCCACCTTCTGTTCAACGTGGCGGCAGAGAACGACACCTTTGAACCCCTCACTATGATATATTTCTGCTCTGGTGCGGTCAGATTGGCATAAAACTAGTGCACAAAAGGGATGATGGGTTCTCTCGGGTGAGTCACGAACTGCTTCCAGTTGTGATGATCTATGAGCTCAGCAACATCCTCAGTGAGCCCATAATGAGGGGAGTCCAGAATGAAGAAACCCTTCTCCAAATGGAAGTTTCGCTTCTTGATTTCCCTCTCGAACTTTAGTCTTTCTTCCTCATTCACAAAACGCAAATTGGTTTCCTCATCAGAAGAGGGTGAACTGGCAGTAACGAGCTTTTTGGAAGACTGAGTTGGTACTTTAACCATGGTATTTGGAATGGTATGAAAAAGGATTGGGTTGATGGTGACAGAAAGAGATGGGTGAGACCGAACGTGTGAGCGGGGTTGCGTGTGGGGCTAATGCAGAGAAGACAGTGGCTTTAATAGAGAGAAAGGGAGATTCAGTGAGAGGTGAGGGATAGAGGTGAGTGGTGGAGAATAAGGTGACATTAAGTGCGTGGTGGGGAGATATGTACATTCCCACGCTGGCTCTTGAACTTGGAAAACTAAGAAAATTTAATACTGTTACACGCGGGCTCTTACGCTTGCTCAACTGTCACCACTATAACACTGTTAACTGGGCCTGACGTGACCACACACCACCCTGCCCATGATTAACCTTGGGCCTAGGATGTTCTAATCTGTAAACATATGTTAGTCAAATATATATATATATATATATATATATATATATATATATATATATATATATATATATATATATATATATATATATATATATACATACATCTATTTTTCTATTTTTATTTATTAAACTAACCTATTTTAACCGAAATTTAAAAGATACTTGTAAAGATATAAAGTCACCGCCTCCCGTAGCGCTTGGTTTTGTGTCTTCACTGACTTCACACTAGGTGGTTAAGGATCTGAAAGATGAGTGGTGGCCCTCATTCTTGCACACGGCTCACCCCAATATTGCTTCACTCTTTGTCCATTCACTTTGAACTCTCTTCCAGAACTTTCCTCTAACAAATCCACAGCTCCATGAGGGTGCACCTTGACCAATTTAAATGGTCCAGACCACCGTGATTTCAACTTCCCAGGGAACAATTTTAGTCTGGAATTAAACAAGAGCACTTGCATTCCTTCAACTAATTCCCTAGGTTGGATTTTCTAATCATGCCATACCTTGACCTTGCTCTTGTATACTTCAGCATTTTCATAAGCAAAGAGCTTGAACTCTTCGAGTTCATTCAGCTGTAGTAACCTTGCTTCTCCAGCTGCTTGTGCATCAAAATTCAACTTCTTTATAGCCCAAAATGCCTTGTGTTTCAGCTCTATTGGTAAATGGCAAGCCTTGCCATAAACCAATCTGTAAGGAGACATGCCAATAGGGGCCTTGAATGCCGTTCGGTAGGCCCAGAGAGCATCATCTAAGTGTACAGACCAGTCCTTCCTAGAAGGATTCACCATTTTTTCAAGGATTCTTTTGATCTCTCTGTTGGACACTTCAGCTTGTCCACTGGTTTGAGGATGGTAGGCAGTAGCCACTTTATGTTTCACTCCATATTTTGCAAGCAAGTTGGCAAACAACTTGTTACAAAAATGTGTCCCTTCATCACTGATTATAGCCCGAGGAGTGCCAAATCTGGTAAATATGTTCTTGTGCAGGAATTTTGTGACTACCCTGGCATCATTGGAAGGCAATGCTACTGCTTCTACCCATTTAGAAACATAGTCTACTGCAACTAAGATATAGGCATTTCCTTAAGATATAGGGAATGGTCCCATAAAATCGATTTCCCATACATCAAACAACTCAATTTCCAAAATGGTGTTGAGTGGCAGTTCTTGTCTATTGGAAATGTTTCCTATCCTTTGACATCTATCATAAAGCTTGGCAAACTTGTGAGCATCTATGAATAAAGTGGGCCAGAAGTATCCGGATTGTAAGACCTTTGCAGCTGTTCGTTTTCCTCCAAAGTGACCACCATAAGGAGCAGCATGGCAATCATTAAGGATAACTTGCATTTCTTCCTGAGCAGCACATCTCCTCATGATCTGGTCTTGACATCTTTTGTACAGGAAAGGTTCATCCCATTAAAAGTGTTTAACTTGATGCAAAAACCTCTTTTTCTATTGAGAGTTCAATTCCACTGGAATTACTCTACTGACCAGAAAATTTATAATGTCTGTGTACCAAGGTGCTGCAGCATTTTCAATTAGTAAAAGGTGTTCATCAGGAAAATTTTCTTTAATTTCTCCTGAAGCTTGGTTTCTCCTGTCTCAACAATTCTAGAGAGATGATCAGCTACCCCATTTTCAATTCCCTTCTTATCTTTGATCTCTATATCAAATTCTTGAAGCAAAAGTACCCATCTGATAAGCCTTGGCTTGGCATCCTTATTGTCACTGAGATACTTGATTGCTGCATGATCTGTGTATACCACTACCTTGGTTCCCACCAAATATGATCTGAACTTGTCAAATGTAAACACTACTGCCAACAATTCTTTTTCTGTAGTGGTGTAGTTGATTTGAGCATCAATGAGAGTCTTGCTAGCATAATAAATAGTGTGGAAGATCTTGTTATGCCTCTGACCTAGCACAACTCCTACTACAAAATCATTTGCGTCACACATCAGTTCAAATGGCTTCTCCCAATCCGGAGCTACTATTACGGGAGCAGTGATCAGAGCCCTCTTCAGAGTTTCAAAAGCTGATAAACATTCTTCTGTGAAATTAAATGCACTATCATGCTCTAACAGTTTGCAGAATGGCTTGGATATTCTAGAAAAGTCTTTGATGAATCTCCTATAAAACCCAGCATGTCCTAGAAAACTCCTAATGCCCTTAACAGAATTGTGTGGGGGAAATTTTTCAATCACCTCAATCTTAGCCTTGTCCACCTCTAAGCCTTTCTTTGACACCTTGTGGCCTAGCACAATGCCGTCCTTGACCATGAAATGGCACTTCTCCCAATTCAGCACTAAATTGGTTTCCTCACATCTGTCCAGCACCTTTTCTAAATTGTCCAAGCATCCCATGAATGAATCTCCAAAAACTGAGAAATCATCCATGAAGATTTCCATAGTTTTCTCAATAAAGTTAGAAAAGATGGCCATCATGCACCTCTAAAAGGTTGCTGGAGCATTACAGAGCCCAAAAAGCATTTGTTTGAAAGCAAATGTGCCATAAGGACAAGTGAAAGTAGTCTTCTGCTGATCTTCGGGTGCCACTGCTATCTGTTTGAACCAGAATAGCCATCCAGAAAATAATAAAACTCTCTTCCAGACAACCTATTAAGCATCTGATCAATGAATGGTAGTGAAAAATGATCCTTCCTTGTGGCCTTGTTCAACTTTCTATAATCCATACATATCCTCTAACCTGTGACTGTTCTTGTAGGAATCAGCTCATTCTTCTCATGTTTCACTACAGTAACTCCTCCTTTCTTTGGAATGCACTGCACGGGACTTACCCATACACTATCTGAAATGGGGTAGATGATTCCTGCATCAAGCCATTTAATGATCTCCCTTTTTACCACCTCTTTCATAATTGGGTTCAATCTTCTCTGGCCTTCAATACTGTTCTTGGTATCTTCCTCTAACAGAATTCTGTGCATACAAAGGCTAGGACTGATTCCTTTAATGTCTGCCATTTGCCATCCAATAGCTTTCTTGTGCTTCCTCAAAAGTGAAATAAGACTACTTTCTTGCTCAGAAGTTAAGAAAGAAGAGATGATGATAGGAAGAGTTTCCTTTTCTCCAAGATAAGCATACTTCAGATGAGAAGGTAGTTACTTCAATTCAAGGATGGGAGGTCTTTCAATAGAGAGAACATTCTCCATGAAGGTGTCTGTAGATATATCTAAGAATTCATATTTTCTGATCTAGGATCTGTGTGCCAAATTCCCTTCAACTAGCTACTTTAACTTTTCATTTCCAATATCAGTTTCCTTATTCAGTTTAGACTCATGCTCTAAGTCTCGGCCTGATGCTATCAATTGCTCTTGCACCAGAGAATCAATATCAGTAATAACAGAACAACTTTTCATATCTTCATCAGGATAGTGTAATGCATTAAAAACATTGAAAGTTACTTGCTGATCATTCACCCTCATAGTAAGCTCTCCTTTCTGCACATCTATCAATGTTCTTCCAGTTGCTAGGAAGGGTCTTCCAAGGATGATTGGAATTTCCTTGTCAGCCTCAAAGTCTAGAATAATGAAATCCGCTGGAAATACAAACCTGTCCACTTTGATTAGGACATCCTCAATCTTTCCTTCTGGGTAAGCAATAGACCTATCAGCAAGTTGCAAAGTCACAGCAGTAGGCCTGGCTTCACCAATGTTCAGTTGCTTGAAAATGGACATAGGCATCAGATTAATACTTGCTCCAAGATCACATAAGGCTTTTCCACAATAAGTATTTCCTATAGAACAAGGGATAGTAAAGCTGCCTGGATCTTTCATTTTCTGAGGAACCTTATTCTGCAACAGCTGGCTACTCTCCTTTGTCATTGCCACTGTTTCGAATTCTCCCAATCTCTTTCTTTTAGTAAGAACGTCTTTCATAAATTTGGTGTAGTTGGGCATCTGCTGTAGAGTTTCAACTAGAGGTATGTTAATGTGCAGCTGCTTCATAATATCCAGAAACTTATTGAATTGCTTCTCTTGAGCTGCCTTCTTCAACCTCTGTGGAAATGGAGGAGGTGGCCTCTCTGGAACCATCTTGGGTTCAGTCCACTTAGGAATGACTTGCTCTGTATCTTCAGGCCGTGGAACTGATTCATGCTTAGGTTCCTCGATTTCAGCTGGTTCAGTTATCTTTGTTCCCTACTGGTTAGATGCTATAGCATCCTGTAGCACTTTACCACTCCTCAGGGTTACAGCTTTAATGTGTTCCTTCCCTTTATCATTTGAAGATGATGGAGACTCTGTGGAAGCGGGTAAAGTGCCAGCAGGTCTGTTAGCTAATGCATTGGCCAACTGACCTACTTGGTTCTCCAAATTTCTTACAGCAGCTCCTTGATTCTGGATTTGAACTTTAGTCTCAACCATGAAAGTTTTCAACATAGCTTCCAATGATGGCTCTTTTGTAAGAGCATGGTTCTGTTGCTGAATGTTCTGTTGTTGTTGTTGGTAATGTGGAGACACATAACCAGCAGGAGGATTCAAAGTGTTGCTGTGATTATTGTAGCTGAAATTAGGATGTTGCTTCCAACCAGGATTATACGTATTGGAAAAAGAATTGTTCCCTCTATTTCCCACGTAATTCACTGACACTGGATTGTCAGGACATTCTTCAAACAGATGCTTTCATCCACAGAAAACACAAGCTACTGAATTTACTGGAGCCATAGTAGGTTCAACCATAACAGTTCCTTACTAGTGTTAGTCGCAGCTTAAATTTTTCAAAGCATGTTGATAATGGCGAAAGCAGTCGTGAAAGCAGACATAGTAGTTATCTCCTTCACTTCATGAACACCAAATTCCACCTTTAGAAGAATTTGCTCTGCTGGTTGGCCACTGATAACTATTGGCAGCTATGCTCTCAATTAGCTCATAAGCTTCATTATAAGACTTAGTCAAAAGAGCTCCTCCAGAAGAGGCATCCAACATCAACCTTGAAGGAGGTAATAATCCATTGTAGAATGTTTCCATTTGAATACACACAGGAATGCCATGATAAGGGCACTTTCTCAACAGATCTTTAAACCTCTCCCATGCTTCATACAGTGATTCATCATCATTTTGCCTAAAGGAAGTAATATCGTTCCTCATTCTGGCATTTTTAGTGGGAGGGAAATATTTTGTCAGGAACCTTTCAGCCAATCCATTCTAAGTAGTAATTGAATTGGGTTCCAAAGAGTTCAACTAAGTCTTTGCTCTGTCTCTCAATGAATAAGGGAAGAGTCTCAATTTGAATGCATCATCACTTACCCCAGGGATCTTGAAATTGCAAGCCACTTCCAGAAATTGCCATAAATGCAGGTGAGGATCTTCAGTAGGAGCACCACTGAACTGTCCAACAGTTTGAAGCATTTGAAACATCATTGGCTTGAATTCAAACTGCTGGGTAGTTATTGCTGACCTTACTATACCAGTATTCATTGTTTGGGGATCAAAGACTGCATAGTCCCTGATGGACCTCCCTTTGTCATTTGCCATGTCAATCATACTAGGCTGCTCCTCATCAGTTACGAAAAGATTAGCCATGAAGCCTAACTCAAAATGTTGGGTCAAAGCACGTTGTTCTTTGGTTCTCTTCCTTAAACTTTTAGTTGTTTTCTCTATCTCCAAGTCAATTTGAAACTTGGGTTCACTCTTGCTGCGCATACAGATTGCAATACCTGTTGGTGAGCACAGTACACCACACTTTTAGAAGTAACAAAATAGATAAAGTTAACAAAAGAATTTAAATATTCAACATCATTGTCAATCCCCGGCAACGGCGCCAAAAACTTGTTGAATTCTTAAGTTGTGCAAGTGTACACAGTCAAACAAGTAATAAAATATGCGTAAAGATCGTTCCCACAAGGATTTACTTGTATTGAATATAAATTCTAGAATTAACCTTTCCTATTTAATGTAATAAAATATAGCGAAATTTTTAAGCATGTAAAGTAAATGGAGTAATGAGGTATCAGAGCAGAGAGAAATAAGTGCAAGGAATTAATAAAAGAAATAAATGAAGTGTTTTAAAATAGAGATTGGAAACAGTTAGGATTCTAATCCCTTACAATTTTTAACATCAGGGTAATATATGTTTCAGGATGCTACAGCATTTAGCCCACGGAATAAATTTTTGCTTTCCAGCAGTAAACACTGAGTTCATTAAAAGCTTCTTATTCCTAAGTTCAAATTAATTTCCCTCAGTGGTCATAAAAGCACGTCCAGCTAATTAAAGACTTGAAGGCTATTCCTAGCTCATTCAACACAATTAATTTTCCAATTAATTGTTCTGTCTTTATCTTCTAATCAAGTCCACCAACTTGGTTTTTCCAAACAAAATCAGTTGATATTTCAGATTAGTTGATCAGCCTAAACAGAAATTAAACATTAACACAGAAAAGAAGAAAATGAATAACATCCATCATATTGGATTACCCTTCAGCCCAATTACAATTTCATAGAATCCTAACTAATAGAATTTAGCTCATAATGAGCTTGAAGACAAAATAAGTAAATGAAATAAAAATTAAAGGCATCCTTCGTAAAAAGAAAGAAGCTACAAGATGACCGGCGAAGACTGACGGTTCCACTGCCTGACTCCCCCCACCAAAGATGCCTCAAGATTTAAAGTCACACTCCCTTTTGTACTAGCCCCCAAAAATAGGGTTACACTCTCTCTCATGCTTCACTTTTTTGGGCCTTTACAAAGTCAAATATTAAAATATTTCTTGGCCCAACTCTCGAGTACACTCAGCTGCTACATTATATTCTCTCTCTTCCTTTTAAGCACAGTACATCAGGTATTTTGTCTTCTAGTGGCCAAGAGTTGAGCTGGAAATGATTTTATCTGATAGTGGCTCTCTCCCCAACAATTGTAGCATTCCAGAACATCCCAGTGCATTTCCTTCAGTAATTTACACTTTTAAGACCTGCTCAAAATTAAATCAAACCTTCATCAATAATAGATCAGAATTTACAGCTTTTTGAAATTACTCAAATTAAACACAGATATTTACTCAGTCTAATAAAACTTGAAGTTCTTCTCCTAAATTGATCAAAACAAGAGAAGATGATTAATCTAAAAGGATAATAATAACTCTTATTTCTAAGAGTTATCACCGACCGTCGGACCTCACGAGGCTAGATCCTTCCCCTCACCGACCGTCAGACTTCATAAAACTAGATCTCTCTCCATCGACCGTCGGACCTCAGAAGCCAGATCTCTCCGCACCGACCGTCGGACCTCACGAAGCCAGATCCCTCCTCACTGATCGTCGGATCTCACGAAGCCAGATCATTCTCCTCACCGACCGTCGGACCTCACAAGACCAGATCCCTCCTCACCGACCATCGGACCTCACAAGACCAGATCCCTCTCCGAGTCACCTCTTGCACTACCAGAGGTTTGAGCCTTTTTTTTTCTCTCCTTCGTTTGTTCCTTTGTGTCTCATGTAGTGGGGCTGCTGTTTGAGGTTGTCAGTGTTATTTAAAGATTTTTCTTGTTTTATGGTGTTTATTTAATAATATGTTATATCTTGTGATTAGTAAGCCAAAAAAAAAGAAAAAAAAAAATGAAGAAAAAATAAAAAAAAAATAAAAAAAAATAAAATAAAATGTGTTAAAAAAAATTTGTTGTGTCGTTATGCTTAATTTGATTTTTATTGTATTTACTTAGCTCATGGTATGACAATGTGTTGTTTATGTGATTATCTGTTTGTCTTTGTATAGGCTTTAAAATAAAAATAAAAATAAAAATAAAAAAATTTTTAATCAATGCGGTGACCAATGATGTTGATTGAATAACGAATGTTATCTTCAATGTCGTCTGGATCATAAGGGTTTATTGAGTAGCCTTGTGCTAACTTGAACCTTGTGCAATATTGAATTTGTTTTCGAATAAAATCCTTCCTTTTTTTAATTAAAAGCAATCAACCCAAACTTATTTTATAAAGAACTACGTAACTTTGAGTTCCCCATTGCACCAAGGGATACGTAGGAGCAGAATTTCATTTCTGTCAAGCCAAAATTAAATTTTTATAAATTTTGTGGTTTCTTTTTTTATATAAATAGTTAAAATGTTTTGCAAAAAATGGTAAAATAAATATTTTCAAGGATTGTTAAGAATTTGCACAATTAACTAAAGGTACCATTTTAGAACGGGTGTGTTAGGGGTGCTGTGGGATTAAGTTTCCTCCCTTTCCTATCCATAACCGACTCCTGAATCCAATCTGGTTCCAAAGACCATTTTCAAAGAAAGGTTTTCCAATTTTTTCTAATTTAAATAAAATTGGTGGCGACTCCATTTCCATTTTCTAAAATCCTTTAACTTGCTATTTTTTGCCGCAATCATGGTCGCGACAGATGGCGACTCCACTGGAGATATTTGCAGAGTCAGGCCTGTTATTGTTAGTTGTGTAAATTATTAATAATCTCTATTTATTTATTTTACCCATTTTTGTCCTTGTTTTTATTTTTTATTTGTTTGTAAATAGTTTTTATTTAGTATTTTTATGTAAATATCTGATAGCATTATTTTTGTGTTTATTTTGACGTGATTTACCTGTATATATTTTGTACATAATTGTTGAAACCCTAGGATAGATGATTGTTGGCTGGTTGTTGTATATATGCTTTTGCAGGTTAGGGGTATTTTGGTCTTTTTAAATTTTTGTATAGGTTAGTATGTTCCTTCACACACGTCACTGTCACGTACCTCACACGATTTTTTTGGGCTCTATACCCAAGTTTGTGCGAACCCGAGGAGTATGAGGGGTCTCGACTTTTGTTTTTAAAGGGCTTTATGCTCACTTGACATTTGTTGATACACCACTCAGATTGTTACCATTATCATAGATGAATCATATTGAGAGAGTTTATCCCAACTTGTGATTAATTCATGAATTAGGTCTTTGTCTTTCGAGATAAGGGCAATCTGGGAACCATGACTTTTTAGAAGTTTAGACCGTCCTGAAAAATCTTGCACCGATAGATTGAACATAATGACTGTCAAATCTTAGGTTCCACTTGACTAGGGCACAAAAGGGAGCGTACTTCTTCTTTCTTTATTTATCTGTTTCTCATACCATTCATTCTTGCATTTTAAAAAAAAATCAAATAAAGAAAAAAAAGCTATTCATTACTTGCATTTTCATAACATTCATAGCATTATAAAAAAAAACATTATCTTGCATTTTCATAACATTCTAAAAAAAAAACTTGTATTTTCATGACATTGCATTAAAAAAAAAAGAAGATATATCATCCCGCATTTTCATAACATTCCTAGCATTCTAAAAAAAAATCATCTTGCATTTTCATGTCATTCCTAACATTTTTTTAAAAAAAAAAGAGAAGAAAAAGAAAAAAAAAAGTGTTTTCAAAGTTCATTCATTTTATACATCTCATACATTTCATCTCATTCTTTGTTAAATGTTATTGTGTTTTAATAAGTCAAATTGGTTTGAACCGATTTGCAGCCTAGAAAAGAAGGGACCAATCAAACCCAAATTCACAATCCTAGATCTCAGACCGGAATAGCTGCTGATAACCCTAGGGATGAAGGAAGAAATCTGAGTATGAAAGTAGATGAGATGAAGGAGATGATGATTGAAATGGCAAAATCCCAGAGAATAATGGAGGAAATGTTGTTGGCCTTGAGGGAGACTATCAACTTGATTGGGGCTACTGGAAGTACAGGAGTGACTGGGGCACATCCGCACCTACCAACTATCACTTCCATAAGGACAAACCCTGGGATCACCACTAAGATTCCTGTTGTGGGAAGGACCTCGAACACTGCACCGCTAGTGCTTCCTATAGGAAAAGGGTGTCGTTCTTCAGAGGATACTCGAAATGAGGTTCATGGTAATGCTGAATTCACATGGGAACAACCACCATATAACCCTAACATTCACTTTCCATACCAAACACCTACACCTACATTTCCTTATTATCCCTCCCACTAATTTGTTCTAACCTCAAATAACACCCCAACTCCACAATTCCAAACCAAGAATGGTCCCACACCATCACTATATGCACTAACTCGCCCATCTCATATCCGATATCCACTTGTACCTCCACAAAATTACCCAAACCTCCAACAGCCTCAACCAAACTTTCGAAATCGAGGTCGCTTCCATCCTCAAAACCTACCTCTTTTCCCAAGATTATCCATGTCAAACGCAGACTTATTCCAGAGGCTGTTCGATGCTCACCTCATGTCGGGAAGTCCCGTACGTCCTTTAGAACCACCATTCCTAGTATGGTATAATCCGAGTTTAACTTACAAATACCACAAGGACATCCCAGGGCACTCAATTGAAGATTGTGAATCTTTCAAGATTGCAGTAAGGAAGCTAATAGCTTATGGGAAGTTTGATATTCAAGAAATAGCTAGGCCTAGTGTTGTCAACAACTCAATTCTTGATGAGGTAAATGCATGGGAGATGGAAGGATCACCCATAGGAAAGGTCAGAAGCTAGCGTGCGCCGATGGCTGAAGTAGTCGAGGGGCTGAAGAAAGCAGGTTGTAGTATCACTGCACCGGCTACAACTATAAAAGAAAAGGAGAAACAGGATAAAAAATTAAGTTGTGTTGAGAGTTGTTGGGACTTTAAGGTGCGAACCCAAGAATTACTCGCTTCAAGAGTGATACAAGCTAGGCAAGACATAGCTTCCTCTAAAGAGGTCAATGTAGAGTTGGAGGAAATGGTGAGGAGCATAACTCCAGGAAAAGAAAATGATGCAGCACATTCCTCATCTGAGGGAAATGCTCCCCGCACTATTCGAGATAATCATATTTGAAGAAGTCATTCATCCTCCAGCAATTTGAAACCTCTGAACAATGGGAGATCTGAGGAATTGATTGAAGTAATTGCCATAAAAAAATCAGTGATGATGGACTTATGTTAACTTTCTTGAAGCATTAATGTAATAAATTTGCATGGATATCTTGTTTCCTTTCATTTTCAGCGTTTTTCTTGACATTTATTTCTCTTTCACTTCTTCAAAGTGTCTTCCTCGTATTTGGGGCCCATCGGACTCCAATTCTCGGTAATTCTCATTTTGGTAGATGTCAATAAAGTCCACGTGTGTAATAGCCATTTGCAAAAAAAAAAGGAATGAACAAAAAAAAAGAGGAGCATTGAAGTAATCACTTGGTGTGCATTAGCCTTTTGTCTCTAAATTAAAATTTTTTTGAAAATGAACAATCAAGATTTGAAATGAAGATTGGCCATGTTTCTCTATCCTTCATAAGAATTCATCTTTTCATTATCTATCGATGTCCCTTTTTGAGCTTGAAAGTTTTCTTTAATAAACCCTGGATAAGGATCACCCCTATACTAGGAGATGACACAAAGCAAAGGTTGATTGTCATGGTGACTATTTTGAAGCATAATAAAAAAAAGAAGAAAAAAAAGAAAAAAAAAAAAAAAAAAAAAAACCAAAAAAGGAGATAAGAAAAAAGATGAAATAAGTCATGACAATGGCAAATGAAAGAAAGTGAAAAGAAAAAGGAAGAAATGAAGAGCAGTAAGAGAAAAGTGTGCTTGAAAGTGCAAAAGCAAAAGCAAAGTTTAGCTTTGAAGAAGGATCCTTGGTCCCATTCAACATTTAAATACTTGTTTGAGCCTTATACCTTTCCCTTCATAACCCCTAGCCTTGGCCATGTTACAAGCCTCAAAAAGTCTATTTTGATCAATGAATGATTGTTATCATTTTCATTAACCTTAATTTTGAGACAAATATTATGCTCATCTAAGTATCTAAGTTATTGCTTTAAAAAAAAAAGAGACTTACACCTGGGCAAGTTGCTACCCTATCCGAGCTGGTCCCATATTGGGGCATTCTTCTCTTTAGTTCAATTTGACCTACATCGAGGCAAATCTTTTGGGTCACTAGGGCGAGTTTTTGCCCTATTCAGTCCTAGACTAAGGCAAATTTCTCTTGGTTCAATTTGACCTACATTGGTGTAGCTTCGTGACTCACACTGGGGCAATTTTGAATTGTATTTGATCAGCTACACAGGGGTAATCTCATTTGTATTCAGTGGGCCATACTAGGGCAAAATTTTTGAAGGATTAAAGAGAGATGTGTTGAAGGAAGTAGCAAAGCAGACATGGATTGAGTTATCAAGCAGTTGCAGGGAATCAACTAAATGAGGGATAAAGTGAAATACTGGGATAAAATTTTCTCTCAAGGACTCAATCAAATAAGGGTTCATGACAAGAGACTATCATCTCATTTCTTAAAAGGAGAGTTGAAAGCGGAAAACAAGGAAAGAGAAAGAAGAAGAAAAGGGAAAGAAAGGATGAGTAAGAATGATCGAGATTATCAGGTCCAACGAGCAAAAGCATGTGAACAGGGATTTTGATTGGTCAAAGCTTTCCAAAAGTCGCCGTTGGTTCAAAGGACTTATAACAAAAAAGAAAAAAAAAAAGAAAAAAAAAAAAACAAAGAAAAAAAAATAAAGAAAAAAAAAAAAAAAAAAAAAGAGAAAAGGAAAAAGAAAGAAAAACAAAGGAAAAACAAAGAAAAGAAAATGAGAAAAATGAGAAAAAGAAGAAAAAATCTTTTTGGATCAAGATGCTTATTGCCTTTTAAATTTCGGGACTCAGTTGCCCATTGTCATTTAAATTTCAGGACGCAGTTGCCCATTGTCATTTAAATTCCAGGACTCAGTTGCCCGTTGTCGTTTAAATTTCAGGACGCAGTTGTCCATTGTCGTTTAAATTCCGGGACTCAATTGCCCATTGTCTTTTAAATTTCGGGACACAGTTGCCCATTGTCATTTAAAGTTCGGGACGCAGTTGCCTATTGTCTTTTTAAATTTCGGGACACAGTTGTCCATTGTCATTTAAATTTCGGGACGCAGTTACCCACTGTCATTTAAATTTTGGGATTCAGTTGCCCATTGTCTTTTTATATTTCGGGACTCAATTGCCCATTGTCTTTTAAATTTCGGGACGCAGTTGCCCATTGTCATTTAAATTCTGGGACTTAGTTGTCCATTGTCTTTTTAAATTTCGGGACTCAGTTGCCCATTATTTTTTAAATTTCGGGACGCAGTTGCCCATTGTCATTTAAATTCCAGGACTCAGTTGCCCATTATCTTTTAAATTCCGGGACTCAGTTACCCATTGTCATTTAAATTTCGGGACGCAGTTGCCCATTGTAATTTAAATTTCGGGACGCAGTTGCCCATTGTCATTTAAATTTTCGGACGCAATTGTCCATTGTCATTTAAATTCTGGGACACAATCGCCCATTGTCATTTTAAATTCTGTTGAGCGCATCAGCTCCATGCATTTTAATTTCTATCATATCTTTTGAGCGCGTCGGCTCCATGCATTTTAATTTTTGTCAATTCTGAGCGCATCAGCTCCATGCATTCCACGCATTCTAATTTTTGTCAATTCTGAGCGCATTGGCTCCATGCATTCTATGCATTTTTAATTTTCTGTCATTTACTTTTGAACACGTCGGCTCCATGCATTTTAATTTTTGTCAATTCTGAGCGCATCAGCTCCATGCATTCCACGCATTCTAATTTTTGTCAATTCTGAGCGTATTGGCTCCATACATTCCATGCATTTTTAAATTTCTGTCATTTACTTTTGAGCCCATCGGCTCATTGCATTTTAACTTCCTATCGTTGTTCCTGCTTTGTTTTGCATTTATCCTTTTATGCATTGCCAGACAAAATTGGAGTTTATGTCTTTACTCGTTTCTTACGACGATAAAATGAAAAATCACAGTTTTTCTTTTTATCTAATAAGAAACAAGTAAAGAGAGGCAACTGTGAACACCCAATTTTGACCGGACTAAAAAAAAGAAAAAAAATTATGTTGAATTTAATTAATTAAAAAGTCTATATTCTTGTTTTTTTCTTGTTAGCCCAAATATGAGCCTGCTTTAACAAAAAAAAAAAAGAGAAGAAAAAAAAAGAAAGAACACTAATCTCATTTTTTTTTTAAAAAAAGAAGAGAAGAAAAAAAAGAAATTTTTTTGTTGAATTTAATTAATTAAAAGTCTATATTCTTGTTTTTTTGTTGTTGTTAGCCCATATATGAGCCCGCTTTAACAAAAAAAAAAGAAGAAGAAAAAAAAAAAGAAAGAACATCGATCTCATTTTTTTTAGAAAAAAAAAAGAAGAGAAGAAAAAAAGAAAGTACATCTTTTTGTTTTTTTTTAAAAAAAAAAAAAGAAAAGGGCAATGCATTTAATGTTGGTGTCTCAGTACAAGTAAAGTAAAATGCATTAAATGCATTAAGTCACAAGCAAAGAAAAAGGAAATTTGAAAGGATTGAAGAGAAAAAAAAAAAGGGTTCGATAGATGAAGGAATGAGGGGCTCAATGTAGGGAGTGGTTTACGTAAAGAGAAAAAGAAGGAAATAACAGCTGAAAAAATGGAAAAAAGGGGGAACTTGGACAGGGGGAATGATATAAAAGTAAGGAGGCTAAGTATTTGAAGGGGAGGAGAATTTGAAAAAAGCCACCGGAGAGCTGGGAGTTTTGGAAAGAAAAGATCTTCTCAGAAGCTCAACACAAGACCTGGATCATTAAGCCATAACCTCACCGAAGCTTCATATACACCACCACCTTCACCTTCAAACGGACGACTGAAGCAACTTATCACCTCCATGTGAAGCCTCTCCAAGCCACCACCATCCAACGTTAAACCTTCACAACCCCTCAACCCTCACCAGCTCCTCTCAAAATCGTGACCACCTTCCACCTTGCACCAATATCACAAACTCCCTCCACCTTCCATCAACCCATGCACATGCAACCAAGACCACCTACCTTCATCATCTCCATCTTCATCACACCCCCAGCCAACACTCGCCACCACCATCAACCACCCATAAAACCACCTTCAAACATCAACAACACAAAGACCTTTCACCTATTTTCTTTACCAAAGAACCACTACCTTCAACCTTCCAAACCCAACTGAGTCCACTCAGTGAAAAATCTCCATCACCCAAACAACACCTCTGTGACCTTCAACCGACCGTCGGACCTCCAACACCAGATCCCTCTTCAACCGACCGTCGAATCCAGCACCAGAACTCCGCACCGACCGTCGGACCTCACGAAGCCAGATCCTTCCCCTCACCGACCGTCGGACTCCGCGAAGCCAGATCTCTCCCCACCGACCGTCGGACCTCAGAAGCCAGATCTCTTCTCACTGACCGTCAGACTTCACAAAACCAGATCTCTCCGCACCGACCATCGAACCTCACGAGGCCAGATCTTTCCCCTCACCGACCGTCAGACTTCACAAAACCAGATCTCTCCCCATCGACCGTCGGACCTCAGAAGCCAGATCTCTCCGCACCGACCGTTAAACCTCATGAAGTCAGATCCCTCCTCACCGACCATCGGATCTCACGAAGCCAGATCCTTCTCCTCACCGACCGTCGGACCTCACAAGACCAGATCCCTCCTCACCGACCGTTGGATCTCAGAAACCAGATCCCTCCTCACTGACCGTCGGACCTCACAAGACCAGATCCCTCTCCGAGTCACCTCTTGCACTACCAGAGGTTTGAGCCTTTTTTTTTCTCTCCTTCGTTTGTTCCTTTGTGTCTCATGTAGTGGGGCTGCTGTTTGAGGTTGTTAGTGTTATTTAAAGATTTTTCTTGTTTTATGGTGTTTATTTAATAGTATGTTATGTCTTGTGATTAGTAAGCCAAAAAAAAGGAAAGAAAAAATAAAGAAAAAAAATAAAATAAAAAATATAAATAAAATAAAAAAATGTTTTAAAAAAAATTTTGTTGTGTCGTTATGCTTAATTTGATTTTTATTGTATTTACTTAGCTCATGGTATGACAATGTGTTGTTTATGTGATTATCTGTTTGTCTTTGTATAGGCTTTAAAATAAAAATAAAAATAAAAAAAATTTTAATCAATGCGGTGACCAATGATGTTAATTGAATAACGAATGTTATCTTCAATGTCGTCTGGATCATAAGGGTTTATTGAGTAGCCTTGTGCTAACTTGAACATTGTGCAATAATGAATTTGTTTTCGAATAAAATCCTTCCATTTTTTAATTAAAAGCAATCAACCCAAACTTATTTTATAAAGAACTACGTAACTTTGAGTTCTCCATTGCACCAGGGGATACGTAGGAGCATAATTTCATTTCTGTCAAGCCAAAATTAAATTTTCATAAATTTTGTGGTTTCTTTTTTTATATAAATAGTTACAATGTTTTACAAAAAATGGTAAAATAAATATTTTCAAGGATTGTTAAGAATTTGCACAATTAACTAAAGGTACCGTTTTAGAACGGGTGTGTTAGAGGTGCTGTGGGATTAAGTTTCCGCCCTTCCCTATCCATAACCGACTCCCGAATCCAATATGGTTCCAAAGACCATTTTCAAAGAAAGGTTTTCCAATTTTTCCTAATTTAAATAAAATTGGTGGCGACTCCATTTCCATTTTCTAAAATCCTTTGAGTTGCTATTTTTCGCCGTGATCACGATCGCGACATGGCTGTACACCATTAGTATTATACAAGAAGAGATAAAATTAAGCCAAACCACTATTATGTTATGCATTACTCGGATAAACAAAACATAATAGATATAGACATGCTTCATGCAAGCACAAGAAAAGTCAGCAGCATAGAAGCAGTTGTGTAGATTCTTAAACAGACAATTAGGCAATTAAGATTTAAGACAAAAGCTATCTCGTTTTGAACTGAAAAAGTTCAGGAAAGTTTGTTGGGAATACTCAACATCATAACATAATCAAGGAACCCTGAGATTTTTGTTTCAACTCTGGTACCATTTTCACATTGCCAGGAATGAAATCATTTTAAAAGTTTAATGAAAGGAAGTAACGATGTATTGCCTTAAATTATATAGAGAACAAATCAGAAGTTTTGTGAACACTAAGAAACATGTTAGTAAATTTAAAAAAAAATTGAGAGAAAAAAGGTCTTAATACAGAGTAGGGAAACCCAAATGCAAATATCATAAAATAGATTATTTAGAGGTAAGACCAAATGTTAAGTAACAAATCAGTTTTCTATACAAAGACATCTAATGCAGAGGAGGAAAATAGAATTTCCATTCCGTGGTGAGCAAAATATGGAAACTGAAATGAACATAGCATAGCATAGTACAATACCAAACGTTGAAGTATCTGAGAACAATTTCAGGCATGAACATCAAGTTTCCAACTCTTATTCTTTGACACATTTTCCTCAGCTACTAGATAGTGTTTGTGGTACTAAATAGTATAATCTAAATCCTAAACTTGGTGCTTGGGATGCAAAGTAAAATCCACATTTGAACCGACCCAAAACAAATATGTAGTGTCAATTTCATTACGAACACCCTGGGGAACCCATAAACACTGCATCTGGTGAACAGGAAGAGAAGCAACAACTGATTTTGCAAGACAAATTCTCCTAGCCTTGTTAAGTAACTTACCCATCAACCCCAATATGCGAATTGATGTACAGATTACAGAGAGAAGAAGAAGAAAAGGGAGAGCAGAGCATACCTGAGACTGTGGTTGCGCGCGAGGTGGGACTGAGAGGGAGAGCAAGCACACGAGGGGGTTGGGTCAAGAAGGAGGCAACGAGAGTGAGAGGGAGAGCGCAAGTAAGAGGGAATATGAAAGTGAGAGGGCTCTGCTATGTGGGGGTTTTGTTGCACAGAGAGGGAGAGGGCTAGCGACTGAGAGGGAGAGGGAGAGCACGAGAGAGAGTGAGAGGGAAAAAGAAAGTGAGGGTCAGAGAGTGAGCTGGAGGGTGAGGAATAAGTAAAAATTTAGTGAGGGGAACTTCTCCTCGCAATTCTCTCGCTAATTTTAGCGAGGGAAAATATCCCTCGTAATTCCCTCACTAATTTAACTAAGTTCTAACTATGCTTTTAGTGAGGGAAATTATCCCTCACAATTCCCTCGCTAATTTTAGCGAGAAAAAATTTTCCTCGCTATTCTGTCGCTAATTTTAACGAGGGAAAATATTCCTCGCCATTCCCTCGCTATTAACTGCCTAATTTCCCCTCAGAATTATTTTTCAATTTCAGCGAGGGCTAAAATATCCCTCTCTAATCCCTCGTAATTCCCTCGCTAAAACGCGAATTTCTTGTAGTGAAAGGATTTCCGTTGATTGTAACGGGGCCAAGGATAATAATGTAAGGTAGGAAAAATATAAATAAGGGTAAAGAATGCTCATGGATAAATCGATACAAAACAGAATCAGGTTGAAAAGATAACAAATAGAGCATAATGCACAAAAGTATAACAAATTCTTACTTTCAATCCAATATTCTCATTATTCTTTACTAACAAACTTTTTATTTCTTTTGCATTTTTTTTCTTTTTTTTCTTTTTTTTTTTTTGTTCCTTTCTTTCAACCCTTGAAAACAAAATCAACTTTTCAAGACCTTTCAATTAACACATTAGTTGTTCCATTATTCAAAAATCAATGCATCCAACTTGATTATTCAATTAGGTAAATGGGGCAACTAAAGGATTGTTTTCTCAATGCAACTCTGGAAGTCAAAAAAGAATTAAGCCTAATTGCCTTAATCATATTTAAACCTGTATGTGAATCATTAAAGTCTCAACAAGATATCAAAGCAAGTTTTAAGCATGTAAATCAAGAAAAAACTCACTTTAGAAGAAAAATAAGATTTTATTTATGAAAAATCTAATCATTAAAGCTCAAAACTCACTTTTTAGCTATGTTAATAAAGAGAACAAAAGCAAGCAGACATGATTAATTTCTAATTAAGATGCTAAATTTTACTTAATTGAACAAGATTGCTTCACACAAAATCATCTCATGATCAATGGAATAACTTTTAAAACATATCTCTATCAGCTCATAATAAATTAAGAAATCAACACACAATTCCAACTCAATTACCAGCAATACTCAAGTGTTCATAAAAAAAAATTCACAAAAAGTTTAAAAGTACCCCCTCACATTTAAGATAAACATTGTCTCCAATGTGGAAGAAAAATAAATAAAAAGGTAAAGAAAAGAGCAACACAACCTGGTGAAAAGTGAGACAGTGTCAGGTAGAGAAGGAGCACAAGAGTCAGCAAGAAGCAACAGAATCTGAAAAATCCCAAAACACATGAGTAGCATCTAAAAGAAAAATACAAATAAAAAAATAAAAAAAATAATGAAAATAAGATAATATAAAGAAGAAACACAGGTTGTCTCTTGTGAAGCATTTGTTTAACGTTATTAGCTCGACGTTGCCTTTTATTCAGGGAAATCAAGGTGGCTTAAAGCACCAAAAATAGGATGACCCCTTCTCTTTTTCAAAGTAGTGCCTCGCGCTCTGACCACCTATCAAGAATGTCTGTGGGCCATCTTTCTTCACCTCTAGCACATCGTACGATAAAACGCGAACAATCTCATATGGTCTATACCCTGTTGACCAAAACTTACCAGGAATAAGACAAAGACATGAGTTATTGACAAAAATTTTATCCTCAATATTAAACTCACGCTGCTTGATACACATGTCATGCTGCTTCTTTGGTCTCTTCTTGTAGAGCTTGGTATTCTCAAAGTTAGTGGTAGCCTTGGGTAAGGTCTTCTCTAGCATATCAACAGTCACATATTCCTGCATAAATGAAGACACAGCACTATCCACAACATCAATAGCTTCTATACGATTACATGAATCAAAGGAACTAGGATTTTTAACAGAATTTAAGACATTAAACACTACTTCCTCATCATTTAATCGCAAGGTCAATTTCTTTTCATGGACATCAATCATTGCCCTTCTAGTGGCGAGGAATGGATGCCCAAGTATGATTGAGATCTCATTGTCCTCCTCCATATCCAATACAATGAAGTCAGATAGAAAAAAAATTTATCCATCTTTACCAAGACATCTTCCAATACACCATGAGGGTAAATGATAGATCTATTGGTCAACTGTAGTGAAATATGAGTGGGCTTGGGTTCCTGCATTCTCAATTTCTTAAAAATAGAGAAAGACATCAACTTAATGCTAGCACCTAAATCACATAATACTTTCTCAAAATAAGAGTTACCAATAGAGCAAGGGATAATAAAACTCCCTAGATCTTTCAATTTTGTGGGTAACTTCTTTGAGAGAATAGCGGAGCATTCCTTAGTTAGACATATCATCTCAAATTCCTCAAGTTTACATTTCTTTTTAGGTATTTCCTTCAAAAAAATTGCATACTTGGGCATTTGAGAGATGACTTCAACAAATGGAATGTTAATTTGTAACTTCTTGAACATCTCCAAGAATTTGGCAAGTTACTGGTCTGGCTGATTATTCTTGAGCCTCTAAGAAAATGGGATCTTGGCATATGGTGATAGTTCATATATTGCGCTTTGCTCACGATTCTTCTTCGCTCTGTGCCACTTTGGTTATTCTTTCTTAACCTTTCTTTCTTTATTACCATCTTGAATTGAGATTTCTTCAGGAAGAACATCATTTTTCTTTTTCTCAATTCCTGACGAGTTAGGTGCTTCAGTTGCCTTCACATCTTTCACATTAGCTGACTCATCAAAAGTATCTCTGTACTCTGACATTTCTTTCTTCTGGGAGGACTCCCCAAATTCCTTACCACTTCTCAGGGCAATTGCATTGACCTGTCTTTTCAGATTAGACTCAGTAGTACCAGGCAAAGACTCAGTAGTCTTAGGGAAAATAGGATCTTGGCATATGGTGATGGTTCATATACTGCACTCTGCTCACAATTCTTCTTCGCTCTGCGCCACTTTGGTTGTTCTTTCTCAACCTCTCTTTTTTTATTGCCATCTTAAATTAAGATTTCTTCAGGAAGAACATCATTTTTATTTTTCTCGATTCCTGACGAGTTAGGTGCTTCAGTTGCCTTCACATCTTTCACATTAGCTGACTCATCAAAAGTATCTCTATACTTTGGCATTTCCTTCTTCTGGGAGGACTCCCCAAATTCCTTATCACTTCTCAGGGTAATTACATTGACCTGTTCCTTAAGATTAGACTCAGTAGTACCAGGCAAAGACCCTAGTGCCTTTTCTGACATCAAAGTAGCCAACTGATTAATCTAAGTTTCCATGCTCTTCATTCGGGCCTCTAAATTTTGTATGTATTTCATTACCACTTTTTTAAAGCATTACTTTACTTTAGGTGCTTGGAAACCTGGGGATGGTTGTGGTGCTCTTTGTTGGCTCAATTGATTGCTCTGTTAATTTTCCCATTTGAAATTAAGGTGGTCTATCCAACCAAGATTGTGTGAATTTGAATAAGGATTGTACTGTTGCCAGTTGGAATTACCAACAAAATTTGCTGCTTCAGATTCTGGGGCAAAAAGACTACCAACTTGACAGTTTGCACTTGTATGACCTTGTCCGCCACATACTTCACATATGATTAGTGGGGCTATATTGTTTTCTATCATCAAAGTCTCCACCTTCTTTATCAATGCTTCCAATTGACTCAAAATAACAGTAGAGAAATCAACAGCATGCACACCTACTTGTTTCTTAGAAACTTGATGCTCATTTTGCCATTAAAAATTGTTAAGTGTCATTTCTTCCATCAGTGCTTGGCTTTCAGTATGTGTTTTCCTCCAAATTGTACATCCCGCAGTGACATTAATGAGTTAACAGTTGGCAGGTGACAAATCATTGTAAAAAGTCTGTAGTTACTATCATACGGGAAATCCATGATGTAGACATCTCCTCAATAACTCTTGAAAGTGCTCATAAGCTTCATAAAGAGTGTCTATGTCAAACCACAGAAAAGAAAATATGTTATTACTTAATTTAGCAGATTTAGAAGGAGAAAAATACTTATCCAGAAACAGTTATGTCAACTGATCCCATGTAGTAATAGAACCCCTTGGTAGTGACATTAACCATTGACTTGCCTTGTCCCTAAGAGAGAAAGGAAAGAGTCGCAATCGAATTGTATCATCTGTCACCCTATTGTATTTTATAGTATCACACAACTTCAAGAACCTGGTCAAATGCTGATTTGGATCATCCGAAGGCAATCCACCAAACTGAACAGAATTATGAATCATGGAGATCAATGCTGGACTGATCTCAAAATTGTTAGCCACCACAGCTAGTCTTATAATACTCCATCCATACCTTTCAACAGTGGGCATGGAGTACTCAACCATGGTTCGCTTTACTGGGGTAGCTTTTTCTTCACGATTCGCCTCAACTATTGGTTGTCTCTCCATCCTATTTATATCTTCTATCACAACTTCAATATAAGATTACTTTCTTAACCTGCGAGCTGTTCTCTCAATTTTTGGATCAAATGTCAAATCAGGAAACTGAGAACGAGTAAGCATAAAAAAATGAGGTGACAATTTAATTAAAAATAAAAATAAAAAATAATAAGAATTAAAAATAAAAATAATAAAAATAAAATAAAGAATAAAATAAAATGGCATCTAAATTAACTAGAGCCTTTCACTTCTAATATTACTAAACTTACTCCCTGACAAAGGTGCCAAAAACTTGGTGCGTATAAAATACACTAAGAGCAAGTACACTCTATCGTCAAGTAATATAGGACTTGAGTCCTAGTTATCGATCCCACGAGAAATAAATGGTAATTACTAGATTAGTAAAACTATTTGTTATCCAGACAATCAAAAGTGTATGAAGAAATTTAAAATAAAATCAGAAAACAAGTCAAGAAAAATAATGAATAATCAAACAAAGAATAGATAATCAATGAGAGAGAGATTAGGGTGCAAGGTTCACTTAAATCTAATTATTCAGATTTTCTTTCATTTATGATGTAAGGTAATTCTTTTACCAATATTCTCTTACCTGCTATTGAATCACAATGGTGATGAATGAAATAATATTTTATGCCTAAATTAAATCACTTATTTGGTCTTTTAGTTGAATTAATTAGGAATGCATTAAACTTCAATTCAAGAGATGAACTAACATACCTGTCAATTCTATTAGTAGCAAAAATTAATGTTTGGTCATTCACCAACTTAATCCTAGGATTACCATATAGATCCATTCATTAAATGCGGATGGTCACCAGTCAAACAATGAATTAAAACATGTCAAAAGTGATCAAGTTATGACAAGAATGCAAACAATATGATAAACCCTAAAAGAAATCACCTTAATCAAAATTAGAAATCAAACTCAAATAGTTAGGAAAACAATATCCCCATAGCCCTAGCTATGAGTTTAGCTACTCATGTTCAATACAAACAAATCCATATCAAGATACAAACCCATGAAAAGAAAACCCAAAGAAAGGGAAAAATTAGAGGGAAAGAGAAATCAAAACATCATTTACAGTGATTATGATCTTCTAGCCTTCAAGAATCAAATCCTCCCTTCAAAGTCGTCCTCCAAAGTCTGTTGCCGCGAAACTGCTATCTCAGGATTAGGAATTTTCTGCGTGATGTGCAAAGTGTCTTGAATTTGGCATAACTTCTTCTATTTATTGAAAATAACGTCCTCTGATACACAACTAATGCCTAGGCACTGGCTTCCTAGTGCTCAAGTGCTGAGCCACTAAAGCAAGGACGTGCACTGTTACATTTTGTGCACTCAGGTGAGAGCTGGGACACTGAAGTTACGCTACTGGATATGCTTTGGGCGCTCAGGCGCTCCAACACCAGCGCTCAAATGCTGGTCTCCTGATGAAAAATTTCCCTTTTCCTTGCTTCTTTGAACGTCCAGTCTTCTCCATGTGCAATTACTTGATAAAAATACACAAAACACATAATAAAAACACAATTAAACAATACTAAAAATATAACAAAACTTACAAAGAAAGTTCAATAAAAAATATAAAAAAATATGAAAAATCAAAGAATTGAACCGTAAAAATATGACATATTGACGGTTCATCAGTAATAGAAAATTTAAATAATTAATCAACAATTGCAATATAAACACAAGTGAAATTGAAAGTAAAGAGGAAAGGGTTAACAGAAATGCACAAACAAATTGTATACTGGTTCAGCCATAACCCACGACCTACATCCAGTCCCTAAGCAAAAGCTCAAGATTTTCTTTACTTGTCAAGTTTTCTCTTACAAGGATTCTAACAAACCTTCCTCTACCTTAGCCTCAAAGTAGAGTTACAATGATTTCTTTCATCAAGGATACCACCAAAGCTCCCTCAACTTTTACCCAAAGAAGAGTAACCAATTTCACTAGAATAAAAATTTTCTCTCACTTTTATGCTATTATAAGGTGAGCTACAATGAATCCCAACAACAAAACTCTCTCTATAGAGTGGATACACAAGTGTAGAATCAACTAAGTAGAAAGAAAAATTAAGATAACAAGTATGTAGCACTTCCTCTTTATTGTCTTGAACAATTGTATTATCTTCATCTTCTCCAAGGCTTTCTATTTATAATAGAAAGCTTCCTCGTGTTTTTCTAGTCGTTGGAGATAGAGAAAATTAGGGAAAATTCGTGGGAATTAATTTCATGTAAAAAATGCGTAGTTACTCCTTCTATTCTGGTAGTTGTTTCTTTGCCCAATTGTCGCTCTAATAGTCACTCATTTCCTCTTGTTTGTATATGGTAGCATATTATTCAAAATTTTGAACGTTGGAGCATTCATTTGCACTTAAAATAACTTGATCCAATCATACAGTGGTATAAATGACTTGTCGCTAACAATAATGGAAATCAAATAATGAGTAAGGAAATGTTTTATTAAAAAATCAAATTTGAAAACTTTCCTTTTATACTCAAATCAATCAACCTAACAAATTTCCTACAAAAATCTTTCATCACCAAAACTTAAACCTAACATTCTCTCCCTTTTTTTTATGATAACCCCATTATGAAACATAATCAATAATTTGAGCATCGTAAAAGAATGTAGAAATCAGTAATTATTTCAAACATCACATGTTTAATAATAATCAGAGTTGGTAGCAATAATATGAGATTCAAACATATCAAAGAGAGAGGATTTAGAAAAGGCTCCCCCTTAATTTATGAGCTCCCCCTTAATCCTTGGAGGCTTGCTATGCTCCCCCTTAATCCATGAGCTTGCTTTTAGGTGAACTCCCCCTAAGTTTATACTCCAAATTGATAAACCTTAAACCTGTCCTTTCTCCCCCTTCAGCATAAAAAAGGTCAAGTGTAATGCAAAGATAGTCCAAAAATTCATAACAAAGAAAAGTAAAGATAGTCATAAAACAACATAATATAATTTCAAATTATATTAAGGTGTAAAGTGCTATGATCAGGATAACATGCCAAAATATACAAGAATGGGCAACCATACCAAATTTTCAGATTTTCAAGATCATATTAAAAAAATTTAGAAAATTGAGAAACAGTTTAAGAAAACATTTTGGGATAAACTTTCAAAAGAAATTTTGAACGATACTTAAGGGTGTGCATAAGCGGATGGTTCTTGATAAAACTATCCAAAAGAACACTTTTTTCAGCTATTTATCTTCAAGAAATTCAACATTCATCATCAAAACTTATAGTGAACCTTTAGTGTTCCTCATCACTTGGTATGCTAACATGAATAATATAGAGAATTTTTGCAATATCCAACAGTACAAATTTTCTAAAGCCAACACTATCACATCCTAAAGTATAACTTAATCTTTGATCAACAAAGATAATATCAATACTCAACACATAGATTTTTCAGTTCATTGTTCCTCTTGTCACAACCAAATTAGCAAAGGATAAATTGACAAGTTAAAAATTCATTAAGTTTCAAGAAGATATCCATCCTATTTTTTGTAAAACCACCAAGCCCATAATAGAATACCATTCTTAGAGCATGTGATTCGATATACCAATAGCAACATAGACAACTAAATTATGACCAATGGGTACCAACAAGTACCAGTATTCAAAGATTCAAATAATATAATTCAAACCACCAAATAGAAAAATAAGCCAGTAGTAAATTAGACAGTCTCATAGTGCTCAACAAAAAAATCAATCCAATACCAAACTCAGATAACACAAATATCTCTACCAACAATATGTCACAACCAGAAAAACATATCAATAATATTTCAAAGTGTGAGCATCAGTCACTTGAACAAAAAAATATACCAATAATTGAAATAGTAAAGCTGATAACCATTAACTAAGAATCCATGACCAGATAGCCAAATACAGGACAAAAGCCAAGAATGGCGCAGGTGGCGCAACACAGGGGAGCTCTGGTGGACCACGGACCACCAGCAGTGGCATGACCTAAGTGAGAGGAACCAAGTGGCCGGTGGCGCGTCGTTACTGGTTTGCAGCGGCTTCGTCGCCAAAAAAAATTAAGGACCCACTAGTAGCTCGAACTTAAACGAATAGAGCACGTTTGCGGCATCAAGCCATGGGCTCCAAGGATTCAAACAAACACAAGACTCGTGTGTGTATGTGTGAGTGATTGAAGAAAAACAAAACAAAGGAGGAGAATGAAAAATTGGGATTTGATTTAGGATTTTATGTTTTGAAAGAAAATTGAACAAGAGAGAATGAGAAAGTGACAAGAAAGAGATAGGAGATACGTGAAATAGTAAAGCACTTTATGATTTTTTTAAAGGAATAGCAAAGGACTAAAACGTCCTTAATAGGAAACGTAAACAAAGAAGCTGCCCATACAAAAAGTAGAGAGAAGGAGCAATTAAAACCAACAACTACATGTTAGTTGTTATTTCTCCCAAAAGTTGTTTCTTTTGATTGCAAAATCAAAACTTAAAAAATTTGACCAAAAAGCTTAAGGAACGTTTAGATATGGTTCCAATCAAGTACTAATGGCATAATTATCATATGAGCTTCATCATTTCATGCACTTTAACACATAAAGTACAAAATTAACATAAAGCACATAATATGCTAATATATGAGCAATAAAAGTAAACATGTTAAATATTGTAATTTAAGCAATTCTCATGAATTTTCCACTTAAGCACATCTTGTATGACAAAATTATCATTTGGATAAAATAAAGAACATGTTACATCTCTTTCATTTACCTTTTTACCATTTCCAAAATGTCTATCTTAGTATAAAGGTTCATTGATAGCAAGAAGAACTTCATTACCTTTATATTTCTTGCATAGCAATTTACTCATAAAAGAAAAATAGTTAACACATAATATGCTTTAAAAATAATAATTGAGCAGAAGCAATAAAGAAGCATGTGTTTATACTAATTTTACTAACTCCAATGATTATCATTTCTCATTGTCTCCAATGTGATAGTTCTTATGATAGTTCTTCCTTGTTCAAGCTTGTAGGAGATGAAATTTACTAACTCATGAGCATCCAATATCAAGGAATCATTGCTCCTTGATGCTTGTCTTCAAACACACTTACAAGATAGGTTTCACCTTTAGTACCCAAATTATCTTGGGTCATTGGGGGTTAGAGCTTAAAGAACCAACCCTAGTGACTTTAGGAACCCACATAATCATCGAAGCATTTTTCTTAAGAGCACATGTATATGAGATGTGTCCTTTTTGTCCACAATAGTTATATGTCACATATGGAGTTGTAGAATCACTTGTTTTCACAAAAAAAAATTCTCATAATATTTTTCACTTTTGCATTGATTAAATCCTATTCTAACTTTATCAAAAGAAAATTTTTTTTTCCTAAGAGAATATCCAATTTTTCATTTCCTTTTACAAATTTTGCAAGATCTTTAGTAAGCTCATCACTCTTTTTATTTAAGAAAATATAATCAGCAATCAATTATTCATTTTCATTTGAAACAATTTTTAACTTTAAAAGCTTATCAACTTTTTCATTCAATAAAACATTTTCAACAATCAATTTTTGTTCATTTTCATTTGAAACATTTTCTAACTTCAAAAGCTCAACTTCTTTTCTTAACTTCTCAAGTTCAACCAAGGCATTATCATATGTAAAATTTAAAGCAAAATATGATTTAGATAGCTTAATAGAATCTTTTAATAATTGTTCAAACTCATCATTTAATTCATCATAAGAAAAAGGATTGTCAAAGTCATTTACATCATCTTGTTCACTTTTTACCATGAAACACATATGAGTCACTTCATCCTTATCTTCTTGTTCACTTTCTAATGAAGAGTCATCACAATCACTTCAAGTTGAGCTTGCTACCATTGCTTTCTTCTTCTATGGCTTCTTTTGAAATTTCATATTAGTGAGAGGATAATTGGATTAATAGTGACTAATCTTTCTACATCCATAGCACATAATTTGATCTTCTTTTGAATCATTTCTTTTGAATTTATGCCTCTTCCTTGAACCAAACTTTTGCTTGTTGAGTTTGTAGAGTCTCTTGGTTAGGAGTGCTATCTCTTCATCATTGCTCATTTAAGTTCTTTCATCATCTTCCTCTTAGTATGATGTTGAAGTGACTTTGAGAGCAACTCTTTTCCTTGTTGTGCTCTCTTCTTGCAATCCATTAAGAAAAGTTTATTCATAAGTTATGAGATTAATCCTTAATTCATCATAGGAAATGGTGTTGAGGTCTTGTCCTTCTTGAATCACGGTCACCTTTGATTGTAATTCTTTGGTGAGGCTTCTTAGCATCTTCCTTACTAACTCTCCATTCGTTAGACTTTCCCAATGGTATCAAGGGTGTTGACTATGTTTGAAAACCTCTTGAACATCTCATCAATATTTTCTTCCTCTTTCATGTTAAACAACTCATACTCATGAACAAGTATATCAATCTTCGTTTCTTTTACTTGGCTTGTTACTTCGTGTGTGACCTTTAACTTATCCCTTATTTTCTTGGCCGTTTTGCACCTTGAGATTTTTTTAAAATCATCCGACTTTACGGCACAGTAAAAGATGTTTTTGGCTTTCGCATTTTGTTCTATCTTCTTCATGTCTTCATTATTGATTTCCTCTTTAATCTTCTCCACCTCTTTGCTATCTACCACTTTCTTTGGAAAGGATGGTCTATTTTTTATCATGAGCCACAGTTTGTAGTCAATGGACTGAATGAATATTCTCGTGCGCTTTTTCCATTAAGTGTAGTTTGACCCATCAAAGTATAGTGGCCTTGAGATGGATTGCCCTTCAATGATGTTTGAGTTCATTAAGTTTCCCTACTTTGGACCTACAAGGATCGACTTCTCAAGCAGTTAAGCCTTCTAGAAAATTAAGCTCTTAATACCAATTGACAAAACCAAGAGGGGGTGAATTAGTTCTATATGGTTCAATAACAGAAAAATTAAATAATTGAACAACAATTGCAATATAAACATAAGTAAAATTGAAAGTAAAGAGGAAATGGTTGAACAACATAGAGAATTTTTGCAATATCCAGCAGTACAAATTTTTCAAAGCCAACATTATCACATCCTAAAGTATAACTTAATATTTGATCATCAAAGATAATATCAATACTCAACACATAGATTTTTCAATTCATTATTCCTCTTATCATAATCAAATTAGCAAATAATAAATTAACAAGTTAAAGATTCGTTAAGTTTCAAGATGATATCCATCCTATTTTTTGTAAAACCACCAAGCCCATAACAGAATACCATTCATAACCATAGAAACACCCATCCATAACCATACACAAACCTAGAAAATAGCCCCTTCACAGAATCAAAACAGCAATGCATAACCAGCTTCTATGGTAGCCTCTACTACACAACATTTATCACCCGCTACAACATAAACTAGCAAATATCAAACCCCAAACCTCCATAGCCAAACCACCTTGTTCCAGACTTCCAGTCAAGCCACCACCGCACAACCTTTACTACCAACCATCAGCAACTAGAACCACCATACTAGAACCAGGAACCCACAGTAATTGTTGCCAATATCCACCCCAAGCCACCATCGATCCCCACCATACCAAACTACCTAACATAAAGAACCCATTACTCCTTGCCAAGTTTGCTTTGCCACCATTTCGTTTGTCATCCTCCACCATGCATGACCCTTGCAGCCCCTACATAAGCTACCGGCCACCACTGCGTCCCAACCCCAAAGCACCGAAGTGCTCCATCTCGAACTGCCATTGACCAGCTCACCTGAGATGACACATGTTGAGCTCGCGTCACTGTGCGACCCAGATCGCATCGCTACTAAGAACTCCACAGCGAGCCTCCCCTTTCATTTGTTCGTTTCTCTGTTCCTAAGAACAAAAAACTTCTTTTTTTTATAAAAAAAATGAAGATGACTTTTTGACTAATGTTTGTTAATCAGTGATTTAAAAACCAAACCGAACTAGCCGGTTTAATGGGAAAATTGGTGAACCGACCATATGTCCGGTCCATTTCAACCTTAGAGTAGGTGATAAAGAAAATCAGAGAAAATCAGAAGAATTGGTAAAAAAATTAGGAAAACTGGTAAGAACCAGTGGTTCACTGGTTTGAATGGTTTAGCTAAAACGATGTTGTTTTGTGTCATCTCAACTTCTTAGTCACACCCCATGACCACACCCACCAGGAGTTGCTTCCTCCTGCAACGAGTTTTGTCGCTGCCGTGAGCAAGGTTGTATACTGCCACATTGTTCTCTGCATCGCTCACCATTGAGTGCTTGTGTCATCTTCATGACTACATCGGGATAGCTTGTGTGCATCACCACCGAATCTTGGTGGCATGCATGTTTTTCTTGGTGGTGTTGTGTTTAGGGGTGTCAAATGGGCCAAGCCCGATGGGTCGGCCCGAATAACTAAACAAAATGGATGAGTTATGCTAACAAAATACTAGCCCAAAATTTATATGGCCCGAATGGGTTGAGCTCGAATGGGCCGGGCTAACCCGCTTTTTTAACACTACATTAGGCTAAATGGGCTGAGTTGGACTAACAAAATGCCAACCCAAAACTTACATGACCCGAATGGCCTGACCCGAAAATGGCATGACCCCAAATGGGCATGGCTAACCCGTTTTGACACCCCTAGTTGTGTTCATGGAGTCCAAACATCATGTTTATTGGTGGCTGTCAAGAAGAAGTCAAGTGCCAAGAGAAATCTAATGAAAACGTATTAGTTGGAAACCTAATTGTAATACTTGGGTATAGGAACTTGGGCTGTTGTTGGATTGGGCTTCCTTAGAAATATAATTTAAAAAAGTTGTTATAATTTGGGCTGCCTTCTTAAGGCTGGAATTTTAGCTTAGAAAATGTCAAATTTTTGTTGAGAAAAAAATGAATCTTATATTATTTAATTACGAAGGATTGTTAATTAATAGTATGCTAATTTATTATTTAATATATGTAAAATTTTTAAAAATACATATTTAGATATCACCGGTTCAACTACTTTCAATTACAGTTGCACCGGTTCAATTATAGTTTAATTACAAGTGAATAAGTGAGCTGTGAATAAGTGCTTTTATCGGTTCAATAACCGGTCCAGTTTTAAAAATATTATTGTTAATTTGGTAAAAAAATAATAAATAATAACCATTAGATGGGCATGGACTACAAAGCTATGCTCAAATTAGTGTAATGAGTTAAGGTTGTCTCTAACTATGTGTAGTCAAGATTAGCTCTTGAGATAGGTTGTTTTTCTCTTAAAAAATAAATAAATAAATAAGAAAAGAAAAAAATTATAAAAATTATAAAAGTTGGTATAAAAAGAAATTATCTATAAATATGAACAACAAATTTTAACATGATAAAGTTATCAAATAAGGTGGGTTAAGAATAGTAAACTAAAAAAAGGGTACAAAAATATTAAATTAAAAAAATTGAATTTACTTATTTAAATAGTTAAGAATCATTTTACTTCTGTGTTATGTTTACTTTGCTCAATGTCATGATTTGTGTTAATTTTGGAGTATTGTTGTTATCTTGACATATGTTTTTGTTAAATAAAGTTTGTTTAAAAAAAATCTTTTCTAATCCACACAACAACCATCAACGTTGATTGTATAGCATATGTTTTCTTCATTATTGATTGATACTGTAAGGGTTTATTGTATAGCTTATTTTGAGAAATTTTTTTCAAAATTAAAATTAACTAACTCACAATCATTTTTCAGATAATTACGTTGGCTTTGAGTTTCTCATTGCATTCGGGGAATACGTAGGTCAAAAAGTCAAGCTAAAATATAGTTTTTTATAAATTAATTTTCTTTGTTTGATAAAAGGGGGAAAACAAATCTTGCTAAGGTTATTAATTAATTTGCACAATTAATTTAAAGTAACCGTCTTAGGACAAATGTACAGAGGTGTTGTGGTATTTAGTTTTCACTCTTTCCTGTGTATAATTAACTCTCCAACTCAACTTAGTTTGAAAGATCAATTTATTTTCAGAAATTTTTTAATTTAAATAAAACTAATGGCGACTCTTCATTTTTTAAAATTATTATTTTTCATCGTCTCGTTCCGATCTTGATTCCAACAGTATTTATAATACAATTTGTATAAAATCTTTTCGTGATAAGTAGTATTACTATTCTTTTAATCTTCGTTTAAGTTGTGCGTGAAACTAGAAAAAAATAAAGTTGATAGGTATTTGTATTTCATTAATTACATATTGGAAATCTTTGTTAGGTATTTGCATTTCATTAAATACATCTTGAAAATTTTTGTTTACCTTGAATATATACATGTATAAATTAATATATGGGTAACATAAGAATGCTTCCTAATTCAACAATATTGATGCGGTGACGTTTACTATACTCATAATTGGCTTTATTCATAATTAGTTTTGGAGCACTGATGCTCACAAAAAGTCAATTGGCAATAGCCAATCAATTTTCATTGATCATTTTTTTTAAACATTTTTTTAGTTATGGTAGAGAAGAAAATAATTAGTGACTAAGGGAGAAAGTAAATGACAATTCTTGTGTAAGAAGTGGTGATTGATGACTTGAGTTTAAATCACCACATAATAAACTTAAATCACTATTTTTCACCACTCATAAGTCACCAGATCATGAATTAATACACATAAAAGCTATTAAATGGTGACAAAGGAAAAAATAAATGGTGATATCTGTATAAGAAGTGGTGATTAATAGCTTAAGTTTAAATCACCACATAGTAAACTTAAATCACTATTTTCCGCCATTCATAGGTCACCAGATCATGGGTCACCAAACCATGAATTAATACGTATGAAAGCTACTAAGTGGTGACAAAGGGAAAAACAAATGGTGATTCTTGTGTAAAAAGTGGTTATTAATGACTTGAGCTTAAATTACCATATAATAAACTTAAATCATCATTTTCCATCACTCATAGGTCACCAAATCATAAATAAAATTAATTCACATGATAATCAAATAAGTGGTGAACCAAAGATAAATAAATGGTGATTTCTGTGTCGAATGTGGTGATTAATGATTTGAACTTAGTTGATACCTTTGAATTCTTATCTATTGTGCAAGCACTGGGTAATCATTTTGGACCATTGATCAATTTTAGATCAAAATCAATGGCTCTGGATGCTTGGAGCTTTTGGAGCATGGATGCTCCCAAAATGTTTTATTAGTAGGCAAAAACTATACTTCCATCCTCCAACTTACTTTCTGTTTTCAAAGTTGTCCTCTAATTAATAAATGTTTCAAATTCGTCCTTCAACTTTTGAAAACCTAACAAATGTAACCTTTTACCTAAGTCTGTGAGTTCCATTAACGAAACAATCCTAGGTGGCATCCTAACCGACATAGTGACTTTAGCTCGTATCAGTCGTTAGTTAAGGGTCAAAATGAAGTCGTTTTGTGATGTCTAATGATACGGATTAAAAGTTGCAAACTCAAGTGCAGGTTGTTTCAAGTAATAAATTCTGTTTAAATACTTGGGCTAAGAGATCCACTCTTGGTAAATAATTTAAGGACAAAATTAATTCTTTTATAACTCAATTAGAATCTACATATAACGGAGGTTCCAATCAGAAAATATAACATTCAAAGTTCTTTAAAAGTTATATTAGTTATATTATGGTTCCTTTAATTATCTACTAACGCCAACATTTATAAATGAGTTCAAGCATTCATTGTGTCAATCTCTTGTCTACAACAAACTAAGATCTCCACTTTACAAGGAGAGTTTCTATCACCAACACTTGTAAATGGGTTCAAGCATTCATTGTGTCAGTCTCTTGTCTACAACAAATCAAGAACTCCACTTTACAAGAAGAGTTTCTAAATTGATTGAAAACAAAATACAATAAATATAATGGCTACTTGATAATATATCATTTAAGTACAAGAGAGAAATTAATCTAACCTTAACTTATTACCAAGAGCTTCACCCTTTCACCCAAGCAAAATGAAACTTAGTTACTCATAGACAAGAAGAAAGGAAGAGACAAGAAGAAGAAGAAGAACACAACTTCAATTTAGAACAAAAGAAAACTACAACAAGATAATTAAATAACAAAATAGCATGATCTTGGCCTCTAGGACCAAGACTCCTAAATGATCTGCCAATGGTGCCTTTTATAGAGGATCAGGGATACAAAATGATAAAGGGCTGAGTCATGAGTGAGTGGATAAGTGAAAAATGCCAAATGATTTTTGATGAGTGAAAAATTATGGAGATTCTTTGTCTCTGAAATTATTTAGCTCTGAAGTCATTAAATACGTCAGAATAGAGAAATGTGGTCTTCATGAAAGTTATAGGCCTAGATCTTAGCTTTCAAATGCCACTAGAATCACCTCAATTGGCCACCTATAGCCTGAGATGTGACCCAATTATTACCCAATATTCAGGCCCAATTACAGCTCCTCTATTTTGACTTGAAAGCCCAATATGACCTAGTAGACCTCAGAATCTGGAAAAGTGTTCAACATGAAAGTTGTAGATTTGGGTTTTAACTATCAACCATCAAAATTTTAGCCCATTTGACATCCTATAACCCAAGCTATGTCATGAACAGTATGCATAGGTCAAGCTATCAGGATCAGCACCCTAGTTCTTGCTTCAACTCCAATTTGAGTTATTCAAACGTGCGATTTGGCCTTTGAAGTCTTCATGAAAGTTATAGAAAATTGTCTTAGCTTTCTACAAGACCAAAATCACAGCAACCAGATATTTGTAACTCAAGTTATAGCCAGTTTACTGAACACTGCCAAAAAGATAAATTAAGGCTAATTCATGCAATAATTCTTTCAATGATCCAATAAGGTCCAATATCATAAAATGTGTCAAAACTAACTTAATTAAACCTAATTGAACCTTAAGAAGTCCAATGAGAGGATTATAAAATGTATAAAATATATTGTTATCAAATTTTCCCACACTTAGCTTTTGCACTCCAGAGCAAAACACATAAGACAAAAACCAGGAAACAAAGAAAAATGACACAGACTCAAAAACTAAAAACTCTAAAGGATTCAAAAAACTAAAAACTCTAAAGGATTCAATGAATCATGAAGAGCAACCAGACATTCAAGGGATCAAAACATTCATGAGGTAACATTTCTTCGCATCTCAAACCAACAAGTAAAGAAACTTCAGTTGAAAAGAATGAATCAAGAATGATAGATCCTCACAGAATTTACTCTCAATCTCTTAAGTGTTTAAAAGGTAAGTATTTCACTCTATTCAACTCATGGATAATTGCACTACCATAAGCTTGCTTATCTTCTACTTCTCCCCTACTCAAAAACAACATGCACACAAAAATCAAGAGAGTTTTATTTAAGGTTGTAATGTGGTTATGGTAAAGAAAATGGGTAATATGGATATGACAGGTTAAATACCAAAGAGAATAGAAGAGAATTATGATACAGTTAGAGTGGAGAAGATGTTTGAGAACATTCAGTTTAAATTTTCTAAGGGTTTCTTAGTTCTTTCTCTGTTTGCTTTCTTATCATAAACGACAATAACCAATATTTGACTAATGTCTTGTTGAAGATCAATGCCAAATTGGTAAGTTGAATTCATTGTTAGGCCTGAACATTCTCCTTCTCTTCCTATTGTTTCCAAGCATCCACTCTCATTCTACGTATGAATATGTCACAAGGTGCATTCTTTGATTGCAGCGGTGGTCAGCTCTTTTTTTTTTTTCTTTTTTTTCTTTTTTTAGGAACATTTTGCACACACACCCTCACTCTTATTAAAAAAACTCAACTAATAACGAAGTCAATGCTCTCTTATTCCCTAAGGTTAGGTAAGAATATGATTTTTTTAAGGCACGTTATGAGCTAGAAATAAGGAATGGTCAAATAAGTTCAAAGGGGATACACAAGGGAAAATATGCAAGATTAGCCATTTGGTCAAAGTAGTTATTTCAAGAAAAATGTCTCAATCATGTTATGTATGCATATGAAAATGTAGCCTAAAAAAGAATCAAAGCAAGTTTTAGAGTAACAATTCCATGAGTGAAAAAAATCACACAAAAAAGAAGAGAATGGTACAGATGTTCAATCCATTCATCGATAGGCTCAAAATCTCACAAGGCATATATCCATCATTCTTAATCTATCAATTCAACATCCATAACCAAGCATGTGAAATTTAAGAAAGAAGACAATTTATTCAACCATGCCATGATTCCTAAATCCATTTGCTACTTCTATACAAAATAGTTACTATCCCAATCTAGATGCGTCTCAAGAGTAAAATTACCTCCAGAGGAAAATTTAATCCTTACTCTGTCATCCTTAATTAGTTTAGCTATTAGTAAATTACTGACAAATATATAAACATGACAAACATATTAATAAATACACTTCCTAATTTTTTTTATTATATATATATTTTTTTGGTTTTTTTTTCACTTCAGCTATCATTCCCCTCCAACCAGATCACAACATTATCCTTAATGTCAAAACATAGATAAGTAAAGGATAGAAGATATTATCTGTTGTTGTAATTACTGAAAAGAGAAACCTCACACAAATTTAAACAGAAACAAAGTACGATGAATAAAATCAAAGCTTGTAATTATTTAAATAGTTGGAGTGTCTGGTCTAACTTGCTTTTCTTACTGCTTCCCTTACCACTTCCTTCTGACCAATCTATCTAAGTTATTACTGGATTAGGTTCATAAACAAAAGTTTCTAATTTATCAATCAACTCAAAGAGTAGAGATAAGGAGTTGTCTCACACAAATTTAAAGAAAAAATAACAAAAGATCAAAGAAATTAAACAAAGTACGATGAATAAAATCAAAGCTTGTAATTATTTAAATAGTTACTACAAGAAAAATTATTTACTTGGGTAAAAATGATCCACTCTTGGTAAATAAAATAAAAGTAAAATTAATTCTTTTAAACTTGCTTTGGAGGTTCCAATCGCGTTAAAAGTCCATTAAAATAATACACGTAATTACCTAAAAATATTACCACCACTTATAAATTTAAAGCATTCATTGTGCTACCAATCTATCTAAGTTATTACTTGGATTAGGTTCATAAACAAAAGTTTCTAATTTATCAATCAACACCCAAGTCAAATCTTAATATAGTGGAAGTAGAGATAAGGAGTTGTCTTGCCAAATGTGTGATAAATTTCATTTTGGTAACTAACACAACACCTTCAATGTCAAGAAAAATACAACAAAAGATCAAAGAAATTATTAACATTCAACAAACCTAAATGAGTTTATGGTCATGCAGCTCTGAAGTCATTGTTCGTCATTTTTTAACCAAGTGGTCTTCATGAAAGTTGTAGGCTTGGATCAATTTAAAAACTTTAGTTTGGGTCCAATATCATTTCTAAAGTACCAAAACCACTGTCCAGGCCCATAAAACCTAATATCACCTTCAAGGCAATGAATGCATTAGAGTTTTCAAGCATCCAAATTTTAGTCCATTTTACATTCGTCCAAAATATATGATGATACTTCAAGTTCCTACCCAATTGTTTTTCCAACCCCAATTTGATGTTCTTTACTCGTGTGAGTTAAAGGTTCATGAAAGTTATAGAACTCTCTCTTATCTTTCAAATGCCAATGATGACCCAAATACAAAACAGAAGATATGAATCATGCCTTTAAGTCCAAACTTATATATACAGAGTGATACTAAGAATGAAAGCTTATTAACAAATATGTGATCATCATTCAGTTGGGCAACCTCCCCATATACAACATGAATATTCCTTTTCAAGCATTGCCTTCATTCGTCCGCATAGATGATACTTGCGTCTTTCGACCAAGAGTTCAGCTAAAACCTGATTGCCTCTTATATATACGAGAGATGATCAGCCCCCCATTAACAAACTCTAAACTTTTCCTTGTGCTTGCTTTGCTTTTACAAACTCTAAACTTTTCTCATAACTTGACCCACAAAATACACAGATATTGGTAAGTCTATGAACAGAAGAAAAAGCTCCTTTCATTTCTACACTCACACTCCTTTTGAATGATTATGAGTTAGAGGAAAGTGAAGAGAATTGAGTGTTTAAATAGGGAAGAGAATAGAAAAGTAATGATAGCTCCTATATGGGTAGGTTGGCTGTTGTCAGAAAAGTTTGAAATTAAGAAACATTTTTTTGTTTTTTTTTTATTTTTTTTAGACTTCAAGAAAACTATCAGGATAAAAAAATCTAGAAACTCTTGAAAGATCCCTCCCAAAAGATCGTCTGTCCAAAATCAAAATATAACAAAATTATACAAAGATAAAATTATAATAACAAATGATGACATACATTTATGTACAATTTTCATAGCGTATCTTTATATTACGTGTCATGAGTGCAGTAATACTAAGACGGCTAAGCCAATCTTGGAATTCTTCTCCCTCCCACTTGTGTGATATTTTGGATTGAGGTACGATGCAACTAATTAAAGTGCGTAAATCTGACAGCTACCACCAATGACCACAGCCAATGAGAGGTACGCTCAGGAACCCAATAAATCAATACCAGGAATTGAGCTCAGAGGCATTGTCACGCAAGAATGCAAACACGGGACGCTTCTATCTATCCATCAGCAAGCAGAGCCTACGGTTAAAACCTGGGAATGCATGCGTGGCCCTCTACAGAGCATGCCACACGAACCTTATTTACAGATCGACGTGCGAAAGTCCACCCGAGTCAATGACGGGTCTAACCCTTAAGGAATTTATCTGAGGCCCTAAGGTTAAGTGCTCTCCATTTGATTTGAAGCCTTAAGGTTAGGGCTCTCTATTTGATTTGAAGCCCTAATGTTAAGGGCTCTCCATCCAGTTAAGGACAGAGTACACAAAAGTTCACCTTTTTTATTTTTTTTATTTTTTTTCTTTTTTTAGAAGAAGAACAAGATAATATATACATGTTGTTGTGATTGTGGCTCACATCTTCCTCAAATTTTATGTCCAGTAACAGCTTAAACACCTTCTATGAGTCGAGGATAAGCTTCCCATCCAATTTTCTTATAAATTGGCAAACAGGGTCTTTTTGAGTCAGATTCCCAAGACTGTAACGCTTTTACTCATCTCTAAAGAGATTCCACAAACTAAGAAGTTCACAATGCACAACTCCACAAGAATGCATCTCAAGAGTTAATAAGATATCATCAAATGACTCCTTACTCAGTCCATTCTTAATGAAGAATATTTTATCTTCTCTATTTATGAAAATCATACCCAAAGAACGACATCACTTGTTACAAGCAAATTGACAATATTAGCAAACCAAGGCATGAAATTGACAGAAATAAAAATTCATCAGGAAAATAATCATTGATAGGTGTGATATCAAAAGGTGAGCCTGTTGTAAGTATGGACAAATGATCTGCAATAACATTTTTGGCTTCTTTCTTATCTTTTATTGTGATGTTGAATTCTTGAAGCAACAAAATCCACCATATTAACCTAGGTTTGCAAAAACTTGTTAAGAAAATTGACAAGTGCACCGAATTGTCAAAGTAATAAAGTTGACGATTAAGAGGGAAAAATAAAAAACTAAAACACACGAAATTAAGAGGAAAAAGAGAGAATAAAGCACATGAATGCAAAACACATTAAGGATGTAAACACATGAAATTAAAACACTAGGGATCTGACTTCACTTGATTCAATAATCTATCATAGATAATAGAGTAGCTTTGGGACCTTCATTCTAATTAATTTCTAATTATTCAATTGATGGGGAGAATCCAGTAATTAATTAAAACTCAATTCCTTAGTCTAAATCTTAACTCTTAAAGGTATGACCTTTACTCGATGGATTCTCATAGAAAATATCACAATTCTCCCACACAATGTATAACCTCCATTCCCAGATGATTATAAATCATGACACTTATTATTTATGGTCTAGGTTATATCAAAACCTTCCAATTCTACATACACCTCACTAGATCAATTTATGAGTGGTCAATTAATAAAAGCATTAAGAATCATAATAAGCACTTAAATTGAATAAAAAAAAAGAAATTGATTAAAATTTCAATCTTAATACATGTCGATCAAATCAAGTTACGTCTTCACCCTAGAAACACACAAATTTAACAAGCAAAAACATGACAAAAGAGAAGAAGAAATAGGAAGAATAAAATAAAAAATATATACAGAGCTCAACCTTCCATAAAAAAAATATCAACTAGGCGGTAAACCTGCCATGGTAAAATATATATATATTAACAAGTAGGCCGTATAAACCAGCCATTAAATATTTATTAACAAAAGTGTGGTATAAACCAGCCACCAAATAAATATTAACAAAGGTGTAAGTAAATATTAACAAGGGTGTGGTATAAACCAACCACAAAAAAAATTAATAACCTGACAAATTAAAAAAAATTAAAAACAAGTAAATTAAAATATTAGAAGCAAGTAAATTAAAAAGTTAAAAAGTTAGAAAGTTAGTAAGAGAGTTAGATAGTTAGTAAGTTAGTAAGCAAGAAAATTAAAAGGTTAGTGGGTTAGTAAGTTAGAAAGTTAGAAATAAAATACGAGAAAAAATACGAGAAAATAAAGTACAAAAAGTAAAGTGTAGAAAATAAAATGCAGAAAGTAAATTTAAAATATGAAAACCAGAGAATCGGCAGAGCTAATTTTTTACTCCAACGAGAGAGAAGAGAAGAAGAAATATTATTTCATTAATGATTAAAGATTACAAATGGATAAGAGAGAGTTTTTCCCACTAAGTTAGTATGTTAGTAAGTACAAAGAAAAAAATTAAAAGAGTAGAAAAATATATATATACATATATATGTATAAGATCCACAGAAAAAATATAAATATATATATACAAAAATATTTATACTATAAATTTATTTTTCAAATCAAGTCCCCGACAACAGCGCCAAAAACTTGATGCGGATTAAAAGTTGTAAACCCAAGTACAGGTTGTTTCAAGTAATAAATTCTCGGGAGTCCAAGGTCGATCGATAGGGAATTGATGAAGAAAAATTCTTTGAAGTAAAGTAAATATTTTGTCACAATAATAAAGATGATAAATAAAATTGTTCACAAAAAAGGAATTGCTTGGGTTAGGAGATCCACTCTTGGTAAATAATTTAAGGACAAAATTAATTCTTTTATAACTCAATTAGAATCCACATATAACAGAGGTTCCAATCGAAATTTTTTTTTTTAAAGTTCTTTAAAAGTTACATTAGTTATATTATGGTTCCTTTAATTATCCACTAACGCCAACACTTGTAAATGAGTTCAAGCATTCATTGTGTCAATCTCTTGTCTACAACAAATCAAAATCTCCACTTTACAAGGAGAGTTTCTAACATCAACACTTGTAAATGGGTTCAAGCATTCATTGTGTCAATCTCTTGTCTACAACAAATCAAGAACTCCACTTTACAAAGAGGATTTCTAAATTAATTGAAAACAAAATACAACAAATGTAATGACTACTTGATAATATATCATTTAAGTACAAGAGAGAAGTTAATCTAACCTTAACTTATTACCAAGAGCTTCACCCTTTCACCCAAGCAAAATGAAACTTAGTTACTCATAGACAAGAAGAAGAAGAAGAAGAAGAAGAACATAACTTCAATTTAAAACAAAAGAAAACTACAACAAGATAATCAAACAACAAAATAGCATGATCTTGGCCTCTAGGACCAAGACTCCTAAATGATCTGCCAATGGTGCCTTTTATTGAGGATTAGGAATACAAAATGACAAGGGGGTTACTCATAGGAAAATGCCAAATGACTTTTGATGAAAAAAATTATGGAGATTCTTTGTCTCTCAAATCATTTAGCTCAAGTCAAGAAGAAGAAGAAGAAGAAGAAGAAGAAGAAGAAGAAGAAGAAGAAGAATAAGAAAAAGAAAAAGAAAAACATAACTTCAATTTTAAACAAAAGAAAACTACAACAAGATAATCAAACAACAAAATAGCATGATCTTGGCCTCTAGGACTAAAACTCCTAAATGATCTGCCAACGGTGCCTTTTATAGAGGATTAGAAATACAAAATGACAAGGGGGCTGAGTCATGAGTGAGTGGATGAGTGGAAATGAGTGGAAAATGCCAAATGACTTTCGATGAGTAAAAAATTATGGAGATTCTTTGTCTCTGAAATCATTTAGCTCTGAAGTCATTGAATACGTCAGAATGGAGAAATGTGGTTTTCATGAAAGTTATAGGCATGAATCTTAGCTTTCAAATGCCACCAGAATCACCTCAATTGGACACCTATAGCTCGAGATATGGCCTAATTACTGCACAGTATTCAGGCCCAGTTACAGTTCCTCTATTCTAACTTGAAAGCCCAATATGACCTAGTATACCTCAGAATCTCGAAAAGTGTTCAACATGAAAGTTGTAGATTTGGGTCTTAACTATCAACCATCAAAATTTCAGCCCATTTAACATCTTATAGCCCGATCTATGTCATGAACAGTATGCATAGGTCAAGCTGTTAGGAGCAGCACCCTAGTTCTTGCTTCAACTCTAATTTGAGTTATCCAAACGTGTGATGTGGCCTTTGAGGTCTTCATGAAAGTTGTAGAGAATTGTCTTAACTTTCTACAAGACCAGAATCACAGCAACCAAATATTTGCAACTCAAGTTATAGCTAGTTTATTGAACATTATCAAAAAGATAAATTAAGACTAATTCATACAATAATTCTTTCAATGATCCAATAAGGTCCAATATCATAAAATGTGTCAAAATTAACTTAATTAAACCTAATTAAACCTTAAGAAGCCTAATAAGAGAATTAAAAAATGTATAAAATATATTATTATCATCTAATAAGAAAAAAAAGTAGACAATAGTGTTATATACCAAAGGTCGTTCATTAAGGAGGGAAAATTGGTGAGAAAGGCTAAAATCAGAGAACAAAATTATGAGAGCAAGTGTCAGAGGAAAAATCCAAGTTTTAGGGTACAAATTGGTGGAGGTTCAAGAGCAAGGGGTGGGAAAACATACTCCTATCGTAACCAGAACCTTTCACATCTTTTTGGAAACAAAGCTAATGGTGCATAAAAAGTTAGAGATACAAATTGAGGAAATTAGGAAAACCCACCACCAAGATAAATTAGACATGAATGAATTCACTTACTTGTCATTTCTTGTAGCTCCAAAATCTATTTCAAAAGTTGGCATTTGTTCATGCAGTACAAACCACAATCTTTTGTCCACACTTCCAAAATGGAGCCCATCAACCTCTTATGTTTCCAGTCATGGAGGAACTACATTCATAATTCATTGGGTGAAAATAGAGCAGATGAAGTAGAAAGAAAAACCAAGGTTGAAAGAAGAAGAGGAATCGTAATGTAAATGGAGCAGAACTGGAGGAATTGCGATGGTGGGTGGAAAGAAGAAGATGAAGCATAAACAGAAACCCTAACCTGAAATAAGGGTGAAACAAAAACATAAACCTTAACAAAAAATGGTAATCACCACATTAGGTGCCACTTGTATTTTTTAAGCCATGTCAGATGTCAAGTAGGTCATTTTTTACCACACATACAGACGAGGTTAACAGAGTTAGGCAAAATGTTACATTTGTTAGGTTTTTAAAAAGTTAGAGGACGAATTTGAAACATTTATTAATTAGAGGACAAATTTGAAAATAAAAAATAAGTTGAAGTTAAAATCTTCCTATTGATGCATAGGTATGCATTTAATTAATTAAGAGTAAATTATATTATTATTTCATGTAATTCTGATAGAAATATATCTTGATACAATGTCTTTTTATATAAACTATATGATACATGATAAATTGGATATTACTACTTTTGGTTATGTCTCCTTTATGTTAACCTGAATTTTTAAATTAAGAGCTCTATCAAAGGGAGAATGTCCTATCAACTATTTGGATTGGAGAAGGCTAATATAGACCAACCTAAGTTTTGGACCATGGATGGACCAATGTTCTGAATCGTTGATATATTAATTAACAAAATCAAGGGTTGAGATGAGTGACTTGAAACTTTTAGAGGAGGTAATAAAATAAAAAATTATTTGCAACTCCTATCACCCCTCTACACTTTTCCTCTAGCCATTACTCCATAAGCCACCAACAACACTTCTGCTCTACCGCCCAACCCCTCTACACCCTTACTAGCCACTCGATTGCCAACTACCTCAACATCCAGCCCACTTTCACCATCCACGCTATCAACTTCTCCACCACTGGCATCTCCAACACTTCTATCTAGTGGCAAAGCTCCTCTAAGTCCAGTGACTCAGCTTTCGCTTCCTCCTCCATTGAGCTTAGGCATGCCTTCAACTCCATCTCCACCTTTGTCCAAGTCTTTGTCGCCACCATTGTCCAAGTCTCTGTCGCCGCCGTCTTCATAGTCGAGTATGTCAACCGACGTCACTGTGATGTTCGGTTATGAAGCCTTACAACATCAAACACTATATTTGTTTTTTATCACAAAACTCGTAATGGTGCCGCCAATGAGTTCACCGATGAAATGGAGAGAGAGAGAAAGAGTGAGAACAAAAATGAGGTGAGTTGGGAAAAATAATTTTTCTTTTTTTTTTATGAAAATAAAATTAATGGCCTTTGAAGTTCTTGGCAATGGGGCAACTTTAATTCAAAAGTACAACATTTGAGTGGTTTTGGTTCAACTTCCTCAGTCATCCTTAATGCATCTCTAAATCTCTTTGATGCCTCTGTCGAACAAACATACATTGTAGATGGATACAAGTAGTTAGGTTAGTCATACACTTCACTGTTGATGCCGACAACCATTTGACGATGCCTACCCCTCACCCTCTCTACATTACAATTAGAAATGGGTCCCTACATCCAAAAATCCACTTTGTTCATTCTTCTTTCAATTTTTTTAATTCACTTTTTTAATGAAATACTTTTTTACGTCTTTTGTATAAATCATTTTAACAGAAGAGCTGACTTGTCATTTTCAATTACATTGCACTACATCATAACCGGTTTGCAACATTTCTCATCTCAATCATTCATTTTTTAATTCATATATTTGACACTATTTATTTGCGAAGAATTAATGTATAATTGATAGACCACTTTGCATGTGGTACATATTAGACTTCTCCACTTGAATTTGGTTTTGGAACACTGCTTTGCATTGTCCTTTTCACTTTAGATCATGTACGGCTGTTCGTGTGAAAAGGGAAGGGAATAGAGTAGTTGATGGTTTAGTTCTATTTGCCTTTGACAATCCAAATTGAAGAGGCCCAAATTTCGTCTGTAGCTTAGCTATTTTAGACATTTTGAGTCACTCTTAATTTATTATTATTATTATTTTAGTACAGATTGAGTCACTCTTAGTGAAATTCACTAATGCACTCTTTCTAGTAAAAATAATTATGAAAAAACTAATTAAATAAGGTCAACGTTACCTCAAGTTCTTTCTTATCAAAATAAAGATAGTTGTATTATTTTGACAATTATAATTTCTATTATGCTCAGCTCAACGATATCTTGTAGCATAATGAGGACATGTGAAACTATGTTAGATGGCCATTGGCCATCAATGACTAAAGTTATTGAGAGGCAAGCAAATACTTTTTTTGCACACGATCCCCTCAATAAAAATATAAAAATTTAATAATTTTATAGCAATAATAAATTTAATTATATTAGTTTATCAAAAGAATTTAATTAAATTTTATTATTATTATTTTATTTTTTATAATTTCATGCATCACACAAGTTCTAATTTAGTTAAATATATGAAGAAAGGTAAAAGAAATCATTGCTTAATCTTCCATTCTCTTCAATTTTCCTTTAAGTTATCTCATTATATTTTATTTCTTTTTCTTTAATTATTCATTTCTATTTCTTGACGAACATATAAACATATCATCAATGTTTTTATTTTACTTTAAAAATTAAAAACATATTATTTTTAGTATAATAATACTAGCATATTAATTGGTAATATGTGTCTGTCAATTTGTATTTTATATATAATTTGTTAAGACAGAAAAATAATATAAAAATATTTAAAGTAAACCAATTATGATTATATAGTGAGTACTTGAGAAGTATTCGAAAACAAATGTAATTGCAGAATAAGAATGATTTAAAATTTTATCCTTTTTCATATTTTCTTTAAATTATTAAATGAGTATTAATAATGATAGTTATAGAAAAACAGAAATTAAATACTAAAGGTGGAAATTCCTTTTATATAATAATATAGGTATAATAGTATGGAAACAATTAATTGTGCAAAAAATATTACCCCTTAAGCAAACAATTAATTAACGGCAGGTAAAACTCCACATAGCTTTTAATGTAAATTACAAATGAGTAAAAGGTAGAAAATTTAAAAAAAAAAAAAAAAATACATTTTAACCTCTAGTAATATTTTAATTAATTAAAATTAAATTTATGAGAAAATTAATACAATAAGAAAAAAAAAAACATGTTTCTTAATAAATATTTTTTCGTGTCATGTACAAGTTGTAACATCTCACTTTTCATAAAATATTTTTGTGCAAAGTAATTTTTAATTTCTTTAACTTGAATATTTTATTTGATTTTATTTTGTAATAGTTATTACTAAAAAAATGGATTAGATAAAATTTATACAAATTGAAATCCTAGATATTAACTTTCTAGATAAATTGGTAAGAATGAGTTTAAAAAATATGTGGTATTAAATTAGAAATAATAACATAGAAATTATAAAATTAGAAATAGGAATTTATTAAAATAAAATCTAGTATTTAATCTTAGTAATAAGAAAGATACAATTAAGAAAATATTATTATTATTATTATTAAAAATAAAAAGTGAGATATTTGTTAAAAATCATGATTATAAAAGTAAATATTTCTAAGTTTAATGATTACCTAGATAAATATCTAACTAAGTTAATCATGACATACCTTTAAAAAAAATTAAAATTGGTGCAACATGCACCTCATTCAAGATTTGTAACGTGCACCCATGAAAATCATAATAAGTCATTCAAAATAGTTATAAATAAGTGGATGTTGCGGTAAAGGAAAAAATGAAAGAAAGAAACAACAAAGTAAGAAACCAAGAGAGAAACAGGAAAGGAAGAGAGAAAGAGAAAGGAGAGAAGGAAAGAGGAAGAAAGAAGGGAAGAGAGATGAAGGAAGAAATTAGGGAAAAGTCTTAAAAATAAAAAGGTAGGAAATAAACTTTCCTTTTTTCTTAAAATTAAAATCATGGCACAAAGTGTGTTTATAGTTAGTTGATAATAAGTATAGTTATATGCTTTATTAGTAATTTTCATTTATAAGATTGATTAGTTTCTTACTTTAATATTTTGTGGATATTATTATAATCTCCTTTTCATACTAATTTAGTTGTTCTCATGTAATATTGAAATGGTTATGGTTAGATTGTAGAAACTTAATATGATTTGTGTTTGTGTTATGACTTTGAAATCTTCATGATACTTGACAAAATTTAGAGTTACTAAAATATTTAAAAATAATATATGATTATTATTTTATTACTATAAAAATATTTATAATTTTTATAATTGATCATATGTGATATAGAAAATTCACAACAAGTTTCAAGAATTTATTTTATTTTTTTAGGACATCAAGTTCAAGTTTACATTTTGAGAATATTTTAAAATTTTCAAAAATTATTGAAAAAATGTTGAGCTTTAGGAGCTGCGACCACTACTAACTCTCTTACCTTCATATCTGTATATTATAGTATGGTTTGATGCCATAAAAAATATTTTTATTCTAGAAAAAAATATCTCAAAAGAGTTTTCATATATATAATATAATATAATATAATATAATACCAATGAAATTCAAATTCAAATAAAATTGATGGCATAACCTAGAGTTGCCTCTTGAAAGAATTTTACAAACAAGGACTCTCTTTTTATATATTATATTGATGATTATGATTTGAATATTGACTCTTTCATTAAACCAATATTATAATTTACAAAAATTAAAATATTACTTAAACTTAAGTTAAATAAATGTTATTGATCTACATGGACTTTCTTACATTGCGTTATTGTTACCTTGGTATGACAGACAATTTTATAACCTTTACAGTGACCATTGCAAGGACAAGACTATTGTGCAATGAACATACTATCAAGACTTTGTACAAAATGATGGACTGTGATGAGGACTATGATGAGATCTATAATGAGGACCTTCAATAGAATTAAAGAAATATTTTTAAATTAAAGTTGATCCTTTTGAAGAATTGACATTTGAATTTGATAACTCTAAGTTTTGTGAATTTTATGCCATGATCTATTTAAAGTTTATTGTAGGGTTACATATGATGAATTTATTTTGTGACATATTTAGTATTTTATATTGCTTGTATTTGTGTGTAATGATAAGCAAGTAATTTAAAAGGTAAAACACTAAAAACGTTACACCTAAGCACCAAGAAGATAGAGGGATAGATGTAAAATCATTTTATGTTACCTGTCTTGGTGAGTGTAGGAATGTCTTGCTTTATCATCACGATATCAAAAGTAACACTAGAGATAAAGAATTTCCTAAGAAAGTGGAGGTCTTCAACCAAGATGTGAGACAGACAAATATAGAAAAGAAAGAAAATTCAAGCATAAATGATATCATATGTTAAGAGCTTGCCTAATGATGTTCACATGTAAAACTGCATTGAGTGATTTTATTTAGTCATGCTATTATAAATTAGATGTGCTGCTTGAATTTGTCTTATTTTATCATATTTGATTGTTATGTCATTTTTTGTGACTTTACACAATTGAAACTCACCATGAGTTTTATCAAAGTTTTTTTAAATGTTCATTTTCAACTGAGAATTTTAAATTTTCACTCCATTCATGGTGATTTCATACTAGCACAGGACGCTTCATAATTATTGTCCAGAATGATTAAGCCTGGATACTAGTTTCCTATGCGAGGGAATATATTAAAGCTATTAGAGATATATGTAATTTTACTCTTAAATAAACACTATAACTGACTTGTCTAAGTGACTAAAAGCATCACCTTTTTGAAGGGCAATAGGCCATATGTTATGTAATAAGACCTTGTGATATAGTTTAGTGATACATATTCTACAGCCAGTTTTGATGTATGTATATATGATTGATAGTATGATTTTGATAATGATCTACAAGCCTTTGATGCAATGATATAGTAAGTATTCTCATGTTGGTAGTGCATGTTGACATAACATTAGTTTTAGAATTAAATTTTTTTTGGCACAAATCAAATTTAAGTATTAGTTCTAAATCATTTGTAAGGTAAGAAACTAAATTTTGTTATTAGAACAAACCTATGAAAGAGATTACACAAGTCATCTCATAATTTTATCAAGAATAAACCTTTATTTTTGTTTTTTAAAGATATAAGCATGATTAATTTTATCATTTAAAAGATTTCTTTTTATCAATTTAGTCATTCAATAATGTAAAGTGTTAATAGTTTGGTCGGCCAAAATTTTTTGGCATTAATCTAGTCATTCAATAATACAAAATCTTATCAATCTACTCCTTTAATCATTTAAAATATCATTAAATTAGTTCTTAAAATAGGGTTCCGCACACATTTTTCTCAGTCAAACAAAAATGGATCAATTTGATGATACTTTGCATAATTAAAGGACTAAACTAGTAACAATATTTTAAGGATTAAAGTGATAATATTTGTATATTTAGACGAAAATAAGGTTTACTCTTTTATCAAGTATTTTTATAATTTGTTTAATAAATGATATTTTTCTGCATAATCATTTATATATTTTGAAATATTAAGACTTAATTCACACATACTTGCTAATGGGTTGACTCATCTAGTCGGTCCTCTACTCATAACAATTGCATGACATAAGTTTGAATTTAGGAATCCTTTATTGGCAAACGATCTTTAATCTTATTATGAATCCAATATCATTATAAATCTTTTAATGAGGTTGATGATTTGCCCAAATCTTAAAATGAAGAGATTGAAAAATCTACTCACTCTAATCTTTTATGTATATAAAAAAATTCCTACATACTTAAATTTTTAAAGAGAAAAAAAATGTATGTACACCCTTTTAACTATGGGTGGGTTGTATATACACCATGTGAACAAAAGAAAGTAGCAATTTGATACTTCAACTTTGAACATTATAACAATCAATTATTTCATCCAAATTTTCGTTAGATTTAACATATCATACTACCTATGTGCATTGCATGTGATCTTTTTTTTTTTCCTCGTAACTCATTAAAATCAATTAAATCATTTAAATTAAAAAAAACTGGAAAACCCAGAAAATAAAAATGGTGGAAGGGAAAGGGTTTCAGTAGTGACACTAGTGGATATGGGTGTTTAAACGCTGACTGTCCTAAATGATCCGTCTCATCCCAAAATTAATTTGGATGGGTTTAAGTTTTATGAATTGGATTTGGTGTATTTTTGAGTTGGGTTAAAGTAATGTTTCAAGTTGTCTCAACATGACTTGGTGTTATAGAATATTTTAATTTTTTTTTTACAATTAATAATAAATAATAAAAATTTTTAATTTAAATTAATACTTTTATAAAATTATATATTTTATGTTAATATGAATTATTTCAAAATATATATTATAAAACAACACATGCTTTTATTTTACTACATTTAAAATCTTATGACTTATTTATACAAATGTTTATAAATGTCTATATTTGAACAAATTATTTTATTATCGAGGTCAACTTGATTTTAATATGATCATTTGTTAAATCATGATTAGGCTAAATTAGGATCCAAAAAATTATCTCGATCAAAATATCAAATCTGATTGAGATCAAGATAAATCCATTTCATGAACAGTAAAACAGGAGATGAATACTAATATGACTTTTCAATCAAGCTTTAGTACAGTGAATTCTTTCATTTTAAAGATTCCAAACACATGGTAAAACCTCAAAACTGCCTCGAATTTGTTAAATCACAATATAGTTACTAACCTATAACAAAGATCTTCCGTTCAAAAATTACAAAGAGAAAAAAAAAAATGAAGGATAGTTTGGGGCAGTACCGAATTCATGGTTAGAACTTAGAAGCCAGGTTCCTTTATCGTGGTCGCGTTCTCCGCTTTCAACTTAGTCACCAACTCAGTCTCATAAATAGTGTCCATTACCGGAGCCTTGATCATGGTGTTCAGACTTCCATTCCTACATCAATGTACCCCCATCAGCTCCCTTTCTTGCCATTCGTCCTCATCCTTCGAACTATCCGAATCGGGAAGCTTGGTATATTATGCTTTGGGCTCAGTTTTCAAATGCAAGTTCAATTCTGGGTTTCCGTAAATCGTACTCACATTCATTTCTTTTATTTTAAAAAATTTAAAAAAGTTAAATTAAAGTTTTAGTTTCATAATTTATGCAAATTTTCAATTCAATTTCAATAATTTTTTTTAAATCAATTCTCACATTTATAAAAATTCTTAAAATAATTTTCACTATTAATTTCTATTATGATGCCATTATAATATTATTAATTAACTAATAAAGTAAATACTTATTTATTTAATAAAAACTTTTTTAAATATTTTTTTGTAAAATGTCAAATAAGATATTTATTAATTTTAGTAAGTGCTTATCTTTTTTCAATAAATACTATTGTGTCTAATAAATACTCTTTTATATTTTTTTTTTCTTTGTAAGATGCTTAGTTGGAATAAAATTAACAGTGTTAAAACGAAAACTAATAATAAGAATAATTTTGAAAATATTTATAAATATAAGGATTAATTTAAAAATATATATATAATGACTAAATTAAAAATAAGTATAAACTGTAAGTTCAAAACTTTAATTCAACCTTTTAAAAATAATGATTTAATTGATTTTAATAAATTACTAGAAAAAAAAAAGAACTCATACAATGCATAGTATAATCTGTTAAATCTAACTGAAATTTGTATGAAGGAGTTGATTGCTACAAACTAGTGATGTTTATGGATCAGGTTGATTGGGTTTAACCTTACCCAATCCTAGCTCAATATTTTTATTGGGCCTAATTCTTAGATTTAGATCTAACTTTATTATGACTTAATCAGTAATTGGGTTGATATTTGACTAATCTAACATTTAGATAAAATATAGAAATTTAAATATTATATATAACTAAATTATAAATTTTAAAGTATGAAACAAAAACTATATTCTATATATTTTGAAACAAGTTATATTAATACAAAATGCATTAATTTAAGTTAAAAAATTTATACTTTGTTACTAATTTTTATAAAATTATATTTTAATATATTATTTAACATCATATTAGAATGGACCAACTTAAAATATAACTCGAATTCAACTAAAAAATATAGAAAAAAGAGTATCTGACTCTTAAACTTTGACCCTTTTACATATTATTACCATAAATTTTAAAATCTTCGCAATTAGTCCTTAAACATTAATTAATATCTCAATAGATCCTTATGTTTTAATTTAAATACGTTAATTCACTAACAAGAATATCTGCGTATTATTATTTTATTTGTATCAACATTAATTAAGATTTTTTATTAATTTATTTATTAAAATTTAATTTTAAATATATTTTCTTCCTTACAAATACAAATAATATGTTGTTACATAATATCATCGTTAATAAATTAACAGATTCAAATTAAATAAAATGATCTATTGAGATATTAATTAAAATTAATGGACTAACTAAAAATATTTTAAAGTTCATAATAATAATTTATAAAAAAAAATTAAAATTTAGAGGAGTTACATACTCTTTTTCCAAAAATATATTAGATCAAACTTTAAGAACCAACCAAACTAAATTAGCTTTATCTCAAGCTTGACCATGAACTCTTATATCTTGTATCAAATTGCTACTTTCTTATGTTCAAGGGGTGTATATGGAACTCACCCAAAGTTGAAGGCTTGAAGGAGCGTATTTAAATTTTTCCTAATTTTAAAGTAGAAAGTTGTTATTTAGTATTTATCATTTTTTAAATTTTATTTAGTTAAAGTTAAATTATTATGTAGTTCATTTAGTTTATAAGTCTAACGAATTCATATAATAAAACTTTTTTATATAAATTATTACTCACAAACCGTCTTTAAGACTCATTAATTTATACTTAAATTATAAGAATTTATTTAAAAATATAAATAAATTATAGGAACTTATCAAACAAATGGTATAATTAAATAAGTTTTCATAGTTTATCTAAATTTTTAAATAAGGTTTTATAATTTAACAAATGTTAAAGCTATTAACAAGTATGGATTTATTTTAAAATTATAATGACTGTATTAAAACCTTTTAAGCTATAAGGATGCATTTAAAAATTCAACTAAAGTATTCTATCTCATCAAAAAATTATTATAATTTAAAGATTTTTTATTTTACACTAACAGTTGATTATAATCGGAAGCTTGGTTTTAATTATTTTGATTATAATAAAATTTAAGATTTTTGTCTTGATTTTATTATAAAGAATAAATTTTATACTACCCAAATAAACTATATATCTTAAAATCATTTTTTAGATAATATACTTAAACATAAATTAAATTTATCAAAATTAATTATTAAAATAATTTTTTTCACAATTAATCTAAACCTATACTAAATTACTGTTTAAGTTTATATAATAATTAATCTTACCCATCTTTTCCAAACATCTCACAATCTTATTAAAAAAAAACACTTTTTTTTTTCAAGAAAAAATAAGAAAGCTATGGAAAAATTTCTTTCCCAGACATGCTGTTAACCTATCCTAAATTAATCATCACGCGAACTTGAAGTTCAAAATAAAACTCTCTCTTCAACGAGAGCTCTTCTCGCTCAACAATTAATCCAAATTCCAAAACCAAAACCCTTCATTTCCTAAATTTCACATTTCACATTTCTCAAACGCCCAAAATTTATCTCATTTATCTCTCGTTTTTTTTTTTCTCCGGCGAAACCCTCTCACCGGTGTTCTATTCTAGGGCTTTTCCCTCCAACTTTTTCCGGCGATATTCGATTGCAACGACGGCGTGATGTTCACGCCGCAGAGGCAGGCGTGGCCTACGGCGGCGTCGTTAACGCCGCACCGAGGCACAAGTCACAACCTCACGCGCTCAGCCAAGGGCAAGGCGGTCGCCGTCACCGATGACCCGCCGCCGCCGTTGGGTTCTCTGAGTGAAACCACCCAGGAGGTGGCGGTGGCGGTGGGGTTCGACGCGGGGAACGTCGACGATTGGAAGAAGTTCAAGGAGATTGGGTTGCTGGATGAGGCGGTGATGCAGAGGAAGGACCAGGAAGCGCTTTTCGAGAAGGTCTCGATGCTCGAAAGAGAGGTTAGTTTGAAGATTGTGCAATTTTTCGTTGTTGATTTGCTTTTCTAGGGTTCGTCTGATATCTGGGTTTCAATGGGTTTATGCTAAGTTTAGCATCATTATGCTGTTTTTACTTTTAAATGTGAAGCTTATTTTATTAATTTTTTTTTCACAGATTTGTGCAAATTAGATAATGGGTTACCTGGTGCTGGCAATAGGCACTTGGTATTTATGATTGATTATTTTAATCTATAGTTGCTGTTACTTACTAATGTGTTGAATATTTCTGCTACTATGATTTAGAGAAAGGAACTCTTTTCATTGATTTTACTACCATGAAGTTGTAACTTGTAGGAGTAAATGAGTTTGGGTGCCTGGCAAAAAAGCCCTTAAAAATCGTGGAAAGAAAAAAGAAGGCAAAGCATTTTCTGCTTCTGCATCTAAATGGTTGAAATTATTGAGCAAAAACAGGAAGAAAAGAAACAGTTAACATTTTCTTAGATGCTTAAAATCTCAAGCCTTTGTCAACGATCTTTACAGTATTTAGGAAGGAACTATATTCTTTTATATAGAAAATCTACAAAAGGGCTTCTGCTGGGATGAAAGTATTAGCAGAAGACAGGAAGGAGGTAAGAGAGAGAGGGTAAGAAAAGAGTGAGTAAAGGAATTGGTGGGAGGGAACCAGGCCTCTCAAATGTCTGGGTTATCCTTGTGTTTTCTTTTCATTTTCTTAGAGTTTTATACTAGTATACAGTTACTAGACCCCACTGATCTGATATCACCATGATATCGGGTCAGGAGAGGAGATACATCCATCTGTTTCTGTGTTTTGTATGTAATTCTGATCCAGTTTCTATAACTATGTTATCTTTAAATTTGGCTACTAGGTCAACAGACTTAATATTAAATAATTTTTGACAGGGCTGGGTAGAAAGTTAAAAGTGAAAACATAAATTACTCTGAAAAAAAGAAACTTAAATTTTAATTTTGAAGATTGAAGCTGGAGTAAAATGATAAATTTAAGGTTGAGAAACATCTTACTCCTGCAATAAGAATAAGGTGATTCATGTCTTCGTATACTAGGTTTATATTGACTTTGGTATTCTGGCTCTTGATTTCAATTAATTCCTCCATCTAAACTTGGGTGATGAAACTCATTAAAAGCCACTGGTTATGCAAATGTTGTCATGGTCTCGCAATGAAAGCTAAACACGTATTATTACTGTAGACTAAATATAAAATAAAAGAAAACATAAGAATATATTTAAGTGACTAATCAAGCGAACTCTTTGGTTGCCTCTGCATTATAATTTATAACAATGATTTCAGGGTTGCAGGTTTTCCCAGTGTTGTGTTTTTCTTGAATGTTAATGTAAAAGCATGTCCTTGTGGAAACCATTTGTTATCTTTGTGATGATTGACCATTGATGAACTCTTTTTTTCCTTTCATGTTTTGTTTTTTTTTTGGGATAGCTTTTTGACTACCAGTACAACATGGGCCTTCTGTTGATTGAGAAGAAAGAATGGAGTTCGAAGTTTGATCAGCTAAGGCAAGAACTAGCTGAAACTGAGGAGATTCTTAAACGAGAACAGTCAGCACACTTAATTGCATTATCTGAAGTTGAGAAGCGAGAGGAAAATTTGAGGAAAGCATTGAGCACAGAGAAGCAGTGTGGGGCTGATGTATGCTCTATCTACTTATTTCTATCTTCAATTATATGATTGTGTTAAATTTGTCTATACTTTCTTACATTGCTCTTCTTCTTCCTGTCTATGCTGTCTTTCTTCTTACTTTGGTTAGTTTTGGAAGAGCTGATCATAGGGATGAGGCTGGGCTTTAACTTTTGTCTCTCTGACTCACTTTCCCCTTTTCCTTGAACTTCATTATGCAGAATATATGCATATTTTTCTGACAATGTGATATATATATTTTACTTAATCTTCTTCCCCCTTTTCTAATTTTTCGTCTTTATTTGTTTTCTATATTGAGTTCCGGATAATTGACTATTAGCATTCTTATAGTTGTGATATTCCAAAAATTAAGAGCTGATCCATCCTGTCTGTTTTATAATCATCTTGAAATGAGAAGTATATGTATTATGGGTAGCAAGTGATTTTCTATTCAATTGTTTGGATTTTATGAGACTTGTTAAGCATATCATGCTGCTTAATTGCCATCATCGGATGTATTTCTGTATGTTTGGTATGATCTAAGTAGCATGGATACGGGTATGAGTATTGGTACCAGTACGGGTACTGGTATGGGGTACGGTAAAATTTCTAAAATCTAGGGTACGGGTACGGCCAGATATATTATATAGAGATATAAAAATATAAACAATAAAGTAATTAAATCATAAGATAAATATAATCTTCATAATGTTTTAACTACAAGGTTTCAACATAACTCCATAAAGTATTTCATTTAAGTAAAAATATAGAAAGAAAGAACATGATTTAAAGGGTGTGAAGTAGTAGTTTGTGTCATTTAATAGGTAAACAAACAACTTAGCAACTAAACTTGGTATTTTGCATGGACTAATGACTTGTACCTGAGTGATATTAGGTACCTACTCATCATGTGTGTATTTTGTAAGTACCTATGTGTACCCAATAAGTACTGGTACCGAGTATGTACCCGATATGGGTACAACAACCATTTCGGAGTATCCATGCATAATAGGGTATGATAGTCAATGCAATGTTTTGACTAATTATGTTACATCTATTACTTTAAAAAGAAAAGAGAACTTTTTCAAGTTGCAAAGGTTCATTATCAGTTCATGAATATGTATAATCTTGAGACTCTTTTGGGGTCTGTTATGATCCAATTGCAAGGTATGGGACTTGAGTCCCACATCGGAAGTATGGGATTCCGGTGTGGGGTTTATATGGTCTTGGGCTTTCCAACCACAATGGCTAGCTTTTGTGGTGTGATTCTTCTAAGGTTCGTATCAATTGGTATCAGAGCTCTTAATTTGGGAGCTGTGGGTACTTGATTCAAAGATGATAAAAGTGGAGAAGCAGTGGCAAGTCAAAGTTCTTGAAGATTTGCTGAGGATGTTTGAGAGATGGAGGAAGGAATACAAGGAGAAACGTCTAGGGATTCCCATGTTTGAAGGAGATAATGCATATGAGTGGCTGATCTGCCTCAAGCAGCATTTCAATGCTAAAGGAATGAACGAAGGGAAGCTGCAGCTAGCTGTGGAAGCTCTGGAAGGATGCGCCTACAATTGGTACCAACAATGGGAGGTGTGTAATCCTAATGCAACTTGGGAAAATTTCCGAAGAGCGGTGATCAAACAATTCCAGCTTGAGTTTGACCTCGATTTATTGGTCTTCATACCGGATGATGAACCAGAACTGGAACTGGAACCAGAATCTGGAACAGAAATGGAAACTGACCCGATGTTGGAGAAGTTCGAGGCCAAGAATTTGGAGGTGGAGATCCAGACGGGGGATGAAGAAGGAGATGATGCAGTAGTGGTTTACCGTTCCAAGGCTACTGTAGACAGGGGGGAGGAGATGCGTAGGTCATTGGAGGCGAACTATGTTGGAGATTCGGGGTGGAAGCTGGTGAAGGAGTGTAGCGGCAAGAAGGATGGTTGCTTGGGCAATGGTGTTGATGGGCAGTGCAAAGGTGGGGGCCGAGGTAGTGTGCCTTTGCAACTGCAAGGCACTCTCACAATTGGAGCTAGAGAGGGAGAAGAGGTAAGGGCAAAACAGACATTATGCAGGGAGAATTGTTTAAACCTAATGGGCCAAACCCAAATGAGTGAGGAAAAGAATGTAGTCTTAGAAAAAGAAGGAGTAGGTGTGTTTTCTGGATCCAAATCAGAATTGGCGCAAATTATGAGAACCCTGTAGTAAAACTTGGGTCATGGCCTAATCAAATTTTTGAAACAGGACAAATGGGTTCAAAGCTACCCATGGCTAGATCCAGACTTGAAGTCATTGGCAGAAACACCATGGAAGAAAAAGCAAAACCTAATTCCTTTATGTGGTGCAACCCCCAATGCCCACCATTTTCACACACTCATGATCGCCCAACAATTTGCGAAGCCCCAGCCTGGTAGTGTGGCAGAATACTTAGCAATACCCAAAGTCATTCTTGCTCTGTATAGAGCATGCAAAATAGAGTTTTAGAGCTCGTGTAACCTAGCCATTCCTTCACCACTGCCGGAGCCACCAGATGCGGGCCACTGTTGGGGGGCTGACCCTGAGTTGAAATCCTCCAATCAGAAGGAGAAAATGACTTGGGACCAAGTGTTGAGCTTGTGCCGGAAGACCATGCTCTGTTTCAAAAGTGAAGAATCATGTATAGTTCAGAACACGTGGAAATTTGAGGGTGAGTTTGACACCCACAAGCTTCGTGGCTGGGGCTTTTGGCTCGTGGGCAAGAGGGATTGATGGTCAGAACAGCAGGTTTATTTTCTCTTGTACTGTTCTTCTTTCAAAAGTGGGTTTTCCTTGTGCTAATGAAATCTCAAGGACCATAGGCGTTGAGATGAAGGAGGGAGGGAATATGCCCCTTGTTAGAACTTCTGCACCCTGGGAACTACTAGCCTTTGGTGCTGATGGAGGTGACCCCATTATATCGAAGATACATCCTACTGGTCAGACATGGAAGACTCTCAAGAAGTTAAGATTTCATTGCAAGGACATTCCAAACCTACAGTGGTTTACAACCTCATTTCTCATATCTAAACAGTCATTTTTCCAGAATTCTAAGTTGGTAAAATATCTTCTCTTCCATGATGGGAACAACAGTAAAGTGGGAATAGTTGTATTTGTTGAGTGGTATAATATAGATACCAAGGTAAAAATGAGATTCTTTGATGAAAGTACATGCATCGGGTGGTCCCTAGTCACTGGAGGAGCAAATATTTCAGCACTAAATGATCTTTTGGTTTCGATGATTGGGATTGCCTCTGGGGATAGGGTCCTAAATGGTGGTTTTAAACTTTGGGATGATCAGAATCCATATGCTTCTGGCACAGATATAGTGCGGTTTTCAAAAGCTGTTATGGGAAATGAACCAATCTGGAGGACTGAAACAAGGTTTGACATCTGGGGAACCAGGTGTGGCAGCTTGCAAGTTAGAGGAATAAACAGGAGATTGCCTTGCTATCCTGTCATTAATTTGGAGAGTGGTTTCAACTCAATCTTTGATGCTTCTATCTATAGGCAACCCAAGTTACAATGAGAAATAAGGGTGACTTTATGGAGAACAGATACTTAGGTCTGTTCTATGGAAATGAGCCTGATGTATCTATAATGATTGGTGGTCACTGGGTTGTCCCTGCTGTAAAGACCACAGTTGCCATCACTGCTGTACTTGTAGGGCTTTTTCTTCTTGTGGGAATTGGAGCAAATCAATGGGATCCCAATGGAAGACCTTGTGCTTCAACTATAACTTGGTCATCACGCTTCAAGCAATGGAATCCCGGTGGGAGTTTCTTGTCAGCTGTAACAGGACCTTTAATGAATCTTCACCTTGAGGATAAGGTGATTGTCATCCCGGGGGGGGGGTATTGATAGGCCCCTAGCTATTGGGCCACAGGTGAATGGGCCGGGTGGAAAGAATGAGGGATGCGTGAATAAGAGGGAGTTGGTTACTGATGGGGGGGATCATTCTGGAACTTTGGGTGGCTTGGCCATTGGGCAGAGACTGCATCTTGCATCTCTGATTTTCCTTTCTTTCTTTTTACACTTTTTAAACTTGTATCCTCTGTATTAGGAGCTCTGCTCCTTGAAATTCTCCTACATTCTCTTAGTGAAATACCAGTTTTTATCAGGGTCAAATTTTGCCAAGGTTTTTGTTCTTTGCATCTTCAGAATTTTCAATCTTATATCAATTGTGGAAAGGTAATTCTTATGATTTTCAAGATATATGTAGAGCTTTTTCTACAGAAAACATATATTTGGACATTTATTATTGACAATGTATTATACTTGGATTGCCTGAAATTTGAAACTTATACACTGAAGGGGTTGCATAATTGAATTTCAGATATAGGGAATCTTGTCATACTTTAGTTTGGACTCTCTCTTTTTTATGTAGTTTGTCTGAAAAAAAAATAGTCAAGCTACTTTCTAAGTGGCCGAATTGGTCCTTCTCATGGTGTTACAATTATTTTTTTCCTTTTATTGGATGATTATTTCTTTATTTGAGATTTTGTTTGAAGGAGAGCTGGCTAAATGGTCAAATTTTCCTGATTGAAAATTTTACAATTTGCTTTATTTTAATGTTGACTCTGTTAAACGTCCTCACAGCTCTTTATGAGTCTGACTTGGCGTTTTTTAACTCTAGTTTTGTATCATACACAGATTTATCTACTCTAACTGTGAGCTTTTTTTAACTTCACTATAAACTTTAAAAAATTGCTATGTCACCATTCTTATGCTTTAGTGTTCACGGCTTATTTAACGTATCCTGATTTATTTTTTTCTATATCTCTACTTTATTGAAAATCTGAATGATACTTGCCATGCTAGTCCAACAATGATTCCACTAACTTTTTGCTACTTTTTAGCCATAAGCCTAGCTTCAGATTCACCAAAACAGCTACTGCCCTGAAAATTCTTAAAATCCATGTTCTCTAATTTAAAGCTATAAATCCTTTTCAAGCATCATGAATTAGCTCTCCACTATTCATGCATATGTAGCCCACCTATTTTGTTGGAAGACTGTTATCACCAATCAAAGAACTGTCATACGTTACACTTGTATCTTCTCCGATTGTGTGGCCTGCAAATATCATATAGGATGTATCTTTCCGGGGTCCAGCTGTGTAATTACTAATTAGCATTGACTTTATATACCATTACTGTTGTCATAATTGTGAGAATTTAATTTTAATTTTGGATGTTATGTTTTTAGAATGCTGCAAATATGAAGACTCGTCCCTCCCTCTCTCTCTCTCTCTCTCTATATATATATATATATTCAATGTTTTGGCAGTAGCCTCAGTACACTGCATAATATCTGTATGATGGTAGGAGCATATGATCTTTTTAGAGCTAGAATTGCCATAATTTGGTTCTTGTGTCTATTGAAAGGATTCAGTGATTATGGAAAAGTAGCATCAGACTTCTATTGTTCCTTTCTCTAAGGCCTGTCCCCCATCTTAGCATTGTCTATGCCTTTGCTATCTTAAGAGTTGAACTTGAATGAAAAGAGCAAGAATGTCAAATTTCTCACCTTGAGAAATGTTCTTTTTCCGTATAGCTCTTCATGTTTTTCAATACTTCACTAATTTGTTTCTAATCCAGTTTTTTGACTAATATATATGTCATATGGATAAAACAATTTTAGACAGGATTTGTAAGATATTTATGTATTGCCCTTATGTGTTGTTAAGGTTGTCCACCTCTAAGACATCTGTTTTATATGTTCTTTCATTTTATGGTGATATTGTGGAAATGGATCAATTGCAGCTTGAGAGAGCTTTGCGTGCAATGCAAGAAGAGCATGGCCAAGTCCTGTCTTCCTCCCAGACAAAGTTTGCTGAAGCAGATGCATTGGTTGATGGAATTGAAGAGAAGTCGTCCGTGGTTAACAAGAAACTGCATGATGCAGAAGCTAAGCTTGCTGAGGTAAACAGAAAAAGTGCTGAGCTGGATATGAAATTGCGAGAGATGGAGGTTCGTGAAAGTTTGATTCAGAAAGAGCGTTTATCAGTAGCTACTGAGTATGCACTATGCTCTACATTTTATTAATGTTTCTGGTTATTGTATTATGTTATCTCTTTTGTTATGTGACTCGATTCATTAAGTTGGTACTTTACTGTCCAATGCAGTCGAGAATCATTTGAGGCAACATTCTACAAACAAAGGGAAGATTTGAAGGAGTGGGAGAGGAAGCTACGTCAAAGAGAAGATATGCTACGCGATGGTAGGCGAAATCTTGGTGAGAAAGAGGAGAAGGCAATTGAAACTGAGAAGAACTTGAAGAATAAAGAGAGAGACCTAGAAGTGATGGAAAAGAATATTGATTCATCTAATTCTTTATTGAAGGAAAAGGAAGCTGAGATAAGTAGAAGAGTAGCAGATCTTGAAGTGGAAGAGAAGGTGTCATTTGTACTTTCTTAGTCTTGACGATTTTTGTGTTCTCTTCTTGCATGTAAACATCTATTTGCTTTGATGTGGCCCTTTCCATTATTCGTGTGCTGTGATTATGGTTGCAGAAAGTGGATTCTTTAAAGATCATGCTGGAGATGAAAGAGAAAGAATTACATGCACTGGAACTAAAGCTTAGTGCTAGAGAAAGAGTGAGTCCAGGCACCTGGTAACTGTACAATACAATAGACTGTTGTGCATGCAAAGTTGTCTGCATGGAAATACTGTGTAATCCATCAATTTATAATTGCTTAAGCCATTTTGAATAGGAGTGAAATCTAAAGAGATATACAATTATACAAATCCTCAGGTAGACACACATGTCAAGAGATATTGAAATATTTAGATTTCAAAGATGCTAAACATGATGCATCTGCTTTTGGCCTAGCTGAGCTGTAAGAGTGTTCTTGAGGTATGAAGTGGGATGACAAGATCTTTCAACATTTCTTTATGAGAGCATAGGGCAAACACTGTTATGAAAGAGTGAATGCTTTTAGGACTATGACTTCTTTTAGTTTCTGCATCATATTACACTGTTCCAAGCTGACAGTAGTCTACAATTAAAAACTCAGGCTGTAATGTCAGAAATGCTGATTGCGTTAATACTAGCATCTTGACATCTCCCTTTTATTTTATCTATTTAATGATAAAAACTGAATTTTAAAATTTTGAATGACTATCCAACTACCTGCTTGTCAACCCATTTTATTTCTTTTTATTTTTTTTAAAGGAAAAGGAAAGATTAGAACAACTATTCCACTAATTAGAACTTATTACTTTTAAGCATAAAGTTTGTATCATAGGGAGAGACCAAACACCAAAGCTAAGTTTTGGCATTATATATTTGCATAGGACAGTTTAAATTGTGAATCATTTGCTTAAGTCTTAACTGAGTGCCTTTAAGGTCAAATTTGGTAATTTTTTTTTTAAAGTTTACTTTGGAAATGACAACTTTGCAAACAGAAAATTTTTGCTAAGTGGAAGCAGGGAAAGAAATTGAAAATAGGAAATTACTATATAAACCCATAGTCCTGTGACATATAATGTGTTCTGTAAGCACATGTGTACATAACTTGAATGACTTGAGTAATCTGCATCAATTTGTTGCATTCTGACTGTTGTACCTGTGGTTCTTACAGGAGGGGATCCAGAAGCTCCTCGGTGAGCAAAAGGATATGCTGGATTTAAAGCTGCAGCAGTTTGAGCTAGAAATGGAACAAAAGCAGAAATCCCTCATTGAGGAGTTTAGCAGCAAGGAGGAAGCCTTGGAGCAGAGGGAAGTTGAAGTCAACCATAGGGAAAAGAAGGTTGGAAAAGAAGAGCAGGCTTTGAGTAAGAAGGCTGAGAGAATAAAGGAGCAAAATAAGGAACTTGAAGCAAAGTTAAAATCTTTGAAGGAGAAGGAAAAGACTATGAAAATCAAAGAGAAAGAGTTGGAGAAAGAAAAACAACAATTGCTTGCTGATGGGGAGAGTCTGGAGAATTTAAAAGTTGAACTTGGGAAGATAAAAGCTGAAATTTCTCAGCAGGAGCTGCAAATATGCCAAGAGAGTGAGAATTTGAAGCTTACTGAAGATGAGAGGTTAGAGCATTCTCGTTTGCAATTGGAACTAAAACAGGAGATAGAGCATACCAGATTGCAGAAGGATTCTCTTATAAAGGAAGCTGAAAGCTTAAGGGAGGAGAGACAGAGGTTTGAGAAAGAGTGGGAAGTGTTGGATGAGAAAAGAGCTGAAATTAGTAGAGAGCAGCGTGAAATTGATGTGGAGAAAGAAAGATTAAGAAAATTGCAGCACAGTGAAGAAGAAAGGTTAAAAAGAGAGAAACTAGATATGCAAGATCATATAAAGAAAGAGCTGGAGAAGCTTGAATTGGAGAAGGAATCATTTAGAGATTCAATGAAGCAAGAGGAACTTCTTTTATCTGAAAAGGTGAAGAATGAAAAGGCACAAATGCATCAAGATTTTGAATGGAAGACAATGAATCTTGAGAATGAAATCCAGAAAAGGCAGGAGCAAATGGAGAAAGACCTGAAGGAAAGAGAAAGAGAATTTCAGGAGGAGATGGAAAGAGAGCTTAATAATATTAATGTCTTGAAGGATGTTACTGAGAAGGAATGGGAAGAAGTGAAGTCTGAGGAGCTTAGGTTAGAGAATGAGAGGAAGGAACTTGAGTCAAACAAGCAGCTGCTGAAATCAGGCCAACTTGAGATGCATGAAGATTCTGAAATGCTTATGAATCTCAGCAGGAAGGTTAAGAAGGAACGCGAACGACTTGTGGCTGAAAGAAATCACTTTCTTGCACTTGTTGAGAAGCTAAGGAGTTGCAAGGGCTGTGGAGAAGTTGTTAGGGACTTTGTTATATCTGATCTTCAGTTACCTGAGTGTAAAGAAAGAGGGGTTATTCCCTCACCTACCTCCCCTGTTCTGAATGATGGGTCTCTTAAGAACACCCAGGACAATGTAGCTGCTTCTGACTTGAACTATTCTGGATCTATAAGGCCTGTGTTTTGGCTCCACAAATGCACATCAAAGATTTTCAATTTATCTCCAAGTAAAAGAACTGGTGCTGTTAGTTCTACAGACATGGCTGGGTCATTGCCTCCGTCAGATGTGCAGGTTAATACAGAAAAAGTAGATGGCCCTGCATCTATTCCTAATATAGAAGGAGCTAGAGGTATTCTTGAAGAACGACAACTATCAGGTGCAATAGCTCATCACTCTTTGGATACTCTACACCACCAATTTGATAACATTATTAGAGAGGTGGATGATGAATACTCTCCATCCGTAGATGATCACAGCTACATGAATAGTTTGGTAGATGGAGGTCCAGATGATTCTCAGCAGTCAGTTCCAAAGCGCGGTCGGCATAGAGCTGGAAGGAGTGGCAAATCTGGCATTGCTAGAACACGCTCAGTGAAGGCTGTAGTTGAAGAGGCCAAGGAGTTCCTAGGAAAAGCCTCAGAGGAAACAGAAAATGCGAGTTTGCAGTATCTCAATACTGATCGTATCAAAGAAGACAGTCGAGAAGACTCCAGTCGCAATGAAAAAGCCATTGGTAATAATGGAAGGAAGCGGCAACGTGCACAAACTTCTAGGATTACAGAAAGTGAGCAGAATGCTGGTGATAGTGAAGGACAGTCTGATAGCATTACAGCTGGTGGTCGCAGGAAGAAGAGGCAAACGGTTGCTCCACCTGTACAAGTTTCAGGGGAGAAGCGATACAATCTCAGGCGGCATAAGACGTAAGTTTTGTCTCAGTGGCTCATCTGGGACAATAACAGTTTACATTATATTTTACGCTGATTGCGTCTATTTATTGGGGATAATTCTCTTGGAGGTGATTTGAATACTTTTGGATATTGATATTTAGATTTGTATTAATTCTGAAGGAGTGACGTGTTGGAAATAAATTGATTCTTGTTGACTTCCACACTGAAGGACTCATCCTTCATTTTATTTCCCTTCCCTTGGCCCCTGCCCAAAAAAGATTAAAAGAAAATTGTGGGGTGTAAATTTGTTGTACTGGCTGGCTTGATTTTGTCATTGTGGTTTCCACGGTTGCTTCATCTTGTAATATTAGTTCATAACATTTCCTGTGTCAATTGATCTTTCCAGCTGTTTATTGATTAGTCAATGTGATTTATACATTTCTGTAGTAACAAGCATGCTGTAATATTGTCCGGGTCGAATTGTGGTTATGAAATGAACTATTCTGGTGTAAATTTCTTTAAGCACTAGATTCATCATGTTTATATATGGACAAAAGCACACTAATTTTCAGATATTAATGAAAATTATTATCAAGATGGCAGTTTCTGATCTGTAGTATGGTAATTAACTTAAGTTCTTTTTGCTAATAGTCAAAGGTTAGAGAGACTTTTTAATCGTTGATTTAATGTTGATTTTTCGGAATGTTTTACTGAAATGAGAAAGATCTTAATTGAAGCCACATAATCTTGTTTAGCTAGTTTGTTTAGTTATATTGGGTTCAGATGGTACAATATTTATTTGACTGAAGGTGTTTGAATTACTGAAATGAATACAATTTTAATTGAAGCCACAGAATCTTAGTTAGCTAATCTGTTTATTTTGGGTTCAGGTACATTATTTATTTGACTGATGGTGTTTGAAATATTAATTTTGGTTTTTTTTTTTTTTTGTTTTTGTTTTTGTTTTTTTGTTTTTCTGTTTTGTTTTTTGGTTTTTGGCTTGGTCATCTGATGAAGGAACAGCATGGCTAGTGTGGTGGATGCTTTCCAAATAATAAATAGTAATTTACGTGCGTATAATAGTAGGAAAGTGAATTGCTGGATGTTATGGGTGTTATTGAAGTGTATTGCACGTAGCTGTATGTAGCTGCTATATTCAGCACCAAGCATCATCATTCATCATGTCTGTTGAGTGTAGTTGTCAGAATTTTTTTTTAAAATTTTTGGGCACATTGGTCAGAACTTTCTTTGTTCTGATATCATACCTTTTCTTGAGCAGTGCAGACAAGGTTTCATCAACACAGCGCTTAACCAATGGAACAAAGAGTGTGGAGAAAGAAGCTGCTGGTGGTAAACTGGAGGTGGATAAAAGCCCTGAAGTTGTCTGTGGTACTTCATCAGTAGTAGCTGATGACAATGTCCAAACCACGGGTCTGGTGCAGGTCTCAACAGTAAAAACTGTGGAGTTCTCAGATGATAGAGTTGTTAGGGTAAAACAGCCTTACTGTTTCGATGATTGATTTCAATTGGGATTTTTAGATATATGTTCTATTTTATTCATTATACATATATTTTTACAGTTTGAAGTACCAAAAGACGTTGTTGATGACAATGGTGCTGCAACCAACTCTGTGGTTCGCGTGGAAGAAAATGGTACACTGGAATATGGAGATGAAGATGGAAGCACAATCCATGAGGTTGAAAATGATAATGAGGAGGAGGAGGAGGAGGAGGAAGAAGAGGAAGAGGAGCATCCTGGTGAGGTGTCCATCGGAAAGAAGATCTTGAAATTTTTTACAACATGATGAAAGTAGTTCTATCTCTCTTTGGTATCATATTAGATAATTAGATTACATATGTCCTCATTCCTTTTAAATAGCAGATTAGGCATGTAATATTACTTCAGGTTAACTTCCATGTTTGTTTGACATTTGTTAATGCATCAATGAAGTATTGCTGGGTCTTTATTGAGGACTTGAATAAAGAGTAATATTTTATTTTAGATTAGAGGTTTTGTAAAATTTGAAAGTTGAACCCCTTTCTTTATGTGGTGTAACCACTTGAGCTGGATAAGAGGAAACTTTCACGTCCGATTTTGAAAGGGGGAGATCCTATTGGATTGGATGCTAACCAAATTTTTTGTTTGCTATGCTCGATAAAAAATCCCAATTTTCTTGCGATTATGAGGTTCATTTGAGTATAATGCATTACGAGGTTTATCTTTATTAGTATTTAAATTTTTTTTTGGGTAACACATTAATATTTAATTTAATTTTTGTCCAACTATGTTATTTGTAAACTAAATATATGTAAAGTAAAAGAAATTTCACTGAGTTACAAATTGAAACTTAACTCATTGGATATAAAAGTTCAATTAATATAAACAGTAGCAAAATCAACCACATCTTGTTAAGATACAATGGCAGACTAGAAATTTATCATATTTCTATGATATCTTGTTTGTATTGTGTCAACATCAATTTTGTCAAGATATTAAATAAAAAATAAATAAAAATTGATCTTTAGAACGAAAAGGTTTTATGGTTGAAAGTAAATTCTTAAAGTCTAAACTAATTTTTTTGTCAGAGCTTAAAATTTACTAACTTAATGAGAGTGTTTAGATTTATTGTACCTTATTTTTAGCATGTGTTTCTATAAAAAGAAACACACTAGAATAAGAATGTATTTTCTATATTTTGGTAAATGATACACGTGAGGTATTTGTAGAAAACAAATAACTGGAAAATCATGTAATTATTCTCCCTATAAATGCTAATTCTAAATATGGTAAATTAAATAGCTTAAAACAGACTAGCTATTATTTGATCAACATAGAATCAACGCATATCTCTAATAACTAATTGAATATGTCATTCATTGAAGCTTCACCATGTCATCGAACTGTCTCTTTGGAAGACTCTTTGTGAGAACATCAATGGTAGGTACATAGACATACAAATCTCACCACTATCAATTCTTTCTTTAATGAAGTGCTTGTCCACTTCAACATGTTTAGTTAGAGGAGGGATTATGGGCAATGAAATAGTTTATTATCACAAAAACTTTGATCGGTGATGGGCCGAGATCTTCAATTCCTCCATGAATTTTTTAATCCATAATACTTCACAAAAACGTGGGCCAAAATTCGGCCTTTTGCTCCTGGCTACAACATTTTGTTTTTGCTTCTCCATGTAAAAAGTTTCCACCTATAAAGGTACAATAACTTTTCCTATCATTTATATTGCACTGCATAATTTACGGTGTATTCAACTGTATATATATGTTGGGTTCCTTTCAAATATCTCAAAATTAAAAAATAGCTTCAAAGTGAGTAGGTTACGTGCATGCATAAAGCCGACTTATCATACTTCTTGCAAAGGCAATATCCCTTGTATGTGACAAATAGATTAGTCTACCACCAATTGTTGATAGCGTTCTTTATCTACCACTTCATTTTCAGATTGTCTTGAGTTTTACATTGGGATCCATTGGTGTTTCTACTGCCTTACACCCTGTCATCCCTGTTTCCGTGAGTAAATCAAGTATATATTTGCGTTGGTTGAGGAAGATTCCTTCTTTAGACCTTGCGAACTCCATTTCGAGGAAATATTTTAAATTTCCAAGGTCCTTTACATCAAATTCAGCTTCAAGTCTTCTCTTTAGATCACTGATTTCTTTAATATCATCTCCTGTCATGATAATGTCGTCAACATACACTATTAAGATAGCAATCTTACCTTCATGTGAGTGTTTAAAGAACAAAGTGTGATCTGCTTGACTTTGGCTGAAGCTATGTTTCTTAACAACACTTCCAAATCTTTCAAACCAGGCCCTTGGTGATTGTTTTAATCCATACAAGGATTTTCTCAATCTGCAGACTTTGTCTCCTCCAAGGTTTCCTTCAAATCTAGGAGGTAAGCTCATATATACCTCTTCATGTAATTCTCCATTCAAAAAAGCATTTTTAACATCGAATTGATATAGTGTCAGTTGAAATTTAAGAGGGAGAGAAGAATTCTGATGGAATTAATCTTAGCAACAAAAAAAAATCTTGGTAGTCTATACCATGAGTTTGAGTAAAACCTTTTGTTACTAGCCTTGCTTTGTACTTTTCCACACTTCCATTAGCCTTGCATTTCATAAAGACCCATTGATCCTCTTGTTTTGTCTTAGATCGGTGATACTCCAAGTATTATTTTTTCTCAAAGCATCCATCTCTTCTTTCACTGCTAACTTCCAATTCGGATCACCTAATGCTTCTTGAATATTTACCACAAACAGATTAGAAATCCTAGACACATATGCCTTGTGAGTGTGTGATAACTTGTCATATGACAAATAATTAGACATGGGGTGTTTAGTGCATGTTCTTTTTTCCTCTCATGTGGGATATTGAGGTCGGCGTTTTTTCTCACACAATTGGAAGATTCATATCGGAAAAAGACAAATCCGATAAATCATTGGTTGAGAAAGGTGAATTACCGAGAAGAAGAAATAGAAGATGAATCATCTAGAACCTTCACTTGGTAAATCAGATTGGATTTATCAATTGGACTGTAGTACCTTTGGGAATTTTTTCCTAAATACACTTTAAGTTCGGGATTATGATTCTTATGTTTCTCCCCCTGTTTCAGACACTATATTATCGGCAAATTTAGGTTAAGCATTCTAGGTTCCATTATCTTAGCATTTGGATAATTTGTAGCCACAATATCATCTAGAGTAGGTAAAGTTTCCCAAAAATTATCTTCTTCACTACAATGATTCTCCCCATTTTTATCAAAAAAGGTTGGTTTTCAACAAAGTGGACATCCATACTTCCAAAAAATTTCTTTATTTTTAAAACATTGGTAACCCTTTTTTGGAAGCATATTTTTCAGCTTTAGGATCCAATTTAGAACGAAGAATATTCGGGATGTAGACATAACAAAGACAACCAAAAACTTTAAGGGAAGATCCGCAATGATACGAGATGTGGGAAAATAATTTTGCAAAACTTGCCAAATATTTTAACACACGAGATGGCATTCGATTGATAAGGTGACAGATTAATAAGGCACTACCCCAAAGATACTTAGACATTCATAGAAAACATAAGAGCTCTAGTAACTTCAAGTAAATGTCTATTTTTTCTTTCAAAGCAATACCATTCATTTTGTGGAGTATCAAATGAATTATCCCCTTAGTTACTAGGAATGTACTTAAATATTGATTGAAATATTCTGCCATTGTCAGACCTTAGGATGCCAATCTTAGTTTGAAATTGGTTTTCAATCATTTGAGAAAAGACTTTGAACCTTTGTTCCACTTCTGATTTCTTTTCCAAGAGATAAACCCAACACACTGTGTATGATCATCAATAAATGTCACAAACTATTTTTTTCCGAAAAATAATTTTTGAAGGACCCCAAACATCACTATGGATTAGATAAAAAGGTTTTGAAGCGAGAATAAGCTTTTGGAGTAAAGGACACACGATTATCTTTAGCTAAGTGACAAGCATCACAAAAGGAATTTATTTCTTTGGAAAATTCAGGAAACAAATGCTTAAGATAATGGAAACTAGGATGACCTAATCTTTTATGCCATAATATAACTTTATTTAAAACAGGAGGTGAACTTGCACTGTGTAAACCAATAGGCGTTGTATTTCCAAGAGGAGTTTCATCAAAGTAGTACAAGCCATTTATCTCACTAGCAGTTCTAATCATCTTCCCCGAGTTCTGGTTCTGAAAAACATAAGTGAAAAAATGGAAAAGGACAGAACAATTAGTATCCTTAGACAATTTATGAACAGATAGAAGATTGCAAGCAAATTTAGGAACATGTAAAACAGATTACAAAGTAATTTTGTCTAAAATTTTTATGTTGCCTTTGCACGGCAATAATAACTACCATCAGCTATTCTAACTTTTTCAGACCCAGAACAAGGAAAATGGAACTGAATAAATGAGAGCAATTAGTCATATGTTCAGATGCCCCTGAATCTATTATCCAAGGGTTAGAATGGTTTAAGACAGATAATGCCCAAGCATTCTTACCTGTGTGTGCCACAGTTGCAACAGGAACAATAGGAGATGAATTAGATTGTAGAAGTTTACGAAGATGAATCAGCTGCTCCTTAGTAAATGGAGACGAGTCACCCTCATTGGCCGTAGGCATAGGGCGGTCAACAAACTTACCAGTTTTGCCATAGTTTGGCCTACCATGTAGTTTGTAGCAAGTTTCCCGAATGTGACGATTGCGCCTACAGTAGTCGCAAAATAAATGGTTCTTGTCACCACCTCGTGGAGTAGGGAAAGATTTGCGATTGACCTGAGGAACGACCGGTATTCAACCTTTAAGGGACAACGGTGACTTTTTCCGAGCATCACTTGCCGACGACTCTCTTCGCGAACTTCCGCAAAGACTTCACCAATTGGAGGAATAGGATTCCGACCAAGAATTCGGCCATGAACCTCATCAAACTCAATATTTAAACCTGCAAGAAACTTGAAGACACGGTTGACGTCCACCATCGTCTTGTAGTGCTTGCTGTTCGCATGTGACTTCCACTCATACTCATTGAAGAGATCGAGATCTTGCCAAATATGCTTGAGACAATTGAAGTATTTGGTGACTGAATCTTCTGCTTGTCGAATTTCTCCAAGCTGGAGAGTTAATTCATAAATTTGGGATTGGTTCTCCATATCAGAGTACATTTGAGAGACACCTTCCCAAAGATCTTTTGCAGTATCATAACAGAGATAGTTCGCACCAATCTCTTCAGTCATGGAATTGACTAACCATGTCATGACCATGGAATTTTCAGCATCCCATGTATCATAATCTGCGCCTGCCTTGTCTGGTTTTTCCTTGTCGCCAGTGATGTAGCCAATTTTTCCTCTCCCCCTGAGATACATACAGACGGACTGTGACCAGCGAAGGTAATTAGCAACATTCAGTCCAATTGTCGTGATCTGAACAGGGTGGTTATCATGGTATGTTCGGACAGGTTGAGGCATTTCAGGTTTGGGTGAAGAATGTTTGGGTGAATGCTGGGACTCAGGATCAGACATGGAAGCAGATATTATGTGGGATGGCAGAAAAGAAAAAACGGAAGCAAAAACCCTAGGGATTTGTTGCCGATACTGATACCATATAAAAAGAAACACACTAGAATAAGAATGTATTTTCTATATTTTGGTAAATGATACACGTGAGGTATTTGTAGAAAACAAATAATGGTGGATGAGCACTAATCTAGCCTTAGAATCAGTGTAATTATTCTCCCTATAAATGCTAATTCTAAATATGGTAAATACTGAGAATAAATAGCTAGAAAACAGCTAGCTATTATTTACATCCAGAATCAACACAGAATCAACGCATATCTCTAATAACTTCCAACAGTTTCTTATTCCTTAAGGAAGAATGATACAATTGGAAAATGTTGATTGATTGAGAAATTATTTAATTAATTTGATTGGAAATTAATTGATTGATTGAATCTTTTACAATAAATGAAAAAATATGGTTTTGATTATATAGAAGTAAAAAGGGGAGAAGATATTGAAATTTTTGAACCAAATATATCCAAATTTAAAATAAAAAGATAATAAGGAAATATTTTATTTTGGGATAAAATATATGTTGGGATTTTTGGCATCATAAAATCTAATTCCAAATCACTTAAGGTTGCTTTTTAATTCACGCATAATTTACAAGTGATAAACAATGAATAATGTGGTGATTCTTCCCCCACAAAGTAATCAAGGCATCACTTTGCTATAAATAAAGAGGCACCACAAGCACACAAGCACATTTGGGGGAGGGGCCCGGCTGACATAGAGAGCTCAAGCAAAATTTTGGTGCAAGAGTTGGTCTTTTTAGAATTTTTTAATCAAGATTCTGTGTGATTTTGATGCAAAAAAATATATATATATTTTCTGTTCAAAAAGTTGAGAGTTTTTTAGTTTCACGTCCACACTTCATATGATAGAAATTGAGTTTTGGTTTTTATGAATATCTATAACACTTTATTTTCTCCTCTCAATTAGGTTTTTTATTATTAAATTATTTTCTTTTACCATGTGATTGTTGCAACGTTAACTTGGAATCCTTTTTTAGTTAGTTTTCTTTTTCTTTTATCATGTGTGTATTATTTCGTTTCATTTTATTTTTTTAATTTATTTACTAACTTTTTCTTGCTTTTATTATTTGTTGTCTTATCCCATTTATCATTTTTAATTGCTTTTTTTTGGATTAAGTCTCCGATGAAGGAATATCCAAAATTAGCCAAAGTGATGACGAAGTTTTGACTTTCCGGAGGTGAAAAGCATCCCTTAGATTTTGTTAAAAGCACTAGGGTCTTAGATGATCTCTAATAAAAAACTTATTTCAAGCATCAATTTTTTTATCATTCTTGTACACACATTATTTTGTATTTTAAACAATAAACTAAAACCTTAAAAATTAACTGACAATAAAAAAATTGAGAGAGAATCGAAGTGCAATCATTAAGACTCTACCTAATACTCTTGAAATCATTTCATTAGATTTTACCAGAAATGTTGACGAGATCTAATCTCAACAATTAAATAAATAATTTTTTTAGTAAAAAAAATAAATTGATGTGAACAAGTTCACATATTCTCAATTTTTGATTGTGGTGAATTGAAATTTATTTTACAAAAGATCGTTTTGAAAAGTCATTTTAAAATATCACATTTTGTCAAAAAAAATATTTTAAAATTAATTTGACCTCTTTAATTTTAAAATCATATTTTGTTAAGAATATTTTTAGAAACTAATTTTTACATCACAAATTATTTTTCAAAATATTTTCTTTAAAAGTTAAAATTTTCGATTCGATATTAACTTAAATTAACGGTCATCTGTAAACTTCTTTTCACACCTCTCCTAATACCATTCATCATACTTACTTTTTTCGATCACATTTTCTCACTAAATCTGACACCCTTAAAAAGGGTGTCAACAGTTCATACCCCCTAAAAGGGGTGTATGATGATATTTTTCCTAAAATTTTAGTTCATCACTTTTTTATCACATGTTGTAGGGTTTAAATTTGTTCCATAAAATAATGGTTTTTAACCACCCATTCCTTATCAAAGTCATTTATCACTCCTGATAATATGTGGACAAAATGAGATATGTAGAAAATAAAAATAATAAAACTTTTTTTTTACAAATAAATAATCAGGACCAACTTAATTAATTTAGTAGATAACATTAAATTAAATAAATAATTGCTTATTGAATGGGCGGTATAATTAAATGTTAATACTTTTCCTATTCGTAATCAACCTCCAAACTTAAACTTTAGAACCTAGACCATTTTCTTTTAAGGTGTCTAATCGCACAATTTCATTTTAATGGATAAAGCGATTGATGCGACTTTCAACTTTTTTTAATTTCCTTCTCCCAATGCAATAGTCCTTTAGGATGGTTGCGACATATTGACATAAAAATAAAATAAAAAATTATAAGATGTATGTCAATAGTATCTAATGGTGTCTTAGAATGTGATATGGGTACATATTCACACTAATACAACAAACACATTTTGAAGTATTGCGCTGCTTCTTAGACCATGAGAATAATATAGATCATTTAATAGAACAATTAGGTCCTAAAGGAACTTATAGAAGACCGTTTGTTAATATCATAAATATTTCTTAAAGATATTTTATAAACCTTATAAATATTTAGATATTTTAAAAGTTAAGTGAGAGATGATTCTAGAACCTCGTCACCTACACATTTAGCTACTTCTCCACATTCCACCCCCCTCTCTATTAGGGAGGTGGAACAATTATAAATAGGTTAGGCCTTCCAAGGTGAAACCATAGAAAATTTTGCACTCAACTTCTAAACTAAATTATTTCATACTTGATATTAGCTTATTAAATTAAAGCAGTTCTAGAGCTTAAATTAAACCAAGCTCGAGCTAAACCTAACTCGAATAAGCTCGACTTATTTCCAACTCTAATGCTTTTGTTTCAATTTGGAGTGTCTTTCTTTATTTTCAATAATTGTTCCTCTTTTCCTAAAATTGATGAAATTTTAGCTCAATTATATCTAAACTAATGAGCCAAAAATACCGTTGTACAAGATGAATCCATCTTTATTACATATTAAGTTCAATATTAACATATGTACTATTATTGGTAAAAGGTAAGACATTTGTTATGTTATTTCAAAACATTGATTGGACTATGTGTAGTGACTCAACTAAAGTTTGCATGTAAAAAACAATTATCATATACGGCTGGGTAATTCTAATGCAAATTTTGGCCTGCAATTTTTCCATGGCTTTCAAGATATCCTTTCGTCATCTCACCTTAATTATTCATGCTGATGTCTGATTTGTCTAGGTAACTCCATGCAGCTTAGTACATGTGGCCTTTTGTGAGATTTTATACCAAAATCAAAATCACGGAGAACAGTTATCTTATCCAGAATTTGTACTTAAGGATAGAAACAGAATATGGTAGATCAAGTTAGATCTTGTCTTAAATGATTTTGATTTATTTATCAAATATAAGAGTTAAATTTAGCCTATTTATTTGGTATAGGCTATTTTTTAAGACTTAACTTAACTTAAAAAATTATTTAAAGGCTTACTTTAAAATAAAACGTTTAAATAGGTCAATGAAATAGATTAATGGATTTGAGCTATAAAAATATTATATTATTTATTAAATTAATTATATTATATAAATATTAAAATATCATAATATATAAAATAATAATATATATAATTAAATAAGTCGACTTGTTAAATCTAATAAAAAAATTTTAAAGGCCTGAAGCCTAACGTGTTTAATTAAATACACTTTTTAAAAGATGTTATCTTGATCAGACTTGTTAAACGGATTAAGTCAGGGTAAACTTTAAACAAGTCAGACTATAGGCCTCCAACAGTTCACCTGACTCATTTTTATCCCTATTTGTGTTATTGTTTTTAAGCAACAATAAGGTTCATATTTAACTAGATTTACATAAATACTAGAGCAAAACCAATTATGGGAGCCTTTCACAGTTCAATTTAAAGGTGATACCGTGCCTATCCGTTCAACATCGTCTGATCATGAAAAAAAATAGAATATGTACGCACCACTAAAATGTTGCAGAGCCTCATTAATTGCAACTCCCGTATAACCATCTAAACTAAAAAAAAATTTGAATTGAAAAGAGACATTCAGCTCCTGAATGATCGTGAAAGAAGGCTAATATAGTATCTCTTCAAAAGCTTTGGCAATAGAATTAGAAGCGCCTCTCACATTCCACGACTTAAATTGAAAAGTTACACAAAACCAATCGTAAGATAAATTGAGCATGAAAAATTAAAAAAATAGGAAACTTGCACCAAATGTACACAATGCATGGGAGCCGTATCATCAACCTAAATGTAGTTTAAAATGATGTTTTTAAAGATTTAACTGTTGAGCTTTTCTTTTTTCTTTCTCTTTTTTAAAAAAATTAATTAAAAAATTTAAATTTAAAATTAGCTGATTCAATTGAACGGTTCAACTAATCAATTCATTAATTTTTTTTTATCAATTTGCTTAATATTTTACTGGTTTCTGATTATTTAACCAGTTTAATCAATTTGATTGAACCGATTTTCAAAACACTGATTTAAACATGTCAAAGGCATTATAATATAGAGGTTATGGTCTCATCTTTTATGACAACCATTTAATGCAAGGTTGGATTTCTATCACCAGGTCTTAAGAACTTCTTATAAGATAAAAAAAAAAAAAAAACATAAGATGCATAGGAAAAAAATCAGTTTAAACCTTTTCTAAAAAAAAAAATCATAGTTAGTCAATAAGAACTAATTAATAAATATACTCCTTTAATTTGAAAAATGAGTGAGTAAAGTTTGTATTCAACTTTACTTTAATGATGGAATTGTTAATTTAAAAATGATTTTATCTAATAATTATTCCCGACTCAAAATTATATGAACAATTGTTTGTAACCAAAAAAATCTATGACATGAGTTTTACATTTTATAATTCTTTTTTATGACTTTGAGTTTTACATTTCACACACACACAAAATCTTGGGAAAGTGCTTTATAATTTTAAAAAAAACACTAAAATGATATATAGAACATATTTATGTTAATTATCCACCCCTATATAACTAATTAGAGTATATTATCTTAAGTATGACTTAATCTCTAAAGTTATTTTCCTATAAGAATAATATTTTTCTTTTAAATTTTGAATTCAAATTATCTTTTTAATTAATTATACAAATAGCTCTTTATAATTTTGATAATTTAAAATATTTTTTCTCTTTTAATTTAAATTTTTATATTTTATTTGAATAAATTAATTATACATATCTTTTTATATTTTTAATATTTTTCTCTTTTAATATATATTTATTTAGATTATACTTCCTACTTTCTTAAATAATAGTCACTTTTCAAAACTCATTTTGTTCGAAATTATTTGTCACTTTTAAAAAATCAAGAAAACATTTATTGCTTGTTTTCAGTTTTATCCTTATTAATTATTATCTCTACTGATACAATAAATATTTTTGTCAAGATAAATTTAAGGATAATTTTGTTAAATATTAGTTTCTCTTCCTAAAATTAAGGTCATTTAATGAGTTTTTTAATTAATATGCTTAAATCTTAAACGATTAAACCTTAATCTTTATAGGTGAACAAACACACATATATCCTGGGAAAGTATTTTATAAGTTAAAAAAAAAAACACTAAAATGATATATAGAACATATTTATGTTAATTATTACACTATTAAAGACGTTAACTTTTACAAGTGAAATAAACTTTATTTACATGTTAAAAATTAAGAAAAAGTCCTTCCTGCAAATCACGTATGCTAGGGTTACGAAACCTTGGCGGCTAGGTATATGTGTGAAGGTGGTAGGGTGCGATGGTTGAGGATCTGATTCGTAGGTGTAAGAATTTGAAGTTGTCAGAGGAGGCACCGATAGGGATTGAAGCCACAGAAGGAAGGAGTGGGAGTTCGAGTAAGACTGAGAAGTTTCTGATTACAACAAGCCTGATCTCAATACGTCCCTATAACTATAGGGCTTTGGGTAGAAACATGGAAAGTATTTGGAAGCTTACGCGAGGGTTAGAGTATAGGAGGATAATTGAGAATATTTTGGTCTTTGAATTCTTAAGCAAGAAGGATCGTGACAGGGTGCTGCATGGAAGACCTTGGTCTTTTGATAAACACTTACTGATCATGCAGGAGAATGGTGGAAAAACCAGACCTTCACAGCTCTCATCCACTAATTTGCCATTCTGGGTGAAGGTCTTAAACCTACTAGTGAGATGAAGATCATCTGTTATCCTTTTCTATCATTATCTGTTCTTTCATTTAAAATTTGTTAGGTGAAAATAAATTAAAATGAAAAGAGAAGGAAATGAAATATGTAATTAAGTTTAGGATACTTGATAAATAAAATTTAAGTGACAGGACAAGAAAGATGATAAAAAAAGAGGACATGTGATCTTTATGCCTACCAGTGGAAGCCATAACTAGGATCTTAGGCAAGAAGATAGGTGCAGTCCTAGGTTCTTGCTTGGAAGTTGGGATTGATGGGGATGGAAGAGTGATAGGGGAACGTCTGCGAATAAGAGCCATGATCAATGTCACTAAACCTCTCAGAAAAGGCATCATGCTAAAATCAGAATCTTCAAAACCACAGTGGTTTTTCTTTCAGTATGAACACTTTCCAAATTTTTGTTATGTATACGATTTGCTTGGCCACTCTTTGGAGGACTGTGAGCATAAGGAGGAAGATGGGGTGAAGAGAATCATTACGGGGATTGGCTGCGAGCAAAAACAGAGACAAGGGGAAGACAAAGCATAAGCCATAAGACTGGTACAATTAGTGGCGGATCTATGTGTTAAAGAGTGGGATACATGCTCCCCACTTTATCTTAGAATTTTTCTTTGAAATTATATAAGTATATGTATATGTTTTTCTTATTTTTTTATATGTGTAATTTTTATTCTTATATACAAACAAATTGATAAATTCATAGTAATAAAAAATAAAACTCATATAATATTATTTTTCATTTTTAACAGCACTCACGTGATTTGGTATCTGAGTATACTCATATAATATTATTTTTTAACAACACTCATGTGAGTTTCATGAGTTTGATACAAATATACTCAAAGTACAAAATTCTTCTTCTTTCACATTTCTTTATCTCTATAGAATAGTGGTAGCAAAGGACATTATCCACCCAAACTCACTTGCATTTGTTTCGACCAAACAGACGTTTACTCTCATTGCCTAAAATTCCTGAGTCTGTCACTAGATGCAATTATTGGTTCAAGGGGAGGCAAGGAGGTGATGTCGGGGAAGGAAGGAGGAGTGTCCAGTTCTGTTAGGATATTCAGCAGCCCTGTGCACACACTCCAATATAATGAAACAAAGGGAGTCACACAGGGCGAAGTTGGAAGGCTGAAAGAAGAGGTTGTGGAGGCAGAATCAGAGGCAAATTCCAAAAATAGTGTTCAATCACCAAGCAAGAGCTGAAGTGGAAAGACAGTTAAAAAATGGAAGAACAAGCGAGATCAAAGGACAAAGGGAAAGAAGTGGAGACTGTGAACATTGGGGTGATTTCTAAACGAAGACTTGAGGGTGTTTTGCATGGTGCTATGGCAATGGATCTAGATTCAAAACAAGGGGTGCAGAAACATAGGAGGATGGAGGACGACAGTGTTGGCCTTTCTTCAGTTGTATCAGTGAGGTATGCTTTGTAGTCTCACCGAGAGCCATGAAAATCATTTTTTTGGAAGAACAAAACTTGACTCCAATGATTTTTCTCCAGTCTTTTCCTCCAACCCCTTTAATCACCCTCCATGTATCCATTAATTTAATTAAGTGGGGTTAGAAGTAATAAATGGAGAGTAATTAAAAGAGTTGGAGAGAAGGATTGAAGGGAAAATATTGAAGCTAAATTTTATTAGTCGTGGTCTCGAGAATTCACAGGTAATTCTAGTATTATGTAACATCCTCTTAAACATTTTAGACTTATAAATAGTTATAGAGGTAGCTTAATACTTACTTAAGATGTCTGTTTAATTTTGTGACAATCTGAATTAGTTTAGGCACTTTGCTACAACCCGAAAGGTGAAAAGTAGCTTAAAATGACCTAGATATTAGAATAAATGACTTAGCTAATAGAAATAGATGTGAATAATTTATTTCTAAATCACAAATATGTAGTTTGTGATATGGTTAAAGTTTGAGAATAATTAGAGTCTGTTTGATATTTTTAGGCATATTAGTTGTATGTTTTAATGTCGGATTGACTAGTTACAGATATGAAAAATTATGATACTAGTGAAACGACTTTTTAATGAATTTTAGTATTTATTTTAAAGTTATTGAAACTTAAAAAACTTGATTTAGCTAAAATTAAGTGTTTTTAACATATTAAGAAGTATCAGTGTTATAATTAATGGCCCTCCTCCACGGTTTTCAACCTATATGTTGGACTCTTCTTTCATGATATTTGAAGTTTTTCACTTGTTTCTCACTCACTCTTCACGGTTAGAAAACAGAACCAGTGGTAGCAAGAGAGAAAGGAGAAAAAGAGGAAGAATAAGAGAGAAAGAAGAGGAGATCAAAGAGGAAATCTAAGGTTCTAGATTAAGGCACAATTTGCAGCATCAAGACAACTTGAGATAGGGGTTCTTGAGCTTGAAACTTTATTATTTCTCATTTTTCATATTTAGGCTATTTGAGGTTTGATATGTCAAAATGAGTTCTTGTGGTATTTTAAGTGATTTTCTTTCTTAGATAAATTTTAAATGTAACTTATGACTTGTTCATGTTAAGAGTTTGGATTAGAAACTAAAAACTCTCCATTTGGACCTAAAATGCTTTAAGTGTTGATTTTTGGGATTTGGATAAGCAATTTGGTTTTTGGATCTATTTTTTGTGAAATCAATTGGAGTTTTATATTTTTTTTCATATTTGTGAACTTGTTTGGGACTTAAAATCATCAAGAAACTAATTTGAAGTGATCGAATTCTGTGTTTGGCACAAATGGAACAGTGCTCAAATTTAAAAAATTATGCAGATTTTGCTATTAGGTGCTCGGTGCTCAAGCACTCTATCCATGCGCGCTCAAGCGCCTGTTGCCCAAATAAACGCTCTTATGGTGCTCGTGCGCTCAAGCGCTGGCGTGTTATGCGCTCAAGCGCCAAGACAGGGCACAAATAGAATTTTAGCATTGTGATGCTAATTTAATTTCCTACTTATTACGATCATTTGTGCAAGTCTTTTAAGTTGTAAAGAGACACTTTTGATGATATTTCTTGGAGAGAATTATTAACTTGCATATATGAAAAGTTTGGTAAATTCTTAGACATTCAAGTATGACAGAACGTCTAAATTAGTGTTTAAAACTTTAGTCAACATAAGGTTGATTTCTAAATCACTTATGAGTGATTGTGTGATGTTTTAGACACTGTTTAGGTAGTAATATGAATCTTGTTACTTTTGTTGGATAAGTGAGACTATGATTCCTATGTGCTAGTGTTTAAAATGTGGTTGGATATTTGGTTTTCAAACATGATATTTGCTATTTTCCTGTGTATTATGACCTTAAATGGTGTGCACAATCATATGATCTAAGAATAATGTATTGAATTTAAATTCTCCTTGTATTTATACTTGCATTGTGAGAGTTACTGATATTGGGGTGGCAATAGTACTCTTATGTTGGTGAGGGGAATGTGTCTACCTATTATTAAGTGGGGTTTAGGCTTTTAGGCATATCCTGCTTTGTATATACACAAAACAAAGGTTTCTTGGAAATAAGTAAGTAGTTGTGTTTTTAAACTTTAAAATCTGCATTGACATTACATATTTACAATAGGACTTTGTTTGAGTATAATCATACCTTATATATAACGTAAAGTATTGCATAGTTGATAATTGTATGGGCAGTTATCATTGCTTGACCAATTGATTGATTGATTGTTTGTTCGATAATATCTTAGTATTGTATGAATGATTATTTGATGTTATTGATTTTTTGGATATTTTATTACATAGAGTGTAATTATGTGTTCAGTTAATTTATTTATTGTAAATGATTAATTTCTAGTATTAACATGCGAATATTAAAAAATTATAATTTCTCATCCTTATGTGTTTCATGTAAATCCAGATGAAATCCTTCCAAATAAAAAGGACAAGAAAAAAAAGCAGTGAAAGATTTAGTTTAGCAGCTTTATTTCCTTTTGACTCACCTTGTATATTTGTACTTACCATTAGGTCGTATATATGGGTCTTATTACATTGATTGTACATTGTGGTAAGAGGATCGTGGGCTGGAATGGAGGTTTACAAACTTTTACCAGTTGTGGCAAGCAGAGGGAATTCATGGCAACTTTTCAAAGTTTTGGGCCAAAATTGTGATATACCATTGGTCATTGGAGATGATTTCAATGAGATATTACTTCACAAAGAGAAAACGGGAGACCCGTGGCCTATCAAACAGATGGATACTTTCGGGGAAGATGCTGATCATTGTGGGTTACATGACTTGGGGTTTTTAGGATATAGATATACAATTGGAGTAATGAAAGAAGGGGTGAGCATAACGTTCAAGTCCGTCTTGACAAATTTCTAGCAAACTCTGAGTGGTTAAATTCCTGGAATAAGGCGCAGGTTTTCCACCTTTTTTCCTCTCATTCAGATCATTCTCCTATTCTTTTAGATACTGAGGGTGGTGAAGGAAATAAGGAAGGAGAAACCATTACGCTTTGAGAAAATGTGGACTACACATGAGGATTGTGTCAGGGTCATATCTCAAGGCTGGAATGATTTTACTGGCTTGCATGGTTTGTCATCAGTGGCTCGGAAAATTGGTTGTGTGGGGGAGCTCCTCAAAACTTGGAATAAATCATTGTTTGGTCATGTGGGAATACAGATTGCAAAGAATCAAAAGGTCATTGAGAACTTGAGTGTGGCTTCTGCAAATGAGGAAAATTTAGCTCGGTTTAAACTGTTAAAGGCTGAACTAAATAGGATTCTTCATAAAGAGGAGATTATGTGGAGGCAACAGTCGAGAATCATGTAAATGAAAGAAGGTGCTAGAATCACCATCTTTTTTCACAGCAGGGCCTCAGCTAGGTTGAAGGATGATGAAGATATTTGGCATTCAGGGCAGGTAGAGGTGGAATTGGTGGCACGAAATTATTTTCATGATCTTTTTACAACATCTCATCCGGCTAGGATTGAAGAAGCTCTTGCTGGAATGAATCAAAGGATATCTCCTGATATGAACTCTTTCCTTTCCATGCCTTTCACTGCTCTAGAGGTCAGAGAAGCTATCTTTCAGATGGGGCCACTAAATCCCCAAGTCCTGATGGTATGCCAGCTTTATTTCTTTTAAAAATATTGGAATATTGTTGGCCCTGATGTTACTGAAGCAGTTCTTCATTTTCTGAATAATGGGGATTTTATTGATGAAATTAATGAAACTTCTATTGTGTTAATCCCAAAAATTCCCTCCCCAGAAAAATATGAAGTAGTTTATACCTATTTCTCTCTGTAATGTGATTTATAAGATTATCAATAAGGTTTTGGCTAACAGGTTGAAAGTCATTCTTCCTTCTATAATCTCAGAATTTCAAAGTGCTTTTGTGCGAAATAGACACATCATGGATAGCATCCTAATAGCTTATGAGCTTGTCCATGCTCTAAGAAGCAAACAGTCTGGGAAAGAAGGATATCTGAGAATTCTTGGAAGCCATCATGAGGCCAATGAATTTCTGTGAGACCTGTATTTCTAGAATTATGCCGTGTGCAAGAATAGTGTCGTTTTCTATTCTCTTGAATGGAATTCCTAGTGAGCACTTCAAACCTCAACAGGGTCTCAGACAAGGTGATCCCCTCTCTTTGTATCTTTTTGTTTTATGTGCTGAGGGATTATCTACTCTTTTGTATAATGCTAAGCAAAGGTGTCTACTCTCTGGTTTAAGAATTTGTCGTGCTGCTCCACTAGTCTCCCATTTATTTAAAACAGATGATAGCCTCATTTTCTGTAACACTCTGTTGGAGGATGTCAATTATGCTCTAAATAAAGGGGAGTAGAGAAGAAGATTGAATCCCACGCAGGGAAGCCTCAGGGAGAAGAGAGATAAATTCTGGTAATACTTTTCTGTTTTCGTATTCAATTCATAATTGGCATATATACCAATTTGTGCTTACAATATTTCAGTTCCTCATTTACCGGATCAAGTGCCACCTGGCTAACAAACTACAATTGCTAAATAAAAGATAATGACAGCAGCTGTTCTGGAATATTCTTGACTAAATAACATAGTCCTTGAGGTGAATTGACTTCATTTTAATCCTTTTGGGCCTATTTTCGGCAAAGCCTTGTTGTGCTGCTTCTAATACTCCTTTTTGGGCTTCTTGGGTCGCTGCTGTAGGAGATATTGGGTTCTGATGCATAACATTACCCCAGCCTTTCAAAATGATCTTGTCCTCAAGATCAAAGGAAGGGAAGTCCAATCTTAAGGAAGCTTTAGGAACCCAAGTGGCTTCAGTTGTGTCTTGTCCTCGCCACTGTACGAGGAACTCCCTGCTGTCTCCTTTGCTACGCCATTGAAGGAGATCAAAAGGAAGCGGCGCGTCCGGGTCAGGAGAGGAACTGATGGGCAAAGGGATCACCTGGGTGTTTGGGGTTCCACGGCAGGGTTTCAAGAGGGAGATGTGGAACACGGGGTGGACTCGCGCGGCTGCTGGCAGATCCAGCTCATACGCGACAGGGCCCAGGCGGCGCGTGACGCGGAAGGGGCCGAAGAATCGCTTGGCCAACTTCTGCGATGGCCGGCGGCTGACGGAGGTTTGGCGGTAGGGATGAAGTTTCAGGTATACCCAGGCACCAACCTCAAACTCCTTTTCTGTTCTGTGTGAGTTCACTTGCTGGGTCATACGGTTTCGAGCTCTATTCAAATTGAATTTCAGAGTTTTGAGAATTTGTTGGCGCAGGGACAAGTTTGCATCCAACGATTCGATCTTGGAGCTCCCCGGAGAGTAGGACGGAATTGATGGCGGCGGCCGGCCGTAAAGGGCTTCGAACGGGGTCATCCCAATGGCGGAGTGATAGGAAGAGTTATACCAAAACTCAGCCAACGGTAGGAAGCGGGACCAGAGATGGGGTTCATCACTGACAAAGCACCGGAGATACGTTTCTAGACATCGATTCAGCACCTCGGTTTGGCCGTCAGTCTGTGGATGATAGGCACTGCTGAAAGCTAAGGTGGTAACCAAGGCTTTGAAGAGTTCCTTCCAGAACTTGCTGACGAAAACCTTGTCGCCGTCACTTACGATAGTTTTGGGAGCTCCGTGAAGGCGATAGATCTCAGCCAAAAATGTGGAAGCCAGAGAGGCTGCTGTAAACCCAGTTGGGAGTGCTATAAAATGGGCAAATTTGGTTAAACGATCGACGACCACCCAAATCACTGTCTTGTTGACTGAGGATGGCAAGTTGGTAATGAAGTCCATGGAGATATCCTCCCAGACTTGGCTCGGAACCAGCAAGGGCTGAAGCAAACCATAGGGAGCTAGGGTGCTATACTTGTGGAGCTGACACACAGAACAACGATTGACAAAATCCTTGACTGCTGCATGCATTCCGGGCCAATAAAAGATAGTTGAGAGCCGAGCAAGAGTGGCCTTGATGCCTGAGTAACCCCCCATGGGAGAAGAGTGAAACTCAGCTAGCAAGTTAGGAATGAGCCCTGAATCATGAGGTACAAAATTCTATCTTTGAAATACAGTAAGCCAGCTCTGTGAGTAAACTTTTGTTGCATTTCAGGATCTTGATTCACCTTAGAAATTATTTTCTGTCCTACTGCATTATTGACATAAAAGCTTTGCAGGGAATCCAGTAAAGGCAAAGTAGGGGAACTAATACTGCTGAATACCTCAGAAGAAGGTTCAGGAATTCTGGAAAGCGCATCTGCCACAACGTTGTCCTTGTCGGGCTTGTAATGAATCTCGGAAGTATATCCCACCAACTTAGTAAGCCACTTCTGTTGCTCATGAGTTTGAATATGTTGTGTCATAAGTGCTTTGAGGCTTTTGTGGTCAGTGAAAATTTTAAATGTGGAGCCTAACAAGTACTGTCTCCATTTTTTGACAGCTTCAGTGATAGCAAAGAGCTCCCGGACATAGGCTGAAGCGGCTGCCATGCGGTTACACATCTTCTTGCTGAAAAAAGCTATGGGATGACTATTCTGGGACAGAACAGCACCAATAGCAGTGTTAGAAGCATCAGTAGTTACTTCAAAAGGCAAGGAAAAATCAGGCAAAGCAAGCACAGGTAAATTTTCCATTGCTGTCTTAAGTAATTTAAATGCGTTAGATGCTGATTCTGGCCAAGAGAAAGTAGGAGCCTTAAGTAAATCAGTGAGGGGTGTAGCAATAGATGCATAGTTGTGGACAAACCGCCGATAGAACCCCGTGAGGCCGAGGAAGGCTCTAAGAGTAGTGAGAGTTAGATGTTAGCTCCTTAATGGCCTGGTTTCCAAAAGGTTGCACCCTTGGATATAATGTGGCCCAAATACTCCACAGAGTGACACTTGGAAAGTTTAGCAAAGAACTTGTTGGTAGAGAGTAAGGAAAGGACTTGCTCCACATGCTGTAAGTGTTCACCCCTTGAGGTGCTAAAGATCAAAATGTCATCGAAGAACACCAATGCGAACTTGCGAAGGAATGGTCTTAGCAAGTCATTCATAGCGGCTTGGAAAGGGGGCATTTGTGATGACAAGAAATTCACTAGTGGCCATCAAAGTCCTTCCCGTTTTGGGGATGTCCTCGCACCAACCGGATTTGATAGCCGAAAGATCAATTTCGAAAAATAAGTAGCCCCGTTTAAGTTCATCCAATAACTCTTCAATAGTAGGAATGGGAAAGCGATCCCTAATAGTAATGGCATTCAAGGCGCGGTAATCCACACAAAACGCCATGAGCCATCCTTTTTCTTAACCAAAAGCACTGGGGATGAAAAAGACTAGTGCTAGGGCGGATAATTCCCTCATCGAGCATTTCAGCGATCAATTTGGTGATGGTTTCCTTTTGAAAATGAGGGTAGCGGTAGGGTTTGGTTTTAACGGGCTAAGGTGGGGAGGGTTCTTGTAAGACATAACAGGAGGGGGGTCATTGGGTAGTTCGGAGGATATATTTGCGGTAGGGAAGGAGGTGGGATAGGAGGTGGATGGTCCATGGGGCGATTTGGGGGTAGGCCATGTGGCTTGGCAAATATGTGGGCATAGAGGTGAAGGATTTTGGCTAAGTCGGGAGGTAGAGGGAGTTGATGTGGTTAAGGTCATCATCTAGTTTAGGAGGGTTGGGGTTAGGAGGGGTGGTGTCAAGGGTGGAACATTGAGATGGCATGAAATGTGGCAATGGAATAAGGGAAAAGTGGTGGGTACAATCCTTGAGGTGATTAGTTGGCCCTTTCCTAGTGCACATCAGTTTAAAATAAAAAGAAATGGTGAATGTTGTCTTGTCCAAAACCATCAACACAGTGACCCTTGCATTCTATTTAGTGATCCAAGGTAGAGACAGGGAGGTCCAAGAAGGAGGCAATCATTATCAGAAGGTATCTCAATTGATTATCTCTGGTTCTAGACAGTGGGACCCTGAAGTGATTTCACATAATTTTTCCCAAGAAGATGCTCATAATATTCTGAATGTTCCCCTTGGTGGTAGTTCTCTGGCTGATTCAATTTTCTGGTTTTTTTTATAATGGTGGTGCATTTTCAATCAAAGGAGCTTATAGAGTGGCGTGGAATGACAGCATCCAAGAGAAAATAGGAAGGAATGTGCCATGTTACAATCGCTACCAATCTCTAGCAGCAATGGCAGTGTGTTGGAAACAAATATGGAAACTCAATATTCAACCAAAAATGAGAATTTTTATGTGGAGGTTGTGAAGGAGAGTGCTACCAACTAAAGACCGACTAGCATCTAGAGGGGTTGAAGTTGAAAATGGATGCTACCTTTGTGGAAGTCAAGAAGAGACTCTTCATCGTTTGTTTACTGAATGCACTTATACTAAGAATATGGTCTCGGTGGTTGATCCTTCAATTACTATCAGGGCCATAGAGGAGGATAGATAGTTTGATGAGATTAAGGGGCTGTTTGATCAGCTAACAAATGAGGATATCGAGAAATTAGCAGTGTCCTAGTATAATATTTGGCTCATGAGAAATGATATTTGGCAGGGAAAGAACCTATGACCTTCATCACAAGTTGGTCAACAGGTAATTTGGTTATTGCTGCGAAGACAGGTTTGATCTTCGCTTGGGAATTGGGTTTTCGTGACATCATTCTTGAAGGAAATGCAAGGAATGTATATGATAGTATTCTGGCAGGTGGCAGCCAAGGAAGATTTGTCTTACAATGGTGCAATTCTTAGGGACATTGTTTGTCACGCTTCATGGTTTAATAGTTTTGATTGTAAAGCAATTCCTTGTCTTTGTAACCAGGTGGCGGATTCTCTAGCTAACCAAGCTAAGATAGGAGTAGTTGGTGTGTGGCTAGATAATCCCCCCTTGATATCTACCTTGTTTTCTATTGATGTTGAGAATCAATGAATTCATCTTTCATATATAAAAAAAAAAAACTTTTACAAGTGAAGTAAGTTGAAGGTTTGCTCTTCTCATATACTATTTTTTTTTCTCTTCTCCTATTTTCGTATCCATTGAATTAGGAGTATTTATGACTTAATCTCTTAAGCTATTTTACCTCTAAGAATAATTTTTTTCTTTTAAATTTTGAATTCAAATGATCTTTTTAATTAATTATGCATATCTCTTTTATAATTTTTATAATTTCAAATATTTTTTTAATTTATATTTTTTAGATTCTATCTTAATAAATTAATTATACATATCTTCTTTATAATTTTAAATATTTTCTTTTAATATATATTTATTTAGATTATACTCCCTCCAATCCTAAATAGTAGTCACTTTTCAAAACTCATTTTGTTTTAAATTATTTGTCACTTTTTAAAAAAATCAAGAAAACATTTGTTGCTTGTTTTCAATTTTATCCTTATTAATTATTATCTTCACTAACACATTAAATATTTTTGTCAAGAGAAATTTAAGGACAATTTTGTCAAATATTAGTTTCTCTTCTTAAAATTAAGGTCATTCAATGAGTTTTTTTAATTAATGTGCTTAAATCTTAAGGCTAAACCTGAATCTTTATAGGTGAACACGCACACATATTATCTTGGGAAAGTACTTTATAAATTTAAAATAAAAACACTAAAATGATATATAGATCATATTTATGTTAATTATTACACTATTAAAGACGTTAACTTTTACAAGTGAAATAAGTTAAAGGTTTGCTCTTCTCTCCGTCCTTTTTATATTTGTCTTTTAAAATTTTTATTCAATCATTAAGAATACTATTAAATAATATCAAATATAGAGAAATTTGATTTAATATGATTAATTTACACTTTCTCTTACTCCATTAATATTTTCTCTTTTCCTAATCACCACTAATATGTGTAATTAGTAAGTTTAGTTGAGATAATAAATAACAAGGATAAAATTGAAAAAGTTAACTAATATTTTCTTAATATTTTTAAATGATAAATAATTTATGACAAAACAATTTTTTTAAAAAGAAACAGATATAAAGGGACGGAGGAATTTTTTTGTTGTTGTTGCTCTTCTCCTATTTTTGGATCCATTGAATTAGGGGTATTTATAAATATAACTGAAAGTTGAAACAAAATAATCTTTCCTTTTTTTCTTTTTTCTTTTTTGTGCCATCAATTGAATTGAAACAGACGGATTAATGTAAGTTTTATTTATTTATTTTATTTATGAAAATAAATTGATTAAATTTTAAATTTTGGTGTTGTTTTTTTATTGAAATCTTTTGACTAACAAGTTATTGTTTATATCTAGACTTATTTGTTCTTAATTAAATCATCAAAAACAATGCATGTAAGTTTTATTTATCTATTTTATTTATGAAAATCAATTGATTTGGTTTAATTTTTATTTATCAAACCTAACCAAATCAAATGATTAAATTTTAACTTTTTTCTTTTTTTTTTTATTGAAATCTTCGACTAATAAGTTATTGTTTAGATTTTAATTTTGGCTTATTTGTTAATTAAATCATAAGATTATGCCTTTGCAATGAAGTTATTGTTTAGATTTTAATTTTGGCTTATTTGTTGACTAACAAGTTATTGTTTAGATTTTATTTTTTAATTAAATCATAAAAAACAATGAAGTTGAGGTTTTTTTTTCTATTTTTTGAAAAAAAAAAGAATGTCTGACCAAAACTCGATTGCACCTAACTGAATTAAACTGATCGAGATTGATTTGATTTAATTGATCTTTTAATTAGAAGTAAATCAATCCATTCTCAATATAAAAAAATGGAATATTTCAATTTGGATGACTTTTTCTTTAAAAAAATAAATTAAATTGCAAACACCTCTACATAGAATCACTTTTATGCTTTGTTTGGATGAGGAGAGAAAATGAGAAGAGAGAAAATGAGAAGAGAGAAAATAGAAAGAGAGAAAATAAAGAGAAAAATATATTTTCTCTCTTATTGTTTGGATGAAGAGAAAATGAAGAGAAAGAAAATGAGAGTTGAATAAAAAATAAAAAAATATAATATATAATTTTATAAAATGACATATTTATCCTTATTAAATGTATAATGAAATATAAATATATTATTATATTTTTTCAATTATACATTTTAAATTTATATTAAGTAAATAAATACATTTTATAATTATATAAAATGAGAAACGAAAAAATTATAATTATATAAAATAACATATATATTCTTATCATAATTAATTAATTATAAACAAAAGTTAATTTTATTTTAATCTATAAATATTTTTTTATAAATTAAAAAAAAATTTTATATTAAATATTAATTACAAAATTTTAATTTATTAACACCAAATTATAAAAATTTAATTTGAAATTATTTATTTAATAAATCTTTTCCGATTTGTTATTTATAATTATATAATATTTATATCAAATTTTATTAAATATATTTTAATATATATATAAAAATTTTTTAATATGATTTTTCCTCCCACCCCAACGTTCCTCTTTTCCTAACACCACCCCCCCAATTAGTAAGTTTCCTTCCCCAACGTTCCCTTCTCCTTCCTTCCTTTTTCTTAATTCCCCTTCCCCCATAAATAATTTATGTCCCTTCCCTCACAGATATAACGGACGGAGGAATTTTTTTGTTGTTGTGCGCTCTTCGGATCCAGGAGTGGTGCGGGTCGGATAAATATAACTGAAAGTTGAAACAAAATAATCTTTCCTTTTTTGACTTTTTTCTTTTTGCGTGCGTGCACCTGAATTGAAACAGACGGATTAATGTAAGTTTTATTTATTTATTTTATTTATGAAAATAAATTGATTAAATTTTAAATTTTGGTGCGTCCCGGAAATCTTTTGACTAACAAGTTATTGTTTATATCTAGACCCGTTCTTAATTAAATCATCAAAAAACAATGCATGTAAGTTTTAATCTATTTTATTTATGAAAATCAATTGATTTGGTTTAATTTTTATTTATCAAACCTAACCAAATCGTCGGCGATTAAATTTTAACTCTTTTTTTTTTTATTGAAATCTCCACTAATAAGTTATTGTTTAGATTTTAATTTTGGAAGAAGAAGGGATTATGTCTTTGCAATGAAGAGGAAGAAGAAGCGAGATTTCGGGAATTTTTATAATTAGGGGTATAATGGTCATTTTACTTGATATCATACTTTCTCTTCCATTTTCTGCGCAAAAAAAAGAGTCTGAGAAAACTCGATTGCACCTAACTGGGTCCCACTGATCGAGATTTTTGATTTAATTGATCTTTTTTCTCTCAATGCCAAACTCAATATAAAAATAGAATATTCCTCAATTTTCTCTGACTCATTTTCTTTAACTCATTTTAAATTGAAACAAACAAAGCATTACAGAAGCTGCTTCTTGGAAAAATTTTAAAAATAAAATAAAATAAAATTACAGTACATTCAATGAACTTAATTGAGGACTTATTCTTCGTAATGCAGTTCTAACTCACTCAGTCTCATCCTCAGCAGTGGGGTAACCAGAGAAAATGTAGGAAAGAAAAAGACTTGCCAACCAACGTTAGGCCCTAATGGAAGGCAAATAGGCCGTTGGTTGGCTATGATTCCTAGCCTTTTGTGATTTTTTTATCCTTTCGTTCCCATTCCAACAATTGAGAGAAAATGTGGTCCTGCCTCCCAAATATCTGGAGTCCTTTTTATTTGGGTTCTTCTCTTCTTTTTCCTCCATTAGTGGTACGTAGGTGGCTTCGTTCGTCTATGATCCTTCCATTATCTCATTAAAATTTCATTTGCAGAGTGAAAGTATAGAAGTACATTGATGGTAAAGCCCCTCTTAATGTGGGTTATCTAAAGCATTAAAGTTTAGCACTACCAGTGTAATTGGTTCAGCTAAACAATTTTTTTGTTTTTCCATTTCAGTTGTTGCTCCCTTTCTACAACGTGTTCGGGAACAATCAAAAAAGAGTTGTTGATGCTAAAATTGTGTATAATAACAGCTTTTACAAAGAAGTTAAAAGTTCAGAAAAATGTTAGGATTATTTTTTGCTTTGAAATATAAATATTATTTTGTTCTTAATCAAATAATTTTTTTAATCATTCTATACTTATTTTAGTAATTTAATGCATAAAAATAATTTTTTATACCATTAAACGAAACAGATTAGTTTAAAATCACTTTTCAACTAACATATCCAAACATAAAACTAATTCTATTATAATCGATTATAACAAAAAAATTTATATAATAATCAGTTATTAAAATAATCTAGATTTCACAATTATTCTAAACACGCACTACAACTGTAACAACTCTAATTTTTCACTGCATTTTTTTCATATATCATTTTTTACACTACTCTTTATACAATTGATATCAACATTCATATATCAACACTTTCTCTCACTTAATTTTGTAAAAAATGATGCAAGATCATTATTTTTTAATTTTAATGATACATTATAAAGTATACACAATGTTTCTTTAAAAATTATGTACAAATACTTGATGATAGTTTTCTTTATTTGGGGGGGGGGGGGGATGATGTTTTGTATGAAAATCTTTTCGTAAAAATTTTACGAATGTGAGTTGGCATGTTGGTAATGGATGAAAGACGTGAGTAATTATTTTCAAATGCACTTTTTACTTTGACCACATATGTATTGTTACGCATCCTATCTTTTCTAGTCAAATTCATGTGATTTCTTTCATACCAAATGACATTGCTGTAATTTTTTTTATTATGTTACAGAAAAAGCATGGCAAGCAATGAATTCATAATGCTATTGATTTATTTCCAATTTTCTTCTTTTGCTGAGGACATGAATGCATATCCACGGCTTCAAATTTTGAGGATCAACAAAGACCCTACGGTTGATGGAGAATCTTGGGTACAAATATGGTCCAACCTCGAGTCTTGATCCAACTGCAATCAGGCAATGTGGTTAACTTCGCCTTTCAAAGCCACTGTGCTCTCTTGCCCTTCTTTCCCCCTGCAATTTCAGAGTGCTGTTAAAAACCCACCAGGCCACCAGCACAAAACAAGACAACGAGGCAATAACAGAAAAAAAAACCTAATTTGTCTTGCATGCATTTATATGCACCTTTTATGTTTGCATGGTAATGGTCCCCTACCACAATCTTCATCCCTTCCAAACCCAACCCAACCTCCAACAAAACTAATGCCTCACGTTAACCTTCCATAATTCCCATCAACAACCAAACCTTTTTATGAGAAATTTTTGTATAAACTTAAAAGTATTCAAGTTGAGTGTACTAAATCATTTATATCATCAATTATAATAAATTATAATAATTAATTATTAATTAACTATAATAATTATTTATTAATTAATATTATAATTGATCAAGTGTACTTAATTTAAATGCTCTAATTTTATATATGAATTTCTAACCCATTCATGGCGTACTAAAATTGTGACTAACAAATTAACAAGTTAATACTGATTATTTACACAGATAATAATAATAATAATAATAAAATATTCAATAAGAAACATAAAGAGAGTGTGCAATTTGCAGACCACCTTTCGCTTTCATTTTATATAGGCTTCTCATTTGTTACAGCTCTGGGCATATTACAGTTTTATTATTTCTTTAATTTTTATATGTTTAATTTTTTTATAAATTTATTTTATATTTCACATAAATATTATAACCACATACAATATAATTTAATATTTCTCTAACATATATAAAAGTTATACATATGGTAGAAGTATAAATGTCAGAAAAAAATCATTTCCCGGCCATATTAGACTCATTACTATTATGACTTTGAGCTTCGAGAATTGTGCTAACATGTCGTGTTCTCTTTGCTATATACTTCCTTATCTTTTCCATAAACACAAGGAAGAAAAGAGGTCAGGTTTCTTGCACTGCTCTGCTTATATGTTTCCTCTACTATTCTCCTTGTCCTATTCAGCTTGAACACAAATTTAGGATCTTGTTTATCCTTTCTTGATATTTTTATTTTTTTACTTTTTTCTCCAAAATATCAGTAATTTTCTGTAGGTAACCATGTTGGTATTTGTCTTGATATATCCACTTCATTGTTGAGTAAGTCCCTAATGTTCTTCCTTCTCCTCTGTCTGTCCCTTTTTCTTGTAATTTAGTTGAAGATTGTCTGTGTGTGTAAAATGTGAATTTCCCATGTAAAACATCAGCCATATTATGCACCACTAGAGTTCAAGCCAAGCACCTCCTCTTTTGTGTTTGTTTGTTTTATCAATTTTGGTTCATCCATCTTGATTTTATCTTGTGCCTGATATTAATAACATCATGAAGAGCATCAAGGTTTCTAGTCATGCCATTTTTGTTCTCTTCATCATCTCTCTGAGTGCAAGGAGCTATGGACAAGTAGAACTTGAGGTAGCTCCAATGAAGAAAACAGAGCGGGATGCTCTATACTCCACCATTCAAGGCTTTGTTGGTGATTGGTGGAATGGCTCAGATCTCTATCCAGATCCTTGTGGTTGGACTCCTATTCAGGTACTTCTGACCCATCTGCATAACTGTACATCATGCTGCAAAATTCCCAAGCAACAACCTTTATACTGTGCTAGGGATAAGACTTGAACATTTTTAAATTATTTCTGGAAAAAGTTTCATGAGGCCATTGTCTATTGATGACTTTTAGAAAGAATAATATGGCAACCAGAATAATAACAACAATCATATATTTTATTTAATGATTTCAAGAGACTTTACACATTCATAGCATAAATTGAAATGAACACTTCGAAGCTATTTCTTCACAATTACCAGTGAAGCTTCTAACAGTAACTAAGTTATTCTTTTTATTTTTCTTAGAAGATTTTAGGGTAATCATTATTAGGTACACAAATGAGGCTTTGGAATTTTTAGAAATGAATTCTCAGGTGAACTTTAGCTTTTGTGCATTCTGCTGCAAGCCAAAGGGGGAAAAAATCACTTGGCTTAATTGTGTTAGTTATATTCTTAATCCAAAAACTATTCTTATTTGAAGCTTCTTTACACAATGATACCTTTCAAAGTATGAAAATCAAATGTTTCTCACTACTTGTCCCCTTTTTCTAAGTTTTACTGGTCTTAGTCAAAGATTACATGCAGTAGCCCCTATATTCATTGCCCATTAAGCCATGTAATCGGAACTCTTCGCAATTCAAGATAGAAGTTATAAATTTTTCAGAACATTATGATCTTCAACTATTTTGTTCAATTATAATTTGTGTTGTTTTCTGCTGCAGGGGGTCTCTTGTGATATCTTTAATGGGTTTTGGTATGTTACTGTCTTGAACATTGGACCCATTCATGACAATTCTCTAAGTTGTGCCAATATTTTGGAATTTAGACCACAGTTATTTGAGCTCAAGCACCTAAAAGCTCTATCATTCTTCAAGTGCTTTCAATCACAACACAGGCATCCAGTTACTATCCCCAATGGAAACTGGGAGAAATTGGCTGGCAGCTTAGAATCACTTGAGTTTAGATCAAACACAGGTCTCATTGGAAAAATTCCTTCAAGTTTTGGTGTCCTCAAGAACCTTCAGTCACTAGTATTATTAGAAAATGGTTTAACAGTTGAAATTCCACCAGATATTGGCAACCTCATCAAGTTGAAGAGGCTTGTTCTTGCTGGGAACTATTTTACTGGGCAGATTCCAGATATTTTTAGTGCACTAAGTGAGTTATTAATCTTTGATTTAAGTAGAAATTCATTATCTGGGACTTTGCCTTTGACTCTTGGAAGCTTAACTGCACTTTTGAAGCTTGATGTGAGCCACAACCGTTTGGAAGGGAATCTGCTGAAAGAATTTGCTTATCTTAAGAATCTGACCGTTATGGACCTTAGGAATAACAGATTCTCTGGTGGGTTGACCTTGAGTTTTCAAGAGATGTATTCTTTAGAAGAAATGGTTTTGTCCAACAATGCAATAGGTGGAAATATCAGGACCCTAAAGTGGGAAAACCTTCAGAACTTGGTCATTTTGGATCTCTCTAACATGGGGTTGACAGGAGAAATTCCTGAGTCTATGTCAGAATTGAAGAGATTGAGATTTTTGGGCCTTAGTGACAACAACCTCACAGGGAACCTTTTAGCAAAGCTATCAACTCTTCCTTGTCTCAATGCACTCTATGTTAGTGGAAACAATCTGACAGGAGAGCTTAAATTCTCAAAGGAGTTTTATGGAAAAATGGGAAGACGTTTTGGGGCCTGGAGCAACCCCACCCTTTGCTACCCTGTTGGAGTAATGTCAACAAGCCATGTTCCATATGGGGTAAAACCATGCCAGCAAGAGATCAAATTGCTAGAATCTAATAGAAAAACTAAACTGCTCAATGGGGTTATGAATGAGACTTCCCATTCCATAGCCTCTTTGGGATTTTTGAGCTATGGTCCTAATGGCTTCTGGTGGACTTTTCTAAAAGAAATATTGATCATGGGTCTATTCTTAAATTTTTATATAGGTCTTTAATTAATTAGAGTTCAACCTGGGTTATAACTTTCTAGGTGTTACAGCAACCTATATTTTTCTTTTGTATTTGGTTCTATCAAAAGCTGACAGTCTTTCCAATTTGTTAGTTGGCCAATAAGGTAATTATATTAACTTAGCCACTTCAGCTCATTTAATTTGTGTGTTTAATGTTTGTTTGTTCCCATTTACCACAATCCAGTTTCTTCTTTCAGCGGGAGGGTAGCAGGGTTTTATATTTTAGGTTACAATTGCATTAAGAGTAGCCCAGATTTTTCATTCTCAATTCAATAATAATATTTACACATAAAAAAATTTATATCATTCTTATATATTTTTTTAGATAATAAAATAGAACAATACATATTTTAATACACTCTTTTTCTTTTTTACCTTTCTTTACCAAAATAAACAAAATATAAAAATGATGTAAGAATTTTGATATATAAATATCATTACTCTCCTCAATTTCTCACGAGCACCAGAATACACGCTTTGCCATGATCAAACAAGAAACTATGAGGGCCCGTCAACAAATGGAATTACATAAAAATTGAGGACAAATTTATGTCTATTTTTTTATATTTATTACATTTATTTCATCAATTTAGTTATAATATATGTTCATTAAATTTTGTTTTTTATTTTTTTAAAAAAATATACACATATTATAACTTAATTAATAAAATAAATAATAACATAAAAAATATAATCTAAAATTTGTCCAAACATTAATGCCAATGTCACTTACACAACTTTTCTAGTCACAGTTCTGTACAACTGCAAGGTGAAGAGCCAAGTACACAATAGTAAGAGGGCTTTTTTATTAATATGTATCAGTATTAATTTATCATTTTTTTTAAATTATTTATTAAATTATCATTACTTTTGTCATGTTAAATTTTATTTTATTTTTTGTTTCGCGTAGATTACGTCAGAGGTAATGACGTTGTTAACTAAGATACGCCAACAAATATGATATTTTTCACGTAATAATGTCACAGGTAATAACGTTTACACATAGAAAATGTCACACATGTTAACGTATCCACGTGGGATACGTCAACCGTGTTGGCATTTCTCACGTAGAGAAAAAAATAAAAAAAAAAGTCACATTGTATGTGTAGGACACTTAACTCATTCAATGTGGATCTCTTGAGAAATAGCACACAGAAACACATATAATTTATATATCTATTAAAGAGTGCACCATAATATTGAGAGACATCAGTTTTAATTAGCTTGTCAAATATTTACTTCTCATTTGTAAAGTAATCGATATGAAACTTTGGTGTTAGCAAAAAAAAAAATAACTAAGTAAAATAATAAAGTATTTTTATTCGATATGAGACTTTAATATTGGTAAAGTAAATCAACAAATCAGAAAAATAACTTGGAAAATGGCTTTAATTTCTTAAAAAATGTTGATTTTTATTGCGATTTTGATTTTCAGCTTGGCGCATCAAATCTTAAGCACATGGTCACTTTTCTTCCTAATTAGAGATCACAGTAAGAAAAAAAGTTCATCCCAATTTTAATTAATTCAAGATGTTAAAATGATAGAGAAATTGGAAACCAAACAAAAAGTCAATAACATAAGAACTGATAAAATATTATAAGTTTCAAAGTTAATGCTTCATATAAAGGTATTTTGTATTAGTGTTGAAAATTAAAATAAGAACTTAAAGTTCAATATTACAGTTTGACCATCTAATTGAGCACTATGTTTTACATAATTTGAATGACTCAAGGCAAAGGCTTAACATTCTTTTCAAAGATGCTTGGCCTGTAGGTTGACATGAAGACGTCAACAAGTAATGGAAATTGTAACCAAATGTACAGAATAACTGGAACACATGCGAGCAGAATCACAGGAATGGCAATCCATGTTTCGTTTTGAAGCAAAAGTAGAAGTGTTGCAGAAAAAGTTACCGTCATGGTTGCTAAAGAGATATATAAACATAGTTGAAAGCCCTATGATTAGCTTGGTAGGTAATGATATAAGAAAATCATCCTCTCCGTAACGGGAGGTGAGAAGTCCTAGAAACATAAGCAATGATGTTGTGGAAGAGAAAAGTGATACTGCATCTGATATAATAAAGAGCTTAAATAACTTCTTATATGAAAAGATTGGGTAACATTTGTCTTGGTCATTGCCACCTAGAACTGTAAAAACAGCTGCAAATGTGATGGTAGCTACAAGAGCTGCTACAACGGTACAAGAGCTGGCTATTCCTTTCGTCCATTTCTCACCTTAAGGTAGCAATAAAAGTTCATCCCAATTTTTTAAGTTGCTTAGCTGCTTTGTTACTTTCCCTTATCAATACTAAAGTCACACATCAAATAAAAGTACTTTGTTGTCTTACTTAATTATTTTTCCTTCTCAACACCAAAGTTTTATATCGACTACTTTACAGATGAGAAGTAAATACTTGACCTATAAATAAGTTAATTGAAACTGATGTCTCTCAATATTATGATGGACTCTTTAATAGACATATAAATTGTATGTGTCTCTGGGCGCCATTTCTCAAGAGATTCATGTGAAATGGATTTAGTGCCCTGCACGTACAACATGACATTTTTTTTCTCCACGTGGGAAACGGCAACACGGTTGACGTATCCCACGTGGATATGCCAACACGCGTGACGTTTTCTACGTGTAAATGTCATCACTTGTGGCGTTACCATGTGGAAAACGCCATGCTTGTTGGCGTATCCACGTGGTTGGCGTATCTTAGTTGGCAGCGCTATCACTTCTGGCGTAGTTTACGTGGAATAAAAAATAATAATAAATTTCAACTGGCAAAAATAGTGACAGTTTGATAAATAGTTTAAAAAAATGACAAATTGGTAAATAACTTTACCAACAGTGACAGTTTGGTAAAAAAGTCATAGTAAGAGTTGTACGAAGAGACTGGAAGTACACAATTATCTTACACTGCATAAGCGAACTTATGATATTATTGTCTAGGAAAATGATAGTCTTACATTGTTTTCTCAAATACACTATTTTTTTATTATATTTTTAATAGTTGTAATTAAATGAGAGAAAGTAATAAGGAGAAAGTGATATAATCAATGATATAAGGAGTAGTATAAAAAGTAATATATAAAAAATATGGTAAAAATATCATTGTTGTATTGTCTATCACTATTTATACAAGGAAAATAAATATTATATATCATTTTTTCACACTTTTCATTACACCACTTTTGTTTAGGTAAAAAAAGATAAAAAGAATGTATATTGGAAAATGATGTTCATACATCATTTTCTTACCCACACCTCTTTTCACACTCATTTTGAATGAGTGTGATTAAATGAGAGAAAGTGATAGAAAAAAATAAGTATGATAAATGGTATTGGAAGGAGTATGAAAAGAGGTGTACGCACTGTTTGTGGTAAGAATATCAGAGTTGATGTATATTAGGATGTATATATTTTTTATTTTATTACCTAAAAATAGTGTTACATTAATAATAATCAATCAATTAATTAATCAATATAATATAAAAAAAGATACATGACTTAAAAAACTATCATGTGTATTTCAAATCTACAGCTAAAAGCTTTGGTTTGTTAGCATGTGACAAGTATAATAATTAAAATTCTATCATGTGTCATTTGATGTGATATTTTTTTCACATGTAAAATGATTTTAAAAATATATAATAAATTAATAAAAATAATAATAAATCAAATAAAAATAAATCTAAATTAAATATAAAAAATAAACGATTTTAATCATCTACAAACATTTTCTTCCATCTCTAACCTCATATTTCTAGGTTCTGGTTGGCCTGTACTTTCTTTCATGTCCATTAAGTTGAGTGAGCCCACCAAATTATTGTGGTAAAGATCGGAGATGTGCTTAAGAAGGTTTTGCACATGACCTTTGTTAGCCATGGCAACCATTACCCAAGAGGGGGGGTGAATTGGGTGATGCCTAATTTTAATGCAACTTTGACAAATTATGCATTTTGAATAACTCAATTAATAAATGCAGCGGAATAAGTCTAATAAATGTACAACTATTGAGGATTACTCAAATACAACTTGGGATATATGATGAACTAAGTGAATAAGCTAGATATCAAGTTGTAACAATCAAAATATCAAGATATGCAATAGATAAATATATTCTACCAAATACTGAATTTAAAGAGTGTAGGGAAGAGAGAATCAAACTCAAGAATTTATCCTGGTTCAGCCACCAACCACTTGTGGCCTACATCCAAATCCTCAAGCTTAACTTGAGATTTTCTTCACTATCTCCTAGACTTTACGGGTGCTAGAAAAACCTTTGTACATACAAGAGCACTCCTCACACCTTGGGATACCTCACCCTTGTGCTAGAGCCTCCAATTCTTCAAGCTTCACAGGTGCTTGATGACCTTTACAATGAAGAGCACTCACAACACCTTTGGGATACCTCACCCTTTGTGTTTGAGTCTCACTATAAGGGATACCTCACCCTTTTCTCTCTTGAGGATACCTCACCCTCTTACAATGATTTTAAGATGAAGAGAAAGAATAGAAACTCTCACAAGAGTGGATATACAACTTGAAGAACAAAGTAGATGATAGAAAACTCTCTCAAGAGTAGATAATACAAGTTGAAGCTCAATGGGTATAAAGGATTTACACACTTAGCTCAAAACAAAGAATTTGGAGAAAAAGATGATGAATTTCGTTTTCAATGTTCAAGGGTAATTTTCAGAATGTTCTCCAACTTGTTTTTGATGCCCAAGCACTTTTATTTATAGCCCAATGAGTTTTAAAGCCGTTGGAGGTGTTTAGAAATGATTTTCTATGAAAACTAGCCGTTTATAGCCGTTAGAAACGTTCCTGGGCACTTTGTAATCGATTACAAGCTTCATGTAATCGATTACAAGCTTGGCACTTTGTAATCGATTACAAGCTTCATGTAATCGATTACAAGCTTTCAGGCACTTTGTAATTGATTACATACTGTATAATCGATTACATCGGCTTGTCAACGTTGTAATCGATTACATGACTTGTGTAATCGATTACACCATTTCTGGTTTTCAAAACCGACTTTAAAAGGTCATAACTTCTTCATTTCTTATCCAATTAAAGCAAATGACCACTCATTGGAAAGCTCTTTGAGTATATTTTCATATGAAAGAAGTTTTAGAACAAAACTCAAAGTATTTTGAAAGATATGATCAAAATAGTAACCAAAGGTCATATTTTCAAAACTCAAACTTTAATTGGTCATAACTTTTTCGTTTCTTCTCCATTTAAAGCAAATGACCAGTCATTGGAAAGATCTTTGAGTCTATTTTCAAATGAGATAAGTTTCAAAGTAAAACTCAAAGTATTTTGAAAGTTATGATCAAAAGAGTAAGTATATATCAGTTTTGCAAAACACAAACTTGACTATTTTTCATAGATTTGAAATACCACCAAGACTAGCTTTCCAAAAATAGTTTGTTGGGCATTTAAACATTTTAGAAACATTTAAAAATATGTTTAAAACTTGTTTGAGCTTAGTGTGATTCTTTTTTACCTTTACACAAGATCTAAGTCCTATAAGCTAAGCTTGAAGATGTTGGACTAGATCTTTTACCACCATCACTTCTTGATGTAATCCAAGCTTCCAAAGAAAATCTTCTCTTCAAAACTTGCAAATGCTTGGAACATCTTTTCATTTTCATTCTCCTTGAGTTGATCATAGTTGTGATCTTTTGCTTTCTTGTTGCAATGCTCACTCTTGGTACTTGAACTATCCTACGAAATATTGCTCACTTAACCAAACATAGTTAGTCCAAATTCATAGCTCAATATCTTCATATGCATGATTCATAAATGTATAACTCTAGTTAGTCTAACATGCATACAAGACTTTCATAGACATATCCAATATTAATTCATTTATAACTCATATAAAATATTATTGGATATATTATATGATGAATGTTACATATATCTCATTAAACACATTTATGTAACATGGTCAACATTCTTTTGAAATACATTTGTCATTTATTAAGTACAACTATAAAGCATAAGCATCATTTTTTTTGTCTTGTATTTGTCATCATCAAAACTTAACATATTAAATCATTGGGGCAAACCTATTTCCACAATCTCCCTTTTTGATGATGACAAATCACTAAAGAAAAATATGTTTAGCAATATATAAGGATAGATATTCATGTAAGCATATCAAACAATTAAGCACAAGCACATATTTTTCTTTCCAATTTTCTCTCCCTATTTGACATCAACAAAAAGGCTTAGGAAGGAAAGATAATATTTTTCTCCCCTAAAGATAAGAACCATGTTGTCAAAAAGAGTAGGATCATCAAAACCATAAACTTCTTCAAGTTATGCAACTCATCACTATCTCTCCTTATTTAATTATATACCTAATTCAAGAAAGGAGAGATGAAATAAGTATGCTTTCAAGATATAAAAGATTATTCATGCAATACTTGTCATATTTTGGTACTTCAACATTTAGCATATGATAGCAATAAGCTTAAGAAATTATGTCTAACATATAATATCTTGCATACCACATCATAAATAAGTACCACTTGATATCACTTGATAGGAGATACAAAATATTCATGTAAGATCATGGAATTAAGGTTTTTAAATAAAAGATCATACAACTTGTCACATATCAAGCATTTCTCAATGAAAAAATCAAAAGATATGAAGCTTAAGAATGTTTACCTTCTTTCATTGATATAGGAAAAGAGAATGAACGATGATCTTTGTTGACATGTTGATAGTATTAACAATAAAACACTTCATGTCAAGTAAGGATGTAAGCCAAGAGATATAAGCAATAATCTAATAGCTAGGCTCCCCTCACAATATGCATGTTATCAAAATATCAAATATAATGGTTTAACATAGTTATGCATATGTTCTTAGTCAACAAGGATATGGAAGAATGATATGTAAGATAAGTTCCCCCTTATTGAAGCACAAGATAGATAAAGGGAAATATGCATGCCAAGATCATATAAGCACATTACTATAAAGAAAAGCAAGGCATAGATACATATTCTTAATCCCTCAAATAAAATCATTTTAAAAAAACTTCTCCTCCTTTCAAAAAGAATTTTATAATAACACATTACATTTTCAAAAGCATTTTAGAATGTACATATGCCAATCAACAACAAGAAATCTCTTATTGTAGTGAAGGAATTGAAAAACCATGGAACTATAATTTTTGAATATTTATAATTCATTTCAAGATATACTTCATTGAGAAAAAAAAAAACATTGAAGTTCAAATACAAGTTCAAGACATAAAATGAATCATTTACTTCTTATTTTCAAAGTATGAACATATCAAGCAATTTCAAACAAAAGATGTAACACCCTCCAAATTGTTGCATGAACGTGAGTTTCCAAGGAAATTTTCGACGAAAAACGACATAACAAAATTCGGTAAGATGGGAGAACATCATTTCCCCAAGAATGGTTAAAATCAAGTGTTGTCGGATGAGAACTCTGTCGAATGGTGATTCTCATCAAACGAAAATGAAAGGTCAGTCGGATGAACTTGAAAAGATCAACAAATATCCTAATTCGCTCGGACAGATGTTGATGTTGGAGAAATCTTCCAATTGTCGAATCGACAAAATATTATATGGTCGAAGATCAAATTCGACGATTTTGACATTAGAGAAGTTTTTCTACCGAAATCGAATTCTTACTCGACGGTCGTTAGCACCATAACTCGACGAACCTTATCTTTCAAATTCGACGGACATTGGTATCCCCACTCGATGGAAATTGACATTCTAACTCAACAGACATGAGCATCCTCACTCGACGAATATTGACATTTTCACTTAACTGATACTAGCATCCTCACTCGACAAATTTTAACTTGGTACCAAATAGTAAGAAGATTAAATTCGACGTATTTGGATAGAAGTCCAAATTCGATGGATATGACATTGTCTTAAAAGATCCTATTTCGACGAATATAAACATCTTCATTTTGACTTGTGAAATCGTCCAACAAGATTTAGGGAAAAGGAGAACCATATTGTTCTTGACTGATTCTTTGCTAACAGAATGTTCATCGCTTTGTCGAACCTGAGGACTTCTCCCATGTTTTGAATAGATGGTCTTCTGTCGGAAAGATGGTCTTGGTCGGAATAGATGGTCTTTGTCGGAAGAGGCAGCCATAACAGCCAAAATCTTTGATTTCTGATTTAAGAATTGAGAATCAATTTCATCCAGTCTTGAGGTATTTTGGGTTTTGTCGAACTACCGATTGATGTTGTCGGAAAATGCTCAAGGTGTCGATTCAACTCACCATTTAACTTATGCTTGCATTCAAGAATTAAATCCGACGGAATCAAAATGTTAGGAAAATTTCTTCAAGTGTTTGGATCTTGTCCAAATTCTGTCGATGTCAAGACCTTCAAAAATCTTGGATTGTCGAATGAGTTATGTGAGATTGATCTTTTGGATCCCTGTAAGGCTTGAGAAAGACCGAGTCTATCGACAGGAGTATATTCATAAAATCGCCGAGCTTTGTTTGTCTAATAGGCTTGAAATGAAGTCGATCGACAAGAATCTATTCTCAAAAGAAATTGTCGAATTCGGTTTGTCGAAACAGGTTTTGAAATGAAAACCATTTGGGAAAATGTTGAGGAACTTCTGTCAGATTGGGATTTCCAGAATTTTGGTCGAATTAGAATTCCAGAATTTTGGTCGGTTGAGTATAATGGCAAATTAAACTATACCGGGTCAAAATAATTCATAGCAATAACAATGACTATGCATCAAGCAACATATATTTATCAAGAAAATAGAATTATTTTACAGATAAATTCTAAAAATTAATAGATTCTTTTCTCGTGTTACTCAGATTTGGGTTAAGTAAGATCCCCCGTCTCTAAATAATCGACAAGAATTTCCCTACCCAAAAATTATTATTTTCTTGACCAGAGCAAATCACACAAAATAATCACAAATAGTATCGAAATAATCAAATTATTTTTATAATGCATTTAAAAACACAAAGTAGTGTAATTAATTACACTTCTTGCAACATAGTCTAAAAATTTGGGGTGTTACAAAAGACATATGACATTTTACTTTCCAATCTCCAAATAAATATATAAGACAATTAAGTATCAAAGAGAAAGGATTAGAACTACTAATGAGCAAGTGAATTTACATATTTGAGCGAAGAGAATTGGTTACAAGCTCAAGAACAAAGATATTGTCATAACATGGCATTCCAAGCAAAATGTGTGCATATCTAACATGTTAGCATATATAAAAACACTTTTAAAGCATAATGCTAGAAAAGCACAATTTAAGACATGTTAAGGCATAAAACAAATACTACTTATCCAAATATCACATGATATTCAAATTAAAGCATAAGTAAGGATAAAAGATTGATATCACCAAAAGTATACTCTTTAAGTTTTTGTAGGTGACTCCAACTTCTATGCCTCAAGGCTCCTTGAGAATATTGTGGTTCTCCATGTCTTTCTTTTTATGTTTTTCATCACTTTTGGAGAACTTGGACCATTTTAAGTTTTTCCAACCTCAAGTAGCACGGTTGTTTTTCACTTCATTTGCATGCTTGAGCAAATGGTCACCCTACAACACAATTCAAAGAAATTTCTTTGGTATCCACCAATTTTGGATCCATAGGGGTTAGTCATTGATTATTAATCCATTATGCTCTCATAAATTTCTTTTTTATAGTATGTAAATTGAGCACAACAAATTAAACAATCAATTACCATTAAGCTCATAGCCAATAATATGCATACATTCATGATATACAGACAATTTTAAGTGAAAATGGTCATTCCAAAGACTTAAAACCATTTTTAAAGCTTGTGTAATCGATTACACATGGGTGTGTAATCGACACAACCCTCTGAATCCATGTAATCGATTACATGTTTGGTGTAATCGATTACACGAGTTCTGGAGACGTTGTAATCGATTACATAGTATGTGTAATCGATTACATGCTCTCTGACTTTGCTTGGAATGCTTGGCAGAGCCTCTGTAATCGATTACAGAGGTCTTGTAATCTATTACAAGCTTGCTGAATTCAGTTTTTGCACTTCAAATAGTAAGGGTCCGAACTCAAGGTTTTCAAATTAATTCCAAAACTTTCCAAAACAATTCCAAACATCATGTAAGCATAAAAACTGACCAGTTCTTGATCCAAAGCTCATGTTTATGCAAAAACTACAAATTATGCAGAAAAATGTAACTTTATGCAGCAAGAGTTATGATTTATCCAATATGCCAAGTTCTAAGATATTTTTATCAAATGAGCTTCTTCAAACAAGAAGTGAACTTATCTAACATATTATCACGAGATATGCAAGGTAGTGAGTAAAGGGTGTAACAATAATATAATCATGTGCTATATATAATATTCAAATTTTACTAAGCACACATAGTTCTATCCTTTACCTAAGGCCTATGAGGAATATACCTCAAATTCATTGACTTTACAAGTGAATGTGCATAAGAGGTAGAAACATTTGATACCTTGGCCTTGGTAATCAAGGAAACTCTTTTCCTTACCCATTGCTTCTCTTTTGGTGTTTTGAACTTTGCAAGTTCCACATTTTGTGCTTGAGAAGCTTTGGTTGAAGCCATCTTCCTTCTTTGATCAAAACTTCTTTCAATGGGCTTTGGAAGCATTCCCCTTGATGATTCTTTCTTTACTTGACCAATTTGTCCATCCTTTTGAGAAGTTTTCTGCATAATTGAAACACTAGGAGGACTTTTTGGTACCCACTTCATCTTGGGTCCTTGAATATTAGTACTAGAGCATTTAAGATCTTTAGGAACCCATTTCATATTATTTCTCATATAAGAATTTCTTCTATAATTGCATAAATGAGAAATATGTCCTAGATGACCACAAAAATTGTAAACAATTGAATTTAATGATGACTTGGTCCTTTGAAGATCATTTTTGGAAAACATAAGCCTTTTGTTGTTTTTATATTCTATGTCATTTTTGCCACAAGCCTTACTTGAATTTCCATGTGAAATAGCATCAATTGCATTCTTATTAACACACATGGATTGTAAGCAAATAGAATCATTAGCTTTGGCAAATTCACAATATAAGTTCTCAACTTGATTTTCTAAATTAATGCATTTTTCACAAGAAGTTGAGGTTTCACATTTCAAAGGCATTTTCTCATCAAGAAAAGCATAATCATTTTTCAAAATCTCAATTTCAGTTTCGATGAAGAAAATGTTTTCCAAACAAGATAAATTTTTATTTCCTAAATTCAACAAATCATCATATAATTCATCATATGCACATTGTAACTCATCATAGGAAGGACTATAATCTAGTTTAGCATTATTTACCTCAAAGTCCTTTTTGGCCATATATGAAGTAGTCTCCATTCCTAGCATACTTGGCTTTTTAAAGGAATCATCATCTTCCTCATTGTTGTCTTTCAAGGATTCAAGAACATCTTCTTGAGGACATTTTTCAATATTGTCTTCCTTTAGAGGCTTTTGCTCTTCTTGCTCTCTATATACAACTTTTTGCAAGAAATCGTTGTTAGCAAGATAAAAATTATCAAGAGCATCCCATATATCTTTAGCATTAGAGCAACTCTTAATTTTAGCATAAGCATCATCATTTAAACCACTTCTCAATATTTGCATTGCTCTAATATTCAATGAAAAGCATTTCTTATCATAGTCATTCCAAGTTTGTTTTGATTTGCATGTAAATCCATCAAGCATAATATCCCACAAATCAATATCAATAGATTGCATATAAATTTCCATTCTAGCTTTCCAATAAACGAAATTCGCACCATCAAAGAATGGTGGTTTATTAATTTCAAAACCATTCATTTTGAAAAGCTTGTAATGGTTGCCAAACAAACAAAGATCTTTAACTCCAAGCTGTTAAGCTTTTACCAGAGCACGAAGCTCTGATACCCCTCGTTAGCCATGGCAACCATTACCCAAGAGGGGGGGTGAATTGGGTGATGCCTAGTTTTAATGTAACTTTGACAAATTATGTATTTTGAATAACTCAATTAATAAATGCAGCGGAATAAGTCTAATAAATGTACAACTATTGAGGATTACTCAAATACAACTTGGGATATATGATGAACTAAGTGAATAAGCTAGATATCAAGTTGTAACAATCAAAACATCAATATATGCAATAGATAAATATATTCTACCAAATACTGAATTTAAAGAGTGTAGGGAAGAGAGAATCAAACTCAAGAATTTATCCTGGTTCAGCCACCAACTACTTGTGGCCTACATCCAGTCCTCAAGCTTAACTTGAGATTTTCTTCACTATCTCCTAGACTTTACGGGTGCTAGAAAAACCTTTGTACATACAAGAGCACTCCTCACACCTTGGGATACCTCACCCTGTGCTAGAGCCTCCAATTCTTCAAGCTTCACAGGTGCTTGATGACCTTTACAATGAAGAGCACTCACAACACCTTTGGGATACCTCACCCTTTGTGTTTGAGTCTCACTATAAGGGATACCTCACCCTTTTCTCTCTTGAGGGATACCTCACCCTCTTACAATGATTTTAAGATGAAGAGAAAGAATAGAAACTCTCACAAGAGTGGATATACAACTTGAAGAACAAAGTAGATGATAGAAAACTCTCTCAAGAGTAGATAATACAAGTTGAAGCTCAATGGGTATAAAGGATTTACACACTTAGCTCAAAACAAAGAATTTGGAGAAAAAGATGATGAATTTCGTTTTCAATGTTCAAGGGTAATTTTCAGAATGTTCTCCAACTTGTTTTTTATGCCCAAGCACTTTTATTTATAGCCCAATGAGTTTTAGAGTCGTTGGAGGTGTTTAGAAATGATTTTCTATGAAAACTAGCCGTTTATAGCCGTTAGAAACGTTCCTGGGCACTTTGTAATCGATTACAAGCTTCATGTAATCGATTACAAGCTTTCTGGGCACTTTGTAATCGATTACATACTCTGTGTAATCGATTACACGGCTTCTATCAACGTTGTAATCGATTACATGACTTGTGTAATCGATTACACCATTTCTAGTTTTCAAAACCGACTTTAAAAGGTCATAACTTCTTCATTTCTTATCCAATTAAAGCAAATGACCACTCATTGGAAAGCTCTTTGAGTCTATTTTCATATGAAAGTTTTAGAACAAAACTCAAAGTATTTTGAAAGATATGATCAAAATAGTAACCAAAGGTCATATTTTCAAAACTCAAACTTTAATTGGTCATAACTTTTTCGTTTCTTCTCCATTTAAAGCAAATGACCAGTCATTGGAAAGATCTTTGAGTCTATTTTCAAATGAGATAAGTTTTAAAGTAAAACTCAAAGTATTTTGAAAGTTATGATCAAAAGAGTAAGTATATATCAGTTTTGCAAAACACAAACTTGACTATTTTTCATAGATTTGAAATACCACCAAGACTAGCTTTCCAAAAATAGTTTGTTGGGCATTTAAACATTTTAGAAACATTTAAAAATATGTTTAAAACTTGTTTGAGCTTAGTGTGATTCCTTTTTACCTTTACACAAGATCTAAGTCCGATAAGCTAAGCTTGAAGATGTTGGACTAGATCTTTTACCACCATCACTTCTTGATGTAATCCAAGCTTCCAAAGAAAATCTTCTCTTCAAAACTTGCAAATGCTTGGAACATCTTTTCATTTTCATTCTCCTTGAGTTGAGCATAGTTGTGATCTTTTGCTTTCTTGTTGCAATGCTCACTCTTGGTACTTGAACTATCCTACAAAATATTGCTCACTTAACCAAACATAGTTAGTCCAAATTCATAGCTCAATATCTTCATATGCATGATTCATAAATGTATAACTCTAGTTAGTCTAACATGCATACAAGACTTTCATAGACATATCCAATATTAATTCATTTATAACTCATATAAAATATTATTGGATATATTATATGATGAATGTTACATATATCTCATTAAACACATTTATGTAATATGGTCAACATTCTTTTGTGATACATTTGTCATTTATTAAGTACAACTATAAAGCATAAGCATCATTCTTTTTGTCTTGTATTTGTCATCATCAAAACTTAACATATTAAATCATTGGGGCAAACCTATTTCCACAACCTTTACCCCGTCAAAGCTGCTTGCATGTAAAAGTCTAACTAGGCAATCATTGCTAAGCATCCATTTTTTTATTTCTTTCATCTTTAGCTCCTCAAAAGATTCATTTTAATTCAAATTGAGGCAATGTCTTTGTCGATATAACTCAAATTGAGGACCCCATTGTAACTCAAATTAAGGACTCTAAGCCATTTCCCCCCTTAATTTAAAACTCCATTATAACTCAAATTGAGGTAGTGTCTTTGTCAACGTTTCAACAGCCATGCTTGGTCCATTTTCACCCAATGTTTTATTTCAGCGACCATGCTTTGGAACTAATCAAGTTCCAGTGGCGTCTTAGATGCAGCAGTGGCGTTCCATACTGCATTTTCGAATCAGTGTTGATGGAGTTATGACAACCAGGTACCCTCTATGCCTACATGATGTTGGTTTTTTCTCTGTTTATGGATAAAAATATCATATCCAAATGTCCTATAAAATTTTGATTGATTTTCAATCCATTTCAAAAAAAAAAAAAAAGAAAAAGAATGCATTTTATTATTTGATAATTATTGTCAAATAATAGAATGGTGAAGAAAATGGTGAATCCATTTTATTATTTTAATAATAAAATGAATTCATGTCCAATAATAAAATGGTGAAGAATAATTTTCAAATAATAAAATTTAAAATAATAATTCAATCATATTGATTTCTTTTTTTATTTTGTCTAAATTAAAATTATCACAAATATGAAAATGAAAATGTATTAAGTGAAATATTTTATTTGTGTTATAATTGATTGATTGATAATACATGTGCTTACTACTATCAATCTAAACAAATTTGAATTGATTTATGTTTCTTTCAAATATGGTAAGTTTTTATGTAATTCTCATAGTTAATTATATGAATTATGTTATTTCCAATCATCAATATCATGTTTAAATTATAATTTTTTTAAATTTTTTCATTATAATCAATATAATTTTTTATAATTGATACTTATGCTAAACATTTTCAATTTAAATAAACTTGAAGCGTTTTCTATTTTATAATTGTTTCAGCGGGGTTATGTTTTAGTTGCCATACTTTGAAACTAATCAAGTTTTAGTAGCGTTTTGGATGCAATAATGACATTCCATATTGTGTTTATGGATTAGTGTTGATGGAGCTACAACAACCAGGTACTCTCTATGTCTACATGACTTTAGTTTTCCCTCTGTTTATAGAAGGAAATATCATATCGAAATGTCCTAAATTTTTTTGATCGAGTTTCAATCCATTTCTAAAAGAAAAAAATGAATGTATTTTATTATTTGACAATTATTGTCAAATAAATAATAAAATGGATCCATTTTCAATAATTAAATAGTGAAAAATAATTGTCAAATAATAAAATTTAAAATAATAATTCAATCATATTGATTTCCATTTTTTGGTCTCAATTAAAATTATTGTCAAATCTATAAATAGAAATGTATTAGGTAAAATGTTTTACGATTTGTGTTATAATAATTAATTTGTGTTATAATTAATTGATTGATAATAAGGTTGCATACTGCTATCAATCTAAAAAAATTTGAATTGATTTTCATTTCTATCAAATATGATAAGTTTTTATGTGATTCTCATATTTAATTATACCGATTATGTTATTTCTAATCTTCAATATCATGTTTAAATTATAATTTATTTTAATTTTTTTGCTATAATCAATATAATTTTTTATAATTGATACCTATGTTGAATATCTTCAATTTAAATAAATTTGAACCATTTTTCATTTGTTTCAAACATGAAAAGTTTATGTGTGCTTCATGTAACTAATTTTGTCGAATATATATAAAATTTTCAAATATGAATATCAACTTTAAATTTAAAATATATATATATATATATATTATAGTATGTGCTATACTTGATATTTGATAATGGATACCTATGCTAACTATCTTCAATCTTCAATTTAAATTAATCTGAATTGATTTCCATTGGTTTCAAACATGGAAAGTTATTATGTGATTCCTATATCTAATTATGTTGATAGTGTTATTTCCCAAATCACAGTAACTCTTATATTTCAGACACATATTATACTATCAATCTATATATGTACAACCATGTTGTACTTCAATACATATGTAAATAATTTTGACGAAGGCTTCTTATATGATCTAAGTGACTGAAAATAGTTTTGACAAAGGCTTCTTATGTAATATTTGTTTTCCTGTTTTGATTTCTTTTTATTTTATCTATTATTTATTATAATATATAAATTGCTTCACTATGTGAATTGTTTCCTGTCCTAATTTTATTACATATTAATTTTCTCATACTATTTATTATTCATGGAAATGTGCAATACAAAGTGTAGTTGTTTGTTGCTGTGTTTTTAATGTAGTTATAATTATATTTATAGATTTATATAATTATAATGCATATATTTTATTTAATATTATTACTTTTATTTATAATTATATTTATTCTTTAATTTAATTCATTGTTCACCTCGTATCATCACACGGGTGCAAAATCTAATTAATATTAAAGTGTGAGTTGTGTTACTCAATATATAACCACTTGGACTTGTTGCCTAATCCAATCCTTCGTTTCCTTGCTGATTTGAATTTGTGCATCGGGTGCCATTTTGCTGCTAATAGCAAAAACTGTGGGTAGCTTTCAGCTGAGGATTGGCTTCTTCTGGTACCATATAAGGGCAAGTTGAGCTTTCAAAGGAGCCTAGACAAGAAGAATCATCTGCAAATGTTACAAATTTTTTTCCCTTTACTGGCTTTTAAGGTCTATCATGTTTTATGGACAGTAGTAGTATTTTACACTTTTAGTTTTTGTGAACATTTGTATTTGGCAAGTAAAGGTGGAGGAGGAAATAGAGAATTTGGAATAAGGCTTTGGCATTTGGAAAATTGTTTTTTGAACACTTGTTATATATTGTATCTTAAAATAAAATAAATGTATTGTATGTTAATGTTTGAGGTATGTTGATTGAGTGTGGTATTCTGAGTCTCTAAAAAATGGGATTGTTGACATTTCTACCTTTTGATTTCGACGGCAAGAGCTGCAAGACATTTATTAATGACTTTAATAGGATGAAAATGAAGTGTGGAGGATTACATATGGGTAGCCTATGGACCTATAGCAGTAGGCATGTGTATGTACTTGATGATAATATGAGTAGGCGGTTAGGAATGGTAGAGTGCTTTTAATGAACCTTGTGCTGTTTAAAGTGGACAATGATGGGGTTGGGTCCATGTCAAAGCTCTGGCACCTAATCTGGGCTCTCTTTGTTCAAGATTGGTTTATTCATTTGTTCATAAGGCATTAAACAACGTACAACTATTCACCAGGGATGGAAAATTGAATGCTCCTGATCTCCTTGTTGGACTTCCCCATAATCTGAATTCTGATCACCACAAGGAAATTTTGCTTTTAATGTGACCAAGTGTTGATGTTGTTGTTGTTTCACCATGGTTTCTGCTTTTCTATTTTTCAAAAAGATAAGAAGTTATCATTTAAGATATAAACTTGATACAAGGACGAAGGATTATCTTGTCAGTAAATTCCAAGCAAAAGAAAAGAGTATTTAAAGCAAAAACACACACTCTACAATAATCTACAATAATAAAGAGTGGTTATAAAAAAAACATTATAAGATATTATACAGAGTCATATGGATAAAAAAATTCTTGTGATTCTTCACTGGCTTTCAAAACTGTTTCGGATGAGGACAATATTACGGCATTGAAAAGAAGGTCATTGTGCGGGTTTGGGAGATCAATAATCGAATTGGCTATAGACTTACTATAGTCATCCGACAAACACGGGTCTAGTTGGATCAAACAGAGGTCTTATTGGAAAATTTCCTTCAAGTTTTGGTGTCCTCGAGAACATTCAATCACTAGTTTTATTAGAAAATTGTTTATGTTCTTGTTTACGTGTGAAATAAATTTATCAGCCGAATAAGACTTCAGCTGATGAACACGTATGGATTTTGATAAGAAACAGACGATTTGAACTAAAGGCAAAATCCAACCTTTAGCAAAGGGTTCCCAAACTCACTAAAGAAAGCGTTTGGTATTAAGGTGAACTTAAGAAGCCTAAGAATTTGAGGTTAAAACTGTAAACGACTAGGAAATAAATTTGCGGAAGATAAATTGCACAAAGTAAAGACAGTATAATAAAAGACTGAAAACTTAAGCAAAAATTAAGCAAAGTTTAAAAATTGTATTGATTGGGATCTGTTGTGTGTATATGAATTGGTACAAATGATATTTATAGCTAAATTCTATCCCCTACCAAAACCAACTTCTCTGGCTAGATCTCCTAAAAACAAGCAACTAAACCACGTCTAGCCTACCCATGATTCTTTAACCGTTCTGACCCCAACGACTACCCCTCAACAGCTCAACTCCTATTTCCTCGGCATGTTTTGTGGCATCCGTTCATAATGACTTTTCCTCTTTGGCATTCCATCAACTTTCAATCTAATATGCTTCACTTCTTTATTGTTTCAGTCCTGGCCCACTAACAAGGCCCATCTCACCCTTAGCCAGTGCTACATCTTCTTTCGGCTAATAACTTTTAACTACGGCTAATCACCCTTATCCAAATTACCAATTTACTTTTTTTTTTTTTGAACTTTATTTTTGGGTGATAACAACTGCCCCTTACATTTTTCAGCTGATTCGAGGAAGCTGAATAAATGTAGCTATGTTTTTCGAGCACCGCGCCCAATTTAATGCCCACCTTATCTTTTAATGCTTCAGCCGAAAAACCAAACGGTCAAAAAGTATTACCATTCCTTCACGAAATAATTATAAATTCAACCGAAACTTTCTGTAGCCGACTTACTTTTACCTTCTTCTTCTTCACAGCTCCTAGCAGACTTTTTTACTTACTTCTTCGATCATGTCTGACATCTCTGATTCTCAAAACAAAACCTACTCTTATGGGGATGAAGATTCTTCATCATTCTCATCTGATTCGGCCTTTAGCACTCAGCAACCATTAAACCAAGGACAAGATGCTGGCTTCCAAGCGCTTGTTCCGCTTTTGAATTCCTTTACCATATCTCCATGTACCTCTGATATCTACGAGGGCAAAATCTTTCTGGACCATCACTTGTATCCCAGACATTTTGAGCTTCCTATTACTGCCAGCTGGTATTCTATCAACAAGTGCCCTAATGACCTTCGGACCTGGCCTCGCCTTGTTCCACAGTATGCCGATTGGTTAGGTGGTTTAGCGAGTCTCAACTAGCTGAGGAGAAGATTGGAAAACATAGGGAATTTATGATATCATTATGCTTTCTCAACATGAGATTCCCCCAAATCTTGACCTTCTGTTTAGCTTCCTAGGATTCTGGTCTACCTCTATAAACGGGTTCATCCTTCCTTCAGGCATCATGAGCCCTACCTTGTTGGACGTGGCAGCTATCACCGGCCTTCCAATAATTGGTGAAGATGTGAATTCACTTTTTGAACTTTCTTTTCCAGCATTGAAGGTAAATTTTTCTAAAAACACCTCTTCTTACTCTAATTTCTTGTCTTCCAATGCCAAAACTTCTCATCAAGTGTCTGATGGAGAACATCAAGCCTTCCTTCTTTACTGGTTCTGCAAATATTTTATTTGCTCTAGCTCTGTTGCAGTGGTCCTGGAAATATCCCATCTTGTTTCTTTAGTTTCTTCTGGCAAACCTTTGGCCCTAGGTACTCTCTTCCTTTCCTTTTTGTACAAGAGTCTTTTCACCATGGTTTCTAGACTTCAAAATAATGAAAAATTAGACAATGTAGCAGGGCCTCTCTGGTTTCTCCAAATCTGGGTAACTCTCTACTTCCCAGAATTCATACCCTTATCTTATAAGAGTTTTGCTTCTTCGTCCTCGACTCCAAACTCTCTAGGTCGAGTTTTGCAAACAACTCCTTTTGTCAAACATTCAACTTTTAATTTTGCGACTGAACTTTTTACTTCTATTCGGCACGCAAAAGAGTTTTTCCCTTTAGCCGATAGGCCCCATAGTCTTCCTTGGATGAACGCCCATGTGGACTCGCCAAATCCTCAGCTGGCCAACTACATTTCTCTATGCTGGGGTAGTGTATTATCGGCTAGAGATTTGATGTGTGGAGTAAAGCCAACCAGCCGTTATAACAAGACATCGGCCGAATTTTACTGTCCCCACCTTCTGTCTCGACAATTTGGACTTTTCCAGAGCATCCCTCTGGCCTACCAATCAGTGGCAACAGCGTTCGGAAGACCCACATTATCTGCCAAAAATGTGGTCTCTTTGACTCAGCAGAACCTGCAGAAGCTAGATGCTTTTGAGTTCAGACTTTTTAGGCTACTTCCTGGAGAATCATCAGCCTTTACCAACTGGTGGCCTTCAGTATCCAGCAAAATCTTTTCTGCTCCCACTTCCAGTTACCTATCCAAACTGATCATCGGAGGCACAGATCACCCTCGTTATCAATACTCACCCCATATCATCCAGAAAACCAAATCCACAAAAAGCGGATCTACAAATGATGCATCGTATTTTTAAATCCATTTTTCTAAACATTGACTTGCCTTCGACATTCTCTAATGTCTTTTTATGTTTCGGGTCTTCTCAACCAATGACCATAGATCTCGAAACACTGGGAGATACTCCTGCTTCCCGAAATCTGTTCGCCCTAAACCTACTAGGCATTCTTCTAGGCAAACAGGGATTGTAATTCGAGAACCTACAGCTGCTGTTCAACAATCAACTCCAGTTGCTCAACAATCAGCTCACAAGAGGAAGAAACTAAGAAAGGTATATGACTTTGAAACTTGCTCTTATAAATCCCTGTTTTTTAACACTTTTTTCTTTTATCTCTTCTGACAGACGTATCATCAATCTCCCGAGACTCGTCTAGAAATTACTTCTCGTAGACCTTCTCCCTCAAGATTTTCTCCAACACCAGTAATCCCCTTAACTTTTTTAGCCAATTAACATTTTCTTACCTCTCTTCTGATTATCAACTAATCTTATTTTTATATTCAAACAGGAACATGAGCCACCTCCTCCAACTCTTGTGTTGCATCTCCCAACAACCCAAGCCTCTACTGTGCTCGTTTCTGAGGAGAACTTGGCCCAATATTTTTCTTCTCCTGTTCCCAAGGCTGTTGTGGACCCGAGTTCTCCTTCAGACCAATGCCTATCTTTTGTGGAATCTTTGCTTGATCAAGATATCCCGTTGGAACAGCGCACAGTTACTGACCTGCGGATAGCGCTATCGAAGCTTGTTAAATCATCAAACACTGATGAAGACCAGAGAGTTATCTTCAACCGTATAGCCGTTCAAGTAGGTGAAGTGTTTTATAATTTCTAAGTTTTCAAGGGTCGTTATGATCAAGCTGCTAAGGACCTTGCTCGGCTGGGTGAACTTCAAGACCAGAAGCTTCATTTTCAATCCTCCTTCCAACAAGTTGAAGCTGAAAGGAAAGCTGACCTTAGCGAGAAGGACAAAATGTCCAAACGCTTAGCCGAGCTGATTGCTGAGAGGGAGAGAATAAATAAAGAGATTGCCGAAACAGAGCCTAAACTGGCAATTCTTACTCAGAAACTGACTTCTAGTACCAATTTCAAGATGCAACTATATCATCAGTCTTCTGCTCTGGATGCCGAGATAATTCCTTTGCTACAGCAAAATGACGCTTTTGAAGAGGACCTAACTACTGCGGATCGTGGACTTTGCCTTACCAAAGGAGTTTGGGCAGGTTTGAAAGAACTCTTGGCCAAGGCAAAGAGGACATCGGCACCATCTTCGGCTGATACAATAATTAATCAGCCAGAAGTGGAAGCCATTCCTCGCCCCGACCGCAATCGATCAAGTCACTTCTTTTGTTTGCTAGTCTTGTTGAACCATCTCCTTCATTGATACTCCGACTCTTGATTTATCTCAAGCACTTGACTCGATCAACCAAACTACTCCTGTCAATCCGTGAACTCATTCTTTTTTTTTTTTTATAAATATTAATCTTAATCTTGAAAAAGCTAATCGGCTGGCTTGTAGCTGATATTTTGAACCCACTTCTTTTGCTCTAATTATCCCAAATCGAAGGATAATAGTTTTTTAGATATTTTCCATTTATGCTTCTTACCATCTCCTCACCATGCATGTTAACTAGCCGATAAGCTCCATTAATCATAACTTGACTAATTATATAAGGTCCTTCCCAGTTTGGCGACCACTTTCCTAACGTTGAGTATTTAGCCCCTAAGGGCAAAATGGCTTTCCAAACTAAATCCCCTTCGATGAAGCTTTTAATTTTGACATGTTTATTATATGCCTTGGCTACTTTCTTTTTATTCTTTTGAATATTTTCTAAAGCCATTAATTTGTCCTCGTCAGCCGATTCCAATTCCATGAACATGGCTTGCTGGTATTCATCCATAGTCAAGTAATGCTGTTTGGCTATCCTCAATGATTTTACATTGATTTCCAATGGTAACACAGCGTCCTGTCCGTAAGTCAGCCGATAAGGGGTGAACCCCGTCGCGGTAGACTTTGAATTTCTGTAAGCCCATAGAACTTCAGCTAACGCTTCATGCCATCTTTTAGGTTTGTCTTCCACGGTCTTCTTAATCAAATTGATTAATATTTTATTTGTAGCTTCGGCTTAGCCATTTGCCTGTGCATAATAAGGTGAAGACTGTATCAATCTGATGCCATATTCTTTTGCAAAAGCAACTGTCTTTTCTCCTGTAAACATTGTGCCCTGATCTGTTGTAATAGTTTCTGGAATGCCATACCGATAGATAATTTGGTTTTTAATAAACCTGATAACATCAGCTTGGGTGACATTAACCACCGGCTGGGCTTCCACCCATTTGGTAAAATAATCAGTGGCAACAATAATGAATGAATGTCTTTTGGAAGATGAAGGGTATATTTTTCCAATTAGATCCATTGCCCATCCTCGGAATGGCCAAGGCTTAACAACAATGCATCTCCTCTACCGGATCCTCTGAATTGGCCCGTGCTTTTGACACTCTTCACACCTTTTGGCATAAGCATGGCAATCTGTATTGATGGTTGGCCAATAATATCCGTACCTATGTATTAGCCAGCGCATCACAGGTCCTGACCTATGTGAACCACATACCCCTTCATGAGCTTCTCCCATAAGTTTCAAGGTTTCAGCTTTACTAGGACATTTTAACAAAATTCCCTCCAATCCTCTTTTATGCAATTCTTCATCAACCAAGGTATATTTTAAGGCCTTTTGCCTTATTTAGGAAGTGAAAGTAGAAGAAGGGTTTTTTAAATACCTTATTAGCTCAGTTCTCCAGTCATCAATTGCATCCATTGTTCCAATACAGCACTCCTTGAGCTGATCATCTACAAGCTGAACATCTTTAAAGGTTTCCTTATAACCAGAAGCATGCTGTGCCAAATCATTTGCTTCTTCATTATGTCTCCTAGGTACATGCATTACCACCACATCGGAAAACTGTTTTAACAAACTGCTAGCCGTTTCATGGTATTCTACCAAATTTGGGTTAGTGCATTTATAATCCCCAGCTAACTGTTTTATAACTAACTGGGAATCTCCCATAACCTGGATGTATTTGGCTTTCATAGATAATAGAATTTTTAATCCTAGTATTAATGCCTCGTATTCAGCTTGGTTGTTTGAGCACCCTGTCTTCAACTGACGCATGAACTTCCAGCTTTCTTCAGCAGGACTTGTAATTGTGATTCCAACCCCAGCACCCTTGTTGGTTTTGGATCCATCAAAAGTCAATATCCAAGGTCTCAAGTTAACACAATAGCTCATTTCAACTAACGGATCTGTAACATCTATACAAGGATATTGAGCCAAAAAATCTGCTAAGGCTTGTCCTTTCATTACTTTCAAAGGCACATGCTTTAACGTATATGCACTTAACTTAATAGCCCACTTCATTAATCGTCCTTGTAAAACAGGCCGATGTAGCAAGTATTTTACAATGTCGATTTTGCATACTACTTGAACCTCCCTTGGTAAGAGGTAATATTCTAGTTTCGTACAGGCATGAAAAAGAGACAAGCACGCTTTTTAACAGAGTGTATCTAGTCTCGGGGTCATTAAGCAATCGACTAAGATAATAGATGGATCTTTCGTTTCCATCTTCATCATCCCGTGCAACAACAGTACCGATTGATTCTGTACATGTACCGATATATATAATTTCAACGGCCTCCCTAATACTGGGGGAACTAACACTGGGGGTTAGCCAAACATTGCTTTATTTGATCAAACGCAAGCTGTTGTTCGGCTCCCCATACTAATTCATCAGCATCCTTTAATTTCAGTAACGGGGAAAAAGCTTTTAGTTTGCCTGCTGAATTTGAAATGAACCTTCTCAAGAAGTTAATCTTACCGATCAAACTCTGCAATTCTTTTTTATTCTGAGGGGGTCTCGCATCTAACACAGTTTTGGCTTTATTTTTATCAACTTCAATCCCATGTTTATGAACCAAAAACCCCAAAAAGTCCCCAGCTGATACTCCAAAAGAACACTTAGCAGGATTCATTTTTAGATTATGACGTCTCATTCTCTTAAGAGCTTGTTCTAAATCGTCTAAATGATGGTTAAAACCATGTGATTTGACTATAACATCATCAATGTATACTTCCATATTCTTCCCTATCAACTCATGGAAGATAGCATTCATTGCTCTTTGATACGTAGCGCCAGCATTTTTCAATCCAAACGACATGACTAGCCATTCGAATATCCCAATAGCGCCAGGACACCTGAAAGCTGTCTTATGAACATCTTCATTAGCTATGAAAATTTGATTATACCCAGCATACCCATCCATTAACGTTAAAATGCCGTTTCTGGCTACAGAATCGACAAGCATATCAGCTATGGGCATGACATACTCATCTTTTGGAGTGGCAAGATTTAAATTTCTGTAATCAGTACAAATCCTAACCTTCCCACTTTTCTTGATTACAGGAACTATATTCGACAGCCATTCTACATATCTAGCCGTACGAATGAAACCTGCTTTAAGTAGCCGTTCCATTTCTTCCTTAATTTTAGGTATTAGCTCTGGGTTGAATCTTCTGGCAGCCTGCTTGTGGGGCTTAAATCCTTTTTTGATTGGCAACTGATGCTCCACCAATTCACGAGAAAAGCCTGGCATCTCATGGTAGTCCCATGCAAAGCAATCCTTATACGTCTTTATTAAATTAATCATTTGACTTCGTTCTTCCTTGCTCAACAGGCTGCTTATCCTTGTCATTCTTGGTTCCTGTTCAGTCCCTAAGTTGACTTCCAATAAAGGATCTTCAGCTGAAAAGGTAGGAATCTTCCTGCTGATTAGGGACTCCCACCTCTCTTCAGATTCATGCCCCCTAGGCGTATCCGCTGACCATTCTTCTTTCACCGTTACCTCTGACTCCATAGACACAACCGTACCAATCCTATGTTCAGTTTCCAAGGATATCAGCCTGTGTCTCAGACTTTCAATCACTTGGATCTTGTTATTCATTTAAACATAACCACAAAGGCCGTAAATCGGCCTGGACGTCAACAGCAAAGCCATCGGTAGTTAGGTTACAAGATGCCCAAGACCTTCTTCATATCCTTCAGGGATAGTGATTGGCTCTAGCCGGGGCGAATAAAATATAGCCTCAGCCATCTTTACATCAGCTGTAAATGGATTCTCGTCGGCTGACACTGACTCTACCTTATCCCCATCCCAAAACATTAACATCTGGTGTAAGGTGGAAGGCACGCACTGAGTGGAATGAATCCAATCCCTTCCTAGCAATATGGAATAATTAGACTTAGAGTCTACCACAAAGAAAGCAGAGCTCAAAGTTTTGCTTCCCACAGTGATGTCGGCCACCAAAATTCCTAAAGCGTGGCATCCCCTGTAAAGTTGGTCATTTTCATATTCGTGGGAATCAAATCCTGCTTACATCTACCCAGCTTCTTCATTGTAGCTGAAGGCATTATATTTAATACTGCTTCTCCATCCACTAAGACTCGACTAATAGTCTTACCGTTAACCCGAGCCTTGATGTATAAAGGCTTCAAATGCTTGGTCATTTCCCTTACTGGCTTAGGGAATTCCATTTTGGGTTCTTCTGAAATAGGAGCTAACACAGCCCACTCAACTTCCTCAGCAAACACATCTCCTTCCAATTTCTCGGGTTGCTTCTTGCCGAGCCAAGAACTCACTAGGAATTAACCCCACCATATTAGTTTCACCGAGGGGTGATCTTCGTCTTCTCTAGTATAGAATTCAACACGAATCTTCAAATAGAAGGTCTGACGTAAGTTCCTCTTCCATTTCCTCGACTGTTAAAGGTACCTATTCTTCTATTGTTATGACTGGTACCTCTTTGAAGTCAGGTATTTCCAGTTCATTAATCATCCCCTGAAAACCTTGTTCTTCCTCTCCAAGACAATCTTGATTTCCTAACTCGCACTGGCCCCTGTCTTTCTTCCTTTGGTGGTCCAAAGGCAACCTCTAGAATCTCAGCCATTTCAGAAGTCTTAATCTCAGCACGGTCAGTTCTCTTTGCCTCAGTTAACATAGCCAAAGTTTGTTTCATTCGCTGTACTGATTTATTCCTCTGGGCCCTTCTTTTCTGAGTTCTAGTCATCACTCCTGGTTCTTTCACCACAGGGTCTTTTCCTTTTGCATATCTGTTAATAAACCAATGTCCTTGCTCCACACCACTCGGCCCTGGTTTAACCATTCGTTGGGGCCTAATGACGTCTTCATTTTTTACAGTAATCTTCAATGTAGTCATGCCCTTTTCCACGTCAAAACGAGCTACTCTTTTACCTTTGTTTGGTATAGGAGACTCGTCCATCATGGGTAACCTTGTATTAGCCAAAGCATCATTATACTCACCAGCTGTGTTTTTTCCCGGAACCTTCTTGGTTGCTTCTCCAATTTTGGTTGTAGGCTTTCTTGTTTCATCAAAATTCTTTCTCACGCCTAAAAAATCCAATCTGCCAAAGACCCTGGGCTTAAACCCATCTATTCTGTCCCTAGGGACTAAAATGGTCTTCCCATTCGGGCCTCTGTATACATCACAGTCTACCGAATGCTGTCTGACTTCAGCCTGTCTCTTCGGCTGATTTCTCTCCAACCTGCCAGATATTGTAGGCCTGTTGTATTCGGCCGGTGTATTTATCTTGACATATTCATTGTTTACATGGGGTCGCTTTAATCTATCGAACACAGACAATCTCTGATCTATCATTTTAGACTGATCAGACACAGTTAAAGCTCTTCCAGCCCCATATGGCTCATCAAACATTCCCTTTTGTCTCCACTGGTAACGTATCGGCTGTTTTCATCGTTTAGATGGTGAGCCGGATACTGTCTCCCCAGAGAATGAAACCATATTAACCCCAGCTGAGGGAAACGGATCGGTAATGACAGTCATCTCGTTTTTGGCTAGTTTAAACCTTCCTTCTTTCATGGCCTTTTGTATAGCTTTTCGGAACACTATACAATTAGTAGTAGCATGAGTGTAAGAGTTATGCCACTTACAATATTTTTTCCCTTTCAACTCCTCTGCTGGGGGGATTTGGTGCCCTTCGTTCAGTCTAATTTGTTTATCCTTCAGAAGATAATCAAAAATTTGGTCTGCCTTGAAAATGTCAAATGAATAATCAATCTTACTTTCAAGATTTTGGACCTCCTTTCCTTTGGGGGGTCTAAAAGTCAAGGCATGAATATGGTTTTCCTTCACTATCTCTCAGCCATGACATCTGCCGATTGCTCGGTGACTCATCTGACAGATAATCTGGATCTTCAACGTTAATTACACTAATTAGATGAGGTCCTCTGTTCTTGCTAGACCTCCTTCTTTCTTTTTCTAGGATGTACTGTTCTATCCTAGAGGCCTTGGAGGCCAACTGACTCAGGTCAGCGCAATCTTGCCCTATCAACTTCTCCCTAAGCTGAGGGTGCATGTTACTAACAGCCATGGAAGAATATTCAACCTCAGGCAGTTGCACGATACACTTGCTTCTTAATTTCCTGAACTTTTCCAAGAAATCAGCTACCGGTTCATCCATCATTTGCCTTAGATTCATCATGTCAGCCACAATAACATCTGGCTGAGGCATATAAAATCTATCATGAAAGCAACGCTCCATGTCAGTCCAATTTTGTATGGAGTTAGGGGCCAAGGAAGAATACCAAGTGAAAGCTGCCCCAGTCAGAGATAAGGGGAACAATTGGAGCTTATAAAACTCATTCTGATTTACTTCCCCGCATTGGGCAGTGAACCTGCCAATGTGTTCCATATTGGATTTACCATCTTCCCTTGAGAAAGTAGTAAAGTCCGGAGTTTTAAATCCTCTAGGCAAAGGCATCATCCTATCCACCCACTCAGGATAGGGCTTCTTATACACAGGCCTGTCCAGCAACCTTAACTGGATTCCAAAGTGTCTCCTCATGGTCTCGGCTATCATTTCTGGATCTATCAGCTGAAGGGCCCTACCACCGGGATAATTTGACACTGGTAGCTGAACCGACCTCACTGGCCTAATAGGAGCATTCCCTAGCTGATGGGGCACCTGATATTGCTGATCCTGAATGGGAATTGCCCCCTGGTTATAGCCTGGATGTGGAGGATTATTCGCCCATGGCTGAACAATCGGCTGAACTGGGGCCACATGAGGTACATTAACCCATGGCTGATCAGTTCTAATAGGAATAGATTGCCCATAAGGAAACCCCTCAGGGGTACCTATTGAGGTAGGAGGGATGTTGGACCAGGGCACCTCCCCTGCATAATCATAAATATACCTGGGAGGCCCCGGAACAGCCGAGAAAATGGGGCCACCAGTTGCAGCCACCTGTGTACTAGCACCTATCACAGAAGTGCTAGGCGCCAGATACAGCAAGCCAATTGTTCCTGTTACCTGGGGGAGTCTCCTAGGTATTTGTACTTGCCCATATTGTAAGGTGGATTGGGTTCCACTGTCAGGATGAGGAGGTTGGAATATGGGGACTATCTGCGGCATGCACCGTATTCGGCTGGACCGAAGATTGTGGTCCTGCCTGAGTCTGTCCGCCAGCAGAAGATCCCGTAATAGCTGAGTGAGCCGAGACCTCACCTGCATTTGATTGTTTTCGCTCAGCTTCTCTGACAAAATGCATCTCATTATGCACCATGGGCTTCACAATTTCTGAAAGTTGCCTTTACATATGATACATTAAGTCATTCATCCCTTGATCAATTTGGTCCCGAATAAATGAAGTGGACATTACTATCGGCTGTGGTTGATCGAGAAGCTCTCTTCGCTTGAAGTAGCGCTTGTAGTAGAGGTGTAGGAGTACCCACCGGCCGGGGTGAAGCAGCATTCCTAGAGTAGGTTGAACGCTTCCTCCGAAGTCTTTCTGCCTCCGTTCTTCTTGCTAGGTTGGCTAGTATCCATACTGCTAAGATTTTTGCCGGACCTGAGGTGCATACGCCAATAGTGATCTAAACCGGGAGATGGAAACTTCTCAATCTGCTCACCTTAAAGGGTCCCACTGGGCGTGCCAAATTTGTTTACGTGTGAAATAAATTTATCAGCCGAATAAGACTTCAGCCGATGAACACGTATGGATTTTGATAAGAAACAGACGATTTGAACTAAAGGCAAAATCCAACCTTTAGCAAAGGGTTCCCAAACTCACTAAAGAAAGCGTTTGGTATTAAGGTGAACTTAAGAAGCCTAAGAATTTGAGGTTAAAATCAGAACGGCTAGGAAATAAATTTGCGGAAGATAAATTGCACAAAGTAAAGACAGTATAATAAAAGGCTGAAAACTTAAGCAAAAATTAAGCAAAGTTTAAAAATTGTATTGATTGGGATCTGTTGTGTGTATATGAATTGGTACAAATGATATTTATAGCTAAATTCTATCCCCTACCAAAACCAACTTCTCTGGCTAGATCTCCTAAAAACAAGCAACTAAACCACGTCTAGCCTACCCATGATTCTTTAACCGTTCTGACCCCAACGGCTACCCCTCAACAGCTCAACTCCTATTTCCTCGGCATGTTTTGTGGCATCCGTTCATAACAGTTTCAGTCTTTGGCATTCCATCAGCTTTCAATCTAATATGCTTCAGCTTCTTTATTGTTTCAGTCTTGGCCCACTAACAAGGCCCATCTCACCCTTAGCCAGGCTACATCTTCTTTCGGCTAATAACTTTTAACTACGGTTAATCACCCTTATTCAGTCGTTACCAATTTACTTTTTTTTTTTTTGAACTTTATTTTTTGGGTGATAACAGTTCTGTATCGAGGTCACGAAGATGGTTTTAACCTTGGACAAAAGATGATGCAATGGAGTGAGGGAAGGGTGGTTTTAGCCTTGGATGGATTAGCTTACAACAATGTCTCCTTGATGCAGTGGAGTGAGGGGGTGGTGTACTTGTAAGACACTCAACACTCAAGAATATGTAGAAGGATGCAAAGTGTGAGGGAGATGATCCTTACCTTAGAAGCATTTCCTACTATTTATAGAATGGAATGTTTTGAGGAGCAAATGGTTGTAAGGGTGGAATGGTCCTTCCATGAGCCAAGCAAAATATCTAAGAAAGCTTTGTGGACCTTTCTTCATTTGGTGTGCTGACCAGTCGTTGACATTTATAAGAGAATATTCCCTACATGGATAAGAATAGGACACTCCCATGCAGCTGAGATGGTGCCCTCTTTTGGTTGTTGGGCCTGGTCCATTTTGGGCCCAATATTCTAGTCTAGATTAGTTTAACAAGTGAAATTCCATTAGATATTGGCAACCTCATCAAGCTGAAGAGACTTGTTCTTGCTGGAAACTATTTTATTGGGGAGATTCCAGATATTTTCAACGCACTAAGTGAGTTATTAATCTTTGATTTAAGTAGAAATTCATTGTTTGGGACTTCGACTTTGACTCTTGGAAGCTTAATGCAATGGTGGATTCAACACCTCGGAATTGAGTAAATAAGTCCATTTTGAATGATTTTCCAAAGTTTTTTTCCCCTCTCTCTTCCTTTTCTTATTGTATAATTTTTTGGTTTTGTATTCATGGGATGGATGCAAGGAATACATGTATTATTCATCAACATGTTTTTTTTTTCTAGAAGAGAATAATGGATTTATGGGTTTGTTTTAAATGGTCCTAAAATTATATGATCCATCAATGGACCAAAAGTAATAAACTATTGATTTATCAATTAAGAAATCAACGACTGAGATGATTAACCAGAAACTGATTGAAGAGGTAAGGAAATGCTTCCTCACTTCTACGACAAAGAAACGCTTCCACATCGCTTACCGACTGTCACCACCTCCAAGCCGCTTCCACCTTCCCCTTCAAGGTCTTCTTACACTTGTGATGATCTCAAGTTTTTAGATAGTGATGACAGGTATTATTCTTAATACACACCTAGCTACCACTCAAAGAAGGTGAGAGAAGAGGAGGAGATCCCCGATCTTGAAGATGAGGATTATTAAACACTTACTTGATGTTGTTGTTGGAAACTTGGAATCTCATCTCAGGAAATCGAGGAAGAAAGACTTCTTGATGACGATTCTGGAGTGGGATAAATTGATGAACTGATAAAACATTGATGAGCCTGTCAATGATGACAACTAGATGGTGTTCATGCACCCCAAAACCAAGGAAAAGCTTAGCTTTTCTGGGGAGACACTATCCTCATCAAGGTCATTTTTTTTCACCTTTGTTTGTGTTTTCACTTAATTCCTAAAAATTGGGTTTCAATTTCTTTTTCTTTTTTAAAGAAATTATTATTATTTTAATATGTTTAGCAAAATATTGTGTGTGGTTTATGATTTGGTACTGCAGGGCAAGAAAAGGAGGGATATGATTTGCATAGCTCTTACTGATAACACTTATGAGGAGCCAAAGATTAGGATGACCAAAGTTATGAGGTCAAATCTGAGGGTTCGTCTTTGGGGATGTTGTGTCTATGCATTTTCTAAGAGAAACATGTGCACATTCTGAGGGAGTGGTAGAAATATGGAGGAGAGAGGAGAAGCAGCGAAATCCCTATCAATGGTGGTGCCAAGCAGTGTGGTGAGAAAGATCCATAAGCAAAGGGATGAATTGAATAGGAATAAAATATAAAATTAATATAATAAAAATTGGCTAACCTATTATCACTGGTCATAATATATAGACCATCAAAGGACCAAACTTTTTGAGGTCCATCATAGAATCCTCCTAGATTTATGGTTTATACAATGAAGTCTATGAAAAACTTACACGCCATATGCAAAGCCAAATAGAGTAAATGCACTAACTCCCTTGCTCTACCTGCCTTATGATCTTGTGGCTTTTACAACGTCCTTGTTGCTTTGGGGCTTCTTGTCTCGCTACAACCTAAGAACCATGGATTATAGATACAAAACATAGATACAACACGACACCAATATGTGAATACCGTAAATTTTACAAATTATAGGACACGATACGGATAAGATACAACATATAACATTAATATAATATTAGCATAAAAACACAAATCTTAAATTAGAATAAAGATATCAATGTTTCATAAGTCAGCTTTAGTCATTACAGAAAAATTAAATTATCATTTATGTAATCGTTGTGCACTACAAGGAAATGCTAATTTCCAATAGCTAAATTTGTTGAAAAAGTTTAAAGATTTGTAAAAAAAATGTAATTTTTCAATGAATTTTCCAGTGGATTCAAGTTGTCAATAAATGCCTTGCAAGAAAGTAATTTCCGATGGCCTTTGTATTAAATTGCCAAAAATTCTAAAGAACAAGCAGCTGAAAAATTGTTGTATTGGATGCCCTGTGGAACTTTTCCTTTACAATTGATATGGCAAAAATTTCCAATGGATTATTCTGCCAAAAATCTTAAGAACTATATGCTAGAAAATAGCTTATTGTGTTCTCAAAAGAAGTTTCGCGAATTGACTTTGATGATTAGCTTTTATCTTCCTCTAGTTGTGACGATGATGAATACTCTGATGATAAAGCCTTCTAGGTGGTGGATGTGACAGAAAACTTGAGTAGCTAAGATGGCTCCATCTCGTATGATGACAAGGTGGAATGAAGTTAATATGATAAGAGGAAAGAAAAAAACATTGCACTTCTGAACAAAAAATTTACAAGTTTTTATGAAGTCACTTTTCTTACAAAAAGAAGGCCCATGGTGGAAAAGCTGGGGAATAAGATGGAGACTGATGTGGAAATAAGTTTGCCCCAATAATTTAATATGTTAAGTTTTGATGATGACAAATATGATAATCACATATTTGATGCATTAATAAACTCTCATTTTTAGTCATTTACACTCTCCATGTACTTAATTGATTGAGTTTGGTTATGTTTTGTAAGTTTGGACTCAAATTGGACTTAATTGAATTTTTTAGCATGATTTACGTCTTACAATATTTCTGTATTTGAGCCATATCTTGGGTTGTAGGTGGCCGTTTGAGGTGATTCTAGTAGCATTTGAAAGATAAGAGAGATCTCTATAACTTTCATGAAGATCTTATAGCCCAATCACACATTTGGATAACTCAAATTAGAGTTGAAGCAAAAACTAATGTACTGATCCTGACAACTTAACGTATGTGTACTGTTCATAACATAGCTAGGGCTATAAGATGTCAAATGGGCTGAAATTTTGGTGGTTGATAGCTAAGACCAAATCTATAACTTTCATGTTGAACACAAAACCCAGTTCAGATTCCTTGGAGGTCATATTGGGCATGGAAGTCAGAACAAAGGAGCTATCACTAGACCTGAGCAGTATGCAGTAATTAGATCATATCTTGAGTTGTAGAAATGATTTTTGACCAAAACTAATGGCATTTGAAAGCTAATATCCAGACCTACAACTTTCGTGAAGACTACTTGGTGAGAAAATGACGAATACAATGACTTCAAAGCTAAATGATTTTGGGAGACAAAGAATCTCCATAATTTTTCACTCATCAAAAGTCATTTGACATTTTTCACTCATTTTCCACTCATCCACCCACTCACTAATCAGCCCCCTTATTATTTTGTATCCTTAATCCTCTATAAAAGGAACCATTGACTGCTCATTTAGGGGTCTTGGTCCTAGAGGCCAAGATCATGCTATTATGTTGTTGTAGTTATCCTTTGTTCTAAATTGAAGTTATATTCTTCTTCTTATTCTTCTATCTTTCTTTCTTCTTGTTTATGAGTAACTAAATTTTATTTTACTTAGGTGAAAATGTGAAGTGGTGTGGTGTGGAATACAATTAAAAATTAATATCAAAAACAGTTGCCAAGTTCCATAAAAAATATAAAAACCTTACAACCAGTTGTAGTAAGCAATGGTCGATCCACAGAAAACTAATTCAATTGACACTATTAATCCAATTCCTAAATTAAACTCTAAAAAACAATAGACAGTAAAACGTAAAAAGGGGGTTTTGTTAATTAAAATTATAAATTAAACTTAAAACAAAAATAGTAAACACAGATTAAATTACCAAGTTAAGGATATTGGTTAAAAGATGAAATCCACCACTAGATTTATATGATTATGCTAACTTACATACTCTTTATACCAACATGATCAATTATGTTCTCATGTGATTGTGAGATAAATCCCTTGTTTTCCTTAAGTTTTGCTTACTTCAGCAACCGCTCAAATCAAACACTAACCATTAGTTATTTGTAAAGCAACCGCTCTTACACCTACCTAATGATTGCATTAAGAATTAGAAAACCAATCACACTAAGATCTAATCACACACCGAGATTAAATTACTTAGATCATATGTTTCACTAGTTTTACCACCACAACCGCGCATAGCAATCCTAGTTTTACCACTATTAAAATTTGGCAAGAATATAAAGACCTTTATATTGATTTAAGAATAGAAACATATGAATAAAAACATAACTGTATTGATATAAAGAAATATGCAAGATTCACATAATCAAAACTAGAGTTTCATCTTCCCTTAACCAATCAAGAAGTTTAGCCACACATGGCAAATTCAAAATCACAAGAACAATAGAAGAAAAAACATATTTCAGAATGAAAGTGTAAAAGAAAACTGAAGATCAAACTAGTTTTCAATGATCAAGGTTGATTGATCTTCGATTGCTCGAATCCAAGACTCCAATCTTTGATCAAATCTTCCTCTTTCTTGTTCTTCGTGTTTCCCTCAGTTCCCTTGATGGCTCTCAGTCCAGATCTCTTTTAGAGGCTCTAGGAAACCCTATTTATAAGTTTGAATTCCTAATTTCTCAATAAAATTTGAATTTAACTTTCTGGTGCGACGACACGGGCCGTGCCATATGACACGGCCCAGGCCCTGTACTTTTCTATCAGTACAATTCCATGTCTTTCACAAGTTAGAGAAGAACACAGCCCAGGCCCTGTAATTTGACACGAGCTCTGTAATTTGACACGGCCCAAGCCCTGTAATTTGACACGGCCCAAGCCCTGTAATTTGACACGGGCCCTGTAATTTGACACGGCCTAGGCCCTGTAATTTGACACGGGCCCTGTAATTTGACACGGCCTAGGCCCTGTAATTTGACACCTTCATTTTCAGCCCGGATTCTTTACAAATACTTTTCTTTCATTGCTTCAAGAGGTGATATTGATCTCTTTGAATCTTTAGCTCTTTCTTCAAATGGATAGTATGCCTAGTTTGAGGCTAATGGACTCCATCACTCATAGATTTTCTGAAAGACATAATTCAATTATGAGTGCTAATAAACACATTTAAGCAAAGTTTCATAATAAGCATCTGATTAAGCTTTATATTAGAAACTTAGCTAAATGTTAACAATTAAGTACATATGGAATCCAATTAGATCAAATATAAGACACTCAAGATATGAAAATAATCAACAGATCAAATAACCCCACACTTAGCCTTTTGCACTCTTGGGCAAAACATAAGATCAAACCAAGGAACAAGGAAAAACAAAACAAATTCAAAAGCTAAAAAATTTAAAGGACTCAATTTCCAATGATATTCAAGAAAGGCAAAAGTTTGTAAGCAAGAAGAGTAAGAAATCATTCAAGGGATCACAACATTCAAGAAATAACAATTTTTTACACCTCAAACCAACACGTAAGGTATCTTCAATTTGAAAAAAATAAATTAAGAATGATAGATCCTCACAAGATTCACTCTCAATCTCTCAAATGTTTACAAGGTAAGTATTTCACTCAATTCAACCCATGAAAAATACACTACCATAAGTTTGCTTATCTTCTACTTCTCCACTACTCAAACACATGCACACACAAATCAATAAGACTTTATTTAAGGTTATAATGGGGCCAAGGTAAGGGAAGGAAATAATATGGATATGGTAAGATAAGTACCCAAGAGAATAAAAAAACATTAGGGAGGAACTCAATTGACAAACATGAAATTTTTATCCCCTCAAATCTATATAATGCACATTCTCTTTACAAATTCCTTTCCTTTTTCTTTCTTTTCTTTTACAGCCTTTCTTGAATTTTTTTTTCAATTTTTTTTCTTTACCAACACCTTGCATATTACACATCAACTTGCATAATCCCCACACTTGTCCTATTAAATACTTGCAAGCAAAAGAGCTCCTCTAATGAAAATGAACCAATGCTCTCACATTCCCTAATGTAAGGTAAAATCATGATTTTTCACATAAGGCATATAATGAGGTAAGACAAAGAATAGAAAAATAGGCTCAAGGGGTTAATCAAAGGGAAATAATGCAAGGTTGGCTATTTGGCCAAAGTAGTTAATCAAGAAAGAAGACCTCAATCATGTTCATACATGCAAGTGAAAATGTAGCCTAAAAAAGAATCAAAGCAAGTTCTAGAGTGATCAATATGACATGAGTGAAAATCACACAAGAAAGAAGAGAATGACATAAATGTTAAATCCATCTATCAAAAGGCTCAAAATTTCACTAGGTATAAATCTATCAAACTCAATTCATCAATCAAACATCCAAAACCAAACATGCCAAATTCAAGATAAAAGAAGAAATTTATAAATCATAACCTTGAATTTCAATTGCTTCAAACTCATAGACTTTACAAATCTCAAAAAATCATTGGAAATTAAATAAAAACACAATTTTTAAAAAAAATAGAAAAAGAAATAAAAATAAAAATAAAAATAAAACAGAAAATAAAATGTCAATTCCTACCAAGTCACCATTAGTTAATTCAGCAATTTTAATTGAGTTTTGAGATAAAACAAAAAACCAAATATGCATTGTTTCTATTGGACCATAGCCCAAAAATAAAATCCACTTCAGCAGTGTCCATCATTTGGTGCTCTTCTCCCTTCACTGAAAACTCTTCAGTAGCCTACAATTCTATCTCTCCTTGTATCATAGATCCTGTAACTGCATCAAAAGCATTGTTGATAGATCCTTCAACAACTTTAACTTCTGTACAAATAGAATCATAAACTCTCAAGAATGTAAAAATTTCAAGTAAAAATCATCAACTTCATATGTTTGTGCTGATAGATCCTTCCTTAACTCATGTACTGATTGTGATGGTGACATGATATGTGTTGTTTGTGCTGAAAAAATTGTGTTTCTATGTCACCATTATATTCATATGTTGTGATTGTGAGATAAATTTCTTATTTTCCTTAAGTTTTGCTTAATTCAGCAACCACTCAAATCAAACCCTAACTATTAGTTATTTGTAAAGCAACCATTCTTACACCTATCTAATGATTGCATTAAGAATTAAAAAACCAATCATACTAAGATCTAATCACACCGGGATTAAATTACTTAGATCATATGTTTAACTAGTTTTACTACCACAACCGCGTATAGCAATCCTAGTTTTACCACTCTTAAAATTTGGCAAGAATATAAAGACCTTTATATTGATTTAAGAACAGAAACATATGAATAAAAACATAATTGTATTGATATAAAGAAATATGCAAGATTCACATAATCAAAACTAGAGTTTCATCTTCCCTTAACCAATCAAGAAGTTTAGTCACACATGGCAAATTCAAAATCACAAGAACAATAGAAGAAAAAACATAGTTCAGAATGAAAGTGCAAAAGAAAACTGAAGATCAAACTAGTTTTCAATGATCAAGGTTGATTGATCTTCGATTGCTAGAACCCGAGACTCCAATCCTTGATCGAATCTTCCTCTTTCTTGTTCTTCGTGTTTCCCTCAGTTCCCTTGACGGCTCTTAGTCCAGATCTCTTTTAGAGGCTCTAGGCAACCCTATTTATAAGTTTGGATACCTAATTTCTCAATAAAATTTGAATTTAACTTTCTGGTGCGACGACACGGGTGACACGGCCCAGGAGCTGGCAAAATGGGCTAACCCGCCCCGAACCGCTTCAACCCGCAAAAATATGGGGCGGGGTGGGTTGGCCCGTTTTGAGAAATGGGTTGAAAAAATCAACCCACCCCGTTTTAAGGTGGGTTGGCGGGTTGGCGGGTTGACCCGCATAAAGGATAAATTGAGAAAAAAGTGAACAGATTGACGGGTCAACCCGCCTAACCCACCTAAAAAATAAAAAAATTGTATAAAAAAATACTATAAAAGGAGACACAAAAATAGTGAGACAACAATGTTTAAGCTAGCATTTAAAAAACAAAAAAGCTAGAAGAGAAAGGAAGGTCACCTTCATTCTGTTTAAGCTTTCACTTGTGGCTCTATGTTTCTCCACAGTCAATAGTGAGATGCAACTCATGCAAAGATGTCAATTCCTGTTTAGAAATTCAAATAATATTAATAAACAAACCATAAAAAATAGTCCTATCCTTTATAACATATGAGTTAATAAAGTTATAACTAGCAAGCCCAAAGTCCTATCCTTGCATAATAGCTCAAAAGTCCATAACCAATAAACCATATTTCATAACACAAATACTCAAATCCAATATTTTATAACACAAATACTAAGTCTAATCTATATCCATAACCATAACATAACTCAATAGTTTCGATTTCCATAATAGTGTTCAAACTCCATCAAACCATAAACATAAATTGATAATCATTAAACACAAATTAAAGTTTAAAGACTAAGGTTACATAAACAACTAAATCAATAATCTTCTAGATAAAGAACATTTGAAGTTGATGCTCCCTTGGATAAAGATGACTCCACTCTTGAGGTTGTAGCATTGGCATCATCATCAACATCCTCATTTACAAATCACAATAAATAAATAAATAAATAATTGACAAATGATATTATGATAATGATTCTAAATAAAATAACAATTGCAATGTTATACATTCAAATTAAAGAAATTACCATCATTAACAAAACCATGCAACCAACTACGAGTACAAATCAAAGCTTGGACATTTTGTGGCAAGAGACTGCTTCTATACTTGTTTAAAACACGTGCACCAATACTAAATGCAGATTCGGACGCCACAGTTATAATAGGAATACTCAACATGTCACGAGCCATTATGGATAGATTTGGGAAGCGGTGGTTCGCAGTGTCCCTCCACCATTGTAACATATCTAAATCTTCATAAATATCAAAATTAAAGTTGGTTCATCCAAATAAAGCTCAAGTTGTGACCTTCCAATTCTAGAAGCAAGTTGATCCTTGTGCATTTTCAATTCCTATCATATTTGACAAGTGAAATACATGAAAAGAAAACTAAGATTTGTTAAAAAAAAAGTGCACAATAGAAAGAAAGTAATTTATCAATTTAAAATATACATATACTTACACCAAACATCCTTTTATTTATTTCCTTGAGTTCCTTTGGCAAACATGAAGATTGAGTAGGGACAACACTCGTGACATTGGAAGTGGAGGCATTGTTAATCGAATTTGAATACTTTTCAAAGAGCATGAATAATTTTCTCCTCACATGTTCTAGCTTTTGTGCACAAGTAAATTCATCAATTTTTGAGTAACAATAACTCAATGAAGAAAACTTAATCCGTGGGTCAAGAACCGCTCCTAGTGCAAGCACTATACTATACTCATCCCAATATTTCTCAAACTTCTTTATCATCTTTTCCCCCATGCTCCTTATAACATCATCTTCACTGCTTAGACTTTCTTGAAGAATACATTGGATTTTCCAAACTTGCAAAAAATACAAGTTGGAAGTAGGGTAGGATGTGCCGGAAATCAAATTGGTAGTATCATAAAATGGTAACAAAAATTCACAAATTTGTTCTCCTCTTTTCCACTCATCAACCGAAGGGCAATATTTATAATTTGCATCTTTTGTTTGGAAATTACCAAATGCCCGTTTATATTTGAGAGCACTTTCAAGCATGATATAGGTTGAATTCCATCTAGTAGGAACATCTAGACGCAATCCCTTCCCTGTGCCAATAGACTCAAGACCAAGTTGTGCAACACATTCTTAAAATTTTCTCATTCTACCCTCCGATCCCTTCACATATTTCACACACTCTCTAATTTTGTGCAAGGCATCACTAGCCACTTTCAATCCCTCTTGAACAATGAGGTTTAAAATGTGGGCAGAACAACGAACATGAAAAAATTCCCCATCACATAACAACCAATCACTCATAGCAAGGTTATTTTTCAAAATGTCTTGCATGTTGTCATTAGCGGATGAATTATCTAAAGTAAGGGAAAAAACCTTTTTCTCTATTTCCCATTCCTTCAAAAAATCAAAAATCTTTGAAGCCAATTCAAATCCGGTGTGAGGAGGAGGCATGTGACAAAAATTGAGAATCTTGCTATTTAACTTCCAATTTGTATCAACAAAATGAGCGGTTAAGCATATGTAACCCTCTGTTGTACAAGCTGTCCATAAATCAGAAGTTAGACATATCCTATTCGGAATGCTAGCCATTGTTTGTTTAAGCTTCTCTTTCTCTCTGTTGTGAATATTTAAGACATCGGCTTTTGCTGTATTCCTTGAAATAAGATTTGCATCAGGATTCAAGTACTTTATCCAACTTCTAATCTTCTTATACTCAACAAAGTTAAATGGCAAATCATGTTCAATGATTGCAGCGGCACACATCTCACGTGATACCATTTGATCTATCTTTTGAGACTTTAGTTTTCCTTGCATGTCTATCATCATTTGACCAACATCGTCAAATTTAACTTCTTTACAATTTGAGATGTGACGATTTAAAGATGACGTCCCATATAATCTACCCCCAACCTTATACTTCTTTTTACAAGCATTGCATTCTGCCCTTTCTACTCCATCATCACCCACTCCTATCTTTGTGAAAAACTTCCAACAATCAGACGTTGTTGCTTTACCCTTTTTCTTTGGAGGTTCGAAATAGGACTTATAAATAGTAGATCCACTTCTTCAATATCAAGAGGGTCATTATTGACAGAGTCCATTTTTCAGTTTCAGACAAACACTCAAATAAAATCACTACAAAATTTACAACAAAAAAATATGCACTATGATTATCAATTCATCCATAACAATTCAGGCAGCACACAACACAATCCAAATATTTAAAAAATTTAATTATTTTCAAACAACCTCTTCAATCTTCATAGATACATCAAAGAATCAAAGATGCTAAACAATATGAGGCCAGCAATGAACCAAATATAAACAATAATCATAAATGGTGTGCCAAAGTTGTTAGCAATGTCACATCTTAGCTTTATTAATAGTATTAGTGGATAAATTCTTGGTTTAAGCTCCTGAACTTCTAAATATAAATAAATAAGGTGCATAAATGTAAATTTTACAATGTTACTTGTAATGTTAGAAAAATGAACTTTTTTTTTTCTGTTTTCATTGTCAATCTTAGATTGCTTCTTTGTATGGACAAAACCCCAACCTAAATGGTCAAGTCTAATGACATGATCCCTGATCAAATAATTGACTATTCTTTTCCTTTTCTTTTCAAACCCCAAACCTTTCATTTCAGGGGAATATAGTAATATACCATAACCATATAGTAATATACCCACAGAAACAACAAAGAAAAAGAAACAATTATTTGAGTTGGTCTCTGTCCCTCGAATCCAAATGAGCAAACACTTAGCAGCCATTTCATATTTCTGAGTTCTGACCAACAAATATCAAACATGCATCATACATAAGTTAATAGCCACACATACCACTACCAGTGAGCAGTGACGGAGACGGAACAGAGCGACAGAGAGAGAGAGAGTGATGGAGAGAGAGTGCGAGCTGGAACGGAACAGAGCAGCGACCAATAACGGACAACGGGACAAAGAGAAATGGAAGTCACGGTCTCACCATCACGGAGCAGATGAGAACAGCGACGGAGAGAGAGAGATGGAACCGGACAGAAGAACAGAAGAATAGCGACGGGGAGAGAGCTGGAGTGGGACGGCGGCCGGCGCACACGCATGGCTGACGGATCCGGCGCACGTAGAGAGAGGGGACGGTGGTGGATCTCAGATCTGAGATTCGATTTACGAGTGAGTAGGATGGGGTTTGGGGAAAATGAAAAAATGTGAGAAAGAAAGCAGACAACTCAGTAAATGAAAAATTGAAAAATGAAATGATCAAATGAGCGTAGACGGGGTCACGGGAATAGCTGAGCTGAATAGTAGAATTTAGGGAAAAAAAAAGAGTAACCCAACGGGTTAACCCACACCCGACCCGCTTAACCCGCGGGTTTTGCGGGGCGGGTTTTGCGGGTTGAAAATGAAAAATGGGTTCAAATATTAAACTCATCCCGCTTAAAAAAAGTGGGTTAACGGGCCAACCCAACGGGTTGGACCCGTTTTGCTAGCTCTAAGCCCAGGCCCTGTACTTTTCTGTCAGCATAATTCCATGTATTTCACAAGTTAGAGAAGGACACGGCCCAGGCCCTGTAATTTGACACGGTCCAGGCCCTGTAATTTGACATGGGCCCTGTAATTTGACACCTTCATTTTCAGCCTGGATTCTTTACAAATGCTTTTCTTTCATTGTTTCAAGAGGTGATATTGATCTCCTTGAATCTTTAGCTCTTTCTTCAAGTGGATAGTAGGCCTAGTTTGGGGCTAATGGACTCTATCACTCATAGATTTCCTGAAAGACATAATTCAATTATGAGTTCTAATAAATACATTTAAGCAAAGTTTCATAATAAGCATCTGATTAAGCTTTATATTAGAAACTTAGCTAAATGTTAACAATTAAGCACATATGGAATCCAATTAGATCAAATATAAGATACTCAAGATATGGAAATAATCAACAGATCATGAAGCTCTTGATAATGAAATAAGGTTAGATTCATTTCTTTCTTGTGCTTAAATGATATATTTTCAAGTGGTCATTATACGTGTTGTATTTTGTTTGCAATCAATTTAGAAACCCTCCTTGTAAAGTAGAGTTCTTGATTTGTTGTAGACAAGAGATTGATACAATGAATGCTTGAACCCATTTATAAGTGAGGGTGTTAGAAACTCTCCTTGTAAAGTGGAGATCTTGATTTATTGTAGACAAGATTTTAGCACAATGAATGCTTGATCCCATTTATGAGTGGTGGTGTTAATAGATGATTAAAGGAGGCATAATATAATTACATATATAATTTTTAATGAACTTTAAACGATATATTTTTCGATTGGAACTTCCGTTATGTGTGGATTCTAATTGAGTTATAAAAAGAATTAATTTTGTTCTTATTTTATTTACCAAAAGTGGATCTCCTAACCCAAGTAAATCTTTTTTATTTGTTGTGACAAAATATTTACTTTACCTTAATTAATTTTTCTTCATCAAGTCTCAGTGGTTCGACCTCGGACTCACCAAGAATTTATTACTTGAGTAACTTGCACTTGGATTTGTAACTTTTAAATCCGCATCAAAATACAAGCTAAAAAGATTGATGCTTATGCTATATAGATGTACTTAATAGATTATATTGGATTATGCATGATCATGTACTCCATCTTGTTATATTTCATATAAGAATCATGCATATGAAGATATTAAATTATGAGTTTAGACTAACTATGTTTTAAGTGAGCAATACTTTGAAGGATAGTCCGAGTACCAAGAGTGAACTTTGCAACAAGAAAGTAAAATATCTCAATTATACTCAGCTCAAGGAGAATGTGAATGCCTATTTCATGAAGGTTTTGATAACAATAAAGTCATGTCAAAGACCAAGTCTAAAGGAAACTTAAATGGTATAGTTTATAGGACTCAGGGTCTTTATGTGAGAAACTTTATAGATATCTCAAATATGTTTTTAAATATTTACAAATGATTTTTCACATGCCAAAATGTCCAATAAACATGTTTTGAACAACTAGTCATGGTGGTGGTTAAAAACTATGAAAAAAAAATCAAGTTTGAGTTTTGAAAAGTTAACATTTGGTTATTATTTTGATCATAACTTTTAAAATATTTTAAGTTTTATTTTGAAATCTTTCATTTGAAAATAGACTTAAAGATCTTTCCAATGAGTAATCATTTGCTTTAAACATATGAGAAATGAAGAAGTTATGACCATTTAAAATTAATTTTTGAAATCAGAGTGTGGATTATTCGAATAAGCGATTTGTTATTTGAATAAAGACGTTCTAGAACATGTTTTTTTTAATATTTATTTTGAATAACAAAAGGGTTATTCAAATAGCAAGTTTTAGAACCAAATTCTTCTATACTATAAAAGGATTTATTCGAATAATAAATATGTTATTCGAATAAACATGAGCCAGAAATATGCAACAATTATTTTTAGAGCTTTTAATGCTAAAATTAATACCCCAAATGGTTCTTTTTCTTAGAATTCTATAAATGCAAGTTTTCAGCACATCTTTTACATACACCCAATAGTTTGAAACAATTTTCTCATGTTTTAATTCGTGAATCATTCTTTTCAATCTCTTGTGCTTTGTTTTCGCCAAAATTTGAGATATCCTAAAAGAGCTTCATAGTGCTTCAATTTGTATTATTTATTCTTATGAGAGTTTCTCTTTTTCTATACTTTGATTTGTTGTAAAAAGAGTGAAACATCCCTCAAAGAATTGTAAGGGTGAGGTATCCCTTGATAAAGAAAAGGGTGAGACATCTCTAAAAAAATCATAAGGGTGAGGTATCCCTGATTGTCGAGGTTCAAACACAAAGGGTGAGACATCTCAAAGTGTGAAGAATGTTCTAATTTGTAAAGGTTTCAAGCACATGTTCAAGCTTGAAGTGACAGTGAAAATTCTCGAGTAATTTACTTGAGGACTAGGCATAGGTCACAAGTGGTTGGTGGCTGAATCAGGATAAATCTTTGTATCTGCTCTTCTCAACTATATCTCCTTTACATTTGTGCTTTAATTATATATGTTTAAATTGAATTTGATATCTAACTTATTTGCTTGATTTATCCTATAGTTGAAGTGGTATATGAGTAATCTATAATAATTGTATCTTTGTTAGACTTTTTCTGCTGCATGTGTTGATTAAAAATATCAAAATGTATAATTTCTCAAAGTTGTTTTAAAAATTTGTAATAACTCAATTCATCCCCCTCTTGGGTGATGGTTACCATAACTAACAACTGAAATTAGTGGAATTTGTAGAAAGAAATGATGGTGCCAGTGAAGGGCATTGTGCAAGATTTCCATAAAGATAAAAATGCTAGTGAAACTATGAGGTCAACGTCCTTAAGGTTGGGTAGTTGAGAAGGCAGGATAAAGACCACTAGCCTTTTAGGTGGCACTAGAAGCTTGTATTTGTCTGCATTCGTTTAACAATTTTTGGATAGTAAAATGTAATTTCAGGAGAATTTGAATGAGTTTGTGATTAGGATGTCAATGGTGTTAAATGATGGTGGGTGGATAGATTTACTTTTCTTATTGGTTGTAATACGATAGGACCTCAAAGGAAGATTATTCACATTCAAAGAATCAATATAGGAAAACTAGAAGTGTTAATATCCAAAAAAGTCCATTGTCTTCTGAGCTTTTGAATCAATTGCAGTCGTGTTGAAATATTTTTTTGCAGATCTTCCCTTAATGAACCATAGTAGTCAATACTGGATAACGACATAGAGTGGCTGACTCTAAAAATGCTATACCAGTATAGCGGATAGCGGGATGATTGTTATACCAAAGATAGTAGATACAATGTAAATAAATTATAATACACATATAAATGCTCAAAAATCAATAAGTACTCAAGACTTAAGATATTTTCATCCAATTGGATAACAAAAAATTTTAACCAATCATTTTTAGCAATCAAATTTTGATTAATGAACCATTTTAAGCAAATTAATTAACATCAGTTGAATATTGACAGAATAGAACAAAGAGATGCTGCTTTAATCTTGATATCAAATAACCAACATCAAATTTTCATAAAGACAAAGAAATGATAAGAGAACAAAAGGTTGGATGGAAGTCACAACATAAAAGGGAAAAAAAAAGAACAAGGTGAGGCAGGGACCAGCGAAGTGGAAACAAGGGATGGAAGAGGTATATGCGAATAGGGGCTTGGCTGGAACAGATTCAAGAAGTAGTGGGGCTACCGAAGTAGTCCGAAAAATGAGTCACTTGTCAGAAAATGGACGTGCTCAGGTTTTTCAAAGGAACAAGTGTTGGAGAAGCTAGGTGTGTGAACGCCCAATTTTATTCAGGGCATTTTGTTTTAAAAAAAAAAGAGAAAAAAAGACTCAGTTTCCAACCCATGATCCATTATATAACCCATGACCCATTAACCCATAACCTGACCCTTTGGCCCATTATCCATTTCATAACTCATATGTCATAAAACCTATCCTGAACAAACCCATTCTAAAATAATTCATTAAACTTATCTTGAACCAACTCGTCTTAAGCAAACTCATCCTAAACCAACTCATCCTAAACAAATCTCAGCAGTCATCAAACTCTTCCTAAATAAACTTATCGCAATCACTCTCCAAACCCTATAAATACCCATCACCTACCCACACTTCGACACACACGGACTTCTGCCTACAACTATATTTCTTTCACTTACGTACCTTTCTCTGTAGTATACTTTTGCCAATGTTCCTCCATCACCACACCATCACTTTCAACCTCTCACCGTCTTCCTAAAATCACCTTTCCACCATAACCTTCACCTTCACCACCATAACACAACCACCCCGTCCTTGCCCACCGTGACTCACTTACTCACCCAACCACCATTAAACCGAGAAACACCACACCTTTCGTCATTTTCAACCTCCAAATACACAACCCATAACCACCATCCACCATCAACCTTCAACCTCCATAATCACCACCACCTAACCAAAAAATAGAGCCTTCCCATCTCATTTTTGAACCACCTCCACTTTCAACCATACTCCACCACAAAAATAAAACTCATATTTAGAACCAGCTCCACCGCGCCACCTAGCGTCACAGCTCACGAACCGCGTCCACTATCTCCATTAGCGTCTGTATACCACTGCAACGCGAGACCACCACATCCCAAGTTGTCCACGTGCAACTCCCAAACACGCATAGCCAGTCACTGGCGCTACGCACCTTCGCCATCCTTTCTCCTCCACTCTACCAACGAACCAAGTTGTACCCATCACCGCGGCCCAGCAGCTAGCAACCCAAAAACTATGTCAGATCCTTAAGTTCCGTTTGAGCCAGACTCATGTTGTGCAATGGCCACTCCTCCATCTCCATTTTGCACCTCCATATACCCTCTGTAACTTATCTTTCCAAACGGAAATTCCTCTCTTTTCCCTTTCTTTTCGTAAGCCTTGTGTTGTTTTTTATTTTTTCAAGTTCTATTAGTTTTTTTAATTTTATTTATTTATTTATTTATTTATTTATTTTTAATAATAAAAAATAGAATAAATTAAAAAAATTAAAAAATAATAAATAAAAATAAATAAAAAATAAAAAATAATTGAACTCTTTTTTTGAAAAAAATAAAACAAGATTAGGAGTTGTGATAACTTACTAATCTTGTAACTTTTGTAATTATCGAGTTGTGACAACTGATGATTTAAATTATTATTATTATTATTATTATTATTATTAGTCTTCAAATTTTTATAAAATAAATCACTAATCGATAAAGACTCAACCTTTTTTTAATAATTTTTTTCAATAAACTTAATGAGCAATGGGTGACGGGTCTAGCGTGACACCGAACTTCACCTATTCGAATCTTAACAAGATTAACTAAGTCACAACGACTTGTTAATTCAACTTTTCAAAATCAAAAATTAATTTTTTGTAATTAAAATAAACCAACCTACAAGAATTTCATAAAGAACTACGTGACTTTGATTTCCTCATTGTAGTCGGGGATACATAGAGTAGAATTTCTATTCTATCAAGCCAAAAATTTATTTTTCATAATTTATTTGTCTATTTCATTTCTTTTACAAAAGGGGTAAATCAAATATTTTCAAAGATTATTAAGAATTTGTATAATTAACTTAAGATACCGTCTCAGGACGAATATGATAGGGGTGCTGTGGGATTAAGTTTCCACCATTCCCTATACATAACCGACTCTTGAATTCAATCTGGTTTCAAAGACTATTTTTCTTTGATTTTTTAATTTTTTTTAATAAAAAATAAAATTAATGGCGATTCCTAATATTTTTAATTTAAGTTGCTATTTTGCCGTGATCACGGTCGCGACAGGGTGTTAGTCAAAAAAGAAGGGTTTCAAACCATAATTTCATTCTGATTGAAAAAGGAGGTCTGAAATATAAAAAATAACCCTTAAAATCAGTTTGACTAGTTGAAGAAAAGGTGAGGCAAAACAGGGATTTCGCCCATACTCACATTAGCGATTGCAATGCCCACTAGTGGACTATGTGATCTCGGGCGCTCCTCCCACAACATGAAAATGCGATGCGACATGCCAACCATAGCGACCAACTGTCGCGACACACTACTACACCGCTATAGTGCGCTATTGATTACCCTATAATAAATTAGTATACCCATTCTCTGCAATAATTCGAGAAGTAGATTTTTTTCAAACAACATTCCTTGTGAAATATACCCATAATTATAATTGAAATCAACTACTATATGAATTATTTTTCTTACTTGTTCAGGCTTCTCCTTATACCCGACGGTAGCCTAGTGCTTGTGAAGGTCTTCCCATATATACCTTCTCCAATCCAGAGAAGCCTTACATGTGAAAGATCTTTCTAGATTAGAAAATGTATATAAGTTGACTTCTATAGGCAATATTAAGGTACCATCAAGTATAAAGAAAAACGTGAGTAGGCTAAGAACAATTGTCGCTCTAACTGTTAATGACAGACATGATGATGGATGTATTGCAAAAGAAACTTTGAATGGAAAAAAGGCTACTTCTCGAATTGTTCCAAAGTATGGATATCCTAGTTCATCAAGAAAAGCTGGACTGTCATGATTGAGGTTGTAATGGGATGGCAGAATTTTTTTGAAAAATAGAGTTGCTACCAATATTTTATTAGGTAGGAAAAATGATTGGCAAAAATCTTTTAAAATAATTTTAAAAAATAGTCAAATCATGCTAAGTTTAAGAGTTGATTATGCATAGAAAATTATGAAACTTAAATTCCATAATAGCCCTGATATACTTGCACTAAGATAGTTATCCTAAATTAATTGTACAAATTAACAAAAACCCTAACAACATTATGTTGACTTTGACCCTCAAACAAGCAACAAAGTTCTTTATTTACAAAAAAGGAAAAAAAGAAAAAGAGAGAGGATATTTTGTTTTTTAAAAGATATTCTTGCACAAACTACTCAATAAACCACCTTTTGACTCAACAACACTAAATACTCAATCATCATTGTTGGTCATTGCAAGGATTTAAAATATTTATTTGAAAAAAAAAAGTAATTGTACTCAAGAAAAAGAAAATTTTTACTGAATATTATTTTTTTAAAAAGAAATCAAGACGAAATAAATGAACACCTATGATGAAGAAATAAGATAAAACATGCAAAACCAACAAATATTTGATAAAACACACCAAAAATAAAGGTCACATTAATTGAACCAGAAAATTAACTCTAATCAAACTAAAGAAAGGAACTCAAAATATCTTTTTTTTATCATTTTTTTTATTTTAGCAAATTAATCAATTAAAAGTCCAACCCAACTACGTGAAAAATTTAAAAAAGGAAAAAAAAAAACCAAACCACTAAATAAAAGGTCTTCCAAATGCCAATAAAAGAATTACACAAAAAAAGAAAAATAAAAACTAGCCCGCTAAAAGAACCAAAATTCCAATTAAACTTACCCTAAAGGCTAAATCCTAGTCTCGTTAGTATCCGACCGTTGCTCAAAGTTTAGACCCCCAAAAATAAACAAAGAAACTAATCTCTTCCCCCAACCACAAAGGACCCAACCACAGAAAGACACCCTCAGAATCCAAGCATTTTTCAAGGCCTCAAACCAATAAATAAGACTCATGCGTCCAACCCAGCATGATTTCTATGACCAAAAAAAAAACCAAGCATGATTTCGTGACAGCAACCAAAAGCTTATAAACTCTATAAAATGATAGACTCCAAGCCGCTTCACGAACAAAAATTTCACGCATCAGAAACCATGGCATGGAGGAGTAGAGGACGACTGGGTCTCTCTGGACGACAAAAAATGGAATGAAGTATATATTGAGGACTTAAATTTTTTTGTGATAAATTAGTTAAGAATTTAAACTTTTATTATTACTAATTAAGGACTTTAACTTTATTAAAATATAAGAAAAAGAATATGTAGCCCTTCAGAACTTTAACTTTTTTACAAATCACCATCATGAATTTTAAAATATTTTCAATTAGTCCATAAACTTTAATTTATGTCTCAATAGATCTTGCTGATTAATTTGAATCTGTTAATTCATTAACAATAATATTGTGTAACAACAACATCTTATCCGTATTAACATTTTTTGGATTGTTTATTTATTTATTTATTAAAATTTGATTATAAATACATTTTCTTATTACAAAATAAATAAAAATAAAATTTTTAAAAATAAATTTGTTTCTTATTTATTTTATAAGGAAAAAATATATTTAAAATTAAATTTTAATAACTAAATTAATAAATAGTTCTTAATTAATATTAATACAAATAAAATGATATCATGCAATATTATCGTTAGTGAATTAACTAATCCAAGTTAAATATAAGGATTTATTGAGATATTAATTAAAATTTAAAGACTAATTAAGAATGTTTTAAAGTTCGTGGTAGTAATTTATAAAAGAGTCAAAGTTTAAGGAGTCTTTATATTCTTTTCTTTAAAATATATTTTTAACAATAAAAATATTAAAAAGATAAAAATATTTAACTTAATAGATAAAAAAAATTTATAATATGAACAAAACATATAATATATATGTCTTAATTTTTTTAATTGATAAGTGTTATTAAAATATTTTTTTATTAAAATTGAGGTCATTAATTGGTAATCAAAACGAAATTGAAGTCTTTAATTAGTATTCATCAATTCTTGTCTTGATGTAGATATGCATGGAGTGCCACAAATTTAATATAACAAGTTCTTGTTGGGGTGGGGAGTTCAAAAGTTGTAAGATCTCTATGATAAATAAATAACTACAATAGTAAATTTGATATTACATCCTGATTTAAAATGTGTAATAAGTTTGTGAGTCTTTTCACTTCTATATTTTTTATTTAACTCATTATTTTCATTTATATATTTTTCACTTAACTTATTATATACATAAAATTTTAATATTCACACTTAAATTTCAAATATATTCTAACCGTAATCATTTAATGTTATTAAAACAAGTGGAAAAATATTCCTTAGATGTTTTTTTTCGCTTTTGTGCATATGCAAATCTTTGTTGTGTCATCACTGAAAGCTGCTTCATCGATCATAGTCATTACCCTTTCAGTTTCGGTTTGATGTGACTAAAACGTGAAAATATAGAGCATGCATGGTTTGAATAAGCGACGTCGCTTACACCTAAATCTGCAACTACTCGATGGATATATAGTTACTGGGCACGCTACATGAATGTGCAACTCCGTCCTTATTCATGTATCTCTGTCTGATGCGACCCCCAATTGCCAAGATCTAACATTTCTTAAAACCATTTATCAGTCTTTATCAAAGGTCTGAATCTGATCCATAAGACAAGACATTCTGGTACTGTATTTAGAGTGATGATATTTGCAAATTTTTTTACGTCATTTTTACATCATTTTTGCATCATTTTTACATCATTCGGATATTTTTACATCATTTGTCAGTCTTTATCAAATTTTTTTTATCATCAACCGAGATAACCCATTGCTCCAGCGAAGAATCCGGCTGTGGCCGGAAGACGACAGGATGTTCGCAGGGATTTAATGACAATTTCTTCTTTTTACAGGACAACTTTATAAATACTAAACTTTTACAAATTAACTGGTATAATAAGTTTTTGGTCATACATCTTCAAAAGTCTTTAAAATCAATGGCTAAAATAAAATAGTGCATCGATGCACGCAATTGTTTTAGGTGCATTGAAGACGTTACGGTAGTTTGGTTAAATATGAACTGTGTTGTGAACCTTTCCAATGACTCAACAAGTTGATTTTAGGTTATATTACTTATGGCAATGAGGAACGTCTAATATGAACCTCCCTGGAGATGGTCCATGAATAAATTAAGTATAAATCAATTATTAATTTATTTTAATTGATTTATTATTAAAATAAATCAATAACTGAGATTAAAATATTAAATTTCTACAGATTTTAACTAATAATGTTCAAATTTATACACAAATTTAGTTAAATTATTATTATTTATATAAATAATTGTAATACAAAAAATTTATAAATTTTAACGATAATTTTTATATACACTCAAATCTACATATAGATCCTGTAAATCGCAAGTCCATAAATGGATCTCTTCTTAACTGATCCATATTAGCCTTCTCTATGGCAATGTCTTAGATGCACCTTGACATGTTAGGGTGCATGGATGCACCTTAAATAGGAAGCTTGATTTTGAATAAAATGAGATCAATGGTGTCAGTGAATCATGTAGAACTTGGTCAACCAGTAATTGTGTGAAATTGTAAAGTAGATCCCTCAAAATTATGGTTATTTGGCCACCCCTACATTGTCATCCTACCAAAAGTGCAAAGCCCGAAAAGCCTTCATCAAGATTAGTCCATGGAGCTAAAACGTGCCTTCGCCAACAGATTACAACAGAGATTATTATTTACACCCAAAAGTACCGACATGCTCCTCTATGTCTCACCAAGCCTCACCAGCGCAATGTGATTCACAACTTCCTCCGTTTAACCACTACAACCCACTGCTAACCTCCATGATTAATGGCTTGCAATGGAGAACTCCAAACTCACAAACAGACCCACAATCATGAAGGCGAGCCGTCGCCATTAAAACCCAGAAAACCTAGTACAACCATGCAAGCATCTTTGAACAAGCGAATCAAAACTGCCACAAAACCATCACTACAAGAAAAGAGCAAATTTGTGAAGGATTTTTTGCAGCGAATTTTGCGACAGATAAAAAATTGTCTCAATTTGAGAGGAATTTTGCAACGGATATATTTGCAGCGAATTTTTTCCCCTAAATTTTTTCCATCGAAACTTCCACCATGAAATTTTATTTTTGTAAAACAATTTTTGCAATTACTAAATATAATTTAAAATTTAGGAGAAAAATAAAAAAATAGAAAAAAATTTAAAATAATTTGTGACGCAAAAATCATACGACAAATAATGCGCAACAATTTAAAAAATAAATTTGCGGCACAAAATTAATAAATATAATAAAAAAATCCAAAGAAAAAATAAAAAAATAAAAAATATAATTAAAAAATTAATAAAATAATTTAAAATAATTTGTAGCGTAAAAATCTACATAAATAATCTCTTCGCAATTTAAAAAATAAATTTGCGGTAGAAAAATTCGCAGCAAAATTAATAAATATAATTAAAAATTCGGCCAAAAAAATTTTAAAAAATAGCAGCGAAAAAATTCACTGCAAAAATCTGTCATCATTTAAAAAATAAATTTGCGGTGAAATTAAAAAATCTGCCGCAATTTTAAAAATAGACTTCTAGATCTAAAACGTGCTCTCCCTTCTACCAACCTCATTTATCACTTTCTCCCTTCTCTTTCTGCTGAAATATTGTCCTCTCTCTCTCCCTGCCAATCCAATACCCATCCTCTTCCTTGTGCCGCAAATACCTTTTCTTATTCTCCCCCTTAGCAACCCGACCTAGATTCAAATTCCGACCCTGACCTGACCTGGGACCGTTGCAGAGCTGTTAGGCTCGCATGGGAGAAGCTAGTCCGGTGGTCCAGGTCTTGGCGATCCAAGGCCAAAACTGACGTACTTGAACGCACCAACAAGGTTGGAACTTTTTGCTTCTCTTTACTTTTTGTTTGATATTTTTAGTTTCTATACATCTTTTGAGCAATTGAGTATGCCATTGTTTCCAAGTTTATAGGTTTCTTTGGTGGTAATGCTCAATCTCCATTTGTACCATTTTTATCTCATTGTTCTCAATTATTGATCTTGTGGTATGGTTTCTTAGCCTTTCAATTTGAAAAAGTTTTTATCTTTTATTTTTTATATTTTTGAGTTCTTTCATACTGTTCTTCCTGAATCTTGATAATGTAATATGATGCTTAGTCAGTTTATGCTGTATCTTGTGTGGCATTGTGATTTTCTTTTTTTCCAATGATTGAGGTCGATTGATCGTCGATGGTTCGAACCTGAATCTCCAATCTTTGATCGAATCCCCCTTTCTCTTATTCTTTGTATTCTCCTCAGTTCCTTGACGGCTTCTATCTTAGACTCTCTCCCTCTAAACCCTAAGCAATCATATTTATAGCTTTTTAAATACCTAGCCCTCGTCCAAACTCAAAACTAATTTCCTGATACGTAGACACGGGCCGTGTCTGATTACACCCCCCGCCTCGTGTTTGAGTCTGTCAACGTAAGATCCACTAGAGTGGAACTCAGAAAGAAACATGGCCTACCCTGTGCCTTAAGACACAGACCGTGTCTTCGGGTAACTCAGAACTGGATCCAATTTGTGATGTCAGAGAAGGACACAACCCGCTTGTGTTTGGGGACATGGGTCGTGTCACTTAATTTCTTCATATTGTGCCCTGATTCTTCACATATTGATTCTCCCTTTGCTTCTAAGGGTGATGTTTGATGCTAATGGAATCCATCACTCAAAAATCTCCTGAAAAACACAATGTAATTATGAGTGCTTATAAACACACTTAAGCATAGTTTCATAATAAGGATCCAATTAATCTTCATATCTAGAAACTTAGGTAAAAGTTGACAATTAAGCATATATGGAGTCAATTAGATAAAAAAACAAGGCATTCAAGATATAAAAATAATCAATAGATCATCTGTCCATCATCAATTTTCATTTGATTATTGTTATGTACTGTAACTCTGCTTGGTCTTGTTATCTTTGTCATATATTTGATGCATGGGGTAAATTGTATTGGTGAACAAAGCCTTAGTTTCCCATTTGAGATTCAATATTAGTGAGCACATGATCTTTCTGAAGGTACTGTTCATTGTATTGAATCTTGAATTGTCCAAGTTGGACAATTTGGGAAGAAACTTTTCCTTCACTTGATTATAGTTACTCCTTAAATCTCATATCATATACTTGATGAAATTTTGTTGTGCAACATTTCCTTTTGTTCTCTGGGTGCACACTTGATCGTGGTAGATGTCACCATTTTCTAGTCATGCACTTGGAGACCAATGGAAATGCTGCCAAAATTTTATCAAGTATACAATATGTGATTTTTGTGAGTACTATCAATCAAGTACTGAAAAAGTGTCTTCTTGAATGGGATAAGGTTATACCATGTTAAGAGAGATGAGGATTTTGAAAATAATAGTTATTTAGATTGAAATATTTATAAAGGTATAATTTTAAAATATATTAATTATTATTATAAAATTAAGTTTGTTCTTGAATTTTTTTAGCCTCACTTATTTGGGAGTAACATGAGAATTTGTATTATCTATTATGCAGCATACGTTGTGCATTTTGCATTTTGTATTTTTGATTTTACTATAAATTTATCATTGCAAAAAATGGTTATTCCAAAAAATCGTAGGTAGATGTATAATACGACTCATTCGGGTTATAGAGGACTTACATAAGAATTTGTATGTGGAGTTGAAAAGTTTATGAATTATGTATGTTGATCTTCCCATTACTTAAGTGAAGGAACAATTAGGTGTCCCTGTTTGATTTGTTATAGTGGGAAATTGTTGAAACCTGAGATTGTGAAAGTTCACTTGTATGAAAAAGGATCAAACCTAGGTATTGGTATTGGACAAATCATAGAGAGGATAAGCCTGATCCAATTAGTGTAGATATAAACTCTGATACAAACACTGCTAATAGTCTTATATCAGAGGATGAAGACGTGGTTGATAAATATCAAAATATGGTTTGTGATATGGCTGGAACAGAATTTGGAGATTTTAGGAGTCGTTTTGAACAGAGTATTTAGGAGCCTCCAAATCCAGAGGCTAAAGAGTTTTATGATCTACTAAATACTTCAAGTTAACCATTATGGCCTGGTTGCGAAACTCATTCTGAGTTATCCTTGACAGTTCGAATGTAAAGCCTCAAATTTGATTATAATGTAACACATGTATGCTTTAATTCATTTATGGAGATATTAAGGGAGGTTGCTCCACCAAGATCACGAATTCCTCTGAATTACTATAGAACAAAAAAATTGGTTGCTAAACTCAGTCTTGCTTCAAGAAAAATAGATTATTGTGTAAATGGTTGTATATTATACTATGATAATGCCAGACAATGTAGGTTTTGTGGTGCTGAAAGATACGAACATTGTAAAACCAGTAATGGAAATAACTATGAAGTTTTGGTGAAAAGAATACATTATTTACCTTTTATTCCTAGGCTCAAGAGGTTGTATTCCTCTATGAGCTCATCTGCACACATGAGATAGCATGCTGAAAATAATAAGAATGAGGGGGAGATGTCTCACCCATCCAATGGTGAAGCATGGAAGCATTTTAATAGGACATATCCTGAAGTTGCAATATCACCTAGGGGGCAGTCATCAGGATCATCTCCACCCCTAGTTACAATATCACCTACTACAGGTTTGTATCAGCCACCATCTATTGAGTATGTTATGATACCCACACCTGGATCCCAGCGTCCGTCATATATGTCCTTCACACCGCATGATACAACATATGATTATGGGTCCCCTACTATTGGCACGTCACCGTGTATGAGTCATCGGTTACTGGTGATTCTAATGTTCCCATTTCTTCTACACCATTTGTTACCAATGGGGAAGCAACAAATCAAAGCAACAAGACATTTGTTGAGCCAGATGGTGATTTTGGGTATGTGTACAACTATTTCTTATTCATTTATAGTTATGCACATTCAAATTTTTTGTTGAGAATATTTACATTTCCTTTCTTTAATTGTATTGTAGGTTTCTGCCATCTAAACTTGCTGCTGATGCCATAACCAAGATTATACGATCTAGGTATAATCAACCTTGGACATCTTGGGGAGAAATACCCAAGGATACTAGAGAAATGTGATTTCGAGAGTTTCAAGTATGTATCCCTTTTTTTTCAGCTATTATGTTTGTTTGTCTTGTAATAGTTTAATTTTTTTAACTTTAATGTTATTTAGATAATATTTTTGAAGGGTTATGTTTGGTGGATGTGTCAACATCATAACCATATGTGGAAGGCATATAATAGTCATAGTTCAAAAAGACTATCAGGTTTGTTAGGGTAGGCACGCAACTTAAATAAAAGACTTTTTTGGATTGGAGAATGCATATGTGAAGACTTATGCAAACACTAGGCTAGTAGCGTGTATAAGGAGAAATGTCAACAAGCAAAGATGAATCGTGCTTCTGATACTGGTAGATGCTTGCATACTGGTGGTTGCATTTCTACAAGCACCCATGCGCAGAAATTGGTAACTAATATCGTCAGTTGTTTAGTAATATGTTTTATTATTTTGTTATTAATTTATTTTCTCATTATTACAGGCTAAGGCTTGAGGTAGAGAGCCCACAGTTGATGAGATCTTTCGTCACGTACATTTGAAGAAAGCAGACCATACTGAATGAGTTTCTACAAAAGCTAAGAATTTATATGTTAGTATTTCTTTTGAAATTATAAAATGTAATATTAACTCATCTTATAACAACAGTCATAAGAGGTTTTTTATTTCCATCTTTAGGACGAATTCAAAGCAAAGGAATCTTAACAATCTTCTCAGTGCTCAAATGAAGAAGGGGCATCTGGTACACAAATGACTAGTCGAGAGCTTTGGATTAAAACTGTTGGCGGGATAAAGAAGGGTCGTGTTTATGGCCTTGGTTCTCAAGCATCTATCTATGACCATGGAGAGTCATCCTCCTCAAGGCCTGGATCGAGTCAAGTTCCTGAGCACGTTATTAATCAAGTTAAGTAATAGCTGCAACATTTTTGATTAATTGATTTTCATCTTTTGGTTATCCCATAAAAGAAAAACTTATTGCATGTGGGTTTGGAGATGAGTTGTGTTATGAATTGATGAATTTGTGTTTACATATATTAATTAGGTTAAGGAGCAGTTGCAGAAGGAGATGGAGGGTCTGGTTCAGGAGATTCAAAAGCGAATGGAGTAGCAGATCCAACAAGGTGACCAACAACGTGATGCAGAGTGAAAAATGTGATTTGAACGATACCAGCGTCAATAGAGTAAACAATTTGGCAATTTGTTGAAATCATATTTACAAGCCGCTGGCACTCAGCCAAGCCAGCAACAGCCAACATTAAAAGAAGACAACAAGGATACTGAAGATGATCATGAAGATGACAGTGATGATGAGAATATGGATTAAAATTAATGTTTGAGTGTTGTATGGATTCTCTTATATTTCTTTTAAACTTTTCGATGGGTTAGGTTGTATTTGAACAAACTTTGTAATTTGTTATGTTTGTTTAATGGATTGGTTAGATGCATTGACAAGAATTGTGGTTATGTTTTATGGATCAGATTGTAATCATTAACAGGAATTGCATTGACAAGATTTGTTATGTAATTGTGGTTTTTCAACATTTTAATTTTAATTTTATTTAATCCATAAATTTTGCAACAGAAATATCCACCGCAAAATCACTCTGCTAATTAAATTCACTCTGCTAATCTGCCGCTAAATTTGCCATAATTTTGTGATAGATTTTTTTTGCCGCTAAAATTTACCACAAATTAGTGGTGAAAAAATCTGCCGCAATTATCCCCTGCAAATTTGCAGCGACAAAATCTGCCACAAACACCCCATTCTGGCAATGATTCTGGCTTATCTCCGACGAGTTTTGTGATGGATTTGTAGAGAAAACTAAAATCTATCACAAACTATATTGCAATGACCATTTTTGCGATGGTAATGATTTTAGCTGATTTGCGACGGATTTATCCTTCGTAAATCACAATTTTTCTTGTAGTGCATTGCATTAATCAATAGAGAGAATAAGAAGAACAAGTGAATATTAGAAATTTGGAATTGAGTGAGAGGTGATGAATAAACATAATTTGTGAGCTACAAAAGCTCAGTTAAGTTGCCATGGCAGAACTCGCTCTTGGTTATTTCCTGTGATATTTTTCATCCAAAACACCTTGAATCGCTGAATTTAATCTTGGGTTAAGGTCATTCTTTATGGGCTTCATTTTGTTTAACATCCTCTTCAACATGTTAGACTAGTAAATAGTTACAGTTGTAACTTAATACTTGCTTAACATATCTGTTTAATTTTGTGATAGTCTGAGTTAGTTTAAGCATTTTGCTGTAAGCCGAAAGGTGAAAAGTGGCTTAAAATGACCCAGATATTAGCTTAAATGGCTTAGCTAATGGAAATAGATGTGGATGATTTATTTCTAAGTCACAAATATGTATTCTGTGATATGGTTAAAGTTTGAAAATAATCAGAGTCCGTTTGATATTTTTAGGCATACTGGTTGTGTGTTTTAATACCGGATTGACTAGTCACATATATGAAAAATTATGATACTGGTAAAATGACTTTTTGAATGAATCTTAGTATTTATTTTAAAGTTTTTTTGCTAGAGTTGAGAGTTTTTAGCAAATCAAGAAATATTAGTTTGGTAACTTCAAGCCATAAACCTTCCACGGTTACTAGCTTCTTTTGTTGACCTTTTTGGTGTTGATATTTTCAAGCCTTTCTTCTTGTTTCTCATTTACTCTTTCACGACTAGTTTTGGCAAATAGTAGCAGAAGGAGAACAAGGGGAAAAGGAAGAAAGAAAGAACGACAAATAGTAGGATTGAAGACTTGTGATCATCTCTATCATCAACTTCATCTTTGTTTATCAAGGTAGGGGTTTTTGAGCTTGAACTTCATCTTTTTCTCATTTCTCCATGTTTAGGTTATTTGATATCTAATATGCTAAAAATGAGTTCTTGTGTTGTTTAAGTGATTTTCTTGTTTGGATAAGTTTTAAATAGGATTTATGACTTGTTCATGCTAAGAGTTGGGATTAGAAACTAAAAATTCTCCATTTGGACCTAAAATGGTCTAAGTATTGGTTTTAGGAGTTTGGAGGAGTGATTTAGTGTTTTAATCTATTTTTGATGGAATCAATTAGTGTTTTAATTTTTCCTCATGTTTGTGAACTTGTTTGAGACTTAAAATCATCAAGAAACCATTTGAAAGTGATCAAATTTCGTGTTTTGCACTAATGGAACAATGCTTCACGTCTGCAAAATTATGTAGATTCTGTGTTGGGCGATGATCGCCTAGGCGCTCATGGTTTAGGGGTCTGAGCGCCTTAAGCCCAGAAGAATTTTGCATGTTGTTGGGCAGTAGGCACCTATGCGTCAGTGGAACGAGTGTCTAGGCACCCAACGTCCAAAGAATTTTGCATGGTGAACTTGTTTGCAAGCCTAAACGTTGGTCTGGAAGCGCCTGAGCGCTGGTGCAGGGCAAACGGTATAATTTAGCATGTGTCGCTAAATAGATTCTCTACTTGATGGGATCATTTGTGCAAGTCTTTTAAGGTGTATTGAGGCTCTTTTTGGGATAATTCTTGGAGAGAAATATCAACTTGCATTTATGAAGAGTTTGTGAATTATTAGATATTCAAAAGGTGACAGAATATCTATGTTTGGTGTTTAGAACTTTGGTCAACATGAGATTGATTTCTAAATCATTTATGAGTGATTGTGTGATGTTTTAGATACTGTTTAGCTAGTAATATGAATCTTACTACTTTGTTGGATAAATGAGGCTAAGATTCTTATGTTTTAGTGTTTAATATGTGGCTTGAATCCTTGGTTTTCAAACTTGGTATTTGCTTGTTTCCTAGGTATTGTGACCTTAGGTGGTGTGCACAACCATATGACCTGAGAATAAGGTGTTGGATCTAAATTCTCCTCACATGTTTGCTAGTATGGTCAGGGTTACCGGTGTATGGGGTTGGTAGTAGTACTCTTACCTTTGTGAGGAGAATGAGTCCACACATCACCAAGTAAGGTCAGGGCTTGGATGCCTATCCTACTCAATATATACAATGGAACGAAGTTCTGGAGAAATAAGTAAATAACTTGTATTTACAAATTTAAAATCTGCATTGGCATTGCATATCCATAATACTTAGACTTTGTTTGAGCATAATCATTCTTCATAACACAAAGCATTGCATGTTTAACAATTGTATGGGCAGTTGTCATTGCTTAACCGATTGATTGTTTGCTTGCTTGTTCAATAGTATTTTAAGATTGTATGAGCGATTCTTTGATATTGTTATTTATCAGATATTCTTTTACATCGAATGTATCTTTGAGTTCAGTTGATTTATTTGTTGTAAATAATTAATTGCTGGTCTTGGTATGCTTATACTGAGAAATTGTGATTTCTCACCCTTGTGTGTTCTATGTAATTCCAGGTGAAGTCCCTAAAAAGGGAAAAGACAAGAAAAAGAAGAAATAGAAGGTTTAGATTAGTGTTTTGTTTCTTTGTAAACTAGTTTGTATATTAGTATATTTCTGGTTGTTTATAAAAGCTTATGTATATATTATGGCTTGTTAGCCAGTGTTGTTTGTATATATATGACATTTTTATCATTCGTGACTCTCTATAATGACTGTGTAAGTTATTATGAGTTTATTTTCCATATCTTAGAAGTGACATGCTTAATGCGGTTTATTTTGAGATATTTCATTTATTTTACGATAATTCGTATTAGGGTGTTACATTTTATGCATGAATCATATAAGAAAACATTGAAAAAATGCGAGCTTGAGGAGCTCTGTTCAACCATCCATGGGTGGACCTATCTACTGCCATGGGTTGACCCACTTGAGGTAGAAGACTAGATCTAGGATTGCTAGGTTTAGGTAGAAGTGGGTTGTGGGATGATTTTTTTACTAAAGGATTGAATTGTAAATAAATGCACTTAAGGGGTTAAATAATAAATACTAGTTGGCTTTTTAACTAAATTATGATAACTGGTTAAAATAACCAAAAGTGGTTACTGCAAGTAAGGAACGTGGTGCACTAATGCACCCAAAGTTAACCTAGTGCATGGCAGAATCCCCCTATTACTTATATGGCTTGCGTGTAATTATCTAAAATTATACAAAAAGAAAAATTCAAGGGGAAAAAATGTAAGACCTCTAGCGCACACGCGTGCACACACACACACACACACACACACACACACACACTCTCTCTCTCTCTCTCTCTCTCTCTCTCTCTCTCTATATATATATATATATATATATATATATATATATATATATATATATATATATATATATATATATATATATATATGGTTACTATCTATGTTGTTTTTATAACCTTCAAAGTCCTTTTGTGGCTAAGTTTGCAAGTTGTGTTTTGAAAATTATGAATATTTTCTCTTAAGTACCTTAATTGCACTAACATGATCATTGTGGAGTTTTCTTGTTAGTAGTAACTTTTTCAAGACTAAATCAAATGTAAGGAAGCTTTTTGGAAGATTAGAAAAGGATAAGAAGATCAAATTCAGACTTGAGAGAGTTCAAACGCATCTTGGAAGAGTTCTTGAAGAACATGAAAGAGTTCATTTTGAGAAAGTTGTGAGAAAGTCCAAGAACATAAAGAATCTCCACAAAGACCAATCCAAGAGCAAATCAGAGATCAAAATGAAGTTATCAACATCCAAGATATCAAGGTGAAACATGAAACTGATGATGGAATAAAAAATCAAGAAGTTTTATGAAAGATCAAGCTTGAGAGAGTTGCCAAGAATGTCAGTTATGATGAATCTCGAGAGAGTTCCTAGGCAAGAACTTAAGTGACTACACTGACTCAGCAAAATAGAACAAAACAATGGCTACTTGCCACAATAAGGACAAGTAACTGTTGGTAGGGATGAATACAAAAAATATTTAGTAATGGGGTCGAAAATCATGAATTATATTATTAAATGTAGAAAAAAAATTTAAAATTAGTAAATAAAGATGTATTCACCCTTAAATTATTTAGTGAGTTAAGATCAAAATGTTAATATTTTAAATTAAGGATAAATATTCTCTCATTTGCTCACTTTAAAAGAGTATTTTCCTTTTATTATATAGGAAGATTTATGAATAAAGTGAAAAAAGTAAAAAAAAATATTTATATTAGATATTAAATACATCACAATAGTAGTTACCATTTACATTATGATTCATAGGCAAAATAAAGTTTATATATATATATATATATTAAAAAATGGAAGAAAATGAAATTAAAAGTGAGAGGAGTTAATAGATTTATTATACAAAGATTAAAAATTAATAGAAAAATGAGTTGAAATTATAATATCCATGTATATAAAATAATCATAAATCACATGTCAAATACATATTAAGTATAAACTCTTTTAACTTTACCATTTTTATCTTTGGTATAATTATACCGACCTCCTCTCGAGATTAGTACTTATAATATTGAAACCATTTTTGTTTGAGAAATTACTCATACCTCATTTATTTTATATTTTCAATGAGACTTTGTGTAACGTCTGTACATAAAATAAGAAATGTGTATGTAATTTCATAAATAAATAAGGGTGTTGAAGTGTAATAATAATATTTAAAATTAGAGGTGTGAGTATAATTTTTAAATAAGAGTGTTAATATAATAAATACTAATTTTATAAAAAAATTAATGTAATTATTCCTTTATCTTTTAATAAATTAAATTATTAATACTTAAAAAAAATTAATGAGAAAAAGGGGGGCGAGGCCCATGCTCACCCCCTTAGATACATCCCTAATTGTTGGAAGTTTTCAACGGTTACATTTCAAAAGCTATAAAAGGTATCAAGCTTGAAAAAGAGAGGGTTAATGGTTTGAAAAAGATTAGAGCTTAATACATGAAGAACAACTCTCTTACTTCTATACCTACTTTGTTCTTAAAGTTCTGAAATCTTCAGTAGTTGTGTTGTCAATCTTACTAAATTATGTCAATGATGCGTGAAATCCGCAAGTGTACGGTTTCGTCGTCAAGTAATAAAAGATCAAATCCACAGAGACTATGTCTATGAATACTAATTAATTAATTAATTCAATTAAATTAAACAAAGGGGATAAAATTGTTGATTGATGAAATCTTAATAACCAAGCAATTAAATAAATAAATTTCAAAGTGTAAAATTGAGAACAAAAATAACAAGTTATTAAGAAAGATTTTTCAGATTCAAGAAAGCTTCCAAGATTGGGGTAACCACAATGATACAAGACAAATCCTAATTGACAACCTTTTTATTAAAATTGAAATTCAATTGAAGGTGAATTACCCTAAATTAGTTAATGTTCTTTCTCAAGAGACAAGAACCGTGCCCAATTAGACCAATACCTACTCTCGTGGTAATTGAATTTAAATTAAACTCATTACGCTTTATGGTAATTCATTGAATCCTCGAAAGGCTAAACCTACTCTCGTGATTTAGACCTTAAGTTCAATTCTTATGATTCCAACACCTAGGTTCACCTCTCAGTACGTCCCTAGATATCTATGAGATGCAAATATGTGGCCAGTAAATTCACATGAATAAGCGCAATAAGGATTGAATCAAAGAACATTCAAGATTAATAAAAGGGGTAAACAAAGTCAATTAATCATCATCAATATATCAAAGGGCATTGCTCAATCCTATAAACAAAAGAAACTACTTAGACATGGAGAAGAAGAAACAAGAATTCAAATTCAAGAATATCCAAACCCGTAATCAAATAGAGAAGAGAGGAGAAAGATGAAGATCAAGAGCCTCCAAGTGTGCCTCCTTCAAACCAAATTGGAACCCACAATATTACATTTAGAGCATTTATTTATACCCCTAGGGTTTCAACTGGTCCAAGCCCATAAAAAGAAATAAAAACAAAACTTAAAATCTGACTCATACTGCGATCCACGGTCGTGGATCATTCCACGGGCTAGCCGTGGATCTCTCTGCCATAGGACCATTCTGCCTCAGCTTGAATTCCACGACTGTGGATCATTCCACGGCCTGGTCGTGGAATTTTCTGGAGTTTCTCTTTTGCTTCTTCAAGCTGCTGCTCGATCCATGGCCGTGGGGAATTCCACAGGTAGGCTGTGGATCTCTCTAGAGTGAGCTTTTTGCCCCTGTTTGCTATCCGTAAAGCTCCAACTTCAATCATGCAAGCTTTCCATCCATGTCAATGCCAATTGAGCACCAATCCTGCACAACAACACCACAAACACCGTAGTTATCCGAATTAAAGGAAAAATAAATAAAAAGAGAAACTAAAATGCCTAAAATACCTAAAAATGCATGCAAAATAAGAACAAGATATGATGTTGTTTCACACACATCAAATCCCCCCAAGCTTAAGATTTTGCTTGTCCCCAAGCAATAACTAATACCAAACCAAGAAGTGAGATCAAGAGACAATAATGAATGAGAAACCCGAGAAAACATCCAACCAAGCAATAGGCAAAAGCAAACCAAGAATTAGAGAGGTAATCAAAATCAAGTCCAATTAGAAGCTAAAGTTCTCAGAAATCATGCTCCTCACTAAATTAGGTTCACTATACTAACCACATTCAAAGTGTTTAAGGGTGAAGATAATGCACTCAAGATTCCTCAAAGAAACAGCACTTCCATAAGCTTGATAAGAAACCAAATTTTCACTAATAATCAACATGCATGCAAGAATCAAAAGATCTTTCAAGGGTTGTAATAGGGCCATGGGAATGATGTTAGGTAGGGTAAAGAAAGGAAGGTATGCACAATGAGTTAACAAAATTTTCAATAAGCACAAGAAATCCAATAGAACATAAATGGAAAAAAGATATTTTTCAATCAAAAGCATAACTCCACATTTTCAAGCATTTTCTTCCTTACTTTTCCTTCTTCTCTTTCTCCTCTTTTTCAAGCTTTCGTCTTATGATTTTCTTTTTTCCTCTTTTTTTTCTCTTTTTTTTTCATTTGAGAAAGAGAAGGGCCAAAAACACATGATTCCCAACACAACTTTACATAACTCTCAAACCCAATTTGCTCCATTTAATATTCTAAATGACTACCAATAATATATCATCATAGCCATTAAGAAAAATAATTATGCAATAGGCTCAAAATGGGCAACTAGTGGATGAAAGTGTGACAATTATTTCAGAAGGCCAGAAAAATACCTAAGATGCCTTTATCACATTCAAGTATACAAACAAAAAGTTCGCCTCAAAATGGTTTCAAATCAAGTTCTAGAGCACAAAATCAATGAGGAAATATCACTCAACACAAAGAATGGGAGCAAAAATCATATAGTGCATAAATCCCACACAGGCTTAAAACTTACATTTAGAGGTTCAAAAATAAATGAAAAGCACAAATTCAGAGAACATATGCTAATTATCAACTATCAAGAGATCACCTCCACTATCAATTAAAACAATGCCTGCTACCTACCACAAGAATCAACAAATTAGATTCCAAATCAATATCATATCAAAATCCACAAAAGAGAGGGCCACAAGTTCAACCAAAAAGCTGAGAGATATGATGGTGTGAAAATACAACATGAAGATGCAATGCAAAATGAGACATGAAAAAGCATGAAACTAATGATCTAATATGAAAATGAAAATATTCCCCCCAAGCTTAGAACTTACATTGTCCCCAATGTAAAAATCTATAACTAGAGAAGGGAGAAAAGTAAAGAACTCACTGCGGTGGTAGAAAAGGGTGCTGACTTAGATGCCAACTATGAATGGCCTGGACCATGCTCGTCATACTTTGAACCGTGCCCTCCAAGGCTTGCAGGCGGCCATCAGTAGCCTGACCCTGCTGACGAAGCTCTTCTAGCATGTGGTGCTACTGCACCTGCTCAGCATGAAGTCCCTCCAGAGAGGTATAACTCCGTGTGAGAGCATCCTCCGAAGGACCTGCAAAAGAAGAAGAAGAAGGGCGAGAGGTGCCTGCCCTTGATGGAAGGCGAAGGGGGTGCTGAACATCAATTAGTTCATCTGCTACACTCCCAGGTGTGCACCAATTTTCAATGTTGCGCACAATGATAGCATGAGGGTTAGGCAGGGGTAGAGGGTGAGCTCTATTGTTCAAGCGGAGGCAGTAAATTTCGTCCTCTTTGATAATCATCTTAATAGCTAAACAAGACTCTAGATCAATCCTAGAGTTACCTCTAACTGCCTCCAGACCATCCAAGTCATATTCAAAGAAATGGGTTATCGCTGTGATAAGCCCACTAACAACAATGGTCCTCGATTGGGCTCTACCCACCCTAAGCAGATGTCTAGCAAGAAAAGATCTTGTATCCATTTTGACATCATTAAGAATGGCCCACATAAAAACAAGCTCGTCAGCATGGACATTGCCATCACTATCCTTACGCCCAAATAGAGTATAAGCCATGATACGGTGGAGATAGCAAAGGCAAGGATTAGGCATAAAGGATGCCTTACAATTTGAGGAATCATATGCATCGGACCCATGAGAGATATTAGCCCAAAAAGAAATTACTGAAAAACCACGTGGGTGCTTCCTTTCCCCCCAGCAGGCAACCCAAAAATTTCATTAAATTCTGCCAAGTTTAGGCAGTGGTCATTATTGAATAGCCGAAAAGTGATCTGGCCTTCAGTGCAGCCCTCCCCCTATAGAATATGAGCCTCAATAGAGCTCAGGAACTCTAGTGTAAGCTCAGTGTATGTGGGGTATTTTAAATTCAAAAAATAAGTCCACCCTGCCCAATCAAGCATCCAATCAAAGTCATCTCGCAAGCCTAAGGTATCTAGGACAACATCGTCCATATACCTAGTGCTAGCAATCCTTCTATTCACAAGCACATTGTAGCGATCCCTCTGCTCATTGTTCTTAAAGTTAAAACCATGGGGATTGGGGGGATTACTTCTTGGAGCATCAGTGCTTCTTCCCCGTGTCCTTGAGCTGGAAGCAGCTTCTATTCTCTGGCGCTTGTTCTTCATTTTGCTTAACCACACCACAATAGCAAGCACACAGCAAAAGTCCCCTCCTGTTCAGAGCAATTCGCGAAATTGGGGTAAAGTTACCAAATTTGGAGTTTTCCAAATTTAAAGGAATGAGTTGTTGGGTAAAGGTTAGAGAGGTTAGAAATGGTAGAAAAATGGAAGAAAATGGTGGTTTGTGGAGTAAAGTAGTGGTTTTGAAGGTTTGGGTATAGTGGGTATGGAGGTTGAGGGAGAGAAGAAGAAGAAGAAACAAAGAGGTAAGTAGGTGAAATGAAGAAAGGAAGGGGAGGCCGTGATTTTAAAAACTGGGCAGCAACGAACCACGGCCGTGAGGGATTCCACGGCCAGGCCGTGGACGTTGCTGACTTTGACCCCCTCTTTTTTTTTATTGAATTCCACGGCCATAGAATTCTCTGACTTTTCTCTTTTTTTTTTTTGAATTCCATGGCCAGGCCGTGGAATTCTCTAACTTTGATATTTTCCTCTGGTCTTCATTCCATGGCCATGGAATTTTCCATGGGCTAGGTGTGGAACTTTTTGACTTTACTCTCCTTCTAAATTTAGATTCAAAAAGGGTTAAACCTAGATAAAATCCATGAGACAAACATCAAACCAACAATTTAACATACAAAATCAAAAGAAAGAAAAACAGAAATAAAAAGGAAAAATAAGAAAACTTAGGTTGCCTCCCAAGAAGTACTTTTTTAAAGTTATTAGCTCAACTCCTATTCATTCATCCTTCTGCAGTTGGGTCATGGAGGGCAATGTTCATCCTCTTCTCAAGTTGCTCCTCCGCTAGATAATGCTTCGATCTCTGACAATTAACCTTGAAAGTCCCCCATTCTTCATTCCAGACCTCTACGACACTATAGGGAAACACTTTCTTCACCAGAAATGGCCCAAACCACATTGACTTAAGTTTTTGGAAAAAAGTTTCAATCTAGAATTAAAAAGAAGTACCAGTTCTCCTTCACGAAACTCTCTACGAAAAATATGCTTGTCATACCACCTCTTGGTTCTTTCTTTGTATGACTTGGCAGTCTCATAAGCATCCAATCTCAGCTCATCAAGCTCATGAAGTTGAAGCTTTCTCTTTTCTCCTGTCACTTTCAAATCAAAATTTAAAAGCTTGATAGCCTAGAAGGTTTTATGTTCAAGCTCAACGGGTAGATGGCAGGGCTTCCCATAAATCAATCGAAATGGTGTCATCCAAATAGGAGTCTTGTAAGCAGTGCGGTAAGCCTAAAGAGCATCATCAAGCTTCAATGACCAATCTTTTCTTGATCTAGACATAATTTTCTCTAGAATACTCTTTATTTCTCGATTAGACACATCCACTTGGCTAGAAGTCTGAGGGCGGTGAGGTGTAGCAACCTTATGAGTGACTCCATATTTCTTCAAAAGGTTCTCAAATTATCTCTCTATGAAATATGAACCTCATTCACTTATCACAGCCTTAGGAACTCCAAACCTTAGAAAGATAACCTTCTTGAATAGCTTGATCACGGTCTTTGCATCACTTATTGGGGATGGAATGGCCTCCACCCATTTAGATACGTAATCAACAGCTACAAGAATGAATTTGTTGTTGCAGGAAGATGGAAAATGGCCCATGTAGTCAACTCCCTAAACATCAAAGATCTCTACCTCAAGAATAGTATTCATTGGCATCTCATGCCTCTTGGAGATACTTCCAACTCTCTGACATGGATCATATGATAACACAAAATCTCGAGCATCTCTGAAAATATAAGGCCAAAAGAAACCAGACTGAAGAACTTTGACTGCCGTCTTGGAGGCACTAGCATGTCCTCCATAGGATGCGGAATGACAACAACTCAATACACTCGGGACCTCTTCCTCTGAGACACACCTCCTATAAATACCATCAGCACACCTCCGGTATATGTATGGATCATCCCACATAAAATTTTTCAGATCTGAGAAGAATTTTTTCTTCTGCTGATAGTTATGCTCAGGAGGTAGAACCTTGCTAACCAAGAAGTTTGCATAGTCAGCATACCAAGGAGCATTCTCCGCAGCAACCGCAAACAATTGCTCATCAGAAAAAAAATCATCAATAGATAATTCGCTCTTCCCAATCACCGGTTGCTCAAGCCTAGATAAATGATCTGCCACTTGATTCTCCGTCCCTTTTCTATCTAGAATCTCCAAATCAAACTCTTCTAGAAGAAAAATCCAACGGATAAGTCGAGGTTTTGCTTCCTTCTTGCTCATGAGATACCTAAGTGCTGAATGGTCAGTATACACAGTCACCTTTGAACCCACTAGATAGGACCTGAACTTCTCAAAAGCAAAGACTACCGCTAATAATTCTTTCTCTGTAGTAGCATAATTTGCTTGAGCTCCATCAAGTGTCTTGCTAGCATAGTAAATTGCATGCACTTTCTTATCTTTTCTTTGCCCCAACACAGCTCCTACAGCATAGTCACTGGCATCACACATAACCTTAAATGGTAGATTCCAATCCGGTGTTTGCAAAACAGGAGCAGTGATCAAAGCTTCTTTCAACCTGCAAAAGGCATTCAAACAGTCACTATCAAAATTAAATGGAACATCTTTTACTAAGAGATTAGACAAAAGTTTAGCAATTTTAGAAAAATCTCTAATGAATCTCCAGTAAAAATCGGCATGTCCCAAGAAACTGCGCACTCCCTTCACATTCATTGGTGGAGGCAATTTCTCAATCACTTCAATCTTTGCCTTATCCACCTTAATTTCTTTTCCAGAAACCAAATGTCCAAGCACTATCACCTCTTGTACCATAAAATGGCACTTCTCCCAATTCAAGACAAGATTTACTTCTTCACATCTCTACAAAATCTTAGACAAATTAGACAAATAATCATCAAAGTTAATTCTATATACTAAAAAATCATCCATAAAAACTTTCATGATGTTTTTAATAAATTCAGAAAATATTGCAGTCATGCATCTTTGGAAAGTAACAGGGGCATTACATAAACCAAATGACATTCTCTTATAGGCAAAAGTGCCATAGAGGCAAGTAAATGTTGTCTTCTCCTAGTCACTAGGATGGATAGGGATTTGGTAGAATCCCAAATAGTCATCTAAGTAACAAAAATATGTATGCCTAGCTAGCCTCTCAAGCATTTGATCAATTAAGGGAAGGGGAAATGATCTTTCCTAATTGCATTATTCAACTTTCTATAATCAATGCACATCCTCCAACCTGTGACTGTCCTAGTGGGAATTAATTAATTTTTTTCATTTTCAATTACAGTCATCCCCCTTTCTTAGGAACCACATGCACAGGACTAACCCATTCACTGTTAGAAATTGGGTAAATTACCCTAGCATCAAGCAACGTAAGAACCTCTTTTTTAACAACCTCTTTCATATTAGGATTCAACCTACGTTGATGCCCAATAGAGGGTTTATGGTCAGGTTCCATCAAAATTCTATGAATGCAAAAGGAAGGATTTATGCCTTTAATATCATCAAGAGTATATCCTATGACCTTTCTATGCATCCTAAGAGCCCTAAGCAATTTCTCAGTATCTAACTCATTCAAGCTAGCACTAACAATGACAGGATAAGAAGAGTTGGGACCAAGAAACTCATACCTGAGAGTGGAAGGAAGAGTTTTAAGTTCTACCTTAGGAGCCTTTTCCTCTTCCCAATCTTCAGACTTAGGCTTTAGCTCAAGCTTTTCCACTTTGGCTTTATAAGGAGGACTTTTTGAGGTTGCCTCCAACAAGCGGGTATACTTAGCTGCCTCACCTCCAGAATCAAAAGAGCCGCCACCAACCAAGCATCTCTTCAATGGATCTTCCAAATAAATTTTGGTGGATTCTTCTTTCACCACCTAGTGCAATAAATCAATCTTGCAACAAGAGTCCTCAAAAGAAGGTTGTTTAATAGATTTAGAAAGATCAAACTCAACCTTATTATTACCAACAGTCAAAGATAATTTGTCATTTTTAACATCAATTATAGCACCAGCAGTAGCTAAGAAAGGCCTGCCAAGAATAATGGGGATTTGGGAATCCTCCTCCATTTCAAGCACAACAAAATCAGCAGGTATGAAAAACTTACCAACTCGGATAGGAACATCCTCCAAGATGCTTATGGGGTACTTGACGAACCGATCCGCCAATTGAAGTGAGATAGTTGTAGGTTTTAACTCGCCCACCTCCAACTTCTTACACACCGAAAGGGGCATAAGACTAACACTAGCCCCCAAATCACATAAAGTTTATCAAAATTTGTGTTGCCAATCAAACAAGGAATAGAGAAGCTACCTAGATCTTTTAGCTTAGGAGGCAATTTATTATGAATTAAAACACTACACTCCTAAGTTAAAGCTACTGTCTCATATTCCTTGAACTTCCTCTTACTAGACAAAATGTCCTTAAGAAATTTAGCATAGGTAGGCATTTGTTTCAACGCCTCAGTGAAGGGCATATTAATGTACAATTTCTTAAGGACCTCTAGGAACTTCCCAAATTGCCTATCTAACTTGGTCTTAGCCAATCTTTGAGGGAAAGGAACTGGGGGTTGGTATGGTTCAGGGGGTACATACTTAGACACCTTCTTAGTAGTCTCCTCTTCTTCTAAAGGTTGTGTCTTAGTCTCATTTTCCTCAATTCCCTTATCTTTTTCACGCTCCCCTTACCCTTGGGATCTTCTAATTTCTTTCCACTTCTCAAACTCACAGTCTTACATTGTTCATTACCTGGATTTATTTCAGGTTGACCAGGAAACTTACCCTGTTGCCTTTATGAAGTGTCTGCTTGTTGGGCAATCTGAGTTTCTAACATCTTATTATGAATAGCCAAATTGTCAACCTTAACTGACAACTCCCTAATGACCTCAGTCACAACTTGCCCATGTTGCCTAAACTCCTCATTCTGTTTAGATTGACTCTCAACAAAGTTCTCAAGAAGAGACTCAAGTCTAGATTTTTGTACTTGTTGGAGTCCAGAAGCGGGTTTAGCATTACCTTGCCTGGCTTGGTATTGACTATTTCGGTAGGAGAAGTTAGGATGTGACCTCCAACCGGGGTTATAAGTTTCAGAATATGGATCATTCCTCCCCTTTTGGTTGAAGTCATGAAAATTGTGGCATGATTCCACTTGCTCCACTAGTGCACCTTGTGAAGAGCCAATTCCAACTTGGCATTCGGCACCTATGTGTCCCTGTGCTCTACAAATCTCACAAAAATTGTTAGAAGCACTTATGCCATTAACATGAGCTTTTTCAAGCATGTCAAAACGTTTATTCAAAGAATCAAATTTTGACATAATTAAATCAACACCATCTACCTCAAACTTACCTCCCGAGAGTTTTCTCGAGTTATGACCTCTTTCATTTGCCCATTGGTGATGATTTACAGCAACACTCTCAATGATCTCATAGGCTTCTGTTAGCCTTCTGTTCATCAAAGCTCCACCAGCTGTGGAGTCAAGAGACACATTCGAAGAATATTCTAGCCTATTATAAAAGGTATGGATGACCAACCATTTTTCTAACCCATGGTGTAGGCAGGCTTCTAGCAAAGCCTTGTATTTATCCCAAGCTTCTGACAATGTCTCTCAATCTTTCTAAACAAAGCTTATGATTTGGGTCCTTAGATGAGCAGTCTTGGAAAGTGGAAAGAATTTGTTCAAGAAAGCTTGCTCCAATTAGTCCCAAGTAGTTATCGTATCAGCGGGAACAGAATTCAACCAAGCTCTAGCTCTATCTCTCAATGATAATGGAAACAGGCAAAGACGAATAACATCAACAAAGGTGTCTTCAATCTTGAGGGTCTCATAGAACTCCAAGAACATATCCACATGATTATTCGGATCCTCTGATGGCAATCCTCCAAACTGGTTCTGCCGTATCATAGAAAGTAAGACAGAAGGTATGGTAAAGTGTCTAGCTTCAATGTCTGGCCGATTAATTCTAGATGGCAAACCCTGAGCATTAGGGGCTACATATTCTTTTAGTGGTCTATTATCCTCAGGTTCAGCCATGACAAGCAATGGTTCAGGTATTTCTCTCACTCTTTGCCTTTGTTATCTTCTCCTTCTACGAAAAGTTCTTTCAATTTCAAGATCTGCTTCAATAAGAGTCCCGGAGCATCTAGTACTTTGCATAAACAAGAGAAATTACCTACAGAGAGTCAAAGAGAAAACAAGAACGTAAGAAAATGATAAAAAAAGAAAAATAATTAAATTAAAAATTGAACTGGTATTCAAGAAAAACACAGTCCCCGGTAATTGCGCCAAAAACTTGATGCGTGAAATCTGCAAGTGTATAGTTTTGTCGTCAAGTAATAAAAGATCGAATCCACAAGGACTGTGTTTATGAATACTAATTAATTATTTAATTTAATTTAATTAAATAAAGGGGATAAAATTGTTGATTGATGAAATCTTAATAACCAAACAATTAAATAAATAAATTTTAAAGTGTAAAATTGAGAACAAAAATAGCAAGTTATTAAGAAAGGTTTTTCAGATTCAAGAAAGCTTCTAATATTGGGATAACTACAATGATACAGGATAAATCCTAATTGATAACCCTTTTATTAAAATTAAAATTCAATTGAAGGTGAATTACCCTAAATTAGTTAATGTTCTTTCTCAAGAGACAAGAACCGTGGCCAATTAAACCAATTCCTACTCTCGTGGTAATTGAATTTAAATTAAACCCATTACGCTTTATGGTAATTCATTGAATTCTCGAAAGGCTAAACCTACTATCGTGATTTAGACCTTAAGTTCAATTCTTATGGTTCCAACACCTAGGTTCACCTCTCAGTACGTTTCTAGATACCTATGAAATGCAAATATGTGGCTAGCAAATTCATATGAATAAGCACAATAAAGATTGAATCAAAGAACATTTAAAATTAATAAAAGGGGTAAACAAAGTCAATTAATCATCATCAATGTATCAAAGAGCATTATCCAATCCTAGAAACAAAAGAAACTACTTAGACATGGAGAAGAAAGAAACAAGAATTCAAATTCAAGAACATCCAAACCCATCATTAAAGAAAGAAGAGAGGAGAAAGATGAAGATCAAGAGCCTCCAAGTGTGCCTCCTTCAAACCAAATTGGAACCCACAATATTATATTTAGAGCATCTATTTATACTCCTAACTGGTCCAAGCCCATAAAAAGAAATAAAAATAAAACTTAAAATCTGACTCGTACTGTGATCCACGGTCGTGGGTCATTCCACGGGCTGGCCGTGGATCTCTCTGCCATAGGACCATTCTGCCTCAGCTTGAATCCTACGACTGTGGATCATTCCACAGCTTGTTTGTGGAACTCTCTGGAGTTTCTCTTTTGTTTCTTCAAGCTGTTGCTCGATCCATGGCCGTGGGGAATTCCACAAGCAGACTGTGGATCTCTCTGGAGTGAGCTTTTTGCCCCTGTTTGTTATTCGTAAAGCTCCAACTTCAATCATGCAAGCTTTCCATCCATTTCAAGGCTAATTAAGCACCAATCCTGCACAATAACACCACAAACACCGCAGTTATCTGAACTAAAGGAAAAATAAATAAAAAGAGAAACTAAAATGCCTAAAAATGCATGCAAAACAAGAACAAGATATGATGTTGTTTCACACACATCAGTCAACACACTCTTTGAGTGATTTTGAGACCTACCCACTTGTGTTAAACACTTCAAATTAGACTTTAATTGTTGAGTGTTGGCAATGAGCTTGTGGATTGTACAAGCCACTTAGAAGCTTAGTTAAGCTTGTTGTTTGCGCTTGGAGAGGTTGAGAAAAAAGAAAACTTGTTGTTTCGTGCTTAGAGAGGCTGAGGGAAAAGAATACTCAAATATAAGATCCTGAAGAGACTTGGTAAGAAAGAATATTTTTTACATAGTGAAAATTCTAGTATCTGCTAGGTACTGGACGTAGTCCTAAGTAGTTCCTTAGTCTATCTAACTGCAAGTAAACCTGATATTGTGTTTAGTATTGGTTTATATGTAAGATTTCAATCTTGTCCAAAAGAGTCACACCTTAAAGTTGTGAAAAGAATTTTTATATATCTTCTTAATACTTCTAACTATGGTTTGTGGTATAAGAAATGATCTAGTTTTGATCTAGAAGGGTAGTATGATGCTTATTTTGCTGGGAATAGAGTTGAGAGAAAAAGTGCTAGTGGTGCATGTCACTTCCTCGGGAATGCATTAATGAGTTGGTTAAGTAAGAAGCAAAATTCCATAGTCCTCTCAACTATAGAAGCTAAGTACATTTCAACATTCAGTTGCTGCTCACAACTCCTATAGATCAAACATCAAATAGAGGATTACTCCATAAGGTATAACTACATCCCTATCCTTTGTGATAATACAAGTGTCATTAACTTGTCTAAAAATCCTATACAACATTCAAGGTCAAAGCACATAGATATAAAGCATTATTTTATTCATGATCATGTCCAAAAAGGTGGTACAAAACTAAAATTTGTTAACATTGACTATAAAGGGAAAGATATATTTACAAAACCCCATAGTGAGGACAAATTTTGTTTTATAAGAGAAAACCTTAATATGATGTCTCTCAATTGATTGATATTAAATTTTGCAATGATTTGATCAATTTCTTGCATTGTATTTTGATCTTTAAGAATGTTTTAATGTATAAAAATATATGTTCCTATCTGTGGATTGCAATGCTGAGTGTTTATCAACTTGTTGGGAATCATGAGAAAGTTAATATCAAAAAGTGAGAAAGTTGATGAGAAAGATCATGAGAGAGTTGGAACAACCCTCTCACCCTCAACCTTCTCACCTAAAACTGTCATTTCCTGATAGTTTTCAAAACTAACTATCCTCTCTCCTTATCAAGAGGTGTTTACTACCTCTCAACGGTAAAAACAAGGGCTAGCGGTCATTTTTCATCCTCTATAAAACCCCTTAAACACACCTTTATTCACTTTAATCCCTTGCCGCTCATTCTCCTCTTAGTTCACCATTCTCTCTCTCTAGATTGTTTCTGTCTCTCTCATTCTTCCTTACTCCTTGATTTTTGTTCACATCTTCCAATTTTGTGAAAAGGCAGTATACAGACTTTTTTTCTAAGTAAGATGAGAGTTAACCTTATAGCCATGAGAACCAAAAACACATCCATCACACCTTCATCCCCTACTCCAAGTGAGGAACCCACTTCTTCTTCCTTAAACTCTCCTAAACCTTCTGCTAAAACTCAAACCCAGCCTCAAGCCCTTATCTTGAAGAGAAAATGTTTGTTAAGAGTAATGTTTGGTGTCGTAAAGAGTACTACACCCCAAAAGAAAGCAATGATAGAGGAAGTAGTGGTTTTAGAAAAGGAGGAAGAAGAAGTTCCTACTAAGAAGAGGGAAAAGAAGTATGAACTTTCTCAAAAGCCATTGAAGTGAAGCAAAAGCTTTTCTGAGTGATTCAAGGGAAAGAAAACTGTTCTAGGAAAAAGTGTAACATCCTTAACTCTATTACTAATAACATATCTGGAATTACACATTAGTATCAGAAATTAAGCATGTAACTTATATAAAACATAATAAATTTGAAAATACATTTAAGAGATATATAAAAATATGAGCCTGCAGTGGTTGGGATATCATACATATATTATACATATCATTATACAAGTGTATAGATTTAGGTACAAAACTTATACATATAAACGTACAATATACATTTAATACTTCTAAATTCTCACAAATATATTCCAAAATAAAAATGATTCTAAAATGAATATCTCTCACTAAACTTTATCTCTATGCATCATCTTCTAGCTCCTGTCACTTCTCCTGAAAATATTATGGAAATAATACAACAGGGGTGAGAATTCCAAGAATTCTCAATAGCTTTAATAAAAATGGTGTAACCACAATACTTCTAGCTGTTTCGAGGGAAAATATCTCATTTTAAAAAAATTCATTTTTATAACGTAGGAAGGTGACAAAAGCCAAATCCAATCATTTCTCTTCCCGAAACAGAATTTCTAATTTAACTTTAAATTTAAGAAAAACTCTTGTTATCAAAAGATCACAAAACAAATACATCACAATATGCAAACTAAAATTGAAATTCAATTCCACATATAAATTCTTTTTGTAGTCATATAAGATAACAAATACATTTTTATAACTCACTGCTCATTTACCCATATGCTTATTCCCATAGAACTAGGTCACCTCACATAACCTGGGCTCTTACTTGGTAATAGTCTACTTTCAGGTTAGTGCACTTCAACCTATTTATGACACTGCCATCTGTGTCACATAGAACTATTCCTAGTATCCTGTTCAGATTGGCAATAGCCTACTTTTAGGTTGGTGCTCTCCAACCTATTTATGACACTGCCATCTGTGTCACACAAAGCTATTCCAAATACTCTTATATACATGAGGAAAACTTGGGCAAGTGAGGAAACTCATGAGGAATTTCAGAATATACGATCCCCTTTCTCATAGAGGTTCATTTCCATAATTCTAATGGAATTATAGATACCTTTCCCTTACAGAGGATCAACTCCAGAATTCACTCATGCCCAAACAATTCAATTCCAAGAGGATGCTCATACATTGGGAATAACATACTATGCTAAAATACAAATTTCCATGTTCTCATACTTAAATCAAATATATTACAAATACCATTTCTATGAGCACTAACTATTCAATCACACATAATCCAGCTCAATCTTAAAGAGCAATGCATAACAAGTATATAACTTTATTTCATAAGTTCACACCAATGAACAATTTCCAAAATAACCAAATATCAATATGTCATTAATTAAATTTAAACTAATTCTCTTAAGTACATGGCCAACATCAACAATTCAATTATCATTATATGACACAAATGCACTTAATTTATGGCCATAATAGGGACAATACTCTACCATATCTTTTAATAACATTTCAAGTGAAAATATCACACACAACTACAGCACAACTTTGGCCACAAAGAGGCAGCATTCTACCGTGGCATTTCTAATCCATTCAAGCCACTATTTTTCACATAAAAACGGCCACATTCTTGGTTAAAATGGGGTAGCATTCTGCCCTAGTTATTAATCCTCATTCAAACCATCATTCAAGCACAAAAATAATCAAAATTCTTTCACAAACAAGGCAACATCTATCATGATTTTCTGTCACAACTCAAGCCACAATTTCAATCATAAAAGCATCACAAATTGTGCTTAAAACAGGGCAGCATACTATTTTTAAATATGCAGCCAAAATTCAACTATATTTTCATTATAATCAATAATGCAAACTCAACAATTAATTAAAAGAACAAAACAACAATAACAAATAGTAGCAACAATAATAAAACAGCAGCAACAACAAACAACATCAACAAATATAAGACAGAGACAGCAGCAACAACAAACAACAACAAGAATAAAATAAAAAGAAACATGATTCTTCCTTTCATTTCTCAGTGGTTGGCCTTCAAGGACAAATATCAAAATTTCTTTCAAAGGAAAACATAGAAGAAGAAATTTGAAAAAAAAAATAAGGTAAGCAACCCCTACCTTGTCTCCCTCTGATAGCTAGTGTTTTCTTGCCTTTGTTGCCTTTGTTTTCTCTTCCTCTTGTCTCCTTCTTCCTTATGATTTTTCTTTGTTTTTCTCTTATTTTTCTTGTTTTTTCCTTGATGTTGTTGGAGTTGTTCCAACCGTGAAAAGACAAGAAAAGATGAGCAAAGAAATTGGAATGAAATCTAGTTAAGAATGGATGATAGGAGGAAGGTGAGGAGGTGAGTTTGGAATGGTCATGTGTGTGCTTTCTCTTCTGCTTTTGTTCAATTTTTTTATGTAGCAAATGGTAGGAAGAAAAGTGAAGAAAGTTCAAGAGAATTGGAGAAGTTTATTGGCAGTGGAGAAAAACTAAAGAGTGGTCAAAATTTCTAACTGAAACTTTTGGATTTGCTACGTACATTTCAATCTTCCAAAGTTGATTTTTCAAGTTATCATAAGTATTAATGGAAAATTTTAGAACTCAACTTAGTCCTTAGGTTCATTTTTCCATAACTTTTCATATACTTCTTTTTATCAATCAAGCTTCATTACTCGGTCTCAAGTTAAATTAAACTGATGGATTAAGTGATAAGTTTATTGATACTTATCGTAGTTGGTATTTTATACCAAAATATTCTTTATATCTTACTTGTCATTTCCATATAATTTCATAACTTTCTGAGTTATTTAATTGTTCTATAACTGTTCCATTAGTCATTCTTCAATATCCTTAAAAATATCAAACTAGCTCAGTTGATTCTCTAAAATTTACTGCAATTCTTATCAATGGTTTTTAGCTAAGAAATAATTTTTTCATATTTATTTCTATCATATCAATTATTTACGCAGATACTTTAATTATCATCTTGTATTCAATTTTACAAAATTACGCTCAAATTAATTTAGAAAATTATCCGAATTAACATATAACTCTTACCAGTATTACTGAGCTTCTATAACCCTGATTAGAACTATTAGGTTAAGGAGAATGTTACAAAAAGCATAAACTTCGATGAAATGGCTAAAGAAGGAAGAGATCTATAACCCCATATGAGAATACTTTAGGGGGGAATTCTTTGCCATTAGTGAGAAAGTTTACAACACGCTATCAGAAAATCTATGTGAGTGCAACCATAGATAAGAATCTTCTAGCAGTTGTCTCTAGTGTTAAAGGGATCCAAATAAGGCTAGATTTGGAATCCCTCGCTGTAATCACTGATGTTCCTAACAAAGGGACAAAGGCCTTTGATGAGGATGGCTGGCATGATGGAGCCTAGGAGGAAGTAGTAGACACACTCTTCTCTAATGAAGAGTCAAGGCTGGCTAGTGACCTGAATGCCGCTATACAATTTTTACACTTTCTCTGTTGCTTCATGGTTATGCCTAGAGTTGTGAACACTCAAAAAATACATGAGGCTGATATGGTGACCATGTACCATATCAAAGAGAGGAAACCTCTAAACTTGCACTACATAATCCTGAAATACATAGTTTCTGCCATAGAGAATACCAAAAGGATAGCAAGTTTACCTTTTGGTATGCTTCTCGCCGAAGTTTTCAAGCAATTTGGTGTTGACTTGAAGAATGAAGAAGAAAAGAAGGAAGGATCGGTATTTACAAGGAAGCATTTGAAGAAAATGCATCTTGAAAAGAGAGAACCAAAAGATAAAGGATCAAAACTCAGAAGCAAACTGAGGTATGACCGTCCAACCAAACCTAAGAGCCCTACAAATAAAAAGGATAATATTGTTGAAAAAGAAGCATAAAAGGAAGTTGAGATAGTTGAGTCAGAAGATGACTCTGAAGACATTGTTATTGAAGAAGTATTGAGTAAAAATGAGAAAGAGAAGAAGAGAAAGAGAAGAAGAAAAAGAACGAAGAAAAGAAGAAAAAGAAAAAGATGACTGAAGAGGGAGAAGAGAAGAAAAAGAAGAAGAATGAATGAAAAGAAAGATAGTGAAAAGGTCAGTAAAAAGGTTGCTAATGAACCTTCTCACCCTGAGGAATCTTCTCACCCTAAGAATGAACCCTCTCAGTGTTTGAGGGAACTTTTTCAGGACTTGGAAAGGGAACCCTTCCTTGATGTTCAGCCAGAACAAGAGGAGTTCCACTCTGCTGAAGAAACTCCAGCCATTCCTACAAATCAAGAACAAATTGTTGATGAGTCTGGAAATCCAGAAAAGGATCCTGCTAAACATTTCTCTAATATGGATCTAAGGGTTGCAATAACAATGATTCTTACCTAACTCTCTCAAGAAAGGGGTTTAACCCTTGAAGGACCACTGATATCTCATGGACCTGCCAGGATCTAAGAAGAAGAAAGGTTAAATGAAGAGTAAGGACAAGGAAAAGAAGAAAGAGAACAAGATAAGGAAGCTGACAAAGAACCATCACAATAAAACCTTCTCAGTATAATAAGAAGATTGTGTCTCCTTAATCTCTTCAATAGCAAAATGATGAAGTCTCTTCCATACCCTATTCACCAATCATTTACAATTCTCCAAGGCAGCCATCTCTCATCTATGATGCCACTGCTCCTAGAACTGAAAAGGAATCAAGCCCAAAGACACCTAATGCTCCAATTATTGCACATGAACACTTGGATTCTCTAAGAGGACCAATTTCACTTAGTTCTTTTCTGAATGTACTAACTGGTGAACCAGGAGTAAGTAAGGCTGACCAAGTTATTGCCCAAGGAGTTCAAATGGAGGGTAGTGAAACACATAATGGTTCAACTTAAGCAGAACCTATTCTTTCCAAGCCTCCTTTGAAGAAAGCATATAAATCTGCCAAGGAGGAGATCAAGTTGTTGAGCGCTAAAAACAAGAAGTTAAGAAAAAGTGTGAGAAAACTGAATGTTGGACAAAGGGAAATCAAATCCATCTTACACAACTTCATGGACAGGTTTTCAATGTTTGAAGAATGAATGGTGAAGAATATGGAAGAAGAAGTCATACCTGGGACTACTAGGAAGGACCACTACCTTTGTCCCCATCATACTCAAATTCTTGAGTTTACATCTTCCTCCTAATCCTTTGACAAATTTGGATCCCAACAAGCTTAGGACTCAATGATGGCTTGTTATACCCTCATTTTTGCTAATGTCAAAAGGGGGAGATAGGAAAACAGGAAAATTTTTAGTTTTTGATTGGCATGTTCTTAGGGGGAGTTTGCATTAATTTATGTTTTGTTGAGAAATTTTATGTTTCTGTTACTTTGAATCCTGAATTGATTATATAATGACTATTTTGAATGAATGAATAGTGCTTTTTTATTAATAAATTTCATGATTCAGTCTACATTTTCTATTTTGGAATTTGAAAGAAAATTGAGAATTACTTTCTGCTAACAATTATAATTGAGTGATGTGTTGAGGGGCAGTTCAACTGAACTTTCTCACCTAAGGAAGCAGAAATGGTAATGATCCTTAATCCCTACAAGCTCACTTCAAAGTTTTCAAAATTTTCAAAATAGTTTGTCATCATCAAAAAGGAAAAAATGTAAGCTCAAAGGCCCTTTTGTGGCTAAGTTTGCAAGTTGTGTTTTGATGATAATAACTATATTGAAAATTATGAATATTTGCTCTTAAGTACCTTAATTGCACTAATATGATCATTGTGGAGTTCTCTTGTTAGTAATAACTTTTTCAGGACTAAATCAAATGTAAGGAAGCTTTCTAAATGATTAGAAAATGATAAGAAGATCAAATTTAGACTTGAGAGAGTTCAACTACATCTTGAGGGAGTTTTTGAAGAACATGAGAGAGTTCATCATGAGAGGTTGTGAGAAAGCTCAAGAACATGAAGAATCTCCACAAGGACTAATCCAAGAGTGAATTAGAGATCAAAATGAAGTTATCATCATCCAAGATATCATGATGAAACATGAAACTGAAGATGGAATCAAAAGTTAAGAAGTTTCGTGAAAGATCAAGCTTGAGAGAGTTGCTGAGAATATCAGCTGTGATGAATTTCAAGAGAGTTTCTGGGCAAGAACATAAGTGACCATGCTAACTCAGTAAAATAGAACAAAATAATGACTACCTGCCACAAGAAGGACAAGTAACCGTTGGGAGCTTTCAACGGTATATTTTGAAAGCTATAAAAGGTCTCAAGCTTGAAAAAGAGAGGGTTAATGATTTGAAAAAGATTAAAACTTAATACACGAAGAACAACTCTCTAACCTCTACCTACTTTGTTCTTAAAGTTCTAAAATCTTCAGTATGTGTGTTGTAGGCCTTGCTAAATAGTGTCAATACACTTTTTGAGTGATTTTGATTATGTTAAACACTTCAAATCAAACTTTGATTGCTGAGTATTAGTAGTGAGCTTGTGAGTTGTACAAGTCACTTAAGAGCTTAGTTAAGGTTATTGTTGTGCTTGGAGAGGTTGAGGAAAAAGAATACTTGTTGTTTTGCTTCTGAAGAGACTGGGGGAAAAGAATACTCAAGTGTAAGAGCCTGAAGAGGCTTGGTAAGAAAGACTTTTTACATAGTGAAAATTCTAGTATTTGGTAGGTACTGAACATAGCCTCAAGCGTGATGCGTGTAAAAATACACACATCTTTGAGTTTATCTATTAGAATTTTTATTTAATTTTATTTAGTTTTTATTTGATTTTAATTATTTTATTTGAATTTTAAATAATTGTCTCTTTTCCTAATCTTTTATTAATATTCTAATTTTCAAGATAAATCTAGAGGATTTTGAATAAAATAAAGAAATCCTAAAGATAGAGTTTTGAAGAGATCTTATCCAAATCTTATGTTTCATCCAAAGTTTCAATTAGGTGTGGAAACTTGAAGATAATGATAATTGAAGATTGGATAAGGATCCTTAAAGAGCAAGTAGTTTGTTGCAATCTCAGATTCAACTCGTATTTCTTTACCTTGCTACTGCATTTGGACCATATCTTGGGCTACAGATATTGGACCGATGCGATTCTTGCAGTGTTGGAAAGCTAATACAAAATGCAACAATTCTTCTATTGACCTTGAAGGCTAATTTTGTCATATGAAAGATGAGAAAAATAAAGAGATAAAAAGATGAAAATCTGGTCGCTTTTAATAAAAGGAGATTAAATTTTCTAAAATTGGTTTCCGATATCCAATTTAGATCTTTTCATTAATTGGGAAACAATTAAGGAGATTGAGTTTTCTAAATTTAGCTTTCTAAATCTAATCAATATCTTTTATTATTATGGAGCCTATTAGGATTACATGGAGACCAATTAAGGAGATTTTGTACAAAATACAATCCTATTAGGTTAAATATCTTATTAATAGGCAAGGAGAAGGAGGTTGGCCAGCTTGACACCAAGGTTTGGAGGCACAAGGTTTGACACGAGTTCAAGGAGGCATTCATCAAAGACATCTAGTTTTTTTTTTCTTCTTCTTCTTTTTCTTCTTCTTTTTTGTTTTCTTACTTTTAGATAAAATCATGTTTGCCTCTTTGTCTATTGTTTTTGTTTGTACTACAATGGCCATATGTGACTAATTTTCTAATTTCTAGGATTGAGATGTAATTCTTTACTTTTCTATATTGAATTATTAATTTGATTCTTTGTTAATGAAAAATTATTGTTTTCGACTCATTCTTAGTGTGTTTAATGCTAGAGGTATGTTGCGCACCATATTTACATGATCATAGGCATTAGGTGAATGATCGAGAGATGAAATTTAATTACTTGAAAATCTAATAATTGAACTTAGGAATTGAGACCTAGAAATAGACTCAAATCCTTCGAGGATCAAAACGGTTGCAATGGAACTTAATGAGTTATAACTCAATTAATTGTTATAAGAATGAGATTAATAGGATTTTAACATGTTTTTAGTACTAAGAGATTGAGCTTTAAATAATTTAGGACAAACCGCCTTCAAGAACATAATTAATCATTAGCAAATATAAAGTCGATATTCATCATAGTGGCTATTGTAGTGAAGTCTTACTCCTAGGTCTATAAAAACTTGGTTGAATTATATCTCTTTTTAATCTATTTACTTGCTTTATTAATTAATTTCTTATTTTGTTTAAATTTGCAATTTCATAATTGTTTTCAATGGCTTAAATAATTGGTATTGCCATAAAAGTTAGTACTCAAATTGATCCTCGTGAGAACGATCTTATTTTACTACTTGAACGATTCATGCGCTTGTGAAAAATCCACATTAAAGTGGTTTAGGGGTGAACCAATATAAATCTTTGTGTCTTGCATTTCTTCCTCTACTTTAACTCATCTACATTCATTCTGATACTGAACCTAAGAAAATCAGAGTTTTACTCTAAAAGAATCAAAGTGGTTTTTGGGTTAAAGTGAACTCAACACGAACTTTCTCTTTATAAGGTTTGATTCAGTGTTCTGGAAGTCATTCTTGTTGCTAAGAGAGGTTTTTCAAAGATTAAGTGTTGGAGTTTTAAGAAATTAAACTGAGAAGCAATCTTTGAAACTATAAGAAAGTTCAGCCTAACTCAACCAGTGAACATTCTTACGAATTCTCTCACCATATATTATTTGATCTTGTTCTATACATTATTGAACTCATTCACCTAATCTTTGTACTTTATAACAACCTTCTCACTTTCAAGTTTGATAAACTTGAGAAAGGGTATGTGAGAAGTTTAAAATTTTTAAGAGAAAAGTAACACAATTCGACTCCCTTTTTTGTCTTACCGTTAATTTCAGTTTTAAACTTTCAGTTTTCTGATAATTTACATACGCTTATATGCATATTATATATATTTATATTTTTTTCAAAACATACATATATGATTATGTGGTTATATAAAATTTATCTAATTCATATTTATATACCTTTTAAATGTGTTATAACGTCATTTGATTCCATCACCTATTTAGTGCACATATATATGGTTTAGATTTTAGTTGAAATTAAGTCTAAAAGAATCAATGTTAAAATAATTAATTTGTAAAAAATTAATGGTAACATAATGAATTTACGTTTGGGAATAATATTTTAAAAATTAGTTTAAAAGAATTGATTTTGTTAGATAGTGTAAAGTAAAATTATTTTTAGATGTAAAATCACTTAAAAAGGCATATAGCAAAAAAAATTTAAAAAGGTATAAAATTATTGATGGTGTTAGTGTATTGTAAAAAATATTGTCGTGTCTTAAAGATAACATGGTAAATTTATCATAAATGTGAGTAGAATTGGTTTTTTCTACCATAAAATTTAACAACTCTTATATTCTTACATCAAATAATATATATATTTCTTTTTACATCTCATCTAATACCATTCATTATACATATTTTTTATCACTTTTTCTTATTCAATCACATCTTTAAAAAATATATGAATAATACTTATACCCCTTTTAAAAGTGTAAGATGATAATTTTCCAAAATCTAATCCATATTCCCTGCACATATAATTGGTTATGACTTTAAGAATCGTGCAGAATTGATTTTATTGCAAGCTAAAAACAGGAACAGTTACTGTGCAAAATGAGGTGAGAAGAATCCAACGTGGTAAGCGAGTGGCGAGTGGTGACTGGTGAGCGGCTCTTGTTCTCATATAGGTAATCTTTCTTTCCATCTTCTTAATTTCCAACACATGCCTGGTACAACTGAAACTTGATTGGTAAAAGGATAAAATATTATCCTAATAACATTTTTCGTATAAATTGCCATTCTGAACAAGAATTGGTATGTTGCTTTCTCTACATACTCCTGTAGCCGCAAGGATCAAATATATAAAGTCCAAGGATTACAACGATGAATAAAAGTAAGATGCAAATTTTTAATGCTCATAATAAAATATAGATGAGTAAAACGTTAATATGCAAGTAATTATTATTATTTTGGCTATAATATGCAAGTTATTTTACTCTAATTTAAAAACGCCAAAATTGACAAATCATTAAAATTGATAAATATAAATAAATATATATATTCTTTGTTTTTGACCAATTACTTATACAATTTTGAGTTAGAATGATAGTTAAGTAAAGTCCTCTTAAAGTGACGTGACCCTAAGATTCGAAATTCAAACATTGTAAGTAAGATTAGTCAGGAGTCACGATCCACTTCTACTATGAAAAATCATTGTTGGATAAATTGAGATATACTTTATGTTCATTTTTCAAATAAGAACTAACATTTAAAAGTTATTATTATTATTATTATTATTATTATTATTATTATGAATCTATTATTAGAATGAGAAGGGAAACAAAGTCCCAATTACAAAGGTTAAGGCATATGCTCAAAAGAAAGCTTCTAACAAGAGAACTGATGAAATGGTGGATGTGCATGAGTGGATAAGGCTACCCTTTTTCACTAAGCATTACTCAAAAGTAGCTTGTTGGATTGGGATGGTGATAAGGGAAGCGCTCGGTGTAGGTGGGGTGTCGATTGGGGTCAACAGAAGGCTAAGGGAGCTCTTGGTTGTTGGAATCTCTATTGAAACATTAACGGTAGCGAGGTAGATAGTGATCCTGCTTTGGTTGTTAGTAGGACTCATACTGCAGCAAGTCTCCCCCTCGATTTGATCATTAGAATTGGTCAAAGCCCCTAACTCCAGTTATGCTCTCTCTAATGCTTAATGAGTTATCGCGGTTCGTCTTTCCTCTATGTTACAATCAACAAAAAAACACCATATAAGGTATCTCCGTGTCATCTCAGTTTGCTGAGAAATTTTGGAGTCTTTGAGCTTCCTCCTTAGGCTCCTCAACAATATTAGAGGGGGCCATGTCACAGATACAAAATAAGGACAAGGCAGTTGGTAGTAGGTGGGGTTGATGGTGTAGGGAATGCGATTTGGCTGCTGATAGGAGGTTCAAGGCCGGGGATCAAGAATTTGATGATATGGCAGAGCGACAATTGGCTGAAAAGGTGGTTTGGGTCGACATCAAAGATGGACTTAGGTAAGTGGTTGGGGATGAAGGCAGTGGGATGATGGCATCTGATTAGCTTATGGGGGGTGGCGTTTGGGGTAGCTTTCGGCTAAACGCAGAGTGGAGTAAGGTCATGCAAAAGCCCATATTTGGGATGGATTTGGTTTGGCCAGTGGTAGATGGGTCGAGAGATGGACTAGATAGGGGGTGACGGGTGTGAAGGTCGTAGAGGTGCAGGTTTAGGGTGGGGTAACTATGGCAATGGGTGTCAAGAAGGAGATGCGAGGGGTTCATGGGGGGAAGGGAGGCGGCGAGGGGGGTGACACCGACCGAGAGGTTGTGAAGAGGTAGACTTATGACGGGTTATGGGGGTGAGAGAAGATGACAAAGGCAAAGGTAGGGTGGAGTTACTTGTGTGGTGGTGACTAGCTTAACTAGATGGAGCTCTAGCAAAGGAGAGAAGGCCGCTGAATGCGGAGGGGGGTGCCTTAGTAGTCAGAGACGAATGTAGAAAATATTAAGTGAAGGGCTAAAAATAATAAATTATATTATTATATAGAGAAAAAATTTTAAAATTAATAAACAAAGATGTGTTTACTTTTAAATTATTTAGTATGTTAAGATTAAAATGTACTATTTTAAATTAAGAGTAAATATATTCTTATTTGCTCACTTTATAAGAGTATTTATAAAATTTATGAAGATTTAGGAAGATTTATGAATAAAGTGAAAAAAGTAAAAGAAAAATATTTATATTATATATTAAATATATCATAACAATAATTGTCCTTTACATCATGATTCATAAGAAAAATAAAATTTTTTATATATAAATTTTAAAAAAGATAAGAAAATGAAACTAAAAGTGAAAGGAACTAATATATTTATTATATAAAGATTAAAAATTTATAAAAAAATGAGTTGAAATTATAATATCAATGTATATAAAATAATCATGAATCACATGTCAAGTACATATCGAGTATAAACCCTTTTAATTTCATCATTTTTATTTTTAGTATAATTATATTGACCTCTACTAAGGTTAGTATTTATAAAATTGACATTCTTTTTGTTTGAGAAATAACTCATACCTCCCTTGTTTTACATTTTTAATGAGATTTTGTGTAATATTTGTACATAAAATATTAGAGATATTTTTCTTAAATAAAGAATGATGTTGAAGTGTAATAATAGTATATAAAATTAGAGATATAAATATAATTTTTAAATAAAAGTGTCAATATAATAAGTATTAATTTTATAAAAGATTAATATAATTATCTCTTTATCTTTTAATAAATTAAATTAAATTAATGATACCTACAATAATAAATTAATGAAGAAAGAGGGGCCAAGGCCCATGCTTGCCCTCTTTCAATCCGTCTCTGCTAGTAGTGTGGCAGCACTAAATTTGCCCTAGCAGAACCTCATACTAAGCAGAATTCTCAACTAACTTTTACAAGTTATTTATTATTATTATCTTCAATTTTATTTTATTTTTTTACCTTTCATGCTAAAATCAACCCACCTTTTGAACCAAGGAAAAAATTCAATTAACTGGATTAATCTAATACAACTTTGATCTAACGAAAATTTGATTGTGTTATAAAAATTGATTTTGTTAAAAATTTGAAAACTAAGCTTGCTTTTAAATTTGTTTTGGAACCAACTAGAATTGAACCAACCAATTTATGAACTAGTTTTCGTAACTTCATATATTTTGTGTAACATATTGATTCGATTGGGTTAATTTGATCTCCAATTTATATATATATATATATATATATATATTGAATTAGGTAGGAATTTTTTTTTCTCCAACCAATCCAAACCAAAATATAGGCCAAAAAAGAAGGAAAACAAAATCCTCTCCTTACAAGAAAACTACACACCACACAAGCAAAACATCTGTGGTTGTCTAACGGTCAATTATTGGATTTAACAACTATCAGAACTTGCACATCAAACAGTTTGAGAACCCTTTAGCTTGAACTCATTTTGATGTCACCATATAAGCCACAAAGTCTTCAAAATCTGGCAGAAAGGAAACTGCACGGCATGCTTATCATCTATGCCACCTTACTGATAAAAACTTGGGGATTGATATACCCCCAAAATGGCTGAATAAAACCTCAAAATCTGCCCCCCAAAATATTAACTCCCTCGTGTTATGCACATGTTTGCATAGTGAAATGGACGTATAAAAGAAAGCCCCCATAACAAGAATTGGTCTCAGTTCCTTTCTTTGAACACATCCAAGTCTTGCATGTGACAGTGCACATAGTGTGTGTCTGTATCACTAGGAATGTTTGCTGCAAATACTGGTCCATAATCAATCACTTGCCTATTGACCCTTCAAAGCACATCATCAACGAACAGAAATCTCGACCCAAATCAACCATATTTTAAGCCTTGTAAGACTCACCAAATAGGCAACCCCAAAGAGTAAAGACCCGATTGAGAATATTTCATCAAACCAACTTCCACAATTCGCAGTTTCGGCCAACGCGTTTACGTTTACCTGCTCTTGGTGTCGGTCACACTGGGTGATGTAATTCTTCTCTTCTGTTAATTGATTTTTCTGACCATTTCTTCCCCCTTTGGATTAATAGAACTTAATCTGACGGTTCATATCATTCATACCACGTTGACATTTGACACATGAGAATATCTTATTTTTCTCTTAATTTGCATACCAACCCACCAAACTGCCGCCACACCTATCGCTTTGGTTCAACATATATATATATATATATATATATATATAAATGATATTTTTATATTTTTTTATAAAATATCACTTTTCACATATTTTTTAATAATTATGATTAAATAAAAAAAATGACAGAAAAAAAGTTACATAATTAATAGTATAAAAAATAATATAAAAAGTGATATAAAAAAATAATACAAAAAAATTATGATTGATATATGTATCACGTGACATTGACCTTTTCATTGATTTCTTTCATACGTAGATGTTATATATTACAGTTAATGAATTCGCATTCAAATAACTCCTTACATCCACAAGATCACAAATTTGAATCTTAATTTTTTTAATCTTAGTTATATTAATTACTTAAATCAGGGTGTAATAAATATTTTTATAAATCTTTTAGCTTGGAAGTAAATGGCCTACCTTTGTTTGAATCAAAAAGATAAATTAATTGAAGTGTATACAAATTAATCTAAACACTATATAACTACAATAAAAAAATAAAAAAAAATAAAGAATAATTACATACTTTTAATAAGGTTAATTACACGACACTTGAACTTATAATCGTCAAAATTGTATAGAAGTCCATACTTAGTTTGAAAAAAAAAATTCAAATAAGGCTACTTGTACTAAAATACAAAGTGGTGAAAAGTACTGGTGGGGTCACAGCCCCTTATCCTTAAATTTTTTTAGATTTTTTAAATATTTTTTATTTGACCCATTTAAAAACATAGAAAAATCAATATTTGGCATCTAAAATAAAATTTCTGGTTTTAGTCCTGCAAATGTAGAAAGTTACCTAATTTTAAGAAGTTATGAATACAAATGTTTTGAAAGTTAATGTTAATTTTACTATTACTTGAAAATAATATGCAAAATGATACAGTTTAGAGTATGTTGAAATTGGGGTTACTTACGTATTAAGAACTATTGAGTCTTTTGAACATACTTTGAAATAGTGTGGCTACAGGATGTGTAAATTTTAACTTTAGCAAAAAGAATTAACTTGTATATTATAAATGTCTTTATTATAAGTATGTAGTATCATAGTTAGATCCTGAGATTATTATATATGTGCCAATCCAGATGTCTACAGTGTCAATAAGATGAATGTACAAGGATAAGTGGACCCAAAAATTGCTTGTTTTCTTATAAGAGCGTCTCACGCAAAAGATACCCACAAAAATTATAATTGGTTTTCTATGGAAAGAACAATCCCCAAGCATATTTGTTTTCCAAATAAATACCCCAATAATGATGCCATAAGTACTGCCACAAATTGGCAATTCATGAACAGCTAGCCACTCGACTCGAGGATTGTAAAGTGGCTTCTCACTTCTTCCTTTCATTTTCCACAACAAAAATGCCAATAATTAACGCCATTCATTCATGAAAAACCTTTTCCTTGTTGCCAAAAGTGGAAGTTTTGGTAGCCATCGTGTTGCAAAGGAAGATAAGTTTCAACAGTTTTGGAATTTCTCCCCAAATAACACCCATTTTGTTCAATTTTTTTTTTCATACAGTGGATCAAATTATAGAGTCCATCTCATTGCATGCTTAAAAATCTCAGCATACCCCACTTTTTATAGTGCCATGCTTGCCGTACTTGAATCCAAAATTTCCTGCCTGTGAAACAAGATTTGAGATTCCTTCATGAAACCAGAAAGAAGGAAGAAATAAAGAAAATAAGCTTGGCCTATTTGCATAATATACAATTATACGTGTTGGATGAGAACAAATTGAACAAGTCGTGTTCCAGTTCTAATTCTGATTCTAGGCACAATTGATTTTCCTAAACAGTAAACAACATTAAATTGAGAGAAAAACACCTTCCACCTATAGTGGTAGCGACCATCCTCTTTGTATTCTTGGGGATTTAACATGTGCCAAGTTTTCAATTTTTCACAATGACACGCTTTGGTATGTTTTCCCGGAAAATCATTCTCATTGACCCACACATAAGAAATTTCCGTGTACCCAAGTTACAAAATTGGTGTCCCAAGTCCAATACCAAGCATAGCCGGCGCCAAATACTTAACAAAATATTATTTTTTTCAACCGTTAATATTAAAAAAATGTAATATTCTTTACTCTTTAGTGTGCATATAAATTCTTATATAAATTTGTAATATATAAATTATATGCACTTAATTAATCACATAATTAATTAATAAATATTATTATAATATAATTAATAATTAATTATTATAATTTATTATAATTAATTATATAATTGGTCTAATACTTTCAACTTGATTGTTATGGAAAAAACTTTGGTAACTTGTATCTCACTTCTCTTGTTCACATTTCCCAGTCTTCACAATCCCAATTGCCTAACTTTTTCCCTGTTCCCCATGCAAACACATATAAAGCCTCTTCTTTCTCAGTAAAAAATTTCCTAACAAACTCAACACTCCCCACCTCCTTAAACCTCTCCCTGCATAGCAAGCAAGCTAAAAAGCTTGTGCAGAATCAAAGTATCAGTATCAAACATTCCTATAGCCCTTTCCTTCCATGGCAAGTTCTCATTCTTCTAAATCCTTGCGTCTTATTCCATGCAAAACCTTTTCTCTAGTTCTCCTTCTGGTTTACTTGCTCCTTATTGGTTCTTGTACTGCAATAAGGACAGAGGCAACTATGAAGCTGAATAATGAAAGAAAAGAGCTTCTCAAGGGAAAGCAACACCAACCGGGTTTTCCATACCAAGGCCTGGTTTTCAATTTCTTTCCCAAAGGATCAGTGCCACCTTCAGGTCCTTCAAAGAGGCATAACGCAGTGGTGGATTCAACACCTAAGAATTGAGTATATAAGAGAAGTCCATTTTGTATGATTTTCCAGATTTTTTTTTTCTCTTCCTTTTTTTTCTTGTATAATTTTTTTGATTTTGTATTCATGGGATGGATGTAAGATTTCCAATCAGATATCAAGTCCAACGACATCAGATCCTTAAAGGGCTGATTTTTATTTTATTTTTGGCTCTGTGATTCTAAATTATACTGTATAGAAAAGTTGTTGGCATATGGTGATATATAGATTATTTTTCAGTATGAGGCTTTTTTTTATTTATTAATTCAGTCTGTTCAATGGAGTTTTGGTGTGTGATGATGATCAATCAAACTGAATGGCTTACTTCAATCTCTGTTTGTTTAATTTCATTTGTATCTGCAACAAGCATACCATCAGGTTTTAATTCAAATTGAACTTCCTCTCATCTTTTCACTTGTGAGTTGTGACTTCTGTGTGTGTGTACGTGTGCAGGTCAAAATTCAGGAAAAGAAAAAAAACCCAGAATTTGGATTATTTTCAGCACTATAGGATAAAAGGCAAAAGTTGAATGCTCAAAGTCTTCGAAGTTGCCTTTTGGCTAGCTTAGAATTGAGGGGTGAGGCTTGGCCCACTCTCTTATGAAAATTTCACAAGAAAAGAAAACTTTGTTTTCTTCAAAACTCTGCATGCAGCTTTAAATCCCATGCCTATTGGCAGCCACAGAATTAATAAAATGAAGACAGGCTATAGCTATGGTTGAGATCTTAATGTTGGGTCCATATTAGGTGATGAAAATCCAAATTTTTGTGGGGCTGTACCTTGCCCATCCATTCATTATCATATCATAGGCAAAGTATGATTGGAAGTGTGTATAAATTTCAATGAATCTAAATGCCCTCAAAGCAAGGGAATTATTAGAATAAGGTCCCAGAACAGTTCATAAACTCAGCAGAATGCTCAAAACCCCAGCATGAAGCAAAGAAGTTAATGCGTGCAAGGGTTTCTTCTAAAAACCAAACAAATTTAAGTGTATCTGCTAAGGGATATCTGTCCCCTTGACCATATGCTAAGCGAAAGTTAGGACCCCTAAGCTGCATTTAATAAAGAAGAATAAGTTCATTAAATAGTGTACGAAATGCTTCCTCTGTAACGTCTCCATATAGTAAGAAGTTCAAAGAAACAAAGTAGATGTTGTTCCATAATTATGATAGAAAGTTCTGTGACTATGGTCTGCTCTAAAAACCTTTTGTTTTTTTTTTTATACTCTTCCATTAAAAAAAAAAAGCTTCTCCTTGATCTAATCACAATGAGAATAAGATATATTGAGGTTATAAAATAATGATGAAAAGATGAAAAAAAAATGTTAGGGCAATTCTCCCTTTTCACTCTTTCTACCCTTTACAAACAATTCATTGAGGTAGAGGAAATTGAAAACTCAAAAAGGGCTTACATCTGTTTCGTGGCAACTATCCTCTGCTCTGATTTAGATGTTGCACATTGGTACACCATATCTTCAATTTGAGGATATTTGCAAAGTTTCTTCAAACTTTTAGTGCATATGCAGCATGCACAATGCACAGGAGACATCACCCGTCAATGCTTGACAATATAATATATGCTTCACGTTTTCAACACTCGATACACAAATATATATATATAAAAATCCATTCATGTGGTCATCATGGGGAGCTTGGTGAATACCAGATAGCTAGAGTTCCGGAAATAGGTGCCCTCTATAGCATTTGTATCTAAGCCTAAACTCATGTAATCCTGTACTAAAACACTGAAGTTTAATTGAGAATAGTGAAGATGTGACAAATATCTTGCTCTTGATGATTTGATTAAAGAGATTATAATATTATGTTAAACGTCAACTTACTCAAAAGTTTTAATTATTAGATACAAGATAAAAAATAATTTCTATCTTTAACATGTATTAATAATGAAAGAAATTCGAAGCTAATTATCTAAGTTGAATTCAGTTCTTTGATAAAGCCTATGACTATTAACGAACTTTGTGATTTTGTGATCGTTTTTAGCTTGATAAACCAGAAGTTCCTACCTTCGATTAATTTTTTCCCCCTCCAAGCAAATATAGTGCAATGCATATACTAGTAACAGAATAAAGATCAAATGCATCCTTTACATTAAAAAAAGGAAAACAGAACCTAACTGCAAACTCTGACTTTTGTGGTTTAGGAAAATTGAAATTGCTATATCTAAAATGTTGAAAAAAGGGATTTTTTATTTCAATGACATGACGATCGCATTTCACTTTTTTACACCATAAATTACATATAATCTATGTAGATATGTCATAATATAAAGAACAAAAGTCGGTTGATGCAGCAGTCAACTCAATTTGCCTTCCTTTTTTTGATTTTTTTATCTGTTCCTTTTTTTTCAATTGTTGAGTTTAAATCTCACCCATATTTGAATATTGGGGTTAAACACTTAACCATGTACTTTTCATTCCCATATGCTCGTGACTAGTCTTGAATTTTGACTTTGATATAGTGCAGCGGGTATGGGGAATCTTTGTATATTAATATTAGTTTTGGATAGCTGTAGTAAATAATGCCCCTTTATTATAAAAATAAATAATTAATTAATTAATTAATCAATGCCCTTTATTGAAAAAGCTTTTTGTGATGCTTAATTAGCACCCACTCCAAGATCTTGCAAGAGCTTATGGTCTTGTAATATTATTATTTTTCTGGTTTATTTAACCTTTTTTATTTTTGACTAATTATTTACGTAATTTTTTAAAATTAGACTTTATTTTATACAAAATATTTAATTTCTTAAAAGAAAATTGATTTTTAATACATTATTTACTGTCATAAATGTAGCCTCACGAGTGTAAGAAGTTATAGGTGATATGTATTAGGGGTGTAAATTTGTTCAGATAATTGACCAACTCGATCAATCCAAATCAAACTAATTAAATTTGTTCGGTTTGCTTTGAGTATATTGATTGGTTCAGATAAAATTCAAATCAATTAAAACTCAATTAGTTTGGTTCTCAGATTTGAAATTTCAAAATCGAACCAAACCAAACCATATATTTATATATTTTATTTTTAAAAAAAATTTATGCTACAACATTTTTTGGCTATTACTTTTTTTTTGTAATACTTTCTCGGTTTTCAATCCCTAAAACGTCATTTTCATTCAACATGGAAGACTAGAAAACTCCTCTGCCAAAATGTTCGGTTCTGTTCACCGGCACTGCAGTTCTGGCCAGGAATATGCTATCAAGTGCTATTCCAAAAACTCTTGGAGAGGTGAGAGGCTTGAAAACTTTGAATCTTTCCTTCAACCAACTCTCTGGATCCATTCCTATTGAATTTCAAAATCTACATCTTATTCAGCTTTTGAACCTCTTTTATAATGATTTAGAAAGAACCATTCCTAATGATGGAGTTTTTCAAAATATTTATGTTATCTATTTAGAAGCAACAACATCATCTAAACTTGGAAGCTTGAAAACGATGAATTGACTTTAAATGCTCTAGTATTGACTTTAAAAATAATGAATTTCTGGTTCTAGTTTATGAGTACTTAAGTAATGGAAGCTTCGAAGATTGGATTAAAGGGAAGAGAAAACATGCAAATTAAAATCAGTTGAACCTTATGGAGAGATTGGATATAAATATTGATGCTACTTGTGCATTGGATTACCTGCACAATGATAGTGAAATTCCTATTGTGCATTGTGATTTGAAACCCAACAACATTATCTTAGATGAAAATATGACTGTAAAGGTTGGAGACTTTGGATTCGCTAGGTTGCTAATTCAAAGTTTAACTAATTAAGTTTCCATTAGCTCCACTTATATCCTTAGGGGTTTAATTGGTTACATATATACCTTCAAGTTAGTAACTTCACAACTTTCTCTTAATTAAATAGTAGTAGTATATAACTTGTCAAGTTAAATCTCTCTTAAATTTTTTTTTAACTTATTCAAATATAATTTCTTAATACAAATGTCAATATGTTTATTTGTTCCCTCTTTATGAACATTTTAATACACATTCTGAAACATAAAATAATTATTAGTGTTCAAATCAATAAGTTTGATAATATTTCTAAAAAAAATTTCATAGGTTTATTATGTATTTTTTTTTATGAAAAACTAATTATTTAATTAATTTTTGTATTAAAAAAGATCAACCCGATCACCCAAATTAAACCAATCCATAGATGTTCGGTTCAATTTGGTTCAGATTTGGCTATCAAAAATACGAAAACTGAATCAAATCAAACTAATTAATTTTGATTTGTTCAGATTTATTTTCCCTCACAAACCAAATTAAACCACCCACTTATACCCCTAATATATACATACATACATGTGGCTTGGTCAATCCCATGACTTATATATATAGATAGATGTGTTTAACTATTTGTAGTCATTTTAATCAATGTGAAATTACAGAAAATGTATCGAATTAAAAATATTGGACAAATCAAGGTCGTTTGTATATTTCACATGAACATGAATCCATTTGACATTATTTACTATTTTAAGTCGGGAGATACACGGCACGTAACTTTCAAACATATCCGAAGTTGAAATGAGTTGGTATAACATATATTTCTGACATAGTCGAAGTTGAAATTAACATCGAATTGGCTTAATTAAATACTTTGTTTTCCTTTAAGGACTATTTTTGAGAGATGTTGAGAGCAAAACGAGATAGGTTAGTGAAAATTGAAAACAACCTCAGTTAATGTAAATGTTGTCATCGTCACACAGTTGTTCTGAAGTTGGGTGTTCAACAGCGGGAATTTGCAAAAATTACGAATACAAGAATATTCATGTTTTTCAGTAATGTTATACAACCAGAAAGTGGAAAAAACTTGGGTGCTATAAGTATGTAAGTATGTCATCCTAAGTTTGATATCAGATTCATATATATATATAAAAAATAATATTATTTAAAAAATACTTATTTAAATATTTGATCGTATTTTAAAAAATTAATATCGCACTGTTAGGTGATGGAGTCTCTAAAAGTAAAAAATAAAAGAAAGAAGAGAAAGTTTTGATAGAATTTGGTGAATTTGTCAAAATTTAGTTATTATAGATATATAAGTAAAAATAATGGAAATCACTTATGCATCTAAAAGTCAATAACAATACCAACTTATTTTAACAAAATTATAAAAAAATTCTAATTATATTGTATTTTCCTCATGTTTTTAAGGTTGAATGCTCTAGCTCAAATCTATTATTAGAAAGAGCATTCAACCTTCTCAATAAAAAATTACCACACAGGGATGGGACGAGTGCGGGGCAGGGTGGCCGTTTCCCATTTCTGCCTCCTCAATTTTTTCTAGTCCTCATCTTCAATTTCCGCTTTGAGAAAAAATTTCTCCTCATTTCCGCAGGGAATCAGATGTTATTTTTAAAATTCAGAAAAAAATAAAAAATTGAATATATATATATATATATATATAAAAACAATTTTAATTTAAGTTTACAACAATAAATTAAAATAACAAATTATTATGTAGTGATTTTTTTTTTACTTTTTTTAATTTTAAATTAATATAAAAATAATATATATATAAATTACTTAGAGTAACAAATTATTAATACATATATATAATATGTAATCATTAATGATAATTTAATAATTTCTCATGAACGGGATTTGTCCCCGCATCTGTCTCAAAGGAATTTTTATCACCATCCTCATCTCAACAGAGAAAAATTCCATAAATTCGAGTCTCTAAATGAAACAGTCCTCGTAGAAATATCTAAATATATGGAGATTTTGTCATCCCTATTATCGCATTAGCCTACAGGAGTTGACTCATTTGGTCGACATTTAGTTCATGGCAACTGCATGATTTGGATTCAAATCTAGGATTCTTCCATTTCATAGGTGATCTATAATGCTAATATAAATTCTTGTCTGATGTTGGTGGTTTGCTAATATAATTTCTGATCTAGATTGCCTCTGAATTGAAGCGTCTTCAAAAGTGTTTGAGAGGCTCCATTTTGCCTGTTGAAGCATGATGAGGCTAACAAATGTCTTTTGATGATTTTTTTCTTGTTGAAAAATGGTTCATAGATGTTTTTGCCAGCTCAGGAAAATGATGGATGGACTATGGTATAGGGAAGAAAACCACAATAATCTTGATTTTTTCAAAGTGCTTGTGAAAGCTCAACACCTGATAGGATATGAATTTGTTGCCAATAACATAGCTGAGTTAAACATATCCAAATGCTCTTGGGGATTTGGTTACCCATCTTAAAGTTCCAAAGTGGTTGGCATTCTGAAGTTCAGTGGCAAAAGGACCGACATTATAAGATCTGTGAAAGGATGCAGCGATGAACAAGGCTTTCGGGATGACCCACCTCTTGCATTTCGTTGAACCGATCGAGAATAGCAAGTTTGATCTTGGTTTGTTTGGTGGCTCGCTATGTTGCATTTCCTTTTCATTATCATGTGTAGGCTTACGATAAGATGGTTCTATTAAGATTAACAATGCATATGAGAAAGAGAAGAAGAATAAGGGAGAAGAGAAAATTGGCTAGGGTTCTCTACTGCAAAAGTAAATTAGTCAACCTTACAAGAATAGAAAAAGGGTAAAAATATATATGCAACAAATAAAAGACTAAACTGCCCTTAAGATAAATAAAATAAGTAAAACATAAATGCACCATATTATCTAACATCCCCCCTCAAACTCACGATGCATCAACAGGAAGCATCGAGAGTTTGTTAATCAAGAAACGAAAGCGTGGAGTGGAATGCGACTTTGTAAACAAGTCAGCAATTTGCATAGAAGAAGATACGAAGGGTAAAGTGATGGTCCCATGCTGAAAGTGGTGTCGAGTGAAATGACAGTCAATCTCAATATGCTTGGTGTGTTTATGGAAGACTGAGTTGCGAGTGATTTATATAGCACTCATATTATCACAATACATAGGAGTAGGTCCAAGGGAAGTGACACCCATAGACTCAACTAACCAACGCAACCAAACTATTTCGGCAGTAGTGGATGCCATGGCACGGTACTCAGCTTCGGTAGAAGAGCGAGAGACAACAGCTTGCTTCTTACTCTTCCAAGAAATGAGAGAATTCCCCAAAAAGATGTAAAACCCTGTGGTAGACTTACGATCGGTGGAGTCACCACCCCAATCAGCATCTGAGTAAGCACGTAATTCCAAGGAAGATGATGAAGGAAAGAGAAGACTCTGAAATTGAGTACTCCGAAGATAACGAAGAATGCGAAGAACAACTGCCCAATGAACTGTAGTAGGAGAAGCAACAAACTGACTAACAACATGCACTGCATGAGCAATATCAGGTCTAGTGATGGTAAGATATACCAAACTGCCAATAAGAGTACGATACAAAGTGGGATCTGACAAAGGAACACCATCAGAAGAAGTATACCGAACATTATGCTCAAGAAGAGTATCCTTTGTTCTAGTGTCAGAGAGATGAGCTTGTTCAAAAATGGTGCCAATGTACTTAGATTGAGAAAGGAGGTAACCTCTAGGAGAGTAAACAACTTCAATTCCCAAAAAGTAACGAAGAGTACCTAAGTCTTTCATCTCAAACTGATGGGCCAATTGGAGTTTCAACTCCACAATCCCGTCAACATCATCCCCAGTAATGATCATGTCATCAACGTATAAGGAGAGCAAGATATGACCATGAGAAGTGCACCTGAGAAACAAAGCAGAATCATACGGGCTAGAGTAGAAGCCAAGAGATGTAATCACAATGGAGAACTTCTCAAACCAAGCGCGGGGAGCTTGTTTGAGCCCGTAGAGAGCCTTCTTCAATTTACAAACTTCACCTGGATTATGAGAAACACCTAGTGGAGGAACCATATAAACCTCTTCTTGAAGATCACCATTCAAAAAGGCATTTTTAACATCCATTTGAGAAATATGCCACTGTTGGATAGATGCGACTGCAATAAGAGTACGAATAGTAGTCATTTTGGCAACAAAAGCAAAAGTTTCTTCATAATCCATACCATATTGTTGAGAAAAGCCTTTAGCAACTAAGCGAGCTTTGTATCTCTCAACAGACTCATCAGACTTGGTTTTGATCTTATATACCCAACGAGAACCAATTGCAGTTTTTCCTAGCAGAAGAGAGACAAGGTCCCAAGTATCTGTCTTGTGCAAAGCAGAAAGTTCCTCTGCCATAGCCTGCTACTGATAATCACATATTTTATTCATTAAGAAACCCTTATGTTTAGTCATTTACACTCTCCATATTCTTAATTGATTGAGTTTGGTATGATTTTGTGAGTATTGGTCCTAATTGAATATTTTCAGCATTATTGAGATTTGACACTGTTTCTGTATTTTGGCCATAACTTGAGTTCCTGATATCTGATAATCATGAATTTTACCTTGTAGGAAAGCTACGAGGAAGCTCTACAACTTTGATGGAGAGTTCTAAGTCCTAAACAGATGTCTAAGGGACCTAAGTTTACATGGAAGTTAGAATACGGGTTCTGTCACTAGAATCCGAACGGTGTGCACTCATAAAATCATATCTCAAGCTGTAATAATGGAGATGGGCTGAAATTTGGATAGTTGATAGTTAAGATCCAAATAAACAACTTTCATGAAGAACACTTTTTGAAAAAATGAAGTCTAATGGGTCAGTTTGAGCTTGCAAGTCGGAACAGAGGTGCTGAAGTTGGGTTTGAGCAACCTGCGGTATTTGGGTCATATCTTGGGCTATAGGAAGCCAAATTGGACGATCTAGATATGCATGTTATAGCCAAGACAAAGATCTACAACTTTCATGAAGAGTACTTTTCATGGGTCTGAAGTATAGTTGGTCGTTTTTGGCTTCCAAGTCAGACAAGAAATTTTCGTCCTCAACCACCCACTCAACTACTTCACTCACCAACCCTCTCAACTACTCCACTCACCAACCCTCTCAACTACTCTACTCACCAACCCACTCAACCACCCCACTCATCCACCCACTCCCCTTTGTCATTTTGTTACCCTAGACTTCTATAAAAGGCACCATTGGTTATCATGAAAGACACAAGTTGTATTCTCCTTCATTTCTCTCATAGTTTCTTCTTGTTTCTTCATAGTTTCTCATAGCTTTTGTATATTTTGATACTCTCCTTCATGGTTATGGAGGGCTAAGCTACTTTCGATCAATTTAGAACTCTTGAAGAGATTGTGGTTTGGATTCTTGAGACCTTGGTTATGTATTGTATTTGATTTGTAATTGAATTCCTCTTTTCTTCTTCTCTTTTTCTTCTTCTTGATCTTGAATGCATGAATGGTGATTCTATTTATGTTGATCTGATTTGATCTTGGTTTAAGATTGAGATTTGTGATGAAACTTAGAACTGATTGATCTAAACTAATCATATAAATGAAGATTGAGATTTGTGATGAAATTTAGAACTGATTGATCTAAATTAATCACAGAATTGAAAATGTTAGGTTACTGATTTGTGCCTAAGTTAATTGAATTCGGTACTTGAAATTAACATAGATCTCCATGAATGGTGTGATTGCAGATTTGTGTTTATCACTTGTTAATTGAATTCTAGACGATCGTCTAGTATGAATTCTGGATTTGATGCAGAGATCTCGGTTAGATCCAAATTAACAATTCAATTGCGCTTCAAGTGTTCTATGAAGGGTCTATGATTGAATCCACCCAATCTTGGATAGGTTTCTAAATTGACTGCTCTTTAATTATTATTTCTTCCTTTAATTTTGTTAAGTGCGATCTTAAACTGTCAAACTCCCATTTGCTAACTTTCACTTGATTTGATTAAATTACATCTACAATCCTTGTGGAGATGATCCGGTGTTGTCACTGTGCTACAAACTTAGGTAATAACTTCGGTTATAATTTTGACTGAGTTCGGTGCTCGTCAAAATTTTGGTGCCGTTGCCGGGGATTAGTAAGTGTAATCTTTTCATTTTAAGTGTTTTTACTAACTTTTGCTTTTTATTAACTTTTCTAACATTTTTATCCATTGTCTAGTATATTTTGCTTATTTATTTATTTTTGTGTGATGCATGACTAGGTCCGAGCCTCGATAACTTGGTTGACTTTGATCCAGAGATTGATAGAACCTTGCATAGGTTGATTAGAGCTCGTAGGCCAAGTGCAAGAATTACTTCAATTTGATCTTAATATTGGGAGTGAACTTGAGATCTTGAATAATTAAAAACCATGGCTAATAACATACGAGAATAGAACTCTTAAGGAACTTCTTGCTCCCGATATAACTAACTAGTCTTTGTGTATTCAATACCCAGGATCTTGATGCTTGATTTTGAGTTAAAATCGGATTGATACATTTGTTGCCCAAGTTTCACGGTTTTGCGGTGAGGATCCCCATAAGCATCTAAAGGAGTTTCATGTGGTTTGTTCAACCATGAAGCCACATGGGATCTCGAAAGAAAGAGCACATCAAGCGAGGGCATTTCCTTTCTCACTTCTTGATCTGACGTGACCAAGGATTGGTTATTTTATCTTTCACCGAGGTTCGGTAACAAGTTGGGTGACATGAAGCGGTTGTTCTTAGAGAAATTTTTCCACTGCCTCTGAGTTTCTTGCCATTAGAAAAGATATTTGTGGCATAAGACAAATGACGGGAGAGACCTTGCATGAATATTGGGAAAGATTCAAAAAGGCGTGCTCGAGTTGTCCCCACCACCAAATCACCGATCAACTCTTAATTCAATATTTCTATGAAGGCTTGTCTTTGCCAAATGACGAAGCATGGTGGATCTTTGCCTGGAGGAGCCTTAGTAGACAAGACCCTGCGAGCGAGAGATTTGATAGCAAACATGGCGCCAACACCCAACAATTTGGCACACGAATTATTACCTCAACCAGAGGAGTCAATGAGATTCAATCATCTCATGTAGACCAACGAGAGAATGGAACACGAGACTTGATGAATTGACTTCTTTGGTGAGGCGGTTAGCGATGGGACAACAAGCACCAATGCGGATGGTCAATGCAGCGTGTGTGTGGCATTTGCTCTTGTTCATCTCATCCTACTAATGCATGTCCCACACTTCAGGATGGTAGTTCTATTTTTCCAGAGCAATCTGTTGCAGCAGCTGGTATTTTTTCTGGTAGACCCCAATATCAGCAATCACAGCAGCAGCCCAGATATGATCCATTTTCTAATACCTATAACCCTGGCTGGAGGGACCATCCCAACCCGAGATATGGAAATTCGTCAACAACAACAACGACCACTACCAACAAGAAGAATCGCAGGTTTAGATACCAAGTGTAGGTCCTAGCAACAAATACCAACCACCCATTCGACAACAACAAAGCGTGCGGCCACGTGCGGCGACCCTCATGTTGCCAAGTCCAAGAACCACTCCATCCGAGCCATCATTGGAAGATTTGATGAAACAGATGGCTACAAATAATGTTCAGTTCCAACAAAATGTCAATGCCACCATTCAGAACCTGCAAACTCAGATTGGGCAGCTGGCCACCACCGTGAGTGAATTGAAAAGCCAAGGATCAAACCAATTGCCTTCACAAATAGTCAACAACCCATGAGGCAATGTAAGTGCCATTAGCTTGAGAAGTGGCAGAGAAGTTAACGGTCCTACTCCACCACAACCGAACTACAAGTGCGGCAACCAAGGTGACCGAGAAACGAAAGAAAGTGGATAGCTCGGTCAAAAATTTGTGACACGAAGAAATGTGCGAGAGAATTTAAATCGGCCATTCCACTACCTTTTCCAAACGAGTCACACGGTCCAAGCATACTGCAAGCGAGAAATAGAAAGAGAAGTCATGGACACATTCGGGAAGGTGGAAATCAATATTCCCCTCCTTGATGCAATCAAGCATTCCCAGTATGCCAAATTCCTCAAAGAGTTGTGTACTCACAAGAGAAGACTTAAGGAAGGCGAGGAAATAAGCATGGGCAGAAATGTTTACTGCAATGATTCTACCAAGCATGCCACAAAAATGCAAAGATCCTGGAACTTTCACAATTCTTTGCACGATAGGTAACTCCAAATTTGAACATGCAATGCTAGACTTGGGTGCTTCGATTAATGTCATGCCTATGTCAATATATCAGTCCTTGAACATTGGCACTTTGCAACCTACTGGTATAGTGATTCAGTTGGCAAATAAGACCACTACTCATCCTGCAAGAGTGCTGGAAGATGTGTTAGTGCGGGTGAATGAGCTGATTTTCCCAGCGGACTTCTACATTCTGAACATGGAAGATGAGTCTTCAACAAATCATGCTCCATTGATTCTAGGAAGACCATTCCTCAAAACAGTCAAAACCAAGATAGATGTGCATGCTGGCACCCTTTCTATGGAATTTGGTGAAGATGTGGTACAGTTTAACATTTTTGATGTCATGAGACATCCCCTTGAGGAGCATTCAGTTTTTTATGTTGATGTGATTGAAATGCTGGTTGATGATACTTATGCTTTGATATGAGTCTTGAATTCCACGATATTGTTGACTTTCTGGATTAAATCACTTGTGATATATGTGTTAGGCAGTGATCTTGAACCATGTCTTTGCATGTCTTTGAGATTTATGCAGATTATGAGTGATGATCACGGTGCTTATTTGATCCGATGCGACATATGAAAATATGAGTCAAAATTATGTCAAATTTAATCTTTCTTGAGTTGCTTGTTTCAAATAGCTTGCTTTGCCTTCTATTGTGCATCCCCCATCCTTAGAGCTAAAGACTTTGCCGACCACCTTAAATATGCATATTTGGAAGATGGTGAGAAAATTTGCCGATGATTGTCGCTAAGAATCTACAACCCGAACAAGAAGAAAAATTGCTGCGGGTTTTGAGGCGATATAAGCGGGCCATCGGATGGACACTTGCGACATTCCCGATATTAGTCCCTCCACATGTATGCATAGGATTTTATTGGAGGAAGGTACCAAGCCAATGAGGAGCCCCAAAGGAGACTAAATCCCGATTTTGGATGTGGTGAAGAAGGAAGTGACCAAGTGCTTTGCAAGCATTATTTATTCCATATCGACGGTAAATGGGTGAGCCCGGTGCAAGTGGTTCCAAAGAAATCAGGTCACGTAATTGCAAATCGAACAATGAGCTCCTACCCACAAGAATCCACAGTTAGGCGGGTGTGCATTGATTATAGGCGGCTTAACCAGGCCACTAGGAAAGATCATTTTCCATTGCCTTTCATTGATCAGATGTTGGAGAGACTGGCTGGCAAGTCGCATTACTGTTTCTTGGATGGATATTCAGGCTATTTTCAGATTCATATAGCCCCAGAAGACCAAGAGAAGACCACTTTCACCTGTCCATTTGGAACATTTGCATACAAGAGAATGCCCTTTGGTCTGTGCAACGCTCCGGGAACCTTTCAAAGGTGTATGGTCAGTATCTTCTCTGAATTTTTAGAGAGTTACATGGATGTGTTTATGGATGATTTTACTGTCTATGGCTCTTCCTTTGATGCATGTTTGGATAGTTTGGATCGAGTTTTGCATAAGTGCATTGAAACTAACCTTGTCCTGAATTTTGAGAAATGTCATTTCATGGTAGAACAGGGTATAATTTTAGGGCATATAGTATCTGGCAAGGGTGTTGAGGTAGATCCTGCAAAAATAGATGTCATTTCATGCCTATCTTACCCCACATGCGTGCGGGAGGTTCGTTCTTTCCTTGGTCATGCAGGTTTCTATCGGCGGTTCATAAAGGATTTTAGCAAAATTGCCTTCCACTTTGTCCAACTTGTTGCAAAGGATGTAGAGTTTCACTTTGACCAGAGATGTAATAATGCCTTCAATCACTTGAAGCAAGCATTGACCAAGACACACCTATCATCCCGCCACCGTTGGACACTCCCATTTGAACTCATGTGTGATGCCTCTAATTATGCATTGGGAGCTTTGTCCTTGCACAGAGAGTCGGAAAGTACCTCATGTCATTTCCTATGCTTCGAGGACTTTAGATGCTGCATAAGCCAACTACACTACAACCGAAAAGGAACTTTTAGCAATTGTTTTTGCTTTAGATAAATTTCGATCATATTTGCTTGGTTCTAGAGTGGTTGTATTTTTAGATCATGCAGCTTTGAAGTTTCTCCTGAAAAAGCCCGATGCAAAGCCTAGGTTGATTAGGTGGATGTTGCTCTTACAAGAGTTTGATATTGATATCAGAGATAAGAGTGGATCAGAGAGCCTGGTGGTAGATCACTTGAGTCGGATTGAGAGTGAGGCAGATTCTTCTCCTATCCATGATGTCTTCCCTGATGAGCAGCTTTTCAAGCTGCAAGGTAACATTCCTTGGTTTGCTGATTTGATAAATTTCTTAGTTGCTGGTGTTTTCTATGCACATTTTATTAGGGCTCAGATTGATAAATTGAAGAGTGGGTCAAAATATTATGTGTGGGATGACCCTTATCTGTGGAAATTTTGTAGTGATCAAATCATTAGGAGATGCGTGCCTGATAATGAATTCTATTCTATTCTTAGCTTTTGTCATACACTTGCATGTGGCGGTCATTTTGGTCCCTAAAGGACTGCTAGAAAAGTTTTGAAATCTGGATTATATTGGCCCACTCTATTTCATGATGCATATGTGTTTTGTAAATCTTGTGATCAATGCCAAAGAACAGGAAACACTTCTCGAAGGAATGAGATGCCCCAGAAATCCTTATTGTTCTGTGAGATTTTTGATGTATGGGGTATTGATTTTATGGGACCCTTTCCTGTTTCTTTTGGTTTTGTTTACATTTTGCTAGCTGTTGATTATGTATCCAAGTGGGTGGAGGCGAAAGCTACTCGAACTGATGATTCCAAAGTTGTTGTGGATTTTGTTAGATCACAGATTTTCTGCAGGTTTGGAGTTCCGAAAGCTATCATTAGTGATCAGGGTTCGCACTTCTGTAATCGGAGCATGGAAGCCTTGATGAAAAAGTATGGAGTTCTGCACAGAGTTTCTACACCTTACCATCCTCAGACTAATGGGCAAGCCGAGGTTTCTAACAGAGAGATCAAGCAGATACTTCAGAAGACAGTTCAACCTAACAGAAAGGATTGGAGCAAGAGGCTTAAGGATGCTTTATGGGCTTACCGGACTGCTTATAAGACACCAATCGGGATGTCTCCATATCGGATTGTTTTTGGAAAAGCCTGCCACCTGCCGGTGGAAATTGAGCATCGTGTATTCTGGGCGGTGAAAAGGTGCAACTTGAACCTAGATCAAGTAGGTATGGAGAGGAAGTTGCAGCTGCAGCAATTGGAGGAAATCCGCTTGGAGGCTTATGAAAGTTCCAAACTTTATAAGGAGAAGACCAAAGCTTTCCATGATAAGTTGATTCTGAGGAAAACATTCGAGATTGGTCAAAAAGTTCTCCTCTACAACTCCCGCCTCCGACTCATGCCTGGCAAATTAAGGTCTAGATGGGATGGACCATTTATTGTTACTAAGGTTTTTCCTTCAGTGTCATTCGGATTAAAAGTGAAGCCAACGCCAAAGCTTTCATCGTAAATGGACACCGCCTCAAACAAGATATCATGAACTTCCAGAGAATGCGAAATGGAGGTGATGAACCTTCTCCATCCGCATTATGAATAAATAAAAAAAAAAAAAAAAAGAAAAAAAAATAGCAAATGAGGTAGGTAGTGACATTAAATTTTGTCACTCGGAAGCATGTGGAGGTCATTTTTTTTCAGCGACAACAACTGCGAAAATCTTGCAGTATGGATTTTATTGGCCTACTTTATGCAAGGTCTGTTACACCTTTTGCAAAAGCTGCGGAAATTGGTCAGCAAAGTTTTGCTTTGAGATTATCATCTGCACCTACTCTTTGGACAATTGAGATCTAGGTGGCGCGGTTCTTTTGTTATCAAACACGTGTATCCTCTGGGGCCGTAGATATTGAGGATCCTAGGAATGGTAATGCGCTTAAAGTTAATAGACAAAGACTCAACCATTCCTGGCAAACTAAGTTCTTGAGTTCTTTGTGTTACCGGTTAAGTGGCGGATACGGTACTCCGTGACTCTCAAGTCGGTTTATTTTTCAGTTTCCCAAAATAACTGAACCCTTCTTCTCCTTCAAATGGATGTCATTCTTTCAAACTTGAGCAAACATTTTCTTTCTCTTCCTCAAAATGCTCTGAGAAAAATCTACAAAGTTCGATGTGAATGATTGAGACTGTTAATGCACAAAGGTATGCCAGAAGATGTACGCTGGATAATTGAAGCAAAGGTCCGATTAGCAGGTGAGTCCTCAATTTCATTTGACTCATATATGCCCGGTCTTGGAAGAAGTTCATATTCTAAAAGGAGAAGAGCAAAAAGGTTACAAGTCTGTCACAAATGTGGACGATGGAACTGTAACAAGCGATGTCGTACTTTGGGGATAGTTTCCGCAAATAGAGAAGATAAAATTTTCTTCATTAAGAATGGACTGAGTAAGGAGTCATTAGATGATATCTTATTGACTCTTGAAACGCATTCTTGTGGATTGGTGCATCGTGAAATTCTTAAATTGTGGAATCTCTTCAAGGATGAAGAAAAGCGCTACAATCTTGGGAATCTGACTCTAAAAGACCCTGTTTGTCAATTTATAAGAAAATTGGATGGGAAGCTTATCCTCGACTCATAGAAGACGTTTAAGTCGTTACTGGACGTTACATCAGAGGCAGATATGAGCCATATCCACAAACAATCTGTACGTATCATCCTCTTCTTCTTCTTCATGTCATCTTTTAAACAAAAACAAAAAAACAAAAACAAAAACAAAAACAAAAACACAAAAAAAAACACAAAAAAAAAAAAAGAAAAGATTCTCTATTTCTTAAATTCAACCTTTTCGACAAAAGTCAACCTACCCTTATAGGTGCAATTATTCCCTTTCCATTCTTTTTCTTATTTAAACACTCCATTTTCTCCATTTTCCTTCAACTCGAAACACTCAAAGAGAAGAAGAGTATAGAATGGGGCCTTCTATTCGTAACCTAAAAAATGTCTGTGTTTTTTGTGGGTCGAGTTATGGGAAGGGATTAGAGTTTAAGTAAACGCACTAGCACTCTTGGTCGATCACTTGCTGCGAGGAATATTCATCTTGTATATGGGGAGGTTGTCGTGGGTTAATGGGGTTGTATCACTTTCTCGCTTTTATAGGAGGCATCGAGTTTTAGGTGTTATTCCTAAACCTTTAGCTGAAAATAACATCACTGGAAAGACAGTTGGAGAAGAAATTCAGGTAACATCTATGCATGGACGAATGAAAATAATGGTTGACAATTCTGGTGCATTTCTTGTCTTACCAGGTGATTTTGGTACTTTGGAAGAAATTTTTCAAATTGTCTTTTGGGCCGAACTGAACATCCACCATAAACCCATTGGTTTGTTGAATGTTAATAATTTCTTTGATCTTTTGTTATCTTTTCTTGACAAAGCTGTGGAACAGAAATTTATCACTCCTTCGGCAAGACAACTTCTTATCTCTGCCTCCACTATTGATGAGCTCATTGATAAATTAGAAGCTTTTGAGTATGTACCTGATAAGGTATTAGCTCAGATAGATTGGTCAACAGGAAGCAGCGAAGGAAGTAACAAGAAAAGAAAGCCAGATCTGACACTTTCTCTTTAATCGGTTTGATTTTATTGTACTTTGTTTTTGTTTAAATTTGTGTCAGCTTTCTCCAACAGGTAATATCTTCTATCCTTTACTCATCTATATTTTAACATTGAGGACAATGTTATGATCTAGTTGGGGGGAAGGATAGTTGACCAAAAAAAAAATAAAAAAATTTGTTGTTGTTTTGTTTGGAAAGTATGATATGATTGTCATGGACTTATTAAACCAATTAGTGATGGCAGAGTAAGGAATAATTTTACTCTTGAGACGCATCTTAATTGGTGGCAGAGTAAGGAGTTTTTTTAGGTAGTAATTAATTAGTATTAAATTGTGGAAGTACTAAAATTTTATTATTTGATTTCTTTTCAGGGTCTGATACTGCACTGACAGTGTGCTTCTTTTCTACTTAGCGTTGATTCACTTCTTATCAGGTTGTGTTGCTCTTTTCTATATCTCTCTTTCACATTGAGGGCAATGTTATATTAAGTGTGGGGGAGAGATTTTAGCTTTTTTTTTTGTTTTTGTTTAAAAAAAATCAACAAAAAAAAGAAAAAGTTCATTGCATGATTGAATAACTTTTCTCCCTTCTTGAACTAATATGCTTGGTGATGGATGATTGAATTGATGAATTGAGTTTGATGGATGCATACATTGTGAGATTTTGAGCCTAATGGATGGATTCAACATTTATGTCATTCTCTTCTTTCTTGTGTGATTTTCACTCATATTAATGACCACTCTAGAACTTGCTTTGATTCTTTTTGAGGCTACATTTCACTTGCATGCATGAACATAATTGAGGTCCTCTTTCTTAATTAGCTAGTTTAACCGAATAGCCAACCTTGTTTTCAATATGATATCAAGCACTTCTTTTGACTTCTTGAAAATTCTCTGATTCCTGCCAACCTTGTATATTTTCCTTTACTTAACCCCTTTGAGCTTATTTGACCATTCCTTATTTCTAGCTCATTATGCGCCTTTAATGAAAAATCGTGTTCTTACTTTACCTTAGGGAATAAAAGAACATTAGCTTGATTAATGGATGAGTTTTTGAACAAGTGTGGGGGTGTGTGTACAAAATGGTTGTTGAAAAAGGAAAGAGTGCCTAAAAAAAAAAAGAGGAAAAATGTATGTATATAGTTATGTTCATATATATATATAAAAAAAGATTGGGAAATGAATATGTAAAGGGATATACATTAGAGTTGGGATGAACTTTTATGCTTATTATTTGAACTCAGCCCTCATTTGCTTTTATTCCCTTTGGTATTTATCTTCTCATATCCATTTTATCCTCTTCTGTTACCTTGACCTCACTACAACCTTGAATAAAGTCCTCATGATTTGTGTGTGCATGTGTTTTGAGTAGTAGAGAAGTAGAAGATAAGCAAGCTTATGGTAGTGCAATTTTCATGGGTTGAATTGAGTGAAATACCTACCTTTTAAACACTTGAGAGATTGAGAGGGAATCTTGTGAAGATCTATCATTCTCGATTCCTATTGAAGATACCTTACTTGTTGGTTTAAGATATGGAGAATTGTTAACTCATGAATGTTTTGATCCCTTGAACCTTTGGTTGTTCTTCTTGATTGTAAAATTTTGGGCTCTTGAATGTCGTTGGAATTTAAATTTTTGTTAATCTCTTATGCCCTTGTTTTGGTCTTGAGTTTTGCCCAGGAGTGCAAAAAGTTAAGTGTAGGAGAATTTGATAATCACATATTTTATTCATTAATAAACCCTTATGTTTAGTCATTTACACTCTCCATATTCTTAATTGATTGAGTTTGGTATGATTTTGTGAGTATTGGTCCTAATTGAATATTTTCAGCATTATTGAGATTTGACACTGTTTCTGTATTTTGGCCATAACTTGAGTTCCTGATATCTGATAATCATGAATTTTACCTTATAGGAAAGCTAAGAGGAAGCTCTACAACTTTGATGAAGAGCTCGAAGTCCTAAACAGATGTCTAAGGGACCTAAGTTTACATGGAAGTCAGAATACGGGTTCTGTCACTAGAATCCGAACGGTGTGCACTCATAAAATCATATCTCAAGCTGTAATAATGGAGATGGGCTGAAATTTGGATAGTTGATAGTTAAGATCCAAATAAACAACTTTCATGAAGAACACTTTTTGAAAAAATGAAGTCTAATGGGTCAGTTTGAGCTTGCAAGTCGGAACAGAGGTGCTGAAGTTGGGTTTGAGCAACCTGCGGTATTTGGGTCATATCTTGGGCTGTAGGAAGCCAAATTGGACGATCTAGATATGCATGTTATAGCCAAGACAAAGATCTACAACTTTCATGAAGAGTACTTTTCATGGGTCTGAAGTATAGTTGGTCGTTTTTTACTTCCAAGTCAGACAAGAAATTTTCGTCCTCAACTACCCACTCAACTACTTCACTCACCAACCCTCTCAACTACTCCACTCACCAACCCTCTCAACTACTCCACTCACCAACCCACTCAACCACCCCACTCATCCACCCACTCCCCTTTGTCATTTTGTTACCCTAGACTTCTATAAAAGGCACCATTGGTTATCATGAAAGACACAAGTTGTATTCTCCTTCATTTCTCTCATAGTTTCTTCTTGTTTCTTCATAGTTTCTCATAGCTTTTGTATATTTTGATGCTCTCCTTCATGGTTATGGAGGGCTAAGCTACTTTTGGTCAATTTAGAACTCTTGAAGAGATTGTGGTTTGGATTCTTGAGACCATGGTTATGTATTGTACTTGATTTGTAATTGAATTCCTCTTTTCTTCTTCTCTTTTTATTCTTCTTGATCTTGAATGCATGAATGGTGATTCTATTTATGTTGATCTGATTTGATCTTGGTTTAAGATTGAGATTTGTGATGAAACTTAGAACTGATTGATCTAAACTAATCACATAAATGAAGATTGAGATTTGTGATGAAACTTAGAACTGATTGATCTAAATTAATCACAGAATTGAAAATGTTAGGTTACTGATTTGTGCCTAAGTTAATTGAATTCGGTACTTGAAATTAACATAGATCTTCATGAATGGTGTGATTGCGGATTTGTGTTTATCACTTGTTAATTGAATTCTAGACGATCGTCTAGTATGAATTCTGGATTTGATGCAGAGATCTCGGTTAGATCCAAATTATCAATTCAATTGCGCTTCAAGTGTTCTATGAAGGGTCTATGATTGAATCCACCCAATCTTGGATAGGTTTCTAAATTGACTGCTCTTTAATTGTTATTTCTTCCTTTAATTTTGTTAAGTGCGATCTTAAACTGTCAAACTCCCATTTGCTAACTTTCACTTGATTTGATTAAATTACATCTACAATCCTTGTGGAGATGATCCGGTGTTGTCACTGTGCTACAAGCTTAGGTAATAATTTCGGTTATAATTTTGACTGAGTTCGGCGCTCGTCAGCTACTAAAGGGGATCAAGAACAACCTCTTTATAGAAAGATGGATCAGACAAACTGTGAATAGAGGTTAATAAGGAAGCAAAAGAAGTGGAATAACTAGAATAAACAAAATCTGGTAATTTAGTGGACTTACGATCACGATGAGGATAACGAGGAGGAGGAGGATCCACGATCATAGAAGGTTCTTGGGGAGGCGCGGGGACAGAGGAGGCATCTGGATCTGCAGAACTACTAGTGTCAATCCTGCAAAGCTCAACATCAGAATTATTTACGTCCCAGGTTTCTAGCTCTATTGCATATTTCCCATCTTTTTCATCTTTTGGCTTAACAGAGGTTTCAGAAACATAACCCCACATTCTCTTGCCTTTCAAAAAATTCTTCAACACATAACTCCAATATGAATAATTCTGCCCATTCAACTGCACACTAATGGATTGAAGAGAATCATCCTTTTCTCTAGCCATTGCAAACAATCACAAAACAGAGAAAAGAAAATCCCAATTTCTGCAAATGGGTTTCTACAAAACCCTAACAGAGAGAACTGCAAAAGGAAGAACGAATTGCTAATAAAAAATCACCTAGGTTGCTGTCGAAATGAACGGAATGGCGTCTGTGGCTAGAATTATCCTTGCTCTTGATACCATATTAAGATTAACAATGCATATGAGAAAGAGAAGAAGAATAAGGGAGAAGAGAAAAGTGGCTAAGGTTCTCTATTGCAAAAGTAAATTAGTCAACCTTACAATATTAGAAAAAAGGGATATATATGCAACAAATAAAAAACTAAACTACTTTTAAGATAAATAAAATAAGTAAAACATAAATACACCATATTATCTAACAGGTTCAGTGTAAGCACACTCTTCTCTGAGCTAAGCGATCTTCTCGCGATGCTTCAGCAACTTTCACTACATCTTATGAATAATTGGATTTTTGTGAAATTGCACTTCCTCATCACCATCAACTCGATTCTACTGATGTCCAGCAATATTTTGAATTATTGTTCTAGCCATTTTTCCTAGCAAAAGGCCTGAAGAACAAAAGGCAAAATATTCCAAAATAGACTACCAGAGTAAAATGCAACAAACTACAGTGTGAAAACTTGCAAACAAATCACTCAATAGTGAAAAAAAAAAGAGTAGGAGATCACGTTTTACCAAATTTTTCATAGACAATGCCAATGTTCCATCCAAACTCTAGGTAGAAGCCATGAGAGGTCACTATTTTAGGTGATATAAAGGTTCCAAAAGTCCCTAACTATGGCTGAAGTTAGCCTTTTATATGGAGAATCAGGGTAAGAATTGCTTGACCTCACCCCATGATTGGCAATCATAGGGTTGTTATGAAATGCTCCTATGAGGTTGTGCCATGTGGCCTCTCCTTTCTCTATTTTGTAACTAACTCTCATTATAGTATCTTTCATGCATGAATAAGCTTGCGTGGAAAATTCATTGGAGGGCTTGATAGTGCACTTGGGCCTCCTTAGTGGAGCCTAGGTACGGTCTACCTGCAACTAACCACTTGTATAAGGGAGGCAACATATTGGTGGACTTCCATACCAAAGAAGTTGTGTTGAATGATTCCTTTTTATTTTGAACAGACCCCAAGGGCTGCTCGTTTTTTAACTTGATGATTTCATGAGGGCTACTAGACCCATATTTGTTTCTATTCAGTTATATTTAATTTAATGAATTCCCTTTTTCACAGGAAAAAGAGAAATAGAACACAGTATAATAAACTAAGAACAATTTTCTTTTTTACCAACAGAGAAGAATTATTTGGTCATACTTATAGAACGTAAATAAAATGGTTGTACATATACTCTAACTCTTACTATGAAGAATTCAAATCCCATTAATTAGGTTGTTTTGTTCTTCCTATTTTTTATTTTTTTTGTCAATTGATGTGTTCCATAGGCTAGCTAGGAGTAGTGGTGGAGCCAGGCCTTGAAAGTTAGGAGGAGCACTAATAATTATAAAAATTTCTGCTATAAATTTATGAAAAACATCATAATATGTATAAAAGATAAACATCAATTAACTATTGTCAATTGGAAGAAAAAAAATGCTACCTAAAGTGGAGAAAAACAATAAAGAAACAAAAAGAATAACAACTACACAATAAATACCACAAAAGATGGGTCTAGGTGGTAAGTAACCTTGAGCTCCTAGGATAAAGATGCGAGTTCAAATCACAGGAAAACAACTCCCGTGGGGAGACCACATAACCTTCGTATTCTCACAGTTGAATATGAATTAGTTCTATTGACAGTTCAAATGGGTCAAACCTATGGAGATACCCCGTGGTCTCACAAAAAAAAACTATACAATAAATAAAAAAGCTCCAACACTTTTTTAAAATAAAATATAAGCTCTATACATAAAGAATTTCCAAAGTATAAGTGAAAAATTTGATAAATACCCATGATTTAAAAGAGTCTTTAATCAATTAAAAAAAAAGACACAAAAGAATCTCTTAGTTTTGCCGTTGTTGTTGTCACTCCAATGTCCAAATTTCTAAAGGACCAAAGAAAATTGCAATTGATGAATTGGAAACTTAGGATTGGGATTTATGGTATTTGCCAATTAGAAAAATAGGAAAACAATGTATTAGGTTTAAATGATATAGGGAGGGATAATGTTATTTTTAGGGGGAAAAAACTCTTCTAAAATGAACTTGTCTCTAAAGTGAGTAAATAAGAATGTATTCACCTTTAATTTAATTTAAAATGCATCATAATTTTAACTCACTAAAATTTAATAGTGAATAACCCTTACTTTCTCACTTTAGAAATAATTTATTTTGAAGAGATATTATCCTTATTTTTTACGGACACTTAAGTCTTAAACTTTTCATTACTAGTAGTTAATTTTTTTTAAAAAAATTCCAAGAGGAACATGTGCTCCCCTTCATATCAATATGGCTCCACCTATGGTTTGGATAGAGAGAGGAACAAAAGCACACCTATTGTTCATTCCAACCGAACAGCAGGGTATCAAGATCCTACATTATACATACATGAAGTTGAAATATTTTGAACGGAAATGATATATGCACATAAAAAAGTCTGCATCATTCTTACATCACTTTTTTTTAGATAATTAAAAAGTAAAAACACATATTTTAATACATACTCTTTCTACCTTTCTTTACCTAAATAAGTAAAGTATAAAAATAATATAAGAATTTTAATGTGTAAATATCAATACTCTTAAATGATATTTCAACTTTGCGAGTTAGCCATAAATTACTAAGGCTGAACTTGTTTCCCAACAAAAATTTAAAAATTAGTAGGGCTGAACTTGTTTCTCAACAACAATTTAAAAGAATAAATAAATAGAGGAGCACACATTAAAATGATATAAAATAAGAAAATTTTCTTTTTTCGAGAGTACCTAAAAGTTTCTCCGAACTACACATATAAATAAGTCACTCAAAAGTCTATTGAATACAAGAAACTAAACCACCATAAAAACCGTTTTATATAATAAAATAACATAAGGAGAAAGTGAAGAAAAACTCTTCTGCGGTGTGTTATTTAATAAGTTTTCTCTTTGCTTTTGGAGGAAAATAATTTGTTATTAAACTGGTTTGATAATTTTTTTTTTAAATATACTAAACTAATTAAATAAGCACTCAAATTAGGCTAAATTAACTACGCATCATTAAAGCAATAACCTAATTGTTACAAAAATATCTCTAGTGTTTTGGAGCTTGACGGATTACACGTAAGCTAAACAGGAATATAATAGTAGAAAGTAAAAGGAAAATAGTAAATGTCCTGATTGGATCTCATCCTAACTTTGATCAGATGTCTGTATTCAGCCGAGTTATATTAAGTGGACCCACTCACAATGTGAGACTCATTATTCTTTTACAATTATTTGGACTCTCTCATCTTTCCTACTTCCAGGCCGAGTAGTATAATCCAAAGTAAAATAAGAACACACAGTAATCTAACTTGATAAAGGTTATATGATCTATATGATGAGTTAGTCATGCTCAACCTTAAAACCCAATGCTACCTACCTCGCTTATAATTGTTACTCTCAAAGTTTTCATATATGAACTTATAATCTAACTACTTCTATAACCCAAAAAAACCGAATATCAAGCAAGATGCAAGGAGCTGGTCCTGAGTCTACTGAGTCCTAACATACCAAGCGTGTGTATTTCTGGGTTAGCTAGGAAAAGTATCATTGTTCAATTCTGACTGTTAATGTGATTAATTGTGATTAATCATGATTGATTTTAAGATAATTATAATTAATGTAGTACAAAATTAGTTTGATTTAGTATATAATTATAATTTATTATTTTTCTTTTACTCAGAGCTTACTTTTTGTATAAATATATAAAAGCTAACTCTCTTGTATTCATTCATTCAGAAATATACACATATTATTAATATTTGTTTTCTTATTTTTGTTTTTAATTTAGTATCAGAATCTAGACTCTCGTTCCAATCCTAAATTTTAGATTTCAAACTCCAATTTTTTTTTCAAATCTTGCAATTGACGTGTTTCATGTTGTGCATTGTTTGGTGTGTCTCGGCAATTGTGCACTTATCATGGTCAACAACCTTTATTACTGCCTCGTTCTTGCAGCCAATTGTGCAGTATAGAAATTGTGCAATTGTGCAGCTATTCCTACAATTGTCAACCTCATTCCTATAGTCGCACTATTGCAGTGTAGACATTTGGGTCACGTACGGCCCGCGTTGTGCACCGCCTTAGCCTGTGTTGTACACCGCCTTCTGCTATCTTGTCAACCTCATTTTTTGCATGCTATTTGTTGCACGTCCAATCATGAAGTGACTGTATCGTGACGTGGCCGTACTATTCCTTCTGTTGGTATTTTTCGTTCTGTTGCTTGGGTTTGCTGACGTAGCACCAAACCCTACTTAAGATTTTTTGGTGAGATATTTTTATTTTTCAGGTTCTTTTTGTCAATTCATCTCCGAAAAAAAAATTGTTGTTATTATTCTCTACTATTATGGAAAAGTTTCATGTTGCTCAATCCATTCCAATTTTACTCAATGGTTCAAACTACACCCACTGGGTTGAGGTTATGCGTGGCTTTCTGAAAAGCCGAAAACTTCGGCAATATGTCACAGATGATATTACTTGTCCTGTTAAAACTAAAGATGACACTGGTGAAAAATATGTTGAAAAATTAGAAGATTAGAATAGCAAAAATCATCAGATTATCACTTAGTTCTGAAACACCTCCACTCCCAGCATTCATCTACAATTTGAACACTTTGACATTACTAAAGAGGTATGGGATCATATTAAAAATAGATATATACTTTTTTATTTATCTCATCAATACCAATTACTGAAGGAACTCAATAGTCTGAAATAAGAACTCGGTCAAGCTGTATATGAGTTCCTGGCTCGGATGAAAGCTATTTGGGATCAACTGATTTTGTGTGAGCCAACTTTGAAACACAAAAGTGATGTCAAACTATATGAGGAGTATCGTGATCGCATCAGGCTCATCCAGTTTCTGATGGCTCTCACTGATGATTATGAGCCTGTTCGAGCTTCCCTACTACATCAGGAATCCCTGCCCACACTTGAGGATGCACTTCCTCGTCTGAAATAAGAGAAAACTAGATTAGGTCTTCTTAGATCCAAAGCAGATTTAGCTTTTGCAATTACTCATCAAAAAGGCATATTCTGTGGTAGCTGCCACAAACCTGGTCACATTTTTTATGAATATCCCACCATAGAGTGCCACATTTGTCAGAATAAGGGTTATATTGCTCTAAACTGCCCTAGTCATTTACAGAACTCTACTCGTCCACAAAGGTCTGATCAGAGAACGTTTTAATCTTGTACTAGTTTCTCTTCCAAGCCTGTAATTGCAGCTTCAGTTGCTGATGAAACCTTAGATTCCCAGATCTCTCTTTTTATTACTGATCTTGAGTCTCTTCTTAAGCAAATCCTTTCTCATTCTGGTAATACACCTACTGCCTTAACCACTACCCCAGGTAATAATCGTTGATATTTTAATTCAACATGTCTTTCTGAATGGTGACTTAGAAAAAGTAGTGTATATGCGACCACCACCAGGTTACTCTCGCCCACCTAACATGATTTATCTTCTTTGCAAAGCCTTGTATGGTCTTAAACAAGCTCCTCGAACCTAGTTTACTAAGTTCAGTTCCACCATCAGTCAGCTTGGATATTCCTCTAGTTCTCATGATTCAGCAATCTTCATTTGTAAGACTAGTAGTAGCACTGTGTTACTGTTTCTTTATGTTGATGACATGATTATTGTAGGTGATGACACTTTTCGTATTGTTGATCTTAAAGCATCTTTGAGCTGTAATTTTGATATGAAGGATCTTGGTCCTCTCAGTTATTTTCTGGGTCTTGAGGTTCTTTCCTCTGTTGATAGTATTTATTTATCCCAAATTAAATATGCTTCAGATCTTATTTCTCGAGCTGATCTTCAGACAGTCGCATTGATCTTACTCATTTAGAGCCTAATGTCAGGTTTACACCTCTGGATAGTACTACACTTGATGATCCTACTCTTTATCAGTAGTTGGTTAGTAGCTTGATTTATCTTACTGTTACTCGTCCAGACATTTCATATATTATTCATCTAGTCAGTTAGTTTATATTAGCTTTTAGCACTACTCATTATGCTGTTGTTCGACGTATTATTCGGTATATAAAAGGGACTCTGTTTCATGGATTCATTTCTCAGCCAATTTTTCCTTGGTTCTCTAAGTTTATTCTAATGCTAATTAGGCTAGAGCCCCTACTGATCGCTGATCCACCACTAGCGACTATATCTATCTTGGTGATGCACTTATTTCACGGCAAAGCAAGAAACAAACTTTAACTATACGTTCCAGTACTGAAGCAGAATATCGGGCACTAGCTGACACCACATTTGAGATACTTTGGTTACATTGTCTTCTTGACGATTTGGGTATTTCTCAGTCCTCTCCCATTGCTCTTTACTGTGATATTAGGAGTGTTATTCAGATTGTTCATAACAATGTTTTTCATGAGCGCACCAAGCATATTGAGATCGACTACTACTTTATTCGTCAACACATTCTTCATGGTAATCTTCGTCTCTTTTCCATTAACACTCTTTATCAGCCAGTCAATTTATTCACCAAAGCTCATCATCCTGGGAGATTTCGCGATTTGGTTTCTAAACTCAAATTGGTTTCTTCTACACCCACTTGAATTTGAGGAGAGATGTTAGTGTGATTAATTGTGATTGATCACGATTGATTTTAGGAATCATTATAATTGATATAGTATATAATTAGTTTGATTTAGTACATAATTATAATTTATTATATTTCTTTTTTGTATAGCTTCTTTCTTGTATAAATAAAGGCTAGCCTTTCTGTATTTATTCATTCAAAAATATACACAGACTATCAATATTTGTTTTCCTATTTTTATTTCTAATTCTGACAAACAATTGTCAAGGGACACACTTTTGTTCTAGTGACATTAGCCTATTGTGATGGTAATTGCGTAGCAAAATCCATGGACATGCACAAGATTGGGTCCAAGCAAGGAGTGGTAACAGTTTGTATTAGAATTAAGAATAGACAACTCTAACTCAATCCCAAAAACTAACTCATAAGAGAAGACATTTAGAATGTGAAGTTTGTAGAATTAGTCATCTACAGATGTCTCAGCATCAAAATTAGGATGAACTCTGATATCATATTAGAATTGAGAACAGACTGGGCCTAATTCAACCTCGAAAGTTAGCTCAAGGAGAAAATATTAACCAAATCATTATAAAAAATATTTTTCCTATATACCCTGTCGATGTAAGATCTTAACAGTTTGAGTGGTGGGAATGGAGCTAAAGGACAAAGAAAAGTTAATTTCTAATTGGTTTTTCACTTCTTTGATGAAAGAACTGAAATAAAAACCCAAAATGCTGGATGTATTCATTATTTTTGGAATATTTACGTGAAATAGCTACCAAAGACAACGGCTAAGGAGAGTTTGTTCGACAAATTGAAATTATAGGCTAAGGAGAGTTTGTTCAACAAATTGAAATTATAGAAGTAATCAGAGGTGTCCTAGATAGACTGGCCAAAAAAATTAATAATATTTGGTGTCCTAGAAAGATTGAAGGTTTTCTTCGTATGGGCTAATTGGGCACATGTTGGGCCAATATAATGGGGCAACAATTCTGAGGGCGACATAGACTAAACAAGACCAAAAGGCCCTCAATTTCACAGTTATTTGAGTCCTTTTAGGGCCACTATGACTTCCCATTGTAGGGAGGGCCATGCTGCCTTAAATAAACTCACCAGTATTTTTTTTTTTGGACTTCACCAGTATTTTGTTCTTGAGCCACTCAATTCTCATTAGCTTAGGCCAAACCAGATCCTTTCATAGCTAAAGAAGCCTTATTCATTTGGACCAAGTTTCACATCAAAACCTTCATTAAATTTTGAGTTGTACCTCTAGATTTTAATCCTTACTTAAAATGTAGTAAACATTTTTTCACTAAAATGAAATATCTTATCTAGTAAACCAAATTAAATCTCAAATAATAATGTACCTTAAAACTATGATGAAGCTTTGCAGGGATTTTATTTTTTTTTATTTACTTTTTTTGGCCTAAGACTGATTTCATTTAGGGTCTGTTTGGATAGTGAAATTAGAATTGAAACGTAGAATTTTAATTTTAATTCTAATTCTTTCAAAATTAAAATTGGTCCAGAATCTTAAATTTTATATTTGAGGTAGTCAAAGAATTAAGATAAAAAATTATAATTCTAAATTTAATTATAATTTTATTATTTAAAGGTATGATCTAAAACACTAAAAAATTATTTAAAAATTAAAATTAATAAAAATATTCATACAATAATATTTTTATAATATAATAGTCTTTTTTTCATAAATAAAATTTTCATGAATTTTTTCAAAGAAAAATAAATAGTTATTATAATAATTTTTATATAAATATAAAAATAATTTTCTATATAAATATAGAATCTCAATAAATATGATTATTTATAAATAAATGTAGAGAGAGAGAGAATTTAATTTTTAAGTTATAAAATTGATAATTCTTATGATATAGGTTAAGAATTGAGAAATACTTAACTTAATTATTTTTCAATTCTATGGAATTGATTTATGAAATTACAATTTCAATTCTAAATGACATTCTAAACATAAAAATTAAAATTAAGAGATTCAATTTCAGGTCTAATTTTATATTCAATTGCAGGAACAGAAACTTAAAAGAAAATCCAAGCACTAACTTATGAAATGGCACAAGGACAAAAAAGACAGAATGAGGAATGGCACATACACTACCTGCATATCGTTTATCTTTTGCCTCCCAGAAAGTATAGAATTCATACAAGCAGTTTTCAACTATGCAATCTGATTCTGAGCCTCAACCGGCCCGTCAATTCCCAAAATAGAGACAACAATGGCAGACTTTATGGCCCCCTACATTTTTTACAAATCAGTGGTTTATCCAAAAAAATAGAAACTAAAATCCAAGCAAGAATTATTATTACCCGATAGCTTTAGCATATGCTGTGACCAACGGAGACATAGATTAATCAGTTTCTAGCTTATCAATGAAGTCTGTCTCACTCAAAGCTATCAAGTAACATCCACATGCAAAAATGAAAAGAAAAGTAGTATTGCTAATATAATGTAGCCGTATGGTTTTGCTGAAATTTTGAAGAACCACGTCTTTCTGCTGAGTACTAGAAACCAAACAAGACTGATTTTATTGGAAGGAAATCCAAGCACTATTCAGTAAAATGGCATAATACACTACATGTTTCTGCATCTTCATTTATCTTCTGCATTTCAAAACGAAAGAAATCACACAACTTCTAGCTCAACTTTGGAATCCAATACACTTTACCATAAAGCCATTTTCAAAATCCACACATACCTCAAACCCAGTTTCCCGAAAAGTCAAATTACATAGCCCTTGCCTTTCTTTATACATAAATTCCAAACATATTTATCAAAATTACATAAGCTAAATATTGAAGCACCAATACACTGCCTGTGTTAAACTCTAAGCAAGTAAATGCTGAGCTCAGGACCTCCACTACCATCAGGGTTAATCATGTAGAAGGCTTCAGAGTCCTTGGACCCCACAACCCTCTCATACTTGGCTCTCATGTACATGAGCTCACCTTCGGACCCAGCTCCATTCCCACTAGCTGTCATAGGCAACACACCAGCACCCATTGAAATAGGCTCCACTGCCTTCAATATCTTCCACTCCTCTGGCCCACAGTCACGCCTGTTTGCATACCCACATTTCCTGCCATTGCAATAAGTCCTCCAATGGGGTTCCTCTAGCAACTTCACACCCTTGTTTCTCCCTGCCTTCTTCTCACACTCCAAGGCAATCCTCACCAACCCAGAAGCCATTTCCCTAACCAAAATACTTGTTGGTGTTGCTAGCTCAATCAAGAATGCAGGGCTCAACTTGGGGTCTTCTTGGAATGCAAAATGGACATGCCCACGACGGTAGCCAAAAAGGGTACCCACCACACGTGTGCCTAGGCCAGATTTGTGAAGTGAACGACTCTTGGTGAACACAGTCAGTGCTGACTTGAACTTGGACTTTGAATGCTTCTTGTTTTCCACTGGTACAATAGCAGCAGCAAGTTCTGTTGGCATTTGGATTCTGAGGTGATGATCCCCTTCTATCTCATCATCCTCAGAGAAATGTGAGGATGAACTGATTTTCAGGATTTCTACCTCATCATCCTCATCCAAAGCCTTCTTTTTCCAATGGAAATACCTCCTGGAGAAAGAGAAAGAAGAGTCATGGGGGGACTTGGCTGCCATTATTGTCTTCATCTGTCACAGTAAAAGAACATGGAAAAGAGAAACTTCTCAAAGATGGTTTTCTTTTCTTCTTTTTTTTTAATGAGTTACATGAGCATGAAGAGCAAAGGAGAGTAACAAAGAAATTTTGCAAAGGGAATGATTAAGGATATCATGATTCTATTTCAGTGTTTTCTTCTCTCATTTTGTTTTCTGCCTTCTGGGTAGTGTGTTAAATGGGTGGATTTATTCTTCTCTTCAACCACCTTTTTGTCAGACTTTGTGATACTGAAGGACAGGCAAGAGAATCTGACAAAAGGAAGGTAAGCAGCCCCACCTACCTATTGGGAACAAGGAATTGGAGATTTTGAGGGATTAGAGCCAACAAATGAGAGCTGAAATAGACAGCACAAGGAGATTTGAAATTGGGATGTGGAGTGAAACCACCAAAAGAGACAAGCTTTTGGTGTGATTTCTTTATCAAAGGGTGGGGGCACAGGCAGAAAATAAGGCCAGCGGAGGGGCTTGACTGATTACTCTGACTTGCATTGGAAACAGTTAAGGGCAGGTGAAGCCACACCAACCATACCCACCCTGGACCACCACAACCTTTTGCTCCTTTCAACTTTCATGCTCCTACCACGCCCACCTAGCCACTCTGCACCAATGCCTTTAGCCACCATTGTGTTCTGTGTGTGTATCCTTTCACAAAGAAAACTGGCTAAAAAATGGCCTCAGCCTGATAAGTCACAGCTTGTGTTCACAAATAAACACTCACAAGCAATGGTTCTTGAAAACATTACTTTCGGGATTTGCACATTATTTATATCCCATGCTATAAAATACTACCTACAGTACAAGTCTCAAGTTCCAGGAAATCCCATTCACCATGCTCTTTAGTCTTTTGCACAAAACCATTTTGCACAAGAAATTATTGCGTATATGGACCTACCATATTATTAATTAATAGATAAAATTATAATTAATTAATAATAAATAAATTTTGTTAAAATAATTTTTTATAAAAAATATAACTTTTTAAATTTTTAATATATTAAATAATTTATTTTTTATGAAAACTTTTTATTTTTAATATTTAATAAATATTTTAAAAATATTTGTTAATAAAATTTATAATTTATTATTATAATATTATAATTAATAATGTAATTAATTTAATATACCTAATTTGAATAATGTAAGTTTATGCAAGATTTTATTTTACAATTGACAACTTATGAATTAATTAATGGGCTGTTATAAGAAAGCTTATGGAAAAACAATGGAAATCCTTGAGGACAGTCAACAAACTATTCATCTACTAAATCTTATAGCACATTTTTAATAAGGTTTGAACTTTTTAATCGAACTTGACATAACAAACTTTTTCATTGATGGTTAACGGCTCAACCCAAATGCAACAATGTCAGAAAGTTTATACCATCATCATATCTATAAAAGCATTGAGCCAATAAACTACTCCCTACTACAACAACTGGAAAAGATAGGTGAATAGGGTGGCTTGGGTGATTATTATCTAGTGAGTATGAATTATTTGAGTTCATCACATCCCAAGGTTCTTAAGTATAGAAAATTCAAAGTGGTACACAATTATTAGAAATTTGTCTTATGCCATTTACTCTCAAATATGTTCATCTCATAACGAGCGTATCAGAGTGGGCTATAAAGTCGAAATCCAGTTGACAGTAGTGAGGGTAACAGGATGGGTCCATCAATCAACATATGACTGGGGATTATGTGTGGTCGCTATATTTGGTGTGAGGGACCGCCCAATCTCACGGATCACCTAACCTTGAGGTAAAACCAACCTAAGGGCTATCGCATTATGTTATGTGTGAGCTATTGTTGGGTGGCATTTTCTACCGAAGAAGAAAACAACATTATAGTGGACTAGAAATAGTGTTTAATAAGTTGCTTAGTACAAACAGTTAACCTATCTCTAATTTAGTTGCAATTATTCAAAATTAATGAAACCTACTTAATCTTAAATATTTTATCGAACAAGAATAAAGTGAAACTGAAAAGAAAGAAGAAGATATTCTCTCTCTTTTTTTCATTTTATAGGTCAGTAAGAACTTATAATAAGATTATATGTTGTTTACTAATAAGAAAATTTGGAATTCAACCCAAATCATGTTATTGTTATAAGCGAAAGATCGACTAAGTTAATATTCTATTCTACTAAACAGTGGGTTAGTTTAAAGAAATATAGAAAAATACTTTAATTTAAACAAATCTTGGGTGGTATTCAGCTCACCTAAGTAGTAGGGGCCCAATTCGGGGGGCTAGAGAGGGTGATTTGCTTAGGTCAGTTGAGACACAAAAATGGTCAAAAAATAGTGTATCAAAGGCTAAAAGTGAACTCAACTATTATAATGATCTCATCTCTATTTATAAGAGTAAGGGTGCGTTGTGTCACCCCTCACGTTTGCCATGCAAGGGGTACGTTGCGCAACTCCTTCGCGTTGATTGTGCTGAGGGGTTTTGGAGGGAAATTCTATTAAGGAACCCATGTATCAGGAGCTGCCATGTGGCATGTTTGTTAGGGGTATTTTCTATATTACTCTTGAGAGGGTTCTAGAGTGTGAGTTAGGCTAGGTGTGGTTAGGTTTGGTCAGAGCACTTTCTAGCCCGGCAAGGTGCCAAACCCAAGAAGGAGACATAAGCTCGTGGAGGAGGTCTAATCCTGATATGGTGGTAAACGATTTTGGGTGCTCCCATTTCCCCGGTGACCATCCGAGCTTTAAAGCCACTAGGAATGTGCTACTAGTGATCTCGGAATAGTCCACAACCCCTCAAGCTTGGAGATCATAAGAGCGTGCGAGCTTTAAGGTCACTAGGAAGGTGCAACTAGTCTTGATATAGTCTACAACCCCTCAATCTTGGAGATCATAAGAGCGTGCGAACTTTAAGGCCACTAGGTAGGTGTTGCTAGTCCTAGTATAGTCCACAGCCCCTCAAACCTAGAGCTCGTAAGAGCCTGCGAGCTTAAAGGCCACTGGGAGGGTGCTGTTAGTCCTTGTGCAGTTCACAACCCCTCAAGCTCGAAGCTTATAAGAGCGTGCGAGCTTTTAAGGCCACCAAAAATGTGTTATTTTAGGACAGTGTAGTGCTTTGGTTTTTGTGTGGGTCAACATGTGGTGTGTTTTTATTGGTTGGTTGTCACTAATATTAAATATTTCTCTTTTCACCTCTGTGACTTTTGATACGACCTAGGGTTTGTTACTATCTGTTGGATTATACTGCATTTTAACCATTGGATTCTCAGAAGGTTGTTTTCCCTTAGGAGTCATCAAATTAGATTCATCATGATCATTAATCTTGAGGAATTTTTTCCCTCTCTTACCTTGTTCAACTCTTTGCATACTTGCTCTATGTTTCTTTTTGGTAACTGCTCCATTTCTACTTTCTTTGATTTTCTTCCCTGTCTTTTTTTGTTTTGGCCTCCTTTTTTCAAAAAGTTTCCTACTTTCCTCATTTTTTCAAGGAACTTTCAAGCCATCTTCTTAAGCCATATTCATTGTTTGTTAAGGTGGTATGTCCTTGCTCCTCTAAATTGGATTTCCTTCTTATTTCTCAAGTATGCTTTGTTCTGATTCCTTTTGTTTTTTGCACCAATGTCGTTTCTTTGTTTTTGTTCTTTTGGTGGGGTTTGCATTGTGGTTTTATTTTCTGGGAACGCTATTTTAGGGTTTTTCCTTTTTCACACTTTCGTGAATTTTTCTAGGTGATGTGTATATAGGTAGTGAGTGATGAGTGATAATGAGGGAGATTCTGTTGAATTTTTAGGGGAGATTCGCCCACACACCCCAAAAAGAAGAAGGTTTGATGTGGTAGAGATTGATGGACTCTCTTATTTCCCTGGGGAAATGTCTTCTATCCCTAAGTTTAACCGAGATCCCCGGGTTCTTGGTATTAGTCGTGAAAAAACTTTAAGGGCAAATAAGGTGGTGAGGGATATGGAGGCTCGGTTGGACTCCATCGAGCCTCTTTCTTCTAGTGAATTTTCCTCAGGAAGTTTAGATTCTGCTTATTTTGCATAATTATGGCCAATTCATTGGGATCTCTTGAACTTATGGAAGTTGTGTTAAATGCCTATAACCCTGGAAAGTCTTCCAACTACGGTTTGTCACCTGACTAGAAATGGCACTGATGCTAACTACGTGCTAGAAAGTTATGGGGTCAAAAACTGTCTTCACGATGATCCTGGTGATAATTGATTTTTTATGTATGAGACTATGTTTACTCGTTTCAAGGTGACCCTATTATTTTCTGACTTTTAGACTGGGATTTTGTCCGAGATTGGTGTAGCTCCATCTTAGCTTCATCTAAATAGTTGGCCTTTCATAAGGTCGTTTTGGCTTTTGTGTGATTACCTAAGATTCCAGGCTACCCCACAAATGTTCTTTTTCAAGACAAATAAGAGTGAGAAAATAAGGCTCTTGTCATTCTGGAGAGTGTGAGATAGGAAGCCGTTGGAAGTATATGAATCTTCTTATGAGAACTTTAAGAATTGTTTTTCCAAGGTTCATATGAAAGTCAGGGGTCTTCCTTTCTTTCTGGACAAAAATTGGGTTGCTAAATTCCTTTTTTGGTGAAATCTTGATAAATAGTGGTTTCCTGATGTATGTGTTACCCATTTTAATGATGTGGACTGAGGTAATGTTGTAAGGTTGTTGAGTTTGCAACCTTTGCATTGTCAAGATATACTCTGTTGTCAAGGTTCGGCAGAGAGTCTAGGGAGATTTTTTCATAAATGTTCTGCTTCTTTTCCTCTTTCTTATATTCTCTTTATGTTATTATTTCCTAACTTACTGCTCTTTCTCTTTCTTATTTTTTTTAGGGGAGAATATAAAGATGTCTACTCCATCTTTCAATTTAGATGCCCTTTGGAAGCAACAAAAGAAAGCTCTTGCATCCAAAAGAATGGCTCCTGTGATCGTGCACATGGACCTAGCACAAGGTAGTGACCAACCAAGCGCAGGATCCGGGATTCCAACAAAGAGACTTTAGATTGAAGATAACCAGCCAGGTTTGGGGTCTAGCTCCCAAACCCAAGTGGGCCTTCGACCTTCTAGCCTTTCTTTGGAGTTAATGATTGGAGCTTAAACTACAACGCAATCTCCTATGCCAATCTCTTCACTTGTTACTCGTCTCTCGGAATGTCAAGATTTTGATTCTACATTTCCTGATATGTTATTGGTTGCTGCTAAGCGTGTGTTGAAGGAGTTTGAAGATGACACAGGGACTACGCCTAAGTCTATGTGGGATGCCTGGTAGGGTCATCATGTTCACATTAATTCAAACTTTTTCTTGGATGCCGACAAAGAGAAATTTAATAGGGTTAGTCTTTCGGCTATTATGCGTGCGATGGAGGTTCGGGCTATTCACTATGCTAGTATGCTTAGTTATTTTGAGTGGGAGATCTGAGGTACGGTGTCCTATTTTTCTAGGTTCAAAGCTGCTTGTCATGACAAGTTGTTGAAGCAAAAGAAGAAGCATGAAGCAGAGATGGTGAAATATCGATATCAGGTCCCTGAGCTAGAATTTCAAGTCAATACTCTTTCTACTGAGGTTGAATATCTTTGTCCTCTTTCGACTCAGGTTGTAGAACTTTCATCTAATCTAGAAAAGGTGGAGGCCAAATTATCTGCTTCAAAGAAGGCAAACAAGGACTTGAAGAAAAATGTTGAGCTTATGGTGAAAAAAAGGTGATGATCTTTTACCGTTTGAGCGAGATCTTTGGGAATTCGAGATAACGAAACTAGTAGATGATCTCATGGTGCAGTTAGCGATTGGGTATGCTTGTGTTTTTCAACATGTCAAAAAGTAGTTTCCAGATGTTGTTATTGACCGAGCTAGGCCTTGGTGGGTTGAGAAAGATAGGGTGCTTGTGAATTCTGATATGGAGGTGGAGGGCGATGAAGATGGTAATCCACTTGTTGGTGACGAACTGATGGTCAGACTACATCTATGGTTGATGATGTCAGGACTTCGGGTGCTCAAGCTCCTATAGTTGAGGCAGTTATTGGAGTTGCTCAGGAAGCTATTGCCCGAAGTTCTACCTCTAATGACTCTGTGGAAGCTTAGAGGATGACTTTTGGGAAACTTATACTTTTTTTGTTTGATTTTTTGAATTCTCATGTGTGTTAATTTTTGTTTCATTTTTGGGAACTTGGTCTTGATTGTATTGACTCTTTAAAAATATTTGCACTTTTCCCAAATGTTTTAGGGAAACATTTTTCCAATATGTTAATTGACTGAATTTGCTAGGTGATCAATTTATGGTATAAATACCTTGTTTTTTCTTTCTGTTGAGTTATGGAAACTTTCTTATGCATTTTTTTTATCTTTCTTAAACTTAAGAGGCAAATATCTACTATCCTTTTTGAGTCAAATAATAGAAGCATTCCTAAAGAAGCCTTACAATCAAATAAGAAAAAATATTATAAAAGAAGCTCTATCATTTATTGTATGGTATTCATGAAAATTTTAGTGTGTGCTTACCTTATCTTTGCTTCGGACAATGCTCTTCCTCTTTCCTTTGTTAATTGCAACCATTCTTGGTGTGGTTGTGGTTATCCATTTGGAGCATTTTTGTAGCCTTTCGGGTTAGATGATGTTTGAAATGAGACCTTGGTCCTATGAGTTTTCTGCCCATTCTGGTCATTTACTGATGGAATTCGGGTTTGCACTTTTTTGTTGTTACAAATGTTAGTGATTTATCATCCTGTACTCTTTGCCTTTTAATGAGTACACCTTTTTGTTCTGATGGCTAATATGTCTATATGGTTTTTTGGTTTTTCGTTGAAGGAGTTGATTTCGTGATTGATGAGGCTATACTATCTTCCGGCTTTACTCTTTTTTGATTTCTTGGTGAATGCTCCTGAATTTGTGGATAATAAGACCATGTTCTTCGAATATGTAATGATTTTTTCTTTCTTTTTGTGATAAGATGATGTTTGGAATGAAATGTAAACAAGCTTTACTTATTTTTCTTTTCATGTGTTCTTCTTCTTCTTATTTTAATTGTGATCTTTCTCTCTTTCTTCTTGTGTTCTGGCCTCATGGAGACGATCGGGGTAAATACCTCATTTTCTTCTAGCCTCATGGAGAAGGCCAAGGTGAATACCCCATATTCTTTTGCCCTCGTGGAGACAACTGGGGGTGAATACCCCATGTTCTTACTTGGCTTTGTGGAAACTGCGGGGGTGAATACCCCACGTTCTTACTTGGCCTCGTGGAGACAGCCAAGATGAATATCTCATGTTCTTCTGGCCTCGTGGAGACGGCTGGGGTGAATACCCCTACATTCTTCTGGCCTTATGGAGACTGCCGAGGTGAATACCCTACTTCTTACTTGGCCTCATGGAGACGACTGGGGTAAATACCCCCACGTTCTTTTGGCCTCATGGAGACGACTGGGGTGAATACCTTGGCCTCATGGAGACGACCGAGGTGAATACCCCACGTTCTTACTTGGCCTCGTGGAGATAACCGGGGTGAATACCCCACGTTCTTCTGACTTTATGGAGACAGTCAACATTGTTGATGTCTGCGGCTCTAGGTATTAATATTACAAAACAGTAATTACAAAGACATAATGAATTCTAAGAGATAAAATAATACAAATGCTTGAGGTAATGATAATGAAATACTTTTTCTTTTATTGATTTCTAGCCACAATATGCCTCATTAAAACCTCCATTAGGAAAAAAACCCAGTGGGAAAAATCCTAATGTAGGAAAAAGAGTACATATTTGGCTTCCTTTACATTTTATATTTTATTCAACTATGGTACTTCCTGAGGTTTGATGTATACCAGGACCGAGGAACCATTTTCTAGTCCTGTTCTTCTAATTTGCATGATCCTTTTTCTAAGATTTGCTTTCACATAGTATGGCCCCTCCTAATTGGCTGCAATCTTTCCTTCTCCTAAAGGTTTCCTGTGGATTCTAGCTTTTCTAAGTACTAGATCCCTTTCTTTGAAGCTTCGCGGAATAACTTTTTGATTGTACCTTCTCTTTGCCTTTCTCTTTACTACTTCTATCTTGATTCAGCCTTGCTTCCTCCAGAATTGCATGCTTCAATTGTCCCTCCAAGCGTGGCCTGTTGTCTTGGAATTCTCCTCGAGGATCAAGCTCAGCTACATTGACGTGATGGACAGGAGCTCAGACTTCCTCTACTTCTTCTTCAATGTTTCTTATTCTCGAACAGTCGATGTAGCACTGCCTTCCCTCAAACTGGTCTGTATGTATTACTGTGACTTCTCCTTTGTCAGTTGGAAGTTTCATGGTGAGATATGGGTTTGAGACAACAGTCCCAAGCTTGTTCAAGGAAGGTCTTTTGAGTATCATGTTATATGGGCTACTTAGATCAATTATTAAGAAATGGATGTCAATGCTTTGTATTTTTCCCTTCTCCCTATCTCCTCTTTCTTACACAAAGGTAGTCCACATATCAATGTATCTAATGACATGAACTTGCTCCCTTGAGAAGCCTACCAGGTTTCTATGATACAGCTTGATCTTGCTATATGGGATCCTTATTTGTCAGAAGGTGTTGAAAATTATATTTGTTGAGCTACCTTGATCTACTAGAAACTCTCCTGATAACAAAATATGTTACTACCACCGATATCACCACTGGGTCATCTTGGTCACGATCTACACCCTGAAAGTCATCATCGATGAAAGTGAACAGGGTCTTCTATGTAGAGGTACTAGCTTGGGAAGGGGCGGTTTGCCCGATACTTATTATAGTGTGAATCATTCTTAGATGCCTTCTTCTTGTTGACTCAAATTCTTCGCCTTATGCAAATCCTCCCACAATAGTGTTGATGACTCCTCGGATCACTCCCTACCTTTCTATTCTTCCACTTTGCTTTCTTTCATCATGATCTGGGCTTTTTCTTTCCCCACGCCTTCTATCTGAACTTTACTTTATTTCTCTAAGTACAAATGTTTCATGTGCTCTTGGCTAGTGAGATCCTCTATAAGATTCTCTAGTCCTACGCAATCTTCTGTATAATGCCCAAAAGCCCTGTAATAGTGTCATCTTTTGGTTCTATCAACATAACTACGTTGGATGTTAGGTGCCGAGGATAACGATGCAAGTTTGACAGTGCAAATTTTTGGGAAGATGTATTCATATCAAGTATTTAGCAGGGTGAAGCTGCCATAATTTGGTGGTACCATCTGAAGGGGTTCTCGACTTGTACTTCCTTTTCCATATCCGCCTCTTCCTCCGAAGTCTCCTCATTTTCCAAAATTGTCATTCCTTCTTCCTTAACCTTCCTTATTGTTAGGGACTTAGGGTTGTTGTTGCACCTGTGATTCTTCATTATCTGCCTTTGTTGCTACTTTACTAGCCTCATTTGTTTCTTCGGTGTTGATATAACCCGTTGAACATCGGAGAAGGTTGTCAAGGTCTGCAAGAGGTCATTTGGACCGAGAGTCAGCAAACGGTCCTGGCTTGAGCCCTGAGAGTACTATATGTAGTGAGATAGCTAGGTTTAAATCTCAGATCTATATGGCTTCTGAGTTGAGTCTCGTCACACATTCTTTAAGGGATTCGTTTCTTCCTTGGCGCGAGTTGATGAAGGAAGTGGAAGTTTTCTGGTGGGTTCTACTAGTTGAAAAATGATTTAGGAAGCGGTTTGACAGATCAGCGAAACTGTATATGGATTGAGCCAAGAGTACAAAAAACCATTGTAGGGTGGATCTCTTCAAAGTGCTTGGGAAAGCTTGGCATCGTATTTCATTGAAATTCCTAGAAAAGAGCATGGCCAAGTTAAAGGCTTCTAGATGTTCATGGGGATCTGTGGATTCATTGTACAAATATTGGCTGGGAGTCTGAAGTTGGCGGGCAATGGGATAGTCATAATATCATCAACAAACAAATTTCCCAAATGGAGCGGTAGCCGGGGTGGCGGGTAAAGAGGTTAACTATATCGATTAGATGGTTGGCAGTGTGAGGGTTCGGTATGGACACAATTCTTGAGGGTTTAGTATGGACACAATTCTTGTTATCAGAGTGGGCTTCAATAAGGTTTTGATGTGATCTCTGTGGTGGTTTTTCGTCAAAGGTATTAACTACTCTTTTGATTCAAGATCTAATATCTGAGAGCAAATTGACTCCTCTTAGGTATAACTGCCTAAACGGGCTGGGCCAGCTTCTTTGGGCTGGGCCAAATTGGGCTATATGAGTTTAGGGCTTGTATTTTGTTAGTCTAACCCAGCCCTATGTAGTGTTATCAAAGTGGGCTAGCCCAGCCCGTTGCAGGTCAGACTAATTCAGACTGGGCTAATTCGGATTATTTTTAATTTTATGTTCATTTTTGCTTGCATAATCCGCCTATTTTGTCAGGTTATTCAGGTCAGCCTATTGGGTTTGATCTATTTTGACAGCTCTACTCTTAGGACCCTAAAGTTTTTTAGTGATTTGCAAAATTTTGACGTCAAAGGTTAAGCAACTGTCGATCGGTCAAGCGTCAATAAAGAGGTACGTCTAAAAAGAGTTGGTCATTGAGTATGAATATGAAAAAAGAAATGAAAATGACGTGTTAAGTAAAGAGTGCGTCAAAATTAACTTACGAGAAGTAAATTGACATAATGGAAAAGTCAAAAGTAAACTTATTGAAAGTAAACTTACCTTAACAGTAAATGATTGTTGAAAGTAAACTTGCGAAAAGTAAACTGATAAAATGTGAATAGTAGAAAGTAAATACCAAAAATGTCAATATTGATGCAGTGTGCTGATAAAGACATCTTTGAAGTATTGTGTGTGTTCAAGTGAAGATTAAAATAAGAAAATATGAAGAAAATGCATGAATATGCAAGAACACGAAGAACAACAAAAATGTAGAAATTACACGAGAAAAACATAAATTTGCACTAAGTTGAAAAAATATTAAAGGAAACTTGCAGAAATGTAAAATACATGGAAATTAACATTGAAAATAATTAAATTGCAGAATTTAAAGGGAACTTAAAAAGTAAATAACCAACAACGTGAAAGAACAAGAACTTGAAGAAACTAAAATTAGTTGACTGGAATATAAATGATACATAAAATTGAAATAACTGAAAGATAAATGTCAAAATTGTCGTGACATAGATTGCGACAGGATTGGTGAATAAGAAAGAGTAAGAAAGAATTTTGTTTGTTGTAGGAATTTTGGGAATCACCACCAAATTTTATTTAAGTTGAGAAAATATTTGAAAAAATCCATTTTATTTAAAAGAAAATAAAAAGGTTTGCAAAAATCAAGTTACGTTTGAAACTTTATTCATGCCCAGAGAATGATAAGAACTTAATCCTACCGCACTCCTGACACATTCATATTAAAAGAGTTACTTTAAATTAATTGTGCAATTTTATTAACCTTAAAATCATTTGTTCTACGCTTTTTGAAATAAATAAAAAAAGAACTTATTTCTTAAACAAATAAATAAAGTAAAAACTTGCAAACATTGTACATTTGAATTCTAGTAAAAGAAAAAACTAATTTCCCACAGATCTAAGATAACACTAAGTTATGCAATAAATCTTTATAACTTTACACGATAATAAAGATAGCATAAAACTATACAATTATCACCATTAACCATTGCGAACAATTAGAAAATTTCTATCTATCATTTATTACCCTTTTTTCATTTTTATTTTATTTATTTACTCTTTTTTCCTGTAGCGATAATCTTTAAAAAAAACACTCTTTGAGCTCAATTAAAAATTATTTTTCACACAAAATTTAAGATAACATTGATCTACACACTAAATATTTATAACTTGAGCACTCTTTATAACTTGAGCAATACTGAAAATAGAACTATACAATCATTATCGTTGTCATTGCACAGGTAAAAGAACAGGAAATTTTTTTGGGTTACAAAAGGTACACACATAAGCTTTAAAAAAGAAACTTCATTTTTTTTTATTTGATAGAATTTAAGATAATATTGAGCTATACAATAAATTCTTATAAAATTGAGGGACAATGAAGATAACATATATCATATAGCTATCCAATCATCGTCATTCCTTGCACAAACTCAAAATTTTTATCACAAATTACTAGGCGTAGACTATTTAATTAGTGTCAAGCATAAGTGGCGTTGGACCACTGGAACAAAAATAAATCTAAGGTTACTAAACTTCCTCAAGAGGATTGAGAGTTAGCAAGATAAACATCCATATACATCTTTTTGTTCCCAAAATGACAAAATAAAATACCAGATGGAGAAGTAGTCATTAGATACTTCATTCACACCTGATCAAGGCCAAGATAATTCTAATCACCCAAACAACCAGACAGAATCCCAATCAATATGCCATGCACGCATTATGGGTTCTTGCAGAACAAATTAAAAATTTACCAAAAAGGGTTGATGTCAATTGTCAACCAACAACACAGCACCGTTAACATTTTCCAAAGCAGCAAACACATATGGCATTTAAGACTCTAATCAAGCCACTCAAACGTCCCAGAAACTAGTACTATCCAAAAAACTTGAGCTGGCAAAATGGGCTAACTCATCCCGTCCCGTCCCGACCCGCCTCAACTCGCTAAAATGGGAGGCGGGGTGGGTTGGCCCGTTTTAAAAAATGAGTTGGAAGAATTAACTCACCCCGCTTTAATGTGGGTTGGCAATAAAAATAAAATGAAAAAAATAGATGAGTTTGCGGGTCAACCGACTTAACCCGCCTCAAAAACAAAAAAAGTTATATAAAAAATCAATAAATACTATAAAATAATAATAAATAATAATGATAAAAAATTACAAACCACATATCTAAAATATAATTTTAAAATAGTCTAATTAAATATTCAAACATAAATTATATAACATTTAAAGAATTTTTTATTTATAGATTATTTTTTTTTAAAAAAAAAGAATAAACCTGCATATCAACCCATACCGGGTTATGCGGGTTAGAAAAAATATGGGTTCAATATTTGAACCCAACCCGTAAAAAAAATGACGGGTTAACGGTTAACTCTCGACGGGTTGAACTGCTTTTGCACGGGCTTTCTACAAAAACTAGTAGCCAAGATGCAAAATCATGTCAGGGAACCCTCTGCATTTATGATCAGTTTAATTCATTCTCTTTTTTATTAACATATATCACATACCATTCAAACAGCAAGCATGGTGCAAGGAAATGACCCCTTTAACATTCACCATAAACCCCAAATGTGTCACTCAACAAAACAAACCCGATTGCCATACTCTCAAACCTCAAGACCATGTCAGAATGGATTCTCTCTACCACTCGAAATATCATGCTCAAAAAGGCAAATAGTTATCTAAACAGAAGGACAAAAAAACTTGTATCTCATACCCCATTATACTGTTCATGATGCAAAAAAAAAAAAGAGAGAAATAAGCATACAAACAATAAATGCATGATTTCAACCTTGTTTAACTAAAGTTGTGAGCAAACATATGAGTATGCCTCATAAGACACTACCACTGTTAAGGCAGCAAACTCAGCAGAATTTTGTCTTGGGTTCTGAACAAAACAGCCATCACACAAAGTCGTAGTACTAGTGTCTAGCTCAAAAAGGCAAGCATAAAATGCAATAAGTGACAATCAACAAAACAATAAGGGCAACATGATGACTTAGCAATCAAGTGCTTAACAAAAAATGATATGATCAAGCGATGAGCAAGGATTTATTTACAATTAAGACACCATGAAAGGAAGGGACTAGTAACTAACAATTAACCAAGTCAACCACACACAATCATTGAGCTAAGCAAGAGTTCATTTTTTTTTTTAACAAATAACCTGTGGACATCCATACTAACTCACAACACACAATCAAAATTTACCCTGCATTCTATAATCACCACTCTATACTATTTGCATGCTGCCAGCTTACATTTTTATTTTCAAACCAATGAACTTAAACCACAAAGAAAGCTTAGCAGCCAGATCAACAATCAATCTCATTTACATGACACAAACCAGAACACATCACAATTCATTGACTTAGCCTTAAATTCTGTGATTCAGACTCTAAATAAATAAAATTAAAAAAAGAAAAGAAAAGAAAGAGCAATTGGACTAACATCACAGCATAAAGAAAAATAAACAGAGATTATAAGTTCCTTAGGTCCACACTATGATGTCAATATAATCCAATACCTCAAATGGAATAACATGCAGAAGATTAATCCCCCATGCACATCAAAGAGTTTACTTCAATTCATGTTAAAGCATTCCCATTTAAACACACCACAACACACTCTTCTATCTTGGAAACAAACAAGCTTCTAAACAAGATCAACTTTCAATAAACAACATGCACGCCACTACCAAGCATTACAAGTACAAAAAATGAATAAAAGAACACCAAACTAAGCCGTTTCACTCAAATTAGAAAATTCCCAGATATATTGTATGCCAGTACCTTTTACAGCCCTATATCCCTTAATTCTAAAGAAATTACAGGTTAACATTAAAACTCAGTTTTCCATTAAACAAAAGAGATTCGTTTGTCTAATTGACAAGCCAAGGACTCCAGTTATACTGACCTGTATTCCAGACACCCATACCATAGTACACTCAAGACAGTTAGGCACAGATCATAACATGGCAATCGTATATTAATGAGCACAAATCATTACTTTAAACAGGTTTGAGATTACTGAGACTAAGAGAGTTAAATTCTATACCCTTCATCACTTCAGTCACCTAAAGCCCTTGAAGAACTAATTTTTAGTTACTACAATAACCAATCCATTCCCCAAAACAGAGACACAAAAAAATCATTTCAAGTCATAGTGAGGCATTATAAACCAGCAGAATTCTCAGAGCCTCATGCAAACCAAAATTTCGTATTTCAGGCACACAACAATACATTCTTCCATTTTTTAGCACAAACAGACTTCCTAACAGTATTACTTCCCAACAAACAATATTGACACAAATGTGGAGTACCACTGACAAAGAAAGTGAGTGACAGAACATTAAACTTTCCTTACTTCACTCAGTCAAAAAAAATCCCCAAATCAGTTGCATACCCATACTTGTTATAACCTACATGCCTTTGATTCTAACGAAGAATGATCCACAAAAAACTCAAATTGACATTAAGATGTAGCATGCAAACAGTAAAGAGCAAATTTGATTGAGATCTAGTAAATAAGAAAGCAATAAGAAACATTAAGATTCAGCTTGCAAGAGAAGAGAACCTTTGACTATTCTGAGAAAGAAACAAGCTCAGTCTTACTAAAACAGGAATTATCACACAAATCTTTCATCAAACAAGTAGAGTGCATCTGACAAGCCACATATTAAAGACACTGGATGTATAGTAATGACAAGAAAACAGAAATTTAGGCAGACAACTCATAAAGGATATGAGAGGAAGACCAAAATCACACTTTAAACACCATAAAGGCAAAGTTAAAAAAGTTAATAGCAAAGCAAGATTTGCTTAACCCTTGAATCATTGACCATTCACACTATTAGTTAGCCTGACCTAGAATCCCTCAATTTTTATTCTCTCTCATGATTAAATCACCTAAATCTACTGTTTTGAAAGTCATAAAGCAGCGACTTAATTCAAGAATGAAATCAATAAGCATAGATAGAAAAAGGGACCAGGCACTTCCAAAGTTTAAACAATCAAATAGGAGACTTTTAATGTTATTAGTGCGTATGCACCCTAAGTAGGGCTAGACGAGCATTACAAGATTAAATTTTGGGAGGATTTAGGAGATTTAGTTCAGGGAATACCATTAGAAGAGAAGATTTTTCTAGGAAGGAACCTAAATGGTCATGTGGGGAGCGAATCTAAGGGGTATGAGGGTTTGCATGGGGGTTATGGTCTAGGAGTAGCTAATGCAGAGGGCAAAGTAATTTTAGATTTTTCGGTAGCATTTGATTTTACAATAGCTAACACTTGTTTTAGGAAGCAGAAAGAGCATCTGATCACATATAGAAGCGGGAGTTCTTGCTCTCAAATTGATTTCTTTTTAATAAGGAAATCTGATAGAAAGCTTTGCATGGACTGCAAAGTCATCCCTGGAGAGAGCTTGACTGCCTAACACAGGGTTTTAGTTATGAATGTATGGGTCAAGATGAGAGTAAGGAAAAATTGTCGAGATAGAGAGCCAAGGATCAAATGGTGGCAATTAAAGGGAGAAAAACAAATGCTCTTTCAGAGGAGGATTATGGAGGAAGAATTTTGGAAAGTACAAGGGAGTGCTAATGATATGTGGGAGGAGATGGTCAAGGATTAGAAATGTAGCAAAAGAGATACTCGGTGAATCAAGAGGCTTCACTCAAGGATAAAGAATCTTGGTGGTGGGACACAAGTGTACAAGACAAGATTAAGCTTAAAAGGAATGTTATAAAGCTTGGCACGTATGTAAAAATGATAAAAATTAGAAAAAATATAAGGCAGCTAAAAAAGATACTAAGAAGGCGGTGAGCGAGGCAAAAACTAAAGCGTTCAATGGGTTATATCAATCGTTGGGCACCAAAGACGGAGAAATGAATATCTACAGGCTTGCTAAAAGTAGAGAAAGGAAGACAAGAGACTTGGATAAAGTGAAATGCATTAAGGATGAAGAGAGTAAAGTCTTGGTTACGGAACAAGATATTAAAAATCGATGGAAGGGTTATTTTCACAAGTTATTTAATAAGGAACATGGGATTAGGGGACTCGGATATTCTAAACACTAGAGAGGAGGACCAAAATAAAACCTTTTTATCGTAGAATCAGGGAGTTTGAGGTAAAAGAAGCATTGAAGAGGATGGATAATGGAAAAGCGGTCGGACCAGATAATATACCTATTGAGGTATGGAAGTGCCTAGGAAAGAAAGATATAAGTTGGATCACAAAGCTGTTTAACAAGATAATGAGGTCTAAGAAAATGTCAAACGAATGGAGGAGAAGCACTTTAATCCCTATTTATAAGAATAAGGGAGATATACAAAACTGTGTAAATTACAGAGGAATTAAGCTCATGAGTCATATCATGAAGTTATGGGAAAGAGTAATTGAACGGAGATTAAGACAAGAGACTCATATTTCAGAGAATCAATTTGGTTTTATGCCTGGGAGGTCAACCATGAAAGTAATCTATCTTCTACGAAGATTAATGGAGAGGTATCGGAGGAAGCAAAAAGACCTGCACATAGTTTTCATTGATCTGGAAAAAGCCTACGATAGGGTACCAAGAAAGGTCCTGTGGAAGACTTTGGAGAAGAAAGGAGTTCGTATCGCCTATATTTGAGCAATCCAAGATATGTATGATAGGGCTAAAACTAGTGTGAGAACACAGGGTGGGGTCACAGAAGATTTTCTTATAACTATAGGACTACACCAAGGGTCAGTTTTGAGTCCATATCTTTTTACCTTGGTCTTGGATGTGCTTACTGCACATATCCAAGAGCCGATGCCACAATGTATGTTTTTTACAGATGATATAGTCTTAGTTGGAGAGTCGAGAGAGGAAACAAATAGGAAGCTAGAGCTATGGAGACAAACTTTAGAAGAACATGGCCTTCGTCTAAGTAGGAGTAAGACGGAGTATATGGAATGTAAGTTCAGTAAGAGGTGTGTTAATGCTAGCTTAGCGGTGAAAGTTGGAGATCATATAATACCACAAGTCACACAATTTAGGTACCTTGGATCTATCATACAAAATGATAGAGAGATAGAGGGAGATGTAAATTATAGGATTCAAGCTGGATGGATGAAATGGAGGAGTGCTTCAGGAGTTATTTGTGATAGAAAAGTGCCTCTCAAGCTTAACCCTATGTTTGGATGTTTTTTCATTAATGGAACGGAACGGAATAGGTAGGAATGGAATGGAAAGGAATGGAATGAAATAGAACATAGTTTCCATTTTCTTTGTTTGGAAGTTTCATTAACGGAACGGAACGGAATGGAATTACTTATGTGTTCCTCCCATTCCCCCTCAATTTTGGGGGGAACAAAAGTTGGGCATTTGAGGGGAAGAGAGGGGAAGAGAGGGGAAATGATTCCCCATGTGTTCCGTTCCATTCCTATGCATTTTAGAACTCCCAAACAAAGGAAGTTATTTCCGTTCTCCCCATTCCCTTTCCGTTCCCCTCATTACCTATCATCCAAACATAGTGTAAGGGTAAATTTAATTTTACCGCACAGCTATAAGGCCCGCGATGTTGTATGGTACTGAATGTTAGGCGGTAAAAAGCCAACAAGAGCATAAGATCAGTGTTGCTGAGATGAGGATGTTGCGTTGGATGTGTGGCCATATAAGACAAGATAGGATTAGGAATGAATGCACTGGAGAGAAAGTAGGGGTAGCACCTATTGTGAAAAAGATGAGAGAATCTCGCCTTAGGTGGTTTGGACATGTAAGGAGAAAACCCTTAGAAGCTCCTGTAAGAAGAGTAGATCAGGTAGATAATAACCCAATAGTTAGAAGTAGAGGAAGACCAAGACAAACTATAGGTGAAACGATTAAAAAAGATTTAGATCTGAATAGCATATCTGAAGACTTGGTTTATGATAGGGCACAATGGCGTCGTTTGATCCATATAGCCAACCCCACCTAGTGGGAAAAGGTTTGGTTGTTGTTATTGTTGTTGTACCAAGTCGTCTACTTCGTTGTCACTAAAACTTGTCTCACACCACTATTCTCTCTGGTTAATTTTTTTAGATGAACATGTACTTGTACATGATTAGTTCTATTAAGATAAATTAATTTAAGATATTTTTAGAAAATACTTATAAAAATTATGCTTCATAATTTTTGGGAAGAACTTATTATGTAGTAAATATTAGCACATATAACATATATTAAGATATTGTTAAATTTTTAAATTTATAGAAATAATATTAATAAATTATGAATCTTTTTTAAATTTTGTTATTATATATATATAAATTAAGTTTTTTAATTTACTTTGATATTAATATATATATATATATATATATATATATATATCATATCTATATATTATAATTTTTAAATTTGATACATCTTAGTGTCTATGTCTATGTCATGCGGGTTTATGTGTCTGTATTCATGCTTCATATTGTGTAAGGCATCTGTGTTTCTTTGTTTAACCACACTAGGGAAACATCGGACAAAGACCCCAACGTTGTTGCCCTCTCTAATGAGTGAAAACAACTTTTGATTGTTTTCAGTGTTTGCTTCTTTGCAATATGTTTGCAATTCCGGTTGAAGTGCCTATTTACTGATTGCTTAAGAACATTACGAATTGTTTCGAAATGTGACAATTGTAGCTAAATTATTTATAGCAATTATAATGATTGTTTATAGTGATTGTTTGTAGGCTCAATTAGTTATGTGTTCTAATTGATTATGTATTTTTTGATTTCCTATAATCTCATATTATAATTATTTATGAAATATTTATATTTTGGAATTAAAGTATGATAGATTTATTAATTTTCAAATGGTTAAATTTTTAAGTTAATTTAATTTCAAATTGTATGAAAGTTATTTTTTAATTATTCATAAAATAGATGTTGTGAATGACATAAAGACTATTTGTATACGTGTAAATTAAAGTTCATTGTTATAAGACATTTATAGATCATCTAAAAGGTCTAAAAAAGTCCAAGATCCAATACAAGGTCTAGGAGGGCCCATGACAAGAGCAAGAGCTAAAAGGGCCCAAGAAGAACTTAAAAAGATGGTGAACAACTTATTAGAGGCCCAACATCAGATTGAAGCCCAACATGTGGAGCCTAGGATTTACACTTGCATAGCCCACTTGGAATGAAAGGAGAAGAGCCTCTATTTGGTGTATGATTGTATTAAAAAAAATGTATTTTGTCCATAGCAGGATTAGAACCCAGGCACTTGAAGTTGAATATGTTCTCCTTAACCACTGGAACATATCAATGATGCTTATGCTAAGGGGATTTGTTTTTATTTTTGTTAAGTCCTAAATAGGCAAACCTCTAAACAGAATTGTATTAAAACATTTGGAGATCATTAGGAGAGACAATTTTGGGAATACACAAAACTGAGAGTTTTGCTCTGCTAGGATTCTTCCTTGCATCATTAGATCTTATCAAGAATTAATCAATTCTTGTGGCGATCCTCCTTGGCTTATCAAACTAGGTTTGTGGCGCCATTCTTATTTTATTTTCTTTTCATTAATTTCGTATCTAGTTCTTTCTTTCAATTTTTGCACTTTTTCCAATTTTCGTCTCAAATTTCTCGCACTCAGATCTCAAGTTATACGTACTGTTTTTCAGTTTTTCTTGAGTCTAAATCGTGATTCAGAAAGAGATCTTTCACCTCGTTCTGGAATCATGCAATTCCAATATCTGTAGCGTGAGATATGGATGTTTCTTAAGTACAGACAGAATCACTTCTTTTCTTTCTTTATTCTTCCTTCCCATTTCATCTTCCAAATTCTGTTTGTTCTAGTCTTAATTAGGTCCGAATTCAAGAGGCTTAAGGTAAACCTCATCATTTGGTATTGATGTGTGTGAAACAACATCATGTTTTGTTCTTGTTTTGCATGCATTCTTAGGCATTTTAGGCATTTTAGTTTGCCTTTTTGGTTTGTTTTTCCTTAGTTCGGATAACTGCAGTGTTTGTGGTGTTATTGTGTAGGATTGGTGCTAAATTGGCCTTGGAATGAATGGAAGCTTACATGATTGAAGTTGGAGCTTTATGGAACTAATTTAGGGAAAGATAAGACAATTATCTACAACTTTCATGAAGACCTCAAAGGCCCAATCACACGTTTGGATAACTCAAATTGGAGTTGAAGCAAGAACTAGGGTGCTGATCTTGACAGCTTGACCTTTGTATACTATTCATGACATATCTCGAGCTACAAGCAGTCAAATGAGCTGAAATTTTGATTGTTGATAGCTAAGATCTAAATCTACAACTTTCATGTTGAGCACTTTTCCAGATTCGGAGGTCTAATGGGTCATATTGAGCTTGGAAGGCCATTCCAGAACCAACCACGGCCTGGCCGTGGTCTACACCACGGCCGTGGTTTGAAGACAGCAGCAGTGAATCCCTCTAACTCAGAACCAACCACGGCCTGGCCGTGGTTCGGGGCGCGCAGCAGATTTTAGTTTTCTATTTTTATTTCTTTTGGGGGCTTTTAGCCCATAAAAACTCTAGGCTATAAATAGATGTTCTGATTGTTATGAGGGTATTCTAGCTTTGATTAAAACCTAGTTCTAAAGGAGGCACAAAGGAGGCTTGGTTTCTTCATCATCTTCTTCTTCTTCCATTGTTACGGGTTTGGGATGTTTTTAAGTTTGATTTCTGTTTCCTTCTTCTCTATGTCTGAGTAGTTACTTTTGTTTCTAGGATTGGGCAATGCCCTTTGATACATTGATAATGATTAATTGACGTTGTTTTCCCTTTTATTAATCTTGATTGTTCATTGATTCAATTCTTATTGCTTTTATTCATGTGAATTTGTTGGCCACTTATTTGCATCTCATAGGCATTTAGGACGTCTTCGAGAGGTGAACCTAAGTGTTGGAACCATTAGAATTGAACTTAAGGTCTAAATCACGAGAGTAGTTTTAGCCTTTCGAGGAATCAATGAATTACCACAAAGCGTAATGGGTTCAATTTAAATTCAATTACCACGAAAGTAGGAATTGGTTTAATTGGGCACGGATCTTGTATCTTGAAAGAGAACATTAACTAATTTTGGGTAACTCACCTTCAATTGAATTTCGGTTTAATAAAAGGGTTGTCGATTAGGATTTGTCTTGTATCATTGTGGTATCCCAATCTTGGAAGCTTTCTTAATTCTAAAACCCCATTCTTGATAACTTGTTTTTTTATTCTAAATTCTATTTTTTTAATTTTTATTTAATTATTTTGTTACTAAGTTCTTATCAATCAACAATCATATTTTCTCTTGTTTAATTTAATTAAGTTAATTAATTAATTGGTATTCATACATACAAATCCCTCGTGGATTCGATCTTTTTATTACTTGACGACGAAAACCGCAGTACACTTGCGGATTTCACCCACCAAGTTTTTGGCACCGCTTGCTCTGGGACCGTGTTTTTCTTGAATATCAGTTTAATTTTAATTTAATTATTTTAAATATTTTTCTTTTATTATATTATTACGTTCTTGTTTTCTCTTTGACTCTTTGCAGGTAATTTCTCTGGTTTATGCAAAGTACTAGACGTTTCGGGACTCTTATTGAGGTTGATTCCGAAATTGAAAGAACCTTGCATCAAAGGAGAAGACAACGAAGGCAAAGAGCGAGAGAAATATTTGAACCAACACTTGTCATGGCAGCAGCTGAAGATAATAAACCTTTAAAGGAGTATGTAGCTCCTAATGCTCGGGGTTTGCGATCTGGGATTGCTAGGCCAGACATTGAAGCTAGGCACTTCACCATACCTCCCGCTGCATACTTGTCTATGATAAGGCGAACCGGTTGGAGGATTACCCTCGAGGACCCAAATGATCATGTGGAAATGTTCTTAGAATTCTCCGTGAGACTCTCAAAATTGAAGGTGCCTCATTGATGCCATTCGCCTCCGATTGTTTCCATTATCATTAAGGGACAAGGCTAGAGCTTGGTTGAAATCGGTACCCACCGATACTTTAACTACTTGGGACCAATTGGAGCAAGCCTTTTGGACAAATTCTTTCCACCTTCCAAGACTGCTCACCTAAGGACCCAAATCACAAGCTTCGTTCGAAAGATGGAGAGTCATTGTCGAAGCTTGGGATAGATATAAGGCTTTGCCTTTGAAGCCTGCCCACACCACGGGTTAGAGAAGTGGTTAATTGTTCACACCTTCTACAATGGATTAGAATATTCTTCGAAGGTGTCTCTTGACTCCACAGCTGGTGGAGCTTTAATGAACAGAAGGTTGACAGAAGCCTATGAGATAATAGAGAGTGTAGCCTCAAACCATCACCAATGGGCCAATGAAAGAGGTAACAACCCGAGAAAGCTCTCAGAAGGTAAGTTTGAGGTAGATGGTGTTAGTTTAATTATGGCTAAGTTTGACTCATTGAATAAACGTTTTGATAAGCTTGAAAAAGCTAGTGCTAATGCCATAAGTACTGCTAACATTTTTTGTGAGATTTGTGGGGTACAAGGACATATGAGTGTGGACTGCCAAGCTGAAAATGGTTCCTCACAAGGCACTTCGATGGAGCAAGTGGAATCATGCCACAATTTCTATGACATTCCACCAAAGGTGCGCAATGATCCATATTCACAGACTTACAATCCCGGTTGGAGGTCTCATCCCAACTTCTCCTATCGGAACAATCAAAATCAAGTTGGACAAGGTAGTGCTCAACCTTCTATTGGATTCCCCCAGGTACAAAAGTCTAAACTCGAAACTCTCCTTGAAAATTTTGTAGAGAGTCAAACCAAGCAAAATGAAGAGTTTAGGCACCATGGTCAAGTTGTTAGTGAGGCTATTAAGGATTTGACATCTAAGGTTGATAATTTAGCTATTCATAACAAGATGTTAGAAACTCAAATAGCCCAACAAGCTAGCTCTTCATATAGACCACACGGAAATTTCCGGACAGTACCGAAATAAATCCTAATGAACATTGTAAGGTTGTGAGTTTAAGAAGTGGAAAGCAACTAGAAGATTCCAAAGCAAAGGGGGAAATGACAAAGATGGGAGGGATGAAGAAAAAGAAACAACTAGGACACAACCCTTAGAAGAGGAGGAAATTAATGAGAAAGTGTCTAAGTATGTACCCCCGAGCCATACCAACCCCCTGCCCTTCCTCAAAGATTGGCCAAAGCCAAGCTAGATAAGCATTGGGAAGTTTCTTGAGGTCCTTAAGAAGTTATACATTAATGTACCCTTCACTGAGGCATTGCAACAAATGCCTACCTATGCTAAATTTCTTAAGGACATTTTGTCTAATAAGAGAAAGCTAGAGGAGTATGAGACCGTAGCGTTAACTGAGGAGTGTAGCGCTTTAATCCAAAATAAGTTACCTCCTAAACTCAAAGATCCTGGCAGCTTCTCTATTCCTTGCTTGATTGGGAATACCAGTTTTGATAAAGCTTTGTGTGACTTAGGGGCTAGTGTTAGTCTTATGCCCCTTTCTGTGTGTAAGAAGTTGGAAGTGGGTGAGCTGAAACCCACAACAATCTCACTTCAATTGGCGGATCGGTCAGTCAAGTACCCCGTAGGCATCTTGGAGGATGTTCCCATTAAGGTTGGTAAATTTTATATGCCTGTGGATTTTGTTATGCTTGATATGGAAGCTGATGCTACAATGCCGATCATACTTGGGCGTCCATTCCTTGCCACTGGAAGGGCTATCATTGATGTCCATGAAGGAAAATTGACTTTGCGATTGAATGATGAGGAAGTAGTTTTTGATGTTTTTAAATCTGAAAATAATTCTAATTCCTTAAATTCATGTAATCGCATAGATGCTACTAATGTTGTGGATAGTGTTGTGCTTTCAGGTATGCAGGAATCAGTGACTGATGCTATGCCCTGCAAGGAAGGACCTAAGAAGCAGAGTGACAAGTGTGTCGAGAAGCGTGAATTTAACATCGGGGATAAAGTTCTTCTTAATAACTCACTTCTACGTTTCTGTTCTAGTAAGTTATGGTCAAAGTGGTCAGGACCATATGAGATTGTTCGAGTTTTATCCTACGGTGTGCTTGAGGTGAAGAAAGAAGGCCATAAACCTTTTATGATAAATGGCCAGAGAGTGAAACACTTTGAAGGAGTGGGGACTGAGCACTACTCCGTAGATGTCACCTGAGCACAGAAACCTGACCAAAGTCAAGCTAATGACTTTAAACAAGCGCTTCTTGGGAGGCAACCCATGTTATCTTGTTTTTCTGTTTTATTTCATCTTTTTCTTTTAATTTTGTTTGTTAGATTATTGTTTTGATGTTTGTCTTTTGGATTTTGTCTAGGTTTGACCCTTTTTGAAGCTAAATTTAGAAGAAGAGTGAAGTCAGAAGGTTCCACACCCAACTCATGAAAAATTCCATGGCCATGGATTGAACACCAGAAGATTTTCCAGTGAGTTCTTTTCTTTTCTCCCTTCTCTTGTTATAGATTTTTACATTGGGGACAATGTAAGTTCTAAGCTTGGGGGGTATTTTTATTTTTATTTTCTTATTTTCATTTTCATTAGTCTCATGCATTCTCATGTCTTGTTTAGCATTGCATTTTCACATCATCATATCTCTTGGGTTTTTGGTTGAACTTGTGCCCCTCTCTTTTGAGGATTTTGAGATGGTATTGATTTGGAACCCAATTTGTTGATTCATGTAGTTGGCAACAGGCATTGTTTTAATTGATAGTAGAGGTGATCTTTTGATAGTTGATAATTAGCATATGTTCTTTAAATTTATGCTTCTCATTGATTTTTAAACCTCTAAATGTGAGTTTTGAGCTTATTTGGGACTTATGCACTGTATGATTTTTGTTCCCATTCTTTGTGTTGAGTGATATTCCTCATTGATCTTGTTATCTAGAACTTGATTTGAAACCATTTTGAGGCGAAATTTTTGGTTGCATGCTTGAATATGATTAAGGCATCTTAGGTATTTTTCTGGCCTTCTGAATTTGTTACACTTTCATCCACTAGTTGCCCAATTTGAGCTTATTGCATATTTAATTTTCTTGATGCCTATGATGATATATTATTGGTAATCATTTAGAATATTAAATGGAGCAAAGTGGGTTTGAAAGTTGTGAAAAGTGTGTTGGGAATCATATGTGAATGACATTTCTCTTTCTCAAAAAAAAAAAAAAAAAAAGAAGTGCAAATAAAAGAAAATCATAAGAAGCTTGAAAAAAAAAAAAGAGGAGAAAGAGAAGGAGGAAAAGTAAGGAAGAAAATTCTTTGAAATGTGGAGTTATGTTTTAGATTGAAATAATGCCTTTGCTCCATTGATGTTCTATTGGATTTCTTGTGCTTATTGAAAAAAAAAATTGATGAGCCCTTTGTGTATGCCTTCCTTTCTCTTCCTTACCTATCATCATTCCCATGGCCCCATTACAACCCTTGAAAGACCTTTTGATTCTTGCATGCATGCTGATTATTAGTGGAAATCTGGTTTCTTATCAAGCATATGGAAGTGCATTTTCTTTGAAGGATTTTGAGCGTATTGTTTTCACCCTTAAACACTTTGAGTGTGGTTAGTGGAGTGAACTTGATTCAATCAGTGAGGATGCATGATTTCTGAGAACTTAGCCTCTAATTGGACTTGACTTTGATTACCTCTCAGATTCTTTGTTTGCCTTAGCCTATTGCTTGGATATTGTTTTCTCGGGTTCCTCATTCATTATTGTCTCTTGATTCCGCTTCTTGGTTTGACATTAGTTATTGCTTGGGGACAAGCAAAGTCTTAAGCTTGGGGGGATTTGATGTGTGTGAAATAACATCATGTTTTGTTCTTGTTTTGCATGCATTCTTAGGCATTTTAGGCATTTTAGTTTGCCTTTTTGGTCTATTTTTCCTTAGTTCGGATAACTGCGGTGTTTGTGGTGTTATTGTGTAGGATTGGTGCTAAATTGGCCTTGGAATGAATGGAAGCTTACATGATTGAAGTTGGAGCTTTATGGAACTAATTTAGGGAAAGATAAGACAATTATCTACAACTTTCATGAAGACCTCAAAGGCCCAATCACACGTTTGGATAACTCAAATTGGAGTTGAAGCAAGAACTAGGGTGCTGATCCTGACAGCTTGACCTTTGTATACTATTCATGACATATCTCGAGCTACAAGCAGTCAAATGAGCTGAAATTTTGATGGTTGATAGCTAAGATCCAAATCTACAACTTTCATGTTGAGCACTTTTCCATATTCGGAGGTCTAATGGGTCATATTGAGCTTGGAAGGCCATTCCAGAACCAACCACGGCCTGGCCGTGGTCTACACCACGGCCGTGGTTTGAAGACAGCAGCAGTGAATCCCTCTAACTCAGAACCAACCACGGCCTGGCCGTAGTTCGGGGCGCACAGCAGATTTTAGTTTTCTGTTTTTATTTCTTTTGGGGGCTTTTAGCCCATAAAAACCCTAGGCTATAAATAGATGTTCTGATTGTTATGAGGGTATTCTAGCTTTGATTAAAACCTAGTTCTAAAGGAGGCACAAAGGAGGCTTGGTTTCTTCATCATCTTCTTCTTCTTCCATTGTTACGGGTTTGGGATGTTTTTAAGTTTGATTTCTGTTTCCTTCTTCTCTATGTCTGAGTAGTTACTTTTGTTTCTAGGATTGGGCAATGCCCTTTGATACATTGATAATGATTAATTGACATTGTTTTCCCCTTTTATTAATCTTGATTGTTCATTGATTCAATTCTTATTGCTTTTATTCATGTGAATTTGTTGGCCACTTATTTGCATCTTATAAGCATTTAGGGACGTACTGAGAGGTGAACCTAAGTGTTGGAACCATTAGAATTGAACTTAAGGTCTAAATCACGAGAGTAGTTTTAGCCTTTCGAGGAATCAATGAATTACCACAAAGCGTAATGGGTTCAATTTAAATTCAATTACCACGAAAGTAGGAATTGGTTTAATTGGGCACGGATCTTGTATCTTGAAAGAGAACATTAACTAATTTTGGGTAACTCACCTTCAATTGAATTTCAGGTTTAATAAAAGGGTTGTCGATTAGGATTTGTCTTGTATCATTGTGGTATCCCAATCTTGGAAGCTTTCTTAATTCTGAAAACCCCATTCTTGATAACTTGCTGTTTTTATTCTAAATTCTATTTTTTTAATTTTTATTTAATTATTTTGTTACTAAGTTCTTATCAATCAACAATCATATTTTCTCTTGTTTAATTTAATTAAGTTAATTAATTAATTGGTATTCATACATACAGTCCCTGTGGATTCGATCTTTTTATTACTTGACGACGAAACCGTACACTTGCGAATTTCACCTACCAGGTATCAACGCTAATCATTAGGGCTAGTGTTTGGGTGTGAATTAGAGCCAAAAGAGGGCTGTTTGGGCGTGTCGTTCAGATCTCGCGTTTTACATAACCAATTTCAATGATTGTTGAGTCAAAATTGTGTCCCAGAACGTGAACTTTCACCTCGCTGTGGAAACACCTAAATCCGAGTTCTGTAACGTGAGATACAGTGGCTATTTGGGCTTATCGTTCACATCTCGAGTTTTACATATCCAATTTCAATGATTCTTGAGTCGAAATTGTGTCCCAGAACGTGAACTTTCACCTCGCTGTAGAAACACCCAAATCTGAGTTCTGTAGTGCGAGATACAGTGGTTGTTTGGAGGTGCCGAATTGGGGTTTGGAGGATCAATTTTGGTTGCTGCAAAAGCTGCCTATTTAGTAAAGTCAACATCTAATTTCTTTGAGAGAATTGTAAAATTTTTGGAAAAAAAAAATAAGAGTGGAATTACTCTTAATTGTTTGCTAATTTTCCTTATTTGGTTGCTACACCTTGTGTTTTAGAAGTCTGTAGTATATACATATTCAAAAAAAAATTAGAGTATTTAGACCATAGAGGACTTAAATTCGTGATTCTAAGCTTCTTGCTAGTTTCATTGTTATTTGTGTGTCTTTGTGCTTCTAAGTTGTGTTAGTATCCATACATCGTAATCTTTTGTTGTTTTGTTACTTTGCTGTCCAAAAAAAAAATCAAAAGTGTCTTGATAATCCTATTTCTTGATAATCATTCATATTTCTGTCTTTCTTGAGTGTTAGTAGTAAAATTGTGCTTTGCTACTTGTGTTTTTTTTTTCTACAAATTCTGATCGCCTTAGAAAAGTGGTTCTAGAAATAGATTGGTTGGTTCAAGTAAGAACTTTAAGCAAGAGAAAGAGCGGAAAAAAAGCAAGAGAGATACATTAGCTTAAAAGCTAAATTTGTGTGAAATACTTTGAGTGAAATAGTTTTGGAAAGGACTTCTACCTCAAATCTATCTATGGCTGAAAGAGAGGGACCTCCATCCCTTACTAGGGAGCATAGGTTGTTGTTAGATGCCTTAACTCAAAGGATGAATGAGGTGTTGAGGGAGTATATAGAGGGAATTTATGAGAGGCTTGAAACTTTAGAAAATCAAAACCAGAATGGGGAGAATGACCAACATAGAGATAGGAGGAGACATGAGAGGCATGAAAGGAGAGAACATGAGGGAGAACAGAAGAGAAACCGAGAGGAGGTTGTGAAAGTTACCATACCACCATTTAAAGGAAAAAGTGATCCAGAAGCCTATATTGAGTGGGAGATGAAGGTAGAACAAATTTTCTCATGCCACAACCTAAATGAGGAGAGGAAGGTCAAGCTAGTTACCTTGGAATTCATTGACTATACCTTAGTTTGGTGGGATCAATTCCAAAAGGAGAGGAGGAGGTATAGAGAGCCTATGTTAGAGAGTTGGGATGAGTTAAAAAAAGTGTTGAGAAGGAGGTATGTTCCATCCCACTACCATAGAGAGCTTCTCAATAAACTCCAAAGAATGACCCAAGGGAGTAAGAGTGTAGATGAGTTCTTCAAAGACCTTGAAATAGCCATGATCCGAGCCAATGTAGAGGAGGAAAGGGAGGTTACCATGGCTAGATTCCTTAATGGGCTGAATGGAGATATAAGAGATGTTATTGAGCTTCAAAATTATGTAGAAATGGAGGACTTAGTTCACCATGCCATGAAAATGGAACAACAACTAAAAAGAAAAAGTGTGAGAAAGAGTGTATCAAACTATGATAACTCTAGATGGAAGGATAGGTTCAAGAAGGAGGGTACCTCATCTTCTAGGATTCCCACCATAGCCCCAAACCCAACCCAAAACAAGGGATCTTCTAGGATTCCCACCATAGCCCCAAACCCAACCCAAAACAAGGGCAAAGAAATGGCAAACAAGTCTCGGTCTAGAGACATAAAGTGTTTCAAATGTTTGGGTAGGGGGCACATTGCATCTGAATGCCCAACCAAGAAGGTTATGGTGTTAAAAGATAATGGAGAAATCACTAGTGAAAGTTCCCAAACTGAATCCTCAAGTGAGGAAGAGAGAGAGGAAGAGGAGGAGATTCCTGAAGGAGATGTGTTCATTGTGAGGAGAATGTTAGGAGGAATAGCCAAAGAGGGTGAGGAAAGTCAAAGACAAAATATTTTCCATACTAGATGTCTTGTCCAAGGCAAACTGTGTTCCTTAATCATTGATGGAGGGAGTTGTACCAATGTAGCAAGTACTAGGTTAGTGACAAAAATGAATTTGGAAACTAAACCCCATCTTAGACCATACAAGTTACAATGGTTGAGTGAGGAGGGAGAATTGAGGGTGGATAAGCAAGTGGAGATTGAGTTTTCTATTGGAAAATATAAAGATAAAATTTTGTGTGATGTGGTTCCAATGGAAGCTAGTCATTTGCTTCTTGGGAGACCATGGCAGTTTGATAGAAAAGCTCACCATGATGGTCACACAAATAAATACACTTTTCACCATGAAAACCGCAAGGTTACATTAGTTCCATTGTCTCCAAAAGAGGTATGTGATGATCAAAATATCATGAGAGAAAAAAGAAAACAAGAGAGAAAAGAAAGGAAAGAAAATGAAAATGAGAGCAAAAAGAAAGAGAGAAAGAATGCTTTGTTTGTGAAGAGTGGAGAGGTAAGGAGAGCTTTAATGGCAAGGAAGTCTATGTATATACTCTACAATAAGGAGATTACTACACTTGATTCTGACCTTGAACTTCCTAGTGGAGTTAAATCTATTTTGCAGGAATTTCAAGATATTTTTCCAGAAGATATACCACCAGGACTTCCACCATTGAGAGGTATTGAACACCAAATTGATTTGGTGCCAGGGGCTGTGTTGCCTAATAGGGCAGCATAGAGGAGTAATCCTCAAGAGACCTAGGAAATTCAAAGGCAAGTTGCTGAATTGATGAGCAAAGGATGGGTTGAAGAGAGCTTGAGCCCTTGTGCTGTACCAGTTATATTGGTGCTAAAGAAAGATGGAAGTTGGAAGATGTGTTCTGACTGCAGGGCCGTCAACAACATCACCATCAAGTACAGGCATCCCATTCCCAGGTTAAATGATTTGTTGGATGATTTGTATGACTATTGTTATTTCTCTAGGATTGATTTGAAAAATGGATATAATCAGATTAGGATTAAAGAAGGTGATGAGTGGAAAACAGCTTTTAAAACCAAGTATGGCTTGTATGAGTGGAAAGTGATGCCATTTGGATTGACAAATGCTCCTAGTACTTTCATGAGATTGATGAACCATGTTTTGAGAGAGTTTCTAGGGAAATTTGTGATTGTTTATTTTGATGATATTCTTGTATATAGTAAAAATTTGGATGAGCATTTGCATCATTTGCAATCTGTTTTACATATGCTTAGAAAATAAAGATTGTATGCTAATTTGGAAAAATGCACGTTTTGTAAGGACCATGTTGTGTTCTTAGGATTTGTGGTTAATTCTAGTGGAGTGCATGTAGATAAAGAGAAAATAAAAGCAATCCAAGAATGGCCAACTCCTAAGAGTGTAAGTGAGGTAAGAAGTTTCCATGGGCTTGCTAGTTTCTATAGGAGGTTTGTTAAGGATTTTAATACCATTGTTGCACCTCTAAATGAACTAGTCAAGAAGCATGTGGGATTTACATGGGGAGAGAAACAGGAGAAAGCATTTGTTGTCCTAAAGGAGAAATTAACACATGCACCCATACTTGCTTTGCCTAACTTTGCTAAATCCTTTGAGGTTGAATGTGATGCATCTGGGGTAGGCATAGGTGCTGTTTTAATGCAAGAGGGACATCCCATTGCCTATTTTAGTGAGACAATGAATGGGGCTGCCCTTAACTACCCTACATATGATAAGAAATTGTATGCTTTAGTTAGGGCCATGCAAACTTGGCAACACTATCTTTTGCCTAAGGAGTTTATTATTCATAGTGATCATGAGTCTCTAAAGTATTTGAAAGGACAGGAAAAGTTGAACAAGAGACATGCCAAGTGGGTGGAGTTTCTTGAACAATTCCCCTATATGATCAAGCACAAGAAAGGTAAGTCCAATGTGGTTGCTGATGCTTTGTCACGCAGGTATGCTTTAATGACTACTCTTGAAACTAAATTTCTTGGTTTTGAATACATTAAGGAATTGTATGAACATGATGCTAATTTTTCTCACATTTATCAAACATGTTCTCATACTGTATCTGATGGGTATTTCAAGCATGATGGTTACTTAATAAAGGACAAGAGACTTTGTGTGCCTAAAAGTTCAATTAGGGAATTGTTTGTTCAAGAGGCACATGAAGGGGGCTTAATGGGACACTTTGGGGTGCAAAAGACATATGACATCTTGCATGAACATTTTTACTGGCCCCACATGAAGCATGATGTATATAAGTTGTGTGATAAATGTCTTGTTTGTAAAAAGGCTAAGTCTAGGGTCATGCCGCATGGATTATATACTCCATTGCCTGTTCCTGAACACTCCTAGATTGATATTTCTATGGATTTTGTTCTAGGTTTGCCTCGGTCTAAGGGAGGGAAGGATTCTATTTTTGTGGTGGTTGACAGGTTCTCAAAGATGCTCACTTCATACCATGCAAGAAGGTGGACGATGCATGTCATGTAGCTGATTTATTCTTCAAAGAGGTGGTAAGACTGCATGGTTTGCCTAAGAGTATTGTAAGTGATCGGGACTCTAAGTTCCTTAGTCATTTTTGGAGGACCTTGTGGGGAAAGATAGGCACAAAACTATTATTTTCTACTACTTGTCATCCCTAAACTGATGGGCAAACAGAGGTTGTAAATTGGACTTTATCTACTCTCCTTAGAGCTGTTCTAAAGAAAAATCTGAAGTCTTGGGAGGAATGTTTGCCACATGTTGAGTTTGCTTATAATAGGGCTATACATAGCACTACTCAGTTTTTACCTTTTGAAATTATATATGATTTTAATCCTTTGAATCCTTTGGATTTATTACCTTTACCTAACATTTCTCAATTGCAAGATAAGTCTGGGCAGGTTAAAGCTGATTATGTCAAGAAATTGCATGAGAAGGTTAAGGCCCAAATTGAGAAGAAAATGGAAGGGTATGCCAAGCATGCAAACAAAGGAAGGAAAAAGGTAACATTTGAACCAGGTGATTGGGTATGGGTACACTTCAGGAAGGAAAGATTTCCATCTCAAAGGAAGTCTAAGCTTATGCCAAGAGGAGACAGACCTTTTCAAGTATTGGCTGAGATCAATGACAATGCATATAAGATTGACTTGCCAGGTGAGTATGGTGTGAGTGTTACCTTTAATGTGGCCGATTTGTCCTTTTATGATGCAGGTGATGAATTAATAGATTTGAGGACAAATGCTTCTCAAGAAGGAGGGAATGATGAGGACTTCATGGGAGAAGCCCAAGCCCAGACCCAAGTCCAAAAAAAGTCCAAGATCCAATACAAGGTCTAGGAGGGCCCATGACAAGAGCAAGAGCTAAAAGGGCCCAAGAAGAACTTAAAAAGATAGTGAACAACTTATTAGAGGCCCAACATCAGATTGAAGCCCAATATGTGGAGCTTAGGATTTACACTTGCATAGCCCACTTGGAATGAAAGGAGAAGAGCCTCTATTTGGTGTATGGTTGTATTAAAAAAAAATGTATTTTGTCCACAACAGGATTAGAACCCAGGCACTTGAAGTTGAATATGTTCTCCTTAACCACTGGAACATATCAGTGATGCTTATGCTAAGGGGATTTGTTTTTATTTTTGTTAAGTCCTAAATGGGCAAACCTCTAAACAGAATTGTATTAAAACATTTGGAGATCATTAGGAGAGACAATTTTGGGAATACACAAAACTGAGAGTTTTGCTCTGTTAGGGTTCTTCCTTGCATCATTAGATCTTATTAAGAATTAATCAATTCTTGTGGTGATCCTCCTTGGCTTATCAAACTAGGTTTGTGGCGCCATTCTTATCTTATTTTCTTTTCATTAATTTCGTATCTAGTTCTTTCTTTCAATTTTTGCACTTTTTCCAATTTTTGTCTCAAATTTCTCGCACTCAGATCTCAAGTTATACGTACTGTTTTTCAATTTTTCTTGAGTCTAAATCGTGATTCAGAAAGAGATCTTTCACCTCGTTCTGGAATCACGCAATTCTAATATCTGTAGCGTGAGATATGGATGTTTCTTAAGTACGGACAGAATCACTTCTTTTCTTTCTTTATTCTTCCTTCCCATTTCATCTTCCAAATTCTGTTTGTTCTAGTCCTAATTAGGTCCGAATTGAAGAAGCTTAAGGTAAACCTCATCAAAAGGTTAATTAACTGTCCTTATAATAAATAGACATGATTGTTGGTAATATAAATGCACTATTAGTTTTATTTATATATCTAAAGATAATAAATATTTCTAGTTAGTGCATATATCATTGTTAAATAATATTAAATTTGTTACCATCATTATGTTTGTCGTAGTATGTTGATGTATCACTCAAAGGAGAACATTGATATATATTGAATGCTTAAGTGGTTTGTTATCTGAATCTATATAATACGTTAATTTATGACTCAAAGTATTAATGTTAAACATATAATCATTGCAGTATCTGTTCCTATTTCTTTAAATTCACTTATTTCATTGTTCTAATCTTTAATAGGCTAAATTTCTCTAATTGGAGTAAACAAGTCCAATTTCACCTTGGTGTAATGGATCTTGATTTGACACTCCAAGTTAAGAAGCTTGTTGCTATTATAGCTACTAGTAGCAATGAAGTGAAAGCTCATTATAAGGTTTGGGAAAGGTCAAATAGACTGAGTCTGATGTTTATGCGAATGAGCATAGCAAACAACATCAAGTTGACTCTTCCTAAGATTGAAAGTGCTAAAGAATTCATGACTTTTGTGAAAAAGCACTCTCAAATTGCTGACAAATCTCTTGCTAAGACATTAATAGATACTTTAACCACCATGAAATTTGATAGTTCTCGTACTATGCATGAGTCTGTCATTGAAATGACAAACATTGCTGCAAGACTTAAGTCATTAGGAATGGAAATGCATGAGAATTTCCTTGTGTAGTTCATTCTGAACTCATTACCATCTAAGTATGGTCCATTCCAAATGAACTATAATACCATGAAAAATAAATGGAATGTACATGAATTGCATAGTATGTTAATTCAGGTGTAAACCAGACTTAAGAATCAAGGAAATCACTCTATTTATTATGTGAACCTTCAAGGAGCTGGAAAGAAAGTTAAAAAGAAACATAAAAAGGGAAAATGATCATTAAAGATTGATGAGTCCTCTGTCAAAATCTAAAAGAAAGAGTCAAACAATAATAAATGTCATTTCTGTGGGAAATCTAGACACTTCTAGAAGGATTGCCTAAGGCATGAGGCTTGGTTCGAAAAGAAAGATAAGCCTAGTATTTATGTATGTTTCGAATCATATCATGAATCCAACTTGATATATTTTATTTTGAGCAGTATGTGAAATACGCCGCGCTATGTATGCTTTAAATTAATTATCTAGTCCTATGAACTGTATTTTGATTTTGGCTTATTGAATTATGTGTTAATGACAGCTTATGTATTATTTCATTCGTGGCTCATATTTTTGTATATGCACAATTAATTAATTTGGATAAATATTATTTGAAAGTTGTAACATGCTAAAATTTAGTATTTATGGTATAATGACGATTGTGCTGTGGTTATTAAATCGATGGGTGTTACATTAGGTGGTATCAGAGCACAGTTCATCCTGTTGAGTCAGGGTATGGACTGACTATGCTTAGACATGTTAGAAGTTTCTTTGTATGTTGTGCACTTCTTTGTCTCTTGATAGAGATGTTTGGGAAAGGAAGGCATGGCTTGCCATAGGTTGAATGTTGGTAGCTACTGTTGCATAGTTACATGATATTGAGTATTGGCTCACTCAATGTGTAATGTTCTGTGTGGATGGGAAACTGTGACTTCACCTAGGCGTATTAAGGGAATAAGAGTTCTTTTAATAAGAAGCTCAGCTGATATGACCGAATTTATTTAGGATTCATTTGCGTCTACACCCTTGTTGTGTTACCTCTAGAATTGTTTGAGCTTATGGGTTAGAAAAAGGGTAGTTAAATAGGACTTGTAAGGTCTGTGGATTGAGGCGTCCAAGAGGTTTTGGAGAACCGATTTTCTTGTATCTCGCGTAAGTAAGGTTCGAGGAGCTGCTCGAGAGTTATAGACTCACAAGAAATCGCACCATAGAAGGCAGGATGAAGGAACTCAAGTTAGAGTCTTTTGGGTTTGTTTTATTGTGATGTGTGACTCTTTGCATTTGGTTTCCGAAAGGAGACAATATTGTTTGAATTGATTGCTTTTGATTTCTCTTATGTTTCGATTTGTTTGTGCTTGAAGAGAGGTAATGGCTCAGGGTAAGTGTAAGCGTGTGAATGCAGGGAGTGAAGATGACGATCCAACTGCAGCAGCAGAAATAATGTAGAGAGCCGCTCGACAACAGAAGCTGATAGCGAAGATTCAAAATCTGTTAAATGTGGATCAATCTTCGGATGCGAGACCTTGTAATGACGGGCCATCGAGGGTCCAAAAAGGTAAGAAGCACAAGGCCAACCGGTTCTGGTAGAAACTGTATTCACAACTACCAAGGAAGTAACAGAAACAACAAACACATGAAGGAGGTACAAGTGGCAGTAAATCCAATCTGACCGTGGTATCCTTACCAAAATGTAAGAAGTATGGAAAGAACCACTCAATAAGGGAATGTAAGATCAAGAGGGTGATCTGCTTCAAGTGTGGAAAGGGCCACTTAACAAAGGACTGTACGATCGAATAAATAATTTGTTTCAAGTGTGGAAAGCTAGGACATGTGGCTAGGAACTGTACTTTGCAAAGGACGAAACCTTCCATTAGAGATGTATGTGCTTCAGAACCTCACAAAGGAGGAAAAGCCGACTCCCCAAGTAGGGTAAAAGCATCTCAGGCTGAAGACCAAAATGAGGGGGACTGTGCTGCAGTAGATGACCCTGTGATTTTACTGTATAATTCTGGGGGCAACCCATTTCTTTATGACATGTAACAGTATGGATCAATTAATTTTACTGTATAATTCTGGGGGCAACCCGTTTCTTTATGACATGTAACAGTATGGATTAGTTAGGATCATCTATGTCTCCGTCATCTTTTAACTAAGACATTTCCACTTTTGCTACTAGGAACCTGTTGTTGGTAGCCTAGTTGTTTAAAATTAACCTATGTCTGTTAAAGACTGAGTCTTTTCTGTTGATTGAATTTGTTTACCTTCTTCATAAATCTGATATGATATCAAAACAAAAGGATTGGCCATCTTCCAACCATATCCTGTTGAAATATTCCAATGAAAATTTAAGAGTTTTTTTCTGGAATTGGGTTGTCTGTGTATTTACTTCCTTTCGACCTGAATATTACTGTTCTGGTCTACAAGCCTGCTCTCGTTACACAAGTTTGTTTAAAACTATCCTGTTGTTGTTAGAAATCAAAACCCTTTTGCCAATTCAATTATTTGCTTTCTTCACGAATAGGCTTGATCTTAGAAAGGGGATTTGATGTTTTCTAACCGTGTCTCGTCACTCTATTCTAAGAGAAACATAATGTCTCTTGAGACGAAAATTTCCTAGATTTGAATCCATGAAACTCATTCCTAAATTTTATCGGACCATGTCATGTTTTTCGTCGGAAGGGTCCAGTAGTAAACCAAGTGACTTTCATACTTTTTCTTTCTGACCATTATAATGTTTCTAGTATACTTCGATTGAGGAAATGTGTTCCCGAATTTGAACCATAACATTGTGCCAAGTGCAGCACAATTAGGTGAGAACTTACCCTATGAGACATTTTGTTTGGATCAAGGAAAGATGGTTCGATAAATCAATTGAAAGACACTGCTGTTTTCTCCAAGATCAGCTTGAGTTCTCGACTATCATCAAATCACCTGAGGGTAGGAGATATTTCAAAAATAACTTTCTCTGACGCGTTGTGAACACTATGAGTATTTCGTAATGTCGTTTCATGTAACGAACGCTTCAGTAGTACTCATCGACTACACGAACAAGATCTTTCTTCCTTATTGAGACAGAATTGTCATGTTGTTCTTCAAATTCTGAAGAAGAATAAGGAGTTACGCAAGAAGCTGTCCAGGTGCAAATTTCAGTTTGAGGCAGTTTAACTTTTGAGTCACGTGATCTTTAAAAGAAAGAATTGTTGGAGATCGGTCAAGAGTTGGAGCAGTTCTTCAATAGGAAAGATCAAAGACCGTATTGGAGATTCGTCACTGTGTGGGGTTAGCTGGCTAGTATCAGAGATTCACCGCATGATATTCTGAGATAACAGAACCTCTCACTCAGCCTACGAGCAAGAATCAAGTTTTTCTATGGACCAAGGCATGTGAAGAAAGTTTCCAAGAGTTAAAGAGACGACTGACTACTTCGCGATTCCAGTAAATTTGTAGTATTTCAAATCCAGGTTCGGGATGGGTACTTGTGCAAAATGGGAAGATGGTAGCGTATGCTCTAAGGCGATCGGGAGTACATGAGGAGAACTACCCTCCACAAACTTGGAGCTAGCCGTTGTGTGCTTGCGTTGAAGATATGGAGACATTTCTACATAGAGCAACATTTAACGTTTACAGTAATCATAAGGAGTCAAAAATATCTGGTTGATTAGAAGGAGTTAACTATGAGGCATTACGTGGATGGTATGTAAGACACTTTTGTGCTGGCATCGAGACAGTGAAAGGATTGTGATTGGACCCGGGCTTGTACAGCAAGCAAAGGATAAAGTTAAGATAACTCAGTAAAGGATGCCAATAATTCAAGGGAAAAAGATACTACGTCAGTGAAAGCGATTTGGAGTGATGAAACTGAAAGCACATGAGAGGAGTTACTCCTCACAAAAGCTTAAGGTTAGTCATTGGGATTGCATTGGAGATCCGGAAATAGTCTGCAAGGAACAAGATCCATGTGTATTCTAAGATAGATCAAATTTCGAGAACGAAATTTCTTTTTAGAAGGAGAGAGTTATAACATTCCAAAAATTATCTATTTCATCCTAAATAGTCGTTTTATAATATTTGAGATTTTTAGAATTTTTTTTGGATTTTTTCGGAAACGTCAAATATTTTAATATATTTCTTATTTTGCGTGCACACTAAGCAGAGTCAGTGTAATACTCCAGAAATTATTTGTTTCATGATGAATAGTCATTTTCATATATTTGTGATTTTTGAGAATTTTTGTGAATTTTTCTAGAAACGTTGAATATTTTAATATATTTTCATTTTACGTGCGCACTGAGCGAAGCCAGGAAAACGAAATGTTTTCCCTAAGACTAGAAAACCTTGAACTGTGAAAACGTCGACGGGGGATCTTACTAAACCCGAGGCTGGGCATAATTTATGAGGTTTACGTTTTTTAAAATTTTATCTGATAAATAAAATTTCTATACACACTGTTAAATAAAATTTTACAGTATGCTCTATTATCCGATGGATAATTAATATTGGCTTGTGTACTGTAACAATTATTCATTGGGTAATAGCTTGTAGTAAAATCCTAATTACCATATTATTTTAACTATTAAATCATATTATCTTATCCAAAGATAATCTCCTTTATGTCTAATTAAATCCTTTTTATTGGAAAAGCTTCCAAGCTTCTCAAGGAAGCTAAACTCTTTCCCTCTCTCCTCCTTCTCCCACACGGCAGCAGCCCCCCATTTTGGAGCCAAGAATTGTGTTTCACTTAATTAACTTATCAATTCTAATTTCAAAAACCCAAAAAGTTCATTCACTTTTCTATCAACTTCTCTCTCTACCTTCATATTCTTTTCATTTTTTCTCCTCCTTCTCTCTACACACCCACATGGCCAGCCCCTCCTCTTTGCCTCAACCATTACAAAATTTTTAACTAAATACATTTTCTTAATCTTCTTCATCATCTAAACACATCTCTAGTTGGTGATTTCTTGAAAAGGTTCCTTCTTCACCATCTTCTCCTTCAAGCTTCAAGCTTCAAGCTTGGAACTTTTGGGTGAGATTCTTGTTTTCTACTAACCTTTTTTCCATTTTCATTTTTTAAGGTCATCCTTATGACCATTTAACTCTTATTTTTCAAGCTTTGGTGTTGATTTGTTAAAGTTAAAATTTTTAGGATCTTTGGCGGTGTTAGCCGAAATTCCAAGGAGCTTCAAGGAGATTTCCTTTCTTGTTCTTCCCTTAGGTAAGAGGGAGATGATCCTCTTCAACCTCTCTTGGTAGTAGGAAACTTAATTTTGTATTGGTTGTGAGGAACCCTAGTTAGGGTTACTCTCTTAGTTGTATGACTTTTATGACTATGTGTTGTTTTTTATTTGTTTGAGTTGTTTGATTGATTGAATATGTATGTTGAGGTGCTTGGATGAATTGAAAGCTTGAATGGAAGCAAAATGACCCTTGCCCTTTTCTAAGAGGCTCACGGTCATGAACCCAAAAATTGGGTGTTCTTGGTGAAAATTTGTAATAAGTTGAAGGTATGATTAATTAAAAGAATAACCCGAAATTAATTGAATGAAAATTTAGGAATCCAAATCTTAGAGAGGCTCACGGCCTCTAGGGTTAATTACGGCTCAATCCATGCAACTTTATGCAACTATAACAATTAATTAATTAAGTGATTAAATAGTTAATAATGTAATAGAAGGAAATCAATTTGATAACCTAAAAGGAATCTTTGGACCTAAGAAGTAAATAAGGATGTGTGAGACTTAGGAAAAATCTTAGAAATAATTCTCTAAGTAAACATGGCTAAATCTAAAGTAAGGAGCCTAATAAGTAAGAGAGATCTCACTAGAGAAGAATTTCGTAAGAAATGTTAATGGAAGTGAAACTTAATTAATTAGATAATTAAGAATTAATTAGGGATTCATAAAATGGAAAGAACCAAGAATGAAGTTTTATCCAAAAACTTAGAATAAATTTTAATTAGAGCAAGACCACGAGTGCAAGTAAGAATGATAAATAATTTAATGTAAATCAATCCAAGGGAATTAGGTTTAAAATTTAATGATGGACTTATTTAATTAAAATAATAATGACTAAATGAATAATGTGAGAGAATTCTTCTAAAGGAGAAACTTATTAAGAAGATTGTAGAAATTTAGGCATAATTCCATAATGTATCCTAAAGGTATAATGTATTATTTAAGGATTTAATAATATTTATTGTGGGTCCATGAGTGAATCAAGAATATGTTGATGCTTACCTTAGCCAAAATTGTGGCATGTTATGGAAAGTATATTGTTATTGAATATACATGATATATGCATTGAGTCATCATGCATTGTGGAAGTTTGATGGACTATTTCTCAAGGTTATATTGCCTAAGAGTTGAATCACACCTTAGTGCGGATGCGAATAGACTAGTGTAGGTCCTATGGTTGACCTTGAGGGCGTCGGGGCGCGGGCGTCTCACAGCGGGCAGTTAGTAGCCCCTCTGGACCATGGGACAAACCGATGCAAACGCACTGACGACCTTGACGTGAGGCACTGTCCTATATCGCAATCTTGTGGGAATGCCGCTGTATAAAGCCCTGTTGCGCAAAACTATTATTTTCTAGAAAGCACTTGATTTTAGGCTGACGAGATATTGGCATGTCTCCCTGATCATTCTCTCCGATGTTTGTGTCTAGCTCCATAGAGTAAGATTTTGATATCATGTACATATGTATAGTGAGTCAATATATTACTTGGCATTTAATTTATATGATGACTGGAACTGCTATCTTATTGATGTTATAATTGCCTGGGATTGTTAAGTTGTTTAATATCTGCTCCCTTATACTGTTTATATTTATTGTAATGCTACGTGGGTGTCCTATGCCATTTCTATTTCTTACTGCCAAAATTGGTAATAAAGTTGGATATCTCACCTCTTGTCTGCACTATCCTTGTCCTATGTAATTCTTGTTTAAAGACTGTTGAGGGGACGCGATTGATTCCCTCTTGGATTTTACTTAGTTCGATCTCTTATATTCTGTGATGTCATCAGAAGGAGTTCTATTGGGTTTCTTAGGATTGTGTTCATTGGTGGCGGCAATGCGTGGTGAGTCGACTGGACTGGAGAGCGTGTACTGTACGTTGGAGACCTGATCTTGACTGTGAGGAGGACTCATGATGGAAACCCTATCCTGACTCTTACTACATCGGTGCATCTGGAGTTTGCTATGTCTTTTCGAGAGTTATGGGGTGATCCACTTTACACCCCTAAAGACCACGAGGATTCAATGGCATTAGTTGCTAGGGCACCTGCTCACGAGACTACACACTATCCTGTTTTTGTGCTTTCATGTGACCCGGGGGAGGATCCCGAGGTGGATCTGATGGAGTACCCAACTCCTTAGACGCGGATGTCTTTATGGGTAGTTTATGTTTCCTTCTACATTAGTTATATTAAAGTGTAATTTGAGTATAACTACATTTTGAAGTCCAACTTGATGTATTTTATTTTGAGCAATATATGAAATGCGTCGCACTATGTATGCTTTAAATTAATTATCTAGTCCTATGAACTGTATTTTGATTTTGGCTTGTTGAATTATATGTGCTAATGACGGCTTATGTATTATTTCATTCGTGGCTCATATTTTTGTATATGCACAATTAATTAATTTGGATAAATATTATTTGAAAGTTGTAACACACCAAAATTTAGTATCTGTGGTATAATGATGATTGTGTTGTGGTTATTAAATCGAGGGGTGTTACACTCGGGGGACTCGAACCTAAGACCTCACTCTGATACCACTTGTTAGGATCAAGTGCTTACCACCATGCTAAAAGTTATAACTATTAGTCAGGGCACAACTTTATTTCCTAATAGTGGCAGTGCATAGCCCCGCGTCTATAACGTGTTGCGGGCAGGCTGGGTTGTCAAGCTCCCTTAATGTACATCCATATGTATATACAAGTCCTAGGGTGATTGCTGGACTCCCATAAATCCAACAGAAAGAATGGAAAGGTTGGTAAAGAATGACATCTTTCCAAATTTGGATATCACTGACCTTAATATTTGTGTGGAATGCATTAAGGGAAAACAATTAAAACACACAAATAAAAGTACCACGAGAAGCATTCAACTTCTTGAAATTGTACACACCGATATATGTGGACCCTTTGATGTCAATTCTTTCGGTAAAGAGAAGTACTTTATCACATTTATTGATGATTATTGATGTTACGAATATGTTTATTTACTACATGAGAAATCTCAAGCAGTGAATGTCTTAAAAATTTATGTAAATGAAATTGAAAGGCAATTGGATAGAAAGGTGAAAATCATAAGGTCAGATAGAGGTGATGAGTATTATGGAAGATTTGATGAAACTAGACAACATTAGGTCTATTTGCTAAGTTCTTAGAAAAGCGTGACATATGTGCTCAATACAATAATGTCAGGTACACCATAACAAAATGGTATATCAAAGAGGCATAATCGAACCTTAATGGATATAATCAAGAGCATGTTAAGTAACACATCTTTACCCTTGTCATTATGGATATATGCTTTAAAAACTGTCGTTTATTTGTTGAACATGGTTCCTAGTAAGGTAGTTCCAAAGACACTTTTTGAATTGTGGACAGGTCGGAAACCTAGTTTAAGGCACATGCATGTTTGGGGATGCCATATAGAAATAAGAATCTATAATCCACAAACTAGATGAAAGAACAATCAATGGATGTTTCATTGGTTATCCCCGAAATTCTAAAGGGTATAGATTTTATTGTCCTACCCATAGTATAAAAATTGTTGAAACTGGAAATGTCTGATTCATTGAGAATAATGAGACCAGTGGAAGTGAAGCTTCATGAAATGTGGAGATTAAGGAAGTTAGAGTACAAGTTCCTTTAATTTGTGCTCTTACTTGTGAAATTATTGTTCCTCATGTTGTTGAACCGCATAACAATCAAGAAGAAAAACAAATTAAAGATCCTGAGGTTAACAATGAACTTATAGTAGAACAACCACAAGAAATAACATTAAGAAGATCCCAAAGAGAAAGAAGATATTCTATTCCGAATGACTATGTGGTGTATTTACAAGAGTTAGAAAATGACTTGGGAATTAATGACAATGATCCAATTTCATTTTCACAAGCTATTAATAGTGATAATGCTGATTAATGGTTAGATGACATGAAAGATGAGCTTAAATCAATGGAACATAATGGTGTATGGAACCTTGTGGAATTACTTGAATGGTGCAAGTGAGTTGGGTGTAAATGGGTCTTTAAGATTAAGCATGACTCTCATGGCAAACTTGAACACTACAAGACTCGTCTTGTTGCCAAATGTTTTACTCAAAAGGATGACATTGACTATAAGGAAACATTCTCATCAGTTTCCAAGAAAGATTCTTTCATAATTATCATGGCATTAGTAGCTCATTATGATCTAGAGCTGTATCAAATGGATGTGAAAACGGATTTTCTAAATGGGAATTGAGAGGAAGATGTTTATATGGATCAACCAATGAGGTTTTCAGTTGAGGGGAAAGAACATATGGTGTGTAAACTTAAGAAATTAATATACAGATATAAGCAAGCTTTTGGGCAATGGTATCTCAAGTTCAATGATACTATTGTATCCTTTGGATTTAAGGAAAACACTATTGATTGGTGTATATATCTGAAGGTCAGTGAGAGTAAGTTTATCTTTCTAATTCTGTATGTTGATGACATCTTGCTTGCAACTAATGATCTTGGTATTAAGTGAGACTAAGAAGTTTCTCTCTAATAACTTTGAAATGAAATGTATAAGAGAGGCAGCAAGTTATGTGATTGGAATAGAAATATTCTGTGACAGATCACAAGGATTGTTAGGCTTGTCTTAGAAAACATATATCAATAAAGTTTTAGAAAGATTTAGAATGAAGGATCACATGTTTACTTATAGAAGATCCGATCATCTTGAGGTGGTTGGATATTCAGATTCAAGTTTTGTCAGTTGTGTAGATACAAGAAAGTCTACATTTGGCTATTTGCATCTTTTAGTCAGAGGAGCGATATCATGGAAGAGTGCAAAGCAGCTAGTCATTGGTGCATCCATCATGGAAGCTGAATTTGTGGCATGTTTTGAGGCCATAGTTTAGGCTAAGTGGTTGCAAAACTTTATTTCAAGACTTGGAGTAGTTGACAGTATTATTAGGCCTCTAAAATTTTATTGTGATAATTTTGCAGTTGTCTTATTTTTTAAAAACGACAAGTATTCTAAAGGTGCTAAACATATGGAATTGAAATACTTAGCCGTTAAAGAAGTTCAGAAATATAGAGTGTCAATAAAGCACATTAGTACCAGTTTTTTGATTAACAAAACGGTTACCACCCAAAACATTTATTGGACATGTTGATAGTATGGGCATTGTTGCCAAGTAAGCATTATTGTATATTATGTTAATGTTTATGTTTTATGTACTTTGACACTCTGAGCTCATTAATGAATATGTATCTATCTTATCTATTTTTTAAGTTTGTATACATGATTGAATAGGAATGATAATAACAAGTTTTGTCTTTCATAAAGACATTATTATTGAACTGATTATGTGTTTCTTATTTATAGGTCATGTCAAGGAGAAGACTAATTCTGTAGTAGATGAAAGGGATTATGTCGATTAAATGATATATGACTATCATGACTCATGTTAGTTTTCATTCTTGGTCATGATAAATGATATAATCCAATGTAAAGAAGAGTTTGACTATATATATGAATTCATATTATGTTTTTACAGACTTATCAAATTATAAAGAAGGTAATGTCACATGTGCCAAGTAGGAGAATGTTAAATTAAATGTCTCATACGATGGACATGTGAGTTATCTTATTAGTTTAATATGTATTTAAATTAAATTAATAGGCTAAACTCTTATTAGATAAAAGGGAAAGAGTAGTTTTACAATTATAATAACTGTCAACTTGATGAAAATTAGCAGTATTTAAGAAATAATTTCTAAGTAAAACTCAAGGTCCTGTTCTTGGCCGTAAAGGGTTTCATTTTCCTTCACCATCACAAAAGTAGAAGAAGAGAGTAAAGAAGGGCAAAGGAATAGAAAATGAGTTTTTGGGACCTCTCTAACACTCTTGGAATATTGTTTACTCTTTATTCATGAATAAATGTTAGTGTCTTCATACTTTCTTGTTTGTGAGAATAATGAATTCAAAGATCCTTATGTTTTAATGATACTTTTCTATATTAAGATTCTTAGAAAAAACTACAAATTAACAGTGATGGCTGGCAAGGGGATATAGGTTTTAGTTCAATGGTGGTAGTCATTGGTGTTTGGTAGTTTGTGTTCGATGGCAGTGGAGACGGGTCGTCGGTGTTGGTGGCTATGGTGTCACAAGGTTAGTTCATGGTGGTCATTAAAATTGTGATGGATTGTCAATGGTTTAAAGCTCCAGTGAAAATGTTTATGGGGAAGCTGGTTTATAAGGTTGGATTGTAGTGGTTTGGTTTGGGTACGTTACATGGGTTGGGGTTGAAGGTGGCTATTGATGGGTGGCGTCTGGTGTTTGGTTGGGTTGAGTTCTATTGGGTACAAGGCTGGTTTTGTGGCTGGTTTGACAATGAAGTGGTTTTGAGAGTTGAAGATGGTTAGAGTAATGGTTGTAGAGAATGGGTGGAGATAATGATGAGTATGGGCAAGTATATAGTTTTTTTTCTTGATTTAGAGGGTGTTGGGTTTGTATGGCTTGAGGGAGGAAGAAAGATGACGATGATGATATGTTACTAATCCCTTTTCCTCCATTTGCAGATGGCACCGCACAAAATTTAATGAAGGAGGCTCCTTCACGTTGAGGCTCCTTAAATGTGAAGGACTTCAACATTATTATTAATTTTCTTTTTTTGGGTCATGGGCTTTGCATATTAGGTTTGAGTTATGGTTTTTGGAGATTAGGTTGGGTTTAGATGTTAGGTTGAGTTTAGGCCCAAAAAGAAGTGAACCTTAAGTAAAATGGGTCTTTGGTGTCTATGAGACTAGAAAAAAAAAAACTTTCTTTATCTTTCTTCTTTTTTTTTTAAAAAAAATTAATTAGTTAATTACCCTAATTTAATTTTTTTTACCCGGGCAAAATCAGGTGTTCACAAATTCCCATCAACTATTGAGCCACCTACTTTTTCTTTGGGCAACTCTTCTTCTACTCCCTTAGGTCGCACTAAAACAAAAACTAAGAAAAGAATTACAAAATCCAAACAACCTAGAGAATCACCTAATTGAAGTTGTGGTCCAAGTTGCATTAGAAGTGCCTAACTCCAAGGAAAGGACCCTAAGTACTGACATGGATGTGGATAGGAAACAGGGTTGTTATGAAGTGTCATAATCTCTTATTAGGTTCCTAATTCTATGATGGTTGTGTTGCTATCCTTCTAGGCATGTTGGAAGCGATATTCAGAAGCCTACTATTCTTTGTTTCTTGTTAGAACTTTGTTTTTCGCTTCATTTTCAATAATGAATTACCTTATCTATGGCAAAAAAATAAAGTTGAATTAGAAGTCTTTATCAAAAAAATACTTAGTAATATGCGTAAAATACACTAAAAGTAAATGTACTCTATCGTATAGTAATATAGGACTTGAGTCCCCTGTTGTCGATCCCACGAGGAATAATAGGTAATTATTTGATTAACTAAACTCTTGGTTATTTAAACAATCATAAGTGAAAAAAGGAATTCAAAATAAAATTAGAAAATAACTAAGGAAAAACGATGGACAATCAAACAATGTAGAGATAATCAATTAGATTATGACGCAAGGTTCACTTGAATTCAATTAATCATATTTTCATTCATTTATGATATAAAGTAATTCTCTTGCCAATATTCTCTTAATTGTTATTGAATCCCAATGATCATAGATAAACAATATTCTATTCCTAAATTATTCACCTATTTGGTCATTTAATTGAATTAATTAGGAATACATTAAATCCTAATTTAAGAGATGAATTAACATATCGTCAATTCAATTGATAGAATAAATTGATGTTTAGTCATTCACCAATCTAATCCTAAATTTATTATATAGGTCAACTCATTGGATGCGAATAGTCACCAGTCAAACAATGAATTAAAACATGCCAAAGTTAATCAAGTTATGACAAGAATTCAAACAATATAATAAATCCAAAAGATATTACCTTAATCAAATTCAATCTGAAAATCAATTATGTAGGAAAGTAAGGTCCCCCATAACTCTAACTATGTGATTAGTTACTCATGTTCAATAATAAACTCATATCACAATACAAATCCATGAAAACAAAAGCCTAAAGAAATGGGGAAAATTAGAGGAAAAAAGAAATTAAAACTCCTTACGATGATTGTGATCTTCAAGCCTTCAAGTATGTTGTCCTCCATTCATAGCCATCCTCTAAGGATTTGTGACAATTCTCTTTTCTGATCTGTCTCTCAAAGTCTGTCATCACAAAAGTTATTTTTGGGTTTAGGGATTCGCTTCTAGTTATAATAGTGAGGGGCAAAAACTGTCGTTTTTACGCATAGGAAGCCTCACACGGCCATGTCTAAACTCGACACGGCCGTGTGAGCTTAAAATCGCATAAAATCACCGTAAGGGAGACACGGTCGTGTCTCTTAGTCAGAGACGATTTTTAAGTTAGATAGGGTCATGTTTATCTCCTCAATCACTTTTTTCAAGTTAGACAATGTCATGTCTAACTCCTCAATCGTTTTTTTCAAGTTAGACAGGGTTCTGTCTAACTCCTCAATCGCTTCTGAGTTGACACAGGACCCTGTCTAAGGCAAAATAATCTTCTTTTACTCTAAAAACATGGTGTCTTCGCTTACTTTCACTCCAAATGTGATAAATCTCATTCAATTTGTAAAAACGGAGACAATAATAAAGATCCATCTAAAATTCATCAATAAACACAAGTAAATCACCATAATTTATCTAATTTAAAATTATAAAATATAATCTTATCACTTAGCTTTTAATATCCAATTTATTACAATGGTCTTTTATCAACTTGTGCAAATTCTAATTTAAAATATTTTTTTCTCTTTTTTTTATTCTTCCAAAAAGATTATTGGGTAAAATAAATTTTATTCATTTAAAATATAGATCTTTTTAATGGATTTGGCAAAGTATGATATCCTAATCATTGATGAGAAAATCAAGAGAATGAATTATCATACATGTATAATTTTCTATGCAGGTACTTGTATCTTATAAAATCATAAACCCTTAATTTTGTCATTAAGGATTGAAACCATGCACTTTACTTTTTAAAGTGCACTATACACTTTAGGAAAATCAAATCCTTTTTCAACATACTTCTTGAAGTTCAAAAGTGGTTAGTTATAGTAGAAATATACTGCAAATTTAGACAATTTTTTGATATTTTTGACCTGAAGTTTAGTCTCCCACGTAGGGAAACCTTTGGTCAAAAACTTAAAAAATACTTCCTGAGATTTATTATTATTATATATATTTTTAATTTGATTTTAAGTGATTAAATTAGACAGAAGTCGACTTTCAGATACTAAAACCAAACTTTGAACTTAGAATTAAGTGATAAAAATGCAAACTTTGTTCTAGTAACTTCCATTTTACTTAAAACTGAATTTCAGGGAAATCAAGTAATAAAAAGAAAATTTGAGGAAGGTAAAATATATTTTATTCAAATTTATTTGAATGATTATAAAACCTCTTAACAAGGGTGTGAATCCATCTTAGACACGGTGAAGTATAATGGAGAGAAGGCAAGTGTCGAATTGTGGGGTTATATGACAAGACCCTTGGCTCCCAACCCAAGGGGGTTTCAGAATTGGTCAACCACTGTTCAGGACGCTAACTTACACCCGGTTGCTCAACTTATGCTACACCACCCTCATGCTCAACTCACTGTATTTTTATTTTATTGTTTTCAGGATTTTATTAAAAAATCAAAACAACATTTCCTTTGTTTTTTTTATTTTCTTCCTAAAATATTGATAATAAAAAACAGAATAAATAAAAGTAGCATTTCTATAATTATTGATAAAAATATATCAACTAAAAATAGAAAAAATCAAATACAGAAATACTCTCTTTAACTGCAGATCAGAACGTGAGAAATATTCTTGCACATACTCAAAAGGTCCAGGTATTTGTTCTCATTCTATCACATGACATGCATTATGCATATTTCACCACAATATGCCAACTTCAAGTACAAAAAGGAGGCACTATGAGATAAAACCATATACCCTCCTTATAAATACATTACAAACATATCACATATGGTCTCAATTAGATCTAAACATAGAGTTAACCAAATCATCCCAAAAATGGATCAAAACCCCCTTTGACCATCTTGTCCAGAGGCCCAAACAATGGCTGTGGCAGATGATCCCACTCATACCAATCCCACCCATCACACTTGTTGGGCTCAAGATTCTGTGGCACCTGCTCTGAATCTGCATCCACCACTGCCCTCATGAAGATGGTGACGTAGTGACACTTCTTTGGCTGCTCCAACATCACGTTGTTGGTCACCGTTAAGAACTCTAGTTTCCCTACCTCCAACTCCAACCCAGTTTCCTCTCTCACTTCTCTCGCCGCGCATTCCTCAAAGCTCTCCCCTGAAAACCCCAAAAAATTAATTAATTAATTAAAGTTTCGATTTTTTTTGAAATATTTTCTCGAGAAACAAACGGCGAGCTGAGAAAATTTGGAAGGAAAAGAGAGAGAGAGAGAGACCAAACTCGAGGTGGCCGCCGGGAAGGGCGAAGGTGGAGTCGCCGACGGAGGAGCGGCGGCGGCCGAGAAGGACGGATCTTCCCTTCACGAGGAACAACACCACCGCCACTCTTGGCACCGGTGGCGGCGACGGCACTGTCGCTGATACCTCTCCGTTCTCCATTTTCTTCTGCTTGAGGTTTGAGAGCGTTGTGCTCTCTGCTACCTCTGTATATAGAACGGCGTGGTTTAAGTTGGGTATGGTGTAATTCCACTGAGTTTGACTTTGTCCATTAGTTGGATGACACGTGGTGTTTTGGGTTATTTCTCGGAATTTGAATGTGCTTGCGCTCCAAGCATTTTTTTTAATGAAAAAATTTAAGAAAAGTATTTAAAGTTAGAGTATTATATCCATGTGTGGAAAAAACTATTTCTAAAGAAATAATTGTAGAATTTTTTTTATTATAATATGTTTGGAATAAAAAATAAATTAATTTAAAAATATACTATATGTGCTAAAAAAGAGAGTATTATATTATGTACAATGCAAATTACTTAGAGAGTTCTTACAAGATATGATTAAAATTTCATTTTGGTCTAAGAAAAAAAAATCATTTTAGTGAAATAAAAAATTTTAAAAATTGTTTCATACTCAGTTTTCTATTAATATATTGTTTAAAATTTTGATAAATCTGTCAGCTAAAAAAAAAAAAAATTGATAAATTTGTTAATATAAAGTATTTAATATGACGTAATATCATTGCATGTTAGATAACTTATGAAAAAACACAGTGGAAACAATTTTATAAAGTGCTATCTAACCATATCGTACTCTTCTAGATAAGATAAAATTATTAGTTTTTTTTACTAAATCAGAATCATTGATAAAATTATTTATTAAAATATTATTTTTTAAAATTATTTATCAAATTATTATTTTTTAAAATTATTTATTAAAATATCATTCTTTTGAAATTATATACTAAACTACCACCCTTTTGTCTTATGTGATATTTTTTAATAATTTTTGGCCAGTTAGGATGCGCCAAGTGGGTGGCGCATCCAGTTGGTGCAACCTACGTGGATGCGTCATCCCACTTGGTGTATCCTGACTGACATTTACACTGAAAATGTCAACAAGGGTGGCGTAACCAGTGCACATGCGCCACCCTTATTGGCGCAACCAGGTTATATATGGCCTCCCCCTCCCCCATCCGTAACATTGCTTCAATTTTCTTAATTCTCACTATCTCTCTACAAATTCCTTCTCTCTAAACATTTTGAACTCTCTAAACGAACTCAATTCTTACTAGAAGTGGTGTCTGGATCTCTATTTGTGATCAAATTCAGATCGTACTCTTTATATGTAAGTATCTCTTTCAATGTTTAAATATTTTAGTTATTATTTGTTGATTGATTTTTTATTATGTTAGCGTTAATTATAAATTAATGTTATTATATATTATGTTAGGGTTAATTATACATTAATGCTTTCATTGTCTAATAAATAATGGAATGATATGATATGTTGTTTGAATTGTATGAATTATTATTTTGTACGTAATCGAATAGGATATATTTTTTTTGTTGAGTACTTGACATGTTTTAAATTAGTAATTGTAGCTTAATTCAAATGAACCAGGTTTAGGAAGTTATTTATACATAAAATAATATAAATTCATTGTTATATGTCCAATTGATATTATAATTGATTTTTAATATATTGAATACATATGTGTTGAATTGTTATTGTTCAGAAGTGGAATTAACATGACAAAACCGCTGAATGTGCACATTTACTTCAATAGGACAATGTATGATGGTGAAGAGGTGTCATGTATCAAGGTCCTCCTCCTAAGCTTATTGTGATCACAGCCAACATGACTTTGGATGGGTTGAAAAATAAGATCCATTCAAAGTTGAGGCTTCAAGCAAACCAACATGTGTCAAAGGTTGTCTATCGGTGTTCGCAATGCTTCAATCCGTGGAGATGGGTAGGTCTTCCAATAGAAGACGATGATGATGTAAAGTACATGATAGATTCCTTCTGTCAAACTCCGAACATGGCCTCGATGGAGTTGTATGTTGAGGTAGAAACAAGTGGGCAGGAAGAGCATGTTGAAGCTCCTGGTGAAATCGAAGCTCAAGTTGGTCCTTCTAATCAAGTTGAGTCATGCAATATGATTGTTATTGGTGGTGCAATGGTTGAAGCTGATAACCCACTTGTCAGAGATGCAGTATGGGAGACAAGTGAAGACGAAGAATAGGTAGCTGAGGGTGATGATTCAGACACTGACATAGAGGCAGAAAACTTTGATGCCGAAGAAAATTTACAAGTTCTATTGTTGGTTGCTCCTCAATCCATGTTTATGCCTCGAGGACCTGAATCCGTGTTTGTGCCACCATGCCCTCAGTTTTCTCAAATCAATTGGGATGTATTGAATAATCCTGATAACTTGCTTGAATTAGATAGTCGTGAGACTTGGAGCATCAATGATGAATTCTATGTTGGTGCAATTTCCATCAAAAGATGCTGTGAAGTTGGCCCTCAAATAATATTCGATTCACAGGCATCAAGAGTACAAGATTGAAGATTCTGATTTACGAAGACTTACTGATAAGTGCCCTAGTTTTGACGAAGGTTGTAATTGGAGAGTTAGAGCCCTACAAAGCAAGAGGTCGAATACGTGGCATATTACAAAATATAATGGACCCTACAGTTGCGTAAACCTAACTATGTCATTAGATCACTAGAAGTTGGATAGTCATATGATCTGCTCTTGCATTTTGGAGTTAGTTAGAACAAAACCTGATGCACCTGTGTCCTTAATTGTTGAACGGATTCGAAGCCAATTTGGTTACCATGTTTTATATCGAAAAGCTTTGAAGGCAAAACAACTGGCCATCGTGAATGTTTTTGGGGATTGGGACAAATCTTACGAGGTGTTGCCCAGATGGTTAGCAGCCATGAGAAGAGACATAGACGACACAGTGGTGGAGTTGCAAGACAAGGAATGTTTTGTAAATAACCTACTTAATCGTTCGAAAAGAGTCTTTCGTCAATTATTCTAGACATTTAGACCATGTGTTACTGGCCTCCGATATTGTAAGCCCATTGTTCAGATTGATGCCACTCATTTGTATGGCAAATACCGTCATAAGTTGTTGATTGCAACAACTCAAGATGGAGATAGAAAACCTCTGCCAATTGCATTTGCCATTGTGGAGGGGGAGACCAATGATGCTTGGAGTTGGTTCTTAGCCCACTTGAGATTGCATGTCACACAACAAGAGGGCTTGTGTTTGATTTCTGATCGACACAAAGGCATCTTACAATCAATGGCAAATGAAAATCTTGGATGGCAGCCACCGAATGCGTGTCATGTCTTCTGCATATGGCACATTGGTTCCAATTTTAACTCCAAATTCTAGAATAAAGAGTTGAAGAGATGGTTGATTAACACAGGTACTTAATTTTAACTCCAGTTTTCAACTTGTAATCTAATATATGATAATAATAGTTATGTTCTAATACCAACCTAATTCATTTGTTGTATTAGGGTATGAACCAATCGCAATAAAGTTTGATGCTAGGCTAGAGAAGCTGATAGTTACAATGGAGATGACAAATTGGATTAATGCAATTCCAAAAGAAAAATGGAGTTTGACATATGATGGTGGCCGCAGATTCGGTCATATGACTACCAATTTGTCAGAGTGCATCAATAGAGTGTTGAAGGGTAATAGGAATTTGCCTATAACTGCATTGGTGCAGTTGACATATACGAAGTTAGTAGAATACTTTGTTAATCGAAAAGACGAGGCAAATTCAAAATTGATGACATTTGGGCAAGATTGGAGTGATGACTTATTGAAGCACTGGAGAGTCAACCTGGCAAAGGCCAGTTCACCCCAAGTTCGTCGGTACAATAGAGAGAACACAAGGTTCATGGTTGAGGAGGCATTTAACCCTGTAACACAACAGGGTGGACTTTCATATACTTTAAACCTAGAAGAAGGCCAGTGTGACTGTGGGGTGTTTCAAGCATTGCATTATCCATGCTCTCATGTGATTACTGTGTGTGCTTCTGTGGCAATTGACCCATTTTGATTTGTGCATATGGTTTACAGGATGCAGAGCATTTATAGAGCTTATGAGTTTGATTTTGAATCAGTTCGGGCTGAACCATGGTGGCCTGCGGGTCCTGACATAACTTTGGTGCCAGATCGTGCATTGCTTAGATCTAAAGGTCGACCAAAATCAACCGGAATCAGGAATGAGATAGATTGGCGCGAAGCAGGGCCAGGACAGACGTGTACAAGATGCTATCAACCTAGACATAATTCTTACACATGTCGTGCCAGTGAATCGAGTTCCTTGAGGGATGATGGAGTGGGGCCATCTAGTAATAGTTAGGACATATTTTCATTGTTCAGAATATTGTATTAGCAATAATGTGTATTTTTGAGTTGCATTGTTTTGTATCACTAACTATAGTAGTTGCATTCGAATACTATTAATATATGTTAGTTGATTATCAGCGTTAACTTTATTTCTTCCATATTATATTGTAGTATAGTAATCATATGGTCACATTATATTTTATTATTGTTTCCATATTGTGACCGTAATTGTTCTTATTGTTTGGTATACAGCTGATAAATGGCATTCCGTGTAAACCTCGGACCAGAGGATGACTCTATTTTGGAGTTGCAGGAGTACCATATTTCTCAGCATATATGGCAGGGACATGAGGACCGGCACCTGCGTGTTAAACGTGCTCAAAAGATGAAACATATGGACCCCCTACGCTGATTCTTCCGTATCTACAGCAGGCTGGCCTCTTAGGGGTTTCCCATATGGGCTATTACAGCATTGAACACTCCTTGATCTCTGTGTTGGTTGAGAGATGGCGCCCAGAGACGCATACATTTCATATGCCCACCAAAAAGTGCACCATTACGTTGGAGGATATTGGTATAATATGGGGTCTTCCTATTGACGGCGCTGCAGTCACTGACCTTACCTAAAGGACTGATTGGCTCAGTATGTGTGTTCAGTTATTAGGGATTGATGACACTCCCTTGCTCATAGTTGGGGCACGCATTGACATGACATACCTATGGTAGCCGAGTGTTACTGTAGTCACTGAGGATGATGATGATGAGTACGTGCAACAGCGTGCATGACATTACATACTTCGATTGCTTGGGGGTTTCTTATGCCCTGACCATTCTAGTAAGTTTTTGCACTTGATGTTCCTTCCATTGTTGGAGGACTTTACTATTGCTGGGACATATAGCTAGGGGTCCGCAGTCTTGGCGTACCTGTATAGAGAGCTTTGTAAAGCTACGGACTACAACACATGCGAGATCAGAGGGGCATGCATCTTATTGCAATATTGGGCATGGTACAGATTCCCCCAGCTTGTCCCTACACTAGTTGACCATGTTGAACCTGATGTGTTTTACGGTGCTGATCGTGGTTAATTACGTCCCTTAGGATAGGAGTAAGTTTCTATTTTGTATCATTTTTTTACATTACTTTGTTGACATACTTTGTTAATATTTATAATTACACATATAGTACTTTCATTTACCAAATAGGTGGCGCAAGCATAAAGTCTTGAGTGATACTGTGATTGGTGTCCTTGCATATTATCGCCAGTTCTTCGATCAGCTGAAGAACGATGAGGTATGTCTTGTTTTACATTCATTTGAAATATTTACTTATGTATATATGTCTTAATGTTGTGTGCACCTCATTTTTTCAGATTATATAGCAACCATACACAGATGAGAAGGTGGCAACACTGCCACCTTTTTGTGTGGCTGGTAGGGATATAGCACTGGCAGTGGTCCCTCTCATATATTTTCACATTGTTGAGTGGCACCAGCCCATACCACGGCGACTGCTCTAGCTTGACAGTTTGTACTCAGTTACATTGGCAGGTGGGCATGATGAAGATTGGCCAGCTACACATGCTGTTTACATAGTTACCTGGGATAGTCGAAGGGAAAAGCTTGTTAAGGGACTCCTATTGCTCGCACCCATCAGTCCGCGTTCTGAGTACATGCGTTGGTATAAAACAATTACCAGACTCTGGATTGCTCCCACTAGTGCATCTATTGGGAATGCGGTAAGTTCTTTACCAATTTGTTAGTGTCTATATATATGTTGTATTCAGTATAATGACATAAATTATATCTGTTTCTTAGGCGGACATTGTAGAGTATTTGTTCAGTTCAACTACTGACATTGTCGCTCGAGAAGCTGCTACATAGATCCTATACTCATTGTGGGAGCATGACCGCATTACGATGGAACATCTGCGTCCAGCTCCAGCGGCAGATGATATTTCAAGGCTGCCCGAGGAGTCCAGTCAACAGGGAACGCGGCGTAGACAGAGGACGGGGTTAGCGAGCACTCGGACACGACTTCGTCATCCCGAGGACTTCGGCTCTACTAGCTAGCACACGACTCAGCCTCCTACTACTGCTACATACCCCCACTCTGCTAACACCTACATATCACCCACCATACCCACCATCCTCACCATACCCTTACCCACCATATCCTTACCTGCCTCTAGGTTACCCCTCGTACCCTTACCCACCGCATGGTTACCCACCATATCCTTACCCGCCACCAGGTTACCCACCATACCCATCACAGCCAGGTCCTTCTTCCGATCCATCTCACAGGCCACCATATTCTGATGCAGGCCCATCTCATTGACATGTAATTATATGTCATTAGTGTATCTCATAATGTTATATTTAGTGGTTTTATGTAAAATACTATTGATAATAGGCTATTGTGATTTTTGTACCCTTATCGGATGAAATATGTTTGCAGCATAGTTTTAGTTTTTTTAAAGATCTTGGTAACTGGTGAATTAAACAAGTACATGTGCTTTTGGGGAAGTCCAATATTTAGGAGAAACTCTGTCAAAATTTTCATTTACCATTTCAAATGATTGTAAATTGGGAGGGAGATGATTGAGATCGTACTCTCTGAATGACAATTTGATAAATAGTTTTGCCAACAGTGACAATTTGGTAAAAAAGCTTATGCATGCATCTAGGTTTAGAACATACCCTATTATTTATAGATATTAATTTGAGTAAGTCCAAAGCTATATTAAATGTTTCGTCGTAGCTAAATGTTGGAAGTTAGAAACAAATTATTCCACAGAACGTCACCATATATAATGCTCTTTGGTATGGCCCAATGGCCAAAAATTATTTATATGTAATAGCATGGTGTAGCTAATAAGATGTGAATCACTTAATTTGTTTGAAAGTGCTAACATGACGTTTCTCATTTAATTATATTTGGTTCTATTATAAGAATCAAATAGTTTAAAAATTGCAATCTAGCCAGTCCGAATCGATATTGTCACATGCGTTAATTTAGGATCCATCACATGGGGTTGGAGGGTTAAATCTAGATTCATTATTTTGCTCTGTAGTTAAAAGACGAGAAAAAAAAAATTTTTGCTTGCGGATTGTGTCTACTAATTTAGAGTGATTAGTATAACTTGATTACAATTGCTGTTAAACAGCCACAACATTTCATAAAAGAAATTTAGTCATAATGTGAAAAGAGATTGGTTCAATTGAGATTGATTGAAGCGGTTTATGTGCGATAATCAAATGCAACACGTGTTCAATTCTCGTCATAAAAAACAAAACCTAAATGGAAGCACGAATGGAGGTTGGTTGCGCCAACAAGGGTGGCGCATTTGCACTGGTTACGCCACCCTTGTTGGCGTTTTCAGTGAGGATGCGCCAAGTGGGATGGCACATCCTAACTGGCCAGAAATTATTAAAAAATGTCACGTAGGACAAAAGGGTGGCAATTTGGTATATAGTTTCAAAAGAGTGGCATTTTGGTAAATAGTTTAAAAAAATGACAATTTGATAAATAGTTTAAAAAAATGGCATTTCGATAAATAGTTTTACCAATAGTGACAGTTTGGTAAAAAAGCCTAAAATTATATTTGTAACATGTGATGAATAAGCTTATCTTATTTTATGTATGTATCAAAAATTTTATAAAATTAGATAGAATAGTTTAATTCTGTTTCGTTTTATTTAATGTAACACGTCAAAGTAAGATGCTAAGTGAGTAGGCTTAAATTAGATATGAACAAAGTTGAAGGTCATATCTATTTTACCGAAATCATCAATTTTTTTTAGGTAATATTAGTTTTACATAATCTTTTATTACATGATTCACATATTATTATTATATTATTATTATTATTATTATTATTATTATTATTATTATTATTCTCTCTTTTCATTTTTCTTTAGTAAAATCAATGATTCAAAATTTTGTATGTAAGATTATGTAAATAACAATTATGTGAAAGTATCTTGTTTTTAATCTTTTATTTTTTTGGCTTTTTTTTAATCTTTTCAAAGATTTGAGTCTTCACAATGTATTGGACCTGGGCCACACAGAGTTTGAATAGGAACTGAATTAGACGTTACCACAAGTTTCAAACGACAGCACATATAAAAAGGCCAGAAGGCCTGTCAAAGCCCCAAACGACAAGGGCAACAAAGACCCAACAAAGAAAATCTCTTTCGTCTGACTGAAAAAACAAAAAAAAAGGCCAAAATGCATATTACTCCCTCTAACTTTTAGTCCATTTTAAAAAAACCCCTATATTATAAAACTCCCCAACCCAACTATTCAAATTTTCAGAACTATGTAAAAGAGTACCTCTATTATCTTTTCCATCCAAATCTGACGGATTTCAAGCCTAAACAATGGAAATGACATGTGGAATCAAGGAGTCATGGCACACCCACTCATTTGTGCCACGATATACCCACTCATTTATTGTTAATATTTTTTGGGTTGATAATAAAATTATGTAACTTTCATGATTAATGAATGAATGAATGAAAATATAATGTTGGATCCCATTCATTTTACTTTTCAGTTTGATGTTGGATTCCATTTGATGCTAATACTTTTCTATGCAAAATACACATGATTATTGATTCTCTTCTTAGCAGGTGAAAATCTTTTCTTGCCCAATAGTGGAGGTTTATGACAATGAAAATCTTAAACAAACTTTTGGGTTTCTAATAGAACATACAACCTATACTATTTTTGCTCATTCTTAACTGCAGTAAGATATTAAGCATAATCATAATTGCTAAGTTATAAGATTTGAACTAGTTAGAGTGCATACCTTAGGGGAAAATTCTTCTGTAAGATATACAACACTAGAATTCAGCTCTGAGATAGTGAATGGAGGCTCAATTTCTGTGTGCAAATACTTGAGTCCACGTGCAATGCTTATAACAATTTCCATGCCCCGTGTCTAAGAGAACTGACATTAATAGCATTTTCTTGTATTCTCAATTTACAACTTAACTTTCGTTTGGCACCTGAAAGTTCAAAACATGACTCATTGTTTTATGCAAATATTGCCTAATCTAGCAGGCGGTTGCTGTTTAGGAGGCCCACCTCGTGCAGTCAAGAATAGCATCAAAGCACTATCTTACACACACATATAAATACACCATTCCACCATATCTTACTACAAAATATTCTGCTACAAACATGAAACAACTCTTATATTCTTACATCAAATAGTGTATATATTATTTTTCACATCTCATCTAATACTATTTATTATACATACTTTTTTTTATCACTTTCTCTCACTCAATCATATATCTTAAAAAGGGTATGAATAGTACTTATACCCCCCTTTTTAGAGGTGTAAGATAATCTTTTTCCAACATGAAAAGTAGGCCATAATAATAAGATTCATCACAAGCCTAATAACTTCAAACTAAAACTACCTCATATATAAATCATGGAATTAACTAGTCCACACTCTGCCACTCTAGCTGCTATCAAGTTGCAATTTCAAAATCCTATTTCTCATTCAACCTTGATAAAAGTATGCCTTATAACTAGGGCCATTTCTAATATACACCCTCCTTTGGACGGTGTATCATACATTTAGTCAATCCTAATTATTAATTGTGTTGAAAATACACCAATGGTTAGGATTAACGACAGGTAACCTGTTGAATATATTTTTTTTTAATTTTTATTTTGAATCTCCATCGCCATCGGCCAGCCACCATTCGACAAACTCCGGCCACCGTCCGGCGAACTTCGACCACGTTTGGTGAACTTCAACCACTGTTCGGCAAACTCCGACCACCTTCCGGCAAACTCCGTCCGCCAGCCAGCAAACTCTAGCCGTACCTCACCTTTTTCCATGGTTATAAGGTCTATTTTTTTTTAAAATTTAAAATCGTATAAATAATATTAATTAAAATTATACTAATATTTATATTTTTTCATATATAACTATACATACTAAAAACTCTATCGATTTTATTGTGTGTAAATATTATTAGTTAAAATCGGTAGAGATTTCAAGTATGCACGCTATTTATGAAAAAATAATAATGAATAGTATAATTTTAATTGATATTATTTTAATTAGTATTATTTATACAATTATGTAACTTTAAAAAAATAAATAGTATAACCTGAAAAAAAGTGGTACCGACAGACGGTGAAGGACGGTGACCAACAAGACACAGTAGTAATGGTGGTGGTATGTAAAAAAAAAATTAATAAAAAATATAAAACTAATAAAAAATATAAAACAAAAAAAAACCAAAACCTACCAAAAAAAAAAAACTTGCAAAAAAACCCTACCATAATAGGTAAATTAAAAGGTGTATGGTTCACCCAAACTTAAGAGGGTGTACCATAGCATCCACCTATAACTAGTCCACACTCTACCACATGAACTAGGCCTGAAGGACTAGCCTTAGAACAGGAAGAAACTGCTATTGTGGGATTAGATATGTAGTCGTATTACATAATTGTGTGTGAGTTGCGACACCAAATCTTTAAGAGGAGCCGCAGTACAAATGAGTGGGTGTGCTGTGGCTCCCTGCTTCCACATGACATTTCTATTGTTTAGGCTTGAAATACATCGGATTTAGATGAAAAAGATAACAAATGGACTCTTTTACATAGTTTTGAAAATTTGAGTAGTCGAGTGGGGGAGTTTTATAGTATAGGGGAGTTTTTTAAAATATACCTAAAATTGGAAGGGATAATCTATATTTTGGAAAGGTCAATCCTTTAGTTTGGTATCTGTCATTTTTCTTGTTTTATGGAATTCTTGATTGATAAAGTTTGAGAGCATGAATTGATTTGGTTTTTATTTTAACTTATTTCAGTTGTATACAAAGAAGATTCCCTTGGATCCTAGTGTTGACTTGAAAATCATTGCTACATCATGCAATGGATATGTTGGAGCTGATTTGGCGGCATTGTGTCATGAAGCTACCATGGTTGCAGTTGAAAGGTCCTCAAATACAAATGAAGATGCTGGTAATTTCAGTTTGACAATGGAAGATTGGAAGAATGCAAGGTCTGTTGTTGGTCCAAGTATAACAAGGGGTGTTACTGTGGAAATTCCCAAAGTGACTTGGGAAGACATTGGGGATTAAAAGAATTGAAGGTTTGTAAACTTTGCATTTGATTTTTTATTTTTTATTTTATTTGGGTAAGGCCTAGACCCACCTTGTGGGCCTAGCGAAAAGCCCCTACCCTCAAACCCTAGATGGCCCGCTAATGGGGCCTGGGGGATGGGGTGAGGGGTACGGGAAGGGAAATTGGGTTGAAGAGCATTTGCAGGGATCGAACCCCGCTACTCTTCCAATTTGTCCCCCGCTCTTACCAGCTGAACTACCAATATGAGATAACTTTGCATTTGATCTTACTTTGAGAAGCTCAGAAGTCAATGATATTTGTATGTATCCTTGAACAGAAAAAGCTCCAGTAAGCTGTTGATTGGCCTGTTAAACATTCTGCTATATTTTCAAGATTGGGAATATCCCCTGTACGTGGAATTCTTCTCCATAGGCCTCCAGGATGTTCCAAAACAACCCTTGCCAAAGCTGCAGCACATGCTGCCCAAGCTTCTTTCTTTTCCTTGAGATTTGAATAATTTTAATGTTTTTAAGTAGGGTTTATCCTTGTGGTGTGGAAGAGTCTAGGCATGATTAGGACTGAAGTTTATGGCTAATATGGAATAAATCCCCTCATTTTCCTTAGGAAAATGACAGACATTGCTTAGAAAGACACAAATCCCCTTGTACTTGGACCCACTATTTTATTTTCAAGGCTCCACAAGTCCTACACACGATTTCTTGTTTCTTTTAAATCTTTCACTGAAAATGATACTGTCCTTTTCAAGTTGATTATCCAAATCATTCTTACATACTTGGTTTTTTTTTCTAAAAAAAAACACTTTTAGAATCATACATGCCAAAGTAATAAACTAAGTTAGTTTGAAATCCAACAAATTAATTTTTGTCTTTCATAAATGAGTAAACTACTATGACTAGACGTTTGGCTGCTATTTAGAAACCCCTATTATTTCAAGTGTTTTTCCTCTATTATCTCCCATCTATTCTGTTGATAACAGGCACTTGTAATATTTTCTATATTGGTGATGTTATGCTTTGATATGTTCTGGATTTCTAGTTCTACAGTTACACAACATTCTGATCTCTGTGATTATATTCTTTTGTCTTTACATCTTATTTTTTGCAATCAGTTCCTATATGAAATTGTTCCAAATTATGAAAAAATTTAAAAGTAATAAATGATAAATTAGTGGTGCAGAATTGTATTCAATGTATGTTGGAGAGGGGGAAGCTTTGCTTCGTAACACATTTCAGAGAGCACGTCTTGCAGTACCCAGTATAATATTCTTTAACGAGGCTGATGTGGTAGCTGCCAAATGGTCAATAAGTTTTCTTTGTGTGAGGATTATATGCATGGCAAATTATGCTAAGCATCATTGTGATGTTGTTCTAGGCTTCTTACACATTGTGATAGCATTTCATGATTAGTTTTCAATTGTTTTGGCTTAAGGAAAATATTGTTCTGCACAAATTTGTTATACTGAATGGCATACTGAAGTGAGATGGATCTTGATGATTAGTATTGTTAGTAGTTGTGATTGCATCTAACCATGTAAATGAAACTGTGTTTTTGGTAGATTTTTTTGTTTAAAATGTTTGGTGCATCTAAAGCTCAATATTAACTTCCTTGATGCAAATAGTTCTATTCTAAGGTTTATGAGATGGGAACACAGACTTTTTTATGTTTTTAGTGCATAAAAATTAATGTTCTATTTTTCCTTAATTGCAGAGGTGATAGTTCAAGCAATAGTGCTACAGTTGGAGAGAGGCTTTTATCCACTCTGCTGACTGAGATTGATGGCTTAGAGGAAGGTAAAGTAAGTGTACCTTTTTTTTCTTTGCTGTTTGTTTTAGGGAGGACATTTTGTCCTCCTACCCTATCCTTTCTACCAATGCATTTTTCTTTTATCAAATCGAAAAAAGTATGCATAAAACTAGATTCAAGATATTGGTAGATGGCATCTAGTTTCTTCCTGTCATTTAACTATATCCCCATAAGTTTTTTTTTCCAGGGAATTCTTGTTTTGGCAGCTACAAATCGCCCTTATGCAGTTGATATTGCACTTATACGTCCTGGGCGTTTTGATCTGGCACGAAGTAATATTTACAACCATACTTTTGATTCATGCTGTTATAATTATAACAGACTCATAGAGTTTGTCTTTAACTTTATTCATGAGTTAAAATAATCCAAGGATGTGTGCATGCACAATGATGAAAGAATTTTATGAAATCAATTTCACTTAATATTTTCAAAACTTGACATTGATAGCAAGTTGAAAGGGGTTGGTCAAACTCACTAGTCTACTTTTGTGGAATGATAGGTTCTGTATGTGCCACCACCTGATTTGGAGGCTCGATATGAGATACCGTGTGTACATACACGTAAGATGAAAATAGAGAGTGATGTCAATCTCAGAATACTAGCAGAAGATACTGAGCTATTCACATGAGTTGAACTGGAGGGATTATGCATGGAAGCTGGTATTGTAGCTCTAAAGGAAGACATATCTGCAACTATTGTGTGTTATCGTCATTTCCAGATTGTGAAGAATTCTTTAAAACCAACATTAATGAAAGCTGAAATTGATTCATACTCATCTTTTATGAAGACCTCATCTCAAGCTTTGTTTAGGCATTTTGATTCAGGTTTGAAACCGGATAATAACAAAAAGAACAAGTTGAGTCCCTTGTCATTGGTTAAAATTGGTATTGTCAACTGTATGTTACTTGCTGCTACTATATACTATAACATGCCTGGAGACCAAACTGTACGTGATATAGCTATGACCTGAAGAGTGTATTCCATTTTTTATTTTGTAGGGTAGGCATAGCATTTGTGAGGAAATTTTTTTAGAATACTAGGTTATTTTTGTTATATATATATATATATATGTATATATTAATAGTAATGATAGTAAACATGTCCAAAAGAGTAAATTGCTTTTATCCACTAGTGTCATGTTGAAAAGGGCGAGTTTATTTCACTCATAAAAGATTTAACTATGTATTTTTGTTCACTTGACTTTAAGGATGGCAAATGGATGAATTGGATGGATTTTGAATTGGATTATAAATAAAAATGAACGAGAAGTGGACAGGACATAACCTTGGATGTGAGTTTTTTTAAAATGTAAGTTTGTTTCGTTAATAAATAAATAAAAATTATGTAGTATAGTGTTGTACATTACACGCTTGAACATTTCTCAACCCATTCTTTTAGACAGTTTAAGTCTTTAAGAGGATGAATCAGTGGGACTTCTATAAACGCTGCCCCTTAAATCTAATTGCTTGTTTGGCTTTTCTTTTTAAAGGAGAATTCTTGGATAGGCATGATTGATAATTGAACATATTCTATACTATATGCTTCAGGTTTAGATAAGCAAGAAGCATGATCACTAAAAGATCATTTTGTAAACACCGCTTAACTGTATTCCAGTGAGTTAAGAAGATATCTTTTAGGACTTATTTGGACTAGTGGTAAGGAATGGAAAGAAATGGAGTGGTAAAGTAATCCATTGTTTGAGTTTTTAAAAAGGACAAATCTCCAGTATCACAAGTGGTTTAGGTGCCACTACCTAGCTGGATGGATCTTGGTTATTGAGTTGATCCAACGATGAAGACATGCGTACTGGTTACCCACTGAACCGGTAAAGCATCAGCTGTTTGAAATTGATTCTTAATCTACACAATTGCAGACTTAACCTTAATCCCTAAAGTTTAATGCTAATCACCAAATAAGAATCCTATCATGCCATTTCGATGGTGCCGTCATTGAACTGCATTACCGGCAACCATCGAGCACTAATGTGACGTAACTATGCTATGCAAATGGAGTAGGACTAATTTATAGGAGCCATTGACCATCATGGTAACACCATGCTCATTTATTTTTGTTTTAATTTCATATGTGTTGTTATGATGAATTTGACATTGCTAATTAGATTGTTTGTTTTTGGAATTATAGATTTGTTAATTATAACGTGTGATTCAAGTTGTATTCCAATATATGTTTGATAAATTCTCTAGTTTATGCACCATTGGTATTGAAAATATGTGAGTGATGAAAAAAAGGCTAATAAGGAGAATCAGATATAATTTCTTTTTTAGTGAGCAAAATCAGATAGAATTCTGATATCTTTTTTTAACGCTATAACTTCCAATTGTTAGACTTTTTCATAGTGTGTAGAGCTTTAGCCAACTCCATAATTGAGACTTGTTCATCTGCAATATGTGAGTGATGCAGATGCCAAAAACAAAATGAGAGAAATAAAGAGAACTACGAGATGACAAGATGAAAAGCTGTAATATTTTTCTTCTCGCAATCTAAATAGTTAGACTTATTCAGTATGTAACTACTTTTTAAAAAGGTCAACATAATTAGCTTCTTTATAGCTCTTTAAGAGTTTTGAGAGCTTTTGCAAAAGCTTACCCAAATATCACTTTTAGATAATAAAAGTGCTTAGTCTATCCAAACGGGCTATACATAAACTTGGTCATAGGCTTTACATTTAATGTCACCTCCTAACTGAGACTTGTATAGAATATTTAAATAGTAAATCCCTAACTACCATAATTGTTTTCATTTGGATAATTAGGAAAGTGGTTAATAAGTTCATCTATAGTGACCTTTTCATTTTATTTTTATTTTGATTTGGTTGGACATCAAATTCAGTCATGAAAGAATTTTCTTGAGTTAAGTCATTCAGCAATGTTAAGAGCTAAGTTTAATTATTGTGACTTGAGTCATTCAGTCATGAAAGTATTTGCTTGAGTAATGTGTTGTTACAAATATGAGGTTGATGCAAATGTGTGTCTCCATAAAGTAATTGGAAAATGATACAAAATGTCTGGTTGCACAACCAAGTATTTTATGTACAGTCTTGTTCAAAAAGGTATAACTATAACTACCAAAGACCAGTGCACTGTCAAAAAAAGAAGATAGCAATTATCTAGTTCCCATTGCCATTCCCTTGTTCCCTTGATTGTCCAATTTGATAATGGATGGTAGCTTTTTTATGACTATCCTTAATTCTATTGTAACTGCCAAAAATCAGGTCTAGTGCTAATCTCATCCTCCAATGCTAATTTATTGAGATGCAACTTATATTCAAAAAATCAAAATATTGGGAATCATCTAACCCCAAAATATCTTCCATGCTTTTCATTCTTTGACCTGACATTATTAGATAGAGGGAACTTCTTATGAATGTGCCTCGCAGCTCCACAAACACTACAATACTTTTGTCTCTTTTGGCTGGATGAAGTGCCTTTAACCCGTTCTTTTGTCCTCACCATACATGGGTTAAGAACAACTTTTATGGGCGATGAATTTACTTTCACATGTCCACATATTTCGTTTTCTGCCTTCAGTCCACTTATCATTTTCTTCAACTTAGTTCTTATCTCCTGAAACTTTTCCCCAGATTTGGCAGTAAGGTTATAGAGCCACTTACATTCTTCATTAAGAGAAGCATAACGTAATTGAAACAATCCCTCTTCACTAACTTCTGAACTATCTGGAATGTCTGATGTTTTCTTTGCTTCCTTAGTCCACCTTTTATTTACACAATTCACTGGTATCTCTTGAAGATGTTCATGCATCATGACGCAAATCATATGACAACAAGGTAAACCAAATGACTGCATTTTACCACAATTGTAAGGTTTCATGCGAATGTCATGAGAATCAAATACCACATCCCAAGCTTTTGTAGGTCTCCTATACTTGTCCACCTTGTAAATGCACAATGTTGTCATATTTTTATATTCAACCACAGGAGTTGCTGCCACCAAACTCATCTCAAATCTAAATAACTTGAGAGCTACTTTTGTATAAATTGTCATAGTATTCTTCTTAATTGTTGATAAGGGTGACCTGATCACGGCTTCACCAAATTCAGAATCAAAATCTGCTTTCATCTCTCTTCTCCTAACAGTTTTCAGAAATTGGTGAAAGTGCTGAAAGAACTCCTACAAATTATAGCTCGACTTAATAAGTCACAGATTCTATTTTTTGGCTGTAATCACCACAAACACATTGTTCTATTTGTATATGCTATGCTTGCACAAGATAAAGAAGAAGCTTATGTTTGGGTGTTGAAGCAGCTGTTGGATCCCATGAAGGGAAATAAGCATTTATCGGTTATCACTGATGGTGACAAATCAATGCATCTAGCAATCAATAAAGTGTTCCCTAAAACTTGTTATCGGCTTTGTTCGTGACACTTGTTAAGAAATTGCACATTGAACATTGGTGATCCAAAATATCTTAAACGTTTAGATATTTCAAGTTTGCTAATTTAGAGCGTGATAAGTTTGATAGAAAGTGGGAGTCTGCTACCGAGGAGTTTGGTGTGACAAATAAAAAGTGGGTGAAAGATACCTTTGAAAAGAAGCATATGTAGGCAGCAACATACTTGAGAGGGAATTTTTTTTCTGGATTGCGTAGCACCTAAAGATGCTAGGGTATGAACTCAAGCATAAAACATTTCATTAAGTCGAGCTATAATTTGTTGGAGTTCTTTTAGAACTTTCAATGATTTTTGGAAGCTGTTTGGAGTAGAGAGATGAAAGAAGATTTTGATTCTGACTTTGGTGAAGCCGTGATCAGGTCACCCTTATCAACAATTGAGAAGAATATTGTGACAGTTTATACAAAAGTAGCTCTCAAGTTATTTAGATTTGAGATGAGTTTTGTGGCAGCAACTCTTGTGGTTGAATGTCAAAATATGGCAACATTGAGCATTTACAAGATGGGCAGGTATGGGAGACCTTCAAAAGTTTAGAATGTGGTATTTGATTCTCACAACATTTGCATGAAACCTTGCAATTGCACTAAAATGCAGTCATTTGGCCTACCTTGCTGTCATATGATTTGCATCATGATGCATGAATGTAACACCCTCCTTAAGGCATCACATTTCATGTTACTTACTTACCAAATTACCCCTTTATTTATAATATATGCTTGTAATGAAAATACGAGTTATAAAATTTCTTGATAACAATAAGATAAATTTAGCGAAACATAAAAACATTACAACATTATCACAAATAATTTACATCATATATGTATACATATACTAGTCTTTAGTACTGTTATATTTTAATATTTACAAACTAGACTCTCAAAATATTTAAAACATGATTTAAACTAACATACTACCCAAGTCCCACTAGACAGTAGAACCATCAGATGGGTCCTGCTTAGATTCCTCAACATATAAGAATCTTGCTTGACGTGAAGTCCCACGGACAGGTGTCCGAGCAGATGACACAATACTGACCTCACTAGGGGTATGGTAGTAAGTCCCCCAGTACTGCCTAATAGATATTGAAAACTCTAGTTGTATATAAATATTAACACTAAAGTAATGATGTCCAAGTTGTTGTCTACTCAATCTAATATTTAGGTCGCCCAAGTAGTAAATACGCTCTCTATCCAAATCAACGTTCCATGCCTCTGATCCTCCAAGAAACGTCAATCTCATATATCCAAGGAAACACGACATCTCTATCTCTTCAAAACTCAACGTCCTCAACAAGGATATGCTCTTCCTCAACTTCTCACTCAACTTCTTGCTCAACGTCTTTTAAATTATAAATACAATATAGTATAGACATACAAAGAGGTGAGATCATCTGCGCCATTACCAGTATGGTAGCAATGAAGATAAACACATACAATATGTCATACAACTATCATACCATAATTATAATTATGCCACTAATCATCATTTATCACCACAACACACAAAATAAACAATAATTACTATCATGTCATTATCAATAACCAAATATTCAATAGTTCAATTATCATAAACTATAATTATGATAATGCCCTCAATCACTATGTGTATGCAAACAGACTCAATTTTCAACTCCATGGAGCTAAAACTCAGGTCGGAGAGAGTGATTGAAAAGATTTGTTGGTACTAACATGCCTCAAACCACGTGCTCAATCTTGCACATCTAGCATATACACGACAGTCTTTATCAGATCTTGATTAAGAATAGTGTCTCGATTAGGATCATTGGTGTGTTGCGCCGGTCTAACCTACGACACAGAAGAGCTACGAACTGTCCATTGTAGGCAACCCGCACCCCAATGCCCCCAAGGTCAACGAGTGACTTACACTACACATATCGCACTCACTCAAGAGGTGTAGTCTCTCCTAGGCAACTAGCCTCATACAGTCCATTGGACCTTTTCAATGCATGTACTATGCACCATTTACAGTTTCAAATTTATTATCTTATATTCGGGTCCACTTAATAACCCAACAATATTATTACTGTATTTTCATCGCGTAGTAATATTTTTGCATTTTCTCAATCGTGCAACTATTCTATCGCATTTTCAAATCGTGTAGTGATTTTTTCAATGTTTCTCAATCACGTAAAATATTTTTCATACGTTTTAAATCAAAAATACTATTTCTCTCATTTAATACCAAAATTTGACTTTATTTTTCATATTCACACAATAGTCCCTCAAAAATATAATATTTACATTATAGTCCTTATTTAAATAATATTTTCATAATAATCCCTCATAAAACTCATATTTATGAAATAATCCCTCTTTTATAAAATATTTACAATATGACCCCTCATTTATAAGATATTTGTGATATGACCCTTCTTTTATTAAAAATTACAATATAATCCTTCTTAAAATATTAATTACAATTTAGTCCTATTTTTATAAAAATTTGCAATATAACCATTCTAAAAATTGATAATTGTATTGTTTCCCAAAAAATAATATTTCTTTCTTTTACTTCACATATTACAGCTCAAATTTTACCAACGCGCTTCAAAACCCATAGGGTGAGCTATACTTCAGTAAACTTCAAGTATTGACCCTCATTTTATTTCATAACTTATTTATTTAATTAAATCAAATTGTTTTCCCAAAATCATTTTACTTTACTATACTCAAGCTTTTCCAAATTCATTTCCTTTTCATTTTAATCCTTAATTCTCATTTGAATCCATCATTTTCAGGACTTTGGTCCTCTTAACCTTAATATGGCCGTGAGCCTCAAGCTCTTTGGAGCTCTCATAAATTCGTTTCATCATGTTATTCACATCTTACTTTACTCATACATTTTCATGCTTACACAATCATACATACAAGCATATATCAAAGTAATAATCATAATATCATACATGCAATTATAAAAGCAAAGTATAAACACCACAAACAAAACAAATAAAAAAAACATTAAACAATAGGTGAATAAACCCTTATGGGTTTTTCACCACACACAATGATCTTCTCACTACCAAAACATGGTTGGTGAGGTTAAATCTCCCTCTTACCTCTTGAAGACAAGATCCTCAAGCTCCTCTCCTTCTCCTTGATTTTGTGTGGATCACAAACACAACCCTAAAATTCTTAAACAATTAGCAAAATCACATACAAAGCTTAATAATTTCATTGATGTACACTTGAGCTAACTTTTCCATTGAGTACTTAATATTAATCAGAAAAAAGTGCGCCGACTTTGTAAGCCGATCAATAATTACCCATATAGAATCGTGACCCTTCCGAGTTCTTGGTAGTCCCGTGACGAAATCCATTGCTATGTCATCCCATTTTCACTCAGGAATAGGCAAAGGTTGCAATGTTCCCGATGGTCTTTGATGTTCGACTTTGGCCTTCTGATAAATCAAATAGAATGATACATATTCAGCGATATCCCTCTTCATTCCTTGCCACCAATATAGCTGTTTCAAATCTTGATACATCTTTGTGGCTCCTGGTTGCAGACTCAACTTACTTCTATGAGCTTCATCCAAAATCAATCTTCTAAGTTCTGGATCGTTTGGCACACAAACTCTTCCTCTGAACTTCAAAATTCCATCAACACCTTCGCTGAATTCCAATTCTGCTCCTTGACTTCTTGCTTCCTTTGCTTCTTGCAAATACTGATCACTGTTTTGTCCTTCTCATATTCTACCCATCAAATCATTCGTAATAGTGATCATGTTCAAACACATCTTCCCCGGTGTCAACTTCACAAATAGACGCATATCCCAGAATTCCTCTATCATCTCCTTCTCCTTAATCATCATAACAGAAGCATTAAGCATTTTTCTACTTAAGGCATCTGCTATGACATTCACCTTCCCGGGATGATACTGTAACTGAAAGTCATAATCTTTCAGAAACTCTAGCCAATGCCTTTGTCTCATGTTCAACTCTTTCTGGTCAAACAAATACTTCAAACTTTTATGGTCACTAAAAATAGTGAATGTTGCCCCATAGAGAAAATGTCTCCATTCCTTCAATGCAAACACTACTGCTGCCAACTCCAAGTCATGAGTCAGATAATTCCTCTCATGAACTTTCAATTGTCTCGACGCATATGCCACAACCTTACGGTTTTGTATAAGTACACAACTTAACCCTTGATACGAAGCTTCACAATACACTTTGAAAGATTCGTTCGGATTAGGTAGAATCAAAACCGGTGAAGTAGTCAGTTATTTTTTCAACTCCTGAAAACTTTCCTCGCATGCTTCAGTCCATACAAATGGTTGATTCTTTCATGTAAGTTAGGTAAGAGGTCCTGCTATCTTTGAAAACCCCTCAATAAATCGTCGATAATAACCGGCCAATCCGATGAAACTACAGATCTCCGATACAGTCTTCGGTCTTTCCCATTCAACAACTGTCTCCACTTTTGAAGCATCGACTTCAATTCTATTGGCCGATATAACGTGTCCCAAAAATTGAACTTCACTCAACCAAAATTCATATTTGGACAACTTGGCATATAACTTATTCTCCCTCAAAATCTGGAGAACCACTCTGAGATGTTCAGCATGTTCCTCCTGACTTCGAGAATAAATGAAAATGTCATCAATAAAGACAATAATAAACTTATCCAAGTATGAACGGAAAATTCGGTTCATAAAGTCCATAAATATTGCAGGTGCATTAGTCACACCAAAAGGCATCACTTGATATTCGTAATGTCCATATCGAGTCCAAAACACAGTTTTTGGGATATCCTCCACTTTCACACGTATCTGGTGATAACCAGAACGCAAGTCAATCTTAGAAAATATTGCGGCTCCTCGCAATTGGTCTATCAAATCATCAATCCTTGGTAGTAGATACTTGTTCTTGATCGTAATCTTGTTCAATTATCGGTAGTCTACACATAGACGAGAAGTCCCATCCTTCTTCTTTACCAACAATACTGGAGCTCTCCATGGTTATACACTTGGTCTCACAAATTGCTTCCCCAATAAATCCTCCAGCTGTTTCTTAAGCTCTGCCAACTCTACTGGCGACATCCTGTAAGGCGCCATAGATATAGGTCCACCTCTAGGTACCAAATCAATAGAGAATTCAATTTCTCTTTCTGGTGGTAGTCCAGGTATATCTTCAGGAAATACTTCAGGAAATTCATTAATAATGAAAATATCCTTCAAAACGTCTTTGCATTTCACTTCCATAGAAGACATCAACAAGTACCCTTGATCTCCTTCCTTCAAACAAGCCTCCACTTGAGTAGCCGTTAGGAATCTAGAATTCTTAACCTCAGGAAAGACTAACATCTTACTAGCACAATCTATCAGGATATGGTTAGAAGATAACCAATCCATTCCTAAGATTACATTAATCTTGGAAAGAGGCAAACATATCAAATCCACATGAAAGATTCTATCCCTAACACATACAGGGCAATTCAAACATACTTTTGTAGTTATCACAGGCTTATCAGTAGGAGTACTAACACTCAAATCATACGGCAATGTAGTCACAGTTAATCCCAAACGCTCCACACAATCACATGCAATGAAAGAATGTGTTGCTCCTGAATCATATAATACTGTTAAAGGATTACCTTCAATGGCACACTCTTCCATGATCAAGTCCTCGAATTTAGCGGCTTCTTCTTCGCTCATTGTATATACACGACCACCCGCCTGTGGTCTTGCAGTACGAACACTGCCCACTGATGGTTCCGCCTTCTGCTGATCACATTCTCTGGAAAAATGTCCAGGCTTCCCACATCATTAACAAATCACCCCCTTATGCTGACAATCCTTGGTGAGATGTCCTTTCCCACACTTAAAACATTTAAGTGCAGAAGTGCCAGTTGAAACTGCCCGACTGCCACTAGAACTTCCTTCAAACGATTGTTGCCGATTCTGACTTCCTGCTAGTTTGGTGTATGGTTTCTGTTGATAACGGTTGCCACCACTACCCTTTCCCCTTTGGAACCGTGTAGGTCCAAAGTTCTTATTCTGCGCTTCACGGAGATGATCAATTTCTTCCACCTTTAGGCACTTATCCAACAATACCGGAAACTGATCAATATCTACAGTTGCTAAAGCTCGCTTGATGTTAAGCCTCAACCCCTCTTCAAACTTTTGGCACTTCCATTCCACATCTGGATGCATTTGGAAATACCTTGAAAACTTAGACAAGCTTTTGAACCTTGCTGCATACTCACTCACAGACATCGCCCCTTGCCTCAGACTAAGGAATTCCATTTCCTTAGCATGTCAAACACTGGTTGGGAAATACTTCCCCAGAAACTTCTGTTTAAAGAACTGCCATGTCACAACTCTCCCTTCAGCTTGAATTAATCTCCGGGCTCCTGCCCACCAAGCCTCTCCATCACCGACTAGCACAAACGTTGCAAAAGTAAGCTTCCGCTCATCAGTACAACCCATGCCATCAAATATCTTCTCCAGTTCTTTGATCCACAGATCAGCTTTCTTTGGATCAAACTCTCCATGAAATTTCGGTGGATTGTTCCTCCGAAATTCTGACAAGCTGTGAGCATCATCAGTTGCTCTTTGGTTTTGCTGTGTAACAACCCCAGCCATTTGTTGTATTGATGCTACAGCTGCAACCATGTTCTGATCGTCGTTGCCGACATTTTCAGCTCCTGCCCTCGCATTCATGCGTCCTCTTCCTCATCCATCCTTTTCGTTATCTCAAATAGACTGAACAACACAAAGAAGAGTTGAAGTTAATCTTCCAAACAATATTGTTTTCTAAAGAAAACAAACACAGAGAATCACACAACTTAAACAAGACAGACCTAACCACAAACCCAACAAGACTCTAACTTAGGCTCTGATACCAACTAATGTAACACCCTCCTTAAGGCGTCACATTTCATGTTACTTACTTACCAAATTACCCCTTTATTTATAATACGTGCTTGTAGTGAAAATACGAGTTATAAAATTTCTTGATAACAATAAGATAAACTTAGCAGAAAATAAAAACATTACAACATTATCACAAATAATTTACATCATATATGTATACATATACCAGTCTTTAGTATTGTCATATTTTAATATTTATAAACTAGACTCTCAAAATATTTAAAACATGATTTAAACTAACATATTGCCCAAGTCCCACTAGATAGTAGAACCCTCAGATGGGTCCTCCTTAGATTCCTCAGCATATAGGAATCCCGCTTGACGTGAAGTTCTACGGACAGGTGTCCAAGTAGATGACATAATACTGACCTCACTAGGGGTACAGTAGTAAGTCCCCCAGTGCTGCCTAATAGATATTGGAAACTCTAGTTGTACATAAATATTAACACTAAAGTAATGATGTCCAAGTTGTTGTCTACTCAATCTAATATTTAAGTCACCCAAGTAGTAAATATGCTCTCTATCCAAATCAACGTTCCATGCCTCTGATCCTCCAATAAATGTCAATCTCATATATCCAAGGAAACACGGCATCTCCATCTCTTCAAAACTCAACGTCCTCAATAGGGATCTGCTCTTCCTCAACTTCTCACTCAACTTTTTACTCAACGTCTTTTAAATTATAAATACAATATAGTATAGACATACAAAGAGGTGAGATCACCTACGCCATTACCAGTATGGTAGCAATGAAGATAAACACATACAATATGTCATTCAGCTATCATACCATAATTATAGTTATGCCACTAATCATCATTTATCACCACAACACACAAAATAAGCAATAATTACTATCATGTCATTATCAATAACCAAATATTCAATAGTTCAATTATCATAAACCATAATTATGATAATGCCCTCAATTACTATGTGTATGCAAATAGACTCAATTTTCTACTCCATGGAGCTAAAACTCAGGTCGGAGAGAGTGATCGAAAAGATTTATCGGTACCAATATGCCTCAGACCATGTGCTCAATCTTGCACATCTAGCATATATACGACAGTCTTTATCAGATCTTGATTAAGAATAGTGTCTCGGTTAGGATCATTGGTGTGTTGGGTCGGTCTAACCTACGGCACAGAAGAGCTATCAATTGTCCATTATAGGCAACCCGTACCCTAATGCCTCCAAGGTCAACGAGTGACTTACACTACGCATATCGCACCCACTCAAGAGGTGTAGTCTCTCCTAGGCAACTAGCCTCATACAGTCTATTGGACCTTTCCAATGCATGTACTATGCACGATTTACAGTTTCAAATTTATTATCTTATATTCGGGTCCACTCAATAACCTAATAGTATTATTACTGTATTTTCATCGTGTAATCATATTTTCGCATTTTCTCAATTGTGCAACTATTTTGTTGCATTTTCAAATCGTGTAGTAATTTTTTCAACGTTTCTCAATCACGTAAAACATTTTTCATACGTTTTAAATCAAAAATACTATTTTTCTCATTTAATACCAAAATTTGACTTTATTTTTCATATTCGCACAATAGTCCTCAAAAATATAATATTTATATTATAATTCTCATTTAAATAATATTTTCACAATAATCCTTCATAAAACTCATATTTACGAAATAGTCTCTCTTTTATAAAATATTTATAATATGACTCCTCATTTATAAGATATTTGTAATATGACCCTTCTTTTATTAAAAATTACAATATAATCCTTCTTAAAATATTAATTATAATTTAGTCCTCTTTTTATAAAAATTTACAGTATAACCCCTCTAAAAATAGGTATTTGTACTGTTTCCCAGAAAATAACATTTCTTTCTTTTACTTCACATATTACAGCTCAAATTTTACCAACGCGCTTCAAAACCCATAGGGTGAGCTATACGTTAGTAAACTTCAAGTATTGACCCTCATTTTATTTCATAACTCATTTATTTAATTAAATCAAATTATTTTCCCAAAATCATTTTACTTTACTATACTCAAGCTTTTTCAAATTCATTTCCTTTTCATTTAAATCCTTAATTCTCATTTGAATCCATCATTTTCAGGACTTTAGTCCTCTTAACCCTAATATGGCCGTGAGCCTCAAGCTCTTTGGAGCTCTCATAAATTCGTTTCATCATGTTATTCACATCTTACTTTACTCATACATTTTCATGCTTACACAATCATACATGCAAGCATATATCAAAGCAATAATCATAATATCACACATGCAATTATAAAAGCAAAGCATAAACACCACAAAAAAAAATAAAAAAAAACATTAAACAATAGGTGAATAAACCCTTATGGGTTTTTCACTGCACACAATCATCTTCTCACCACCAAAACATGGTTGGTAAGGTTAAATCTCCCTCTTACCTCTTGAAGACAAGATCCTCAAGCTCCTCTCCTTCTCCTTGGTTTCGTGTGGATCACAAACAAAACCCTAAAATTCTTAAACAATTAGTAAAATCACATACAAAGCTTAATAATAATAAACCATGGAACAAACATGGTTCACAAAATCACAAACTAAATTTAAACCCAAAGATTCAAAAGTTTTCCTTTAGGGAAAGTAAACCAAACTTGGATTTTGAAGCACTTAGGATAGGATTTTGACAAAATCTCCTAAATGAAAAGTATTTAGGAGGTAGTTTAGGTATAGGAAATGTTGAGAACGAAAATTATAGAAGATGGATAGTGGTATTGGGTGAAGAGGCCGAAACACTAGAGAGAAAATGGAAGGGAAAAGCTTCTATGTGTTCTTGGAATTTTTGAGAGAAAATGATGCTTGCTTTTTTTGGTGAGAGAAAAAGTGAATATTGATAGTAATCTTGAGTGTGCAACCGTGTGAGGTGAGTGTAAGAGTGATTAAAGGATTTACTTGAAGTAAAATAATTCAAGTGTGTTCACACTTGAAGCACATGGCCTATGTCACATGGATGAACCAAGAAGCTTGTGGAACTTGGTAGAATGGCCCTCCTTGGCCGTGGAACACTTAGAGGATTAGGGACTTAATTTGACTTCAATTAAAGCCTAATTGCATGCTAATTAATTAGGTTAAGTTTACTAATTACACTTAATTAACATTCTAATTACATTAATTAATTAATTAATTATATAATTGCATATATCATAGCCTCTAAATAAAATTAGGATATCTAATTAGAAATTAGATTATAACTAATTAATAACTAGGTTAGTTTACTTAGTTTCTTAATTAGACAATTAAGATGACTAAATTAGGTTTAATTAATTACTAAGTAAAAGTCAAGCCACTATATTTGACTAAATCCTAGCCATTGAATTTAACTTTGTTTCCTATCCATTGATCTATTTTAAGGTGAATATCACTTAGTGATTTTATCAGGATTCATTTCACACCATTGATCTGATAAATAGTTATGATCGAAAACATCTTAATCCAGCTTTTCATCCGATGGTCCACAATAAAGTCCATGCCCCTTTATTTGACCACTTCCTATTGGATAGAAAAGTCCAGCCACCTATTTTGGCTGATTCCTGTTGGTTCGTTTTGATTTAGGTTACAGAAAATATTCTAAGCACATTTTCTGTCAATTAAACTATACCGGGTCAAATAAATTATAGTAGAAGATGCTATAAATAAAATAGCAGATATTTATTCATGAAATATTTTTATTTCACAGATAAATTCTAAAAATTAAAAGATTCTTTTCTGTGTCACTCAGATTTGGGTTTAGTAAGATCCCCTGTCTCTGAATAAACCAGATAAGAATTTTCCCGGCCCGAAAATTATTATTTTTCTGACCAGGGGAAAATCACACAAAACGATCAAAAATGATCTCGGAACAGTCAAATTATTTTTATATTACACAGAAAATACAAAACAGTGTAATTCTGTCAATTCTGTAACATAGTCTAAAATTTGGGGTGTTACAATGAACATCTTCAAGAGATACCAACAAATTGTGTAAATAAAAGGTGGACTAAGGAAGCAAAGAAAACATCAGACATTCCAAATAGTTCAGAAGTTGGTGAATAGGAATTGTTTCAATTATGTTATGCTTCTCTTAATGAAGAGTGTAGGTGGCTCTATAACCTTGCTGCCAAATCTCGGGAAAAGTCCCAAGAGATAAGAACTAAGTTAAGGAAATTGATAGGTGGATTAGAGGCAGAAAATGAAATATGTGGACCTGTGAAAGTAAATTCAACACCCATAGAAGTTGTTCTTAACCCATGTATGGTGAGGACAAAAGGACGGGTTAAAGGCACTTCATCCAGCCAAAAGAGACAAAGGCAATGTAATGGTTGTGGAGCTGCGAGGCACATTCGTAAAAAATGCCCTCTATTTAATAATGTCAGGTCAAAGAATGAAAGCATGAAAGATATTTTGGGGTCAGATGCTTCCCAATCTTTTGGTTTTTTGAATGTAAGTTGTATATCAATAAACTAGCATTAGAGTATTAGATTAGCACTAGACCTGATTTGTGGCAGTTACAATAGAATTAAGGAAATGTCATCAAAAAGGCTACCATCTATTATCAAATTGCACAATCAAGGGAATAAGGGAATGACAATGAGAACTAGATAATTATCATCTTTTTTTTTTTTACAGTGTACTGATCTTTGGTAGTTATATTTATACATTTTTGAACAGGATTGTACATGAAATACTTAGTTGTGCAACCAGACATTTTTGTATCATTTTCTAATTACCTTATGGAGATACACATATGCATCAACATCATATTTGTAACAACAAATTACTCAAGCAAATTCTTTTAAGACTAGATGACTTAAGTCACAATAATTAAACTTAACTCTTAACATTATCGAATGACTTTACTCAAGCAAATTCTTTCATGATTGAATTTGATGTCCAGCCAAATAAAAATAAAAATAAAAATAAAATGAAAAGGTCACTACAATGAACTTATTAACCACTTTCCTAATTATCCAAATGAATACAATTATGGTAGCTAGGGATTTACTATTCAAATATTCTATACAAGTCTCGATTAGGAGGTGGTATTAAATGCACATGCTACGACCAAGTTTCTGTATATCCCGTTTGGATAGACTAAGTAATTTTATTATCCAAAAGTATTGTTTGGGTAAGCTTTTAAAAAAGCTCTTAAAGCTCATAAAAGAGCTTATAAAGAAGCTAATTCTGTTGAGCTTTTTAAAAAGTAGTTACATACTGAATAAGTCTAACTATTTAGGTTGCAAGAAGAAAATTATTACAACTTCTCATCTTCTCATCTCATAGTTCTCTTTGTTTCTATCATTTTGTTTTTGGTATCTGCATCACTCATATATTGCAGATGAACAAGTCTCAGTTATAGAGTTGGCTAAAGCTCCGCATGCTATGAACAAGTCAACAGTTGAAAATTATAATGTTAAAAAATAGATATTAGAATTCTATTTAATTTTGCTCACCAAAAAAGGAATTCTATCTGATTCTCCTCATTAGCCTTTTGCATGACTCACATATTTTCAATACCAATGGTGTATAAACTTGAGAATTTATCAAACATATATCGGAATACAACGTGAATCACACCTTATAATTAATAAATCTATAATTCCAAAAACAAACCATTTAATTAGCAATGCCAAATTCATTATAAACAACACATGAGAAATCAAAATGAAAATAAATGAGCATAGTGTTACCATGATGGTCAATGGCTCCTATAAATTAGTCCTACTCCATTCGTGTAGGACAATTGTGTCGTACCAATGCTCGATGGTTGCCAGTAACGCGGTTCAACGACAACTCTAACGAACTAGCATGTTAGGGTTTCGATTTGGAGATTAGGGTTTACGATTTGGGGATTAGGGTTAAACTTTTGAAATTAAGGTTAAGTCTGTAATTGTGTAGATTAAGAATCAATTTTGAACAGCTAATGCTTTACCAGTTCAGTGGATAACTAGTACGCATGTCTTCATCATTAGATTAACTCAACAGCCAAGATCCATTCAACTAGGCAGTGTCACCTAAACCACTTGTGATACTAGAGATCTGTCCTTTTTAAAAACCCAAACAATGGATTACTTGACCACTCCATTTCTTTCCATTTCTTACTACTAATCCAAACAAGTCCTAAAAGATATCTTCTTAACTCACTAGAATACAGTTGAGTGGTGTTTACAAAATAATCTTAGTGATCATGCTTCTTGCTTATCTAAACCAGAAACATCTATTATAGAATATATTCAATTATCAAACATGTCTATCCAAGAATTCTCCTTTAAAAAAAAGTCAAACAAGCATTTAGATTTAAGGGCAGCATTTATACAAGTCTCACCGATTCATCATCTTAAAGACTTAAACTATCTAAAAGGATGGATTGACAAACGTTCAAGCATGTAATGTACTACACTATACTACATAATTTATTTTTTTATTAACAAAACAAACTCACATTTAAAAACAAAACTCACATCCAAGGTTATGTCCTGTCCACTTTTCATTTATTTTTATTTATAATCCAATTCAAAATCTATTCAAATCATCCATTTGTCATCCTTAAAGTCAAGTGAACAAAAAAACATATTTAAATCTCTTACGAATGAAATAAATTAGCCCTTATCAGCATGACACTAGTGGATAAAAGAAATTTACTCTTTTAGACATGTTTACTATCATTACTATTAAAAATATATATGACAAAAATAACTTAGTATTCTTAAAAATTTTCCTCACAAATGCTATGCTTAGCCTACAAAATAAAAAATGAAATACACTCTTCAGGTCATAGCTATATCACATACAATTTGGTCTCCAGGCATGTTATAGTATATAGCAGCAATAAGTAACATACAACTAACAATACCAATTTTAACCAAAGACAAGCGACTCAACTTGTTCTTTTTGTTATTATCTGGTTTCAAACCTGAATCAAAATGCCTAGGCAAAGCTCGAGACGAGGTCTTCATAAAAGATGAGTATGAATCAATTTCAGCTTTTGTTAATGCTGGTTTTAAAGAATTCTTCACAATCTAGAAATGACAATCATACACAACAGTTGCAGATATGTCTTCCCTTAGAGCTACAATACCAGCTTCCTTGCATAATCCCTCCAATTCAACTCCAGTGAATTGCTCAATATCTTATGCTAGTATTCTGAGATTGACATCAGTCGCTATTTTCATCTTACGTGTATGTACACACAGTATCTCATATCAAGCCTCCAAATCAAGTGGTGGCACATACAGAACCTATCATTCCACAAAAGTAGACTAGTAAGAAAGAATGTTTGACCAACCCCTTTCAACTTGCTATCAATGTCAAGTTTTGAAAATATTAAGTGAAATTGATTTCATAAAATTCTTTCATCATTGTGCATGCACACATCCTTGGATTATTTTAACTCATGATTAAAGTTATAGACAAACTCTGCGAGTCTATTTTAATTATAATAGTATGAATCAAAAATATGGTTGTAAATATTACTTCGTACTAGATCAAAATGCCCAGGACGCATAAGTACAGTATTAATTGCATAAGGGTGATTTGTAGCTGCCAAAACAAGAATTCCCTGAAAAAAAACTTATAGGGATATAGTTAAATGATAGGAAGAAACTAGATGCCATTTACCAATCTCTTGAGTCTAGTTTTATGCTTACTTTTTTCCATTTGATAAAAGAAATATACATTGGTAGAGAAAATAGGACAACGTGGGAGGACATAAAACAAACAACAAAGAAGAAAAAGGTACACTTACTTTAGCTTCATGTAAGCCATCAATCTCAATTAGCAGAGTGGATAAAAGCCTATCTCCAACTGTAGCACTATTACTTGAACTATCACCTCTGCAATTAAGGGAAAACAACAACAACAACAACAACAACAACAACCAAGCCTTTTCCCACTAGGTGGGGTCGGCTACATGGATCAAACACGTCATTGTGCCCTATCATAAACCAAGTCTTCAGATATGTTATTCAAATCTAAATTTTTTTTAATCGTTTCACCTATAGTCTTTCTTGGTCTTCCTCTACTTCTAGCTATTGGGCTATTATCTACCTGATCTACTTTTCTTACAGGGGCTTCTAAGGGTCTTCTCCTTACATGTCCAAACCACCTAAGGCGAGATTCTTCCATTTTTTCCACAATAGGTGCTACCCCTACTTTCTCTCTAATGCATTCATTCATAATCCTATCTTATCTTGTATGGTCAAACATCTAACGCAACATCCTCATCTCTGCAACACTGGTCTTATGCTCTTATTGGCTTTTTACCACCCAACATTCAGTACTATACAACATCACGAGCCTTATAGCTGTATGGTAAAATTTACCCTTAAGCTTGAGAGATACTTTTCTATCACAAATAACTCCTGAAGCACTCCTCCATTTTATTCATCCAGCTTGAATCCTATGGTTTACATCTCCCTCTATCTCTTCATCATTTTGTATGATAGATCCAAGGTACCTAAATTGTGTGACTTGTGGTATTGTATGATCTTTAACTTTCACCACTAAGTTAGTGTTAACAAGCCTCTTACTGAACTTACATTCTATATACTCCGTCTTACTCCTACTTAGACGAAGGTCATGTTCTTCCAAAGTCCGTAATTAAGAGAAAATAGAACATTAATTCTTATGCACTAAAAACATAAAAAAGTCTGTGTTCCCATCTCGCAAACCATAGAATAGAACCATTTGCATCAAGGAAGTCAATATTGAGTTTTAGATGCACCAAACATTTTAAACAAAAAAATCTACCAAAAATACAGTTTTGTTTACATGGTTAGATGCAATCCCACTTTATGGGATAGTACATGTTACAACTACCAATAATACTAATCATCAAGATCCATCTCACTTCGATGTGCCGTTCAGTATAACAAATTTGTGCATAATAGCATTTTCCTTAAGCCAAAACAATCAAAAACTGATCATGAAATGCTATCACAATGTGTAAGAAGCCCAGAACAACATCACAATGATGCTTAGCATAATTTGCCATACATATAATCCTTACACAGAGAAAACTTACTGACCGTTTAGCAGCTACCACATCAGCCTCGTCAAAATTTGCATATTATACAGGGTGATGCAAGATGCGTTCTCTGAAATGTGTTACAAAGTAAGGCTTCCCCCTCTCCAACATACATTGAATACAATTCTGCACCACTAATTTATCATCTATTACTTTTAAATTTGTCCATAATTTGGAACAATTTCATATAAGAACTGATTGCAAAAAATAAGATGTAACGACAAAAGAATATAATCATAGAGATCAGAATATTGTCAAACTGTATAACTAGAAATCTAGAACATATCAAAGCATAACATCACCAATACAGAAAATATTACAAGTGCTAGTTATCAACAGAATAGATGGGAGATAATAGAGGATAAACAGTTCAAATAATAGGGGTTTCAAAATAGTAGCCAAACATCTAGTCACAATAGTTTACTCATTTATGAAAGACAAAAATTAATTTGTTGGATTTCAAACCAACTTAGTTTATTACTTTGGCATGTATGATTCCACAAGTGTTTTTTTTAGGAAAAAAAAGCCATGTATGTAAGAATGATTTGGATAATCAACTTGAAAAAGACAGTATATATCATTTCAGTGAAAGACTAAAAAAAATAAGAAATCGTGTGTAGGACCTGTGGAGCCTTGAAAATAAAATAGTGGGTCCAAGTACAGGGGGATTTGTGTCTTTCTAAGCAATGACTGTCTTTTTCCTAAGCAAAAGGAGGGGATTCATTCCATATTAGCCATAAACTTCAGTCCTAATCATGCCTAGACTCTCCCACACCACAAGGATAAACCCTACTTAAAAACATTAAAATTAATCAAACCTCAAGGAAAAGAAAGAAGCTTGGGCAGCATATGCTGCAACTTTGGCAAGGGTTATTTTGGAACATCCTGGAGGCCTATGGAGAAGAATTCCACGTATAGGGGATATCCTAATCTTGCAAATGTAGCAGAATGTTTAATAGGCCACTCAACAGGTTGCTGGAGCTTTTTCTGTTCAAGGATACATACAGATATCATTGACTTCTAAGTTTCTCAAAGTAAAATCAAATGCAAAGTTGTCCCATGTTGGTAGTTCAGTTGGTGAGAGCAGGGGACAAATAGGGAGAGTAGTGGGGATCGATCCCTACAAATGCTTTTCAACCCAATTTCCCTTCCCCTACCCTCACCCCATCCCTAGGCCCCATTAGCGGGCCATCTAGGGTTTAAAGGGGGCCTTTCGCTAAGTCTATAAGGTGGGGCTAGGTATTACCCAAATAAAATAAAAAATAAAAAATTAATTGCAAAGTTTACAAACCTTCAATTCTTTTAATGCCCCAATGTCTTCCTAAGTCACTTTGGGAATTTCCACAGTAACACTCCTTATTATACTTGGACCAACAACAGACCTTGCATTCTTCCAATCTTCCATTGTCAAGCTGAAATTACTAGCATCTTCATTTGTATTTGAGGACCTTTCGACTGCAACCATGGTAGCTTCACGACACAATGCCTCCAAATCAGCTCCAACATATCCATTGCATGATGCAGCAATGATTTTCAAGTCAACACTAGGATCCAAGGGAATCTTCTTTGTATACAATTGAAATGAGTTAAAATAAAAACCAAATAAATTCATGTTCTCAAACTTTATCAATCAAGAATTCCATAAAATAAGAAAAATGACAGATACCAAACTGAAGGATTGACCTTTCTTACTAAACAATTGGCCTTAGAAACTACATAAATAAATCTGAAAAGTTATGTTATTGTCAAGAACCACATCATCCTAAATGCTTAAGTTGTTAGGTGAAGGCTCATGAACGGTTTCATATCGGTAACACACACCCCTCACAAAAGAGCCCTTTGTTTTTAAGCATGGACAATGCACAAGACCACTTTACCTAGTGCTAAAATTTAATTAATTATGAAGAATGGGGTCAAGAAGGTTGGAACTCTTGACTACTTGGTTGTAAAGGCTCCAATATCATCTCAAGGGCTAAATCATCCTACAAGCTTAAGCTGTTAGGTGGAGGCCCATAAATGTTTTATATCTCTAACAGTTACCTCAAGAATTTGAAAGTGCTCATCTTCATTTGGGACAGTAACTTCAATTTTAGCATCAAAACATCCATACCTTCTTAGGACAGGGTCAATTGCATCCATTATGGGTATGTAGAAACCAGATACATAAAATTCAATGGAGAGAAAGTACTCAAAGAAACAACAAATAAGTTGTAGGAAAACAGTCTAAAACAGTGCTAAAAGACAACTTGTATTATATGACTAAAGCCACAAGTTTTAAGAGAACCAGATAAGCACATAAGAGCAATTTATAGGTTCCAAACAACATCCAATAATAGGGAATCAAAGATAAGAAAGAATATCAAATGACAGCACACCACTCTTAATAGTCCATTAAGATACAGAAAAATAACTTAAACCACTTTTTGCTCTTATTAATCCATCAGGATACAGTAAAATAACTTAAAACACTCATGGATAAACATTCTAGTGCCAGCCATCAAATATAGGATGATGATATAACAATCAACTAAAGTTACACAACAAATTACATACAGCATAATAACTTATACGAACCCGTGATATCAAAATTTTATACTTGCAATATCAGATTCCTAAGTATAGTGTACAAGTTTAGAAAGCTGGACATGAAATAAAATAATATTACAAGGTGTGAAAACTGAATTGCATAAGAGAACCATGATACACTCATCCCTTATAATTTCCATTTCTATAAATTCATAGATAATCTTCAGCAGTACAACAGACAACCTGTTAGTTGATGCAACCACAACTACTCCTGGAATAGAAGAGGTTGGATTGTTTGAGTCCACCAGTGTAAAAAGTTGGGAGGCAACTTGGACATATTACTCCCTTCTGCATGTAGACAATTTGAAATAATGGCATCAATAAGCTTGCTGCATGCATAAATAAATTCTTTCTAAATTCAAAACAATTTACTAGAGCCACAGGCCCACATATTTCACTTTATGATATGAATGCACAACAAAAAATACCATACAATAACACAACAAAAGTTTAAGACTGATATTTATTATATTAGTTCAATTGCTTTCACAAGTAAATATAACATAATTAAACAAGTTGATCGTAAAAAATAAACAAAAAGTAAATAAAATAAACAAGTTAAGAGTTGAGACATTGTGCTAAAACTAAAGATACTAAATGATCTCTATGCCTGTGATTAATACCTCTTGTGCCCTGTTACCAAAGATGATCATATTCACAAGTTAGCAAGATAACAACTTAAAATTAAAACCTTAAAAGTTATATTTCTAAACAAACAAAAGCAACATATAACTTGACAAAGCCTAGAAAACTAAGTACAAATCTGTGATCTTGTGAATTCAGCTAAGAAGCACCTGATAGCATTCTGATAACTTCCCTTCAAAAGAGATTGGCAAAGAGACTCTTGTTATCATCACTTAATTAACTTGACATGAAACATCTAACTCTAGCACAATTAATGTTAATGGCCACTTAGGAAACATTATTCTGAGAACTTTCACTCAGAAGTTATCAAGTTTTTAACATTTTATCTGGTAAATGATGTTAACAATATCTCAGAGCATCAATGATAAATTTTTACTATAAAAATATATTAAACAAAAAAGAAATGGTGACAAAAATTACAGCCTAGTGAATAAGTAGATTCTTTTATCTTAGAGGATATATATAAATTATTCTTACCAAACTAATTGGATTTTATTCATGCCTCTGATCAATTCAAACAAGATGGGACTCAATCATCTTTGTCAAACTAATCAAAATACAAAGCAAGCCATCCAGAAGGGGGGAAAATCACCTTGTCCTATGTCCATTATAAAGAGAAGAAAGGAAGTTCAAATACTGTGATTGATAAGCACCTAGAAAAAGTAAATTACTGTGATAGATATTATAAATTTATCAAAGAAATTGTATCAAAATGAAACTACAAAGTACAAACTTTTGATGACATTCTACAGACCTACAACACACCTTCCAAATCATGCCAAGGTAAAATATTGGGGCAATATATAACTGACTAAAAACAAGTTCAGGATTGGGGAAAAGATGATAACAAAGTCAATCGCTAAAGGAGATTTTTTCATAGTACATTTTCTTTAGTATCATAAAATTGTGAAAACTATGTTCAGAACTAAATTGATCCTATTAAAAAAAAGTATGAGACAGAAGAAGCAAAAGCTAAGATAAATTGCAAAAGTATTTAGCATAGAAGTCATCAATTGTCCCATACTTGGAATCTTGACGAGGACAGAATGCATCTATTTCATCTATAAAGATAACTGATGGCTTGCCCAAAGCTACATGAGATGATGCCTCTGAAAAAGCCTCGCGGAGAATTCTCTCATTTTCACCAACATGTGCTCTATGAATAGAGTGTGGGCTGCAAAATACATAAATAGACATATAATGACAAGCAACTGACTCAGATAAAAAAAACTTTGGAACACAAGATATCCACAAACCTACATTCAAAAGACAAGTACCAGATAATTGTCAAATGTGCCCCACATTCCTGAACAACTGCTCATACCAAACTTGTCTGCAATCACATTCATATTTAGACATAGCTATTACTAATTTTAAATCTAATAAGCAAAGAAAAATGGTTAGTTTGACTCACAGCATAACCACAATATATGAGGACATCATATAATTATCTTATCTATGTTAAATTACTTGTCGATGTGGAAAGAAAGATGTAACAAACTTGAATGAATTTTAAAATAAGCAATTTTCAACTGAAACCAATGCTCCATTGGGTACTGCCCACTAAATCCCTATAAATTAGAGAGCAATCCCAACAGAACAAAGTATCTCATCGGCTCAAACCAAAACCCAATGTACAAAGAACCTTCCCATATGTCATGGCCTAACTGGGTTTGTAACTGGCCAAAACTTGGGACTAGCTCCTTATTTCTAGAAACTTCACTTAAACCTGTTCACATCGTGTACTGAAAAAATAAACTAGGAACTTCTTATTCTCACTAAATTTTATTTATGTTCATATTTCAGACCTTAAATATATACATGATTACATGCGTTAATCCCAAAAAAGAATCAAATTACAAGGTGAAAAAATAAAAACTAGGATCTATAAAATTTAAAACTTAAGGAACAAGTCGTAAGGACACTGTGATTTTTTTTTTTTACTTTCCCCAGGTATCACTGTCGCAACTAGGAGTAATGACTGAGTGATTAATAGTTATATCAACATTGAATAAATATTTTGACAACCCTGTATAGTGATATCTATCCGTCCTCCTCTGTTCATTCCTAATGACACACATCTTCCCCTTATTGACAAATACGGTTCTAAAATTCACCAAATCAAATTTAAATTACCGCAGAAAATGGCTCTCTCTATTTCAAGGGATGATATAAGATTAAACCAAAAAAGTAACACTATTGTGTACATCAAGAATTAAATTAAATTACTTAATATTTGATAACAAATGCAATGAAAAATACACGTTCCGTGTTGAATTAACAAAAGGGTCGTTTAAAGATTATACCTTTCCAGTGCCTGGTGGACCGTACAGCAACAACTGCCACGGCCACTGGAAAAAAAAATAAAGGAGGAAAAGATAATTGGTGGTTAGAAAGAATAAGACCTAAATGAGTAAAAGAAATAAAAATTTGAAGGGCAAAGATAAAAAACTGAACTTTAATGCCATGCTTCTGAGCTTCACATGAGTAAAGAAGAGGGAATATAATGAGTTCTCTAAGAGCTTGAAGCGCTTCGGCGTTGCCACCAATGGCTTCCTCAGCTCTCCACTGGTTATTATTGCTGCTGCTTTCCATCTGAGCACACATAGCGAAGAATGATGTGACAGTGTGAAATTCTAACCCTAATAGAATCTGGATTCTGGAAGCCACACCCACCATCCCATGGCATATATATAGTTTGGATTGATTCTTTTTTATTTTTTGCATACCCCTAGTTTAGATTCTTTTATTTTTAAATATGTATTATATGCCTAATTTCATAAGATATTTAACTACTTCTGTCACGTTGATAACGTTTATGATTTTACATAAATAGTTATATAATATTACCTAAAAACTATTATTCATATAAATTGTTTTAGGTGATAAATAAAAATATTATGTATATGGATGTAAAATCATGTATTTAAAAAAAAGGCAGCTTTCATGTTGCTTTAGTTTTAGAAGATATCTTAGACATTTAATTAGATCTAAATATTCAAAGATTTTATACTATTTACTTATTGGATTTGTACATTATTTTATGCTCTCACTCCTATGACTGCTAATTAATTGATTTGCTCTGTTTGCAGATTTCATAATATGTTTCCTATTTTGTATGAATTTATAATGAATCATCTTAATGATGCATGTTTGCAGGTTCGTATGTTATTAAAAAAAACAAGCTGCTATGGATTTATTTACTCCCTTTATATTTGTTTTGGAGTAGTGATAGAAACTGATACTCAGTATTGATAAGGATGTAGAAAATAGTTGCTTCTTTATAAATTATTGTTCTCAACTTTTTTTAATTATAATTATTAATTGTGGTACAATTGAATATAAAGTGAACTTCATTAGTTTTAATTCTGACTTTGTGAACTTGAAATAATAAGACATAGTCATATTGAAATTCTTATTATGATAGGTTAATTAGCATATCTAATTGAGACTAAAATCTAATTGTTTTTGCATTGTGTCAACTCTTATAATTTTACAATGATAATTAAATCATTGTTACATGAATTATATTTATTTATAGGAAAAATAGTACTGCAAAATGTGATATTTGATACTAGGTTGTTGTTCAATCCAAACATTCTTGAAGTTGTTGAATTCAAGAATAAGTAAGTAAATTTCTCTTCACTGTTTTCTGTGGTCAGTGTTTCTCTCTTAAATTTTATAGTACTTCCTTCCATTTATCAATATGCTTAAAAGTTTTCATACTCTCTTAATTCATAGTTCTTCTGTTTTCTAGGCTTCCAACTCAAAGTTATGATAATTCACAAAGTTTTTATGTTCTTTCTTATGCTCCTTATTATTTATTCGAGGATGACTTTCTAAAATCCACTCTTAAGAAGTCAATTGAGTAACTAAATGATGGCAAGAGGTTAGATACTTTTTTTTTATTTTTTAAATTAATAATTTAATCTTATTTCGATCTACATGTAATTTTTGAATTATAACTTGAGTTATTTTTGTTGATGTCTTTGATAGGATGGATTCTACATAATTTATGCTACTGTGAATGATGCTGCATGTAAATACAACAAAGCAATTATCCCAGATTTTGGAATATGTACTATTGTGAACGGTGTTTTTACCACGTGGTTAATGTAGTTCCTAGGTTAATTCATTTTATTTTTCTTATCAAATGTAGTATTTGTTTTTGAGTCATTATCTAATTTAGTTTGTAAATGCATATTCAGATACAACATTAAGCTTTTTGTCATGGACGAGACTAATAGTTGTACATTTGTTCTGTGGGATCAGGATAATTCTATCTATGCTTTTGAAAAAATCCTATTCCGACATGCTTGAATGTATTAAGAAGGTATCAATTTATTTGATTGTATTAAACTATATTAATTTTAATATTGTTGTTAGAATATCTAAAAAGTATCTTAAAATATCTTTATTGTATCTTGAAATATTTTAGGATATCTCATAGGATCTCTTAGGATTTGTTTCCTATTTATTATATTGATTTGTTTCCTTATTGATTAGGATTACGAGCCTAGTATTAGTATAAATAGGACTATTGGATTTGTCTTTTGTATCATATAATCATCACATAATCATCACATCATCATCATATTAATATCAATATAGTCTTCTTATTTTGAGTATTCATTTTCTCTCTTTTCCTCTTTCCTACCTAAAACCTTCCAATTCAATATGGTATCAGAGCGGTATCATCCTCCATGACCTGTCTCGTCACTTTCACTGCTGAGTTCCCAATTCAATGGAACTCCGATTAGCGCCTCTGGTTGCCAAGTTCTCCTTTTGAGAACCGATCTTGGTGACTCTACATAACCCCAAACCACTTTCTGCACACCACAAGAAAACCATGGCTGGAAACAAAGAAGATATGGATGAAAACCCACTCACGTTGCACAACTCTGATAGCCCAAGCCTTATCTTGGTCTGCAAACTCCTTGAGCCACACAACTATGGACAATGGAGTCGAGCCATGCGCATCAGCCTTATCGTAAAGAATAAGATTGGGTTAATTGACGGATCCATCAAGAAACCGTCATCCACAGACAAAACCCTTCATTCCTGGCAACGCTGCAATGACATGGTGTTGTCCTGGATATTGAATTCGGTAAGCCCAGAAATTGCATCTAGTGTGAAATACATGGATACAGCAGCTGTCGCATGGAAAGATCTTAGTGATCGATTTTCACAGGGCAATGAATCAAGAATTTACCAAAGCTCCAAATAGACTTTGAGGGACCTATTGTTGTAAACCGTGCAGCCTTAATCGAAACCTGCAAATAAATGAAACAGCAAAATCGTGAAACCTGTAGCATGCAAAGCACTGCCCTCAAGGATTATTTCGGTATAGACGAAAATCCCCAGTGCTACTGCGCAGCTCTTCCCGTTTGACAGGGCTTCAAGAACTGCAAGAGATTTTAAGTCACGTAACCCAGTAGAGAAAGAGAATAGAAGTGGAGAATGATCAAGAGGAAGTTCTCACCACAAAACTTAATAAAGGATGGTATTTATAGAAAACAGTTTTTGGTCGTTGGAAAATGACCGTTGGAATATGACCGTTGGAATATGTCCGTTAGAATATGACCGTTGGAATATGACCGTTGGAATATGACCGTTGGAATATGACCAGGTCAAAACTCAGATAAAACTAAATCATTTTTAAACCTCTTCAAAAACTTATTTTCTAACCAATGTAGGACATTTATTCTTTTGAAATAAAGCATTTTTCACAACAATCCCCCACATATTTCAAAAGAATATTAAATCAAATCAATAATTTTAAAAACGAGAATATGGGTTACATCATGAGTGCAAACATTTCGAATCTGGTGTCTTCTGACTATGAACCGACCTAGATAAATAGGATTTTAACTTACAATGTAATTGGTGAAGTTTAAACTTCTATGAACCAAAACATTTTTCGTGTAAATTAGAATCCCACTTGATCACATTTACACCCTCATTTATCTCTTCTTGTTAACGCAGTTTTGCACTTTTCGGCCATGTGCGTGCACAGTTTGTTCATGAGTGCTCTAAAGACTATGCCATTATCTCATAGGAGCGGCCCCACTCCACACTCATATAGGTGATTTCATCAAGTGTATACTGCACTTTATACACCACCCATAAGGGATATGAAATTCATTAAAAGCATTTAGCTTATCCTCACATTAAATGCAGTTTAGCACTTCTCATGCTTCTCACACCATAGGAAGGGACAAACACAGTGCTAGCAGAACTAATAAGTGACTTGTTATTACCCATATGAACTTTTTTCATGGGATCTCCACTCATAAAAGTCGGGTTACCATCACTGTCTATTTCAAATTGGCTTAAGTCTCATTCCCCTCGATGTGGTATTTATTCATTTTCTACACAGAGATTTTGTCAGAGGATTGGCCAAATTTCCATTTCACATAATTAATAGATTTAATTCCATCTTTTAGCATATGCTTCACAGAATTGTGATGTATACATATATGTCACTTTTCATTATACACAATTTTGTTTGCTCTTACTATTTGCCATTTTGGCAATCACAGACTCTGAAGAATCTAGTCTTCATGTTTCTTCCATAAAAGGAATATCTCATGCTAAGAGATTTCTTAGCCACTCAACCTCGATCCTACCAAGTTAATAAACTTGACCTCAATTTTAGATCTCGGCTATACAGTCTACTTGGATGACTTCAAGTGACATCACCTCCATTGAGGTTAAAAATAAACCCACTTATGGATTTTGTCTTATTTTAATCAATGATTTATTTAGCATTATGATTATCATGTCCACACCTCAAATTCAACACCATGGCTCTTGGTCCATAGTCTCATCAATCTCAACTAATCTCATAGTGCAATAGGGACATGGAATTCATTCATGCAAATATCATCAAATACTTGATCATGTACATCTAGATCATGGTTATCACACTCTATACATATATAATTAACTATGCATGTCATATAGCCAAGTTAATAATAACTCAAAAATAACAAGGATATATGCGATACTATGTAAGACATTATATGAAGCACTAAAATGCTCTATTTTAATTTTTAAACTCTACATAAACCATTATAAGGATTATATGTGTATATTTACTCATTCAATTTATAACACATGCAAAATCAAGTATATAAATGCTACCAATATTTGAGCATATTCAGATTGTGATGCACCACTACTAGATCATATTCTAAACTAAGTAGCCTTTTAACTCACTTCTAATCTCATTAAATCATGATTTTGAATTTAAAATAATTTCAACATAAAAACGGATTTATCCGAGAGAGACATAAACAAAAATTGTCTTTCTAAAATTTATTTTACACAATTAGAAGCACCATAATGTCTCTTTCTTGGTTCAGGTAGAGAATTTTAGTTAGACACTCCCACACTTTAAGATATTTATACCAAGTCATTAACATAAATTCAAAACACAATTAAACAGTAAAACCCCATATCACAAAATTAGTGCATTACCCTCACCTACACACGACTTCACCATTAACATTAATCTTACTCTAAATGTTCTTATTTTTCTTTTTCCTTTTAATTTAATAGAAACAAAAAAAAAAACAAAAAAACCTGGTGGCTGACGACAGCGCACGGTGGAGTAGTGACGACTTTAGTCTCTTCTCACTCTCCAAAACGAGTTTGAGGGTTTTGTGTGTTTTTGCTCTTGCAACTTTGATCTCCTTCAAGCCAAGCATTTTCCAAAGAAAATCTTTGCCTCATTCACAGAACCCATGGCCTCTAAGCACCATAACAGCAAACACTACCCAAAACCAACGTGTGAACCCACGTAACGCCGTTTGCACCTCTGCCCCTACGTCCAAAACCACGAGCTTCTCTTTCCCTTTCCATTGTGTTACCCATTTCCTCATAAAAATCTCATATTTAAAATAAGTTATATCAGTATCACAGAGATTGTAGGAAAAATAAAATAATATACGAACGGGTAAAATTAAACATTGCATGGATAGTATTGGCGTGCAGCAATAATCCTTGAGATTGTTGTAAACCGTGCAGCCTTAATCGAAACTTGCAAATAAATGAAACAGCAAAATCGTGAAACCTGTAGCGTGCAAAGCACTGCCCTCAAGGATTATTTCGGTATAGACGAAAATCCCCCAGGGTACTGCAGGCTCTTCCTGTTTGACAGGGCTTCAAGAACTGCAAGAGATTTTAAGTCACGTAACCCAGTAGAGAAAGAGAATAGAAGTGGAGAATGATCAAGAGGAAGTTCTCACCACAAAACTTAATAAATGATGGTATTTATAGAAAACAGTTTTTGGTCGTTGGAAAATGACCGTTGGAATATGATCGTTGGAATATGTCCGTTAGAATATGACCGTTGGAATATGACTGTTGGAATATGACCGTTGGAATATGACCGTTGGAATATGACCAGGTCAAAACTCAGATAAAACTAAATCATTTTTAAACCTCTTCAAAAACTTATTTTCTAACCAATGTAGGACATTTATTCTTTTGAAATAAAGCATTTTTCACAACACCTATTTGGTTCACGCATTGGGGTAAAGAAAAGGTAGTTTCATTACGTTCACTACGTTACAATGGTGAACAACATTAACGGTTACATGTATACCGACTTTAAGAGCGATCTTGAAGAAACAAACATGCAACATGCTCAGATGCTTGGGCCACAGAACAATGTTGGTGATATACAGCAACCACAGAGGTTGCTCACACATGCTGCAACAACCAAAAAGGTCCCAATGCAGTAACAATCACAACAAAATGCATCAAATTTGCTACCATCTCAAGCGCAGCAGTCACAGCCACAAGCTGCACAACAGCAATTGATGCCACAAAACAACCTAGCCAATATACATCAACAATAGCAATTTGCACACATGCTGCAACAACCAAAAAGGTCCCAATGCAGCAACAGTCACAATAAAATGCATCAAATTTGCTACCATCTCAAGCGCAGCAGTCACAGCCACAAGCTGCACAGCAGCAATTGATGCCACAAAACAACCTAGCCAATATACATCAACTACAGCAATTTGCACACATGCTGCAACAACCAAAAAGGTCCCAATGCAGCAACAGTCACAACAAAATGCATCAAATTTGCTACCATCTCAAGCGCAGCAGTCACAGCCACAAGCTGCACAGTAGCAATTGATGCCACAGATTCACACTCAGCCTGCACAGTTGCCTGACACTGTCACACTGTTTGGCGCATTATATTTTTTTTTTGGTTTGTTTTCTTTAAGATATAATTGTAACAAGCTTTAAGCTTTAGCTTGAGAGGGAGTGTTAGAATATCTGAAAAGTATCTTAAAATATCTTTATTGTATCTTGAAATATTTTAGGATATCTCATAGGATCTCTTAGGATTTGTTTCCTATTTATTATATTGATTTGTTTCCTTATTGATTAGGATTACGAGCCTAGTATTAGTATAAATAGGACTATTGGATTTGTCTTTTGTATCGTATAATCATCACATAATCATCACATAATCATCACATTAATATCAATATAGTCTTCTTATTTTGAGTATTCATTTTCTCTCTTTTCCTCTTTCCTACCTAAAACCTTCCAATTCAATAATTGTTATCCAACAAGTATTTACTGATTTTGTCATTTTCAACCAGAGGGGGGTCTGATTGGTCATCCTATTGAATTTGAAGAATACCTTATCCACAAATCCTTCCTTTATAAGGTTGAGATGAAGTTTGCATATAACACTCATTTTGAACATTCTTTCAATGTTTCAGAGGTATGCTGTGATGATGGAATCATATCTAAGTTCATAAATTCGGCTGAAAATTCCCAAAGTTCAAACTAGTGGTATGCTGCATGTAAATGCAACAAACAAGTCAACCCAGACTTTGGAATGTACTTTTGTGAAAATTGCAACTGCCATGTAGACAATGTAATTCCTAGGTTAGTATATTTATAGATTTAATTTTTTCTATTCCATCCAATTTTTGTTTTAGTTGATATTTCATGCTCTTTTTATATACTTATTCAGATACAGAGTTAAGCTTAGGGTCATCGATGAAAGTGATAGTGCTACATTGCCTGGGATCGTGTTGGCTGCTTGCTTCTGAAAAAATCATGTTCTGAATTGCTTGAATGCATTCAAAATGTATGTCTTGGTTCTGTTGTTTTGAATTATAGCTTATCCTCTTTTGATTTGCTTAAATTTAAATTTGATTTAATTGTTTTCAAATAGAGTGGAGGTCCTATTAATCAACCCGCTGAATTTGAAGAATTAATTATTGAGCAATGCTTCATTTTCAAAGTTAAGGTTAAAGAAGCTTCAAGCACTCAATTTGAACCATTGTTTAATGTCACGAATGTATATTTTGATGTTGCTATCATATCTAAGTTCAGAGAGTTTGAACCTGCATTTTTTGCTTCTGATGTCTGAAATTTTTGAATTGTTCTTTTTTATTTGTATTGAATTCTTTACTTACTTTTTATTTAAATAAACTTGAACATACTATAAGTTTAATTATTTATTTATTTGTGTGTGTGAAACTATTTTGTAGCCAACATGACTGTTGGCTTATCTTTTGGTGACACTTCTTTGAGTATGGAGTTTGAAGATCTTTAGTCATTTGTCGCTAAGGTTTGCATATCAATTTTGCATTATTTAAATAGTCTTATGAAATACTTTAACAATCCTCATTTCATACTTAATTATTTGCTTTACTCTTTTGTTATAGGACTTGATGTGTCAATTTAGTGATGGAGATGTATGGCTTGGTTCTCAATCTGAAAATTATCTTCCAGAGTTCAGTCCTACTAAAAGAGGTTCTACTGAATTTGATCCTATTACAGATGGTGATATATCAACCACAAAGCGCAAGGCTGTCAAGGTGGAAAAGGAGTGGAGATTAGATTGAACTCCACATGCAAGGCTTTTTATTAAGCTGTTCTATATGTCTTTGGTATGGAGGCTACTTTTTTGGGAGGAATGAAGCATTTATGATCCTTTGGTGTTTTTAATTTTATGTAGTTACTATTTGCTTCTTAATTTACCAAAGTTTTGTTTTTTTAAAGGTCTGCGTGTTGACCTAGGATGTTGAACCCCTTTGCTGTTTTGGTGGTTTATTATGGATTTAGACTTTTGGTCCATTTTCATATTATGTTGGTTTATGTATGAATCTTTATCTTTGCCTATTTGGATTAGCTGCCAGCCTTTGAGAATATAATTAATTTTAATGATGTCTTTTCATTCCTTTAATTTATGCTTTTATTATTTTAAATCAATTTATTTAATTTTGATCTGCCACTGAAGATAAATAACTTAAATGAAATATAATTTATTCATGTTTTAGCCTGTGAGATTCAATTTTTTATTTTACAGCAGATTTTAGATTTTGGATTACTCAAAATGAATGAAAACGATAATATTTTCTTCATTCATTTTGGCACTAATAATTGGTATTGGGCTTTTCCATTAGTGCAAGTAGAACAAAACACTAATGTTGTCTTCAGAACTTGGGCTTTTCACTGTAGTTTTTTTTTTTTGGTTTGCAGATTCATCTTGCTCATTTTTTCAAATTTAATAGTTATATAAATGTACCTAAATAAACTAATAGTAATTTTTCTTTCAAATGTTGTGATGTTAATGAAAAGTTATGATTTTATATTTATTTTTTAAATTGACTACAAAGAGTGAACGCCCAGCATAACCAAGTTGACTTAAAAAAAAATCTCACTGACTCACTACCAACATTAGTGAGTTATAAGAATTGTTGAGCCTTTTCAATAATAAGTAACTTATTGTACTTACAATATTTATCTTACTATGCCAATTTGACCAACTTATTGGGGTTACAATCGGAACAATAAAAGCCCAATATATTAGTCATGATGAAGAACAATTTCATATGCACGGCCCAGTCTCCAACCTAAAAGAGGAAGAAAATAAAGAACCTATAAGAATATAGAGGGATAGACCAAAAAGAAAAAGACTATTGAGTGAAGAAAAAAAAATTATACTGAATAAATGAAAAAGAAACGCCTATGCGACGGTCCAATGAAAAGTCATTTGTTATGGGAAAGTGATGATTTTATAACACTTTTTCTTTTATTTTATTTTATATTATTTTTTAATAATTATAATTAAGTTAGAGAATAAATTAGGATTGTACCAAGTTTTGTTCTATAATTTTTATACTTTTTTTTCCATTTCTCTTCACCAATCATGGATTCCTGTACCCATTTTATTTCTTCCAGTTATTTTGAAGAAATATTATAATAAAGATATTACAGTAGTCTTTAAAGTAGCCATTTTTATCCTTCCTTGCAAAATATGAAATTTGTATGCTTACTTTACTGTAAAAAAGATTACAGTAGTCATCAAAGTAGCCATTTGTATACTTCCTTCATCTGTGAAATTTTTATCCTTCCTTGACATAAAACACTTACTTTACTTTGGAATTTCGAATTACATTTTTTCTCCCATTTCTATTTTGGAGTATTACTTTAACTTCTAATGTTGTATTTATCATTCTGTTCACTCCTATTGAAACTTTTGTCTATGTTCTTACTTTGTGTATTCCTGAATTTTTCTTTATTAAGAACTAATACTGTTGGTTTGAGTTCTCTGAGTTTCATATATTTAATTAACATATGAAACTTGAACTAAGCTGTTATTAAATTTTCCTGCGGTTGCTCCTAAGTTTTCTTTCTATGCATTCTTCAGTTCCAATCTATATTGCATTTAACAATAATCATATTTTGAAATCCTTTATCCTAAATCAATTATTTAACTTCTTAATTATGCTTATTTGATGGATTTCCCTTATATTCCTTTTTCCAATCTATATATTTCATGTTTATCTGACATGTTGTAGTAGTTGTTGGTTGCAACCTGATTTTAGCCTTTGGGCTGATAGATGTACTTGAGAAGTTACTATGTTTCATGTGTTTCAAACTCATCAGGATATTGCTAATATATTTTAGGTGAATAATATATATACTGATAGTTGGTTACATTAATATGCAAAGGTGCTTTTGATAGTCTTTTAAGTATTCTTTTTTTATCTTTCTTTTAGTGTTAAAGTTATTAACTGTAAATGCTTTGATTTGTTAAAGGGTTATGGTTTTCTGCCGAAGAGCTTCACATCTGAATTCAGCTCTAAGCTAGGACGTTGTCCATCTATCAATGATCCTGAAGGAGAAGTTTTTCGTGTCCGATATTCACAAACTTCAGAATGAGGGATGCTAACAAATGGTTGGTGCAAGTATGTTGATGTTAATAATGTACAACCAAATCCTAAAGTCAGACTGCAGTACTTTGGGGAATCCTATTTCACAATGACTTATGAGCAGCAGGATAAGCTATCCAATGAACTTCAAGAGTAAAAGTAAAAGCTGAATTTGATTCTGGCTATTATGAACAAAACAATAACTCTCATGGGGATGAAATGGAGAAATCATCTAAAATTCCAAAGTCCCGTAATATGATGCAAATAACATAAACTCCTTATTCTGTTTGTCATGACTGGCAGGTATACTACTATTTATGCATAGATATATTACTTTTATTATTGTTTTATTCTTTGTAAATGAATTCTTATTATTTTGTTCTATTGCTGTTGGTAGCATCTTCCTGTAGGATTTGTTGATATGTGCATCAATCTTAAGCTGAAGTCAGTTACCATCATGACAAAGAATGACAGGAAGTGGAAATGCGGATTGTACCACCCCAAGAGGAGAGCATGTGAGGCAAGGATCAGTAGAGGATGGAAGCCTTTTTGGACTGATTTGAAGTTGAAAGCAACAAATATTATAACTTTTGAAGTTGTTGATGCAAAAGAAGAACCTGCTTAGGGCTCATAGCCGTTGATCTTGAATCCCTACTGGAATCTGAGTTCTAATTGTGACTATGTAATTTTGAAACAAAATCGTTGGTTTTTGAACCTTCATTCAACAACAATTTCGAAACAGTTATCCTCTCATGTTTCCATTTCTGATTTTGTGAAGTATGGAGACGAGGAGCTCGACTTCCTCTTTTAATAGCAAGGAAGCAAGGCTTCAAAGGAAACTAGATTTGAGTCAAAAACGAGATAGATACAAGAGAACCAATTTAGGTAATGTTGCATGATATGACTTCTACATTATATATCGATATCTATATCTTCATTTCATTCTGTGTTCATTGTTCCATTTCCTCTACAAATCTGATTTATGCCATTGCCTTTCAAGCTTTATGCTTGCTTCAAATCCTAAATGTACTTACTATCAAAAAAGTTAATAAAATCTCATATTTAGTGTTCTGTTATTCTTTGAATAAGTCAAATAGTTGCAATTTGAAATTGGTAAACTTATTTCGTTTAAGCTTCTATAGGCATGTTTTATTTTATTTTTTCCAGTTATTAGTTTATGTTAGTCACCTTATATAAAATGAAACAAATTATCATTACTTCAAATGTAAATTACTTAAAACAATAAATTATTAAACTAAATTATAAGAATAATACTTATTATTAATATATATTTGTTTGATGACGTTGACATTTAAAATGTTGATTCATGATTCATATTTGTTTGTGTAAACTAATTTAAGGGCATCCATATCTTTCGTTCTGCAAATTGATATTTATTTTTCAGAATTATGTAATTTACCCTTATCAACAATTGAGAAGCATACTATCACAGTTTATACAAAAGTAGCTCTCAAGTTATTTAGATTTGAGATGAGTTTGGTGGCAGCAACTCCTGTGGTTGAATATAAAAATATGACAACACTGCACATTTACAAGGTGGACAGGTACAGGAGACCTACAAAAGCTTGGGATGTGGTATTTGATTCTCGTAACATTCCCATGAAACCTTACAATTGCAGTAAAATGCAATCGTTTGCCCTACCTTGTTGTCATATGATTTGCGTCATGATGCATGAACATCTTCAAGAGATACCAGCGAATTGTGTAAATAACAGGTGGACTAAGGAAGCAGAAAACATCAGACATTCCAAATAGTTCAGAAGTTGGTGAGGAGGGATTGTTTGAATTACGTTATGCTTCTCTTAATGAAGAATGTAGGTGGCTCTACAACCTTGCTGCCAAATCTGGGGAAAAGTTTGAGGAGATAAGAACTAAGTTGAGGAAACTGATAAGTGGACTGGAGGCGAAAAACAAAATATGTGGACCTGTGAAAATAAATTCATCGCCCACAGAAGTTGTTCTTAACCCATGTACGGTGAGGACAAAAGGACGGGTTAAAGGCACTTCATCCAGCCAAAAGAGACAAAGGCATTGTAGTGGTTGTGGAGCTGCGAGGCACATTCATAAGAAGTGCCCTCTATCTAATAATGTCAGGTCAAAGAATGAAAAGAGTGAAAAATATTTTGGGGTTAGATGCTTCCCAAAATTTTGGTTTTTTGAATGTAAGTTGCATCTCAATAAATTAGCATTGGAGGATGAGATTAGCACTAGACTTGATTTGTGGCAGTTACAATAGAATTAAGGACATGGACATAAAAAAAGCTACCATCTGTTATCAAATTGCACAATCAAGGGAACAAGGGAATGGCAATGAGAACTAGATAATTGCCATCTTCTTTTTTTGACAGTGTATTGGTCTTTGGTAGTTATAGTTATACCTTTTTGAACATAACAATATATAAAATATTTGATTGTACAACCAGACATTTTGTATCATTTTCTAATTATTTTATGGAGACACATTTGCATCAACCTCATATTTGTAACACATTACTCAAGCAAATTCTTTCATGACTGGATGACTCAAGTCACAATAATTAAACTTAACTCTTAACATTGCTGAATGACTTAACTCAAGAAAATTCTTTCGTGACTGAATTTGATGTCCAACCAAATAAAAATAAAAATAAAATGAAAAGGCCACTATAGATGAACTTATTAACCACTTTCCTAATTATCCAAACGAATATAGTTATGGTAGTTAGAGATTTATTATTCGAATATTCTATACAAGTCTTAGGAGGTGGCATTAAATTCACAGGCTATGACCAAGTTTATATATAACCCGTTTGGATAGACAAAGCACTTTTATTATTCAAAAGTAATGTTTGGGTAAGCTTTTGCAAAAGCTCATAAAGCTCTTAAAAGAGCTAACAAAGAAGCTAATTATGTTGACCTTTTCAAAAAGTAATTATATACTGAATAAGTCTAACTATTTAGATTTCACGAAGAAAAATATTACAGCTTCTCATCTCATAGTTCTCTTTGTTTCTCTCATTTTGTTTTTGGCATCTACATCACTCACATATTGCAGATGAACAAGTCTCAATTATGGAGTTGGCTAAAGCTCTGCACACTATGAACAAGTCTAACAATTGAAAGTTATAACGTTAAAAAAAAAGATATCTGAACTCTATTTGATTTTGCTCACCGAAAAAAGGAATTCTATCTGATTCTCCACATTAGCCTTTTTCATCACTCACATTTTCAATACCAATGGTACATAAACTTGAGAATTTATCAAACATATATTGGAATACAACTTGAATTACACCTTATAATTAACAAATCTATAATTCCAAAAACAAACAATCTAATTAGCAATGTCAAATTCATCATAAACAACACATATGAAATCAAAACGAAAATAAATGAGCATGGTGTTACCATGATGGTCAACGGCTCCTATAAATCAGTCCTACTCCATTTGCATAGCATAGTTGCGTCACACCAGTGCTCAATGCTCGCCGATAATGCAGTTCAATGACGGCACCAACGAACTAGCATGTTAGGGTTCCGATTTGGGGATTACGATTTACGATTTGGGGATTAAGGTTAAAGTTTAAGGATTAAAGTTAAGTCTGCAATTGTGTAGATTAAGAATCAATTTCGAACAGGTGATGTTTTACCGTTTAGTAGGTAACCGGTACACATCTTCATTGTTAGATCAACTCAACAACCAAGATCCATCCAGCTAGGTAGTGACACCTAAACCACTTGTGATACTAAAGACTTGTCCTTTTTAAAAACTCAAACAATGGATAACTTTACCACTCCATTTCTTTCCACTCCTTACCACTAATCCAAACAAGTCCTAAAAGATATCTTCTTAACTCACTAGAATATAGTTTAATGGTGTTTACAAAATAATCTTTTAATGATCATGCTTGTTGCTTATCTAAACCTGAAACATCTAGTATAGAGTATGTTCAATTATCAATCATGTCTATCCAAGAATTCTCCTTTAAAAAGAAAAGCCAAACAAGCATTTAGATTTAAGGGGCAGCATTTATAGAAGTCTCATTGATTCATCCTCTTAAAGACTTAAACTGTCTAAAAGAAAAGGTTGAGAAACGTTCAAGCATGTAACGTACAACACTATACTACATAATTTTTATTTATTTATTAACAAAACAAACTTACATTTTAAAAAAAAAAAAACCTCACATCCAAAGTTATGTCCTGTCCACTTCTAGTTCGTTTTTATTTATAATCCAATTCAAAATCCATCCAATTCATCCATTTGCCATCCTTAAAGTCAAGTGAACAAAAATACATAGTTAAATCTCTTACAAGTGAAATAAACTCGCCCTTTTCAACATGACACTAGTGAATAAAAGCAATTTACTCTTTGGACATGTTTACAATCATTACTACTAAAAATATATATATGACAAAAATAACCTAGTATTCTAAAACAATTTCCTCACAAATGCTATGCCTAGCCTACAAAATAAAAAATGGAATACACTCTTCAGGTCATAGCTATATCACGTACAGTTTGGTCTCCAGGCATGTTATAGTATATAGCAACAGCAAGTAACACACAGCTGACAATACTAATTTTAACCAAAGACAAGGGACTCAAGTTGTTCTTTTTGTTATTATCTGGTTTCAAACCTGAATCAAAATGCCTAGGCAAAGCTTGAGACGAGGTCTTCCTAAAAGATGAGTATGAATCAATTTCAGCTTTTGTTAATGCTGGTTTTAAAGAATTCTTCACAATCTGGAAATGACGATCACACACAACAGTTGCAGATATGTCTTCCCTTAGAGCTACAATACCAGCTTCCTTGCATAATCCCTCCAGTTCAGCTCCTGTGAATAGCTCAGTATCTTCTGCTAGTATTCTTAGATTGACATCACTCCCTATTTTCATATTACGTGTATGTACACACAGTATCTCATATCGAGCCTCCAAATCAGGTGGTGACACATACGGAACCTATCATTCCACAAAAGTAGACTAGTGAGAAAGATTGTTTGACCAACCCCTTTCAACTTGCTATCAATGTCAAATTTTGAAAATATTAAGTGAAATTGATTTTATAAAATTCTTTCATCATTGTGCATGCACACATCCTTGGATTATTTTAACTCATGATTAAAGTTACAGAAAAACTCTCCTGAGTCTATTTTAATTATAACAACATGAATCAAAAGTATAGTTGTAAATATTACTTCGTACCAGATCAAAACGCCCAGGACGTTTAAGTGCAGTATCAATAGCATAAGGGCGATTTGTAGCTGCCAAAACAAGAATTCCCTGAAAAAAAACTTATAGGGATATAGTTAAATGACAGGAAGAAACTAGATGTCATCTACCAATCTCTTGAATCTTGTTTTATGTTTACTTTTTTCCATTTGATAAAAGAAAAATACATTGGTAGAGAAAAGAGGACAGGGTGGGAGGACATAAAACAAACAGCAAAGAAGAAAAAGGTACACTTACTTTAGCTTCCTCTAAGCCATCAATCTCAGTCAACAGAGTGGATAAAAGCCTCTCTCCAACTGTAGCACTATTGCTTGAACTATCACCTCTGCAATTAAGGGAAAATAAAATATTAATTCTTATGCACTAAAAACATAAAAAAAAGTCTGTGTTCCCATCTCGCAAACCATAGAATAGAACTATTTGCATCAAGGAAGTCAATATTGAGCTTTAGATGCACCAAATATTTTAAACAAAAAAATCTACCAAAAACACAGTTCCGTTTACATGGTTAGATGCAATCCCACTTTAAGGGATAGTAGATGTTACAACTACCAACAATACTAATCATCAAGATCCATCTCACTTTGATGTGCTATTCAGTATAACAAATTTGTGCAGAACAACATTTTCCTTAAGCCAAAACAATCGATAACTGATCATGAAATGCTATCACAATGTGTAAGAAGCCCAGAACAACATCACAATGATGCTTAGCATAATTTTCCATAAATATAATCCTCACACAAAGAAAACTTACTGACCGTTTGGCAGCTACCACATCAGCCTCGTCAAAGAATACTATACTGGGTGCTGCAAGACGTGCTCTCTTAAATGTGTTACAAAGCAAGGCTTCCCCCTCTCCAACATACATTGAATACAATTCTGCACCACTAATTTATCATTTATTACTTTTAAATTTTTCCATAATTTGGAACAATTTCATATAGGTACTAATTGCAAAAAAAAAAAAGATATAAAGACAAGAATATAATCACAAAGATCAAAATGTTGTCAAACTGTAGAACTAGAAATCTAGAACATATCAAAGAATAACATCACCAATACAGAAAATATTACAAGTGCCAGTTATCAACAGAATAGATGAGAGATAATAGAGGAGAAATAGTTGAAATAACAGGGGTTTCAAAATAGCAGCCAAACATCTAGTCACAGTAGTTTACTCATTTATGAAAGACAAAAATTAATTTGTTGGATTTCAAACCAACTTAGTGTATTACTTTGGCATGTATGATTCTACAAGTGTTTTTAAAAAAAAAAACCATGTATGTAAAAATGATTTGGATAATCAACTTGAAAAGAACAGGACAATATCATTTTTAGTGAAAGATTAAAAAAAGAAAGAAATCGTGTGTAGGACTTGTGAAGCCTTGAAAATAAAATAATGGATCCAAGTACAGGGGGATTTGTGTCTTTCTCTGAAATGACTGTCATTTTCCTAAGGAAAAGGAGGGGATTCATTCCATATTAGCAATAAACTTCAGTCCTAATCATGCATAGACTCTCCCACACCACAAGGATAAACTCTACTTTAAAACATTAAAATTATTCAAACCTCAAGGAAAAGAAAGAAGCTTGGGCAGCATGTGCTGCAGCTTTGGCAAGGGTTGTTTTGGAACATCCTGGAGGCCCATGGAGAAGAATTCCACGTGCAGCGGATATTCCCAATCTTGAAAATGCAGCAGAATGTTTAATAGGCCACTCAACAGCTTGCTGGAGCTTTTTCTGTTCAAGGATACATATAGATATCACTGACTTCTAAGCTTCTCAGAGTAAAATCAAATGCAAAGTTGTCCCGTGTTGGTAGTTCAGTTAGTAAGAACTGGGGACAAGTAGGGAGAATTGCGGGATTCGATCCTTGCAAATGCTTTTCAACCCAATTTCCCTTCCCCTATCCCTCACCCCTTCCCCCAAGCCCCATTAGGGGGCCATCTACGATCTTAGGGGGGCCCTTCCGCCAGGCCCACAAGGTGGTCTAGGCCTTACCCAAATAAAATAAAAAATCAAATGCAAAGTTTACAAACCTTCAATTCTTTTAATCCCCCAATGTCTTCCCAAGTCACTTTGGGAATTTCCACAGTAACACCCCTTGTTATACTTGGACCAACAACAGACCTTGCATTCTTCCAATCTTCCATTGTCAAACTGAAATTACTAGCATCTTCATTTGTATTTGAGGACCTTTTAACTGCCACCGTAGTAGCTTCACGACACAATGCCTCCAAATCAGCTCCAACATATCCATTGCATGATGCAGCAATGATTTTCAAGTCAACACTAGGATCCAAGGGAATCTTCTTTGCATACAACTGAAATAAGTTAAAATAAAAATCAAATAAATTCATGCTCTCAAACTTTATCAATCAAGAATTCCATAAAACAAGAAAAATGACAGATACCAAACTGAAGGATTGACCTTTCTTAATATACAATTGGCCTTAGAAACTACAAAAATAAATTTGAAAAGTTATGTTACTGTCAAGAACCAAATCATCCACAATGCTTAAGTTATTAGGTCAAGGCTTATGAACGGTTTCATATCAGTAACACACCCCTCACAAAAGAGCCATCTGTTTTTAAGCGTGGACAATGCACAAGACCACTTTACCTAGTGCTAAAATTTAATTAATTATGAAGAATAGGGACAACAAGGCTAGAACTCCTAACTACTTAGTTGTAAAGGCTCCAATATCATCTCAAGAACTAAATCATCCTACAAGCTTAAGCTGTTAGGTGGAGACCAAAAATGTTTTATATCTCTAACAGTTACCTTAAGAATTTGAAAGCGCTCCTCTTCATTTGGGACAGTAACTTCAATTTCAGCATCAAAACGTCCAGACCTTCTTAGGGCAGGGTCAATCGCATCCACTCTGTATGTAGAAACCAGATACATAAAATTCAATAGAGAGAAAGTACTCAAAGAAACAACAAATAAGTTATAGGAAAATAGTCTAAAACAATGCTAAAAGACGACTTGTATTATATGACTAAAGCCACAAGTTTTAAAAGAACCAGATAAGCACATAAGAGCAATTTACAGGTTCCAAACAACGTCCAATAATAGGGAATCAAAGATAAGAAAGAATATCAAATGACAGCACACCACTCTTAATAGTCCATTAAGATACAGAAAAACAACTTAAACCACTCATTGCTCTTATTAATCCATCAGGATACAGTAAAACAACTAAAAACACTCATGGATAAACATTCTAGGGCCAACCATCAAATATAGGATGATGATATAACAATCAACTAAAGTTACACACAACAAATTACATACAGCATAATAACTTATTCGAACCATATCAAAACTTCATACTTGCAATATTAGATTCCTAAGTAAGTGTACAGGTTTAGAAAGCTGGACATGAAATAAAATAATATTACAAGGTGTGAAAACTGAATTGCATAAGAGAATCACGATATACTCATCCCCTATAATTTCCATTTCTATAAATTCATAGATAATCTTCTGCAATACAACAGACAACCTGTTAGTTGATGCAACCACAACTACTCGTGGTGTAGAAAAGGTTGGCTTATTTGAGTCCATCAGTGTAAAGAGTTGGGAGGCAACTCGGACATCTTGCTCCCTTCTGCATGTAGACAATATGAAATAATGGCATCAATAAGCTTGCTTTATGCATAAATAAATTCTTTCTAAATTCAAAAGAATTTACTAGAACCACAGGCCCACACATTTCACTTTATAATATGAAGGCACAGCAAAAATACTGTACAATAACACAACAAAAGTTCAAGACTGATATTTATTATATTAGTTCAATTACTTTCACAAGTAATATAACATAATTAAACAAGTTGATCATAAAAAATAAACAAAAAGTAAATAAAATAAACAAGTTAAGAGTTGAGACATATTGTGCTGAAACTAAAGATGCTAAATGATCTCTATGCCTGTGATTAATACCACTTGTGCCCTGTTACCAAAGATGATCATATTCACAAGTTAGCGAGATAACAACTTAAAATCAAAACCTTAAAAGTTATATTTCTAAACTAACAAAAGCAACATATAACTTGACAAAGCCTAGAAAACAAAGTACAAATCTGTGATCTTGTGAATTCAGCTAAGCAGCACCTGATATCATTTTGATAACTTCCCTTCGAAAGAGATTGGCAAAGAGACTCTTGTTATCATCACTTCATTAACTTGACAGGAAACATCCAACTCTAGTGCAATTAATGTTAATGACCACTTAGGTAACATCATTCTGAGAACTTTCACTCAGAAGTTATCAGGATTTTAACATTTTATTTGGTAAATGACGTTAACAATATCTCAGAGCACCGATGACAAATTTTTACTATAAAAATATATTACAAAACGAAGAAATGGTGACAAAAATTACAGCCTAGTGAATAAGCAGATTCTTTTATCTTAGAGGATATATATAAATTATTCTTACCAAACTAATTGGATTTTATTCATGCCTCTGATCAATTCAAACAAGATGGGACTCAATTATCTTTGTCAAACTAATCAAAATACAAAACAACCCATCCAGAAAGGGGGGAAATCACCTTGTCCTATATACATTATAAAGAGAAGAAAGGAAGTTCAAATACTGTGATTGATAAGCACCCAGAAAAAGTAAATTACTGTGATAGATATTATAAATTTATCAAAGAAATTGTATCAAAATGAAACTACAAAGTACAAACTTTTGATGACATTCTACTGACCTACAACGCATCCTTCCAAATCATGCAAAGGTAAAATATTGGGGCAATATATAACTGACTACAAACAAGTTCAAGAGTGGGGAAAAGATGATAACAAAGTCAATCACTAAATGAAATTTTTTCATAGTACATTTTCTCTAGTATCATAAAATTGTGAAAACTGTGTTCAGAACTAAATTGATCCTATTAAAAAAAAGTATGAGACAGAAGAAGCAAAAGCTAAGACAAATTGCAAAAGTATTCAGCATAGAAGTCATCAATTGTCCCATACTTGGAATCTCGACGAGGACAGAGTGCATCTATTTCATCTATAAAGATAACTGATGGCTTGCCCGAAGCTACATGAGATGATGCCTCTGAAAAAGCCTCGCGGAGAATTCTCTCATTTTCACCAACATGTGCTCTATGAACAGAGTGTGGGCTGCGAAATACATAAATAGACATATAATGACAAGCAACTGACTCAGATAAAAAAAAACTTTGGAACACAAGATCCACAAACCTACATTCAAAAGACAAGTACCTGATAATTGTCAAATGTGCCCCACATTCCTGAACAACTGCTCGTACCAAACTTGTCTGCAATCACATTAACATTTAGACATAGATATAACTAATTTTAAATCTAATAAGCAAAGAAAAATGGTAAGTTTGACTCAGCATAACCACAATATATTAGGACATCATATAATTATCTTATCTATGTTAAATTACTTGTCGATGTGGAAAGATAGATGTAACAAACTTGAATGAATTTTAAATTAAGCAATTTTCAACTGAAACCAATGCTCCATTGGGTACTGCCCACTAAATCCCTATAAATTAGAGAGCAAACCCGACAGAACAAAGTATCTCATCGGCTCAAACCAAAACCCAATGCACAAAGAGCCTTCCAATATGTCATGGCCTAACTGGGTCTGTAACTGGCCAGAACTAGGGACTAGCTCCCTATTTCCAAAAACCTCACTTAAACCTGTTCACATTGTGTACTGAAAAAATAAACTACGAACTTCTTCTTGACACTAAATTTTATATATGTTCATACTTCAGACCTTAAATATATACATGATCACATGCGTTAATCCCAAAAAAGAATCAAATTACAAGTTGAAAAAATAAAAACTAGGATCTATAAAATTTAAAACTTAAGGAACAAGTCATAAGGACTCGATGAATTTTTTTTTGTCTTTCACCAGGTATCACTGTCACAACTAGGAGGAATGACTGAGTGATCAACAGTTATATCAACATTGAATAAATATTTCGACAACCCTGTACAGTGATATCTATCCGTCCTCCTCCGTTCATTCCTAATGACACACATCTTCCCCTTATTGACAAACACAGTTCTAAAATTCACCAAATCAAAATTAAATTGCCGCACAAAATGGCTCTCTTTATTTTGAGGGATGATATAAGATTAAACTAAAAAAGCAACACTATTGTGTACATCAAGAATTAAATTAAATTACTTAATATTTGATAACAAATGCAATGGAAAATACATGTTCCATGTTGAATTAACAAAAGGGTCGTTTAAATATTATACCTTTCCAGTGCCTGGTGGACCGTACAGCAGCAACCCTCGCGGCCACTGCAAAAAAAAATCAAGGAGGAAAAGATAATTGGTGGTTAGAAAGAATAAGACCCAAATGAGTAAAAGAAGTAAAAATTTGAAGGGCAAAGGTAAAAAACTGAACTTTAATGCCAAGCTTCTGAGCTTCGCGTGAGTAGAGAAGAGGGAATATAATGAGTTCTCTAAGAGCTTGAAGCGCTTCGGCGTTGCCACCAATGGCTTCCTAAGCTCTCCACTGGTTGTTATTGCTGCTGTTTTCCATCTAAGCACACTTTGTTATGGAGGCTCACCGCAAGCGTCGATCTTAAGTCGAGTGCTGTCGTCGTGAATCGTGGTTGCTTGGTTGGTGGTGTGCGTGGAGGGGCCGCGGGCGCCGGAGAGACACAAGGAGCGAGACAGTCACAGAGAGAGGCAGCAATTAGCGAGCGTCAACGACACTGAACCAAATGGGATATAAAACTAGTTTAACCAAACCACTTATAAAAAATAACCACTTCAGGTTTTAAAATTGGTTTAGAACCAAATGGGATATAAAACTAGTTTAACCAAACCACTTATCTTCATTCTTGATAGACATGGTGGTGGTGGAGTTCAAGCAATATCGCCATGGGACATGGAGAAGATTACTGATAGACAGAAACGTGTATAAGGAACAGGGATCTAAACTTTGCTGGTATGGTGGAATCAGAAAACTTGAAGACGAGGAGGAGATTGAAAGGTGGAACCAGAAATTATTCAGAACATTTAGCCCAGAATGTGAAGTAAACAGCTACTGAACTACCATTAAAGGACAATATTTGTAACAGATTCGTCCTGATGAGGGATTGAACAGAAATTTGACGTTGAACAAGAGGGGAAAATGTGAAAGAGTTGGCTCTGAATATTGATAAGAGTAGTGATAGTTGCACAAATATATACAAAATCAATTAAGTTTGATAAAAAAAAACAAATCACCACAAAAGGAAGGGTGATTTGTAAGAATTTGATTTGTAAAAAATCACAATCAACAAGTCACTAACAGCATAAGTTTCAATAAAAAATTTGTAAGAAGATTTGGACAACAGATATCCAATGCAGATTCAAAATCCAAGCCAGCTATCAAACTCATTAAATATTATCTCTTGAAAAGGAATTACTGAAGAAAAATAAAGAATCAGTGAATCACATTGCAAGTACAAGGCAAATGACTAATTGTCTAGTATTATCATTAATCAAATAATATAAATAAATAAACACAGATCAGTATCCAAACTTCTACACAAGCCAGCAACAAAATTCTCCCCCAAAACAAACCCATCATTCATAAAACTCAACAACCCACATAGCCAAATCGAAAAAATAAAAAGCATAAGGAGAGCTTCCATGAAAAACCTATATACCAAATCAACAGAAGAACGATGAGCGGTTGAGCGCGAACCAGAACCAGAACAATGAGCGGCTGAGCACGAACCAGAATTGCGAGCGCGAATGAGAAACCAAAACTTGGAGCGCGAGGGGAAGCAACCAGAATAGTGAGCACCTGAGCACGAACCAGAATTGCGAGCGTGAGGGGAAGCAACTAGAACGCAAGAGCGAAGAAACCAGAGCATGAGGCAAAGCAACCAGAACGCGAGAGTGAAGAAACCAAAGCGTGAGGTGAAGCAACCACAACGCGAGAGCGAAGCAACCGGGCGTACTAATTTGGGGTTAGGGTTTAGACGAGTGATTTGGGGATTAGGGTTGAGATGGGAGTTGGGGATTAGGGTTCATCAATTTTGATTTCAGAAAGTGAGAATGTGCAGTGACTGATTCCTGAAAGTTATAATTTGATGGATGTAAATCGGTTTGGATATAAACGGTTAACCAATTTGTATTGCTAAGGAGTTAACCGAACCACTTTTTAGAAGTAAGAACCAGTTCTTTTTTAAAACGGTTCCAAATAATTTGGTTTATTTAGGTACGGTTCGGTTTAATTTATGGTTTGGTTCAATTTTAAATGATTTTTTTTGCCCACCCCTCGATTTATTTACTTATTCTTGAACTCAACAACCCCACGATTGTTTGGATTGAAAAACAACTTAATACCAAATATCATATTTTGCAATACTATTTTTCTTATAAATAAATAATTCATTTAACAATGATTAAATTATCATTGTAAAATTATAAGAACTGACATAATACAAAAATAATTAGATTTTAGTCTCAATTAAATATGCTAATTACCCTTCCATAATAAGAATTTTAGTATGACTATGTCTTATTATTTCAAGTTTACAAAGTCAGAATTAAAACTATTGACGTTGACTTTATATTCAACTGTATCATAATTAATAAAAACAATTAAAAAAAGTTGAGAACCATAATTTATAAAGAAGTATCTATTTTCTGCATCCTTATTAATACTGAGTATCAGTTTCTATCACTACTCCAAAACAAATAAAATAATTTTTAAAGGGAGTAAATAAATCCATAGCAACTTGATTTTTAAATAACATACGAACTTGCAAACATGCATCATTAAGATGATTCATTATAAACTCATGCAAAATAGTGAACATATTATGAAGCCCGCAAATAGAGCAAAACAATTAGCAGTCATAGGAGTGAGAGCATAAAATAATGTATAAATCCCATAAGTAAATAGTATAAAATCTTTGAATATTTAGATCTGATTAAATGTCTAAAATATCTTCAAAAACTAAAGCAACATGAAAGTCGCCTTTTTTTTTTAAATAAATGATTTTACATCCATATACATAATATTTTTATTTATCACCTAAAACAATTTATATGATCAATAGTTTTTAGGTATATTATATAACTATTTATGTAAAATTACCAACGTAATAGAATTATTTAAATATCTTATGAATTTAGACATATATATTTTAAAAATAAAAGAATCTAAACTAGGGGTGTGCAACAAATAAAAAAGAATCAAATCAAACTATATAAATTGAACCAAATCACTCTATAAATAATCACATATATCTAAACTTGTGCATAAAAATAAAAAAGAACCAAATCAAACTATAAATTGAACCAAATCACTTTATAAATAACAACAAATTAGGATTAGGGTTTCTATTTTATTTAGCGGGCCAACCCGTCAACCCATCTAAAAACGTGATGGATTGGCTCTTCCAACTCATTTCTTAAAACGGGTTAAGTCGACCGCCCCACTTTAAAATTGACCTGTGGAGGGATTCACACATTGAAATATCTCACATTGTCTCACACTCTCACATCATTCTCTGCTGTGTGTGCTCAAATGGAAAGCAGCAGCAATAACAACCAGTGGAGAGCTGAGGAAGCCATTGGTGGCAACGCCGAAGTGCTTCAAGCTCTCAGAGAACTCATCATATTCCCTCTTCTCTACTCACGCGAAGCTCAAAAGCTTGACATTATAGTTCAATTTTTTACCTTTGCCCTTCAAGTTTTTACTGCTTTTACTCATTTGGGTCTTATTCTTTCTAACCACCAATTATCTTTTCCTGCTTGATTTTTTTTTTCCAGTGGCTGCAAGGGTTGTTGCTGTACAGTCCACCAGGCAATGGAAAGGTATAAGCTTTAAATGTCCATTTTGTTAATTCAACATGGAACGTGTATTTTCCATTGCATTTGTTATCAAATATTAAGTAATTTAATTTAATTCTTGATGTTCACAATAGTGTTGCTTTTTTGGTTTAATCTTATATCATCCCTCAAAATAGAGAGAGCCATTTTGTGAGGTAATTTAAATTTGATTTTGTGAATTTTAGAACTGTGTTTGTCAATAAGGGGAAGATGTGTGTCATTAGGAATGAACGGAGGAGGACAGATAGATATCACCGTACAGGGTTGTTGAAATATTTATTCAATATTGATATAACTGTTAATCACTCAGTCATTACTCCTAATTGTGACAGTGCCGAGGGATAGTCTCACAGCAATGCCTATGGTGATACTTGGTGAAAGACAAAAAAAATCACTGAGTCCTTACGACTTGTTTCTTAAGTTTTAAATTTTATAGATCCTAGTTTTTATTTTTTTCAACTTGTAATTTGATTCTTTTTTGGGATTAACGCATGTGATCATGTATATATTTAAGGTCTGAAGTATGAACATATATAAAATTTAGTGACAACAAGAAGTTCCTCATTTATTTTTTCAATACACAATGTGAACAGGTTTAAGTGAGGTTTCTGGAAATAGGGAACTAGTCTCTAGTTCTGGCCAGTTACAGACCCAGTTTGGCCATGACATATGGGAAGGCTCTTTGTACATTAGGTTTTGGTTTGAGCCAATGAGATACTTTGTTTTGTCGGGTTTGCTCTCTAATTAATAGGGATTTAGTGGGCAATACCCAATGGAACATTGGTTTCAGTTGAAAATTGCTTAATTTAAAATTCATTCAAGTTTGTTACATCTATCTTTCCACATCAACAAGTAATTTAACATAGATAAGATAATTATATGATGTCCTAATATATTGTGGTTATGCTATGAGTCAAACTTACCATTTTCTCTGCTTATTAGATTTAAAATTAGTTATATCTATGTCTAAATGTGAATGTGATTGCAAACAAGTTTGGTACAAGCAATTGTTCAGGAATGTGGGGCACATTTAACAATTATCAGGTACTTGTCTTTTCAATGTAGGTTTGTGGATCTTGTGTTCCAAAGTTTTTTTAATCTGAGTCAGTTGCTTGTCATTATATGCCTATTTATGTATTTCGCAGCCTACACTCTGTTCAAGAGCACATGTTGGTGAAAATAAGAGAATTCTCCTCAAAGCTTTTTTAGAGGCATCATCTCATGTAGCTTTAGGCAAGCCATCAGTTATCTTTATAGATGAAATAGATGCACTCTGTCCTCGTCAAGATTCCAAGTATGGGACAATTGATGACTTCTGTGTCGAATACTTTTGCAATTTGTCTTAACTTTTGCTTCTTTTGTCTCATACTTTTTTTAATAGGATCAATTTAGTTCTGAACATAGTTTTCACAATTTTATGATACTAGAGAAAATGTACTATGAAAAAATCTCCTATAGCGATTGACTTTGTTATCATATTTTCCCCACTCTTGAACTTATTTTTAGTCAGTTATATATTGCCCCAATATTTTACCTTGGCATGATTTGGAAGGATGTGTTGTAGGTCTGTAGAATGTCATCAAAAGTTTGTACTTTGTAGTTTGATTTTGATACTATTTCTTTGATAAATTTATAATATCTATCACAGTATTTGAACTTCCTTTCTTCTCTTTATAATGTATATAGGACAAGGTGATTTCCCCCCCTTTTGGATGGCTTTTTTTGTATTTTGATTAGTTTGACAAAGATAATTGAGTCCCATCTTGTTTGAATTGATCAGAGGCATGAATAAAATCCAATTAGTTTGGTAAGAATAATTTATATATATCCTCTAATATAAAAGAATATGCTTATTCACTAGGCTGTAATTTTTGTCACCATTTCTTTTTTGTTTAATATATTTTTATAGTAAAAATTTGTCATCGATGCTCTAAGATATTGTTAACGTCATTTACCAGATAAAATGTTAAAATCCTGATAACTTCTGAGTGAAAGTTCTCATAATAATGTTTCCTAAGTGGTCATTAACATTAATTGCGCTAGAGTTGGATGTTTCTTGTCAAGTTAATGAAGTGATGATAACAAGAGTCTCTTTATCAATCTCTTTTGAAGGGAAGTTATCAGAATGATGTCAAGTACTGCTTAGCTGAATTCACAAGATCATAAATTTGTACTTAGTTTTCTAGGCTTTGTCAAGTTATATGTTGCTTTTGTTTGTTTAAAAATATAACTTTTAAGGTTTTGATTTTAAGTTGTTATCTTGATAACTTGTGAATATGATCATCTTTGGTAACAGGGCACAAGAGGTATTAACCACAGGCATAGAGAGCATTTAGTATCTTTAGTTTCAACACAATGTCCCAACTCTTAACTTGTTTATTTTAATTACTTTTTGTTTATTTTTTACGATCAACTTATTTAATTATGTTATATTTACTTGTGAAAGTAATTGAACTAATATAATAAATATCAGTTTTGAACTTTTGTTGTGTTATTGTATGGTATTTTTGTTGTGCCTTCATATCATAAAGTGAAATATGTGGGCCTGTGGCTCTAGTAAATTCTTTTGAATTTAGAAAGAATTTATTTATGCATGCAGCAAGCTTATTGATGCCATTATTTCATATTGTCTACATGCAGAAGGGAGCAAGATGTTCGAGTTGCCTCCCAACTCTTTACACTGATGGACTCAAATAAGCCAACCTCTTCTATACTGGGAGTAGTTGTGGTTGCATCAACTAACAGGTTGTCTGTTGTATTGCAGAAGATTATCTATGAATTTATAGAAATAGAAATTATAGGGGATAAGTGTATTGTGGTTCTCTTACGCAATTCAGTTTTCACACTTTGTAATATCATTTTATTTCATGTCTAACTTTCTAAACCTGTACACTATACATAGGAATCTGATATTGCAAGTATGAAGTTTTGATATCACAGGTTCGAATAAGTTATTATGCTATATGTAATTTGCTGTGTAACTTTAGTTGATTGTTATATCATCATCCTATATTTGATGGTTGGCACTAGAATGTTTATCCATGAGTGTTTTAAGTTGTTTTACTGTATCTTGATGGATTAATAAGAGCAAAGAGTGGTTTAAGTTATTTTTCTGTATCTTAATGGACTATTAAGAGTGGTGTGCTGTCATTTGATATTCTTTCTTATCTTTGATTCCCTATTATTGGATGTTGTTTGGAACCTGTAAATTGCTCTTATGTGCTTATCTGGTTCTCTTTAAACTTGTGGCTTTAGTTATATAATACAAGTTGTTTTTTAGCGTTGTTTTAGACTATTTTCCTACAACTTATTTGTTGTTTCTTTAAGTACTTTCTCTCCATTGAATTTTATGTATCTGGTTTCTACATACACAAAGTAGACGTAATTGACCCTACCCTAAGAAGGTATGGACGTTTTGATGCTGAAATTGAAGTCAATGTCCCAAATGAAGAGGAGCACTTTGAAATTCTTAAGGTAACTGTTAGAGATATAAAACATTTACGGACCTCCACCAAACAGCTTAAGCTTGTAGGATGATTTAGCTCTTGAGATGATATTGGAGCCTTTACAACCAAGTAGTCAAGAGTTCCAGCCTTGTTGTCCCCATTCTTTATAATTAATTAAATTTTAGCACTAGGTAAAGTGGTCTTGTGCATTGTCCATGCTTAAAAACAAAGGGCTCTTTTGTGAGGGGTGTGTGTTACCGATATGAAACGGTTCATGAGCCTTCACCTAACAACTTAAACATTTAGGATGATGTGGTTCTTGACAGTAACATAACTTTTCAAATTTATTTATGTAGTTTCTAAGGATAATTGTTTAGTAAGAAATGTCAATCCTTCAGTTTAGTATCTGTCATTTTTCTTGTTTTATGGAATTCTTGATTGATAAAGTTTGAGAGCATGAATTGATTTGGTTTTTATTTTAACTTATTTCAGTTGTATACAAAGAAGATTCCCTTGGATCCTAGCGTTGACTAGAAAATCATTGCTGCATCATGCAATGGATATGTTGGAGCTGATTTGGAGGCATTGTGTCATGAAGCTACCAGGGTTGCAGTTAAAAGGTCCTCAAATACGCCTCAAATACAAATGAAGATGCTAGTAATTTCAGTTTGACAATGGAAGATTAGAAGAATGCAAGGTCTGTTGTTAGTCCAAGTATAATAAGGGGTGTTACTGTGGAAATTCCCAAAGTGAGTTGGGAAGACATTGGGGGATTAAAAGAATTGAAGGTTTGTAAACTTTGCATTTAATTTTTTATTTTATTTGGGTAAGGCTTAGACCCACCTTGTGGGCTTGGTGAAAGGCCTCCCCTCAAACCCTAGAGAGCCCGCTAATGGGGCCTGGGGGATGGGGTGAGGGGTAGGGGAAGGAAAATTGGGTTGAAAAGCATTTGCAGGGATCGAACCCCGCTACTTGCCCTATTTGTCCCTCGCTCTTACCAATTGAACTACCAACATGGGACAACTTTGCATTTGACTTTACTTTGAGAAGCTCAGAAGTCAGTGATATCTGTATGTATCCTTGAATAAAAAAAGCTCTAGTAAGCTGTTGAGTGGCCTATTAAACATTTTGCTGCATTTTCAAGATTAAGAATATCCCTTGTACGTGGAATTCTTCTCCATGGGCCTCCAGGATGTTCCAAAACAACCCTTGCCAAAGCTGCAGCACATGCTGCCTAAGCTTCTTTCTTTTCCTTGAGGTTTGAATAATTTTAATGTTTTTAAGTAGGTTTATCCTTGTGGTGTGGGAGAGTCTAGGCATGATTAGGACTGAAGTTTATGGCTAATATGGAATGAATCCCCTCATTTTCCTTAGGAAAATGACAGTCATTGCTTAGAAAGACACAAATCCCCCTGTACTTGGACCCTCTATTTTATTTTCAAGGCTCCACAAGTCCTACACACGATTTCTTATTTTTTTTTAAATCTTTCACTAAAAATGATACTGTCCTTTTCAAGTTGATTATCCAAATCATTCTTACGTACTTCGCTTTTTTTTTTCAAAAAAAAAAACACTTGTGGAATCATACATGCCAAAGTAATAAACTAAGTTGGTTTGAAATCCAACAAATTATTTTTTGTCTTTTGTAAATGAGTAAACTACTATGACTAGATGTTTGGTTGCTATTTGGAAACCCCTGTTATTTCAAGTGTTTCTCCTCTATTATCTCCCATACATTATGTTGATAACAGGGACTTGTAATATTTTCTGTATTGGTGATGTTATGCTTTGATATGTTCTGGATTTCTAGTTCTACAGTTAGACAACATTCTGATCTCTGTGATTATATTCTTTTGTCTTTACATCTTATTTTTTGCAATCAGTTCCTATATGAAATTGTTCCAAATTATGAAAAAATTTAAAAGTAATAAATGATAAATTAGTGGTGCAGAATTGTATTCAATGTATGTTGGAGAGGGGGAAGCCTTGCTTCGTAACACATTTCAGAGAGCACGTCTTGCAGTACCCAGTATAATATTCTTTGACAAGGCTGATGTGGTAGCTGCCAAACGGTCAGTAAGTTTTCTTTATGTGAGGATTATATGTATGACAAATTATGCTAAGCATCATTGTGATGTTGTTCTGGGCTTCTTACACATTGTGATAGCATTTCATGATTTGTTTTCGATTGTTTTGGCTTAAGGAAAATGTTGTTCTGCACAAATTTGTTATACTGAACGGCACACCAAAGAAGATGGCAATTATCTACTTCCTATTGCCATTCCCTTGTTCCCTTGATTGTGCAATTTGGTAATGGATGGTAGCTTTTTTTATGACTATCCTTAATTCTATTGTAACTACCACAAATCAAGTCTAGTGCTAATCTCATCCTCCAATGCTAATTTATTGAGATGCAACTTATATTCAAAAAACCAAAATGTTAGGAATCATTTAACCCCAAAATATCTTCCGTGCTTTTCATTCTTTGACCTGACATTATTAGATAGAGGGAACTTTTTATGAATGTGCCTCGCAGCTCCACAACCACTACAATGCCTTTGTCTCTTTTGGTTGGATGAAGTGCCTTTAACATGTCCTTTTGTCCTCACCATACATGGGTTAAGAACAACTTCTGTGGGTGATGAATTTACTTTCACATGTCCACATATTTTGTTTTTCGCCTCCAGTCCACTTATCAGTTTCTTCAACTTAGTTCTTATCTCCTAAAACTTTTCCCCAGATTTGGCAGCAAGGTTACAGAGCAACTTACATTCTTCATTAAGAGAAGCATAACGTAATTGAAACAATCCCTCTTCACTAACTTCTGAACTATTTGGAATGTCTGATGTTTTCTTTGCTTCCTTAGTCCACCTTTTATTTACACAATTCACTGTTATCTCTTGAAGATGTGCATGCATCATGACATAAATCATGTGACAACAAGGTAGGCCAAATGACTGCATTTTACCCCAATTGTAAGGTTTCATACGAATGTTACAAGAATCAAATACCACATCCCAAGCTTTTGTAGGTCTCCTATACTTGTCCACCTTGTAAATGCACAATGTTGTCATATTTTTATATTCAACCACAGGATTTGCTACCACCAAACTCATCTCAAATCTAAATAACTTGAGAGCTACTTTTGTATAAACTGTCATTGTATTCTTCTCAATTATTGATAAGGGTGACCTGATCACGGCTTCACCAAAGTCAGAATCAAAATCTGCTGTCATCTCTTTGCTCTTAATAGTTTTCAAAAATTGGTGAAAGTGCTGAAAGAACTCCAACAAATTATAGCTCGACTTAATAAGCCGCTAGTTCTATTTTTTGGCGTTAATCACCACAAACACATTATTCTATTTGCATATGCTATGCTTGCACATGAGAAAGAAGAAGCTTATGTTTGGGTGTTTAAGCAGCTGTTGGATTGTATGAAGGGAAATAAGCATTTATCAATTATCACTGATGGTGACAAATCAATGCATCTAGCAATCAATAAAGTGTTCCCTAAAACTTGTCATCGGCTTTGTTCGTGGCACTTATTGAGAAATTTCACATTGAACAATAGTGATCCAAAATTTCTTAAACATTTTAGATATTTCAAGTTTGCTAATTTAGAGCGTGATAAGTTTGACAGAAAGTGGGAGTCCGCTACCGAGGAGTTTAGTGTGACAAATAAAAAGTGGGTGAAAGATACCTACGAAAAGAAGCATATGTAGGCAGCAACATACCTGAGAGGGAATTTTTTTTTTTTGGATTGCGTAGTACCTAAAGATGCGAGGGTATGAACTCAAGCATAAACCATTTCATTAAGTCGAGCTATAATTTGTTGGAGTTCTTTTAGCACTTTCAACAATTTTTGGAAGCTGTTTGGAGCAAAGAGATGAAAGAAGATTTTGATTCTGACTTTGGTGAAGCCGTGATCAGGTCACCCTTATCAACAATTGAGAAGAATATTGTGACAGTTTATGCAAAAGTAGCTCTCAAGTTATTTAGATTTGAGATGAGTTTTGTGGCAGCAACTCTTGTGGTTGAATGTCAAAATATGGCAACATCGCGCATTTACAAGATGGGCAGGTATGGGAGACCTACAAAAGTTTGGGATGTGGTATTTGATTCTCACAACATTCGCATGAAACCTTGCAATTGCACTAAAATGCAGTCATTTGGCCTACCTTGCTGTCATATGATTTGCGTCATGATGTATGAACATCTTCAAGAGATACCAATGAATTATGTAAATAAAAAGTGGTCTAAGGAAGCAAAGAAAACATCAGACATTCCAAATAGTTCAGAAGTTAGTGAATAGGAATTGTTTCGATTATGTTATGCTTCTCTTAATGAAAAGTGTAGGTGGCTCTTTAACATTGCCGCCAAATCTTGAGAAAAGTCCCATGAGATAAGAACTAAGTTGAGGAAACTGATAGGTGGACTAGAGCCAGAAAATGAAATATATGGACCTGTGAAAGTAAATTCATCACCCACAGAAGTTGTTCTTAACCCATGTATGGTGAGGACAAAATGACAGGTTAAAGGCACTTCATCCAGGCAAAAGAGACAAAGGCAATGTAGTGGTTATGGATTTGTGAGGCACATTCGTAAAAAATGCCCTCTATCTAATAATGTCAGGTCAAAGAATGAAAGCATGGAAGATATTTTGGGGTCAGATGCTTTCCATCTTTTGGTTTTTTGAATGTAAGTTGCATATCAATAAATTAGCATTAGAGGATTAGATTAGCACTGGACCTGATTTGTGGCAGTTACAATAGAATTAAGGAAATGTCATAAAAAAGGCTACCATCTGTTATCAAATTACACAATCAAGGGAATAAGGGAATGACAATGAGAACTAGATAATTGTCATCTTTTTTTTTTTTTTTTACAGTGTACTGATCTTTAGGAGTTATATTTATACATTTTTGAACAGGATTGTACATAAAATATTTGGTTGTGCAACCAGACATTTTGTATCATTTTCTAATTACCTTATAGAGACACACATGTGCATCAACCTCATATTTGACACAACAAATTACTTAAGCAAATTCTTTTATGACTAGATGACTGAAGTCACAATAATTAAACTTAACTCTTAACATTGTCGAATGACTTTACTCATGCAAATTCTTTTGTGACTGAATTTGATGTCCAACCAAATAAAAATAAAAATAAAAATAAAATGAAAGGTCACTACAATGAACTTATTAACCACTGTCCTAATTATCCAAATGAATACAATTATGGTAGTTAGGGATTTACTATTCGAATATTCTATACAAGTCTCGATTAGGAGGTGGCATTAAATGCACATGCTATGACCAAGTTTATGTATAGCCCGTTTGGATAGACTAAGCAATTTTATTATCCAAAAGTGATGTTTGGGTAAGCTTTTGCAAAAGCTCTTAAAAGAGCTTATGAAGAAGCTAATTCTGTTGACCTTTTTAAAAAGTAGTTATATACTGAATAAGTCTAACTATTTAGGTTGCAAGAAGAAAATTATTATAACTTCTCATCTTCTCATCTCATAGTTCTCTTTGTTTCTATCATTTTGTCTTTGGCATCTGCATCACTCACATATTGTAGATGAACAAGTCTTAGTTATGAAGTTGGCTAAAGCTTCGCATGCTATGAATAAGTCAACAATTGAAAATTATAATGTTAAAAAATAAATATTAGAATTCTATTTGATTTTGCTCACCAAAAAAGGAATTCTATCTGATTCTCCTCATTAGCCTTTTGCATGACTCATATATTTTCAATACTAATGGTGCATAAACTTGAGAATTTATCAAACATATATCGGAATACAACTTGAATCACACCTTATAATTAACAAATCTATAATTCCAAAAACAAACCATCTAATTAGCAATGCCAAATTCATTATAAACAACACATGAGAAATCAAAATGAAAATAAATGAGCATGGTGTTACCATGATGGTCAATGGCTCCTATAAATTAGTCTTACTCCATTCGCATAGGACAGTTGTGTCGTACCAATGCTCGATGGTTGTCAGTAATGCGGTTCAATGACAGCGCTAACGAACTGGCATGTTAGGGTTCCGATTTGGAGATTAGGGTTTACGATTTGGGGATTAGGGTTAAACTTTAGGAATTAAGGTTAAGTCTGCAATTGTGTAGATTAAGAATCAATTTTGAACAGCTGATGCTTTACCAGTTCAGTGGATAACTAGTACACATGTCTTCATCGTTAAATCAACTCAACAGCCAAGATCCATTCAGCTACGTAGTGGCACCTAAACCACTTGTGATACTAGAGATTTGTCCTTTTTAAAAACTTAAACAATGGATTACTTTACCACTCCATTTCTTACTACTAATCCAAACAAGTCCTAAAAGATATCTTCTTAACTCACTGGAATACTATTGAGTGGTGTTTACAAAATAATCTTAGTGATCATGCTTTTTGCTTATCTAAACCAGAAACATCTATTATAGAATATATTCAATTATCAAACATGTTTATCCAAGAATTCTCCTTTAAAAAAAAGGTCAAACAAGCATTTAGATTTAAGGGCAGTATTTATACAAGTCTCACTGATTCATCCTCTTAAAGACTTAAACTATCTAAAAGGATGGACTGACAATGTTCAAGCATGTAATGTACTACACTACACTACATAAGTTATTTTTTTATTAATGAAACAAACTCACACTTAAAAAAAACTCACATCCAAGGTTATGTCCTGTCCACTTCTCGTTTATTTTTATTTATAATCCAATTCAAAATTCGTCCAAATTATCCATTTGTCATCCTTAAATTCAAGCGAACAAAAATACATATTTAAATCTCTTATGAGTGAAATAAACTAGCCCTTTTCAGCATGACACTAGTGGATAAAAGAAATTTACTCTTTTAGACATGTTTACTATCATTACTATTAAAAATATATATGACAAAAATAACCTGGTATTCTAAAAAATTTTCCTCACAAATGCTATGCCTAGCCTACAAAATAAAAAATGGAATACACTCTTCAGGTCATAGCTATATCACGTATAGTTTGGTCTCCAGGCATGTTATAGTATATAGCAGCAGTAAGTAACATATAGCTGACAATACCAATTTTAACTAAAGATAAGGGACTCAACTTGATCTTTTTGTTATTATCCAGTTTCAAACCTGAATCAAAATGCCTAGGCAAAGCTCGCGACGAGGTCTTCATAAAAGATGAGTATGAATCAATTTCAGCTTTTGTTAATGCTGGTTTTAAAGAATTCTTCACAATCTGGAAATGACGATCACACACAAAAGTTGCAGATATGTCTTCCCTTAGAGCTACAATACTAGTTTCCTTGCATAATCCCTCCAGTTCAGCTCTAGTGAATTGCTTAGTATCTTATGCTAGTATTCTGAGATTGACATCAGTCCCTATTTTCATTTTATGTGTATGTCCACACAGTATCTCATATCGAGCCTCCAATCAGGTGGTGGCACATACAAAACCTATCATTCCACAAAAGTATACTAGTAAGAAAGAATATTTGACCAACCCCTTTCAACTTGCTATCAATGTCAAGTTTTGAAAATATTAAGTGAAATTGATTTCATAAATTTTTTTCATCATTGTGCATGCACACATCCTTGGATTATTTTAACTCATGATTAAAGTTATAGACAAACTCTGTGAGTCTATTTTAATAATGACAGCATGAATCAAAAGTATGGTTGTAAATATTACTTCGTACCAGATCAAAACGCCCAGGACGCATATGTGTAGTATCAATTGCATAAGGGCGATTTGTAGTTGCCAAAACAAGAGTTCCCTGAAAAAAAAAACTTATGGGGATATAGTTAAATGACAGGAAGAAACTAGATGCCATCTACCAATCTCTTGAATCTAGTTTTATGCTTACATTTTTCCATTTGATAAAAGAAAAATACATTGGAAGAGAGGACAGGGTGGGAGGACAAAATGTCCTCCCTAAAACAAACAACAAAGAAGAAAAATGTACACTTACTTTAGCTTCCTCTAAGCCATCAATCTCAGTCAGCAGAGTGGATAAAAGCCTCTCTCCAACTATGGCACTATTGCTTGAACTATCACCTTTGCAATTAAGGGAAAATAGAACATTAATTCTTATGCACTAAAAACATAAAAAAGTCTGTGTTCCCATCTCACAAACCATAGAATAGAACCATTTGCATCAAGGAAGTCAATATTGAGCTTTAGATGCACCAAACATTTTAAATAAAAAAATCTACCAAAAACACAGTTCTGTTTACATGTTTAGATGTAATCCCACTTTAAGGGATGGTAGGTGTTACAAATACCAATAATACTAATCATCAAGATCCATCTCACTTCGATGTGCCGTTCAGTATAACAAATTTGTGCAAAACAACATTTTTCTTAAGCCAAAACAATTGAAAACTGCTCATGAAATGCTATCACAATGTGTAAGAAGCCCAAAACAACATCACAATGATGCTTAGCATAATTTGCCATACATATAATCCTTACACAGACAAAACTTATTGACCGTTTGGCAGCTACCACATCTGCCTCGTCATAATTTGCATATTATACTCGGTGCTGCAAGACGCGTTGTCTGAAATGTGTTATGAAGTAAGGCTTCCCCCTCTCCAACATACATTGAATACAATTTTGCACCACTAATTTATCATTTATTACTTTTAAATTTTTTCATAATTTGGAACAATTTCATATAGGAACTGATTACAAAAAATAAGATGTAAAGATAAAAGAATATAATCATAGAGATCAGAATATTGTCAAACTGTAGAACTAGAAATCTAGAACATATCAAAGCATAACATCACCAATACAGAAAATATTACAAGTTCCAATTATCAACAGAATAGATGGGAGATAATAGAGGAGAAACAGTTGAAATAATGGGGGTTTCAAAATAGAAGCCAATCATCTAGTCACAATAGTTTACTCATTTATGAAATAAAAATTAATTTGTTGGATTTCAAACCAACTTAGTTTATTACTTTGGCATGTATGATTCCACAAGTGTTTTTTTTTTAGAAAAAAAAAGCCATGTATGTAAGAATGATTTGGATAATCAACTTGAAAAGGATAATATCATTTTCAGTGAAAGATTTAAAAAAAAAGAAATCGTGTGTAGGACTTGTGGAGCCTTGAAAATAAAATAGTGGGTCCAAGTACAGGGGGATTTGTGTCTTTCTAAGCAATGACTGTCATTTTCCTAAGGAAAATGAGGGGATTCATTCTATATTAGCCATAAACTTTAGTCCTAATCATGCCTAGACTCTCCCACACCATAAGGATAAACCCTACTTAAAAACATTAAAATTATTCAAACCTTAAGGAAAAGAAAGAAGCTTGGGCAACATGTGCTGTAGCTTTGGCAAGGGTTATTTTGGAACATCCTGGAGGCCCCTGGAGAAGAATTCCACGTATAGGGAATATTCCCAATCTTGCAAATGCAGTAGAATGTTTAATAGGCCACTCAACAGCTTGCTGGAGCTTTTTCTATTCAAGGATACATACAGATATCACTGACTTCTGAGCTTCTCAAAGTAAAGTCAAATGCAAAGTTATCCCATGTTGGTAGTTCAGTTGGTAAGAGCGGGGGACAAATAGGGAGAGTAGTGGGGTTCGAACCTTGCAAATGCTTTTCAACTTAATTTCCCCTCCCCTACCCTCACCTCATCCCCCAGGCCCCATTAGCAGGCCATCTAGGGTTTGAGGCGGGACTTTTCGCTAGGCCCACAAGGTGGGGCTAGGCCTTACCCAAATAAAATAAAAAATAAAAAATCAAATGTAAAGTTTACAAACCTTCCATTCTTTTAATCCCCCGATGTCTTCCTAAGTCACTTTGGGAATTTCCACAGTAACACCCCTTGTTATACTTGGACTAACAACAAACCTTGTATTCTTCTAATCTTCCATTGTCAAACTGAAATTACTAGCATCTTCATTTGTATTTGAGGACAATGCACAAGACCACTTTACCTAGTGCTAAAATCTAATTAATTATGAAGAATGGGGTCAAGAAGGCTGGAACTCTTGACTACTTAGTATTAAAGACTCTAATATCATCTCAATGGCTAAATCATTCTACAAGCTTAAGCTGTTAGGTAGAGGCCCGTAAATGTTTTATATCTCTAATAGTTACCTTAAGAATTTGAAAGCGCTCCTCTTCATTTGGGACAGTAACTTTAATTTCAGCATCAAAACATCTATTATAATACCCTGAATCACATGTTAGGGTTGTATATGGTTACAAAAGGTAACATACAACTTGTTTAGTATGTATGTATAATTTTGTGACAGGCTGAGTTCATTTACGCACTTAGTTACAATACAGAAGTTGAAAAGTAGCTTAAAATGACTCAGATTATAGTATAAGTTGCTAAGTGAGGGAAATAAACGTAGAGGGTTTGTTTCTAAGTCATAAATGAGCTAAGTAAGGTGTAGTTAAAGTTTCAAGGTAATCAGAGTTAGTTTGGTTTTTTTAACCATACTGCGTGTGTATTTTAATACTGGATTGACTACCAGCAGATATGAAAAATCATGAAAATAGTGAAACAATAATTTAAATGAATCTTATGATTTATTCTTAAGTTGTTAGATGTTGAAAAACATGAATTAGCATAATTCGGGTGTTCTTAGTAGGTAAGGAAGTTCCAGCAAAATATCTTAAGGGACATGATAGTCATTCTCTCATTTCTCTCTCTCACGTATAAGCAGTTTCTGCTGCAAAATAAAGAAAAGAAAAATAGAGAAGAAGAAAACGAAGGAAAAGAAGAGAGAAAAAGGAAGAAAGGAAGAAGGAAAGGCCAGAAAGGAAGATCAAAATCAAAGCATGGAGCTTGTGGATTGATCATCCAGCTGCCAAGGTAGGGGTTTTTAGTTTAAACTTCATCTTTTCTCATTCTACATATTTAGGCTATTTGAAACCTAATATGTCACATTAAGTTTTGGATGTATTTTAAGTGTTTTTCTTGCTTAAATGAGTTTTAAATGATGTTTAGGACTTGTTCATGCTAAGATTTGGGATTAGAAACTGAAAATACTCATTTTGAACCTAAATTACTCAAAGAGGTGATTTTAGGGGCTTGGATGAGTGATTTGTGTTTTGATCCATTTTTGGTGAAATCAATTGGTGTTTTAAGTTTCCCTCATGATTGTGAACTTGTTTGGGACTTGAAATTACCTAGAAATTGGTTTAAAGTGGTCAAAATCTAAGATTTTGGCCATTGGAACAGTAACCGTTCTGCAAAATTCTGTAGAATTTGGGTTTTGTCACGGGGGCCTAGGCGCTCGGACTTGGGGGCCGCGGCGCTCAACGCGGGCTGAGGCGCTCGTAACGGGGGCTGAGACACTCATTCGATGCCAGCACCAGTAGAAAATCCAGAGAGCGGAGGGGCACAACGCATAAGTTGGGGGCTGAGGCGTGAAGCTCTGGAACTCCAAAAGTGTTATTTTTTATGTTTTGAAGTTCTAGACTATAAGGGATCATTAATAGATGTTTCCTAAAGTGTGTTAAGGCATAAATGAAGATATTTTCAAGAGAAAAATTATCACCTAGAATGAATAAGAAGTATAAAGCCTTTAAGCATCCTAAAAGTGAAGGATTACCATAGGTAAGGACATAGCACCTTAGGCAACTTATGTTGCATTAAATATCACTCAAGTGTGACGAGATGGTATAATGGAAATGAGAATACTATAATGGATTATAGGATTCACTTTAGTAAGGGATAAGAAAGGTATGAGCCTTAGGATATCCAAAAGTAATGGATTACCTTTGGATATTGCCTAGAACCTTAAGCAACGAAGAGTTATAAGTATGAACCACTCTTGTGTTTTATTCACTTGAATGAAGATAATGTTGTGTATTTAGTTCCAAAGAGAGAATATTATGTATGAAGTCTCTAGTTTAATGGGATCATGTACATTGTAGAATACACAGTAGGATGAATAATGACTTGTAAGTTTGTCATATTCATTAAATATGTAAGGTTATAGTGAAATGCTCATTTATTTCTTTAATCAAGGTTGAATGAGGCATTAGCTATGATAGGCTCTTTCACGAGTGAGTCTATGAGAATGTTAAGATGATGTTTATGTATGAGATAAACATAACCCTACGTTTTTCATATACTAGTTAGTTAATGTAGCTTGTATGTGAAAGTTATGAGAATCTTTGTGCAACCAAGAGTAATGGTTTGCCATAGGTGAGTATCTAATACTTTAGCAACATAGTGTTGCATAGGATTCACTCCAGAGTTATGAGTGATGAGGTTGTGTTAAGATATAAGAATGTATGTAGGTAAACAGAAATGGTCTAGTAGTATTGATCTTAGTGTGTATCCTTTGATGTTATACATGAAAGCCAAGAGAAATTAAAGGGTATTCGAAAGACTCTTTTGAGTAAAGATATAGCCTTGATATTTCGGTAGTGCCAAGGCCAAAGGAGATAAGTAGGGGTCTATAAGGTTCTTCAGAATTAGGACTTAGACCAAACATCTCAACGTGCTAGGATATATGTGAAATGAGGATATACCTCTCTCACCACGGGATAATATACTGAACCAGTTCCTAATGTCTTTTTCTCGATTTTTAATTTAATCCCCTGCATATATTTTAGAACAAAGCATTGCATGAACATATATTTAGGATCTTCCATGAGCATAATCATATTACATATCATCTACATTGCATTTACAGACAGTTGTATGGGCATTATTTGTCACTATTGATATTTATAGCTGTATGGGTAGTTGTTTATATTTAATAGTGCGTTTGTTATTCAAATGTTATAAGTAACTGGTATTGAAATTATTTTTACTGAGAATTATAATTCTCACCCCAGTTGTTCTTCCATATAAATCCAGGTACAGAGGTACAGACTCTGATAAGGGAATGAAGGTAAAGCATGAAGACTAGTATAGTTTTATATGCTTTTATAGACAAAGCTTGTGTATACAATTTACATTGGTTTTGTATGTATTATAATATGTCCTTTTGTGGCAGTGTTGTATATATGTATATATGAATTTCATGTTTTCTGTAATCTCTCAAGGCTTTCTATAATTACTCAACTGTAATTATGGATATATGTTAGTATGTAGAAGGTAGAAGTGGCGTCACTAGTACTGATTATCTATATATATCTCTGTATACCTAGGATATATCTAGATATTTGTATTAGGATGTTATATTATGGTATCAGAGCAGTTCATCCTGTTGAGCCGGGGTATGGACTGACTATGCTTAGGCATGAATAATAGTTTAGTAGAAAGTTATGCATTCTTTTATCTCTTTTTAAGATATACGAATGGAATTGCATAACTAGCCTTAGGTATGGATGTTATTGGCTACTGTCGCACAGTTACATGATATTAAGCCTAGCTAACTCAATATGTATTGTACTGCATATGCAGGAAACTATGGCAACTACCAGGCGAACTTATGAAACTAGGAGACTGGTAACGAAGGAGATGACTAGAGCTCTTAGAGTAATAGCTGCTGTATTGAGATAGTAGACTGCCATTAGTAGAAATCTATCAGAAGTGATAGAATAGAACTAGCATAGTAAGTTACGGGGACGAGAAGGAACTTATGAGAGATTAGTATTTCTCAGAGTTCAAGAAAGTTACTCCTTTGTTTTCCAAGGGAGAGTTTGGTTCAGTCAGAGCTGAACGATGGCTTCATGAGATGGAAAATATGTTTGAGGTCATGGTGTGCGCTGATGGATAAAAGGTGACCTTTCTTCGTAAGGGTTAGTAGGAAGAGCTGAAAGCTGTTGAGATGAAGTAGAAAGGTTACTAGAGGAGGTCGGTACTCAAATCACCTAGTAGATGTTTAGAGCTACTTTCCTAGACAAGTATTATTCCCTTGAGTTATGGAAGACAAGAGAAATTTGGAAATTTCTAAGGTCTAAGCAAGGGGATATTACTAAGGACCAGTATGCGGAGCAATTCAAGGAATATCAGGAGTTCTTTTCTTTTTTTCACGTCCAATCCAGATGAAGACTGGAAGTGAGTAAAATTTGAAGTAGAACTTGAAAAGGGCATTAGTAGAGTTGCAAAGTAAAAATGAGGTTAAGGACTTCTTCGCTCTAGTCAGTGAGTGCAAAAGTGAAGTAGCAGTGAATCTTAGAGCCTCGACGAAACAAGAGTTAGAAGTTCTCCAAAGAGGAAATGGTTAGATGTTGAGGTCAGTGAGGGTGCCTCTTGGTCTCAATTTTTGTCAGGCAAAGGAAAACAGGTTCAAGTGGTGGTTTGGAGAATGATAAGTTATGAGTAAGGTGTTTTTAAGATGAGTAACCTGAAAGGAAAGAGGTAAATCAGACTCCAAGGTAACAAGATGCACAAGCAAGATATAGATCAGAGTGCGCAGCGAAGGTGACGAATTCTTCCAACTTGGTATGAGGTAAAAACACATATGAAGAGGAATCTTTTAAAATGTGTATAAGGAGAGTATAAATTTACTTTGTGAATCTAGCTTGCTGACCTAGTTGGTATGGTTTAGTTGCTAAGAGAGACAAATGATGTTATGCTCTTGTTTAGTTTAAATGTGAGACTGTGTTTATGTTAGGCAGTTGAACGAAGGAACTATCGAGACTAAATGTCTTTGTTTAGAAAGGATGATCGGGTGGATTGGTTAAGGGAAGTTTTGATTTTCTCACTAGATAATCGAAGACCTGATTGTCAGAAAAGTATAGATGAGAAGAGTATGAATCTTAATGCAACTCAAAAGTAAGAGTTTGCTAAAGATAAGTGTTTAGCACCTATGGTAACTTATTGTTACTTAGCTTCCCCAGAGATGTGATGATAATAGGTGTTAGATATAAGTAAACTAGGATAAGTTGACATTGTCTACCTTTTGATGTGACTGATATGACTTGAGGTCATTTATCTAAAAAGGAAGGAAGTCAAGAAGTCCCTAAGGGAAAAAGTATTCCTAACCAATTGCTAGGGTTACATGTAGTGTGGAATTCTAGTTTTTCCTATCTACAATGGGTAAACATTAGCAGTCAAAATTTCCTAGCAAAATATGTCTAGATCTTAGATAACCTAAGTATATGAGAATGAATGTATTTATGACAAAAGTAGTTAAGTGCCAAGTAACCCAAAAAGTTAGTTTTGGGGTTATAAATGGTACAGTTTTAAGGCTATGTAATTTCTTGAGGTAGAAATTATAGGGAACTCTAATAAAGTTTAAGCAGAGGTACAATGGGAAAAGTAACCATTGTGACCAAAGGCAGAGAGTCTATCAGTGGGTTTTCTCAGTTAGTGCTACCTAGTTTAGACCAGCTAAGAAAGATAGTACTCAGCAGTGGACTCCAAAGAATGAGTATACGTTTCCAATAGTTGTAAGAGGTAAATTACTACGTTAGTGTTGGTAATTCCAGATTCTCATAAGAACTTTGAGGTAGTCAGTTATACTTCGAAGAAGGAACTAGGGTATATTCAGATGCATTAGAAGTAGGTTGATGTCTATGCATCAAGGCAGTTAAATCTGTACGAGAAGGACTACCCTAGGTATGTTTTGGAAATTGCCACAGTGGTATTTAACTTACAGTTTTGGAGACATTACTTATGAGGATTCTAGTTTTAGGTGCTTAGCGATCATGATAGCTCAAGGATGCTTGTTGATTAGAGGAAGCTGAACATAAAGCAGAATAGATGGATGGAGTTTTTCAAGGCTTATAACCTTGAGATGTGGAATCATTCGAGTAAGACCAAAGTAGAGGTTGATACACTAGGTAGGAAATTCCTATAGGTGCTCCATATGATAGTCCAAGAAAGAGTGGATTTCTTGAGAGTTTCGAGAATTTGAGTCTAGCGGTAACTATGATGTCAGATAGTCTCTCAGTGAGCAAGGTGGACATAGTAAGAGGCCTAAGGATTCATATTTTTAGAAGCTCAGAGGGAGAATAAAACTCTAAGGGATAAAAGTGAGCAAATCTTTTAAGGAATCCTAAAGGATTTTGTTATGACTAAAAAGGAAAGACGAAGTTTAAAGATAGACTTTGTTTTCTAAGAGGGTCAAAAATCAAGAAAGGGATTCTGGAGGAAGCTTACAAGAGAAAGTGTATCATCTATCTAGAAACTGCCAAGGTTCTTCAATAGTTAAGAAAGATGTATGGTGGCTTAGTATGTTAAAGAATATAGTAGAATGTGTAAAGTTGCAGGTAAGAGTGGAAAGGTTAAGTAATCTGCCCACTTTCACCAAGTGAAGTTAGCTATTTTCTAGATAAAGTGGTTAAACTACTTTTGAAAGAAATAATTATGATGTATGGAGTTCCAGTGAATGTAGTGTCTGAAAGGGGAAACTAGGTTCACAGTTAGTTTTGGAAAGCCTTAAAAGAAGGAGTTCAAAGCTAAGTTATGTTTTAGTACAGCTTACCATCCACAAACGGAAGGGTCTAAAGCTTAAGGATCAACAAATTTCCTCTAACAAAAGTGTAGTTGGGAGAAAGTGGTGCTGAAAAAAGATTACATGGTAGTAAGAATTCCATGTTAAGAGAGTTCACCTAGAGTTGTTTGCATGAGGTGAGCAATTTTGGGGACAAAATTTTAAAAAGGAGGAAAAAAATGTAATACCCTGAATCACATGTTAGGGTTGTATATGGTTACAAAAGGTAACATACAACTTGTTTAGTATATATGTATAATTTTGTGACAGGCTGAGTTCATTTAGGCACTTAGTTGCAATGCAGAAGTTGAAAAGTAGCTTAAAATGACTCAGATAATAGTATAAGTTGCTAAGTGAAGGGAAATAAATGTAGAGGGTTTGTTTCTAAGTCACAAATGAGCTAAGTAAGGTGTAGTTAAAGTTTCAAGGCAATCAGAGTTAGTTTGGTTTTTGTAATCATACTGCGTGTGTTTTTAACCATACTGCATGTGTGTTTTAATACTGAATTGACTGTCAGCAGATATAAAAAATCATGAAAATAGTGAAACAATAATTTAAATGAATCTTATATTTTATTCTAAAGTTGTTAGAAGCTAAAAAACTTAAATTAGCATAATTCGGGTGTTCTTAGCAGATAAGGAAGTTCCAGCAAAATATCTTAAAGGACATGATAGTCATTCTCTCATTTCTCTCTCTCACGTATAAGCAACTTCTGCTGTAAAATAAAGAAAAGAAAAATAGAGAAGAAGAAAACGAAGGAAGAGAAGAGAGAAAAAGGAAGAAAGGAAGAGGAATAAGGAAAGACAGGAAATGAAGATCAAGATCAAAGCATGGAACTTGAAGATTGATCATCTAGCTGCCAAGGTAGGGGTTTTTGGTTTAAACTTCATCTTTTCTCATTTCTACATATTTAGGCTATTTGAAACCTAATATGTCAAATTGAGTTTTGGATGTATTTTAAGTGTTTTTCTTGCTTGGGTGAGTTTTAAATGATGTTTAGGACTTGTTCATGCTAAGATTTAGGATTAGAAACTGAAAATACTCATTTTGAACCTAAATTACTCAAAGAGGTGATTTTAGGGGTTTGGATGAGTGATTTGTGTTTTGATCCATTTTTGGTGAAATCAATTGGGGTTTTAAGTTTCACTCATGATTGTGAACTTGTTTAGGACTTGAAATTACCTAGAAATTGGTTTGAAGTAGTCAAAATCTAAGATTTTGGCCATTGGAACAGTAACTGTTCTGCAAAATTTTACAGAATCTGGGTTCTGTCATGGGGGCCTAGGCGTTCGGACTTGGGGGCCGCGGCGCTCAACGCGGGCCGAGGCGCTAGTTCGATGCTAGCACCAGTAGAAAATCCAGAGAGCGGAGGGCCGTGACGCATAAGTTGGGGGCTGAGGCGCAGAGCTCTGGAACTCCAAAAGTGTTATTTTTTATGTTTTGAAGTTCTAGACTATAAGGGATCATTAATAGATGTTTCTTAAAGTGTGTTAAGGCATAAATGGAGATATTTTTAAGAGAAAAATTATCACCTAGAATGAATGAGAAGTATAAAGCCTTTAAGCATCCTAAAAGTGAAGGATTACCATAGGTAAGGACATAGCACCTTAGGCAACTTATGTTGCATTAAATATCTGATGAGATGGTATAATGGAAATAAGAATACTAGAATGGATTATAGGATTCACTTTAGTAAGGGATAAGAAAGGTATGAGCCTTAGGATATCCAAAAGTAATGGATTACCTTTGGAAGTTACCTAGAACCTTAAGCAACGAAGAGTTATAAGTATGAGCCACTCTTGTGTTTTATTCACTTGAATGGAGATAAGGTTGTGTATTTAGTTCCAAAGAGAGAATATTATATACGAAGTCTCTAGTTTAATAGGATCATGTACATTGTAGAATACACAATAGGATGAATAATGACTTGTAAGTTTGTCATATTCATTAAATATGTAAGGTTATAATGAAATGCTCATTTATTTCTTTAATCAAGGTTGAATGAGGCATTAGCAATGATAGGCTCTTTCACGAGTGAGTCTATGAATATTAAGATGGTGTTTATGTATGAGATAAACATAACCCTACGTTTTTCATATACTAGTTAGTTAATGTAGCTTGTATGTGAAAGTTATGAGAATCTTTGTGCAACCAAGAGTAATGGTTTGTCGTAGGTGAGTATTTAACACTTTAGCAACATAGTGTTGGATAGGATTCACTCCAAAGTTATAAGTGATGAGGTTGTGTTAAGATATAAGAATGTATGTAGGTAAATGGAAATGGTCTAGTAGTATTGGTCTTAGTGAGTATCCTTTGATGTTATACATGAAGGCCAAGGGAAATTAAAGGGTGTCCGAAAGACTCTTTTGAGTAAAGATATAGCCTTGATATTTCGGTAGTGCCAAGGCCAAAAGAGATAAGCAGGGGTCCATAAAGTTCTTCAGAATCAGGACTTAGACCGAACATCTCAATGTGCTAGGATATGTGTGAAATGAGGATATACCTCTCTCACCATGGGATAATATATTGAACCAGTTCCCAATGTCTTTTTCTCGATTTTTAATTTAATCCTCTGCATATATTTTAGAACAAAGCATTGCATGAACATATATTTAAGATCTTCCATGAGCATAATCATATTACATATCATCTACATTGCATTTACAGACAGTTGTATGGGCATTATTTGTCACTATTGATATTTATAGCTGTATGGGTAGTTGTTTATATTTAATAGTATGTTTGTTATTCAAATGTTATAAGTAACTAGTATTGGAATTGCTTTTACTGAGAATTGTAATTCTCACCCCAGTTGTTCTTCCATGTAAATCCAAGTACAGAGGTACAGACCCTGATAAGGGAATGAAGGTAAAGCATGAAGACTAGTATAGTTTTATATGCTTTTATAGACAAAGCTTGTGTATATAGTTTACATTGGTTTTGTATGTATTATAATATGTCCTTTTGTGGCAGTGTTGTATATATGTATATATGAATTTCATGTTTTTTGTAATCTCTCAAGGCTTTCTATAATTACTCAGCTGTAATTATGGATATATGTTAGTATGTAGAAAGTAGAAGTGGCGTCACTAGTACTGATTATCTATATATATCTCTGTATACCTAAGATATATCTAGATATCTGTATTAGGATGTTACATCCATACCTTCTTAGGGCAGGGTCAATTGCATCCACTGTGTGTATGTAGAAACCAGATACATAAAATTCAATGGAAAGAAAGTACTCAAAGAAACAACAAATAAGTTATAGGAAAATAGTCTAAAATAGCCCTAAAAGATAACTTGTATTATATGACTAAAGGCACAAGTTTTAATAGAACCAGATATGCATATAAGAGCAATTTACAGGTTCCAAACAACATCCAATAATAGGGAATCAAAGATAGGAAAGAATATCAAATGACAACACACTACTCTTAATAGGCCATTAAGATACAAAAAAATAACTTAAACCACTCATTGCTCTTATTAATCCATCAGGATATAGTAAAACAACTTAAAACACTCATGGATAAACATTCTAGTGCCAACCATCAAATATAGGATGATGATATAACAATCAACTAAAGTTACACAATAAATTACATACAGCATAATAACTTATACGAACCCGTGATATCAAAACTTCATACTTGCAATATCAGATTCCTAAGTATAGTGTACAGGTTTAGAAAGATGGAGATGAAATAAAATAATATTACAAGGTGTGAAAACTGAATTGCATAAGAGAACCACGATACACTCATCCCATATAATTTCTATTTCTATAAATTCATAGATAATCTTCTGCAATACAATAGACAACCTATTAGTTAATGCAACCACAACTACTCCTAGTATAGAAGAGGTTGGCTTATTTGAGTCCATCAGTATTGATAATCACATATTTGATACATTAATAAACTCTTATTTTTAGTCATTTACACTCTCCATGTACTTAACTAATTGAGTTTGGTTATGTTTTGTAAGTTTGGACTCAAATTGAACTTAATTAAATTTTTTAGCATGATTTATGTCTTACACTATTTCTATATTCGGTCCATATCTTAGGCTGTAGGTGGCCTTTTGAGGTGATTCTAGTGGAATTTGAAAGATAAGAGAGAGCTCTACAACTTTTATGAAGACCTTAAAGGCCTAATCGCACGATTGTATAACTCAAATTAGAGTTGAAGCAAGAACTAGGGTGCTGATCCTGACAGCTTGACCTATGCATACTGTTCATGACATAGCTCGGGATATAGGATGTCAAATGAGTTGAAATTTGATAGTTGATATTTAAGACCCAAATCTATAACTTTCATATTAAACACTTTTCTAGAATCTGAGGTCTAATGAGTCATACTGGGCTTGGAAGTCAGAACAGAGAAGTTGTTGCTGGGCCTGAGTAGTATGCAGTAATCAGACCATATCTTGAGTTTTAGGAATGCTTTTGGGCTCAAACTAATAGAATTTGAAATATAAGATCCAGGTTTACAACTTTCATGAACATTTGGTGAAAAAATGACAAGTGCAATGACTTCAGAGCTAAATGATTTCGGAGACAAAGAATCTCTATAATTTTTCACTCATCAAAAGTCATTTGACATTTTTCACTCATTTTCCACTCATCCACTCACTCATAACTCAGCTTCCTTATCATTTTGTATCCTTAATCCTCTATAAAAGGGAGCCTTGGCTGATCATTTAGGAGGCTAGGGTGTTAGATACCAAATTCATGCTATTTTGTTATTTAATTATCTTGTTGTAGTTTTCTTTTGTTCTAAATTGAAGTTATGTTCTTCTTTTTCTTTTTCTCTCTTCCTTTCTTCTTGTCTATGGGTAACTAAGTTTCATTTTGTTTGGGTGAAAAGATGAAGCTCTTGGTAATAAGTTAAGGTTAGATTAATTTCTCTCTTGTGCTTAAATGATATATTATCAAATAACCATTATATTTGTTGTATTTTGTTTCCAATCAATTTAGAAACCCTCCTTGTAAAGTGGAGTTCTTGATTTGTTGTAGAAAAGAGATTGACACAATGAATACTTGAACCCATGTACAAGTGTTGGTATTAGAAACTCTCCTTGTAAAGTGGAGATCTTGATTTGTTGTAGGCAAAAGATTGGCACAATGAATACTTGAACCTATTTACAAGTGTTGGAGTTAGTGGATAATTAAAGGAACCATAATATAACTAATATAACTTTTAAAGAACTTTGAATGTTGTATTTTTCGATTGGAACCTCCATTATATGTGGATTCTAATTGAGTTATAAAAGAATTAACCTTATCCTTAATTTATTTACCAAGAGTGGATCTCCTAGCCCAAGAAATTCCTTTTTATTTGTGACCATGTTTTATCACCTTTATTGTTGTAACAAAATATTTTTCTTATGTCAAATAAATTTTTCTTCATCAATTCCCTGTGGATCGATCTCGGACTCCTGAAAATTTATTACTTGAAACAACCTGCACTTGGGTTTACAATCTAAAATTCCACATCAAGTTTTTGGCGCCATTGCTGGGGACTTGATTTGAAGAACAAATTTATGATGTAAATATTTTGTATATTTATATTTATATTTTTTTTCTTTGTACTTACTAACATACTAACTTAGTGGAGGAAACTCTCTTTTTTATTTTCTGTACTTTACTTTCTACACTTTAAATTCTATAATTTACTTTTTGTATTTTATTTCTTACAGTAACTTACTAACTCTCTTACTAACTATCTAACTTTTTACTTTATCTGCTTCTAACATTTTAATTTATCTGCATATTAACTTATTTGGTGGCTGGTTTATACCACACACTTGTTAATATTTATTTACTATGTGTTAATATTTATTTGGTGGTTAGTTTATACCTCATCCTTGTTAATATTTAATGGATGATTTATACCGCCTGCTTGTACATTTTCTTTTCTATTTTATGTCACTTATTTATGCTTAATTAGTATCGTGATTTAAATTCTGGTCGTTTGATTAAAGTTAATCCTAGTACTTTACATATTGATTTGTCTGAATCATAATCACACACATCAAACACAATGACTGAAAACGAAAGTGTGCATAATGAACATGAAGATCAACCGTTGCAAACCATACGTGAGTATTTGCAACCATCTCGAAATTCTAGTCCATCATGTTTTATCTTTTCACTTAATGCTAACAATTTTATATTCAAGTCAGGTATGATTTCTTTACTTCCTTATTTCCATGGTTTAGAATCTGAAAGCCCATATTTACATCTAAAATAATTTGAGGAAGTATGTACCGCTTTTCATGATCAAACTTGCACTAAAGGGGTTGTTAAGCTTAAATTGTTTCTTTTTTCTTTAAAAGATAAAGCAAAAACTTGGCTTAACACTTTGAAATTGGTGTGTGAAATTTGCAAGTGTACAATTTCATCGTCAAGTAATAAAAAAATCAAATCCACAAGGACTGTGTCTATAAATACCAATTAATTAATTAATTCAATTAAATTAAACAAAAGGGAATATAATTGTTGATTAAGAAGAACGTAGTAACAAAGTAATTAAATAAATAAAAATCAAGGTGCAAAATTTAGAACAAAAATAGCAAGTTATTAAGAAAGGCTTTTCAGATTTCAAGAAAGCTTCCAAGATTGGGGTAACCACAATGATACAAGACAATTCCTAATTGACAATCCTTTTATTAAATCTGAAATTCAATTGAAGGTGAATTACCCTAAATTAGTTAATGTTCTTTCTCAAGATACAAGATCTATGCCCAATTAAACTAATTCCTACTCTCGTGGTAATTGAATTTAAATTGAACCCATTACGTTTTGTGGTAATTCATTGAATCCTCGAAAGGCTAAAACTACTCTCATGATTTAGACCTTAAGTTCAATTCTTATGGTTCCAACACCTAGGTTCACCTCTCAGTACATCCCTAGATATCTATGAGATGCAAATAAGTGACCAACAAATTCACACGAATAAACGTAATAAGGATTGAATCAAAGAACATTCAAGATTAATAAAAGGGGTAAATAAAGTCAATTAATCATCATCAATGTATTCAAAGGGCATTGCCCAATCCTAGAAACAAAGAAAACTACTCAAATATGGAGAAGAAGAAACAAGAAATCAAATTCAAGAACATCCAAACCAGTAATCAAAGAGAGAAGAGGGAAGAAAGATCAAGATCCAAAGCCTCCAAGTGTGCCTCCTTAAACCAAATTAGAACCCCCAAACTGTATTCAGAACATCTATATATACCCCTAGGGTTTTAATTGGCTAAAAGGCCCCAAAAGAAATAAAAAATAAAACTTAAAAAATGATGCGTACTGCGATCCACGGCCGTGGATCATTCCACGGGCTGGCCGTGGATCTTGCTGACAAAATTCCATGGTCGTGGAATTCTCTGGAAAATCACTTTTGCTTCTTCACGCAGCTGCTCGATCTATGACCGTGGGAAATTCCATGGGCAGGCCGTGGAACTCTCTAGAATGAGTCTTTTTCCCCAATTTGCTATCCGTAAAGCTCCAACTTCAATCATGCAAGCTTTCCATCCATTTCTAAGCCAATCTAGCACCAATCCTACACAACAATACCACAAACACCGCAGTTATCCGAACTAAAGGAAAAACAAATAAAAAGAAAAACTAAAATGCTTAAAATGCATAAAAAGACATGCAAAATAAGAACAAAATATGATGTTGTTTCACACACATCAGAAATCAAGATCAATTGGCACATGGCAAGAAATGCAAGGTGAGTTTTTAAAGAAATTTTTTCCAACACATAAAACCAATGCTTTGAAAAGACAAATCCAAAACTTTTCCCAAAATTCAAATGAAGCATATTTTCAAAGTTGGGAATGTTTTAAAGATTTGTTGAATTCTTGCTCACATCATGGTTTTCAAAAATAGCGCACTGTAAGCTTCTTTTATGAAGGGTTAACACTCGAAACTAAACAATTTATGGACAGAATGTGCAATGGTGAGTTTCTTGATAAAGAACCTGAAGAAGATTTAGACTATTTAGACCATTTGGCTGAAAATTTTCAATCTTGGCATAGTACTAATCCATCTAAAAATTCAATTAGATATAACCTTGCAAATGTTAGTAAAGAAAAATATCATCTTAGTCAAGAAGAAGATTTAAATGCTAGGTTTGCTAGTTTGGCTAGAAAGATTGAAACTATGAAATCAAGAAAAGTAAAAGAAATCAAATTTGTGCAAAATGAAGAAGTTTGTAGCATTTGTGATGAATTGGGACACTCAACAAATGAATGTCCAAAAATTTCTGTTTTTAAAAAAGTTGTGCATGAGCAAGTAAATGCAATGAACAATTTTAAAAAGTCATTCCCTTCTTCTTTTTCAAATACATACAATCCGGGATGGAGAAATCACCCGAACTTCAATTGGAAGACTAATAATCAAGCACAATTCATGCAATCACCACCTCTTCAGGCACAGCAGGATTCACAAAATTCTCAAGGATATGCACTTTATGTCCCACTATATAGGAAAAACCTTAAGGGAATAATATTGCATGCATTCATGAAAAAGTAAGAGGCCATTAATAACCAAAATACTTAAGTCATGATTGACATAAAAGACACTCTTGCTAAACTTTCTTTTGCATTTGCCATTCACGAGAAAGAAAAATTTCCCTCTCAACCTCAACTAAATCCCAAGAGTCAGTATAGCCTAAATGAAGGTAGTTCAGAAAGCTAACAAATAGATCAAGTTTAGTCAGTGATAACTCTTAGGAGTGGAAAGGTTGTTGAAAAACAAATTCCTGAACCTTATGAGAAAGATGATGAATCAAGTTCTAAAGATAAGGAAGAAGTTGATAAGCCACCTAGCCAAAAGGAGACTAAACCCTCGTCTTCACTCCCATATCCTCAAGCATTAAACAATTCAAGTAAAGTGAACCATAACAGTGACATTTTTAAAATTTTTAAACAAGTGAAAGTCAATATTCCTCTGTTAGATGCTATCAAAAAGATTCCTTGTTATGCCAAATTTTTGAAAGATTTGTGCACTGTTAAAAGGAAACATAATGTGAAAAAGAATACCTTTTTGACTGAACAGGTAAGCTCTATTATTTAGAACAATAATGCGTTGAAATATAAAGACCCTGGTTGTCCTACAATTTCATGCATTATTGGTGAACATAAAATTAAATGAGCTTTACTTGATCTTGGTGCTAGTGTTAATTTACTTCTATATTCAGTTTATCAGCAACTCAACTTGGATAAGTTAAAACCAACTTCTGTAACTCACCTACTTGCTGATAGATCAATTAAAATTTCAAAAGGAATAGTGGAAGATGTGTTAGTTCAAGTTGATAAATTCATATATCCTGTGAATTTTATTGTCTTGGAAACTGAACCTATGGAAAATAGTAGCAAGTCAATTCCTATTATTTTAGGTCACTTATTTTTAGCAACATCTAATGGTTTGATAAATTGTAGAAATGGAGTGGTGAAGCTAACATTTAGAAATATGACACTAGAGCTTAATGTTTTCAACATGTGCAAGCAACTACAAGAAGTTTATGATGAAAAGAACGAAGTTGAAGGGATTGAGGCCTTTATAGATGATCATCTTCAAATCAGGAATTCTTCTGACCCATTAGAAATTTGTTTAATTAATTCATTAGATTCAGCTACACAATTAGATGATGATATTTCTGAAATATGCTCTTTGCTTAACTGTACACAGGTAATAGAATATAAAAGATAGAAGTCGAGATTTAAAGAGCTAAAACCCATGAATGATGATACCCATGAAGAAACACCTACACTGGAACTAAAGCCATTACATGCTGGGTTGAAGTACACATTTTTGAGAGAAAAACAAAGCTTTCTAGTTGTAATTTCCTCATCCATGGCCAAAGAACAAGAAGGTATGTTAATAGAAGTACTTAAAAGGCATAAAAGTGCAATTGGATGGATATTAAAGGACATAAAAGGTATTAATCTATTAATTTGTACACATAGAATACATTTAGAGGATAATGCTAAAACATCTCAACAACCTCAAAGAAGATTAAATCCACACATAAAAGAGGTAGTTAGAGCTGAAGTTCTTAAATTACTTAATGTTGGAATTATCTATCCTATCTCTGATAGCCAGTGGGTAAGCCCTACATAAGTTGTGCCTAAGAAATCTAGAATAATAGTGGTTGAAAATGAAAAAGGTGAATTAATACCTACCTGAGTCTCATCCAGCTGGCATATGTGTATTGATATTAGAAAATTGAATGCAACCACTAGGAAAGATCATTTCCCTTTGCCATTTCTTGATTAGATTTTGGAAAGAGTAGAAGGACACCCCTACTATTATTTTCTTGATGGTCATTCTGGGTATAATGAAATACCAATTGCATTAGAGGATCAAGAAAAGATCACTTTTACGTGCCCCTTTAGCACGTTTGCATATAGAAGAATGTCTTTTGGTCTTTGTAATGCTCCGGTAACTTTTCAAAAATGCATGTTAAGTATTTTTAGTGACATGATTGAGCATTATTTAGAGGTTGTCATTGATGACCTGACAGTTTTTAGAAATTCTTTTGAAAATTGTCTTGATAACTTGAAAAAGTTCTTAAAAGATGCGAAGAAAAAGAATTTATGTTAAATTAGGAAGAATGTCATTACATGGTTACCTCAGGAATAGTGTTAGGTCATGTGATATCTTCTAAAGGAATTGAAGTTGATAAAGTCAAAGTTGAATTAATTGCTCATTTGCCTTCCCCAAAAATAGTCAGAGAAGTTCGTTCCTTTTTAGGACATGCAGGATTTTACAGAAGATTCGTTAAGGACTTTAGTGCTATATCTAGACCATTATGTAATCTTCTAACAAACGATGCACCATTTGATTGGACCTAAGATTGTCAGAAATCTTTTAAAAAATTAATCGGTCTTTTAACTTCTGCTCCTATCATGCAATCTCCTAACTGGTCGTTGCCTTTTGAGTTAATGTATGATGCTAGTAATTTTGCTGTTGTGCTGTTTTAGGACAGAGAAAGGAAGGTAAGCCTCATGTAATTTATTACGCAAGTCAAACTTTGAATAGTGCACAAATGAATTACACCACTACTGAAAAAGAACTACTTGTTATAATTTTTGCATTGGACGAATTTTGAACTTATTTAATTAGTTCTTCCACTATTGTTTTCACTGATCATGCTGCTGTTAGATATTTAATGGCTAAACAGGATGCCAAACCTAGGTTGATAAGGTGGATCTTGTTGCTTCAAGAATTCAATATTACAATAAAAGACAAGAAAAGAGCCGAAAATGTTATTGCATATCATTTATCCAGACTTACAACAGGCTCATCTTTTGATAGCATGCTTATCAATGATTCTTTTCCTGATTAATTTTTATTTTCTATCAATTCTTGCCTTGGTTTGCTAACATTGTCAATTTTCTTGTAACAGGTAAAATGCCACCTCAATGGACGTACTAAGACAGAAATTTTTTTGATTAAGGTGAAAATTTTCTATTGGGATGACCCATATTTGTTCAAATATTATCTTGATCAAATCTTTCGGAGATGTGTACCCGATAGTGAGGTAAGTAGTGTCATTAAATTTTATCATTTAGAAGTATGTGGAGGTCATTTTTCTTCAAAGAAAATAACTGTGAAAATCTTGCAGTGTAAATTTTATTGGCCCACATTATTTAAGGACAACTATATTTTTTGTAAAAGTTGTGAAAGTTGTTAAAAATTGGGTTCCATTTCTAAAAGAGACATGATGCCTTTGAACCCTATCATTATTATTGAAATTTTTGATTGTTGGGGAATTAATTTGATGAGTCCATTTTCATCATCATTTGGATTTGTGTATATTTTGGTTGCAGTTGATTATATCTCAAAATGGATTGAGGCGATTCCATGTCGACACAATGATCACAAAATTATTCTGAATTTTTTAAAAGAAAATATCTTGAGTCGATTTGGAATCCCTCGAGCTATCATCAGTGATGGGGGAAAACATTTTTATAATAAACCATTTGAATCTTTAATGAAGAAATATGACATTACATACAAAATTGCTACCCTTTATCACCCTCAGACAAGTGGACAAGTAGAATTAGCAAATAAGGAGATTAAACAAATTTTGAAAAAAATGGTTAACCAAAATCGTAAAGATTAGTCTTTAAGATTAAATGATGCACTTTAGGCTTACCGTACTGCTTTCAAAACATCTTTAGGCATGTCACCCTATCGGTTAGTCTATGGAAAACCTTGTCACTTGCCTATAGAACTGGAGCATAAAGCATTTTGGGCAATTAAAGCTTTCAACTCAAATCTTAATGATGCTTCTAAGTTACGCAAATTGCAATTGAATGAACTTGAAGAATTGAGAAATGGTGCATATGAAAACTCAAAGATTTATAAAGTTAGAACAAAAATTTTTCATGACAAATCAATTTTGAGAAAAACTTTTGAAATTGGTCAAAAAATTCTGCTTTATAATTCTCGTCTTCACCTATTGCCTAGAAAATTGAGATCTAGGTGGATTAGTCCTTTTATTGTCAAACATGTATATCCTCATGAGGCCATAGACATTGAGAACCCTAGGAATGGTAATGTATTTAATGTCAATAGATAAAGACTCAAACCATTTCTGGAACATCAAGTTGTTGAGGTAGAATCCATCTCCCTTTTTAATCCTTGTTATGAGTAGAATTTATTTTAATTTTGTTTCTTTCTTTTTGCAGTTCTTTGTGTTCCCGGTTAAGAACGGTACTCTGTGACTCTTAAGTTAGTTTGTTTTTCAGTTTTCCATAATAACTGATTCATTCTCCTTCAAAATAGATGTCATTCTCTCAAATCTAAGAAAGCATTTCCCTTCTGTTCCTAAAAATGCTCTAACCAAAATTTATAAAGTTAAGTGTGAAAGACTGAGACTTTTAATGTACAAGGGCATCCCAGAAGATATATGCTGGATAATCGAAGCAAAGGTTCGTTTAGCTGGTGAATCTTTAGATTCATTTGTCCCATACATGCCTGGTCTCGGTAAAAGTTCATTTTCAAAAAGGAGAAGAGCAAAAAGAATGCAAGTTTATTACAAATGTGCACAATGGAATTGCAACACACGATGTCGTTCTTTGGGAATGGTTTCCACAAATCGAGAAGATAAAATTTACTTTATCAAGAATGGACTCAGTAAGGAGTCATTAGATGATATCTTATTGACTCTTGAGACGCATTGTTGTGGAGTTATGCATCGCGAACTTCTTAGTTTGTGGAATCTCTTCAAGGACGAGCAAAAGCGTTACAGTCTTGGGAATCTGACTCAAAAAGATACTGTTTGCCAATTTATAAGAAAATTGGATGGGAAGCTTATCCTCGACTCATAGAAGGCGTTTAAGCCGTTTTTAAACGTGAAACCAGAGGAAGATGTGAGCCACAATCACAAAAATTTATATATATATTATCTTGTACATTTCTTAAAAAAAGAAAAGAAAAAAAAGAGAAAAAAAAAAAAAAGGAAAAAAAAAAAAAAAAAAAGAAAAAAAAGAGAGAAAAAAAAAAAAAAAACAATTGAAATAAAAAAAAGAGGGTGAAACTTCGATTGTACTTGGTCTTTCATTAGATTAGGAGCCCCTGCCAGCGACAGTCCCGTCATTGACTCAGGTGGACCATCGCACGTCGGTCCGTAAATAAAGTTCGTGTTTCATGCTCTGTAGAGAGCTGCACTCCACAACCCATTGTTCACCATCTAGGCACTGTGGAGTTGATGGACAGATAGAAGCATCCCACTTTGGTTATTAGTGAGAAGTAACCCGCGGCTGCCAAAGCATATGAGGCATCTGAGCTTGATCCTCTTTTTTATTAGAAGGGGCTCTTAGCGCCCTGGGATAGAGCGTTCTGGATCTTGGACATTGCGAGTTTCAGATTTTAGCATCTTTGTTGATGTTCCCAAGTGTGAGCTCTCCATGTTCTAGACCCAAGATGGAAACCCATAATGGTTTCTTTATTCTCTTTTCTTCAAACAAGCAGGATAGAGAAGAATTCCAAGATTAGCTGAGCCATCTTGGTATTACTGTACTCATGACGCGTAGTATAAAGATATGCCATGAAACCTGTACATAAAGGTATGTCATCATTTATTATTATTATCTTTGTATAATTTTATTATATTTTAGTTTTGGACAGACGATCCTTTGGACGGGATCCGTCAGGAGTTTCTAAACTTCTTTATCCTGATGGTTTTCTTGAAGTAAAATAATAATAATAATAATAATAATAATAATAATAATAATAATAATAATAATAATAATAATAATAATAATAATAATAATAATAATAAAGAGTTTAAAAAATGATTTTTTAAAATCAAACTTTTCTGACAACAGCCAACCTACCCATACATGAGCTATTATTACTTTTTCTATTCTCTTTCTTATTTAAACACTCCATTTTCTTTATTTTCCTGTAACTCATAATCATTCAAAGAGAGTGTGAGTGTAGAAATGGAGGGAGCTTCTTCTTTTATTCATAGACTTACCAATGTCTGTGTATTTTGTGGGTCAAGTTATGAGAAGAGTTTAGAGTTTGTAAAAACAGCAAGCACTCTTGGTCGAACGCTTGCTGCAAGGAATATTCATGTTGTATATGGGGGAGGTTGTTGTGGGTTAATGGGGGCTGTATCACTCTCTGCATATATAAGAGGCAATCAGGTTTTAGGTATCATTCCTAGAGCTTCAACTCAAAAGAACATCACTAGAAAAATAATTGGGGAGGAGCTACAAGTATATCATCTTTGCATGAACGAATGGTTAAAATGCTTGACAATTCTGATGCATTCATTGCCTTACCGGGTGGTTTTAGTACTTTGGAAGAAGTTTTTCAAATTATCTCTTGGGCCCAACTGAACATCCACCATAAGCCCATAGGTTTGTTGAATGTTAATAATTTCTTTGATCTTTTGTTATTTTTTCTTGACCATGCTGTGGAACAGAAATTTATCACACTTTCGGCAAGACGACTCATTATCTCTACTTTCACTGTTGATGAATTGATTGATAAATTAAAATCCTTTGTTTATGAACCTGATCTAATAATAGCTCAGATAGATTAGTCAAAAAGAAGCGGTGAGGGAAGCAGTATGAAAAGCAAGCCATGCCAAACACTCCAACTATTTAAATAATTACAAGCTTTAGTTTTATTCATCATACTTTGTTTCTGTTTGTATCAGGTTTCTCTTTTCAGTAATTGCAACAGCAGGTACTATCTTCTATCCTTTACCTATCTATGCTTTGGCATTGAGGACAATGTTGTGATCTGGTTGGAGGGAAGGATAGTTGTGTAAAAAAAAACTAAAAAAAAACCCAAAAAATTTAGGAAATGTGTGTATTAATATGTTTGTTGTGTTTATATGTTTGTTAGTAACTTACTAAACCAGTTAAGGATGACAGAGTAAGGAGTAAATTTTACTTTTGTGACGTATCTTAGTTGGGGTAGATAACTAGTTTGTGTAGAAGTAGCAATTCAAATTCAAGAAAATTTGCATGATTGAGTAAATTATCTTCTTTCTTAAAAATCACATGCTTAGTTATGGATGTTGAATTAGTGGATTGAGAATGATAGAATTATGCCTTATGAGATTTTGAGCCTATTGATAAATGGATTGAACATTTGTACCATTCTTTTCTTTCTTGTGTGATTTTCACTCATGGAATTGTTACTCTAGAACTTGCTTTGATTCTTTTTTAGACTATATTTTCATATGCATACATAAATATGATTGAGGCATTTTTCTTGAAATAGCTACTTTAATCAAATAGCCAGTTTTGCTTAGTAGCATATTGTCTCAATATGATATCAAGCACTCTTATGACTTCTTAGACATTCTCTGATTCCTAATATGATATCAAGCACTCTTATGACTTCGTGTAAGTTCTCTGATTCTTGCCAACGTAAAGCATTGGGGATGACCTATTTTCCCTTGCTTAACTCATTTGAGCTTATTTGACCATTCTTTGTTTCAAACTTATTATGTGCCTTAAATGAAAAATCATGTTCTTACCTAGCCTTAGGGAATAAGAGAACATTAGCTTTATCATTCGATGAGTTCTTGAACAAGTGTGGGGGTATGTGTGTAGAATGGTTGAAAAAAAATTGTTTAAATGTATATATTATGTTCATCTTCAAAAATAAAAAAAAATAAAAAAAACAAAAAATTAAAAAAAATTAAAAAAAAAAAAAAATTAAAAAAATTAAAAAAAATTATGTAAATAAAGGTCAACAAGGCAATAAAGAAAATGAAAAGAATATGTAAAGAGAATTTGTATTAGGTAGAGTTGGGATGAACTTTCATACTTGTTAATTGAACTCAGCTCTCATGCTCTTTTAGTCTCTTTGGTATTTAACTTGTCATATCCATATTACCTTTTCCTTTACCTTGACCTGATTATAACCTTGAATGAAGTCCTCATAATTTGTGTGTGTATGTGTTATGAGTAGTGGAGAAGTAAAAGATAAGCAAGCTTATGATAGTATAATTTTCATGGGTTGAATTGAGTGAAATACCTACATTTTAAACACTTGAGGGATTGAGAGTGAATCTTATTAAGATCTATCATTCTTGACTCATGCTTTTCAATTGAAGTTTGTGATTACCATGCGACAATGAAGATGAGTTTTGATGATAACAAACATGAAGATGATGAGAAGACCAAGTCCAAGATCTTCAAGATTAGCTTTAGGACTTAGGATCTCTATTGTACAGAGCTTTTATAGGATATCTCATTGTTTGACTAAAAAGATCTAAAAACATGTTTTCTTACAAACTAAATTAAAGTTTTAATATGGCTTTAAAAAATTAAAGAGTTTATGGAATTTCAGAAATCACCTGATCTGTTTTCTAAAGTGTTTTCAAATGACTTTCAACAAAGGTATTCGAATAACCTATTAAGGTATTTGAATAACCTGCTTCTATTTCAATATGTTTTCATGTTTTTGTAAGAGGTATTCGAATGTACCTGATTACAGAATACTATTTTTAAACAGAGGTATTCGAATAACCTTGAAGGTATTCGAATAATATCCTTCTAAACAGCTTTTACAATGTGTTTAAAATAAAGGTATTCGAATACACCCTTATGGTATTCGAATTATATCTTTTTTGTATGTACGACAGAAAACAAAAACTGTATAAACACAACATAATAGATAACCAAATAAAAAAAAACTTAAAAATCGTAACTTAAACAATTGAACCTTAGAAATGCATGCAATCACTTAGCTTTTGTTTCTCAAATTGAACCTAAAGATATAATTGAATCCTTTGATGATGAACATTGGATCTTAGCTATGCATGAGGAATTAAATCAATTTGAAAGAAATCAAGTTTGGGAATTAGTTGCCAGACCTAATGATCATCCTATAATTGGCACAAAATGGATTTTTAGAAACAAACTTGATGAAAATGGATTAATAACAAGAAACAAAGTTAGGTTGGTTGCTAAAGGTTATAATCAAGAAGAAGGAATAGATTATGAAGAAACCTATGCACCTGTAGCTTGATTATATGCTATTAGAATGTTACTTGCATATGCTTGCATTATGAATTTCAAATTCTATCAAATGGATATCAAAAGTACTTTTCTAAATGGTCTTATTCAAGAGGATGCATATGTTGAACAACCTCCAGGTTTTGAAAATCATGAACTACCCAACCATGTTTTTAAACTTAAAAAGGCTTTATATGGATTAAAGCAAGCTCCTAGAGCTTGGTATAAAAGGTTGAGTAAGTTTCTTTTAGAAGATGGTTTTTCAAGAGGAAAAGTCGATACTACCCTTTTCATTAAAAATAAAAAGCATGATATTCTTCTTGTGCAAGTATATGTGGATGATATTATCTTTGATGTTACTAATGAATCCTTTTGCAAAGAATTTGCTAAGACAATGCAAAATGAATTTGAAATGTCAATGATGGGAGAGTTGAATTTCTTCCTTGGACTTCAAATCAAACAAACAAATGAAGGGACATTCATAAGTCAAACCAAATACTACAAGGAATTGCTCAAAAGGTTTGAAATGGAAAATGCTAAACATATGGGCATTCCAATGGGCACTTCTTGCTATTTGGATAAAGATGAAGGAGGTAAATCAGTAGAAATAACAAAATACATATATATGATTGGATTTCTCCTTTATCTTACTGCTAGTAGGCCAGATATTATGTTTAGTGTATGCATGTGTGCTAGAGATCAGGCAAACCCTAAGGAATCTCATCTAAGTGCTATTAAACGAATAATGATGTACCTAGTAGGTGCTTCACAAATGGGCTTGTGGTACGCTAAGGGTGCCTCATGTAGCCTAATAGGTTATTCCGACTCTGATTTTGTGGGATGCAAAATGGATAAGAAAAGTACTAGTGGGACATGTCACTTGCTTAGTAGCTCTTTAGTTTCTTGGCATAGCAAGAAACATAATAGTGTGACTTTGTCCATCGTTGAGGCTGAATATGTTGCAGCCAGGAGTTGTTGTGCTCAAATTCTATGGATGAAACAACAACTTCTAGACTATGGTCTTCAGCTTGATCATATCCCTATTAGATGTGACAACACTAGTGCAATAAATCTCTCTAAGAATCCCATTTTACATTTTAGAACAAAGCATATAGAGATAAGACATCATTTTATTAGAGTTCATGTACAAAAAGGGGGCTGTATTCTTGAATTTGTTGAAACATCTACGCAACTTGCAGATATTTTTACTAAACCCCTAGCAAAAGAAGCATTCTTTTATATTAGAGGAGAATTGGGCATAATTGATCAATCCAACATATAATTGCTTGTAATTATTTACTTAATTATGATTTCATCCTTCTTGAATTATTACTGACTTGAGCATCAGAGTTATCCCGAAATCATTTTTATAGGTACTCCATCAAAAGGTAAGCTTTCGTATCTCAAAGTGCAAATCTTGGACATAATATATATGCTTTCTTGTTTAAGTTATTCTAATACCTCCCTATGGTATTCGAATACCATTGCTTTTATACGTGTAAATCTGTGGTTTTCTGATAGGCCTATTCGAATAGACCTATGGTTATTCGAATACCGTACATTAGTACAGTATTCCTGTGTTTTTATAAGCTGGTGTATTCGAATAACTAAGTAGTTATTTGAATAACCTGAGGCTTATCAATATCAGTGTTTCTCACATGCCTCTGGAGTATTCGAATACCTTGGAAGCTATTCGAATACTTGCTCTTGTCTTGCTTTTTTTTTGTGGGTATTCGAATATTGGAATAAATATTTGAATACCATAGGCTAGCAGCCAAGCCAAACTGGCCCATCTATTCAAATAACTGGGAAGTTATTCGAATACCTTCTATCAGAAAGGTGCATCCTTTGGTTTTTCCTAACTGTTTTATTCGAATACATCTCATGGTATTCGAATAGACTTTGGGTATTCTTTATATACCCTCCTTCATATCTGAATAGGCTTCTCTCATTTCTCTCCGTTTTCAAACCCTCTGGTTTCCCTCTTCTCTCCATAACCCCCTTTTTCTTTCGTATCTCACCTTCGTTCCCTCCCTACCTTTCGTACCATCTCTTCCATCTCTTTTCCATTAATGGCTTCGTCTTCTTCTCGCCCAAAGCGTCCTCGCACGAAGACGGCTCCATGCAACAACCCGCTAGATCTTCGAAGGCTCTCCTCCAGCGAGCAAGAGCTTGGGCGCTTCAATACACACTTTTGAGAGCACAACCTAGTGCAACTAAAGTACCTCGACTTGGGGTTCTTCGAAAGAGAATGTGGTTTTGACTTTATGAACTGGCTAAATTACCAAGGCATACTTCGGTTCTGCTCTTACACAACCGTTCTGTATCCCGACTTGGTCAAGATGTTCTATTGCAACCTGAAGATTGATGGTCAGGAGCTACACTCCAATGTCCACGACTAACACATTGTGATCACATCCGATGACTGGGTTCAGATGTTTGGGTTGCAGTTAACTGGCCGCAACTTTGACGAAGAATCGCTTCTCCAACACTTCAACAAGAACAAAGTAATTGAAGATGTTCTGAGACCTGGGCTAGCATTACCTTCGACTCAAAAGGGAGTCAAAGGAAGCATAATGAAGAGATAGGACAGGCTCCTACATTATGCTTATGCCCACATCCTAGTTCCTAGAGGTGGGAACTACGCCTACTTGAGCGAAGATTATGTGTTCCTGCTGTGGATCCTAAAGAAAGGATACCAGATTAACTGGCTCATCTTCATCATGAAGCATATGATGAAGGCAAAAGGTAAAGAGCGGTCTGAGCTACCCTATGGAGTGATCATCACTGCCTTCCTAGGCAAGTACCCTCATATTCTGGAAACTAAGCGAGCGACTTCGCTAACCCATCATCACGTGTTTGGGTCCTTTACCCTCAACAAAATGAAGATGATCAAGACCGATGAAGGGTGGGTGTTCCCAGTTGAAGTTGATGATGATGAGGACGACCCTCAAGGCGATCATGCTGCCCCTACCGCTGCTGATATTCCTGCTCCTGCTCCTGTCACAAATGAGCAAATCCTGGTTGCTCTGTTGGATAACAGAGCTTACATGGAGAACACCTTCCCCATTCTGTTTGCAGAATAGCTGGTGTTGGGCGTGAATAGGCTGCACTTCGAGCTTTGCTGTCTGGCAATGAACTTGCCTCTCCTCCTCTGCCACCAAATGCCTATTTCTAGGACTCGCTTCGTCTTAGAATCTATTGCTTAATTCTAGTTTTGGCTGTTTTCTGTTTATTGTATTGGCTATTTTTGATAAAATTGTATATGTACTTGGCCAATTATATTTAATGCAATAAGTACTTTGATCAATCTGTTGCCAATTAAAATTATTTATTATTTATTACATACAAATTGTATGTGTGCATCCTTTTTTATCATGCCAAAAAGGGGAGAAAATTAATCAATCTTATTTGAGAAAAGACGGGTTAAACTGGATTAACACTGGCTATTGGATTCCAAAAGAAAAGGGGAGAATGTGCTTGTCTTTGATATTAAATTACCTTTTTTTTAAAAAAAAAAGGAGAGTAAGTTTCCTATCTTTTTGAATTCCAATTTATATGAACTAATGCTTTTCTCAATGATAGTTTGTCATCATCAAAAAGGGGGAGAATGTGATTACCATGCGACAATGAAGATGAGTTTTGATGATAACAAACATGAAGATGATGAGAAGACCGAGTTCAAGATCTTCAAGATTAGCTTTAGGACTTAGGATCTCTCTTGTACAGAGCTTTTATAAGATATCTCATTGTTTGACTTAAAAGATCTAAAATCATGTTTTCTTACAAACTAAATTAAAGTTTTAATATGGCTTTAAAAAATCAAAGAGTTTGTGGAATTTTAGAAATCACCTGATCTGTTTTCTAAAGTGTTTTTAAATGACTTTCAACAGAAGTATTCGAATAACCTATTAAGGTATTTGAATAACCTGCTTTTATTTCAATACGTTTTCATGTTTTCGTAAAAGGTATTCGAATATACCTGATTACAGAATACTATTTTTTAACAGAGGTATTCGAATAATCTTAAAGGTATTTGAATAACATCCTTCTAAATACCTTTTACAATGTGTTTAAAATAAATGTATTCGAATACATCCTTATGGTATTCGAATTATATCTTTTTCGCATGTACGACAGAAAACAAAAACTGCATAAACACAACATAATAGATAACCAAATAAAAAAAAAACTTAAAAGTCGTAACTTAAACAATATCAAATCTCTTCAGAAATTGTTTAATCCTGGGATCAAAATTTACTCATGTTTCTTTGTCTACACTTCAGCATACTTTTTTTTCCTTTTCCACATTAAATTTAAGACTTCCTTTATACACAAAACAAGAAAAAAAAGGTTAATGCCATACTAAATAAATTTATAAATATAATAAATAGAAAAGGAAAGAAGCCAGCAGAATGAACATTTCAAACGAGATCTCACAATCCTTGCTTTTTTGAATTCATTGATTCTTCATCTGTATAATTTTAGATAGCTAATTAGTGATTCTCTTATTATACATCCTCATTCATGCATATACAAGTAACAAGTAATTAAGTTACTAAGTTGAAACCTTATATCAATCAAGAGGTTCTTGTTCAATTATTAGGATGTCCCTTGGAAGATGCCAAATGCCAATCCTTGATGATGACATTATGGATTATAATGCCATCAGCACATCAAATCATGATTCATGCAGCAAATTTAGGAGAAATATTTTAGGTATAATTTTTATACACATATCATATTTATATTATATATTAATATAAAAAAATATTAAATTAATCTATATATGATTATAATATTCTCACAAAATACATAATAAATTTGTGAATAAGTTGAATAAAGCGAATGCAAATTAAAACCTGTCACAACCATTGCATTTTCCACTAATTTTGATATGACTCCATAGAGATATTTATGTGCATTTTACCTCTTCAAAGGTCATTCATTCGAGTCCACATGCAATCCTTCCTTCCTAATAGCTTTGGATTTGGTGACTTGTCTAATGACAAATGACAATTATCCACCCTTCGTTTTTACTTATATTATATTATATCTTTTTGGTTTTCAATATTATGAAGAAAAATGATGTTTATATATATATATTTATATATATTTTTATATTATTTTTAAATAATTATGATTAAGTGAAAAAAATGATAAAGAAAAAGTGATATAATAATAATATAAAAAATAATATAAAAAATGATATAAAAAAATAATGTAAAAAAATTAAAATTATATTATAAAGTGTTATATTTTACCACTTTCTTTAAGTTTATCTTGGTTAGTTTTCTTCATCAAATATTTTGACTGCTACATGTCCTTTGAAAGGATGAATAAATATATGAATAGTACTTGCGACATAAGAGGGGAGTATCCACCTTTGACCACGTTTTTACTTGTTTAGACTTTTTTTTAATAATTAGACTGCGTTTTTTTTAAGGGGTTGGAAAATTACAAACTCAGCCTAACCTATTTGACACTATTAAATGGTGAATATATTTCTTGAAAATAATTAAAAATAGAGAAACTTATTGTTTTATAATATCTTAAATAAAGAAAATTAATTTAATACCTAAAACTATAAAAGGTACGACAATGTATTATTAAGAGTTCAGGAAAAACCAATATAATTTACCAATACAAATGAAAATTAAAAAAAATACCAATACAAATGAAAAAATTTGGATTAAAATGCTTCATAAATTTAGTTAGATTCAAGTATTTAATTGTGTTTGATTGTAATTGCAAGATATGAATAACTCACATCATTTTTTGACAAGTGTCACAACCATCCTGAAAGGCACCACAAAATTAAAAAGAATAGGGAGGAAAAGATATCGGGGTGTTGAGAGTCGCCATCAATCGCTTTATCCATTAAATAAAATGGTGCAATTGGATACCTAAGAGATGGTCTACGTTTCAGAGTTCGTAATTCGGGAGTTGATTACGGATAGGGAAAGTATTAGCACCCTATACCATCCGTTCTAAGAACAGTTACCTATTTAATTTAATATTATTTACAAAATTAATTAAATTGATCCTTTATTATTAAAAAAAGAATTGTTTTTGTTTTTATTTTGACATGTCTCATTTTGTCAAGTATAATATCAATGATGATAAATGACTAAGACATAAAATGAGTGGTTAATAACCATTATTTTGGAGCAAATTCTTGGTCTGCAATATATTATATAAAAGTGGTGAATTGAAATTGTGTTAATTTTGCAAGAAAAAGAATTTTCAAAATATTTATTTTTTATGAAATAAAATGATTTAAAATAAATTTTGCAAAGAAAAAAAACTTATTTTGAAAAGTGACAAAAAAGAATTTTTGAATTCACCACAATTATAATGTCAAGACTATGTGAAATTGTTTGCTTTTATTTGAGGATTTTTATTTAAAAAAAGTTGTATTTTTATTTACGAAAATATTTTAATTTTAATGTGGGGATTAGACCTCACTAACGCTCTTGACGAGATCCAATATAAAGCTTCAATAGTATTAGGAAGAGTGTATTTAATCGGTACTCCAATCATCTCCTAATTTTTTCGTCATCGGTAAGTTTTAAATTACTAATTAATACATTAATACAAAAAGGGATGTGTTAAATTAAAATACAGATAACATAAATCCCAAATTAGTAAATACAAATTAGTCCAAAAGAAAAAATAAAATTAAAATAAACAAATAAACAAATAAATAAAAATAAATAAATAAAAAGAAAGTAAGATAAAATAACAAAAAAGAGTTAAGAAGGAAGAGACTTTTAGTCTTTGGACTGCAAAACGTAATAGGGGATAAAAATAGGATTTGAGAGTGCCAACCATGCTACGACGACAAGGATGAACGCCAACGACACTTGGGTCGTAGTTGACTTATGGTGGCCTGCGAACGGCGAGGAAGCATATTAGGGTTTTTTTTTTGTGCGGTGGTCTAGGTCACAGTGGTCTGTGGTTGCGGGTGTTGGTTCGCGATACGACGTGGAGACTCAGGGACGGTTGGTGGCACAACTGGTGTGGAGGGTGATGGGTTCGCATAGTTTGGATCACAACACAGGGGTACGATGGCCGCTGTTTTTTGGGGCTCGTTCACGGTGATTCTGTGTGATTGACATTGGGTGGTGGATGGAGGTTGTTGATGATGGGGAATGGTGCGTTGGTTGCGGTGATGATAAATGGGGTTTTGGGGGTGGTTGTTTTAGGTGAGTTGTAGGGGTAGGTGGTGGCTATGAGTGGTTCTGTTTTAGGGTGGCTGTGTTGATCGTGGGCTAATGGCGGTGAGGGATGAGGATGAGGGTGAAGATGGCTAGAGGCACTGAGGTAGGGATTTTTTCGCTGTGGATGTTGGATGCCTTCGTGTGTGTGATCGATCTTTGTGTGAAGGAATTTCTAAGTGATTGATTTGTGTCTGTCTACTTGAGATTTATAGGATTAATTTTGAAAAAAATTCTCCCTAATTCCTTGGTGATTGGAAGACAAATGGAGAAGCAATCCTATCAGAGATTTCAATCAACACTGAAAAGGAAAGGTTGCCATTTCAATTGGGTTATGTAGCTGATTGTGGAGGCTAGGATTTGAGGATGATGGTGGCTAGGGTTCTTGGGTTGCAAGAAGGAAGTTGGGTCATGAGTTGAGAAGGAGATTGGGTCCGTAACCCTTTTTTTTGTATTTTTTAATTTTTTATTTCTCAAAACAAAATCATCCTATATATATATTTTATTTTATTTTTGAAATCAGACTAAATAAAAATAAAATAAATTTAAAATAAAAGTAAAAATCTTATGGACAAAATCGGGTATCAACAGCTGCCCCCCTTTACTTTACATTTAGAATAAATGGAAAGCAAAAGAATTGATTCAATTTTGTCCATGAAAATTTTCTTGTGCGGATTAATGCAGAATGCAACAGGCATTAAAACAAGATAAAAACGTGGGGTATGAGGACCCCGAAAGGTAAAGGCCATAGGTATATGGACCTAGAGACATAAAGGAAATGGGTACGTGGACCTAAACATTTAAAGGCAATGGGTACAAAGACCCATTGGAGATTGATAGAAAGATAAATAAAAAATAAAAAAACTTATGGAGTTAGTATTCGCCGAAACTTGATAGGAACAAGATAAAAAGCATGCAGAGTTGTGTATCCGCTAAAGCTTAAAGCGAAAAGGTAAAAAGCTTGCTTAGTCGGATACTCGTTGAAGCTTAATAGAAAACTTGAAGCAGGAAAGGTAAAAAGCTTACAGAGTCAGGTATCCACTGAAACTTAATAGAAAACTTGAAGCACAACTGGTAAAAAAGCTTGCAGAGTCAGGTACCTGCTGAAACTTAACAGAAATCTTGAAGCAGGAAAGGTAAAAAAAGCTTGTGGAGTCAGGTATTTGCTGAATCTTAACAGAAAACTTTAAAGCAGAAAAGGTAAAAAGCTTGCGGAGTCAGGTATCCACTGAAACTTAATAGAAAACTTGAAGCAGGAAAGGTAAAAAAGTTTGCGGAGTTAGGTACCTACTGAAGCTTAATAGAAATCTTAAAGCAGGAAAGGTAAAAAAGCCTGCAGAACCAGGTATCCGCTGAAGCTTAATAGAAAACTTTAAAGAAGAAAAGGTAAAAAGCTTGTGGAGTCAAATATCCACCGAAACTTAACAGAAAACTTAAAGGAAAAAAAAGTTAAAAAAAAAAAGCTTGTGAAGTCAAATATCCACAGAAACTTAATAGAAAACTTAAAGGCAATGGGTACGAGGATCCTAAAAAATTTAAACGCAATGGGTACAGGGACCCGAAAACATTAAAGGCAATGGGCATGTTGCCCTGAGTTGTCATGGAAAAGTAAAAGTAATAGGTGCGGGGACCCGAAAAAGTTAAAGACAATGAGCATAAGGCCCTGACTTACTATGAAAGCTAAAAGCGATGGGTGTGGCGACCCGAAAAAGTTAAAGGCAATGAGTATAAGGCCCTGACTTGTTGTGGAAACTAAAAGCAATGGGTGCATGGATCCGAAAAGGCAATAGGCATAAGGCTCTGACTTGACGTGGAAGCTAAAAACAATAGGTGCGGGGACCCAAAAAAGAAAAAGCAATGGGCATAAGGCCTTGGTTTGACTGAAAACAACAAGTTGGACCTTTGTAGGTCAATGCTAACAAATTGAGAAAAAAATGCACTATGTAATGCACTAAGTTGGACCTTGAGGACATGATTGTAATAATTTTCAAAGATTATCTGGAATAGGATTTATTAATAACCTTTCATTTGTCTATTCAGCCAACAGTTTAAATGTCCAATCGGGATGACCCTTGAAGTGTGCATTAGATGTGATAGTGACCTAATTATCCTCTATTTTCTCATCAATACTCTTATTGGGAATTCATGACCTTTCGAGATTGTTAAAGCAAATCTAAATGCTTTTGCAATATTGTTACATGTTTCACATCTCAATATTAATCTATCATGAGAAATGTATCAACAATAGGTTGCAATGAAAAAGGGTTATCATTATAGAAAAGAAAAGTACAGGAAAAACAGTTCAAAAGGGATTAGAATTGAAAGGTTTACAAAAGAAATGTTAGGGGTGGAGTTTTCCAACTCTTCTAGTGATGCTCTATAGGATGATCAGTGCTAATTTCCCATGTATGCAACCTTGAACATCCCTTTGTCTATTTCCAAGAATATGATTTGACCTAGTTTTCACACATTGGGAGCGTTTCATGATAAGACTTTATATATTCAAACTGCCCAGTTTGGCTCAAATCTCTATGTATCGAAACATTTCATGATTCTTCATTATAAATTCAGACTACCCTAGTTTAACCTTAATAAACTCAAATTGCCCCGATTTGTGATTTGATGTGACTCCACTTCTTCGGATGTGTCAGGTACCAATTTTTTTTATCCTAACTTTTGCCTAGGTCACTCTTTTCGAGTTTTCAACCTAGCGGGTTGCTCTAACTTTTGCCTAGGTCACCTTTTCAGGTTTTCAGCCTAGCAAGCCATTTTTTTATTTATGTAGGAGCAAGAAATTGAAAACTCAGAAGAGCATGAACCTTTTGTCTCAAAATTAAAATTAATATAAATGAAAACAACCCTTCATTGATTAAAATGGATTTTTTGAAGCTTGTAACGTAGCCAATGTTAAGGGTTATGAAAGGAAGGATATAAGGCTCAATCAAGTGTTCAAGGTTTGAATAGGCCAATGATCTTTAGTAAGCTTTGTCAATTGCCTTTAGCATTATCAAGAACACTAACTCTTTTCACTTATTGTTGTATTCTTTCCCCTTTTTCATTTCATCATTTGCATACCTTCTTCTTCTTTTTCCCTTTTTTTTCTTTTTTTTTTCTTCTTTTTTCCTTCTACACAGAAATCACCATTTTTTACTTTATGTTAACCCTTAGTGTAGGAGTGATCCTTGTCCAAGGTTCTTTAAAGAAGTTTTTTAAGCTCAGACGGGGGTAACAAGGGATAATAAAGATTGTAAAGGATAGAGAAAGATGATCAATCTTCATTTTCAAATCATGAATATTTATTTTCAAAACTTTAATTTCGATTCAAAATGATAACACCAAGAGATTACTTATTTGTTCCTTTTCAAAAATCATGCTTCCAATTGCTTGGGTGACTTCCTCCTTGATCTTTAAAGACATTTCAGGGTGCATTCTACTCAGTTTCTACTTTTTTGCCTCAGCATTGGGGTACAACAGAATTTTATAGGAAGCTATGCTCAGATCCAGCCTGGCATATCTTGGTATGACTATGCGAAAATGTCACAATAATCAGATCAGAACTCAACCAACTTGCTTTGCTCATTTTCTTTCATGGAAGTGCCAATTTTAACTTTTTTCTTTTTCATCCTCTGTCCCCGAATTAATCACTTCTGTTGACTTTTCATAGGATTGAATTTCTTTAGTCTTTTGTTCCATTAATCCTATTAGCTCAAGAAAGGGTTCCCAATTGTCACTATTACCTTTTTTTAATAGGATTGTCAAAATCATATAATGAGGTCATAGCACTGTCATTTTCAAGAGAATCATTTTTAGATCTGCACAAGTAAAAAGGTAATGAATGAAAGTTAATGTAATGGTTGGACAGAAACTAAAAGAATGGCAAGAAAATGTATTTATTGAAAATAAATATTGAAAAGGAAACATATGAGCCCGTTTCCTAAAGCCTTAAGCAGAGCTATAGGATTAACATTACAGAGTTACTTTGCATCAATCTCAAAGGTCATGGAAAAATTGATGATCTCCTAATTGTTGAGCTTTACATCTTGTTAGCCATGACAACCATCACCAAGAGGGGGTGAATTGGGTGATTACAAATTTTTAAATCAACTTTGACAAATTATACATTTTGATATTTTCAATCAACACATGCAGTGGAATAAATTTAACATAAGTGCAACTAGTAGAGATTTCACAAATATCACTTAGGCCATAGGATAAATCAAGCAAATAAACTATATATCAAATTCAATTCAAGCATATATAATTAAAGTACAAATATAAATGAGATAGAGTTGAAAGAAGCAAACACAATATTTATCTTGATTCAGCCACCAACCACTTGTGGCCTACGTCCAGTCCTCAAGTAAACCACCCGAGATTTTCCACTATCTTCAAGCTTCAACAGGTGCTTGACAACCTTTATAATTGAGAGCACTCAACATACCTTGGGATACCTCACCCTTGTGCTTGAGCCTCAAACAGGGATATCTCACCCTCTTTCTAACTAAGGGATACCTCACCCATTTCTCTAGAAGGATACCTCACCCTCTCTTTTACAGATTATACAAAGAAATAGATGATAAAAACTCTCTCAAAGAGTAGATAATACAAATTGAAGCTTATGGGTATCAAGGTTTCATACTTTTAAGCTCAACACAGAGGATTAGAGAAAATGATAGTGAAAAACGAATTTAATGCACAAGAACCTTGTTCATATTGATTGTCAACTTTTCTTTAATGCTCAAACATTTGTATTTATAGCCCATTAATATTTAGAGCTGTTGGGTAAAGATTGGTAAAGATTTATTATGAAATATAGCCGTTTATAGCCGTTGGAAAAGTTTTTGGGTTACAAATAATCGGTTAGGACTTTGTCCTAATCGGTTAGGAGGTCCAAAATTTGGACTCTGACATTTAGAATAACTGGTTAAGAACTTTTCCTAATTAGTTAGGAGCTTGAAATTTTGTCTTTTGAAATATGGAATAACCGGTTAGGACATATGCCTAATCGGTTAGGAGTTTGAGAAAATGTTCCTAATTTTCACACTAACCGATTAGGTGAATTGCCTAATCAGTTAAGAGCTTTGAAATCATGAAAAATGCTTCTATTTATCATACTAATCGGTTGGGCCAAATGCCTAATCGGTTAGGACCATTTAGAATGTGAAAATGGCTCCTGACAGGGTGAATAATCGGTCAGGGAAAATCCCTAATCGGTTATTGTACTCTGGTTTTGAAAACTGACTTTAAATGTTCCTAACTTCTTCGTTGCTTATCCATTTTTAAGCAAATGACCACTCATTGGAAAGATATTTGAGTCTATTTTCATATGAAATAAGTTTCAAAGCAAAATGCAAAGTATTTTGATATATATGATCAAAATAGTAACCAAAGGTTAGTTTTACCAAACATAAACTTTGCTATTTTTCATAAATTTGAAATACCACCATGATTAACTTTCCAAAACATATTTGTTGAGCATTTTAGAATGTAAGAAACAATTTTAAAGATGTTAAAACTTATTTGAGCTTAGTGTGATTCCCATTTACTTTTACATAAGATCTAAGTCCTATAAGCTATCCTTGAAGAACCTTAGGACTTGATCTTTTGTCATCATCAATTCTTGATGTAACCCAAGCTTCCAAAAATTTCTTTTCTTCAAAACTTGTAAATGCTTGGAATATCTTTATCATTTTCATTCTCCTTGAGTTGAGCATAGTTGTGATTTTTTACTTTCTTATTGCAATACTCACTCTTGGTACTTGAACTATCCTACAAAGTATTATTTACTTAAAACAAATATAGTTAGTCTAAATTCATAACTCAGTATCTTCATATGCATGATTCATAAATGTATAACTTTAGTTAGTCTAACATGCATATAAACTTTTATAGACATATCCAAAAAAAGATATTTATCAATTACTAATAGATATGCTCTATATATGATGCAACAAAGAATACTTTGCATATTTTCATTTAAATATAGTCAAATCTAATATTAATTCATTTATAACTCATATAAAACATTATTAGATATATTGTATAAAGAATGTTACACATATCTCATTGCATGATTATTAAGTGAAATATAACTAGATAAGGTACATAATCATACATGATACAATATATCTTATTAAGCACATCTATGTAGCATGATCAACATTCTTATGTAATACATTTGCCATCTATTAAGTACATCTATTAAGTATAAGCATCATTCTTTTTGCCTTGTATTTGTCATCATCAAAACTTAACATATTAAACCATTAGGGCAAACATATTTCCACAATCTTCCCCTTTTTGATGATGACAAATTGCCAAAGAAAAATATGTTGAGCAATATAGAAGAATAGATATTCATGTAAGCATATCAAATAATAAGCGCAAGACTATATTTTTCTTTCCACAAATTTCACTTTCCCTATTTGACATCAACAAAAAGGCTTAGGAAGGAAAGGTAATATTTTTCTCTCCCCCTATAGATAAAACTCATGTTGTCAAAAAGAGTAGGATCATCAAAATCAAAAACTTTTTCAAGTTCTTTAGATCATAATTGTCACCCCCTATTTGATTTTACATATGATTCTAGAAAAGAGAGATGAAATAAACATGCTTTCAAGATATAAAAGATTATTTCACAAATTGGTACATCAATATTTAGCATATGATAGCAATAAGCTTAAGAAATTAGTATATAATATCTTACATACCACATAATAAATAAGTACCACTTGATATCACTTGTTAAGAGTTACAAAATATTCATGTAAGATCATGGAATTAAAGTTTTCAAATGAAAGATTATACAACTTATCATATATCAAGCATTTCTTAATGAGAGAATAAAAAGATATGAAGTTTAAGAATGTTTACATTCTTTCATTAATAGAGGGAAAGAGAATGAGAGATGATCTTTGTTGACATGCTGAGAGTATTAACAATAGAACACTTCATGTCAAACAAGAATGTAATCCAAGAGATATAAGCAACAATTTAAGCTAGGCTCCCCTTCAAAATATGCATATTATCAAAAAATAATAGTTTGACATAGTTATGCATATGTTTTTAGTCAACAAGGATATGGAAGAAAGATATGTAAGATAAATAAGATAAGCTCCCCTTTATTGAAGCATAAGATAGATAAAGGGGAATATGCATGCCAAGACCATGTAAGCATACTGCTATAAAGAAAAGCAAGGCAAAGATACATATTCTTAATCTATCAATCAAAAATCATTTTAAAAATTCTCCCCCTTTCAAAAAGAATTATATAATAACACATTACATTTCCAAAAATATTTTAGAAAGGTAGAATGATTTTATATTGAAACCACATATTCATTGAGAGTTATCAAACTCAAATCAAAAGAGCATTTGAAAGTACATATCTTTTTCTTATTAAACAAGAGCCTTGAAAAGATAAAACACTTTTGAAGAACAAGACTTATCTTTTGAAGTATCAAAAAGAGCTTTATAGAAAATTTCAAAAGATCTATTTGGAAACTTTCTTAAGCATTCTTTCAAGATTTAATAAAACATTTCAAAGCAAATGAAGAGAATACTACATTTATAACACATATCCAAAGATTTCTAAATTTTCAAGACAATTAGGAGGTGAAAATACTTTCAAGTTCTTAAGATAAGTTCAAAAGATTCTCAAGAATACGGAACTTGAAAAGCTCCTTAAAAAAATTTAATCAAATTGAAAATTCTTTTCAAAACAAGAGCATGATTCTCATAAGTGTTATACCACTAAGAAACCATAGATCAAGAGAATCATATATATCAAACATTCACCTTAATGAAATATGCTATAGGAATCAAAGCATGTATAGAACTAATATCATCCACCCTATATGCAATGACAAAATTAGCAAGTTAATATCCAATTAGGCACTTTGTCAAAGATAAGCATACTTCTCATGTAAGGAAACCATCTAATAATTTAAGATCAATATATTAACAAGTATCATATAATCCATAGCATATAAAACACCACAATAGCTTAGGGATAGAGATACTTATTTGGAGAATGATGCTTCTTTTGAATATTCTTCATTTATTGGTCCTTTGAGTTTGTGCTTTCTTTTATTAAGTATTCCATTCCATTGCACTTGAAGAAAGTCTCCTCATGTCCCTATTCATTCAACTCTTCTCATTTATCCACATATGCTTGACACTTTGATATTTGATGGCTATACTTGAAGCACATAGAGATACTTACAAAGCTAACTTTAAAAGTTTTCTAAAACATGGGTTAGCATCAAATATCATTTAAACTTATTTGCAAGCATAATTTAGGTTGATATATAATGTAAAACATATACCACATTATCAACTATGCAATGTTAGATCTAACAAGAATGCAAGTACATATCCACTTGAATTTAAAAAAATGGTTTAAGCATTTTAAGGCATGATTCAAGTTTATCAAGAAAACCTTAATCATCATCAAAACATAAATTAATAATTTGGGGCAAACAATGATCATGTAAGGCATGTTATATCAAGTAGAGAATTCTAGTATACACACATGCCAATCAAGAACAAAAAAAATTCCCTTATTGTAATGAAAGAATTGAAAAATCATAGAATTGTAAATTTTAAAAACATTTATGATTCATTTCAATATATATACTTCAATGTAAAAACCAATGAACTTCAAATACAAGTTCAAGACACAAAATGAATCATTTACTTCTTATTTTCAAGATATGAACATATCAAGTAATTTCAAACAAGAAGATAAATAACTCTTAACTTTCTAATCTTCAAGTAAGCATATAAGACAATTAAGCATCAAAGAGAAAGGATTATAACTACTTATGAGCAAGTGAATTTCCATATTTGAGCCAAGAGCAATGGTCACAAGTTGAAGAATAAAGATATTACCATAACATGTCATTCTAAGCAAAATGTGTGCATATCTAGCATGTTAGCATATATAAGAACATTTTTTTTAAACATAATGCTAGAAAAGCACAACTTAAGGCATGATAAGGCATAAAAACAAATCTCTACTTATCCAAATATCACATGATATTCAATCTAAAGTATAAGTAAGGATAAGAGATTAATATCACTAAAAGTGTACTCTTTGACTTTTTGTAGGTGACCCCAACTCCTATGCTTTAAGACTTCATGAGGAAGTGGGTATTGGTGAGAGTTGAGAGGAAGAGGATGACCATGGAGTTTTGGATTCGTGATTGGTGAGGAAATGTCATTTTTTGTGTGTTTTAAAGAGCATAATAATCTGTTATACCTTTGTGGTAACCGATTATTTTAGTGAGGAATGAGAAGAAGAAGCCACGGTTTTGAGCAATAACAAATTAGGGGGTGGAGCTAACCGATTAGCTCATATGAAATCAAAATTTTCAGTCACAGGTTGGAGCAATAACAGATTATGGACATAAGCTAATCGATTAGCTTGGTATGGAATTAAGAAAGTGAGCTCCCGATTAAAAGGTGAGGCTAATCAGTTATTTTCATTTTGGAACAGAAATTGGAGGCCCCTGTGAGTTGGATTAATTAGTTAATGAGGAGTGGTAATCGATTATGTGAGCATTCGAATAGAAATGGAAGCTTCTGTATGTTGGAATAATCAGTTAGGAAGTAAGCTAATTAATTAGTTGAGCATAGATATTAAAACGTGTGGCCTCTGGTTTGCTGAAATAACTAATTAGGGAGTTGAGTTAATCGGTTATTTTCGTGTTGCACAAGTCCCATAACCTTTGTTTATGATAAATAACCGATTAGATCATTGAGATAATCGGTTAGATTAGTATTTCCAAAAACACCATGGCCTCTGTTTGCCTTGAATAATCGATTAGAGACTTCAAATAACTGGTTATTTGCTTTCCATAACAGATTATATCTTCACTAGAAATGGAAAAATCTTCAGGAATTCAGTTCTTAAATCACTAACTCATGCCATCTTGAGGGTGGTCTTTACTTTCCCTTATTTTCATCAGCTTAAAGATTGCAAGTCCAAGCTTCTTGGAGACAAGGAAAAGAGCTTGAAGAATTTTCTGGTCTTGTGCTTGCAGTAGCTAAATTTCATGATGCCAAAGTCAACTTTTGGCCTTCAAGCATATCTACAACATACTTCAATTTTTGGCTTTTGGTACCCAAATTTTCTTGGGTCCTTATATGTTAATTTTTGAATATTAATCCATTGTACTCTCATAACGATCAATTTTTTATAGTATATAAATTAAGCACAATAAATTAAATAATCAATTACCATTAAGCACATAGCTAATAGCATGCTTACTTTCATTATATATAGACAATTCAAATCATAGCAAGCATATCTAGGCATTGTAGAACCTTATGTACCAAGATATATAGCAAACTAATTAGCTATGGTACAATAAAAATGAACATAATCATGTGTCAAACAAAATATTCAGATTTTACCAAGAGCACATAATTCTATCCTTTACCTAAGACCGATAAGGAATATACCTCATACTCATTATCTTTTTAAGTGAATGTTCATAAGAGGTAAAAACATTTGATACCTTGGCCTTGGTAAGTAGGAAAACTCTTTTCCTTACCCATTGCTTCTCTTTTGGTGTTTTGAACTTTGTAAGTTTCACATTTTGTACTTGAGAAGCTTTAGTTGAAGTCATCTTTCTTCTTTGATAAAAACTTCTACCATTGGGCTTTGAAAGCATTCTCCTTGATGATTCTTTTTTTACTTGACCAATTTGTCCATCCTTTTGAGAAATTTTCTGCATAATTGAAACATTAGGAAGACATTTTGGTACCCATTTCATCTTGGGTCCTTGAATGTTAGTACTAGGGTATTTAATATCTTTAGGAACTCATACCATATTATTTCTCATATAAGAATTTCTTCTATAACTGCATAAATGAGAAATATGTCTTAGATGACCACAAAAATTACAAACAATTAAATTTAATGATGACTTGGTCCTATGAAGATTATTTTTAAAAAACTTGATCCTTTGGTTGTTATTACATTCTATGCTATTTTTGCCACAAACTTTATTTGAAATTCCATGTGGAGTAATATCAATTTCATTCTTATTAATAAACATAGAATGTGAGCAATTAGAATAATTAGCTTTGGCAAATTCGAAATATAAGTCTTCAACTTGATTTTCTAAATCAAAGCATTTTTTACAAGAAGTTGAGGTTTCACATTTCAAAGGCATTTTCTCATCAAGAAAAGCATATTCATTTTCAAAATCTCAATTTTATTTTCAATGGAGAAAATATTTTTCAAACAAGATGAATTTTTCTTTTCTAAAAATAACAAATCATCATATAATTCATCATATGCACATTTTATCTCATCATAGGAATGATTATAATATGGTTTAACATTATTTACCTCAAAGTCCTTTTTAAGGGAATCACCATCTTCCTCATTGTTGTCCATCAAGCATTCAAGAATATATTCTTTCTCAATTTTGTTTTGCTTTGCCTCTTCTTCAAATTGAGCACAATCATCACCAAGAGGCATTGAGCTCATTTTCTTACTTTAAACATCTTCTTGAGGATATTTTTCATGACAAGCTTCCTCTAGAGGCTTTTGCTTTTCTTACTCTCTATATACAACTTTATATAAAAGGTCATCATTAGTAAGATAGATAGAATCAAGAGCATCCCATATATCCTTAGCACTAGAGCAACTCTTAATTTTAGCATAACTATCATCATTTAAACTACTTCTTAAGATTTGTATTGCTCTAATGTTCAATGAAAAATATTTCTTGTCATAGGCATTCCAAGTTTGTTTAGATTTGCAAGTAAATCCATCAAACATAATATCCCACAAATCAAGTTCAATAGATTGCATATAAAATTCTATTCTAGCTTTTCAATAAACAAAATTCATACCATTAAAGAATGGTAGTTTATCAATTCAAATCCTTCCATTTTGAAAAGCTTTCAATGGTTGCCAAACAAATAAGGATCTTTAACTCTAAGCGGTTAAGCTTTTAACAGAGCACAAAGCTTTGATACCACTTGTTAGCCATGACAACCATCACCCAAGAAGGGGGTGAATTGGGTGATTACAAATTGTTGGAATCCACTGTCCAAAGGTTCATAGACTGCCATTAAGAGTTTAGGAAATAGTTATTGTATTTAATTAAGTTCATGTATTCTCTGGTTCATGAACTTAGGAAGTGTTTATACCTTAGGGAATAGGTGCCTCATTTATTTGTCTTGTAATTATCTGTTGTATTTAATTCTTCTAGTGTATAAATACAATACCACTATGCTGTGTGTCAATAAGACATGCAAATAAGAAAATACTTGCTTTTGTTCCTCCTTTCAATTTAGTATCAGAGCTCCCGACCCTGGGAGTCTCTATTTCTTCTTCCGCTGCTTAGCCTTCATTGCTAAGCTTCATTAGGTTCCTTGCCTTCATTGCAGGACCTGTTCTTCTGTTGTGCCTTCATTGCACGTGTATCCTTTGTCAAAGAGCCTTCATTGCTCTGTTTTTTGAGTTCGTCCCTTCCTATTCCCTGATAACACACCAAAACCATTTTTAACTCAATTTCTCACCAAACAACAACCATCAACCCTCTCAGAAAGCTCTGACCGACCAAACCCAGAAAACCCACTTCCTGAAATCACCGCACGCGCCTCCACGTGCCACCGCACGCCCCTGCCCCTGTCCACACGTGAGCTCCATGCGCCGCCTTCCCGACATTCATTAAACGTCATTCTTGCCCAGATCTACTCGTCGGCGTCCCCTTATTCTGTTCCACCCACCAGAACCTTAAAATAGTCACCTTTATCTTTAACCATTTCTACCTACCCTTGCTGCCATAACCATGATAGAAGTTGAATCAACCGTATCACAGACCCAGCCTTCAATCTTGAACCCAAGTGACCTTCCTATCCTTCAACCAAGTTTCTATCTCAATGGAAAAAATTATCTCTAATGGGCTCAACTCATTCGAACCATCCTAAAAGGAAGGCAAAAGTTAAACCACATTGAAGGGAAGGCTCCTGATAAAAATGATCCACAGTTTGAGATATGGGATGATGAGGACTCTCTCATTATGATTTGGCTTTGAAACTCCATAATTCCTGAAATTTACAGAAATTGTATGTTCTTGCCATCATCCCGGGAAATTTGAAATAATCTCAGTAAAACCTTTTCCATGAAAAAGGATATTTCTGCTTGTTATGAGTTATAGACAAAATTTTTTAACACTAGACAAGGATCTCTCTCGGTGATTGATTATTATGGCACTCTGAATAGATTATGGATTGAATTAGATCAGTATTAGAATTTGAAGATGGACTGCAATAAGGATACAACCACCTTGGCCGAATTTGTTGAGAGAGATAGGATCTTTGAGTTCCTTTCAGGACTGAATCCAGAGTTTGACCCTATCCGAGTTCAGATTTTGGAAAAAGAAAAGTTGCCTACTTTATCAGAAGTGTTCTATATAATTCGTGGGGAAGAAAACTGAAGAGTAGTTATGCTTGATGAAAAGCCAACTGATGGATCAGCACTAAAATCTATCAAAATAGGATCTAGTTCTTTATCCTCCTTCAAATCTAATCGATGGTGCACCTATTGTAAGAAGTCTAGTCATACCAAGGAGAATTATTTTAAACTCTATGGGAAAGATCAGGTTCTTAGCGGCATAGGAGGATTTAAAAATGTTGCTTGAGGACAGACTCACTTGACTTCCATAGATTCTGAATCAGATGTGGAAGCCAAACAGGTGAAAGATGACATTTCTACTATTAGTAATGAGGAACTGGAACACTTAAGGTCTCTTATGGCTTCTTTTAGTAAACCTTCTGGAACTTGCTCCCTTGTCATGAGTGGTAAGATTTTTTGTTCTTTAACCTCCTATACTTTTGGTACTATTCCTGAGGATTCATGGGTTATTGATTCTGGTGCTACTGATCACATGACCTTCTGTTCTTCTCATTTTTCTTCATATAAAAACACCTCTAGTAATCATCACATAACTGTAGCTGATGGCTCTCATACATCAGTTGTTGGCCTTGGTAATGTTGCATTTAGTCCATTACTAATTTTGAAAAATGTGCTTCATGTTCCTAAACTTTCATCCAATCTTCTTTCAATACATAAACTTACCAAAGACCTCAATTGTGTTGTAACATTTTCTCACTCTCATTGTGTTTTTCAAGATCTTATTACGGGGAGGACGATTGGGGTTGCTAAGGAACAAGGAGGGTTGTACTACCTTGAGATGGAAGTATCAAGTGGCTCTAGATAAAAGTTACAACACTCCTGTCATCAAACTTGTTCCAAGTCATGTGCTTACCAAATTTGGCTCCACTATAAACGTATTGGACACCCTCCATTTACTTTACTTAAATATATGTTTCCTACTTTGTTTTTAAATAAGTCAGTTGAGTCCTTTAATTATGATGTGTGTGAATTTTCTAAACACCATCGAGTGAGTTTTCCTTCAAATGGTAATAGGAGCAATGAACCTTTCTCTCTTATCCATACTAATGTTTGGGGTCCAGCTTCTGTTCCTAACATTTCTAGTGCAAAATGGTTTATGTCACTTATTGATGATTGCACTCGGGTTACTTGAATTTTTTTAATGAAAGATAAATCAGACGTGTACCATTTATTCATCAAGTTTTATCATATGATCAAAACTCAATTTGATAAAAAAATTAAACGTCTGAGGTTTGATAATGGTAGAGAATATGTGAATCAAAATTTCTCCACCTTTATTAAACAACATGGCATTATTCATGAACTTACTTGTGTTGATACCCCCCAAAAAAACGGGTTGCTGAAAGGAAAAATCGACACTTGCTTGAAATTACTAGAGCCTTATTATTTTAAATGTCTGTTCCAAATTCATATTGGGAGAAGCTGTTTTGACTGTTACATATTTAATAAATCGGTTACCCTCTAGAATTCTTAGTGGTTTGAGTCCTGTTCATGTCATGAAAACATTTTTTCTATCTGTTCCTATTATGCAAAGTCTTGAATCTCGTGTTTTTGGCTGTGTTGCTTTTGTTCATGTCCATCGTCAGCATCGGGTCAAACTTGACCCTCATGTTATTAAATACATATTCATTGGTTATGCTCCTGACAAGAAGGGATACAAATGTTATCACCCTACCTCTCATCGAGTGTATGTCTCCATAGATGTCACCTTCCAAGAAAATCAATCTTTCTTCAATTCTTCTCAGCTTCAGGGGGAGAATAATACATCTGATTCAGAAGTTGAGATCTTTCCAGAAAACAACATTCCCTTGCTCCAAACTTCAGATATTCCCTTGCTCCAATATTCTGATATGCCTTTTGATACACAGGAATTAGCTCCTGAGACTAAAGAAAGCTCGCCAAAACTAGTGTATAAAAGGAAAAATAACCCGAATTGATCCAGCCGCAACCCCAAATATCCGAACCTATGGTAAGTACTGAAAACACTAGTCTCATTCATTTTGAATCTATTCATTCTGAACCTATTCCTTTGGATAATTGTGATCCTAATGTTGATGATGACTTACCTATTGCATTGAGAAAAGGGAAAAGATCTTGTGCTAAGTACCTTATTTCCAAATTTGTTTCCTCCACAAACCTTTCTTTATAGCACCAAAGCTTTATTGCAACCATTGACTCTATCAGAATCCCTAGAACAATACAAGAAGCATTGAAAGATAAGAATTAGATTCAAGCCATGAATGAGGAGATGTAAACTCTGGAAAGAAATGGAACATAGGAAATTATTGAGAAATCAAAGGAAAAGAGACCAGTGGGGAGTAGATGGATCTACATTGTAAAGTACCAGTCAGATGGTACTCTAGATAGGTATAAAGCAAGATTAGTGGCAAAAGGATACACTCAGACCTATGACATTGATTATGAGAAGACATTTGCTCTAGTGGCAAAGATGAACACTGTTCGTATTTTACTCTCTCTTGTTGCCCACTCTGGGTGGGAACTACATTAGTTTGATGTCAAAAATGCTTTCTTGCATGGAGACTTAGAGGAGGAGGTATACATGGAGATTCCCCCAGGGTTTGGTCCCACGAGTGGAACAAACAAAGTTTGCAGATTGAGGAAGGCTTTATATAGGCTAAAACAGTCTCCCCAAGCATGATTTGGAAGATTCACGAAAACTATGGCATTGCTGGGTTACAAGCAAAGCCAAGGAGATCATAAACTTTTCTTCAAACATTCACAAGAAGGAAAACTAACTATACTTCTTGTTTATGTTGATGATATAATTATTACAGGAGATGACCTAGTTGAGAGATAACTGCTCAAGGAAATATTATTTGCAGAATTTGAGATGAAGGACCTTGGGAAACTGAAGTATTTCTTGGGGATTGAAGTGGCTTACTCAAAACAAGGCATTTCATCTCTCAAAGGAAGTATGTGCTTGATCTATTGAAGGAAACATGGAAATTTGGATGTAAACCTACAAGTGTTCCCATCGAGCAAAATCACAGGATGAGCATTGAAGAAGAGAGTGCCAAAGTTGACAAGGTCCAATATTAGAGACTTGTAGGGAAGTTGATTTACTTGGCACACACTAGACCAGATCTAGTATATGTGATCAGTGTTATGAGTCAGTTCATGCATGATCCAAGGGAGAGACACTTACAGGCTATAGAACGTATACTGCAGTATCTCAAAGCCACTCCAGGAAGAGGACTCTTATTCAAGAGAAGTAGAAACTTGACTATGGAGGCTTATACTGATGTAGACTATGTAGGTTCGGTAAGTGACAGAAGATCCACATCAGGATATTGCATGTTCTTATGTGGGAACCATGTTACCTGGAGAAGTAATAAGCAAATTGTAGTGGCTCGATCAAGCGCAGAGGCAGAATTTAGAGCTATGACACAAGGAATCTGTGAATTGTTATGGATGAAAATTGTGCTTGATGACTTGAAGATAAAGTGTGAAGGCCCTATGGAGTTGTTTTGTGATAATAAATCGGCTATCAGTATTGCTCATAATCCTATTCAACATGACAGGACAAAACACATTGAGATAGATCGACACTTTATCAAGGAAAAGTTGGATAGTGGAATGATAACAACAACCTACATTCCCTCTAGGTAGCAACTAGAAGATGTGTTAACAAAGGGTTTGCTAACAGATCGATTCAACCAACTTACTTGCAAGCTAGGAATGATTGATATCCATTTCCCAGCTTGAGGGGGAGTGTTGGCTTCCACCGTCCAAAGGTTCATGGACTTCTATTAAGAGTTTAGGAAATAGCTATTGTATTTAATTAAGTTCATGTATTCTCTGGTTCATGAACTTATGAAATGTTTATACCTTAGGGAATAGGTGCCTCATTTATTTGTCTTGTAATTATCTGTTGTATTTAATTCTTCTAGTGTATAAATACAATACCACTATGCTGTGTGTCAATAAGACATGCAAATCAAAAAATACTTGTTTTTGTTCCTCATTTCAATTCAAATTTTCAAATCAACTTTGACAAATTATGCATTTTAATATTTTCAATCAACACATGTAGCGAAATAAATTTAACACAAGTGCAACTAATAGAGATTTCACAAATATCACTTAGGCCATAAGATAAATCGAACAAATAAACTATATATCAAATTCAACTCAAGCATATATAATTAAAGTACAAATATAAATGAGATAGAGTTGAAAGAAGCAAACACAATATTTATCCTAGTTCAGCCACTAACCACTTGTGGCCTACATCCAGTCCTAAGTAAACCACCCGAGATTTTTCACTATCTTCAAGTTTCAACAAGTGCTTGACAACCTTTACAATTGAGAGCACTCAACACATCTTGGGATACCTCACCCTTGTACTTGAGCCTCAAACAGGGATACCTCATCCTTTTATCTAGAGGGATACCTCACCCTCTCTTTTACAGATTATACAAAGAAGTAGATGATAGAAACTCTCTCAAAGAGTAGATAATACAAATTGAAACTTATGGGTATCAAGGTTTCACACTTTTAAACTCAAAATAGAGGATTGGAGAAAATGATAGTGAAAAATGAATTTAATGCACAAGAACCTTGTTCAATGATTGTCAACTTTTCTTTGATGTCCAAACACTTGTATTTATAGCCCATTAATATTTAGAGCCGTTGGGTAAAGATTGGTAAAGATTTATTATGAAATATAGCCGTTTATAGCCATTGGAAAAGTTTCTGGGTTGCAAATAAACGGTTAGGACTTTGTCCTAATCGGTTAGGAGGTCCAAAATTTGGCCTCTGACATTTAGAATAACCAGTTAGGAACTTTTCCTAATCGGTTAGGAGCTTGAGATTTTGTCTTCTGAAAAATGGAATAACCAGTTAGGACATATGCCTAATCGGTTAGGAGCTTTGAAATCATGAAAAATGCTCCTATTTATCATACTAATTGGTTAGGCCAAATGCTTAATTGGTTAGAACCATTTAGAATGTGAAATAGCTCTTGACAGGGTGAATAATCGGTTAAGGAAAATCCCTAATCGGTTATTGCACTCTAGTTTTGAAAATTGACTTTAAATGGTCATAACTTCTTCGTTTCTTATCTGTTTTAAGCAAATGACCACTCATTGGAAAGATATTTGAGTCTATTTTCATATGAAATAAGTTTAAAAGAAAAAATCAAAGTATTTTAAGAGATATGATTAAAAGAGTAACCAAAAGTCAGTTTTACAAAACATAAACTTTACTATTTTTCATAAATTTGAAATACCACCATGATTAACTTTCCAAAACATGTTTGTTAGGCATTTTAGAATGTAAGAAACACTTTTAAAGATGTTAAAACCTATTTGAGCTTAGTGTGATTCTCATTTACTTTTACATAAGATCTAAGTTCTATAAGTTATTCTTGAAGAACCTTGGGACCTGATCTTTTACCATCATCAATTCTTGATGTAACCCAAGCTTCCAAAAATTTCTTTTCTTCAAAACTTGTAAATGCTTGGAACATCTTTATCATTTTCATTCTCCTTGAGTTGAGCATAGTTGTGATCTTTTGCTTTCTTATTGCAATGCTCACTCTTGGTACTTGGACTATCCTACAAAGTATTATTCATTTAAAACAAATATAGTTAGTCCAAATTCATAACTCAATATATTCATATGCATGATTCATAAATGTATAACTTTAGTTAGTCTAACATGCATATAAGACTTTCATAGACATATCCAAATAAAACATTTATCAATTACTAATAGATATGCTCTATGTAAGATGCAACAAAGAATACTTTACATATTTTCATTTAAACATAGTCAAATCTAATATTAATTCATTTATAACTCATATAAAGTATTATTGTATATATTGTATAAAGAATGCTGCACATATCTCATTGCATGATTATTAAGTGAAATATAACTAGATAAGGTACATAATCATGCATGATACAATATATCTTATTAAGCATATCTATGTAACATGATTAATATTCTTTTATAATACATTTGTCATCTATTAAGCACATCTATCAAGCATAAGCATCATTCTTTTTGTCTTATATTTATCATCATCAAAACTTAACATATTAGACCATTGGGACAAACATATTTCCACACAATTGGGGAACAAAGGCATACTGGATTGACACCATAATTAATGGGTTGATCATCCTCGATAGCAGTCACTACACTTCAAAAGTTCTGTCGGATGTCACAGATGGGGATCCCCTCAGTTTTAGGTTCTTAATTTTCTAATTGGGAAAGCCACTTCTCTTTTTTCTCTTCCATTATCCTCTTTTGTCAGCCTTGGTGGGTTTGTATTTGGGTTTTGAGTCCATGGTTGGGTTAGTTGAGATGACATAGTAAGGAATGTTTGGTTTGTGATGAGAGGTTGTGTATGATAATGGATCACTGGGTGGTAAGGTTGAGGGTATGGAGCTTGGAAGACATTAGCACTATATGGGTTGTAAGTATATAGGGAGGTTGGAAGCATGGTTGAGGGATAATATGAGCTTGGCTAGGTTTCCCTTGGGTGAAACTTCTCTGATCGGAAGTAATAACATGGGCTTCTCATTCTTTTTTCTTCCTTGTTAGGGGCCTTTTGGCACTAATCATCCCTATTGAACTTTCTGCGATCTTCCCACTTCTCATTCCTCTCTCGAATCTTTCTCCAATGATGACCATGTCTGAGAAATTTGATGACACAATCCCTATCATCTTGTCATAAAAGGGAGATTGGAGAGTATTGATGAACGTAGCCACCATTTCTCTTTCTGTCAATGGGGGTTTAACCTGAGCAACTATTTTTCTCCACCGTTGAGCATATTCCTTAAAAGTTTCAGCTTCCTTCTTAACCATATTCTACAACTGCAGTCTATCTGGTGTCATATCGTTGTTGTATTTATTTTGCTTCAAGAAAGCATTGGCCAAGTCCTTGAAACATCGTATATGGGCACATTCAAGGTGTGTATACTAGTTAGACGCTACCCCAGCTAAGCTGTCTTGGAAGCAATGGATCAAAAGCTTGTCATCATGAGCATGCGAAGCCATCTTGTGGATGTACATAGTCTGATGGTTCTTTGGGCAAATGGTTCCCTTATATTTGTCGAAATTCAGGACTTTAAACTTCGAGGGAATCACCACATCCATGATAAGGTAGAGTTGTGAGGCTCCCAGAAGACTATAGCTACTTACTCCTTCTATGGCTCATAGTCTCTCTTCAAGAACTTATAGTTTCTCCTTGGATTGAAGGCCTTCAGCTGAAGGGTTCAACGGAGATTACCAGTAATCTTATGGGAGAAAAACTATGGCATGTAAAAATGGGTTGAATGCTGCATTGATGAGGTCCCATTAGCACCAAGGTAAGGAGGTTGGGCTGGAGTCGAGTTTTGTGGCCCTAAAGTAGGCATTACTAATAGTGTGCCGCTCTCGGGAGGTTGGTAATTTGTGACGACACGAAACCTGAGGGAAGACCATATGGGGGAATGAAAACAGGGAACTGAGGAATCTCGTTAGCATTTGGCTGAGATCCTTGTGTTTGGGTAGTGTTTGGAGGTTTGAAGTTGTTGTGACTGTCGGTGCACTGCCTTTAGGGGTATTAGTGGCTAATGGTGGCATATAACCAAGTGGAATGTCATATAGTGAGAATAAAGATGCATGTGTTTCTTGATGAATGGTAACAAGGTTTTGTGCAGGGTTATTTGGGTAGAAGGTGAGTGGCATCATGGCCTCTTGAGAGGTGACGCTAGGATATTACCAAGGAATTGGCACAAAGCCAGGTGGGTGAGCAGGTGTGGTCAAATGATCATCATTTACTTCTGAAGGAGTCCCCTCTGTGTTTTTTTGTTCTTTCCAAAGCTTGCAGAACTTCTAAGACCTTGATCATTTGTTCCTTTAATTGGTTTACTTCATTCTTCAGCTCTTCCTGTGACTGCCCCAGTTCATCTATGACATTTGATTGGGAGCGAGCTCCTATACAGGTGTCGTAGAGACAATTTTTTCTGTATTATTATGAATATGATAAAAAAAATACAAACATAAGTACACTAAAACAAAAGTAAAATTATGCATGCGGAGACATGGTCCTAAGCTTGGTACCTGTCCTAAAAGATGGGTTCTATGTACCATGGTAGCTCTAAGGTTATTTCAACAAGTGATAGCTTTGGTTTTAGACCGCTGTTGGACAAAAGGTCCCTAAATTGCCCCTTGCTATCGCCAACACTTTGGCTAGCAAGAGTCCTAAATCCTCACCCATAATAGGTTACAAACGGAAGGAGTTCAAATTGAGTGAGAGGTTTTCATGTGCCTGTCCGGAGACCAAAGGTCTCTTAAAGCAACACTACTTCACCCTTTATTTAAGCCTACAAGGTATTGAGCTCGGGTATAGAACTTGTGTGTGCAAGTGTATATGAGGGAACATGCAAGAAAATTTATTCATAATGCATAAGTACAATGCATGTAATGCAAACAAAATGTACAACAATATAAAATAGATAAACAAACGAAACAATATGGACCAACAAAATCAAAGAGCAAATAACATGAGATTAAAGCAAGGCTTAACCCTTTGATGTCCCTAGTGGAGTTGCTAGCTGTCGCAACCGTTCCGAAGGGCGCCACGTGTTGGTGTATGCCCTAGAGGCCAATACATTTTCTGTATTTATATACGTTCTATTATGCTATTTTATATATGAGACATTTCATTTATTGTGTTCTTTTTTGATAAACATAATAAAGTCCTTAGAATATTAAGTTTGATGCCATAAGACATTAAGTGGATGACTTGATCGTGAGATCCTTTTGGTTATAACACTATTCTTAAATGTCCCTAGTCAAGTATTATTGTTAACTAGGACAACAATAATGCATTGAGACTAGTATGTGCATAGACTGATGACCACATCTCACGGGTCATGGATATGAGATATCAAGTCTTCACATGGGTACATATTAGAGTAATGATGTACTGGACTGACCCGCCATGAAAACGCTACATGGATCATTACATGAGTGTCATAAGCAATTTTCATAGTGACAATGATGTATGTGGTCCTTTAACTTGAAATCACTATGATTCCTACATGAGGAGTTGTGTGTTTTAATGTCATCAAACGTCATCTGTAACAAGGTGATTATAAAGTTGGTTATTAGACATACTGCAAATCATGCAGAGCGATGTGAGTAACCTAGATGAGATTTGTCACTCCTATATAATAGGATTGATATCTTCGGGCCCCCTGATAGAGTGAGACTGCGAAATGCATGGCCATGCGCAAATGAGTCAATATGAGATATTGATTTCATTTGTTGTTATGAAGTCTACTCGAGTATCAGGAAACGAATGATTGGACTATACAAGGATGACATATTCCATGCCTCGTGTTCAATCTAGATATCTTGACAAAGGGACTAAATGACACAGAAACATTGATCACAGAAAGGTTATGTCAAATCACTGACATTCTTATTACTTGGGTAGTAGCGATGTGCTGCTAGATACCGCTCACTGCTTATAATGTTAAAATGAGATTTTAATATTACTGCTAACGTAATAAGAACCTGTAGGGTCACACACATAGAGCAGACTAAAATTGGAGTAATGGATCCAAGTTGGACTCAGATTCAAATATGGGCTAGACTCATAATAGATGAGCCTAGGGTTACACAACTTACATTGCTGCTGCTCACACTCACTTAAGGCAGTCACTATTATAAATAGTACTACTAAGGGGCTGCTAAGACATACAATTTCAGAACCCTAGCCGCACCTACAGAAAAGTGACTGAGAGAGCGACAGGTTTTCTTCTCTCCTCTTCGCAGCTAGCACTGTGTGAGAGACATGAGACTCCTTTTTGCAGACGTTGGACGTTCGTGAGTCAGTTCGTGTGGATACCGTAGAGACATCGTTACTATTACGGTGTTGGTGATTCACGTTATTCTTTTTTATCGCGCTTCAAGAGGTAAATATTTTAAAATTCGGATTATGACTTTTCGCATGGATCCTCGGTGGGAATCCTATTTTCCGCCGCGTGATGTATCCACAATTCCCAACACCACGAAATTAAAAAGAATAGGGAGGAAAAGACCTCAGGGTGTTGGGAGTCGCCATCAATGGCTTTATCCATTAAATGAAATGATGCAATTAGACACCTAAGAGATGATCTACATTTCAAACTTCGTGTTCGGGGGTTGATTACAGGCAGGGAAGATATTAGTACCCTACACTGTCCATTCTAAGAATGATTACCTATTTAATTTAATGTTATTTGCAAGATTAATTAAATTGATCCTTTATTATTAAAAAGAAAAGAATTGTTTTTGTTTTTATTTTGACATGTCCCATTTTGTCAAGCATAATATCAAGGATGATAAATGACTAAGAAATGGAATGAATGGCTAATAGTCATTATTTTAGAACAAATTCTAGGCCTGCAACATATTATATAAAAGTGGTGAATTGAAATTGTGTTAATTTTGCAAGAAAAAGAATTTTTAAAATATTTATTTTTTATGGGATAAAACGATTTAAAATGAATTTTGCAAAGAAAAAAAAATTATTTTGAAAAATGACCAAAAAGAATTTTTGAATTCACCACAATCATAATGTCGAGGCTATGCGAAATTGTTCGCTTTTATTTGAGGATTTTTATTTTACAAAAAAAGAATTATTTTGGCTTAACAAAAATGTTGTATTTTAATTTATGAAAATATTTTAATTTTAATATGGAGATTAGACCCCACCAGCGCTCTTGGCGAGATCCAATATAAAGCCTCAAAAGTATTAAGAAGAGGTGTATTTGATCGATACTCCATTCTTCTCCTAATTTTTTCGTCGTCGACAAATTTTAAATTACCAATTAATACTTTAATACAAAAAGAGATGTATTAAATTAAAATACAAGTAACATAAATCTCAAATTAGTAAATACAAATCAGTCCAAAAGAATAAATAAAATAAAAATAAACAACTAAATAAATAAATAATAAAAAGAAAGTAAGATAAAATAAAATAAAAGTTAAGAAGGAAGAGACTTTTAGTCTCTGGACTGCAAAACATAACAGGGGATAGAAATAGGATTTGAGAGTGCCAACCACACTACAACGACAAGGATGAAGGCCAACAACGCTTGGGTCGCAGTTGACTTACGGTGGCTCTAACTGAGGGCGACGAAGGTTCTGGGCGGAGGTTGCGAACGACGAGGAAGCATATCTGGGTTCGTTTTCGTGGTGGTCTAGGTCGCGGTGGTCTGTGATCGCAAGTGCTGGTTCGTTGTACGGCGTGGAGACTCAAGGACAGTGGGTGGCGCGGCTAGTGTGGAGGGCGATGGGTTCGCACGGTCTGGATCGCAACACAGGGGTACGGTGGTGGTTGTTTTTTGGAGCTCGTTCACGGTGATTTTGTGTGGTTGAAGCTTGGGTGGTGGATGGAGGTTGTAGGTGATGGGGAATGGTGCGTTGGTTGCAGGTGATGATAAAGGGGTTTTGGAGGTGGCTGCTTTGGGCTGAGTTGCAGGGATAGGTGGTGGCTATGAGTGGTTCTATTTTAGGGTGGTTGTGTTGACCGTGGGCTAATGGTGGTGAGGGATGAGGATGAGGGTGAAGATGGCTGGAGGCAGGGAGATGATGAAAGCTGGAGGCATGGATTTTTTGGTCGTGGATGTTGGATGCCTTCATGTGTGATCGATCTCTGTGTGAGGGAATTTCTGAGTGATTGATTTGTGTTTGTCTGCTTGAGATTTATAGGATTAATTTTGTAAAAATTTCTCCCTAATTCCTTGGTGATTGGAAGATAAATGGAGAAGTAATCTTATCAGAGATTTCAATCAATATTGAAAGGGAAAGGTTACCAATTCAATTGGGTTGTGCACTGTTTGTGGAGGTTAAGGTTTGAAGGTGATGGTAGCTAGGGTTCTTGGGTTGTAAGAAGGAAGTGGGGTCATGAGTTGAGAAGGAGGTTGAGTCTGTAACCATCTTTTTTATTATTATTATTATTTTTATTTCTTAAAACAAAATCAACTTATATATATTTTATTTTATTTTTGAAATAAGATTAAATAAAAATAAAATAAATTTAAAATAAAAATAAAAATTTATGAATAAAATTTGGTATTAATAATAATATTTTTTTAAAATTTTGTATATTTTTTTTGGCATAATTAGCTATTGAGTACATACACAAACATGTACACTATATAAGTGCTTCTATATATCTATTTTATAAGAAAAGAAGAATCCTTATCTACGCAACTTTATAGTGTTTTTTTTTTAAAAAATTTTTTTATAAGCCGCAACTTTATAGTTACACATGTAGCTACGTACATCTCACTTTTAAGAACCCTCAAAATTAATTTGTTCTTATTAAATTCAAATATATTTAGATTTCGTTCTACAGTTATATCGATGCTTGTGACTCTAACAATTGTGAATGGAAATAATTATAGTAAGCTTAAATTTGTTTTTGATATTTGAAAATAAAATACTTTTTAATTTTGGTCTTTTTAATTTTTTTGTTAGTTTTGATTTTTTTTTTTTGTTTTAATCTTTATTGTTAATGAGTCTCCATTAAGTATTTACATAGTAAATAAAATTATTGACATGTAACACTATTGAGTGGACATTTGTTATATAAACATTGAATAAAATTTTATTAATGACAAGGATTAAAATAAACAAAATAAAAAAATAAAAATCAATAAAAGAAAACTTAAAAGAATCAAAATAAAAGAAATATTATATTTATAAAGACTAAAAATATATTTAATCCTTTATACTATTATTAGGAAAGGTTGAAGAAAAACAACTAAATTTATGTAAAGCCACTATGTAATTCGACAGGAAAATGAAATTTTTTTTGGGTACAAACAGGACAATGAATTTAACAACTGAAAGGCAGCATTGCTCCCAATGTTTTGATTGAAAATACTATATCCACATACGAATATATATATATATTATATTACATGTCATGTCTCCATGCGACGTCATACAGCATAAGCAGTGCTTATATGACTCCACTTAAACTAGTTTAACTAAATTATTGTACTTATAACAATGATATTGGCATGTAAAAAGGGCTCATAATCATATCGAAGTGATTACCACTAAAGATCAACCTCCAATGCCCACTTTTGTAGTTAGCCGCTAATAATTCAAATAAATTACTCAGCAAATCTTTGGATATATTATGGTAGAACCAAAATCCTTTTGTTATATGTACTTTCTTGAGTAGATTATATTAACCTTTTCTATATAGAAAATGTTCTCTGTACAGTTCAAATATGACATCCTACGAGATAATATATCAACCTCCAACTCCCACTTCTGTAGTTAGCCTCTAATAATTCAAATAAATGACTCAGCAAATCTTTGGAAATATTATGGTAGAACCAAAATCCTTTTGTTTTATGTACTTTCTTTAGTAGATTGTATTAACCTTTTCTATATAGAAAATGTTTTCTATACACTTCAAATATGACATCCCATAAGACAATATATCCTGATGTAATTTTAGTATCTTGTATCTCATATACTGTGTGTATACCTCTGTAATATATACTATATTCACATGTGAGTTGGGTATTATAAATGTGTTTATTTCAAGTGTTCAAATAATGAAATTTTTTTAATGAATTTAATTTTGATATGCAATTAGAGTACAATATCACTTTATATTGTTAATAAATCATTTAATGAGTTTAATTGTATTAATAATTACATAAAATATCAAACTCATTAAAAGATATGATAAAACTTTTTGACAAGATATCAAAATTGAATCGTATATTTCTTTTTGGTACCGAAATCATTCTGTAATTTGGTTAAGTTGTATGTACTTTCTCTTTTATTACATAAATCAATTATCTTATTTCTTATTTTGAATTTATAAAATAACCATTCTTCTTAACTTATTTATATACACACACTATTTCTCTTCATATATAATATAATTTTAAAAATATCAACATACTGAAACATAATTATACCACACTTTCTCCATATAATATGATTTCATCAGTTAAATAAGAATATTCTTTATTTTGAATAATAAAAAAATAAGTTACTCTAATATAATCAATCAAGACATTAGTGATATGTAAGCCAAAGTTTGTTCATTGTACTGCTTGAGTTTATTTTCCAAAGTTGAAATCTTTTACCGCCTTGGTAGCAAGGTAATAATAAAAAAAAAACCCAACCACTTAAATAAAATTAACCTGTTATTGTTTAGTTTGATTGGGATTTGATTAAAAAAATTTAATCAAATCAAACTAATTAATTTTGATCGATTTTTATTGTTTTAACTCTTAAAACCAAACTAAACCGACCTATCTACACCCTACTCCTACGGGAAACAATCAATTGGCATTAGGCACACTATAAAGACGAAGTTTGAAAGACGTTTGAGGACAACATAGAGTTGTAAAAATGGACACATGCACGTACTCATGCACATATATGTATGATAATTTGATTCTATGAGGGGGGATGCATGAAATAGGATTGACCATGTAAAACTCTCTTACCCATAGGAACGAACAACAATCACGATTCCACAACGGTCCCTTCCTTCCCACCTTCGGTGCCACTTGTTAGTTGTTGGTTGCCACCTTATACGCCACATTCTCCTCTTCTTTGTTTGTTACCCAACGAAACACACTCTCCCTACACTCACACTCACACACACACTCTCTTCCTCTCTTTCTTCTTCTTTCTTCTTTTCATTTTTGTCTGTGTTGGGTTTGGTTGAGTGACGACAATGACGGACACCACTGACGACATAGCTGAGGAAATCTCCTTCCAGAGCTTCGATGATGACTGCAGATTGCTCGGCAATCTTCTCAACGACGTTTTGCAGCGAGAGGCTGGAACCATGTTCGTTGACAAGCTCGAAAAAATTCGAATCCTTGCACAGGTTTCGCTTTTTCTCCCCCATTTTTTTTTCTTTTCCCCTCAATACTCACCTTTTGTTTTTGTTTCTTTTTCTTGGTGAGAGCACGGGGTATCGCACAGCTTCGGTCCATTTGAATTGTCCATGAAACTAATCTCAGTTTAATCACTGGAGGATGAGAGTTATGCATTCTCCTCATAAAATTTCCTCATCATAGGGTGTTTTTGTTTATTTAAATGGGTTTTGCTTGCTTAATGATTTTTAACGTTGATTTTGTGTTTTTTCATTGATGATTTTATTTCATCATTGTTTTCCGCTGGGGGCTCTGTTTGGTTGCTGAGAAAATGGACAGAGAAAGCAGAAGATTGAAACAGGGCATGCATTTAGTGTTTCATGATGCATGGGGGTTCATATGATAAAGAAAAAGACTCAAATGATGACTAAACTTATCTTCCTTCATGATGGGATTGCGCTTTGTGTAGTTTAAGGGTTCCTCAAGTTATGAAATGTTAAATATTCCTTGTTAAAATGTGGAAATTTAATTGCTTTGTCTTTCATTTAACTACCAAGTTGCAAGTAGCAAGGCTAAAAGTCTAGGATGTGAAAATTCCTTAACACTTAGTTTTTTGTTTTTTGTTTTGTTTTGCTTTGTTTTTTTCAGAGTGCTTGTAATATGAGACAGGCAGGGATTGAGGACATGGCAGAGCTGCTAGAGAAGCAGTTGGCTTCAGAGTTATCCAAGATGACATTAGAAGAAGCTCTGACCCTTGCTCGTGCCTTCAGCCATTATCTTACTTTGATGGGTATAGCTGAAACCCATCATAGGTAACTGTGTCTCCAACTGTTGGTCTTTGATTCTATTAGTTGGTAATTTATCTGTCTCTTTCTCTGATTATTATGAAAATCAGAACTTGGAGACTAGTAACAACTTTGAGGGAATACTAAGAAGTACTTTTCTTAATCCATTCGATAGGGTAGTCTTTCACACAAATTCTGTTTGTGCAGGGTTCGTAAAGGAGGAAACATGGCACATCTTGCAAAATCTTGTGATGACATCTTTAACCAGCTGGTGCAAGGTGGAGTTTCCCCAGATGAGCTTTATAACACAGTCTGCAAGCAGGTCTATTTTGTTCTTTACTTCTTCTCAATCTGCAGGGTCTGAGAAGTATAGATGAAAATAAGTAAATAACCTTTCTTTACCATTATAATGGTTTTTGGATTTTCAAAAATTGTGGAATGCACTCAGCAAGCTAAGATTAAAATCCTTAACTATTTGCTTTCTAGACAATTATTTTCTTATTAACTTAAGGAAGCATTGTGTTTTTTATTGCTGGTGATTTGATTAGCAATCTGGTTCCAGTTTCTTTTATTTTTCAAAATTCAATTTTATTTTTGTTGCCACAGGAGGTTGAAATTGTTCTTACAGCTCATCCCACACAAATTAATCGCCGTACCTTACAATACAAACACATTAAAATTGCTGTGAGTTTTTTTTTTCTTTCTCTGGCCTTAATAAATTTACTGGAGGCATGAGCCTTGAGCTTTAAATCTCAAATATCATATAAGCATTTTGTCTCTAACTACTTTTTCCCCCTCCATGCAGCATCTCTTGGATTATAATGATCGACCTGATCTTAGCCTTGAAGATCGAGAAATGGTGATTGAAGATCTGGTACCACTCCTGAATTGTATTTCCACTCTAGTAAACCACTATAGTGTTTATACCAAAAAAAAAAAAAAAACTGTAGTGGGAGGTTATATCTTAACTGTGAAATGGGTAATTCCTTATTCTGGCACACTTTCTTCTATTCTCATAGATCATAATGAATTTGGTAGGTAAGAGAGATAACCTCAATATGGCAGACAGACGAGCTTAGGCGTCAGAAACCCACGCCAGTTGATGAAGCTAGGGCTGGTAAGCTTCTGGACTATTATATGTTAGAAATAAAATAAAACCATTCATAACCCTTCACCTAATAGCTTAAACTTTTAGGAGAGTTGATCCTTAGCAATTTGTATATGTCAGCTCTTGCATGATTTGGTTCACTGTAAAAAAAACAAAGTGGAAGAACCCCTTGGTTTATTTTTGAATTCTCGCAGGATTGATTATTGTGGAGCAGTCACTCTGGAAAGCTGTTCCTCATTATTTATGCCGAGTCAGCAATGCTTTAAAGAAGGTCTGTTTATGTCTATTAACTTGTAGATTCTTTCCCTTGAAGATTTTCAATGCAATTTGTCCTCCCTTGCAGCATACAGGAAAACCACTTCCATTGACTTGCACTCCCATAAAGTTTGGATCTTGGATGGGAGGTGATAGAGATGGAAACCCAAATGTGACAGCAAAGGTAAGGTTTTTAAATATCCATTCATGCTGCCTGTACTTTTACTACGTGATTTTGTTTTTTCAAATAACTGCAGGAGTCTTTTTCAACGGGTGTGAAGTTTTCTAGTAGTGGAAGCATAGTTGACTTTGTAATACCATTATATTATTGACAATTTGAACGTGTCCTGTGTGTTTTTCATTTTGGAAAGGGCAAGTTTAATGATGATTGAACTGGGAGAAACGTAGAGAAAAATAAATGAGCTGTTAATATGTTAATATTTCTTTGAATATTTTCTTTTTTTAGTTTTCTTGGAACTTTGCTTATGTCATACTTTTTTGTCAAATTTTACATTGTCGGTCCGAAGCCTGGATAAAAGAGGTACATTGTGTTAGATAGTTGATAGCCAACGTAAAACATTGTTGAATGTTTTTTGACATGGATCAACGAAATGGTTATATAGAAAATTTGGTTTTTGATGGGTTCCAGTGACATCAGATGATCCATGTTGAAGACACCACCTAATGGGAGAAGGCTTGATATTTTTGTTATATTTTTCTTCAGATGATGGCAGGAGGTGCTTTGCCGGTTCAATTATTGAAGTCTGTTGACTGTAATTAAAAAATTATCATCAAATCACTAGAATTTTTCTGTCTTATCTTGGAGTGGGATTTTCTTCTTGTAGAATATTTGTCTTACTGATTTTGATTTAGTCCTGTAAATTTTGACAGATATAATAATTGCAGAATTGGTTTTCCTTTTGTTCTTCAGGTCACAAAAGATGTGTCACTTCTGTCTAGATGGATGGCAATTGATCTCTATGTTCGGGAAGTGGATAGCCTGAGATTTGAGCTATCCATGAACCGGTGCAGTGATAAGTTGTCTACACTGGCACATGAAATTCTAGAAGGTTTGTTTGTTGAATTTTATATTTGATGATATCCTTGCAAATGCTAATGACCATAGCAGTCATCTTTGTTTTATATCATGTGATTGCTGAATACTGTTTGTCAAGAAGTAACACAGGTTCATTGAGCACAGGCAAATTGAAATGCTTAAAAATCAGTGAAGTTGTATATTTTTACTTTATTTTGTTGGATTATCATATGAACTGCAACCTTAATTGTCCTCTTCAAAGCCTAACTATTTTAGCTTATGTCATTGTTTAAATGAATGATGATATTCTGCTATATATTTTTTCCTGTGGCTTTGGTAGTGGAATTGATCCCTGGCTGCTCTTTTTTATGCATTTATGGTGCATTGAGGCATTTTCCTCTTGGTTTGGAAATGACTTGAAAGTTATGCTGGTGGATCCCTTTTCTGGCTGTGCTAATAACTCAAAACGTACCAAAATTTGGAAATGTGTGTTTTTTTCTTTCTTTTTCCTTTTTTTTCTCTTTTTTCCCCCTCCTTTTCTCTTGTTTCCAATAACATAAACCTGTTGACATTTATGTCCAATACACTCTCTCAAATCTCTTCTAATTTAATGATATTAGATTGACTCTAGTTGCTTATGTCTCTGGTAAAAACGTGAGTGCTTTTTTATATGGTTTCCTGGGAATGTTAGCTAAAGTTTTCATTTAATGAGACAACAATATCTGCCTTTTCAAATGATAGTTTTCTTCAAGTATCGCTACTATTTTAGAAAATATTTCAAACTTTGGTTGAATCAAACTATAATATAGGTGTGATATGATATTTGATGATGCAGTGCGAATGGAATGATCTTCTGTTTACAGCTCTATTTCTGCACTTTTAATTGTTAGGATATCAGAGATAGATACACTCCAAGGTGTCTTAAACACTTCATGAATATAAGTAGTAGCGTGCTCATATTTGTGAAGAATAACTAATAAAAAATAATCTACTATATCGAAGGATAAATACAATATCCTGTCTACACTTACACACAAGAGGCACAAAATATAGTGTTTCCCACTGAGACCCCCTTCTACTACAATTTTAGTAGTACAGAGAACTAGAGAGTATACTCAAAATCCCTAGTGTATAAACTCAACACATTCATGGAAATTTTCCCACACTTCTCTACTTTTATCTCACTACAAGAAGCTCTTAATTTCACTTCTGCATATTGTGTTTTTTTTAATGAAGGATTTGCTCTGTATTTATGAAATCCTGTTGCAACCATTACTATTAATGCATTTAACCATTGATCTCCCACTAGCCAACCATCACCTTCCTACTGTTCACCGAAAAACCTTCACAACCAAGTGAAGAAGTCTTCTTCCTTTTGTTGACTAAATACAAGCCACATCGTAGCAATTCTCCACCTTGACTTGTATTTTATTAGTCTCAAAGAGTCTTAACCTCTGCAAATATTGACCAAGTTCAAGCAATGCTTGAACTTATCAATAGACAATGGTTTTGTCATCATGTCTGCTGGGTTCTCAGCCGTGGCTATCTTTTGAATTGCCATTGTGCTGTTACTGACACTTTCTCTAACAAAGTGGAGTTTGACATCTATGTGCTTTGTCCTTTCATGGTAGACTGGATTTTAGCCAAATGAATTGCACTTTGACTATCACAATATATAACTGGTACCTGTTGGGCTAACCCAAAACTACTTGAAAGACCTTGCACCCATATGTTCTCTTTAATAGCTTCTGTCAATGTCATGTACTCAGCTTTAGTAGTTGACATGCAACTGTAGATTACAATGTCAACTTCCAACTAATAGTACATCCAAAGATTGTAAAGATACTGTCAATCACCTCCTCTTGTCTAAATCTCCTACATAGTCAAAATATGCATAGCCTACTACTCCTTGAATTTGCTAACGATCAAACACCAAACAAACATCGGTGGAAACTCTCAAGTACTGCATGATCCATTTCACAGCTTCCCAGTGAGCCTTTCTGGGTCTGCTCATATTTGCTCACTACACCTACAACATATGAAAGATTTGGTCTAGTGCATATCGTAGCATACATAAGATTGCCAATAGCACTAGAATATGGTATCTGAAACATATGCTCCACCTTCTTCTCAGTTTTCGGACATTCCCTTAATGATAACTTGAAATGTGCAATTAAGGGAGTGCCAACTGACTTGAACTAATTCATATTGAAGCATTGTAGCACCTTCATAGTGTAGCTTTGCTGTGATAAACATAGCTTGCCACATTGCCTCTCCCTATGAATATCCATTCCAAGAATCCTTTTTGTTGCACCTAAGTCTTTCATCTTGAACTCCTTTTCTAGTGAGTTTTCAGCACACTAATTTCGACCTTGTTGCAGACTGCAATTAGCATATTATCTACATACAACAATAGATAAATCTGGGAACCATCTGGAAGCTTCTTGGAGTAGACACAATTATCATATTAGTTTCTGTTGTATCCTTTTCCAATCATAAATGCATCAAACCTTTTGTACCACTACCAAGGGGATTGCTTCTAGCCGTACAATGACTTTTTTAGCAAGCACACATGGTCTTTCTTATTGGGGACTACAAACCCCTTTGGTTGACTCATCTAGATATGCTCCTCTAGCTCTCCATGTAAGAACGTTGTCTTCACATCAAGCTATTCTAGCTCCAAGTCAAATGTGCTCACGATGGCTAATAGGACCCGAATAGAGCTATGCTTTACCACAAGAGAGAATACTTTATGAAAGTCAATACCTTCCTTCTGAGTCTAGCCCTTAGCTACCAATCTTGCCTTGAACCTTGGAGGTTCAATGCCAAGGATTCCTTTTTTTCCTTTTGAAGACCTATTTGCAACCAACTACTCTTTTCCCCTTTGGAAGTTGTACCAGCTCCTACGTTTGGTTTTTTTGAAGAGATTCAATCTCCTCATGCATCACCATCAGCCGTTGTTGTGGCTCCTTACTTTCTATTGCATCATGGTAGGTAAGAGGTTCATCTCCTATTACATCATTTGGCATAGCCAATACAAAAGCTATAGGATCTACATCAAACAAATCAAGTGCTCATATGACAAAATTTAGATATCTCTGAGGTCTTTGAATCTGCCTCCTCTCTCTACTTGTAGCAATACTGTATGACTCTGCACCTTTGGTGTCAGCATCTCTGTCCATGCTATCATCATCCGTGTTACCTGATTTGTCTTGTTGCTCTACTTCAGTTAAGCAGTACCTGAAGTACTCGGCTGATTTCCTTCATCTTCGTGCTTTTCCTTCCCTGAGTCAATTTCCAGCTCCACCTATTTTCTAGCACCATGATTTGTTTTTGCCTAATTTCCTATAGATTCCCGCTTATGATTTAACATTACTGCCTTATCAAATATGACATCTCTGCTGACAATGATCTTGGGTGAACTTGCTTTTTCTGTGCACCACATCCAATAACCCTTCACCCACCGTACATACCCTAGAAATATACAACTTCTTGCCCTTGCCTCAAGTTTACTATTACTCACATAAGCATATGTAGGGTAACCAAATATTTTTAAATCAGAATAACTTACTGGTTGACTAGACCATATCTCTTGCGGGATCTTCTGATTAACTGCAGTTGATGGAGATCTATTTACTAGATATATAGCTGTGTTGACCGTTTCAGCCCAAAATGGTTTAGGAAGTTCAACATTAATTCGCATGCTTCATGCACACTCCACGAGTGTTCTATTCATACATTCCACAATTCCATTTTGCTATGGTGTTCCAGGTACAATATGGTGCCTCACTATACCTACTTTCCTGCAGAACTCATCACCATTGTCAGTTCTTAGTCTCTTGACTAATCGCCCTGTTTGCTTCTCGACCATGACTTTCCATTGTTTGAATTTGTTGAACACTTCATCTTTGTGTTTCAAAAAATAGACCTAAACTTTCCTAGAATAATCATCAATCAAAGTACGAAAATTGCCCTTACTTATATGCTTTGAATATATTCCAAACATCCACCCAGTGAATTGACAGAGGAAGGACCCCAAACATTTGAGTAAATATATTCCAGAATGCCCTTGCTTATATGCTTTGCAGTACTGAATTTCACTCCGTTTTGCTTCCCGTATACATAATTCTCACAAAAACCAAGTTTAAATTCTTCATGCCTTTGAGCAATCCTTTGCCAACAAGTATTGACATTCCTTTCTCGCTCATGTAACCAAGCCGCATATGCCACAATTGTGTAGCATCACCAGACGATCTTTCAAAGGATAAAGCAACACCTATCTTTGTGCTTCCTAGCAAAAGATAGATCCCACCTTGCAGCTTTTCTTTCATCACCACCATAGAGCCTTTAGTCACCTTTAACAAACCATGTTCTTAAGAGAACTTGTATCCTTAATTGTCTAGGGCACTTAAAGAGATCAGGTTCCTGCCTAGTTTTGGTGCACGCCATGCTTGAAATATCGTTGCAATTCCATCATCCATTCTGACCTGCGCCTTTCTCCTAAAGCAGAGTACATGGCATTGACAGAGGCTATTAAAGAGTGCATATGGGTGCAAGGTCTTTTGGGTAGTTTTGGGTTAGCCTAACAGGTACCAGTTATATATTGTGATAGTCAAAGTGCAATTCAGTTGACTAGAAATCCAGTCTACCATGAAAGGACAAAACACATAAATGTCAGACTCCACTTTGTCAGAGAAAGTGTCAGTAATGGCACAATTGTAATTCAGAAGATAGCCACATCTGATAACCCAATAGATTTGATGACAAAACCATTGTTGATTGATAAGTTCAAGCATTGCTTGGACTTGGTCAATATTTGCAGAGGTTTAGACTCCTTGAGACCAATAAAATATAAGCCAAGGTGGATGTTAGGATCCAATTGCAAGGTATGGGACTTGAGTCCCACATCAGAAGTATGGGATTCTAGTGTGGGGTTTATATGGCCTTGGACTCTCCAACCACAATGGCTAGCTTTTGTAATGTCGTTCTCCTAAGGTTCGTATCAATTGGTATCAGAGCCTTCTACCATGCCTCTCAGTTGCAAACAAGCAGCGTGGATGGTGATGCCAACATTGCAGTGTTCGCCCGGGACTAGTTAGAAGGCTAGTGCACAGCCAGCCCACGTGGACGTCGGGACTGTGGAGCGTGATGGAATGTTAGGATCCAATTGCAAGGTATGGGACTTGAGTCCCACATCGGAAGTATGGGATTCTAGTGTGGGGTTTATATAGCCTTGAGCTTTCCAACCACAATGGCTAACTTTTGTGGTGTGGTTCTCCTAAGGTTCGTATCAGTGGAGAATTGTTACAGTGTGACTTGTATTTAGTCAACAAAAGGAAGAAGACTTTTTCATTTGGTTGAGAATGTTTTTTGGTGAATGGTTGGAAGGTGATGGTTGGCTAGTGGGAGACCAATGGTTAATTAATGCATTAATAGTAATGCTTGCAAAAGGCCTCTATAAATACAGAGCAAATCCTTTATTCGAACAACACATGCAGAAGTGAAATTGAGAGCTTCTGGTAGTAAGATAAAAGTAGAGAATGTAGTGTGAGAAAAAAAATTCCATGAGTGTGTCATGAGTTTGTACACTTGGGATTTTGGGTATGCTTTCTAGTTCTCTGTAATACTAAAATCATAGTAGAAGATGGTCTCATTGAGAAACACTATATTTTGTGCCACTTGTGTGTGAGAGTGCAAATAGGATATGATTTTTTTCATTAGTTATTCTTCACAAATCTGAGCACATTTATGCTCATATCCATAAAGTGTATAAGAAACTTGGGGTATATCTACCTCTAATATCCTAACATTAATATCTTTACTTGATCAGCTGCAGATATTTCTTTATGAAGTGATCTTCTAGATTATGGTTTGTCACTTATATTCTCAAAGATAGGTTTGATACTCTTTTAATCAACTTTTAAGAGTCGATGATCACCTCTTTTTCTTCAGAAGCTAACCGTGAGGATCACCGTGAGCATTGGAATCAATCTATGAGTAGAAGTCAATTGAAACATCATAATCAACAAGCTTCATCACTTCCAACTAAACTTCCAGCTAGAGCTCATTTACCCTCTTGTGCTGGTACACATAATTGTGCTCAAAATTGCTGTCTAGTTCTTTGTTTGCATATGTTTTTCCTAGAACCACACAAAATATTTTTTATATTTATTTTTGTTGCTCCTACCTTTAATATTCTTGGAGGAATGCCCCTGTTGATTGCATGAAAACTGAATAGGAATCTCATCAATCCTAAAAATAACCTCTTTTTCCTCGTGCATGAGGAATGAGGTGTAAATCCCTGCCTCTTCCTCTCATGGGCTACGGTTTCTCAGGAAGAGCTCATCTTTTATCCATTCTGCTCATTGTTTCTTTGGATATATGTAAATTCCTGCCTCAATCAAGTATGTGTTATTATTTATTAAACAATTCCTGTTTGGATATATTCTATCATGTAGAAAATGGTGAATCTGAGCATCCCAGACTAGACATCCCGGGACCTGATTACAATCAACTCAATCACAAGGTAGATCAATTCAGTGATTCTTGGATTTCTGAGTTTACCATTGAATCCTATATAATATATATGTATATATACATTTTCTCTGATAGGGTGGTGTGATTTCAAGTTCAACTACATGTAATGGTGGCAGTCACAATATTCGATCATCGCTAGCAAGTTCAGCAAATTCCAGTGCTTCTTCATCAGTTGCAATTCCACGCTCTCCTTCTTTCAACTCTAGTCAACTACTTGCGCAGAGGAAATTGTATGCAGAATCCCAGACAGGTAGGTCCAGTTTTCAGAAGCTTTTGGAGCCAAAGTTCCCTCAGCTTCCTGGAATTGCTCCATATAGAGTTGTCCTCGGGAATGTAAAAGATAAGGTATCACTTCTCATTTACTTCAGTAATACTTCAAAGTTGACTGTATGGATGCTGGTATTCACTTTCTGCTTGTTGTACTTTGTATAAGATAGGTTATATATGTTTCTCGTTTCTTGGACATTGTTAGCTTTATACTGTGGCATATGCTAGACGAGTGCCCGTGCATGTTTTATAAAGGCTTATAATGAATCCAGTACACAGTAGTTTGAAAATAAAATGACTGATATTGCATATTTTTTCAATTTGGGCTGGATGTAAGGACATGTTGGTTTAGAAGTAAAGTTGCATGAAAAACAATTTTGAAAGATAGTAAATGCAAAATATTTGCCAAATAACTCGAAAATCTAACACCCTTGATCTTTTGTCTTTAGTTATTCATGCAGTTGGCTTAATTTTTTCTTTAAGGAAAAAGATGGATGGTTGTAAAAATCAATGGGCAGAACCATTCACGAATGATATGATTGCGTAAAAGTTGTGGCAAATAAAGCTCTATAGGATTTATTTCAACATAGATTCATATTTTCTCTATTATTTCTAGATAAAGAGTGAAGGACTTTTGTACTTGACATTACATATTTGAGATTCAATTGACAAATGTCTTTACACAGAACAACAGAGTACAGACCCATGGATCATTAATTACTTGAATATCAAAGAAACTTAGAGAGGATTTCTGAATTGTTTGAGTGAATCATCCACTCAGTAGATAATCTATTTATATACATGATCAATACAATTTACAAGAAGGAGAATTAATTCTAGCTTTAATTCTCAAGATACAATGAATTCTAATTAGTGGAATAATAATTATATTCTACTTCCCACATAATTATCTATTTCTAATACTCCCCCTCAAGCTGGAGCGTAGATATCAAAAGCATCCAGCTTGTTGCATATATAAGCTATCCTTGGTCCCCGAAGAGCTTTGGTAAGCAAATTAGCCAATTGGTCATTTTAGTTGACAAAGGATGTGGTAATCTCCCCAGAAACAATCTTTTCACGAATAAACTGGCAATCAACCTCTATATGCTTGGTTCGTTCATGGAAGACTGGGTTAGAAGCAATATGGAGAGCTGACTGATTATCACAAATTAATCTCATAGTTCCTACCTCACAAAACTTTAATTCTTTAATGAGCTGCTTTAGCCATATTAGTTCACATGTAGTGAGAGTCATAGCTTGATATTCTGCTTCAGCGCTTGATCTTGTGACTACATTTTGTTTCTTACTTTTCCATGAAACGAGATTTCCTCCAAAGAAAACACAATATCCTGAGGTGGATCTCTTATCACATGGAGATCTAGCGCAATCTGCATCAGTGTAGGCAATAATTTCCTTATGCCCTCTATTTTCATATACTATCCATTTTCCTGGTGATCCTTTAATGAATCTCAAAATTCTAATGACTGCATTCGAATGATCAATACGGGGAGAATTTAGGAATTGACTCACCACACTAACAGCAAAAGAGATGTTCGGTCTGGTAACAGTAAGATAATTAAGCTTTCCTACTAATCTTTGATATCTGCTTGGATCTGAAAATAATTCACCTTTATCAGGAAGGAGCTTAATATTTGGATCCATGGGAGTTTCAACTGGTTTACAATTCAACATTCCATTTTCTTCAAGAATATCAAGAGCATACTTTCTTTGGGAGATAGCAATTCCCGATTTTGACTGAGCAACTTCAATCCCCAGAAAATATCTCAATTTGCCCAAGTCCTTTGTTTCAAAGTGACGAAATAGATGCTCCTTCAATTGCTGAATTCTAGCATAATCATTTACTGTTATGACAATGTCATCCACATAAACCACAAGATAGATACACAAATTAGATTAATACTTATAAATTACCGAGTGATCCACTTCACTTCTGATCATTCCAATTTTTTGTAAAACCAAGCTGAATCATCCAAACCAACATCGGGGAGATTGTTTAAGACCATACAGTGATTTGTGAAGTTTACAAACCAAACCTGACTCCCCATGAGCAACAAACCTAGGAGGTTGCTCCATATAGACCTCCTCAGTCAAGTCGCCATGCAAGAAAGCATTTTTGACATCTAGTTGGTGTAGAGGCCATTGATTCATGGTTGCCATGGATAGAAACACCCTGATCGAAGCCATTTTCGCCACAGAAGAAAAGGTATCACCATAATCTTGCCCTAAAATCTGAGTAAAACCTTTGGCTACAAGACGAGCCTTAAGACAATCCACAGTACCATTAGGGCCAACTTTTATAGTGAAGACCCAGCGACATCCCACAAGACTTTTACCTAAAGGTAAAGGAACCAAAGACCAAGTACGGTTGGATTCCAAAGCTTACATTTCCTCAATCAATGTCTGCCACCATCCTGGATGGGAAATAGCTTCCTGAACAGTTTTAGGAATAGAGACAGAAGACAAGGAAGAGGTGAAAACATATTGAACAGGAGAAAGACGATGATATCTAACAAAATTATAAATAGGGTGAGGATTACGAGTGGAACGAATACCTTTACGAACAGCAATTGAGAAGTCAGAAATGGGTGAAGACGGATCCGGAGACGGTTGAGAAGCTGGTTCAAGCACTGAAACACTGGGCTCGAGATCTGGTGGAGATGTGGAAGGTTCATGACGACGACGATGATAAGTGACTAATGGATGAGAATTATCTTCTTGAGTGGTGGTTGATGGACTGAGAAAAGGAACAGGTAAAATTGTAGAAGGAGTGACTGTTTCTTCCTTTGAAGTGAAGAATGGAGAATCTTCAAAGAAAGTCACATCTGCAGAAACAAAGAAACAATGTAATGAAGGGGAGTAACACCTGTAACCCTTTTGTACTCTGGAATATCCAAGGAAAATACACTTGATTGCACGAGCAGTGAGTTTATCTTTTCCTGGAGACAGATCATGAACAAAATAAGTACAACCAAAAATGCGCAGAGGAAGTTTATATGTAGATTCATCAGGAAAAAAAATAGAATGAGGAATCTGGTTATCCAACACAGAAGATGGCATCCTATTGATCGAGTAACCTGCAATAAGAACCGCATCTGCCCAAAATTTTAAAGGAACATTTGCTTGAAGTAACAAGGTACGGGCAGTATCAAGCAGATGTCAATGTTTTCTTTCTACAACGTCATTCTATTGTGATGTGTGTGAACAACTAGATTGATGAATCATACCTTTTGAGGACATAAAAGACTTGAATGAGGTAGAAAAATACTCTTTAGCATTATCACTTCTTAAAATGTGAATTGTACGACCAAATTGAGTAGAAATCTCGGAACAAAATTTCTGAAAGTTTTCAAACAGTTCAGAACGATCTTTCATTAAGTAGATCCAAATACATCTTAAGTAGTCATCAATGAAAGTTACAAAATAACGAAAGCCTAGAATTGAACTAGTGCGACTAGGCCCCCAGATATCTGAGTGAACTAACTCAAAAGGAGACTTGGACTGACTTGTTTCTTTATTGTGAAAGGAAGAATGGGCATGTTTGTCAAGTTGACAAGATTCACATTGAAGAGACTGTAAATGAGAAAGACTAGGAACTATTTTCTTCAATTTATTTAAACTTGGATGACCCAAACGATTATGAAGGATACTTGGAGAATTAGCCACAACACAGATGGTTGAGGAAGAAGGTTGAAGGTAATAGAGCTCACGTGATTCAGAGCCTTTGCCAATCATCTGTCCTGTACTCCGGTCCTGAATATAGAAAGAATCAGAAAGAAAAGTTACTGAGCAATTAAGAGTGTAAGTCAATTTACTAACTGAGAGTAGATTAAAAGGACTACCAGGAATGAGAAGAACATAATCTAAATTTAAAGAGGAAAGAGGAGAAATCTTGCCAATGCCAGTGGCCTGAACTTTCGAACCATCTGCAAGGGTTATTGAATGAGGAAATTTTGTAGGAGATAAATTTGAAAAAAAAAAGAACGATTACCAACAATATGATCTGATGCACCAGAGTCCAAAATCCAGGATCCAAAAGGCAAAGATTGAGAAAAACAAACTGAGGAATTACCAGATTGAGGTATTGAGGATAAGACAATGTTAGAAGCTGCCTTCAACTTGAGGTACTCCTTATATTCATTATCAGATAAGAGAATCTTATTTTCTTGTGGAGAATCATCCGTCTTTGCGGTATCCAGTGCCTGCATTTGAGACATATTGATAGTTTTTCCCAGAAAGCCATTCAGAGTGTAGCATCGATCTTGAGTATGCCCTATTCGTTTACAATAAGAGCATTGTGGTCGATTACCATGACCACCTCTTCCACGGCCACGACCACGTCCTCCATGACCAGAATTTGTCAAGAAGGCTACAGAGTCTACTTGAGGATCAAGTTTGAGAGATTCATCAGTCAATGGAACACGGAATAATCGATCAATCAGTTCACCAACAGTAGGAATGTTTGGATTTGTCAGGACTTGATTTCTAACATTTTCAAATTCCTTATGCAAGCTATGAAGAACAAAGACCATGTACATTTGATCTAACTTGTTTACCACCTTTTTAGGATCACTATCAATTAGATGCATCTTGACTTGCTGAATTGTGGATTGAGCTTTGTTCAAATAGGAAATTAAGTCATGATCTTGCATTTGAAGAGTTAGCAAATTGCGGACAGAGTCATAGAGTTACTGAATGTCATTAGCATAAACACTTTTAGCCTTCTTCTAAATATCATAACAAGACTTATAGGAACGGTAGTGAACTAGCAGTGATGGATCAATGGACTGCCAAAGAAGAGACACTAACTGATAGTCAACCTTTTGCCATTCATCCTTTAATGTAGCATCAATTTTCTCTACTTGAGTTGTCAGATGATCAGAAAGTCTCTGACCGAGGAACCAAATTTCGACGGCTGAACACCAATCCATATAGTTTTTGCCATTAAGTTTCACAGAAGTAATTGAATGAGTTCCTGAAAAGGCAAATGAGATGAGACTTTTCAGGCCTTTGTTAGAACTTGTTGTTGATGCCATTTGGTAGAAAAGAAATCAGAAACAGAAATACTTAAAGAACCGAATGACAGAGGCTCCAAGAGCACTTAGAGAGGACAGAGGCGTGTGGTGGCGCGTGCGGCGGTTTCCAGCAACGAGACTTGGAGAGATGGCCAAAAATGACCATCTGAGATGACTGGGGCCCTTCCTCTGACAAATGAGGGGACTTTGGACGAGGTTCCAGCCTTGACAGTGGCGGAACAGTAATGTGAATAGTACACAAACAAGACACAGAACAAGAATGAACAAAGGTGATGTGAAACAAGATGCGACAGATTGCGTGGGCAAGATGCGAACGATGACGTGAACAAGATGCTAACGGATGATGAAACAAAGTGATGTGAATAGTGACAGGACAATACAGGTTGAGAGACCAGAAGCGGGATCAACCAGCTTTGATACCAACTTGAATATTAAAGAAATTTAGAGAGGATTTTTGAATTGCTTGAGTGAATCATCCACTTAGAAGATAATCTATTTATATACATGATCAATATAATTTACAAGAAGGGGAATTAATTCTAACTTTAATTCCCAAGATACAATGAATCCTAAGGGTATAATGAATTCTAATTAGTGGAATAATAATTATATCCTACTTCCAACATAATTATTTATTTCCAATAATTTATATGCATTATTAGGAGCTCTACTGGATATGGTGAAAGCCTATTGCTTTTTGGTCAAAGGCTTTTAAATGGTCTTAAGATCAAGCTTATTGCTTTGTTCCAAGGCTTTTAGAAGGAAGATGCTTAACCATTTATGTTAGTTTATGTATAAAATGAAATATATATTTGCCCAATTTTGATTGGAGCAATTGTCCATAAAGGGTTAGTTTCTGATGTGCCATTAAGAATAATTCATTTCGGCGTATTATTATGGAACTTGCTGATTTTCTGTGTTGTCCTATTAATTGGTAAATTTAAATTGTCAAACTATGGTATGATAGTAAATGCATGCATCTTCTGTTCCATGTGTTTAGCTTCTGAGAACTCGTAAACGGTTGGAGCTTCTTCTTGAGGATGGTCCATGTGAAAATGATCCTTTTGATTACTATGAAACAACTGATCAACTTTTGGAACCTCTGCTCCTCTGTTATGAATCTCTGGTACTCTTTCTCCTGCTCCTACCCTTCTTCCCTTCAAGGTTGTCCAGAATTATTATTTAACTCCATTTCTTCAGCAATCATGTGGATCAGGGGTTCTAGCTGATGGTCGACTTGCTGATCTGATTCGAAGAGTTGCTACCTTTGGCATGGTGTTAATGAAGCTTGACTTGCGTCAGGTCTGATTTTAAATTTTTTTTCTCATTATTGCTTGGATAATCAGTTGTGGCCTGAAACTAGCAGTGTGACAGGAATCCGGTCGACATGCTGAAACACTTGATGCAATTACAAGGTATTTGGATATGGGTACATACAGTGAATGGGATGAAGAAAAGAAACTGGACTTCTTAACCAGAGAGCTGAAAGGGAAGAGGCCACTGGTTCCTCCTAGTATAGAGGTGAGACGGTTAGAATTTATACTAAGCACCAGTTTTACAAGCTGTATAAGTGGTATGGAAAAACTTTTTATTTTAGAAAAGGAAAGAAGTTGATAACTGTATCAAAGTTGATATTTTAAAAATTTGAAGTTATTCTCTTTTCATTTTTCTATATTTGAAAGTTTATTTTGTATAACTTGAGTCTACAATTTTGACTGTTTCTATAACCTGCTTTTTGTTCTTTTGAGGTTAAAAGTGGAATAGGAAGATAGTTTTGATTCTAAACTCAAAATCTCTGAAGTTAGTTTCTTGTGTAGATCATAGCTAGTTAGCTACCACTACACTTTGAGGATCTTTGTTAAATTTCAGTATTAAATTTATTATTGCATTTATGAAAAAGGAAAAAACATGATTTGCTGCATGCTGATTCCAACCCCCTTTTATTCTATATTCTCCCAAGGGTCAATTTTGAACCCTTATCTTTTTATCTTGGTTTCGATGTGCTTACTGAGTATATCCAAGAGCCAGTGCCACAATGCTTGCTTTTTACTTATGATATAGTCCTAGTGGGAGAATCGAGGCAGGGAATAAATGGTAAGTTAGAGCTGTGGAGACAAGTTTTTGAAGTATATGGCTTCCGATTAAGTAGAAGTATAACAGAGTACATAGAATGTAAGTTTAGAAAGAAACGTGCTAAAATTAGCTTAGAGGTGAAAATTGAAGATCATACTATACCACAAGTCACACGGTTTAGGTTTCTTGGATCTATCATACAAAATGACGGAAAAATAAAGAGAGATGTAAACCATAGGATTCAAGCGTGGTGGATGAATGGAGAAGTGCGTCGAGTGTTATTTGTGATTGAAATGTGCTTCTAAAGTTTAAAGGAAAATTTTACCATACAATTATAAGACCTGCGAGGCTTTATGGTAATGAATGTTGGGCGATAAAAAGTCAATACGAGCATAAACTCAGTGTTACAGAGATGAGGTTGTTACGTTGGATGAGTAAACATACAAGACAAGATATAATTAGGAATGATTGCATTAGAGTAAAAGTAGGGATAACACCTATTGAGGATAAGATGGTATAATCTTGCCTTAGGTGGTTTGGCCATGTGAGGAGAAGGCCATTAGGAGCCCAAGTAAGAAGAGTAGATTAGATGGAGGATTACTCAATAGTTAGAGGCAGAGGGAGACTAAGAAAAACTATAGAGGAAACTATTAAAAAAGATTTAGAGCTAAATGGCCTTTCTAAAGACATGGTTTATGGCAAAACACAATATCATCACTATCACCATGTAGCCGACCCCACCTAGTGTGAAAAGACTTTGGTTGTTGTTGTTTTTGTTTAAATAAATGTATATGTTAGAATAGTTTAGAATATTTTAAATATAGCAGTATATCATGTATATATGCTAGAATCAATTAGGATTGTAGCATATTAGGATTGTATCACTGTGATTAATTGTAATTAATATTAACATCTATATATAGATATCATGTGTGATTTGATTAGACACACAATTTAGCAACAATTCCCTTTTCTTCAAGTTGGTATCAGAGCGGGTTTCGACTCGTCTCTATCTAAATCCTAATCTGCTCCGCCCATTGCTCAGCAGAAAATTTCCTTTCCTCGCCGCAACTCAATTTGGGTGAGCCCTCACTGTCACGCCTCTTTCTGGAAGAATCTCCCTCACTGTCGTGCCTTTTTCAGACGGATTTTCTAGCGACGATCACTTTCCAGCGACTGTCCGACCTACAGATCTGGGTGCGAAACCCACTACATTAGAATCGCACCACCCCGACCGTCCAGATCCAGAAACCGCATCGCCACCGTAAGCCGCTACACCAAAATCCACGTGTCGGCGTGTGAGAGAGCATGAGAGCTCTTTCTGGTGCTGTTCTTCCATAAATTTGGACAAAATTCACTATAGAAGACGTCCTAAGCCTTTTCAGATCTCATCTTGGCCATTTCTGCAGTGTTTCAGATCGTAGGTGCCTCGGTCACCGTATTTTTGGGCATTTTGCTACGTTCCTTTGCTGCGTTTTGTTGATTCCAGACCTACCCAGTCATTTTTGGACCTATTCTAGGTGTTTCCTTTATTTTTTAGTGATCTTAGTTTGATTTCTCACAATGGGCAATGTTGTCTCAGGCATTTCAAGACATCCATCTACTTTCGCAACCATACCAGAGTCTACTGCTCTTGTCTCCCAAGTTAATAACTCTGGTAGTGGTCGTGGTCGTGGACGTGGTCGTGGTGGCAGCAACAGGCCATGTTGCTTTTTTTGTAACAAGTTGGGACATTTGGAGGAGCGTTGTTGGGTGAAACATGGTAAACCAACATCCGCCAACTTTGCTTAGATTGAATCATCATCATCCACCTCCGGAGTGACCATTCCTACTGCAGATTATGAGGCATTCCTCCGCTTTAAGGCACCTTCACAGATTTCAGTTGAACAAACTGGTAATCCCACTTCCTGTTTATCTCAGTCATCTCTTGAGCCATGGATAATTGACTCTAGTGCTTCTGATCACCTCTATGATAATAATGATCTTCTCACTTCTCTTACCTACTCCACTAAATTACCCCTTGTTTCTCTTGCTAATGGAACCAAAACTATTGTCACCAGTATTGGCCAAGCTCAACCATGTCTCTTTCTACCTTTAACATCTGTTCTTTATGTACATGGTTGTCCTTTCAATTTGATATTTGTTAGTCAGTTAGTTTGTGCCCTTAACTGTTCCGTTACTTTCACTAAACACTCTATTCTTGTGCAGGATCAAGGTACGAGGAGGACGATTGGAGTCGATCATGAGTCACAAGGACTTTACCATCTTGTTGTGCCTAGTTCTCCAATGGCATGTACCATGACAGATTCTCCTAACCTCATTCACAGTTGTCTTGGACATCCAAGTCGTTCTAAGCTCCATAAGATGGTTCCTCACTTGTCTAGTTTACACTTTACAGTCTTTAGATTGTGAGTCTTATAAAAAAAGGAAGCACACCCGTGCATCTTTTCCTGATCGAGTCAATAAAAGAGTTTATTCAACCTTCTCCCTTGTTCATTAAGATATATGGGGACCTAGTCGTGTCAATTCTAGTTTAGGATTTCAATACTTTGTAACCTTTATTGATGATTATTTTCGTTGCACTTGAGTCTTTTTAATGAAAAATCATTCTGCATTATTTTCAATATTTCAAAAGTTTTGTGCTGAAATTCGTACTTAGTTTGGGAAAACTATCCATATTCTACATAGTGACAATGCACGCGAATATCTGTCTTCTAATTTTCAAGAATTCATGGCTAAACAGGATATCTTGCATCAAACAACTTGTTCTCATACTCCACAACAAAATGGAGTGGCTGAATGCAAAAACTGACATTTAATTGAAACAACCAGGACTTTACTTTTACGTATGAATGTTCTTTTGGGGGGATGTTGTTCTTACATCTTGTTATTTGATAAACCGCATGCTTTCCTCTGTTCTAAATGACCAAGTCTCGTACACTATATTATTTCCTGATACATCTGTTTATCCTGTGTCTCGTCATGTGTTTGGTTGTACCTATTTTATCCACAATGTTACTCTAGGAAAGGACAAGCTCACTGCCAAAGCCTTCAAGTGTCTTTTCCTTGGATACTCTCGTCTTTAGAAAGGGTATCGTTGCTACTTTGTCGATTTGGGTCACTATGTTGTGTCTGCTGATGCCACCTTTTTCGACCAACAACCCTTTTATTCTTTACCTGCATATGCTTCCCAAGTAAACACAATCCTTCCTGTTCCTATCTACAGTCCTCCTGTTGATTCTAGCAGTAATCCTACTCCTGTTCTTGCTCCGGTGCTTGCCCCATAGTCTTTCTTGTCCACTAGTTACTTTTCAACATCGACCATAATCTCTTACTGGTGCCAACCCTATTCTGGAGGAAGTTCCAGATGATTCACCACCTTCGCTAGTCGTTCCCTCTGCCTTGGTTCCTGCATCAAACAACTCACCTATTGCTCTTCGGAAAGGTAAACGGTCTACTCGTAATCCTCATCCGCTTTATGCCTTTCTTAGTTATGACCGTCTTTCTTCACAACATTGCACCTTTGTTTCGAGTTTATCTTCTATTTCCATTCCTAAAACCACAGGTGAAGCATTGTCTCATTCAGTTTGGCACCAGGCCATGATGGATGAGATGTCTGCCTTACATTCTAATGGCATATGGGAGCCAATTCCTAAAGCAGTAGGCAAATCTATTTTTGGCTGCAGGTGGATGTTTACTGTTAAAGTTGGTCCACATGGATCCATTGATCAATTGAAGGCTTGTTTAGTCGCCAAAGGCTACACTCAGATCTTTGGTCTTGATTATAGCGACACCTTCTCTCCAGCTGCTAAGATTGCCTCTGTATGTCTTTTCCTCTCCATGGCTACTATTTGCCATTGGCCCCTCTACAAGCTGGACATAAAGAATGCCTTCTTACATGGTGATTTATAGGAGGAGGTTTGTATGGAGCAACCACTTGGCTTTGTTGCTCAGGGGGAGTTTGGATTGGTGTGCAAACTTTGCAAGTCCTTGTATAGCCTAAAACAGTCCCATTGGGCTTGGTTTGGCCGATTCAACGCAGTTGTTCAGGCCTTCGGCATGATTCGCAGTGAAGCCGATAATTTTGTTTTCTATCGGCATCAATCTCCTAATCAATGCATCTACCTTGTGGTTTATGTAGATGACATTGTCATTACTGGGAACGAATGAGTTGGCATTGAACAATTAAAGCAACATTTATTCACTCATTTTAAGACCAAAGACCTTAGTAAGCTCTGTTATTTCCTAGGTATCGAGGTGGCATAGTCTAGACATGACATTTCTATCTCTTAGAGGAAATATGCCTTGGATATCTTAGAAGAAACTGGTATGTTAGGTTGCAAACCCATTGATACACCCATGGATCCTAATGTTAAGCTTCTACTAGGATAGGGGGAGCCACTAGCGGACCTTGGACGTTATCGGAGGTAGGTTGGAAAATTGAATTATCTCACAGTAACAAGACCAGATATCTCTATTGTTGTGAGCGTGGTAAGCCAATTCCTTGATTCTTTATGTGACTTTCACTAGGATGCTGTTGTTCGAATATTCCGATACATTAAAGAAGCACCAGGAAGAGACTTACTATATGAAGATAAGGGGCATATGAAAATTTGTGGTTATACAAATGCTAATTAGGCAGGCTCTCCCTCAGATAGATGCTCTACTTCAGGATACTGTGTTCTTTTTGGGAGAAATTTGATTTCTTGGAATAGTAAGAAGCAAACTGTAGTCACCAGGTTAAGTGCAGAAGCTGAATATCGAGCGATGGACACTGCAACTTGTGAACTCATTTGATTGAGGCAGTTACTTAAAGATTTGAAACTATGTGAACCATAACCAATGAAACTCGTATACGATAATCAGACTACACTACATATATCCTCAAATCTTGTTTTTCATGAGAGAAGTAAGTATATTGAGATTGATTGTCACTTTGTTAGGGAGAAAATTCAGTCTGGTGAAATTGCTACTGCATTTGTGAATTCAAATGACCAGCTTGCAGACATTTTTACTAAGGCTCTTAGAGGTCCCCGAGTTAACTACATATGTAACAAGCTTGGTACACATGATATATACGTACCAGCTTGAAGGGCAGTGTTAGAATAGTTTAGAATATTTTAAATATAGCAGTATATCATGTATATATGCTAGAATCAATTAGGATCAATTAGTATTGTAGCATATTAGGATTATATGACTGTGATTAATTGTAATTAATATTAACATCTATATAAAGAGATCATGTGTGGTCTGATTAGACAGAATTCAACGATAATTTCCTTTTCTTCAAGTTAAATCATTAAAAAAGATTTAGAGCTAAATGACATTTCTGAAAACAGGGTTTATGACAAAACACAATATCATCACTATCACCATGTAGCCGACTCCACCTAGTGTGAAAAGGCTTTGGTTGTTGTTGTTTTTGTTTAAATAAATGTATATTTTATCATTTTTTGGTTATCCCACAAAAATCTAATTTTGGTGTCCTATTTATACTCAAAATCTAAGGTTATTTGTGGAATTGTAACCAATATATGAGTTTTGTTCTTTTAATATTTTTTGGCCTGAGTATATGAACCAATTCCAAAATCAAGGGAGTTTTCTTTTCCCTTTTTTTTTATAGAAAAAGTTATAAACTAGTTTCTTGTAATACTGGTGGAAAAGATATTCAAGGATGCCAAATTTGTTTCTAATGGTTGTGATGGGGACATCATTAAACCTTGTATAATTGCAATTATATATCTTGTCACAGGTGCTAGGCTTTGGTCATATGTCGTAGTTACTTAAAACTGTTGTCTCTTATGTCTTTCATTCACCCTTCTTTCATGATATTGTGACCAGAGATTGCCCGTTCAAAAACAGCTATAAATTTTTCAATTCTTATTGGCCTAAAGTAATCAAGTGTCAAACTAATTGTGGCTTTGATTTTATGGGAGTTTCTAAAGTTTAAAAGTTGGGGCTAAGTAATTTAATTGCAATTCTGATTCTGTGCTTATTACTCTCTTCCTTTGCACAAAATGAAAATAGAGAACAGAACTGAAAGATATGGAAAGAGGAATATGATCTCTGAAACAGTGCTAGTTCTCATAGTTTCTTATTTGAATTCCTGATTGAAGGATATGCCTTCTGAAACTTTTCTGGAACCTCAGTGATGGAATGATCCAGATCCATCATCCAAGTTCTAGTTAAGAGGAACAACTGGGATACATTGCTTGCATATTTTAGTGTTCTAGCTTTCCATGTCACATCCTTTCAATGTCAAACCAATTTGACCTAGGTATTTATTCCTTTTTCTGTCGAAATTAAATTTATTTTTTCTTGACATAATATATGCCATTTAATTCTTTCTCTGTTCTATGTCCCTGATTTTCTATTTCTGATTGGCATCTTGAATTATTCTTTTAGGTTGCTCCTGATGTTAAGGAAGTCTTGGATACCTTCCGAATTGCTGCTGAGCTAGGGAGTGATTCACTTGGAGCCTATGTGATCTCTATGGCTTCAAATGTACGATTAACTGCTATTACTCTTACAAATTATGCATGGAAACTTTGTAATAGAAACAGTTTGTGAAATATCAATTTAGATGTCAAACTCATCTGGCCTTTCGACATTAAATAATTGCTTTGACAATCATCAGTGCCTTCCTTTTACTTTTTCTTTTTCCCCCTTTTTTTTCTTGGTGTTTTGTTTTGCTTTTGCTTGAAAAAGTCATTTTCACTATATTCTGTGCAGCTGGGGTAGATAAATTTAGTTGTCTTATATCTTTTCAGCATTTTAACCCTACAACTTTGAAAGAAAGCATCTAGGGTATTTGAGTTAAAAAAATGAAGTTGTTAGCATTGATACTAATGATTTTGGACTTTGTTTGATTGTCAGGCAAGTGATGTCCTTGCAATAGAGCTTTTACAGAAGGATGCACGGCTTGCTGTTAGTGGGGAGTTGGGAAGAGCATGTCCTGGTGGAACGTAAGTATGGAACTGAAATGTTCATATTATTTAAGTGGAACTTATCTAAGTTATCTTTATACTTATCTGATCACAAGGGTGCTTGAGATGAACTTGTACATTGTATCTTCATGTGTATATTATCTTTAAGTAAAATTTTGGAATAAATGTGTGAATCATGTATATTACATGTTAGCTATGCACGCACCGACACACATGCTTGCATGTAAATTTTAGATTATACTTGTGTGCTTGTCAAGTCCAATAAACTTAAGACCACTTTTCTTGTCAGTGTTTGGATATTGTGTAGCAGGATTTCCCTATCTTATAGAATAGAATTTGAAGAATACTCTTGTTATGCATTATTTGTTACTGGTTCAAAAGTTAAGGGTTCTGAGAGAAGAGAAATTTTATGATTGTTCAATGACAAGTTTGTGGTAATTTGCTGGATAATTGGTTTAAAGGTCACTCTCAAAAAATGTTGCAGTGCAGTTAGAATGTTTGAATTTTACTGAAATACATGTGTCCGACATAGGCTGCGGGTGGTTCCACTATTTGAAACTGTGAAGGACCTGAGAGGAGCTGGTTCAGTTATCAGAAAACTTTTATCAATAGATTGGTACCGCCAACACATCATTAAGAACCATAATGGGCATCAAGAGGTACTTCTTAATTAGAGATTCATTTCATATGTTATGGCTATTATGGGGAATTCATGCGGTAGTATTATAAATTTCAATATGCAGGTTATGGTTGGGTATTCTGATTCTGGTAAAGATGCTGGCCGCTTTACTGCTGCTTGGGAACTTTACAAAGCTCAGGAGGATGTTGTAGCTGCTTGTAATGAGTATGGTATTAAGGTTACTCTGTTCCATGGGCGTGGAGGGAGTATTGGTCGTGGTGGTGGCCCAACATATCTGGCTATTCAGTCTCAACCACCTGGCTCTGTGATGGTGGGTTATGCATTTTAACCTTAATAGTTACATAACCCTAAAGTCTGAATTTAAGTCTCATTTTCCTTCTAAAATAATTTAGCTGTTTGAAGCTAATAGTATGAATCTATAGTTTTGTTAATTTTTTGGCACATTGCTAGAATTCAGCCGTTACACTCTTGAGGGGTTGGGGTGTTAGTTGATTCAAGGACTTCCTTTCTCATGGTCATAGGGAGGTGATGTAACATCAGGACTATTGGGCTGCTGGTAGGGTAATGGTTAGTGTAGAAACTTGTCATGCATTCTTAGTTTCTTTTGTTCAAATTGTTAAGGGTTGTTGACTTTTGAGTGTTAAAAACCATTAAATTGTCAAGATTGAATATTGATTAACATTCATTAAGCCTAACAATTTTTGAGGCTAGAACAGCATCTGAATTTTAGTATTTACTTGAAAGTCAAGTTATAGGCTCAACTATGAACTAGATTTTAGATCATGTTCCCATTAGTTTTCAGGAATCAGCTCTGTTTTTAGTAAGCTGCTATCTGCATAGACATTTGAAAGCACAAATTTTTCTTAAACTGCATCCATTACAAGCAATGCTCTAAAATCAACAATATTCCTCTGGTGTGTTACATAACACATTACAGGGAACCCTTCGGTCAACTGAGCAGGGAGAGATGGTACAGGCCAAGTTTGGGTTGCCACAGACAGCTGTTAGACAGCTAGAAATATACACAACAGCTGTGCTACTTGCTACCCTTCGTCCACCTCTCCCGCCCCGAGAAGAAAAATGGCGTAATCTCATGGAAAACATTTCAAAAATCAGTTGCCAGTGTTACCGCAGTGTAGTCTATGAAAATCCAGAATTCCTTTCCTACTTCCATGAAGCCACACCTCAAGCAGAGCTTGGCTTCCTTAACATAGGTAGCCGCCCCACAAGAAGAAAGAGCTCAACAGGAATTGGACACCTTCGTGCCATACCCTGGGTCTTTGCATGGACCCAAACCAGATTTGTTCTTCCTGCTTGGCTTGGAGTTGGAGCAGGTTTAAAAGGTGCTTGTGAGAAAGGACACACTGAAGAGCTAAAAGCCATGTACAAAGAGTGGCCTTTCTTTCAAAGTACAATAGACCTTATTGAGATGGTTTTGGGAAAAGCAGACATTCCTATTGCCAAGCACTATGATGAAGTTCTTGTGTCAGAGAAGAGACAAGAACTTGGTCGTCAACTAAGGAGCGAGCTCATAACAACTGGGAAGTTCGTACTAGTAATTAGTGGGCATGAAAAACTTCAGCAGAATAATAGGAGCTTAAGGAGGTTGATTGAGAATAGACTTCCCTTTCTCAATCCCATGAACATGTTGCAGGTGGAGATACTTAAGAGGTTAAGATGTGATGATGACAACCTTAAAGCCAGAGATGCTTTGCTTATCACCATAAATGGTATTGCTGCTGGGATGAGGAATACAGGTTGATTTAACTTCTCAAGAACTATAATTTTCACTCATTCTGTTAAGTTAACATGTTCACCTCCAGTTTTCCCATATTATTTTATGACCGTTTCTAGGATTAGGCATTCTAATGAATGATTAATGTAGCCATAACCATAAATGTTTTGTTTAATACCTAGACAAAATGAATATAATTTCGAAATATGATGTAAAATTGTTTTTCGTGTTTTTTACTTTGCTTCTTACTGGATGAATTATTTTTAATTTTCTTTTTCTTATTGGGTGGACAAATGTGAATTTGTGTGGACAATCAAATGTAAATTGCGCCAAGGCCACTTAGTAATTAATAAACCAGATTTCAAGTGATTATTCCTAATTTAATTTCTGCAGTGATTGAATTCCAAATTTTCCACAGATTGTCATCACTTCTCATATAAGTCAACTACTTGAGATAATGATTTTGCATCCAGTAGGTTGTTCTTTAGCATGATTTGGGATATTCACTAGTGAGTTAATCCACCTACAGCCTTTGTCCTCAGAACATAAGAATTGGCATATCTATGTGCTTTTCCACGTCCAAATCTTCTGCATTATTTGATCTCTTTCAAGCTTTATTTATTTGGGTTTCTGCGTTTAACCTTGTTATTTTATCTTTGGTCATTGATATGATAATTGACTAGTAGCTGTGGCAACTATGTTCTTTGACTGAAGTTATTCTTTTTTTTCCCCTTATTTTTTTCTTTTTATTTTCTTTTATTTTTTTGGGCAACTATGTTCATTAAATTAGTCCTTCAAAATGAACAATAAATCAGCTGTTGTGTATGTTCATTAAAGAAACCTAACAAAATAGGCCAAAATTGTGCATTTTGAAGGCAAAATTATATGTAAATTCAAACTCATAAACTCACTAGTAGAATCGAGAGTTTATTGATTTTGTCAGAGTTTACTTAAACTCATACGAGTTTGACCAAAAAGAGAGTTTGCATGCGAGTTAATTCGTTTGCGTTTAAAGATTGTAAACTCGTAAGAGTTTAAGAGTTAACTCAATTGTTTGACAACCATAATTGTTAAGTCTTTAGAAAGTACTTCTTTTATGATGCAGGATAAGACATTTTAGAAGCAAAACATGCTGCTTGCCAAGATGGTTTTGAGAATCGGACCAAACCAGCTAGTCAAACCGGTTCATGAACCATTGGCTAGTTTGGTAATTTCAAAAATGGACTTCAAAACTGTTGAACCAGTTATATATCAGTCAGCCTTTTGAACCTGTAGCGGTTCAATTGTTGAATTGGTTCTCTTTATTATAAAAAAGATTCAAGTTTCAAGGAGAAGGGAATTGAACCCAACACCTTCTCATTGTGTAAAACACAACCAACAATAAAGCTTCATGCCTTAGTGGTTGTTATGGAGCAAACATTATTATTTATATTAATTCTGCTTTCAAATAATAATTTAAAATATATTTAAGTTACTTTGATAATTTTTTAATAATATAATAACCATTAATTCTTTACTTTATTTATTTATTAATCTAATATTCATTAATATAATATTACTTACTAACATTGTTCATATTGATAGAATAATGTTCTAATTTTAAAATAAATTAAAAAATATTTAAATTATTAAATTCATGTTTATAAAAATTAATGATACTAATGATTAAAAATGATAATTTTTAATATTATATATATATATATATATATATATATATATATATATATATATATATATATATATATACCGATTCAACTATCATTGAAACATTGAAATTTATGACATATCAAAATATATAAAGAGTTTTAGGGTTACCTTGAAAAAAGGTCGATGAGGAAGTCATTGTTGAAACTCTTAAAAGTAATTTTGATGAGGGAGAGATACTATTCTTATCGCATTTAGTCGCTCACTCACACGTCGATATCAATGAGATAATCAGACAAGCTTACTATAAGTGGTAGGAATAAGAATCTCTCCTTGTATATATATAGAATAACTAAAATGGATTAAATTTACCCATTATGACAAACTCATATACAGAACTTATAAAACAAAAACTCACATATGGACAGTGCTTTAACAACAATAGGTCCATTAATAATACTGATCACAATTTGGGCTAAACAAAATGCTCTAATAATTTTGACATCCAATTAATCTGAATTTTATAAAATTATAATATGATGTCAAAATCGAGTTAACACTCTCAATAACTGGTCCAAAATAAGACTACAAACATTTCAACAATGTTGAAAATCATACTTAAAGTAGTACTGATATCATACATGCAAAATACTCATATCTCGGTGACCCATCAAAATATGGTATATGGGTAATGAGAAAACAAATTCAAAATTACGTGTCAATATGTGATCAAAGTGCATTTCCCAACAAAATGGCCTCAAGCATCTACCCAAGATATTTTTTGATATTTAACAAATATCTCAACATAATAACAAAATGAGACTGAGTCCAAAATGTCTCCACAATATGCCATATCATAAACAAACAAAACTGTGCAGATAATAATAATAACAATCTTATATGGCAACGATAATAATAACAATATAATTGTTTATGATCTCGAGACATAATAACAAAATGACGTTACAATAAAATTACAAAATAAACTCTCACTAACCCAAAACATCAAAAGACCTCACTATACCCATATGGGTCACATGATTAACAAAACTTTGACAGCTAAACCTTTGGTTAGGGGATCTGTAACCATAAGTTATGTAAGGATATACTCGACATGAGTTTGAAACTCCTGAATCTTCTCTCTAACAAACATATACTTTGTGTCAAAAACTTCGAGCTCTTAAAACTCTTATTGATTTGAGAAAAGCACAATATGATAGACTTATCACAATAGATAGTAAGAAGCCTGGAAATACTCTCCATAATACGAAATTCAATAATCAATTTTTTTTCAACCATACCGCTTGACACGTAGCCTCATAACAAGTTATATACTTTGCCTCCATAGTGGAAGTAGTTGTAAGTATCTGTTTAACACTCTTCCAAGAAATAACTCCTCCAGCCAACATAAAAATATACCCTGATGTGGACTTGTGGTCATCTGAACAACCACTATAATCAGAATTAAAATAGCCTATCACTTCAAGGTGATCGGATCTCCTATATGTAAGCATATAAGCTTTGGTACCCTATAGATACCCCATAACTCATTTTGTAGTCTGCCAATAAGCCACACCAAGTTTGCTCAAGTATTTCCCATGTACACTAACAACAAAAGCAATATTAGGACGTGTACAAACTTGAGCATACATAAAGCTGCTAATAGCAGAAGCATATGAGACCTTCTCCATTTCAGCAACATCTTTATCATTTTGAGGACACTGTGTATTAAAGAATCTTTCACCCTTTTGAATAGTTACAGCATGAGTGTTACAAGATTTTATATTAAATCTATTCAAAATCCTTTTAATATAAACTTTCTGAGATAAGCCAAGAATACCACGAGATTTGTCACGGTGAATCTCAATGCCCAATACAAAAGAGGTATTACCAAGATCTTTCATATCAAAATGCACTGTCAACATCTGCTTATTCTCATACAGAAAATCAACATTATTACTAGCCAACGATATATCATCAACATAAAAAATAAGAATTATGAATTTACTCCCACTAAACTTCAGATAAATGCATTTGTCAACAATATTTTCTTTAAAACCAAGAGAGCCAATAATATAATCAATTTCAAGTACCAATGCCTGAAAGTCTATTTCAATCCATAAATGGATCTTCACAATTTATATACCATATGATCTTTACCATCTTCAAAAAAACTATCAAGTTGATCTATATACACATTTTCATACAAATCACCATTTAGGAAGGCGGTCTTAACATCCATTTGATGAAGCTCTAAATCAAAATAAACAATCAATGCCATTATAACACGGAAAGAGTCTTTAGTGGAGACCGGTGAGAAAGTCTCCTTATAATCAATGCCTTCCTCTGGTTATATCCCTTAGCTACAAGTCTGACCTTATACCTCTCAATTTCACCTCTAGCATCACATTTGGTCTTAAAGACTCATTTACAACCAATAGTTTTACAACTAGTAGGCAACTCCACCAATTCCCAAATATTATTATTTCTCATAAAAGCTAACTCATTCTCCATAGTCACCAACCAATGTGCACTATTAGGACTAACCATGGCCTCTTGAAAAAAATAGGATCAGAATTCTCAACTGAATTAAACTGAATTAAACTAATGCTCCTACAGGTACACAACATAATCCCTGAATCTAGTAGACTCAGTGGATATAGGAACCCGCTCATATCTTCTCAGTAGAATCACAACAACATCTGAAATCTGTACATTATTTTTGACTTGTTGAGAGATATCGACATTATCAATAGGATCAACAACATCATTATTATGGATCAAAGAAGATGACATTATCCTTGGAAAGGGAATAACAAGAATAAGAACAATAACATGCTCCTTTCTAAAATCAGCAATACGCAGCTCCTAAGTTCCACTATGTTCTAAGTCCCTTTCAAAATAGACAACCTGATTGGATTCAATAACTCTAGTAATATAAGAAGGAAAATAGAACCTAGAACCCCTTAAGCCAATACAATAACCAATGAAGAAACCACTGATAATTTTGGGATCAAGCTTCTTTAAATATGGATTATAAGGCCTCATCTCTGCCCTACAACCTCAAATACAGAAATGCCTCAAGGTAGGTCGTTTGCCTGTTATAAGCTCTTATGAAGTCTTCAGCACAGATTTACTTGACACATGATTCAATATATAAGCAATAATCTTCAAAGCATCTCCCCACAAGAATTTTGAAAGAGTAGAATGACTAAGCATATATCCCACCATATCTATAAGAGTACGGTTTCGCCTTTCTGCAACTCCATTTTGTTGCGGAATGTCAGACATGGTATATTGTGCCTTAATACCATAGTCTTATAAGAATCTAGCGAAAGGTTCAAGATTTCTACCAGTTTCATCATACCTATCATAGTATTCACCACCCCTATCAGACCTTATACATTTGATTTGCTTACTAAATTTCAATTCAGCAATGACTTTAAATGTTTTAAAGGCATCTAAAGAATTAGATTTCTTACATAGAAAATCAATTCACCCGTATGTAGAGAAGTTATCAATAAAGGTGATAGAGAACCTAAAATTGCTCATAGCAATAGGAGTAATGAGCCCACAAAAATATGTATGAACTAACTATAGTATTCCTTCATTCCTGGCAACCTCACTCCTCCTGGTTCTAGCTGTAAGTTTCCTTTTTATACAATTAACACAAGTATAAAAAATAGAGAAGTTCATATCATGAAGAATACTCTTCTTAATCAACATCTCCATTCGATCCTTAAAGATGTGCCCTAAACGTTTATACCACAACATAAAAGAGTTTTCAGCAACTCTATCACGCTTGTTCCTAATAACATTATTAATATCTAAATGTCGTTAGATCAATAGAAAATAATCAATATTTAACATATAAAGGTCATTAGATGAAACTCTAGAAATACCAGAAATAATCAAAATAGAATCATAAGGTATGGAAATTCTCTTATCACTAAATAGACATGATAATGCAACTATTCAAAATAGAAACCGAAAACAAGTTCCTTTTTATAGAGAACACATAGATGGTGCCTTTTAAACCTAAAGAATATCCAATACACAACTTCAAGGAAACAATACTTATATATTGTACTTTGACACTAACTCTATTTCCTATGTAATCAGTAACTCTCCTTCACCTGGCTTTTACCTATTTTGAACTATAGTAATGAGCTTGTAACGTGAGTAGTTACACCAATATCTAACCAACAAGTGTTAGAAGGAACATTAACAATATTGGATTCATAACACATTAGAGCTAGGGGTTCAACTTCATTTTCCTTAATCCAATTATTAAACTCTATACAATTAGCTCATTTGAGCCAATCCACAAATTTCGTGACACATTCACAATCACCATTCACACCATCATGCTTAGTCTAGATCAATACAGAGAGGTCACAAGCCCTTCTAGATCTGTCAACAGCTTTACAAATTTGGTTGACATTATTCGCTTCATGAAAACTCTCCATAATGACTTTGTCCATGCTATACTTTATTGTCATAAGATGAACTTTATTTAAATGATCCCACATTTCATATTTCACCCTAATCGCAGTGAAAAACATATATATGGGCTTTAGGGCTCATCTATAATGAGAGCAACATCAATAATAGAGATGACTAGAAATAAACTCATTGACTCAACCCAGTCCTCATAATTGGTCTCATACAACTTTGTCAAAACATTTATTTTCATAAGCAAAACTGAATTAATATTTTAAAGGGAGATTTACTTGTCGAGTATTTCAATAAACAAGACGAGTAAAACCACAATGGAGCTCTAGCATGCAATTGTAATCTAACCTAAGGGTCTCGAATTACAACACATGAGTAGACTCCCACAGACATTAAAATTATGTCCCTAAAGCTAGTACCGAGAGGATACTGAAAAACTTTAAAGACATAACCTCAATGCCCTTAACAAATCATTAGGAATTATATTAATAAAGACAAATTGATAGGATAAGCGCATTATCAATATAATCCCTAATGCCACAAAATAATAATATTTTATCAACAAAATGACACCTTACCACAATTGATACGAAGGCGAGCTCACAATCATGCAAAGTGCCCTAAAATAATATTACTTAACAAATCATCAGGAATTACATTAATAAAGGCAAACCGATAGGGCAAGCACATTATTAATATAATCTTCAATGCAACATTATTAACAAAATATCAACAAAATGACACCCCAATATAATTGATCCCACGAAGGCGAGCTTATAATCATGAAAGGTGCCCAAAAGCTCCACAACATTTTAAATAATTACTCTCAAAACAAAATTGCATGAAAAATAATAAGAAATAACAATATATAATATTTTACATAGCATTTTATGCACAAAATAACACTGAAATTATTTCAGTAACTAAATAATATCAAGTCTGAGAGTACAGATTGTACAACACTCTCAATAGTGTCACAATCATATTGAAAAAATTCTAGATCAAAACTTGGAGAGTATATAATATTAACATTATGCAATATTATTCAAAATTATTTAAATAATCAAATAACACAAAATTTGAAAGTGTGCAATATATATGATATCCAATAGCATCACAATTATGCAAAGTGCTTCAATACAGTACCACAATACTTTAAATAACAGCTCTCATAATCAAATCACATAAATAACAACAAAATAAATAGTTTTCAAAATATTATATATTAATTTATGCACAAAATAACACCAAAAATTATTTCAATGTCCAAACAACATCAATTCTGAGAGTGCACAATATATATCATGCCCAAATAGCATCAAAATAATACACAAAAAAATTTAGAGACAAAAAAGAGAGTATAATATATTTTTAATAATTTTAATTTCTAGAAATTTTAGAATAAATAATAAATAATAAATAAAGATGAAAAATAAATAAATAAATTTCTTTATGAATTTATAGCATTATAATTCAATATACATATCTTTAGACTTAAGATAATTTGAATAAAATTATTTTACTAAAATTTTATATTACACACAACTTCAAAATAAAAAAGATTTTGAAGTCCATTATTGTGCACAAGAATTTTCTATCACACAGAGAAGAAAATAAACAAAGAAAGAAGAGGAGCATTGCATGAAAAACAAGAAGAAGAGAAAAATAAAAAAGATTGGATGTGCCATGCCTAGTGCCACATGAGAAAACAAATTGGACATTGCAACAAAGCACGTTGCTCGAGACATAGCCCATCAAGGACGTGATCATCCAATTTTTTTAAAAAAAACTTTGAATTGAAGATCATATACTTTTATATTTTTTATTTGTATAATTTTAAACCTCATATATTTTGTAAATAAAATAAAAAAATTAATAGAACATTAATGGATCCACAATACATTGTTTATTCTTAGCTCAAATTGTAGGAAAGATGAGCTTTCTACTCATGCCAATACAAAACAAAATTCATCTTATAAAACACACAGATCTTTTTTTTTTTTGGCATGGCCTTTAAGGTTGATCAAATTGGCCATCCCAAATTATTGTAACTTCAATATTAGTCTTGATTATACACATTGTGATACCACAACGTAATCAAGCTAAAATTTTATAACTAACTATTATACTAAGAGAACCCCACAAATTCATTGATAGAAACCAAAATTAATCTAGCTTAAAAAAAGGATTCAACAAAATATTTTAAGTTAAAGCTTAAAATTCTTCTTTTCAATTTCACCCACCCTCACCATCAATTAAATCAATACACTTTTGTAGCCATTCCCATACTCATAACAAAAGAATATCATACTTCACAACCACCAAAAACTAGCATCATGGAAAATGTTAAGCATATAAGAATGTTCAGAAAAGTGGAATGCAAACACAGGAAGTTTGAAATTAAATAATTATCAATGACAAACCAATGAGAAGTTCTTAATGTAACACCCTAAGTATAATTACCTCACTATCCTTAGAACTTATATTGAAGCAATTAACCCAAGACATGATAATAATTGGTCTCCCTAGTCTCTATCAATTGTTGATCTTTTTCTAGTGTTTTTGTATTCAAAGACCCACCAAAAGTTACATCAATCATAGTTCTAGTAGAAGGATTCAACCCATAACAAAAAATGTTGATTTGCACCCAATCCAACATGGCATAGTGTGGACATATTCTCTATAAGTCTTTATATTGCTCCCAAGCATCATATAATGATTCCATGTCATTTTATGTAAATGAGTTGATTTCACTCCTTATCTAGGAAGACTTGCAGGGAGGAAAGTACTTGGTGAAGAAATTTGTGACTAAATCATCCCAAGTTGAAATGCTCCCTTGAGGTTGGGATTGTAGTCATATCTTAGCCTTATCCCTCAGAGAAAATGGAAAAAGCCTTAGTCGGGTTGCATCTTCACTTGCTCCATTAACCTTGATAGTGTCACATAGTTGTACAAATTTACAATGTGATGGTTGGAATCTTCAAATGGACTACCCCCAAACTGATCTTGTTGAACTAATTAGAGAAGAGATGGCTTGATATCAAAATTGTTGGCTTGGATAGGAGGTCTAACTATACTAGTGGCACCTCCTTCAAAACTAGGTATGACATGTTCTCCTAAAGTCCTTCATCTAGCAGCTAAATTCTCCTCTACCATAGCTTCTAATTGAGCCTTCTTCTTTGCCTTTGCTTTCTTTGAATTCTTCTTTGTTGTTTTCTCAATTTCAAAATCAAAGAGCAATAATTTTGGATCAACAGTACCTCGCATAAAACACAAACAACAATGAGATAAGAAAACACAAACTAAAACAAGACTTAAACAAATGAGATTAATGTCTAAGTTAGTATCTTTCCAGCTACTATTGATATTGACAAATCATACACAATCTCTGGCAGTAGTGCCAAAAACTTGTAGCTCAATTAGCAAGTGTACCAAATTACAAAAGTAATATAATAGTGAGAGAGTGTTCCTTAAGGATTGAGGATGCCAAATTCCAATTCACCAAGTTCAATACTATATAGACGATAAAATTATGATCAAAGAGAGCTCTAATGGATTTTAACATGAACAAACTAATACAAGATAAAGACAATAAATACTAACAAAGGAATTAACTAAGTTAACAAAGAAACAACTTTAAACTTCACTTAAAAGGGAAAGATATATAATGGAAATGCTAGGGGTCCGATTTTCCTTGATTCTTCTGACGCAAACTCCAATTCTAGCTTAACCAAGTTCAATTCTAAGATTCATAACCAAATTCTCTAATTTAACTAATATCCAATTTCTTGGTATATTAATCATCTTCTAACTAGTTAGAGTTAACTAATTTCTTAGTCTGACTCCAATTAGAGAAGGCGTGCTTTATCACAAATAATGGAATTTCAAGCAAAGCCACATAACCCACAACACCCATTCTTAGGTATTTAAGAGGCTATAATGTTTATCACAAGGTCCAAGATCATGCATAAATTTCCCAATCCATACATGAACCTAGAATCATTCCAAGAGTGCCCAAGTCACAAAAGCATTAAGAGAAAAGATAAACACTAAAATTATGAAATAGAAACTTAGATTAAGTAAAGGATCAAGTTTACATCATCCAAAGTCAAACTACATCATTACCCTAACTAGAAGAACTTAGTTACACCTAGAGAAAAGAACAATAAAAACAGAGGAAAAGGCCAACCCCTTGATTGAATTAAGAAAAGATGGAGGAAAACTTCAAATCTCCAAGCTTGGGAGCCTTCTTTCCCAATTAGGGTTGTAGCCACCTCTTCCCCTCCAAAAAGTGATGCCACATTTCTTTCTTTTTCCTTATATATGTAGCAAACATGTGACAGCTTTTAAAAGCCAATGCTGGAGCAATGACATTTAGGTTCTTAAGCGCTGGGTTGATAGAAACTCTTGTTTTGAGACATAAGCTCAGGGGCCTAGGCGTTATGTTTTGGTGCTTAAGCAGGCACAAGGCAAAATTTACCACTGATTCAATCACTCTTGAGCACCTAGGCGCTGGTTTTTAGGCACCTGAGCACTAGCATAGCAGAACATCAACCAACTTCACCCAGTGGATGCTTAGGCACTGGAACTTGGGCGCTTAAGCACTAGTACATATGGCAGAACCTCCCTTCTTGTGAATTTCCCTTCCATTCAAGCTTCACATCTTCTCCCTTGTCAACCATCTAGAATGAGATACCAAGAAACTTAATAAAAATCTAATTTGAAACAAAAGATCATAACTAAACATTTATCAAACATCATTTCAAATTACTTAAGACATAAAAGACACTACTTAAGCAAATTTAAGCTAAGACTCAAGGGTAAAGCTCAATCGAGGGTTAGGATAAGGATAAAAAATAAGATTTTTCTTAGCAAAAACATGATTTTCACAAGTGCCTTTGTCGGTGACTTTCTTCAATGTTTCTATTTGATTTCTCTCTCTTACATTAATAACATGGTTAAAGATGGTTATAAATTATTTTAATAGGACATTTGTAGAATGAACAAAGGAAATGAGAAAAAAATTTCCTAAAATTAATTTATACAAGATCATATTTATAATGTCCTATTATAATTTTATAGATTTAATTATTAATTATAAAATAGTTAGAGATATTGTATCATACATAACACTGTCATTAGTAACATTTTACATTCAAAAGGGGGTAGATCTCTAAGGTGTAGTTAGTGCATACATTACGTAATTTTTAAGTAGCACTTCTAAAATTAATTAGCACCTACTGTCACAAAATATTAGGCTCACCTAGGCCTAAATAAGGTGCTAAAAAAAAACTTGAAGTACCCATGAAGCGCTACTTTTATACATATTTACAAGACTTCACTATTACTACTAGTCAAATATTAGTATAATTAAGCAAACTTCTACCAGTGTGAAAGAGAAGACATAGTCTCCTAGTTCTGGTCTCTATACTTGTTCAACTTGGAAGTTAACTATGAATCTCAGGATTGGCATTGTCTGAAACATCATGCTAAAAATAAATGAAATAAAACTCAGTAGAAGTAAGAAAAATAATGAGAATTTTTTTTAACTAATGATATTCTAACCGTCACGTGTATGGAAAATAATTTTATTGTTTCCCTTTTCTCAATTTTCCATCATGATATAATCTAAAATTCATAAGTCTTTCTAAAACAGTTTGTATCAAAGAAATTAAGTAAAAAATTAACACCAATATTAAATAATCATAAATTAAAAGGAACTATGTGTTTTTCCTGAAAACTCATGAAAAAAAATCTTTTCTCATCTCCTTTTAATCCTTGTACCATCATTTTATGATTTTAATTCCAAATTACTCATTCTCTTGATCACTCATGTGCACATCACATAGTATGAGCTCATATCTACTCAGGGCGTCCCCTAAGAATTTCTCTTCATGGCCATAAGCTTGCACATTTGATCTTGGTACCTTAGGGATATACTTTCTTATATTTCCTTCATTTTACAAAATTATTCTTTTGTCTATTAAAAATCTCAATAGTTTATACATGTTTCCGTACAAAGACAAAGTTTGTAAAAAAATTCACATCTTCCTTCTATCTTGGTCGAGACACTCCAAGAACATACATAATTCATTAGTAAAAATTCGTAGCAAGCTTCATTTTCAAATAGACTCTTTATTATCTTTCTAAAAAAAATAAGAGCAGAAAAATAATATTAAACAAAAAATAGTGTAGAAATAATAAGAGCAGAAAACAATAGTGTCAAACCGAAAAATAAGAGCAAAAATAATAATAGTGAATTTATGGAAGTGTAGAGCAGAAAATAAGTTCAGCACTCAACAAAATAATCGAAGTCCCAAAGAACACCATCACATAGGATTTCAACCCATTCAAAGCCCCCACATGAGTTCACAAAGTCAGAACTAAGTTTAAAAATTTTGGCCACTAACGAGTTGACAAGTTTGTAAAACTCTAAAATCAAAGATTAGAGCAAGAGAAATATTGACAAAAGGGAAGAGTTTTTCATTTCCCCTACCTGATTTGGAATACAAGAAAAGGTTTATAAAGTATCTACAAAATGAAACTCTCTATTAATCTTTTGTTTAGCTTTTCTATTTTGCTGAAGGGTTAAGTAACGGGGGGACTTTTTATAGACTCTCATAAAGTGAGAGTCATTCATTCCTTTAAAAAAAAAATCTTCCCCTACTAGATTTAGAGAATCTATTGCTGATATAAATCATAACACTTCACGTTCTTCTTTCCGTTCACTTTCCATTTTATTATTATTTTAATCTTTTTCTTATGCATTAATTACATTAGATTGCATATCTTTCAAAATCTCCCCAACGTCACTTTCAAATTTTATTTATTTATTTATTTATTTTATTTTTTTTTTAACCTTTATCTTTGTATTAGTTATTAGCAGATTTATCATTTCATATCTTTTAAAATCTTCTCGCCATCTTTTCTATTTTTTAAAGTAGATATTTAAGGTAAAGTAACACATTAATCTAATAATTAGTCTATATAATATATTTATTTTCTTGCTTAATACCTTATTTTTAAATACTTCATGTAGATATTTTTTATGTATCCATTATTATTATTATTTTTAGGAATGTTACATTCTTTCCCTCTAAAAAAAAAATTATCCTCAAAATTTCTATTTTGTACCTACTAAAAATAGTTCTGAATACTTTTGCTTAATACCTTCTTTTGCTTCCCACGTAGCATCTTCTACATCTTGTCCTTGCCACAAAACTTTGACTATAGGAATATTTTTATTTCTCAATTGCCTATAGATTCTATCCACTATTTGTACAGTTTGTATCTCATATGTCAAATTATCTTTTAACTGTATAGATTCTTCCTCTATGATGTGTGAAAAATCAAAACAATACTTTCAGAGTTGAGATACATGAAATACATTGTAAAGGTTTGACAGACTAGGAGGTAAAGCGATTTGATAGGCAATGATACCAACTCTTTTGAGGATTTGGAAAAGTCCAATATATCTAGAACTCAATTTCTTTGTTTTTAAAGATCTGCCAATTCTAGTTGTTGGAGTAACTCGAAGGAATACATGTTCTCTTTCCTGAAATTCTAATGATTTTTTTCTTTTATCTGCATAAATCTTTTGTCATCTTTGAGCTGTTAGCATTTTATCCTTGATTAATCTTATTTGTTCTGAGGTTTGTTGTACTAGATCAGGTCCTAATAAATTTCTTTCTCCAGTCTCAAACCAACATAAAGGATATCAACATTTCCTTCCATATAATGCTTCATACGATGTCATACCAATACTAGAATGATGACTGTTATTATAGGAAAATTATATAAATGGTAGGTAGGTATCATAATTTCCCTTGAAATCTAAAACACAGGCCCTAAGCATGTCTTCTAAGATTTGAATTGCTCTTTCAGTTTGACCATTAGTTTGGGGATGATAAGCAGTACAAAAAGATAGATTTATCCCAAAAGCTGTCTGTAATGATTCCTAAAACCTAGAGGTAAATCTTGAGTCTCTATTAGAAACTATGGTAGGTGGTATACCATGAAGTCTCACAATCTCTTTAATATACAATTGGGCTAACTTATTCAGTGGATAATTAATCCTAATAGGTAGAAAATGTGCAGACTTAATTAATCTATCTACAATTACCCATATAGCATCATGTCCTAAATTGGTTCTTGATAAGCCCACAACAAAATCTATGGAAATACTATCCAATTTCCATTCTGGGATTTCTAAAGGTTGTAACAAACTTGAGAGTCTTTGATGTTCTATTTTAACTTTCTGACATGCTAGACACTATGACATATATTTAGTTATTTCAGATTTCATTCCAGGCCACCAAAATTGACTTTTAAGGTCTTGATACATTTTATTAATTCCTGGATGAGTTGTATATTTACTCTTATAAGCTTCTTCTAGAATTTCTTTCTTTAAATTTAAATTATTAGGCACATATAACTTATTTCGGTACATAATCACTTCATCATCTATTAAATTAAAATCTACATGTTTACCTTTAAGTATCTCTTCTTTAAGAGCTTGTAAAAACTGATCCTTTTTTGTGTCTCTCTAATTTTTACTCCAGATCACAGATAGCTCGTAGAGTATTTAAACAAATTTTATTTGGCTCAAAAGTTACTGAAATATTTAAATCCCTAAACTTTTCTATCAGTTCAATTTCTTGAACCATCATGTATGACAAATGGAGGGATTTTCTACTTAAAGCATTAGCTACAACATTTCCTTTTCCTAGGTGATACTTAATTTTCACATCATAATCTTTAGGAAATTCAATCCACATTCTTTACCTCATGTTCAATTCCTTTTAATCAAAACGATATTTTAAACTCTTATGATCAATGTACACCTCAAATTTTACCCCATACAAATAATGTCTCCAAATTTTCAGAGCAAAAACTATGACTGCTAATTCTAGATCAAGTTTTGGGTAATTTTTCTCATGAGGTTTGAGTTATCTAGAAGCATAAGCTACTATCTTTTCCTCTTGCATTAACACACAACCTAATCCCTTTTTAGAAGCATCACTGTAAACTACAAAATGTCCTAAAGGATAAGGGATTACTAAAATAAGGGAAGTAGTGAGTCTCTTATTTAATTCCTGAAAACTTTCTTCACAATTTTTTGTCCACACAAAAGGAGTTTCTTTTCTAGTCAACCTAGTTAATGGCATAGCTATATGAGAAAATCCTTGTATAAATCTACGGTAGTACCCAGCTAAGCCCAATAAACTTTTTATTATGATTATTGTCTTTAGTTGCTCCTAATGCATAACTGATTTCACTTTACTAGGACCTACAGCAACTCCTTCTTGGTTTACTACATGTCCTAGAAATTTAATCTCTCTCATCTAAAATTCACATTTTTCCAATTTTGCATATAATTATTTTTCTTTTAAAATTTCTAACATTATTCTCAAGATGGATTACGTGTTCCTCTTCTGTTCTTGAATAGATTAGAATATCATCAATGAAAACTACCACAATTTTATATAAATATGGTCTAAACACCTTATTCATATAATCTATAAATACAGCAGGTGCATTAGTTAAATCAAACGACATTACCAAATATTCATAGTGCCTGTATCTAGTCTTGAATGTTGTTTTAGAAATATCTTCTGATTTTACCCTAATCTGATGGTATCCTAACCTTAGATCTATTTTTGAAAAAAACTACGGCTCCACATACTTGATCTAACAAATCATCTATCCTAGGAAGTGAATATTTATTCTTAATGGTCACTTTATTTAGTTATCTATAATCTATGCATAATCTAATACTACCATCTTTCTTTTTCACTAAAAGCATCGGAGTTCTCCAAGGTGTTATACTAGGCCTTATAAATTATTTTTCCAATAACTCTCTAATTTTATTTTTAAGTTCACTTAATTCCACAGGGGACATTCTATATGGTGCAATTGAGATGGGTCCTACACCTGGCATCAGGTCAAAGGAAAATTCAATTTCTCTTTTTGGAGGCAAATTAGATATATATGAAAGGAAAACTTCAAGATAATCTTTGACTACAGGGGTAGTATCTAAATCCAGCTCAGTCTTTGTTTCAGAAGAAAAAAGGAGAATGTATCTTTGTACTCCTTTCATTATACCCCTACTAACTTGAATGATAGATAAATAGGTAAACTGAGATTTTTCTTTGTCAAAGTTTAAGGGAAAAGAAATAGATTTATCAAGGCAATTTAGTATTACATGGTTAGAGGATAACCAATCCATTCCCAAGATGATATCAAGTTTTTACAAAGGCATACAAATTAAATTTGCAACAAAAAGTTTATTTTCAACAAGAATAGGACAATTTAGGCATGCATGAGAGGTTTGGACTCGACTTCCAGTAGGAGTGGTTACTAATAAAGTATAAGATAACTCGGTCATAAGTAATTCTAGATTTTTCACACAATCATTTGATATAAAAGAATGTGTGGCTCTTGAATCATATAATACAGTTAAAAGAGCATTGTTTATGAGGCATTGACCTTGTATCAGATTTGGAGATTGATCTACTTCACGACTACTAAGGGCAAATACTCTTCCCGAAACTTGTGACTTTGTCGAGGGATTTTTCTTTTTGCCAAATCTACAATCCTTTGACATATGTCTAGGCTTCTCGCAAGTGTAACATACACGCTGGCCAAACAGATAAGGTTTGTCTCTATGTGTCTTTCCACACTTTGGGCAATTTGCTTCAGGTTGGACCTATTTTCCTTTGTTTACATTTGGTCTGAACTTATTATTTTTGGCTCTTTTCCTATTATCCTCTCGTTTACGCTTAAGCTGGGATTGTTTCTCCTTTTTAGCTTCATACTCCAGAAGATCCGTTTCTACGATTCTACACTTATTAATTAGGCCATATTCTCCTTTAAAGGTTGACAGATTCGCTTTTTGGAATTCAGACAGTCCTTGAAAATTTGGATTTACCGGAAGAGCGCCTGGTTCCAAACCTCTTTGTTCTTGCATATGCTGAAAAAATTGATTGGTCACAGTTGTCTGCTCTCTCATTGCAGCAGCAATTTCTGCAACCATGTCCATCAATCTATCTGCTCTGTCCTTGAGGTTAGGATTATTCTACCTATAAGACATCTTTTCTTGCCATAATTTTTTTATTTTGTCAGAATGTGATAATGGTTCCCAAACCACATTGCCTAGGTAACTGCTCTGATACCAAACTGTAACATCCTAATTTAATTTTATAGATTTAATTATTACTCTAGTATAATTACAAAATAGTTAGAGATATTTTATCATACATAACACTGTCATTAGTAGCATTTTACATTCAAAAGGGGGTAGATCCCTCAAAGGTGTAGATAGTGCACACATTGAGTAATTTTTAAGTTGCACTCCTAAAACTAGTTAGCATCTACTGTCACAAAATATTAGGCTCACCTAGGCCTAAATAAGGTGCTCAAAAAAAAAAAACTTGAAGTACCTATGAAGTGCAATTTTTATACATATTTGCAAGACTTCACTATTACTACTAGTCAAATATTAGTATAATTAAGCAAACTTCTTCTACTATGAAAGAGAAGACATAGTCTCCTAGTTCTGGTCTTTGTACTTGTTCAACTCGAAAGTCAACTATGAATCTCAGGATTGACATTATTTGAAATATCACGCCAAAAATAAGTGAAATAAAACTCAGTAGAAGTAAGAAAAACAATGAGAATTTTTTTTAACTAATGATATTCCAGTTGTTACGTGTATGAAAAACAATTTTATTGCTTCCCTTTTCTTAATTTTCCATCATGCTATAATCTAAATTCATAAGTCTTTCTAAAACAGTTTGTATCAAAGAAATTAAGTAAAAAATTAACACCGATATTAAATAATCATAAATTAAAAGGAACTGTGCGTTTTTCTTGAAAACTCATGAAAAATTTTTTTTCTCATTCCCTTTTAATCCTTGTACCATCATTTTTGGATTTTAATCCCAAATTAATCATTTTCTTGATCACTCATGTGCACATAACATAGTATGAGCTCATATCTATTCAGGGTGTCTCCTAAGAATTTCTCCTCATGGTCATAAGCTTGCACATTTGATCTTGGTACCTTAGGGATATACTTTCTTATATTTCCTTCATTTTACAAAATTATTCTTTTGTCTATTAAAAATCTCAATAGTTTATACATGTTTTCGTACAAAGACAAAGTTCGTGAAAAAAATTCACATCTTCCTTCTGTCTTGGCCAAGACACTCCAGGAACATACATCATTCATTAGTAAAAATTAGTAGCAAGCTTCATTTTCAAATAGACTCTCTATTATCTTTCGAACAAAAATAAGAGCAGAAAAATAATATTAAACAAAAAAAATAGTGCAAAAAAGAGTAGAAAAATAATATTAAATAGAAAAATAGTGCATAAATAATAAGAGCAGAAAACAATAATGTCAAACCAAAAAATAAGAGCAGAAATAATAATAATGAATTTACGGTAGTGTAGAGTAGAAAATAAGTTCAGCAATCAACAACATAATCAAAGTCCCAAAGATCATCATCCCATAGGATTTCAACCACATTCAAAGCCCCTACATGAGTTCACAAAGTCAAAACTGAGTTTGAAAATTTTGGTCACCAATGAGTTGAGAAGTTTGTAAAACTCTAGAATCAAAGATTAGAGCAAGAGAAATATTGACAAAAAAGGAAGAGTTTTTCATTTCCCTTACCTGATTTGGAAAACAAGAAAATGTTTATGAAGTTTCTGCAAAACGAAACTCTCTGTCGATCTTTCATTTAGCTTTTCTATTCTGCTGAAGGGTTGAGTAATGGAGAGGCTTTTTATAGACTTTCATAAAGTGAGAGTCATTCATTCCTTTAAAAATAATCTTCCCCTGCTAGATTCAGAGAATTGATTGCTGATGTAAATCATAGCACTTCACGTGCTTCTTTTCATTCACTTTCCATTTTATTATTATTTTTAGTAAATATTTAAGGTAAAGTAACACATTACTCTAATAATTAGTCTATATAAGATATTTATTTTCTTGCTTAATACCTTATTTTTAAATATTTCACGTAAATATTTTTTATGTATCCATTATTATTATTATTATTATTATTATTATTATTGAAATGCAAAAAAAAAAAATTGAAAATTTTGATGGCCTCCTAGCCTTTAAAATAGTTAGCACCTTATAAAATAGTTCTACCATCAATAGGCAACAATTGCCAAAAAGTATTTTTCAATAAATTATCAAAAAGAATATCACTTTAATAATTATTCCTCTTTTTTTCGAGATTTGGAAGTGCTTTCTTCAATTTACTTACTGTGTCATCCCTATGTGTTTTTAAGCCTCTCCTCCAATTATCCGATAAATATTTTGGGTTAGATAAGCGATTTAAGTATAAGGATGGGAAAAGAAAGATCATATTAAACTACATGGTGGTGTATCTATATGCATGTTTGTGTCAAAAAAATGAAATAATTTCAAAATAACTTAAATGAACCATAGACTTGATATATGTATGAAAATGAGAAAATTAATGCTAAGGACCATTAAAGAATAATATTTAATTTAAAAGGACGGAAAAAGTTAAAATTATTAAGAAGAATCATTTAAATTTTAATTAAAAAGAAGAATTATATAATTTTATTTAATAGTCAATATTACTCTGAATTAGAGATTGCACTAGCTTTCGCAAAAGGAATATTGATTTACAATTTCTTGAAGACATCTAAAAATCTAAAAAATTGCTTTTCTTGATCTTGCTTCTTCAACTTCCAAGGAAATGGAACTTTAACATTAGGAGATGGCTCAAAAAGCTTGTCCTAATCTAGATCCTTCTTTTTTTTCCCCCTTCTTCTAAGACTTTCTTCTCTAGATTTGTCTTCTTCATGGGATGCCTTGCTTGACTTATCATCTAAAGGAGGCTTATTCCCCACCTGCTCTTGCATTGTGGGCTTCATTACCTCCTAGTATTGTTTTCCTTTAGTTTTGGTTCAATCACTTTGCCACTCCTTATAATAATTGCATTGCAATGCTCTTTTGGGTTTATCACCATATCATTAGGCAGTGTACCTTGTGAATTTTTTGCAATTTGCCTTGAGATATGATTTGTTTGGGACTCCAAATTCCAGATGAAGTCCTCTTGATTCTTTAAGTTAGCTCTTGTCTCTTGCATGAAATTTATAATGTGTTGCACAAAAAAGGTTGTTTGCTGAGAAAGTTATTTAAGAGCATTCTCCAAGGTAGATGATTTGTATTGTTAGGCTTGAGGAAAAGATGATAATGGTTGTTGATAGGGAGGTGTTGGAGGTCTTTGCATGCCTTGATTGTTCCAAGTGAAATTCGAGTGATTCCTATACTCCAAGTTATAAGTATTGGAATAGAGGTTGTTTTGAGGTCTTGAAGGATTCCCTATGTAGTTTACCTTTTATTATGTCACTTGGTTGGGGTCACTAGCTTCACACATCCCATTTATATGATTATCTCCATAAAAACCACACACTAGAGATTGAGAGTTCACTGCACCCACTTGCATATGACCAATTTGTTTAGTGAGGCTAGCTATTTGTTGAGAGAGTGTCTTGTTTTGGGGGAGACTTTCATCCAAGGTGTCCAATTCTATCACACTTTGCTTGTTTATTGATTGCTCACTAGGAACATGATAATAATTGGCCGCCCTGGTCTCTATCAATTGTCGATCTTTTTCTAGTGTTTTTGTATTCAAAGACCTACCAACAATTGCATCAATCATAACTCTAGTAGAAGGATTCAAACCATAATTGATTTGCACCCAATCCAACATGGCATAGTGCTGACATCTTCTCTACAAGTCTTTATATTGCTCCTAAGCATCATATAATGACTCCATGTCATTTTGTGTAAATGAGTTGATTTCACTCCTTATCTAGGAAGACTTTGAGGGAGGAAAGTACTTGGTGAGGAAATTTGTGACTAAATCATCCCATGTTGCAATGCTCCTTTGAGGTTGGGATATTTGTAGCCATTCTTAGCCTTATCCCTAAGAGAAAATGGGAAAAGCCTTAGTTGGATTGAATCTTCACTTGCTCCATTAACCTTGATAGTGTCACATAGTTGTAAAAATTTACAATGTGAAGGTTGGGATCTTCTAACGGACTACTCCCAAACTGATCTTGTTGAACTAATTGGAGAAGAGATGGCTTGATATCAAAACTATTGGCTTAGATGGGAGGTCTAACTATACTAGTGGCACATCCTTCAACACTAGGTATGACATATTCTCCCAAAGTCCTTCATCTAGCCGCTAAATTCTCCTCTACCATAGCTTCTAATTGAGCCTTCTTCTTTGCCTTTGCTTTCTTTCTATTCTTCTTTGTTGTTTTCTCAATTTCAAAATGAAAGAGCAATAATTTTGGATCAACAGTACCTCGCATAAAACATAAACAACAATGAGATAAGAAAACACAAACTAAAACAAGACTTAAACAAATGAGATTAATGTCTAAATTAGTATCTTTCTAGCTACTATTGATATTGACAAATCACACACAATCTCTGATAACAGTGTCAAAAACTTGTTGCTCAATTGACAAGTGCACCAAATTACAAAAGTAATATAATAGTGAGAAAGTGTTTCTTACACTACAAGAATTTTGTAATTTAGCGAGGGATTTTTGTAAGGGAAAATTTCCCTCGCAATTCCTTCGCTAATTAACGAGGGAATTGTGAGGTATCAGCGAGGGAAGTATGAGCCCTCACTAAATTTCAAAAATAAATTTTGAGGGAAAATAGCGAGGGAATAGCGAAGGAATTGCGAGGGAATTTCTCTCTCTCTAAAATTAGTGAGGGAATTGCGAGGTAAGTTTTCTCTCTCTAATATTACTGAAGGAATTACGACGGATAATTTCTTACGCTAAAATTAGCGAGGGAATTGCGAGGTATTTTTTCCCTCGCTAGATGATAAAATTTTAGTGAGGGAAATTTTCATCGCCAATCCATCGCAGAACCTAATTTTAACCTAATTATAGAATTCTAAATCACTCACAGTTGCTCTCCCTTTCACTCTCACGATCTCTCTCTCGTGTTCTCCGACTCCCTCACAACTGCTCTCCCTCTCCCTCTCACTCTCACCCTCACCCTCACCCTCACCCTCTCTCTCTCGTGCTCTCACTCTCATTCTCATTCTCTCTCACTCAAAGCCACAACCTTTGTTCTTTGCCTCTGCCAACACGAGCTCGCAGGTGCGACACTGCTCAGCCTCTGCTTCTGCTCCAAGCCCACGGGTAAGCCCTAAAGGAATTGAGTTGAGTTGATGTTGATTTTGTTTTATGACTTATAAATGAGTTGATTTCGATTTTGTAGGCCATTGAAGGAACTATCTGAGAACTGCTCAGCCTCTGCCTCTGCTCCAAGTCCACGGGTAAGCCCCAAAGGAGTTGAGTTAAGTTGATGTTGATTTTGTTTTATGATTTGTAAATGAGTTGATTTTGATTGTGTAGGCCATTGAGTGAACTATCTGAGAACTGAGATTATAGTTGCATAGTTCCATCACTTATTGCAATTCGCAAGGTGACAATATTTTATTTTATTTTTCATATTGCTTCATTTGCTTCCCATTTACATACGTATAGTAATTATCTTCATTCTTCATACTCAGTATTTCTATATTGCTTTGTGTGGAAATTGCTTAATGATTATCATTCCTGTAACTGGGTATGTGATTGTGAACATGTGGCTGATGTTATCTGAATCTGAGCTATCCACTCTCCTCTACATAGACCAATGTCTTAGTACCTAATTCAAGCAAAAGTTAAGTGAATCAAAGTAATTATGAAAGATACGACACACACACACACACTCATACTCTAAACCCAGTAGTATGGTACCTCTAGTGTGCTAACATCTGGATTTCTTAAGCCTCCAGACTGAGCCCATGAGGATTCTTATCTCCCTGTTTAAGGTGATATCATGAGCAAAAATAAACATTTAGGGAAATTATAATTTATAAAACTATATAGTTTTTTCAGTTACTTAGCATAAAGAAACATAAAAACATTTAGCACAAATTTGTTGATTGGTAGTGGGTGAAACTAAACAAATAATGAATATGCTCTCATAAGATTCGTCTCTTTTTCTTCAATTGTTGTTTTCATAAAATTTTAAGGCTGTAAGGTAAAAAAGAAGACATAAAGATGTAAATTAATAAGATACGAATGGGATCAATGGACTGGATATGCATATTGTGATTGGAATCAATGGACTACATATTATGCTTAATTTTGTGTTCCTTTCTTTAGATATAAATTTGGAGCTTTAACATGTAATAAACTAAAGAATGAAAGAAGGTTTGTGGGATGGAAAAAAACTGCAATTGAATGGTTTAACCTGTGAAACTTTGTATTCTGAGAACTGAAGGAGACTAGCAATCCATAATTTGAACCTTGCATGATGCTCATGGATTGAAGCTGGTTGTAATAATCACCCCCTGTATCTTAAACGAGAGACCTGTTCCTTGAGAGTGCGTTCAAATCTATTCTGCTACATCTGTCTCTCTTTGCTTGACACATTCTCTCCAAACCTTCCTCGCTTTTGGGTTAAAAGCCATCCTTGCTTTTGGGTTAAAAGTTAAAACTTAGAAGACCTTTGCTTCTCAGTTTCGTGTAACTACTGTTTCAATTTTCAAGTTTGAAAATTTAAATCCAGTTTCTTCATTCTCCTCCAAATCCTTTTTTCTTTTAGATAGATCATCACTAATGAATAAATGCAGGCATCTATATGAGATACTCCCAAGTTAGTGACCACCTTCTCAATAGTTTCCATAACCATTCGCCTGTAAGGTTCACTCTCATCTTTAAGATCGTCAACAATTTTTCTGACAATATCGATAATGCCTACTTTGTTTGCTATCTCTACAGTAGGAAATGAGCACGTTGCTTATAGTTTCTTCGATCCAAAGCCATCCTCCTAACCCAGACGTTCTTGTTCAAAAGTCCTCCAAATCTTGCCTAAAAAAGCTGATTTTCAATATTGCACCAAATGTGCATCCTAACTCATAAAATTTTGAAATTTTATGGGAAGATAGCTCTCTCTCATATCTTTTCAATGCCATAAACCTCACCTCATTTGGCTAAGCGTATCTAAAGTTATACGACATTTTACAGAATTAAAAATAGGGAATTCACTGATTCACCTGTTTCTGCCCTGACTTAAAACTGCAACTGGGAACAAACTACACATAGGAAAATTATGAAATTTTCCAAGAAAGAAGCCTTACATGTTAGCTTCAAAATACCACTAGTTTCATACAAAACGGACATCAGAGCAGGAAGTTATACAATCTGGTTTACTGGCTGCCAGAATGCATTTCTGCAGAATCCAACTCTGATTCAAACAGAAACTGGTGCTAAGTGACTTGGTGGAAAAATCTGAAATTTTTACCACACGTAGCCCTATGTCTTAGATTTAAAATAACATAAAAATTATCTCATTCCAATGTTTGTAACTCAAGTTATGCAACAAACATCACAGACTGCTCATATGTCACCTTGATTTTACAAATTCGGGTTTAGGGAAATCTTGGTTTTTAACCAAGTTCTAATCCTCAAATCATGAATTCTAAATTTTTTCCAACCCTAATTATGGTCTCTAATCATGTTAGGATCATTAAACACTAGTTCAACTCATCAATTAGGGATTTAAACTCAAACTTTAAACTAAAACCCTACTTTTTTCCAACTAACCATTAAAAAGATAATCATGGATTCTAAGGCCTCCAACCTATCAACTAACTAGTATCTAATTCATTAAACTTAGATTATGATCAAAGTCAATTAATCACAACCTAATTCTCATCTTTCTCCAACCCATTGCCAAGATTGTCTACCATGAACCAAAATGATTGGTTTGAGCCATAAATGACTATTTAATACTTACTAAACTAATGAATTCCTAACTCAATTCTTGGAAGCAAGAATCAAGCTAAGAGCTAGAATTTGGCTCTCCAAATACAATTTTTCATTCCAAATCCCTAACCCCCATTCGAAAGAACAAAGAGGGAAAAAGAATAGAAATCCCCTACCTTTAGGTGATGACCAACCTTGGAGCCTTGCTCTTCTTTTTTTCCTCTTCCCTTCCTTTCTTTCTTTTCCTTTCTCTCTTTCTCCCCTTCGTTTCTCTATTTCTATTTTGTTTTTGCTGAGTTCGTGAGTGAGAGAATAGAAAATGAAGAGAAAAGGCAAACTTGGAAACTTAAGTTTTGGTACTGAAACTTATACCAGCTAAGGCCACTTGAATCACTCTAATTCAAGTTTTCCAACTTCCAACAACTTTATAATAAATATTAGGATTCATCTAAATTATTGGTTCACCATTAGCCTATTTTTCTATATCTGCTAAGATCAGTTGGGTATCAAAACACATAATCAGTATACTTAAAAATACCAAACTGACTTCGATTCTTCTCAAATTTTAACTATACCTTACTTAGCTTATTTGTGACCTAGAAACAAGTTCTCTATACTTGTTTCCCTCAACTTAACCTTCCCTCAACTTGAGTTCACAACTGCACCAAACCCGTTAAGCATCACATTAGCATCATCGTTAAGATGCTCTTGGAAGGCATAAAGAATGCCATCAATCAGAAGCTCTTCCAAAAGAGCATCTATATGAGATGCTCCCAAGTTAGTGACCACATTCTCAATAGTTTCCATAACCATTCACCTGTAAGGTTCACTCTCATCTTTAAGATCGTCAACAATTCTCTCGATAATATCGACAACGCCAACTTTGTTTGCTATCTCTACAGTAGGAAATGAGCATGTTGCTTATAGTTTCTTCGATCCAAAGCCATCCTCTTAACCCAGACGTTCTTGTTCAAAAGTCCCCCAAATCTTGCCTAAAAAGGATGATTTTTAAGATTGCACTAAATGTGCATCCTAACTCATAAAATTTTGAAATTTTATGGGAAGATAGCTCTCTCTCATATCTTTCCAATGCCGTAAACCTCACCTCATTTGGATAAGCGTATCTAAAGTTATGTGACATTTTATAGAAGCAAAAACATAGAATTCACTGATTCACCCATTTCTGACCTGACTTAAAACTGCAACTAGGAACAAACTACACATATGAAAATTATGAAATATTCTAGGAAAGAAGCCTTATATGTTAGCTTCAAAATGTCACTAGTTTCACATAAAATAGACATCAGAGCAGGAAGTTATACAATCTGGTTTACTAGCTGCCAGAATGCATTTCTGCAGAATCCAACTCTAATTCAAATAGAAACTGGTGCTAAATGACTTAGTGAAAAAATTTAAAATTTTTACCACACATAGCCCTATGTCTTAGCTTTAAAATGACATAAAAATCATCTCATTCCAATGTCTGTAGCTCAAGTTATGCAATAAACATCACAAACTGCTCGGATACCACCCTAATTCTGCAAATTCGGGTTTAGGAAAATCTTGGTTTCTAACCAAGTTCTAATCCTCAAATCATGGATTCTAATTGTTTTCCAACCCTAATCATGGTCTCTAATCATGTTAGGATCATTAAACACTAGTTCAACTCATCAATTAGGGATTTAAACTCAAACTTCAAACTAAAACCCTACTTTTTTCCAACTAATCATTAAAAAGGAAATTATGGATTCTAAGGCCTCCAACCTATAAACTAACTAGTATCTAATTCATTAAACTTAGATTATGATCAAAGTCAATTAATCACAACCTAATTCTCATCTTTCTCCAACCCATTGCCAAGATTGTCTACCATGAACTAAATTGGTTGGTTTGAGCCATAAATGGCTATCTAATACTTACTAAACTAATGAATTCCTAACTCAATTCTTGGAAGCAAGAATCAAGCTAAGAGCTAGAATTTGGCTCTCCAAATCTAATTTTTCATTCCAAATCCCTAACCCCCATACAAAAAAACAAAGAGGGAAAAAAAATAAAATCCCTAACCCAGACGTTCTTATTCAAAAGTCAGGGACAATATCATTTCTATTATAATCAGTTTCCACACCCTCAGCAGGTATACCAAGAGTAGAGGCAACAACACTGAAAGCTCTAGCAGTAGTGTTCCTAACATATTCATCAATGTTGTCTATGTCAGGCAGCATAGCAGCAATCATTGTAGCCAGTGAAAATTGAGATTTTCTTTATGCTTTTCTCTCCTATGGGGTACATTTAGGACTATCTAAATATGATTTCAAATATTGGATATTGAAAATAAAAGTTATGAATTTCTAACGAAATATGTGTTAAGAATATTAGTTTGATTTAACTTTTGATTGTGCTTTAACATATGCTTAAAGTTTTATTTTCTTATTCGAGTGAAGATTTGAGCAAAACCTTAGTTTCACGTTTGAGATTAAATATTAATGAGCACACATACCTATTGTTGGTACTGCTCATTATATTGAATCTTGAATTGTCCAAGTGGGACAATTTGATAAGAAATTTTTCCTTCACTTAGTTAATAGTTATTATTTAAATCTTATATCTTATAATTGTTGAAATTTCAGTCTGCTCCATTTCCTTTTGTTCTCTAGGTGTATACTTAAATGCGGTAGATCTCACTGCATTATAGTCATGCACTTGGAGACCAATGGGAAATGCTGCCGAAATTTCATCAAGTATAAAATATGAGATTTCAGGAATAACTATTAACCAAGTATTAAAAAAGTTTCTTATCGAATGGGATAAGGCCATACCGAGATATAAGGATTTGTATTAATGTGCTAAATCAATTTCAGCTATCATGAGACCCGATCGAAGTTGGATGTTATGAAGAACTGATCCTACTGGCTATGTAAGTGAAGAATTCAAGGATGGAGTTGATGATTTCATTAGGGTTGCTCAAGGAGACCCGACAGTTACCAAAGCATTAAATCTCATCCTTTGTCCATGTGCTAGATGTAAGAATCATGCTTGGAGGGAGGTATTTTGGGTAGAACAACATCTGTATAAGTACGAATTTGTGGATGGTTATGTAAATTAGACCATTCATGGTGAGATCAGCTGGGGGGATAGCGACTCAACATCCATTATCCATGATGATGAAGTGGAGCCTAGGAATCCATACGTGGATATGGTTATAGATGCCGCAAGTGATAGATTAGATCCAGAAGCTCAAGATTTAGAAGAGGATCCAAATCCGTCAGCTGCAAAGTTTTACGAATTGCTAAGAGACGCTGATGAACCTTTATGGGATGGTTGCCATAAGCACACGAAATTGTCAGCTGTAACTCAACTTTTGAACTTGAAGTCGAAGTTTAACATGAGTAAGAGTTGTTATGATAGAATGATTGTCATAATTAAGAGCATGCTTCCAGAGCCTGAAAGGTTACCCGAAAACTTCTACAGATCGAAGAGAATGGTTCATGAGTTGGGATTAGGATATGAGAAGATAGATGCATGTCTTAATCAGTGCATGTTGTATTACAAAGAATACAGTGACAAGAGACTCTACTCAGTTTACTTAGTATGTGAACACCCACGATTCAAATCGAAGGCGGGACATTCATCGAATGAGAAGGATGTGCCGCACTCAGTGTTGCGATATTTTCTCATTATGCCAAGACTCCAACGTCTATTTATGTCCAAAAATACTGCACAATATATGACTTGGCATGCGGATGGAGTTCGTCAAGATGAATCAGTGATTGGGCATCCAGCTGATGCTGAGGCTTGGAAACGATTTGACGCTACCCATTCAATATTTGCGCAAGACGCTCGAAATGTTAGGCTTAGCCTGTGTACAGACAGTTTTAATCCATTCAGCGGTTTAGCCACACCATATTCATGTTGGCCTATTTTTGCCACACCGTACAATCTACCTCCAAGTATGTGTATGAGAAGGGAATACATATTCCTCACTCTTGTGATTCCTGGACTAAAGTCACCAGGTAAAAGTTTAGATGTCTATCTTAGACCCCTAATTGACGATCTGAAGATATTGTGGTATGATGGGGTGCAAACTTATGATGCTTAGAAGGGAATACATATTCCTCATTCTTGTGATTCCTCATTTGTGTTGAAGCACGGTAGGAAATGTTGTTGGTTTGATTGTCATCGCTAATTTTTGCCCTTTGATCATCTATTTCACCGTGATCGAAACTCTTTTAAGAGATCAATAGTGAAAAAATCTAATCCACCACAACGGCTGAGTGGGACAGATGTCTTGAATAGAATGACTCAACTTAAGGAAATCATTTTCGGCTTGAATTCAGGTAAACAAAAATAAGATGGCTTTGGTATACACCATAATTGGGTGAAGAAGAGCATATTCTGGGAATAACCTTATTAGTCCACTAATCTAATACGACATAATTTAGATGTTATGCATGTCGAGAAGAACATGTTTGATAATATCTTCAACACTGTCATGGACATAAAGGGCAAGACAAAAGACAATGCAAATGCAAGAGAAGATTTGAAGATAATATGCAAACGTCCTACCTTGGAGCTAATAGTTGAGAATGGCAAGTGTAAAAAACCAAAGGCGACGTATGTCTTGGATGCCAATAAAAGAAGGATGATGTGTGAGTGGATAAAACAGTTAAAATTTCCTGATGGGTATGCGTCGAATATCGCACGTTGCATCAATGTAGACGGTGGGAAGATATATGGAATGAAAAGTCATAATTGTCATATTTTTATGCAAAGGTTAATTTCTCTGGCATTTCGTGATATCTTGCCAAAACCTATATGTGGACCATTAACAGAACTAAGCTTGTTCTTTAAAGAAGTTTGTGCAACTGAAATTTGTGCTTCCACCATGGAGAATGCGGAGCTTTCTATCATTGAAACAATTTGTAAGTTAGAGAAGATTTTTCCTCCAGCATTCTTTGACGTGATAGAATATCTAGTCGTGCATTTCCCTTACGAAGCTAAGGTTAGAGGACCAGTGCATTACAGGTGGATGTACCCCTTTGAGAGGTGTATGCTGTACTTGAAAAGAAATGTCTGAAATAAGGCGAAAGTTGAAGGATCTATTTGTAAAGCGTATATTTTAAAAGAAATTTCTAATTTTGCTTCCATGTATTTTGATCCCCACCTACAGACCAGGCGCACTCAAGTTCCTCGGAATGACGACGGTGGGGAAGATACAATTAATAAATGGTTATCTATTTTAAACATCTATGTCGTCCTGTCGGGAGAGGTTGAAATAGATTATTGACGGATGTGGAACTTCAGATTGCTGAGACATATGTACTTGTAAATTGTGGAGAAGTATAACCTTATCTCCAGTAAGTTTACTCTCTATTTAATGAATTTTTTATTAATGTGCTAAATTTATGCTAAATATTAATTATTGTATTGATTAGACAATTCGAGGATTCGTTAAGGGATACAGATCCCAATACCACTGATGATCAAATATTGGAAGCTCGAAATAAGGACTTCAGTAGGTGGCTAAAATATCTAGTGAGTCCTTTTATCCATAATAGTGATCTATCATATTAAATTCAATATGCATTATGCTAGATGTTACAACTATCTACCGTCTATGTAATGGTACAGGTTAATATAGGCCAAGTCGAGGATCAAATGATACAAGAGATAAGTATGGTCCATCCAAGTCCGTGACTTCTTACTGTGACTTAATAGTTAATGGGTACAGATTTCATATCAAGGTGTATGAACAAAATAAAGCTACCATGAATAGTAGCGTATGTGTTAGAGGTAGTATATATGGTGAGAATGACTTCGACTATTATGGCATCGTTGAAGATATATTAGAATTGTCATATATAGGAAATTAGAACAAAGTATTTCTTTTACAATGTCGTTGGTTTGACTCGATAAATGGAGTCAATGTTAATGAGAGATATGGGTTGGTTAACATCAAGCATAAATCAAGACTTCACTCAAATGAGTCATTCGTCTTAGCCAAACAGGCACAACAAGTGTACTATACAAGATACTCATAAAGCGAGAATATAGCTAATGGTGAATGGTGGGCAGCTTGCAAGGTCAGAGCAAAACTCTTCATGGCTGAGATATTAAATGACGAAGGTGATGAATTGAATGACTTAACTACCACTGATTATTACCAAGATGATGGATCCCTTGGAACACACAATCTTGTGATAGATGATGAAGCAGTCTCCTTGTTTGATGCACATGCCCAAATGGAAGAAGTGAACATACGTGATATATATTATCCAATGGACGATCTGGTTGATGATGAGTTCATTGATGACAATGAAAATAATGAAATTAATGAATTCTCAGATGAAGATGAGGACTCTTTTGCTTCATACTCGAGTAGTTAAAATTGAAACTTGTTCAATAAATTTCGTTAATGGTATTTATATTGAAATATCATTATTATATTTTGAGATTTTTATTGACATATAGTTTCTTAACTCGTCATGTTTCATTATGTTTCCTTATGCAGATATTCATCATGACCATTCGAGGTAGAGGTGCTGGACGCGATCGTGGGAGAGGCCGTAATGTTTCATCTACCCATGATTCTCCACCAGTACAGTATTCTCAACCCTTTCCAGATATACCTGTAGGATAGTCTTTTTAATTATTGTTAACTCGTGGTTTATATAAATATAATATATATGTATTTTTTTTATGTATAATTATGTTAGGTGCAACTTCAACTACTGGCCCATCGACCAGTGCAGGCCTACCAGCGTCTAGTCCATTGACCATTGGAGGCGCATCAGCTTTTATCCCACCCCTTACTGACATAGCGATTTCTATGCCACCCCCTACTAACTCACCCATTAGCGGCCCAAATGTGGTGCCTTCATATGGAGAATCCAATGTAGAAACAGATAGCAGGGAACTTATATATGTGGCGCCTGTCCTTGAACCATAAGTAATAGTGATATATCATCTTCTATTACATATATTTACTTTCAGATTACCAACATTATCTTATTGTACTTACAGGAGGAGGTTTCTCCCGTCGAGGGTGACACGTGACATTATGTACAATGTCATGACACGGATGCCTGTTCTGGCTAGAACTTAGCGAGGTTATCCAACTGAGATGAAGGAAATACTATTTAACGACTTCATGGTAAGTAATTGTGTTTATAGAATTCTATATTATACATTTATTAAAAAATAAATATACATACATATCCTTTGTGTAGGCTAAGCATCGGTTCACATCTGATGCTGATCGCAGCATGGCGAGAACTGTCTGGGAACAGACTATCTTGGACCGTTATCCAGACCATTTGAACAAAGCACGAGATAAGGCCTTTGAGAGGGCATTTTCAAATAACTTGGCTGATATTAAGGGCCATGAGCCCAGAGGAATGAGGACGAAAGTGTGAGATGACCTGGTTGACATTTGACTGACAGATAAATGGATGATGAGGTCTGCAGCTGGCCGAAGGAACAGGGCTTCGACCAGCTGCAGCCATGCTTGATGCCTTGAAGCATACAGGCGGGTCGATAAGCTTTGGTCAACACAAGAGCAAGATGGTAATATAACTTCCTCATTTAAAGTTTTAATTATAAGCATTTGTGTATGAACATGTTGTAATTACTTGAGTTATTTTCCTATCTTGAGTATGACATAGTATTTTAGAGGGATTGCCTTACTTTTGATATGTGTTTATTATATAATATTCTTCCATATGAGATTACAAGAGGCAGAGTTAAAGCATCCGATTTCTTATAGAGATCTGTATGCAAAAGTTCATAAGAAGAAAGACAAAAGCTATGTTTCTGAGCGCTTGAGGAATTTTATTGTAGGTGTCTTATTCCTATTCAAAAGTCATATATATTTTAGGTTGTTTATTTTTTGTTAATATTTTTCTTGTTTTGTTATTTTTTAGGAGTCACATGACATCGCAATGACAGAAAAATATGGAGAAAACTCTTCCTCTTACCCTATGGTTGACCTGGAGGTCTGGTTAGATGCAGCAGGTCCCAACAAGAAGGGACGTGTGCATTGCATAGGTAATAGCTTGCACATTGGTAATAACACTAGGCTATCTTTATCCTCCTCCGTTGTGGGTCATTCCCACTCTACACCGTTGACACAAGACATATCTGAAGCTGTAAATATAGCAGTGGCAGCAACGATGACTTCGTTTGTCCAGAGTCAACTTGTCCCTATATTGGCTCCCTTCCAATCGTTCCTATCTACTATCGGATTAACAAATGTTGCTCCATAACCGCCATCGCAAGATTTAGGTAGGGAAGGTCGAGATAAAGACGAAGACGAAGACGAAGGCAACTTAGATTGATTGCCATTTTTTTCCTTATTGTCAAATTTGTATAACTTTCAACTATATTGATTGATTATTTGTATAATAACTTTCAACTATATTATTGGATTATTTTGTACAAGTTTTTTGTTGTAGCAGTTTACAATTATTGGATTGTTTGTTATTGGATTTTTGTTGTTTGGATTGTGGTTTGATATGCAAGTTTTTGGGAAAGTTATATATATATATATATATGTTATTAAAAAAAACCTACCTCATTAGCGAGGGATTGGTGACAGTAGCTCACATGGCAAATAGCGAGGGATTAGCGAGGAAATATCGAGGGCTATGTTAGCGAGGGATTAGCGACGAAATAGCGAGGGATATATTAGCGAGGAAACAGCGAGGGAATAATACAAGCCATTAGCAAGGGATTAGCGAGGGAAGGTAGCGATGGATTAGTGAGGGAATACAGAGGGAATTATTAGAGACTGAATAGTGAGGGAATAGCGAGGGAAATTGACAAAATTATTAAATAATACAGCGACGGAATAGCGAGGGAAATTACCTCGCTATTTTGCGAGGGAATATTAGCGAGGGATTAGAGAGGGATTAGCGAGAGAAATTAATTTTCTAGAGACGGATTAGAGAGGGAATTCTTTTCCTTGTTAATTAGCGATGAAAATTCAGCGACTAAAATTTCCCTCGCTAATCCCTCTCTATTCCCTCGCTAAAGAAATTAGTGAGGGATTAGAGAGGGATTAGTGAGGGAAATTTCCCTTACTGATTTCCTGATTTCTTGTAGTGTTAGGGATTGAGGATGCCAAATTCCAATTCACCAAGTTCAATACTATATAGACTATTACAATTATGATCAAAGATAGCTCTAATGGATTTTAACATGAACAAACTAATACAAGATAAAGACAATAAATACTAACAAAGGAATTTACTAAGTTAACAAAAAAACTTTTAAACTTCACTTAAAAAGGAAAGATATATAATGGAAATGCTAGGGGTACGATTTTCCTTGATTCTTTCGATTCAAACTCCAATTCTAGCTTAACCAAGTTCAATTCCAAGATTCATAACCAAATTCCCTGGTTTAACTAATATACAATTTCTTAGTATATTAATCCTCCTCTAACTAGTTAGAGTTAACTAATTCCTTAGTCTAACTCCAATTAGAGAAGGCTTTATCACAAATAATAGAATAAGCCACATAACCCACATCACCTATTCTTAGGTATTTAAGAGGCTATGATGTTTATCACAAAGTCCAAGATCATGCATAAATTTCTCAATCCATACATGAACCTAGAATCATTCCAAGAGTGGCCAAGTCACAAAAAGCATTAAGAGAAAAGATAAACACTAAAATCATAAAATAGAAACTTAGATTAAGTAAAGGATCAAGTTTACATCATCCAAAGTCAAGCTACATCATCACCTTAACTAGAAAAACTTAGTTACACATAGAGAAAAGAACAATAAAAATAGAGGAAAGGGCTAACTCCATGATTGAATTAAGAAAAGATGGAAGAAAACTTCAAATCTCCAAGCTTGGGAGCCTTCTTTCCCAATTAGGGTTGTAGCCACCTCTTCCCCTCCAAAAAGTTATGCCACATTTCTTTCCTTTCCTTTATATATGCAACAAACACATGACAACTTTTAAAAGCCAACACTTGAGTAGTGGCATTTAGATTCTTAAGCGTTGTGTTGATAGAAACTATTGTTTTGAGACATAAGCTCAGGGACCTAGGCACTATGTTTTGGGTGCTTAAGCGGGCACAAGGTGGATTTACCACTAATTTAATCTCTCTTGAGCACCTAGGCACTGGTTTTCGGGCGCATGAGCATTAGTATGGCAAAACATCAACCAACTTCACCCCGTGGATGCTTAGGTGCTAGAACTTGGGCGCTTAAGCTCTGGTATGGCAGAACCTCCCTTCTTGTGAATTTCCCTTCCATTCAAGCTTCACATTTTCTCCTTTATCAACCATCTAGAATGAGATACCAAGAAACTTAATAAAAATCTAATTTGAAACAAAAGATCATAGCTAAACATTTATCAAACATCATTTCAAATTACTTAAGACATAAAAGACACTACTTTAGCAAATTTAAACTAAGACTCAAGGGTAAAGCTCAATTGAGGGTTAGGATAGGGACCAAAAATAAAATTTTTCTTAGGAAAAACATGATTTTCACAAGTGCCTTTGTCGGTAACTTTCTTCAATATTTCTATTTGATTTCTCTCTCTTGCAATCATAACATGGTTTAATATGGTTAGAGATTATTTTAATAGGACATTTATAGAATGAACAAAGGAAATGGAAAAAAAAATATTTGCCTAAAATTAATTTACACAAGATCATGTCAAATTGTACCTGTTAAACTATATTGAAATGCAAAAGAATAGAAATTTGAAAATTTTGATGGCCTCCTAACCTTTATATTAGAAATCAAATAAAAATAGTTAGCACCTTATAAAATAGTCCAGCCAGGCAACAATCAATAAATTATCAAAAAGAATATCACTTTAATAATTATTCCTCTTTTTTCTAGATTTAGAAGTGTCTTTTTCAATTTACTGACTGTGTCATCCCTTTGTGCTTTTAAGCCTCTCCTCCAATTATCCTATAAATATTATAGGTTGGATAAGTGATTTAAGTATAAGGATGGGAAAAGAAAGATCATGTTAAACTACATGGTTGTGTATCTATTGCACATTTGTGTAAAAAAAATGAAATAATTTCAAAATAACTTAAATGAACCATGGACTTCATATACATATGAAAATAAGAAAATTAATGTTAAAGATTATTAAAGAGTAATATTTAATTTAAAAGACAAAAATGTTAAAATAATTAAGAACGACTGTTTAAATTTTAGTTAAAAAGAAAGATGATATAATTTTATTTAATAGTCAATATTATCTTAAGTTAGAGATTGCACTAGCTTTCTTTAATGATTGACTTTCTGCGAATCTATTCATAAAGCTTTATATCTTCACTTTGGGCTTATAGAGCCTAACAGAATAACTTTATTTGGTATTGGAAAGGTGGATTGGAAGAAGAGCAAGGTAGCTTAAGGCATTGGTTTGCTAAATCGAAATGGAGATGGTTTTATGGGCTCAAATCCCCGTCTTTGAATTGGCTCGATTTGTATTGGCCATATCCTCCATTGGCAAGCATCATTGAGAGTTGAGTTGCATCTTTGTTTCTCTTTCTTTCTTGGTCTTTTTGGAGGGTAAAGGTGAACTTGAATTGGTGCGCCAAGGGTAATTTAGGCATTCATCTTAGCCTTGCTTGGGATGAAGGCTATAGATTGTGGTTTGTGAGGGAGATGCTTAAACAAGAATCAGAATTTTTTAGCATGATGACTCATCCTCATGGCGTGGATTATTAATCTCTATTGTGGAGGGATTGGCAGTGTATCATTCGTCACACTAGAAAATTAATGTTAAAAACCATTAAGAAAATATGGAAGTTTGGAGATTTTATTAAGGGTAACATTGACCATTAAATAAAATTAAATGACCATTATCTTTAATTAAAATTTGAATTGTCATTGTAATAATTTAAACTTTTTTATCTTTAAATTAAATATTACTCTTTAATGATCTTTAGTATTAATTTTTGCTATGAAAATTGTCCCTTCCCAAGGAAAAAACATATATCCTTGTTTCTTAGTTTTCATTTTCGTGGTAAATGTAAAAAACGAATCATAACAATAGTGGTGTGTCACAACCCTCCCTTTATCCATTGCATTTCTCACCAATTTTCATTACACGAAGCACACTCTTAGCATAGAAAAAGAAAAATTGGCTACAACCACTTTTATCTCAGTACTTGGCCACTTTTCTACTCAGCCACTTTTCTCTTGCTACTCAATACCATGGCAATTTGGATATGGATGGCCTCGGGTTTGCTTATGGTTGCTGCCACAGCGACAGTGGTTTTAGCTCCTTACTTTTTCTATCACCTCTTTACAGTAATGTGTCTGAAGCATTTGCTTGAGTTGATTAGGGCATTCATAATGATGTTGTGTGGTGTTATGGTTTTTAGGATTCGTTATTTTGTATTTGATTTTCAATGCTATAGTTCAGACGATACTGGTACATCTTAGTTTTCAATGTTAGTTTTCAAGATAATTGAAATTGAGAGGTTGAATTCAAATTTTAAGGTTCAATTCTAAGTCAAATTCCATGCGCCAAACACCATAAATATTCACTAACTTAATAACAACGATATTCTTTTGGATCAACATATCATAGACAATAACAATAGGCATTTGGAAGCATGGACTTTATAATGCCTTTTTTATTTTGGTTCCCTGAATTATGGCCTGGAAATTTTATAATTTTTTTTGGAATACGGGCCTTTCTAAGTAGGCCCAACTGCTCAACATTGATCCAAGAAATGCATCCAATTACTCCAAGTTGATCCATAATACAAGCATTACATTATTCGGCAAGCACGATGCAAGTTCAATTTGGCAATGTGTAAACTTTACCTGAAAAGAGTGTGGATTTAATTTTCATCTACTTTTAATGTAGAATTTATTCACTATCAATTAATAATGTATTACACTATCAATTAATTATCACTTTAATTTTGATGTATTAATGGTGTAAAAAAGTTTTACACAAAAATAGATCGTCTCATGTGATTTTTTACATGAGAAGACTAAGTGGAGTAGAAATAAAGATACAAAAATATTTTATTAGTACCAACATATATTAGTCTTAGTGGAAAATATTTGGGTCTCATAAACATATGGTCTTGAATTTGATCCTTTGATTTATGTATATAAAAATGACACCGGTGGGAGGAATTCTCACTTAGGTGTCTGATTGTATTTCGAGATATTAGTCTACCGACTTATCGATGAAGGATACTATGAAAAACCAAAAAAATATATATATTTTATTAGTGAGATTCAGTCAAAATATGTGAAATTTTTTTATAATCTTTATGTCTATTTCTCTCTCTACATAAACTTGTCATGTAAAAATCACATGAGATGATCCATTTTCAATTTTAAACTTTATCTAATAATGATATTTTTTCATATCATTTAATAAATTTTATATCTCATATAATTATTAAAATAGTCAAATTTATTAAAAATTAAATGTCAACACAAGATTAAATGACCCTAAAAAAAATTACGCTGAAAATACATCAAAATTAAACCTAACAGTGTTTGATTATAATAACAATTATACAAGAAGTCTCTGATAAAAAAAAATTATACAAGAAGTCAAACGTTTTAAATGACATAATAACACATAATTAGATATAATTTTAAAATATTTTGCACTCATTATCCATCTCTATGCCGTACTTGATTTATACTTTAGCCTTGACTAAAGGAAATATTCATTTTGAATAATTTTACGTGAAGAAATTAATTGGAGAAAAGAAGTTATTACCTAAAAATATTAAAATTCATATATATATATAGCAAGTGAGCCACTTTTAAGATAATGATCAAAATTTAAATCCTGAAAAAATGAAATCAATTGTTGAGAAGTTCTTTTAATCTTGACAGTACTCAAAGGATTAATCTCATAACAATATTTATAAAAATTCTTGACAATATTTAAAGAATTAATCTCATAATAATATCAATGAAAATACCTTAAATTAAGATAAAAAATAACAAAAAAAAATATATATATATACTCGCTATTGTTAATTTCCCAATAATTATTCTCTCCATCCATTTTATTCTAACAACCTTACGGAAAAGTGATGTGGCATCATAATATTTGAATATCAACGGCTGATATTTGAGTGTTTTAATGTAAACTTTAAATATTTGAATATTACAACTTTATATTTGATTATTAACTTGACTTGTATATTTTAGAGTACAATATTTAAAATTTATATATATATATATATATAAACGTATTTTTTGTCTCTCAATGATATATTCATTATATCAAAAGGATTTGATGCAGTAATAAACGACTCGTAACTAAAAACAGGACCAAAATTCAAATTCGTGTCAGAGGGGATAATCTCATAGTAGCACCATTTTCAGTCTTGGACTGAACCGAGTATTTTCAGTCTTGAACTAAACCGATTGGGTTAACCATTTTCAGTCTTGGACTGAACCGATTGGGTTAACCGAGAATTAGTTTAACAACTAATTCAATTAAGGACAAAACTTAGTTTAATTTTTTATATTTTTTATTTAATTCTCAAATCAAACAATGATATATAAATAAAAAATTATTATTGAGTTAAGTGTGCATTGCTTGAGTTGAGAAAAAATTCATATATCATTATTTAATTTAAAAACTAAATAAAAAAATAAAGAACTTAAAGTTAAGTTTTATCCTTCAATTAAGCCTTTATAATCAGTCATTTTTAAAAAGCAGCATTGAACTGAATAGGTCACAATTTGGCCGGTTGAAATTTAGAGTAGCATAAAATAGTCATCCCCAAGAATCGTATCTGTGCAATGGCTTTTGGCAAGATAACTAAATATGATACATACATATTAGTAAAAATTTGTTAAACATTATTTATATTTACATATACAAATATATTAAAAGAATTTAACATCTAAGATAATTATCTGCATCAACTTCTAAGATAATTATATTAAGCAAGTAATGAAAGCAAATCTTTATAGATTATAAAATATACAAGGATTAAAAAATTATGTATAATATTTTAAAAAATAGAGTGGAGGCATATATCCCACGACTTACAACGCAAGCCCATCACTTAGTGCAACTACTATATTCATTCTATTCGGGCTGTTGTGAAATAAATTCAAAAATTATATAATGTGATTTGAACTTATGAGAATTGGGTAAATTAAATTAAATGCATTGTACCATTCAACAACTTGTGCCATTTGTTATAATATTTTTGTATTATATTTTTTATATTCAAACATATTTAAATTAATTTTATTTGTAAAATATATTTAATGTAACATATTTATATAGAGTGAAATTTGTATACTGTTTCTTTAATGTGTATGTGTTTCATTAATTACTTTAGTCATAATTTAGATATATTTTAATGTTTTTTTAATAATTTTACTTATATACTTAACATATATGTAATTTTTTTTTATATATTCTCATATATTTATTAAATATATAAATATTTACAAAACACCAGTTCCACTCTAGTTCAATCTTTCATTTGTTTGCTAGTGTAATATTATCATCACAAAGGTGACGGGGATCCAGTCATGTCAAATAATGTAAATCTATAATCTAAAGCTTTTAATTCAGCTCAACAACACTAGAAACAGATGGGGTGTATTTCCGGCCCATTGACTCCACTATATGGTATGGGTTAGATGTGAGATCACAAGAAAAGCTGCTCTTGCATTTTGAAGGCTGAGACAACACACAACTGACAACAGCCGTTTTAGTTATGTACATTTTATGGTGCAAAATTTTACTTTAAAAATATGGTAATTAATAAGAAGGCATGCAGGTTCCTCTTTGGGTTATAACTTACTGGTATTTACTTTCTCATTTCATTCTTATTGATGAAGATTTTAGTGTTCCCCACAGAAATGGAATCTGATCACCAATTTTACATACCTTTCTCCAAGATTTTCATCTTAGTAGCTTCATTTCCACAATATTTAGAATATGACATATGTTGTTTAAAGGAGATACCATGCCTGCATTGAAGGAAGTGAGGTTCAATCAAGGTACCTGCAAGGTATGCTATACTTGAAAATTGCCCGAAGCAACCACTCAATCTCCCTTTGTCATAGTGGTGTCCTTTCTATTTTGAATTTGAATCTTTGGTACAAGTTCTATAGTACCAATTGAACACTGACTTATACCTAGCATTGTACTGGGACTTTTTTATATGTAATTTATCTGTGAGTGAAGTCACTTCATTTTTCTTCGATTTTTATTTTCTTGGATTCTGACTTCCATTATCCTTTTAAAAGATTTTGGCTGTAACTACACTGTTTGAAATTAAAGTTTATTTTACGGTGCCAACCGGCCTAACTAAGTTATATAAAAGCTAGGTGCCACATTGCTCAGATGGAACACAGCATAATCAAGCATATATTTATATCTTTTACAAAAATGGAATAGAATATGCAATCAGTTAATTAAAATGTTGGAATAATTTCTTATACAGGAAATCATTTTATTTAAGGCAGCATTGTCCAATCAAGGGCCTCATCAAGAAACCGTGCATTGTGAGCCTCTGATGTCAAAGCCTTAACACTGCATGAGTTGACACTTTGACACTTACTGTGGTCAGTTTCTTTTTAAAACAAATTAACATAGCTTAGTACTACCAGCTTAGGACCTATGACAGAAATGCTAGGGTCCAGTTTGGTATGCTCACACCTTGTCTGGGTACCCCAGTTTCAATTCATTTACAACTCCTAATTATGCAATCCTAGATGGACATACTAGCCTTAGAAGTGTAGGAGAGTTCAACTTTTTGGAAAGCCGTAGTTCGCCTGCCTTCCACTACCACCTTGCTGTGCCAGGGCAAGAACAGAGGAAGTTAGTGAATAGGAAAAAAAGTGGAGTCTGAATATACTTATCTCCCCATGAAATATACCAAATGACTCAACAAATCTAAGCTCATGATGACCAAACCCACTACAAGTGTTCAATTTATGTACCCTACTCAACATATCAGAGTGCTACACTACGTGCTTCCCAAAGTACAATTATTCTATTGCCATTGAAGCTTTGATAAGAAGTTTTTGGACCTGTGTTTTCCCTTGGTTTTTGCAAGGGCATGGTATGGGGGCATGCATATTGGTCTTGTGGACAAGATTATATATGGAAATCTACAACCTGAGAAGAATCCTCACATGGATATCCTTCGAAGGGACCATACTTTATTGAATTTTGAAGTACTACCGTAACGGAAGTTGCTGAAAAATGACATAGATAATGTATCTGGACCAGAGTATTGTCTGTGTCCACTCTCAAGTTTTCTAAGAGTTCACTTAATTCTTTTTTTTTTCTTGGTTTATAGTATTCCATTAATTTTAATGGGACAAAAAAATTACTTGGTGGGCTGGGTTCAAAGTTTGTCCAAAAAGGTTTTTCTTAAAACAAAAAAAAAGTTTGTAGACAGTATTATGACATTATGCTCACTCCTTTGCCCGGACTCTCCTAGTCATTTAATTAAGAAAAATAACATTTATTCGAGTAATATCACCAACACAACTAAAGAAACCAAAAAAAGAAAAGAGAAAAAACTAAATATGCATGTTGTTGCTTGGATAAATAATATATATATGTGTTGTTTGTATGTACGCACGCATGTTTATTATTATTATTATTATTATTATTATTATTATTATTATTATTATTATTATTATTATTATTATTATTATTATTATTATTATTATTATTTATGAGCATGTTGTTTTTTAATCATTATTTTCATTTTATGACCTACATAATACAATTTTTTTAAAAAAATTAATTGTGTGAGTTTCATTACTCCTTTTATATGTATATATGTTGTATTTAATCAAAGCAGAAAAGGAAAAGAATTGATATCACTTAATTAACCCATGAGGGAGTTTTTTTGTTTTCTATGTTTAATAAGTGAAATTCACCTTTCAAGTTTTGTGTTATTGTTGTTAGATATAACTAATATCCAAGGCTACAAAATATCAGAGTGTTGCATAATTTTTAATGAGTAGGCTTTTTAAGGGGATTTTTTTTTACAAGTAATTGCTTACATAATTTTGGACCAAAGATAGTAGTTAGATCACGCCTTCCCTAATATAGTAACTTTAAGAATCAAACATTTAATATTACAAATAAAGTTTACTTAAGTTACAGTTTAATTTTTCTGCTACTAATCTATGAATTTATCATAAGTGGCCCAAAAATTTATTACCCGAAGTTAACCCAATACAAAATGTTCAAGTTCAAATTGCATTGATATAGGTTGAACTACGGTTTTGGAAAACAAAGAACGTAACCTTGAAGTGCCATGCACAAACTATTAAATCTTTTCTTTTGTTCAAAAGTTCATCAATATTTAACTACAATGAAAAGTAAATTCATTCAAGTAAAAGGAATTCTAGGAATTGTACATGTCAGGCATATGAAGTGTTATAGATTTTTTTTTTTTTGACAGGAAGTGCTATAGATTCATATTTGTTTACATAATGAAATTGCTTCTCGCATCAATGTGTACTAACTACTTAAGATGAGACTCAATCCATAAGCATAAGCAGCCTAATTAACCTGATAAGTCAAAGTGGGGCCAGGAAAAAAAAAGGGTAAGGGCAATGACATTCGCAACTCAATTGCGCTTTCGTCCATACACTTAGCAGAATCACTTATTGCAAGAGTCGATTATTGTATATCACTAATGAGCATTCATATCTACCTACTTTTGTGCTTTATCTCATCAGTTTGGAAGCAAAATCATTCATGATGAGGTAACCCCCAAAATCCTTGATTAAGAAAATGAAGTCAATAATTGAAAAGCTAATCATATATAAGCCTAGTCACTTAGGACGCTTCTCATATTGCTTGTTTATGGAGTTATATAATTAAACATATGAACTTGGGTGCATCATATAGGCTTGTGTGGCAATTTTAAATAGGAGCATTGAAGAACTTGGTGGTTACTCTTGTTACGTGCAGTTACCATTATGACCTAGCGCATCTTGGTGGGTTGTGGCCAACCATCCAATTTTACCATTATAAAGAAGCTCACAAGAACAGGTCAACCCGCAATAAGTAGTGTAATTGATTGATTAAGCTATAGTCTATAGTTGAAAACGTGTTCAACTACTTGTGAATTCGTACTACAATATGTGGGGGTGATCAAAAGTTGGACGGTCCTTTTAAAATATCGTCAAAGTTATGAATTAAATTCAACCTAACCGTGCTATAGTTCTCCACATGTCAAGTACACAACATTAACGAAGCTCAATCAGGGAATTAGCAAAGGAAACTGATTTTGACTAGCATGTTCAATATGTAGTATACGTGTTGAGAACCTAGTTTCTCATGCAAAGGTGATATATGACATATCTATTGATAATCAATTTGTATATCTGAAAAGGGTTATTCTCGAAAAGTTTATTGTCGCTGTTTATTAGGTATTTCACATAATTTTAAGCAACAAATTACAAAATAAATTTCAGAAAATAGAATTTACATATGCGAAGAAAGGATTAATATAGAGTTAGAGAAATTGTTAAAAACTGATGCAGTGAGTAAAGCGTAAAAATAACAACACAAGGTTGAAATGAAATTTGGAGAAATTCTTATTCAAAATGTGATGATAAATACTGCAAAACAATTATATTTAAAGGCAGCTAACCCCAATTGGAGCTACAAATTACAAAAATAAATAACAAAAATTAAGCAAAAATAGAAAAATGGCTGAAAACAATGCTTAAACAGCATTTTTGGGGCTCGAAACAATCTCAACCAAGCTCTACTCATTATTGCATCGACACTTTCTTCGTGGGCTTTCCGTTGATGTATAATACTCCTAATATATCCATATTACACTGAAGTACTTAGGTTTAGACTCGTCACGACTAAACTTTTATTTTCCTTAGTAAATAACTGTACTGATTTTGTTTCTTACTCGAGTCTTGTGATGAATAATAATATTCATACTCCTATAAAATTATGAATATTTATCTACTTGAATATCATAAAAAATTTTATTAATATTTTCAAGTACAAATATACATCTAAAATACTCTATTACATACATGATATGTATAAGTCATACTAACATTTGTATCTTATGCAACCAAGTACATTAATATCCAAGTTATACATACCAAGCCTTCTTAGGCATATGTACATATAAACCATATACAAACCATTGCATAAATCTAGATACATGGCAATGGTAAAAAAGAATGCATAACTCTATTCTACAATAGTCTCTTCATCTCTACTCCGTAGGTGGATCGCGTATTGGAATCATCATGGAAAAGAAAATTAAAGGGGTGTTATTTCTAGGAATTCCCAGTATCTCTAACAAATATATGACATCACAATAATTCTAACTTCTTCGGGGAATAAAATCATTTTGTTAAAATCTTTCATAGAAAGGTAACAAATGTCAAACTGTTTCCTTTCTCTTCCTGAGGGCAGAAGTCCCATTTTAATCAAATCATAATAATAACTTTTGTATTCATAAATATAGGCATTACATAGCTTTACAAGCACATCAACCAATAGACCCAGGAATTCTCCAGAAGTATATTAACATATAAATCATTTCACACTAACTATAAAGTATTTACAAATAATTCATAATGCAAATATTCACTATCAAATAATAATTTATATATATTGATGAACCTGCTAAAATTCATATTTTTACGGTTCAATATCTTGAGTTTTCATCATTTTTTAATCTTTTTGATTTAGTTTTGTTCTTAGGTTTTATTATGTTTTTATTATTTTCATTGCGTTCTTATTTCGTGCTTTTATGTGTTTTTTGGTAGGTGTTTGTACATGAAAAAGACTGGACACTTCAGTGATGAAAAAAACTAAAAAATCAAGTCAAGTGATCTAGCGCTGGAATATTAGTGCCTAAGAGTGCAGCAGGCGCAGAAGAATCATCTTAAGTGCTGGAAACTGAGTGCTCAAGCGCTAGAAACTGAGCGCTCAAGCGCTGAACACGTAAACAGCAGTATGAATTTCTTATAAAAAAGAAAATTTTGCCAAATGCAGCTCACTTTTTATATTCTTACACACTTGGAGACACTTGGACAGAAGGTAGTAGCAGTCAAGAGGCACAAATTCGAATGTAGTGTGGGTACAATTAGGCTTGAAGAATAGGAATTTCCTTCAACCTTTCCATCTTTCTATAATGGAGTTTGTCATATTCTTCCCTTTGTGTTCTTTTTTTTTTTCCATGTGTAACTAATTTTCTCTTTATTAGAGGTATGATGGATCTTGAACTCTGATGATGTAACTTCTTTTATAGGTTTAATTTATGTTTCTATTTCATGATTTACGTGTTTATCTCTTTTCTTAATATTTTTCTAAATCTGACCAATTTAGAAATGATTTTTGGATTTATGTATGATTTAGAAAAATTTGCATGAACCTAGAACTTGTGATAAACATTGTAATTTCTGCAATCGTTAGGAATAGATGTTGTGTGTTATGTAGTCTTTCTTTTAATTCCCTCGTTCTTGATAATGCCTTTTTATTTGGGGTTAGACTAAGGGATTAGTTAATTTTAAACAGTGTAAGAGGATTAATATACCGAGATTGGATATAAATTAATTTTGAGAATTGACCATAAATCATTGAAATAGAACATAATTAAACTAATATTTGAATGTGCATTTAAAGAGTTCAAGTGAAGTCTGAACCTTAACGTTTTAATACCATTATTTTTCACCCCTTTGATTTATTGTTTTGTTTACTTATATTTCTTTTTTATTGAATTTGCAATAATTCTCTTTCTTTGTTAGCTTATATAGTGTCACTTTCAACGAATTAGTAATTAATAACTTAATCATTGTGGGACGATACTCTTACTCACTTTTTATTACTTATGCGATTCGGTGCACTTATCGATTTTCACAACAAGTTTTTGGCGCCGTTGCCGAAAATTATTGTTATTAATATTAAATAGTTTGAAAAGACACTAATTTAAGCATTTATATCAAATCCCAAAAAGATGTGCAAATATTTAAGTAATGTCATTAATCTTTCGTTTAGTGCTCATTAATTATTATCCTTCTCAGCTTATTTCCTAGACTCATGTCCTTTTATTTCAAATAGGTGGAGATGACATGTTACCTCCTCAATCCACTATGTAAAGAGGGCGTGTCACCTCCTTAATCTACCAACACTCGATGATAGTCTGTTTAACAGGATGGTATAGTCGGCCTATACGTAATAGTCCTTCGTTACACAACACTATCTCAAATAACCCTAGTCAAATCTAGGATCACAGGCAGAGAGGGCATGTCACCTCCTCAATCCACCAGGATCACAGGTAGAGAGGGCATGTCTCCTCCTCAATCTACCAAGTAAAGAAGGCATATTACCTCCTCAATCTATTGGACATCTAGGATCATCCCTAGGTACGAGGATCATTTCTAATATCAATTACTGGCCAAAACAATCAATGGGCTACCGTTTATAAGCAAATAACATCTAAGGATCAACCCCAAGTACGATGATCATGTTCAATAACAAATCTAGGTTCACAGGTTGAGAGGGCATATCTCCTTCTCAATCTACCAGGTAGAGATGACATATCTCCTCATCAATCTACCAGGAAGAGATGACACATCACATCCTCAATCTACCAAACATCTAAGATCACCCCAGGTACGAGGATCATGTCCAATATCACTCACTTTGAGAACTTAAGATGTACTTTTTATTCTCATTCAATTACTAGCTCAACTTTAACATACTAAAGGAGCATGTCATTTAATAGTACATCTCAAATAATCTCATAAGTAAATTAAGTACAAATCATATTTCATCTCACAAGTACATGAAGTGTACATCAACACTCATCACATAGATGTATTATGTACACATCATAACTCATCATATAGATGTATCAAGTGCACTTTATTTTGATCTCATAAGTAACAAGTGCTCAATATCATAATCATATAAGCAACAAGTGCACATACATAAACTTAAGTCACTTTACTTAGTGAACTTAATCAAATTTCATCTTATCACATAGTATGCATGTATCTAATTTGGTTCCTATAAAGCAAAGAACTCTATTTTCTCATTTCAGAGGATTGGTAATCGATTATCACATTCCTAGCAATATCTTTGAAGGTTGGTAATCGATTATCAAGTGGTTTCCAACACCAAAAAAAGGTCCCTAAGCATAATAATATCATAACAAACCATTCTCAAGTCATTTTCAGTCAAAATAACATCAATCTTCAATATATATTCTTAAACCAAAATCCACAAGGTTTAATATTAATGGTCAAACCATTAAAAACCTATATCAACAGCCTCAAACCCTTATAGTCTTATAGATACTCTCAAGTCCAACATTCATATTATATATATATATATATATATATATATATATATATATATATATATTATATATATATATATATATATATATAATCAATTTAACATACAACTCACAAGAACAACTTTCAAACCAATCCACTAATATAAGACTTGGAAAACAAAAAAAAAAAGGAGTAAGATAGAGAAACACAAACCTCTACCTTAACTCCCTTATTAATAGTGTTTCTTATTTCTCCTTTGTTCCTCCTTTGCTTCCTTGTGATGGTGTTATCTTCCTTTTTCTTTTCTTTCTTCTCTTTTTCTTTCTGTTGCTTGACTGAGAGAAAAGTGAGAGAAAGAATTGTGAGAGTGTGTGATTGTGAGTGAGGTGGTGGAGAATGGAAAGATAAGGATAAGAATTGAAGGAAGATTTGTTGTCTTGGTTAAGTAGAAGAAATTCATCTCTTAGGGATACTTTGATCTTATGTTAATGAGTTTTTTAACTTCCATAGGTGTTATAGAAAATTCTAGAACTTCATTCAATTTCTATACTCATCATTTAATAAATATCTATATAAACCATTGATAGTCAGTCAGCTCTATTACTTTTTCTTAAGTTAAGATAAACTTAAGGAGTTAAATTTAGATGCTTAGAGGCATTTGTTTTAACCTATAATCATTTCCATAATAATATTCATCCTCTATTTGACATTTTCACAAAATCTCATGATTTTCTAAACTACTCTCCTATTTAATTTTGACCTTTAAACACTCATTCTATTTATTAAAAAATACTAAACTAATTGTTGCTCAATTGTCAAGTATACGAAATCTCAAAAGTAATATAATGATGAGTGAGTATCGTCCCACAGAGATTACATTGTCAAGTACCAAATTCACCAAATCAACACTATCTAGACTATAGAAAATTGAGATTAAAAAGAGTTCAAAGAAAAATAAGTAAACAAGCATAAAGATACTAGGGATCCGACTTCACTTAATTCAACAATCTATCATAGACAATAGAGTAGTTTTAAGACATTCATTCTAATTAATTTTTAGTCATTCAATTAATAGAGAGAATCTCTTAATTAATTAAAACCCAATTCCTTAGTAGATTAATTCTCTTTAATTATTAAATTGGGTAGTCAATTCCTTGATCTAGACCTTAACTCTTAAAGGCATGACCTTCACTTTTATGGATTCTCATGGAAAATATAACAATTCTCCCACACAACCTATAACCTCCATTCCTAAATAATTATAAATCATGACACTTATTATTTATTGTCTAAGTCATATGCAAACCTTCTGATTCTATACACATCTCATTAGATCAATTTATGAAAGATGCATAATTCATAAAAGTATTAAAAATCATAATAACCACTCAAATTGAATAAAAAAAATTAATTAAAAATTCAATCTCAGTACATATCAATTGAATTAAGTTACATCTTCACCTTAGCAAGAGAAGAGTTCAGCAACTCAAGGCAAAAGAAGCATAAAACAAATAAATGGATAGAAGAAATATCATGAAGAAAATCCTAGAAGAGAAAGATCTTGGAAATCTTCAATGGTGAACTCTTCTAAGCCTCCAAAGTGAATTATTTGACTCCGTTGCTGCTACAAACCCTCCAAATCCTTAGCCTCACCCTTTTGTTTTATAATAAATTCAATGAATCTAGGGTAAAATAAGTCAAGCCTTGCTTTGCTGTTACTTGGGGCACAAATCTCATATTAATGGTTGCTTAATTAAGGAAAGTTGTCAACATAACATTTGTGGATATCTTTCTTAGCTTTCAAACTCCACTAGAATCAGGTAAATTGAATACATATAGAGAAAGTTATCTCTAATTTACTAAGATAGACTTGATAGCAATACTTTTCTTAATTAATCTTTGATCAGATCTATTGTTTCCTATTTTCTTTTTTTTAAATCCAAATAAATTAGGAAACAAATATCTCATTCAAATTAAGAAACTCCTTGAGATCCTTGCATTAAATATAGAGATACTTGGTCACCAAGTAGAGATTACTTGTATTCCAATTAAGAATTTAACTTGATCCTTAAAATTTATGAGTGCTAATTGACTTAGTCAAACTTTGTCAGCCACTTTTCACATTGTTTTTCACCTTCTTAATGCATGAACTAGGTTTTGATATCTTCATGAAAGTTGTAGAATTTTTGTTCATCTTTCCATACACACTAATATTAGCTTAATTTGAGCTTTGTAGCAAAAGTTATGCTCAAAATACTATAAAAATCCTTAAATTCCTACAAAACACAATAAAAATATGAGGAGGGATCAGTTTACACCAGTGTAAGTTTTTTTTCTCTTACACCCATTTTCAACCGTTAGTTCTACTTTCATCTAATGGTTGAAATTATTTCATTAAAGGTAGCCATTAGATGAAAGTAGATCTAATAGTTGAAAATGAGTGTAAGAGAAAAAAGACTTACACTGGTGTAAGTTGATCCTTCCTCTAAAAATATATTTAATTTAATGGGTCTAGAATTCACTCAATATCATAAATAAATGACATAATTCTCATCAAGTATTCAAATCCATGTTTGAACATATATAAAATATGTTAGTTTTATACACATCACTAATTCATTTAATTCCCTAAAAATTATCACAACTTATTCTAATTATTTATGACCAAGAAATAAATTTTTCATATTTATTTCCATCATTGAAGTAGTTTATGCTAAGTTCTAAGCTAATATGAGTTATTTTTTTAGTCTTATGTTATAGAATTATGCCCAAACTAACACAGAAAATCACCAAAATTAACAGGTAACTCACACAAGTGTTAATAAGCTACTATAACAATAATTAAAGCTAATAGGTTAGGGAGGATGTTATAACCAGCTTTATGCACCAATTTGAAAGGGAACTTTTGTAATAACTGAGACCACCTGGCTTGCATGTCTTTACTGATTCATTTCTAACTATTCAGATACTTCAAAGCATCGTGATTTGAATATAGAATAAACTATTGACCAAACAAGTAATGCTCCCTTGTCTTCAAAGTACGCACAATAGATAAAACTCTTTGTCATAAGTGACCCATTTACATCTGACATCATTGAGTTTCTCACTGAAGTAAACCATTAGTTTCTTCCTTTGAGAAAGAACGACACCTATTCCCACACCACTGGTATCACACTCAACTTTAAACGGAGTGTCAAAGTATAATAATGCCAAAATAGGAGCAGTGCATAGTTTCTCTTTCAGAACAACAAAACTAGTAGCGATTTCTTCACTCCACTAAAAGTCCTCTTCTTTAAACACTTTGTAATAAGGGCTATAATAGTATTGAAATTCCTGATAAAATGCCTATAGAATGTTGCCAAGCCATGCAAACTCTTTACTTCAGTTATTGTTTTTGGGGTAGACTATTCTCTGATGGCGCGAACTTTTTCCTCATCCACTTAGATCTTATCTGCACTGACCACATAGCCTAGGAACAAGAGCTTATTGGTCATGAAACTACATTTCTTCAAATTCACATACAATTTATTTTTTTGCAAAGCTGTTAGTACTTCTCACAAATGCAGTATATGTTCATCTTCGGTCTTATTATAAATAATTATATCATCAAAGTACACGACCACAAACTTGCCATTAAAAGGTTTTAGTACCTAATTCATCAACCTCATAAATATGTTAGGAGCATTAGTCAATCCGAACGGCATTACCAGATACTCGTACAAATCATCATTAGTTTTGAAGGTTGTCTTCCATTTATCACTAGGTTTGATTCGGATCTAATGATACCCATTATGAAGGTCAATATTCAAAAATACCTTAGCACTATGCAACTTGTCAAGCATGTCATCCAGCCTGGGAATCGAAAATTTATAGCCGATTATAATTTTATTGATGGCACGACTATGCACGCACATCCTCCAACTTCAATCTTTCTTCGGGGTCAATATAGCTGAGCACACACATGGGCTCATACTCTCTCAAATATGACCCTACGCGATAACTCCTCCACTTACGTCTTCAAAATCTCACTCTCTTTCAGGTCATCCTGTAATGAGGTAAATTTGGTACGCTTGCTCTAGGAATCAAATCGATCCGGTGTTGTATATCCCTCTTGGGGGTAAGCTGTCAGGAACTTCTTCCAGCATCACCTCAGCAAACTTTCAAGCAATGACTTCATTGCCTCTAGGAACTCGACTTTGTTTGGTCCCTACTTAATTGTCAGCACCTGTTTCAGGATCAAGGCGTTCACTTCTTTAGACTCCTTGATAGCAGGTTCCATCTCATGCCTAGAATGAATGATCGTTAAGAAATTCTGCTATTCCACTTTAGAAGCTTCGGTTTTGGAATTTCCTTTCATGGGTAGTAAATGGAACTTCACGCCATTTTTCTCTAGATTATAGGTATTCTCCTTCCCATTAAGATGCAACATCAAATTGCTAAGGTCTACCCAACAACAAGTGACAAGCATCCACATAGACAATATCAAAATATACCTCATCCTTGTATTTACTAATAGAAAAAGGTACCTTACAACGTTCGGTAACCTGAATTTTCTCAACTGCTTTAATCCAATCGATGGTGTTCAAGTTAGGATGCTTCTCCGTCTTAAGGACTAGGCTCTCCACATCATCTATTCTCACATTTATCGTTATCGATAATTATAGAAATTAATCGATTTGCGATAGTGCACCGAGTTCGAAAAAGTTGATGTCGCTGGGTTTGATCTTCTACTTTGGTGTCAAAATCAGCTTCCCTACCACATAGCTCTGTCCATCATCATTAGTTTCCCCCTCAAGGTCATCTCCATCCCCATCTGGGCTATACTTAACCCTGTCATCCTCCTCTTCTTGTTCCACTACATTGATTGTTTTTCTGAGTGGACAATCACTGGACCTGTGACCAGGTTGATTGCACTTGAAACATTTCCCCAGGATTAGTTTTGCATAGGGATTCAAAGCCTTTGGTGCCTCCTTTGCTTCTAGCACCTTCTATTTTCCTGTGGCCTTCTCCTCTTTATAGCGATCAATGCGTGCAGGGTTGTCATTAATGGTTTTGCCCATATCATTGGCTACCCTGTAAGAATCACCACTATAGGTCCTTCAAGAGTAATCTGACTTGCTCTTCTCCTACAAAATTAATTTGGCTCTCAAAGCCATGTTCTTCGCTTCTGATAAGGATCGAACCACTTGTACACCAATTCTATCCCTGATAGTCAACTTTAGGCAATCTAGGTATCTAGCCACCTATTGTCCTTCTGTCTCCATTAGATCATTGCTCTCTACCAGCGTCATGAATTCTACAGTATACTTGTGGACATACTTTTGACCCTGTTGGCACCTCTGATACTGCTGAAACAAGATCTGCTCATAATCTAGAGGCAAAAAATCATTGATCAGCAACTACCTCATTTTGTACCAAGTCCTCATTGGTGCTCCTCCCTCACATCTCCTTTTGGACTTCATTCTCTTCCCTAAGTTAATGCTCCACCTTTCAGCCTACATGGAACAAGCTTCACCCTCCAGTCTTCTAGAATGTCCATATATTCAAAGAACCTATCTATGTCTGCCAACCAGTCCAGAAATTCTTCAATATTTAAATTGCCATTAAAATTAGGGATATATACCTTCAATATGAATTTGTTATTATCCCTATCACAATCTCGTCTCCCATATTCATTATTTCTCAATGATTCGTCGTCGTACTCCTCGTCTTCCTTTGACTCTTCAAGGTAGACTCCGAGTCTACATCCATGTGCAAGACCAGGTCTATTGACGAGCCATCTACGAGCGAAATAATCTCAAGTACATCTCCCATTACCATCCTGATCTCTGTTTGTGCCTATGCCTAGAGCATGAAGATGGTTGATTAGATCGTTAAAACGTCCCTCCAATCGATCGAATCGTTCCTCGAACTGATCGAACCTTTGCTCCAAAGCCCTCAATGCTTCCCCTTGATCCCCAAGGGTCTCAGTCTTCTGAGCATCATTAAGAGAACCACCACCTACTTTGGTTGTGCCACCAGCCATCAAACCTTTCTCTGATGCCAACTGACACAGCGAGTAAAACGTAAAAACAACAACACAAGGTTGAAACAAAATTTAGAGAAATTCTATTCAAAATGTGATGATAAGGATTGCAAAATAACGGTATTTAATGGCAGCTAAACCTTAATTGGTGTCGTAAATTAAAAAAACAAATGACAAAAAATTAAGCAAAAATAGAAAAATGGCAAAAAACAATGCTTAAATAGCATTTTTGGGGCCTAAAACAACCTGAGTTGAGCTTTGCTCATTGTCATGTTAACACTCTCTTTATGGGCTTTCTGTTGATATGTAATAATAGTGATCCTGACGTCCGAATCAAAAGTTATACCCAATTAAAGTTAGGCTAACTGCTACACATTCTGAGTCAAAAATAAATTTTGAGCGTTTTATGATATTAATCATTGAATGCATGGAAGGTTGGGTAATGCATGCATGTGTAATTAAATGAATTAATATGCTTCACTATTTATTGTTGTCACGTTGTATTCCATTTTAAACAATACTAGTTATGATAACCCCATGGGTTAGTAATACTTGTATTATTTCATTCTTATAGTATTGTTTATTTAAAGTTTATAAAAACAATATTACATTTAGTCTTATTTTATATCATGATACACATCAATAAATAAAGTATTAATATCTGTTTAAAAAATCAGAGTATTAAAATTTGTTGTGCATGCATTTTTTCTAAATTATATTTATGTAAATGCTACATGATAGTCAGATTAAAATTGTAAATATTTTTTTAAGTGCATATAGATTTTGAAGTCACTTAAAATGATAAGCTATGAGCATGTTTGGGAAGATTATTTCCTTTCCCAACAGCTTTTTTTTAAAAAAAAATTATTGTAATAGTAACTTAACATGATTAGTAAATTTAGCTTCAATTTTATACGAAATTCAATGTATTCTAATTTTTTTTTTCATAATACTAAAATTTCAGCTTATGATTCTAGATTTTAGATTATTTCTTATACTTTGAGATGTAAATACCATTTTGTCTTTAATCAAATAATTTTTTTAATCATTTATATCTATTTTGATAATTTGATATATAAAATTATTTTTTTATATCATCTAAACGAAACAGATTAGCTTAAAAATACTTTTTAACTATCCAAACATAAACTGATTCTATTATGATCGATTATAATAAAAAGCTTTTATATAATAATTAATTATTAAAATAATCAAATTTTCATAGCTATCCCAAACATGCACTATATTTTGAAAATAGTAGCTGTATTTGGATTATGTTTAGTATATCTATCTTAGAATTATAAGAGAAAATATAAGCTACTTGAAGAATTCTTAATAAAATTTATTAAACTCAAATTTAATCTAAATTGAGTTAGTTTTTAGCGTAAAATCATGATATGATAAAAAATACTAACTCAAATTTTGAACTAACTAAAAAATTCTTAACGACATTTTTTGTAATTAATTAAAATATTATAAATAAAATTTATTGAATTAAAGTCAGTTGTATTATATGTATATAGATAGATAGATTGCTATCTTTCACTGTGACACCAAATACTGGGCTATTTATCTAGTCAAGAAAAAAATATTGGACTATTTATAAATGATCCTATTAAATTTATGTGATAAACATAAAGAAAAATATTGTTATTTCACAATAAATCAAACTGAAATTAATACCCTGAACTTTCAAAGAGACAGACAATCCGAATTAGACGTTGTTAATGTTACCTATCAGAGAGGAACCTAACATATCGAAGGCCTCGAATTTGAATTGTAACTTCAAAGAGGTGCTTTATTGATGTTCAGTTAGTTGTCAATTTCACTAATCACATATGAAGTATGGATACGTTATTTTTTAAGTATGTCCTGTGTGTTTAAATATATTTAATTAAAAAAATTATTTTTTTAGTTTGAATACATTTTTGACATATTTGAATATATTTCAGACACGCTTGAATATATTTAAGATACAACTTAGACACGACTTATTAATATTTTTTAAAAAAAATAATTTTTGTGACTAATATTTAATTAGTAAACCCATAACTCACCTCAACCTAATTACATGACTGATGTTCAAAGCTACTATATTTACATACTAGTATTTTAAGTTTTATATTTTCACACGTCACTATTAGACTTTTAAGTTTTATCTTTTTAGACACCACTATTTTTATCTACTCCTTCTACCTCTGCTTGTACCAGGTTGTTCACTTCGTCGTCACTGAAACTTACCTCATACCAATATTCCCTCTAATTAATTTTTTTTATGCACATGTACTTGTACATGGTTAGTTATATTAGGAGAAATTAATTTAGAAGATTTTTTAGAAAATGTCAATAGATATTATGCTCTATATTTTTTAGGAGTGGCTTATTAGGTAGCAAATATTGACACATATGACATATATTAAGATATTGTAAATCTTTAAGCTTATTAAAATGATATTAATGAATTATGAATCTTTTTCTTAAATTTTATAATTATATATATATATATATATATATATATATATATATATTATGTCCGTATTTTGTAATTTTTTGAATTTGGTGTATCTCCGTATCCGTATCTGTATCGTGTCTTATGTCGTATCTATGCTTAATAGCTAATCACTATGTTCTTATATTCGATGAGTTTTTATTTTAGGATTTAGTGGTCTATCATTTAAGTATCGATTATTTTCTAAACTAAATATGTACAGTGATGGACTCAGAAATTTTAGGCAGTGGAAGAAAATATTTCTATGGTCGAAACAGATGCGAGTGAGCCTGAGCGGATAATATCTTCCATTACTGCTAGTCTGTAGAGATATAGAACAATGAGAGAAGAAAAATTTTGTAATCTGAGTATATTAGTATCAAACTCATATAAGTACTATTAAGAAATGAAAAATAATATTATATGAGTATACTTAGGTATCAAACTAAGTGAGTATTGTTAAAAAATAAAAAATAATATTATATAAATTTTACTTTTTATATTATGAATTTATTAATTTATCTCGTATATAAAGATAAAAATTACACATATAAAAAAATAAAAAAACATATATATATATATATATATAGGATCGAAAAAAAGTTTTAAGGTGAAGTAAGAACATGTGTCATCAGTCCTTAACAAGTGAATCCCTCATTGTATATGTATATAATTATCAATATGAAAATTATAAAATTATATTATGAAAAAAAGAAATGGAAATTCAATTTCTCATCTCTGTTTATAGGGAACAGACATTCTAGCTCTCCAGTTGAAATGGACATTCCGCTCTAAAAGGAGATACCAAATAAGAGAATAAACCTTTAACAAAATGACCTTTAAAACGTGCCAAACATAATAGCCTTTCTCATGCTAGATTTCTAGGTGCTTGATTAAGACGAGATGGACCTAATATACCCTACGTTTGGTTTTAATAATAAAATATTCGTAAAATGATAGAAGTAAATCATCTTTTACACTTGATAACAATCTCCTTTCCTTGAACTGTCTTTGACTGGCATCTTCTTAACTTTTGGGTGACTCCACTGTTTGGAGATTTTGTTTGAGTAGCATTTTATATAGATCCTTTTATTTTTTTTTCCTAAATTCAATAAATGGAGAGAACAATATAATCTTTGTAGCCTGAGCATTTAATTGGCACTGTAGATAATGACTCAACTAAATATGTACTTATGATTGGATAATTTAATCCAGTCATTTTTGTTTTCTAGTAAGAAATTTATTTCACGGAAATTCTGATATTTTCTACCGTCTTATAGGCCATTCAAATACTTATCTAAAAGAAATGACACTTCCGCAGACAAATTGAACTGCAAAAAGACCTCGATGGATCAGAATTGGCCATTTGGTACAAACATGAACAAACTAAGTGATCCGGAATGGAGTTTGAGCTTAATAATGTCAAGTCTAGCACGATTTTTGGATGGGACATCCAATTATTAAAAAATTTCATCATTTTTATTCAATAAAAGGAATATTTTTTTTTTCTAAATGTCAATCATTCTTCAGCACACTATAAGAAGAAAGTCTCAAAAAACTTTGTTTCTAAATATTTATAAAGTACTTAAAAGAATTAACTTGTCCCTAAATTCTACTTAGTCCTTAAAACACTTTTTATTATAAATAATTATAGTAATCTCAAAGATAAAACTATTTTCTCTCACTCTCTACCTCTTTACACCTTTACTTATTTAAGTATTAAAGCCTCTTATACGTATCCAATTCCTCTCGTTTCAACGCACAAAGAAGCTACAGAAGTGAATTGGATATGTTCGATAAGGCTTTCTGACACCCCTTGACCTCGGTACATATCAAGAAGAAATGGGGCATAAGTTGAGGGGCATTAGAGCAGCTATTTTGGCCTCTAGCATTCTGTACCCCTTTTTGAGAATTGACGTCTTGGTTGCAGCTTCACTGAAACAATATATAGGCTAATGTGCGCTAAGATATAGCAGACATAAAATCGAAACGTACTTAACATGACTGAATTAGTGGATGCTTCACTTTAGTATAACAGCAACCAATAAATCACCAAGTTTTAGCATTTAGATTTGCACCATTTACTGGGGTTTGCAGTGGAATAAGGATTTTAATGTAAAAGAGGGGGTGGACAAATTTGTTGTTACCTTTTTATGTGTCCCTCGACTATTGGAGTCTAATTTGAATTTCACTACTCTATCAAAGTGCCCTTGTAACAACACTTCCATGCCTTCTTTTTGCGCTTGAGCAAGGAAAAAGCACTAATTGGGACTTGGAAGGAAAAAAACAAGAAGTTTCAACAAGTTGATGCAGATATCTAATTTCCTTTCTTGGATATTCTGGTCTATGATTGATGAACCTTTAAATTAAATGATAACATTTTGGTTTCGTTGAAGACTCACTAATTTACAAGTTACAACTAAGATTGCTGTGGCGTTGATTATTGCCTTTTGTGCTACATTCTTATCTAATTCTTGCAAGAGCTGCATCGTTACGTCAAGGTCCCAATTCTAATCCCTCTCACTTGTTTCCACGTGAATTCACTTTGCATACGGCAAGGCAACATTTGGTGAGAATAATATTTGAAAATCAAAATAAACAAAGAGATCAGAGTTCTTATTTATGCAATAATGGACTTCCAAAACCTGACATTAGCACTTCCAAAACCTGACATTAGCCTTTGTTGATCTTGTATTTGAATTCCATGATGACCTGCCATGTGGTTTCCATATCTCTCATGGGAGATCGATCCCTATTCCCCATTTATCCCCTTCTAAGTATATATATCTTCTTATGTTGACAATAGTTAACAAAATTCATGCTGCACATAAAAGTGTTACTCTGATCACCATATATCTTCTAGTGTGAGATAATTTCTTTTGTAACTAATACCTTTGTCTAATTATTTTAGTATGAATGCTACCAATAAAGTTGAAGAACATGAAAATGAACTGCACTTGGTATCATATAGCTAAACAGAATGAAACAACATAATTTCTAGATCTTTAATTTATTTAATTGGAGTAGTTCGTCAAATGAAATTATCACGTTTTACGTACGTATACATACCCACTATTTGTTTATTTATTTTAATACTATCATATTTCTTAGGGCTAAAGGGAATTAATAGAGGATGCGATAAAAGTTTAACGACGTCAATTATATTTCTTACTAAATTAACAATAAATCATTTCCCATTTTTTTCTTTCTCCTTTCTATTGTTTCTATTCTCATGTCTATACACATCAGGTATAGGTTTTGTTTGAGAAAGGGTGCGAGAAATGAAACTTTTAAAGGAAAAAACTCACATTTAGAAATAAAATTCATATTGCATTGTTCGAAAATCTAAACTAAAAGAGAAGAGAGAAAAATAAGAAAATAGTAATCAATCTTTTTCAATAAGAGAAAGTGAAGAGGAATTTGTAATGTAAGTTAATTCTTGAAATTTCAATTTATCTTGTACTATTATTATGATTAATAAATAAATTTATCATGCTTATTTTACAATCTTTCATCCAATTATTATCTGTCATTTAGATGACAAAAAGGAATACTAGAGTTTTACCTTCCCATTTTTGTTTCATTTTGTATTCAAACAGAATCTAAAAGATTCAAAGATACATAATTAGAGTCCAAAAAGGAACGGATTTCAATATGGCCACACATAAAAAGATAAAAGTAAAGGAGTAAAAGAAGTATCGAGGAACACATGTGGTGGAATTGCATCAATATATGACCATATGAGTGAGTGGTGAATGAACTTAGAGGCTGAAGGAGAGTCCAGATATTAATTAAAACTAATGCACCCATGCTAAAGCCCCTTTGAATGCATCTGGTCGTGCATTTCTGGACGTGTTCCCCACATGTCTTGCTGAATGGTTTACATTTCCGTGCACGTCTGTCAAAGCTTATTGTTTTGCAGCAGTTTCCATGATAAATATGAAAAACTTTACCACAATGAAAGGTGCTTCGTAATTAAATAAACCCCTGGTCATCGAAATCACTTTGCCTTTCTTCGTTTAGAATAGAAGGGGTTTTTGTTGGAATTTAAGTGAGGGTTATAAGTCTCATATTGTTTAAGAATAAATAAAATGAAAATTTTGTAAATAGTTGAATCTATAAATCTATTGTTTTAAAGTTTTTGATTAAAATGGGGTGTTCAACTTATTATTATCATTTTTCTTTAAGTCTAATACATTAGATTAGATTCAAAAATTCAATTCATTCCATTGTTTAAGAATAGATAAAGTGAAGATTTTATAAGTAATTAAATTCATAAACTTATTACTTTAAGATTTTAAGTTAATTATTTAAATCATTTATTTTAGATCTCATTGATATTTTAGACTCTCCACTGTCTAAAAGTATAGTTCTTAGAATTCTATTTTTGCAGTTGACAATGTTGACGGTAAAATAGTCACCTATTGTCACTTTTGATTTGATGAACAGCATGTAATTATTTTCTCTCTGTGCTAGAGTTTTATGTGGCTAGCTATCACCTCATGGATGAGTCAAGGTCCATAAGTTCCTATGGTATATATACATAGAAAGATTTTGATTTCTTTTTCTCCCTTTTATTTTCAAAACAAATAATCATATTTACTTGTACGATATTTTTTGATGTTGTTAATACATGGTAAAAACTATAAAATTGATGGGATATATAGGAAGAAATGATAATATAAGAATGTCCTATTGCATATAAGGAATCTAGTTAAGAAATATAGAAAGTGCTTTTAGAACATTTTAATAAAGCTTGAAGCCATACATGCATGTAATTATGGGGTTTTCAATTTTGAAGACGATGCAGATAATAATAATAATAAAAATTAAAGACTTTCTTGAAAGTCTTAAAAGTATGATAGACTGTATATCTTTAAGGTAGACAACCTTTTTTCAGCCCTTGTAAGAAGTCAAATTTGTTATAGTAATTAGTACTTAATTCATGATGAATTTATAGTAAAACTTTTCAAATCTTGTATACATCAATTTATTTATTTATTCTTTAAATATATCTGGTTGGAGTAAGTAAGAATTCAGATAAGGATCATATTTTAAAATTATAATAATGTATAATCAAAAAACAAAACCAACTGTTACCTGATAATAATCCTAGAAATAGAACTTACGATATTAATTTCTTCCACAATCTCTTGAACATGAACGGAGTTGCAATTTCTAATATTATATAGCGTGGGGATAAAAAGAAAAAGGTACTTAATGATCTTTAGCTAGACCAGAAAACACAAAATCTCATGCTATTGAAACGCAACATTCTACTTTTTAAAGTATGCTATCTATAACGTCATTATCACTTTTTGAAATTTTATGATTTTAAGTAAAGAATGTCCATTCCCTTCACTAAGATTTTTTCTTTCGCTTTATAGGTATGCATTATTTTCCAAGAGCCTTTAGCAGTAATGAAGGTGATAATTGGCAACTTCGGATGAACTTGCATACATAAATAATATGCATTTTGGAAAATGGGTGGAAGAATTTGAAACGAAACGTTGTCACATTATCAGCCAACGTGTTAAAGTTGGCGTCATTCTATTCTTTTTTTGGTGGAAATGGTGGAAAGTGTCCCACAATAGACCAATGCTCGAAGACATGGCACATAGCCACTCGTGCTTAATTATGATATAAATGAATAAAACAACAAAGTGTACCCAACAATAAAAAGATAAAAAATCAAAATGGATATACATTTCATTATTGCTTAAACTATGTTAAAGGGTAGATTTCAGGGAAGTAATTTTTAGAGAAATCACATAACCTTGTACTTTTATAGTCAAGCAGGGATTAATTTTATGAGTGATTTAAATGAGGTATTTGATGTGTGTAAAGTAAAATCATCACATTTTATGCTTGTTTAAACATAATTTTGAATGCATTAAGAGAAGAATTATGCCACTTATTATTTATATTCAATGAATTCTTTGTGTCATTGAGCTAAGCATGTTTTTATTGTGTTTTGTCATAATTTAAGGGCTTTTGTGGAAGTTTGAGCAAAGTTAATAAAATTTTGGTGAAGAGTACAAGGACTTTGTTGCAGTATTTTAAGTATAACTTTTACTACAAGTCTCAGATTGATCTGATGACTATGGAAAGCTGAGAATTTTTTTTACAACTTTTATGAAGATATCAAAGTCCAATCCAGGTGCTATAAGAGTGAAAAATCAAGTGGAAAGTGGCTAACGAAGTTTGACTAAGTTAAACCAGCATTCTTAAATTTTAAGAATCAATTTAGATATTTAATTAGAATGCAAATAATTCTTAATTTGTGCCCAAGCAATCATCTCATTCATTGCAAGAATCTTATGGAGAAGGTTTATTACAATCCTTATGGAAGATTTGTTTCCTAATTCATTGAACTCAACAAGATAAAAGGAAACAAAAGACTTCATCAAATGTTATTTAAAGAAACTTTTGTTGTCAAACATGTTTCAGTAAAATAGGCATAACTTCCTTTATAGAGATGCAATTTACCTAATTTTGGTGTTGTTGGAAAGATAAGAAATAGATTTACAAATTTTATTTTGACAACTTTCTTGAGTTCAACCATTTTCAATGAAAAAAATCTGCCACAATTTGATGCAAGGCAAGGCTTGACAACATGCTTTCCATTTTACCCTAGATTCTTTGAAGATTATAAATAGGAGGCATAAATAAGGATTTAGGAGAGCTTGGGTAGAGGCAAATAATTAACTTTGGAGGCCAAGAGGAGTTCACCATTGAAGACATTCAAGACTATTATCTTCTAGGATTTCTTCATGATGTTTCTTCCATCTTTTGATTTGTTTTGTGTTTTCGTTGCTATGAGTAGCTAAATTCTCTTCATGCCAAGGTGAAAATGTATTTTGGTTTGGATGATGATGTATTTGGATTCTTTTTATTTAATATGTTTTTTTATTCAATTAAGTCTTTATCACTATTCTTAATGCTTTTGTGAGTTGATCACTTATAAATTGACCGTGTGGGTTGTGTAGGAAATTAGAAAATTTATGCATGACTTAGACCATGTGATAAATGTCATAATTTTGACTATCTAGGAATAGCAATTATTGTTGTGTAGGTTTTGCTTAAGACTCCATAAGTCGCATAATGCATTTGATTCTTGGGATTCAATTAAGGGGTTGATTGGGTTCTAAGATTAAAGGTGATTGATACACCAAGAAATTGGGTATCTTCTTATGAATTATTTAATTAGAACTTAATTGAAGGTTGCTACTTAACTAACTTCCCGCTCCACTGAAGCAACAACCGCACCAAGGAGGAAAACACCACCTTCAACCTACCAGCAACACCTTAAGGTGACTCACTTGAAACTTGTTCTGAACATTGGCGCCATCTGTGGGAAGCTGTAAACTTTTACTTCCACCACCATGGTTAACATGAGACAATAGAACTAGCAACAAGTGTCCGTTGCTCAAAACCACCCGGTAATCGCCAGCCAGCAGCGAGCATCAGCCGCACAAAACCAACCAGCCACCAGCTAACATCGAGCATCCGCCACTCGCAACTAGCTAATCCTGGATCCAAGTGTGAGGAAGCCTCCCTCTCTGAAGAGAACCCTCCTTACCTCCCATCGCAGATTCCGGCAAGACAACAACTTGGTCTTCACAAGGCAACATCCAAAAATCTAGATCCCAATATCTCGAGATTACAACATCTAGGACCTTAGGATGAAGATTATCACCTTTCACAGTAGGCGGAATCCATCCACCACGATCTGTCATGACTTGAAATGATGGACACGATCCGCCATCAGGATCAACAACTACAAGAGCAAGGCAGATGCCTAGAAGAACTGGAAAGTTCAGTTCACGAGGAGCACAAAGATGAGAACCATGTTCCTAAAAGAGACCGTGATCCGAGAAAGGACCCAACATGAGTGGGGAACCATAATCTTGGAAATTCTAGGGCATTGTAGTCCAAAAGTAGGCTTGGAATCCCCACTCAACACGATCAACGCTTTTCTAATGAGCTTATGGCCTTCAAGATTCCTAGGTTGTTCAAGTACCCAACAAACATTGAGGCATATGATGGTAGAACGCACCCCTAGGAAAACTTAGATGCTTACATCTCGGTTATAATGTTTGCAGGAGATAACGACCCTCTCACGTGTAGAGCTTTCCTTCTCTCCCTCAAGAAAGCTACCTTGAGATGGTTCACTATCCTTCTGAGATTCATGCGTGACTGGGATGGCTTGTCCTAGAGATTTTTGTTGCACTTAGCAAGGTTCAATAAAAAGTCCTTAACTATGAAAGACTGGGACCGGGAGGTAGCTCTGCATTACATCAAGGACAAACTTTGCCATTGTGCTTTTTTCCTGTCCCTCATAAAAAGGGAACCTAACACAATGGATGAGTTTTGGGAATGGTCCCAAAAGTACATTAACCTTGAGAAGATCACCAAAACAAAGAGGAACTTGGAGAAAAGTGAAGATACATGGCCAAAGCCAACCCAGGCCCCTTCACATGATGATAGTGTAATGGATGAAACATATAAGTCAGGGGTTGAATTTTTTGATACCACAGAGGATAAGGTAGATCATGAGCATGTGAACTTTGTTAGGAAGAAAAAAGGTAATGATGTGAATGTTTCTAATAGAGTTGGTAATAATATGAACCCTGCTAAGAGGAGAAATGGAAAATCTATGGATAGTGGAAATGTGACAACCAAGCATAGAAGGAATGATAGGTTTAAACCACATACACAATTTACAAGCTACAAAAGAAGATAAATGGTATTCTGAGGAGTGTCTAGATATGTACCAATCCTCATCTAATGAGGAAGACAACTCCAATGAGGTTTACCTTTAATTTAATATCTCTGCAAGTTTTGGAGAATTGTCTCTAGAATTGTTCAAGGAAGCTATGAGAGAGTACAATATGGAACTAGGAAGGAGTACAAGTTTGTGAAGAATGATAAAATTAGGGCTAGAGCAAGATGTGTGAGGGAAAGGTGTCCATGAGAGGTTTTTTGTTCTTGGACTAATCAAACAGGAAGTTTTTAGGTTAAAACTTTTTGTGACAACCACACATGTTGTAGACAATTTAGGATTACCAAAGCAAATAGGTATCGGGTTGCAAAGAAAATGGTTTCAGAAATGAGGACTAAACCTCATTTGACTGTCAAGGAAGCATTTAATCATATTAAAGAAGAATTCAATGTCTATTGTAATGATTTCAAAATACATAGGGCCGTCAAGATATTAAGGGAATTGGTAGAAGGCTCAGAGAAGGAGCAATACTCAAAGACAAGCGATTATATGGATAAGTTAGCAAGAACTAACTCTGGTTCCACTTTGAAACTACTAGTTGACCTAGCAAACCCATTCACTAAAATGTCTTCCTTTAAAAGGTTTTATATGTGTTTGGATGCTAGTAAGAAGGGTTTCAAGGATGGTTGCAGACCCCTCATAGGCTTAGATGAATGTCATCTAAAATGGTATTATAGAGGTCAACTGTTAGCAGCTGTCAATATAGATGGGAATAATGCTTACTATGTGATTATATATGTAACTGTGGACATGGAGACCAAAGATTCTTGGAAATGGTTCTTGGAGATTCTGGTGGATGATATTGGAGACTACAGGCGACATGGATAGGAGTTCATCACTGATCAACAGAAGGTATGATGTGTTTTGATTTCAAATTTTCTGTTATAATTTTTGTTTGTTTGATTTTTCATTGATTGAATTGAAATGTTCACTACTTTGGTTAGGGTTTATTAATTACCTACAATGGAGGAGGTCATGCCTAGAGTTAGACATAAAATTTGTGTTAGACATGTATGGTCCAATTTTTTCAAAGTATTCAAGAATAACGATCTAAGAGACATGGTTTGGTTAATTACTAAGACAACTAATATAGGGGAGTTTTAGTAGAAGATGGAGGTTATGAAGAGGAAGTCTGAGAATGCTTGGAAGTGGTTATGTAGAATTCCACTTGAGCATTGGAGTAAGGCAGGATTCTCCCAATTCACCAAATGTGAAAATTTGCTGAATTGTGAGCAGTTCAATAGGGCCATAGTTAAGTACAGAGGAAAGCCAATACTCACCATGGCTGAGGAAGTAAGGACTCACATCATGAGGAAGATTAGAGATGAACATTTAAGGCTAGCAAGATACACAAGCCCAATCACACCAAAAGCTCAGAGTAGGCAGTACAAGAAAAATGCATTTTTGCGATAAATATTTTGTAGCGGATTACGACGTATTTTGTGATGGTTAGTGCTGAGACCAGTAATAGACAAAAATTATTAAAATGAATAAAATTTTATTTTAAAGTTTAAAAAAAAACAAAAAAAAATTGAAAATTTGCTACCATTTAATAAAAATGATGCATGTGATCTATTGTGTTTTTCTATTATAAAAAAGCGGTTACGACAGATTTTTCCACCGCAAAAGTATTAAAATAATAAAAAATTATTTTAAAGTTTAAAAATAAAAAATTTTGTCTGCTATAAAATTCTGTAATCATTTAAAAAAGTGACGCATCTTATTCACTGTATTTTTTATTAAAAAAGAGGTTTGCAATGGATATTTTCGTTACAAAATTATTAAAATGAATAAAAATTTATTTTAAAGGTTAAATAAATTAAAAAAAATAAAAAATAAAAAATTTTGCGGTGAACCGCCACAATTTAAAAAAAGTGACACATCTAATTAAATAGCTCACTCTTTCTCATTTTTCATTTCTTCATGTCACAGCCACTAAAGGCTCCACTGTGTAGCTCCTCCACTGTGTCGCTCCTCCACCACGTGAAATGGCATCTTCAGTAATGGTTTCCGTGAGCCTAAAATCAGCTTCTTTCACTATTGAGAAATCCTCAATGAGAGGACTTCCCTCCCTTACAAGGACTTATTCCTTCAAAGTTGTGGCTAAAGGTGGCAAGATCAAGACTGACAGGCCTATGGTTAGCAACCACTTTTGAAATCAAAATCCATAAATATGCACAACTCTTTTTCACTTTTTTGTGTTTTTTATGTGAATGATTGTAGGAATTAATGGTGGATTACTGTTATTTTTAAGTAATTAGCTGCAAGTATTAATTATATAATTAATTGTCATGTTTATAATTAATTAAACATGGATATTGCTTAATTACTTGAGTGTGCCCATTTTTTAGAGCTTATTGGATTATTTGCTTAAAAAAAATTAGAGCTTCCACCCATTCTTTTTACTTATGAACTTTAATTCAGGAAAATGGTGTTTACCAGTTTGTGGACAAATACGGTGCCAATGTTGATGGGTAGAGGTAAATATCATGTTTCGGATTATAGCTCCTTCATCGCCTATGATATGCAGTTCATAAAAAAAAATTGCGGTTCTGCCGCACAATTAGCGGCAAAAAAATTTGTCACAAAATTAGCGGCGGATCAACTCAGGAAATGGAAGTTGACGTATCGCTGGAGAGATTTATGGCAGCTTTTCGACGAAAATTAAACCTATCACAAATTATATTGCAACGATGGTTTTTGCATTGGTCACGAATCCGCCGCAAATTCGCCACAAATTATTTAGCCTGTTTGCGGCGGATTTATCCTTCACAAATTTTGACTTTTCTTGTAGTGAGGTTGGAAGGAAATAGAAAATCAAGCAGATATTGGACATTCATATGGACAGGAGACCCTGTAGGATATACGTTTGAGGTTGTATGCTAGCCTAGAAAATGTACAGTGGATCTTGGTGAAGGAACTTGCTCCTGTAGGGAATAGGATTTGAGTGGAATCCCTTGCATGCATGTCATAGTAGCTTTTTCCTACAATAATTTATAGCCAGAACATTTTCTGCACCCATGGTATTCAATGGATACATATCATAAGTTGTACGAGCATCATATTCAGCATGTTATAAGCCAAGAATATTGGAAAATGACCAATGAGGAACTAATTGGTCCACCATCATTTAAGAAGCAACCAGGTAGACCTAAAAAGCAAAGGAAAAAGGACTAGGATGAACCTCAAAACTCATGCAAGCTAAAACGAAAGTATGAGGAAACTAAGTGTAAAAAGTGCAATAGGAAAGGTTATAACAGTAGAGGTTGTTAGTTAGCTCCAGTGAATGAAAGAAAGAAAAAAGTGAAGAAGACAAAAGACCTTCAACCTACTGCAACTCAAACAGAACTTGAATCAAATGTTCAAACTGAACTTGAGCTAAATATTCAACAATCTCAAGCTAATGCACCCTCTGTATCACAGTAACAAGTAAAAAAATTCTCTTTCCATGTTATGTTTTTTTTTTTAATTTTTGTAGTCACATTTTGGCTAATTATTTTTCATTACTTGATAAACATGTAGCAATGGATGTTAGGGATTAGTAATGCACCCTCTAGAAGACTGAACTTCAAGCCACATGCACTATTCACACAATCAGGATTCAGACCACCTTAACAAGTAAGGAACTTGCCTAGAAATATTCTTAGAGCAAATTTCAACTAGAGGGATAGTCCTTGTGTGACTAGAGAAACCCTGGTAGCAATAAATCAAGGCACAAGCACAAGGTTCTCTTCAATCATTTCATTATAGGCTTCATCCAGCAGCAGTGGACCAACTGCAACTGAACCTTAATAAGCTTTATGTTTTTTTATTTTAGGTGTAATGTAATGAACCATGAAGTTAGTATTAGGGTGTTAGTACGAAGTGTAATGTGATGGATATGAAGATGGCTTGGATTTTGGATTTTGGATCTTAGTTTTTGGTTTTTGGTTTTTTGGATTAAGCACCATGTTGGATATTGTCTTGTAATTATTACCTATGTGGGGCTGACACATTTTCCTATGCTTTTGTTTTTGGGTCTTAATGAATAGACAAATTATACATTTATATGCAATCTATGGAAATGGTAATCATATGTTATTTTGTACACAATTTCTGTTTTTCGGTATTAATGAATACACAAAATAAACATTTGTATGCAATCTATGGAAATGGTAATGATGTATTATTATGTAGACAATTTCTTCCAACATTGTTTCCATTAATCACATTATAATAAGCTAAATAATTTCATCATAGTTGTTTACAATTGATTCACATAATGATTCATTCTCAATCCCATTTATATGCTAAACAACTCATAGTAAAGAAAACAAAAAAAAATCTCACTCACTAGTTTCCATGTTTTCACTTCTTCCTCACACAACACAATTTTATTCCTAAGCTCACTAACAACTTGGAGGTCATTCATGTCATCCCTTTCATCCACTATTCTAGCTTTATCATCCAACTATTGGAATAAGCCACGGGTCCATTGTTTATCTCTCCATAAAGGACACATAAGAAATCGATGACCATAGCTCCTTGTCTTCTTCGAAATATAAAGCAACGCCCATTGTCCACATCCACACTTCTCAGAAGAAATTTGTGCACCTCTTCCACTCCCCATCACCGATGAACCACTAATGTCAGAACTCATCTCTGACATCTGCACAAAATCTTCTCCCATCTTTAAACAAACCACTTTGCCTGCACAAATTCACCGCTGCAGCAATTTGTACGTAGCTCTATTTGCCTATTTGAAATTGTTAAGGAAGAAGATTATGGATTTTTGGGTGGGGATCGACCTCTGTTCATGCGTGGGTAGAGAATGATGCTGCAAACTTGAACACTTTACTCCAATATGGTGCATTTTGATAAGGATTGATGCTGGAAAAAGAATTGGACAGATGAGATCCTATTTGACACTTAATAGTACAAATAAGGAATTTCATTAGCATCTCACATGAATGGTTAATAGAAGGATTAACTTGATAAGATGGGAAAACTTTCAAGGATTAACATGTGTGTCAAATTTTTTTCAGAGACTAATGTGTTATATCTTGAAAAATTCAGGAATTAAAATGTATATTTACTCTAAAAAAAGGGGCTAGTTTGAAATGAGGTTTTAAAAGAAAATTTTATTAAGTGAAATTTTTGAAAATATCTTTAAAAAATTATAAACTATTGATGTATGGATAAAATACACACATCTTGTGCTTGATTTGAGGTGGATTTAGGTGGGCTTTGATTGATATATGTTAGAATTTATGTCACTTTTAATCTAATTAACCTTGGTATCTTATGATTAGTCTTTCTATATGTTTTTAAATTCAAAAGAGGTGTTTTGACAAGGCTCTATGAAGCTTTGGATGGATTCAATGCAATGGAGTTGAGCTCGGAATTTATATGACCAATATTCATGGAGTTTTTTACCTTCGCGCAATAAAATGAGCATAACTTGAGCTAAAAAAGTCAAAACGAGGTGATTCCAGTGGCATTGGAAAGCTAAGAAAAAGAGATACAACTTTCATGAAGACCACTTATCCAAAAAATGATGTTTTGAGTGATTTAGGAGTTACACACGACCGTGTATAACTTAAAAAATGCTTCTATCAAGCTCACACAGCACTATCTAACTTCAATGAAGCTTTTGTGTGGGAGACACAGCTGTGTGACCCCTAAATATGCAAATTACGCTATTTTTAAAGCCCACACAACTGTGTCGAGCAATCACACGGCCGTGTTAGGCTTCCTGACGTGAAAATTAAGCTGTTTTGCCCCCAAATCATTATAAATAGGGCAAATCCTTAAACCTAAAAAGGACTCTTGGCTAGAGACGTGTGTAACGACAAGTTTAGAGAGGAAAAGTGCAAGGATTCAAAGGCAAAGGCTTTGAAGGAAAGAGTAAGACTCTTTGAAGATCAACTATTGAAGTTCTTTTCTCCATCTCCATCTTCCCATTTTTCTTTTTGTTTATTAATCATGGTTATTTCTTTAATCCTTGTTCTTGTTTGTGTTACAATGGTCATTAGTGGCTAAACCCCTTTTCTAGGATTAGGATGAAACTCTCTATTTTTCTATTATGAAATATTAATTTGATTCTTTGTTAATGAAATTATTATTCTTGATTCATTCTTGGTAGGCTTAATGCTTGTAATATGTTGCGCACCATATTTACATGATTTTAGGATTTAGGTGAAGGATCGAAAAATAAAATTTAATTGCTTGATAATTCAAGAATTGAACTTAGGAATTGAAACCTAGACATAGGCTTAAATCCTTCGAGGGGTAAACGATTGTCATGAATCTTAATGGGTTAGAACTTTGATTAATTGCCATAAGAATGAGGTTAGTGAAGTTTTAACACTTTTTTAGTGCTAAGAAATTGGGCTTTAGATAATTTAAGACAAATCGCCTTCAAGAACATAATTGAATATTAACAAAGATAAGATTATAATTTATCGTAGGGGGTAGTGTAGTGGATTCCGAATCCTAGATATTTAAATCCTTGTTAAATCTCATCTTTTCTAGTTTCAATTGTTTATTTTATTGCTTTACTTTTTGTATTAATTTTAATTGAACCTTCTTTATTGATTTTATTCGCTTAAACAATCAAATAGCCATAAGAGTTAATAATCAATCAATCCTCGTGGGAACGATCTTTATTTACTACTTGTACGATCCGTGCGCTTGTGAAAAATTCAACAACAAGTTTTTAACGCCGTTGCCAGGGATCATGTTGATATTAACACGAGTGGCAATTTGGTTTATTTACGTAATTTTTATTTTATTTTATTTCTATTTTTTTATCTTATTTTATTTTAACTTTCCTTTATTTTTCTTTGAATTTTTAAGTGTTGTTTCTTTCGTATGCGTACAACGAGGAGTCAAGGAGATCTTATTATCCTCATTGATCTTGAGATCGAGAGGACGCTTCGTAATATTAGATGAATAAGAAGAACACAGGGATTTGAGGAAGACAACATGGCAACAACACTAACCAAGTTGCCAATCCAGAGCAAAGGTTGAGGCATTATAGAACTCCTAATGCTAATGCTCGTCAGTTTTCCATTTTTAGACCATGAATAGAAGCCAACAACTTCAAGATCAAGACATCATTGATCCAAATGGTCGAACAATTACAATTCAGTGGGTCACTAACTAAAGACCCAAATCAGCATTTGGATGAGTTCTTGGAGTTGTGTGACACTATAAAGATTAATGGGGTCTCAACGGATGCTATACGGATCAGACTTTTTTTCTTTTCTCTTAGGGGGAAATCTAAGAAGTGGATTCATTCAAAGGCCCCTAATTCACTCACCACCTGGAACTTGATGGAGCAGGCCTTCTTAGACAAGTATTACCCGATTGGAAAGTGATAACTCTGTAGAGTTAAGTTATTATTGCCCTATATCTGTGCAATATGGCAAGTTTAGTCCTTGTTTGTAAGCATTGATGGAAGGTTTTAGCATCATTTCTATCTGATTTCATTCTGATGACTTCCATTGTGATCCTGAGTAAATACTTTCAAGATTATGATCAAATTGAGTACATTTGCATGATTTAAAGAATTGATAAATTCTCTTATATAGGCAGGTCTTAAAAGAAGCATGGAAATGAAGAAGTTGAAGCAGCTTTGGACCAGGAAGCCTAAGAGAAGCTCAAAAGTGCAGATCAGCACTCAACGCCGCGACGTGGATATGGTTGCGCCGCGGCGCTCCCCTGCATTAGTAGATAAAATCCGAGGCTGGAGCGCCGCAACGTTGAAGAGTAGGCGCCTCAGGCGCCTGTGACCTAATTACACGCGCGCCGCGGCGGGACATGTTGGACGCCGCGGCGTGACCCTGTTTTATTCAGCTTATAAATAGATTTGCACCGAATTTCTACGAGAGTTTTCATCATTTTTGGAGAGCAGCTGCTGGTTTTTGGTTTTTTAGACCTAGAGGAAGCGGAAAAGGCTAAAGTTGGAGGCCATCCTTCCTATGGAGGGTGAATCAAGCTTAAAGGATACAATCTATTGAGCTTCCTTCCTTTCCTTTCTTCTTTTCTCTCTTTATTCTTTGCAAGATCATGATTTATATGTTTGTACTCTCATGATTCATGGCTAGCTAGGGTCAGTATATAAGTTTTACTTTGTAGTTTCATATAGATACTGAGAAATTTGTAATCTTTTGAGTATATATTGAAGTTTAGTTGAGTTCAATCACAATCTGTGTTTAATGCTTGTGGTTGGCTGATCACTAATTGCATGATGTTAATATTGACAAATGAACTAGACATAGGGATTTGTTAATATGGATATGATGTGGTTGATACATGTTCGGCAAGTTCAATTGGCTTGGATGAGCTGATTCGTTAACAGGATAGAAATATACTTATTGGTCATGTATAGTGTGTGATTGAGAATAGATCATTAATGAGTGGAGTTTGCACTGGTTCTTAAGGAAACTTAGTGAGCTGGGTAAATGAAACTAGAGTTAATTGACCTAGACATAGGCTTTTAACTAAATCAGATTCTCAAGCTAACTAAACTAATCTTTGATTTTGCTTGTAAGGATTGCAATTCATTAGTTGAAATAGGAAATGAAAAGTAATTCTTATTTATCTATTTATCTATTTATCTTAGAGTTATTGCTTTTCAGTCTTTATATTTCTTTAACCATTCATTTATAAATTTAATGCTTTTGGATAGCATTAACTAGACTATTGGTTAATACTCAGCTTTACTTTGAAATACGTTTTCCTCGTGGGATCGATCTCTTACTCTATAAGCTCAGATTACTTGTGCGACCCGTGCACTTGCGGTTAGCAAAAAGGGCAACACGTTTGCACCTCAACAAGTTTTTGGCGCCGTTGCCGGGGAATACGGTTATTTCTGTTTAGTTGATATTAGCAATGAGTCTAGTTAATACTATTTCAAATTCTGTCTTGTGCATATTAATTTAAGTTTTCAGATTCTTTTGTTATAGGTACTAAGATGGCAGAGGATAACGCTGCACTCCAGTTGGAGGATGATAATCATACAAGACCATTAAGGGAGTTTGCAACCCTTCACATGGAGAACTTGCATTCCAGTATTAGGCGGCCTGCCATCCGTGCTAATAATTTTGAAATCAAACCGGCCATCATTCAAATGATACAGACATCTGTGCAATTTGGCGGTTTGCCCAAGGAGGATCCTAGTGCTCATCTTTTCAATTTTCTGGAGATCTGTGATACGTTCAAGCATAATGGTGTCTCTAATGATGCTATTCGCTTACGGCTTTTTCCCTTCTCTCTCCGAGATAGAGCCAAGAGTTGGTTGCGCCTCTACCTGCGGGATCCATCAGCACTTGGAATGACTTGTGTGGTAAATTCCTAAATAAGTATTTCCCACCTAGGCCAAGATGGCGAGATGGTGAATGATATCACATCATTCACTCAAGTGATATTGAGTCCTTGTATGAAGCATGGGAGAGATACAAGGATTTGCTTCGAAGGTGTCCTCATCATGATATTCCACCATGGCACCAAGTTTATTCATTTCATAAAAGGATTGCTACCCCACTATCGACCGATAGTTGATGCGGCTGCTGGAGGCTCTTTATTGAGCAAGTCATTTGATGATGCATTCCAATTGCTTGATGAATTGGCGGCTAACAGCTACCAATGGCCTTTGGAACGAAATACTTTAAGGCGAGTGGCTGGTGTGCATGAACTTGAACCAATGGCAGCATTATCAGCTCAGGTGGCAACAATTGCAAGTAAAGTGGATCGTTTGGGGATTAGCCATCAACAAAGCCCATTTGTGCTGTGTAACAAGTGTGGAGAGAATCATTCCAGTGATAGTTGTCCTTTCAGTACTAAAACTGCTCAATATGTTGGTAACTACCGCCCTCAACAAAGTAATCCATACTCTAACCAGTACAACCCAGGATAGAGAAATCATCCCAATTTTTCCTGGAGGGACAATCCAGGGGCTTCCTCATCTGCTCAAATTAATGACAGACCTTATAATTCATCAGGTTATCCTTCCCAATCAAGACAACAGGGCCAAGATCGAAAACCCTCTTTGGAAGATATGTTTTCACAAAGATATGGTCAAGACGGATTCTTACATGACAAAGACTGACTCTCAGTTGGCAAAACATGAAGTGATGTTGCAGAGCCAAACTGCTTCCATGCGAGCCTTAGAAACTCAAGTAGGGCAGTTGGCTAGTGCTATCAATAATAGGCCTTAAGGCACCCTTCCTAGTGACACTGAGAATAATCCAAAGGGAGTCTCGAATGAGCACTGCCATGCCATTTCACTGAGGAGTGGGAGAACCATTCAAGGGAATCCGCGAACCAGGCTGCTTGAAGAGGATCATGCAGTTGTCGAGAAAAAGGAAGTTGAGAGACCGGAAGTCAGGCAAAGTCAAGATATTGCCAATAGGGATGGAGAGGAGAAGAAGAAGGAGTTCAAGCCCTATGTTCATCCTTTGCCTTTCCCTAATAGGCAAGTGAGTAAAAGCTTGAGCACCAATTTCGTAAATTTCTTGAAGTGTTCAAAAAGTGCAAATCAACATTCCATTCGCAGAAGCTTTAGAACAAATGCCAAGCTATGTTAAGTTCATGAAGGAAATTCTATCAAAGAAGAGAAAGCTTGGTGACTTTGAAACGGTTACCCTGACAGCGGAATGCAGTGCAATTCTTCTTAACAGAATCCCTCCTAAGCTCCAAGATCCCGGAAGTTTCACCATACCATGTACAATTGGTGATAAGTTCACTGGCCATGCCCTGTGCGATTTAGGAGCTAGTATCAATCTCATGCCCTATTCTATCTATCAAAGACTAGGTTTGGGAGAAGTTTCGCCTACTTCAGTTACACTCCAGTTGGCGAACCGAACCCTTGCTCATCCGAAGGGGGTTATTGAGGACGTGTTGGTTAAAGTGGATCAGTTTATCTTCCCTGCGGATTTCGTTATACTTGATATAAAGGAGGATAGCAAAGTCCCTTTAATTTTTGGCGAGCCATTTCTCGCAACAGAAGAGCTCGGATCAATTTAGAGAAGGGTGAACTCATCATGAGGGTTCAGGATCAAGAGGTGAAGTTTAATATATTTGATGCACAACAAAGCCCTCACGATCTAGCAGATTGTGCATTGGTGAACACTTTTGATGGGAAGAAGACATCCAAGGAAGGAGGTGTCAGTGAAACTGTGTTCTGCGCCAAGGTCCAATCATTTGTGATAGTGAAATGCACCAGATACAGGCTACTATGGTGGTACCTTTGTTAAATGCACCTGTTGAGCACACTCCAAACTTGGAGTTGCAAGTCTTGCCATCCCAATTGCATCAAATTTATTTTTTAAATCAGGAGGAAGCTCCTCCTTACTGATAGAAATGCATTTGGAATAGTAGACAAGTCTTGCCGGGACTATAAATTAGGCCCTTTTTGGGAGGGAACCCAAATTTTTGCTTTTAAGACTTAAATATGTAAATATTTCGCTTTTTAAGATTTTGTATCTCTATGTATTATATTTTGTAAATAACCCTTTTAGATAAGTTTTTCAACTGCTGGAGGCCACATTTAAGTCAAAATCACAGCTGAAGTGAATTTGCTGCATAATTATGCAAGATGATCGATAATAATATGCCATGGCGTGGCACTGATAGCGCCGCGACGTGATGTGTGTTGGGCTTCAAAACAGGGAGCTCAGGCCGCAACGTTGCAGATCCTAACATCGCGGCGCAATGTGCGTAGCACTTGAAAAAAAAAAGGGTAATTAGTAAATAGTAATAATTTAAATAATTAAATTAGGAGGGAATTAATGCACGCCGCGGCAAGACTAGGTTTCATGCGCGCGCGCGCGTGTGGGCGGTGGTGTTTATTGCGTAGGCGCTTGGGTATCTTCATTTTCTTACCCTTTTCTCTCTCATTTTCATTTTCTTTATTCTTTCTCTTTCACGTTACTGCGTAACTCGCCTTTTTCTCTCTTTTCACCACGCTCTCTCTCTCTATAAGGTATGTTTTACCATTATTATTAGTTGTCACTTGTTACTTTATTTTTTTTTCTTCTTTCTTATTTTTTCTCGGTTATTTTGGGTTTCTACTTATAATGTTAATTTTTACTTAGTTAGATAGTTAGTATTTGTTAATTAGGTTTAGGTTTTATTAGCTTTTAGTGTTTCCCAATGCCTGTATGCATTATTGGGTTGGATTGGACGCCCTGAGGCGTGCGTTCCTGGAATTTTCAGAGCTGTGCGTCGCGGCGTGATATTGAATGTCGCGGCGTTAAGAAGAACAATTTGAATGTCGCAACGTGAGGTTGAATGTCATGGCTCTGTGTTGCGTTTTGCACGCCGCGGCACCCTTTGTGCATGTCGCGGCGTTGTGTCCTAAAAATTAGCAGAATAGTTCATTTTTCCATATGCTTTTTGTTTTCTATTATTCCCTATTCTGATTTCTGCCATTTTTTTGTTTCAGGTTATGGCTCCAAAAAGAGGCCGCGTAATGCTTAGAGGTTCCTCCAGTCGTCCACCCAGGGAGCCTTCTCCCCCTCCTGCTGACTTTGACAGGAGGCGCTTTATATCAGCTGAGGTGGCTGAGCAGTACACTCTTCTTATCACCCGTCCTCTCATATTGGAGCGAGGCTTTGCCTTTACACGCGCTCTACATTCAGAGTTGGAGCGGCGATTGAACCACCTAAACTGGAGCACCTTTGCTCAACATCCAGAGTCATCTGCAGTGCTTCCAGTTGTTCGCGAGTTCTACGCGAATGCTTTCTTTCTAGGCGAGGGAGTACCACGGTTCGAGTTCGTGGTCGTGTGGTTTCATTTTCTCCAGCTGCTATTCGAGCTGCGTTGGGACTTCCTCCACCTTCGGAGATTTGCGAATATACTGAGTTTTGTAGATGGGAGCCGGAGGAGGGTCTGGATGTTAACGTGGTCACGGCACGGATTTGTTTGGCTGAATCTCAGCTTGTCATGTGGACCATGAGTATTCAGACGAACAGGCCTAGATATTTTGCACGTACTCATTTGACCCCAGAGGCTCGGGCGTGGTACCATTTCATCAGCACGCGCATCGTGCCATCCGCTAACCTCTCTGAGGTTACTCGCGATCGAGCTATATTGATCTATGCTATCATGGAGGGTCGCTCGATTGATGTTTCCATACTCATCTTCCATCGGATACTGAGGTCGCTGGGAGTATCGAGTCTCTTCTTTCCATTTCTCATACATACCTGTGCGGCCGACATCGGGTCCGGGGGGCCTCATGAAGAACTTACCGACGTTCGGCGGCCGCCGAACGATACATTTATTGAGCGAGTCGGGCGGCTCTCCGCTGCGGCACCCGCGCGCGCGGAGGCGAGCTCGTGGAGAGCCTAGACCAAAGATTTCAACCAGCCTCCTGCTCCCGAGGCTGTTGCTCCATCCCGTGTGCACCTACGATGATTCGATTGGCGTGCTAGGATGGAAGCTATCTTTGGTATATCAAATCGGTGCATACACGAGGTGGATGGCGGAGCGTCTAGGGCTTCCGTTGCATGATTATCCCGTTCCTTCGTTTCCACCCACTTCGGTCCGCCGCACCCACTCAGCCGGTCCTTCTCGTGCACGATCTTTGATATACCCGATTCGATGATGATGATGATGAGGATGGTGATGGTTCTGATCCGAGGGTCCTGAGAGTGATGATCCGTCTTTCTAGATCTGCATCCAGGGCATTATTTCTTTCGTTGTATTTACTTTTTGCTTTCTGTATGTATCTTTTGTACAGTGCGGACACTGTTTCCCTCAGGTTTGGGGGTGTCTTTAACATTATGTTTTGATTATTTATGCAGTACATTATGTTTTCAGTATTATGTTTATATGTCTATGTTTTGTTATTATGTATGTTTGTTAGTATTATATTTCTTGTGGAAGTTTATATATATGTTATAGTATTTTAGTTTAAATATCAACTTTAGGAGCGGTTTTCTTGAAAGTTTTGATGAAAATTTCATTCAAGATACAATCGTCGTTCCTTTCACTTGGTGTGTTGTAATGTTTAAAGGCTAGTGTGTATGGTTGTTCCAATGATAGATTTGGATACATTTGACCTTCATTGTTCTGTGAATTCATATGTAATCTTTGGTGCATGCTTAAGCATTCTAGTTTCTTTTTATACTTGGTGAGTTTCCCAATTTCATGTTTTTTTTGAACTTTGGAAAGGATATGAATGTTTGCTTGAAGAAAGTTTATGAATGATACATGTGAAAAATTTGATTATCTTTGAAATTGTTTGGCAATTCTCTTGAGGCGAAATCCTAGGTTGTGTCTGATTGAGAAAATGATTAGGGCATTGTTTGGACCGATTGAGCCTTAAAAAGCTTACCTGATATGATGATATCCTTAGGTCCTATTTTGAAGCCTTATACTATTTGGCCTTATTTGTTTTTCATAACCATTGTGTTCGTTAACCTGTTAACCGTTCTAATGCATGTGAAAGCATGTCATTTTCTTCCTACCTTTATTGTTTATTGAGTGCATTATATATGTTATTTCTTGAAGTGAGTCTTATGATTAGGGGTATAAATATTCAATTCAAAATGAGCTCAAGGAACCAGATGCAAACCAAAGAAAAGAAAAAGCATTGCTTTGCAAAAATAGAGCAAAGAAAGAGAAAATAAAAAGAAAAATGAATGAAAAAAAAGAAAAAAAAAAAAGAAAAGAAAAGCAAAGCAAAAGTGAAGTAAAGTTTGCAAAGCATCCAAGTAGTTCTGGCAAGTTTTCTGATTTCATTGTTGAATACCCTGCTATATCATTGTTGACTCATGAATTGGAATATTATATTTATGTTTCTCAATGTTTGTGTTAATTCTATCCGTTTATTCTTTACCCATTACCCTTGGCCTAACATTATAAGCTAATAAAGACCCTTTTGATCCTCAATCTTGCATGATTTACATTAGTGGAGAGAGAGTTGTATTACAATCTTGTGGATTTTGTGAATTATGTTCATTTGTATGTTTATAACCTCATTTGGGTGAATTGGAATTGAATGAAAGAGGTTTTTCTTGCATGGTTTGGGAAGAGTATCTTGTATGAAAGGAAGCTATGAATGCTAGCATGATGAGGATTGTGTATGCTTGACACTTATTCTAAGGTATCTGTATTCTTTGAGGTTTATGCATTCATCATATACTAGCCCGAGTTAAGTGAAAATGGAATGTTTAAAAATGGCTGAAAATAGGTTGCTTGATTGATCTTTGTGAATGTACTTTGTTTTGCTTGAGGACTAGCAAAAATCTAGGTTTGGGGGTGTGATAACTCTGTAGAGTTAAGTTATTATTGCCCTATATCTATGCAACATGGCAAGTTTAGTCCTTGTTTGTAAGCATTGATGGAAGGTTTTAGCATCATTTTATCGATTTCATTCGATGACTTCCATTGTGATCTGAGTAAATACTTTCAAGATTATGATCAAATTGAGTACATTTGCATGATTTAAAGAATTGATAAATTCTCTTATATAAAGCGGTCTTAAAAGAAGCATGGAAATGAAGAAGTTGAAGCAGCTTTGGACTAGGAAGCCTAAGAGAAGCTCAAAAGTGCAGATCAGCACTCAACGCCGCGACGTGGATATGGTTGCGCCGCGGCGCTCCCCTGCATTAGTAGATAAAATCCGAGGCTGGAGTGCCGCAACGTTGAAGAGTAGGCGCCTCAGGCGCTTGTGACCTAATTACACGCGCGCCGCGGCGGGACATGTTGGACGCCGCGGCGTGACCTTGTTTTATTCAGCTTATAAATAGATTTGCACTGAATTTCTACGGGAGTTTTCATCATTTTTGGAGAGCAGCTGCTGGTTTTTGGTTTTTTAGACCTAGAGGAAGCGGAAAAGGCTAAGGTTGGAGGCCATCCTTCCTATGGAGGGTGAATCAAGCTTAAAGGATACAATCTATTGAGCTTCCTTCCTTTCCTTTCTTCTTTTCTCTCTTTATTGCTGCATGATCATGATTTATATGTTTGTACTCTCATGATTCATGGCTAGCTAGGTCAGTATATAAGTTTTACTTTGTAGTTTCATATAGATACTTGAGAAATTTGTAATCTTTTGAGTATATATTGAAGTTTAGTTGAGTTCAATCACAATCTGTGTTTAATACTTGTGGTTGGCTGATCACTAATTGCATGATGTTAATATTGACAAATGAACTAGACATAGGGATTTGTTAATATGGATATGATGTGGTTGATACATGTTCGGCAAGTTCAATTAGCTTGGATGAGCTGATTCATTAATAGGATAGAAATATACCTATTGGTCATGTATAGTGTGTGATTGAGAATAGATTATTAATGAGTGGAGTTTGCACTGGTTCTCAAGGAAACTTAGTGAGTTGGGTAAATGAAACCAGGGTTAATTGACCTAGACATAGGCTTTTAACTAAATCAGATTCTCAAGCTAACTAAACCAATCTTTGATTTTGCTTGTAAGGATTGCAATTCATTAGTTGAAATAGGAAATGAAAAGTAATTCTTATTTCTCTATTTATCTATTTATCTTAGAGTTATTGCTTTTCAGTCTTTATATTTCTTTAACCATTCATTTATAAATTTAATGCTTTTGAATAGCATTAACTAGACTATTGGTTAATACTCAGCTTTACTTTGAAATACGTTTTCCTCGTGGGATCGATCTCTTACTCTATAACTGTATTACTTGTGTGACCCGTGCACTTGCGGTTAGCAAAAAGGGCAACACGTTTGCACCTCAAAAGAAAGACAATCAAGTTCCGCTAAGACATCACTACATTCTCTCAAAAGGAAGATGAATCTCTTTATGAAGCATGAGAGAGGTATAATGATCTTATTCATCAGTGTCCATATCTTGGCCTACAGGATTTTGTTGTCATCCAAATATTCTATGCTGGGTTGTCTTTCTCTACAAAAGTAGTTCTTGATGCCACACCTGGCGGTGCTTTGATGACCAAGAATCCAATAGAGGCAAGGGGTTTGATCAATAAAATGGCTTCGAATATTTATTTGTGGTCAAGTGATAGATTCTCTTCGAAGAAGCAAGCCGAAATGATAGAGCTTGATGTCATTACTGTGTTGAATGCCAAATTTGATGCTTTGACCAAGTCATTTGAGAAGCTGAATATCAACGTCATCGCTACCCCTACGATAGCTTGTGAAATATGTGGAGGAAGATATTTGACTTCAGAATGCAATACAGTGGAGACATATTCTCAAGACCCGTATTTGGAGCAAGTGAGTTATGTGCAGAATGGCAGTTTCAAGGCTCCAAGTAATCCCTTCTCCAACACATATAACCCCGGATGGAGAAACCACCTCAATTTCTCATATGGTAACCAACAAAATATAAGGGTTCCATCCAACAATAGACCTCCGCCTGGATTCCAACAACCTGAACAATCTTCTCAAGGTGCGAAGCCTAATTAGAAGCCCTTGTGGAGAAATTCATTGTTACCCAAAATGAGCAAAATCAAGTCATTCAAACACAAGTTCAACAACATGGGGAGTCCATCAAGCAAATCAATACTCACCTAAATCAAATGGTCACTCATTCTAAGATGCTTGAAACTCAAATAGCCTAACAAGTAAGCTTGTTCAATATAACTCAAGGGAGAATACCAAGTCAACTGGAAGCTAACCTAACGGAGCACGTTCTAGCAATCTCAGTAAGAAGTGGTGAGCAACTTGAAGGCTCCTCAAGGGAAAAAAAGTTTAACAATAAAGAAACCCATGAAAAGGAGGAGAAACAACAGAGAGTGAAGAAAGACAATCAGGAGAGACAATTCTCTAAGTTCCTCGATGTCTTCAAAAAGCTTCAAATAAACATTTCATTTGCTGAAGCATTGGAACAAATGCCCTCTTACATTAAGTACATGAAAGAATTGCTCTCAAAGAAGATGAAGCTGGAGGACGGAGTCACTATGGCACTTATTGAAAAGTGCAGTGCTATTTTATGAAAGGAGTTACCACTGAAGCTCAAGGACCCCAATAGTTTCACCATTCCTTGTGAGTTTGGTTCTCAATTTTTAGAAAAAAACACTTTGTGATTTGGGGTCTAGTGTCAACTTGATGCCATTATCTATTTATGAAAAATTAGGTTTGAGAGATCCAAAGCCTACCTTCACTATGTTGTAACTTGTTAATGGATCATATCTAATTCCTTGCGGTGTGGTCAAAGATGTGCTTATAAAGGTGGATAAGTTCATTTTTCCCATGAATTTCTTCATTGTGGATGTGGACAAGGATGTTGATATTCCACTTATATTTGGAAGATCATTCTTAGCTACTTTAGAAGTACTGATTGATGTGCCGATAGGCGAGCTCATTTTGAAGGTGGATAGAGATCAAGTGACGATCAAGGCCTTTGATAAATCTACCCCGACATCATATCTTGATGCCTCAGTTACTTGCATTTAAGAAAAATTTTATAGGGATTTAGTTGGTAAAAGCTCTATATCATCAAGCAATGTTGATCCTCCTACTTCTAAGAAGATTGTTGAATCAGAGAAAGGTCCTCCCATTAGTCATGATTTATTGCGAACTTGTCCATCATCTTCTGATAAATTGAAACATGATCCTTCATCTGTTAATAAATTGAAACCACCATGGTCTAGTGAAATTTCTCATACCAAGATGAATTCAGGACAACCAAGCTCTAGTCAAGTTCAAAACACCTTTGGGGGTACTTCTAAGGCTATTAACTGAGGATGGAGGAACAATTTTGAAAAAGGAAAGGGGTCTTCCTATTTTTGGTACTTTAACCCATCTTGATTTTCTTGAATAAAAGGAAACGTCGAGCTAATGATATTAAACATGCACTTCACAGGAGGCAACTTGTATTTCTATCCCTTCTTAGTTATTTATTTTAGGTTTCTTCAGCATTTATAGTCGTTACATTTAGTTTTTCCCTTGTTTACTTTATTTTTTCTCTCTCTAGAAGCAATTGAGGAGTTAGGCACGACTGTATCTAACCTCCAAAATGCTTCTGTATAAATTTTGAAAAGTTATATGGCCGTGTCCTTGTTTCACACGACTGTGTCCCACTAATTTCAAAAGAAAAAAAAACTTTGTTGTTATCCTGTTATTGTTTATTGACTAACATTTTTTCTATTTTTGTTTTGAAGGTCATGTTGAGTCAGCTTAAGTGCCTCCCTGAGTTTGGAGCCTTTGTAGGAGGATGTATATAGTTGTCGCCATCAAAAATATTTTCTATTCTTGCATTTTTTTTTTCATTTTTACTTTGTTTTTCTTATGCAGTTTTTGGGATTATAAGACCGCTTAGTTTGACCAACTATTTGCTTATGGCTACACGCCTCCTTCTGAGTTCCCCCTCTCTCACCACCTTCGTGATCTTGCGTTTTCATTTTTCAGGGAAGTTTCGTTGTCCTTTATTCTATTATTTTTCTTATTTAAACATTGAAGATAATGTTTATTTTAAGTGTGGGGGGGAGTAATCTTAATTTGGTACAATTTTTTGTAAAATCAATAAACACTTGAGTATTATTGATAATCAAGTGGGAATTGTATCTTAATTTCTTGATTATTTTTAAGCTAATAGAAATTTATTTGAAAGGGAGTCCACAGCTAATGAATTGAATGTTTGTGCAAGGCAATTTCTTTTTTAATTGAATGTTGAAAATTCTAGTATTTTTTTTGGGAAATTAGCCATGTTTGCTTGCAATTTATTATCTTTACTAACTTAAGCTAGAAAATGAATTTTGAGCTTTAATTATTAGATTTTTCATAAACAAAATCCTATTTTTCCTTGTGGAGTGAAATTTCTCTTGATTGATGAGTGCTAGAACTTACTTTGATATCTAGTTGAGACTTTAATGATTCACATACATACTCGAACATGATTAAGTCAATTAGTCTTAACTATTTCTTGACTTCTAGAGTTGCATTGTTAAATAATCCCTTAGTTGCCCCCATTTAAGCCTGAATTTGATTTCTTTGAATACCTTATTGAATGATTAGGTTGAATTCTTTGGAGCAATTAATGTGTTAATTGAGAAGTCATAAATGGTTTTTTTTTGTATTCAAGGGCTTTGAAACAAAAAGAAAAAAATAATAAAAAAATGAAATGAAAAAGAAAGAAAAAAATGTGGTGAAGAATAATGAGAATATTTAGTTAAAAGTGAAAATTGGTTATACCTTTGTACATTATGCTCTATTAATCATCTTTTCAACCTGATTCTGCTTGGTATAGCTTTATCCTTAAACATTCTTTACCTTAGTTCATTTTCTTCCTGCCATTAACTGTACCCTTGGCCTCATTACAACCAATAGAAGTCATTTTGATTCTTGTTATATATGTGAACTTGAAAGTGGAGATGAGATTGATAGCCAAGCTTATGGTCATGCATTTGTTAAGAGAAATTTAAGTGATCTCTTTGCCCTTAAACACTTGAGAGATGGAAAGATGAGTGACTTCAATTGTTTGGTAAAGAGAAAAGGTGCAAGTTGGACTCAAGAACTTCTAATTGTATTAAGTGTTAGACTTTCTTGTTTAATTAGATTTGATTGCTGAGCATTCATTAAATTTTTAAAACTATAAAATTTTTCCTTGACTCTTGTTTCTTGATGTTCAGTTTAATCTTGATTTTGATTCATATCTTTGCTTGAGGATAAACAAAGTTCAAGTGTGAGAGAATTTGATGTGTGGATAAAATACACACATCTTGTGTTTGATTTGAGATAGATTTAGGTGTGCTTTGATTGATATATGTTGGAATTTATGCCACTTTTAATCTAATTATCCTTGATATCTTATGATTAGTCTTTCTCTATGTTTTTAGGTCCAAAAGAGGTGTTTTAACATGGCTTTATGAAGCTTTGGATGGATTCATTGCAATGGAGTTGAGCTCGGAATTTATATGACCAAGATTCATAGAGTTTTTAACTTCGCGCGATAAAATGAGCATAACTTGAGCTACAGAAGTCAAAATGAGGTGATTCCGGTGGCATTGAAAAGCTAAGAAAAAGAGCTACAACTTCATGAAGACCACTTATCTAAAAAATGACGTTTTGAGTGATTTAGGAGTTACACACGGTCATGTGTAACTTGGAAAACGCTTTTATCAAGCTCACACGGCCCTATCTAACTTCAATGAAGCTTCTGTGTGGGAGACACGACCGTGTCTCTCGGTCACACGACCATGTGACCCCTAAACGTGCAAATTACACTATTTTTAAAGCTCACACAATCTTGTCGAGCAAGTACATGACCATGTGAGGCTTCCTAACATGAAAATTAAGTTGTTTTGCCCTCAAATCATTTTAAATAGGGCAAATCCTTAAACCTAAAAAGGACTCTTGGCTAGAAACTTGTGTGACGGTAGGTTTTGGGAGGAGAAGCGTAAGGATTCAAAGGGGAAGACTTTGAAGGAAAGAGCAAGACTTTTTGAAGATCAACCATTGAAGTTCTTTTCTCCATCTCCATCTTCTCATCTTTTCTTTTTATTTATCAATCATTGTTGTTTCTTTAATCCTTATTCTTGTTTGTGTTACGATGACCATTAGCGGCTAAACTCATTTTCTAGGATTAGGATGAAACTCTCTATTTCCCTATTATGAATTATTAATTTGATTATTTGTTAATGATATTATTGTTCTTGATTCATTCTTGGTATGCTTAATGCTTGTAATATGTTGCACGCCATATTTACATGATTTTAGGCTTTAGGTTAATGATCGAAAGATGAAATCTAATTGATTGATAATTCAAGAATTGAACTTGAACTTAGGAATTGAGACCTAGACATAGACTTAAATCCTTCGAATGGTAAACGATTGTCATGAATCTTAATGAGTTGAAACTTGAATTAATTATCATGAGAATGAGGTTATTAAAGTTTTAGCACATTTTTAGTGCCAAGAAATTGAGTTTTGAATAATTTAGGACAAATCGCCTTCAAGAACATAATTGAACATTAATAAAGATAGGATTACAATTTATCGTAGGAGGTAGTGTAGTGGATTCCGAATCCTAGAATTTTAAATCATTGTTAAATCTCATCTTTTCTAATTTCAATTGTTTACTTTATTGCTTTGCTTTTTGTATTAATTTTAATTAAACCTTCTTTATCGATTTTATTCACTTAAACAATCAAAATAGTCGTAAGAGTTAGTAATCAATCGATCTTCGTAGGAATGATCATTATTTACTACTTGTATGATCCGTGCGCTTGCGAAAAATTCAACAACAACTATTTTATGGTTGAATATAATATATAAAAAATATTTTTATTATTTTTTAATATTTTTTATATTAAAAAACATCTTTTCAAAAATACAAAAATCTTTCTAGAAAAAATGCGCAGCATCTTTGTGTTTTTTTATGCTTTTTAAAGTATTTGAATTTTATAAAAAATAACTTATTCAAATACATTAAAATATTTTTTTAAATATTTTTTTATCAAAAATATCATATGAACGAGTATTTTGCACACGTGCTGCGTAGCCGGCACCACACTGTTTTTATTTTTTTATTTTTTTATAATAAACTATAGATTCATTTAATCAAAAGTTTGATTTTATTTACAATTTTAGTAAAAATAATAAACTCATTAAAAAATAGATATAATCTTATCTAAAACTAAACTTATGATGTAACTTTGTTCTTAGTTTATAAATTATTGATGGTGATGCATTTTTCACTATAGAAATCGACATATAACATGCTACTATATGAAGAGAGTATTGCATCCCTTATTTCAGTAGATCTAAAAGTCTTACAAGTCTTATTGTTATGTAAAGTTAAAGCATGAGATTGATATGAAAAAATTAAAATTAAAAATTTCATATCTATCATAATATAAGACAGATATGATAAATTCAAAAGTAAACTCTTCAAATCTATCTAAAGGCAATAAATTCAAAAGATTTAGATAATTTTATTTGAGAAAATACTAAAAAAAAAAAAAAAAAAGAATGAAAAAAACTTTAATCAAAGGATTGAAATAGCCCATTAAACCAACACTCCAAAGAAAAACACAAAAAAAAAAAGAAGAAAGAGATAACACCACATGAGTAGGAGAGAAATAAAGCCCACTCTTATTAACTGCGGCTTCTTGAAAGGAATAGTTCTACCATACTTTATACAAATAGTATTGTATATTTGCTAAAAGTGACAAGTTTATATATATATATAAAAGTGACAAAATTTTATGTTTATAAATAAAATAAATTAACATCCTACATGCAGTACATGTTGTGTAACCATGTGAATTATGTCAACACAAATGATGTAATTTATGTTAGTGACAGTTATACATGATAAAAAATATGTATAGTATTTTTATTTGTCTTTTCACAATCTATGTAATAAAGTAACAATATTTTAACAGTAAATTCGAAACTTGATATATTTTATTTTTCCAAAATAATTAATATTATTACAGTCAAAATATAATTAAAGTATAATCATAATCTAAAAGTTTTAATTTAAGTGACACTAGATCTTTTTGAAGACTACTTAATTCTAAGATTGAACCTTACTTGAATTACTTTGTTTGGCCTCTAGTTTACCCTCCCTTTTTCCTATTAGATCTTCTTACCTCATTTGTAAGAAAACAGTATAATCCTATAGGAAAATGATATTTGTACCGAAATTATTTTCACCATCTACTATTGATGACACGGTGTAATTTTATCCTTTGAATTGTTACATAATTAACCATCTAACATGTTGTTTTAGAAAATTTCTTAAATGCACTTAGAGAGTAAGATATTTTTCTTATTCTATGTCATTTATTATTGTCCACATCAACATTGTGGGACATTCTTGTCTCCTAAATATATTTTTTGAATTTTTAAAACATTAACCATAGTTAACTTAATATGTACCCTAACGTTTATTTTTTTGGTACATGTACCCTAACATTCTAAAATTCATAAAATTTCATGCGCCACTAAAACGTCCCATCCCCCTCTCTCTCTCTCTCTCATCCCACAAAGAACTACTTCCATGGGAATCAAATTGCTAGAGAAAAGGCTTTGTGGCTCTGTTTCGTTTTTATAGAAATGGATGTGATTCTCTTTTGATTGGATTTTTAGGTGCCTTTTAGTTAATGCACTTGCAACTCTCTTTTGATTGGATTTGTGTAGAAATGGATGTGATTTTCTTTATATCAATGAAAGCTTCGTGAGCCGCATAGCCTTGCCCCCCACCCTATAAGATGGTCAACGTGGTCAATGAGTTTCCTCATGACCTAGAAGCCTTCATCCAGGTAAAGTGAGTGCAGAGAATGAGAAGTAGAAGAAAACAGGAAATTAACGACGTGAAAATGAAGGAAGGCAAAAAAAAAAGTTAAAAGTTAATGAAAATGATGGTTAGGCATAGATATAGTTAGGGGTAGAAATAAGCTAGGTAATCCGTCGGGAGTTTATGGCTTGGCCAATTTAAAATTTAACTTGACCTAACTCGTTTAATAAAAAGGGTAAGTCAAGACTTTTAAAAAAATATATTTAATTAAACAGGTCAAGTTTCAAGCTTTTAGAAAAGTCTTTTAGACCAAATAGACCGACCTATTTAATTATATATTATTATTTTATATATATTATAAAATTTTAATATTTACATAATATAATTAATTTAATAAATAATATAATATTTTTAAAAATCTAGATCTGTTAATCTATATAAATGCCTCGATCCATTAACCTATCTCGTTGGTCTATATAAATATAGGCCTATTGACTTATTTAAAGCCTTTATTGCAAAGTAGGTCTTTAAATAGGCTTTCAAGTCAGGTTAAACTTTTAAAAAAAGTCAGACTATGTCTTGAAAATGGGCTTATGTTAGATAAATGGGTCAGGTTCAGACCTTGCATTTGGGAAACAGGTCAGGCTTGTTTAAGGCAATGCCTAGCTTAATCTAACTCATTTTCATCCCTAGATATAGCTAATCACGTTTAATGTTTTAAAAATTTAAAAATATTAAATAAGTAGACAAAAATGGCCCACAATGCTGATGTAGACAACAATCAATGGTACAATATGCAAGAGAAATGTCTTGCTTTGAGTGTATCTAAGAATTTCTCGTTGTTTACAATGAGAAAACTGTGTTCATGTGATCATTTGTAAAGACTTTAGTTATTAACTTTTTTTTCATATGATATAGCATTTCTCAATTGTAAATAACATGTTTTAGTGCATGTAGGGTTTCATAACGCAACTATGTACAGGGAACTAGCTAATCTCACAATATTATCTATGAAAATACTTTAATTAAAGACTTTAAAAAAAATGCCACAGTAAGGTGTTATTTAATTTTCAATAATTAAGTTGCTTGAAATCTAGGTTAGATGTTCAAATTGAAAAGATAAAGAAAAGATTGTAATTGAAATTAGTTAAATTTCAAGAGGCAAAATGCAATTCCATTTATATAATTTTTTGAGATAAAATGAAAAATAAATAAATGAAATAGAGGTGAGAGGCAACTTAGTATGCAATGGACCTCATATAAACAAGTTAGATCAGATTGGCCTGCATTTTAAATAGGTCAGTAAAAAGTCAACACCAACCCGACCCATATTAGCTCGTGAGTTGGTGGGTTAGTCTATGGACCTATTGGTGTTTTTTTTTGAATTTTTTTTTTCTAATACCCAATGCATTGATTTGAAAAATGAAATGACAAAGCAAAGGTAATACCCAATGCATTAATTAAAAATGGAATCACGAATAAAGACAATACCAAATACCAATAAATCCAAAATCAGGTAGACAAATCACATATACATTTATCATAAATTGAAATCACATAACATAGCAGATAAGGAAGCTAATAGATGAAAGGCAACTAATGGTGGCGCACAAATGACAGAGACCTTGGGGTTTCACTATGGTGTACAATTGGCGGTGCAAACACGATTAGTGGCGCGACTGATGGTGGTGATCAGATTGGACTGACTGATGATAGTGGTTGGCATGGGTAGTATGGTCGATGTGGTGATGACAGATGAGTGACCTAGGGTTTTTTGAGTTTGAAGAGTGAAGAAAAAGTCTTGAAAAGACAAAAAGAATTTTTTTTTTCAATTTATGCTTTAATGTAAAGGAGGGTTGCTTAGGGCTTTTATATTTATTTATTTTTCTTTAGGAGTTGAATCATTTGAATTTAAGTTTATTGGGTAGGTAATGAGATGAATTTGGGCTGGAGACTGTTATTTTTATTTTTGTTGGGCAGTAGTCTAGTAACTGGAGAAAAAAAGCTAGGCTCAAGAGTTTGAATTTTATTTTTTAAATTTATAGTGGATTTGCACGGGTTTAAATGAGCTTGCAAAATATTTGGTCATAACTCGCATGAGTTGTAAGTTAAAGAGGCTAACTTGGAGCTTAGACCTTTATTCCCAACTCTATAATAAAGATGGTACAATTAATTTCCATGAATAAAAAGCTCCAAATAAGTAAGCTTGAGTTATGCGATTGAAAGACATATGCAAATGTTGCATAAATACACTATTAGGAGAGACAACTTCACTATTCCACACAAAATTAAGGGGTGTTTAGAAACATTAAAAAATCAAATATATAGCTGTAGTTGAGCTAGTTTTTAGATAAATGTTATTTGGTTATTACTAAAATTTTAAAGACTTGGTTCATATTTGAACTAAATTTGAAATCAAACTTATTTTTAGAAAATACTAAATCGAAGTTGGTTTTTTTCTAATCAATTTTTTTTTTTGCACGCTTTCTTTCCAGCTTTTTTTCTTTCATTTTCTCTCATTTTTTGTATCTATCTTAATATTTAAATTTTAAACTTAGATACACACAAGAATTTGTTTTAAAGGTTTTATGATTTTAGAACGTGTATAAGACAAGTTTTAAACAAATTCAAAATAAATTAAAATTAATTAAAAAATAAGCTAATTTTATATAATTAGTTTAGCTTAAATAATTTTAAATATTTTATGATTGTCAAATTGCCCTTAATCTCACGTTTAAAGGATATAAAATATCCAGATAAAGACAAAAAAATAAAAATAAAATAAAAGAGGCTACATATTCTTATAAAGTCATCTCAAATAAGATAAAATGCATCAGATTGCAAATTATTGTTATTTATTTATTTTAATTAAGCAATGTGTCTCCTCCTCTCTGTCTCTTTCTTCATGTAATGTTTTAATCCTTTCAAAATTAATTTTACTACAATTTTACACGTCACGTCAAGATATGACTTGATAAAATGTTTCAAAAGTTTTAGAATATTATATCTTATTTCAAATCATCTTTAAGGTGTAAATGTGGTTAGCTCATCTTATTAATTCTTCACTCATAATAATTAAATAACTTGACTTCAAATATAAAGATCTATATTAATAAGCAATTTATAATTTTATTATAAAATTTCACCAACATTTATAATTTGTCTTAGTTTTAAAATACAGAAAGCCTTCCCTTCCTCAATTTTTATGTTAAAAAAAGTCATCTTTATGCTTCTCTTTAATCACCAACTGTCATATGGAGCATAGCGAATAGTGAGAATCTTAGAATATATCCACGTGTTTTGAATATAATTATTTGCTCTCCAAGTTTTTTTTTCCCTTCAATTAAACAACATTTTTTTGGTCCTAAATTAGCTACCTAGCCATCACATTCAAGTCATGTGTCAAACTTATATAAACTAAGGACATTTATATGCATAAAAACTTTTAGGAAGAGGTGGCTAATATAATTTCGGAAACAAAAACACCGCTCCCCTCGCTCGTGCCTCAACACTTTAATTCAAATTTGAAGAAAAAGGTTTACTAAAGAATACACCTTCAGCAGATAAAATAATAATAATAATACACCTTCAGTGATAGTGACTCCATGCTGCAACCAATGCCTTTCATGGGAAAGACGACACCAACTTCAGCCACTACCTCTATGGATGAATGGATACTTGACACCTACGAAGGCCTTGGAAACCCTGCTTTCCGCCACTTTTTTCTCACGCACACCCTGAAAAAAAATAGATACCCTATAAAGAGAGGCTAAGCTAGACAAATGAAACATAAGAGTTTATTAGCCTTTGGAGTTCTTCTACTAACAGAGATTGTTTGGTGATTCTCTTATCTATATAAAAGATATTTCATAATTTTTTTATTAGAATATCTCTTATTTGATAAGTAAAAAATTAATTTAAAATACGTTCAAACATTTAAATAGAGATTTATATTTTTATACATATAAATTTTAAAATCAAACTAAAAAATACATACTTAAGAAAAGATAGATTTTGATGTCTTACATGAGATCTTTTACACATTATATATAATATATATAAATTAGTTAAATTATAAAGAGAAGCAGTTGTTAATATCATTAAATTCTTAGAGTTAATAATAGTATATTAATAATTAATATTATTATTATTATAAAATTATTTGAGAAGTGATTAATAGTATCATTAAATTAATATGGTAAAAGTGTTGCGAAGGAAAAAAATTAAATAAGATTAATTAATAAAATATAAGAAATTGAACTTAATTTTCAACATTCAATTTATTTTTATTTTATAATTTTCATTAAAAAATATATTTCATGAACTTAAATTATTTAAAATAATAGCTAAACATAATAGTCTTTAAATAAATCATCAATAGAAAATATAAAATAAATTGTACATAATAATTAAATATAAAATATTTTTAAATATAAATTATAAATATAAAATAACCTAAGTGTAGTAAGAGTAAAATTAATAATTAGTGAGATGCAGATCAAAAAATAAAAATAAAAACTAGTGAGATGGGACTTGGAAGAAAAAGCTAAAACCTTTGGTTTTTCTTTTTGCTTCATTTGTGAGGTTTTGGTTCTTTAAACATTACCCCCTCCACTATTTGGGTTTATGACAACCTTTGCATTTTACTTGTGAGCATTATATTTATAGAATCAATTCAAATTTATTTGACCAATTATACCCTATAAGATTAAGCTTAGAACAAGATAATTAAGACAAAAAAACTGGTGAAAGTTAATTTTCAATTGTTGATTCTTGGCCCATTTATTTTTACATCGCAAGCTTTATTCTCTTCAAGCAATTGCATATAATAACTTTCGCTTTTCAGTTTTCACTTTAACTGATCTTTGGTGTCATGGTCTGTCTATGTGTTCACCGATCGATCGAGGTTACATAGAGATTCTTGTGTATATTTAATTTACATAGTTAAGTATACTAAGTTAATAAAAAGTTAATATATTGCTATTACTTTAAATTATAAAATATTTACGTGGTGAAAAAGTTTATATACTTACTTAATGATAATTGATTAGTACACACAATTTGTGTGCACCATGTGTATATTAAGAATTTCTCCAATTACGTACATAATAATAATTAAATAAGGCTGCTCACTACTTCCTTTGTTTCTTATCTAATCATGGACTAAGTTTTAAGAGGCTTGATAGTTCAATTTTTTAAAAAAAAAATTTTACAGTCTCCTACAATTATTATCATAATAATAGCGGCTACTAATGCTTATGCTCATAAGAACAGAAAACAAAAAACGCTAAGCTAACAAAGTCTGTGATGACTGATGAATGCGAAATTCCTAGCAACTGTACTATACTTTAGTTAGTATTAACACTCTACCATAGTCAAAACTACTACAATAATTGTTCTGACGAAAAAAAATTATTCTTTTTTTTGGTACATAAACAAATAATAATCCATTCACATACTTTAAGGGCAAGTGGATATGATGAAATCGGAAATAGGGTCCCCATATGCTTTGATTATTCCTATCACTAGTTTTTTTTAAGTCAAATTTAAAATATCTCCAATAACTTTTCTTACATAAAAAAGACAGGGAATCTAACAAAAGACTTCCTTACACGTTGCTAAGGCTGAATGCGACAGTCTTAACTCTTATATTCATGAATACATTTTTCCTTGGAAAATTCATATAAACACACACACACACACACACACACACATATATATATATATATATATATATAATTATATGATATATAAATATATATAAAATTATGATATTAAATTAATTTTTACATGAAGCAAAATATTTTTCAAAACCAATCCCTGCTTCTTCTGCTTTGCCATTTACTTTTGGTTTGGTTGTGATCTACTTGATTACATGCAAGCGCTTATTTTTATTATTGAAATTCGAGTCCTAAACAAATATTAAACAAAAACAAAATAATGAACTATGCACCAATAGTTTAAAAATTAATTTGAAAATTAAATCAGTAAGATCTTCCGATTTTTAAAACCTTGAATCAATTATTTTATGGATAGTCCTTCGATAGTAAATATTGGTTTTAATCTTAGAATATGACAACTTCCATATTATATATTATATATATATATATATTATAATATATAATTTTAAGTAGGCACAGTGACGTACACACACAGTAGCGGTTGGTGATTGCTCTCTCTTCCTAATACTATATAATGTCATCCTTCAATCACACCTTTGTGTGCTTCTCGAGCCTTCCTCACTTTATAAGTCACCTTACCTGTTCGCTCATGTGACTTTCTTTTTCTTGTCATCCTCTTCCTCCTCCTCCCATAAACTGGAGTTTCTAATCAATATCTCTTGATCTACTTCTTCACACATACATCAAAGTAACCATCTTTAATTCCTCAATTCACAAACCCTCAAAATCTCAATCACAGTACCCATCTCTGAGATGATGCCCCCTCAGCAAGAAACCACTAATACACCAAACGTTCCGGCCATGACTAAGTGGCCGGAAAATTGTTCCGTCCATGCTGATCCAGCGGGTTCCTCGTCTAAATCTAATGACGATAAACACACTTTGGATAATGGCATTCCTTCTCAACAACAGCTGCAGCACCCAACACCAGCAGCAAGATTTTCCATTCTTCACCAAACCCTGCGTCCTGTTACCCTCAAAGTACTCATCTATTTTTCAACACCCACACACACATATATATATTTCGCTTTGTGAGTAATTTTTAGTTAGATGTAACATATGTATGCATTTGAATCATTATTGAAATATGTAAGATTGCAGGGTTAATGATTAAAATACACATATTATTAATAATATTTATATATATATATATTAAATAATAATTTAAATTTATAAAAAATAATGCGATTGACTTAACTATATATCTAAGAATCTCCTTATGTTATGATGCACTAAAATATTGATACTCTTAGTAAATGATCATAATGTTATCCTCGCACTACTTTTTGTTTGCTATTTTTATATCTGTTTTAGAATAATAAATCAAAAGAAAAACATTTTTCAATATACCTTTTTTCTACAAATAGAAGTTGTAAAAAAGGTAATGGGTAAAAATAATTTACAATATAAATGATAAATATTTAAGGCACATATACAAATACACGTTATTAAATATTCAGCACTTACTATTAAGAGGTAGAGATATTTAAAAAAGAAGAAAATTAGATTCTAACTCTTTCTTTTTCACCTTTCCTTTTAACTCATTTAATCACTTTCTATTTCATTTTTTTATCTTTTTTTTATATATAATTAATGGAATATAAAAAGTAATTAAAAGGGTTAAAGAGAAAGATTAGAGAAAGATAGTTAGAACCAAATTTTATTCATTAAAAAAATAATTGTATGAGGTAATTATTATTATTTTTGGTTACAATTGTATGCAATATTTTACACACACATATATGTATATTATTTCTTTTTGTTCTTTAATTAGTTTTTTTCTTTCTTTCTAATGTTGCACTGCTTTTGCTAGTTTGAAGATGTTTCGTACAGCATACCCTTTGGAAGCCAAAAGAATGATTGTGTTTCATCACAAGAGCCGAAGCCAACCAGGACAGTGCTCAACGGCGTGACAGGGATTGCGAGGCCGGGGGAGCTGATGGCAATGTTGGGTCCATCAGGGAGTGGCAAGACCACCCTGCTAACCGCCCTGGCAGGCCGTCTCCTAGCCGCCGGAAAAGTCTCCGGCACCATCACATATAACGGTCATCCCTTCTCCAGCTCCATGAAGCGCAACACAGGGTTTGTGTCCCAAGATGACGTGTTGTACCCTCACCTCACTGTCCTTGAGACACTCACCTATGCTGCTTTGCTCAGACTTCCCAAGAGCCTCACTAAGGAAGAAAAAATAGAGCTAGTTGAGATGATCATTGTGGAGCTAGGGCTGACAAGGTGCCGGAACAGCCCCGTTGGCGGTGCAACCGCTTTGTTCCGGGGCATTTCCGGTGGGGAGCGGAAGCGGGTCAGTATCGGGCAGGAGATGCTTGTGAACCCGAGTTTGTTGTTGCTTGATGAACCGACTTCAGGCCTCGATTCCACGACTGCCCAACGCATCGTGGCCGTGCTGCGGAGGCTCGCTCTCGGTGGCCGGACCGTTGTGACCTCCATTCATCAGCCTTCAAGCCGGTTGTATAGGATGTTTGATAAGGTGGTTGTGTTGTCGGACGGGTACCCGATTTATAGTGGGCATGCGGATCGGGTCATGGAGTATCTTGAGTCCATGGGCTTTGTACCCGCTTTCAATTTCATTAATCCGGCTGATTTTCTGGTTGACCTTGCTAATGGTAAGTGATTTGACCAAATTTAGATTAAAAATCACAATGGTTTGTGTTTTTTTAAAGTGAGAAAGGGAGGTTCGGGATTTTGTGCATGTCAACTTCATAAAAACACAATTGACCCATTAGGCAACATACACCATGCATCACATTCAAAAGGAGTATGTGTATTTTACACTTGGTCATTATTAGTTAAGGGTTCGTTTTCAAAAATTAAATAATGCTGGTGTAAAAGGATTGGGGTTTCTTATCCAGGAACCTTGTTTTCAAGGTGGCAACAGCTAATGGATCATTAGAAGCAGTGAATTGATAAGCACTACCAAAATCCCTCTTGGGTGAGTTTCACAACACGTGAGTTTCTTTTTGTGTGGACTTGGATCAACACACAAGAGAAACTTTATGTAAAGAATGTTAAAGGTGTTTAAAATGGTCCAATTCCCATGACCCCAGAAAGTTTTTTACCAGATAGTTACTTTGTGTTTGGAATTAATGAGAGCTTGTTGCTTCCAATTTACCTAGAAATCTTGCCCCCAGATTTTGATAGATGGGCTCATTTTCCAATCATAAGTGCCTACAAGATATCATAAATGCTTATAAAAAAATTTTCCCCCCTCCTAATCATAAGTGCTTGTTATTCTGTTTTTTAGGAAAATGATACTTGCATGATGGACTCATTGAACTATTTAAAAAATGTTATAACTAGACTAAGGTGTTCTCGATTGCCTTACACGGAAATCTTTAACTTGTACAAGTATCATAATTTTTCTTTAAATTCTGTGTCATCACTTTTTTCTCTCGTACCTTTCCCGGTCACATATTATTATTATTATTATTTTATTATTATTATTATTATTATTATTTTGAAAATAAAAGCTTCTTTGGCACAGGAATTTTCTTCCCTAATAATGTGGCACGTGTTGAAATATAGCCATGAATTTTATCATCAAACTCACAACAATGGGTCCTTTCTCATTGTGTGTGATTAGCTGTGTAATGACAATTTAGAAGTTTATAAAATTCTAACATTAAATTTAGATGAACCATTAAGCTCAATTTCCTTGAATTAAACAAGATATTTGAATCCCAGAAATTATGATGGTGGAAGCATCTTCAAGCATGGTTGATGATTGTGCACGGCTTTCTGTTACATTTGGCCATAAGCCCAGAAAAAATTGGTAGACATGATTCAGAGACATGCAAATGAACCTTCTAATTCTTTTTATCTGTGGGTTTGCAGGCATAGTTGCTGATGTCAAACAGGATGATCAAATTGATCACCATGAGGATCAAGCTTCAGTCAAACAGCCCCTAGTTTCATCCTATAAGAAGCACTTGTACCCTCTTCTCAAGGAAGAGATTCAGCGGAATAATACCGACCCAGCGTTTTTCACATCAGGAATACCCAGAAGTAAGTGAAATTTTCTGTCTCTCTTGGTGTTGCTTTTCCTTTATAGCAGCAAGGAGCAGAGCTATATATAGCACCATGGCTAAATGATGATCATTATGCATGTTTGATAGGTTCTGAGAACCAATGGACCACTAGCTGGTGGGAGCAATTCAAGGTTCTGCTTAAGAGGGGTTTAAAGGAGAGGAGGCATGAATCTTATTCTGGCTTAAGGATTTTCCAAGTCTTGTCTGTCTCAATTCTCTCAGGACTTCTGTGGTGGCATTCTGATCCATCACATATACAAGATCAGGTATTATGAACCTATGTTCCTTTTTCCTTTGTAGTGAAAATTCAAAGATAAATTGCTATTAAAGTATGGAGATTTGTTGGACAATGAATCAGAATCATCAATTACTTGCCAATTTGCTTGGATTATATATTCAATTACCAGTTAATTTGCTTGGAAGAAGCTAATTTCCTTTGTAGTAGTAGTAGTAGTGCTCATAACAATGTTATCCTTGTAACAGGTAGGCCTGCTTTTCTTCTTCTCCATCTTCTGGGGATTCTTCCCTCTCTTTAATGCCATCTTCGCGTTTCCTTTGGACCGGCCAATTCTGATGAAAGAACGATCATCAGGCATGTACCATCTCTCCTCCTACTATGTTGCCCGGATGGTTGGGGACTTACCAATGGAGCTTGTACTTCCCACCATCTTTGTAACAATCACCTATTGGATGGGTGGTCTCAAGCCTTCACTGGTTACATTTGTGTTAACCCTCTTGATCATGCTTTTTAATGTGCTAGTTTCTCAAGGAATAGGCTTAGCACTTGGGGCCATTCTAATGGATGTTAAACAGGGAACAACTCTAGCTTCAGTGACCATGCTGGTATTTCTTTTAGCTGGTGGTTACTATATTCAGCAAATGCCATCTTTTATAGCTTGGTTAAAGTACCTTTCTTTCAGTCACTACTGCTATGAACTTCTGGTAGGAGTGCAGTACTCAATAAATGAGGTTTACGAGTGTGGACCAGGGTTACATTATTGTAGGATAAGAGATTTTCCTGCCATAAAGTGTCTGGGGCTTGATAATATGTGGGGAGATGTGGCTGCATTGACTTTCATGTTGATCGGATACCGAGTTGTAGCTTATATAGCTTTGAGGATGAGGCAGTATCATTGACTAAAGACTTCATAGTAGATCAGGGACCATGATATTAATTTACACCTTTGGTTGTTCGAATCACCACCTCAGTTGAAGTGGTAATTTGATTCAAGCTGTAAGAAGCATATCTTAAATCCTTGTGATTAATTGATATGAAATGAAGCAATCAAGATTTGTACAACTATAGTCCAAATTTTTATGTAACTTTTACACTAATTTCAAATGCAACATATTTAAAAAAAATAAAGTATAATTGGGAGCTGATAAAAAGCTAGCAGAAGCAAAATGCATCTCCTCTGAGTTGTGTTTCTGATATCCTTTTTAACTAAAGCTTTAAATTCCGAATGTTACTGTATGCCATAAATAAAATCAAGTAAAAATCAGAAATATCTAGAATCCTACCGAGGGTCAAGAATGGCAGTGTAAAGGCTTATAAATAGGCTTGCTCTTGTACTAGGAATGTAAGAAACCAAGTTAGCAATCAAACAAGTCAGTATTTCTACATTACCCACCATGCCTCTAATACTCCCTGTATCCAATACATACACAGCCACCATCTCAATCATATCACATGTATCACATAAGCCATTACCACACCAAAAACACATACACACACTCCCCAATTCCAACAGTGGTATCAGAGAAGGAAGATCCAGCTTTAATCAACCAATAAACCAATGGTCTCCACATCAACCTCAAACCCAACCACATTCAACTATGCCCAAACTTTACTTCCAATACTTCAAGAAGATGACTGAGATTTTTGGAGCATTCAAATGAGAACACCGTTCATCTCACAAGATTTGTGGGATTTGATCGAAGAAGGCTAAGAGCAACCAGCAAATAAGGAGGAATATGAATCATGGACAGTAGCAAGGTAAAAGGAGTACAAGAAATATAAGCAAAGGGATGCTAAGGCTTTGCTCTTCATCCAACAAGGTGCCAGTAAGGTGTTCTTTCCAAAAATCATGAATGCAACATAGTCAAAGGAGGCATGGGAAATTTTGAAGAATGAATTCAAGGGCTCCGACAAGGTAATCTCTATCATGAATGCCAGTAAGGCATTTGATAAACGTGTTTCATGCATAATTAATCAAATTAGAAGTTATGGAGATATAATAGAGGATAAGAGAATTACACAAAAAGTATTAAGAAGTCTTCCATCTAAATATGATCATGTGGTGGCAGCTATTGAAGAATCTAAAGATTTTTCTACGCTTACTCTAGCAGAATTAATGAGTTCTCTTGAAGCTCGTGAAGCTAGAATGCAAAGATTTGAGGAGCCCTTAGAACAAGCATTTCAAACTAAATTCAATGTCTCCGAAAATGATGGAAATAGAAAATTAAATACCACATCCAAAATAGAGGAGGATTTAATAATCGTGGTAGGGGGAGAGAAAATTATAAAAATCAAGGAAGCAATTAAGGAAATTTTAACTCATTGTAATCTATGCAAGAAAAATAATCATTGCACAAATGATTGCCGATTTAGATGCAAGAGGTGTAAGAGGCACACTCACTTTAAAAAAGATTGGTGGTATCAAGACAACAAGAAAAAGCAATTTTTTTTTTTTAGAATAATAAATCTATTGATCTACTATTGTGTTCTACATTTTCTACTCGTCTAGAATCAAGGGATGTTTGTTATTTAGATAGTGGTTGTTCAAACCACGTGACAAACAATAGAGACTACTTCATCAATTTGAATGAAAATATAAAATCTAAAGTTGCCCTTGGTGATGGAAAGATTAAAAAAGTTGAAGGTAAGGGCATTACTGCCGTCAAAACAAAAGATGGCAACACAAAATATATTCAAGACGTGCTTTATGTGCTGGGGCTAGCACATAATTTATTGAGTATTGGTCAATTACTCCACAAAGGCTATAAGGTGATTTTTTATTTTGGAAAATGCTCCATCATAATAAGAAAAAGGGTCAATTAATAGCTACAACTAAAACAACCCACAATAAAGTATTTTCTATCATCATACCACCAGCACATCACCTACAAGTCCCAGGCAAGAACTATCATGTGCTAAAAAAATGCAAGCATGTGAAGCTAATCTATTTTCTCAAGAACTGCAAAAATTCAAAGAAGCTACAAAAGAAGAAGCAAAAAGGCATGAAGGAGAAGTTGGAGACTAAAAAGACTTAAGCTCAAGATTCCAAGATGGCACCAAGGAGCAAGAATGATCAAGTCATAAAAACTATACAAGACAACAAGGCAACGGAAGGCATCACTAGACGCTCTCAACAAGGAAGCATGCATACTCAAACCAAGATCTTCAAGAATTCAATGTCAACCAATGGATGCTGCTTGTTCGCGATCAATTATCAAAGCATGGACAGCTCAACAATGGCCAAAAACTCAGAGTTTTACAACTGCTCAAAGGTGAAAGGATACCAGCCAAGAAGATCAATAAATTTCAAGAAAAGCTTGGAGGTCATGAATTTTCTAGATTAAGGGGGAGTGTTAAAAGTTAATCTAGAAAATTCTAACATATCTACTACTATCCGGCGGCATATATTAAGCAAAGGAATAAGAAAAATCTAGAGAAGTAAAGCAAGCTCATTGTATTAGAATAGTAATGATCATGTTAGTGTATGTAGTAGATAAAATAAAGTAAAAATCAGAAATATCTAGAATCCTACAGATGGACAAGAATGGCGGTGTAAAGGCATAAGTAGGCTTGCTCTTGTACTAGTGATGCAACCAATAATATTTTTTCTAGTGATTAATTATAATTGATTATAATTAATTTTTAAAAATAATTATAATTGATGTAATATAAAATTAGTTTAATTTAATATATAATTATAATTTATTATTATTTTATATAATTACTTTTTTGTATAAATAGAAGTTAGTCCTTTTATATTCACTTATTCAAAAATATAAATAACTTACTAATATTTGTTTATTTATTTTTATTTTTAATTTTGTATCAAAAAATTTAGGCTCTGGTCCAATCCTAAATTTCAAATTAGATAAACTCTTTTTTTAGATACTAATCCTTATTTTGCTTCGTACATCATACAATGATATTTTGTGCACCACTGTCTGTATGTGTCTTGCACTGTTCAGTACGATTGTTGGCCATTTTTTTGTAGCTACACTGTATCTGCTGCATGTACGACCCATCTTACATTGTTCTGTACAATTGTTGACCATTTTTCTGTAGCTACACTGTATTTGCTGCACGTACAGCCCATCTTGCACTGTTCTGTATGGTTGTTAACCACTTTTATGCAGCTACATTGTATCTGCTGCACGTACGGCCTGTGTTGTCTTTCTGCTGTAGCTGCATTGTTGTCTACTGTACGTACGAACTGCGTTGTGCACCACTTTTTGTTGTCTAGTCAACCTTATTTTTCGCGTGCTTTTTGTTGCATGTCCAATCGTGACATGATCGTATCGTGACGTGACCGTACTACCCCTTATGTTGGTATTTTTGGTTCCATTGCTTGAATTTGTTGATAGGGCACCAAACCTTTCTTAAGATTTTTTTATGAGATCTTTTCATTTTTGAGGTTCTTTAGCTCTGAAAGTACATTTTTTTGCTATTATTCTTCTACCATGAAAAAATTTAATGTTGCTCAGCCTATTCTAGTTTTACTCAATGGTTTAAACTACATTAACTGGGTTAAGGCCATGCGTGGCTTACTAAAAGGCTGAAAACTTTGGCAATATGTCATGGGTGATATTACTTGTCCTGTCAAAGCTGATGATGATGCTGATGAGAAATATGTTAAAAAATTAAAAGATTGGGATAGCAAAAATCATCATATTATCACTTGGTTTCGAAACACCTCCACTCCCAACATTCATCTACAGTTTGGACGCTTTGACATTGCTAAAGAGATATGGGATCATATTAAAAATAGATATAATTTCTAATTTATCTCATCAATATCAATTGTTGAAGGAACTCAACAATCTGAAGCAAGAGTTCGACCAAGCTATATATGAGTTCCTGGCTCAGATGGAAGCTATTTGGGATCAACTGATTCTATGTGAGCCAACCTTGAAACACAAAAGTGATGTCAAACTATATGAGGAATATCGTGATCGCACCAGACTCATCTAGTTTTTGATGGCTCTCACTGATGACTATGAGCCCGTTCGAGCTTCCCTACTACATTAGGATCCTCTACCCACACTTGAGGATGCACTTCCTCGTCTGAAATCAGAGGAAACTAGATTGAGTTTTCTTCGATCTAAAATAGATTTAGCTTTTGCAGTTACTCATCAGAAAGACACATTATGTGGTCGCTGCTGCAAGCTTGGTCATATTTTTGCTGAATATCCCACCATAAAGTACCACATTTGTACAAAGAATGGTCATATTGCTCCTATCTGCCCTAGTCGTTTAAGGAACTCTACTCGTCCACAAAGGTCTGATCAGAGAAAATTTCATCCTTATATTAGTTCCTCCTCCAAGCTTGTAATTGCAACTTCAGTTGCCGACGATGTCTCAGATTCTTAGATCTCTCTTTTCACTACTGATGTTAAGTCTCTTCTTAAGCAAGTCGTTTCTAATTCTAGTAATGCTCCTACTACCTTAGCCACTATCCCAGGTAATAATCGTTGGTATTTTGATTCTATATGTTGTAATCACATGACTTCTTCATCCCATGCATTCAGTTCCATTTCTTCTAAAGATACCATTCATTCTATTCATATAGCTGATGAGTCTCTTATGAAAGTAAGTCATAAGGGTCCTATTTCTGTACCTACCCTTATCCTATCAGACACTTACTTTATTCCCAAATTAAACTTTAATCTCATCTCTGTTGGCCAATTGTGTGACCTTGGTTATATACTTACTTTTTCTTCTGCTGGTTGTTCTGTGCAGGATCCACGAACAGGCAAGCCATTGGGAATGCTTATAAAGTTGGACGATTGTTTGAGCTCACTAACCTCCATGTTCCTCTGCCTCCTGTGTCAACTATTTGTTCTACTTCTACTACTTCTTCTCTTCAGTTGTGGCATAAACGTCTTGGTCACAGTTCTTTTAGTAAATTACGTCATCTCATTTATCAGGGTGTCTTACGATCTGTTAAAGAAAAAAAGTCTTTCCAATGTACATCTTGTCAAACAGCTAAACAACTTGCTTTACATTTTAATAAAAGTACTCCTATTTCTGTTTCTTCCTTTGATCTTATTCATTCTGATGTTTGGGATCCAGCTCCTATACCCACTATGGGGGGTTGTGGATATTTTGTGATTTTTATTAATGACTATTCATGTTTCACCACAATATATTTAATGAAAAATCATTCTGAACTTTCTCAAATCTACATTATCTTTGCCACTATGATTAAAACTCATTTTTCAAAGACAATTAAGATTTTTCGTCATGATAATGCTTCAGAATATCGTGATTCAAAACTAATCACTTTTCTTACGGAACAGGGAACCCTTTATGAGTTTTAATGTCCTAGTACATCTCAGCAAAATGGTCGTGCTGAAAGAAAGCATCAACACATTCTTGACTTTGTTCGAGCTATGCTCATTTCCTCTTCTTGTCCTGAACATATATGAGGTGAAGCTACTCTTACTATTGTTTATGTTATCAATCATCTCCCTTCCTCTGTTCTTGGTAATGTATCTCCTTATGAACATCTTTACTTGAGACCTCCAAACTACACTTCTCTCAAAGTTTTTGGTTGTACCTGTTTTGCTCTTCTTCAACTCCATGAACACACCAAGCTTGAACCCCAGTGCACGTCTCTGTTGCTTCCTTAGTTATGCTACTGAACACAAAGGCTATCGCTGCTGGGATCCAGTCTCTCAGCATATTCGTATTTCTCGTCATGTTGTCTTTTGAGAAGATACTTTATTCTCCACATTATATCAGATCAAATCTATTCCCTCCACTTCTACCTCATTGTTCACCACGCCATCTATTGACCTTTTCCCACATGATTTTGATACAGAGTCTTCATATGTGTTTGAGATAGGTTTTCTACCTCCAAATTCCTCTTTCAATTCTCTTAATGAGCTCTCATTATCGTCTAAAGTTTCGACTCATTCCACTAATTAACACTATCCTGATCATTCATTGATTTTGCATTTGACACTGTCATTCATCCTTCTCAGGTAAGAAAACTTCCTATCTACCTTCGTGATTATCATTATTTTTCTACCATGCGTCACCTTCATGAACCACAGACATATTCAGAGGCATCCACTGATCCTCGTTGGCAACAAGCTATGAATGAAGAATTACTAGCTTTGCAGAATAATGGTATTTGAAAAATGGTTGATCTTCCTTCTGATAAGGCTCTTATTGGAAGTAAATAGGTTTACAAAATTAAAACTCGATCTGATGGATATGTTGATCGTTACAAGGCCCGCTTGGTGGCCAAAGGTTTTACTTAGGAATATGGGATTGATTATGAAGAAACTTTTGCTTTAATTGCTCATCTTACTTTAGTTCGCACTCTTCTTACTATTGCTGCCACTCGCAACTAGACTCTTAATCAGATGGATATAAAGAATGTCTTTCTGAATGGTGACTTAGAAGAAGAAGTATATATGCGACCACCATCAAGTTACTCTTGTCTACCTAACAATGTCTGTCTTCTTCGCAAAGCCTTGTATGGTCTTAAACAAGCTCTTCAAGCCTGGTTTGCTAAGTTCAGTTCCACCATCAATCAGCTTGGATATTCCTCTAGTTCTCATGATTCAGCACTCTTCATCTAAGACTAATAGTGGCACTTTGTTATTGTTTTTTTTATGTTGATGACATGATTATTATAAGTGATGATACTTCTGGTATTGCTGATCTTAAAGCATCTTTGAGCTACAATTTTGAGATGAAGGATCTTGGTTTTCTTAGTTATTTTCTAGGTCTTGAGGTTCTTTCCTCTGTTGACGGTATTTATTTATCCTAAGCTAAATATGCTTCGAATCTTATTTCTCGAGCTGGTTTCTCAGACAGTCTTACCTAGTTTACTCCTTTAGAACCTAATGTCATATTTACACCTCTGAATGGTACTACACTTGATAATCCTACTCTCTATCGATAGTTGGTTGGCAGCTTGATTTATCTTACTGTTACTCGTCCAAACATTTCATATGTATAATTCATATTTAGTCCAGACATAAATAACCCATTATCTAGGATTATTCTCATTACTTGGGGTGAGACTTGGAGAATGGTGGTTAATGATAGTATTTCCCTTACCACCAGAGTCATTGAGGTTGGGGATGGACATTCCCTCCCTCTTTACTTGAGTTTTCTTCCTAAGTGAAAAATAATCGAAGATGGACATTTCCTCTTCTATTAGAGGTGAACTTGGATGGATAATAAAATAAGGAAATGATCCTCATCCTAGGTTAGAATGGAAGGTTGAGGATGAACACTCCCTCTTTTCCAGAGTAGTTGAGGATTGAGGATGGATAGTGTCTTCTTCCTCTTCACTCTAGTTCTTCCTTGTTGGTAGAGGTGATCTTAATATGAATGGTATTATGACGATGATATTTCCTTCACCTATCAAGAATATGTATGAGAATGAAATAATAGGTTGAATATGGTATTTCCTTCCTTATCATAGTATGTGAGGATGGTATTTCCCTTACACCCACAACTTTGAAATGAGGATGGTATTTCCCTCATAAGTTATGGTTTGGATTACCTTGAATGTGAAGTAGTTCTGTGTGACTGGCGAATGGTCATGAATAGGTTGGGGTATATCAACCTGAAAGTATACTATTACCCAGTGAATAGTATTGTGAATACGAAGTAGTTTTGTGTTATTGACGAATGGTTATGGATAGGTTGAAGTGCACCAACCTGAAAGCAGATTATTGCCAGGTGAAAAAGAAAAGGATGAGATATAACCTTGAGTATGAGAATATCTCCATGTATGAGAATTGGATATAACCTCGAGTATGAGAGTATCCAAAATAATATAATCTTGAGTATGAGAGTATCCCGAAATGATTACCTTATAATGAGATAATATGAGGAATAATGATAAGAATTGTCGAAGAATAAGATTTGATGAATTACGAATCTTGAACAATGATGAAAAGAGACACAATGAATGAAGAACGAAGGATGTATAAGATACAATAAAGAATGAAAGAATGGAATATGATTAAAGATGAAGTATTTGATTTATGATGTAAAAGATATGAAGAGTAATGAGTTGAACTATGAAACTTAAAAAATGAAATAATGTGAATATGAGAATAATGAAATATAAAAAGATATATAATGAAATTTATGACTTGCTAGGCATGATGAAGAATGATGAGCACATATTTATGATATATGATATGAAAACTAATTTGAGTTTATGAATAAATATGATAATTAATTTGATTGTTATTTATGTTTAATTATAAAGAATGAATAGTATGATGGATATTGTATATAACTATTAATGGTATTTGATTTGATTATGTAAATGATTTGATAAAGAACTTGATTTATTATTGTATGATTTATTGGTTTATTTTAAAAGGATTTTTATAAAGAATTACACAAAAAGTATTAAGAAGTCTTCCATTTAAATAAGATCATGTGGTGGCTGCTATTGAAGAATCTAAAGATTTTTTAAGCTTACTCTAGCATAATTAATAAGTTCTCTTGAAGCTCGTGAAACTAGAATGCAAAGACACGAGGAGCCCTTAGAACATGCATTTTAAACTAATTTCAATATCTTTGAAAATGATGAAAAAAGAAAAATTAAATATCACATCAAAATAAAGGATTTAGTAAGCGTGGTAGAGGGAGAGATCAAGGAAGCAATGAAGGAAATTTTAACTCATATTGTAATTTATGCAAGAAAAATAATCATGACACAAATGATTGTCAATTTAAATGCAAGAGGTGTAAGAGGCACACTCACTTTGAAAAAGATTATTGGTATCGACAGTAAGAAAAAAAAAATTATTGAGAATAATGAATCTATTGATCTACTATTTTATTTTGCATTTTCTACTCATCTAGAATCAAGGAATGTTTGGTATTTGGATGATGGTTGTTCAAACCAAATGATAAGCAATAAAGATGACTTCATTAATTTGAATGAAAATATAAAATTTAAAGTTGCCCTTGGTGATGGAAAGATTAAAAAAGTTGAAGGAAAGGGCATCACTGCCATCAAAACAAAAGATGGCAAACGAAATTATATTCAAGACGTGCTTTATGTGCTAGGGCTAGCATATAATTTATTGAATATTAGTCAATTACTCAACAAAGACTATAAGTGATTTTTATTTTGGAAAATGCTCTATCATAGATAAGAAAAAGGGTCAATTAATAGCTACAACTAAAATAACCTACAATAAAGAATTTCCTATCATCATACCACCCAACGAAAAGAGCACCGACACATAACCTACAAGTTCCAGGCAAGAACTATCATGTGCTACAAATATGCAAGCATGTGAAGTAAATCTATTTTCTCAAGAACTGCAAAAATTCAAAGAAACTACAAAAGAAGAAGCAAAAAGAAAAGGCATGAAGGAGAAGTTGGAGACTAAAAAGACTTATGCTCAAGATTCCAAGAAGGCACCAAGGAGCAAGAATGATAAAGTCATAGAAACTACACAAGACAACAAGGAAAGGGAAGGCATCACTAGAAGCTCTCAACAAGGAAGCATGCATACTCAAACCAAGATCTTCAAGAATTCAATATCAACCAATGGATGTTGCTTGTTCACAATCAATTGTCAAAGCATGGACAACTCAATAATGGCAAAGAATTCAGAGTTTTACAACTGATCAAAGGTGAAAGGATCCCAACCAAGAAGATCAATAAATTTCAAGAAAAGCTTGGAGTTCATGAATTTTCTAGATTAAGGGGGAGTGTTAAAAGTTAATCTAGAAAATTCTAACATATCTACTACTATAAGGCGGTATATATTAAGCAAAGGAATAAGAAAGATCTAGAGAAGTAAAGCAAGCTCATTGTATTAGAATAGTCTAGAATGATCATGTTAGTGTATGTAGTCGATAAAATAAAGTAAAAATCAGAAATATCTAGAATCCTACTATTGGACTTTATTGTGCAAATTTGTTTTTTTATTGTATATATTTATTTCTTGTAAATCAATTCTATTTTTTAGGCAAGTCATTAATGTCATAAGCGTATATAATGTATATCATACCTGTACAATTGTGATTCAAGCAATAATATTCAGAAATATTATTTCTCTTTCAAGTTAGTATCAGAGCTCTCGATCTGGGAACCTCTGTTATTTTCAGTGCAATCAACATTTATTGCTGATTGGACCAGCCTTCATTGCTGCCTTCACATCATCTTCATCGTTATCAGCTTCATCATTGTCATCTTCCTTCACATCCTTAACAGCAGGAGGATCATCTTCCTATAGCCGAGGCTTCTTCTTTTGGGTTGTCTCCTCGACTGAGGGGACTTGTTGGTTAGCTCCAACCTCGGTGGCTGCCTTAACACCCTAACCGGCCACAACAGGTCAAGCTGCTCCACGAAACTAGCATGGTCCATGAACCCAGATCTACCAACCACCACGCTGGCACCATCCCCATCCTACACTGTCGTGACTGCCGCTCCAACAAATAAAAGGCTTTTCTCACTTCTACTCTTCTGGTCCTCTCTCGCCTTAGAACCAGAAACCTATTCTCCTCTATAAGCTGTCAGCCAATGCCAATAGCCCATTGTTGCGCTCTCCATCACACCAGTAGTCCATTTGTTCAGCCTCTCAACGTAAAAAAAAAAGTTAGAAATTGAACAATGAGTATGTCAAACGACCAAATTGGTAAGAATTTTTGTTTATAATCCTTCAATACTTTTGGTATTGAGAATTTATGGATTATGGACTCTAATGCAACTAACTATATGACCTTTTATTCACCACCTCTGTTATCTTATCAATTTTCTTTTAGTAAGTATCATATAACCATAGCTGATGGCTTTTATATCTCATTTGTATGTTCTGGTACTATTAAACTCTAACTTTCTTTACACTTATACAATGTGCTCCATGTTCTGAAACTTTCCTATAATCTTATTTTCATTCGTAAGCTTACTAAAGATAATAATTGTGTCATAACTTTTTTTTCATTCTCATTGTGTCTTTCATGATCTTATCATGGGGAGGACGATTAGAGTTGTTAAAGAATAGGGATGATTGTACTATTTCCTTAATATGCCAGCTAATGGTGGTCCTGATAAGAAGTTGCTATCTTCCTATCATCAGTCCAGTTCTAAGTTTCTCTCTTCTCAAATTTGGTTACAACAGAAGTGTATGGGACATCATTCTTTTTCTTTACTCAAGTCTATGTTTCTGTCCTTATTTTTAAAAGAATCTATTGAGTCTTTTCATTGTGATATTTGTGAGTTTGCCAAACACCATTGTGTAACTTTTTCACTTATTTCTAATAAAAGTGTTGACCCTTTTGCATTTATCCACTTTGATATTTGGGGTCCTGCATCTATTTCCAACGTTTATGAAACTAAATGGTTTGTTTCCTTCATTAATGATTGTACTTGAGTAACTTAGCTTTTTCTACTGAAAGACAAATTAGATGTGTTTCAATTGTTTGTTCAGTCTTACCGTATGGTTCAAACCCAATTTGAAAGTCTATTAAATGTTTGCATTTTAATAATGGCAAGGAGTATGTCAACTAAAATTTTTCTACATTTATTAAAGAGCATGATATTGTGCATGAACTCACATGTATTTATACTCCTCAGCAAAATGGTGTTACAAAAAGAAAAAATCATCATTTACTTGAAATCACTAGAGCTTTACTATTCCAAATGTCCGTTCCTAGTTCATACTGGGGGGAAGCTGTTTTAACTGTTGCATATTTAATCAATTAGTTACCATCTTGCGTCCTAGGGAATGTAAGTCCACTCCAACTCATGACCTGTCACTTTCTATCTGTTCCTATTATGCAGAGTCTACAGTCTCTTATCTTTTGTTGTGTGAATTTTGTCCACGTACATTGCCACAATCACAGCAAACTTGATCCTCATGATGTCAAATGTATTTTTTTGAGTTATGCTCCTAGTAAGAAGGGATACAAATGCTATTACCTCTCAAGTCATCATTTTTTCGTCTCTATAGATGTCACTTTTCTTGAAAATGAGTCATTCTTTACTCATCCTTAACTTCAGGGGGAGAACACCCAAGAAGCTGAGGTTGAGTCATTCTTTCCTGGATCCTTCCTTCCTTTACCATCTGACTCTACACAAGAATTGACATATTCACCCCACCTGAACTAACTAGAATTGACATATTCTTCTAACACCCCACCTGAACTAACTAGGTCAAACCCAAGGCTAGCACACCAAAATTGGTGTATCAAAGGAGAGGAAAACCCAAATTGGCCTAATAGCAATTTCAGGCGTGTTAGACCTTTTGTGTACTATAAGTGCACGGGTCATTCAAGTAATATGATGAAGAGTAAAGTTCGTTCCCATGAGGATGTTGGCTTCCAAAGCTAAGTATTAACCAATAGCTTAATTAATTCTATTCAAGAACATAAAAATAAAGAAAGTGCAAATAAACTAAATCGAAACTACAAAGTAATAAAGATAATGTTTAGAGTTTTAGGGAATCCTTCTTCACTTCCTACTTCAACTAATGATATGCAATCCTTACAAACAATATCAATGAATTGTTAAGTTAGCTTGAGAATCCGATTTAGTGAAAAGCCTATGTCTAGGTCAGTCAACCATAATTTCATTTACCTAAAGCACTAGTTAGATACAAAATCTACTCATTAAGATCTATTCTCAAACACTCACTATGCATGGCTAAGAGGTATATTTCTATCCCATTAGCGAATCAACTTATCCAAGCCAATTGAATGAAATCGAACATGCATCAACTATACATATGATCTAAAATCTAAATTCCTATGTCTAGGTTCATCAGATTTCAATAAATAACTTAAAAGCTGATCAAACAATCAAGAGCATTAAGAACCATATAATTGAACAAAACCAAACATTAATATATAATCAAAAAATAACAAAATTATTAATATACATAAAAGGATTCAAAGATATCTCTAAATACAACTTAGCTAATCATTGAGCACAAAAATAGAATCACAAAACTCATGTTCAAGATAAAAGGAAAAGAGAAAAGAGCAAGGAAAAGGAAGGAAAGCTTATAGATTTCATCTTTGATGCTTGAATCTCTTTCCATGAAGAAGATAGCCTCCAACCTTGACTCCATTGACTTCCTCTCAGCCCAGAAATGAAAACTTAGCCGCAGCTTCTCTAAACCTAACGACCTCCTCTAACAAAATCTAATAAAACAGTATTTATGGGCTCAGAAAATAGGGTCACGTCGTGACATTGATATGCCTACACTGCGGCGCGCTTTCAATTTAGGCCACCAACGTCGTGATGCCCATAATTTGCGTTGCGGCGCTCTAGCCTCAGGTCCTTTGTACTGAAGCAGAGGAATACACCACGTCGCGATATTGATATGCCTGTGTCGCGGAGTGAGCTGCTGATATGCAAACTTAGCTTTCTCTTTCACTTTTTGTCCAATTCCTCCAAATTTTAGCTTGATTGGAGCCTTTCCTAAAATAGAGAAATCACCAAGTCAATAACAAATACAAATCTACTTAATCACTTACCAAATAAGCACAATTTCCTCAAAACCATATAGGAAGATATCCAAATTAGAATTTAAAAAATATAAGCTTAAAACCTTCTTTATATGCATCATAAACAAGGACTAAGCATCCTTTATAGCACAAAGATATGACACAAATAATTACATTTCATGGAGTTATCAAGGCGTCCGAACCAACAGTAAGTACTAAAGATACAAGTTCTTCTGTCTCTGAACTTCCTATCTTTGAACCTGACCCAGATAATACTATTTCTGAACCTGATAACATGTCTTTGAATAATTATGAACCTAACCTAGATGACTTACCCATTACATTGAGTTATGGGAAAAAGGTATTATCTCAATCCTAAGTACCCTATTTCTCAATTTGTCTTTTCTAAACATCTTTCCCTGTAATACTGAAGTTTCATTTCAACCATAAATTTTATCAAAATTCCAACATCAGTACAAGAGGCATTAAAGGATAAGAATTGGATTCAAGTCATGAATGAGGAAATAGATGCATTGGAAAAGAATGGAACATGGGAGATTGTTGAGAGACCAAGTGACAAAAGACTAGTAGGGTGCAGATGGACATATAATTTGAAATATTGGTTTGATGATACACTAGACCCGATAAAGTAAGGTTGGTGGCAAAAGGATACACTCATATTTATGAAATTGACTACCAAGATGAATACTGTAAGAATCGTACTCTCTCTTGTTGCCCACTTTGGGTAGGAATTACACCAGTTTAATGTTAAAAATACCTTTCTTCATGGCAACTTAGAAGAGGAAGTTTATATGAAAATTCCCATTGGATACGACTTCACTAGTGGAAGGAATAATGTGTGCAGGTTAAAGAAGGATTTATACAGGTTGAAACAGTCTCCTCATGCTTGGTTTGGAAGATTCATAAAAACAATGGTGTCCTTGTGATACAGATAGAGTCAAGGTGATCATACTCTCTTTTTTAAACATTCACAAGAAAGTAAACTCATAGTCCTTCTTGTGTATGTAGATGACATCATTATATCAGGAAATGATCTAGTTGAGAAGCAACTTCTAAAGAAGAAATTAGCAGCTAAGTTTGAAATGAAAGATCTTGGAAAGCTAAAGTACTTCCTTGGAATTGAAGTTGCCTACTCCAAGTAAGGTATCTTCATTTCTCAAAGGAAATACGTCCTAGATCTTCTCAAAGAGACCATAAAGCTTGGGTGTAAGTCTATTGATGTACCCATTCAACAGAATCAGATTGTGGATAGAGCTCAATACTAGAGACTAATAGGGAAACTGATATACTTGGTACATACCAGACTAGATCTAGCGTATGCTATCAGTATTATTAGTCAATTCATGCATGATTCGCGGGAGAGACACGGGCAGGCTATGAATCGAATTCTACAGTATCTTAGAACCACATATGGAAGAGGATTACTATTTAGAAATAGGGGGAACTTATTAATAGAAGTGTACACAGATGCTGACTATGTAGGTTCAATTATTGACAGGTGGTTAACATCAGGTTATTGTATGTTTCTGGGTGGAAATCTAGTAACATGGAGAAGTAAAAAACAAAATGTAGTGGCACAGTCAAGTGCAGAAGTTGAATTTCGAGCTATGACACAAGGAGTTTGTGAGTTGCTATGGATGAAGATCATATTAGATAACCTGAAAATAAAGCGTGAAGTGCCTATAAAATTGTTTTGTGACAACAAATCAGCCATTAGTATTGTGCATAATCTGGTTCAACATGATAAAACAAAATACATTGAGATAGATCGACACTTTATCAATGATAAATTATATAGTGAACTCATAACCACAATATACATTCCTTCAAGATATCAGTTAGTAGATGTATTGATTAATGGATTACCCATGGAGCGCTTTTCAGATCTTACTGGTAGGTTGGGAATGATAAATATCCATTCACCAAATTGAAGAAAAGTGTTAAACTTTATTGTACAAATTTATTTCTTTATTGTATAGATTTATTTCCTGTAATTCAACTCTATTTATTAGGTAAGTCATTATTGTCATAAGCCTATATAATATAGATCATACTTGTACAATTGTGATTCAAGCAATAATATCCATAAATATTATTTCTCTTTCAAGTCCTACAAATGAACAAGAATGGCGGTGTAAAGGCCTATAAATAGGCTAACTCTTTTACTAGTGATATAACAAACCAAGTTAGCAATCGAACAAGTTGGTATTTCTACATTACCCAACGTGCCTCTAATACTCCCTCTATCCAATACACACAATGCCACCATCTCAATCATATCACTTTTATCACATAAGCCATTACTACACCCAAAACACATGCACCCACTCCCTAATTCCAACATCTTCACCTGAAAAGTCAAGACTCAAGACCATGCTCTCATCTCTTCAGTCACTGATAATGTGGTCACCTTGCTTGGAGGAGTGATTACGTCTAAGCAAGCATGGGACACTCTAATTGATCCTTAGAGTGTCCCGTGAGGTGAACACATTTTGCATTGGGGATTAAAACATGAAGGATAAGCTGGTCTTGATGTTTCCAGTGAAGATAATCAGGGTGGCTTTCAAGAGGACAAGTATTGTTGTTGGTGCCAGTGGCAAGAGCAAGCAGCGGTTGAGGTCCTGTGAAAGGTAGGGCGGTGATAGGGTTGGTGGATTAATGTGTTTCAGAGGTGCTGAAAGAAATGGTGAAGATGGATCGTTAATGTGGTGAAGCTACTGATACTAAAGATCTTGGGCATCAAAGAATGGTAATGGTTCACTTCAGTGTTTAAGTTAATCATTTGGAATTAAGGAGAAAAACCAGCCGTACTAGATATTCTTCATCAATGTTTTAGTTATAAAGAGGAAAATGGTCTATGGTCTATGCTGGAATCAAAAGGTGGCTTTGGATCTTCATGAAAGTTTAATGTTGGAAATTGAAACATTGTAACGAGAATTCTCACTTTTAGATTTCATGTTTTGTCTTGTTTATCTACCAGACCAGCTCTAACAATCTCCCCCTGCCCCCAAAAGAAGACAAAGAATTGTTCATCCTATGTAACGTGTGTTTACTTCTTTTCTGCTACTTATGTACTTATGGATTCATTCAATGATTCTTCTAAAAAAGTTAAATTTGAAAAGTCAATTTAATTAGTTGAAAACTCCTCGGCATCATATCCTGTTTTATTGAATTTAATTTGGAGCAGCCTCCTGGTCATGATTATGTGGAACAACTGATTTGATGAAAGCAATTAGTTATGCACATTGAACTTAAGGCAGGGTATTTATATATTTTCCATTTTTCAAGGAAAAAAAATTATGCCTCTGATCCAACTACATCAAGGAACCATCCATTCTAGAAATTTCAATCTGTAAGGAAAATGCTCGATATATATATATTAAAAATTGTAGTGATTTAACCAACTACAGCCTTCCCTCATCACAAGTCATCTGGTCATCTCACCTTCCAAAATGGATAGTCATACAAACTAAGCTTAGATGCATTTCAGACAAATGATTTCTCATTAGTCACATAAATATGTACATAAATACATACATACTCACATACATATTATAAAATTTCTCTGGTGTTGATCCCAGAGTTGGTTGTAAGAACTACGCCTATAGAAAAAAAAAAACTACATGTGTATCAAGTTATGCAATATAGTTAACTTACCGAGAAATGCTTAGGTCTTTTGGGAGCAAGAGATTTTCATACTATGTACCAATAAATACTAATCATCTCAATTATGTGGGCCATCACTATCTCTTACTTTAATTATTTTTTTAATGCTATAGCTGATGTGGTATACAATTAATTGTACAAAGCAAGAGAAATCTCTTGCTCGTGGAGCACCTAATAATTTAGCTACTTTATTTGTTCTCAGACAATGACATGCATGAATTTTTTCTGTTGTTTGCTTTACTTTAGTGAGAAGGGAAGCCAATAGCTTTAACCCATAATTTGAAAAAGGTCTAGTTGTTAGGACAAGAAAATATCAGTCTTCAAAAGGGCCTTCAGCTGAACTCCGTATAAGTATCCGTGCCTCAACAGTATAAACCTTATTGTAGAATATATTAATCCAATAATATCTGTTAAAAATGCCTTAGGCAAAGAATCAGATACTGCTCCATTTGCCTCCAGTTCAGTTTATTCCATTCCCTCAAGAAGGGTGGTTACTGGCAATTTGATGTAATAGCATTGTAACTTGTAAGGCCATGTTATTCTCAAATTCAGCTATAAATGGATGTCCTTGTATAGACCTGGGGGCAGCAAACTGGGCGAAGAACTCTTTTCTTAGAAGAGTATTGTAAAATGGCATCACTCAAAGCTGAGAAACCTCTTGACTCTCTGTCATCAGGGCAGGTCAAGAAAGAACCAGCTAAGCCTAGTGAGAGCACTCCCAAAGCTCCAGCTTCCAAGCCAGCCCCAAAGAAAACTGAGAAGAAGTCTCAGCCCAGGAAGAAGGTATACATTATAAATTAAAATTTGTGTGTTTATTAGATATATTTTAGACTTTAGGCATGTGGTTATTGGACGACACAGAAAAATAGTACGTATGTAACACCATAATATATACGCATGAATATCTTTACATTATTAGACTCTGTTCAATTTGGGCCATTCATCAAATATTCTTTTATGGTTTTCAGGCATGCTGCAATAAATAAGCCAAAGATATCTCAGTAAAATGAAGATGGCTAAGAAGAATAGTTGTTGGGATATTGTGAAGAGTTTATAAGGATACTGTCATATGGTGTTCTTCCATGAAGTTTATCTGTAGTACTTAACCACTTGCTTCAGTTGCTTGCTGGTCACTCCATGTAACTCCTTACAGGCTTGGCCAAATAAATAAAAGATACTTACTTTATTATGATGAGATTGTTCAAACAGTTAAGAGGTCCTTGAATTGCACGTTGTGTATTATCTATAAATTCACCTTCAAAGAGAGCTCGTGACTGAGTTGTCTCCTGTAGTGGATGACTGGAACTACATATCCTACATTACTTAGAGAACAATCGATTATACACTTGACTTAAAACAAAAAGTTCAAATCTTTATCTTTATTTACATATATATATCTATGGAGACAATCCTTCCAATTAATATGTATCTATAAATTCAACTTCAAAGAGTGCTGGTGACAGAGTTGTCGCTTCTTGTAGTGGATGACTAGTATATATCCTACATCACCAAGAGAACAATACATTATATGTTGTAAATCATATTTTGCATTTGGTAGATGACTATCTTGATTATATATTAAGAGTGCCAATAGTAAGGTTTGTAGTTATAATTTTTAGTGTGCCTAATCAAATTGTAACCATTGCACATAATGGTGCATTATATTGAAAAGTATAACCACTCTCTTTATTTATGTTTGGAGTCATGTATAAGGACTTGTTTCCTATAAAGAAATAATAATAATAATAAAATAAAAGAATACAGTTAGTTCTTAAAAAATTAGACTTTTAAAATTTATATTTTTTTTGTCTTGATCTCTTTATATATTTTTATTTTATGTTATTTATAACATGTTATCTGTTCGATTAAGTCTTTAGGTGTAACAAAATCGTGTTCAATTTTTTTCCATTATATCATTTGAAGAATTTATTTTCTCTAATATGTGTTATGCATATCTTCTTTCTTGTAAGAACAACTTATATATCTTTACATGTTGTTTCCAAAGAAAATTGCTCTTGGACAGATGGCCTATGAGACTGACACATGACAAAATAGTTTATGGATTTTGGTCTCTTAACTGGAATAGAGTGGGGAATTGACTCTTTTTTTTTTGAGTTCATGACCTTTATTCCAAAATTTTCACTTCTCTCAGTCGACATTATAATACTTGACAAACCAGAAAATGTGTGTTCAAAGTGTATAGGACAAATATCATATGACTAGGAACTAAAATTTGATTAGATTCGATTTGAAATTATACTTACAATGTAATCCAAGCACAAATTAGAGATAAGCTACGATCTTCGTTGTGGCTATAGCTATTCTAGGCTACGAAAATCTAGAAGATGCTAGATAATCTAGTAAAAAGAAAAAAAGGTAGTTGCTAGTAACTCTTTTTGTGAACAAAATTACAAATCCTCCTAGATGTAACTTTTAAGGATAAAGTTGCAAACCTTCCACTGCACTATTATTTACAATTTTTTTTCCTTCATTCTCATGTCTATGTCAATTCACTAATACAAATATTTATAACTCATAAAAATTTACTTTACAAGTAACCACCCTTACTCTCCATGCAAAACTACTTGTTCACTAAGCAATCTTACTTTCTCTCCAAGCAATCCTTATTACATTCTTAATTTTTTATTTTAAATGAATCACACATATCTCATATCGTAATATTAATTACAATTTAAAATTCAAATCTACCAATAAAATAAAAAAACTATTAATAATTATCACATCAAAAATTTTGTTCATTCCCAACAACAATGAACTAGAAGCAAGCACATTAAACTATAACATTAAAAACCCTGCCATCATAAATTAGAAAGAACGAACAACGCGTTCATATAAGAAGCACAAAAACCTTTCAATGCAAGTTAAATGCTGTAACTAGTTATTGGACAAATACTTTAAACATAAGTGCATGTCACTTTCAAGATGCAAATATAATGGGATTGAGAACAAGTCGAAAATCACAAGAAGTTAATCAGAATTACATGCATCAAAAGATTGAGTAAAAAAAAATGCTAGAACCAATCAATTTTTTTGATTTATTTATGCACACTTGTAAAACCATGGTTAATTCTACTGGCAGGATACTCATGCAGTGCACGAAGGACAATCATCTCCATCTCAGTTGATGCTATATGGTGGAAAGAACATATGACTCAATTAAGCAAACATATAAATATATAAATATGCAGGGACAGATGCTAGCTAGAAGAAAGTCAGAGATGAAGGTTTAATATAAGTCTAGAAACTATTTATTCATACAAAAAACTTAGACATATGCAATCAACCCATAGGTCGAGCACTTATTGGCATCCTTTCACTTTTGCTCTAATTTAATATTTGTGCAGTGAAGACTTAGCTCTTGACAGAATACAATGACCCTTAGGGTTAATTTTGGACTCTGCTGCAAATATTGGATTTCATGGACTCTTTAGAAGCTCATAAGTCAACAATTGTTTCGTATTAATTTGACCAAAATGAATCATTTATGATGTTAATCGGTTTTTGAATTGGCCTATAAGATTTTGGGGTAGTCCATAACATTGTGGACTCTTGTAGTAGCCCATAAATTAGTAACATGAGACCTCATTGTTATGATCCTATTCCTAAAGCCTCTTCTGACATTAAGGATATTTCTGATAGCTCGCTTGAATCTTATGGCCGTCCATGATGTGTTTGCACTCTCTTATCTTTTGTTTTTGTGATGACTAAAGGGGGAGAAGGAAAAGAATGGATATTCCCTCATGAACTCCTTATGTTATTATACTCCTAAGCTTTATGTTATGTTTTCTGTTAATTTTCTGATTATGTTATGCCTATTGTACTCATTATGATATCATCCTAATGCACAATTTTTATTGCTCATATTGCTAAACTATACCTTATGCTTATTCTCTCTTTAACTTACTTATTTATGTTTATTGAGACTAATGTTTGTTGGACGCTTAAGTTGAGGGGAGCATCTATGACTATTGGCTCAATATCACATAAATCAAAAGCATCATAAAGTATGTATGGTAAATAGTAAGAATAATTTTGTCATAATTAAAAAGGACGAGATTGTAAACTCCAAATTCTTAAGTAGCCTCTCTTATGATTTTATTTCCTTATAATTATAAGTTTTGATAATTAATAAATTTAAGAGTCATTGTCTTCAACAGAAGCCCTTGCTCCAATAACAAAAGAGCTAATATAGCATATGTTCTACACAATTGCCTAACTTCTCGCTTTGCCGTGCTCAACCGTGCAATGCTAGCACGTCAAGCTAAGCATCCTAATATTTAAACTAATGTCATATTCAGAATTATGCATTAGAAATCATATTAAAGTACGTCACTTAAACCAATATCAAATTTTCTGAAGAAGTACATATATATAATATACAAAATATGAGCCTAAAGCGAAAGTACATAATACATATATGTGGAACTATGTTCTATACAAATAGTACATCAAGGTACATCAAATACATCATAGGCCACTAATACATGATTGTATATCATTTTTGTGCCTTAGTGGCCTATGATGCATTTGATGTACCTTGATGTACTATTTGTATAGAACACAGTTCCACGGATATGTATTATGTACTTCTATTTCAGGTTCATATTTTGTATATTATATATATGTACTTCTTTAGAAAATTTGATATTAATCTAAGTGACGTATTCTAATATGATTGCTAATGCATAATTCCGGATATGTCATTAGTTTAAATATTAGGACGTTACATTTTGATATCAGAGCAGTTCATCTTGTTGAGTCCTGATATGGACTAGCTATGCTTTTAGCATGAATGTTATGCATTTTCTTGTCTTGATACTGAGAAATATAGATAGAATTGCATGACAGCCTTGAGTATGAATGTTAATGGTTACTGTTGCACTGTTACATGAATATTGAGCCTGATTAACTCAATATGTAATGTTCTGTGTATGTAAGAGACTATGACATCATCCAGGTGTACGCGAGAAGATAAATCGTCTGCTAGTGATAACATGACAGATATGATGGATATGTTTAGAGAAATGACAGCAGTCATGAGAGAACAAAGGGAAATGGCTACAGCCATGAGAGAACAAACAATAGTCACTAACAAAATTCTAGAAAGGATAAGTAAAAAACCTTATTTGCAACAAGAGAATGAAGCAGCGGTCGTGAGAAACTAGGGTTTTCATAACCTTTCAGAGTTCAGAAAGATCAACCTTCCAGCATTCTAAGGAGAATATGATCTAGCTGAGGTAGAGGAATGATTGAAAGAGTTGGAGAAGATCTTTGCTATGATGAGATGCACGGAAGACCAGAGGGTGTCCTTTGCTTCCTTCATGCTGAAAGGGGAAGCTGAATATTAGTGGAACGATGCTAGAAGGCTAAGAGAAGCTACTAGAACATAAATAACTTAGGAAATATTTAAGGCGACCTTCTTGGATAAATATTTTCTAAGGAACTTACAGGAAGAAAAAGAGTTTGAATTCTTGAAGTTGGAGCAAGGAAACATGATAGTGGGGTAATATGCGAGATTTGAGGAACTATCAAAGTTTTCTTTGTATTTTTGAAATAACTCAGATGAGAGCTGGAAGTGCGTAAAGTTTGAGTCTGAGTTGAGGGACGAGGTGAGGAAGATGGTGAGGGCCCTTGAGATTAGAGATTTCCACACTCTAGTGAACAAATATAGAATAGTAGAGTCGGATAACTCAAGGCCACCACAGTCAAAGCTACAATAGGAGCAAAAGCCTTAAGGCTTTCAAAAGAGAAAGAAGACAGATGATGACTCTAAGAAGAAATTTTTGAAATTCAAGAATCAATAAGGAAAAAGGAAACAACTCAAAATAGAAGATAGAGGACCTCAGTGTTCGAAGTGTGAGGGATACCGTGGTGATAGAGCTTACAGGATTGATCAGATGAAGTACTTTAACTGTGGTAAAAAAGGACATTATGTCAAGAACTGTCCCCAACAACAAGAAGCAAAAACTTCCAGACCCTTAACCAAAGGAAGAGTTTTCACCTCGAGCAGCAAAGAAGCCGCTCGATCCCCCGATCTAATACAGGGTAAGTGCATTGTAAAAAATACACTTTTAACTGTATTATATGATTCTGGAGTCTCTCACTCTTTCATTTCTTATAACTGTGTGAGGATATTGGATTTGTATGTTTCTGACCTTTCTTATGACTTGATAGTTTCCATTCCTAAGGGAAAACTTGTAACAACTTCCAAAATATGTCTAAATTGTAGTGTAACTATTGAAAATAGAAACTTCCTTGTGAATTTTATATGCTTACCCCTTGTTAATTTAGACATCATTTTGGGCATAGACTGGTTGTCAGCAAACCATGTTGTTCTGAACTGTTCAAATAAAACCTTAGTGTTTATATTTGACCTTCCTTCTACAAACACCTCTTCTGAGTCAATGTATCTGAGTGCCAGCTAAGTTGTCAACCACTTAGTAGAAGGAGCTCAAGGCTATGTTATCCTCTTTCCGTTGAATTCTAAAAGGAAACAGAGTTTGGAGAGTATACCTGTTGTGAGTGAGTACCTCGACGTATTCCCAGATGAAGTGAATGAACTGTCACCTGAGAGAGAGATTGAGTTTGCTATAGACCTAGTGCCAGGAATAGGGCCTATCTCTATAGCACCCAATAGGATGTCCCTTATAGAACTTTCGGAACTTAAGAAATAGATAGAAGAATTGTTGGATAAAAAGTTTATTCGACCTAGTGTCTCACCTTGGAGAGCCCCTATACTTTTGGTGAAAAAGAAAGATAGCAGTATGAGATTATATGTAGACTATAGCCAATTGAATAAGGTCACAATTAAGAATAAATACTCATTGCCTAGGATAGATGATTTGATGGACCAGCTGAGAGGAGCCGCAGTGTTTTTAAAGATTGTCTTGAGATCTAGATATCATCAAATCAGGGTCAGAGAAGAAGATATTCCTAAGACTGCCTTTAAGACCAGGTATGAGCATTATGAATATCTTGTAATGTCCTTTGGTCTGATAAATGCACTGTAGTTTTTATGGATTATACGAACAAGATTTTTAGACGATACATTGATAAATTTGTTGTTGTCTTTATAGATGATATTCTTATTTATTCAAAGACAACTAAGGAACATAAGGCACATCTTAGGGTAGTTCTAGAAATCCTAAAGGAAAAGAAATTGTTTGCTAAGTTATCTAAATGCGAGTTTTGGATAAAGGAGGTGCAGTTTTTGGGACAAGTGATATCTAGAGATGGGATATTCGTGGATCCCAGTAAGATTGAGGCAGTGTTGCAATAGGAGAGACCCACCACCGTAATCGAAATTAGGAGTTTCTTGGGTTTAGTTGAGTATTACAGAAGATTCATAAAGGGGTTTTCCCAGATAGCATTGCCTTTAACTAGGTTGACTAGGAAGGACATCATTTTTGAGTGGACCTAGAAATGTGAGAATAACTTTAAGGAATTGAAAGAGAAATTGACCACCACACCTGTGCTAGTGATTCTAGACCTATAAAAAAACTTTAAAGTTTATTGTGATGCTTCGAAAAATGGGTTAGGTTGTGTGTTGATACAAAATGAACAAGTAGTTGCTTATGCATCTAAGCAGTTAAGACTCCATGAAGAAAACTACCCAACCCATTGATAACTCCATAGATTGTAGTTATTTGTGTCCTATATCTATGCTATAAATAATGCTTAGTCCTTGTTTACGATGCATATATGGAAGGTTTTAGACTTATATTTGTCAAATTCTAATTTGGATATCTTCCTATATGGTATTAAGCAAATTGTGCATATTTTGTAAGTGGTTAAGTGGATTTGAAATTGTTATTGACTTGGTGATTTCTTTATTTTAAGAAGGGTTCCAAACAAGCTAAAATTTGGAGAATTTGGATCAAAAGTGGAAGAGAAAACTAAGTATGAAGTTCAGCAGCTCACGCTGCGGCGTAGATATGTCAATGTTGTGGCATGGTGCATTCCCTTGCTACTTCCAGAGGACCTGAGGCTTGAATGTTGCAACGCAAAGGAGCGTATACCTCGACGTTGGTGACTTAAATTGATTTGCGTCGCAGCGTAGACATGTTAATGCCGTGGCGTGACGCTATTTTCTGAACCTATAAATACTGTTTTATTAGTTTTGGTTGAAGAGAGGCTTTTAGGTTTAGAGAAGTTGTGTCCTGATTTCACGTTTGAGGCTGAGAGAAAGTAAAAGGAGCAAGGTTGGAAGTCATCTTCCTCATAGAGGAGGATTCAAGCATCAAAGATCAAATCATGAACTTTCTTCTCTTTTCTCTTTACTTTCTTCTTTTCTTTTATCATGAACATGAGTTTTTGATGTATATTTTCATGTTCAATGAGTAGCTCAGCTGCATTATGGATTACTTTGAATCCTTTTATGAATATTGATGATTTTATACTTCTTTGAGTTTATATTGATGTTTGGTTTTGTTCAATCATATAGATCTTAATGCTCTTAATTGTTTGATCAACTTTTAAGTGATTAGTTAAAATCTGATGAACCTAGACATAAAAATTTAGATTTGAGATCATATGCATGGTTGATACATGTTTGATTTCGTTTTCATGGATGGGATAAGTTAATTCACTAATTGGATAGAAATATACCTCTTAGCCATGCATAACAAGTGTTTGAGAATAGATCTTAATGAGTGAATTTTGTGCTAACTCTCATGGAAACATAGTTAGTTGGGCAAATGAAGCAAGATTGATTGACCTAGACATAGACTTTTAACTAAAATAGATTCTCAAGCTAACCTAACTATTTCATTAATGTTGATTTAGAGGATTGTATGTTATTAATTGAAGTAGGAGGTGAAGAAGGATTCCCTGAATTCTAAACATTATCTTTATTGCTTTCTAGACATTAGAATTATCTTAAATGCTTTACTCTATTTTTTATGTTCTTAACTAGAATTATCTAAGTTATTAGTTGATATTTAGTATTAGCAAAGTCAATATTCTTGTGGGAACGAACTTTACTCTTTCATTGTATTACTTGAACGACCCGTGCATTTGCGGTACACAAAAGGTCTAACAAATTTTTGGCGTTGTTGCCGGGGATCGAACCCGGGTCACACTTGTGACTAGCGGGAATACTCACCACTATACTACAACGACGCCAAAAACTTGTTAGACCTTTTGTGTACCGCAAGTGCACGAGTCGTTCAAGTAATATAATGAAAGAGTAGAATTCGTTCCCATGAGGATATTGGCTCTGCTAATACTAAATATCAACCAATAACTTAGATAATTCTAGTCAAGAACATAAAAAATAGAATAAAGCATTTAAGATAATTCTAATGTCTAGAAAGCAATAAAGATAATGTTTAGAGTTTAGGGAATCCTTCTTCATCTCCTACTTCAATTAATAACATGCAATCCTCTAAATTAACATTAATGAAATAGTTAGGTTAGCTTGAGAATCTAATTTAGTTAAAAGCCTATGTCTAGGTCAATCAACCATGCTTCATTTGCCCAACTAACTATGTTTCCATGAGAGTTAGCACAAAATTTACTCATTAAGATCTATTCTTAAACACATGCTATGCATGGCTAAGAGTTATATTTCTATCCAATTAGCAAATCAACTTATCCCTTCCATGAGAATGAAATCAAACATGCATCAACCATACATATGATCTCAAATTCAAATTTCTATATCTAGGTTCATCAGATTTTAATTAATCACTTAAAAGTTGATCAGACAATCAAGAGCATTAAGATCTATATGATTGAACAAAACCAAACATCAATATAAATTCAAAGAAGTACAAAATCATCAATATTCATAAAAGGATTCAAAGTAATCCCTAATACAGCTGAGCTACTCATTGAACACGAAAATATACATCAAAAACTCATGTTCATGATAAGGGAAGAGAAGAAAGTAAAGAGAAAAGAGAAGGAAGCTCATGATTTGATCTTTGATGCTTGAATCCTCCTCCATGAGGAAGATGGCCTCTAACCTTGCTCCATTTGCTTCCTCCCAGCCTCAAACGTGAAATCAGGGCACAACTTCTCTAAACCTAAAAGCCTCTCTTCAACCAAAACTAATAAAACAGTATTTATAGGCTTAGCAAACAAAGTCATGCCACGACATTAACATGCCTACGCCGCGGCGCGTATCAATTTAGGTCACTAACGCTGCAATATACACTTATTTGCGCTACGACGTTCAAGCCTTGGGTCCTCTGGATGCAGTAGGGGAATGCACCACGCCGCGACATTGACATGTCTGCACCACGACATGAGCTGCTGAACTTCATACTTGGCTTTCTTTTCCATTTTTGATCCAAATTCTCCAAATTTTAGCTTGTTTGGAACCCTTCCTAAAATAGAGAAATCACCAAGTTAATAACAATTTCAAATATTCTTAATCACTTACAAAATATGCATAATTTCCTCAATACCATATAGGAAGATATCCAAATTAAAATTTGACAAATATAAGCCTAAAACTTTCCATATATGCATTGTAAACAAGGAATAAACATTATTTATAGCACAGATATATGGCACAAATAATTACAATTTATGGAGTTATCACCCATGACCTAGAACTAGCAGCAATTTTGTTTGCTTTGAAGATTTGGAGACATTATTTGTATGGGGTCAAGTTTGAGGTCTTTAGTGATCATAAAAGTTTGAAATATTTATTTGATAAAAAAGAGTTGAATATGAGGCAAAGGAGGTGGATGGAGTTTTTAAAAAATTATGACTTTGAACTAAAGTATCATCCGGGTAAGGTCAATGTTGTGGTCGATGCACTTAGCAGAAAACTTTTGCATGTGTCCCAAATGATGGTATAAGAGATGGAACTCCTTGAGAGCTTCAGAAAATTGAGTCTGACAATGACTGTGTTACCACATGGTCTTTGTTTGAAGAGATTAGAGATTTTGAATGATTTGAGGGCTCAAATTACAGAATCTTAAAAGGAAAATGAAGCTTTAAAGCGAATAGATGAGCAAATCCAATTAGGAAAGAAAAAAAAATTAAGAGGGCTCAAGATGGGACATTGATGTTTAGAAATAGACTTTGTATTCTAAAAGGAGATGAGATCAAAGAAAAGATTCTAGAGGAAGCCCATAAGAGTAGATACATCATCCATCCCGAAGCCACAAAGATGTATCAAGACCTCAAAAAGATGTTTTGGTGGCCAAATATGAAAGGAGATATAGCGGAATGTGTCCAAATGCTTAGTTTGTCAAAAAGTGAAAATAGAACACCAAAGACCTTCAGGACTTCTTCAATCCTTGGAAATTCCTAAGTGGAAATGAGAAAGTATATCAATAGATTTTGTGATAGGATTACGAAGGACTCAGTCAAGCCATGATGCCATTTGAGTTATAGTGGACAGATTGACAAAGTCTGCACACTTTTTAGCCATAAAGGCTAATTAACCATTAGATAGATTAGCCCAACTGTATCTCCAAGAAATAGTCAAATTGCATGGAATCCCCTCTAATATAATATCAGATAGAGATCCTAGATTTACATCTAGATTTTGGGGAGCCTTGCAAAAAGTCTTTGACACGAAGTTTAAGTTTAGCACAACCTATCATTAGTAAACAGATGACCAAACTGAGAGAACCATCCAAACTCTAGAAGATATGTTGAGAGCATATGTGCTAGACCAACAGGGAAGTTGGGATAGGTTCTAACCCCTAATAGAATTTGCCTACAATAACAGTTATCATACCAGTATAGGAATGACACCTTATGAAGTCTTGTATGGCAAAATATATATATCACCTTTATGTTGGTATGAAGCGGGGGAACAAACTATCCTAGGGCCAGATTTGGTACAACAGACCACAAAACAAATTAAAATGCTTAGGGATAGGATGTTAACAGCCCAAAGTAGGCAAAAAAATTATGCAGATAAGAGAAGAAGACCCTTGGAATTCAATGAAGGAGAACATGTGTTCTTCAAAGTCACTTTTGTTGGTGTATGCCCTAGAGGTTGATACATTTTCTGTAGTTACATACATTCTATTATGCTATTTTAATATATGATGCATTTTATTTATTGTGTTCTTTTTAATAAACATAATAAAGTTCATAGAATAGTAAGTTTGATGTCATAGGACATCAAGTGCATGACTTGATCGTGAGATCCTTTTGGTTAGAACACTATTCTTAAATGTCCCTAGTCAAGTATTATTGTTAATTAGGACAACAATAATGCATTGAGACTAGTATGTGCATAGACTAATGACCACATCTCATGGGTCATAGATATGAGATATCAAGTCTTCATATGGGTACATATTAGAGTAATGATATACTGGACTGACCCGCCATAAGAACACTACATGGATCGTTATGTGAGTGTCATAAGCGATTCTCATAGTGACAATGGTGTCTGTGGTCCTTTGACCTGAAATCACTACGATTCCTACATGAGGAGTTGTGTGTTTTAATACCATCAAATGTCATTTGTAACAAGGTGATTATAAAGTTAGTTATTGGACATAACGCAAATCATGCAGAAGGATGTGAGTGACCTAGATGGGATTTGTCACTCTTACATAAAAAAGAGCGATATTTTCGGGCCCCTTGATTGAGTGAGATTGCGAAATGCATGACCATGCTCAAATGAGTAAATATGAGATATTGATTTTATTTGTTGTTACAAAGTCTACTTGAGTATCAAGAAACGAATGATTGGACTATACAAGGGTGACGCATTCCATGCCTTGTGTTTAATCTAGATATCTTGACAAAGGAACTAAACAACATGGAAACATTGGTCACGAAAAGGTTATGTCAAATCACTGACATTCTTATTACTTGGGTAGCAGCAATGTGTTGCTAGATATCGCTTACTGCTTGTAATATTAAAATAGGATTTTAATATTATTGCAAACGTAATAAGAACCTGCAGGGTCACACACATAGAGCAGACTAAAATTGGAGTAATAAATCCAAATTGGACCCAGATTCAAATATGGGCTAGACTTATAACAAATGAGTCTAGGGTTGCACAGCTTACCTTGCTGCTGCTCACACTCACTTAAGGCAGTCCCTATTATAAATAGTATTGCTAAGAGGCTGCTAAGACACACATATTACATAACCCTAGCCGCACCTATAGAAAAGTGAGTGAGAGAGTGACAGGTTTCTTCTTTTCTCTTCGCAGCTAGCACTGTGTGAGAGACGTGAGGCTCCTCTTTGCGGACGTTGGACGTTCGTGAGTCTGTTCGTGTGGATACCGCAGAGACATCGTTGCTATTACGGTGTTGGTGATTCACGTTACTTTCTTTTTATCACGCTTCAAGAGGTAAATATTTTAAAACTCGGATTATGACTTTTCGTATGGATCCTTGGTGGGAATCCTATTTTTCCGCTGCGTGATGTATCCGCAATTTCCAACAACTTTTACTACAGGAGTTGGTAGGGCTATTAAAACCAGAAAGTTGACTCATCGGTTTCTTGGCCCCTTTCAGATTTTGAAAAGAATTGAGTCAGTTGCCTATTGAATAGCTTTACCCCCTAGTTTGTCAAATTTTCATGATGTTTTCCATGTTTCCTAACTTCGAAAGTATAATTCGAATCTTTTACACATTTTGAAAAATGAATCAATATAATTAAAAGATGATTTAACTTATGTGGTTAAACTTGTAATGATCATAGATAAGGTTGTAAAAGAACTCAGAGGGAAACAAATACCTTTAGTGAATGTGTTATGGGAGGGAGGTGACTCAAAAGAGGTCACATGAGAGCTTGAATTCCACTTGATGAAAGATCATCTGGAGCTTTTTGAATAAGGTAAGCAAATTTGGAGGACAAAATTTATAAAAGGGGAGGGGGAGAATTGTAACATTTTCTCTAACCCAATAGACTTAATCAGGGTTATAGAAACTCAATACTGGAACAAGTTGCCTAGGAAACGTGAGAGTGAAGAGAATGAGAAAAGCAACCATCACCAAAGTCAACATATTAGGTAATATTCAACAGAAAGCAACAGTGGGGAAGGTAAGGAGAATGTTAGAAAAATGAAATCCAACTAGAAACCTTATATATGCTAATAACACTTTAATCTTTCAAAAATGAATTTTCTAACCTTCATAGGTATCGTAGAAAATTCTAAGACTTCATTCTATTCTCTATGTTACCATTCCACCATTTTTCTTATACTGCAGTATCAGTTTCTAAGCTTCATTATTCTTTTTTGGGTTAAATTAAACCTATGTAATTGAATTAAAAAGTTTTTAGATATCTATTTTAATTATTCATAACTTAGAAATAAATCTTGCATATTTATTTCTATTTCTTCAACCATTTACTCAAAATCCAAGTTCAAATAAGCTATTTCTCACATTTAGTATTATAGATTTATACTCAAACAAATCCAAATAATTACCAAAATTAACAAGCAACCTATAGCAGTATTAATGAGCTTTTATAATTCTGATTAAATCTATTGGATTAGAGAGAATGTTACACCTGTCCCTTTTTGTCCCCATCCTACACCCAAGCCCTTTGATTTGTTCAGAGTAGGTGGAAGGTGAGGTCTCTATTTTCTTTTAATTAGAATAATACTCGTGCAATACAACAACAATAATAACGTGCAATGCATGAAATTATTAAAAAAATTAAAATAAATATTTAAAAGTAATATCATAATTATTAGAGTAAATTACACTCACTCCCTTCCAAGTTTCATGATATTACACTCAACCCATTCTTTTCTAAAAATATACTCACCCCATTAATTGATCAAGTTGCATAATTGTGTAAATATTATCGCTTAAAATCTATAGATTTTCAAAGATTCACAATTATTTATGAAAAAAATATTTTTTAAAAAATATTATTATGTATAAATATTATCGCTTAAAATCTGGTAATATTTTTTATCAATTAAATTTGATAACATTACTAGTTAAAAATGTATATATTTTTTAAAAACTTCCTTAAACACCCACATTGAGAAAATTGTAAATGTTTTTTTATAAAAAATATTATTATATATAAATATTATTAATTAAAATTTGTAAGGTTTTCAAGATATCATAGCTTATTTTTAGTATACGCTTTTTCATAAATAACTGTGAATGTTGAAAACTCTATAGATTTTAATCGATAATATTTATACAATTATGTAACTTGATCAATTAATTGAGGGTGAGTGTCATTTTTAAAAAGAATGAGGTTGATATTTTTTAAAAAATATTTTTTTATAAATAATCGTGAATCTTTGAAAATCCTATAGATTTTAACGATAATATTTACACAATTATACAATTTGATTAATTAATGAGGGGTGAGTATCATTTTTAGAAAAAATGAGAGCTTAGTGTAATATCATCAAATCTGGAAAGGAGATAAATGTAATTTACTCAAATTATTATTATTATAAAAATATATTTTTACTATTTTAATAACTGATCAGGGATAGAGCCAAAATAATTTCATTGAAGTTCAAATATTAATTTCATCTTTTTGAAATCATTAAATATCAAGTTCAAATATTAATAATTTTTAGAATATTTGAAAAAAATTCTAAAAATTAATGAAAAGAGTGTGTTGAACTTAAAAAACATCAAAGTTGTAAATAATTTTTGAATTTTTTAAAAACTATTCTAAAAATATCTTTTTATTTATATGAGAAATGGCCCAGTAAACAAAAACCCAGATTTGCTTGAACAAACTTTACTTATCTGCAATAGTATCTTTTTCTTTAATTGCTATTCTTTTTAAAATATTAAAAACAACGCTTATTATGGTAAGTCGGGCCATCCCGTGCTGTGTATCATATGTAAGCCAGGTTGAATATCATTGCTCATATTATATTGTTGATATTGATTTTTTAACAAGATAATAATAAAATTTAAATTTAAATTTAAATTTAAATTATATTAGTGACATAATTTAAAGATGATATATATTAGTATTTCACAAACTTATAATTTAAATATTTTTCGTAAGATTTTTTAATAGAATGATAATAAAATTCAAATTCAAATTACATTAATAACAATCTTAAGATGACATATGTGAATTTTACAAATTCATATTTTATATTTTTTTAATTTTAATTTAATAGAATAATAATAAAATTTAATTTTAAATTACATTACTGACACAACTAAGAAATGTCACTTGACATAATTTTATAAATTAAGACTATCTTTTTAAGTATTTATTATTATTATTATTATTATTATTAGTAAAGTAGTACCTGTGTAATGTACGCTATTATAAAAATTAAAATATATAAAAATAATATATGATAATTATTTTATGATTATAAGAAAATATATTTATTATTTTCATAAGTGATTATAAGTGATATAAAATTTTTACATTGAGGTACAATTATTTTTTTATTTTTTTAAGGCATCAAATATCAAATTTATATATAACATTTTGAGAATATTTTAAAATTTTAAAAAATTATTGAAAATGTGTTTCGAACTTTAAGATTGTGGCCACTACTAATTTTTTTGGCTTCATCATTATATATTATAGTATAATTTGATATTATAACAAAAATATTTTTATTTTATAAAGAAATATTTCAAAGAAAATAATGATATTCAAATTTGAATTTATAGTGAGTTAATAGTGACATAATCTAAAAATAATACTGAGAAAAATGAATTTTAAAATATTTATATTTTCTTTTAATTTTTTTTAAAAGAATAATATTAAAATTTAAATTTAATAATATTAATAACACAACATAAAATTAATATTTAATTGAATTTTACAAATTAACACTCTCTTTTTATATATTAGTTATTATTATTATTATTATTATTATTATTATTATATGTTGATTGATTCTTTTTTTAAATTATTTGATTTGATTGTTTAATTTTGAATTGTTATTATTTGGTGGGACTGTTAAAATTAGCCAAATCGAGTTTTTAACCCGAGTCATTCAATTCCTGAGTTAAACGAACCTGTTCTTGCTTTTTTTTTCCCCCCTTTCAAGACATAATATTAAACTAAAACGCACTTAATACTACTCGATGCTGTAATCAAATAAAAAGTCCAAAAATACAAATACAACAGCTTGGCCTGCTAAAAGCATAAAATAAAAACTAAAAAAATAAAAAATACTCATGTAAGTAATTGGCAAAAAATTGCTAAAACTAAAACCAAAAAAAGCGCATCTTATTTTCATCTTTATGAACCAACCGATCGAACCGTGGCGTAGACTATTTGCTTCTCCCAACTCCCAAGTTCGACGAACACGCTGCTGCCGCTGCGGCAATCGATCCATACCAGCGCCGATCTCTTAGCGACTGGTCAGTTATCTAAATCTTTACACTTGACTCCCACTGATTTGGTTTTTAACATCCCTTATGTTTCATGGCTTTATGATTCTCTCTAGGCTGCTGCAATATGGGAACTTGAAGTCTCTTGTAAAAATTGGCTCAAGTCTCTACATTTTTGTCATTTATTTCCTTCCTGATTAGTTGAAGTAATAAGTAATTAAATTGGGTTCTTTTCCTGACCTAATAATGGTTTAAATAGATTGGGCTTGTCTTATACATGTTAATGGACAGATAGACGTTTGATAAGATGTTGGAACTTTTATGCCAATTTTGGTTTTTATTGGTTTCACCCTTAAAACCCCCGTTCAATGCCGTAGTGCTCTCTGCCTCTCTTAAACTCTAAAACCCTTAATCTGCCACTTAACCTGCGTCTCGCAGTTCTTGCTTGATTCATGGGTATACATGGAGATTGCCTAGCTTCAGTTTACCAATTGGAGTTGTTGTGTTTCATCTTTCTTTCGTTTTCTGATACTGTTTAAGCCAATGATTTGATAGCCAAAGGGGTTTGGTGGTGTCAGCAATTCTTTATGTGGTTTATGATAAATATATATACTGTTTCTTTTCCACATATTTTTAAACTGCTGCAGTGCTTAGCTTTGTGGAAAATCTATTGGCCCTCTTTGTTCTATGTTATAGTTTCCTTTTTTATTTATTTGGTAACTATAGTTTCTCCTTGTTAGAAAATATGTATTAGTTGTGTATTTTGTGTTCCTGGCCTGGGCTTATCTGTCTTGTACTACACCTGTACCATACTTTGTACTGTGCTTTATTTTCAGTATAAGTATAGAGCCTGGGAGACTAACAATATTAAGTTAGTCATTCCCATTCCTACACCTCTCTAACATGGTATCTAAACTAGGTTAGAGAAACCTAAAACACCAGCCTCTGCCCTTTTTTTGCAAAAAAATAAAAATAAAAAACGGAAAAAAAAACCTAGCCTTTCTAAATCAGAAACAGCCAATCTTCTCATTTCTGGGCTCCAAAAATCGTTTCGTCCACTGCTGAGGTCGTTTTCGGCCATTTCGAGGAGGTTTGGGCGTGATTTCTCATGCCTGATGTGGTGAACAGCGGCCCATTGTGCCGGGCGTGAGTTTTCTGGTGACCAGGGGTGTCGCCGTCGGCCAGAAGCGTGTGACCAGGTGTGTCAAGATTGTGGGTGCAGTGGTTGTCTGATTTTATGGTGGTTTTGGCCGGCTAGATGCGGGTCAGGTTCGGGTTGGTGCTTTCTGCTGCGGTTTTTGGCATTTTCTTTGAGACCCACTGCTGTTCTTGTGTTTTCTGAGTTGGTTTGACACTAGAGAGGTGTGGTTTGGTGGTTGTCCAGCCTCTTTGGTTGTTCGGCGTTGGTTTTCGAAGTTTTTTGGTCCTGTTTTTGGTGCTTTTGGGAGCGCCTGTCTTGCATATTTGCTGCGCTTGCTCTTCTGAGATCTGTTTGAGATGGCAAATGTGGATTCTGACTCGAGCTCCACTAGTTCTTATACATCTGGGAGTTCTTAGAAGCCTACGGTACTACTTGAAGTGATTGCTGCCTCCGTTCGAATTACAGATGATAAGTTTGATGGGAAGCATTATGCTGAACGGCGTAAGACCATCCACATGTTTCTTACTGGGGTCGAGAAAGAGGATCACTTGACTGATAACCCCCCCAAGTCACGGCATACATGAGACAAGTGGCTATGGGAGGATAATCGGTTGTTTGGTATGATCAACAAGACCCTCGATACCTCTGTCAGGCATGTGGTCTCTCATTGCAATATAGTGAAGGAGTTGTGGGAGTACATGGAATTTATCTATTCTAGGAAAGCCAACCTCTCGTATTTATGAAGTCACACAGGAATTTCTTCGACAAGTTCAGAAAGAGAATTCTCTCCAAGCTTACTTCACTGAGTTTAAGCAGATAGATGAAGAATTAAATGTTCTTCATCCTATTTTTGATGATGTCAAACAGATGAGCTTACTGCAAGAGCAGCTAGCGGTTGTGAGCTTTCTGTCTGGCTTGCACCCTGAGTTTACTGTTGCTCGTGATCAAATTCTAACTAACTCTGATAATGTGACCCTTGTTGATGTGTATTGTCGTCTTCTACAGCGTCATTGTGAGTTGCCCTTTGAACCTCCTTCTGAAGTCTTTGAAGTCTCTGCTGCTTTGGTAAGTAGAGGGGGTGGTAGAGCAGGTAGGGGAGGAGGGCGTAGTGGCAATGGTTAAGGCAGAGTTGGTGGTCGTACTGGCCGGCGTGATAGTGGTCGTGATGGTGCACAATATTTCTGTTACTTCTGTGGTGAAGAAGGTCATATAAAGAAAAATTGTTGGAAGTTGAATGGGAAACCTACATAGTGTTATGCTAATGCAGTCACCCAAGAGGGCATTTTTGCCTCACCCATATCTGCACCTCTAACACAGGGCTTCAAGAACATTACCATGTCTGATGCTAAATTTGATGCCTACACTCGATTCCAAGCTGGACAGGGTATTGGCACTTCATCTACCACTACCCCAGTTCAGTTAGGTAATCCTATTGCTTGTCTCACTTCTTTCTCCTGCAACTGGGTCATTGATTCAAGTGCTACCAACCACTTGACTGGTAATACAAGTATTCTTTCTTCATTTCAGTTCTTCACCCTCTCTTCCCCTCCATTATGTTTTATGTCTACCTCACTTTTCGTTTAATCTTGTATTTGTTAGTAAAATTACTAATACCATGAATTCTAGTGTTCATTTCTTTCCTACACATTGCACGTTTTAGGATCTTGGGACGAAAAAGGTGATTGGTAGGGGTCATGAATCAAATGAATTATATATCTTGGAGTCAGTAGTTCCAGAATAACAATCGATTGCTTGTTCCACTTATGTCCTTCCATTTCAACTACATTGTCTTCTTGGACATCCTCCTTTAAAGATTTTGAAGAAGCTGTCTCCAAATTTAGAGTCGTCTTTTCTTTTAAATTGTGAGTCTTGTCAATTTGCCAAACACCATCGAGGTAGTTATCCTCCTAGAGTCAATAAGCGGGTTGCATACCGTTTTTCACTTGTCCACTCAGATATTTGGGGGCCTTGTGCCATTGAGTCTAAGTCTGGTTTTTCGTTATTTTGTTACTTTTGTTGATGACTATTCTCAGGTTACTTGGCTTTATTTTATGAAAAGTTGTTCAAAATTGTTTACTATATTTTCTGCTTTTTGTGTTGAAATTAGAACTCAATTTCATATTACTATTCGCACTCTTAGAAGTGATAATGCTAAAGAATATCTTTCCACTTCTTTTAAAGCATTTATGCAAGAAAATTACATCTGTCATGAAACATCATGTGTTGTCACCCCCCAACAAAATTGGGTGGCTAAACGAAAGAGCAGACATGTACTTGAGATTGCTTGTGCTATTCTGTTTCAAATGAAAGTCTCCAAAACTTTTTGGGCTAATGCAATTTCTACAACCTGCTACTTAATAAATCGTCTTCCTTCCTCTGTGCTAAATGGTCGGATTCCATATTCTCTCCTTTTTTCGTCTCAATCCTTATTTGCTCTTCCTCCCACAATTTTTAGTTGCACTTGTTTTGTCTAGGATGTTCGTTCTCAAGTCTCTAAGTTAGATCCTTGTTCTCTCAAGTGCATTTTCTTAGGCTACTCTCGCAGTCAAAAGGGGTACAAATGTTACTCCCCTGATTTGCATTTTTACCTTGTTTTTGCGGATGTCACGTTTTTGGAGACCAGGATGTTCGTTCTCAAGTCTCTAAGATAGATCCTTATTCTCTCAAGTGCATTTTCTTAGGCTACTCTCACAGTCAAAAGGGCTACAAATGTTATTCCCCTGATTTGCATTGTTACCTTGTTTCTGCAGATGTCACGTTTTTTGAGACCACTCCTTTTTCTTCGAAGTCTCCTCCTCCCTCTCCTTCCCTTGAGGACGATGATTTCTTGGTATATCATTTCTCGATACCTTATTCTCTTCCTTCTATTTCATCTCCTTCTGCAGATTCTCCTCCTCTTGTGTCTTCTTCGCCTTTTTGCCTTCCTGTTTCTCCTTTTCCCTATCACTATGTTCAGCGAAACAAGAAACTTGCTGTACCTAGTACTATTGCTCCAGGATGTTCTGATTCATCTTCTCTTGCGGCTACTTCTTCTTCCTCGGATCCTGCTCCGTCTGAGTCCAATCTTGATGTCTCGATTGCTTTTCGGAAAGGTAAATGTAGTTGTACTTATCCTATTTCTTCATTTGTCTCTTATGCTGGTTTGTCTAGTTTTGCTCAATCCTTTGTCACTGTTCCTACCACTATTACTGAGGCCTTATCTTATGAGAGATGGCATATGGCTATGTTGGATGAGATGCATGCTCTTGAACACAATCAGACTTGGGATTTGGTTTCCGTATCTCCAGGTAAATAGATGATTGGTTGTAAGTGGGTTTATATTGTGAAGGTTAACCTTGATGGTTCTGTGGCTCGTTTGGTTGCTAATGGTTATGCTTAGGTTTATGGCATTGATTATGCTGACACCTTTTCTCCGGTTTTGATCGGTTGTTTATCTCTCTTGCAGCTAGTCATCATTGGCATTTGCATAAGCTGGATGTCAAAAACGCCTTTCGTCATGGCAATCTGCAAGAAGAGGTGTATAGCAACCACTTGGGTTTGTTGCTCAGGAGGAGAAGGGTAAGGTGTGTAGATTGAAGAAATCTTTGTATGGTCTTAAACAAGCTCCAAGAGTTTGGTTTGGGCGATTTAGTCAAGCTGTCTTACAGTTTGGACTTCAGAGGAGCAACTTTGATCACTCAGTCTTCTTCCAGTGCTCTCAAGGTGGTTGTATATTTCTTGTGGTATATGTAGATGACATTATTATTATTGGGAGTGATGAGACTGGAATTAGAAAACTAAAAGATTTTCTTCAAACATAGTTTTAGACCAAAGATTTGGGTGCGTTAAAGTACTTTTTGGGTATTGAAGTGATGAGGAGTAAGAAAGGCATTTTCTTGACCCAGAGCAAGTATGTTCTTGATCTGCTCAAGGAAACAGGCTTACTTGGAGCTAAACCTGCTGAAACCCCTATGGTTCCTAATATCAAACTCTTAGCAGATAATGGGGATGTTATCTCAGAGCTTGAGCGATATAGAAAACTAGTGGGTAAGCTTAATTATCTCACTATCACCTGTCCTGATATTGCATTTTTTGTTAGTGTGGTTAGTCAGATAATGTCATCCCATCGAACCACCCATTTGGAAGCTGTTCTTCAGATATTGAGATATTTGAAAGGGGCTTCGAGTCGTGGCATTTGGTATAGAGATCATGGACATACTGCGTGGAGGGCTTCTCTGATGCTGATTGGGCTGGATCCCCTATGGATAAAAGATCCACCTCTGGTTATTGTGTTCTTGTTGGTGGTAACCTTGTTTCTTGGAGAAGTAAGAAGCATAATGTTGTTACTCGATCTAGTGCCAAATCAGAATATTGGGCAATGGCACAAGCTACATGTGAGTTGGTATGGATACATCATCTTCTTGATGAGATTGGATTTAAGAGTGCAATGCCTATGAAGCTATGGTGTGATAATCAAGTAGCCATTCATATTGCCTCTAATCTTGTCTTTTATGAAAGAACGAAGCATATTGAGGCTGATGTCATTTTGTGCGTGAGAAGATTCAACAAGGACTTCTTGTTATTGAACATGTGCGGACTAGAGAATAACTTGCAGACATCCTCACCAAAGCACTTAACAAACATAGAATAGACTATATTTGTAACAAGCTGAGCATGATTAGTATCTATGCTCTAGCTTGAGGGTGAGTGTTAGGGAATATGTATTAGTAGTCTATTATGTGTTACTAGATTGGGCTTATCTGTCTTGTACTACACCTGTACTATACTTTTTACTGCACTTTATTTTTCAGTATAAATATAGAGCTTGGGAGACTAACAAGATTAAGTTAGTCATTCCCATTCCTAAACCTCTCTAACACTTTTTTTTTTTTACTGTGTTTTATTTACCAAGTGTCTGTGGTCTTTTAGAGAGTAAAAAAATTGAAGAGTAAGTTCTAATTTGGAGCTGAGGTTCATCAGTACCCGCTGCATTTCTCTGTATTTTTGTAAGAATTTAGACATTTGATAATACCTGTAATCTGATAGTTCATCCACATTGTTACTCACATGTTCTTGAATGTGAATGATCTCTAGCATTCTTGGTAGTCTGACTTGAAAGAAGTTAATGAGGTTTGCTTCTGTTATGTTAAATTACTCTTTAAATTTCAGACAAGCTATATGATGAAATGCATAAACTATTAGAGATGAATTGATAGCTGTTATAGAGGAATGTTTAGGTTCTTGCTAGTTTGGCACCTTTTATTTGTTCTAATGAGTGGGTGATGGGGATTTGATGCTCGGTTCTGTTTCTGCTGTGTGTCTGGGAGCCAGAAGTGGTGGTGTTTCTTAGTTTGCTTCCTTTGAATGTTAGAATCTAAATAAGAAAGTTGCATATGTATTGTTTGATAAAATGCCAATTTATTTGCTAAATAGTTATGAGCATAGGTGAAAGCAACGAGAAAATTGACTAAGGAAATTTGTTTTTGCCATACATGAATGAAAATAAAAGATGAAATTTCATTTACCTTGCTACTTGAAATTTTGGGTTGTTTCAGATTGAAAATGTCAAGTTGTTGCTTAACCCGCTGCCTTTACCTTGAGTTTGACTTTGTTGCTATCTTTGGGTTTCACTTGTTAGTTGGTGTTTAGTTCTCTCATCTTGGGTTTTTGGAATGGCATAGTGTATAAATAGTTCAGATTTGGTTTATTGTGGCCACATCTGTCTTGCTTGGTTTTCTTTGCTCTATTATGTGGAATGAGGCATGCATTGACGCTTGGTCACACACAATATTATCATGGGGTTGTGGAAAGTTTTATGGCTCATGAGGATTGTTATTTGATTTTGGGATTTCTAGTACCTTGACGTGTCCTGTTTTCCATGACTTTGTATTTACTTTGATCCTGCTGGTTCAAAATGTGTGCATGAGCCTTTTTGGGTGAAAGAAGACATCTATCTAATTATAATATACAACAACAAAAGCCTTTTCCCACTAAGTGGGGATATCTAATTATAATATGCAGATTGAAATTTTTAATAAGTGTGGGTTATCATTTGGCATGACTTTGTTTGAGTTTTGGGTTAAAAATATTTTCTAACAATGTGGTTTAGGTTATGGTTTAAATGAATAAATAGTGATGTCTTAGTAAAAAAAGGAATCACTAGTTGTTATGCATATATGAAATCTGGAGTGAAATTGGGTGTTTTTGGAACTGGTTGAAGCTCATGACATATTTTGATAAAAAAGATGGATGTGAGGGCAAATTTAATTAATTTGATGTCGCTGCAGAGATGTAATCATTGTACTGTTGTGCGGTGAGCTTTGTTGTTTGATTGTTGGCATGAATTAATGGCTTTTGTTATCATTGTATTGTTACGATGTGCTCTATATTTCGTATAAAACATGAAATTATCATGTCATCCGGTTTGACCACCCGGTCTAATTGGTTGAATAAGTTGAACTTGAGTCGAAAGCTTTGCTTGTTCACTATCTGGTCTGGCTTTAGCATTATTGATCTGGCTTTAACAACATTGATCTTAAGGACATACGTTAACAAAACCCTAATTAATAAGACAATTACGTTTTTATTTAAAATTAAATATTATTAAAAAAAGTGGCAGAGAAGAGAGTCAAAATATAACCTGCACTAAGTCAAATATATAGTATAAAAATAAAAAAAATCTTTTTGTTGTGGCTTGACATTCTCTTTCTCTGAAAACTGAAGTGCTAGTCTGAGTGGCAGGTAGTGATGGATCGGGAATGGGGTTCGAAGCCTGGGAGCGGTGGTGCCGCCTCTGCCCAGAACGAAGCCATCGACCGTCGAGAGCGTCTCCGGCGACTGGCCCTCGAGACCATTGATCTTGCCAAAGATCCCTATTTTATGCGCAATCATCTTGGCAGGTATTAACTACCCCTACCCCTACCTTTACCTTTTTGTTCTTTCTCTTTCTGCTTCCATTAATCACTCACTCTCTATTCAGCTATGAATGCAAGCTTTGCCTCACTTTGCACAACAATGAGGGGAACTACTTGGCCCACACCCAGGGCAAGCGGCATCAGACTAATTTGGCTAAGAGAGCAGCTCGTGAGGCCAAAGATGCACCTACTCAACCTCAACCCCACAAGCGCAAAGTCTCTGTTCGAAAGACAGGTTCCCCCCCTCCCTGATTCTCTTTTGTTTCGTGTAATGATGATAAGCTTTGATTTCATTTACATTTTTTGTCATAGGTTTCTGACTGGTGTCGTCTTAATTACTTGGTAATTAGAGTTTATTTGTTTAAACAATGGAAATCTGGATGTCTAAAGGATCCTACCTGAACCATAACAATAGGTTAGATTTTGGAATTCTATACTATTAATTATCATTTATCAGCATTCACCAGGGATCCTGAAAAGGTAGGGAAAGAATCTGATTCAAGTCATTCTGTGTTTGGGACAACATTTCTAGTCAGAGCCCATCTCATTTTGCTCTTTGATATCCTTTAGTATTGAGGTTTTGGAGACTTTGGCAAGTTATGGCCATGTAGCTATGTAGAAGTTGCTGGTCTTGCTTGTAAGAGAGATAGAGGGAGGATTTATGAGAAAAACTAATTTCTAATAGTCTATAGCATCCCCGGCATATCATTTTCCAAAGTATTAAATAAGCCCAAAACAGGTTTAGCTCTCATGGGAAAGACTGATGACAATCTTGATGTGATGCAGGTTATTCATCTTTGCTGCATCCCAAACATTTTCTTTTCATAGTTTGATGTGGGTTGTTTAGATTATTTGCTAAGAAGGCTTGCTGATGGGTGTGGATTTTCTTTGTAGCTCCGCTTGCTTGATGATATTGAATTAGGTTAAGTAACATGAAAACCTATTTGTAAGGATATGAGACATGAGACTTTTCTATAAAAAAGAAGAGGTTATGACTAATGAGAATATTAACTTCAACTTTTGAACAAGATATGTTTGAAATTATAGGGAAAAGATAAAAAGGGACAGAGAAATGTGGCTTTAAATAATTGCGTGGTTATGATGATATATGAGATGTGATATCAAAACATTAACCTAATACTTCATTTTATACTAATATTTTAGATCAAGTACTAGTATAGTACAACTAGCTCAGCCCATTAACACTACTAACAATAAGACTCCTAACTCAATGAGACTTCTAAAACAATAAGAATCTTAATATTCTAACACTCCCTCGAACTAATGCTTACTAAGCTTTCTGCCGGTTACAAATAAACACATCTAACAAAGAAAATAACTTAAAAATATAATGTAATCCATAAACCACAGTGTAAAAGACATCCCAAACACTGCTGGAGAGACAAGACAGTAAAATGGGCACTGCTGGAAAACAAACATAAGCAAGTAGGTGGCTAGAAGGATTGACAACTAGAAGAGTTGGTTGGTATGTTGGAAGGAACACAATCATACACAAGAAGGCTAAGACTTATCCAAGTTCATCAAAAACAACATTTGGAAACCTCGAGCAGAAAAAAGAACCTCAAATTCAAACTCAGCCAAAAACTTTGGAAGACATGTCTGGAAGATGAAAACATTGAATAATCTAGACATGTCTGTTTCGCTGGGTTTAACCACCTGAATCCATTAGTAAATTGTCTTAGTCATGAATTATTGCAATCAAGGTTTTGCCTTGTACTCCTACTAAGATACTGGTTTTGTACAAAAAGAAAATGTAAGATGTAAATGTCAATATTACATTTTGGTTGATTTAAGCAAAATTTACTTGTTTTTTAATGAAAAAAATTTAATGCATAAATATTTAATGTTTGGCAGTCAAGATTGGTCGGCCTGGGTACCGGGTGACTAAGCAATATGATCCAGAGACAAAGCAAAGATCTCTTCTATTCCAGGTTTTCTTTTGCATTGTCATCTTTTCTTGTTTAGTTTCCCTTCTCCCCCATGACTTTCTCAACTTATATTCTTCAAACATTATATGATAATATCATTTTTTTTTTCATTTTCTGTTAATACAGATTGAATATCCTGAGATTGAAGACCTCTTGAAGCCAAGGCACCGATTTATGTCTTCTTACGAGCAGGTGGACTCTGATTTTATTGACTTACCTCTCTCTCTCTCTCTCTCTCTCTTTGTTATGAAGTAAAAGTTGCACATTTATAATAAAGCCATATTTTAATATTTCTGTTTTTCTCTCTGGTCGCATTTTTATGGACACAGCGGGTGCAACCATTTGATAAAAGATATCAGTATCTTTTGTTTTCTGCTGAACCGTATGAAATAATTGCTTTCAAGGTAAATCATTGCTTTTGTCTATTCTTTAGTCTTCTTTTTTTTTTTTGTTGAATTTGTTTTTGGGCCTTGAGTCCCTATGTTTTGAGTTGTGGAAATTTACTTTTTGTGCTGATTAATCTACAATTTCAGGTACCTAGCACAGAGATTGATAAGTCCACTCCAAAGTTTTTCTCGCACTGGGACCCAGACTCAAAGATGTTCACAGTTAGTACATTTACTCCTCTTTCCTATGTGTGATGGGAAAGTTGATCTATCCAAGTACATGTTTTGTGTGTGATTGGGAATAAGTTGATATCTGCTTCATCCAAGCAAAAACAAAAAGCTGCTTTCAAAAGAAAATTAAACGTGATCAGGAAACCATGAATTGACGAGATATTTTTACTTTTTCAACAAAGATAAAGTAAAACCCATACATGATGATTAGTTGTAGACTACAAGCCAATGAAACAGTATGCATTGATCCTGAGAGCGTGCAGCAAAAACACACATTTAATATAAAAAATGGCATGACACTACAACTGGATGGCCTGACATCCAAGCAAGAGGTTGGTAAAGTAAATCCAAATTCGTGCATTTTAATTGTTTGCCCTTGTTACTATCAGGGCAAACTAGTGATTCAAAGCATTTAACACCACAACTAGGCTGACCATTCTTTCTTCTTTCTTGCTTTCTTTCCTTTTCTATTCTGTTCTTTTTGTTTATGTGGTGTGCATTATTGATATTTAATTTACACCATCTGCTGCTGATGACGGAATTGATACTTGTCTGCAGCTGCAGTTGTATTTTAAATCTAAGCCACCAGAGGCAAACAAACCACAGGCTGCCTCTACAGCCAATGGCACAGCAGCACCTGGTGTTCCACCAAGGCCTTTGCCCCCACCACCCCAAGCTCCACCACCACCACCACCTCCTCCCCAAGGGCTACCTCCTGGTGCACCTATAGGAAATCCTCCTAGAGTCCCTCCACCTCCAATGCCGGGGTCTTTGCCACCTCCACCTCCTATGGCAGCAAATGGTCCTAGACCTGCACCTCCTGGTGGAATACCATCTATCCCACCCCCACCTCCTCATGGCAGTGGTACAACAGCGAGTTTCAACATGGGTACTAGGCCTCCATCAATGCCACCTCCACAAGGTTTTCCAGCCCAACAAATGCATGGCCAGGTTGTCCGTCCGCCTCCACCACCCCCTAACATGGGACAGTAGATCCTCAGGCCTTAGGGAAGCCTAGTACTTTCATTAGAAGTGTTAAACAATTGTAGCAGGATGTCCCTTAATCGTTAAGGACCAACAGCTTTGTTATGTTATGTTTTTTTTTTTCTTTTTTTTTTTAATTTTTAAAAAAATATTTTTTAGGTTGTTGACAAGAACAGCTTTGGTATGTTAGAGGCTATGTTTCATAAGCAATACTCCAAATTACCTGTACACTGATCATCGTGTCTCATTTTTTAATTTACAAATTAAGATGTTGCAGTATCAAGTCATCTGGAATTTAGTACTTAGCCCTTCGAGTATTGGCCTTGTTCCACAAAATGAGGTTCACAAATCTATTGATATGGTTGGAAAATTTTTGGTTTGAATTGTGAGAGTACTGTTCATGCTTGTTCGGGTCACTTCTCATGTAGGATATTAACTATCACTGCAAGGAATTTGAAAGAGAACATACAAGTCACATGTAAATGATATATTTTAGAATGAAATCAAGGTATTAACGGGGCTACTCAATTATAAGCAATCATGAGACTGATTATTAAAATAAGAATTAAAAAAAATCAAATTTTTTAATGAAAGGATTGTAAGAAAAGGATGGAATAGACCAAAGTCAGGCCTTAAGCCCATGCACCCTCTAGAAGAGACAAACAAACTCATTATCCACGTCATGATTCAAACTTCAAAGAAATGGATTTGGGTCATGTATCTTTGAATACTAGTAACTTATCAAGTATAGACATGAATATAGATATGGGATACGATATGAATATGGATATAGAGATACATTAAATTTAAAAATTATAAGATACTGGACGTACATATATATATATATTACAAAATTTAAGTAAAAAATTCATAATTCATTAATATTATTTTTATATGCTTGACGATTTACAATAACTTAATATATGTTATATATACTAATATTTACTATCTAATAAGCTCCTCCTAATGGAGCATAATTTCTATTAATATATTCTAAAAAATCTCTTAAACCAACTTTTCCTAATAGAATTAACCATGAATGAGTACATGTGCATTAAAAAAATTAATTAGAGGGAATATTGGTATGAAGCAAGTTTCAGTGACGACGAAGTAGATGATTTGGTACGAGCAAAGGTAGAAAGAGTAAATGAAAAATAGTGGTGTGTGAAAAGATAAAACTTAAAAGTCTAATAGTGATGTATGAAAAGATTAAACTTAAAATACTGATGTGTGAAAATAGTGACTTGGGACATTAGTTATGTAATTGATTTTGGGTAGGTTACGGGCTTACTAATTGAACGTTAATTATGAAAACTATTTTAAAAAAAATATTAATGGATCATCTCCAAGTCATGTCTTAGACGTGTCCAAACGTGTCTGAGACGTATCCAAGCGTGTCCGAGACGTGTTCAAGCGTGTCCGAGATGTATCCAAATTAAAAATAATAATCTTTTTAATCGGACACATTTTGAGACGCAAGACACGTATGTCGTACGGGTATCCCAATGTGTCTAATACGAACACGTGTCTGACATGCGGACACGCCTCAACAACGGTGTGTTCGTGCTTCATAGCTAGTAACAATACCGGATGAAATTTCTTCTCAGTATCACCATCACCCACGTGCCAGTGCGGCAACCTACTATATAGAAATTATAAAGCATGCACACACGCACCAGTATTAAGAGGCATCAAGAAAATTATCTTTCTCACAAACGTACCTATGCCCTCCATATCTACAGATCCGGGCCGGGAGTTAGCCCAAATAAGGCCAGGTCTAATAGTTAGAGGAGACATGACTTTTTTCTCTTGGCAAAAAAATTACCCTAATGGTAATCAATCATAAGCCAACAGGCAAGCATAGGAAACTGCCAGAAAACTTCTCTTATGACACTTGTGATGACCAAAATATCTCTGCATAATACTTAATCCCCAAGACACTTACATCTATAAATTGCTATAGTAAGCATGAGGGCAAAGATCTTTTCCCGCTCATGCACTCACCTTACACCCTCTCTGACTTGAATATTGGAGTGTCTGACAAGTACATAATCCCATCATCAACGCATCCAAGCTAGAAGAATGTTGTAGTAGTGAGTTGGTTTTGGCCCAAAGAGCCTAACAATCTAGGACAAAGCACTAGCGTCATCTGTGGGAATATGATAAACTAATTTTCTCACTTTCCTACTAGGGCTAACACATGAAAAAAGAATAGCCACAAACCAGGAACGAAGAGATGGAATGTAGGCCTCAATAACGTCCAGCTAGCCCCTTGACAGGCCAACCTCCTCTCAGTGTCTCTGTTCTATTGTTTAGCAAGCAGAACCACACAAGAGCACTTAGACGAGTCTATGAACCCCCAAGAGCACTTAGACTCCTTCATAGCCTCTATGCTGCTCACGGGGAGATCCGACCCCATACAATGCCGCACTTTCCCATCCACTCTGGAAAAGGCTGCCTAGAAATGGTTTACCTCCTTTCCCGCTCGTTCTATCAACAACTTTGAGGAGTTGGTGTAGAGTTTCCTTACTCACTTCGCCATGAGTACGACTCAGCCCAAAACCACTCAAAGCCTGTTTAGTATAAGGTAGGGCAAGGAAGAAACCTTTCATGGTTACATGCACAGATTCAACCAGGCCTGTCTCAAGGTCCAAGATTTCAACCACAACGTGACCATCCATGCGATTATAGGTGACTCAAGCACAAAGAGTTTACCAAATCACTGACCAAAATGATCTCGGAGAACCTCGAGGAGTTGAAATAACGTTTGGAGAAGTACATCAACATAGATCAAATCCTTAAGGCCAAGAGTGAGGCCTAGAAAGACGGAGACGAACCTCAGAGGAAAGATAAAGAGCCCGAGTCCAAAGGTCCTAAGAATAGCCTAAGGGGGCCACCTCGGGGAAAGTTCGATGAGTATACTCCTCTCAGGGTTCCCCAAGGTACAATCTTGCAGGAAGTATATCATACAAACCTTTTAGATCTCCTAAAACCAAGACCCTTGAGGATGCAAGGATAGGCTAACAAGTCTAAGCATTATAACTATCACCACGTTTATGGCTATAACACGGAGGACTATATGGACCTCTGAGACGCAATAGAAACCTTGATCCAGCGTGGATGTTTGTAGAACTACGTTCAAGGCTCTAGAGGGACCGAACCACCGTGCTATCAAAGGAGAGATGGTAAGAGAATAACACCAAGTCCACTATGTCGGTCGTCGACCTTTGATGACTGCTCACCACCACGAGAGCAAGTCAGATGTTGGGGAAGTGACTCCCCCTAGAGAGAGGCAAGGTGGGACAACAAGGTCACAAAGATTATAAACACTATTTTTTGGAGGCTTTTCTAAAGGTGGGCAAAAAAGGTATACTAAGAGGAGACATTTGAGGGTCGTGCTCAGCGTAGCATCACACCCAATAACGAAGCAAGGGAGGGGATCCTAGACTTCGGTGATAAGTTCTCAGACAAGGATGGAGAAAGGGTCATCCTAAGTGGAGCCGACCCTATGGTGATCATAGCTAAGATGGTCAATCAAGGGTAAAAAGAGTCTTTGCAGACCAAGGGAGAGGCAAGGCGGGACAACAAGGTCACAAGGACCATAAACACCATTTTTGGAGGCTTTTTCAATGGTGGGCAAACGAGGTTTACTTGGTGGAGGCATTTATAAGCTATGCTCAACATAGCATAACACCCAATAACGAAATGAAGGAGTGGTTCTTGGACTTTAGTGATAAGCTTCTCAAATGAGAACGGATAAGGGGTCATCCTAGGAGGAGATGACCCAATGGTGATCACTGCCAAGATAGTCAATGCTAGGGTAAAAAGAGTCTTCGCAGATCAAGGGAGAGGCAAGACGGGACAATGAAGTCACAAGGACCATAAACACCATTTCTAGAGGCTCTGCCAGAGTGGGTAAAGGAGGTCCGCTAGGAGGAGACATTTGAGGGTCGTGCTTAACATAGCGTCATGCCCAATAACGAAGTGAGGGGGCAAATCTCAAACTTTGGTGATAAGTTTCTTGGACGAGGATGGAGAAGGGGTCATCTCACGAGGAAACGACCCTTTGGTGTGATCATTGCCAAGAGGGTCAATGTAAGGGTAAAAAAAAGTCTTCAAGAGCCAAGGGAGCTCGACAAACATCCTTTTCATAGAGTGCTTCAATAATATGGGCATCATTATGTCCAAAGTTAAAGCCTTTGACATCGACCTCGTAGGCTTTTCAAGGGGCAAGGTTAGATTGGAGGGCTACATTGAGTTGTTCAAAACCTTTGAAGAACAATCCCTGTGCAAAACAGTGAAAGTAAAGTTTTTGGTGGTGGGATGCCCTTTAGCTTATAATGTCATACTTAGAAGGCCATCCTTGAACACACTTAGGGCGATAGTTTCCACTCACCACCTGGACATGAAATTCTTGTAGGAAGACAGACAGGTGGTGACCGTGAAGGTTGACTAAGTTGTGGTAAGAAGCTGCTACAACACAAGTTTGGACCTCCATTGGCAAGGAACCAAGATCAAACACCAGGTTCTGCCATCTTAAAGGAAGAATAAACATTCTGTAATGGTTGTAGAGCTTGATATTCGAGGTAACATGAAGGAAACGAGACCACAATCAGAGGGCCAATTGTTAGATGTTCAACTTGGACCACGGGCTGACCAGATCACCAAGATTGGAGCATGCCTAGCTGAAGGGGAACAGAGAAAGTTGACTGAATTCCTATAGCAGAACAAATACCTCTTTGTTTGGACATCCGCTGATATGCCTAACCTTGATCCTAGTTTCATATGCCACCGGTTATCGATCTCCCCCAATGCTAAAGCTGTAGCACAGAGGAAGAGAAAGGTGGGACCTGAGCGCTAGAAGACCATAGAAGAGTAAGTGAAGGAACTCCTCAAAGCTGATTTATTTGGGAAATATCCTACACCACTTGGCTCATTAATATCATTTTGTTTAAGAAATCCTCAGGGAAGTATCATATATGTGTGGATTTCCCAGATCTCAATAAAGCCTGCTTTAAGGATCCTTAGCCATTATCTAACTTCCCTTGTCTATAAATACTAAAGGGGTGGTAACATTTAGGTTGGTTGAAAAATAGTTGCACAAACTCTCTCATTATTCCTATCACATCTATCATATACTTTAAAGGATATTCACAGAGACTAGTTAAGTATGCCTTCCACCCTACTTTATTTTTGTAGTCTTTATTATTTAATGCAAGTTTAAAGCCATTCCTTTATATTTCTCACAATTCTCTTCATCTTCTGATCGAGTGATTCTTTGAATCATTTAATTTCTTTTACTCGCTTTCTTTATTTTTTTTGCAAGTTTATCTTTATGTTAGTTTTACTTTCCTGCATTTTTATTTCTTTCCTTTAATTTCTTTTCTTTACTTGCTTTATTTATTCTTTTTTCATTTATTGCTTCTAATCCATTTCTTTATATTGCTTTTTCTTTACTTGCTTACCTTTTAGATTCTAGTCGAGTTTATCTTTCTGCAAGTTTAATTCTGCAAGTTTAAGTTTCTTATTTTTTAGTCTTATTTTCTTTATGTGCTTTCTTCACATGCTTTCATTCATTTACTTGTCAATTACGATTATATTACTTTCATTTATTACTTTCATTTTACTTATCCTTTTAAATTTCAAAGTGTCAATTTCTCTTTCGATTGTTGATATATTAATTCTCTTTACATTAGTATTTCGAATTCTTGTTAAAATCGAGACAAGTTTATGATATTCTTTTAATTTATAAATCATTAAGTACTTGAGAGTCTTCAAGAGGAAGAGATTCTCTTCGCGAAGTGATAACTGGAATTGAGATTTGTCTTTGACAAATTTTACTATAAACAACACCATAATCAAGTTCAACAATTAAAAGTTTTAGTTGCTCAAGTTTACATAAATGCTTTGCGAGCAGTTACTGTTTTTTGTTACCCTTCTAGTTTGGAAGTACACAATAATTTTGCTTAAGTAATTGGTGATGTTTTGAGACAAATTCTTTTCAACAAACATAATTTTTTAGCATGAGCAAGTAGAGATGATTTTTTTTTTGGCTTTTGATAGGAGAACAATTTTATTTGAGTGATAAAAGAGAAAAAGTACAACCATATGGGAGGTGAATATTGATCTAATAAATCTGAATTAGTATAACATAAAGGAATCTCAAGGAGATCTTATATGATTTTATGCATATAATTGTAGAGTCTAAACATTAAAAAAGGTTTAATTATTGTACATGATGTAAATTGTAGAGAACCCAAAATCATCTATGTATAAAAGCTCCATTAAACAATATTAAGGAAGTTATGTTTGTAAGAATTTTGTGTCCCATATAATATTTGTATTTTGTTTTATTAGATATAATGTTTTATCTAATAAATAATATTTTAATAATTATCAAAATGTAAAAATCCTATTGGTTAATGACCTAAATTGGGTTTTGGGCTTAATAAGGCTAAGCCCACTAACCTTTTAAGGGTGACACCCAATCATTAGGAGGTGTCATTTTCCTTATCCAACAAAAAGAATATTCCCCCTTAAATGTCAATCATTGACTAGCACATCATAAGAGGAAGGTCCTAAGAAACTTCTCCTAAGATTTTTACAGGGCACCTAGAAGGATCAACTTGTTTCTAAGTCCTACTTGGTCCCCAAGACACTCTCCCCAATAAATAGATACAATAGCCTCAAGGGTAAGGAATTTTCCCTTACATTGTACCTCATTGCATCCTTACTTACTTAAGTTTTGGAGTATCTTGCAGGCACCCAACCCACTCGATCTAATGCACTAGAAGGTTGCAAGAGTGATTTAGATCTATTCAAGAAGGCTTTTAGCACTTTCTTGATCTCAATACAAATCATTGGCACTGTCTATGGGAATCGAACCCAGGGATTGTGTAAATTGCTATTCCAACTTTCTTCATGGCTAACAAAACTAGAATAACAACAACTAACCTGGAGCAGCCGTAGGATGGGGTGAAGGCCTCCATGACAGCAAGCCAAGCTTGCGATAGGCCACCTTTCACGCCTCGTGTGCGCTCTATAGTCCAGAGAATGGAACCTATTGCCTAGGAGCTTCCACCAATCCTCTATCTAGTTGTTCCATTTCAAGGAGTAGAAACCTCGACACGTCAAAATCTGAAGAATCATAAACTCTTTGAAATGTTCACAGAGCAATAGTGGCAAATTGCTGATCTCCCCCCTGTACTAACTTAGGAACAAGTGGCTGAAAACAATGAAGGAGCTCGTGTAGAACCTAAACCTCGGGTTAACCCACAACCCTAGGCCAATCAGTATTTGCAAAGAGGGCCAAAACCTTCCTCGACTTCAAGCTCCTCACAACAATATGGGACACATAACCATTTCATCCATTCGTTCTCTGACTTCATCCTAGGAGTCACTCTACGGAAAAGGTTCAAAGCCCCTACTATCAAAGCATATGATAGGACTACAAATCCTTAGACGCACTTGGATGCGTTTATGTCATCCATGTTGGCCTACACAAGGAGTTAGCACATACCCTACTAGCTAGTGCCCAATCCAATTGTAGGTGCACCAAGGCTAACATCCACTATTGCTAGATATAGAGTCTCACAAGATCTTCTCCTAAAGAAAATAATTTCTAAACACAAATGTAGTAATATAGATTTTAAGAAAACAAATTTTTAAGTTAGCAAGAAAAAAATATTAAAATCCCATACAGTTGTGTAATTCATTCTAAGGGGAGCATTTTTTGACATTAGAAAACCCGCTCAAATAAATTTAAATTTCCTTTACACAAACATAACCATTGTCTACATTTACTATCATTGGCCTAAGCCAAAGTTCATAACAATTACCACCATTGGCATAAATCATTATATGTAATATTTACCATCTTTGGTCTATAACCAATGTCAAAATATTTTAAGATAACTAAAATTATCAACTCAAAACTGTGTACAAAGCCAATTGTGAGTTTTCCCACAATTTTGCATGTCGCAAGAGTACCTAAGGCTCTACTACATTTAAAATAAAATAAAAAAATCAATTCATAATTGAGAAGTTCAAAGAGATATACAGTAGGTAGGAACCACTCACAATACTTATCGATTTCCAAGTGGGTTTTTTTTCCCAAAAATTTGCATAGTTGAATTGAAGGTTCCATGTATCATTCTATAACCATGAAAATATATACCAACAATACATTAATTAGTCATAGATCATTAAATTGCCTAATTCTATTCCCTAAATCAAAAATATATTCTAAATAACATTGCCCTAAATTCAGCATCCAATAAAATTGATTATTGAAGTTTTTGGGTTATGGGTTTACCTGAGTGGGTGGCCTTCACTCTTCTCAAATCACAATTCTTAACCCAAGAAAATAACCTTTAGAGACGCTTGTAAGAGAAAGGGAAAAAGTGGTGCTTGAATGCTTCACTAAAATCTCAAAAGGGTGATAGAAGGATGCTATGGTCAAAAAATAAGGAAGTAAGAATGAGAAGATAGAAGAAAGAAATTGGGGAAGGGTGCTAACCAGAGGTGGGAGGCGCAGAGGTAGAAGCCTATGATGGAAATGATGGAACGAGTGTTTTGATATATAAGAATGATAATTACCGAAGTGCCTTAAAAATAAAACAAACTTCTTTCATATATATATATTAAATACCTTATCTTAACTTTTTTACTTTTTTGTACTATTACATTCTATTAAATACCTTATCTTAACTTTTTTACTCTCTTTGTACTATTACATTGATGAGGTCATCCTGCTTAAGTTCGACACCTCACTTGATCAAGGTTGTGTCAACAATGGCACCCATTTGCCTAGTGTCACCAATAACTAAGCTAGATCATGGAAGTCATGGTCAAGATCTTAGGCAAGGTCATTGTTATGACACCATGCCGCCCATTGTTCAATCTTATTCTAGTGAGTTTTGATATCATTTTTGTTGTTGGATTGTGGTAATAGGGATTAGGATTTCTGAGATTGAGAATTTGGGAATATCTCTGATGGTTTTGGTCTCATTTTGGATGTTGGATTGCAATGATTGTGTTAGGGTCTCTAAGATTAGGAATCTTGAGAGTTAATTTAGTGGTATGGTCATTTTTTTAAGTCAGATTGGATAAACCAGATCCATAAATAATTGGACTGAATTCAGATCTGGGTTGGAGCTTTAGTTTTAATATTAGTGGTGAAATCGGAGTAGTTTGGGTTGGGTTTGACCTAGACCTGTAAAAATGCCATTCCTAATGTCTATATATTTTTCCTTTAACTTTTTTTTGTGTAATTTGGCTTTGCTCGATTTTATAGTAGACATTGCCTAAGCTTTTCCTAGTTTAGTTTAATTTGGCTTATGTAGAATTTTCTACTTTGGTTTACTTTTATTTCTTGTCATACTTGGGGTTGAGTTGAAGAAGCATTAAATTACAAGGTGATGATTTTTCAAGATTTAGGTTGCCTTTGGATAAGCTTTGAAAAATAAAAAAGCACTTTTATGATATAGCTTTATCTTAAAACTTTATAGGCATATAGGGCTTGTTTAAATAAGCTTTGAATAAAAGTGATTTTAAGATAACAAAAAAAAGTAATTTTTTTTATAGAGGTTTATTATGAAAAAACATAAACTATTTTATCATTTAGATATGATTCATCTTAGAGTTTTGGGCCTTTAAGGGCTAAACCCACTAACAACAAAGGTATGTCCCATAACTTTGGACAGAGAGGTCATCCTAGTTGGACCAATGAGGCATCAACAAGCAAGCCTAAAGTGTAACATCCCAAATTCTGACTATATGAATAGTAATAGCAGAATTACACTGTTTTGTATTTTCTGTGTGGTATAAAAATAATTTGACTGTTCTGATATCATATTTGATCATTTTGTGTGATTTGCTCCTGGCCAGGAAAAATAATAATTTTCGGATCTGCCTCATTTGGAGACGGGGATCTTACTAAACCCGAATCTGAGTGACACAGAAAGAATCTTTTAATTTTTAGAATCTATCCATAAAAACAAAAATATTGTAAGGATAAATATCTTATATTTATAGCACCGCTGCTATGAATGTTGGACCTAAGTTTTAACTAACAAAATGCTTAGAATATTTTCATAATCAAAATTAAAATGAACCAATAGGAAATAGTCAAAATAAATGGTTGGACTTTTCTAACCAATGAGAATTGGTCAAGGAAAGAAGCTTAGACTTCCTTGTGGACCATTAGATTTGAAGCTTGATTTAGAAGCCTTGATCTTAACCGTTGATTCAATCAACGGTGTAAAACGAATCCTAACAAAACCATCAAGTAATACCCACCGTAGATAAGACTAATGGATAGGAAATCAAGTAGATTTTCAATGGATAGGATTGAGTCAACAATAATTGCTTGACTTTTGCTTAGGAAACTAATTAACCTTAATGTAGTTGACCTAATTGTCTAATTAAGAAATTAAGTAAACTAACTTAACTGGTAATTAGTTATAATTTAATCTTTAATTTAATATCCTAATTCTAATTAGAGGTTATGATACATGCTTAAATATATTCAACTAATTAGTTATATACTTGGATGATTAAGTAAAAATGGTTAGGAAATTAAATCTAATTAATTAGCTAATCAATTAACTAGTAATTAGGCTTGAACTAATAATAAATTAAGGACCCTAAACTCACCTAAGATCCATGGTTCAGCAGCTGAATGGAGACGGTCCAGCAGCAGCCACGGTCCAGCAGAATGGAGGAGCTTTTAAGTGATATTTGAACACTCCAAAGTCATGCAAAGTCAAGTTGGTGACTAATGACAAGTGATTGTCCATGTGCATTTAAAGTTTGGATACTTACTCAAGTAAATTTCTTTATTATTTCCTCACAAAGTCCCTCACGGTTACTCAATCACAAAGTCACTCATGGTCACTCAAGGCAGCAGGGCAGCAGCTGTAAAAATTGGATAATGATTCAAATAAATCTCTTGATTTTATCATCACAAGTCACTCACGGCAGCTGTAAAGTAATGGACCATTAATCAAGTAAATCTCTTTATTATTTCCTCACAATGTCACTCACTACAGCAGTAGCTGGAAGGATTGGATAATTATGCAAATAAATCTCTTTATTATTTCCTCACAAGTCACACGAAAGCAGTTTCTGTCCATGTGCACTCAAAAATTGGATAATTACTCAAGTAAATCATTCCAAATTTCACAAGCAATTCACACGGTCAAGACCTTCTTGTACGTCCTCATCCTTATGCCTTTTATACTTATCATACATAAGTTTATTTCTCTCAAAGTACCAAGGAAATCAAGCAAATTTCTCTTCCATCTTCTTTCTTCACATTCGCCACCACCTGCAAACTACACCATCCATCCTTTAAAAATTCATCTCTTGGTTTTGTTTTAACTCAAGATATATTCTAACCATTTCTCCTTCACAAGGTTTTGTCACAAACCTATCCTATCTTGTTCAAAACTTCTCCAACCTTTTCCTAAAGGGTAAGCTTTGATTCAATGATTCAAAGTTTGGTTTTAATTTTGTTAACCATGATTTCTCCATGGTTTTTCAATCTTGATTCTTGTATGAACATTTACTAATTTTCTTGAAAATTTTAGGGTTTGTTTAGGAGGTGAACAAAGTTTCAAGGAAAGGAGGAAAGCTTAGAAAGCTTGTCTTCAAGAGGTAAGAGGGAGATTCAACCTCACCAACCAAGTTCTGGTAGTGTGAGGATGGTTCTGTTCGGTGAAAAATCCACAAGGATTCATTCACCTATTGTTTGAGGTCTTTGGGGGTGTATTTGTGATGTATAGAATTGTGTTTTATGCTTGTATGTGTAGTATTTGTGTTATGTATGTGTGTGTAATTTAGAATGCATAAAAAAATTATGTGTGATTATGAGGACTAAATTGTAAAAAAAAATTATATAAATACGGGGCCATTATGTAAATATAAATTTTGAGGGACTAAAATGTAATTCATATGTTTTGAGGGACAAGAAAGTAATTATTCTATTGTGAGGGACTATTTTGCAAATATGAGGAAATGCAACGAATTTTAGTATTAAAATGAGTAAAACAGAAATTTTGATTCAAAACGTATAAAAAGAATAATAATAATAATATTTACGCGATTGGAAAACATTGAGAAATCACTACGTGATTTGAAAAGGTGACAGAATTGAGTCGCGAGTGAGAAAATACGAAAATATGACTACGCGATTAAATTACAGTAATAATACTATTAAATTATTATATGAACCCTGCATATGTGATATTAATGGAAATTGTGAATAGTGCATACTACATGCATTGGAAAGGTCTGAAGGACTGTGTAAGGCAAGTTGCCTAGGAGAGACTACACCTCCTGAGTGGGTGCGATAAGCGTAGTGTAGGTCACTTGTTGACCTTGGGGGCATTGGGGTGCGGGTTGCCTACAATGGACAGTTGGTAGCTCTTCTGTACCGTGGGTTAGACCGATGCAACACACCAATGATCCGGACCGAGACACTATCCCTAATCATGATTTGATAAAGACTGTCGTGCATATGCTAGATGTGCAGAAATTGAGCACGTGGTCTGAAGCATGTTGGTGCCGGCTGCATCTTCACCATTCTCTCCGACTTGAGTTGTAGCTCCATGGAGTAGGATATTGAATCAGTGTACATTTACATACATAGAGGACATATTATTATAATTCTTGCTTATGATAATTGAAATAATTGAATACTTTGGCATTGAAAATAGCATAATCGTAATTCTTATTTTATTTCCTGTGTAATTATGATATATAATGTTAGTGGCATAACTGTAATTATGGTATAATAGTTGTATGATATTTTGGATGTGATTATCTTCATTGCTACCATACTGGTATTGGCATAGGTAATCTCACCTCTTGTATACATATGTTGTATCATGTTTATGTGTTGTTAAGACACTGAGCCGGATGTAGAGCGAGAAGCGAAGAAGGCCCGTACTCATTGAGAATCTCGAGTTTTGATGGCGGTGGAGATCCCTAGTTTCTTGGGTTACATGAGACCGACATTCATCGGAGGGGACGAGGCATGGACCGAAGACCTTGAGAGAGAGTATATATTATCTAGGAGATGTAAATATTAGATTGAGTAGGCTACGGTCGTGGAACCCTTACTTTTCGTTACTATTTATGTACAATTAGAGTTCCCTATATCCATCAAAGAAGACTGGGAGCGTACTATCGCACCCCTAGAGAGAGTAGTGTCGTATCGTTCGCTCGGACATTTGTCCCCCGGACTTTACGTCGAGTTGGAATTCCCCCACCCGGGGAGTCTGAGGAGGACCCATCTGAGGGTCCGATTACTTCTGAGGGCTCAGCTGCCTAGTAGTACTTGGGCAAGATGTCAATGTAAACAGTGTTTAAAATTTTTGGAGTGACTAGTTTGTAATATTTATAATATGATAGTACTAAAGACTTGTATATGTATAACAAAAGACTTGGATATGTATAAATGATGTAAATTATTTGTAATGATGCTGTGATGTTTTATTTTCTGCTAAGTTTATTTTCTTGTTATTAAGAAATTTTGCAACTCGTATTTTTCCCTACAAATTACGTTATCTAAATAAGGTTAATTTGGTAATTATGTAACATAAATGTGGCATCCTAAGGTGGTCTGTTACATAAAGGGGGCTACCAGCCAAGGACCCCTATGTGGCACAAACTTTCCTACACACTCTTGGTCGCCAAAGGGATACCCATTATAAATAGTAACACTAACAATAAGGGTAAGGATCCTTCCTGCTCATAATGTGACCTAGCACACCATACATACTTGAACATTGAAATGTCTTTGCAGGTACTTAACCCCCCATTTCTAAGGCCTCCTAGCTTCAGCGCAATGTAGCAGGATCCTGCTTTTGGCCTAAAGAGCTCTACAACATAGGATAGAACAATGACGCCGTTTGTGGGAAGCTGGTAAATTGTTGCTCCCACCTTTCTACCATGACTAACACGAGAAAGAGAACAACGATAAGCCAAGAGCAAAGAGGTGGAGCTACGACCTCTTTCAAACCTGACAGACCATCTACGTCTCAATGACTTCGTTTTGCCATTCAATGAATGGAACCACCCAATGAGTATGATTTTGTAGGAAGTATACTCCATAGAGCTCTCTAACCTCCCAAAACCTTTACAATTGAGGATGGGAGGATGGATACACAAGAGAAAGTATTGAAGTTATCACCATGAATACGGGCACAACACAAAAGATTGTGTAGACCTCCTAGATGCCATCAAAACTATGATCCAATATGGATGCCTACGTAACTATGTTCAAGAATCTAGGGGGAGCGGATCGCAATGTTATCAGAGAATGGAAGAAAGAAGAAGGATCCCAAGGCCACAATGTTGCTCCCTGATACCTGATGAGTGCTCCCCACCACAAGAGAACACCAAAGGACGGAGAACCGTGCCCTCTCAAAGAGATGTGAGGCGCGATAACGAGGTCACAAGGACCATTAACACTATCATTGGCGGTTTTGTTGGAAGTGGGCAAACAAGGGCAGCCCGAAGGAGGCACCTAAAACCTATACTCAGCATAGCCTCATGTCCAATTATGAAGCACGACAGTAGATCAAGGACCCCGGTGATCAGCTTTACTAATGAGGATAAAGAAGGAGTCCTTCCAAGAGGAGATGACCCCATAATGGTCACTATGAAAATGGTTAATGCAAGGGTAAAAAGGGTCATTATAGACCAACGCAGCTCAGCAAACATCTCGTTCATGGAGTACTTTAGGAACATGGGCATTCCTATTTCAAATCTTAAGCTCTTTGACACCGACCTCATTGAGTTTTTAGGAGGAAAGGTTAGGCTGGAGGGGTACATCGAACTCTTTGTGATTCTCGGAGAAGACCCTCACAAAAAACCATGAAGGTCAGGTTCATAGTGGTGGATTGCCCCTCCGCCTACAATGTGATCTTGGGAAGGCCTTTCTTGAATGCCCTTGGAGTGATAATCTCCACTCACCACCTCGCTATGAAGTTCTTGTCGGAGGACGAACAAGTGGTTACTGTCAAAGAGTACCAGACATTAGCTCGAAGCTATTATAACACTAGTCTAGACCTCCTAGAATGAGAACCCAGACACCAGACTCTGTCACCTCAAGGGGAAAATAAACACCCCGTGATGATGGCTAAGCTCAATGTCTGAGGTGATGTGTAGGACATGAGACCACAAATCGAGGGACAATTATTGGATATAAAGCTCGAAGAGTGGTCTAATTGGGTCATAAAAATAAGAGCTGACCTCCCATAGGGAGAACAAAGGAAGTTAACGAAGTTCCTCCAATTGAACAAAGATCTTTTTGCTTAGACGTCTACAGATATGCCTGGCTTCTTTATCACAAGCTATCCATTAACCCAAGTGCTAAGTTAGTTGCACAGAGAAAAAAGATAGTAAGGCCTGAGCGTTAGAAGCTGATAGAAAACTTCGTGAAAGAGCTCCTAAAAGCGGGCTTCATCAAGGAAGTATCCTACACTAACTAGCTTTCCAATGTTGTTTTGGTTAAGAAATTCTCGAGGAAATGACATATGTGTATGGACTATACAGACCTTAATAAAGTCTGCCCCAAGGATCCTTACCCACTGCCCAATATTGATAAGTTAGTATATGGATCTTCTAGTTATCAATTTCTATCTTTTATGGATGCTTATTTAGGGTATAACCAGATTCTAATGCATCCAAAGGACGAAGAGAAGACAACCTTCATCATTGAAAGAGCAAGCTACTATTACAAGCTGATGCCCTTCGACCTAAAAAATGTTGTAGCAGCTTATTAGTGTATAATGAACAAGGTCTTTGAAGACCAGGTGGGCAAGATCATAGAGATATATCGATGACATGATTGTAAAAACCCTAAGCATAAGAGACCATGTGAATGACCTCGAGAAAGTTTTCTCACAACTAAGGAAATGTAACATAAGGCTCAACCTAGAGAAATGTGCCTTTAAGGTCTAAGCTGGAAAATTCCTAGGATCCTTATTCCAACTCAAAGGGAAACAAGGGCTACCAACTTTACTAATAAACAACGAAGTCCGGTTCTCACGACCCTGGAGCTTGAAGAACTCATCCTTGAAATCGTTGTACAACTCGTCATACAATTCAAAACACTTCTGATGCATATGGCTACGAATAATGACACAGGTCGACTTGCTCCCCTTAGTCGAGCCCAAGACGTCAAACATATAGTAAAAGATATTGACGATCGATTCCACCTCGAAATGGCAGCACACGATCTCGAAAGATCAGATGTATGGCCAACTATTGGGATGGGGCTGGGAAGAAACTGCTTGAATCCAGTTCAGTACGTTGATGTAAAAGTCTAGAAATTAGATTCACAGGTTGAGCCTAGTGAAGAAAGTATCGTACATGTACGTGTACGGTGGGCTAGGCCGCAATAAACTATAGATGCACTCGTCCCCGCCACAAGGCTATATTAAGTAATTGTCCACCAATGACCTGCTATGATGTACAAACATATAAATTCTGAGATTGACAGTCTCTTCATGCATATCAAAATGCAAAGTGATTTCTTGGGGCTCATGGGTCATGGTGAACCCAAGAATACTCCCTAGCATCGGAGGGAAAATAAGATTGCTAAGAAGATTGCCCCTGAAGCTTGATGATTTTTGCCTTAGCTCTACCCATGAAGTCGGAGACTAGAGCTCACTTAGTACTTACAGAGGTAGAAGACTCATTAGAATAACTGCTTATAGGCCCCATAAGTTTATCAATTCCCTTTCTATCTCAGAGGTAGAATGGTACCTAAGATTGATTTTTTTGAGCTTCCTAATCAACCAATCTGGGGACTTGGTAGAGGGCGACTACCTCTGCACCTTAGAGATGAAAGCACCCCCAGGGACCCTTCCCTGTTGCAAATGACACGATAGAGACGGTGGTTACTCCAAAACCTCCAGAGAGGAACCATCTTCCCCTCTGTTTCTCAGCATTCTAATCTTAATCATAAGATTGAAAAGGAAAAGAAAAAGGAAAATGAGGTACCTTTCGAAGGAGGAAGAGGAGTTATGAGCAGCAGAGATGCTAAAAGGAAAGAACGAACCACCACAACGAGTCTTTATGAATGCCTGCAGTCTTCGCCGAAGAAGAAAGCAAGAGAGAAAATGAGGAGAAAATAAATGAGTTGCTAAAAGTGATGCCAAGTCCCACGACCCCCAATTTATAAGACAGAGGTTCAGTAACCACCACCCACTAATGGGGGAAAAATCATCCAAAACCATTAATTCAAATAATTATGAGGCATGTAACCCCAAGTCCAGAGTTATACGTGGACCAGCCATCGAATGCCACATGGCCAAAAGATTATTAGCACACAGGTGAAAAGACATGTACTTAGCAGGTGAAGCGTCTCAAATAATCCAAAGGTCACACTTGTTCAAGACACTAGAGAATATCTCACTTCGGAACATGAAGACAAGAATTTCAACCTCCTTGGTGAGCCACTCTCAACCCCAGTATGGGAACTACACTATGAGGTCATGAGATTGCCTCAGGACAACTTTCAAAGACCTAAACTAGAGCAATATCGGAGCTTGGCACTACGACAACCATTAAAGCGCCGACCTGGGGGCCGTAATCCATCTTGGAGTTTTAGGCCTTTAAGGGCCAAGTCCACTAACAACGAAGACATGACCAATAACCTTAGGTAGAGAGGTCATCCTAACTGGACCAATGAGGCATCAACAAGTTTGAAGGGGGCTACTAGCCTAGGAACCCTACATGGCACAATTTTTTGTGCACACTCTTAGCTGGCAAAAAGATCCCCACTATAAATAGCAATAGTAACAATAAGGGTAAGGATCCTCATTGCTCATAACGCGTGTGACCTAGCACACCATACTGATCTAAGCATTAGAGTATTTTTGCAAGTATCCAACTCTCAATTTCTAAGACCTCCAAGCTTCAAGACAACGTAGCAGGAACTTAATTTTGGCTCAAGGACCTCTACAACATAGAACAAAACAAGATACAATCACATAAATCACTTTTTAAAAGATATGAAGAATAACATTTATTATTTTAAAATGATATAAGGATGTTTTTGTCCAAAGAAAACTACTCTATTTCCTCAAATGAGTTTTCTCTCTCTTCTACAGATTCTCCCATTTTTTCAAAAGCTACTCATTATAACTTCTCATGAATTTGATTATTTTTGGATTGTGATTATTTTAAAAAGCTTACTCAAAGACTCTAAAAATTTCTGGAAGTGATTTTTTAATAAAAATAAGCTATTTCAGTATTAAAAGAAAAGCTTAAACAATCACACTATTTTAATTAAAAAATGATTTTTTATTTTTTTTGAAAAGCACAAAAGAACAGGCCTCATAGTCAGAATTTAGAGGTATCTCAAATACCTTGGGCCTGTCCTCTACAGTTTTACTCAGTAGAAACTTTATATAGATATATGGGCTTTGTCTTAACCAAATTATATGGGCTTTTATCCAACAAGATTTAGTGCCACACTAATTTCTAACTCTTTGTTTAGAAGTTTCATTAACGGAACGAAATGGAACAAAATTATTCATGTTTCTTTCATTCTACCTCAATTTTGGAAGGAACAAAAGTTAGATATTTGAAAAGAAGAGTGGGAAAATGATTCCTCATGTATTCCGTTCCGTTTCCATGTATTTTAAAACTCCCAAACAAGAGATGTTATTTTCATTCCCCTCATTTTTTTTCTGTTCCCCTCATTACTTATCATCTAAACATAGTGTAAGATTTTAGCAAGGAAAATAATTGTTACATAACTCTATGAGGAGATTGTGCAGAATATGTGCATTTAGAAAAAGTTTAAGTGAGATTGAATTATAATCCAGTGATTTGTAACGAAGATTGTGAAGAAAACTTGTTTAGGAAATCTATGTACAACTATATCTAATTTTGTACCAACAAGTTGTTGGACGAGTGATACACGGCCCAATCTCCCGTAAAGAAGAGAATACAAATTCGATTTTCAAAAAGCGCACTTGTTGGAAAGGGAAATAATCTTTAATGCTCCATCCCCCATAATTGCGAGAGCAATGTCTCCCACAATTTTAGTTATTATAAAAAAAAACTATATCTAATTTTATAGATAGTTTTATATATGAGCTTACATAGTTCATTAGAACTTCTTCATACTAAACTCATTAAAGTAAATTTAAAGCTTCTTAATTGTGCGTAGTTATAAATAAATAAAATTGTTGTGTATATATGAACACTATTTGTACTTTTTTGTAGAGCAATATTAAAATTTAGCAGGTAAGTAACTACTAATTAAGGGCCATTCAAACCAATTAGCTAGTCTCAAGTTTAATTAGGTGTCGTCAATCTACCATTGAAAGATGTAAAACTACCCAAAGTTTAGGTGTGGTCAAGCGAGTGAGTGAGAATTTGATAGAAATTATAGGTTCAAGTCATGATGACGACTTCTCATTTAAAATTAATGACAAAGCTTTCCACTCGTCTTTCCCATATCAAGAGCCTACGTCTTATTCAACAAAAGTTTGTGAACAATTTTATTTTCTTTTCTTTTCTCCCTATACTTTCGCTTGAATACAAGTTTGTTGGTACATGGTTTTGTTTTATATAAAATTATAATTAACCCAAAAGAACACAATCATAATTTAGGGTCAATTTTAACACACAAAGAAAGATGAACTTTAGGCTGTCCTTGTCCTAAGCATGAACTAGCTAGGTTTTTTTTAAATGAAATTGAGCTTCTCTTAGATTGTCATCATATCCCTATTAAAATATAGTGACAGTAAGATCAATGTTATAACGGAAATTATATATACACAGAAGGGTTTTTTTTTTTTAAATAAACTTCACAAACTCGAAGTAAACCATTGATTGGAAGAAAAAAAAAAAGAGAAAGAAAGAAAAGAAAAAAAAATGGATGATAATGATAAAATTTTTTGTGAGTCTGTGGGATTCTTTTCTATGTAAATAACAGCACTAGTTATGAATATCTCTAAAACAAATTTTATTAATAGGAGATATTGGAGTCAGAAAAATGAAATGAAAAAATATGCACAGGAAAGCAAATATGCCTGTCTATATTGCTTTTTCTCACCAGTCCCTGTATCATAGCAATAATATGCGCCATTTATGAAGTACAAAAACAAGTTGATGAGCAATAGTAGTTAATGGAAATTGATTAATTTATCGTGTTCGAAAATAATTTAAGTATTAATGGTTTAGCCCCAAAAAAAGGAAAAAAAGATGAAGAAGAAGAATATGGGTCCACAACATACACTGGATTTATGTTTAATGAACAGAAAGAGATCAATTATTACTTGGACAATGATAGATGTACAGCCATTTTTTTTTCCCATATTATAACGGTCAAAGACACTGAAGGAACAGATAAAAAATAGTTGATCAGGAAGCAAATTAGGAAGTTTTAAGTTTTAACAAAAAATGTAAGACGGTTGGGTACCTAGCTTGATAAATCCAATATTCTCAAGCTTAGCAAAAATAATATTTGAAATCCACTCAAAATTATATGGATGATTTATAGGCAGGTGGCCGAATCTTCTTGGAGATTAGGGAAAGCCATGGCCACCCCAAAAATTTTAAAAACTTCATAAAGATACTTAATTAAATTACGCATACCTTCTCTTATATATTATCGAAACATCATATGGTCACTCCACAACTTTTCCTCAAGATCCGCCGTTATGAATAAAATGCAATGTTGTTGATCACCATTAATATTCCACCCCTATTGAACATAAGTAATGCTGTAAGGCTTAAAGTTGTATTAAAACATCAATTAAATTTTAAAAGAAATAGAAATGAGACTTAGAACAAAATAAAGGATAACTTATATGGTGTGACTCGAGTATAATTCATTTTTGTTACTTTCATCAACAAGTGTCTAATGGGTCAAAGTTTCGGTTGCTATCAAAAAGCTACTTGAAATTTTCTCATAAAAGATATGTAAAGTCAAAGTTCCTTTTCAAACATATGCTCTTTTCTTTTCAGATATAAAGTTATTATATTTTAATAATTAATAGACGATCGATATCAAGAGAAAATGAAACATAAACCTTCAGTCAAAAAGATTATTGGAGTGTTGTAGTGCCATATTATTATAAGTACAAAGCAACTCAGCAATCACCAGATAGAGGGCTCGAGAGGTTGGCTATTAGTAGCTGTATTTGACAAGATGAGTAAGACCCCAACTAAAAACAAAAGCGTACCTCAATCCACATGTAAGTTATTAGTGTCCCATATCGTCATCCTCAATTTTTTTAGTATAGTTTATGTATTTATTGGATCATTCTACTTGATGTCAATTGATTTTAGGTTATCATCTTACATGATATCGAAGTTAAGATCCTATCTCCGTCGCCTATTCCGCTAAGCTCGTCGGTTTCGATTAGGTATCTGTTGAGGGGCTTAGAGTCCCATATCACCTGTCTTAATCTTTTCAAAATATAAAAAAATAATTTAACCTAAATATAAAGAGACTATACATAAGCTAAACGAAAATGAAAAGACTATTATACCCTAAATAAATAATAAAACAAAATATAACCCAATATTTTAAATACAAAGAGACTATATATAGGCTAAACAAAAATGAAAAGACTATTATACCCTTAATAAACAATAAAACAAAATAACTTAATATTTCTTAACATCTCCCCTCAAACTCACTATGCGACAGCTCTAAGCATCAAGAGTTTGCCAACTAGAAAACGAAAATGAGAAATAGAATGCGACTTGGTAAAGAAATTTGCAATCTGCAAAGAAGAAGAAACAAAAGGTAAGGTAATGGTGCCATGCTTGAGATGATGGCGAGTAAGGTGACAATTGATCTCAATGTGCTTAGTTCATTCATGAAAAATCGTGTTACATGGTATCGAAGTTAAGATCTTATCTCCGTCACTTATCGCTAAGCTCGTCGATTCCGATTAGGTATTTGTCGAGGGGCTTAGATTTCAAAATACAAAATGATAATTTAACCTAAATACAAAAAGATTATATATAGGCTAAACAAAAAAAGAAAAGACTATTCTACCCTTAATAAACAATAAAACAAAATAACACAATATTTCTTAACATCTCCCCTCAAACTCACGATGTAGCAGCTACAAGCATCGAGAGTTTGCCAACTAGAAAACGAAAATGGGAAATAGAATGTGACTTAGTAAAGAAATCTGCAATCTGCAAAGAAGAAGAAACAAAGGGTAAGGTAATGGTGCTATGCTTGAGGTGATGGCAAGTAAGGTGACAATCGATCTCAATGTGCTTAGTTCATGCATGAAAAATCGTGTCGTGAGCAATCTGAATAGAACTTAGTTGTCACAATACATAGGAGTGGGATGAGAAAGAGAGACTCTCATATCTACAAGTAACCAATGTAACCAAACAATCTCTTTGGTAGTAGATGCTATAGCACGATATTCTGCTTCGATTGAAAATTGAGAAATAATAGATTGTTTCTTACTCTTCCAAGAAATAAGAGAATAACTCAAAAAGATACGGAAACCAGTAACAGACTTGCGATCTGTGGGATCACTGCCATGATCAACATCAGAGTATGCACGTAGCTCTAAGGAAGAGGCGGATGGAAATAAAAGATTCTAAAAGATTGTACCCTGAAGATACCGCAAAATACGAAGAACAGCTGCCTAATGAATTATAGTAGGAGAAGTAACAAACTGACTAACAACATGAACAACATATGCAATATATGAACGAGTAATAGTAAGATATACCAAGCTCCCAACAATAGTATGGTATAAAGTAGGATCTGACAAATGTAAACCATCAGAAGAAGAATACTTTGTGTTAAGCTCAGTAGGAGTATCTACAGTCTTATTATCAATAAGTTTAGCTCGCTTAAGAATATCTGCAACATATTTCGATTGAGAAAGAAGATAAACTCTGTGTGAGTAGGCTACCTTAATACCCAAGAAATATCGTAGAGAGCCCAAATCCTTCATTTCAAACTGTCTAGCTAACTCTGTCTTCAAAACTGAAATACTATCAATATCATCACCAGTAATAATCATGTCATCAACATATAGAGACAAAATGATACGACCTGCATCAGTGCACTTAATGAAAAGAGCAGAATCATGACTACTAGAAGCAAATCTAAGGAAAGAAATCACAACAGAAAATTTCTCAAACCAAGCACGAGGTGCTTGTTTGAGACCATATAACGCTTTCTTTAGCTTGCAAACATACCCAGAATGATGTGAAACACCAAGAAGAGGCGCCATATAGACTTCTTCTTGAAGGTCTCCATTCAAGAAGGCATTTTTAACATCAAGTTAAGAGATATGCCACTGACGAACCGAAGCTACTGCAATAAGAGTATGAATAGTAGTCATTTTTGCAATAGGAGCAAATTTCTCCTCATAATCCATACCATACTATTGAGAGTACCATTTTGCAACCAACCTAGCTTTGTATCGCTTAATAGATCCATCAGAATTAGTCTTGATTTTATACACCTAATGACAACCAACAACACTCTTACCAAGAGGTAGAGGAACTAAATCCCAAGTACCTGTCTTATGCAAATCAAAAAGTTCCTCATCCATAGCTTACTGCCAAAGAGGATCAAGAATTGCCTCTTTATAAGAAGAGGGCTCAGAGAGACAATGAATAGAATTTAAAAATTAAGAAAAAGATGAAGAAAAACAAGAATAATCAAAATTTGGTAACTTTGTGGACTTACGAATGCGTATGGATTGACATAGAGGTGGATCCATAATCTTAGTCGGAGCTTGAGGGACCATAGGAGAAGAAGGAGCTTCAGGTGTGCCGAAGAGTAAAGTGTCAGTACCTGGAGAAGGAGTATTTGAAGTACTAGGAACCTGAGAAGACAAGCTATCAGAATCCTCAGAAAAAGGATATATACGAATAAGATCAGATCTAATCAAGTTATGAGTAATGGATGGAATAGAAAAGAAAGGTATATGCTCGAGAAAAATAACATGACGAGACACATAAAGTTTCTAAGTTATTGGATCAAAACAATGATACCCCTTTTTACCTTCACCATAACTAAGAAAGACACACATAGCAGATTGAGAGGACAACTTGTTGCATTCTATATGAGGACGAAGAACGAAACAAGTACAACCAAAAACTCTAAAAAAAGAATAATCAGGAGCATACCCATACAACTTTTCAAAAGGAGGCAAACCTGAAATATGAGAAGATGGAATAGTATTAATCAAACCTACAACAATAAGAACAACTTCACCCTAAAACATACTAGGGACAGAAACAAACAACAAAAGAGAATGAGCAGTTTCAACAATGTGCCTATGTTTTCTTTTAGCAACACCATTTTGCTCAGGAGTATCTGTATACGAAGTTTGGTGAATAGTTCCATCTAAGGCAAGCAACTCACAAAATTTATTAGAAGTGTATTCCCCACCCAAATCACACCTAAAACATTTGATAACAGTAGAATGTTGAGTTCTAACAAGAGCTTGAAAAGATATCTCAAAGAATTTAGAACGATGTTTCATTAAATAAACCCAACAATAACAAGTATGATCATCAATAAAAGAAACATAATATCGAGACCCTGCTTTTGTGGCAATAGGAGAAGGTCCCCATACATCAGAATGAATCAAATCAAATGGAGAAGAAGAAACATAAATACTTCGATTAAAAGGTAAAGCTGAAATTTTTTCTAGTTTACATCCACTACAATCAGAAATATCACAAGTTTGTAAATTTCATAAAGCCCCTGTGGATGCCAAAAATCTCAAACTAGAAAGCGAAACATGACCTAGATGAGAATGCCATAAGTAAAAACTAGAAGAAGAATGACTCAAACAAAAAGAAGACAAATTAACACTAGTAGCAGCAACAACTAGTACTTTTAACTCATCCAAAATATATAGTCCCCCTTCCTACGGCCTGCCCCAATCAATTTCTGAGATTGTAGATCCTATACATAAGAAGAAGAAGAGGAAAAAGTGACTAAATTACCAGAATCACATAACTGACCAATAGAAGCAAGATTTAATTTGAGTTTCGGAATATGATAAACATTAGGGAGAAACAAGTGAGGTGTGACAACAGAACCAACACTTGCTAAAGGCGTACGAGTGCCATTAGCAATCATGATAGGAATAGAAGATGAAGGAGATACAAAAGTAAAATATGAAGAATCTAGAGACATATGATGTGAAGCACTAGAATCTAAGACCCATACAGAATGTGACATACCTGAAGAACTATGAGGCAACTGAACTATGGAAGAAGAATCAGACATAGCTTGTGGCTATAAGGAGAGAAACTTCTGAAATTGCTCAACAAGAGTACTAGGATCGGTGAAAGGACCTAATGAAACAACTGCTGTAGTATTAGACTGTGGTGGTTTGTAACCTTGAGGTGATCTATAAGCATTAAATTGTGATTGGTTTCCAGGCTTCTAAGTTTGAGATTACTATTGCGATTGGTTCTGTTGTCTCAACTTAGGATACTGAGCCTTCCAATGACCTTTTTGCTTACAGAAACTGCACTCGTAGATGGCAACTCTTGTGTAAGGCTTATTCTGATTATTAGAGAATGACTTAGAAGGCACTGCTAACACAGAAGGATTAGAAGTAGAAAGAACTCCCTTTTTAGAATAAGACTTAAGACATATTTCTTCAGCCAATAACTCACAGACAATTGAGTCAACAGAAGGAAAGGGAGACCAATGCAAAATTGAACCTCTAAGTCCTTCAAAATCATTGCAAAGTGCCATTAAAAACTGTACCAACCGTTGTTGCTCTCTACGAGCAATATAAGCACCACATGCCTTTAATTCTACCGATTCTGTATAAGCTAATTGATCCCAAAGATCTGTTATAGTAGAATAAAACTCCTGAATTCTCATATTCTTCTGCTGAAGAGCTCATATGTCATTCTCAAATTGATACCGTTTTGCAAAATTTGATTGAGTGAATAACCTTTGCAAATGATCCCAAACCTCCTTTGCAGTCTCATACTTCGCCAACTGTGTACCTATGGAATGCTCAATAGAATTGTTAATCCAAGTAATAATTTTTGCATTGTTTGCTCCCCAAGTATCTATCAAAGCAATATACCCCTCATTAGTATTCTTAAGTTTCACAAAAGTTCCACTAACATATTCCCACAACTTTTTACCCTGAAGAAAATTTCTCATCACATAACTCTAATACAAATAATTATTTTCATCCAACCTCATACTCATAGACTGAAGCAAATCATCTTTCTCAACAGCCATAATCAAAAGATAAAGAAAGCCAAAGGAAAATGAAATATCAAATTGCAGAAACTGAGCAAAAAATACTAAATTGCAGAAACTCGAAATTGAGTGAAAAAATACCAAAATGCAAAAAAGCCGTGTTTGAGATTAAGTCTTGTCCCATGAAAACCATCTCTGATGTCATATTAAAGAATTCAAAGAAATACACAAACATTTATGAAGAGGAGGCTAGGGATTCATTGATACTGCATAATGTAATCAAAATACAAAAGAATAATTTAACATAAATACAAAGAGACTATATATAGGCTAAACAAAAATAAAAAGTCTATTTTACTCTTAATAAACAATAAAACAAAATAACCCAATATTTCTTAATAATAAATAGGTTAATACTGCAATTAAAATTGTTACTTCTCCACGTATATGCACCTATACAGGTCATCGACGATCAAATTTCGTACAGTTCTTGTCATTCTAATCGAGTAAGATTTGCTTCTACTTTTTGGGAAGCAAATGGAAATAAAAAATGATTTGGTTGTGGAGACATGAATGATACAAATTCATCTGTTTGTTTGCTAGCTTGGTACTTAAAAAGTTGAATCTACTGAAGATAAAGCGGAAATACGTTGATTTCACTATATTGTTTTCAATGAAAAGTTCTTCACAGTGAGCAACAGCTGATCGTGCCCTTGCAAGTTCATTATTTGATTGAGCCCTTATGAATTGGCGTTATTTGCACCTTGCGCAACATTATTACGTTATGTGGGGAACGCATAAACCCCAAAAGAACCAGTAAATCGGTTCTATGATGTTAAAGAGATAATTATGCCTTTTCTAAAATTTCTTTTTCGTTTCTTTTAAATTAAATAATGGATTCCAATAGGATCCGTTTTGTGTTGTTCGCACTCTGTTTGTTGTTTAGATTTTCACTGTTAAATGAAATAGTTCGTCTCTCTCTATGAATTCTTGAATATGGATCGACCTCAATGAATAGACTTGAGAAACATAACCACTACAACAACATGGATCAAACACGTCATTATGTTGTGTCATAAATCATGTTTTCATAAAGGTCATTTAAATTTAAGTATTTTAAATAGTTTCACTTATAATTTTTTTTTATTTCCTTCTATCTCTAACTACAAGGTTATTCTCTATCTAATTTACTCTTTTTAGTTGGGCTTCTAATGATTTTCCCTTCACATGGCTAAACCACCTAAGATAAGATTCTACCATATTTTTCTCAATAGGTACTACCCTTATTTTTTCTCTAATGTATGCATTCCAAATCCTATTTTATCTTGTATATCTACTCATTCAACACAATATCTTCATCTTTGCTACATTGAGCTTATGCTCTTGTTGGCTTTGTATTGCATAGCATTTAGTACCATAAAGCATAATGGGTTGTATAACTGTGCAGTAAAATTTTTCTTTCAGCTTGATAAGTACTTTTTTATCACATAACACCCGAAGCATTTCTTCATTTCATCCACTCAGCTTGAATCAAATGGTTTATGTCTCCCTCTATTTCTCCATCATTTTGTATGATAAATCCAAAATGCCTAAGCCTGTGATTTGTGATATGGTATGATATCTGATTCTCGCCTCTAAGCTAGTATTAGTGCGCTTATTATTGAACTTATATTCCATATACTCCATTTTACTTCTACCTAAACGGAAGCCGTGTGCTTTCCAAAGCTTGTTTCCACAACTTTAGCTTCTCTATTTCTTCTCTTAACTCTCCCAATAAGACTATATCATCCGTAAAGAACATATATTGTAGCACCAACTCTTGGATATGCTCAGTAAGCATACCCAAGACTCAAGTAAAAAGATAAAGATTCAAAGTTGATATTTGGTGTAATATTATAGTTATAGGAAAATCTTTTATGATCCCACCATGTGTGTGCACACTAGTTTTAGCCCTGTCATACATATAACATTGATTGCTCGAATATAGATAATACGAACTCATTTATTTTTCAAAACCTTCTACAAGACTTCTCTTAACACCTCTATCGTAGTCCTTTTTCAAATAAATAAAAATCATATATAGATCTTTTTGTTTCATCTGATACCTCTCTATCAATCTTCATAAAAAGTATATTGTTTTGATGGTTGACTCTCAAACATAAACCAAATTAGTTCTTTGAAATGTAAATATCTTATCTTAGTCTCCATTTAATTACTCTTTCCCTAGATGTTCCTCAGGTCTGTTTATTGCTATTATATAAAAAGTTTTTCGATCAAATGCATTTTGCCTTCTTAATTTATTACTCCAATTGCTCTTTTCACCTTAATGTATATAATTAGGCATATCACACCTTAATTTAATATTATGTATTGCATTTTTCCTTTTTTCATTAAAATTAAATTTTATTTAGGAATAAATAATTCGAATAGTCAAAAATTCCCCCTCCATCATCTACTAAGACAAAGCACAATGTAGTCTCTAGTCTCTCATGCATACCCTTGCCTCCTCTCCTTTTGTCTCCCACCATCTTTCTTGTTTTTTCGAAAAGAGTGTTAGTTTATGCTCACTTTTCATTCAATTGCCTCTAACGGTAAGAAGAACTACACTACAGAAGGGAAAAAAAAGTCTATAATAAAAGTATTAGGAGATGTGGATTAAAAATTTAAAATTGTGTTGCCAGAATATTTGAATTTCAATATGAAGAACAATGCTGCATATAGATAAAAAGGGTGTTTATACCTTGTACAAAAAAAGTATTTATATCAATGTTTTAAAAATTAAATCAAAAATTAAACCAATGAGACCTTCGATCATGATTTGATCAGTTTAAATGGTTAAATTTATAATTGAATTGTGATTAAACTGTTATTAAACCAAATAATGTTAGAACCAGAAACATAATTGATTCACAATTCAATCGGTTCAAGCAACTGATTTGATGCAATTTTCAAAACATCAATTTATACTAATGGAGTAAGGCTGAGTCTATGCTGCACCCTTCCAAGTTATGAAACATGGGTGTACCGTAGACTTAACTTACTATTGGAAGTCACCTTTCATTTTGTAACTAGTTAGTCATTTTTATTTTTGAGCCATAAAATATTGTAACGTGGGCCATTAGATTAGGCAGTATTAACGTAGGCCATATATTGGGAGTGCTAACGTAGTTTATTCAACTTGTCTGAACTTCTCCATCGCTAACCTCCACCTCCATTTTTTTTTTTTTGGTTTTGCTCCTTGTTAAAATAGTTAGAATTAGTTAGAGTTAGTTAGAATTAGTTTTAATGATTAGTTAGTTTACTTGGATTAGTTGGGTATATAAGCCAAGATTACCTATTGTATTTTTTACTTCTTCATTCTATCAATATACAAGTTTCTCCATTTCTCTCATCTCCCTCTTCTCCCTCTACTCTGAAACCATGAAATTCAACATGGTATCAGAGCCATTCCACCCACCTTGAATAGTCTTCTGCTACATTTTTTTCCCTTTCTTAGTTTATTTTATTTTATTTTCTTTTACACTTTCCCGAGAAAATCTACAAATTCTTCTCCATCTTCTTCCTCTCCCCTCTTCCCCTCCAGATTCCAATTCATTCCCCTTTTCCATAGTCTACATTCCCTTCCGATTTTGTACCATCCGAAACCGATTCATCAGATCAGGTCATCCATCCATCTATGGTGGCGTCGCGGCGGCTCTGGGAGATGCAATCCCAGCCTGGGAACAAGATCTGCGTGGATTGCTCCCAGAAGAACTCGTAGTGGGCCTCCGTCTCCTACGGCGTCTTCATGTGCCTCGAGTGCTCCAGCAAGCACCGCGACCTCAGCGTCCACATCTCCTTCGTCTGATCAGTCCCCATGGACTCTTGGTCCGAAATCCAGATCTTGTTCTCGCTTTATCTTTGTTACGCTTCTTGTTACCAGATCCATATGGATCTGATCAAGATCAACACGATGATGGTGTTTTTGTTCAGATCTGAATCTCGATGCATCAGATCTACACAACAGAGGTATGGCTGAGAATCACTGTGCAGAACGTAGATCCAAAGAGAAATCATTTGATGCTATTTTCTTGTTCGGTCCTCAACCTCCTCCGCGAGCGCCACCGTGTTCTGCCGTGGGAGGCAATTTTCGGTCGTCGATCGCCGCTGTTGAAGCCTCCGACGCTGATTCTTGCGCCCCTGTTCACTCACCTCTTTTCTTTGCTCGAGATGTGCGATTCCATGGCTCCATCTTCATCTTCGTGAGCGTGGATCTTGTGTTCTTGCAACACCATTTTGTGTTGTTCTCGATTGTGGCTTGTGGATCTAAGAGAAAGTATCACCGTTGACACTAGTGTATCACCGTTGATACCGTAGTGCTACTTCAGGCTATGCTTGATTTCGTCTATCCGATGTTGATTCTTCACCAGTTGATGCGAAGGTGTTGTTTTGTGCGATGATTCCGTTGCTGGATGGAACTTCCACTTGTATCTTCTTTTCCAACACAAATCTACTCGTTTTCACATGGTTCTTTTATTTGATCAAGATGTATTTACAATTGTTTTTAAGTTATGTGTACACTAACTGTTTCGTGATTTGCTTCTTTGATATTTTTTTTCTGGTTTTTGTTGTTGTAAGCTTTTGTCCATGATGGTTAAGTGTTGATGTAAGCTTCTGTCATGGATGGTTAAGCATTGATGGATGTTCTTGCTTTTGTTAAGTGGTTAAGCCTTGAGTTGTGGCTTCTGCTTAATGGTTAAGCTTTTGCCTTTTGTTGGCTTTGATGATTTTAGCTTCTGCCTTGTATGGTGGTTAAGCATTTGGAGCTTCTACCTTGTATGATAGTTAAACATTTGGAGCTTCTGCCTTGTAAGGTGGTTAAGCATTTAGAGCTTCTGCCTTTTATGGTAGTTAAGCATTTGTTGGTCTGCATGTCTTATCGATTCTTGGCATTATCATTGTATTTTTTTTTGGATATGCATTTGTATTGATCATCCCAAGCTGGAAGTGTAATGTACACCTTCTAGCTTGCGGGAGGCTGTTAAAATAGTTAGAATTAGTTAGAGTTAGTTAGAATTAGTTTTAATGATTAGTTAGTTTACTTGGATTAGTTGGCTATATAAACCAAAATTACCTATTGTATTTTTTATTTCTTCATTCTATCAATATACAAGTTTCTCCATTTCTCTCATCTCCCTTTTCTCCCTCTACTCTGAAACCATGAAATTCAACACTCCTGCTTCTTCATAGCAAGCATTAAATCATATGAGGCACAATATTTTCTTTAGTACTATAAGTTGATACTTCAACCAGTCCTTGATAATTTAATGAACAGGGTTGATCCTAATTATTCCGAGTTGTCTATTAAACTAAAAAATTATTAAATAAAAACTAGTTCTGTATATACAAGTCTTGAAATTTTTAAAAGTGAAAACTAGAATCCAAAAGGATATTTATTGAGAGGACCAGATTTGATTACAGCTGATAAAAAAAAAAAATACAAACTTCATGTAGCTTCAGAGCTGAATGTGTAACATCCTCTAGAATGTTCTCATACTGGATAGCGAAAATATAGTTCTCATCTTTGCATCATATAACATAATCAAACCAATGAAGGGTGAATATGCCTCCATACCTCAAATCGCAGCTCTTCCACAAGTACCACGGAGCTTCACCCAATTCACTTTTCCAAATACTGATGTCGCAAGAAGACAAATCCCAGCTCGCACCCACCACGGAGCTTCAGTGATTAGTGATTAGTGAATAGTGATTACTTTGGTTGTGGGGTCCGGACCTGGGTGTGAGAGCATTAATTAGCTGCACTTGAAGTTGATGGTGGAGAGGATTAATTATGATAAGATAATTCTCTACTTGCTATGGTTGAAACTTGAATATCACATGCCAACAGTGACCAGCAAAGCCAAAGGCCACACTTTGATGAACATAACGTTAGTCTTTCAAACTTGTAAGAAAACAACTTCTACCATTGGCTTGTGATACTCAACGGTTACACTTAATTAACTGAGTGGGGTTAGTTGCTGCCCCTCCCTCACTGGCAGTAGTAGTGCTACTCTAGCAGAAGATTGGTCAGGGTGATTGGTGTTCGTGTGCGCAGAGAAGGAGGACGAAGGTAGAAGGGATATTTTGTCCATTTAGATTAGTTAGACTTAAATAAAATTTAATTTGACTAGAAAAAAGAAGAATGCAAAAGAAAAAGATTAAATTAGTGTGCAAGCTGCTTAATTTTATAAATTAGGATGTAAAGTACAATTAGAGTAATAAAATAGGAAAGCAAAATGCATTTCATCCAAATTTTTAAGACTAAAATTTGATTCAATAGTTGAAATTGTTCCTAAACTTCTTTTTCTCCCTCTTCAGTGTATACTTGTTGCTTGGGCTGTACATAGGACGAGTTGGGATGAGTTTGCCTTAACTTGAAGTCAGCCTAATATCTTGATTGGACCATTCTTTTGAATTTGAACCTGGCTCAATTATGGTATGATAATGTCTGAGCTAGAATCAGACGGGCTCGATATGTAATCATAATGTATAAATTTAAATATTATGCATAGTTAACTCATAAAATTATAAAATTAGGAAACTAAAACTAATATATATAATTTTTACAATATATATTTTAAAATAAATAATATCAATATAAATATATTATCATGTTATACAAAAATTATTAATTTAAGTTAAGAAATCTTATTATTTATAACTAATTGTGAAGAAAAAAAATATAAGTTCTAAGATAAGTGTGGTACTGGATCAGGTTGAAACGACCAAAATGACTTGAACTTGACCAAAAAATACATCAAGTCTAATTATTAGAACCAAAATCCGTCCCATTTTAACTTTGGAACAGGCCGATTCTTGAATACCCCTACTTGTCCCCCTCTCTTTTTCTTTTATCTTTCTCTCTTTTCGCTCTTAATTTCTTCTTCCCTTCTCTTTCATTCTGCATAAGACCGAATTTATCAGTATAATTTATGGAAAATATTATAAAAATTAAAATTAACAAATATAACAAGCTAACGAAATGCATGTTAATTTGGAAAAACTCAATTCATAAGATGGATCAACGTTGAAAAAAAAATAAAGTTTTGGATTTGATTTTTATTGGTGATGTGATCCTTATGCCATTTTATAAGTACCATTATAAGTTTTTACCGAGATTTGTGACATATTCTAACTTTTAAATAAGGCAATCTCTCATCCTTATATATATATATATATATATATATATATATATATATATATATATATATATATATATATATATATATATATATATATATGGAACATATCTAGTAAGAGGGTGACGGGTAAATCTTGATCATACAATTATATATGAATGATCAAGATTAAAAGTTACTTAAATATCATATGACCACTTAAAAAAGTCACATGCATTTATATTCTAATCTTGATCATTCATGTAAAATCTAATGATCAAGACTCACTCCTGATAGAGTGTTCCAGAAGATAGAGCATTCAGAAGCTATAGAAGTTGCAACTGTTTTTTGTTATTATATTCTGTTATATGCTGTTAGAGTTAGTTTTCTGTATTAAGATTTTTGTTGTATAGTTAGCTATTATGAGCTACTATAAATACTCATTATACACATCATTGATCATTCATTGAATCTGAAATGAAATATCAAAGTTCTAGAATCCTTTTTTTCTTTCTCTGTAACTTTTCTTTTTCTGTTATCTTCTCTGTCTTGCATAATCTTTCATGGTATCAGAGCTTTGATCCATGGAAACCACTTCCACTGCTGCGTCTTCTCTTAATCTAAATCTTGTTACCTTTTCTCATTCAATTTCCATAAAGCTAGATAAGAAAAATTTTCTTCTATGGAAACAGCAAGTTTTTGCTTCAATCAAAGGCCATAAACTCATAAAGTTCATACTTGGACCTAATGAAGTTCCTCCTGAGTATCTCACCACTGAAGATGAAGCTCATGGAATTGTGAATTCAGCGTTTCTGCTTTGGGATCAATAAGATCAACTCCTGCTATCCTGGTTACTATCTTCATTATCTGATGCTATGCTAACTCGTATGGTTGGTTGTTTGAAGTCTTGGCAACTCTAGGAGCAGATTCACATGTTTTTCAACTCTCATACTCGAGCTAAAGTTTGCCAGTACAGATCTGAATTAAGAAATACAAAGAAAGGTTCAAAATCAATTAATGAGTATCTTTTGAGAATTAAAACACTAGTTGATTCACTGATTTCTGTTGGCAATCCTATTAGTGTTCAAGAGCATTAGGGATGGCATAGCTTAGGAGGGCGGGACGATAGTAGTCTCTTTTGTCACCTCGCCCCGCCCCATATCGCCTGATCCATTTATCATTCCTAGGAGAAATGGATATCCACGGGTACCCAATAAATTGTAAAAAATTTAAAAAAATTCAAAAATTTTTTAAAAAAATGAAAATAAAATATAATACCACAATTTCTCATAATTTGTCCAACATAAGTTAATCCAAATATAATTCCAAAACACCTAAAACACTTAAAATTCAACCAACATCCAAATACAATGTCAAATTCCAACATAACTTGATTCAACATCTTAAAACACTTAAAATCAAAATAACAACACAAGTTTTGCTTAAACATATTGAGCATCACAATTCATTCTCCTTAATTAATGATGGAACTCCTCCCACTTGGTTCCTACAAAACAAAATCACATAAATGAAAGCTTAAAAATTAACATTATTGTGAAACTTAAAAATGAAAGCATATAAAAAAAAATTCACTAACAACATCATCATCGATATCTTCTAGAAATACACTAGTCAAACCAGTCCACATCAACTTTTGAGTTTGAAGAGCTTCAAAGAAGAGAAATTAATTAATTGTAAATTTATAGTTATGAATTAATATAGATATTAAATTAAGACTAGCAATGCTCTATTACCTTTTATGTCAGACCATAACCAATCTTGACAACACATCAATGCCTCTAATGTATTTGGCAATAATCTACTACGATGTGGAGTAAGAAATCAACCACTAGTACTAAATGCAATTTTGAAGCAACTGTGGAGATAGGAATCGCAAGAAAATCTCTAGCAATCATCTCAAGGTTGGGTATTTCAACCTATTTGTCTTCCACCAATTTAAGATGTCAAACTCTCCACTTGATCTAGGCAACACCGGCTCCTCTAAATAATTAACTCTGTCCTTGCACTTATATTAGTAGAATTTTGTTGACTAACAAATAAATCATAATCTGATGACCATTCTTTTGATAGTTCAATATCCGCTATACCCATGTTATTTACCACATTTGGCCTTGAAGATGAAGATGTAGTTTCCTTGCCTTTGGTGTTGCTATGATACTCTAATATTAAATCTTCACAAATAGCTTTCACGTTTGTAATCTTTGATCTTTGAATCCTCTCCATAAATTTTAGGAAAAAAGTAAACTAGCATCATCATTTTATACCTGGATCTAAAAGTATGCCTACGACCATCACCCCATTGATCACATTCCAATATTTTTCAAATTTGGCAATCATTGTTGAAGCCATTTGATGAATAATGAAATTAGAAGAACCAAGCCACTCTCTCAAAGCCAATCTAATTTGACATATCTTTGGAAAATAAACATTTGAAGTCGGATACTTAGTACTAGAAAATAATTCAGTCACACTATAAAACAATTGTAACCTTTTACAAATTTCAGTTGCCATATCCCAATCATCATCACTAGGCAAAGATTTATATTGATTCTCACGTGGTGCCAAGCGACCAAAAACATCTTTGTATTGTATGGCAACATGAAGCATCAAAAAAGTAGAATTCCACCTAGTTTTGCAATCAAGAGTAAGTTTTTTGACATATGCAATGTTTAGTTGATCACGTGTCTTTGAATTTTTCCTCCTTCTTAGGTGTTGCTGTCCAAAAACTAACACTTTCTCTAACTTTTTCAATTGCATCTGAGATTATAGACAACCCATCTTTCACAATTAAGTTTAATATATGAGCACAACAATGCATGTGAAACAACAGACCACCCAAAATGAATGACCTAGGTGAAATCTTATCTAAAATGTGCTCAATCATAGCATCATTTGTAGTACAATTATCAACAGTCAAAGTGGACAACTTTCTATCTAGATTTCAATCCATCAAGCACTGAATCAAGACATCGAAAAGAACTTTGGCAGTATGGGGAGCAGGGAACATAAATGAACCTAAGACATAAATGAAGATTTTAAAAATCACATTAAGTATCAACAACAAAACCCAAAATAATAAGAACTATTATAGTATTATTAGTAGAAGTTTGGTGTTATTACCTCACAATTCGACTTTGCAAGTTCCAAGAATCATCAATATAATGAGCAGTGATAGCCATATAGCCTCTATTTTGGTTGCCAGAAGTCCACATATCAGTGGTGATTGCAATCCGACTTGGATTATTTGCCAACAACGTCCTTGTCCTCTCTTGTTCACTATCATAAAGCTTCATAATGTCACTCTTGATAGTGTTACGAGAAACCACCTTAAATAAAGGCTAGAGAGCACCACAAAAATCTTTGAAACCGAAATGATCAATTAATGGACAACGGATACTCATGGAGAATAATCATGTTGGCAAGCTTACTCCTTGCTATATCTTGATTAAATGAATAAGCACCAACAACAATTGTTTCACTCCCTCTTTGCTCGAGGAATGAATGCTTGCCTTATATCACGAATTGTTCGAAGTTTACAACTCTTGAAGTGCTCACGCAAGTGTGACGTTCCTTGCCTTGGATCACCCAAGAGCTTTCCCTTACAATAATTGCAAATGGCTTTCATTTTTCCATCTATCACCTCTCTCGTGAAGTGATTCCAAACATCTGAAGTTAGTTTTCGTTTTTTAGAACCTCCAATTAGATCCTCAGATTGAGTTGGAGTTGGAGTTGGAGTTGGAGCCTCATGTAAAGTTAGAAGATTGTTTTGTGATTCATCAACATTATTGGATTCAGTGGATAATGGTGTTTGACTTTCACCTACGACTGGTGATGGAACTTGCTCATTGGCATTGCCCATAGGAGTAGAAGTTTGCTCGGAAGACATTCTACAAATATAAAATACAACTGTCAGAATATAAAGTGTATAATATGCAATCTATAATAGCTTGATTAAATGTATCTCTAGATGAATCCTGCATAGCAGATATCCTGCTCCATAGTTGATATTGGAGTTTTTATTCACTCAAAGCTCTACTAATTATTGATGTTTGTTCACTATCTGGTCAAACATACATGTTTGACTTAGAAATACTAAACCCCAAGACCAAATCAAAACATGAAGAGAGAAGACAAAAAGACAAAACATATTGATTACAAATGATTCAAAGTGCAACTGCACCTATTTCTTAACCCAATTTACCTAATTAACAGTAAGGGGAAGAAAAACCTCTTCAAAAAGCAAAATGATCCCTTTGAAAATGAAAAATCCAGACCAGATATTAGAATTTTTTTCAGAAAAATTTCCTTTAGGTAGGGTGCATTTGATTATTTTATCAAAGGATATATATATAACATGTCAGAATTACTGACAGAAAATCAAATACAGAACACACCTGTTGCAGGGTTAGATAAGATACTTGACACAATTCTGGATGTATTTACTTCTCGTAAAGTATCAGAGCTTATATAAGCACATATACTACTACTGGTCTTGAACCATGGAGCTTCTAAAACAGCCCTCTGAATAGCATCATCTGAAAGACACAATATCCAAAGATATTTAAATAGCACATATACTGTATTCAATATCCAACACACAATCAAAATACGATTTCCAAATTAGAAGAACTCTCTGTGAATTTAAATGTACTTTGAAAAATCCTAAAACTGGAAAAATCAACATCATTAATCAAAAGAACACTAGAATCTAACAAAAAGAAAAGCTTGATTACCCAAAATAAAGAAAGGCGGAAGTAATTACCGTTGGTGATAATATCATCACTGGGAGCGACTTTGAATTCTTTCGGCAAAGAAATTTGAGAACTTGAAAGGAGCAATCTACTGGACGATAAACCCGAAAAAACAAATTAAGAAAATCTACGATGGTGGAAGCAAGTCACCACTTTATCACGATTTGGAGGCTTGAGACTTTCTAAAGTTGAGTTTGGCAAGTAGGAATTAGGGATTCTCGGATTAGGAGAAATTGGGAGGTGGGGGAGTGAAGTCGGTTGAAATTACACCGAGGGTGAGATGAGAGACTAGAGTGATAATTTGATAATAATGAGTTTTTTTAATTTTATATAGAGATATTTTTCGTAATTTTATATAGGGATATTTTTAATTTTATTTACCATTACACATCCAGTGAAATTTCATATCCGCCCCATCCCATTTATTAAACGGGGTAACAAATAAATGGGTATCCTACCCGCATTGGAAAATTTTTCCCCATATCCGCCGAATCACTATTGACCTATCTTAAAGGCACCCTTTAAAATTATAGTCCCTAAAGAGCATATTGAAGTAATTTTAGATAGCTTACCAGAAGAATTTGACTCTTTTGTCACCTCAGTCACCAGTAGATTAGATCCATATACACTAGGAGAAATTGAATCATTGTTGCTACTACATGAAGCTCGATTGGAAAAACATCACAAGGAATTTGTACCTGATGCACTTTTTGTAAATGTTGCTCATACTACTGCAACAAAACCACAGAGTGATTTTTCTGGATCACATCAATCGAATTTTGTTGCAAATTCTCATCAGCGGCCACATGGTTATGGTGTGCAAAGTACACAAAATCAATTTCAGTATAATGTACCTACTTCTCAATATCATTCTCATTATTAGATTGATGCTCCTCCTGGTTTTTCAAGTCAAAGACCTCCATTTTTATGGTTCTCGAGGAGGTAGATATGGTTTTTTGGTAGATCAAGAGGCAGAGGTGGCAGATTTCATAATAATCGTCGTTCTATTGTTTGTCAATTGTGTTGAAAACCTAGTCATGCAACAAATTTTTGCTACTACAAATATGATGCTTCCTATTAGGTTCCATCCTTGTTTCCTGCTCAATTTCAACAACAAGCTTCCACTTCTTCACAATTTCAGCAACCAGTTTCCACTCAATATCTACCTTCTTATCCATCCTTTTATCCTTCTCCACAAATTCCTTATGCCTCTTCCAGTCATCAATTTTGTCCTTCACCTAGTCCATATCCTGCATCAACAATTTTCTTATTTCCAACAACTTTTGCTCCATTTCAAGGTCCTGCTCAAGCTATGGTTGCTACACCTGATCTATTAAATAGCCCTGCATTGTTTCCTGATTCAGGTGCTACAAATCATGTGACACATGATCATCATAAGATTTCTGTTGTATAGTTAGCTACTATGTGCTACTATAAATACTCGTTGTACCCATGATTAATCATTCATTGAATCTGAAATGAAATATCAAAGTTCTAGAATCCTTCTTTTCTTTCTCTACAACTTTTCTTTTTCTGTTATCTTCTTTGTCTTGCATAATCTTTCAACTCATCTTACCTCTTACAATGAATACTCTTCTCATCAGATATGCTATATATATAAAACTAAGAAATGTCTAAGCTTTAAGCCTATTAGTAATTGATATATCATCTTATTCATGTGTCTATAAGGTGTTTGTGACTACTATGAGTTCTTTACCTTTCAAAAGTCCAAACTAAGCCAATTGTGTTCTTATTATTAATTTTGAATATAAATTTCATAAAAGATCCTTCAAATAACCTTTTTTTTTTCTTCAACCAAATAGAAAAAAAAGTTGATATATGCTTTAAATCATTTTAAATACACGAAATAACTATGAGTTCTTGTTCAAAAAAATTTGTAGAAAAGCTTACATATATATTTTCGTCTTACAAATATATTATCATTTAACATAACATTAGAACATTATTATGATAAGACTTCAATATGTTTTTGGTTTGTATAAATATTTTAGTCCTTACAGGTGGAACCCATTCTCTCATTAAACCAGTAATGTGCACTACATGTGATCATCCATCCCAAAATTCCTACCTCCCCCCACTTTGATTTTATTCCAACTTTGCCTAAAAATATTCATCTCACTACTATTTTCTACATTATATTTTACACTAGTTAATGAAATACAAATTCGTAATTAATCACGTGTATTGATTGGTTAATGGGAACCATGTGTATTGATTGGTTGACAGGATACCCATTAACTAACTTATACACATGATTAAACACAAATTTATAACTCATTAACCAAAATAAAAAGTGGTGTAAAAAAATAATGTGAGAAAATTGGGGTTGAACTTTGCCAAAAAAATCTACCACTCCTTCTCTTTCTCAATCTTTCACCAACTCCGTAGCTACCCAACTAAGTACCAACCCAACCTAATGACTGAAGTGTTCACTACAATGGCATCTTCTGACACAACCTCGAACACCAACACTACCAAGCAGCTCCCACTGAAACCAAACCCAAGAAGCAATGGTCTTGCCTTCTCCAGGCCTGTCAGTGATAGTGATTACTTCTTCTACCATAGACCATGACAATTTCTTCGTTATCAAGATCCAAAAACACTTGAGATTTTGACCCTTCCAACTCCATAAAGTTGCATTTCATATCTAAACCCAAAGGTAGGAGCTTTTGGTTCTTCACAATTGAAATGCTTCATAGGGTCTCACTTTTTCCAAAAAAAAAAAAGAAATTTCTAGTAGAAAAGGCAAGCCATAGAGGAGCATGTAGGGTTTTCCAATGCAAAATCTTAGAGGTGGTTGCTGCAAACCAAGCTAGAAAATGATTCCAATCTCAATGGATCACGTTCTTCTAACTTTGCTGAGACCAAATAATATAGGGATCTAGATCTTCGCATTTGGAGCCTCTTCAATCTTTTTAATATTACCAATAATGGGTACTTGGACTATGCTCATATCGAGGCTGGCGTGTATGCACTACAAATACCCCCTGAATACAAGTACGCCAAGGACCTCTTCAAGGTTTGTGATGCTGACAGTGATGGCAGGGCCGATTACCATGATTTTCAATGATGCATGGATAAGGAAGCAAGGATGTGTGACACGTTGGAGGGTGGAGGTGCAGTGGTTGAATGAGAGGCTGAGAGGAAATAAAGGGTTTGTGGAGGAAAAGTGAAGATGATGATTTGGGAGATTCAGTTGTGAGTGATAGTGATGGTGGAGATTGTTGTGAAAATTGACAAGTGTACCGAATCACAAAAGTAATAAAAATTGAATAAGAGTATCGTTTTTACGAGAATTATGTTATCAATTTCTAAATTCGCCAAATTGATATTATTCAAGCTATAAAAAAAGTTAGTTAAAACAATAAAAAGAAATAATAAACAAAAATAACAAAAGCCAAATTTAATTAATTAGGTTGAGTTGAAAAATAATGATATAAAAATGTTAGGGGTCAGATTTCACGTGAACTCTTTAAATGCAAAATCAAATATTAGTTTAATCAAGTCATATTCCAATGATTCATCGTCAATTCCCAAAATTAATCAATATACAATCTCCTGGTATATTAAACTTCTTACACTGTTTAGAATTAACTAATCCCTTAGTCTAATCCCAAACAGAATGGCATTATCAAGAACGAGAGAATTAAAAGAAAGACCACATAACCCACAATACCTATTCCTAGCGATTGTAAAAATTATAGTGTTTAGCACAAGTTCTAGGTTCATGCAAATTTTCTCAAATCATACATAAATCCAAAAATCATTCCCAAATTAGCCAGATTTAGAAAAACATTAAGAAAAGAGATAAACACATAAATTATGAAATAGAAACATTGATTAAACCCATGAAATAATTTACATCATTCAAGAACAAGATCCATCATCACCCTAACGAAAAAGGGTTTAGTTACACATGGATGAAGAATGAAAAAGAGATAAGGATTTGACAAACTCCATAGAGGATAAGTGGAAATGATGAAGAAAATCTCTAATCTTCAAGCCTAATTACGCCCACACAACTTTAGGATTTATGTTTTCGCTTCTCTCTTTAACGGCTGCTGAAGTGTGTCCAAGTGTATAAGAGTGTATAAGTGTGTTTAGCAAAACTTTTCTTATTTATAACAAATCAATGTTGCAGCCTACGCGTTCAACGCTTGAGCGCTCAGTTTCCAGTGCTTAAGCACTGGCCCACTAATTGGAATTTTCTTGCGCGCAATGCGCACTTAAGCTGTGATGGGAGCGCTGGGCTTCTGAATGGATTTTCTTCTTTTTTTTATGCTATTCAAATGCCCAGTCTTTTCCATATCCAATTACCTACAAAAAATACATAAAACACGTAATAAAGACACAATTAAAATAATAAAAATATAAAAAGACTTGAGAACAAAACTAAATAAAAAAGATTTAAAAGAGGATGAAAACCCAAAATTTTGAATTATAAAAATATAAATTTTTACAGGTTCATTACTCCTCCAAACTTAAGCCTTTTCTTATTCTTAAGCAAAAAGAAAAAGAAAAACAACATAAAAAGACTAAACAAATAAAAAATCAAAATACACAAACTCAGACATGGCAACACCAGATATTGAAAATCATTCATATCCTCAGAAATTATTTCACAATCTAACTTCAAAGTGTCACACATAAACAATCCATTTATCACATTGTCTCTCACATGCAACTCTCATGCATAAATGACTTCCTAAAAACATAAATGAAAGACCCAATCTCCTCATAAAGTACAAGCTCAGATAGGTTTATAAAATTACAAATGCACATCAAACTTGCATCCATAAGGTTATTTGTCATCTCTCTCTCTACTAATGTAAACAACACATAACCAAAGATCAAAAGGAACTTTAAAAAACTTGTAATGTAAGGCCAAAGGTGAGGGTTAAGAAAGAAATGGTAGGATAATGAAAACAGCAGTTGAGATACAAAATCATGCAAATTTCAAAATTCAAGCCACAGAATATAAAACAAGTGCAAAACGAAGCATAAGAAACAACACATCATTTACTTTTTTTTTTTTTAACAACCTCCACCCCCAAACTTATTTCTTTTGCAACACATTGGGTGAACTTTCTTTGTTTTATTATTATTTTTTTGAATTTTTTAACTCCACAAAACTTCATGCACAAAAATAACAAAGGTTTGAATAATAAAATAATACAAGATATACACTCAACAAAGGTTATGTAAGAGAGGAATTTTTTTTTATTATGGGTATGGAAAAAGGAAAATGTGGGTAAAGAAAAAAAATAGAGGTCAGATATACACAAGGTTGCAAAAGGGACCTAAGGATATACTGTATTTACAGGTTGGCTTGAAAGGCTCAAACAGTCCAAAGAAAGCTCTTATCATTTCCTTAATCATGTACTGCCTAGGATTTCGTCTTAAGAGAGAATCAAACAACTTCTAGATACAAATCATCCACACATATGCATTCCCATAAACTTTCTCTAAACTTGACATGCAATTAAATTCCAAAGTCTATCAAAAATAAAGATGGGAAGAACATTCATACACAATTGAAACAATAGAGATAAATGCAACTCATAGATTCTCATGTGTTATCTCAAGAAATTAGATCAATCCACAATTTAAACAATCATTGGATATTTAATTTAACACACCAGTATGCATAATGTCAACAAAATAACTCAGAATACAAAAAGACGATGATGACAAAATAAAATAAAAAGAACAAATAAATAAATGAAAAATTAAAAGCTAAAGGAAAAAGAAGAAAAATCTTTTTGGTGGCCGAAACCTATATACATCCCCCTATAAAGGCTCAGAACTTTGAGAGACACCTAAGTCAACTCAATATTAGCTACAAAACAAAAACAGGAAAAATGTTAGTCTCTAAAATAAAGAATAACAAAAACTAATAGCTAACTGAAGAAAAACAAATAACAAAATAAAAATTAAAGAAAAAGAGAAAATTTGGATTACCTCCTAAAAAGTGCTTGTTTAACGTCATTAGCTTGACGTTTCCTTTTCTCAATTAATCATGGTGGCTTAAAACAAGAGAAACACGATGGCACTTTTCTTTTGTCAGATCTTTGCCTTTATACTCGATCACTGCCTTTGGAATCCTCTCTAAAAATATTCTGTACTCCAGTTGGAACTGTTGTCCTAAGTGTGCCTTGGCATCAGAAACTCCACTAGGCCATGGGATTTTTAATTTATCAACAAGTAAAGTGTCAGGTTTCATTTTGTTAGAAGAATTTAGATCAGCTTGCACTAAACTCTGAGAACTGGAAGAATCTTTTTCTTTTTCAACAATCTTGGAGACAGGAGGACTTTTCTTTTTCTCATCAACAATCTTAGAAGAGTTTTTACCATCCAACCCCTTTTGAAATTTACCTTGAATGCAATTAACAAGGGCATGAAGATCTGATATTGGGGCAGACTTATTAAAAATATTTATAGTCACTTGATCTCCATCCTCCCTTAAAACAAGCTCTCCTCTAGGGACATCAATCAACACTCCTGATGTTGGTAGTAATGGTATTCCAAGAATTATTAGGATATTAGCATCCTCGTCCATATCTAAGACCACAAAGTCAACTGGAAAAATAAATTTGTCTACCTTCATTAGAAAATCTTCCACAATACCATACGGATGTCTGATTGATCGATCTACTAATTGAAGGGAGACCATTGTAGGCTTCACTTTCTCAATTCTCAATTTGTGCAAGATAGACAATGGTATTAAATTAATATTGGTGCCTAGATCACATAAGGCCTTATCAACGCTCAAGTCTCCAATGGTGCAAGGGATGCTAAAACTTTCTAGATCCCTTAACTTCGGTGGTAGCTTCCTCTGAATGATGGCACTGCACTCTTCAACATGCTACAAGTATGTTTTATATAGATGCGCCATGTAGGATGACGTATCTACCTAGGATGCGCCAAACAGGATGGCGCATACTACATGGATACGCCAACCTTATTGGCGTAATCAACGTGGATAAGAAATTATTAAAAAATGTCACGTTGGACAAAAGGATGGCAATTTAGTATATAATTTCAAAAGAGTGACATTTTGATAAATAGTTTTTAAAAGTGACATTTTGGTAAATAGTTTTGCCACAAATGGCAGTTTGGTAAAAAAGCCCTCTTTCTTCATTGGAACTGTTCTGAACCGTGATCCGTGATCAAGCCTCGTGGGTAAACCCAGCATGCATCCGACCATAGACACCTTAATAGGAGATCGCTGGTGGCACACTGAACGGATCCCGGCATAATACATATCGAACCACGACAGTGGATAGTAACGACATCATGAGATTTACGCAGTGGATAAATCTCATGATTATCCATTACTATCAATTATGATCTTACATAAAAATAATGTCCATAACCGCCTTTGACTGCTCATAAATGCTATATCAATGTTCCTATTTTATAGGGATTCCCTGCTACAATTAATGGAATACATTACCCTAATTACACTCTATAAATATCAAGCTCAATCACGTTCAACAGGTAACTATTGCTTTTTAGCTTAAACCCTAGTTGTGCACAACCTGACTTGAGTGTTGGAGTGTCTTTGCAAGTACTAACCACTCCTGTTTCAATGCGTTCCGCTGCTGCGTAAGGAAGAAAACACCACTTCGTGCCTTCTCAAATACATCTTAGTATCCACTACTAAACATTGGCCCTGTTTGTGGGAATTGGGAAAACCCTTCAATTCCACAAATCTCCTTACCATAATATACGGCCAAATGTAAGCTGCGGTGAATTCGACCTCAAGGTTTCATAGCTGCACCAGTCACCATTAAAAATATCAAGTCTCTCTCTTCCATTTGGGCCACAAGTAGCACCTGCACTCACGCACGCACAAGTGCTTGGGTTAGGGAACCACGTATAGCCATGGCCAGGAGTATGTAACCCACAACCATCAGAATCCGAGATCCTGCATTCCAGAGATGATCTGCCTTCTGAGAGGGGCTCAATCACGATTGGGCAGTGGCTGCAATAACCACTCATCATCGAAAAATGCCAAAAAAAGAACCAGAAACTCCGAAGCCAAAAGCCTAGCTCGCCATTCAAGGGATAAGATTCCCTCTACTACCATTTTTATAGTGACTTAAAGGGGCTTGATACAGAGGCTTCATCCGCCATTAATGGCAAGCCATCAACCTCCAAGTCCGTTTGGATTTCAACATGAAACAAAAGGGGAATCAAGCCCCTAATAGCCCAGCGACAGGAACAGTACCTCTGCAACCAGAAGTTCTCCATGAAGAGCCAATGCAACACCTTCATCGTTGGTTTGGTCACCCTGGCAGGCCATGTACTATGTGCAGAGCTCGTCACTGGACTCCTCTAACGACAGCGAGAAGACCACAAACTCTTTTAGTTGGGGCTAATTTTCAGAGATGTTCACTGCTTCAATTAAGGCCTAAGGTTCATCCACAGAGGCACAGAGACACACTATCATGCTTCTACCGATGCCGTTTGTCTCACTGTCGTCTTCCCATCGCTCGTTTACCAGTTTGTGGCTTCGTGTTTTGTACGCAAATGACGTAGACCTTGAACAAACCATTAATGGCAAATCGAGGTGACGTAAATGATGCAAACCTTGAAAAAATAGTTAATGGTAGATTAAGGTGTTGGGGTCTTATGAGTCACGCAAAAGTGATAATTTCTGCCACAAAATAACTTGATTTTCGCTTCAATCTTGGGTTATGCTCGATCTTGCATGGAACTTCAGTGAAAAGGGATTATTTTTAGCTACTGTGAATGGAGCCCAAAATGGCTTCCATGGTTGCGCATCATCTCCATTGAGTAGAAGATGACACCAGCTTAATTTTCTCTTCGATTTTATGAAGCAATCTTAAGGAAATTCTTTGATCTAGCTAATTTTGCTTGATTCATGGAAACCTCACCTATTTTTCCATGGTTACTTGTAGACAAGGTGCAGTGGGAAAAGGGGGGAAGTCCCAGATCTTCCCTGCAAGTGTCCAAACCATATGATGTTTCTCTCTCTCCTTGCCATTTGTTTCCCTCTCGACATTGCCCTCTTGGCCTTAACTTTCTATCAGGTTTAGTGTTATCTAACTTGGAAGCTAACTTTATTAACCCATATGATGCCTCATCTCGGATTAATTACCTCGTTGTTCCTAAGTTTTTTGGGTACATCGAAAGAGTAAGCGCTCATTCCACTCAGATCAAGTTTATACCAAAGTGCAAGGTCATAAGAAGCTTAGTGCCAAGATTTACAAACCAATGATACTATTGCAAGGTCCGCAACATTGAGGGCCATAAAAATTCTTACTAGAATATCATAGCACAGACGATCATTCAAGTTACTAAGAAAAGCTACTTTCCTTAATATTAGCTATACTGTTGTATATATATGGCACCCCGGGCCCCTTGCTACACCTCGGAACCAAACGTAAACATCAACAGCCAAAGTTTTATGCCTATATTGTTCTAACAAATCAAATTAAGGCATCCAAAACTTATAAACATTAGCCAGGCCTAGTTCTCGAGGCCCGACATCATCCAAGCCACTACCCCAGCCGTGACTTTGAGTCCACGAGTACTTTGGCTCATCGTCATCTAAGTTAGTACCTCGACCGTGACTTTGAGTCCACGAGTACTTCGGCCTGACATAACCCACAAGGTTACCACACCTTGATGATGTTTGAGGAATACAAGGTCCAAAGAGGATCAGCCATTTAGATATCTATATATGATGGCCAAACAAGGGAATCCACTTGACCATTGTCTAAGGTCAAGGAGCGCATTCAAAGGTTTTCACTTGTACCCTTATGAGCCTGAGCTTAACCCATAAACCAACCAAGTTTACAGAGGTTAAGCATATTCGTATACTTTATGCTTAAAGCTTTAAGGCCCTTAAGCTAGATCTCGACTTGAGAATGTCTACAGAACCTGTTCCTTATTAGATCCGGGATTAGCTTTAAGACCTTTAAGCTAGACTTCGTCTTGAGAATGTCTACAGAACTCGTTCCTTATGGGATCTAATAGTAATATATTTTATTCATTTAATAATCCACTCACTGGGCTTCTTAAGGTTCAATGAGGCTTAATTAAGTTAGTTTTGTCATATTTTATGATATTGGGCCTAATTGGATCATTGAAAGAATTATTGCATGAATTGGTCTTAATTTATCTATTTGATAGTATTTAGTAAATTGACTATAATTTGAGTTACAAATATTTGATTGATATGACTCTGACCTTGTAGGAAAGCTAAGATAATTCTCTACAATTTTTATGAGACCTCAACAGATGAATCAACGTTTGAATAATTTAAATTGAAGTGAAAGCAAGAGCCAGAATGTTGATCCTGATAGTTTGATCTCTGCACACTCATCAACCCATTTCTTGAGCTATAGGAGTTCAATTGATATCAAACTAATCCAAAATGAAAGATAAGACCCAAATTTACAACTTTGATGAAGAACATAAGAGCAGGATCGAATGTCTAGTAGGTCATATTGGGCCTAAAACTCAAAACAGAGGTGCTATTGCTGGAACCCAAACACTGTGTAAAGATTGGGCCATATCTTGGAATGTAGGAGTCAGATTGTGCTGAAACTAGTGGTATTGGAATGTTGACACAAAACCCTTCAACTTTTATGCAGACCACTTATGCAATAGGTGATGTTATGATAGAGTTATAGTAATGTGAAGACAACTGAATTGGTTGAGCGGGGAGACAAGCATGACAATAATTTTTCACTCATCCACCCACTCATTAAACAACTCTATTATCATTTTTCACTTATCCACCTACTCATTAAACAACTTCTTTGTCATTGTGTACCATTCATGCTCTATAAAAGGCACCATTGGTTGCTCATTAGAATCATCTTAGTTTAGAGATCAAGATCATGTTCTTGTATTATTTGTTTATCTTATTGTAGTTTTCTTTTGTTCTAAATAGAAGTTATGTTCATCTTCTTCTTCTTCTCTCTTTCTTTCTTCTTGTTCATGAGTAACTAATTCTCATTTTGCTTGGGTGAAAGGGTGAAGCTTTTGGTAATGAAATATGGTTAAATTAAATCTCTTTCTTGTGCTTGAATGATATATTATCAAGTGATCATTATATGTGTTGTATTTTGTTTCCAATCAATTTAGAAACTCTCCTTATAAAGTGAAGATCTTGATTTGTTGTAGACAAGAGATTGACATAATGAATGCTTGAACTCATTTACAAGTGTTAGTGTTATTAACCGTCCATATAAAGTTGAGATCTTGATTTGTTGTAGATAAAAGATTGACACAATAAACGCTTGAACCCATTTACAAGTGTTGGCGTTAGTAGATAATTAAATGAACCCTAATATAATCATATATATAATCTTAAATGAATTGTGAATGCTGTATTTTTTGATTGAAACCTCCATTATGCATAAATTTTAATTGAGTTATAAAAAAAATTAATTTTATTCTTAATTTACTTACCAAGAGCGGATCTCCTAGCCCAAGTAAATTTTTTTTTAATTGTGAATAAGTTTTATCACCTTTATTATTGTAACAAATTCTTTCCTTACCTCAAAAAATTTTTCTTCATCAATTTCCTATGGATTAACCTTAGACTCCTGAGATTTTATTACTTGAGATAACCTGCACTTGGATTTGCAACAATAACAAATTTTGCATCAAGTTTTTGACACCATTGCTGGGGACTTGATTTGAAGAACAAGTTTATTGAGATTTTCTTTCTTTAAGTAAACTTTACCTTCTGGTATATTCTTTCCCTACTCTTTTAATTTTTTAGTTGTATCATATTTAATGACAGGTTTATCGCCTACTTGTTAATATTTTTACTTACTATGACAGGTTTACCACTTACTTGTTAATTTTTTTTTTTATTATGGAAGGTTGAGCTCTGTATATTTTTTTATTTTTTTTCTATTTTAAGTCACTTATTTATGCTTAATTTATATCGTGATTTAAATTTTGGTCGTTTGGTTAAAACTAACCCTGTTACTTTATATATTGATATGTTTGAATCATAATCACACACATTAAATACAATGACTGAAAATGAAAGTATACATGATGAGCATGAAAATCAACCACTGCGAACCATGTGCAAATATTTGCAACCATCTCAAAATTCTAGTCCATCTTGTTTTATCTTTTTACTCAATGCTAACAATTTTACATTTAAGTCGGGTATGATTTTATTACTTCCTAATTTCCATGGTTTAGAATTTGAAAGCCTATATTTACATTGAAAAAATTTGAGGAAGTATATATCATTTTCATTGATCAAAATTGCACTGAAGAGATTATTAAGCTTAAATTATTTTTTTTCTTTAAAAGATAAAGTAAAAATTTGGCTTAATACTTTGAAACCAAGATCAATTGGCACATGATAAGAAATTCAAAGCGAGTTTATAAAGAAATTTTTTCCAACACATAAAACTAATGTTTTGAAAAGACAAATCCAATTTTTTTTCCAAAATTTAAATAAAGCATATTTTCAAAGTTGGGAATGTTTTAAAGATTTGTTAAATTCTTGCCCATATCATAGTTTTTAAAAATGGCGCACTATAAGTTTTTTTTATGAAGGGTTAACACCTGAAACTAAACAATTCATGGAAACAATATGCAATAGAGAGTTTCTTGATAAAGAACCTGAAGAAACTTTGGAATATTTAGACCATTTGGTTAAGAATTCTCAATCTTGACATAGTACTAATTCTTCTAAAATTCAATTAGATCTAACCTTGTAAGTTCTAATAAAGGAAAATATCACCTTAGTTAAGAAGAAGATCTAAATGTTAAGTTCGCCAGTTTAGCTAGAAAGATTAAAGCCGTGAAATCAGGGAAAGTGAAAGAAATCAAATCTGTACAAAATAAAAAAATTTGTGGCATTTGCGATGATTTGGACACTCAACAAATGAATGTCCAAAAATTCATGTTTTCAAAGAAATTGTGCATGAGCAAGTAAATGTAATGAACAATTTTAAAAAGTCATTCACCTCTTCTTTTTCAGATTCATATAATTCAGGATGGAGAAATCACCCGAACTTTAGTTGGAGGACTAATAATCAGGAATAATTTATGCAACTACCACCTCCTCAGGAACAACTAGACTCTCAAAATTCTCAAGGATATGCACCTTACGTCCCACTATACAGGAAAAACCTTGAAGCAACATTACATGCATTCATGGAAAAGCAAGAGGCCATTAATAACTAAAACACTCAAACCATGATTGACATAAAAGACACTCTTGCTAAATTTGCTTCTACACTCACCATTCATGAGAAAAGAAAATTTCCTTGTCAACCTCAACCAAATCCCAAGGGTCAGTATAGTCTAAATGAGGGTAGTTTAGAAAATCAACAAATAGATCAAGTCAAGTCAGTGATAACTCTTAGGAATGGAAAAGTTGTTGAAAAATAAATTCTTGAACCTTGTGAGAGAGATGATGAATCAATCCCCCAAGATAAGGAAGAGATTAATAAATCACCTAGCCAAAAGGAGACCAAACTCTCGCCTTCACCCTCATTTCCTCAAGCATTAAACAATTCAAGGAAATTGAACCACAATACTAAAATTTTTAAAATTTTTAAACAAGTGCAGGTCAATATTCTTCTGTTAGATGCTATCAAACATGTTCCTTCTTATACCAAATTTTTGAAGGACTTGTGCACTTTTAAAAGGAAACTAAATGTGAAAAAGAAAGGCTTTTTGGTTGAACAGGTAAGCGCTATTCTTCAAAATAATAATGCCTTGAAATATAAAGACCTTGATTGTCCTATAATTTCATGCATTATTGAAGAACATAAAATTGAACAAGTATTACTTGATCTTGATGCTAGTGTTAATTTGCTTCTATATTCAGTTTATCAGAAACTCAACCTGGGCGAATTAAAACCAACTTCTGTAACTCTTCTACTTACTGATAGATTAATTAAAATTCCAAAAGGAATAGTAGAATATATGTTAGTACAAGTTGATAAATTCATATATCCTGTGAATTTTATTATCTTGGAAACTGAACCTATGGTTAATAATTACAAGTCTATTCCTATTATTTTAGGTTACCCATTTTTAGCAACATCTAATATTTTGATAAATTATAGAAATGGAGTGATGAAGCTAACATTTGAAAATATGACACTAGAACTTAATGTTTTCAACATGTGCAAGCAACCACAGGAAGTCCATGACGAAATAGAGGAAGTTGAAGGGATTAAGGCCATTATAGATGATCATCTTCAAACTAAGAGTTCTTCTAACCCATTAGAAATTTGTTTAATCAATTCATTTGACTCAGGTATGCAATTAGATGATGATATTTTTGAAATATGCTCTTTGCTTAATTGTACACAGGTGATGAAATACAAAGGATGGAAGACGAGATTCAAAGAGCTAAAATCCATGAATGATAATACCTATGACGAAGTACCACATTAGAACTAAAGTCATTACCTGCTGGGTTGAAGTACACAATTTTAGGAGAAGAATAAAGCTTTTCAGTGGTAATTGCTTTAACCCTTACTAGAGAACAAGAAGGTATGTTGATAGAAGTACTTAAAAGGCATAAAAATGTAATTGGATGGACATTAAAGGACATAAAAGGTATTAATCCATTAATTTGTATACATAAAATATATTTAGAAGATAATGCTAAAACATCTCAAAAACCTCAAAGAATATTAAATCCACATATGAAAGAGGTAGTTAGAGCTGAAGTTCTCAAATTACTTGATGTTGAAATTATCTATCCTATCTCTAATAGCCAGTGGGTAAGCCCAACATGAGTTGTACCTAAGAAATCGGGAATAACAGTGGTTAAAAATGAAAAAAGGTGAGTTAATACCTACGCGAGTCTCATCTAGTTGGTGTATGTGTATTAATTTTAGAAAATTAAATGATGCCACTAGGAAAGATCATTTCTCCTTACCATTTCTTGATCAAATTCTAGAAAGGGTGGCAGGACATCCCTTCTACTATTTTCTTGATGGTTATTCGGGCTATTATCAAATACTCATTACATTAGAGGATCAAGAAAAAGGCCACTTTTACTTATCCCTTTGGTACTTTTGTATACAGAAGAATGTCTTTTAGCCTTTGTAATGCTCTGGAAACATTCCAAAAATGCATGCTAAGTATTTTTAATGACATGGTTGAGCATTTTTTAGATGTTTTCATAGATGACTTAATAGTTTATGAAAATTCATTTGAAATTTATCTTGACAATTTGGAAAAAATTCTTAAAAGATGTGAAGAAAAAAGACTTGTGTTAAACTGAAAAAAATGTCATTACATGGTTACTTCAGGAATAGTGTTAGGTCATATGATATCTTTTAAAGGAATTGAAGTTGATAAGACCAAAGTTGAATTAATTGCTCATTTGCCTTCACTAAAAATAGTCAAGGAAGTTCGTTCATTTTTAGGACATGTAGGATTCTACAAAAGATTCATTAAGGACTTTAGTGCCATATCTAGACTATTATGTAATCTTCTAATAAAAGATGCACCATTTGATTGGATTCAAGAATGCCAAAAATCTTTTGCTTATTTAATTGGTCTTCTGACATTTGCCCCTATCATGCTACCCCTTAACTGGTCTTTGCCTTTTGAGTTGATGTGTGACTCTAGTGATTTCGCTGTTAGCGCTGTTTTAGGCCAAAGAAAGGAAGGTAAGCCTCATGTAATTTATTACGCAAGTCAAACTTTGAATAGTGCACAAATGAATTATACCACTACTGAGAAAGAACTACTTGTTGTAATTTTTTGCATTGGACAAATTTTGAGCTTATTTAATTAGTTCTTCTACTGTTGTTTTCACTGATCATGCTGCTATTAGATATTTAATGTCTAAGTAGGAAGCCAAACCTAGGTTGATGCAGTGAATTTTGTTGCTTCAAAAATTCAACATCACAATAAAAGATAAGAAATGAGCCAAAAATGTTGTTGTAGATCATTTGTCCCGACTTACAACAAACTCACCTTTTGATATCACACTTATCAATGATTTTTTTCCTGATAAATTTTTATTTTCTGTCAATTTCATGCCTTGGTTTACTAACATAGTCAATTTTCTTGTAATAGGAAATATGCCGCCTCAATGGACGCACCAAGACAGAAGGAAATTTTTGACTGAAGTGAAAAAAATTTATTGGGATGACCTATATTTGTTCAAATATTGTCCTGATTAAATCATTTGGAGATATGTACCCGACAGTGAGGTAAATAGTGTCATTAAATTTTATCACTCAGAAGCATGTGAATGTTACTTTTCTTCAAAGAAAATAGTTACGAAAATCTTACAGTATGGATTTTATTGGTTCACTTTATTTAAAAATAGCTATATTTTACAAAAGTTGTGAAAACTGTAAAAAATTAGGTTCTATTTCTAGACAAGACATGATGCCTCTGAACCTTATCCTTGTCACTGAAATTTTTTATTATTGGAGAATTAATTTCATGAGTCCATTTGATATTTTGGTTGTAGTTGATTATATCTCAAAATGGATTGAGGCGATTCCATATCGACACAATGATCATAAAACTATTCTTAAATTTTTAAAAGAATATGTCTTGAGTCGATTTGGAATCCTTCGAGTTATCATCAGTGATGGGAAACATATTTTTGTAATAAACCATTTGAATCCTTAATGAAGAAATATGCCATTACAAACAAAATTGTCACCCCTTATCACCCTCAAACAAATGGACAGGTAGAATTAGCAAATAGGGATATTAAACAAGTTTTGGAAAAGAATGGTTAACCTAAATCGTAAAGATTGGTCTTTAAGAATAAACGATACACTTTGAGCTTACTGTACTACTTTCAAAACATCTTTAGGCATGTCACCCTATCGGTTAGTCTATGAAAAACTTTGTCACTTTCCTGTAGAACTTGAGCATAAAGCATTTTGGGTCATTAAAACTTTCAACCTAAACCTTGATGATCCTTGCAAGATACGCAAATTGCAATTAAATGAACTTGAGGAATTGAGAAATGATGCATATGAAAACTCAAATATTTATAAAGTTAGAACAAAAGCTTTTCATGACAAATCAATTTTGAGAAAATCTTTTGAAATTGGTCAAAAAGTTCTGCTTTATAATTCTTGTCTTCACATATTCCAGGGAAACCCTAGGAATGGTAATGTGTTTAAGGTCAATGAACAAAAACTCAAAACATTTCTAGAAACTCAAGTTGTTGAGGTAGAATCCATCTCCTATTCTAATCCTTGTTATGAGAAAAATTTATTTTAATTTTGTTACTTTCTTTTTACAGTTCTTTGTGACATCGGTTAAGTGTCGGATAACGGTACTCTGTGGCTCTGAAGTCAATTTATTTTTCAATTTCCTATAATAACTGATTCTTTCTTCTTTAAAATGGATGTCATTCTCTCGAATTTAAGAAAACATTTTCTTTCTCTTTCTCAAAATGCTCTAACAAAAATCTACAAAATTAGGTGTGAAAGATTGAGAATGTTAATGTACAAGGGCATCCCAGAAGATATACGTTGGATAGTCGAAGCAAAAGTTCATTTAGTAGGTGAATCTTCAAATTCATTTGTCTCATACATACCGGGTCTCGGTAAAAGTTCGTATTCTAAAGGAGAAGAGCGAAAAGAATGCAAGTTTGTCATAAATGTATGCGATGGAATTGTAACATGAGATGTTGTTCTTTGGGGATGATTTTCATAAATCGAGAAGATAAAATATACTTTATTAAGAATGGACTGAGTAAAGAGTCATTAGATGATATCTTATTGACTCTTGAGATGCATTCTTGTGGAGTTGTGCATCATGAACTTCTTAATTTGTGGAATATCTTCAGGGACGAACATAGATGTTACAGTCTTGGGAACCTAACTCTTAAAGACCCTATTTACCAATTTATAAGAAAATTAGACAAGAAGCTTATCCTTAACTCATAGAAGACGTTTAAGCCGTTACTGGACGTAAAACCAGAGGAAGATGTCAGCCACAATCATAATAACATGTATATTATTATTTTGTTCATCTAAAAAAAAAATAGGGAGGGCGAAACTTCAGTTGTACTTAGTCTTTAATTAGATCAGGAGCCTAGGATGGATGCCCATCCTATCATAGACTCAGGAGGAGACCTTCGTACGTCGGTCTATAAATAAAGTTCATATGCCATGCACTGTAGAGAGCCACGTGCTACATTACCAGTTCTTGGAACCTAGGTTCTGTAGCACTGTTGGACCAAAAGAGAAGTCTCGTCTTTACTGTAAATGTAAACAACTACTGAGCATTATCTTGTTCTTAACTGTATGAGCTCTGATGTGCCAGGTTATGCCGAGGGTGTCGAGCACTCACGAATGCCAGATTATGTGCTCTAACGAGGACATGGCTTCCTAGTGTGTAATTCTAGCCTAGGCAGAGATCTGAAGCCATGCCTTGTGAGGATGGAGTGCACTTATGACGAGTAGTATAAAGATACGCCGTGACAACTGTACTGGTGACACACAGTATAAAGATATATCATCTTTGTTGAATAAACAGGCGTGAGAGCCTAGCCTCTAGTTTAGGACTAGTTCCAACTCTCGTTTTCTTTCAAAGAAATAAAAAAAAACTTGTGTTTCTTAATTTCAAACTTTTCTGACAACAACCAACATACCCATATAGGTGCTATCATTACATTTTCCATTCTTTTCCCTATTTAAACACTACATTTTCTTCATTTTCATCCAACTCATAATCATTCAAAGGGAGGGTGAGTGTAGAAATGGAGGAAGCTTCTATTCATCGATTTATAAATATGCGTATTTTCTAGGTCAAGTTTTGAGAAGAGTACAAAGTTTGTAAACGCATCAAGCATTCTTGGTCGAACACTTGCTACGAGGAACATTCATGTAGTATATGGGGGAGGTAACATTGGGTTAATGAGGGCTGTATCAATCTCTGCACATCTAAGAGACGGTTAAGTTTTAGGTATTATTCCTAGAGCTTTAACTCAAAAGACCATCATTAGAAAAATAATTGGGGAGGAACTACGAGTATCAACTATGCATGAACGAATGGCTAAAATATTTGACAATTCTGATGCATTTATTGCCTTACCAGGTGGCTATGATACTTTGACAAAAGTTTTTTAAATTGTCTCTTAGGACCAACTGAACATCCACCATAAATCCATAGGTTTGTTGAACGTTAATAATTTCTTTGATGGTTTGTTATCTTTCCTTGACTATGCTATGGAAAAGAACTTTATCACACATTTAGCCAGGAAGATCTTTGTCTCTGCTTCCACTGTCAATGAGTTAATTGATAAATTACAAGCTTTTGTTTATGAACCTGATCCAGTAATAACTCAGATAGATTAGTCAAAGGGAAGCAGCAAGGAACGTGGATTTGTTCTGACACTTCATCTATATCTTACCTTTACCTTTGGTTTATCATACTTTGTTTCTATTTAGATTTGTGTCAGGTTTCTCTTTTCCATAATAGTCACAACATGTAATATCTTCTATCCTTTACTTATCTATATTTTAAAATTGAGGACAATGTTGTGATCTAGTTGGGGGGAAGGATAGTTGACATAAAATAAAAAAAATTAGGGTAGTATGTTTATTAGTATAGTTGTCAGTAACTTACTAACAGTAAAAACAATTAAGGATGGCAGAGTAAGGAGTAAATTATGCCCTTGAGGTAAATTTACTCTTGAAACGCATCTAATTTAGGGAAGTAACTACTTTGTGTTAATTTATGGAAGTAATGAAGTTTTATCATTTAATTTCCTTTGAAAGATTCAAGTGAATGCACTCTCACATCCTTTGAAGCAATTGAAATTCAGGGATCATGACATGATTGAATAAATTGTCTTCTTTCTTAAATTTCACATGCTTAGTTATAGATGTTGAATTGGTGGATTAAGAATGATAGATGTATGCCTTGTGATATTTTGAGCCTATTGATGAATGGATTAAACATTTATACAATTCTCTTCTTTCTTGTGTGATTTTCACTCATGAAATTGTTACTCTAGAACTTGCTTTGACTCTATTTGAGGCTACATTTTCACATGCATACATAAACATGATTGAAGCATTTTTCTTAAAATAGCTACTTTAACTAAATAGCCAACTTTGCATATTTTTCTTTGCTTAACCCCTTTGAGCTTATTTGACCATTCCTTATTTTTAGCTCATTACATGCCTTAAAAAAATATGTTCTTACCCAACCTTAGGGAATAAGAGAGCATTAACATTGGATGAGTTCTTGAACAAATGTGGGGGTGTGTGTGTAAAATGGTTGATGAAAAAAGAAAGAGTAGCCATCTTAAAAAAACAAAACAAACAAAAAAACAAAGTGTAAAGAAAGGTCAACAAAGTAAAAAGAAGAAGCGAAAAGAGTATGTTAAGGAAATTTGCATTAGGTAGAGTTAGGATAAGCTTTCATACTTTAACTCAACCCTAATGCTCTTTTATTCTCTTTGGTATTCAACCTGTCATATCCATCAACCCCTTCCTTTACCTTGACCCTATCATAACCTTGAATAATGTCCTCTTGATTTGTGTGTGCGTCTGTTTTGAGTAGTGGAGAAGTAGAAGATAAGTAATCTTATGGTAGTGTAATTTTTCATGAGTTGAACTGAGTGAAATACCTACATTTTAAATACTTGAGGGATTGAGAGTGAATCTTGTGAGAATCTATCATTCTTGATTCATGCTTTTCAATTGAAGTTTCCTTGTGTGTTAGTTTGAGATGTGAAGAAATGTTATCTCATAAATGTTTTGATCCCTTAAATCTTTGGTAGCTTTTCTTACTAATAAACTTTTTCATTCTTGAATATTATTAGAAATTGAGTCTTTTAGAGTTTTTAGCTTTGAATTTTTATTATTTTTCCTTATTCCCTAGTTTTGATCCTATATGTTTTGCCTGGTAGTGCAAAAGTTAAGTGTGAAAAAATTTAATAGCAATATATTGTATTCATTTAATAATCCTCTCATTAGGCTTCTCAAGGTTCAATTAGGTTTAATTAAGTTGGTTTTGTTACATTTTATGATATTGGGCCTAATTAGATCATTGAAGGAATTATTGCATGAATTGACCTTAATTTATCTATTTGACAGCATTCAGTAAATTGGCTATAATATGAGTTGCAAATATTTGATTGATGTAATTTTGATCTTGTAGGAAAGCTAGGACAATTCTCTACAAGTTTTGTGAAGATCTCAATAGATGAATTACACGTTTGGATAATTTAAATTGAAGTGAAAGCAAGAGCCAGAATGTTGATCCTGACAGCTTGACCTCTACGCACTCATCAGCCCATTTCTAGAGCTATAGGAGTTCAATTGACACCAAACCAAGCCCAAATGAAAGTAAGACCCAAATCTACAACTTTGATGAAGAACACAAGAGTGGGATCAAATATCTAATAGGTCGTATTGGGCCTAGAAGTCAGAATAGAGGTGCTGTTACTAGAACCCAAACACTGTTCAAAGATTGGACCATACCTTGGGCTGTATGAGTCAGATTATGCTGAAACTAATGGCATTGAAAAGCTGAGACAAAACCCTTCAACTCTTATGAAGACCACTTATACAATAGGTGACATTATGACATAGTTATAGTCATGTGAAGATAATTGAATTAGTTGAGTAGGGAGACAAGCACGGTAATAATTTTCCACTCATCCACCCACTCATTAAACAACTCCTTTGTAATTGTGTTCCCTTCATGCTCTATAAAAGGCACCATTGGTTGCTCATTAGAATCATATTGGTTTAGAAATTAAGATCTTGTTCTTGTATTATTTGTTTCTCTTGTTGTAGTTTTCTTTTGTTCTAAATAGAAGTTATGTTCATCTTCTTCTTCTTTTCTCTTTCTTTCTTCTTTTCTCTTTCTTTCTTCTTATTCATGAGTAACTAATTCTCATTTTTCTTGGGTGAAAGGGTGAAACTTTTAGTAATGAAATAAATTTAGATTAAATCTTTTTCTTATGCTTGATGATATATTATCAAGTGATCATTATATGTGTTGTATTTTGTTTCCAATCAATTTAGAAACTCTCCTTGTAAAATAGAGATCTTGATTTGTTGTAGACAAGAGATTGACACAATAAATACTTGAACTCATTTACAAGTGTTAGCGTTATTAACCCACATCGTAAAGTGAAGATCTTGATTTGTTGTAGATAAGAGATTGGCATAATAAATGCTTGAACCTATTTACAAGTATTGGCATTAGTAGATAATTAAAAGAACCATAATATAATTACATATATGCTCTTAAATGAACTGTGAATGCTGTATTTTCCGATTGGAATCTCCATTATACATGAATTCTAATTGAGTTATAAAAAAAATTAATATTGTCCTTAAATTTACTTGCTAATAGTGGATCTCCTAACCCAAGTAAATCATTTTTTAATTATGAACAAGTTTTATCATCTTTATTGTTGTGACAAATCCTTTTCTTACCTTAAAGGATTTTTCTTCACCAATTTTCTGTGGATCGATCTCAGACTCCCGAAAATTTATTACTTGAGACAACCTACACTTGGGTTTGTAGCAATAACAAATTTCGCATCAAGATCCAGTATTAGCTTTAAGACCCACAAGCCAAACTCCGTCTTGAGAATGTCTACAGAACCCGTTCCTTATGGGATCTGGGGTTAGATTTAAGACCCTCAAGCCAGACCTCAACTTGAGAATGTTTGCATAACTTATTCCTTGTGGGATCCGGGGTTAGCTTTAAGACCCTCAAGCCAGACCCTGTCTTAAGAATGTCTATAGAGCTCGTTCCATATGGGGTCTGAGGCCTCTTAGAATCCAGGTTAAGAGGAATGACCCATGAAACCAACTTCTGTGGTTTTGTTGTGAGTTATGGGTCCTTAACCAAATCCTCAATGCTTGGACATAATCATTTCGTGGCTATGCATAATTAATTGACAACACGGGTTACAGCATCCGTGGTCCGCTATTCAGTCATACCATGGATGTTTTATGTTAAAATGGTTCTGAACTTGGAAATTCCTAAGTATTAGGAAAATTTCTAAACTAGACCGTTAGCACTAAAGACCCCGGTTATGGTTCTCTTTGGGGGCATTGTAGACTCTGGCTTTGTGTAAAGCTTGGACCCCATAACCCGGGGGCATTAAGACTTAACTTGATACTTGTAATGTCCCTTTTTGGAAGAGAACGTCATATTGTCAATTACAATGCGGAAATAAAATTATATAAGTCAAGATCCGGTTCTTTATAATATAATATAAATTTACTTGATTATAGTTATGTAATTAAATTGGTGAATATATTTTTTTTGTTACAATAATAACAACAATAATTAATAAACACAGTGACGAAACATAAATGGAAATAAAGAGTAAAAACAGAGGTAAAGCATACATTGGAATTAACATTACATATTCATATATATATTTATCAAACTGTTTGGTTACAAAGCCTGGTATACCAAAAAGCAAAACTATACCTGCCCCAAAGGATCATACATACACATCTCCAAGATATCAGAAAATACAGCCACAACAAAAAGACATCAGGCCCCCAAAATAAAGACACTAGCAGCCATCAGTAGCTACTAGCAATACCAGTCCCTTAGATGAGGAGGAATCGTATCAGGATCCTCCGCGAGATCATCCTCGGGGACGTCCTCGGGGTCTTCCTCATCAGAGGAAACCTTCATAGGAGCCACAGAGCCACAGGCCGGAGCCCGAGCAGTGGAATCAAAATAATCCTCCTGCGGGGTGTAGAAGTGGTTGCCCCACATCTCCCGGATGGGCAGATAAAACTCCAAACGTAGGCTAATACAGCAGGTAAAGATCGGTGGCTTATGACGCCTCCAGGCCAAAGAGATCGACACGTCTCCCAGGTAGACACAGCGGTCGGAATTCAGGTTAATGTGCCAGCATTCTGGCCCTCCAAGAAAGGTCAGACGCACATCACCCAGAAATACACGCATGCGTGCCTCCATGCTCTGCAGTAGATGCTAATCGTAGTCAGGCCAGAAGTCAGGGAAATCGGGAGCTCCAACTTCCTTGTTGCCGTCTTCGATGGAACACATTATACAAATAGAAAATAACAGAAGTACAGAAAAGAGCTAAGACATCCTACCATCATTACCAGTTATAGAAGCAAGAAACAAAATGGCGCAAAGCGTTCACATAACATATTCGACAGCAATAAGAATAATAGACATTAAGCAGCAGTAACAATCAACCAGGCAGTTCTAGGCAGTTATATATGTCAGTAATATAACAGTTCCAATTATGATAATAATAAATGCCAGATAATACATGGACTCACTACATGCATACAAAGTCAAAATCCTATTCCATGGAGCTAGACACAAACGGTCGGAGAGAAAGATCAGGAGACATGTTTGTAACTCGGCTGTCGTAGCCAAAGTGCTATAATTCATCAGTTTATCCACGTGTACATCATGGCATTGTACAGACAGTCTACACTAGATCACGATATAGGACAGTGCTCAGTCAGGATCGTCGGTGTGTTTGCATCGGTCTGCTTCACGGACAGAAGAGCTATCAACTGTCCATTGTGAGGTACCCACACCCCGACGCCTCCATGGTCAACAATATGACCTACACTAGTCTACTCGCACCCGCACTAAGGTGTGTTCAACTCCTAGGCAACTCAACCTTAACAATAGTCCAACGGACATTCACAATGCATATAGACTCTATGCATAATCATGTATGATCATTATTACATACTATTCCACAATATGCCACAATTGACCAAAGTAAGAATTAGCATAATCATTGGTCACTCACATGGACCCACAATAACACAATATTGTTATTAAATAAATTAATAGATTTTTAAGGTGTATTATGAATTCTTGCTTAGGCTTAGCTTTTTTTACAAAGTTTGTCTTTAAAGGAATTCTCTTAATTAATTAAATTCTCTTAGGTAATTTATTCACATATACTTAGAAGGTTATTCTAAGATCTCAAAGTCTCACACTCTCTTGTTCTTACCCTAATTAAAATTATCCTAAGTCTTATGAAAATTCCATTCTTGGTTCTTTAAAATTTATAAATCTCAAAGTGTATCCAATTCTCCCAATTTGCTAATTTCCTATCCTATTACCAATGATTTAATCCCTTGATTAATTAAGTTTCAAGGTTACAAAAATTGCATAATTAAGCCCCAAAAGACCATAGAGGCCATGGCCTCTTTAGTGATCAAAGTTCCCAAATTTTTCTATTCATTAATTACATAGTGTATACTTGATTAATTATGTTTTCCATTTGTTCAACTTGTTCACAAAGAACCCCACTTTTTAGGCCTCAAAACCGTGGCCATCCATAGGCAAGTCCAACATCAATTTCTTCCATTTCATGCATTCTAATCCAATCAAATATATCAATATACACAAACCAACAATCTAATAGCATAAACACATTATAATCAACATGCAAACATACTAATCATGCAAACAAAGAATAACCCTTATTAGGGTTTTCTCACAATCAACCACAAACAAGATTTCTAAATGCTAAAATAGGTTGAGGAGGAGTGTCTTCCTCTTACCTAAGTGAAGAAAGCAAGAGAAGCCTCCTAAAATCACCTTGTAAATTTTCAGATTCGCACCCTCCAAGAACCCTAAAATTTCAATCTCATTAGAATAGCACAAATGCTTGAAAAATAAAGCATAGATGATCACAAGGAAGACCATAGGAACAAAAATAAGAGAAGGGAATGGAGTTTCAAGAAGCTTACCCAAAAAGCCCTAGGCTTGTAGCTTGAAGAAGATGATGAAAATAATGGATTTTTAAAGAACCACCAATTAGAAAAGTGTTTAGGAGATGGAGAGGATTAAGAAAATGGGGTTGGATGAAAATTTTGTGATGGATGAGGGGGAGAAGGGCTGCTGGTCGAATGGGTCTAGAGAGAAGGAGGAGAAAATGGTTTTGTGAAGAAGAAAGATGAAGCTTAGAGAGAGAAGTGAATAGGAAATTAAAGTAATAGTTTTTTTGAATTTTGAAAGCTTGTATAGTTTTAATGAAATGAATTAAAGCACAAATTCCCCCCCAAAGACTGTGCAGCCGTGAGTGCATGGAGAGAGGAGAGAGAGTGTGTGGCTTCCATAGGAAGCTTGGAGGAAATTTCCAAGAAGCTTTGCATAATTCTCAATAAAGTGCATAGCAAGCTTATCTCCTAAATTGAATACACTTTCACAAATAATTAATTACACTGTTAGAATTATTTTCTCAGTGAATAAAATTTACAGTTGATGAAAATAATATTTTATTGTTCATCGGATAATTTTATGATACAATGATTTTATTTATCAGATAAAACCTTGGAAAACACAAACCTCGCAAATTATGCCCAGCCTCAGGTTTAGTAAGATCTCTCATCGACACGTTGACAGTTCAAGGTTTACCAGCTTTAGGGAAAACATTTTGTTATCCCGGCTCCGCTCAGTGCGCACGCAAAATGAGGAATATACTATAATATTTGATGTTTTCAGAAAAATCCACAAAAATTTCTAAAAATCACAAATATTGAAAAATGACTATTCATGACAAAACAAACAATTTTTCGGAGCATTTGACTGACTCTACTCAGTGCGCACGTAAAATGAGAAATATATTAAAATATTCAACATTTTTGAAAAATTTCAAAAAAATCTCCATAAATCATGAATATTGGGAAATGACTATTCATGATGAAACGAATCATTTCTGGGGTGTTACACCGACTCTGGTCAGTGTGCATGCAAAACGAGAAATATATTCACGTAAAACGAGAAATATATTAAAATATTCGATGTTTCCGAAAAAAATTCAGAAAATTTCCCAAAAATTATAAATATTTTAAAATGATGATAAATGATAAAATAAACAATTTTCGGGGTGTTACAACACTTCCCTTCTAAAAAGGAATTTCGTCCTCGAAATTTGCATACATTAGAATAACTTTGGGTGTTGCTCCTTCATCTTGTCTTCCAACTCCCAGGTTGCGTCTCCAGTCATCTCGTTCCAGATTACCTTCAACAGTGAGATCTCATTGCCTCTTAATTGCTTTATCCTTCGATCCTCGATTCTTACAGGAGGTGCCTCATAAGTTAAGTTCTCTTTTAATTGTATTGTATCTGGTGCTATGACATGACTTGGGTCAGGAAGGTATTTTCGAAGTTGTGACACATGAAAAACATTATGAATGTTTGAGAGGAAAGGAGGTAAGGCTATTTGATAGGCTACAGGACCTACTTGACGAATGATTTGGTATGGTCCAAGGAATTTTGGAGTGAGTTTTCTAGATTTCAAGGCCCGGCCTACCCCAGTCGTAGGTGTGACTTTCAGGAATACATGCTCGCCTTCCTCAAACTCAAGAGGCTTTCTTCTTTGGTTTGATTAACTCTTTTATGGGCTCTGTGCTGTCCTCATCTTCTCCTGAATCATCTTAACCTTCTTAATTGTCTGCTGTATAATCTCTGGTCCAATAGTAAGGCGCTCACCATCTTGGTACTAACACAAAGGTGTCCGACACCATCGTCTATACAGAGCCTCATAGGGTGCCATTCCTATGCTCAAATGATAACTGTTGTTGTAGGTGAATTCTATCAATGGTAGAACGTCATCCCAATTTCCAATCGGTTCTAAGGTACAAGCTCTAAGCAAATCTTCCAAATATTGGATTGTCCTCTCTGATTGACCATCGGTCTGTGGGTGATAAGCAAAACTTAGTCGTAACTCCGTCCCTAATGCTTCTTGCAAACTCTTCCAGAAATTTAAAGTAAATCTCGGATCTCTACCCGAAATAATACTTGTGGGCACACCGTGCAGTCTAACAATCTCTCCAATATAAATTTGAGTCAGTCTCTCCAGTTTGTATCTTATGTCGATCGGGAGAAAATGTGCTGATTTCGTGAGTCGGTCAACGATTACCCAAATCGAGTCATAACCTTTTCTTGTCCTTGGCAATCCGACTACAAAATCCATTATAATGCTATCCCACTTTGATATGATCCAGGTTGGATGCATATTATTTTTACGGATCGTCCTTGAGTTGATTTAGTGTTTCAAAGAATGAAATGATGAATAGTACCCGATGAACAAACCAGACAAGTCGATACACGTCTAGTGACGTCGCTCTTCATTCCATGCCACCAGAACAACTTTTTCAAGTCTTGATACATTTTTGTTATGCCCGGATGCATACTCAGCTGGCTCGTGTGAGCATGGTTGATAATGTATTCTCTAAGCTCTTGGTCACGGGGAATACAAACTCTCTCACGGAATCTCAAAATTTCGTCTGTTCCTTCCGCAAATGCTGTTTCATTGCCTTGCTTCATTTGTTCCCTCACTTCTTGTAAGAACTTATCAACCTTCTTTTTTTCCCTTATGTCATCCATAAGCTCGCTTGAGATGGTAACCATATTCATGCAGATCTTCCCTGGTCCTAACTCCACAAAAGACCACACATCTCTGAACTGCTCTATCAAGTCCTGTTCCTTGATCATCAGGGCAGAGACACTGATTATCTTTCTACTTAGAGCATCTGCCACAATATTTGCCTTGCCAGGGTGGTACAGAAGTTGAAAATCGTAATCCTTCAGGAACTCTAGCCATCTTCGCTGCCTCATGTTCAACTCTTTCTAATCATACAAATACTTCAGACTATTGTGATCATTGAAGATGTTGAACGTCGCTCCGTAGAGAAAATGCCTCCATATCTTCAGAGCAAAAACTACAGCCGCTAACTCCAAGTCGTGCGTCGGGTAGTTCTTCTCGTGCACTCGCAACTGCCTTGAAGCATAAGACACTACTCTTCCATGCTGCATAAGTACGGATCCCAATCCTTGGTATGAAGCGTCACAGTACACTTCAAACTGCTCATTCGGATTGGGTAGCACTAACACTGGTGAGGTAGTCAGCCGATTCTTCAACTCTTGAAAACTCTGCTCACAGCTGTCGGTCCACTCAAAAGCTTGGTTCTTCCTTGTGAGTTAAGTAAGAGGTCCAACAATCTTGGAGAATCCCTCAATGAATCTCCTATAATATCCAGCCAAACCCAGAAAGCTTCGGATCTCCGTTACTAACGTAGACCTTTCCCATTGTAGCACTGCCTCCACTTTCGATGGATCCACCGTAATCCCATCCTTCGAGATCACGTGACCCAAAAATTTAACTTCTTCCAGCCAAAACTCACACTTTGATAGTTTGGCATACAGTTCCTTCTCCTTCAGAATCTGAAGAACTATACTGAGGTGTTCAGTATGGTCCTCCTGATTTTGAGAGTATACCAGAATGTCATCAATGAACGCCACAATGAATCTGTTCAAGTAAGGATGAAAGATTCGATTCATGTAGTCCATAAAGATAGCTGGTGTATTCGTCACACCAAACGGCATCACGAGATATTCGTAATGGTCGTATCGGGTACGAAAAGTAGTCTTGGGTACATCCTCCATCTTCACTCGTATCCGATGATACCCAGATCGCAAGTTGATCTTTGAAAACACCGCTGCTCCCTTCAATTGGTCCATTAAATCGTCAATTCTTAGGAGTGGATATTTGTTCTTGATCGTCACTTTGTTCAACTGCCGGTACTCCACACATAATCTTGATGTACCATCCTTCTTGCGAACTAACAGTACTGGTGCTCCCCACAGTGACACACTCGGTCTGACGAATTGCTTTTCCAAAAGCTCCTCTAGCTGTTTCTTGAGCTTAGCTAATTCTGTCGGTGCCATCCTGTAAGGTGCTATAGACACAGGACCAGCTCCTGGTACTAGGTCGATAGCAAACTCTATCTCTCGAGCCGGTGGTAAACCAGGTACATCCTCCAGAAAGACTTCGGGAAACTCATTCACCACTGGAATTGTGTTCACATCAACCTCACTCTTGACTTTCAAAGAAGACAGTAGCATGTATCCGTGAGCTCTTTCTTTTAAGAGAGCTTGAACTCGGTTGGCCATCAGAAATCTAGAATCCTCATATATGGGAAAAACTATGATTTTTCTGGAACAGTTTAATAGAACATGGTTGAAAGACAACCAGTCCATCCCTAAGATTATATCTAGTTGGGAAAGGGATAAACAGATCAGATCGACCGAAAAGGTTCGACTGTCAATAATCAATGGAAAATGTAGACAAACTTTGGTAGTAATTATAGGTTTATCAGTGGGGGTAGAAACAGTTAAGTCAAAAGGTAAGGTGGACACTGGTAAACCAAGTCTTTGCACACAGTCATACGATATGAAAGAATGGGTTGCCCCAGAGTCATATAGTACAGTTAAAAAATTACATTCTATGTTGCCTTCCTCTTGTATCAAATCTTTGGATTCGGAGGCTTCAGCTCCGCTCATGGTGTAAACTCGCCCTCCAGCTTGTGGTTTCTTGGCTCTCGCAGCATTGATCGAAGGTTTAGTCTTCGCCTGATTGCAATCTCGGGACACATGGCCAGGCTTGCCACATTTGAAGCAGATGACTCCCTTTATGGTATAGTCCCTCGTGAGATGGTCTTTTCCATACTTCATGCATTTAGAAGGATACGCCATGTTCTGGCTAGTCCGGTTCCCAGCAGAACCTCCGCCAGAGCTTCCACCCGTGGTTTGTTGCTGATTTCCCATTGGTCGGGAATAAGGCTTCTTCTGGAAGCGGTTAGAACTATTACCGCCTCCTCTCTGGAACCTCATAGGCCCAAAGTTTCTATTCCTCATATCTCTAGATTGCTCCAGAGCCTCTATGTCACAGCATGTATCCAACAGTTCTGAGAACTCATTGATCTTCAGGGTGATCACAGCCTTCTTCACCTCATACCTCAGTTATTTTGTGAATCTCCGACATTTCTATGCTTCATTTGGTTGATGCTAAGAGTATGTTGAAAACTATGACAAGTTTTCAAATTTGGCCGTATACTCACTAACGGTCATATTCCCTTGTTGTAAGTTGAGAAATTCTGACTCCTTTGCATATCTTGCACTTGCAGGAAAATACTTATCCAAGAATTTCTCCTTGAATAAGTCCCAAGTAATCTCGCGGTTTGCAGCTTCCAGCATTCTCTGCACTCCGTTCCACCAGTTTTCGGCATTGCCCACCAGCATAAAAGTTGCATAGGTCACCTTCTTGTTCTCATCGCAGTTTATCCCTCGAAAGACTTTTTCTAACTCCCTGATCCACAGACTAGCCTTATCCGAATCAAATTCTCCTTTGAATTGAGGAGGGTTGTGGCGTCGAAACTCCGCCAAATTCTGAGCATCTGCAGTAGCTTCGAGCTGTTGAGCAGCTCGTTCTTGCTGTTGCGTACCTCTCTCTTGTTGCTATGGAGCTTATTCAGTTTGTTGTGCGACGGCCTCAGCCATCCTCTACATCGCTGCTATAGCAGCTGCCATGTCTTCGCGCCATGCCATCGTACGGTCTCAAGTCAGATTAACTGGAAACACAGAAAAGTCAGTTGCATCCACTGGGAATTCCAAAACATTACATCTCTGCGTTTAATTTTCAGAGAACACACGGCACAAATAAGATAGACTCAATCACAAGACCCAAAGAAACATAAACTGGGGCTCTAATACTAACTTAATGTAACGCCCCTTTTTGGGAAGGAATCTCACATTGTCAATTACAATGCGGAAATAAAATTATATAAGTTAAGACCCGGTTCTTTATAATATAATATAAATTTACTTGATTATAGTTATGTAATTAAATTGGTGAATATATATATTTTTTGTTACAATAATAATAACAATAATTAATAAACACAGTGACGAAACATAAATGGAAATAAAGAGTAAAAACAGAGGTAAAGCATACATTAGAATTAACATTACATATTCATATATATATTTATCAAACTGTTTGGTTACAAAGCCTGGTATACCAAAAAGTAAAACTATACCTGCCCCAAAGGATCATACATACACATTCCCAAGATATCAGAAATATACAGCCCACAACAAAAAGACATCAGGCCCCCAAAATAAAGACACTGGTAGCCATCAGTAGCTACCAGCAATATCAGTCCCTCAGATGAGGAGGAACCATATCAGGATCCTCCGCGAGGTCATCCTCGGGGACCTCCTCGGGGTCTTCCTCATCAGAGGAAACCTCCATAGGAGCCACAAAGCCACGGGCAGGAACCCGAGCAGTGGAATCAAAAGAGTCCTCTTGCGGGGTGTAGAAGCGGTTACCCCACATCTCCCGGATGGGCAGATAAAACTCCAAACGTAGGCTGATACAGTAGGTAAAGATCGGTGGCTCATGATGCCTCCAAGCCAAAGAGATTGTCTCAAGTAGACACAGCGGTCGAAATTCAGGTTAATGTGCCAGCATTCTGGCCCTCCAAGGAAGGTCAAATGCATATCACCCAGAAATCCACGCATGCATGCCTCCATGCTCGGCAGTAGATGCTAATCGTAGTCAGGCCAGAAGCCAGGAAAACCGGGAGCTCCAACTTCCTTGCAATCGTCTTCGATGGAACACATTATACAGATAGAAAATAACAGAAGTACAGAAAAGAGGTAAGACATCCTACCATCATTACCAGTTATAGCAACAAGAAACAAAATGGCGCAAAGCGCCCATATAGCATATTCGACAGTAATAAGAATAATAGACATTAAGCAGCAGTAACAATCAACCAGGCAGTTCCAGGCAGTTATATATATCAGTAATATAATAGTTCCAATTATGATAATAATAAATTCTAGATAATACATGGAATCACTATGCACATGCATACAAAGTCAAAATCCTACTCCATGGAGTTAGACACAAACAGTCGGAGAAAAAGATCAGGAGACACATCTGCAACTCGGCTGCTGCGGCCAAAGTGCTATAATACATCAGTTTATCTACGTGCACATCATGGTATTGTACAGACAGTCTACACTAGATCATGATATAGGCCAGTGTCCAGTCAAGATCGTAGGTGCGTTTGCATCGGTCTGCCTCATAGATAGAAGAGCTACCAACTGTCCATTGCGAGGTACCCGCACCCCGACGCCCCTATGGTCAACAATATGACCTACACTAGTCTACTCGCACCCACACTAAGGTGTGTTCAACTCCTAGGCAACTCGGCCTTAACAACAGTCCAACGGACATTCACAATGTATACAGACTCTATGCATAATCATGTATGATCATTATTACATACTATTCCACAATAAGCCACAATCGGCCATAGTAAGAATCAGCACAATCATTGGTCACTCACATGGACCCACAATAACATAATATTGTTATTAAATAAATTAATAATTTTTAAGGTGTATTATGAATTCTTGCTTAGGTTTAGCTTTTCTTACAAAGTTTGTCTCTAAAGGAATTCTCTTAATTAATTAAATTCTCTTAGGTAATTTATTCACATACACTTAGAAGGTTATTCTAAGATCTCAAAGTCTCACACTCCTTTGTTCTTACCCTAATTAAAATTATCCTAAGTCTTATGAAAATTCTATTTTTGGTTCTTTAAAATTTATGAATCTCAAAGTGTATCCAATTCTCCCAATTTGCTAATTTCTTATCCTATTACCAACTATTTAATCCCTTGATTGATTAAGTTTCAAGGTTACAAAAATTGCATAATTAAGCCCCAAAAGGCCATATAGGCCGTGGCCTCCTTAGTGATCAAAGTTCCCAAATTTTTCTATTCATTAATTACATAGTGTATACTTGATTAATTATGTTTTTCATTTGTTCAACTTGTTCACAAAGAGCCCCACATTTTGGGCCTCAAAACTGTGGCCATCCATGGGCAAGTCCAACATCAATTTCTTCCATTTCATGCATTCTAATCTAATCAAATATATCAATATACACAAACCAACAATCTAATAGCATAAACACATTATAATCAACATGCAAACATACTAATCGTGCAAACAAAGAATAACCCTTATTAGGGTTTTCTCACAATCAACCACAAACAAGGTTTCTAAATGCTAAAATAAATTGAGGAGGAGTGTCTTCCTCATACCTAAGTGAAGAAAGCAAAAGAAACCTCCTAAAATCACCTTGTAAATTTTCAGATTTGCACCCTCCAAGAACCTTAAAATTTCAATCTCATTAGAATAGCATCAATGCTTGAAAAATAAAGCATAGATGGTCACAAGGAAGACCATAGGAATGAAAATAAGAGAAGGGAATGGAGTTTCAAGAAGCTTACCCAAAAAGCCCTAGGCTTGAAGCTTGAAGAAGATGATGAAAATGTTGGATTTTCAAAGAACCACCAACTAGATATTCTCTAAGTTTCCTTTCAGCGTGCCCTTTCTTCGAAAACTCCCAAAGTTCCCTCTTCTTGGCCACTGTTCACTTTATCACATCACTTGGTGATCTGGTATTGTGCACAACAGGTGTACCCTGGCGCTTACTTTAAGAAGTATGCCATCTTAGGAGATGACATCTGTATAATGGATGCTAAGGTGGCTACCCGGTACTCAGACATCTTAAAGAAACTGGGAGTTATCTATATCAAAATCATGAATCTCCCATTCTGGTTGTGCTGAGTTTGCTAAGAGGTTCCGAGTTAAGAATTTGCTTTAAGATGAAAGGGGACGTTAGTCCAATATCAATTCGTAACGTCCTGAACTCTCATCACCTACCAGGGTCGTTATCCTTGCTTCATACTTATGGAGTTAAGCGATTTTCTACTCTGGCTCGGTTGCATGGAGCTGGATTTAAGGTTCTCTCTCGGCTTAACCATACGCTTTCTCCTCGATACAGACGATTGAAGGTCAGACATCAACAAACAAAGCGAGTTGAGCACGAACAGCAGCTTTTTCGGAGATGACTTCTGTCAATAGGCAAGTAGCGCCCAATCGAGCGAGAGAAGATAGGGATTTCTCCCAGCACTCGAAGACCAAGATCAGAGGATGTGAATTGGCTTGGTCTCGTGATCTCATCTACGCAAATGTTAAGATCTTTCTTTGAAGGCCGGTCCCAAGGCAATTCAAGGGATGGGGCAGTAACCAACCCCAAAGGAAAAGAGGATACGAGTGAACCCGCTTGCCCGAGTCCGAGTTGACGAGGTGAAAGAGTTCAGACTAGGACAGTTCAGGCCGGTGGAAGCCAATGAAAGGGAGAAGCGTTCAACCACTAGAGCAGAAGCCGATTATAAGATCGCCCTTCTCTTCTATGATTCGGCCGTGAAAGAAGCCCACTTCACCATCTCTCTTGGGATGGGAAAGATCAAATGAAGCAAGCCCTCCTCAAAGCCTTTTTCAAGCTTCGAGGGAAAGTAGCCCTGATTCTATATCACATTCTTCAGAGAAAAGAACTGTCCTTCCCTGACCTACTTTGAGTCTCACTAACGTAGGGAAACCGGCCTGGCAAGGAGGCTAGAGGAAGGAAACTGCTCAAGTGAGCTTGAAGCAACAAGGGCAGTGGGTTCAGTTCCCACGCGGGGAAGAACGTTAATAAGTAGAGCTGCTCCTGCAGTTCCAGGGAGAGAATGTGTTTTCTAATCTGTTCTCAAAAGCAAGATGAGCTATGAGAAAGAGCAAGAACCCGGAGCGATTGGCTGAACTTACCCTAGCTCGAGCGACAGGGCGGTTGATCAAGGGATACCGGAAAGAGGCAAACAACAGAACCTCCGGGTTTGTTTGAAGCTTTTCATGTCGGGGCGAGGTCAATCGAGGGTTTTGGGTCAGTGAAAGCTCGAGTGCCCCCTTCAAAAGTCAGGTGTCGGGAATGCAACCAGTGAGGTGACCCGTTAGGGCGGATGAAAGAAGTTCTCCTGAAGCAGCGTCAAAGGCCCTTCAACAGGATTTTTTGTCGTGTCATTCGCATTCTGTTTTGGCTACTCACGAAACTCTTTATCCTTAATTTAATAGGAATAACTCCCTTAAGAAAGAGGAAGGATACAAAGACCAAGCCTGTCTTTCTCTCTGAAAAAGGGCATATGGGGCAGAAAGACTCTTTTTTGGGACTAATCTGTAATATAGGAATGAAGGAAGGAGAAGGCCTTCATTGTCTATCCAAAGGTCCGCCTTGGGTGGATTTAGGCGAATCAAGTGGGTGGGAATGATCCGAGCCCCCTATGTCAATTTCAGTAAGGTAACTAAGGTTTAATAGAATTAATTTAAGTAGTGCGTTACCTTGCAGCTCTATCTATCGGGTAGTCAGTCTCTTGGTCAAAAGCCGGTACCTAATTCCCCTGCTTGCTGGTGGGCCGATCCTCGTCTAGCGAGCGGTGGGAACCGGCTGGTATGGATCAATTGCTTGCCCTGTCTCTCTTCTGTTCAACCATCGAGAATCCGCAGTTCTCTTTGCTCATTGGGTGGAAGAATAGGCGAAGGAATCCTTTCTATTGAATAAGGGCTTTGAGAAGCAGGCCATTCCGTTCCAGTTAGCACTAGTCATACCTTATCCCGCTTTTCCTTCTTATTGATAGCAAAGGGGGGGTCTAATTAGCGTGCTTAACCCGGCATAGTCCTGCTTACCCGCTACCCTTGAAAACATACTTTCTTTTTGCCACCTTACGTGTGAAGGCACTTTTTGCACATATAGCACATGGGGAAGGAAAACTGTAGGAGGGAAGAAAGCATCTTTTATCTATGGCATCGACTAGGTTGCCAATCGGCAAGATCCGAGATCAGACCTAGTCCTGCTTACCCGCTACCCTTGAAAACATACTTTATGAACAAGAAGGAACGAAGTGCTCGATCGAAACAAGCAACAGCTTTCTAAAGCCCTATTATATATTATTATATATATATATATATATATATTCTTATTTGAGATTTTATTATATAATTAGATAACTATAATCGGGGCGCGCTTCAAAAAGCGAAAGCCTATTAAAGTAAAGAAAATGCGTTAGCGCATCCCTTTTCTTTCTTGCTGGGAAAGGAAAATGGAACGATTTTCTTTTTTGACTCGCCCCCGGTGTCCGTCCTTTGGACCCAAAGCCCGCCCGCATTCCAGCAAGCTAGCCCCGTAGGTTGGGGGAAGAGGGCACTTTCCATCGCGAAGGATTCAATCCAACAGGTTCCCCTATGGCTACCTTGTTACGACTTCACCCCAGTCGAAGACCCCGTGGTATGCGCCAAGAAGACCACCAAAAGCCTTTGTGGCACTAGTGGTACACAGAAGTCATGGGTGATCATTGGTCCGATGCTTCGGGCGAAACCAATTCCCAGGGTGTGACGGGCGGTGTGTACAGGGCCCGGGTACATATTCACCGCGGCATGCTGATCCGCGATTACTAGCGATTCCAACTTCATGTTCCCGAGTTGCAGAGAACAATCCGAACTGAGGCAATCTTTCCGGATTCGCTCCGCCTTACAGCCTTGCTTCCCATTGTAATTGCCATTGTAGCACGTGTGTGGCCCAGCCCATAAGGGCCATGCGGACTTGACGTCATCCCCACCTTCCTCCAGTATATCACTGGCAGTCCCTCGTGAGTGCGGCATGCACCTTTTAGTTTGTTTCGGAGCCGTTTGTTTTGGCGGGGCGTACTAAACCCACTACGTACCACACCACCGAGCGGGCTTTTGGGTGCTATTCCTTCCTCCAGGAGTGAAGTTCCTAAATGAAATAGGAGGATAAGGGATTCTTTTCAAACTGAATCTCAGATGTCGATGAACCCCAATCAATCCCTTTCGTACCATCTTTTATAGGATGAATCTGATTAACTTCCTGAACCACCAGCAGTTGACTCTGGGCCTTTAGTCCTTACTCCTTCCGATAAACTAAAGTCGCCCCTTCTTCCACATCAACCCTCGTAAGTAGCAGAGTCCCACCAGTTCACTTCCTTGAATTCTGAGCCTACCAATAGCAGGAGATTGAGAGGATTAAGAAAATGGGGTTGGATGAAAATTTTGTGATGAATGAGGGGGAGAGGGGCTGTTGGCCGAATGGGTCTAGAGAGAAGGAGGAGAAAATGGTTTTGTGAAGAAGAAAGATGAAGCTTAGAGACAAAAGTGAATAGGAAATTAAAGTAATAGTTTTTTTGAATTTTGAAAGCTTGTATAGTTTTAATGAAATGAATTAAAGCACAAATTCCCCCCCAAAGACTGTGCAGCCGTGAGTGCATGGAGAGAGGAGAGAGAGTGTGTAGCTTCCATAGGAAGCTTGGAGGAAATTTTCAAGAAGCTTCCTTGAGAAGCTTTGCACAATTCTCAATAAAGTGCATAATAAGCTTGTCTCCTAAATTGAATACACTTTAACAGATAATTAACTATACTATTAGAATTATTTTCTCAGTGAATAAAACTTACAGTTGATGAAAATAATATTTTATTGTTCATCGGATAATTTTATGATACAGCGATTTTATTTATCAGATAAAACATTGGAAAACGCAAACCTCGCAAACTGTGCTCGACCTCGGCTTTAGTAAGATCCCCCATCGACATGTTGACAGTTCAAGGTTTACCAGGCTTAGGAAAAACATTTCATTATCTCGGCTCCGCTCAGTGCGTACGTAAAATGAGGAATATACTATAATATTCGACGTTTTCTGAAAAATTCACAAAAATTCTTAAAAATCACAAATATTGAAAAATAACTATTCATGACAAAACAAATAATTTTTCGGAGCGTTTGACTGACTCTGCTCAGTGCGCATGCAAAACGAGGAATATATTAAAATATTCAGCGTTTCCGAAAAATTCCAGAAAAATCTCCATAAATCATGAATATTGGGAAATGACTATTCATGATGAAACGAATCATTTCTAGGGTGTTACACTGACTCTGGTCAGTGTACACGTAAAACGAGAAATATATTCAAGTAAAACGAGAAATATATTAAAATATTCGATATTTCTGAAAAAATCCAAAAAAATTTCCAAAAATTATAAATATTTTAAAATGATGATGAATGATAAAATAAATAATTTTCGGGGTGTTACAATACTTAGCTATGATGACTAAAGACCAAACTGGGTGTAACTGTTCAGGACCGTGATCCGGGATCAAGCCCCATGGGCCAACCTGACACGCATCCGACCGGAGTTCGCCATAAACACCCCAGTGGGAGATCGCTCGTGGCACATTGAACAGATCCCAACATAATACAAATAGGACCACGACATTGGGTAGCAACGACATCGCGAGATTTACGCAGTGGATAAATCTCACGATTATCCATAACTGCCAATTATGATCTTATGTAATAATAGCGCCCATAACCGCCTTTGACTGCTCATAACTGCAGTATCAACATTCTTATTTTATAGGGATTCCCTGCTATAATAAATGGAATATGTTACCCTAATTACACTCTATAAATATCAGGCTCAATCACCTTCAACATGTAACTATTGTTCTTTAGCTTAAACCCTAATTGTGCACAGCCTGACTTGAGCATTGAAGTGCCTTTACAGGTACCGACCACCCCCATTTCAACATGCTCCACTGCTACGCAAGGAAGAAAACACCAGTTCGTGCCTTCTTAGGTGCATCTCAATATCCAATACTGAGCAGGAACCACTCCTTATCACTTCACTTGGGCTTTGGTGATTCATATCTCTTCTTTCTCAATGGGGGCGGCAATCATGAGAACACCAATCATCGTCTCTGATACTCATGCACTAATCATTGTCTCGGATACTCGTTCTGAAAGTCGACCATTGACTTTGATATCATTTGTTAGGTTAAGGAAGCCCAAAATATTTAGGGAGATCTTCTTCCATAGGTTTTGCTTTTCTTTCATGAGTTAAGTGAGGAATCACAATAATAGGTTTGACATCATATCTTAATCTAAAACCTTAAGCTTAAGGCATTAGGTTCATGGGTCCGCATCCACTTATATAATCCTTATTTTTTTATTTCCTTCTTGATGTGGTACTTGTTTTCACTCACAGGGGATTCCTAACACTAAGTAGTCCTTCAAGATGCCTAGGTTAATTTAGGTAAACCAACAAATAAATCATGAGCATAGTTAGCCGTCCAATTTGCCGATCTATTACTATTGGTCCATTTCCATTTCTGCTCCTGGAAGACTAATACAAAACAAGGATGATCTATAGGGCATCTTTGGGCAATCTTCTGTATAAGTGGATACCCTGAAACTTTACATCAATTTATCTCATTTGCTAAAGCCTCTCTCTCTCTGTTTAAAGAGTTAATTATTTGATAGTTAAGACAACTTAATAACCAAAAATAAAACCCTAATAAATTTGAATCAAATCACTTATATAATTAGCAAATACGGTCTAAATATAAGAATCGGCTACTACATACTTGTGATTTACATGCCAATTTTTGGCTGTTTTTTGCAATATGAAAAATTATTACAATCTCAGCTTCTCACCTTTGTGTATATTTTAGTGTGACTATAAAATAACGGAAACTTTTACTTCCTCTTTTAAAATTGGCTGAGGCGTGCTTTACCAGGGAAAAAAAATCCATCAACTTAAGGAAATAATTTAATAGAGATAAAACCATATATAGCAAGTCCCATGATGTAAATCAATCAGCAGACAGAACAAAATCCTGTTTAACCTTCTTACAGAAGTGGATAAGGTGTAATTGCCTGAAAAAGAGAGCAAATTAAATACGATAAGATCTCCTCATGCTTAAAAGAGCATTAGCATTAGCTCAGAATCGAGAAATCTACTTTGTACTTTCATGCATCAGCACTTAATTTGTTGGGAGTATCTTCTAACCAAAAGAAAAAAAAATTCCTATATTTTGAAAACAGCGTCTAGACAATTGAATTGCGGCTTGTACATGAATTACCAAACACTATATATGGAAGTATAATATCACACCAATGATTCGTGCACGGAACAATTGCAACGCATGCACATAAATTTTCCAAGGATAAGGTGCTTATTGACAACTACGTGTTACAGTATTCATGGTCTTGTATTGCTCTGTCATAAGTTAGAATCAAAGTGGGAAAGTTGTAAATGTCAAAAGGAAATGATTTAGGCTTGTCATTTAAAGAAGCGGCTATAGATTGCCCATGTGTGTAAAATCAATTGTTTGTGCCTTTTAATTAGTGACTGTGCGATCATGAGCAGCACACGAATAGATTGATTGGCAAGAGAAGATAAGAGAATTGAACTAATATGTGTCACCTACTTGAAATCTATTTTAGAGTTTCATTGTTTAAAGAGAAGTATTGCCGTTTAGTTATGAAAGTTATCTTCGCATGCCCAAAAAGGTGGGATTCAAATGAAAGATTTTTTTTCTCTAAAAGAAGGTAGGTATTATTAGATTATAACTAATTTGTTATACGGGTTAGTGTACATAGAACTGGTTAATTTCTATTAAAGGGCTTTATTTTTTATATATATTTTGGTGACAATTACTTATTAAATTAAAATTGTTTTGCTGATCAGATAAATAACTGTTCTGGACCGTGGTCCTGAATTATATCCAGAAGGATCAACCCAACGCACGCTCTACCGGACTCCTCCATTAATACCCCGGAAAGGACTATAAGACCCCGAACTACGGCATTGGACCATATGACGAGAATCACTGAATCAGCGTAGACTTTTATAACTGCCAATCAGGATCTTATGAAATTAAAGGTTCTGTAACCTCTCCTCTCAATTAATAACCGTAATGTCCACATGCCAATAATACTTGCGCTTAATATCATGATTCCAATCATGCTCCATCAAGACCTGGCTGAATCAACCTAATAGGATAACTGTGATCTAAACACAAAAAAACCCAACTTGCACATAGCCTGACTTGAGCGTTAGAGTCTTTTTGCAGGTACCAATCCCACCGGATCGCCATGCTTGAATGCAGCTGCGCAAGGAGGAAACCACCACATCATACCTCTTATAGGTATCCCTCTGAATCCATTTCAGAACATTTGGCGCCGTCTGTGGGAAACTGATAAACTACTATTCCCACATTAACCATGGTGAGTACAAGGCAAAACCAACGGAGATGAAGTGTTGCACATGCTGCCCCTGCCCACGAACAGGGCCCAGCAACTCAGCGCGACCCTCCTTCTGTTGCACCACCGGAAACCTCCGCCGCTAGAAGCAGGCCTGTCCTGGTAAAGATACTGCACAAGGGGTGCAAGACCTCGGCTTCAGCTGAAAGCCCCGCCTCTTCACGAAGGGTTTCTGTCCGGGATAGGCTTGTTTTCCCCCCCTCTGGTGGAGAGAATATAGCAAATCAATGGACAAGGATCCTAGCACATGCTCGCTTGGGTATTTCAAATGTGGATGTTGACCATGTGTCTCATTATGAGGACAACTCGCAATCCGCAATGGCGAAGAATGAACTTCGAGAACTACTACGCCAACAGACCAAGTTGATAGACAACCAACGACGTCAATTGGAAGAGCAACGCCATCATTTGGACAATTTAGAAAGATCTACGCGAGCTGACAATGAGGGTGGAAAGTGAATCACAATTCAAAGAGAAGCCCGTCATGCCGGCGCTGGGATCATAGGAAACAATGACCCGGTCCCCGACCACCAGCAGCAATTCTCTGACACCTTAATGGCGTACAAGGTCCCGAAGAACTTCAAGCCCCCAAGAAACTTGGAGCCTTATGACGGGACCACGGATCCGCAAGAGCATTTGGATGCCTACACACAATCTATGCAGCTTTACGGGTACACCCCGGAATTGCTGTGTTGTGCTTTCCCCTTCTTCTTGAAGAAGGATGCTCTCCACTGGTTCGTCACTTTACGAACAAAAATCACGGGATGGGGGGACCTCACACAACGTTTCTTATTACATTATACTACTGCCAAGGAACGACCGAAGTCGATCGATTCTCTTTCTGGAAATCGCCAAGGAAGCAATAAATCCATGCGCGAATACATCAAGAGATTCGGCCATGCCTGTGTGGGAATAGAAAGTCTCGATGACAGGATAGCCCTCCATTATGCCAAAAATGATCTACAGACTGATTCAAACGTTTTTCAGTCACTTGCTAAAAAGAAGTCGGCCAGTTTAGATGAGTTCCATTTGCGGGCAAACAAGTATGTCAAACTGGAGGAGATTACCAAGGCTAATCATTTCTTGGAAAAAGGTGAACTTGTTCACCAGAAAAAGAATCAAAACTCCAATTAACCCCGAGATTCCCCCAAGAGTGAACGATATAGACCTAGGTATTTTGAATATACTCCTTTGAACACTCCTCGAGAAACAATCTTGAAGGAGGTCCTTCAAACTGAGTTTCAGGATATCAAAAGGCCACCACCTGTGAAGAAACAATCCCAGAGGGATCATTCGAAGCATTGCAGATGGCATAGCAGTTACGGCCACGAAACTGAAGATTAATATCAACTTCGAGATGTTATTGAGTCTCTGATCAAAGAGGGATGATTGCAGAAATACATTAGCAGTTTCTGAAGTAATGAAGACCGCGGAAGACGAAGGGATCAAAGACGAAGCCGCAGTCCACGACAGAGTCCAAACCAATGTCGGCAAAGGACCCGAAGTCTAGCCAGAAGAATCCAAAGTCTCGTCAGAAGATCTCGAACCTCGCCATGCTGAGACAAGGAGAACAGGCAAGGTCAGAATCAGGATACTCAACGAGGAGGATACCAGAAAGACAAACTTATCCATACCATCTCTAGAGGGTTCGCTAGAGGGGGATTGTCAAATAATTCCTAGAAGAAGGCATTTCGGACTGTGGTCTTGAGCGTATCTAGTTCCTCACGAAGACCACATGTCCAAGACAATGATGCACCACCTATTTCCTTCTCCGAAAAGGATTACGGTGATATTATCTGAGACCATGATGACCCACTAGTGATTTTCGGAATAATATTCAATGTCGAAGTCTGTCGAATCTTTGTGGACCGGGGGAGTTCGACAGATATCATGTTCATGGACGCATTTGAGAGGCTGGAGTTCTCTTTGTCTGCATTCACTTCATACGAAGATGAACTTACTGGTTTCTCCAGTGAGAAGGTCACCCCGATGGGATATTTTGAAACTTTCCTAACCTTGGGTGACGACAGCATGTATAGAACCGTCAAGGTGAGATTCTTGTCAAGGTAAGATTCTTAGTTGTGGATTGTCCCTCGGCTTACAACATTATTTTGGGTCATACTACGTTGAATGGTATTGCCGCTATAATCTCCACAGTCCACTAGGCCATAAAATTCCTTAACTGAGATAATAAAGTGGTCACGGTCAAGGGCGATCAGATTGCAGCCCACAAATGTTACAATGAAAGTTTGAAAATCAGTAGGACTTCCAGAAAAATGAAGGCGCGCACATCCACTCCAACCCACCACTAAGTCAATATTTTAATGGCCAAATTGGATGCACGTGAGGAAATCCGAGGCACTAGACCCCAGCTCGAAGGAGAATTGATTCTGTTGCAGCTTGGTGATAAGCCCAATCAAATCACCAAGATAGGGGCAAACCTTGACAAACAGGAGAAGGCTCAGTTGGTAAATCTTTTGCAAGAGAATAAGGATCTTTTCGCCTGGACATCCGCTGATATGCCTAGAATTGACCCCGCTTTCATCTGCCATCATTTATCTATTAAACGAGATGCAAAGCCAGTCTCCCAGAAGAAAAGAAAAGTTGGCCCAGAGAGGCAGCAGGTTATTGAGGAGCAAGTCAAAGAGCTCCTAAATGCCAAATTCATTAGGGAGATCTCGTATACCACGTGGCTCTCGAATGTTGTCTTGGTTAAAAAATCCAACGGCAAGTGGAGGATGTGTGTGGATTACACCGATTTAAACAAGGCATGCCCTAAAGATCCATACTCCCTCCCAAACGTGGATAAGCTGGTTGATAGCTCCTCTGGTTTCTGGTTACTATCCTTCATGGATGCTTACTCCGGGTACAATCAGATTCTGATGTACCCCGGGGATGAAGATAAAATCGCCTTCATCACTAAAAGAACGAGTTACTGCTACAAGGTAATGCCTTTTGGGTTAAAAAATGCCGGAGCCACTTACCAGAGAATGATGAACATGGTCTTCGAAGATTAGATAGGAAGAATGCTAGAGGTCTACATTGATGATATGATAGTCAAGACTCCGTCGTCAAAATCACACACCTCAGATCTCAAAGAAGTGTTTATGCAGCTTAGGAAGCACAATATGAGGCTTAATCCAGAAAAGTGTGCATTCGGAGTCCAGGATGGAAAGTTTCTAGGGTTCATGCTGACACACCGGGGGATTGAGGCAAACCTCGACAAGTGTAAGACTATTCTTGATATGCATAGTCCACGAAGTGTGAAAGAAGTACAACAGTTAAATGGGTGGATCGCGGCTCTTACACGTTTCCTAGCTAGAGCCGCTCACAAATCCCTCCCACTTTTCAAATTATTGAAAAAGAGGATAGGATTTGAGTGGACTCAAGAGTGTGAGGACGCGTTCATCTCTTTAAAAAATATCTTGTCATCCTCTCCAATCCTCACAAGACCTGATCCAGGAGAAACGTTGTACATGTACCTCTCTTTTCACGAGGAAGCCGTTAGTTCAGTACCTGTCAGAGAAACCGGGGACGTCCAAAAGCTGGTTTATTTTGTGAGTAAGGTATTGCAAGGCCCCAAGCTCTGGTATCAAAAGATCGAGAAGGTTGCATTCGCATTTGTCATCATAGCCAGAAGACTAAGACAATATTTCTAATGTCATCCAGTTGTGGTAAGGACAAATCAGCCTATCTGACAGATATTGCACAAACCGGACTTAGCAGGGAGGATGATTGTCTGGTCCATTGAACTCTCCGAGTTTGGGATCACCTACGAACCCAGAGTAGCAATCAAGGAACAAGCACTCTAGGACTTTCTAGCTGAACTAACCTCGGAAACCAACAGAACCGAGGAAACACAATGAACAGTGTTTATTGATGGGTCCTCAAACCCAAGAGGAAGTGAAGCTGGGGTAATATTAGAAAACCCCAAGGAAGTTACCATAGAAAATTCCCTCAGGTTCGATTTCCCCACCTCGAACAATCAGGCTAAATATGAAGCGTGCATTTCCAGATTGACAATGGCTAGAGACTTAGGGGCCACCAAACTTAAACTTTGTAGCGACTCCCAACTCGTGACCTCCCAGATCTGAGGTGATTATCAAGCCAAAGAGCCACTCCTACAGAGATATTTTGCAAAAGTAAAAAAACTTCTCTCGAGTTTTCAGACTATACAGCTAGAGCACATCCCAAGGGAGCAGAACTCTAGGGCCAATCTCTTGTCCAAACTGGCCAGCACTAAGAGCCCGGGCAATAACCACTCAGTTATCCTGGAGATCATCCCACAACCCTCAATTACCGACATGACAATTTTTTAAGTTGGCGGGCAAGAGCGCAACTGGATTACGCCATTGGTTGAATATTTACAGTTCGGCAGTCTCCCCGATGACCCGAATGAAGCTTCTAGATTGAAGAAAACCGCGGTCAGGTATACCATCTATAACGGGCAGCTTTACTGATGTGAATTTTCCTTACCTCTCCTTAAATGCCTTGCTCCGAAAGAGGCTGAATATGTCTTGGCTGAGGTCCATGAAGGAAGTTATAGACACCATCTAGGAGGTAAGGCCCTAGCTTTGAAGGCACTCAAGGCGGGTTACTACTGGCCGACAATGGAAGCAGACTCTCTTGTGCATGTTCAAGTATGTGATAAATGCCAACGACATTCGAATCACTATCATGCCCCACTAGAAGAACTATCCACAATGTCCATACCCTGACCTTTCTATCAGTGGGGGATGGACATCCTAGGTCCGTTCTCTCAAGCTCCTGGACAACTGATGTTTTTGGTTGTGGCGGTGGATTACTTTACAAAGTGGATTGAGGCCGAGTCCCTGGTCACCATCACCTCGGCCAGGATTCAAAAATTTACTTGGCGTCACATTATTACCAGATTCGGGGTCCCAGAGTTAATTATGACAGATAATAGGACGCAGTTTAAAGACAAAGGGTTCAAAGAACTACTTTTAGGGTTAAAAATAAAGCATCATTATAGTGCTGTTGAAAACCCCAGAATGAACGGGCAAGCCAAAGCTGGTAACCGGATCATCATCTGTGCATTAAAGAGATGGCTAGACGAAGCAAAAGGGAACTGGCCTGAGCAGTTAGACCATGTCTTGTGGGCCTACCGAACTACTCCTCACTCCTCAACGAGTGAAACTCCCTTCAAACTCACTTTTGAATGTGAGGCCATGATCCTAGTAGAAATTGGAGAACCAAGCTAGCGTCGTCAAAACTTCTCGCATGATGATAACCCCGGATTAATCAGGGAAGACTTGGACCTATTAGAGGAAAGGAGACAGATTGCCCATATACGTGATGCCGCGATCAAACAGAGAATGGCATCTCGGTATAACTTGAAGGTCATTCCAAGAATATTCCAGCCGGGTGACTTAGTACTCCACAGGGCTGATGTTAGTGGAAGGAATACCTCCTAGGAGAAATTAGCCCCTAACTGGGAAGGCCCCTACCGTATCGTAATCAGCACTGGCAAAGGAGCTTATACTCTAGAAACTTTGATAGGGAAGTCGGTAAAAAAATTTTAGAATGCAGACAAACTTAGAAAGTACTATAACTGAGTGTCTTTTTAGGCCTAGTCTCTTAGTTTACTTTGTTTGATCTGCCCCAATTGTTATGTAAAACACATTGTGTGATATTCAATAAAGTAAATGTTATGCATTTTTCTACTTAAATTTTTAAGCTTGAGATATATTAAGATATCCCGAGACTTCATGGTACCAACTGAGAATTGTCTTGTGCTAGATAGGTCGTGCAATAGAAAAATCCCACATTGGAAAAATTTTAGCACCAAACCATAAGTAAGAAAAGACCCCAGGAAGGACCAGTCTTTTAAACCAACGTCGCGCAGTATCCTAAAAAACCAAACTGGTTACGGACCCCGGACAAGGTTTCCTACCTTTGGCACAGTTCTTAAATGTCAGACTAATCTGGACATCGGATCCTAAGCCAAGGTTTAAATAGTTTATTACAAAGAATAAAGAATATGGCATCCCAGAATAAACGAGAACGAAGGAAATTAATAAAACCCAAATCCGGGGTAACGCTTTTACAAAAAATCTGGGGTAACGATAAACCCAAAACCCCGTGCAGGGGGTTCAAAAAAAAAATCTAAAATGCAGTGGAGTCCGGACTGCGAACGTTAGCAGAAGAGTCTTCAGCAGCCAAGTTTGAAGAGGCAACACGGGGAGCTACAAGGGATCCTTTTCGAACCATCTTCCTAGAGTTAAGCCCGTCTAAGACTAAGGCAACCCCGAGATTGAAGTGTTGAACTTGGCTAACAGCTTTGCGAAATTGATCTTCCTTTATCTTGGTACACAGGGCTATCAACTAGTTGACGTCGGCCTGCAGGGAAGCAATTTTAGCCTCACACCACTGGGACTTAGCACTAGAATTATCACTCTCAGTTCAGAGTGCGGCAATCTGCTTCTGCTGCTCATCCAGGGTGGCCTCTTTTGCCTTACCGGCATCCCTCAAAGCAACAACTTCAATTTCCAGCTCCCGTATCTGAGATAAGGCCTCATTCTTGGCTTTAACGGCATCCTCCATGGCCTTGAGAGCTTTGGTTTCACCCCGCTTGGTCGCTGCCAATTTATCCATCATTTCTTGTTCATGTTCTTCGAGGGTGTGTTCTAAGAAACGAGTCTCAGCAGCAATATGGATTCCCATATTTTGGAAAGCCAGCAGAGCTTCCTTTGAGCTACGTCAGACAAAATAATCCTCAACCTCTTCATCTAAAATGTGGAAGTCGATAAACTCCTTGGGATCCGCTTCCTCACGAAACAGTTCCATTGGCCCTGAAGTTTCTCCTATTGCTTTCCTTTTACCCCGGCCACTAGAATGACCTTCCTCCACTGCCGCCCTCTTGCTCCCTCGAGGTGATTCGGGAGAGTCGTCCACGTTAATAGGCTCCACCACCTCGGAGGGAACCTCAGTCACCATGGTCGTAAGAGTTGGAGGAAACCCCACTGGAGGACCCACCGGGACATCAGTATTCCTAGCCCTCAGCGCCTCCAAAATCGCTAAAGAATCACCATTTTCCATCTCGGCTAAGCTCTTTACATAACATAAAAAGAAGTCGTCATGTGGCATGAAAAAATCAAACATTTAAATAAACATACACAACGGCCAAGACTACCTAGCACGGCCCAAAGCTCATCGTTATCTGGGCTGTCTAATATATCTTTAGGTCGGATCTTGCCGACCTCGTCAACCCACATTTCAAAGAAGTTTACACACTCAACCTCTTCATCAGTAAGTTGGTTTATCTCCCTCTCAAATAATCGAGTGGGGATGCTCCATGATGCCGGGTTCCAATAAAGGCTGAATGTTGTCTCCTCACCATTACTCAGCCAGAAAAGACGAGTGCCGCTAGCCGCTATCAACTTGAAGAACTTCTGCTTGAAGTCTTTGTAACTCTCCAAGTATGGGTAGAACACAGTCCTCCCCTACTGAGATCGGACTGAAAGCCAGGACTGCTGTCGAGCGCGGGATCCATAGACTGAATACCATGTGTGGAAATAGAAGAATGCCCCATCAGAGCATCGCAACCCCACTACCCGGTATATTCTTTTGAAGGCCAGGATGTTCGCCTAACCATTGGGATGGATCTGACTAGGGGTAGCATGAAGAGTCCGGAGAATAAAAATGTGGAAGTCGTTCAAAGGAAGCCGAAGTCTGAACCTCGTGAAAAAATCCTCATAGAGATACATGAAGTGTTCACCTGCTTCCTGGGTCCAACACACCCGTTCTCTCCCCAGGGACAAAATCACGAATTCATTATCCCTTTCACCCCCCCGGTGAGTTCCAAATACCCTTTCAGCTTGTCCAATTCCGCGCCAGACACATAGCGAGATTTCCTGTCATAGACGTCATCGACAACCCACGTGCAGGGTAACAGCGGGCCTCGACGAATCCTAATCGCCTGCTCCTCGACTTGTCGATCCGGCTCTCGAACTTCAGGAGCTGGGGCAGGCGCTTCAGCTCTTGGCCGCCTCATTCTAGCCATTTGGTTTCCTGGAAGACACACAGAGGCCTAGGGTCAGAACCAATTATGTTCAAAGATCTAAATATGGCAATGGGCGAGCAGAGAAAACTGAACACCCACACGCTGGCCTCGGTACCCACCGAGGCTAAAGCCTCAGTGGGACACCCCGCCGCACATAGTGCGATGGAGGAGGTGCTCCATTAGGTGTTGCCACCAAAAAAAGGGAAAATAATGTTCCCATCCGTTTGTAGAGAAAAGAACGAAATACACTCCGCCAAAAGAAGTACGCAACCCACTTAATAATCAGCAACTGAGTTAGAGAGGAATAACTTGCAGAGAAGTTGAAAGTAGGAGAAATCAACCTTGTAAATCTTCAAAAAAGCCAGAACCACCTTTCTCCACCGTTAAGCTAGTTAGAAATCCCTTCAGATCACCAGTTCAGAGAAGGAGTAGCGAAGGAATAGCGAAATAGAAAAAGGGAAAGGGTAAAATCTTATTTATAAAGGCTACAACTAGGGGGTATTTCTGTCTAACCAGTCTAGATTTGAAAAGATATTCATTATGGCGCGTAAAGTACTATGCACGTCCCCTCAACCATAGCAAGTCACATGGTCCACATCGCTGTCATAGTAGTTGAGGGGACAACTACTCAGCAGACTGAGACAACTTTAGTATCTACAACATTCACAAAACTTTACGGACCTCGGGGCATTATCTACTCTGGGGAATTCCCTCATGGTATAAAGACCCCGGTCAGACTGCTTAAGCTTTGCACTTCGTCAGTCTCGACTAAGTACAGAGCTGGGGGCAACGTGCTATACAGGACGAGCTTTGGACTCCCCGGCATAATATAAATTCTACGAATTAAAAAGATGGATGGTTCAAGTAAAATAATATTTTATTTATATTTCATTCCATACATCGTCATACATCAATACAAGGAGAAGGAAAACATGGGATATGAAAAGGTTAAACAGCACTGTCGAGCCCGGAGGCCAACTCCCTGCTTGTATGCTTCATGTCCAGATTCTCTAGAACTCACACCGGTCTCTTCCCTATTGAGGCTTCTTGAAAAAGTGGATAGGCTTTGAAAAACCAAAGATAATCGGAACAGAACACTGCTACTGGATCAAGGAAATTCAGCCACGCCACTCTTCGGTGTCACTCATAAGGATAAGAAAAGACTGGGGTGCATTCTCTTCAGCTGGATGGGGCATGGGCTGTTTCTGAAGAAGTTCATTCCACTGGAACTCGACCAGTTTCATGATCATTCCAGGTCGCTTGAAAGTAGCCACCTCAGTAGTCCCCCCCTGCTTATTTGAAAGGAAGACCAATAGGGACTCTATTTCTCCAATTACCTCCGTCCAACACGACATGAGTTACAGAGCTCCCCAGCGACAAAGCATGAATTGGACACACCCTCGTACGCTGGGAAAGCAAAGTTCCTGCTGTTACTACGCTGGGAAAGAAAAGTTCCTAATGAAAAAAGGTTGTTGGCAAGAAAAGAAGTATCTTCAAAGATTTTGGGAGGAGCAGAAAAATGGTGGCCTTTGCAAAGGGCAAAGCTCTAACTCTCTTTGAGCATGAGCACAGGCATAAGAGAAATAACAGAACCATTCTGGAAAATAGAAGGGAAAATTAAAAGAAGGAATGACTGTATTAGATGCGAACCTTCCATATTTATAGAATGAGAAGCTTTGACTAGCCCCACGAATCAAATCAGTTGCACTTAATGCTCTCCCTTTCTTATTGGTTACAAGAGAAACGGGTGTTTGGGAAACATTGAAACTGATCCTCTTTAAAGGATCTTTATCTCCCAATAAAGTCAGAAGCAACAGTTTCCAAAAATAGGACTTGGATCTGTACCAAGTTTCCAGAAATTTCACCGCAAAAGGTCCCAGTAACCCAGGGGAGCAACAAGAACCAAACCCCGAAACAAGGAATACGGATTTACCACATCCCAACCCCGGAGGTATTTCTATGCAATGGATGTCGGCCTCAATATGAGACATCGCAAAACCTAACTTTAAAGCTAATACCTTGGCACTTAGCTATTCTATCAAAGCGTCAAGCTGGGGGCAATTGTTCTGGACCGTGGTCCTGGATCCTATCCATAAGGATCAACCTGGCGCACACTCCACTGGACTCCTTCATTAATACCCCGGAAAAGTCTGTAAGACCCTGAACTATGATATTGGGCCATATGACGAGGATCACTGAATTAGCGCAGACTTTTGTAACTGTCAATCAGGATCTTACGAAATTAAAGGCTCTGTAACCTCTCCTCGCAATTAATAATCATAACATCCACATTCAAATAATATCTGCGCTTAATATCATGATTCCAATCATGCTCCATAAAGACCAGGTTGAATCAACCTAATAAGGTAACTGTGATCTAAACACAAAAAAACCCAACTTGCACACGGTTTGACTTGAGCGTTGGAGTCTTTTTGCAGGTACCACCCCCACCGGATCGCCACGCTTGAGTGCAGCTGCGCAAGAAAGAAACCACCACATCATACCTCTTACAGGTATCCATCTGAATCCATTTCAGAACAATAATAATAATTTTGTTGATGATTTAGTCCATATGAAATAACGGTCTTAATTTATGATTATTTGGAGGAAAAAAATTATTACGAATTAGTTAAACTTGGAACATTAAAAAAAATCAAATACGATGATTGTTTTAAACAAGGGTTGGGTGCATGCAGTATTGATAAGCGAGTTGCACTTCCAAGACTTGGTCAAAGACCATAAAAAAATATGATGATTGTTTTTAACATCTCTTATGATTTTGTACCAAAATTATATTTTTGAATTATAAAACTCGTTTGTATTAAAATATAAGACTGTTTAAAGAATATTGATTTAATTGGTTTGCGTTAATATTATGTTATTTTAAGTCACTTATATAATCACTTCATATTTTACTGTTAGATTACTCTTCTACATAAAAGTTATGAATTTAAGGAAGTGACCCTTGAGCTTTTGTGCTTAACTGCTTGGAAATAAATAACATGGACAGGGAAAGAAAGTATTGAAAAAAATTATGTAAATGGTATCTAGTCTTTCACTGTTTAGGAATGCAAAGAAAGAAAATTATGAATTACTAGGTTTAAGTTGTAAATCAATACTTATTTAATCAATATCCCACTAAGATAATACTTTGTTATAACAATTGTATAATTTATAAATATTATGAATCTTATTATTGACATTAATAGCTTGTTTTCACTTGACTAAAACAAATCTTAATTTTGATATATATATATATATATAGAGAGAGAGAGAGAGAGAGAGAGAGAGAGAGAGTGTGTGTGTATACGGTGAGAAGAGTATTTATTGTAAGAGGTGAGAAAAGTAAATTTTGACCATTGAATCTTACGTGAATAATTAAGATTATAATATAAATGTATATGACTTTTTTAAGTTGTCACATGATCTTTAAGTAACTTTTGATCTTACTCATTCATGTATAACGTATGATTAAGATTTACTCATCTCACCCTCTCACAATAAAAATTCTTTTCACTAAATATGTCTCTATATATATACAATTATTGGACACTTATATAATGCTTATACAATTTTATAACTAAAGTATAGTATATTTTTTAAACAAATAAAAAGTTTCATCCGTCAGTAATATATTTGTAATTATTTAATTCTTTTAAAATTTAGTGTGTATGTTAACTATTGAAGTATAATAATTCAATGGTCGAGGGAGGGAGGGAGAGAGAGAGAGAGAGCAAACGTGGAATGAATATATATGCATGATAGACTATCGATTACTTCTCTTGCATGCTTCTTTTTTAATTGAGATAGGGGATCTGCTCCTTACACTTTACTTTTTGGTTTGTATTATCCGACTTGAATATTGCCTCAATATATATTCTGCATTTGTCACGTGCAGATTTTTTTTGCGATATACAGAATTGATGTGTCTGTGTTGGCTTTTCCGCGTTATACGTAGTTTCAATTAAAGTAGGAGATCAGAAGAAGAGCAAAAACAATTGCAAAGAGAAAGCTAAACCTTTATCTTTTTGAACACTTTTGTTTTAATTCACACCATTCATTACTTCCCAAATTAAAAGAGGTAGGCAGACAGCATTTCATAAACATAGCCACTTCTTATTTGATTTATAGATATACAACCAAAGCACGTTTCAGTTTCATTTCACCTAGCCGTATAACACGATGCCTATCCTATTGAAGAGAATATAAAGAATGCGTTGTATCACTTGTATGGTACACGGAACAGAAATGTACACTCCTTTAATCCATAGTTTACAACCTAAGGTTCTTACTACATTAATCGTTTATACTTTAGGGAGGACCCATGATATTTTCTCTTTACTTTTTATGTAGGAAATCTTAAGAGTTATTGACACAATGAAAAATGTGAATAAGTGCGAGAAATATTTGGCAAATAGATTCTATTTGTTCGTGTCTTAAGAATTAGGTTTAAGGTAAGGAATAGAAAGAGGAGGTTATAAACTGAGAATATTAGACTTTTTTTACTAGAATGGTACAGTTTGAGTTTGATATTTTCATATAGGTATAAGTCAGAAATTAATTCCACAAATGCTGCAAAATGAATAGTAATATATAAAAAGTCATATCCCATCGACTTACATTCAGATGATTTTTATTATTTTTTTTCATGACAAGTAGTTGCTTAGAGGTACAACTTATCCTGCGACAATTTTTTTTAATTATATTTGGATAAGTTATAGTTATCATGCACAATTTATCTTATAATTTTTTTAATTAAATTTTGAATAAATCATGGTTCTTATCTTCTACTTACATTTTTTTTAAAAAAGAATAGTAAAGTCGTGGCTCTAAGCTATAACTTGTATTAGAGTTTGTAATTTAATATTAAGTCGTGGCTTACAAGCTTTTTTTTAAAGTTAATTCATTAACTTAAAAGGAAAACAGTGAAAATAAAGTTAAAAAAATTATACAAGAAACTAAATATTTTACAAGAAAAATAAATAAATTTATTATTCATCACTGGTTTATTTCTATGCGGTGATTTGATACCACAAACAGGTTTTTTTTCTTGTGCATAGTAGTTGAACCATTCGTTCTTGTTCAACCCTTTGTGTTCGACCTCCTCTTATTTTTATTCTGCCTCTTCTTGTTCTTAGTCTTTGTTGTAATGGCGCAAGGTCCTCATCATTATCACCATGTTCAGTGTCCTTATTATTGATATTTTGTGAAGGCATAGTAGGACGATAATCTGAGACTTCCCAGGGTACAGTTGGACGATAACCTAAAACCATCGGTGTAGCTACGAATCTGAGAATGGAGTGCTTAAATGGGCAGCAAACATTGATGGTGGCGATTGAAAAAGTTGATAAGTGGAAAGAACATGGTGGGATGATGATGGATGTTGATATGCCTCAAAGTCTTGGGGAACATATACATCTTCATGTGCCTGTGTTTAATATGTATGTGGTTGTTTATCAACATCTACCCTTTGATGTGGTCGCACCAGTCATCTTTGTCTTTGAGGCACCTACTTAGAGTAAAATATTGAGTAGGGGCAGCCTCTTCATGTGCTATTGAGAAGGCTGGTGGATGGGTCTGTTGCAAGGCATTCAACATATTATTATAGGCCCAATTAATGGTGTGCATGGTTTGCAAGGGATTTTGGGCAATGTTTGGAGAGCAGGTGTAGCCATGAATTACTTGCACAAAAGAATACTAAAAGAAAATTTCATTATGTTGTTAGTGATACTTGATGTTAACATAACAATGTTGTAACCACGTTAAATTAAATAATGAAAGAATGATCATACCGCGCCACCAAAATATGCACCCTCACAAGAGATATATCTTCCAGTGTGGCGTAAGTACCACTACATATAATCTGAGTTGTCATGTAAATAACCAACATATGCATTGGCTTGAATGAGTAAGTTATGTCGGTCCCCCCACAAGTCAATCTACTAGCAATGACGATTGGGCCAGTATACTTCCCCTCTACCTCTCATATTAGTGTTGTGAAGGGTATCGAAATTAAATGGGCCTGTTGGAATGCATTGTTGCAATCCAAATTGTCACATGACCCGATCTGCAGGGTGCCACTCAATAGTGGCAAAACATATTAGTGGCACCATTTCACAAGCAACTAGAGGGACAGTAGGAATATTTAGCTGCATGATTTCAGGTGTGGCATATGGTGTCCATGTAAATTGATAAATATATTTATTTGTTAATTTTCAAATATTAGCTAATAATATTGTTCAAAGAATATAGAAATAGTAAAGTAGATTAACTTCATCAACATCCAAACGGTCTAAGATTAACCATATGCTGTTAGCAAAGTGGTCGTATATATGTACATATATATGTATGTATATATATATATATATGTATATATGTATATATGTATGTATATATAGTTGTATTCTTGGGTCGACACCACTTGTTACACACATACACACACATATAGATTATATATATTATCAGAGTTAAAGCATAGAGTAAAACAATAATTATTTCTAACAAGAAAATAATTATTTAATTTATGATTATACTTGCTTGCAAGAGGATAGCCAAGTCCTTCTTACACCTCATCATTAGTTAATGGTTGTAGATGTAGTGCAATGCGAGGAATACAATCCCACGCCCATGCTTAAAGAAGTAACAAGCATCCTCCAATGCCAATGAAGATGCGCAAGTATGTTCCCCTGTAATTTTTTTAATCTCCTACTTATCACATCTTTTATTGAATGACGCCCTAATTCTCCATTCACACCCATCACCAAATTTCTTACACCTAGTGACGTATCTATTAGGTTTGGTCTCTTTAACCATATAGTCGAATGAGTTATGAATGTGGTACTACTTAATTGCATTGACTATTTCTTGTTTTGATTCAAATTGCATGCCAACCCATAGATTATTATTCACATTCACACTGCTTCTTCTCCTAATTCCATAATCATCAGGAAATTTAGAAACATGCATTACCTGCAAATTAATATTAGATAAAAAGGAGGATAGGGTAGCATAAATTATAGTGGCAGGTTTACCCACGCCTATCTCGCTTGTTCCGTTGCCCTCATCACCTTCCTCATACTCCTCTTCTTCACTAAATTCACTTACATTATCTCTTATAGTTGGAATTACGTTGTTTGGATTAGGGTTGCACATGGGTCAGGTTGGTTCAGGTTTAGGGGGGAAAATGTACAAACCAATTAATTGAGGTCAGGTTGGTTTAGGTCGGTTTTGGGAAAAAAATTTTGGGTAACCTGAACTGAACCAACCCGATTACAATCGGATTGGTTCGAGTCGGGTGGTTAGGTAACATATGCATCATGAATTTCTGGCTATACTGTACTTCCATGGCAAAACAAAGAGGATTCAACAGACAAAATGACACTCCTAAAAGTATGCTAACTTTAACAAAAATCCATCAAAATAGGTACCAACAGTGCTACATTTCAACAATCAATTACTATGCCACATTAACTGTTAATTGAAATATAGCTCATGTATGATTCACAAAAATTATAAAAAGCACTAGTCAAACAATAGCACCCTAGAAATTATTAGAAGGTAACATACTAAAGCATGGGTCTTTTACAAGCATTTAGTAGTATTTTTTACCAAGCAATAGACATACACATGACTTACCTAGCAAGAATAACCTATGAACAACTAAAGTTATAAAAATGGTTAAGCTTTATGACAATTTGCACACTGAAGAAAGTGCTCAAGGGCTTTTGGGAGATCCCTATTATAATTATAATAATTTGCATGCATCACAACAACAAAATCATTCAAACAACAATAGGAGTTTCTTAATGAAAAATTTAGAAATTCTATGATGTTTTAAGCATTAGCACAACCCATTAATTATGAAGAACATTAGGACAACAAATTAATGCAGTTTTACTTAGAAATTGATCATAATGAGTGCCCCTATGAATCTCATAATTTTTAAAACTCAAGCCAAGTGAAAACATCAGTTATATATTGAATTCATAGTATCAACTCTGAGAGAAAGACAGGGTTAAAAAGGTACTACAACAAATTATGCATGCCAAAGATAATCTTCTTTTATTAAAAAAATAAAAATAAGTAAACAAATATGTTGCATACCAAAGCCTCATGCATCAATTATGTGGGAATGCCTAAATCCTCAATGAACTGGTGTTGAGACTCATCTGAACTCCAAGTTTCACAGTATTGGAACAATATTTCTCGAATCAGATTTACATGAAGATATGGATAATCTTCACGAAGGGGTAAGTGAAGGACCACATATATGACCCAATGACATTTTCCTATACACAGCAGTTGAGAAACAAACCCTATGTCTAGAATGTGGAACAGGAAATCGAGCCCTTCCCTCATCAAGAAAATGTATATAAGTCTAAAAAATAATAGGTAATGAAGTGTCAGGTGGTGGTTTGTACCATGTCAATAAACCTAATAACCTCCTCCAATCAAGTTTGACATCATGTAATGCATCATGAATATTTCCTACAAGCAATTCATAGAGTCTCAATCTATCATTTTCAATGAAACTAAAATCCAGCCCTTTATTTCTCCAAAGATCAAGTTGCCTTGCAATATCAGAGCGATTCACAGTAGAACCACCAACCTGACTTAACAAATAAGCCAACCTCACATCTCCTTTGGACACAGCCAATTGCACTACTTCATCCAATTGCTGCCCAATCAGGAGTACAAAAATATGTTGTAGATAATAAGAGTCATTTAGAGAGCTTATTTGATTTTGAACATGATAGGAAACACCCTCTCGCAATTAGTAACTGAATTTTGCCCTCCTCTTAAGAGGGAGTGCTTCCAAGATGTTTCAAGCATTAGCACAACCCCAAGTGTATGATTAATCACATGATTTCAACACCCAAAATCTTTACACAACTTATTTTTTTTCTTAGCACACAAAAGAGGATTCAAATCTCCATATCAGTTTAAAAGAAGACTAATCATCTAAAGATACTTAAACAGACAGTTAAGAACTAAAAGAAAATTAGAAACAGGAACCTGCAATAACATTTCTGCCACTGGTACCTCATCTAAATGCTTATGGTAACATAACTAGAGTAATGAGTTGATTCTAAGAGTATCAGTATAAGGTAAACTATAAAATTTATAAAGCCAGACATCCGGCCAATAAGGCATTACCTTGCTGGTAGTCAATATCTCAAATAACAATATAAAGACTTACAACTAACTATACAGAGTCATACATAGTCTAATTTCCTTGTCAAAAACAGATTACAGATTCTAATTAGATAGTCAGAATATAAACAGGTTCCAATTGACTACATAGAGTCATACACAAAGTCACAGATGACAGACTTCAGGTCAGGTGGCGCTCCAACTAGATCCTCCAAAAACAAAACAAAAGTAAAACCCCTCAAAGTCAATCCTTCTGGCCTTTCCTGCAATATGATAAATAAATTGTTATGTGACCATTGGTGATTTTATTAACTTGCATTGATATTCACAAAGATGCAAGAAGCCAAGAACATTTAAAATATATAATCTTACCTTATCTCATCCTTTTGCTCCTAAAATTACTAGCAACCTCAAGTTCTTGAAGTCTAGAAACTCTTGACATTTCTAATAATACAATAAAAGAATACAATATAAAATTAAAAATGTCAAATGAATGAAATGATAAATTACATGTAAAATGAAAAAGTTAAAAATTAAAAATGATGATTGTATACCTGATTCAACCTGCTCAATCTCCTCCAGTTGACTTCGTAGATCATCCACCTACTTAGGAGGCCTTAACTAATTTTGGGTACAAATTAAGGCCTCCATCGTGGTAGGATTCAAAGAACTACGGAATGCATCAAGGATATGACCTCCGGTGCTAAAAACAGACTCAGATGACACTGTAGATACCAGAATGACTAATATATCCCTAGCCATACAAGAGAGAATATTGTACTTCATTGACTTCTCTTTCCACCATTTCAAGATGTCAAACCCCTCATAATTGTCTTCAACGTCATCCTCTATGTATCTATCCAACTTATTCTTCTTTTGCTCACCTTGTTTTTTCTTCAACTTTAACCTAAACTTGTCTTCCAAATTTAAACCACCCTCACTACTACTACCAACATTTGTTTGTGTGCTAACATCTGATGAATTGGCACTAGAATCACGAATATCAGGAACAATGAGATACAATGTAACATATTGTGCAAATAAGCTGTTTATGAGATCTTTTAATCTTTTCACGATATCCTTGCACTTATCTTGACCATACATTTCACTAACACAAAATTCAATGTAATCCAACTTGTACCTTGGGTCAAGAAAAACAGCCACAAACAACAAAAAATTTAAATTCCCATTAATATCCCAATACTTATCAAACTTCGCCTTCATGTTCATTGCCATTCTTTGCAAGACAACATCATCACTTCCAATCCACACAGTTAATGAATTTTGAATTTCACATAATTTATAGAAGAAAGAATTAGATGTCATATGCAAATAATCGAAAAAAGTAAGTGTGGCATCATAGAAAATCTTCAAGAACGTTATAAAAACACGAGCACGGTTCCAATCATCATAATTAGGAGGTCTTCCTTCACCGTCAAGAACATGCAAGTAAGCTTGATCCTCATATTCAAGGCGATTAAATGTCTTCTCAAATTGTTCTACCACTTCCAAATCAAGTAAGTAGAATTCCATCTAGTTAGCATATCAAATGTTTACATTTGATTACTAACAACATTTGCTCTTGGGCACACCTCCTAAAAGTAGCCAATCTAGAAGGAGAGGACCTCACATACTTACATGCACCCCTAATCCTAGCAACGGAGCAATCTAACTCCTTTAACCCATCGCTAACAATTAAGTTTAAAATATGAGCACAACACGTCATGTGCATAAGCTCCCCTTTCAGCAAGGTGCATCCATTCCAATTCTACATTCTTCTCACCAAATATGCTAGAGCCGAGTTATTAGCACTAGCATTATCCACGATGATTGTGCTAATCTTTAGAATACCCCAATATTTCAAGCATTTATCTAAATATTTACCTACAGAGCCTTACCCCTATGGTCAACAATCAACCCAAAACTCAAATTTTTCTTATGCAATTCCCACCCATCATCAATAAAATGTGCAGTCACACACATATAATTAATGTTTTGAATCGATATCCATGTATCAGTTGTTAAGGAGACCATTTGTTAGTTGCAAGACAAAATAGACTTCAACTTCACCTTTTCCTCTATAAAAAGTTACATGATATCTCTTGCAATAGACATACGCCCGGGTATTCTAAATTAAGGTTGAGTAGCACTCATGAAACCTCGAAATCTGACATTCTCAAAAAATTTAAAGAGAAGCTTATCTATCACTATCATCTTATAAAGCTCCATCCTACATTGTTCTTGATTAAAATCTACAAGCTTCATACTCACAGTACTATTAGGGTCATCCTCACTTGACTTCCCAATAGCAATAGTTTTTTCACTTCTTATCGACCTCCCTATGTGGATTTTTTAAACACACTTTCAAGTGTTTTATCAGGTTAGTGGTGTCATGATTAGCACTATTACATGCATATGACTTTCCACAATAGTTGCAACTAGTTTTATCACCATTTTTAGTGAAATGTGACTAAGTATTACTAGGGGGTCTAATAGGTTTTCTTTTACCTACCTCTTGTGAAGATGGAGAAGCCTCTTGAGCTTGTGTCAATGACGGAGTTAGAGTGAGATTTGGATTGGAAGAGGATGGTACTACTGTTGCTGGCTGTGGTCCTGCTCCTTTAATTTGCAATCTAGTTGGTGTTGGTAGAGTGGAAGCACTTCCTACTTGAGTCCCACTAGTATTGTGAGTTTCCATAGGATTTTTCATTTTAAAGTGAATCGTTGCAATATCATTTACAACAAAAAAAATGATTGATCTCACATATAGTGTCAAAAACAAAAATTAATCTCACACTATCACCTCATCATGCCTCATATCATATAACCTAATCATATAACACTCAAGATAATGAAAGCAAACCATGACATACCACATATTAAGTAGCACAATTAAATAACAGCCACAATAATGTTATCAAGCACTTTGGAATAAGACAACCACAACATCATATATTCAAAAATAGAACTAATGGTTCAATATTTTTATCAAATAGGTCATGCACAATTGGGTAAACAAAAACTCATACAACAAAAGGCAGTTGAACACTCATACAACATCAATAGAACACATTGATTTCCATTCATTTGAAATTTTTAGTACAACAAAGCAGAAGGAATAATACAATAAAATTACCAAGTGGGGAGCTCAATGACCAACGCACCAAAACAAAAAAATAAGGAAAAAAGGAAAAACAAAGAAAGGAAAAAAATAAGAGAAACAATAACAAATGGTTAACCTCTAATGGTGGTGGCTAGGCTTGGGAGGAAACGGTGATTGTGGCTTGTGTGAGCACGAAATGAGAGCAGCAACGGTGGTGGCTGAGCCCAGGCTTGGGAGGAAAACGGTGGTGGTTGTATGATGTGAGGACAAAATGAGAGAAACAGTAACACGATATGAGAGTTGGGCAAAAATGGTGTGAGCACGAAATGAGTTGAGAATTGAGAGCAGCAAACCAGTGGTGACTGTGCCGAGAAGAGAGGATGAGCAACGAGTGAAAATGGTGACCCAACAAAATGAGTGAAATGGGTTAAAATGATGTGAGCAAACAACAGAGGTGGAGAGGTGGTGGCAGTGCCAAGAGGAGAGGAGGAGCAACAAGTGAGAGATGGCTGAGAGCTAGAGAATGAGCAGCAATAGAGATGGATGGTGGCATTGCAGCTTAGGGTTAGGGGAAGGTTTCAATTTGGGGATTTTGATTTTGCAGAGAGTGAGAGAGAGTGTGAGGCTTCAGGTGCACGGATGAAATGAGAAGTGAGAACCAGAAACGAAACAAGTTAACAAGGTATATAATTTTACTCAAAATAACGTCATTTTTTCTGGTCGTTGAGTCATCTACTCAGGTCATTGGGTTGGTTTATTGAACCTGTCACCCGAACTAATAAGTGGACGGGTTCATCAGGTTTTACTCGAATAAACCTGATTACCTGAATTAACTCAGATATTTTATATCGGATAGGGTCGAGTTGGTCGGATTTGCGGGTCAGATCGGACCCATGTGTAGCCCTAGTTTGGATCATATAATGCTGCTGAATGAATATTTACCCTAATAGTAGAGTTAGCGATCATAGGACTTAGAGGCCTATAAGGATCATTATATTCATAAATATCATCAACATAAACAACAAATGAACTATGGGAAGGGTCATATGATGACTTATATTAATTTAAGTAAAAAAAAGAAAAGAAAACTTCATATTAGTAAACGTAAAAAAAGTCGTAATAATAAAAAAGTATAATTAATATTCTTAATTAATATCTCTAGTGGAGAGAATTAAATGAAAATGGACTTAAATTTGATACAAAATAGGAGTGGTGGAGAGAACATAAAATTTTCCTAAAATCTTGAATATTGAAATATGAAGTAGCAGAGGAAGAAAGTGGTGGAATTTATAGGAATGAATCCTAGTGTAAGTTATGGCTTAAACCCTAATACAAGTCGTGCCTTATTATTAAAAAAAAAAAGGTAAGTCGTGGATGGGAACCACGACTTACCCAAAATTTAATTAAAAAATATATAAAACAAGTTGTGGATGGTAAGTATGACTTACCCAAATATAATTATAAAACATTTGTTGCAGGAAAAGTTGTGCCTTTAAGCAACGACTTGTTATGAAAAAAAAATTATGTGAATGTAAGTCGTGGTGGGAGATACGACTTGTTATGTAATATTATTCATTTTACACCATTTTAGAAATTAATTTATGATTTATACCTATATGAGAATTTCAATTTCAAACTGCACCATTTTGGTAAAAAAAATTCGATAATATTATTGAAAGATGTAATATGATACGATGTGATATAATATGATAAAGCACTAAATTCCTATTTATACTAGACTCATAATGCTAATTCAAATAAGGAAACAGATAACTCCTTATATTGCTTTTACAATTAGATGAATAATTGATTTTACAATATATTCTAAAGATACTCTAAAATATCTTAGGATACAATAAAGATATTATGAGATATTTTGTAGATATTCTAACACTAAGCTTTAGCTTATTACAATTAATTACATCAAAATGAAAATAAAATAAAAATATAGTGTGTCAAAGGAAGCCAAATTGCTTGAGCGAAGCAAACAGACCCAAACTACATTTGAAATGGAACTAATCTGTATTTGGGAAAAACTACAATGTGAACGAAGCCAAATACATCTTAGATGGAACCAATCTACATTTAGGAAATCACAACTGGAACTGAGTTAATCTTTTAGGCTGGAACCAACGGAGCCAATCTTTCAAAAAGAGAGGTTAGATTAGACGGAACTAATCAGGAATGATGGTAATTATGAGAGAAGCGTCATTGTAAGGGCGTGCATTGGAGGAGCAGCTCTATCAACAAATCGATTGAGACTGTTAGAAAACATATCAAGACTCAAAAAGGAGAGGTTGGAAAGAGACAAAGACAAAGAAAACAACAAAACTAAATCTTGATTTGAAGGTGGTGAATAATAATTCTAACAAATTCTATGAGCTCTACAAAGTGAAAAAGAGAAACTCTTATACCAAGTTGAAGAATTAGGTTTAGAGTTAAGAAATAACGAAAAGAGAGAAGTGACTGTAAATTGAGAATATTATTAAAAGATGTGATGTGATATATCATGTGATATAATATGATAAAATACTAAACTCCTATTTATATATTAGACTCTTAACCCTGATCAAATAAGGAAACATATAACTCATAATATTATTTTCTCAATGAAATAAATAATTGATTTCATCATATATTCTAAAAATATTCTAAAATATCCTAAAATATAAAATATTATGAGATATTCTAATATCTTGAACTCCTAAAAAGAAAAAAGAAAAGGAAAACTAATGTTAGTGCGTGTGGCATATATTTTCAAAGAAATGCAGATACATGTACGGTGAAATTCTTATCCATATACCCAATGTTTTAAGTCTTCCATGGGACTGAAGTGTGAAAGTATAAGATCTTGATTATATACCAAAATACGTGGCAAGCAACCATTATTTTAGATTATCTCTAGAGAATTATAGTACTCTATTTACTTTTATAATATATCTATTATTACTTTGGAGTAGAGAAAGGGGAATTAGAATAAACTAAATAAATCCAAAATGCTAGATGCCCTAATGCTCAAAATCTTCAAAAGGTGATTCGGATTCTTTCTCAGAGACGAAAAAAATTATAGTTTGCTCTTAACCCCTAGTACGTGACAAACACAACTCTTATTTTGCTGTCTCCCCAGTATTTTACAATGTTTTTCCTAAACATAAGGAACATTTATACAGTGGAAGCTATAACGCTAGATTCTGGCTAGTAAATATGCACTATGTATATCCTTGTTTTATTTTATTTCTCTCTCTTTTTTTACACAATTTTTGAATTCACAGCAAATGCCCAATCATTTTAGAGATAACTCATAGTTAAAGTTAAGCGATGTTTGGGGGGGAAAATAAGAATGAAACAACACAAACAATAGTAATAATCCGTAACTAATAATAAATAAAATAAAAAGGAAGGTTTATGTGATCTAGCTTTCTCTCCAATCGGATAGAATAAAAATAGTCTTTTTATTAATTTGTTTTAAAAAATTAAAGTAATTAAAGAGTATTAGAAGTAAGAAAATTACTTCATCATAACCTTTTTTATTGATATCTTTAGAATAATATTCTTGCCATCATTTTTGGAAAGATTATATCTGTATAGTATAAATTTGCCTTTTGCTAAACTACATATTACCTATTAATTTCTGTCGTTCTTTTTTATGTACATCAAGAATTGAATCTATAGCTTCTAATTAAAGTCCCACCTCATCTAACCACTTGAACAGTGAGTTGGATATATATAATTAGTCATGTTAAGTACTTTTTATCACATGAAAACCTATAAATTTTTTGCTCTTTATTTTAGTTATTTTACCATTTTATTAATAATGAGTTCAGATTATATTGTTAGTAAAAATATTATTTATCTTTAAAATTGATAGTTAATATTTAATAATATAATTAATTACTTTTTAAGTTAATATTATATTTGATAATTTAATAGTATAATTAATTGCTTGAAGATAATTAAACAATATAACATAACATAGAATACAAATACATAGTAACCAAATCAATCCAAGCATATGATTTAGGTTTTGTGAACTTCTGTTTTTTATTATTATTAAAATCATATGGTGTTTCATAGTCTTTTGAGTGTGAGACTAATTTATGCTTGAGCGTTAGCTTTAAGATGCTTCTAGTGAATTTTAAACTTCTACTCTATATAAAATTCACTCATATATATAAATAACTCAATTTGTTAACTCAGACATATCTCATGATTAGTTTTTTTATTTATACTCTATTGATATTTATGAGATCAATTATGCAGTTCAATAATTAGAGCTCTCAAAACGGATCAATTTTACCCAATCAAGGTTAGCTCACCACAAATTGCTCTTAAAGTGAGCCCATTTAAGTGAGCCGAACTAGGTTAACCCACTTTCATGAAGAGTCAAAAAATGATCAACGTAACTCAACCTACCAGAATTGATAGGTTAAACGGGTCAACTCCAGTTCTTAATAAGTCATTTTTTTTAAAATTCAATATGTCTAACTTCAACCTATTTAAGCCTTAACAGATTAGAGATGAGGTCCTAAAATCAATTTTTATACTTCTATTCATTAATTCTTAAGATGAATTGATGACCTGAGCTATGATATTATTTATTTGATAAAACACTTCATCATTAAGTCAAAAGTTACATGTGATATTTGGAGTACAATTTTTCTGTTTAAGTCACTGTTCTATAATTTAAATCCAAATAGAAAGTGATATTAGGCCAAAACTAGCAATATCATCATTTTATTTATTTATTTTATTTTTTTACAATTCAGTGTCAGATTTTGATCATTACAGTTTTAAAGTGCTAGTGTACCTATACGTTGTTCAAAATATAATTTGTTATTTATCTGTTTCCACTTTCTTACTAACTTCACAGTAATTTAAATAAAATTACGTAACAAAGAAGTATAAGCGGGGAAAGTGAAACCTTTGCAACCATGGGTGATCGGTATGCATTTAAGATAAAGTTTTTTTAAGGTGAACTTATTTTTAAAATAAATAAATAATAATATATTTATTATTAAATTTTAATATATTAAAATAATAATGCACATTAAATTAAATTAAAAATAAATACATATTTAATTACTCACTTTAAAAAAAAACTTTTTTCATGTATGTTAAAGCAAAACCCTCTTGTTGGTTGAGTTAGTCAGTTTGTCCTCGTTTTGAGGTTGATGAATTTTGATAACTTAAGGGTCGGTTACTTTTGGGAAAAAATAAATTTATCAAATAAAGTAATTAATATAACTTTATGCTGCAGCTAAGAAGTACATATCTAACACGGGGATACAAATATAATACGGCATGAATCTATAAAAATATGATAAATTTTAAAAATTATAAAATACAACATCAATGAGGTGTCATATAAAATTAATGTAAGAGTAACATAGAATAAAAAATAAAAAATAAAAACAAAGACACCGATGTTTTAAAAGTCGTCATTCATTATTTTAAACACTATAAAATTAATATTATAATTTATTGTCTAATTATTATGGTATTTCACCAGTATTAGTGTATGTAAAAATTCAACAAGTAAAAGTAAAAAAAAAAAAGTTATAGAATAAATTTTTTTTTTATAAACAAAGGGTCAGAGAACCAAACAAAACTAAACTAAACCTATCAAAATAAACATCAGCCATATCAGCTAGTAGAGGAATACTCAAAAAAGATGGCGCCTGGTGAAATATAGTGAGACAAAGATCAATATCATGATTGATATATTTTTGTATGCATACAGACTTATCACATCACATTTACATACACGAAATAAAAAGTTAGAGAGAGAGAATGAACAGATTCCACTAAATTCACTTATCACCAAAAACTATTTTCTCTTTTCAATTTTTTATCTCTTGTGTGTAAATGTGACATGATGAATCTGTATGCATACAAGAATTTCTCACCATGACCATGCTTTGCCAGGCTATAGACACAATAATTACACTCACGAAGTATTTGATTCCATTGAATCACCCAATCCGGTGAAGCAAGAACTCGAGCATTGTCATTAACCAACGAGTCACAAGGATGAGTAGGCTCACATTCAGTCTAAATCAGGTGCAAGGCACAAGATGAATCTAGTACACAATGTGTTGGTGATGAAGGGATCTTGCCAACTTTAACCCATGAAACTATAATGGTAGCTACTATAAGCAAACAACCACAGGAATTGTAGATGCCAATTCAATCAACTCAGTAGAATATAAGACTCATATTAGAAGAAGATAAACTCAAAATCCAAGTGTATGATCCATAAGAGCAAGTACAAGTAACAAGGACAGAATTATAGCATCATAGAGAAGGAAAGAAGAGCAGAATTATAGAGAGGAAGAGAATGACTCAGAGAGATACAGGAAGAGAAGCTCAGCAATACTCAGTGCCTGCCTCCTACCCCCTAATGTCCAGCATATATCATGCTTTCCTACATTCTTGTACTTTTTTGTTAGGTTTATTGGTTTGAAAATATTTTCTCTAAGCTTCATGAATATATTGTATTAAATAATCTCGAGTGAAATTAAATAGTTGTACATTAAATGGTCTCATGTAGAATTAAATAATTAAAAAGAACCTTCTTTTTGAATACCACATATCACTTATGATGATTTGGCATTAGATAACTTGCAATAGCCTACTTTAATATATAGATTATATAATATAATATAATATATAGATATAGATATAATATATAGATATAGATATAATATTGAATAGAATAGAATAAAATCAAAATGGGTGAAATATGAAATTTAAATTCGGCTTAATTTTTAAATGAGAACGGATTAGTTTTAAGTTAATGAACCCAAACACTGTCTAAATTAATAAAGGTGTTAACCGAGGCAACCCAAAATTGATATATTAAATTACATGTAATATATGATCAAACTCAACTTTATTTTATTTTTGGGCTAAATTTGTAGTCATGTTTCCAAGCAAAAAATTATCATCTTCACCTTTCGTTTTTAGTTTTCACTTTTACGAAACCACAATCACAATTTATCAAAATGGACATCTTTTAGTTCTTGAGAAACTTTAACTTCGAGTAGTGGGAATATACATATAGAACTTCTATATGTTTCTCTATTCCTTTTGGACTTTTTTATCAAATTGTCACTGTTGATAAAATTATTTATCAAAATGTTATTTTTTTAAAATTATTTATCAAATTGTCAACTTTTTAAAATTATTTACTAAAATATCACTATTTTGAAAATTATATATCAAATTGTCACTCTTTTGTCTTACGTGACATTTTTTAATATTTTCTCGATCACTGGGATGCACCAAATAGGATGGCGTATCCACGTATATGACGCCAACACAGTTGGCGCAACTTACGTGGATGTGTCATCCTACTTGGCGCATCCTAGTTGGTTTTGCCATACATGATGGCGTAATTACCTTGATTATGCCAAGCTTATTGGCGTAACTAAGCAAAATACATCATCCTAGTTGACGTATTATACACACGACCGTGTCAAAACTACACACGGCCGTGTCTCCTTCCAGAAATCAAACAGAAGCATTGTTGTTATTAGACACGGTCATGTCTTTCAAAGATTTTCAAACAGAAGCGTTTTGGGAGTTAGACAGGGCCCTGTCTAACTCCTCAATCTGTCAGAAGGTCTTGTCTAACTCCTCAATCACTCACAGGATCCTATGAGAGCCAAGATGATTATTTTTTACATGGAAAATGTAGGTCTTTACAATTTGACACTTTTAATGTGATAAATCTCATTAAATATACAAAAATGAAGGCAATAATAGGGATATATGTTTAAAAAAAATGTCATTTTTTATGTTTTTCGAATTAGAGTGAAAATTTAGACAGAGTTTTTCCTAAATATTGGACCTCCCCAAAAGCACCTGAACTTGTTTAATTCAACTAGTTACAAAGATCATTAATAAAAATTAAAACTAAGCGAAAAACATATTTAATCCAACAAGGGAACCAAAATCACAATAGAAAGTTATCAGTTACACAAAACTACTAAATATAACATTACATTATTAGATACAGTAATGACATATATAATATACACGTCAATGAGATAGGCCCGCATCAGAATGTGATGGCCTGTGAAAGGGATCGGAAGAAGGACCTGACTGTGATGAGTATTGTGGGTAACCTGGTGGCGAGTAAGGATATGGTGGGTAACCATATGGTGGGTAAGGATATGAGGGGTAACCCAGTGACAGGTAAGGATACGGTGGGTAAGGGTATGGTAGGTATGCGGGGTGATATGTAGGTGGTAGCTGAGTGCGGGGGTATGTAGCAGTGGTAGGAGACTGAGTCGTGTGCTGGCTGGTAGAGCCAAAATCCTCGGGATGTCGAAGCCATATCCGAGTGCTCGCTAATCCTGTCCTCTATCTATGCTGTGTTCCCTGTTGACTGGACTTCTCAGACGGCCTTAAAATATCATTTGCTGCTGGAGCTGGACGTAGATGTTCCATTGTAATACGGTCATGCTCCCGCAATGAGTGTAGGATCTGTGTAGTAACTTCTCGAGCGGCAGTGTCAATAGTTGAACTGAACAAATGCTCTGCAATGTCTGCCTAAGAAACAGACATAAATTATTTCATTAGACTGAATACAAAATACATATAGTCAATAGCAAATTAGTAAAGAGTTTACCGCATTCCCAATAGATGCACTAGTGGGAGACATCCAGCGTCTGATAATTCTTTTATACCAATGGCAGTACTCAGAACACGAACTGATGGGTGCAAGCAATGAGATTCCCCTAACAAGCTTCTTTCGTCGACTATCCCATGTGGCTATATAAACAACATGTGTAGCTGGCCAATCCTCATCATGCCTACCTGCCAGTGTAACTAAGTGCAAACTGTCAAGTTGGAGCAATCTCCGTGATATGGGCTAGTCAAGCCCAAACTGGCGCATCACTTGATCTGGCTGGTGCCATTCAACAATGTGAAAACATATGAGAGGGACCACTGCTAGTGCTATGTCCCTAGCAACCACACAAAAACGTGGGAGTGATGCCACCTTCTCATCTATGTATGGTTGCCATACAATCAGTAAAAAATGAGATGCACACAAAATTAAGACAGTATATACATAAGTAAATAATTTAAACGATTGTAAAATAAGATATACCTCATCATTCTTCAACTGATCAAAGAACTGGTGATAATATCCAAGGACGTTGATCATAGTATCACTCAAAACTTTATGCTTGCGCCACCTATTTGTAAATGAAAGTATTATAAATGTCAGTTATAAATATTAACAAAGTAATAGAACAAAGTAATGTAAAGAAATGATATGAAATAGAAACTTACTCCCATCCTAAGGGACGTAATTGACCACGATCAGCACCATAGAACACATCAAGTTCAACATAGTCAACTAGTGTAGGGGCAAGCCGGGGGAATCTGTACCATGTCCAATACTGCAATAAGATGCATGCCCCTCTAATCTTGCATGCCTTGTAGTCCGTAGCTTTACAAAGCTCTCTATACAAGTACGCCAAAACTGTAGACCCCTAGCTCTATGTCCCGGCAATAGTAAAGTCCTCCAACAACAGAAGGAACATCAAGTGCACAAACTTACTAGAATGACTGAGGCATAAGAAACCCCCAATCAATCAAAGTATATAATATCGTGCACGCTGTTGCATGTACTCATTATCATCATCTTCAGAGACTACAGTAACACTCGGCTACCACAGGTATGTCATATCAATGCGTACACTAGATATAAGCGAGGGAGTCTCATCAATCCCTAATAACCGAACACATAGACCAAGTCAATCAATCCTATGGGTAAGGCCAGTAACTGCAGCGCCGTCAATAAGAAGACCCGATATGATACTGATATCCTCCGTAATGGTGCACTCTCTGGTAGGCATGTGAAATGTATGCGTCTATGGGCGCCGTTTCTCAACCAACGCAGTGATCAAGGAGTGATCAATGCTGTAATAGCTCATATGGGCAACCTCCAAGAAGCCAGCCTGCTGTAGATACGGAAGAATTGGCGCAGGGGGTCCATACGTTTTATCTTCTGAGCACGTCTCGCAAGCAAGTATCGGTCTTCATGTCCCTACCATACATGTTGAGAAACATAAAACTCCTATAACTCCAATATCGAGTCGTCCTCTGGTCCAGGGTTTACATGGAATGCCATCTGTCAGCTGTATGCCAAACAATAATAATTAGTGTGACAATATGATTACTATAATATGATATGACCATATGATTACTATACTAAAATATAATATGAGAGAAATGAAGTGCATGTTCATAATCAACTAACATATATTAATCGGGGTAAGAATACAATATTATAGATCAGTGATACAAAAATAATATAACTCCAAAATGTACATGATGGTTGGCTAATACAAGATTCTGACAATGACAATAGGCCCAGATTAACTAGATGGCCCCACTCCATCATCCCTCAAGGAACTTGATTCACTGATACGACATGTGCGAGAATTATGTCCAGATTGATGGCATCTTGTACACGTTTGTCCTGTCCCTACTTTGAGCTAATCCATCTCATTCCTGATTCGAGTTGATTTTGATCGACCTTTAAATCTAAGCAATGCACGATTTAGCACCAAAGTTATGTCAGGACCTACAGACCATCATGGTTCAGCCCGAACCGGTTCAAAATCAAACTCGTAAGATCTGTAAATGCTCTTCATCCTGTATACCCTATGCACATATCGAAATGGGTCAATTGCCACAGAAGCACACACAGCAATCGCATGGGAGCATGGAAAATGCAATGCTTGAAACACCCCACAGTTACACCGGCATTCTTCTAAGTTTAAAGTATAAGAAATTCCACCCCATTGTGTTACAAGGTTAAAAGCCTCTTCAACTATGAACTTTGTGTTCTCTCTATTATACCGGCGAACTTAGTGTGAGCTGGCCTTTGCCATGTTGACTCTCTACTGCTTCAATAAGTCATCACTCTATTCCTGCCCAAATGTCATCAATTTCGCATTTGCCTCCTCTTTTCGGTTGACAAAGTATTCTACTAACTTCGTATATGTCAACTGAACCAATACAATTATAGGTAGATTTCTGCTACCCTTCAACACTCCGTTGATGCACTCTGACAAATTGGTTGTCATATGACCGAATCTATGGCTACCATCATATGCCAAACTCCATTTTTCTTTTGGAATTGAATTAATTCAATTTGTCATCTCCGTAGTAGCTGTCAACTTCTCTAGCCTAGCATCAAACTTTATTACAATTGCTTCATACCCTAATACAACAAATGAATTGAGTTGGTATTAGGAACACACTATTCTTATCATAAATTAGATTACAAGTTGAAAATTTTAAGTACCTGTGTTAATCAAAAATCTTTTCAACTCCTTATTCTAGAATTTTGAGTTAAAATTGGAATCAATGTGCCGTATACAGAAGGCATGATACGCATTCAGTGGCTGCCATCCAAGATTTTCATTTGCCACTGATTGTAAGATGCCTCGATGTCGATCAAAGATCAAACATAAGCCCTTTTGTTATGTGACATGCAACATTAGGTGGGCTAAGAACCAACTCCAGGCACCCTTGGTCTCCCCCTCCACAATGGCAAAGGCAATTGACAGAGGTTTTCTATCTCCATCTTAAGTTGTTGCAATCAACAACGAATGACGGTATTTACCATACAAATGAGTGGTATCAATCTGAACAAGGGGCTTGCAATATCGGAAGCCAGCAATACATGGTTTAAATGTCCAGACTAATTAACAAAAAACTCTTTTCAAACGATTAAGTCAGTTATTCACAAAACATTCTTCGTCTTGCAACTCCATCACTATGCCTTTCATGTCTCTTCTCATGGCCGCTAGCCATCTAGGCAACACCTCTTGAGATTTGTCCTAATCCCCAAAAACATTCACAATGACCAATTATTTTGCCTTCCAAGCTTTTCGATATGAAACTTGGTAACCGAATTGGCTTCAAATCCGTTCAATAATTAAGCATACAGGTGCATCGGATTTTGTTCTAACTAACTCCAAAATGCAAGACCAGATCATACGAAAGTCCAACTTACGATGATCTAATGACACATCTGGGTTTACGCAACTATGAGGTCCATTATATTTTGTAATCTACCATGTATTCGACCTCTTACTTTGTATGGCCCTAAGTCTCCAATTACATCCTTTGTCAAAACTAGGGCACTTAGCAGTAAATCTTCGTAAATCAGAATCTTCAATCTTGTACTCTTGATGCCTGTGAATCAAATAATTTTTTAGGGCCAACTTCACAGCATCTTTTGATGGAAATTGCAAGCCAACATAAAATTCATCATTGATGCTCCAAGTCCCATGACTATCTAATTCAGGCAAGTTATCAGGATTACTCAATGCATCCCAGTTGATTTGAGAAAACTGAGGGCATGGTGGCACAAATGCAGATTCAGGTCCTCGAGGCATAAACATGGATTGAGGAGCAATTGACAATGGAACTTGTAAATTTTTTTCAGCATCAAAGTTTTCTACCTCTATGTCAGTGTCTGAATCATCACCCTCAGCTACTTGTTCTCCATCTTCACTTATCTCCCATACTGCATCTCTGATAAGTGGGTTATCAGTTTCAACAATTGCACCACCAATAACAATCATATTGCATAACTCAACTTGATTAGAAGGACTAACTTGAGCTTCGGTTTCACCAAGAGCTTCAACATGCTCGTCCTACCCACTTGTTTCTACCTCAACATATATGTTCGGAGTTTGATAGAAGGAATCTATCATATACTTTACATCATCATCGTCTTCTAATGGAAGACCTACCCATCTCCATGGATTGTAGCATTGTGGACACTAATAGACAACCTTTGACACATGTTGGTTTGCTTGGAGCCTCAACTTTGAATGGATCTTATTTTTTAACTCATCCAAAGTCATATTGGTTGTGATCACAATAGGTCTAGGAGGAGGAACTTGATACATGAGACCTTCTTCACCATCATACATTGTTTCATTGAAGTAAATGTGCAAATTCAGCGGTTTTGCCATATTAATTCTACTTCTAAACAATAACAATTCAACACATATGTATTCAATATACACGTGTCAATTAAAATAAAAATTGCACACAATGCAATTAATTTATATTATTATTATTTTATGTACAAATAACTTCTTAAGCCCTACTAATTTGAATTAAACTACACTTATTTATTTTATCTTATTATTTTATGTATAGAATATTTCATACAAATCAGACTATATATCTTATTAATCACATTATTAATTAGTCAAGCATAATTAATTAAAGACCTCTAAATACGTATACAATAACATAAATGTATAATAAAATAATTGAGCACAAATTATTAACAAAAAATTCAAACATTAAAAGAGATACTTACATATAAGGAATACGATCTGAATTTGATCACCGATAGAGATCCAAACACCACTTCTAGTGAGAATTGAGTTCATTTAGAGAGTTGAGAGCGTTTAGAGAGAAAAAATTTGTAGAGAGATAGTGAGAAATGAGAAAATTGAATGAATGTCACGGAGGAGATGGGGGGTAGCCAATATATACACATGTTGCGCCAACACAGTTGGCACATTTGGATAGGTTACGTCACATTTGTTAACGTTTTCAAATGGGATGGTTGGCGTAACCTACATAGATGCGCCATCCTACTTGGTGCATCCCAAGTGACAAGAAATTATTAAAAAATACCACGTAAAATAAAAAAGTAGTAGTTTGATTTATAGTTTCAAAATAGTGATATTTTAATAAATAATTTAAAAAAATAATAATTTAATAAATAATTTTAAAAAATAATATTTTAATAAATAATTTTACCAATAATAATAATTTGGTAAAAAAGCCATTGCTTTTAGTTTCTATGGGGCATGTGGTTTTATCTATCTCTCTAACTTTGGAATTGTCATAAAGATTTTGATTCTCTAGACGTCACGCGAATCCAAATCCTTACAAGCATAAATGAATTATGAACTGACACCATTTGCTCAAATAACGACCTTTCTCAATTCATAGAAATCTAAGCTTTATTCACTTACATTATGCTTTAATGGGCTTAGAGAAGAGATTAAATAAGTTAACCCCGACATATAGTACTAATTCATTTAGTTATATTTCACATTATACGTCAACATCAACCTGTCCATTTATGTATTCTCTCAAGAATTCAATGGTTCCTAACATCTGTAGAGGAATCAGAACCTCTTGGTAGGCATTATTTGAAAACCTAAGGGAAATATTATAATACATTGCAAGATGCAAATAATACAGCATATACTCGCTATAAAGCTTCATGGTAGCAACTAATGTAGTGTCATGTAAATTTAAGACATATTATAGAACCTTTGCAGTTTTTAGGAAAGAAGTATATGCCCCAAGTTCTGAATCATCACCAAGCATGTGTGCAAGGTGGATAATGAAATTATGGCTACTTTACTTCAAATCCTATCGATGTTAAAGAAGACAGCATGGGAAATTTTGTATAACTAAATAATTAAAGTGGGACATTCCTTCAAATCAAAAATTTCCAGAGAATTATGAGATGTTTTCTTGTGGAAACTTCCTATTTAGATATGCAAATTAACTTTGGACATGTGTAAAATTATATTAATAAAGATATGCGTGTTTTTAACATACTTTTATACATGTTAAAAGTTAATTTGCATGTTTAATGTGAAAATTTTCACCCAAAAATTTCTCAATTTATTGAATCATAATGGAGAGAATCATATTCTAAGAATTTTCCACTAATGCTTTATATAATGTTTGAATTAAGTCAGTGCTCAGAATACAGAAATTATTATTTGAGAAATGAACCATATATAAAGGAGGAAAGGGGTGTAGAATTCAGTATGGCATCTTATTCTGGATTACTATGTGCGAATTATTCACCTGGATGACGAAGTGTAGCTCCTGGAAGGATCGAATATCTGTTACAATTAATCGAATCGGTGGAAGTCGTAAATATAATCTTCTCTCCCACTTCTTGTCGAATTTTCTTATTATAAAAATAACTTTAATTTTATAATTGATAACCTAAAGTTATTAAATTTTGTGTAATTATGTGACTAACATTACTCTTCACAAAATATTGAGGATTATCTAATGAGAAACTTTCCGATCCCCCACAAGCATTTGATTATGCTACATGAAAAATGGGAATAGTATGTAATTGATGATTAATTTTTTTAATAATGGGTTAATTAAATTGCAGAATTGAAGTTATCATCCGCTTTTCTTTAGTCTTTCAATTCCTAGTAAAAATAAAACCGTTGAACTGATAATGAGATAGTGATGGAAGACACGCCGGCTAACATGATGAACTGAGGTTTGAACTATGTGCGGTTCGCATGATTTAAACAGTTAAATGTAAAGACAATGTTCAATTTTCATATAAACGATTTTTGAGGTTTTATCAACAAGAGGACCAGTTTGAAATAAACTAATCCGACTGACCAGTTGGATCTATTTTTACAAACAATGAATAAAATTTTATTTGATTTCTAGTCCGTCGCTAGATATGGTTAACAATATCAATCAAATCAATGAATATATAATTTGCAGTAAGGTGTTTGCGGTTCGACTTGGATCAGTTTATTTGGATTGGTATCAATTTAAATAATATTATTTACATCGATTTAATTGAATTAGATTAATAATATTTTAAAAATCGATTCAATCTAAATCAATTTAAGGATTACAGATTGAGGAGATGAATTTAGGGCTACAGACTCCATCCATCATAAAATTCCTAGCTGAAAAATCAAAAAGTTTAGTCACTAATAAGATCAAAAGATGCCATAGAAAGACCGACCTCAAAAAGGTCGCATGCAAAATGGACTCCCCTCTTGTGAATGTTCCCATCCATCAGGATCCCTACGAGGAGAGGCACAAGAAGAGAAGCCTAGAAAATGAAGGGAATGGAGATGACAAAAGGCATTGCACTGATATCACCTAGTCCTTAGGTGAAGTGCTAGAGGCGTGAGTTAGCTATCATTCCAAGCTTGTTGAAAGTGTTTTGGGTATTATCACAGCTTGCTTGGATCTTCAAACTTGTTTATCGTTTCATTTTAAATATTAATCTATCTTTAGAATATATATATACAAACACTTGAATAAATATGATATGGAAGGATTTTTTTTTCTTTCCTATTTCCGGGGTTCGATCATGAAGGTTTCAGCCTCCAACTCAAAACCTGACCTATTTATATCACTATTCAAAATATAAATTGAAGAGCATTGTTACAGAGCATGGAGCTTTGCAGCCCAAGTTATTCCCTGATTAACCAAATTAAAGCTTGTGCAATGAAATCTAATAGGCGGGACCTACATTTACCATAGCAGTTTGGCTTCATTTTTTTTATTTAATTTTGTCTATCCGGGCAAATTCATGTCTTTGTTTTCCGGACAATTTAGTTTTTATCTAAATTGAGTTCTCAATGTCTTGAAAAAAATTAAAAATTTAACCAACTAATCAAATTTTACACTTTCACATTTTGAGAGATTTCATTTAAACATATTTATATTTCATGTAGTTTAACTGCCTTTCAAATTTTGTTAAATGAGCAGAAGAAAAAGAGCATTGTTTTCTCATAGAGATGCTATTGTGACTGGCCCACGCTGTTCAAACAAAGGTCAAGATCAAAAGGCATGTGGGGTCAAATGTATACTATTGTCTGTAAAAAAAACAGAGTAGAATGTAAGATGATAATGTAAATAATGATGTAGAAGGAATGAACACACAGGTGGGTTGGGTAGAGGTTCTGCAGGGGCGCACCAAATGTTGTATGCAATCCTAATCAGACCATCATTTTCATGGCCTGTCATTGGCGCCATATCTCAAAAGCCTTAGATTTCGTGGGAAATCTTTTTCTTTTCCTACGTGCAAATATTTGTTTCTCTTACATAAAATAATTTAGTTTAATAGAATATATATATATACATATATATATATATATACATATATATATATATATATCGTATTTATGAATGTTTATTATAAGTGAGAGAATGAATTTAATTTTCGACCATTGATCTTACATAAATAATCAAGATTAAAACATAAATACATATGATTATTTTATGTAGTCACATGACCTTCAAATAACTTTTAATCTTGATCATTCATGTATGATTGTATAGTCAAGATTTATTCTTCTTACCCTCTTATAATAAAAACTATTCACGCTAAATATGTCTCTTATATATATATGTTTAATCTCTCCTTCTTAGTTAGCTTATCCACTCAAATTGATCTTATATCAAGATTAATATTAATTATTGGCGTAATTTTAAACAAGTGTTAGAGCCTATTACAGTGATTGAGTTACTATTTGATCGTCTATAGCACACCAAAATTCAATACTTCATTATGATAGCTCCCCTATTATTAGAAACTTCTCATCTACTCCTTTTATTTATTTATTTTGTTTCAGAGATTAATAAATATGATGTTTAAACAATGATTGGACACCATATGCTCATAATTGCCGATATTTTAGTTTATTCAATTTTCAGGGTCAAACATTGGAAAGAATATTTATTTTAAGTGGTAGATAATGCCTATGAGTTCTGTTTGATTTTGCCTTAACTGTGCATGGTACAGTTTGTTTGCCAATCAGATTCATCATTAATCCAAATAAACTGGTAAGGATGTATAAATAATTATACTTACATAAATTTAAACACCTATTTATTCTCTACATTGTTTTAACAATGTAGTAAGTAATGTTTTAAACTTCAAATTTTGTCTATATAATATGTGCAAATATCTTTTTTCTATGCATACAGCACTACAGTTAGAGAGAGAATACAGGGCAAAAAAAAAAAATCAAAATAGCGTATCTTTGAGTCAGCTATCTTAAGGGCGCTGTCAGTTTTCCACAATTATAATGGTGATTTTGCAATCCATGTCTAGGAAGAAAACTGAAAAGTTGGCACCTTTGTTTGTGTGTTTTAGAGAGAGAGAGAGTGAGTGAGAGGGGCAGGAGTGAAACGGCTACAGGTTTTGAATTTTGTAGCTTTTTATGGAAGGTCCCATCATGTTCACAAGTTGGCTAGGTAGTGGGCTTAGAACCAAGGAATAGAACATGGAAGCTCCTTCAATATACCAGATTTATTAGCAGCCTTATTAGATGTCATTACACTATTATGCTGCTTATCCTAAGTACATTGTGCATCAGTATGGAGGAATTATTCCATACGGAAACCGTGTATTAAAGGTAGTTGGGTGTAGTGAACTGAGCCTAATCTTCAATATCCCAGGTACAAAGATTCTGCCATCTTACTATTGGAAGGTGCCTAATCTATACCTATAATAATTTATAGAATGAAAAATTACCACTGAAAGTACATATGGGTGTTGTTGGATAAAATTTCACACTACTATTTTATACATTTTCTTTTTCTTGGCATGGGAAAGAGGGGAGCAGGAGGTGGTTCTGTTCTTCTATGGTTTGGAGAGGTACAAATTTGACTTGTCACTACCACTGACCAATGAAAGTCTCAGAATTGCCAAAAATTGACGAAAATGAAGCCTTATGATGCTTTAAGTGCTGGGTGCTTCTTCTGCTAGGCTTATACGTGAGCAATGGATACTTTTACATTTGCAAACAAAAGGGGGTGCTTAATGAAAGTGGAGAGGTTGTGAAAATAATTGAAGCTTTTAGTTATCCTCAATTAGTGGAAATCAGGCTGGTCTAATTAGAACACCTTTGTGTGCTAGTAAATAATTTAGCCAATAAGCTTCGCTTTAAACAAATGAGCAATTCTTGACTTAACTTATAGGACACTATCACATTAAGTACCATATATATCAAAAATGCCCTTGATTGTTTATTAATACCTCTTGTGCTCAAAATAGTTTTTGCTTCTAAATTATTGTGGCGAACTTTATTCAGTTCCAACTAAAAGAAAAAGGTCATCCTTTATGTGTTCCGAATAGTCCAATTTATGTTTTTAAAGTTTTTAAATTACAGTTGTAGTCATGGTTACAAATACGTTGCATTTACTATAATTACAGTTAGGGCCCGTTTGGTATGAAGAATAGGATAAGGCCTGATAGTATTAGATATGATAGTATAAAACTTGATAGTATAAGGTCTAATACGTAATGGTTGAAAATATCGAAATGTTTAAAATTATAATAGAAAAGTCTTTATAACAGCTTATACATCAAAATTTAATCAGGCCTAATCTCACTCCTAAGGCTTGATTAAGTTATCTATCATTTTAATGTATAAGAGGGATTTGATGGATAAGCTTATACAATACAGTATTTACACCAAACAACTGATAATGTCATAATGTATTGTATTAACTTATCTTATCAGGTCTAATATAGCATACCAAACAGGCCCTTAATTGCAAGAAAATGCGATTGATATAGTCACAATCATGATTGCGATGCTGTTATAGATATCACTAAAACTATAATATTGCGGTGACTACCAAAATTATAATATTGCAGCCGCAATTGCTGTTCCAAACCGTAATTTAAATCCATGGTCCAATTTGTCCCCGCTTCAAACCACTTTAAATTCCCACGCTTTCAAAATCTTCATAAGAACATGTTGGCCAAGAAGTGATCATAACCGGTGGTTGTTTGGTTACTTTCCGGCGAACCTGGCCATTGTACCTGCCAACTCCCCAAGTGGAGAAGCATAGGATCTAAGTATATTATAGAATGTGCTCCAGAGCATCAGTACCACAATATCAATCAAATACCTTTTTCAACCCCTTATTTAATGTCATCTTGGGCTTCTATTGAACACTCACCCGGCAGCACACATCACCTAGAACCTCCCTTTCTTGTCCCTAAGGCTCCAAAGAACAAAGAGAGAAAATGGTGAAGTTCTCTAAGCAGTTTGAGGGGCAGCTCATTCCAGAATGGAAAGAAGCCTTTGTGGATTACTGGCAACTCAAGAAGGACCTCAAAAAAATCCAATTCCTTAATAATACCAACAATACACCCAACAAGCACCAAAGTAGTTCTGTACCCAAGTCCATCTTTTCATCACTAAGAAATTACTTTTTATTTGGCCATCAACATAGAGAGCATGGACCAATTCAAGTAATCTCTCTTTTTTTAAGACATAAGAAACACAATTTGTTCAGTTTTGTATATTTGATTGATTCATGAGATTGAGAGTTGTTTTGGTACTATTTTTTTTACAGGTCCATAGGAAACTTGCTTCATCAACTACTAAGGGGGATATGTATGAGACAGAACTGCTAGAGCAATTTGCTGACACTGATGCTACTAAAGAGTTTTTTGCATGTCTAGACCAGCAACTAAACAAGGTCAATAAGTTTTACAGAACAAAGGAGGAAGAGTTCATGGAAAGAGGGGATTCATTGAAAAAACAAATGGAAATACTGCTTGAGCTTAAATCAACATTCATGGAGAGGCAGGGCAAAGGGGGCTCTTCCCAAGACTCCAAGGAGGACCAATCTATCTCATGCACATTCTCTAATGGTACATAATCAACCCTGTCTTCTTAATGTAGCAATTTGAGAATTCAATGTGTTCAACTTGGACCTTTTTGAACCAATAAAAGGGGATTCGTGCATGAATTTCATGCCATTTCATTTATTTTCTTCCAACTAGCATGTGTTGTATCACATTCTCTTCTCTGTTATCATATATGCCCTGAAATGAATGTGTCATGTGCACGAGCATGTACACCTACATGCATTTGAATATGAAATCTTTATCATAGGTGAATCACTTATAATTTCTAAAGACTTAGTTTATGATAGGGCACAATGAGCATCATTTAATCTATGTAGTCGACTACATTTAATGAAAAAAGACTTAGTTGTTATTGTTGTTGTATTGTCAAATAAAGAAAAAAAATATCTCATTTATGGTTTTAAATTGCAGTCCGCAACTATAATTGCAACTGCAATATTACGATTTTTGTGGTATCTGCAACCGTAATTGCGATCACATCAGCCACATTTTTCTAAGATTCTCCGTAATTGCAGTAAACGGAATATAACCGCAACTGCGACCACAACTTCAATTTAAAACCATGCCCATTACTTGAAAAATTAACTGAACTTTGTAGGCAACATACACTAGGGGCAATAATGATCAGGAAAACATAAATGAGTATAAAATATGAACATAATTTTATCATAAAAACAAGTAGTTATACATTCTTTTTATGTGTATCTCATACTCTGTTCACTGGCTACAGAGGAGGACTCTGTTAGGAACAGAGCACAGCAAGAAGAAATGCAGGACACTAGCACAGATGGATTGGAGAAAAATGAAATTCCATTTTCAGATTCCCCTCGTGCAGATGAGGTTGGGAAATCCATTCAGATGAAAAGAGAAGATGGGAAACTGAGGACACTCTCTGGTCGTATCATCAATTGCCAAGGGAAGAATCTGAGGATAAACATTCCTTTGACAACGCCATCTCGAACCTTCTCGGCCATAAGTTACCTTGTCCGGGAAGATTTGCTTAACCAGTCTTCAAGGAAATGCGGTCCAGAAGGTGGCAAAATTCATATTAACAAAACCAAGTTGCATCATGCTGAAAAAATGATCAAAGGAGGTTTCATTGAACTCTACAAAGGAATAGGATATCTCAAAGTTTACAGGTATAATAATCCCAAATTTCTTTTGGCACATATAGACTTATTTGTTTAATAAACTCAACAAATATATTGGATTTGATATGTAAAATCTTATGTTTTCTCCATTGTATTGATTTTCAGGAACTTGAATATGCTTGCATTTTTAAAGATTCTGAAGAAGTTTGACAAGGTAAGTGGATTAGAGGCTTCAAAATTGATGTTAAAAATAAAAATGGAGTTTCAATTACATGTGTATTAACAAAATGCAATTCTTTGTGGTTTTTCAGGTCACTGCAAAGCAAATTCTTTCCATATATCTCAAAGTAGTTGAGAGTTCGTATTTCAATAGCTCAGACAAGGTAAAATCACAGGCACAAATTAAAACTGCTGCCCACTAAAATATCTAACTTCCATCCCTGCCAAACTTTGATGAAAAATATATGTGTGATACTATATTAAATCATGTTAAGATGTTGGCCACCAATGATCCTTGCACCTGAAAGTTCACCGACAATCTCAAGTGGCCAATAATCCTATAATTCATGTCTGCACCACAAGATGGCCTCATAGTCATGCAAATAAAAATTAGATATGCTTGTCTGTCACTTGCACAAGAGTTTTTAACTTTGTGAACCAGCTTTATTTGCTTATTAGTCTCAGAAATGACAGGTGATGAAGTTAGCCGACGAAGTTGAGGAATTATTTATCAAGAATTTTGCTGAAGATAATCGAAGTAAGGCCATGAAATACCTTAGACCAAGTCAGCGTAAAGAATCACATGCTGTAACTTTCTTCATTGGTGAGTTACTTTTGGCCAAATATTGGGACTTTTTATTTCCACTTTTCTATTTTGTCTTTTGCTAATCAATCATTATGGTAGAGAGCTTTAAGCTTGTTTGCTTTGTGACCATTAGTATCTAAAGAAAACCCAGTATGGACCCTTAAAGCACTAGTTCACAAAAGGAATGGCAGCAACTGGTCCACTCTTGGGTGGATGGGATGTACAGGTCCCATTCTACATTATATCATGTTTAAACATATATAACCGTATAAAGAATGAACCTCAAAAGGCCCATCACAACCGATACGCGCAGCATCACAATGTTTCTTTGGCTATGGTGCCTAAATGGGTTTCACTAACACGGTGATGAGTGATGACTATCTGTTTCCTTATTTGTGAACACATATTGATTCTGTTTGCAAGCTAAAACCCAGAAAAATAATAGAAAATAGTCAAAATTGAAGTTCCTTTTTAATAATTCATATAGGGTATTTAACTATTTATTGGTGAGTTTAACTGGGGAATCCATGCAAAATTGCCAAACCTTTTAGCAGAAATAATGCAGATAAAAGAGAAAAGTACTTTTAACATTTATCTGATTTTCTTTGAAATAAAATCAGGACTATTTACTGGATGCTTATTGGCGCTTTTTGCGGGATATGTTATAATGGCTCATGTAACTGGCCTGTACAGACCACAACAAAATTCAGTTTACATGGAAACTGTCTACCCTGTGCTTAGGTAAGTAAACCTGCTTTGTGTAGCAGCAGATTCCATTCATATTTGCATAGCACTTGAACATCAATAAGTTACAAGTTGATCTTATATTTTTGCAGCATGTTCAGCCTTATGTTTCTACATTTCTTTCTTTATGGCTGCAACATTCTTGCATGGAGAAAGACTCGTATAAACTACAGCTTCATTTTTGAGATGGTCCCTACCAAGGAATTAAAGTACAGAGATATATTCTTAATTTGTACAATGGCAATGACTGCTGTGGTTGGGGTAATGTTTCTTCATCTGACTCTACTGACTAAAAGGTATTCTTATACCCAAGTTCAAGACATTCCAGGACTACTTCTACTGGTAATTTTTTTTAGTACATAATTACATTCACTTTTGCATTTGTTTGGCACTTAAGTTAGGTAAAGCTGAAATTTTAACTTTTCTTACTACATGTGCAGGTCTTCTTACTAATACTGGTGTGCCCCTTCAACATCATATACCGGTCAAGCCGTTATCGTTTCCTTTGTGTGATAAGGAACATAATTTTGTCACCCCTTTACAAGGTAAGTGTTTCCCACTATCATCATTGTAACATCATGTCATCAAGCATAAAACACAGTGCCACTAATTTTCCAAAAAGTAAAAAGATAGCTAAAAATAAAATTTGTTGAATAATAACATTTATTGTTGTGGCCATAATCTTACTGGCTTCTCTCTTGTCTCTTTAGGTTGTCATGCTGGATTTTTTCATGGCTGATCAACTTTGTAGTCAGGTAGTATTTCGTAGGAAGTTCTTTTTTATTGGCAATAAATAGCTTGCCTTAAGGGTAGAAATTAACTTATTTAATAATTATATCATTACTGTGTAGGTGCCAATGCTCAGGAACCTCGAGTATGTGGCATGTTACTATATAACTGGGAGCTACAAAACTCAGGACTATAGGTACTGCATGAGGACAAAGCACTACAGAGATCTTGCTTATGCAGTGTCATTTCTACCCTATTATTGGAGGGCTATGCAGGTACAATATTTATATTTCTGCTTCTCTTGAAGCATATTCTCAAATCCAAAAATTTAGAAATTGATAGAACTGATGTCACTCAATTGATTTGTAGTGTGCTAGACGATGGTTTGATGAAGGGCAGACAAGCCACCTTGTCAATCTAGGCAAATATGTGTCAGCAATGTTAGCCGCAGGTGCTAAAGTGGCTTATGAGAAAGATGGGAGTATTGTATGGCTATGTCTTGTTGTGATCATGTCAACTGCAGCAACTGTGTACCAATTGTATTGGGACTTTGTAAAAGATTGGGGTTTGCTTCAAATGAATTCCAAGAATCCATGGCTAAGGAATGAATTAATGCTTCGCAGAAAAGTCATTTACTACTTTTCCATGGTACACATCAGGGCCCCCTCTCTCTCTACTCTAAGGAGTCTGCGGGCCATTGGCACACAATTGGCACTCAAAAGTTATCACTTATCAGAATTAGCCAACTAATTATCATAGTCTAACATCTTAGCAAAGAGGACAGTAACCTTTGCTATTGGGTGTTCATGATAAAATGCCACAAAGTGGAGAATAAACATATTCTCAAAAGAAATGCTGATATTCCAAATCAAGATAAAAAAAGCCAAGATAATAGCAGAGGATTATATTTTGTCTAATATTAAGCAGACATTATATAGGCAAATTATGATCTTTTTTCAGATTACAAATACGGGCCCTCCACTCTTAAAGCTGATCTTGACATTGAAAAACTTTGGCAATTTATGCAGGGATTAAATCTTATTCTGAGGCTTGCTTGGTTGCAAACTGTCCTCCATTCAAGTTTTGAAAACGTTGATTATCGAGTTACAAGCTTTTTTTTAGCAGCTCTTGAAGTTATTAGACGAGGGCTATGGAATTTCTACAGGTAAACGAGTTAACTTCCATTTATTTTCAGATATGGTTCATGCATAATTTGTCTGAACTACTGACAGTCAATTTAAACAAATTTATATCCCTTTTTGTTGGGAATCCCTGACCCAACACCATTCAAATGTTTTAATAAATAAAATTCTATTGGTCCAGATTGGAGAATGAGCATCTAAATAATGCTGGAAAGTTTAGAGCAGTGAAGATAGTACCACTTCCTTTTCATGAAGTGGATGAGGACGAAAACTAATAATAATAAGGCTATTGGCATATTTATTCGAGGTAGGGGATGCTTCCAGACAAATATTTCAAGGAGCAGATTAGTTGTCTTCATTCAAGTTGATGTATTATTGATCAACTTGATTATTTCATTCCGTTGATTTGCCAGATATCATCCTCAATTGTATACACAATTTTTCATTAACAAGAAATAGAAATGAATGAAAAGGTGCAGTTGCACTAATACCTTGGTAACACCTTGTCATGTACTTCCTGTGCTGTTATTATCATGCATTCTATAAAATCTGCAACAAGAGGGAAAAGAGAAAAACCATGCTCTTTTCGAATAAAAAGATTCAGGACGTAAAGTGATAATAAACCAATATAATTTTCTGAATATAACTATACAAATATCCATACAATGATAGACTACCTACAATTGAAGTGCTGAATTGTTTCTTGATGACTACACAGTTCTGCAGGATCAAGACAGAGCTATGAGCTATTTCTATCATCTGAATGCACAAATTAAGCATCAATTTCTCATAGTGGTTCATAGGAGATCCAATTAGTGCAGCCAAATAACTATGCTTTCTCTTTAATAGGTTCAAAAACTGGAAAATGAAAAGGTAGGCTAAACCGAAAGGCAATATAAAGACGGGAACAGATCTTTACATTTTACAAAGTAGTCTGAAACATTTATAAGAAGGCTGAAAAATTATACTAATCAACTAATGGAGCAGATCATTTTATGTTATTAATATATAACAATATTTCAGTGTTTTCATTTTCATCATGGCAACAGTCTAGTCATCCACAGTCTGACAGTCATAAGTTCATAGCAATCATACTTGATATTGTGGGGTCCAGCCAAAGAAAAACTTAGACCAAAGGTGCGAGATTTCAAAGCAAAGTTTGAAATCAAATGCATAACTTTTGACATTTTCCAATTGCCAGCAATTATAGGACAGCTTTCGGTGTCGAAATTTCTGAAATTGTGGACAATAGTTTGCTTCACACTCCTATAAATAGAAGCACTTGTAGGAAGGAAAATCAGATCGAAGAAGCAGAAGCAACTTCTTGAGAGAAGTGAGACATCCTCCTCACAGAGAGAAAAATAGTGAGAGAAAAATAGAGAGAACCTCATAGAGAGTTTCTAAAGAGAAAAAAAATAGTGAGCTAATTTTGTGAAAGTTCTATTCACAAATTGAAGATACAATATCATTGTATTTTTTGTATTCCCATTATTGTTATAGTGGAGATTTAAGTGACCTACGGGTCCCGTGGTTTTTTCTTACTCACATTGGGAAGGTTTTCCACGCTAAAAATTTTCTGGTGTTGTTAATGTACTTATTTTACACTTCCGCATAGTGCCTATTTTTGAGTTCACAGAGGAAGAAAATTATGCTGGCATTTCCCAACAGTAATATCAGAGCTCTCGGATACTAGGTGCCGGATTCATAAGAAAATTTTTAGTATGCTCTGTGGTTGCAGCATTGTCTGATCTTTCACATCAAAAAAGAATTATTCTCGTTGCTGGGAATAACGTGTGGTGGTGTGAAAGTGCTATCTAGGAAAGTTCTGGCTAGGAAAGACTTGGTATTTAAGTGTGTCCATTAGTGACCCACCTCTCTTTTTTGGGAACTTACCTGGTGCACTGTTTGCATACTACAGTTATTGTTTCAGTATACAGTACTATTTACCTGTATGGCACTATTCACGTATACTGTATTGGGTTGTGTAACTCAAGATGGAGGGAGCTGTCACTCATGATGGAGATATGTTCAAGCTAACTGCAGATAATTACTCTTATTGAAAGCCGATGATAGAAGACCACTTATACTGCAAAGATTTGCATGAGCCAATCACCCAGAAAGATAAATTGGAGGAGAAAACCGACAAAGAATGGGACCTCCAGAATCGGAAAGCAGTAGCTATGATTCGAAAATATATTGATAGAAGTTTGTTCGAACATATATCAACTTATACCAACGCATATGATTTGTGGACAAAACTTGAATCCTTGATTCAAAAGAAGACGCCCAGGAATAAAGCCCACCTTGTTAGACGACTGGTGAAGTTGGAGCACTCGAACGGTCAGAACATGATCGAACATTTGAATACCTTCAAAGGTATTGTGAATCAACTGACGAAGATAGAGATAAAGATAGACGATGAGTTGCAAACTCTTCTACTCCTCAGTTCTCTACCTAAGAGTTAGGACACTCTAGTTGTCACTCTCAGCAATTCTGCTCCAGAAGGAAAGCTTAGCATGGATTCTGTTACAGACAGTTTGTTAAATGAAGAGTCAAGACAGAGAGAAAGGAGCTTGAACAACCAGTTTGAAGCCAACGTTGTTGACAATAGAGAAAGGAGTAAGAATCGTGAAAAAGGAGGTCGTGAAAAATCACAAGGTAGATCCAAATCTCGCACTAGACTAAATTGTTATTACTGTGGTAAACTAGGCCACATAAAGTCTAAGTGCAGATTCTTGAAGAGAGACCAATAAGCTGGAACAGTCTACCCTGACCAGATTAACCCAAAGAAGAAGAAGGAAGATGGAACAACTACTGCAGTAACCTCGACTAATGAGAATATATTTCTTATCGGAGAAGAAAATTATCTAAACATTGCATTCGATGATTGCATGTGGATAATTGATTCCGGAGCATCCTTCCACGTCACACCTCATGAAGGTTTTTTCTCATCATACCAAAAAGGATATTTTGGTACGGTGAAGATGGGCAACCACGTCACAATTAAAATCATCGGTATTAGTGAAGTAACTTTGATAAGTGAGAATGGAACCAAGCTTGTGCTGAAGGAGGTAAGACATGTACCTAAGATGCGTCTAAACCTTATCTTAGCAGGCAAACTAGACGAAACTGGGATGATAAACTAGTTTGGTGCCGGCAGATGGAAACTCAGCCGAAGAAGCATGATTATTGCTCGCGACAGAAAGGAAGGCTCTCTGTATATTATGTAGGGAAAGATATGCAAATGGGAGATGAATGTTGCTCAAGACGCAAGCAAGGAATTGTGGCACAAACGATTGGAACACATGAGTGAGAAGGGTCTGGAAATCTTAACAAAACACTATCTTCCAAACATAAAAAGACAGCCACTTGAATCCTGTGAAGACTGCCTAGCAGGCAAACAACACAGAGTATCTTTCAAAAGATCAGATGATGCAAGAAGAAGAAAGCAGATTCTGGATCTTGTTCACTCAGATGTTTGCTCAACATCTGAAAGGTCCCTTGGCCGTGCCCAATACTTTGTTACCCTCATTGATGATCACTCCAAGAAAGTGTGGGTGTATCCATTGAAGACAAAAGATCAAGTTCTTCAAGCTTTCAAAGAGTTTCATGCTTCTGTAGAATGAGCATCTAGAAGAAAGTTGACATGCTTGAGAACTGACAATGGCGGAGAGTATAGAGGTCCATTTGAGGATTATCACAAGACTCATGGGATAAGACATGAGAAAGTACCCCCTAAGATACCGCAGATAAATGGACTAGCTGAGAGAATAAACAGAACAACTACAGAGAAAGTCAGGAGCATGTTTTCTCATGCAAAACTCCCCAAGGCATTCTGGGGTGAAGCAGTAAAAAATGCAGTTGATTTGATCAATTCGTCTCCACCTTTAAATGGAGAGATTCCAGAAGAAGTATGGTCTGGAAAGAAAGCTTTTTATGGTCATTTGAAAATCTTTGGGTGCAGGACATTTGTCCACATTCCTAAAGATGAAAAAACAAAGTTTGATGCAAAGACAAAGGAGTGCATATACCTTAGTTCACCAAGTGATGAACTTGACTTCATATTATGAGATCTTGTAAACAAGAACATTGTTCGAAGCAGAAACGTGGTATTCTATGAAGATCAGACAATCTAGGATATTCAGCAATCTAAGAAGCCAAAGACCATTGTGGTACACAATTCAGGGGGAGAGATTCCTCAAAGGAATGAGCAACCTCATCAGATGGAACAACCTGATCAGACGTAATAACCTGACCAGATAGAACAAAGTCAGGCAATGTAGGGAGAACGGATGGAGACTGATCAGGTAGAACAAGAACCTCAAGTGAGAAGATCAACGAGAGTCAGACAACCATCAAGAATATATTTCTCAGATGATTATGTCACTCTCACTGATGAAGGGGAACCTCAAAGTTTCATAGAAGCCATTGAGATGAATGATAAAGAGAAATGGATGCAAGCCATACAAGAAGAAATACAGTTCCTGAAAGAGAATCAGACGTATGACTTGGTAAGATTACCAGATGGACGAAAGGCATTGAAAAATAAGTGGGTATTCAAACTCAAGACTGAAGAGAGCAACCCAAACCCTAGGTACAAAGCAAGAATTGTTGTAAAGGGGTGCAACCAGAAGAAAGGCATAGATTTTGAAGAAATCTTCTCACCAGTGGTGAAGATGGCATCCATCAGAGCGATCCTTAGTCTAGCTGCAAAACTAGACTTGGAAATAGAACAGGTTGATGTTAAAACAACATTCTTACATGGAGACTTAGAGGAAGAAATTTATATGGAGCAACCAGAAGGTTTCAAAGAACCAGGCAAAGAACACCTAGTGTGTCATCTAAAGAAAAGCCTCTATGGCCTGAAGCAAGCTCCAAGGCAATGGTATAAGAAGTTTGATCTCTTCATGACCTAACACAATTTTAAGAAGACGTCTGCAGACCATTGTGTATTTGTGAAGAACTATGAGAATGGTGAATTCATCATACTGCTGTTGTATGTTGATGATATGCTGATTGTTAAAAAAAATAAGAGAAAGATAGCTGCTCTCAAGAAGGCATTGAGCAAATCTTTTGCCATGAAAGATCTGGGTGCAGTAAAGAAGATTCTTGAAATGAAGATCATCAGAGATCGTTCTAGAAGAATGTTGTGGATGTCACAGGAAGACTATATCAAGAAAATTCTTGAAAGGTTCAATATGTATCAAGTCAAAACTGTGCATGTTCCATTACCTGGTCATCTCAAACTGAGTAAGACGCAATGTCCAGGGAATGAAGAAGAAAAGGAAGAAATAAGCAAGGTGTCATATTCTTCTATTGTTAGAAGTCTTATGTATGCAATGATTTGCACAAGACCAGACATTGCTTATGCTGTAGGAGTTGTAAGTAGATTCCTATCGAATCCAGGAAAGGAGCATTGGAATGTTGTGAAATGGATACTAAGGTATCTGAGAGGAACTACTAAAAGGTGCTTGTGTTTTGGCAATGGAAATCTAATGCTCACTGGGTATTCAGATGCAGATATGGCAGGAGATGTAGATTCAAGAAAGTCTACATCGGGATATCTGATTACTTTTGCAGGGGGAGCTATCTCATGGCAGTCACGACTATAAAAGTGCATTGCTTTAAGCACCACAGAATCTAAATTCATCGCAATAACTAAAGGTTACAAGGAGATCCTGTGGATGAAGAAGTTTCTACAAGAGTTAGGCCAGAATCAAGAAAGCTATATTCTCTATTGCAACAGTCAAAGAGCAATGCATCTCAACAAGAACTCGACATTTCGTTCAAGGTCGAAACACATCGACGTAAGGTATCAATGGATCCGTGATGTGTTGGAAAGTAAACTGCTACAGATTGAGAAAATGCATACCAAAGACAACGGCATAGATATGATGACAAAAGCTTTACCTAAAGAGAAGTTAGAAGTCTGTAAAGAAGTTGCAGGCTTAGCATCAACCCTGAACTGATCTAAGGATATTTTCCCTTTGGCTGGAGAGGGAGAATTGTGGGGTCCAGCCAAAGAAAAACTTGCACCGAAGGTGCAAGATTTCAAAGCAAAGTTTGAAATCAAATGCATAACTTTTGACATTTCCCAATTGTCAGCAATTATAGGACGGCTTTTGGTGCCGAAATTTCTGAAATTGTGGATAATAGTTTGCTTCACACTCTTATAAATAGAAGCACTTGTAGGAAGGAAAATCAGATTGAAGAAGCAAAAGCAGATTCTTGAGAGAAGTGAGACATCCTCCTCACAGAGAGAAAAATAGTGAGAGAAAAATAGAGAGAGCCTCATAGAGAGTTTCTAAAGAGAAAAAAAAATAATGAGCTAATTTTGTGAAAGTTCTATTCACAAATTGAAGATACAATATCATTATATTTTTTGTATTCTCATTATTGTTATAGTGAAGATTTAAGTGGCCTATGGGTCTCATTGTTTTTCCTTGCTCACATTGAGAAGGTTTTCCATGCTAAAAAATTTCTAGTGTTATTATTACACTTGTTTTACGCTTCCGCATAGTGTCTATTTTTGAGTTCACAGAGGAGAAAAATTATGCTGACATTTCCCAACAGATATTTCCATTATAAGACTTGAAGACTAAGTAAAAATATGAATAAAGCTGGTTCCTTATTAGCAAAAGAAACTAGAAAAAAGAGCTTAGCCTGGTGGTCATTCATTTAATAATAAGTGGGTGTTTCCCCTCCTTAAGGTTCAAGGTTCGAAAGAAGAAAAAAATAGATGGCAACATAAGTTACATAAGGTTCTCCAGCTCAAGATAGGGAATCATGGACTTATCAAAGTTATCATGTTGTCAAGGGTTGCTCCATACTGTACTTACAACTTGTGGATTTTAAAGTAAATGAATTCAGCATATAAAAAAAAGGTAAATGAATTCAATCTAAATTGAAATGAGAATTTTGTAATTTGAAATACTTTGTAATGAGCTTCCAAGATTATCATAGGAATGAGGTTTATTATATTGATTCTCCAGTGTCTTTGGGGAAGCACATGATAACTGATAAGGCATCAGGGATTGGAGATAAATAACAATATAAAATGCTGCCTAAAGAAAAGGTGGGGAGGGGGAGAGAAACGGAACGAAATGGTCATTCAAAAACTAATTACATAATTTAGCTCAGTTTAATTTTATAAGATAAACTCTCTCAAGCATTTTTTTTAAACCACCTTGTATTCAAAAGCCACATTGGCCCTTTTTGACATAAACTTTGTCATGCTTGTTGTTCAATCAAATTTAATGGAAATTGTTTCATAAAACCTAAACTCTTGTCTTTTTCATATGTACAGAAACTAAACAAGCCAAATGGTAAAATGAAATGAAGGCGAAGTGATTCAACTTTACAATGCATGTGCATAGTCCATACCAAAGTCCTTTTCTCAATTGAGATTGGCTCACTTAACTGACTTTTCATAACAATTGGTAGTATATTATAGGGCTATATTTAGGAGGATGGCAAGGGAGAGAATGATATGAAATGAGTTAGAAATAGAAATAGGGAGACAAATATTGATAAATTTGTGTCTATTTCTAAATAAATGAATACAAGAGGTTAGCCTTTATTTATATAAGAAGGCTGTTGTACATAAAAGGAAAATAATAAATTATAATTATGTACTAAATCAATTACAATCATTCCTAAAATCAATTGTGATCAATCATAATTTTAATTATAATTAATTATGCTAATACCCCTCTTAAACTCAAGTGGGTATAGAAGAAACTAACTTGAGTTTGGAAACCAGAGTGTGAAATCTGCTAAGATAATGAGTTTTGGTGAATAGATCGGCTGACTAATCAAGAGTGCCAATAGAAATGAGACGAAGAGCACCACGAAGAATGTGTTGATGGATGAAGTGGTAGTCAATCTCAATATGCTGGATGAGTTCATAAAAAACATCATTGTAAGCAATCTGAATAGCACTCCTATTATCATAGTGAATAGTAGTGAGAGAGGACTGAGAAAATCTCAAGTCTTCAAGAAGTCAACGTAACCAAAGTATCTCAGATGTGGTGTCAGCTAGTGTCTGATATTCTACTTCAGTATTGAAACGTGCAGTTAAAGTTTATTTCTTGCTTCGCCATGAAATAAGTGCATCACCAAGATAAATACAATAGCCAGTGGTGGATCATCGGTTAGTGGAATCTCCACCTCGCATTAGTCATGGCAACCATTACCCAAGAGGAGGGTAAATTAGGTAATTACAAATTTTAATACAACTTTGATAAATTATGCATTTTGAATAACTCAATTAATAAATGCAGCGGAATAAGTCTAATAAATGTACAACTATTGAGGATTACTCAAATACAACTTGGGATATATGATGAACTAAGTGAATAAGCTAGATATCAAGTTGTAACAATCAAAACATCAAGATATGCAATAGATAAATATATTTTACTAAATACTGAATTTAAAGAGTGTAGGGAAGAAAGAATCAAACTCAAGAATTTATCCTAGTTCAGCCACCAACCACTTGTGGCCTACATCTAGTCCCCAAGCTTAACTTGAGATTTTCTTCACTATCTCCTAGACTTCACGGGTGCTATGAAAACCTTTGTACATACAAGAGCACTCCTCACACCTTGGGATATCTCACCCTTGTGCTAGAGCCTCCAATTCTTCAAGCTTCACAGGTGCTTGATGACCTTTACAATCAAGAGCACTCACAACACATTTGGGATACCTCACCCTTTGTGTTTGAGTCTCGCTACAAAGGATACCTCACCCTTTTCTCTCTTGAGGGATACCTCACCCTCTTACAATGATTTCAAGGTGAATAGAAAGAATAGAAACTCTCACAAGAGTAGATATACAACTTGAAGAACAAAGAATGGATAATAAGAAAACTCTCTCAAGAGTGGATAATACAAGTTGAAACTCAATGGGTATAAAGGATTCATACTTTAAAGCTCAAAATATGATTTTGATAATTCAAGGATCAAACCAAGTGTTCAAGAGTTTCTCTAAGTTTAAATGCTTCAAATATCACTTATATAGAGAGCCCAAATGATAAAATAGTTGTTGGTAGTGTTTAATAATGATTTTCTATGAAAACTAGCCGTTTATAGTCGTTAGAAACATTCCTGGGCATTTGGTAATCGATTACAAGCTTCATGTAATCGATTACAAGCTTTCTGGACACTTTGTAATCGATTACACACTTTATGTAATCGATTACACGGCTTCTGTCAATGTTGTAATTGATTACGTGACTTGTGTAATTGATTACACCATTTCTGGTTTTCAAAACTGACTTTAAAAGGTCATAACTTCTTCATTTCTTATCCAATTAAAGCAAATGACCACTTATTGAAAAGATCTTTGAGTCTATTTTCATATGAAAGATTCAGAACAAAACTCAAAGTATTTTGAAAGATATGATCAAAATAGTAACCAAATGTCATATTTTCAAAACTCAAACTTTAATTGGTCATAACTTTTTCGTTTATTATCCGTTTAAAGCAAATGACCAGTCATTGGAAAGATCTTTGAGTCTATTTTCAAATGAGATATTTCAAAGTAAAACTCAAAGTATTTTGAAAGTTATGATCAAAAGAGTAACTATATGTCAATTTTGTAAAACACAAACTTGACTATTTTTCATAGATTTGAAATACCACCAAGACTAGCTTTCCAAAAACATTTTGTTGGGCATTTAAGCATTTTAGAAACACTTGTAAAGATGTTTAAAACTTATTTGAGCTTAGTGTGATTCCTTTTTACCTTTACACAAGATCTAAGTCCTATAAGCTATTCTTGAAGAACATTGGGACTTGATCTTTTGCTACCATCAATTCTTGATGTAATCCAAGCTTCCAAAGAAAATCTTCTCTTCAAAACTTACAAAAGCTTGGAACATCTTTTCATTCTCATCCTTCTTGAGTTGAGCATAGTTGTGATCTTTTGCTTTCTAGTTACAATGCTCACTCTTGGTACTTGAACTATCCTATAAAGTATTGCTCACTTAAAATAAGCATAGTTAGTCCAAATTCATAACTTAATATCTTAATATGCATGATTAATAAATATGTAACTCTAGTTAATCTAACATGCATATAAAAATGTTGCATATATCTCATTGCATGATTATTAAGTGAAGTATAACTAAATAAAGTACATAATCATGCATGATCCAATATATCTCATTAAGTACATCTATGTAACATGATCAACATTCTTTTGTGATGCATTTATCATTTATTAAGCACAACTATAAAGTATAAGCATCATTCTTTTTGTCTTGTATTTGTCATCATCAAAACTTAACATATTAAATCATTAGGGCAAACCTATTTCCACAATCTCCCCCTTTTTTATGATGACAAATCACTAAAGAAAAATATATTGAGTAATATAGAAGAATAGATATTCATGTAAGCATATCAAGCTTTAAAGAAAAATATATTGAGTAATATAGAAGAATAGATATTCATGTAAGTATATCAAGCAATAAGCACGAGAACATATTTTTCTTTCCAATTTTCACTCCCCCTATTTGACATCAACAAAAAGGCTTATGAAGGAAAGATGATATTTTTCCCTTTATAAATAAAACGCATGTTGTCAAAAGGAGTAGGATCTTCTCAATGAAAGAATCAAAAGATATGAAGTTTAAGAAAGTTTACCTTCTTTCATTGATAGAGGGAAAGACAATAAGAGATGATTTTTGCTAACATGTTGATAGTATTAATAATAAAGTACTTCATGTCAAACAATGATGTAAGCCAAGAGATCTAAACAACAATTTAAGAACTAGGCTCCCTCTCAAAATATGCATATTATCAAAATATTAAACATAATAATTTAACATAGTTATGCATATACTTATAGTCAACAAGGAGATGGAAGAAAGATATGTAATATAAGCAAGATAAGCTCCCCCTTATTAAAGCACAAGATAGATAAAGGAAAATATGCATGTCAAGACCATGTAAGCATATTACTATAAAGAAAAGTAAGGCAAATATACATATTCTTAATCTATTAATTACAACCATTTTAAAAACTTCTACCCCTTTCAAAAAGAATTTTACAAGAGCATATTATATTTTTAAAAGCATTTTAGAAAGGTAGAGAGGTTTAATATTAAAGCCACATATTCCTTGAGAATGATCAAATCCAAGTTAAAAAAACATATGAAAGTAAATCTCATCTCTTTTTCATTGAACAAGAGTCTTGAGAAAATAAAATACTTTGAAGAACAAGGTTTATCTTTTGAAGTATCAAGATGAGTTCTATAGAACATTTCAAAAGATCTATTTGGAAACTTTCTTAAGCATTATCTCAAGATTTAATAAGACTTTTCAAAATAAATGAAGAGAATACTACATTTATAGCACAAATCGAATGATTTCCAAATTTTCAAGATAATTAGGAGGTAAAAATACTTTCAAGTTCTTAAGACAAGTTCAAAAGATTCTCAAGGATATGGAACTTGAAAAGCTTCTTTCAAATTTGATAACAGATTCTGCTTTTAAAAAAAACTTTTTAGTCAAGCCATAAACTCTTTTCAAAACAAGAGCACGATTCTCTTAGGTGTTATACCATTAAGAAATCATAGATCAAGAGAATTATAGATATTAAACATTCATCATGATGAAATATGCTATAGGGATCAAAGCATGTACAGAACTAATATCATCCACCCTATATGCAATGACAAAAATAACAAATTAATATCCAATTAGGCACTTTGTCAATGCTAAGCATACTTTTCATGTAAATAAATCATCTAATCATTTAAGATTAAATTATCAACAAGTATCATACAATCCATACCATATAGAATACCACAATAGCTTAAGGATAGAGATACTTATTAAGAGAATGATGCTTCTTTAGAATGTTCTTCATCTATTGGTCCTTTGAGTTTGAGCTTTCTTCCATTGCGTATTTTATTCCATTGTACTTGAAGAAAGTCTCCTCATGTCCCTCTTCATCTAACTCTTCTCTTTATCCACTTATGCTTGTATGTAAAAATTTTGATGACTATATTTGAAACACATAGAGAAACTTGCAAAACTAACTTCAAAAGTTCTCTAAATCATAAGCTATCATCAAATATCATTTAAGCCTATTCACCAGCATATTTTAGGTTGATATATAATGAAAAATCATGTATCACATTATCAACCATGCAAAGTTAGTTCTAAAGAGAACAAAAGAAGGACATATGTACTTGAATCCAAAAATATGGTTTAAGCAATTTAAGGCATGATTCAAGTTTATCAAGAAATATATGATCAACATCAAAACTTATATAAGATTTTTGCGGCAAACAATGATCATGTAAGACATGTAATATCAAGTAAGGAATTCTAGTATGCACACATGCCAATCAAGAACAAAAAGTCCCTTATTGTAATGAAAGAATTGAAAAATCGTGGAACTATAACTTTTGAAACCATTCATGATTTATTTTGAGATATACTTCATTGTAAAAACCATTGAAGTTCAAATACAAGTTCAAGTCACAAAATGAATCATTTACTTCTTGTTTTCAAGATATGAACATATCAAATAATTTCAAACAAGAAGACATATGACATTTTACTTTCCAATCTCCAAATAAATATATAAGACAATTAAGTATCACAGAGAAAAAATTAGAACTACTTATGAGCATGTGAAATTTTCATATTTGAACAAGGAGAAATGGTCACAAGCTCAAGAATAAAGATATTACCATAATATGACATTCCAAGCAAGTTGTGTGCATATCTAGCATGTTAGCATATGTAAAGACACTTTTAAAACATAATACTAGAAAAGCACAATTTAAGGCATGTTAAGGTATAAATCAAATATCTACTTATCCAAATATCACATGATATTCAAATTAAAGCATAAGTAAGGATAAAAGATTGATATCACCAAAAGTGTACTCTTTGAGTTTTTGTAGGTGACTCCAACTTCTATGCCTTAAGGCCCCTTGAGAATGTTGTGGTTTTCCATGTCTTTCTTTTTATGTTTTTCACCACTTTTGGAGAACTTGGCCCATTTTAAGTTTTCTCAACCTCAAGTAGCATGGTTGTATTTCACTTCATTTGCATGCTTGAGCTAATGATCACTCTACAACACAATTCAAAGTAATTTCTTTGGTATCTACCAATTTTGGATCCATAAGAGTTAGTCATTAATTATTAATCCATTATGCTCTCATAAAAAATTATTTTTTTCATAGTATGTAAATTGAGCACAACAAATTAAACAATCAATTACCATTAAGCACATAACCAAAAGCAAGTTTACTTTCATGATATATAGATAATTCAAATCATAGCAAGTATACCTAGGCATTGTAGAATCTCATGTACCAATATATATAACAAATTAATGAGTTATGGTACAACAAGAATCAATATAATCCTGTGCTAAACAAAATATTCATATTTTACTAAGTGCACATGGTTCTATCCTTTACCTAAGGCCTATAAGGAATATACCTCAAATTCATTGACTTTACAAGTGAATGTGCATAAGAGGTAGAAACGTTTGATACCTTGGCCTTGGTAATCAAGGAAACTCTTTTCCTTACCCATTGCTTCTCTTTTGGTGTTTTGAACTTTGCAAGTTCCACATTTTGTGCTTGAGAAGCTTTGGTTAAAGTCATCTTCCTTCTTTGATCAAAACTTCTACCAATGGGCTTTGGAAGCATTCCCCTTGATGATTCCTTCTTTACTTGACTAATTTGTCCATTCTTTTGAGAAGTTTTTTGCATAATTGAAACACTAGGAGGACATTTTAGTACCCATTTCATCTTGGGTCCTTCAATGTTAGTACTAGAACCTTTAAGACTTTTCGGAACCCAAACTAAGTTATTTCTCATATAAGGATTTCTTCTATAATTGCACAAATGAGAAATATGTCCTAGATGACCACAAAAATTACAAATAATTGAATTTAATGATGACTTGGTCCTTTAAAGATCATTTTTTAAAAACATAAGTCTTTTGTTGTTTTTATATTCTATGTCATTTTTGCCACAAGACATACTTGAATTTCCATGTGAAATAACATCAATTTCATTCTTATTAACAATCATAGATTGTAAGCAATTAGAATCATTAGCTTTGGCAAATTCACAATATAAGTTCTCAACTTGATTTTCTAAATTAATACATTTTTCACAAGAAGTTGAGGTTTCATATTTTAAAGACATTTTCTCATCAAGAAAAGCATAATCATTTTTCAAAATCTCAATTTCATTTTCAATAGAGGAAATGTTTTCCAAACAAGATAAATTTTTATTTTCTAAATTCAACAAACCATCATATAATTCATCATATGCACATTGTAGCTCATCATAGGAAGGACTATAATCTAGTTTAGCATTATTTACCTCAAAGTCCCTTTTAGCCATATATGAAGTAGTCTCCATTCCTAGCATACTTAACTCTTTAAGGAAATCATCATCTTCCTCATTATTGTCTTGCTTTGCCACCTCTTCAAATTGAGTATCATTTTGAGAATATTTTGCACAACAAGATTCCTTCAATGAATTTTCCTCTTCTTGCTCTCTATATACAACTTTATGCACAAAATTATTATTAGCAAGATAGATAGAATCAAGAGCATCCCATATATCTTTAGCACTAGAGCAATTCTTAATTTTAGCATAAGCATCATCATTTAAACCACTTCTCAATATTTACATTGCTCTAATGTTCAATGAAAAGCATTTCTTATCATAGTCATTCCAAGGTTATTTTGATTTGCAAGTAAATCCATCAAGCACAATATCCCACAAATCAATATCAATAGATTGCATATAAATTTCTATTCTAACTTTCCAATAAATGAAATTCTCACCATCAAAGAATGGTGGTTTATTAATTTCAAAACCATTCATTTTGAAAAACTTTTAATGGTTGCTAAACAAAAAAGGATCTTTAACTCTAAGCGGTTAAGCTTTCACCAGAGCACGAAACTCTGATACCACTTGTTAGCCATGGCAACCGTTACCCAAGAAGGGGGGTGAATTGGGTAATTAAAAATTTTAATACAACTTTGACAAATTATGCATTTTGAATAACTCAATTAATAAATGCAGTGGAATAAGTCTAATAAATGTACAACTATTGAGGATTACTCAAATACAACTTGGGATATATGATGAACTAAGTGAATAAGCTAGATATCAAGTTGTAACAATCAAAACATCAAGATATGCAATAGATAAATATATTTCACCAAATACTGAATTTAAAGAGTGTAGGAAATAGAGAATCAAACTCAAGAATTTATCCTGATTCAGCCACCAACCACTTGTGGCCTACACGCAGTCCCCAAGCTTAACTTGAGATTTTCTTCACTATCTCCTAGACTTCACGGGTGCTAGAAAAATCTTTGTACATACAAGAGCACTCCTCACACCTTGGGATACCTCACCCTTGTGCTAGATCCTCCAATTCTTCAAGCTTCACAGGTACTTGATGACCTTTACAATCAAGAGCACTCCCAACACCTTTGGGATACCTCACCCTTTGTGTTTAAGTCTCACTACAAGGGATACCTCACCATTTTCTCTCTTGAGGGATACCTCACCCTCTTACAATGATTTCAAGGTGAATAGAAAGAATAGAAACTCTCACAAGAGTAGATATACAACTTGAAGAACAAAGAATGGATAATAAGAAAACTCTCTCAAGAGTGGATAATACAAGTTGAAGCTCAATGGGTATAAAGAATTCATACTTTAAAGCTCAAAATATGATTTTGATAATTCAAGGATCAAACCAAGTGTTCAAGAGTTTCTCTAAGTGTAAATGCTTCAAATATCACTTATATAGGGAGCCCAAATGATAAAATAGTTGTTGGTAGTGCTTAATAATGATTTTCTATGAAAACTAGCCGTTTATAGCCGTTAGAAACATTCTTGGGCACTTGGTAATCGATTACAAGTTTCATGTAATCGATTACAAGCTTTCTGGGCACTTTGTAATCGATTACACACTTTATGTAATCGATTACACGGCTTCTGTCAACGTTGTAATCGATTACATGACTTGTGTAATTGATTACACCATTTCTGGTTTTCAAAATCGACTTTAAAAGGTCATAACTTCTTCATTTCTTATCCAATTAAAGCAAATGACCACTCATTGGAAAGATCTTTGAGTCTATTTTCATATAAAAGATTTAGAACAAAACTCAAAGTATTTTGAAAGATATGATCAAAATAGTAACCAAAGGTCATATTTTCAAAACTCAAACTTTAATTGGTCATAACTTTTTCGTTTCTTATCCGTTTAAAGCAAATGACTAGTCATTGGAAAGATCTTTGAGTCTATTTTCAATTGAGATAAGTTTCAAAGTAAAATTAAAAGTATTTTGAAAGTTATGATCAAAATAGTAACTATATGTCAGTTTTATAAAACACAAACTTGACTATTTTTCATAGATTTGAAATACCACCAAGACTAGCTTTCCAAAAATATTTTGTTAGGCATTTAAGCATTTTAAAAACACTTGTAAAGATGTTTAAAACTTATTTGAGCTTAGTGTGATTCCTTTTTACCTTTACACAAGATCTAAGTCCTATAAGATATTCTTGAAGAACATTGGGACTTGATCTTTTGCTACCATCAATTCTTGATGTAATCCAAGCTTCCAAAAAAAATATTCTCTTCAAAACTTGCAAAAGCTTGGAACATCTTTTCATTCTCATCCTTCTTGAGTTGAGCATAGTTGTGATCTTTTACTTTCTAGTTGCAATGCTCACTCTTAGTACTTGGACTATCCTATAAGGTATTGCTCACTTAAAACAAGCATAGTTAGTCCAAATTCATAACTTAATATCTTAATATGCATGATTCATAAATATATAACTCTAGTTAGTCTAACATGCATATAAGAATGTTGCATATATCTCATTGCATGATTATTAAGTGAAGTATAACTAAATAAAGTACATAATCATGCATGATCCAATATATCTCATTAAGCACATCTATGTAACATGATCAACATTCTTTTGTGATGCATTTATCATTTATTAAGCACAACTATAAAGCATAAGCATCATTCTTTTTATCTTGTATTTGACATCATCAAAACTTAACATATTAAATCATTGGGGCAAACCTATTTCCACACCCCGATCAGCATTAGAATAAGCCTGAAGTGAAGGAGTTGGTTGAAAAATGAAGTCCATGAAACAGAGTTCCTTTTATATACTAAATTATACGTAGAACAGGAGCATTTGTGTGCAGAGCTGACATAAACTGACTAAATAGATGAACAACATATGAAATGTCTAGATGAGTTACCGTAAGATAAATTAAGCTACCAACCAACTGCCGATAAAGAGTAGGATTATCAAGTATAGTAACATCCAAAAGTGTAAATTTGACATTAGGTTCTAGAAGAGTGGACTTGGTATGACTATTGGAGAGACTGGCTTGAAAGATAAGATCTGAGGCATATTTAGCTTGTGACAGAGAAATATCATCAGCAGAAGAAAGGATTTCAAGCCCCAAAAAGTAATTGAGAGGTCCAAGATCTTTCATCTCAAAATGCTGACTTAAGAACTATTTAAGCTCAGTAATAGTCATAGTATCATCACCAGTAATAATCATATCATTAACATAAAGAAGTAACACAATAGTACCTCTATCATTTTTTCTAGTAAACAGGGCAGAATCATGGGCACTAGAGGAAAAGCCAAACTGACTAATAGTACTGTGAAACTTGGCAAGCCAACCTCGAGGTGCTTGTTTGAGACCATATAAAACCTTTCGAAGATGGTAAACCTTATTTAGTGGACAAGTGTAATCAGGTGGTGGACGCATATAAACTTCTTCCAAATCACCATTAAGAAAGGCAGTATTCACATCCATCTGATTTAGAGTCTATTTGTGGCTGCAATAGCAAGGAGAGTACGAACTCAAGTGATGCGAGTAACAAGTGCAAAGGTCTCCTTATAATCAATGCCCTATTCTTGAGTGAAACATTTGGTAACCAAACGAGCCTTATATCGCTCAATAGAGCCATCAGAACAAGTCTTGATCTTGAACACTCATTTACATCCCATAAGTGCCTTACCAGAAGGAGAATCAACAAGGTCCCAAGTATTACTGTTCTCAAAAGTCTGTAACTCTTCTTGCATAGCATGCTGCCAATGAGGATCTGTGGAGGCTTCTTGATAAGATTGAGGTTCATGTAACTGAAACATGGTAGAAAAATAATGATAATCACGAAGATAGATAGGCTGAGTTTTTACCCTAGTTGGAAGCTCAGAAGGAAGAGGGGGTGCAATGACAGGTGTAAGATCTACGTCTAAAATAGTGTCATCGAGAATGACTGAAACATCAGAAGTGACCGGAAGCTCACTGGAGGAACCTGCATCAGAATCACTAGGAAAGAGATTAACAAAGGGGTTAGTAAAAAAAGGAATCGAAGTGGAATTGAAGGACTTGAACTTTGAGAGTGAGGAGAACATAGTGTCTTCCCAGAAGATGACATGACGGGAGATACAGATATGTTGAGAGATTGGATCCCAACAGCGATAGCCCTTATGTTCAGTGTCATAACCAAAAAAGCAACAGAAACGTGCTCGAGGCTCAAGTTTAGTGTACTCATGAGGTTGAAGGAGAACAAAACAAATACAGCCAAAAACTTTAAGAGATTTGTAATCTGGAGAAGTATGGTGGAGACGTTCAAAGGGAGATACATTACCCAGAACAGATGAAGGAAGATGATTGATTACATAGACAGTATTGAGAACAGCTTCACCCCAAGCACGTTCAGGACAAGAGGAGAAGATGAGTATAGCTCGGACAGAGTCAACGATATGACAATGTTTTCTTTCAGCACGACCATTTTGCTGAGAGGCACCGGGATAAGAAAACTCAGAGAGTGTACCTTGTTCAACAAGAAAGGTGAGAAGTTTTGAATCTCGATATTCAGAAGCATTATCATGACGAAAAATTTTAATTAATTTTGAGAAATGAGTTTTGATCATAGTAGCAAAATTAATGTAAACTTGAGGAAGTTCTAAATAATTTTTCATTAAATATATCCAAGTAAAATGAGAAAAGTCATCAATAAATATTACAAAATATCGATTACATCTCATAGTTGGTGTAGGGGCAAGCCCCCAGACATCAGAGTACAAAGGTCAAAAGGAGATTTAGAAATATAGGTACTTTTATTGAAGGAAAGTGCAAGTTGTTTAGCAGTTTGATAAGAAGTGCAGTGAAAAGACTCATTATTAACTGAACCTAGAGCCCCTTGAGATAATAGGGGATGCAGCTTCCCTAGAGAACTATGAACAAGACATTGGTGCCACAGTTAGATGGATGTGGATGTTGCACAAAGATTTGAAGTAGGAGGAACATGAAGGTTGGTGAGCTCAAATAGCCTTCCGACTTTACATTCAGTCCCTATGATTTGTCCTATCCGTGGATCCTGTACACGACAACCAGAAGAAGAAAATATGACTTCATAACCAAGGTTCTATAGTTGACTAACAGAAATAAAATTAAAGTTTAATTTGAGAATAAGATATGCATCAGGTAAGTTAAGAGTGGGCAAAGAGATAGAACTCTTATGACTAACATTCATAAGAGATCCATCGGTTATATGTATAGAATGTGTAGTGTCATTAACAGACAATGATGAAAAAGACTAAGATGTGGACGTCATATGATTACAGCAAGCAGAGTCAAAGTATGATTTAGTATTACCTAGTGTGGTTGATAAAGTAGAAGAGGTATTACCAGAATTGGATAATAGACGCTTAAGGAGGGACACAAGATCATATGACTTAGAAGAAAAGGCAATCTGGGTGTGGCTGAAGAACCTGGGAATCCTTTAGCCGCAATAGTAACAAACATAGATTTAGAACAACTGGGACAAGGTTGAAAACTATTCTGATTAGACCTTGAAAGACATATGGGAAAATTCTCAATCAAGTGTCTTGGGTCTTTACAATATCTATAACATTTACGGGTAGTGAGTACAACTGAATGAGAATGAGCAATATCTAGTTTCTCATTATACCAAGGAAAAATTCAAAAAAAATTGAACTTTCGGAGTCTGAAATCTAGATCAAAGTCTGGAGTCTAGAATTTGAAATCTAGATCGAAGTCTAGAGGCTGAAATCTAGATCGAAATCTAGAGTCTGAAATCTAGATCGAAGTCTAGAGTCCGAAATCTATGATTAGATCAAAAGTTTAAACTCTCTGATACCAAGTTAGAAACAAAAATAGGGAGACAAATATTGATAAATTTGTATATATTTCTGAATAAATGAATATAAAAGGGTTAATCTTTATTTATATAAGAAGTCTGTTGTACATAAAAAATAATAATAAATTATAATTATATACTAAATCAAACTAATTCTGTACTAAATCAATTACAATCATTTCTAAATCAATTATGATCAATCATAATCTTAATTATAATTAATCATGCTAATAGAATGGAATGGAAAAACTTAATGAAAGTGTATTTGGAAGTTAATTTAAAGGAGAAAGTCAAATGGCAAGGGAAGGTCAAGTAGTCTCTCCCTTGCCACTCAAAGCCTCCAATTTTTGTCCCTCCAATTTGGGGGGTCAAGGAAGAAATGACTTGAACATTCCACTCCCCTTTCTCATTAAACTTATTAAATATCTAAATAATAGAGTGACATATTCTCATCCATTCCATTTATTTCCTTTTCATTTCATTCCATTATGAGTCACTCTCTTTCATTCACTTTAAAACTTTCAAACATAGCCAAGAATTTAGAATGAAAAGAACCTCCCATCACTCAAAATTTTTTATGTACCAATAAAATAAAAAAATACCAAAGTTTTTTTGTAACACTTACCTCAAATTATGATTTGGAGGCTTGTAATGTAGCTTGCCAATTAGGATTAAAATGACTCTTTCTATTGGGAACCTTCTAATGTATTAAATCCGAAGGCTTATCGTCCCAAAGACACATGGTATGCCCATCATCTCCGTAGATACAATTAGCTTCTAATCAATCACTACAAAGCACCATTTGTTACCTGCATAATGTTATTATAAGAAACAATCTCGATTTTCTCATCATACTTTTCTCTCATATCAATTTGTACACTACTTATTATACTATTGATTACATCACTTTCTCTCACTTAATCACAACCATTAAAAAATGTGGTAAAAAGTGATGTGAGATGAAAAATAATGTAAGAATATCATTTTTCTATAAGAAACAATCCCGATTTTCTCATCACATTTTTCTCTCACATCACTTTTTACACTACTCCTCATACAATTGATCACATCATTTTTTTTCCATTATTTTCTCTCACTTAATCACAACTATTAAAAAGTGTAGTAAAAAGTGATGTGAGATGAAAAATAATGTGAAAACATTATTTTCCTACAAGAAACAATCCCGATTTTCTCAATAAATTAAAGGTACATTTGGGTAAGCCTTAAAAAAAATGACTATAAGATAATATAAATAATTGATATTTTTTTTAGATATTTTTGTGAAAAGTTAAAGTTGTTTTATGCAACACATTCTTCAGAAAATTCTTTTTTTAAATTTTTTTAAACAAATGTCTATATTTTAAAATTGTTTTTTAATTAAAAAACACTTTTCTTGCAGAAAAAACACAAACAACGCACTCTAAATTTTTTTTTTGTCTTTGACTAAATTTTTTTTTCAACAATTGTTTTTCCTAATATTTGAACTTTAATGCTCTCCTTGAAAATATGGTTTGTTTGCCCTTGTTATTCAACCGTAAAAGAAGGCTATCTAGATTATTATATATAAAGGATAACAGCTTTAGTTCAATGTACAAATGACACCAAGTTATTTTTGGAACCTACTTGATTTCGAGATTAAATCTCAACGAAGCTATTTTGTCAACATTTTAGCCAATAGACCTCCTTTATAACAGGGAATAAAGAGTTACAAATTAAAGGGGGAAAAAAAAGTTGTTGAAAGTGGCAAGGAACGGGCGAAAGCGCAAGCTTCTGAAAATTTGAGAAAGTCCCTTGAGTTTTTAGTATTTGTCTTATGAAAATATAAATTTTAACTCTTTTAATTTGTATCTTAGCCCCCAAGTTTTCTTTGCTGGTTATGCGCCTGCCTACTATTGACAAAATTGGATTTTACATATGAATTTTAAGAGTTCAAGTAAACATTTTCTTTACACATAAGATGTAACAGTATCCCGGCAATGCTATCATGGACCCAACTCATGGACCCAACAAGTTTGGGTTCATGAATAGATTTTATTTGACAGTATTTATATATAAATTTGAGTGTATATAAAAATTATTAGTTAAAATTTGTAAATTTATTATATTTATAATTATTTGTAAAAAAAGTGTAATTTGACTAAATTTTTATACGAATCTAAGTACTACTAGTTAAAATCTATAAAAATCTAACATTTTAATCTAAATCATTAATTTATTTTAATAACAACTCAATGGTCAAATCATCGATGGTCCTTCCATAGACCCAAAAAAATTGGATCTATATTAGACTTTCCCCAGTATCATTTATGGTATGTGCACACTTTCTTAACACTTTTGATGTGATTTTCTTTTAGGAATATCAGAGAAAAAAAAGGGTCAATTTGCCTCTATGAGAAATAAATGAATACTAAAATATGTTTTCTATAGAAAATAATTTTATTATATATATATATATGAACTTTCAGTCCCAATAGTAATTTTAGTAAGAAAATTATTCAATAAAAAATTATTCAATATTAAAATATGTTTTTGTAGAAAATAAATAAATATATATATATATATATATATATATATAAAAGGTAATTCATTACTAAAAATGAAGCATAAAAAAAAGTTCCAACAAGAAATACAGAACGGGAGGCTTCCCAAGTTCACTTCCAACATGCTTGGAAGGATAGCAACACAACCATCATAGAATTAGGAACCTAACAAGAGATTACAAAACTTCATAACAAACTCGTTTCCTATCTACATTCGTGTCACTTGTTGAGCTTTATTGTACATATTTATTTCCTTATTTTTGTTATTATGACCAATTTGATTTATTTCTATTATTAGGACAGATTTGGTTCTTGTATTAGGAGAGATTTATTTCCTATAATGTAACTTTATTTTAGGCAAATAGTTATTGACATAAGGCTATATAATATAAATCATACATTTACAATTGAAATTCAAACAATAACAATATTCAGAAATATTCTTCCAAGTTGGTCCAAGTTTCATTCTTGATATCATCAACGAGTTTAGAGCTTCATCGATCTCGCTATGGAGCTGCTCTCATTGACTCTCTCTCAGTAAGCCTTTTGGCTCTTGTTCTCTGACCATGATTAGTAAGAATTTATGTTTTCAATCCTTTAATGCTTCTAGTACTGAGAATTTATGAATTATGGACTCTGGTGCAACTGATCATATGACCTTTTATTCTCCACATCTGTTATCTTATCAACCCTCTTATAGTAAGCATCATATAACCGTAGCTGATGGCTCTCATACCTCAGTTGCAGGTTTTGGTACTATTAAACTTCAGCCCTCCCTACACTTAAACAATGTGCTCCATGTTCCCAAACTTTCTAATAATCTTATCTCCATTCATAAGCTTACTAAAGATAATAATTGTGCCGTAACCTTTTTTTCACTCTCATTGTGTCTTTCAGGATCTTGTCAGGAGGAGGACAATTGGAGTTGCTAAGCAACAGGGAGGGTTGTACTATTTCCTTAAGAGGAGGGTGAGCAACACACTCTCTAACACACTCATTTCAACACACTCTTTATTATTGGGCCACATCATCTACTAAAGCATATACTTAAACTTGATTACACGTTAATCGAGTTAATTACACGCTAATCAAGATACTTACATGCTAATTGAAATTAAGTGTGTGCTTTAGTGTGTGACGTGGCCCAATAGAAAAAAGTGTGCTGAAAGGAGTGTGTTAGAGAGTGTGTTCCTAGCATTCTCCTTTCCTTAATATGCAAAATGATGGTGGTCCTGATCAGAAGTTACTACTTTCTTGTCATCAGTCCATTTCTGAGTCTCTTGCTTGTCAAATTTGGCTACAGCACAAGCATCTTGGACATCCTCTATTTTCTTTGCTTAAGTCTATGTTTCGTCTCTATTTTTAAAAGAATTTGCCGAGTCTTTTCATTATGATATTTGTAAGTTTGCGAAACATCATTGAGTAACTTTTTCACCTATTTCTAATAAAAGTGTTGAGCCTTTTGTACTTATTCACTCTAATGTTTAGGGTCCTGCATCTATTTCTAACATTTCTGGCACTAAATAGTTTGTTTCATTCATTGATAATTGTACTAGAGTAACTTGCCTTTTTTTAATGAAAGAGAAATTAGATGTGTTTCAATTGTTTGTTCATTTTTATTGCATGGTTCAAACACAATTTGGAAAGTCTATTAAATGTTTGTGTTTTGATAATGGTAAGGAGTATGCCAACTAAAATTTCTCTAAATTTATTAAAGTGCATGGTATTATGATGAACTCACATGTGTTGATACTCCTCAGGAAAATAGTGTTGCAGAAAGAAAAAAAAAAGTCATTTACTTGAAATCACTAGAGCTTTACTATTCCAAATGTCTGCTCCTAGCTCATACTAAGGGGAAGCTATTTTAACTGCTGCATATTTAATCAATCGGTTATCATCTTATATCCTGGGTAATGTAAGTCAAGTCTAACTCATGACCTCTCACTTTCCTTTAGTTCCTATTATGCAAAGACTATAGTCTCGTGTCTTTAGTTGTATGGCATTTGTTCATATACATTGCAGCAAACTTGATCCCTGTGTTATCAAATGTGTTTTTCTGGGTTATACTCCTGAAAAGAAAGTGTACAAATGCTATCACCATTCAAGTCGTCATTTTTTCGTCTCCATGGATTGCACTTTTCATGAAAATGAGTCATTCTTTACTCGTCCTCAACTTCAAGAGGATAACACTCATGAAGCTGAGTCCTTCTCTCCTGAATCCTTCCTTCCTTTACTGTCTGACTCTACACAGGAATTGACATCTTCTTCTGGTAACCAACCTAAACTAACTAAGGCCAAGGCCTACACACCAAAAGGGAAACTTGAATTGGCCCAATAACAACTTCAAGCATCTGAACCAATGGTAAGTACTAAAGATACAAGTTCTCTTGTCTCTGAACCTCCGATTTCCGAAACTAATAACATTCCTTGAATAATTGTGAAACTGACCCAGATAATATTATTTTTAAACCTGATAACATGTCTTTGAATAACTGTGAACCTAACCTAGATGTCTTACCCATTGCATTGAGGAAAAGGAAAAAGGTACTGTCCTAAGTACCCTATTTCTCAATTTGTCTCTTCTAAACATTTTTTCCTGCAACACCAGAGTTTCATTTCAGCCATAGATTCTATCAGAATCCCAACATCAGTACAAGAATCATTGAAGGATAAGAACTTAATTCAAGTCATGAATTAAGATATGAGTGCATTGGAAAAGAATGGAACATGAGAGATTATTGAAAGACCAAGTGACAAAAGGCTAGTGGGGTGCAAATGAATATATACTTTGAAATATCGATCTAATAGTACACTAGACCGATATAAAGCAAGGTTGGTAGCAAAAGGATACACTCAGACTTATAGAATTGATTATATGGAGACATTTTCTCTAGTAGCCAAGATGAAAACTATAAGAATCTTACTCTCCTTTGCTGCCTACTTTGGGTGGGAATTACATCAGTTTGATTTTAAAAATGCATTTCTCCATGGCAACTTAGAGAAGGAAGTACATATGGAAATCCTCCCGAATACAATTCCGCTAGTGGAAGGAACATGATGTGCAGGTTAAAGAAGGCTTTATATAGGTTGAAGCAGTCTCCCTGTGCTTAGTTTGGAAGATTCACAAAAATAACAGTGTCTTTGTGATACAAATAAAGTTAAGGTGATCATACTCTCTTTTTTAAACATTCACAAGAAGGTAAACTCATAGTTCTACTCGTGTATGTTGATGACATCATTATATCAGGTGATGACCTAGTTGAGAAGCAACTCCTAAAGGAGAAATTAGCAGCTAAGTTTGAAATGAAAAATCTTGGAAGACTAAAGTACTTCATTGGGATTGAAGTTGCCTACTCCAAGCAAGGTATCTTCATTTCTCAAAGGAAATACATCCTAGATCTTCTTAAAGACACAAGAAAGCTCGGGTGTAAAGCTACCAATGTACATATTAAGCAGAATCACAAAATGGGAAGTGATGAAGAAAGCCCCAAGGTGGATAAAGCTCAATATCAGAGGCTAGTAGGGAAACTAATATATCTAGCTCATACCAGACCAGACCTAGCATATGCTGTTAATATTGTTAGCCAATTTATGCATGATTTACGGGAGAGACACATGCAGACTGTGGATCAAATTCTATAATATCTTAAAATCATGCCTGGAAGAGGATTACTATTTAGAAAAAGGAAAAACTTATCCATGGAAGTGTACACATATGTTGACTATGCAAGTTTAGTAACTGACAGGTGGTCAAAATCAGGTTATTATATATTTTTGAGTGGAAATCTAGTAACATGGAAAAGTAAGAAATAAAACATAGTGGCACAATCAAGTGCAAAAGTTGAGTTTCGAGCTATGGTACAAGGAGTTTGTGAGTTGTTATGGATGCAGATCATATTAGATGACTTGAGACTAAAGCATAAAGTGCCTATGAAGCTGTTTTGCGACAACAAATCAATCATTAGCATTGCGCATAATTTGGTTCAATATGACAGGACAAAACACATTGAGATAGAGTAACACTTTATCAAGGAAAAATTGGATAGCGGACTCATAACCACAGCATACGTTCCTTCGGGATATCAGTTGACAGATGTATTAACTAATGGACTACCCATAGAGTGCTTTCAAGATCTTAGTGGCAAATTGAGAATGATAGATATCCATTCACCAGTTTGAGGGGAAGTGTTGAGCTTTATAATACAGATTCTTTATATATATTTATTTCCATATTTTCGTTATTATGACAGATTTGATTCTTGTATTAGTATAGATTTATTTACTATAATTTAACTTTGTTCTAGGCAAGTAGTTATTGATATAAGCTTATATAATGTAAATCATACATGAATAATTGAAATTCAAACAATAACAATATTCATAAATATTCTTCCAAGTCTACTTTGGGTCCTCTTCTTGCAGTTAAGCACTTCTAATGCCACTTGGACCGCAATTTCAGTTAGTTAATTCTATAGATGTACAGGCTATTTGGACTTTGTAATTCTTGTCTTAGTTTTCTTTTTAGTGTGACCCAAGGAGGTAGAAGAAGAGTTGCCTAAAGAAAAATTGGGTGGTTCAGCAGTTGATGGGAAACCATCAGAGGAGCCCTTTAGATTTAAATCCACCCCCTTCTTAGCAGAACCAATATCACATGCTTTTAGGCATTTTTCTTGCTTATCTTGATTATTGATGACAATAGTAGTATCATTATCTGCAACCTCCTAAAGCCCGATGGCAGCAGTTTGGTCCAACTTTTGATGATATTTTGGAATGCAATTTTGAGTTGCTTTGGTATTCCCTACGATATATGGAACTTTGCTAGGGTTGTTGTTTATCAACGATTTTATCCCATCCATAGAGATGGATGATAGATAAAAGGAAACTTGTTCAACCACTCATTTGCACCTTCTCCTTTGATTTGGCCTTTGGCCGATGAGAAAGACCACTATTTGAACTCAGTTGGGGCTCTGTTTTTATTTTTCCACTAGTGCTCTCTACTGTCATTCCGAGGCCATATTTCTTTATTATGGTTTTAGCTCATCTTGAATCATTGCTGAGTATTTTCTGTTCTTGATAACAGCCTAATTTTTATTTTATTTTTTTATAAAAATAGGCATTATTATATCTCATTATATTTGATTTTAGTGAATTTATAATACTATTGATTTATTTATTTAAAGAAGTCATTAATTTAATTATTATGATAATTATAGAAAATCTGTTAAAAAATCTTGGACAAAATAATGATAAAATTTGGCAGCAAGTTTAATTGAATGAAGAAATTAAAACTTAGGCCCACAATAAATAAAGAGAGAAAAAAAAATGAAAATTTGGCAGTCTTCAATAAAAGCATATTAAGTTTCGTAAAATTGGTTTTCTAAATCCAATTAATATCTTTTTATTATTTGGGGACCAATTAAGGAGATTTTGTGCAAGATACACTTCTATTAGGTAAAATCTCTTATTAATAGGCCGCATAGTAGAAAAGGGAGAATATTGACGCAATGCAAGAAAAGGAAGAGGATGCACAGAGACGGCAAACTTGAAGGCTTTTTCTCTAGAATTTATTTGTCTATCATCATAGTATGAAGAGCTAAATTCCCAAGTAATGCTAGGGACGAACTTGCACACTAGATGGTATTTTTTAATTTATGTATTTGATTTTCAATTACTAAAAATTATTTGTTTTATCATTCTCAATTCATTGTTGATGTTTTCTTCTCCGAATAATCATAGAATTTATTATGTTATGAATTCAGTCATGCTTTTTCTATTGAATGGATTAATTCTTTGATTACATTTGGATTAATTATTTATCTATATTGATTTACTTCTTTGTTGCAATATCACTCCTTGAGTATATTGTCGTCATTGAATTTTCTCAATAGGGATAATAATTTATGTATTCTAAAAATGGTAAATGATTTTTCAAAGGATTACATTTGGTTTAATTTTAGTTTATAAATCTACATTTTCCGATTGGGAATTTTAGAAATTGAGTTCCCAATTGAGTTATTCAATGAATTAAGAATAATTAAAATTTCATATTTGTGCAAGGGATTCCTGACGCTTTACTATTCGTCAAATTTGAGTACTTTTTCTGTTAGTCACTTTGTTTCAGTTTAATTTGCATTTAAAATTAATCTTTGTTCACCATTAATCATTTAATATTTTTCTTTAGTTTCTTTGTTCCTTCTGCTATTATTTTAATTTGTCTCTCTGTGGAATTGACACCCCAAAGCTATGCTACAACTATCGTGTTATTCTTTGGACGTAATCAGTCCTCATGGCCAATGATACTATAGTAATAGCCAAAAACAAGTAGGTGCTCATATTTGAAATATACCCATATTTTACCTTAGTTTTTTGGGATGTAGTTGATCCCTCGCCAGAGAGGCTTCCTCACATCAATAGTGACTAGGGCTTTTAGGACAAATCCTTGGCTTCCACGAATCGAGTATAGATTCGCTTCTGACACTAGGCCTACTTGTTCACATAGCCTCCTTCCTACCGATGTTGTGAGCCATTCACTTGGCAGCCCCCAACATTGGACTGAGAAGGGGACATGGTGGAAATCATAGTTAGAGAGGGGTTTCTCCTGTTGCCATTGCTTAAGGACCAAAAGCTGTTGTTTGTAATTCCATAGCTGGTTGCGAAGAATTTGGAGCATGACGATCTCACTATCGAAATAGACCTTGTAATACTAAGACTCAATTTCTTCACATTTGAGGCCTTTTGGGCTATTCCATACCACAAAAAGGACGTTCTTCATTATTGTCCAGAGTTGGTGGCTTTAAAAAAAAAAGACGGTCAATCAAGCACCGTTTGGAGGTTTCAATTTGGAGATAGGCTTCTTCTTCATCAAATAGGACATGTCATCTGTTTTGCTCTACATACATAGGTTCTGGGATGACGGTCATGGGTGGTAAACTCGAAACCACTACGAGTGACGAACTTCGCATCGGGCTTAAACGGGACTGGGAATTCTTGATCCTAGGCTTAGATCTAATGATGGCGTTTGTTTGGGCAGCTAGAGCTAGGGTTGAATGAACTCCATAGACCATTGACATTGAGATCATCGTAGGTTGTTGCTCCATGGTTGAAAGTGGCGAGGAGAATAGCCACATGATAGAGAATGACAAGACTAGAGTAGCATCGACTGCTTAGATGGCTCCACACAAAAGAAAAGCAAAGGAAGAAAAATTGATGAATGGTATAAATAGTATAGGGGTGGCGGCTATTAATTTTTCTAAAAAAAATTGATATAGGTATTTTCTTAAAAATAATTTTAGGTTTTCCTCAAGAAAAATAAGGAAGTTATTTTTATCTTATTCAATAAGTTGCAACCATTGAATAAGAATTTTTTTTTTAAAAAATGCTTTTTACCAATCAAGAGAAAATGTTCATCCATTTAATAGTTTTAGGCTAAAAGTGTTCATAGTATATGCATTTGATAATTGTTTTCGTGTTGTTGATTATAATCATGACAAGTGGACGGTGTGGATGGTGTGGACAGTGTGGACGGTGGAGTTATATTCATTGTATTTAAGTATTCATTGTATTTACACTTCTAGGACTTAGCATAGATAATTAATGCTTCAGGAATCAGGTTCCTCTATCTTGTAGGCAATTGTGTGTGTGTGTATATATATATATATATATATGTATTATAATTACAATGAGATATACAAAGAGAAATATTTAGATTTAACTTCAAGTTGGTATCAGAGAGCTTTCTAGTTCGTTCATGTTATCTTGCTTTTGGGTTTCAACTACTGTCAGCGCTAACCCATTGTCTGTAGTCGTCCGATGCCCAAAGTGACACCAGAGTTCACCTCAGACGCCGCTGACTGGCTGTCCATCCAAGCGTCGTCGCCAACGTCGCAGTCACACGCCCTCACGCGTCGTCTTTAGCAGCTTCATTCTCTGGCGTGTGTGATCCATGCGCCACCCTCCTGATTGCTGTTGATGTTACCGCTTTTGCCGCTATGTTCGCCATCTCCTTTTGGTTTTGTTCTGCCCCTATTTGGTTTCTGGGTCTATCGTTGTGCTACCCCTCTTTGAATCCCGTGTGCTTGAGTTTTTGTTTCTGGGTACATTTTGTCATTTCTTCTGAACTTCTTCCATGGCTGAATCTACTAAGGGAGGCTTCAATCCAGAGAAGGAGAGTCTGATTTCCTTCGCATTTTTCGGGTCCCCCATCATTACTACCAAGAAGCTTAATGGTAAGAATTATTTGAATTGGCATAATGCTGTATAGGTATGGTTTTTGGGTCAAGGATTGTCTGACCATCTCATTAAAAAGGCTACTGACATTGCTGAATCTAATAAGGATGAGTGGCAATAGGTAGATTATCAGCTTGTACCGTTGTTGTGGCAGTCTATTGAACTAAGATTAATAGTGCATTTTCGTCCTTACAAGACGTTGCGAAATTTAGAAAAAGGCTCAAACTGTTTATGCTAATGATATACAGCAACTATATGAGATGATTCATAACTTGGCGACAATGCAGATGACTGATCTTGACTTGCCCTCTTATCTGAATAAAGCACAATCCATTTGTGAGGAGATTAAATTAATGTTAGTTAATGATGATGCACAAAAGATGTCGGGTAAGCTTGATAACTTGCTTATGGTATTTGTTCTTCATGGCCTCCACAAGACTTTGAATATGTTCTGAATCAGACTCTGATAAATCCTAATATTCCTATGGTGGAGGAACTCATAGATTGTTTGCATCGAGTTCCTTCTCTGACGTACAGCTTCCTTTGGAGTTGATTCTCAAACAACATCTGAGTCTTCGATTTTTGTCTCAAACTCAACTGACTGAGGAGGCCGTAGTCGTGGTCGTATAGGTGGTGGTTATGGTGGAGGTGGTAGAGGTCATCTTCATTGTTCTTACTGTAAACGAGATGGACACACTCAATATCGGTGTTATTCCCTACATGAATTCCCGAATAAAAATGTCAATGTAGCTTAGTCTCTTGAACTAGTTGTTGAGCACAAGTTCGAGTCCGAAAAAGATCATTACTTTCTACCAATGAGTATAACGAGTATCTTCAATTTAAAGATACAATGAATAGAACTCCACCGTCCACATTGTCCACACCGACCACTTATTATGATTATAATCAACACATGTCAATATTGTTCATCTTAAAAATAATTATAGTTTATGCAATTTTTGTTAAATTTTTTTGGGTCTCGCTAATGAGTGCCCTCAGAACACTGGGTAAGGAGTAGGGGTGTCAAAATGGACTGGCCCATTCGGGGTCAGGCCATTTTCGGGCCGGCCCATTCAGGCCATGTAAGTTTCGGGCTGGTATTTTACTAGCCCAGCTCAATCCATTTAGTCTTATGTAGTGTTAAAAAATAGGCTGGCCCGGCCCATTCAGGCTGAACCCATTCGAACTCAGCCCATTCGGGTCATGTAAGTTTCAGGTTGACATTTTGTTAACCCAGCCTATCCATTTTGTCAGATTATTCGAGTCAGTCCATCAGACTTGACTCATTTTGACACTCCTAGTACTAAGGAGTATTTAATACCCTTCGTTAAATGTTTTTAAGCTTAAATATATTTTTAGTCTCCACAAATAAAAAATTCTTGCATAAACCTATATAGCACTCAAGTTGGGTACACTAGGTCAATCACATTATTAATTATGATAAATTATGGTAACTAATCATTAATTAATTATAATATTTATCTATTAGTTAATAATGTGATTAGCCTAGTATACTCAACTTAAATGTTCCAGGTTTATACAAGAATTTCTCCCCTACAAATATAACGTTTTTTTTTTTATTTTACTTCTTTCATTTTTAAAACTTGTGAACTGATCCTTCCAAAAAATATTTTCTTCCTAGAAGGCCATTCCACTCCACTGCTATCTGCATATGTGGACTACTTTCTTCCCACGCCTATGTTAGGAAGTTGAGGTTGTTAATATGGGTATTCAAAACTAAGTTTGTCTTACTAAACTCATCCCAACTCGAACTTAATTGGGATGAATTTGGATTCTAAAAATTAAACTTATTATGTTTTTGGGTTAAGTTCAAGTCATACTTCGAGTCATTTCAACTCATTCTGATATTACACATTATTTTAAAATTAAAACTTATATTCTTTTTTTTTCATAATTAGTTATAAATAATATAACTTCATGACTTAAATCATAACTTTGTATAACATGATAATATATTTATATTGATATTTTTTTAAATATATATTATAAAATATATCTTAATTTTAGTTTGAACTAATTACATTAGCCTTAATTTTATATTGTTTAAAATATATATTTATCAAAAATATATATATTGTAAAAAATAGCCACGAACATGCATGATGAAAAATAACCACTTGTCTAATATATATATATATATATATATATAGCCACTTGTAAAAAATAGCCTCGAACGTTTATGATGAAAAATTATTACCAAATTGTAAAATCGCATATCATTCCTTTTATGAAATGTTACCTATTTGTTATTTCTATGCGTTTTGTCAAATTACTCACCCCTAATTTTCTCTAATCATAAAATTATGTTTTTTTTTTTAAATTTTCATTTGTCTAAGTCATTCGTGGATAGCATTCGTAAAAAATAATTGTGGGATATAGCACTGCTCATAAACAAAGTAGATTACTATCACCCTGTAGATAAGCTAAAGCAAGAATGATTCTACGACTTGCTACAGTAGGAGCATCAACTATTTTTGGATTTTCATAAATTATAAAGAACACAAAGTCAAGTATAGGTAAATTTAAACAAAATACAGCCATTCCAAGAATAAGGAGCAATTTTTTTCCACGTCAAGTACTCCACTACCTCAGTTTTGTTATGGTAATTGCATACTCGATGCTTCCTGAACCCCACAAGAATAGAGTTTGTTTAATTGAATGCGTAACATTTTGTTCATTGCAAGACCCAAGCATTGAAATCAAAATCTATGAGGGTCAAATGATTATGGCTTCAATTTACAAATTTGGGGGAAAAGGCTATGACATAACCTGCCCCTGAGCAAGTGAAAATACTAGTTGGATGTTGGATAATCATATGCATAACTATATGCACATGGGCAGGCCAGCTTAAACTTGTTGGAGTAGTACTACTACTAGGTTTACATGTGATGGAGTTCCCATAAACTCTTTTGCAGCAGTACTCATGGGTATCAAATGTAAATTATGCAGAACTTGTAATTACATATGATTAACACCATAGTAGTGTTATTTCTCCCAGAATGAAACGGACTAAAACGAGTGCAAGTGTAAATTATGCAGAACTTGTAAAGTCCACTGCATTCTTTTCCAATGTGCTTCAAACACTTTTGCAGCAGTACTCATGGGTATCAAATGTAAATTATGCAGAACTTGTAATTACATATGATTAACACCATAGTAGTGTTATTTCTCCCAGAATGAAACGGACTAAAACGAGTGCAAGTGTAAATTATGCAGAACTTGTAAAGTCCACTGCATTCTTTTCCAATGTGCTTCAAACACTTTAGCAGCAGCTACCAAACCCATACCCACCTTAAGTTCATGACCACAAAGTGAGATATCAAATCCTGCAAATTATAAGATAAATGCAAGTAAATAATTACTCCACTAATATAAAAGGTTAATTGTAATCGTAGAGCCAACTGGAGGCTCCTAAGCATTCGATGTCCATGTTATACCTGATACTAAGGTACTAAAATTTAAAAGATAATTTTGACAAGTTAGACATAATTATGGTATCAAGCATTACCACTTTACAGTACCAAACGAGAGATATTATTAAAGTAATCATATAGTCATATACCATGCTCTTATACATAGATTGATTGCTGAGATTAAGTGGATATAGCTGATAGTAAAAAAACAGGTGGCAGTCATCCTTGGAAAAATTTATCTGTGAGTTGTGACACAAGAAGCAAGCAATATTTGACAAATTTATATAACATAATTAAATTGACTATCTCACTTAAAATTGTCTATGCCAAATCCCCTCAACTCTGTCTAAGAAATCATAATCAAGAAATGGTTCTATTGTGGCTAGCAACTACTTCCAATAACAAACAATGTGAGATGTAGAGCCATTGAACGTTGATGGTGCAAGGAAAAATGCAGAGACTTGGAAATTGCAGAAACCAAGAAATACCTTGAAAGAAGACTTTAGTTTTGTTAGGGTCAACATTGAGATCAACCCATCCAGTCCATGTGGTCAACCCCTAATAAAATGTCTCCTAGCGGTCCATGTCCTTGAGTAGATTGGGACCATCCCATGTGGTCAACCCCTTATAAATTGGCCTTGCCTTATAAGTGCTGGATTGGAGTGGGTGAATTCAATTGTTTTATGAGGAGATGGGTGCTAAGATCTTGCAGGAATGAGGATTTGCAGGTTGACTGGTGAGGCTCTGCAGGCTTATGGAGTTGCTGATTGAACAAAAAAATTTGGCTATTTTGAAGAATTAGGCTATTTTTTTTTAGTGTTTTTGGTCGGTTATTTTCTGATGAAAACTTGTGTTGAAATGGAGTTTCAAGTTGTATGGGGTGGTATGGATAAATGGTTTTATGTTTTTCTTTTTTTAAAAGTCATTTTCAATATGTTATTATACATTGTAACTTTTCATTTTAAATGGAATTTGTTGTTTTTTCCTGCTGTAGATTCTACTGTGTTGGTTATTATCTAATGATCAAAATTGTGTGGAAATGGAGTTTCACGTTGTGAGTCTGAGATGGATGGATAAATGGTTACGTGTGTTTTGTTTTTGGATTTGTTTTTTTTTTTTCCAAGTCTTTTTAAATTTGTATTTTGCATTGTAACTTTTCATTTTGTCTGTTACAGGAAAATAATCCAATTAATTTGGTATCGATATTAGAAAATGAAAGAAGAAAAATGGGGACATGATGGCAAATACCACAATGCCTCAATTTCTTTTGCCATGATCGTCTTCCTCTCCTTTGCTTTTGTTTTCTGTGCTGCTGAGCAAGGTTAGCTACACTTACTCTTCTATTCTTTCCCTTGTTCATGTACATTCTAGTGTAAAACACTAATTATGGAGTGATGCTTAAGGATTTTGAATAGGGATTTCTTTGAATTGTGCTATCATTTAGAAGTTGGAAGGCCATCATGTGCCATTTTATTTAACTAAACTTTTACATGTGTACACTTAATGGCAATTAGAGCAATTTTGGGGTAGAACTCCACTATAGTTTCAGTTGGTGCTACCTCTATGCCTTTGTGAAGGGCACTATAATTTTGGGGGTAGAACTCCACTATAGTTTCAAATTTAAAGTTGTTTTTTTTTTGGTAAAGTTTTAATGTTTAATTATGTCTTATGCAACACCTAGGCTTAGGCATCACATTGAAGTACTAAGCAATGCTAAATAACCCAGAACTGATTTTTGGGTTTTGGATTGAGCTTTAAGCAAGATTGATAGAAGCATATTTTTGCAAGCCGATGATATTTTTTCACTAGCATTTGGGGATCGATTAAAACTCATAAAATTCTAAATTTTTTGTTGAGAAAAGCCTTATCTAATATCTTTTGAATGAAATAAACCCCATCTCATTTGCATATATAAAACCGAAGTTATGCAAAAAACCACGACACTACTAACTGAGTTAAGGGATCAAACTGTATCAATTGTTTTATAGTTCGGTTTTGAAACTTTTTGAACTATTGAATTGGAATTTAAGTATTGAATTCATACTAATTAATTGAATTAAAATATATACGCTCTTCGGAATTCTATTGTATTCTATGGATAATATAGAAATAGAAAATACTCTTTCAATCAACTAAATATTTGAATTATTCTCATGTTCGCATCTTAAAAGTTAATGGAATACAAATAATAGGAAATTAACTCTCCTTTTCTTTCTGAATTCTTTTTAAGATTTCTATTTCTATGAACTAGTTCTCACCAAAGTTATATATGAAAAATGAGGAACCGTGGAATCCTCCCTCACTCCAACTCTATTTTTATGTCCTCTCCTTCTCCTTTTTTTCAAAGAGAAAAGAAAATAGTTATGTTATTAGTTAGTAAGCGATACACAATTTCTATAGGAAAAAAAATAGACATAAGAGTTGTCTAACAAGATCTCGTTGAGGTAGACAAATACCATATTACGATTTTACCTTACCGCTTGTTTTATTTTATTATTTGTATTTTAGGTTCAAAATTGGATTTATGCTTTATTGAACTCATTTCATATCATGGTTCAAACATTAAAAATTGATTATGGGTTTGACCTCCAATCTTTTCAAAATACGAAAAAGTTTCTCATAGAACCCCCGAATCATCTGTCAACTATTTAATAACAATTATTTAATCAATTACTTCTTTGGAATGCTAAAAAGATTACCACAACTATTGTCACAAGACAAATTGTTGATTTTTCAGAATTATGCCTGATTTCAAACCTAAACGGGTATATTCTTACATGTTAGTTTTAAAATTACACAAGTCTCATCCGTTTTAGACCCTTGAGTAGTTATGCAATCTGGTTTAAAAGGTGTCAAAACCCTAATTTCTGTAGGACTTGCCTGAACTTTAAACGAAAACTGGAAATGATTTGTAATTGTAAAAATCATGAAATTTTAGCCACATCTAGCCTTATATTGTAGATTTTAAAAGAAACAAGTAACAAGCAAAAAGGACTCCTATAGCTCTAGTTATGCAATCGAAACTGCAAGCTGTCAGGATTCTAAATTCTGCATAATTAAGGTGATTTTCAAACAAAAACTGGCATTGATTAGGAAGTGTATAAATTTTGGAGATTTTATCAATTATATTATTTCATCTTAGCTTTCAAATGAAAGAAATGAGTCAATTAGTATAGTACAACCAAAGTTATGCAGATAATATAAGGGCCTGTCAGAGCAGTGGTTTTAGCATAACTAAGCAATCTATTTTTACACTGGTTAATTATGCTATAGGGCTTCAAAGATTCTAATATTTCATACAGTAGTAGTATTATGTCTTATCTAACAAACAAAATAAGAAGCAGGTCATTTGGACCACCATAACCCAAAAAAAAGGCTAATTTTTCTCAACACCCTTAGGGTTGGTACCATTGCACTAAGTATTCTGCATAAGCTGCTAGGGGTCACTTCCTAGCCTTTAGATATCACACACATAATGAGTTATATTTGTACATATCAATACTAAACTTCTAGATAATATAACTTACGTTGATTTTTTTTATTTTTTTATAGGTCCTTGCCTTTAGGGACATAGCTCCTCAAGCTTCTATCCACATTCTATCTAAGGTAATTTGATTATGCCTTGTTCTCCCTTGCCATATTAGTGGTATAGACATCTTAATCACATATTCTCAAAGTTTTTAACAGAGTTATCCTACATTCTCAAAAATTTTAAACTTGGTCATGTTATGTTATCTTAGCTTATAAAGAGGTTAAACTATACTCTTGCATGTGTGAATATTATATTATTTGTTGTCTTGAATGCTTTAATGATTTGATTTAAATTTAAAAACAAATCCATCAAATTATGATCAACAAGAGTTAGATTGAGAAACCAATTATATTGAGTGAGTTTTTGGATGGGGTAGTCCAATTTTTTGACTCTACCTTTTCAAATGCATCTATAAATGAACAAATTTTGTGTCCTTACATTGCATGTGAATTTCGTCATATGGGCAATAGAGCTAAAGTGTTTAGTCATCTACTTCAAAAGGGCTTTCTTAGAAAGTACACATTTTGGTACATGCATGGGAAAAAAGAATGTTCAATCCAATGTAGAATCAGTAGCCAAGTACAAAGAAGAATCAATTAGACAATATCCAATGCAAGAGATGTTAAATGATGTTTTTGGTGTCTTTCATAATCATGGAACTCAAGATTCTGGCTCATCAAATATACTTAATGGTGACCACCCTAGGAGTTCAGAAGATGTAAGTAATGAAGAGCTAGAAAAAATGAAAGAGTTGTTAAGGAATATGAATCAAGAACTTTATCATGGTTGCACAAAATATAGCAAATTGTCATTCATCATTCGTTTGTATCATATAAAAGTCGTAAGTGGTGTAATTGATAAAACATTTTCAATGATCATTGACCTTTTAAGTGATGCTTTTCCCCATGCTAAATTGTCAGCATCTTTCTGAGGCAAAAAAGATTATTAAGAGCTTAAGTTTAAGTTATGATAAGATTCATGCATGTTCGAACAATTGCATGTTGTTTTGAAGACCTTATGAGGATAAGGGTATAGATGGATGCATGAAGTGCAATGCATCCAGGTATAAACCAAACGAAAATAATGATGGTGCGAGTAATATGATGGATGGCCAAAAGGAAAATAAACCTCAACTAGTAAAAGTATTGAGGTACTTCCCACTTATATCTAGGATGTAAAGGTTATACATGTGCTCTAAAACTACAAAGCTCTTGAAGTGGCATGCCCTAGAACCTAACCCAGATAGTGAAGCATAGAAGAAGTTTGATTTATTGTATTAAGACTTTGCTTCAGATCCTTGTAATATACGACTTGCTTTAGCTACAGATGGTTTCAATCCATTTGGAACTCTAAGTTCCAATAATAGCATTTGGCCAGTAATGTTGTATACTTACAGCTATCCTCTATGGTGTTATCTAAAGCAAACTTCTCTTATCATGTCGATGATAAATCCTAGTCCTAAGATGCTTGGCAATAGTATTAATGTTTACTTGTAGCCTCTAGTTGAAGAGTTGAAAGAATTATGGAAAGGTGTAGATGTTTATGATTCCTCTGCTAGTGAAATGTTTTGCTTGCGTGCTGCATTGTTTTGTACTATTAGTGACTTTTTAGGTCTTGACAACTTGTCTGAGTGGAATACATATACATTGTTTGCTTGTCCCTCATGTAATTTTGACACAGAATCTAAAAGGTTGAAGTTTGGTAGAAAAAATTGTTTCATAGGACATCATCGATATTTGTCACTTGATCACAAGTATAAACACAATAAACAGTCCTTTGATGGTTCTATGGAGTTTAGACTTGCCCTATCCCACCATCAAGTTCAACCATGTTAAGACAAATTGAGGAGAGTCGCAAAAGGCATTGTGATGAGGGTATAAGTGAGGTTGGCCCCAACAATGGAAAAAAAGATTATCTTTTGGGATTAACCCTATTGGGAGCATAATCTTATTCGTCATTGTCTTGATATGATGCTCATAAAGAAAAATGTTTGTGACAATGTATTGTTCATAGTGCTTGATGATAAAAGTATAACAAAAGACAATTTTTAAGCTCGTAAAGACTTACAAGCGATGGGAATTAGAGGAAATCTTCATCTATATCCCAATTCTTCTAAGTTTCCTCCATCATGCTGTAAAATGAAAAATCTAGAGAAATATATCTTCCTATAAGTTCTTAAAAGTGTGGTTTTTCCATGTAGTTACTCATCAAACATTTCTAGATGTGTTGATCTTAAGAAATGTAAGATCTCTGGTCTAAAAAGTCATGATTCACATATTCTTATAAAGCATCTTTTCTCAATTGCCTTTAGAAGATCTATTCCTAAAGAAGTTACTTCAATGTTGATTGAGCTATGTAACTACTTTTGAGAAGTATCGAGCAAAGTTTTAGATGTCAAGCATTCACAGAAACTCGAGTAGCGAATTGCTTTGACCATTTGCCATATGGAAATGATATTCCCTCCATCTTTTTTCACTATTATGGTTCATTTGGTCATTCATCTTGGAGAGGAAGCAATGGTTGCTTGTCCGATGCATTATAGATGAATGTATTTTGTTGAAAGGTATATCATTGATTTTGTTTAGTTGATGATATATTTTTTGAATTTTACTATTATGTGATTCATTTACTTTTATTGTTAGGACCCTTGGGCATTTAAAATCGTATGTCTGTAACAAGGCTACATCAGAGGGTTGTATAGCTGAATGGTACATTATGGAGGAATGTCTCACTTTTTATTCTAGATATTTAGAGGATGGTAACATTGAAACAAGATTCAGTCGACCAAGATGCAATGATGATGACAATGAGGTCAATGATAGTAGTGAATCTACTATTTTGTTGAATTTATTTCCTACACTAGGTGGGCCTGTTGGGGCTATCATGATTTTTCCCTACCACCCTTAGAGAAAATACAAGCTCATCGTTATGTGTTAACTGATTATGAATTAGTTGATGAGTTTCACAAGTAAGTAATATGGTCTTATTCATAGTTGATTTTCTTATTACCATCCATTTCATTACCATATATAATAAACAATAACTTCTTCTCTAATAGATGTAGAACAGAGGTCACTAGGATGCATCGTGGCAAAAGAAACTCCTCCAAAACTGTGGAAGAATACGTGCACAAACATTTCCACAAGTGGTTTAAAGAATATGTGAGAATATACATATTTAATTCCACTTTCAATTTTTTTTTCACCTCCAAAGCTCATGAGTATATAATAATTGTCCTAATGCATTTCAAAAAATAATAGGTTTCAAGAAATGATGATTCAGATATTACACCTGAAATTGAATGGCTTGCAAAGGGCTAAATAATATTACAAGGAGATTTTATGGGTATAACATTCATGGATTTAAGTTTCATACTAAGAGGAAGGAGCAAGGATTGAGAACACATAATAGTGGTGTTGTTATGCCTGTTATTACTAAGAAATTTTCATATGGTAGGAACCCTATTGAAAGATTAAGTGATGATATGTACCATGGTAAATTCGTTGACATCATAGAGCTAGATTACTATAGTAAGTTAAGGGTTGAACTATTCGAATATGTTTGGATAGGCACTACACTTAACAAGGGGATCAAGATAGATCAATTTGGGATAATAAGTGTAAACTTTTCCCGCTTAATACAGATTAGTGCACATGAAACAGACGAACCATTTATCCTTGCAGCTTATGCTAGAATGGTTTATTATGTTGATGATCCAATTGATCAAGGTTGGTGTTGTGTTTGTCATATGAAGCCTAGAGACATGTATGATATAGGAGATGCAAACTTAGTGGATTTAGAAGAGCCATCAATCGAGGACATACCTTCCCGTGAGCAACATTTGGGGAACATTGAAGAGTTACAATTAGTGCAGAATGGTGTTAATGAACAAGAACAAGATGAACCAAATTATGATGAATATCATAATAGTTGTAGTAATGGAGATGATGGAGGAATGTTATACTAGTTTAATACATTTTGTTTGTACTTTGTAATTTAAATTATAGTTCTTTTAGTGCTTCTTAAATCAATTTGAATTGAGAACTTGAATGCACTTTTTAGCTTATATCTTGTGCTTATATTATATCTTGTACTTATATGCATTTAAATTATATATTGTGCTTCTTTTTGTACCTTCATGTTTTAGTTGTTTGTGATAGCAAATTGTGTAGGTATTTGGTTCAAGATGAAGCAAAAACATAAGAATTTAAGACAAGCAATGTTAGAAAAGCTGCAAGGACAACAAAGTAGCAACAATGATGAAACTCCCCAAGATTTGCAGCAGTAAATTAGTGACAATCAACTTGATGCCCAACTTGCATATGTGAACATAATCACTCCTCCATTTAGTGATGACAACTTAGGTTCTTCCTCAAGCCCAAATGAAACTCAATCACAAGAGAAAGAGTAGCCCTTAGTTGTCAAGGTTAGAGGTAAGAGCAAGATATCATTAGCTCTAGTATCTTATTGTGTGATTGTCGCATTTGAAAATATATGTTAACTCTGCTTTGTGTACATAATGGTAGATATCTCTACTAGAGAAATTACAATTCAAAAAATGCAACCAAATTAGGTTTGGCATTTGGAATAAACTAAAAAAATTATTTTGGAACTCAATGATGATGAACAAGGCAATAACAATGGTTCAAACTTGCTTGTGAGGTTTCTTGATCAACTTGCTCAAAACTTAAACAATTTGTCCTATATCAGTTGAAATATAGGATTGGATGTCAGAGGACAATAATAGCTAACAATGGAGTTATATTGAGGTAACTGTCTAAATTTTCTACAACTTTAATTGCTTTAGTGTCTCTCTTGTCATTAAAGATTAATTTATGAATATAATGATATTTGAAGGAAATTTTTGAGTTGATTTTACTTTTGGCATCAAGTGGGTTATGAGTGCTTGAGGAGAAAGATGGAAGGGCCACAAATATAGGTTAAGGTATAAACACTTCTACCCTAATAAAAGTAATTCTTGCTAATCCTCCTTCAGGTGTGGATTGTGTTGATTAGATAGCTTTTGTGCATCACTATAAGGATGATAAGATGAAGGTAATCACTCTTTGTAGGAAGTTATTTTACTTTGTCTATGTCACAAAAAAGTTGGTATATAATGATTATCATATTTGAAAATTATAAGCACGGAATTTACAAAACACAAGAAATTGGAAGAAGCTTAAAATCTCGCATGCCGGTGGTAGTAAAAGCAATGCAGAGAGTGCTTGTCAAATGATAAGTAGCTTGGTGTTTGGTTTTTATTTAGGGAATTGCCTTATGTAGCAAATTTATTGTGCTGCATGTGACACTTATTTATTAGTCCTTACATTTTATTAATAATGTTAGAGCAAAAATTGAGAAATGTCTGTATGTCAAAGTGAGGTTATTTTGTCCACTTTGCTGAAAAAGGATGGAAATTATGTGAATGATGAAGGAAAGATCTTGGCTGTAAGTAAATTACCTTTGTTTTGTTTTGCATTTTGCATGTTAAATGACTGGACTCTAGTGGAAAGTATATGGTGTTTACATTATTAAAAGATGTTGTATCATACTTATCATGTGCATTGCCACATACAAAGAATGTATACGAGTTCTTGTTAACTATTGTAAATTTAATTTTTTCTTCCTTCCTCTACTTCATTTTCTATTTAGATTTTTTTTCAATTTAATGTGAAAATAAGTTTGTCCTAATAATTTAATATATTAAGTTTTGATGATGACAAATACAAGACAAAAAGAATGATGTTTATATTACATAGATGTGTTTAATGGATTATATTGGATCATGCATGATCATGTACTCCATTATGTTCTTGTGCTTATTGTTTGATATGCTTACACAAATATCTATTCTTCTATATTGTTCAACATATTTTTCTTTAGTAATTTGGCATCATCAAAAATAGGGAGATTGTGAAAATAAGTTTGCCCTAATAGTTTAATATGTAAAGTTTTGATGATGATAAATATAAGACAAAAAGAATGATGTTTATACTACATAGATGTGCTTAATAGATTATATTGGATCATGCATGATTATGTACTCCATCTTGTTATATTTCATACAAGAATCTTGCATATTCTTTATAGCATCTTTTATAAGATATATCCAATAATATGTTATATGAGTGATATTAAATTAATATTTGATTTGACTCTATTTAAATGAAAATGTGTAAAGTATTCTTTGTTGCATCCTATATAGAGCATATCTATTAGTAATTGATAAATGTCTTATTTGGATATATCTATGAAAGTCTTATATGCATGTTAAACTAACTAGAGTTATACATTTATGAATCATGCATATAAAGATATTGAATTATGAATTTAGACTAACTATGTTTATTTAAGTAAACAGTTCTTTGTAAGATAGTTCAAGTACCAAAAGTGAGCATTGTAATAAAAAAGTAAAAAATCATAATTATACTCAATTCAAAAGGAATAAGAATGATAAGATGTTCTAAGCATTTGCAAGATTTGAAGAGAATAAATTCTTTGAAGCTTGGATTACATCAAGAAGCCTAAGGACTAGAATTGATATGTTTTTCTTTTAGGCTTTCTCCTATGTAAAGATAGAGGTTTTACAAGAAAAAAACTCAAATATGTTTTTAAATCATTACAAATGGTTATTACATGCTAAAATACTTAACAAACATGTTTTGAAAAGCTAGTCATGGTGGTAGTTCAAAACTATTAAAAATAGTCAAGTTTGAATTTTGAAAAGCTGACATTTGGTTACTCTTTTGTTAATAACTTTCAAAATATTTTAAGTTTTGTTCTAAGACTTCTTTCATATGAAAATAGATTCAAATATTTTTTCAATGAGTGGTCATTTGCTTAAAACGGATGAGAAATGAAGAAGTTATGAGTGTTTAAGTAGTTTTTCAAGTATCAGAATGTTGTAAACGTGTTTTATCATATTTTGAGCTCTTTATTGCAAAATCATTCTATCCCTTTATTCTTCAAGTTGTATATCTACTCTTGCGAGAGTTTTTAATCTTTCTCTTCATCTTAAAATAATTGTAAGAGGGTGAGATATCCCTCAAGAGAGAAAGGGGTAAGGTATCCCTTGTAATTAGGCTCAAACACAAAGTGTGAGGTATCCTAAAGGTGTTGTGAGTGCTCTTGAATGTAAAAGTTATTCAAATACCTATGAAGCTTGAAGAGTTGGAGGCTCTAGTACAAGCGTAAGGTATCCCAAAGTGTGAGGAATGTTCTTGTTTGTACAAAGATTTTTCTAACACCCGTGAAGTTTAGGAAATAGTGAAGAAAATCTCAGGTTAAGTTTGAGGACTAGATGTAGACTACAAGTGATTGGTGACTGAACCAAGATAAATTCTTGAGTTTAATTCTCTCTTTCTTACACTCTTTATATTTTATATTAACTTAATTTATGTATGCTCCACTGCATTTATTAATTGAGTATTTCAAAATGTTTAATTTTTTAATGTTGTTTTAAAAGTTTTTAATCACCCAATTCACCTCCTCTTGGGTAATGGTTGCCATGACTAACATTTACCACTTTATAAACTTAGATAATGGGGTTCTAGGTGATGGGGTTATTTGTTGCATGTGAGAATAAAATTGCACATAAATGGATTTTCTTAGCCAAGGAACTTTTGAATGACTAGTTTCTATGTGTTATTTTTTATTTTTGTGGATTTAGGCATAGTATTTGATGCATTATCTTAATCCTGCCTATATTTCCTGTATCAAGTATTAGAACCTCATAACCTCATAAACTATTTTATTTTTAGAGTGTTGAAAATTTGATGGCTATTTGCTAGCTAAAACAACTGATGAAAGATGAGTTGATCATGACTCCTCCTAGTCTAGTCAATGTTTTTATTCTTCAAGAATGAAACTGGGGTAACAGGGACTCCATTGTAAAACTATAACTATTGTGTTACCTAAAAAGTAGTTGCAAGGGACAAATTAGTTCTCCTTTTTTCTACATTAGCCTTATCTACACTCTTTCTTACTAATTGTTCTTAAGAGCATGAATTGTTATCCTTGTATTGACTATGAGGTAAAATTATTTCATATGCCTAATTTATATTAGAGTAGGTAAACAACTACATAGTAGAAAATAACATCGATCGGGATAACTTCCTCATTAGTTATGTTTGACTTCTGTTCATTTAATTACTTTTACTTTTCTAATTAGGCAATGGTAATTAACTTGATTGTAAATTGTACTGTGATGATCAATCTGAGTCATTTTTAAGGCATGTGAAGCAAGATATGTCTGTTGGTTTAAACATGATAGGTGGAAATAAGAAGCAAATTTGTTTTGAATGGATCAGCCATGCTAAGCATTGATGTTATGATCAAATTTCCTTTTCTTATAATTCAACAATTAAAAACAATTTTAAAATGAAGAATTGCTAATTGATGTAGTATTAAATCAATTATAAAATTTTAACATTTCTTTCTCTATTGACTTGTCTTCTTTTTACTTGTAGGACGCAATATCAAATCACCTACCTCAAGATCAAGAATGTACTGCCACTGTAGGTGTTCCATCAAAGGTATTGGCTCATCATGATGATGCAATTGGAGAAGTGTATAGAGCTGAGCATTCAAGTCGTGTGCGTGGTTTAGGCACTGACATTTGCCCCTTGTAGACATTCCATTGGTTATGTGAATTTTGGTAGTTCAAGTAGTAATGTACCCCAATAGTGTGTTGAAGACTTGGAAAAACATGTAGAAGCATTAGAAGAGAAACTGACTGACTATGAAGAAACTAAGGAACAACTTGCACAAACTCAGGAGTAGCTTGCACAAACTCAAAGTCAATTGGCAACTCTTCACAAGATTTTACAGGATAAGTTTTGTAGTGAGTTACTTACTTGATGTTCAAGTCTCTTAATCATGTTTGCTTAGAATATATCCTCATGAACTGATGTTAGTCTAATATTTTGAATCTTGATTTATCAATAGGAGTATTAGGAAGCTTATGAATATCAAATGTTTCAATATATATAACTATAAGACTTTGATTATTATTAGCAAATATTTTGGTTTATTAGGATCTCTTTATATTATTGCATATAATATATGCCTCCCAATTATGTATTAATATAAAAAGAATTACAAAAAGTATTAGTAACTTTTTTTAAAAAAATTAGCCACAGTTGAATTGTGACTAAATTAGATAATAAAATCATCACCCAGTTAGCCACGGTTGCAACGTTGCAAAAAAATTGAAATAAATTTTATTTGAAACTTGCACTTAGCCACATTTTTTTTTATTAAATTAGCCTTAGTTCAACGTGGCTATATTAGCATTTTAATGCAAGTTTTATTTCCTGCTATAACAATTAACTTTGGTCACAACCGTGGGTATTATAGAAAGGAAACCGTTGTCAAATTGGTGTTACCATAGTTAGTTAAACTGTGGCTAAATTCATTGTGACGCAAGCATTAGCCACAATTTTTGTAACCATGGCCATTTTTTTAGCCACGATTTTTTCACATTAATCGTGACTAAATTCCACTTTTTTTGTAGTGGTGGTGGAGTGGTGGATAAAGACTTGGCTTATGACTAGGGTGGGGGGGGGGGAAGTGGACAAAGAAGGGAGTTGCCAAGTTAGTGTGTTGCTAGCCCTAATTTTTGTTGCAATTTGATTTGGGATTAGGGGAGATAAAAGAATAAAGACAATTTTATCTGACTTATAATATAATAAGTTATAGAATAAAATAACATATAAACTTCATATATAAATGTAATAATACATAAAATCTAGTAGTTTATGTATATGAAATTCGGGCCGGATTCAAGTGGCCCCAAGGGTAACTCAAACTCGAACTTGAACCCGACTTGAACACAAACTCAAAAATCAGCCCAAATTCTAAATAAAAATTAGGTCTAACTTGCCCAAACTAGTCAGGTTGAGTCGGGCCTATGGGTTAGTTTGGGTTATGAGCACCCTTTCAATCTCAACAAGTTCTTGAAAATTAAAATTTGTCAATATATTAAAACAAACTTATCACATAAATAAATATTTCAAAATCAAAAGAAAAATTCCAAAAATCATATTAGAGATTCAAAATTCAAAAATTACATTTTGTGAAGAACTCAAATACTTTCTAAAAGTCTTATTTCCCTAAAAAAAAAATTTAAGTGTCATTATGTAAAATATCTATTCATTGATTTGAAGTTTAGCCAATGGTACTCCCATAAAAACTTAACTAATACCTTTTACTTTTTTGTAAAAAGCCCATAAGAAGAAGGCAATTATGCTTGTCTACTTAATGGTATATATATAGTCATTCCTTTCAAGATATTTTTACTATTTATTCGATGTGGGACTTAAAAATAAAATATAAAACTTTAATATTCTATGTGAGACTTAAATTAAATTTTAATTTTATTATTATTTTAAAATAGTTTGGGTTTGGCAATACTTTTGGAAAGTTAGGATATCATTAATTAATAGATAATTATCATAGTTAATTAATAACTAACTACTATAATATACTATAATTAATAATGTGATTAGTTTAGTACACTTAACTTGACTACTTTAAATTTATGCAAGAATTTCTCTACAACATGAGCTAGGAAAAACCATTCTCAGTGGAACAACACTAGGCAAGTTAAGCTTAACAAACATGTTTCTAGCAAATCACAAACAGATTCCTGGTCATTAACCCACAAATAAAATAAAAATAAGCAACAATTGACTCAAAAGAAACATTATGTATCACATCACTATTGAACTCCAATATGCTGGTGGTGCCACCCCACTACACAACTAGTCCAATCCTGCGCCTTATAGCACAAGTGAAATTAGCTTCCAATGCAAGACTTGAAAATTCTGAACTAAATGGAACATTCAATTGACCACAACCATATTATGCAAACATAAGCTAAGAAGATGGAAAACATAAAAACAAATGTGCCTGAAACGTGAAAAGAGAACATTGTCCTTAAGACAAATTCTGTCCCTACTATTTGCTATAAGGTTGTGGCAAATCTAGAGCCGATAAAATGGGATGCTCGACCTAATCATGTCAGGTCACTTCATGTTAGGCTATTTTTGGGTTGAGTTGATATGTTTTGAATTAGCATTTTGTTAGTCCAGTCTAACCTATTACAGGTTGCGAGTTAGGAGAGTCGGCTTGTCAGTCTAACAATTTTTTTATTTTTTTAAATAATAAATTTAATCTTTTAAAAAATTAAATTAATAAAAAATAAAAAATTTAAATTACTTAATTTTAGGCTAATAATAAATAAATTAGATAACTAATTCAATTATTAATTGAGTTTTAATATTTCAAGAAAATAATAATAATATCCTTTTAAGTATGCATTATTAGATTATAAAAGTAATTAAAATTTGAGTTAACGAGTTGAGGTACGTCAAGCTAAATTAAATTCAAATTTGATTTTTTCTAATTCAACTTGCACTTTTTGTTGGATTATTCGAGCCGACCCATCAGATTTGACCTATTTTGACACCTAGACAAATTGCCTCTAGAAATAATTCAAGCACCCAAAGATTATTAACCAACAATTCTGATAACCCTACTTCTTGAAGGATATTTGAGAAGATAGAAGCAGATAAAAAGGTTTAAAGAGAGATGCTCATTTTATTGCCATCCTACTGATATGTAATTCTATTTATAATAGAATTTCTGAATGAATATGACTATTGACAAACAATCATTATAACTGTCAGATCAAAAATACATCTTTGCTTGCCACCACTTGAGCGATGACTTCCCACTGCCTAAGTGAGCAATTGGCAAAAACGTTAGTTTCTGCCATTTTCCAGTATTGGCAATGAGCACCAAGCGCCTAGGCGTTGAATGGCAGAATGAATTCCACCATTACCTTTACAAACCAAAACCCCATTAAAAGTCAAGCCACAAACACGAGACTCTTCAGCAACTAAACTTGCCATTGGCAAATTTGCAAACTGTCTCTAAATCTTTGCTCCAATATCTCTTTGAACCCAACACCAAACTTGGTTGTTTTCCTTCAAAATCTCTCACCTATTATTCATAGATATAAGTATGAGTATCAGATACGACACAAATATGATATATGAATATAATTTTTATTAAAAAATTAAATTAATATTTATTAAATATTCAAATATTTGATACAGATATAAATACGTATCACAAATATTATAAAATACCTATGCTTTATAATCCACACAAAAACCCACACTCAGAAAGTGATCCTGCGAAAGTGAAATGCCTCCCCATGGGAAGGAAACTCATATTCACTTTTCTGCCACCACCGCCATCAGTATCTCTTCAGCACTTGACCACACTAGAGTGCACTCTCTGGCGTAAACTTGGGCATCACCAACAGTTATATCAGTCAGCTACACAGAGTTATTGTGATACAAGTGTTTGGTTCGAAAACTTGAGTTTGACATGGTGGTGTCTAAACAATGGAGGGTAAAACCTTCGTTTGGGTTTGTCACAAACCTTAACCACACGGTTTGTGATGCATGAGGCCACATAGGAACCATGTAGGCATGATGAAGATCACAATAGGTACCATGTAGGGCGTTTAAACTCCCACCGGGACTCCACGTGTAGGGAGTTAACGCCTTTTTTTATGGAAAATGATGCTCATATATCATTTTTTTAAAAATATTACTATTTATATTTTTTGTGGACAACGATGATTAAGTGATAGAATATGATAAAAAAAAATGATATAATTAATAATATTGAGAGAAGTGTAAAAAAAAATATATGTATTATTTGTGATAAAAATATCATTATTATTTTTTGATAGAGATCTAACGAAAGGGTTATAAGAGAAGATTTTTTTATAGGAGAACTACTTCTCAGATTTTAAAAAACTAACAACTAAAACAAAAAAAATGCTATTATACGAATTAAAAATATATTTAATCTTGTTTATAATTATATAAACTAAAAAGTAATAAATATTTTTAATTTTTCAATATATTAAACATTTTATTTTTTATTTAAATTTTTTTATTCTTTTTTTGTGTTATTTATTTTTATTCTTTAACTAATACTTTAAAATCATTCGTTAAAAAATTAACTAATACTTTAAAAGTACTTAGTAATTTTTTTATACTTTTTTATACTTTTTATTTCATTAATCTAATAAGAAGAATATACCTTAAAACACTTGAAAACAAATTTAAAAAATGAGAATAGTGGCTTTTTTTTTTTTACTTACATATACTTTGAAATCAAAATCAAACAGCCACTATAATTTTAGGAGAGAAGATCAATTTATATTAATGTAAATTTTTTTTTTATATTTATTTTTAATCATTAGATCTATTTTTATCTAATGATTATTTTTAATGAAATAATCTCAATTATTAGATAAAAATAGAACTAACAATTAAAAATAAATATAAAAAAAATTTATACTGGTGTAAATTGATATTTCTTTTAATTTTAATACTTCTGGCAATAATATTCAAAAGCCAAACATAATTTGTAAAAATAAAATAAATTATGAAGGAAAAGAAAAGAAAAGAAAATCCTTTTTAGCCGTATCTCCATTTCCATCCTTTTTTATAGAGTGAATTTGTAATTTCCATCACAAAAACCAACAATGGCGGCAAGCACAGTTTATAGTGCCCCTCTGTTTCCTCCTTCTCTCTCTTCCTCCACAGACAAAAATTCTCTACCGATTCACTCCCTCTGCTTTAACCTTCCCCCTTCATTCTCAGCTTCCAAGCTAAACCCTCCTTCCATTAGAGTCTCCAGGTTAGGTTTCCATTCAAACCCCCTTTTCTAGGTTTTTTTTTCCTTTTTTTTAATTAAATTTCTGGGTTTGGTTAAAGTTTCTGTTTTTTCAATCCATATTTCTCAATTTGAATTTCTCTGGACATTAATTTAGAGTGTAATAACAAAAACTTTTTGCTTTCAGGTCAAGATTTTCTGGTGCAGTAGTCGTAGCACCAAGGATCGCGGGTCGGGTATTTAGAGTCCGTGGGTTGGTGGGTGATGATTCTGTGACTGCCCCAGAACCAGAATCAAACAATTCAGAAGAGGTTAGTGATTTTTTTTTTTGGGGGGCTAATAAATATTATTTCAGCAAATGAAAAATAAATATAAATAAGTTCTTTTTCTTGCTGGATTATGAACTTATGATTTCCTGCATTTTTTGGCATTGTGGTTGACATGGAAAAGAAGTCAATATTTTTATTAATATTACATTTTTTGATAAACTTTATTAATTTTTCATTTTTAATAAATATTATTTTAGCAAATGGAAAAGGAAAATGAGTTTATTTTTTTCCTATTGTTTATGATTTCCTGATTTTTCTAGCTGAATGGTTGATATGGAAAACAAATTCGTTGACTATTAGATGCTCTTAGCCATCTTCTATGTTTGAAAATAAAATTATATAAGATTTTGTCAGTTACTCAATTTTGATGTATAATATGATGTTTGTGAATTGTGATCTGAGATTTAGTATTGTTGTTCTTATTGATTTTGGTTTGAGCATTGCTGACTTGGAGTATTTTTGTCATTTTAATTCAACAACTTTTTTCAGAACCTGTGTTGGCCCCTTCTTATCGCACTCAAGTACTGATCTTGTCTTGGTTTTTTTCACTTTTTTTTTTAATAATTTGTTGATGAATTAAATATTGTTGGACTCTTTCCCCCCAGCACCCGCCCCCACCCCACTTTTGTGTTTTATGAATATTTGGAGACAATAATATATTTTGGCTTCAGAATTTCCAAGTTTATGTCTATCAAGTATTAATTCATTTCTACACCTAGTAAAATATGTTGTTGTTGTGTGTCTCAATTCATTTGGGTAAAGACTTGGCTGTTGTTATTATTGAATGTCTAACAATTCATTATGTGGTTTTATATCTAAAAAAGTGCCAATTAGTTTCTCTGTTATGGTATTCCAAAAGCAACATGGTTTTTGATAAATTGTTAAATTCTTAATCATATCTTTCTCTTCATACTAATTTCTGTTACGCCTTATTATTGCATTGAGCTTGTCGGTAAAGATTAAGCATCTTCTTCTTTTTGAGTATTTGCTTTGTCTGGAGTTCTTGGATCTCAATATATTAATTATGCATCACATGTGCAGGTTGCTAGTATTGACTTACGTTTTCCAAGAAGAAGTTTGCTTGTACAGTTTACATGTGACTTGTGTGGTGAAAGAACAAAGAGGCTTGTAAACCGATTAGCTTATGAAAGGGGTGCCATTTTTGTACAGGTATCTATGATTTCTTGATTCTTTTAGTGAACATGCATGTTGAATCTGTATGTTTCACAATATTGTCTAAAAGCTGTGAGCATCATTTTTTTTCAAATGATATTTTCATGCTGGCATTTGTTCAATATATTTTTAAATTTTATTGGGTAAATTACACTCTACCCCTTAAGGTTTTCTCACATGATATTTAACTTGTTAGAATATCTGAAAAATATCTAATAATATCTTTATTGTATCTTAGAATATTTAGAGTATCTTAGATGATCTCTTAGGGGTTATATCCTATTTATTATTTAATGATTTGTTTCCTTATTTAATTAAGATTAGGAGTTTAGTATTAGTATAAATAGGAATATTGAGTTTTCTTTTGTATAACATTATTGTCACATCAAATCAATAGCAATATCATATTATTCTGAATCTCTATTCTTGCTTTTCTTCCTTTCCTACATAAAACCTTCCAATTTAACATGGTATCAGAGCGGTACTATCCTCCATGACCTGTATCGTCACTATCCTGCTGCTAAGTTCCCAAAAATCTAAAACTCTGATTAGCCACCTCTCCTTGCCATGTTCTCCTTCCGGCACCCTCTTTCTATATCTCTTTGTCATCACTTTCTCTCTCCTACTGTGGCAGACATCTCACAATCCCTTTTTCGGCAACCTTTCTGGCCACCCTTGTTCGCAGCTATTAGTGGCAGTTCATTCCGGTGGTCTCGTCGGCCTCGCCTCTTCATTTTCGGCTGGGATCTGTCCTCACCTTGACCAATCGCTCATTAGGTTGTTGTGTACCTTTGTTCAAAGGGGTTCAAGTGTATTGGGGTTTCTGTTTTTGGCCATTGTACACTGACCCAGGTTCGTTTGCCTCACCACACCATCTCTGACCTCCACGTGGCTGTTTGGCTTACTTGGGCTGCGTTATGCTATGTTTGACACTTAGAAAGTTGGTGTGATTGTTGTTTATTGGCATTCTTTGTGGTGGCTATCTTTGATTTTGGTTATTGTTTGGTTCTTTTCCAATGCTAGCATAGCATTGAGGGGGAGAATGAGAATAAATTTGTCTCAACTTATACTTCAATTCCGATATTTGTCATGTTGTTCTTTTCCCACTAATGGATCATACCAGTGGCTTCTCTTCCCATCGACAATTATTCCAGTGATGACTCCTCTCCCACGAATGAATCATACTAGTGGTGATTTCTCTTCCCATCGACGATCATTCCGATGGTAACTCATGTTGGTTATGACACTTATGTTGGTTATGACTCACACTAGCCCAGCTCTTTGTTCCAGATGCTTTGACCCCAGCTCTTTGTCCCAGATGCATTGGCTCGTATCTGTCCTAGAAGCAGTTGCAATCCACTGTCTCAGTCTGTCCTAACCACTAGGCGCGTTATATTTTTTAGTTCATTTTCTTTTAGTATGTTTAATTGTAACAAGTTCAAGCTTAGGAAGCTTTAACTTGAGGGAGAGTGTTAGAATATCTGAAGAATATCTCATAACATCTTTATTGTATCTTAGAATATTTAGAGTATCTTAGATGATCTTTTACGGGTTATTTCCTATTTATTATTTAATGATTTGTTTCCTTATTTAATTAAGATTAGGAGTCTAGTATTAGTATAAATAAGACTATTGAGTTTTCTTTTGTATCACATTATTGTCACATCAAATCAATAACAATATCATATTATTTTAAGTCTCTATTCTCGTTTTTCCTCCTTCCCTCCATAAAACCCTCCAATTCAACAATTTTTTATCTAAAATCTACACTCCACCCCATTTGACCAAATTGACTAACTACATTCTAACACCCCTAACAATTTTTTTTTAAATATTTAATACAAATACCAAAATTTTTTAATATAAATTTAGTCATACTAATAACTATAATTGATAGTTAGGGAAAAAGAAAAGTTAAAAAAAAAAAACTAGCAAAATCTCTAGTAGGAATAGGATAAGGTCACATAAAATAAAAACACCCCCATCCTTTTTACCAAGATAGAAATATCATATTTCCATTTCTCTTTACTCTCATTTTAGTCGGTGCATAGCATCAATTCTCTCTTTAGTAGATTTATTTACTTGTACTGGTTCTTCAATTTTTTATTTATCTTGTTTCTCTCTCTCTTTCTCCCTCTCCAGCAATGAGTTGTTCTAGAGGGTGGTTTCTTTGATATTTTATGATCTTAGTTCTGAGTTGTTTTTTATCTATCTATATTATCTGATAAAATGAAGCAAGGTTGAAAAAGGAAAATTAGGTTTAGTGTCATATGAGAAAACCTCAAGGGGATGGAGTGTAATTTACCCAATTTTATTTATTTGTTTTTATTTGGTTATCTGAGCTCTCCAACTTAGTAAAGGGGGATAGGGGAACAGGGATTTCCCCGTGAGGGAGGGGGAAGAAAACACATGTAGCACAGGACCTGCTGGAACCCTAGTGTCATGGCATATATATGGCTCCAGCCATTTGTCCAACATAACAATTGAAGAAGAGTTATTTTGTTTTTCATGTCCGTAAATTTCAAATACCAAATAGATAGTTTCTTATTGTTTTGGGAAAGTGTAATATAATAGTTTCAGTGAAAGGCTTTTGCTCTCTTCTAATGTTTAGTTGGTGGTTTCTGCTTTTTAGAATGAATATGACAAAAAATTGAAACTGAGACTAAGGGTTAAATATGACATATGGTGTGTTTTTGGACATGGTTCATACACACACATATAGGGAACACATCAAGTGAGAGGAGTGGTTTATTATGAGGGGAGAGGACTGAATCATTGGATCTTGCATGGATGGTTAGTATTAGAAATCACTTAAATGTCGCATGACCACTTTAAAAAAATCACATTGCTGATGTTCTAATCTTGACCACACATGCATGATCAAGTAGTCCAGATTTGCTTGGGGGAGGGGGGAGGGGGGAGGGGGGAGAGAGTAAATATAATTATGTTATGCATAGTTCATGTAGTTTAGCTCTTGCTCACCTTTACTTTTGCTGCCTAAGTTAATAACTTTGCATATACAGTTGTACTTAATATATGTAGTAACTATTTTCCATTCTGTAATTGTCATTTTCTCTTCCCTTCTTCCCTCTGCCGTCACATGCTATAAAGTAAAGAGAGAGAGAGAGAGTATGAAATATATTACAGCATGTATATAGTTTTCTATAACAGAGTTATTATTTATTAATGATTGCTTGATGGCTTGCAACTTGGTAAGCTGTTTGCTCAAGCTAAAGCTTCATTTTCCTGATACTTGCATTATTGCATATAATTTAGTATTTAACTCTTTTTTTTTTGGTTAAAATAATGGGTGTATTTTGACATTTTTATTGACACTGACCTTTGGCAACTTCTCCCTGTTTAAGAACAAAAGCAGCGGGTCAAATTACAGGTTTTAGAACTCCTGGTTGGTGTTTTCTCTGTGCATATAGTCATGCATGGTGTTTTAAATTAAGACTATCTTTGTTGGTGCATCAACCTTTCACTAGTTGCCAATTTGCCATATTTGTTCCCTGTCTTTGTGTATGTAGGATATTAATGTGCCCTATATATGTAAAATATTAAAGTCGAACACAAATTTTGCCTCCAATTAAAGAAAAATATTCCCATCTATCTACCCTTTCCGAGATTTGAGTTTGGTGATCATCATATAAAGGAAGTAACTGGGTTGCATTGCAGCATCTCAGCATGTTCTGTGTTAGTGAAATATAATTAGGTTTGATCTATAGGGCTGGGCCTTGCTTTTGTATATCAATAGCTCTAATAGTTTAATATAAATATAGTGTTAGGGTAACTAATCATAACAAGTTAGCTACTCTCTTTTTCTATTTTACCTCTCATGCTTCTCTTCTTCTCCATCTCTCTTTTCTCTTTACATGGTATCTAGAGCCAGAAACAAACCCCAGCATTCCAAACTCAAATCTGCCCTTTTCCAAAAAAAAAGGAAAAAAAAAGAATTATACCTTTGTGCTTAGAATTTGCCGAACTACCCTTTCCTAGGGTTGATTTATTTTTTCCAGCACTGCTAAGGTCCATATCAGAGGTTTTCGTTGCTGTTTGGGCGTGAGGGCTTCATGCTAATGTGCTGAACAGTGGCCAGGTAGGTGCTGCGTGTTCTATTTCCGGCGACCAGGGGTGTTGCCGCCGGCCAGGGAGCCGCGAATGGTGTTTCCGGAGACCAGGAGTGTCGCTGCTGGCCAGGGGTGTTGCGTTTTGGTGTTTTCAATCGCAGTTTGGTGTTTCCCAGCGAGCTCAGTCCGTGATTTGGGCATTTTCAGGCGTGCTTTGAAGTTTTCTTTCGTACTCAGTCCTCTTGCTGTGTTTTTGGGTGCCATTTGAGGGTTTTCAGTTCTGTTGAAGCATTTTCCGGTGGTGTTTGAGTGTTTCCAGTGCCGTTTGGGTGTTTTTCTTTGAGTCCAGCATTTTTCGTGTTGTTTGTAGTGTACGTTGGTGCCTCTTTTCTTTTTCTCTGATGGCTGATCCTGCTCATGATTCTAGTTCCACCAGTTCTGATGAATCTGAGAAGTCGACGAAACCTACCATTATGCCTGAGGTCATATCTGCTTCTATCTGCATTACTGATGATAAGCTTGACGGGAAACACTATGCGGAATGGCGTAAAACTATTACCCATGTTTCTCACTGGGATTGAGAAAGTAGATCATCTAATAGATGATCCACCAACATCTAAAACTAGGCGTGATCGGTGGTTGCGGGAAGATAACCGCCTCTTTGGTATGATCAACAAAACCCTTGATACTTCCATTAAGCATGTTGTCTCTCACTGTGATACTGTGAAAGAGTCATGGGAGTATATGGAATTTCTTTATTCTGGGGAAAGCCAACTTAACTCGTCTTTATGAGGTGTCACAGGCGTTTCATAGACCAGCACAGCAGGATAAGTCTCTTCATGGGTATTTTACTGACTTTAAACGTACCTATGAGGAATTGAATGACCTCCAACCTATCTCTACTGATGTTAAACAGATGTGCTTACAGTGGGAATAACTGGTAGTTGTGAGTTTCTTGTCTAGATTATCCTCTGAGTTTAGTGCCGCTCGTGATCAGCTATTGACTGGTTTTGATCATATGATCCTTGCTGATGTTTATCGCCGCCTCATGCGCACTCATCATGAGTTGCATTCTGATTCTTCTTCTAGATCACTGGCTGCTTTGGTTGGTCGTGGTGGCGGTAGAACAGGTAGAGGTGGAGGTCGTGGTAGTCGTGGTAGAACAGGTGGTCGTTTTGGTGGCCGTGATGTTGGTCGTGATGCTGGTCGTAATGGTGGTTCTTATTTTTGTTATTACTGTGGGGAGGAAGGCCATATTAAGAAGAACTGTTGGAAGTTGAATGGGAAACCTGGTTCCTCCCAAGGTCAGCGTTATGCTCATGCCGCAACTCAAGAGGGTCTCTTGCCCACACCTGTCATTGTTCCTCAAACACAGGATCTCAGAATCATTACCATGTCTGATGCTGAATTTGAGGCTTACACTCAGTTCCAGGCCTCACAGGGTATTGGTCCTTCTTCCACTGCTACTCTTATCTAGTCAAGTAATCCCACTGCTTGTTTCACGTCTTCCTTCCGTACATGGGTCATTGATTCTGGCGCCACAGACCATATGATAGGTAATACTGGTATTCTCTCCTCTTTTCTTCCCACTTCTTCCTTACCAAATGTCACTCTTGCTGATGGTTCCTCAGCCCCTGTTATAGGTAGTGGAGTTGCCCGTCCTTCATCCTCTCTTTCCTTACATTCTGTCTTATGTTTACCGCATTTTTCTTTTAATCTTTTGTCTGTCAGTAAAATTACCAATAGTCTAAATTGTAGTGTTCACTTCTTTCCTACATATTGTTTATTTCAGGATCTTAGGACGAAGAAGATGATTGGTAGAGGCCGTGAATCCAATGGCTTATATGTTTTGGAGTCCACCATTCCGAGACCACTGTCGGTTGCTTGTTCTGCTTCCATTTCTCCGTTTCATCTTCATTGCCGGCTTGGACATCCACCCTCGCAGACATTGAAGAAGTTGTGTCCTAGTTTAGAGTCTTCATTTGTTTTGAATTGTGAGTCTTGTCAGTTTGCTAAATACCGTCAAGGATCTTTTCCTCCTAGAGTCAATAAGCGTGTTGCTTCTCCTTTTACTTTAGTTCATTCAGATATTTGGGGGCCTTGTCCCGTTGAGTCTAAAGCTGGTTTTCGTTATTTTGTTACTTTTTTCGATGATTACTCTCGTGTTACTTGACTTTATTTAATGAAAAATCGTTCAAAGGTGTTTAATATATTTCGTTCCTTTTGTGCTAAAGTTCAAACTCAATTTAATATTATTATTTGCACTCTTCGTGGTGATAATGCTAAAGAATACTTGTCTGCCCTTTTTATATCTTTTTTGCAAGAACATTGTATTATTCATGAAACCTCGTGCATTGTCACTCCTCAACAAAATGGGGTGGCGGAAAGAAAAAATCGACATTTACTTGAAGTTGCTCGTGTTCTTTTATTTGAAATGAAAGTTTCTAAACACTTTTGGGCTGATGCTGTGTCTACTGCATGTTATTTAATTAATCGTCTTCCTTCATCTGTTCTTAATGGTCAAATCCCTCATTCCTTGCTTTATCCCTCTCAATCTCTATTTGCTCTCACTCCTAGAATTTTTTGTTGCACTTGTTTTGTGCAGGATGTTCGCTCTCAGGTCTCCAAGTTGGATCCTCGCTCTCTCAAATGTATCTTCCTTAGTTATTCTCGAAGTCAAAAAGGGTACCGGTGTTATTCTCCTAATTTACGTCAGTATCTTGTTTCCGCCGATGTGACATTCTTTGAAACCATTGCCTTCTCTTCTGAGTCTACCCCTTCCTCTCCCGTAGATAATGATGAGGACTTTCTGGTATATTCTTTTCCTACTACAGGTACTTCCTCTTCTCCTTCTTATTGGTCTCGTCCCTTCCCTCGTCCTCCTGTGCTCCACCATTATGTTCGACGGAATCAGCAACCTACTATGGTCAGTTCTACTACTCCAGACGCTACGAATTCATTGCATGTTCCAGTTCCTACTTCCTCTCTAGATCCTACTCCTCCTGATTTGAGTCTTGATCTCCTAATTGCTATTCGAAAAGGTAAACGTAATTGTACTTATCCCATTTCTTCTTTTGTTTCTTATGCTGGTTTATCTCGTTCTAGTCAGTCTTTTGTTGCTTCTCTTGATTCTCTTACCCTTCCTAATACTGTTTCTGAGGCCTTGTCTAATGAGGGGTGGCGTCAGGCTATGTTGGATGAGATGCATGCCCTTGAACACAATGATACTTGGGAATTAGTTTCTCTACCTGCTGGTAAACAGGCAATTGGTTGTAAGTGGGTGTATGCTGTCAAAGTTAATCCTGATGGCTCTGTGGCTCGTTTAAAAGCTCGTCTTGTTGCTAAGGGTTATGCTCAGGTTTATGGCATTGATTATTCTGATACATTCTCTCCTGTTGCTAAACTTGCCTCTGTTCGTATCTTTATCTCTCTTGCAGCTAGTCATCATTGGCCTTTGCACCAACTTGATGTTAAGAATGCCTTTCTCCATGGCGACCTGCAGGAGGAGGTATATATGGAGCAACCTCCAGGGTTTGTTGCTTAGGGGGAGAATGGTAAAGTTTGCAGACTAAAGAAGTCATTATATGGTCTCAAACAAGTTCCACAGGCATGGTTTGGGCGCTTTAGTCAAGCTGTTCTTCAGTTTGGGCTACAGAGAAGTACTTTTGATCATTCAGTATTCTTTCGATGCTCTCAGGGTGGCTGTCTTTTCTTGGTAGTTTATGTGGATGATATTATCATTACTGGGAGCGATGAGATTGGGATCAAAAAGCTTAAGGACTTTCTTCTATTGAAAAGACTAAAGGTTTGTGAAATGCTTGAGTGTTTAACCCACTCAGCTGATCTATATTTATCTACATTTAGGGAGTAAATACAATGTGTAATTTACAAGAATATTAATGAAATTCTAGTTCCTAAGTACATGCATGAAATTACCTAGATACATGAATATGTGACTTACTAGGTACATCAATAACTATGATTTATTGGTACAACTACCCATACACTATCTGTTAATTCCAACACTCCCCCTCTAGCTGAAGCATATAAGTCAAATGCTCCAAGCTTGAAACAAATATTCTGAATCCTCGGTCCCCTTAGGGATTTTGTAAAGATGTCTACTAGTTGATCATTAGAACTAACAGATTCGATGATAACTTCTTTAGAAAGGACTTTCTCCCGGACAAAATGACAATCAATCTCGATATGTTTAGTTCTCTCATGGAATACTGGATTGGAAGCTATATGAAGGGCTGCTTGGTTATCACAACATAGCTTCATTTGTTGAGTATCTTCAAACTTCAATTCCTGAAGAAGTTGTTTAATCCAGATGAGCTCACATGTGGCTACAGTCATAGCTCTATATTCAGCCTCTGTACTAGACCTTGCAACAACATTTTGCTTCTTACTCTTCCACGAGACAAGATTTCCTCCAATAGACACAAAATACCCTGAAGTGGAATGCCTATCAATGAGAGATCCTGCCCAATCTGCATCACAAAATCCAACTATTTGAGTGCTTCCTTTGTCTTCATAGAGAAGTCTTTGTCCTGGGGTCTTTTTAATGTATCTCAGGATTCGAATTACTACATCCCAATGATCATTATGAGGAGATTGCATGAATTGACTCACCACTCCAACTGCAAAGGAAATATCTGGCCTTGTAATAGTGAGGTAGATGAGCTTCCCAACCAATCTTCGATATCTTTCAAGATCAGAATAAGGCTCCCCCTGGTTGGGTAGCAATTTTTGATTTGGATCCATGAGACTATCAACTGGTCTTCAATCTGTTATACCGGTTTCTTTAAGTATATCTAACACATACTTCCTCTGTGAGATGATAATCCTATCTTCTGACTGAGCAGCTTCAATTCCAAGAAAATATTTCAGCTTTCCCAGATCCTTAGTCTGAAAGTGACTAAATAAATGTTCCTTCAGCTGAGCAATTTTTTTCTAGTCATTTCCCGTGATGACTATATCATCTACATAGACCACCAGGTAAACACACCTATTTGGAGAGGTATGGCAATAAAAGACTGAATGGTCTGCTTCACTTCGTTTCATTCTAAAAGCCTGAACAACTGAGCTGAATTTTCCAAACCAAGCTCGTGGGGATTGTTTGAGTCCATAAAGAGACCGACGCAATTTGCAAACCAAGCTAGACTCCCCCTGAGCAACAAACCCAGGTGGTTGCTTCATATAAATCTCCTCTTCTAATTCTCCATGTAATAATGCATTTTTAATATCCAACTGATACAGTGGCCAGTGACGGATGGCAGCAATGGCAACAAATAGTCGAACAGAAGTAATTTTGGCCACAGGGGAGAAAGTGTCTCCATAATCAAGGCCATAAATCTGGGTATAACCTTTGGCTACCAATCGAGCTTTGAGACGATCAATTTGTCCATTGGCCCCAACTTTTATAGCATATACCCACTGACAGCCAACAGGTTTCTTGCCCGGAGGAAGGGGAACTAACTCCCAGGTACAATTATGCTCTAAAAGCCTGCATTTCACCAATCATGGCTTGTCGCCATCCTGGATGATCAAGTGCTTCACAAAGATTTTTAGGAAGAGAAACAGAAGATAAAGAAGACACAAAAGAATGATAAGAAGGAGAGAGACGATGATAACTTAAGAAGTTATAAATAGGATGAGGATTACGTGTGGACCGAGTACCTTTCCTAAGAGCAATGGGTAAGTCAAGATTCTCTTCAGGTAGGCCCGCAGTCGGGTTGTCTGCTGGAGTAGGACATGATTCAGCTGGTCTTTCATTACCTTCAAGTTCTGTATTGGGAATTCGTGGGCGACGCCAGTATAGGATGGGTGATCTTTGAGTTTGCTCAGGTGGAGGATTGTCAGGAAAATTTATAGTAGCATCAACTGTTGACTCTGATTCCTGCAAAGAAGGTGATGGACCAAGATAGGGAATAGGAAAAACTTCCTGTAGAGTATTAGACTCAACTATGGAGGGTGAGAAATATGGTTTGTCTTCAAAAAATGTTACATCTGCAGAGATATAATAACGATTGTGAACAGGAGAGTAGCATCGGTTACCTTTCTGTAATCTAGAATATCCAAGGAAAACACATTTGATGGCTCGAGCAGAAAGCTTATCAAGACCTAGAGACAAGTCATGAACAAAACAAGTGCATCCAAAAATACGTGGAGTAACATGACATAATGGTTCTTTAGGAAACAAAATGGAATGCGGTATTTTATTGTCGCTAGAGGAAGAAGGCATCCTATTTATCAAAAAAAAGGTTGTCAAAACCGCATCACCCCAATGTCGGATAGGTACATTTGCATGGAGTAATAATTTCCGAGCAGTCTCAACAAGATGTCTATTCTTCCTTTCAGCAATGTCATTCTGTTGAGGGGTATGAGGACAAGAGGATTGATGGAGAATGCCCTATGATGACAAAAAAGAAGACATAGCAGATGAGAAATATTCTTTTGCATTATCACTTCTAAGGATCTTAATTGTCCTACCAAATTGAGTTTTAATTCCATTAACAAAAGAAGTGAGAATGGACAAAATTTCAGATCGTTCTTTCATTAAGAAAACCCAAGTACATCGAGAAAATTCATCAATGAATGTAACAAAATATTTATAACCCATAGAAGAAACACGACTAGGACTCCATATATTAGAATGAATAACTGAAAAAAGGGAATCAACACGACTTTCAACATTCCTAAAAGAAGAACGAACATGTTTTCCTAGTTGACATGACTCACAAGTGAGGGTCTTTATTTTTTCAAGACTTGGAACCATTATTTTTAACTTAGACAAATGTGGGTGTCCCAGACGTTCATGAAGGAGTTTTGGTGATGCGGCAGCACTGCAAACCAAAGAAGGATTAGGCTTGAGGTAGTAAAGACCATGAGATTCATGCCCTACGCCAATCGTTCGACCCGTACCACGTTCCTGTATGACAAAGGAGTTAGCATCAAATGTTACTGAATAGTTATGTGAACGAGTAAGCTTGCTAAGAGATATTAAATTGAAAGGACATCCAGGTATGAACAACAGAATTTAAAGACAAAGAAGAAGTGGGTGATACATGACCGATTCCTGTTGCTACGACTCTAGAACCATCAGCGAGAGTAATGAAATGAGGAATTTTAGGAAAAGAGATGGATGAGAATAAAGAACCATTACCAGCAATGTGATCAGAGGCATCTGAATCAATTGTTCATGGACTTTGATCATTACCAGACTGGAAAATGCAAGCAGTAGAGTTATGAGCACCTATAGCAAATGAGGTTTGAGATTCCTTGGCAGCTTTTAGTTGAAGGTACTCTTGATAATCAGCTTCCAAAAACTTTATCTCCGATGTTTCAGACTTAGAAATATTTACAGATTTTCCAGGGAATCCATGAATAGAGTAGCAAGTGTCTTGTGTGTGACCCATTCTTTTGCAATAAGAACATTGAGGGCGACCTCCTCTTCCACCTCGTCCTCCTTAGTTTCCACGGCCACCTCGTCCCCCTCGATGGGAAACCATGGCAGAAGTTTCGATACTGTCAACTGAATTTCCTTTTGTTTTTGATGAGGGGACCCGAAGGAGTCAAGTAATTAGATTCTCTAATGAAGGAACTTCTTGGCCAATTAAGACTTGATCGCGAACATGATCAAAATCTGGATGCATTCCTCGTACAACCAACACCATATACAGGTTATCAAGTTTCTTCTTCATATCTTCGAGTTTATCAGCTTCCAAAGATAATTTTAACTCCTCTACTGCAGATTGGGCTTTCGAAACATATGCAATCATGTCATGATCAGTTTGTTTAAGAGTGGCCAATTTTTGTGCAGCATCATACAATTGTTGAATGTCATTAGCAATGACACTTTGAGCCTTTTCCCAGAAAGAATGACAAGTTTTGAAGGCTCTGAAATTTGTGAGAATGGTTGGCTCCGCAGATTGCCACAAGAGAGCACACAGTTGATAGTCAAGTTTCTTCCACTACTCGTGATTTTCTTCTGAAAATTTTTTTGAGGATTTTTCCAGATGTTCATGATATCCTTGACCAAGAAACCAAAGTTCTACAGAGGCTGACCATGCTAAATAATTTTTACAATTCAATTTTTCTGAAGTGATTGTTGGTGTTCCAGAGATAGAGAAGGTAGGACCATCAGTTTTCTGAGAGTTTGAAGCCATTTTAACACTAGAGGAAGTGAAGAGACCAGCAAGCTAGGACCAGGAACGAAAAAGTACAGAAACTGGATGAGACCAAGAACAGAGCACCAAAGTGGAGGAGACCCACTTGTCAAAATGTTGAGCAAACGAAGAACTGATCACCTAAACAAGAAGAGGGGAGGCCGACGAGCAGATCTGGGGGAGCGCGCGGTGGCTCCGGCGACGGAAAGGTGGCGCGTGGCTGTCACGCGCCGTTAGGGAGAAGTGCGCGTGGAGGCGCGTGGGGTGGTTTCCGGCGATAGGTTTCTAGTGGCTGGCCTATCGAAGGCTTCTGAATGGTTTTCCGGCGGCGGTGGATGGATGGCTGGTCGGTGACAGAGACTTTGGGACCTTTAGGTGACTGTTTGGTTTTAGGTAATATTCTGACTTTGGGATTTTGGGGGGGAAAAAAAAAGACCAATTCGTTAAGGGATTTTGGGTTCTGTTGACCAGAGGCAGAAACACTCAAAGGACAAACAAATTGGCTCGTGATACCATATTGAAAAGACTAAAGGTTTGTGAAATGCTTGAGTGTTTAACCCACTCAGCTGATTTATATTTATATACATTTAGGGAGTAAATACAATGTGTAATTTACAAGAATATTAATGAAATTCTAGTTCTAAAGTACATGCATGAGATTACCTAGATACATGAATATGACTTACTAGGTACATCAATAACTATGATTTATTGGTACAACTACCCATACACTATCTGTTAATTCCAACATCTTCAAACACAATTTCAAACTAAGGACTTGGATGCTTTGAAATACTTCTTAGGCATTGAAGTGATGAGGAGTTCGAAGGGTATTTTTCTTACTCAGAGGAAGTATGTGCTTGATTTACTCAGAGAAACAAGTATGCTTGGAGCCAAACCTGTTGATGCGCCTATGGTTCCTAATGTCAAACTCTTATCAGATGATGGAGATGCTATGCCTGACCCTGAACGATATAGAAAGTTAGTTGGCAAGCTTAACTACCTCACGGTTACTCGTCCTGATATTGCCTTCTCTGTTAGTTTGGTTAGTCAATTCATGTCATCTCCCCGAACCACTCATTGGGAGGCAGTTCTTCATATATTGAGGTATCTAAAAGGGGTTCCAGGTTGTGGTATTTTGTATAGAGATCATGGACATAATATGATAGAGGGGTTCTCCAATGCTGATTGGGCTGGTTCTCCCATAAATAGGAGATCTACTTCTGGCTATTGTGTTCTTGTTGGAGGTAACCTTGTTTCTTGGAGAAGTAAGAAACAGAGTGTTGTTGCTCATTCTAGTGCCGAGTCAGTATATAGGGCCATGGCCCAAGCTACTTGTGAATTGGTGTGGATTCATCATCTGCTTAGTGAGATTGGAGTTGAGAGTGTAATGCCTATGAAGTTGTGGTGTGACAATCAAGCTGCTATTCATATTACTTCTAATCCCGTTTTTCATGAACGGACAGAGCATATTGAAGCTGACTGTCACTTTGTGCAAGAAAAGGTTCAACAGAGTCTTGTTATTGGACATGTACGGACAAGAGATCAACTTGCAGATATCTTTACCAAAGCACTTAATCGAAGTAGAGTTGGCTATATTTGTAACAAGCTGAGCATGATCAACATCTATGCTTCAGCTTGAGGGGGAGTGTTAGTGAAATATAATTAGGTTTGATCTATTGGACTGAGCCTTGCTTTTGTATATCAATAGTTCTAATAGTTTAATATAAATATAGTGTTAGGATAGCTAATCATAACAAGTTAGCTATTCTCTTTTTCTGTTTTATCTCTCATGCTTCTCTTCATCTCCATCTCCATCTCTCTTTTCTCTTTACATTCTGAAAGTTCAATAATTCATGGAATGGCTAAAATATTGGATTGTATATGCAAGTGTGTTAAAGTGCATTTGTGCTGATGGTCTTGCAACTGGTTTCAAGGTTCCCTTTTATCTTGTATTGCTAAGTCTGCTTTTGTTTTTGGAAACATTATTGATGGTGCCCATACTATTTTCTCATGCATTCCATGGTTCTTAATGGACATATTTATAACATTAGTATTGTGTAAATATTTATTCTATTGCAAGTAATTGGAAGTGCATCTTACTAGTGTGCAGGATGTCTTCAGCATCACAAATTAGTTGACAACCTTGGACTTATCACGGAGTATGACTTTCGGGAGAAAACGAACATGGACTCAGAAACTGATCAAGTTTGATGTGATAACTCATGACTATAGACATTTTTATTTGACATTCCTGATTATTCGATTTATTTCCATAATTCAAAAATTCATACTCCTTAATATTTCTGAGCAAAGATCACCACAAAAATACAGAAAGAAAGAAATAATCATAGGTATAGATTCTCATTATTCAGTTCTATACGCATGAAATGATTTTACATTTTGCAAACCAAATAACTGCTTAGAGTGAATCCATGGTCACTATGAGACTGCTAGCTGCTGTATCCAGTAACAGTTAGCAAAACAATAATAGCAAGTCCAGCCGTTGCCCATATATTTCTCTCTTGCTGATGGTTTGATGGTGCACCATTCTGTGAAGTAAAAAACATAAGATGTCGTCAAAACAATGTGATTCATATAAGACATATTGGTAGATTTGGCTATATATTTCATCTATTGAGCTGTGTCAGCAGTTTATGTATATAATTGTAAGTTGATATTTCTCTGGTCAAAGATATTACCAAATTCAGACTTGGTGCTGGTGCTGGTGTCGTGTCCGAATCTGCTGTAGTATCAGTTGGTGGTGCTGGGGGACTCTTGCGAATAATTGTTGGTGCTGGAGCTGGCGCTTGATGTCTCCTGTGCTTGTGCTTATGTCTTCTTTTCTTGTGACTGGGGGGTTGAGGTGCTGGTGCTGGTATCTCTATTGTAGGCGCTGGTGCCTGTGTTGGTGGTGAAGGAACAGGCGATGGTGTTGGTGCTTTCGTTGTGGGTGCAGGTGCTGGTGTTGCCTTTGCTGGTGCAGTGGCTGGTGGTGTTTGGACTGGTGTCGGGGATATCTTTGGTGGTGGTGAAGCAGCAGGTGGTGGCAATGTGGGAGTAGAGACAGGTGGACTTTTTGGTGGTTGTGGTGGTGGAATTTGAGGTGGTGGGGCTTTTGGGCTGGAAGCCGGTGCAACCTTGGGAGCTGGTGATGTCACAGGAGCAGATTTGGGAGCCACATTTGCAGGTGGCTGGGTTGTTGGTGGCTTGCTAGAAGTGGGAGGGCTTGCTGCTGGTGGTTTGCTTGTGGTGGGAGGGGATGATGCCACAATGGGGGGTTGTGTGGCTGCTGGTGTTGTGCCAGAAGATGGGGAAGTTGCAGTTGGGGTTGTAGGTGGCAACTTTGATGGTGTGGTTACTGGTGCTTGGGCATTGATTGATACTAGAGGGAAACAGAGGCTTGCTAAAGCCAAAGCCAAGAACATTGCAGCCATGGTAGAATGGAATTTGGTAGAGACTAGAGAGAGTTAGCTTCTTTTTTATGGGCTATGATAAAGCTTAGAAGGTTGAGACGTGTTGCGTGGATGATCTGTGGAAGGAGAGATGTATCCTTCATGTGACTGTGACATCACTACTAATCATCTAACAAGGAACGTTAACAATGGAAAAAGCATAGGTACAATTAGCTTCCCTTGCATCAAGGGGCCCCTAAAATCATAGAAGTCTTTATCTTTAGAATTAATTCACACTCATTCAAAGTGCATATTATGGTTATGGCCTAACTTGCCTTTTAAGCACACTTATATTCATATTTAATAGGGTAAAAGGTTGGGTGGATAGAGGAGGGGAGAGGGAGGAGGGGAAAAGGAACAAAAGGTTTCCTGTTAATAAGAACATAATCTCACCTACTATTTTCTGCATATGACCTATATGTAAGTACAAGGTCCCTATCACTTTCTGTTAATATCTGATTGTCTAACATTCCAATGTGATTGCGATGTTTTATCTGCAGTTCAATCGTTGTACATACTCTAGATTTCTCTTTCTTGCAAATGATTTCAAATACACCCTTTCTAAATATATGAAAAGAAACAAGGACAGATAGGCACTATTATATCATTGTATTCTTGTCATCATCTCTTCTAAACGTTCAAAGTTATAACGCGAAATTAAAGTTGGCAACAGTGGTTTGGCAACGTCTGAAATTACTGTCCACTACAGGTTAGCTGAATGAATATGACTTTAAGAGAACTTGAATATTGTACTTTTCACTGACCATTTCTTCATGTTTGAAAATTTTATTCAGATGCTCGTTTAAAACATGAGGAAATATGTGTATCTGATCTTTTACAAACAGAACATTATGTGGAAGATGTCATGTATCTTGTTAAGAAACTTGGAGGGGTGGTGGTGAGTAACAGGAAGGCAAGAGGGGTCCTTTGGTGGTTCTTCTTTCTTCTTTTTCCTTCTCAGCTGAAAGAATTGCTGCATTACATCTGCACACTCCGTTGCCAAGACCCCTCTCCTTATCTTCATCTTTGGATGGAATGGGTGAACTGGGGCAGGTGGCATATCTCTTGGTTCAGAGACATTTTCTCCTCCATCAGGGAAAAGCCTGCAAAAAAGTTCAATCACTTTTTTTTATCTTGCACATCCCATCTGTAAAAATGTGCGTTATTAATATTTTATGTGATGATAAAAATTTATTTTATGTGATGATAAAAAAAAATAAATTTATTAATATTCTGGTTGGAGATTAAAAAAAAAAATTTATGTGATGATCTTTCAAGAAAATTTCCAAAAGACTCAATTCCAGTGAGGACAACAAGAGGAAACCCCTCCCAAACTTTAGTTGTAATTCCAGTATATTTCAAGAAATGCAATCCACCGAGGTTCTGAATAGGCAAATTAGCAGGAACCTTGACACAAAAAGATGTTGACAATGGTATACAGATATGCTAAGAAGAAACCATGTTTTATTGGCTTATTAATGAAATCTCACTGATCAATAAATATGGGATTTGAATCTAACAATTTTGACATTGACCATATTGTAGTCAAATATTTAGACAAACTTCAAATGCAGTTTGTTGTGAATTATGTTTCAGGGCATAAGTATTAAGGGTACTGTAGTCCTTTTCTTATTATAATAAATGTAATACACTTGTGCACAACTGCGCATTCCCTCTTTTTCAACACAGTTTTTCAAGGCATGACCAATTTAGCCAAAGAAAATAAAAGGGAAATTGAAGGTACAAAAAGAGACCAATGCTGTCATGAAATAGGTAAAGATTGACATGGATGATCCATAAAGACTTCCATGACCCTTGCAAACATATAATTATAAGCAATACAAGAAGCATGTTGAGTTGTAGACTGCTTACCTAATCCAGCTACCATCAGCTCCAAGAAGCTTATTGGGAGCTCCCCACACAACAGTATCTATTCTTGCCTGAAGAACGGCGCCAGCACACATTGGGCAGGGCTCAAGCGTGACATAAAGTGTAGTGTCCTGAAAGTGGGAAAATTGTCCTTAAACAAATGAACCATCAAACTAATTTACCAAGTCGTATAAATACCAGAAGTATTAGATATCAACCATTCTTCAAGATGGACCACATTACCAAGTGATCCTATAAGCAATGTTTGGTAAGAATGAATTGGAAAGGAGGGAAATGATTCACCTACTTGGACTACGGGTAAGTCCAAATAACATCATTTCCTTTCTTTTCACTCCAATTCCCTTTTAACAAATATTGCCTTAGGTGATTTAAACATAACTATTGCAATTATTGTGAAATTCTTCAATTTTATAGAAGCATTTATTTTGAGATTGTTACCACAACAGGGATTTTCAACATTATTTATCAATATTGATAAAAGTATAGAGCAATAGATTATAAAGTAATCTAATTACCACACTGGGTTTTTAACGTTATCAATCAATAGATAAAAGTAGGGAGCAACAGATTATACAGTAGTATAATCCTAATGTTAATTCGTTTCAATAATTATGACTTCTTTAAACTTGAATCTATCATGCTAATATATACTCTTAAGTTGGATTTGTTTTGACATCCACCATTGCATATAAGCAAAAGGGTTTTGTTCTTGATTAATGACACCACATCAGGAAAGCTGAATAGCAACAAACTATTGTTAAGTAAAACAAAGAATAGTCAATATTTTAATCGTTGATGGTGAAGGATCAAAGAAACTATAGCAATCATCAGCATTCATGATTGCAATGGGAAGCCCCAAATTTCCCAGTTGAATAATGATGTTTAAATTTGTTTGATGGTGCTTTCATGTCCTAAAATACAGGCTTGAAAACTGGTGTACAGCATAAAGGGAAATACGTCTTAATATGCTTTCTCAGGGAAGTACCATCGTATAAAAGATATATTTTAGGCTTTCAAATGATGAACTAAAAAGGTCGAGTTGTTGCAATCTTGCAGACAAACTTGGTATTAAAAAGGCAAAGGAAAATCAGGAAGGGTAAAGAAAAAAGGGTTTGATCAAATAGGTAAATGGTCTAGTTTAGGGTAGCAAAGGCACAAGAAAAGGCTGAAAATTGGGGACAGTTCAGAGGCTGTGAACATGATCATGTAATGAGAAAAGAAGAATGGAAAATCGTACCCAATATGGGTGCAGGTTATGTATTTAGTACAACCTAATACGAATAGTACATAATAGTACAAATTAAAACGTGCATAATATCTACTCTTAACACTCCCCCTGAAGTTGGATCATAAATGTTAATTATGCCCAACTTGTTACAAAGATAATTAACCCGATTCCCGTTAAGAGGCTTTGTGAGGATGTCTGCTATCTGTTCACCAGTCTTGACATGCCCTGTAGATATGTGTCCCTGCTGGACCTTCTCTCGAATGAAATGACAGTCAGCTTCTATGTGCTTTGTCTGTTCATGAAAGATTGGGTTCGAGGCAATGTGAAGGGCAGCTTGGCTGTCACACCATAGTCTCAAAGGTAGAGAAACCTTGAACCCAATCTCATCAAGTAAATGATAGACCCATTGTAATTCACAAGAAGTTTGAGCTATTGCTCGATATTCAGACTCAGCACTTAACCTTGCTACTACATTTTGTTTCTTACTTTTCCAAGAGATCATATTTCCTCCAAGGAACACACAATACCCAGAAGTTGATCTCTGATCTACAGGACACCCAACCCATTCTACATCAGAATAACCTTCTAACCTGCAATGTCCGTTATCTTTATAAAGAATCCCACGACCCGAGACTCCTTTCAAATATCTCAGGATATGTAATACCGCATCCCAATGAGATTGTCGAAGAGATGACATGAACTGACTGACTACACTTACTAGAAAATAAATATCTGGACGTGTCACAGTAAAGTAGTTAAGTTTGCCCACCAATCTCCTGTATCCCTCTGGATATGATAGTAGTTCTCCATCATTAACATTGAGTTTCACATTTGGAACCATTGAAGTATCACAAGGCTTGATTCCCAACATGCCAACATCAGATAGTAAGTCAAGGACATATTTCCGTTGTGAGAGGAAAATGCCCTTTCTGCTTCTACTCAGTGTTATCAAAAGGCGGTTATGGCGGTGCCATGGCGGGGCAGAAGACGGGCAGAACGCCATAGAAAGCAAATGGCATTGCGGGTTGCACATGGCGGACGCCATGGACATGGCAGCATGGCGATATGGCGGACGCCACATGCAAATGGCAGATTCTGGGGTAATTTGGGTTTTTTGGTTTTAAAATTAGGGGTATTTTAGGTTGTTTGGGTGGTTTTTGTTTTTGATTTCCCACCAATCAGTATTGTTCGAGCCCTAATTCCCCAAACATTTGCTGCTACCCACTCCATCGAGCCTCTGTTCTTCCATTCCATCACTAACTTTCAAGATAGGTTGTGAGCACTCCTCAACCATCTCAACAAACTTTGTCCCGAGATCATCGGTATTAACTTCATCCATAGTCAGCCAAATTTCTTGTGCTCATAGGCTAAAATTGACCCAGTACGCATGACCTTGCAACCACATTCCAGGTTCTCCTAAAACATGCGGTAACACGAGGTAGACCGCTATCGACAACCGAAGATGATAATCTGCATCTGTATAGGTTTCAATGGTCAATGTTTGTTCTTTCCGAAAATAGAAGTCCTCTTCCCGGGCTTGTCTTCAAATATTGGATCGTCTTTGTCGGCCCCACAAGTCTACGATCCTTATCCACCTTTGCTCTCCCTCATTGTCTTTTTTGTTCGGTCACCGCCGCATCTCTATCTTCTCCCGGCAGATCTAGCGTGTCTCTGTTTCGCACACCACACCTCCATCTCTTTCAAACGTTTCTTTCTTCTCCAAATCTCTAAGTAGTTCGGGTTTTTATTTCTAAAGTTTATTTTTTTGTTTTCTATTTCTTTCCATCCATATGTTTTGCACCCACCCATTAGCACCATCACCCAAAGGATGTTGTTTTCTCTCCCCCCAGAAAAGCAAACCCAAACCCATCCAAAGTGTCGTGTAATCATGTTTTTTCTTTACCCATCATCCACTTCGTTCTTTTCCTTACTCAAGAGTACTGCATCGAGACCGATAGCTCTGTTTGTGCATGCTCTGTACTTTTCCTACTGATTTTAATTTCTATTCTACATCTTTACCTGATTTAGGGTGATGGCAACTACTAATAGGACTGATCCAGTGGAAGTACTGTCATCCATTAGTGGAGAATGAGACCAATGATTTGGTTTGCAATTTTTGTGACAAAATTACCAAGGGAGGCATCACTAGATTAAAACATCATCTCATGGGAAAGAAAGGCAATGTCAAAGCTTGCCCAAAGTGTCCCAAAGAAATTAGAGAAGAGTTGTGGGCGTATTTTAGTGGTAAAAAGAAGTCTGATAGTGCTGAAATGGGAATTGATGTTGTGAGGGCTCTTGACCTTGAAAATTTGACTTTTGGTGAGAGTGAAGATGAAAAGACTCCTCGGATTCATGAAAAGTGACATCCATGGAGACATAGACACGGCGACTAAATTCCGAGAAGAAGGGCTAAGAGATGAAGATGATATACCAACTACGCCTTATTACTTAGAGAAAAAGTTGTGCGATGGTGCCATCACAAAGAAAGACTTCAGAAAGATCATTTGTAAACAAAAAATAATGACCTAAGAAGACCTTTTTGAAAGCGTGAGAGGAAAAAGAAGACTACCATGAAAGGGCCATTGGATTTGTATTGCCAAAAACCTAAAACTGCCATTAAACAAAGGAAAAAGGAAAAGTTGAGGCAAGCTAGCATAAGGGAGTCTTGTGACAAAGAAGCACGAGCTAGAGTCATTCAATATATAGCTCGATGGATGTACCAAGTTGGAATTCCATTCAATGTGAGGGGTCATATGATCGGTAGTTTGTCAACTACAAAAGCTTTAACCATATGATTGAAGCTATTGGAGCCTATGGTGCAGGTGTTTGAAGCCGATGACTTTTCATGAGGCTAGAGTGGTGTGCCTCAACAAAGAACTTGCATACACGAAAATTTGTTGAAGGGCCACTATGTTCAATGGGCAAAATTTGGTTGCTCCATTATGTTAGACGCATGGACTGATAGGAAACAAAGAAGCTTGATTAATTTCTTGGTGAACTTTCATTTTTAAGTCCCGTAGGGACAAAGTTTGTGAGATCTATTGATGGTTGAATTTGTGAAGACAAGTGAAGACAAGTGAAAAGTTTTTGAGTTATTGGATAGTCTTGTGGATGAGATTGGAGAGGAGAACGTGGTTCAAATCATAGCGATAATGAAAAAGCAATTATGTTTTAGGCAAAGATGTTGGAAGAAAAGAGAAAACATATTTTTTGGACTCCTTGTGCTGCCAATTGCATAGATTTAATGTTAGAAGACATTGGGAAGCTTCCTCTAGTAAAGAAGACAACCCAAAGGACAATCATACTTGTTGGCTTCATCTATAGCCATTCAAGTACCCTAAGCATGTTGAGAAACTTCACAAATAAAAGAGAATTAGTAAGACATGCAGTTACACGCTTTGCTACATCCTTTCTTTCTTTGGAAAGGGTTCATAAAGAAAAAGCCAACCTTAGAAGAATGTTCACCTCAGATGAAAGGACAACTAACAAGTTGTCTAAGGATGCCAAAGGAAAGAAGGCAACTGAATGTGTATTGAGGCCTTCTTTTTGGAACCATGTGGTTTATACTCAAAATTATGGCTCCACTTGTTTGAGTTCTTAGGCTTGTTGACAGTGAAAGAAAACCATGCATGGGCTATATTCGAAGGGTGCATAACCGCATGGATAAGCTCACACTATTTACGAAGCAATGGACAAAGCTAAGGAAGCTATCATGAAGTCATTCAAAAATAATGAAAGCAAATACAAAGATGTATTTGCCATCATTGATAATAGACGGACATGTCAACTTTACCCATTCACTACATGCACAAATAAAAGAGAATTACTCATGCACTTCTTGAACCCTTTCTTTCTTCTATGACAATCCTTCAATTGAGTTTGATTTGGAGGTCACAAATGGCTTGTATGACTGCATTAGGAGGTTGGTACCAAGCCTAGAGGTGCAACAAAAATTCTTACTTGAGCTACCAAGATACAAGCAAACCCGCCATGACCCTTCAATTGAGCCTCTTTGGAGATCCTTTTGCAATATCACATAGGAAGACCCTTGCACCAGGTGAGAAACTAAGATTAAGCACTAGACTTGTAGTCATATAAATTCTTCTAACTCCTACAATTTTAACCCTTAAGCTTATAATTTATGTCTTTGTACTTTGTAGCTCAATGGTGGCGTATGTATGGACAATCAACTCCACATATGCGGCAACTAGTCATTAAGATTTTGAGCTTGACATGTAGTGCATCTGGATGTGAGCGTAACTGGAGTGTCTTTGAGCATGCAATTGTCATTTTTCACTTTTGTCTAGCATTCTGACCTAGTACGTGTGTAGTTCGTTACAATTAATTTTTTTTTTTCATTATGTTAATGTGCAGATTCATACAAAGAAGAGAAATAGGCTTGAACATCAAAGATTGCATAACTTAGTGTATGTGAAATATAATCAGGCACTCCATCAACGTTACAATCTTAGGGATGAGATTGACCCAATCTCACTCAATGACATTGATGAGTGTAATGAGTGGCTGATTGGAGAGATAGATGATGAAAATAATGCTAGGAATGAGTTGGTATTTGGAGGTGATGACACTTTAGATTGGCAAACTGTTTATAAGGTTTCAGGGGTTGGAGAGTTTACAACAAATACTAGGCTGCAAAAAAGAAAAAGAAAGCAAAGCTCAAGTGGTGCAGTAGCTGCAAGAGCTTCAAAGAAAGGTTCAGCAGCTGCAACTTCAACCTCGAAAGGGAAAGGGGTGGTAGTTGAAGATGAAGAAATAGAATTTGAAGACAATCTTGAGGAATCAGAAGAAAAATTGGAACAAATTGATTTTGAGGAATCGGAAGGAGAAGAGGGAATGAGGGATATGCCACACTACAAGACAATGAGAGTGATGACTACATTGAGAAGGAGGAGGAATAGATTCTAGATTTGTGTCAATTTGTCATTTTGTTGTTACTTGCTAGCTACTTCCTCCTAGTACTTGACTACTTTCTACTTTTTAGTTCTTAGTGACCTAAACCTTATGTTTTGTGTCTTTTGACTTATGACTTGGATAGTTTGATTATGCTTTGAATTTGACTTTTATAGAATGTATAAATATTATTCCTTGAAATATTATGTACAGAGAAGGTTACAATATATAGGCTAATGTTATTAATTACTATCCTAAAAATAAGGGGAAAAAATCAGCCCAAATAAAAACAAGAATAAAATCATATCTGTACATATCTAATATTAATAGTGATATATTACAACACTCCCCCTCAAGCTGGTGAGTGAATATCTATCATTCCCAGCTTGCAAGTAAGACTTTGAAATCGCTCTATGGGAAGGCCCTTGGTGAAAACATCTGCTAATTGGTGCTCTGAAGGGACGTACTCTGTAGTTATAAGGCCATCATCTAATTTTTCCTTGATAAAATGGCGATCAATCTCTATATGCTTTGTCCGATCATGTTGAACCGGGTTGTGAGCAATGCTGATTGCCGACTTGTTATCACACAGTAACCTCATAGGAGCTTCATACTTTATTCTGAGATCATCGAGTATGATTCTCATCCATAACAGTTCACAAATTCCTTGTGCCATAACTCGAAATTCAGCCTCTGCACTTGACCTTGCAACCACATTCTGTTTCTTACTTCTCCAAGTCACCAAATTTCCTCCTAAAAACATGCAATAACATGAGGTAGACCGCCTATCAACAACTGACCCGGCATAATCTGCATCTGTATAGGTTTCAATGGTCAATGTTTGTTCTTTCCGAAATAGAAGTCCTCTTCCCGGGCTTGTCTTCAAATACTGGAGAATTCTATTCACAGCTAGCATATGTCTCTCACGAGGATCATGCATGAACTGGCTAACCACACTGACAGCATAGGCTATGTCTGGTCTGGTATAAGACAAATATATCAGTTTTCCCACAAGTCTCTAATATTGTGCCTTATCCACCTTTGGGCTCTCCTCATTGTTTCCAATCCTGTGATTTTGTTCAATAGGTGCCCCTATGGTTTTGCAACCTAGCTTACCTATTTCCTTAAGAAGATCCAGGACATATTTCCTTTGGGAAATAAAGATGCCTTGTTTGGAAAAGGCAACCTCTATCCCAAGGAAGTACTTCAGCTTCCCCAAGTCCTTCATTTCAAACTGTGCAGCTAGTTTTTCTTTTAGGACCTGTTTCTCAACCTCATCATCACCGGCAATGATCATGTCATCAACATAAACCAGAAGAAGTGTAAGCTTGCCTTCTTTGGAATGTTTTATAAAGAGGGTATGATCTCCCTGGCTCTGCCTATAACCTAAGGACACCATAGCATTGGTGAACCTCCCAAACCAAGCACGAGGAGACTGCTTGAGTCCATATAAGGCCTTCCTTAACTTGCATACCATATTCCCTCCACCGGTAGGTCCATATCCTGGTGGGATGTCCATATATACTTCCTCTTCCAAATTCCCATGGACAGAAAAGCATTTTTAACATCAAATTGATGCAAGTCCCATCCAAAGTGTGCTGCCAAGGAGAGAATGATCCTGACTGTGTTCATCTTTGCTACTAGGGCAAAAGTTTCCTCATAATTAATCCCATATGTCTGAGTATACCCTTTTGCAACCAGCTTTACTTTGTACCGGTCTAGAGTACCATCAGACCAATATTTCACTGTGTAAATCCATCTGCACCCAACTATCCTTTTGTCTTTCGGCTTCTCAACAATTTCCCAGGTCTTATTCTTGTTTAAAGCACTCGTTTTTTCATGCATGGCTTGAACCCAATTATTATCCATTAATGCTTCTTGTACTGAAGTGAGGACTCTGGTAGACTCAATTGCTGAAATAAAACTCCGATGCTGTACTGATAGGTTTTTAGTGGACACAAACTGAGATATAGAGTATTTTGCACAAGTTCTTTTGGCTTTTCTTAAGGCTACTGGCAAATCATCAGGGTTAGGTGCACAAATATCATGTAAAGAACTATTCAAAGGCTCAGAATCGGGAATGCTTACCTCTAGTTCGGACGACTAAAGCTGCTGTTGGACCAGGTTGGGTTTTTTCCGATAATACACCTGCTTGTATCGATCTATAGGAACAGATACTGATTCTTTAGGTGTCTCTGAAGTTCTAGAAGATGATGCCACATTCGTTATCAGAGGAGGGACAGATGACTCAATAGATTCAGCCAGAAGAGGAACAAAAGATGACTCAAGAGACTCAGCTTCTTGACCAGTCTCCCCCTGAAGCTGAGGACGAAGGTGAAAAGACTCGGATTCATGAAAAGTGACATCCATGGAGACATAGACACGACGACTTTGAGAATGATAACATTTGTACCCCTTTTTGTCTGGTGTATACCCAATGAAGATACATTTGACAGCCCTAGGATCCAACTTACCACGATATTGACTATGGATATGAACAAAGGCAACACAACTAAAGACACGACACAGGAGATTCTTCATGGTAGGAACGGAAGGGAAGAAGGAAGTCATGAGTTGCACAGGACTAAGACCATCCAATACACGGGAAGGCAATCTGTTTATCAAGTATGCGGCAGTTAAGATAGCTTCCCCCCAATAAGACTTAGGGACAGACATTTGGAATAGAAGAGCTCGTGCAATTTCTAGGAGATGACGGTTCTTCCTTTCTGCAACCCTATTTTGTTGGGGGGTATCAACACAAGTTAACTCATGTAACACACCCATGTTCTTTATAGAATTTTGTGAAATGTTGATTCACATATTCCTTGCCATTATCAGATTGTAACCTTTTTATAGATTTTCCAAACTGGGTTTGAACCGTGCGATAGAAAGTCAGGAATATTTGAAACACTTCAGATTTATCTTTCATAAGAAATATCCATGTGACCCTAGTGCAGTCATCAATAAAAGAAACAAACTATTTTGCACCAGATATATAAGAATTAGAGGAAGGTCCCCACACATCAGAATGAATAAGATCAAAAGGTACAATACTTTTATTATTACTTGGAGAAAAAGTTGTGCGATGGTGTTTCGCAAACTGACAAACATCACAAAGAAAAGACTCAACAGGCTCATTTGTAAACAAATGTGAAAATAACGACCTAAGAAGACTGAAAGGAGGATGACTAAGGCGTTTGTGGTGAAGCCATATCTGAGATGCAGCTAAATCTGAACTTGTCGCATGACTGGATGTGGACACCGTCTGACTGGTACTACCATGAGTCCGATGTAGAACATATAACCTTCTTTGTTCCTTAGCAACCCCAATCGTCCTCTCCGTGGTAAGATCCTGAAACACACAATGAGAGGGAAAGGTCACTGTACAGGTTAAATCTTTGGTAAGCTTATGAATAGAAATAAGGTTATTGGATAAATGAGGGACATGAAGCACATTATGTAAAGGAAGGGAAGGTTGAAGTGAAATAGTACCACATCCTGAAACAAGGACATGGGATTCACTAGCAACCGTGATGTGATGCTTACCAGATAATCTAGAGTAAGTGAAAAAATATGAGAGATGAGGGGTTATATGATCAGTAGCACCAAAGTCAATAATCCAGAGATCCTCAGATACAGTACTAGAAACATTAAAGGAAAAAGAACTTAAATTCTTATCAGTCATGGTTAGAGAACAAGTGTCAGAAGGCTTACTCATAGAATCTAAGAGCGTGCGCAAACGATCCAACTCGGCTTTACTAAGTGCCGGAATTGCCTCCCCAAATGGTGGTGCAGATACCTCTTCACCCTCAAGAACCAAGTCAGACACTGTTTGGTTAACCTACCATTGTTGACTACCTTTAAAATCCCCAGAGCGTCCAAGAACCTTGTCTCTGCCATAGAATTTAAAACAAGTGTCTTTAGTGTGACCAGACTTTTTGCAAAAAGGACACCAGCGCTCGTCACGTTTGGTGGACGACTTCGTAGAGGATGAACCAGGCTTTTCAGATGATAACCCACCAATAGGACCTTTGCCGGTGGCCAAAGCAGAACCATCACTTGAATGACTAGTATTCAACATGACAGTCCGGCGACTCTCTTCCCCCCTAACTGTGTAGAACACCTCGGAGAGAGAAGGAAGCTTGTCCTTACCTAAAATATGAACCCGAATAGGATCATACTCAGAATTCAACCCAGAGAGAAACTTAAAGACCCGTCCACGCTCAATAAACTTGGTTAAAGTAGCAGAATCCTAAGTGCATTTCATCTTTAAGTACTGGTTTTGATCAAGCTCAATCCATAAACCATTCAGAGTACCATAATAATCGGTGACAGAAAGAGATCCTTGCTTGATATTAAAAATTATGTTTTCTAATTCATAACACGCAGCAATATCTTGTTTCATAGAATAGGTTTGACTCACACTATCCCAAATTTCACGTGCAGAAGTAAAAAACATACAATTCTTACTGATATCTGGTGTCATAGAGTTCCATAGCCAAGTCATAATCAAAGAATCTTCATCATCCCAAATTCCAAACTGTGGGTCATCGGCCTTCGAAGGATCCCCGACAATGTGTGACAACTTCCGACGACCCTTGAGAGTGGTGCGAATAACCTGGGCCCATTGGAGATAATTCTTACCATTGAGGTGACAAGAAGAGTGTAAAAAGTGCAGCAACGGCAACCAGAGGCGTCGGAGTGACGGTGGAGGACTGGGTGTCTACTGTAGACATTCCAGTTGGACTCGAAAATAGGCAGAAAGGAACGGGGAGGAGCCGACGAGCAGAACGGCAGTGGTAGCGCGGTGAACGGCGGCGTGGAGGGCGGCGCGTGTCTCTCACGCGCGTACAGTGCGACTGCGTGTGGGCGGCGAGTGGCGACGCGTGGCTGGTCGGTTTGGGGTGGGCTTTTCTGAGATGGCCGGAAAAACGCCGACAAGTAGTCCGGCGGGGCGATGAGGCCAAAAAACGGCGGCGGCAGGTGGCGGGTGGAGGATTGAATACTCGGCGAAGAATAAGGTCGCAATAGAAGACAATAAATAAGGTCACTCGGCGGAAGAAAAAAAAAAGGAGGCAAGCCCTAGGTCGACCTAGGCTGCTGATACCATATAGAATGTATGAATATTATTCCTTGAAATATTATGTACAGAGAAGGTTACAATATATAGGCTAATGTTATTAATTGCTATCCTAAAAATAAGGGAGAAAAATCAGCCCTAATAAAAACAAGAATAAAATCATATCTGTACATATCTAATATTAATGGTGATATATTACAACAACTTTGATTATTATAAGTAACATAATGTCATAATCAAAGTCAAATTCAAGAAAAACATAGCATAACAATTAACAAATATGACAATACCCCAAGTAAATGTAAATCCTATATAGTTCAAATTATATATAACAGTTATACTTTTGATGAATTTTATTTCTTAGAATATATTTTTAATTTTATTGTTCTTGATATATGTTATTAGTTTTTTTTAGTATTTTTTGTATATTTCTTATTTTTTAATATAGCCGCCATGGCTTCCGCCATTGGCCACAACGCCATCCGCCATATTTGTATGGCGGATTTTTGGCTTTCCGCCATAAACCGCCATCCGCCATTAATAACACTACTTCTACTTACCTCAATTCCCAGGAAATATTTTAGAAGATCAAGATCTTTTGTCTAAAATTTAGTTTGAAGGAAGCTCTTGAGTTCTGAGATTCCAGAGAAGTCACTGCCTGTTATCACTATATCGTCAACACACACAACAATGAGGATGCATCCTCCCTCGGACTTTTTGTAAAAGACCGAGTGATCATAGCTACTCCTTTTCAGGCTAAAATTCACAACAACTTCACTCAATCTCCTAAACCAAGCCCGCGGGGATTGTTTTAACCCATACAAAGAGTGTCTCAGCCGACAAACTCGCCCAGACTCCCCCAGAGCAACAAAGTCAGGCAGTTGCTCCATATAGACCTCCTCCTGTAAATCACCATGAAGAAAGGCATTCTTAACATCAAGCTGGTGCAGGGGCCAGTGATGAGAGGCAGCCAACGAGATGAATAGGTGAATAGAGGCCAATTTGGCCACAGAAGAGGTCTCTGAGTAATTAACATCATAAGTCTGAGCATAACCCTTGGCCACCAGCCGAGCCTTTAAACAAGCAGCAGTACTATCCAAATTGACTTTAACAGTAAACACCCACTTGCACCCAATTGCACGCTTACCAGAGGGAGGAGAACGAGATTCCACGTCTGGTTATGTTCCAAAGCAAGCATTTCCTCCTCCATGGCATTACGCCACCCATCATGAGACAAAGCCTCAACAATAGTTTTGGCATCTGTGATAGCATCAAGAGAGGCAACAAAGGATTGGGAGGAAGGGGAAAGATGCTCATAATGAATAAAGGATGCAATAGGATGTTTAGTGACACAAGAACGTTTACCTTTATGAAGGGCAATAGGAAAAGATCTAGAGTTAGATCCTGTGACGAAGAGGTGGATGGAGGTGGTGCGTTTGCTGAAGAGCAATGATACCATGTAATGAGAAAATAAGAATCGAAAATTGTACCCAATATGGGTGCAGGTTATGTATTTATATATGTAAGATGGGCTAGCAGTACATGGGCTAGTAGTACAACCTAGTACGAATAGTACACAACCGCACAAATTAAAACATGTGCATAATATCTACTCTTAACAATCCACAAACAGTAAACAAAGGGAGAACCACAAGTTCCAAGAGGAAGTATTCAAAAGAAAGACAAGCTTGCCTAAACCAAACTACTTAAAGACACATGACTACTTATCTGATGTTAAAGTGTGCACCAAAGTCTGCAAACTTGCACACTCCTATACAACTATTAAACCGTTCCACTATGAACTAAGAAATACTTGAAAGAAATTATTACTATATAAACCTTCAATTTTCATGAAACCAGCCGACACTATCATGCCTGTCCCATTGTCAACATTAAAAGTACTCCCAGTGTGAGTCTACTTGGCATCTAAGATGCATCGGTACAGCTCAGACCGCCATACTAGTGTCCGGCACGGTTTGGATATTGGTACGCATACCAAACGTATGAGTTTTATTTTTCAAAAAAATTTCGACACGAACTGAATTGCACCGGAACAGCTTAGAAATGCACTGAAACTGCGCTTAAATGGCAAACCAAAAATTTCAATTTTTCTTTTTGAGAAACAACTGTCTTTTCAGAGTCTGTCAGCCCCGAAGATCACCCATAACAAATTTAAACCTCTTTCTCTCAGCTTAGTCCTGTTATTTCAGCCCAAATATCACCCCAAGCAAATTGCCCTTACACTTGTGACCTTGCCTTGCCTCATCTGCAGTTTTGCGATGAGATTCTGGTTGCAATGCTTGAGATGATGAAACGCTTCTGCCTTGCCCCTATATCTTGGCTCATCTTTACGCTTCTGCCTTGCCGCTTCTGAGGCGGTGATTCCAGCTATATGCATGTTTGGAACTTAGAAGACGTAAGAGAACATAAGTCCCATCTTCACCCATTGAATGATAATATAATATAGGTGACTTTTATTCTGCTTGGCAATTGGCAGCTTATGATTTTTTTATTATATTATTCTGCTTTTTGAGTCATTCAAAGTTTATGAATTATAAAATAAATTATATATTTATATTGTTTGTGATTCTTATATTGTTCTAGGAATTATATTAAATTATGTTTTATGATGTGTTATAATGGTTTTATGATGGCTGTATATGCTATTTTTATGTTTGGTGAGAGGATATATATAACTTTATATATATATATGTTATGTTGTATCTTGCCGTACCCGTATCCTAGTTTTTTTAAAAATGCCGTATCCCCATATTGTACTTGTGTCATATCCAATTCCTATACCTGTATCGGTGCTTCTTAGCATGGCATTTGAGTGGTATGCTAGTTACTTATCATTCATATGTATTAGTAGATTATGCTAGTTACTTATCATTCATATCTACTAGTAGATTAGATAACAAGCATTTGGTTCCTTTCAACAGGTGGATGTGAAAAATATTATCAGTGTTTTGTAAATATTAGGTCTGCTGCTATTCATGTCTTTAACATACAAGTGGTGGAATTGGCCTGAACTATGAGGGTTTTAAACTTTTAAGTACACATATTAACACATGCTAAGTTAGTCATATGAGCTTAAAAATAATATAAGAGAAACATATCAAATGAATATTAAGCTTTGGCTGTAATATCAAAATACACTTTAAATTTACAAGAAGGAAAACTTACCGATAGTCTCCATGTCCGAAGAAGGTTTGAAGCTTCTCGTATACAAATAATCTCTGCATGGGCAGTGGAGTCCCGTAACTCTTCTACTCTGAAACAGATATTTTGATATAAATTCAAAAAAAAAAAAAAGCAATTACATAGAATGAAATAATATCATAATACTTACAAGTTGCATCCTCGTGCAATAACTTTCCCATGCTGCACAAGAACAGCACCAACAGGGACCTCCCAAGTATCAGCAGCTTTCTTGGCTTCCAAAAGTGCTTCCTTCATGAACATTTCATCCATTCTTCGCTGCTCAAGTTCAAGTTTATAGGCTTCTTCCCAGTCATCAAACCTATCTCTTAAGACTTGCCTGTTCCGTTGAAACTTCCTTTGCTTCAACTCTCCATCCTTTCTCCCTGAGCCAGACAATTCAGACTCCACTGGAGCAACAGGTTCCTTGATTGGCACCACTGACTCAGTTCCAGACATGTCATATCCACCAATATTTACAATTTCTCCTACAATAGGAGGCCCTCCGGCAGGTAATGGAATTGGTAATTCCATGTTTTTTATGCCCGAAGTAGTGACTTTCAAATCTTTTCTATCTTCAGTCCAACTAGCATTTTCCTCGCCAGAAGCATATGAGGCAACCACTGATGTTGATCCACTTTCCAATATATTCGGAGAAGATGATCCAACTTCAAGATGTTTTCCTTTGTCCTTCAATCTTTTAGCATCAGACACCTCTCCCTCACTTTGGGTATAAGGTTTACCCAGTTTTAACTTATCAGAAGTCATGGCTTGTGGCAGTACACTTGTTTCTTTTATTACATTACTTTTACTGGTTTCCTCATGCTCCTGCCCAGAAAACCATGTCTCACTATCAGACTTGTTTGATGAGTTTCTCTCACCTGATCTTCCAGCAGATGCGGAGGAACCAGCACGTGAATCCCAACGTAATCGAACAACATCAGCAATAATACTCCATAGGGACCTGCCAGTTCTATTAACAATTGGTTTATCAGTTTCCTTGCTGATCTCTGGTTTTTCAGCTACTAGACTTTGCTCAACAGATGGTTCTGTTACATTCCACATCTCATCAGAAGGTCCTTTGGTCCCAGGAAACCCAGAGGTACGGCTAGAATCATGCTCCTTCGACTGAGAGTCATTTTGAGTGCCTTGTTGCCTTGAACTGTAGATCCGATTCCCCTCATCTTCAAAGGCCAACTTGGTTCCAGTAACTTCCATTTCTTGTGTTTCTGAAGTTGTGACTTCATGTCTGACCCTCTCAACAAACTCATCAACAAACTGTTTGGATGATTTCTCTAAACGATCAGCTGAACCAAGAGCATCTTCTGAAGCCATGATGGTAGAAGGCTCGCTATAAGCCTGATCACTTCCATCTCTAGAATATGGTCCAGAAAGCAAAGCAGGACTTCTTCCTGAATTGTCATATAAAGCAGATAAGCCACTTTCTGAAGTTTCAATAAAGATCTCGGGGCTTGCAATTCCAGCAGTGAGTTCAACATGTGCTGAGCCTCTACCCATCAATTGGGATGAGGAAGGGATCAACATTACTGCAGATCTCCTTTCATCACCTTCTGCCAATATAACATGTTTTCCAGCCTCAGAAACCAAATTCAATGATCCCCGGAAGCTGGATTCCTCTCTTGAGGCAGTTTCATCAGAAATTGATAGGTTCCTAGGTCTTTGGTCCTCACTGGCTGATTCAGAATTTGCAATCCTTTCATCAGTTTGGCAAGAACTTTCTCTAGCTTTAACAACTGATGTCAACTTGCCTTTTGGGATGAACCTCACCTTCTCAGAAGTTCTTTGAAAGCTTGAAACTTGCTTTTCATCACTGGCATAGCCTTCTGATAAAGTGCCGACAAGTTCAGATCCTTTCCCGTGTTGAATACTCTGAGTTGTCCTTTTATCTGTTTGGAGCCATGTTCCCCTTGCATCTGAGCTTAAGTTTGAATTTTCTTCCCAGTTCTTTATTCTAGTTCTAGACTTCACGATAGATGTATCCTCAACATTACGCTCATGAACTTGTGATACTTCAGAAAATTGTTGAGATTTTCTTCCCTCTTTAGCCTGTGTAATGATCTTCTCTCCTTTTTGGTGTTGTTGCTCCTCCACTCCCTGAACAGAACTCAAAACTGAAACTTTTTTTGCTCCCAGGTTCTTCATCCTCGTATTTGAGGTCCTTTCAGTGTCTTCAATTTTTGAATTTCCAATATATTTCTGGGAATTTCTACTTATTACATCCTTTCCTGTGGTAGAAGTAGAACCAACAAATTTTTTATGTTCATCACTTGTTTCCTGTAAAAGTGTTTCTGATATCTCAAGGTTCCCTTCCCAGCCACTGAATGTTTTCTTTGATTTCAAAGTTTCCTTTCCTGTGGTAGAAGTAGAACCAACAAATTTTTTATGTTCATCACTTGTTTCCTGTAACAGTGCTTCTGACATCTCAAGGTTCCCTTCCCTGCCACTGAATGTCTTTCGTGATAGCAAAGTCGTTTCAACTTCATCACCACCAGACTCTTGAATATCTGTAGATTGATGCTTTCTTATGTTTCCTGTTTGAATATATGCCTTTTTTGTTTTCTTATCCAAATCCTTGACAAAAGATGAATTATCCTCCTCACTATTGACTTGCTTGTGTGAAACAGTAGCTTTTCCATAACTAGATTCATGTGTTCTAAATGCTCTTGAATGCATATCTTGGTGTTCTTTTGTGGATTCTGTTTCTTGCACAGTTACCTCAGTCAGCTTCTTTTCAGACTTCTTCCTTAGGTTCCAATCAATGTCAGCACCAAATGTAGTTCTTTCCTGATTTGAAACATCCTGCAGCTCCTCTGATTCGTCTCTTTGCCTGTTGAATTCTTCCTTCAATTGTCCCTCCACATGATTTGCTTCATCCTTCTCATATTCTATTGATAATTCTTCCAAACCATGCTTATCCTGAACTTCCAGGTCACTCCCAAAATCTCCTGACGAAAACGAGTAATAAGATGAACAACTAGAAACATCTCTTCGCTTCCTATGGTTTTCACATTTTCTAAAGGCTTCCCTTTCTTTGTTGGGTTTTTCATCCTCTCTCCTAAAGTCTATAGTGGATGTCTCATGTTGCTTCAAAATTCCATTTTTCTCTGTTTCTACTTTCTTACTCGAACTCAAATTTCTCTCTCTACTCACATTTTTTCTTGTCTTCTCGGCTTCCATTCTTTTGGATACAGACACATTCTTCCATTTGATGCCAATAGCATCCTTATCTGCTTCCTCACTCAATAAGCTGAGAACGGCTTCAGTATTGTCAGAACCAAATGAATGGCATGCTTCCCTCCCTTCTTGTAAGGCTGCACGTAAACATCTTCGCTTTATTCTCCTTCTACTTCTGTTGCAAACAGTTCTCTCATTGACAGAATAATTAAGCTCATAACAACCTCTGTGGAGACCATAAGCTGGTAGCCGGGAAAAGTAATGGTCTCCACCACCCAAAATCAACCTTCTAGATGCTGACAATTGTAGGAGAGTGGATTGCCTCAACCCATTTAGAACACTAGGCTTTATGGGTACTCTATAAGTGGAGAGTGCATAGCAATCACAACAACCACAACATGATGAACAGTGTGATGGGGTTCTGTCAAATCTTTCATACCAGAAGTTTGAGTAGCCATTGAAAGATAAAGAGAATGACTCTTCACACCTAACAGCATATATTGTTGAGCTAAAATATGTGTTGTGCATGGTTGCATGCGTCTTCCCACCAAGGGTGGGAGAATACAACTTGATGAGAGAGTGGGATCTTTTAATTACAACCAAGCTATACAAGTTGAGAAATCATGTCAGACTGCATAGATTACAAATTCTCATTCAAGTTGACTGAGCAAGATAAGATAGAAATGGCAATAAGCGGTAAACCATAATCTGTTAAGTGCTGATATAGAAGCCCAAAGGGTATTAGCCAATGCACCAGAATAACCAACAGAGTGAATTGCCTTCAAAAAACAAGATCTGACATCCACACTCTGCTTTCACCTTTGACACCTGTATCAATTGATGGTTCAACGAAATCAGAATGACTGACATAGTTCAACAACTAAATCAACTTATCTTGGTATCATAAAATAATTAAACTTCAGAACAGATAGTCCTAGAAAACAACACAATAGAATGTGTCAAAAACGGATGCATTCATCACGCTTCCTGATCATCTCATGTCACAACAATCCCAAAATGCTGAAAGCAGATCCATCTTGGACTTTAAAGAGAAAATATATCACTATTCTGAGGTAGATGATATTAGGATAATTATGATTTTTATTATTATGGATTTTTTGTAATTTTAATTAGGGATTTTATTTTGTTAGTTAAGAATCTTATATATTTTATAAGTAGGATTTTATTGGGATTCTATCAAATCTCAAATCTTATCCTTAGTTATTTGTATCTGATTTATATTTATATTTGGTTTGTTTTGTTTGAGGGTTATAAATACCCCTCTTATGCACTTTAGAAGACGGTTGATCATTGATTATTGAATTAAGTGGATTATATTCCTACTTTGAGACCGAGTCTCTTGGCACCGAGTGCCTCTGGAATCCCGAGGGTTCTTTGTTCCTTTTGTCCTTTAATTCTACCTCAATTTGGCATCCGAGTCCTGTTGATCACACGCTTTGAGCTATTTGGAAGCAAAGATTTTCACAACCAAAGTTGTTCCGCTGCTTACTGCTCACCAGATCTCTGTAAAACTATCTTATTCCTTAACAAAGAAGCAATTTTTTCAATTAATCTTGGCTCTTGAAATTTTGAACTTTATTTGTGCTTTTAGAATAGTTTATAATTCTCACTACTTTGCATTTAGTCTGTTGGCACTTCTTTTATTTGTGATATATCCCTATTATAAAGTATGAACTATTTGTTACCAAATCACAATAGTGTCATAATGTGCGTTCATAAATCTCCTATTTATGATGCATGGAAAACCTACATTAAATGTGAGGGTACAAGTTGTAGTCTAGTCATCAATAATGATAGCGCATTAAATATGATTTCTAAAAAGGGTGCGATTAGATGTGGTCTAAACGTGGAACCTCACCCACAACCTTTTAGAATACCTTGGGTAAATGATACTTATCTAGAGGTCACCTACAGGTGTAAGGTCCCACTTGTACTAGGGTCTTATGCGAAAGATGTTTATTGTGATGTTTTACCTATGGATGTTGCTCACATTTTGTTAGGTCATCCCTGGATATATGATAATGATGTGACCCACAACGATAGGGACAATTCATATTCCTTTTTCTTAAGATCATGTCATAGAAGGTTTATCTCCTGACCTATCGATCCTAGTAAAGAATGTCCGAGATGATATTAGGATAAAGGTTTTCTAGGGAATTAAGAATCTTATCTAATAATTAGGATTTTTAGTAGGATTCTATCAATCCCAAATAATTTTGATTTATATTTGGTTTATATTGTTTGAAAAAATTCTACATCAGATTAGGGATTCTCTAAAGACATAACCACACTGTCCAAGAAAAGAAAACACTTAGCCCATTGATCTCAAGCTCACACCACCAGATCTTAAACATCTTGATTCAGTTGAAATAATTACCAATCGTATCCTTAAATTGCATGCCGCCATTAGACGCCACTTTGCATTAAGTAGTGATAATTATAAATTAGATTCTAATGTGCATTTTAGGGATCACAATTTTAATATTGATGATTTGCTTCTTTCTAAAGATACCTTTTAAGCCTTCTATGTCCCCTCTAGTTGTTGCTACAAATCATTTGACTGCTAGTGTGCCTAAAGCTCCGCCAATTCCACCACAATATTCGGACAAGACTGTCTGCGTGCCTAAAGTTTCGGCAATTCCACAACAATATCCGAACCAAATTAATACAATGCTGCTTGTGGATAATTCAATGCTGATTGTGGATTATTCTCCTAATCCTATTTGTCATTATCTTGTGAAGGAGACCCACCTTGATTTTGTTACTACTTCTGTTTTTGAAGAATATTCCTACCAAATCGATCCTGGATGAAGCCGAAATTTAACTCTCCAGAGGCGAGTTCTTCTAGAGGGAGAGAATGATGCAGATGATATTAGGATAATTATGATTTTTATTATTATGGATTTTCTATTTTTTTAATAAGGAATTTTATTTGTTAATTAAGAATCTTATCTATTTTATAATTAGGATTTTAGTAGGATTCTATCAATCCCAAATCTTAGCTTTAGTTATTTGTATTTTGATTTATATTTGGTTTATATTGTTTGAGGGTTATAAATATCCCTCTTATGCACTTTAGAAGACGATCGATTATTGATTATTGAATTAAGTGAATTATATTTCTACTTTAGACCGAGTCTCCAAGTGCCTTTGGAATTTTGAAGGTTCTTTGTTCCTTTTGTCCTTTAATTCTACATCAGATTCTGTATTATCAATATTTATCTAGAGAAGAATTCGGTTAAAAGAGCCAAAATCATATACTAACTTCATCAACAAACCCTGATGCAAAATATGTCAATCTGTGATATGATATCCAACAATTAAGAGAACAAGCAAGCAAGAGGGATCAGCAATAACTTTCATTCAGCAACAAGGAAATTTTTAATGCACAAGCATCCCTAAAAGTTGCATATGCAGTACATGCATATATTCATCACATCTGTATTATGACAAAAAGAACAACATGCTCACAGAAACTGTTTAAAATGGGTCTTAACAAAATCACTGCTCCTCAAATTCTCCCATAAATCACTGCTTCCTTGGATTCCACCATATTTAACTAATTCAGTCATAATAATAATAAAGATTTAAAAAAATAGTGGGACCAAGGGGGGGGGGGGGACGAGATTCCCAGCATTGTCGGGTATGGAGAGGGTCGGATGTAAGCAGACTTACCCCTATTAGTAGAGAGGCTAGTTATCATGACCACCAAGTCAAAAGGCAACAAGCCAACTCTTAAGATGGACAAACTGTTTACTGAATTGCTTGAGGAAAATAGTCTCAGCACCACTAATTATATACAAGATTTACAATCACTAATATTAGGAAACTATGTAAATAAGGAAACTAAATAATAGGACAGATATACAAATCAAATCAGAAAATATACAGCTCCTAAAAAGATGATATTCTCCCTGATATTCTTCCTAAATAGGAGATACTCTCCAACACCAACAACGCTTCCAAGTAAAACAACTCAGACTCATCAAGCCCGCACATAGTAACATGGGGCATATCAACTGTTTCAGTTTCTTAAAAAGACTCATATAATACTACGCAGGACCTCTTTAACACAAACAACTCACCCATTTCATTCAGGTTATAATTATAACCATAAACCCGTCAAAAAGTAACCAGTCCACAGATTTATGCTCATGCTTCACACAATTTCATTGATCAAATCGCTACAGAAGTCATCAATAGGCACTCAGATTCCACAACAAAATTCAGCTCAACATACTGAACACCATTATACCACATAATTTCAAGGCAGTAAAGTGCCTTGGTTTCACACATTAAACTACCTTCCTCCACCAAACTTCGAATCTAAAAAGTTATGAGAAGTTTTCTATCCACATAGTATACCAATGCTTATAGTTAGAACTTAGAAATTAGAATCATTTATGTTACTAAACAGTCATCAACATAAAACAATCATTTTTCACTCCAAATTTAGAATCTTTTTTTCTTTTTTAATGTAACCAACCATTGCCCCTACAAGTTTAAGGGTCCAGGTCTATGCACACTCGACGGATTGCGGAAGGGAAAAGAGAAAACTTGAGAAAACAATGAAAGTGCAGGAAATATGTTAAAGAGGGTACGTGTACCTGAGCAAGAGAGTGATGAATCTGGCCACTGGAGACCTTGAACCGTGATGGGTATCTGTTGTTTTCCTTAGACACGAGCCAGAAAGAGAAGATTGATGAGAGTTACGATTTGCATGATGGGTCTCTGGGTTTCAGGTTTCTGGGTGAAGGGAGAGAGAGAGAGAGAGAGAGAGAGGGAAACGAGATGAGATTGGGAAAGTGGAGAGAGTGTGGTAAATGGTTTTAGCTCATTTGATTTGATTTGTTCTTCCCAGCAAGCACACACAGCACACAGTTCAGTTGTGGGACGGAACAGAATCTTTGAACCTAGCCATTTTGGGCCCATTTATGGCAACCTGTTTTGACCACACTTGTGTTGTGGCAGGATGATTCTGAAATTCGTCCTATATTTTGCTTTTTGGCTTAAATAAAATAGGTGTTTGATTCTACTAAATATATTAGTTTATAATTTTTGTACTTTAAAAAAAATTCACGATTTATATTTTTTTAATTTTAAAAGTGAATAAAATTAATATAAAAAATTTTAAATGAGTAAATTTTACTTATTTTTAAAATTACAGGTAGATAAGTTGCTATAAATTTTTTAGAAATTAAAACTAAAAACTAATATATTTAGAGTGTCTAAAAACATAAAATTTTTCAGTATATTGTCATTAACTTTGAAATTATTTTCTAAGATTATTAGATGGCTCATTTTATTTCTCCGCACCATGCAAAAATAATATTTCAAATTTTGGATTAATTATAAAAAAGATTTTGTTAAAAATTAATTATGTGTAAGATTGATTTTTAAGAAAAATAATTATGAAAAAAATTAATTTATGTTTGAGTATATTAATTCATAATCCATCCCTATATAACAATAATAAATTAAAGTATATTTTTATCAGAGTGACTTAATCTCTTGAGCTACTCTCCCTCTAAAAATGATTATCATTTTTAACATGCTTTCTTTTAAATTTTAAACTAGAATAACACTCATTTATAAAATAATTAAAATATTTGAAAATATATAATAATTATTTTATTATTATAAAAAATTATAATTTTTACAAGTAGTCATGAGGGATATAAAAATTTCACGTTGAGGTTTAAATATTTTTTATTTTTTTAGTGTCAAATTTTAAGTTTATATATAACATTTTAAGAATATTTTAAAAATTTCAAAAATTATTGAAAATGTATTTTAAGTTTTAGAGACTGCAGCTACTACTAGCTCTCTTGACTTTATCATTGTATATTATAACATGGCTTGACACCATAAAAAATATTTTTATTCTATAAAAAAATCTCAAAAAAGTTTACATATATATATATATATATATATATATATATATATATATAATTAATAAGATAATAATTTAGAAATGACATTTGTAAAAAAGAACATTGATATAATTTATATTTTCTTTTAATTTTCTTTAAAAGGGTAATATTAAAATTCATATTCAAATTATATTAGTGGGACAACCTAAAAATAACAATTAAGAAGATCTTTTTTACATTTCCCTTTAATTATTTTTAATAGGATAATAATAAAATTCAAATTCAAATAACATTAGTGACATAACCTAGAGTTGCCACTTGACAGAATTTTATAAACCAGTATTCTCTTTTTATATATTATTATATTATATTGACTTATTAATATTGATTCAAATTATTTTTTAATTAATTACGCATATCTCTTTTATAAACTTAATAGTTTTAAATTTTTTCTCTTTTAATTTATTTTTTAGATTCTATCTAAATAAATTAATTATGCATATTTTATCTATAATTTTAAATATTTTTCTCTTTAAATGTATATCTATTTAGATTCAATCTGAATTTAAAAGGACTGTGAAATGCACGCCATACTTACTAGTTAATTTTAAGACAAAATGTTATTATTTGGATTGTATAAAAATAATTGCTTTTAGCTATTAAATTACTAAAAGAGAAATGGAATAATTAAAAAAATTATTTGAGTGAAGGTAAAATTATTTATCTCTCAGCTTTCGAAATAATCAAAATGCAATCCACCCTTATATTATAAATGAGAGTACTCCCTCTTGAGAGTGAAAAAAATTTGAATTATATTATCCATCTTATGTGGCTATATATATTTCCTATACGACTGCGCCCTAACCTAAGCTTTCTTTTCACCTTTCCTCTTATATGTGCTTCAATTTAAAGAGAGAATTTCTTCTCCTTAACTTCTCCTTAATTATCTCTTCAATATTATCTTCTAAATTAACTAAGATTCATTTTTTATCCTGAATTATCTTCAAACAAATTTAAAATTCCTTTACGTCATCTTATTTCATTCCAAATTATGATAGAATTTTATTTATTTATTTATTTATTTATAAATTTTTTATTACTTTAAAATAAAATATTAACAATTTAAAGAGTTCAAATTTATAACATTTTACATATGTATAACATTCTAAAAATTAAGTATCTAAAATATATTCTAACACACATTAAAATTAAAACTTTAAAAAATCCTATGCAATATACGAGTTACTAACTAATGCTCAAATAGATGTTTTTAATATAAAAAATAATCAACAACTTTTTTGTTTCAACTTAAACATATTTGCTTTAGAGAAAACAACTTAATTTGAGTATACTGCTAATTTCCAAAGTTGTGAAATCAAATTCAAACATGCACGCACTCTCAACTCTAACCTTTTGCCCAAAATCCAAATCATTAACTTAAGAAAGTATAAAGTATATGTAAAGGATATGAATATTCTTTTTTCTTTTTTAAATTTTAATAATTTTGAAGGATTGTCTTCTTGTAAGAAGTTAGTGGAATTTCATCCTTCTGGACAAGATAACAATTATCTTTTATTAGTAGAATAACAAGAGAGGGTCCTGTTAGAGAGAGAAAGATGTAATTTGTTTAAAATAAAACTAGTGGACCTTATAACCCAACATGGTGGATTCTTGCATAACAAAATTTGTGTCTGGGTTGGTCCTGTGATAGGAGAAGATCCTCGCCCTTTGAATGATAACTAGAGTTGTTACTTCCCTTCATTGATATTGTAATCCTACTGCCATTATGGTTTGTTTCTGGTTAGAAGAAATAGAAACCCTTCTTCATGTCATTGGCAACATCAACAAGAGTGTTGTGTATCTTTTCTAACTTAATCATCCTTGGCTGTAGTATTTCTATTGAGAAGTGTTCTGAACGGACTCAGAAGGATACCTGTGGAAGGTATGGTTTGGTGGTTTCTTCCTTCTGCAACTGCGTTCCACCGTCAAGGTCCGGCGGGGGTGGTACCTGCAAAAAGGACTCCGACGCTCAAGTCAGCTAGTGTGCCAAGGTGTCTGTTACTCAATAAACGTTACTTGTTTAGGTTTACTTAACTTGATCTTTATGGAGCATGATTGGAGTCAGAGCATTCAATGCAGGTATTATTATAATGTGGACGTTATAGTCATTTATTGAGAGGAGAGATTATGGAATCAAAGAGATTCGTATTAGCAGTTACGAAGATCTGTTGATTTCCTGATCCTCATGAATTATGCATTCCGAAGTCTTACAGTACTTTCCGGGGTGTTGATGGAGGAGTAAGGTGGAGCGTGTACCAGGTTGACCCTTCTGGGTAGGATCCCGGTCCACGGTCCAGAACAAGAAGGTATACTACAAACTAAATAACCACACCACTCTTAGAGCCAATGCTTCGACAACAAGGCTAGAGCCTGCGAATACATAATAAGAAAAAGTTATTATGACTTTGCCTTCAACATCTCTTACAACCCCAACGATATGTCCTCTTCCTTTGTCTCTGTTGAATGCAGCGTCTACATTGCACTTAAGGAACCTTAGTGCTGGAGGCTGCCAATAGGTACGCCCTATTTCTTTAATCCTTGAACTGTGGACTTTGTGGCATTCCTTTTGTTGAGCCCTTAGGAAATCATTAGTTAGCGCTAAGGCTCTATTAATTGTAATGGTAGGATTAGGTGAATTATGTTAGAAGACCATCCCATTTCTTCCCTTCTATATGGACCAAACTATATTCTCAATGAGCGCCATACTTAAGGAGAAGAGCTCTTTTGTCTTTGAATCTTTCAAAAAGCCAGACATCAAATTTGTTATTGTTCTCCAATGTTGGCAAGCATTGAACTTAGGCACCAAATCATATCGATTTGGTCCGGAGGTAGAACTAGAGGGTATGCTTTATTATTTCATTTTGTTTTTGGTAGATCGGGCACAAAACATCCCTAGCTATCCTTCTTTTAAATAAATTATTTGTCACCGACACTACATTGTGGCAAACCTTCAACAGGAAAAGTTTTACCTTTTGTGCGACTGCTAAATTCTATATTGTCTTCCAGAGGTCTAATAGAGTGCTAGCGAAGGACAATAAGGGTCTTTGCTGCTCTCTAAGTGCTACTTTGGCCACGTAGTACCTTGACTTCACTGTAAATTCTCCAACTTTGGTATGGGGCCAGATGAAAGTATATGGACCTTCGATTATTCATATAAGTGTCTGGAGAGCCTTAATAGCAAGTCTTAGTGGTAGATTCTATCTTAAATTGTTTGCCATCCATCGTCTATACTTGCTTTCAGTTAGACTACTTAACTTTAGATTATTTTGGCCAAAGTTCTCCTATATAGGTTGTTCTCCAACTAACCAGTTATCCCTCCATACTTCTATGGATTGTCCACCACCAATAATCTAACCCCTATGCTTTCTAAGGTAATCTCTTCCTTGAATCAAACTTTGCCAAATCTAAGAAGAGTTCCTTCTCCTTTAAGCATGTAGGAAATGCCCTTTAGAACTTGGACCTATAGAGAATTGGGTTTACTTAGCAACCTCCATGCTTGTTTAGCTAGCAGGGATGTTTCAGAAGGATGAAATCATTAAAGCCCATTCCATCATCTTTCTCACTTAGTGTTAAAGTTTCCTACTTCCTCCAATGAATGCCTCTTTCTCTCCCTTTACCTTCACCAAAATTTAGCTATGCTAGCATAAAGGGAGGAGTAGAAGTTTTTCAGAAATCTCACAATTGACATAGCATGAGTTTGGATTACTTGCACCATCAATTTTATAAGGACTTATTTTGTAGCCTGGTTTAGCAACTTCACCTTCCATCCTTCTAATTTACCCATGTCTTTCTTTTTTATCAAAGAGAGGGTTCGCCCTTTCGACCTTCCCCACTCAGTCGGGAGATCCAGATACTTACCAAGAGTTTCCTGAAGTTCCATATCCAAAATTCTAACTATTCTGTTCCTTGTGCAATGGGAAACATACTTTTCATATATGTTAGTTGATTTCTCTGAGCTGATCCTTTGACTTGAGACTAAAGAAAATTAGTTCAAAGTACTAAGAAGATGGTAGGTGATGAGCGTAAAAATACACACATCTTGGAGTTTATTTATTAATATTTTTATTTGATTTTTTTATTTAAGTTTTAGATAATTTTTTTCCTAATCATATATTATTTTCTTCTAATTTTCAAGATAAATCTAAAGGAATTTGATTAAAATAATGAATTCTTGAAGATAAAGTTTTGAAGAGATCTTATCCAAGTTTTATGTCTTATTCAAAGTCCCAATTTAGTATGGAAGCTTTAAAATAATAATAATTAAAAATTGGATAAGAATCCTTGAAGAGAAGGGAGTTTGTTACAAATTCATATTCAACTCAAATTTTTTGACCTTACTTCTATATTTGGACCATGTCTTGAGCTATAGATATCGAATTGACATGATTCTTATGAAATTGGAAAGCTAACAGAAAATGCAACAACTCTTTTACTGATAATGAAGGCTAATTCTATCATCTGAAGGGTGATAAAAATAAATGAAAAAGAATACAAAATTTGGCAGCCTTCAATTAAAAAGGGACAAAAAAGTGATTTCAAAGGGATTCTATTTGCTACTCTCTCAAGGGAAACACACATACAATGGCTGAAACAAACCCTAAAGGTAAGAGATTAGAGGCAATAAAGATTGAAGAGCAAGAGTTGAAGAAAAGATCAAAGGAATAGAGACATCCATTGAAGACATCTTTCTTTCTTTCTTTTTCTTTTTCTTCTCCTTCTTTTATTTTCTATTTTTTCAAGGATTGATATATGGTTGTATTTCTATCTTTTAATCTTATTTGTGCTTTGATTATCATGCATAGCTAAATCCCTTTTTTTTTCTAGGGTTAGGATGAAATTCTATACTTTATTATGGTAAATACTTGACTTTTTTCTTTCTTAATAAATTAATTATTGTTTCTGATTTTTTCGTAGTATTCTTAATGCTTAGGGTATGTTGGCCATACTTGCATGATTTTATGTATTAGGTGAAGGATCAAGAGATAAAGTCTAAAGCTTGATAATTTAATAATTGAACTTAGAAATTAAGACGTAGAGATATGCTTGATCCTTCGAGGGTTAGCGGAATATCATATAACTAAATGAGTTTTAACTAATTTAATTGTCATAAGAATGGAGTTGATTTAGTTTTAACATATTTTTAGTGCCAAGAGATTGGTTTTCAGTAATTTAGGATAGATCGCCTTTAAAAACATAATTAATCATTAATAAAGAAAAATCAATGTTCATCATAATGAGTAATTATAGTGGATTTCTAATCTTAGACCTTTAATACTTATTTGAGCTTTGTTTCTTTAGTCTTATTAGTTTTATTAGTTGTTTTATTACTTTCTAATTTCGTTCAATTTATTTTATATTGTTATTTTTATTTGCCTAAATAATTAAAATTATTGTAGTTTGGTATTCATATGATCCTCATAAAAATGATACTATACTCATCATTTTATTACTTATTGAAGACACATGCACTTGCAAATTTAGCACAACAATTGGGTTTAACATCATTAGTTTTTTGGAATAAGATTGTGTTTTCTATGAAGAAAAGACAAGTTATTGTTGGATGGTTAGTGCAATCTTCACACCATTAAGAGAACCTTCAGTCACTACTTTTTGAAGCATATGAAACGACACATCCGCAACCAAATTAAAAAGGTAGGAAAAAAGCATATATCCCAGCCTAAGACCCCTTTGTGGCTTTAATTTTTGAGTCAAAGATCCATTAATATTGAATCTACTACTCATCCCTATGACACACTTCGTAACAAGACCAACCCACCGAGAATGAAAGTCGTAGGCCAACAAAACCTTCTCCAAAAATAGTTATTCTAGACTATTATAGTCTTTGTTCATGTCTAACTTGATGGCCAAATTATCCATCCCACCTTTGGAGTTCTAATTCATAGCATGAAAGACGTCATGGCCTATAGCAATGTTAACTTCTATTTGTCTCTCCCCCACAAATGCACTCTGATTTGGGGAAACTAAATTCCCCATGAATCCCTTCAGCTGCACAACCATAATTTTTATAATCACTTTGTATGAGAAATTACAACAACTGATCGGGTAATAGTGATTCATACATTCAGGTAGACAGATTTTATGGATAAGAACTTCCTGAGTTTTATTGATCTCCTCTAGCACTACCATGTGTTGAAAAAAGTCTTGGACAACTTTGCACACATCAAGTTTAATTACCTCTTAATAATTCTGGTAAAAGTGGCAATTAAGGCCATTTGGACCCAAGACTTTCAAGTTGCCCAAATTATCTAACCCTTTAAATTACCAGCTCCAAGACCAGTCCACATAAGCACTGATTCATCTCCTTGTTTACAAGTTTGGGAACAACACTTATGCATTCTTCCACATGAATAACTCATGTTAAAAAATACACACTTTCAAAGTGCTCCAAAACCACCTTTATTACCTATTCTTGTCCTTAAATCCAGATTCCTTGAGAGTCTTTTAGTCTGTTGATTCTATCCCTGTCCTTTCTTTCAATGATGGTTACATGAAAGGACCTTGAGTTCTTATCTCCCTATTTCTCCCATTTTGAGAGAAATTTCTAGTCCAAGTACATCTCTTCTTGTCTCTAAAGTCCATATTTCTCCTTTTAACCTCCTTGAAATCCTCATGATTAAACTCCCCAACATTCAAAATTTGGAGAATTTGAAGTTGATATTTCAATTTTGAAATTTCCCAATCCGTTTTTTCAAAAATTAACATTATGCAAAGCTTGGAGAACTTTTTTGCTCGACTATATTCTTTTAAGCACATTCTCCCACTTGATTTTTTCTTAACCAATCAACCCTTTATTGATAATTTTAAAATAGTCAGGTGAGAGACCCAAATACTTACCAAGGGTTTCCTAAACTTGTATATCCAAAATTGCAACTATTTTGTTCCTTGTGCCATAGGGAACATACTTCCCATAGATGATAGTTGATTTCTCAAAGTTGATCCTTTAACCTAAAGAGCAAGAAAATTAGTTCAGAGTGCTAAGAAGATTATAAGCTTCAACATTATTAGTTTTAAGAACTAGATTGTGTCATCTATAAAGAAAAAACAACTTAATATTAGGGTTGTTGGTGCAATCTTCACACCACTAATAGATCCTTTAGTCACTACCTTTTGCAGCATATGTGACAACACATCAACAACCAAAATAAACAGGTAGGGTGAAAGCAGATATCCCAGCCTAAGACCCCTTTGTGGTTTATTTTTTGAGTCAAAGATCCATTATTCTTGAATTTATAGCTCACCCATATGACACACTTCATAACAAGACCAACCCACTGAGGATGAAAGCCATAAGCCAACAAAAACACCTCTGAAAACAACCATTCTAGCCTATTATAGTCTTTGTTCATGTCTAACTTGATGGCCAAATTATCCATCCCACCCTTGGGCTTCTGCATGAGAGCATGAAAGACTTCATGGGCTATAGCAATGTTAACTTGTATTTGTCTCTCTCCTATAAATGCACTCTAATTTGGGGAAATTAATTTCCCTATGAATTGTTTCAGTAGCATAACCATAATTTTTGTAATCACTTTGTATAAGAAATTCCGGCAACTGATCAGGCAGTAATGATTCATATATTCAAGTAAAGAGATTTTATGGACCAGAACTACCCGAGTTTCATTAATCTCCTCTAGCAATGCCCTGTATTTAAAGAAGTCTTGGACAACTTTGCACACATCAAGTTTAATTACCGCCCAATAATTCTGGTAAAAGAGGCTAATAAGGCCATCTAACCTCGAGGCTTTCAAGTTGTCAAAATTATCTACTGCATTTCTAATTTCTAACTCCAAGACTGGTGTATATAAGTACTAATTCATCTCCTCATTTACAAGTCTAGGAACAACATTTTATATATTCTTCCATATGAATAACTCTTGTTGAATAATACACACTTCCAAAATGCTCCAAAACCACCTTCATTACCTGCTATTGTCCCTAAATCCAGATTCCTTGGGAGTCTTTTAGTCTATTGATTCTATTTCTGTCCCTTCTTTAAATGGTGGTTGCATGAAAGAGCTTAGAATTCGTATCTCCCCATTTTAGCCATTTCGAGTGAGATCGCTAGCCCAAGTACATCACTTCTTGTCTTCAAAGTTCATATTTTCTCCTCTTAACCTCCTTGAAATCCTCTTGTTTAAACTCCTCAGCATCCAAATTTTGGAGAATTCACAATTGATGTTTCAATTTGAATTTTCCAATCTGCTTTTTTAAATGTAACATTATGCAAAGCTTGAAGGGCTTTTTTACACGAGTTTATTCTTTTAAGCACATTCTCCCACTTGTTTTCTTCTTTAGCTGAATTATTCCACCCTTTATTGATAATTTCAAAATAGTCAGTCAGGAGACCTAGATACTTATTAGTGATTTTTTAAACTTGCATATCCAAAATTATAGTTATTCTGTTCCTTATGCCATGGGGAACATACTTCCTATAGATGATAACTTATTTCTCTGAGTTGATCCTTTGACCTGAAGCCAAAGAAATTTAGTTCAGAGTACTAAGAAGATGATAGGCTTCAACATCATTAGTTTTTAGGAACTAGATTGTGTCTTCTATGAAGAAAAGACAAGTTAATATTAGGAAGGTTAATGCAATCTTCACACCACTAAGAGATCTTTCAATCACTACATTTTGGAGCATATAAGATAACACATCTATAACCAAAATAAACAAGTAGGGAGAAAGCATATGTCCCTACCTAAGACCCCTTTGTGGCTTCAATTTTTTAGTCCAAGATCCATTAATCTTGAATCTATAGCTCACCCATGTGACACACTTCATAACAAGACCAACCCATTGAGGATGAAAGCCATTTGCCAACAAAACCTTCTTCAAAATCAACCATTATAACCTATTATAGTCTTTGTTCATGTCTAACTTGATAGCCAAGTTATACATCTCACCCCTGGACTTCTACTTGAGAGCATGAAAGACTTCATGGGCTATTGCAATGTTAACTTGTGTTTGTCTCTCCCCCATAAATGCTCTCTAATTTGGGGAAATTAAATTTCCCATGAATCCCTTCAGCTGCATAACTATAATTTTTGTAATCACTTTGTATAAGAAATTATTGTAACTAATCGACCAGTAGTAATTCATACATTCAGGTAAAAAGAGTTTATGGAACAGAACTACCTAAGTTTCGTTGATCTCCTTAAGTAATACCCTATGTTGAAAGAAGTCTTGGATAGCTTTGCACACATCAAGTTTAATTACCTCCCACTAATTATGGTAAAATAGGCTATTAAGGTCATCTGGGCCGGGCTTTCAAGTTGCCCAAATTATTTACTACCTTTTCAATTTCTAGCTCCAAGACCAATGCACATAAGCACTGATTCATCTCTTCGTTTACAAGTTTGGGAACAACACTTATGCATTCTTCCACATGAATAACTCATGTTGAAAAATACACACTTCTAAAGTGCTCCAAAACCACCTCCATTACCTGTTTTTGTCCCTAAATCCAGATTCCTTAGGAGTCTTTTAGTTTATTGATTTTATTTTTGTCCTTTCTTTGAATGGTGGTTACATAAAAGGACTTAGAGTTCTTATATCCCCATTTCAAGCATTTTGAAAGTACATCTCTTCTTATCTCCAAAGTTCATATTTTCTCCTCCTAACCTCCTTGAGATCCTCATAATTAAACTCCCCAGCATTCGAATTTTGGAGAATTTGAAGTTAATGTTTCAATTTTGAAATTTCGTAATCCGTTTTGTTAAATGTAACATTATGCGAAGCTTAAAGCGCTTTTTTGCACGACTTTATTATTTTAAGCATATTCTCCTACTTTTTTTCTTCTTTAGTCAAACTATTCCACCCTTTATTAATCATTTCAAAATAGTCAAGGTGATCCTCCCAAAACATCTCAACCTGAAATCATTCCCCGAACGACCTTTAAAATTAGCATTTGAGACTAAAGGACAGTGGTCCAAACTCACTACCGAGAGGGCAGTCACTATAGCTTTTGGGAAATGATCTTTCTACCTCTAATTTTCAAGCATTCTTTCAATTCACTCCTGAGCCACGAAGCCGGCTCTCTAATTCCCAACCCAAGTGTATTTGCAATCCATTGATGTTATATTGGAGAAAATTGGCTAAAGAGTTCAGCTTTATTTGGTTGTTGGGAACGTAGTCCATCCTTCTCATATTAGTGTAAGACTTCATTAAAATCTCCTATAAAACACCAAAACTTATTGTGATCTATTTGCAAGATGGCCAACCTTCTCTAGAGAAATCTTCTTTACTGAAAATTTAATTGTTGTACACAAAACTAAAATCCTAATCAAAGACATCATCTTTCTTCCTAATTGCAACGTGAATGAAATTTTAACAATAGGAGTATATGTCAATAGCAACATTCTTTTTCCAAAACAAACACAATCCTCCAAAAAAGGCACGAGCTACTACACAAAAAGAACTATCAAAATGAAGAGGAGATCTAAGCTTTTCAATTTTTGGTTTTTTTATTTTTATTGCTTTGGTTTCCATAAGGAAAGCAATGGCAGCCCTATATAAAGAAATCAAGTTTCTCAATTCTCTAATTGTCTTGGAGGTTACCACTCCGAGATAGTTCCAACTTAGGATAATCATGGCTCCGAGAGGGGCATATTGAGGTCTGCCTCCCTGACCATTAAGTAATCAAAATAAGTACCCTCCTTGCCTTAAAATTAGACCTTCCCTAGTTCATTCTCTTTGGATTGAGACAAAACATTTCCCTCCTCTGCTTTCAGCTTCTTGTTCAAGATGGAATCTTTATTATTATCATTACTTGGGTATGTTACCAACATTGATTGGGTATCTTCTCTACCACTTTTTAGGTTCAGAACACGATTAATACCCACAACTAACTGAGTTTCATAGTTGTAGGTGGTTTCTCCCAACATACTAATTTTTTCTTCCTCATCTTCACTGAAGAGTTCCATATAATGAAAAGACCCAGATTTTCCAGAAAGACCCAGATTTTTCAGCTTCCTTATTCTCATTTTTCTTGCTAGATTCTATTGTTGCACAAGAGGTAGATGGGCTCTTATAATTCACTTTTTGGGCTTGCTCCATTACATTGGCTCTGTTGTTTGATCTTAATGCTAGTAACTACAAATTTCTATATTTATTTATTTGGTCCTGGTCTAGCTCAATCCCAAATATACTACTACGTTCTTTAGTTAAACTCACATAATCCTAATCTAGTATTGGATTTTTAAGCCCAATTGTTCTTTGAGAAAACCCACCGCTTCAAGTTTCTGGGACCTAATCTACATTAGGCCAGACCCCTCTTAAGTTCCACCAAAGTGATGTTGGATGTCATTCCTCTTATTATCTAGATTGTACTCTTCCTTTTATACCTCGACACTTGTTTATCCTTTTTTGTCTCTTTGTGGATCTTTCACGTCCTTGTTTCCTTTACACACAGAGCCTCATTTTGTACAAAATCAATCGTTAGGCCACCTCTTTCTTGCAATTGTATCTCTAGCACAACCTTAGACATAGACCCTGCACTTGACCGCAGTACAAAGCAGCTTGTCTCTATTATCTACTAGTCTAATTTTTGTCTTATCTCTCTAACCCTTCCTTTACGCGCCTATTCTGCTGGACATTTCCAATATGCTTCTCCTCTATTGTGGGACTATTTGTTTCCTCATTGTTTGGCCAAGTTCTTAGCAGCAATGGTAACCAAGAAATGAGCTACAAGTATCCCTAAGTTCGACCCATACCATCGTCTTGTAGGGTCCTAAGAGGACATAGTTCTCTTAGCTTTGCACCTTTTTTTTATAAGGTTCCTTATATTCACCATAGTTCTAACTCTTAGAAAACTCCTTAGAAGTTGTCGTTCTACCATGGGGTTCTCCATCTCCAAAACCTCTTCAATAATGCTCCTTATTTTAAAATCATTATTTGTATTCAAGCTATCCTGGGGAAGCCCATGGAATTGACCCTAGAAAGCTATGTGATTAAAGTTAACCTCTAGAATGGATAGTTAAGGACTCCAATTCTATAGGCTGAGTAAGTGCCCCATTATATTCCATGGCCCTTCTAGCAAGATTCTCCTAGGAGCTTATTCCTCTTTGAAGTTGAACATAAATGTATTGATGCCTATATAAGAAATAACTAACCTTTTTGGCTCTCCCCAAGCTTTACTTAGCATAACTTTAATTGTAATTCTATTAAGAGCCTTCTCTACAAAATCAACTAACCTATAACTATTTTCTAAAGAATTACGTAACTTTGAGCTCCCTATTGCATTGAAGGGATAAGTAGGTGCGCAAGTTAAACCAAAATCAAATATTTGTAAAATAGTTTTGCTTTTGTTTAATTCTATCTTTTTGCTAAAGGGTATACTATTTTTAAAGTTGTTATTGATTTGAGCAAGTAGCTATAGGTAATCATCTTAGAACAAATATATTAGGGGTGCTCTTGAATTCATTTTCCACCATTCCTTATGCCTAAATCGATTCTTGAACCTTGCTTAGCTCCAATGACCGATTTTCTTTTTAAAAAGATTTTGTCTATCATTTCCCCTTATCAATAAACAATTGATAATGACTCCATTTCTAAATTTTATTTTCATCGATACATTAGTCGTGACCGTGTTAAGAAATATTAACAAATTAAGTCAGAATGTTTATTACCCAAATGTTCTCAGGTTCACTGATGTCTTCCTATTTCAAAATTTTAAATGCCCAAACATAGCACTAGGGCTGTAATAAAATAAGGATAATGCTAAATGAATGCCAATTTATAAAAACAAAATAAAAGGGACATCAACTATATAGAACAAAGACTATATTAAATTGAAAAACACAAAAATTGATAGAAATTTGTATCACAACAAACAAAAATAGAAATTTAGTTATGTCAAATATTATCCATACAACCTTGTCCATAAAGTTGAACTCAATGAGAGCCACGACTAAGATATTTATTTTACTGTTTAAGCAAAGTTATTATAAAAGATAATGTTAAGGTAAGATAAAACATAACTAAAAGATAGAATAAGAATTAAGGAACATTGTCATCTCTAATTTATCACATATCACTTTAGTTGACTTTTACCTAATCAATTAATTCTTGTATAAGGATTCGTTACTACACCACTACAAACACGTGACATATAAAATACATGTATTAATCCTTAATGATAATGTAAAAGTAAAATAACGGTGTATAAAAGTTATTACCTATTCAAAATAAGTTTTTTATTTTGTTTAGCATGAAAGAATATAGCATTACAATTATTATTACCCCAAATGCTTCTAAGATTAATCGGAAGGCTTGTCATTTGTTTATCGTCATTGAATTGATTGAAGCTCTTTTTGCTTCAACTAAAATAACTGTGAGATTAATTCTTCACATCTTTATTAGCAAGAAAATCCAAATAGTATTTTGCTTTCAAGGAAAATTTCAAAATGAGATGCTCCATATAATCATTAGCACACCTTATAGGGCATTTCACGTCCATAAACAAACTAGCACCTTTGTTGCACTCGATCTTGATCGTAACCGTGTAAACTGAATCTTCACTAACCATAAGATAGTGTATCGGATAGCATCCACGAACTCCATGTTGTTCTTCTCTAAAAAGAAAACACTTGGTGCCTCAGTTTCATAACAACCATAAGCAATGATCTCTGCGTTTGATATTAGAGGCATCAAAAACTTGCCCATTTGCACCTTCATAGAGCCCTCGAATTCACTAACCATGCAACATATGGCACCATATGTATCATCTCGTGCAACCCACTCCTCCAGCCTTTTCGACCTTCAACTTCTTCCATGAGTTCATTTTACACAACCTTAACACGATCTTTATAGCCTTCTTTGTTTAGATCTACAACCAAAGATCTATTAATCATGGTATATGTAATACATAATTCTTCAGAAAACTCTTTGCTTTTTATGTTACATTCTTTGCTTTTAGTAGAGCTGATTTTTGTGGGATGAGGATAAGCACTTGGCCATGACACAACACTTCAGACTCTCACTCCTATCATTTCCCATCCATTTTCTGAATGCCACCAATATCAATAGGATTTCAAGTATATGGGCTCACAATCCTTATGGCCTTGGCACCATGCCTGTAGCTAAACAACAATATTATTTCTACACTTTATTTTCTTCCACTTCATCCTACACCATTTTTTTTATAGAAAAAGAGAAATTCACTTTTCTATTGTCTCTTTATTCTTTTTTCCTATAAAAGAAAGTTTAGAATATGGGTATAGAAAATAAAGTGTAAGGATAATATTATTGATAGTTGAATTGCAAGCATGTAGTTTTACGTGGCATGTTAAGAGTCACACATGAGAGAATAGAATAAGAACCCACCAAATGCACTGTAAGCTCCAAAGCCCTTTTAAGGCCTTTAGTTCTTTTTGTTTTGATTATTAACAAACATACTTTCTAAATATCTATTGTTACTTTCAACTCTCTGACACTCAAATATGAGTATTGCTAAGTTATCATCTACAAAAGAATGATTCAAGATACTTCATTTTCAAAAAAACAAGCGTCAATAAGTCTCAAATGATTCTAAAAGAATAGAAGTGTTCTAATCCTTGGTCAGAAGTATCTAGACTCAACCAAATAATCAAGCATCAATCAGAAGACTAAAGTTTGAAGTTCAAGGAATCATCAAACTTCATTAAGAAGACAAATACAACCTTCAGAATAAAAGAATTCAAGTCAAAATTAAACAAGTCTTAGCTCAGAAAGGAACAACGTGAGAAGCTTCTAATCTATAAAAAGAAGGACTAGAGAAATTAAAATACCAAAAGGATCAAACTCAAAAATATCTAAAGAAATAAATAGCACATAATAACAACGATTAATAGTTATAAGACTAAACAAATCATAATGCAATTATGTGTTAATGGAGCAAAATCAAGGAATAAATTATTACTTTTCTAAAACTAGAACTAGTAGGTAACAAAACATGGGTCAAAATAAAAAATAAAAGGTGAAAAAACAAAATCAAACCAAATTAAACCACATAATGTTAATTTGTGATTTACTGTTAAATTAATTATCTCGTTCTTGCCTTATTAACCATTTTTTGGTATTTGATTAAGTATTTTCATAAGCATTTTTGTGAAAATAACCCGCAAGCATTGTCGCGACTAAGGCACTCCCAACAATATGATTCTAACTCTAAGAAATTGGTTTATATTTCCTTTCTACATAAATTATATTTTGGAAACTAGGTAGTTTGAAGGTTTTTGTTTTTAAGGGTAAAATACATATTACACCTCCAAAGCTTAAACTATTTTTAGGTTTGGTGTACAAAATTTATTTGTAACACAACTTCTCTAAGCTTTGATAAAATCTGAAACTGTTAAATGGAGTGTTATATTCCACATGCGTGTTACAAACTCATGTATAGGCAACATTTTTTGCAATTGTGGCCAAAAAGTCATAAAAGCATTGCCTAGTGTTAGACAATACCGGTATTGAGATTGACCCAACAAGGGCTGAAAAGCTTTGCCTTAGACTTTAGACAATGATTTTAGCCCTTTGGCAATGCCTTTTAGCCCTTGCCTTAGGCCAAATTTATTGTAGTTCAAGGTAATAGTTAACAATGGAATTTTATGTACTAAGTATGAAAATAGGCTAAAGTTTATTTGTTTGGGTTTATTAATTAGAGTTTCTCCATTAAAACTAATATCTCATTTGACAATTTTACATTTTATCAAAGTTCATGAAATTATGTGATAAAGCAAATTTTATGCACCAAATATGAAAATAGGTCAAACTTCATGATTGTAATACAAATTTACCATTTTTTTATTTACTTTGAGAAGAAGAGATATAAAGTTTCAAGGACAGCACATAAAAAGGAAAGAAAGATGTTTATGATACTTAGCATAGCAATTGTTATAACAAAGCCAAATTCTTACTGCACTTATTTTTAGCCTTTATTAGTTACATATGGATGCATTTGCTCCTCAATGCTTTGAGCCTAAACATATAGTAACACAAACATTATTTTTATATCATTTGACGGCCACATTCAGATTGAATTATTAGACTCATTTCTTGTAACAAGAGTAGGTCCAATATGCCAATGAAATGAAAATAAATTAAAGTAGGTGTATTAGCCAAATGGAGCCCACTTGCCAATAGAAGAATCATTGCATAAAATTTCCCCACAATCAGCATATACAACTCTCTCTTGGATGGGATTGCGAAGTTGATGTAGGAAATCCTTGAGTGCTGGCAAAAAACCATTTTATTAAGTATTGTCCTTCCACATATTGAACTTTCTTAGGCTTGTTATTAGAGCTTCATCTCCTCTTATTATAGCCATTTCAGTTGCCCTTTTGAAAAATATTACCCACCCTTAGTCACTCTCATCTAAATAGAGCATAGTCATGATCTCACGTGTGATTTGGTCTTCCTCACAAGTTTTGTCTTGCTACTACTTAGAACATAACATGCTCTCCACTCATTACCAAAAGAACCAAATTGATGCAACATTAGATAAAAAGTAAGTAAACTCTCTTGTAGTAAAGGTAGCAATCATCTTTTGCATCTGATTTTTGGGGCCATTCTTTCCCATGTAAGCCATCTCCAAAGAGAAATTACCATCTTTTGCTATAGACATTGTTGTACTTGTGAATGTTTGAATCTAATCAAGATCTTCACCTCTGTATAAGCATATAATCAATTTGCATGACTTCTGTCATAAGGTATAAGGGAAAAAGAAAACTTAATATATTAAAGTCTAGAAAATTTCTTTAGTACCTTGATGGATATAGTACCCAAGTTGAGTTGTTAAACATTTATTGAATGCTGATTTTATAATAAATGTTTAAAATTCTATTAAAAATAACCAACAATCAATGAAATATTTGATGGATACCATACTAAAAAAATGGTATAATAGAATTGCCCTATAGTCCAATGTAGCTGAAGACTCCAATCCTTTTCCTTCAACAAGGCTTCCTCTCTCTCTTACGCGAAGGAGAAAGTTGAATTTCCACAAATACGAATCATGTGTAGTGCATTTGGGGAGGACAACTTGCCTTATGGATCCAAAGATACTATAATAGGTTTTTGTATGAAATGCTACACCTCTTTGATGTACTTAATCACTACTGGCTCAATCACTAGAAGATCACACACAATGTACCATGACATCATTTATTGCAAACTCTCAAACTTCTTTTTATTCAAATCATCCTAAGTCATTTTATTCATAACAGGGAACTATACAATTTCACACTGTGCTTTACCTTTCACTTTTGCATTTTTATACAAGTTATCAAGTGTTATAATCTGTTCTTCTGAAAGATCGAGATCCGATATGAGTCGTAACACGTGTCTCTTCCTTAGTATCCTATGACTAGCTTGCTTCATCAAGACAAGTTAATTATTTCAAAATATGAGTATATGTATGAGGAACCAACTTTTCTAAAATTTAAGTTGTTAGGTGAATGTTTAAGATTGGTTTTTTTTAATATCTCTAACATGTCCTCTCAAGTAAAAGTCTTTTAGACTTAAGTGTGGACAATGTAGAGGCCCACTTAGCCTTATGTTCAAATTCAGTTTTTATATAAAAGAATGAGAGCGACAAGGATCGAACTCATAACTACTTGGTTATAGAGCCTCTGATACCGTGTCAAGAACTAAGATGCCCCCATTCTTCTGAATAAAGTTGAAATTCAACACAAGGTATAGTGAGTTTGTACATTGTCCATGCTTCATGTCTAAATGGCTCTTGTATAAGGAGATATGTTAGAGATATAAAACCATTCATGAGCTTCCATTTACCAGCTTAAACTTTTAATAGAATTGGCTTTTGACATTACGTGTGTGTATTTGGTTTTAGAAGTTAGAACAAACCTTTTTCTTGTTAGAACAATGTACAAGTGGCGGCATATTATCCTTGGTGTATATTAATGCTATGATAATTTTTAGGTTGTCCATGTGAATATATATATATATATATATATATATATATATTTCTTCTTTTTGCCTAAACAAGCTTGTGTTTGGATTGATTGAAAAAGATGTGACAAATTGTGAAAGGTCGTTTGGTTGTCATTTGCATTTCTATAAATTAATTAAGAACCATAAAATTAAATATTGAAATGTAAAAAAAAAGAAATAATCTTCATACATCCTAATTATCACTTTGTGGAAATGCTCAATAGGAAGAATTTAGTTCCCAAAGTCCATACCACTCACTTATAGACTGATAGAATAGAACTAGTGGGTTGTTGAGGTTCTCATATGTATTGCTCATCTTATCAGCCAGACTTAACAATTCTTGTTCCTCTATGGTTGATGAATTGTTTCTATAATCATTATAATTGGAATCACTATTATTTTCTTAAAATTGATAGAGTTAACAATACAGGTGTTTGAATGGATGACTTACCCATATCTCAAGTGACCAATCTATGAGGAACAATCCATAAGACTTTGAATGGTCCAATAAGTAGTCCTAGGAATTTGAGAATTGGCAATGGCAATGAGCATAGGAGATGTGTCTCTGAGTTATATTCAAATGACAGTTTTTTAAATTTAATCATGCACTTGGTTCAGTCTAATGTTGACTTCAAGAGCTTATTGATTCTATCAAACAAGGTTTTAAATTGCGGTTGCAGTCATGTTACAACTATTGTGGGTTGATGTGTGTCAATGAGGATACAATCGTCGCCTCATGACTAAGATATTGTAGTTGCATCACGTGATGCATTTTCCAATTTAAAACCCATCAAACAAGGATTTTAAGAGAGGTAGTATTTTAAGACTTTGCAAGTTTATTCAAAGCACTCGTTGATTAAGAAGCCTAAATTCTCCAAAATCAACTACAATTCCTACTAGAATTAACACCAATTTTGCATACCATGAATAATTGGAGACAGTATTTAGTAATGCAATTTTGTTGCATTTGCGTCTCCATCTCCAACTCTCGAGCACTTGTATGTTTATTATTATTTTTGTACTAGCCCAATCACTTGTATGTTAGTTGGAAATATAATGATGTAAATCTCATTAATTTTTATGGCATAATGGTTTATTAAAAAAATAATTATTGACTACATTAATCGATAATTACTTTTGTAATAAATCAACATACCATAAAAATTATTAACTACATTAAGACTAAAAGATAGTCTCCAGCTAAAGGAAAAAAAAAAGATTGAAAGATAGTCTCGTTTAGCAAGAATAAAGTTGACTTGAAAATACTCGTACCATACAACCAAAACTTAAAGTGCATGCAATGTTTCAACTAATGCTATGCAACAATGTGTTTTTTCTATTTTTCTCTTTTTGGTGAAAGTGCTACCATGTTTTTGTATGCGTGGTTTAAAAGATGATCATCTTCATCAAGATCATAAATTTTCTCTAGTAAAAGAGGGAAAAGAACTATCTAATATTTAGCTATGCAATTATAATGAAAACACATGTTATTTCTAACAACTGCTATGAATAATAACTTTTATAGAAGTCAATAAGATTTTCATGTCAAAACAACTTCACAGGAAATTTTGTCAAGCATGTTAAATTGAGCCAAAGCAACAACCTTCCCTGATGTAGTTTCTATATATGCTTTCCCTACAAAATGAAATAAACCAATTTAGTTATAGAAATTAAGGTTATTCAAAACCCATATCAACCCAATAACTGAATTGTAACTCAACCCAAATTGATAGGTTGGTCTAGTTTTATTTTTTGTTTGGCTTGGGTTTGTTTTCATATGTATACTTGTTATTTGTTATAAAAGCATGGTATAAATACTAAGAAAGTTTAATAGAACTTGAATGGCATAATCTCATTTTAATTATGGGGCTATATAAATTTAATCATCTACTATTTTTTCTCTCTCTTATTAACCACTCTCAACTTTCAGCACAAATCTCATTCTCTTTAGGTTATTATTTGAAAAAAAATTAAAAGTTAAATAGATTAATTCACAAACTTGAAGTTGAGAGATCTCTGTTTCCCAAACTTAGCTCCATAGACAAGATATTATATATATTTTCCCCCACTAATATAAAGTGAATAATAAAACATACAACCCTATGTAACCATGTTGACTTGCTCCAAACAAGCATTATAGCAAAGGCCATGCATGTGAAGTCGAGATAGAAAATTGATAACTCTTGGAAATTGAGTTATTATACTTCTTTTAAGGTTGTTAATTCAATTGTTAGTCCACGTTTTCCATAGCTTTTAACATATTTTATACTCAATTTGAAAACTTGAGTCTACAATTTCTCTTATCTTAATTTGGTTAAGATTTGGTTCTTTAACAATTAAATTGAATCTGCTTAGCAAATTTAAGAAACCCATATAATTTTCTAGTGATGATTGACAGGTTTACCTAGATCATGGACTCAAATGAGGGACTAAGCAAGAAGACTAGGAGCTTAAGTAGGATAATTAAGGAAGAAAACAAGAAAAATTTGGACCAAGAGGCTATGTTTAGGCATGGTTTTTCCATGCCTAGGCTTGGTGGTGGCAACTGATATATTAAGCCTTTTTGTAATAGAGAGGACCACGCTTAAGCATATTTTCCATGCCTAGGCATGATAGTTTTAGTTGTGTGAGAATTCAAGAACCACGCCAAGGCATGGTATTAACCAACAATGTACGAGAATTTCCCATGCTTAGACTTAGCTTAATCAAGCCTAGTCCTAGTTAATCAACCTGGATCCATGATTTTTCTTATACTTTTAAGTCCACACTATGTAAATGGAGGGGGATTTTGAGTTTTACCCAATTCTAGAGAGAGAAGCTCTTGGTTTAGGGATTTAGAGAGAGGTTTCCTTTGGAAGCTTGTAGATCAAGATCAAGGAGTAGTTCAAGCTCTAGATCCACATTCTAGTTCCTTCTCTCCTTCTCCATTCTTGATTTTACTTGTTTTTCAATGAGTCTTTTCTTACATCTTGTTTCTATATTTCTTATGGATTTCTAAGTTTGTAACTAGGAGATCCATTAGATCCCACTATGAATCTTGGATGATTTGTAATTTCATAGATGTTTTATATTAATGTTATGATTTTATTCTTTCATATATATGCTTAATGCTTGTGATTGCTTAGCCACCAATTACATGAATTGGGTATTTTCAAATGAATTAGACATATAGATTTGAAAATATAGATATGGTATGAATGATGTTTGTTCAATTTTACTTGCATGAGTTTGGTGTATTGACTAGCCAATAAGATAGACATATACTTATTGATCATGCATAACATGTGTTCGATATTTGTTCTTAATGAATGAAATTGTGCTAATTTACTATGGATATATATAGTGAGTTAGACAATAACACATGGTTAATTGAACTAGACATAAACATTTAATAAAAGAGAGTATTGACTAACAAAATCTAAACATTAATATGAATTCTTAGAAATTACATGTGTGAATACCCAATTTTATCCAGGTCAAAATGTAAGATTAATAATAATTATAATAAATAAATAAAATCAAGATAATTAACCAAAAAAAAAAAAAAGAAAAAACTAAACACAGAGACCAACTCCCATACCATAGCCCCAAGTTCAAGAGAAAAACTTACATGAATCACTTCAACAACCTCCCTCAACCTCATCTTCATAACAAACAAATAAACCCATCAATAATCAAACTTACACAACATTCATTTTTTTTTGCCATAAGCCATAGCAACCGTCAACTCCATCAACCAACTTCCACTCAACACCACCCTCAAACCATCATCTTCCCTACCAAAAACTCTCTGCACATTGAACCATCATCCTTCACCATCTTCACTCATCTTCATCCTCCCTATGCCAACTTCAACACCAAACCATCCATTACCAACTACACCTCACATCAACCACGACAACCAGAACTGCCACCACCACCTCACCACTATGAAAGCTCCACCATAATAACCCAAAGCAGCTTCTACCTCGAGCTTCACCACCCAAAAACACCTGAAACTAGAAGTGAAATTCAACACAACAACCTCTGCCTAAAACTTTCACCATCCTCAACCCCTGCAAACCATCCTTGTCCTCTCTCCGTCACTGCCCCTGCAACACAACAAACACAAATCGTAACTTGACACTGAAATTACCACTGTCACTCACCATGAGGCAAATAAAACTCAAACCACCCAAATATCACCTTCACCACTAAGCCTCCAAGCCCAAAACTATGAAACACCACTAGCCTACAAACCACGTTCCTCAACCACACCATCGTGCCTTTCTCTATGTCACTGTCCTCATTGATCATAGCTAACCCTCACCGAACTCAACACCGAGCCTGCGACCACCACCATTCAAACCTGTCGCTGCCAAATCCTCCATTCAACCACCTTCCACCACAACTCACCCCTATCGTTGCCAAACCCGCAAACATACTAACACCAAGCTTCCATCGTGAACCAGCCTCCGTTGCCCAAGGTCGTTGCCGTGAGCTCGCTGCCAAGATGCCTGTAACCCATTGTCCTTGCCACTGTCAACACCTCCGCGCATCACCACTACCTTCAAATTGGTACACACACAAAACTCGTTCCTCCTTGTGTTATTCGTTCTTATTTCTTTATTTTTTTGTTTTTTCACATTTTTGTTTTTTATGTTATGTTAAATGGGGATGAAGATCATCTATCCCTATTTCCTGTTCCCTTCCCTCCCTTCTACTTAATTTTTGATAAGTGTAAAATAATTAAGTGAAAAATAAATATATAATTAATTTTAAAATACTTATCAAAATTTAAGTGTAGAAACAGAGAAGAAGATAAAAAATGAAGACAAATAATCCTCATCCGTTAAATGGTCTTTTAATAAAAAAATTTGTTGGGTTAGTTTGATGAAGGTTTGGATTAAGGGTTATTCTTCATTTTGGGCCTAAATAAGTCTAGTTAGTGTTAATTTTGTCTCCAGTGGATTAAAATTGGAACTTCTTTGTATAACATTTTGTAAGTTTTTGAAAATAAAAAGGGTAGTAAAATTTTAAATAAAAAATTTAAAAAACACAAAAATATATAATGTACAAAAAAAAAAAATTAAAGAAGAACAAATGAGAAAAATCTAAAAATACAAAAATATTTGGCAAATAAAAATGATTATGAAATAAAAAATGAAAAAATACTTTTGAGACCTCTTATTTGGGTTTTTAAGTTTAGCTTGTTTTATTTGTTTAACATGTTCAATGGCATGACTTAGTCTTAATTTTAGAATGTTGCCGCCATTTTATCTTAATGCATGTTTTCTCACTTTTGGAAATTAGAGTATCAAAAAATAATATAAAAAAAATTAAAAACGTTTTTTTAAAATTAAAAATCATCAAAAAATTAAAAAAATTTAAAAAATGAGAGTTTGTTGAAGTCTTTTGTTTAAGCTGCTTAGAAATAATTTAGTTCTTTGTGCTTATGTTTAACATGCTCAGTGGCATGTATTGATGTTAGTTTCAAAGTGTTGTTGATGTTTTATCTTAGTATATATTCCTTATTTTTGGTGATAAATGTTTAAATAATAAAAAAGAAAAAAGAAAGAAAAAGGAGAAAAAGGGAGGTAAAATGAATATTTTTAAAGATTATCAAGAATTTGTGCACAATCGGGTTTTTATCATTTCCTGTGCACAATCGGCTCTCGAACTTAATCTGATTTTAAAAACTATTTTAATTAAAAAATATTTTTTAATTTTTTAATTTTTTAATTGAAACAAAATTGGTAGCGATTCTATTTTTTATTTTTATTTTTTTAAAAAAATTTCTTTTGTTGCCGCTTTTGCTCAATCCCAATCCCGACAACATGTATCCTAGTGAAATAATGGGTGAATAAAATCCTCCTGGGCTTTAAATCATTGTTATCTCCCTAGTATTGGTGTGTTGTATTCAGATTCCTTTATTACTTGTAATTTTTCTTATTTGTTTTTAATTTTGTGTTACTTAAGCTTGAATATAGTAAATTAGATAATCAATAACACATTCACTCATCTCAATTCCTGTGGAAATAATATTCTGTTCTCACTTTTTTTTACTTGTGTAACCCGTAAACTTGCTTATTACCCAACAAAAATTAGTATCTCAACACTACCAAATGTGCTACGAGCAATGGCTTGATTCAAGATATTCTCAATGATATAGAACATGGGCATGGCATCAACTTCACTATTGTTTGATCCATGGGTTGCCTTAATTAACTTGTTTGATTTTGGAATGCTCGTCAATTGTAGAGAAAACGAACGTCATGGCTTAGGAATAAAAGGCAACTTAACAAAATAGGAATTGTTATTTTTGAGTACGTGGTTTTACATTAATCTGTTTATGATCTATATTGAGAGGAATGGGAATTAAGTCTATTGAACAAGTACCTTAACTAGCCTATTGCATAAGTACCTTAACTATTCTTGCTGAATAAGTGCCTTGCTTGCAAGAGGTGTAAAATAAAACAAAGCAAGTAATATATAAGAACATTTGTAATTTCTTGAATAAGTTACTACATAATTTCGATTTTTTATTTAAACAAGGGAAAAAAAGACAAACTACTTTAATGAACTACTTGTGTGGTTTTCATGATTTTTAAATAGTGGAAGAACAATAAAATTGTAACTAAATTAGATTTTCAAATGCTATCTTATAAGTTATAATGAGTTAACAACTTGTTTCTAAAATATTAATATGTGAAAGAAGAAAGGAATAAGACAAAATAAAGGAAGTACATTTTTTTTTTGATTTTTGATCTTACGAGGTATTACTATTCCCGCAACTCAAACTTATCACTTAATCCAACTATTGTGAGTAATAGAGCAAATAATATAAGAATGTTCATAATTTTAAGATTAAGTTACTCAATAATTTCTTTTACAAAAAAAAGATGACAAAATACTTTTAATGAACTATCCTACTTGATTGTTTCTCATGATTTTTAAATAGTGGAAGAACCATTCATTTGTAATTAGATTAGATTTTCAAATGGTATTTTTATAATTAACTAATTACTTGTTTCTAATAACATATTAATATGTGAAACAAGAAAAGAATAAAGCAAGAAATATAAGAATGTTTGTAATTTTTTAATTAAGTTTCTGTGTAATTTTTTTTAAAAGGAAAATGATAAACTACTTTTAATGAAATGCCCTACTTGTATGGTTTTATAAATTTAAACAGTAAAAGAACTAAAAATTTGTAATTAGATTAACGTTTCAGATGGTATCTTATAATTAATTGATTAATAGTTTTTAAAATATTAATATGTGAAAGAAGAATGGAATATATAGTGGTACCAATATATATATATATATATTATTGTAATTCAAATTCTTTGAAAAGTATGATGGCTAACATCAATTAATTTTTTTCTTGTTTGCCACCTCAATATTTGTGAGGAATTTGTACCACAATATTTGTGAGACTAACATTTCCCTTCACCATTTGTATGAAGTATGTTATGTTGACTGCATCTGGATGATGCCAACCTCTTTTTCTTCATATTATATTAGATTTGGGTTGGGCATTTCACCACTTTAGACGAAAACTCCGTTATAAAAAGTTATTAAATGTGGGCTAATGGTAAGAAATATTAATAATTTACAAGAGATTTTACATTTGAACATTGTCATGTAGCAAAAGAAGGGATTTGTTTATAATAGAAAGAAAAGAGAACAAATCATGCATTTTGTACGAAAATGATACTTTGTTTATTGACTATGGTTAGGAAGTTTATGAAGTGAGTCTTACTGTGTTATATGTAGGAGTGACAAATGAATGAATTGAATGGATTTTAAATTAAATTATAATAAATATATTAAAAATAAATCATTAATTCATTTATGATTTATTAAAAAAATCTAATTTATCCATTACCTATTTAATCAACAAATATCCAACTCATCTATTTTAAATTATATTATATTATATTTTAATATTTTATTTTATTCTCCTCTTTCTCTTCATCCATCCATGAAACTTATCATCAAATTACTCACCACACAACCCAAAACCAACATTTTATTAACACAAAATCAATAATCATATTTCATTTTCAAAAAATTGAATAACCCAACAATTATCAAATTAAGAAATTAGTCTTGTTATTTTTTTAATTAAAATATGTTTAACTTTATTCAACTTACTTAAAATTATTTTGTATTTCTATTTTATATGTCATGAGAATCTTAATCATATATACAAAATGATTTGACATTTTTTTTATATTAATATATAATATAAATACGTTGTTGTGCGTATTCTAATGTACATAAAACATTTCTTCTAAGAAATTGAGCAACTCTACGATTTCATGTCGGTGTACACAACTTTCATTCCAACTATTCCTGTCAGAAGCAACGCGCACCTGCAGTTCCTGCCAGAGTTATGAAGAGCGATATCGTCAACAGAGACGTAATCGGCAGAAAGAATGTCTTTGTTTTCGCTGCTGAAGATAACCACAAGCAACGCACAATCCGAAGATGTCTTGCACTTGGGATGCCACAAACTCTGCCATTTGCGGTGACGGCCCCGCCGTCAAGATCAAGCTATTTGGCTTGTGCTTTTGATTGACTCGATGAGGAAGAGCGTGAGCATGAACAATCTCTCATGCAGTACGAGCCTCCAACATCAATAGCAGCAAAGAACGTAGAAGAGAAGGTAGAGAGAAGAAACAATTAGGGTTTCAAATTTTCAATTAATTTTAATTTAGGATTGGGCTAAATTGTAATTAGGTCATTTCATTTTTTGCCCAATGGTTTAAAAGATGTATTGGGTGGTCCATTAACCATCCAATAATAAAAATTGACCTAATCCATTAATTTTTTTTTTAATAATAGGATGGATTTGGATGGATTTACGTACGTATGGGTGGACTGGATGGTCAGAGTTCCATGCCAGCTAATGCGTGTTTTTAAATATAAATTGAAATAATCTAAATGCATGGACCATCAAATTTATTAAATTTTAACATGTGTGGTTTACATTACCATAAATAGTTGTACTTAAAATTTAAAATGAATCTATTGGTTCAGCCAATGCAAAATACAAATTACAATACGTGAGATAATGAAAAAAAAAATCATTTTTGTCATTTTTAGATAATAACATTTGATATTTTTTTTCTCCTTTTAAATAAAACTTTAGGATGATGGAAGACTATCCCTATTCTAAAGAGATGACAAACCATCAATCCCAACAAGAATTTACAAAGGGATTATAGAGTGCTTATAAAAAAAGACCATCAGATTCGCTCCAAGTCATGTGCAGTTATCATATGTAGGAGGTTTGCCAGGTGAACCAACTCCATTGACTTTGGTATGGTTATTTGTTTAATGACCTTTGAATATTAAGTTATAAATAACTCATAATAGTTTGATGGTTGCACATTAACCCAAATAAATGGTTAATTTTTGTGTTGGATGTCCATCAAAATAAATGGGTCATGAACCATTTTTTCCTCCGCTGCCCATTTGCCCTAGCAGCGTGGGTGTTGCTAACTTGATAGCCTCCAAGCAACATCTCCTCCTTGTCGATCTCTTCGGCTTGCCATCGTCTATCTTGCTTTCACAAAATTAGGAAGCACTGATATCAGTATCTGATACACATATCATATCATTTTCAGATACTTTTGGACACTTCTAACCTATATTTTTTAATAAATTTTTTAATTTTTGTACTAATACAAGTGAGATACTGCTATAATTAGATAAATGATAGTATTTTATTATATCTTCATTAACTAAAAGTGATTTATGAAACATTGATGTCTTTATTTTAATTTGGAATTTGTGCTTTTATGTAAATATTATATTAATTTTATATATCTTATCTTATCGTATCGTGTCCAATAATTATTAGAATTTATTGTATCCAAGTATTAGTGTCGTGTCGTATTCATGTTTCATATATGTATCCGTGCTTCCTAGCCCAAAAAAGGGTTCCAGAGTTGTTGAAGGAGAAAGTTGTTTGGATGTTATGGTATGTTTATAAGAATAGGAACAACACATTTTTAATCAACAATACGGATTACCTATGCAGTGTGTTGATCATGCTCGTAAATGATGCAATGAATATGTGGTAGCGTTATCTAATGTTTGTCAATTTGTTGTTTATCCTTCCTCTTGGGAATGATGTTGGGGACTTCATCGTTTGTTTGTTTGTGGGTTTAGTTGTAACCTTTTCATTTATCAATGAATTGCTATCTTTAGCCCCAAAAAAATGTAATGCCCCAATTTCGTATAAGATTTTTTAAGTTACATATAGATTCCTTTGTGTTACTTTGAGCTTTTGGTATTGACCTTGTGAACTACTCTTTTAGTGTTGGTGTCATGTTGTATTCATGTCTCGTATATGTATCCGTGCTTCTTAGCCCAAAAAAAGGTTCCAAAGTTGTTGAAGGAGAAAGTTGTTTAGATGTTATGGTATGTTTATAAGAATAGGAACAACAAATTTTTAATTAACAATACGGGTTGCCTAAAGTGTGTTGATCATGCTCGTAAATGCTGTAATGAATATGTGGCAACGTTATCTAATGTCTGTCAATTTGTTGTTTATCCTTTTGGGAATTATGTTGGGGACTCCAACGTTTGTTTGTTTGTGGGTTTATTTGTAACCCTTTCATTTATCAATGAATTGCTATCTTTAGCCCAAAAAAATGTAATGCCCTTGTTTCGTATAAGACTTTTCAGGATACATGTAGATTCCTTTGTGTTACCTTAAGCTTTTAGTATTGACCTTGTGAACTATTCTTTTTAGTTAAAAACTACTTTGAGTCAAACTTACCTTGCCAAAACATAATTGAAGTCATTTCGGCAAACTTCATGACTATTTGCCAATACATGTCATGAAATTATTTTTAAGTCGAATGTTATATAAAATATGCATTTTCTTATAACCAAAATTGGCAATAATTGATCCTTAGTTATTAGTAAGTTCCAAAATGATTTTTAATAGAATTTTTGAGAACCTTTGACCTATTCGTTTTGAAGAAGAAAAGTTTTGAAAGTCCCATATTTAGAATTTTTGAACTAAAACCCAACTTTTGATTTTTTATTCTTAAGGATTTTAATTTTTTTTATATTTATATTGAATCCAAATGAGAGTATTTTCTTATTTTCATTTATGTTTTAAAGTTAATGGAAAGTAAAATAAATGAGGACATTAACTCAAAATAGACAAGCTTTCCCATAAGAGTGCTAGAGAAGCCACACCACACAACCACATATTCAACCCCCACCACCAGAAACCTTTCATTCTTGACTTCTCTTCCTTGTTTTTGTCCTCCCTCTCTTCCCATCGCAACGCACACATGCTACCCATTGAACTTGGATTATTCTTCATGGGTTGAAGTCGTTGATGCCATCCATTCCACCTTCTTGGTCATTTGGTGTACAGTTTGAGTCTTAAAGACCAAAAGGTGAGGCTTTGTGAGTTGTGTACGAAATTAGAAAATTTGTGCATGAATTAGACCATATGATAAATGCCACAATCTTGACTATCTAGGAATAGAAGTTATTAGTTGTGTGGGTTGTGCTTGATATTTCATAGATCACATAATGCCTTTAGTTATTGGGATTTAATTAAGAGATTTATTGGGTTTTTAAAGTTAAAGAGGATTGATACACCAAGGAATTGAGTATTAGTTAAATTAGAGAATCTCTCCATCAATTGATTAATTAAACTTAATTAGGTTAGAATCCTAAATACTAGTCAAAAAAACCAAGTGAAATCGGATCTCTAATGTCTTTATCATTGCGTGTTTTAATTTGTTATCAAGCTCTTTTTATTATTTTCAACTTTTTTGTTTTTACATTGTGCTACTTTTTTTTTTTATATAATTACTTGTTTCCTTTGGACTCCCTCTTAAACCAATTTATTGTCTAGATAGTAGTTTGATTAGTGAATTAGGTATTTGACAACTCAATTTTCTGAAAACGATACTAACCTATCACTTTATTACTTTTGTAATTTAGTGCATTTGCAATATATGAGAAGTTCTTACCTCTTCAGACTTATTCTCTTTCTTCATTTCTACTCTATCTTAGGAAAATTTAAGTCTTGACTTATCATGTATAGTCGTAAAACTAAACTATGAGACAATACAAGCACTCAAACTAATCATAAAATCAACATTTTAAAATTGTAACCCAACCTTAAAATTAACCAAAAAATGACTACAATTCAAACAGACCTTGAAAGTTTAAATTAAACAATAATTTAGAACTAATAAAGCAAAAGCTCTAACCTAACTTATAAAATTTTTAATTACAAAACACTAATTTTTGAATTGAGGCCAACCTCAAATCCTACTACCATTAACACCAACCACAAACCCTAACACCAAAATTTAATGACAAGCCAATTGGCCATGACAAGAATTGGATAGAGCATTCAATGGTATCAATGAAATAAGGGCTTCTTTTATCAAACTGTCACTGTTGGCAAAATTATTTATCAAAATGCCATTTTTTAAACTATTTACTAAACTGTCACTTTTTTAAACTATTTACTAAAATACCACTCTTTTGAAACTATATACCAAACTGCCATCTTTTTGTCTTACGTGGCATTTTTTAACATTTTTTGGCCACATGGAACTATATACCAAACTGTCATCCTTTTGAAGCTATATACCAAACTATTTAACATTTTTTTACATAGAATACGCCAACCTTGTTGGCGTAGCTAAGGCAAATACGCCATTTGTTTTGGTGCAATCTACATATGGCCGTGTCTTCTAACAAAAATCAAACAGTAGCATTTTCCAAGTTAGACAAGGCCGTGTATCCTAAAAAAAATCAGACAGAAGCATTTTGTGAGTTACACATGGCTGTGTGTAACTCCTCAATCGCTCACCGGGCCTTGTGAGAGCCAAAATGATCATCTTTTGCTTCGAAAGCGCGATGTCTTTGCATGCTTTCACTCCAAATGTGATAAATCTCATTCAATTTACAAAAATGAAGACAATGATAAGAATCTATGTAAAATTCACCAATAAACATAAGTAAATCACCATAATTTATCTGGTTTAAGACTATAAAATATAGAATTATAAACCATAATATAGGTTAACTATAACACCAAACTCATACCCATTTGCTTGTCACAACAAAGAGTCTTTAAAGTCAAAATAATTTTCTTTTTTTCTTTTTTTGTATATGTTCCTGCATGTTTATTTGAGAAAAAAAAATCATTTTTTCAAACGTTTATTTGGTGAGTAGTCTCCCAATCATGACCCTCCCAATTTTGAAGAGTGACATTTTTTTTTTATATTTTTGGTTCACGTAGAAGGGCATAAACTTGTTTGACATAATTCAATCAAAGTTCAATCATTCGGATTCTATGAAAATTTTGATAAAGTTTCCCCTAAATATTGGACCTCCCCAAAAGCACATGAATCTATTAAATTCAACCAGTTACCAAGATCATTAATAAAAACTAAGCGACAAACATGTTTAATCCAACAAGGGTACCAAAATCACAATAGAAAATCATCAATAGCAATTTAAATAAAACCACTAAATATAACATTTTCAGATACACTAATGACATATAATTACACGTCAATGAGATGGACCCGCATCAGAATGTGGTGTCCTGTGAGATGGATCAGAAGAAGGACCTTGCTGTGATGGGTATGGTGGATAACCTGGTGGCGAGTAAGGATATGGTGGATAACCATGTGGTGGGTACGGATATGATGGATAACCTGGTGTCAGGTAAGGATATGGTGGGAAAGGGTTGGTGGGTGATATGTAGGTGGTAGCTGAGTGGTTGGGTATATAGCAGTGGTAGGAGACTGATTCGTGTGCTACCTTATAGAACCGAAGTCCTCGGGATGTCGAAGTCGTGTCCAAGTGCTCGCTAACCCTATCCTCCTTCTACGCCGCGTCCCCTGTTGATTGGACTCCTCAAGTGGCCCTGAAATGTCACCAGCTGCTGGAGTTGGACGCAGATGTTCCAATGTAATGCGATCATGCTGCCGCAATGAATGTAGGATCGTATAGTTTCTCGAGCGGCGTCGATGGTCGAATCCCGAACAAATGCTCTGCAATGTCCACCTAAGAAACAGATATAAAATATGTCATTATAATGAATACAATATACATATAGTTACTAGCGAATTGGTAAAGAGCCTACCGCATTCCCAACAAATACACTAAATCCAGCGTTTGGTAATTCTTTTATATCAATGCATGTACTCAAAACGCGAAGTGAGGGGTGCGAGTAATGGGATTCCCCTAACAAGCTTCTCCATTCGACTATCCCATGTGGCTATGTAAATAGCATATGTAGCTGGCCAATCCTTATCATGCCTACCTGCCAGTGTAATTAAATGCAAACTGTCAAGCTGGAGTAGTCTCCGTGGTATGAGCTGGTCAAGACCAAACTGGCGCATCACTCGGTCTGGCTAGTGCCACTCAACAATGTGAAAACATATAAGAGGGACCAATGCTAGTGCTATGTCCTTACCAGCCACACAAAAAGGTGGAAGTGATGCCACCTTCTCATCTGTGTATGATTACCATATAATCTGTAAAATGAGATGCACACAAAATTAAGAAGTCATATACATAAGTAATTAATTCAAATGAATGTAAAATAATACATACCTCATCATTCTTCAACTGATCAAAGAACCGACGATAATATTCAAGGATGCCAATCACAGTATCACTCAAAACTTTATGCTTGCGCCACCTATTTGTAAATGAAAGTATTATGAACGTAAGTGAGAAATATTAATAATGTATGTAATAGAGCAAAGTAATGTAAAGAAATGATATGAAAAGAAACTTACTCTCATCCTAATGGATGTAATTGACCACGATCAGCACCATAGAACACATCAAGTTCAACATGGTCAGCTAGTGTAGGGGCAAGCTAAGGGAATTTGTACCATGCCCAATAATGCAATAAAATGCAAGCCTTTTCGATCTCGCGTGCCTTGTAGTCTATAGCTTTACAAAGCTCTCTATACAAGTACGTCAAGACTGCAGACCCCCAACTATATGTCCCAGCAACAGTAAAGTCCTCCGACAACGGAAAGAACATCAAGTGCACAGACTTACCAGAATGATTGGGGCATAAGAAACCCCAAGCAACTTAAGTATGTAATGTCGTGCACGCTGTTATCCATACTCATCGTCATCATCGTCAGTGACGTTTGTAACACTCGGCTGCCATAGATATGTCATATCAATGCATGCACCAGATATGAGCGACGGAGTCTCATCAATCCCTAACAATTGATTACATAGATCGAGCCAATCAGTTCGATGGTTAAGGCCAGTAACTACAACATCGTCAATAGGAAGACCCGATATGATACCGATGTCCTCCAATGTTATGGTGCACTCTCTAGTAGGCATATGAAATGTATGCGTCTCTAGGTGCCATCTCTTAACCAATGCAGTGATCAAGGAGTGATCAATACTGAAATAGCCCATATAGGCAACCCCAAAGAAGCCATCTTACTGTAGATATGGAAGAAACGACGCAGGGGGGTCTATATGTTTTGTTTTCTGAGCATGTCTAACACGCAAGTACCGGTCCTCATATCCCAGGCCCAGATGACGGCTCGATTTTGGAGTTACATGAGTATCATGTTTCTCAGCATGTATGGTAGGGCCCATAGGACGACTCAGTTTTGGAGTTGTAAGAGTATCATGTTTCTCAGATGTATGGCAGAGACATGAGGACCAGCACCTGCGTGTTAAACGTACTCATAAAACAAAATATATGGACCCCCCTGCGCCGATTCTTCCATATCAAAAGTAGGCTGGCTTCTTGGGGGTTGCCCATATGGGCTATTACAGCATTGATCACTCCATGATCACTGCATTGGTTGATAAATGACGTCTAGAGACGTATACATTTCACATGCCTACCAGAAAGTGTACCATAACGTTGGAGGACATCGGTATCATATCGAGTCTTCCTATTGATGGCGCTGCAATTATTGGCCTTACCCATCGGACTGATTGGCTCAATCTATATGATCAGTTGTTAACGATTGATGAGACTTTGTCACTCATATCTAGTGATCGCATTGATATGACATATCTGTGACAGCCGAGTGTTACAAACGTCATTGACGATGATGATGATGAGTACGTGTAACAGCGTACACGACAATATATACTTAGGTTGCTTGGGGTTTCTTATACCCTGATCATTCTGGTAAGTCTGTGCACTTGATGTTCTTTCCATTGTTGGAGGACTTTGCTGTTGCCGGGACATACAGTTGGGGGTCTGCAGTCTTGGCGTACTTAGATAGAGAGCTTTGTAAAGCTACAAACTACAAGGCACGCGAGATCGGAGGAGCTTGCATCTTATTGCAGTATTGGACATAGTACAGATTCCCCCAGCTTGCCCCTACACTAGCTGACTATGTTGAACTCGGTGTGTTCTATGGTGCTGACTGTGGTCAATTACATCCATTAGGATGGGAGTAAGTTTCTTTTCATATTATTTCTTTACATTACTTTGCTCTATTACATACTTTGCTAATATTTCTCACTTACGTTCATAATACTTTCATTTTAAATATGTGGCGCAAGCATAAAGTTTTGAGTAATAATGTGATTGGTGTCCTTGAATATTATCGCTGATTCTTTTATCAGTTGAAGAATGATGAAGTATGCATTATTTTAAATTCATTTGAATTAATTACTTATGTATATGACTTCTTAATTTTGTGTGCATCCCATTTTACAGATTATATGACAACCATACAGAGATGAGAAGGTAGCATCTCTTCCACTTTTTTGTGTGGTTGGTAGGGACATAGCACTAGCAGTGGTCCCTCTCACATGTTTTCACATTGTTGAGTGGCACCAACCAGATCAAGTGAAGCGCTAATTTGGTCTTAACCAGCCCATACCACAGAGATAACTCCAGCTTGACAATTTGTACTTAATTACACTAGAAGGTAGGCATGATGAGGATTGGCCAGCTACACATGCTATTTACATAGTCACATGAGATAGTCGAATGGAGAAGCTTGTTAGGGGAATCCTATTGCTTGCACTGCTCGCTTCACATTCTGAGTACATGCGTTGGTATAAAAGAATTACCAAACGTTGGATTTCTCCTACTAGTGCATTTATTGGGAATATGATTAGCTCTTTACCAATTCGCTAGTAACTATATGTATTTTGTATTCATTATAAAGATATATTTTATATCTATTTCTTAGGTGGACATTGCAGAGCATTTGTTTAGTTCGACTACTGACGCTGTCGCTCGAAAAGCTGCTACACAGATCTTCTATTCATTGCGAAAGCATGGTCGCATTACAATGGAACATCAGCGTCCAGCTCTAGCAGCAAGTGACATTTCAAGGCCACCCGAGGAGTCCAGTCAACAGGGGACGCGGCGTAGAAGGAGGACAGAGTTAGTGAGCACTCGGACACGACTTCGACATCCCGAGGACTCTGGTTCTACAAGCCAGCACACGACTCAGTCTCCTACCACTGCTACATACCCAACCACTCAGCTACCACCTACATATCACCCACCATACCCACCATACCCTTACCCACCGTATCCTTACCCGCCACCGGGTTACCCATCATATCCTTACCCACCATATGGTTACCCACCATATCCTTACCTGCCATCAGGTTACCCACCATACCCATCACAACCAGGTCCTTCTTCCGATCCCTCTCACAGGCCACCACATTTTGATGCGGACACATTTCGTTGACGTGTAATTATATGTCATTAGTATATATGAGAATGTTATATTTAGTGGTTTTGTTTAAATTACTATTGATGATTTTCTATTGTGATTTTTGTACCCTTGTTAGATTAAACATGTTTGCCACTTAGTTTTTATTAATTATCTTAGTAATTGATTAAATTAAACAGGTTCATGTGCTTTTGGGGAGGTTCAATATTTAGGGAAAACTCTGTCAAAATTTTTATAGAATCTGAATGATTAAACTTTGGTTGAATTATGTCAAATAAGTTTATGCCCTTCTATGTTAACCAAAAATATAAAAAAATGTCACTCCTTAAAATTGGGAGGGTCATGATTGGGAGACTACCCACCAAATAAACGTTTGAAAAAATAATTTTTTTCTCAAATAAACATGCAGGAACATACACAAAAAAAGAAAAAAAGAAAAAATTATTTTGACTTTAAAGACTCTTTATTGTGACAAGCAAATGAGTATAAGTTTGGTGTTATAGTTAACCTATATTATAATTTATTGTTACCAAGTGGCCTCAATACTCAAGAGGGGGGTGAATTGAGTATGAAAACTAAGTTCACAAATCTTTCACAAATCGTTTGATAAACAATTTTCGTTGAAGCTAATTGATGATTAGAGATGATTGGATATAAGAGATAAACACTTTCACTTATAAATGCAATAGCCAAAGGTACCAATATTCAAGCAATTCAATAAAACAGTACTCAATGTAAAGAGAAGGGTTTAGAGAAAACAAATATAATGATTTATCCTGGTTCGATCACTAATCCACTTGTGATCTACGTCCAGTCCTCAAGCAACCGCTAGAGATTTTCCACTATTTCTTCAAGCTTCAATAGGTGTTTGATGACCTTTACAACCTTGAGCACGCAACACTTTGGGATACCTCACCCTTGGAGCTTGAGTCCCTTCAACTAAGGGATACCTCACCCTTTACACTTTTGGAGGGATGCCTCACCCTCTTTACAAAGTAATATAGATTGATTGAATGAAGCTCTCACTAGAGTAGATGATTACAAATTGAAGTTCTATTATGCTCTCAAAGATTAACCCATGTTTTTCACAAAAAACAGAGCAAGAATGGATTTAAGGATTGATTCACATTTGGAAGTATTGGTAATCCGTTTTTGGTTCAAGGTCAACCTCAAATGAAGACCCAACATTGGTATTTATAAGTTTCTCAATAAATGGAGCCGTTGGAGGGTTTTAGCCATGCATTTAATGCATTTAATATAGCTGTTGGACGTTGTCAGGGTGCGTGTAATCGATTACACAACAAATATAATCGATTACATTGTTGTTCCAACGTGGTCTTGGCTTTTGGGGCTCACGTAATCGATTACATTATTGGTGTAATGTCGATTACATAACTTCGACTTGCTTGTAATCGATTACAATATCCATGTAATCAATTACATGACTTCTGACTTGCTGTGTAATCGATTACAATATTCATGTAATCGATTACATGACTCTTTGAACTTGTTCTTGCCTTTCTGGGCTTATTGTAATCGATTACATTACTTGTGTAATTGATTACATGGCCTCGACTTGCTTATGTAATCGATTACATTGCTCATGTAATCGATTACAAAACCTCTTTTTGCTTGTGTAATCGATTACAAACTTCATGTAATCGATTACATTGGCCTTTGAACACATTTTTCAAGTCCAATAAAGCTTGTAAGCCATTTCTAACACCTCAAGACATTTGATTAAACATAAATCCTTTTAAGAGTGTTAGATTTAAGATTGAAACTCAAGTTTCTTGAAAAACATATTTAACTTTGAAATTTCTCACTTATTTTGAAATGATATATTAAAAAACCATTTGAGAAATCTTGAGAGCATTTAACATTAATGTTCTAAGTCTTATAACTAAATAAACCTCTTGACTTCTTTCTTTGATCTTGATTTTTCCTTTTGCGCTTGATCTTCACTTTTGCACTTGATCTTCACTTTTGCCTTTGTTATCATAAAAAACTATTTGACATGCTTTAGGGACATAAGCATTCACATTCTCCCCCTTTTTGATGATGACAAACTAATCATAGGAAAAAGAAAGAGTTTTTGCATTTGTATATAATAGACATTTAGGCGCAATGCTCCCCCGGAGTTTATGCATGATATTGAGTTAGATTTTACATGTAAAAAGCTTAAGAGCTCAAAAGCTCAATAACTCCCCCGTATTCATGCAACCTTAATTAGATTTCATTTCATTTTTTCCTATTCTCTCCCCCGTTGGCATTATCAAAAAGACATAAGCATTTAAAAAAAATGGACAGTATGACAGCTATATTTCATAATTTCCCAAATTTTGCCAGAACAAGAAATCCAAAGAGACTAATCAGTCCAATCAATTTTTCAAAAAGCCAAACATTCAAAGAATAGAAGCAAATCTGAAACAAGTTCATATATCATTAATCAGCATGTACAAAGTAACTTATCATAACCAGTATAGCCAATAATCAAAAACACCAGAAATGTATACCAATGCTATATAATTGATCCAAAACAAAAAAAAAATACAATGTAGTCATCAGAAACATCAGGGCAATGGGCCATGATCACTATCGATAACCTCATCCATCATGTGTCGATCCGCAGTAATGTCTCCTAGATCAACGTTATCATTACCGGGCTCAAGATCGTCCCCAGAGTCTAGAAGCTCCTCATTATCAGCAGGGACGCCAGATGGACCAGCAAAGGACAGGGGAACTGGAGAGGCAGAGGATGTGAGCAGAGGATGTGGGAGGTGCAGCAGCAGTACTCGGAGGAATAGGAGGTCTACCTAGGAGGGATCGAATGGAGGCAAGCTTCTGATCTGAGTAGTCCATCCTCAGCTCAAGGTGATCTATCTTCTGCTCTATGTGATCCATGCGTGTGTCTATAGTAGCGCTCGGTTTCGCATCTCTTGGAGCAGGAGGTCAAGTGTAGCTGGAGCAGGAGCAGGAGTAGGGGCAGGGGTAGGATGCTGAGCCTCTTCATCATCATCACTATCCGGATCATGATGGATATGACCAAAAGTGTCATGAGCAATGTAATGCCACTTATCATCTACTTTGTAGAGCTGGAGCTTCTTCAAGGTATGCAAGCCAATGGATTGTGGTCCTTTCGAGCTGGTGTCCTTGGACTCCTCAGCCAGGGAAATGCGACAGTGCTAGTTTAAGATGGTTGTTACCAACATAGCAAATGGGAGAACAGAGTTCTTCTTTTTCTTTACATCCAACATATGCTCTATAATGTAGTAACCCCGGTTTATTGGCCGCCCCGTGGTCATTGCCCATAAGGACACCACATCATCCTTGAGAACACAGGGAGTAATTCCTCCCCTGGGAATCAATCCTCGACCAAAGGTAGTGGAGAACCCTGTTCTCCATAGTTAGGCCAGTGGCCATGATTCTCCTTTTAGGATCACTGGGGGGGTAGTAACTAGTCCCAATCAGTGAGATAAGAGCAGCCTTATGCTCAAACTCATGCCCCCAGATATTTGCATTCCCACAGAAGTTTGCTCCATCAGGAGTAAGCTTCGTTAGCCTATACCACTCAGCCATAGTTATCTTTATTTGTTGCTTTTTCACTTCAGATATTAGGTAATTATCTTCAAATTTCAGATTTGCATAAAAGATTCTCACAAGGTTTGGGTAGATAGCCTTCTCTATACTCAAGAAACCCAACAAGCCTAAATTTTCTATGGTTCTAAAGCTCTCCAAAGGTTCACTGTCACAGAAGGTGATGAGAAGATACCTGGGAGAAATGATCTTGTGTAGCTGAAAGTTCTTCCGGAACAACTCAGTTCTCTTCACTGTGGAGAAGTGGCGCGTGAGGTCCAGGCCAGAGATGTTACATGAAGCTCCACCAGAGGACCCTCCAATAGCAGCCCCTGTTCTTGGGCGCTTTGAGCGATGAGAGGATTCAGCCATGTGATGAGAGGGAGTAGAGTGGGATGAATGGTAAGTGTTTTGGGATGAGTGAGGAGAGAGAGAGGGACGAGGTTAGGGGCGGAGGAGTGGGGATGGGGTTTGTGAGAGGTGATGGGGAGATTTGGGTGAGGGATGTGAGGGGATTTGTGGATGATGGGTTACGTGGGGAGAGGAGTTTTTCGAGTTAAATGGAGGTGAAATGAAGGATTTTGAGGGAGGTTTGAGTGAGAAATGAGAGATTGGGAGGTTTGGGTTACGTGGGAGCAGAGGAGGAAGACGAAGGAGGTGAAAAGTTTCTAAGAAATGAGCTCTGCGCACGTCAGAAACCTTTTAAAAAATCTTGTGTAATCGATTACATTGGGTTTGTAATCGATTACATGCATTCTGGTTGATATGTAATCGATTATATTTTTGATGTAATCGATTACCATGCTTCTGGGGAACCTTGTAATCGATTACTTGAGTTCTGAGTTGATTGTAATCGATTACAAAAGTTGTGTAATCGATTACATGCTTGACAGAACCTGCGTAATCGATTACAAAGGCATTGTAATCGATTACCAGCACACTTTAACTCAGATTTTGCATTCCAATCGGCATAGAATCAATTTTAAACCATTCAAATCAGTTCCAAAGCATCTTAGATCAATTCAAATCATCATACCAACATATAATCTAATCATATTATGATTCAAATCACATAATTGTTCAAATTACTATTTTTTACCAAGAATTACACTATTTTTGGTGAAATTGTGAGGTTGTTGAGTTGCTTGGGAGTCTTGGGCATGAGGGAGCACCTGCAAAACAACTTAGGGGAAATCTCCGACGCTCAAGTCAATATTGGATTCAAATAAGATGAAAAATTCAGAGATTATGCAGTAATGTGACATGATTATGCAGAAAAATGCAAGTTATGCATTAGTTTTAGGATTATGCAGCAAATAGTTAATTTATGCATGGTTGATCCAATATACCAAGTTCATTTCTTATATAGAAAAATGCTTCTTTTGCTAGGGGTTTAGTAAAAATGTCAGCTAGTTGCTTAGTGATTTCTACAAATTCAAGTATACAATCACCCTTTTGAACATGGTCTCTAATGAAATGATGTCTTATTTCAATATGTTTAGTCCTAGAATGCAAAATGAGATTTTTGGACAAATTGATTGCACTAGTATTATCACATCTTATGGGGATGTGATCAAGCTCAAGACCATAGTCCAAGAGTTGTTGTTTCATCCAAACGATTTCAGAACAACAACTCCCAGCTGCAACATATTCAACTTCAGCTGTAGGCAATGTCACACCATTTTGTTTCTTGCTATGCCAAGAAACTAGTGAGCTTCCAAGCAAGTGGCATGTCCCACTAGTGCTCTTTCTATCCATTTTGTATCCAGCAAAATCAGAATCAGAATACCCAATAAGGCTACATGAGGCACCTTTAGGGTACCATAAGCCCATTTGTGATGTGCCTATTAGATATTTCATTATTCTTTTAACAGCACTTAGGTGTGATTCTTTAGGATTAGCTTGATATCTAGCACACATGCATACACTAAACATTATATCAGGTCTACTTGCAGTGAGATAAAGGAGTGAGCCAATCATACCTCTATATTTCGTAATTTCTATTAATTTACCTCCTTCATCCTTGTCCAAATAGCAAGAGGTGCCCATAGGAGTAGCCATATGCTTGGCATTGTCTATTCCAAACTTCTTGAGCAGCTCCTTGCAATACTTGGATTGGCTTATGAACGTTCCTTCTCTTGTTTGCTTGATTTGGAGACCAAAGAAGAAGTTGAGCTCACCCATCATGGACATTTCAAACTCACTTTGCATAATATTTGAAAATTCTTTACAAAGAGAGTTGTTAGTAGCTCCAAATATAATGTCATCAACATAGATTTGAACTAGAAGTATGTCATGTATTTTATGTTTTATGAAAAGTGTAGTGTCAACTTTGCCTCTAGAAAAACTTTTTTCTAAAATGAATTTGCTCAACCTTTCATACCAAGCTCTAGGAGCTTGTTTCAAGCCATACAAGGTCTTTTTCAGTTTAAAAACATGGTTGGGCATTTCAAAATCCTCAAAACCAGGAGGTTGTTCTACATACACCTCTTCTTGTATAAAACCATTTAAAAAGGCACTTTTGACATCCATTTGATAGAGTTTGAAATCTATGATGCAAGCATATGCAAGTAACATTCTAATGGCCTCTAACCTAGCTACGGGAGCATAAGTTTCTTCATAGTCTATGCATTCTTCTTGATTATATCCCTTAGCTATAAGCCTAGCTTTATTTCTTATTATTAAGCCCATTTCATCAAGTTTGTTCCTAAAGACCCATTTGGTGCCAATTGTAGGATGATCATTGGGCCTTGGAACTATTCTTAAACTTGATTACTCTCAAATTGGTTTAGTTCTTCTTGCATGACCAATATCCAATGCTCATCATTAATGGCCTCATTTATGTCTTTAGGTTCAACTTGAGAGACAAAGGCTAAGTGATTACATGCATCTCTAAGTGAGTTTTGAGTGATTACCCCTTTTGATACATCACCAATCACCTTGTCGAGAGGGTGATATCTTAAAGTCCTCAATTCCTTGGGTAGGTCCAAGATTTCTGAATCTTTTTGCCATGAGTGATCAAGGAGTCTCTCTTCTTACTTCTTGGACTCTTTCTCTTGATTTTCCAAGTGTATTTTTGCCAAGATTTCTGCAACATCATCAATAAGATCCTTTCTCGGCTCATTTGGGTTAATTTCATCAAATGCAACATGTATGGACTCTTCTATGGTCATAGTTTGTTTATTATAGACTCTAAAGGCCTTACTATGTATAGAATAGCCAATGAATATTCTCTCATCAGATTTTGCATCAAACTTCCCCAAGTTATCCTTTCCATTATTCAAAACAAAGCATTTACATCCAAAGACATGAAAATGTGACACATTTGGCTTCCTTCCTTTGTACAATTCATATGAGATTTTCTTTAAAATTGGCCTTATTAGGGCTCTATTCATAACATAATAAGCGGTGTTAATCGCATCCGCCCAAAAGTATTTAGGAATGTTAGCCTCATTGAGCATAGTTCTTGCCATTTCCTCTAAAGATCGATTTTTCCTTTCGACAACACCATTTTGTTGTGGTGTTCTAGGGGCAGAAAAATTATGCTCAATGCCATGTTCATCACAAAAAGTTTCAAATTCATGATTTTCAAATTCACCACTATGGTCACTTCTTATGGATGCAATACAAAAACCTTTTTCATTTTGGATAACTTTGACAAGCTTTTTAAATGATTGAAAAGCATCATTTTTGTGGGCCAAGAATAATATCCATGTAAACCTAGAAAAATAATCCACAATCACTAATACGTAGTAATTCCCACCAAAGCTCATAGTTCTAGAGGGCTCAAAAAGATCCATGTACAACAGTTGTAAAGGTCTAGAAGTTGAAACCATATTTTTAGCTTTAAAAGAGACATTTACTTGTTTTCCCTTTTGACAAGCATCACAAAGTTTGTCTTTTTCAAATTTGAGCTTTGGAAGACTAATTACTAGTTCTTTAGAAACCAATTTGTTTAAGTGATCCATATGAATGTGAGCAATTCTTCTATGCCATAACCATGAATCATTTTCTTTACTCATAAAGCATTTAGCATCATTTGAGGAAATATCATCAAGACTAATCATATATATATTATTGACTCTATGACCAACAAACTTAACTTACTTATCATCCTTTCCCTCAATTATGCAACAAGAAGAATCAAATATAACTCTATTGCCTTTATCACACAATTGACTAATGCTAAGCAAATTATGTTTAAGTCCTTCAACAAGCAAAACATTATCAATAGATGATGAAGGGATCTTACCAACTTTGCCAATTCCAAGAATCTTCCCTTTGTTGTTATCATCATAAGTGACATGACCATGTTTCTTGTGAGTAAGGGAGGAGAACTTGGAGCCATCACTGGTCATGTGCTTGGAGCAACCACTATCAAGATACCAACTTGAGCTCTTGGTCTTCAAGCACACCTCGGTGTCGCTCTCTTCACTTTCTTCTCCTTGAGCCATGAGACAAAGATGAGCTTCTTCATCCTCTGAATTGTCGGAGGAGCTTAAGTCATTGTCCTCCCAAGCTATGTATGCTCTCCTTCCTTTCTTTTTTTTGGAAGGCCTTTTCTCAAACTTCTTCGTCTTCTTGAGATACATAGGGCACTCCATTTTCATGTGCCCCGGTTTTCCACATTCATAGCATTTTGGAGGAGTAGAGGACCCTTCTCCTTTGTGATACACTTTCTTTTGAGGAAAAGGTAGTCTTCTTTGAAATCCCTTTTTCTTTAGGAATCTTCCAAATTTTCTTATAATGAGACTAAGATTCTCCTCACTTAGCTCAATACTTTCAGCATCCTCTTCACCATCTTCATCATCATCTTCAATTGTAGAGGAAGTGGCTTTGAGTGCGATTCCCTTCTTCTTTTTGTCATGCTCTTCATTTTGATTGAGCCTATTTAGTTCCAGCTCATGTTCTTGAAGCTTTTCGAATAAGGTGGCTAGAGACATTGTTGATAAATCTCTTGATTCCGCAATCGCCGTTACTTTGGGTTGCCAATTCTTGCTTAGACATCTTAAGACTTTATTAATAAGATCCTCATTAGGAAATGTCTTTCCCAATGAGATAAGATGATTAACAATATGAGTAAACCTCTTTTGCATATCTTGAATACTCTCACCTTGGTTCATTCTAAATAATTCGTATTCATGAGTGAGAGTGTTTATTCGAGATCGTTTTACCTCACTAGTACCTTCATGAGTTACTTGTAGGGTATCCCACATTTCTTTTGCAGTCTTGCAATTTGACACCGTAAAGAATTCATTATATCCCAAGGATGTGGTGATGATGTTCTTGGCTCTCAAATTATATTGAATCTTCCTTTTATCATCATCGGTCCATTCATTTCTAGGTGTATTGATTTTCAAACCATCTTTAGTTTGTGTTGGAACAAAAGCACCATTTTCAACGGCGTCCCACACATCTAAATCAATAGTTTCAATGAAAATTTTCATTCTTTCTTTCCAATAGGCATAACCATCCCCATTGAAATAAGGAGGTCTGTTTATAGAAGAACCTTCATTTGAAAAACCATTTGAAGCCATCACTTCTCTTGAAGCTGCTAAGCTCTTTATACAAGAGTCTAGCTCTAATACCACTTGTTACCAAGTGGCCTCAATACTCAAGAGGGGGGTGAATTGAGTATGAAAACTAAGTTCACAAATCTTTCACAAATCGTTTGATAAACAATTTTCATTGAAGCTAATTGATGATTAGAGATGATTGGATACAAGAGATAAAAACTTTCACTTATAAATGCAATAGCCAAAGGTACCAATATTCAAGCAATTCAATAAAACAGTACTCAATGTAAAGAGAAGGGTTTAGAGAAAACAAACACAATGATTTATCCTGGTTCGATCACCAATCCACTTGTGATCTACGTCTAGTTCTCAAGCAATCGCTAGAGATTTTCCACTATTTCTTCAAGTTTCAATAGGTGCTTGATGACCTTTACAACCTTGAGCACTCAACACTTTGGGATACCTCACCCTTGGAGCTTGAGTCCCTTCAACTAAGGGATACCTCACCCTTTACACTTTTGGAGGGATGTCTCACCCTCTTTACAAAGCAATATAGATTGATTGAATAAAGCTCTCACTAGAGTAGATGATTACAAATTGAAGCTCTATTATGCTCTCAAAGATTAACCCACGTTTTTCATAAAAAACAGAGCAAGAATGGATTTGAGGATTGATTCACGTTTGGAAGTATTGGTAATCGATTTTTGGTTCAAGGTCAACCTCAAATGAAGACCCAACATTGGTATTTATAAGTTTCTCAATAAATGGAGCCGTTGGAGGGTTTTAGCCATGCATTTAATGCATTTAATATAGCCGTTGGACGTTGTCAGGGTGCGTGTAATCGATTACACAACAAATGTAATGGATTACATTGTTATTCCAACGTGTTCTTGGCTTTCTGGGCTTTGTGTAATCGATTACATTATTGGTGTAATCGATTACATAGTTTCTGACTTGCTTGTAATCGATTACAATATCCATGTAATCGATTACATGACTTCTGACTTGCTGTGTAATCGATTACAATATTCATGTAATCGATTACATGACTCTTTGAACGTGTTCTTGCCTTTCTGAGCTTATTGTAATCGATTACATTACTTGTGTAATCGATTACAAGGCCTCTGTTTGCTGTGTAATCGATTACAAACTCCATGTAATCGATTACATTGGCCTTTGAACACATTTTTCAAGTCCAATAAAGCTTGTAAGCCATTTCTAACACCTCAAGACATTTGATTAAACATAAATCCTTTTAAGAGTGTTAGATTTAAGATTGAAACTCAAGTTTCTTGAAAAACATGTTTAACTTTGAAATTTCTCACTTATTTTGAAATGATATATTGAAAAACCATTTGAGAAATCTTGAGACAATTTAACATTAATGTTCTAAGTCTTATAACTAAATAAACCTCTTGACTTCTTTCTTTGATCTTGATTTTTCCTTTTGCGCTTGATCTTCACTTTTGCACTTGATCTTCACTTTTGTCTTTGTTATCATCAAAAACTATTTGACATGCTTTAGGGACATAAGCATTCACATTTATAATTCTATATTTTATAGTTTTAAATCGGATAAATTATGGTGATTTGCTTATGTTTATTGATGAATTTTACATAGATCCTTATCATTGTCTTCATTTTCATATATTGAATGAGATTTATCACATTTGGAGTAAAAGCATGCAAAGACATCGCGTTTTCGAAGCAAAAGATGATCATTTTGGCTCTCACAGGGCCCTGTAAGCGATTGAGGCGTGTGTAACTCACAAAACGCTTCTGTTTGATTTTTTTTAGGATATACAACCGTGTTTAAATTGGAAAATGCTTCTGTTTGATTTTTGAAAGAATACACGGCCGTGTGTAGATTGCGCCAAAACAAATGGCGTATTTGCCTTAGTTACGCCAACAAGGTTGGCGTATTATATGTAAATATGCCATCACAGATGGCAAATCGACGTAGGATGCTCCAAATAGGATGACACATTCATGAAGGTTACGCGAAGCACACGTGTTGACGTAACCTTCCTGGATACGCCATCCTATTTGGCGCATCCCACATGGCAAATAAATGTTAAAAAATGTCACGTAAGACAAAAGAGTGACAGTTTGGTATATAGTTTAAAAAAAGTGGTATTTTGGTAAATAGTTTAAAAAAATGGTATTTTGGTAAATAATTTTACCAACAGTGACAGTTTGGTAAAAAAGCCCTACATTTAGTTTTTTAAACCATGTCAAGTATTCAAGAAAAAAAATTCATACTATTATTTTTCGTACAAATAATTCATACAATTCATACTACATATCTTATTAATCACATTATTAATTAGTTAATAAAAAAAATTTGTCAACCTCTAAATAAGTATAAAATAACATAAATGTATAATTAACACTAATATAATAAAAAAGTCAACAAATCATAAACAAAAAAATTCAAACATTATAATATATACTTACATATAAGGAATAATATTTGAATTTGATCATAGATGAAGATCTAGACACTACTTCTAGTAACAATTGTCAAATTAACTACGTGATAGAGAGTTGAGAGTATTTAGAGAGAAGAAATTTGTAGAGATATAGTGAGAAAACTGTAAAATGGAGTGAATGCCACGGATGGAAGAGGGAGACCTAAATATATACTTATGTTACGCTAAATGTATTGGCGTATTTAACTTGGTTACACCAAGCGCGTTGACGTATTCAGTTCAAAACCAACGTGGGATGCGTCAAATGGGATGCACTATCCTATTTGGCGCATTTCACGTGGCAAAAAATGTTAAAAAATATCACGTAGGACAAAAGGGTGACAGTTTGATATATAATTTAAAAAAAATGACATTTTGATAACAGTGACAGTTTGGTAAAAAAACCTGAATAAGACCTAAAAGCAAAGAAAGACCTCCTATTTCATTCCTTAGGCATGCACCCACCTAATCAAACCACCATCACCTAATCAAGATCTTCATTTACCCACACTTGAACTAGATTCATGCACAAAATTGCACTACCATCACCAAGAACAAATCACAACAACTCAAGACTTCACCATAGCCAAATTACCCAAACCACCAAAGATCCAAGCGATGACAGCAAGACCAGGCCTTCACTCAGCCCCTAACCACCACAATCAGCCAAAACACAACCAAAATCACCAAACCATGCCTCCAAACTGTGCTCCACCAAATCATACTCCATGAACCAAACCCGTTGACCATACTTCCCAAATCTAACAAAACCCATTATAAAAACTCACCCCAAAATCAGACACACACACACACACAAGGATAGATATAGATATATACAGAGGCAAAAGAAGAGGGACATACCTGCCAAGATATTGGATGAACGCTAGAATCACACTGGAGGATCGCCAGAATGAGAGGGAGGGAGGGAGTGCAAGAAAGAGTTAGAGAAAGGGAGAAAAAACGCACAATGAGGAAGAAGGTGTTGTGCTTGTAAAACACAAATTTACGAATGGACTTCCAATGAGATTTCTCGTCTGTATATCAATGAAATGCGTGTTTCATTAAATGATCATTACCTATAGATACTATGATTCGTTTGCAAATACAGCTTTGAGATTGCTGATCTTTTGTCTACTCCATCAATATTTGATCGGTATATTGTCAATATTTGAATTTTATATTCCCACTTAATTTGTCGACTAAATAGCCAACAGTCAAATATATTTTCTAAAAAAAAAAATTAATTCAGCATTGATAATTACTGACGGAATTGTCAATAGAATATATCTCCAAAAAAAATGTTTGGTTAGCAAATTCATTGTTAATGTTTGGTGCTTCTTGGTGCCAAATGTACTGACAATATCGCCAACAAAGCATTACACCGACATATGTTTTCATTGATGTAGCCATCGCTATTTTGTAACCTTTAATTTAATTTTGCAATTCCACCATTTCCATTGGTATTCTCGTTGGTACTGATGACGAGAATGTTGGCATTAGTAATTTTATTCATATTTCACGTATTTCTAATAGTTGGTGGGTGCAAGTAGATGAATGAAGACTTGAGAGTTGTTCCCCTTTGAGATTTTGTTGTGATGTTCATCAAGAAGCGTGTCAGTCCTACTTCAAAGAGTGGTCTAGAAATTTTTATCTAAGCATGGACCAACCACAGGCGAAGAGCACATAACACGTGTCCTTTATCATCACAACCCATGCGAGGTTGCAATTCATGTATGTCGATGCATACGATAGAGTGAGTTGGGGGACAAAAGGATAGATAAAGAGAGAAACAGTCGTAGTGGTAAGAACTGATCGACTAAATGTTATACCTTCAAGGGTTTCGATTTTCTCTCTAGAAAAATGAATAGGCACAAAAGCATGAGCGAGAAGAATTATTTGGCAGAAATAGCCACTAATGAGAAATTGTTAAAATGTGTTGACGTGACTCAAACTAAAGTCAGAAGAGTGTTACAAGAGAGATTGATGTGGCAATTTTAAAGCACCAAAGATAGCTGAAGTAGTGCGTTTACAGCGTGATCTTCAGAAATTATATATTACTAGATATAGTCCCTCACGTTGCGTGGGTGGCTGATTATTATTTTTTTCTCCTTTCAATTGAGGGCATGTTTAAATTCAACTCATTCTATATTAAGCTAATGACATGAATATTTTTCAGTGTATTGCATATTATATATGATGATTATTATTTGGTTCATGTTATTATAAGCTCGAACGTACCAATGGCAGAACTCACAACACTAGCCCCAAAACCCATTTAATTTATTTTCAAACTTTTATCTGCTCATTACTATACTTCTACGTCTACGTCTGATCTAAATTAGAAGCTTGGGTTCTTGTATAATCACAATTTTTTGTTGCCTGACTATCTATAGAATGATGTAAAAGGCTAAGAACTAAAATGCTCCTTTGGTTTTCACTTTCTTTGTTATTTTGGCCGTTTCTGCCACAAGCTCTCAGAGGCCGTCGTTTGTTAAAAATACTATTGATCAAGACAATAGTCTCACTATACATTAATTGATGTTTTTTGTGTTTGTCATGACATGCCAGTACAATATCTAATCACTTCAGAATGATAACCATGTATACGAGACAATCAATGGTACTTTTTGGATTCACCAAAGTTTGTCAGACAGTCAAAAAAGAAAAAAAGTCCACAAATAATGATCCATGAAGTTTCATATAAGGTGCCAAAATATTAGCAATTCACTTAAGAGAACAATCAAGTAAATTCTTGATCCTTCTCCACATTGTTTTGAACAATATAATTTGTCCTAGGCTATGAAGCACCGGTACGGCTCTCAGGCCGCTGTACCGGTGTCCGGTGCGTACCGAGAACGGAGACGTGTACGGTACGCCGGAAAACGTCTCTCCTTGCTCGAAGCTCTTCTCTCCCTGTCGAAGCTCGTCCGCCTTCCCTCCTCCATCTTTGTGTGACTCTCTGTTTTGAGGCAAAACAGAGACTCCTCGTCGTTGATCTGCCACACCAAACCACCACGCCACCACACCCAGATCTACGGCAACCCCGCGTGCTCCATCACCGGCCACCCATCAACCAAACACAGCAAATCCGTTTGGTCGCCATCCTAGCCGATGCCGCCACCTGTGCTGGCTCTCCACTATTGAACCTTGCATTCTTCGCCCATCTCTGTGTGCATTTCCCTTATGCAAGCTTCCATTTTCATTCCTTTTGTTTTATTGCTGTTTGGTCTGTTTCTTTTCTTTTATTAAGTTTTTTTATTTTTTAAATATTTATCAATAGAAATGGGTAGTTTCTAGTCATTCTTGAGTGGCTGTGTAAATAAGCTTTTTAAACATATTTATTTTGTTTATAACATATTTGTGACTTTGTAAATTTTTTAATTATTTATATTGTAATTTGAATATGATTTATTTGTTGATATTTAATATTTTGAATTATTTAAAATGATATATTTTGTGATTTTTATATATATATGTTAAGTCGTATCCTATTGTATCCGTATCTTAATTTTTAAAAAATTACCATATTTTCATACTATACTTGTATCGTATCGAATACTCGTACCCGTATCCATACATCATAGGTCCTAGGAAAGGAACAATATTATTTTAAATGAAATGATTGAATTATTCATCTATATGCCTAGAAATGATGGACGGACCAATATCTTCTGTTCATTCATTATCAGGAACAATTTGCATCCATACAAGGAATGACCAATAAGCAACCACCTGCCATGAAAAACATGCCAGCCTCTAACAGCATATTTTTCTTTCTTTATTGAATAAGCTTACAAATTCAAACAGTAATTTCTAAAAGAAAGTTAATAGATATACCAATACATAAATTACTTTTATCTATTATCTGCAATCCTCATATCCTTTCACAATAAGACCCTTTGATACCTAAAGCAAACTCTTGAAACATTTCCAAAGCTTTCCATAAGATCATAATTTGAATCAGTAACTTCTCCAAAATAATTAACCTACTTGCACTCATTTATTTGGCATGAAATTTAAATCCGATGTAAATCACATAAATAATTCAGCTTTAAATTCAATGATTTGGAGCAGCAAAAGACCTCCAATCCAAGATACAGTCATAGAGTTTAAAATCTGTCATAGCCAGAACATTTAACAATCACCAGATCATTTGATATAGTTACACATAAGTTTTGAGCTTAAAGATTTATAGGGCATTAAATAACATACAAAGGTTCAGCATAATCAAGTTTCGGCCATAACTATCCTCATTCTGTGGGTTAAGACTTAGCATTATAGTAGCTAAAATTTGAGCTTAGTACAAGTCCAATTTTTGCTCCATTCTTGTGAATGCCTTTCAATATCAAAAAACAATTTCAAAAAAATAACCTAAACCTCAACAGAACAACATAGAAGCATTCCTCATCAAACCTCTTTTCATTATTAACCCAAAACCATAAAGTCAAGACTGGTTACTCACCAAATAAGTAGCCAAACCTTAAGTTCAATTCTGCAATAAAACTCTTCAACATCACTTCCAGCCCCCCAAAAATTTGTTTAAGAAGCTTCATAAATCAAAATGGATAATGCTAGGAATACACTTTTTATCACACTTCTTTCAATACACTCTTTTTTATTGGGTCATGTCATATACTAAAATAACATTCAACCTCGATTAACGTGTAATTAACTCAATTAGAATGTAATCAATTTTGAGTAACGTGTAATCAAGTTTAAGAATTATTTTAGTGTGTGATGTGATCCAATAGAATAAAGAGTGTTAAAAGGAGTGTGATAAATAGTGTATTTCTAGCACTCTTCAAATCAGAATTTATATATTATATGAACATATATAAGTGATGGTTACCTTAGTGGTCCACAGAAACAATTATTGTAGATTTGAATCACTTTACTAAATCAATTATCAGAGAAAGAAACATATAAAGTTGAATAATCAATATTACCTTGTTTCAAAGGGTTGGACTGGATCCAAGTATTTATTCTTTTTTTTTTCTTGGAGTCATTTTCCAAGTGTTTATTCACTTGAGAAATCCTATACATACCAACTGGAACAAATCTATTAGTGCTGATATGCATTATTGTTTTATTAGCCACGCATAGATGTTGTGTTCATTATCAATCACAAAAAATTTGGTGCTATAAGTATTATCAACTTAATCACTTTTTTATTATTTAAATAATTTATATTCACTATTAAATATACTGTTTTAATTCACAGTAAAAATAAAAACCATTTTGCTTACTCAGAACAACGAACTATTAGAAAATATTTGAACTATTGACTCATTTAGCTTACTTGCATGATTGTTAGTTATTTCTTAATCATTTTTCAAAGAGGTAAGAAGAGTGATATTATACTCTTAGAAAGTTGGTGGCTAGAATCCAGGTATATACCAATGAAAACACAATAAAGTTTTGAAGCTATTTTTGTTTTGGGTACAGAGTTTTGAAGCACTTGAATAGTAGAAACAATGTACCTGAATTGGGAGTGAGGGTGGTGCTCTTCATCAAATTTAAGCAATTGCTTCCTTCTAGATCTTGCTCCCCGAAATTGGGAATGTCTTGCCACAGCCTGGTGTTGGTTTTCTGGAAATAGATAAGACGGACATCATTTCCAAGCTATGATTTACGGATATGGGTATGTGTATCATATACGATACGGGTATAGTACGAGAATACGATTTTTGTTAACAAATTAAACAAATATTTATCAAGTATCTCAATATTTGGTATAGATATAAGTACATATCTGACATGAGTACGGTAGACATTATGAAGTACCCATGCTTTATAGATTCCAAGCAACAACATATAAACTAATATACAAATTTAAGACATTACAGTCATTTCATCATATTAAATAGTTGGACGCCAATTTTGGAAGTTATAGTTCATTATGAACCACCATTAAAGCAAAAGAAAATGTCTAAAGTTACAAAAATGGCCCCTAAACAAAAAGATACTGTATATGGTTACCTAAAGTGGTATGGTTACCTAAAGTGGTTGTGGGTTTTAGAAAGGAATCCACTATCTGGGGTTCTATGAGATACTGGGTCCAATTCCATACCCACTAGAGTATAACGTGGACTTGGTCTTTTTCACATAACTATCATCCCTTATGAACATGATGCTATTATGGATGCAAAGCAAAAACAGAGTGGAAGTTGAAGGAAGGGAGAGGAATGGGTAGATGTTGAGCGGCTGGAGGAGCAAGCAAGCGAGAAGTAACTCACTCATTTATTTCTTTAGTATGCTCTTTGAGAATGTACTATACAAAGCTTTTAGTGCTAGCTTCAACGGTTACACAAAGGCTTGAGGATTGATAGTGTGAATGTTATAAAATTGCTGAAATGGCTGAATGTGAGAGATTAACTATGACAAAATGCTGACATGGTACTTAAAGAATAATTGACTTGTGAATGGAGAATGTTTAACAATAGAGTTCAAAGAAGCTGATATGGCATTTCGCAAGCTTTGGCGCTTACTTTTAGATATTATAAATAGATAAATAGGTAATGATAGTATTAATGTGTGCTGGTTCGAGTGAAAGGGATTGGAGTTTCTTAAACATATGATCTTAGATTCGATTTTGGAATTCATATGTATGAAAAAAATACTATTAAAAGGGATTCTTACTTAGACACTTGACCGTACTCCGATAAATTAGTCTTTCACCTATCAAGTAGGAGGATACTTAAAAAAAATTAAAAAAAAAGTAATGATAGTTTTCATAGATTAAGTGTAGAAATAGGCAGATGCTATGGTGCACTCTCCTATCTTTAGGTGCACCATACACCTTTAAATTTACTTGCAATAGCAAAAAAAATTTTTGTTCCAGGTTATCTTTTTTTTTTGTTTCTTTTACAAACTACCGGCCACTCCGACCAGTCTCCTCCAACAGGCCGCCACCGCCGGCCTACAGGTCAACTCCGACCGATAGGTCACCTCCGATCAACTTCGGCCACCGCCAATCACCTCCGGTCGGTCACCGCCGATCACCTCTTGCGGCCACCTCTAACAGGCTACCCGCCAGCCGGCCACCTCTAGTCGGTCACTATTCATCTTTTAAAAATTACACAATTGTGTAAATAATACTGGTTAAAATTGTATTAGTCTTTATATTTTTTCATAAATAACTGTGTATACTGAAAATCTTATAGATTTTAACTGATAATATTTACACACAATAATACAATTTTATCTGTGTGAGTGTGTAAGAGACTTCTAAAAATATATATATATATTTAACTGAAAATGTTATCAGATTTTAACTGGTAAAAAATTTACCAATGTTCGGTTGGTAATATTTACACACGAAAAATCTTATAAATTTTAACTGATAATATTTATACAGTTATACAACCTAAAAAAAAACTGGAGGTGGCCAGTGGTGGCGAACGAGTTCTGACCGTAGGCATTGTACTGTAGCCAACAAGCGGCGAATGAATGCGGTCTACTGACTGATGATAGTAGTAGTTGTAGTATATAAATATATATATATATATATATATAATAATATATATATATATATATATATATATATATAAACCTTGCTTAATAGATTTATAATTGATCTAAGTTATTAATATTTTTTGTAATTAAATTAATAGCTTAGATCATATAGTGCACCATACACCATCTTTTAAAGGGTGTATATTAGACACCAGCATAGAAATATTATGAAATATTATGGAAACTTCAAACTCCTATGTTTCAACTTATTATGGCAGTTAAGTGTAGGGCTTGATGAGCTGATCCAAGCCCCACACACATGCAAGACTTGATGGGCTGGCCATGGACTTTGACCCATGTTAACAACTCCACCGAGTGGTCATGGAAATTGGAAAGATTATCTACACTTTCTCTATGCTTTAATGCTTTTGTCACTTATATTTCAGGAACTGTGACTGCATCTAGATGATGACAACCTCATTTTCATTATACTAGATTAGATTTGGGCTGACCATTTCTCTATTTTAGATGATAACACCTTTATAAAAAGTTATCAAATATGAGCTTATAGTATGAAATTTTAATAATTTACAAGATATTCTAAATTTGAACATCGCTATGTACCAAAAAGAAAGAATCCGTTTATAAAAGAGAGCGAAGAGGACATGATGCATTTATAACAAAATGAAATTCTGTTATGATTAAGGTTAGGAAAGTCATGAACTGGTGCTACAGTGTTCCATGGCGTACAATGCATGTTTTCAAATTATATATATATATGTCTCAACCATGAAATTTCTTGAATTTTGAAATGCATGGTTTTTCTCTATATAATTAAACAATAATAATTAATATGAATCAGTTGACTCAACCAATGCACCATTAATCACCAACAAATATCATTATCTCATCATACCTCACTTCAACGAATTATGGTCAGCACAACCCACAAAGGGGAATGTCACTTTGACATCATATCTATATTGTGAAGGTCTCCAAGGAGGTAAGACATTCTTACCAAAAAAGAAAAGGACCAAACAAGCACTAACGTTAAGCGTTTGAGTGTGTATTTGCATATACCTCTATCCTGATCACAATAAAAAATTAGAAATCAGCCAAGCTTAGCAGCCCATCAAAATTGAGCAAGAAAAAAAATATTTAATGTCACCATGCAAGTTACAATGGAGAAACAATAAAAAAAATATTTTATCATTTGTAAAATAAAGCATTTAGTATGTTTTTTTTTTTAATGCCAAGGACCCACCTTAATGGACCTGGTGGAGGAGTTCCCTAGAGAGGCTCCTAGATGGTCCCTAATGGGGCCTGAAAGAGGGGTGAGAGCATAGGAAAAAAAAAATTGAGATGAAGAACAATTGCGGAAATCGAACCTGATTACTCTTCCTGCATGTCATTAACTCTAACAAATTGATCTACCAACACGGGACATTATGTTTTTTTAATGGTAAAGGTATCCTCGGGCTAGCTTTAGTGTTAATATGAATTTCCTTCTTCAACGATCTTAAAAAGCACACCTCTCGCATCAACTTGATACATTTAAAAACATTAATTAATTTTATTAAGCGATGTCATAAGATAAGATATGGTTATTTGATTGGTGGTATTTTAATGTTGAATTTCATGGTTGCAGAGAAGAGGAAGAAGAGGGAGATGAGAGAAAATGAAGAAATTTGTATATTGATAGAATGAAGAAGCTGAAAAATACAATAGGTAAACTTGACTTATATAGCCAACTAATCCAAATAAACTAACTAATCATTAAAACTAATTCTAACAAACTCTAACTAATTCTAACTATTTTAACACTGGAAGGTGTACATTACACTTCCAGCTTGGGATGACCAATACAAATGCATATCCAAAGCTCTAAATGCTTAACCACCTTACAAGGCAGAAGCTCCAAATGCTTAACCACCATATAAGGCAGAAGCTCCAAATGCTTAACCACCATACAAGGCAGAAGCTAAAATCAGCAAAGCCAACAAAGGGCAAAAGCTTAACCATTAAGCAGAAGCCACAACTCAAGGCTTAACCACTTAACAGAAGCAAGAACATCCATCAATGCTTAACCACCACCATGGGCAGAAGCTTACAATAAAAGAAAATCAATGCTTAACCATCCATGACAGAAGCTCACATCAACACTTAACCATCATGGATAGAAGCTTACAATAACAAAAAAAAATCAAAGAAGCAAACCACCAAACAGTTGGTGTACACAGAACTTAAAAATAATTGGAAATACATCTTCATCAAAACAAAGATCCACGCTCACAAAGATGAAGATGGAGCCCTGCCCAATCTCTAATTCGTGTCGGGGTGAGCAAGAATGCTTCTCCTTGACATTGAAGAAAGTATTCTTTCATTGAGCTTAGTGTGAGGCAAACCTGAATTCCTTTGCACTTTGGATTCTTCATGGTTAGCCATATTGGCTTTCCCGGATAATACGAAAATATAGAGAGGCAATTTCACCGAGTCGAGGTGAGTGAACAGGGGCGCAAGAATCAGCGTCGGAGGCTTCAACAGCGGCGACCGGCGGCCGAAAATCGCCTCCCACGGCAGAACACGGTGGCCCTCGCGGAGGAGGTTGAGGACCTCTGTTGTGTAGATCTGATGCATCGAGATGCAGATCCGAACAAAAAACACCATCGTCGTGTTGATCTCGATCAGATCCATAGGGATCTAGTAACAAGAAGCATAACAGAGATAGAGCAAGAACAAGATCTAGATTTCGGACCAAGAGTCCATGGGGACTGAACGGACGAAGGAGAGGTGGACGTCGAGGTTGCAGTGCTTGCTGGAGCACTCGAGGCACATGAAGATGCCATAGGAGAGCAGTCCACTGCGGGAATGAATCCGAATCTGGAGGGGAAGATACAGACCACGGAATCACAGATCTGAGATGGCAGTGATAGAGGGAAAGAGAAAGGGGAGAGAGGCCCAACAAAAGGGCATATAAAGGCACAAAAAGAAGGCTTAAACTAAGAAAGGGAAGATCCAGGTGGAATCTATTTGCAGAGCAAAATCAGAGTTCGAAAGGCATGGAAGATCGATCCATAATACTGCTTTTTCTTGAATCTTCATGAGAAAAACCATATTCGTCGGTTGAGGGAGATATGTCAGAATGCACCAAAACAGAGCGAGAAAAATCAGAGAAGAAAATAAACTAAGAAGGGAAAAAAAAAAAGAAAAGAAAAGAAAAAAATGCAGCAGAAGAGTATTCAAGGTGGATGAAATGTCTCTGATACCATGTTGAATTTCATGGTTGCAGAGAAGAGGAAGAAGAGGGAGATGAGAGAAAATGAAGAAATTTGTATATTGATAGAATGAAGAAGCTGAAAAATACAATAGGTAAACTTGGCTTATATAGCCAACTAATCCAAATAAACTAACTAATCATTAAAACTAATTCTAACAAACTCTAACTAATTCTAACTATTTTAACACTTAATATTATGGGGGAGAAAAAACTCATAACAGTTCGACGGTTGCATATCAGCCCAAACAAATGGTTAAATTTTGGGTTGGATGTCCATCCTAATATATGGGTCATCGACAGCTGAATGTTTTAAGTACTTTTTTTTTGTGTGTGAGGTAATTAGATTGATGGGGTTGCTAATTATAATGCGCCAAGCTATAGCTATAGCTATTTTAACTAAACTGATTCCACAAATTTGTTCAATCTTGGATGAGGGTTAGGGAAGAGAAGAATGTACTGGTTTTCTAAATTTTTTTACGAGTAAATTGAACTTAACCCTATTGAGGTTTCTCTAAAAAACAATGCACCGCAGACCTCCTCCAAAAATACACTCCACCCTGGTTGATTTATTGACTTTTATTTTTATTTTTTATATTTAACCGCTAAAGATAACACCATTTACTATAGTTAGTGGCAATTAATGCTCATTGATCCTCCCACATAACCATAGTGCTAACCATGAGTTAAGCACCTAATTTGGGCGAGAGGATAGGCAGAGGAGAAGAGTCCTATTATAGGCTTTATAATAAGGACTCTGTTTTTATGCTTCCGTTACATCTTTCATCCTCTACAAATTCTCTTATTTCTTCTTTGTCATTTCCCTTATGCTTTTTTTTTTCCCTTTAAATGATGAAACAGAGAACTAGAAGACAAATCATTGTTGAAGGCTGTTCTGGACCGTGGACCGGGATCCTACCCAGAAGGGTCAACCCGGCACACGCTCCACCTTACTCCTCCATCAACATCCTGGAAAGTGCTGTAAGACCTCGGAATGCCTAAGTCATGAGGATCAGGAAATCAACAGATCTTCGTAACCGCCAATACGAATCTCCTTGATTCTATAACCTCTCCTCTCAATAAATGACTATAACGTCCACATTACAATAATACCTGCATTAACTACTGACTCCAATCATGCTCCATAAAGATCAATCTAAATAAACCTAAACAGGTAACGTTTGATTGAGTAACAAACACCTTAGCATACCAGCTGACTTGAGCGTCGGAGTCCTTTTTGCAAGTACCACCCCCGCCGGACCTTGACGGTGGAACGCAGCTATTAAAAGGAGGAAACCACCAAATCATACCTTCCACAGGTATCCTTCTGAATCCGTTCAGAACATTTGGCGCCGTCTGTGGGGATTCTGATAAATTACTATTCCCACTTCCATCATGGTGAGTACGAGGCAAAATCAGTAGAGAGGAAGTGCTGCACATGCTGCCCCTGCTCACGAACAGGGCCCAGCGGTTCAGCGCAACCCTCCTTCCGCCGCACCACCAGAAACCTCCGTCGTAAGGAGCAGGCCTATTCTGGTAGAGACGCTAAACGGGGGACATGAAACTTCGGCATCAGCTGAAAGTCCAGTCCCCTCGCGAAGGGTCTCTGTCTGGGATAGACTTGTCTACCCCCTAACCGGAGAGAACAACGCAAATCAATGTGCAAGGGTCCCAGCGCATGCCCGCTTGGGAATCCCTAACTTAGATGCTGACCATTCACATTATGAGGACAACTCGCAATCTGGAATGGCGAGAAATGAACTTCGAGAATTACTGCGCCAACAGACCGCACTGATTGACAACCAACGGTGTCAGTTAGAAGAACAGCGCCGCCGTTTGGACAATCTAGAAAGGTTTACGCAGGCTGGCAATGAGGGAGTTGAGTGAGCCGCTGTTCAAAGGGAAACCCAACATGTCGGTGCTTAGGGTCGTAGAAAACAAGTGACCGGTCCCCGCCGTCGTCAGTGACAATTCTCCAATGCCTTAATGGCATATAGGGTCCCGAGGAACTTCAAGCCCCGAGTAATTTAGAGCCCTACGACGGGACCACAGATCCGCAGGAGCACTTGGATGCTTACACCCAGTCCATGCAGCTCTACGGTATACCCGGAGCGCTATGCCGTGCTTTCCCGCTCTTCCTGAAGAAGGATGCTCTTCGTTGGTTCGTGACCTTATGGACAAAAATTACAGGATGGGGGGACCTCACACAGCGTTTCTTGTTGCATTATACTACTGCCAAGGAACGACCGAAGTCAATTGATTCTCTCTCTGGAATTCGACAAAAGAGTGACGAATCCCTGCGCGAGTACATCAAGAGATTCAGTCATGCTTGTGTGGGTATTGAAAACCTCGATGACAGGATAGCCCTCCACTACACCAGAAATGGTCTACAGACTGATTCAGACTTCTTCCGGTCACTGGCAAAGAAGAAGCCGTCCAGTTTAGATGAGTTCCACCTATGGGCAGATAAGTACGTGGAACTGGAAGAGATTACCAGGGCAAAAGAAAGCCTTGAGAAAGGTGAGCCCATTCAGAAAAAGAATCATCATTCGGGCCAGCCCCGAGATCCCTCTAAGAGTGAGTGGTATAGGCCTAAATATTCTAAATATACTCCTTTGAACACCCCTCGAGAAACAATCTTGAAGGAGGTCCTTCAAACCGAGTTCTAGGATATCAAAAGGCCACCACCCGTCAAAAAATAGTCCTAGAGGGATCATTCGAAGCATTACAGGTGGCATAACAGTTATGGCCATGAGACCAAAGATTGTTATAAGCTCCGAGATGTTATCAAGTCCCTGATCAAAGAGGGACGTCTGCAGAAATACATCAGTGGTTTTCGTGGTAATCAAGACCACGGAGGAAGAAAGAATCAGAGACGAAGCCGAAGTCCATGGCGAAGTCCAAATCAACATCGGCAAAGAACCCGCAGCCCTGCCAGAAGAAACCGGAGTCTTGTCAGAAGATCTCGAACCCCGACACGCCGAGATGGGGAGAACAAGCAAGGACCAAACCGGGGTGCTCAAGAGGGCGGATACCGGAAAGATAGGTTAATCCATACTATCGCTGGAGGTTTCGCAGGTGGAGGAATGTCAAATAATTCCCGAAAAAAGGCACTTCGGACGACGGTTTTAAGCGTGTCAAGTTCTTCACTAAGATCACCTGTAACACCCCAAATTTCCTATATCTTAAACAGTAATTTTGACAGTTAACAGAATTTTACTGTTTAGTAAATTCTGAGCGCTGTAAAATTATTTTGAATATCCCATCAGCGTATTTAATCGTTTTGAGTGATTTACTCCGTGTTAAGAAAATGATAATTTTCGGGCCGGGAAAAATCTTTCTGTATTTATTTCTCTTGATTGTTAATTATTTTTAACAATCTGACTTGATTTTCATACGTTTTCTAATTTTTGTGATTTTATGTGTGATTTTGAATTTCTTTCTATTTGTGGGCCCCACGAGGGGTATGTGGGCCCAGGTGGGTCCCGCAAAGTGAAAAATTTTTCTACGTATAGAAAAATTTGTACTGTTTAGACGGAGACAGGGGATCTTACTAAACCTGAATCCGGAAACAGTTTTAGAAAATTTGTTTTGTACTGTATTTATTTATCGAAAGATAAAAATACAGTAAATATATTCTTTCGTGGGATTTTTAGTAGATAACAATAGAAATTATATTGTTAAGTCAACATTAGTGGTTTAGATATCCACCATTAATTTAATTAATAGTTAAGAAATAAATTTAATAAAGAAGTATAAGATAATCATCATTAATTTAATTAATGGTGTTAGAATAAAATTAAATGGCAAGTTCTTCATATCAATCGTAGATTTAATCAATAGTGTAAAATTGATGATATAAGGTGACCATTTACAACCATTAGATTTAGACTAAATCAAAGGTGGAGATTTAGTCTTAAAAAGTGAAGGAGGCATTTATGACCATTGGATGAAGAATTAATCAAGGGTGGAGATTTGGTCTTAAAAAGTAGAAAGACTAATTATGACCATTGGATTAAAAGTAAGAAGAAGCAATCTTGACCCTAATTTTGAGATACATCTTATGGTTAGAATTTCAAGTAGGAAGATCTAATACTTAGATTTAGTCTTCTAAAATAAAAAAAAAATCTACCTAAAATCCTAACCATTGAATTAATCAATGGCTAGGAATGCTTCACATAATTGCATGAAAAAAAGATGACCATATTATTGCATATAGCAAGGAGGGGGACGGTTTTGGCTTGTTAGGAGACAAAGAAAAAGTTTTGATGACTAATAATAGTTACTTTATGTCATTGTTGCTTTATGTCATTGTTAAAAAGTCTTGATCAATTATGTACTACATTGAATTATTTGCACACTTAGAATGCATGGAGGGGGAGGCTACGGTGGTGGACATAGAAAAAAAAAGGTTTGATGACTATATTATTTTTATTATTGTTTTCCTTTATTTTCTTCAAACACAATAACTCCTTAAACTATTTAAGCCTAATTTAATTAATCTAATGGCCTAATTAACAAGTTAAGTAAACTAAATTAAATGTTAAATTATTATAATCTAATTCTTAATTAGATATCCTAATTTTAATTAGAGATTATAATATATGAAATAATATGTCTAATTAATTAGTTATATAATTAGAAAATTAGTTAAGATTGATTAGTAATGCTTCAAATAATGCATGAAAAGATGACAAACTTCATGCATGCATGATTAGGAGGGGCGGTTTTGGAAGCAAGGAAGAAGGGAGACATGTTCAAGACATGTTGGAGTAGCCTTTTTAGGCCAAGGAAAAAAAATGACCAAGTGGAGATTCCATGTGCAATTAATTGGTCATATTTTGAATCAATTATGCCAAATAATTCCCTATCTCTCCATTCTCTCACTCTCACGGCAGCAGCCCCTCTTTGTGCACTCTCAATATTCATTTCAACATTTCTCTAAAATCTAAGTCTTCATTTTCTCTCAAACTCTCAAGAACACCAAGAAGCATTTCTCTTCCTTTTTCTTTCTCTATATTCGGTCAACACTAGAAGCCATGTCTCCAAACTCCTAAAATTTTATCTAAACACATTTCCTAAACCTAAACACCATTCTAAGAACATCTCTAGTTATGAGTTTTTCCAAAATCATTCATCTTGAGCTTCAAATCCAAGCTTCAAGTTTCTATAAAAAAAAATCAAAAATTCAACTTTTGTGCTACAAGAGAAACTATTCGGTCAACCTACCAAAAACCACTCTCCAATCTCTTTTAATTTCATCCAACCATAGATTTTGAATCTACATGAGATTCTAAACAACTTTCATGTTGGAGATTTTCTCTAAATCCTCCATCTTCATGGATTTTCTTCAAGGTCAAAGTTCTTGGTATTTATGGTGAAGTTTACTAATCTTCACTTTTCTTTTGATTTTCAAAGTTTTAAACCATGTTTGATCCATGGTTCCTCTTAATCAAGCTTAGTATACTAATTTTTATGTATTTTGTTTTGGATTTGAGAAGCCTTTGGTGTTGAAGGACTTGGAAAAAGAAGCAAAATCAAGAAGCTTTGAGGATCTTCAAGAGGTAAGAGGGGGATCTATCTCACCAACCAAATATGGTGGTGAGAGATGGTTGTATATTTGATGGATGTTGAATCCATGTGAGGATTCATATCCATGGTCTTGTAATTAATTTGTGGTTGTTTATGTGTTTTAATTATTTGCCTATGCTTGGTATGCTTTGCATGAGTTTATGATTTTGATGGTATGCTTATACTATGTATGATTTATTGCTTTTAATTATGGCATGCTTGTGATATATATGATTATATGTATATGTATGTCATGACTTGATGATGGAAAGAAAATCAATTTTTGGTTCCAATGACCAAAGAGATGACTACGGTTTTGGCACCCAAGGTTAGGGTTCCATGTTGAAATTTTTCAAGAACAAGGAAATTAAATTTTGATCCCTAGAACAATAAGAATTTCGACCAAGACACCTCAAAATAGGTGTTTACAAATTAATATGTTTATGGAAGAATAAAATTGGATTGATTTGAGGAGTATAAAAATAAACAAATGGTTTGTTTTTCAAGAGAAACAAGAATGGAATTTAATTAAGTTAGAAGAAAAATATTTCATGGTTCCAATGACCATCTATAACGTTTTGATAATTTAGAAACATGTTTTGATGCGATGAAATATAAGAATTTTTCCAATAAGGATTTTTAAAAAAGGGAATTAAAGTGTTATCAAGTGAAATTTTTATAAATAAAGGAAAAAGGTAGATTGAAGGTGTTTGAACTTCAAATTATTTTAAAGAGAATTAATTTTAGAAGTGATTTAGAAATATAAAAGAAAATATTTGTAACTTAAATTTACTAACGTAGAATTTATTTAGTGGATTTTGGAAAACGTTAGAAAATTTAAAGTTAGAAACAATAATTAAATCAACTAAATGTGATTGTGTAAGACTAGATCAATAAAAAGTGATTTTTGAGAAAAATATATTAAGGAATTTCTATTAATTTATTTTGTGTAAAAAGTTTCTAAGTGTTTTACTAAACATGAGTTTTAAATGAAAATAGCAATGTTGATTTTAAGGATTTGCAAAGAAAGTGAAAAAGAATTTGAACAAATGGATTTGGTTTTATAACCAAAGGTGGAAATATAATTGATTTAATACAAGAAGTTTGAAAAGGGAATCGAGTATTTTACTCACTTGAGTAATTAAACTTTGTAAACAAAAATATTTTCAAACTTCAATTTATTTTGAAGAAAGGATTAATTGGAAATGATTTGGAAAAATGGAGAATATAATGGTATTTTAAAAATTTACTAACGTTATGACTTATTTTCAAGTTTGGAAGTACGTTAGAAAATATTAAGTTTTGAAATGATGATGAAAAAGAATTTCTTAAGTAAAGAAAAGCGTGGAAAAAGCTTTTCTTGAGTAAGAAAATGTGAAAAATGAAATACAAAGTCATAATATTTTGAGAAAGGATGAAATGGAATTTTTGAAGATTGAGAAATATTTTTGTAATAGAATTATGGTAAAAAATTATTTACATATCTTAAAAACGTATTGAAAAGGATATTGATTTATTTGAAAGTCCAAATAATGTTTAGAACATTGAGAAATATTTTGAACTACTGTTGAAAAATCACTAAGTGATTAAATATTTTTACGCGATTAAAAAAAATGGTGGAAAATTGTTATGAGATTTGGAAAGTGTTTTAAATATTTTGAGAATGATAGAAAATGATTTACGTAACTTAAAAGAATGATTTTTTTGTTACGCGATTTTGAAAATGATGAAAAATCATTACGCGATTTGAGAAACGTATATTTTTATGCGATTAAGAAAAATGTTGAAAAATTAGTACGTGATTAAAAAGTGCAAAAGAAAAGTTGCGAGTATTTTGAAAATGTAATAAAAATGTTTTGAAGTTTTAAAAACGTAACAAGAGTGTTACGGTGTTGAGAAAATGTAAAAGAAGTGTTGTGGAATTGTGAAAACGTAACAGAAACGTTTTGGAAATTGTGAGAACGAAATAGAAATGTTGCACAATTTTGTGAAAAACACGGCGAAAGTGTTTTATAACTATGAAAACATGATAACATGATTTTGTGTTGAAAATACAGTATAATTACTGTTTAATCAGTGTATGGACACTGTATGAGAGAATGACGTGTTTTGCCTATGATTGGTATTTGGTGCATTTTATATGCATTGGAAAGAGATGCTTGTATTTGAAATTGATGCATTATATATGCATTGAAAAGATTTGGCCTGTTGGGGTTGGACTTGCACTGATATATTCGTGCATTGTACAAATGAAAAGATTTGGCCCGTTGGGGTTGGACTTGCACTGATAAATTCGTGCATTGTATAAAAGATAGCTAAAAGCTATTATGGCCCTTGTGGTTGAAGAGGGAATGAGAATTGATAGTGAGATCTATGATGGATCTTGGGGTGCGTCGAGTAGCGGTCGACTAGTAGACAATACCGGCGAGTACCACGTACCACTGCGGCGATCAGTCCGTTACAAACGCATACGATACCCGACAAGAACACGATTCTTTTCTACTCTTGGGAGATTGTCTTGGAATAAGGCTGAATTGACCAGCATTCTTCTCGAAATTTGGAAAACCTCCATGGAGTTGTTTTTGAAAAAGCGAGTCTTTGTGCACATGCATAATTTGAACATTTATATCTCGTGTGATATATTAATTGAGGAATATTGGTAATGAGCTATGACAATTGTTTTGAATACTTAGATGATGATGATGATAATTGTTGAGGACATTATTATAATTATTGTTTATGATGATTGAACCGATAAATGATTAAATGATGATAGTTGATTAATGCGATAGCATGAATATGGTATGATCTATCTGTATGATATTATTGGTCATGTGTGTTATCTCTCTTTTGCCATATTGGTATTGGTGTAGGTGATCTCACCTCTTTGTTATGTTATTTTGTTGTGTTTGTACTATTAAAATCAAATAATAGAATGATCGAGTTGTCTTAGACATAACGGGCGATGGATACTCTGAGATTGGTGATAATAATAAGGAGTGGACATTCGACTCGAAGATGTGCGTGTTGACAAAGGAACAGTATGTCTCGATGCATCAAGATGGACAGAAAAAGGAATAAGTATGTTAAAGTTTCTCGTTAGTGTTGTACCGTGCTATTAAGTAGGACCCGTCATGGGGTTTGCTACTGTAAAAAAAAAAAGTCTGTTAATTTTATATTTCTCTTTAAATTGTGAAATTTCATATTATTAATCAGTGTTAGTATTGTATATTAAGCTCTTTAAATATATTGTTTGCAGTATGACCTATAAATTTTAGTAAGTTTATATTTCCGCGAAAAGAAATTTTTAAAACCACCTTTTATAACTCAAACTTTGTGCAAACTTATTTTCAGATTATGAGTCGGAAGTCAGAAATGTGATGCCTTAGCTAGGGTGTTACATTAGTTGGTAATCAGAGCTAGGGTGTTACATCACCCGCCCGAAATAGTGGAGCACCTCCCATCTCTTTCTCTAAGGAGGACTACGGCGATATCATCCGGGATAACGACGAACCACTAGTGATCTCCGGAGTAATATCAAACGCCGAGGTCCGTCGAATTTTTGTGGACCAGGGAAGTTCGGCAGATATCATGTTTATGGACGCCTTTGAAAGGCTAGAATTTCCACTATCTGAATTAACACCATATGAAGGTGAGCTCATTGGTTTCTCTGGGGAGAAGGTCACCCCGGTTGGATACTTCGATACTTTCCTGACCTTGGGTGACGATAGCGCGTATAGAACCGTGAAGGTGAGGTTCTTGGTTGTGGATTGTCCCTCGGCCTATAACATCATTTTGGGGCGTCCTACGTTGAACAGCATGGCCGCTGTAATCTCCACCGCCCACCAAGCCATGAAATTCCTTAACCGGGATAATAAAGTGGTCACGGTCAAGGGCGATCAGATTGCAGCCCGCAAATGCTACAACGAAAGTCTGAAAATCAGTAGGGCATCCAGAAACAAGAAGGCACGCACACCCATTCTAACCCACCAAGTCAATGTTTTGATGACCGAACTAGATGCACAAGAAGAAATCCGAGGTACTAGACCCCAGCCCGACGGAGACTTGATCCCGTTGCAGCTTGGTGATGAACATAGTCACACGACCAAAATTGGGGCGAACCTCGATGAGCAGGAGAAAGCCCAATTGGTAAAACTCTTGCAAGAAAACAGAGATCTTTTTGCTTGGACATCTGCTGATATGCCTGGAATTGACCCCGCTTTCATCTGTCATCGTTTATCTACTAAACGAGATGCAAAGCCGGTCTCTCAAAAGAAGAGGAAGATTGGCCCAGAAAGGCAGCAAGTCATTGAAGGACAAGTAAAAGAGCTTCTGAACGCCGGATTCATCAGGGAGATTGCATATACCACCTGGCTGTCCAACGTTGTCTTGGTTAAAAAGTCCAACGGCAAGTGGAGGATGTGTGTGGACTACACCGACCTGAATAAGGCGTGCCCTAAGGATCCATACCCCCTCCCTAATGTGGACAAGCTGGTTGACAGCTCCTCCGGGTTCCAACTGCTGTCTTTCATGGACACTTACTCCGGGTACAATCAGATTCCGATGTACCCCGGGGACGAAGATAAAACTGCGTCCATCATCGAAAAGGCAAGTTACTGCTACAAAGTAATGCTCTTTGGGTTGAAAAATGCTGGAGCTACTTATCAGAGAATGATGAACAGGGTCTTTGAGGATCAAATAGGGAGAATGCTAGAGGTCTACATCGACGATATGATAGTCAAGACCTCGGTATCAGGATCTCACACCTCGGATTTAGAAAAAGTGTTTGAACAGCTTAGGAAACACAATATGAGGCTTAACCCGGAGAAGTGTGTATTCGGGGTCCAGGCTGAAAAGTTTCTAGGGTTCATGTTGACACACCGGGGAATTGAGGCAAACCCCGACAAGTGTAAAGCTGTGCTCGACATGTGAAATGTACATTATGATATTCAATAAAGTAAGTGTTATTTCTTCTATTGTGCTGTTTATTCAACTCAGTTTTTAAGTTTTCAATTACTTTATAGTACCAACCGAGATGTGTTACATAGTTCGTGCAATAGAAAAATCCTGTATTGGGAAAATACTAGCACCAAACTAAAAGCACGAAATGACCTCGGGAAGGACTAGTCTTTTAAAAACATCGTCATGCGGTATCCTTAAAAGGACCCCGGACTTTGTTTCCTACCTTCGGCACGGGTCTTAAATGCCGGATTCTTCTGGACATCGGATCCTAAGCCAAGGTTTAAAGCAGTTTTACAAAAAATAAAGAACAATGGCATTTCGATTAGTAAGAACAACGATAATTTATAAAGCCCAAAATATGGGTTGATGTTTACAGAAACTGGGGTACAGATAAAGCAAGACCTCGCGTAGGAGGATTCAAAAAAAAAAACCCTAGTTTGCAGCTGAGTCCGGTCCACCGATGTTGGAATCTTTGGCCAAGTCTGAAGAAGCCACACGATGAGCTACAAGAGATCCCTCCCGAACCACCTTTCCGGAGTCAAGTCCATCCAAAACCAATGCAACCCCGGGGTTGAAATGTTGAACTTGGCTGACAGCATTGCTGAATTGATCTTCTTTTATCTTTGTGCACAACGATATCAGCTGGTTGACATCGGCCTGAAGAGCGGTAATCTTAGCCTCACACCATCGAGACTTGGCTCGAGAATTGTCACTTTCAGCCCGGAGCGCGGCAATCTGCTTATGCTGCTCGGTCAATGTGGCCTCCTTTGCTTTGCTGGCATCCTTCAAAGCAGCTACTTCAGTTTCTAACTCCTTTACCTGAAGTAAAGCTTCATCTTTGGCCTTTGAGGCATCCTCCAGATCCTTCAGAGCTTTGGTTTCACCACTCTGGGCCGTGGATAGCTTTTCCGCCATTTCTCGTTCACGATCCTCGAGGGCGAGCTCTAAGAACCGAGCCTCGGCAGCAATTTGGATCCCCATGTTTTGGAAGGCCAACAAAGCTTCCTTTGGCCTGCGTAGGGCGAGGTGATCCACAACCTCTTCATCAAGGATATTGAAGTCAATAAATTCCCGGGGATCTGCTTCCTCCTGGAACAGCTCTATTGGCCCAGAAATTTCTTCTGTCGCCATCCTCTTACTCCGGCTGCTAGACTGCCCTTCTTCCAACGCCACCCTCTTGCGTCCCCGAGGTGATTCAGGAGAATCATCCACGTTGATAGGTTCCACCACCTCAAAAGGAACCTCGAACACCATGCTCGTAGGGGACGACACGTACCCCATTGGAGGACTCATTGGAACGTCGGAATTCCTGGCCCTTAGCGCTTCCAGAATAGCCAAAGAGTCACCACCCACCATTTCGGCTAAGCTCTCTGCAAAACAGAAACAAAAGTCAGATGCATTAAAATATGGGCATTTAAATATACACCACGGTCGACTGACGTTACCTAGTACAGTCCAGAGCTCGTCGTCATCCAGACTATCTAAAATATCTTTAGGCCGGATCTTGCCGACCTTTTCAACCCACATGTCGAAGAAGTTTACACACTCAACCTCTTCATCGGTGAGTTGGTTGATCTCCTTCTCGAACGATTGAGTAGGGATACTCCATGCTGCCGGATTCCAGTAAAGACTGAACACCGTCTCCTCACCATTACCCAGCCAAAAGGGACGACTACCGATCGCTGCCTTCAATTTGAAGAATTTTTCTTTGAAGTCCTTGTAACTCTCCAAGTACGGCAAGAATACAGCCCTTCCTTGTCGGGATCGAACTGAGAGCCAAGACTGCTGTCGAGCACGGGCTCCAAGGGTTGAATACCGGGTATGGAAGAAAAAGAATGCCCCGTCAGAGCATCGCAACCCCACTACCCGGCATATTCTTTCGAAGGCTAGGATGTTTGCCCAACTGTTGGGGTGAATTTGACTGGGGGCAGCATGAAGAGTCCGGAGAATAGCAATATGAAAATCATTCAAGGGAAGTTGTAGTCCAAACCGCGTGAAAAAGTCCTCGTAGAGATACATGAAGTGCTCACCTTCTTCACGGGTCCAGCATACTCGTTCTCTCCCCGGGGACAAAATCACGAACTCGTTGTCCCTTTTACCGCCCTCGGTTAGCTCCAGGTATTCCTTCAGCCTATCTAGTTCAGCGCTGGACTTATAACGGGATATCCTGTCATAGGCATCATCTGCAACCCACGTACAGGGCAACAAAGGACCTCGGCGAATCCGAATCTCTTGCTCCGCTTGTTGATCCGAGGTCGCGGCCGGAGCTTCACCTCTTGGCCGCCTTCTTCTGGCCATTTAGTTTCCTGGAAGACACACAGAGGCCACGGGTCAGAACTAAAGATATTCAAAACATCCAAACATGGCAGTGGGCGAGCAGCAAACTAACACCCACGCACCGGCCTCTGCACCCACCGAGACTTAAACCTCGGAAGGACATCCCCGACCGCCGTACGCGGCGCAGTAGGGGAGGTGCATCATCAGGCAACGCCATTAGAAAGGGGGACGAAACAGCTATCCCCAAAGTTAACAGAAGAGAAAAGCAAACAGTCCACCAGAAGGGTGTTCGGATATTCAAGTAATCGGTAAAAATGGTGTTTAGAGGAAGAAAATACCTTGATAAATGTTAGTTAAAGTTACTTTAAAACGCAAGCACCACCGCTGACAGCTGTGAAAACTTGTCGAATTTCCTCTCAGGCAACCAGTTTTTAAGCACAGTAAAAGGTGAAAAATGGAAGGACGAAGCCCTATTTATAGCAGCTACGGTTAGGGGGCATTTTCATCCATTCAGTCTGAATTTGAAAAGATGTTCATTATGGCGCGTAAAGTACTATGCACGACTCCTCAACCAGAGCAAGCCACGTGGCCCACGTCTCTGTCATGGCAGTTGAGGGGACAACTGCTCAACAGAACCAACCAGCCCTAGTATCTACAACGTATACCCCGGCTCATCCCATATCCCGGTAAATTCCTTCACAGAAACAAGTACCTCGGTTAAGTTGCTTAAGCTTTGCACTTTGTCTGTCTCGGCAAAGTACAGAGCTGGGGGCATGTTATACAGGGCGAGCATTGGACTCACCCCGGTACAATATAATTTCTACAAATAAAAAATGGTCAAAGAAATTGCTTGACAATTTAATCAGATTTTATTTCATTTCATACATCGTCATACATCAGTACAAAGGAAAAGGAAAACAAGGGATATGAAAAGGCTAAAACAGCACTGACGAGCCCGGAGGCTAACTTTTTTGCTGTGAACTTTCACATCCAGATTCTCTAGAACGCACACCAGTCTCTTCCCTGTTGAGGCTTCTTGAAAAAGTGGATTGACTTCAAAAAACTGAAGATAACCGGAACAGAACACTGCCGCGGACTCAGAAAATTTCAGCCACACCACTCATGGGTTTCACTCACAAGGATAAAAGAAGACCGGCGTGCGTCCTCTTCAGTTGAACGGAGTTAGGCGTGGAATGAACTTCTTCATGATCATCCCGGGATGCCTGGAAGCAATCACTTTAATGGTCCCCCCGGCTTAGGTAAAAGGAGGACCAAGAAGGACTCTATTTCTCCAATTATCTCCGTCCAACACCACGGGGATTACAGAACTTCCCAGCGAAGAAGTATGAATTAGACATTTCTTTGTACGCTGGGAAGGTAAAGTCCCCGTCCTCATTATGCTGGGAAAGAAAAGTTCCTAATGAAACAAGGTTTTTAGCAGGAAAAGAAGTATCTTCAAATATTTTGGGAAAAGCAGAAAAATGGTGGTCTTTACAGAAGGCAAATCTTCTCTAATCCCCTCTTAACACAAGCACAGACGTAAGAACAGCAAAACCATTCTGGAAGATTGCAGGATTAGGAGGAAAAAGGAATGATCGTACCAGGCGTGAACCCTTGGTATTTATAGAACAGGAAGGCTTTGACCGACCCTATGAATCAAATCAACGACATTAAATGCTCTCCCTTTCCTATTAGTTACGAGAGCAACGAATATCTGGGAAACATTGAAACTGATCCTCTTTTAAAGGATTCTTATCTCCCATTTAAGTCAGAAGCAACAGTTTCCAAAGATAAAGATTCAGATTTTCACAAGTTTCAAGAAGTCTAGGAACAAAATCCAGACTCCGAGGAAGCAGCAAAATCCAGACTTCGGGACAAGGGATACGGATTTACCGATCTCCAACCCCGACAACTTTTTAATACAATGAACGTCGACCTCGGCACGAAACATCGTGAAACCTGGCTTTGAAGTCAGGGCGTAGCCCATCACGTTTTATGAAGCTGAATACCTTGGCACTTGACTACGCCGTTGAAGCACCAAGCTGGGGGCAACTGTTCTGGATCGTGGACCGAGATCCTACCCAGAAGGGTCAACCCGGCACACGCTCCACCTTACTCCTCCATCAACACCCCGAAAAGTACTGTAAGACCTCGAAATGCCTAAGTCATGAGTATCAGGAAATCAACAGATCTTCGTAACCACCAATACAAATCTCCTTGATTCTATAACCTCTCCTCTCAATAAATGACTATAACGTCCACATTACAATAATACCTGCATTAACTGCTGACTCCAATCATGCTCCATAAAGATCAATCTAAATAAACCTAAATAGGTAACGTTTGATTGAGAAAACAGACACCTTAGCATACCAGCTGACTTGAGCGTCAGAGTCCTTTTTGCAGGTACCACCCCCGCCGGACTTTGACGGTGGAACGCAGCTGTTGAAAGGGGGAAACCACCAAATCATACCATGAGATAACACCATTTACTATAGTTAGTGGCAATTAATGCTCATTGATCCTCCCACACAACCATAGTGCTAACCATGAGTTAAGCACCTAATTTGGGCGGAAGGATAGGCAGAGGAGAAGAGTCCTATTATAGGCTCTATAATAAGGACTCTGTTTTTATGCTTCCGTTACATCTTTCATCCTCTACAAATTCTCTCTTATTTCTTCTTTGTCATTTCCCTTATGCTTTTTTTCCCTTTAAATGATGAAATAGAGAACTAGAAGACAAATCATTGTTGAAGGCATTCTTAGACCAAAGCCAAGCAGGAGGTACGATGATAGTAAGCTCACGTGGTGGGCTTTTTTGCAGGTTTATAATTTTTGCTTCTATGTCTTTTTATGGTCTTATTATGGTGCATTGTAATTTCTACAAATGTTTATGTTAAACTGAGTTTTGATGGACTAGTTCCAGTAGTGTTATGGCTGCTATAACTATTTATGGCCTTATTACCGTGCTTTGTAATTCCTAATTCTTGTTTGCAATATCTACATTAACTTCTTAACCTTTTTCATGGCATCAATAAGAAGATGGAACAAGATACTAATGAATAGTAGGAAACATGACAAAATACTGCTTGCAAGCATTTTTAATAAGTGAGAGTACTAGAACAAAGCAATAACTAATATCTACTAGTCCGTTCCCCACTTTCTTTTTTCAACTCAAATAGTTAAATCTTTAACAAGTTGTAAAGTAAAGCTGTAAAAATGAGCCAACTCAACTATTCGGGTTGGCTATCACTACGGGTTACTCACAAAGTGAGTCGGACCGGATTGGCTCATTTAATGGTGAGCCAAAATTTGGCCAACTTGGCTCAACCCTGGTAAGTTGGTGGGTTAAACAAATTGACTCACTCAATTTTTTTTTAAAAAAAAAAAAAAAGAAAATTTCAAAATAAATTAGAAAATATAGAAAAAATAGGAAAAAATAAAAGATATGAGAACAAAACAAACACAAGAACAAATGGTGGTGGCCACTAGACATGACAGAACAAAAATAGCAAAACCACCGTCCACCAAACAATAAGCCAGAAGGCCCAAAACAACCACCGCTAGTCGAAAAATCGTCACCACTTGCATGAAAATTGTTGGCCATAGATCCCACCATAAACACCTCAGACGCCATTAGGAATCTCAACAAACGTGCACCCAGGATAGATCGAAGGCATGCAACGCTAGTTAGGAAATTGTCACCACTTACCTGAAAATCGTCTGCCAGAAACACCTTAGACGCCATCGGGAAACTCAACAGACGTGTACCCAAGTTAGATCGAAGGCATGACCGCGTGCTAGAGTTGGGAGTCTTGGACGACTTGGTGTGATTCACAGATGAGAGGTGGCTCGACATTTAGGGAACAACTTCTGGCTAGTTGTCACATTCTAGTGGTTGCTGCTGGACCGCTGGTAGCTGGCGATTCTGGTGGGGTGGTGGTCACCATCAATGGGTGGTGGGTGGGTGGTAGGTTGGCCTCTTGTGATGGGTTGTGGACACTAAGTGCTAGGGTTTCTCTTGTTTTGAACCCACATCATTTTCCATTTTCACCCTTGCATTTTATTTATTTATTATTTTAATCTTTTAACTTGTGAGTTAACCCAGCTTGAATCTATTTAATCCATTGGTTAAGTGAGTCAAGTCAGGTCAGCCCAAGGTCACAGGTTAAACGGGTTGGTTCACGGATTGGAACCTACTTTGATGGCTCTATTGCAAAGTAATGATACAAAAGATCAATATTTTATAGATACATATAGAAATAGGAGTGAGAAAACCAAAATAAAAAAAAAGTTCTATAATTTTTATTGTAATTTTTTAATAATAAAATGCAACAACCCACTCGGACCCCTCTAACAAATTAACTTGAAAAAAAAAAGGTAAGAGGAAGAATAAAAATGGTGGTACATGACCTAAAAAAGAGTTCAATATTGAAGCAGAAATTGGCAACAAAAACAAAATTAAAATGAAATTGAAGAAGAATAATTATTATAAAAAAATTACTTATAGTTTATCTTTCCAGTAAAAATGCATATATTTTAGAGCATACCTATTTCACACGATTCGTAAAAATGGTATGAATAGCTAACATGCTGTAGTTACCTTGTCTTTCTCAACTAATACTTAAAAACATAATTAATAGTTGTGATAGTTCGTAAACGCATTCGTGGGAAATGCTTTTGTATTATGTAGCATTTCTATATATTTTATTATAAATTATTGTTTAAATCATTTTAGAGTCATTATTTGGCAAGAATATTCAAATATAGTAATTAAGGATATCCTATTACAAACAAATACCAAAATTTGAATCTAGATCATGCAAATCGCTCAATTTTTTTTTACAAAAAAGAAACTTTACTATAATTGAAGTCTAACGGTATTTATAAATCAAAAAAGATACATCAAATTTAGAAAGAGAAAGAAAAGAATACAATATATTCTCTGAACTAAATAATGATTTGTAGATATGTTCCTTGCCCAAAAACTATTTATGTCTACGCTTCTTTCACTATGGAGACTAACACGAAAAGTGCTGTAGTTTAAAGAGTATATTATGTCTCATCTTAAAGTATATTTGAAACTCTCCCTTACTTACAAAACCATTAAGATATGATCAATTACAAAGAAATTGATAAAAAATACTTTAAAAATTAAAAACTAAAATACTCATAAAAGGGGAAACAAAAACATCCATAAAAAGAATAACAAAATCACAAGATTTGTCATTGAAATAAACAAATATGGACAACTAAAGTTATGATCTATCATACTGAGCAAATTATTAAGAAAACATAAAAAAAAAGACAGTAAAACTACCACCAAATAAAGAAGACCGCAACTCTCGCTCCAACACTCCCACAGATGGAGAGTCAGGACAAAAGAGAGAGATAAACAAATCTCCCAACTTTGAACGAATGTATACATAATCAATTAATAAACCTACTCTCATGATCATTTACAGTAATTTACACCATTCACCAAAGGCTTTCTCCACATTTAACCCACATTAGTAGTAGTTTGCAGTTTCATTATATGTATTTTAATCATAAAATGAGTCAGTGCTCCAACAACAATAGAATGGTTTGCTGACGTAGCCTATAATTCTTAAATATTCAATTCACCTATTACCTTACAATCATAATTTTTTTACATCATTTATCTCTCACATCACTTTTCTTTCACATTACTTTTTATACACTCTTTATATCATTAATTACATTACTTTTTTTTATCACTTTTTCTCACTTAATCACAATCATTAAAAAAAGTATGAAAAATAGTGTTTGTTGAAAAATGATACATGAACATCATTTTTCATTACCTTAAAGCAACTCACTAATTGGTCGATCTGAAAAAACAAACAAACTAATTGGTCGATTAGAATGCACAGCTAGCATCGTTTTAGTCAACAAATATATTTTTAAGAATATTTTTTTTGATAATCTTTTTTTTTATAAACATATTTTTAAGAATATTAATAACATATATGTTAAGAAATATGGATTGTATGGCTAGTATCTTATTCTTCTTTCTTCATGATTTCAATCTTGAGAGTAGAAAGAGAAAACTATTTAGGATATTCATTTCCATGACTTATGCTAAATATCTCAAGATGTAAACCAAAATTTCTATCATAAATAATATGGTAGTCTAGGTCAACATTATAGCTTCAATCATACTTAAAAATCACAATTATAGAAATAAACTAAAATATGGTAGAAATCACTGAATTTATATCTTAACTATTCTTTAAAAATTTATTAATGATTTAGACATATTAATTGATCATTTACCACAAAGATTTTTAAGCATATCTTAGATGGGTAACATTAATAATACAAAAAATTACTTTAGAGTACTCTTAATTTATTTATTTTTATAAATGAAAGCTTAGAAAGAAAGTTGTCTCATTTCAAAATCAAAATATGCTATAAATTTAAATAAAAATTTACATAATACTTACATATAACCTATCAATAAAAAGTCATCGATAATAAAACTCAAAACTTTTAAATTGACGTAATTCACATGAGATTTATGTGTTCATTGCCCAAAGATCAAAAGCATTTTGATAAAATCACTCCTACTTCTAACTTGTATATTACTTTGTCTAAGATCAAATTCTCAATTTAAACACGTATATATATATATATATATATATATATATATATATATATATATATATATATATATATATATATATATATATATATATATATATATATATATATTGGGTACATGAAACACCTCTTTTAAATCGATAATTTAATGCTCTTCCTAACCACTATCATTCAATTACATTTTCCAAATCATTCGGTTGTCTAACATTTTAATAGGTGGTGATGCGTATGCTTGGGAATCAATCATTATCGACCATTATTCATCAACTCCCGTTTTGCCTAAACTTTTGATGGGAGGATGTCATTCTAAGGCACAAAATAAATTTCATTTTTTTTTATAGACGTAAGATTCACTTTGTAAGTATGGCAAAGGGACTCTAATGAGATTTTTAGATGGCCTTCTAATAGAACTTAGGACAGAAGTAGGAGAAAGAGAAATTGAAATAGAAAACATTCGTGGAGATTAAATTTTGTTATTTTTCTTGTATTTTTTTGTTTACCAACTGAACTATTAATATTTTATAATTTTTATTACTATAAAAATGTAAATCTTTTTTCTCTCTCTACATGAAAGAAATCTGAAAAGATATTCCCTTCCAATTAAGGGCATAATGCAGTAGCAAATGGTCTTTTTGAGATGACTTTCACAATCTCATTTGAACAATAAGAGAAAAGAAGAATGAGAACCCAAATCTTAAAGCATATTGATAAATAGACACTTCTTTGGGTATTTTATTCATATAACCATTATTATAATTCAACTAAAATAAATAAGTGAATAAATCACAGGTCGCGTAAGACTACACAATAGCAGATTCTCTGACAAATTATATATGTAATGCCAATCCTTTTTCTATTGTAATATGTTAACATAAAATATAAAATATAAAAACAAACAGGATATGGTTCGAAGACAGTGAAGGAGACTCGACAAAGATCCATTATTTATATGCTATGGTTCTGTAAATGTTCTGTTGGGTCTCCGAATAGCTTTATTTTTTAAATTGTAATGCAGGAACAAGATGAAAGCACCATAACCAGATGATTGTACAAAAATGTAGCTGAGTGGATAATCTTCTTCACCTCGTTAGCTGCCAATCATTTTGGCATCGCATCTCACATCACGAGGAGTTGTCTTCAAATTTATATAGACAAATGCATAAAATAAAATTGTACGTATGGGAAATATTTGGGTAATAATAGCTAAATTAAAAACAATAAGAAAATAATCAGATCGATGAACGCCAAATAAAACAAGAAAAATAAAAATCCTCTCCTGCCAAATTAAAGCTATACATATTAGTTATTATATTTAAGTGCAACAAATAACTCATATGTTAGGCATAATCTGCACGTGTTTTGTAACCTTGAACAATATGTTTTCTTAATTGCAGATTCAGTGTAAAAAGAGAAATTGTGAGTAAATCGTGCATTCAGGATTATTTTAAAGGAAGAAAATTGTAGTTATACCTCACTTTTGTGTTACATTTTATTAGAGTTTATTTACTTTTGTAGAACTTACTTTATTTTGTGATCAAAGTGGTATAGAAGTATCGTATACAAATATCACTAACCCGCTTTAATTAATATACGAAACATTTGTCCATTATTAAAATATATTAATCCCTCTACACCTTCTCCTTTTGTTATTACAACTTAATGAAACCTTTTTTTTAAATACTTTTTTAATATTGATAAGAGTACCGTGCATATTGATGGATCAACATTTTTTTTTTTGAGGTACAGTTTAAAGAGCAATTTTAAGTGATGATTATTGTTAAGAAAATCATGGAATGAGTTCTCACATATGGATCCATGATTTGTTTTATATATATATATATATATATGACTATTAAAAGATCAAAATTTATCAAAATATATTTCAGTTTTCTCAATATTGAGTAAATGTTAGAAAATGTTTGAAACAATTTTTTTTACCAATTTTAATAATAATTTATTTTGTTTTCTTCTAACAAAAATGAATAATGTAATAATTGATAAAGATATAGTGTTTCTCAAAGTTACCATCACAAGAGCCAACTCTTGTACTTCTTAAGTTCTTATTTACTAATAACGGTGTTAACATTAAAAGTTATTATTTACACATTAAGACATTAATGTAATATTTATATCATCTCAGTTTTATGTTGGGTTTGATCTATTTTTCGGCACAGAAGATCCAAATATTTATGGAAAACATTTTTTTTTACAATTAAATACGTTTAATTTTTTCTTTATCATAATTTTGTGTGAAAAAAGTGTCAAATTAAATTATATATAATTATAGTATTTTTGTGAGACACATTATAAATTTATGAGTGAGATAAAAAAAATTAAAATATTTTTAGTGAATAAATAACGGGACCAAATATTTATAAATCTTTCACAAAAACCAATATCTCTCTATGTAAAAGGTTAACAATCTTTATTTTATGAACATGTAAAATGTTTAACACTAAAAGAGTATTTTGGCATGAGTTTTCCCTTTATCAAAGTCATCAATTCTGCTATAAAATAAAATTTCCACACCTTTGTGTGGGGATAGAGTTACTTGAAACCACACAACCTTATCCTTTAGGTAGCTCCAAGTGGACGATGGCCAAATCTCGACAACAAAACGGTGATGCGACCTTGACGCTGACGATTAGAGTGTAACACCAACGTGCTATACATGATTACTAATGTCAACCGGGTGGGCGGGGTGGGTAGCGCTTGTCCAGTCGCTGCAAGTGTCTATTTATAGTCTCCACTACATGTATTTATCAATATTTGTAGATATTTAATAATTAAAATTAAATATAAAAATTATTAAAAATATAAATAAAATAAATTTTAATATTATATACCACAATTTTATTTAATAATTTAAGAATCTTATAAAATTAAAATAATATTACAAATAATAAATTAAGTTTAATTATATTTTTATAAATATGTACTATAGTAAATAATATATATATATATATATATATATATATATATATATATATTACGAGTTTATAAGTATATATGAGGTGGATATTATAATCATCATTTCTTCTCTTATATGTTTATTTCTTGAAAAATATTTATATAGATTTTGTTTATTTAAATTGTGTATATTAAATTAATTAATAATTGATATATTAATATTTTTAATGTATAGTAATTATGTGATACAATAATTTATGTAATTATTTAATTATTAATTGATCTAATTTATAGAATTATGTAAATAAGATCTGTGCAAAGATTTCTCATACCCTACACCTTATTGCGAGGATTCCTACATAACAGATATTTGTGTCATCCCTACACATGATCATACGTGTCTTTTTCAAATAAAATTTATTTAAAGTGAGTTTACTTTTAAAATAAAATAAATAAAAGTACATTCACTTTTAATTTAATAAAATATATAAAAATTTAAATTTTTATATGATATAAAAATAGATACACATTTATTCATTTCAAAGACAAACTTTCTTAAAAAGACTTTTTCATCTTTTCTTAAGTTTCAAGTTAGTTGTTCGGATCCCCGTGCTTAAAAGTCTCTTCATATATATATATATATTTAAAAATATTTATGCTTGAAATTGAGTGAAATAAAATTAAATGAGATAATATGAAGATAAATTTTATTATTTAATTATGTTTAAAAAAAAATAAAATAAGATAGAAGTGGATGGGATGGATCTCATCTCATCTCACTAAAAATTATTAATTTTCTTTCTCTCTCAATTTAGGAAATATAAAATGAAATTATTTTTTTATTATAATTATAATTAAAATTTTATTATATTAACCTTATATCTTAAAATTGATGTGTTTGCAATAAGGGTAATTTAAGAAAAATAAAATTATAACTTTTATCATTTCATTCAATTTTTAAACAATAAAATGATAACTTTATTCTATTATAAAATATCAAAATAATAAAATAATATTTTTATCTCATTTTATCTTATTTTATTTCATCACATTTTATTTTATTTTATTTTATTTTATTAATTACTAAATATCTAATCATAAAGAGTCTAAAGTTTCTTCACATTATAAATATTTATTTTTGTATGAAGAGTTACCACTTTAAAATAAAGAAAGATTAACCCACGCGTCATGTATTGCTTGGGTTAATACCTGCACTACCAATGTGGTTTCCTGCCGGGTTTTCAAACTATAAATCATCTCCACTAAATAATGAGAATTTATAACCTTAGCTTATAAAATTGAGAAAAGTTGTAATTACATGCCTCTTCTTGTTTCGCACTTGTTTAACTGTGTATGTGGTTTTACGTGGAAACAAACAAATAATATAACAAAGATAAAATTTAGGTTTATTTTTTTTATGTTTATTATATTTATTTTATCAATCAAGTTATAATATGTATTTATTAATATTCTTTATTTTACTCTCTTTTTTAAAAAAATACACACATATTATAACTTGATTAGTAGAAAAAATGTAATGAACATAAAAAATAAATCTAAGTTTTATCCATATAACAACAACATAATATTGGTTCTCTTCCTAATTTTTCACTTGGCTTATTATTTTAAAGTGAATTCAGAGGGTACTTGAGATAGTCACATTACGGCGGTTTTCTCATTGAATTGTAGCGACAAAGAGTGTTGAGATTGGATGGTGGATACCTATAAAGGGACTCCAACACTCAAGTCATCAGACTGTACACAAGTATGATATTATGCAGTGAGTAATTTACTGATATATATTTAAAGTTATTTAGCCTGATATTTATAGAGCATGTATAGAATCATAATATAATCTGTGTTGAATGTAGATATTTAGGATTAGTATCCTGATAAAGATTATCATCCCATTATTGTTGAGGTAAATTCCTATAAGTTAGGAACTTAGATATATAAGCTACTTAGCAGTCTAGGACATTTATGAGTCATATAATATCGTAAGATGATGATTGACAGTTGCAGATATTTAGGGATATATCCTTTGCATAAATATAGCAGTCTTGATATTATGGCCTAATGTTGTTTGACGTGCATGACTCCGAGATCCGGACTGCCACCAAGGCTTCGAGCAGGGTTATTCAGGGCGGAGTCCGACTATATGCGTGTCGGGTTGATCTGCTAGACAGAATTCTGGATCACAGTCTATAACAGTTGCTCCCAACTTAACTCTTGGATGAGGCAGCCAAGTGTCAAGATATAAGTTTCATACGGATCACAAGGCATGCGATGAACAAAGGGGTCCTAATGTTGACATTAGATCTCGGATGTTTTAAGCAAAAGGCCAAGGTCCGCGAAGCATTATATACCTCCGAAGTTGACGTGTAAGGCCGGGGTCTGATATTGCTTTGCTTACCTTGTTAGTCCACCATCTGAGGTATAAAGTTGTCCTCACGGGTAGTTCATGAGGTTTCCTGAGTATTCTTCACACAATATATGATTTTGCTTATCGTAACAGTTTGAGATTTTTTGGAAAACTATTGCTTTGACTTTATTAGGAATCAAAGATCCTTTCAAGGGGATATTAGTTTCTTCTGTTTCCTCACTTCCTGCTACTCCCGTGACCAATCAGAAAATGGGAGTGTTAAACGTGGCTGCCATCATGCGATAAGTTCACCTTTTACGGGGCCAATCAGAGTGCTTCATTCCCTTTATAAATAAGGAATATTTGCACTGAAGCTGACATTCCTTTTGTTGTATTCCTTTATTCCTTTTGCTCTATGACTCTGTTTGAGAATGATCCTCTTTCAGAGAGTAATTTCCTTTTCATTTTCTGCATATATATGGAGGGTTTTATCCCTTGTAAAGATCATCTTGTTCTTCCCAAAATCTCTAAAAATGTTTACTTTTCTACAACTAACTCCTCCGGTGGGAGCCTTTCTTTCTCGGCGTAATGTTTAAGTCGCCATGCATCTGGGAGGCCGAAGCCTTTCTCTCCCAGCATACGTGGGAGTGTTTGATCTACCTGCTCTCGCTGAGGAGGAGTGGGGTTTCTGCCGTGGTGCATGGAGACACTCGAAGACGCATTGTTCTTGTCTCTCTTCCTTCCTGAGTGATTTGGACGCACCAAACCGGCCTTTTTTGGAAGGTCTTCTAAGGGTGGTTGTGCTGGAGGGCGACTCCATTAGAATTGAAAATCCTCTTGGAGCAACTTGGGGCTGCTCAAAGGCAGATATCAACCCTTATTATCACTATGGAGGAGGCAAGGACAAAGAATTAGTAGTGACTCTGGAGTTCGGAAGTAGTGTTCTGTTCCGACGTGCCAAAGTTCTTCAAAGCCTGTTCAACAGGGAGGAGACCGGTGTTGGGTTCCGGAGGAACTGTGGATGTGACAATGAACCAAGGTGTCCCGATGGTGATGTTGGTTTCGTCCTCAGGTTTCCCAATGGTCACTCTTTTCTGAACACTTTTAATTTATTTTTCCTTATCTTCTTGTGAAAGTTGATGATGTATGGAATGAGATAAATGAATAAAATTCTTCTTTTCGAATTCTGTCTTGTATCCTCTTTTCTTTTTCCGCTATCTGTGTTGCTCTTTTCTTACCGAGGTGAGTCCAATGCTCGCCCTGTAATAATGTTAAGTTGCCCCCAACTTAATTCTTGGTTAGTACAACGAAATGGCAAGCTTTAATTCCTGCACCCGAGGTCCGTGTTCTTCATGAGGTTAAGAATTTTAACTTAACCATTCGGGATCAACCATTTAACATTTTTTGAATTGTCGGGGTCCATAGAAAAATTCTATGATCTGTGGAAAATCTTTGGGCTCAGCTCATCAAGGTTGCGTGTCTCTTGACTTGCTACGCAGCCGTCCCTTCAACTGCCATGACAGCTGTGAGGGGCCAAATGGCACGCGCTGGTCGGACAGTCGTTCTTAGTACTCCGCGCGCCATGATGAGTATCTTTTGAAATCCATACTATCCAGATGGAATTTCCCCTAATCATCTGGCCTCTATAAATAGGGGTTAAAGCTCCTTTTTGCATTTTACAATTCCTTTCGAAAGTCTGGTGGCTCGAGATAGTTCTCGACAGTTTTTCATGGTGGAGGAGAGCATTTTCCAGCCTTCTTTGACAGTTTGAGTTCTCAGTTACCATAATTTCTCATTTTCTTCGAGGTATTTCTTCTCCCTCTCGCTTATTTATGCTATTTTCGCGTCGTAGAGTGGTCATGTACTCCTTTTTTGGAGTGCATTTCCTTTTTCTTTTTATGAAAAGAGGTAGGAATATTGGTTCCTATATCTCTTCAATGGTGTTGCCCTGTGGAGCACCTCCTCCCCCATACTACGTGTGGCAGAAGTGTCCTTTTGAGGCTTTTGTCTTGGTGGGTGCAGAGGCTAGTGTGTGGCTATGAGCAATCTTTTCTGTTTGCCTTTCTCTATATCCAAATCTTTAAAGTTGACTGATTCTGACCACCAGCCTCTGTAGGTGTTTTCAGGAACTTAATGGCTAAACGAAGGAGACCGGCTAGGCCTGAGGCACTAGTTCCAAGAGCTCGAGCGTCGATTGAAGATCCTATCTGCATTCGATGGGGTTCGAGGTTAGTATACCCATAGGTTGCGAACGACGCCTATGATCGGATATATGATTTCTAACTTGGAGAACAACTTGAAAAACTTCAAGGCTACTTGTGTAATACCCTTAGTAACATGTTAGACTTGTATATGGTTACAAAAGGTAGCATATGACTTGCTTAACATGCAGTGAAGTTTTGTGACAAACTGAATTCGTTTAGGCACTTAGTTGCAATACAGAAGTTGAAAAATAGCTTAAAATGACTCAGATAATGGCTTTAAAGGTAAAGTTGAGGGAAATAAACATAAAAAGTTTGTTTATATGTCACAAATGAGATAAGTAAGATGCAGTTGAAGTTTCAAGTTAATCTGAGTTAGTTTGGTATTTTTAGGCATACTAATTGTGCATTTAATATTGAATTGACTACCAGCAAATATAAAAAATCATGAAAATGGTGAAACAATAATTTAGATGAATCTTATGATTTATTCTAAAGTTATTGGAAGTTGAAAAACTTGAATTAACATAATTCAGGTGTCCTTCGCAGATAAGGAAGTTCCAGCAAAATATCCTAAGGGACATGATGGCCATTCTTTTATTTCTGTCTCTCACGTATATGCAACAGAAGCTGCAAAAGAAAGAAAAGAAAAAACAGAGAAGAAGAAAACGAAGGAAGAGAAAGGAGAAAAGGGAAGAAGGAGAAGGAGAAGGAGGAGAGGAAGAGCAAGAGCAAGATGATTAAGTTACAAGATCTTCATCTTCTTCAAGAGGTAAAAAGTTTCTATTCATCTTTCTCCTCTTTGATTTTCATTGAATGAGGTTAGAGGTTTTGAATAGAAATACGAGTTTGGAGAGCCAAATCCATGTTATTGGCTTGATTCTTGATTCTAAGGATTAGGTTAGAATAGTTTAAGCTTGCTAAACCTAAGACGGCCATATATGGCTTAAGATCAACCATTAGGATCCATAGATTTAAGAATTGGACAATGGTTGGAGTTATGTGTTTTGGACCTAGATCTATGCCTAAGAGAATCCATAGTTTGTATTTAAGTTACAACAAGTTTAGAGGTATGGATGAGTGTTAGAAATCACTAAGAAACCAATTTTTAGATGATTAGAAGTAAGATTTGAATCATAGAACAGTGCCACAAATCTGTAAAGTGAGTTGCAGAGTGTCTGGTTCAGAGACAAGGCTCGTGTCCGAAGACACTGGGGGAACCGTGTAATGAGACTTGGCCCGTGTCTGAGGCTAGAATCTTCAAAAATGTCATTTTTGATATTTTCAAGTTCTTGGCTAGATGAGATCATTAGTATATATTTCCAAAAGTGAAGGATTACCCTAGGTAAGGACATAACGTCTTAGATAACTTAGTGTTGCATTAGATATTACTCAAGATGTGATAAGATTGTGCAATAAAGATGAGTATACTAGGATGAAATGTAGGATTCACTCTAGTAAGGATAATGAAGGTATGAATCTTAGGATATCCAAGAGTAATGGATTATCTTTGGAAGGTACCTAGAACCTTAAGCAATAAAGAGTTGTAACTAAGAACCACTTTGAGTTAGATTTACTTAAGTGGAGATAAGGTTGTATATTTAGTTCCAAAGAAGGGATGTTATGTACTAAGTCTTTAGTTAAATGAGACCTTGTGCATTGTAGAATACAAAATAGGATAAATGTTAACTTGTAAGCTTGTTACATTCATTAAGTACGCAAAGTTATAGTGAAATGCTCATTTATTTTTTTAGGCAAGGTTGAATGAGGCATTAGCTAAGATAGACTCTTTCACTAGGATAAGTTGAGTCTATAGGAAAGTTAATGTGATGTTTATGTAAGAGGTAAATATAGCACTATACTTTTTGATGCACAATTTTTAGTTTCAAACAAGTCTACAAATTTGATGCGGAATTAATTGTTGCATTACGAACCCAAGTGCAGGTTGTCTCAAGTAATAAATTTCTCGGGAGTCCGAGATCGATCCACAGGGAATTGTTGAAGATTAATTAAGGTGAAGTAAATATTTTGTTACTACGGTAAAAATTATTTACTTGGGTTAAAAGATCCACTCTTGGTAAATAAAGTAAAGGTAAGATTAATTTATTTTATAACTCAATTAGAATCCTCGCAACATGGAGGTTCCAATCGGAAAATACAACATTAAAAGTCCATTTAAAATAATATACGTAATTATATTATGTTTCCTAAAAATATTACCACCATTTATAAATGGGTTAAAGCATTTATTGTGCCAATATTTTGTCTACAACAAATTAAGAACTCCTCTTTACAAAGATGGTTTCTAAATTATAAGAAACAAATTATAATACGTATAATGGTTACTAGAAAATATAAATCATTTAAGCATAAGAGAAGAATAAATCTAACCTTACTTTATTATCAAGAGCTTCACCCTCACCCAAGCAAAATGAAACTTAGTTACTCATAGATAAGAAGAAAGAAAGAGAGAAGAAGAAGAAGAAGAACATGACTTTAATTTAGAACAAAGGAAAATTACTACAAGAAAACCTAGTAACAAAATGACATCATTTTGGTAACTAACACCTAACACCCCCCAATGATATGCCAAGGACCCCTTTTATAGAGGATTAGACATACAAAATGACAAGGGGGCTGAGTCATTAGTAGGTGGATGAGTGAAAAATGAGTGAAAAATGCCAAATAACTTTAGGTGAGTGGGAAATTATAGAGATTCCTTATCTCCGAAATCATGCAGCTCTGAAGTCATTGCATTCGTCATTTTTGAACCAAGTGGTCTTCATGAAAGTTGTAGGACTAGATCTTAGCTTTCAAATGCTTTGGTTTGATTCCAATATCATTTCTATAACTCAGATACGTTCAAATTACTGAACACTGCCCAGGCCTAGTCACAGCTCCTCTGTTCTGACTTCCAAGCCCAATATCACCTTCAAGGAGTCCGATTCTGAAAAAGTATTCAACATGAAAGTTGTAGATATTGATCTTAACTATTCAACATCCAAATTTTAGCTCATTGGACAACTTCTATCCTAAAATATGTGATGAATAGTACATATAGGTTAAGTTGTCAGGAAAAGCACTCTGGTTCTTGCTTCAACCCTAATTTGAGTTATCTACTCGTGTGATTGGGCCTTTGAGATATTCTTAAAAGTTGTAGAACTATCTCTTATCTTTCAAATACCATTAGAATCACCTCCAAATACCACATACAGCCCAAGATATGGCCCAAATACAGAAATAGTGTAAGATATGAATCATGCTGAAAAATTCAATTAAGTCCAATTTGAGTCCAAACTTACAAAACATAATCAAAATCAATCAATTAAGTACATGCAGAGTGTAAATGACTAAAAATGACGGCTTATTAATGTATCAAATATGTGATCATCAAATTCTCCCACACTTAGCTTTTTGCACTCCTGGGTAAAACACAAGACTAAAACTAAAAAAAAAAAACGAAACAGACTCAAAAGCTAAACACTCTAAAAGACTCAATTTCTAATAATATTTAAAAATAAAGAGCAATCAATCATTCAAGTAATCAAAACATTCATGAGGTAACATATCTTCACTTCTCAAATCAACAAGCAAGGATATTTCAATTAAAAAGCATGAGTCAAAAATGATAGATTTTCACAAGATTCACTCTCAATCCCTCAAGTGTTTAAAAGGTAGGTATTTCACTCAATTCAACTCATGAAAATTGCACTACCATAAGCTTGCTTATCTTCTACTTCTCCACTACTCAGAACACATGCACACACAAATCATGAGGACTTTATTCAAGGTTGTAATGGGGTCAAGGTAAAGGAGGAGGTAATATGGATATGACAAGTTAAATACCAGAGAATAAAAGAGCATGAGAGCTGAGTTCAATTAACAAGCATGAAAGTTCATCCAAACTCTACCTAATACAAATTCCCTTTACATATTCTTTTCCTTTCCTTTATTACCTTGTTGACCTTCTTCTTTTTACATTTTTTTTATTTTTTTTTTTTTTTTTATTTTTTTATTTACAAAAAGAACATCATATATACATTTTTTTAAAAAAATATTCTGCACACACACCCCCACACTTGTTCAAGAACTCATCGAATGACAAAACTAATGTTCTCTTATTCCCTAAGGTCAAGTAAGAACATGGTTTTTCATTTAAGGCACATAATGAGTTCAAAACAAAGAATAGTCAAATAAGCTCAAAGAGATTAAGCAAGGGGAAATAGATCATTTCTAATGCTTTATGTTAGCAGGAATAAGAGAATTTTCAAGAAGTCAAAAGAGTGCTTGATATTATATTGAGACAACATGCTGCTAAACAAGGCTGACTATTTGATTAAAGTAGCTATTTCAAGAAAAATGCCTCAATCATATTTATGTATGCATATGAAAATGTAGTTTCAAAAAGAATCAAAGCAAGTTCTAAAGTAACAATTCCATGAGTGAAATTCACACAAGAAAGAAGAGAATGGTACAAATGTTCAATCCATTCATCAATAGGCTCAAAATCTCACAAGGCATAATTCTATCATTCTCAGTCCACCAATTCAACATCCATAACCAAGCATGTGATTTTTAAGAAAGAAGACAATTAACTCAATCATGCAAATTTTCCTAAATTTGAATTGCTACTTCCACACAAACTAGTTTTCTACCCCAACTAAGATGCGTCTCAAGAGTAAAATTTACTCCTTACTCTGCCATCCTTAACTGGTTTAGTAAATTACTGACAAATATATAAACACAACAAACATATTAATACACACACTTCTTAATTTTTTTTTAATCTTTTACATAACTATCCTTCCCCCCAATCAGATCACAACATTGTCCTCAATGTTAAAGATAGATAGGTAAAGGATAAAAGATAGTACCTGTTGTTGCAATTACTGAAAATAAAAATCTCACACAAATTTAAACAGAAACAAAGTATGATAAATAAAACTAAAGATAAAGGATAGTTATAGATGAAGTGACAGATCACACTCTTGTTCCTTGTTTGCCTCCTTCTTTTTGCCTCTCTTCTTCTTTGCCTCCTTGCCGCTCTTCTAACCAATCTATCTGAAATGTATTCGGATTAAGTTCATAAACAAAAGCTTCTAATTTATCAATCAACTCATCAACAGTGGAAGCAAAAATAAAGAGTCGTCTTGCCGAAAGTGTGATGAATTTCTGTTCCACAGCATGGTCAAGAAAATATAACAAAAGATCAAAGAAATTATTAACATTCAGCAAACCTATGGGTTTATGGTGGATATTCAGTTGGGCCCAAGAGACAATTTGAAAAATTTCTTCCAAAGTACCAAAACCACCCGGTAAGGCTATGAATGCATCAGAGTTTGCAAGCATTGTCCTTATTCGTTCATCCATAGATGATACTTAAAGCTCCTCCCCAATTGTTTTTCCAGTAATATTTTATCGAGCTAAAGGTCTAGGAATGATACCTAAACCCTGACTGCCTCCTAAATGTGCAGCAAGTGATACAGCCTTCATTAGCCCAATGCTACCTCCCCCATATACTAAATGAATTTTTCTCACAGCAAGTGTTTGACCAAGAGTGATTGCTGCATCTACATACTCTAAACCCTTCCCATAAGTTGACCCACAAAATACACAGATATTGGTAAGTCTACGAACAGAAGAAGAAGAAGCTCCCTCCATTTTACACTCACACTCCCTTTGAATGATTTTAAGTTGATGGAAAGTGAAGGAAATGTAGTGTTTAAATAGAGAAGAGAATAGAAAAAGTAATGATAGCACCTATATGGGTAGGTTGGCTGTTGTCAGAAAAGTTTGAAATTAAGAAACAAAATTATTATTTTTTTTTTTTTTGGTTTTTTTTGTTATTTTTTTTATTTTTTTTTACTTCAAGAAAACTATCAGGGTAAAGAAGTCTAGAAACCCCCGAAGGATCCCATCCAAAGGATTGTCTGTCCAAAACCAAAATTCAACAAAATCATACAAAGATAAAATAACAATAACAAAAGATTACATACCTTTATGTACAGGTTTCATGGCAGATCTTTATACTGCGCGTCATGAGTGCAGTAATACCAAGATGGCTCAGCTAATCTTGGAATTCTTCTCCCTCCCACTTGTTTGAAGAAAAGAGAATAAAGAAACCATCGTGGGTTTCCATCCTGGGTCTAGAACCTGGAGAGCTCACACTTGGGTTCATAACATCAACAAAGATGCTAAAATCTGAAACCTGCAATGTCCAAGATCCAGAACGCTCCATCCCAGGGCGCTGAGAGGCCCTTCTAATAAAAGAGAGGATCAAGCTCAGATACCTCATACGCTTTGGTAGCCGTGGGTTACTTCTCACTAATAACCAAAGTGGGACGCTTCTATCTGTCCATCAACTCCACAGTGCCTAGATGGTGAGCATTGGGTTGTGGAGTGTGGCTCTCTATAGAGCATGGCACACGAACCTTATTTACGGACCGACGTGCAATGGTCCACCCGAGTCAATGATGGGGCTACCGCTGGCAGGGGCTCCTAATCTAATTAAAGACCAAGTACAACCGAAGTTTCACCCTTTTTTATTCTTTTTTTATTTCATTTTATTTCATTTTTTTCTTTTTTTCTTTTTTTTTTTTCTTCTTCTTTTTTTTTTTTTTTTTTTTTTTTTTTTGAAAATGTACAAGATAATATATACTTATTGTTGTGATTGTGGCTCACATCTTCCTCTGGTTTCACTTCCAGAAACGGCTTAAACGCCTTCTATGAGTCGAGGATAAGCTTCCTATCAAATTTTCTTATAAATTGGCAAACAGGGTCTTTTTGAGTCAGATTCCCAAGACTGTAACGCTCTTGCTCGTCCCTGAAGAGATTCCATAAACTAAGAAGTTCACACTGCACAACTCCACAAGAATGCGTCTCAAGAGTCAATAAGATATTATCTAATGACTCCTTACTCACTCCATTCTTAATGAATAATATTTTATCTTCTCTATTTACGGAAACCATCCCCAAAGAGCGACATCGCATGTTGCAATTCCATCGTGCACATTTGTAACAAACTTTCATTCTTTTTGCTCTTCTCCTTTTTGAAAATGAACTTTTACCGAGACCAGGCATGTATGGGACAAATGAATCTGAAGATTCACCAGCTAAACGAACCTTTGCTTCGATTATCCAGCGTATATCTTCTGGGATGCCCTTATACATTAACAATCTCAGTCTTTCACACCTAGCTTCATAGACTTTTGTTAGAGCATTTAGAGGGAGAGAAGGAAAATGTTTTCTTAGATTTGAGAGAATGACATCCATTTTAAAAGGAGAAGAAATCAGTTATTATGGGAAACTAAAAAACAAACCAACTTGAGAGTCACGGAGTACCGTTATCCATCATTTAACCGGGAATACAAAGAACTGCAAAAAGAAAGAAACAACATCAAAATAAATTCTACTCATAACCAGGATTAGAAAGAGAAATGGATTCTACCTTAACAACTTGATGTTCCAGAAATGGTTTGAGTCTTTGTCCATTGACCTTAAATACAATACCATTCCTAGGATTCTCAATGTCTATGGCCCCATAAGAATACACATGTTTGACAATATAAGGACCAATCTACCTAGATCTCAATTTTCCAGGGAATAGGTGAAGATGAGAATTATAAAGCAGAACTTTTTGACCAATTTCAAAAGTTTTTCTCAAAATTGATTTGTCATGAAAAGCTTTTGTTCTAGCTTTATAAATCTTTGAGTTTTCATATGCATCATTTCTTAATTCCTCAAGTTCATTCAATTGTAATTTGCATAACTTGGAGGCATCATCAAGACTTAAGTTGAAAATGTTAATGACCCAAAATGCTTTATGCTCCAATTCTACAGGCAAATGACAAGGTTTTCCATAAACTAACCGATAGGGAGACATGCCCAAAGATGTTTTAAAAGCAGTACGGTAAGCCCAAAGTGCATCGTTTAGTCTTAAAGACTAATCTTTACGATTTGGGTTAACCATTTTTTTCAAAATTTGTTTAATCTCCCTATTTGCTAATTCAACTTGTTCACTTGTCTAAGGATGATAAGGGGTTACAATTTTGTGGGTAATGCAATATTTCTTCATTAATGATTCAAATGATTTATTACAAAAATGTGTTCCCCCATCACTGATGATAGCTCGAGCAATTCCAAATCGACTCAAAACATTTTCTTTTAAAAATTTTAGAACAATTTTATGATCATTGTGCCGACATGGAATCGCCTTAATCCATTTTGAGACATAATCAACTGCAACCAAAATGTACACAAATCCAAAAGATGATAGAAATGGACCCATGAAATCAATTCCCCAACAATCAAAAATTTCAATGACAAGGATAGGGTTCAAAGGCATCATATTTCTTTTAGAAATGGACCCCAATTTTTGACAACTTTCACAACTTTTTCAAAAAGTATAACTGTCCTTGAATAAAGTGGGCCAGTAAAATCCACACTGCAAGATTTTTGCAGCCGTTTTCTTTGAAGAAAAATGACCTCCACATGCTTCTGAATGACAAAATTTAATGACACTACTTACCTCATTGTCAAGTACACATCTCCAAAAAATTTGATCAGGACAATATTTGAACAAATATGGGTCATCCCAAAAGAAAATTTTTACCTCAATCAAAAACTTTTTTCTGTCTTGGTGTGTCCACTGAGGCGGCATTTTACCTGTTACAAGAAAATTGACAATGTTAGCAAACCAAGGCATGAAATTGACAGAAAATAAAAATTCATCAGGAAAAGAATCATTGATAGGTGTGCTATCAAAAGATAAGCCTGTTGTCAGCCTTGACAAATGATCTGCAACAACATTTTCGGCTCCTTTCTTGTCTTTTATTGTGATGTTGAATTCTTGAAGCAACAAGATTCACCGTATCAACCTAGGTTTGGCATCCTGTTTAGACATTAAATATCTAACAGCAGCATGATCAGTGAAAACAACAGTGGACGAACCAATTAAATAAGTTCAAAATTTGTCCAATGCAAAAATTACAACAAGTAGTTCTTTTTCAGTAGTGGTGTAATTCATTTGTGCACTATTCAAAGCTCAACTTGCGTAATAAATTACATGAGGCTTACCTTCCTTTCTTTGGCCTAAAACAGTACCAACAGCAAAATCACTAGCATCACACATCAACTCAAAAGGCAAAGACCAGTCAGGAGATTGCATGATAGGAGCAGAAGTTAAAAGACCGATTAATTTTTTAAAAGATTTCTGATAATCTTGAGTCTAATCAAATGGTGTATCTTTTGTTAGAAGATTACATAAAGGTCTAGATATGGCACTAAAGTCCTTTACAAATCTTCTATAAAATCCTGCATGTCCTAAAAAGGAACGAACTTTTCTGACTGTTTTTGGGAAAGGCAAATGAGCAATTAATTCAACTTTGTCTTTATCAACTTCAATTCCCTTAGAAGATATCACATGACCTAACACTATTCCTGAGATAACCATGTAATGACATTTTTCCCAATTTAATACAAATCCTTTTTCTTCGCATCTTTTAAGAATTTTTTCCAAATTATCAAGACAATTTTCAAAAGAATTTCGAAAAACTGTCAGATCATCCATGAAAACCTCTAAATAATGCTCAATCATATCACTGAAAATACTTAGCATGCATCTTTGAAAAGTTGCCAGAGCATTACAAAGACCAAAAGGCATTCTTCTATATGCAAAAGTGCCAAAGGGACAAGTAAGAGTGATCTTTTCTTGATCCTCTAATGCAATTGGTATTTGATTATACCCTGAATAACCATCAAGAAAATAATAGTAGGGATGTCCTGCTACTCTTTCTAGAATCTGATCAAGAAATGGCAATGGAAAATGGTCTTTCCTAGTGGCTGCATTCAATTTTCTAAAATCAATACACATACGCCAACTAGATGAGACTCGGGTAGGTATTAATTCTCTTTTTTCATTTTCAACCACTGTTATTCCTGATTTCTTAGGCACAACTTGTGTAGGGCTTACCCACTGGCTATCAGAGATAGGTTAGATAATTCCAACATTAAGTAATTTAAGAACTTCAGCTCTAACTACCTCTTTCATATGTGGATTTAATCTTCTTTGAGGTTGTTGAAATGTTTTAGCATTATCCTCTAAATGTATTCTATGTGTACAAATTAACGGATTAATGTCTTTTATATCCTTTAATGTCCATCCAATTACATTTTTATGCCTTTTAAGTACTTCTATTTACTTACCTTCTTGTTCTTTGGTCAGGGATGAGGAAATTACCACTGGAGAGCTTTATTCTTCTCCTAAAAATGTGTACTTCAACCCATCAGGTAATGGCTTCAGTTCCAGTGTGGGTACTTCTTCATGGGCATCATCATTCATGGATTTTAGCTCTTCGAATCTTGGCTTCCTTCCTTTGTATTCCATTTTCGTATACAAAAGTAAAGAGCATATTTTAAACATCATTATCTAATTGTGTAGCTGAATCAAATGAATTAATTAAACAAATTTCTAATGGGTCAGAAGAACTCCTGATTTGAAGATGATCATCTATAATGGCCTCAATCCCTTCAATCTCTTCCTTTTCATCATAAACTTCTTGTGGTTACTTGCACATGTTAAAAACATTAAGCTCCAGTATCATATTTCCAAAAGTTAGCTTCACCACTCCATTTCTGCAATTTATCAAAGTATTAAATGTTGCTAAAAATGGGTGACCTAGAATAACAGGAACTGACTTAGAACTATCAACCATTGGTTCAGTTTCCAAGACAAAAAAATTCACAGGATAAATGAATTTATCAACTTGTACCAACACATTTTTTACTATTTCTTTTGGAATTTCAATTAATCTATCAGCAAGTAGAAGAGTTACAGAAGTTAGTTTTAACTCACCAAGATTGAGTTGTTGATAAACTGAATATGGAAGCAAATTAACACTAGCACCAAGATCAAGTAAAGTTCGTTCAATTTTATGTTCACCAATAATGCATGAAACTGTAGGACAACCAGGGTCTTTATATTTCAACTCATTATTGTTTTGAGTAATGGAGCTTACCTGTTCAATAAAAAATGCATTCTTTTTCACATTATGTTTCCTTTTAACAGTGCACAAGTCTTTCAAAAATTTGGCATAACAAGGAATCTGCTTGATAGCATCTAACAAAGGAATATTGACCTTCAGTTGTTTAAAGATTTCAAAAATGTCACTGTTATGATTCACTTTACTTGAATTGTTTAATGCTTGAGGAAATGGGGGTGAAGACGAGGGTTTGATCTCCTTTTGGCTAGGCGGCTTATCAACTCCTTCCTCATCTTTGGAAATTGACTCATCATCTTTCTCAAAAAGTTCAGGAATTTGTTTTTCAACAACCTTTCCACTCCTAAGAGTTATCACTGAGTTGACTTGATCTATTTTTTGACTTTCTGAACCACCCTCATTTAGGCTAAACTGACCATTGGGATTTGGTTGAGGTTGAGAGGGAAACTTTCCTTTCTCGTGAATGGCAAATGCAGAAGAAAGTTTAGCAAGAGTATCTTTTGTGTCAATCATGGCTTGAATGTTTTGGCTATTGATGGCTTTTTGTTTTTCCATGAATGCATGCAATGTTCCTTCAAGATTTTTCCTATATGGTGGGACATAGGGTGCATATCCTTGAGGATTTTGAGAATCTTGCTGTGCCTGAGGAGGTGGTGGTTGCATGAATTGTGCCTGGTTGCTATTCCTCCAACTGAAGTTCAGGTGATTTCTCCATCCCGGATTGTATGTATCTGAAAAAGAAGAAGTGAATGGCTTTTTAAAATTATTCATTGCATTTACTTGCTCATGCACAACTTCTTTAAAAATAGGAAGTTTTGAACATTCATTTGTTGAGTGTCCTAATTCATCACAAATGCCACAAATTTCTTCATTTTGCACAGATTTGATTTCTTTTACTTTTCCTGATTCCATGACTTCAACCTTTCTAGCCAAACTAGCAAACCTTGCATTTAGATCTTCTTCTTGACTAAGATGATATTTTCCTTTACTAGCATTTGCAAGGTTATATCTAATTGAATTTTCAGAAGGATTGGTACTATGCCAAGATTGAGAATTTTCAGCCAAATGGTTTAAATAGTCTAAAGCTTCTTCGGGTTTTTTATCAAGAAATTCACCATTGCACATTGTTTCCACAAATTGCTTGGTTTCAGGTGTTAACCCCTCATAAAAGAAGCTTATAATGCGCCATTTTTCAAAACTATGATGTGGGCAAGAATTCAACGAATCTTTAAAACGTTCCCAACTTTGAAAATATGCTTCATTGGAATTTTGGAAAAAAATTTGGATTTATCTTTTCAAAGCATTGGTTTTATGTGTTAGAAAAAATTTCTTCAAAAACTCACATTGCATTTCTTGCCATGTGCCAATTGATCTTGGTTTCAAAGTATTAAGCCAAGTTTTTGCTTTGTCTTTCAAAGAAAAAGGAAACAATTTAAGCTTAACAACCTCTTTAGTGCAAGTTTGATCATGAAAAGCGGTACATACTTCCTCAAATTCTTTTAGATGTAAATATGGGCTTTCAGATTCTAAACCATGGAAATTAGGAAGTAAAGAAATCATATCTGACTTGAATCTAAAATTGTTGGCATTGAGTGGAAAGATAAAACATGATGGACTAGAATTTTGAGATGGTTGCAAATACTCACGCATAGTTCGCAACGGTTGATTTTTATGTTCATCATGCATACTTTCGTTTTCAGCCATTGTGCTTAATGTATATGATTGTGATTCAAACAAATCAATATGTAAAGTACCTGGATTAACTCTAACCAAACGATTAGAATTTAAATCACGATACCAATTAAGTATAAACAAGTAACTTACAGTATAAAATAAAATGTACAAGCTACCAGTATAAACTGTCCATTAAATATTAACAAAGGTGTGGTATAAACAAACCACCAAATAAGTTAATAAGTATAAAAATTAAAAAGTTAGTATATAGATAAATTAAAATGTTAGAAGTTAAAAAAGTAAAAAGTTAGATAGTGATAAAGTAAAAAGTTAGATAGATAGTAAGAGAGTTAGTAAGTTAGTAAACAAAAAAAAAATGACAAGAAAATAAATAACAAAAAAAATGACAAAAAATAAATACAGAAAATAAAGTACAAAAAAAGGGAGAGTTACCCCCACTGTACAAAAATTAAAATGCAAAAAATAAAGTGCAGAAAGTAAATTTAAAATATGAAAACTGGAGAATCGACATATGTCCTTTTTTGCTCCAGCGAGAGAAGAGAGAATAAGAAAGATTATTTCAGTAATGATTAAAGATTATAGAGAAATTAGGGAGAGTTTCCCCCACAAGTTAGTGTGCACAGAAATTAAAAAGGGAGAGGTTCCCCCACTAGTTAGTATGTTAGTATATATACAAAATTTTTACATCAGAAATTCAGTCTTCAAATCAAGTCCCCAGTAACGGCGCCAAAAACTTGATGCACAATTTTTAGTTTCAAACAAGTCTACAAATTTGATGTAGGATTAATTGTTGCATTACGAACCCAAGTGCAGGTTGTCTCAAATAATAAATTTCTCGGGAGTCCGAGGTCGATCCACAGAGAATTAAGGTGAAGTAAATATTTTATTACTACGGTAAAAATTATTTACTTGGATTAAAAGATCCACTCTTGATAAATAAAGTAAAGGTAAGATTAATTTCTTTTATAACTCAATTAGAATCCTCGCAACATGGAGGTTCCAATCGAAAAATACAACATTAAAAGTCCATTTAAAATAATATACGTAATTATATTATGTTTTTTAAAAATATTACCACCACTTATAAATGGGTTAAAGTATTCATTGTGCCAATATTTTGTCTACAACAAATCAAGAACTCCTCTTTACAAAGATGGTTTCTAAATTATAAGAAACAAATTATAATACGTATAATGGTTATTAGAAAATATAAATCATTTAAGCACAAGAGAAGAATAAATCTAACTTTACTTTATTACCAAGAGCTTCACCCTCACCCAAGTAAAATGAAACTTAGTTACTCATAGATAAGAAGAAAGAAAGAGAGAAGAAGAAGAAGAAGAACATGACTTTAATTTAGAACAAAGAAAAATTACTACAAGAAAACCTAGTAACAAAATAGCATCATTTTGGTAACTAACACCTAACACCCCCCAATGATCTGCCAAGGACCCCTTTTATAGAGGATTAGAGATACAAAATGATAAGGGGCTGAGTCATTAGTAGGTGGATGAGTGAAAAATGAGTGGAAAATGCCAAATGACTTTAGGTGAGTGGGAAATTATGGAGATTCCTTGTCTCTGAAATTATGCAGCTCTGAAGTCATTGTATTCATCATTTTTGAACCAAGTAGTCTTCATGAAAGTTGTAGGTCTGGATCTTAGCTTTCAAATGGCTTTAGTTTGAGTCCAATATCATTTCTATAACTTCAGATATGTTCAAATTACAGAACACTGCCCAGGCCTAGTCACAGCTCCTCTGTTCTGACTTCCAAGCCCAATATCACCTTCAAGGAGTCCAATTCTAAAAAAGTGTTCAACATAAACGTTGTAAATATTGGTCGTAACTATTCAGCATCCAAATTTCAGCCTATTTGACAGCTTCTATCCCGAAATATGTGATGAACAGTACATATAGGTTAAGCTGTCAGGAAAAGCACTCTGGTTCTTGTTTCAACCCCAATTTGAGTTATCTACTCGTGTGATTGGGCCTTTGAGATATTCTTGAAAGTTGTAGAACTCTCTCTTATCTTTCAAATACCATTAGAATCACCTCCAAATACCACCTACAGCTTAAGATATGGCCCAAATACAGAAATAGTGTAAGATATGAATCATGCTGAAAAATTTAATTAAGTCCAATTTGAGTCCAAACTTACAAAACATAATCAAAATCAATCAATTAAGTACATGGAGAGTGTAAATGACTAAAAATGAAGGCTTATTAATGTATCAAATATGTGATCATCACTTTTCACATATTAGTGAGTTAATCTAGCTTGTATATGAAAACTATGAGAACCTTAGTGCAACCAATAGTAATGGTTTGCCATAGGTAAATATCCAACACCTTAACAACCTAGTGTTGTATAGAGGTCACTTAAGAGTAATGAGTGATGAGTTAGTGTTTAGATATAAGTATGTATGTCTATGAAAATAGTCTAGTAGTATTGATCTTTGTGAGTATCCTTTGACAGCATTCATGAAGCCTAAGAGAGATTGAAGGGTGTCTGATAGACTTAATTAAGGAAGGACATAACCTTGATATTTTGTTAATGCCAAGGCCAAAGGAGATAAGTAGGGGTCCATAAGGTTCTTCAGAATCAGGATTTAGACCGAGCATCTCAGCGTTCCAGGATATATGTGATGTGGGAGAAGATCTCCCTCTATTTACCACAGGATAATATACTGAACCAGTTCCTAATGATTTTCTTTGTTTTTAACATAAAACCTTGCATGTATTTCAAAACAAAGCATTGCACGAGCATGTCTTTAGGATCTTTCTTGAGCATAATCATATTGCATATCATTCTCATTGCATTTACGACAGTTGTATGGACAATGTCTATTCTTGTTGATATTTATAATTGTATGGGCAATTGTTTATATCCAACGGTATGTAGGCTGTTGGATTGAATCACACTATATAGTAGTGTGCAGTTATGAGATATTAGTGGAGGAAACTCTAATGTTAGTAGTTATAGCAATTGTTATATTTGTTATACAATGTTATAGCTGACTGGTATTAGAATTGCTTTTACTGAGAATTATAATTCTCACCCTAGTTGTTCTTCCATGTCAATCCAGGTAAAGACCCTGTTAAGGGAATGAAGATGAAGCATGAAGACTAGTATAATTTTTATATGCTTTAGTAGACAAAACTTATGTATAAGTTTATATTTGCTTTGTATGTTTTAAGTAGTATGTATTACAATATGTCCTTTTGTGGCTAGTGTTGTATATATATATATATATATATATATGTATGAGTTTAATTTTTTTCGCATCCTCACAAGGCTTTCATAATTACTCAGTTGTGATTATGGATATATATGTATTAGTTAGTATGTAGAAGTGACGTTTCTAGCACTGGTTATCTTTATATATCTCTGTATATCTAGAATATATCTAGATATCTATATTAGGATGTTGCATTATGGTATCAGAGCAGTTCATCCTGTTGAGCCGGGGTGTGGACTGACTGTGCTTAGCCATAAGTAGCAGTTTAATATAATGTTATGCATTTTTTTGTCTCTTTTTGAGATATGTTAGTGGAATTGCATGACTAGCCTTAGGTATGGATGCTATTGGCTACTGATGCATGGTTACATGATATTGAGCCTAGCTAACTCAATATGTATTGTATTGCATGTACAGGAAACTATGGCAACTACCGGGCGAACCTATGAGACTAAGAGACTGGTAAAAGAGGAGATAACTAGTGCTTTTAGAGAAATGGCTGCTATTTTGAGAGAATATACTGCCATTAGTAGAAATCTATTAGAAGTGATAGAATAGAACTCGCGTAGTTAGTTGCAGGAACGAGAAGGAACTTATGAGAGATTAGTATTTCTCAAAGTTTAGAAAAGTTACTCCTTTGTTTTTCAAGGGTGAGTTTGGTTTAGTCAAAGCCGAATGATGGCTTCATGTGATGGAAGAGATCTTTGAGTTCATAGCATGCGCTGATGGTTAGAAGGTGAACTTGCTTCATAAGAGTTAGTAAGTGAAGTCGAAAGCTATTGAGATGAAGCAGAGAGGTTATTAGAAGAGGTTGGTACTTGAATCTCTTGGTAGGTGTTTAGAGCTCCTTTCCTAGACAAGTATTATTCCCTTGAGTTATAGAAGGCAAGAGAAATTTGGAAATTTCTAAAGTCTGAGCAAGAGGATATTACTGAGGACCAATATGTGGAGCAATTTAAGGAATATCAAGAGTACTTTTCTTATTTTACGTCCAATCCAGATGAAGACTAGAAGTGAGTAAAATTTGAAGTAGAACTTGTGATGATCACATATTTAATACATTAATAAGCTTTCATTCTTAGTCATTTACACTCTTTATGTACTTAATTGATTGAGTTTTATTATGTTTTGTAAGTTTGGACTCAAATTGGACTTAATTGAATTTTTCAGCATGATTCATGTCTTACACTATTTTTGTATTTGGGTCATGTAGGTGGTCTTTGGAGGTGATTCTAGTGGCATTTGAAAGATAAGAAAGAGTTCTACAACTTTCAAGAATACCTCAAAGGCTCAATCACACGAGTAGATAACTCAAATTGGGGTTGAAGCAAGAACCAGAGTGCTTTTCCTGACATCTTAACCTATGTGTACTGTTCATCACATATTTCGGGATAGAAGTTATCAAATGGGCTGAAATTTGGATGCTAAATAGTTAAGACCTATATCTACAACTTTCATGTTGAACACTTTTCCATAATCGGACTCCTTGAAGGTGATATTGGGTTTGGAAGTCAGAACAGAGGAGCTGTGACTGGGCCTAGGCAGTGTACAGTAATTTGAACATATCTGGAGTTATAGAAATGATATTGGACTCAAACTAAAGCCATTTGAAAGCGAAGATCTAGGCCTACAACTTTCATGAAGACCACTTGGTTCACAAATGACGAATGCAATGACTTCAAAGCTGCATGATTTCGGAGATAAGGAATCTCTATAATTTCCCACTCACCTAAAGTCATCTGGCATTTTCCACTCATTTTCCACTCATCCACCCACTAATGACTCAGCCCCCTTGTCATTTTGTATCTCTAATCCTCTATAAAAGGGGGCCTTGGCAGATCATTGAGGGTGTTAGGTATTAGTTACCAAAATAATGTCATTTTGTTACTAGGTTTTCTTGTAGTAATTTTCCTTTGTTCTAAATTAAAGTCATGTTCTTCTTCTTCTTCTCTCTTTCTTTCTTCTTATCTATGAGTAACTAAGTTTCATTTTACTTCGGTGAAAGGGTGAAGCTCTTGGTAATAAAGTAAGGTTAGATTTATTCTTCTCTAGATTTATTCTTCTTTTATGCTTTAATGATTTATATTTTCTAGTAACCATTATACGTATTATAATTTGTTTATTATAATTTAGAAACCATCTTTGTAAAGAGGAGTTCTTGATTTGTTGTAGACAAAATATTGGCACAATGAATGCTTTAACCCATTTATAAGTGGTGGTAATATTTTAGGAAACATAATATAATTACGTATATTATTTTAATTGGACTTTTAATGTTGTATTTTCTTATTGGAAACTCCATGTTGCGAGGATTCTAATTGAGTTATAAAAGGAATTAATCTTACTTTTATTTTATTTACCAAGAGTGAATCTTTTCACCCAAGTAAATAATTTTAATCGTAGTAACAAAATATTCACTTCACCTTAATTAATCTTTAACAATTCCCTGTGGATCGACCTCGGACTCCCGAGAAATTTATTACTTGAGACAACCTGCACTTGGGTTTGCAAATGCGACAATTGAAAAGTGTGCATCAAGTTTTTGGCCCCATTGCTGGGGACTTGATTTGAAGACTGAATGTTTGGTGTAAAAATTTTGTATATATACTAACATACTAACTAGTGGGGGAACTTCTTCCTTTTTAATTTCTGTGCATACTAACTTGTGGGGGAAACTCTCCCTAATTTCTCTATTATCTTTAATCATTAATGAAATAATCTTTCTTCTTCTCTCCTCTCTCGCTGGAGCAAAAAATCGGCTTGTCGTTTCTCCAGTTTTTATATTTTAAATTTACTTTCTGCACTTTATTTTCTGCATTTTAATTTCTGTACGTGGGGTAATTCTCTATTTTATTTTCTTGTACATATTAACTTAGTGGGGTAACTCTCCCTTTTATTTATTTGTCAGTACTTTATTTTTTGTATTTATTTTCTATCTTTTTTTTTGTTATTTATTTTTTGTCATTTTTTTTGTTTACCAACTTACTAACTCTCTTACTAATTATCTAACTTTTTACTTTATCGCTATCTAACTTTTTACTTTTTCTGCTTCTAACATTTTAATTTATCTGTATACTAACTTTTTAATTTTTATGCTTATTAACTTATTTGGTGGTTGGTTTATACCACACCTTTGTTAATATTTAATGGACAATTTATACTGCTAGCATTTACATTTTATTTTTTTACTGTAAGTTACTTGTTTATGCTTAATTGGTATCATGATTTAAATTCTGATCGTTTGGTTAGAGTTAATCCAGGTACTTTATATATTGATTTGTTTGAATCACAATCACACACATTAAGCACAATGACTGAAAACGAAAGTGTGCATGATGAACATGAAAATCAACCGTTGCGAACCATGCGTGAGTATTTGCAACCATCTCAAAATTCTAGTCCATCATGTTTTATCTTTCCACTCAATGCCAACAATTTTAGATTCAAGTCAGGTATGATTTCTTTACTTCCTAATTTCCATGGTTTAGAATCTGAAAGCTCATATTTACATCTAAAAGAATTTGAGGAAGTATGTATCGCTTTTCATGATCAAACTTGCACTGAAGAGGTTGTTAAGCTTAAATTGTTTCTTTTTTCTTTGAAAGATAAAGCAAAAACTTGGCTTAACACTTTGAAACCAAGATCAATTGGCACATGACAAGAAATGCAATGTGAGTTTTTGAAGAAATTTTTTCCAACACATAAAACCAATGCTTTGAAAAGACAAATCTAAAATTTTTCCCAAAATTCAAATGAAGCATATTTTTAAAGTTGAGAACGTTTTAAAGATTTGTTGAATTCTTGCCCACATCATGGTTTTTAAAAATGGCGCACTATAAGCTTCTTTTATGAAGGGTTAACACCTGAAACCAAACAATTTGTGGAAACAATGTGCAATGGTGAATTTCTTGTTAAAGAACCTAATGAAGCTTTAGACTATTTAGGCCATTTGGCTGAAAATTCTCAATCTTGGCATGATACTAATCCTTCTGAAAATTCAATTAGATCAAACCTTGTAAATGCTAGTGAAGAAAAATATCATCTTAGTCAAGAAGAAGATCTGAATGCTAGGTTTGCTAGTATGGCTAGAAAGGTTGAAGCCATGGAATCTGGGAAAGTAAAAGAGATCAAATCTGTGTAAAATGAAGAAATTTATGGCATTTGTGATGAATTAGGACACTCAACAAATGAATATCCAAAACTTTCTATTTTTAAAGAAGTTGTGCATGAGCAAGTAAATGCAATGAACAATTTTAAAAAGCCATTCACTTCTTCTTTTTCAGATACATACAATTCGGAATGGAGAAATCACCCGAATTTCAGTTAGAGGAACAACAACTAGACACAATTCATGCAACCACCACCTTCTCAGGCACAGCAAGATTCACGAAATCCTCAAGGCTATGCACCTTATATCCCACCATATAGGAAAAACCTTGAAGGAACATTGCATGCATTCATGGAAAAATAAGAGGCCATCAATAACCACAACAATCAAGTCATGATTGACATAAAAGACACTCTTGCTAAACTTTCTTCTGCACTTGCTATTCATGAGAAAGGAAAGTTTTCCTCTCAACCTCAACCAAATCCCAAGGGTCAGTTTAGCTTAAATAAGGGTAGTTCAGAAAGTCAAAAAATAGATCAAGTCAACTCAGTGATAACTCTTAGGAGTGGAAAGGTTGTTGAAAAACAAATTCCTGAACTTTTTGAGAAAGATGATGAGTCAATTTCCAAAGATGAGGAAGGAGTTGATAAGTCGCCTAGCCAAAAGGAGATCAAACCCTCGTCTTCACCCCCATTTCCTCAAGCATTAAACAATTCAAGTAAAGTGAATCATAACAGTGACATTTTTGAAATCTTTAAACAAGTGAAAGTCAATATTCCTTTATTAGATGCTATCAAGCAGATTCCTTGTTATGCCAAATTTTTGAAAGACTTGTGCACTGTTAAAAGGAAACATAATGTGAAAAAGAATGCATTTTTGACTCCATTATTCAAAACAATAATGAGTTAAAATATAAAGACCTTGGTTGTCCTACAGTTTCATGCATTATTGGTGAACATAAAATTGAACGAGCTTTACTTGATCTTGGTGCTAGTGTTAATTTACTTCCATATTCAGTTTATCAACAACTCAATCTTGGTGAGTTAAAACCAACTTCTGTAACTCTTCTACTTGCTGATAGATTAATTGAAATTCCAAAAGGAATAGTAAAAAATGTGTTGGTACAAGTTGATAAATTCATTTATCCTGTGGATTTTTTTGTCTTGAAAACTGAACCTATGGTTGATAGTTCTAAGTCAGTTCCTATTATTCTAGGTCACCCATTTTTAGCAACATCTAATGCTTTGATAAATTGCAGAAATGGAGTGGTGAAGCTAACTTTTGGAAATATGATACTAGAGCTTAATGTTTTCAACATGTGCAAGTAACCACAAGAAGTTTATGATGAAAAGGAAGATATTGAAGGGATTGAGGCCATTATAGATGATCATCTTCAAATCAGGAGTTCTTCTGACCCATTAGAAATCTGTTTAATTAATTCATTTGATTCAGCTACACTATTAGATGATGATGTTTCTAAAATATACTCTTTACTTGACTGTACACAAGAAATAGAATACAAAGGAAGGAAGCCAAGATTCGAAGAGCTAAAATCCATGAATGATGATGCCCATGAAGAAGTACCCACACTGGAACTGAAGCCATTACCTGATGGGTTGAAGTACACATTTTTAGGAGAAGAATAAAGCTCTCCAGTGGTAATTTCCTCATCACTGACCAAAGAACAAGAAGGTAAGTTAATAGAAGTACTTAAAAGGCATAAAAATGCAATTGGATGGACATTAAAGGATATAAAAGACATTAATCCATTAATTTGTACACATAGAATACATTTAGAGGATAATGCTAAAACATCTCAACAATCTCAAAGAAGATTAAATCCACATATGAAAGAGGTAGTTAGAGCTGAAGTTCTTAAATTACTTAATATTGGAATTATCTATCCTATCTTTGATAGCCAGTGGGTAAGCCCTACACAAGTTGTGCCTAAGAAATCAGGAATAACAGTGGTTGAAAATGAAAAAGGAGAATTAATACCTACCTGAGTCTCATCTAGTTGGCGTATGTGTATTGATTTTAGAAAATTGAATGCAGTCACTAGGAAAGACCATTTTCCATTGCCATTTCTTGATCAGATTCTAGAAAGAGTAGCAGGACATCCCTACTATTATTTTCTTGATGGTTATTCAGGGTATAATCAAATACCAATTGCATTAGAGGATCAACAAAAGACCACTTTTACTTGTCCCTTTGGCACTTTTGCATATAGAAGAATGCCTTTTGGTATTTGTAATGCTCTGGTAACTTTTCAAAGATGCATGCTAAGTATTTTCAGTGATATGATTGAGCATTATTTAGAGGTTTTCATGGATGATCTGACAGTTTTTGGAAATTCTTTTGAAAATTGTCTTGATAATTTGGAAAAAGTTCTTAAAAGATGCGAAGAAAAAGGATTTGTATTAAATTGGGAAAAATGTCATTACATGGTTATCTCAGGAATAGTGTTAGGTCATGTGATATCTTCTAAGGGAATTGAAGTTGATAAAGCCAAAGTTAAATTAATTGCTCATTTGCCTTTCCCAAAAACAGTCAGAAAAGTTTGTTCCTTTTTAGGACATGCAGGATTTTATAGAAGATTTGTAAAGGACTTTAGTGCCATATCTAGACCTTTATGTAATCTTCTAACAAAAGATATACCATTTGATTAGACTCAAGATTGTCAGAAATTTTTTGAAAAATTAATCGGTCTTTTAACTTCTGCTCCTATCATGCAATCTCCTGACTGGTCTTTGCCTTTTGAGTTGATGTGTGATGCTAGTGATTTTGCTGTTGGTGTTGTTTTAGGCTAAAGAAAGGAAGGTAAGCCTCATGTAATTTATTACGCAAGTTGAGCTTTGAATAGTGTACAAATGAATTACACCACTACTGAAAAAGAACTACTTGCTGTAATTTTTACATTGGACAAATTTTGAGCTTATTTAATTGGTTCGTCCATTGTTGTTTTCACTGATCATGCTATTGTTAGATATTTAATGTCTAAACAGGATGCCAAACCTAGGTTGATACGGTGGATCTTGTTGCTTCAAGAATTCAACATCACAATAAAAGACAAGAAAGAAGCCAAAAATGTTGTTGCAGATCATTTGTCAAGGCTGACAACAGGCTCATCTTTTGATAGCACACCTATCAATGATTCTTTTCCTGATGAATTTTTATTTTCTGTCAATTCCATGCCTTGGTTTGCTAACATTGTCAATTTTCTTGTAACAGGTAAGATGCCGCCTCAGTGGACACACCAAGACAGAAAAAAGTTTTTGATTGAGGTGAAAATTTTCTTTTGGGATGACCCATATTTGTTCAAATATTGTCCTGATCAAATTTTTCGGAGATGTGTACTTGACAATGAGGTAAGTAATGTCATTAAATTTTGTCATTCAGAAGCATGTGAAGGTCATTTTTCTTCAAAGAAAACAGCTACAAAAATCTTGCAGTGTGGATTTTACTGGCCCACTTTATTCAAGGACAGTTATACTTTTTGCAAAAGTTGTGAAAGTTGTCAAAAATTGAGGTTCATTTCTAAAAGAAATATGATGCCTTTGAACCCTATCCTTGTCATTGAAATTTTTGATTGTTGGGGAATTGATTTCATGGGTCCATTTCCATCATCTTTTGGATTTGTGTACATTTTGGTTGCAGTTGATTATGTCTCAAAATGGATTGAGGCGATTCCATGTCGGCAATATGATCATAAAACTGTTCTAAAATTTTTAAAAGAAAATGTTTTGAGTCGATTTGGAATTCCTCGAGCTATCATCAGTGATGGGGGAACACATTTTTGTAATAAATCATTTGAATCATTAATGAAGAAATATTACATTACCCACAAAATTGTAACCCCTTATCATTCTCAAACAAGTGGACAAGTTGAATTAGCAAATAAGGAGATTAAACAAATTTTGAAAAAAATGGTTAACCTAAATCGTAAAGATTAGTCTTTAAGACTAAATGATGCACTTTGGGCTTACCGTACTGCTTTTAAAACATCTTTGGGCATGTCTCCCTATCGGTTAGTTTATGAAAAACCTTGTCATTTGCTTGTAGAATTGGAGTATAAAGCATTTTGGGTCATTAACGCTTTTAACTTAAGTCTTGATGATGCTTCCAAGTTATGCAAATTACAATTGAATGAACTTGAAGAATTAAAAAATGATGCATATAAAAACTCAAAGATTTATAAAGCTAGAACAAAAGCTTTTCATGACAAATCAATTTTGAGAAAAACTTTTGAAATTGGTCAAAAAGTTCTGCTTTATAATTCTCATCTTCACCTATTCCTTGGAAAATTGAGATCTAGGTGGATTGGTCCTTATATTGTCAAACATGTGTATTCTTATGGGGCCATAGACATTGAGAATCCTAGGAATGGTATTGTATTTAAGGTCAATGGACAAAGACTCAAACCATTTCTGGAACATCAAGTTGTTGAGGTAGAATCCATTTCTCTTTCTAATCCTGGTTATGAGTAGAATTTATTTTGATGTTGTTTCTTTCTTTTTGCAGTTCTTTGTATTCCCGGTTAAATGGCAGATAACAATACTTTGTGACTCTCAAGTCAGTTTGTTTTTCAGTTTCCCATAATAACTGATTTCTTCTCCTTTTAAAATGGATGTCATTCTCTCAAATCTAAGAAAACATTTTCCTTCTCTCCCTCTAAATGCTCTAATAAAAGTCTATGGAGCTAGGTGTGAAAGACTGAGACTGTTAATGTATAAGGGTATCCCAGAAGATATACGCTGGATAATCGAAGCAAAGGTTCGTTTAGCTGGTGATTCTTCAGATTCATTTGTCCCATACATGCCTGGTCTCGGTAAAAGTTTATTTTCAAAAAGGAGAAGAGCAAAAAGAATAAAAGTTTGTTACAAGTGTGCACGATGGAATTGTAACACGCGATGTCACTCTTTGGGGATGGTTTCTGTAAATAGAGAAGATAAAATATTCTTCATCAAGAATGGACTAAGTAAGGAGTCATTAGATAATATCTTATTGACTCTTGAGACGCATTCTTGTGGAGTTGTGCAGCGTGAACTTCTTAGTTTGTGGAATCTCTTCAGAGACGAACAAGAGCATTACAGTCTTGGGAATTTGACTCAAAAAGACCCTGTTTGCCAATTTATAAGAAAATTGGATGGGAAGCTTATCCTCGACTCATAGAAGGCGTTTAAGCCGTTTCTGGATGTGAAACCAGAGGAAGATGTGAGCCACAATTACAACAACATGCATATATTATCTTGTACATTTTTAAAAAAAAAGAAAAAAGAAAAAATATGAAATAAAAAAAGAATAAAAAAGGGTAAAACTTCGGTTGTACTTGGTCTTTAATTAGATTAGGAGCCCCTGCCAGTGGAGTGGCAGACCCGTCATTGACTCGGGTGGACCTTCGAACGCCGGTCGGTAAATAAGATTCGTGTGCCATGCTTTGTAGAGAGCCGCGCAAGCATTCCCAGGTTTTAACCAAAGGCTCTGCTTGCTGATGGACAGAAAGAAGCGACCCGTGTTTGCATTCTCGGATGACAATGCCTCTGAGCTGGATCTTGTGATTTAATGCCATAGGCTCTTCAGCGACCTCTCACTGGTTGTGGTCGTTGGTGGTAGCTGTCAGATTTACGCACTTTAATTAGTGGCGTTGTAGCTCAATCCAAAATATCCCACAAGCGGGAGGGAGAAGAATGCCCAGATTGGCTGAGCCGTCTTGGTATTACTGCACTCATGATACGCAGTATAAAGATCTGCCATAAAACCTGTACATAAAGGTATGTAATCATTTGTTATTATTATTTTATCTTTGTATGATTTTGTTGAATTTTGGTTTTGGACAGACGATCTTTTGGATGGGATCCTTCGGGGGTTTCTAGACTTCTTTACCTTGATAGTTTTCTTGAAGTAAAAAAAAAACAAAAAAAACAAAAAAATTATTATTATTACTATTTTTAAAATTTCAAACTTTTCTGACACCAGTCAACCTACCTGTATAGGAGCTATTATTACTTTTTCCTATTCTCTTCCCTATTTAAACACTCCATTTTCTTTACTTTTCTGCAACTTATAATCATTCAAAGAGAGTGTGAGTCTAAAAATGGAGGAAGCTTCTTCTTCTATTTGTAGATTTGCCAATATCTGTGTATTTTGTGGGACAAGTTATGGGAATGGTTTAGAGTTTGTAAACGCAGCAAGCACTGTTGGTAGAACACTTGCTGCGAGGAACATTCGTGTAGTATATGGGGGAGGTTACCTTGGGTTAATGGGGGCTGTATCACTTTCTGCATTTATAAGAGGTGGTCAAGTTTTAGGTGTTATTCCTGAACCTTTAACTCGAAGGAACATCGTTGGAAAGACAATTAGACTGGAAATTCAAGTATCATCTATGCATAGACGAATGAAGGCAATGCTTGAAAATTCTGATGCATTCATTGTCGTACCTGGTGGTTTTGGTACTTTGGAAGAAGTCTTTCAAATTGTCTCTTGGGCCCAACTGAACATCCACCACAAACCCATAGGTTTGTTGAATGTTAATAATTTCTTTGATAATTTGTTATCTTTTGTTGACCATGCTATGGAACAGAGATTTGTCACACCTTCTGCAAGACGATTCCTTATCTCTGTTTCTACTGTTGATGAGTTGATTGATAAATTAGAAGCTTTTGTTTATGAACCTGATCCAATAACAGCTCAGATAGATTGGTTCGAAGGAAGTGGTGAGGGAAGCAAAATGAAAAGAAAGCCAGTCAAGACACTCCAACTATTTAAATAATTACAAGCTTTGGTTTTATTTATCGTACTTTATTTCTATTTAAATTTGTGTGAGATTTTTCTTTTCAGTAATTACAGCAACAGGTAATATATTCTATCCTTTACCTATCTATCTTTTGACATTGAGGACAATGTTGTGATCTGGTTGGGGGGAAGGATGGTTGTGAAAAAAAAATTAGGAAGTGTGTTTGTTAATATGTTTATTGTGTTTATATTAAAAAAAACTAAAAAAAATTAGGAAGTGTGTTTGTTAATATGTTTGTTGTGTTTGTCATCAATTTATTAATAACAAAAGTAATTAGGGATGACAGAGTAAAGAGTAAATTATTTACTCTTGAGACGCATCAAAAATTGGTGGCAAAGTAAGGAGTAATTGGGGTAATAACTAGTTTGTGTGGAAGTAGCAATTCAAATTCAGGGAAATTTGCATGATTGAGTAAATTGTCTTCTTTCTTAAAATTCACATGCTTGGTTATGGATGTTGAATTGGTGGACTGAGAATGATAGAATTATGTCTTGTGAGATTTTGAGCCTATTGATGAATGAATTGAACATTTGTACCATTCTTTTCTTTCTTGTGTGAATTTCACTCATGGAATTGTTGCTCTAGAACTTGTTTTGATTCTTTTTGAGACTACATTTTCATATGCATACATGAATATGATTGAGGTATTTTTCTTGAAATAGTTACTTTAATCAAATAGCCAGCCTTGTTTAGCAGTATGTTGTCTCAATATGATATCAAGCACTCTTATAACTTCTTAGAAATTCTCTAATTCCTGCCAACATAGAGCATTAGAAATGACCTATTTCCCCTTGCTTAACCCCTTTGAGCTTATTTGGCTATTCTTTGTTTCGAACTCATTATGTGCCTTAAATGAAAAACTACGTTCTTACTTGACCTTAGGGAATAAGAGAACATTAGTTTTGTCATTCGATGAGTTCTTGAACAAGTGTGGGGGTGTGTGTGCAGAATGGTTAAAAAAATGTATATATGATGTTCTTTTTGTAAAATAAAAATAAAAAAAAATCAATAAAAAATATGTAAAAAGAAGAGGGTCAACAAGGTAAATAAAGGAAAGGAAAAGAATATGTAAAGGGAATTTGTATTAGGTGGAGTTGGGATGAACTTTCATGCTTGTTAATTAAACTCAGCTCTCATGTTCTTTTATTCTCTGGTGTTTAACTTGTCATATCCATATTACCTCCTCATTTACCTTGACCCCATTACAACCTTAAATAAAGTCCTCATGATTTATGTGTGCATGTGTTCTGAGTAGTGGAGAAGTAGAAGATAAGCAAGCTTATGGTAGTGTAATTTTCATGAGTTGAATTGAGTGAAATACCTACCTTTTAAACACTTGAGGGATTGAGAGTGAATCTTGTGAAAATCTATCATTCTTGACTCATGATTTTCAATTGAAATATCCTTGCTTGTTGATTTGAGAAGTGAAGATATGTTACCTCATGAATGTTTTGATTACTTGAATGATTGCTCTTCATTTTTAAATTAGAAATTGAGTCTTTTAGAGTGTTTAGCCTTTGAGTCTGTTTCAATTTTTTTTTTGAGTGGTCTTATGTGTTTTGTTCAGGAGTGCAAAAAGCTAAGTGCGGGGGAATTTGATGATCATATATTTGATACATTAATAAGATTTTATTCTTAGTCATTTACACTCTCTATGTACTTAATTGATTGAGTTTTATTATGTTTTGTAAGTTTGGACTCAAATTGGACTTAATTAAATTTTTCAGCATAATTCATGTCTTACACTGTTTCTGTATTTGGGTCATATCTTGGGCTGTAGGTGGTTTTTGGAGGTGATTCTAGTGGCATTTGAAAGATAAGAGAGAGTTCTACAACTTTCAAGATACCTCAAAGGCTTAATCACACGAGTAGATAACTCAAATTGGGGTTGAAGTAAGAACCAGAGTGCTTTTCCTGACATCTTAACCTATGTGTACTGTTCATCACATATTTCAGGATAGAAGTTGTCAAATAGGCTGAAATTTGAATGCTGAATAGCTAAGACCCATATCTACAACTTTTATGTTGAAAACGTTTCCATAATCGGACTCCTTGAAGGTGATATTGGGTTTGGAAGTCAGAACAGAGGAGCTGTGACTGGGCCTGGGCAGTGTGCAGTAATTTGAACGTATCTGGAGTTATAGAAATGATACTGGAGTCAAACTAATGCCATTTGAAAGCTAAGATCCAGGCCTACAACTTTCATGAAGACCACTTGGTTCAAAAATAACGAATGCAATGACTTCAAAGCTGCATGATTTCAAAGACAAGAAATCTCCATAATTTCCCACTCACCTAAAGTCATTTGACATTTTCCACTCATTTTCCACTCATCCACCCACTAATAACTCAGCCCCCTTGTCATTTTGTATCTCTAATCCTCTATAAAAGGGGGCCTTGGCAGATCATTGAGGGTGTTAGGTGTTAGTTACCAAAATGATGCCATTTTGTTACTAGGTTTTCTTGTAATAATTTTCCTTTGTTCTAAATTAAAGTCATGTTCTTCTTCTTCTTCTTCTTCTTCTTCTTCTTCTTCTTCTTCTCTCTTTCTTTCTTCTTATCTATGAGTAACTAAGTTTCATTTTACTTGGGTAAAAGGGTGAAACTCTTGGTAATAAAGTAAGGTTAGATTTATTCTTCTCTTATGCTTTAATGATTTATATTTTCTAGTAACCATTATACGTATTATAATTTGTTTCTTATAATTTAGAAACCATCTTTGTAAAGAGGAGTTCTTGATTTGTTGTAGACAAAATATTGGCATAATGAATGCTTTAACCCATTTATAAGTGGTGATAATATTTTTAGGAAACATAATATAATTACGTATATTATTTTAATTGGACTTTTAATGTTGTATTTTCCGATTGGAACCTCCATGTTGCTAGGATTCTAATTGAGTTATAAAAGGAATTAATCTTACCTTTATTTTATTTACCAAGAGTAAATCTTTTCACCTAAGTAAATAATTTTAATCGTAGTAACAAAATATTCACTTCACCTTAATTAATCTTCAACAATTCCCTATGGATCGACCTCGGACTCCCGAGAAATTTATTACTTGAGACAACCTGCACTTGGGTTTGCAAATGCGACAATTGAAAAGTGTGCATCAACTTGGAAGGGACATTAGAAGAGTTGCGAAGCAAAAGGAGGTTAAGGACTTGTTTGCTCTAGTTAGTGAGTGCAAAGGTGAAGCAGTAAATAATCTTAGAGTTTCGATGGAACAATAGTTAGAAGGTTCCCCAAAGAGGAAAAGATCAGATGTTGAGATCAATAAGGGTGCTTCTTGGTCTCAATTTTTATCAGACAAGGGAACACGGGTTGAAGTGGTAGCTTGGGGTTATGATAAGTATGAGAAAGGTGCTTTGAAGACAAGCAACTTGAAAGGAAAGAGGTAAATCAAACTCCAAGGTATCAAGATGTGTAAGTAGGATATAAATCAGAGTGCACAGTAGAGGCAACGAAATCTTCCAACTTAGTATGAGGTAAGAGCACATGTAAAGAGAAATCTTTTAAGGTGTGTATAAGGAGAGTATGGATTTACTTTGTAAATTATATTGGTTTACTTTGTGAATCTAGTTTACTTATCTAGTTGGTATGATTTAGTTTCTAAGAGAGACAAATGGTATTATGTTCTTGTTTAGTTTAAGTGTGAGATTGTGCTCATGTTAGGCAGTCAAACAAAGGAACTATCAAGACTAAATGTCTTTGTTTAGAAAGGATGATCAAGTAGATTAGTTGAGAGAAGCTTTGGATTTTCTCACGAGATGATCTAAGACCTAGTTATCAGAGAAGTAAAGTTGAGAAGAGTATATCTCTAAGAGTTTTTCCAAGATTACGAAAGGACATGAAGAGTATGTTAAAGTAGTTTTGGAAACTTTTGAAGAGAAAAGTAGTTAAGTGCCAAGTAAGCCAAAAGTTAATTTTGGGTTACAAGTGGTATAGTATAAGGTCCATGTAATTTCTAAAGAAGGGAAATTGCAGAGAACCCTAGTAGAGTTTAAGCAGTGGTACAATGGGAAGGGTAACCATTGTAACCAAAGATAGAGAGTTTATAAGAGGACTTTTTTAGTTAGTGCTACCCAGATTAGGCCAGCTAAGAAAGGTAGTATTCAGTAGTAGATTCTAGAGAGTGAGTATGGTATCCAATAATTGAAGAGAAGGTAGATTTCTATGTTAGTGTTGGTAATTCCAAATTTCCATGAGAACTTTGAGGTAGTCAATTATACTTCAAAGAAGGGACTAGGGTGTGTTTAGATGCACTAAAGGTAAGTAAACGCCTACACATCAAGATAGTTAAACCTGCGAGAGAGAGATTACCCTAGGTATGATTTGGAATTAGCTATAGTGGTGTTTGTCTTACAGTTTTGGAGACGTTACTCATAAGGAGTCTAATTCGAGGTGCTCAACGATCATGATAGCTCAAGAATACTTGTTAATCAGAAGAAGCTGAACAGAAGCATAATAGATGGATGGAGTTTTTCAAGGCTTATAACCTTAAATTATGATATCATTCAGGTAAGGCCAAAGTAGTGGTCGATGCACTAGGTAGGAAATTCCTACAGGTGTCCCAGATGATAGTTCAAGATAGAGTAAATTTCTGAAGAGTTTCGAGAATTTGAGTCTCGCAGTGACTATGATTTCAGATATCTCTTAGTGAGCAAGGTGAACGTAGTAAAAGGCCTAAGGACTCAAATTTTTTTGAAGCTCAGAGGGAGAATGAAACTCTAAGGGACAAGAGTGAGCAGATCTTCTAAGGAACCCTAGAGGATTTTTTTATGACTAAGAGGGAATGACGAAGTTTAGAGACAGACTTTGTTTTCCAAGAGGGTCAAAAATCAAGAAAGGGATCCCGGAGGAATCTCACAAGAAAAAGTGTACCATCTATCTAGAGGCTACTAAGGTTTTTCAATAGTTAAGAAAGATGTTTGGAGGCCTAATATGTTAAAGAACATAGCAAAATATGTTAAGTTGCAGGTAAGGGTGGATAGATTAAGTAACCTTTTCACTTTTTGCCAAGTAAAGTTAGTCATTCCCTAGATAAAGTAGTTTAACTACTTTTGAAGGAGATAGTTGGAGTGCATGGAGTTCTAGTGAATGTAGTGTCTGAAGGGGATACTAGGTTCACAGTTAGTGTTGGAAAGCCTTACAAGAAGGAGTTCAAAGCTAAGTTATGTTTTAGTACAACTTATCATCCATAATCAGAGGGGTCTAGAGCTTAGAGATAAGCAGATTTCTTTTGATAAAGGTGCAGTTGAGAGAAGCTGGTACTGAAAAAGGGTTACATAGTAGTAAGAATTCCATATTAAGAGAGTTTACTCGGAGTTGTTTGTACGAGGTGAGCAATTTTGGGGACAAAATTTTAAAATGGAGGGGAGAAATATAATACCCTTAGAAACATGTTAGACTTGTATATGGTTACAAAAGGTAGCATATGACTTACTTAACATGCAGTGAAAATTTGTGACAAACTGAGTTCGTTTAGGTACTTAGTTGCAACACAGAAGTTGAAAAGTAGCTTAAAATGACTCAAATAATGGCTTTAAAGGTAATGTTGAGGAAAATAAACATAGAAGGTTTGTTTCTAGGTCACAAATGAGATAAGTAAGATGCAGTTAAAGTTTCAATTTAATCTGAGTTAGGTTGGTATTTTTAGGCATACTGGTTGTGCATTTAATATTGAATTAATTACCAGCAGATATGAAAAATCATGAAAATAGAGAAATAATAATTTAGATGAATCTTAAGATTTATTCTAAAGTTGTTGGAAGCTGAAAAACTTGAATTAGCATAATTCGGGTGTTCTTAGCAAATAAGGAAGTTCCAGCAAAATATCCTAAGGGACATGATGGTCATTCTCTCATTTCTCTCTCTCACGTATAAGCAGCAGAAGCTACAAAAGAAAGAAAAGAAGAAATAGAGAAGAAGAAAACGAAGGAAGAGAATAGAGAAAGGGAAAGAAGAAGAAAAAGAAGAAGAAGAAGGAAAAGGAGGAGAGGAAGAGCTAGAGCAAGAGGATTAAACTACAAGATCTTCATATTCTTCAAGAGGTAAGAGGTTTCTATTCATCTTTCTCCTCTTTGATTTTCATTGAATGATGTTAGAGGTTTTGAATAGAAATAGGGAAATGGAGAGCCAAATCCATGTTTTTGGATTGGTTCTTGATTCTAAGGACTAGGTTAGAATAGTTTAAGCTTACTAAACCTAAGATGGTCATGTATGGCTCAAGATCAACCATTAGGATCCATAAATTTAAGAATTGGACAATGGTTGGAGTTATGTGTTTTGGACTTAGATCTATGCCTAAGAGAATCCATAGTTTGTATTTAAGTTACAACAAGTTTAGGGGCATGGATGAGTGTTAGGAATCACTAAGAAACCAATTTTTAGATGATTGGAAGTAAGATTTGAATCATGGAACAATGCCACGATTCTGCAAAGTGAGCTGCAGAGTGTCTAGTTCAGAGACACGACCCGTGTTCGAAGACATAGGGGGTGGGGCTAGTGTCCATATCTTCCAGTTGAAATTTGTGAACAATGCTCACAAAGCAAGACACCAGGGGGGAGGCGTGTAATCAGACATGGCCTGTGTCCGAAGACATTGGGGGGCCGTGTAATGGTACATGGCCCATGTCAGAGGCCAGAATCTTCAAAAATGTCATTTTTGATATTTTAAATTCTTGGCTAGATGTGATCACTAGTATATGTTTCCTAAAGTGTGTTAAGACACAAATGAAGATATTTTCAAGAAGAAAATTATCACTTAGAATGAATGAGAAAGCTTAGGTTTTGAGCATCCAAAAGTGAATAATTGCCCAGTAAGGACATAGCGTCTTAGGTAACCTAGTGTTGCATTAGATATCACTTAAGATGTGATGAGATGGTACAATAGAGATGAGTATACTAGGATAAAATGTAGGATTCACTCTAGCAATGATAAGGAAAGTATGAGTCTTACGATATCTAAGAGTAATGAATTATCTTTGGAAGGTACCTAGAACTTTAAGTAATAAAGGGTTATAAGTAAGAACCTATGTGAGTTAGATTCACTTAAGTGGAGATAAGGTTGTATATTTAGTTCCAAAGAGGAAATGTTATGTACTAAGTCTCTAGTTAAACGGGATCTTGTGCATTGTAGAATACACAATAGGATGAATGTTGACTAGTAAGCTTGTTACATTCATTAAGTATGCAAAGTTATAGTGAAATGCTCATTTATTTCTTTAGGCAAGGTTGAATAAGGCATTAGCTAAGATAGGCTCTTTCACTAGGATGAGTTGAGTCTATAGGAAAGTTAAGGTGGTGTTTATGTAAAAGGTAAATATAGCACTACGCTTTTTACATACTAGTTAGTTAATTTAGCTTGTATGTGAAAACTATGAGAACCTTAGTGCAACAAAGAGTAATGGTTTGTTATAGGTAAGTATCTAACGCCTCAGCAACATAATGTTGCATAGAGGTCACTTAAGAGCAATGAGTGATAAGTTGGTGTTTAGATATAAGTATGTATGTCTATGAAAATGGTTTAGTAGTATTGATCTTTGTGAGTATCCTTTGACAACATTCATGAAGGCCAAGAGAGATTGAAGGGTGTTTGATAAACTCAATTGAGGAATGACATAATCCTGATATTTTGTTACTGCTAAGGCCAAAGGAGATAAGTAGGGGTCTATAAGGTTCTTCGAAATCAGGATTTAAACTGAACATCTCAGCATGTCAGGATATATGTGATGTGAGGAGGATATCTCCATTTATTTACCACGGGACAATATACTGAATCAGTTCCTAATGACCTTCTTTGTTTTCAACATAAAACCTTGCATGTATTTCAAAACAAAGCATTACACAAGCATGTCTTTAGGATCTTTCTTGAGCATAAACATATTGCATATCATTCTCATTGCATTTACGACATTTGTATGGGCATCGTCTGTTGCTGTTGATATTTACAATTGTATGGACAGTTATTTATATCCAACAATATGTAGGCTATCAGATTAAATAACACTATATAGTAGTGTGCATTTATGAGATATTAGTGGAGGAAACTCCTATGTTAGTAGTTATAGCAATTGTTATATTTGTTATACAACGTTATATTTAACTAGTATTGGAATTGCTTTTACTGAGAATTATAATTCTCACCCCAGTTGTTCTTCCATGTAAATCTAGGTAAAGACCCTGTTAAGGGAATGAAGATGATTCATGAAGACTAGTATAGTTTTTATATGCTTTAGTAGACAAAACTTATGTATAAGTTTATATTTGCTTTGTATGTTTTAAGTAGTATGTATTACAATATGCTATTTTGTAGCTAGTGTTGTATATATATGTATGAGTTTAAGTTTTTTCGCATTCTCTCAGGTCTTTCTATAATTACTCAGTTGTGATTATGGATATATATGTATTAGTTAGTATGTATAAGTGACGTTTCTAGTACTGATTATCTTTATATACCTCTGTATATCTAGGATATATCTAGATATCTGTATTAGAATGTTATAACTTGATGCTGACTGAGCAAGGTAGCAGGGACCACGAATTCCAAATCTTATCGCCGGAGAACGAAAGGGTGTGCTCTACTCATCAGGCAGGAGAGCATTACATGTACATGTATGAACTCTATTCTTCAAGCCCCCCCTTCCCAGATTCATCCCGACGACTGGGCAAACATTCTTTCCTTTGAAAAGATATGCCGGTTGGTTGGATTTCGGTGCTCGGAGTGAGCATTTTTCTATTTTCATATCTAATATTGTCTACAGGGCAGTAATGCTCATAAAAAACCTTGGCTTTCAGTTTGGTCATGGTAAGGGCGGAAGGTCTTCCACGTTTACCAGGAAAGTTACAAAGACTTCAAGGAAAAATTTTTTAAGCTGATAGCGGCTCCCAAAACCTGTCCTTCTGGCTAAACAACAACGGAGAAATGAAATTTAGTCTATACTGGAATCGGACGGCATGGAACATTCCTATTCAATTAATTGAAAAGGAAAAACACTAATTGGATGACGATGAGGTTGCATGTGTTAACTTCTTTAAAATGTAGGTCAAACAGATTAGTTTGATTCCTTCTAAGCACATACCAGACACCTCAGACGATGTGACTCTTTAGGCTATTCTAGGTAGTGTCGGTCGTCTCTGGTGTTTAGGTATATGCTTAATATGATATTTGGTAATAACATTTTTTTTATTCTAACTCTTTGTTGATTTTGCAGTAAGTTAGCTGAAATGGCGACCGAAAATGCCTTGGCGGTCCTCAAAGCCTTGAAGGCCAAGAATGCAATTGGCCCATCCAATGCCCACACGATTGCTTCCCCAGCCTCTCAACCTCCACTATTGGCGGAGCCAGTGATCGAAGAAGGTCTGATTCGACTAGAGGATTCTCCTATGCCTCCACTCCAGAGACAAAAAGGGAAGGCTGTTGATGACGGCAAGATAGAAGATCGAGGGAAAATGGTGGCAGTCTAAGAGGTCATTGGACCGATCAGTTTGTACCACGAGGAGTTAGATCCCTGGGAGTTCATCGATTTCAACATTTTAGACAAACAAGTTGCAAACCATATCGCCCAACGCAGCACTAAGGAGACTTTTTTATTTTTTCAAACTTATGGCCTTCGTCTTACTGTCGAGGCTTAATTCCTGGAGCAGGCCTATGAGGAGCATGATCGGGAGATGGTGGAAAGAGTAACGGTGGTTAAGGAAGGCGAGAACCAGCTCTCAAGGCCATGGAAGAGGCTAAAAAAGCCAAAAATGATGTCAAAGCCTGAACCCGAGAATTAGAGAGTGAAGTGGTGGCCTTAAAGGATACTATGAAGCAAAAGGAGGCTGCCTTGGTGGAGGTTCAGAGGGAGGTAACCATACTCTGGGCTGAAAATGAAAGCCTCCGAGCTCAGAACAAACAACTCGAAACAGGGATGACCTCTTTGCACGGTGATGTCCAACAGCTCCTCATTGTTTGTACAAATATTAGTGGGGAGCAGTTTTAAAATGTCATTGACCAAGTCCAGCTTTCAATCCCGAGGTGGCTGTAGCCTTGTATGCGCTGGATCCTAGGAGGGTGATTCGAGATGACTGCCGCGTGCTTCCCAATGCTGCTCCAAAGGATCCAAGTGTTCCTAGAGCTCCATCTGCCTATGCTCGAGGTCCTGATGTTGATGAGGACTAGCATGTTTTTTAATTACTTCTTTTGCCCCCTGCGTGGGGTATTGAATTTGTCAAGACAATTACCCTGGATACTGGGGTGTTTAATTTACTTCTCTTCACCTTTAGTTCTACTCCGCATGCTTGTTTATTTCCTTAGTCCATTTTTGGTCCAATGCCCATTGTGGTGTTTTCTTTACAACTATTTTATGACTATTTCATGGACTTAGGGAAATTTCTGGTGAGCGTACCATGGTCTGGGATCCAACGTCCTTCGTGTTTGTGGACTTGGAGTTCCCTTTAGGAATTAGGTATTAAATAAAAGAAACCTTGTCTGGGGCCCATTTCCAATTACTTTGGCTTTTAGGATCCCATTTGACTTTGGTATAATTTATGATTAAAATCCTATCTGGGGTCCATCACCAATCATTTTGTCTCTTTGGATCCCACGTGACTGAGGCATAGAAAACCTTGTCCGGGGTTCTTCACCAATAATTTTGGTGCTTAAGATCTCTCGAGACTTTAGTTTAATTTTAAGTGGTCCTTTCAGGGGTCTTTTATGTTTACGATTTAGTGCATGAATGTTCCCAAGACTTGGGATTTTCCAATTGCATAACCTGTTTACATAAGACAACTCACGGTGGGTACCATAATGGTTTAGACACAGATATCGCCATCTATGCTGTCAATATTTGCGCAATGGTTGTTGAAGTAAGTATGTAAAAATCACTTTGCTTTATTGATTTGGTAGAGGACTAAGGTCCGTACAAAGTGCTCCCATAGTATTTGAGACATATCAAACGTGAGACAAACTAAAAGACTAGGCCTTAGAAGGCACTTAGCTATAGTACTTTCTAAGTTTGTCTGTATTCCAAAAGTTCTTGACTGATTTTTGTATTAGTATCTCCAACATATAGGCTCATTTATCAGTGCTAATCACGATGCAGTAGGGGTCTTCTCAGTTAGAAGCTAACTTCCTTTGAGAGGAATTCCTACGTCCGATTTCAACTCAACGGAGAACTAGGTCGCCTAGCTGGAATTTCCTGGGAACAACCTTTAGGTTGTGTTGCACTGTCGTCCTCTGCTTGATGGTGGCATCACGTATATGAGCAACATGCCTTCTTTCTTCCAAAAGATCTAGGTCTTCCCTGATCAATCCAAGGTTACTGTTAGGAGAAAAGTGTTGAAGGCGCCAGCTAGGTTCTCCTATCTCTACTGGGATCATAGCCTCACACCCATAAGTGAGTTTGAAAGGAGTCTCGCCTGTTGTAAAGTGGGGCATGGTCTAGTAGGCCCAAAGGACATGGTCTAACTGTTCAGCCCAGTTTCCTTTAACTTCATCCAACCTTCTCTTTAATCTGCGAACAATAACCCGATTGGCGGTTTCATCTTGTTTATTTGTTCAGGAGTTTTCAACAGCGCTATAGTGATGCTTGATTTTCAAATCAGCAAGCAGTTCTTCAAAACTCTTATCCTGAATTGTGTCCAGTTGTCTGTCATAATGGATTTTGGGATTCCAAACCTTGTAATGATGTGGCGCCAGGTGAACTTTTGGATTCGGGCAGAGGTGATAGTGACTAAAGGCTCTGTCTTTATCCATTTAGTGAAGTAGTCCACAGCTACCACCAGGAATTTAAGTTGTCCAGGTGCTTAAGGGAATGGACCCAGAATATCCACACCCTACCTGTGAAATGGCCAAGGTATGGACATTGTGGATAGTTCCTCAGGTGGAGCATAATAATGGTCCGAGTGTCATAGGCATTTGTCGCAGACTTGGACATGCACAATAAAGTCGACCTCCATTGTGGGCTAATAGTATCTAGCCCTGAGTGCTTTTAGAGCTAATGCTTTACCTCCCAAATGGTGTCCGCAGCTCCCCTCATGGACCTTAGCCAATACATATTCTGCTTCTTTTGGTGTGAGGCATTTAAGGAGAGGTGAAGAAAATCTACGACGGTATAACCGCTCATCATAGATGGTGTATCAGACTGTGATTTTAACTCACTTGGAGGCTTCTTTTGGGTCTTCAGGACGGATATCGGACTGTAAATATTCCATTATTGGGTTGATCCATGTAAGCTCTTGTTCTTCTACCTGGAAAATGGTTGAGTCCATGATGGAAGGTTGCGAGAGGGTCTCTTGGACCACTAAACGGTTGTTAATTCTATTCCCGGGGTATGTGCTCCACTTTCACCATTTGGAAGCTTTTGAGGGGCCCTTGTACCTTCACTAGGGACTTCTGCAAGAGGGGTTCCTTAGCCTGATAGTCATATTTAATCTGGAAGGTCACGAGCTGGGGATCACTACAAAGTGTGATCTTTGTTGCCCCCAAATCCCTGGCCATTACCAATCTGGATATGCACGCTTCATATTCTGCCTAGTTGTTTGAAATAGGAAATTCAAACTTTAGAGAGTTCTCAATAGTCACCCTTCCGAGTTTTCAAGGATTATCTTGGTGTCACTCCCCTTAGGGTTCGAGGACTTGTCAACGAACATGGTCCATGATGTTCCATCGGGATCAGCGGGGTCTGAAGTAAGCTCAGCAAGGAAGCTGGAGAGCGTTTGTGCCTTGATTGCTAACCTGGGCTCGTATGCAATTCCAAACTCGGAGAGCTCGATGGACCAGATGACCATTCTTCCTAGTAGGTCTGGTTTGTGTAATATTTGGTGGATTCGCTGATCTGTCCTCACCACTATTAGATGGCATTGGAAGTATTGCTTGAGCCTTCTGGTCGTGATTATGAGGGGGAATGCTACCTTCTCTATTTTCTAATATAAGAACTCGAGACCTTGCAGCAGTTTGCTCACATAATAAACTAACTTCTGACCATCAGCCGTTTGCCGGATTAGCACTGAACTTACAACCTCTTGATGAACTAAGAGATAAACATACAACATCTCGCCAGGTTCTGGCCTTATGAGGATAGGGGGAGAGGATAGGAGGTTCTTCAAAGATATGAAGGCGTCCTCACACTTTTGAGTCCACTCAAAACGTGTCCTCTCCTTTAACAACTTGAAGATGTGGAGAGATTTGTGACCAGCTTTGGCTAGAAACCGTATGAGGGTTGCAATCCGTCCTGTTAGTTGTTGAACTTCTTTCATATTTTGAGGGCTATTCATGTTGAGCACCACTTGACATTTGCTCGGATTCACCTCAATTCTGCGGTGAGTCAACATAAAGCCCAAGAACTTGCTAGCCTAGACCTCGAATGCATATTTTTCTGGATTAAACTTCATGTTGTGCTTTCTTAGTTTGCAAACACTTCTTCAAGGTTTGAGGTGTGTGATCCAGATTGTGGGGTTTTGACAATCATATCATCGATGTAGACTTCGAGCATTCTTCCCACATGATCCTCGAAAACCCTGTTCATCATCCGCAGATAGGTGGCTCCTACATTTTTTAATCTAAAGGGCATTACCCTATAACAATAGCTCACCTTTTTAGTGATGAATGTAATTTTATCTTCATCTCTGGGATACATTGGGATCTGATTGTACCCGAAGTAATCATCCATGATTGATAGCAGCCAGAAGACGAAGGAGCTGCCAACCAGTTTGTCAATGTTAGGGAGGAGGTATGGATCTTTAGGGAAAGCCTTGTTCAGGTACGTGTAATCCACACACATCCTTCATTTTCTGTTTGACTTTTTAACTAAGACCACATTGGAGAGTCATGTAGTGTATGAAATCTCTCTAATAAAGTCAAAACTGAGTAGCTCCTTAACTTGCTCTTTGATGATCTGTTGTCTCTTAAGGCCAACTTTTCTTTTCTTCTGGGAAACTGGCTTTGCATCTCGTTTAATGAATAAATGATGGAAGATAAAAGCGGAGTCAAGCTTTGGCATATCGGAGGATGTTCAGGCAAATATGTCTTTATTTTTCTGTAAGAGCTCTACTAGCTGGTGTCTCTCCTTTTCTTCCAGATTTGTACCTATCTTAGTGACTTGGTCAGGCTTGTCACCTAGCTGGAGTGGAAGCAACTCTCCTTTAGGCTGGGGTCTGGTACCCCAGATTTCTTCTCAAACATCTAGCTCAGTCATGAAGATGTTGACTTGATCCAAAGCTAGGCTAGATGTGCGTGTCCTGGTCTTCCTGGGGGTCCTGTATATTTTGAAGTTCTCATTATAGAATTTACGCGCTGCGATCTGATCGCCCTTAACTGTGACCACCTCATTATTTTTATTGAGGAATTTTATGGTTAGGTGAGCGATAGACACTACAGCGACAATGCCATTCAACGTGGGATGACCCAAAATAATGTTGTATGCTGATGGGAAATCCATAAACAAAAACCTGACTTTGACGGTTCTATAGACTTTGTCATCGTCGAGAGTCAATAATGTTTTCCCTAGAGAATCTAGTGAGCTCACCCTCATAAGGGGTTAACGCAGACATGGGGAACTCTAATATCTCAAAGGCATCCATAAACATGATGTTTAAGGAGCTCCCTTAGTCAATGAAGATACATCAAACCTCTGTGTTAGATATGATTCTGGAGATGACGAGCGGGTCGTCGTGATCTCGGATAATATCGGCATAGTCCTTGTTTGAAAAGGAGACGGGTGGCTCTTCTCTATCTTTAGCACGGGGCTTGCGCATAGAGCTGGAAACGTTGAATACCGCCGTCCGTAGTGCTTTGATGTGTGAAATCCACAAGTGTACGGTTTCGTCGTCAAGTAATAAAAAGATCGAATCCACAGGGACTGTGTCTATGAATACCAATTAATTAATTAATTCAATTAAATTAAACAAAGGAAATATAATCGTTGATTGATGAGATCTTAGTAACCAAGCAATTAAATAAATAAATACTAGAATGCAAAATTAAGAACAAAAATAGCAAGTTATCAAGAAAGGTTTTTCAAATTCAAGAAAGCTTCTAAGATTAGGGTACCACAATGATACAAGACAAATCCTAATTGATAACCCTTTTATTAAAATTGAAATTCAATCGAAGGTGAATTACCCTAAATTAGTTAATGTTCTTTCTCAAGAGACAAGAATCATGCTCAATTAAACCAATTCCTACTCTCGTGATAATTGAATTTAAATTAAACCCATTACACTTTATGGTAATTCAATGAATCCTCGAAAGGCTAAACCTATTCTTATGATTTAGACCTTAAGTTCAATTCTTATGGTTCTAACACCTAGGTTCACCTCTCAGTACGTCTCTAGATATCTATGAGATGCAAATATGTGGCCAGCAAATTTACATGAATAAGCGTAATAAGAATTGAATCAAAGAACATTCAAGATTAATAAAAAGGGAAACAAAGTCAATTAATCATCATCAATGTATCAAAGGGCATTGCCCAATCCTAGAAACAAAGAGAACTACTCAGACATAGAGAAGAAGAAACAAGAAAACATATTCAAGAACATCCAAACCCGTAATCAAAGAGAAAAGAGAGGAGAAAGATCAAGATCAAGATCCTCCAAGTGTGCCTCCTTCAAACCAAATTGAAACTCCCAAAACTGTATTCAGAACATTTATAAATACCCCTAGGGTTTTAATTAGCTAAAAGGCCCCAAAATAAAACTTAAAAACTGTTGCGTACTGCGATCCACGGCCGTGGATCTCTCTGCCAAAAAGCCAATTCTAAGTCCCTTTGAGTTCCACGGCCGTGGATGATTCCACGGCCTGGCCGTGGAACTCTCTGAAAAAATTTTTTTGCTTCTTCAAGCTGCTGCTCGATCCATGGCCATGGGAAATTCCACAGGCAGGCCGTGGATCTCTCTGGAGTGAACTTTTTGCACCTTTTTGCTATCCATAAAGCTCTAACTTCAATCATGTAAGATTTCCATCCATTTTAAGGTCAATTGAGCACCAATCCTGCACAACAATACCAAAAACACCGCAGTTATCCGAACTAAAGGAAAAACAAATAAAAAGAGAAACTAAAATGCCTAAAATGCCTAATAAATGCATGCAAAACAAAACTAAAATATGATGTTGTTTCATACACATCATGCTTTCTTTCAGAAATTACAGGATGATCCTCTGCCTGCGAATCCTCCAGAGATGGTACTAACGAGCTAATCCTTTCTGTTGCCCCTACTTTGAGCATCCTGGTTCTGGTCCTACCAGTTCTTAGTATCACGGTGGGGCGGAGTCCGTGATTTTCTATTAGGGCTACAGGTCCTTCTCCTTTGAAGTGGATTTGGACTTCACCGAGGGTTACGACTACGTCTTCGGTCCTTCTGCCTTCTGTGATTCTCATTGTTTTGGATACCACTGATATATTCTGCAGTTATCCCTCTTTGATTATGGATTCAATGACATCACAAAGCTGATAACATTCTTCTATTTCATGGCCATAGCTTTTATGTCATTTACAGTGTTTCGAGTGATCTTATTTTAGCCTGTTTCTTCAAGGGAGGCGACCTTTTGATATCTTAGAACTTGGTCTGAAGCAACTCTCTGAGAATCGTTTCTCTTAGGGCATTCAAAGGAGTGTAGTCAGAATATTTAGGCCGGTATGCCTCAACCTTAGAGGAACTTCGAGGTTAGTTAGAGTTTCGGTTATTCTTTTGGTGAGTAGGTTCACCTTTTTCTAGAGTCTTCTTAGCCTTTGTGATTTCCTCTAGGTCGATATATTTTTTGGAGCGCGCATGAAATTCATCCATAGCTTCCGGCTTCTTTTTGGCCAAAGACCGAAAGAAATCAGAATCAGTCCGAAGGCCACTTCGAGCATAATGAAGAGTAATTCTATCATCTGAGCTCTCTATATAAGCGATGGCATCACCGAATCTCTTGATGTATTCACGAAGGGGCTCATTGCTCCCTTGGCGAATTTCAGAAAGGAAATAAATTGACTTGGGCTGCTCCTTGGCGGCGATGTATTGCAGCAGGAAGCGTTGCGTGATGTCATCCCATCTGGTAACAAATTTTGCTCGTCAGGTGACAAACTAGTGGAGGGTGCCCTTCTTTAAAAAGAGGGAGATAGTGCAGTACAGCAATTCTGGGGATCCCCCATGGAATAGCATGGACTGAGTGTAGGTGTCCAAGTGTTCCTGAGGGTCCATGGTCTCGTCATAAGGATCCATGTTGGAGGGAAACTTGAAGTTTCTTGGGACTCTGTACGCCATTAGCTCGTCTGAGAAAGGTTGTTGCTGGCCGTGAGGGTCGGGATATTATTTCCAACAACATTACTGGCTTCGTCATGTTGCGGCCTTCTCTAGTTGTGGGCCGCACTCTGCCTTCAGTTATGATCCTCTTCATGCATGGACCTCTCTAACTCGTCAAGTCGACGATGTTGGTCGTCTAGCTGACAACGTTGTTCGTTGATCTGTAACATTTGTTGGGTCACAAATTCTTGGAGGCAGTGTCTGGTCATCTCGGAACGGACGGTGCCTTGGGTAGACACGTGGTCAGCAGCATCGTCATTCAAAGGGCCTTGGCGTGATTGGATTGGGACCCTAGACTCCTGGACAACATTGTTGGCTTCTTCCCCTAGGCAACTAAGTCCGTCTCTCGCAGATACTCTGCACGATGGATGAGGACTTTCATCGGAAAATGAAGTCTCATGGCCATCACACAGATGTTTCGGGATAAGTTCTTGGTTTCCCACAATAGAGGCTTTAACAGTAGGTGGTGGAACTGGATAAGGGGGGCTGCACTGCTTCCTGCCTTTGATTTGTAGAGGGTTGTGCAGCGTCCCTTCTTGAATGTTGTGTATTCACCATGGTTGAGTGGGATTAGAAGTTTAAGGTTTCCCCATAGACGGTGCCAATGTTCTGAAGTGAATTCAGAGGGTACCTGAGATAGGCACGTTGCGGTGGTTTCTTCTTTGATGAGCTGCAGCAACAGAGCGTGTTGAGATTGGGGGATGAGTACCTGCAAAAGGATTCTAACTCTCAAGTCAGGTTGTGCACAAGTAAGATATTATGCAGTGAGTAATTTACTAATACCTATTTAAGATTAATTAGCTTGATATTTATAGAACGTGTATAGAATTGTAATGTGATTTATGTTGAATGCAGGTATTTAGGACTAGTATCCTGATAGAGATTATCATCTCATTATTGTTGTGGTAAATCCCTATAAGTTAGGAACTTAGATATGGAAACTACTTAGCAGTCTGAGATAATTATGAGTCTTATAATATCGTAAGATAATGATTGATAGTTACAGATATTTAGGGATATATCCTTTGCACAAATCTAGTAGTCTTGATATTATGGCCCAATGCTGTTTGACATGCATGACTCTAAGATCCGAACTATCACCAAGGCTTCGAGCAGGGTTATTCAAGGCGGAACCCAACTATACACGTGTTGAGTTAATCTGCTAGACGGGATCTCAGATGGCAGTCCAGAACACTTATGAAGTATAGGGGTTTCTCAGAACATGAACAGACATTGACAAGAGATATTGAGCAAAAGTTGAGAATTAGGGTAAACATTAAGAAACACTTCAAACTTGGCGCAATTTAATTGAAACCAGATATCTTTGGTGGGCATCATCCTTGATCGCAGCTAGAGCTGTGATTTGAACATATCTAGCATTTATATGGGCCATAAACCAACAACTCAGATTATTTAATGTTCCTCATAAACCAGTCCATGCATTTTGGGAATGGATCCCACAGTCATCAAAGCAAAAACGTAGTGGTTATGATTATGTGATTATGAACTTGTTAGCAGCCATAATGTCAAGTCAATCTTCTCTTTGTCAAGTCTCTTAACACCTCTTAACACTCTTATATTCTCATTAATTTTTTTAGTGGAAGATCTTGTCAGACTAGATTAATTATATGATTTTTACTCTTCCATGAACAAAATTTTAAATTAAATTGCAATGTCTCTTAATTTATTATTTTTATTGTTTTCTAGTCTTGTGTCACTGTGATATATGTTGATTGCGAAATTTGAGAAGTCCTATTTAATTATACAAGAGAAAAAAATTCTAATTCCTTTTTGATTGATTGAGTGGTACATGTGCAATCTTTTTTCAGCACTTTTATACATATATATATATAATAAGATGAATTTTTATTATGAGAAGATAAAAAAAATAAATTTTAACTATACAACTTAAAACTGTTAAAATGGGTCTGACTCATTTTTTGTGGTTAGTTGCCCATGGTCGTCTTTATACCAACTCCGAGAAAGTTTAGCATGGTTTTGCTACGACTAAGCTTTTGTCTCAGGTGTGGCCAATTCTATGAAATCATCATGCATATGCTTCGTGACTACAATCCGATCTCTGAGTTATGGATTAGCTTCCTCCACCTGTCTGCTTAGAGCTCCTTTTAAAGTCCAGGCTTATAGGATTTGGCTAAATGCAAACCTTTCTATGAAATGGGTTCGTGCAGACTAACGAGATTGGGACATTTGTTTGGTGTGTCGCTATGGGTGAATTAGAAAGATAGGAACCATGTTATTTTTGGCTTATCTTTGGTGTATATAAATAGGCCCTAGGTCACATAATTCTTCAATTTGTGAAGTGTTTGGTGAACGACTCCACAACCTTTTCATCCCTTATGATGCAAGAGCATGTTCTTAAGCAAGTGTCATTAATTGGTTGGAAATTTCCTTATGAGGGTGTCATAAAGCTTAACATCGATGGCTTAGTTAAACAACCCTCGACGATGTACAATTTTTCCTTTCTTAAATGAACATTTATAATTAAAGAATAATTTGAATTTTTTTAAAATGGTAATATTATATTATGATTATATATATATATATATATATATATATATATATATATATATATATATATATATATATATATATATATATATTTGCGCATTTTAGTTCAGTTTGTTGAAGTCTTGAAGAGATAACACTTTTTTTTTAATCTCTCACGAGGTGTGCCCTCACCCTTTAGGTGTGAGACTAACGTTCGCTCAAGCACATGATGATATGGCCCTAACAACAACTGCTTCCAATTCAAACCCCTTTTGTATAGTTAAAGTTCACTCGTATGGAGCTTAGGTTGTCAACTAAGTCATGCCTCGTGGTTAGATTTAGATAAGACCCTACATTTCTCAGAACCCCTTTTTGACCCCAAATACGCCACTTGCATCTTGACCAGTTGTATTTGGTCACTATATGCTCACTGATCACTAATCATCCGTTTCAAAATATTTGTTGTTTAAGGTATTTGCATAAGGATTAAGAAAGTTATTAAATAGACTCTATTATAGAAAAATATAAGGTCTATTTGGATGACATAATTGGAATAATAGTTCAAAATCATAATTATAATTCCAATTTTAAACTCTGTTAGAATTGTAATTGACTAAGAATCTTAAATTTTATGTTTTGAGTAAATAAAGAATTGAGGTATAAATTTGCAATTCTGAAGTGAATTGGACGACGCTGTTGATGACGATGGTCAGAGGATACTGCTGACAATGGATGACAATGGTTGATAGACGTCGCCAGCGACGATGGTTGGTGGATGTTGCTAGGGACGATGATTGGTGGGCACCAATGGCGATTGTGGTTGGATGGCGTTGCTAGCAAAGGTGGTCGAAAGACGTCACTGGCAAAGGTGGTTGAAGAATGATGCTAGTGACTTTGGCCGACGTAAAAAACAATGGTTGTTGGAGTATATAACAAATATATGAATATAACATATTATTTTTAACTTTTGTACTTGAAATTGTAACTTTTAGGGTCTAGGCTAAGAATTAAAAATAATATATAATAATTATTTTCTAATTGCATAGAATTGGACTCAGAATTAAAATTTCAATTCTAATGTACACACATAACAAGATAATTAGAATTGGGTAATCCAATTCCAATTTCAAGGCTCAATTTCAAGCCTAATTCCCATGCACCAAATGACTCCTAACTGCATTTAATTAAATTACCCTCTACACTACAAGAAATTTGACCTATATTGATGGAAATACTCATTATCACTATAAAATACCAAGAGATATAGATAAAGTTGAGGTTATTTCAAATTATTATCATTCTACTAATACTCTCTTATTTAATTCATTTAATGGAGATACTAAGAGATAAAAATAATGTTCGAAAAAATATATTAACATCTTATTAGTTTTCTAATGTTACAGATAAAATGAAAGAAAACTCATTATCTTAAATTATAAATATTTTAAAATAGAGAGAGTATTATGCTTGTGTAACAAAAGTATATAATTATTTTTGTGTACAACACAAATAATAGTGAATCTCTATAAAATAACTATATTTCTTCAGAAAAATGAGATTCTACAGTAAGACAATCTAGCAAAGAATCTGAAATCCTTGGAAAAAAAATCACTATAGAGTAGACAACCTTTAAAATGAAAGGAGAAAAATAAAAGAGAGCTACCAAATCCACATGAATTACATGCATGCACTGGGATTCAAGTCATTTGTCCCTAAATCTTGTCTCCTTCACTGTCTCTCTAATTAAAATTTGCCAATTAAAAAATAATTAACACAATTTATATTAAAAACCATTACATCTTTAACACTATTAAGGTCGACTACCTCTCTTCTTTCAACCCAAACTCACTCTCGTTCTCAGTTCAAACAAAACCTAGCTGACTCCTCGTTATGTGATGCTCACACGAGCTGTGGCTGTGCACATGGACTACATGCAGTGCACTTGCGGGGTGATTTGAGGTTGTGATGGAGGCGATTTGCAGAGATTGGTGGTGCGATGAAGTTGAGTGACGGTGGCTATGAGTAGGTTGGTTGATACGATTTGTAGTGTTTCTTAGTCACATTGTGAGTCAGTTAGTTAGTTCCATTTAGTTACTTGATTATAGTATAAATAGGAGAACAATATCATTGTAAAGGATAATTGAAAGCAAATGAACATTGAGGAGTTACTCTAACTCAAACAGAGAAATTAGAGTCTTTCTCCTTGATCACTTGAAGAGGGAGGTTCTATCATTGGTGGTGCGCAAGGTACTATGCAGAGTGCAGATCTGGGTAGAGATCTGGTCTTAGGTGCTAGCTCGGTTACTTGCAAAGGCTAAGGGATTGGGTTTCTAGTTGAGATTCGAAGGTTGTTGGACGGTGATAATGGTTGCTTGATGGTTTTGGGTTTTTTTTTTTTTTTCTAGTTTTAATGAAGCTCTAGTGTTGACTCCTATGTGGGTGCTTATGGTGTTGGATTTATTTGATGGAAAAGAGAGTGTGGTGAAGGAGTGAATGTGAGTGTTTCTCAATTCAAGTTCAAGGTCTCTAGAAGGGAGTTGATAATGTGAAATGAAATATGGGTTGGATACCATAACGCTGTTAATGAGATAAAAGTTTTTAATATAAATGATGTGTCAATTATTTCTTATTTAACAAATTTTAATTAGAGAAACACGGAATGAGACATGTGATTTGAATATGCATGCACTGATATAAAAAGGCTTCTAGTAAAGTTTGCGTGGATGGTTATTATTGGTCACTAGTCAAGAACATGTTGCAATGACACGTATACATAGTAAAATAGTATTTAATTTGGTAGGGGTGTGCTGGTGGTGTTGTTGGAATGTTGGTCCACCTAAACACATAGAGCATTGGTAACGTAATTGAAATGTTTGCACTATTTTAGATTTTTAGGTAATCTAATTGAATTTGAGCTTTGAAAATTATTCAAGAAATGTCGTTGTTCCTACTCGTGGCATTAATATGGACGTGGAAGAATTTTTTTAAAATAAGATTTTTTTCGTTGAAAATATTGTAATTTGATTATTAAATTAATGTTACTGTTAGTAAATTAATAAGGTGGAACTTTTAGCATAATAACGACTATAAGGTTTGAGGTTTTTTTTTAAGGATATTTCCATACTTTATGGATGTAAGACTAATTCATTCGAGTATAGAGTAACATGCAATGGTGGAGTCACGTTGAGATGAAGGAGAGTATGATATTTTTTTTATAATTAGTATTATATATTAAAAAAAAACCTTTTAGTACCCTTAAAGAGAAAATATTATCTCTCTTATTTTTTTTTTCAATTGATCAAAGTTTTTATGTTTTTTGTTCATAGGTACTATACTCATTAATTTTTCCACTTTTACTATGAAAATTTTCAAGTATGAAGCTTTTATTTTTACTTTTAAAAAGTTAAGAAGCTTTTTGATTTGTTGTGTAGTTGTTGTTATTTTTATTTTTATCTACTACTTTTCTTCACTTTAGGTAGCTTGTTTCTTGTTTTTTTTTTTTTTTAGTTTCTTGTTTTTCCTTCCATGATCTCCTTTATAGAATTGATATTAGAAATTTCTATTGTTCTATTTATATACCTTTAGTACTTTTGATTCCCACTTTCATGATTTGAGTTTATTAATATTTATAATTTAAGCTTGTGTAATGCAGCTTTATTTAACATTTCAAGTTCTACAGTTAGAATTATTTAGATAAAATTATGAAACAATATAATCTTAATTGTAATTTTTATAATAGGGTATGTCAGTATGGATAAATTCTTTAAAAGAAAATAATTTCTCATGATAAATATTAAAATTCCTCTCAAATAAAGTAACAAAAACTGAGACAAATTTAAAATATCTTTGCACAAATCTTGGTTTAGGTCCTAAAATTTCATCTATCATCCAAATGATAAAGATAACATTTAAAGAAAATATTAATGATCCCCCTAACTTCCGAAACCTGGCTCCGCTTTGCCACTAATAATATGGTTAGACTCTCCCCACAAGTGGCATCTTCAAGACAAGTTTGAGGTTTTTGTGGCTCCTATACTTAGTTTCCTTTAACATATGCTATGTGATTTTTAGGTTTTTCTTGACAATATTTTCACTCTTTTAAATGATCTTTCTATTAAGTCTTCGGCCTTAAAAAATAGAAATTAGAAGTAGAGGATGGAAATACAATAAAAATGTTTGTTTTAAATTTTTGTCAAATTGTTTACATTACCAAGTGGCTTCAAAACTTAAGGGGGTGAATTGAGTTTTTCAAAACTTTTCACAAACAAGCCTTTTTTAATTTTCATTGAAACTATTTTCTTTGAAGTGAATAATTTAATGACAACAAAAGGTTCTCACACAAGTTTAAAAGAGAATGAATGTGTGGAGGAAGAAGCAACAAGTATGAAGAAGTAATAAATAAGCTTGAAAGTAAAGAGATAATGGTTGAGAAAATTACAAACAAGATTTATACTAGTTCAATCACCCTTGTGATTTACGTCTAGTCCCTAGGATAATCCTCCCAAGAGTTTCCACTATTTTCAAGCTTCACAAGGTGCTTGACAAACCTTTACAATGATTGAGCCATTTCTACACTTCAAGGATCATCCAATATTTTGTGTAGAAGTGATCTGTTAATAATTTCATATCTTAAATGTTCTTTGTTTAATCTAATTGGATTCCAAATGTGCTTAATTGTTGACATTTAGCTAAGTTTCTGATTTAGAGTTGTCTTTGGATGTTTATTGTGAAATTATGCTTAAATGTGGTTATAAGCACTCATGAATGTATTGTGATTTTCAGGAGATCTATGAGTGATGGAGTTCATTGGTATTGAACCATTGAGAAGACAGTTAAAGACTCAAGGGAATCAGTATCAACCCCTAGAAGTAAAGGAAGAAGGGCATTCATGAGGAATCAAGGTTGGATTTGAAGAAAGTGATCAACACGGCCCGTGTCAAATGACACGGGGTAAGCCGTGTACTATTCTGACTTTGAAGACTGGAAGATTTTAGACAACACGGCCCGTGTCAAATGACACAGGGTAGGCCGTGTACTTCTCTGACTTCACGAGGAAGAATCAATTTCAAGCCTTGACCGAGAACACGGCCCCTGTCAAATGACACGGGGTGGGCCGTGTTCTTCTCTGACTTTGGAATAGCTAGAAATCTGTCATCAGAATCAGACACGGGTTGGGCCGTGTAATATGACACGGCCCGTGTCATCGGCTCAGAAGTTTAATTTCGTGTTTTAATGCTAAATTAGGTTCCCAAACCTATAAATAGGGTTGCTTAGAGCCCTTAAAGAGATCTGGACAGAGAGAGCCATCAAGGGAATTGAGGGAAACACAAAGACCAAGGGAAAGGGAGATTAGATAGAAGATTGGAGTCTCGGGTTCGAGCAATCGGAGATTGATCATCCCCAACTTTTGGAAACTAGTTTGATCTTTAGTTTTCTTTTGCACTTTCGTTCTGAACTATGTTTTTCTTCTATTTTTCTTGTGATTTTGAATTTGCCATGTGTGGCTAAACTCCTTGATTAGTTAAGAGAAGATGAAACTCTAGTTTTGATTATGTGAATCTTGCATACCTCTTTATATCAATACAATTATGTTTTTATTCATATGTTTCTATTCTTAAATCAATATAAAGGTTTTTATATTCTTGCCAAACTTCGAGAGTGGTAAAACTAGGATTGCTATCTTGTTATCGTTGCGTGTGGTATGACTAGTGAGACATATGATCTAAGCAATTTAATCCCGGTGTGTGATTAGACCTTAGTGTGATTGGTTTTCTAATTTTTAATGCAATCATTAGGTAGGTGTAAGAGCGGTTGCTTTACAAATGACTAATGGTTAGGGTTTGATTTGAGCGATTGTTGAATTAAGCGAAATTTAAGGAAGACATGGGATTTATCTCACAATCACATAAGAACATAATTGATCATATTGGTATAAAGGGTATGTAAGTTGGCATAATCATATAAATCTAGTGATAGATTCCATCTCTTAACCAATATCTTTAACTTGATAATTTAATTTGTGTTTACTGCTTTGATTTAAGTTTAATTTCTTTTGTTAATTTTAATTAACAAAACTCCCCTTTTTAATTTTACTATTTATTTTTCATCATAGTTTAATTTAGGAATTAGATTGATAGTGTTAATTGAATTAGTTCTCTGTGGATCGACCATTGCTTACTACAACTGGTTGCAAGGTTTTTGTATTTTTGGTGGAACTTGGCAATTATTTTTTATATTTATTTTTTTTCACATTCCACACCACACCAAATTTTGCTGGTTTTTAGAGTATGTTGAGCAATGAGCAAGTGATTGATTTTTATTGATAGGTTTTTAAGCCTAAAGGAGTTAACTTTCTTGCTTCTAAACTTGCACCGAGAGGTTTTGAAAATTGAAAGGGTTTTGAGAATATGAATAAATTGGGACCTAGTGAGTTTTTGGGCCTTGATGTGAATGACTAATTTTAAGTCATTTCTGTTCTTTGTTGTGTGATTCCACTTATGAGTATATGCTTTTCAGAACTTGATTTGACTCTCTTTTAAGTTGCAAATGATCATTGCACATGTTTGAGATGATAAAGGCATTTCTTTCTTTCAACCATTGGCCAAATCGCTATCCCTACATTTTGATCCATTGTTCCACCCCCTTGAGCCTGAATGATATCCTTTCTTTTTGTTATAGCTCAATACAAGCTTAATAGTGAAAAACCATTGCTACCCTACCTTGGGGAATAGAAGAGCTTGATAATTATGTTGGGAATTGTGTTTGAATAAGTGTGGGGGTATTTACATTGTTTTGATTATGTTTTTGATTAAAAAAAAGAGCTCTCAAAAGAGAAAAGAAAGAAAGAAATTTATTTAAAAAAAATGACAAGTTAGTTGATGAATGGAAAAAGTCAAGCAAAGGATGAAGATGGATTGAAAAGTGCTAGGGTAATTATGTAAAAGTGTTTGATTTTTATATTCCCCTTAACTCTTCTATTTCCGATGGTCTAACTTTGCTTATCCTTGATATATCTTACCTTGACCTTGACCCCATTACAACCTGATTAAAGACCTTTTGATCTTTGTGTGCATGTGATTTAGGTGGTGGAGAAGTAGAGGCTTGTCAAGCCTATGATAGGGCATGTTTTCATGAGTTGGTTGAGAGTAAATACAAGCCCAAAATACTTGAGTGAAAGAGAGTATATCAGTGAGGATTTATCATGTTGACTTAACCCTGATATTGGATTGACTACAAACCAATTCCCATTTTGGATTGTTGAGAGAGAAATTTCTGAATGCTTAGATTCCTTGAAAGGACTGATGTGTGTAGATCTTTGCTCATTGTTCAGTACTTTTATTACTTTTTGGGAAGCATGTGCTTGATTTTATGTTTTTGCCCAAGAGTGCAAAAGGTTAAGTGTGGGGGTATTTGATCTGTTAATAATTTCAGCTCTTAAATGTTCTTTGTTTGATCTAATTGGATTCCAAATATGCTTAATTGTTGACATTTAGATAAGTTTTTGATTTAGAGTTGTCTTTGGATGTTTATTGTGAAACTATGCTTAAATGTGGTTATAAGCACTCATTAATGTATTGTGATTTTCAGGAGATCTATGAGTGATGGAGTTCATTGGTATTGAACCATTGAGAAGAGAGTTAAAGACTCAAGGGAATCAGTAGCAACCCCTAGAAGCAAAGGAAGAAGGGCATTCATGAGGAATCAAGGTTGGATTTGAAGAAAGTGATCAACACAGCCCGTGTCAAATGACACGAGGTAGGCCGTGTACTATTATGAATTTGAAGACTGGAAGATTTTGGACAACACGACCCGTGTCAAATGACACGGGGTAGGCCGTGTACTTCTCTGACTTCACGAGGAAGAATCAATTTCAAGTCTTGACCAAGAACACGGCCCGTGTCAAATGACACGAGGTGGCCCGTGTTCTTCTCTGACTTTGGAATAGCTAGAAATCTGTCATCAGAATCAGAAACGGGTTGGGCCGTGTAATATGACACGGTCCGTGTCATCGGCTCAGAAGTTTAATTTCGTGTTTTAATGCTAAATTAGGTTCTCAAACCTATAAATAGGGTTGCTTAGAGCCCTTAAAGAAATCTGGACAGAGAGAGCTGCCAAGGGAATTGAGGGAAACACAAAGACCAAGGGAAAGGGAGATTAGATTGAAGATTGGAGTCTCGGGTTCGAGCAATCGGAGATTGATCATCCCCAACTTTTGGAAACTAATTTGATCTTTAGTATTCTTTTGTACTTTCGTTCTGAACTATGTTTTTCTTCTATTTTTCTTGTGATTTTGAATTTGCCATGTGTGGCTAAACTCCTTGATTGGTTAAGAGAAGATGAAACTCTAGTTTTGATTACGTGAATCTTGCATACCTCTTTATATCAATACAATTATGTTTTTATTCATATGTTTCTATTCTTAAATCAATATAAAGATTTATATTATTGCCAAACTTCGAGAGTAGTAAAACTAGGATTGCTATGCGCGGTTGCGGTGGTATGACTAGTGAGATATATGATCTAAGCAATTTAATCCCAGTGTGTGATTAGACTTTAGTGTGATTGATTTTCTAATTTTTAATGCAATCATTAGGTAGGTGTAAGAGCGGTTGCTTTACAAATGACTAATGGTTAGGGTTTGATTTGAGCGGTTGCTGAATTAAGCGAAACTTAAGGAAGACGTGGGATTTATCTCACAATCACATAAGAACATAATTGATCATATTGGTATAAAGGGTATGTAAGTTGGCATAATCATATAAATCTAGTGGTGGATTTCATCTCTTAACCAATATCTTTAACTTGATAATTCAATTTGTGTTTTTACTTGCTTTGGTTTAAGTTTAATTTCTTTTGTTAGTTTTAATTAACAAAACCCCCCTTTTTAATTTTACTATTTATTTTTCATCAGAGTTTAATTTAAGAATTAGATTGATAGTATTAATTGAATTAGTTCTCTGTGGATCGACCCTTGTTTACTACAACTGGTTGCAAGGTTTTTGTATTTTTGGTGGAACTTGGCAACTGTTTTTTATATTTATTTTTAATCACATTCCACACCACACCAAGAAGCCTATTTGAATTCTCATTGGATCCTTCATTCTCTCAAGTGTTTACAATATGATTTGAATAAAAGTAAGCTCTCTCAAAGAGCAAATAATACAAATTCAAGCTATAAGTAGAAGAAAGATCACACTTTAAAACTCAAAATAGAGTAGTAAGATTGAAAGCTGATAAAGTTCGTATTTAATGCTCAACAATTGATTTCAAAATAATTTCCTCTTACCCTTAAGTCCCTGATAACTTGTATTTATAGCCCAAGTCATTAAGGAGCCATTAGGAGGTAGTTGGGAGCATTAAATGCAGCTTATTAGTCATTTATTTATGCATTTGGAAACCTAGATAATTGATTATGATGTTTATCTAATTGATTATCTTCATGGCAGCACAAAAGGAATGAGTTTCTGGAATTCAATAATCGATAATGCATTTTGTCTAATTGATTATTGGCTTTTAAAACTGAAGTGCGCATAACTCAATAATCGATTATGCATATAGCCTAATCAATTATTGGCTTTTAAAACAAAAGGCACATAATGTCTCTTCAATGCAATAATCGATTATTTGCCTGTTCTAATATATTATTGCTAGAAGGAACAAAAACCTTGACATTCTAACTTTTGCTAATTGATTATGGAAACCCCATAATCAATTATGGCCTTTGAAAAACTCTTTAAACAACTTTGAAAGCTTAGTCAAATGTCATTAAGAGTTTCAACAAGTTGTTAGATACTTAAAATTCATTTCTTATGAATTCAAAACACATTTTAAAACTTGGGAAATAAGAGCACTATCACTGCTAGAAATTTCTGGTTTAGAGACAGAATTTAGAGACGAATTTTTTTTTGTCTCTAATAGAGACGAAAACAGAGACGGATTTCATGAAATAGAGAGGGAATATTAAAATTAAAACTTAGATATGGAATTTAGAGATGGAATTGACCGTCTCCAAATTTTTCTTCTTTAGTCAATTTAAAGTCAAATATACTTAGAGACGGAGTTTAGAGATGAAATTTATCCATCTCGGAATTTTTCGTCTCTATTTCTGTCTCTATTCAGTCAATGTGATGTTTTAAAAAGTCAAATATGTTTAGAGATGAAATTTAGAGATGCAATTTATCCATCTCTAATTTTTTCGTCTCTAATACCATCTCTATTTAGTCAAATACATGTTTTAAAAAAGTCAAAATATATTAGAGACGGATATATTCCGTCTCTAAATTATATATGATTTAATTAATAATTTTTTATATGATAGAGACAAAATGTTGTTTCGATCTCTAATTTTGCTACCTAAATCCCTAATCCTAATTCAGACCCCATTTCTCTCGATCTTTCAATCTCTATCTCTGCACTTCTGAGACCCCCATTTCTCTCAATCTTTCAATCTCTTATTTTTTGGGTTGGACACATGCAAAGGAACCCTATCCAACCCAAGGCATTCACCCACCCACACTTAAACGATAACTTTTTACTGTCACAATGTCACCCACTCAAAAATTAACTTGCTTCGAACCTTCTCCTATCTCTAGTGTATCGATTCTTAATGTGTGTCTATGTGATGTGGTGTTGGTGGTGCGACCTCAACTGTGCTTGTGTGGCTGCAACCTCGGTTGTGCTTGTGCGACCTCGATTGAGCTATTTTTGGTGGGGTTTGTCATTCAGTGGTGGGGTTTACGACTTCCCTTGTTAGGTTTGTGCAGGATCTGTGTTTTGTTCTCTGCTTTGGACTGGTTTGAGCTGTTTGAAATCTAGTTGGGTGTGGTTTTTGTTCTCCGCTTTGGACTAGTTTTGATTCTTGTACTAGATCTGAATTGCTTCTGCTACTAAATATTAGGTGTTTTATTAAATGTTATGTTTTAATAAATCTTGGGTGTTTAAACTCACATATATTATGCTTTTTGAAATAAGATATATTTAAATGTTAGTTGTGATTGTGGTTTTATTGTTATGATGCCTTATTTGTGTATTTTCATATGTGTGTGTATATAGTATGACGTTGTGCAAGTTGATGGTAGTGTCGTCTTGAGCAATTTTGACTTAGGGTCATAAGCTAGATCTTTGACTGACAGGTTAACTAGTGTTGACTACACTAATTAGGATAAGCATAATTATATTCTACGCAGATAAAAATCAAGCTTGTATTATATAGTGATGGGTGATGAGTCTTAGCGCATTCGGAGTTGAATACAGTATTAGATAATCAACATTTTGTGAGATCTAGCTCATTGATCTTGATCTTGATCTTGATCTTGATCTTGATCTTGATCTTGATCTTGATGTCTGAAGTTAAATATCCTACTATATGACTTATATAGAGGCTATTTATAGACGTCACTCCTAAATCCCCAATCCTCTCATTCAGACTTGCCCTAAAGTTCTCCATTCCTCAAAGTTCTCCTTCTAAATGCACAACATTTCACCATTCCCTCTCATTCTCCTTCTCCCTCTGATCCTTTATTCCTAAACAAAACCCCTAATTCCTTAGGTGATTCTAAAAGAAACAAGCATTAGATATAGAAATCAAGAAGGTAACGAGCAAATCAATGACTATTCCTAGCCTAAAGATAAGTAAGGTTCATAATCTCATAGCATGATTATACATTAAATTTTCATTCAACAAATAATCCTAAAATCATTCCAAAGAGGATCAATCTCTAGAAAGCAATAAGAAAAGAGATTTAAACTCAAAAAGAATAGTAACTTGTATTAATCAAATTCAATGTAAAAAAAAACAAGATTCATCAAAATCCACCTAATCCCAGTAAAGGGAGGTTTAACAATACTTGATGCAAACAAAGAAAACAATAAGAGGAAAAGAAAACACCTTAGTCATCTATGATGATTCAGAGAGATTCCAGTTCTTCCGTAGGTTGGAAAGTTTTTTTCTCCCTTTCCAAGGCTGCTTTGTATCTTCTTTCTTCCCGTCTGACGGCCAACCTCCTTTAGGTTATGATAAAAAGCCTTTTATACTGATATGGGCGCCTAGGCGCTACAGATAGGGCACCTAGGCGCTCACTGCACAAAACTAAAACCACGCATCGGTTTGGACCAGCGCCTAGGCGCTGAGTTGAGGGCGCTTAGATGCGCATTACACAGTGAGAAATCACCTGTTATGGGCTTGGGCGCCCAGACGCCCAAGGCATGGCGCCTAGGCGCTGAGTTGACAGACTAACTTCCTTGAATTTGCCTCCAAAAATATATTTCCTCCATCATTAGATGCTTCCCTTCAAAAATACATCAAAATAGTGAGGGTTCTTCTTCTTTCAGCTCAATTATTCTCAATCATAAACCTAAATTAAACTTTGTAAAATATTTGAGAAACATGCAGTCAAAAGAGTAAACTAGGGGAAATAATTCAACTTTTTAAGACAAAAAGCTGCATCTTTTGTGCGCTTATCAATATCACTACATGTATTTATTAAATATCTGAGTTTAGAGTATTAAAAAAATAGTGGGTTAGTGTATTTTGATTGACATGGCTCTTGTATATTTTTAAATTAGAAACAGAATGGAGGCTCTTGAGCATCGGAAGTGGATGGATAAAAGGGTGGATCCTGATAGGAGAAAAGTTACTGATGAGTTCATGGGGGGGTTAACGAGTTTGTTGAGTTTGTTTGTGCACAAGATCAATTTAAAATAATAGAAAAATTGAGGTGTCCATGTAAAAAATACAAATGTAAGGTGTATCACTTTGTTGATGAAGTCAAGGCACACTTGTATATGAAGGGGTTTATGAGTGATTACTATTACTGGACTAACCATGACGAACCAAGGCCTCCCATTCCCTCAGTGGTTGCAGACAACTCATACTATGGAAGTAATAGGGTAAAGGAAGACTTTAATAGGTATGAGCAGATGGTAATGGATGCTGTTGGACCCTCTATTGGCAATTACATTGAGCAACGAGGATTTGGTTATGCAGAACAAATAAGGGAAGATTCTAACCCAGAAACCAAAGGATTTTTTGAAATGCTGTCAGCTGCACAAGCTCCCTTGTATGATGGTTGTGACAATTACTTCAAATTGCCAGCTGCATGTGAAGCTCTAACTATCAAATCTGATTTCAATATCTCTGAGACTTGCTTTAATCAATGGATGGATTTTATGGTAAATGCATTGCTAAAGGATAATCGAATGCCTAGAAACTTCTATCATGCAAAGAAAGCAGTGGAACTACTAGGGCTGGGTTTCAAAAAAATTTCTTGCTGTCCAAATGGATGCATGCTTTATCGTCCTCCTTATGAGAATCTTCATAGTTGTAGATTTTGTGGTGAGGATCGTTATATAAGCATCACTAGAAACGGTAAGGTCAAATAATCTCCTCAGAGAAAATGTGGTATTTCACACTTATCCCAAGGCTACAATGACTTTATTCCTCAACACAAATGACATCTCAAATGAGATGGCATCGTGATAATGAGAGGGATACGGGGTCTTTGTCTCATACATCTGATGGAGAAGCCTAGAAATATTTTGAGGAAACATATCCTGAATTTGTAGAAGACCCCCGAAATGTGAGGCTAGGGTTATGTGCCGATAGATTCGCTCCATTTGACAATACAGGTAGGACTTATTCATGTTAGCCAGTAATTGTTACTCCTTACAATCTACCTCCATGGATGTGCATGAGAAGAGAGTTCATGTTCTTAACTATCATAATTTCAGGTCCTTCCAATCCAAGAAGTAAAATTGATGTGTACTTGCAGCCACTTATAGATGAACTGAAACTTCTGTGGAGTACCGGTGTCATAACCTATAATGTCTCATGACAACAAAACTTTGTTATGAAGACTTGTTTGATGTGGACGATTAATGATTTCCCCGCATATGGGATGTTATCAGGTTGGATGACAATAGGAAAACATGCTTGTCCAATTCGTATGGAACACTCAAAAGCACTCACACTTAAACATAGCTGAAAGACATCATTTTTTAATTGTCACCGTTAATTCTTGCCACATGATCATTGCTATAGAAGGAACAAAAATGCTTTTAGAAAGAGACTTATTGAAACTTCATTACCCCCACGAAGGTTGACTGGTGAAGAAGTGTGAGATAGGGTAAGACATATACCTAACATAATTGAATCAATAGGAGAAAATCCACCAAGGTATGGTATTTATCACAACTGGACAAAATGAAGCATCTTTTGGGAATTACCTTATTGGAAAACAAATTTTCTCCCTCATAATCTGGATGTCATGCATATTGAGAGAAATATGTTTCTTAATATCTTATACATAGTTATAGATATTAAGGGCAAGGCGAAAGACAATTTTAATGCTAGACTAGACTTGGTAGAATATTGTAAACAAAAGGATCTAGAGCTACAGGATGGTGGAAGTGGAAAGCTAAAAAATCCCAAAGCACAATACACATTGACTAAGCAACAAAGATTAGTCGTGTGCGAATAAGTTAAACAATTGAAGCTACCAGATGGGTATGACTCCAATTTGGCTAGATGTGTTGACATGAGGGAAGCAAAGTTGTTTGGTATGAAGATTCATGATTGCCATGTGTTCATGCAATCTTTGCTCCAAATTGCATTCAAGGCATTACCGAAGCACATTTAGAATGTACTTACTGAGTTCGGTCAATTCTTCAGGGAATTAACTTCACTATTGTGAGAAAGGATAAATTACATGAAATGGAGCAAAACATTCCAATCATTTTATGTAAACTGGAACAAATATTTCCTCCCAGTTTATTTGATTCAATAGAGCACATTCCTATTCATTTGCCCTACGAAGCAAGGGTCGGTGGTCCTGTGCAATATCGAGGGATGTATCTCTTTAAAAGGTTGAATCATCTATCTATCTTTATTCTTTTCATTTAAATCCTTATAAGGTATTTGTTACATTGATGTTCTCAAATTATAGGTTTATACGTACCTTAAAAGATAAGGTCACGAACTTAGCTAAAGTTGAAGGCTCCATTTGTGAAGCTTATTTAGTGGAGGAGACCTCTACTTTTGTATCTTACTACTATCCACCCATTGTTCCATCTAAAAGGACAAGAGTTTCACGGAATAACGATGGAGGTGAAGGTTGTTCTATCGATCCACCATTCTTTATTTTAAATTTTCTCGGTCGTCTTATTGGAAAACACAAATCTTGCATCTTATAAGAAAGGGAAATGAATGTTGCACACTTGTATGTTCTTCTAAATTGTCTTAAAGTGAAGCCTTTTTTGAAGTAAGCTTCTAAGTTCTTTTAATTTCACATATCATGATTAAATCTATAAAGTGATTTAATTTGTGATTTTAATTAAGCATATATGCATATTTGCTACGAGAACTTGGTTTAAATGACTTGCAAGTGGACAAACAAATCGCCACAACATTTTCTACATGGTTTAAAGAACATGTAAGCTAAATACCATCTACCTAATTTCCCTATTAATTCCCTCATTACTTGTTTAGGTAAAACCAATTAACTTACCCATTTGTGATATAGGTGTTTAATAACAACATTGAAGATGAACTTGTGAGGAGTTTGGCATGGGGGCCCTCAAACAAAGTAAACATGTGGCAGATATATTCAATAAATGGTTACAAATTCAATACAAAAGATCATGGTCAAGGGATGGGTACAACAAATTATGGTGTTTGTATTCGAGGTGGTGAGAATGAGATAATGGAGAATGATTACTACAGGATTTTAACTGATATTATTGAAATGCAGTATAATGGGTGGCCCTTAAAGATGCTAGTTCTATTCAAATATAATCAGTTTGATCCTACCCCAAATCAAGGGACAATGATAGATAATTATGGAATTGTTGAAATTAGAGCATCTAAAAGATATAAGATTTATGATCCATTTATTCTTACATAACAAGCAAAGCAAGTGTACTGCACACAGTATCCTGAAGGGAAGTAAGGGTGGTTGGTTGTGATTAAAACTAAGGTACGAAGCACAATTCAAACTTCAGAAACAAAAAATCCTACAATAGATAATCCATACCAATATGATTCATTCCTATAAATGCTTATGATAGTTGCAAATGATGATCTTGAATAAAGTCTTGTTGATATAGCTAGTCCAGCAGAGGAAGTACACGGTTCAACCTTGAACCAATTTGATTTGGAAGAAGTAGAAGAAGAAACAAATTCTGACTAGATTTTCTCCTATTTTTTAATGAAATTATTAATAAAGTTATGTGTTATGTATTCATGACCTCTTAATTAAATTATGCTTACGTGATTGTGGATTTCTTTAATGTGTTTACTTTAATAGTTTTGTACTAATTTTTTATGTTAATTTAATTGTACCTAATTGAATTTTATCATTACCCTTTACTCATTACCTTTGCATATAGATGGTAGGTAGAGGGAGAGGGAGAGGGAAAGGGAGAGGGAGAGAGTGTGGTACCTCTAAGACCGAACCTACCTCTATCCTATCTCCCCATTACCAGATCGGTCTTGCACTTATCCCATCTTCACATACCCCATCTCCTCATTCTCAGACTGGACCTACCTCTATCCCATCTCCCCATTCTCAGCCTGGACTTACCTCTATCCCATCTCCCCATTACCAGATCGGGCTTGCACCTATCCCATCTTCACATACCCCATCTCACTATTCTCAGACTAGACCTACATCTATCACATCTCCCTATTCTCAGACTGGACCTACCTCTATCCTATCTCCCCATTCTCAGACTGGACATACCTCTATCCCATCTCCCCAATCCCAGATCGGACTTGCACCTATCCCATCTTCACATACCTCATCTCCCCATTCTTAGACTGAACCTACACCCTCCTTACCTGTAACTTTATATCTATCAGGTGACCCTTCATCTAGTTCATTTGCATATTCACATCCTGAGATAGCATCGTCTATAACACAAAACATCAGGTGGGGGAGAAAGCATGTAGATGGACGTATTTGGATCAAGCCAGCCAGCAAAGATCAGTAAGTTATTCTAATTATGAAATTTAATTCAGAAAGAAAAGTTATGTGTGTGTATATATATATATATATATATATATATATATATATATATATATATATATATATATATATATATATAAATACATATTTTGACTTATAAGTTTTATCCCGATTTTGGAATGACGCGTGATATAATAACCATCTTCAAAAGAAAGTATGAAGAGCCTTGGACAAGTTGGACAGATGTGATCGACACTGTGCATGATATGTGGTTTAGAGATTTTGGGTAATATCCTTTTAAGTGTTTGTTATTAATCTATTATTAATTTAAAAATATTGGGTTTGATTAATTAATATTTTCATCAATGTAGGCAAAATACAAGTGGTTACATAAAGATAATGATATAATCAGAAAGATCTTCGAAACTAAGGGATCTGGTTCACTATCAAATAATCTATTCAAGGTGCGTGATAAAAACGATGAGGGTACATAGATTCATCCAGATGCTAGGGCGTAATTGTGGGTTAAATGGAGTGATCCTGCCTGACAAGTAGTGTCTATGAGAAACAGCAAAAATAGACAATCTAAAGAGGGTCTCAATGTGCACACCAGAGGATCCATATCTGCAACAGAGTACTGTAGGAGAATGGTAAGTAATGTTATATCCTTATAATTATACCATATACTAATTGTGTAAGACTGCCTACATAGATGGATCATGGAGAGACTAGTTAAATATAGTTGTAACTTCCATCACAAAAGGGTATCATGGTTTATCTTTTTATCCATTTTGCCTGAGTAAATGATAAATCATCTGTAATAAGTTTTCTTTTGTGGCATTAGAGTGAAAGAGTTTGCATGTGATAAGGACTCATTTTATAAATAATTCATGTTGTACTTAGAAGTCAATATTACGTTGCTATTGCTTGTTGTAATGTTTGATTGTGCTATGCTAGTAAGAGTTTATCAATAGTTGAGTTATTTGTACTATTGCTAATAACTGGAAATTAACAGAATTAGCTTTATTTATGTGTTGAGTTAGCCAATTCGAACCACAAATGGTCAATATAATTATAGAAACCAAAATTTTCCCAATTAGGAGAATATGAATCCCAATTAAGATTTTCCCATAGGTTGAATTGGTTCCCGACTACTATTTAGACTTACCATATTTACAGTATCCGAACCAAAAAACTTGAGTAGGTGCTAAAATTTAATGGCTCTACCTGTTACAAATCCAGTAAGGGTTTATTCCTTTCCCTTCTATGCAATGCGGGCACATCCATCCCTTGTTCTCTCTCACCTCTTCTATTTCTAAAATAGAACCATAATGAATAGTTTCAGGTCCTCTATATGAAATCATTTTGGATAAGTCATGCTCTCTTGTAGTAGAAGAGGATTTAAAACTACAACATCACAATTATGGTTGAAGCACAATTTAAAATTTTCTGAAGACAGTTTATGTATAACTCTGTTGTCTTCAAAAGAAAGAAAAAGAAACTATTCTTTAATAACAAATTATGGCCTCTAGGTGCAGCATGTCACTAGAAATCAATAATCTGTCGATTATTTTCATACTTTAAATACCTTATGATTGATTTAATTAGACTCCATATGTGCTCAATTGTTGATATTTAGCTAAGTTCCTGCTTTAGAGCTTAATTGGATGTTTATTGTGAAACTATGCTTAAATGTGGTTATAAACACTCATAAATGAATTATGCTTTTCAGGATATCTTTGAGTGTTTGAGTCCATTAGCATCAAACCAAGCTTGATGGCCATTTGAGGAGAGAGATGAATACTTAATAAGATCAGTTTTACCCTCAGAAGCAAAAGAAGAAGGGCATTTATAAAGAATCAAGGTCACATTTGAAGAAAGTGAGTGACACGGCCTATGTGATATGACACAGGGTGGGCCGTGTACTTCTCTGACTATTTCAAGACGAGTCAAATCCTATTTTTGGACAACACGGGCCATGTCATATAATACGGCCTGTGTCAAATGACACGGGTTGGGCCGTGTTCTTCTCTGACTTTGAGATTAGTTAGAATTTTATTACCAGATTTAGACACGGGTAGGGCCGTGTCATATGACACAGCCCGTGTCGTCGCACCAGAAAGTTAAATTCGAATTCTATTAAGAAATTAGGTATCCAAACCTATAAATAGGGTTGCTTAAAGCCCCTAAAGGAGGTTTGGACAGAGAGAGCTATCAAGGGAACTAAGGGAAACACAAAGACCAAGGGAAAGGGAGATTGGATCGAAGATTGGAGTCTCGGGTTCGAGCAATCGGAGATCGATTATCCCCAACTTTTGGAAACTAGTTTAATCTTTAGTTTTCTTTTCTTCTTTCATCCTGAACTATGTTTTTCTTCTGTTTTTCTTATGATTTTGAATTTGTCATGTGTGGCTAAACTTCTTGATTGGTTAAGGGAAGATGAAACTCTAGTTTTGATTATGTGAATCTTGCATATTTCTTTATATCAATACAGTTATGTTTTTATTCATATGTTTCTGTTCTTAAATCAATATAAAGGTCTTTATATTCTTGCCAAATTTCAAGAGTAGTAAAACCAGGATTACTATGCACAGTTACGGTGGTAAAACTAGTGAAACATATGATCTAAGTAATTTAATCCTGGTGTGTGATTAGATGTTAGTGTGATTAGTTTTCTAATTCTTAATGTAATCATTAGGTAGGTGTAAGAGTAGTTACTTTACAAATAACTAGTGGTTAGGGTTTGATTTGAGCGGTCGCTGAATTAAGCGAAACTTAAGGAAAACAAGAGATTTATCTCACAATTACATAAGAACATAATTGATCATATTGGTATAAAGAGTATGTAAGTTAGCATAATTATATAAATCTAGTGGTGGATTCCATCTCTTAACCAATATCTTTAACTTGGTAATTCAATTTGTGTTTACTGTTTTGGTTTAAGTTTTATTTCTCTTTTTAGTTTTAATCAACAAAATCCCTTTTTTACTTTTTACTATTTTATTGTTCATCAGAGTTTAATTTAGGAATTGGATTGATAATGTCAATTGAATTAGTTCTCTGTGGATCGATCATTGCTTAATACAACTGGTTGCAAAGTTTTTATATTTTTGGTGGAACTTGGCAACTGTTTTTTATATAATTCTTAATCGTATTCCACACCACACCAATCAACCAAATGAATTCAGTGTCTTAAATGAGTATCTTTAGCTAAACTACTTGTTACTACTAAAATGTGAATTCAGTTACTTATCTTTAGCATGAATAGTGGTGGATGCATACTTTGTAAGATTTTAATTATAAACTTTTTTTAATACAAAATAAACTAATCCAAATAACACATATTTCACATCTAACACATAATCTATAGCACAGGCACAGAGTACACTCACAGGAATTTGTGGAGACCACATGATACCAAACACATTTTGATGAGTAGCATGCCTACATGCATTGTGTCCATGCAAGAAAAGCTAACTATTTTTGTACTATGGTGCATGTTATCTCTTTCATTTTTTCAACTTGAGATACTTCATCCGAGAACAATGCCATTGAGACAACTGAACGCATGTCAATGTGTAGGCCATTTCCATTAGCAGTGATGGATTATTTTATGAGAAATGATTTTTTACACTATTTATTTTACATTTATTTGTTATACTTATTTGACTTAAATTTTCATCCATAAGAAAGTTTGTTTACAGAATTTGTCCTATTCAATAATGAACCGTCAAAATTTGTTGCTTGGGCCTTTAAACGATAATAAAACACATTTCAAATATTCTTACCTCTGTTAGTTTAATGTACCAAATTTGTACATTAAAAGGAATATAGCTTTCCAAATGGTAATCCTAACTTATGGTCCAGATAAGGCATATAAGATAGTTCACCATCACTTATAAAATTATGTTTTTTTATGAATGTTAAATTATTTTGGACCTTCTGGTAGCAGTCAATTATATTGTTATGATGACATTATGATCTTTTAAAGATCGAGTCTGTGTTTTGGGCATGCCTTTCTTGTTATTCCTAGCAATATAATTTTGTCAAGCCAAATAGGTTGGCCTTGTTTGTCAGTAATATAAATTTTTTAGACTACTAATACTTATTTTTTGTCTTTTAAGGTGAATCAAATGTCCAGGGAGCCAAGTTTTTTTGACATCTACAAGCGGCTTCATAGAGCCAAGGAGAATCCAAAATAGTATAACACTTTGGAAGCAGCAAGGATTGCAGTAAGCATAAGCTAGCATTTAAGTTACATTCATTCTTAAGTACAAATGTCTTATAACTACTTTTTAGGAAAAGTATGAAAGGTGGATGGCTGAGTGGCAATCCCAGCATAGTAAAGGTAGCAGCAGTCAAGACTCTGCAAACAGTATCTACTTAGAAGTTGTTGGAGGCCCCAACAAGAAAGGGCGCATATACATATACAGATTGGGTTCACAAGCAACTAATGTCATTTGATCTTCTTCCACTCTTCCCTCCTCTTCCATTGATGGAGTATCAGCAGTAGAGATTATTGCAATGCAGGCCAAAATTCAGGCTTTGAGAGATGAACTTCATCAAAAGAATATTGAACAAGACATGATGAAGTAGAAGATGAAACAATGAGAGGAGAAGTTTAGGATTCTTCTTTTAGGTAGTCAATTTCGAATATCATCACTTGTAGCTTCACAACCTGAATCTTCTCATCCTGCACCTAGAGAAGAGGATGACCATCATGATGAGGAGATGAGTGACGAAGTTAATGATAACCCAAATCTGTAATTAGTTTTATTTTTATAATTTTATTGACAATTTAAATAGTTGTAATGATAATTAATTATTACTTTGTATTTCGGTACAAATATTTGTGATAATGTTAAGAAATAGTGATTTCTTATGTTATATGACCTTTTGTGATTGTTAATTGTATCAGAGTTAGTTATAAAATTGAAAGTATATTAAAAAAGTTAATTCTGAATTTTAGAGATGGAATTAGAGATGAAAGATGTTTGTCTCTTTTTTTAAAAAACTTTTTGAATTAGAGGCAAAAATAGTGTTGTCTCTAATTTTAGAGACGAAATTAGAGATGGAATACGTTCGTAATATTTTTTAAAAATTTTTTAAATTAGAGATGGAATATTGCCATCTCCAAATTTAGAGATGGAATAATATCGCCTCTAATTTAATCATTATTATATTTCATAAAAAAATTGACAATTAGAGATGGAATAGTGTCGCCTCTAATTAGAGACATAATTTTAAAATTAGATATGACAACATTCCATCTCTAATTTAGAGAAGGAATTAGTTTTTCATCTCCAACAATCAGAGACCCACTTTTAGAGATGGATTATTTTTTGTCTCTAATTCCGTCTCTAAATATTTAGAGATGGAATTTTGAACATTTGGAGACGAAATTTTTCTGTATCTAAATCTGAAATTTCTAGTAGTGTATTTTGAGTTCTTAAAAAACATATTTGGAGCTTAAGTGTGAACTCATTTTACCTTTACAAAATATCTAAATCCTAATACTAGTCTTGAAAGATTTTGAACTTGATCTTATCATTATCATCTTATTTGTTATCATCAAAATTATCTTCAATAACCAATTATAATTTATTAATTTTTTTGTCATAATCATTTTACGTGCATTAATTGTCTTGTATTGACCAAAAAATATATTCAAATTAGATCTAGAGAATGATTTGTAAGAATAATTAATATAATTAATTATTTTCCCTATTAGAAAATATTGAACACAGTTTTTTGACACAATTTTCACTCCACTTTTCATATCACTTTCATATTTCTTGTCTTAAACATTTTCTCTTTATATTATTTTTCCATTATTAAAATATTTTATTTTTTTAAAAAATTTTATTTATAATTATACATGTATGTTTGAGTGTGAGTTTTTGGGTAATAATGGGGGGAAGTAAATAGAAATGAATTAGAACGAAGGAATTAAGTAAGGCTATATTTAGTGTACATGATAGTATAGTATAAGATAAGATGATAGGATAGTATAAAGTATGATAATATAATTAATAAGATAAGACATAATTCTATTTTTGTTTGATAACAAAAGATAAATTAGCTAATTGTATAATATTTTTTAAGACCAAAATATCCTTTAGCATAAAAGTTAAAATAATTAGAAAACAATAATAAAAAAACATTATGGTGGTGGTGGTGGTGGTGGCGGCGTATGGTGGCGGTGGTGGTAGTGGTGGTGGTGGTGGCGGCGACGATGGTGGTGGTGGTGGTGGTGGCGGTGGTGGTGGTGGTGATTGTGATTGTGGTGACAATGGCGGTGGTGGTGGCAGCAGCGGCGGCGGCCGATAGCGGCGGCGGCATGGTGGTGGTGGTGGTTGCGGACGGCGGACGGTGATGATGATGATGGTGGTGGTGGTGGTGGTGGTGGGAGTGGTGATGGTGCAAGAGAGAGGAGTGATAAAAATGAAATCGAGAATAAGATTGGAATATAAATCTTATCATGTCTTATCATGTATTAAGGGAGGGGATAGAGTTATCAGTTTAGAATAGAATAAAATGATTTGACCTGATTTCATTATATTATCAGTTGAATGCACCAAACATTAAATAAGACCTGATAATATTAACTTATATTATTATATCTTCTTTATACGATACATTAAACGTAACCTAAGTAAATACTTGTACGAGATATTAAACTAAAATCTCCATATGTGGTGTCTAGAAAAAGGATGGGAGGGGGAAGGGGAGCTCGATACGTGGTTATCTACAAAAATAAAAAAAGGAACAAAAGCTCAAAAAATTATATAAGCACAAAAAAAATCAAAACAAAATAGTTATATCTTAAGCAGAGGAAATAACCCAACATTAAACAAATGAGGAAACTGAGTTATTGGTTAAATGGGCTTTTTTATTAAAATATATTTGTTAGTGGTGAATAAATAAATCATAAAATAACTAATATATATATATATATATATATATATATATATATATATATATAACATATTAAGTAAGAGAAATATTTATTGTGAGAGATGAGATGAATGAATCTTGACCATTAGATTTTTCATGAATGGTCAAGATTAGAACATAAATGCATGTGACTTTTTTAAATGATCACATGATTTTCAAGTAACTTTTAATCTCGACCATCAATGTATGGTTGTATGGTCAATATTTACTCTTCTCATTCTCTCATAATAAAAATTCCTCTCACTAGATATGTCATAAAATTAAAAATGCAATGGTACTTACAATTTTAATAAAAATAATAAAATTATTAAAATAAAAAAATAGATAGAAATTTCACCAATTACTAACTCATGATCTATAGTTTTACGCATCTTATTATGGTAGACCAACACATAATATACTGTTATTTGGAGAGAGCAACACGTCTCTTATCTTTGTAAACTTAAAAGTTTTACTATTAGTTGAAGTCAGAGTATGAGATGAATATGAGAAAATTGAAATTAAAAATTTGTTCTACCATTACATGATGCTAATATAAGAAACTCAAAACCTAACTATTCAGATTTAACAAAATAATAACAGATCTTAAAAGGTCAAGATACATTTATTAGAAGAACTACTACAAAAATAAGAAAAACAAGAAAGGAAACAAAGAGAATTGTTACCAAAAAATAGGGATGGCAGGACATATTAGAGAAACACTCAACAGAAGAGACAAAGCAACACAAATGAGAGAGAAAGTAGAACTATAACATATATTTTCATTATATTTTAATATATAAAAATTTATATATAAACGAATGTAAAAATTTATTTATGCAGTTTCTAACAAAATTATGAAACTTGGGAATACAAAAAAAGGCTGGCATGTGCAGAAGAGAAATATATAATCAAAACACTTACCCTTTAATTGTAATCCACTCTAGTAATATTTTTTTTTCATATAATCATGGGAAGAAAAAGAAAGAAGGATTTGTTTATGTTTTCATAAACGGATTACTTTATTTTTAGAAAATAAAATCGCATAAAATCCTGCTGAGTTTATATTTATTATCAAAGATCTAACTTATTTTAGAATGGCCTTCATCCACTTTAGGAATTTAAGTATTAAATTAATATTTTTATATTCTTTTCAACATACTATATTCATTTAATTAATTAATTAATTTTTATTTGGATGTTCTTCTTACTATCCTAAAATAAAAAAAGAAACAATTTTTTATTGAGAAAAAATCACTTTACCCTCCCGAAATTAATTGTATCCTTAACATTGCATATCTTTCATGAGATTTTCAATATATATATATATATTCAATAATTCATTATCCTTTGCTGCTACTCACAACCAAAACAAAAACAACACGTATTCCATTGCATTCCTGATTAAACTTCTTTTTTGTCTCTTCCTTCAATATTTCATTATCCTTTGCTTCTACTCACAACCAAAACAAAAACAACACGTAATCCTTTGCATTCCTCATTAAACTTCATTTTTGTCTCTTCCATTCCCACTCCACTTTATGCACCCAAGAAACCATAAACTTCGAGCCCATCTCAAAATGAAATTAAAAAGGAAAGAAAAAAAGAACTTTTCAACGTACGAAAAAAACCAAGATAAAAAAGTGCAAAATATAACAGCATACGAAGCATGGGTAGGGTTAAGATTTGACCCGTATACGCGTGTTGATACTTCAATAGATAGTTGTTAAAAAATATACATATATATTTCCCTGCCATGACGCGCTTCTTTAGTTTTTTGTCTTTTTAGGTATTTTTCAGTGAATTATTAATCTCTTGATATACAATTTATTTTTATCAACTCATAAATGCATATTTTCCTTCTACACTTGTCCTAATTAATTTTTTTTCCTTTTATAACCTCAATAACAAAGAAATACTCAACTGTTCTATCTATTTCAAAATATGTATTGTTTAAAATTTTGTACAAAAATTAAGAAATTTACTAAATATTATTAATTTTAGGGAAATATAATTATATTTAGCCTAAATTATTTTTTACTCTATTAACATTCTTTCTTATTTTATTTAGTGAAAATGCAAAGAGACAATAATAAAGTTAAAAAAATAATTAATATCTTTTTAATTTTTTTACAACAAAATAAAAATTCATTAAAATAAAAACCTAATGACACTTACAATCTTAGTAAAAAAAATAATGGAATAATATATAAAATGAAATAAAATTTATTTTCTAAAACTACATAATTGTGAAATAGAGGAAGTTTTTAATTATTAAATAAAATAAGGATTTTTAGACATTTGTTAAGGAATTAAAAGTAGAAAACATTTAATGAAAGTTATAATTTTTTGAGTTCCCATATATTGAATGTTGTACTTTTAATCGAATACTTTTCACTTTTTATTTATTAGCAAGTGCCCTTAAGTGTCTCTGAGCTTTCTGTTTTCTTGCCCATTAAATTTGAGCCTTCTCATTCCAAAAAGATAAGGAGAAAGTGGATCTTCTTGCCTTATGCTCTGAGACGGGTGAAAAATAATTTTTTTTTTCATTTCAAAGAAAATTTTGTTATATCTTTTTAAAATATTTATTTAATACTTAATAAAAAAATATTAAATAAAAAAGTAGATGTATTCAATATCTTGAAAAGATAAAAATTATTTAATATTTTTTTATTTAGTAATTAGAATGATATAAAATTATTCTTCGAAAAAACTTGCATCAAACAAGTAGACACACATTTCATGATAACTGAACAAGGAGGCTTTTGCGATGCTCCACTTTAGTCAAAGGTGAACAAGTAGACACACATTTCATGACAAATGAACAAGAAGGCTTTTACGGTGCTCCACTTTAGTCAAAGGTACACCGATGCACCTTCGGTGCACCTTTGACCTGACTTGTTATAAGAAGTTTTCATATTTTATAATGGGAGAAGATTAGGAGCCATTTACAATGCTCCTAAATAAGTTTTGCGTATAGATGCTCCAGAACACATCACCATTGATATTTTATTAAAATAGTTCAGTGAATAAGTTTAGTTACTGATAATCTTGATAATAGGTAAATTTGTTATTTATAATGGTGTTCCCTCAACTTATAAAATATTATATGTTAAGCCATTAAATCCCAAATCCACCACAATCCAACCTCATGCACGTCACCCTCGTTACCAGTCACCACGTTCTCTGCCTTTCAACCTCTGTGGTTGCCTAAACCTAGCTTTGCCGCCCAAATCTGTCAGGCACCATCCTTGCAACCCAACAACCTCCGCCCTCTGACAACCGTAAACCACCACCTCTACACAATCTAAATCATCCCCTACACCGCCGCACCTCCCTGAACCACCTTGCACCCGAGCCATCATCGCAGCCTTAGGCCTGAGCCACCTATGATTGAGCCCCAAACCAGGACCATCGTGAGTCCACTGTCCAAATCCGCGAACCTCCATCCTTACACCACTCAAACAACCATTTTCCTCCACCTAAACACCTTTGCTCCAACCGTCCTGATCCGCGAACCTCCACGCACCATCAACAGTCCAAATCTGCCGCACCACCAGATTTGCGAGCCACCATGTTGCTACCACCACGTCTGTCATCAACTTGCTAGCCACTAGGAACCTCCTTTGCTGTATGAAAATTCTTACCAACCAAAAACCTCCTCTATGGCACCGCCCTCACCGGCTACTACCTTAGCTTTGGCCATTCTCCTTTGCTCAACCAGTTACTTGCACCAGCTGTCGATTACCTTTTTATGGTGAGCCACTCCTCGCTAGTTGTTCACATCTCTGAACTCCGAGCAACGAAGTTAATGCAAAAATGATTCATTTCAAACACAAAGAGGGCAAGAGGGCTGGTCGGTGGCGAGAGGGGGTCGTCAGTGAAGGTGGCATTGTGTAGCGATGGTGACGTGCGACAGGGTAGAGAAAGTGTAGATATAAAGAGAAATGCTTGGTTGAAGGGCTAAATTTTAAAAGAAAAGAATAGAAGGGGTCAAAAAATAAAATAGTAGAAGTGCTTTTAATAAATATTTAAAATTAGTAAAAAAAAGGTAACATAAACTGTTCATCTTCTTTATTTTCAGCCATAGATTTAAATCTCCTCAAAATCAATGGTTCTCATACTTGGAGCATCAATGCCCCAAACTTGTTTAGGAGCATTGTAAACTTTTTCGAGAAGACTAATATGCACCTAATTCTCTTTGATGCATGGATTTACACACTCAAATGACCTATTATTATAGGTATACCGATTCTATTTTTTTTATGTATTTATGTTATCCTGTCCCTGCAACCTTGTTCAAATAAACAGAGAAAACCTAAACGCTGGAAACTCGTTACTGGAGTAAGTCTACGGCAAGGAGTTCAAAGGGCACCTAGGAATTTGTCACAGGAGGAGTCGGAGGTGGTCTCAGTGTATGCAATGGTGGTTACACTAGAGACTGATGCTGAAAAGGAAGAGTTGGTGTCGAGAATTAAGATGAGGATAACGACCAAGAACATGCAGATTGAAACAGGGGTGATGATTCTAATGATTTCTTCACCCAAAGTGTTGAGAAGGCTCGAGGGTCTTTGTGTTTGTGCCAATGGAGTTGGAGAGGTCATAGTCACTCAGAGATTGAGAGAGGCTACAATTTTCTTTTCAGGGAGTCAACATTAGTGAGTGATGTGTTTGTTTGGTGTTGGACATTTTAAGGATCAAAATTTCAGAGATGCAGGAGTGGATGATGGGTTCGGTTCTAATGGTGTTTAGGTCGGCAGTGGTGGGTGTTAGTCAATGGAAGACGTAATGGGAGTGCAGGGGTTGTGGAATGGTGCTAGCTTAAGGGACAAAATAACTTGGTGCATTCTTGCGTCATAGAATTTTAGGTGCATATTAGAACAACCCTTTAAAATGAAGTCCATGGTACTTGGACCGTCCTAACCCAATTGGAATGAGACCATAAGCTAGGTTCATTTCTGCAAGGTCTAACCGACCTATATCTAAATGGATAACAACTTAACAAACATGTGCTTAATACGACCCACCAACAGACATAACGGTCTCACGCCATAATAACCAGACATAACGGCTTTGTGTCATAATGATTATGCATAACGACCTTGAGCCATAATGATCAGATATAACGTTCAGAATTCTAAATGGCCTGAACGAAAGGTATTCAGTGAGTCAGTCTTTCGGATCTCTATATAAACCGGTCTGGCAGCCTAGGCCAGATATGTTTTCTTTTCTCTACCTATGCCTTCACTATCTTGATTCTAAGACTAATCGGTCAGAGTGCCTTTGCTGACATTCCACCTTGTCTCCAACCAATAAACTGTCAGACGATAGATCTAGGCCTCTCTAACGACCAACCCCTTAGGTAGAGGACAAAACAGTACTTTTTATGTTTTATCCATATATTTGTTCATATTTTTATTTTAGCCCTTTTGTTTCCTTTCAGTGATGGAATTGTCGAGTCTCAAACACATGTTGCCGTCGGGTACCATCACATCATCGGAAGTCATTGTGAAGGTAGATCTGGTCGGAGTCCAAGCTCGTGTTAGGCCCAAGCTGGTTGGAATCCATCATCACGAAGGCAGGGGAACTTCCAATAAGTACTCAGTATTGTTACCCAGTGGAACGAACCCAACCAATTTAAAAAATGAGAATAGCTTTTTTTTGTTGTTTTTTGTTTTTATTTCAAACAAAACATCTTTGAATAAACTTCCAATAAACCCAAGATTACAAAGATACCCAAGCATCCAAATTTAAGGGGTAGTAATTATTCTGAGTACAGTGGAACTGCCATAGTTTAATGAAATTACGACCATAACAATTAGAAGATGATGAGAATTAATGAGACCAAGAAATCTTACACAATGGGCAACCGGTTTTGAAGGATGTTTCATTTAGATCAAAATTCAGTTGAGGAAACCGTGTACAAGATGGAGGGGATTTTCGTGCACTGAAAACACAAGTATATGCAACAGCAACACATTTCAATTGGGATAATTATAGTTAGAAATGGGATTTGAGAAGTGAGAATAGGAAGACAGAGAAAGGTTACCTCGTACAGAGATAAAAGAAGCTGATACTCGAAGACAATAATGGCAAATTTCGTCGCTGACCTAGGCGCAAAACAAGACCACAATCTTAGGGTTTATTTGCAAATACTTTATCATATAATAAGCTTTCATTTTAAGTATCATTTTGCAAAAATCAAACTTTACAATGTTCCTATTCAGCAGGTAAACAGTCCTCAATAGCTGTCATCAATCTCTTTTACTTCATATCCGACAGTTTTAAATAGGAGGACCATCAGTGCACCCTATATTACATGGTGCCCCGTAAACGTTGCCAACTGAACAAAACTACTCACTTAACCCAATTTCATGAAGAGATTCAAGAACAAAACTCCATTCCAAGCAATCATAGGCTTTCTCCAAGTCCACTTTAATTGCTTCATAGCCTTTCTTTCCTTTCTTGGTTAGCAAGGAATGAAAGGCTTCCTGAGCGACAACAATATTATCAGAACTATGACAGCCAAGAATAAAATTGATTTGATTTCGGGATACAAGAAAATTCATATGAGCTTTCAATCTAGTAGCTATAATCTTGGTAACAATTTTATAGATCACATTGCACAAACTATTCAGTCTAAATTGCTTCAGGTGCTCCAGGTTAGCAATTTTAGGAATGAATACAATAAGGGTCTCATTTATAAGGTTCACTTGCTCAGATCTGCAAAAGTCTTCCTTTCTAGCTGGAAAACTGACCCTCAGTTTCCCATTGGCTTTGGAAGAAGATAAGAGGTAATCATCGGGCCCAGGAATTTTAAAGAGCCCCATACTAAAAATAGCAACTTTAATCTCCTCATCCGTCACTGGGGCTTGGATTTGTAGCCAACCCATCATCATTAATTTTTTGGGAACATACTTTTTAACATTATGTTTAGATAGTTAACGAGGAGAAAGAGAAAGAGAATAAAGAGAAAGGAAATAATTTTTTTTTGTTTGAAAATTTTAAAATACATAAGAATGGAACGGAACATATGGTGAATCATTTCTCCTCTCTTCTCCTCAAATGCCAAATTTTTGTTTCTTCAAAATTGAAGTGGAATGGGGAGAACATGTAGGTAATCAAGTTCCGTTCCGTTCTGTTAATAAAACTTTCAAATAAAAAGAATGATAATTATGTTTCATTCTTTCCCTTTTTTTTTATTTATTCCCACCTATTTCATTTCGTTTCATTAATGAAAAAAAAAATTCAAACACAGGGTAAAGGATAATCCATGCACAATGTATTACCTTGGTAAAGATTTTTGAAAAAAATCAGTTGTCATATTTTTAAGCACATTCTCATCCCACGTCCACTCCCCATCATCATTTTTCAAAGTTTCAATCTTATTTCTTTTCCTGCAAGTGATAGTGCTGTATGGAAAAATTTGGTGTTGCTATTCCCAAATTTAATCCAATGACAGTGCGCTTTTTGATACCAGAAGACCTCTTCTTGGAGCAAAATGGAATCATATTCTCTCCATAATTTTACTTGTAATTTCTCCAGATAAGCATTATTCCCCATACTCAACTTGTTGTTTATTCCTTCCCACCTGGCCATTAAACGTCTTTTTTTCCTTTTAAACAGGTTACCAGTATGATTAATTGTATTTCCACTCCTTTGCTTTAAATCTCAAAATCTTTGTTACCTTGGCATGCTTCTTTCACCACCGTAGGAAAAGAATCTTCCATAATCCACCCGGCCATATAAAACGAAAAGGTTTGGTTCGTCTATATATGTGAAAAAAGGGAATGATGCGATTGTGTGTTTTTTATATGGAAAACTTGTGATGAGAAATAGAGACTAACATCTTAAATAGGACTTCACAAATTTTTATAAAAAATGGATCCTATCATGTGATGAGATAAATAAGTATAAAATGATTTTATTAATGAAAACTAGTCAAAATTTGTATTTTTTTTATAATTTTTGTATCTAGTTTTTTTTTACATAATTTTATTATGTGAAAAATTATATACTAATATTCATTTTCGTCTGTATCTATCTCTTTCTTCACACGAAATTATCATGTGAAAAACTCACATAAAAAGATAATCTCCCAACTAAAGTTATTCTAAAATAAATTTATTTATAATGTGAATAAATAATAATATATCTATTCTTGGTTTAATATAAAATACATCATCATCTTAATTTATTAAAATTTAACGATAAATATATTCTTATTTATTTTTTACTAGAAACAAATTCAATTAAGAAAAATCTTATCATATATATGACATCTTTGCTTACCTTTCATTGTAAGATGAAGAGGCTTATGATTTGACTAAGAGAAATGATTTATTCTCCTACCTAATTCTCTCACTAATCCTCCTATATAAATAATTTAGTATTGAATTTTTATATGTTTTCATAGTGTAGATATATTTACTTTTTTATTTAGGAAAATAATTAATTTAATCCTCCTAATTTATTATGAAGAAAGTATTGAATACTTTTTATGTTCCCAAGATATTGTTTATTTAATTTTCTATTTAATAATTCTTAAAAGTAGTAAGTTAATTATTATATATATATATATATATAAATTATATTTATTTAATACTTTTTTCATTTATAAGAGAATTATTAAGAGGAACTTGTAAGATGATATAAAATTACTCTTTGACTCAAGGATAAAATAAAAATTTAGTGTAAAAGGGAATCAAACCAAACATATATAATACAATTTTAATATTCGTATAATTAATAAGAATATACATATCTTTTTATTATACTTTCTTTTAATATTATTTATTATACTTACTTTTTTATTATTTTTTTCACTAAATTTGATATTCTTAAAAAGTATGTTAACAGTATATATATACTCTTAAAATATATGTATAATGATTTTTTCCTATATAATATGAAGAAAATTTTCAAGTTTTTCGTTTTTACTTTTTTTTTAAAATTTTTTTATTTTTATTTTGTATATAAATAAACCTTATTTGATAATAAATATTATATCATTTACACATAAATTTAAAATAACTAAAAAGACTATATATAAATTTAATTAATTTTATACGGCCCATTAACTAAATATATGAAAAGATATATGAAGGCAATAATAAAATTAAGAAGACCATCTTATACGCATACCCCCCTCCCTCGGCCTCTAATCTGACTTGAGAGCAGCTAAGTGCCGCACTCATATATATGGTTCACCCACAATTTCCATATGTAAGCATTAAAATCCCCCATCAAGAACGAATCTCCAGATAACCCCCAACTCATTTCTTTTGTTTGATCAACTCATAAATGCATCTTCTTCCTTCTTCACTTGTCCTAATTTTATTTATTTATTTTTTCCTTTTATAAGCTCAAAATAACAAAGAGCAATACTATATAAACAAGTATCATATACGATTTTTTTTTAAAATTATGTTAGTATTATTAGATTCATTTTAAATTTGATGATATTATATTAATTTTCTACTAATTTGTATATAAATTCTAGATTCTCTTATTTTTGTTTCTGCATCTAAACTTAAAAGTTAATGGTTTTGTTAATGTACTCTTAAAATACAAGTAAAATAATAAAATAATAATAATAATAATAATAATAATAATAATTGTTTTTCATTGAATTATCTTAATTATTTAATAAAATTTATATTAACTACTTTTTAAATCCTAAGCACATGTATGTTAACAAAATTCAAATAATCAAATAACTGAAGTGATAAGTTTGCTTGAAGACAAAGCTCATTACTTGCTTTCTGTTTTTGATTCATTTTTAGGGAGAATCAATGAAAAACACCGCAAACAATACAAAATTAATATGATGTATACTCTTGTTAGTTGTCCTTAATTCTTATTATTTTGATGATAAGACCACATCATTATCGTTATTAAATAAAATTCGTTTTTTTGGTCCTTCTTCTGTTCATTAAATAGCTGTGAATTTCATTTGGGGAGAGAGAGAGAGAGACTCCTCTGTCACCATTGACGAACTCCGTACCTTTCCCGCGAAATAGAGAGAGAGAGAGAGACAACAAAGGATTTTCTTTTTTTTTTTAAAAGCAAAATTTCTCTGTTTTCAGAAGAAACTGGCTGTCTTCTCCTTGGGTTTGCTTCTGCATCTGTTATCTTTTTTTTTTTTAATTTTTTTCTTTGAAAATAAAAAAAATTCTGCGTTGACGAATTCCAATTTGTGTTTTTAATTTTGAAGCCCCATTCTCTCATCTTATGTAACTGTGGGCTTCTGGGAAAGTAGCACAATTTTGAATTAGTCACGCTCCAGAAAACGGGTAATGCGCATTCAACAACAAAGCCTCTCTTCAAGGGTCAACACAAAATGCCAGATCTAATTAAAGTCTTTGTTCAACCCGTCCTTTTTCATCATCATCTTCATTTTCTTCTTCTTCATGTCACAACAACGTTGGACAAATCATCAAACATGAAGAACTTTCACTCCTTATTATCGGCTTCCCCGAACATTCTGTTCCCAAGCTGATAAATTGATTTCACTGGCTTTCTATTTCTAGGCTCACTTTGCCGTGTCTGCTTCTGGGTATTTCGTCTTTTCAACACAGATTTCACATTGCTTTTCCACAACAACAATATATAGATTTTCAGGGCCTGGTTTTCACTTGTCTTTTGGTTTTTTTTTTCTTTAGTTTCATTCTCATTCCTTTGTTAATTGTTATTAAATTAAAGGGTTTTTGAGCTTTTTCTGGGGTTCACCTCTTTTGCTTCAAATTTTTATCTTCTGGGTATCTGTGATAAAGGGGTTTTGAGGTTTCAAGGTTTTAAGGTTCTAGAAGAGTCTGTGGAGCATTGAGGGTTTTGCACTTGGAACTTGAAAGTGAGCTCCTTTTTAACTATTGTGGTTAGTGAGCTTTGCCTTTGAGACTTGAGAAGGTTGTTTCAATTTGGCTTTTAGTTTTGGTAATTCTCTGTGGTGGCTGGCTGCTACTTTGTGAAGTTGCAATTGTCAATTTTGTTCATCTTAGTGGCTCTTTCTCTGCATCTTGATAAGAAAAGAATGAGGGGTGGTGACAGGATAAGGAAGAAGCTGCATCTCAGCAAGATCTACTCCTTTGCGTGTGGCAAAACATCTTTTAGGGGAGATCATTCACAGATTGGGGGGCGTGGCTATTCCAGGGTGGTGTTCTGCAATGAACCAGATAACTTTGAGGCTGGGATTAGGAACTATGCAGATAATGCTGTCAGCTCCACAAAGTATACCCTTGCTACTTTCTTGCCAAAGTCGTTGTTTGAACAGTTTAGGAGAGTGGCTAATTTCTTTTTCTTGGTAACTGGCATCTTGGCCTTCACAAAGCTTGCTCCTTATACAGCTGTCAGTGCCATCCTTCCTCTGATTATTGTTGTTGGGGCAACTATGGTCAAAGAGGGTATTGAAGATTGGCGTCGCAAAAAGCAGGTACTACTAGATTCTGCTTATTACTTTATCATGTTGTGAGTTTCATTTTATAAAGTCAATTTCTTGAACCTTTTTTGTCCTTGGCTCTTCAGCATAAGTGTGAAGATTCCAAACGAATCAGATTGGTCTTCTCTTCTTAAATTTGATATATGGTTGGTCTCTTATTGTGTTTATATATACATTTATTCATTTATTTATTTTTTTGCAACTCAAAATTGTGGTTTTCTTACAAGGTTATGGAAGTGTTTTGGTTATAAGAAACTAAAGGATTCATTCTATATTTCTATTTGATGGTAGTTTCATTAAAATTGTGGACAGAAAGGGTATGTCGATTTACATGACCCATGCTAGACAGCTTGTGGAAGATTCTAGCTTTATTGTTTTGATCCTTGGTATAAGTTGTTTGAAATGGATGAAGTGCAACTAATAAGCTAAATTTAATGCTGGAGTTGAAAATTCTTAATAATTTGATATAATGACAGCGTGGTCAAAAACCAGAAAGTCCAAAATGGTGTCTATATATTCTTTTTTCTGCTACAATATTTCCTACATTTTAAGTTCTGTGCAAATTTGATTATGATTTTCCTTTTTTTTTCTGCATAATTAAATATCTATATGGAATTGAAATAACTGACCAAAAATTATGTATATTAAGAAGAAAAAGCTAAAGCGGTAACCATTTAGCATTGTCTATTTGATGACAAAAACGGGGGGACCAAAAAAAATGTCGATGTTTATGGAAAGCTATCATGTCAGGGTACATAATTTAGCTAGTGGAATACTTTTGCAGGATATGGAGGTGAACAATAGAAGAGTTAAAGTGCATAAAGAGGATGGAGTTTTTGAATATACTGAGTGGAAGAATCTGAATGTGGGGCATATAGTAAAGATAGAGAAGGATGAATTCTTCCCTGCAGACCTCCTACTGCTTTCATCCAGTTATGAGGATGCAATCTGCTATGTTGAGACCATGAACTTGGATGGGGAGACAAATTTAAAGTTAAAACAAGGGTTGGAAGTAACTTCTTCCTTACAAGAGGATTTCAAGTTCCGTGATTTTAAAGCTACAATCAAATGTGAAGACCCAAATGCAAATTTGTATTCATTTGTTGGGAGCATGGAGTTTGAAGAGCAACAATGTCCCCTTTATCCTCAGCAACTTCTTCTGAGAGATTCTAAGCTTCGTAATACGGAATACATATTTGGAGCTGTCATCTTCACTGGTCATGACACGAAGGTTATTCAAAATTCTACTGATCCCCCTTCAAAGAGAAGCAAAATTGAGAGGAAGATGGATAGAGTTATCTACTTCTTGTTTTGTATTTTATTTCTAATGGCATTTGTTGGATCGATTTTCTTTGGCATTGCAACTAAAGATGACTTGGACAATGGATTGATGAAAAGATGGTATCTCAGACCAGATGATTCTACAATTTTCTTTGATCCAAAAAGAGCACCTGCTGCTGCTATATTTCATTGTTTGACGGCCTTAATGTTATATGGCTTCTTCATTCCCATCTCCTTGTATGTATCAATAGAAATTGTCAAAGTCCTTCAGAGCATCTTCATCAATCAAGATATCCATATGTACTATGAAGAAGCAGACAAACCAGCCCATGCCCGTACTTCAAACTTGAATGAGGAACTTGGCCAAGTTGACACAATACTTTCTGATAAAACTGGAACTCTGACATGCAACTCAATGGAATTCATCAAGTGTTCCATTGCTGGGGTAGCTTATGGCCGTGGTGTTACCGAGGTTGAGAGGGCCATGAATAGAAGAAATGGTTCACCTTTGATTCAAGAGCAAGTTAATGGATCAGAATCAAATGATATCAGGGAATCTCCTGAAAGAAAAGATCCCATCAAAGGTTTTAACTTTACAGATGAAAGGATAATGAGTGGAAACTGGGTTAATGAGCCTTATGCAGATGTTATCCAGAAATTTTTTCGCTTATTGGCAATCTGTCATACGGCCATACCAGATGTGGATGAAGACACAGGAAATGTTTCATATGAAGCTGAATCTCCAGATGAAGCAGCATTTGTGATTGCAGCTAGAGAAGTTGGTTTTGAATTCTATAAAAGGACTCAGACTAGTTTATCAATGTATGAGTTGGATCCAGTTTCTGGCAACAAAGTTGAAAGGTCAGTTTTTATTAATTGCTTTGTCTGTTTAGTAACTTGAGATTTTGACTGCTGCATTTTTCAGTGCTAATCAACAAGAAAAGTTTTAGGCTGAATTCTCATTGAGAAAGGCACATGCAATTACATATTAACTAGTCTCGTGATGGCAGTAGTTAATTTTCAATAACAAGTGCTTGGAAGTAGCAATTTTTACATTCTGCTGCTGGTCTAGTCAATAGCTTATAGCTGCACCAGGATGTGGAGTCTGATATTAATATTTTTCAACTCCTTCAGGAATGACTAACCAACTAGACTAAAGCTACTTAGAGAATAGGTGAATTTGTATCATTGACTTACATCTGTGGAAACCAAAGTCTTGACTAAACATCCTCTGATGGGATCTAAAGTCTAATTGATGCTTTGATATTGTTTTAAAACATATAAATGGGGGAATAAACTTTTTTCTTTTTGGTTAATGTGGATAAAAAAACTGGTAAAACTGTTGTCCTAGGCTCCTAGCCATCTTTTCTATTTTGCATATTTATTTATGGTGTTTGGAATTAAGGATTTCACTTTATACAGGATAACTAATGCTTATGTAATAACTTCTAAAATAACTTTTCTAATGCAGTATTCCTAATTAAGTTATTGTTTATAGCTACTGCTTTTTGGAATTTAATTTCTTCAAGTCAAGCAATGCTGAATGCATTAGATATACCCTCACTAATTTCATTTTGCAGGATATACAAGCTTCTCAATGTTTTAGAATTCAATAGCTCAAGGAAGCGAATGTCAGTGATAGTGAAAGATGAAGAAGGGAGAATTTTGCTACTCTGTAAAGGTGCTGACAGGTTTGTGATAAATTAACCTGTAACCTTCAGTATTTTGGAGTTCTTACCTTTTCGTTTGACCCTATTGACTTGCCTTATGTCATATTTTTCATGCAGTGTCATGTTTGAAAGGCTTGCCAAGAATGGGAGGGAGTTTGAAGAGAAAACCTTGGAACATGTGCATGAATATGCTGACGCAGGTCTAAGGACCCTGATACTGGCGTATCGTGAACTTGATGAAGAAGAATACAAGGAGTTTGATAATAAATTTTCTGAAGCAAAAAATTCAGTTACTGCAGATCGGGAAACTCTGATTGAGGAAGTATCAGATAAGATTGAGAGGAATCTAATCCTTCTTGGTGCCACTGCTGTAGAGGACAAGCTCCAAAATGGGGTAGGTTAGGAAAAAAATGTTTACATATGAAGATTTATCAATTGGAATAGGACTTGAAATAATGCCTCTCATATTGTTTTGCTAGGTTCCTAATTGTATTGACAAACTGGCCCAAGCTGGAATTAAGATTTGGGTTTTGACTGGGGATAAAATGGAGACTGCCATCAATATTGGGTAATATTGTAATATGCCTCTTTTACATTGGCTTCAGCACGACAATTACTTTTCAAGATGTTTGACATCAATGTACAATTGCAGTTTTGCTTGTAGTTTGCTTAGACAAGGAATGAAGCAGATTATAATTCATTTGGAGACTCCAGAAATTCAAGCATTGGAGAAGGTTGGAGACAAAATAGCTATTGCCAAGGTAAAATAAATTTCAGCCTTTAGTCTAGTTAACAAAATGGTTCTCTTAAAACATTTGAATATCCCAATAAGATCTTCTTACATGCAGTTGACATGTGGGTTGAATCTGCTTTACATTGCTGAGAATTTGACTTATATCCCTTTGATTCTTCCATTTTGGTTTTGCAAATAAAGCAGCTTGATAGAGTGATGTGATATTAAGAATTCCGTTAGGCTGTGTTTGGGAGTGAGGGTTAGAAGAGAAAGGGAAGGAAGGGAGGGGTTTAGAATTGAAAAACCCTTGTTTGGGAGGTTTGGAAATAAGAGGGAAGGGAAAGTGAGATTTTCGGATGCCCTCCAAAGCCTCCCATTTAAGTTCCCCCAAATTGGAGGATTTTGATATGAAATTACCCATTTATCCTTCATCCCAAATCCCTTACCCAACCCACCTCACCGACTCAGCACTCATCTCTGCGCTCGAAGAAGCCTTGACAAAGGAAACAAGACGCAGCAGCAACCAACAAGCTTTGAACGGCGATGGGCTTCAAACGGTGGTGCGCTATAATCAAACGCTGATAGGCTTCGAATAGGGGTGGCTGGCTGGGTTCCAATTGCGATGGTAACGGCGACGGCGATGGAAACGAAAAATTGGGGCGGCAGGCGAAGGAGGCACACAAGGCGATGGTGGTCTTGCTGTGCACCGCGTGCGCACTCCTCATGGCTGTGTTGTACATCGTCGACGCTGGATTCTCACAGCATAGCATAGCAGAAGGCTCCCACATATATATTCCAATTCCAAACATGATATCCCCCCTATGAAGTAGACTCTGGATTCTCAATACTCAATAGTGAATACTGGTCTTGCTTATTTTTATTTTTTGGGTTAAAGAATACTGATTTTGGTTAAAGAATACTAGTCTTGCTTATTATTCGGGTTATAAGCTTATTTGAATTCTCTTTATTTTCAGGAATTTTATACTGTACATAGTGCTGTGTTTTAAGCGATATATTATTTAGAATAATGATCATTTGTATCTCATGTAATAATCACACTTCTTTTAATATCACATGAAAGTTGATTAATAAAGTATAGATTGTTAGTAATAAAGTATAAATTTTTTAAAAAGAAAAATTGCAGTGAGAGAAATTTTAGACATTTTTTTTTTTAGTTTTTCACATTAATATTTTTTATAAAATATTAATTATGTTAATTTTTTTGAATAAAGGATAAAATGGTAAAAAATATATCCTAAACCCTCCATTTCCTTCTCGTATATTTCACACTTCCAAATAAGGGGAAGGGTAACCTCTCATTTTCCTTCCCTTCCTTCCCCTTTAAACCCTTCCCCTTCCTTTTCCTCCAAACTCCCAAACAAACCCTTAATTGCATTTGCATGGCATTGTTCACTTTGTTTCAAAAGATGCAAGAAAGACAATGCATGGATTCTGTTATTCTGCTTTTCCTTTTGTTTATTCGTATTAAAACTTTTCTTTGCCTGTGTTGGAAGGGGTTGCTTGGTGTGTAACTGTGTAAGTATCTTGGCGAAACTATAGAGTTAAAAATTAGGGTCCTGATATTTTTTGCTGACTCATGTTTTAGGCTTCAAGGGAAAGTGTCCACCATCAGATATCTGAAGGCACGCAACAGCTTACTGCCTCCAGAGGAACCTCTCAGCAAGCATTTGCTCTGATTATTGATGGAAAATCACTTGCTTATGCTCTAGAGGATAATATGAAGAACATGTTTCTAGAACTTGCAATTCGTTGTGGATCTGTTATCTGCTGCCGCTCATCACCAAAGCAGAAGGCACTGGTATGTTTCAGTCTATTTTGTGTTTCTTACCCTCTATTTGACATCTTGTCCTCATTTGTGTTATGATAATAATTCTGGTTAGCTTTGAAAAATGATATTTTTTTATATTTGTTCCTCTCTTAAAGGTCACTAGACTGGTAAAATCTGGAACTGGTAAAACTACATTAGCTATTGGTGATGGAGCTAATGATGTGGGAATGCTTCAAGAAGCAGATATAGGGGTTGGAATTAGTGGTGTTGAAGGAATGCAGGTACTCAGAAAATTGACAAACTATTCATATTTTGTTCTTTTATTGTTGTTTGCTTCCATTTCTTTGATTACAACTTTGTGTTCCTTATCCTCTCTCCCTCAGGCCGTTATGTCTAGTGATATTGCAATTGCACAATTCCGTTATTTGGAACGATTACTTCTTGTACACGGACATTGGTGTTACCGGAGGATCTCATCAATGGTATTGCCATTCTTATCTCTGGATCTCAACATTCTATAGATTTAGGCTCTAAAAGATTATCTGAATGAAACCTTTGTTTGGCATGTATATTAACTTTTTCATTCTTCTTTTGGCAGATATGCTATTTTTTCTACAAGAATGTCACATTCGGCTTTACTCTATTCTTATATGAGGTATATGCATCATTCTCTGGACAGCCTGCATACAATGACTGGTTTTTGTCTCTCTATAATGTCTTCTTTTCATCACTTCCTGTGATTGCCCTTGGGGTCTTTGACCAGGATGTATCTGCCCGGTACTGTCTGAAGGTAAGCTTACTGTTCACCATATAATACGTTGTCATGTTTCTAAAATGGTTGTGAAATGAGAATTTTCACTATTGTCCCGTTATAAAATAGTATGCTGGTTGACGGAAGAGCTGAGAGAATACACAAAAAAAAAGGCTAACAAAAACCTTGCACTAATTCATATGATTACAAGCTGCATTAGAGCTACCTTAACCTGTAGGCGTAATTGATTTTTACTCTTTCATGTTGGCTTTTAGTTGCATCTTGACATTGACATCACTTAGGAAGCCGATTGTAAAGGGTAGCAATACTGTTAAAACAAAGCAGTCGCATACATATTGCAGCAATACTGTTTAAAATACTTCAAGCATTGACTTGCTTGATCTGGGGTTCGTGGTTTACGTTTCTCTGATGATCATTCCTTGTTATTTCTGTTTAATGTGGCAGTTTCCTATGTTATATCAAGAAGGTGTTCAAAATATCCTCTTCAGCTGGCGTCGAATACTCAGCTGGATGCTTAATGGATTTATTAGTGCCATAATAATTTTCTTCTTTTGCACAAAAGCAATGGAGCTTCAGGCCTTTGATGAGGATGGAAGAACTGCTGGGAGGGATATACTTGGAACGACGATGTATACTTGCGTGGTTTGGGTTGTAAACTTGCAGATGGCACTTGCTATAAATTACTTCACCTTGATTCAACATATTTTCATCTGGGGCTCCATTGCTTTCTGGTATATTTTCCTCCTGGCATATGGAGCAATAACTCCGAAGTTTTCTACAAATGCTTACAAAGTCTTCATTGAAGCTCTGGCTCCAGCTCCTTCCTTTTGGATTGTGACATTGTTTGTGGTGATCTCAACACTTGTACCATACTTCTCTTACTCAGCTATTCAGATGCGATTCTTTCCCATGTATCACGAAATGGTACAATGGATAAGGTATGAGGGGAAGACAAATGACCCTGAATTCTGTGATATGGTGCGGCAGAGATCATTGCGGCCAACAACTGTTGGTTCAACAGCACGCTTAGCAGCTAAAGTCTAACCACACTAGAGATAGAGCTTCTAACCATAGATAATATATTTTGACTTTTTCTTGTTTCAACCGTCAAAGGATGTAGTTTGTGTATAGCGCAGCCTGAAAATATATTTATTGTGCCCATAGTTATGGAATAGCTTACTGGCTCTTCTCAACCAGAAAGGTATGTTGCTTACATCCACTTCCATGGTGATGGCATGGTGCACTGGTCCAACATTTGGCAGTGAAGTTGGACAGAAGAATAAACTGTATACCTGTTTTTTGGCCATTTGAGGCTGTACAGTGGTTAATTTTCTCTGCTTTTTGTATCATATATTGTAACAGTCACTGTATAGAAGCTAGAATTCTTTATAGGATTTTAGATAGCTTTGCTTCCTAGTATAGAAAACATAACAGAGTTCCCCTGTCTGTTTTGAGTAATTCTTTTATTGCACCTAATCATCTTAATCTTATAAGTCCCTGCATTACTCCATTTATGATTTTCTTCATTTTTGGAAATTAATTGAGAAATGGAATCAATTAAATGCTATTTATTAACCTTTATATTAGTAGTTTTTGGGAAGCCTCAAACTTGGATTATTTTTTTAAGGACTAAAATTTTTAGAACAGTATCAGCTATAGCTTGAACTATGTTAGTGGCTTAAACCCTAGAGTTGTCACTTTAGGTAAAGTTTTACTTAATCATAATTTCGGATTCAAAATTGTAAAAGCAATTGCTTGTACCAAAATAAAGGTATATAATAGTAATATATTTTATTTATTTAATAATTTTTCACTAGGCTTTTTAAGGTTTAGTTAGGTTTAATTAAATTAATTTTGTTACATTTTACGATATTCAGTTTAATTGGATCATTGAAAGAATTATTACATGAATTGACTTTAATTTATCTATTTGATAGTGTTCAATAAATTGACTATAATTTGAGTTATAAATATTTGATTGATGTGATTTTGGTCTTGTAAGAAAATTAAAACAACTCTCTACAAGTTTTGTAAAGACCTCAAGAGATGAATTACACGTTTGAATAATTTAAATTGAAGTGGAAATAAGTCAAAATTTTGATCCTGACAGCTTGACCTTTGCGCACTCATCAGCTCATTTCTTGAGTTATAAGAGTTTAATTGACACCAAACTAAGCTCAAATGAAAGCTAAGACTCAAATTTACAACTTTTATGAAGAACACAAGAGTTGAATTGGATGTCTAGTAGGTCATATTAGGCCTAGAAGTCAGAATAGAGATGCTGTTGCTGGAGCTCGAACATTGCAAATATTGGGCCATATTTTGGGCTGTAGGAGTCAGATTGTGCTAAAACCAGTGACATTGGAAAGCTGAGATAAGACCCTTCAACTTTCATGACGACCACTTACGCAATAGGTGACATTATGATAGAGTTATAGTCGTGTGAAGACAGTTGAATTTGTTGAGTGGGGAGACAAGCATGACAATAATTTTTCACTCATCCATCTACTCATTAACAACTCTATTGTCATGCTTCACTCATCCACTCACTTACCCAACCACTCATTAAACAATTCCCTTGTCATTTTGTACCCTTCATGCTCTATAAAAGGCACTATGGGTTGCTCATTAGAATCATCTTGGTTTAGAGATTAAGATCTTGTTCTTGTATTATTTTATTTTTCTTATTGTAGTTTTCTTTTATTCTAAACAGAAATTATGTTCATCTCCTTCTTCTTCTCTCTTTCTTTCTTCTTGTTTTTGAGTAACTAATTCTCATTTTACTTGGGTGAAAAGGTAAAGTTTTTGGTAATGAAATAAAGTTAGATTAATCTATTTCTTATACTTGAATGTTATATTATCAAGTGGACATTATATGTATTGTATTTTGTTTCCAATCAATTTAGAAACTTTCCTTGTAAAGTGGAGATCTTGATTTGTTGTAAACAAGAGTTTGACACAATAAATACTTGAACTCATTTACAAGTGTTGGTGTTAGTAAATAATCAAAAAACTATAATATAATTACATATATAATCTTAAATGAACTTTGAATACTTTATTTTTCTATTGAAACCTCCGTTATGCGTGGATTCTAATTGAGTTATAAAAGGAATTAATCTTGTCCTTAATTTACTTACCAAGAGTGAATTTCTTAACCCAAACAAATCATTTTTAATTGTGAACAATTTTTATCACCTTTAATGTTATGACAAATCCTTTTCCTACCTCAAAGAATTTTTCTTCATCAATTTCCTGTGGATCAACCTCAGACTCTTGAGAATTTATTACTTGAGACAACCTGCACTTGAGTTTATCACAATACAAATTTCACATCAAGTTTGTGGAATCTCTTCAAGGACGAAAATAAGCGTTACTGTCTTAGGAATTTGACTCAAAAAGATCCTGTTTGTCAATTTATAAGAAAATTGGATGAGAATCTTATCCTTGACTCATAGAAGGCGTTTGAGCCGTTACTGGACGTAAAATCAAAGGAAGATGTAAACCATAATTACAACAACGTGTATGCTATTATCTTGTTCATCTTAAAAAAAGAGAAAAAAAGGGTGATCGAATGAGTACCATGCTCTTAATTGAGTATGGAACCCCTAACCTTAAGGTTAGACCCATCATTGACTTAGGTTGGACCTTTGCACGCCGGTCTTTAAATAAAGTTCATGTGCCATGCTCTGTAGAGAGCCGTTCTCAGTGACCCAAAGTTTACCTTTTAGGCAAGCTGAGATGATGGGTAGATAGAAGCGCCCTGTTTTAGCATACTCACGTGACTATGCAACTGAGTTGGATCATGTGATTTCAGGTCATGGGCTCTCTAGTGACCTCTCACTGGCTGTGGTAGTTAGTGGTGGCTGTCAGATTTACACACTTGAATTAGTTACGTCGTAACTCAATCAAAAATATTCCACAAGAGGGAGGGAGAACAATTCTAAGATTGGTTGAACCGTCTTGGTATTACTGCACTAGTGACACACAGTATAAAGATATGTCACCAATTCCCTATACTGATGACATACAAGTTAAAGATATGCTATCTTTGTTGAATAAACGGGCGTGAGAGCCTAGCCTCTAGTTTTGGACTAATTCCACTCTCGTTTTCTTTCAAAAAATAAAAATAAAATAAAAAATAAAATAAAATAATAATAATAATAATAAAAGAAGAAGAAAAATCTGTGTTTCTTAATTTCAAACTTTTTTTATAACAGCTAACCTACCCATATAGGTGTTATCATTACATTTTCCATTCTTTCCCTATTTAAACACTCAATTTTCTTCATTTTCATCCAACTCATTCAAAGGGAGGGTGAGTGTAGAAATGGAGGGAGCTTATGTTCATCGATTTACAAATATCTATGTATTTTGTGGGTCAAGTTTTAGAAGAGTACAGAGTTTCTAAATACAGCAAGAACTTTTGGTCAAACACTTGCTGCGAGGAACATTCATGTAGAGTATATGGGAGAGGTAGCATTGTGTTAATGGGGACTATATCAATCTCTGTACATCTAAGAGGCGGTCAAGTTTTAGGTATCATTCCTAGAGTTTTAACTCAAAAGAATATCATTAGAAAGACAATTGGGGAGGAATTACAAGTATCAATTATGCATGGACGAATGAAGAAAATGCTTAAAAATTTTGATGTATTTATTGCCTTATCAGGTGGCTATGGTACTTTGATAGAAGTTTTTCAAGTTGTCTATTGGACCTAACTGAACATCCACCATAAACTAATAGGTTTGTTAAATGTTAATAATTTCTTTGATAGTTTGCTATCTTTTTCTTGACCATGTTGTGGAACATAACTTTATCACACCTTCGGCAAGATAACTCCTTGTCTCTACTTTCACTGTCAATAAGTTAATAGATAAATTACAAGCTTTTGTTTATGAACCTGATCCAGTAATAGCTCAGATAGATTGGTCAAAGGGAAACAACAAGGAACATTGATTTGATCTAACATTTCATCTATAACTTACCTTTACCTTTGGTTTTATGTATCATATTTTATTTCTGTTTAAATTTGTGTCAGGTTTTTCGTTTCCATAATAGCCACAATAGGTAATATCTTCAATCATTTACTCATCTATATTTTAACATTGAGGACAATGTTATGATCTGATTGAGGGGAATGATAGTTGACATAAAATGAAAAAAAAATTAGGGTAGTATGTTTATTAGTATAATTATCAGTAACTTACTAATAGTAAAACTAATTAAAGATGACAAAGTAAGGAGTAAATTATGCCCTTGAGGTAAATTTACTCTTGAAATGCATCTAAATTGAGGAAGTACATATTTTGTATTGATTTGTGGAAGTAATGAAGTGTTATCGTTTGATTTCCTTTGAAAGATTCAAGTGAATGTACTCTCATGTCCTTTGAAGCAATTGAAATTCAGGGATCATAACATGATTGAATAAATTGTTTTCTTTCTTAAATTTCACATGCTTAGTTATGGATGTTGAATTGGTGGATTAAGAATGATAGACATATGCCTTGTGAGATTTTGAGCATATTGATGAATGGATTAAACATTTGTACCATTCTCTTCTTTCTTGTGTGATTTTCACTCATGGAATTGTTGCTATAGAACTTGCTTTGACTCTATTTGAGGCTACATTTTCACATGCATACATAAACATGATTGATGCATTTTTATTGAAATAGCTACTTTTACCAAATAGCCAACCTTGTATATTTTTCCTTGTTTAACCCTTTTGACCTTATTTGGCCATTCCTTATTTTTAGCTCATTACATGCCCTAAAAAAAACATGTTCTTACCAAACCTTAGGGAATAAGAGAGCATTGACATTGGATAAGTTCTTGAACAAGTGTGAGGGTGTATGTGCAAAACGATTAATGAAAAAGGAAAGAGTAGCCATGTTTAAAAAAAAAAACAAAGTTTAAAGAAAGGTCAACAATGCAAAAATGGGAAGTGAAAAGAATATGTAAAGAGAATTTACATTAGGTAGAGTTGAGATGAACTTTCATGCTTGTTATTTGAACTTAATCCTAATACTCTTTTATTCTCTTTAGTATTTAACTTGTCATATCCATATTTTTCCCCTCCTTTACCATAGCCCCATTACAACCTTGAATAAAGTCCTCTTGATTTGTATGTGCGTGTGTTTTGAGTAGTAGAGAAGTAGAAGATAAGCAAGCTTATGGTAGTGTAATTTTTCATAGGTTTGAGTGAAATACCTACCTTTCAAACACATGAGGGATTGAGAGTGAATCTTGTGAGGATCTATCATTCTTGACTCATGCTTTTCAATTAAAGTTTCCTTGCGTGTTGGTTTGAGACGTGAAGAAACGTTACCTGATAAATGTTTTAATCCCTTGAATCTTTGGTTGCTCTTCTTGCTTATAAACTTTTGCATTCTTGAATATCATTGGAAATTGAGTCTTTTAGAGTTTTTAGCTTTTGAGTTTTTGTTGTTTTTCCTTGTTCCTTAGTTTTGGTCTTATGTGTTTTACCCAGCAGTGCAAAAACTAAGTGTGGGAAAATTTGATAGCAATATATTTTATTCATTTAATAATCTGTTCACTAGGCTTCTTAAGGTTCAATTAGGCTTAGTTAAGTTAGTTCTGTCACATTTTATGATATTGAGCTTAATTGGATCATTGAAGGAATTATTGCATGAATTGACCTTAATTTGTCTATTTGGTAGCACTCAGTAATTTAGCTATAATTTGAGTTACAAATATTTGATTGATATGATTCTGATCTTATAGGAAATCTAAGATAATTCTCTACAAGTTTTATGAAGACCTCAAGAGATGAATCACACATTTGAATAATTTATATTGAAGTGGAAGCAAAAGTTAGAATTCTGATCCTAACAACGTGACCTCTGTGCACTCATCAACCCATTTCTTGAGTTATAGGAGTTCAATTGACACCAAACTAAGCCCAAATGAAATCTAAGACTCAAATCTACAACTTTCATGAAGAATATAAGAGTTGGATCAGATGTCTAGTAAGTCATATTGAGCCTAGAAGTCAGAACAGAAGTCCTATTGCTAGAACCTGAACACTATGTAAATATTGGGCTATATCTTGGCATTGGAAAGCTGAGACAAAAACCTTTAACTTTCATGAAGACCACTTATACAATAGGTGACATTATGATAGAGTTATAGTCGTGTGAAGACAACTGAATTGGTTGAGTGGGGAGACAAGCATGACAATAATTTTTCACTCATCGACCCACTCATTAACAACTCTATTGTCATGTTCCACTCATCCACCCAATCATTAAAAAACTCCATTATCATTTTGTACCCTTAATGCTCTATAAAAGGCACCATGGGTTGCTCATTAGAATTATTTTGGTTTAGAAATCAAGATCTTGTTCTTATATTATTTGTTTCTCTTGTTGTAGTTTTCTTTTGTTCTAAATAGAAATTATGTTCACCTCCTTCTTGTTTATAAGTAACTAATTCTCATTTTGCTTGGGTGAAAGGGTGAAGCTTTTGGTAATAAAATAAGGTTAAATTAATCTATTTCTTGTGTTTGAATGTTATATTATCAAGTGGATATTATATGTGTTGTATTTTATTTCCAATCAATTTAGAAACCCTTCTTGTAAAGTGGAGATCTTGATTTGTTGTAGACAAGAGTTTGGCACGATGAATACTTAAACCCATTTACAAGTGTTGGCGTTAGAAACCTTCCTTGTAAAGTGGAGATCTTGATTTGTTGTAGATAAGAGTTTGGCACAATAAATGCTTGAACCCATTTACAAGTGTTGGCGTTAGTAGATAATCAAAGGAACCATAATATAATTACATATATAATCTTAAATGAACTTTGAATGCTTTATTTTCTGATTGGAACCTCCATTATACGTAGATGCTAATTGGATTTTAATTGAATTATAAAAAGAATTAATCTTGTCCTGAATTTACTTACCAAGAGTGGATCTCCTAACCCAAACAAATCTTTTTTAATTGTGAACAAGTTTTATCACCTTTATTGTTGTGACAAATCCTTTCCTTACCTCAAAGAAATTTTCTTCATCAATTTCCTGTGGATCAACCTTGAACTCCTGAGAATTTATTACTTAAGACACATGCACTTGGGTTTGCAACAATACAAATTTCGCATTAGTATAGCTTGTACTATTTGAATTTTTGTGACTATAAAATTATTACCAGGAAATTCATGATTCCTAGAAAGCTAGGGTTGTAAGTGTTGGTGCGTCATTAAGGGAGTCAAAATAACAAGATTACAAAATATAACACAGAGACATAAGAATTTAACATAGTTCAACAAGTTACATCTCTATGTCCACCCTAAAGATAAAACATTTTTATTATGAGAGAAAAATATTGTACAAAAATAATCTTGGAGTTAAAAACTTAACACATATCCGACTCAAAGTCTCTTGTACACCCTTTCTCATTACATAACCCGAAGAACCCCTCTGTCAATTTGTTCTCTCTCTATCTTAACACACACCTAGGCTATTGGTTCTATTTATAACAAAACACCTCCTTAGTCTCTAAGCAAATTCCCTTGGTCTCCAAGAATTCTTAGTCTCCAAGTTTCACAAATCTTATCAAATTTTCCAAATCTTACCAATTTTAACAAAATCCTATAGATTGTCCCATATACTTAATTTAGATTTCTTAAATCTCCAATGATACACTTGATAAGGATAAACATAAATAAAATAAATCATTATCTTATCGAGATATATGAGCCAAGATCCCAACAAATCTCCACCTTGGCGAATGTCCTACTACCTTGGAAATTTATTGTAACTTCATCTTGATCTAAGTTGTCTAGTCTCGTTTGAATCTTCATGAACACTATGAGTAACCTTATTTGTAAAAAAAACCTCAAATAAGTATCATCAACCTCTATATGTGTACCGGCTACATACATCCTGAATCAACTATAAATTATGGCTCCATCTGATTCGAACACCATGTGTAGTCTCACAATTCATCATCTTCTTTGGATTTCCATCCTTTCCCGTCAATGCTTTGCCAAGCCCTATTGAACAAGGATGTCCACTCCCCACCACAAAAGCTTTTCACAAGTGATGCGAATTATAAGTTGCAAACCCAAGTGCATGTTGTTTCAAGTAATAAATTCTTGGGAGTCCAAGGTTGATTCACAGAGAATTAATGAAGAAAAATTCTGAGGTAAGGAAAAGATTTGTCACAACAATAAAGGTGTTAAAAGTTATTCAAAAATGAAAAAATATTTGCTTGGGTTAGAAGATCCACTCTTGGTAATAAATTAAAGATAACATTATTTCTTTTTATAACTCAATTGAAATTCACACATAACGGAGGTTCCAATAGGAAAATATAACATTCAAAGTTCAATTAAGATTATATATGTAATTATATTATGGTTCTTTAAATTATTCACTAACACCAACACTTCTAAATGGACTTAAGTATTCATTGTCCCAACCTCTTGTCTACAATGAATTAATATATCTACTTCAGAAAGAGAGTTTCTAAATTAATTGGAAACAAAATATAACACATATAATGAACACTTGATAATACATCATTCAAGCACAAGAAAGAAATTAATCTAACCTTAATTTATTACCAAAAGTTTCACCCTTTCACCCAAGCAAAATAAAAATTTGTTACTCATGAACAACAAGAAAGAAAGAGAGAAGAAGAAGGAGATGAACATAACTTTTATTTAGAACAAAAGAAAACTATCACAAGAGAAATAAATAATACAATAACATGATCTTCATCTCTAAGCCAAGATGTCTAAAATGAGCAGCTAATACTCCCTTTTATAGAGCTTGAGGGAAACAAAATGACAATGGAGTTATTTGATAATGAGTGAAAAATGCCAAAGGAGTTGTTTGATAATTGTGAATGAGAAGAAAATTATTGAGATGCTTGTCTCTCAAATAATTTAGTGTTGAACTCATGGCTGCCATTAGAATATAGAAAAGTAGTCTTTATAAAAGTTGTAGGCTTTTATCTTAGTTTCCAACGCCACTGGTTTCAGCCCAATATCATTCCTACAGCTCGAGATATGACCCAATCTTTGAACACTATTCAGGCCCAGATACAACTCCTCTGTTCTGACTTCTAAGTCGAATATGCGCTACTATACTTCCGATCTGACTCTTGTGTTCTTCATGAAAGTTGTAGATTTAGGTCTTAATTTCCAATTCCACTGGTTTGGTATCAATTGAACTCCTATAGCTCAACAAATGGGTTGATGAGGGCACAAAGGTCAAGCTGTCAGGATCGGTACTCTAGATCTTGCTTCAACTCCAATTCAAATTATCCAAACATATGATTTGACTCTTGAGGTCTTCATGAAAGTTGTAGAAAATTGTCTTAGATTTCCTACAAGACTAGAATCACATCAATCAGATATTTGAAACTCAAATTATAACTAGTTTACTGATCACTGTCAAATAAATAAATTTAAGCCAATTCAAACAATAATTCCTTCAATAATCTAATTAAGCTCAATATAATAAAATGTAACAAAACCAAATTAATTAAGCCTAATTGAACCTTAAGAAGCCTAGTGAAAGGATTATAAAATGAATAAAATATATTTCTATCAACAAGTATTCAACAGTTAATGGTTTTTCCTCGAGCACATCTCGCCACTTTTCCAAGAGCCACGTATCTCCATTGTGTTACCACTCGCCGCCTGGACCAGACCACCTATCAGGCCTATTTTTTCCAAGAGTTAGGTCATATGTGTTACTGCTTGTTAGAGTTGTTAAAATGGATGGCACGAATAACCTGGCAAAAAGTGCAGGCTGAGTTGGAAAAATTCAAGTCTGAACTTAATTTAGCTGACATGATTTGACCCATTTCGAGCCAAACTGACCCATTGGTCCAAATTTAAATTATTTTTTAACCTAATGCGGTACACCTAAAAGGATACTACCTTTTTTTGCTTAAAAAATTAAAATGAAATTGACAATTGGATTAGTTATCTAATTTATTTGTCATTGGTCCAAAACTAAATAATCCAAATTTCTTATTTTTCACTAATTTACTTTTTTAAAGATTAAATTCATTATTTTGTTAGTAGGACATGCGGCAACCCTAATTAGGGTTACTGCAACTTTAGCCCAGGCCCATTATTCTCTTTTAGGTTTTGTGTGTTGTACGACAGTCAATTGTCATTTATTGTACATAATTAGCTTAGTTAGCTTTCCTAAAATTGAGTATACAGCTTAGGGAATGAGAGCAAATCTCGTTTGTATATGGGAAAGTTTCCCCTAAATTGTTTCTGTACAGTTTCTATATATATGAAATAATAGAAGACATGAAGACAAGTTTTTTAAACAAATTGACATGGTATCACAACCTTCTCTTTTACCTTAGGCTGTCACATTTTTTTCTCTGCCCAAGGGGCTTTCCGATCTCTAGTCTTTTTTGGTTTTAGAATTTTGTTTGTTGTGTTTGGCATTTGGTTATGGAATTTTTTTCCCCAGATCACGTATTTTGGTTTCACCTCAGAGTTACGAATTTTTTTTTGCATTCTTTTGGTTTTTTGAATCACTATAGCAACAAAAAACTTCTATGTTTGCTTTATTGGAAGAACTATTCAGCTTGGGAGTGTCAGTTCAGGATGTTTATTAAAGGCAAAGGACTATGGGGTCATATTGATGGCTCTTCCGCTGCACCAAATGACCCAACCGAGTTTGCTACACAAGAGACGAAAGACGTCCAAATTATTTCTTGGATTCTGGGGTCCATTGAGCCACACATGGTCAACAATTTGTGCTCCTTTATGACAGTTAAGGAGAGGTGGGACTACTTGAAACGTATCTACAACTAAGATAATAATGCAAAGCGCTTTCAGTTGGAGCTGGACATTGCCAACTACAGCTAGGGTAATCTCTCGATTCAAGAATATTATTCTGGTTTTTTCAACTTGTGGACTGAGCATTCGACTATTATACATGCTAAAGTTCCAAAAGAAGCGCTGTTTCAAGAAGTTCATAATTCCAGTCGACGGGCTCAATTTCTCATGAAACTCAGATCAGAATTCGAGGTTACGAGGGCTGCTCTTTTAAATAGAGACCCGGTTCTCTTTTTCGATGTGTGTGTTGGAGAGTTACTTCGGGAGGAGCAGTGGCTATTCACTCATGGAGCTATGGCGCAAGACAAATTTCCTTTAGAGGCTGTAACTGTTGCTTACGCTACTCAAGGGAAGGGAAAAGACAGATATATGAAGCAGGTTTAGTGCTATTCCTGCAAGGAATTTGGGCATATTGCTCAAAACTACAGCCTAAAATTTTACACCTATTATAAATAGCGTGGTCATATTATTAAGGAATGTCCTACGCGACCAGAGAACCGTTTAGTCAATGCCTTCCACTCAGTAGTTCATCCCTCTTCTACAAAACCAACAGATCAGCCTTCCATAACAACAGTTCCCGCAGTCTCTAATCCAGCTGTCCCAACTCCATAGATGATGCAACAGATAATAATTTTAGCATTCTCTGACTTAGGCATTCAAGGTAAGCCCAAGCACCCTATTTAATCTTGGTTTGTTGACACTGGGGCTTCGAATCATATGTCTGATACTGCTGACTCTTTGCACCATGTTTGACCCTATTATAGTTCACAACATATTCAGATTACAAATGATAATACTCTTCCTATTGCTGTTGTTAGGGATATTGATTCATCTTTTCGTAATGTGTTTGTGTCTCCTAGACTTTCTTCTCGTTTACTTTCAGTTGGTCAATTAATATATAACAATTGTGATGTGCATTTTTCTTGTGGTGGTTGTCTTGTGCAGGGTCAGGTGTCAGGGAAAGTGATTGCGAAGGGGCCTAAAGTAGACAGATTGTTTCCTATACACTTTACTATTCCTTATCTTTTCTCTTTAGCTTGTACCACTGTAACAAATCAAATGAGGTCTAGCATAAATGTTTGGGCCATCCTAACTCACTTGTTTTGTCTCATTTATTGAAACATGGCTTCTTGGGTAATAAAAATCAGTCTTCTTCTTTATCTTTTGACTATTCTGTGTGTAAGTTTACTAAAAGTAAGACTCTACCATTCACTTCTACTGGTCACCGTGTAGACAAATGTTTTGATTTTAATCATAGTGATGTTTAGCAAGTTTCTCCTGTCATGTCTCATGCAAACTATAAATATTTCATGACATTTATTGATGACTATAGTCGATTTACTTGGATTTATTTTCTTTGCTCCAACGAGGTCTTTTTAGTGTTTTAGACTTTTTTAGCCTATGTTGAAAATCAATTTTCTACTGGTATTAAGATTTTACATTCTGACTGTGGCGGAGAATATATGTCTAATGAATTTTAGGCATTCTTACAACGTAAAGGTATTATTTCGCAGTGTTCTTGTTCATATACGCCTCAACAGAATGGTGTTGCTGAGTGTAAAAATTGTCACTTGTTGGATGTCACTTGTACCTTGCTACTTGAATCCTCTATTCCCCCTCGTTTTTGGGTTGAGGCTTTGTCCACTGCTGTCTACTTGATTAATTATCTTTCTTATCAGGTTTTAGATTTTAATTCACATTTATCTCGTATCTATAACACGCCTCCTAGTTATCATAATCTTCATAATTTTGGTTGTGTCTATTTTATTCACTTACCACCTATTGAACGTCACAAACTTGGTGCTTAGGTAGTTCAGTGTGCGCTTATGGGTTAAAGTACCACTCAACAAGGCTTCGTGTGTTATAATGCTATTGCTAATCATCTTCGAATCTCTCGAAATATGACTTTCTTTGACAATCACTACTGCTTTCCATCTAATGTGGTCTCTTCCATTGCTCTTGCTATGCTTCCTAACTTTGGTGATGTCCCTCGTTCTATTGAGCGTTTCAAACCAGGTGCTGTGCATACGAGACGTCAGCCTCCTTTAACTCCTCTTGATATTGACCCACCACCTGAACCTGTACATCCTACACCTCGAAGATCTGCTCGCGTCTCTCATCCACCAGATAGGTATGGGTTTCCACACACTTCTCTTAATGTGACCTTATCTAGCATTTCAATTCCTACTTGTTATTCTTAGGCAGTTAAGGATGCTTGTTAGGAACAAGCCATGCAAGCTGAGCTACAGGCTCTTCAGGAGAATCATACTTGGGATATTGTTCCATGCCCTCCTGGTATTAAACCTATTGGCTGTAAGTGGGTATATTTTGTGAAGCTTAATTCTGATGGTTCTCTTGACCGCTATAAGGCTCAGTTGGTTGCTTTTGGCAATAGGCAGGAATATGAGGTGGATTATGATGAGACATTTGCTCTAATGGCTAAGATGACTACTGTGCGGACCATTCTTGCTCTAGCTCCACCAAATAGACGTTAATAATGCGTTCTTGCACGGCGATCTTAAGGAAGAAATTTTTATGACTCCTCCTTTAGGCTTATTTTCTTCCTCCTTTGGTGTGTGCAAGCTGAAATGTTCTCTTTATGACTTGAAACAAGCTCCTCGGGCATTGTTTGAAAAATTTTGTTCTACTTTGCTTGGTTTTTCTTTCACCCAGAGCCAATATGATTCTTCTTTGTTCCTTCACAAAACAGCGTGTGGTATTGTTCTTTTTCTTGTTTATGTTGATAATACTATCATCACTGGCACCGATATTGTCTTAATACAGTAGCTTAAACAGCAGCTTCAGGCTTCGATTCATCTGAAGGATATTGGTTCCCTCCACTATTTTTTGGGTCTTGAGGTGCATTCGGACTCGAAGGGTATTTTCTTACATCAGGACAAATATACACAGGACTTGATCTCTTTAGTTAGCCTTCAATCTGCTTCTCCTGTTGACACCCTTCTAGAGGTCAATGTGAAATATCGTCGTGAGGAGGGAGAGCCTCTTTCCAATCCTTTGATGTATCATCAGTTGGTCGAGAGCCTTAATTATTTGACCATTACACGTCCTTGACATTTCTTTTGCTGTCCAGTAAGTCAGTCAGTTTATGCACACCCTTGGCCATCTCCATTTTGCTGTTGTTCGTCGTATCATTCACTATTTGAAGGGTACTTCTAGTCGTGGGTTATTTTTTCCTTTTGGATTGTCCTTTCAATTGATTGGTTATAGTGATGCAGATTGGGATGGTTACCTAGACACTCGTCGCTCTGTTATAGGTTGGTGTATGTTTCTTGGCCCTGCACTCATTTATTGGAAAAGTAAGAAACAAGCTCGAGTATCCAAATCTTCCACCGAGTCTGAATATCGTGCTATGTCTACTACTTGTTTTGAGATTATTTGGCTTCGGGGTTTATTGGTTGAGCTTGGATTTCCTTAATCCAATCCCATGCCTCTCTATGCAGATAATATTAGTGCTATTCAGATTGCTGCTAATCCAATTTTTCATGAGCACACCAAGCATATTGAGGTGGACTGTCATTCTATTCGTGAAGCTTTTGACAATCATGCTATCTCGCTTCCGCACATTACCTCAGATCTTCAACTTGCTGATGTCTTTATCAAGACAATACCTCGGCCTCCTCATCATTTTTTCATTGACAAATTAATGCTTCTTGATCAGCCGCATCAATTTGAGGGGGGATGTTAGTAGGACATGTGGCAACCCTAATTAGGGTTACTAGAACTTTAGCTTAGGCCCATTATTCTCATTTAGGTTTTGTGTGCTGTACGGCAATCAATTGCCATTTATTGTACATAATTAACTTTAATTAGCTTTCCTAAAATTGAGTTTACAACTTAGGGAATAAGAGCAAATCTTGTTTATAAATAGGAAAGTTTCCCTTGAATTGTTTCTGTACAGTTTCTATATATATAAAATAATAGAAGACATGACATTACTAGAAATATGAATTTCAGAGACTAATTTAGAGACCAATTTATTTCGATCTTTATAGAGACTGATTAAAAAATAAAAAATTTAATTTGTTATAGAAATAAAATTAGTCTCTAAATAAAAAAATTTACAAAAAAAAGTAACGACTGCAAATTGATCACTAACAAAATAAAAATAAAATAAAAAATGTATCTTATTATTAGAGACCAATATTTCGGTCTCTAAATTAAAAAATTTACAAAAAATAAATAATATAAAAAATAAAAAATTAGAAATTAATATTTCGATCACTAAAAAAAATTTAAACAATAAATAATAACCGCAAATTCGGTCCCTTAAATTTCTGTCCAACTCGCAAACCCATTCCCGCTTTTTTCACTAAAATCTCATCTCCTCCACGATCATAAACCCTTCCTTCTCTTCACCACCTAAGCCACAGAACCTGAAACACCACCCTCCGATTCGGACCCATCCCAACCCGAATCTGCCACCACCGACGACGACTTCGACAACCGCATGAACCAATTCCGTCTCCACCTCGGGCTTACATCTGCTGCCGGCGTCTCCACCTCCTAAATCGAATTTGCGGCCAGCGTTTCCGCCTTCCGCCGTTGAGCCAAGACTGATTGCATCCAAATGACCCGTTGTTGAAGACCCACCGCGCATCCCACTTCCCGGCCACCTGCGCTGTGCGTGTCCCCTCTGCCTGCGCTTCTATGGCGCCTCCGTTGACAACCCACCGCGGCTGATTCCAAGGCGCTTCCACTCTAAGCTCTAAGCTTTCAGCTTCAAGCTGCCATGGTTTGAACTTCCCCTTTCTCATATCTCTCTCCCTTTCTAACACAATCAATTGTGATACATTGTTGTGCTGATTTTTTGGCAGGTTTTGGGTTATAGAAATTTTTATGGTTTAGGGCTTTGTTTAACATTGTTGATTTCTGTGAGTTTTCTCTCGTTTTGAATTTTAACATGTTGATTCCTTCTAATTTTTGTGTCTGTTTTAGAACTCTGTTGACTGTTATAATGTGATTTTTATGCTTCAATTGTGAAATTGTAGTACTTTTTAATTAAAAATGATGGAAGGGGTTGTTACTATTAAGTAATGAAGAGGGTCTGATAATCAAATCCTCTTATCCACCAAATAAGAGGGACAAATAGAGCCAAGCAAACAAAGAAGCGCTTCCACCATTCATATATATCTAAGATAAGCACGAGCTAAAGGCCCAAGAATTCAGTTTGGAGTGGTGTGAATCCGAATCAAATATGAAGTTTTGTTGAAGACTGACAAAGCTTATGAGTTAGAAAATATTTTGATAGAGGCATGGTTGCTGTCATATAGTGGCAGAAGATATTGTAGTAAGATATTTTGGTTATGTTTAGTCTTTTGAAATATATGGCGGACCTTATTTTAAGGGATTACGTTAGGAGAGCAGTTAGCAGCTTATAGCATTACTTTTTGAGTGTATAAGTAAGTCTCAAAAGGTGAATGAAAGTGGCTGAGACTGAGTGTCTTTCTCCTCCAATTCATGTTCTGTTTTTCCCAACAAGTTTCATAAGACACAACAACACAAGGTCTAAATTGAGAGCAAAGGAGAAAAAGAATTTACTATAATGCTCTGCAGAACAACACATATTTGCTAGATCCAACAGCCCCTTCTGTAGTGCAGTTGTCATACCCAGTTTGGTTCACCTCAAACACATTGTACTGGTTCTTCTGGTACCTGAATGCTATTAAAAAACACACCCCAAAAAAAAAATCAAAATTTCAATCAAGAGACAGGAAGAGCTGATTGCATAAAGAAAGAAAAGCATGAAGTAACAGTTAATCTAATAAAAGTAAGTAAATAAGTAGAATTTAGGCAAAGACAAAGGCATTAACCAAGAACTTATTGCTGTTTAATCTTCAAGAACAATATCTCACCACTTTGCTAGTCTCTCACTCTCCCTGTGTCGTTATTTTGTAAAAAAAAATATATCAATTTTTTTTTAGAATAAAAAGGGTAAGCATACCCAAAATAGAAGTATGTTTAGATCTGAAATGTTAAATAAATGTAGGATCTAACATAACTATCTATCTATCTATATACTTGCTAGAAAGCTAGAATTAAGAAACAAAAGAGAGTGTGTGTGTTTTACTAAGAGATGAGATCGCCAACATAGAAGGTGTGGTTGTTGGCCCAAAGAGTGTAGTTAATGCCAGGGTTACAGCCACGGTTGGCACCCACAATGTGGTCTGTGGTGGTGACTAAAGAGAGTGTGACAACGGCGGAGATGAGTAGCAAGAGGTGGGATGAGGCTGGCATAGTTGGAACTTGGAAGAGGTCTTGTCTTGTTCCTTTCCTTTCCTTTGTTTTCTGTACACTTGGACTCGATTGCTAGTAGTAAAAGAGAGGATTGGAACATCAACATTAAAGTAGACACACAATCAATTATTGTTTGGCTGAATGGACCGTCTTTGGCTACTTCTTTACAAATGGTCAGATATGCAGTGCGACATCCCGCCTTATTGTGCATGTAAGTTTAGTAGTTAGATTTCATTTCCCTATTCCATCCATAACACTTGTCCATGTTCACAAACAAGTATTCGTAGCTTTCTTTTCTTATTTTTGCTGCATAAATGGGAAGGTTCAGAATAACTAAGCTTGTGGTAGAATTTTGTCTGACAACTTCGTAGGAATTCAGTTGGCTTTGATTTTTGAAAATTGATAAAGACAATCTTATTGTTTCAGGAAAGTAGAGCAACAACATTTTTGAATAGGCTTGTGAAATGGATCAAAAACATCAAAATTTTAGATCCCTTGGAAGAAGGTTGCAGGCTACGCCCTATTGTTAGTGAAGGACAGGTATGTTTGCTATTTCTCACTTCTGTATTTACTAGATATTTCCTTAACTTACCCATTCCTCCTTTTATAAAGTAAAAAGAAGGATTTTTTTCTAATTTTAATTTTTAATGGCATTAGGTAAAAAGGCAAACATTAAGCCTATTCTCCCTTTACACTTTTTTTTGGGGTGAAGTGCCCTTTATACTTCTATTATACTGTTTACAGTATAGCTCCTACCAGGCTTGTTAAATTTCTTATATTTTCTAGCTCATTGTCTTGCAATCAGTACTTACACAACTTTGGGAAACAAAAAATTTCAATTGGTCTTTGAAATCTATGTTGGAGTGGTTTAATGAAAAGATTCCAACAATAAAAGACGAAGTTAGTTTAGAAAGAGCAACTCTAATGTTGTTATGACATTTTCAAACATATATCAGCCATTAGTTAATACAAAGAAGCTTGGAAGGCTTTAGTGATTTATCCAGAAAATAGTGCAAAAATAATCAGAATGCCTTTAGAAATCAAAATTATAAGCAAGTTTTGGATTCCGTTGGTGGAAAAATATGTGGTGCTATTCGGTTACACATTCACTGAAATGAAGGGTTTCTCTGTATGATCCTTGGGTACTTATGAGGAGCAAGCCAAGATGAGATGTTTGTGTTTCTTAGCGTTGAGAAGGGCTACCAAATGGCGCCATGTGGTGGGTAAGAACACAGTACGGTTTATTGTCACCTTGGTAAGAGATCAAGATGAGATCCAGAAGAGATATCATGTATGGATTGAATTATGGACACCCACCATTCATATATGAAGACAAACCATTCACTCCAAATTGATTTGTTGGCTTGATGGTACTTTTACATGATTTGTGTGGATTTACGAATTTTGTTCTCTCCTTTTCGAATTTATGCAAGAAATATTTTGTCTTCTGTTCTGTTCTTTCTATGTTTGATTCTTATTTTTATCAGAAATTCTGCCATGTGTTTAGCTCTTTGAATAATTCCCATCCCCTCTAGATATCATCTAGTTGTGCATGAAATAGGAATAGTGTACAAATTTTGCTTTCTTTGCTTGTAAAATTGGTCTCAAACATGCATTGATCAAACTTTGAAGAGTTGTGGGACAGTGAGAAGAAAGAGGAATTTGTGTTGATATACTTAAGTTTAGATTATAATAATTAAGTCATTTAATAGGCATGGTATCTTGATTTAAAAGAGATAGGTGCCTTGGAAATTTTATGATGAATGATTCTGACCTTGAATAATTCTTGAAACATGAACTTTGTAGAGATTTAAGGATTTGGTAACATTTTACGTTCTTGATCACAAGTATGAGAAGACGAAGAAAATAACCTAAGCATAGCACTCTTGAATTCTTCGCAATATCTCTCAAGTTGTTCTTTATTGTTTTGTAAAAATTTCTTTAATAGATGTGGACTTCAACTAGTTGTAAAAATAATCCTATAATAAGACATCCTTTTTATTTCAGACATTCAGAAATTGTCTAGTTTTTGGAATTTGCTATAAACTCTAATGTGAGTGGATTTTGTTCAGTAGCGAGAAGAAGGAGCAAATTAGCTTCAGAGTTTCACTGTTAGGAAGAACTCTAGATTGTAAAATCTGGGGAAAGTTGAGCTTTTGAAATCAAAGGCCTCAAAAATTACTATGACTCATTACCAGAAGAATGTTAAAAATGTCACTGGTAGAAAGAAAATAAAGTCATCTAGTAGTCCTTTCAAGAAAAGACAACCAGAAAGATCTTCACCTCAGCCAAGTGAAAATGGCAACAAGGTGCTTTTCAGCCTTCTCAAACATTTCCCATGACTGATGGATCAGAAGAGGAGGAGGAGGACGAAGAGGAGGAGGAGGAGTTTTTATGATTAGAGTTTAGTTTGTATTGTGTTCAACTTTCTTATATTTGTAATGTTTTAGTAATGAGATATTGTAGACAATGATTAGTTTAGTTTATTCTAGAATGTCTTGATGTTTAAATGATATATTCTAAAGACCGAATTAATTTAGTTTACATTATTTTTTATTTATGTATTTGGTTATATATTAGATTATTGATTGTTGTTTATTAGGTGTTTTAAAAATTTAGATTTCAATAAATTTAAAAATAATGACAAATTTATATCACAAATTAGAGACTGAATTAGAGACCGAATATATAAAAAAAGACATTTAACGATCGATTTAGAGACTGATAAAGTAGTCTCGTAATATATTGAGGCTTTTAGAGACTGATTTAGAGACTGATAAACTAGTCTCTAATTTAGAGACCGATTTAGTGACTGATTTTATAAAATATATAATATATTCAGAGTTTTAGAGACTGATTTAGAGATTGATTTAAAGATCGATAAATCAGTCTCTAAAAGTTTAGAGACTGATTTAGTGATCGATTTTAAAAATATATAATATATTCATGCTTTTAGAGATTGATTTAAAGACAGATTTTTTGGTCTCTAAAAAATCGGTCTCTAAATTGGTCTCTAATGTACTTTTTTGAAATATAATTAACTAATATTTGACCGTAAATTAGCGAATGATTTAGAGACTAAAAAAATCGATCTCTTTAAAATCGGTCTCTAAATCGGTCTTTAATATTTAGCGTCGAGGCTTTTAGAGATCGATTTAAATCGGTGTCTAACTATTTTAGAGACTGATTTTCTTGATTTAGAGACCGATTTTTCGGTCTCTAAAATCCAAAATTCTAGTAGTGTGAAGACAAGTTTTTCAGCCAAATTGACATATTTTCTTAAAAAAAAAATGAATTGTTGGACTGGTGGGTTGGACTAGCAAATGACAGAACTTGACTCCAACTCTGGTTGGAGGGAGTCCTTTCAACCCCCATCTAATCTGTTGTCATGTGTCTATTGTCCATTTAATCTATTGCCATATGTTACTTCCAATCTCATTTAATTAAGTTAATTGACATATGATAATAGATTAAATGAGTAATGGACACGTGACAACAGATTAAATGGGAGTTGGAGGAACTCCATCCAACCAGGGTTGGAGCCAAGTTCTATCCACTAGCAAAATGCTATCTCGAAACACACTTAGCCCAGCCCGAGGTGGTCTAGCTCGACCCATTTTTCCAACTCTGCCGCTCTTCATCGAGAGGGCCACTTGCTCGTACTGTTGTCAACATCATTTCTCCTATACTCATCCAAGTTGATCTAAGCCATCAATTCTCACCCTAGCCAATCCAAACCGTCGACTCTAATACCACTTGTTGGGATGCCATATCATGCAGAGTCATAATAACAAGATGACAACATGGAGCACAGAGACATAAGAATTTAACATGGTTCAACATGTCACATGCCTACATCCACCCGAGAGATAAAATATCTTCACTATGTGAGAAAAATACCATACTTTCAATCTCATTTTCTTGAGACTGATTTTCTTGATTTAGAGACCGATTTTTCGGTCTCTAAAATCCAAAATTCTAGTAGTGTGAAGACAAGTTTTTCAGCCAAATTGACATATTTTCTTTAAAAAAAAATGAATTGTTGGACTAGTGGGTTGGACTAGCAAATGACAGAACTTGACTCCAACTCTGGTTGGAGGGAGTCCTTTCAACCCCCATCTAATCTGTTGTCATGTGTCTATTGTCCATTTAATCTATTGCCATATGTTACTTCCAATCTCATTTAATTAAGTTAATTGACATATGATAATAGATTAAATGAGTAATGGACACGTGACAACAGATTAAATGGGAGTTGGAGGAACTCCATCCAACCAGGGTTGGAGCCAAGTTCTATCCACTAGCAAAATGCTATCTCGAAACACACTTAGCCCAGCCCGAGGTGGTCTAGCTCGACCCATTTTTCCAACTCTGCCGCTCTTCATCGAGAGGGCCACTTGCTCGTACTGTTGTCAACATCATTTCTCCTATACTCATCCAAGTTGATCTAAGCCATCAATTCTCACCCTAGCCAATCCAAACCGTCGACTCTAATACCACTTGCTGGGATGCCATATCATGCAGAGTCATAATAACAAGATGACAACATGGAGCACAGAGACATAAGAATTTAACATAGTTCAACATGTCACATGCCTACATCCACCCGAGAGATAAAATATCTTCACTATGTGAGAAAAATACCATACAAGAACAATCATGGAGTTAAAAACCTAACTTTTACCTGGCTCAAAACCCCTTCTACACCTTCTATCATATCATAACCCAAAGAACCCCTTTGTCACATGTCCTCTCTTTGTCTGACCACACACCTAAGCCATTGGGTATATTTATAACAAAACTTCCTTGATCTCCAAGCAAATCTCCTTGGTCTCCAAGAATTCTTAGTTTTCAAGTTTTTCAAATCTTATTGATTTTAACAAAATCCTACAGATTCTCTTATATCTTTAATTTATGTTTCCTAAATCACCAAGGATATACTTACTAAAGATAAACATAAATAAAAGAAATCCTTATCTTATGAAGATACATGAGTTAAGATCCCAGCAATAGTTGTTATGAAACAATGGAGAAAATGTGGTTGTATATTACTTACATCAATTTCACAATGATGTATTGGTAGAGTAGCAGCTATTGATCGGTATGCAATAGACTATTACTTCCTGCACCAGTGTGATTGGATGTGTGTAAATAGACTTATTTGAAAGCAAATTTAAAATATTGTTTGGGGAAAACGTTGAGAGTTTATTGTTACTTTAGATTCTAACCTAAAACTAATTGGTATTAAGTGAAGTGACCCAACAGATATATAAACCGCACTCGAAATATTGAGGCAGACGATGTGAGACTCTTAACACCGGCCCTCCATAGATGCCTGGACAGAACAGGCGGAAACAAACAAGCCTAGCGAAGTAGGCAAAAACAAAGATGAGATCTTGACTATGATACCATGTTAGATTTCAACCTAAAATCAATTGGTATTAAGTGGAGTGACCCAACATATATATAAACTGCACTCGGAAGATTGAGACAAGCGATGTGAGACTCTTAATAAAAACAAAATCCAAGTTCATTTAATAATGGAATAAAGTGGCAATAGACATAAAGGAGTGTCAATAGATACTCCCAAAAATGATATGAAACTGAAGTGATACTACTTACATAATTGTGGCTAACTACATCCGTGGCTCAATTTGAATTTAAGCAGTCCGATGTAAACTTGTTAGCAGCTGTTTCTTGTTGTGATTCTGCAGGTAAAACTATCTTTAAAAATTACTACGGATTGCACATCGATAGCTACGATGTTTGATTATAACATAGTGTAAAACAATAGTAAGTCAGTAAAGAATAAAGATTACAAATTAAGGCAAAAGGTTTTTAGCTGATTGCGGATTCTCATTAATGGTAGTTTAGAGAAGAATTCTGAAGCTGTTTTTAAAATAAATAATCCAAAAAAAATACTTTTGAAATATATTGGAAGAAGAAAACTTAATTTTTCTATTACATTATTTTATTGTTTGCTTGAAAAAAACCACCAAAATGATAACACTCTGAAACAAAAAATTGCTTTTCTTCATAACGGGCTTTGTTCTTCCACCGAGAATGTATGCAACTTTCTTGAAATGCTGTGTTCATATTAGCAATGTTAATGTCTATGATCCTGGCTTCGGATTAAGCTACACATTAAATGGTTTGTGAATGTATGCAACTTTCTTGAAAAGCCGAAATCATGTTTCATCAATATATAGTTTTGTTACATTCATATCACCTGAGTGCTGAATTGGGAATAACTGGTTTCTATTATGCACCTGTGAAAAAGAAGTTAATCAAAGCATGCATTTTCCAACTAATTAGAGTGTGTTTCGGAAAGTTGAAAAAAATAGATTATACTAATAATCGATTATTGTTATAATCGAATCATTTTTATATTTAGATACATTAGCTGTAAAGTGATTTTAAGTTAATATGATTCATTTGGATAATATAAAAAAATCACTTTTATGCATTAAATTATTAAAATAGGTATAAAATGATTAAAAAAATTATTTGATTGAGGACAAAATAATATTTACATATCAAAATGTAAGGAATAATCTATAAACTAAAATCATAAGCCTCAATCTTCAGCTTATAATTATTAACTTTAAAAAATTTTTATTTTGCATTGAATTTAGTGTAAAAGCTTTTAAAAAAAAATCTTTTTACCCAAACATAATAATTATTTCACAAAACAGCTTAATCCTCCAAAAATAACTGAATGAAAAATAATTCAACTTTCTCAAACAAGCTCTATGTGTGATCTGTGATTCAATCTAGATGGATTAGATAGATTTTTTTTTTTATAATCTTGTTTATAGAATTCCTCTGTTGATTGTTTAGGTCTTTGACCAAGGTATTTACTACATACATTGTTGTGAGACTAATATTTGGGTCGAAGTTAATAGTTAAGTAAAATATTTTTTAAAGTGACGAATTCTTCTAATGGTTTAAAAGAAATAATAATAATTAAATATAAAACATGACTCTAGACCGAGTCATACCTAAGATATCAAGATGCCACATATGCACCGAGATTATTGTATACTCTAAAAGTATTACACTGAATCTAATAAAAATTATGTGACATGTATAATTATATATGCTATTGAATTGAATTTAAAATATTATTTAGTAACTAATGTGTGTTGATTTGAGTAAAAAATGTTCGAGTCCTTTAAATATGTGATTTTAGATTCGATCTTAAGATTCATGTATATAGAAAAAATATCGTTAGGAGGGGTTCTTATTTAGACATCTAATTATACTCTAAAAGATTAATTTCTTATCTATTGAGTAGGAAGATATTTAAGAAAATAAAAAAATATATTATTTAGTAAATTGAAGATTAAAAATGAGCGGGTAATATTCTCATGGTATATTAAAATTTCTCTTTTTTTTTTGGGTATAAAATGTTAGAATTTCTCTTTATTACTCCGAGATATAACATCCTAGCTGGCAACCATGGATATGCTTTCTCGTATGTAGCGTAGAAGTTGTTTCTTCAAGTTTCTAACCACCCTCCCCTTCTTGTTTCGCTTCCTTACCTAACGTGGTTTTCAACAAAAGTTATTCATTTCTTATGCATATTTGTGCATCTAGCTGCTGATCAACTTACAAAATATCAACCTATAGCCATTCATTATCCTTTGGTTAGTTGATTGTAATGGTTTACCTTTTCCCTTTTAAGGAATTTGGGTAAGAGAAATGATATTTGCAAAAGAAAAAAAAATTACACCATATTTACATGCACCTTGTATGTTTGGGAAATAAATTAGAATGTGTGTTGGAATACTTTATCTTCTTGTTTTATTATTTAAAAAGGAAGACGTACTGTAAAGCTAATTGCATTAGTGAACTGTGCCATATCTATTCTCTTTACATTCTAGAGCTATTCTTGCATCTATTGTTGATATTGTGGATAGTGTTAATGGATATGTCCTACCATTAATTCTAGATGATGAAAAAGTGTACCGAAGTTCTGATTGCATTGATAAGTCTGAAGCTGCTTTAAATACTTCCATTCAATCAATTACTAAAATTAAGGATATAAATTGGTCAATATTTGATGCTAAAATTAAGGATATGATTTGGTCAATATTTGATTTGGTCAATATTCTTAATTGTGTAATCTATTTTTATTCCGTAGTTGTAAGATATTTCTCTATAACCATTTATTCTTTCTTTATTAATGTCTGTACTATATATATTGTATAACTACGATGAATGAAATTATCAGAAAATTATTCCACAATTGTGTTTATTTGATATGGTATCAGAACCTCCTTCAATATCTTTTTCTTAACACTAAGAATTGAAGTAGATCCTGTATTCACAATTGTTATTTCTGTTCATATCATTCTGCTGCAATATTTTCTTTTAGTGCCACCATGACTGAAGTAAGTGGTGCCAAATCACTAAAGAAGAACGAATCTTCGACTATTGTGTCTGGCCTCCATTTGTAGGAAACTTCCTCTCTCATCACAACCCTTGCATTCACTGCTAAGTCAGGTATGTCTTTTACTAGAAATAGTGATTGGGTAATTGACTCTGACGCAACAGACCATATGACTTGTGATCGTTATCAGTTTAGTCATTTATCTCCTAAATGTTCCAAAGCCACTATTACCACTGCTAATAGTGTATCATCTCCGATTATTGGAGTTGGTATAGTTCTATTATCTTCCACGTTAGAAATCGAGGATGTCTTATTTGTGTCATCGTTAAATTGTAATATTCTCTCTGTGAATCAATTAGCCAAATCTTATAATTGTGTTGCTCAATTTTTTTCTATACACCGTGTCTTTTAGAACATTCATACTCGGGAGAAGATTGGCAGTAGTAGACAAATGGGAGAGTTGTACTATCTTGAAGATGGATTCCAACATTTCGATGAAAAGGGACAAGCTCTTATGGTAAATGGAGATTCAGTGAATAAGAAAAAGGAGAAAATTTAGCTATGGCATAGGAGATTGGGACATCCTTCCTTTGGCTATCTTAGGAGATTATTTCCATCGTTGTTTCATGGATGTAATCTTTCAGACTTTATTTGCAGCACTTGTGTAAAGGCAAAAAGCAATCGTGCTACTTTTCATTTGAGTGATCATAAAACAAATTTACCTTTTTCATTAGTTCATTCAGATGTTTGGGGATCGGTCCCAATTTCTACTCTTAATGGGATGAAGTGATTTATAACTTTTGTTGATGATTGCACTCGCATGACTTGGGTTTATCAAATGAAACACAAGAGTGATGTTTGTTCAATTTTTTGCATGTTCCATTAAATGATAACTACTCAGTTTGGTGTTCCAATAAAAGGCTTTCGTTCTGATAATGGTGGTGAGTATGAAAAGAAAGAATTGATGGAATTTATACACTCTGAAGGAATTATTCACCAAACATCTTGCACAGATTCTCCTCAACAAAATGGTGTCACGGAATGAAAAAATTGACATTTATTGGAAGTTACTCGGCCGCTTTTAATTAGGAGTCATGTTCTCATTTACTTGTGGGGTAAAGCTTTGAATTCGGCGGTCTACTTAATAAACTGTACGTCATCCAGTGTTCTTAATTTTCGAAGACCATTGGATGCCCTTTTTGATCATTGCACTCTTCCACTAGTAGTACTTTTGGCCCCACGAATTTTTGGGTGTGTAGTTTATGTTCATTTGCATTCATGCTAACGAACTAAGCTTGAGTCTCGTGCTTTGAAGTGTGTTTTTGTGGGATATGAGAACAATAAAAAAGGCTACAAGTGTGATGATCTAAAAACTCGGAAGCTTTATGTTTCCATGAATATTACCTTCCACGAAACCAAACCTTTTTACAGGGCGCCGACTCTTAATTTATCATTTCAGGGGGAGAATTCAGATGAAGTGATAAATTATGAAGAAATGGAGGCATTTTTTTTACCAAAATTCATAAAATATTTATTCGTCTGAAGATTCTTCAAGACAAGGTGAATTTTTAGATGAAAGGGAAGAGTTATCGGTCGTTGAACTAGAGACTTTTCATACTGAAGATAATGCTCTTCATGATAGTACAATGCCGCTCAACAATTCAACACAACCACTGAGCCCGTCTTCTTCTGAGATTCCTTCAAAGGTATCCACTAATCCTAATTCCACTTGTAGTGATGATCTTTTTTCTAAATCTCAAGTGTCTCAATATCGTCTTCCACCTTGTTCTAATCGTGGTATACCACTTGTTAAATATGAGTCTGATCCTAAATCCAAAGTTAGATACCCCATTAGTAATCACGTGTCTTGTAAAAAACTATCCAAGTGCTATGCATCTTATTTGCTACAATTATCATTTGTTCCTATTCCTAGTAAAATGCAGGAAGCTCTAGCAGATGATAGATGAACTCAAGCCATGGCAGAAGAAATGGAAGTGCTTGAAAAAAATGATACTTGGGAGCTTGTGACCCTACCGAAAGGAAAAAAGACCGTGAGATGTAGATGGGTCTTTGCGGTCAAGCATAAAGCAGATGAGACAATTGAGAGGTATAAAGCTCTATTGGTTGTGAAAGGATATACGCAATCTTATGGGGTTGACTACCAGGACACTTTTGCACCTGTTGCCAAACTTAATAGAGTTAGATTGCTCCTGTCTTTGGCGGTGAACCGAGATTGGCCACTTCTTCAACTTGATGTAAAAAATACTTTTTTACATGGAGATCTTACAGAGGAAGTGTATATGGATCCCTGTCCAAGTGTGAAAAAATACTCAGATGTTACAATGATGTGCAAACTCAAAAAGGCGTTGTATGGGTTAAAACAGTCTTCAAGAGTTTGGTTTGGTAGATTTACTAAGTCTATGAAGAGCTTCAGATATAAACAAAGCAACTTAGACCATACTTTTTTTAAAGCATTGAATGGGTAAGGTTACTGCTTTGATTATATACGTTGATGACATGGTGGTGACAGGAGATGATTAAGAAGAAATTGAGAGCTTACAACAACATTTGGCCTTAGAGTTTGAAATGAAACAACTTGGAGATTTAAAATACTTTCCTAGAATCGAGGTAGCCCGCTCAAAGAATGATATTTTCTTATGTCAACGAAAATACATTCTTGATTTATTAACTGAGACAGGTATGCTTGGATGTAAGCCTGCGAATGCCCCTATTAAACAAAATCACAAGTTATTTGAGTGTTTGCATGCAACTTCTACTGATAAAGCAATGTACTAGAGACTTGTGGGATAATTAATTTATTTGTCCCATACTAGGCCAAATATTGCGTATTTAGTATGTGCAGTGAGTCAGTTTATGCATGATCCTTGTAAACCTCACATGGATGCTGTGGAATGCATACTGCGATATTTAAAGTCTGCTCCGGGTAAAGGGTTGTTGTTCAACAAGAATAATCACTTGAAGGTAGAAGGTTACACTGATGCAGATTGGGCTGGTTCATCTGACGACAGAAAATCTACATTAGGATACTTTACTTTTGTAGGGGGCAACCTTGTGACTTGGAGGAGTAAAAAATAACTGGTGGTAGCAAGATCAAGTGCAGAAGCTGAAGATAGAGACATGACTTTAGAGTATGTGAGTTACTATGGTTGGGGAACTTGCTTAAGGATTTGGGTGTTCGCTCTCAGGAGGCAATGAAGTTGTATTGTGATAACACTTCTGCTATAGAGATTGCTCATAATCCAGTCCAACACAATCGGACGAAGCATATGAAAATTGATAGACACTTCATTAAGGAAAAACTTGAAGCTGAAATCATTGTTTTTCCATTTGTGAAGTCTGAAGACTAACTAACCGATGTCCTTACCAAAGCTGTTGCCAGTAGTATTTTCGGTCACTCTTTAGACAAGTTAGGCAAGTGCGATATATATGCTCCAACTTGAAGGGGAGTGCTAAAATTAAGGATATGATTTGGTCAATATTTAATTTAATCAATATCCTTAATTGTGTAATATGTTTTTATTCTATAGTTGTAAGATATTTTTTGTAATCTTTTATTATTTCATTATTAATGTTTGTACTATATATATTGTACAACTACGATGAATAAAATTATCAAAAAATTATTCCACAATTTTATGTTTATTTGATATCAATTACACCAGAGTTTTTGAGCACTCTCATTATTTCTTCTATTAAGCACAAGATTATATTAAAGGTTGGAATTACAATGATGTTGTAGAGAAATATGGATCATTTAGATGGTCTATGCAATGGTATTAAATTGATTGTGACAAGACTAAGTAATCGTGTCATTGAAGCAAAGATTATATCTGGGAGCAAAATTGGTAGCATGGCATATATTGATAGGACTACTGTTAGGACTTTTATTTTCATCTATAATACTTAAAAACTTTTGAGTAGATTTATAATATATAAAAAGAAATACTATATAATCAATTATCAATGTACAAAAGTAAAGTATATAGATATACATAGTTATATTTTCTCATCTAATTATTTGTATTAATATTATTAGTATCAGTATTAGAATTAAAATTGTGCTATAAGATTATATATGTACGTAAACAAAATAATATACCATTCTAATTTTACATTTATGTATGTAATAAAAATATATTGTTCTAAGAACATTATTATCCATGTACATAATCATGGGGGATTGTTATTAATCCTGATAATTGTTCTATATGATGTCAATTTATAAAGGAAGTCAAACAAATACTCATAATATATAGAAGTGTTGTTTATATTATTTTATATATAAAGTTTAGGGATATATATGTACAATTGAACTAATTACTATTAGTATTACTTATAAATATAGAATAGTATATTCTTACAAATTCCAAATTTACAATTGTGTAACTTTGATTAAAATTATTTTATAAGCAAACTAAAACAAAATATTACATACAAATATTATATAGTCAGTTCTCAATATAATATATAAAATTTAAGAATGTAAACAGTTATACTTTTCATGTAATTGGTAAAGGCTTCTTTGGCATAAAAATCATAAAAGAAAAAAGTGTTAGCATATTATATGCAATTGGTGAAAGAAGACCCCGTGCAATCACATAGATACGGCTACTAGTAAATATAACTAAAATAACCAAGTGACCCCACCCTTGGTCAGACTCCGAAGTACTTAAACCATCATAGTAAGCTACTCACAAAAGTCTGAATATTTGTCTTCTACCAAATTCTGTTAGTCAAACAAATCAAACTCAGGTCCATACTAGCTAATTACAGAATGATAAGATGCATATATAACAACATTTATTGTTCTAAAATAAATTTAGAGGTACCTAAAATAGACACGTACTAATGGTTGAATGTGAACTCTTTCATAGCACAACTGTGGTAGCGGTGATGCGAGGAATAGGTATTTACAAAAAGTACTCTGCCGTTCAAGTTAGATTGTGTTCAATGAAGACAATTTGTATAATAGAGGAGATGTATATCTTTGAAACCTGACTTAGCATTTATAGAAGTATCTTAGGATGAATGTTATTTGTATTAAATGCAGTTATTTAGAATTAGAAGATTATAATCTATTTTAACTAATTTTTTTATTTATATAGAATATAATTAACTTTTATATCCATCAAAGATACTTGAGAGACTTATTTTTAATAAATAAGTAAATATATTCATCAAAATAGTATATATTAATATCTGGATATTATTATGACGGATTGGGTTGCTCCTGACTGATAACCTAAAATTCTGATCCAAAACATTTATATACACTGGAACTGACGAAGGTCTGTTCTAGATAGAAATGTTGTCAAGAGAATATCCATCAAAGTTAAACTTATTCTTAGCTGGTTCAATTCTTTCTAGCTGCAAGAAACATTAGAAGAAATTTGATTTGTTTATGATAGAAAACTATATGCAAGCATAAAAGTATCAGAAGAACCAACTTATGGAAGAGGTTAGTCTAGGAGTTTGCATCAGGAATTCTTTCAAAATTAAATCTTACTGAATTGTCAACAAGAAGCGTATTGAGGTGTTGACCGGCACTGGCATATAATGAGCTTTCTGGGAAAACTCCATCTGGAAACGAGCCTTTTTCTGTGGTTTGATTCATCAGAAAACTCAACACTAATGAGCATTGTTACTGCTAGCAATACCAGAATTTGTCCCAAATGTCTCAATGAGGACTCAGTGGAAAACATGGGGTCAAAGGAGGACTCCTCGAACTTGTTGCCATATGGTTCGTATTTGGGGAAGATGTTGAAGGGTTGAGGTGGTTGAGGGTCTAGTGCAGGGAGATGGGGGTGCTCATTGTTGGTGTCTGTAGGTGTGGCTTCGGCCAAGGTCAGTGGCAGAGGGTTGTCAGTTAGAAAGTCCAAGATGGATAAGTTGGCGTCAGTGAGAGGTGGCTGGAGGTTGAAGCCAAAAACAAGGACTCGAATGAGGGCTCAATAAAAAAACATGGGGTCAAACGAGAAATCTTTGAACTTGTTGTGGTTTGGTTGGTATTTGAGGAAGAAGTTGAAGGATTAAGGTGGTTGAGGGTCCATTAACAAGTTAGGAGAAGCTCTTCTCCTCTGGATAAGATACCAACAGAAGTTAGAGATGTACTTGCTTTATTCTCTAACTCATACATTTTCTGAGTCACTTCATAAATGGCATGTTTATGTCTCGGTCATAGTTTGTGTAGTGCATTGCTAGTATGAGATATTGGCAAAAGATGCTCAAATTAGTAGTCAGAGATATAATATTTCTTTCTTTTTGGTTCTGTATATTTAGTTGTTTATTTACAATTATAATTGTTTAATAAATTTATTGATCTCATGTGAGCAGATATAATTGTTTATTATTTAGATTTGTTTGAAACAATGATATATTGTGTTGGTATTAAGAAGGTCATAGTTCTATCCAACTAAAGTCTGCTTGCAATAAACTTCAGTATTGTATTTAGATGCCAATCCAAGTTGATCTAAGTATATGAAAGTCATTTACATTCAAAAAATTGTAACTCAATATAAATTATAATGGTGATTGCCAACTAAATTCATTTAGAAGAATTGTCAAACTAGATGAAATATAACTACAAGGGGAAATATAAATTCTGTTTGGTTATGAATATATAATGTTCACATTTTACTATAAGCTTTTAGCTTTTAATTTATGAGTAAATGGTGAATGTTAGTCTGTCACAAATGGTTATGATAGAATCGCAGTTGTTGATACCAAAGAGAGGATTACTATATGTTTCTTTTTTCTTATCATGTGTTCCTTTGTTTATATATGTTTTTTATATGTTGTGCGAACTGCTTTTTTCTTATATTGATTTCTTAATTATGCTTACATCTTTTGTATGTCACAAGTGGAAAAGATTGAGAGAACAGTTAATTTGTGAGTTAAATTAAATAATTGAGTAAAAGAGAGTTGGGCGATTCGATGTTAACTCGTGTTTGGAGTTCAAGCATTGGATTAGGTCCTATCATCCATGCCTAGGCCTTTTATTCATTGTTGTTTATTGTCTTTAATTAAATGTCTGATGTTCATTGATGATATATTTATCTGCATGATGCAATTGTGATATTCAGGTTGGTTTTGTTTTTTTAGAATGTACAATTCAGAAAAGGTATCTTCTTCTAATGTGCATACATTTTTTTTTCATGCAGAGATTGAGGTTGTGTATGTGATTTGAGTTAATTATTTATACTATGGTAATGGTGTAAGGATTTGGTGAATTTTATTTAGCGTTGTTTACTTGCATATGGTATCAAATGTTAGACGGTAAAAAGCTAGCAAGAGTATAAGATCACTTTCGCTGAGATGAGGATGTTACGCTAGATGTGTGATCAGACTAAACAAGAAAGAATTAAGAATGAATGCATTAGAGAGAAAGTAGGAGTAGCAGTTATTGTGAAAAAGATGAGAGAATCTCATCTTAGGTGGTTTAGACATGTAAGGAGAAGACCCTTAGAAGTCTTGTAAAAATAGTAGATCAGGTGGAGGATAGCCCAAAAGTTAGAGGTAAAGGGAGACAAAAAAAGATTATCGGTGAAACGATTAAAAAATATTTAGATTTAAATGATATTTCTGAAGACTTAATTTATGATAGGATGCAACGACGTCGTTTGATCTATCTAACCGACTCCACCTAGTGGGAAATGCATGGTTGTTGGTTGTTGTTGTTGTTTACTTGCACATTAATATCAAAATTAATAGGCTATTATAGTTATAGATGGATATGATCTTAATTCTATGTTATGGTTCATTGATGTTGGTTTAGTGATTAGTTTTGTCCATAATTTGAAGTATAAGTGTTGTACAAGATCTCAACTTTGTGAACTTATTTCAGGCATCGGATTAGATTGTATCATCCATGCCGCGACTTTTCTTGATTATATACGGTTAATTGTCTTTTATGACATGATGTTTGTTCATTGTATTGATGGTCTTATTTCAGGCATTGGATTAGATTGTATCCTCAAACTTTTCTTGATTACTGCTAATTTTATTTCTGGACTGAATTAAGGTATGTTTGTTTTGTGAAGATGGTAAATTGATGGCATAGTGTAGATTGAGGAAAGTGAAGGACAAACATTAATGATCAGGTGGATTGCATGTGTGTTCTCATTCCAGAGTTGGATATTGTTTATTTTGTTTTTGTATGGTTAGTTTTGCTTAGTATTTTCTTGCTTTTAGTTTAATATGCTTTTTGTATGGTTTGTTGTAATGTGTAGGATGTGCCTGATACATTTGGTGTATAATTTATGTTGCTGATATCCAGAAATTGGACTTTAGTTGATGTAAATGGTGTTTCTACCTAGCTTGAAGTTTCTTAAGCACATAATTGCAAGTGTACTATTGAAATTGCTGAAAGGATGGGATCGATGTATTTTGTGAGGAATATAATATTGGGGAAGTTGATAGATGTAGTTTTTTTTTAAGAGATGGAGAATAGAGATATTCGGATTTTAATTTGTTTCCACAAAAAAATGATTAATTTTTCTTTTATGTGCTTTTTATTAAGATGTAATTTGTGATGATTGCTGATTGGTTTGATTGGATTATTTTGTATGATTTTGGCATAATGAAGGGAATGTAAGGATATTTCTTTTCCTGATTTGATTCTAAATATTATCTTTTCATCTCAATCTCAGAAATACTTAGTTTTATAAAAGGACATATGTTTTGTTATATTTGAGTTGTGTTGAAAGAGGTTATATTAATGTACTTAGGTTGAGTTAAGTGTTATGTAATTAATTAAAAGTTGATAAAAATAATAAATGAGAAAAAGAAAGGTTAAAAATGATTGCCAAAAACGGGTTTGCTAGGTGCTAGGTGATATAAACTTATTAGAATAAACTTATTTAAGTTGAGTTTACTGTTATAAAATTGATTAAAAGTTAATAAAGATAGTAAATGAGTAAAAAAAACTTTCATGTCAATTATAAGAAAAAGGGTTTGCTAGGTGTTATATGGGATAATTTACTTATTTTATATTATTTGAGTTGGGTTTTCTTTTAATTTTACAAATGATTTTTTTATGATTATTGAAAATTTAATTGCCAGTATACTGAACTAATTAAAATTCATCTAATTTATTACCCAAATCTCGTAATTACGATATGCTATTTTTCTCTTCTTAAGTTTCTTATATTAGTATGATTATGTAACTTATATATAATAGTGAAATCCTAAATTTTCTTTCTTTCCATTTCGTTACTACCTGTGAACACGTAATTTTATTCGGGGCGTTTTGTGAATAAAAATAAAATAAAATAATAAAAAAGGACTCATCTTTCAACCCATTAACCCACAACCCATCAGTTATCCTCACACTTAAACTCATCACTTATCCTAAAACAGTCTTCATCAGCTTATCCTAATCCCTAAGCACTTATCCTAACTATCCCAAACAAATCTATCCTAAACTAACTATAACTCATCCTACCACAAACTTATCCTAAACCAACCTTGTCGGTTATCATCAAAACACAAACTTATCCTAACATAAACCCATCCTAACTCAAACACATCCTAAACAAACTTATCATAAATCTCCCATCACTTATCCTAAACAAACTCCTAATCACATTCTAACTCAAACACCTCACCTAATCCTCTCCTATAAAACACCTAACCCCACACACGAAAAAAGGATCGAACATATATCGAGAACTTGACTTTCACCTTGAAACACACTTCTGCCTTCTTTTTCACTCACGTAGCATTCCACCTGACAACAGCATTCTTTATCTTCTACCCCATAACTGAGTTAACTCAGTGAGCAACCACCCATTGTGAGTCAACTCACCTCCCTCACTATTCCAACTTTCAGTAGCCATACCCTCACCTCATCACACCATAACTACAACCTCTTCTTCTTCACCTTCAACCGTGACCCATTCCATACTCACACAATCATCAACCAAACAACCTTACCAGCTGCCCCTGCAAACCTGAAATCGCCATAGCCAAACGAACCAAGAAGCTCCACCGCGTCCTCACCCCGTCCACATTGCGAACCACCAAACTTCATCAACCCGCCTCTTCATCACCTTCATTCACATCATCTTCCAACTACATCAACCACTCACTCCACCATCGCCTGGAGTCCACACTGACCAAACAAATCCGACTGTCGGCACCCACTCGCGAACCACCACAGATCCAGCGAACCACGGGTCCTGCTCTAGTCAACCGCCGGCGACCTCGAACCGCCACCACTGTACCTCACAACCACCTGAGCCGCACTGCACCAAGCCCAGATCTGGAACCAACTCGTCGATCTACGTACAGTCACCGAACCGCCGAACGACCAATGCCAGACACACATCGCCGGTGTTTCGATCCAGACAGGAGGCCTTGCGACTCTGCCCCCTCACCGTCGGCCGTCGTTTGCTCAGTTTGATCCCCTGTTTGGGTCTCTACGAGACATCAAAGAAGAAGAAGAAAGAGGCTAAATAATCCCTCCCCTTTGCTGAACCGTGAGCATCCTTTTTTCTGTTTTTTTTTCTTTCTTAAAAGGAATTGGGGTTAACTTAATGGGCCCAAGTTTTTTTAAAAAAAAATGAAAATAAACTTAAAAAGGATTGAAATAAAAGAAATAATTAAAAGGTTTTTAAAAATAAAAATAAAAATGGGTTACCTGAATTGTGACAGCTTGCTAACCCTTGTTAATTTTTGTAATCATCTGAGTAGCGACAGCTTGATGATTCAAATTATTATAATTTAAATTATTATTTTGTCTTCAATTTTTTTATAAAATAAACTGCTAATTGGTAAAGGTTCAAACTTTTTTTTTTCTCGTAACAAACTTGATGAGCAATGGTTGATATCTCTAGCGTGACGCGAGTTTCACCTATTCAATCCTTAATTTGATTAACTGAGTCGCGACGACTTGCTAAATCAAATTTTTTTTAATAATTAAAAATAAAATCAGTCATTTTTAGATAATTTTTTAAATAAAAGTTTTATAACAAATTTGATAATCAATGGGTGACGTCTCTAGCGTGACGTAAGCTTCACCTATTCAATCCTTAATTTGAATAATTGAGTCGCGACAGCTTATTAATTCAAATTTTTAAAGTCTTTTTAATAAAATCAACCAACCCACAAGTATTTTCTAGAGAACTATGTGACTTTGAGTTCCTCATTGCACCTGAGGATATGTAGGAGCAGGATTTCTATTCTGTCAAGTCCAAAATTAAATTTTCATAATTTATTTATTTATTATTACTTTTTTTTACAGAAGGGGTAAAACAAATATTTTAAAAAATTATTAAAAGTTTGCATAATTAACTTAAGGTACCGTCTTAGGACGGGTGTGTTAGGGGTGCTGTGGGATTAAGTTTTCACCCTTTTCTGTACATAACCGACTTCCGAATTCAATTTGCTTTCAAAGACTATTTTTCCTAGGTTTTCCAATTTTTCCTAATAAAAAAATAAAATTGGTGGCGGCTCCTAAATAATTAATTGCTTTATTTAAGTTGCTATTCCGCCGTGATTGCGATCGCGACAGATGGCGACTCCACTGGGGATACTAGAGAGTCAAGCCTATAAAAGTTAATTTTGTAAAATTTTATGATCTTTATATGTTTGTTTTACCCTTTTTCTTTTTTTCAATATTTTTTATGTTTTTTTATTTTATTGTTAATTATTTTATTATCTAAACCTTAGGGTAGAAAACTTTTGAAATTTGTTTTGTATTTGCTTTGTTTTGCAGGATGTGGGTAGTCTTTAGGATTGTAAAGGTTTGTACGCTCCCAACACCCACTGCACCTACACATAAAGCACACACATTTGAGTGGGGCCCTATACCCAGGTCTGAGTGAAGCCTAAGTTAAGTAGAGGTTGCATAGTGGTAGCCATTTTGGATGTACTTCCTATTTGGTTATCGCGAAAACCTCATCTAGAGTGTGCCTTTTTCATGAATGTCTCACACCTAGTGGTTTACCCACTATTTCGTGGTCAACATTCTAAAATAGGACTTGACTCTAGAGACCTCTAAAATAGAAAAGCCACCCCATGGAAGTTCTCACGAACCAGAAAGACTCTTAGATCCTTAGGATAGAATTCCCAAGTTTAAGGCAACCCCATTAGGACACAAAGGGAACACACCTTTCATTACCTTTAGATTTATCCATATCTTGTGAGTTGTTCAGTCCTTTAATGTGACAAACCATACTTGCGTCCCTCTAAAATTTTTTTTTCCAAAAAGAGGAGATGAGTCATTATTAAAGGACCAATAACTTGCTCACTCATTATTGCATCACAAGTTATCATTCTTCGCATCATGTTTTCTTCAAAAACCATGCATTGACAGTTCTTATGTGTTAAATCCAGGTTTGTTGGGGGACTGTTGAAACTAAGTGCCTAAGGATTAATAGTGAGTATCTTTGATTAATAATAGAACGTGTCATGGGATCAAATCACAATGAGGTCATTTTGAAAAAGACTTTGCGACTTAAGGCCAATGAAGTTGACACAGAAAGCCTATTGAGTTTGGGCCGAATGTTGAAGAAGACACAACGCCTGACCTTCACTGCAAGATATGGGAAGATCCTGAATTTGTTAAAGGTGGATGTACAGGTAGCCCAATTCTACGACCCACCATTGCGTTGTTTCACATTTCAAGATTTTTAGTTAGCCCCCACCTTAGAAAAGTTTGAGCAGATGTTGGGCTTACCATTGGAAAAGGAAGAGTCATACCTCTATATAGGCCACCATGCATCTATGCCAACCATAGCAGACATCTTGAAGATTCATGTGAAGGATCTGCAAAAAGCAAAGCAAAATAGGAAAGGAACAAAGGGATTCCCAAGGAAATACTTAGAAGAGCACATGCTCCACCTAGTCAAGGTTGAAAACTAGAATACCTTTATGGACGTGTTAGCCCTCACTATTTATGGCAGCATCCTATTCCCGAGTAATGAAGACTTGATAGATTTTGCAGCAATAGATGTGTTTCTCGCTCGAAGGAATAATGCCGCTAATCCTGTCCCAGCCCTTCTTGCTGATGTTTATTATACTCTGAATTTCTGCCATGAAAAGAAGGGTAAGCGGATCTTATGTTGTCTACCGATGTTATTCGTATGGCTCACAAGTCACATGTTCAAGAGGGGCTACGAGGATCCATGTCCCATTACAAGTCTCAAGATGCTCCAGTTGAAAACTAGGAACGGCCGCGAATGGGCCGAAGAATTGGCCAAACTTGAGGAAAAGAAAATTGTATGGTACCCACAGCGTAAAGAAGGGCAAACAGTGGTCTATCAGTGTGAAGGCTTTCCTAATGTTCCTCTCATGGGTACTCGGGGATGCATTAACTACAACCCCGCCCTGGCATTGCGACAACTAGGCTTTCCCATGATGGGGCCATCGTCAGAATTAGAAACCGCTCCTTTTGTGTGTGATATGCAAATAGAGTGTACTGAGACACTTAGGAGAGTGCGAGACGCTTGGAAGAAAGTTATTAGAAAGAGTAAAGAGCTGGGAGTTAGAAGCTGCGGAGTTAAAGAAAGTTACAGGCAGTGGGTCAAGAACAGGGCGTAGGAAGTTAAGTTACCCTTTAAAATCCCAGTAACCTCTACAGTCAGTAAATCTCTGCCTCTGACTTCGATAGAAGATGAAGAAATAAGAGAAAGGTTAGCTGAAGCTAACAAAGAAAAAAAGAAATTAGAGGCAGAGTTGGAAAAGGTTCGCCAGGCATATGTAGTTTTAAGGCGTAAAAATGCTAAGAAAAACGATGCTATTGAAAAAGTAAACAAAAGGCAAAGGACAGAGCAAGATAGTATGTCAAAAATCAGAAGATTTTTGGAAGCCGCAAATAAGGAACTAGGGCTCCGAGGGCAGGAAAGAGATAAGGCTCTGGTAGAAAATCAACAACTCAAGGAGTTGCTCGCAATTGCCAAAGTAGCACAAAATAATGCTCTTCAGCAAGCAGATAGTATGAGGCAAAAAAGTGAAGACAGTGTCAGCAAGATATGAAGACATGATCAGAATTGAGAGGTTGCGCACTATCGAGGAGATTGCAGGGTATGAAGCAGCATTGCGACAAGGACAGGAGGACTTGCAAAAAATGATAGATCATGCAAAACAACAAGACGAGAACATTAATGAACGGAAAGAAGAAGTCCATTTTTGGAGAGATCGATTCTCGAAACTAGCATGCCTAGCCAACACGGCAATCGCAGACATTTCATATTACTTAAAGGTGGCAGATAAGATGATTGATCCTCTTAAGACTCCGGCAGAGATTAATGACTTCATTGAGTATTGCAAGAATCTCGTTGGACAAATGAAGCAGATGATCAGGGTGCAGTCGTTTGAGAAGGAGGAATTAGACTAGACGATGATGTATTTCAAGTAGAGTGGAAATGATGTACTTTTCTTAAATGATGTGGATAATTCTTTTTCAATTGAATAAAGTATGCCTTTTGTTCTTCTGATCCTATGTTGTGCTAAAGATCCACTACTTTTGAAAACGAGACGTTCTAAGTAATGGTCATGACAAACTTTTGAACGAGACGTTCTAAGAAACAGTCATGACAAGTAAAGATCAAAGATACTCACTTAAATCCGCTCGACACAAATTAACAATGGTTCTTTAACAAATCAATAATAATCATGGTTGTTTTAATAAATTGTACTTTGATTGTTCACAGGAAGTTTAAAACCATTGCGTGACCAAGGAAAGAAGACACCAATCAAACCCATGTTCACAACACAAGGGCTCGAACAAGGTTGCTTGCAGCAATGGCAGCCGAGAACAAAGGTAGGAGCCTAAGTTTGGAAGTAGATGAAGTGAAAGGAAGGGTGAATGAGGTGACAGAATCTCAAAGAAGAATTAAGGAAATGTTGTCAGCCATGAGGGAGACCATCACCTTGATGGAGGCAGTTGGAGGTGCAGGAGTAGCCGGGGCACACTCGCACCCACTGAATACCACCTTCATGAGGACAAACCCTAGAGTCACTGCTGAGATACCTTATGTAGGAGGAACCTCAAACACGACATCAATAGTGATTCCTATTGGAGAATGATATCATTCATTGGAAGGTACTCACAATGAGGTCCATGGTAATACTGAGTTCACGTGGGAACCGCCATATATGACGATAACTGGATTTCCTACTGGTACTGGACACGCAACTGTTTAAAATGACAAGATGAAAGAAGAGTGAATGGAAAAGATGGAAGAGCAAATCAAGGCGATCAAGGGGCCTAGCACCTACGGTCCCCTTGGGATAGAAGAATTATGTCCTACTACTAACATCGTCATCCCCAAGGATTTTGAAGTCCCAGAATTTGTCAAATATGATGGGAGCACCAACCCCTTTTTCCACCTAAAAACTTATATTACCAAAATGTCCATTTGGTCAAGGGATTAGAAGTTCCTCGTCAATTTCTTTCATGAAAGTTTGACTGGGCCTGCTTTGGAGGGGTGTATCTAACAGGACCTCTCAAAAATCTCCTCTTGGGATGACTGGGTGAATTTATTTATGGGTCAGTATCGGTTTAATCTGATACAAATTTCCAACTCGGGAGCATTGGGAACATTACAGAAGAAAAATGAGGAGACATTCAAACAATATACCCAGAGGTGGAGAACTCTTGCAGCCCAAGTGCAACCGCCATTAACTTTGACTGAGATGTGCTCATACTTCTTGGGAACTTTAGGAGCTCCTTATATTGGGACAATGGCAGGCGCCGTTTATAGAGACTTTGCTGATTTAATTGCTGCTGGAGAAAGAATTGAAATTTTGGTAAAGGCTGGAAAATTGCCAGCTGGCAATAATGAAAGTAGTTTCAAGAAGGGGTTCCCCCCTAAGAAAAAGGAGCCGGAAGTGAGTTACGTGCAGAATCTGCAGCCTTTACGACCCCGATATTCGCCATCCTACCCTACATACCGACCACCCCCATACAACCCAAACACTTACCCTTCTTATCAGACACCTGCACCGTCCCATCTACCTGGCCCAACCGCTCCTCCCGTAAATATACCTCAAACCCAGCCATTCCAAATCAACACCATCCTGGTACCCCAACTATATGCACCAACTCGCCCAATCTATACTCAGTACCCACCTCGGCCTACGCAAAATTTCCAAAACTACCCACAACCTCGACCAAACTTCCAAAATCAAGGTTGTTTCCGTACTCAAAACCTACCCCTTCCCAAAACTGTCCATCTCAAATGCAGATCTATTCCAAAGGCTGTTTGATGCTTACCTCATCTCAGGGAACCCTGTACGTCCCCTACAACCACCATTTCCAGCATGATACAACCTGAATTTAACTTGCAAGTACCATATGGATATTTCGGGGCACTCAATCGAAGACTGTGAGTCTTTCAAGATGGCGGTAAGAAAGCTTATTACTTGTGGAAAACTGGACATTCAAGAAGAGGCTGGACCTAGTATTGTCAGCAATCTAATTCCTAATCATGGTGAAAGGAATGTGGTAAATGCTTTAGAGATAGAAGGACCTCCAATAAGGAATGCCATGAGCCTGCGTGCGCCGATGACTCAAATATTTGAGGGGTTGAAGAAAGCAAGTTATGATATCACGGCACCAGCTTCATTAGTAAAAGAATAGGAGAAGTACGATGAAGAATCAAGATGTGTTTACCATTGTGGGGGAACAGGACACGATATTGAGAACTATTGGGACTTTAAGGTTCGGGTCCAGGATTTACTCACTTTGGGAATAATACAAGCTGGACAAGGGGTAGTTTCCTCTGAAGAAGTCAGTGTGGTAGAATGCTTTGTGCTGAAGGTGCCACCTCTCAACCAAGCCCCGGCGCTAGGGAGAGTTGTTGTTACAGTCAAGAAGCCAATGCCGTTTGCATATGATGATACTCACTCAGTGCCATGGAATTATGAAGCTAAGGTGGAAACGAAAGGAGTCGGGGAAGAGACTTCAAAGCCCCGAGTTGCTGAAATACTCCAAGATGAAGGGTATGCGACTAATATAGTTACAAGGAGTGGGCGATGTTATGGCCCAGTAGAAGTAGAGAAGAAGAAGAATGTTAAAGAATGGGTAAGGAGGAAAGTGCAAGAGCAGAGGAGAAAGGGAAAGAAGAGGAGGAAGAATTTTTGAAGATCATGAAACAGAGTGAATACGATGTGATGGAACAGCTAAAGAAGACTCCAGCAAGGATATCCCTTTTGTCACTCATTTTGATATCTGAGTTACATCGAAAAGCGTTGCTAAGAGTACTGAATGAGGCTTATGTCAAACCCAATGTTACCCCTGAGAATGTTGTTAGCATGGTGGACCCGGTAAAGCACGTCAACATGATTACATTTATAGATGAAGAGATCACCTCTCAGTCTGAGAAAAACCCATGGGCCTTACACATAACCCTTAAATGCAAAGGATATATAGTTGCAAAGGTTTTGATTGATGGGGGGTCTGCATTAAATATCCTACCGAAGTCGACTCTAACCTCATTGTCAATAAGTGAGGATGAACTGTCACCTCGAGAAATGGTAGTGCGAGCCTTTGATGGAAATAGGAAGGGCATTTTAGGAGAGGTGATGTTGCCATTAGAGATTGGTCCAAGTAATTTTCAGGTATTGTTCCAAGTTATGAACATTGAGCTTAGTTTCACTATGCTCCTGGGGAGACCATGGATCCATGCTGCTGGTGCTGTTCCTTCTACACTACACCAGAGTGTTAAATACATCAAGAATAGGTCGATTATTACTATACACGGAGAAGAAGAAATCATGGTGTCAAAATCGGTTTCAGTGCCGTATGTGGAAAGTGCAGAGAAAGATGAGGAAAATTTGTGGCACAGCTTTGAGGTAGTTGAAACTGAACTCAGTGGGGGTGAACCCTCGATGCAAACTGTGAATCAGGTGGTGGCCCGAATTATGACTAATAATGGGTACCAGAAAGGAAAAGGCTTGGGCTCAAAATTGCAAGGAACTCGAACACCGATTTCATTTCTAGAAAAACTAGACAAGTTCGGATTGGGGTACGAAGTAGCTCTGGAAGAGAGAATGAAGAATATGACTTTGGGGAGAAGGAGTGATAAGGGCGAAACGAAGCATATTCCTCATTTGAGGGAAACATCCCCGGCACCAACTAAGGTAATTATGCTTGAAGAAGTCATTCGTCCCCAATACCATCTTACTATCAATGAATTGCACGAGGAAGGCCCTGAAGAGTACAAAGCAATCCAGCCTTTCACTGAAGAGGAGTTGTTGAAGAACTGGCAATCTGAATCAATGATTGATATTATTGCTTCCAAGTAATTGTCTAGTCATGCTGTAACAAGCAGATATTTGTATTTAGCTATGTTTTTATCTTATATTTATGTTATTTGAGATAATTAACTAAATAAAGTTACATGTTTATTCAGCATTCCTCTGTGTCAATCTCTTTGCTTATCTTCTTTTTACATTTATTAGTTTCCTTTTCCTGTGTTTCTCTTTAAAAAAAAAAGACTTCTTGCTATTGCTTTATCATTTCTACTCTTTTTTAATCTTTCCAACTCCCCATAAATTACTTTCCAGGGATGTGAGTCTTGTAGAGAGTTCGTCTCATGAAAGGAACCTTGAAAACTTGTCAATTGATTCCCCTGCAACGTTTGATGAAGAGGATCTTGGATCTGGTGAAGAGGAAGAGATTGTTGAAGAATTTGAAAAAATGTTGGGATACTCAGAGAGGAAGTTTGATGTGAGCAATGAGGTAATAGAAGTAATTAACATGGGAATAGAAGAAGATAAGAAAGAGTTGAGAATAGTAGATAATCCTGAGCGTATAGAAATGGTGGCACTATTGAGGGAGTTCCTTGATGTATTCGCATGGTCCTACAGAGATATGCCTGGATTAGACCTTGAAATAGCGTCACATAAAATTCCTTTATATCCAGATATAGAAGCAAAAAGGCAAAAGTTGAGAAGAATGCATCCTGATATGTCACTAAAGATTAAAGAAGAAGTGACTAAGCAATTAGAAGCTGGATTTATAGATGTGTCAAGACACCCGCAATGGGTAGCAAATATTGTGCTAGTACCAAAGAAGGATGGAAAGGTCAGGATGTGCGTGGATTATAGAGATCTAAATAAGGCCAGTCCAAAAGATGATTTCCCATTCCCTCATATTGATGTTCTTGTTGACAATACAGCAGGAAATCATAGGTTCTCATTTATGGACGGGTATTCTGGGTATAATCAGATCCCCATGGATGTTAATGACAAAGAAAAGATGACTTTTATTACACCTTGGGGAACCTTTTGTTACACAATAATGTCCTTTAGATTGAAGAATGTTGGGGCTACCTATCAACGTGCTATGGTTGCATTATTTCATAATATAATGCATAAAGAAATTGAGGTTTACGTAGATGATATGGTGGCCAAATCCAAAGAAAAGGAAAGTCATGTAACAGTCTTACGGAGATTATTTGAAAGACTCAAGAAGTATAAGTTAAAACTCAATCCTAATAAATGCGTCTTCGGAGCATCTACTGGAAAATTACTCGGATTCATTGTTAGCAGAGAAGGGATAAAGGTGGATCCGGATAAGGCAAAGGCAATACAATAGATGCCTTCTCCTAAGACAGAGTGAGAAGTGAGAAGTTTTCTTGGAAGACTTAATTACATCGCTAGATTCATTGCTAACTTGACCAGCACCTGTGAGCCTATATTCAAGTTGTTGAAGAAGCATCAGCCGGGCAAATGGGATGAAGAATGTCAAGAAGCTTTTGATAAGATAAAAGCTTATTTGATGAACCCTCCTGTGTTGGTACCCCCTACACCAGGTCGTCCTCTGATATTATACCTAACTGTACTATCAACCTTAATGGGGGCAATGCTGGGACAGCACAATGAATCAGGAAAAAAGGAGCAGACGATTTATTACCTGAGTAAGAAGTTTAATGATTATGAAGCCTGTTACATGGCTATTGAGAAGACTTGTTATGCTCTAGTATGGACCTCAAAATGGTTAAGGCAGTACATGCTCTATTATACCACTTGGTTGATCTCCCGAATGGACCCTCTGAAGTATATATTTGAAAGCCCTCATGTCTCATTAAGGGTTTCAAAATGGCAAGTGATATTATCAGAGTTTGATATCAAGTACATGACTCAGAAATCCGTCAAAGGAAGTGCAATTGCGGATCATTTAGCTGAAAATCCTTTTGAGGGTGGATAACTAATGACATCCGAGTTCCCTGATGGAGAAATATTGATGGCAGAAGGGGAGGAAAGAAAAGAGGAGTCTACATGGAAGATGTATTTTGATGGAGCAGTCAATATGTATGGCAGTGGCATAGGAGCTGTTGTTGTTTCACCAGTCGAAAAACAATACCCGGTCGCTATCAAGTTGGATTTTGAATGCACTAATAATGTTGCGGAATACGAGGCCTGTGCTTGTGGTTTATAAGTGGCAATTGACTTGGGGATCAAGCAATTAAAAGTATTCGGAGATTCGACACTTATCATTTATCAAGTGAATGGTGAATGGCAAACTAAAGACCCAAAGTTGGTGCCCTATCAAAAGTATTTGACCAAGTTGACTGAGAAGTTTGAAGAGGTGACCTTTTCCCATATGGCTCGAGACATGAATCAGTTTGCAGATGCTTTGGCCACTTTGGCTGTAATGACTAAGTTGGATATCCGCAATAATGTCCAACTCATCCAAATAAAAGTACATAGTGAGCCCGCGTATTGTGCCAATATGGAGGGTGAACCAGATAGTAAACCTTGGTATCATGATATCAAGTAGTATATCTAACATAGAGAATACCCAACTAGGGCAAGTGAAGTGAATAAGAAGACTATTTGCCAGTTGGTAGTGGCCTTTTTCTTGAATTGGGAAGTTCTATACAAGAGAAGCCATGATGGCACCTTACTCAGATGTGTGGATGCTCGGGAAGCTCGTTTAATCATGACTGAAGTCCATGAAGGAATTTGTGGGCCTCATACTAATGGTCATATGATGGCGCAAAAAATTTTAAGGAGCAGTTATTATTGGTCCACCATAGAAACGGACTGCATAGAATATGTTCGAAAGTGCCATAAATGCCAGATATATACAGATCGAGTCAATGCACCTCTATTCCCCTTGCACAATATGGTATCTCCATGGCCTTTCTCGATGTGGGGAATAGATGTCATTGGGCCGATTAACCCCAAAGCTTCCAACGGTCATCGTTTCATTTTAGTAGCAATCGACTATTTCACCAAGTGGGTAGAAGCTTGCTCGTATGCCAATATTACTCAAAAGGTATTTTTGAAATTCCTCAAGAGGGATATTGTCTGCAGATACGAAATTCCAGAAAGGATAATTACAGATAATGCTGCTAATCTCAATAGTGCCGAGATTAAGAAATTCTGTGAAAATTTCAAAATCAAGCATCATAATTCAGCCTCCTACAGGCCTCAGATGAATAGTGCAGTTGAAGCTGCAAATAAAAATGTCAAGAAATTGTAGCTAAGATGGTTGTGAACTACAAGGATTGGCACGAAATGTTACCCTATGCTTTGCATGCATATCGTACCAATATACGGTCAAGCACTGGGACAACGCCTTTCTCCTTGGTGTATGGGATGGAAGCTGTCTCTCCCATAGAAATGGAAATTCATTCTCTAAGAGTGTTGATGGAGGCAGAGTTAGAGGAATCTGAATGGGTGAAGACTCGGCATGAGCAATTGAATATGATAGAAGAGAAGAAACTGGCAGCTATTTGTCATGGACAGTTGTATCAAACCAGAATGGCCAGAGCCTTTAATGAAAAAGTCTGTCCTAGAGAATTCTGTTCAGGAGATTTAGTATTGAAGAAGATTCTCCCTAATCAAGAGGATGTTAGAGGAAAATGGGCTCCGAGTTATGAGGGTCATTACATCGTTAAGCAAGCATTTTTTGGAGGGGCCTTAATTTTGCAAAATATGGATGAAGAAGAATTGCTAAGGCCAGTAAATATTGATGTTGTCATGAGATTCTATGCCTAAAAAAAAGAAAAAAAAAGAAGCTCGTTAAGTTGAAAACCCGAAAGGGCGGCCTAAGCAAAAGTTAGAAAAAAAAGAAAGAAAAAAAAAAGGTCCGTTAGGTCGAAAACCCGAAAGGGCGGCTTAAGCAAAAGTTAGGACAAATAAATAGGCAAAATCTCAAAGGAAGGAGGTCTGAAACTCCAAACTGGGGTAATTTTTATTCTGTGTTCAATTGGCCATACTGGGGGAAAATGTCTGAAAGATTAAAGGAAAGATGTGTTGAAGAAAGTAGTAACAGAGACAGCAGCTGAATTATTAAATGATTGCAGGGAATTAATTGAATGAGGAATAAGGAACCAAAACTGGGGCAAATTTTCTCTTCCTTGCAATTTTCTTTTGTTTCTATGCTTACATTTTTCAAGAATGCGTCTTACCAAATATTCATGTACAATCATATTACCTAAGTAATAAAAAGGAATTTGTTCATTCCACCAATTTCTATCCATTCATGAATGCATGTTTGACTAAATAAGTTATGTCTCAAATAACATAAATTTAAGGTCAACAGCTTGATTCTAACATTTCTACAGCAATCCTTCAATGATTGGGTTAGATTGAAAGATCTTAGTAGCTCAAAGTATAGTTTGCAATGTGACTTGTTACCGAGAAAGAAAGGAAGAGTTGAAAAGAAAAATGAAGAAAATGAAGAAGAAAAAGGGTTAAAAGGATTTTGAGATAGCCAAAAGGTCTGACGAAGAAAAACAAGTGAACAAGGGTTTGATTAGTCAAAGCTTTCCAAAGTCGCCACTGGTTTGAATGATTAAAAGAAAGAAAGAGAGAATAAATATAAAAGAAAAAGAGAAAAAAGAGAGAGAAGAAAAGAGATTTTAAGGCATTGTCTAACTGTCATGAATGTTTCCATTGCAGCGCATCGGCTCCATGCATTTGCATTTTAAGTTTTTTGAGAGCATCGGCTCCTTGCATTTGCATTTTAAACTTTTGAGCACATCAGCTCCTGTCTTTTTACTTTCGAGCGCATCGGCTCCTGTCTTTTACTTTTGAGCGCATTAGCTCCCTGTCTTTTAATTCTTGTCTTTTACTTTTTAAGCGCATCGGCTCCCTGTCTTTTAACTCCTATCTTTTACTTTTGAGCGCATCGGCTCCCTGTCTTTTAATTCGGCTCCCTGTCTTTTAATTCCTGTCTTTTACTTTTTGAGCGCATCGGCTCCCTGTCTTTATCTCCTGTCTTTTACTTTTGAGCGCATCGGTTCCCTGTCTTTTAATTCTTGTCTTTTACTTTTTGAGCGCATCGGCTCCCTGTCTTTTAACTCTTGCCTTTTACTTTTGAGCGCATCGACTCCACGTCTTTTAATTCTCGTTTTTTACTTTGAGCGCATCGCTCCTATTTTTTACCTCTCGAGCGCATCGACTCCTGTCTTTTAATTCTCGTTTTTACTTTTTGAGCGCATCGGCTCCTGTTTTAACTTTTGAGCACATCGGCTCCTGTCTTTTAATTCTCGTTTTTTACTTTTGAGCGCATCGGCTCCTGTTTTTTACTTTTCGAGCGCATCGGCTCTCGTCTTTAACTTTTGAGCACATCGGCTCCTGTCTTTTAATTCCTATCTTTTACTTTTTGAGCGCATCGGCTCCCTGTCTTTTAATTCCTGTCTTTTACTTTTGAGCGCATCAGCTCCTATCTTTTACTTTTCGAGTGCATCGGCTCCTGTCTTTTACTTTTGAGCTCCTCGGCTCCCGTCTCTTACTATTGAGCACATCGGCTCCTGTCTTTACTTTTGAGCGCATCGGCTCCCTGTCCTTTACTTTTGAGCGCCTCGGCTCCTATCTTTACTTTTGAGCGCCTCGGCTCCTGTCTTTTAAGTTTCTAACATTGAGCACATCGCTCTTTGCATTGTTATGTTTCTTTTTGCTCCCGAACAAAATTTGAGTTCATGTCTTTACTTGTTCCTTACCATGATAAAATGAAAAACTACGGTTATTCTTTTTATCTAGTAAGAAACAAGTAAAGAGGGATAACTGTGAACACCCAATTTTGTCTGGGGCGTTTTGTGAATAAAAATAAAATAAAAAAAACAAAAAAAATAAAAAAATAAAAAGGGACTCATCTTTCAACCCATTAACCCACAACCCATCAGTTATCCTTACACTTAAACTCATTACTTATCCTAAAACAGACTTCATCGCTTATCCTTATCCCTAAGCACTTATCCTAGCTATCCCAAACAAAATAAATCCTAAACTAAGTATAATTTATCCTACCACAAACTTATCCTAAACCAACCTTGTCGCTTATCATCAAAACACAAACTTATCCTAACATAAACCCATCCTAACTCAAACTCATCCTAAACAAACTTATCCTAAACCTCCCATCACTTATCCTAAACAAACTCCTAATCACATTCTAACTCAAACACCTCAACCTAATCCTCTCCTATAAAACACCTAACCCACACACAGAAAAGGATCAGAACATATACTGAGAACTTGACTTTCAGCCTTGAAACACACTTCTGCCCTCTTTTTCACTCACGTAGCATTCCACCTGACAACAACATTCTTCATCTTCTACCCCATAACTGAGTCAACTCAGTGAGCAACCACCTATTGTGAGTCAACTCACCTCCCTCACTATTCCAACTTTCAGTAGCCGTACCTTCACCTCATCACACCATAACTACAACCTCTTCTTCTTCACCTTCAACCGTGACCCATTCCATACTCACACAATCATCAACCAAACAACCTTATCAGCTGCCCCTACAAACCCGAAATCGCCATAGCCAAACGAACCACGAAGCTCCACTGCGTCCTCACCCCGTCCACATTGTGAACCACCAAACTTCATCAACCCGCCTCTTCATCACCTTCATTCACATCATCTTCCAACTACATCAACCACTCACTCCACCGTCGCTTGGAGTCCACACTGGCCAAACAAATCCGACTGCCAGCACCCACTCGCGAACCACCACAGATCCGGCGAACTGCAGGTCCTACTCTAGTCAACCACCGGCGACCTCGAACCGCCACCACCGTACCTCACAACCACCTGAGCCGCACCGCACCAAGCCCGGATTTGGAATCGACTCGTCAATCTATGTACAGTCACCGAACCTCCGAACGACCAGTGCCAGACACGCATCGCCGGCGTTCCGATCTAGACAAGCAGCCTTGCGACTCTGCCCCCTCACTGTCGGTCGTCATTTGCTCCGTTTGATCCCCTGTTTGGGTCTCTACGAGACATCAAAGAAGAAGAAGAAAGAGGCTAAATAATCCCTCCCCTTTGCTGATCCGTGAGCATCCTCTTTTCTATTTTTTTTTCTTTCTTAAAAGGAATTGGACTTAACTTAATGGGCCCAAGTTTTTAAAAAAAAAAATGAAAATAAACTTAAAAAGGATTAAAAGAAATAATTAAAAGGTTTTTAAAAAAAATAAAATAAAAATGGGTTACCTGAGTTGCGATAACTTGCTAACCCTTGTTAATTTTTGTAATCATCTGAGTAGCGACAGCTTGATGATTCAAATTATTATAATTTAAATTATTATTTTGTCTTCAATTTTTTTATAAAATAAATTGCTAATTGGTAAAGGTTCAAACTTTTTTTTTTTTTTTTCTCGTAACAAACTTGATGAGCAACGGGTGACGTCTCTAGCGTGACGCGAGCTTCACCTATTCAATCCTCAATTTGATTAACTGAGTCGCGACGACTTGTTAAATCAATTTTTTTTAATAATTAAAAATAAAATCAGTCATTTTTAGATAATTTTTCCAAATAAAAATTTTATAACAAACTTGGTAATCAGTGGGTGACGTCTCTAGCGTGACGCGAGCTTCACCTATTTAATCCTTAATTTGAATAACTGAGTCGAGACGACTTGTTAATTCAAATTTTTAAAGTCTTTTTAATAAAATCAACCAACCCACAAGTATTTTCTAGAGAACTACGTGACTTTGAGTTCCTCATTGCACCTGAGGATACGTAGGAGCAGGATTTCTATTCTGTCAAGCCCAAAATTAAATTTTCATAATTTATTTGTTTATTATTTTTTTTACTGAAGGGGTAAAACAAATATTTTCAAAGATTATTAAAAGTTTGTATAATTAACTTAAGGTACTGTCTTAGGACGGGTGTGTTAGGGGTGCTGTGGGATTAAGTTTCCACCCTTCCCTACACATAACCGACTTCCGAATTCAATTTAATTTCAAAGACTATTTTTCCTAGGTTTTCTAATTTTTTCTAATAAAAAATAAAATTGGTGACGACTACTAAATAATTAATTGCTTTATTTAAGTTGCTATTCTGTCGCGATTGCGGTCGCGACACTACCAAGACTGGTAGAATTTTTAAAAAAACACCTATTCAAGAGACAAAATGCTTAATTACATAATTGATAGTCATCAAGTTCTAGTTACATACAAACCATCTCATAGTTAGTCCTAGGCATCCATTTCAAATTGTACATATATCATAGTCCTAACTTCATCAGATAAGCTAATATTCTACTTGTAGCACTCTCTAAAAGGGATGTCAACACTTATTACATATTAAGAACAAAAGAAGGCATATACTTAGGCCCTACAATGTCCATCCCAAAGATCAGTTAAGGCTATTAGAGTGCTACAAGTTCTCTATGACTACTCTTCATTGTCTAATTCCACAATAAAGGTATCCACATATGACTTTGACATAAATTTCAAGCTTTATAAGGAAGAATCACTCGTACTAAACATCGGTAATGAAATAAAGACATGACATTTTTCACTATTCTAGAACATCACACAAAAGTGAGAATAAAATTCTCAGTAAAAAAGAAAATAACCAATAATAATTTTGAACTATTGACATTCTAGACGTATGGGTATGGAAAACATATTTATAACCCTTCTTTTTATTTAGGCTCATAATTATAATGTACCCCTTTATTAATTTCTCAAAAATCTTGAAAAAAATGAAAGAAAAATCAAATAAAATTTTTTTCAAAAATAATTTTAAAGTGTAGAAAATTATATTTTTGTCAAGAATCTCTCTTTCTTTTCTTCCATATAATGATAGTTTCTTTGAGTATATAACCTTTCTCTTTCTATTCATGTGCACATATGTGAACTCACTCCTTGTTAGGGGTGTCCCCCTAACCTTTCTCATCCTAAATTCTTTAGCCATAAAATTTCTCTAGCATATGGTTTCTGTATTCTTGTGATTCTTTTCTTCTCTTCTTTCCTTGGAAGAGAGTATTCAAAACAATTTTTTTTTAAAATATTTATAATTTTTCCAAAACAGTTTCTCATCAAAAGTTAAAATAGAAGAAAATCTGTATGATTCTAAAAATGACTTGGCCGAATTACCATTTGTAGGAAAGCTAGAAACTTGAACTCTATTTATATATTTAATGGCTAACCATGCATACTAGGTAATTGATAGTCATAAAATTGCACTCCTTATAAAAGCAGGAATCAATGTCTGTAATTACTATTAAATCGTACACACAAGGCAATCAAAAGTCATGAAACGATTGCTTCGATAAAAATCAGAATTTCAATTAAATCAATGCATTTAATTGACATTAAAAACATAGATGCAAGTCTATTAGAACTAAATCAACTCATTCACTCTTTTTCTTTGAATCTGCCGAGAACCAAAATGGGGAAAAGACATGATGTTAATTGGTCATTTAAAGCATTGTGGTCATTAGTCAAAAGTCAATTTTCTGCATATATCATTTTAGTCCATTCCCATACTTCACCAAGGCTTTCACATTACTTCCAGAATACAAAAGGATAGATTTTTCATCATTCACACGAGTTAGAATTTTTGAACAGCATAAAAAGAATTCTAACAGCTTATGAAAAAGTAACACAAGAAGGTTAATATAATATTATATTAAGAACTTACCCAAAAAAAAGGAAAAACGGCAAGTTACTACTTAATCCAGATTTTTAAGGACTTTGACACCACTTTTAGTTCTTAGTTGGATTAGTTCTTAGATTCATCATATTAGAAAATTTCGGTTGATGCCCAAGAAAAGAAAAGAAAAAACAGAGAAGAAAAAAATGCAGAAAATCATAACTTACCCTACCTGTACACCCTTTACAACCGTGATCAAGCAAGAAGAAAAGACTGAGGAAAAATAAAATTTTGACCCCTGTTCACCCTTTACAGTCGTGAAGAAAAGATTAAAGAAAAATCAAAGTTTGACCCCTGTACACCCTTAACCTCCATAGTCATGAACAATAAAGAAGATAAGGATGAAGAAAAATTAAGTCTTGATCCTACTGCCCCTACCTCCATTATCAACAAAAAGGAAAAGATGAGGAGAACAAACCAAAATCCCCTGCACCCCTTTTATCCCAAGGTCGTCAGTAGTAGAGTAGACAAAAAAATCAAAGTCTTAAGCTCTTATAGATGTTCACTTTCTTACTCTAGCCTTTCAAGTTCTACATCGACTATAGATCAGAGTAAGAAAGTAGTGAACATCTATAAAAGTAGGAAGTAAGTGTTAATTTATTATTTTTATTCTAATAAATATATTACATTAAATATATTAATAAAGATGTTATTTCTATTCTAACTTATTAACTTAACTTTGTTACTAACTTTTATAAAAATGTAATTAAAAATATATTAATATAATAAATTGATAATTTTAATTATAATTTATAATTATTATAATAATATATATTATATTATATATAATTAAATAGGCTAGACCGACTTGTCGAGCTTAAAAGACATATTAAATGGCCTGAGGCCTAACCTTTTTAGTTAAACAGACTTTTAAAAAAACTTTAACTTAACTTGTTTAGTAAACAGACCAGGCCAAACAGGTTAGGCCATAGGTCCCTGACAGGTTGTTTGATCTATTTCTACTCCTGGCTCTTACATAGACAAAAGAAAAACCTTAGATAGAGAGGGAGAAAATTAGTCGAAGGTCACATAGAAAATCATAAACAAAAATAAGAAGGGGTAACTAAACCCATTATTCAATGATAATTATAAATGAAAATTAAGCATTTTTGAGGCTTTCGGCCGAATTCACCATAAGAGTTAAATAACTAAATTTATGGTTTTTGAAATCAACTTTAACACTTTTTGCAAGGCTGTAAGCCTCTAATTTCTATAGAAACAAATGAACTTAAGGAGTAAAGACACACAACACCATTTTTATCTTCTTGGTACTAGTGTTATACATATCATTAAAAATCATCCTCTTATCTCTTCTCTATTTTACTTTTATATCAAACTATTCCAAACAAATACTAAAAAAGACTCAAAAGCTCATTTTAGAATAAATTCTTATGTTTTTATTGAAAAATTATATAATTATTCAAAATAAATAGAAATACTTTCTATTTAAAACTTTTCACCGCAAAAGTTTAAAACAAAAAAAAAAATTGACACTCAAAATTTGCATTAAAAAATGAGTTTTGACCATTTTACATTTTATTTTAACTTTTAACCAAAAAAAGGGAAAGCAGCAAAAATATAAATTTATGTTGAAAGCAAGTAATTCTTTTTATATAAAAATATAAACTAAATATGGTATTTGCAGTGTTGTCTACCATTCTTTTTTGAAAGCAAGTATGGTGTTTCCAGCGTTATCCACCTTTGTTTTCTAATTAAGAGAGATGAAATTTTTACAAATGAGTTGTTTCCATCGGTATAAAATGAAAATTCCTTAAGGATATTCATCATCTTCAAATTAGTGAAGAAGAAGAAATGGTATGCTTCAAAATTCTTTTGGTCATATCCTTTGTCATCCACCAAGCTTTCTTGGCCAATGCCGATAGTGCAAAGAGCCTTATGCCAGCATTGTATGTTTTTGGAGATTCAAGTGTAGATGCTGGAAACAATAACTATCTTAACACACGTGCTAAGGCAAATATATTTCCATATGGCATAGACTTCAATAACAACTCTACCGGCAGGTTTAGCAATGGCAAAACTTTTGCAGACATTATTGGTAAGTTCGATACAACATGTGCTCATGATCTCTCTTTCTTATTATTAGTATTAATTATAAACATTGTTTGATCATGAAATATTTCATTTGATACAACACTGTTACAAAGAAAAACAATTCTTGAACCTAGAACTTTTAGCTAGATAAATTGGCTTCATTGTTTGAAATTACAAATTGCATTGCTTGATTTGGGCCTCAATATTATAGTTGCGTACACAATTTTCTATCCACAAATATTGTTGCTTTTATTTAAAAATATAAAATTTAATATTGGTAAGTAAAAAAATTCATGCAATCACGACTACCACATCAATTACAATTTAAAAGCTATATTATGGTTTCCTGAATCATTATATTGACTTTTTTTGCATTCGTTTGCTATAGCTATTAAGTTGGGTTTACCAATGCCACCTCCATACTTGGGTGTCTCTAAATCTGAGAGATATCAAGTAGCCATGGGGATTAACTATGCTTCAGCCTCATGTGGAATCTTGAATGACACCAGAGATGTAAGAGAAAAAAAGTCTTTTAACCACTTTATTATTCACCTTGCAAATTTTTGGTTACTCACCATGTTTTTATTTTGTGCCAAAGGGAGAATGCTTGTCATTGGACAAACAAATTGAATATTTCAGCTCAACTGTGACAAACGACCTTCCGAAAAATTTTCAAAGCAAAGATGAAATGAGGTATTACTTAGCCAAATCCATATTTTTACTCTCTATTGGTTCTAATGATTACATTCTCAATTATTTGAATCCTACAATGGGAACACACAAAAAGGAAAATCCAGAAGAATATGCAGATTACCTCCTCGGGCAATTGGCTTCTCATATAAAGGTAATTTTCATTCAAATATATGTGGACAAAACATGATCAGTTGTGAAAAAGGTTTGAATATTCATACATCACTTTTTTTGTGTTTCTTTTCTTTACCTTCCAATTTCCAGAGAATGTATGATCTAGGAGCACAAAAGTTTGTGATAATTGGCATTGGTCCAATTGGTTGTGCCCCTTTTAATATTAAAAAACTCAATTCCCAAGATTGCAATGAAGATATGAATCAAATGGTTAAGCCCTTCTCAGACAAACTCCCTAGGAAGCTTCAAGAGTTGCAGACCCAACTCTCAGGTTCATTGTTCGTTACTTCAGATAATTTCAACTTCTTCAAAGAAATAAGAAATACCCCAAAAAAGTTTGGTGAGTGGCAATTTAGTTCTCAAATTTTTTTTTTCATATGTGACTTCTCTCTTACACTTTAATCATAACTCCATCTCTTTAATATGTTGCTATTGATACTTAATTAATGTCCAGGGTTCACAACTATTTCTGAGTCGTGTGTTGTGCAAGGAGCAAAGCCTTGTGGGAATCGGAAGCAGTACTATTTTTTTGATTTTGCACACACCACTGAAGCGGCAAATGAACTATATGCAAAGGAGTGTTTTAGTGGATCCCAATTATGCTTTCCTATGAATATTGAGCAATTAATTCATGCACCTTAATAAATGTGAACTCTATTTTTGGAAGAAATACAATTAAAATCTTCTGCTATGATAAGCAACTTATATTTTGTAGTTTACGTTCTTCTATATGTTACTTGATGTTCAATTATATTGTACTCGAGGTTTAAATTATATATTTTGTTTTAAGCATTTTATTTTTCTTCTATATGTTCTTCATATTGATGTAAAGCGTTTTCCATCAAACTTTCTTTCCTATCTTCATTGTGTCAAAGCATGCCTTATAAACTCTATAAATATCTTCTTTAAACCCAACAAACTTTAAATACTCTAACATTGAGCAAAATAGCTTCAACCCTCATCAAACATTTTTAACTCTTGGATTTCTTCTTCTCATCTATCCTTCTCGATATCAAGCATCAAGATTCTATAAGCTAAAGGACTTGATATCAGTAATTAATTGCTTTAGCAAGATCTCTTTTCAAATGTTTTGTAAAGGTTCAATGCTTATGAAGATTAACTGATACACTACAAAATAAAAATAAAAGAAAAAATGATGTTCTAGTAACAACATGAAATACTAATATCATTATCCTCTTTTATATAACTTAATTTGGCTTTAAAAATCTTCAACTAGTTTGTAAATTTGTCAAACACTTCTTTAGTGACAACTTCAAAAACTTGAATACAATTAAGGAAGAAATTTCTATGTAAGAAACTATGGACACATTTGGTTTCTAGTTCTTGAAAATAATTTTTGGTTTTTTAAAACCAAAAAATAGAACAATCAATTTGGCAGTCTTGTTTTTGCTTTGTGTTCTAAAAAACTAAAGTAGTTTTTTCGATAGGTGGAAGCATCCAATAAGAAAGTGGAATTAGTGACCTAGTACGGAATCAAACTGTAATTGTTGCTTTTTTGTATTTTGAACAATTATTTTGGGTAATGGCGCTATGTTAAACATATAGTTTCATTAATGACAATTCTATACTTAACAATACATTTTCTTGGATTATATATTCTAATGTGAGTGGTAAACTTTACTTCAAAAAGTAAAGTGAATTTAATAAGAGAAACTCATTTTGGCCCAAAGTTACTCAATACCATACAAAGCCTAGATGATGTGGTGCCCATGATTTTGAAGGTTTCAATAGCTATTCCCTGTAAAAAAGAATTAGGTAGTCAAGTTCAAGAGTCGATTACAGAAAGCAAAGCTTTTATGTGTGAATAAATTAACATGTGATTAAAGAAGATTGCTTCTTTCTAATCCCAAAGATCTTTGAACATGACAAGTAGTGAAGATGCTAACATCTTGCAAGACCCTCCATGAGATTTCAAATATATTAGGAAGTTGAAGCTTTGGTAGTGTCGTGGAATTTCTATGTAACACCAACTAAATCCTTTGAGCTAATCAATTTAGAGGAGTTAAAGGTAGTAGCATATAAAGTATGAGATTTTGGGGGGTTGACATTGAGGAGCAATGGATAGAGACCACAAAAGAAAGCAAAAATGGATGAAAAGAGGGTCCTCGTCCCAGTGATTGCAAACATTGGGCATATGTTATGAGTACCATGGTTTCAAATTCGAGTTGGTTTGTCATTGCTAACGAACCTATTCAATAGAAATGAATGTGAACCTTAGAGATGGAGGATTTGGAACTATGGAAACCATTGCAAATTAACAGATAGTATACGAGTAGTGTAATTCAACCTAACAAAGAAAGAAATGGTGTTGGACTATCATCAGGGCCGTGTAAGCCAAGATGTATAATACCATTCAATTGATAATTATTGATATAAAAATCAATAGGTTAATTTTTTTAAAATCTAAGCATATCCACAACAGATTATAAATAGGGAAGAACCCACTCTCTTTATTTTCAAAAAATTTAAGGCATGAATGGATTAGTAACTTAGTCCCTAAAATTATTTTTCACTTGCAGTTTAGTTCTTGAATTTAATTATGTGTGCAAGTTAGTATCTAAATTTATAAAACTTGTATCAACTTAGTCCTTTTTGTTTCTCACTTTAGTCCCTTAGAAGGACTGAGTTGATACGAGTTTTGAAAATTCAAGAATTACCTTATACACATAATCAAATTCAAGGACTAAACTGTAAGTGGAGAATAATTTTAATGAGTAAGTTGCTAGTTTACTCTTTAAGGAAATGAAGTGGTAGCTAGTTGTCCCAAAATTTGCATTTAATCTTGTTATTAGTTAAGAATCATACATTGGGGTACTAATAACTATTATATGGGTGGTTTTCTTAATGTTCATTTCAGCCATAATGGAACTATAATTTTGTTGTGCCTTCTCATCAATAATTCAATAGAAGTTACAAATACACAAATCAACATAAAAAAGGGCCTTGTTTAAGATTTGGTATCCTCAGCTGTGATTTAGTTTTTATAAAAATACTTAAAAAATTAGGCATAAAATTATACTTTAAAAAAATATTATTGGCCCGCTGAGATACTAAATTAGTCACACTAAATAATTCATGTAATCTTTAACTCCAAAATAAGAAATAATGAGATTTTATTATTGTCTTTCTTTCAATTTCAAGTTTTTTTAGGTTTTGGTTTTCTTTGGGCATACTTACTTGATAAATGTTAAATACACTTATCTTTTGGCTTTACTTATTAAGATCTTCAAGTGATTTCTATGTAGTTTTTGTTTATTTTTAAATAATTATCTCTTCACCTAGTCATATTTGAATTTTCAAGATAAATCATTAAATTTTGTTCAAAAATAAGAAATTTTAGAAGATAAATATTTGAAAGATGCTTATCCTATTCTTATATGCTAATTAGAGTTCTAATTGGATACAAAATCTTTGATTGGAGATTGGATAAGGATTCTCAAAGAGATTTGAGCAAATTTCAGATTCTCGCACTATCCTGACCATTCCTCATTAATTGAACTATATCTTGAGTTACAAAGATCAGATTGATGCACCGTTTGTGGCATTGAAAAGATAACAAAAAATTCTAAAACTTCTCTGTTGAGATCGAGGGCAAATTCAGCCATATGAAGGGTGAGAAAAATCTTGCAAATCAGATATGAAAAACTATCAATTTTTCTATATATAAAAAGGGGAAAACGAGTTTAGCAAAAGAGCTCTCTTTGATTCAAATCATCCAATAGAAATTTAGAGAGAGAGACGACATACTTTGAGAGATAATTCAGAAGAGAAGATTACTACAAATCTTTGGAGGACGGCTTCGAAGGGAGGATTCAAATCTTGAAGGCTTGAAGATCATAATCACCGTAAAAGGAGTTTTGATTTCTCTTTCCCTTTAGTTTTCCCCTTTCTTTGGATTTTTGTTCCATGGGTTTGTATTTTGATATGAGTTTATTTGCATTGAACATGAGTAGCTAATCCTATAGCTATGGCTATGGGGGATCTTGTTTTCCTAATTGATTGGTTTTGTATTCAACTTTGATTAAGGTAATTTCTTTTGGGTTTATTATATTACTTGCATTATTATCAAAACTTGATCACTTTTGGTATGTTTTAATTCATTGTTTGACCGGTGACCATCGACACTCAATGAGTGGACCTATATGATAAACCTAGGATTAGATTGATGAATGACCAAACATAAATTTATTCTATCAATCGAATTAATGGTATGTCAGTTCATCTCTTGAATTGAGGTTTAATGCATTCCTAAGTAATTAAACTAAATGACCAAATATGTGATTTAATTAAGGAATAGAATATTATTTTATCCATGACCACTAGCATTCAATAGCAATTAAGAGAATATTGACAAAAGAATTACCTTACATCATAAATGAGTGAAAATCTGATTAATTGGATTCAAGTGAACCTTGCGCCATAGTCTCTCTCTAATTGATTATCTTTACATTGTTTGATTGTTTATTGTTTTGCTTTATTTGTTTTCTGATTTTAATTTGAATTTCTCTTATACTTTCGATTGTCGAAATAACTAAGAGTTTAGAAAATCTAGTAATTACTATTTATTCCTCGTGGGATCGACAATCGGGTCTCAAGTTCTATATTACTTTGCAATACAGTGCACTTGCTCTTAGTGTATTTTGTGCATATCAAGTTTTTGGCACCATTGCCGGGGACTAAATTTGGTAATATTAGAGGTGAAAAGCTCTACTTAATTTAGACGCACTTTTTATTTTATTTCTTATTTTATTTTTATTTTTATTTTTTAATTTATTTGTCACTTCATCTCTCTGCTTATATTTCTTGGTTATGTTCACTTGATCTCAGTTTCCTAATTTGACATTTGATCCAAAAATTAAGAAAATAACTCACAGGTTAAGGAAGCAAACTAACACTGAAGCTGTGACTGAATAAGACAAAATAAGATGGAGAGACCAATAGTTGAGGGGAATCAAGAAGAACGATCTACCCTAGCAGAGAGGACAATGCTTGAATATTCCATGCCCATGGCTAACGGGTATGGAGGGAGTATTATGAGACCAGCTGTGGCGGCTAACAATTTTGAGATCAAACCAGCATTAATCTCTAGGATTCATAATTCTGTTCAGTTTGGTGGATTGCCTTCGAATGATCCAAATCAGTATTTGACTAAGTTCTTGCAGTTGTCTGATACTATAAAGTACAATGGGGTGACAGATGATGCAATCCGATTGTGACTCTTTCCTTTCTCTCTTAGGGACAGAGCAAGTCAATGGTTAACGTCATTACCAAGAGGTTCCATCACTACATGAGATCAATTGACATAGCAATTTCTAGTTAAGTATTTTCCTCCCTCTAAATCTGCTAAGTTAAGGAATGACATTTCTTCTTTTGTACAGTTTGACATGGACACTCTCTATGAAGCTTAAGAACATTTTCAAGAGTTATTGAGGAGATGTCCACATCATGGATTTCCCGTCTAGCAGCAAGTATAGACTTTTTATAATGGTTTGTCGTTTGCCAATCGTTCACTTGTTGATGCCACTGCGGGAGGTACAATTTGGAGGAAAACACCTACTGAAAGCCAAATATTGATTGAAAAAATAGTGTTGAACAATTATCATTAGCAAAAAAAGTGCCAGGTTCCTAAGAAACAAACAGATGTGAATGCTGTTGATTCTTCTACTGCTATTCTGAGTCAATTGGAAGCATTGATGAAGAAAGTTGAGACTCTGATGGTAACAAATAGTGCAACCCCACTAATCATTTGTGAAGCATGTGGAGGACAGGGACATGACAGTTCAAATTGTCAAGTTGGTAGTCCTTTTGTCCCTGAGCTTGAAGCAGCAAATTTTGTTAGTAATTCCAACTGGCAGCAGTACAATCCATTTTCAAACACGTCAATTCCAGTTAGAGGGACCATCCCAATTTCAAATGGGGAAATCAATAGGGTAATCACCAGAATCAGCAGAGAGCTCCGCAACTACCTCAAGGTTTTCAAGCAACTGAAGAGAAGCAAAGTTTTGAAAACTTTGTGATGAAGTATATGCAGAATTCAGAGGCCAGAATGAAGAGCATGGAGACTCAGATTTTCCAATTGGCTACATTGATGACAGCGAGGGCACTAGGGACATTGCCTAGTACTACTGAGACTAATCCAAAGGAACAGGACCATGCAATTACCCTGAGAAGTGGTAAAGAACTTAAGGAGTCCTCCCAGAAGAAGGAAATGCTAGAGTATAGAGATACTTTTGATGAGTCAGCTAATGTGAAATATGAAAAGGCAAATGAAGCACTTAGCTCTTCAGGAATTGAGAATAAGAAAAATGATGTTTTTATTGAATATGTCTCAATTCAAGATGACAATAAAGAAAGAGAGGTTGAGAAAGAACAACCAAAGTGGTGGAGAGCGAAGCAGGATCGTGAGCAGAACACAGTATATGAACTATCACCATATGCCAAGATCTCATTCCCTCAGAGACTCAAGAACAATCAGCCAGACAAGCAATTTGCTAAATTCTTGGAGATGTTCAAGAAGTTACAAATTAACATTCTGTTTGTTGAAGCCATCTCTTAAATGCCAAAGTATGCCAAATTCTTGAAGGAAATACTTATAAAAAAATGCAAGCTTGAGGAATTTGAGACAATATGTTTAAATGAGGAATGTTCCGCTATTCTCTTGAAGAAGCTACCACTGAAATTAAAAGATCTAGCGAGTTTCACTATTTCTTACTCTATTGGTAACTCTTATTTTGAGAATGTATTATGTGATTTGGGTGCTAATATTAATTTGATACCTTTCTCTATTTTTAAGAAATTAGGGATGTAGGAACCCAAGCCCACCAATATTTCACTACAGCTGGCCGATAGATCCATCACTTACCCTCATGGTGTATTGGAGGATGTTTTGGTAAAGGTTGATAAATTTATTTTTCCAGCTAACTTCATTGTATTGGATATAGAGGAGGACAATGAGACCCCAATCATACTTGGGCGTCCATTCCTCGCCACTGGAAAAGCATTAATTGATGTCCATGAAGGGAAATTGATGCGTGAAATCCACAAGTGTACGGTTTCATCGTCAAGTTATAAAAAGATTGAATCCACAGGGATTGTGTCTATGAATACCAATTAATTAATTAATTCAATTCAATTAAACAAAAAGGGAATATGATTGTTGATTAAGAAGAACGTAATAACAAACCAATAAAATAAAAATCAAAGTGCAGAATTTAGAACAAAGATAGCAAGTTATCAAGAAAGGGGTTTTCAGATTCAAGAAAGCTTCCAAGATTGGGGGTACCACAATGATACAAGACAAATCCTAATTAACAATCCTTTTATTAAATCTGAAATTCAATTGAAGGTGAATTACCCTAAATTAGTTAATGTTCTTTATCAAGATATAAGATCCGTGCCCAATTAAACCAATTCCTACTCTCGTGGTAATTGAATTTAAATTGAACCCATTACGCTTTGTGGTAATTCATTGAATCCTCGAAAGGGCTAAAACTACTCTCGTGATTTAGACTTTAAGTTCAATTCTTATGGTTCCAACACCTAGGTTCACCTCTCAGTACGTCCCTAAATGCCTATGAGATGCAAATAAATGGCCAGCAAATTCACATGAATAAAAGTAATAAGAATTGAATCAATGAACAATCAAGATCAATAAAAGGGGAAACAACGTCAATTAATCATTATCAATGTATCAAAGGGCATTACCCAATCCTAGAAACAAAAGTAACTACTCAGACATAGAGAAGAAAGAATCAGAAAACATGTTCAAGAACATCCAAACCCGTAACCCAAGAGAGAAGAGGGAAAAAAGATCAAGAACAAGAGCCTTCAATGTGCCTCATTCCAAACCAAATTAGAGCCCCCTAATTGTATTCAGAACATCTATTTATAACCTAGGGTTTTAATTGGCTAAAAAGCCCCCAAAAGAAATAAAAATAAAAACTTAAAAACTGCTGCGCACTGTGATCTACGGCCATGGACCATTTCACGGGCTGGCCGTGGATCTTGCTGTCAGAATTCCATGGCCAGGCCGTAGATTAGTCCACGGCTGTGGATCAGTCCACGGCCGTGGAACTCCCTGGAATTTCTCTTTTCCTCCTTCAAGTTACTGCTCGATCCATGGTCGTGGTTTAATCCACGGGCAGGCCGTGGATCCCTCTGGAATGGTCTTTTTGCACCTTTTTGCTATCCATTAAGCTCCAACTTCAAACATGCAAGCAATCCATTCAATCCAAAGCCAATTCAACATTAATCCTGCACAAGAACACCAAAAACACCGCAGTTATCCGAACTAAGAGAAAAATAAATTAAAAGGGAAACTAAAATGCCTAAAATGCTCAAGAATGCATGCAAAACAAGAACAAAACATGATGTTATTTCACACACATCAAATCCCCCCAAGCTTAAGACTTTGCTTGTCCTCAAGCAAAAATTAATGCCAAATCAAGTTGTGGGATCAAAAGACAATAAAGAATAAGGAACCCGAGAAAACAATATCCAAGTAATAGGCTAAGGCAAACCAAGAATCTGAGAGGTAATCAAAATCAAGTCTAATTAGAGGCTAAGTTCTCAGAAATCATGCATCCTCACTGATTGAATTAAGTTCACTCCACTAACCACACTCAAAGTGTTTAAGGGTGAAAACCATATGCTCAAAATCCTTCAAAGAACATGCACTTCCATATGCTTGATAAGAAACCAAATTTCCACGAATAATCAGCATGCATGCAAGAATCAAAAGGTCTTTCAAGGGTTGTAATGGGGCCATGGGAATGATGTTAGGTAGGGTAGAGGAAGGAAGGTATACACAAAGGGCTCATTAATTTTTTTTTAATAAGCACAAGAAATCCAATAGAACATCAATGGAGCAAAGACATTTTTCAAACAGGATCATAACTCCATATTTCCAAGTATTTTTTTTTCCTTTCTTTTCCTTCTTTTTTTTTTTTCAAGCTTCAATCTTATGATTTTCTTTTATTTGATCTTTTTTTTTTCATTTGAGAAAGAGAAGGGTCAAAAATATATAATTCCCAACACATCTTTACACAACTTTCAAATCCAAATTGCTCCATTTAATATTCTAAATGATTACCAACAATGTTTCAGCATAGATATCAAGAAAAACAATTAAGCAATAGGCTCAAAATGGGCAACTAGAGGATGAAAGTGTAACAATTTCAGAAGGCCAGAAAAATACCTAAAATGCCTTAATCACATTCAAGCATGCAACCAAAAATTTTGCCTAAAAAAGGTTTCAAATTAAGTTCTAAAGCACATGATCAATGAGGAATATCACTTAACACAAAGAATGGGAACAAAAATCATATAATGCATAAGTCCCAAATAGGTTCAAAACTCACATTTAGAGGTTTAAAAATTCAATAAGAAGCACAAATTCAAAGAACATTATGCTAATTATCAACTATCAAAAGATCACCTCTACTATCAAATTAAAACAATGCCTGTAGCCTATCACAAGAATCAACAATTGGGTTCCAAATCAATACCATATCAAAATCCTCAAAAGAGAGGGGCACAAGTTCAGTCAAAAACCCAAGAGATATGATGAATGAGAAAATGTAATGCAAAACAAGGCATGAGAATGCATGAGACTCTAAATGACAATACCAATTATCTAAAATGAAAATGAAAATACCCCCCCAAGCTTAGAACTTACATTGTCCCCAATGTAAAAATCTAAAACAAGAGAAGGGGTAAAAGAAAAGAACTCACTGCGGTGGTGGAAAAACTTCTGGTGTTCAATCCATGGCCATAGAATTTTTCATGGGCTGGGTGTAGAACCTTTTGACTTCACTCTTCTTCTAAATTTAGCTTCAAAAGGGGTCAAATCTAGATAAAATCCATGAGACAAACATCAAACCAAAAATCTAACACACAAAATCAAAAGAAAAAGAAGAAATTAAAAGGAAAAACAAAAACAAAGAAACTTGGGTTGCCTCCCAAGAAGTGCTTGTTTAAAGTCATTAGCTCGACTCTGGTCTGGTTTTTATGCTCAGGTGATGTCAATGGAGTAGTACTCAGTCCCCACTCCTTCAAAGTATTTCACTCTCTGGCCATTTATCATGAAAGGCTTATGTCCTTCTTTCTTCACCTCAAGCACACCGTAAGATAAAACTCGAACAATCTCATATGGTCCAGACCATTTCGACCATAACTTACTAGGACAGAAACGTAGAAGTGAGTTATTAACAAGAACTCTATCTCCGAGTTTAAATTCACGCTTCTCGACACACTTGTCACTCTGCTTCTTAGGTCCTTCCTTGAAGGGCATAGCATCAGTCACTGATTCCTGTATACCTGAAAGCACAACACTATCCACAACTTTAGTAGCATCAATGCAATTACATGAATTTAAGGAATTAGAATTATTTTCAGATTTAAAAACATCAAAAACTACTTCCTCATCATTCAATTGCAAAGTCAATTTTCCTTCATGGACATCAATGATCGCCCTTCCAGTGGCAATGAATAGACGCCCAAGTATGATCGGCATTGTAGCATCAGCTTCCATGTCAAGCACAACAAAATCCACCAGCATATAAAACTTACCAACCTTAATAGGAACATCCTCCAAGATGCCTACGGGGTACTTAACTGACCGATCCGCTAATTGAAGGGAGATAGTTGCGGGTTTTAACTTACCCACTTCCAACTTATTATACACAGAAAGAGGCATAAGACTGACACTAGCCCCCAAATCACACAGAGCTTTATCAAAACTAGTGTTACCAATCAAACAGGGAATAGAGAAGCTACCTGGATCTTTTAGCTTAGGAGGCAATTTATTTTGAATTAAAGCACTACACTCCTTAGTTAAAGTTATTGTCTCATATTCCTCGAGCTTTCTCTTATTTGACAAAATATCCTTAAGAAACTTAGCATAGGTAGGCATTTGTTTCAATGCCTCAGTGAAGGGTACATTATGTACAATTTCTTTAGGACCTCTAGGAACTTCCCAAACTTCCTATCTAACTCGGCCTTAGCCAATCTTTGAGGAAAGGGCACTGGGAGTTGATAAGGTTCAAGGGGTACATACTTAGACACTTTCTCACTAGTTTCCTCCTCCTCTAAGGGTTGCGTCTTAGTATCTTTTTCCTCATTCCCCTCATCTTTGTCACACTTTCCTTTACCCTTGGAATCCTCTAATTTCTTGCCACTTCTCAAACTCACAGCCTTACAGTGTTCATTCCTTGGGTTTATTTCTGGTTGACCAGGAAACTTACCTTGTTGCCTATGTGAAGTGCTTGCTTGTTGGGCAATCTGGGTTTCCAACATCTTATTATGAATGGCCAAATTATCAACCTTAGCTGATAACTCTCTAATGGTCTCAGTCACAACTTGCCCATGGTGCCTAAACTCCTCATTCTGCTTAGACTGACTCTCAATAAAATTCTCTAGAAGAAACTTAAGTCTAGATTTCTGTACCTGTGGAACTCCAGAAGATGGTTTAGCATTACCTTGCCCAACTTGGTACTGATTATTCTAGTAAGAGAAGTTAGGATGTGACCTCCAACCGGAGTTGTAAGTTTGGGAATACGAATCATTCCTCCCCTTTTGGTTGAAGTCATGGAAATTGTGGCATGATTCCACTTGCTCCACCTGTGCACCATGTGAGGAACCCATTCCAACTTGGCATTCAGCACCTATAAGTCCCTGTGCTCCACAAATCTCACAAAAATTGTTAGAGGCAACTATGACATTAACATAAGCTTTCTCAAGCATGTCAAAACATTTATTCAAAGAATCAAACTTTGACATAATTAAATCAACACCATCTACCTCAAACTTACCTCCCGACAGCTTTCTCGGGTTGTGCCCTCTTTCATTGGCCCATTGGTGATGATTTGAAGCTACACTCTCAATTATCTCATAAGCCTCTGTGAGCCTTCTATTCATCAGAGCTCCACCAGCTGCGGAGTCAAGAGACACCTTCGAAGAATATTCCAAAGCATTGTAGAAGGTGTGGACAATCAACCATTTCTCTAACCCATGGTGTGGGCAAGCTTCCAGCAAAGCCTTATATCTATCCTAAGCTTCTGACAATGACTCGCCATCTTTCTGAACAAAGCTTGTGATTTAGGTCCTTAGGTGAGCAGTCTTGGAAGGTGAAAAGAATTTATCCAAAAAGGCTTGCTCCAATTAGTCCCAAGTAGTTATCGTCTCAGCAGGAACAAACTTCAGCCAAGCTCTAGCTCTATCTCTCAATGATAGAGGAAACAAGTGGAGACGAATTGCATCAACAGAGGCGCCTTCGATCTTAAGGGTCTCACAAAACTCCAAGAACATATACACATGATCATTAGGATCCTCTGACGATAATCCTCCAAACTGGTTCTACCTTATCATAGACAGTATGGCAGGAGGTATGGTGAAGTGTCTGGCTTCAATGTCTGGCCGAGCAATTCCAGATCGCAAATCCTGAGCATTAGAGGCTGCATATTCTTTTAATAGTTTATTATCCTCAGCTGCTGCCATGACAAGTGTTGGTTCAGATATTTCTTCGACTCTTTGCCTATGTTGTCTTCTCCTTCTACGTAAAGTTCTTTCAATTTCAGGATCTACTTCAACAAGAATCCCGGAACGTTTAGTACTTTGCATAAACAAGAGAAATTACCTACAGAGAGTCAAAAAGAAATCAAGAACGTAAGAACCAAATAAAAGAAAAAGGTTTAAAATAATTAAATTAAAAATTAAATTGATATTCAAGAAAAACACACTCTCTGGTAACGGCGCCAAAAACTTGATGCGTGAAATCCACAAGTGTACGGTTTCGTCGTCAAGTAATAAAAAGATCGAATCCACAGGGATTGTGTCTATGAATACCAATTAATTAATTAATTCAATTAAATTAAACAAAAAGGGAATATGATTGTTGATTAAGAAGAATATAATAACAAACCAATAAAATAAAAATCAAAGTGCAGAATTTAGAACAAAGATAGCAAGTTATCAAGAAAGGGGTTTTCAGATTCAAGAAAGCTTCCAAGATTGGGGTACCACAATGATACAAGACAAATCCTAATTGACAACCCTTTTATTAAATCTGAAATTCAATTGAAGGTGAATTACCCTAAATTAGTTAATGTTCTTTCTCAAGATACAAGATCCGTGCCCAATTAAACCAATTCCTACTCTCGTGGTAATTGAATTTAAATTGAACCCATTACGCTTTGTGGTAATTCATTGAATCCTCGAAAGGCTAAAACTACTCTCGTGATTTAGACCTTAAGTTTAATTGTTATGGTTCCAACACCTAGGTTCACCTCTCAGTACGTCCCTAAATGCCTATGAGATGCAAATAAGTGGCTAGCAAATTCACATGAATAAAAGCAATAAGAATTGAATCAATGAACAATCAAGATCAATAAAAGGGGAAAAAACGTCAATTAATCATTATCAATGTATCAAAGGGCATTGTCCAATCCTAGAAACAAAAGTAACTACTCAGACATAGAGAAGAAAGAATCAGAAAACATGTTCAAGAACATCCAAACCCGTAACCCAAGAGAGAAGAGGAAAAAAAGATCAAGAACAAGAGCCTTCAATGTGCCTCCTTCCAAACCAAATTAGAGCCCCCTAATTGTATTCAGAACATTTATTTATAACCTAGGGTTTTAATTGGCTAAAAAGCCCCTAAAAGAAATAAAAATAAAACTTAAAACTGCTGCGCACTGCGATCCACAGCCGTGGACCATTCCACGGGCTGGCCGTGGATCTTGCTGTCAAAATTCCATGGCCATGGATCATTCCATGGCCACGGCCGTGGATCATTCCATGGCTAGGCCGTGGAACTCCCTGGAATCTCTCTTTTCCTCCTTCAAGTTGCTACTCGATCCATGGCCGTGGTTTAATCTACGGGCAGGCCGTGGATCCCTCTGGAATGGTCTTTTTATACCTTTTTGCTATCCATTAAGCTTCAACTTCAAACATGCAAGCATTCCATTCAATCCAAAGCCAATTCAACATTAATCCTGCACAAGAACACCAAAAACACCGCAGTTATCCGAACTAAGAGAAAAATAAACTAAAAGGGAAATTAAAATGCCTAAAATGCTCAAGAATGCATGCAAAACAAGAACAAAACATGATGTTGTTTCACACACATCAGAAATTGACTTTGCAATTGAATGATGAGGAAGTAGAGTATAATGTTTCAAATTTTGTTAAAAATCATAGATCCTTTGATTCATGTAATCGTATAGATGCTATTGATGTTTTGGATAGTGTTGTGTCTTCATATATGCAGGAATCTGTGCTTGTTGATATGCCAAAAAAGATTTTGCCCAAGGCTGCCACCAATTGTGAGAATGTCAAGCTCTGCAAAAAGAGATCAAAGAAGCGGTATGACATGCGTATCAAGCAGCGTGAGTTTAAGATTAAGGATAAAATTCTTGTCGATAACTCATGTCTTTATCTTTTTCCTGGTAAGTTTTGGTCAAAAGGGTGTGGACCATATGAGATTGTTCGTATCTTATCGTACGGTGTACTTGAGGTGAAGAAAGATGGCCCACAGACATTCTTGATAGATGGTCAGAGCGCGAGGCACTGCTCTGAGAAAGAGAAGGGGTCATCCTATTTTTGGTGCTTAAAGCCATCTTGATTTACCTGAATAAAAGGCAATGTCGAGCTAATGACGTTAAACAAGTGCTTCACAAGAGACAACTTGTGTTTCTTCTTTATATATCTTATTTTCATTATTTTTGTTATTTTTGTTATTTTTATTTTTATTTTAGATGCTACTCATTTGTTTTGGAAAAATATTAGAATTTTTCGATTTTGTTACAAATGACGTTGACTCTTGTGCTTCTTCTCACTGACATCGTATCACTTTTCATCAGGTTGTGTTGCTCTTTTCTTTACTCCTTTATTTCTTTTTCTCCCATATTAAGGACAATGTTTATCTTAAGTGTGGGGGTACTCTTTAATTTTTTTTTTTTTTTTGCACAACTGATGAACACTTGAGTATTGCTGGTAATTAAGCTGGAATTGTGTGTTGATTTCTTGATTTATTCTGAATTAATAGAGATATGTTTTAAAGGAGATTCCATCATTCATAAGCTAATTTTGTGTGAAACGATCTTGTTCAATAAAGTAAAGTGAAATTTAGCATATTAGTTAGAAATTAGCCATGTTTGCTTGCATTTATTCTCTCTATTAACTTTAGCCAGAAAGTGAGTTTTGAGTTTTAATGATTGGATTTTTCATAAACAAAATCTTGTTTTTCTTCTGGAGTGAGATTTCTCTTTATTGATGTGTGCTAGAACTTGCTTTGATACCTTGTTGAGACTTTAATGATTCACATACAGACTTGAATATGCTTAAGGCAATTAAGCTTAATTCTTTCTTGACTTTCAGAGTTACTTTGATAAAATAATCCTTTAGTTGCCTCATTTGAGCCTGTAATTGATTTTTTTTAATGCCTAATTGAATAACCAAGTTGGATTCTTTAGAGCATCTGATGTGTTGATTGAAAAGTCGTTAAGGGCTGCTTTTGTCTTCAAGGGTTAAAAAATGATAAAAAAAGGAAAAATGAAAAAAAAAAGTTTATTGGTGAAGAATAATGAGAATATTGGGTTGAAAATGAGAATTTGTTATATCTTTGTGCATTATGCTCTATTTATCATCTTTTCAACCTGATCTTGTTTTGTATCGATTTATTCATGAGCATTCTTTACCCTTACTTATCATTTTCCTACCTTTCATTATACCCTTGGCCCCGTTACAATCAAAGGAAGTCCTTTTAATTCTTATGTTATACGTGAACTTGGAAGTGAAGATAAGATTGATAATCAAGCCTATGGTAATGCATTTTTCAAGAGAAACTAGAGTGACCTCTTTGTCCTTAAACACTTGAGCGATGGAAAGATGAGTGACCTCAATTGGTTAGTAAGGAGAAAAGATGCAAGTTAGACTCAAGTCTCTAATTGTTTTAAGTGCTAAAAGATCTTACTGAGTTAGATTTGATTGCTGAACTTGATTGAATTCTTTAATTGTGAAAATTTTCTTGATTCATGTTCTGGATGCTGAGTTTAATCTTATTTTTTATTCCTAAACTTTGTTTGAGGATAAGCAATTGTTCAAGTTTCGAGATATTCGATGAGTGTTAAATACACTCATCTTTTGAGTTTATTTATTAGGATTTTTAATTGATTTTTATTTAGTTTTTGTTTATTTTTAAATAATTATCTCTTCATCTAATCATATTTGAATTTTCAGGATAAATCATCAAATTTTGTGCAAAAATAAGAAATTCCTGAAGATAGATATTTGAAGGATTCTTATCCTATTCTTTGATGCTAATTAAAATTCTAATTGAACACAAAATCTTAAATTGGAGATTGGATAAGGATTCTCAAAGATATTTGATTTAGAGCAAAATTTGAATTCTCGCATTATCCTAGTCATTCATAATTAATTAAGTTATATCTTGAGTTACAGAGATCAGATTGATGCACCGTTTGTGGCATTGAAAATATAATAGAAAATTGTAAAACTTCTCTATTGAGATCGAGGGCAAATTTGACCATCTGAATGGTGAGAAAAATCGTGCAAGTCATATATGAAAAGCTGTCAGCTTTATATATAAAAGGGGGGGGGAAACAAGTTTAGCAAAAAAGCTTTCTTTAGTTCAGATCATCCAGCAGAAATTTAGAGAGAGAGAGAGACGACATACTTTGAGAGATAATTCAGAAGAGAAAATTGCTACAAATCTTTAGAGGACGGTTTCGAAGGAAGGATTCAATTCTTGAAGGCTTGAATATCATAATCACCATAAAAGGAGTTTTGATTACTCTTTTCCTCTAGTTTCCCCTTTTCTTTGGGTTTTCTTTCCATGAGTTTGTATTTTGATATGAGTTTGTTTATATTGAGCATAAGTAGCTAATCCTATAGCTAGGTGATGCACACTATTTAATTGTCACATTTGCAAACCCAAGTGCAGGTTGTCTCAAGTAATAAATTTTTCAATGAGTTCGAGGTCGATCTACAGGGAATTGATGAAGATTAATTATGGTAAGATAAATATTTTTTTGGTATGGTAAAAATTATTTACTTGGGTAAAAAGATCTACTCTTGGTAAATAAATTAAAAGTAAGATTAATTCTTTTTATAACTCAATTAGAATCCTTGTAACATGGAGGTTTCAATCAGAAAATATAACGTTAAAAGTCCATAATAATATACGTAATTATATTATGTTTCCTTTAATCATCTATTAATATCATCACTCATAAATGGGATCAAGCATTCACTGTGCCAATATTTTGTCTACAATAAATCAAGATCTCCACTTTACAAGGAGAGTTTCTAACACTAACATTTGTAAATGGGTTAAAGCATTCATTGTGCCAATCTCTTGTTTATAACAAATCAAGAACTCCACTTTACAAGGAGAGTTTCTAAATTGATTGGAAATAAAATACAATACGAAATAAAATAATATACGTAATTATATTATATTTTCTTTAATTATTACCACCACTTGTAAATGGGTTAAAGCATTTACTGTGCTAATATTTTGTCTACAATAAATCAAGAACTCCTCTTTACAAGGGTAGTTTCTAAATTATCAGAAACAAAATATAACACGTATAATAATTACTAAAAAGATAAATCATTAAAGCACAAGAGAAGAATAAATCTAACATTATTTTATTACCAAGAGCTTCACACTTTGACCCAAGTAGACTAGAACTTATTTACACATAGACTAAAAGAAAGAAAAAAGAGAAAAAGAAAGAGAAAGAAAATTGGAGGGAGGAGGAAATTCCTCAGAATTTCCCCTCCCCCGAAGAGTGCGTCTCCGTCTCCTGACTCTCTTCTGAATTCTTCCAATTCTCATTGTAATTGATTGCCTTTAATAGGCAATTTACTTCTACTGTGGCTACAAGAGCCACTTAATAATTAAGTCAAAAACGTCATCCGTGACGTTTTTCTAATTTCTCTTTTCTTTTTTTTTTAAAATAATAATTGAGTAAATACACAGCTATGCATCCAGTCATTTTTTCATTTTTGAGAGAAGTAGTATTCATGAAAGTTGTAGGCTTGAATATTTGCTTTAAAATGGCTTTAGTTTGAGTCCAAAATCATGCCTAGAACTCAAGATATGGTCCAATTACTACAGAGTATTTAGACCCAATTTCAGCTACTCTATTCTGACTTCAAAGCCCAATATCACCTCCAAGGAGTCCGATTCTGGAAAAGTGTTCAACAAGAATGTTGTAGGGAATTGTCTTAGCTTTCCTACAAGACCAAAATCACATCAATCAGATATTTATAACTCAAGTTATAGCCAGTTTACTAAATACTGCCAAAGAGATAATTAATATTAATTTATGTAATAATTTATTTAATTGTCCAATTCGGCTCAAAATCATAAAATGTGTCAAAATCAAATTAGTTAAGCCTAATTGAACCTTAAGAAGCCTAGTGAGAGGATTACAAGATGTATAAAATACAGTGTTATCGCTAGGGTTATGGGGGATCTTATTTTCCTAATTGATTGGTTTTGAATTCAACTTTGATTAAGGTAATTTCTTTTGGATCTATTATATTCCTTACATTCTTATTAGAACTTGATCACTTTTGGCATGTTTTAATTCATTGTTTGACCGGTGACCATCTGCACTCAATGGGTGGACCTATATGATAAACCTAGGATTAGATTGGCGAATGACCAAACAATAATTTATTCTATCAATCAAATTGATGGTATGTTAGTTCATCTCTTGAACTGGGACTTAATACATTCCTAATTAATTTAACTAAATGACCAAATATGTGATTTAATTAAGGAATAGAATATTATTTCATTTATGACTATTGGGATTCAATAACAATTAAGAGAATATTGGCAAAAGAATTATCTTACATCATAAATGAGTGAAAATCTAATTAATTGGATTCAAGTGAACCTTGCGCCCTAGTCTCTCTCTAATTGATTATCTTTACATTGTTTGATTGTTATTGTTTTGCTTTATTTGTTTTGTGATTTTAATTTAAATTTCTCTTACACTTTTGATTGTATAAATAACCAAGAGTTTAGCGAATCTAGTAATTACTACTTATTCCTCGTAGGATCGACAGCTGGGACTCAAGTCCTATATTACTTTGCGATAGAGTGCACTTGCTCTTAGTATATTTTGCATGTATCATTACTCTTGTTTTCGGGTCTTGCATAAAATGTTTTGAATTGAATGTGTTGATAAGGAAGCTTGAAACTTTGTGTGTCAGTTGTTTGAATTGAATGCCCAATGATGGAATGAATTATGTTTGACCTTTATTTTTGGGAAAGCTCATGAGTACCAATGGTTATGCTGAGCTTTATTTTTTCTTTTCCTTTGGGTGTGAATGTATTTCCCATTTGTATGTACCTTGGAATAAGACTTGTAATGCATGTCTACAGAAAGTTCATGAAATGCATGTGTATTGATTACTTGTTTCCTAGAAGTTCCTTGATTCTCTCTCTCTGAGGCAAAATCCTAAGTAATACATGATGAATGAAATGATTGGGTATTCTTTGGACCATTTGGGTCTTTCAAGCATACCTTAACATAGATATATCCTTAGGTCCATTTTTGAAGCTTTGGTTGTGATTGACCTAACTTTCTTCCTTTATTGACACCTCATTAATGAGTTTGACTATGTTAATATCCACACGAGATATCAATGGCGGCAAAATTTCACAAGAAATTTAGGGGAGGCAACAATGATTTTTACCTTTAAATATTCTCTTACTTATTTATTATCCATTCAAATTAGTAATTTTAACAACCCCTATGGAAGATTTTCTTACTTACTTCGGTTTCTACCCACTGAATACAAAGAATAAAGTTCCTGAAGGGAAGACAAAACCATCACCTCTTTAGTTATATGATGCATTATTCATGTAAAAAACAAAAATAGAATTTGGGTCAGGGGGCAACTGCTCCCCTTAGCCCTAACCAAGTTTTGTCAGTAGATATCAAACTCATGAAATGATGTAACATACTTTGTAAATTGTAAGTGTAAAACTTTCTATCAAACAGTATATTAATATTAAATTCTATTTGTTAACCATTAAATATTTAAAAGAATTATTATGTGAAACCACAAAAAACTTTTAAAAAATAATTATTACATTATTTGTGATTAAAACTTTTTTATGTTGGTCTTGGGGAGGCTCCACCTTAGAGTGGAATAGAGGGGTACCCCATCGGGGTCCTAAGGGGAGGTGGACAGGGAAGAGGAAGGGAGAAGGGGGATGTAGGTGGGATAAGCAGAAAGCATTGGGTATCAAACTTACCCACTTTCCATAACAACAAGATGTCCAACTAATTGAGTTGAGGCTTATGGACAAATTGAAGCATTTTTTATTCATTTTTTCTTTTAGACATTTATAATTTTCAACTAAATATTTTGGTGTCATTATAAGCTAGGTGATTGTAACACCCTAGAAAAACATGTTAGGCTTATATATGGTTACAGAGGTAGCATAATACATACTTAACATGCTTATTAAGTTTTGTGATTTTTTAAGCACGTTTAGTCATATTGCTGTAACACTATGTGTGAAATATAACTGTTATTTTATCTGAAGGTGGCTTAAACTACTCAGTTAATGGGAATAAATGTGGAGAGTTAGTTTCAAGTCACAAATGTGTGAATTATGCTACAGTTAAAGTTTGAGGTTAATCAGAGTTAGTTTGACATTTTTAAACATATTGGTTATGTGTTTTAATGATGGATTGACCCCCAACAAATATGAAAAATTATGGAAGTGGTGTAACAAGAATTTTAATGAATCTTAGGATTTATTTTTAAACTTTTTGGAAGTTAGAAATCTGGATTTGGTGAAATCTAGGTGTTCTTAGTAGATCGAGTTTTGGTACCTATCCAAGAGAAGTCAAATTTGACTTCCCTTATTAAATATCCCACGACTGGGAGAATTGAGAAACAGAAAAGAAAAAAGAAAAAAAAAAGAAACCGTGAGAGGAAGAAAGAGAAAGAGGAAGGGAGCCTTGTTATGTCTTCTCTATGTTATGTGTAATAAGGTGAGTGATATCTTTTCTATGTTGTGTGTTATAAGGTGAGTAATATCCTTATTGCATTATTGAGCAAGGAGGTGAATAATATCCTCTTTGCTTTGTTTCACCAGTGGAGGTGAGTAATATCCTCTGTTTATTTTGATGGATAGTGTTGGTGAGTCATATTCTCACTATACCTGATAAAAACATATTTGTTTATGTTGCCTTTTTGAAAAGTGTAAACCCCGTAGATGTGGGTGATTGCTTTTTGATAGGTGTGACCCCCATAGATGTGGGTGATTACTTTTTGATAGGTGTGAGTCCCGTAGATGTGGGTGTTCTATATTGGGTATGGTGGATTGTATCTTTCCTAATATAGAGTTGTTAAGGATAGATTTCCTTGTTCATTATCAATAACTGTGTAGTAGATGAATTTCACTACTCGGGGGAAAAGGATTTCCTCTGTGATAATGATGTTTGTTGGATGGATCTTCTAGTGCTTATTCAAGGTTATAGTTGTGACTTCTATTACTTTATTCAGGATTCATGCATTTATCACATTACCATGGAATTGGAGGTTCTTGGGTATAGTATCATACATTATTCATTTTCATGCTTAGGATATTGCATAGGCATAAACATTAGACATAATTTAGCATAATATGGCGATTGTATGGGCGGTTGCTATCATAACATTACCATGCATTGCAACTGTATGGGCAATTGTGTATTTCTGTGATTAAAGTATTAGCTTTATGGTAGAATAATCTTTATGATTATATAAATTGCTGGTATTAGAATACTTCTACTGAGATATGTTTTCTCACCCAGATTGTGTTGTCATATAAATTTAGGTACGAGTTCTTTAAAAAGGAAGAAGATGTTTGAGGACTAGTATAGTATAGATGCTGTGGTGAACTGAGCTTGTATATTAGTAGGACATGTAAATCGTCACTCCCTTGTCGCACCAGATATGGCCACCATAAGCCTAAATTTGTGACGCTCAACCACTTATTGAAGGCATAGTTGTGGGTGTAACACCCTAGATAATCATGATAGACTTGTGAATGGTTACGGAGGTAGCATAATACTAGTTTGTCATGCCTGTAAATTTTGTGACCGTCTGAGTACGTTTAGTCACTTTGCTGTAGCACTTTGTGTGGAATATAGTTGTTTTTAGCCTCAATTTTGATTTAAACTACTTAATTAATGGAAATAAATGTGGAGAACTTGTTTCTAGGTCACAAATGTGTAGAAGTAGATGTGGTTAAAGTTTGAAGATAATCAGAGTTAATTTGGCATTTTTAAGCATATTAGTTGTGTATTTTAGTGACAGATTGACCCCCAATAGATATGAAAAATTATGAAAATGGTAAAACAAGATTTTTGATAAATCTTAGGATTTATGTGAAACTTGTTGGAAGGTAAAAATTTGGATTTGGTGAAATCTAGGTGTTTTTAGTAGACCGGGGTAAAGTAGTATAGTCAATTAAGTTACCAAGTGATCACACGGTTGTTAGAGGCTGCCTTAGCTTTTATAAGTCACCAAAATGAGACTTTTTCTCATTTCTCATCTCTCTCTCACAGCTACAACAGGAAGGCACCAAGGGAGAACTAACAAAGGAGCTATAGGAGGTCCATCTTCAAGCAAAGAGGAGGAAGAGTTTAGTGGTGGAGAGGAGCTGCTTTTAGATTTCATTTCTGGCCATTGAGGTAGGGGAAACTTTGTTTGGATTGCTTTTTTTCATTTTCTTCATTTTGGTTCTTGAGGAGCTTGATGAGGAAATAGAGGTTTGAAGACTGATTTTGTGATTCTTGAGTTGAATCTTGATGAGGATTGATTGGTTGAGTTAAGAACTGATTTGTGGATATGTTAGGATGAATTTTTTATCTCTTGGATGCCTTAATTCCCATTTAGGTTAATTTGGGGGTTTAGGTTAAGTGTGAATTTTGATTCACAAAGTGGTATGATTGAGTGAAATTAAAGTGGTTTAAGAGTTGTAGTGTGTTAATGGATCTTTCTTGAGGTGAGAAACCAAGTGGGTTTGAGATTTAAGGGTGTGGAGCACCTTTGTTCCTTAATGGAACAGTACAGAATTATGCAGAATTCTATAGTTTTTGCATCAGGCAACAAGCGCCTAGGCGCTGGGTTGATGGGTGTTTAAGTGCACAGTGTCCATCTAGCTTATGTGTGTTGCTATGCAATAAGTGCCTAAACGCCCGTGTGGGAGCACCTGAGCGCGCATCGAGCACCTAAGCGCTCTTGTGCCCTTTGCTGGGAAAAACATAACAGAGCATTTATTTGAGGAAAATGAAAGGGCTCACTTGTGTGATGCTTTCTTTTATGCTTCTTAATGAGTATTGAGACTCTAATATGAGTATTTAATGAAGTGTGAATATATTGAATTAAATGGATTCATAGTGCTATTATGTGGGATAATTAGGCATGACTATATACATATATTGTGTATTATGATGAGTGTAGGAAATGAGTTTCCCTAAGTGTTGGAATCACTCATGTATGCTCTTTTAAGAGTGTTAAGATACTTTTAGGAGCATTTGAGGAAGTAAGTTTGAAATGCATATAAATCAATTATGGAGCTAATTATGAGAAATAGTTAGTAATTGTATTGCATGATATGTTTATTGAGTAGTGAGGTGAGTAATATCCTCTCTATCAATTGTGAAATATATTAAGGTGAATAATATCCTCTTTATGTTGTTTGAACCATATAGAGGTGCGTAATATCCTCTCTATGTTGTTGAGTAAGGAGATGCGTTATCCTCTTTAAATTGATTGACCAGTGAGGTAAGTAATTCCCTTTTACGTTGAGGTAAGTAATTCCTCATCATGATTGTTGAACAGTGAGGTGAGTAATATCCTCTGTATGAATTGATGGGTAGTGTAGGTGAATCATATCCTCACTATGCCTGATAATCCATGACATACCATAACATATCCTAGAGTAGTTGAGGTGGGTAATATCCTTAATACATCTGAGGGCTCTTGACATCTTTAAATTGCATTCACTTTTAGGGCTTGCATAGGCATACTTATTAGACATAATTAGGTATAACGTGACAATTGTATGGGCAGTTGTCACCATGACATAAACTCATAACATTGCAATTGTATGGATAAATTGTGTACTTCTGTAATTGAAGTGTTAATGTTATGGTTGAGTAATATGTATAATTGTATAAAATGTTGGTTTTGAAATACTTCTATTGAGATATGTGATTTCTCACTTTGATTGTGTTGCCATGTAAATCCAGGTGCAAGTTCTTCGAAAGAAAAGAAGAAGATATATGAAGATTAGTATAGTGATAGGCTTGATGTTGACAAAACTTGTATATTATGCTAGATCTTGCTGTTTTGAGAGTTTATGTATTACAATGTGCCCTTGGAGGCAATGATGTGTGTGTGTGTGTGTGTATATATAACTTCTGTTATTGTGGCTTTCCATAATTATTTGCATAAATGTTATAGGTTTGGTTGTTGTGTGTTAGAAGTAGCATGACCAGTATTGTTTATTCTTTTATATGACAATATATCTGGATAACAAATATTAGGATGTTACAGTGGGCAGTGATGGCCACCATGGGTTTGGAAGAGAGAGAAGCTGTGGTGGCATAGGAAGCTTCAAAGGACAAAACGGTAGCAAAAATCGAATAGATCAGAGTGTGGGTTAGCTAGGTGTTAATTTCTCTTATTTGGGTTGACGTTAACGGCGTTGTTGTGGGCAGTTCGAGAGTTTGAACTGGGTTCATGATCTGGTTGGTCTGAGGACAGTGGAGGTGATTACGGTGGGGATTGTGGAGGTGGTGTACTAGGGGAGAGATTGTGAGAAGGGTTGGGGTTGGGTTTGATGACGATGACCTTCTGGTCGGGGATGATTTCTTAGGCGTAGTCGAGGAAGAAGTAGCCATCATAGGAATCATTGACGGGGGTGGCATTTTTGTAACATCCCAATATTTACTATCCAGATATATCGTCATATAAAAGAATAACATAACACTAGTCATGCTACTTCTAACATACCACAACTAAACCTATAACATTTATACAAATAATTATGGAGAGTTACGATAACAAAAGTTATATATATACATCATTGCCTCAATGGCATATTGTAATACATAAAATTTTACAACAAGAGATAGCATAATATATAAGCTTTATCAACATAAAAGCCTATAACTACTAATCTTCACACATATTCTTCTTTTCTTTTGAGGAACTCGCACCTGAATTTACATGGTAACACAATAGGGGTGAGAAACCATATATCTCAGTAGAAATATTCCAATACCAGCAATTTATACAATCAAAAAGATTATTCAACCATAAATCTAACACTTCAATCACAGAAGTACACAATTGCCCATACAATTATAATGTCATGTTTTTATGTTATGACAGCAACCGCCCATACAATTGTCATGCTATGCTTAATTATGTCTAATGTGTATTTCTATGCAAGTCCTAAGAATGAATGCAGTTTCAAGATGTCATGAGCCTTCAAACATATTGAGGATATTACCCACCTCAACTACTCTAGGATATGTTATGATATACCATGGTTTATCAGGCATAGTGAGGGTATAACTCACCAACATTATCCATCAAAACAAACAAAAGATATTACTTACCTCTACTGGTTAAACAAAGTAAAGAGGATATTACTCACCTCCTTACTCAACAACATAATAAAGATATTACTCACCTTATTACTCATAACATAGAGAGGATATTACATACCCCAATATGCTTCAAACGACACAAAGAAGATATTACTCACCTCAATGTACTTCACAAATAATAGAGAGGATAATACTCACCAATCTATTTAACAAACACATAGAGAGAATATTACTCATAATCTATGCTTCTCAAATAACACAAAGAGGATATTACTCACCTCAATGTGCTTCACAAACATCTTATGCAAAATAATAACTAATTACCTTCTATAATTAACATCACAATCGATTTATATGCATTTCAAACTCATCTTACACACACTTTATCAAATACTTATAAAAGTATGTTAACACTCTTTAAAGAGCATAAATGAGTGATTCCAACACTTAGGGAAACTCATTTCCTCAATTCATCACAATACACAATATATGTATGTATAATTATGCCTAATTATCCCACATAATTAGCACTACGAATCTATTTGATTCAACACATTCACACTTCAAATTAGGAATACTCACATACTCACGCTATGTGTCATTCCTATCACATCACCACATCATAAATGATACTAAAAATAATCCCATATGGATTAAAGATCTAAGTGTTAGCCTATAGTATTTCCAAACCATTGGTTGCCTAGGGTTCCACACTTTCCTCACATATACTAAGTAGTCATTTCCTCCTTGAAATACTCCTATAAGTGTCTCAACACACTTTAGGAAACATATACAAATGATCCCATTAAGCCAAGAACTTGAAAACATCAAAAATGATATTTTTGAAGATTTTGGCCTCAAACACGGGCCATGTTTGATTATACGACCCCTCCAGTGTTTTTGAACACGGGCCATGTTTGGTTACACGCCCCTCCCCCCGGTGTCTTACTCTGTGGGCACTATTCATGAATTTCAACTGGCAGAGAGGGACATTATCCCCCAACCATGTTTCTCAACCAGAAACACTGCAGCAGCTTCTGGAGAACCGTGGAACTGTTCCATTAGTTCTTTCACCTCCTCCAATCAGTCAAATTTCATATCTAAGTAATTTCCAACCTCCACAAGGTTTATCTACACATAACAACTCTTAATCCACTTTGATTTTATTCTAAACCAAAGATCTTGGATAATCATCCAATACAAAACCTAAAACCTCAAATCTTAACTCAAATGGAATTAAAGGTATATAAGGGCTAAAAATCCATTTCCATACACCCAACAACTCATAAACAAGTCATCGTCAAGTTCTACAACAAGATTCAAGTCAAAACAACCAAAAATAACTCAAAATCTAAAATCACACATCAAGCTATAACTCAAGAATAAGACGAAGAAAGTAGGAAAATGAGTTAAGAAAAAGGTTTCCCCTACCTCAAGATCAAGAAAATGAAGCCAAGGATGGATCCAAGCTCCACTTGATTCCTCTTTCTTCTTCCTCTTCTTCTCTTCCTCTTCAGTTTCTCTCTTCTATTTTCCTTTCTTTCTTTTCTCTTCTCTGTTTCTCAAATCTCCTAGCCGTGGGATATTTAACATGAGAAGTCAAATTTGACTTCTCTTAGATAGGTACCAAAACCCTGATCTGTTAAGAACACCTAGATTTCACTAAATCTAGATTTCTAGCTTCCAACAAGCTTAAAATAAATCTTGAGATTCATTAAAAATCTTATTTCACAATTTCTCTATTTTTCCATATCAGCTGCTAGTCAAACCGGCATTAAGACACACAACCAGTATGCTTAAAAATGTCAAACTAACTCTGATTAACCTTAACTTTAACTGTAGCACAGTTCACAGATTTGTGACCTAGAAACAAACTTTTCACATTTATTTTCACTAACTAAGTAGTTTAAGTTACTTTCAGAGCAAATAAAAATTATATTTCACATATAGTGTTACAGCAAAGTGACTAAACATGCTCAAACAGTCACAAAACTTAACAGACATGATAAATAGATATTAAGATACCTCCATAACCATATACAAGTCTATCATGTTTTTCAAGGTATTACATTTCTCCCCAAAATTCACTCGCCATCTATAACACCTGTGTTAGCATGATAGACTTGTATATGGTTACGGAGGTAGCCTAACACCCGTGTTTAGTCTTTTTGTTGTAACTCTGTGTGTGAAATATAGTTGTTTTCAGCCCCGATTTTGACTTAAACTACTTAGTTAGTGGAACTAAATATAAAAAACTTGTTTCTAGGTCACAAATATATGGAAGTAATTGTGGTTAAAGTTTGAGAATTATCAGAGTTAGTTTAACATTTTTAAGCATATTAATTGTGTGTTTTGGTGTCGTATTGACCCGCAGCAGATATGAAAAAATGTGGATATGGCGTAACAAGATTTTTAATGAATCTTAGGATTTATTTTAAATTTGTTGGATGTTGGGAAACTTGGTTTGGTGATAACTAAGTGTTCTTAACTGTTTGGTTGAATTTTAGTCACTTAAGTAACCAAAATAAGAGGGCACGACCCTTTGTTTTTGTTGTTGGCCTATTTAAGGCCAAAATGAGAAGTAATTCTCATTGTTATCTTCTCATTTCACGACTGCCACAAGAAAGGAAAAAGAGCAAGGGAATCAAAGTGCTAAGGGAGAAGGATCAACCACCAAGCAAGGGAAGGAGCTTAGCTTTGCGAAAGAACGGTTAACCGACTTCATTTCTGGGAATTGAGGTAAGGGGAAACCTTTTTCTTAACTCATTTTTCCTATTTTCTTCATCTTGTTCATGAATTTTGGCTTGATGTGGTGAGTTAGGTTTTGAGTGTGTTTTGGTATTTTTGGCTTGAATCTTGTTGGAGAACTTGATGATGACTTGTTTATGAGTTGTTGGGTGTATGGAAATAGATTTCTAGCCCTTGTATACCTTTAATCCCTTTTGGTGTTGAGATTTGGGGTTTTAGGTTTGTAGTTGGATGATTATCCATGATTAATGGTTTTGAGTGAAATAAAAATGGAATTGAGAGTTGCTATGTGTAGATGAACCTTGTGGAAGGTTAGAAATCACTTGGATGTGAAGTTTGAGTGATTGAAGGAGGAGGAAGTTCCAATGAAATAGTACTTGGATCTATAGTTTTTGATGCAAAGTGTTTCTAGTTGAGAAACACGGCCTGTGTCCGAAGACACGAGGGGGGAGGGGGGCGTGTTTCTCTTTACCAGAGGAAGTTTGTGAACAGTGTTCACAGAGCAGGACACTGGGTAGGCCGTGTAGTAAGACACGGCCCGTGTCTGAAGACACGGGGGAGGCCATGTAATGTAACATGGCCTGTGTTTGAGGCTAGAATATTCAAAAATGTCATTTTTGATGTTTTTAAGTTCTTGGCTTGATAGGATCATTAGTATATGATTCCTAAAAAGTGTTGAGACTCTAATAGGAGTATCTAATGAAGTGGATATGTGGTGAATGTAAATCAATTAGTATGTTAATTATTGTGGTATTTAACATCATTGTATTTCATGTTGGTAGTTAGGAATGTAAATCAATTGACATGCTAGTTAGTATAGTAATTGGCATTATTGTTGTTCCTTAACTATGTTGATGATGGTGAGTACTCATTGTAGATGGTCTAATATGATTTTGAATGAGTGGTAACCAATTCTTCCTATCATAGTGATCATTGTTAAAGACCGTGTAATATACCAAAGAGGGTGATTATACATGATTGTAAGTGAAGAGGTAATATACCGTCCTGATCATAATAATGAGTTGAGGATGGTTTTTCGCTCACACCCTGTGGAATAGCTAGAACTAGGTTTCCAATGCTTGTTCATAGCTTATGGAACTGGGTTCCTTTGTTTTGTTCAAGGCTCATGTATCTCATGATATTACCATGGAACTGAGTTCTTGGAAATGGTAACATACATTGTGCATTTCATATTTAGGTTATTGCATAGGCATGAACATTAGACATAAATTGGCATAGCATGGAGATTGTATGAGCGGTTGCTATCATGACATATTCATGCATTGTAGTTGTATGGGCAATTGTGTGTCTCTGAGATAGAGATGTGTTTTGTTTCTGTGATCAAGTGTTTATATATATATATATATATATATATATATATATATATATATATATATATATATATATATATATATATATATATATATATATATATATATATATATATATATATATATATATATATATATATATATATATATATATACTAGTATTGGAATACTTCTACTAAGATATATTTTCTTACCCCGATTGTGTTGCCATGTAAATCCAGTGCTAGTTCCTCAAAAGGAAAGGAGAAGATGGACAAATATTAGTATAATTATATGCTTTTTGATGATAAAGCTTGTATAATATGCTAGTTTTCTGTTATTGTAAAAGTTTATGTATTACAACGTGCCTTGGAGGCAGTGATGTATATATATAACTTTTGTTTTCGTGGCTCCCCATATTTACTCATTATGTATGAATGATATGGGTTAGTGGTTTGAGGTTAGAAGTGACATGGTCAATATTAATTATTCTTTTATATGACGATATATCTAGATAGTAAATATTGGGATGTTACACCATCAACACTTAGTCTCTCGCGACTAAGGTTTCAAGATCTCCATCAAATATTACTCTCAAAGGATTCCACCTCCCCTAGTGGTATCTAACTTACCATTAACAACTCAAGACAATCCAATCTTATATGAGTCTCTATCTCTCAAACATCAAGCCAAGCCTATACCAGATATTCTTTAATTAAGAAATCTATTTTCCACAAAACTCTTGGATTCCTCAATCCATAATCCTTGCAAAACTTATCTATCAACCCTTTATCTAACATATGGGCTCTACTCATACTAGAGGTACCACTCCAAAGGGTGTATATATAAATAAATCCTAATGAGTTCAGTCATCTAACTGGACCCTCACTAGAAGAATTCCTAATTCCCCTAGTTTGCCTAGGTGAAGCTATAGTTTTCTGTCCACACAGAACATTACATATTGAGCTACAGTCTCAACATCATGTAACCGTACAATAGTAGCTACCAACATCCAACCTAAAGCAAGTTATGCAATCCTCTTTCAACATCTCAAACAAGAGACAAAGAAATGCACAACACATATAGAAACTTTTACATGCCTAAGCATAGTCAGTCCATACCCTGACTCAACATGATGAACTACTCTGATACCATAATGTAACATCCTAATATTTGCTATCTAGATATATCGTCATATAAAAGAATAACACAACATTGGTCATGCTACTTCTAACGTACCATAACTAAACTCATAACATTTATACAAATAATTATGGAGAGCCACGATAACAAAAGTTATATATATACATCATTGCCTCAATGACATATTATAATACATAAACTTTTACAACAAGATTTAGCATAATATACAAGTTTTATCAACAAAAAGCCTATAACTATACTAATCTTCACACATTTTCTTCTTTCCTTTTGAGGAACTCATATCTGGATTTACATGACAACACAATCAGGGTGAGAAATCACATATCTCGGTAGAACTATTCCAATACCAACAATTTATACAATCCTAAAGATTATTCAACCATAAAGCCAACACTTCAATCACAGAAGTACACAATTGCCTATATAATTGTAATGTCTTGTTTTTATGTAATGATAACAACCACTCATACAATTGTCATGTTATGCTTAATTATGTCTAATGTGTATGTCTATGCAAGTCCTAAGAATGAATGTAGTTTCAAGATGTCATGAGCCCTCAAACATATTGAGGATATTACCCACCTCAACTACTCTAGGATATGTTATGATATGTCATGGTTTATCAGGCATAGTAAGGATATGACTTACCAACACTATCCATCAAAACAAACAGAGGATATTACTCACTCCACTGGTCAAACAAAGCAAAGAGGATATTACTCACCTCCTTACTCAACAACGTAATAAGTATATTACTCACTTTATAACTCACAATATAGAGAAGATATTTCGCACCCCAATATGCTTCAAACAACACAAAGAGGATAATACTCACCTCAATGTGCTTCACAAATAATAGAAAGGAAATTACTCACCAATCTATTCAACAAATACATAGAGAGGATATTACTCTCAAACAGCACAAATAGGATATTACTCACCTCAATATACTTCACAAACATCTCATGTAAAACAATCACTAATTACCTTCACAATTGATTTATATGCATTTCAAACTCATCTCACACACATTTCATCAAATACTTATAAAAGTACTTTAACACTAACTAAAGAGCATAAATGAGTGATTCCAGCACTTAGGGAAACTCATTTCCTCAATTCATCACAATACACAATATATGTATATATAATCATGCCTAATTATCCCACATAATTAGCACTACGAATCCATTTGATTTAACACATTCACACTTCAAATTAGGAATACTCACATACTCACGCTATGTGCGATTCTTATCACATCACTGCATCACAAATTATACTAAAAACAATCTCGCATGAATTAAAGATCTAAGTGTTAGCCTATAGCATTTCCAAACCATTAGTTGCCTAAGGTTCCACACTTTTCTCACATATACTAGGTAGTCGTTTCCTCCTTGAAATACTCTCATAGGTATCTCAACACACTTTAGGAAACATATATACTAATGATCCCATCAAGCTAAGAATTTGAAAACATCAAAAAATGACATTTTTGAAGATTCTGGCCTCAAACACGGGGCATGTCTGATTACACAGCCCCCAGTGTTTTCGAACATAGGCCATGTCTGATTACACCCCCTTGTCTTGCTCTGTGAGCACTGTTCATGAATTTCAACTGGTAGAGAGGGACACTACCCCCCTGTGTCTTCGGACACAAGCCGTGTTTCTCAACCAAAAACATTGCAGCAGCTTTTGCAGAACCGTGGAACTATTCCATTGGTTCTTTCACCTCTTCCAAGCACTCAAACTTCATATACAAGTGATTTCCAGCCTTGCACAAGGTTTATCTACACATAGCAACTTTTAATCCACTTTGATTTCATTCTAAACCAAAGATCTTGGATAATCATCCAATACAAAACCTCAAACCCCAAATCTCAACTCAAATGGAATTAAAGGTATACAAGGGCTGGAAATCCATTTCCATACACCCAACAACTCATAAACAAGCCATCGTCGAGTTCTACAACAAGATTCAAGCCAAAACAACCAAAAATAACTCAAAATCTAAAATCACACATCAAGCCATAATTCAAGAGACAAGACAGAGAGAGTAGGAAAATGAGTTAAGAAAAAAGGTTTCCCCTACCTTAAGATCAAGAAAATGAAGCCAAGGATGGATCCAAGCTCCACTTGATTCCTCTTTCTTCTTCCTCTTCTTCTCTTCCTCTTCAGTTTCTCTCTTTTGTTTTCCTTTCTTTCTTTTCTCTTCTCTTCTTTGTTTCTTGAATCTCCCAGTCGTGGGATATTTAACAAGGGAAGTCAAATTTGACTTCTTTTAGATAAGTACCAAAACTCCGATTTGCTAAGAACACCTAAATTTCACAAAATCCAGATTTCTAGCTTCCAACAAGCTTAAAATAATTCCTGAGATTCATTAAAATCTTGTTTCACCATTTCTCTATTTTTTCATATCAGCTGCTAGTCAAACCAACATTAAAACACACAACCAGTATGTTTAAAAATGTCAAACTAACTCTGATTAACCTCTAACTTTAACTGTAACACAACTCACACATTGTAAACTAGAAACAAACTCTCCACATTTATTTCCACTAACTAACCAGTTTAAGTCACTTTCGGAGCAAATAACAGCTATATTTCACACATAGTGTTACAACAAAGTGACTAAACATGCTCAGACAGTCACAAAACTTAACAGGCATGATAAACAAGCATTACGATACCTCCGTAACCATATACAAGTCTATCATATTTTTTAGGGTATTACAATTTTCATCCGCAAAGAATTTGAAGGTTTTGGTCTTGAAGGTGAGCACGAACTTTTGGAACATTTAAGAGATTTGAGGGGGTTTGTTAGAGATGCCATCCATTTTTGGCATTGTTTGTTCTGTTTTTTTTCTTTGTTGTATTTTGGAGATTCGAAGGGAAGATCAAGAAGAAAAAAAGGAGTGAGAGTTTAGAGAGAGAAGGACTGAGTTGGAGGGTCGTTTGTCACATCAGCATTTAACAGAGCTGAGATAACGACAGAGATTAAATTCACTCACCCCAAAATTTAGAGGGACAAAAACTGTAACAAAAGTTTTATAAGGACTAAAACTAAAATTTGATATATTTAGAGGGACTAAAAACATATTTAAACCTTTATTTTTCATAAAAATTTATACAAATTTATTTTCTAATTTATTCGAGCTTTACAATGTATACACATTATTATTATTATTATTATTATTATTATTATTATTATTATTATTATTATTATTATTATTATTATTATTATTATTATTATTATTATTATTATTATTATTATTATTTTCTATTTTTTTATAGGAGGATGTTACATTATAGATTTATTAGAATTAGATGTGTGCAAATCGGGTAAAATACTTATTACAGAAGGAATGTAATCTATAATACTTATTTAGATCTTTCTCTAACTAAATCCATTATTCACCTAAGTAATAGTAAGTGTATTGATTTGGTTTTTTCTTTTAGATTTTTCTTTTTAGCAAATGACGATAATGACAGCTTTTGTGATAGATGGTTTCTGTGTTATTAGATTAGGGGCTTTGTTGTCATCCCAGTTTACAATAATTGTTGATTTCTTATATATATATATATTTTAAATAACAATAGTGACATTAGCTTTTAGTGAAAAGTGATTTCTGGGTAATCAGATTTTGGAGTTTTTGGTCTTGGTAGTATTGATATAAAAAAGCTGTTTACTTTTTTATTGTTTTTATTTTTTCTTCTAAATTTGAGTTATGTTTGAAAGGAAGGAAGATTTTCCTTCCAAAAGTAAGAAAAGTGATGGTCTTTCCTTAACCGTTGAATTTGTTTTGGTTGATGGTTGAGATAAGTTTATAATTGTGCAAATCAGACCCATTGGTGGGCTTATAATCGAGACGGTTAGAGTTTTGTCTTTAATTTTTATTGTGTTGCTTGTTTATGTTCGTCAAATTGTTTTCTAATCGGACGGTTCTCAAGCTTCCTGAACTAGAAATACGTCATTTCAATCTGTTGGTGAAAGAAAGGTGGAAAACAAGTAATGGAAAGTTGCTTCATTTTAAAATTTGCGTGTTTACAAAGAAACTTTCTTTTCTCTTTTCTCATTTGCAAACACTGAAGCTATGTTTGTTCTCATTTCTGATGTTACATAATTGCTTTATTCTTTTAATTAATATTAATTTATATTGATTCTTAATATTTGTTCACGTATTCTATTGCTATGTTGCTATTTTACTGATTTGATGTTTCTTTTTCGTTGTGTTGAGGGATAAGCATTTGGTTTCTTTTTACATGTTGGGTTTTTTTTTTTTAGCCTATTAATGGTTAGCATTTTTTTCTTTTTTTGTATAATAATGACTCAAGAACTGAACTATATTTGGGAAGTTAGTGATAGCAAATAGACATGGAAGCTCGCTGTGCGAGTCGCAGCATTGTGGAATAGGATGAAGTATAAGAGAGAGACTTCTATAGAGATGGTACTGATGAACGAGAAGGTAATAATAAATATATATGTTTTTCTTAAATTTTTTTTGGTATGAGATCGTTAAATGTTTTAATGGTTTGATGAATATTGTATTTTTTTGTTGCTTAGGGGGATAGAATACAAGCATTTACCAAAGGAAACTTTGTTGAGAAATATAGAGTCTTTGTCAGAAGGAAGTAGCTATACGATGCGAAATCTTGAGATGAAGGTTAACGATTGAGAATATAAGATATCTGTAACATGATTTCAGGCTTATTTTCATAAAAGATGCCTCAGTACAGAAGCGTAAGTTGCCAAATATTCTTACTTATTTGTATTAGTTCAAATCTTTTGAAAAATATTGTCTGGACGTGCTTCAAGCAATGTGTTAGTAGGTAATAGTTTGGGTTTTATAGTATTGTCATTTATTTGGTTGATATTTATTAGTTAATTATTTGAAGGTAAGTTTTGTATATATTATTGGTCACTTTGTTGAAGTGAAAAAAATGATGAGCACATTCTACAACAATAAGAGTGCAAAGAAGTTGGTGGTGATGCTGCAAATTCGAGGTGAAGTAATATTATTAGTGTGGAAGATTAGTTTTGTTAAATTTATTTTAGGCAAATAATGTTACTATTTGTATTATGTAGTAATACACCAATATTGTGTACTTTGTGGGAAACGCATGCGTATCAAATGTTGAGTTTTCTTGATAATAATTCATCTCCTGTTCTTATTATTCTTACAATGTCAAAGATCAAGAACATGAAAAGTTGCAAAGGTTTTTTTTATACTGTTTACTATTGAGGATTGTAGAAATGGTTTTTTCTTATATTGATTTCTTAATTATGCTTACATCTTTTGTATGTCGCAAGTGGAAAAGATTGAGAGAACAGTTAATTTGTGAGTTAAATTAAATAATTGAGTAAAAGAGAGTTGGGTGATTCGATGTTATCTCGTCTTTGGAGTTCAAGCATTGGATTAGGTCCTATCATCCATTAGGCCTTTTATTCATTGTTGTTTATTGTCTTTAATTAAATGTCTGATGTTCATTAATGATATATTTATCTGCATGACGCAATTGTGATATTCAGGTTGGTTTTGTTTTTTTTTAGAATGTACAATTCAGGAAAGGTATATCTTCTTCTAATGTGCATACATTTTTTTTTTCATGCAGAGATTAAGGTTGTGTATGTGATTTGAGTTAATTATTTATACTATGTTAATGGTGTATGGATTTGGTGAATTTTATTTAGTGTTGTTTACTTGCACATTAATATCAAAATTAATAGGCTATATATTACAGTTATAGATGGAGATGATCTTAATTCTATGTTGTGGTTCATTGATTTGGTTTAATGGTTAGTTTTGTCTATAATTTGAAGTATAAGTGTTGTACACTATCTTAACTTTGTGGACTTATTTCAGGCATTGGATTAGATTGTATCATCCAAACCACGACTTTCTTGATTACTGTTAATTGTCTTTTATGACATGATGTTTGTTCATTGTATTGATGGGACTTATTTCAAGCATTGGATTAGATTGTATCCTCAAACTTTTCTAGATTACTGTTAATTTTATTTCTGGACTGAATTAAGATATGTTTGTTTTGTGAAGATGGTAAATTGATGGCATAGTGTAGATTGCGGAAAGTGAAGGACAACATTAATGATCAGGTGGATTGCATGTGTGTTATCATTCCAGAGTTGGATATTGTTTATTTTGTTTTTGTATGGTTAGTTATTCTTAGTATTTTCTTGCTTTTAGTTTAATATGCTTATTGTATGGTTTGTTGTATTTATGTGTAGTATGTGACAGATACATTTGGTGTATAAGTTATGTTGCTGATATCTATTAATTGGACTTCAGTTGATGTAAATGGTGTTTCTACCTAGCTTGAAGTTTCTTAAGCACATAATTGCAAGTGTACTATTGAAATTGCTGAAAGGGTGGGATTTATTTTGTGAGGAATATAATATTGGGGAAGTTGATAGACATAGTTTTTTTGTTAAGAGATAGAGAATAGAGATATTTGGATTTTAATTTGTTTCCAAAAATAATGATTAATTTTTCTTTTATGTGCTTTTTATTAAGAAGTAATTTTTGATGATTGCTGATTGGTTAGACTGGACTATTTTGCATGATTTTGGCATAATGAAGGGAATGTAAGGATATTTCTTTTCCTGATTTGATTATAAATATTATCTTTTCATCTCAATCTCAGAAATACTTAGTTTTAAAAAAGGACATATGTTTTGTTATATTTGAGTTGTGTTGAAAGAGGTTATATTAATGTACTTAAGTTGAGTTGAGTGTTATGCAATTGATTAAAAGTTGGTAAAAATAATTAATGAGAAAAAGAAGGTTTCAACTATTACCAAAAAAGGGTTTGCTAGGTGATATAAGTTTATTAGAATAAATTTATTTAAGTTGAGTTTACTGTTACAAAATTGATTAAAGTTAAAGAAGATAGTAAATGAGTAAAAAAAAACTTTCATGTCAATTATAAGAGAAAGGGTTTGCTAAGTGTTATATGTAACGTCCTATCTACACGCTTTAGGATAATTTACTTATTTTATATTATTTGAGTTGGGTTTCCTTCTAATTTTACAAATGATTTTTTTTATTGACAATTTAATTGTCATGTATACTGAACTAATTAAAATTCATCTAATTTATTACCCAAATCTCGTAATTAAGATATGCTATTTTTCTCTTCTTAAGTTCTTATATTTGTATGATTATGTAACTTATATATAATAGTGAAATCCTAAATTTTCTTTCTTTCCATTTCGTTATTACCAAAACTGGTAGAATTCTTAAAAACACCTATTCAAGAGACAAAATGCTTAATTACATAATTGATAGTCATCAAGTTCTAGCTAGTTACATACAAACCATCACACAAATAGTTAGTCCTAGGCATCCATTTCAAATTGCACATATATCATAGTTAGCCTAACTTCATAAGTTAATATTCTACTTGTAGCACTCTCTAAAAGGGATAGCAGCGCTTATTACATATTAAGAACAAAAGAAGGCATACACTTAGGCCCTAAAATGTCCGTCCCAAAAATCAGTTAAGGCTCATAGAGTGCTACAAGTTCTCTATGACTACTCTTCATTGTCTAATTCCACAATAAAGGTATCCACATATGACTTTGACATATATTTCAAGCTCCATCAGGAAGAACCACTCGTAGTAAACATCGATAATGATATGAACACTGACATTTTTCACTATTCTGGAACATCACGCAAAAGTGAGAATAGATTTCTCAGTAAAAAAAAAACCAATAATAATTTTGAACTATTAATATTCCAGTCGTATGAGTATGGAAAACATTTTTATAACCCTTCTTTTTATTTAAGCTCATAACTGTAATGTAACCCTTTATTAATTTCTCAAAAATCTTTAAAAAAATGAAAGAGAAGTCAAATAAAATTTCTTTTCAAAAATACTTTTAAAGTGTAGAAAAATCTATTTTTGTCAAGAATCACTTTCTTTCTTTTCTTCTTTCTTTTCTTCTATGTAATGATAGTTTCTTTGGGTAATAACCCTTCTCTTTCTATTCGTGTGCACATATGTGAACTCACTTCTTGTTAAGGATGTCCCCCTAACCTTTCTCATTCTAAATTCTTCAGCCATAAAATTTCTCTAGCATATGGTTTCTGTATTCTTGTGATTCTTTTCTTCTCTTCTTTCCTTGGAAGAGAGTATTCAAAACAATTCTTGTTTTAAATATTTCTAATTTTTCCAAAACAGTTTCTCATCAAAAGTTAAAATAGAAGAAAATCTGTATGATTCTAAAAATGACTTGACCGAATCACCATTTGTAGGAAAACTAGAAACTTGAACTCTATTTATATATTTAATGGCTAACCATGCATACTAGGTAATTGATAATCATAAAATTGTACTCCTTATAAAAGTCAGAATCAATGTTTGTAATTACTATTAAATCATACATACAAGGCAATCAAAAGTCAAAAAACGATTTCTTTGATAAAACACAGAATTTAAATTAAATCAATGCATTTAATTGATATTAAAAACATCGATACAAGTCTATTAGAACTAAATCAAATCATTCACTCTTTTTCTTTCAATCTGCCGAGAACCAAAATGGAGGAAAGACATGATGTTAATTGGTCATTTAAAGCATTGCGGTCATTAGTCAAAAGTCAATTTTCTACATACATCATTTTAGTCCATTCTAGGGGTGAAAATAAGTCATGTTGCCCATTAAGGGCCTATTGTAACATCACAATATTTACTATCCATATATATCATCATATAAAAGAATAATCAATATTGACCATGCTATTTCTAGCATACAACAACAAACCAAACTCATATCATTCATACACAATGATTAAATATGGAGAGTCATAATAACAAAAGTTATATATATATATACATCATAGCCTCAAAAGGATATACTGTTATACATAACTCAAAACAATTAAGCGAATATAAAATATATATAAGTTCAGTCCAAAACAACATCTATACTATGTTAGTCCTCATACATCTTCTTCTTCCATTTCGAAGAATTGGAACCTAGATTTATATGACAACATAATTGGGGCGAGAAATCATATATCAATAGAAGTATTCCAATAGCAGCATTTTATACAATCATATAGATTATTCAACCATAAGGTTAACACTTCAATCATAGAAATACACAATTGCCCATACAGTTGCAAAGTCATGATTTATCAGGCATAGTGAGGATATAACTCACCTACACTACTCAACAATACATATAGAGGATATTACTCACCTCACTTTTCTACAATCTATAGGGAGGATATTACTCACCTCCACTAACCAACAAACATGATGAGGAATTACTTGCCTCAACATAACGAGGAATTATTTACCTCACTGTTCAATCAATTTAAAGAGGATATTACTCATCTCCTTACTCAACCACATAATAAGGATATTACTCGCCTTATTACAGACAACATAGAGAGGATATAACTCACCTTAATATGATTCAAACAAAATAAAAAGGATATTACACACCTTAGTATGTTCTACAAATGACAGAGAGAATATTACTCACCTCCACTATCCAACCAACATATAGAGAGGATATTATGCATCTCAATATGTTTCACAAACATCTCATGCAAAACAATCACCAATTACCTTCAATAATTAACATCACAATTGATTTATATGCATCTCAAAATTTGCTTCATCCAATACTCCTAAAAGAGTCTCATTACTCATTAAAAGCATAAAAGAAAGCATCACATAAGTGAGTTCCTTCATTTCCCTCAAATAAGGGCTCTGTTATGTTTTGTCCAACGAAGGGGGCTCAGGCGCTCCAAGCTTGTGCGCTCAAGTGCGCAACGCGCATCATAATCTCTGCCTGGGCACTGGGCACTTGAACGCCTAGCTCTTCAGTGCTTAAGTGCTTAGAAACAGTTTCTGCATAATTTTTGCAGAAACGATCATTGTTCCATTGGGAACAAGTGATCCTCCAATCACTCAATCTCACTTTCAAGTGATTTCTAACCCCAAAAATAGTTCATCTACACATAGAAACTCTTAATCCACTTCAATTTCATTCAATTCAATCTTTTTGTGAATCAAAATCTAATATCTAACCTAAACCCTCAAAACTAACCTAAAGGGAATTAAGGCTTTTAAATGATGAAAAATGCATCCTAACACATCCACAAATCAGTTTCTAACTCAAGCAATCTATCCACATCAAGATTCAACTCAAGAAATACAAAATTACTCTCAAACCCCTATTTCTTCATTAAGTCTAGGGGTGTCCAACGGGTCGGGTTGACCAACGAACTCGCAGGTTTTGACCCAACCCAACCCATAAAATGCGGGTTGGGTTGGGTTCACGAGTTGGGTCGAGTTGAAAAATGTTCAACCCATAGTGTGTGGGTCGGGTAACTGGTTGGAACACTTCCAACTCGCACAACCCAACCCACCCATGATCCATTATTTTTTTTTTCTAAAATCAATTTCTACTCACCTCCAATCTATAACACTCACTCCTATTATTAAATTTTTGAAGGGTTTTTATGATGCTACTCTTACTTTTTCTGGATCATTGCATGTTACTTCAAATACTTTCTTCCATAAATTGTGTGACATCAATAAGTTTATAAAGAAGTGGATTAGATGGAATAATCCAATTTTGAAGGAGATGGCCATTTCCATGAAAATGAAGTTAGATAAATATTGGGATGACATTGATGGTCCTCTAAATTACTTATTACTTGTGGCTATTGTCCTTGATCAAAGGTATAAAATGGATTATGTTGAGTTTTGCTTGGAAAAGATGTATGACTTGAAATTGAGTGTGAAAATTATGAAGAGGTTGGACGATGTTATGAGGACATTGTTTGAACATTATCAACAAATGCATCATATTCCTCTTGATGCTAGTGATTCTAGTTACATGTCATTTGATGTTCCTTCCTCTACACATGATGATGATATTGAAGATGATAATGATAGTTATAAATCTGAGTTTAGATTGAAAGTGAAGAAAAAACAAATGTGGTAAAAAAGAATAAGCTTGAGAGGTACAAGGAAGATAATGTGGAGGATGACGTTGATGGCTTTGATATTTTAACATGGTGGAGAAAAAAGATCAAGAAGTATCATGTTCTTTCATTCATTGCTAAGGATATCTTAGCAATTCCTGTTTCTACAGTTTCATCTGAGTCAGCATTTAGTACTAGAGGGCGAGTTCTTGACCTTTTTTGTAGTTCTTTGCAACCTACCACTGTTGAGGTATTGATTTGTGCTCAAAATTGGTTGAGGACTCCTAAGAAACCCATAGATTTGTGGGTTCAGATGAATGATATTGAGAAGCTTGAATATGGTAGTGTGTTATATAGAACTCATTCAATTTGTTTAATGAATTATCAATTGTCTGTTACTAATTGTTAATACTTTTTTGGTATGTTAGATATATCAGCTGTTAGAGAAGAAATTGTGGGTCTTAAATATTGATTCTTTTAGCTATTTACGATTTAATGGTTGACTTTCTAATTCTTATGAACTTATTATTTCATTGTTGTATTTAAATTTGTATGTAATTTGACAATTGTCTTGTTGATTGTGCAAATCAAGGAGGAAAGGAGGGCATGTCGTTGTTGGTGTATGCCCTAGAGGCCAATACATTTTCTGTATTTACATACATTCTATTATGCTATTTTATATATAAGGCATTTTATTTATTGTGTTCTTTTTGATAAACATAATAAAGTCCTTAGAATAGTAAGTTTGATACCATAGGACATCAAGTGGATGACTTGATTGTGAGATCCTTTTGGTTACAACACTATTCTTAAATGTCCCTAGTCAAGTATTATTGTTAATTAGGACAACAATAATATATTGAGACTAGTATGTGCATAGACTGATGACCACATCTCACAGGACATGGATATGAGATATCAAGTCTTCACATGGGTACACATTAGAGTAATGATGTACTGGACTGACCCACCATGAGAACGCTACATGGATCGTTACGTGAGTGTCATAAGCGATTCTCATAGTGACAATGGTGTCTGTGGTCCTTTGACCTGAAATCACTACGATTCCTACATGAGGAGTTGTGTGTTTTAATACCATCAAACGTCATCTGTAACAAGGTGATTATAAAGTTGGTTATTGGATATACCGCAAATCATGCAAAGGGATATGAGTGACCTAGATGGGATTCGTCACTCCTACATAACAGGAGCGATATCTTCGGGCCCCCAGATTGAGTGAGACTGCGAAATGCATGGCCATGCTCAAATGAATCAATATGAGATATTGATCTCATTTATTGTTACAAAGTCTACTCGAGTATCAGGAAACGAAAGATTAGACTATACAAGGGTGACGCATGGAATGCCTTGTGTTCAATCTAGATATCTTGACAAAGGGACTAAACGATACGGAAACATTGGTCACGGAAAGGTTATGTCAAATCACTGACATTCTTATTACTTGAGTAGCAGCGATGTGTTGCTAGATATCGCTCACTACTTATAATATTAAAATGTGATTTTAATATTACTGCCAATATAATAAGAACCAGCAGGGTCACACACATAGAGCAGACTAAAATTGGAGCAATTGATCCAAGTTGGACTCAGATTCAAATATGGGCTAGACTCATAACAGATGGGTCTAGGGTTGCACAGCTTACCTTGTTGCTGCTCACACTCACTTAAGGTAGTCACTATTATAAATAGTACTGCTAAGCGGCTGCTAATATAGATAATTCAGAACCCTAGCTGCACCTACAGAAAAAGTGAGTGAAAGAGCGACAGGTTTTTTCTCTTCTCTTCGCAGCTAGCACTATGTGAGAGACGTCAGGCTCCTCTTTGCAGACGTTAGACGTTCATGAGTCTATTCGTGTGGATACCGCAGAGACATTGTTTCTATTACGGTGTTGGTGATTCACGCTTCAAGAGGTAAATCATTTAAAAAACTCGGATTATGCCTTTTTTGCATGGATCCTCGGTGGGAATCCTTGTTTTTCACTGCGTGATGTATCCGCAATTCCCAACAGTCATTTTGCAGAGTTCTATGACATGTCCATGGATCCTAAATACCCATGGTGGCATTTTAGGTTGCTTTCTCCTCATTTTTGTGTTGTTCCAATCAAGTTTAAGTGTAGGCATTGTGATGTTACTCTCAAAGTGAACAAAGAAAATAAGTTCATAAGACTCTAGATGCATCTAAGTGACCATTGTGTTGAAAAATCAATGGATCATTTACATGATAAAGAGTATATGGATAAAATAGAGAGTGAAGTCAATGATTATGTTATCCATAATTCATATGACATGCATGATCACACTGACTTTGATTGGTTAGACTAATTTGTTGTTTAAGTTATGACTAGCTTTGTTTAATTTATTCAAGACTTAGTAAGACTTGTTAGTTGTTAATTTGTTATGCACTTATTGACTTATAGTGTTTAGTCTATTTGATATTGAGAGTTATGATGTTGATTTGTTAGATTTTGTATTTTGATTTTTTTTCAATACATTTTTTTCAAATGTCGGACCCACGGGTTAGACCCAACCCAACCCACTCTTGAGCGGGTCAGGTTGGGTTGGGTTGAGTGAAGAAAATCTCTTGATTGGGTTGGGTCGGGTCGAAGGAAAAAAATCTCTTATGCGGGTCGGGTCCAAAAATGACGTTGAACCCACCCAACCCAACCCACGGACACCCCTAATCAAGTCTATTAAGAATAAAAAATGAAAGAAATGAATACAAGCTATTCAACTAAGTTTCCCCTACCTCAATTGCTAGAAATGAAGTCTGTAAGCAGCTCGTCTCCACCACTAAACTCTTCTTCCTCTTTGCTTGAAGATGGACCTCCCAAATCTCCTTTGTTGGATCTCCTTTGGTGCTCCCCTGTTGCAGTTGTGAGAGAGAAGTGAGAATGAGAGAAAAGTCTCATTTTTGGTCATTTAAAAAGGCTAAGGTAGCCTCTAACAGTCGTGTGATCACTTGATAACTTAAGTGACTACACTGCTTTACTTTGATATGTTAAGAACGCTTAGATTTTACTAAACCAAGTTTCTTAACTTCTAACAAGCTTAAAATAAATCCTAAGATTCATAAAAAATCTTGTTTCACCATTTTCATAATTTTTCATATCTGCTGGAAGTCAATTAGGCACTAAAACACACAAGCAGTATGCTTAAAAATGTCAAACTAATTCCGATTAACCTCAAACTTTAACTACATCTACTTCCACACATTTGTGACCTAGAAAAAAGTTCACCTATTTTCATTAACTAAGTAGTTTAAGTTAAAACTAGGGCTAAAAACAGTTAGATTCCACACAAAGTGCTATAACATAGTGACTAAACGTGCTCAGATGGTCACAAAAATTTACAAGCATGACAAACTAATGTTAAGCTACCTCTGTAACCATTTACAAGTCTATCATGATTATCTAAGGTGTTACACCTATGGCCTGACCTACCTGAGGCTTGGCCTAAACTGACCTGTTTACTAAATAAGTTAGGTCAATGCTTTTTTAAAAGTCTGTTTAGCTAAAAAAACCAGAACTCAGGCTATTTAATAGGCCTTTTAAGTCCAAGCCCACTTGACTGTTTAACTATATATAATATAATATATATTATTATAATAATTATAAATTATAATGATTAATTTATTATAATATATTAATATATTTTTTAATTAAATTTTAATAAAAATCAATAACTAAAACCTAATTTAATAAGTTAGAATAGAAATAACATATTTATTAATATATTCGATGTAATATATTTATTAGAATGAAAATAATAAGTTAACACTCATCACCTACTTCTATAAATACTCACTATTTTCTTACTTTGATCTTTAGTCAATGTGAGACTTGAAGATATATACCTTTAATAATTTTATAACTCGGTATATCTCAAAGTCTCACATCGACTAAAGGTTAGAGTAAGAAAGTGGTGACCATTTATAAAATTAGAATGTTAGTGTTAAGTTATAACAAAAATCTATTGACTTTAAGTAGTCACGTTGGCCTATTTCAAGGCTTAGGTCTATTGGCCTATGTAAATGCATGTTAACTTATTTAAAAGTAAGTATGATAGCCTGTATAAAGGCATATTGACCTATTTAAAAGTAGGTATATTAGCCTATTTAAAAGTCTCATTGTAAAGTAGGCCTTTAAATTGACTTTCAGATCAGATCAGACTTTTAAAAAGGTCAAGTTAGGCCTTAAAAATTTGCCTATTACAGGCTCATAGGCCAGACTCAGACCCTATAATTGGGATACCGGTCAATTCTATTTAAGACAAAGTCTGGTCTGACCTAACCTGTTTCTACCCTTAGTCCATTCCCATATTTCACCTAGGCTTTCACGTTACTTCCAGAATACAAACGGATAGATTTTTCATCATTCACATGAGTTAGAATTTTCAATCAGCATAAAAAGAATTCTAACAGATTATGAAAAAGTAACATAAGAAGGTTAATATAATATTATATTAAGAACTTGCAAAAAAAAAAAAAGGAAAAACGGCAAGTTACTACTTAATCCAGATTTTTAAGGACTTTGACACCACTTTTTGTTCTTAGTTAGATTAGTTCTTAGATTCATCAAATTAGTAAATTTCGGTTGATACCCAAGAAAAGAAAAGAAAAAACAGAGAAGAAAAAGATGCAGAAAATCATAACATACCCTGTGAATGCTTATGTCTTGAAGCATGACAAATGGTTTTTGATGATAACAAAGCCAAAGATGAAGATCAAGATCAAAAGAGAAGACCAAGATCAAAAGAGGTTTATTAGACATAGGTCTTAGAATATCAATGTAAAATGCCCTTTATGTATCTCAATGATTCTCAAATGGTTTTCTAAATATCGTTTTCAAAATCAGCATGAAAATTCAATGTTAAACATGTTTTTCAAGAAATGCTGTTTTTAATCTTGTTTTTAACACTCATGAAAGGATTTATGTTTAATCAAATGTCTTGAGGTGTTAGAAATGACTTACAAGCTTAATTGGACTTGAAAAATGTGTTCAAAGGCCAAGGTAATCGATTACACACGTTTTGTAATCGATTACAAGCTAAACAGAGTTGTAATCGATTACATGGTTCATGTAATCGATTACACGCAAGTCAGAGGCCGTGTAATCGATTACACCAGTAATGTAATCGATTACATTGAAGCCCAGAAAGGCAAGAACACGTTCGACGAGTCATGTAATCGATTACATAGATATTGTAATCGATTACACACAAGTCAGAAGCCATGTAATCGATTACACCAAGAATGTAATCGATTACACAAAACCCAGAAAGCCAAGAACACGTTCAAACATCTATGTAATCGATTACATAGGTTGTGTAATCGATTACACGCGGTCTGACAGACCCCAACGGCTATTTTTAACTGCATTAAAAGCTTGGCTTTATTACCTCCAACGACTCTTTTCTTCATACAACTTATAAATACTTGCATTGGGTCTTCATTGAAGGTTGAACTTCATCTTAGAACATCAATCTAACAATCATATACGAGAATCAACCCTGAAAATGTGTTTCCCCTGTTTTTGTGAGAAAACTTGAGATATCCAAAAAGGGGCATTGCTAGAGCTTCAATTTGTATTTATCTACTCTTTAAGAGAGTTTACATCTTCTATACTTTGTGTAATCCGAAAAAGAGAGGGTGAGGTATCCCTCTAGAGAAAAGGGTGAGGTATCCCTTAGAGAGTGAGGTATCCCTTGAGGGTGAGGCATCCCTCAAAAGGTTGTAAAGGGTGAGGTATCCCTTAGAGAGTGAGGCATCTCTCAAAGTCAGAAAAGGGTGAGGTATCCCTTGAGGGTGAGACATCCCTCAAAAGTTGTATAGGGTGAGGCATCCCTGTTTGAGGCTCAAAGCACAAGGGTGAGGTATCCCAAGGTGTTGTTGAGTGCTCTCAATTGTAAAGGTTCTCAAGCACCTGTTGAAGCTTGAAGATAGTGGAAAATCTCTAGCGGTTGCTTGAGGACTAGACGTAGATCACAAGTGGATTGGTGATCGAACCAGGATAAACTATTGTGTTTGATTTTCTAAACTCATCTCTTTACATTTGCACCTTAATTATATATGCTTGAGTTAAACTTGATATTTAGCTTATTTGCTTGATTTATCCTATATCTCAAGTTGTAGTTAAGTAATTTATAATAGTTATACATTTATTGTGCATATTCCGCTGCATTTATTTATTGAATGATTTAAAATGCATAATTTGTTAAAGTTGCATTAAAACTAGTCATCACCCAATTCACCCCCCTCTTGGGTAATGGTTGCCATGGCTAACATACCCTACCTGTACACCCTTTACAACCGTGATCAACCAAGAGGGAAAGACTGTTGAAAAATCAAATTTTGACCCCTGTTCACCCTTTACAATCGTGAAGAAAAGATTAAAGAAAAATCAAAGTTTAACACCTATACACCCTTAACCTCCATAATCATGAACAATAAAGAAGATAAGGATGAAGAAAAATTAAGTCTTGACGCTATTACCCCATACCTCCATTATCAACAAAAAGGAAAAGATGAGGAGAACAAACCACAATCCCCTGCACCCCTTTTATCCCAAGGTCATGAGTAGTAGAGTAGACAAAAAAATCAAAGCCTTAAGCTCTTACATAGACAAAAGGAAAACCTTAGATAGAGAGGGAGAAAGTCAAAGGTCACATAGAGAATAATAGAAGCAAAAATAAGAGGAAGGGATAACTAAACCCATTATTCAATGATAATTATAAAAGGAAATTAAGTGTTTTTAAGTCTTTCGGCCCAGCTCACCATAAGAGATAAATAATTAAGTTTAAGGTTTTTGTAATCAACTTTAATGCTTTTTACAAGGCTATAAACCTCTAATTTTTGTAGAAACAAATGAACTCAAGAAGTAAAGACACACAACACCATTTTTATCTTCTTGGTACTAGTGTTATACATAACATTAAAAACCATCCTTTTATCTCTTCTCTATATTACTTTTATATCAAACTATTCCAAACAAATACTAAAAAAAGACTCAAAAGCTCATTTTAGAAGAAATTCTTATGTTGTTATTGAAGCATTATATAATTATTCAAAATTAATAATAATACTTTTAATTTAAAACATTTCATTGCAAAACAAAAAAAAATTGACACTTGAAATTTGTATTAAATTTAATGAGTTTTGACCATTTTACATTTTATTTTAAATTTCAGCCAAAAAAAGAGAAAGCAGCAAAAATATAAGTTTATGTTGAAAGCAAGTAATTTTTTTATTTAAAAGAAAAACTAAATATGGTGTTTGCAGCGCTGTCCATCATTCTTTTTTGAAAGCAAGTAAGGTGTTTCCAGCATTATCCACCTTTGTTTTCTACTTAAGAGAGATGGAAATTTTACAAATGAGTTGTTTCCATCATTATAAATTGATTGTCCCTTAAGGATATTCATCATCTTCAAATTTTAACAAAAGAAGAAATGGTAAGCTTCAAAATTTTCTGGGTCATATCCTTTTTTGCCCACCAAGCTTTCTTGGCCAATGCCGATAGTGCAAAGAGCCTTGTGCCAGCATTGTATGTTTTTGGAGATTCAAGTGTAGATGCTGGAAACAACAACTATCTTAACACACGTGCTAAGGCAAATACATTTCCATATGGCATAGACTTCAATAACAACTCTACAGGCAGGTTTAGCAATGGTAAAACCTTTGCAGACATTATTGGTAAGTTCGGCACATGTGCACATGATATCTCTTTCCTATTATTAGTATTAATTATAAACATGTTTGGCCATGAAATAATTCATTTGATACAACACTATTACAAAGAAAAACAATTCTTGAACCTAGAACTTTTAGCTAGATAGATTGGCTTCATTGTTTGAAATTACAGATTGCATTGCTTGATGTGAGACTCAATATTACAGTTGCGAACACAAATTTCTACCCACAAATATTGTTGCTTTGAATTAAAAATAAAAATAAATTAATAATTGCTAAGTACAAAATTCATGCAATCATGACTACCACATCAATTGCAGTTTAAAAGCTATATTATGGTTTCTTGAATCATTATATGAACGTTTCTGTATTTGTTTTCTATAGCTATTAAGTTGGGTTTACCAATGCCACCTCCGTACTTGGGTGTCACTAAATCTAAGAGATATCAAGTAGCCATGGGGATTAACTATGCTTCAGCCTCATGTGGAATCTTGAATGACACAAGAGATGTAAGAGAACAAAATCTTTTCACCACTTTGTTATTCACCTTGCAAATTTTTGGTTGCTCACCATGTTTTTATTTTGTGCCAAAGGGAGAATGCTTGTCATTGGATAAATAAATTGAATATTTCACCTCAACTATGACAAACGACCTTCCAAAAATTTTTCAAAGCAAAGATGAAATGAGGCATTACTTATCCAAATCCATATATTTACTCTCCATTGGTTCTAATGATTACATTCTCAATTATTTGAATCCTACATTGGGAACACACAAAAAGGAAAATCCAGAAGAATATGCAAATTGCCTCCTTGGGCAACTGGCTTCTCATTTAAAGGTAATTTTCATTCAAATATATTTGGACAAAACATGATCAGTTGAGAACAAGGTTTGAATATTCATACATCTCTTTTTTTTTGTGTTTCTTTTCTTTACCTTCCAATTTCCAGAGAATGTATGACCTAGGAGCACGAAAGTTTGTGATCATTGGCATTGGTCCAATTGGTTGTGCCCCTTTTAATATTAGAAAACCCAATTCCCAAGATTGCCATGAAGATATGAATCAAATGGTTAAGCCCTTCGTAGACAAACTCCCTAGGAAGCTTCAAGAGTTGCTGACCCAACTCTCAGGTTCATTGTTCATTACTTCAGACAATTTCAACTTCTTCAAAGAAATAAGACATACCCTAGAAAAGTTTGGTGAGTAGCAATTTAGTGCTCAAAAAAATTGTCATATGTGATTTCTCTCTTGCACTTTGATCATAACTACATCTTTTTAATGTTGCTATTGATACTTAATTAATGTCCAGGGTTCACAACTGTTTCTGAGTCGTGTGTTGTGCAAGGAGCAAAACCGTGTGGGAACCGGAAGCAATACTATTTTTTCGATTTTGCACACACCACTGAAGCCGCAAATGAAATATATGCAAAGGAGTGTTTTAGTGGATCCCAATTATGCTTTCCTATGACTATCGAGCAATTAGTTCATGCACCTTAATAAAGCTGAACTCTGTTTTTGGCATTAATACAATTAAAATATTCTGCTATAATAAGCAAGTTATATTTTGTAGTTTGTATTCTTCTATATGTTACTTGATGTTCAATTATATTGTACTCTAGGTTTAAATTATGTATTTTGTTTTAAGCATTTTATTTTTCTTCTATATGTTCTTCATATTGATGTAAAGCATTTTCCATCAAACTTTCTTTCCTATCTTCATTGTGTCAAAGCATGCCTTAGAAACTCTATAAAATATATTCTTTAAACCCACCAAACTTGTAATCCTCCAACATGAGCAAAATAGCTCAAACCCTCATTAAACATTTTTGACTCTTGGATTTCTTCTTCTCAGCTATCCTTCTTGATATCAAACATCAAGATTGTATAAGCTAAAGGATTTGATATTAGTAACTAATTGCTTTAGCAAGATCTCTTCCTGAATGTTTTGTAAAGGTTCAATGCTTATGAAGATTAACTAATGCACTACAAAATTAAAAAAAAAGGAAAAAATGACATTCTAGTAACAAAATGAAATACTAATATCATTAACTAATGCACTTTCAAACACTTCTTTAGTGACAACTTCAAAAACTTGAATACAATTAAGGAAGAAATTTCTGTGTAAGAAAATATGGACATGTTTGGTTTCTAGTTCTTGTAAATAGTTAGTTTTTTAAAACTAAAATACTTACTAATCAATTTGGCAGTCTTGTTTTTGCTTTGTGTTCTAAAAAACTAAAGTAGTTTTTTCAATTTTTTTTAGGGCATTTAAGAGGTGCAAGCATCTAACAAGAAAGTGGAATTAGTGACTTAGTAGGGAATCAAATTGTAATTGTTGTTTTTTGTATTTTGAACAATTATTTTGGGCAGTGACGCTATGCTAAACATAGAGTTTCATTAATGACAATTCTATACTTAACAATGCATTTTCTTGGATTATATATTCTAAAGTGAGTGGTGTAACATCCTGAATCTAATAACCATAATATAACCAAAGTATATTATAACAATTAGACTCAAGCATGCTACTTATTACAACTATGCAATTTTATAATATAACATATTAGCATTTTATAGAAAATATGAGCCACAAATGAATAGTTATATATATACATCATAGCCTCAGCAGGGTATACTGTTATATATAACTCAAAACAACTAAGCAAATATAAAATATTTACAAGCTCAGTTTACAAAACCTACACTGTGCTAAACCGCACACATCTTCTTCTTCCCTTTCGAAGATCACACACCTAGATTTACATGGCAACACAAACGGGGTGAGAAATCATATTTCTCAGTAGAAGTATTCGAATACTAGCATATACATATACATATATACATATTCAGATTACATTCACAATTATCAAAATAACACTTCATCACAGAAGTAAACATCTCCATCTTAGAGAGCCCATACAATTGCCATGCTATGTAAAATTATGTCTAGTGTTTATGTCTATGCAATGTCCTAAGCATGAAAATGAATAATGTATGCCATGAACCTCCAATTCCATAGTAATGTCATGAATGTATGAAACTTGAACAAAGTAATGGAAGTCACAACCATAACCTTGAACAAGCACTGGAAGTCCATCCAGTAAACATCATTATCACAGAGGAAATCCATCCCCCCTCTCGGGTAGTGAAGTCCATCAACTACACAATTATCGATAATGAACAAGGAAATCCATCATTAACAACACAATTGTTGATAATCATATATTTTATACATTAATAAGCCCTCATTTTTAGTGATTTACACTCTCCATGTACTTAATTGTTTGACCTTGGACATGTTTTATAAGTTTGGGCTCAAATTGGGCTTAATTAAATTTTTCCAGCATTTTTGAGTTTTAACATTGTTTCTGTATTCCAGCCATAACTTGAGTTTTAGACATCTAAAAATTGTGCATTTTACCTTGAAGGAAGTCTGAGAGGAAGCTCTACAACTTTGATGAAGAGCTCAAAGTCTCAATCGGATGTCTAGTAGACCTAATTGGGCCTGGAAGTTCAAAGTCGGGTTTGGGGAGCATATGGCATTAAAGTGAGCATATCTTGGTCAATTTAAGTCCAATTCAGATGAAACTTGGGCCATTGCATTCCTACAAGGCCTAGCTGTATTTTGGAAGTGTAATGAGGCACTAGATGCCAATTTAAGGGTTAGTTTATAGTTTTAGAAGGAGAAATCCGAGAATTAGTTTTTATTCCACACTTTTCTCACCTTTCTCTAAAACTCTCTCCTTTCTTTTCCCCTTCTCTCTAATTTTCATTTTCTGAGTTTTCCTCTTCTCATGGAGGGCTAAACACCTTGTAATAAATTTGGGATTCTTGAAGAAATTTTGGTTTAGATTCTTGATATCTTGTTCTGATTTTTCTTTTCTTTGATTTGTATTTGGATTCTTCTTCTTCCCCTTCTTTTTCTTAATCTTGATCTGATTGGATCTTGATTTGGGATTGAGATTTGTGATTGAATTTAGGTTTATTAATCTAGTTTAGTCATAGAATTAGAAGTTAAGTGCTGATTTGTGCTTAGGTTAATTGAATTCGGATCTAAAATTAAGATAGATCTAACATGAATTATGCGATTGCAAATTTGTGTGTCAATTGTTAATTGAATTCTAAATAATTGTCTAGTATGAATTTTGGATTTATTGCTGAGATTTTGGTTAAATCCAAGTTAATCATTCAAATGCAATTCAAATGTTTGTTTAATGATCTATGATAGAATCCACCAAATTTCGGATAGATTTCTAAATTGATTGCACTTTTAATTGATTGTTCTTTCCATAATTATGCTATTTCGTATTCTGTTTCTCAACTCCTTCCCCCCAATCTTAACTTGATCTAATTAATTTATAATTAAGATCCTTGAGAGACGATCCGGTATTAACTCTTATGCTACAAGCCATAGGTACAATTCAGTTTTAATTTTGATTGAGTTTGGCGCTCGTCAGTGAAGTCCATCAACTATACAGTTATCAATAATGAACAAGGAAATCCATCATTATCAACTCTATATTAGGAAGGATATAATCCAGCTTGCCTAATATAGATCATCCACATCTACGGGGCTCACACCTTTCAAAAAGGCAAAACATACATCATGTATATTATCAGGCATAAAACATCATTATCACAGAAGAAATCCATCCCCCCGGGTAGTGAAGTCCATCTACTACACAGTTATCGATAATGAATAAGAAAATTGATCCTTATCAACTCTATATTAGAAATGATACAATCCACCTTACCTAATATAGATCACTTACATCTATGGGGTTCACACCTTTCAAAAAGGAAAAACAAACATCATGTATATTATCAGGCATAAAACGTCATAATCACAGAGGAAATCGATCCCCATCGGGTAGTGAAGTCCATCTACTACACAGTTATCAATAATGAACAAGGAAATTCATCATTATCAACTCTATATTAGGAAAGATACAATTCACATTACCTAATATAGATCACCCACATCTACGGGGCTCACACCTTTTAAAAAGGTAACTCATACAATCAAGTATATCATCATGACTAATTAAACTCTCATAATTAGAATTTCTAATCAATATGATTCAACAATCACATAGAGAGGTTATTATGCACCTCAATATGCTCTACAAACAACACAAAAAGAATATTACACACCTCAATGCGTTTCACAAACAATAGAGAGGATATTACTCACCAATCTATGCTTCTCAAACAACATAAAGAGGATATTACTCATCTCATTATGTTTCTCAAACGTATCTTACATACACTTCATCAAATACTTATAGAAGTATTTTAACACTCTTAAAAGAGCATACATGAGTGATTCCAACACTTAGGGAAGCTCATTTTCTCAAATCGTCACAATACACAATGTATGTATATATAATCATGCCTAATTATCCCACATAATTAGCACCACGAATCCATTTAATTCAATACATTCACACTTCAAAATAGGAATACTCACATACTCACACTATGTGTCATTCCCATCACATCACCGCATCACAAATGATACTAAAACAACCCCATATGGGTCAAAACCTAAGTGTTACCCTATGGCATTCCACCACACTATGGATGCCTAAGATATTCCAACACATTACCCCTTAATAATCCACCTCAATATGGTTATCTAAGGTCCCTCTAAGGCTCCTAGCCTTATAAAATGCCAAAACATCATGCATTTCCTAACAAAAAACGCATCCTGCTCAATCTCAACCTTTGACCTTTACACAGTAAAATGAGCATAGCTTGAGCTACAGAGGTCGAAATGAGGTGATTCCTGCGGTATTAGAAAGATAAGAGAAAGAACTACAACTTTTATGAAGATCACAAGAACTCATTCTCATTACAGAGGGAGACACGGCCCATGTCTTTAGACATTCCCCCTTGCATTTTGCTTGTGAGCACTGTTCATGAATTTTCAACTGACAAAGAGAAACACGCCCCCTATGTCTTAGAACACGAGCCATTTTTCTGGGCCAGAAACTTTGCAACTCTTTTTGCAGTATCGTGATACTATTCCCATGACCAAAATCTTGGATTTGGGACACTCTAACTCGGTTTCTAAGTGATCTAAGGTCCTTACCAAGTTTACTAACACATAAGAATCATTAATCACTAACAAAAATCTCCAATTTGGATTCTATGATTAAAACCACAAATCAAAACCTAACTTTTCTCACTTTTAAGTTCAAGACTCAAAAGTCCAATTCTAAGTTTCTAACACAAACCTATTACTCGAATAAGTCCTAAACAACCAAAAGAACTTAATCAAACATTAAAAGCACCGCTAACACATCTAGAAACCAATTTAACCTATTATGCCTCACAAATACATAAATGGTAAAAGTGAGAAAAAGAGGATGAAAGAAGCACAAAACCCCTACCTTAAGATAAAGAAGATGAAGCCAAGGATGGATCCAAGCTCCAATTGATTCCTCTTTCTTCTTCCTCTTCTTCTCTCAGTTTCTCTTTCTCTCTTTTCTCCTTTCTTTTCTTTCTCTGCTTTCTGTTTCTTCTTTACCCTAACGGTGGGATATTTATTAAAGGGGAAGTCAACTTTGGCTTCTCTTAGAAAGGTACTAAAACCTTGATCTGCTAAGAACACTAAAATTTTACCAAATCTAGATTTCTAGCTTCCAACAAGTTTAAAATAAATCCTAAGATTCATTAAAAATCTTGTTTCATCGTTTTCACATTTTTTCATATCAGCTGGGGGTCAATCTGGCACTAAAACACACAACCAGTATGCTTAAAAATGTCAAACTAACTCCAATAAATCTCAAACTTTAACTGTGACACAGTTCACACATTTGTAACCCAGAAACAAACTCTCCACATTTATTTCCACTAAATAAGTAGTTTAAGCCATTTCTGGAGCAAATAATAGCTATATTTCACACATAGTGTTACAGCAAAGTGCCTAAATGTGCTCAAACAGTCACAAAACCACACAGGCACGTTAAGTAAGTATTAGGCTACCTCCGTAACCATATACAAGCCTAACATATTTTCTAGGGTGTTACATTTCTTCCCTCCTTTTTAAGAGTTTTGTCCCCAAAATTCACTCTTCATGAACACTTAGTCTCTCACAACTAAAGTTTCAAGATCTCCATCAGCTATCACTCTCGAAGGATTCCACCTCCCATAGTGGTATCTAACTCACCATTAACAGCTTAAGACAATCCAGTCTTATAAAAGTCTCCAGTTCTCAAACAGCTTATCAAGCCAAGCCTAAACCAGATATTCTTCACCTAAGAAATATGTTTTCCACCAAACTCTTGGATTCCTCAATCCATAATCCTTGCAAACTTATCTATCAACCCTTTATCCAACACATGGGCTCTACTCACACTAGAGGTACCACAACAAAGAGTGTAGATGCAAACAAATCCTAAACGAGTTCAGTAATTCCAACTGGACCCTCACTAGAAGAACTCCTATTCTCCTAGTTCGCCTAGGTGATGTCATAGTTTCCTGTCCACACAGAACATTACATATTGAGCTGCAATCTCAACGTCATGTAACCGTGCAACAATAGTTACCAACATCCAACCTAAAGCAAGTTATGCAATTCTCTTTCAACATCTCAAACAAAAGACAATGAAATGCACAACACATAGAGAAACTTCTACATGTCTAAGCATAGTCAGTCTTTACCCTGGCTTAACAGGATGAACTGCTCTGATACCATAATGTAACATCCTGAATTTAATAACTATAATATAACCAAAGTATATTACAGCGATTAGACTCAAGTATGCTACTTATTACAATTACACAATTATTCCAATATAACATATCAACATTTTATAGAAAATATGAGCCAAAAATGAATAGTTATATATATACATCATAACCTCAACAAGGCATACTATTATATATAACTCAAAATAACTAAGCAAATATAAAATATATACAAGCTCAATTTACAACAGCATTTACACTGTGCTAAACTGCACACACCTTCTTCTTCCCTTTTGAAGATCACGCACCTGGATTTACATGACAATACAAACGGGGTGAGAAATCATATTTCTCAGTAGAAGTATTCCAATACCATCATATACATATTCATATTACATTCACAATTATCAAAATAACACTTCATCATAGAAGTAAACATCTCCATCTCAGAGACGCGCAATCGTCCATATAATTAATGCATGAAAATGTTAAGATAGCAACCGCCCATACAATTGTCATACTATGCCAAATTATGTCTAGTGTTTATGCCTATGCAATATCCTAAGCATGAAAATGAATAATGTATGATACCACATCCACGAACCTCTAATTCCATGGTAATGTCATGAATGTATGAAACTTGAACAAAGTAATGGACGTCACAACCATAACCTTGAAGAAGCACTGGAAGTCCATCCAGCAAACATCATTATCATAAAGGAAATCCATCCCTCCCGAGGTAGTGAAGTCCATCAACTACACAGTTATCGATAATGAACAAGGAAATCCATCATTATCAACTCTATATTAGGAATGACACAATCCACCTTGCCTAATATAGATCACCCACATCTACGAGGCTCACACCTTTCAAAAAGGTAAAACATACATTATGTATATTATCAGGCATAAAACATCATTATTATAAAGGAAATCTATCCCCCTCGGGTAGTGAAGTCCATCTACTACACAGTTGTCGATAATGAACAAGGAAATCCATCCTTATCAACTCTATATTAGGAAGGATACAATCCATCTTGCCTAATATAGATCACCCACATCTACGAGACTCACCTTTCAAAAAGGCAAAACATACATCATGTATATTATCAGGCATAAAACATCATTATCACAGAGGAAATCCATCCCCCCGAGTAGTGAAGTCCATCTACTACACAGTTATTGATAATGAACAAGGAAATCCATCCTTATCAACTCTATATTAGGAAGGATATAATTCACCTTGCCTAATATAGATCACCCACATCTACGGGGCTCACACCTTTTAAAAAGGCAACTCATACAATCAAGTATATCATCATGACTAGTTAAACTCTCAGAATTAGCATTTCAAATCAATATGATTCAACAATCACATAGAGAGGTTATTACGCACCTCAATATGCTCCACAAACAACACAAAGAGGATATTACACACCTCAATGCGTTTCACAAACAATAGAGAGGATATTACTCACCAATCTATGCTTCTCAAACAATATAAATAGGATATTACTCACTCATTATATTTCTCAAATTTATCTTATACACACTTCATAAAATACTTATAGAAGTATTTTAACACTCTTAAAAGAGCATACATGAGTGATTCCAACATTTAGGGAAGCTAATTTTCTCAAATCGTCATAATACACAATGTATGTATATATAATCATGCATAATTATCGCACATAATTAGCACCACAAATCCGTTTAATTCAACACATTCACACTTCAAAATAGCAATACTCACATACTCACACTATGTGTCATTCCCATCACATCACCGCATCATAAATGATACTAAAATAACCTCATATGGGTCAAAATCTAAGTATTACCCTATGGCATTCCACCACATTATGGATGCCTAAGATATTCAAACATATTACCCTTTGATAATCCACCTCAATTTGGTTATCTAAGGTCCCTCTAAGGCTCCTAACCTTATAAAATGCTAAAACATCATGTATTTCCTAACCAAAAACGCATCCTGCTCAATCTTAACCTCTGAACTTTGCACAGTAAAATGAGCATAACTTGAGTTACAAAGGTTGAAACGAGGTGATTCCAATGGCATTAGAAAGATGAGAGAAAGAACTATAACTTTCATGAATACCACAAGAGCTCATTCTTATTATAAAGGGAGACACAACCTGTGTCTTTAGATATGCCCCTCTGTGTTTTGCTCTGTGAGCACTGTTCATGAATTTTAAACTGGCAGAGAGGAACACGCCCCCCTCGCCCCATGTCTTCGAACACGGGACGTGTTTCTGGGCCAGAAACTCTGTAACTTATTTTGTAGTATTGTGGCACTGTTCCCATGACCAAAATCTTGGATTTTGGACACTCCAACTCGATTTCTAGGTGATCTAAGATCCTTAACAAGTTTACTAATACATAGGAATCATTAATCACTAACAAAAATATCCAATTTGGATTCTATGATTAAAACCACAAATCAAAACCTAATTTTTCTCACTTTTAGGTTTAAGACTCAAAAGTTCAATTCTAGGTTTCTAATACAAACCTATTACTTGAATAAGTCCTAAATAACCAAAGGAACTTAATCAAGCATTTAAAACACCTAACACCTCTAGAAACCAATTTAACCTATTATGCCTCACAAATGCATAAATGGTAAAAGTAGGAAAAGGAGATGAAAGAAGCACAAAACCCCTACCTTAAGATGAAGAAGATGAAGCCAAGGTTGGATCCAAGCTCCAGTTGATTCCTATTTATTCTTCCTCTTCTTCTCTTAGTTTCTCTTTCTTTCTTTTCTCTTTTCTTTTCTTTCTTTGTTTTCTGTTTCTTCTTTATCCCAACCGTGGGATATTTATCAAAGGGGAAGTCAACTTTGGCTTCTCCTTAAAAGGTACTAAAACTTCGATCTGTTAAGAATACTCAAATTTCACCAAATCTAGATTTTTAGCTTCCAACAAGTTTAAAATAAATCCTGAGATTCATTAAAAATCTTGTTTCACCATTTTCACATTTTTCCATATCAGCTGGGGGTCAATCCGGTACTAAAACACACAACCAGTATGTTTAAAAATATCAAACTAACTCCGATAAATCTCAAACTTTAACTATAGCACAGTTCACACATTTGTGACCTAGAAACAAACTCTCCATATTTATTTCCACTAACTAAGTAATTTAAGCCACTTTTGGAGCAAATAATAGCTATATTTCACATATAATGTTATAGCAAAGTGCCTAAACATGCTCAGACAGTCACAAAACCACACAGACACGTTAAGTAAGTATTAGGCTACCTCTGTAATCATATACAAGTCTAACATATTTTTCAAGGTGTTACAAGTGGTGCATTTTAGAGAAGCAAGTAGTGCATTCTTGGGTGGTGCACTTTACTTCAAAATGTAAAGTGAAATTAATAAAAAAAACTCATTTTGGCCCAAAGTTGCTTAATTCCATACAAAGCCTAGATGGCGTGGTGCCCATGATTTTGAAGGTTTCAACAGTTATTCCCTATATAAAAAAAAGGTAGTCAAGCTCAAAAGTCAATTATAGAAAGTAAAGCTTTTATGTATGAATAAACTAACATGTGATTAAAAAATATTACTTCTTTCTAATCCCAATGATCTTTGAACATGACAAGCAGTGAAGATGCTAACATCTTGTAAGACCTTCCATGAGATTTTGACTATATTAGGAAGTTAAAGCTTTGGCAGTGAAGTCGTGGAATTTCTAGGTAACACCAACTAAATCCTTTGAGCTAATCAATTTAGAGGAGTCGAAGGTAGTAGCATAGAAAGTATGAGATTTTGGGGGCTTGACATTGAGGAGAGATGGATAGAGAGCAGAAAAGAAGGCACAAATGGATGAAAAGAGGCTCTCCTAGTAATTGCAAACTTTGGACAGATGTTATGAGTACTGTTGCGATATTTGCAAGTGCACAAAATTGAAAAAGTAAGAAAGAGTGAGTAGAGTATCATTCCCATGAGGATTATATTGCCAATTACTACGTTCGTTAAGTCAACACTATTTAAGCTATAGAAAATATGGGAGTTGATAAGAATGTAAATAAAAGAAAATACTAACAAGAGAATATTTAAAATTAGTAATAGTGAAATTAAGATTGAAAGACAGTGATATCAAAGTGCTAGGGTTCATATTTCACTTGAACTCTTTTAATGTAAATTCTAATATTAGTTTAATTGAGTTCTATTCCATGACTTATGATCAAATTCTCAAAATTAATCAATATCCAATCCCTTAGTATATTAATCCTCTTCACACTACTTTGAGTTAATCAATCCCTTAATATAACCCTAAATAGAGAAGGCTTTATCAAAGAAACAAGGGAATAAAGAGAAAGATCACACAACCTACAATGTCTATTCCTAGCGATTGCAGAAATTATGGTGTTTATCACAAGTTCTGGGTTCGTGCACAATTTTTCTAAATCATACATAAACCCTAAAATCATTCTCAAATTGATCAGATCAAGGAAAGCATTAAGAGAATAGATAAACATAAATCATGAAATAGAAACTTAAATTAAACACAAAATCGATTTTACATCATCAACTAATAAGATCCATCAAATAACTAGAGAAGTTTAGTTATACATGGAGAAAGAAGAAAACAAAGAGAAGAATTTGACAAACTTCATGGAAGATAGGTGGAAATGTTGAAGAAAATCCATAATATTAAAGGCTAGATTCGCCCACACCAAATTAGGTTTTCTTCCTCCGCTTTCTCTCTAATAGCTACTGAAATCTGCTCCAAAAGGCGCAAATTTTTTATATATAGATAAAGAGGCATGGCTGTTATAATGTCCAACTCCTAGGCTCTAGTTTCTAGGAGCCTCGGCGCTGGACATCCAAAACTTAATATGTGGTAAGTAAACGCGCTCAAGCGCTGGATTCCCAGCACCTAGGAGCTGGAACACCAGAAAGTTATTTTCTTCTCTGCCATGCCAGCGCTTAAGTGTTGGGTTTTGGGTGCTTGGGCACTAGACCACCAGAATGTTATTTAGCTTTTCCTTTCTTGTTCAAGTGTCCAGTCTTCTTACATGTGTAATTATCTATCAAAAATAATTAAAATATGTAATAAGAACAAATTTTAAGATATAATACCCTAGATAAACATGATAGATTTATATATGATTACAGAGGAAGCCTAATACTAGTTTGTCATGCCTGTGAATTTTTATGACCGTCTGAGCACGTTTAGTCACTTTACGGTAACTCTATATGTGAAATATAGCTATTTTTACCCCTGTTTTTGACTTAAACTGCTTAGTTAATGGAAATAAGTGTGAAGAACTTGTTTCTAGGTAAAAAATATATGGAAGTAGATGTGGTTCAAGTTTGAGATTTATCGGATATGAAAAATTGTTTATATATTTTAGTGCTAGATTGACCCCCAACGGATATGAAAAATTTTGGAAATGGTGAAATAGGATTTTTAATGAATCTTAGGATTTATTTTAAGATTGTTAGAAGTTAAGAAACTTAGTCTGGCGAAATCTAAACGTTCTTAACTGATTGGGTGAATAGTAAGTCACTTAATTGACTAAGTGAGAACACGACTCTCTTGTTTCTGTTGCTCGGCTTATTTAAGCCCCAAATGAGATATTTATCTCATTTTCTCTTTTCTCTTTCACAATTAAAGCAGGGAAGCTTAAAGGAAAGAGCAAGAATCAAGGCAAAGGAGGAGAATCATCAAGCAAGGAAGAGTTGCTTAGTGATTTCAACTTCTGAAATTTGAGGTAGGGGGAAACCTTCTTCTTAACTTATTTTCCTACTCTCTCCATCTTGTTCTTGATTTATGGCTTGATGTGTGATTTTAGGTTTTGAGTTATTTTTGGTGTTTTTGACTTGAATCTTGTTAGAGAACTTGATGATGGCTTGTTTATGAGTTGTTGGGTGTATGGAAATAGATTTCTAGCCCTTGTATGCCTTAAATTCCATTTGGGGTTTTAGATTTTGTATTGAATGATTTTCTATGATTTATGGTTTTGAGTGAAATCAAAAAGGAATAAGAGTTGCTATGTGTAGTTGAACCTTGTGGAAGGTGAGAAATCACTTGGATGTAAAGTTTGAATGATTGAAAGAGTGCTTAGTTTCAATGGAACAATACCTGTATCTGCAAGAATTTTACAGAATCCATGTTTTGCTGCTCACGCACACGGTGTTGCACGTCGCGGCATGCGAGCGATGCACGCTTAGTAGTTGGAACTCGAGGCTATGGCACCGCTGTGTGGCTGTGTTTGTGTTGTGGCATGAGGAGACAGAGAGTTGGGCGCCGCAGTGTGGCCGTGGTGTGCTGCGTCGTGAGCTCCAGTTTTGGACAGAATTGTTGTATGATGCAATAGAGCCTTTCAAAGGCGTAGTTTCTTCTTTTATGCTTATTAAAGAATAATGAGACTCTAGTAGAAGTATTTATTGAAGAATGGATGATTTGAATCATAATAATTTGTAATGCTAATTATGAAAATTTAATTAGACGTGATTATATACATGATTGTATGTTTTTTCTTTTTGAAAAGTGTAAGCCCCGTAAATGTGGGTGATTGCTTTTTGAAAGGTGTGAGCCTCGTAGATGTGGGTGATCTATATTAGGTAAAGTGGATTGTATCCTTCTTATTATAGTGGCTTTAAGGATGGATTTCCTTGTTAATTATTGATAATCGTGTAGTTGATAGACTTCACTTCCCGGGGGAATAGATTTCCTCTATGATAATGATGATTGCTAGATGGACTTCTAGTGCTTGTTCAAGGTTATGGTTGTGACTTCCATTACTTTGTTCAGGACTCATGCATTCATGACATTATCATGGAATTGGAGTTCCTGAATATGGTACCATAACATTATTCATTTTCATGTTTAGGATATTGCATAGGCATAAACACTAGAAATAATGTAGCATAGCATGGCGATTATTACAATTGTATGGGCGATTGTATATCTCTAAGATGAAGATGTTGTTTGCTTCTATGATTGAAGTGTTAATTCGATAATTGTGAATATTATCTGACTACATGTATATGTATATATACTAGTATTGGAATACTTCTACTGAGATATGTGATTTCTCACCCCGATTGTGTTGCCATATAAATCTAAGTGCTAGTTCTTCGAAAGGGAAGAAGAAAATGTATGAAGATTAGTATAGTTATAGGCTTTTTGTTGATAAAACTTGTACATTATGCTAGATCTTGTTGTTTAAAAGTTTATGTAGTATAATATGCCTTTATAGGTAATGATGTGTGTGTGTGTGTGTGTGTGTGTGTGTGTGTGTGTGTGTGTGTGTGTGTGTGTGTGTGTGTGTGTGTGTATAAAACTTTTATTCATGTGACTCTCCATATTTACTTATTGTGTATGAATGATATGAGTTAATTTGTTGATATATGTTAGAAGTAGCATGACCAGTATTGGTTATTCTTTTATATGATTATATATCTGGGTAGCAAATATTAGGCTATTACATAAGACAATAAAAACATGATAAAATTTGAGAACAAAACTCAATTGAGATGATTAGAATATTATGAAAATCAAGATTTTGAACTATAAAAACATGAGTTTTTAAAGGTTCATCACTCCCCAAACTTAGGATTTTGTTTGTCCTCAAGCAAAAAGAAAAAGAATTAAAAATAAAACAAAAAGAATAAACAACTAAAAGCTCAAAACATGCAGACTCAAACATGGTAATACTGGTTATTGAAAATTATTCATATCCTCAGAAACTACTTCACAATCTCATTTCAAGGTGTCACACATGTACAATTCAATTGTTACATCGACTCCCATATACAACTTTCATGCATAAATGACTTCTCATAGACTTGAATGTAAGACCAAATCTTACTCATAAAGTACAAGCCCAAATAAGTTTATAAAAATGCAAATGCATATCAAACCCGTATCCATAAGATTGTTTTTCATCTCTTTCTCTACTAATGTAAACAACACATAATCAAGGGTCAAAAGGGACTTTACAAAGCTTGAATATAAGGCCAATGGTAAGTGTTAAGAAAGAAATGGTAGGATAAATAAAACAAAAGTTGAGATACAAAACCATGCAATTTTGAAAATTCAAGCCACAGAAATATTGAGCAAGTGCAAAATGGAGAATAAGAATCAACACATTATTTCTTTATTTATGTTTTTAATTTTTTAATTATATATTATATTATATTATATTTTATTTTATATATATATATTTTGATCTCCACCTCCAAACTTATTTCTTTGCAACATATTTTGTGAACTTTTTTTTTATAGCTCCTTGAATACTTCATGCACAAAAATAACTAAAGCTTGAATAATAAAATAATACAAGATATGCGTGTGTAAGAGATGAATATTTTTTTTATGGGTGTGAAAAAGGAAAATGTAGGTAAAGAAAAGAAATAAAGGCTAAACATAAACAGGGCTGCAAAATGGGACCTGTGGATATAATATTTTTACAGGTTAGTTTGAAAGGCTCAAACCGTACAAAGAAGACCCTTATCATTTCCTTGATCATGCATTGTCTAGGATTTTTTCTCAAGAGATAATCTAACAACTTCTAAATGCAAGTAATCCACACATATGCATTCCCATAAACTTTCTCTAAGCTTAACATGCATTCATATCTCATGGTCTACCAAACATAAAGATGGAAAATACATTCATACATAATTGAAGCAATAGAGATACATGCAACTCTTAATTTTCATTTGATATCCCAAGAAAAGAGATCAATCCACAATTTATGCAATTATTGGATATTCAATTCAACATACCAGTATACTCAGTTTCAAAGATATGATTGAAAACAAAATACTAACAAACAATAGAAAATATTGAACAAAAAATAAAAATAGCAAAGCTCTCCCCCAAACTTACAATAGACAGTGCCCCCATTGTGCAAACAATTAGATGCAAATAATAGATAGGAAAGTAAAAATAGTAAAATAAAAATGAAGGGTCAAGAAAAACTTATTGTTTTGATGGTTGAGCCAGTCTTACTCTTCATCATCTTCTTTCTCATCATGTGCCTCCTGTGAGACGTAGAATGGAAGGCCTCCAAGATTGTCAGGATCTAAAATAACTAACTAAAACAAACAACTCTAATTTGAAGGGGAGACTTCACAAATACTAATTAAAAAGACAAATCAAATACTCAAAACAACTAAATAAAAAATAATGCAATAAAGTAAAATAAAGGAAAAAGAAATTTGGGTTACCTCCTAAAAAGTGCTTGTTTAACGTCATTAGCTCGACGTTGCCTTTTGTTCAAAGTGGCTTAAAGTAAAATAAATAGGATGACACCTTTTCTTTTTCAAAGCGATGCTTCCATCCTTGGTCAATGGCCTTGGGAATGCCTCCAAAAGTATTTTGGTTGTCCTGAATGCACTTTGGCATGAGAGATTCCACTAGACCATAGTGGTTTCAATTGATTAATAGGTGAGAGACCAATTTACAATGAATCATGAACAACGGGAGGACCTTTCTCTGTTTCAACTATCTTGGAAGTGGGAGGATTGATATTAATTAATGGTGCAGGGCTCTTACCAGCCAAATCCTTTTGAAATTTATCTTGATTACTATTAACGGGGGCATAAAGATCTAATGTTAGTGTAGACTTACAAAAAATATTGATAGTCACTTGATCTCTATCCACCTTCAAAATGAGCTCGCCTCTAGGTACATCAATTAATTCTCTTGAAGTTGCTAGAAATGGTCTTCCAAGAATAAGAGAGATATCAGCATCCTCGTCCATATCTAGAACTACAAAATCTATTGGAAAAATGAACTTATCCATTTTCACTAGAACATCTTCAACTATTTCGTATGGATGTTTGATACACCGATAAGCTAATTAAAGAGATATCATTGTTGGTTTCACTTTTTCAGTTTCTAATTTATGCATCATAGATACCGGCATGAGATTTATGTTTGCCCCAAGATCACATAAAGCTTTCCCAATATTCAGATTTCCAATAGTGCAAAGGATGATGAAACTATTTGGATCTTTCAATTTAGGTGGTAGTTTCTTCTAAATTATGGCACTGCACTCCTCTGTTAATATCAATGTTTCATCTTCTTTGAGCTTTCTCTTCTTTGATAGAAAGTCCTTCATGAACTTAGCATATGATGGCATTTGCTTAAGTGCTTCAGCAAAAGGAATGTTTATTTGCAGTTGCTTGAAAAATTCTAAGAACTTCAAGAGTTATCTCTCTTGCTTTTCCTTCTTCAATCTTTGCAGGAATGAGATCTTGGAATACGGTGATGGTTCATGATAGCAATATATTTTATTCATTTTATAATCTTTTCACTGGGCTTCTTAAGGTTCAATTAGGCATAATTAAGTTAGTTTTGTTACATTTATTGATACTGAGCTTAATTGGATCATTGAAAGAATTATTGCTTGAATGACTTTAACTTGTCTATTTGGTAGTGTTCAGTAAACTAACTATAATTTGAGTTTTAAATATCTGATTGATGTGATTCTAGTCTTGTATGAAAGCTAAGACAATTCTCTACAACTTTCACAAAGACTTCAAAAGCCAAATCACACGTGTGGATAATTTAAATTGGAGTTGAAGCAATACCTAGAGTGCTGATCCTAGCAGCTTGACCTTTGCGCACTCATCAGCCCATGTCTTGAGTTATAGGAGTTCAATGGACACCAAACTAGTGGCATTGGAAATTTAAAACCTAAATTTATAATTTCATGAAGAACACAAGAGTCAGATAGAAAGTATAGAAGGTCATATTGGGCCTAGAATTCAGAACAGAGGAGTTGTAACTGGGCCTAAATAGTGTGCAAAGATTGGGCCATATCTCGAGCTGTACAAATGATATTAGGCTAAAACTAGTGGCATTGGAAAGAGAAAACAAAAGCCTACAACTTTTATGAAGACCACTTTTTCATTTTCTAACGATAGCCATGAGTTCAGCACCGAATCATTTGGGAGACAAGTATCTCAATAATTTTTCACTCATTCACAATTATCAAACAACTCTTTTGGCATTTTCCACTCATTTACCTACTCATCCACTCACTCATTAAACAACTCCATTGTCATTTTGTGCTCCTCAAGCTTTATAAAAGGGAGCATTGGCTGCTCATTTGATCATCTTGGCTTAGATATCAGAATCATGCTATTGTGTTATTTGTTTCTCTTGTTGTAGTTTTCTTTTGTTCTAAATTGAAGTTATGTTCATCTTCTTATTTTTCTCTCTTTCTTTCCTCTTGTCTATGAGTAACTAATTTTCATTTTACTTGGGTAAAAGGGTGAAGTTTTTGGTAATGAAATAAGGTTAGATTAATATCTTTCTTGTGCTTAAATGACATATTATCAAGTGGTCATTATATGTATTGTATTTTGTTTCCAATCAATTTAGAAACCCTCCTTGTAAAGTGGAGATCTTGATTTGTTGTAGACAAGATATTAGCAAAATGAATGCTTGAGCTCATTTATAAGTGGTGGTGTTAATAGATAATTAAATGAACTATAATATAATTACATATATAATCTTAAATGAACTTTGAATGTTGCATTTTCTAATTGGAACCTCCGTTATGCGTGAATTCTAATTGAGTTATAAAAAAATTAATCTTGTCCTTAATTTACTTACCAAGAGTGAATCTCCTAACCCAAATGAATTCTTTTTATTTGTGACTAAGTTATATTACCTTTATTATTGTTACAAAATCTTTTTCTTACCTCAAAGAATTTTTCTTCATCAATTCCTTGTGGTTCAACCTCGAACTCCCGAGAATTTAATACTTGAGACAACCTGCACTTGGGTTTACAATTTATAATTCACATTAGTTTATATATTGTGCTCTGCTCATGATCCTTCTTCTTTTTCTGCACTTTTAGTTGTTCCTTCTCAATCTCTCATTCTTTATTGCCATCTTGTATTGAGGCATCTTCAGTAGGAACATCACTTTTCTTTTTCTCAAATTCTGATGAGCTAGGTGCTTCTTTCACTTGTCCTTCCAAAGTCTTACCACTTCTCAAAGTGATTATGCTACAATGCCCTTTTGAATTGATGACAATGTCAATGGGTAGGGTACCTGGAGGTCTCTCTGTGAGTTGTCTTGCTATTTGCCCCACTTGAGTTTCCAGACTTCGAATAGCCGCTTCTTGATTTTAAAAATTGGCCTTTTTTTCCTGCATAAAAGTGGAAGTCTGTTGCATAAAAGAGGATGTCTGCTGAGAAATTTTTTCAAGTGCAATCTTATAAGGAGATTTCTTATCTAGTTGAGTATTTAGTGGTACCACTTGATTATTTCAAGAGAAATTGGGATGATTCCTCCACCCTAGATTATATGTATTCGAGTATGGATTACCTTGGGGTCTTGAAGGATTGTCACGTAATTGACCTGCTCTTGAGGAATAACACCTAAATTTCTTGCCTCGCATTCACTATTAACATGGCTCCCTCCACAGAAATCGCAAATCAAGGCTTAGTGGTTGGCAAAGCTGACTTGCATATTGCCAATTTGCATGGTGAGATTGGTAATTTACTGAGAAAGGGTCTTATTTTGAGCAAGTATGGCATCAAAGGTGCCAAGCTCCATAACTCCCCGTTTGACAACTGATCATCCACTAGGCATTTGATACTCATTCGTTGCCATAGTTTCAAACAGTTCTTGAGCCTTTTCAGGAGTTTTGGTGTTAAGAGACCCACTGCAAATGCATCAACTATGGCTCTAGTGGAGTGATTCAAACCATTATAAAAGATTTGAACCTATTTCCAGATTTCAAATGTGTGGTGAGGACATCTTCTTAGCAGCTCCTTGAATCTCTCCCAGGATTCATATAGAGATTCCCCCTGATTTTGAGTGAAATATGCAATCTCACTCCTCATCTTAACAAACATAGATGGAAAAAAGTATCGAGTAAGGAACTTGTTCACTAAATCATCCCAAGGAGTGATGCTTCCTTGAGGTTGAGCTTATAACTAGCTCTTAGCTTTATTCCTTAAAGAGAATAGGAAAAGCCTTATCCTGACTTGCCCCATTGTACTTTATGGTGTCACAAAGCTGCAAGAAATTGTTAAAGTGCAAATTGGGGTCTTCTGACTGATTACCTCCAAATTGATCTTGATGCAACAATTGTAAAAGAGTTGGTTTAATCTCAAAATTATTTGCTTGTATAGCAGGTCGCACTATACTAGTTACAACCCTTTCAGGAAACAGAGTTGCATAATCTACCAAAGTACGTCTTCGTTCTTCATTTGTTTCAGCCATATTTTATTCTTCTCCTTTTTTCTCTTGTTTTTCTTCTATTTGCTCTTATTGTTTTCTCAATCTCTATATCAAAAAGCAATGCTTCCAAATTTATGGTCCCTTGCATAAACAAACAAGCAAACAAGAGTGAATTAAGAGAAACAAATTAAAAAGAAAAATAAAGAAAAATAAAATTAAACAAGAAAATTAAATACTTAAATTAGTATTTTTTTAACTACTATTTAATATTGACAATCAATTATCCCCAACAACAGTGACAAAAACTTCTTGTGATATTTGGCAAGTGCGTTAAATCTCAAAAGTAATAAATGATTAGTAGAGTGTCATTTTCATGAGGATTATGTTGCCAAATTATTAAGTTCGTTAAATCAACATTATTTAAACTATAAAAAATATGAGAGTTAATAAAAATGTAAATAAAAGAAAATACTAACAAAAGAATATTTAAAATTAGCAAGAGTGAAATTAAGATTGAACGACAATGATATCAAAGTGTTAGGATTCATATTTCACTTGAACTCTTTTGATGCAAATTCCAATATTGGTTTAACTAAGTTCTATTCTATGATTTATGATCAAATTCCCAAAATTAATCAATATTTAATCCATTGGTATATTAATCATCTTCACACTACTTTGAGTTAGCCAATCCCTTAGTATAACCCCAAATAGAGAAGGCTTTATCAAAGAAAAGAGGGAATAAAGAGAAAGATCACATAACCTACAACGTCTATTCTTGGCGATTGCAAAAATTATGGTGTTTATCACAAGTTCTAAGTTTGTGCATAATTTTCCCAAATCATATATAAACCATAAAATCATTCTCAAATTGATCAAATTAAGGAAAACATTAAGAGAAGGGATAAACACATAAATCATGAAATAGAAACTTAAATTAAACACAAAATCAAGTTTACATAATCAAAGAACAAGATCCATCATCACCCTAACTTGAGAAGTTTACTTACACATAGAGAAAGAACAAAACAAAGAGAAGAATTTGATAAACTCCATGAAAGATAGGTGGAAAGGTTGAAGAAAATCCTTAATCTTCGAGCCTAGATGCACCCACACCAAATTAGGGTTTGTGCCTCCACTTCTCTCTTTGGCGGCTGTTGAAATCTGCTCCAAAGGGCACAACTTTTCTATTTATATAAAAAAAAGGCGTGGCTGTTATAATGTCCAGCGCCTAGGCGCTGGCTTTTTGGGCACCCATGCATTGGACATCTAGAACGTAATCTGTGTAAGTACGCGTGCTTAAGCACTGGGACACCAGAAAATTGTTTTCTCTTCTGCCACGCCAACGCTTGAGTAACTTAGTCCCTAAATTATTTTTCACTTGCAGTTTAGTCCTTGAATTTAATTATGTGTACAAGTTAGTCTCTAAATTTATAAAACTTGTATCAACTCAGTCTTTTTTGTTTCTCACTTTAGTCCCTTAGAAGGACTGAGTTGATACGAGTTTTGTAAATTCAAGAATTAACTCATACACGTAATCAAATTCAAGGACTACACTATAAGTGGGGAATAATTTTAATGAGTAAATTCCTAGTTTACTCTTTAAGGAAATAAGGTGGTAGCTAGTTGCCGCAAAATTTGCATTTAATCTAGTTATTAGTTAAGAATCGTACATTGGGGTACTAACAACTATTATATGGGTGGTTTTCTTAATGTTCATTTTGGACATAACAAAATTATAATTTTGTTGTGCCTTCTCATTAATAATTCAATAAAAAGGTATAAATACACAAATCAACACAAAAAAGGGCCTGGATTCAGATTTCGCATGCTCATCTTTGATTTAGTTTTTATAAAACGTTTAAAAAATTAGGCATAAAATTATACTTCAAAAAAATATATATTATTGGCCCGCTAAGATACTAAATCAATCACACTAAATAATTCATGACACCTTTAACTCCAAAATAAGAAATAATGAGATTTATTGTTGTCTTAATTTCTTTCAGTTTCAAAATTTTTTAGTTTTTTTTTGTTTTCTTTGGGCATACTTACTTTTGTTTTTGGGTCCTGCATAAAATGTTTTGAATTGAATGTATTGATAAGGAAGCTTGAAACTTCGTGTTTCGGTTGTTTGCATTGAATGTCCAATGATTGAATGAATTATGATTGACCTTTATTTTTGGGAAAGCTCACGAGTACCAAAGGTTGTGCTGAGCTCTGCTTTTTCTTTTCCTTTGGGTGTGAATGTATTTCCCATTTGTATGTACCTTTTAGTTTTTTGTTTTCTTTAGGCATACTTACTCTTGTTTTCAGGTCTTGCATAAAATGTTTTGAATTGAATGTATTGATAAGGAAGCTTGAAAATTCGTATGTCAGTTGTTTGCATTGAATGTCCAATGATGGAATGAATTATAATTGACCTTTATTTTTGGGAAAGCTCGTGAGTACCAAAGGTTGTACTGAGCTCTGGTTTTTCATTTCCTTTGGGTGTGAATGTATTTCCCATTTTTATGTACCTTGAACCTTCGTGTGTGAGTTGTTTGCATTAAATGCCCAATGATAGAATGAATTATGATTGACCTTTATTTTTGGGAAAGCTCGTGAGCACCAAAGGTTATGCTGAGCTCTGTTTTTTCTTTTCCTTTGGTTGTGAATGTATTACCCATTTATATGTACCTTGGAATAAGGCTTGTAATGCATGTCTAGAGAAAGTTCATGAAATGCATATGTATTGATTACTTGTTTCCTAGAAGTTCCTTGATTCTTTCTCGAGGCAAAATCCTAGGCAATACATGATGAATGAAATGATTGGGGTATTCTTTGGACCATTTAGGCCTTTCAAGCATACCCTAACATGTATATATCCCCCGGTCCATTTTTGAAGCTTTGGTTGCGATTGGCCTAACTTTCTTCTTTTATTGACACCTCATTAATGAGTTTGACTATGTTAATATCTACATGAGATATCAACGGTGGCAAAACTTCACAAGAAATTTAGGGGAGGCAACAATGATTTTCACCTTTAAATTTTCTCCTATTTATTTCTCATCCATTCAAATTAGTAATTTTAACAACTCCTACGAAAGATTTTCTTACTTACTTCAGTTTCTACCCATTGAATATAAAGAATAAGTTCCTAAAGGGAAGACAAAACCCATCACCTCTTTAGTTATATGATGCATTATTCAAGTAAATAAAATAAAAAACAAAATTTGGGTTGGGAGGCAACTGCTCCCCTTAGCCCTAACCAAGTTTCGATTATCAGTAAATATCAAACTCATGAAATGATGTGACAATACTTTGTAGATTATAAGTGTAAAACTTTTTGGCAAACGATATATTTATATTAAATTCAATTTGTTAACCATTAAATATTTAAAAGAATTATTATGTGAAACAACAAAAAACTTTTAAAATATAATTATCATATTATTTGATATTAAAACTTTTTTATTTTGGTCTTAGGAAGGGCTCACATTAGAGTGGAACCTAGGGGTAACCCACCGGGGTCCTAAGGGGAGGTGGACGGGGAAAAGGAAAGGAGAAGGGGGATGGGGTGGGATAAGTGGTGTTAGAGAGATAGGTTAGTTAATGTTAGTTATGGCAGTTAGTCAGTTAGAGTCTGTTAAAGATAGTTAGATTCTGTTATGAGTTTGTTATAAGACACTTGTATATATAGCTGATCACTCTAGTAATGCAACATAATGAGAATTCATTTCATCCATTTCTCTTCCTATTCTCTTAGTTCTCATTATTGGTTTCTCTCTTTTATTCTCTCTTAACTTGAGGTCTGATACCTTTATGGTATCAGAGCTTCACGGTTCGATCATGGAGGGACTCAATTTTGGGTCTTCGTCTTCGTCCACTACCTTCACGCTCCAAACCTTTTCTAATCTGATTTCTTTCAAACTAGACAAATCAAATTTCTTGTCATGGAAACAGCAAGCATTGGCTACTATCAAAGGCTTCAAGTTGCATAAATACAACATTGAATCTGGAGGTATGCCTCAAAAATTCGTAATTCTAGAGGATGAAGTTCAATTAAGGATCAGTGATGATTTTCTCAATTAGGAAGCACAAGATCAGTTACTTTTGTCTTAGTTGCTCTCTTCCATGTCCGAGGGATTAACTACAAGAATGGTTGGTTGTGATCACTCTTATGAAGTGTGGCAAAAACTAAAGGTATTTTTCATATCACAGATCAGGGCAAAAGTGAAGCAACTCGAGATTCAACTTAAGAATGTCAAGAAAATCACTGGAGTTAGTGATTATCTCTTAAGTATTAAGAAAATTGCAGACACCTTAGCTGCTATTGGTTCTCCTGTTGACACAACAGAATACATTGAAGTCATATTCGATGGACTATTAGATGAGTATGATGGTTTCATCACTTCAGTTATGTCTAGATCTAAGCAATACTCCATTGCTGCAATTGAAGCACTACTAATGGCTCAGAAGGAAATGATTGAGAAGCATAGAAAGAATTTTGACTCCTTCAATTTACAAGCAAATCTTGCATAACAACAAAACTTCAAAGATAAGAGGTTCTTTGGTAACAATTGGGTTTATCATAATGGTCAATTTTCAAATGGTGGTTCATATCAGAATAATGGTGGTAGTCTTTAGAATTTTGGTAGTTCTCAAATTTTTCAGAATTTTGGTCAAATTCAGGGTTGAGGTTCTTTTGGAAGGTTTAGAGGTAGAGGAAGATTCTACCGAGGATATGGTAGAGAATCAACTAAGTGTTAGGTCTGTGGAAGATTTGGCCACTCAGGTTAGTATTATCGCTATAGATTTGATCAACAATATTCAACACCTTATATGCATTCTATTCTTGGTGCTCAATCATCTCAAGCCTCTATGGCTCAATTACCTCAAGCCTACATGGCTCAAGCATCTAGTTCTACTCCTTCACAGCTCACTTCTCAGATGTCTACATTGTTAGCCATTCCTAAGACTCTTTATGACCCTACTTGGTACCCAGACTCAGGTGCTACTAATCACTTAACTCCAGAATCTGAGAATCTTATGACAAAAGTAGCTTATAGTGGTGATAAGAACATAAATATGGCAAATGGAGCTGGTTTATAAATTCAACACATTGGTAATTCCCAGTTCTCATCTCCTCACTGTCTCATCCTTTCTTTCTTAACAATTTACATGTACCTCATATTTCTAAAAATCTACTCAGTGTCTCTCAGTTTGCCCATGATAATAGAGTCTATTTTGAGTTTCATGCTGACTCATGTTGTGCCAAACTCAGGATACCAACCAAGTCCTATTGGAAGAGAAGCTTAAAGATAGTCTTTATGCTTTTGATAGTATTCAGCTTGTTAACATCCAATTCTGTTAATTTTTTTTGTAATTTTCCTATTTCTAATTCTATTGTTTGTACTTCTACAAATTGTAATCATGTTTCTGATTCTGTAAATCACATTTTCAGTCTTTGCACAATTGTTTAGGACATGCTTCTAATAGCATTGTCAATCTTGTATTGAAAAAGATGTAACATTTCCATTCCATCAAATACAAATTCTACTGTTTATGCAGCTTGTTGTATAGGCAAGTCTCATAAATTGCCTTTTTTATCATCCACTACTGTATATACTATACCTCTAGAGCTTATTTATTCTAACATTTGGGGCCCTTGATCTCATTTTCCCTCAATAAATGGTAGCAGATATTGTATACACTTTGTTGACGCATATTCAAAATTCACTTGGGTATATCTGTTACAAAATAAATCTCAAGTCTTGACTACCTTTATCCATTTCAAGACTATGATTGAATTACAATTAGGATTAAAAATAAAGGCCTTTCAGTCTGATAGGGGAAAGGATATATTGTTTTCTTTAAATTCTTACAAGGACATGGTATAATCCATAGATTTAGTTGCCCTTATACACATGAGTAGAATAGGGTTGCTGAGAAAAAGCATTGGCATATCACAGAAATAGGCTTAGCTTTATTAGCTAATGCCTCTATGCCACTCAAGTTTTGGGGGGAAGTTTTTCAAACTGCTACTTACTTGATTAATAGACTGCCTACTCCCAATCTTAAAAATCAGTCACCACTTGAGCATTTATTTCAGCATCTACCAGATTATCAATTTTTAAAGACTTTTGGTTGTGCTTGTTATCCATATATTCGTCTATATAATCAATACAAAATCAATTTCAAGATTAAAATGTGTGTGTTTCTAGGTTACAGTCCATGTCATAAAGGATATAGATGTTTGTCCTCTTCTGGTAAAATATACATTTCCAGACATGTTAAATTTGATGAGTCCTTGTTTCCTTTCAATTCCTGTCCATCTCTTTTTAGTTCTGACTTGTCTACCACTGCTAGTTCTCCTATTTCTATGTCCTTTCCACCTTCACTTCCAATGTCTGCATCAACATAATTACCCACAACTCAACCAGTTGACACTGCCACTAATTCTCCTTCTTTTCCAAATTATGGTACTGTAGTTGCAGCTCCTCTTGTCTAAAATCTTCATCCCATGACCACCAGGGGTAAGTCGGGCATTGTAAAGCATAAAGTACTACTAACCACTGCAGCCTTTACTGATTTAGATTGTGAACCATCAATTGTTGCAACTGCTCTAAGTACTCCACAGTGGAAAGATGCTATAGAACAGGAGTACAATGCCTTGATAACCAATAATACTTGGACATTGGTACCTTTACCACCTAATAGGACAGCAATTAGCTGCAAATGGGTCCTCAAACCAAAGAGGAATTTTGATGGTTCTATACAGTAACACAAAGCAAGATTTGTTGCTAAGGGCTTCCATCAACAAGAAGGTTTTGATTTCTTTGAAACTGTTAGTTCGGTTGTAAAGCAAACTACAGTGAGGGTTGTATTAACACTAGCATTATCCAGAGGCTGGCCTATAAGACAGATAGACATCAATAATGCATTTCTTAATAGAGACTTACTAGAGGAGGTATACATGTCTCAGCCCCAAGGGTTTGTTCAAGGTAACAGTCACCTAGTTTGTGAGTTAAACAAAGCTCTATATGGCCTTAAGCAGGCACCAAAGGCTTGGTTTGACAAACTTGCCTCCACACTCACTACATTGGGGTTTCATTCAGCAAAGTGTGATACTTCATTGTTCATTGCGTTCACTGCTACATCAACTATTCTGGTCCTAGTCTATGATGATGACATTCTTGTCACTAGTCACTCACCTCATTTGATTACAGACCTTATTCAATTGCTGCATACCAAATTTCCACTTAAAGATCTAGGTTCTCTCAATTATTTCCTTGGGATAGAGGCCAAAACTACTTCTAGTGGAGGTCTACATTTGTCTTAAACCAAATACATCAAAGATCTTTTAGTCAAAGCCAAGATGCAACATGCCAAGCCAATCCAAACACCAATGGTTTTAGGTCTGAAACTTACAGCAGCAGAGGGTGATCCGGTAGAGAATCCCTCTTTCTATAGGTCCATTGTAGGTGCATTACAATATGTCACCATAACAAGAGCTTAATTAGCATACTCAGTTAATAAAGTCTGTTAGTATATCCATAATCCTATGGTTTCATATTGGTTAGCAGTTAAAAGAATTCTCAGATACTTGGTAGGAAAAACAAGTTATGGGCTGCTGGTGAACAAATTTGTTAATCTTAACATCACTGCGTTTTGTGATTCAGACTGGGGATCAAATGTGGATGATAGGAGATCAACCTCAGGGACATGTGTTTTTCTTGGCACTAATTTGATTTCATGGTCTTCAAAGAAGCAGACAGTTGTGTCTAGGTCGAGTATAGAGGCAGAATATAGGAGCCTTGCTGCTGTTGTTTCATAAATAACTTGGTTGAAGTCTCTACTGAGTGAGCTTCATGTTCCAGTGACACAAACACCTACTATATATTGTGATAACCTCAGTGCAATCTTGCTTGCAGCTAACCCGATACTACGCTCAAGAACAAAGCACTTTGAGCTTGATTTGTACTTTGTTAGAGAAAAGGTCTAACAGAAAATGATTGATGTTAACACATTCCTTCACATGAACAGACTACAAATGTTTTAACAAAGCTTGTCTCTTCCTCTATCTTTAACATGTGTAGATACAAACTCAGAGTTCAGGATTTCCCTTCTCTGAGTTTGCAGGGGAGTGTTAGAGAGATAGGTTATTTAATCTTAGTTATAACAGTTACTCAGTTAGAGTCTATTAAAGATAGTTAGATTTTGTTATAAGACACTTGTATATATAGTTGATCACTCGTGTAATTCAACATAATGAGAATTCATTTCATCTATTTCTCTTCCTATTCTCTCAGTTCTCATTACTAGTTTCTCTCTTTTATTCTCTCTTAACTTGAGGTCTGATACTTTTAACCTTTAAATGGAAAGCATTGAGTATCAAACCCACCCACTTTCCATAGCAACAAGATGTCCAACAAACTAAGTTGAGGCTCATGGACAAATTAAAGCATTTTTTATTCATTTTTTCTTTTAGTCATTTATAATTTTCAACTAAATATTTTGGTGTCATTATAAGCTAGGTGACAATTTTATCATATATTTAATAGTTTTATTTAACATAATTGTGTTATGCACAACATGAGAAATTCATAAAGTCATTTGCACATTTTTAAATTTTGAAATTTAATCCATATAAAGTAAAGTTAAAGAGTGTAAGTTACAATTTCTTTTAGTCTATTTTTGTGATTGCATAACAAACTCTTCTATTAACTAATTAATTATTGATGATAAAAATTAATGATGGTCTAGTTCCTTTATTAAAGGATCCATCACAAAATTAATACTAAGTAAAGTAAAATATGTGTAGAAAATATTTAAATATGCCTTAGATGAAATAGAATAATTCTATATTTTCTTAACAATCCTCCTAACTTGTGTGTGTGTGTATATATATATATATATATGTTTATACAAATCTATGTCAGAAAAAAAAATGTAAATCAAAAGGAAAACATGCAACCTGGAAGAGTATTAGACCTATAACTAGAATGTGTTAGTGAAAAAAAAACAAATAACAAGATTAAAGTGATTACACAAGACTGGACATGATTTTAAACAAGCATGAGTACAAATAACATTTGTTTTGTGTATTTAATGTAATGAGTTCAATATTATCTCATACCATCTCCCATTATGTTTGAGTTAATAAAATATGTATTAAATAAAAAAATTAGATGTATTGAATATCTTGAGAAGATAAAAAGCACATTTTATTACTATATTTTTTTCATACTTTAAATACTAACAACATAAAATAAAATAGTTTTTGTGATACAAATAATAATTTACATTAGAAAATAAAAAAAGGTAAAACCCTTTACATATCATATAAATTATTAATAAAGTAATTAAACATTGGGCCAATGGGTTGGCTCAACCTCTTGTGGGTAGGAACAAAATCTAGCCGGCCCAAAGCAGGCCAAAATGTACTTAGGTTTAAATTTTTCTCAATAAAACTTATATTGTATTGGGTTATTTGAACTAGCCTATTGGACTCAGCCCATTTTGCAACCCCTTGTGTTTCGTGTCCTTCCTTGCTCTTGCTTTCTCTCTCAAGCAATTAGCCACCACCCTTCCTATTCTAATTTTCCTTTTTTTTAATCTAATTTCAATCAACATTTAATTCCCTTAATCAATCTCCTAAAATTCACTCACTAATACATGTTAAAAATATAAAACAAGGTGCACTGAATCTAGACACCCCATTAGGTCAAGAAATTGGACAAGGACAAAAATAAATTGGGCCTTAAAAATTTATTTTGTGAATTCCGCCATAAGATATTCTTCAAAAAATAGATTTTACTTTTGATATTGTTTTTAAAAAATTCAAATAAAATCAGGTGCTGATAATAAGGAATTTAATATTTTGTCTAAACATTTTGTTTTAAAGATATAAAAAAATTATCAGAAAAATTGTCTATAAAGAATATAAAATTTGATAATATATTATCATCAAACTCGCAGCCACCAGTCGATCACACCAAATGGAACCACCACCGTACCAGCACCTTAAGCTACTGTCCCAACTGCCCTTTGAAATTGAGAGCTACCGGAAAACACCTAGAACCCCAGCTGACCCACACCAAACCAAACAAGAAGCAACTCACTCCAGATCCATCACCCAAACCAGCCGCGACACAAAGCCACCCAGATCCACGACCACTGTGCCTCACTAGCCACCATCGTATGAGCCACCAGATCCACCTTGTTGCAGCAAAATCATCGCCCCCTTGTCACACCAGATCTGGCCACCACGAGCCTGGATTGAGACTTATAACCACCTGTCGATGGCATAGTTGTGGGCGGTGATGGCTGCCATAGGTCTGGAAGAGAGAGAAGCCGTGGTGGCATAGGAAGCTTCAAAGGACAAAACGATGGCGAAAATCAAAGAGATCAAAGTGTGGGTTAGCTAGGTTTGTTGAAGGTTTAGGTCTTGAAGGTAAGCGTGAACTTTTGGAATATTTCAGAGATTTGAGGGGTTTGTTGGAGGTGCCATCCATTTCTAGCATTGTATGTTCTATTTTTTGGTTGTTTAGAGATTTGAAGGGAGGATCAAGAGGAAAAGATGGAGTGAGAATTTAGAGAGAGAAAAAGGAGAGAGAAGCTGAGTTGGAGCGTCGTTTGCTACATAAGCACTTAACTTAACAGAGCTGAAATAATGGCAAAGACTAACTTTACTCACTCCGAAATTTAGAGGGACCAAAACTAAAATCTAATATATTTAAAGGGACTAAAAACATATTTAAACTTTTATTTTTCTTAAGAATTTATACAAAATTATTTTCTAATTTATTCGAGCTTTACAATGTATACACATTTTATTTATTTATTATTATTATTTTCTATTTATTTTATAGGAGGATGTAACATTATAGATTTATTAGAGTTAGATGTGTGCAAATCGGGCAAAATACTTATTACAGAAGGAATGTAATCTATAATACATATTTAAATCTTTCTCTGACTAAATCCGTTACTCACCTAAGTAATAGTAAGTGTATTGGTTTGGTTTTTTCTTTTAGATTTTTCCTTTTAGCAAATGACGATATTGGCACCTTTTGTGATAGTTGGTTTCTGTGTTATTAGATTAGGGGCTTCGTTGTCATCACAGTTTATAATAATTATTGATTTCTTATATACATTTTTTTTAAATAACAATAGTGACATTAGCTTTTTGTGAAAGTGATTTCTCGGTCCTCATATTTTGGAGTTTTTGGTCTCGGTAGTATTGATAAAAAAAGTTGTTTACTTTTTTTTTATTGTTTTTATTTTTTCTTCTAAATTTGAGTTGTGTATGAAAGGAAGAAAGATTTTCCCTCCAAAAGTAAGAAAAGTGATGGTCTTTCCTTAACCGTTGCATTTGTTTTGGTTGATGGTTGAGATACGTTTATAATTGTGTAAATCACACCCATTGGTGGGCATATAATCCAGACGGTTAGAGTTTTGTCTTTAATTTTTATTGTGTTGCTAGTTTATGTACGTCAAATTGTTTTCTAATCGGACGGTTCTCAAGCTTCCTGAACTAGAAATACGTCATTTCAATCTGTTGGTGAAAGAAAGGTGGAAAACAAGTAATGGAAAGTTGCTTCATTTCAAAATATGCGTGTTTACAAAGAAACTTTCTTTTCTCTTTTCTCATTTGCAAACACTGAAGCGATGTTTGTTCTCATTTCAGACGTTACATAATTGCTTTTTCTTTTAATTAATATTAATTTATATTGATTCTTAATATTTGTTCACGTATTCTATTGCTATGTTGCTATTTTACTGATTTGATGTTTCTTTCTGCGTTGTGTTGAGGAATAAGCATTTGGTTTCTTTTTACATGTTTAATGCTTAGCATTTTTTTCTTTTTTTGTATAATAATAATGACTCGAGATGTGCGAGTCATAGCATTGTGGAATAGGATGAAGTATAAGAGAGAGACTTCCATAGAGATGGTAGTGGTGAACGTGAAGGTAATAATAAATATATGTGCGTTTGGAATGTAAAAAAATAAGAAATGATTTGATTTGTAAATCAAATTTAATTAAATCTTATGTTTGGAATGTTAAAAAATAGGAAATGATTTGATTTCCAAAATTTTATGGATTTCACTCTTTTTATTTTAGAAATTCCAGTAAATTTGATAGAATTTGGTAGGATTTGATTTCATTTGAAATGAATAGACTATTTTACTCTTAATAACTACCTCTAACTACATCTAATAAGGGTTAAGATGTAAAATAATAAAACTAAATCAAATCAATTCTCATTTTAATGAATTCTAAATACAAAATTTGATTTCTAAATCAATTCAATTCATGGTTTTTTTTTAAGTTCCAAACATAAAATTTGATTTCTAAATCAAATCAAATTAATTCAAATCAAATCAAATCATTTCTTATTTTTATTCATTCCAAACACAATATGAGATCGTTAAATGTTTTAATGGTCTGACGAATATTGTATTTTTTGGTTGCTTAGAGGGATAGAGTACAAGCATTTACCAAAGGAAACTTTGTTGAGAAATATAGTCTTTGTCAGAAGGAAGTAGCTATACGATGCGAAATCTTGAGATGAAGGTTGATGATTGAGAATATAAGATATCTATAACATGATTTCAGGATTATTTTCATGAAAGGTGCCTCGGTGCAGAAGCTTTAGTTGTCAAATATTCTTACTTATTTGTATTAGTTCAAATCTTTTGAAAAAATATTGTCTGGACGAGCTACAAGCTACGTTTTAGTAGGTAATAGTTTGAGTATTATAGTATTGTCATTTATTTGGTTGATATTTATTAATGAAAAAAGATCAGTTGACACCATTTTTAAGGGAATCAGATTTAGTGAGAGAAAGTGATTAAAAAAAATAAGTATGATAAATGATATTAAGAGGAGTGTAAAAAGAGGTATATACACTGTTAATGATAAGAATATCAAAATTGTTTATTAATTAATTATTCGAAGGTAAGTTTTGTATACTCTAATTGGTCAATTTGTTGAAGTGAAAGAAATGATGAGCACCCTCTACAACAATAAGAGTGCAAAGAAGTTGGTGGTGATGCTGCAAATTCGAGGTGAAGTAATATTATTAGTGTGGATGATTAGTTTTGTTAAATTTATTTGAGTTTAAGCAAATAATGTTACTATTTGTATTATGTAGTAATACACCAATATTGTGTACTTTGTGGGAAACACATGCATATCAGTTGTTGAGTTTTCTTGATAATTATTCATCTGGTCTTGTTCTTATAATTCTTACAATGTCAAAAGATCAAGAACATGAAAGATTGTAAAGTTTTTTTTATACTGTTTACTATTGAGGATTGTAGATTTGGTTGTTTCTATTAATTTATTAAATATTAATGTATAACAATTGTATCTCTTTTTTTTTTTTTTAGGAAAGTATTCGACAAGTGATCTTCATAATTTCTTACGGCTCAAAGCTTTTGATTAATAATGAAATTGGTTGTTTTGATGACTTAACAGGTTTATTTTAGAATGTTATTCTTTTAAAATGACTATATATTTGTATTGATATGTTATAAATAGTTTAGTTTGCAACTTCAATGTATCAAATGATATATGCTCTATGAGATATACTCAATTGACCACACCTTCTGATAAGTATTTGCAAGACAAGGCTTTGCAAATTGGATATGTGAGGTTATTATTTGAAATTAAACAAATAGCTGAGGTCTGTTTAAATATTGTTCAAGTAGTGATTTGTATGGTCAAAGCTAATATATTTCATTATTAATATACACGAAAGAGAATTGTTTCTCTATTAGGAACGTTTATGTGTCACTGTTGCAAAGGTTCAGAAACTTTTAGCTGGGAATGGATGGTGTTTTGATGGTTTTACGAAATATGGAAAGAAATTCTATTTGGTTGATGAGAAGTACCCATGTAAAAATTTTGGAAAGATTGATACTAGCAGCGTTGCAAAGTTTGTATAATTTTTGTTAACAAGTTATTTTGTTGTTGACTATATTATTTTTCAGAGAGATAGAAGAATAATATTATATTTATATTTATCCAATATATACAGCAACAACAATTAAGTCTTTTCTTACTAAGTGAAATCAACTACATAGATCAAATAATGTCATTGTGTCCTATCATAAATCAAGTCTTCAAAAATATTATTCATTTATCCAACATATAAATAATATAAAAATAAAAATTATGGGAAGATTGATAATATGACATATACAAGGTTGAGTTGTTGGGTGTTTAGAAGAAAAAGAATGCAAAGTTTGTTTTGTGGGATTGAGAGGCAATGCAGCTATTACGACAAACAGCTCAAGAACTGATAAATCAACAGGTCCCGTTGCAGTCCATTGCGGTCGCAATATCGTTACGTTGCAGAATATTTTAACAATTTTTTTTCACATCATAATTGTAGTCTGATGCGATTGCGGTGGTAGCCGCAACTACAATATTGCGATTGGTGATGCCGTTTGCATTTTAAAACCATGGTCTGAATATTTGACTTCTACCAAATTCTGTTCGTCAAACAAATCAAACTCAGTTCCATACTAGCTAATTACAGAATGATAAGGTGCATATGTAACAACTATATACACTCACTGGAACTGGCGAAGGTCTGTTAACAACTATATACACTGGAACTGGCGAAGGTCTGTTCTAGACAGAAATGTAGTCTAGGGAATATCTATCAAAGTTAAACTTATTCTTAGCTGGTTCAGTTCTTTCTAGCTGCAAGAAACATCAAAATATGTTTGATTTATTTATGATAGAAAACTATATGCAAGCATAAAAGTATCAGAAGAACCAATTTGTTTCATAAGTGCACTCATAAGATTCTCCTGCCCATAATGCTTATGGAAGAGGTTAGTCTAGGAGTTTGCATCAGGAATTCTTTCAAAATTAAATCTTACTGAATTGTCAACAAGAAGCATATTGAGGTGTTGACCGACAGTGACATACAATGAGCTTTCTGGGAAAACTCCATCTGGAAATGAGCCTTTTTATATGGTTTGATTCATAGGAAAACTCTACACTAATGAGCATTGTGGAACAGGATTATAAGCACTGCTACTGCTAGCAATACCAGAAATTGTCCCAAACGTCTCAATGAGGACTCAATGGAAAACATGGGGTCAAAGGAGGACTCCTCGAACTTGTTGCCATATGGTTCGTATTTGGGGAAGATGTTGAAGGGTTGAGGTGGTTGAGGGTCTAGTGCAGGGAGATGGGGGTGCTCATTGTTGGTGTCTGTAGGTGTGGCTTCGGCCAAGTTCAGTGGCAGAGGGTTATCAATTAGAAAAATCAAAGTTTGACCCCTGTACACCCTTAACCTCCATAGTCATGAACGATAAAGAAGATAAGGATGAAGAAAAATTAAGTCTTGACCCTAGTACCCCCTACCTCCATTATCAACAAAAAGGAAAAGATGAGGAGAACAAACCACAATCCCCTGCACCCCTTTTATCCCAAGGTCGTGAGTAGTAGAGTAAACAAAAAAATCAAAGTCTTAAGCTCTTACATAGACAAAAGGAAAACCTTAGATAGAGAGGGAGAAAATTAGTCGAAGGTCACATAGAAAATCATGGAAACAAAAATAAGAAGGGGTAACTAAACCCATTATTCAATGATAATTATAAATGGTAATTAAGCATTTTTAAGGCTTTTGGCCTAGTTCACCACAAGATCTAAATAACTAAGTTTAAGGTTTTTGTAATCAACTTTAACGCTTTTTACAAGGCTATAAGCCTCTATTTTCAATAGAAACAAATGAGCTCAAGGAGTTAGACACATAACACCATTTTTATCTTCTTGGTACTAGTGTTATACATAACATTAAAAACCATCATTTTATCTCTACTCTAGTTTACTTTTATATCAAACTATTCCAAACAAATATTAAAAAAGACTCAAAAGCTCATTTTAGAAGAAATTTTTATGATTTTATTGAAACATTATATAGTTATTCAAAATTAATAACAATACTTTCTATTTAAAAAATTTTCATTTCAAAAGTTTAAAACAAAAAAAAATTGACACTTGCAATTTGTATTAAAAAAATAATGAGTTTTGACCATTTTATATTTTATTTTAACTTTTAACCCAAAAAAGAGAAAGCAGCAAAAATATAAATTTATGTTGAAAGCCAGTAATTCTTGTTATTTAAAAAACAAAACTAAATATGGTATTTGTAGCGTTGTCCACCATTCTTTTTTGAAAGCAAGTAAGGTGTTTGCGTTATCCACCTTTGTTTTCTAATTAAGATAGATGGATTTTTTACAAATGAGTCGTTTCCATCATTATAAATTGATAGTTCCTTAAGGATATTCATCATCTTCAAATTATTGCGGAAGAAGAAATGGTAAGCTTCAAAATTTTTTGGGTCATATCTTTGTCGCCCACCAAGCTTTCTTGGCCAATACCGATAGTGCAAAGAGCCTTGTGCCAACATTGTATGTTTTTGGAGATTCAAGTGTAGATGCTGGAAACAACAACTATCTTAACACACGTGCTAAGGCAAATACATTTCCATATGGCATAGACTTCAATAACAACTCTACGGGCAGGTTTAGCAATGGCAAAACCTTTGCAGACATTATTGGTAAGTTCAGCACAACATGTGCTCATGATCTCTCTTTCCTATTATTAGTATTAATTATAAACATTGTTTGGCCATGAAATAATTCATTTGATACAACATTGTTACAAGAAAAAATAATTCTTGAACCTAGAACTTTTAGCTAGATAGATATTGGCTCCATTGTTTGAAATTACATATTGCATCGCTTGATGTGGGCCTCAATATTGCAGTTGCAAACACAAATTTCTATCCACAAATATTGCTACTTTAATTTAAAAATATAAAATTTTATAATTTCTAAGTAAAAAATTCATGCAATCACGACTACCACATCAATTGTAATTTAAAAGCTATATTATGGTTTCTTGAATCATTCTATGGACTTTTTTGTATTTGTTTTCTATAGCTATTAAGTTGGGTTTACCAATGCCACCTCCGTACTTGGGTGTCTCTAAATCTGAGAGATATCAAGTAGCCATGGGGATTAATTACGCTTCAGCCTCATGTGGAATCTTGAATGACACTAGAGATGTAAGAGAAAAAAAAAATTTCACCACTTTGTTATTCACCTTGCAAATTTTTGGTTGTTCACCATGTTTTTATTTTGTGCCAAAGGGAGAATGCTTGTCATTGGACAAACAAATTGAATATTTCACCTCAACTGTGACAAACGACCTTTCGAAAAATTTTCAAACCAAAGATGAAATGAGAAATTACTTATCCAAATCCATATATTTTACTCTCCATTGGTTCCAATGATTACATTCTCGATTATTTGAATCCTACATTGGGAACACACAAAGAGGAAAATCCAGAATAATATGCAAATTACCTCCTCGAGCAACTGGCTTCTCATATAAAGGTAATTTTCATTCAAATATATATGGAGAAAACATGATCGATTGAGAAAAAGGTTTAAATATTCATACATCACTTTTTTTGTGTTTCTTTTCTTTACCTTCCAATTTCTAGAGAATGTATGATCTAGGAGCACGAAAGTTTGTGATCACTGGCATTGGTCCAATTGGTTATGCCCCTTTTAATATTAGAAAATCTAATTCCCAAGATTGCAATGAAAATATGAATCAAATGGTTAAGCCCTTCTTAGACAAACTCCCCAGGAAGCTTCAAGAGTTGCGGACCCAACTCTCAGGTTCATTGTTCATTACTTCAGACAATTTCAACCTCTTCAAAGAAATAAGAAATACCCCAAAAAAGTTTGGTGAGTAGCAATTTAGTTCTCAAATTTTTTTTGTCATATGTGATTTCTCTCTTGTACTTTGATCATAACTACATCACTCTAATGTTGCTATTGATACTTTATTAATGTCCAGGGTTCACAACTATTTCTAAGTCGTGTGTTGTGCAAGGAGCAAAACCTTGTGGGAACCGGAAGCAGTACTATTTTTTTGATTTTGCACACACCACTGAAGCCGCAAATGAAATATATGCAAATGAGTGTTTTAGTGGGTCCCAATTGTGTTTTCCTATGAATATTGGGCAATTAGTTCATGCACCTTAATAAATGTGAACTCTGTTTTTAGTAGAAATACAATTGAAATCTTCTGCTATGATAAGCAAGTTATATTTTGTAGTTTGTGTTCTTCTATATGTTACTTGATGTTCAATTATATTGTACTCTAGGTTTAAATTATGTATTTTGTTTTAAGCATTTTATTTTTCTTTTATATGTTCTTCATATTGATGTAAAGCATTTTCCATCAAACTTTCTTTCCTATCTTCATTGTGTCAAAGCATGCCTTAGAAACTCTATAAAATATCTTCTTTAAACCCACCAAACTTGAAATCCTCCAACATTGAGCAAAATAGCTCCAACCCTCATTAAACATTTTTAACTCTTGGATTTCTTCTTCTCATCTATCCTTCTCGATATCAAACATCAATATTCTATAAGTGATGCACAATTTTTAGTTTCAAACAAGTCTACAAACTTGATGCAGGATTAATTATTGCATTGCGAACCCAAGTGCAGGTTGTCTCAAGTAATAAATTTCTCGAGAGTCCGAGGTCGATCCACAGTGAATTATTGAAGATTAATTAAGGTGAAGTAAATATTTTGTTACTATAGTAAAAATTATTTACTTTGGTTAAAAGATCCACTCTTGGTAAATAAAGTAAAGGTAAGATTAATTTCTTTTATAACTCAATTAGAATCCTCGCAACATGAAGGTTCCAATCGGCAAATATAACATTAAAAGTCCATTTATAATAATATACGTAATTATATTATGCTTCCTAAAAATATTACCACCACTTATAAATGCGTTAAAGCATTCATTGTACCAATATTTTATCTACAACAAATCAAGAACTCCTCTTTATAAAGATGGTTTCTAAATTATAAGAAACAAATTATAATACGTCTAATGGTTACTAGAAAATATAAATCATTTAAGCATAAGAGAAGAATAAATCTAACCTTACTTTATTACCAAGAGCTTCACCCTTTCATCCAAGTAAAATGAAACTTAGTTACTCATAGATAAGAAGAAAGAAAGAGAGAAGAAGAAGAAGAAGAAGAAGAACATGACTTTAATTTCGAACAAAGGAAAATTACTACAAGAAAACCTAGTAACAAAATGGCATCATTTTGGTAACTAACACCTAACACCCTCAATGATCTGCCAAGGCCCCCTTTTATAGAGGATTAGAGATACAAAATGACAAGGGGGCTGAGTCATTAGTGGGTGGATGAGTGGAAAATGAGTGGAAAATGCCAAATGACTTTAGGTGAGTGAGAAATTATGGAGATTCCTTGTCTCTGAAATCATGTAGCTCTGAAGTCATTGCATTCGTCATTTTTGAACCAAGTGGTCTTCATGAAAGTTGTAGGCCTAGATCTTAACTTTCAAATGGCTTTAGTTTGAGTCCAATATCATTTCTATAACTCCAGATACATTCAAATTACTGAACATTGCCCAGGCCTAGTCACAGCTCCTCTATTCTGACTTCCAAGCCTAATATCACCTTCAAGGAGTCCGATTCTGGACAAATGTTCAACATAAAAGTTGTAGATATGGGTCTTAACTATTCAGCATCCAAATTTTAGCCCATTTGACAACTTCTATCCCGAAATATGTGATGAATAGTACATATAGGTTAAGCTATCAGGAAAAGCACTCTGGTTCTTGCTTCAACCCCAATTTGAGTTATCTACTCGTGTGATTGGGCCTTTGAGGTATTCTTGAAAGTTGTAAAACTCTCTCTTATCTTTCAAATGCCACTAGAATCACCTCCAAAGACCACCTACAGCCCAAGATATGACCCAAATACAGAAATAGTGTAAGATATGAATCATGCTGAAAAATTCAATTAAGTCCAATTTGAGTCCAAACTTACATAACATAATAAAACTCAATCAATTAAGTACATAGAGAGTGTAAATGACTAAAAATGAAAGCTTATTAATGTATCAAATATGTGATCATCAAATTCTCCCACACTTAACTTTTTGCACTCCTGAGCAAAACACATAAGACCACTCACAAAAAAAAAAAAAAAATGAAACAGACTCAAAAGCTAAACACTCTAAAAGACCCATTTCTAATAATATTTAAAAATGAAGAGCAATCGTTCAAGTAATCAAAACATTCATGAGACAACATATCTTCACTTCTCAAATCAACAAGCAAGGATATTTCAATTGAAAAGCATGAGTCAAGAATGATAGATTTTCACAAGATTCACTCTCAATCCCTCAAGTGTTTAAAAGGTAGGTATTTCACTCAATTCAACCCATGAAAATTGCACTACCATAAGCTTGCTTATCTTCTACTTCTCCACTACTCAGAACACATGCACACACAAATCATGAGAATTTTATTCAAGGTTGTAATGGGATCAAGGTAAAGGAGGAAGTAATATGGATATGACAAGTTAAACACCAGAGAATAAAAGAACATGAGAGCTGAGTTCAATTAACAAGCATGAAAGTTCATCCCAACTCCACCTAATACAAATTTCCTTTACATATTCTTTTCCTTTCCTTTATTACCTTGTTGACCCTATTCTTTTTACATTTTTTTTAATTTTTTTTATTTTATTTTTATTTTTTCTTTTACAAAAAGAACATCATATATACATTTTTTTTAATCATTCTGCACACACACCCCCACACTTGTTCAAGAACTCATCAAATGACAAAACTAATGTTCTCTTATTCTCTAAGGTCAAGTAAGAACATGGTTTTTCATTTAAGGCACATAATGAGTTCGAAACAAAGAATATTTAAATAAGCTCAAAGGGGTTAAGCAAGGGAAAATAAGTCAATTCTAATGCTTTATGTTGGCAGGAATCAGAGAATTTCCAAGAAGTCATAAGAATGCTTGATATCATATTGAGACAACATGCCGCTAAACAAGGCTGGCTATTTGATTAAAGTAGCTATTTCAAGAAAAATGCCTCAATCATATTTATGTATGCATATGAAAATGTAGTCTCAAAAAAAATCAAAGCAAGTTCTAGAGGATCAATTCCATGAATGAAATTCACACAAGAAAGAAAAGAATGGTACAAATGTTCAATCCATTCATCAAAGGCTCAAAATCTCACAAGGCATAATTCTATCATTCTCAGTCCACCAATTCAACATTCATAACCAAACATGTGAATTTTAAGAAAGAAGATAATTTACTCAATCATGCAAATTTTCCTGAATTTGAATTACTACTTCCACACAAACTAGTTACTACCCCAATTACTCCTTACTCTGCCACCAATTTTTGATGCGTCTCAAGAGTAAATAATTTACTTCTTACTCTGTCATCCCTAATTACTTTTGTTGTTAATAAATTGATGACAAACACAACAAACATATTAACAAACGCACTTTTAATTTTTTTTTTTAGTTTTTTAGTTTTTTTTAATATAAACACAATAAACATATTAACAAACACACTTCCTAATTTTTTTTTGTTTTGTTTTTACAATCATCCTTCCCCCCAACTAGATCACAACATTGTCCTCAATGTTAAAACATAGATAGGTAAAGGATAGAATATATTACCTGTTGCTGCAATTACTGAAAAGAAAAACCTCACACAAATTTAAACAAAAACAAAGTATGATAAATAAAACTAAAGCTTGTAATTATTTAAATAGTTGGAGTGTCTTGGCTGGCTTTCTTTTCATTTTGCTTCCCTCACCACTTCTTTCACCTCTTCCTTCGGACCAATCTATCTGAGCTATTACTGGATCAGGTTCATAAACAAAAGCTTCTAATTTATCAATCAACTCATCAACAGTGGAAGCAGAGATAAGGAGTCGTCTTGCTGAAGGTGTGACAAATTTCTATTCCACAGCATGGTCAACAAAAGATAACAAATTATCAAAGAAATTATTAACATTCAACAAACCTATGGGTTTATGGTGGATGTTCAATTGGGCCCAAGAGACAACTTGAAAGACTTCTTCCAAAGTACTAAAACCACCAGGTAAGGCAATAAATGCATCAGAGTTTTCAAGCATTGCCTTCATTCGTCCATGCATAGAGGATACTTGAATTTCTAGTCCAATTGTCTTTCCAACGATGTTCCTTCGAGTTAAAGGTTCGGGAATGACACCTAAAACTTAACCACCTCTTACGAATGCAAAAAGTGATACAGCCCACATTAACCCAAGGCAACCTCCCCCATATACTACACGAATGTTCCTCGCAGCAAGTGTTCTACCAACAGTGCTTGCTGCGTTTACAAAACTCTAAACTCTTCCCATAACTTGTCCCACAAAATACACAGACATCTTGACAAATTGACGAACGAAGAAGAAGCTCCCTCCATTTCTACACTCACACTCTCTTTGAATGATTATGAGTTACGGAAAGTGAAGAAAATGGAGTGTTTAAATAGGGAAGAGAATAGAAAAAGTAATAATAGCTCCTATACAGGTAGGTTGGCTGGTGTCAGAAAAGTTTGAAATTTTAAAAATAATAATAATAATAATTTTTTTTGGTTTTTTTTGTTTTTGTTTTTGTTTTTTTGTTTTTTTGTTTTTTTTTTTACTTCAAGAAAATCATCAAGGTAAAGAAGTCTAGAAACCCCCGAAGGATTCCATCCAAAGGATCGTCTATCCAAAACCAAAATCATACAAAGATAAAATAATAATAACAAATGATTACATATCTTTATGTACAGGTTTCATGACAGATCTTTATACTACGCATCATGAGTGCAGTAATACCAAGACGGCTTAGCCAATCTGGGCATTCTTCTCCCTCCCGCTTATGGGATATTTTGGATTGAGGTACGACGCCACTAATTAAAATGCGTAAATCTGACAGCTACCACCAACGACCACAGCCAGTGAGACGTCGCTGAAGAGCCCATGGCATTAAATCACAGGATCCAGTTCAGAGGCATTGTCACACGAGAATGCAAACACGGGATGCTTCTTTTCTATCCATCAGCAAGCAGAGCCTTTGGTTAAAACCTGGGAATGCTTGCACGACTCTCTACAGAGCATGGCACACGAACCTTATTTACCGACCGGCATGCGAAGGTCCACCCGAGTCAATGACGGGTCTGCCACTCCACCGGGGGCTCTAATCTAATTAAAGACCAAGTACAACCGAAGTTTCGCCTCTTTTTATTTTTTTGTTTTATTTATTTCTTATTTCTTTTCTTTTCTTTTCTTTTTTTTTTTTTTTTTTCTCTTTTTTTTTTTTTTTTTCTTTTTTTTTTTTTTGAAGATGTACAAGATAATATATACATGTTGTTGTGATTGTGGCTCACATCTTCCTCTGATTTCACGTTCAGAAACGGCTTAAACGCCTTCTATGAGTCGAGGATAAGCTTCTCATCCAATTTTCTTATAAATTGGCAAATAGGGTCTTTTTGAGTCAGATTCCCAAGACTATAACGCTCTTGCTCGTCTCTGAAGAAATTCCACAAACTAAGAAGTTCACGCTGCACAACTCCACAAGAATGAGTCTCAAGAGTCAATAAGATATTATCTAATGACTCCTTACTCAGTTCATTCTTAGTGAAGAATATTTTATCTTCTCTGTTTATAGAAACCATCCCCAAAGAGTGACATCGCGTGTTGCAATTCCATCGTACACACTTGTAACAAACTTTCATTCTTTTTGTTCTTCTCCTTTTTGAAAATGAACTTTTATCGAGACCAGGCATGTATGGGACAAATGAATCTGAAGATTCACCAGCTAAACGAACCTTTGCTTCGATTATCCAAAGATATCTTCTCGGGATGCCCTTATACATTAAATGGTCTCGATCTTTCACACCTAGCTTCATAGACTTTTGTTAGAGCATTTAGAGGGAGAGAAGGAAAATGTTTTCTTAAATTTGAGAGAATGACATCCATTTTAAAAGGAGAAGAAATCAGTTATTATGAGAAACTGAAAAACAAACCGACTTGAGAGTCACAGAGTACCATTATCCACCATTTAACCAGGAACACAAAGAACTGCAAAAAGAAAGAAACAACATTAAAATAAATTCTACTCATAACAAGGATTAGAAAGAGAAATGGATTCTACCTCAACAACTTGATGTTCCAGAAATGGTTTGAGTCTTTGTCCATTGACCTTAAATACAATACCATTCCTAGGATTCTCAATGTTTATGGCCCCATAAGAATACACATGTTTGACAATATAAGGACCAATCCACCTAGATCTCAATTTTCCAGGGAATAGGTGAAGACGAGAATTATAAAGCAGAACTTTTTGACCAATTTCAAAAGTTTTTCTGAAAATTGATTTGTCATGAAAAGTTTTTGTTCTAGCTTTATAAATCTTTGAGTTTTCATATGCATCATTTCTTAATTCCTCAAGTTCATTCAATTGCAATTTGCGTAACTTGGAAGCATCATCAAGACTTAAGTTGAAAGCTTTAATGGCCCAAAATGCTTTATGCTCCAATTCTACAGGCAAATGACAAGGTTTTTCATAAACTAACCGATAGGGAGACATGCCTAAAGATATTTTAAAAGCAGTACGGTAAGCCCAAAGTGCATCGTTTAGTCTTAAAGACCAATCTTTACGATTTGGGTTAACCATTTTTCTAAAATTTGTTTAATCTCCCTATTTGCCAATTCAACTTGTCCACTTGTCTGAGGATGATAAGGGGTTGCAATTTTGTGGGTAATGCAATATTTCTTCATTAAGGATTCAAATGGTTTATTGCAAAAATGTGTTCCCCCATCACTGATGATAGCTCGAGGAATTCCAAATTGACTCAAAACATTTTCTTTTAAAAATTTTAAAACAGTTTTATGATCATTGTGCCGACATGGAATCGCCTCAATCCATTTTGAGACATAATCAACTGCAACCAAAATGTACACAAATCCAAAAGATGATGGAAATGGACCCATGAAATCAATTCCCCAACAATCAAAAATTTTAATGACAAGGATAGGGTTCAAAGGCATCATATTTCTTTTAGAAATGGACCCCAATTTTTGACAATTTTCACAACTTTTGCAAAAAGTATAACGTCCCTTGAATAAAGTGGGCCAATAAAATCCACACTTTACCAAGATTTTCGCAGCTATTTTCTTTGAAGAAAAATGACCTCCACATGCTTCTGAATGACAAAATTTAATGACACTACTTACCTCATTGTCGGGTACACATCTCCGAAAGATTTGATCAGGACAATATTTGAACAAATATGGGTCATCCCAAAAGAAAATTTTCACCTCAATCAAAAACTTTTTTCTGTCTTGGTGTGTCCACTGAGGCGGCATCTTACCTGTTACAAGAAAATTGACAATGTTAGCAAACCAAGGCATGGAATTGACAGAAAATAAAAATTCATCAGGAAAAGAATCATTGATAGGTGTGCTATCAAAAGATGAGCCTATTGTCAGCCATGACAAATGATCTGCAACAACATTTTTGGCTCCTTTATTGTCTTTTATTGTGATGTTGAATTCTTGAAGCAACAAGATCCACCGTATCAACCTAGGTTTGGCATCCTGTTTAGACATTAAACATCTAACAACAGCATGATTAGTGAAAACAACAGTGGATGAACCAATTAAATAAGCTTAAAATTTGTCCAATGCAAAAATTACAGCAAGTAGTTCTTTTTCAATAGTGGTGTAATTCATTTATGCACTATTCAAAGTTCGACTTGTGTAATAAATTACATGAGACTTACCTTCCTTTCTTTGGCCTAAAACAGCACCAACAGCAAAATCACTAGCATCACACATTAACTCAAAAGGCAAAGACCAGTTAGGAGATTGCATGATAGGAGCAGAAGTCAAAAGACCGATTAATTTTTCAAAAGATTTTTGACAATCTTAAGTCCAATCAAATGGTGTATCTTTTGTTAGAAGATTACATAAAGGTCTAGATATGGCACTAAAGTCCTTTACAAATCTTCTGTAAAATCCTGCATGTCCTAAAAAGGAACGAACTTCTCTGACTGTTTTTGGGAAAGGCAAATGAGCAATTAATTCAACATTGGCCTTATCAACTTCAATTTCTTTAGAAGATATCATATGACCTAACACTATTCCTGAGGTAACCATGTAATAACATTTTTCCTAATTTAACACAAATCTTTTTTCTTCATATCTTTTAAGAACTTTTTCTAAATTATCAAGATAATTTTCAAAAGAATTTCCAAAAACTGTCAGATCATCCATGAAAACCTCTAAATAATGCTTAATCATGTCACTGAAAATACTTAGCATGCATCTTTGAAAAGTTGTCGGACCATTACAAAGACCAAAAGGCATTCTTCTATATGCAAAAGTGCTAAAGGGGTAAGTAAAAGTGGGCTTTTCTTGGTCCTCTAATGCAATGGTATTTGATTATACCCTGAATAACCATCAAGAAAACAATAGTAGGGATGTCCTGCTACTCTTTCCAGAATCTGATCAAGAAATAGCAATGGAAAATGGTCTTTCCTAGTGGCTGCATTCAATTTTCTGAAATCAATACACATATGCCAACTAGATGAGACTCGAGTAGGTATTAATTCTCCTTTTTCATTTTCAACCACCGTTATTCCGCATTTCTTAGGCACAACTTGTGTGGGGCTTACCCACTGGCTATCAGAGATAGGATAGATAATTCCAACATCAAGTAATTTAAGAACTTCAGCTCTAACTACCTCTTTCATGTGTGGATTTAATCTTCTTTGAGGTTGTTGAGATGTTTTAGCATTATCCTCTAAATGTATTCTATGTGTACAGATTAATGGATTAATGCCTTTTATATCCTTTAATATCCATCCAATTGCACTTTTATGCCTTCTAAGTACTTCTATTAACTTACCTTCTTGTTCTTTGGTCAGGGATGAGGAAATTACCACTGGAGATCTTTGTTCTTCTCCCAAAAATGTGTACTTCAACCCAACAGGTAATGGCTTCAGTTCCAGTATGGGTACTTCTTCATGGGTATCATCATTCATGGATTTTAGCTCTTCGAATCTTGGCTTCCTTCCTTTGTATTCTACTTCCTGTGTACAGTCAAGCAAAGAGCATATTTCAGAAACATCATCATCTAATTGTGTAGCTGAATTAAATGAATTAATTAAACAAATTTCTAATGGGTCAGAAGAACTCCTGATTTGAAGATGATCATCTATAATGGCCTCAATCCCTTCAATCTCTTCCTTTTCATTATAAACTTCATGTGGTTACTTGCACATGTTGAAAACATTAAGCTCCAGTGTCATATTTCTAAAAGTTAGTTTCACCACTCCATTTCTGTAATTTATCAAAGCATTAGATGTTGCTAAAAGTGGGTGACCTAGAATAACAGGAACTGACTTAGAACTATCAATCATAGGTTCAGTTTCCAAGACAGTAAAATCCACAGGATATATGAATTTATCAACTTGTACCAATACATCTTTTACTATTCCTTTTGGAATTTTAATTGATCTATCAGCAAGTAGAAGAGTTACAGAAGTTGGTTTTAACTCACCAAGGTTGAGTTGCTGATAAACTGAATATGGAAGCAAATTAACACTAGTACCAAGATCAAGTAAAGCTCGTTCAATTTTATGTTCACCAATAATATATGAAACTGTAGGACAATTAGGGTCTTTATATTTCAACTCATTATTGTTTTGAATAATGGAGCTTACCTGTTCAGTCAAAAATGCATTCTTTTTCACATTATGTTTCCTTTTAACAGTGCACAAATCTTTCAAAAATTTGGCATAACAATGAATCTGCTTGATAGCATCTAATAGAGGAATATTGACCTTCACTTGTTTAAAAATTTCAAAAATGTCACTGTTATGATTCACTTTACTTGAATTGTTTAATGCTTGAGGAAATGGGGCTGAAGACGAGGGTTTGATCTCCTTTTGGCTAGGTGGCTTATCAACTCCTTCCCCATCTTTGGGAATTGACTCATTATCTTTCTCAAAAAGTTCAGGAATTTGTTTTTCAACAACCTTTCCACTCCTAAGAGTTATCACTGAGTTGACTTGATCTATTTTTTGACTTTCTGAACTACCATCATTTAGGCTAAACTGACCCTTGGGATTTGGTTGAGGTTGAGAGGGAAACTTTCCTTTCTCATGAATGGCAAGTGCAGAAGAAAGTTTAGCAAGAGTGTCTTTTATGTCAATCATGGTTTGATTGTTGTGGTTATTGATGGCCTCTTATTTTTCCATGAATGCATGCAATGTTCCTTCAAGGTTTTTCCTATATGGTGGGACATAGGGTGCATATCCTTGAGGATTTTGAGAGTCTTGCTGTGCCTGAGGAGGTGATGGTTGCATGAATTGTGGCTGGTTGCTATTCTTCCAACTGAAGTTCGGGTGATTTCTCCATCCCGGATTGTATGTATCTGAAAAAGAAAAAGTGAATGGCTTTTTAAAATTATTCATTGCATTTACTTACTCATGCACAACTTCTTTAAAAATAGGAATTTTTGGACATTCATTTGTTGAGTGTCCTAATTCATCACAAATGCCACAAATTTCTTCATTTTGTATAGATTTGATTTCTTTTACTTTCCCTGATTCCATAGCTTCAATCTTTCTAGCCAAACTAGCAAACCTTGCATTTAGATCTTCTTCTTGACTAAGATGATATTTTCCTTTACTAGTATTTGCAAGGTTAAATCTAATTGAATTTTCAGAAGGATTAGTACCATGCCAAGATTGAGAATTTTCAGCTAAATGGTCTAAATAGTCTAAAGCTTCTTCAGGTTCTTTATCAAGAAATTCACCATTGCACATTGTTTCCACAAATTGTTTAGTTTCAGGTGTTAACCCTTCATAAAAGAAACTTATAGTGCGCCATTTTTCAAAACCATGATGTGGGTAAGAATTCAACAAATCTTTAAAACGTTCCCAACTTTGAAAATATGCTTCATTTGAATTTTGGGAAAAATTTTGGATTTGTCTTTTCAAAGCATTGGTTTTATGTGTTGAAAAAAATTTCTTCAAAAACTCACATTGCATTTCTTGCCATGTGCCAATTGATCTTGGTTTCAAAGTGTTAAGCCAAGTTTTTGCTTTATCTTTCAAAGAAAAAGGAAACAATTTAAGCCTAACAACCTCTTCAGTGCAAGTTTGATCATGAAAAGCAGTACATACTTCCTCAAATTCTTTTAAATGTAAATATGGGCTTTCAGATTCTAAACCATGAAAATTAGGAAGTAAAAAAATTATACCTGGCTTGAATCTAAAATTATTGGCATTGAGTGGAAAGATAAAACATGATGGACTAGAATTTCGAGATGGTTACAGATACTCACGCATAGTTCATAACAGTTGATTTTCATGTTCATCATGCACACTTTCGTTTTCAGCCATTGTGCTTAATGTGTGTGATTGTGATTCAAACAAATCAATATGCAAAGTACCTGGATTAACTCTAACCAAACGACCAGAATTTAAATCACAATACTAATTAAGCATAAACAAGTAACTTACAGTATAAAATAAAATGTACAAGCTAGCAGTATAAACTGTCCATTAAATATTAACAAAGATGTGGTATAAACCAACTACCAAATATATATTAAGAAGCATAAAAATTAAAAAGTTAGTATACAGATAAATTAAAATATTAGAAGCAGAAAAAGTAAAAAGTTAGATAGCTGATAAAGTAAAAAGTTAGATAGTTAGTAAGAGAGTTAGTAAGTTAGTAAACAAAAAAAATGACAGAAAATAAAGTATAGAAAGTAAATTTAAAATATGAAAATCGGAGAATCAAGAAGTTTAATTTTTCTCTAGCGAGAGAGAAGAGAAGAAGAAAGATTATTTCATTAATGATTAAATATTATAGAGAAATTAGGGAGAGTTTCCCCCACAAGTTAGTATGCACAGAAATTAAAAAGGGAGAGGTTCTCCCACTAGTTAGTATGTTAGTATATATACAAAATTTTTACACCAGAAATTCAATCTTCAAATCAAGTCTCCGGCAATGGCGCCAAAAACTTGATGCACAATTTTTAGTTTCAAACAAGTCTACAAACTTGATGCAGGATTAATTGTTGCATTGCAAACCCAAGTGCAGGTTGTCTCAAGTAATAAATTTCTCGGGAGTCCGAGGTCGATCCACAGTGAATTGTTGAAGATTAATTAAGGTGAAGTAAATATTTTGTTACTATGGTAAAAATTATTTACTTGGGTTAAAAGATCTACTTTTGGTAAATTAAGTAAAGGTAAGATTAATTTCTTTTATAACTCAATTAGAATCCTCGCAACATGGAGGTTCCAATCGGCAAATACAACATTAAAAGTCTATTTAAAATAATATACGTAATTATATTATGCTTCCTAAAAATATTACCACCACTTATAAATGGGTTAAAGCATTCATTGTGCTAATATTTTGTCTACAACAAATCAAGAACTCCTCTTTACAAAGATGGTTTCTAAATTATAAGAAACAAATTATAATATGTATAATAGTTACTAGAAAATATAAATCATTTAAGCACAAGAGAAGAATAAATCTAACCTTACTTTATTACGAAGAGCTTCACCCTTTCACCCAAGTAAAATAAAACTTAGTTACTCATAGATAAGAAGAAAGAAAGAGAGAAGAAGAAGAAGAAGAAGAAGAAGAAGAAGAACATGACTTTAATTTAGAACAAAGGAAAATTACTACAAGAAAACCTAGTAACAAAATGGCATCATTTTGGTAACTAACACCTAACACTCTCAATGATCTGCCAAGGCCCCCTTTTATAGAGGATTAGAGATACAAAATAACAAGGAGGTTGAGTCATTAGTGGGTGGATGAGTGGAAAATGAGTGGAAAATGCCAAATGACTTTAGGTGAGTGGGAAATTATGGAGATTCCTTGTCTCCGAAATCATGCAGCTCTGAAGTCATTGCATTCGTCATTTTTGAACCAAGTAGTCTTCATGAAAGTTGTAGGTCTGGATCTTAGCTTTCAAGTGGCTTTAGTTTGAGTCCAATATCATTTTTATAACTCCAGATACGTTCAAATTACTAAACACTACCCAAGCCCAGTCACAGCTCCTCTGTTCTGACTTCCAAGCCCAATATCACCTTCAAGGAGTCTGATTCTAGAAAAGTGTTCAACATAAAAGTTGTAGATATGGGTCTTAAATTCAGAATCCTTATTTCAACCCATCTGACAACTTTTATCCCGAAATATGTGATGAACAGTACACATAGGTTAAGCTATCAGGAAAAGCACTCTGGTTCTTGCTTCAACCCCAATTTGAGTTATCTACTCGTGTGATTGGGCCTTTAAAGTATCTTGAAAGTTGTAGAACTCTCTCTTATCTTTCAAATGCCACTAGAACCACCTCCAAAAATCACTTACAGCCCAAGATATGACCCAAATATAGAAACAGTGTAAGATATGAATCATGCTGAAAAATTCAATTAAGTCCAATTTGAGTCCAAACTTACAAAACATAATAAAACTCAATCAATTAAGTACATAGAGAGTGTAAATGACTAAGAATGAAAGCTTATTAATGTATCAAATATGTGATCATCAATAAGCTAAAGGACTTGATATCAATAATTAATTACCTTTGCAATATCTCTTCCTGAATGTTTTGCAAAGGTTCAATGCTTATGAAGATTAACTGATGCACTACAGAATAAAAATAAAAGAAAAAAATGACATTCTAGTAACAAAATGAAATACTAATATCATTATCCTCTTTTATATAACTTAATTTAGTTTTAAAAATCTTCAACTAGTTTGTAAATTTGTCAAACACTTCTTTGGTGACAACTTCAAAAACTTGAATACAATTAAGGAAGAAATTTCTATGTAAGAAACTATGGACACGTTTGGTTTCTAGTTCTTGAAAATAGTTTTCAATTTTTTAAAGCTAAAAAACTGAACAATCAATTTGGAAGTCTTGTTTTTGCTTTGTGTTCTCAAACACTAAAGTAATTTTTTCAATTTTTATGGGGCATTTAAAAGGTGCAAGCGTCCAATAAGAAAGTGGAATTAGTGACCTAGTTGGAATCAAACTGTAATTTTTATTTTTTTTTTGTATTTTGAACAATTATTTCGGGTAGTAGCGCTATGCTAAACATAGAGTTTCATTAATGACAATTCTATACTTAACAATACATTTTCTTGGATTATATATTCTAAAATGAGTGGTGCATTTTGGAGAAGTAAGTAGTGCATTCTTGGCTGGTGCACTTTACTTCAAAAAGTAAAGTGAATTTAATAAGAGAAACTCATTTTGGCCCAAAGTTATTCAATGCCATACAAAACCTAGATGACATGGTGCCCATGATTTTGGAGGTTTCAATAGCTACTCCCTGTATAAAAAAAAAAAAAAAAGGTAGTCAACCTCTACAATCAATTACAGAAAGTAAAGCTTTTATGTGCGAATAAACTAACATGTGATTAAAGAAGATTGCTTCTTTCTAATCCCAAAGATCTTTAAACATGACATGCAATGAAGATGCTAACATCTTGCCAGACCCTCCATGAGATTTTGACTATATTAGGAAGTTGAAGCTTTGGCAGTGACGTGGAGTTTCTAGGTAACACCAACTAAATCCTTTGAGTTAATCAATTTAGAGGAGTTAAAGCTAGTAGCATAGAAAGTATGAGATTTTGGGGGGTTGACATTGAGGAGTAATGGATAGAGACCACAAAAGAAGGCTCAAATGGATGAAAAGAGGGTCTTAGTCCTAGTGATTGCAAACTTTGGGAAAATGTTATGAGTACCTTCAACTTCGAGTTAGTTTGTCGTTGCCAATAAACCTATACAATAGAAATGAATGTGAACCCTAGAGATTATGGATTTGGAACTATGCCATTGTAGATTAACATATAGTATACGAGTAGTGTAATTAAACCTAACAAAGAAAGAATTGGTGTTGGGCTACCATCAGGGTCGTGTAAGGCAAGATGTATAATACCATTCAATTGATAATTATTGGTATAAAAATTATTCTGGATCGTAAGATGGACTCTCAATATATGTCCAGCCCAATACACATACTAGCAGAAGTCCAAGCCTACACGTCTCCAGCAAAGTCAGCTTATAAAGATATCCCAATTTTGGATGGTAACAGTTTTACCGTAAGATTTGCACAATGGATAAATCTTATGATATCTCCTAATTGTCAATCATGATCTTATGGAATAATAGCACTGTAACTGTCATACCAGTATTGCGATAATATAGGGATTCTCTATAACTAAATAAGGAACATATCTTCTCTTGCAATTATAATGGGAATGTATCTCTTCATCAAGAGAACATATCAATCCAATCTCTATAAGTATCAGGATAAGTCACCCTAATCAGGTATGAATTCTCCTATATTATTAACCTAACCGGTGCACATCCTAACTTGAGCATTGGAGTCTCTTTGCAGATACTCACCCCCTAGTTCAAAGCACTTAGTAACAGTCGTGCATCGATGGAGTTCACCATATACGTGCCTATCTCAGGTACCCCTCTGAATTTACTTCAGAACATTAGCGTCGTCTGTGGGAATCCAAAAACTTATAATCCCACTCCAATCATGGTGAACACGAGACAAAACTCAAGGAGAGACGCTGGGCAGACCTCAACAAATCAAAGGCAGGACCCTACTGCCCAACGCCCTCCTCTTCTTGCCCCACCACCTGCTACTGAAACCCTCGCTGTGAGAAACTAAGCACTCAATGCTGAAAACCAACGCAATGGGCATACCACCTCGATTTTCGATGAAAGTCCCAACCTATCACGCAGGATTTTCAGTGAAAGATAGACTTGGAATCCCAACTCAAGGAGGTAACCCTAATGCCCAAGAGCACAGAATCTCAGTTCATCAGCATTTGAGAATACCTAATAATGAAATCAGCGATCGTGCGTCTCACTCTCAATACACGAATCAGTCCCAGGCATCCCAATGCCAATTTCAAGACATGCTGTAACAGCATATGGCTATGCTGAATGAATAATATCAGAGGTTAGAAGACATACAATTGACCATGCTCGAAAACTAACCCAAGCTTCACCGTTGTGACAGAAGTCTTAGCGCGAGAAATAATTAAAGAAGAGCAAATGTTGACACTTCAGTGATCAATATTCAGAATGACAATCCAAACCGCGAGTTTGAGGAGCATCCTTTTTCTGATCAGTTTATGTAATACCGCATTCCTAGAAATTTGCAAACTTGGAGATTTATGAGGGAACCACAGACTCCCAAGAGCATATTACTGCCTATGAGCAATCTCTTTGCTTCCACGGAGGATCTATGGAGCTGTTATATCATGTTTTTCCTCTTTCCCTGAAAAATGGAACCCTTAAATGGTTTTCAGGCTTACCACGAAGGTTCGTGGTTGATTGGCCAAATCTTAAACAACGCTTTCTGCTTCAATACACCACTAGCAAGGAACAACTTAGATCTATTGAATCCCTGGCAAAGCTCCACCAAGGAAGGGATGAGCCCCTCCGCGATTACATTAGGCATTTCATGGTGGCATGCACTGACGTGGAAAACTTCGATGATAGAATAGCCCTTCATTATGCCAGAAGTGGTTTTCAGGTAGGTTCTGAGTTCTTCGCTTCCTTAGTTAAAAAGAAACCGGAGAACTTAAGTGAGTTTCAGAGGTGATCCCAAAAGTACGTGGACCTAAAGGAAGCAACGGTTGACCAAAAGAGGTAGGACAAAGGTGAATCCTCTCACCAGAAGCCTAACCATAATTCCTCACGGCCCCGGTCTTCCAAAGATAGTCTACCCCGGGCTAGATACTCTGTTTATACTCCACTGAATACCCCATGAACAACAATCTTGAGGGAAGTAATGTAGACTGAGTTTCAGAATATACAGTGACCACCCCCATTAAGAAACACAAGTAGAAGGACTATTCTAAGCATTGCACATGGCATAAAGGTTATGGGCATGATACAGAAGATTGTTACTAACTTCGTGATGCTATCGAATTTCTAATTAAAGCCAGATGACTGCAACAATATATCCTCCAAGTCCAAAGCAAAGAAAAGCACTGCGGTAAGCGCAGAGACAACAAATGCAGTCCTCGACGAAGCTCATCCTCTCACCGCAGAAGAAGGACTAGAAGTCCAAGGAGAAGATCCCGGACTCTACCTCCCTGAGACAATAATGATCGACATGATAGGAACAGGGATGCTCCCACTGATGACAATAGTGACTGACGTTCTGAGCCAAACAAAACGATTAACACTATTGTTGGTGGTTTTACTGGCGGAGGGTTATCAAATGGAGCTCGGAAAAAAGCCCTGAGGATGGCGGTATTTAGTGTATCCCATTCCAAACTTAAAATACAAACTGCTGAAAGAAAAATGCTTTCCATCACTTTTTCAGAGAAGGACTATGGCGAAATTATCCCAGAACATGATGATCCACTCGTCATCTCAGGAATAATATCCAATGTCGAGGTCCGCTGAATTTTCGTAGATCAAGGAAGTTCAGTAGATATTATGTTCCTGGACCTCTATCAGAAGCTAGAACTACCGCCTTCAAATTTGACTCCTTATGATGGGGAACTAACAGGTTTCACCAACAAGAAGATTACCCCGGTAGGTTACTATGAAACCCACTTGACTTTGGGATCTTTTAAACACTTCAAGACGGTCAAAGTAAGATTTTTGGTTGTGGACTGCCATTCGGCTTACAACATCATTTTAGGTTGTCCCTCTATAAATGCTCTCGGTGTTATGGTCTCTACTACTCACCTCGTGATAAAATTTCTGAGTAAGAACAATGAGGTTGTCACTGTTAAAGGAAATCAAGTGGCCGCCAGGAAATGTTACAATGAGAGCCTGAAAATTTGTAGAATTCCCAAAAATAGAAAGTCTGCCAACCCCGGCCTAGTTTTGGACAAGGTCAACATACTTATGATCGAATTAGGGAAGAGATTTGTGGTACCAGGCCCCAGCTATAGGGTGAGTTACAACCTCTCTAACTTAGAGCCAAGCCGGATCCAGTTACCAATACTGGAGCGCATTTAGAAGAAAAAGAAAAACAACAACTGATAGAACTCTTACTAAAGAATAAGGACCTTTTCACTTGGACGTCATTGTTGGTGTATGTCTTAGAGGCTAATACATTTGTCTATATTTACATACATTCTATTATGCTAATTTTAATATATGAGATAATTCATTTATTGTGTTCTTTTTAAATAAACATAATAAAGTCCTTAGAATAGAAAGTTTGATGCCATAGGATATCAAGTGGTTGACTTGATCGTGAGATCCTATTGAATAAAATTAAAACACTATTCTTAAATATCTCTAGTCAAGTATTATTGTTAACTAGGACAACAATAATGCATTGAGACTAGTATGTGCATAGACTGATGACCACATCTCACGGGTTATGGATATGAGATATCAAGTCTTCACATGAGTGCATATTAGAGTAATAATGTACTAGATTGACCCGCCATGAGAACGCTACATGGATCATTACGTGAGTATCATAAGCGATTCTCATAGTGACAATGGTGTCTGTGATCCTTTGACCTGAAATCACTATAATTCCTACATGAGTAGTTGTGTGTTTTAATACCATCAAACGTCATCTATAATAAGGTGATTCTAAAGTTAGTTATTGGACATACCGCGAATCATGCAGAGGGATGTGAGTGACTTAAATGGGATTTGTCACTCCTACATAACAGGAGCGATATCTTCGGGGCCCCTGATTGAGTGAGACTGCGAAATGCATGGCCATGCTCAAATAAGTCAATATGAGATATTGATTTCATTTGTTGTTACAAAGTCTACTCGAGTATCAGGAAACAAATGATTAGACTATATAAGGGTGATGCATTCCATGCCTTGTGTTCAATCTAGATATCTTGACAAAGGGACTAAAAGACATGGAAACATTGGTCATAGAAAGGTTATGTCAAATCACTGATATTCTTATTACTTGGGTAGCAGCGATGTGTTGCTAGATACTGCTCACTGCTTGTAATATTAAAATGAGATTTTAATATTACTACCAACGTAATGAGAACCTGCAAGGTCATACACATAGAGCAGACTAAAATTGGAGCAATAAATCCAAGTTAGACTAGGATTCAAATATGGGCCAGACTCATAACAAATGAGTCTAGGGTTGCACAACTTACCTTACTGTTACTCACACTCACTTAAGGCAGTCACTATTATAAATAGTACTGTTAAGGGGCTTCTAAGACACACATAACACAGAACCCTAGCCATACATTTAGAAAAGTGAGTGAAAGAGTGACAGGTTTCTTCTCTTCTCTTCGCAGCTAGCACTGTATGAGAGACGTGAGGCTCCTCTTTGCGGACGTTGGACATTCGTGAGTCTATTTGTATGGATACCACAGAGACATCATTGCTATTACAATGTTAGTGATTCACGTCACTTCCTTTTGATCACGCTTCAAGAGGTAAATAATTTTAAAACTCGGATTATGGCTTTTCACATGGATCCTTGGTGGGAATTTATTTTTATGCTGCCTGATGTATCCGCAATTCCTAATAGTCATCTGACATGCCGGGACTCGATCCCAGCTTCATCTGTCACTGCCTGTCCATCAAAGAATGTGTGAAGCCGGTAGCACAAAAGAAAAGAAATGGCGGCCCAGAAAGACAACAGGTCATTGAAGAACAGGTTAAGGAGTTACTGAGTGGTAACTTCATCAGGGGAATCTCTTATACCACGATGCTATCTAATGTGGTCCTGGTCAAGAAATCCAATGAGAAGTGGAGAATGTGTGTGGACTATACAAATCTGAACAAGGCTTGTCCCAAGGAACCATACCCACTCCCCAATGTGGATAAATTGGTGGATAGTTCCTTAAATTTTAAATGGCTATCATTTATGGATGCATATTCCGGGTATAACCAAATTCCCATGTATCTCAGAGACGAGGATAAAACTGCCTTCATCACTGATAAGACCACCTACTGCTATAGGGTTATACCCTTCGGCCTGAAAAATGCAGGAGCTACCTATCAAAGGATGATGAACAGAGTCTTTGAGAATCAAGTGGAGAAGATGCTAGAGGTCTATATAGATGATATGATAGTGAAAACCCCACAAGGCGGTTCGCATATGACAGACCTTGAAGAAGTATTTACCCAGGTCAGAAAGTATAACATGAGGCTAAACCCAGAAAAATGCGCCTTCGGGGTCTAGGCAGGGAAATTCTTGGGATTTATGCTAACCCACCGTGAAATTGAGGCCAATCTTGATAAAAATATCAGGCGATACTTGACATGAGAAGTCCTCAAAGCGTTAAGGAAGTACAATAACTTACAGGCCACATAACAGCTCTCACAAGATTTCTTGCCAAAGTAGCCCACAAATCTCTTCCCCTATTCAAGCTACTCAAGAAGGGGAAGAATTTCGAATGGACCCAGGAATTTGAGGACACTTTCTATCCTTGAAGAACTTACTATCCTCCGCTCCTATTTTGACAAGACCAGAGCCTAATGAGATGCTCTACATATACCTCTCAGTTCATAATAAAGCAGTGAGCTCGGTGTTAATCCAGGAGACGAGCGAAGGGTAGAAATTAGTCTATTTCGTAAGCAAGGTTCTACAGCGCCTTGAGCTTCACTATCAGAAAGTTTAAAAGGTTTCCTTTACACTAATCACCATGGCTAGAAAACTGCGGCAATACTTTCAATGCCACCGGTGGTAGTAAGAACGGACCAGCCCATCCACCAGGTATTGCACAAGCCAAATTTGGCCGAAAGAATGATTACCTAGTCAATTGAACTCTCTGAGTTTGGGATCACATATGAACCACGGCTTGCATTACAGGCCCAAGTGCTATCCGATTTCTTAGCAGAACTCACATCAGACCCTGGCAACCCAGAAAGAATCTCTTGGACCATCTTTGTTAACGGATCCTCGAATCCTAAGGGAAGTGGCACCGGGGTAATTCTGGAAAACTCAGAGGGTCTGATATTAGAGCATTATGAAGTTCGAATTCCCAACCTCAAATAACTAGGCTGAATATGAAGTGTGTATTGCCAGGCTAGTATTGGCCAAGGACATGGGGGCAACCAGGATCACACTCTGCAGTGATTCCTAACTTATAACCTCCTAGATCTGAGGTGAATATTAAGCTAAGGAGCCTTTCCTGCAGAGATACTTAGTCAAAGTACAAGAACTCCTTAAGAATTTTCAAGAGACAAAAATTGAGCATATTCCAAGAGAACAGAACTCCAAGCAGACCTTTTGTCTAAGCTAGCCAAGACTAAGGGCCCTGGTAACAACCGGTCAATGATCTAAGAAACCCTCTCTTAGCCTTCCATCACGGATCATGTCGTATTTCAAGTAGAGGAGAAAGAGCCATCTTGGATCGCCTATATCATGGAATACTTGCAGTCTGGGGTTGTACCATCTGATCCTAAAGAAGCTTCTAAGTTGGTCATGAAAGTTGTAAGGTACACCGTCTACGACGGATGGTTATACTATCGTGACTTTTTATCCCCCCTTCTCAAATGCCTCACTCTGAAGGAAGCTGAATATATCCTAGCCGAGATTCATAAAGGAAGTTACGGACATCATTTAGGAGGCAAAGCCTTAGCCCTAAAAGCACTAAGGGCAAGATATTATTGGCCAATGATGGAAGCTGATTCTCATATGAACGTCTGAATCTGCGATAAGTGTCAACGCCACTCAGATCATTACTAAGCTCCCTAGGAAGAGTTATCCACAATGTCAGTATTCTACAGATGGGGTATGGACATCATGGGCTCATTTCCCCAAGCCCCAGGTCAATTAAAGTACTTGGTGGTAGCAGTAGATTATTTTACAAAGTGGATTGAGGTAGAATCTTTGGTCACAATCACTTCGGCACAGATTCAGAAGTTTACTTGGCGCCACATTATCACTAGGTTCAGAATTTCGTAGTCTATTGTAACGGACAACAAAACTCAATTTAAGGATAAGGGCTTTAAAGAACTACTGGCAGGTTTAAAAATAAAGCACCATTGTAGTTCCGTGGAGAATCCCAGAACTAATTAGTAGGCCAAAGCAGCCAACAGGAACATTGTATGTGGAATTAAAAAGAGATTGGACAAAGCTAAGAGAAATTGGACTGAGCAGCTTGATCATGTTCTCTGGGCCTATCAAACCACACCCCACTCTACCACGAGTGAAACTTCCTTCAAACTTACCTACAGGGTGAAGCCATGATCCCGGTAGAGATAAGCGAACCAAGCTTGCGCAACTTATAATTTTTAGAGGACAACAACCCCGACTTGATTAGGGAAGACCTAGATCTAATAGAAGAAAAAAGATATGTGGCCCATATATGCAATGTTGCCTTTAAGCAAAGGACAGCGGTCAGATACAACTAAAAAGTAATCCCTAGGAGTTTCCAACCAGGAGATCTGGTACTCAAGAGAGCGGATATTGGGGGAAAAATGCCTCCCAAGGGAAATTAGACCCCAACTAGGAAAGCCCCTACCGTATATTTATCAGCATTAGTAAAGGAGCTTACACATTGGAGACGTTTATAGGCACCCCAATCAAGAATTATTGGAATGCGGATAAACTTAAAAAATACTATAGCTAGATGCCTATGACGGCCTAGTCCTTTAGTAAACTAATGTTTAATCTGTCTTAATGTTGAATTTTATACTCTGTATGGACTTTTTGTCCCCTAAAATTATCAATAAAATAGAGCTATTCAGACATTACATTTCATATGAGAAACATTAACAAGCCCAAGTCAAGAGGGTTAATACACCAAGCTTTGGTAGTAAGTTACAAGGTCAATACCCACCCTCAATACTTGGCATTGACCATCTAAAGGTCAAGAAATAAAGAGACAGTGCGGATTCAACATCCGTGGTCCTCTCCTATACCTAAGTCAGGTGGCATCCTAAAAAATCCTTATGGATAATAAAGGACCCCGAGTAAGGTTTATTGATAATTATACCTAAGGCAGAAAGTACCATATGCACCAAATTTACTTGGACAATAAACCCTTAGCTAAGGTGTTATATTTGGCTAAATCCATAGATTTCAAATGCTCGGTACTATGAGCTTTGGATTATGGATTAAGGTGTTATATTTGCCTAAATTCAAAGATTATGAATGCTCGGTACTATGAGCCTTAGATTATGGATTAAGGTCTTATATTTACCTAAATCTAAAGATTCTGAACGCTCGATATTATGAGCCTTGGATTATGGATTAGGGTGTTATTTTTGCCTAAGTCTTAAATTCCAAAACGCTTGGTTATGATAGGCATTGGACTATGGACTAAGGCGTCAATTTTATCTAAGTTAAGTGGAATGTCATGCACTCATTATTATGGTTATGGGATCTCAGACCATGGTCTCCCCAATAAGAAAACTATTTCCTAAGTCCATGGAATGGTAATGATAAATTCTATATTAGGCATTAGAACTAAAACGGACCATGGAAAGAAAATAAATTAGTAAGGCAAAGCATTCACCGAAAATAAAAAGTTAATTTAAAACCCATATGCGGAGCAATTGTCATTACAAAAACAAAAAACTCCACGCAAGGGGCAAGAAGAAAAAAAAGAAAAATATTCAAATATCAGTATCCCCTCCTTCTGGAACTGGAGCAGCATTTGGGTTGGCACTGGAACCGGCTTAAGCAAGGTCCCTTGCCCAAACAAGTTGACCATTGTGAAAGCTTTTTTTGAATCAAGGTATTTCAAGGCAAGAGTGATGTTGGGGTTGAAATGCTGAATTTGGGCCATGGGATTCTGAAACTGCTCCCACTAATGTTTCCTGAAATGGTGTCCAGCTCCCCCACATCTTTTTCCAATTGAATTATTCGAGTCTGGAGGGTGTTAATGGAATTGTCGGCTTAAAGATCCTTTGCCTTAAGTGCCTTTCTGGCTAAGTCAGAGGCAGCCAATGCTGCCTCTAACTCGGTAATCTGTGTTTAAGCATCCTCATTCAGCTTAAGAGTCGCAGTAAGTTTTTGAGCAGCCTCTTCATCTTTCTTCCTAATTTCATCTACCATCTACCTATCGGTTTGCCTTGATAGACCTTTCAATTTAACGGATTTCTACGGCAGACCAAAATGTAAAAGTATGAAGCTTGGCCAGGGTTTGGCCCATATTCCATTCAAAGATATGTTCCATCACTTCATTACTCAGTAACCGCCTATCTATGAATGGTCCAACATCATACTACCCTAAGATAACAAGCAAAGGGTCCATCCTTTCTTCATTGCTATCCTTCGAAGCTCCCCCTGACCCCGATCAGCAGAGCTCTCAGTGGCCTCCTTTTCCTTCCTTGAAGATTCCGAGTTAAGGAGTCCCGTTCTTCCGGGGTCCCTTCAATAATAACACCCCAAGTTGAGGACGCTGGAACGACAGTTGTAGGGACACTTATGGATCCTACTGCTTTCCTCCTTGATCTCAAGGCTTGCAGGGCTACAAGAGAGGGTCCTGATATCATGTTGCTTATTGAAATAAGACAGCGATGCAAGATTAAATTCAAACAAACAAAATTATGAAGTATAGAAAATTTAAAGCGCAAAAAGCCCGAGGCAAATTGTGGGTAATAATATCTTAATTCCTACCTAACAGAACAAAGAGAAGATCATCACTAAGGGTATAAAGAACGTCCTTGATTTTGATAAACCTGTGTTCTTCAGAATATTGGGTTATAAACTTAACGTAGTCGACCTCATCCGGAGTAAGGTCTTTCTCTTCTTTTTCAAGTAGCATGGTGAGAAAACACCAAGCATCTTCCATCCAGTATAATGAGAACTTTGGCTCCCCATCATCTTTCAGAAAAAAAGAGTAAAACCCCTCCACTGCCATTAGTTTAAAGAATCTAGTCTTAAATCCTTTGAAAATATCTTGAAATACATCAAAGGATTTGCGACCGGATTGTGAGCCAATTCTTCTGCCTTGCTGAACCCTGAGGGTTTATCTGGGTATAAAAATAGAAAAAGGCATTGGTTGAATATCGCAACCCTATTATTCAGCAGAACCTCTCAAAGGCAATGATATAACCCCAACCATTAGGATGGATTTGGGTTGGGGCAGCACGCAAGGCCTGAAGGACCGTAGTATGGAATTCTATAAATGGTAACTGAAGCCCTAATTTGACAAAAAAATGGTTCATAGAGAAACATGAAGTGCGAACCCGCCTCCCGAGAGAAGTAAACCCTCTCGTTCCACTCTGGGCATAGAACCTAGAATTCTCTGTCACAGGTCCATCCCTCTGTCGACTCCAAATACTGTAATAATTATCTAAGCTCATTTTCAAGAGAAAGCTCATATAAGCGATCCCAGACATCATCCCCAACCCATGGGTATACTTGCCCCGGACCACACTAGATCTAGATTAAATCTTCCTCAGCTAGTTCATAAGCCTCAACAACCAGTACTCGGGCTCTGGCTCCTCTTCTACCTCTAGCCATAAAGATCCTGAGAACACCCAAAGAGGTCAGTAAGTAATTGTCAGAATCAATCGAATCAGAGATTCAGACACGAAGAAGGGTGAACAAAATGGTCCACACCTACACATCGGCTTCCTTTCCCTCCAATGCCTAAAACTTCAGAAGGACACCTCTGCCATGCTTACTATGGAAGAAATGGTGTTCCAAAAGGATAGGGCTATGTGAAGAGGGTTGGAAGTCCTAAATCTACTTCTCGAAATTGAAGAATAGAAACGCACTCTAGTGAGGAGCGCGTAACGACTCAGTTACTCAATCACAGTAGAAGTGACTAAAAAGGGAAAACAATAATGACAAAAAAAGAAAAGGGAGATACCGTGAAAGAGAAGCTCTTGATTGTTAGGGATAGAAATGGTTGAGAACCACTTGAAGTCCACGCTTCACTGTTGCACAAAGTTCTCATAAATACGTTTAGAAACAGTAAGGCGAAGACAATACATCCCTAAACCTTTATTTATAAAGGCTAAGCGGTTATGGGGCATTGTTTTCTTTACGGCCTAATTTTCAAAAAAGTGTTCATCATGGCGCGTGAAGCACTAGCCACTCCTCCCTAGTGAAAATATGTCACGTGGCCTTTACAATTCTTAAAGCAATTGAAAATATAGTTGTGTAGCAACTCAAACGCCACACAACTTCTAAAGGTTAAGTACGAATTCTTCCCATGAACTCCAGCTTTAACCAAGATATCTGTTTAGTATGGGGTTAACAGTTCAAACCATGATTTTTAAAATGACAAAGTACTCGAACACCGGACTAGAGACTTGAAGCTTGCCACTTTCTTAAACTAAGCACCAAGCTAAGGGCATCGCATTGTTGTGCCGGAACAAGCGTTGCACTTACCCTAAGAAAAAGAAAAAGGTGTAAACAATGATAAAAAAAAAAGAGAGGAAGAAAGTGGGCACAATATAAAGTTCATAATATAAGAGTTATTTTAATTTGTTCTCATTCCATACATCGTCTTACATCTGAAAAAAAGGGAAAAGAAAATATTGAGACATGAAATGTATAAGGAAAGAGCATCGGTCTTTTCCTTCGTTGGACGAGGTGGATCCTTTCATGAAGAAAATCATTCCACTAGCTTCATGATCACACCAAGTTACCTCAAATTGTGGAGCTACTTCAACAGTTCCTCCTGCTTATTTGAAAACTAGCAAAGCTCGGGATGAAGCACCTGCTAAGTTCTCGAAAAGGAGTATGAGTGTAGGCTCTGTTTCTTCGAGGAGGTCCAACCAACATGATAGGTATCACAGATTTTCCCAGCAACGGAGCGTGTTTTAAATTCTCCCTTGTACACTGGGAAAGAAAAGTGTCTGCCATTGTTATGTTGAGAAAGAAAAGTCCTCATTGGAAAAGTTATTAGCGAGGAAAAGGAGAACATTGTAACACCCTGTAAAATATGATAGACTTATATATGGTTACAGAGGTAGCTCAATACATATTTATCATGCCTGTTAAGTTTTATGACTGTTAAAGCATGTTTAGGTACTTTGCTGTAATACTATGTGTGAAATATAGCTGTTATTTGCTCCGAAAGTTACTCAAACTACTTAGTCAGTGAAAATAAATGTGAAGAGTTTGTTTCTAGGTCATAAATGTGAGAACTGTGCTACAGTTAAAGTTTGATTAGTTTGACATTTTTAAGTATACTGGTTATGTGTTTTAACGCCGGTTTGACTAGCAGCTGATATGAAAAAATAGGGAAATTGTGAAACAGGATTTTTAATAAATCTTAGAATTTATTTTAAATCTTGTTGGAAGCTAAAAATCTGAATTTGGTGAAATCTAGGTGTTCTTAGTATATCGGGATTTTGGTGTCTATCCAAGAGAAGTCAAATTTGACTTCCCTTGTTAAATATCCCACGTCTGGGAGATTTGAGAAACAGAGAAGAGAAAAGAAAAGAAAGAAAAGAAAACAGAAGAGAGAAATCGAAGAGGAAGAGAAGAATAGGAAGAAGGAATAGGAATCATTAGAGCTTGGATCCATCCTTGGTTTCATCTTCTTGATCTTGAGGTAGGGGGAAACCTTTTTTTTTAACTCATTTTCCTAATCTCTTCATCTTGTTCATGAGTTTTGGCTTGATGTGGTGAGTTAGGTTTTGAGTTATTTTTTGTTGTTTGGGCTTGAATCTTGTTGTTGAACTTAAGGATGACTTGTTTATGAGTTGTTAGGTACATGAAAATGGATTTCTAGCCCTTGTATACCTTTAAATTCCATTTGTGTTGAGATTTGGGGTTTTAGGTTTTGTAATGGATGATTATCCATAATCTTTGGTTTAGAGTGAAATCAAAGTGGAATAATGGTTGCTATATGTAGATGAACCTTGTGGAAGGTTGGAAATCACTTTGATATGAAGTTTGAGTGATTGGATGAGGTGAAAGAACTAATGAAACAGTTCCATGGTTCTACAGAAGTTGCTGCAGTGTTTCTAGTTGAGAAACATGAACTGTATCCGAAGACACGGGGAGGTGGGTAGTGTCCCTATTTGCCAGTTGAAATTCATGAACAGTGCTCACAGAGCAAGACATATGGGGCGTGTAATCAGATATGGCCCATGTCCGAAGACACTGGAGGCTGTGTAATCAGACATAGCCCATGTCTGAAGCCAGAATCTTCAAAAATATCATTTTTGATGTTTTCAAGTTCTTGACTTAATAGGATCATTGTTATATATTTCCTAAAGTGTGTTGAGACTCTAATAGGAGTATTTAATGAAAAGTGAATGTGTTGAATCAAGTTGATTTGTAATGTTGATTATGAGAAATAATTTGACATAGTTGCATATAGATATATTGTGTATTATGTTGGATTGAGGAAATGAGTTTCCCTAAGCATTGGAATCACTTATGTATGCTCTTTTAAGAGTGTTAAAGTACTTCTATAAGTATTTGATGAAGTGTATGTGAGATGAGTTTGAGATGCATATAAATCAATTGTGATGCTAATTATAAAAGGTAATTAGTGATTATTTTGCATGAGATGTTTGAGAAACATAATGAGGTGAGTAATATCCTCTTTGTGTTATTTGAGAAGCATAGGTTGGTGAGTAATATCCTCTCTATATGTTTGTTAAATAGATTGGTGAGTAATATTCTCTCTATTGTTTGTGAAACACATTGCAGTGCATAATATCCTCTTTGTGTTATTTGAAGCATATTGGGGTGCGTAATATCCTCTCTATGTTATGAGTAATACGGTGAGTAATATCCTTATTACGTTGTTAAGTAAAGAGGTGAGTAATATTTTCTTTGCTTTGTTTGACTGGTGGAGGTGAATAATATCCTTTATTTGTTTTGATGGATAGTATTGGTGAGTCATATCCTCACTGTGCCTAATAAATCATGACATATTATAATATATCCTAGAGTAGTTGAGGTGGATAATATCCTCAATACGTCTGAGGGCTCATGACATCTTGAAACTACATTCATTCTTAGGACTTGTATAGACATACACATTAGACATAATTAAGCATAGCATGATATGGGCTGTTACTATCATAATATAAAAACATAACATTACAATTGTATGGGCAATTGTGTACTTTGATGATTAAAGTGTTAGTTTTATGGTTGAACAATCCTTATGATTGTATAAATTGCTGGTATTGGAATACTTCTATTGAGATATGTTTTCTCACCCCGATTGTGTTGCCATGTAAATCTAGGTACAAGTTCTTCGAAAGGGAAGAAGAAGATGTATGAGGACTAGCATAGTATAGATGCTAGTTTGAGCTGAGTTTATATATATGTTTTATATTTGCTTAGTTATTTAGAGTTACGTATAATAGTATGTCCTTTTGAGGTTATGATGTATATATATAACTTTTATTACCGTGGCTCTCCATATTTACTCATTGTGTATGAATGATATAGGTTTAGTTTATTATTGTATGTTAGAAGTAGCATGGTCAGTATTGATTATTCTTTTATATGATGATATATCTAGATAGTAAATATTGGGATGTTACATTTTGGTATCAGAGCAATTCATCCTATTGAGCTGGGGTATGGACTAACTATGCTTATGCATATGTAGTGATGGTTATGCTTTTCTTATCTCTTACATATGATTATTTGAGTAGAAATTGTATAACTTGCCTTTGACGTGTCTGGTTTGGTTACTGTTACACGATTACATGATATTGAGCCTAGTTAACTCAATATGGATTGTTCTGTGTTTATAGAAAACTATGGCAGCACAAGGGCGACTGGCAGCACGAGGGCTACCATGTGGGAGCCGGAATCGGGATTCTGGTAATGAAGGTACAGAGATAGTCGCAGCTATGATGGCAATGGCTAATGCCGTGAGGCAACAGACTGAGCAAGCAACGATGACTATAAAAGTGTTAGAGAGGTTGGTACTTCAGTAGCAAGTACCATCACAAGTACCACCACCAGCCCAGGAGATACCAGTTGGGAGAAATTAGAATTTTCTCGATATTTCCTAGTTCAGAAATATGAATCCTCCGATGTTCAAAGGTGAATACGATCCAGTTAAAGCAGAAGAGTGGTTGACCGAGTTAGAGAAGATTTATGAGGTCATGGTTTGTTTAAAAGAGCAAATAGTTTCCTTTGCTTCCTTCATGTTGGGAGGGGAAGTGCAGCAATGGTGGCGAAGTACTAGGAGACTGCTAGAGAATGCAAGGACTTTGATCACATGGGGAGTGTTCAAGGAGACCTTTTTGGAGAAATACTTTCCGTAAAGTTTGCAAGATTATAAAGAAAGGGAATTTCTTAGTCTTCGTTAAGAAGACGTGATGGTTGGACAATATGAGGCAAAATTTCATGAGTTGTCTAAGTTTTTTTCTTAGTTTAGGCATAATCCAAATAAGAACTGGAAGTGTGTCAGGTTTGAGTCCAGGCTGAGAGGGAATGTAAGAAGGGTTGTGAGACCTTTAGAAATTAGGGGTTTTCCATCCTTGGTGAACAAGTGCAGGGTTGTGGAGTCTGATAATCTCCAACTTCAGGCAGAGCGAAATTTGCAAAGCCTTCAGAAGAAGAAGAAGGTGGATGGTGGATATGGGAAAGGTAGTCCTAAATTTAGTCACCCACAAGAGAAAGACCAGTATGTTCAGAAAGATAACCGACAAGAGAAGTGTACCAAGTGTGGCAGGTACCACGAGGACAAAGTTTGTACAATTGACCAGATCAAGTGTTTTCAGTGTGGCAAGTTAGGACACTGCCAAGAATTGTCCACAGAAGGAAGAAGACAAGACAGAAGCTAGACATATCGCATAGGGAAGAGTCTTCAATCTGCAAGATGTAGAGTCATTACCATCTTCTAGTTTAGTAAAAGGTGAGTACAATATTATACTTGTTGAGTAATTTTTTTTCTTGAGGTTTAGTTGCACATGTTATTGTGTGTGAGTTATTTTGACGTCTTACATTAGGTAAACCAAATTTTGGGGACAAAATTTTAAAAAGGTGGGGAGAAATATAACACCCTAGAAAACATGATAGACTTGTATATGGTTACAGAGGTAGCTCAATACCTGTTTATCATGCCTGTTAAGTTTTGTGACTATCAAAGCACGTTTAAGTACTTTGTTGTAACACTATGTGTGAAATATAGCTGTTATTTGCTTTGAAAATGACTTAAACTGCTTAGCTAATGGAAATAAATGTGGAGAGTCTGTTTCTATGTCATAAATGTGTGAACTATGCTACAGTTAAAGTTTAAGATTAATCAGAGTTAGTTTAGCATTTTTAAGCATACTAGTTGTGTGTTTTAATGTCAGTTTGACTAGTAGCTGATGTGAAAAAATAGAAAAATGGTGAAACAAGATTTTTAATGAATCTTAGGATTTATTTTAAATCTTGTTGGAAGCTAGAAATATGGATTTGGTGAAATCTAGGTGTTCTTAACAAATTGAGGTTTTCGTACCTATCTAAGAGAAGTCAAATTTGACTTCCTTTGTTAAATATCCCATGACTGGGAGATTTGAGAAACAGAGAAGAGAAAAGAAAAGAAAGAAAAGAAAACAGAAGAGAGAAATCAAAGAGGAAGAGAAGAAGAGGAAGAAGGAAAAGGAATCACTGGAGCTTGGATCCATCCTTCGCTTCATCTTCTTAATCTTGAGGTTGGGGGAAACCTTTTTCTTAACTCATTTTCCTATTCTCTTCATCTTGTTCATGAGTTTTGGCTTGATGTGGTGAGTTAAGTTTTAAGTTATTTTTGGTTGTTTGGGCTTGAATCTTGTTGTAGAACTTGAGGATGGCTTGTTTATAAGTTGTTAGGTGCATGGAAATAGATTTCCAGCCCTTGTATACTTTTAAATTCCATTTGTGTTGAGATTTAGGGTTTTAGGTTTTGTAATGGATGATTATCCATGATCTATGGTTTAGAGTGAAATCAAAGTGAAATAAGAGTTGTTATGTGTAGATGAACCTTGTGGAAGGTTAGAAATCACTTAGATATGAAGTTTGAGTGATTGGAGGAGGTGAAAGAACTAATGGAACAGTTCCACAGTTCTGCAGAAGCTGTTGTAGTGTTTCTGGTTGAGAAACATGACCCGTGTCTGAAGACACGAGGGGGAGGGGGTAGTGTCCCTATCTGCCAGTTAAAATTCATGAACAATGCTCACAGAGCAAGACATAAGGGGCCATGAAATCAGACATGGCCCGTGTCCAAAGACACTGGGGGGTCATGTAACGAGACATGGCCCGTGTCTGAGGCTAGAATCTTCAAAAATGTCATTTATGATGTTTTCAAGTTCTTGGCTTAACAAGATCTTTATTATATGTTTCTTAAAGTGTGTTGAGACTCTAATAGGAGTATTTAATGAAGAGTGAATATGTTGAATCAAGTTGATTTGTAATGTTGATTATGAGGAATAATTTGACATAGTTGCATATACATATATTGTGTATTTTGTTGGATTGAGGAAATGAGTTTCCCTAAGTGTTAGAATCACTCATGTATAGTATAGAGTAGTTGAGGTGGGTAATATCCTCAATACGTCTGAGAGCTCATGACATCACTTGCATAGACATACACATTAGACATAATTAAGCATAGCATGACAATTGTATGGACGGTTGTTATCATAACATAAAAACATGACATTACAATTGTATGGGCAATTGTGTACTTCGGTGATTGAAGTGTTAGCTTTATGGTTGAACAATCTTTATGATTGTATAAATTGCTGATATTGGAATACTTCTACTGAGATATATTTTCTCACTCCGATTGTGTTGTCATGTAAATCTAAGTACAAGTTCTTCTAAAAGGAAAAAGAATATGTATGAGGACTAGCATAGTATAGATGCTATTTTGAACTGAGCTTATATATATGTTTTATATTTGCATAGTTATTTAGAGTTATGTATAATAGTATGCCATTTTGAGGCTGTGATGTATATATATAACTTTTGCTACTATGGCTCTCCATATTTGCTCATTGTGTATAAATGATATGGGTTTAGTTTGTTATTGTATGTTAGAAGTAGCATGGTCATTATTGAGTATTCTTTTATATGACGATATATCTGGATAGTAAATATTGGGATGTTACAAACATCTTCACAAATTTTGGAAAAAATAGGAAGATGGCTTTCGCAGGGGGCAAAACCCTCTTTGAATTTGAACAAAATAAGAAGAAAGCCATGAAAGGTTACACTCTAAAACAAATTGGCAAGAAGAGAAGAATGTAGCAAAAGGAATGCCAGCCCTAACGCAAACATTCCCTATTTTATAGATACAGTGAAGCATTCAGATTGGTCCCTAGAAAGGTGAATTGATCGTACGAGATAAACTGCATTTTTAATGCTCCTCGTTTCTGATTCGTTGTGAGGTAAATAGGCAGTTAGGAAACAGTATAGAATTAATGTCCCTCTAATGGATTTTTAATTCCTGATAAAGTCAAGGTAGCGGTTTCCCAAGAAAGCTTAGTACTATTGAGGAGTGTGAAAAAGTCAGAAAACCCTATGAAATCACATACGGGGGCAAAGGATATACCTCGAATGACGGGATGATGTTGTATGCCAACTCCGAAGGTACTCCATAATAATGGACCTCGGCCTTAATGGATTTTTGTCTATTGAGCGCCACAGGTTCTTCTCAAATTTGGAATCTTGACACTTAACTGTTCCACTTAAGCGCTAAGATGGGGGTAACTATTATAGACTGTAACCTGGGCTCTCAATATGTAGTCCATCCAGGTACACATATTAACAGAAGTCCAAGCCTACACGTCTCCAACAGAGTCAGCTTATAAAGAGATCCCAATTTTGGATGGTAACAGTTTTACCGCAAAATCTGCGCAATTGATAAATCTTATGATATCTCTTAATTACCAATCATGATCTTATGGAATAATTGAACAGTAACTGCTATACCAGTATTGTGATATATAAGGATTCTCTATAACTAAATAAGGAACATATCTTCTCCAATTATAATGGGAATGTATCTCTTCATCAAGAGAACATATCAATCCAACATTTATAAATATTAGGCTAAATCACCCTAATCAAATATGAATTCTCCCATATTATTAACCCAACTAGTGCACATCCTAACTTGAGCGTTGAAGTCATTTTGCAGGTACTCACTCCTTAGTTCAAAGCACTTAGTAACAGTCGTGCATCGAAGGAGTTCACCACATACGTGCCAATCTCAAATACCCCTATGAATTTACTTTAGAACAAAAATCAATAGGTTAATATTTTTTTTTTTAAATCCAAGCATATCCACAACAAATTTTAAATAGGGGAGAACCTACTCTCTTTATTTTCAAAAAGTTTAAGGCACGAATAGATTAGTAACTTTGTCCCTAAAATTATTTTTTAATTACAATTTAGTCTTTAAATTTAATTATGTGTACAAGTTAGTCTCTAAATTTATAAAACTTGTATCAACTCAGTCTTTTTTATTTCTCACTTTAGTCCCTTAGAAGGACCGAGTTGATACAAGTTTCACAAATTCAGCGATTAACGCATACAAAGGCAGAGTCAGGATTTTAATCCTAGTGGGACCAAGACTAAAGACTAGATATATGTCTCTAAATATTTAAGTTAAAAAATCTAATTATCATATAATATAAACATAAAAATAAATTTAATTCAATCCATAATCAACATGCTTTAAATTAGAAACATTCATATTAAACGCAATTGAATATATGACAATCTTAAATACATACCTTCAATTGAATATAACACAATTTCTTTACATTTTACTTTCTTTGTTTTTTATATTATTTTATTCTTACATTGTGGTCTTTTTTTCTTTTGCAATAAGAGTGTACGACTTACTTTATAACTTGTAGAAGTGAGATAAAACATTTGTTTTTTTACTAGAGGGACCACCAAAACAATATATCATGTGTATGTAAGAAAAATATTCAAAGCTGGGGGGACCATAGCTCATACACGTCCCCCCTTGTTCCGCCTTTGAACTCATACACATACTCAAATTCAAGGACTAAATTGTAAGTGGAGAATAATTTTAATAAGTAAGTTGCTAGTTTACTCTTTAAGGAAATGAGGTGGTAGCTAGTTGCCCCAAAATTTGCATTTAATCTAGTTATTGGTTAAGAATCATACATTTGGGTACAAACAACTATTATATGGGTAGTTTTCTTAATGGTCATTTTAGCCATAACGAAACTATAATTTTGTTGTGCCTTCTCATCAATAATTCAATAGAAAGGTACAAGTACACAAACCAACACAAAAAAGGGGCCTTGCTTAAGATTTGGCATGCTCAGCTTTGATTTAGTTTTTATAAAAAACTTAAAAAATTAGTCATAAAATTATACTTAAAAAAATATCACTAGCCCACTAAGATACGAAATCAGTCACACTAAATAATTCATGTCATCTTTAACTCCAAAATAAGAAATAATGAGATTTTATTATTGTCTTTCTTTCAGTTTCAAGTTTTTTTAGTTTTTGGTTTTCTTTGAACATACTTACTCTTATTTTTGGGTCTTGCACAAAATGTTTTGAATTGAATGTGTTGATAAGAAAGCTTGAAACTTCGTATGTCGATTGTTTGCATTGAATGCCCAATGATGGAATAAATTACGATTTACCTTTATTTTTGGGAAAGCTCGTGAGTACCAAAGGTTGTGCTAAGCTTTGTTTTTTCTTTTCCTTTGGGTGTGCATGTATTTCCCATTTGTATGTACCTTGGAATAAGACTTGTAATGCATGTCTAGAGAGAGTTCATGAAATGCATGTGTATTGATTACTTGTTTCCTAGAAGTTCCTTGATTATCTCTCGAGGCAAAATCCTAGGCAATACATGATGAATGAAATGATTAAGGCATTCTTTGGACCATTTGGGCCTTTCAAGCATACCCTAACATGTATATATCCCTAGGTCCATTTTTGAAGCTTTGGTTGTGATTGGGCTAACTTTATTCTTTTATTGACACCTTATTAAAGAGTTTGACTATGTTAATATCTACATGAGATATCAACAGTGGCAAAACTTTCCAAGAAATTTAGGGGAGGCAACAATGATTTTCACCTTTAAATATTCTCTTACTTATTTCTTGTCCATTCAAATTAGTAATTTTAACAACTCCTACGAAAGATTGTCTTACTTACTTTAGTTTCTACCTACTGAATACAAAGAATAAAGTTCCTGAAGGGAAGACAAAACCCATCACCTCTTTAGTTATATGATGCATTATTCATATAAATAAAAATACAAAATTTGGGTGGGGCGGCAGCTGCTCTCCTTAGCCCTAACCAAGTTTCGTCCATATATATCAAACTCATGAAATGATGTAACATACTTTGTAGATTGTAAGTGTAAAACTGTTTAGCAAATAGAGTATCAATATTAAATTCTATTTGTTGACCATTAAATATTTAAAAGAATTATTATGTGAGACCACAGAAAACTTTTAAAAAATAATTATCATATTATTTGTAATTAAAACTTTTTTATTTTGGTCTTGGGGAGGCCCAACCTTAGAGTGGAACCTAGGGGTACCCCACTGTGGTCCTAACGGGAGGTGGACGGGGAAGAGGAAGGGAGAAGGGGGGTTGGGGTTGGGATAAGTGGAAAGCATTGGATATCAAACCCACCCACTTTCCATAGCAACAAGATGTCCAACTAATTGAGTTGAGGTTCATGGACAAATTAAAGCATTTTTTTATTCATTTTTTCTTTTAGTCATTTATAATTTTCAACTAAATATTTTGGTATCATTATAAGCCAGGTGACAATTTTTTCATATATTTAATAGTTTTATTTAACGTAATTGTATTATGCACACCATGAGAAATTCATAAAGTCATTTGCACATTTTTAAATTTTGAAATTTAATCCATATAAACTAAAGTTAAAGAGTGTAAGTTACAATTTCATTTTTTTGTGATTGCATAACAGACTCTTCTGTTAACTAATTAATTATTGATGATAAAAAAGATAGTCTAGTTCCTTTATTAAAGGATCCATCACAAAATTAATACTAAGTAAAGTAAAATATGTGTAGGAAATATTTAAATATGCCTTAGATGAAATATAATAGTTCTATATTTTCTTAACAATCCTCCTAACTTTTATATATATATATATATACACAAATCTATGTTAGAAAAAAAACAAAAACAAAGTAAAACAAGAAGAAAACATGCAACCTGGAAGAGTATTGAACCTATAACTAGAATGGCTTAGTAAAAAAAAAATTAAACAAATAACAAGATTAAAGTGATTACACAAGACAGGACATGAATTTAAATAAGCATGAGTACAAATAACATTTGTTTTGTGCATTTAATGTGTAATGAGTTCAATATTATCTCATACTATCTCCCTTTATGTTTGAGTTAATAAAAAATGTATTAAATAAATAAGTAGATGTATTAAATATCTTGAGAAGATAAAATGCACATTTTGTTACTATATTTTTCTTTGTCATATTTCAAATATTAACAAACATAAAATAAAATAAATTTTGTGATACAAATAATAATTTACATTAGAAAATAAAAATGGTAAAACCCTTTACTTATAATATAAATTATTAATAAAGTAATTAAATATTGAACCAATGGGTTGGCTTGACCTCTTGTGGGAAGGAACAAAATTTAGCTGACCCAAATCAGGCCAAAATGTACTTTGGCTTAAATGTTTCTCAACAAAACCCACATTTTATTGAGTTATTTGGGTCAGCCTATTGAACACGATTCATTTTGGCACCTCTCTTTTTTCGCGCCCTCTCCTTCCTTGCTCTTGCTTTCTCTCTCAAGCAATTAGCCACCACCCTTAATTTTCACTTTTTTTTAATCTAATTTCAATCAACATTTAATTTCATTCATCAATCTCCTAAAATTCACTCACTAATTAAGCCACATGTTAAAAATATAAAACAAGGTACACTAAATCTAGGCACTCCATTAGGTCAGGAAATTGGACAAGGACAAAAATAAATTGGGCCTTAAAAATTTATTTTGTGAATTCAGCCATAAGATTTGCTTCAAAGAATAGAAGTTACTTTTGATATTGTTTTTAAAAAATTCAAATAAAACCAGGTGATGATAATAAGGAATTTAATATTTTGTCTGAATTTTTTATTTTAAAGATACAAAAAAATCATAAGAAAATTGTCTATAAAGAATATAAAATTTGATAATATATTATGGCTTAAATATGTTTTTAATCCTAAATATAGTTTTTTTTTGTTTTGGTCCCTCTAAAATTTTTTATATGATTTTGGTCCCTTTAAATTTTGAGATATGTAAAGTTAGTCTCTGCCATTTCATCTTTGTTAAGCGATGAAATGGCAAACGACGTTCCATGTCAGCGTTGCCACTTGGTTTTATCTCACATTCTATTGTGCTACGTGGATGACAAGTCATCAACCAAGGTCCTGCCCCCATGTCACTTCTTCTCCATCCTTTTCTTCCCCAATGTGTAGAAACATTCAAGCCTAATTTCACGGGCTAAAGTTTGCTGTTGAACCATCTCCCTGGCAGCCCAAAATCACCAAACTCGCACCCCCTCGTTGAACACCACCAAACAGAACCACCATCGTATCCCGTAGCCTTGAGCTACTATGTCCCAACTGCCCTCTAAAATCGAGAGCCACCGGAAAACACCTAGAACCCCATCGAACCACCCCAAACCAAACAAGTCGCAGCTTGCTCCAAATCCATCGCCCAAACCAGCCACGACCTAGAGCCACCTAGATCCGCGACCACTGTGCCTCACCAGCCACCATCGCATGAACCACCAAACTGCCATGTTGCTTCAAAATCATTGCCCCCTTGCTGCACCAGATCCTAGCCAACACGAGCCCAGATCTATGGTGCACAACCAGTACTTGTCGAAGGCATAGTTGTGGGTGGTGATGGCCGCCATGGGTCTGGAAGAGAGAGAAGCCGTGGTGGATTAGAAAGCTTCAAAGGATAAAACGGTGGCAAAAATTGAAAAGATCAGAGTGGGGTTAGCTGCGTGTTAATTTCTCTGATCTAGGTTGATGTTAACGACGTCGTTTTGGGCGGTTAGGGGGTTTGGACCGAGTTCATGCTATGGTTGGTTTGGGGACGATGGCGGTGATTGTAGCGAGGATTGTGGAGGTCATGTGTTGTGGGAGACATTGTGCGATGGGTTGGGATCGTGTTTGATGATGACGGCCTTCTGGTCGGGGATGATTTTTTTGGCAGAGATGAGGAAGGAGTAGCCATTGTAGGAGTCATCGGCGAGGGCGGCATTTTCGTCGGCAAAGAATTTGAAGGTTTTGGTCTTGAAGGCGAGCATGAACTTCTGGAACATTTAAGAGATTTGAGGGGGTTTGTTGGAGGTGTCATCCATTTCTGGCATTGTATATTCTATTTTCTAGTTGTTTAGAGATTTGAAGGGAGGATCAAGAAGAAAAGAAGGAGTGAGAGTTTAGAGAGAAAAAAAGGAGAATGAAGGACATGTGGCAACATTGAGTTAGAGCGTCGTTTGCCACATCAATATTTAACAGAGCTGAGATAACGGCAGAGACTAACTTCACTCAATTTAAAGGGACCAAAACTGTAACCAAAATTTTATAGGGACCAAAATTAAAATTCAATATATTTAGAGGGACTAAAAATATATTTAAACCTTTAATTTTCTTAAGAATTTATACAAATTTATTTTCTAATTTAGTTGTGCTTGACGATGTATACACTTTATTATTATTATTATTATTATTATTATTATTATTATTATTATTATTATTATTTTCTATTTATTTTATAGGAGGATGATCCGTTATAGATTTATTAGAATTAGATGTGTGCAAATCGGGCAAAATACTTTTTCCAGAAGGAATATAATGTATAATACTTGTTTAGATCTTTCTCTGACTAAACCCATTATTCACCTAAGTAATAGTAAGTGTATTGATTTGATTTTTTCTTTTGGATTTTTCTTTTTAGCAAATGACGATATTGTCACCTTTTGTGATAGATGGTTTCTGTGTTATCAGATTAGGGGCTTTGTTGTCATCACAGTTTACAATAATTAATGATTTCTTATATATATATATATAAAATAATAATAGTGACATTAGCTTTTAGTGAAAAGTGATTTCTGGGTCATCAGATTTTGGGGTTTTTGGTCTTGGTAGTATTGATAAAAAAAAAAAAAGTTGTTTACTTTTTTGATTGTTTTTATTTTTTCTTCTAAATTTGAGTTTTGTATGAAAGGAAGAAAGATTTTCCCTCGAAAAGTAAGAAAAGTGATGGTCTTTCTTTAACCGTTGCATTTGTTTTGGTTGATGGTTGAGATGCATTTAAAATTGTGTAAATCAGACCCGTTGGTGGGCTTATAATCGAGACGGTTAGAGTTTTGTCTTTAATTTTTATTGTGTTGCTTGTTTACGTCCGTCAAATTGTTTTCTAATCGGACGGTTCTCAAGCTTGCTGAACTAGAAATACGTCATTTCAATCTGGTGGTGATAGAAAGGTGGAAAACAAGTAATGGAAAGTTGTTTCATTTTAAAATTTGCGTGTTTACAAAGAAACTTTTTTTTTTCGGTAAATAACAAAGAATCGAAGTTCAAAAGAACCAGAGGGGAGCAAGATCCTACAGAAGACAAGAGATAGTGCAGAAAAATAGAAAAACAAACTGCAAAAATCAAAAACAAAACCAAGAAATCTGTTGTTCTTCAAATTTGCTATTTTAAACTTAATTTTTCTTTTTTAGTAAACAAATCGAAGGTCCTTGAAACTCCTCTTGATAGATTGGAGTTTGTTCCAAAAGAAATGCATCCTCTAAGAAACTTTCTTATTACCACCCACCTAAGACAGTGCAGGCAAAGAGCTAGACGCAATCATAATCAGATTATGTAAAATCCATAGTTTTTGGAGAGAGACTTCAAGAACAAAAATGATACTCAAGAAATCAGCTTCATGCATTAACGTCACAGCAGTCCACATAATTAACACAAAGACATAAGGTCTTTCCGCACATATCCTTAAAAACACCTCCTATGACAAACTTTCCCATGTTACTCTTAAAAGAACCTTCTAAATTCCTAAAATAGACACTCATAGGCATAGGAGACCATCTAATTACCTACTGTCTTGTTGAAGTAGTACTCTTCCATCTTCTAACTTCCTATAGATTAGACACCAATATCTCTGGAGAGAAAGAAAAATCAGAACATCAACCCTTAATCTAATGTCCAAGCCTCATTTTAACATGAACGTAAATCTGTTCCTAAATTGGTTCAACTTTATCAAACACCAACTTGTTTTTCGATTGCCAAATAGTCCATATAACAACAAAGAATAAAGACACACATCTTTTTTTGAAAACCACTCAAACCAATATCTATTCACGAATCAAAAAAGTTGCCTGAATTAAGTATGGACAACCAACAAAAATCCCACCAATCTAAACAGGAGCACCATTATTTCCAAGAGAAAACACAAGTAAAAAAAAGATGTTTAATACTTTCACTTTCTAAATTACAAAAAGGGCAATCATCATCACCTTATGGAATCAAATTGAACTTCCTAGGGTGATTTTTAATATTTGTTCTTCATAGCATCATAAACCAAACAAGTAATTCAACTCTTGGAGTAGCGAGGTCTTTCCAAACGCCTTTTGTATTGTTGTTAGACAGACACATTACAAAGAAACTTTCTTTCTTTTTTCTCATTTGCAAACACTGAAGCTGTGTTTGTTCTCATTTCTGATGTTACATAATTGCTTTATTCTTTTAATTAATATTAATTTATATTGATTCTAAATATTTGTTCACGCATTTTATTGCTATGTTGCTATTTTACTGATTTGATGTTTCTTTCTGCGTTGTGTTGAGGAATAAGCATTTGGTTTCTTTGCACATGTTGGGTTTTTTATGAGCCTATATTAATGCTTAGCATTTTTTCTTTTTTTGTATAATAATGACTCAAGAACTGAACTATATTTGGGAAGTTAGTGATAGCAAGGAGACATGGAAGCTCGCTGTGCGAGTCGTAGCTTTGTGGAATAGGATGAAGTATAACAGAGAGACTTCTATAGAGATGGTACTGATGAACGAGAAGGTAATTAATAATAAATATATATGTTTTTCTTAAATATATTTTGGTATGAGATCTTTAAATGTTTTAATGGTTTGATGAATATTGTATTTTTTTGTTGCTTAGGGGGATAGAATACAAGCATTTACCAAAGGAAACTTTGTTGAGAAATATAGAGAGTCTTTGTCAGAAGGAAGTAGTATATGATGCAAAATCTTGAGATGAAGGTTGATGATTGAGAATATAAGATATCTATAACATGATTTCAGGCTTATTTTCATGAAAGGTGCCTCAGTGCAGAAGCGTAAGTTGCCAAACATTCTTACTTATTTGTATTAGTTCAAATCTTTTGAAAAAATATTGTCTGGACTTGCTACAAGCAATGTGTTTGTAGGTAATAGTTTGAGTTTTATAGTATTGTCATTTATTTGGTTGATATTTATTAATTAATTGTTTGAAGGTAAGTTTTGTATATATTAATTGGTCAATTTGCTGAAGTGAAAGAAATGATGAGCACACTCTACAACAATAAGATTGCAAAGAAGTTGGTGGTGATGCTGCAAATTCGAGGTGAAGTAATATTATTAGTGTGGATGATTAGTTTTGTTAAATTTATTTGAGTTTAAGCAAATAATGTTACTATTTGTATTATGTAGTAATACACCAATATTGTGTACTTTGTCGGAAACGCATGCATATCAGTTGTTGAGTTTTCTTGATAATAATTCATCTGGTCCTGTTCTTATTATTCTTACAATGTCAAAGATCAAGAACATGAAAGATTGTAAAGTTTTTTTATACTGTTTACTGTTGAGGATTGTAGAATTGGTTGTTTGTATTAATTTATTAAATATTAATGTATAACAATTATATCTCTTTTTTTTTTTTTTGTAGGAAAGTATCCGACAAGTGATCTTCATAATTTCTTACGGCTCAAAGCTTTTGATTAATAATGAAATTGGCTGTTTGGATGACTTAACAGGTTTATTTTAGAATACGTTATTCTTTTAAAATGACTTTATATTTGTATGGATATGTTACAAATAGTTTAATTTGCAACTTCAATGTATCAAATGATATATGCTCTATGAGATGCATTCAATTGACCACACCTTCTGATAAGTATTTGCAAGACAAGGCCTTGCAAAATGGAGATGTGAGGTTACTATTTGAAAGTGAAAGTATTAAACATCTTTTCTTCAATACTTTTTTCAATACACGAAAGAGAATCGTTTCTCTATTAGGAATGTTTATGTGTCACTGTTGCAAAGGTTCAGAAACTTTTAGCTGAGAATGGATGGTGTTTTGATGGTTATACAAAATATAGGAAGAAATTTCCTTTGGTTGATGAGAAGTAGCCATGTAAAATTTTTGGAAAGATTGATACTAGCAGCGTTGCAAAGTTTGTATAATTTTTGTTAACAAGTTATTTTGTTGTTGGCTATATTATTTTTCTAAGTGATAGATGAATAATATTATATGTTAGATTCCAACCTAAAACCAATTGACATTAAGTAGAGTGACCCAATAAATATATAAACTACACCCGGAAGATTGAAGCAGACGATGTGAGACTCTTAACATTATATTTATATGTATTCAACATATAAATAATATAAAAATAAAAATTGTGGGAAGATTGATAATATGACAGATACAAGGTTGAGTTGTTGGTTGTTTAGAAGAAAAAGAATGCAAAGTTAGTTTGTGGGATTGAGAGGCAATACAATTATTACGACAAACAGCTCAAGAACTGATAAATCAACAGACTGCTGTAAAACATAATTATTTTAGTTAATTAATTTTGTTTAGGGTTGTTATTTTGAATATGATAAATATTGTGTTGACAGGATGGTGAATTGGGTCCTCTGGCTATGCCTGAGATTTTTTATGAGATAATAAGAAAGAGTTATGTATTTTAGATCAAAGTAAATTCAAGTTTCAATCAACTTGTTATGGATAAAGTTTCAGACGATCCTGAGATTGTTCAATGTATTATGGAAAAATTGGGTGGCTAGGTTATATGTCTCAAGAATTTCACTTTATATGATTTTATAATTTGATAGTCAAATAATTTATTGATTCAATAATGCTTTGTATAGGATGAAATGATGGATTTAAGAGGAAAAGAAATTGGTTTAGCTTCAGATGATACAAGTTTCTTGGGAACTGTATGTATTTGAGTTATTCAATTATTTAACTTTAATTAGATTACAATTATTGATTTATGTATAATTTGATGATTGCTATTTTTGTTTTTTTATAGCAATATGAGTCTCTAATAAATAATGGCCCAAATAGCAAGTCGTGTATCACCCCTGCTAAAAGAATTCCATTGGAGTTGGATTTTGATGATTGCGTATCTCAGCATGAGATACCTAAAATGTTTTCTACAAATAAGAGTGCCAAGCATATTAAGACTGAGTGAAGAAGTGTGTTTCATTGCTCTTCGTGTTGATGTTTTAGATGGTCTTTTGGAAAAAAGAGGATAGTGATTGAAATCTTTTGGGTCTATAAGAGCTGGAGGATTATTGTTGGATATGTTATGAGACTGATGTATTTATCACTCTATGAATAATGCTATGTTTTTTTATGGATGGAGATTTGAAATATTTCGCTAATTAAGTTTGGTGATTTTGGCGGACTTTAAACAATGCTATTTTGAAGTTAGGGTTGTAACTTGAATTTTGATGACATGTAAACGTGTCATGGAACAATTGAAAAAGTTCTGATATTGTAATATAATTAAGTAGTTATATGATTAAATTATATGTTAACAACTAGTTGGTAAATTGCCATTTTATTAATTTGGAATTTTGGATGTGCAGAAATACAAAATGTTTGTTATGTAAAATATGGTGAATTTGATATTAGTAATGCAGTGTAATATTTCAATATATCTCATGAAGTGAGTTTTTATATTAAACTTGTTGAGATATAGTAAAATTGTTAATATAGTAATAAATTTGATTTTAAACATTTTATGTTAAATTAAGCAAATTTATAAAGATTTCAGTTTTTATTAAAATAACGCTTTTAAGAATATCTACTTTTTAGACTTTTTGTTGAATAAAGGATCATTGTTGAGTGATTTAATTAATTTATAAATAATGTTTTCTAATATTGGATTGAGCAAATCATTTGGTTATTTGAAATAATAATAATTGGTTGAACCTTTAAAAAAAAATACTAGCGACCTTGAAAATTTAAAGCTGCCGCTATAGAATTGAAAATTATGTTTTTCATAATTTGTTTATTGTTGAAAGTTTTTGAAAGTTTGAGTAATGAAATATAAGTTTCTCTCTCTCTCTCTCTCTCTCTCTCTCTATATATATATATATATATATATATATTACAATTATGCCATATGCGCTGTTAGATTCATTTCAATCCAATGGTTGTGATTTGTTATTTAATAGTAGTTGATGGATTGAAATACACGAAGTCATTGTTCTTACAGTTGAAAAAGTTAGCTCTTTGTTCGTTAGTTTGTTCTTTATTTGTAATTTTTTTCTTTTCTATAACTTTATTGGGTAGTTCTTTGTTATGTGTTTTGTGTCTTGGACCGTGATTCGGGACTCAGTCTTATGGATTAATCCGACACGCATCCAGCCGGAGTCGTCCATCAATCTAGCAGGAGTATGTTTGACACTATTGAGACTTGGCACAACATATGTCAAACCACGACATTGGGCAGTAACAACACGATCACAAAATTTGTGCAGTAGATAAATCCTACAAATATTCGTAACTATCAATCATGATCTTTCATAATAATAATACTCATAATCGCATTTGACTGCTCATAACTGTAGTATCAGCATTCCTATTTTATAGGGATTCCTTGCTATAATTAAAGAAAGACGTAACTCTAATTATACTCTATAAATATAAGGTTTTATCATTTTCAATAAGTAACTATTGCTCTTTAACTAAATCTTAATTGTGCAAAGCCTGACTTGAATATTGGAGTTCCTTTGCAATTACCAACCACCCCTGTTTCAACACGCTCTTCTACTGCGCAAGAAGGAAAACACCAGTATGTGCCTTCTTAGGTATATGTCAGTATCCACTACTGAACATTAGCCTCGTCTATGAGAAATCCTTAAATTCATATTCCCACCCAACCAAGGTGAGCACTAGACAGAACTCAAGTAGAGATGTTGCGCATGCCACCACAAGTCAAATGTAACACCCTAAATTTCATATCTCTTAAACAGTAATTTTGACAGTTAATAGAATTTTACTGTTTAGTAATTTTTGGATACTGTAAAATTATTTTGTTTATTCCGTCAGCGTATTTGATCGTTTTGAGTGATTCACTCCGTGTTAGGAAAATAAAAATTTTTGGGCCGGGAAAAACTTTACATAATTTAATTTTTACCGTTAGGTTTTAATTATTTTACGTGATCTGATTTGATATTTGTGTGTTTTCTAATATTTGTGATTTTTGTGGATGATTATGAATTTTTTTTACTGTTTGTGGGCCCAAGGGGTGTATGTGGGCCTAGGTGGCCATACGTAGGCCCAGGTGGGTCCCGCAAAGTGAAAATTTTTCTACGCATAGAAAAAATTGTACTGTTTAGACGGAAACAGGGGATCTTACTAAACCTGAATCCGGAAACAGTTTTAGAAAATTTCTTGTACTGTGTTTTGTACTGTATTTAATTTATCGGATGATAAAAATACAGTAAATATATTCTTTCGTGGGATTTTAGCAGATAAAAATAGAAATTAAATTGCTTAAGTCAACATTGGTGGTTTGGATATCCACCATTGATTTAATTAACGATGGAGACTTGATCTTGATTTAATCAACGGTGGAGATTTGATATTAAAAGTGCATAGGATAAATTATAACTGTTGGATGGAAATTAAATCAGGGGTAGAGATTTAGTCTTATAAATGGCTATGACTATTATCAACCCTTGGATGTAGATTTAATCAATGGTGGAGATGAATCATTAATGACCATTGGATTTAGATTAAATTAAGGGTGGAGATTTAGTCTTAAAAAGTGAAAAAGACCATTTATGACCATTGGATGAAGAATTAATCAAAGGTGGAGATTTGGTCTTCTAAAAAGGCTATGACTAATTATAACCCTTGGATTTAAAGTTTGAAGGAGCAATCTTGACCCTTTATTTTTGGAGACACATCTAATGGCTAGAATTTAAAGGAAAAAGATCTAATGGCCTAGATTAAGTCTCCTAAAAATCAAAAGTCTACCTAAATCCTAACAATTAAATTAATCAATGGCTAGAAATGCTTCAAATAATGGCATGAAAAGATGACAACTTTGCATGCATTATGAAGAGGGGGGACGGTTGGAGATGCTTGGAAAGAAGGAGACAAATTGGAGTAGCAAGTAAAACTCTTCAAACTCTCCAACACTCACACGGCAGCCCACTCACTTTGTGCATGCATTTTCACTTTTCTCTCTCACCCAAAAAGCTTTCATCTTTTCTCTAAAAAATTCCAAGAACCAAGCAACCATTTTTCCTTCCATTTTCTCTCCATTGGTTCGGTCTCTACACCCAAATACACCATCACTCACCTATAATTTTCACTCTCATCATTTCCTAAATCTAAACACCATTCTAAATACTTTTCATTTAGAAAGTTTTCCCAAAATCCCACTCTAAGTGCTTCAAAATCCCACTTTTAGCTTACTTCCTTGGAGGTAAACTTTGATTTCTATGGTTTAAATTCATGTTTATGATTTTCTAAGCCATGTTTGTTCTATGGTTTGTTATTATTAAGCTTTGTTTGTGATTTTACTAATTGTTTTAGAATTGTTAGGAACTTCTCAAAATTCTATCATCTACATCTTTGTCCTTCAAGTTAAAAATCAAAAAGCTTATATTTTCCTTCTTGTGAGGAATTCGATCAACCACCCTAAGACCACCCTTCAAGTTTGTTTAATTTAATCCAACCATAGATCTTGAATCTACATGATATTCTAAGCAACTTTTATGTTGGAGATTTTCTCTAAATCATTCATCTTCATGGACTTTCTTCAAGATCAAAGTTATTGAGTTTTTGAGGTGAAGTATAAGAAGACTTCATTTCTTCTCTCTTTTTCATGTTCTAAACCATGTTTGATCCATGGTTCCTCTTAATTAAACTTAGTATACTAATTTCTATGTATTTTGTTTTGTATTTGAGAAGCCCTTGGTGGTGAAGGACTTGGAAAGAGAAGCAAAACAAAGTTTTTGAGCATCTTCAAGAGGTAAGAGGGAGATCCATCTCACCAACCAAGTATGGTGGTGAGAGATGGTCTTAAATTTGATGGATGGTGAATCCATGTGAGGATTCCAATCCATGGTCATGTAATAATTTGTGTGTGTTATGTGCTTTGATTATTTTTGTCTATGCTTCATATGCTTTGCATGATTTACTTGTGTATGCATGCTTAGTATGATTTTTATTTGCTTATATGGTATGCTTATGATATGCATGATGAAGATATATTGAATATATTATGATGAAAGTATGATAAAACAAGAAATTTTGGCTCCAAAGGCCATAGAGAAGGCTACGGTTTTGAGCTCCCAAAAATTAGAGTTCATGTTGAGATTTTTCAAGAATAAGGGAATTAATTTTTGGTCCCTAGAACTTAGTGAATTTCGGCCAAGACACCTCTAAAAAGGTGTTCATAAATTAATAATTTCATGAAGGATGAAAATGGATGATTTGAAGAGTATGAAAAATAAACAAAGGGTTTGTTTTTCAAGAGAAACAAGAATGGAATTTATTTAAGTTAGAAGAAAATATTTCATGGTTCCAATGGCCATCTATAAAGTTTTGATAATTTAGAAAAATGTTTTGATGTTATAAAATATAATAATTTTCCAATAAGGATTTTTGAAAAGGGAATTAAAGTGTTATCAAGTGGAATTTTTATAAATAAAGGAAAAATGAAGATTGAAGGTGTTGAACTTCAAATTATTTTAAAGAGAATTAATTTTAGAAGTGATTTAAAAATATAAAAGAAAATATTTGTAACTTAAATTTACTAACGTAGAATTTATTTATTGGGTTTTGGAAAAGCGTTAGGAAATTTAAAGTTAGAAACAATAATTAAATCAACTAAATGTGATTTTGTAAGACTAGATAAATAAAAAGTGATTTTGTGAACAAGAATACAGTCTTTGAGGAATTTTTATTGATTTATTTTGTGTAAAAAGATCCTAAGTGAAAAAGGGCAAACATTGATTTTAAGGATTTACAAAGAAAGTGAACAAGGATTTGCAAAGAAAGTGGAAAAGGATTTGAACAAATAAGTTTGGTTTTTATAACCATCGGTACTTTGGTTTTGAAAATAAAATTTTAATGATTTTGTTTGTGTAAAACCATATCAATTTAGAAGGAAAAACGTTTTGATAATTTTCAATAGTCATGTCCACGTTTTTGAAGGCTTTTAATGCCTAGATTTTGATGAAACAAAGTAATTTTCCAAGTGGAAATATAATTGATTTAATATAAGAAATTTGAAAAGGGAATCAGAGCATTTTAATCACTTGAGAAATTAAGTTTTTGTAAACAAGAATGTTTTTGAACTTCAATTTATTTTGAAGAATGTTGTGTTTGAAAATGATTTGAGAAAAATGAAGAATATAGTGGTATTATGAAAATCTACTAACGTATAACTTATTTTTGAGTTTTGAAGTGCGTTAGAAAATATTAAGTTTTGAAACGTTGATTTACATCAATGGAAAAGTGATTTTGTGAATTATATTTTGAAAAAAGATTTCTTGAGTAAAGAAATGTGAAAAAAGATTTTCTTGAGTAAAGAAAATGTGTTAAATAAAGTATAAAGTCATATTATTTTGAGGAAAGTTGAAATGAAATTTTTGAAGAAATGAAAAATATTTTTTGTAATGTAATTGTGGTGAAAAATAATTATTTACGTATCTTAAAAATGTAATTTTTAAAGTACGTGATTTGAAATATAGTAAAATATTTCCAAGTGTTTGGAAATACAGTAAAATATTTTTATGCGATTTGAAATATGATAAAATATTACTACGCGATTGGAGATGCATTGAAACATTTTTTAAGTGATTTGAATTACATTTAAATATTTTACGTAATTTGAACTACTGTTGAAAAATCACTACGTGATTAAATAATGAGAGAATATTTTTACGTGATTGTGAAAATGATGAAAAATCATTATGTGATTTGGAAAGTGTTTTAGATGAAAAATGATTTACGCAACTTAAAAGAATGATTTTTAAGCTACGCGATTTGAAAATGATGAAAAATCATTACGCGATTTGAGAAACGTATATTTTTATGCGATTGAGAAAAATGTTAAAAAATTTATTACGTGATTTAAAGGTGCAAATGTAAGAGTTACTGATATTGTGAAAACGCAATGTAAATGTTTTGGAATTGTGAAAATGAAATGAAAATGTTGTGCAATTTTGTGAAAACACGACGAAAGAATTTTATAACTATGAAAATGTGATAATATGATTTTCCTGTTGAAAATACAAGTATAAATACTGTAGAACCAGTATATGGATGCTTTGTGAGAAAATGACATGTTTTGCCTGTGATTGGCATTTGATGCATTATACATGCATTGAAAAGATATGTCTGTGATTGGATTTGGTGCATTATACGTGTATTGAAAAAAATATGCATTGAAGCATATGATTACATTGAACAAATGAAATTGAAAAGATTTGGCCCTTTGGGGTTGGACTTGCACTGATATATTCGTGCATTGCATAAAATATAGCTAATAGCTATTATGGCCCTTGTGGTTGAAGAGAGAATGAGAATTGATAGTGAGGTCTATGATGGATCTTGGGGCGTCGGGCGCGGCGGTCGACCGTGGACGGTTAGCGAGTACCACTGTGCTCACTTGCGATGCGTCCGTTACAACGCATTGACGATACCCAACAAGAACACGATTCTTTTCAACAACTGGGAGATTGTCTTTGGGTTAAGGCTGACAATTAACCAGAGCATTCTTCTCGAAATTGTGAAAACCTCCATGGAGTTGTTTTTTATAAAATGAGTCTTTGTGCATATGCATAAATCTGAGCATTTATATCTGTGTGATATATTAATTGAGGAATATTGGTTATTGGTTATGAAAATTGTTTTGAATATTTGGATGATAATTGAATTGATAAATGATTGGATGATGATAGTTGATTAATGTTGATGGCATGATCATAATTGCGGTATGATCTATCTGTATGATATTACTGTTTATGTTATCTCTGTGCTGCTATGTTGGTATTGATGTAGGTGATCCACCTCTTTGTTATATTGTTTTGCTTTGTCTGTATTGTTAAAATTATACAGTAGAAGGAATGAGTTGTTTTAGACATAACGAGTGGTAGATACTCAGAGATTGATGGAAACATTGAAAAGTGACTGTCTCAAGTTCGAAGATGTGCCGGGTAGACAAGGAGTAAAGTTCTGATGCATCAAGATAGACAGAAAAAGGACTAAGTATGTTAAAGTTTCTCGTTAGTGTTGTACCGTGCTATTAAGTAGGACCCGTCATGGGTTTGCTACTGTCAAAAAAAAATAAGTTTGTTAATTTTATATTTCTCTTTAAATTGTGATATTAATTGGTGTCAATATTGCATAATGAATAGTTGAAATATAATTTTCAATATTACCTAATATTTTCAGTAAATTTACGTGTTAGTAAAGAAGAAATTTTGAAACCCATCTTTTATAACTCAAACTTTGTGCGAACTTCTTTTCAGATTATGAGTCAGGAGTCAGAAATGTCACCTAAGGAGGGTGTTACATCAAAGGCAAGCTCTAACGGCACATCATCACTCTTAGCCTGTCACACCACCAATTGTTGAGACCCCGGTCACGAGGAACCAGGAGCCCAAAACTAGGCTCCTACGTGATGGGCAAGAAACTTCACTCTCTAATGAAAGCCCACACCCATCGCGTAAGATCTCTGTGAGGATCGACTTGGTCCCTGCATGCATGGTGCCAATTCTAATAGTCATGGGCCTAGAATCCTAGTGCACCAGTGCCTAGGACTTAGGAACGAAGAGGTTGATGATCGCATGTCCCATTCAGAGGGCACGATTCGATCTAATATGTCTAGAACCCGTCTCTTAGATTTAGTACAACAACAAGTAGTGGTGCTAGAAAATCAATGTCACAAATTAGAGAATCTGGAGTGATTTGTGCATGAGGGCCATGCCAGACCATTCCATGATGACAGAAGGTGGAACGCGGCCAACGACCAGAGAAGAATGTCGCACGCTAACATTGAAATGTCAATATTGTTAATATCAATCCGGACTTCGACAATCAGGAGCAACCCTTCTCTGCTCAACTAATGGAGTATAGAGTTCAAAGAAACTTCAAGTTTCCTTCCAATGTGGAGCTCTATGATGGGACTACAGACCCTCAGGAACATATAGACATCTATGTTCACTCTATGTGCTTCTATGGGGGATCCTCATAATTGTTATGTCGTGTCTTCCCCCTTAATTCCTTAAAGAAGGCAGCCCTCAGATGATTTGTAACCTTACCACAGGGATCCGTCACCAACTGGCAGGACCTCAGGCAACGTTTCTAACTGCACTATACCACTAGCAAGAAGCAACCCAGATCTATTGAATCTTTTTTTTAGATTTTCCAAGGGCGCGACGAGTGCCTTCGCGTGTACCTTAAGAGGTTCAATACGACTTGTATCAATATAGAAAATCTCGATGAGAGAATTGCTCTCCACTATGCCAGAAGCGGCCTCCGGACCAATTCCTAGTTTTTTCAATCTTTGGCAAAGAAAAATTCAAAGAATATGGAAGAATACCAACAACGGTCCCAGAAGTATATAAACTTGGAGGAGGTTACTAAAGTTAAGAGGAGCCTAGAGAAAGGTGAGCCTTTTCACCAAAAAGGCAACCAGAATTCCTCTCAGCTCCAAAACTCCTCTAAGGATGATCCACCCTGGACCAAGTACTCGACCTATACCCCTTTGAACACTCCACATGCAACAATTTTGAAGGAAGTGTTACAGACCGAATTCAAGGATATTAAAAGGTCGCCCCCTTGAAGAAATAAGAACAAAAGGATCGTAACAAGTATTGTTCATGGCGCAAGGGTTACATTCATGAGACAAAAGATTGCTTCTAACTCTGTGACACCATTGAGTCCTTAATTAGGGTAGGACGGCTGGATCAATACATCAGCCATGTCCAAAACAATGGATGCAGAAGATGGATTGGAAGAAAATAAAGCCCTAGTCCTAGGCGGAGCATGTAACACCCTAGATAGTCATGATAGACTTGTATATAGTTACGGAGGTAGCCTAATACTAGTTTGTCATGCCTGTAAAGTTTTGTGACTGTCAGAGCACATTTAAGCACTTTGTTGTAATACTATGTGTGAAATATAGCTGTTATTTGCTCCGAAAGTGACTTAAACTGCTCAGTTAATAGAAATAAGTACGGAGAACTTGTTTCTCGGTCATAAATGTGTGGAAGTAGATATGGTTAAATTTTGAGAAATATCAGAGTTAGTTTGACTTTTTTAGGCATACTGGTTGTGCGTTTTAGTGTCGAATTGACCCCTAGCAAATATGAAAAATTATGAAAATGGTGAAACAAGATTTTTAATGAATCTTAGGATTTATTTTAAGCTTGTTGGAAATTGAGAAACTTAGTTTGATGATAACTAAGTGTTCTTAACTGTTTGGGTGAATTTTGGTCACTTAAGTGACCGAAATAAAAGGGCACGACACTTTATTTTTGTTGCTGGCCTATTTAAGGCCAAAATGAGAGTAGTTCTCATTCTCATCTTCTTGTCTCATAGCTGCCAAAGGAAAAGGAAAAGAGAAGGGAACTCAAAGTGTTAAGGAAGGAGGATCTTCATCCATGTAAGGGAGAGAGCTTAGCTTTTCAGAGGAACGACTAACCGACTTCATTTCTAGAAATTGAGGTAAGGGAAATCTTGTATGGATGGTTGTGTTTCATTTCTTTCATTTTGGTTCTTGAGTGACTTAATGAAGAAAGTGAGGTTTGATGAGTGATTTAATGATTCTTAAGTTGAATCTTGATGTGGATAGATTGGTTAAGTTAGAAACTGATTTATTGATGTGCTGAGATGAAGTTTTCATCAATTGGAAACCTTAATTCTTATTTAGGTCAGTTTTGGGGGTTTAGGTTAATGTTGGAGTTTTGATTCACAAAGTGTTGAATTGAGTGAAATAGAAGTAGTTTAAGAGTTACCATGTGTAGTTGGATTATGTTAGAGGTTGGAAATCACTTGAAATCGAGTTTTGAGTAATTGGAGGAAGGTCTAGTTCCAAAGGAATAGTATCCGTATCTCCAGAATTTAGCAGATTCTGAGTTCTACAGTGGGTAACGCAGCGCAAGGTACAGAACGCTGCGGCATAATGTGATGCACACCCAGATTTTGGGACCCGAGATATGGGTGCCGCGACGTGGCACTTTGAGTACTGCGACATGTTCAAGAACAGGGGTGCGTGCCGCGGCGTGGCACATGGGTGCCGCAGCATGGGCAGCGTTTCCTGCCAGTATTTGAACCCAAGGCTTGGGCGCTGCGGCGTGACACAGGGCATGTCGCGACGTGAGTGCCAAAGAACAACTATAAGTTGTGTTTGATGCTCTGGAGCCTTCCATTGGTGCAGTTTTCTTCTTTTATGCTTCTTAATGAGTAATGAGACTCTAGTAAGAGTATTAAATGAAGATGTGAATGCTTTGAATCATAATGATTTGTAATGCTAATTATAAGAATTTAATTAGTAATGATGATATACTTGATTGTATGAGTTGCCTTTTTGAAAAGTATAAACCCTGTAGATGTGGGTGATTGCTTTTTGAAATGTGTGAGCTCCGTAGATGTGAGTGTTCTATATTAAGTAAGGTGGATTGTATCCTTCCTAATATAGTATTTTTTAGGATGGATTTCCTTGTTCATTATTGATAACAGTGTAGTTGATGGACTTCACTACTCAGGGGGGGAACGGATTTTCTCGGTGATAATGATGTTGTTGGATGGACTTCCAGTGCTTGTTCAAGGTTATAGTTGTGACTTCCATTACTTTGTTCAAGTTTCATACATTCATGACATTACTATGGAATTGTAGGTTCCTGATACGGTATCGTACATTATTCATTTTCATACTTAGGATTTTGCATATGCATAAACACTAGACATAACTTGGCATAGCAAGGCAATTGTATGGGCGGTTACTTCCATAGCATTATTCATGCATTACAATTGTAGGGCGATTGCGTGTCTTTGAGATGGAGATGTTGTTGCTTTTGTGATTGAAGTGTTAATTTGATAATTGTAAATATTATTTGTTTGTACATATATATGTATATATGCTGGTATTGGAATACTTCTACTGAGATATGTTTTCTCACCCCAAGTGTGTTGCCATGTAAATCCAGGTGTTAATTCCTCAAAAGGGAAGAAGAAGATGGATGAAGATTAGTATAGTTATATGCCTTTGATGATAAAGCTTGTATAATATGCTGGTCTTTGTTGTTATAAAAGTTTATGTATTACAATGTGTCTTGGAGGCAGTGATGTATATATATATATATATAACTTTTGTTTTCGTGGCTCTCCATATTATGTATGAATGATATGGGTCAGATGTTGATGTATGTTAGTAGTAGCAATACCAGTATTAGGTTATTCATTTATATGACAATATATCAAGATAGCAAATATTGGGCTGTTACAGAGCACGTCTCTGCACCAAAGGAGAAGGTCTCAGAGCCCACCTCGTATTAATACTAACAACTGACAGAATCAAAATTAGGACACTCTGTCATATGACTATGATGATCGCCATGCCCAGGTCAATCGAACCATCAACACTATTGCTGGTAGTTTTGTGGGTAGTGGGTCATCAAATGGTGCTCGGAAGAAAGAACTTAGGATGGCGGTGTTGAGTGTCTCCCACTCCGCACCCAAATCACGGGCCAGAGATCGGAAGGTTCCTCCTATCTCCTTTTTAGACTAAGATTACGACAAAATTATTCCTGACCATGATGATCCATTGGTGGTCTCTGGGATAATTTCTAATACAGAGGTCCGTCACATTTTCATAGACTAAAGGAATTCAGCAGATATCATGTTCATAGAGTTGTACGAGAAGCTGGAGTTTCTTGACTCAGAGCTGATCCCCTACAATGGCGAGCCCACTGGTTTCCCATGTTCCATGTGATTTCACACCAAGGGGTGTTTAAACCTTTATTTCTTGGTTGTTTCTACTAAGGCTAACACACTGGGGGTGTGTTATTTCTCCACTTCACACGAGGTGGCTATGTGGCTCTCTAGAGTGATATTTGACTTTTGTGGTCTTCACGGAAGTTGTAGCTCTCCTTCTTAGTTTTCCAATGCCATCATAATCATCTCATTTACACTTCTATAACTCAAGTTATGCCTATTTTACTGCATAGAAGTCAAGAATTCTACAAATCTTGGCTATCTTGATTCCGATCTCAGCTCTTTTGCTATAAACTTAACTAAATCTTTAGAAAACCATGTCAAACATCCATTTTGTACATAAAAACATAGAGAAAGATCAAACATAAATTATTAAGGATAACTTAATCATTAATAGCATAAATCCTCATAAATTACATCTAAATTCATATCCAACCAGGCATAAGATGTGTATTACAATACAACACTTTGGTTAGCATTCACATCACCAGGAGAAAAACTAGATAAGACAATTAATGATGGTCATGGTCCTTATACTCTTAGAGTAAATGGCCAATCATGTCATCTTATTGGCAGCTTACTACATATGACTGGTGATTCTGCAAAGTTCGCACAGTTATATATTTTTTACATTGAGAATGAGATTGAAAACAAGTTAGCAGGATTCAGGTGTTAAATGTGTAAACTGTTACCAAGTGGCCTCAATACTCAAGAGGGGGGGTGAATTGAGTAGTTAAAAATAAGTTCACAAATCTTTCGCAATTTGACAATCAATTTTCGTTGAAGCTATTGAATGAACAGAGATAATTGAATAGATGAGTTAAGCACTTTTACTAATGAACGTAATAGCCAAGGAGACAATATCCAAATAATAAATCCATCGTTTATCCTGGTTCAATCATAAATCACATCTATATCTTCACGCTTCAATGGGTGCTTGAAAAACCACTACAACCTTGAGCACTCAACGGTATGGGATACCTCACCCAAAAGCTTGAGCCTCTATTTTCAAGGGATACCTCACCCTTACAATACTTGAGGATACCTCACCCTCACTAATCGAATGTATAAGATTAAAATAGAAGAAGCTCTCTCTAGAGCAAGTGTTTACAAATTGAAGCTCTAATATGCTCTCAAAGATTTTTCACGTTTTTAGTCGAAAATGACTTTAAGGATTAATTCACGTTTTGAAGTATGATGATCAGTTTTTGGTTCAAGGTCAACCGTTGAGAACAACTTTGGTATTTATAAGTTTCTCAATTAATAGAGCCGTTGGAGGTAGTTGGGCATGCATTTAATGCATTTAATATAGCCGTTGGGCGTTGTCAGGATTTCGATTACATATCTCGGTAAAATTGTTCTTTTAGATTCTTGAGGTAATCAAGGCTTCGACATTACATTAATGATGACTTGTCATGGTCCTTACAATATTCATGTAATCGATTACATCTTAGTTCGAACATAACGACTTTGTTTGTAATCACAACATGTCATCTTACATTTCTCGGCAGCCTTTTCTGGGCTTTGTGTAATCTTACTATTACATATGACTGGTTGATCGATTACATTCACAATCTGCAAAGTAAACATTATGTAATCGATTATTGGCTGAACACATTTTTCAAGTCCAATAACGTCATTTCCAACACCTATATTTTTAAACATAAATCATGTTAGAGTTGAAACTCAAGATTGATTTTGAAATTTCCCATTTATTTTGAAATCATATATTGAAAAACAAGTTAGCAGGATTCAGGTGTTAAATGTGTAAACATTTCTCTATCTTTTAGTTTAGTTGCTTTTATGTATTAATTTATGAAACTAATTATTTTTTCATTTTTTGGATTAAGGTCTACAAAGAAGTCTCAGAAACAACTAGTTCCTAAGATTGTGACTAAATTGGAAGGCATGCTTGATGAGAATAATGTATTTACAAAATCTTTTAGAATGGTTAAGGAAAGATTTGAAGAGTTTGATATAGTTAATCTCAAGTTGAAGTTAATTACTGATAGAGAGAATGATGGGAGAATATATAATTTACAAATTGTAGCTGAGGTTGCAGCTATAATTGTTGGAGATATTGATACTAGATCAAATAGAGATATTATTCTGAAGACTCAAAGTGGTAGATTACAAAGAATCAATGAGTTACATGTTGGGTATATGGGATTGCAATATCCACTGTTATTGACGTATGGTGAATATGGATATATATACTGTAAAACACAAAGATGGTGTTAAATTTTTAACTGCAAAAACAAATAAAGTCACCATATATAAGAGAGTTTCTATGTCTTAGACTCCAAAGCAGAAATGATGAATCACAAATTCTATTGAGATTAAGAAAGCCTTTTCAGCAGCTTGTTGTTGATGTTTACATTATGATGGAATCTAAAAGGTTATTATATATTAGAATTCATCCAAAAAGAGTTTAGAGTGGACAGTTATGATAAGTTGTGTCAGTCTCAGCAAGAAACACAAGCACAAGCATCATCTACAAGCCTAAGAATTGTTTTGCCTTCATCTTTTGTCAGAGGAAAGAGATATATGATCAATTATATTGTGATGGAATGAGAATCTGTGGTGTCACTATTTTTAATCTTCTTAAACTATATATATGCAAAACGTAAGTGGAGTAGAGTTTGTCTCATTCCAATGTCAGAAAATATCACAAGTCTTATTGAGGATTTATAAACATATAGGTGATCTACTAACAAAAGATCACCAACATCCAAAATATGAAACAGCTGTGATAATTTTCTTATTTAACATCCAAGTGCAAAAGTACAATAAACTAAAAACTTCATATTCAAATTGCTATTTCGTTAGCCAAATATAGGTAATTACAAAATTGCTATTTTTAGATAGCTAGTAATTAGATAAAGAGTGTAACAGTATATATCCATATACTTTACTTATGTACATTGATAGTTGATTATATAGTATTTCTTTTTATATATTATCATTATACTCAAAAGTATTTAGGTATTATAGACGAAATAAAAAATCATAGCATTAGTACTTTTATCTAATACAAAATCACCACACTACTAAATACTATTACACCATAATTTACACATAGAAGATGCTCACTTCATAAAATATATTTTCAAATATGATTAGAATAGCTAAATATCATTTGATCATCACAAAAGTTTCAATCATTAAACTTAAAGTTAATCAAAATAAAAACTATTCACCTATTTACTTCCAGTAAGTTTGCCATAAAGTTTCATGAAATTCTGAGACTTGATCTGCATTCAAAAAAAGATGTGAACACAAAATTGATTAGCAAAATGCTGTGAAAATAAATAGTTAAATAAAGTAAGACTACCGGGATCAAAAGTATATATATCTTCAAATTAGACCAAACAAAATATAAATATGAATTCCTGCAACATAAAAAAATTAAATAATCAGTGAGTATTCAATATATGAATAAAAACTCAAAATTAGTAAAAACATCATACCCTTACTTACTATAAATTTTGAAAAAACTCTTTATAAACAACACTGGTAGTAGTCTTCAAGGCTTTTCCATCCTTACCATGAATTAGAATTTTTAGTCCTTTTTTACTTTAAATTCTAGAGAAATTGACCATAACTAAAACATCTATGGGAAGATATAAACCAACATTGCTAAGGATTGACCCTGTGATTTGTTGATAGTCATTGCATATAAGACAATTATAGGAAATTGTTCTTAGTAGTCTAAAAGGCCATAGTGATTGCGAACGAGACATAGACATTGTTGGAATATATGCCATGTTACCAATTTTACTTCCTAGATATAATCTTTGCTTCAATGACATGATTACCTACTCTTGTCACAATCAATCTAGTACCATTGCATAGACCATAGCTTTTCTAATTAGAGATATTCAAGTTGTGGTATTGTTAGTTTTCCAAATATTTTCTTGACCTTCACATGCAATCTAAAGTGGAAAGAATTACAAAGATTACTTAAGTCTATGTCCTTACAACCAGAGGATTGCCCTAGGTATTGTGTCTAAGATTTTCAAAATCAAACTTGATCTGTTGATGTCTGATTTTAAAAAAGGTAAATTTTTTTTGGAAGAGTTATTGCGCGTAAGTTTGATATTTATTTCAATAATTGTTCATTTAATTTTCTATTTATTTATTCTTTAGATACAACAACAACAAGAAGAAAGCCTTTTCTAGTAGGTATTTATTCTTTAGATAAATCAATAATATTCATTTGATTGACTTACTGATGTAGATATTCATATAGTATTGAGTTTCAAAAGAGAAATTACCTCATGCACATATACTTTTATTCTTACATCAATCTTGTATGTATTCAGCTCCTGAAGAAATTAATCGAATTATATCAACCGAGATCCCAAATCAATCAGAGAAATCAGGATTATATGAAGTTGTCAAAGAATACATGATTCATGGTCCGTCTAGTGCATCTAATACTACATCATGTATGAAGGATGGTAAAATGTTCTAGATACTATCCTAAGAAATTTGAGAGATGTACTATAGTTGATCAAGATGGTTACCTTGTTATCGCCAAAGAAATAATGGCAACATTATGGAGAAAAATGAAACAATTTTGATCATTGGCATGTAACTCCCTACAATGAAACTGTTTTGAGGAAGTACCTAGCACATATAAATGTTAAGTGGTGCAATCAAAGCACTCCAATCAAGTACTTATTTAAGTACATTAATAAAGGTTATGATAGAGTTACAGCTGCTATTGTTCCTGGAAATAATAATGACCATGGTAAAGGAAAGGCAATAGATGAAATTAAAGATTACCTTGATTGCAGATATGTCACCATCTGCCTGATCAGCAATTTGTGATATATATGATGATAGTGATGATATTGAACCTTTGCTTTGCAAACCATCTGTGAAGGGATCGATGTTTACTTCTTGGATGGCAGCAAATATGTATCCAGAGGCTAAAGATCTTACATATTCCCAGTTTGTACAAAAGTTCGTATATATGTCTAAAAATGGATCATGGAAGCTGAGAAAGCAAGAATATACAATAGTAGTGGAGTTGGATATGAAAAAGGGGCATCTTTAACTGACTGAAACTATCAAATGATGGAAGAGTCAGCAAAGTGACAATTGAAGTAAATGAAGCTACATCTAAAGCTGCCACGTAGTTATGGGAGTGGAAGAACTTTTATATATATTATTATTATTATTATAAATTATAGATTATAAAATATTTTAGATAAATAAATTATAGATTATAGATAGATAGATTATAGATTTAAATGTAGATTATAGATAAATAGATTAGTATTAATATTATTAATATTAATATTAGTGATAGAATTCAAAGTGTCATAAGATGGTATATGTACGAAGACAAAATAATATATTGCTCTAAATTTTACATTTATGTATGTAATAAAAATATATTGTTCTATAAGCATTATTATCCATGTACTTAACCATGGGGGATTGTTATTAATACTGGGCATTGTTCGATATGATGTCAATTTATAAAGGAAGTTAAGCAGATACTCATAATAGATATGTTATTTATATTGTTTTATATGTAAAGCTTAGGAAATATACAATTGAACTAATTACTATTAGTATTAGTTATAAATATAGACATTTTTAGAATAGTATATCCTTACAAATTTCAAATTTGCAATTGTATAAATTAGATTAAAATTATTTTAAAAACAAATTAGTCAGAAATTCTCCTCAAGGTGGATACTATGACTCTGATACCATATTAGAAACAAAAATAGTGAGACAAATATTGATAATTTGTGTATATTTCTGAATGAATATATACGAATGATTAACATCTATTTATAGAAGAAAGTTGCTATACAAAAAAAAAAATAATAAAATATAATTATATACTAGATCAATCTAATTTAGTATTAAATCAATTACAATCATTTTTAAAATTAATCATGATCAATCATAATCTCAATTATAATTAATCATGTTAACATCCTCCCTCAAAACTCAAGTGAGCATAGAAGAAACTAACTTAGATTTGTAAACCAGAGTACTGAATCGATCAGGATGATGATTGAGTTTGAAGTTTGGAGTCTGAAATCTAAGATGAAGAAACCAACTTGAATTTGGAAACCAAAGTGCGAAATCGGTCAGGATGATGATTAAGTTTGGAGTTTGGAGTCTGGAATCTAAAATGAAGTCTGGAGTCTATAATTTAGGACAAAAATTGAAGTCTAGAACAGAGTTTGGAATCTAGGACAGAAATCGAAGTCTGGAACAGAGTTTGAAATCTAGGACAAAAATCGAAGTCTGGAACGGAGTCTAAACTGCATCTGGGATGAAATTAATCTGTATTTGACTAAAACAAAGGAGACGAAGTCAATCTATCAGACAGAACTGATCGGAGGCTGGAGCAACAGAAACGTAGCCAATATTTCAGGCTGGATCAGACGGAACTGATCGGCAAAACTGAACAAAGATGCATATCAGAGATGCATATCGAAGACTGGAATCTAGGACGGAGTCTGAACGGAGCAGACAGTAGCGGTCTGGACCAAGAGCCTAGGAGCTCTGATATCAAGTTAGAAATTCTCCTCAAGGTTGATACCATGACTCTGATACCATATTAGAAATAGAAACAGAGAGACAAATATTGATAATTTTTGTATATTTCTGAATGAATGTATATAGGAGGATAAACATCTAATTATAGAAGAAGATTGTTATACATAAAAGAAAAATAATAAAATATAATTATATACTAGATCAATTACAATATACTAAAATATAATTATATACTAAATCAATCTAATTTTGTATTAAATCAATTACAATCATTTTTAAAATCAATCATGATCAATGATACTCTCAATTATGCTTAATCACACTAACAAAATTGAAACAAATATTATATATAAATATTTTATAGTCAATTCTCAATATAATATAAATTAGACTTAAGAATGTACAGAGTTACATTTTTCATTTAATTGGTAAATACTTATTTAACATAAAAATTACAAAAAAAAGAGAGAAAATGCTAGAACATTTCTATGCAATTGATGAAAGAAGAGCCCGTGCAATGGCACGATATTGCTACTAGTTATAATATATAACTTACTTTGAAACTTCCAGGAAACCACTTAAGATGGACCTGTCTGTTGTGGGGAATATTAACGAACACCTAGTAGTGTGCTATTAACTACTGAACTATAATCAATTAAAAAAACTTTTTATTGCAGTACGTAGGCCTTTATTGTCTAATAGTTTTTTTTTTCTAGCATAATTTAAATAATTTATAATAAGAAGATTTTAGACTTTGATCACCAATTATTTTTCGAACTTATCTAAATATAGCTGCTAGTTAGTTAAAATTTTGAATAAGATAAATTACACTTTTCTTAAGATTTGATTAAATTAAATGGAATTATATCATTCCGTTTTTCTTAAGAGCATGACAATGTCATAATTTTAAGAGAGAAAGGCACAATGTTTTTATATAGAGAAATTCACCATTATTTTATTCATAAAAGGGACTACCAATTCTTGCAGAAAAATAATGTGTATTTCTTTTTCATAATATAAGACTGTAATGATGGACCTTTGAGTAAGAGTGTAATTGAGTTGAGTCATTCATGAACTATTTGAAATCGACTCGTTAAATACTCGATCAAATTCATTTGTTTAACCTAACAAATAAATTCAAATTTAAATTTAAGTTCAATTATATAAATGAGTCAAGTTAAAATTTTATAAACTTGACATTATACACACACATATATATATATATATATATACTAATTCATTCTATATAGATAGTGAAATTTCAATTAAAAAAATTGTAACTTTAAATAAGAAAAGGTATATAGATAATAATAATAATAATAATAATAATTTATTTATTACTAATTGAAATACAATTTTGAGAAAATTGAACTTTAAGGATAGATTTTTTTTTCTTGTCTTCGACTTGGATGTTATCATAGGCATTGTTATGTGACTATCTTGCACTATTATGACTAATAAATCCTCCCAACAATTGCCTTCTCGTAGGTTCTTCAAGGAGAAACTTGACAAAAGAACAAAAAAAAAAAGTTAAAAATGAGCTAAACAAGATGAAATCAAGCTTTATATCATGAATAACCTGAGTTCAAGCTTTATATTAGGCACATTTAAATAAATGAACCAAGCTTAAATATTCTTTATTTTTTCCTTTTTTATAAACTAAGTCTGAACTTCAAGTATTCGACTTCACTCAACTCATTTACACTCTTACTTCTGAGTTTTGATGAGTAATTTATTAGATTCTAAGCTAAGATAACATTACACATGACTACTTAACAAAATAATATACACGAAGAATCAATCAATTATCAATATAATAATATATAAAAAGAGAGTCTTGATTTGTAGAATTTTGTTAAGTGGCAGCTCCAAGTTGTGTTACTAATATTATTTAAATTTGAATTTTAGTATTAGCCTATTAAAGAATAATTAAAGAAAAATGTAAAAGATTTTTCCAATTGTCATCTATAAATTGTGCCACTAATGTAATTTGAATTTAAATTTTAATATTATCCTTTTAAAAAAATTAAAGAAAAATGTAAATTATTTAAAGATTCTTTCTTACAAGTGTCATTTCTAGGTATATCATCAATGACTTATTACAGATTTGAATTTGAATTTTATTGTTATTATCTTATTAACATAATGTTAATGTTTATATATATATATGTGTGTGTGTGTGTGTGTGTGTGTGTGTGTGTGTGTGTGTGTGTGTGTGTGTGTGTGTGTGTGTGTGTGTGTGTGTGTGTGTGTGTGTGTGTGTGTGTGTGTGTGTGTGTGTGTGTGAAAAAAAAATTGAGATATTTTTTATAGAATAAAAATATTTTTTATGGTGTCAAACCATATTATAATATATAGAGATAAAACAAAGGGATTTGATAGTGACCACAACCCCTAAATCTCAAAACACTCTCTCCATGGTTTTTGAAATTGTTAAAATATTCTCAAAATTTTATATATAAACTTGATATTTGACGTTCTAAAAAAAAATCTTAAATCTCAATTTGTATTTTCTGCATCACCAATGATATATAGAGAAAATTATTTTTTGAGATATTTTTTATAGAATAAAAATATTTTTGTTATGGTGTCAAACCATATTATAATATATAGAGAAAAACTAAGGGAGTTGGCAGTGACCGCAACCGTTAAATCTCAAAATACTCTTTCAATGGTTTTTGAAATTGTTAAAATGTTCTCAAAATTTTATATATAAACTTGATATTTGACGCTCTAAAAAATAAAATAAAAATTTAAATCTCAATATGAAATTTTTGCATCACCAATGATCACATATGAAAATTATAAATATGCTTTCTTATAGTAATAATATAATTATCATATATTATTTTTAAATATTTTTTATAATATCATGCATCGCATGGGTGATATAATAATAATAATAATAATCATCATCATCATCATCATATCAATCAATCAATATAATATATAAAAAAAAAAAAAGATACATACCTTGAAAAACAATCATGTGTTTTTCTTGTCAATAAATAAATGCTTTACTTGCTTGACATGTGATATTTAGAGTACTTAATACTCTGCCACATGTAATCTTATGTAGCAACTTCCTTCCGTATATGATCTAATGTGGTAAAATGAGACATGTGAAAAAAATTTCACTTGTACAAAAATCATTTAAGAAATAAATTAAAGAAATACAATACACAAAAAACACAAAGGAGAAAAAAAAATAATTGCACCTTTGTTATCTAAAGAATCGATAAAATTACACTTTTTGTCTAGACAACTCCTGTGCATTGAGAATTGATGCCTAACGACGATAGCCTTTAAGGTTGCAAGTGACTTTCTGAGTCTACACAGAAGACGATGATAGCAAGCACAAGATCCAACAACTTGAACAGAGGATGATGCGAAACTGCCATTAGGGTTCTGACATGATAATTGTCAAATTCCTATGTTCGAGGAAGATTCCACCATTGACGTACATCAACGTCAAAAAGAAGGAGAAGAAGAAGAACAACATCAATGAGCATAATTAAAATTAAAATTTTTCTCTTAATTGAATGACATTTATGTGCAGCTAACTAATTAATTACTTCAATCAATTAATATATAATTATTATTCATTATTTTCTATGAATCTCTACCAAAATTATCTTTTATAAATAATATTACTATTCAAATTCAAATAATTTAAATAATAATATAATTAAAACTTTTAAATTTTGAAACTCACTCTTAATGAATGTCATTTATTTATTATTAAAAAATTTATATATAATTAATTAGTTTCCTAAACTAATTAATTTGTTAATTTATCACTATCTTCTACTAATAAGATTTACATTCAAATAAATAATCTAAATAATAAAATAAAAAAATTCAAATTCAAATTTCCCTCTTAATTGAATTTTATTTATTTACATTTAATTAATTATCTCAACCAATTAATATATTAATTATTCATTATCTTCTATAAATAATATTATCATTTAAGTAATTTAAATATTAATAATAATATAATCAAAACTAAGATAAAAATGTATATTTAAAACTTTTAAATGAGTGTAATGTCAAAATCAATCAACCAATATAATAATATAATATAATAATATCTAAAGAAATATACATGGCCTAGAATTTTGTCATGTGCCACTTCTAACTGGCAAAATATACTCTAATTTTTTACTTGTGTCAAATCTCCTCTTATTTGCATGACATGACTGTCGATACCCAATTTTGTCCATTAAATTTAAAAAACTAAGGTATCATTAAGTCCCACATTGAAGAAGTCATACTCCTTCTTCCTCCTCTTCTCCTATATAAAGGGGTAATTCTCAATTGTTTTGGGGCATCTAAAAAATTACATACTTGAACTTAATACTAAGTATAAGAGTTCGAGAGATTTAATAAATTTTTTTTACACACTTGGACTTAATACTAAGTATAAGAGTTTGAAAACTTTAATACATTTTTTCTTGCAAGTGAGTTGCTTTTCAAGATTTGATTTAAAGAGAACACTTGGGGCCCTGTGCACCAACTTTTGTAAGCATAGCATTTTTATACGCCTTCAAGGTAAGCTTGCTTTTTTATTTTTTTCTTGTATTATTATTTTTTACATACACATGTTATTCATTTTAGCTTATTCATTTGTTAGTTTGGTCTATTTATTTATTTATTATTATTATTGTTATTATTATTTTTGTAATTTTTTTAAGAATAAATCAAGATTAGCTTAGTTGTAACAGCTTGTTAATTCTGTACCTCTTAGAATTATCTAACTTATGACAACTTGATGATTCGAATCTTTTTTCAAACATAAAAAAAATCAAATGAATTTTCAAAACAAAAAAAAATCTTTTTTAATAAAAAATAACTAACATACAATCATTTTCTAAATAACTATGTAACTTTGAGTTCCCCACTGCACTCAGGGATACGTAGGAACAGAATCTCTATTCTGTCAAGTCAAAATTAAATTTTCACAATTTGGTTGTTTTTTTATATAAATAATTACAATGTTTTTTTAAGGTAAAATAAATACATTCGAGATTATTAAAATTTGTACAACTAACTTAAGGTACTGTTCTTGGAACGGGTAGTGTAGGGTGCTAATACCTTCTCTACTTGTAATCGACTCTTGAATCCAAACTCATTTTTCAAAAGATTAGTTTTCCTAATTAAAGGGTTTTTCTAATATTTTCTCAATTTAAATAAACATTGGTGGCAACTCCATTGATTTTCCAAAGCTTATCTTTTTCGGTTGTCCCGTCGCAATCCCAGTCGTTATAGCTGGCGACTCCACTGGGGATGCTTAGAGAGTCAGGCCTGTTATTATTAGTTGTGCAAACTATTAATAACCTCTATTTATTTGTTTTACCATTTCTTTTGTCTTTGTTTTTATTTTCTTATTTGGTTGTAAATAGTTTTTTTTTTACTTTTACGTAAATTTTTGGTGATGTTATCGCATGCTAACTTTGATGCTCATGATCTACTTGTATATATTTTGTTGCCTCAATATTTCATGCTTGGTAGTTAAAACCCTAGGGTAGGCAATTACTGATTGGTTATTGTATGTATGTTTTGTTTGACTGTTATTTTTGCAGGATGAGAGTAGTCCTTAGGATTATGGAGGTTTGTATACTCCCTACACCCACAGCACCTACACGTTTATCACATACATTTGAGTGGGGCCCTATACCTGGGTCTGAGTGAAGCCTAAGTTAGGTAGATGTTGTGTAGTAGTAGCCATTTTGGATGTACATCTTATTTGGTTATCGAGAAAACCTCATCTAGAGTGTACCCTTTTCATGAATGTCTCACACCTAGTGGTTCACCCACTGTTTGTGGTCAACATTCTGAAATGGGACTTAGCTCTAGAGGCCTTAGAATAGTAGAGTCACCTAATGAAAGTTCTCACGAATCAGTAAGATCTATAGATCCTTAGGATAAAATTCCTCAAATTTAAGGAAATCTCGTAGAATGCGAAGGGAGCATACTCCTTCTTTAGCTATCTATCCTTTATGTCATTCATTCTTACATTTTTATAATAAAAAAATTGAAAAAAAAAAGATAGATCATCTTGCATTTTCATTCCTAGCATTCTTTCTTTTTAAAAAAAAAAACTTCTTCTTCATCTCTCTATCCCTCATGTCTTCATTATTGCATTCTTTTTCTAAATAATAATAATAATACATCTTCTTGCATTTCATGGCATTCAAAGTATTTTTAAAATAAATAAATAAATCCTCTTACATTTCATGGCATTCCAAGCATTCTTTAAAAAAATAAGAAAAAAATAATAAACATCATCTTGCATTTTCATAGCATTCCTAGCATTTTTTTAAAAAATTCATTTGCATAAGTAGTTAGTACTTCGCATACATGCATATTACCAATTTTGTTCAGTCAATACTGATAATTGCATATTCACATCATGTTTCCTCGAGCAGAAAAGTAGACACTATAACAAGAAAGCAACTTCTGTGACACCCTTATAGGACTCGTTCCCAGGCTAGGATCATGGATGAAATAGAACAAACTCAAGAGTTGAACGATGAAGTAAACTAACTTAAAGAGCAAATGTCCAAGATGATGGAGATGTTACAGTCCATGGAAAATGGAAGGAGCACAGATGGGAACCGCTTAGTGGCAAACGAAGGACATCCGGCCACACCTCTTCACCCGCCAGGTTTCACTTCAATCCCTTTGCAATACCAAGGCTTTAATCCTCAAGGAGTTGTGATGTCACTTACCATTTATCCAAACAACACCACTCAACCCTCGGTCACCAGTTCGCAGGAAAACCAAGTGCCACCATTCCTACCATATGGCCTCCCTCCCGACTATATACCACCAATAGCCACTAACCCCTTTGATAATAGCACGCCAGCAGTAATACCAACTTCAAACCCACTAAACATTTCCTAAACCCTAGTCGCTCAACCAAATATCAATGAAGCGTTGCCAGCACAACACCTATTCCCCTTTGTTATCCCACCATATGGTTTCCCTTCCGACTTAATGCCATCACATGCTACTAACCCCCCTGACAGTAGCATGCCTACTTCAAACTCATTGAGCACAACTCAACCACATGCCCATTACCTTGGTACCAGTGGAACCCAACCGGTGCAATATTTTGCCTCCACTTTCTTGCCACAATACCCAGTGAACTCTTTTGTTGAAAATCCTCAGTCCAAAGAGAAGTTAGAAATTCTTGAAGAGATATTACGAGTCATAAAAGGAGCAAGTAGCTATGGTCTTAATGATGTCTCAGAACTTTATCTTGTTCCGGATGTGGTGATTCCCCCAAAGTTTAAAGTCCTAGATTTCAACAAATATAAGGGAACCACTTGTTCAAAGAATCATCTGACCATGTACATCCGTAAGATGGCTTCGTATACTCATGATGACAAGCTGCTAATCCATTTCTTCCAAGACAGCTTAGCTGGGGTAGCTTCTAACTGGTACACACACCTTGAACATGCCCATATACGATGTTTCAAGGACTTAGTCGATGCTTTCTTGAAGTAATATAAAAACAACATTGATATAGCATCAGATAGACTGCAGTTGCATAATATGATTAAGAAAGAAGCTGAAACCTTTTAAGGAATATGCTCAGCAATAGAGAGAAATAGCTGCCCAAGTAGAACCCCCATTGATAGAAAGAGAAATGGTGGTCACATTCATCGACACTCTCCAATCACTCTTCTATGACAAGATGATAGGGAGTGTGTCATCAAATTTCTCGAACATGGTCATCATCGGGGAAAGAGTCGAGGCAGGAATGAGAAGTGGGAAGATCATTGAAAGTTCAACAAGGATGTTTAGTGCCAAGAAGCCCCCAACAGGGAAGAAAAGGGAAGAAGAAACACATGTTGTTACTTTCGATTAGAGAAGCTTTACTCAAGGGAAACATAGCCAAGCGCCTAGCAACTCTCAACCATCTTTTCGACCTCCCTACATACCTTACAACTCATACATCGCTAATGCTTGACAAGTTCTTTATCCCCAGCCTTACCACCTAATAATGTCTTACCGAACGCCATCCCTTACTCAATGCCAGACACCTTCTACCTTACTGCCTCAACTAGCTCAACCATGGACCCAAAACCTAAACACAAACCAAAGAAGACCACAAAATAACCAAGAAAGGAAGTTTGTCCATTTCGACCTAATCCCTATGACCTACACCTAGTTACTAACCTACCTTATCTGGAACTCTCTCTTGGCTCCTTACCCGATGAAGCTAGTGGAACTCCCATACCCTAAAAGATTCGACCCAAATGCCAAGTGTGATTACTATGTAGGGGCCGCAAGCCATTCCACAGAGAATTACAAAGCACTGAAATTTAAAGTACAAGACCTAATTAATGCCAAATGGTTGAATTGCAAGGCAAATACTCCTAGTGCGGGCCACAATCCTTTATCAAATCATGAAAATCCTAGAGTCAATGCCATAGAGAAGTGTTCTGCCCAACAACTCATAAGTTGGGTAGCAGATGTCAAAACCTCCATGAGAGTTATTTTTAAAGAACTCTGTAAATTTTGGATGATACGAGCTCAGGTTAAAGGGAAAAAAGGGCAATGATGATGAAATAATATGTAATCTCCATGGGAATGTGGGGCACTCTATTGAAGAATGTGGTGAATTTAGGCAGATCCTCCAGAATCTAATAGACGTGCAACAAGTGCAAATATGTCATCCGTGTGATGAGGGTGGCATAAAAATGGTTGATGAGTATGTCATTCCTCAACCTCAAGCTAAGGGGAAGAGGTTGGCTTAGTTGGAAAATTAAGAGCCTAAAGCTGAAGGGATCTCCATTTGTGAGAGATTTCGAAGTGCAGTGACCGCTATCAATGATGATTAACCCATCGATTATGGTGTCAACCTGGTGTACCATTGTTCCCCAGATGCAAAGCTCAACAATTGGGAGATCGTTAATTTTCCCATGACCTTTAAAACTGATTCAAAGTAATTCTGTAATGCTAATCCTAAAGCTCTGCCCAAGGCTTTAGGAAGATATGTTGTAAAAGCGGGCTCACATGTTTCCATTTCAATATTTACTATCAATAAATACATTTTTAAATTATCTTACCATTCATTTTCTTTTAGCTTTTTTGCCTAACTATTACATCAACCTTTATTCATTACCTTTTTTTTTACTTGTGTTAACATTAATAAATGCAAATCTGAAAGTGACTTTCTTGAAAATGACAGTGCTATGACCCCATTATATGATTTTGACCATCATGTTGATCATGTTGATAAGGATAATGATGACAATTGGGAACCCTCTCCTGAGCTAATGAGATTAATAGAACAAGAGGCTAAAAAAATTCAACCCCGTGAAGAGTCAACTGAAGTGATTAATTTGGGGACAAAGGATGATAAAAAAGAAGTTAAAATTGGCATTTTCATTAAAGAAAATGAGCGAAGCAAGTTAGTTAAGCTCTTATCTAATTATTTTGACATTTTTGCATGATCGTACTAAGATATGCCTGGGCTAGATGCTAGCATAGTTGAGCATAAATTCCCATTAAAACCAGAACATCCTCCCGTCAAGCAAAAGTTGAGATGAATGAAGTCAGAGATGTCACTAAAAATTAGAGAAAAGGTTAAAATGCAGTTTGATGCAGGTTTCCCTACTGTTGCAAAGTACTTTCAATAAGTAGCCAACATCGTCCCTGTCTCGAAGAAAGAAGGGAAAGTACGAATATGCGTTGACTATAGAGATTTGAATAGGGCTAGCCTTAAAGACAACTTCCATCTACCTCACATTGATGTTTTGGTGGACAACACTGCTCGACATTCATTTTTCTTCTTCATGGGTGGTTTCTTGAGATACAATCAAATCAAGATGGCACCTGAAGACATGGAGAAGACAATATTCATCACTTTGTGGGGAACATTTTGCTACAAAGTAATGTCATTTGGATTGATGAATGCAGGAGCAACTTATCAAAAGGCAATGGTGATTTTGTTCCATGACATGATGCATAAAGAACTAAAAGTTTACGTGGATGACATGATTGCAAAGTCTAGAATAGAAGAAGACCATGTTGTTAATTTGCAAAAGCTCTTTAAATAGTTGAGAAAGTTCAAGCTCAGATTGAATCCTGCTAAATGCACTTTTGGTGTAAGATCAGGAAAGCTTTTGGGGTTTATGGTAAGCCAGAAAGGGATAGAAGTTGATCTAGACAAAGTTAGAGCAATTATAGAGATGCCACCTCCTCGCACTGAAAAAGAAGTTTGTGGGTTTTTGGGGAAGCTGAAATATATTGCTAGATTTATATCCCAATTGACTGCGTCGTGCGAACCAATTTTCAAGTTGTTGCGAAAAACTAGACAGTAGAATGGAATGAAGATTGTCATATAGCATTTGAGAAGATCAAGCAATATCTACAAGAACCCTTAGTATTGGTACCTCCAGTGCCAAGAAGGCCTCTTATCATGTACTTGATTGTGTTGGATAAATCCATGGGTTGTGTACTGAGGCAGCACGATGAAACTGGCAGAAAAGAACATGTCATCTATTACTTGAGTAAGAAGTTTACCAACTATGAGGCAAAATACTCATTACTGGAGCACACGTGTTGTGCCATGGCATGGGCAGCCCATCGTTTAAGGCAGTACATGTTATGTTACACCACTTGGTTAGTATCTAAAATGAAACCAATCAAGTACATTTTTGAAAAACCTACTCTCACAGGGAGGATTGTACGCTGGCAAGTTTTGCTATCAGAATATGACATTGTCTATGTCACCTAAAAGGCAGTGCTCTTGCAGAATTCTTGGCTAGTCAACCTGTGGAGGATTATGGGTCTATGCAATGTGAATTCCCTGATGAAGATAGAATGACTTTATTTGGAGAAGAAGAATCCTCGAAAAAAGAAAAGTGGACTTTGTTGTTCGACGAAACTTCTAATTCTCTGGGGCATGGAATTAGAGCTATACTAATTTATCCCCAAAACAATTTCATTCCAATCACTACTAGACCGTGCTTTGATTGTACAAACAATGTAGCTGAGTATGAAGCATGTGCCATGGGAATCCAAGTTGCAATAGAATCAAAGCCAAAAGTTCTTGAGGTATACAGGGACTCCGCCTTGGTCATTCATAAGCTAAAGGGAAAATGGGAAACAAGAGATGCCAAGTTAATCCCTTATCATACTTACATCAAGGGGTTGATTAAACAACTTGATGAAGTCACATTCTATCATATCCATTGGGAAGATAATCAGTTGGCTGATGCCTTAGCCATGATGTCATCAATATTCAAAGTAAGCCACGATAGGTACTTGTTACTTATAAAAATGGAAAGTCATGACCAACCGACATATTGTTAAATGGTAGAAGTGGAGCTAGATAAGAAACCGTGGTATCATGACATTAAATGTTTTATCAAGAGTAGAGAGTGCCCTCCAAATGATTTAGAAAATGACAAAAAGACCCTCAAAAGACTCGCAATAGGTTTCTTTTTAAGTGGGGAAGTGTTCTATAAGAGGAACCGCGACATGGTGCTACTAAGATGTATTGATGCAACAAAGGTAGAGAAAATCATTAGAGATGTTCATGAAGGTTCTTTTGGAACTCATGCAAATGGGCATACAATGACAAGAAAGATCCTAAGAGTTAGGTACTACTAGTTGATAATGGAAACCAGTTGCTTTAATTATGTGAAGAAGTGCCATAAATGCCAGACATATGCTGACAAGGTTTATGTACCATTGGTACCTTTGAATGTTTTAGCTGCACCTTGGCCATTCTCGATGTGGGGAATGGATGTCATAGGGCCCATTGAACCAAAGGCCTCAAATAGACATCGTTTCATTCTTGTTGCAATTGATTACTTCACAAAATGGGTCGAAGCTGCTTCTTATGCCAATGTCACCAGGAGTGTAGTGATCAGGTTTGTCAAAAGGGAGTTGATTTGTCATTACGGTTTGCCAAGCAAAATTATCACTAACAATGCCACTAATCTGAATAATAAGATGATGAAGGAGATGTGTGAGAGTTTTAAAATTGAGCACCACGATTCTTCACCCTATCGCCCTAAGATGAATGGGGCAGTTGAGGTAGCAAACAAGAACATCAAGAAAATTATCCAGAAGATGGTTGTATCATACAAAGATTGGCATGAAATGCTACCATTTCCACTGCATGGTTATCGCATGTCTATTCGTGCTTTAATTAGGGCAACCTCTTTCTCTTTGGTATACTGAATAGAAACAATACTCCCTATTAAAGTGAAAATCCCATCATTAAGAGTGCTGATGGAGGCAGGATTAGAAGAAGCAGAATGGGTCCAAACTCGACTTGATCAGTTGAACCTCATTGAAGGAAAGAGATTAGCTGCACTATGCCATGGCCATCTTTACTAGAAAAGAATGATGAAAGCCTATGCAAAAAAGGGTGCATCCCCGATAGTTTCAAGAAGGAGACCTAGTACTCAAGAAGTTTCTTCCTATTCAAAAGGATCATCGAGGAATATGGACTCCAAACTATGAGGGACCTTATGTCATGAAAAAGGCATTCTCAGGAGGGGCCTTGATTCTCACAAACATGGATAGTGAAGATTTACCACTTTCTGTAAATTCAGATGCAGTCAAAATGCATTATGCTTAAAAAAAAGAAACAAAAAGAGCAAAGCAATTAAAAAAAGAAGAAAAAGAAAAGAAAAGTGGCTTGCTAGGTTGAAAACCTGAAAAGGTGACCTAGACAAAAGTTAGAGCGACTCGCTAGGTTGAAAACTCGAAAAGAGTGACTTAGGCAAAAGTTAGGGTTAAAAATGGTACTTGACACATCCGAAGATGTGGACTTGCCTCAAGTCACAAGTTGTGGTAGTTTGAGAGTATTTGGGCCGAACTAAGGCAGTTTGAATATATGAAATCTTGTCATGAAATGCTCACAATGCATGAAAATTGGGTAAAATCATATTCTTGGAAATAGACAAAGGAGTGTTTAAGGTCACATACATGGGAAATTAGCACTGATCATCTTAGAGAGCATCACTGGAAGAACTAGAAAACTCCATTCCAACATTTCTTAAATTTTTGGGTCCCGCACCCATCACTTTTATGCTTTCACGGCAAGCCAAGGCCTTATGCCCATTGCCTTTAATTTCTGGGTCCCCTCACCCATTGTTTTATGTTTTTAGGTCCCTGCACCCATTGCCTTTAAGTTTCCTGACAAGTTTTGGCGGATACCCAACTCCATAAGCTTTTTTTTACCTTTCTTGCCTTTATGTTTCCTATCAAGCTTCGGTGGATATCCGATTCCGCAAGCTTTTTTACCTTTCTTGCCTTTAAATTTCCAAGCTTCAGCGGATACCTAACTCTATAAGCTTTTTACCTTTCTTTCCTTTAAGTTTCCTGTCAAGCTTCAGCGAATATCTGACTCCGCAAGCTTTTTACCCATTGCCTTTAAGTTTTCTATCAAGTTTCAGTGGATACCCGACTCCGCAAATTTTTTTACCTTTTTTGCCTTTAAGTTTCCTGTCAAGCTTAGATAGATACCCAAATCCACAAGCTTTTTTACCTTTCTTGCCTTTAAGTTTCCTGTCAAGCATCGGCGGATACCTGACTCCGCAAGCTTTTACCTTTCTTGCCTTTAAGTTTCCTATCAAGCTTTGGCGGATAACCGAATCTGCAAGCTTTTTACCTATTGCGTTTAAGTTTCCTGCCTAGCTTCAGTGGATACCTGACTCCACAAGCTTTTTTCCTTTCTTGCCTTTAAGTTTCCTATCAAGCTTCGACAGATACCTGACTCCGCAAGTTTTTTATCTTGCCTTTAAGTTTCCTGTCAAGCTTCGGTAGATATTTGACTCCACAAGCTTTTTATCCTTTTGCTTTAAGTTTTTTGTTAAGCTTCAGCGGATACCCAACTCCGCAAGTTTTTTACCTTTTCACTTTAAGCTTTCTGTCAAGCTTCGGTGGATACCTGACTCTGCAAGGTTTTTACCTTATTCCTGTTAAGTTTCAATGGATACTTGACTCTGTAAGCTTCTTATATTCTTATCGAACTCCAACGGGCCTCCGTACCCATTGCTTTTAAAGTTTCTGGGTCCCCGTACCCATTTCCTTTAGGTCTCTGGGTCCATATACATGTGGCCTTTACCTTTTGTGGTCCTTATACCCCACATTTTTTTAACTCATTTTAAGGCTCGTTGCATTTTGCATCGATCAACACAGGTAAATTTTTATGGACAAAATTGAATCAATTCATTTGCTTTCCATTTAGTTTAAATGTAAAGCAAAGGGAGGGACAGTTGTTGATACCCAATTTTATCCATAAAATTTGAAAAACTAAGGTATCACTAAGTCTTACATTGGAGAAGTCATGCTCCCTCTCCCTCCCCCCTCCTTCTATATAAAGGGGTGATTCTCAATTGTTTTGGACATCCAAAAAAATTACACATTTGAGCTTAATACTAAGTATAAGAACTCGAGAGCTTTTGTAATTTTTTTTTTACAACTTGAGCTTTATTAAATTTTTTCTTGCAAGTGGGTTACTTTTCAAGGTTTGATTTGAAAAGAACGCGTGGGGTCCTGTACACAACTTCTTTAAGCATAGCATTTTTATATTTCTTGGAGGTAAGGTTGCTTATTTTTTATTTTTTTTCTTGTATTATTATTTTTTTATATACACGTGTTATGTATTTTAGCTTATTCATTTGTTAGTTTGGTTTATTTATTTATTAGTATTATTATTATTATTGTAATTTTTTAAAGAATAAATCGGGATTAGCTGAGTTGTGACAACTTGTTAATTCTGTACCTTTTAGAATTAAAAAAAAAGTTGTGACAACTTGATGATTCTAATCTTTCTTCAAACATAAAAAAAATAAATGAATTTTCAAAACAAAAAAAAATATTTTTTAATTAAAAATAACCAACCCATACTTATTTTCTAAAGAACTACATGACTTTGAGTTTCTCAATACACTGGGGGATACGTAGGAGCATAAATCTATTTCTGTCAAGTCAAAAATTAAATTTTCATAATGTACTTGTTTCTTTTCTTTTATAGTTACAATATTTTTTAAAAGGGGAAAAATAAATATATTTGAGGTTATTAAAATTTGCACAATTAACTTAAGGTATCGTTTCTGTAACGGGCAGTGTAGGGTGCTAATACATTCCTTACCTGTAATCGACTCTCGAATCCAAATTCATTTTTTAAAAGACCAGTTTTCCTAAGTAAAGAGTTTTTTCTAATGTTTTCCTAATTTAAATAAATATTGGTGGTGACTCCATTGATTTTCAAAAATCATATATCTTTTTTCAGTCGTCCCGTCGCGATCTTAGTTACGACAATGACTTTCTCTATTTTGTTTTTACAATACAACGTTGACATATTTGCACATGTAGATTTTATATATTCAAACACTAAAAACTCAATAAACTAAAATGTTAGTGTAAACTCCTTACATAGGTAGAGAAAGAACAAAAAATATAATGGAATGAAAAAAATAAAAAATTAAACTAACAGAAAATGAAAATTCACATGAACATTTTTTTTTTTTTGGTTTTATAATATTTCATCATATATTTTGGTTTTGAAACTATACTTGCTTAGGGTACAAAAGTTTCCCTTCTCCACAAGTGCATTTTCAGTTAAACTCTAGATTGTTTATCACTTGACTTACTTCTTTTGAGTTATTACATGAACATAAATTGAATTAATTTATATGTAATTTTTAGTTAAATTAATTTATTGAAATATTTATTTTATAAAATTATTGTATTAAATTATGCATTTAAAAAACAAATATTTTTGTTTATATTGTAATATTTTTAGGCATATAAGTTGTTTTATTTAAATTCTTTAGTATTTATATTAGAGTGAAATCCTTTCATAAAAATATTATGTATTTTTAAACTAAACTTATAAATATTTTTTTCTTGATGAATTATCACATATAATATATTTAATAAAATTATTTTTACTTAAATTATATTTATTTTTATCATTTAACTGCACAAGGGCAAAATCTAGTAATATAAAAAAGAGAATTCTAATTTATAGAATTCTACCAAGTTGCAACTCTATTTTATGATATCTATGCTTCAACAAAATGATGACAAATGACACGCTAATTGACAGACATATTTCTTACTGCATTATTTAAATAAACAAATTCAAATTTAAATCTTTATTAACTTCATATTTATGGTAAGAAATTTATCAATATTCATTACTTCAATATTCATTTTTCCAGTTTTATTAATTCAATATTTATTATATTTGGTCAAATTCTTTCATAATTAATGTGAGTGTTTTTCAAAATTTTCCACAATATTATACTTAGATATATAACAACAATAACAATACCAGCAAAACAATTAAAAAGTAAAAATTCACCAATTTAGTAATAATAGACTATATATATATATATATATATATATATATATATATATATATATGTTAAAATAATTGCAAAAAATACTAATTATTACGCTAAAAAAGTAAAAATGCTAATGTCCATTTACTTATTTGTTTCTTTGATTTGTTCTTTCGTGTGTACATGCATTGAATTTAATATGTATACTCACCATATAACATTCACTTGAGATCTTATATTCTTTAAGTTTGTTTATAATGAGCTCTAGGTTATAACATGCTTAAATAAAACTTTCATCTTTTTGAATTTAAAACAAGTTATTCGAGAATTATCTTGTAATATGACTTTTATTTGATACTTATATGGTATTAATACTTTTTTAGATCAATGAGTCTAATACATAGAAAAAATTTCATGATTCATCTAAATGTAAGTATAAAAGTCATTTTATTATTAATGTAGCCATACTCATTTTATTTACCATAATAATGCATCAAAATTAAACTCATATATATATATATATATATATATATATATATATATATCTAACTCTCTTTTGTTTTTCTATTTGAATGAGTTGTGAATAATTTAAATAATGATTATTATTAGACTTAATTGTGCTAACATAAAAAAATTCTTTCGATCATTTTAATTTAATAAAAAATTCATCTTCAATTAAAACATGTCATATGAAATTTAAATTATTTTTCTTTAAATATGATAATATAATTTGTAAATATATTATTTTTTATTATACAATCTTTTATATTAACCCGTGCAATACACAGGTGTGAAGTTAGTAATTATACAAATAATATTTCACATAAAGGAAAGGACTTAAAAAAAATCACTCCCATTTGCACCTAATTTGCTGTGTGTGCTTGTAATCGTAAGATAGCACCAACCTTCTATCCATTCTCTTCAATACAAAACTCTCCACCAGCACATAGCAGCTAAATTTTTTCCACTTGTTATTCCCTCCAAACTCCTCTACTCTTTCTAACCTCACTTGCCTTTCATTCCCGGCAATCCATCCAACTCTTTCTTGCTCCCATTTCATTCTCTCAACAATTTCCAAACGCAATCCAACACGTGTATTTGCTCCCACCACATCATCAAAACTCTTAAACCACAACACTCTATCAACCACACCATTTTTGTCCCAAACAGCATCATTTCCTGCAACCTTTGCAACTTCTGTTTGAATAACAACATCTACAAGCACAGCATCTTCTCCACTGTTATTTTCCTTTGAAAATATATTTTCCCATCTTTGCTGTAGTGTCACCTCATAGAACATTGATTTTTCCATCTGGTTCTTTAATTTCATTCCTTCCTTCACAAACATAAAAGGGCAGTACCACTTTCCAACAACCATTGATTCAGAATGATCATTGGACAATGGGAAGTTGAAATCTGGTAGTTGCGCACGTAAAGAGTCATTTGAGCCCAAAGCTTCACCCAAATGGTAATTTTGTGGAGTGTTAGCACCAACCTTCCACCCTTTTCTCCTTAAGAACTCAGGAGGAATGCCATCTGTGGCAATGGACTCTGCATGGAAACTGTGATGCTCCTCGATTATCTCAAACTGCTGATAATCGTTAAAGGGATCCAAAGGTTTTGGTTGAACATCATCGATAATAGTGCAACATAAACAAGTTGAAACGTCCTGATCCTTTGAACTTGTATTTGCTAGGCTGAAATCAATTCAAACTGATGTTTAAGCTTACAAAAATTAATTCATCAACAAATCTATTATCTATTATCCATTATATTTTACTAATTGGACTATCTCTACTGCTACGTGTTATATTTTAATTGCAATTGAGATAAAATTACTCCTTGCTCAAATTGTCTTCTCTCCTTCCTGCTATTGATTTCTTATTATTCCCGCTTAAATTGTTTTGTTGCCTTTTTATCTCACAATTTCATTGCCGTTGATTTTTTTATTAGGTCTTTTATTCTGTTTTAGTTTTTCTTATCATTTTCTTCTGTCATTAATTACCTTACATCAGTTACATGTCAATTTTTCACAAAAACAACGATTACATAGGAATTATATTACTTTATTGTAGAAAAGTTAAAATGTTGTCTAGTAAATAAATTACTGTCCACATGTTTAAGTTTTTTTATTTTTTAATATATGAGCTATAATCAACTATAAAAAAAATTACATGATAAAAAAAATAGTACATGCAAAGAAGAAAAATAATCAAATATAAAAAAAAAATCTAAAATACTTGTGAAACCACAGGGGCATAAACTAGTTATGTGTGCTGACCAGAATGTGGAAATCATCATGCACTCAAATAGAATGAAGCATTGAAGTTGAGAATTAGATACTTCAATTTAGAGATTTCATTTTCCGATAAGCTAGAGAGACATTCTTCAATTAGTTAAGCAAGGAAACATAATAGTAAGTTTAACACCACATTTTGATCTTAAATCTTAAGATAATGAGTCTATGATACTTAAATTTCTAACACAGTAGGAGTGGCAGGCAGATTGCAATTTATGGGAAAGAGATGTTCTACCCTGGTTATGTAGATCAAATTTTGATGGTCTAATAGTAAAAGTACCATGGTTAATTAATTGATATAGAAAAGTGATTCATACCCTTGATGCTTCCCCTTCCTTCTAATCACATAGTAACGGTTTGAAGACAATGGCTGATTCAATACTGGAATAAACAAGACTTTTTCCGCAACATCATCATCGGTTGGAGAGTCGATGGTTAAGTTCTTGTTTTGGGGGAAAGGAAGATGCTTGATGCTATATTCGTAACAGAAAAGAGAGTTATTTCGAGTTTGTTCATCCAAGATTACAAGATAACCTGAATTTGGCCCTTCTGGAGGAGGGTGTGAGAGAGCAGTAGGGTCTCTCTTGTACATGGAGAACGGTCTTGTTACATACATTTTATCTCACACTCTGATCCTTCAGTTGTATTCCTTTAGTAATCAATGTTTGTTTCATGTGCTCATATATTAAATCTTCTGTGGAAGTGTAAAATGCTCTGCGCTTATCGTCCATGCAAAACAATAATTTTTTACTGATCAATATGAAATAATTTGGATTACTTGTCCATTGTTGAAGGCTACAAGGTTCTAGATAAAACATGTTGTCTTCTAAGAATTGGTCCTTGTGGTCCCCAAAATTTTGAAAACATCGACATATTAATTTTTTGTTATATTCTTATGGAATATATATACGGCTGGTTCTTTAAAATTTTCAACGATGTATATAATTCCGTTATTGATTTGGTCCTTGTTTAATGACTCAGCAAAGACATTGTGATGATGATTTAGTTTAATCCTATCTTAGTTTTTTAATATACTATATCTTTCAGCAAACACATTGTTATATTCTCATTCTCGCTAGTAGACAGATTTTCATGTAGAGGATAAAGATTAATCATTCATGTAATATATTCTGTTTGAAAACATTAAAAAAGTCAATAAAAAATTATAGTAGTTACATCCATGCATATCCTAGAAACTCACTCAGAAAATGTTAAGAAACTGAATTCTGCAAAAGCGCATTACAGAATGGTTAATATTAAAAAAATAATTAATAGAGTTTTTATTGTTTCAGAGTAGAGAGAAAATAAAAAAGTAAAACTTGATCTTATTCTTTTACCAAGTAACTAAAGCCATCTGTACAGTTGATAATTGATATGATAGGAGAATCGGAATAAGTCACGTACCAAAGTTGTGTAGTTCTGACTTCTGACAGAATAAGTTCGGGGTGCGGCATATCCGAATGAGCTTAGTGTTTCCTAATCAGTGATTATTGATATTCTTTTGTGCATTTGATGAGCTAATGAAAATATCTCATTTAAAATAAAGTTTGTTTAACTATTCCAATTTTATAGAAGTTTTTATCTGATATGCATTTACTTGTATTTATATTCTTTTGTGCTTAGGGGAAGTTTTTATTTAATTTTTTATGAATTGGATTTACAACGTATCATTTATAATATTGAGAGATGAATATAATTTTTTTTAAAAGGGAGTGCTTATGGAAGTTTTTATTTAATCTTTTTTTTATGAATTGGATTTGCTACATGTCATTTTTTAATTAGATTGAGAAATCAATAATAATTAGAAAAAAAAGTGCTTAGAGATGAATAATTCTTTTAAAAAAAGGGAGCCACTTTTTTATCAGAGACTGGTTTCGATCCAGTGACCTGTGGGTTATGGGCCCACCACGCTTCCGCTGCGCCACTCTGATGGTTGATATTGCTAACCCTTCAAATTTTTTATATACTTAATTATAAAACTTTTCTCTTCCCACATTCCCAGCGTGTTCTAATTAAGATAACACCTCTCAGTCACAGTCCAGCTCCATCGTCCACCGCCCTCGGCCGAAACGGCTTCTTCAACGGCACCGTTTTGCCGAATGCCGAACCACCTCTTCTCGTTCTCAAGGCGTCGTTTACCACTCTGTCTCCGTCGCTTTCTCAGTGAGTCCATTCCCGACGACCAATACGACCCGCCGTTTTCCCCCTCTCCAAAGCCCCACAAAGCAAATGAAAACAAGAAGAAGAATAAGAACTCCGAAAATGGAGCTCCAAATCTAAATGGAGACCCGAATCTTCCTCTGAAATCGGACCTTCCATTCGACTTTAGGTACTCTTACTCAGAGACCAACCCCTCCGTAAAACCCATCAGCTTCCGCGAATCCCCCATGTTCTCTCCTTTCGGACCGGGCCGGCTCGACCGGAAATGGACCGGGACTTCCGCCCCGGTTCAGCAGGAAGTGGACCCGAAGATGATGGAAGAGGAGCGAAACCGGGTCCTCGGAGCCCCGCTTTCGGAGGAGGAGGTGGCGGAGCTCGTTGAACGTTACCGTCACAGTGACTGTGCTAGGCAAATCAATTTAGGTATCTCTTAATTCTCTCCACTCTTTCTCTTTCTATTTTTATTTTTATTTTTATTTTTATTTCATGAGAAAAGAAAATAAAAATGAAAAAAAGGAGAAAAATTTGAAAATATGAAATTATTAAATTGTTTTTTTTTTCAATCACAATTTTTTGAAATTTTCTTCCCTCAAACCAAACATGGTGTTTATGTATGTATATATACTTGTAACACCATTGGTATGCATGTGTAAAAGCTTGAAATGGGGAAGAAAAGAAGTGAACCCAATTTTCCCAATGTTAGATTTTATGGCATACAGTTTCTGTTCACTGCTTATTTGAATGACTTAATTTGCTTTATTACTGCTTTTTGTTGATATCATGTTTCGATTTTTCACACAATTTGGGAGTTTATTTGCTTATTTTAAATTGAGGTAGTTGTTTAGTCTTATATAGATGAGTTCTTACCAATGTCTGATGGCAAGTAGTTAATGATCTTTATGTGTGTTAGGGGGAAAAGGGGTTATGATAATAAAAAATTATCATCTTACCTCATTTTTGATCTAACACCATTTTTCATACCCAAAATAGGTGGATGTGATTAAGTGAGAGAAAGTGATAAGAAAAAGTAAGTATAATGAATAGTATTGAGAAAAGTGTGAAAAAAGGTGTATGCATTGTTTGTGATAAAAATATCATTGTTATATGATAATTATATGATTCTTGGATGGTTAAAACTTAAAAGGGACACAGACACACAGATGATGTCATAATCCATATTTGAGACTCGGAGTTTATAAACTCAAATCTTATTTATGAACTTTCAAGTTTCAAGGCAACACAACGATGGACCTGTGGGAAATATTAACAAAAATAGCTGGTGGTGAGTAAGGTTACTCTAAAATGAACTTATATCTAAAGGGAGAAAATAAGGATGTATCTATTCTTAATTTGATAAAGTATATCGTAATCTTAATCCACTAAATGATCTAAAGGTAGATACACATTTATTTTCTCACTTTAGAGACAAATTCATTTCAGAGAAGCTTTTTCCGCTTTTGGTTGGGCATGTGAACTATAATTAGTTAAATACTTTTTATTGCAATAAGTAGGGTTTTGGAGTTTGTCTTCATTTTTTTTTTTCTGGCCTAGTCTAGAGATAATTGTTTTTATTGTAATAAGGAGTTGAAGACCAACAATATTTTCTTTTAACTAATCTAGATATGGCTTTCAGTTAGTTAAAATCTTGAATAGGATAAATTACACCTTTTATTAACAATTTTTTTTTTCCTTTAACAAAGTGAGGCCAAACCATCAAATTCAAATAGAATTACAATCTGAATTTGAACCTAAATCATACTATTGTCATTAATAGAAAATAGACCGGGTGTGTTAACCTCATTCACAATCACAATGTGGACCAAGTTGACCTTTATTAAGATTTGCCTTAATTAAGTGGGAGTATATTTTTAAAGAACATGACAATGTCATATTTAAGACAGAAAGACACTTTTTTTTTAATGGAACTCACCCTTATGTGTGCAAGAATTTACCAATCCTTATACATATATAATTTTTGTCTTTCTCTCTCTCTTATATGACACTGTCACGAGATAGGCTTTGAGTTTTCAGGATCAATCCATTGGACTTCAAACAAAGATATGCATCACTATTTAGCAAAATAATATATATCAAGAATTCAGGTAAAAATAAAAAATACATCAAGAGTTCAGATAAAAAAACTACATCAAGAATTATTATAAGGATAATATGGTATGTAATTTATAAATTGTGCGATTTAAAAAAGTAATGACTAATATAAACATGGAACGAAAAATTAATCACTCCCATTTGCACCTTATTTGCTGTGTGTGCTTGTATTCATAAGTTAGCACCAACCTTCCACCAATTCTCTGCAATATAAAATTCTCCACCAGCACATAACAGCTAATTTTTTTTCCTCCAAACTCCTCTACTCTTTCTACTCTCACTTGCCTTTCATTCCCAGCAATCCATCCAACTCTTTCTTGCTCCCATTTCATTCTCTCAACAACATCCGAACTCAATCCTACACTTTTCTCTGCTCCCACATCATCATAACTCTTAAACTACAACACTCCATCAACACACCATTTTCATCCCAAACAGCATCCCTTCCTGCAACCTTTGCAACTTCTACTTGAATAACAACATACACAAACACCTTTTCTCTGCTGTTTATATTTTCCTTGGAGAAAATCTTTTCCCATCTTTGTTGTAGTGTCACCTCATAGAACACTGACATTCTCATCTAGTCCTTTAATCTCATTCCTTCCTTCACAAACATAAAAGGGCAGTACCACTTTCCAACAACCACGGGTTTAGAACGATCATTGGACAATGGGAAGTTGAAATCTGGTAGCTGGGCACGTAAGGAATCATTTGAGCCCAAAGCTTCATCCAAATGGTAATTTTCTGGAGTTTTAGCATCAATCTTCCAGCCTTTTTTCCTCAAGAACTTGGGAGGAATGCCATCTGTGGCAATGCACTTTGCATGGAAACAGTGACACTCGTTGTCCTTGATTATCTCAAACTGCTGATAATCGTTAAAGGGATCCAAAGGTTCTGGTTTAGCATCTTCGATAAAAATAAACTTGTCACATCCTCTTCCTCTGAACTTGTAATTTTATCTTTTTCTTTTGCTGTGACGTTTTTTTTGGGGTACAGTTTTGCTGTGATCTTTGTACTTGTAATTGCTAGGCTGAAATCAACAAATTATGTATAAAGCTTTAAGAGCTGACCAGAATGTGGAAATCACTATGCACTAAAATAGGATGAAATTAATAGCAAAGTTGAGAATTAGATACTTTGATTAAAGGTGTCATTTTTAATCTTAAAGGTACAGTAGGGGTAGGAGGCAGGGAGCATGAGGTTTTATGGGAAGGACTTGGATCCCCTGCAGTTCAGAACTGCAGGTGGTGCAGTTGCTAATCTAATGGTAGGCAATCATCAACCCATGTTTTCCTTCAAAATTTTATAATAGAAAAAAAATATTTTTAAAGGTGGAGATCCTCTGCAGTTTATTTTCAACTGCAGAGGATCTACCCTGGTTATGTAGTCCAAATTCTGATGGTCTAAAAGTAAAAGTACCAAGGTTAAATATAGATAAGTGATTCATACCCTTGATGCTTCCCCTGCCTTCTGATCACATAATAGCAGTTTGAAGACAATGGATGATTCAATACTGGAATTAACAAGACTTCTTCCTCATAATCATCTTTTGGATAGTTGATGGTTAAGTTCCTGTTCTGAGGGAAAGGAAGATGCCTGATGCTTGATTCCTTGAAACCGAAACAAGAGTAAGTTTGAGCGTCTTCATCCAAGATTACAAGGTAACCTGAATTTGGACCCAGTGGAGGAGGGTGTGAGAGAGCAGCAGGGTCCCTCTTGTACATGGAGAGAGGTCTTGTGACATACATTTTATCTGACTTTGATATTTCAGACGTATCCCCTGAACAATCGATGTTTGTGCTTCTCATAATATATATATGTATATATCTTCCTGGGAAATGTAAAATGCTTTGTGATTCTCATCCATGTAAACAATAATTTTATTGATCAAAATCAAACGATTTGGATTACTTGTCAATTATTGAAGGCTACAATTACAAGGATCTAGATAAATCATGTTGTCTTTTAAGAATGGGTTTTTGTGGTCCCACGAAATTTTTAAAATTTCTACATATACAATTTTTTGGTTATATTTTTAAAGAATATACAGTTAGGATGCATGTATGTGTTTTCTTGTGTGCACTGTGCACTATTGGGATGCATGTGTAAATGCTTGAAATGGGGAAGCAAAAAAGTGAACGTAATTTTTTTGTATGGATTGAGTGATGCCCAATGTTAGGTTTTTATGGCATACAGTTCTGTTGACAGCTTACACGAATGCCTTGGTGCTATATACAGAGAAGACGCTATTAATTGTTTTATTTTTGCTTCATTATTGCTTTAGTTTCATATCATTTTTAAAATTTAATGTGGGAGTTTATTTGCTTATTTTTAATTGAGGTCATTGAACAGATAGTTGTTTAATTTTATATAGATGAGTTCTTATCAATGTCTGATGGCAAGTAGCTAATGATATTTATGTTGTGCTAGGGAAGGGGGGAGTCACTCACAACATGTTAGATGACATCCATAATCATTGGAAGAAGGCTGAAGCTGTGAGAATTAAGTGCTTGGGTGTTCCTACGTTTGACATGGACAACGTTTGCTTCCACCTTGAGGTCAATATAATTGTTTTGCTTGTGCTTTTCTAATCTAGACTTTGATAAAGCTTTTTTTTTCCACTGATGTATGTATTCCTGTATCTTACAGGACAAGTCTGGTGGAAAAATTATCTACCGCAACATTAATATACTGCTTCTGTACCGAGGACGAAATTATGATCGCAAGAATCGTCCGGTTATTCCTCTTATGCTGTGGAAGCCTTATGCACCAATATATCCCAGGCTTGTGAAGAATGTAATCGAGGGTTTAACACTTGAAGAAACGAAAGAAATGAGAAACAAGGGATTGAACACACACCCTCTGATGAAACTCAGTAAGTGAATACGGGTAGTAGAGACTTAAAAGGTTACTGTTTTGTCCTAATCCAGTTAAAAATAGTATTGGATCATAACAAATGCTAAGTGTGATTTCCATGTTCAGCTAGAAATGGTGTTTATGTAAATGTGGTGGAGAGTGTGAGGGAAGCTTTTAAGACTGAGGAGGTTGTGAGACTGGACTGCACCCATGTGGGTACTAGCGACTGCAAAAGGATTGGAGTGAAGCTAAGGGTATGCCCAGAGTCATAAAATTCAATGTTTCCATCTTTCAGTTGAAATTAAAATGTTCATGTGGTGCTCAAGTATTCAACGTTGTTCCTATTAGTGCAGGATTTAGTGCCATGTATCCCTATCTTGTTCAAGGATGAGCAGATAATCCTCTGGAGAGGAAACGTAAATCAAGAACAGCCTTCAAACCCACAATGGAGTATCGAAATTAGAGAGTCTACAATGTGAATCAGGAAATGTTAGCAAGATGGTGTGCTACTGACATTTTGATCATATGACCTAACTCTCAGCAGGCCCTGGCAGGAGGAAGACACTTGACTGTAATGCAAAGCTCATCGTCAGTTTTTATTTGAAATTGTAGTACGATACCATTTCCTTGACAAATGAAACTGTCTTAGAATGAGTTTGTCAGTTAATTTTTGTATTAATCAAATTATAATTAAATACTCAAAACCAGGTGATCTGAGGGAGATATGCATTGGTTCAAGATTGAAGTCAGCTTGCTACCATTCAGGCAGGCCATCTGATTTTTGTGGTTGATGTTCTTTATGTGAGAGTTGATTATTCAATATATTTCAGCTGCTTTATGGATATACAGAAGTGCATGTACTTGGAATCCTTATGTATCATGGCAATACAAGTTAGATTGCAGACTAGACACATTAGTGTTTTCTGTGGTAGGCATCCACCATGTACACTGCTTATGATGAAATGTATATTTTGACGGCTGAATAAACATTCAACATCCCTGACCTTGCAAGTTCTATAGTATGTTCAAAGTCAGCAGGAATTCTTTCGGTGGAGTTCATAACTTGGCCAACACTAGCCTCTTTATTGCTGATGACCTCTTGTATATCTTTTTTCCAAGTAAGAATGCGGCAATGAGTTGTATCAAGTTATATGTTTAAGTATAAAATGGAAGGATCGTGAAGAATTAATTGTTATGGGATGGGACAACTGAAGTTTAATAGTTCTAAAATTTTATTATATTTATATTCTAGTTTTTTTGGTACATCTGAGAGGAAACAAGAAAAAAGGTAGGAAAAACACAATACTACGACCTCACAAACAAGTTGCCCCCTGCATCTGCAAGCATCAAGTTACTCAATCCCTGAGGAGGGGAATCATAGATCACACAAACTTGCAGTCCAAGAGCTCTAGCTTTACCCAAGTAATCCGCACAACTATTAGAATCTTCTTATTTATGTTGTAGTTTAATTAATTCATATCGCATATTCATATCTACCGCAGCCTACAGCATTACCAAAATCGTAAGTGGGAAAAGAAACCAAACAAAATAATAATAGGCTGAATTGTTGGTCGAAATGGTTTAGAAAATACAATATACGTCTATTTACACATTACACATTATTGATTTGAAACTGTACAACGGGTTTAGAAAAAATCATAGAAAACTGGTTAGTCCAAGATTAAAGTCCCATTGAGTAATGACATGATTGATGGGATATAGAATGCCTTACATTGAGGTAAGCCCTTTAAACGCAACAAATAATCCAAGGCATCTTCTGCAGAACATAAGTCATACTTAATACCCGCAAAATGAAGTTGACCCAAATTAGATAAAATTAAGGTGGTATAAAATATAAATGAACAAACGGCGACAGTTACAGTGTTCTCAACCACTTTAAATCCGAATCTATTTGTCAACGCCCGAATTTATGCTATTTGCAGCGTTGTCCACCATTCTTTTTTAAAAGCAAGTATGGTTTTTCCAGCGTTATCCACCTTTGTTTTCTAATTAAGAGAGATGGAATTTTTACAAATGAGTTGTTCCATCATTATAAATTGATAGTTCCTTAAGGATATTCATCATCTTCAAATTATTGTGGAAGAAGAAATGGTAAGCTTTAAAATTTTCTGGGTCATATCCTTTGTCGCCCACCAAGCTTTCTTGGTCAATGCCGATAATGCAAAGAGCCTTGTGCCAGCATTGTATGTTTTTGGAGATTCAAGTATAGATGCTGGAAACAACAACTATCTTAACACACGTGCTAAGGCAAATACATTTCCATATGGCATAGACTTCAATAACAACTCCACGGGAAGGTTTAGCAATGGCAAAACCTTTGCAGACATTATTGGTAAGTTCAGTACAACATGTGCTCATGATCTCTCTTTCCTATTATTAGTATTAATTATAAACATTGTTTGGCAATGAAATAATTCATTTGATACAATACTGTTACAAAGAAAAACAATTCTTGAATAGAACTTTTAGCTAGATAGATTGGCTTCATTGTTTGAAATTGTAGATTGCATCACTTGATGTGGGCCTCTATTACAGTTGCAAACACAAATTTGTATCCACGAATATTGTTGCTTTGATTTAAAAATATAAAATTTAATAATTACTAAGTAAAAAATTCATGCAATCACGACTACCACATCAATTGCAATTTAAAAGCTATATTATGGTTTCTTGAATAATTATATGGACTTTTCTATATTTGTTTTCTACAGCTATTAAGTTGGGTTTACCAATGCCACCTCCATACTTGGGTGTCTCTAAATCTGAGAGATATCAAGTAGCCATGGGGATTAACTATGCTTCAGCCTCATGTGGAATCTTGAATGACACTAGAGATGTAAGAGAAAAAAAATCTTTTCACCACTTTGTTATTCACCTTGCAAATATTTTGTTGCTCACCATATTTTTATTTTGTGCCAAAGGGAGAATGCTTGTCATTGGACAAACAAATTGAATATTTCACCTCAACTGTGACAAACGACCTTCCGAAAAATTTTCAAAGCAAAGATGAAATGAGGCATTACTTATCCAAATCCATATATTTACTCTCCATTGGTTCCAATGATTACATTCTCAATTATTTGAATCCTACAATGGGAACACACAAAAAGGAAAATCCAGAAGAATATGCAGATTACCTCCTCAGGCAACTGGCTTCTCATATAAAGGTAATTTTCATTCAAATATTTGTGGACAAAACATGATCAGTTGAAAAAAAGATTTGAATATTCATACATCACTTTTTTTTGTGTTTCTTTTCTTTACCTTCCAATTTCCAGAGAATGTATGATCTAGGAGCACGAAAGTTTGTGATCACTGGAATTGGTCCAATTGGTTGTGCCCCTTTTAATATTAGAAAACCAAATTCCCAAGATTGCAATGAAGATATGAATCAAATGGTTAAGCTCTTCTCAGACAAACTCCCTAGGAAGCTTCAAGAGTTGCAGACCCAGCTCTCAGGTTCATTGTTTGTTACTTCAGACAATTTCAACTTCTTCAAAGAAATAAGAAATACCCCAGAAAAGTTTGGTGAGTAGCAATTTAGTTCTCAAAAAAAATTTGTCATGTGTGATTTATCTCTTGCACTTTGATCATAACTACATCTCTTTAATGTTCCTATTGATACTTAATTATTGTCCAGGGTTCACAACTATTTCTAAGTCGTGTGTTGTGCAAGGAGCAAAACCTTGTGGAAACCGGAAGCAGTACTATTTTTTTGATTTTGCACACACCACTGAAGCTGCAAATGAAATATATGCAAAGGAGTGTTTTAGTGGATCCCAATTATGCTTTCCTATGAATATTGAGCAATTAGTTCGTGCACCTTAATAAATGTGAACTTTGTTTTTGGCAGAAATACAATTAAAATCTTCTACTATGATAAGCAAGTTATATTTTGTAGTTTATGTTCTTCTATATGTTACTTGATGTTCGATTATATTGTACTCTAGGTTTAAATTATGTATTTTGTTTCAAACATTTTATTTTTCTTCTATATGTTCTTCATATTGATGTAAAGCATTTTCCATCAAACTTTCTTTCCTATCTTCATGGTGTCAAAGCATACCTTAAAAACTCTATAAAATATCTTCTTTATATCCAACAAACTTGAAATCCTTCAACATTGAGCAAAATAGCTCTAACCCTCATTAAACATTTTTAACTCTTGGATTTGTTCTTCTCATCTATCCTTCTCAATATCAAACATCAAGATTCTATAAGCTAAAGGACTTGATATCAGTAATCAATTGTTTTAGCAAGATCTCTTCCCGAATGTTTTGTAAAGGTTCAATACTTATGAAGATTAATTGATGCACTATAAAATAAAAATAAAAGAAAAAATGACATTCTAGTAACAAAATGAAATACTAATATCATTATCCTCTTTTATATAACTTAATTTAGTTTTAAAAATCTTCAACTGGTTTGTAAATTTGTCAAACACTTCTTTAGTGACAATTTCAAAAACTTGAATACAATTAAGGAAGAAATTTCTATGTAAGAAACTACGGACACGTTTGGTTCGTAGTTCTTGAAAATAGTTTAGTTTTTTAAAACCTAAAAATAGAACAATCAATTTGGCAGTCTTGTTTTTAGTGTGTTCTCAAAAACCAAAGTAGTTTTTTCAATTTTTTTAGGGGTATTTAAGAGGTGCATGCATCCAATAAGAAAGTGGAATTAGTGACCTAGTAGGAACCAAACTGTAATTGTTGCTTTTTTATATTTTGAACAATTATTTTGGGTAGTGGTGCTATGCTAAACATATAGTTTCATTAATGACAATTCTATACTTAACAATACATTTTCTTGGATTATATATTCTAAAGTGAGTGGTGCGTTTAAATAAGTAAGTAGTGCATTCTTGGGTGGTGCACTTTACTTCAAAAAGTAAAGTGAATTTATTAAGAGAAACTCATTTTGACCCAAAATTACTCAATACCATACAAAGCCTACATGACGTGGTGCCCATGATTTTGAAGGTTTCAATGGCTATTCCCTATAAAAAAAAAAATAGGCAGTCAAGCTCAAGAGTCAATTACAGAAAGCAAAGCCTTTATGTGTGAATAAACTAACATGTGATTAAAGAAGATTGCTTCTTTCTAATCCCAAAGATCTTTGAACATGACAAACAGTGAAGATGCTAACATCTTGCAAGACCCTCCATGAGATTTTGACTATATTAGGAAGTTGAAGCTTTTGCAGTGACGTGGAATTTCTAGCCGGGTAACACCAACTAAATCCTTTGAGCTAATCAATTTAGAGGAGTTAAAGGTAGTAGTGTAGAAAGTATGAGATTTTAAAAGGTTGACATTGAAGAGCAATGGATAAAGACCACAAAAGAAGGCACAAATGGATGAAAAAGGTGTCCTAGTCCTAGTGATTGCAAACTTAGGGCAGATATTATGAGTACCATGACTTAAAATTCAAGTTGGTTTGTCGTTGCCAACAAAACTATTCAATAGAAATGAATGTGAACCCTAGAGATGGTGGATTTGGAACTACGGAAACCAATGCAAATTAATAGATAGTATACAAGTAGTGTAATTCAACCTAACAAAGAAAGAATTGGTGTTGGGCTACCATCAGGGCTGTGTAAGCCAAGATGTATTGATAATGCCTAAATTTTATCTATTTTTTCTTATAAAAATAGACATTATTATATCTCATTATATTTGATTTTAGTGACTTTATAATACTATTAATTAATTTATTTAAAGAAGTCATTAATTTAATTATTGTAATAATTGTAGGAAATTCGTTAAAATATTTTGGACAAAATAACAGCAATCTAGTAGTAAATTTAATTGAAAGGAGAAATTAAGACTTGGGCACATAATGAATAAAGAGAGAAAAAGATGAAAATCTAGCAACCTTCAATGAAAGCAGATTAAGTTTCCTAAAATTGATTTCTTAAATCCAATCAATATCTTTTTATTATTTGGAGACCAATTAAGGAGATTGAGTTTTCTAAATTTAGTTTCCTAAGTCCAATCTATATTTTTCATTATTTGGGAACTGATTAAGGAGATTTTATGCAAGATATACTCTTATTAGGTAAAATCTCTTATTAATAGACAAAGAGGAGAATAGTGACATAAACAGGAAAAGAGCAGAGGACGCGTAGAGACGACAAACTTGAAGGCTTTTTCTCTAGAATTTATTTATCTATCATCATAATATGAAGAACTAAATACTCAAGTAAGGCTAGGGATGAACTTGCACACTAGATGATACTTTTAATTTATGTATTTGATTTTCAATTACTAAAACTCCTTTCTTTTATCATTCTCAATTCATTGTTGATGTTTTCTTCTCCGAATAATCATAGAATTTATTCTATTTATGGATTCAATCATGCTTTTTCTTTTGAATGATTTTGTTCTTTGATTATGTTTGGATCAATTATTTATCTATATTGATTTACTTCTTTGCTACAATATCACACCTTGAGTATATTATCGTCATTGAATTTTCTCAATAGGGATAATAATTTACGTATTCTAAAAGTGGTAAATAATTTTTAAAGGGTTACATTTGGTTTCATTTTAGTTTATAAATATATACTATCTAATTGGGAATTTTGAAAATTGAGTTCCCAATTGAGTTATTCAATGAATTAAGAATAATTAAAATACTGAATTTGTGCAAGGGATTCCCAACACTTTACTATTCATCAAATTTGAGTACTTTTTTGTTAGTCACTTTACTTCACTTTAGTTTGCATTTAAAATTAATCTTTATTTACTATTAATCATTTAATATTTTTTTCTTTAGTTTCTTTGTTCCTTTAGCTATTCTTTTAATTTGTCTTTCTGTAGAATCTACACCCCAAAGCTGTGCTACAACTACTGTGTTCTTCTTTGGGCGTAATGATGTATAATATCACTCAATTGATAATTATTGATATAAAAATCAATAGATTAGTTTTTTTAAAATCCAAGCATATCCACAACAGATTATAAATAGGGGAGAACTCACTCTCTTTATTTTAAAAAAATTTAAGGCATGAATAGATTAGTAACTTAGTCCCTAAAATTATTTTTCACTTGCAGTTTAGTGCTTGAACTTAATTATGTGTACAAGTTAGTCTCTAAATTTATAAAACTTGTATTAACTTAGTCATTTTTGTTTCTCACTTTAGTCCCTTAGAAGGACTGAGTTGATACGAGTTTTGAAAATTCATGAATTAACTCATACACATAATCAAATTCAAGGACTAAACTATAAGTGGAGAGTAATTTTAATGAGTAAGTTGCTAGTTTACTCTTTAAGGAAGTGAGGTAGTAGCTAGTTGCCCCAAAATTTGCATTTAATCTAGTTATTAGTTAAGAATCGTACATTGGGGTACTAACAACTATTATATGGGTGATTTTTTTAATGTTCATTTTAGCCATAACAAAACTATAATTTTGTTGTGCCTTCTTATCAATAATTCAATAGAAAGGTACAAATACACAAATCAACACAAAAAAAAGGGCCTTGCTTAAGATTTAGCATGCTCAACTTTGATTTAGTTTTTATAAAAAACTTAAAAAATTAGGCATACAATTATACTTCAATAAAAATATTATTGGTCCACTGAGATACTAAATCAGTCACACTAAATAATTCATGTCATCTTTAACTCCAAAATAAGAAATAATGAGATTTTATTGTTGTCTTTCTTTCAGTTTCAAGTTTTTTTAGTTTTTGGTTTTCTTTGAACATACTTACTCTTATTTTTGGGTCTTGCACAAAATGTTTTGAATTGAATGTGTTGATAAGAAAGCTTGAAACTTCGTATGTCGATTGTTTGCATTGAATGCCCAATGATGGAATAAATTACGATTTACCTTTATTTTTGGGAAAGCTCGTGAGTACCAAAGGTTGTGCTAAGCTTTGTTTTTTCTTTTCCTTTGGGTGTGCATGTATTTCCCATTTGTATGTACCTTGGAATAAGACTTGTAATGCATGTGTATTGATTACTTGTTTCCTAGAAGTTCCTTGATTATCTCTCGAGGCAAAATCCTAGGCAATACATGATGAATGAAATGATTAAGGCATTCTTTGGACCATTTGGGCCTTTCAAGCATACCCTAACATGTATATATCCCTAGGTTCATTTTTGAAGCTTTGGTTGTGATTGGGCTAACTTTCTTCTTTTATTGACACCTCATTAAAGAGTTTGACTATGTTAATATCTACATGAGATATCAACAGTGGCAAAACTTTCCAAGAAATTTAGGGGAGGCAACAATGATTTTCACCTTTAAATATTCTCTTACTTATTTCTTGTCCATTCAAATTAGTAATTTTAACAACTCCTACGAAAGATTTTCTTACTTACTTTAGTTTCTACCTACTGAATACAAAGAATAAAGTTCCTGAAGGGAAGACAAAACCCATTACCTCTTTAGTTATATGATGCATTATTCATATAAATAAAAATACAAAATTTGGGTGGAGGGGCAGCTGCTCCCCTTAGCCCTAACCAAGTTTCGTCCATATATATCAAACTCATGAAATGATGTAACATACTTTGTAGATTGTAAGTGTAAAACTTTTTAGCATACAGTATATCAATATTAAATTCTATTTGTTAACCATTAAATATTTAAAAGAATTATTATGTGAAACCACAAAAAACTTTTAAAAAACAATTATCATATTATTTGTGATTAAAACTTTTTTATTTTGGTCTTGGGGAGGTCCCACCTTAGAGTGGAACCTAGGGGTACCCCACCGAGGTCCTAAGGGGAGGTGGACGGGGAAGAGAAAGGGAGAAGAGGGATGGGGGTGGGATAAGTGGAAAGCATTGAGTATCAAACCCACTCACTTTCTATAGCAACAAGATGTTCAACTAATTGAGTTGAGACTCATGGACAAATTAAAGCATTTTTTTATTCATTTTTTTTCTTTTAGTCATTTATATTTTTCAACTAAATATTTTGGTGTCATTATAAGCCAGGTGACAATTTTGTGATATATTTAATAGTTTTATTTAACATAATTGTATTATGCACACTATAAGAAATTCATAAAGTCATTTGCACATTTTTAAATTTTGAAAATTCTCCAAACTGTCTATGACAACTAGATTTAGATACAATGCATTACATCCTTCATAGACATACTCTCACTCAAACCCCTTATCCCTAAAACCCAAATTCCCATAAGAATACACTCTTAAGCAATGCAAAGCATCCTTTGAAGTCTGAAATAGTGACTAGTCTTTCAAATGATTAAGAAAGGAGATTTCAAAAAATGCTTTTGAATTCCCTAATGCAAAGCTAGATGAAGTGTTTAACACTTGGAAGGATATCACATTTTCAATTTCCATAGCCACTGTGCCATTTAGCATGATTATCCCTAAAAGTGAGATCCTTAGCTATTAGGGAAGCAAATTTGGCGAATGAATTACGCAGTGAAACTCTGAAAGAAAGAAAGAAAGAAAGAAAGAAAAGCCTAAATTATCTTATGCAGTTTGGATTTGAACTTATGGACTGAATGAATTAGTTCAGCAACAAATTAGGAAGATAAAAGGAAACAATAGCAAGATTTTAGTTATAACACCTTAATACGAATTATCATAAAATAAACAGAATATTCCAAAATAAATCGCATTAAACATGTCACTTCTAAAAATGCAGAAACTAAAAATCCATAATAACTTACATAGTCATTATAGAGAGCCATGAATGATAAAAAATGTTATATATACAACTATCTCTGGCTAACACGCCGTAAAGTATACATAAACTTTTCTAAACAACCAGAAATATATATATATACAAATTGATTCACAAAGAAACAAAACACTAATCTAAGCCTTCTGTTTCTTCTTTTCCTTGCCCTTTCCTTTTTAGGGACTTTGCCTAGATTTACATGGAATACACAGGGGTGAGAAATTACAATTTCTCAGTATAAGCATACCAAGACCAGCAGTTAATCATTTACAACAAATAAATCAACTGAACACGTACTTACACACGATGTAACAATTATACGATAATCAACAATATCAAAGAATCATCCATACAATCCTAAGACATTATCAAACAAGCAACCAACCGATCAAGCAAGACAACTGCCCATACAATTGCCAACAAATGCAATGCTTTATGATATGATGTATAGTTATGTTCACACAAAGTCCTAATAATATGATGATGCAATGCAAATGCATATTTTTGTCTTTGAAAATGCATGCCACTTACTTGTTTCCCAAGAACCACGTTCTCTTGTATATACTGAGCAGGTTAGCCCTAAAAGCACAAGCCCACTTAGTAATCGGTGAGTACTTTCCTCTCACCAACGTAAGAGTACTATTACCACCCCCATACCGATAAACCTGACCATACGAGCATAAATGCAAGGAGAATTCAGATCTACCACCTCATTCCCAGGTCACATGATTGTGCACACCATTTAAGGTTATAATACATAGGAAATAGCAAATAACAAGTTTGAAAACTAAATATGCGGATTTGTTAACAAAACATATATAATTATCACAAGGTTTACCACAACCAAATGAAAAGCAAAGACTAGTGACTTAGGGCTTTACTTCAGCTCAACACATCATGTCACTAGTACCCTCATATCTAGTTCCTCACATCGTCACTTCCCAAGTGATTTCAAAGTAACCTCTAGTCGCTCAAGGTTCTAGATACTACTTTATAGCATTCCATAACACTTGGATACACAAGGTTTCACCAACATTCATTACAAGGTTTACCCTAACCTAGTAAAAGGGAAATAACTAGAGAACTTACACTCTTGGCTCAACTCTAATCCATAAAGGAACCAACACAGGTTTCTAATTAATCACAAAGCTTAACCTAGGCAAACAAGGAAACGTGTTGTAACTATGCATTCCAAACTCAACTTTAACTCTAAAGGAGTAATCTTTGCATAAAGGTAAGCATACCATCTCACTAAGGAAGCCTAAGATGTCTCAACACCTCGTCCATTGACCCACCACCACACTTTGGGTGTCTTGAGTCCTTTAACTCTGTCCTAAGCATTTCCCATACTTTGGACATCTAAAATTCCCAAGCTTTACACTTATGCAAGTTAATAATTCTCTCCATGAAATATCCCCAAAAGTGTCTCTTTATACCCTAAAAGGTTTGCACAAATGTTCCTAACAAGTAGGGAATTATATTAGCATCACAATGCTAAGATCACAAATCTGCCTTGTATCAGCACTTGAACGCGTTGAGCGCCAGTGCCTGGGTGCGTGAACACCATTGTGTGTTCTTTTGGGCAGAGAGCGCCTGAGCGCGCATGAACTGAGCGCTTGAGTGCCAAGTGCCTAACAGCATTTGCTGTATAATTTTGCAGTAATGGAACACTATTCCATTGGCACAAACACAAGATTTGATCTCTTCAAATCCCTTTCTTGATGATTTTAAGTTTCAAATAAGTTCATAAACATGAGGGAAACATAAAACACTAATTGATTTCACTAAAAATGGATCAAAATACTAAACCACTCATCTAAACCCCTAAAATCAACACTTAGAGCATTTTAGGTCCAAAATGAGAGTTTCCAATTTCTAATTCAAACTCTTAGCATGAACAAGTCATAAACCACACTTAGAACTTATCCAAGTAAGAAAATCACTTAAAACACTACTAGAACTCAATTTGGCATATTAGATCTCAAAAATAGCCTAACATGGAAAATGAGTAAAATGAACTTTAAAGTATCAAGAACCTCTACCTCAAGCTCCTTGATACTACCTTGTTGCTGCAAATTTGAGCCTCAACTCCTAACCTTGGATTTTCCTTTCTTCTTATGCCTCTTACTTCCCTTTCCTCCACTTGAAACCTCCACTTTCTCTGCTATTTTTGGGGCAGCCATGAAGTGAAGAGAGAAAAGTGAGAAATATTAGAAACAAAGTCTTCAATAAAAGTCCAAGTTAAAGGTTGTAACTGTGGACAACTTGTGGCTAAGTAATACCACCCTGATATTTCCCGATCTGCTAAAAACACTCAGATTTAGCTAAAACAAGTTTCTAAGTTCCAACAACTTTAAAATAAATAATAAGATTCATTAAAAAAGTCATTTCACCAGAAAAATAATTTTTCATATCTGTGACTAGTCAATCCGGCATTAAAACATACAACCAGTATGTCTAAAAACACCAAACGGACTCCGATTATTCTCAAACTTTAACCACATAACAGAATATACATTTGTGACTTATAAATAAATTATCCACATATATTTCCATTATCTAAGCCATTTAAGCTAATATCTGAGTCATTTTAAGCTACTTTTCACTTTTCGACTTACAGTAAAGTGCCTAAACTAACTCAGATTGTCACAAAATTAAACATGCATGTTAAGTAAGTATTAAGCTACCTCTGTGACTATTTACAAGTCTAACATGTTGAAGAGGATGTTACATTAGTTCCTAACAATTTCAACCTGCATAATATCATCAGTCAACTCTGAATTCAGATACTAAACATTGAGAGGGACCTCGGTCAGGGTTCCAACTTCTAATTAGAGGTTTATTACCAGCCCATGAGTCTAGTCAAAATAAGGTTTAAGAACACAGAACCATTAGCGACCACCCATTTCATGCTTTGTAAAAAGATCTCTTTTCTGAAGATAGTGTTGACGTGAGCTGTAAATAGCCAAGATTAAGGAGACATCTACGTGAGTAATAAATAGCTAAGATTAATGAGTAATATTCTGGATTCCTAATACGTAGGCTAATCTGTTTTATTTCTTTCTTTATATAATTTTTTGTTAGAGCTATATAGGAGTTGTACTGTGTAACGTCTCTTTCCTGAAAGTGTATATATATAGAATAGTGTACCGAAAGTGTATATATATATATATATATATATATATATATATATATATATATATATATACACACAAAGAGAACTCTTTTCAGAAAAGTCTCTTGTTCTCTGCTTATCATGGCATCAGAGAGACGATCCTAGGCTGGTATTGTTTCTTCAACGCTGCTCGTATGGCTGACAACAACGAACCACCCAAGGAACCCTCTATGGATCTCTTCGACACCCTTACTTCAAAGATGACCCACATCCTGACCTAGAACCAAACTCCAATTCTGACAGCAGCAAATGACAACTCTGCTGCACAAATTAGCGTTAAACTCGATGGGACCAACTATGCGTTGTGGTCTCAGATCATGGAGATGTACATCTTCAGGAAGGATAAGATAGGGTATATCACTAGAGGTACCCCTCAGCCAGCACCAACCAATCCAGCTTTCCAATGATGAAGGACAGAAAACTCTATTTGAAAAGACACTAATTTAAGTATTTTTTTTAATTATTTAATTTTATTTTTAATTGTTTATTTTTAATTTTAATTAATTTTTTCTTTAAATTTTCTTTTATTTATAAATAATTATTTTTCTTATTTAATTTCATTTTTCTTCATTTAATTTTTTTTAATTTGTTTGTTTTATTTTTGTTTTCTTTGTTTATTTTTATTAGTCATTTATTTTTATTTTATTTTATTTTATTTTTATTTTTAATTTCTTTCTTTACTTCACTCTGGTTTGCTTGTTTGTTTGTTTATGCAAGGTTCTTTGGAATCAGAAGAATTACTTTTTGATCCAGAGATTGAGAGAACAGCTAGAGCAAACAGGAAAGCAGCTAGAGAGAGGAAGAGGCTTGAAGAAGTAGAGCAAAAGATGGCAGAAAGAGTTGTAACTGCAGAGCGAAGACGCACATTGGCTGACTATGCTACTCCATCTGCTGAAAATATTTCTACCAGTATTGTGCGTCCTGCTATTCAGGCCAATAATTTTGAGATTAAACCAGCACTTCTACAGCTGGTGCAGCAGAATCAGTTTGGGGGAGGCCATGCAGAAGATCCAAACTTGCATATTGCGAATTTCTTGCAGCTCTGTGATACTTTTAAGTATAATGGTGTTACTGATGATGCCATTAGATTACGACTGTTCCCATTTTCTCTCAGAGATAAAGCAAAGAGCTGGCTACAAGCCCAGCCACAAGGGAGCATCTCTACTTGGGACGATTTGGTTAGCAAATTTTTGACTCGATACTTTCCTCCATCAGTGTTTGTGATAAGGAGTGAGATTGCTTGCTTTACTCAGAATCAGGGAGAATCTCTCTATGAAGCACGGGAAAGATTCAAGGAGCTATTAAGGAGACGTCCTCACCATGCATTTGAGATTTGGCAACAGGTGTAAATATTTTACAATGGTTTAAATCATTCCACAAGATTTATGGTGGATGCATCTGCAGGTGGGTCTTTAAACACTAAGACTCCTGAAGAGGCTCAGGAATTATTTGAGGTTATGGCCACCAATGAATATCAGTTGCCTAGTGGGCGAGCAGTCGTCAGACAAGGAGTGATGGAGCTTGGTACTTTCGATGCCTTACTTGCTCAAAACAAAAATATTTCTCAGCAGTTGGCTAACCTGACTAAGCAAGTTGAGAGTATGCAGGTAAATTCCGTGAACCATCAAAGGTTAATTTGTGACTTCTGTGGAGGTAACCATGCAAATGGTGGATGTGAGGCAAGTAATTCTGGTTTCAGTTCTCAAGAACAGGTCAATTATATGGGTAATCCTTCCAGACCTCAAGGTACTTCATTTTCAAATACATATAATCCAGGGTGGAGGAATCATCCCAATTTTTCTTGGAGCAATCAAACAGTGCCATTGAATCCTCAACCAGAGAAGAAGTCTCCTTTTGAGATTGCACTTGAGAAACTCTCTGTACAGACATATGCTTTTGTGCAACAGACTTCTACTTTTATGGAGGAAACAAAAGTAAATTTTCAGAATCAAGGAGCTGCGATTAAAAGTTTAGAGAATCAAGTGGGGCAGATAGCCAAACAGCTTCAAGAGAGACCTCCAGGCATCTTCCCAAGTGATACTATTGTCAATCCAAAGGAGCAATGTCATGCAATTACACTGAGAAGCGGTAAGACTTTGGATGGACCAGTTAAGGAAATTGATGTTCCTGTTGCAGATGTCCTATCTCAAGAGTGCTGTAATGAAGAAGCTAAAGAGGAGCAACCAAAGTGGCAGAGGAAGAAGAAAGAAAATGAGAAGAAAATAGTTGATCCTTCACTTTATGCTAAACTTCCTTATCCTCAAAGGTTCAGGAAGGAGATTCAAGAAAAGCAGTTTTCCAAGTTCTTAGAAGTCTTTAAGAAGTTGCAGATTAACATTCCTTTTGCTAAAGCATTAGAGCAGATGCCCTCATATGCGAAGTTCATGAAAGATTTGCTCTCTAAGAAGAGGAAGTTGGAAGAAGATGAGACTGTAGCACTTACTGAGGAGTGCAGTGCCATTATCCAGAGGAAGCTTCCACCGAAGTTGAGGGATCCAGGAAGTTTTAATATTCCTTGCACCATTGGAAAGCTGAATGTTGAGAAAGCTCTATATGACTTAGGGGCTAGTATCAATTTGATGCCATTGTCTATCTTGCACAAGCTGGGAATTGATAAAGTTAAGCCTACAATGGTTTCTCTTCAACTAGCAGATCGATCACCAGCCATCCGTATCGGTATTGTGGAAGATTTGCTAGTGAAGGTGGATAAATTTATTTTCCCAATTGACTTTGTAGTCTTGGATATAGACGAGGAGATGCGATATCCCATTAATTCTGGGGAGACCATTCCTAGCAACATCAGGAGCGTTAATTGATGTCCCTAGAGGAGAGCTTATTTTGAGGGTAGATGGAGATCAAGTAACTATAAATGTTTCAAATAAGTCTACCCCAACATCAAATCTTTATGCCCCTGTTAATTGCATTCAAGGTACATTTCAAAAGGGGTTTGATGGTAAGAACTCTTCTTTGTCCATTAATGCGGATCTGCTCATTCCTAAGATTGTTGATGAAAATGAGAAAGGTCCTCCTATAGTTGAGATTGCTGAGATAGAGAAAGGTCCTCTCATTTTCCATGGTTTGCTGCAAGTTAATCATTTTCCTGTTAAAAAATTGAGACCTCCATGGCCTGATGAGATTTCAAATGCTAAGGTGTCTTCTGGACAAGTAAGTACAAGTCCAACTTTCATTAATGTATTGCAGATTGATTCTAAAGGCAGTGACAGAGTATGGAGGCAACGAGCTGATAAAAGAAAAATGTCATCCTACTTCTCTTGCTTCAAGCCACCTTGACTAGTTGAAAAGGCAACGTCGAGCTAATGACGTTAAACAAGCGCTTTTTGGGAGGCAACCCAAATTTTCTCTCTTTTTCTCTTTTATTTTTGTTTTTATTTTGTTATTTCTTATTTTGTTAATTAACATTTTTCGATTTTTGTTTTGAAGGTAGCGTTGAGTCGGCTTAAGTGCCTCCTTGAGTTCGGAGCCTTTGTAGGGGGATGTATATAGTTGTCGGCCGCCAAAAAGAGTTTTTCTTTTCCTTTCTTGCATTTAATTCATTTTGTTATTTATTCTTTTTGTTTTTATTTTGTCATCATCATCCCTTTTGTGTTTTGAGTCATTTTGTGCATTCTGATGTGTTGAATTGAATATCCAATGATTGTTTAAATTGTTGATTGATTTGATTTCTTGGGATAACACATGAGAATCTATGAGCTATGTTTATCTCTATTGTTTCAATTGTGTATGAATGTTTTTCCCATCTTTATGATTGATAGACTTGGATTTTAATTGCATGTCAAGCTTAGAGAAAGTTTATGGGATTGCATGTGTGTGGATGATTTGTATCTAGAAGTTGTTTGATTCTCTCTTGAGGCGAAATCCTAGGCAGTGCATAATTAAGGGAATGATAAGGGCCTTCTTTGGACCGTTTGAGCCTTTCAAGCCAACCTGTATACACAGTATATCCTTAGGTCCCTTTTGCAGCCTTATGTTTGTTTGGCCTCTATTTCTTTTCTTTACCCACATTTTTCTTTTCCCATACCCATATGAAAAAAAAAATTCCTCTCTTACATAACTTCTGTTGAGTGCATATTTTATATTATTTTATTATTCAAGTCTTCATTATTTTTGTGCATGAAATTTTGTGGAGCTGAAAAATTTGAAAAGAAAAAAAAAGGAATTGAAAAAAAAGAAAGAAAAAGTCCACCCAAAGTATTGCAAAGAAATAAATTTGGGGGTGGAGGTTGTTGAAAAAGAAAAAGAAAAAGAAAAAAAAAAGAAAAAAAAATGAATGTTGTCTTTGTTTCTTATGCTCTGTTTTGCACTTGTCTTATATTTTGAGACTTGAATTTTGAAATTTGCATGATTTTGTATCTCAACTTTTGTTTTCATTATCCTACCACTTCTTTCTTAACCCATACCATTGGCATTACATTACAAGCTTTTAAAGACCCATTTGATCTTTGATTGTGTGTTGTTTACATTAATGGAGAGAGAGATGAAAAACAACCCTATGGATGTGGGTTTGATGTGCATTTGCAGTTTTATAAACTCATTTGGGCTTATACTCTATGAGGAGATTGAGTCTTTCATTCATGTTTTTGGGAAGTCATTTGTGCATAAGAGTTGCATGTGAGAGACGATGTGATAATTGGATTGTTCATGTGTGACACTTTGAAATTAGATTGTGAATTAGTTCTTGAGGATATGAATGATTTTTGATACCCTAGTATTGTCATGTTTGAGTCTGTTTTGAGTTTTAGTTTGTTTTGTTTTTGTTTTTGTTTTTCTTTTTACTTGAGGACAAGCAAAAGCTTAAGTTTGGGGAGTGATGAACTGCAAAAATTCATATTTTTACATTCAAAATCTTGGGTTTTTATTCTCTTTTAATCTTTTTAATTTAGTTTTGTTCTTAAATTTGATTATATTTTTATTATTTTAATTTTGTTTTTATTATGTTTTTTATGTATTTTTGATAGGTAAATACACATGGAAAGAGATTGGATGCTTAAAGAAGAAAGAAATCAAAGAAACAAGTTTTCAGAATAAATCATCAGATTTTGTGCAAAAATAATAAATTCCTAAAAATAAATATTTGAAGAATTCATATCTTATTCTTAAATGCTAATTAGAGCTTTAATTGGATGTAAAATCTCAAACAATAATTAGATTGAAGATTAGATATGGATTCTCAAAGAGATTTGATTTGGAGCAAAATTCAGATTCCCGCACTATCCTAATCATCCCTCATTAATTGAGTCATATCTTGGGCTACAGAGATCAGATTGATGCACCATTTATGGCATTGGAAAGTTAACAGAAAATCCTACAACTTCTCTGTTGAGATCAAGGGCAAATTAGGCCATCTAGAGGGTGAGAAAAATCATGCAAGTCAGATATGAAAATCTGTCAGCTTTTCTATAAAAGGGGAAAAACGAATTTAGCAAAGCAGCTCACTTAGGAGCTCACTTTTGACACACTCTTACACACTTGGAGAGAAGGCAGTGGACATTAAGAGGCACAAACCCTAATGTGGTGTGGGCGCAATTAGGATTGAAGATTAGAGATTTTCTTCAACCTTTCCACCTTTCTACAATGGAGTTTGTCATATTCTTCCCTTTGTGTTCTTCTTTTTCCATGTGTAACTAATTTTCCATTGTTAGGGGGTGATGGATCTTGTTCTTAGATGATGTAACTTTCTTTTATTGGTTTAATTTATGTTTCTATTTCATGATTTACTTGTTTATCTCTATTCTTAATGCTTTTCTAAATCTGGCCAATTTGGGAATGATCTTTTGGGTTTATGTATGATTTGGGAAAATTTGCATGAACTTAGAACTTGTGATAAACACCATAACTTCTGCAATCGCTAGGAATAGACGTTGTGGGTTATGTGGTCTTTCTTTTAATTCCTTCATTCTTGATAATGCTTTTCTAATTGGAGTTAGACTAAAGGATTAGTTAATTTCAATCAGCGTAAGATGATTAATATACCAAGGGATTGGGTATTAATTAATTTTGGGAATTGACCATAAATCATTGAAATAGAACATAGTTAAACCAATATTTGAGTGTGCATCTAAAGAGTTCAAGTGAAATATGAACTCTAACGCTTTAACATTATTGTTTTTCACCCCTTTGATTTATTGTTTGCTGATTTTTATTTTTCTTCTTATTCTATTTTTTACCAACTCTCTTTTTGTTAGCTTAAATAGTGTTATTTTCAGTGAATTTAGTAATTAATAACTTAATCCTCGTGGGACGATACTCTACTCACTTTTTATTACTTTTGTCGATTCAGTGCACTTGCCGATATCCGCATCAAGTTTTTGGCACCGTTGACACACTCTTATACACTTGGAGAGAAGGCAATGGACGTTAAGAGGCACAAACCCTAATGTGGTGTGGGTGCAATTAGGATTGAAGATTACAGATTTTCTTCAACCTTTCCACCTTTCTACAATGGAGTTTGTCATATTTCTCTTAGTGTCTTTTCAACTACTATTTAATATTAATAATAATAATCCCCGGCAACGGCGCCAAAAACTTGATACGGATATCAGCAAGTGCACCGAATCGATAAAAGTAATAAAAAGTGAGTAGAGTATCGTCCCACGAGGATTAAGTTATTAATTACTAAATTCACTGAAAATAATACTATTTAAGCTAACAAAAAGAGGGTTGGTAAAAAATAGAATAAGAAGAAAAATAAAAATCAGCAAACAATAAATCAAAGGGGTGAAAAATAATAATGTTAAAGCGTTAGGGTTCATATTTCACTTGAACTCTTTAGATGCACACTCAAATATTAGTTTAACTATGTTCTATTTCAATGATTTATGGTCAATTTCCAAAATTAATTAATACCCAATCCCTTGGTATATTAATCCTCTTACGCTGATTGAAATCAACTAATCCCTTAGTCTAACTCCAATTAGAAAGGCATTATTAAGAATGAGGGAATTAAAAGAAAGACCACATAACCCACAACGTCTATTCCTAGCGATTGCAGAAGTTATGGTGTTTATCACAAGTTCTAAGTTCATGCAAATTTTTCCAAATCATACATAAACCTAAAAGATCATTCCCAAATTGGACAGATTTAGAAAAGCATTAAGAATAGAGATAAACAGGTAAATCATGAAATAGAAACATAAATTAAACCCATAAAAGAAAGTTACATCATCCAAGAATAAGATCCATCATCTCCCTAACAATGGGAAATTAGTTACACATGGAAAAAGAAGAACACAAAGGGAAGAATATGACAAACTCCATTGTAGAAAGGTGGAAAGGTTGAAGAAAATCTATAATCTTCAATCCTAATTGTGCCCACACCACATTAGGGTTTGTGCCTCTTAACGTCCACTGCCTTCTCTCTAAGTGTGTAAGAGTGTGTCAAAAGTGAGCTCCTAAGTGAGCTGCTTTGCTAAATTCATTTTTCCCCTTTTATAGAAAAGTTGACAGATTTTCATATCTGACTTGCATGATTTTTCTCACCCTCTAGATGGCCTAATTTGCCCTTGATCTCAACAGAGAAGTTGTAGGATTTTCTGTTAGCTTTCCAATGCAGTAAATGGTGCATCAATCTGATCTCTATAGCCCAAGATATAACTCAATGAATGAGGGATGGTCAGGATAGTGTGGGAATCCGAATTTTGCTCCAAATCAAATATCTTTGAGAATCCATATCTAATCTTCAATCTAATCATTGTTTGAGATTTTACATCCAATTAAAGCTCTAATTAGCATTTAAGAATAAGATATGAATTCTTCAAATGTTTATTTTCAGGAATTTATTATTTTTGCACAAAATCTGATGATTTATCCTGAAAACTTGTTTCTTTGATTTCTTTCTTCTTTAAGCATCCAATCTCTTTCCATGTGTATTTACCTATAAAAAATACATAAAAAATATAATAAAAACAAAATTAAAATAATAAAAATATAATCAAATTTAAGAACAAAACTAAATTAAAAAGATTAAAAGAGAATGAAAACCCAAGATTTTGAACCGTAAAAATATGAATTTTTACAGTGTTCATCACTATTGTTAAAGGCTAGTTAATTAACTTTATGGATCCTAATCTAATTAGCAATTTCATTCGGTTTCCAATAGCCAAACAGGTATGGGACTCCATCTCTGTCATATATTTTGATGGATCTGATACTTCTCAAGTGTTTGCCTTGAAGAAGTGTGTTAATAGTAACAAACAGGCAAGAGGTTCAATTGAGTCATATTATAATGCTCTCTAAGGTTTTGTGGAGGGAGATCGAATTCAAACATCTAAACCCCATGGACTGTGCTGGAGATCTACAAAAATACAATGCTATTTTGCAGGAGGATTGTGTCTACACTTTCCTGGATGGCCTTGACGACAGGCTAGATAAAATTCAAAGTGATGTGTTGCAGATAACTTCTTTCCCGACTGTTGAGCAAGCCTATGCACATGTTCGCAGAGATGATATTCGCCAGACAGTAATGCTTGGAGGCTCGATCAGTGGAGCTTCTGCAGTCATGGCAGCCAAAGGTGTTGGAGGATCTGCTCAGTAATCAAACACTCCTCAACTGATAAGAGAAGGAGCCACTTCATCACCTGGAGGAAAATATAATGCTAAAAATAAAGAAGAAGCTTCTGATGGGGGAGGCTGTACTCATTGCAGAAATAAAAAACATAATTAGGATCCTTGCTTCAAGTTACATGGTTATCCCGAATGGTGGCATGAGTTGAAGGCAAAGAGACCTAAAGAAAATACAGGCAATTCAGGACGAGTAGCTGTTGCAAATACCGAGCCCTAACTCTTACTTATTTCTCAGGTTCACTATGACCATGATTCCATCTCTGAACAAGGTAAAAATAGTCTTGTTTTATACTCAGTTGACCATGAACATGAGGATGCTCGAGAGGAAGGTTGGTTAGTGGACTCAGGAGCCACAGACCACGTGACTTATTGCTCCAATGACTTCACCAACACTACTAAACCTAGACAAACCAACATTATTAATGCCAATGGGGTTTCATACCTAGTTGTTGGGGCTGACTCTATAGCACTCTCAAACTCCATCTCTCTAGCTAATACTCTATTGGTCCCATCTTTCACAAATAAAATTCTGTCAGTAGGACAAGCAACTACAGAACTAAATTGTGTGGCTCTAATGTATCCTAATTTTTGCCTTTTCAGGATATCCTCACTAAGGAAATCATCGGGCGTGGTACTAAGAGAGGGGGTCTCTATTATGTGGATGGTTTTAATTCAAGCAGAACAAATACTATGCAACACTCTGGTGAATCAAAACAGAAATTACTCAGGATATGGCACAATCGTCTAGGACATCCTTCCTATGGGTACATGAAACATTTGCTTCCGCATTTATTCTCAGGCATGGATCAATCTAAATTACATTATGATACATGTATTTTAGCCAAAAGTCATCGTGTATCTTTTCTAGTTAATTTCAATAAAAGCGGTATTCCTTTTGCCTTAATACATACTGATGTCTGGGGCCTATCTCCTATCACCACCATATCAAGAACTCGGTGGTTTGTGACTTTTATTGATGACTGTACCCCCAATGACTTGGCTTTATTTTTTAAAGCACAAACATGATGTTCAAACTCTTAGATCTAACAATGGAGGAGAATTTGTTAATCACCAGTTACAAGCTTATTTTCAGACGCATGGCCTTATTCATGAAACGTCTTGTCCTTACACTCCACAGCAGAATGGAGTCGTTGAACGCAAGAACCATCATATTCTTGAGACAGCCAAAGCATTATTGATTAGTTCTAATGTACCCAACAAGTACTAGGAGGATACGATGAGTACTGCAGTTCACTTACTAAATCAAATGCCCGCGAAAGCATTGAAATTTACCACTCCTCTACAGGAACTTGTAAGACATTTTACCTTACCTTCTAGTTACATCATTCCTCCTCAAATTTTTGGCTACGTGGTATTTGTTCATTTACATAAATGCCAACGAAGTAAGCTTGACCCAAGTGCTTTCCAGTGTGTTTTCTTGGGTTATGCCACTCACACTAAAGGATATCACTGCTATGATCCAATTAGAAAGCGTCACTGCACTACGATGGATACTACTTTCCTAGAATTCGAACCATATTACTCTTCCCCAGCCACCACTTCAGATCTTCAGGGGGAGAATTGGGATGCAAACCTGAAATGGTGGGACTGTATGTCCGAGAGTGAGGATACTAAAAGTGGAATAACTGAGAATGGGAAGAGTACAAGAGACACCATTAATACTGGAACTAGAACGAAGAATTCTGTTGATTTGATTAATAATACTGACAACATTTAGAATGGTACTGAGGCTAGTCTTATTCAGACAAATGAATTTGATATCAATGATAGAAATAATGGTGAAGATGAAAATATGAGTACTAGCCCTCTCTCTCGTGTACCTGACGATGGTCCTTCTGAGGTTGTCCATGAGGTAAGTTCTCTTAAACCACCTTCTGATCACAATTTAGATATCACTGCTGGTTACAAGCTACCTTTTAGGCATAATAAGGGTAAACCCCCGAATCGGTATTCTCCAAAAAAAGAAAAGACAAGTTCAAAGTATCTGATTGCTAATTATATAACCACTCAGAGATTATCTAAATCTTTTCAGACTTTTGTACATAATGTGTCATCTTATCGTACTCCGATAGGAGTTCAAGAAGCATTATTAGATCCGAATTGGTCACAAGCCATTCAAGAAGAGATGGGAGCCTTGCAAAAGAATAACACATGGAAGTTGGTTGCACTACCTAAGGGGAAGAAGATAGTAGGTTACAAATGGGTATTTACCCTTAAACACAAGGCTGATGGGTCCATAGAGAGGTACAAAGCACGATTGGTGGCCAAAGGGTATACTCAAACTTATAGTGTAGACTATCAGGAGACTTTTTCACTAATGGCGAAATTAAATATAATGAGAGTCTTACTGTCTTTGGCAGCGAATTTAAACTGGCCACTGTATCAGTTTGATGTGAAGAATGTTTTTCTTCATGGAGACCTTGAGGAAGAAGTGTACATGGACATTCCACCAAGCTATGTTGTAACTTTAGAAGAAAAAATTGTATGCAAAGTGCAACGAGCTTTATATGGTTTGAAACAATCACCATGTGCATGCTTTGGATGATTCAGTCTCGCTATGAAGAAATATGGTTTTTAACGGAGCAACTCTGATCATACACTTTTTCTAAAACAGCATCAGGAAAAGGAGACAGCTCTTATCATCTACGTTGATGATATTATCGTTATAGGGAATGATGTTGATGAGATTACTAGAATTCAAAAGCAGTTGAGTACTGAGCTCGAGATGAAAAGTCTAGGAGGGCTAAAAAACTTCCGAGGAATAGAAGTTGCCAGATCAAGTGAAAGTATTTTTATTTCTCAAAGGAAGTATGTGTTAGACTTATTATCTGAAGTAAGAATGCTTGACTATAAGCCAGTTGATACACCAACTGTTCAAAACCAAAAGCTTGAGGAAAAAGGTGACCAGGTGCAGACAAATACAGAACAGTACCAAAGACTAGTAGGTAAGCTAATCTACTTGTCGCATACTCGTCCTGACATTGCTTATGCAATTAGTGCTGTAAGTCAACATATGCAAAATCTGAGTGAAGGACATATGGAAGCTGTAACCAGAATACTTCGCTATTTAAAATCTGCTCTAGGGAGAGGACTTATGTTCACAAGGAATGATCACCTAAATGTGGAAGGATATACAGATGCAGATTGGGCTGGCACCATGTCTGATAGAAAATCTACATTAGGATACTTCTCCTTTTTGGGGGTAACTTGGTAACATGGAGGAGTAAGAAGCAGAAGGTTGTAGCCCTGTTTAGTGCTAAAGCAGAATTTCAAGGAATGTCTAAGGGACTTTGTGAATTACTATTGTTGAAAAGATTGCTAACCGAGATCGATTTTGGACCTAAGACAGAGATGAATCTATTCTGCGAAAACAAGGCAGCAATTGAAATATCACATAATTCAGTTCAACATAACCGTACTAAACATATCGAGGTAGATAGACACTTCATTAAACAGAACCTTGAGGAAAAAGTTATTAGATTCCCATTTGTATGATCTGAAGATCAACTTGCAGACATGTTGACGAAGGCTATGTAAAGCAAAGTGTTTCACAACTCACTAGACAAGTTGGGCATTAAAGATATTTATGCTCCAACTTGAGGAGGAGTGTTGACGTGAGCTGTAAATAGCCAAGATTAAGGAGACATCTACGTGAGCAATAAATAGCTAAGATTAAGGAATAATATTCTGGATTCTCAACACATAGGCTAATTTGTTATATTTCTTTCTTTATATAGTTTTTTGTCATAGCTGTATAGGAGTTGTACTATGTAACGTCCCTTTCCTGAAAGTGCATATATATAGAATAGTGTACCAAAAGTATATATATATATATATACATATATATATATACATATATATATATATACATATATATATATATACATATATATATATATATATATATATATATATATATATATAAACACGAAGAGAACTCTTTTCAGAAGTCTCTTGTTCTCTGCTTATCATTTTCGTGTCCTCTGCTTATCAGATAGACAGTCTAATTCAACATTTTTTCTTGTTCGAAAACTTAAAATAGTTGTTTGAGAGTATTTTTGAGCCCCCAAACACTCTTTAATCGTCATGCAAATGCACGTTGACTTTATCAAAATAAAGTCTTTGTATGGATTGAGTGATGCCCAATGTTAGGTTTTTATGGCATACAGTTATGTTGACAGCTTACATGAATGCCTTGGTGCTATACAGAGGGGACGCTATTAATTGTTTTATTTTTGCTTCATTATTGCTTAGCTTCATATCATTTTTTAAATTTAATGTGGGAGTTTATTTGCTTATTTTTAATTGAGGTCATCAACCAGATAGTTGTTTAATTTTATAGAGAGAGTTCTTATCAATGTCTGATGGCAAGTAGCCAATGATATTTATGTTGTGCTAGGGAAGGGGGGAGCCACTCACAACATGTTAGATGACATCCATAATCTTTGGAAGAAGGCCGAAGCTGTGAGAATTAAGTGCTTGGGTGTTCCTACGCTTGACATGGACAATGTTTGCTTCCACCTCGAGGTCAATATAATTGTTTTGCTTGTGCTTTTTATCAGCGAAAGCATTGATCTTTCTAATCTAGAGTTTTAGAAAGCTTTTTTTGCCCCCTGATCTATGTATTCCTCTTATGCTATGGAAGCCTTATGCACCAATATATCCTAGGCTTGTGAAGAATGTAATCGAGGGTTTGACGGCTGAAGAAACGAAAGAAATAAGAAACAAGGGATTGAACTTACACCCTCTGATGAAACTCAGTAAGTGAATACGGGTAGTAGAGACTTACAAAAGGTTACTGTTTTGTCCTAATCTAGTTAAATAGTATTGGATCATAACAAATGCTAAGTTGTGATTTCCATGTTCAGCTAGAAATGGTGTTTATGTAAATGTGGTGGAGAGAGTGAGGGAAGCTTTTAGGACTGAGGAGGTTGTGAGACTGGACTGCACCCATGTGGGTACTAGCAACTGCAAAAGGATTGGAGTGAAGCTAAGGGTATGTCCAGAGTCATAAAATTCAATGTTTCCATCTTTCAGTTGAGATTAAAATGTGCATGTGGTGCTCAAGTATTCGACGTTGTTCCTATTAGTGCAAGATTTAGTGCCATGTATCCCTATCTTGTTCAAGGATGAACAGATAATCCTCTGGAGAGGAAACGTAAATCAAGAACAGCCTTCAAACCCACAATGGAGTATCGAAATTAGAGAGTCTATAATGTGAATTAGGAAATGTTAGCAAGATGGTGTGCTACTGACATTTTGATCATATGACCTAACTCTCAGCAGGCCCTGGCAGGAGGAAGACACTTGACTATAATGCAAAGCCAATCGTCATTTTTATTTGAAATTGTAGTACAATACCATTTCCTTGACAAATGAAACTGTCTTAGAATGAGTTTGTCAGTTAATTTTTGTATTAATCAAATTATAATTAAATACTCAAAACCAGGTGATCTGAGGGCGATATGCATTGGTTCAAGATTGAAGTCAGCTTGCTACCATTCAGGCAGGCCATCTGATTTTCGTGGTTGATGTTCTTTATGTGAGAGTTGATTATTCAATATATTTCAGTTGCTTTATGGATATACAGAAGTGCATGTACTTGGAACCCTTATGTATCATGGCAATACAAGTTAGATTGCAGACTAGACACATTAGAGTGTTTTCTGTGGTAGGCATCCACCATGTACACTGCTTATGATGAAATGTATATTTTGACGCCTGAATAAACATTCAACATCCCTAACCTTGCAAGTTCTATAGTATGCTCAAAGTCGGCAGGAATTCTTTCAGTGGAATCATAGATCACACAAACTTGCACTCCAAGAGCTCTAGCTTTACCCAAGTAATCCCCACAACTATTAGAATCTTCTTATTTATGTTGTAGTTTAATTCATACATATATTGCATATTCATATCTACCGCAGCCTACAGCATTACGAAAATCACAAGTGGGAAAAGAAACCAAACAAAATAGTAATAGGCTGAATTGTTGGTCGAAATGGTTTAGAATATACAATGTACGTTTATTTACACATTACACATTATTGATTTGAAACTGTACAACGGGTTTAGAAAAAATCATAGAAAACTCGTTATTCCAAGATTAAAGTCCCATTGAGTAATGATATGATTGATGGGGTATAAAATGCCTTACATTGAGGTAAGCCCTTTAAACGCAACAGATAATCCAAGGCATCTTGTGCAGAACATAAGTCATACTTAATACCCATAAATGAAGTTGACCCAAATTAGATAAAATTAATGTGGTAAAAAATATAAATGAACAAACGGCGACAGTTACAGTGTTCTCAACCACTTTAAATCCGAATCTATTTGCCAACGCCTGAAATTATGGTATTTGCAGCGTTGTCCACATTCTTATTTTAAAGCAAATATGGTTTTTCCAGTGTTATCCACCTTTGTTTTCTAATTAAGAGAGATGGAATTTTAACAAATGAGTTGTTCCATCATTATAAATTGATAGTTCCTTAAGGATATTCATCATCTTCAAATTATTGTGGAAGAAGAAATGGTAAGCTTTAAAATTTTCTGGGTCATATCCTTTGTCGCCCACCAAGCTTTCTTGGCCAATGCCGATAGTGTAAAGAGCCTTGTGCCAGCATTGTATGTTTTGGAGATTAGAGTGTAGATGCTGGAAACAACAACTATCTTAACACACGTGCTAAGGCAAATACATTTCCATATGGCATAGACTTCAATAACAACTCTATGGGTAGGTTTAGCAATGGCAAAACCTTTGCAGACATTATTGGTAAGTTCAATACAACATGTGCTCATGGTCTCTCTTTCTTATTATTAGTATTAATTATAAACATTGTTTGGCAATGAAATAATTCATTTGATACAACACTATTACAAAGAAAAATAATTCTTGAGTAGAACTTTTAGCTAGATAGATTGGCTTCATTGTTTGAAATTACAGATTGCATCACTTGATGTGGGCCTCTATTATAGTTGCGAACTCAAATTTGTATCCACAGATATTGTTGCTTTGATTTAAAAATATAAATTTAATAATTACTAAGTAAAAAATTCATGCAATCACGACTACCACATCAATTACAATTTAAAAGCTATATTATGGTTTCTTGAAGCATTATATGGACTTTTCTATATTTGTTTTCTACAGCTATTAAGTTGGGTTTACCAATGCCACCTCCATACTTGGGCATCCCTAAATTTGAGAGATATCAAGTAGCTATGGGGATTAACTATGCTTCAGCCTCATGTGGAATCTTGAATGACACTAGAGATGTAAGGGAAAAAAATCTTTTCACTACTTTGTTATTCACCTTGCAAATTTTTTGTTGCTCACCATATTTTTATTTTGTGCCAAAGGGAGAATGCTTGTCATTGGACAAACAAATTGAATATTTCACTTCAACTGTGATAAACGACCTTCCGAAAAATTTTCAAAGCAAAGATGAAATGAGACATTACTTATCCAAATCCATATATTTACTCTCCATTGGTTCCAATGATTACATTCTTAATTATTTGAATCCTACAATGGGAACACACAAAAAAGAAAATCTAGAAGAATATGCAGATTACCTCCTCGGGCAACTGGCTTCTCATATAAAGGTAATTTTCATTCAAATATATGTGGCCAAAACATGATCAATTGACAAAAAGATTTGAATATTCATACATCACTTTTTTTTTTGTGTTTCTTTTCTTTACCTTCCAATTTCCAGAGAATGTATGATCTAGGAGCTCAAAAGTTTGTGATCACTGGAATTGGTCCAATTGGTTCTGCCTCTTTTAATATTAGAAAACCCAATTCCCAAGATTGCAATGAAGATGTGAATCAAATAGTTAAGCCCTTCTCAAACAAACTCCCTTGGAAGCTTCAAGAGTTGCAGACCCAGCTCTCGGGTTCATTGTTTGTTACTTCAGACAATTTCAACTTCTTCAAAGAAATAAGAAATACCCCAGAAAAGTTTGGTGAGTAGCAATTTAGTTCTCAAAAAAAAATTGTCATGTGTGATTTCTCTCTTGCACTTTGATCATAACTACATGATAACTACATAGAATGCAGTTATTTGGGCCCTATCTTTGTGCTAAAATGAATGCTAAGTCCTTATTTGTAATGCATATTTGGAGGGTTTATTGCTTATATTTGATATATTCTGATTCTAAGCCTTTCTTGTATGTTTTATAGCAAATTATGCTTAAATGAGTATGAATTGAGTAGATTTATATTTGTTACTAATTTGGTGTTTTCTCTATGTTAGGAGAGGCTCTAAACAAGGTTAAATATGGAGCAAATGAGCTTAAAGAGGAAGAGAAGCCAAATCAGCCATTTCAGTGGTCAGGGCCGCGGCACAATGTGTTGAGTGCCGCGGCGCGCATAGGCAACATGGAGATGCCATACTTGGACCCGAGAGTTCGGGGCCGCGGCCCAGGATATGTGGGGGCCGCGGCGTAATAAGACCGACCCTGTGAGGGCCGCCGCGGCGCTGAGGCGGCTGCTGAGCCTATAAATAGATTTTGTTACGTTTTCTCTAGAGGGCTATTAGTTTTTCAGTGTTCTGGCCGTTTTGGCCAGTTCCTTTTATAGTTTTCCTTTTTAGGTTAGTTTTAGGTTAGATAGTTTAGCTAGATCTTCATGGATGGTGGATTGGAGCAAAGGTCCAAAGGATTGAAGGAGGATTCAAGCTTCAGAGACAAATCAATGAGCTTCTTTCTCTTTTTTCCCTTTCTCTCTTCTCTTCCTTATCTTTTGTATAGCTAAGCTTTGTTTAGGAATACTATGAATCCTTTTATTTATATTAATAATGTGTTTTTCTCTGAGTTTGTGTGGATGTTTGATTATGGTTCAATCATATCTGTGTTTAATGCTTGTTCTTGGCTGATCACTGATTGCATGATCTTAATATTGGCAAATGAACTAGACATAGCGATTTGTTGATATGGATATGGTGTGATTGATATATGTTTGCTGATAATAGGGTAGAAATATACCTATTGGCCATGTATAGTGGGAGATTGCGAATAGATCGTTCATGAGTGGAAGTTGTACTAGCTCTCAAGGAAACTTGGTGAGTTAGGCAAGTAGAAACCAGGGTTGATTGACCTAGACATAGGCTGTTGACTAATGAAGATTCTCAAGCTAACCTACTCAATGCATTTGTGTTTATGAGGGGGATTACATGTTGTTGATAGATGTAGGGGGTGAAGGAGGATTTCTTAAAACCTAACCGCTTTTAGGTTTATAGCTTTTATAGATTAGTTTAGTTTAGTTTATTACTTTTCTATTTTTATATCCTTGACTAGAATTGATTAAGCTATTAGTTGGTAGTTAGCTTTATTTCATAATATCCTCGTGGGAATGAACTTTTACTCTGTATCTGTATTACTTGAGCGATCCGTGCACTTGCGGTAGCAATCAAGTTTTTGGCGCTATTGTCGGGGATATTTCGTTATAAATGGTTTGCCTGATTAGATTCTAGTCCTGTCAACGCCTAACAAGTTTTTGGGTTGCCAGGGTTAGTTTTTATAATGCTAATATCAACAATGAGGTTGATTAGTTCTAATTCAAGTTGTATATAAGTTGTATATAATCTATGTTTCGTTTATGTTTTGTTGTAGTTTCAAATAAGAAGTCAGGTGATTTTAATTACATGAGGCCCTTGAGGGAAGTTGCAAATTCCTGGAAAGGATACCCTTGGATCAAGTTCTTGAAGACTACTCATCCGCAGTACTTCAATTTTGGTGACAAAGTCCTGCTGGGACTATAACTCAGGCCCTTCGTGGGAGGGTACCCCATGTATATGTTTATGTTCTTGTTTTTACTTTGTGCATAAATACATAGTATGTTAATATGTTTATTTGGTTAAATATGTTAGTATATTAGTATGGTGTGTTTTGTTAGTTTTGTTAATATGTTTTTGTTAGTATGTTAGTATATATGTATGTTAATTAGGTTAGTTTAATGTTTTAGTTAGTTTTTAAGTTTTAAGTTATTTTAGGTTTGTATATAGGTTAAGTATGTTGTTTTTATGTTTTATTAGGTTTAGGTTGTACATTTTGTAATCTAGCTTTTTGAACAAGTTTTGTTGCGGCTAGAGAACCATATAGACCATTCCAAGCAAGAAAACTATCGGAGGCGCTAAATTTAGCGGATTCGAGTAAAAGCATGCCGCCTGGTATGGGTGAGCCGCGATAGGTAGGCGCGTTTTACTGCAGAATTATGCAGCTTTTTGGGAGCGGTGCGCCGCTACTGAACCCCCGTTTTTGTGTTTTTGTTATTTTTCTCTGTTTTTTTATGTTTTTGTTATTTTCTTTGTTTTTTAGTATTTAGTAATGCTCAAGTACTAGTCTCAGGTTCCCTATAGACCATGTTGTTTTAAAGATACATTTCATTTTGGAGTATCTTTACATGTTTAATTCCTTTGTACTTAATGTTAACATGTATTGGTATTTTGAGTATGCAGTGATTTTAGTCAACATATTTTCATGATTATATTTTGTTTTGACTATCACTGATGTGCTGATGACTAGATTTTCAATTTTCACATTATGCAAAAGGTGTTGTGCATGTTTGAACTTAGAAAGTGAATCTAATTGAATGCATGACATGTTGCAAGAATGTTGGTGTTGTTTTTGGTTGTTCATGATTTGGAAGGTTGCTATTTGCCCCCTTTTCAGTGAAACCTTATGTGATTTGAAGTATGTGAAACGATTTAGTTGCTTTTGATGCATGATTTACATCTCACTTAGATGCAAGAGTAACTTTGAAAATGATAAGAGTGCATGTTTTGAGAATGTTTATGGATGTACATGTAAAGTTTTGATTATCCTAGAAATTGTTTTTGAACTCTCTTGAGGCGAAATCCTAAGTTGTGCATGATTGAGGAAATGATTAGGGCATTGTTTGGATCGATTGAGCCTTAAAAAACTTTCCCTGATATAATGATATCCTTAGGTTCCTTTTTGAAGCCTTAAACTGTTTGGCCTTATTTATTTTTCACCACCATTGTGTTCGTTAACCTGTTAACCATTCTAATGCATGTGAAAGCATGTCATTTTCTTCCTACCCTTATTATTTGTTGAGTATATGATGTGTTATTTCTTGAAATGAGTCTGATGATTAGGGGTATGAATATTCAATTCAAAATGAGCCTGAAGGAACCAGATGCAAAACAAAGAAAAGAAAAAGCATTGCTTTACAAAAATAGAAGAGAAAAGAAAGAGAAAATAAAAAGAAAAATGAAAATGAAAAGAAAAGCAAAAGCTTAAGAAAAGTAAAGTTCCAAAAGCATCGAAAATGGTTTTGGCAAGTTTTATGATCTCACTTTTGAATACCTTGCTAATATCATGTAGTGGCTCATTGATTGAAATAGTATATTATGTGTCTCAATGTTTGTATTGTATCCTTTCCCGTTCATTTCTTTCGCCCATACCATTGGCCTTACATTATAAGCTGATTAAGTCCCTTTTGATCCTCAATCTTGTGTGATTTACATTAGTGGAGAGAGAGTTGATTTACAATCTTGTGGATTCTGTGAATCATATACATGTATGTTTGTAAACTTATCTGGATGTGTATGACTTGATTAGGATAAGTTTATCTTGCATGTTTGTGATAAATGTGAATTGCATGAAGAGTTGTTTGAATTGATAGCATGTTAAGGGTTATGTATGTGTGAAACTGTTTATAGGGCATTTGTACTTTTTGAGGATTGATGCAGTCATTACACACTAGTATTTGTTTTTAAATGAGAAAAGAAAATTGAAATATATTTGCTGAATGAAAAAGTTTGTTTGTAATTGTTAAGTGATTTACGTAGTTCTATTTTGTTTTGCTTGAGGACTAGCAAAATGTAGGTTTGTGGGTGTGATAACTACATAGAATGCAGTTATTTGGGCCCTATCTTTGTGCTAAAATGAATGCTAAGTCCTTATTTGTAATGCATATTTAGAGGGTTTATTGCTTATATTTGATATATTCTGATTCTAAGCCTTTCTTGTATGTTTTATAGCAAATTATGCTTAAATGAGTATGAATTGAGTAGATTTATATTTGTTACTGATTTGGTGTTTTCTCTATGTTAGGAGAGGCTCTAAACAAGGTTAAATATGGAGCAAATGAGCTTAAAGAGGAAGAGAAGCCAAATAAGCCATTTCAGTGGTCAGGGTCGCGGCGCAATGTGTTGAGTGCCGCGACGCGCATAGGCAAAATGGAGATGTCATACTTGGACCCGAGAGTTCGGGGCCGCGGCCCAGGATATGTGGGGGCCGCGGCACAATAAGACCGACCCTGTGAGGGCCGCGGCTCTCATGAGTTAGGGCCGCGGCGCTGAGGCGGCTGCTGAGCCTATAAATAGATTTTGTTACGTTTTCTCTAGAGGGCTCTCAGTTTTTCAGTGTTCTGGCCGTTTTGGCCAGTTCCTTTAATAGTTTTCCTTTTTAGGTTAGTTTTAGGTTAGATAGTTTAGCTAGATCTTCATGGATGGTGGATTGGAGCAAAGGTCCAAAGGATTAAAGGAGGATTCAAGCTTCAGAGACAAATCAATGAGCTTCTTTCTCTCTTTTCCCTTTCTCTCTTCTCTTCCTTATCTTTTGTATAGCTAAGCTTTGTTTAGGAATACTATGAATCCTTTTATTTATATTAATGATGTGTTTTTCTCTGAGTTTGTGTGGATGTTTGATTATGGTTCAATCATATCTGTGTTTAATGCTTGTTCTTGGCTGATCACTGATTGCATGATCTTAATATTGGCAAATGAACTAGACATAGCGATTTGTTGATGTGGATATGGTGTGATTGATATATGTTTGCTGATAATAGGGTAGAAATATACCTATTGGCCATGTATAGTGGGAGATTGAGAATAGATCGTTCATGAGTGGAAGTTGTACTAGCTCTCAAGGAAACTTGGTGAGTTAGGCAAGTAGAAACCAGGGTTGATTGACTTAGACATAGGCTGTTGACTAATGAAGATTCTCAAGCTAACCTAATCAATGCATTTGTGTTTATGAGGGGGATTACATGTTGTTGATAGATGTAGGGAGTGAAGGAGGATTTCCTGAAACCTAACCGCTTTTAGGTTTATAGCTTTTGTAGATTAGTTTAGTTTAGTTTATTGCTTTTCTATTTTTATATCCTTGACTAGAGTTGATTAAGCTATTGGTTGGTAGTTAGCTTTATTTCGTAATATCCTCGTGGGAACGAACTTTTACTCTGTATCTGTATTACTTGAGCGATCCATGCACTTGCAGTAGCAATCACTACATCTCTTTAATGTTGCTATTGATACTTAATTATTGTCCAGGGTTCACAACTATTTATAAGTCGTGTGTTGTGCAAGGAGCAAAACCTTGTGGAAACCGGAAGCAGTACTATTTTTTCGATTTTGCACACACCACTGAAGCTGCAAATGAAATATATGCAAAGGAGTGTTTTAGTGGATCCCAATTATGCTTTCCTATGAATATTGAGCAATTAGTTCGTGCACCTTAGTAAATGTGAACTCTGTTTTTGGCAAAAATACAATTAAAATCTTCTGCTATGGTAAGCAAGTTATATTTTGTAGTTTATGTTCTTCTATATGTTACTTGATGTTCAATTATATTGTACTCTAGGTTTAAATTATGTATTTTGTTTTAAGCATTTTATTTTTCTTCTATATGTTCTTCATATTGATGTAAAGCATTTTCCATCAAACTTTCTTTCCTATCTTCATGGTGTCAAAGCATACCTTAAAAACTCAATAAAATATCTTCTTTAAACCCAACAAACTTGAAATCCTTCAACATTGAGCAAAATAGATCCAACCCTCATTAAACATTTTTAACTCTTGGATTTTTTCTTCTCATCTATCCTTCTCAATATCAAACATCAAGATTCTATAAGCTAAAGGACTTGATATCAGTAATCAATTGTTTTGGCAAGATCTCTTCCCGAATGTTTTGTAAAGTTTCAATACTTATGAAAATTAACTAATGCACTACAAAATAAAAATAAAAGAAAGAATGACATTCTAGTAACAAAATGCAATACTAATATCATTATCCTCTTTTATATAATTTAATTTAGTTTTCAAAATCTTCAACTAGTTTGTAAATTTGTCAAACACTTCTTTAGTGACAACTTCAAAAACTTGAATACAATTAAGGAAAAAATTTCTATGTAAGAAACTATGGACACGTTTGGTTTGTAGTTCTTGAAAATAGTTTTTAGTTTTTTAAAACCTAAAAATAGAACAATCAATTTGGCAGTCTTGTTTTTGCTTTGTGTTCTCAAAAACTAAAGTAGTTTTTTCAATTTTTTTGTGGGTGTTTAAGAGGTGCAAGCATCCAATAAGAAAGTGGAATTAGTGACCTAGTAGGAACCAAACTATAATTGTTGCTTTTTATGTATTTTGAACAATTATTTTGGGTAGTGGTGCTATGCTAAACATATAGTTTCATTAATGACAATTCTATACTTAACAATACATTTTCTTGGATTATATATTCTAAAGTGAGTGGTGCATTTAAATAAGTAAGTAGTGCATTCTTGGGTGGTGCACTTTACTTCAAAAAGTAAAGTGAATTTATTAAGAGAAACTCATTTTGGCCCAAAATTACTCAATACCATACAAAGCCTACATGACGTGGTGCCCATGATTTTGAAGGTTTCAATAGCTATTCCCTGTAAAAGAAAAAAAAAGAGGAAGTCAAGCTCAAGAGTCGATTACAAAAAGCAAAGCATTTATGTGTGAATAAACTAACATGTGATTAAAGAAGTTTGCTTCTTTCTAATCCCAAAGATCTTTGAACATGACAAACAGTGAAGATGCTAACATCTTGTAAGACCCTCCATGAGATTTCGACTATATTAGGAAGTTGAAGCTTTTGCAGTGACGTGGAATTTTTAGCCAGGTAACACCAACTAAATCCTTCAAGCTAATCAATTTAGAGGAGTTAAAGGTAGTAGTGTAGAAAGTATGAGATTTTGAGGGGTTGACATTGAGGAGCAATGGATAAAGACCACAAAAGAAGGCACAAATGGATGAAAAAAGGGTCCTAGTCCTAGTGATCGCAAACTTTGGGTAGATGTTATGAGTACCATGGCTTCAAATTCAAGTTGGTTTGTCTTTGCCAATGAACCTATTCAATAGAAATGAATGTGAACCCTAAAGATGGTGGATTTGGAACTACGTAAACCAATGCAAATTAATAGATAGTATACGAGTAGTGTAATTCAACCTAACAAAGAAAGAATTAGTGTTGGGCTACCATCAGGGCCGTGTAAGCCAAGATGTATTGATAATGCCTAACTTTTATCTATTTTTTCTTATAAAAATAGACATTATTATATCTCGTTATATTTGATTTTAATGACTTTATAATACTATTGATTTATTTATTTAAAGAAGTCATTAATTTAATTATTGTGATCATTGTAGGGAATTTGTTAAAAAATCTTGGACAAAATAACGACAATCTGGTAGCAAATTTAATTGAAGTGAGAAATTAAGACTTGGCCCATAATAAATAAAGAGAGAAAAAGATGAAAATCTAGCAACTTTCAATAAAAGGAGATTGGGTTTCCTAAAATTCATTTCTTAAATCCAATCAATATCTTTTTATTATTTGGAGACTAATTAAGGAGATTGAGTTTCCTAAATTTAGTTTCTTAAGTCCAATCTATATTTTTTCATTATTTGGGAATTAATCAAGGATATTTTGTGCAAGATATACTCTTATCAGGTAAAATATCTTATTAATAGATAAAGAGGAGAATAGTGATGCAGACAGGAAAAGAGCAGAGGACGCGTAGAGATGACAAACTTGAAGGCTTTTTCTCTAGAATTTATTTGTCTATCATCATAGTATGAAGAAATAAATACTCAAGTAAGGCTAAGGATGAACTTGCACACTAGATGGTATTTTTAATTTATGTATTTGATTTTCAATTACTAAAACTCCTTTCTTTTATCATTCTCAATTCATTGTTGATGTTTTCTTCTTCGAATAATCATAGAATTTATTCTATTTATGGATTCAATCATGCTTTTTCTTTTGAATGATTTTGTTCTTTGATTATGTCTGGATTAATTATTTATCTATATTGATTTACGTCTTTGCTACAATATCGCTCCCTGAGTATATTGTCGTTGTTGAATTTTCTCAACAGGGATAATAATTTATGTATATATATTCTAAAAGTGGTGAATGATTTTTTAAAGGGTTACATTTGGTTTCATTTTAATTTATAAATATATACTATCTGATTGAGAATTTTGGAAATTGAGTTTCCAATTGAGTTATTCAATAAATTAAAAATAATTAAAATACCAAATTTGTGCAAGAGATTCTCGACACTTTACTATTCATCAAATTTGAGTACTTTTTTTGTTAGTCACTTTACTTCACTTTAATTTGTATTTAAAATTAATATTTATTTACTATTAATTATTTAATATATTTTTTTAGTTTCTTTAGTTTCTTTGTTCTTTTAATTTGTCTCTCTATAAAATCGACACCTCAAAGCTGTGCTACAACTACTGCATTCTTCTTTGGGTATAATCATGTATAATATCACTCAATTGATAATTATTGATATAAAAATCAATAGGTTAATTTTTTTCTTTTAAATCCAAGCATATCCACAACAAATTATAAATAGGGGAGAACTCACTCTCTTTATTTTAAAAAAATTTAAGGCATGAATATATTTGTAACTTCGTCCCTAAAATTATTTTTCACTTGCAGTTTAGTGCTTGAACTTAATTATGTGTACAAGTTAGTCTCTAAATTTATAAAACCTGTATCAACTTAGTCATTTTTGTTTCTCACTTTAGTCCCTTAAAGGACTGAGTTGATACGAGTTTTGAAAATTCAAGAATTAACTCATACGCATAATCAAATTCAAGGACTAAACTATAAGTGGAGAATAATTTTAATGAGTAAGTTGCTAGTTTACTCTTTAAGGAAGTGAGGTAGTAGCTAGTTGCCCCAAAATTTGCATTTAATCTAGTTATTAGTTAAGAATAGTACATTGGGGTACTAAACTATTATATGGGTGATTTTTTTAATGTTCATTTCAGCCATAACAAAACTATAATTTTGTTGTGCCTTCTCATCAATAATTCAATAGAAAGGTACAAATACACAAATCAACACAAAAAGGGGTCTTGCTTAAGATTTAGCATGCTCAACTTTGATTTAGTTTTCATAAAAAAACTTAAAAAATTAGGCATACAATTATACTTCAAAAAAAAAATATTATTGGTCCGCTAAGATACTAAATCAGTCACACTAAATAATTCATGTCATCTTTAACTCCAAAATAAGAAATAATGAGATTTTATTGTTGTCTTTCTTTCAGTTTCAAGTTTTTTTAGTTTTTGGTTTTCTTTGGACATACTTACTCTTGTTTTCGGGTCTAGCATAAAATGTTTTGAATTGAATGTGATGATAAGAATGCTTGAAACTTCGTGTGTCGGTTGTTTGCATTGAATGCCCAATGATGGAATGAATTACGATTTACCTTTATTTTTGGGAAAGCTCATGAGTACCAAAGGTTGTGCTAAGCTTTGTTTTTTCTTTTCCTTTGGGTGTGAATGTATTTCCCATTTGTATGTACCTTGGAATAAGACTTGTAATGCATGTCTAGAAAGAGTTCATGAAATGCATGTGTATTGATTACTTGTTTCCTAGAAGTTCCTTGATTATCTCTCTCGAGGCAAAATCCTAGGCAATACATGATGAATGAAATGATTGAGGCATTCTTTGGACCATTTGGGCCTTTCAAGCATACCTTAACATGTATATATCCCTAGGTCCATTTTTGAAACTTTGGTTGTGATTGGCCTAACTTTCTTCTTTTATTGACACCTCATCAAAGAGTTTGACTGTGTTAATATCTACATGAGATATCAACGGTGGCAAAACTTCCCAAGAAATTTAGGGGAGGCAACAATGATTTTCACCTTTAAATATTCTCTTACTTATTTCTTGTCCATTCAAATTAGTAATTTTAACAACTCCTACGAAAGATTTTCTTACTTACTTAAGTTTCTACCTACTGAATACAAAGAATAAAGTTCTTGAAGGGAAGACAAAACCCATCACCTCTCTAGTTATATGATGCATTATTCATATAAATAAAAATACAAAATTTGGGAGTGGAGCAGTTGCTCCCCTTAGCCCTAACCAAGTTTCATCTGTATATATCAAACTCATGAAATGATGTAACATACTTTGTAGATTGTAAGTGTAAAACATTTTAGCATACAATATATCAATATTAAATTCTATTTGTTAACCATTAAATATTTAAAAGAATTATTATGTGAAACCACAAAAAACTTTTAAAAAATAATTATCATATTATTTGTGATTAAAACTTTTTTTTATTTTGGTCTTGGGGAGGCCCCACCTTAGAGTGGATCCTAGGGGTACCCCACCGGGGTCCTAAGGGGAGGTGGACAAAGAAGAGAAAGGGAGAAGAGGGATGTGGGGTGGGATAAGTGGAAAGCATTGGGTATCAAACCCACCCACTTTCTATAGCAATAAGATGTCCAACTAATTGAGTTGAGGTCATGGACAAATTAAAGCATTTTTTATTCATTTTTTCTTAGTCATTTATATTTTTTAACTAAATATTTTGGTGTCATTATAAGCCAGGTGACAATTTTGTGACATATTTAATAGTTTTATTTAACATAATTGTATTATGCACACTATAAGAAATTCATAAAGTCATTTGCACATTTTTAAATTTTGAAATTTCTCCAAACTGTCTATGACAACTAGATTTAGATACAATGCATTACATCCTTCATAGACATACTCTCACTCAAACCCCTTATCCCTAAAACTCAAATTCCCACAAGAATACACTCTTAAACAATGCAAAGCATCCTCTGAAGTCTGAAATAGTGACTAGTTTTTTAAATGATTAAGAAAGGAGATTTCAATAAATGCTTTTGAATTCCCTAATGCAAAGCTAGATGAAGTTTTTGACACTAGGAAGGATATCACATTTTCAATTTTCATAGCCACTGTGTCATTTAGCATGATCATCCCCAAAAGTGAGATCCTTAGCTATTAGGGAAGCAGATTTGGCGAATGAATTATGCAGTGAAACTCTGAAAGAAAGGAAGGAAGGAAGAAAGAAAGAAAGAAAGAAAGAAAGAAAGAAAGAAAAGCCTAAATTATCTTATGCAGTTTGGATTTGAACTTATGGACAGAATGAATTTGTTCAGCAACAAATTAGGAAGATAAAAGGAAACAAAAGCAAGATTTTAGTTGTAACACCCTAATGCGAATTATCATAAAATAAATGGAATATTTCAAAATAAATCGCATTAAACATGTCACTTCTAAAAATACAGAAACTAAAAATTCATAATAACTTATACAGTCATTATAGAGAGTCACAAATGATAAAAAATGTCATATATACAACTATCTCTAACTAACACGTCGTAAAGTATACATAAACTTTTCTAAACGACCAGAAATATACATATATACAAACTGGTTCACAAAGAAATAAAACACTAATCTAAACCTTCTGTTTCTTCTTTTCCTTACCCTTTCCCTTTTTAGGGACTTGACCTAGATTTACATGGAATACACAGGGGTAAGAAATCATAATTTCTCAGTATAAGCATTCCAAGACCAGCAGTTAATCATTTACAACAAATAAATCAACTGAACGCGTACATACACATGATGTAACAATTATACGATAATCAACAATATCAAAGAATCACTCATACAATCCTAAGACATTATCAAACAAGCAACCAACCGATCAAGCAAGACAACTGCCCATACAATTGCCAACAAATGCAATGCTTTATGATATGATGTATAGTTATGCTCACACAAAGTCCTAATAATATGATGATGCAATGCAAATGCATATTTTTGTCTTTGAAAACGTATGCCACTTACTTGTTTCCTAGGAACCACGTTCCCTTGTGTATACTGAGCAGGTTAGGCCTAAAAGCACAAGCCCATTTGGTAATAGGTGAGTACTTTCCTCTCACCAACTTAAGAGTACTATTATCACCCCCATACCAATAACCCTGACCATACGAGCATAAATGCAAGGAGAATTTGGATCTAACACTTCATTCCTAGGTCACATGGTTGTGTACATCATTTAAGGTTACAATACATAAGAAATAGCAAATAACAAGTTTACAAGCTAAATGTGCGGATTTGTTAACAAAACATATATACTTATCATAAGGTTTACCACAACCAAATGAAAAGCAAAGACTAGTGACTCAAGGCTTTACTTCAGCTTAACACATAAGTAGTAAAACTCATGTCACTAGTACCCTCATATCTAGTTCCTCGCGCCATCACTTCCTAAGTGATTTCAAAGTAACCTCCAGTCGCTCAAGGTTCTAGATACTACTTTATAGCATTCCATAACACTTGGATGCACAAGGTTTCACTAACTTCCATTACAAAGTTTACCCTAACCTAGTGAAAAGGAAATAACTAGAGAACTTACACTCTTGGCTCAACTCTAATCCATAAAGGAACTAACATAGGTCTCTAATTAATCACGAAGCTTAACCCGGGTAAACAAGGAAGCATGCTTTAACTATGTATTCCAAACTCAACTTTAACTCTAAAGGAGTAATCTTTGCATAAAGGTAGGCATACCATCTCACTAAGGAAGCCTAAGATGTCTCAACACCTCGTCCATTGACACACCACCACACTTTGGGTGTCTTGAGTCCTCTAACTCTGTCCTAAGCATTTCCCATATTGTGGACATCTAAAATTCCCAAGCTTTACACTTATGCAAGTTGATAATTCTCTCTAAGAAATATTCTCAAAAGTGTCTCTTTACACCCTAAAAGGCTTGCACAAATGTTCCCAACAAGTATGGAATTATATTAGCATCACAACGCTAAGATCACAAATCTGCCCTGTATCAGTGCCTGAGCACTTTGAGTGCTAGCACCTGGGTGTGTGAACACCATCGCGTGTTCTTTTGGCAAGAGCGCGCCTGAGCATGCATGAATTGAGCGCTTGAGTGCCGAGTGCCTAGCAGCATTTGCTGCATAATTTTGGAGCAATGGAACACTATTCCATTGGCACAAACACGAGATTTGATCTCTTCAAATCCGTTTCTTGATGATTTTAAGTCTTAAATAAGTTCACAAACATAAGGGAAACATAAAACACCAATTGATTTCACTAAAAATGGATCAAAATACTAAATCACTCATCCAAACCGCTAAAATCAACACTTAGAGCATTTTAGGTCCAAAATGAGAATTTTTAGTTTCTAATCCAAACTTTTAACATGAACAAGTCATAAACCACACTTAGAACTTATCCAAGTAAGAAAATCACTTAAAACACTACTAAAACTCAATTTGGGATATTAGACCTCAAAAATAGCCTAACATGGAAAATGAGTAAAATGAAGTTTAAAATATCAAGAACCCCTACCTCAAGCTCCTTGATACTGCCTTGTTGCTACAGATTTAAGCCTTAACTCTTAGCCATGGATTTTCCTTTCTTCTTATTCCTTTTGCTTCCTTTTCCTCCACTTGAAACCTCCACTTTCTCTGCTATTTTTGGGGCAGCAGTGAAGTGAAGAGAGAAAAGTTAGAAATATTAGAAATAAAGCCACCAATAAAAGTCCAAGTTAAAGGTTGTAACCGTGGACAACTTGTGGCCAAGTAATACCACCCTGATTTTTTTGATCTGCTAAAAACACTTAGATTTAGCTAAAACAAGTTTCCAAGTTCCAACAACTTTAAAATAAATAATATGATTCATTAAAAAAGTCATTTCACTAGAAAAATAATTTTTCATATCTGTGACTAGTCAATTCGGCATTAAAATACACAACCAGTATGTCTAAAAATACCAAACGGACTTCGATTATTCTCAAACTTTAACAACATCACAGAATACATATTTGTGACTTAGAAATAAATTATCCACATATATTTTCATTAGCTAAGCCATTTAAACTAATATCTGGGTCACTTAAAGCTACTTTTCACCTTTTAGCTTGCAGTAAAGTACCTAAACTAACTCAGATTATCACAAAATTAAACAGACGTGTTAACCAAGTATTAAGCTACCTCTGTAACTATTTACAAGTCTAACATGTTGAAGAGGATGTTATATTAGTTCCCAACAATTTTAACCTGCATAATATCATCAATCAACTTTGAATTCAGATACTGAACATTGAGAGGGACCTCAGTCAGGGTTCCAACTTATAATTAGAGGTTTATTACTAGCCCATGAGTCCAACCAAAATAAGGTTTCAGAACACAAAACCATTAGTAACCACCCATTTCATGCCTTGTAAAAAGATCTCTTTTCTGAAGATAATGTTGACATGAGTTGTAAATAACCAAGATTAAGGAGACATCTACGTGAGCAATAAATAACTAAGATTAAGAGTAATATTTTGGATTCTCGATACGTAGGCTAATCTGTTTTATTTCTTTCTTTATATAGTTTTTTGTCATAGCAGTATAGGAGCTGTATTGTGTAACGTCTCTTTCCTAAAAGTGTATATATATAGAATAATGTACTAGAAGTGTGTATATATATATATATATATATATATATATATATATATATATACACGAAGAGAACTCTTTTCAAAAAAGTCTCTTGTTCTCTGCTTATCATGGTATCAAAGAGACAATCCTAGGCTGGTATTGTTGTTCTTCTTCAATGCTGCTCGTATGGCCGACAACAACAAACCACCCAAGGAACCCTTTATGGATCTCATTGACACATTTACTTCAAAGATGACCCACGTCCTGACCCAGAACCAGATTCCAATTCAGACAGCAGTAATTGACAACTCTGCTGCACAAATTGGCGTTAAACTCGATCGGACCAACTATGTGTTGTGGTCTCAGATCATGGAGATGTACATCTTCAGGAAGGATAAGCTAGGGTATATCATTGGAGATACCCCTCAGCCAGCACTAACTAATCTAGCTTTACGACGATGGAGGACAGAAAACTTTATTGTTAAAGGCTGGTTAATTAACTCTATGGATCCTAATCTAATCAACAATTTCATTCGGTTTCCAATAGCCAAACAGGTATGGGACTCCATCGCTGTCATATATTTCGTTAGATCTGATACTTCTCAAGTGTTTGCCTTGAAGAAGCATGTTAATAGTACCAAACAGGCAAGAGGTTCCATTAAGTTGTATTATAATGCTCTCCAAAGTTTGTGGAGGGAGATCGACTTCAGACATCCAAAACCCATGGACTGTGCTGGAGATATACAGAAATACAATGCTATTTTACAAGAGGATCCTGTCTACACTTTCTTGGATGGCCTTGATGACAGGCTAGATAAAATTCGAAATGATAGATAAAATTTGAAATGATGTGCTATAGATAACTCCTTTCCTAACTGTTGAGTAGGCCTATGCATATGTTGCAAAGAAGATATTCACCAGACAGTAATGCTTGGAGGCTCGGTCAGTGGAGCTTCTACAGTCATGGCAGCCAATGGTGTTGGAGGATCTGCACAACAATCAAACAATCCTCAACTAATAAGAGAAGGAACCACTTCATCACCTGGAGGAAAACAGAATGCTAAAAACAAAGGAGCAGCTTCTGATGGGGGAGGCTGTACTCATTACAGAAATAGAAAACATACTCGGAATACCTGCTTCAAGTTACATGGTTATCCTGAGTGGTGGCATGAGTTGAAGGCAAAGAAACCCAAAGAAAATACAGGTTATTTAGGACAAGTAGTTGTTGCAAATGTCGAGCCCCAATTCTCATTTATTTCTCAGGTTCACCATGACCATGAGTTCATCTCTGAACAAGGTAAAAATAGTCTTGTTTTATACTCAGTTGACTGTGACCATGAGGATGCTCGAGAGGAAGGTTGGTTAGTGGACTCAGGAAGCACAGACCACATGACTTATTGCTCTATTGACTTCACCAACACTACTAAACCTAGACAAACCAACATTATTAATGCCAATGGGGTTTCATACCTGGTACGCGTAAAATACACTAAGAGCAAGTGCACTCTATCACCAAGTAATATAAGACTTGAGTCCCAGTTATCGATCTCATGAGGAATAATTAATAATTACAAGATTCACTAAACTCTTTGTTATCTAGACAATCGAAAGTGTATGAAGAAATTTAAGATAAAGTCAAAATAAACAAATAAAGAAAAATAATGAACAATCAACCAGAGAATAAATAATCAATGAGAAAGAGAGATTAGGGCGCAAGGTTCACTTGAATCCAATTATTCAGATTTTCTTTCAATTATGATGTAAGGTATTCTTTTACAAATATTCTCTTACCTGCTATTGAATCCCAATGGTCATGGATGAAACAATATTCTATTCCTAAATTAAATCACCTATTTAGTCATATAGTTGAATTAATTAGGAATGCATTAAGCTTCAATTCAAGAGATAAACTAACATACCTGTCAATTCCATTGGTAGGAAAAATTGATGTTTGATCATTTACTAATCTAATCCTAGGCTTACTATATAGATCCACTCATTGAATGTGGATGGTCACTGGTAAAATAATGAATTAACATATGCCAAAAGTGATCAAGTTATGACAAGAATGCAAGCAATATGATAAACTCTAAAGAAATTACTTTAATCAAATTAGAAATCAAACCCAAATAATTAGGGAAACATGATCCCACATAACCCTAGTTATGAGTTTAGCTACTCATGTTCAATACAAACAAACTCATATCAAGATACAAACCCATGGAAAGAAAACCCAAAGAAAAGGGAAACTAGAAAGAAAGAGAAATAAAAAAACCTCTTTAATGGAGATTATGATATTCAAGCCTTCAAGAATCCTCCTTTGAAGCTGCCCTCCAAGGTCTGCTACCGCAAAACAACTCTCAGGATTAGGGATTTTCTGTGTAATGTGCTCAATGTGTTGTCTGTGGCATAACTTTTCCTATTTAATGAAAATCACGTCTACTGTTACGCTCTCAGCGCCTAGGCGCTCCTTTCTGAGCGCTCACGCACTCAGTCACTTAAGTCAATATGTGCTGCTGCTTCTCGCTGCATGCTCAGGCGCTCCTTCTCAACGCTTAGGCGCTGAATCACTAATTCACCGTTGCTGCATATGCTCCGGGCGCTCAGGCGCTCAAACTAAGCGCTGGTCACCTAGTGAAATTTTTTTTTCTTGCTCCTTTGAACTTCCAAGTGTAATTACTTGACAAAAACACATAAAACACTTAATAAAAACACAATTAAACAATACTAAAAATATAACAAAACTAACAAACAAAATTCAATAAAAATAAATAAAAAGAATATGAAAAACCAAGGAATTGAACCGTAAAAATATGACATGTTGACAGTTCATCAACTCCCCCACACTTGAGCTTTGCTTGTCCTCAAGTAAAGAATAGGAGTCAACAACAAGATCAAACTCAACATCAAGAAACATGAATCAAAGGAAAATTCCACAATTAAAAGAAATTCAAGTTCAACAATCAAATCCAATCAAGCAAGATCATTTAGCACTTAAACAATTAAAGGCTTGAGTCTAACTTGTAACTGTTCTCTTCACCAAATATATGAGATCATTCAACTTTCCATCGCTTAAGTGTTTAACCCTATGTTTGGATGCTTTTTCATTAAAGGAACAGAACGGAATAAGTGGAAATGGAACAGAAAGGAATGGAATGGAATGGAACATAATTTCCATTCTCTTTGTTTGCAAGTTTCATTAACGGAATGGAACGGAACGGAATTACCCATATGTTCCCCCCATTCCACCTCAATTTTGGGGGGAACAAAAGTTAGGCATTTGAGGGGAAGATGAGGGAAATGATTCCCCATGTGTTCCATTCCTTTCCCATGCATTTTAAAACTCCCAAACAAGGGAAGTCATTTCCGTTCTCCTCATTTCCTTTCCGTTCCCCTTATTACCTATCATCCAAACATAGTGTAAAGGACAAAGAGATCACTCAAATTTCTCTTAAAAAATGTAATACCATAGGCTTGGTTATCAATCTCATCTCCACTTTCAAGTTCACATACAACACAAGAATCAAAAGGACTTTCCTTTGGTTGTAACAAGGCCAAGGGTATAATGGAAGTAGGTAGAAATGATAAAATAGGGTAAAGAATGCTCATGAATAGATCAATACAAAGCAAAATCAGGCTAAAAAGATGACAGATAGAGCATAATGCACAAAGATATAACAAATTCTCACTTTCAACCCAATATTTTCATTATTCTTCACCAATAATTCTTTTCTTTTCTTTCTTTTTCATTTTTTTCCTTTTTTTTTCCTTTCACTTTCAAACTTTTCTTTTTTTTTCATTTTTTTAACCCTCGAAAATAAAAACAACCTTTTATGACTTCTTAATCAACACATCAATTGCTCCAAAGAATTCAACCTGATTATTCAATTAGGTATTCAAAGAAATCAATTTCAGGCTCAAATGAGGCAATTAAGAGGTTATTTAATCAATGTAACTCTGAAAGTCAAGAAAGAATTAAGCCTAATTGCCTTAATCATATTCAAGTCTGTATGTGAATCATTAAAGCATCAACAAGATATCAAAGCAAGTTCTAGCGCACATCAATCAAGAGAAAACTCACTCCTGAAAAAATAGGATTTCATTTATAAAAAATCCAATCATTAAATCTCAAAACTCACTTTCTGGTTATGTTGATAAAGAGAACAAAAGCAAGCAGACATGACTAATTTTTAACTAAAGATGCTAAATTTCACTTTGCTTCATTGAAAAAGATTGCTTCACAAATTATCAGCTCATGATCAATGGAATCCCCTTTAAAACACATCTCTATCAGCTTAGAATAAATCAAGACATCAACACACAATTCCAGCTTAATTACCAATATTACTCAAGTGCTTTAACAATTTTTTTTTTTACAAAAATTTTAAAAGTACTACCTCCCCCCACACTTAAGATAAATATTGTCCTCAATGTAGAAGAAAAAAAAATAAAAGGGGTAAAGAAAAGAACAACACAACTTGATGAACAATGAGACAATGCCAAGCAAAGGAGAAACATAAGAGTTAGCGCTGCAGCACAATTTGAAAAATAAAATCACAAAACACATGAGTAGCATCTAAAAGAAAAACAAAAATAACAAAAGTAACAAAAATAACTAAAATAAGATAAATAAAGAAGAAATACAGGTTACCTCATGTGAAGCACTTGTTTAACGTCATTAGCTCGACGTTGCCTTTTAAAGATAAATCATGGTGGCTTAAAGTAAGAGAAATAAGAGGACGCCTTCTTCTTTTCAAAACAATGCCTCCTTCCTTCGACAATGGCCTTGGGATTGCTTCCATCAACATTATGCACTTGATAAGAGCTTTGCTATCCCAATTGTGCCTTAACTTCGCTAAGACATGGTGGTCGCACTCGATCAACAGATGAAGAACTAATTTATGAAGAAGCAAGAAACATAGGAGGACCTTTATCTGTCTTAGCAACTTGAGTTTGCAGAAGATCAACATCAACATTGTATGATGGCGGGGGATCTTTGATAGCTAAGGTGTCTTGCTTCTTAGCTTGAACAAAATTGATAGGGGCATGGAGATTTGACATTGGGGAAGATTTAGCCTCCCTAAAGACATTGATGGTCACATGATCTCTATCCACACTCAAGATGAGCTCACCCCGAGATACATCAATCACAGCTCCAGAAGTGGCAAAAAATGATCTTCCAAGAATGAGAGGAATATCAACATCCTCTTCCATATCTAGCACCACAAAATCAACTGGGAATATGAATTTGTCCACCTTCACTAAAACATCCTCCACCATACCACGCGGGTAAGTGATAGATCTGTCAGCCAACTGTAGTGAAATGTTGGTAGGCTTCGGGTCCTGCATTCCCAATTTCTTAAATACAGAGAAAGGCATCAAATTAATACTAGCACCCAAATCACATAATGCCTTATCAAAATAAGAGTTACCAATAGTGTAAAGAATAGTAAAACTCCCTGGATCTTTCAATTTTGGGGGTAACTTCTTCAAAAGAATGGCAGAACACTCCTCATTAAGATATATCGTCTCAAACTCCTCAAGCTTGCATTTCTTTGTAAGTATTTCCTTCAGAAACTTCACATACTTGGGCATTTGAGAGATGACTTCAACAAACAGAATATTAATTTGTAATATCTTGAATATCTCCAAGAATTCGGCAAATTACTGATCTGACTGATTGTTCTTGAGCCTCTGAGGGAATGGGATCCTGGCATATGGTGATGGTTCATAAACTGTGCTCTGCTCATGATCCTTCTTCACTCTCTGCTACTTGGATTCTTTCTTCTCAACCTCTCCTTTATTGACATCTTGAATTGAGACATCTTCAGTAAGGACTTCATTTTTTTTTTGTCTAATTCTTGATGAGCTAGGTGCTTCAGTTGCCTTCTCATTCTTATGCACTGACTGAACAAAAGTGTCTCTAAGCTCTGACATTTCCTTCTTCTGGGAGGACTCCCCAAGTTCCTTACCACTTCTCCGGGTAATTGCAAGGACTTGTTCCTTTGGATTAGTCTCAGTAGTGCTAGGCAATGTCCCTGGTGCCCTTGCTGTCATCAATGTAGTCAACTGACTAATTTGAGTCTCCATATTCTTCATTTTGGTATCAGAATTTTGCATGTACTTCATGACCAGATCTTCAAAACTTGGCTTTTCTGCAGGTGCTTGAAAACCAGGAGGTGGTGGTAGAACTCTCTGTTGATTCTGCTGATAGCCTTGTGGATTTCCCTATTTGAAATTTGGGTGGTCCCTCCAACTGGGATTATACGTATTTGAATACAGATTGTACTGCTACCGGTTGGAATTACTAACAAAATTTGCCATTTCAGGCTCGGGGGCAAATAGACTACCAACTTGGTAATTTGCACTTGTATGACCCTGTGCTCCACATGCCTCACAGATGATAGGTGGGACTGCACTATTTGTCACCATCAAAGTCTCCACCTTCTTCGTCAAAGCTTCCAATTGACTCAGAATTGTTGTAGAAGAATCAACAGCATATACACCTGCTTGTTTCCTAGGAGCCTGGCGCTCATTCTGCCACTGATAACTATTCAGTACCATTTCCTCAATCAATGCTTAGCTCTCAATAGGTGTTTTCCTCCATATAGTACCTCCCGCAGCAGCATCAATGAGTGAACGATTTACAGGCGACAAACCATTGTAAAAAGTCTGAACCTGCTGCCATACGGGAAATCTATGATGTGGCCATCTCCTCAACAACTCTTGAAAGCGCTCCTAAGCTTCATAAACAGTGTCCATTTCAAACTGCACAAAAGAAAATATATCATTCCTTAACTTAGCAGATTTAGAAAGAAGAAAATACTTAACTAGAAACAGTTGTGTCAACTGATCCCATGTAGTGATGGAACCCCTTGGAAGTGACGTTAACCATTGACTCGCTCTGTCCCTAAGAGAGAAAGGAAAGAGTCGCAATCAGATTACATCATCTGTCACTCCATTGTACTTGATAGTATCACACAACTATAAGAACCTGGCCAAATGCTGATTTGGATCATCTAAAGGCAATCCACCAAACTGAACTGAATTCTGAATCATGGAAATCAATGTTGGTTTGATCTCAAAATTATTAGCCACCACAGCTGGTCTTATAATACTCCATTCATACCCTTCAGTAGTGGGCATAGAGTACTCAAGCATGGTTCGCTCTGCTGGGGTAGCTCTTTCTTCACGGTTTACCTCAATAATTGATTTAGTCCCCGACAACGGCGCAAAAAACTTGGTACGCGTAAAATACACTAAGAGCAAGTGTACTCTATCGCCAAGTAATATAGGACTTGAGTCCCAGTTATCGATCCCACGAGGAATAAATGGTAATTACTAGATTTGTAAAACCCTTTTATATCCAGAAAATTGAAAGTGTATGAAGAAATTCAAGATAAAATCAAAATAAACAAATAAAGAAAAAAACAATGAGCAATCAAACTGAGAATAGATAATCAATGAAAGAGAGACTAGGGCGCAAGATTCACTTGAATCTAATTATTCAGATTTTCTTTCAATTATGATGTAAGGTAATTCTTTTGCCAATATTCTCTTATTTGCTATTGAATCCCAATGGTCATGGATGAAATAATATTCTATTCCTAAATTAAATCATCTATTTGGTCATTTAGTTGAATTAATTAGGAATGCATTAAGCTTCAATTCCAGAGATGAACTAACATACCTGTCAATTCCATTGGTAGGAAAAATTGATGTTTGGTCATTCACCAATCTAATCCTAGGATTACCATATAGATCCACTCATTGAATGCGGATGGTTACCGGTCAAACAATGAATTAATACATGCCAAAAGTGATCAAATTATGACAAGAATGCAAGCAATATGATAAACCCTAAAGAAATTACCTTAATCAAATTAGAAATCAAACCCAAATAATTAGGGAAACAAGATCCCCCATAGCCCTAGCTATGAGTTTCGCTACTCATGCTCAATACAAACAAACCCATATCAAGATACAAACACATGGAAAGAAAACCCAAAGAAAAAGGAAAAACTAGAGGGAAAAAGAAATCAAAACCCCTTTAAAGGAGTTTATGATCTTCAAGCCTTCAAGAATTGAATCCTCCTTCGAAGCCGATCTCTAAGGTCTGCTACCGCAAAACAACTCTCAAGATTAGAGATTTTCTGTGTAATATGCTCAATGTGTTGTCTCTCCATCCTGTTTATGTTTTCTGTCACAGCTTTAATATAAGATTGCTTCCTTAACCTGCGAGTTGCTTTTTCAATTTCTGGATAAAAAACTAAATCAGAAAATTGAGATCGAGTAAGCATAAACAAAAAAAAATGAAAAATTGATTAAAATAAAATAAAATAAGAAATAAAAATAAAATAAGGAAAAAAAGAGCGTCTAAATTAACTAGAACTTTTCGCTTCTAATATTACCAACTTATTCCCTAATAACGGTGTCAAAAACTTAGTACACATAAAATACACTAAGAGCAAGTGCACTCTATTGCTAAGTAATATAGGACTTGAGTCCCAGTTATCGATCCCATGAGAAATAATTAGTAATTACTAGATTCGCTAAACTCTTTGTTATCCAGACAATCGAAAGTGTATGAAAAAATTTAAGATAAAGTCAAAATAAACAAATAAATAAAAATAATGAACAATCAAACAGAGAATAAATAATCAATGAAAGAGAGACTAGGGTGCAATATTCACTTAAATCCATTTATTCAGATTTTCTTTCAATTATGATGTAAGATATTCTTTTGCAAATATTCTCTTACTTGCTATTAAATCTCAATGGTCAGGGATGAAACAATATTCTATTCCTAAATTAAATCACCTATTTGGTCATTTAGTTGAATTAATTAAGAATGTATTAAGCTTCAATTCAAGAAATGAACTAACACATCTGTCAATTCTATTGGTAGGAAAAGTTGATGTTTGATCACTCACCAATCTAATCCTAGGCTTACCATATAGATCCACTCATTGAATGCGGATGGTCACCGGTCAAACAATGAATTAACATATGCCAAAAGTGATCAAGTTATGACAAGAATGCAAGCAATATGATAAACCCTAAAGAAATTACCTTAATCAAATTAGAAATCAAACCCAAATAATTAGGGAAACAAGATCCCCCATAGCCCTAGCTATAGGTTTAGCTACTCATGTTCAATACAAACAAACTCATATCAAGATACAAACCCATGGAAAGAAAACCCAAAGAAAAGGGAAACTAGAAAGAAAGAGAAATAAAAAACCCCTTTAATGGAGATTATGATATTCAAGCCTTCAAGAATCCTCCTTTGAAGCCGCCCTCTAAAGTCTGCTACCGCAAAACAACTTTCAGGATTCAGGATTTTCTGTGTAATGTGCCCAATGTGTTGTCTGTGGTATAACTTTTCCTATTTAATGAAAATCACGTCTGCTGTTACGCTCTCAGCGCCTAGGCACTCCTTTTTGAGCGCTTGATTACCTAAGCTTGTAGCACAGTGACAACACCGGATCATCTCCACGAGGATTGTAGATGCAATTTAATCAAATCAAGTGAAAGTTTAGCAAAGGGGGTTTGACAGTTTAAGATCGCACTTAACAAAATTAAAGGAAGAAATAACAATTAAAGAAGCGATCAATTTAGAAACCTATCCAAGATTGGATGGATTCAATCATAGACCCTTCATAGAACACTTGAAGCGCAATTGAATTGTTAATTTGGATCTAACTGAGATCTCTGCATCAAATCCAAAATTCATACTAGACGATCGTCTAGAATTCAATTAACAAGTGATAAACACAAATCCGCAATCACACCATTCATGAAGATCTATGTTAATTTCAAGTACCAAATTCAATTAACTTAGGCACAAATCAGTAACCTAACCTTTTCAATTCTGTGATTAATTTAGATCAATCAGTTCTAAGTTTCATCACAAATCTCAATCTTCATTTATGTGATTAGTTTAGATCAATCAGTTCTAAGTTTCATCACAAATCTCAATCTTAAACCAAGATCAAATCAGATCAACATAAATAGAATCACCATTCATGCATTCAAGATCAAGAAGAAGAAAAAAAAAAGAAGAAAAGAGAAATTCAATTACAAATCAAATACAATACATAACCAAGGTCTCAAGAATCCAAACCACAATCTCTTCAAGAGTTCTAAATTGACCAAAGTAGCTTAGCCCTCCATTACCATGAAGGGAGCATCAAAATATACAAAAGCTATGAGAAACTATGAAGAAACAAGAAGAAACTATGAGAGAAATGAAGGAGAATACAACTTGTCATTCATGATAACCAATGGTGCCTTTTATAGAAGTCTAGGGTAACAAAAGGACAAAGGGAGTGGGTGGATGAGTGGGTTGGTGGAGTGGAGTGGTTGAGTGGGTTGGTGGAGTGGGTGGTTGAGTGGGTTGGTGGAGTGGAGTGGGTGTGGAGTGGAGTGGTGAGTGGAGTGGTTGAGTGGGTTGGTGGAGTGGAGTGGTTGAGGACGAAAATTTCTTGTCTGACTTGGAAGCCAAAAACGACCAACTATACTTCAGATCCATGAAAAGTACTCTTCGTGAAAGTTGTAGATCTTTGTCTTGGCTATAACATGCATATCTGGATCGTCCAATTTGGCTTCCTACAGCCCAAGATATGACCCAAATACCGCAGGTTGCTCAAACTCAACTTCAGCACCTCTGTTCCGACTTGCAAGCTCAAACTGACCCATTAGACTTCATTTTTCAAAAAGTGTTCTTCATGAAAGTTGTTTATTTGGATCTTAACTATCAACTATCCAAATTTCAGCCCATCTCCATTATTACAGCTTGAGATATGATTTTATGAGTGCACACCATTCGGATTCTAGTGACAGAACCCGTATTCTGACTTCCATGTAAACTTAGGTCCCTTAGACATCTGTTTAGGACTTCGAGCTCTTCATCAAAGTTGTAGAGCTTCCTCTTAGCTTTCCTACAAGGTAAAATTCATGATTATCAGATATCAAGAACTCAAGTTATGGCCAAAATACAAAAATAGTGTCAAATCTCAATAATGCTGAAAATATTCAATTAGGACCAATTTGAGCTCAAACTCACAAAATCATACCAAACTCAATCAATTAAGAATATGGAGAGTGTAAATGACTAAACATAAGGGTTTCTTAATGAATAAAATATGTGATTATCAAATTCTCCCACACTTAGCTTTTTGCACTCCTGGGCAAAACTCAAGACCAAAACAAGGACATAAGAGATTAACAAAAATTTAAATTCCAACGACATTCAAGAGCCCAAAATTTTACAATCAAGAAGAACAACCAAAGGTTCAAGGGATCAAAACATTCATGAGTTAACAATTCTCCACATCTCAAACCAACAAGCAAGGTATCTTCAACATGAATCGAGAATGATAGATCTTCACAAGATTCCTCTCAATCTCTCAGTGTGTTTAAAAGGTAGGTATTTCACTCAATTCAACCCATGAAAATTGCACTACCATAAGCTTGCTTATCTTCTACTTCTCCACTACTCAAAACACATGCACACACAAATCATGAGGACTTTATTCAAGGTTGTAGTGAGGTCAAGGTAACGAGAAGAGGATAAAATGGATATGAGAAGATAAATACCAAAGGAATAAAAGCAAATGAGAGCTTTGAGTTCAAATAACAAGCATAAAAGTTCATCCCAACTCTAATGTATATCCCTTTACATATTCATTTCCCAATCCTTTTTTTTATTTATATATATGAACATAACTATATATACATTTTTTCCTCTTTTTTTTTTTTTTAGGCACTCTTTCCTTTTTCAACAACCATTTTGTACACACACCCCATACTTGTTCAAAAACTCATCCATTAACCAAGCTAATGTTCTTTTATTCCCTAAGGTAAAGTAAGAACACGATTTTTCATTTAAGGCACATAATGAGCTAGAAACAAGGAATGGTCAAATAAGCTCAAAGGGGTTAAGTAAAGGAAAATATACAAGGTTGGCAGGAATCAGAGAATTTTCAAGAAGTCAAAAGAGTGCTTGATATCATATTGAAAACAAGGTTGGCTATTCGGTTAAACTAGCTAATTAAGAAAGAGGGCCTCAATCATGTTCATGCATGCAAGTGAAATGTAGCCTCAAAAAGAATCAAAGCAAGTTCTAGAGTGGTCATTAACATGAGTGAAAATCACACAAGAAAGAAGAGAATGGCATAAATGTTGAATCCATCCATTAGGCTCAAAATCTCACAAGGTATGCATCCATCAAACTCAATTCATCAATTCAATCATCCATCACCAAGCATATCAGTTCAAGAAGGAGAAAAGTTATTCAATCATGCAATGAACCTTTTTTTTTTTTTTTTTTTTTAAAAAAAAAAAAATGCTAAAATCTCTCCCCACACTTAATATAACATTGCCCTCAATGTGAAAGAGAGATATAGAAAAGAGCAACACAACTTTGATAAGAAGTGAATCAACGCCAAGTAGAAAAAAAGCACCTTTGTCGGTCTTGCATCGGACCACGAAAAGAAATCAAATAATAAAACTTTAGTACTTCCACAATTTAATACTAATTAATTACTACCTAAAAAAAAAACTCCTTACTCTGCCACCAATTAAGATCGTCACCAATTAAGATACGTCTCAAGAGTAAAATTACTCCTTACTACTGCCATCACTAATTGGTTTAATAAGTCCATGACAATTATATCATGCTTTCCAAACAAAACAACAACAAATTTTTTTTTTTGGGTCAACTATCCTTCCCCCCCAACTAGATCACAACATTGTCCTCAATGTTAAAATATAGATGAGTAAAGGATAGAAGATATTACTGTTGGAGAAAGTGACACAAATTTAAATAGAAACAAAGTACAATAAAATCAAACCCATTAAAGAAAAGTTTCGATCGGCTTTCTTTTCTTGTTACTTCCTTATTTGCTTCTGTTGACCAATCTATACGAGCTAATACCTTATCGGTACATACTCAAAAGCTTCTAATTTATCAATGAGCTCATCAATAGTGGAGGCGAGAGATAAGAAGTTGTCTTCTTAGAAGGAGTGATAAATTTACGTTCCACACTTTGTTTGTCAAAAAAGATAACAAAAGATCAAAGAAATTATTAACATTCAACAAACCAATGGGTTTATGGTGGATGTTCGATTCGACCCAAGAGACAATTTGAAAAATTTCTTCCAAAGTACCAAAACCACCTGGTAAGACAAGAAATGCATCGAATTGTCAACCATTGTTTTCATTCGTCCATGCATAGATGTTACACAATTTCTTCTCTAACTGTCTTTCCGGTGATGTTATTTTCGGCTAAAGGTTTAGGAATAACACCTAAAACTTTGTTGCCTCCTATAAAAGCGACAAGTGATACACCCCCCATTAACCCACGACAACCTCCCCATATACAAGATGAATATTCCTTGCGACAAGTGATCGACCAAGAGTGCTAGGCTGCGTTTACAAACTCTAATCCCTTCCCATAACTTGACCCACAAAAACACGGACATTTTTGAGGTTACGAATAGAAGGCCCCATTCTATACTCTTCCTCTCTTTTGAGTGTTTACGAGTTGAAGGAAAATGGAGAAAATGGAGTGTTTAAATAAGAAAAAGAATGGAAAGGGGAATAATTGCACCTATAAGGGTAGGTTGGTACATTGTCGAGAAAAGGTTGAAATTAAGAAACGCATAATCTTTTCTTTCTTTCTTTTTTTCTTTTTTTTCTTTTTTTTATTTTTATTTTTATTTTTATTTTGTTTGAAAGATGACATGAAGAAGAAGAGGAGGATGATATGTACATTGTTTGTGGATATGGCTCACATCTCGCCTCTGGTTTAACGTCCGATGCTTGACTTAAACGTCTTCTATGAGTCGAGGATAAGCTTCCCATCCATTTTCTTATAAATTGGCAAACAGGGTCTTTTAGAGTCAAATTCCCAAGGCTTGTAGCGTTTTTCTTCATCCTTGAAGAGATTCCACAATTTAAGAATTTCACGATGCACCAATCCACAGAATGCGTCTCAAGAGTCAATAAGATATCATCTAATGACTCCTTACTCGATCCATTCTTAATGAAGAAAATTTTATCTTCTCTATTTGCGGAAACCATCCCCAAAGTACGACATCGCTTGTTACGGTTCCATCGTCCACATTTGTGACAGGACTTGTAACCTTTTTGCTCTTCTCCTTTTAGAATATGAACTTCTTCCAAGACCAGGGCATATATGAGTCAAATGAAATTGAGGACTCACTGCTAATCGGACCTTTGCTTCAATTATCCAGCGTACATCTTCGCCATACCTTTGTGCATTAACGGTCTCAATCTTTCACATCGAACTTTGTAGATTTTTCTCGAGAGCATTTTGAGGAAGAGAAGGAAAATGTTTGCTCGGGTTTGAAAGAATGACATCCATTTTGAAGGAGAAGAAGGGTTCGGTTATTTTGGAAAACTGAAAAATAAACCGACTTGAGAGTCACGAGTATCGTATCAGCCACTTAACAAGCAACACAAAGAACTCAAGAACTTGGTTTTCCAGGAATGGTTGAGTCTTTGTCCATTAACTTTAAGCGCATTACCATTCCTAGGATCCTCAATATCTACGGCCCCGGAGGATACACGTGTTTGACAACAAAAGAACCGCGCCACCTAGATCTCAATTTTCCAAGGAGTAGGTGCGGATGATAATCTCAAAGCGAGAACTTTTTGACCAATTTCCGCGGCTTTTGCAAAAGGTGTAACAGACCTTGAATAAAGTAGGCCAATAAAATCCATACTGCAAGATTTTCGCAGTTGTTGTCGAAAGAAAAAATGACCTCCACATGCTTTCGAGTGACAAAATTTAATGGCACTACCTACCTCATTGTCGGGCACACAGCTATTTTTTTTTCTTTTTATTTCTTTTTTTTTCTTTTCATAATGCGGATGGAGAAGGTTCATCACCTCCACTTCTGTATTCTCTGGAAGTTCATGATACTGTTTAAGGCGGTGTCCATTTACGATGAAAGCTTTGGCAGTGACCTCACTTTTAATTTGAATAGCACTAGAAGGAAAAACCTTAGTAACAATAAATGGTCCATCCCATCTAGACCTTAATTTGCCAGGCATGAGTCAGAGGCGGGAGTTATAGAGGAGAACTTTTTGAGCAATCTCAAATGTTTTCCTCAGAATCAACTTATCATGGAAGGCTTTGGTCTTCTCCTTATAAAGTTTGGAACTTTCATAAGCCTCCAAGCGGATCTCCTCCAATTCTTGCAGTTGCAGACTTCCTCTCCATACACCTTGATCTGGGTCCAAGTTGCACCTTTTCACGCCCGAATGCATGATGCTCAATTTCCACTGGCGGTGGCGAGCTTTTCAAAAACAATCCGATACGGAGACATCCCGATTGGTGTCTTATAAGCGATCCGGTAAGCCCATAAAGCATCCTCGAAGCCTCTTGCTCCAGGTCCTTTCTGTTAGGTTGAGCGTATTACTGGAGTATACGCTTGATCTCCCTGTTGGAAATCTCGGCTTGCCCATTAGTTTGGGGATGGTAAGGTGTAGAAACTCGTGCAAGACCCCATACTTTTTCATCAAAGCTTCCATGCTTCGATTACAAAAATGTGAACCACGATCACTTGATGATGGCCTTGGAACTCCAAACTGCAGAAAATATGTGATCTAACAAAATCCACAACAACTTTGGAATCATCAGTCTGAGTAGCTTTCGCCTCCACCCACTTGGATACATAATCAACAGCTAGCAAAATGTAAACAAAACCAAAAGAAATAGGAAAGGGTCCCGTAAAATCAATACCCATACATCAAAAATCTCACGAGAACAATAAGGATTTATAGGGCATCTCATTCCTTTGAGAAGTGTTTCTGTTCTTTGGCATTGATCACAAGATTTACAAAACACATATGCATCATGAAATAGAGTGGGCCAATATAATCCAGATTCCAAAACTTTCCTAGCAGTCCTTTGGGGACCAAAATGACCGCCACATGCAAGTGTATGACAAAAGCTAAGAATAGAATGGAATTCATTATCAGGCACGCATCTCCTAATGACTTGGTCATTACAAAATTTTCACAGATAAGGGTCGTCCCACACATAATATTTTGACTCACTCTTCAATTTATCAATCTAAGCCCTAATAAAATGTGCAGGGAAAACACCAGCAACTAAGAAATTTATCAAATCAATGACAAACCAAGGAGTGTTACCTTGCAGCTTGAAAAGCTGCTCATCATCGAAGACATCATGGATAGGAAAAGTATATGCCTCCCTTTCAATTCGGCTTAGGTGATCAGCCACTAAATTCTCTGCTCCACTTTTATCACGGATTTCAATATCGAACTCTTGGAGGAGCAAAATCCACCTAATCAACCTAGGCTTTGCATCAAGCTTCTTCAGGAGAAACTTGGTGTATGATCTGAAAACACAACCACTCTAGAACCAAGCAAATATGATCGAAATTTGTCTAAAGCAAAAACAATTGCTAAAAGTTCCTTTTCGGTGGTGGTGTAGTTGACTTGTGCGAGGATCTAAAGTTCTTGAAGCATAGGAGATGACATGAGATATTTTGCCGACCCTTTGTGCAAGAACGACTCCCAAAGCATAATTAGAGGCATCACACATGAGCTCAAATGGGAGTGTCCAATCGGTGGTGGATGATAGGTGTCTTGGTCAATGCTTGCTTCAAGTGATTGAAGGCATCCTTGCATTTACGGTCAAAATGGAACTCCACTTCTTTTTGTAGCAAGTTGGATAGTGGAAGAGCAATTTTGCTAAAATCTTTTATGAATCGCCTATAGAAACCTGCATGACCAAGGAAAGAAACGAACCTCCACTTAGCATGTGGGGTAAGATAGGCATGAAATAACATCTATTTTTGCGGGATCTACCTCAATACCCTTGCTAGATATTATATGCCCTAAAACTATGCCTTGCTCTACCATGAAATGACATTTCTCAAAATTCGAACAAGGTTAGCCTTAATGCATTTATGCAAAACTGAGTCAAACTATCCAAACATGCATCAAAGGAAGAGCCATAGGCAGTAAAGTCATCCATGAATACATCCATGCAATTTTCTAAAAGGTCGGAAAATATACTTACCATACACCTTTGAAAGGTGCCGGAGCGTTACCTGAGACCAAAAGGCATCATACGTATGCAAATGTGCCAAATGGGCAAGTGAAAGTAGTTTTATCTTGGTCTTACGGGGCTATATGGATCTGAAAATAACCCGAATATCCATCCAAGAAACGAATGTCGACTTGCCGACTAGTCTCTCTAACATCGATCAATGAAAGGTAATGGGAAATGATCTTTCTGGTGGCTTGGTTAAGTCGTCGTAATCAATGCAAACCCTTGTTGTTTTTGAATTCTTGTGGGTAGTAGCTCATTGTTACGATTTTCAACTACTTTGTGACCCCGATTTCTTTGGAACAACACTGCACGGGGCTCACCCATTTACTATCGGATATGGGATAAATAATGCCGACTTGCGGTAGCTTGGTAACTTCCTTTTTACCACATCCAGTCGGGGGTTCGATCTCCTTTGGGGCTGCCATCTTGGTTTAGTATCTTCCTCCAACAAAATCCTATGCATGCATGTGGAGGGGCGATACCGGGAAGATCTGCAAGTGTCCATCCGATGGCTTGTTTATTACGCCTCAAAACACTGCGGTAATTTTTCTTCTTGATCAAGTTACAAATTTTTAGCAACAATCACGGTGACTTCTCACCATCTTCCAAATATGCATATTTAAGATGGTCAGAAAAATCTTTAATTCTAAGGATGGAGGTTTGTACAATGGAGGCGACAAGTTTTTTGAAACAACTAACTTCGGCAACATTAAATTCAACATACTCGACTCTCATTTTCACATGTCTTGCATCATTCAAGTCGGCAACTACATCACCACTCATAATACTGCATAAATCTCGGCACATGCGTACGACACGTGGTGGTACAATATCACAGCCAGCACATGTTTCACGGTAACGAGAATCCAGAAAATCAACAATATCAGGAAATTCAGCATAAATATCAGCATAAGCATCGTCAACTAGCATATCAATCACATCAACATGGAAAACAGAATGCTCCTCTAGGGGATGTCTCATGGCCTCAAAAATGTTAAATTGTACCACATCGTCGCCAAATTCCATGGAAAGGGTGCCAGAATGCACATCTATCTTGGTCCTGGCTGTCTTGAGGAAAGGTCTGCCTAGGATCAATGGAGCATGGTTTGTTGAAGACTCATCTTCCATGTTCGAATATAGAAGTCCGCTTTGGAAAAATTAGCTTATTCACCCGAACTAACACATCTTCTAGCACTCTGCGGGATGAGCAGTGGTCTATTTGCCAAGCCGAATCACTATACCAGTAGGTTGCAAAGTGCCAATGTTCAAGGACTGATATATTGACATAGGCATGACATTAATCGAAGCACCCAAGTCTAGCATTGCATGTTCAAATTTGGAGTTACCTATCGTGCAAGGAATTGTGAAAGTTCCAGGATCTTTGCATTTTTGTGGCATGCTTGGTAGAATCATTGCGAAACATTTATGCCCATGCTTATTTTCTCGGTACCCTTAAGTCTTCTCTTGTGAGTACACAACTCTTTGAGAATTTGGCATACTTGGGAATGCAGCTTGATTGCATCAAGGAGGGAATATTGATTTCCACCTTCTGAATGTGTCCATGACTTCTCTTTCTATTTACGTTTGCGCGGTATGCTTGGATTTGTGTGACTCTGTTTGGAAAAGGTAGTGGAATGGCTAGATTTGAATTCTCTTTTCTTACGTGTCCGATTTTTGGGTGAGCTATCCACTTTCTTACATTTTACGGTCACCTTCTGGTTCTTTGCACTTGTAGTTCGGGTTGTGGTGGAGTAGGGCCGTCAACTTCTCTGCCACTTCTCAAGCTAATGGCACTTACATTGCTCTTGGGTTGTTATTTGTTTGTGAAGGCAATTGGTTCGACCCTTGACTTTTCGACTCACTCGAGTGGTTGCCATCTGCCCATTTGAGTTTGTAAATTCGGATGGTGGCATTGACATTCTGTGGCTTGTTTCATCAAGTCTTCGAAAGGTGGCTCGGTGGAGTGGGCTGCTTTGGAACAGTAGTGGAGGGCTTTCTTTGCATGGGTGGCGGCGCGAGGTTGTGCTTGCCTAAATGCGGTGGTTGGTACTTGTTGCTAGGGCACATAGCTTGGTATCTAAAGCTGCGGTTCTTCTTGTTGGTAGTAATTTGTTTGTTGTTGTTGACGAAATTTCCATATCTCGGGTTGGGATGGTCCCTCCGGCCAGGGTTATAGGTATTAGAAAATGGATCATATCAAATTTCTTCTTTGTGATTCTTTGATATTGGGGTCTACCGGGAAAAATACCATTTTACAACAGATTGCTCTGGAAAAATAGAACCACCATCTGAAGTGTGGGACATGCATCGATAGGATGAGATGAACAAGAGCAAATGCCACACACGGATTGCGGCCATCTGCATTGGTGCTTGTTGTCCCACTTCTAACTGCCTCACCAAAGAAGTTAATTCATCAAGTCTGTGTTCCATTCTCTGTTGGTCTACATGAGATGATTGAATCTCATTGACTCCTCTGGTTGAAGTAATAATTCGTGTGCCAAATTGTTGGGTGTTGGCTGCCATGTTTGCTATCAAATCTCTCGGCTTCTTTGCGGGGTCTTGTCTACTAAGGCTCCTCCAGAGGCAGCATCCACCATGCTTCTGTCATTTGGCAGCAAGCCTTCATAGAAATATTGAATTAAGAGTTGATCGGTGATTTGGTGGTGGGGACAGCTCGAGCACAGCTTCTTGAATCTTTCCCAATATTCATGCAAGGTCTCTCCTGTCATTTGTCTTATGCCACATATATCTTTTCTAATGGCGGCGGACTCTAGAGAAGCGAGGAAAAATTTCTCTAAGAACAACCGCTTCATGTCAGTCTAACTTGTTATTGAACCTGGTGAAAGATAAAATAACCAATCCTTGGTACATATCAACAAGTGAGAAAGGAAATGCCCTCAGCTTGATGTGCTCTTCTGAGATCCCATGTGGCTTCATGGTTGAACAAACCACATGGAACTCCTTTAGATGCTTATGGGGATCCTCACCTGCAAAACCGTGAAACTTGGGCAACAAATGTATCAATCCAGATTTTAACTCAAAATCAGCATCAAGATCTGGGTATTGAATACACAAAGAGCCCAGTTAGTTATATCAGGAAGCGACAAGTTCCTTAAGAGTTCTATTCTGTATGTTATTAGCCATGGTTTCAGAATTATTCAAGATCTCAAGTTCACTCCCAATATTAAGATCAAATTCAGAAGCAATTCTTGCACTTAGCCTACGAGCTCTAATCAACCTATGCAAGGTTCTATCAATCTCAGGATCAAAGTCAACCAAGTTATCAGGCTCGGACCTAGTCATGCATCACACAAAAATAAATAAATAAGCAAAATACACTAGACAATGGATAAAAATGTTAGAAAAGTTAATAAAAAGCAAAAGTTAGTAAAAACACTTAAAATGAAAAGATTACACTTACTAATCCCAAAACAACGGCGCCAAAATTTTGACGAGCGCGAACTCGGTCAAAATTATAACCGAAGTTATTACCTAAGCTTGTAGCACGTGACAACACCGGATCATCTCCACGAGGATTGTAGATGCAATTTAATCAAATCAAGTGAAAGTTTAGCAAAGGGGGTTTGACGATTTAAGATCGCATTTAACAAAATTAAAGGAAGAAATAACAATTAAAGAAGCGATCAATTTAGAAACCTATCCAAGATTGGGTGGATTCAATCATAGACCCTTCATAGAACACTTGAAGCGCAATTGAATTGTTAATTTGGATCTAACCGAGATCTCTGCATCAAATCCAGAATTCATACTAGACGATCGTCTAGAATTCAATTAACAAGTGATAAACACAAATCCGCAATCACACCATTCATGAAGATCTATGTTAATTTCAAGTACCAAATTCAATTAACTTAGGCACAAATCAGTAACCTAACCTTTTCAATTCTGTGATTAATTTAGATCAATCAGTTCTAAGTTTCATCACAAATCTCAATCTTCATTTATGTGATTAGTTTAGATCAATCAGTTCTAAGTTTCATCACAAATCTCAATCTTAAACCAAGATCAAATCAGATCAACATAAATAGAATCACCATTCATGCATTCAAGATCAAGAAGAAGAAAAAAAAAAGAAGAAGAAAAGAGAAATTCAATTACAAATCAAATACAATACATAACCAAGGTCTCAAGAATCCAAACCACAATCTCTTCAAGAGTTCTAAATTGACCGAAAGTAGCTTAGCCCTCCATTACCATGAAGGGGAGCATCAAAATATACAAAAGCTATGAGAAACTATGAAGAAACAAGAAGAAACTATGAGAGAAATGAAGGAGAATACAACTTGTCATTCATGATAACCAATGGTGCCTTTTATAGAAGTCTAGGGTAACAAAAGGACAAAGGGAGTGGTGGATGAGTGGATGGTGGAGTGGAGTGGTTGAGTGGGTGGTTGAGTGGGTTGGCAGAGTGGGTGGTTGAGTGGGTTGGTTGAGTGGGTTGGTGGAGTGGAGTGGTTGAGTGGAGTGGTTGAGTGGGTTGGTGCGAAAGTGGGTTGGTGCGAGTGGATTTGAGGATGAAAATTTCTTGTCTGACTTGGAAGCCAAAAACGACTAACTATACTTCAGATCCATGAAAAGTACTCTTCGTGAAAGTTGTAGATCTTTGTCTTGGCTATAACATGCATATCTGGATCGTCCAATTTGGCTTCCTACAGCCCAAGATATGACCCAAATACCGTAGGTTGCTCAAACCCAACTTCAGCACCTCTGTTCCGACTTGCAAGCTCAAACTGACCCATTAGACTTCATTTTTTCAAAAAGTGTTCTTCATGAAAGTTGTTTATTTGGATCTTAACTATCAACTATCCAAATTTCAGCCCATCTCCATTATTACAGCTTGAGATATGATTTTATGAGTGCACACCATTCGGATTCTAGTGACAGAACCCGTATTCTGACTTCCATGTAAACTTAGGTCCCTTAGACATCTGTTTAGGACTTCGAGCTCTTCATCAAAGTTGTAGAGCTTCCTCTTAGCTTTCCTACAAGGTAAAATTCATGATTATCAGATATCAGGAACTCAAGTTATGGCCAAAATACAGAAACAGTGTCAAATCTCAATAATGCTCAGCGCTCCTTCTCAATGCTTAGGCGCTGAATCACTAATTCACTGTTGCTGCATACGCTCCGGGTGCTCAGGCCCTCAAACACTAGCACTTAGGTGCTGGTCACCTGGTGAAATTTTCTTTTTCTTGCTCCTTTGAACGTCCAAGTGTAATTACCTGAAAAAACATAAAACACTTAATAAAAACACAATTAAATAATACTAAAAATATAACAAAACTAACAAACAAAATTCAATAAAAATAAATAAAAAGAATATGAAAACCAAGGAATTGAACCGTAAAAATATGACATGTTAACGGTTCATCAATACCTAGTTGTTAGGGCTGGCACTGTAGCACCTTCAAACTCCATCTCTCTAGCTAATACTCTATTGGTCCTATATCTCACAAATAAAATTCTATCATTAAGACAAGCAACTACAGAACTAAATTGTGTGGCTCTAATGTATCCTAATTTTTGCCTTTTTTAGGATATCCATACTAAGGATATCATCGGGCGTGGTACTAAGAGAGGGGGTCTCTATTATGTGGATGATTTTAATTCTGGTGGAATAAATACTATGCAACACTCTAATGAATTAAAACAGAAATTACTCAGGCTATGGCACAATAGTCTAGGACATCCTTCCTATGGGTACATGAAACATTTGCTTACGCATTTATTCTCAGGCGTGGATCAATCTGAATTATATTGTGAAACATGTATTTTAGCCAAAAGTCATTGTGTATCTTTTCCAGTTAATTTCAATAAAAGCGGTATTCCTTTTGCCTTAATACATATTGATGTTTGGGGCCCATCTCCTATCACCACCATATCAGGAACTCGGTGGTTTGTGACTTTTATTGATGACTGTACCCGAATGACTTGTGTAACACCTGTAAAAACGTGATAGACTTGTATAAGGTTATAGAGGTAGCCTAATACTTGATTATCATGTCTGTGAAGTTTTGTGACCATCTGAGCACGTTTAGTCCCTTTGATGCAACTCTATGTGTTAAATATAGCTGTTTTCAGCCCCGTTTTTGACTTAAACTACTCATTTAATGGAGATAAGTGTGGAGAACTTGTTTCTAGGTTCTAAATATATAAAAGTAGATGTGGTTAAAGTTTGAGAATTTTTGGAGTTAGTTTGGCATTTTTAAGCATGCTGGTTGTGTGTTTTGGTACCGGATTAACCCCCAACAGATATGAAAAAAATGAGAAAATGGCATAACGAGATTTTTAATGAATCTTAGGATTTATTTTAAATTGTTAGAAGTTGAGAAACTTGGTTTGGTTATAACTAAGTGTTCTTAACTGTTCGGGTGAATTTTGGTCACTTAAGTGACCAAAATTTTAGGGCACAACCCTGTTATTGTTTGAGGCCTATTTAATGCAAAAAAGGGATGTAATTCTCATTTTTTTTTCTTCTTCTCATGGCTGCATAGGGAAAACAAAAGAGAAGGAAACTCATGCTGTCAAGGGGGGAGGATCTTCATCAAAACAAGAGAAGGAGCTTAGCTTTGCGGAGGAAAGGTTAACCAACTTCATTTTTGGGAATTGAGGTAGGGGGAACCTTGTTCTTAAACTCTTTTCCTTACTTTCTCCATGTTGTGCTTGAGTTATAGCTTGATGAGTGATTTTAGGTTTTGAGTTATTTTTGGTTGTTTGGGGTTGAATCTTATTATAGAACTTGATTATGGATTGTTTTTGGGTTGTTGGGTGTATGGAAATGGATTTCCAACCCTTGTATGCCTCGAATTCCTTTTGAGTGAAGAATTGGGGATTTAGGTTTTAAAATGGATATTTATTTTTGATCTTTGGTTTTGAGTGAAATCAAAGTGGTTTAAGAAGTTTATGTTGTGATTAATGATTTCCTATGTGTTTGAGAACTTATTGGGGTTTTAGAATCACTGAAAAACTAGATTGGAATGCGTAAAATCCAAGAAAATGACCAATGAAACAGTACCATATTCTGCAGAGTTGACGTAGGGCTTCTGGTTGGGCGACACGGCTCATGTTCGAGGACACGGGGTGGGCTGTGTCCCTCTCTGCCAGGGGATTTTGTGAACAATGTTCATAGTGTAGGACACGGGGTGGGCCGTGTCATTTGACACGGGCCATGTCTGGGGCCAGAACCTTTCAAAATATTATTTTTGATGTTTTCCAAGTTCTTTGCTTGATGAGATCATTGACACATGTTCCCTAAAGTGTGTGGAGACTCTAATAGAGGTTTTAAATGAATGAAAATCAATGGGTATGTTAATTATCGTGGTATTTAACATCAGTGTGCTTCATGTTGGTAACTAGGAATGTAAATCAATTGACATGCTAGTTACTGTAGTAATTGGCATTATTGTTCTTCCTTATCTATATTGATGAGGGTGAGTCCTCATTGTGGTGATCTAATGTGATTTTAAATGAGAACGTAATCAATCTTTCCTATCACAAAGGTCATTGTTGCTAAAGACCGTGTAGTTGATGAGACTTTACTACCCAGAGAAGGTGATCATACATGATTGTAAGTGAAGAGGTAAGATACCTTCCCGATCATAGTAATAAGTTGAGGATGGTCTTTCCCTCACACCCTGTGGTTTTGCTAGAATTGGATTTCCAGTGCTTGTTCAAAGCTTATGGAACTGGGTTCCTTTGTTTTGTTCAAGGCTCATGCATATCATGACTTTCCATAGAACTGGGTTCTTGAAAAAGTTTTCATACATTTTGCATTATATGTTTAGGATTATTGCATAGGCATAAGCATTACTCATAAAGTTTGGCATAGCATGGCAATTGTATGGGCGGTTGCTACCATGACATATTCATACATTGTAGTTGTATGGGCAATTGCGTGTCTCTGAGATAAAGATGTTGTTTGCTTCTGTGACTGAAGTATTTATTTGATAATTGAGTATATTATATGTTCGTATATGTTTATATGCTGGTATTGGAATACTTATACTGAAATATGTTTTCTCACTCCGATTGTGTTGCCATGTAAATCCAGGTGCTAGTTCCTCAAAAGGGAAGGAGATGCTTTTTGATGATAATTAGCTTGTATAATGTGATAGTCTTTGTTGTTGTAAAAGATTATGTATTACAATATGTCTTGGAGGCAGTGATGTATATATAACTTTTATTAGTGTGACTCTCCATATTTACTCATTATGTATGAATGATATGGGTTAGATATTGATGTATGTTAGTAGTAGCAGAACCAATATTGGGTTATTCATTTATATGACAATATATTTAGGTAGCAATTATTGAGATGTTACATTTTGGTATCAGAGCAGTTCATCTTGTTGAGCCGGGGTATGGACTGGCTGTGCTTAGGCATGTTTCGTGTTGGTTATGCATTTCCTATCTCTTACATGTGATTGTTTGAGCGGAATTACATGTTTTGCCTTTGAGATGTTTGCTTTAGCTAGTGTGGCACTATTACATGATATTAAGCCTAGCTAACTCAATATGGATTGTTCTGTGCTTACAGGAAACTATGGCAGCAAGAGGGCGACCGGCAGCAAGGGGATGACTGCGTGGAAGCAAGAACCGGAACCTTGAGAATGAGGGTTCGGGGATGGTCGAGGCCGTGCTCGCAATGGTTGAAGCGATGCGTGAGCAAACAACTGCGAATGTTACTGCAATGAGGGAGCATACAGCTGTAACTGTTAGGGTGCTTGAGAGGCTAGAGTCCAAGCAAACACAGCCTACACCACCACTGGTACCATCACCTAGGCATGAGGTGCAAGAGAAGAGGAATCAAGATTTTCATGACCTTTTTGAGTTTTGAAAGGCGAGTCCACCATCGTTCAGAGGAGATTATAACCCGAAAAGGGCTGAGGAGTGGATAACTGAGTTAAAGAAGATATTCACAGCTATGAGATGTTCAAAGGAGCAGAAGATGTCTTTTACAATGTATATGCTGAAAGGAGAAGCTAAGCACTGGTGGAACAGTGCGAAGAGACTGATGGAGGTAGCTGAGACCCAGGTTTCTTAGGAAGTATTTAAAGTTATCTTTTTGGTGAAATACTTTCCACAACCTATGCAAGAAGAAAGAGAGGTGGAGTTTCTATAGCTGCAGCAAGGAAACATGATGGTTGGTCAGTATATAGCAAAATTCGAGGAGTTTTCCAAGTTTTCTTCTTCACTCCGGTACAATCCAAATAATAATTGGAAGTGTGTGAAGTTCGAAACTGGGCTAAAAGAGAGCATGAGGAGGTTGGTGAAACCTTTTGAGATCAGGAATTACCTATCCTTGGTTAACAAATGTAAGGTTGGTGAACCCCTGAGTTTTAGACCACGACATGAGCATCAATCACAAGAATTCCACAACAGGAAGAGTTCAGAAAGTAGATCAAAGGGGAGTGCTCCACAGTTTAGAGACCAGAAGGATAGAGGAAAGCAAGAACAGAAGGATAGTCACAAGCAGTTATGTACTAAGGCACCACCGAGGTAAAGCCTGTGTAGCTGAGTAGGTGACATGTTACAAGTGTGGCCAACCGGGCCATTTTGCAAGGAATTGTCCTCCAAGAAAAGAGGCAAACTCAGAAGAAAGACCGAGGAGAGTCTTCAATATATAGAATATGAAGGCTTTACCAGCCTGTAGTTCAGGAAAAGGTGAGTACATAGTTGTACTTATTGTGTAATTTTATTTTCTTAAGGTTTGGTTGTACCTATTATTTTGTGTGAGTTGTTGGGACTTCTTACCTTAGGTAAACCAAATTTTGGGAATAAAATTTTAAAAAGGATGGGAGTAATGTAACACCGTAAAAATGTGATAGACTTGTATAAGGTTACAGAGGTAGCATATTACCTGATTATCATGTCTGTGAAATTTTGTGACCAATCTGAACACATTTAGTTACTTTGCTGCAACTCTATGTGTTAAATATAGTTATTTTTTTAGCCCCATTTTTTTTACTTAAATTGCTCAGTTAATGGAGATAAGGGTGGAGAACTTATTTCTAGGTCCTAAATGTGTGGAAGTAGATGTGGTTAAAGTTTAAGAATTTTCAGAGTTAGTTTGGCATTTTTAAGCATACTGGTTATGTGTTTTGGAGCCGGATTGACTCCCAGTAGATATGGAAAAATGTGAAAATGGCGTAATGAGATTATTAATGAATCTTAAGATTTGTTTTAAATATGTTGGAAGTTTGGAAATTTGGTTTGATTATAACTAAGTGTTCTTAGCTGTTCGGATGAATTTTGGTCACTTAAGTGACCAAAATTTTAGGGCACGACCCTGTTATTGTTTAAGGCCTATTTAAGGCAAAAATAGGAAGTAATTCTCATTTCTTTTCTTCTTCTCACAGTTGCACAGGGAAAACAAGAGAGAAGGAAACTCAAGCTATCAAGGGGGAGGATTTTCATCAAAACAAGAAAATGAGCTTAGCTTTGTGGAGAAAAGGTTAACTGACTTCATTTCTGAGAATTAAGGTAGAGGGAACCTTGTTCTTAAACTTTTTTCCCTACTTTCTCCATCTTGTGCTTGAGTTATAGCTTGATGTGCAATTTTAGGTTTTGAGTTCATTTTGGTTGTTTGGGTTTGAATCTTGTTATAGAACTTGATGATAGATTGTTTTTGAGTTGTTAGGTGTATGAAAATGGATTTCCAACCCTTGTATGCCTCAAATTCCTTTTGAGTGAAGAATTGGGGTTTTAGGTTTTGAAATGGATATTTATCCTTGATCTTTGGTTTTGAGTGAAATCAAAGTGGTTTAAGAAGTTTAAGGTTGTGATTAATGATTTCCTATGTGTTGAGAACTTCTTGGGGTCTTAGAATCACTGAAAAACTGGATTGGAATGGCTAAAATCCTAGAAAATGACTAATGGAATAGTACCACGTTCTGCAGAGTTAATGTAGGGCTTCTGGTTAGGCGACACGGCCTGTGTTTGAGGACACAGAGTGGGCCATGTTATTTGACATGGGCCGTGTCTAGGGTCAGAACTTTTCAAAATGTTATTTTTGATATTTTTCAAGTTTTTGGCTTGATGGGATCATTGACGCATGTTCCCTAAAGTGTGTGGAGACTCTAATAGAGGTTTTAAATGAATGAAAATCAATGGGTATATTAATTATTATGGTATTTAACATCATTGTGTTTCATGTTGGTAGTTAGGAATATAAATCAATTGACATGCTATTACTGTAGTAATTGGCATTATTGTTGTTCCTTATCTATATTGATGAGGGTAAGTCCTCATTGTGGTGATCTAATATGATTTTGAATGAGAACGTAATCAATCCTTCCTATCACAAAGGTCATTATTGCTGAAGATCGTGTAGTTGATGAGACTTCACTACCCGGAGAAGGTGATCATACATGATTATAAGTGAAGAGGTAACATACCTTCCCAATCATAGTAATAGGTTGAGGATGGTCTTTCCCTCACACCCCGTGGTTTTGCTAGAATTGGGTTTCTAGTACTTGTTCAAAGCTTATGAAATCGGGTTCCTTTGTTTTGTTCAAGGCTCATGCATATCATGACTTTCCATAGAACTGGGTTCTTGGAAAAGTTTTCATACATTTTGCATTACATGTTTAGGATTATTGCATAGGCATAAGCATTAGTCATAAAGTTTGGCATAGCATGGCGATTGTATGGGTGGTTGCTACCATGACATATTCATGCATTGCAGTTGTATAGACAATTGCGTGTCTCTGAGATGGAGATGCTATTTGCTTCTGTGACTGAAGTGTTTATTTGATAATTGAGTATATTATCTGTTCATATATGTTTATATACTGGTATTAGAATACTTCTACTGAGATATATTTTCTCACCCCGATTGTGTTGCCATGTAAATCGAGGTGCTAGTTCCTTAAAAGGGAAGGAGAAGGTGGATGAAGATTAGCATAGTTATATGTTTTTTTATGATAACTAGCTTGTATAATATGCTAGTCTTTGTTGTTGTAAAAGATTATGTATTACAATATGTCTTGGAGGCAGTGATGTATATATAACTTTTGTTATCGTGACTCTCCATATTTACTCATTATGTATGAATGATATGGGTTAGATGTTGATGTATGTTAGTAGTAGCAGAACCAATATTGGATTATTCATTTATATGAAGATATATTTAGGTATCAAATATTGGGATGTTACAACTTGGCTTTATTTTTTAAAGCACAAACATGATGTTTTTCCTGTGTTCTGTGCTTTTCATGCTATGATTAAGACCCAGTTCTCAGTTAATGTTTTACTCTTAGATCTGACAATGGGGGAGAATTTGTTAATCACCAATTTCAAGCTTATTTTCAGACCCATGGCCTTATTTATGAAACGTCTTGTCCTCACACTCCACAGCAGAATGGGGTCGTCAAATGCAAGAACCAACATATTCTTGAGACGACCAGAGCATTATTGATTGGTTCTAATGTACCCAACAAGTACTGGGAGGATGCGGTAAGTACTGCAGTTCACTTACTAAATCGAATGCCCGCTAAAGCATTACAATTTACCACTCCTCTCCAGAAACTTGTAAGACATTTTACCTAACCTTCTTGTTACATCATTCCTCCTCGAATTTTTGGCTGCGTGGTATTTGTTCATTTACATAAACACCAACGAAGTAAGCTTGACCCATGTTCTCTCTGATGTGTTTTCTTGGGTTATACCACTCACACTAAAGGATATCACTGCTATAATCCAATTGGAAAGTGTTACTACACTACGATGGATGCTACTTTCCTAGAATTTGAACCATATTACTCTTCCCCAGCTACCACTTCAGATCTTTAGGGGGAGAATTGGGATGCAGACCTGAAATGGTGGGACTGTATGGCCGAGAGTGAGGATATTACAAGTGGAATAACTGAGAATGGGAAAAGTATAGGAGACACCATCAATACTGGAACTAGAACGGAGAATTCTGTTGATTTGATTTACAATACTAACAACATTCAAAATGGTACTGAGGCTAGTCTTATTCAGATAAATGAAATTGATATCAATGATAGAAATAATGGTGAAGGTGAAAACACGAGTACTACCCCTCTCTCTCACGTACCTGACGATGGTCCTTCTGAGGTTGTCCATGAGGTAAGATGATGACAAAAAAAGAGTGCAATATAATGCTAGAGCCAAGATCATCATCACTAGTGCTCTAGGGTATGATGAGTACTTTCGCATTTCTAACTACAAAACAGCACAAGAAATGTGTGATGCTCTTCAAGTCACCCTTGAGGGAACTACTGAGGTGAAGAGTGCTAGAATAAACACTTTCACACATGAATATGAATTATTTAGATTGAATCATGGTGAGAGTATATAAGATATGTAAAAGAGGTTTACTCACATAGTTAATCATCTTGCTTTATTAGAAAAAAAACTTTTCCAAGTGAAGATTTGATTAATAAAGTTTTGAGATGTCTAAGCAGAGAATGGTAGCCCAAGGTGACCACCATTGTCGAATGAAGGAACCTTGCAACAATGAATCTTCCAACACTCTTTGGGAAGTTACAAGAGCATGAAATTAAATTATCAAGGCTTCACCAAAATGAAAATGTTGATAGAAAGAAGAAGGGTCTAGTACTCAAGGCCTTCTCATCTCACATTGATGAAGATGATGATGAAGATGAGGTAGAGGGCTTGGAGATGAATGAAGAGACCTTCAACCTTTTGGTTAAAAGATTTGGAACCACCTTCTGATCACAATTTAGATATCACTGCTGGTTACAAGCTATCTTTCAGGCATAATAGGGGTAAAACCCCGAACTGGTATTCTCCAGAAATTGAAAAAATAAGTTCAAAGTATCTTATTGCTAATTATGTAACCACTCAGAGATTATCTAAATCTTTTCAGACTTTTGTACATAAGGTGTCATCTTATCGTATTCCGATAGGAGTTCAAGAAGCATTATTAGATCCGAATTGGTCACAAGCCATTTAAGAAGAGATGGGAGCCTTGCAAAAGAATAACACGTGGAAGTTGGTTGCGCTACCTAAGGGGAAGAAGACAGTAGGTAGCAAATGGGTATTTACCCTTAAACACAAGGCTGATGGGTCCATAGAGACGTAAAAAGCATGATTGGTGGCAAAGGGTATACTCAAACGTATGGTGTAGACTATCAGGAGACTTTTTCACTAGTTGCGAAATTAAATATCTCAGGCAGTGAATTTAAATTGGCCACTGCATCAGTTTGATGTGAAGAATGTTTTTCTTCACGGAGACCTTGAGGAAGAAGCGTACATGGACATTCCACCAGGCTATATTATAACTTCAGAAGATAAAATTGTATGCAAAGTGCAACGAGCTTTATATGGTTTGAAATAATCACCATGTGCATAATTTAGACGATTCAGTCTCGTTATGAAGAAATATGGTTTTCAACAGAGTAACTCTGATCATACACTTTTTAGGAAACAGCATCAGGAAAATGTCACAGCTCTCATCATCTACCTTGATGATATGATGATATGATCATTACAAGGAATGATGTTGATGAGATTACTAGAATTCAGAAGCAGCTGAGTACTTAGTTCGAGATGAAAAGTCTAGGAGGGCTAAAATACTTCCTAGGAATAGAAGTTGCTAGATTAAGCGAAAGTATTTTTATTTCTCAAAGGAAGTATGTGTTAGACTTATTATCTGAAGTAGAAATGCTTGACTGTAAGCCAGTTGATACACCAACAGTTCAAAACCAAAAGCTTGAAGAAAAAGGTGACCAGGTGCAAACAAATAAAGAACAGTACCATAGACTAGTAGGTAAGCTAATCTACTTATCGCATACTCGTCCTGACATCGCTTATGCAGTTAGTGTTGTAAGTCAACATATGCAAAATCCGAGTGAAGGGCATATGGAAGCTATAACCAGAATACTTTGCTATTTAAAATTTGCTCTAAGGAGAGGACTTATGTTCTCAAGAAATAATCACCTAAATGTAGAAGGATATACAGATGCAGATTGGACTGGAACCTTGTCTAATAGAAAATCTCCGTAAGGATACTTCACTTTTGTTGGGGATAACTTGGTAACATGGAGAAGTAAGAAGCAGAAGGTTGTAGCCTTGTCTAGTGCTGAAGTAGAAATTTAGGGAATGTCTAAGGGACTTTGTGAATTACTGTGGCTGAAAAGATTGCTAACCGAGATCGGTTTTTTACCCAAGACAAAGATGAATCTATTCTGTGACAACAAGGCAACAATTGAAATATCACATAATTCAGTTCAACATAACCATACTAAACATATCGAGGTAGATAGACACTTCAGTAAATAGAACCTTGAGGAAAAAGTTATTAGATTCCCATTTGTACGATCTTCAACTTGCAGACATGTTGACAAAGGTTGTGTCAGGCAAAGTGTTTCACAACTCACTAGACAACTTAGGCATTAAAGATATTTATGTTCCTACTTGAGGGGGAGTGTTGACATGAGCTGTAAATAGCCAAGATTAAGGAGACATCTACGTGAGCAATAAATAGCTAAGATTAAGGAGTAATATTCTGGATTCGGCTAATTTGTTTTATTTCTTTCTTTATATAATTTTTTGTCATAGCTGTATAGGAGTTGCACTGTGTAACTTCTCTTTCCTAAAAGTGTATATATATATAGAATAGTGTACCAGAAGTGTGTGTATATATATAAACACGAAGAGAACTCTTTTCAGAAAAGTCTCTTTATCATTTTCGTGTCCTCTGCTCATCAGATAGACAGTCTAATTCAACATTTTTTCCTGCTAGAAAACTTAAAATAGTTGTTTGAGAGTATTTTTTAGCCCCCAAACACTCTTCAATCGTCATGCAAATGCATGCTGACTTTATCAAAATAAAGTCTTTGTATGGATTGAGTGATGCCCAATGTTAGGTTTTTATGGCATACAGTTCTGTTGACAGCTTACATGAATGCCTTGGTGCTATACAGAGGAGACGCTATTAATTGTTTTGTTTTTGCTTCATTATTGCTTTAGCTTCATATCATTTTTTAAATTCAATGTGGGAGTTTATTTGCTTATTTTTAATTGAGGTCATCAACCAGATAGTTGTTTAATTTTATACAGAGAGTTCTTATCAATGTCTGATGGCAAGTAGCTAATGATATTTATGTTGTGCTAGGGAAGGGGGGAGTCACTCACAACATGTTAGATGACATCCATAATCTTTGGAAGAAGGCTGAAGCTGTGAGAATTAAGTGCTTGGGTGTTCCTACGCTTGACATGGACAATGTTTGCTACCACCTCGAGGTCAATATAATTGTTTTGCTTGTGCTTTTTATCAGCGAAAGCATTGATCTTTCTAATCTAGACTTTTAGAAAGCTTTTTTTGCCCCCTGATCTGTGTATTCCTCTTATGCTGTGGAAGCCTTTTGCACCAATATATCCTAGGCTTGTGAAGAATGTAATCGAGGGTTTGACGCCTGAAGAAACGAAAGAAATGAGAAACAAGGGATTGAACTTACACCCTCTGATGGAACTCAATAAGTGAATACGGGTAGTAGAGACTTACAAAAGGTTACTGTTTTGTCCTAATCTAGTTAAAAATAGTATTGGATCATAACAAATGCTAAGTTGTGATTTCCATGTTCAGCTAGAAATGGTGTTTATGTAAATGTGGTGGAGAGAGTGAGGGAAGCTTTTAAGACTGAGGAGGTTGTGAGACTGGACTGCGCCCATGTGGGTACTAGCAACTGCAAAAGGATTGGAATGAAGCTAAGGGTATGTCCAGAGTCATAAAATTCAATGTTTCCATCTTTCAGTTGAAATTAAAATATGCATGTGTTGCTCAAGTATTCAACGTTGTTCCTATTAGTGCAGGATTTAGTGTCATGTATCCCTATCTTGTTCAAGGATAAGCAGATCATCCTCTGGAGAGGAAATGTAAATCAAGAACAGGCCTTCAAACCAACAATGGAGTATTGAAATTAGAGAGTCTACAATGTGAATCAGGAAATGTTAGCAAGATGGCATGCTACTGACATTTTGATCATATGACCTTACTCTCAGCAGGCCCAGGCAGGAGGAAGACACTTGACTGTAATGCAAAGCTCATCGTCATTTTTTTTTGAAATTGTAGTACGATACCGTTTCCTTGACAAATGAACTGGCTTAGAATGAGTTTGTCAGTCAATTTTGTATTAATCAAATTATAATTAAATACTCAAAACCAGGTGATCTGAGGGAGAAATGCATTGGTTCAAGATTGAAGTCAGCTTGCTACCACTCAGGCAGGCCATCTGATTTTTGTGGTTGATGTTCTTTATGTGAGAGTTGATTATTCAATATATTTCAGCTGCTTTATGGATATACAAAAGTCCATGTGCTTCGAATCCTTATTTATCATGGTAATACAAGTTAGATTGCAGATTAGACACATTAGAGTGTTCTCTGTAGTAGGCATCCACCATATACACTGCTTATGATGAAATGTATATTTTGACGGCTGAATAAACATTCAACATCCCTGACCTTGTAAGAGTCAAAGCCCACATTTTCCTTGATATTGAAAAATTCCAGGAATAGTTGTCTGAGCTGTGGATCACACACTGGGAAAAAGGCAAAAATATTGCTTCCTTGATTTCCAGATCTTTGCAACCGAGTGACCTTGAATCAGCTAATTATTACAGAGACAAGGGACCCATGTTACCCGGGACAACATGGTGGTACCTATTCAAAAGGATACTTTTCTTAAGGAAGGAACAACCAGGGAAGAGAAGACTCCATTATTTTTGCATTGATAGATGGGGCATGGAACAAGCACAAGAGGGGTAGGGTTTGTTTTGCTGACAAGTAGTTGTCATACACATTTTGAAAGGTCATTCAGTATAAAAGCAGTGAATCCAACCAATAGCTCTAGCGTTGAAGAAAGAATTGCTTTTTCCTGTAGGATCTTTTCACTTTATTTAATTGTTTCAGCTTCTATAGTATGTTCAAGGTCAGCAGGAATTCTTTTGGTGGAGTTCATAACTTGGCCAACACTAGCCTCTTTATTGCTGATGGCTTCTTATATATCTTTCTACCAAGTAAGAATGCTACAATGAGTTGTATTAAGTTATATGTTTAAGTATAAAATGGAAGGATCATGAAGAATTAATTGTGTTATGGGATGGGACAACTGAAGTTTAATAGTTCTAGAATATTATTATTATATTTATATTCTAGTTTTTTTGGTACATCTGAGAGGAAACCAGAAAAAAGGAAGGAAAAACACAATACTACGACCTCACAAACAAGTAGCCCCATGCATCTGCAAGCATAAGTTACTCAATCCCTGAGGAGGGGAATCATAGATCACACAAACTTGCACTCCAAGAGCTCTAGCTTTACCCAAGTACTCCGCACAACTATTAGAATCTTCTTATTTATGTTGTAGTTTAATTCATTCATATCGCATATTCATATCTACCGCAGCCTACAGCATTACCAAAATCATAAGTGGGAAAAAAACCAAACAAAATAGTAATAGGCTGAATTGTTGGTCGAAATGGTTTAGAATATACAATATACGTTTATTTACACATTACACATTATTGATTTGAAACTGTACAACGGGTTTAGAAAAAATCATAGAAAACTGGTTAGTCCAAGATTAAAGCCCCATTGAGTAATGATATGATTGATGGGGTATAGAATGCCTTACATTGAGGTAAGCCCTTTAAACGCAACAAATAATCCAAGGCATCTTGTGCAGAACATAAGTCATACTTAATACCCGCAAATGAAGTTGACCCAAATTAGATAAAACCAAGGTGGTATAAAATATAAATGAACAAACGGCGACAGTCACAGTGTTCTCAACCGCTTTAAATCCGAATCTATTTGCCAACGCCCGAATTTATGGTATTTGCAGCGTTGTCCACCATTCTTTTTTTAAAGCGAGTATGGTTTTTCCAGCGTTATCCACCTTTATTTTCTAATTAAGAGAGATGGAATTTTTACAAATGAGTTGTTCCATCATTATAAATAGATAATTCCTTAAGGATATTCATCATCTTCAATTATTGTGGAAGAACAAATGGTAAGCTTCAAAATTTTCTGGGTCATATCCTTTGTCGCCCACCAAGCTTTCTTGGCCAATGCCGGTAGTGTAAAGAGCCTTGTGCCAGCATTGTATGTTTTTGGAGATTCAAGTGTAGATGCTGAAAACAACAACTATCTTAACACACGTGCTAAGGCAAATACATTTCCGTATGGCATAGACTTCAATAACAACTCTACGGGCAGGTTTAGCAATGGCAAAACCTTTGCAGACATTATTGGTAAGTTCAGTACAACATGTGCTCATGATCTCTCTTTCCTATTATTTGTATTAATTATAAACATTGTTTGGCCATAAAATAATTCATTTAATACAACACTGTTATAAAGAAAAACAATTCTTGAATAGAACTTTTAGCTAGATAAATTAGCTTCATTGTTTGAAATTACAGATTGCATTGCTTGATGTGGGCCTCTATTACAGTTGCGAACACAAATTTGTATCCACAAATATTGTTGCTTTGATTTAAAAATATAAAATTTAATAATTACTAAGTAAAAAAATTCATTTAATCACGAGTACCACATCAATTGCAATTTAAAAGCTATATTATGATTTCTTGAATCATTATATGGACTTTTCTATATTTGTTTTATACAGCTATTAAGTTGGGTTTACCAATGCCACCTCCATACTTGGGTGTCTCTAAATCTGAGAGATATCAAGTAGCCATGGGGATTAACTATGCTTCAGCCTCATATGGAATCTTGAATGACACTAGAGATATAAGAGAAAAAAAATCTTTTCACCACTTTGTAATTCACCTTGCAAATTTTTTGTTGCTCACCATGTTTTTATTTTGTGCCAAAGGGAGAATGCTTGTCATTGGACAAACAAATTGAATATTTCACCTCAACTGTGACAAACGACCTTCTGAAAAATTTTCAAAACAAAGATGAAATGAGGCATTACTTATCCAAATCCATATATTTACTCTCCATTGGTTCCAATGATTACATTCTCAATTATTTAAATCCTACAATGGGAACACACAAAAAGGAAAATCCAAAAGAATATGCAAATTACCTCCTCGGGCAATTGGCTTCTCATATAAAGGTAATTTTCATTCAAATATATGTGGACAAAACATGATCAGTTGAAAAAAAGATTTAAATATTCATACATCACTTTTTTTGTGCTCTTTTCTTTACCTTCCAATTTCCAGAGATTGTATGATCTAGGAGCACGAAAGTTTGTGATCACTGGCATTGGTCCAATTGGTTGTGCCCCTTTTAGTATTAGAAAACCCAATTCCCAAGATTGCAATGAAGATATGAATCAAATGGTTAAGCCCTTCTCAAACAAACTCCCTAGGAAGCTTCAAGAGTTGCAGACCCAGCTCTCAGGTCCATTGTTTGTTACTTCAGACAATTTCAACTTCTTCAAAGAAATGAGAAATACCCCAGAAAAGTTTGGTGAGTAGAAATTTAGTTCTCAAAAAAAATTTGTCATGTGTGATTTCTCTCTTGCACTTTGATCATAACTACATCTCTTTAATGTTGCTATTGATACTTAATTATTGTCCAGGGTTCACAACTATTTCTGAGTCATGTGTTGTGCAAGGAGCAAAACCTTGTGGAAACCGGAAGCAATACTATTTTTTTGATTTTGCACACACCACTGAAGCCGCAAATGAAATATATGCAAAGGAGTGTTTTAGTGGATCCCAATTATGTTTTCCTATGAATATTGAGCAATTAGTTCGTGCACCTTAATAAATGTGAACTTTGTTTTTGGCATAAATACAATTAAAATCTTCTGCTATGATAAGCAAGTTATATTTTGTAGTTTATGTTCTTTTGTATGTTACTTGATGTTCAATTATATTGCACTCTAGGTTTACATTATGTATTTTGTTTTAAGCATTTTATTTTTCTTTTATATGTTCTTCATATTGATGTAAAGCATTTTCCATCAAACTTTCTTTCCTATCTTCATGGTGTCAAAGCATGCCTTAAAAACTCTATAAAATATATTCTTTAAGCCCAACAAACTTGAAATCCTTCAACATTGAGCAAAATAGCTCCAGCCCTCATTAAACATTTTTAACTCTTGGATTTTTTCTTCTCATCTATCCTTCTCAATATCAAACATCAAGATTCTATAAGTTAAAGGACTTGATATTAGTGATCAATTGTTTTAGCAAGATCTCTTCCCGAATGTTTTGTAAAGGTTCAATGCTTATGAAGATTAACTGATGCATTACAAAATAAAAATAAAAGAAAAAATGACATTCTAGTAACAAAATGAAATACTAATATCATTATTCTCTTTTATATAACTTAATTTAGTTTTAAAAATCTTCAACTAGTTTGTATATTTGTCAAACACTTCTATAGTGACAACTTCAAAAACTTGAATACAATTAAGGAAGAAATTTATATGTAAGAAACTGTGGACATGTTTGGTTTGTAGTTCTTGAAAATAGTTTTTAGTTTTTTAAAACCTAAAAATAGAACAATCAATTTGGCAGTCTAGTTTTTGCTTTGTGTTCTCAAAAACTAAAGTAGTTTTTTTGATTTTTTTTGGGGTATTTAAGAGGTGCGAGTATCTAATAAGAAAGTGCAATTAGTGACCTAATAGGGAACCAAACTGTAATTGTTGCTTTTTTGTATTTTGAACAATTATTTTGGGTAGTGGTGCTATGCTAAACATATTTTGAACAATTATACTAAAGTTTTTTAAGATTTTGAGGGGTTGACATTGAGGAGCAATGGATAAAGACCACAAAAGAAGACACAATTGGATGAAAAAAGGGTCCTAGTCCTAGTGATTGCAAACTTTGGGTAGATGTCGTGAGTACCATGGCTTCAAATTCGAGTTGGTTTGTCGTTGTCAATGAACCTATTCAATAGAAATGAATGTGAACCCTAGAGATGGTGGATTTGGAACTACAGAAACCATTGCAAATTAACAAATAGTATACGAGTAGTGTAATTCAACCTAACAAAGAAAGAATTGGTGGTGGGCTACCATTAGGGCTGTGTAAGCCAAGATGTATTGATAATGCCTAACTTTTATCTATTTTTTCTTATAAAAATAGACATTATTATATCTCATTATATTTTATTTTAGTGACTTTATAATACTATTGATTTATTTATTTAAAGAAGTCATTAATTTAATTATTGTGATAATTGTAGGAAATCTGTTAAAAAATCTTGGACAAAGTAACGACAATTTGGTCGCAAATTTAATTGAAGGAAGAAATTAAGACTTGAGCCCACAATAAATAAAGAGAGAAAAAGATGAAAATATAACAACCTTCAATAAAAGGAGATTGAGTTTCCAAAAATTGATTTCCTAAATCCAATCAATATCTTTTTATTACTTGGAGACCAATTAAGGAGATTGAGTTTCCTAAATTTAGTTTCCTAAGTCCAATCTATATTTTTTCATTATTTGGGAACTGATTAAAGATATTTTGTGCAAGATACATTCTTATTAGGTAAAATCTCTTATTAATAGATAAAGAGGACAATAATGACGCAGATAGGAAAAGAGCAGAGGACGCGTAGAGACGATGGACTTGAAGGCTTTTTCTCTAGAATTTATTTGTCTATCATCATACTATGGAGAACTAAATACTCAAGTAAGGCTAAGGATGAACTTGCACACTAGATGGTATTTTTAATTTATGTATTTGATTTTCAATTACTAAAACTTCTTTCGTTTATCATTCTCAATTCATTGTTGACGTTTTCTTCTCCGAATAATCATAGAATTTATTCTATTTATGGATTCAGTCATGCTTTTTCTATTGAATGGTTTTGTTCTTTGATTATGTTTGAATCAATTATTTATCTATAATGATTTACTTCTTTGCTGCAATATCGCTCCTTGAGTATATTGTCGTCGTTGAATTTTCTCAATAGAAATAATAATTTACGTATTCTAAAAGTAGTGAATGATTTTTTAAAGGGTTACATTTGGTTTCATTTTAGTTTATAAATATATACTTTTCGATTGGGAATTTTGGAAATTGAGTTCTCAATTGAGTTATTCAATGAATTAAGAATAATTAAAATATCAAATTTGTACAAGGGATTCCTGACACTTTACTATTCATCAAATTTGAGTACTTTTTTTGTTAGTCACTTTACTTCACTTTAGTTTGTATTTAAAATTAATCTTTATTTACTATTAATCATTTAATATTTTTTTTCTTTAGTTTCTTTGTTCATTTAGCTATTCTTTTAATTTGTCTCTTTGTAGAATCGACACCTCAAAGATGTGCTACAACTACCGCATTCTTTTTTGGACATAATCATGTACAATACCACTCAATTGATAATTATTGATATAAAAATCAATAGGTTAATTTTTTTTTTAATCTAAGCATATCCACAATAGATTATAAATAGGAGAGAACTCACCCTTTTTATTTAAAAAAAAATTAAGGCACGAATAGATTAGTAACTTAGTCCCTAAAATTATTTTTCACTTGCAGTTTAGTGCTTGAACTTAATTATGTGTACTGTTAAGACTATTTGTGTACTGCAAGTACATAGATCATTCAAGTAATACAGATACAGAGTAAAATCCGTTCCCACGAGGATATTGGCTTCCAAAGCTAAATATCAACTAATAGCTCAATTAATTCTATTCAAGAACATAAAAAATAAGAAAGTATAAATTAAATATAAACTACAAAGCAGTAAAGATAATGTTTAGAACTTTAGAAAATCCTTCTTCACTTCCTATTTCAACTAATAACATGCAATCCTTACAAGTAACATCAATGAAATGATTAAGTTAGCTTGAGAATCTGACTAGGTCAATCAACCATAGTTTCATTTACCTAATCCACTATGTTTCCATGAGAACTAGTGCAAACTTCACTCATTAAGATCTATTCTCAAACACCCGCTATGCATGGCTAAGAGATATATTTCTATCCAGTTAGCGAATTAATTTATCCAAGCCAATTGAATGAAATCGAACATGTATCAACCATACATTACATCTGAAATCTAAATTCCTATGTCGAAGTTCATCAGATTTCAACAAATCACTCAAAAGCTGATCAAACAATCAAAAGCATTAAGAACCATATGATTGAACATAACAAAACATCAATATATACTCAAAATATTACAAAATCATTAATATTCATAGGAGGATTCAAAGTAATTCCTAAATACAACTCAGCTAATCATTGAACATGAAAATAGAACTATAAAAATCATGTTCAATAGATAAGGAAGAGAGGAAAGAGAAAAGAGAAGGAAGGAAACTCTTAAGATGTCATCATTTATGCTTGAATCATCTTCCCTAAGGAAGATGACCTCTATCCTTGCCTCCTTAGGCTCCCTCAGCCTCCAAACACGAAACCCTAGTGCAGCTTCTCTAAACTAACGAAAACATTCACCTAAAATCTAATAAAATAGTATTTATAGGCGCAAAAAATAGGGAATGTTGCGGCATTAAACACATCACTCCACGGCGTGCGTACAATTAAGGTACAGACGCTGTGGAGTCCAATTCTTAGCGTCGCAGCGCTCTAGATATTTAGGTGACCTACGTCGCGGCATCCATTTCCTTGCGCCGCAGCGCTTTGACCTCTGGTCTTTGTACTAATGCATGGGAATACAATAACATCGCGGCATTCATATACCCATGTCGCGGCGTTTCCTTCTGAGATGCAAATTTAGCTTTCTCTTCCACTTTTGACTCAAATGCTCCATATATCATCTTGTTTGGAGTCATTCCTATAATAGAGAAATTACCAAATCAATAACATATACAAATTCACTTAATCTCTTATCAAATACGCACAATTTGTCAATATCACATAGGAAGATATCCATATTAGAATATGACAAATATTAGCTTAAAACTTTCTAAATATGCATTATACACAAGGACTTAAGTAATCAATAAAGCACAGCTACGGAGCACAAATAACTACATTTCATGGAGTTATCATGTACAAGTTAGTCTCTATATTTATAAAACTTGTATCGACTTAGTCATTTTTGTTTCTCACTTTAGTCCCTTAGAAGGACTGAGTTGATATGAGTTTTTCAAATTCAAGAATTAACTCATACACATAGTCAAATTCAAGGACTAAACTATAAGTGGAGAATAATTTTAATGAGTACGTTGCTAGTTTACTCTTTAAGGAAGTGAGGTAGTAGCTAGTTGCCCCAAAATTTGCATTTAATCTAGTTATTAGTTAAGAATCGTACATTGGGGTACTAACAACTATTATATGGCTGGTTTTTTTAATGTTCATTTCAGCCATAACAAAACTATAATTGTGTTGTGCCTTCTCATCAATAATTCAATAGAAAGATACAAATACACAAATTAAAACAAAAAATGGGGCCTTGCTTAAGATTTAGCATGCTCAACTTTGATTTAGTTTTTATATAAAAAAAACTTAAAAAATTAGGCATACAATTATACTTCAAAAAATATATATTATTGGTCCACTGGGATACTAAATCAGTCACACTAAATAATCCATGTCATCTTTAACTCCAAATAAGAAATAATGAGATTTTATTGTTGTCTTTCTTTCAGTTTCAAGTTTTTTTAGTTTTTGGTTTTCTTTGGAAGTACTTACTCTTATTTTCGGGTCTTGCATAAAATGTTTTGAATTGAATATGTTGATAAGCAAGCTTGAAACTTCGTGTGTTGGTTGTTTGCATTGAATGCCCAATGATGGAATGAATTATGATTTACCTTTATTTTTGGAAAAGCTCGTGAGTACCAAAGGTTGTGCTAAGCTTAGTTTTTTCTTTTCCTTTGGGTGTGAATGTATTTCCCATTTGTATGTACCTTGGAATAAGACTTGTAATGCATGTCTAGATATAGTTCATGAAATGCATGTGTATTGATTACTTGTTTCCTAGAAGTTCCTTGATTATCTCCCTCAAGGCAAAATCTTAGGCAATACATGATGAATGAAATGATTAGGGCATTCTTTGGACTATTTGGACCTTTCAAGCATACCCTAACATGTATATATCCCTAGGTCCATTTTTGAAGCTTTGGTTGTGATTGGCCTAACTTTTTTCTTTTATTGACACCTCATTAATGAGTTTGACCACGTTAATATCTACATGAGAAATCAAAGGCGGCAAAACTTCACAAGAAATTTAGGGGAGGCAACAATGATTTTCACTTTTAAATATTCTCTTACTTATTTCTTGTCCATTCAAATTAGTAATTTTAACAACTCCTACAAAAGATTTTCTTACTTAATTCAGTTTCTACTTACTAAATACAAAGAATAAAGTTCCTGAAGGGAAGACAAAACCCATCACCTCTTTAGTTATATGATGCATTATTCATATAAACAAAAATACAAAATTTGGGTGGGGGGGCAGCTGCTCCCCTTAGCCCTAACCAAGTTTCGTCCGTATATATCAAACTCATGAAATGATGTAACATACTTTGTAGATTGTAAGTGTAAAGTTTTTTAGCATACAGTATATCAGTATTAAATTCTATTTGTTAACCAGTAAATATTTAAAAGAATTATTATGTGAAACCATAAAAGACTTTTAAAAAATAATTATCATATTATTTGTGATTAAAATTTTTTTTATTTTGGTCTTGGGGAGGCCCCACCTTAGAGTGGAACCTAGGGGTACCCCACCGGGGTCCTAAGGGGAGGTGAACGGGGGAAGAGAAAGGGAGAAGAGGGATGGGGTGAGATAAGTGGAAAGCATTGGGTATCAAACCCACCCACTTTCCATAGCAACAAGATGTCCAACTAATTGAGTTGAGGCTCATGGACAAATTAAAGCATTTTTTTATTCATTTTTTTCTTTTAGTCATTTATAATTTTCAACTAAATATTTTGGTGTTATTATAAGCCAGGTGACAATTTTGTCATATATTTAATAGTTTTATTTAACATAATTGTATTATGCACACTATAAGAAAGTCGTAAAGTCATTTGCACATTTTTAAATTTTGAAAATTCTCCAAACTATCTATGACAACTAGATTTAGATACAATGCATTACATCCTTCATAGACATACTCTCACTCAAACCCTTTTATCCCTAAAACCAAAATTCCTATAAGAATACACTCTTAAACAACGCAAAGCATCCTCTGAAGTTTGAAATAGTGACTAGTTTTTAAGTGATTAAGAAAGGAGATTTCAATAAATGCTTTTGAATTCCCTAATGCAAAGCCAGATGAAGTGTTTGACTCTAGGAAGGATATCACATTTTCAATTTCCATAGCCACTGTGCCATTTAGCATGATCATCCCCAAAAGTGAGTATGAATGCTTATGTCTTGAAACATATTAAATGAGTTTTTTATGATAACAAAGTCAAGATGAAAATCAAGATCAAAAGAGAAGACCAAGATCAAAAGATGTATATTAGATATAGGTCCTAGATTATCAATGTGAAATGCTCTCTAAGTGTCTCAAAGATCTTCAAATGTTTTTTTAAGTTCCTTTGAAATCAATTTGTTATTGAAAGTTCATATTTTAAGAATATGTTGTTTTTAATCTTGGATTGTGTAAAACACATATCAATATTGTTCAATCCAAGTTTCTCAAAGTTAAAAATGGCTTACATCTCAAATTGGACTTGAAAAATGTGTTCAAAGGCCAAGGTAATCAATTACATGAGGTTTGTAATCGATTACACACCAAACAGAGGCCTTGTAATCAATTACACTAAGTTAGTAATTGATTATAATGAGCCCAGAAAGGCAAGAACACGTTCAAGGAGTCATGTAATCGATTACATAGAAATTGTAATCGATTACAAGCAAGTCAGAGGCCTTATAATCGATTACACCAAGTTGGTAATCGATTACAATGAGCCTAGAAAGGCAAGAACACGCTCCAGAGGCCTTGTAATCGATTACATAGAAATTGTAATCGATTACAAGCAACTCAGAGGCCTTGTAATCGATTACACCAAGTTAGTAATCGATTATAATGAGCCCAGAAAGGCAAGAACACATTCAAGGAGTCATGTAATCAATTACATAGAAATTGTAATCGATTACAAGCAAGTCAGAGGCCTTGTAATTGATTACACTAAGCTGGTAATCGATTACCAAGTGCCCAGAAAGCTAAGAACACGTTGGAACAGCCATGTAATCGATTACATACTTTGTGTAATTGATTACCACAAGTCTGACAGTGTCCAACGGCTACATTAACTGCATTAAATGCTTGACTTTAATATCCCCAATGGCTCCTTTCTTCATATAACTTATAAATACTTGCCTTGGGGCTTCATTAATGGTTAACCTTCAATTCAAAACATCAATCTAACACTTAAACACGAGAATCAAATTCTAAAAAACGTTCTTGCTCTGTTTTTCTTGAAAATCTTGAGATATCTTTTGAGAGCATATTAGAGCTTCAATTTGTATCAATTACTCTTGTGAGAGTTTCATTCTATCAATCTGAGTTACTTTGTAAAGAGGGTGAGGTATCCCTCCTAAAGTGTAAAGGGTGAGGCATCCCTTAGTTGAAGAGGCTCAAGCTCAAAAGGTGAGGTATCCCAAAGTGTTGAATGCTCAAGTTTGTAACGGTTGTCAAGCACCTATTGAAACTTGAAGATATAGTGAAAAATCTCGAGTGTTTGCTTGAGGACTGGACGTAGATTACAAGTGGATTAGTGATCGAACCAGGATAAACTATTGTGTTTGTTTCTTTAAACTCTTCTCTTTACATTTGTGCATTGTTTCATTGAATTACTTGAATATTGTCTCATTTGGGTATTATATTTATAAGTGAAAGTGTTCATCTCTTTTATCCAATCACCTCTATCCATTCAATATCTTCAATAAAAATTAATTATCAAATAATTTACGAAAGATTTACGAACTTGTTTTACAAACTCAATTCACCCCCCCTCTTGAGTATTGAGGCCACTTGGTAACAAGTGGTGTCAGAGCGAGACTCTTGTATAAAGAGTGTAGCAGCTTCAAGAGAAGTGATGGCTTCAAATGATTTTTCAAATGAAGGTTTTTCTATAAACAGACCTCCTTATTTCAATAGGGATGGTTATGCCCATTGGAAAGAAAGGATGAAAATTTTTATTGAAGCTATTGACTTAGATGTGTGCGACGCCATTGAAAATGGTGTTTTTGTTCCCACACATACTAAAGATGGTGCGAAAATTAATACACCTAGAAATGAATGGACCGATTAGGATAAAAATAAGGTTCAATACAATTTGAGAGCCAAGAACATCATCACCACATCCTTCGGGTATGATGAATTCTTTAGAGTGTCAAATTACAAGACCGCTAAAGAAATGTGGGATACTTTACAAGTAACTCATGAAGGTACAAGTGAAGTAAAGCAATCTAGAATAAACACTCTTACTCATGAATATGAATTATTTAGAATGAACTAATGTGAAAGTATTCAAGAGATGCAAAAGAGATTCACACATATTGTTAATCATCTTATCTCATTGGGAAAGACATTTCCTAATGAAGATCTTATTAACAAAGTCTTGAGATGCTTGAGCAGGAATTGACAACCGAAAGTGACGGCTATTGTGGAATCAAGAGATTTATCAATAATGTCTCTAGCTACCTTATTTGGAAAGCTTCAAGAACATAAGTTGGAACTAAATAGGCTCAATCAAAATGAAGAGCATGATAATAAGAAAAAGGGAATTGCACTCAAAGCCACCTCTTCTACAATTGAAGATGATGATGAAGATGGTGAAGAGGATGCAGAAAATCTTGAGTTAAGTGAGGAGAATCTTAGTCTCCTTGTGAGGAAGTTTGGAAGATTCTTAAAGAAGAAGAGATTCCAAATAAGACTACATTTTCCTCAAAAGAAAGCTTATCACAAAGGAGAAGGATCCTCTACTCCTCCAAAATGCTATGACTGTGGAAAATCGAGGCGCATGAAAATAGAGTGTCCTACGTATTTTAAGAAGACGGAGAAGTTTGAGAAAAGGTCTTCCAAAGAAAACAAAGGAATGAGAGCATATATAACATGGGAGGACAATGACATAAGCTCTTCTGATAGTTCGGAGAATGAAGAAGCCCACCTTTGTCTCATGGCTCAAGGAGAAGAAAGTGAAGAGAGCGACACCGAGGTAACATCTTCTAACTTAGAATCTCCACCTTCTTATGATGAATTGCAAGATGCTTTTCAGAAACTGCATGATGAATCTATGAAGCTCACAAAAATGGTTTTATCCTCTAACAAAACAATCTCCTTATTGGTAAACAAAGCTTCTATTTTAAGCAAGGAGATAAATGAGCTTAAAATTGAAAATGAGAGCTTAGGACTTATTGATACTAACTCATTGTGCATGCCTTGCTCTTCACATGATAACATATCCATATCATTACCTTGTTCATCATACAAAGCATTTGCAAAAGAAATTGAATATTTGAACAATACTCTTGCAAAATTTACATTTGGAAGAGACAACTTGAATGTGTTGTTAGGGAAACAAAATGTGTTTTTCAAAAAACCGATTTGGGATTTAATCCAAATAACTATCGAAAGTCTTATAAGAATTTCTTTGTTTCCTCAAATACTTCAAGTAGCCTTGACACTTGTCGAGATTACCAAATTTAAATCAATTTATAACCGATTTACCAAAACTACTTGTAGCATAAGGTAACACCGGGTCGAGCCCATAGATCATTCTAATTATGAAGTCAGATTAAGAGATTAATGAATAGGGCAAAAATTTTGCAAGATTAAACAACAAAGAGCAATTAAAATGAGTAAACAAAATTAGGAAAATAACCAATCCAAGAGAATTAACCAATCTTGATTTTAATCCATTCTTGATCTTTATAGATCTATTCAACTATCAACCAAATCCTTGGTCTTAGATCACATTAAGATGCCTATCAATGATCTATGAATCTTCTACTAGAAATGCTTCTAGAATTCAATTAATTAAGGTTAGACAAATTAAGCATCCATCCAAAACCCAAATTAACTTAAAAATCAAGATCCAACCAAGCTAAATATTTCATCAAACACCTTTAATAAATTATTTAACCTTTGAATTCATCTCTTGGCATATGACAATTACGCAATTAATATATGCAAGTTCCAATCAAATTAAGCATTAAATCAGAATTTAAACAAGAGAAGAAGAGAAAGAGAAACTTGATTAATAGATGAATATATAACAATTAAAACAAAATCTCAAGATTAATCATCAAGACTGTCAATCTCTTGGATTGATTAAAGAATTTTAGTTCTCCATAGCCATCACCATTGGAGAACCTTCAAGAACCATGAAAAATAACAAAGAGAGAGAAGGAGAGAAAAAGAAGAAGAGAAATCTTCAAAATCAAAAACTAACACTTTAATTATAACAACACTTCTACATAGAAGCTCTACATTTTACAATGATCTGCATAGCCTCCCTTTTATAGAGGGTTAGAGATACAAAATGTCAAAGGGGGCTGAGTCATGGTGGTTGGTGGAGTAGGTGGAGTAGGTGGAGTAGTGGAAAATGTTGAATAACTTTTGGTGAGTAGAAAATTCTGGAGATTCTTTGTCTCCGAAATCATGCAGCTCTGAAGTCATTGCATTCGTCATTTTTGAGCTAAGTGGTCTTCATGAAGATTGTAGATCTGGATCTTAGCTTTCAAATGGCTTTAGTTTGAGTCTAATATTATTTCTATAGCTCCAGATATGTTCAAATTACTGCACACTACTCAGGCCCAGTTGCAGCTCCTCTGTTCTGACTTCCAAGCCCAATATCACCTCCAAGGAGTCTGAATCGAGAAGAGTGTTCAACATGAAAGTTGTAGATTTGAGTCTTAACTATCAACCATCAAAATTTCAGCCTATTCTACAACTTTCACTACGATCAGTGTAATGAACAATACACAAAGGTCATTCTGCCAGGAGCAACACTTTAGTTCTTGATTCAATGCTAATTTGAGCCATCCAAACGTGTGACTGAGTCTTTGATGTCTTCATGAAGATTGTAGAACTCTCTATTATATTTAAAATGATATAAGATTCACTTTAAACATCCACCTACAGCCCAAGATATGACCCAAATACAGGATTAGTGTAAAACGTAAATCATGCTGAAAAATTCAATTAAATCCATTTTGAGTTCAAAACATACAAAACATAACCAAACTTAATTTATTAAGTGCATGGAGAGTGTAAATGACTAAAAATGAAAGCTTATTAATGCATCAAATATGTGAACATCAAATTCTCTCGCACTTAGCTTTTTGCACTCCTGGGCAAAACACACAAAAATAAAATGAAACAGACTCAAAAGTTAAACATTCGAAAAGACTCAATTTCTAATAATATTTAAGAATGAAGAGCAATTAATAATTCAAGTGATCAAAACATTTATGAGGTAACACATCTTCACATTTTAAATCAACAAGTAAGGATACTTCAATTGAAAAGCATGAGTAAAGAATGATAGATCCTTTCAGAATTCACTCTCAATCTCTCAAGTGTTTAAAAGGTAGGTATTACACTCAATTCAACTCATGAAAATTGCACTACCATAAGCTTGCTTATCTTATACTTCTCCACTACTCAGAACACATGCACACACAAATCATGAGGACTTTATTCAAGGTTGTAATGAGGTCAAGGTAAAGGAGAAGGTAATATGGATATGACAAGTTAAACACCAAAGAGAATAAAAGAACATGAAAGCTGAGTTCAATTAACGATCATGAAAGTTCATCCCAACTTCATCTAATACAAATTCCCTTTACATATTATTTTCCCTTCCTTTATTGCCTTGTTGACCCTTTTTTTCTTTTTTTTTTTTTTTTTTTTTTTACATATATATATATTTTTTGAATTTTATATATATATATTTTTTTTCTTTTTTTTTTTACAAAAAGAACATCATATATACATTTTTCAACCATTCTGCATACACACCCCCACACTTGTTCATGAACTCATCCAATGACAAAGCTAATGTTCTCTTATTCCCTAAGACTAAGTAAGAATATGGTTTTTTTCATTTAAGAAACATAATGAGTTCGAGACAAAAAATAATCAAATAAGCTCAAAGGGGTTAAGCAAGGGGAAATATGCAAGGTTGGCTGTTTGGTTAAACTAGCTAATTAAGAAAGAGGGCCTCAATCATGTTCATGCATGCAAGTGAAATGTAGCTTCAAAAAGAATCAAAGCAAGTTCTAGAGTGATCATTAACATGAGTGAAAATCACACAAGAAAGAAGAGAATGGCATAAATGTTGAATCCATCCATTAGGTTCAAAATCTCACAATGTATGCATCCATCAAACTCAATTCATCAATTCAATCATCCATCACCAAGCATATCAGTTCAAGAAGGGAGAAAAGTTATTCAATCATGCAATGAACCCCTTTTTTTTGTTTTTTTTTTTTGTTTTTTTTGTTTTTTTTAACAACAAAACAAAATAAAAGAAAATGCTAAAATCTCTCCCCCACACTTAATATAACATTGTCCTTAATGTGAAAGAGAGAGATAGAAAAGAGCAACACAACCTGATAAGAAGTGAATCAACGCCAAGCAGGAAAAGAAACACACTGTCAGTGCCACATCAGACCCTAAAAAGAAATCAAATAATAAAACTTACGTACTTCCACAATTTAATACTAATTAATTACTACTTAAAAACACTCCTTACTCTGCCACCAATTAAGATACGTCTCAAGAGTAGAATTACTCCTTACTCTGCCATCAAAATTGGTTTAATAAGTCCATGACAATCATATCATACTTTCCAAACAAAACAACAAAAATTTTTTTTTTTGGGTCAACTATCCTTCCCCCCCAACTAGATCACAACATTGTCCTCAATGTTAAAATATAGATAAGTAAATGATAGAAGATATTACCTGTTTGAGAAAGCAGACACAAATTTAAATGTAAAACAAAGTACAATAAAATCAAACCGATTAAAGAGAAAGTGTCGATCGGCTTGCTTTTCTTGTTACTTCCTTCGCCGCTTCTGTTGACCAATCTATTCGAGCTAATACCTTATCGGTACATACTCAAAAGCTTCCAATTTATCAATGAGCTCATCAATAGTGGAGGCAGAGAGATAAGAAGTTGTCTTGTTAAAGGAGTGATAAATTTTTGTTCCACACTTTGTCAAGAAAAAATAACAAAAGATCAAAGAAATTATTAACATTCAACAAACCAATGGGTTTATGGTGGATGTTCAAATTCAACAAGAGACAATTTGAAAAATTTCTTCTAAAGTACCAAAACCACCTGGTAAGACAAGAAATGCATCAGAATTGTCAACCATTGTTTTCATTCGTCCATGCATGGATGTTACCTGAATTTCTTCTCCAATTGTCTTTCCAGTGATGTTATTTTTAGCTAAAGGTTTATGAATAACACCTAAAACCTGATTGCCTCCTATAAAAGCAGAAAGTGAGACAGCCCCCATAAACCCACGACAACCTCCCCCATATACAAGATGAATATTCCTCGCAGCAAGTGATCGACCAAGAGTGCTAGCTGCGTTTACAAACTCTAATCCCTTCCCATAACGCGACCCACAAAAAACACGACATTTTTGAGGTTACGAATAGAAGGCCCCATTCTATACTCTTCCTCTCTTTGAGTGTTTCTGAGTTGAAGGAAAATGGAGAAAATGGAGTGTTTAAATAAGAAAAAGAATGGAAAGGGGAATAATTGCACCTATAAGGGTAGGTTGATGGTTGTCGAAAAGGTTGAATTGAAGAAACACAGAATCTTTTTTTTTTTTTTTTTTTTTGTTTTAAGATGACATGAAGAAGAAGAAGAGGATGATATGTACAGATTGTTTGTGGATATGGCTCACTTCTGCCTCTGGTTTAACGTCCAGTAACGGCTTAAACGTCTTCTATGAGTCGAGGATAAGCTTCCTATCCAATTTTCTTATAAATTGGCAAACAGGGTCTTTTAGAGTCAGATTCCCAAGACTGTAGCATTTTTTTTCATCCTTGAAGAGATTCCACAATTTAAGAATTTCACGATGCACCAATCCACAAGAATGCGTCTCAAGAGTCAATAAGATATCATCTAATGACTCCTTACTCAGTCCATTCTTAATGAAGAAAATTTTATCTTCTCTATTTGCAGAAACCATCCCCAAAGTACAACATCGCTTGTTACAGGTCCATCGTCCACATTTGTGACAGACTTGTAACCTTTTTGCTCTTCTCCTTTTAGAATATGAACTTCTTCCAAGACCGGGCATATATGAGTCAAATGAAATTGAGGACTCACCTGCTAATCGGACCTTTGCTTTAATTATCCAAATACATCTTCTGGCATACCTTTGTTCATTAACAGTCTCAATCTTTCACATCGAACTTTGTAGATTTTTCTCGAGCATTTTGAGGAAGAGAAGGAAAATATTTGCTCGTGGTTTGAAAGAATGACATCCATTTTGAAGGAGAAGAAGGGTTCGGTTATTTTGGAAAACGAAAAATAAACCGACTTGAGAGTCACGGAGTACCGTATTCGCCACTTAACCTAGAACACAAAGAACTCAAGAACTTGGTTTTCCAGGAATGGTTGAGTCTTTGGCCATTAACTTTAAGCACATTACCATTCCTAGGATCCTCAATATCTACGGCCCCACGTGTTTGACAACCAAAGAACCGCGCCACCTAGATCTCAATTTTCCAAGGAGTAGGTGCAGATGATAATCTCAAAGCAGAACTTTTTTGACCAATTTCTGCAGCTTTTGCAAAAGGTGTGACAGACCTTGCATAAAGTAGGCCAAGAAAATCCATACTGCAAGATTTTCACAATTGTTGTCATTGAAGAAGAAAAATGACCTCCACATGCGTCCGAGTGACAAAATTCAATGACACTACTTACCTCATTGTCGGGTACAAATCTCCAAAAGATTTGATCAGGACAATAATTGAACAAATATGGGTCAGCACAATAGAAATTTTTTTTTTACCTCAATCAAAAACTTTTTTTTTTGTGTCCATTGAGGCGGCATCTTACTTATCAAGTGGGGTAGACGACTTCTTGCAAGTGGACCTCCTCCAAAATATCCTCTTGAGCTCCCTCATAAAATGGTTTGAGGCGATGTCCATTGACTGTGAAAGCTTTTGTAGTAGTCTCACTTGTAACCTGCACACCCATAAGGAAAAATCTTAGTAACAACAAATGGACCAAGCCACCTAGATCTCGAGCTTTCCTGGCATGAGTTTGAGGCGGGAGTTATAGAGAGAACTTTTTGACCAATCTTAAATGTTTTTCTCATGATCTTCTTATCATGGAAGGCTTTGGTCTTCTCTTTATAAAGTTTGGAACTCTCATAAGCCTCCAAGCGAATCTCCTCCAATTCTTGCAATCACCTTCCGCTCCATGCCTGCTTGATTTAGGTCCAAGTTACACCTTTTTACTGCCCAAAATGCACGATGCTCAATTTCCACTGGCAAGTGGCATGCTTTGCGAAAAATAATCCGATAAGGAGACATCCCAATCGGAGTCTTATAGGCGGTCCTATAAGCCCATAAAGCATCCTCAAGCCTTTTGCTCCAGTCCTTTCTGTTAGGTTGAACTGTTTTCTGAAGTATTTGCTTGATCTCTCTGTTGGAAACCTCGGCTTGCCCATTAGTCTGGGGATGGTAAGGTGTAGAAACTCTATGCAAGACTCCATACTTTTTCATCAAGGCTTCCATGCTTCGATTACAGAAATACGAACCCTGATCACTAATGATGGCTTTTGGGACTCCAAACCTGCAGAAAATATGTGATCTAACAAAATCCACAACAACCTTGGAATCATCAGTCCGAGTGGCTTTTGCCTCCACCCATTTAGATACATAATCCACAGCAAGCAGAATGTAAACAAAACCAAATGACACAGGAAAAGGACCCATAAAATCAATACCCCAAACATCAAATATTTCACAGAACAACAAAGGTTGTTGGGGCATCTCATTCCTACGAGAAATATTCCCTGTTCTCTGGCATTGTTCACAAGATTTACAAAACAAATATGCATCACGAAATAGAGTGGGCCAATATAATCCGAGTCCAAAACTTTCCTAGTCATGCACGAGTAGGTCCAAAATGTCCCCCACAGGCAAGTGCATGACAAAAACTAAGAACAGAATCAAACTCATGATCAGGAATACATCTCCTAATAACTTGGTCACTATAAAATCTCCACAAATAAGGGTCATCCCACACATTATATTTTGACTCACTTTTCAATTTGTCAATCTGTGCCTTAGTGAAATGTGCAGGTAGTGCTTTAGCAACCAAGAAATTAACCAAATCTGCAAACCAAGGGATGTTACCTTGCATCTTGAAAAGCTGCTCATCAGGGAAGACATCATGGATAGGAGAAGAATCTGCCTCTCTCTCAATCCGACTCAAGTGATCTGCCACCAGGTTCTCTGCTCCACTCTTATCTCTGATATCAATATCAAACTCTCGTAAAAGCAACATCCATCTAATCAGTCGAGGCTTTGCATTAGGCTTTTTCAGGAGAAACTTTAAAGCTGCATGATCTGAAAATACAACCACTCTAGAACTAAACAAATATGATCGAAATTTATCTAAAGCAAAAACAATTGCTAAAAGTTCCTTTTCGGTTGTAGTGTAGTTGGCTTGTGCAGCATCTAAAGTCCTCGAAGCATAGGAAATGACATGAGGTACTTTGCCGACTCTTTGTGCAAGGACAGCTCCCAATGCATAATTAGAGGCATCACACATGAGTTCAAATGGGAGTGTCTAATCTGGTGACTGGATGATAGGTGCACTGGTCAATGCTTGCTTTAAGTGATTGAAGGCATCCTTGCATCTCTGGTCAAAGTGAAACTCTAAATCCTTTTGTAGCAAGTTGGACAGTGGAAGGGCAATTTTGCTAAAATCCTTTATGAACCGACGATAGAAACCTGCATGACCAAGAAAAGAACCAACCTCCCGCACGCATGTGGGGTAAGATAGACATGAAATGACATCTATTTTTGCAGGATCTACCTCAATACCCTTGCTAGATACTACATGCCCTAAAACTATACCTTGTTCTACCATGAAATGATATTTCTCAAAATTCAGGACAAGGTTACTTTCAATGCACCTTTGCAAAACTCGATCCAAACTATCTAAACATACATCAAAGGAAGAGCCATAGACAGTAAAATCATCCATAAACACATCTATGCAACTCTCTAAAAATTCAGAGAAGATACTGACCATACATCTTTGAAAGGTTCCTGGAGCGTTGCATAGATCGAAAGGCATTCTCCTGTATGCAAATGTTCCAAATGGGCAGGTAAAAGTGGTCTTCTCTTGGTTTTCTGGGGCTATATGAATCTGAAAATAGCCCGAATATCCATCCAAGAAACAGTAATGCGACTTACCAGCCAGTCTCTCCAACATCTGATCAATAAAAGGCAATGGAAAATAATCTTTCCTAGTGGCCTGGTTAAGTCGCCTATAATCAATGCACACCCGCCAACTGTTCTGGATTCTTGTGGGTAGGAGCTCATTGTTCTGATTTGCAACTACTGTGACTCCAGATTTCTTTGGAACAACTTGCACGGGGCTCACCCATTTACTGTCAGATATGGGATAAATAATGCCAGCTTGCAGCAGCTTGGTCACTTCCTTCTTCACCACATCCAGAATCAAGGGATTTAGTCTCCTTTGGGGTTGCCTCACTGGCTTGGTATCTTCCTCCAATAAAATCCTATGCATACATATGGAGGGACTAATACTAGGAATGTCTGCAAGTGTCCATCCAATAGCACGCTTATGTTGCCTCAAAACCTGCAGCAATTTTTCTTCTTGTTCAGGTTGCAGATTCTTAGCGACAATTACTGGCAGCTTCTCTCCATCTTCTAAATATGCATATTTAAGGTGGTCTGGCAAAGTCTTTAACTCTAAGGATGGGGGATGCACAATGGAAGGCAGCAAGCTATTTGAAACAAGTAACTCAGCAGCATTAAATTTGACATAATTTTGACTCACATTTTCATATGCTGCATCAGTCAAATAAGTACCTGTATCATCACTCATAACCGCATAAATCTCAAAGACATGCAAAGACATGGTTCAAGATACACCTAACACATATATCACAAGTGACAGAATCCGAAAGTCGCCAAATATCGGGAATTCAACATTCATATCGAGATAAGTATCATCAACAAATTTCAATCATATCAACATGAAAAAGCTCAATGCTCCTCAAGGGATGTCTCATGGCATCAAAAATGTTAAATCTGTACCACATCTTCACCAAATTCCATAGAAAGGGTACCAAAGATGCACATCTATCTTGGTCTTGGCTGTCTTGAGGAATGGTCTTCCTAGAATCAATGGAGCATGATTTGTTGAAGACTCATCTTCCATGTCCAGAATGTAGAAGTCTGCTGGGAAAATTAGCTCATTTACTCGCACCAACACATCTCCCAACACTCCTGCAGGGTGAACGGTAGTCCTGTTTGCTAGCTGAATCACTATACCAGTGGGGTGTAAGGTGCTAATGTTCAAAGACTTATACACTGACGTAGGCATGACATTAATAGAAGCACCCAAATCTAGCATTGCATGGTCAAATCTGGAATTACCTATAGTGCAAGGGATTGTGAAAGTTCCAGGATCTTTACATTTCTTTGGCATGCTTGGCTGAATCATCGCAGAAACATTTCTGCCCATACTGACTTTCTCAGTACCCTTAAGTCTTCTCTTGTGAGTACACAACTCCTTGAGGAATTTGGCATACTTGGGAATTTGTTTGATTGCATCTAGGAGGGGAATATTGATTTCCACCTTCTTGAATGTCTCCATGACTTCCTTCTCTGTTTCTGCTTGCACTATCTGCTTGGACTGTGTCACTCTATTTGGGAAGGGTAGTGGAATGACCAAATCTGAATTCTCAGCACATTTCTTTTGGACTGATTCAAGATCCGTTCTTTACCGAATGGGAGCTCTAGTTGTGGCAAATTAGAACCATCAATTTCTCTGCCACTTCTCAAAGTAATGGCACTTACATTGTCTCTTGGGTTACTGACTGTTTGTGAAGGCAATTGGCTCGAACCTTGACTTTTCAATTCACTCACGGTGGTGGCCAATTGCCCAATCTGAGTTTGCAGGTTCTGAATGGTGGCATTGACATTCTGCTGGAATTGAATATTATTTGTGGCTATTTGTTTCATCAAATCTTCCAATGATGGCTCGGATGGATTGGTTGTAGGACTTGGCAACATGAGGGGCTGCCGCACGTGGTCGCACGCTTGTTGTTGTCTCGAATGCGTGGTTGGTATTTATTGCTAGGACCTACAGCTTGGTATCTAAATTGCTGCTGTTGGGGTTGTTGCTGCTGACTAGAATTCCCATATCTCAAGTTAGCATAGTCCCTCCAACCAGGGTTATAAGTATTAGAAAATGGATCATATCTTGGTTGCTGGGACTGCTGATATTGAGGTCTACTAGGAAAAATGCCACCGCCGCAATCGATCGTTTCGGAAACACGGAACCACCATCCTGAAGTGTGGGACATGCATCGAGGGATGAGATGAGCAAGAGCAAATGCCACACACCCTTGCGTGCTCTTGTACGTAACCAGGTACATGTTGTCCCACGCTAATTGTCTCACCAAAGAAGTCAATTCATCAAGTCTATGTTCCATTCTCTCGTTGATCTACATGAGACGATTGAACTTCATTAACTCCTCTGGTTGAGGTAAGGACTCTTGTGCCAAATTGTTGAGCATTGGCGCCATATTTGCTATCAAATCTCTTTGTCATGCAGTAGGGGTTTTATCCACCAATGCACCTCCGAGCGGCATCCACCATACTTCTATCCATCTACAAAAAGCCCTTATAGAAATATTGAATCAAGAGTGATCACTAATTTGATGGTGGGGACAACTCGAACACAGCTTTTTGAATCTCTCCCAATACTCATGCAAGGTCTCACCAGTCATTTGCCTTATACCACAAATGTTTTTTCTAATGGCAGCTGCTCTGGATGCAGGGAAGAACCTCTCCAAGAATAATTTATTCATATCATCCCAACTCGTGACAGAACCTGGTGAAAGGTAGAACAGCCAATCCTTGGCTACATCAGTAAGAGAGAAAGGGAATACCCTCAACTTGATATGCTTCTCAGAGATTCCATGTGGCTTCATGGTTGAACAGACCACATGGAACTCCTTTAAGTGCTTATGGGGATCTTCACTTGTAAGACCATGAAACTTGGGCAACAAGTGTATCAATCCAGATTTTAACTCGAAGTCAGCATCAAGATTAGGATATTGAATGCACAAAGACTGGTAAGTTACATCAGGAGCAGCAAGTTCTTTAAGGGTCCTATTTTGCCTATTATCAGCCATGATTTTAGAATCACTTAAGATCTCAAGTGCACTTTCAGATTCAATGTCACAACTAAATTCAGACTCAATTCTTTCACTTAGCCTACGAGTTCTAATCAACCTATGCAATGTTCTATCAATCTCAGGATCAAATTCAAGCAAGATATCGATTAGACCTAGTCATGCATTAATCAAAACACAAAAATAAAATAAAATAAGTAAACAAGTAAAATACACTAGACAACTCTAAAAATATACCAAAATAAATCTAATTGACTAATGAAATGATTTTTAAAAATTATAGGACTTGTACAAAGATGAAAACTACACAAAAATGAAACTAAAAATGCAATAAAAAATATTAAAAAATTGAAAAAACTGGTCTAAACGATGGATTTTGGAAAAACCAGGGGTGACCTCACAATTAATTGTAAGTCTTGTTTATTAGGCTATTTTCCTTCAATCCACCAAGTTTCACCTTCATTCTGGGCACATTTTCTCGTCAATACGAAATTCTTGTAAAATGACCAGTAATCACCCGTTTTACCAAATCCACCAAAACACAAAGCAACATAAAGGTTAGTGAGAGATTAGTAGTTAAATAAACTCTTAATAAGATTGAAGAAAATCAGAATGATCCCCGGCAACGGCGCCAAAAAATTGACACTTGTCGAGATTACCAAATTTAAATCAATTTATAACCGATTTACCAAAACTACTTGTAGCATAAGGTAACACCGGGTCGAGCCCATAGATTATTCTAATTATGAAGTCAGATTAAGAGATTAATGAACAGGGGGAAAATTTTGCAAGATTAAACAACAAAGAGCAATTAAAATGAGTAAACAAAATTAGGAAAATAACCAATCCAAGAGAATTAACCAATCTTGATTTTAATCCATCCTTGATCTTTATAGATCTATTCAACTATCAACCAAATCCTTGGTCTTAGATCACATTAAGATGCCTATCAATGATCTATGAATCTTCTACTAGAAATGCTTCTAGAATTCAATTAATTAAGGTTAGACAAATTAAGCATCCATCCAAAACCCAAATTAACTTAAAAATCAAGATCCAACCAAGCTAAATATTTCATCAAACACCTTTAATAAATTATTTAACCTCTGAATTCATCTCTTGGCATATGACAATTACGCAATTAATATATGCAAATTCCAATCAAATTAAGCATTAAATCAATTTAAACAAGAGAAGAAGAGAAAGAGAAACTTGATTAATAGATGAATATATAACAATTAAAACAAAATCTCAATATTAATCATCAAGACTGTCAATCTCTTGGATTGATTAAAGAAGTTTAGTTCTCCATAGCCATCACCATTGGAGAACCTTCAAGAACCATGAAAAATAACAAAGAGAGAGAAGGAGAGAAAAAGAAAAAGAGAAATCTTCAAAATCAAAAACTAACACTTTAATTATAACAACACTTCTACATAGAAGCTCTACATGTTACAATGATCTGCATAGCCTCCCTTTTATAGAGGGTTAGAGATACAAAATGTCAAAGGGGGCTGAGTCATGGTGGTTGGTGGAGTAGGTGGAGTAGGTGGAGTAGGTGGAGTAGTGGAAAATGTTGAATAACTTTTGGTGAGTAGAAAATTCTGGAGATTCTTTGTCTCCGAAATCATGCAGCTCTAAAGTCATTGCATTCGTCATTTTTGAGCTAAGTGGTCTTCATGAAGATTATAGGTCTGGATCTTAGCTTTCAAATGGCTTTAGTTTGAGTCTAATATCATTTCTATAGCTCCAGATATGTTCAAATTACTGCACACTACTCAGGCCCAGTCGCAGCTCCTCTGTTCTGACTTCCAAGCCCAATATCACCTCCAAGGAGTCTGAATCGGGAAGAGTGTTCAACATGAAAGTTGTAGATTTGAGTCTTAACTATCAATCATCAAAATTTCAGCCTATTCTACAACTTTCATTACGAGTAGTGTAATGAACAGTACACAAAGGTCATTCTGCCAGGAGCAACACTTTAGTTCTTGATTCAATGCCAATTTGAGCCATCCAAACGTGTGATTGAGTCTTTGATGTCTCATGAAGATTTTAGGTCTGGATCTTAGCTTTCAAATGACTTTGGTTTGAGTCTAATATCATTTCTATAGCTCCAGATATGTTCAAATTACTGCACACTACTCAGGCCCAGTCGCAGGTCCTCTGTTCTGACTTCCAAGCCCAATATCACCTCCAAGGAGTCTGAATCGAGAAGAGTGTTCAACATGAAAGTTGTAGATTTGAGTCTTAACTATCAACCATCAAAAGTTCAGCCTATTCTATAACTTTCACTACGAGCAGTGTAATGAACAATACACAAAGGTCATTCTGCCAGGAGCAACACTTTAGTTCTTGATTCAATGCCAATTTGAGCCATCCAAACGTGTGATTGAGTCTTTTATGTCTTCATGAAGATTGTAGAGCTCTCTATTATCTTTAAAATGACATAAGATTCACCTTAAACATCCACCTACAGCCCAAGATATGACCCAAATACAGGATTAGTGTAAAACGTAAATCATGCTGAAAAATTCAATTAAATCCATTTTGAGTTCAAAACATACAAAACATAACCAAACTTAATTTATTAAGTACATGGAGAGTGTAAATGACTAAAAATGAAGGCTTATTAATGCATCAAATATGTGAACATCAAGCCCCTTTGTCAAATGTTTTCATTGTGGTAAGAAAGGACATAGTGCATCCACTTGTAATGTTAGAAAGAACATAAACACTAAGGTTGGAATCAAAAGGGTTTGGGTTCCTAAAGGCACCATGCCTAACTCTAACACACAAGGACCCAAGACAATTTGGGTACCAAAGGTTAAAAGTTGAATGTATGTTATAGGTGTGCTTGAAGACCAAAAGCTCAAGTTGGTATCTTGCTAATGGTTGCTCCAAGCACATGACCGGTGATAGCTCCAAGTTCTCCTCCCTTGCCCCCAAGAAGCATGGTCATATCACATATGGTGATAACAACAAAGGGAAGATCCTTGGAATTGGTAAAGTTAGTAAGATCCCTTCTTCATCAAGTGATAATGTTTTGCTTGTTGAAAGACTCAAACTAATTTGCTTAGCATTAGTCAATTGTGTGATAAGGGTAATAGAGTTATATTTGATTCTACTTGTTGCATAATTGAGGGAAAGGATGACAAGCAAGTTAAGTTTATTGTTCATAGGGTCAATAATATATATACAATTAGTCTTGATGACATTTGCTCAAATGATGTTAAATGCTTTATGAGTAAAGAAAATGATTCATGGTTATAGCATAGAAGAATTGCTCACATTCACATGAATCACTTAAACAAATTAGTTTCTACAGAACTAGTAATTGGTCTTCCAAAACTCAAATTTGAAAAAGACAAACTTTGTGATGCATGTCAAAAGGGAAAACAAGTAAATGTCTCTTTTAAAGCTAAAAATATGGTTTCAACTTCTAGACCTTTACAACTTTTGCACATAGATCTTTTTGGTCCCTCTAGAACTATGAGCTTTGGTGGTAATTACTATGCATTGGTGATTGTGAATGATTTTTCTAGGTTTATATGGACATTATTCTTAGCCCACAAAAATTATGCTTTTTAATCATTTAAAAAGCTTGTCAAAGTTATCAAAAACGAAAAAAGTTTTTGTATTGCATCCATAAGAAGTGACCATCGTGGTGAATTTGAAAACCATGAATTTAAAACCTTTTGTGATGAACATGGCATTGAGCATAATTTTCTGCCCCTAGAACACCACAACAAAATGGTGTTGTAGAAAGAAAAAATCGATCTTTAGAGGAAATGGCAAGAACTATGCTCAATGAGGCCAACCTTCCTAAGTACTTTTGGGTGGATGCGGTTAACACCACTTGTTATATTATGAATAGAGCCTTGATATAGCCAATTTTAAAGAAAATCCCATATGAATTATACAAGGAAAGGAAGCCAAATGTGTCACATTTTCATGTATTTAGATGTAAATGTTTTGTTTTGAATAATGGAAAGGATAACTTGAGGAAGTTTGATGCAACATCTGATGAGAAAATATTCATTGGCTATTCTATACATAGTAAGGCTTTTCAAGTCTATAATAAACGAACTATGACCATAGAAGAGTCTATACATATTGTATTTGATGAAACTAACCCAAATGAGCCGAGAATGAGCTTGTTGATGATGTTGTAGAAATCTTAGCAAAAATGCACTTGGAAAATCAAAAGAAAGAGTTCAAGAAGCAAGAAGAAAGACTCCTTGATCACTCATGGCAAACGGATTCAGAAATCATAGATCTACCTAAAAAATGGAGGACATCAAGATATCACCCTCTCGACAAGGTGATAGACGATGTATCAAAAGGGGTAATCACTTGAAACTCACTTAGAGATGTATGTAATCACTTGGCTTTTGTCTTTCAAATTGAACTTAAAGACATAAATGAGACCATTAATGATAAACATTGGATCTTGGTCATGCAAGAAGAACTAAATCAATTTAAGAGAAATCAAGTTTGGGAATTAGTTCCAAGGCCCAATGATCATCCTATAATTGGCGCCAAATGGGTTTTTAGGAACAAACTTGATGAAGCGGACTTAATAATAAGAAACAAAGCTAGGCTTGTAACTAAGGGCTATAATCAAGAAGAATACATAGACTATGAAGAAACTTATACTTCCGCAGCTAAATTAGAGGCCATTAGAATGTTACTTGCATATGTTTGCATCATGGATTTCAAACTCTATCAAATGGATGTCAAAAGTGCCTTTTTTAATGATTTTATACAAGAAGAGGTGTATGTGAAACAACCTCCTTATTTTGAGGATTTTGAAATTCCCAACCGTGTTTTTAAACTGAAAAAGGCCTTGTATGACTTGAAACAAGCTCCTAGAGCTTAGTATGAAAGGTTAAGCAAATTCCTTTTGGAAAAAGGCTTTTTTAGAGGCAAAGTTGATACTGCCCTTTTCATAAAGCATAAAATGCATGACATACTTCTAGTTTAAATCTATGTTGATGACATTATATTTGGAGTTACTAACAACTCTCTTTGTAAAGAATTTTCAAATATTATGCAAAGTGAGTTTGAGATGTCCTTGATGGGTGAACTTAACTTTTTCCTTGGTCTCCAAATCAAGCAAACAAGAGAAGGGACTTTCATAAGTCAATCCAAGTATTGCAAGGAGTTGCTCAAGAAGTTTGGAATAGACAATGCCAAGCACATGGCTACTCCTATGGGCACCTATTACTATTTGGACAAAGATGAAGGAGGTAAATCTGTAGAAATTACAAAATATAGAGGTATGATTAGTTCACTCCTTTATCTCACTGCAAGTAGGCCTGATATAATGTTTAGTGTATGTATATGTGCTAGATATCAAGCTAATCCTAAAGAATCACATCTTTGTGCTGTAAAACGAATTATGAAATATCTAATAGGCACATCACAAATGGGTTTGTGGTACCCTAAGGGTGCCTCATGTAGCCTTATTAGGTATTCTGATTCTGATTTTGCTGGATACAAAATTGATAAGAAGAGCACTAGTAGGACATGCCACTTGCTTAGAAGCTCACTAGTTTCTTGGCATAGTAAGAAACAAAATAGTGTGACATTGTTTACAGCTGAAACTGAATATGTTGCAGCTGGGAGTTATTGTACTCAAATCTTTTGGATGAAGCAACAACTCTTGGACTATGGTCTTGAGCTTGATCATATCCCCATAAGATGTGACAATACTAGTGCAATTAATTTGTCAAAAAAATCTCATTTTGCATTCTAGGACTAAACACATTGAAATAAGACATCATTTCATTAGAGATCATGTTCAAAAGGGTGATTGTATGCTTGAATTTGTAGAAACCACTAAGTAACTAGCTGAAATTTTCACTAAGCCCTTGGAAAAAGAAGCATTTTTCTATATAAGAAATGAACTTGATATATTGGATCAATCATGCATAAATTGACTATTTGCTGCATAATCCTAAAACTAATGCATAACATGTTGCTTTCTGCATAATCATGACTTTTTACTGTATAATCTTTGATTTTTAATCATATTTGAATCCAATACTGACTTGAGTGTCGGAGATTCCCATAAGTTATTTGTAGGTGCTTCCTCATGTCAAAGACTTCCAAAGAACTCAAAAAAAAAAAAAACTTCACAGATCTATCCAAATGGTGTAATTCTTGGTAAAAGTAGTCATTTTGCACAATTATGTGTTTTGAATCATGATATGATTGGATTATATGCTTGCATGATATTTGGAATTGATTTGAGATATTCTGGATCTGATTTGAAAGGTTCAAAATTGTTCCTTTGCTGTTTGGAATGTAAAATCTGAGTTTAAGCATGCTAGTAATCTATTACAAAGGTTCTGTCAAGTGTGTAATTGATTACACAACCATGGTAATCGGTTACAATAGACCCAGAACTCAAGTAATTGATTACACCAAAAATGTAATCGATTACAAGGTTTCCAAAAGCATGGTAATCGATTACACCAACATTGTAATCGATTACAGGGGTAACAGAAGGCTGGTAATCGATTACACAAGCAATGTAATCGATTACACAGGGATTTTAAAAGGTTTTCTGACGCGCGTATGTCTCATTCTTCAAAAACTTTTCATTTTCTCTATCTCTCTCCATGCACCCACTCTCACCAAACACTCAATTTCTCTCCTATATCTCAACCAAATCTCCTCATTTCTTCCCATTTCACTCCAAAATCCTTTCTCCACCAAAACTCCCTATCCATTTCCACCAAAGTCACCCCAAGAACATTTCCTTATCACCTTGACCTTCACTCTATTTCTCTCTCTCTCTTTCTCTCTCAGCCCTAAACCTCTAATCTATACTTTCCTTCACCCACACATCTCCAAACACCATTCCCTTCATCCTTTTCACTCTTTTCTCACCAAAATGGCTGAAACCTCTCAACGTGCAAAATGCCCAAGAACAGGGGTCACCATTGGAGAGTCTTCCAGAGGGTCTTCACGCAACACCTCAGGGCTGGACCTCACTCGCCACTTCTCCACGGTCAAGAAGGTTGAGTTGTTCAGGAAAAACTTCTAGTTACGAAAAATAATCTCTCTCAGGTATCTCCCTCAGAGCTTCTGTGAAAGTGAACCTTTAGAGAGCTTTAGAACAATTGAAAATTTAGGCTTGCTTGGGTTCCTTAGCATTCAGAAAGTAATTTATTCAAACTTGGTTAGAGTATTTTATGCTAATCTGAAATATGAGGATGAATGCTTAATATCTAAGGTGAAGAAGCAACAAATCAAGGTCACTCAACATGATTGGTATAGGTTGACTAAACTTTCTCATGATGGTACCAATTTTTGTGGAAATGCTAATGTTTGGGGAAATGAATATAAGCATAGAGCTGCTTTATCTTCCCTGCTAAGAACTGGATATGGTATCCCCACGGATCCCAAAAAGAGGGTAATGGCGACTGGTTTAACTATGGAGAACAGGGTACTGCACTACCTTCTAGTCAGGGGATTGATTCCAAGGGGAGGCAATTACTCCCAAGTTCTGAGAGATGACGTTGTGACATTATGGGCAATGACCACTGGCAGGCCAATCAATTGGGGATATTATATAATTGAGCACATGCTGGATGTTAAGAAGAAGAAAAATTTTGCCCTTCTATTCGCTATGCTAGTGACAGCAATCTTGGAACATTGTCACATTTCCTTGACTAAGGAGTCAAGGGACACAAGCTCAAAAGGGCCACAATCTATCGGCTTGCATACCTTGAAAAAGCTTCAGCTATACAAAAATAGATGGCACTACATTGCCCATGGTAGCTTTGGGCATATCCCTCATGGTCCCGAAAGTGATGATGAAGAAGAGGCCCAGCAGTCTCCTCCTCCTACTGCCAACATAGAGCTTCTACTACAAGAGATTTGCAGCTTGAAAATAGGAATTGATCGCGTCGAGTAGAAGGTTGATCATTAGGGACTAGAGATAGCTTATCTTCGCTCTTTGCTGGAGGATCAAGGAGCACCTTCCTCCTCTGCTGCACCCCCTGCTGCACCACCTGCTCCTCTATCATTTGCTGCTCCTGATGACGAGGCGAGTCTTGATTCAGACGATGACGTTGATCCTGCTGGTGTTGGCATAGTTGCTGATATGGCTGGTGATGACGAAGATAGTGATAGTGACAGCGAGGCTACACAATGACTTAGGACTTAGTTAGATGTCCTTTTTTATCTTGTTTGCCTAAAATCAGTAGTTTATCATTTTGATTACTGTACATGACTGATTTATATTTATCTTTGGACCATTTTGGGTTTTGATTTTGATACTAATATCATATATCTCTTTATGACTCTTAGTGATCTTTTTTTCTGTTAGCTGCTATGTTTGATTGTTTTTGGGGTAATCAAGAGATTATGCAAAAATGCTACCGAATTTTCACTTAACATGCTTATGTCTTTTTGATAATGCCAACAGGGGAAAGATTAGTGAAAAATGAAATCTGATTTTTGTTGCATGTGTACAAGGGAGCTTTACATAAAAATCTTATCTTATATCATGCATAAATTACGGGGGGGAGCTGCGCTTAAATCTCTAATATACACAAATACAAAAACTCTTTCTTTTTCCTATTATTAGTTTGTCATCATTAAAAAGGGGGAGAATGTGAATGCTTATGTCTTGAAGCATATCATATGAGTTTTTGATAATAACAAAGTCAAGATGAAAATCAAAATCAAAAGAGAAGACCAAGATCAACATAGGTATATTAGATATAGGTCCTAGATTATCAATGTGAAATGTTCTCTAAGTGTCTAAAAGATCTTCAAATGGTTTTTCAAGTTCCTTCGAAATCAACTTGTTATTGAAAGTTCATATTTTAAGAAAATGTTATTTTTAATCTTGGATTGTGTAAAACACATGTTAATATTGTTCAATCTAAGTTTCTCAAAGTTAAAAATGGCTTACATCTCAAATTGGACTTGAAAAATGTGTTCAAAGGCCAAGGTAATCGATCACATAAGGTTTGTAATCGATTACACACCAAACAGAGGCCTTGTAATCGATTACACCAAGTTAATAATCGATTACAATGAGCCCAGAAAGGTAAGAACACGTTCAAGAAGTCATGTAATCGATTACATAGAAATTGTAATCGATTACAAGCAAGTCAGAGGCCTTGTAATCGATTACACCAAGTTGGTAATTAATTACAATGAGCCCAGAAAGACAAGAACACATTCCAGAGGCCTTGTAATCGATTACATATAAATTGTAATCGATTACAAGCAAGTCAGAGGCCTTGTAATCGATTACACCAAGTTGGTAATCGATTACAATGAGTCTAGAAAGGCAAGAACACATTCAAGGAGTCATGTAATCGATTACATAGAAATTGTAATCGATTACAAGTCAGAGGCCTTGTAATCGATTACACCAAGCTGGTAATTGATTACCAAGTGCCTAGAAACCTAAGAACACGTTGGAACAGCTATGTAATCGATTACATACTTTGTGTAATCGATTACCACAAGTCTGACAGTGCCCAACGACTACATTAACTACATTAAATGCTTGACTTTAATATCCCCAATGGCTCCTTTCTTCATATAACTTATAAATACTTGCCTTGGGGCTTCATTAATGGCTAACCTTCAATTCAGAACATCAATCTAACACTTAAACACGAGAATCAAATTCTGAAAAATGTTCTTGCTATGTTTTTCTTGAAAATCTTGAGATATCTTTTGAGAGCATATTAGAGCTTCAATTTGTATCAATTACTCTTGTGAGAGTTTCATTCTATCAATCTGAGTTACTTTGTAAAGAGGGTGAGGCATCCCTCCTAAAGTGTAAAGGGTGAGACATCCCTTAGTTGAAGAGGCTCAAGCTCAAAGGGTGAGGTATCCCAAAGTGTTGAGTGCTTAAGTTTGTAACGGTTGTCAAGCACCTATTGAAGTTTGAAGATATAGTGGAAAATCTCGAGTGTTTGCTTGAGGACTAGACGTTGATCACAAGTGGATTGGTGATTGAACCAGGATAAATTATTGTGTTTGTTTCTCTAAACCTTTCTCTTTACATTTGTGCACTGTTTCATTGAATTGCTTGAATATTGTCTCCTTTGGGTATTATATTTATAAGTGAAAGTATTCATCTCTTTTATCCAATCACCTCTTTCCATTCAATAGCTTCAACAAAAATTGATTATCAAACGATTTGCGAAAGATTTACGAACTTGTTTTACAAACTCAATTCACCCCCCTCTTGAGTATTGAAGCCACTTGGTAACAGTGAGATCCTTAGCTATTAGGGAAGCAGATTTGGTGAATGAATTACGTAGTGAAACTCTGAAAGAAAGAAAGAAAGAAAGAAAAGCCTAAATTATCTTATGTAGTTTGGATTTGAACTTATGGACAGAATGAATTAATAAATTAGGAATATAAAAGGAAACAATTGCAAGATTTTAGTTCCCAACAATTTCAACCTACATAATATCATCAGTCAACTTTGAATTCAGATATTGAACATTGAGAAGGACCTCAGTCAGGGTTCCAACTTCTAATTAGAGGTTTATTACTGGCCCATGAATCCATCCAAAATAAGGTTTAAGAACGCAAAACCATTAGCGACCACCCATTTCATGCCTTGTAAAAAGATCTCTTTCCGAAGATAGTGTTGACGTGAGCTGTAAATAGCCAAGATTAAGGAGACATCTACGTGATCAATAAATAGCTAAGATTGAGGAGTAATATTCTGGATTCCTGATACTTATGCTAACTATTTTATTTCTTTCTTTATATAGTTTTTTGTCATAGCTGTATAGGAGTTGTACTGTGTAACGTCTCTTTCCTGAAAGTGTATATATATAGAATAGTGTACCAGAAGTATATATTTATAAAAACACGAAGAGAACTTTTTTCAGAAAAGTCTATTGTTCTCTGCTTATCATTTTTGTGTCCTTTGCTTATCATGGCATCAGAGAGACGATCCTAGGTTGGTATTGTTGTTCTTCAACATTTTTTGTATGGCGGACAAAAACGAACCACCCAAGGAACCCTTTATGGATCTCATCAACACCCTTACTTCAAAGATGACCCACGTCCTAACCCAGAACCAGACTCTAATTCTGACAGCAACTAATGACAACTCTGCTGCACAAATTGGCATTAAACTCGATGGGACCAACTATGCGTTATGGTCTCAGATCATGGAGATGTACATCTCCGAGAAGGATAAGCTGGGGTATATCACTGGAGATACCCCTCAGCCAGCACCAACCAATCTAGCTTTCCAACGATAGAGGATAGAAAACTCTATTGTTAAAGCCTGGTTAATTAACTCTATAGATCCTAATCTAATCAATAATTTCATTCGGTTTCCAACAGGCAAACAGGTATGGGACTCTATCTCTGTCACATATTTCGATGGATATGATACTTCTCAAGTGTTTGCCTTGAAGAAGCGTGTTAATAGTACCAAACAAGCAGGAGGTTCCATTGACTTGTATTATAATACTCTCCAAGGTTTATGGAGGGAGATCGACTTCATATGTCCAAACCCCATGGACTATGCTGGAGATATACAGAAATACAATGTTGTTTTGCAAGAAGATCGTGTCTACACTTTCTTGGATGGCCTTGACGACAGGGTAGACAAAATTTGAAGTGATGTGCTGCAGATAACTCCTTTCCCTACTGTTGAGCAGGCCTATGCATATGTTCGCAGAGAAGATATTCACCAAACTGTAATGCTTGGAGGCTTGGTCAGTGGAGCTTGTGCAGTCATGGCAGCCAAAGGTGTTGAAGGATCTGCACAACAATCAAACACTCCTCAACTAATAAGAGAAGGAACCACTTCATCGCCTGGAGGAAAAAGAAATGCTAAAAACAAAGGAACAACTTCTGATGGGGGAGGCTGTACTCATTGTGGAAATTAAAAACATACTCGGGATACCTGCTTCAAGTTACATGGTTATCCCGAGTAGTGGCAAGAGTTGAAGGCAAAGAAACCCAAAGATAATATAGGCAATTCAAGACGAGTAGCTGTTGCAAATGCCGAGCCCCAACTCTCACTTATTTCTCAGGTTCACCGTGACCATGAGTCCATCTCTGAACAAGGTAAAAATAGTCTTGTTTTATACTCAGTTGACCGTGACCATGAGGGTGCCCGAGAGGAAGGTTAGTTAGTGGACTCATAAGCCACAGACCACATGACTTATTGCTCCAATGACTTCACCAACACTACTAAATCTAGACAAACCAACATTATTAATGCTAATGGGGTTTCATACCAAGTTGTTGGGGTTGGCACTGTAGCATTCTCAAACTCCATCTCTTTAGCTAATACTCTATTGGTCCCATCTCTCACAAATAAAATTCTGTCAGCAGGACAAGTAACTACATAATTAAATTGTGTGGCTCTAATGTATCCTAATTTTTGCCTTTTTCAGGATATCTTCACCAAGGAAATCACCGGGCGTGGTACTAAGAGAGGGAGTCTCTATTATGTGGATGATTTAAATTCAAGTAGAATAAATATTGTGCAACACTCTAATGAATCAAAATGGAAATTACTCAGGCTATGATATAATCGTCTAGGACATCCTTCCTATGGGTACATGAAACATTTGCTTCTGCATTTATTCTCAGGCATGGATCAATTTGAATTACATTGTGATCATGATACATGTATTTTAGCCAAAAGTCAACATGTATCTTTTCTAGTTCAATATTAAGTGATATTCCTTTTGCCTTAATATATACTGATGTCTAGGGCCCATCTCGTATCACCACCATATCAAGAACTCGGTGGTTTGTGACTTTTATTAATCACTGTACCCGAATGACTTAGCTTTATATTTTAAAGCACAAACATGATGTTTTTCCTATGTTCTGTGCTTTCATGCTATGATTGAGACCCATTTCTCAATTGATGTTCGAACTCTTAGATCTGACAATGGTGGAGAATTTGTTAATCACCAATTTCAAGCTTATTTTCAAAACCATGGTCTTATTCATGAAACGTATTGTCCTCACACTACACAGCAGAATGGGGTCACTGAACGCAAGAATCGACATATTCTTGAGACGGCTAGAGCATTATTGATTAGTTCTAATGTACCCAACAAGTACTGGGAGGATGCGGTGAACTGTAGTTCACTTACTAAATCGAATGCCCACTAAAGCGTTGCAATTTACCACTCCTCTCTGGGAACTTGTAAGACATTTTACCTTACCTTCTAGTTACATCATTTCTCCTTGAATTTTTGGCTGCATGGTATTTGTTCATTTACATAAACACCAACGAAGTAAGCTTGACCCATGTGCTCTCCGATGTGTTTTCTTGGGTTATGCCGCTCACACTAAAGGATATCGCTACTATGACCCAATTGGAAAGCGTTACTACACTACGATGGATATTACTTTCCTAGAATTTAAACCATATTACTCTTCCCCGGCCACCACTTCAGATGTTCAAGGGGAGAATTGGGATGCAGACCTGAAATGGTGGAACTGTATGGCCGAGAGTAAGCATACTACAAGTGGAATAACTGAGAATAGGAAGCATACAGGAGACACCATCAATACTGGAACTAGAACAGAGAATTCTATTGATTTGATTGACAATACTAACAACATTCAGAATGGTACTAAGGCTAGTCTTATTCAGACAAATGAAATTGATATCAATGACTAAAACAATGGTGAAGGTGAAAATACGAGTACTACCCTTCTCTCTCTCATGTACTTGACGATGGTCCTTCTGAGGTTGTCCATGAGGTAAGTTCTCTTGAACCACCTTTTGATCACAATTTAGATATCACTGCTAGTTACAAGCTATCTTTCAGGCATAATAGGGGTAAACCCCCGAACTGGTATTCTCCAGATATTGAAAAGACAAGTTTAAAGTATCCGATTGCTAATTATGTAACCACTCATAGATTATCTAAATCTTTTCAGAATTTTGCATATAAGGTGTCATCTTATCGTATTCTAACAGGAGTTCAAGAAGCATTATTAGATCCAAATTGGTCACAAGCCATTCAAGAAGATATGGGAGCCTTGCAAAAGAATAGCACATAGAAGTTGGTTGCACTACCTAAGGGGAAGAAGACAGTATATTGCAAATGGGTATTTACCCTTAAACACAAGGCTAATAGGTCCATAGAGAGGTATAAAGCATGATTGGTAGCTAAAGGGTATACTCGAATGTATAGTGTAGACTATCAGGAGACTTTTTAACCAGTGGTGAAATTAAATACAATGAGAGTCATACTGTCTCTAATAGCAAATTTAAACTGGCCACCACATCAATTTGATGTGAAGATTGATTTTCTTCACGGAGACCTTGAAGAAGAAGTGTACATGGACATTCCACCAGGCTATGTTGTAACTTCAGAAGATAAAATTGTGTGCAAACTACAACGAGCTTTATATGGTTGGAAACAATCACCACGTGCATGGTTTGGACGATTCAGTCTCGCTATGAAGAAATATGGTTTTCAACAGAGCAACTCTGATTATACACTTTTTCTGAAACACCATCAGGAAAAGGTGACAGCTCTCATCATCTACATTAATGATATGATCATTACAGGGAATGATGTTGACGAGATTACTAGAATTCAGAGCAGCTGAGTACTGAGTTCGAGATGAAAAGTCTAGGAGGGCTAAAATACTTCCTGAGAATAGAAGTTTCCAGATCAAGCGAAGGTATTTTTATTTCTCAAAGGAAGTATGTGTTAGACTTATTATCTGAAGTAGGAATGCTTGACTATAAGCCAGTTGATACACCAACTGTTCAAAACCAAAAGCTTGAATAAAAAGGTGACCAGGTGCAGACAAATAAAGAACAGTACCAAAGACTAGTAGGTAAGCTAATCTACTTGTCGCATACTCGTCCTGACATCGCTTATGCAGTTAGTGTTGTAAGTCAACATATGCAAAATCTGAGTAAAGGACATATGGAAGCTATAACCAGAATACTTCGCTATTTAAAATCTGCTCTAGGGAGAGGACTTATGTTCTCAAGGAATAATCACCTAAATGTAGAAGGATATACAGATGCAGATTGGGCTAGCACCTTGTCTGATAGAAAATCTACATCAGGGTACTTCACCTGTGTTGGGGGTAACTTAGTAACATGGAGGAGTAAGAAGCAGAAGGTTGTAGCCTTATCTAATGTTGAAGTAGAATTTCGGGGAATGTCTAAAGGACTTTTTGAATTACTGTGGCTGAAAAGATTGTTAACCGATATTGGTTTTGGACGCAAGACAGAGATGAATCTATTCTACGTCAACAAGGCAGCAATTGAAATATCACATAATCCAGTTCAACATGACCGTACTAAACATATCGAGGTAAATTGACACTTCATTAAATAGAATCTTGAGGAAAAAAGTTATTAGATTCCTATTTGTACGATCTGAAGATCAACTTGTAGACATGTTGACGAAGGTTGTGTCAGGCAAAGTGTTTCACAACTCACTAGACAAGTTGGGCATTAAAGATATTTATGCTCCAACTTGAGGGAAGTGTTGACGTGAGCTGTAAATAGCCAAGATTAAAGAGACATCTACATGAGCAATAAATAGCTAATATTAAGGAGTAATATTCTGGATTCCCGATACGAAGGCTAATCTATTTTATTTCTTTCTTTATATAGTTTTTTGTCATAGTTATGTAGGAGCTATAGTGTGTAACATCTCTTTTTTGAAAATGTATATATATAGAATAGTGTACCAGAAGTGTGTGTGTATATATATATATATATATATATAAACATGAAGAGAACTCTTTTTAGAAAAGTCTCTTATTCTCTGCTTATCATTTTCGTGTCCTCTGCTTATCAGATAGACAGTCTAATTCAACCTTTTTTTCCTGTTAAAAAACTTAAAATAGTTGTTTGAGAGTATTTTTTAGCCCCCAAACACTCTTCAATCTTCATGCAAATGCATGCTGACTTTATCAAAATGAAGTCTTATTTTCAATTTTTTATTCATAAACTCCAACTGAAGTTTATCAAAATAAGCTATACGCAAACTATAATCTAATAATCTATTCATGAGTTCGGGATGCATGTGTAAATGCTTCAAATGGGGAAGCAAAAAAGTGAACCTAATATTTTTGTATGGATTGAGTGATGCCCAATGTTAGGTTTTTAAGGCATACAGTTCTGTTGACAGCTTACATGAATGCCTTGGTGCTATACAGAGAAGACGCTATTAATTGTTTTATTTTGGCTTCATTATTGCTTTAGTTTCATATCATTTTTAAATTTTAATGTGGGAGTTTATTTGCTTATTTTTAATTGAGGTCGTTGAACAGATAGTTGTTTAATTTTATATAAATGAGTTCTTATCAATGTCTGATGGCAAGTAGCTAATGATATTTATGCTGTGCTAGGGAAAGGGGGAGTCACTCACAACATGTTATATGACATACATAATCATTGGAAGAAGGCTGAAGCTGTGAGAATTAAGTGCTTGGGTGTTCCTACGCTTGACATGGAAAACGTTTGCTTCCACCTCGAGGTCAATATAATCATTGAAAGAAGATAAAGGGAATTTTTAGAATAAAGGGAATTTTCTTTAGAAGCTGCAATTTTCACCCCATTTTTCTTCCCTTGCCACAAAACCAATCTTTTTTCATTTTGCCTTGCAGGGACACCCTGACAATGTAACATAACATCCAACAATAGGGATGACTTGATTTGATTTGAACACAACAATTTTTTATAAAGGAGCATGTACAGAAACATGAACCTAGTAAGTTGGTAAAATTTGATTTGAGCTTTTGGTTAGGAAGCACACAAATTAAACTAATGCGAATGAAAATTTTCACTCTATAAAGTTTTCTAACATATCATAAGTGAACGCTTATTAAGAAACACAACCCCTGGGGCCAAGGGTAATTGTCTTAACCATAAATCTTTGTTAAAAAACAAAAAAAGATGAAACAGAAGATTGAGGTAACAATTCTTGCATTCAAAGTTAACGTAGACACGCTTTGCTCAAGGAACTTTTAGAAGGTTCTATTTTGCAAAAATACGTGTATCAACCATTCAATTTCGTGCATAAATAATTACAAGATTCTAAAAATTAAATAACTCAAGAAACAGACCCTACACACTTTGAAGAGAAGACTCTCTCATGAGGCAAGAGTTTATGGACTTGGTTCATTTTACCAACATCAAGTGGGGTGGGGATTGAAGGAGCAGACTCAAGTATGGGTCTAAAGCTATAGTCTGAATTCCAAAAAACCATACAATATTCTAAATTCTAAAGAATTGGTTTGTCAAGTCAATTTAACAAGTTTCCATATTTTCCATAGCAGGTAAAAGGATCAAGATCCTCTCAATTTTTTTTTCTCAAGTGATCAATTGTAAGAGAAAAAAAGACACAAAAGAAAATTTTTAGTAAAACTCAGTTATACATGTAAAATTTCTTTTATAACTTTTATATTTTTTTCTCTCTTACAATTGATCACTTGAGAAGAAAAAAAAATTGAGAGATCCTGATCCCAAGTCAAAGCATATACATTGTTATGAGATACCATTTGGTCAAATTTTGACAGTTTCCAGGGTGGCAACAACTAACAAGAGTGCTTGGTCCCAAGGGCTGCTCCTGGGTGGAAGAGGAGGCAGGTGGTAAAACTAAATTCAGCTCCAAATGTTCAATTTTATACTTTCAATACTAGGTCATCTCAAATCTGATTTCCTTCAACACCATGTCTATAACTATTCTGTTTTATAGAAAGTCCAAATAGTCCCATAATTACTTTGTTTACCTGGTCAGTAGCAATGTTTTCATATCTTTTCTCAAAACAAAAAGTCTTATTTATAAATTGTCACTCATTATCAGTGCAAATACATGTCGCCAAAGTTACAATAAAGTCCTTCCCCCCACCTACCAGCCTCTCAAAAAATATAACTTTTTGTTCTCATTTGTTAGAAATTCAAGAGAATGTATAAAAGTCATCCCTGAGCAAGAGCAACACATCTATTTTATCATTTTACGTAACAAATCAATTAATTTATTATCTTTATCATCATGAGTATAAAAAGTAATTTTTTACAAATGCTAATTACAAAAACAAAATTGCTGCCAAAGAACAGCTAACGTGAAAAGAATAATGAAATTCTGTTACAAGAATTGAGGGTTTGGACCTGATGCAGTCAATTCCAGAATCAAAAGCATCAATGCACCTTAGCTGAGCCATATCTGCAACCAACTAAATTCAACCAGGGCCTCCCCCTGGCTTTGCTTGACAAGATCTTTCGGTCCAAAATAAAATCTTCCAGTTCGTACAGTGACCTTTCACGTATTCAAACTATCCTGGCTAAAAAAGTCCGTGCTATAATTTTGACTACCAAATGCCATCCTCCGAAATAATCTTATTTCAGCAGATTGCTGTGCAGAGTCAAACGCCTCGCTTTCCCCAAGTCGCATTCCGTTCGTTAGATCTGAAGCTGCTAAGCTATCAAAAGCTCTAACAACCTGTGAAACATAATAATTTAAGAAAACAATCTCAGTAATTTGTATGTTTTCTTGTTGACAATTAAAGAGAACTAGTTGCTGCTTTTCCAGTAATTACCTGTCCCATGCGAGGTCTCTTTGCAGCTGAATGCCGCACACAAGCAGCAGCAACTTCAATCATGCAGAACATTTCACTTTCAACATAGTTCTTTTCTAGCCTTGGATCTGCCAAACTCCCAAATTCCTCACTATCAAGTGCATGACTAAGTAAAGGTCGAGCCTGAAAAAAAAAAGGTAGCATCTTTTGTGAGGAAAGACTGATGACTTTAGAACATTCAAGAATGATTTAAGTGAAGATGTTTGACTTTTTCAAGTTTAGACAGTTGACACTATAACCATTTATCTGGCTATTAAACTTTATAGTTTTAATTCTTCTCATGTATGCATGCATAATTTATTGATACAAGCACACTAAGATAAGGCCAACAAAAATGTTCCTTTCCATACCTAAAAATTAAATAGCATAGCACTATTCACTGAATTCGCGCTTCATCTTTCTTCTTTAAGATTGAAGATGACACTCATTATCTTGTTAAATTATCAAGTGCCCTAAAAGTTTATGATACAAAGATATGAACCAAATTATACGTACTAAACTCAACCAAAATATTATACTCCAGATCTAAAATAAAATAAATACTAAAAACAGTCCTTGAGTCTCTAAAATAATTTCCTTATTTGATCATAAAAAAATTGAACTATTGGAAAATAGAGGCATGTAATGGCAAGGACTTTAGTTGTACCTGCTATTCATAAATTTTAGGATTCTATTCAACATGGGCATTGGAACACACAATAAAATATAGAACATGGGTTTACTCGCTTTGATTCTTTTAGTGTCCTCACCAACCTAGGTCAGTGATTCAATTCTCAACAAAGATGTTAAAATACATAATTAATTAGACCTCACCTAAATAATGTTGTGTCGGAAATTTGAGATTTTTACTCAGATTTATGTGTTTAAAGTACATGCCATGCAGATATTACATTCAACAGAAGATACAGCAAACATGGATGCACTTTGCAAGCAGGATTACAACTATGGCTATAGTGGAAGGTTAACAAAATAGTAAGCATTTTGTCATCCTTTTCATACATAAGTGACTATGATAAAAAGATGAAATTTTCAATGGTAAATTACGCTTTACCCCCTAAGGTTTAACTCATTTTCACTTTTCGTACATGAACTTTTCAAAAACAAGAAAAGCACAATCATGAAAAATTTTGATCCCAATCAATTTTAAATAGACACTAAAGGCTTCTCAAACACCAGATTAGCGAAAGATAGCTGCAGTAGCAAGAGTGATAAGAAAAAGACTGGCATCTATATTTACCCATTCAACTAGACTCTCATCTCCCAAGGGTTGAGATGCATCTACTGGCTTCCGTCCTGTAATGAGCTCCAAAAGCACGACTCCAAAAGAATATACATCAGACTTCTCAGTCAGTTTGCCACTTGATGCATATTCTGGTGCAACATACCTTGAAGAGGGAAAAAGGTCAATGTTGATACAGTTTTTTGTACTAAAAGATTGTCAGTCTTAGCGCAATAGTAAAAAAATGAAAAGAGAAGTTTATAGACATATTAATGAATACCCACCCAAAAGTTCCCATGACACGTGTGGTTATATGTGTATTTGCATCAAGAGCTAATTTGGCTAGCCCAAAATCTGAGACCTATAACATTAAAAAAAGGGGTACTAAAATTAGAATACAGATAGAACAAACAATATCAAACTTTGAATAAGTAGAATGGCACATACTTGAGCTTCAAATTTGTAATCTAAAAGAATGTTTGATGACTTGATATCCCTGTGAATAATCCGAGGATTGCCTGAAATGTGCATAACATTCAACAGCATAAATAACAATAGAAAAACAGCCAAGTATTATCCCGCTAGGGGGGTTCAGCTACAAGGATCAATTGAAGCCATTGTGCTTTATCATTGATCCATGTCATAAACACAGTCGTCCTCTTTTGTCCAGTCTAGTTCATGATAAATTAGATTTTGGTTATGGATTAAAAATATTTATGTTTAATTATGTGGTTTTCCCCCTTTTTTGTCAATAAACATTAACTAGCACAAAGAAAGCCTATAAATCAGGTTAATTTTCTCCATATGCTTCAGTGAACTTATTATCTACATTAAAAATATGAGACCTTCCTTTTTCTGGTCATTGACGTGAGGTAAACATACCTTATCTATTCTGACTCATAAATCCACTTTCGGAGATAGGATTTAGTAATAATAAAGATGTCTCCTTGCCATAAATTTCAATTATATGTTTTCTATGTATATCCACTACAATATCGTATTTGATCAGTCAAACAAAACTTTACTAGAGAATATCTGATTTAAACCTAACTAGAGATTTTCTACAAAATACTTTAATAACATCCCTGTTTGTTTGGAAAATATATATGCATGAAGTCCAATCTCCTAGCTACCAATTCATGTTATCTACACTACTACAGAGAAAGGGACTCTCCATCTTTCAGTATATATGTTCAACAATTGTGTTTCAAAATTCAAATTATTAAAAAGAAAGGAGAACAACGTTTTTCTAGCACCTATCATGAACTCACTTCACAATCATGCAAAACTCCAATTCAGTTTTTAGCTGATTCCAAAAATGCATATTTCCAGAAGAAAAGTGGACTCATAGGCATTTATGCAAATGTCAAGACCCAAGAATTAAATAATAAGGATTGGTATTTACAGTCTTCATGGAGATAAGCTATTCCTCGAGCTGCACCAGCTGCGATTTTAACACGGTCTGCCCAGCGTAGCACAGGCCTACCTTCCCCTGCAAATTTCAACTTCAGTTAGCACAATCTAAGTTAATCAAAATATCATGAAACAATCTTTTACCACTTAAGAGGTAGCTTTACCATGCAGATGAAAATAAAGAGTATTGTTAGGGACATAGTCGTAGACAAGCAGTCTTCTGTTATCTTGAATGCAGTATCCCACTAAAGAAACCAAATGGCGATGATGTATGCGACTAATAATTTCCACTTCAGCTTTGAATTCCCTCTCCCCCTGACCTCCACCAATCTTCAGCTGTTTGACTGCTATCTCTCTCCCATCAGGTAGGTATCCTTTATATACAGAACCAAATCCACCCTCACCCAAAAGATTTTGTGTTGAGAAACCATTTGTGGCCTTGATTAGTTCTTCATATGAAAACCATGACCTTGAGTTTCCTAGTCCACCAGGCTCAGATGGCGGTGTATACACAACATCACTGCTAGAGCCACTTTGTACAAGAGGTGCAGAAGAATGTGTCTTAAAAAAGGATGAATCTGGACAAAATTACAAACTTCAATTAATTTAATGGCTACAAATTTGCAAAGGTTTAATTTATGTAATCCAGAAGCATAGGCATGATAAATTAAGAAAGTCATATAAACTAGTTCAACAATCCCAACATATGCAACAACAATAATTAGAGCTATGTCTTATTAACTTTCAAAAGTAACAAACTACCAAATAAAAGAGGACCAAATAAAGAAAAGAAAGTGAGACATAAGGACAACCTATTAAAGAAACAATAATGCTAGTGTTTTTTAACAAGTCTACCTGATTCAGGTGATGGGTCAAGAGTGGATGGCATAACATAACCACCACTATTCCCAGGCTTCCTTTTCTTTTGCCTTCTCAAGCACCAAATAGCAACTCCAATGAAGCCAAGCAACAGAATTCCAGCCACTACACCAATAGCCACCACACCACCAGTACCAATTCCACTGCTACCTCCAGGTCCAGGGCTTGAATTTTCTGATCCATTTTGTAACGGTGGCGGAGAAACAAGCAAGGGTGGAGGCGGCGCCAATCGAATTGTGGGTGGTGGGGGGGATGACTTTGGTGTAGAATTTGAAGGTGGAGCAGGTTGAGAACTAGGACTAATCCTAGAAGGAGGAGGAGGTGCACTACTTGGAGGTGTAGAAGCTGGAGGGGGAGGCGAATTCCTAGGAGGGGTGGATGCTGGTGGCGGCGATGGCGGCACAGCCACCACTGGCGGTGGTGGTGGTGGTGAATTCGCAGGTGGCGGCGATGATGCTTGCGGTGTAGGTGAGTTTCTGGGGGATGGCACAGACGGTGGCGGTGGAGGTGAAGCTCGCGGTGGCGGTGCACCGGCCGGAGGAGGTGGTGAATTCTCCGGTGGCGGTGATGCTGGCAGCGGAGATGAGTTGTTAGGTGGGTTTGATGGTGGTGTAGGAGGAGGGTTAGATGGTGTTGGGGCTGATGATCGTGGTGGAGAGCTTCTTGGGGGAACCGATGATTGCGGTGGCGGCGATGGACGTGCCGGAGAAGATGGCGGTGGTGATGGAGGAGGGGCTGATGGTGGGGTTGGAGGAGGAGCTACTGAAGGTGACAAAGGGGGAGATGAAGCCCGAGGCGGTTGTGACGGCGGAGGTGATGGCGTGACCGACAGAGAGACGGCGGCGGCGCGGTTGGAGGAGGGGCTGATGGGGTAGCCGGAGGTGGTGACTGAGATGGTGGTGGGGTTGAACTTGAAGGTGTTGATGGCGGTGGTGAAGTTGAAGTGTTAGGTGCAAGGGAAGAGGGTGGTCGTTGCGGTGGTGAAGTGGTGGGCGGTGGTGCACTAGTATTGAAGGACGGTGTTTGTGGTGGTGGTGCAGCGGTGGAAGACGCCGGAGACGGCGACGCCGCTGACATCCTTGTCAGCAATCAAATCAAAAAACAATAGTGTTCTTCGCTTGAAGCTCTCATGTCACATGCAAATCTTAACACAAACCAAAGTTTAAAACTTTTAAGGTACCGTATATTATAGTGCAAGACCCAAACTTTTTTGTTAGAGATCAAAATTTTAGACCAAAAGATGAAAACTTGAGATGAAGAAAGTTGCTGTCACCAAACTTCACCAACCGAGACCAGTGTCTGAAGTATCAGTGCCAAACTATAGAGGAAAACCCGAATCACTGAAATCTTGTTAGAGCATAACCCATATCACAAAAAGTGTTTTTGAGCAATACCCAGATCACCAAAATCAATATGCTTCAAGGCCAAATCCCAGATGAAGAAAAACGACCACATCAGTGCCAAATTCTGGATCACCAATAACACCCAGAATGAAAAACTCCAACTTCTAAGGAAATATGATACCTTTATTGTTCCATACAATCTATGTGGATTCTAGTAATGTCTAATTTTGCTGATACAGAGAGTTTCAGAATCTGCAGTGAAAGTATGTGACAGCACCTAAATCATCACCATAATCGTCAAAATTGACTTGAGACAGTAACCAAAAGGGCCCTCAAACCTCAAATACCTTTCTATACTTTGAATGGTTCTCCCACTTGAACTTGATTTTCTGAATTGCAACCAATCTTCATTAATGAATCTTCCTTTCCTCCTATGTCACTGTTTGTTTGAGGGAGTGTTTTCTCTGCATATGCTTCTTCACTCACGAACACGGTTATACGGATTGTGGGGTCCTAAATCCAAAAACTACGTGAAAGCGACTCCGAAGAATGCTACCTCAATATTCTCTATATCAATCTGAATAGTGGAAAAAATTTAAGTTTTCAAATCATTTTCCCCTATACTCAGCAAATTATAAATTAGTGTAAAAATTTATCTGTTTTTCATCATCAAATTTATTTTAATTTACATAATACTAAAGGTAATATTTTTATTTCTGTATTATTAAACCTCTTGAAATTTGTTATATATATACGTACATATTTTTCATATGCTGTTATCTTAATATTAAAACCTTTACGTGTTTATAAATAACATAATAGCTTACATACTAATTAGTTTTTTTTTTAATTTCTCTAAGATTCTGCATCTACCAAAATAAAATTTGAAAGTTGTTTATAGACCATTTCTGTCTTCTTTCCCATTCCTATTATAAAGTAAATTCTGTTCAAACTTTGACCTTAGATTATAGCAAATCATATATAAAAAAGTTTCACGCAACGTAAGGGCGCCGCTCATAGAATTGTCAGCGCTTTTAAATTGTATCCCATTTTTCTACATATTATATCATATCATGCAAAGTTTATGGATGTGTCATGATCAAGGCTCAATATGAAACAACAACAAAAAAAAAAGATAAACTAAATTAATAGAGAATTTTTAAAAAAAAAATCTCCCCTAAATGTTGATTTTGTCTTCAAACTCGATGCAACCATGGATACTATTATTTATTTTTGCAACATGTGTGTGATGCTATGAACAAGTAGTATAAAATTATGTAAGTAATATTAAGGCCATTGTAAGATACCATAAGCAATAGCGCTAATTAATGTCATTTGTCATTACTAATGACCTTTTGGTTCCTGGCTGCAATTTTTTAGTGCATAGAATCCAGCGTTGTTTTTCACAAACAACTTATTTTATGCTTGTATGGTCCTGTAATAGCTTAATAAAACTTTTTACTAATATTTTAACAGATTAAGTGGGGATTTAAAATGAACTTAGACATGCATGAACTATAGAATAGAAAACAAGCTTAGAGCACAAGGTGAATATGATTTTTCATTAATGAAGACAAAAGACAATACAGCAAAAGGAAGGAAAGACAGAGAATTAGCATCTTTGCTTCATGCGGTAGGTTTCTCTCTTCTTCTTTTTTGGGGGGAGGGGGGTTGGTCTTTTATATACTATAGCAGCACACAGGAATATAATCATTAGTTGTTTTCAGAGTTTGGATTAATAGTTAACAAAATATGTTTTTTTTATATTCTTCTCCTTCTTAAGAAAATATGTTTTTTTATATTGATCATTATAATTTGAACTTTAAATTTACTTAAAAAGAACGAATATTTTAAAATGAACAAGACTAATATGAGATATGTACTCTTAAAATTGCTCATAAAAGAATTAGTCTGGATAATGCATAATTTTATTCAAGAACATCTTTATAGTTTAAAGAAAAATCATTAGTGGTTTTAATAGTGCATAACCTTGAGATTTGCTTGATAAAGAAATTTAATTATGATTTATAAGATCATTCCAGTGGGCCAGAGAATGAGGACGTCATGTGAAATTTGAAAGTGGGCCAGCCTGTACCATCATGTTTGGCAGCCCGTGAAAATCAACATGCTGTCGCGATGTAAATTTTGGAGAGAGAGCTTATGAACATGATCATTGATTAGAAACCCTCAAAATTGTCCTACTTTTGCTTTTCTTTTACTTTTTGTTTTTTTTTGGGTTCTTTTATATAGCTATGTTTCTTTTTTTATTTTTCTTATTTTTTTCTACATTTCTCCATTTATATAGCTACAAAAATTATGTATACTAAAACTATAAAGATGTGAAGTTAAATCCTCTTATTTTAGATTATGATGAGTTCTTTTAAAATTAACCCAATTTAATGATTTTTATTTTTAATATTTTATGAAATAAATAATCTTTGAATTTTTATTTTTCAAACTCTTGCATATAAGTTTGGTATAGTTTTATAGATACTATAAAATTGCATATATTAAAAGATAATTATATTTTTAATTAAAAGATGCAATTTTTCAAATTTTTAAAATATGTAATTTATCTTAAATATATAAATAATAATAATAATAATAATAATAATAATAATAATAATCTATGTAAGAATATAAATGTAAGGAAAATGATTTTGCAAAAACAAAAAAGATGTGGCTCTGCTAATTCTTTTTTAGTAAATTATTTTTGTTTCTTTTACATTTAATATATACTTTGTAATCTTTTTAAAAATTATAGTAATCACTCATACACGAATTAAGTTTGTATAATAAAATAAATAAGAATTTTGGTATATTCATAATTGTAAATTTTAAAAGAATAATACTTAGTATACATTAGCATCAAACATATCATTTTACATTTATATGAAATGATAGAATTAGAATAAATATGCAAAAATTAAAATAAAATTAATTATAATTAAATAATAAAATTATATAATTCAAAATTATATATGTGTAACCACACGTGAGTAACACTATCCATTTTAAAAACGAAATAGGTAGATTTTATAAAAAGAAGAAACAATGAAAGTCAAAGTAGCAACGATGATAATAGTTAAATTGGCGGAGGCTTTGCCATCTTTTCCCCATACTTCAGTGTCGGTGGAAATGGAGAATAGTGGAGAAAAAGGTAACAACAGGTTGAGGCGCACATTTGTACAATCAGATTCATCACATATATTTTCTTTTTGGTACAAGTCAGATTCATCATATTAGATGTGCAAAATAAGTGGAGTAGCCCAACCATTAGAATTTTAAGACCCCGCCAAAGCCTATTCTCTGACATGCTTCTAAATTGATCGTGGTGAGGGAGAGGATGTAGTATGTATGTAACTGATTCTGATCTGAGGGTAATAATGGCTTTGTAAAAATTTTATCATATATTCTTTTTAAGAATATATGTATTATTGATATTTTTTTATAGTGTTAAATTTAATAAAAAAAATAAATATAATAAATAATATTTAAAAAAATAAAAATAAGTATATGTATTATTAATAATAAAAATATCATAAATAAAATTAAATTGACTGAGGCTTTGCCACCTTTTTCCCATACTTCAGTGTCGGTGGAAATGGAGAAAAAGGTAACAACTGGTTGAGGCACACATTTGTACAATCAGATTCATCGTATATATTTTCTTTTTGGTACAAGTCAGATTCATCATATGAGATGTGCAAAATAAGTGGAGTACCCAACCATTAGAATTTTAAGACCCTGCCAAGGCCTATTCTCTGTCATGCTTCTAAATTGATCAAGGGGAGGGAGAGGATGTAGTATGTATGTAACTAATTTTGATCTGAGGGTATAATGGTTTTGGAAAAAAATTATCATATATTTTTTTAGAGGTATATATATTATTGATATCTTTTTTAATAGTGTCAAATTTAATAAAAAAAGATACATATGATAAATAATATTAAGAAAAATATAAAAATAGATGTATATATTATTAATGTTAAAAATATTATAACCGAAAGGTTTTATGCCATTTACCAGTGACCACCCATTGGTAATGTTAATGGTAAGGGTGAATACATGCCTAGTTTTGGAAGGAGAATCTTATCAGAAAGGTATCATATTAAATTGTTTCAGACTATTTGTTACGGGGACAGGTATATATTCTGTTTTGAAGTATAAAAATCAAGATCAAAAGACTTGCAACTAAGGACGTCGGAGAGAAACCCAAAAATTGCTGTTTTATTATTATTATTATTATTATTGGAAAAAAAATGATTGTATAACTAGTTAAAAATTAGGTGCCGTTTAGTTTAAAAGATAAGATAAGTTTTAATAATATTATATTTAATAATATAAAATTTAATATATAAAATCTAATAATATAAAATTTAATAATATAAAGTTTAATACGTTAGAGTTAGAGATATTAATGTATTTAGAATTATAATAATTTTTTTTATAAAAATATACATTAAAATTCAATTAAATTTAATTTTATTTTAAAATTTAATTAAATTATTTATTATTTTAATATATATAAAAAATTTAATAAATAAATTTATATAATATTTATACTAAATAATTAATAAAATTATAATGTATTATATTATCAAACATTTCCTGAGCCAATAATTTCTGATAAGACTTGTTTTATATTTGATTTGACTATGGTATTTTAAATAATATTATTATGAGATTAATTCTTAGTATTTTAAAAGACTCTCTTAACAATTAATTTTTCCTATAATTTCTGACGACTCTAAACATGACTCGGGTTTGGAAGTCTATGGGTTTTGTTAAATAATTCTAGTATTATATAAATCTCTTTTTATATTCTTTTTAATATAATTTATCATATTTATTTTTTTCTGTTATTTTTTTTACTTAATCATACCTATTTAAAATAAATATGAAAAGAAATGTGGAGAAAAAAAATAATATTTATACATTATTTTCCTTTGATAAAATAGGATCATAGCTACATAGAAGAATGAATACCGAATAGCTTAAATTTGAGACTTTTGTTTCAGGGAGAATTCTAATAAGGACCATCCGGGTGGTCCATAGATGTTTTAGCGGCTGATTCTCTTGTCTAGTTTGCTAAAGTTAGTAGTCTTAGCACTTGGTTGGATATGACTGACCTGAATTTATTATCCATCCGTTGGACTCAGATATTTCTTCTTGAATAATATCGTTTTTCTTATAAAAAAGAAAAAGAAAATTGAGACTTTTGACTTAAAGTCTTAAACTGTACAACATGAAATCAATTCGTTTAATTAATTAAAAAAATAAGAAAGCAAAAAATACAAGTTCACTTTTATTTATTAATTTTATTTTTATTTGTTTTCAAATTTATTTGACGGGTTATGAAATAAGTATTGAATGATTCAAGAAGCTTAAATTTAGTTATTTTACTGTTGATATAAATATCACAAAATCTAAAATTCAATTTATACAATAAATATTATGTCGGCAGTTAAAATCTGCAAGAAAGCTATACCTACATTGACTTGTCTTCTAAGTATCAAGCCTTTTCCCGAGTAAAACTAAGAAGGAAACAAAAGAAACTCATGCATCCAAATCAATTTCCCATGGAACAATTTTATACATATCATTTAAAGGAAAGGATTCAAGTTAAGTAACGTACGTAGGAAAATATTTAAACAATTTTACAAGCAAATTTATATTTCTAATACAAGATCATATGATTTGTTCTTAGTTTTATTCTAAAAGTAGTGATATCTTCATAATTCCTCAACTGGCCTTACAAAACAGGTACACCTATCGTGTCAACTAGTTTAACTCACTAAAAATTAATGGATTAAGTTATATTTTACGATTCGTTATTTTAGATGAATTATTTTAATCCACTTCATATAATTAGCAAGTTGTGGTGATTTAGTAAGGTGGATTAACTTATTGAGTCACTTTTATTTTTCTTTCTTTCTTTATTTTTTGGTGATGGCTTAGGTGATTCAACCACTTTTGTTGTCAATTTTAGACAAATTAATCAGTCTAAACCATCATTTTTTTATTAAAATTTTGGCAGGTTAAACTATTTAACTCACCGATTATTATTTTTAATTTATTTTTAAGATTTTAAGTGAATTAACTCACAACCCATCATAAAATAAGATGATGGTTGACCTTTTTAATCTATATTCCAAAAACGAGATGCGCTGTTAACTATTTTCAGTTGATCGCTTTGCCATTATAAGGTGAGGATTGATGCTTAAAAAGTCAAATACCCTTCCCTTAACAATTATATGAGTGTTTTTTTCATTTATTTTATTGTACAGTAAATATATATTTAGATTAAATTTTACGTTAAACGACACTAAATTCCTCTTAAGACAATCTTGAGAGTTCAACTTCATAAACAGAATCTTATAAAGCAAAAGCGTATGGTTTCCATGAAAACTAAAGGGGAAAATGTGCATGCTCCTCATGAATTTTAATTTCTTTCGAAATAGTCCCACAAACTTTTCAATTAAGATAAAAGATCTTTAAATTTTATAAAATTTGCAAGCATATATTCTGCCGATCAACTAAATGAAAAATGAAAGTCTTTGTAAAATTTGTAATTTACACATGCTTATATTAATACATGTGTGAAAGTATTTTATTTTTTATATTATTAACTTTAAAAATGATAAATATCGGATTTGTTTTTAAATAATAACTACGACCAAGCAAGGAAATTAGCAGAACGGGAGGAGGAAATATGGTAAAAAGAAAGAGGAAGAAAATTAATAGATCAAAAGAAAAAAAGAAAAGGAGCAGTGGAGGATTAAATCAAAGTAGTTAAGCAGTGCACTTGCAATATTTTTTATTTACGTTTAACCGTTTAAACTAGCTAACCAACCTCAGTGACATTATAATAATAATAAATCTCATGAAAAAAAAAAGAATTATTTAAAAATATTTATGTAATCTAAAAATATTTTTTAAAAGAAATTTAATAATCATTTGGTTTAACTGGTTAAACAGATAAATTTAACCAGGTTTTGACTTAGTTTTTTTTTCTAATTTAAAAAAGAAATTATTAAGTGTTTAAAATGTTAGAAATAGATAAACAGTGACATAGAAAAATTTTGAAAAATATTGTTATATATTCTCTGAATTATCTATAAATTTTTGAATTAATTAATGTGTACAAAAAAAATTATTCATAAAAAAATGATCTATATAAAAAAAATATAATCAAAGTAGTTAAACAGTGCACCTGCAAGATTTTTTATTTACGTTTAACCGTTTAAACTAGCTAACCAACCTCAGCGACATTATAATAATAATAAATCTCATGAAACAAAAAGAATTATTTAAAAATATTTATGCAATCTAAAAAGATATTTTAAAAAGAAATTTAATAATCATTTGTTTTAACTGGTTAAACAGATAAATTTAACCAGATTTTGACTTAGTTTTTTTTCTAATTTAAAAAAGAAATTATTAAGTGTTTAAAATGTTAAAAATAGATAAACAGTGACATAGGAAAAATTTGAAAAATATTTCTATATATTTTCTAAACTATCTCTAAATTTCTGAGTTAATCGATATGTACAAGAAGATTTTCTATTTATAAGAGAAAGAATATATTTGAAAAAAAAATACAATCAAATATAATCAAAATAGTATCTCTAATTATGTAAAAATCAAATCCCTAAGATAATACAAAAATCAAGCATAATTTAATTCTGAGATATGTTTTACATATTCTAACATTTTCCTTCAAGTTAAAACTACTAAGCTTTAACTTATTATAATTAGACATACGAAAAAATAAATAAATTAAAATATTTTAAAAACATAACGTCGAGATCTTAGAGAAGTTTATAGACTCAAACTGTATTTGGAATGAAACTATCTACATCTGAGAAAATCTATAATGGGAACGGAGTCAAACTACATCTGGAATAGAACTAATTTGCATTTAACTAAAACAATATAGACGAAACCAATCTATTAGACAAAACTGATCGAAGGTTGGAGTAGCAGAGACAAAACCAATCTTTCAAGTTGGATTAGACGGAACTGATCGGCAAAAAATGAACAAAAATGCATATTAGAGACTGAAATCTAGGATAGTAATCGGAGTCTGGAACAAAATTTGAAATCTAGGACAGTAATCAAAGTCTGGAACGGAGTCGTAATCTAGGACAGTGGCTATGACAACTGAGTTTGAAATGGAGTGACAGAAAAATGGTAACAGTGAGGGGAAGAATTGTTAGAATATATCATAAGAGATAGAGAGAGGAAGTCGAAAAGAGAACATGATATGAGAGGTGACTAATCAGAGTTCTAAATTTTTAGGAATTATGCAGTGGAATAGTGATGTAGCTGGTAAATGAGGATGATACTACTCTGATACCATGTTAGAAATAGATAAACAAGAATACAAAGTCTAGAGAAAGTTTTTATATATTCTCTGAATTATTTCTAAATTTTTAAATTAATTAGTGTGTCTGAGAATTCATAATTTATAAGAGAGAATCTATATAAAAAAATACAATTAAATATAATCAAAATAATATATTTAATTATATCATATCACTAAAATAATAAAAAATTAAACTTAATTTAATTTCAAAATATATTTTAGATATTCTAACATAAAAAAATAATAAAACTTATTGCATTCTAAACGTGGACGGCAACCTATTCATCTTCGCCAACAACTGTGCTATCTTGTTCAACTACAAGAACGACACCGTGGTGAGAACATACCCTACCGTATTAGGTGGAGATCCCAACTCCCAAGTGTCAAAAAGTTCTTTTGTGTTTAACTAGATTCAAAGAATATTTTTTAATGTAGAATAGAATGTTTAATATACAATTGACTATAATTATTTATTATTTATTATTTAATACCCAAAGCGGGTCATGGAGCCCATGCCAATGGGGGGGGATGTGAACTAGGCGGGACAGCCCAGCCCCTACTCCCATCTTGGTATTAGTCATTAATACTTATTTGTGATTCCAACATATAGATAAGTATTCTTAAATATCTGTAAATAATTAATAATTTAAAATAAAATTTAAAAAGTTACAAAAAAATAAATAAAATAAATTTTAATATCACATATTATAACTTTATTCAATAATCTAATATTTTTATAAAATTAAAAGAATATTTCAAATGACAAATTAAAGTCAATTATATTTTGTAATGATCAGTCTACATAAATAATTATTATATAAATAATATATATTTTTTAATAAATTTTATCATTATGAACTTATTCAATAAAAAATTCATTATAAAATAATGAAAATATATATTTTCATCTCATCTTAAAGTAAAAAAGAAAAAAATCATAATATATGATATATATCAAATGAAAAAGTATACTTCATAGGTTTGTGGGTATCCACGGGGCAGGTGCCCCGCCCCCATTTAGTAAACGAGTATCCATTCCCACCTCATTGCGAGTAATCCCTGTGGATCCCCACAGACGCGAGTAATTTTGACATCCCTACCAAGAGGTAGAGTCATGAATGACATGGTGATGCTCCCCAAAATATAGTTGTATAAATTAGAGCAGAAGTTGATTTAGTCAAAAGGATGGGTAATAGGGTCAGTAGTCCGACTCCAGGTCAAGTGGTTGAATTGAAAAATTCGGACAAAGAAGATAAGTTTTAAAAAAGAATATTATATCAAAAGATATTTCATATAAAAATATTATACAAATACTATATGAAAAATATTTTATATGAAAAAGTATTATATGATATAATCAAATTTGCAATGATAATAATTCAACATTATGTTCAAAAATCAAATGAGTTGGATAATAATATAAATTAAAAAAAATTGAGAATGTAATTGAATAGGAATGTGTGGTTTAATGACACAATAGATTTCATTACAAAAGTCATTCATGTACCAAGTTTAAATATCACAAGTAACCTTTGTGATATTTAAAAACAAAACCAAGTTGGACCGGTTTGAGTAGGTCGTCTGAGGCATCCAGGTTTGATTGATTTTGTTCGGATCGATGAGAAAAACCTATCTTGATATGAACCGGACCAGCTCAAAAGTCGAGTCATGTGTTTCCCAGTCCGACCAATCGAGTTGGTCTAGTTCATACAACTATGTCCCAAAGAGATATATAATAGTTGAAACCAATTTCTTCTTTTGCCAATTGTCATTAGTTTCTTTATTAAGGGTTATGTCGAGAGGATTAGGATTCTCATCTATTGTTAAGTAATTGAATAAGGTTCTGTTGGAGAGATAAAGATATATTTTATTCTTAATATATCTAGTGAATCCTATAACTAATCATGGTGAGATAAAAACTTGTGTAATCTCTTTTTAATAAGATCTTCTTATTACAGGAGATGATCCAAACCCTAGGCCAAGAAGAGTTGAAATTGTAGGTAGCTACAAGAGTTTAACCCTCTCTGGTGTACCATGTACGTTTTGTCAAATCTCGATTCTATAAGTCCAAGAATCAAGCTCAACCCTCCATCAAATGACTCAACTTTGGTCTTTGAACATATTTTTAAGTTTTCAAGTTTTTCATAAAAGAAGTTAATCATAGTTAACCTTAAGTGATGGTCTCATGATTAAGTGACATAATTTGAATGGAGTGAATATAATCCTAGTTGACACTCCAAAAACACCTAATAGTTTCTAAATTTAAAGTAGCTTGACAGTGAATTTAGTTATGAGATTAAATCATAACTAATTAAATGTACAATTCACGATCAAACTGGTTGGACCATATGTTCTTATCCACTTATGACATCATTTGTTTAAATTATTAAACTTTGTCCAAGTACAACTTTGGCTTTTTACACATTCCATTTATTTATTTATTTTTATAAACTTGTATTTTCTTGTATACTATCCATCCTAATAGTCATTACATTCATTTAAATTTCTTGCACTGGTCAAAAAATAAAGTATTATTTTTTATTAAAATTTTAATATTTTTAATAAATACTGTTTAAATTTTTAGATGTGATATCTTTAATAAAAAGTTGGAGTGATATTATTTTTAATCAATTAATAGTATCAATATAGAAATACAACAATAGTAAGAGTTGAGCATGGTGACAAGTGAGTCACGTCTCTAAAGAGAAGATCAAAGTTTGAACTTTAGAATAAGCACTTGTTAGTAAGCCTAGTTAATAATCAGTTGCGACTGTACTCGTGTAATTCATCTCATAACAATATTCGTAAAAATAGTCTGATCAAGGACAAAGATATATATCAATATAATATGATAATTAGTCAAAGAGGATTTAGTCAACTGAAAAATTGAATCACCTTGACAAATATGTCTTAAATACCCTTTAAGTGAAATTAATCTCTTCGAACATAAAGTAGTAATATGATACAATTAGACATTCCTTACAAGTGACATCTCCAAGACTCAAACCTTTGCTCTCTCCTATAGTTTTAAATTGTAGTTACAATTGTGGTTGCGATTATATTGCATTTACCCTAATTGCAAAAAATTGCAACTGATGTAACTACAATTGCGATTGCGATGAGGTTGTAAAAATCACAAAAACAAAAATCATAATATTTTGACTGTAATTACAATTGCAAACCACGATTTAAAATCATGCTCTCTCCTAAGAGAGTATTTCACTTAACCACTTGTGGATAAGAATGACTCAACTCTAGTTTGACTCCACAACACAAATTGACACCTCTATTAAATATGGTTCTTTATTTATTCAGAAGTTTCTAACTAAAATATAATTGACATTTCTTTTTCCATTTTCGTCACAGTACCATTCTAGAAAGGATGCCTATTCAAATTGACTTCAAAAAATCAATAAAGTCAAATAATTGCAACTTCCAACTCTTTCTTACAAAAAAAAAATTACAACAGAAGTTCAATACATGCCTAAATATTTGGTAATAATTTACACTACAATGTAGACAAAAGAAAAGAATGAAAAGGAAAAGGTAAGTTCAAATGCGTCATCAACAAAGACAAATTGATTCCAAAAAAGAAAATCTTATAAGGCAGGGACAACAGAAAAAAATCATCCCAAACTATGTCAAAACTACAGAAGCAAGTTCTACATCAAATCATGTTTATTGGTTGGCAGTTAACTTGACCATTCTGTCAATCAGATCAACCACAATCATCCAAGCCAAGATGGCACCTCTTGTCAGCCACTATGTCAACTCAGCCTCCTTGCTGAGAAAGATTTTCTTCTTGAAATGATCTCAGCTGCCCAACTTTTTCCTATTTCAGTTTGAAACTTCCCTAAAGACCAAATAAAATATGAAGAGGTTGACACAGGTTCAAATAAAGATGTGAGCATTTCATTTATAAGAAAAGTTCAATTCTACCTGCAGTTGAAAGGAAAAATTCATCCAACACCTTTCCATGTTCTGCCACAAGGTACAATATAATTTGAGATACTTAACATTACAAAGCATATAGTGAAGAGTAGCATTGATTTTAGGAAGAATTCAACTGTTTAAGAATTCCAAACTTAAGGTGGTATCATGGTATGAACTCAAAGGCCACATGCAAATGGATCTATCTGTAACTTACCCATTTCATATTCCAGCGCTTGTAGAATCATTTCAACCTGATCAGAATTTAGAGGAGTAAGGCAATTGAATTAGAAAGCAACCACAAGATCCTAATAGTTACAGTTCCAGAGATGCATGTTATGATGACATAAAAAATAAAGGGTAAATTACGATTTATGTTGCTGAAATTTTCGTCTAAATCAATTTATTACAAAAGGTTTAAAACCTTACATTTTACCCCTCTCAAGTTTCAAAAACATACAATTTACTCCAATGAACCCCTGGAAGATTAAAAAACACTGAAATTGTTAATTATTTAGTTAAAAGTTAAAACTGATCATGGAGAGGTCATTTGTCATGTCTGTGATCCAAAACTTCACCAACAGAGTACATAACCTTTTTCAATGCTGCGTTTTTCATTGTATACAACCAGTATTCAGAGCGTGTCACACACTATTCTTTTTTACTGTTTATGCATGGAACTTACCATCTCTCCTAGTATCCTACTAATGTGTTTTAGAATACAAATCTAAATAAATGTATTTTGGTAAATTCTGTGTGATTTAAGGAAAAAAGACAACTACTTGTAGTGTTTCTAAATATTTAAGGGGTTGTAGTGTATGCTTTGGAAACTTGATGGTGTACAATGTAGGATTTTAAAGTTGTGCACCTAAAGTCGATTTTTTTGCGGAGGGGAATCAGAGAGATAAAGTGTAATATACCCAAAACATTAACCACTTAAGTTGTCAGCAGATTAGAGTAGATTATTGAAACAACAGAGAAGAAGGAACTCGCAAAATTTTTTCCAAGGAAAAATTCTTGGGTGATATACCTGGCAGTATACAAGTAATTATGGGCCTTCAACCAGTAAACCACAAGTAGTTGAAACTAGAGTAGAAACCTAATAAGTGAACTAAAGCAATACTTATGTACCCATCAAAGGATCCAAGAACTAAAAAATCTTAAAAATATATTTTGCTTTAGCCAAATTGTACACTGTACACGCTACCTAAGTTACAATAAATGCAGATTTCATGTTTCTTGGTGTTAGGAGGCAATATTTAGTTTGTTAGTTCTATTCAGATTTAGCCTTCAAGAAAATTTCCATAATTTCTAAAATTTCAAATAAGTTGCTATTTTGGTCCAACCCTCTTTGATGGTCACTAAAATGGCTTTATATATGGGCTTCACTATATTGCAATTTTCCATCCCTCCCTCTTCCTATATCTATTTATTTCTCTTTCTTTCTTTAATATAAGAAAAGAAAAAAATAAGAGTAGGGTCTAAATCTTGAAGGACAGGGATTAAAAGAGTCCAATAGTTAGCTGTACATGTCTCAATTCAATTGATTTGGTGAGATTTAAAAACCCACAAAATCATAATTGAGTTGTCTGATGGTAGGCTATATTCCTGTCTAGCACTAACTAAAATAATTTCTTGATACAAGCTTTTTCATTTACAATAAAATCAACATCCATTAAATGTTTCCCAACATCAAGATTCTGCAGCATCTACTCAATTACCATCATTACCAATCACCAATATTGTTCACAGCCCAGAACTGCAACCAACAACTCGAGTCTTTCCAAGTAATCATCTCCAAAATCAAACCCAATTTTTAATATCCCCTCTTTCGAAAACATCTAAGATGATAGATTTTCTTCAGTCTAATAAACAGATGATAACTTATGGTAAGAGAGTGAGAGTGGAATTGAGCCCAAGGTAGTCATGGGCGAAAGGTGCCCTCAAGCAGCCAAAGGAAAAGCCTTGAAGCAAGAGGAGCCAAAAAGCACAGGCCAAACTGAAAAAAGGAGTGGATATTTGTTAAAGAAGTAATAAAGCCATTTATGAGCCTTTACTTAATAGCTTAAGCTTTTAAGAGAGTTGGTTATTGATATGATACTCGAGCCTCTATGACCAAGTGGTTAGGAGTTTAATCTTTGCTGCCTTCATTCTTCTAAATAAAAATTCGAGCTTCTATGACCAAGTGGGCTTGTGCACTGTTCACTCTTCAAGCCCAAAGGCCTCTTACGTGAAGGGGTATGTTAAAGATGCAGTAATGCCATTCATAAGCCTTTACTTATCAGCTAAGCTTTTAAGAGAGTTGGTCCTTGACAATATTAGAAAAAGAAGAGAACAGTGAAATATATGACAATTTTAAAATTTCCAATATAAATTAACTACTCAAGCATAAAATAAAACAGTAAAGCATTCAAGAGATGAGGCATGAAAATAAGTTGACAACAAGCTCTAAAGATTAAGGTTCATAACCAAAATAGATGTGGGAGCCCTAAAGATTAAAAATTAAAATTCATAACAAAGAGATAAACAGCCCTAGGTTAGGCAACCCTAAGTTCATAAGAAAAATAAAATTCAGTTCAAGAGAGCACCCATGGAATCATCATCAGGTTTAGTTCCATAGCTATCATCACTTTCATCTCCTCCTTCATTACATTTATATCCTTCTTCAATATAAGGAAGTGACTTTGAGCCTTTTGCTGCTGGCTTTGGTCTTGAGTTAGCATTTTTGGCTTGATTACAGCGAAAATTTCATAGGCGCCTCGCTGCTTTTTCTCGAGATATGTGTTATGTGGAGATCTAGCTTAGAAACATTAGGCCACTTATTCCTTCAGTGCAAGACAGCTACTTTATTATGGAAAAATATTTTTGGGATCCTTGGTGAGCATTGGGTGTGCCCTTATTTTGAAGCAGTTTCTGATGGTTTGCTATAAAGGTTATGGTGAAAACAAAGCCCAAAATTTTATGGTTCTATGGTGCATTTGGATGAAGTGAATTGCCAGCATCTTTGTGACAGTGTCTCATTGCCCCTAAACTTGTTATGAGATAGGATTATGTTCTCGGGTTTTTTTGGTCATGGCAGTCTTAAGAAAGTTGCCATTTCTGATAAGCAGAGAGACTGGGCAGCCTTGCTACATTTTTTATTTTTCAATTTTTCTTCTTGTATATTGTTTTTTCCATTTTGGAGCATATCTTACCCTCCACATAGTTGATAGTTCTACTTTCCCTCTTTTTCTCTGAAACATTTTTTTCTATTAAAAAACAATTTGCTATGTCCTCAAAAGAGCTTCCTTTCTATCATTCCATCTCCCCGCCCCCACCATAGAAAAAAAAAAATCTTCAATACATCTATTGTCCATCTCCTTTCACCCTTCCTGCAGCCTATATCTAGCTTTTCTAAATCTAACTTTCCTGCTGCTGCCAAATAGCCCATAACCTATAAGGCAAGTTGATTTTAGTACCAATATCCCAGGCTCAAACATAACAGGTCCCTCTATATCAGGTAGCATATGTGTACCTTGTCAAAATCTTTTACAAGATTAGCCTCTAAAGAAGAATTGTTTTCATACTCCGTCCAAAGTTCTTTAATCTCTTCAGCTGCAAATTAAAAAATGTGACCTCAAAGTAAATTTGATGCCAAATTTGGAAACTCTTTAAAAATTTCCAAGAAAAAATAATTTGCAAATACCTCTCATCCCTCCACCAAGAACTTTACACATTTCGTTCAAAGCTGCCTGCTCCCTTCTGCTCTTTTCAGCCTTCGGCACACCATCAGATGGTGTTATATCTCCTACAATGGCTATTGAATGCAAAACCGAACTCAGACTTCAACATAAATGAGCAATATATCCAAGAAGACTTTATGCCTTAGCCAATTTCCTTCTATCTTTCTTTTAGAAATATACTCAAGGTAAAACGAAGTATTCAGTCTTCACAATCACATACAACTAAGTCACAATTCATGGAAGAAAGTCAAATAATCCAACATTCTTTTATAGAATTTTGCCTTTTTTGTACATATTATAAACTCTACATTCCACTGAAAAACAAAATGTAATACAATTAGTTTTTGCAAATGTTTATCTAATCTAAGTATTCCAGTTAGATGTTTCAGCCTATTCAATCATTTAATAAGCAGAGTCAATGTGTAACAACGATTACCTAGCAACATTCAATAACATGTTATTCATCCATTGATTACCATTAAGGTGAAGAACGAATCCTATACAGGACAAAATTAACCAAGGCCTGGAAGTGCTCTGTCTGGCAGAAGAGGATGGTCACATAATATAAAATAAACACATACTCTATATTTATGCTACAGTGCCCTGCGAAAACTACCAATTATTGCAGCTTGCAAGGACTTGAGTCACCAGCCAGTCATTTCAAAAGGAATATGAAAATTTTGATTTCTACCTAATACAGCTAGGAAATTATCCTATGTAAAATTTACCATTTAAGATTTAATATCAGTAACTGCAAAAACTATTCAGTCAGAAGGAATCAGACAGATACCTTCTGCAATATCGTGCACAAGTGCAATTTTAATACATCTGCACAGCAGGAAAAAATAGTTTAAAGAGAAACTCAAGAGGATCACCTAAAACAAATCTGGTAATAATATAAATAATAGGAACAGGGGGAAGTAAACAAAGTAAATTACTCCAACAAAGATGAATCTACAGAGATAAGGGAAGGCTGGGACCAAAATCAGTGAGGTGAGAAATAAATATACTGGCCCACAATATTAGACAGATAATATTCACTAGGTATAAAAAAAATTCTATTATTTTGGTTGGTGACCAGGGTACATAGCTTATACTCTTATACCATCTATATTGAGTACAAAATTAGAAATCTCAAGGACAAAGAAATATCTCACTAGTCTGTGATAATAACAGTTACCTAGCAGCTTCACAACAATGAATAGAGGAGCTAGCTTGATCTGGAACTTTGAAACAGGCAATTCATAACCCAGCCACAATTTAATGCACGGTAAAAGTGTCAAGCTTTTTTTCTATAAGAAATGTCAGAAGCAGTGAAATTATGCTTGCGAATGGACCAGCAGTTGAATAATTTGGCCCCTGGTTATGTAAATGCCTCTAGCTGCAAGAGTTGTTTCTAATTTTAAGTTGTTCTTCCTAAGAAACACATGACCCAAAGTCACCTCTCACGGGAATAGATCCTCTCATACGGCATTTTCACATGACAATGTCATGTGAAGAGAGAGATAGACAAAAAGACCTTAAAGAGGGCCCCACAAATTTTGACAGGGCCACCTCTTTTAAGGTCTTTATGTCTATCTCTGTCTTCACATGACATTATCGTGTGGAAATATCATATGCAAGGATCCATTCCCCCTCCTCACCCACAATGAACAAAAGATTATTTTTCCCAGGATTTGCAATTTAAGCCTTAAAGCAAGCTCGGAAATCATAACATTGAAATGTTTCAGAAATCAAACAATTATACTTGATTAATAGCTAGCACCCTGTTCCCCATATAGGATAAGTGCAAGAAACCATTTAATTTACTCTTTAGTCTTTATGGACATTCTAAAAATATGTCTAAAAAATGCCAATATAGTAAATCAAGCTGAATATCACAAATTGCATATAATAGAAAGATAGTACTTTAAAAAAAGAAAGACCACAACTATATCACACAATACACACCAATAAAACCTTTCAACTATTGCCAAACGAGTCATATGATCCAAGCAATGTGACCTCACCATCCAACCAAACACAACCCTATAGTAGGATCAATGTATTTTCATTAATCAGGGAATCTAAAGATGCAACTTACAATAGAAGAATCCAAGGGATTGAGACCAAACAGAAATAAGAAACAAACAAATTCAAATAACAAGAGAAATTCAATTTGAAACCTTTCTCTATTCAATCCAGGAACATCGCCAGCAATCAATGCCATTAAAGCCATGCGATACATATGGTCAGCAATTGATTCAGCACCCTTTATCCCTTGATTAATCCATCCTTTCCTTTTTGTGGTCTACAAGGCACATACATATAGAGACTACGTTATTATTCAATCAGTGTTGCAGAACCACAGTCTACATCTTCAAATTTTTTCAAATTCATATTGTAGCATCATTTTCTTTTAATATGAACAAGTAACCTAATTATAAACCATTTAGCCAATAACTATTTACAAATTACCTAAAGCTTCCAAAGCCAAATTTTGTACATTTCATGACAGATATATATTGTTTCTGCATATGTAAATGACATTAGAAACAAACTGTTCCCCAGGATAATCACTCTCTTCTTAATTTACGTGGTTTTCGCAGAAAGACATCTGCTAATAAAAGAATAAGGAAGAAGTCTAAAATGAAAAAGTTGGAATGGATGTGCCAATAGACTAGGCAATCAGATGCTGTGCTAGGAACAGTAGTAAATGCCCTATCAGCTTTACTATACTTCTGAAATCCTCTCCCCTAAGAAAATTTCATCTCACTTGGAATTCATAAAGAAAACAAATGTTGATGTAATTGAATATCGAACACACAGACATTCAACTTCTAAAGTATGTTCTCCATCACCTTTCTCAACCCTCACAGTTACAATCCAACCCAGTAGTCCAATGGGACAGATTAGCTGTAGCCACAAACTACCAATGCAGAAATTAAAAGTGCATACACCTTAAAAGTGCATACACCTTCACCTACAAGCATGCTTTCCCTTTGCATTTAAAGTAATAGAAAAAGTTAACTTCTATCCAACAGAGGCAACCATCAAGACAGGTTTTACAAACTACCAGAATCATGCTTTTTAGCTTCTTCTTCTTTTTATGTCATAAAAAAGGGCCAAACTTTCATTCAATACAAGAAAGAAAAAGGACAAATTGGGAATTTTACGATCACATATATTCTGCACAATTCTCCACTTTACATTATCAGAAATTCAGATTGCAAAAACAATGATAGAACACATAATTAATGGGTCTTTTAAGTTCCACAACTTTACATGAAAAGATGGAGAAAAGGTGAGTGCTTTTTGCTTGCGTACCTTAAGCCGATGACAGAGAGTGAGAAAATCAATCACGGACGAAGAGGAGGAGGAAGAGGGTGGTGAAGTGGAGAACCCAACGGAGGTATCAGAGTCTTCCAAGCTGACCCGTCTCTTGGGTCCACCCGACCCGTCCGAACCTGATGCCTGGGACCGAACCGAAACGAGCCTGAGGCTCGGAGCGTCGCAGAAGAAGATGGGTTTGCAATTGGGTGCGAGAATGGAGCGTGAAGGCAAAGAGCGATGCAAAGATGGCACACAACAACGAGCTGGTGAATTAATCATCATTTTTCTTTTTTTTTTGGAGATTAAAAATCTTCAAATCTCTTTTTTTTTTTTTTAAATCTAAATTTTGATTTTTGGTGAATGAAATGAGAGAGAAGAGAATGAGGATGGAGAATCGAAGGTAAAGACAGAAATTAGGACAGTGTTTGTGTTTTTGGTTTGGTCTTTTTCTTCGGCAATTAGTGTTTCGTTTCGTACGCCGTTGTTGTTGGTTATCTGCTACTCTCTTATGTTTCTTGAATTACTGGTTCGGTTCGGAATTACTGGTTACCTGTTACTCTCTTGTGGTTTCTTAGGTCTCCCTGCGCACGTGCATACCAGTTATTTATCACGTGACTCCATTTTTTTACTTGTATAATGTTTGGTAGACGACATGCGTTTAGTAGGATTTAAATTCAATTCAAATCAAAAATAAATTTAAAATTTAAATTAAAAAATCGAAATCCAATTTGAATAAGTTTGAATTTTTTTAGATTGATTATTATATTTGACATTGTTTAGTAGACCAAGTTTAGGCTTCAAATTTGATCTTTTAAAGTTTTTTTACTTGTTTTGTATTTCCCTCTCATGTATTTCCTTCTACATTATGTTTTTTTTTTTTTTTTTTTTTCTATTTGCTGGTGTGATGTCTTAGAAAATTGCTTTTCTGTGACATATTTTAGGAGATAAAAATCCAGGATAATGATGTGTTTTATCATTAAAATTTCCTTAAAACTAGATAAATTATCCCTAGCCCAGATTAAGTTTGTAATCTGAGAAATAGTTGGCAAAACCATTTGCAGTTACTTTTTTTTTTTTAGTTGGAAATAGTTTGACATTTGGGAGCATAATTATCAAAAGAAAAATAGTCATACAGCTTTTGCATATCATTTGTGACCTTTTTTTTTCTGTAATGTAACTAGAAGGCTATTAATCACATTAGATTTGGAATTTTGGTGCAAGATACAATTTTATTTTTTATTTTTATCTTTTGTGATAAGGTTGATTGATCATTCTTATTCAAAATGGAAGATAAGTATACCCAACAATATAAATTCAATTCATTTATTTTAATATTGCAAGAAACTAGAAGTTATCAATTATTCTTTACTTTTTTAGCTTATTGTAACAATTCTTTATACAAAATCTCTTTCAAAAAGCCTTTAGTTATTTGTGCAATGAGGCCACCTAGGCCATCTTTAAGATCAAGAGTTGGCCTCTTTAACTTCAACAAGCTGCTTCCGAGAACTGTAGTAGAAGCATTTCATAAAAGAAACACATTGCAGTGGTCAGAGACCGCTCTATAGCTCAATTTTTTGGTCCATAAAGTTAAAATCAGCTCATTTTTAGTTTGTGAGGAGAAATGGGATTTTCTTGAGGCTTTTTATCTAGGACTTTGCATGTTATCAGTTTGGTGGTAGATGCTATTATCACCTTAATATGTTTTGGTGTATGGTGCACCTTGTTTATTAACTCATAATCATAGGTCAATGTGAGTTTCTCTCTCTCTCTTTTTTTTTTTGCAAGTTAGTTCTTTTGAACTTTAATTTTATTATAATTATTTATATTTTAGTCCTTCTTCTCCAAACCCATGGCGTTGCCCTCTGCATCTTTAAATTTCTTTTGGAGGTAAGCAGCAAGATATGACTAGACCAAAACTAAGACCAAACAATTGGGGATTTAATCTGGTTGAAAAGATTTGTGGATTTTATTATCTGATTAGAACATATTCGACTGTGTACGTTGAATTTCGAAGAGATGAGAGTTGCTTTTTGGGTCACAAATTTTTGAATCTTTTCAAACTTTTCTGATGCTCTGATCTCGAAGTTGAAACTGAGAATCGAGTCTTGGGTTGCTTGTTTTTTTTTTTGGCTTGAAATCGAACCTGAAAAGAGGAAGGGAGGGCCTAGATCACTGCTTAGTGGAGGTTGAATGTCCACCATTAATGGCGGCTTGAGGTTTCCTTGGGTCACCGTGGACCACTGCTATCTTCTCTATTTGGACGATTGCCATTAATGGCGGATCGAGGTGTCGGGGTCTCTGTGAGTTGCACATAGCCACAATGGCCGGCCACCACCAAAAAAGACATCGCCCAAACTTCGCCACACCCAAACCCGAATCAGAACCATCCCCATAACTAAACCTGTAAGCCACTACTACCACGACCAAACAACTCTGACTTGCTCCGTTCTCTACTACCGCACCCATCTCCATCCATATCCGAGCCATTAGCCACCAACGAACTCCAACCCTGTCGCTGGCAATAAGCTTAATCGCCTGAGCCTCAGTTGCCTACCACTGTCCATATCCGAGCCAAAAGCTGCAGTATAAAGCCTCTGTACACCCACTCGTCAACAACCCAACACCACAACAACACTCCCACCAACCACTGCATCTCAACCACCAAGACCCAAAACCACCGACAACCGCCTTGTAACCCGAACCCCTAACCTCCATTGCTAATCTCTGAACTTCATTCATTCCTAAATTAATAGCCACCAAACTCCTCCATCACCGCCACCAGAAAACAAAGCCATAGAAGGTTTCATCAATGGAAGGTTTAATCAGAAAGATTAATGGGCAGAATAAGGAGAGATGAAGTCTGGAAGAAAAAGTAAAAAAAAAAAGATGACTTTGCAATTAAACAAAACTGGTTAAGTAGGTTGCCATTATTTAATTATAGTCATTGATGTATTTTTACATGTAAATCAATAGTTGAGATAAAGGATGTATGATACATCCTCTCTAAGAGGTGGTATATTAGACGACACCCCAGTTTGGTTACTTATAGGTGATAAGATGCTTTGGAAGATAAAGAGAAAACTCTCTTGAGGTACTTTGTGTTTGAATAAATATTTCTTTAATGTTAAACTTGCCCCAAAATCTTTAACGGGTTGCTTTTGTGCAATTCATTTATAAAAAAAATCCGAATAAGTAGCCATATATCTTAAACTCTCTATTGATGTTTACATAGGTTTTTTGAGCTAAAATGAGTTCATTGTTGTTGTTGTTTTTCTTTTCTTTTTTTTGTCATTAACATAATTATCAACATTAGATTATTTGTGTAGTGTAATTTTGACATTTTGATTCAATTTGGTATATCTTAAAATGGGGTTTGGATTACCTAACGAATTTCTAATATAAATTTGCATATGAATGCCTTTATGATGAATTGTATACGTTATTAACTTATAGGATAAGTTTTTAACATAATTATATATATAAGTGTTATCCATGAATTTCTTCTGCAATGAGAACAAACAAAAGTTAAGGCAATCTCTTCAACATGTTAGCGTATACTTTCTAAAACCGTTTTTTTCTCATGGGTTTAGAATTATCTTTGCCCTAATGATTTAATGCGTTAAGTTTTGATGATGACAAATATATTACAAAAAGATATTGATCATATTGCATAGATGTGCTTAACGATATATTATATCATACATGATTATGTACTTTATTTATTATATTTTACTTAATAATTATGCATTGAGATATGTGTAACATTCTTTATATAATATATCCAATAATGCTTTATATATGAGTTATAGTGAATTAATATTAGATTTGACTCTATTTAAATGAAAATGTGCAAAGTGTTCTTTGTTGCATCCTATATAGAGTATATCTATTAGTAATTGATAAATGTCTTATTTGGATGTGTCTATGAAATTTTTATATGCATGTTAGACTAACTAGAGTTTATATATTTATGAATTATGCATATAAAGATATTGAATTATAAAATTAGACTAATTATGTTTGTTTTAAGTGAGTAATATTTTGTAGGATAGTCCAAGTACCAAAAATAAGCATTGCAATAAGAAAATAAAAGATCACAATTATGCTTAATTCAAGAAGAATGAGAATGATAGGATGTTCCAAGCATTTGTAAGATTTGAAGAAAAGAAATTTGTGAAAGCTTGGATTACATCAAAAAGCCTAAGGACTAGAATTGATATATTTTTCTTTTAGACTTTCTCCTATGTAAAGATAGAAGTTTTACAAGAAAAGAACTTAAATATATTTTTAAATTTTTACAAATGGTTCTTACATGTTAAATGGTCCAACAAACATATGTTGAAAAGCTAGTCATGATAGTAGTTCAAAACTATGAAAAACAGTTAAGTTTGAGTTTTGAAAAGATGACTTTTGGTTACTATTTTGATCATAACTTTTAAAATACTTTGAGTTTTATTCTGAAACTTCTTTTATATGAAAATAAACTCAAAGATCTTTCTAATAAGTGATCATTTGCTTAAAACAGATGAGAAATGAAGAAGTTATAGGTGTTTAAAGTCATTTTTCAAGTATCTGAATGTTGTAAATGCGTTTTTAACAAAACAGAAGCATGGTAATCGATTACCAAAACCGTGAGCCCAGAAACGCTCTCAACGACTATAAACGACTAATTTTTATAAGAAATCATTTCTAAACACTATCAATGACTATTTTATCACTTTGGCTCTATAAATAAATGTAGATTGAAGCATTTACAAAACTTGAACACTTGATTTAATCCTTAAATCATCAAAATCATATTTTGAGCTCTTTATTGCAAAATTCTTTTATTCATTTGTTCTTCAAGTTATATATCTATTCTTGTGAGAGTTTTTGATCTTTCTCTTCATCTTAAAATCATTGTAACAGGGTGAGGTATCCCTCAATAGAGAAAAGGGTGAGGTATCCCTTGTAGTGAGACTCAAACACAAAGGATGATGTATCCCAAGGTGTGAGGAGTGCTCTTGAATGTAAAAAATTTTCAAGCACCTGTGAAACTTGAAGAGTTGGAGGCTCTAGCACAAGGGTGAGGTATCCCAATGTATGAGGAGTGTTCTTGTTTGTACAAAGGTTTTCCTAGCACTCATGAAGCCTAGGAGATAGTGAAAAAAATTTTAAGTTAAGTTTAGGGGCTAAATGTAAGCCACAAGTGGTTGGTGACTAGAATAGGATAAATTCTTGAGTTTGATTCTCTCTTCCCTACACTCTTTATATTATATATTAACTTAATTTATGTATGTTCCGTTAAATTTATTAATTCAGTACTTCAAAATACTTAGTCTTTTAATATTATTTTAAAAACTTATGATCATCTAATTCACTCTCCTCTTGAGTGATGGTTACCATGATTAACAATAGACAGTTATATGTTGTTATCTCAAGAGTTACCAGCAAAAATGGTTTGAAGTTATTAATCACTAACGAGGATTGATACATTACAAACACTACTAAAAACATAATTTATAAAGAGGTCTTTCTGAATTTGAGCTAAGTAAGTTATTTACATTTCTTTTAATCTTATCTTATATAAAAAACTAAGGATACAAATTCATTGTACAGGTCAAACAAGTTATGGTAGTAAATTTGACTCTCAATTCAAATGTATAATTTATTTCACGCAGTATGCACATTTTTTTTTTATAAATTTGACTTCGACATAAATTGATTGCTTTTACTAATATTTTTTTTATAGATTTATTCATAGCTTTCTTTTGGAATTTTCAATATTAATTATTGTGACATCATCTGTACAGGTATTTATTTTATTCTCTTTATAAGATATCAGTGAAATATATCTAATGTCATGTAATAATGCATTTCATTGTAATTTCTAATTTTTTTTAGGTTAGCTTTGGTTAGGAGGTGAAAAATAAAATAAACTGAACAACAATTTATCTCTTAAATAAATTGTAATAATTAGTCATAGTGTTTATTTTATATGATTCTAGATAATGTTATTTTGGTTACCATTGTTGTTTAGTTTATCTTTAAAATGTCATTTTGTTGTTTCCTAAAATTTATATTTTCAATATACCAAGTGCATTTTACACTAACAAATTTTAATATTTTTTATTATTGTAAACATATTGTCTATATAATATATTTAACATAAACATATTAAATACTAACACCACCAATCCATATTTTTCTTATGTCGAATCCATAACTTTTTACTTACATATAGTCATTAATTTACTTAAATATTTGTATTTTCATATAAAATATAAATATATGTCGTGCAACGTACGTGTGAAAATACTAGTGTTTCTTGAATTCAGAATTACTAGTTCGATTGGCTTCTTAGGTCTCACCAGACCGACGAGAGACCCTGCGCATGTGCATACCAGTTATTTATCACATGAGGAGGGACGTATCTAAGTATAGCAAAGTGGGAACGCATGTCCATACTCTATTTTAAAATTTTTCTTTAATCTTATATATGTATATATCTTTTTTTTTATATATGTAATGTAATTTTTACTCCTATGCCCCCACTTCTAAATATATTATTTTTGTTGAATGATTGTTTAGTTACATACATTGAAAGAAAAATATTTGATAATAATGATAATGAAAAGATCATTTAATATTTTTAAAATATGAAAATACAAATAAAATAATTATAAATTGATCTTTCATAATTTTATATTAATATATTTTTTAATATATAAATATAATTATTAAAAAACTTATTTTTTTTGTATTGATAATATTATATTTACCTCTATTACCTAAAATTTCTGAATCCGTCACTGCACATGACTCCACTTTTTTACCTGAATAATGTTTGGTAGTCATCTACACCACCTGTCTCTAGTTCAAATCCTATCCAAACCGAAAATAAACCTAAAAATTGAATCGAAAAACTAAAATCCAATAGAAATCGAATAAGTTTGATCCAATTTATTCCAAACTAATTAATATTATATAATATTTTTATTTATTATTGAAGTTATATTTTTATTTATACTAACACTAATTTCTCAAATACTTTTCTTATTTTATCGATTAAATATTATTTTAAGCATGTGAAAAGAATTATTTTTATTCTTTATTTTTTATTTTTTATTTTTTATTTTTTATATTTTAAATAGGCTAAATTGTTTTTAACTTACAAAATTTTAGACTTAAAAAATTCTTGGTCACAACAGATTAAATCGATCTAATCCAAACCAACTGTTTGGTTTTCATAATGTATTCAATCTAATCTAATCTAAACCGATATACATAACATTATTTGAAACGGTTGATTTTTTAACTCAAAACCAATCTAAATCCAATCACAAATACCCTTACCTACGTCACCACACATTTGTGTTGTGGGAGATGATCATATTAGAGAATGAGTGCATAGAAAATAAGGTGGACCAACTATAATTAGAAAACTGTGTAGACAATTTAAAAGTGTTTGCAAATTCAATTCTGTGATAAAAACTCAACTGATCCAATGTAAGGTGTGTTTGGATTATTTGTAAAAAAGAATTATTTAAATAATTGATTATAAAAGAATTAGTTTTATGTTTGGATATGTTAATTAAAAAGTGATTTTAAGATAATTTATTTTTTTATAGTATGAAAAAAAATCACTTTTGTATAATAAATTACTAAAAAGGATATGAAATTATGTATTTATATTATATAATATTTTTTGATTTATGGTTAGTTTGGTAAAAACATAATCTAATCAGCTTTTGAAGAATTTTTTTTTTCAATAATGCTCAAAACTGGAGATTATGAAGAAAAGCTTTTTAATCCATGAAAAAGCTTTTGATCACTTTAAGCAATTTTATCCAAACATTACTTTAACCCATAAAAAAGCTTTTTTAGCAAAAATAATCTTTACCAAACAAGCTCTAATTAGCTATTTAGTATAAAGATCCAATCGGTTTGGATTAAAATTTAAAACTAATTTAATCTAGATTAGATCAGTTTAATTAGTTTTGACAAAAAAAAAATTGAGCTCGAAATTTTGTAAGTTATAAGAATCTTAACTCATTAAAAAGAAAAAAATGAAATAAAAAATAAAAAGTTTATTTAACATGTATAAAACAATATTTAATTGGGAGTGGCACATAAAGTAAGAAAAGTGTTGGAAAAACTAAAATTACTATGGATAAAACCATAAATTCAATATTAAATTTTTTTATTATATAGTATTAATCGATTTGATTAGATCGATTTTAAAAATTAGAACAAAAAACGAATCTAATACAACTATAATTTGTTCAAACAACAGTAAAAAAAGATGCATATTGATTGTACCGCACTACCACATGAAGCTCAATATTAATAAATGAAATAGAAAAATATGCATGCAAGTCCAAGCTCAAACGAGCAGCATGGATAAAAAAAAGAAAAGAAAGATGAAAATTGGTACCTCAAACTAATTTTTATTATGTAGAAATTTTTTGGATACGGGTCTTCTAAAGTAAATTTATGTATAAAGTGAATAAATAATGATGTATTTATTATTAAATTTTAATTAGTTAAAATTAAGATATATTTTAGATTAAATTAAAAATAAATACATATTTACTTGATTATTTTAGAGACAAACTTATTTAAGATGAGTTTTTCCAAAATCTTTAATGTAAAGGCAGGCAAATGTTGCAAGCAATTATAAAGCCTTTCGTTCCTACAGTCGTTGAGTACAGCATATATGTGCCAGTGTGGGTTACTATTTCGGTTTTCTTTATGCACCAAATATATGCTAATTTAAAGGGAGCATGGGTATCTTTTAGCAGTATATATTAGTTTGAATTAATAAAAACATAATTCCTAATAATTGACGAAGAAAATCAGGAAATTGAGATTAATTTTGGTGGCAAGCCATGCAAGTGTTAACACCCAAGCTTATATAAATTTCTTTTATGCGGCAATGTTCTCAAATTCAATTTAAAGTAAGGTCAAATGTGATGCCAAAATACCAGAACCACAACAATACCATTGGCAGCATTGCAAAAACAATATGACAGTTGATAGAAATAACAAATGTGTAATAAAGGGTATTTTAGAAGAAAAAAAACAAAAAAATTAATTAAAGAGTAGTGGCAATAGACACTCCCAAAATCATGTATAGGTTGTTGTTATGTAAATTTATACAACAAATTAATAATAATAAGAGGACAAAATTTTGATCCATTTTTTTTAGATATATTATTATGACCTAGTATCTCAGACCTAACCCAACATGAGCGACCCAACTTGGCTAACCCAATTGAAGCATTGGCATGTTGCAACTCTCATGCAATTAAACACTCCACTTGACAGATAACAATCATATCTCATTTATATCCCTTATTCAATAAGGATATTTAGGGATTAAATCCCCTCATAACTAGTTATCATACTTATATGAAAATAATATCTCTTTAGATGTTACTTCTACTTGGTCTTAGATGTGTTTACTGCGTATATCCAAGAGCCGATGCCACAATGTATGCTTTTTGTAGATGATATAATCTTAGTTGGAGAATCGAGAGAGGAAACAAATGGCAAGCTAGAGCTATGGAGACGAGCTTTGAAAGAACATGACTTTCGTCTAAGCAGGAGTAAAATGAAGTATATGGAATGTAAATTCAGTAAAAGACATGTTAATGCTAGTTTAACAGTGAAAATTAGAGATCAAACTATATCACAAGTCACACAGTTTAGATATCTTAGATCCATCATACAAAATGATGGAGAGATAGAGGGAGATATAAAACATAGGATTCAAGCTAGATTGATGAAATATAAGAGTGTTTCAAGAGTTATTTGTGATAGAAAAGTGTCTCTTAAGTTTAAGGGTAAATTTTACCGCACAGTTATAAAGCTCGTGATGTTGCATATTGAATATTGGACAGTAAAAGCCAACATAAGTATAAGATCAGTGTTGCAGAGATGAGGATGTTGCACTAGATGTGTGGTCATACAAGTAGGGGTGAAAATAGGTCAGGCTGCCCGTCAGGGGCCTATGGCCTGACCTGCCTGAGGCCTGACCTGACCTGGCTTGTTTACCAAACAAGCTAGGCCAATGTTTTTTTAAAAGTCTATTTAACTAAAAAGGTCAGGCTTCAGGTCATTTAATAGGCCTTTTAAGCTTGACAGGTCGGCCTGACCTATTTAATTATATATAATATAATATATATTATTATAATAATTATAAATTATAATTAAAATTATTAATTTATTATATTACTATATTTTTTGTTAAATTTTTATAAAAGTCAAGAACAAAGTTAAGTTAGTAAGTTAAAATAGAAATAACATATTTATTAATTTATTAATATATTTAATGTAATATATTTACTAGAATGAAAATAATAAGTTAACACTTACATCCTACTTTTATAGATGCTCACTACTTTCTTCCTCTGATCTTTGGTCGATGTGAGACTTGAAAGACTAGAGTAAGAAAATAAGCAACTTGATATATCTCCAAGTCCCACATCGACTAAAGACTAGAGTAAGAAAATGGTGAGTTTCTATAAAATTAAAAGGTTAGTGTTAAATTATAACAAAGGCCTATTGGCTTTGAGTAGGCCCGTTAGCTTATTTCAAGGTTTAGGCCTGTTAGCCTATGTAAAGGCATATTGACTTATTTAAAGGTAAGTCTGTTAGCTTATGTAAGACATGTTGACCTATTTAAAGGTTAGTCTGTTAACCTATGTAAAGACCTATTAGTCTATTAAAAAGTAGGTCTGTTAGCCTATTTAAATGCCTCATTACAAAGTAGGCTTTTAAATAGGCTTTCACGTCAGGTCAGACTTTTAAAAAGGTTAGGCCAGACCTTTAAAATTGACCTATTACAGGCTCACAGGCCAAGCTCAGGCCTTATAATTGTGATATAGGTCGGGCCTATTTAAGTCAAAGCCTGGTCTAGCCCAGCCTGTTTCCACCCCTACATACGAGACAAGATAGGGTTAGGAATGAATGCATTAGAGAGAAAGTAGGGGTAGCACCTATTATGGAAAAGATGAGAGAATCTCGCCTTAGGTAGTTTGGACATGTAACGAGAAGACCCTTAGAAGCCCCAATAAGAAGAGTAGATCAGGTGAAGAATAGCTCAATAACTAGAAGTAGAGGAAGACCAAGAAAGATTATAGGTGAAACATTTAAAAAAGATTTAGATTTGAATAACATTTCTGAAGACTTGGTTTATGATAGGACACAATGGCGTCGTTTAATCCATGTAGCCGACCCCACCTAGTGGGGAAATGCTTGGTTGTTGTTGTTGTTGTAGATGTTACTTCCCCTGCAAGTAAATATGCTCTATAAATACAAGGTTAAATGTAGGCATCTATTCCCATATGCTCTTCTCTTCTAGTGCAAACTCTAACTTAAGCATTAGAGTACCTTGCAGATCCACTATCCCTGGCACCATCTGTGGGAACTCGGTAATGTAACATCTCAATATTTGTTATCCAGATATATCGTCATATAAAAGAATAACCAGTATTCACTATGCTACTTCTAACATGCAACAATAAACTAAACTCATATCATTCATACACAATGAGTAAATATGGAGAGTCACGATAATAAAAGTTATATATATACATCACAACTTCAAAAAGAGCATACTGTTATAAATAACTAAGCAAATATAAAATATATATAAGTTTAGTCCAAAATAACATCTATACTACGCTAGTCCTCATACATTTTCTTCTTCTCTTTTGAAGAACTTGTACCTGGATTTACATGGCAACACAATTGGGGTGAGAAATAACATATTTCAGTAAAAGTATTCCAATACCAATATATATACATACACATATATTCAGATAATATTCACAATTATCAAAATAACAATTCAATCACAAAAATACACAATTGCTCATACAATTGCAATGACATGATTTATCAGGCATAGTGAGAATATAACTCACCTACACTACTCAACAATACATACAGAGGATATTACTCACCTCACTGTTCTACAATCTATAGGGAGGATATTACTCACCTTTGCTAACCAACAATCATGATGAGGAATTACTTACATCAACATAACGAGGAATTAATTACCTCACTGTTCAATCAATTTAAAAAGGATATTACACACTGCCTTACTCAACCACATAATAAGGATATTACTCACCTTATTACACACAACATAGAGAGGATATTACTCACCTCAATATGATTAAAACAACATAAAAAGAATATTACACACCTCAAAATGCTTCACAAATGATAGAGAGGATATTACCCACCTCTACTATCCAACCAACACATAGAGAAAATATTACGCATCTCAATATATTTCACAAACATCTCATGCAAAACAGATTACTAATTACCTTCAATAATTAGCATCACAATTGATTTATATGCATCTCAAACTCATTTCATGCACACTTCATCAAATACTTATAGAAGTATTATAACACTCTTAAAAGAGCATACATGAGTGATTCCAATACTTAGGGAAGCTCATTTCCTCAATTCATCACAATACACAATATATGTATATATAACTATGTCCAATTATTCCTCATAATTAACATTACAAATCAACTTAATTCAACACATTCACTCTTCATTAAATACTCCTATTAGAGTTTCAACACACTTTAGGAAACATATACTAATGATCCTATCAAGCCAAGAACTTGAAAATATCAAAATTGATATTTTTAAAAAATTCTGGCCTCAGACACGGGTCATGTCTGATGACATCCCTCCCCCCGTGTCTTACTCTGTTAGCATAGTTTCATGAATTAGAACAGGCAGAGAAGGACACGACCCCCTATGTCTCTGGACACGAGCCGTGTCTCTTAACCAAACATACTACAACAAATCTGCAGAATAGTGGAACTGTTCCATTGGTTCTTTCCCTTCCTCCAATCACTCAAACTTCACATACAAGTGATTTCCAACCTTCCACAAGGTTCAACTACACATGACAACTCTTATTCCACTTTGGTTTCACTCAAAACCAAAGATCATGGATAATCATTCAATTCAAAACCTAAAACCCCAAATCTCAACACAAATGAAATTAAAGGTATATAAGGGCTGAAAATCCATTTCCATGCACCCAACAATATATAAACAAGTCATCCTCAAGTTCTCCAACATGATTCAAGCCAAAATGACCAAAAACAACTCAAAACCTAAAATCACCACATCAAGCCATAACTCAAGAACAAGATGGAGAGAGTAGGAAAATGAGTTAAGAAGAAGGTTTCCTCCTACTTCAAGGTCTTAAAGATGAAGATGAAGCCAAGGATGGGCCATGAAAGATCCAAGCTCTCCCTTCCTCTTTCCTTTTCTTCCTCTTTCTCCTCATTCTTCTTTCCCTTTCACGGTTTCCCTCTTTTCTCTTCTCTTTTCTATTTTTTTGCTTCTCTCACTCTCAGTCGTGAGATATTTAACAAAGGAAGTCAAATTTGACTTCTCTTGGATAGGTACCAAAATCTCGATTTACTAAGAACATCTAAATTTCACCAAATTCAGTTTCCTAGCTTCTAACATATTCAAAATAAATCCTAAGATTCATTAAAAATCCTGTTTCACCATTTCTCTATTTTTTCATATCAGCTGCTAGTCAAACCGATATTAAAACACACAATCAGTATGCTTAAAAATATCAAACTAACTCTGATTAACCTCAAACTTTAACTGTAGTACAGTTCACATATTTGTGACCTAGAAACAAACGTTTCACATTTATTTTCATTAACTGAGTAGCTTAAGCCACTTCCAGAGCAAATAACAGTTATATTTCACACATAGTGTTACAACTAGGGGTGGAAACAGGCTAGGCCAGACCATACTTTGCATTAAATATGCCTGACTTGTATCCTAATTATAAAGCTCGAACTTGGCCTGTGAGCCTGTAATAGGCTGATTTTTAAGGCCTGGCCTGGCCTTTTTAAAAGTTTGGCCTCACTTGAAAGCCTATTTCAAAGCCTACTTTGCAATGAGGTCTTTAAATAGGCCTACAGACCTTTACATGGGCTAACAGATCTTTAAATAGGTCAACATGTCTTACATAGGCTAACAGACTTACCTTTAAATAAGTCATATGCCTTTACATAGGCTAACAGGTCTAAGCCTTGAAATAAACCAACAAGCCTACTCAAAATTAATAGGTCTTTGTTATAATTTAACACTCACTTTCTAATTTTATAGATGCTCATCACTTTCTTACTCTAGTCTTTGATCGATATGGGACTTGGAGATATACCAAATTGCTCACTTTCTTACTCTAGTCTTTCAAGTCCCACATCAACCAAAGATCAAAGTAAGAAAGTAGCGAGCATATATAAAAGTAAGGGATGAGTGTTAACTTATTATTTTTATTCTAATAAATATATTACATTAAATATATTATTTCTATTCTAACTTACTAACTTAAGTTTTAGTTATTGACTTTTATTAAAATTTAATTAAAAATATATTAATATATTATAATAAATTAATAATTATAGTTATAATTTATAATCATTTTAATAATTATAATTATAATTTATAATTATTATAATAATATATATTATATTATATATAATTAAATAGGTTAAGCCAACTTGTTAGGCTTAGAAGGCCTATTAGATGGCCTGAGGCCTAACCCTTTTAGTTAAAAAGACTTTTAAAAAAGCCTTGGCCTAACTTGTTTAGTAAACAGGTTAGGCCAGGTCAGACCTCAGGCAGGCCAGGTCATAGGCCCCTGATGGGTAGCCTAGCCTATTTCCACCCTTAGTTATAACAATGAGGCTAAACATGCTCAGACAGTCACAAAACTTAACAAGCATGATAAACAGGTATTAAGTTACCTCCATAACCATATACAAGTCTATCATGTTTTCCACGGTGTTACATTTCTCCCCTCCTTTTTAGAATTTTGTCCCCAAAATTCACTCACCATCAACACTTAGTCTTTCGCAACTAAAGTTCCAAGATCTCCATCAGACATCACACTCGAATGAATTCCATGTTCTATAGCGATATCTAATTCATTATTAATAACTCAAGACAATCCTGTCTCATATGAGTCTCCAGCTCCCAAACAGCTTATCAAGCTAAGCCTATACTAGATATTCTTTACCTAAGAAATCTGTTTTCCACAAAACTCTTAGACTCTTTTGTCCATTTTCCTTGCAAGCTCTATCTAACAACCCTTTATCCAACACATGGGTTCTACCAACAATAGAGGTACCACAATAAAGGATGCAGATACAAACAAATCCTAATGAGTTCAGTCGTACCAACTAGACCCTCACTAGAAGAACTCCTAATTCCCCTAGTTTGCCTAGGTGAAGTTATAGTTTCTTGTCCACATAGAACATTACATATTGAGTAGGTCAATCCTCAATATCATGTAATTGTGTAACAGTAGCTACCAACATCCAACCTAAAGCAAGTCATGCAATCCTTTTTCTAACATCTCAAATAAGAGACAAAGAAATGCACAACATATAGAGAAACTTTTACATGCTTAAGCATAGTCAGTCCATACCTCGGTTCAACAAGATGAATTGCTTTGATACCATAATGTACATATCAATATTTACTATCCAGATATATCACCATATAAAAGAATAACCAATATTGACCATGATACTTCTAACATGTAACAACAAACTAAACTTATATCATTCATACACAATAAGAAAATATGGAGAGCCATGATAACAAAAATTATATATATACATCACAGCCTCAAAAAAGGCATAGTATTATACATAACTCAAAATAATTAAGCAAATATAAAATATATATATATATATATATATATATATATATATATATATATATATATATATATATATATAAGTCATCCAAAACGACATCTATACTATGCTAGTCCTCATACATCTTTTTATTCTCTTTCAAAGAACTTGTGCCTAGATTTACATTGCAACATAATCGGGGTGAGAAATAACATATCTCGGTAGAAATATTCCAATACCAATATATATACATATACATACATTCAGATAATATTCACAATTATCAAAATAATACTTTAATAACAGAAATACACAATTGCCCATACAATTCCAATGACATGATTTATCAGGCATAGTGAGGATATAACTCACCTACACTACTCAACAATACATACAGAGGATATTACTCACTTCATTGTTCTACAATCTATAGGGAGAATATTACTCACCTCCACTAACTAACATCATGATGAGGAATTACTTACCTTAACATAACGAGGAATTACTTACCTCACTATTCAATCAATTTAAAGAGGGTATTACTCACTTCCTTACTCAACCACATAATAAGGATATTACTCACCTTATTACACACAACATAGAGATAATATTACTCACATCAATATAATTCAAACAACACAAAAAGATATTACACACCTCAATATGCTTCACAAATGATAGAGAGGATATTACCCACCTCCACTATCCAACTAACACATATAGAGAATATTACGCATCTCAATATGTTTCACAAATATCTCATGCAAAACAATAACTAATTACCTTCAATAATTAGCATCACAATTAATTTATATGCATCTCAAACTCATTTCACATATACTTCATCAAATACTTATAGAAGTACTTTAACACTCTTAAAAGAGCATACATGAGTGATTCCAACACTTAAAGAAGCTCATTTCCTCAATTCATCACAATACACAATATATGTATATATAATTATGTCTAATTATTCCTCATAATTAATATTACAAATTAACTTGATTCAACACATTCACTCTTCATTAAATACTCCTATTAGAGTTTCAACACACTTTAGGAAACATATACTAATGATCCTATTTAGCCAAAAACTTAAAAACATTAAAAATGACATCTTTTGAAAATTCTGGCCTCAGACACTAGCCATGTCTAATGATACGCCCCCTAGTGTCTTGCTCTGTTAGCATAACTTCACGAATTAGAACAGGTAGAGAGGGATACGACCCCTCCCTCCCATGTCTTCGGACACGAGCCGTGTCTCTTTTTAACCAGACATACTATAACAAATTTGCAGAACTTTGAAACTGTTCCATTGGTTCTTTCCCTTCCTCCAATCACTCAAACTTCACATTCAAGTGATTTTTAACCTTCCACAAGGTTCAACTACAAATAGCAACTTTTATTCCACTTTGATCTCAAAATCAAAGATCATGGATAATCATCCAATTCAAAACATAAAACCCCAAATCTCAACACAAATAGAATTAAAGATATACAAGGGCTGGAAATCCATTTCTATGCACCCAACAATATATAAACAAGTCATCCTCAAGTTCTCCAACATGATTCAAGCCAAAACAACCAAAAATAACCCAAAACTTAAAATTACCACATCAAGCCAAAACTCAAGAACAAGATGGATAGATTAAGAAAATGAGTTAAGAAGAAGGTTTCCCCTTACCTCAAGGTCTTGAAGATGAATATGAAGCCAAGGATGGGCCATGGAAGATCCAAGCTCTCCCTTCCTCTTTCCCTTTCTTTATCTTTCTCCTTCTTCTTCTTTCCCCTTCACAGTTTCCCTCTTTTCTCTTCTTTTTTTTGTTTTATGCTTTTTTCACTCACAGCCGTGAGATATTTAACAAAGGAAGTTAAATTTGACTTCTCTTAGATATGTACCAAAACTACGATCTGCTAAGAACACCTATATTTCACAAAATCCGGTTTCCTAGCTTTCAATAGATTTAAAATAAATCCTAAGATTCATTAAAAATCCTATTTCACCATTTCTCTACTTTTCTATATCAACTGCTAGTCAAACTGACATTAAAACACACAACTAGTATGCTCAAAAATGCCAAACTAAATATGATTAACTTTAAACTTTAACTGTAGTACAGTTCACACATTTGTAACCTAGAAATAAACTTTTCACATTTATTTTCATTAACTGAGCAGTCTAAGCCACTTTTGGAGCAAATAACAACTATATTTCACATATAGTGTTACAACAATGTGACTAAACATGTTCAGACAATCACAAAACTTAACAAGCATGATAAATAAGTATTAAGCTACCTCCGTAACCATATACAAGTCTATCATATTTTCTAGGGTGTTACAAGTAAAACTTTCCCGTACTCTCAAGTTATCTATTATGGCAAATATGTGACCATGGTCGATTCAATCCTGATGCCAGATATATTAAACCATTGTAGATCTTCATCCTGTGAACCACAAGGCTGATAATTGATTTTCATCCTGCTTAACATCATATTGATATCTCTTAAAGCAGCGAAACCCAAAAGGAGATCAAAGTCCCACAATAAGCAAAACCCAAAGAGAAAACCAACGTCACCTAGAAAGGGACTACCATACTCCAAGATGGTAAACCCAAAAGGGAACTAATATACGTGGACTACTTTATGCCAAGAAGCGAAACCCAAAAGAGGACTACCATACTCCAAGAGGTTAAACCTAAAATGGGATTACCTAATAAGGTAAACCAAAAATGGGGACTACTATACTCCAAGAGGTTACATATATTACCATACTCCAAGAGGTCAAATCTCACTTTAAGAGGTCACATCTCAAAAAGGTAAACATAAAAAGGAGAGACTATCTATTATACTCCACGAGCCTAACTCCCAAAGAAAGCCTATAGTTTAATAAATAAATCCCAAAAGGAGACTATTGTACATCATACTCAAAAGGAGACTATTCTTTTCTAAAAGGCAAACACTCAAAAGGAGACGATAAACACCTAAAAGGAGACTAAAGTCATTGCCCAATCACTACTCTAGCTAGATTCATTGAACCAAGCTTATTTTAAACCTTTTTTTCATTTTTGCATGTGAGATTTTGGGTGTTGAATGATAAATTAATAACTTCATTAAAAATGATCACATTGAGAAATTTTGGTGATTTGATATGCCAATCTGAAGCAATTGGGCTTGCTATTAGCAGAGGAAATGGTGACAATTTTAATTTGATTAAAATGTAGTCAACATATTTCAAATGAGGGTTCACACATTGTTCAGTTGGTGAACGAGACAAGGGGGAGAAAAGAATGAAAAAAAGCTAGGCATTTTGGGAAGGACTTTCTTAAGAACTTCTGGAATAAAGGTATGCTCACTTGATTTCCCTATCTTTGAATAGTCCCCTGTAGTTCAAATGTAAAACATTTAAATGTAAAACATCTCCATGGAGTTCTTTGTGAAGGCTAACAATAAATAGGACCCACACAAATTTGTATCTTGTTACCACCATCATCTACAAGAAACACAACTCCCTATCAAACCTAGTAGCTACCCAAACACTCAAAATAACACACACTTAATCGCCTCCATGTGAATGCTTATGTCATGAAGATCATGAAGGTTTTGATTATAACAAAGTCAAGCCAAATACCAAGTCCAAAGGAAGCTTAAATGATATAGTTTATAGGACTTAGGGTCTTTATGTGAGAAGCTTTCTAGATATTTCAAAATGTTTTAAAATGTTTTTGAAAGAGTTTCTCTTGAAATTATTTTAGTTGGTGGGTACTTTTTTTTAACCAAATGATGTTTTAACCTTGGATCATGAAAATCAAGTTTGTATCTTTGAAAAATCCAAGTGTTCTAAGTTGGAAATCTTTACCAAGTTGATTTGAGCTTAAAAATAGGTTATAAGATGATTATAATCTCATCCAATGGCTTAGTAATCAATTAATAACTCTTTTGAAAGCTGGTAATCAATTACCAAGACCTGGTTATTAATTACAGACATGTGGGAACCTATTTTTTAAAAGTCAGAAGCTTGGTAATCGATTACCACTGCTCACATACAGAAGCTTGGTAATCAATTACCAAATCTTGGTAATCGATTACCACTTACCCAGAAAGCCAAGAACACGCTTTAAAAGCTTGGTAATCAATTATTATATGTTGTTAATCAATTATCACAAGTCTGAAACCAACAACAACTAGTTTCAGAGCATGTTAGACTAAATGACATGTTAGACTTGTTTATATGTTCAAAAGGTAACATATGGCTTGCTTAGTATGTATGTTTATTTTTGTGATAATATGAGTTAATTTAAGTACTTAGTTGTAACTCAGACTGTAAAAAGTAGCTTAAAATGGCTCAGATAATAGCGTAAATTGCTTAGGAGAGAGAAATAAATGTGAAAAATTTATTTCTAGATCACAAAAATACAAAACAAATTAAAGTTAAAGTTTCAAGGTAAATTGAGCTAGTTTGACATTTTTAGGCATACTGATTGTCTAATTATAGCTGGTTTGACTAGCAGCAAATATGAAAATATCAGATAATGTTGAAACAACTTTTTATATGAATTTTAGTATTTATTTTAAAGTTGTTCGAAGCTGAAAATATGGATTTAGCTAAATCTGAGTGTTTTTAGCAAATCATAATTTTATTAGTTTTGGCCTAAAGGTCATATAAGTCTTTAATTTCTCCTTTATAAGGCCTCTCTGACAACTAAATTATTTCACAAAGCAGAAACAGAAAAGTTGCTAAGAGAAAGGAAAGAAGGAGAAGAAAAGGCCAAGGAGGAGGAAGAGAGAAAGAGGAAAGCCAAAGGAACAGCTAATGTTTGAGATCTAACCAAGCTTGAATCTCTACTCAGCTGTTAAAGGTAGGGGTTTCTGTGATCAAATTCATTTCTTGTTACTCTTTTTTCTATTTGTGCAATTAGGTTGCTTAATAGGCCAAATTGAGTTCTAGAGTTATTTGATGTGTTTTGATTGCATGATTGAGTTTCTTTGATCATTTGTGACTTGTTCAAAGCATTAGTCTGAGATAGAAGCCTAGAATTTGTCATTTAGACATTTGAATTCCCAATTTGGGGGTTAGGTCACCTTAGCTTGATTTTGGTGCAATAATCCAAATTAAGAGGTTTTGGTTAGTGATTGATGATTCCTATGTGTTGGCAAACTAATTGAGAACTTAGAATCACTTAGAAATGATTTGGAATGGCCAAAAATTGAGTAAAAGACTAATAGAACAGTATCACGGTCTGCAGAACCTGGGTTCTGCCATAAGCGCCGCGGTGTGAAGATGAATTAGCTTAAGTGTCGTGGTATGAGGAAGTTACGCCGCAACGTGAGGATAATTTTTGTAACATGTGATGCAGCATGAAGAACGCCATACCACGGCGTGAAGGAGATGCTGCATCAGTACTAAAACCCATGGCTTGGGTGCCGCGGCGTGCCCAAGTTAGTGCCGCGACGTGAGTACCAGGAACCTTAAAAATGTTACTTTTGATGTTTTGAAGTTCTTGATTAGATGAGATCATTAGTATGTATTTCCTAAAGTGTGTCAAGGCATGATTAGGGATAGTTTTCAAGAGGAGAATTATACCTTTTATGTTTGGAAAAATTTGGTAGTGTGGATTTTATGAGTATCCTTTGATAGTCATTCATGAAGGTCAAGAAAGATTGAAGGGTGTCTGATAGACTCAATTGAGGAAGAACATAACATTGATATTTCGATAGTGGCAAGGCTAGAAGAGATAAGTAGGGGTCCCTAAGGTTCTTTGGAATCAGAATTTAGACCGAACATCTCATGTGCCAAAATATGTGTGATGTGAAGAGATACCTCTATTTGTCACAAAATAACACATGAAACTAGTAATTTCTAAGATTTACATTTTTAGTTATGAGTTGAACTAAATGCATGTATGAGATGTATGTTAATGTAGTTTGTCTAAATGCAATAGTTAGACTTTGTAGACGCTTTAAACATATTTTCTTAGTAGATATTGAGATTATGTTTATTTATGTCATGTATGTATGTTTGGTTTTAATTACTCATACTAAGAATGTAGTTTCTCACCCCACTGTGTATCATATAATTCCAAGTGAAACTTCTTTCAAGGCTAAGAAAAAGAAAGAAGCTAAAGATTATATTAGATTATGTATTATGTTTCAATTGTTGTACTTATTAGTATTCCTTTTGAAATGTATAGAGTTATGTAATATTTCAAGCCTTTACTAAGGTTAATGATGTATATGGATTTCGATGCATTATTATATAAATATTGTATTTCCATATTTCATATGGCTTTCTATAGTGTTTCCAACGAACATTATAAATATAAGTATATGATTAGTATGTATGTAGCGACATTGTAATGTTAAGTATTTCCTTGTATGACGTATATACTGAGTTATTGATATTAGGATGTTACAAAAAACATATAAAGTGTACCCCTACACTTGCTCAATAGCATGTTTTAACTTAAACTATGCAAGGATTCATATTGATGCCAAAAGGGTAAGACTTCAAATAATTCAAAAGCTTGAGAGAAGTGGTTATGGGATTTGTTGATACCAGGGAGTGTAAAACTCGACGAGAGGTATCATTAACTTGTTTAAGAGTATGAAGGAGGAGGCCACGTGCAAGCACGTGGTATCGTTAACTTGATTTGTTTTTTAATTTTTTCTTTAAATGATTAAAAAATTTAAGGGTGGTATTTTTGTTATTGCAATCACATATAGCTATTGTCAAATGGCACTGCTAGTCAATTTTAGAGATTTTATATTAAATTGGATTTATGTGTAGTATTATTTTATAATGCATGGGAGGTATGTGTAACTATTAAGGGAGGTATGTGTAGATTTTGAAAATAGAAGGAGTTATGTGAAAAAAGAGACAAATAAAAATATAATAATATCCTTAATTGCTTTTAAGGCAATTTTACTAATATATAATAATAAAAATATATAGTGGCATTAATTGATTTCTTCTTTAATATTTAATCGTTGACATCATTAATTGCTCTCAAGACAATCTTACTAATACAAATATATATATATATATATATATATATATATATATATATCATACTTTACCATTTTATTAATAATTTTATAACTTTATTTTAATTATATAATCATTATTTAATAATAGAGCTAGAAACGAGTTGATTCGAATCGAGTCGAGCTTAGTTCAGTTCAACTTGACCCGATAAGAAATTGGTTCAACTCAAAACTTGACTCGAGTTTGATATGAATCATTTTCTATAATTTGAACTCGGTTTGAACCAAGTTTGTGAACTATTCGATTCAGCTCGTGAGTTCGAATTATATGGACCAAGTGTCAAAATGAGACAATATGAACCAAATGATCAAACTAGCTCGTGAACATGATTCATTAGCTTGGTTCATAAATTAGTTCAACTAATCAATTTTCTTATAATTTTTTTTGGATTATACTATTGAATATATATATACATATATGTATATATATATATCAAGTCAGTTCATGAACTAAATGAGTCGAGCAACACTTAATTCAAGTTCAACTCATTAATCTAACAAGCTCAAATTGAGCTCAAGTTCTGCTCATTTAGTTCATGAACCAAGTTCATCGAGCTAATTAATCAACTCTCGAACTAATCTCGAGTTGGTTCAGTTCATTGTCAGTCCTATTTAATAACATATAATGAAATTAATTGCTTGATTACATTTGATTAATAATAGTCAACATTTAATAATAATATCCTTAATTGCTTTTAAGGAAATTTTACTTAATATATAATAATAAAAATATATGGTGACCAATGTTTAGTTAGTTCAAGTAGTTCGACACTTGTTTCCCTTAAGCAAGGTCTTAAATTCGAGTCTTGTGAATGAAAAAAATCAATGCCGAGAGAGTTTTACATCTTTGTGATCTGACTTAACTCGATTCCAAATTAATCGGGACCCAATGCAGCTTCTGGGTACCGGAAGGTTTATATATATATATATATATATGAGGGAGGATCAACTTACACCAGTGTAAATCTTTTTTCTCTTACATTCTTTTTCAACCGTTAGTTTCACTTTCATCTAATGGTTGTCTTTAATGAAATAATCTCAACCATTAGATGAAAGTGAAATTAATGATTGAAAATAGGTGTAAGAGGAAAAAGACTTATATTGGTGTAAGCTGATCCTTCCTCTATATATATATATACATAAGGGAAGGAACAAGTTATACCAGTATAAGTCAAAATCATTCTTACAGCATTGAATAACTTTTCTATTGAATAATTTTCTCACTAAATCTACTATTGGATTGAAAGTTCCTATTATATAGACCATATCTATAAAAATTTATATTAATCCAAAATAATTTAGTACTTCATTAATATACGTTAAGATTAACATAATATATATTTTTGAAATATATGAAAAATAAGAATAACTTGATTATATTTTTATTGATGTTTAATTTTTTTAAAATTTAATACAAAATGATCAAGGCGTTGGATAGTTATAGTTTAACGCTTAGATCGATTAAAATCACATTCTATAAAAAGTTATTGGGTGATGTAAGTATATCAAGTCTTACACCTGTAATTTGATTCCTTCTCATATATATATTTCATACTTTACCATTTTATTAATAATTTTATTTTAATTATATAATCATTATTTAATAACATATAATGAAATTAATTGCTTGTTTACATTTGTGTAATAATAGTCAACATTTAATAATAATATCCTTAATTACTTTTAAGGTAATTTTACTAATATATAATAATAAAAATATATGGTGACATAACCTTAATTGATTTCTTCTTTCATATTTAACTGATGGCATCATTAATTGCTCTCAAGGCAATCTTACTAATATATATATGTATCCAAGCAAGGCAATCTTATCATTTTATTAACTAGTGTTTTGTATCAATGCAATGCACATGATAAATTAAAAAGTATTAAAATAAATAAGAAAAAATATACTTAGCTTAGATATATGATGATTTAGATGAATTTAATTAAATTATAATTAATAGAGTCTATAGTAGAACCCATTCAAAACTATTATTTTTGTTTTCGTTATCTGGCTCTTCCGTACTATAATAATCAGGCTATGTAGCTCCTCTCAACAAATATTTTTTTATATACCTCCCAATAAATAATTAGCTTATATAGTTTCAGATAATTTTAATTTTTGATTATATAGTTTTTTGATTTTAATATTAATTTTTATATGTTTATTCATTTGAATGTTTTATCAACTTATTATTAAGAGTATATAAAAAAAATTTACTATATTTTCTTAGTTTAAAAAACACTTAATAAATTCTTAGTTTCCTCATAATCAATTATATTTAATTAATTTTACTATGTTTTTATGCAAAAATTACACTCTTGTGTGATGTATATATTGAAGTTTTTAAATAATATAGAATAATTATATATAAATAAATACAATATTTGAAAATATAATAATTAATTTAGGGTGACAGTAAAATTTTGAGATTTTAAGATTAATCACCAATGAAAACAATTAGTAACATAATCACATAAAGATAGATGATTTTTTTTTGAATTTTTTGGAATATGAATTAATATCCAAAGGTATATATATGTCAATGTGATTAATATGTTATTATAAATTTCTATATTTATATGTATGGACACTAAATTTAATTTAGACCTGACGACACATGTATAATAAATTTTTGTTATTTTTAAATATAGATTTGTATCTCCTCAACAGGTCGATCTACAAATATATTTAGAAAGACAGATTCTTTAGTGATAGATGTTTATTTAAAACTGACGACACATGTACCTTTGTAAGGTGTTTGCTAAGAAAAAACGTTATTAACACCTTATTGTTAATAACCCATGTATAATTTCTTTGTTTCTTTTTTTGAGTTATTTTTTCAAATTTTTAATAATTTATAATGTTAATAAATCAATTCCAAATTTTATTTATTTTCTAGTATTTAAATTTTTTTTCTTAGCGTGACATGTTTTTTTCAATGTGGTAATACATTTACACTTTTAATATATTTAAATTGTAGCATGATATGCCAATTGGTAGTTACTGGGAGTATGTATTTGTCACATAGCAGCATTTTATACATGTACTGCCATGTCAGAGTGACACATGTCATGATTTGAAGATATGTACTTTCTCTTTATATATTATATATGATTTTATATTTGACGACACATCTACACATTCCTTTTAAATTATGACATGAGATATCATATGTTAATTATTTGGATTATGTATTTGTCACATGACATATTTTTAAACATATTATTTTATGTCAGAATGACACATGTCAGAATATGAAGACATGTACATTCACTTTATATACTACTAGATTTTGTACCCGAACGATGTACGGGATAAATTAAGAATTAAATGATAAAAATAAATATAATTATATAAAAAATAATTTTATTAAATAAAATATATATAATAATTCATCAAGAAAATTAAAATTATTAAGTTTAATATAAAAATACATAAAATATAATTTTTATTATATTTTCATGAAAAAAATTTAGTCCAATATAAATACTAAAGAATTTAAATATAAATTGTTATAAAACAACCTATAAGCCTGAAAAAATATTTATAATATAAAAAATATCTTTGTCTTCTAAATGAACAATTTAATCCAATAATTTTATAAAAAATATTATAATAAATTAACTTGACTAAAAATTACGCATAAATTAAATCAATTTATGTAAGTCAAGTTATAAACAGTTTTAGGATGACAAAATCTCATTACATTTGAGAATCTTCTTGGGAATTACCCTATTTGGAAACCTGAATTAGGGAAATTTTTCTTGCAAGAATGGGAACGGGATAAAAATCCTCCCGATATAGGTGTGGGGACAGGAACATGGATCGTATTCCCTATCCCGCGAGGTTCCGTGCACGATATATTACTAAATTATCTATATTAATTGTATTATATATGTGTGTGTGTGTTTATTAATACTTTATTCCTTTTATTATTTTTCATCTGTATTTTTATATTAATTTTAAATTAAAAAATATCTCTATGAAATAATTTGAAATAATTTTATTTGTACCCGTCGATGCATTGAATATAATTTAATAAATTGAACAATTATAAAAATATTTAATAATTTTAGAACATAATATTCAAATGTAATATAATAAACAAAATTTGAAAAAAATATTATAGAATTTGGAATGTAAGTTATGTTAGTTTCAACCACATATCAATGGTATATTAAAATCATCTGAGAAAAAATTATAAAGAAAATATGAAAATATATTCTTTAATATTGACAATTTGTAAAATTATTTTTATATAAGTAAAAATAATTGATATAAATTGTTGAACAATTCAATAATTTCCATTTTTCCTTAAGATTTGTTATTATATTTTTATTATTAAGATTTGTTATCATATTTTAGACTTAAATAAAAATATTTTTTAATATATTTAGGATATTACAAACCTATTTATGCAAAATTTATGGATTGGCGAATTTGTTTAATAATTTTTGAATGTTATTAGCTATGACTAAAGCACTTTACTTGTTTTAATCAAATTAAATAAAAGTTATTTTTTATTTTAATAATAATCAATACTATAAAAAGAAATAACTTGAAAGATATATAATGAAAGATATATATTATATATTTATGTAGAAGGATCAAGTTAATTTACACAACTAAAATAAGAAAGAAATATTTTAGTTAATTATCCCAAATATTTATATAATAATTTCCTAATGTTACTATATTAGTGAAGATTCTAATTAATGATTAAACTATAAAGCAAATGAAGAAAATAAAAAAATATTTCATACAAAAATGAATTAAAATTAGCAAATCAAGAATTAAATTACACAAAAAATAAAACAAAAAGGACAATTACTTAGAGATTCTTGGGTGAGTCGTCATTATCTTCTAAATTCTATTAAAGTGAAATAGGATGTAACTAATATAGAAAATCACCAATTGAAGCAAATCAAATTTGAAATTAATATTGGCTTTTGACTACCTGCAATTTGAAATCGAATATGAAATTAATTATAGATTTTAATTGATTTACTAATGAGTCAAAATAGGAAGAGAATTTTGATTTTTTATTGGAAAAATTCTCTTCCTAATAGAATATGAGATTTATTTCAATAATTATCAAATTTGACCACCTGCGATTTATTGTAAATGAACAAAATCAAGTATTAATATAATAATAAATTAAAAATAGAATTAAATCAATCAAACCTAACAAATCAATATATTCTATAAATAACAATAAATAAAAATTACCAATTAAAACAAATCAAATATGAAATTAACATAGGAAAGCAATTACTTTTGACTTTTGAAATCGAATATGAAGTTAATTATATATTTTGATTGATTTACTAATGAACAAAAATAAGAAGAAAATTTTAATTTTTATTGAAAAAATTTCCTTCCTAGTCAAATATTACATGATATGTTATATGACAGTTATTGAGAGTACGTATTTGTCACATGACAATGTTTTATAATTGTACTATCACGTCAGAGTGATATATGTCATGATTTGAAAGCATATACATTTTCTTAATATATTATATGATATAATAATTTTCTTTTAATTATATAATCATTATTTAATAACATATATATTGAAATTAATTGCTTGTTTACATTTGAGTAATAATGGTCAACATTTAATAATTAATATATATAACTGCCACAAAATTACCTTAAACTACCACAATTTTATTTATTTTGTGATAGTTGACACAATTGTCTAGGGGTGCACAACCCGACTCGTCGACCTGACCAACCCGACTCGATCACGTATATCTGGATTAGTTCGGATAATCGAGTCTGGTCGGGTCAAATTTCGTGAACCCGTTAAATATCGGTTCGGGTAACGGGTTAAGTGAACCAACCCGACGACCCAATAAAACGACGTCGTTTTGTCTATATTTAAGTTTTTTTTTATTTTTTCTTACAACCTGATCCGGTGACCCGACCAACCCAACTAACCCGATTAACCCGATTATCTAACACGAACCAACCCGATTCTAATCGGGTTGGTTCAGTTCGAGTTACTCAAATTTTTTTCCCCGGCCCGACCCGACCAGAACTCACATGATTGATTTGAATTTTTTCTCCTATAAATCCGACCCGACCCGACCCGTATGCATCCCTACAATTGTCATATAATTCGTCAATAAAATATTAATTGTGGTAGTTTATAGAAGCTGCCACCATTTGACTATTTTTTTGTAGTGATAGTTGCTTTGAAGGGAGTTTCACTAATATATCTCATTTTACATTAAAATAAAATCCAGCTTTCCCCCCCTAAATATAGTTTCGTAATTAATGTATTTTATCTTTATTTTTTTTAGTACGTAAGTTCTCCGATCCTTTATTATTATTATTATTATTATTATTATTATTATTATTATTATTATTATTATTATTATTATTATTATTATTTCATATGGTAAAATCCCCAACCACCTTCTTCATGTATAAATAGGAGCATATGGCCTCAAAGTTCACAAACTACAAAAAACCTACTCATACATACCCAAGGTGTACCCAGAGAAAATGGAGAAGATTTCGTTCAAGTTTGTTTCCATGATTGTTTTTTTGGCTATGGCAATAGATAAGTTTCTCCTCCTCCTTCTTTTTCCCTTTATATGCTTATTTATTTACTGTGAAGTTCTGGTGGATCATCAAGTAGTTTGTTATGTTAGTTAGGCCTGAGTTAGTTATGTAAATCTGTTTCATGTTCAGTTAGTTAGCTAAGTTAGTTAGAATGTGTAACTAATCTTGTAACTAGATAGCTAATGTAAAGTGAGATTAGATTATATATAAGCATAGCTAATGTATCATGGGGAGGGGATTATCATTTTCAGTTACTAAGTCTTTTGTGATCAAATACTTTGAGTGCAAGTGAGGTTGTAGAATAGCTTTGATACCTGAAAGTCTTGTACTGTGCTGCTGTTGCTGCTGTGATCCGAAAGTGAATGAAGTCGACCTCAGTGTGGATGTAGGGGAGTTTATTGCCCTGAACCACGATAACCCTTTGTGTTCTTGCACTCTTCTTGATTGTTCTTTTACATTCTTTTCTCTAAAACTCATAATAAGCAAGGCTCATAACAAGTGGTATCACGAGCCAGGCCAAAGGCTTTCGCAATGGGGACAACCAAATTCGATGTAGAAAAGTTCACTAGAGAGAATGATTTCAGCCTTTGGAAGATCAAGATGCAGGCCCTCCTTGTTCATCAAGGGCTTGATGATGCCTTGAAAGGAGCTGCAAAGCTTCCTGCAACTCTATCAGAAAAGGAGAAGAAGGATATCCTGAGTAAAGCTCATAGCACGATTGTTCTGTCCCTAGGTGATGAGGTGCTGAGAGAGGTAGCTGATGAAACCACTGCAGCAGGGGTTTGGTTGAAACTTGAGAGTCTTTATATGACTAAGTCCCTCACCAACAAGCTATATTTGAAGAAAAGGCTTCATCAACTAAAGATGGAGGAAGGTTCATCTATTAAAGAACATATATATATGTTCAACAAAGCAATTCTTGATCTTAAAAGTGTTGATGTTAAAATTGATGATGAAGATCAGGTGATCTTGCTGTGTTCACTTCCTGCATCTTTTGATAATTTGGTTGACACCATGATGTTTGGTAGAGACACTCTTACACTGGAGGAAGTAAAAGCCTCATTGAATTCAAGGGAATTGAAGAAGAAAATGACTGAGACCAATGGAAATGGTGGAGATGCAGAAAGTCTATTTGTTCGGGGAAGATCTCAGAAACAAGAAGGAGGCAGAAACCATAAGAGATCGAAGTCCAAACAAAAGAAGAACTGCTATTACTGTCATAAAGATGGTCACTACAGAAAGGAATGTCCAGAAAGAAAGAAGAAGAATAACAACAAGTATAAAGAACAGAATGATGTAGCTGTGGTTGCAGATGGATATGAGAGTGCAGATGTTCTATCAGTGTCCTCAGAAGACTGTAAAGAGGAGTGGATTCTTGATTCAGGTTGTTCATTTCATATGACACCTAATCAGGGATGGTTTGATACATACAGAGAAGTCAATGGTGGCAAGGTTCTAATGGGAAACAACATGGATTGCAAGGTAGTTGGTATTGGAACAGTGAAGGTCAAATTGGCTGATGGATTAACTAAAACTCTCTCAGAAGTAAGGCATGTGCCAGAGCTAAAGAGAAATCTGATTTCTCTTGGTATGCTGGACCAAGTTGGCTGCTCTTTTAGAGGAGAAGGCGGAGTCTTGAAGGTGTTCAAAGGATCTTTACTTGTCATGAAGGGTACCCGAAGTAATGGTCTGTACAGGCTTCAAGGTAACACCATTCTTAACTCAGCTAGCCTAGTTTCTACATCTAAAGTAAATTGTACAAAACTTTGGCATTATAGACTAGGCCATGTGAGTGAAAGAGGGCTGGAAGAATTACATAGACAAGGATTAATTGGTAATGGAAACTTTGAAAAACTAGAGTTTTGTGAACATTGTGTTTTTGGAAAACAAAAGAGAGTAAAGTTTCCCATTGCCACTTGTGAACACCCAATTTTGACCGGGCTAAAAAAAAGAGTAAAAAGTAAAAAACAAACAAAAAATAAATAAATAAATAAAATAAAACAAAAAAAGAAAAATAGAGAAAACAAAACAGTCCACACTCACTTTTTTTCCCTCACCTGCACACACTCAGGTTGCTCACCTACACACACTTTGCACGCTTCACGCTTCACTCTCTGCACACACTTTCACTCCCCTCACACGCAATCCCCGCACACATGACTTTTTCTTTTTTTGGATCTCACGTAATAAAGAAAAGGGGGTAGCAGAAAGCAGTGAGGGGCTCAATGTAGGAAGGGTTGACGTAAAGAAAAAAAAGAAGGAAATGTCAGCTGAAAAAATGAAAAAGGGGGGGAAACTTGGATACGGGAAAGGATACAAAAAGGGGGGGATGAAGATTTCAAGAAAGAGGCCAACCTCCCAGATGGTGAGCACCCGGCAGCCCAAAGACAGAACCACAACTCTTTCCTCCAAGCTCCAACCGTGAATGATCCCTCCATAACTCCTCTGCCATTTCTTCGTCCACCATTCCACCCTTCATTTCCACCACTCCACCCTTGAGGATCTCTATCAACCTCTAACCACCCAGCACTAAACCACCTTCTTTCACCTTCCTATCACCCAAAACCGAACCAGAAAACACCTTCTATTTCACCACCTTCATCACCAAAAACACCTTCCATTTCACCACCTTCATCACGAACCTCCAAGAAACACAGCCATCACAAGGGAGACAGAGAGAAGGGAACAAGAAGGAGACAGAAGCCTTGCTGAGGAATAGCATTCACTTCAACTGCTCTACCTTGAACTCCACAGGTAACCTTCTGCATTTATGTCATGTAGCTCATTTCTGCTAACTATTCTCACTTGCACACAACCCCTGAATCCCTCTGCACCCAACCTGAAATGAATATTACATATCCACTCAAGCCTCCCTGACTGAAACTCAATATCCACTCTCCAACCGTGAACCCATCTCCCTTTTATTACTTTCATCTTCAACTACCCACATTCAACCTTTTCCAGACCAAAAACATCTACTTTCCATCAACCCATGCACACGTAAATAACACCTTCCTTAACCTTTCCCTCAACCATGACCCTTAACCAATCGGCCAGTCGAACCGTGAGCTCCAAATCCTCACCGACAACCCATCCAAACCTTCACACCATTAACAAAACTCCATCATATCCGACGGTCGAACCATCCAAATCTCCCTAAACCGACCGTCGAACCTCACCAACGCCGCTACCATCCTCTCACCAACACCCTCTCCGACCATCGAAACCCAAGAAGCGGATCCTTCCCTTCAACCAACCGACCGTCGGACTCACGAATCCTCTCGTACCAACCGTCGAACTAACAACCATCATACCCCCACCGACCGTCGAATCCCCATATATCAACCTTCACCATCCCTTCTCACTATTATTGTGAACCCACGGCCCCCCATCCTTCAACCATCCATTACGCGAAATCACCTCAAAACCCCAACTTATACCCGACCGTCGAACCTCAAATCCGATCACTTCCCTTTCACCTCCAAAACACTCACTATCTTCAAAGCCTCCATAATCCCCATCACCCAAGCAACTTTCATAACCTCTCCAAACACTACCGAACCCAACCAGAATCGACCGTCGAACCGTGAGTTCCACTCCCTTTACCGATAAACCATCCCATCTTCACCTCCAACCGATTGTCAAACTCCCAAATAGAACCAAATCCTCTTCACTTAACCCTCGAATCTCAAACCATCACATCCTCCCCAACCGACCGTCGAACCGCACCACCGTGACCTTCGACCAACCCATCGCAAACACCATCATACCCCCTCTCTGCCGACCGTCGAACCATACCATTGCGACCTTCACCGACCCGACTTCACAAACCATCATATCCTCCAACCGACCGTCGAACCCCAAAACAGAACTATCCCACCATATCCTCTGCCGACCGTCGAACCCCAAAACAGAACTATCCCACCATCTCCTCCAATCGATCGTCGAATCCCAAAACAGAACCACCCCATCTCCTCAAACCGACCGTCGAACCTCGGGGTCCAAATCCTCACCAAACGTCCCCAGGGTGTGCTCATTATTCTTGCTACCCAAGTCTCCAAACTCTTTTCTTGTAAATTGAATTGTTGACTATCTTTTGAGGTTTGAGTTTGATTCACGTGAGTCATTTCTTGTCCATTTCGATTAAGGCAAAAATGATACACTTTTGGTAAAAAAAAAAAGAGAGAAGGGTAAAAGAATAATAATAATAATAATAATAAAAATAAAATCTTTTGATCCACGCAATGACCAATGATGACGATTGAATAGCGAATGCTATCTTCATTATCTTTTGGATCATAAGGGTTTATTGAGTAGCCTAGTGCTAACTTGAATCCTGTGCAAGAATGGATTCGCTTTCAAATAAAATTCTTTTTAATTAAAATCAATTAACCTACACTTATTTTATAAAGAACTACGTAACTTTGAGTTCCCCATTGCACTAGGGGATACGTAGGAGCAGAATTTCATTTCTGTCAAGCCAAATTTAAATTTTCATAATTTTGTGGTTTCGTTTTTAGTTACAATGTTTGCAAAAAAGGGTAAAATAAATATTTTCAAAAATTGTTAATAATTTGCACAATTAACCTAAGGTACCGTCTTAGGATGGGTGTGTTAGGGGTGCAGTGGGATTAAGTTTTCACCCTTCCCTAAGCATAACCGACTCCCGAATCCAATCTGGTTTCAAAGACCATTTTCAAAGAGAGATTTTCCAATTTTTCCAAATTCAAATAAAATTGGTGGCGACTCCATTTTTCATTTCCATTTTCTAAAATCCTTCGAGTTGCTATGTTTCACCGCGATCACGGTCGCGACAGATGGCGACTCCACTGGGGATATTTGGAGAGTCAAGCCTGTTGTTGTTAGTTGTGCAAATTGTTAATAATTTTTATTTATTTATTTCACCCTTTTTATCCTTGTTTTTGTTTTCTTTTTGTGTGTAAATGGAGTTTATTTTATTTTGTTCCATGTAAATATCTGATGGCATTATCTTATGTATATTATTACTTGTTAATATGTTGTGCATAATTGTTAAAACCCTATGATAGATGATTGCTGCCTGGCTATTGTATATATGCTTTTACAGGTTTTGGGTATTTTGGTCTTTTAAATTTTTGTACAGGTTTGTATGCTCACTCATACACATCACTATCACTTACCTCACACACTTTTTGGGCTCTATACCCGAGTCTGTGCGAAGCCGAGGAGTAGGAGGGGTCTCGGCTTTTGTTATTGAGGGGCTTTATGCTCACTTGACATTTGTTGAGACACCACTCAGATTGTTATCATTATCATGGACGAATCATATTGAGAGGGTTCATCCCTACTTGTGATTAATTCATGATTTGGGACCTTGTCTTTATAGATAAGGGCAATCTGGGAACCGTGACTTTTAGAAGTTTAGACCGTCCTGAAAAATATTGCACTGATAGATTAAACATAGTGACTGTCAAATCTTAAGTTCCACCTGACTAGGGCACAAAAGGGAGCGTACTTCTTCTTCTTTATTTATTTGTTTCTCATATCATTCATTTTTGCATAAAAAAAAGAGGAAAAAAAATAAAAAGAAAGAAAAGCTATTCATTGCTTGCATTTCATGACATTGCATTTCAAAAAATCATCATGCATTTCCATGGCATCCTTGACTAAAAAAAATCATGCATAGCATCCCTAGCATTCAAAAAAAAAAAAAGAAAAACTTGCATTTTTATGACATTCTTGACTTAAAAAAAATCATGCATCTTCATAGCATCCTTAGCATTCAAAAAAAAAAGAAAAAAAACTTACATTTTCATGACATTGCATATAAAAAAAATAATGCATCTTCATAGCATCCCTAGCATTAAAAAAAAAGAGGAAAAATATCTTGCATTTTCATGACATTTGCATTTCAAAAAATTATCATGCATTTCCATGACATCCTTGACTAAAAAAAAACCATGCATAGCATCCCTAGCATTCAAAAAAAAAAAAACTTGCATTTTCATGGCATCTTGACTTTAAAAAAAAATCATGCATCTTCATAGCATCCCTAGCATTAAAAAAAAAAAAGAGGAAAAATATCTTCATAACATAGCATAAAAAAAAAGGAAAGAAAAATGGAAAAATGTTTTCAAAGTTTATTCATTTTGTGCATCTCATACATTTCATCCCGTTCTTTGTTAAATGTTATTTTGTTTTAATAAATCAATTTGGTTTGAACCAGAGAGAGCTTAGGAAGGAAGAGACCAATCAAATCCACATTCACAAGCCTAAATCTCGGACTAGAATGGCTGCTGATAATCCTGAGGATGAAGGAAGAAATTTGAGCATGCAAGTAGATGAGATGAAAGAGATGATGATTGAAATGACAAAATCTCAGAGAAGAATGGAAGAAATGTTGTTGGCCATGAGGGAGACTATCAACTTGATTGGGACTACTGGAAGTACAGGAGTGACTGGGGCACATCCGCACCTGCCAACTATCACTTCCATAAGGACAAACCCTGGGATCACCACTGAGATTCCTGTTGAGAGAAGAACCTCGAACACTGCGCCGCTAGTGCTTCCTATCGGAGAAGAGTGTCGTTTTTCAGAGGATACTCGAAATGAGGTCCACGGTAATGTCGGATTCATGGGGGAGCAACCACCATATAACCCTAATCTTCACATTCCATACCAAACACCTACTCCTACATTTCCTTATTACCCCTCCCACCAATTTGTTCCAACCACAAATAGCACCCCAACTCCACAATTCCAAACCAACAATGGCCCTATGCCATCACCACAGGTACCAACTCGCCCATCTCATATCCGATATCCACCTGTACCTCCACAAAGTTACTCAAACCTCCAACAACCTCAACCAAACTGCCGAAATCGAGGTCGCTTCCATCCTCAAAACCTACCTCCTTTCCCAAGATTATCCATGTCAAATGCAGACTTATTCCAAAGGTTGTTCGATGCCCACCTCATGTCAGGAAGTCCTGTACGTCCCTTAGAACCATCATTCCCAGCATGGTATAATCCGAGTTTAACTTACAAATACCACAGGGACATCCCAGGGTACTCAATTGAAGATTGTGAATCTTTCAAGATTGCAGTAAGGAAGCTAATAGCTTATGGAAAGTTTGACATTCAAGAAATAGCTAGGCCTAGTGTTGTCAACAACCCAATTCTTAATGAGGTAAATGCATGGGAGATGGAAGGATCACCTATAGGAAAGGTCAGAAGCTTGCATGCACCAATGGCTGAAGTAGTCGAAGGGCTGAAGAAAGCAAGTTGTAGTATCACTGCACCAGCTGCAACTAGGAAAGAAGAAGAGAAGCAGAATGAAGAATCAAGTTGTGTTGAGGGTTGTTGGGATTTCAAGGTGCGAATCCAAGAATCACTCGCTTCAAGAGTAATACAAGCTAGGCAAGATATAGCTTCCTCTGAAGAGGTCAATGTGGAGTTGGAGGAAATGGTGAGGAGCATAACTCTAGGAAAAGAAAATGATGCAGCACATTCCTCATCTGAGGGAAATACTCCTTGCACCAGTCAAGATAATCATCTCTGTAGAAGTCATTCATCCTCCAGAAATTTGAAACCTCTGAGCAATGGGAGATCTGAGGCGTTAATTGATGTGATTGTCATCTTAGACTTTTGTGGTGTTGAACCTATGTTAACTTTCTTGAAGCATTAATGTAATAAATTTACATGAATATCTTGTTTCCTTTCATTTTCAGTGTCTTTCTTGACATTTATTTCTCTTTCACTTCTTCAAAGTGTCTTCCTCGTATTTGGGGGCCCATCGGACTCCAATTCTTGGTAATTCTCAATTTGGTAGATGTCAATAAAGTTCACGTGTGTAAGTATCCTTTGCCTAAGAAGAAAAATAAAAAAATAAAATAGAGCAAAGAAATAATCACTTGGTGTGTATCATCCTTTTGTCTCTGAATTAAAGTTTTTGAAAATGAGCAATCAAGATTTGAAATGAAGATTGGCCGTGTTTCTCTATCCTTCATCAGAATTCATTATCTCTCGTTGTCCTTTTTGAGCTTGAAAATTTCTTCAATAAACCCTGGACAAGGATCACCCCTACACTAGGGGGTGACACAAAGTAAAGTTGATTGTCATGGTGGTTATTTTGAAGCATAATGAAAAAAAGGAAAAACAAAAAATAAAAAAACTAAAAAAAAAGAGATAAGAGAAAGAAAATGACATGAAATAAGTCATGACAAGGGCGAATGAAAGAAAGTGAAAAGAAAAGGAAGAAATGAAGAAGCGATGAAGAGAAAAGTGTACTTGAAAGTACAAAGGCAATTGACAAAGTTTAACATTGAACAAGGATCATTGGTCCCATTTAAACCCTTAAACACTTGTTTGAGCCTTATATCTTTCCTTTCATAACCCATACCATTGGCCATGTTACAAGCCTCAAAAAGTCCATTCTGATCAATGAAGGATTGTTGTCATTTTCACTAACTCTAATTTTGAGACAAATGTTATGCTTATCTAAGAACCTAATTCATTGCTCTGAAAAAAAAAATCAAAAAATAAAAATAAAAAAATAAAAAAGAGAGAGAAAGAAAAAGAGAGACTTACACCTGGGCAAGTTGCTACCCTGGCTGAAATTTGGTCCCATATTGGGGCATGTTTCTCCTTAGTTCAATTTGACCTACATCGGACAAATCTTTTGGGTCACTAGGGCGAGTTTCTGTCCTATTCAGTCCTAGACTGGGGCAAATTTCTCTTGGTTCAATTTGCCCCAAATTGGTGTAGCTTCGTGACTCACACTGGGGCAATTTTTGTTCACAAATGACATACTCTGAGCCAAATTCATTTGATACCCTACATGAGGGCAGATTTTTGTATATACCTGATAAAATAATAGTCCTGATGTCCAGTTGTCGAGTAAAGATCAATCACGTCCATACTGGGGCCAAAAAAAAAACCTTTGACTTTATTGTTATTCTACTTTTTGTGTCTTTATCCTTTGTAAATAATACTCTTTCTGTAGTCAAACTTCCAAGAACAATCTGGAAGTTGTTCGCTTCTTCTTCTGTTGTACTTTTTGAATTCATGGGTGTCTGTTACGTAATGCTTCAGGTAAGGTGAACATGAGTACAACACTATGATTCGATCATCTAATGGTAATCTCCTGTTGAACAATTCAGATTGAAAAGATCTTGGAAATCTCATTTGATGGAAGAAGAGGTACCTGAAAAAAAAAGGGAAGAGAAAAAAGCTCGTTAGGTTGAAAAACCCGAAAGGGCGGCCTAAGCAAGAGTTAGAGCAAAAGAAAAATGGAAAAGAGCCTGTAGTCTGAAAACCCGAAGGGTCGGTCTAAGTAAAAGTTAGGGCAAATAAATAGGTAAAATCTCAAAGAAAGTTGATTTGAAACACCTTGAAGGGTGCACTAAACTGGGACAATTTTGAATTGCGTTTGATCAGCTACACAGGGGCAATTTTGTTTGCATTCAGTTGGCCATACTAGGGCAAAATTTTTGAAGAATTAAGGAGAAGATGTGTTGAAGGAAGTAGCAACGCAGACATAGATTGAGTTATCAAGCAGTTGCAGGGAATCAACTAGATGAGGGATAAAGTGAAATACTGAGATAAAATTTTCTCTCAATGACTCAGTCAAATAAGGGTTCATGATAAGAGATGATCATCCCGTTTCTCAAAAGAAGAATTGAGAGTGGCAAACAAGGAAAGAGAAAGAAGAAGAAGAAGGAAAGAAAGGATGAGTAAGAATGATCGAGGTTATCAGGTCCAACGAGCAAAAACATGTGAATAGGGATTTTGATTGGTCAAAACTTTCCAAAAGTCGCCATTGGTTCAAAGGACTTTTTAATAAAATAAGAAAAAAGAAAGAAAGAAAAAAAGAAAAAGACAAAAAAGGAAAAAGAGAGAAAAGCAAAGGAAAAACAAAGAAAAGAAAATAAAAAAAAAGAAAAAAAAAGAAGAAAAGATCTTTTTGGATTAAGATGCTTATTCCATTGTCTTTTAAATTTCGGGACGCAGTTGCCCATTGTCTTTTAAATTTCGGGATGCAGTTACCCATTGTCATTTAAATTTTGGGACGCAGTTGCCCATTATCTTTTAAATTTCAGAACGCAATTGCCCATTGTCATTTAAATTTCAGGGACTTAGTTGCCCATTGTCTTTTAAATTCCGGGACTCAGTTGCCCATTGTCATTTAAATTCCAGGACGCAGTTTTCCATTGTCATTTAAATTCTGGGACGCAGTTGCCCATTGTCTTTTTAAATTTCAGGGACTCAGTTGCCCATTGTCTTTTAAATTCCGGGACTCAGTTGCCTATTGTCATTTAAATTCTGGGACTCAGTTGCCCATTGTCTTTTAAATTTCGGGACTCAGTTGCCCATTGTCTTTTAAATTTCGGGACTCAGTTGCCCATTGTCATTTAAATTTCGGGACGCAGTTGCCCATTGTCTTTTAAATTCCGGGACGCAGTTGCCCATTGTCTTTTTAAATTTCAGGGACTCAGTTGCCCATTGTTTTTTAAATTCCGGGACTCAGTTGCCCATTGTCATTTAAATTCCAGGATGCAGTTTTCCATTGTCATTTAAATTTAGGGACTCAGTTGCCCATTGTCTTTTAAATTCCGGGACGCAGTTGCCCATTGTCTTTTTAAATTTTTGGGACTCAGTTGCCCGTTGTCATTTAAATTCTGGGACGCAGTTGCCCATTGTCTTTTAAATTCCGGGACTCAGTTGCCCATTGTCATTTAAATTCCGGGACGCAGTTGCCCATTGTCATTTAAGTTTCGGGACTCAGTTGCCCATTGTCTTTTAAATTCTGGGACTCAGTTGCCCAGTTGTCTTTTTAATTTCTGTCAATTCTTTTGAGCGCATCAGCTCCTTGCATTTTAAATTCTATTGAGCGCATCGACTCCATGCATTTTAAATTCTATTGAGCGCATCGGCTCCATGCATTCTACTTTCTGTTGAGCGCATCGGCTCCATGCATTTTAAATTCTTTTGAGCGCACCGGCTCATTGCATTTTAACTTCCTATCGTTGTTCCTGCTTTGTTTTGCATTTATCCTTTTATGCATTGCCAGACAAAATTGGAGTTCATGTCTTTACTCGTTTCTTACGACGATAAAATGAAAAATCACAGTTTTTTCTTTTTATCTAATAAGAAACAAGTAAAGAGGGGCAACTGTGAACACTCAATTTTGATCGGGCTAAAAAAAAGAGTAAAAAGTAAAAAACAAAAAATAAATAAATAAATAAATAAAATAAAACAAAAAAAGAAAAATAGAGAAAACAAAACAGTCCACACTCACTTTTTTTTTCCCTTACTCCGCACACACTCGGTTGCTCACCACACACACTTTGCACGCTTCACGCTTCACTCTCTGCACACACTTTCACTCCCCTCACACGCAATCCCCGCACACACGACTTTTTCTTTTTTGGATCTCACGTAATAAAGAAAAGGGGGGTAGCAGAAGCGATGAAGGGCTCAATGTAGGAAGGGTTGACGTAAAGAAAAAAAAAAGAAGGAAATGTCGGCTAAAAAAATGAAAAAGCGGGGGGGGGGGGGAAACTTGGATACGGGAAAGGATACAAAAAGAGGGGGATGAAGATTTCAAGAAAGAGACCAACCTCCCAGACGGTGAGCACCCGGCAGCCCAAAGACAGAACCACAACTCTTTCCTCCAAGCTCTAACCGTGAATGATCCCTTCATAACTCCTCTGCCATTTCTTCGTCCACCATTCCACCCTTCATTTCCACCACTCCACCTTTGAGGATCTCTATCAACCTCTGACCACCCAGCACTAAACCACCTTCTTTCACCTTCCTATCACCCAAAACCGAACCAGAAAACACCTTCTATTTCACCACCTTCATCACCAAAAACATTTTCCATTTCACCACCTTCATCACGAACCTCCAAGAAACACAGCCATCAAAAGGGAGACAGAGAGAAAGGAACAAGAAGGAGACAGAAGCCTTGCTGAGGAATAGCATTCACTTCAACTGCTCTACCTTGAACTCCACAGGTAACCTTCTGCATTTATGTCATGTAGCTCATTTCTGCTAACTATTCTCACTTGCACACAACCCCTGAATCTTTCTGCACCCAACCTGAAATGAATATTGTATATCCACTCAAGCCTCCCTGACTGAAACTCAATATCCACTCTCCAACCGTGAACCCATCTCCCTTTTATTACTTTCATCTTCAACTACCCACACTCAACCTTTTCCAGACCAAAAACATCTACTTTCCATCAACCCATGCACACGTAAATAACACCTTCCTTAACCTTTCCCTCAACCATGACCCTTAACCAACCGACCGTCGAACCGTGAGCTCCAAATCCCTCACCGACAACCCATCCAAACCTTCACACCATCAACAAAACTCCATCATATCTGACGGTCGAACCATCCAAATCTCCCTAAACCGACCGTCGAACCTCACCAACGCCAGTTACCATCCTCTCACCAACACCTCTTCGACCGTCGAAACCCAAGAAGCCGATCCTTCCCTTCAACCAACCGACCGTCGGACTCCTGAATCCTCTGCGCAGAGCGACCGTCGAACTAACAACCATCATACCTCCACCGACCGTTGAATCCCCATATATCAACCTTCACCATCCCTCTCACTATTATTGTGAACCCACAACCCCATCCTTCAACCATCCATTACGCGAAATCACCTCAAAAACCCCAACTTATACCCGACCGTCGAACCTCAAATCCGATCACTTCCCTTTCACCTCCAAAACACTCACTATCTTCAAAGCCTCCATAATCCCCATCACCCAAGCAACTTTCATAACCTCTCCAAACACTACCGAACCCAACCAGAATCGACCGTCGAACCGTGAGTTCCACTCCCTTTACCGACAAACCATCCCATCTTCACCTCCAACCGATTGTCAAACTCCCAAATAGAACCAAATCCCTCTTCACTTAACCCTCAAATCTCAAACCATCACATCCTCCCCAACCGACTATCGAACCGCACCATTGTGACCTTCGACCAACTTCGCAAACACCATCATACCCCCCTCTGCTGACCTTCACCGACCAGCTTCATAAACCATCATATTCTCCAACCGACCGTCGAACCCCAAAACAGAACTATCCCACCATCTCCTCCAATCGACTGTCGAATCCCAAAACAGAACCACCCCATCTCCTCAAACCGACCGTCGAACCTCAGGGTCCAAATCCCTCACCAAACGTCCCCTGGGGTGTGCTCTGTTACTGCTACCCAAGTCTCCAAACTCTTTTTCTTGTAAATTGAATTGTTGACTGTCTTTTGAGGTTTGAGTTTGATTCACGTGAGCTGCTGTCCATTTCAGATTAAGGCAAAAATGATACACTTTTGGTAAAAAAAAAGAGAGAAGGGTAAAAGAATAATAATAATAAAAAAAATAAAAATAAAATCTTTTGATCCACGCAATGACCAATGATGACGATTGAATAACGAATGCTATCTTCATTATCTTTTGGATCATAAGAGTTTATTGAGTAGCCTAGTGCTAACTTGAATTCTGTGCAAGAATGGATTCGCTTTCAAATAAAAATCTTTTTAATTAAAATCAATTAACCCACACTTATTTTATAAAGAACTACGTAACTTTGAGTTCCCCATTGCACCAGGGGATACGTAGGAGCAGAATTTCATTTCTGTCAAGCCAAATTTAAATTTTCATAATTTTGTGGTTTCGTTTTTAGTTACAATGTTTGCAAAAAGGGGTAAAATAAATATTTTCAAAGATTGTTAATAATTTGCACAATTAACCTAAGGTACCGTCTTAGGACGGGTGTGTTAGGGGTGCAGTGGGATTAAGTTTCCACCCTTCCCTAAGCATAACCGACTCCCGAATCCAATCTGGTTTCAAAGACCATTTTCAAAGAGAGGTTTTCCAATTTTTCCAAATTCAAATAAAATTGGTGGCGACTCCATTTTTCATTTTCATTTTCTAAAATCCTTCGAGTTGCTATGTTTCACCGCGATCACGATCGCGAAACCACTCACTCTACAAAAGCAATTGTAGACTATGTACATTCAGATATTTGGGGGCCTGCAAAGGTGTCTTCTTTAGGAGGGGCTAGATACTTCATAACCTTCATAGATGATTGGTCTAGAAAGGTTTGAGTTTATCTTTTGAAGCATAAGAATCAAGCATTCAAATCCTTCAAACAATGGAAAACACTTGTGGAAAACCAAACAGGAAGAAAGGTGAAGTGTCTAAGAACTGACAATGGCTTAGAATATCTAGATGGTGAGTTCACTGAATTTTGCAAAGAAAATGGAATAGCAAGGCATAAAACTATTAGAATGACTCCACAACAAAATGGCCTAGCTGAAAGGATGAATAGGACCATCTTAGAACGGGTTAGATGCATGCTATCCAATGCAAAATTGTCCAAACATTTTTGGGGTGAAGCTGTAAATATAGCCAGCTATTTGATAAATAGATGCCCATCAGCAGTTATTGGTTTCAAAACCCCAGAAGAGTTGTGGACTAGAAAGCCTCCAAACTATGATAATCTAAGAATTTTGGCTGCACAACATATATTCATGTTAGTGAAGGAAAGCTGGAACCAAGAGCTAAGAAATGAGTTTTTTTAGGATATCCTGAAGGAGTTAAAGGGTACAAAGTAAGATTAACTGGAACCAATGAACCAAAGACCGTTATAAGCAGAGATGTAATATTCCAAGAAGAGAATATGTTGGATCTTTCTGGTGATAATAATGCACCTGATCAGCAGCCTGCTCAATCTGAGATTCAAACTCAGATGGAAGAACAGCAGGCTGCACAAACTGAGAAAAAGGTTCAGTTAGAGGTGGAGGATTCAACACCTGAAAAACCAGATTGTACAACTAATTCTGATGATGAATCTGCAACACAGATTGGCAATGCAGAAACATCATATAATCTGGTTAGAGACAGAGAGAGGAGGCAGATAAGAGCTCCTCAAAGATTTGGATATGCAGACCTTATAGCTTATGCATTAACTGTGGAAATTCATTCACAAGGGACAGATCCTATAAGCTATAAGGAAGCTGTGTTTGGATCCGATAGTGGAAATTGGAAGACTGCCATGACAGAGAAAATTGAATCTCTAATGAAAAATGACACTTGGGAACTAGTTGAAAAGCCAAACAATTAAAGGATTATAGGGTGCAAGTGGATTTTTAAAAGGAAACCAGATCTTCCAGGAGTTGAAAAAGGGAGATATAAAGCAAGACTTGTGGCTAAGGGATTTACACAAAGAGAAGGGGTAGATTTCAATGAAATCTTTTCCCCTGTAGTGAAACACACTAGCATTCGGATCATACTTACTCTAGTTGCTGTCCATAATCTAGAACTTGAACAAATGGATGTAAAAACAGCCTTTTTACATGGTCAACTTGAGGAGAAGATCTATATGAAACAGCCTGAGGGTTTTGAACAAAAGGGAAAGGAACAAATGGTGTGCTTACTGAAAAGATCCCTATATGGACTTAAGCAATCACCTAGACAATGGTATAAAAGGTTTGATTCTTTTGTTGTTTCAAATGGTTACTCTAGAAGTTCTTTTGATAGCTGTGTTTATTTTAAAAGAACAAAATCTAGTTATTTCATTTATCTTCTCTTATATGTTGATGATATGTTAATTGCTAGTGCTGATATAAATGCAATTAACTCTCTTAAGAATTTGAAATGAAGGATCTAGGTGCTGCAAAAAGGATCCTTGGTATGGAGATTACAAGGCACAGATCTGAAGGCTTGCTGTTTCTGTGCCAAGCATCCTACATTGAGAAGCTGTTGAAGAAATTCAACATGATTGAAGCCAAGTCTGTCTCAACTCCAATTGCTGGCCATTTCAAATTATCAGTTGCTCAATCTCCCAAAACTGATGAAGACTTGAAGTACATGAGAGATGTTCCATACTCCAATGCTACAGGAAGTCTTATGTATGCTATGGTCTGTTCCAGACCTGATTTAGCATACTCAGCCAGCATGGTTAGTAGATTCATGGCCAACCCTGGGAAGGAACATTGGCATGCAGTAAAATGGATTTTTAGATACCTAAAAGGGACTAAATCTGTTGGACTGGTATATGGCAGACCAAAAGCTGAAAACAGTGGGTTAGCAGGTTATGTTGATGCTGATTTTGCAGGGGATGTGGACAAAAGGAGATCGCTAACTGGTTACATCTTCACTCTTTATGGAAATGTAATTAGCTGGAAGGCAAATCTTCAGTCCATAGTAGCTTTGTCTACTACTGAATCCGAGTATATAGCACTTACAGAGGTAATCAAGGAAGCTATATGGCTGAAAGGGATTGTGAATGAACTCGAAGGAAAGGAATTGCAAGTGACAGTTTGGTGTGACAGTCAAAGTGCAATTTGTCTCTCAAAGAACCAAGTGTTCCATGAAAGAACAAAACACATAGATATCAGAATGCATTTCATTCGAGACATTATTGCTCAAGGAGCAATTGAAGTGAAGAAGGTTGCCACTGAACACAATCCACCTGACATGCTAACCAAGGTGGTTCCAAGTTCCAAGTTTACTCATTGTTTGCAATTGGTAAACATTGGAAGCTGTGAAGACTAAGTCTCCGAAAGAGACTGAGGCAACTAACATCTGAAGCTTTGAAGATCCAAGGTGGAGAATTGTGAAGTTCTGGTGGATCATCAAGTAGTTTGTTATGTTAGTTAGGCCTGAGTTAGTTATGTAAATCTGTTTCATGTTCAGTTAGTTAGCTAAGTTAGTTAGAATGTGTATCTAATCTTGTAACTAGATAGCTGATGTAAAGTGAGATTAGATTATATATAAGCATAGCTGATGTATCATGGGGAGGGGATTATCATTTTCAGTTACTAAGTCTTTTGTGATCAAATACTTTGAGTGCAAGTGAGGTTGTAGAATAGCTTTGATACCTGAAAGTCTTGTACTGTGCTGCTGTTGCTGCTGTGATCCGAAAGTGAATGAAGTCGACCTCAGTGTGGATGTAGGGGAGTTTATTGCCCTGAACCACGATAACCCTTTGTGTTCTTGCATTCTTCTTGATTGTTCTTTTACATTCTTTTCTCTAAAACTCATAATAAGCAAGGTTCATAACATTTACTCATATTTATTTCAATTGGCATCACGAAATTCTGAGCGCATACTACCAAAGATGCTCTAGTTCAAAAGCAAGGGATGCCAAAACAGTTTGAATTTTATTAATATATTTTCATCCAAATTAGTGTTGTATATAAATTATAGCTGACACTCTCTTTCCCTTTATTTCAGTACTAAAGACTGATTTTCCGGGAGCCGAAGCCAGAGTAGTGATTCAAAGTAGTCAATGCTCTAATTTTCCTCCTATAATTATTTGCCCTTGTGGTTATCCTTGCATAGATGGTGCATGTCATTGCCCCAGTGGTTCATGTACATGCTCACACAGACAAACAACAACAGCATCTTCACCGGAGCACAACTTGAGTGATGAAGAAGGGATTCACTTAGATTAGACATTAATTATCCTCTAAAAGCAATGCAAATGACATTGATAAATGTCACATAATCTATAATTATATCCTCAAATGCAGTCAAAAGGAGTGTCTATTGCACTCCTATTTGTCTATTGTCACTTTCTTCAACAAACTTTTTTTTGTTCATTTTCCTAAAAGGCGCTTTATTACTTATTTGGCATAAACTATTATTTAGTTTCAACTTTGAGTAATACAGTTTACACAAATTTAGTTTATGCATGATTATTTATAAACCAGAGTTTTTGCATTCCAAATAAATCCGCAAATCCCAATAATTTCATTTCTTTAAAATATTTTAGTTGAAATTGGTTATAATAAACCAGATAAAAAAAGAAAGAAAGAAATTGGTGATAATAAATTTGTGTATCCATAAAGTTATTGCTTCACTCCCGTTTGAACTATTCAACCAAAAACAAACGTAATGTAAATTTTATGGGAAAGGGAAGATAAGCTAATGTGAAAATTGCTTCCATATCTTAAACTTCCTATTTAACTTATTTTTAATTCCCATTTATCAAAAAGGGGGGGTTCTACATGAGTACAATGAGAAGAAGGAGGGTTAATTAGTGTCAGTCAAAATCATATTCAGTTTAAGTTTTGATGGCATCCACAACAAGGTTTCTTAACTTACATATTATAATAGATGTTAGATTTTTTTTTTTCATTTGCTTCTTCACATCATAGAACACATATTTGGCCCCAATAACCATAGTGCTTAAGAAAGCCTTCGTCTTGTCACCAATTCTCTATAACCTTAGCTACAATCTGTTCAAACACCAGAAATAAAAAAATGTGCAAATTGACTGTACCGCACTACCACTTGAAGTTCAAGATTGATAAATGAAACTACAAAATATGCATGCAGGTACAGGTTCAAATAAGCAGCATGGATACAAAATAAAAAATGATGTAAATTGGCACCTCAAACTAATATTTCTTCTATAGAAAATCTTTAATGTAAAGGCAAGCAGATGTTGCAAGCAGTTTCAAAGCCTTTCCTTTCTACAATAGTTGAGTACAACACATGTGTGGCAGTGTGGGTTATTGTTCGATTTTCGTAATGCACCAAATGTATTCTGATCCTATCTTTGACATCTTTTGTGGAAAAAAATGGCATTATAATATTTTTACATAATTATATTTAAAATAAAATAATATTTTTTGTAAATTTTTATAAATCATTCCTTGTATTTCACAATTACCAAATTTGTTATAATAACTTTTATTTTTCAAAAATAAAATTATAATTACATTGTCCAATTTCAAGAAATATTATTATTTAAGCAATTTTTTTAAGAAAAAGGATTGTTAACATCCAAGGATACATTCACATTATAATTTGTGGAAAGACATTAAATCTTGCCAAAGTTGAATAAAGAATCAGTTGAACAATTAGAAAAAACTTAAATTAAGAAAAAATTTAATATAAAGGGGTTAAATTAAGTCAATTTTACTCATTTCTAAAATGAGGACAATAATTAATTTCACTCATTTTTAAAATTACAAAGGACATAAACTATTATAAAAAAATTTTAGAGGTCAAAATCAAAAACTGATATATTGATATATTTAGATAGACAAAAATATATTTAAGAAAAAAAAATACTACTTCTTTTTCCCCCCTCCTTAGAAGTACTATCAAACAAATAATGTAACTCATATCCTCACCCGACTGGCACACTTTTAAAAGTTAAAACTCTGGTCAAAACTAAAATTTTCAAATTCTAAGTGAAAAATGAAAACTAATAAACTCAATCTAACAACTAATAAAATTTTGTGTTCTTCCCCTTGTCATTCCCATATGTCATATTTAAATAGAATTCATGCGAAAGTATATCAAATTACCAATACCTTAAATTCAAGATAGGTATAAGAGATTAAAAAAGAAAAAGAAAAAAAAGGTATTAGAGAAATCTCCAAGAAAGAAACATAATCGTTAACAAATATTACTAGATACTTTGCATATAAAAAGGAGATTAGGAGATTTGGTGTTATCTCATTTTACATAAAAAAAAAATCCAACCTTTTTGATATAAAAATATGTTGCACTCTACTTTCAATTGTTCCACCATTTTGATATAACAATTAATGGTCTGTTTGGCATGCTGTATTAGACTTGATAGAATAAGCTAATACAATACATTATGACCTTATCAGTTATTTGGTGCAAATACTGTATTGTATAAGTTTATCCATCAAACCCTTCTTATACATTAAAATAATGGATAACTTAATCAAGCCTTAGGGGGGGGTGAGATTAGGCCTGATTGGGTTTTGATGTATAAGCTGTTATAAAGACTTTTCCATTATAATTTTAAACATTCCGATATTCCCAACCATTACGTATTAGGCCTTATACTATCAGGTCTTATACTATCAAGTCTTATACTATCATATCTAATACTATCAGGTCTTATCCTATCCTTTATACCAAACGGGCCCTAAGTGTAAAGTAGTTTTTGTTTTAAATGTTTTTAAAGGTATCATTACTCGTGTAGAAAGAGTGAAGAGTAGAGAGAAAACTGAGTTTGGAATGAAAATGATGAATTGTGATTATGATACGATTTACACTGATGGTACAGTTTATATAGAATCAATTATACAATAATAATTGAATAACTACAATGTAACAAACTCGATCTGCCATGCCAGCATGTCAGCCTAACTAACTAAGAGTTATTGTAACTAACATAACTGAATCCTTTACATTTCCCTTGCAAACTCAGAGAGTTGAAGTGTTCAACTTTGAGTTTGTGTTGTACAAGAGGAAATTAAGTGCTGGATGTTGGTTTGGTAAATATGTCTGCAACTTGATCTGCTGAGGGGACATGAACAACCTTGATGAGCTATTGTGCTAATTTTTCTCTAACAAAATACAGATCCAATTCAAAATGCTTGGTCTTGGACTACAATACAGGATTGGCAGCTAGTAGCATAGTACGAAGATTATCACAGTAGATTATTAGAGCTTGATTGACAGGAACATGTAGCTCACTGAGTAAGGACTTTAACTAGGAAATTTCTGCAACTGCAGAAGCTAAACTTCTGTATTCAGCTTCTGTAGTATATCTTGATACTACACTTTGCTTCTTAGATGACTAACAGACCAAATTTGAGCCCAAGTAAACACATATCCATGATGTACTTCTCCTGTCATCCAAATCTGATCCCCAATTAGAATCTGAGTAAGTTGTAAGGTTTAGATGAGGGGACTTATTGAGGTGCAGGCCATAACCAATTGTTCCTGCTAGGTACCTTAATATCCTTTTCACAGCCTTCCAATGTGCATCTAAAGGATGGTGCATAAACTGACACACTTTGTTAACACTAAAGGCTATTTCAGGTCTGGTTATTGTTGTATATATATTGTAATCCTCCAACAATTGACCTATACAAAGATGCATCAACTGCTGCTTCTATTCCTTTAACAGTGAGCTTAAGTCCAATAGCCATAGGAGTCCTCATAGATTTAGCATTCAACATATTTACTTTAGCAAGCAAATCTGTGATATATTTATCTTGACACAGTAGTATTCCACCTTCTGCAGTAGGTTTGGCTTCTATCCCCAAGAAGTAGTGCAACTTGCCTAAATCCTTTAAAGCAAATACTGAATTTAGTTGAGAAATCAAAGTGGAGATAGCCTGCTAAGATCTACTAGTGATGATTATGTCATCTACATACACTAGTACAAAGGTAGTGACTTGTGCTGTGAACTGAACAAACAATGAACTATCACACTTTGTAGCTTGAAAGCCTAGTTGACTTAGTGTTTGTCCCAATTTCTCAAACCAAGCTCTTGGGGCCTGGTTGAGTCCATAAAGTGCTTTGAGTTTGCAAAAAAAAGCACCACCATTTGCATAGCCCTCTGGTTACTACATGAACACTTCCTCCTTTAGCTCCTCATTATGGAAATCATTATTCACATCTATTTAGTGAACTGGCCAACCACGTGACAAAGCAATTGTCAGAACCACCCACACTGTGACAGGCTTGACTACTGGACTAAAGATCTCAGTAAAGTTAAAGTCTTCTCTTTGGTGAAACCCCTTAGCTACTTGGCGTGCCTTATATTTCTGAACTGTGCCATCAGGATTCTTTTTCATCCTGAAAATCCACTTGCATCCTATAGGACTCCTCTGTGGTGGTAAGGGCATTAATGATCAGGTATGATTCTTCAATAAGGCTTGATATTCTTGGTCCATTGCAGCTTTCCACTCTGGAATAGACAATGCTTCTGCTACTGTGGAAGGTTCAGTGACAATTAGAAATGCTCTTGGTTTTAAAATGCCAGCTTTGCTTCTAGTGACCATTGGATGTGCATTTTCAGTTGTAGGAATAATAGTAATAGGCACATATACTAATAGAGAAGCCATGTTTCTGCTAGAAGGAAAGTGAGGAGATGGTGCTACATGTGCACTAGTATTTGTGTTGGAAAGTGAATTAGATGAATTTGATGCAATGGTGAAGTCTGAACCAAGTAATCCTATATAAAAAATTCTTGCAGGTGGCACAGTATGACTAAGAGCAAGATTAGGAGCAATAGGTATATTACAATGTTGGTTAGCCTCATTAATAGTGTGCTGAAAATTACTAGTAGTGACAATAGGAATTAGAGGAGGATATGGAACTAAAGAAACTGCATCACTAGAGCTAAGAGTTGATTGTGACAGAAATTTAGGAGTAAGCTTGAAAGGAAAAACATGTTCATCAAAGACAACATGTCTAGAAATAAAAATTCTACCAGAGGAGGCTAAACACCTATAACCTTTATGAAATGGTGAGTAGCCTAGAAAAACACATGGCTGAGAACGAAAATCTATTTTGTGTTTATTATAAGGTCTGAGGTGAGGAAAACATGAACATCCAAAGACTCTTAAGAATGTGTAATCAGGTGTATGACCAGAGAGTGTTTCAAAGGGTGACTTAAGAGCAAGTACTGGTGTTGGCAGTCTATTAATAACACAAACTGTAGTGGAAAATGCTTCAACCCAATACATGTGAGGGACATTAGATTTAACCAAGAAGGTTAAGCCAAGATCAGAAATATGTCTGTGCTTTCTCTCTGCTGCCCCATTTTGCTCATGAGTATGGCGACATATAAATCTGTTAATTATACCCCAGTTAGTGAGTTGTTTAGTAAATACACAATATTCTTTGGCATTTTCTATTTGTAGCACTTTCAGTTTAGTATTAAGTTGGATTTTCAGCAAGTGCTTTGAACTTGAGAAAAGCAGAAAATGCCTCTGATTTATGAGTTAAAAAATAAACTCAGTTGAACTTAGAGAAGGCATCAATAAATACAATGTAATATCTATGATCTGAATCAGAAACAATTGGGGAAGGTCCCCAAATATCAAAGTAAATAAGCTGTAATGGGGTTGTATACACAGATTCAGATATAGGAAATGGTATTTTGTGTGATTTACCAATGCAACAAGCTGGACAAAATACAGAGTCTGTCTTATTATCAATGAATGAAATGTTACATGAGTTTAAGACATGTTGTACAATTTTCATAGAAGCATGTCTTAATCGAGAATGCCAAAGAGAAAAAGAAATTTTGCTATAAGGAACAACTACACTATGAGCAGTACTAGGCATAGTTATTACAGAAACAGAAGGAACACGACACATAGAAGAAGATGAAGGTGGCTTAAGCTTCAAGTTATCAAAGACATATAGACCATTGCTAAGTGTCCCTTGCAAAAGAATATCTTTGGACACGTGATTTCACCAAACAACAATTAACATGAAATTCAAAGAAAACATTGTTATCTTTAGTAAATTGAGACATACGAATTAAGTTCTTGGTGAGATGAGGTACATGCAACAAATTTGACAATGAAAGATTTGAATTTGAAAGAGAAGAACTACTACCACCAGCAATATCAGTATAACCAATATGATGGATATCCAAACCTGCTCCATTACCAAGATGGACCCTATCCTGTCCAGCATAATGTTGCTTCACTGCAACATTGCTGATGTCTGGTGTGAGGTGAGCAATGGCACTAGAATCCACATATAAGGATGAATCAAATATAGACATTGTATTTGGTTGCACAGTGGAATCAACAAGCCCTGGTGTGGCAAATAAAGCTCTAATTGGACCATATGGTTGTGATGAGGCAGATTGAGAGGGAGGACCAAAACTGGGAATTGGAACGTTCTGATCAAACCTATGCCAGTATAACCAAGTTTCATGTCCAAATTTTTCATATAACTGACACTTGGGGTGATCAGCACTAAAATGGTTGTGACCACCACCACCAAAAGTGTCATATGGTTATCTGCCACCACATCCATAGCCTCGACCACCACGGCCACGACCTTGATAGAACCCCCTTCCTTTTCCTTTGCTGAACTGAGAAGGGGCCTGTGCAACATTGGCTTGTAAGATGCCAAAACCTCTACCAGAAAGTTCTGTGTTTCTCCTATGCCTCTCAAATTGTTCTTCTTGAGCCATTAGCAGAGCTTCAATTTCTACCACTTTGTATGATTCATTTCTGGATAGTACTGAAGTAACAAATCCATCATATTCTTTTGGAAGACCATCAAAGATTGCATCAAGATGATCAGCAGTGTCAACTGGAGCTCCAACTGCTGCAAGAACATCCACAATTTTCTTGATCTGTAGTAGGTAGTTAGAGATTGAAGAACCTCCCTTTCGCACATTCCTCAACTGAACTTTAAGCTGCTTTACCTTGGCTCTAGTTTGAGCTACAAAGAAAGTTTCAAGTTGTTGCCAAATCTGATAAAAGTGTTCACATCCTACCATACGTGTGGTTAGGGATTCAAACATAGATGCCAGTAGTCAAGACATGATAATTTGATCTTGTTGTTCCCAATTGAGGAACTCCTCACTCTGAACACCATTTTGAGCTGCATCCTCAAAATCAAATTCAGATGGAATTGACTTTACACCTTGAATAAATTTCTGAAGTTTAAACCCCTTGATCGTTGTCAAGATCTATTGCTTCCATGTGAGAAAATTATTCTCATCTAATTTGAAGGAGATATTATTTGAGAAAGTGTGTAAGTTGGGAAGAAGCGTGGAAAGAATCTGAAGCCATGATAAAACCTTGAGCTTTGATACCATAAAGGCATCAGTACTCATGTAGAAAGAGTGAAGAGTAGAGAGAAAACTGAGTTTGGAATGAAAATGATGAATTGTGATTATGATACAGTTTACACTGATGGTACAATTTATATAGAATCAGTTATACAATAGTAACCGAATAACTACAATATAACAAACTCTGCCATGTCAGCATGTCAGCCTAACTAACTAAGAGGTATTGTAACTAACATAACTGAATCCCTTACAGTTTTAGTTTTCAGGTTACCTATTTTTAGCTCATCCAGATTCACCATTGGGCCGTCTTTAACAAAATTAGATCTATAAGACAATATTAAGCAGGCAACAGTGATGAACACTTACACTTGAACAACCAAGGAAAACAAGATCCAACCAGTCATAAAAGGCTTATAACATTATCATTTGTTCAAAATTGTCCCTATAGCTATCCCTCAGCGACTAGTAAGGTCCTTACCACCTAGAAAAATAGGTTGTGCTTCATTGAATAGATGGATTCCCAAAATTTTAACTCCAAATATCTTGAAAAAAAAATAGATATTTTCATCATTAATGTATGTTTAATCTTCAAAATTTTAACTCCAAATATCTTCAAAGAAAAACAAATATTTTCTTCATTAATGTATGTTTAATGTATATTTAAACCCCAAAATTTTAACTCCAAATGTTTAGCGTATGTTTTTCTTCATTAAAGAAAAACAGATATTTTCTAGTTTCTTAATTAATGTATGTTTACCTTTACTATTTTTTTTAAGTACGTAAATTCTCCTTTAATATTATTATTATTTCATATTGTGAAATCTCCAACCACCTTCTTTATGTATAAATAGGAGCATATGGCTTCGAAGTTCACAAACTACAAAAAACCCACTCATACATCCAACATACCTAAGGTCTACCTTGAGAAAATGGAGAGGATTTCGTTCAAGTTTGTTTTCATGGTTGTTTTTTTGGTTGTGGCAGTATGTAAGTTTCTTCTTCTCATTCTCTTTCTCTTTATATGCTTATTTTTTAAAATCATAAACGGGGCTTTTCTTTTTATCATAAATGGGGGCTTTTTATATGCTTATTTATTCCCTCATTTATATTTGAATATGGATCACGAAATTCTGAGGACATACTACTGTACATACTTGCTCTTAGTTCATAAGCAAGGAACGCCAAAACATTTTGGATTGAATAATATATTTTCATCAAAATTAACGTTGTATATAAGCTATAGCTCACTTTCTCTCCCCCTTTATTTCAGTACTAAAGACCGATTTTCTTGGAGCCGAGGCAAGAGTTGTGACTCCAATTAGAATATGCCGAACAGATAAAGATTGTAAATGTCCCAATGGTAAATGTGATGATATGACATGCACGTGCCCTGGTGGTTCATACAAACAAACAACACTATATTCACCGGAGCGTAACTCGAGCGATGAAGAAGGGACGCACTTAGATTAGATATTAATTATCCTCTAGAAGCAATGCAAGTGGCATTGATAGATGTTACGAAATCTATAATTGAATCCTGTGCTCAAAATTATAATATATTGGAATAAAGTCAAATATAGGTTGTTATGTAAATTTATACAACAAATTATGAATAGTTAGAGGACTTGATTTTGATCATTCTTTTAGATATACCGGAGGTCTAGACACCTGAGCGTTCAGTAATATGTTACTACATTATTAGAAGTGTTTAACTTCTTAAAGACTTAAGCAGTTGTTATCTTAGTCAAACTCTTTATTAAAGTAACAATATATTAATAAATGATAATATAAAAGTAATTTATACAAAAAGTGGATATAGATTAAACTCATAATAAGAAGGCTTCTCATTATGTTTTGTATTGTTATATATATAGAAGCTAGAATCTCGTTAGAATTTCCCATATTAAATAAAAACTGTTAGAAACATTGATTTGTATTATTTTTACCCGTATCCATTCCACAATGCATCACCACATGCATGTATTGAACATGATTCGATACCATGTGCCACGTCCACTTCAACAGATATAGTTACATGATTCAATTTTGATTTACATTTTTTGAACACTTAAAATAAGACATCTAGACAATATCTTACTCAAATTTGTATATGGTACTATCGCGATCGAGATCGCAGCGAAATATAGCAACTCATAAGATCTTAGAAAATAGAAATGGAGTTGTTATCAATTTTATTTTTTATTAAGAAAAATTAAAAAATCTAAGAAAAATAGTCTTTGAAATCAGATTGAATTCGAGAGTCGGTTATGTATAGAGAAGGGTGGAAACTTAATCCCACAGCATCCCTAACACACCTATTCTAAGACGGTACCTTAAGTTAATTATACAAGTTTTTAATATAATCATTGAAAATATTTATTTTATCCCTTTTGTAAAAAAAATGAAATAGACAAATGAATTCTGAAAAATTAATTTTTGGCTTAACGGAATAAGAGTCCCGCTCCTACGTATTCTCAGGTGCAATGAGGAACTCAAAATTATGTAATTCTTTAAAAAAATATTGAGTTAGTTGATTTTAAAAGATTAATTTTTTTTAAAAATATATAAATCAACAAGTCGTCGCGACTTATTTAATCATATTAAGCTTTGAATAAGTGAAGTTCGGCGTCACACTAGAGATGTCACTCGTTGATTATCAAGTTTGTTACGGTTAAATGAAATTTTTTAATTTAAAATTTTATAAGAAATTTTTTTAATGAATTCTAAGTCTTTGTTAAATGGTGATTTACCTCATTTTAAAAAAATAAAAAATTTAAAGACAAAACAAAAAATAAAATAAAAATTTGAATCATCAAGTTGTCACAATTCAGATAATTATAAAAGTTACAAGATTAACGAACTGTCACAACTCAATAATCCTGTTTTAATTCTTCTAGAAAAAGAGTTCAATTATTTTATATTTCTTTATTTTTACTTACCATTTTCTTTTATATATATTTTTAAATATTTTTTTAACCTTAAAGGGCCCAATTACGATTTTCTAAACCCCCTCAAGCCCAAACGACACAAAAAAAAGGAGATTGGCCCAAAATGATAAAAAAAAATCAACTTCATCAACTTACAGGATAAAACAAAAAGAAAATAAAGAAAATAAAATAAAGAAAGAAACAAAAGGGAACATAATAAAGAAAGAGATACCTTAGCAGCCAACGCACCAGAGGGGGAGATCTGGGTCGCGCACAGTGTTGGATGCGGGTCGTGCACGGTGTGGAGTGGATCGAACGAGGTTGGGTTGTGGTGAGGAGCTCGACGGCAACGTGGACTCTGGTTCGAGCGGCAAGGAAGTGGCGCGATGGGGCTGCGGATCTAGTTTCTGCACGGCCGGAGTGTGAAGGCAGAGCATCGCCAGCGATTTCTGGTACGACAACGATGGCATCGGGATGGTGGCAGAGGAGCGCGGTGAAGGACGGTCTAGTGGGGACGTCGGATCCGGGTGGTGCGGTTTGCGGAGGAGTGCGGGTCAGTGCTGCTGGCGGGTGACAAATCTACGAGATGGGGGCAGTTCCGGCGGCCTAGTGCAGGTTTCGTGGTGGTTTGGGTGAGCCGGCGTCGGGGCGCCAGTGGGTGAGCGGAAAGTCTGGTTTTAAGGAGGTGGGTATGGTGATGTGAGGGTGGTGGTAGGTTTGTTTTATGGAGGTTGAAGATGATTGGTTGTGGGTGGTGTAGGTGGTGATGTAAGGGTGGTGGAAGGTTTGTGGTGGTGATGGAAGAGTGCAAGTGGGTGAGGGTGGTAGAGTGGTGAAGATGGAGATGATTATGGAGGTGAAGGTGGGTTGTGGGTGAAGTGGGTGGTGGCTTCACGTGGGTTATTGGTTGTGGGGTGGTGAGCTTGAAGATGGGTGGTGAAGATAATGATGAAGATGAAGGTGGGATAGAGGGGTTGTGTGCTGTCAAGGGTGGTTGATGGTGGTTATGGAGAGAGTCACGTGGTAGTGCAAGGTGGTATGGGATGATTGTGTGTGGTGGAGATGGAGGGGTTATGGACAGAGATTGCAGATGAAGGTGGGTTTCTTGAAAGGTGGTGAAGATGGTGTTGTTTATTGATGAAGGTTGTCGGAAGATAATGGGTTCATCGTGGGTGGTGGAAGAAAATGATGAAGATGAAGGTGGATGAAGGTGGTGGCTCTCCCCCCCCCCCCCCCTCTTCTGCCTTGTTCTATCCCTTTTGAAGAATATGAAAGACTCAATTTTGAGTGTGCAAGGATGGGATTCAGTGTAGGAGTAGTTGACTACAGCAATAGCTCAGTTGCTATATCCATGAATTTCCTTTGGATCAAAATTTCCTTTGGGTCTGCAGGAGGCAGACAGATAATATAAACGAGCTACCAAAAGTTTTTTTTTTCATTTTTTTTCATTTTTTTTGTTTTAGGCTAAAGTACTTATGTGTTTAGACTGAAAAAAAAGAAGCCAACAATATGAACTTGAATTATTATTATTATTATTATTTTAAGTTTGATTAAAATTGAGTGTTCATAATTACATTCATTTTAGCTTGATATAAGCAATATGAGAACAATGAACCACATTTACATGCGGCATGATGTCTTAAACATGTGTTGTATTCTGGTTGTTCAAAAACTATTTGTTCAATTTATTTGTTATAGTTTGTTTTTTCTGGTTGTACCTGCTTAGTGGAACTTTTACATGTATATATAAGTTAAAAAAATGTGTGCCAGAATTTTTTGCCAAAAAGATGTGATATGCTTGTTAATTCTTGGATATATGAGTAGTCTGTAAGGAAAAAATGTGGCTCATATGTGTAAAAGTATGATAAGTCATAATTTAATTAGGAAACTTACAAAGTTATGCTCATAATGTAAATTTAATGTGGCTCACATGTGACAAAATATGAGAAGTCACAATTTATGACATATGTTAACCATGAAAACTTAAGCATCTAATGGGAATTAAACAATGTAAGTTATGGGTGAGCATCTAATGAGAATTAAACTTTGTAAGTTATTAGTTTTAACTTTAAAAGTTAAAACTCAGGTCAAAACTAAAAATTTCAAATTCTAAGTGAAAAATGAAAACTAATAGTAAACTCAATCTTAACAACTAAAATTTTGTGTTCTTCCCCTTGTCATTGCTATATATCATTTAAATAGAATTCATGCGAAAGTATATCAAATTACCAATACTTTAAATTCAAGATAGGTATAAGAGATAAAAAAAAGGTATTAGAGAAATCTCCAAGAAAGAAACATAATCGTTAACAAATATTACTAGATACTTTGACATATAAAAAGGAGATTAGGAGATTTGGTGTTATCTTATTTTACGTTAAAAAAAAATCCAACCTTTTCCCCCTAGATCTGGTTTCTTATTTAATGTATGTTTACCTTTACTTTTTCTTTTTAAGTAGGTAAGTTATCCTCTAATATTATTATTTTCTCATATTGTGAATCTCCAACCACCTTTCTTTATGTATAAGTAGGGGCAGATGGCTTCGAAGTTCACAAACTACAAAAAACCCACTCATACATCCAACATACCTAAGGTCTACCAAGAGAAAATGGAGAGGATTTCGTTCACGTTTGTTTTCATTATTGTTTTTTTGGTTGTGGCAGTATGTAAGTTTCTTCTCCTCGTTCTCTTTCTCTTTATATGCTTATTTTTTAAAATCATAAACGGGGCTTTTCTTTTTATCATAAATGGGGGCTTTTTATATGCTTATTTATTCACTCATTTATATTTGAATATGGATCACGAAATTCTGAGCACATACTACTGTACATACTTGCTCTTAGTTCATAAGCAAGGAACGCCAAAACATTTTGGATTGTATAATATATTTTCATCAAAATTAACGTTGTATATAAGCTATAGCTCACTTTCTCTCCCCCTTTATTCCAGTACTAAGGACTGATTTTCCTGGAGCCGAAGCCAGAGTAGTGATTCAAAGTAGTCAATGCTCTAATTTTCCTCCTAAAATTACTTGCCCTTGTGGTTATCCTTGCATAGATGGTGCATGTCATTGCCCCAATGGTTCATGTACATGCTCACACAACAAACAACAACAGCATCTTCACCGGAGGACAACTCGAGTGATGAAGAAGGGATTAACTTAGATTTGACATTAATTATCCTCTGAAAGCAATGCAAATGACATTGATAAATGTCACATAATCTATAATTGTATCCTCCGCTCAAAATGATGGTATTTTGGAATACAGTCATAAGGAGTGTCTATTGCACTCCTATTTGTCTATTGTCACTTTTTTCAATTAACTTTTTTTTGTTCATTTTCCTAAAATGCCCTTTATTACGTATTTGGCATAAAACTATTATTTAGTTTCAACTTTGAGTAATGCAGTTTACACAAATTAGTTTATACTTGATCATTTATCAACCAGAGTTTTTGCATTCCAAATAAATCAGCAAATCCCATCAATTTCATTTGTTTAAAATATTTTAATTGAAATTGGTTATAATAAACCAGATTAAAAAAAGAAAGAAAGAAAGAAAGAAAGAAAGAAATTGGTGATAATAAATTTGTGTATACATAACGTTATTGCTTCACTCCCGTTTGAACGGTTTAACCAAAAACAAGCGTAATATAAATTTTATGGGAAAGGGAAGATAAGCTTAACGTGAAAATTTTCATATCTTATACTTCCTATTCAACTTATTTTTAATTCACATTTATCAAATATGATGGGGGGGGGGCACTCTACATGAGTACAATGAGAAGAAGGGGGTTAGTGTCAGTCAAAATCATATTCAGTTTAAGTTTTGATGGCACCCACAACAAGGTATCTTAACTTACATATTATAATAGATGTTAGATTTTTTTATTTTTTATTTTTTCATTTGCTTCTTCACATCATAGAACACATATTTGGCCCCAATAACCATGGTGCTTAAGAAAGCCTTCGTCTGGCCACCAATTCTCTATAACCTTCACTACAATCTGTTCAAACACCAGAAAGAAAAAAAAACAAAAAAGAAGCAAATTGACTGTACTGCACTACCACTTGAAGTTCAAGATTGATAAATGAAACTACAAAATACGCATGGTGGTACAGGTTCAAATAAGCAGCATGGATACAAAAAAAAAAAAAAAGATGTAAATTGGCACCTCAAACTAATATTTCTTCTATAGCAAATCTTTAATGTAAAGGCAAGCAGATGTTGCAAGCAGTTTCAAAGCCTTTCCTTCCTACAATAGTTGAGTACAACATATGCGTGGCAGTGTGGGTTATTGTTCGATTTTCGTATTGCACCTAATATATTCAGATCCTATCTTTGACATCTTTTTCGAAAAAAAAATTGGCACTATAATTTTTTTACATAATTATATTTAAAATAAAATAATATATTTTTTTGTAAATTTTTAGAAATCATTCCTTGTATTTCACAATTACCAAATTTGTTATAATAACTTTTATTTTTCAAAAAGAAAATTATCATTACATTGTCCAATTTCAAGAAATATTATTATTTAAGCAATTTTTAAAGAAAAGGAGTGTTAACATCCAAGGATACATCCACATTACAATTTGTGGAAACACATTAAATCTTTCCAAAGTTGAATAAAGAATCAGTTGAAAAATTAAAAAAAGGCTTAAATATATTTTTGCTCTATCTAAACATATTAGCTTTTTGGTCCCTAAAAAAATTTAATAATAGTTTGTGTCTCTACAATTTTTAAAGTAAGTGAAATTGGTCTTTGTCATCATTTTAAAAGTGGGTGAAATTGACTTAATTTAACTCGATCATATTAAATCTTACTTCATTTCAAGGGTTAAGAAAAATTTAATATGAAGTGACTGAATTGAGCTAATTTTACTCACTCTTGAAATAAGTGCAATGATCAATTTCACTCACTTTTAAAATTACAAAGAGATAAATTAATAAAAAATTCAGGGACTAAAACTAAAAACTAATATATTTAAAGGGACCAAAAAACATATTTAAGAAAAAAATACTATTTCTTTTTTCCCCTCCTTAGAAGTAGTATCAAACAAATAATGTAACTTATATCCTCACCCGACTGGCACACTTTAAAAGTTAAAACTCTGGTCAAAACTAAAATTTTCAAATTTTAAGTGAAAAATGAAAATTAACAGTAAACTCATGGTGTGTTTGAATTAGACGTGAAAAAAAGATTATTTCAATAATACATTATACATATAATTAATTATTGTTATAATTGATTATAATAGAGTTAGTTTTATTTTTAGATATGTTAGTTGAAAATTAATTTTAAGATAATTTATTTCTTTTAGATTGTATGAAACAAATCGCTTTTGTATAGTAAATTAGTGAAAAGATATGAAATGATGTATACATATTATGTAATATTTTATGATTTAGGGTTACTTTGGTAAAAACATAACATAATCAACTTATGAAGAAAAAGCTTTTTTCAATAATGCTAAAAAGTGGAGATTAGGAAGAAAAGCTTTTTAACCCATGAAAAAACTTTTTATCACTTTAAGCAATTTTATCCAAACATCACTTCAATCAAACTACTAAAATTTTGTGATCTTCCCCTTGTCATTGCCATATGTCATATTTAAATAGAATTCATGTGAAAGTATATCAAATTACCAATACCTTAAATTCAAGATAGGTATAAGGGATAAATAAAAAGAAAAAAAGGTATTAGAGAAATCTCCAAGAAAGAAACATAATCGTTAACAAATATTACTAGATACTTTGACATATAAAAAGGAGATTAGGAGATTTGGTGTTATCTCATTTTACATTAAAAAAAATTCCAACCTTTTTTATATAAAAATGTGTTGCACTCTAATTTCAGTTGTTCTACCATTTTGATATAACAATTAAATTTAAAGTATTTTTTGTTTTAAATGTTTTACCATCTCGTTTTCTAGTTACCTATTTTCAGCTCATCCAATTTCACCCTTGGGCCGTCTTCAAAGAAATTGGATCTATAAGACAATATGAAGCAAGCAACAGTGATGAACACTTAAACAATCAAAGGAAAACAAGATCCAACCAATCATAAAAGGCTTATAACATCATTATTTAACGGTTCAAAATTGTCCTTGTAACTATCCCTCAGTGACTAGTTGGTCCTTACCACCTAAAAAAATAGGTTGTGATTCATTAAACGAATGGATTCCCAAAATTTTAACTCCAAATATCTTGAAAAAAAAAACAGATATTTATGTTTATTCTCCAAAATTTTAACTCCAAATGTTTAACGTATGTTTTTCTTCATTAAAGAAAAACATACATTTTCTAGTTTCTTAATTAATGTATGTTTACCTTTACTTTTTCTTTTTAAGTACGTAAACTCTCCTTTAATATTATTATTTTTTCATATTGTGAAATCCCCAATTACCTTCTCTATGTATAAATAGGAGCATATGGCTTCGAAGTTCACAAACTACAAAAAACCCACTCATGCATCAAACATACCTAAGGTGTACCAAGGGAAAATGAAGAGGATTTCGTTCAAATTTGTTTTCATGATTTGTTTTTTTGGTTGTGGCAGTATGCAAGTTTCTTCTCTGTCTGAAATAAATTAAATCAAGCTTCAGAAATAATACAGCCTGATAATTACTGTAACTTGACGCCGCACTGTTGAACTCTATTTGCTGCTGCGCTGAAATATTAGACTAGTTTGAAAATATATTGGGCCGAAAAACTTTTACCACATTGAATTGAAACTTCTACACACTTAGATTAGACATTAATTATCGTCTAGAAGCAATGCAAGTGGCATTGATAGATGTCACACAATCTATAATTGAATCCTCTGCTCAAAATTATAATATATTGGAATAAAGTCAAATATAGGTTGTTGTTATGTAAATTTATACAACAAACTATGAATAATAAGAGGACTTGATTTTGATCATTATTTTAGATATATCGGAGGTCTAGAGACCTGAGCGTTCATTAATATGTTACTAAGTTATTAGAAGTGTTTAACTTTAAGACTTAAACAGTTGTTATCTTAGCCAAACTCTTTATTAAAGTAACAATATATTAATAAATGATACTATAAAAGTAATTTATACAAAAAGTGGATATAAATTAAACTCATAATGAGAAGGCTTCTCATTATGTTTTGTATTGTTATATATATAGAAGCTAGAATCTCGTTATAATTTCCCATTTTAAATAAAAACTGTTAGACACATTGATTTGTATTATTCTTACCCGTATCCATTCCACAAGGCATCACCACATGCATGTATTGAACATGATTCGATACCATATGCTACGTCCAGGTCAACAGATATAGTTACATGATTCAATTTAGTGTTATATTATTTCAACACTCAGAATAAGACATGCAGACATCCTAGTCAAATATGCATATGGTACATTGATTTCAGCTTGATATATGGTTTACGAGAACATCAAATCACATTTACATGCGGCATGGTGTCTCAAACGAGTGTCATATTCTAGGTGTTCAAAAAGCATGCTTGTTCACATTTACAGTAGCCAATGTTTACAATATGCCATTCATCTCCATTGAAATTAATCTAACGGTAATAGTTAGGTGGTCCATCCATGGACCATTGACCCGGTGGTCCATGTTAAATGAAGCCTATTTTAACAGCTAGTATTAGAGCAAAGATTGACCTCTGCCTAGCATGTAATTTATGGTGTTATATTGTATTAGTCTCAATTCTTCTACAAGAAATTCGGCAATTAGCGATGACTATTTCTGACATATTTGCTGCCGCTGATATTCCTGGTAAATTTCTGCTAGAAAACCAATCGTTGAGAAAAACAATAAAACAAAATAAATTTCCAGTAGAATAATCAACTGAAAAAATAAACAGCCAAATTTTTTTTTACATTTCTAGTGGATAATCCATCGGTAAATGTATCAGTTTTGCTTCTTGAGGTTTTTTGGCAGATTAATTTCACCGAAAAATTCCTCCAACTTTCTTGGAGGTGCATCAGTCAATTTTCGACGAATTTTCTACTAGAAATAAGATGTGGGTTACTTGGGTAATGAATCAGTTACATATTCTAAGGTGCCAATTTTCGACGAATTTTCCATCAGAAATAAGATGTGGGTTACTTGGGTAATGAATCAGTTACATATTCTAAGGTTTCTAGTAGATTAGCCGCGAACATTAAAATAAAAGTCACTAAAAAAAATTTTAGCGAATCATAATCTGCATAATTTTTTTTAAAAGATGTGCAAGGCTCTTTTTCTCTTCCTTTTCTACGACTTTTTTTTCTCTCCTCCTTCCTCTCATACTTCTGTGTGCTATCTTCCCCTCCACTGCCAATATTAGGCTCTTGATCATAACCTCCTTAGCTCATGGCAGAACTGAAATCATAACTGCCTCTTCTCTCTCCTCTCCGCCTCTATCCTCCGAGTTTAAGCTTATGACATCCTCTGCCTAAGCTCTGACCAAGGGTGGCATATGTTGATGTTCCATGCGACCCAGACGCCGAATTTGGCCGGTGCGACTAAGAAGGCGATGCACAAAACTCCAACCACAAGGCATTGTTGTTTCTCGACCCTGAAGGCTACGAGGGCTTGTGCTCTGACCATGAGTGCCATCGGGGTTGATGGCCCATGCGACCTAGATGTGGGTGCATGGCTTCTTACATGTATGCTTGTATGTGTGTGTGTGTGTTAATAATATGTATATATATATAGTTAGTTAGTTAGTTAGTGTGTGTGTGTGTGTGACCTGGGTGCATGGCTTCTTACATGTATGCTTGTATGTGTGTGTGTGTGTGTTAATAATATGTGTGTATATATATATGTGTGTGTGTGTGTTAATAATACATATATATATATATATATATATATATATATATATATATATATATATATATATATATATATATATATATATATATAGTTAGTGTGTGTTGTTGTTATTGTTGTTGTTGTTTCTCGACCCTCGAAGGCAACGAGGGCTTGTGCTTTGACCATGTGTGCCATCGGGGTTGATGGCCCATGCGACCTAAACGTGGGTGCATGGCTTCTTACATGTATGCTTGTATGTGAGTGTGTGTTAATAATATGTGTGTATATATATGTGTGTGTGTGTGTGTTAATAATATATATATGTATATATGTGTGTATATATATATATATATATATATATAGTTAGTTAGTTAGTTAGTTAGTGTGTGTGTGTGTGACGTGAGTGCATGGCTTCTTACATGTATGCTTGTATGTGTGTGTGTGTTAATAATATGTGTGTATATATATATGTGTATAATATTATAGGATTTGATTAATAACTTTAATATTAATTTATTAAAAAATAATATAATATTATATGCTAATGTACTAATTTAAAAATTAAAAAAATTGTGGTAAAATAGTAATATGAAATATGAAATATTAAAATTTTAAGTGAAGGGGTTGATAAATTATTTAATTTAATTTAATTAATCTAATCAATTAATTTAATAATTTATATATTAAATTAATATAATTATGAATTAATTTTAATTTTAATAAATTAATAGCGTATAATATAATATAATATACAATAAAAGAAGTTACAAATGTGAACTTTATATAATTAATTATATTAAAATAATTTATTAATTTCATGAGAATGATAAATTTTAAGAAGTCTACTGACTTAAAATAAGAAATGTCAAATAAATTAGTAGTTAAAGTAGGAATCCTTATTTTCTAAAATCTACTAAAAAATCCATATGAAGAGTACATATTAAAATTTAGATTAACTTTCATTTAAGTTAGTTTCAAGTTGTAACTCAAAGTGTGACTTCGATTCTCCAAAATTAAATTAAAGTCATTTTAAACAATTTTACATTTGACTTTAAAATATCTAATAAAAATAACATAAAATAAAGATTTTAATTTAATTGCATACAACACTACTAAAAATTATACAGATAGCGATGAAATTTTTTCATCGAGAATCCATTAAATTCCATCACTATAATAATTAGCAATAGAATTTGTCACAGAACTGTGGGCGTCGCATAATCCTTAGTGGCTAATTGCTTAACGAAGGAAATACAGTTCCGTAGCTAAATAGTGACAAATTTTTCTGTTGCTATTTAAAAAATTTCCGTCACTACCATTACACCACATCCGTAGCCAAAATTAGCTCGAATTACAAATTTGATGGAAGTTACTTAGCAATTTCTTCTTATGTACTATTGCAAAAATTGAGCCTCTAGTGTGTTTTGATAGTCCTTCCTCATATTTTCTGCTCTGAGTGTTCTTTCTCTTCTTCTCCAACCATTTAAGATCTTCCCGCCATTGCCTCTCTATCTCTTCCCGTACATGAGTTGGAATCTAATTTCCTTTATATATGTTAATCAAAGAAAAGCAAAGCAGAAAAAATACTAGTGTTTTATTACTTTTACATATGTTAATAACTTTTGTATACAATAGGCCTTTGGTAAATCAACCAACAAAACAAAATCCCCAGCACAAAAGAAAAGGAATGGTTCATGCACAATATCTATATATTCTATATTGCTATAGAAAATGTATAATTCACTAATTTGAAAACACATTTTGCTTTAAATTCTTGAATGGAAACACATTTTCTAAAAGATGGATATAAAATTCCAAACCTTCCCCTCGCTCCACACCAAGAGAGCGATCACTGAAATTGACAAAGTCATGATCTAAATGTCTAATGGTAGTGGCAGCCATCCTGTTTCTATTTTTTCTTCTTGTGGTAAAGTTCAATAATGTTACATTCAATGATTTCAACAACCTAATTGCGATCAAGAAAATGGTTCACCAAAACTGGTGCTGCCCCAATTATTGATAATTTTAACCATGAGCATACAATTGTTCCATTACATACAAGAAAACTTGAGAAATGAACCCAAAACAGGAACAAGAAAATCTTCCTGCTTCAACTATCATGAAAACCACTATTAGGCAAATTTAAAGCTATCCAAAGCCTTCATGTTGGTAGTGCAATCCAGAACACATAAGATATTTAAAGATCTAAAACTTCCAATAATTTGGTCTAGATTTAATATTAGAATGTGCTGTAAGTAATTTCCTTATAATTTACAAATTTGGATCAACTTGTGTTAACTTAGTTAATATTATATTTTAGTTGCACACATGAAAACAAAAAATAGAGATGCAACAAAGAGCAGATCATTTTCATAGTTTCACTTACCTGACGAAGACAGAGCAGAGATCGACGCCTGCACAAATTGATGCAGCAGAGATCGATTTCAGATAAAAAATGCAGCAGATCTCTAGAAATGCAGCACGGCGTGGCATCGCGGCATTGGCACGCTGGAAATGCAGCACCGCAGCGGCAAACCAGAAAATGCAGAGCTGCACCAACACATCAGCAAATGCAGCGCAACAAATTGAAAACACATCAACAAAGTGAGCACTGAGTAGAAAGAAACTCAGAACGAGAGGACGAGCAGCAATCGCATAGTAGCACTTTGTGTTTTAGGTTTTGGCATTTTGGGAACCAAAAATGACGCCGTTTAGCAAGGCAGATATATATATATATATATATTATATATATATATATATATATAAAAATTTTAAAAAAAAAATCAAAAAAATTATCTTAATCAAATTTAAATTCAAAATTAATTAATTAGAAAACAAGATCTCCCATAGCCTTGACTATGGGATTAACTATTTATGTTCAATAACAAACCTAAATTGTAACACAAATCTATGGAAAGAAAAACCTAAAGAAAAAGGAAAAATTAGAGGAAAGAGAAATCAAAATTCCTTTAGCGAAAATTAAATCTTCAAACCTTCAAGGATTTCGTCCTCTCTTCGTGATTGTTTTCTAGAGATTTATGACAATCCTCTCTTGTGATCTATCTCCCAAAAGTCTACTGCCACAAAAGTCTATTCAGGTTTAGAGATTTGTTTCTATTTATAATTGTGTCTCCAAGAAAATGCATAAATTTAATGTCAGGGCATCAGAGACGTTCCCCAAGTTATATAGGGTCGTATCTAACTCAGGAATCGCTTCTGAGTTGACATAAGGCTCTGTCTAAGTCAAAATGATATTCTTTTACTTTGAAAACACGGTGTCTTTGCCTGATTTCACCTCAAATGTGATAAACTTCTTTAATCTACAAAAATCTAATACAATGATAAGGATTCATTTAAAATTTACCAATAAATACAAGCAAATCATCATAATTTATCTAGTTTGAGACTATAAAATATGGACTTATTAGCCACCAACAAGGGTAATGGTCATATGGCTTCCCTCTCAACTATCCTAGTTCTAATAACATTGAACACACAATATTATCCGATATTTCTCTCAATGATACTATGATATAATATCATTTTCATTGGCGTTATCATTCTTAATAAAAAATTTCGTTTGCTTTTGGTTCTTTCTTATTATCTAGCTTCTCCACTAGGGGTCTTCTATTCACAAAAAAAAATTAGTTTATAAAATCATGTAAATTCATTATTATAATCCACAATGCTTTTCTCTTTTCTTTTTTATATATTGTTACTTAGTATTGTCCTTATCATCATAAGAGGTAGAATCATTTTTAGTACGCAAAGTTTCGATCATATCAACTGCTTGAAAATGTTATTATTAGAGTCATCATCCTCATTATCAGTGGAAGACGAAAGATGAGTAGAGTAGTCAAATTTTAGATTGCTCAAATTTATTTATATAGTGATTCTAGCATAATATCTGCCGGAAATTTCTAGCTAGTTTTTTCGCCAGAAAATGTCATGATATGACACATTGCCATTTTTTTTCCGGTGATCAATTCTGTTAGTAATTTTCAGCAAATTTTTGTTTTCAACAAGCGTTTTTCCGAGACGAAAAAATTTGCCCAAAATCCGCTGGTAATTGAAATTTTTAGCAGATTTCAAGAAATTATTACCTGATATAGCCATTGGTAATTCACGAATTTCTTGACGTGTTTGTGCTTTTCTAAGTTTTCTTTCTTATTAATACTATTTCGTTATTTTGGATATAGTAGTTGTACAATGTTAATTTGGTTTAAGTGATATATTCATCTAATTGGTATAGGAAAAGAGAGAACTCCGTTTATTGGGACTTTTCCATATATCTATTTGATTGCCTATTGCTTTAGACATTATGGTGTTTCTCATTTTGGTTCTTTAATTGATGAAGCACTAGTATATGTAAAATGCCCTAGTTTGATGATTTGTACATGGGATATTATCGAAACAATTTTTAATTGAGGTCTTGAACCATTTGCTTTGGTGTTGGTTGAATGCATATGGCTATAATTTGGAGTTTTCTTTTATTTGGCATTTTTATTTGAATTTCTTTCCATGATTTGAATGATATATGAAATCTTCTTTTAGTTTTGCCATGACAACCATTTATATTCTATATGAGGAATAAGGTTTATGTATTCTCTTCTAAAACCATGGTTGTCAACATAAAAAATTTAGTTGAGTGTGTTTTCTGTGATTCAAGAGTAGCCAAAGCATCTTGAGTTATATGAAAATTATACAAGCATATGGAATTTAACGATTAATTAATTCTTAAGAAAAATAAATACTTGACCCGATATGGAGGTATTTGTTTTAATTGAATTAATTATTTAAAATAAGAAAATGATTAAAGAACACCTTGATAGCACCAGAAGTCACCTTCTCTTGACAAAATGACAATTAATTTCTATGTGTTTAGATGGCTCACGAAAGGTGGGATTGGAGGCTATGCATATTGCAGCCTGTTGTCACAGAAGATCATGGTAGGACCAATGGAGATGTCAACTACTGAGTAGATTAGAGATTGAAGTTACTTCACTGGAAATACTGGCTAATGCCCTATACTCGGCCTTGACTGAGGAACATGACATTGTTGTTAGCTTTTTTTATTTCTAGGATACCAATGAACCACCTAAGAAGACACAGCATCGTGTAGTGGACTTTCTTGTATCCATGCAATTGAGAACAACAATCCCTGGCCTGGAGAAGACTTCATATATCGAAGGACTTGATGTAGAGCTTCGAGATGGGAGGTTTTTGGACGAGACATATATTGGCTCATCAATGTTGAGCTTGATATTGGGATTCATAGGTAATTGTGCAGGTTTGCATCAGTATCATTCAGCAATTGTGGAGTGTAATTCTTCTGAGAGAGAGAAATTCCGTGTATGGACTCTGCTACTTCCAAGCTCAAGAAGTGTTTCAACTGCCCCAAATCCTTTAATTTGAAGGAAGAATACAAAGTGGCTTTCACAGTATCTATCACTGTTTATGTGGGACTAGCCATAATGATACCATCAATATAAACTAACAATGCCACAAATGAACAGGGACATTATTCGCAACAGAAGAGAACAAAGTGTTATAGTTTACAGTAGAAGTAGAAACATGTATAGAATGTTGAGAGGATGCAAGAGATGGTTGAAATACATAAAGGCCTTTGACTAGATTACCCTTGCCAATCATCCTCAAGAGATTGTGATCCTGTATGAAGAAGCAACTAGAATGAAATGCAACAGTAACAAGAAGGTCCTTTAGCAACGCACTGATAGAAGTGAGATTAACATGAAACAAAGGAAAATAAAGTACATTATCTAAAACAAGATAAGGAGTTAATTGGAATGTTCCTTCAGATTCAACAGAGATCTTAGACTTACCAGGAAGTACAACAAAAACACTATGAACATGTATGAACATGTATGGAATATAAAAAATGATGGTTATGATAGGTTGTATGGCTACTAGCAACCCGAATCTTGAATCCATAAATCTAGACTTGAAAGAGAAGTACACTGAGAGGCAAATAAAATGATACCTGTAGGGTTGATCATAGAATCTCGAGTCTCCACATTTGGCTTGGAAGCTTGAGATAACTGTGATGTAAGCATAGACAAGTTGATATTGAGAGGTAGGCAATTGGAGAGATGATGCATTGTTCAAGGCCATAGGTTCATCTGAGACTTGATTAACACTAGCAGTAAGCACAACTTGCCTCGACTTTGGCTTATAGCCAAGTGGATATCCATGTAGCTTATAGCACTTGTCCATGGTGTGACCAATTAAACCACAATGTGTGCATATTGGCCGATCCCTCTTAACAGGCTTGGATCTTGCATCACCAACGGTCTTTAAATTTACTGTCTTGACGGCAAAGGCAAGTTGAGGATCAGTGTTTTGAGAAGCCGAAGAACCAACTTCACGTTGTTTCTCCTCTTTGAGAACTTTGTTAATAGGTGGAAATGGCTCCATGCACTGAATTTGGCCACAGATTTGTGAGAAAGAATCATTGAGAGCCATAAGGAATGACAACACGTACTCCATTTAAAAGTGTTCAAGCAAAGGCTTCACACCATCACAAGAACAGCTACAAGTTGGCTTATAAGCTCTTCCCAAATTACTTTCAATTAGGTGAAATTCTGAGTGAAAGTGTCAGCACCTATGATGCATGAATACTGGTACGGTTATTGGATATGACACGAGTATGATACATGATACGATTTTTGTTAAAATATTAAATTAACATTTAATAAGTATCCGAATATTTGGTATTATATGAGATATGTATTCGACACGAGTACGACAAATATTATGAAATATCTGTGCTTCATACGTCGGCACCTTGAGTGAGGCTCATCAGTTCTTTGCTCAATTGAAAGGTTCAAGGGCCATTTCTTTGCTGAAAACGATCACGCAGATCATGTTAGATCTTAGTAGTATAATTATAGTAGATAACACTGGCTACGATCTCTTTGGAGACTGAATTGAGAAGCCAGGATGTGATGATATTGTTGTTGCATTCCCAAGACATGAGAAGTTGAGGATCTGTATCATCAGATTTGGGAATCGAACCATCTAAATCTAAACTTGTTCTTGGCACTTAGAGCCATTTTCAACGAACGGCTTCATGAATTGTAGTTCTCCCCCACAAGAGCTTTACTCTTTAGAAGCAAGGATCAAGCCAGGGTTGTCTAAATGATGAAGAAAGAATGGGTTGAATGATCCATGAATGGGAATTTGCGCCATTGATGTAGCTTATATAGAATAAGCTGGAAACACAAGATCGAAAGAAGGAGAATGAAGAACAAAAGTTGTAATCAAATTAGAAAGAGTGTCGCATGGAAGGAAGAGAAGTTCATCACCTCTGTCTGATACCATATTGAATCTGAAAATTGGATTGAATTGAATGTGAAAAGTGTTTTGATACATAAGCTACGTGGTATCTATACACCACTCTACACTGATTAGAAGTCCAACTAACTTAACAAACGCCTAACCAACTTAACTAACTATCTAACCATAATTAAATTATAACTAATCACAAGTTACTCCCTAAACTCGCAAATTAGAATCATTAGGATGAATCACCTGAGACAACTAGAGTAACGTGGTCAACCCAAGCATAATTTCAAACGGGAAATCTAGGCGCTAGATGCCAACTTAAATAAAATCCATCTAGTCTAGCGACATAGTAATAGCTTAAAAAATAAACTACGCAACTAACATTGGTGATTTGGAAAAGAGTATATGTTCGATAACAATGCTGAGTAGAGCTTACATTGGTAACTGAGCATATTTATTTTTTTCCTTTTTAAAAGATAGAAAAGAAATTAAGAGATAAATTATAAAAGTTTAATTTTAATTTGACAGAATAGAGATTTTGCTCAAACGTATCTTTGGATGCAATGAAGAATTCAAAGCCACACCGTTCTTTAAAAAATATTTGTTAGTTAGTTAGTTTTAATTATTTAAAAAAATTGTCCGTTTTTTATTTAACAAAATATTTAATTTTTAAAATTTTAATTAATAAGGTATCACAATTCAGTTAATTCAGTTAATTTTTGAAATGTGAAGCTCAATGTTACGCTTGAGATATCACTCATAAACAGTTATAACTCAAATAACACTTTTAAAAATAAATTCAAATTTTTTAAATTAATAAATTGTCACAACTCATTTAATTTTCAGTACAACATTTGATAGTCAAATCATAATTTCTCATTAAAAGCATATCTCTATTTTTCAAGAATATCAAATCATGATTTCTCATTAATAGCATATCCTTTATTATTTTTAAAAGCATATCCTTTATTATTCTTTTAAGAAAATCAAATCATGATTTCTTATTAAAAGCATATCCCTTATTTTTCAAGAATATCAAATCACGATTTCTCATTAAAAGCATATCCCTATGTTTCTTTTTCTTTTAAATTTAATATTCATTGGGTATTGAGGCTCTTATTGGGTGAAGAATTAGACTTAGAAGTTGGGTCATGAGAACTGAGAATTGAGCTATGTTATTTCCCCTCCACCTTTTTCCAATTTTTTTTTCCAGAGAAACTTAACATGACCTAGACAAAATTGGTGTTCACAGTTGCCCTTCTTTACTTGTTTCTTACTAGAGACTAGGAATAACCGTAGTTTTTCACATTATCGTCGTAAGAAATGAGTAAAGACATGAACATAAATTTTGTCCAGTCATGCATGGGATGATGTGAATGGACAAGGCAAAGATGCTAATTGAAAATTAGCAGGTTGATTAGCAAATTAACAAGTTGTCGTTGCAGAGTTAATCCTCCAAAAGTAAAACTCAGCATATAGCTAGAGACGTTACCACATCGTCAACAAGTTGTCGCTGCTCAATTGGCGTTTATTGATTAAAAAGAGTTTATTAAAAATAAGAACTTAAATGACGTTGGATGACCTTGTAACCCAAAATTTAAAAGATCTGGGCCCAGAGTTTAAAAGACAGTGGGTTTGTTGATATCCAATTTTGTCCATTTTCTTTTATTTTTATTTTTATTTTTTTAATTAATTTGTTTTATTTATAAAAAATGAATTTAATTTTAAGAAAAAAAAGAAAAAAAGAAAAAAAACCACTACGCGTCAACCCAAATTCCAGCTCCATTCTTCCTTCTTGTTGCAACCCTCAAACCCTAGCCTCCATAAGCAGCATTAAAATGGCAGTCTCTCTATTTTAATTGGGTTTGAATTTTCTAACAGTTTTGGTTCCATTTTAATATGGTTTTGAATGTTCAGACGGTTTTGATCCTTCTACCTTCTAAACGTAAAAAGAAAAATGAAAAAATTATGGCATTTGAATGACATATTGGCCACAATAAAAGGAAAAGGAAAAAATTCAAAAAAAGAGGATTTTTGAGAGCAGCAACCGACGAGAGAATTTGGAAGCTTCACCATTTCTAATTTTCTCCAACATACACACTCATGCTCCCCCTTGCAACTTGAACCAACAGAGCCACCATCCTTTATCCACTCTCCTTCACCACCTTCTTCACCATTTCCCCTTACCCAAAACAGAACCTACCACTTTCATCAATTAACCATCAAAACTAACCAAACCACCATAAAAACCACCCATAGCCACCATGAAAACACCAACCACCGTGACCCCCTCCTAAACCCACGACCAACACCCTCCAGAACAGCCACTGCGATCCCCCATGCAGCACCCAAATGAACCCAGAAGCACCGCTGCTCACGTGGTCACCTGCCGCCTAGGACCCAACCGTAAAGACCCAACCGTAGAGCCCCCATTCACACCAGACCCGCGCCATCAACCTACGTGCTTGAGCTAGATTCGCACCACCACGCTCCAGATCCAGCCACCACCCTTGCGGATCTCCACAACCGCGACCCCACACCAGCTACGCACCGCGCCGCTCCACCTGAGCCCACACGCACCGTTGCGCCTTTGTCAGAGATCCGGCCACCAAGCTACCGGACGTGAGCCATTCTTTCCCCCCTGTGTGTATACTCTGAACCAGAGATAACCCTCTACCTCTTCTTTTCTATTTCATTTAGATACTTATGTTTTTGAACTTTTTTTTTGACCTTTCATTTGAGCTTAAGTAAAAATAAAATTTAAAATTTGGGCCTTCTTTTTTTATACTTGTTTGGGCTTGAATCTTTAATCATTTTTGTTATTTCTTATTTTTATTTATTTATTTATTCTTTTGGATTGATTTGTATTTATAAATTTGGGTTCATTTTTTTAATTTAACACACTCTTTTTGTATTAATGTAATAATCAAGAAATTTAAAACTAGATGACGACAAAAAAATTGAGAGAGGATCGGAGCACCGATCAAATACACTCTTTTAGATAATCTTGGGGCTTTATATTAGATTTTGCCAGGAGCGCTGGCGAGGTCTAATTCCCACATAAAAATTAAAATAATTACGTAAACTAAAATACAACTTTTTTTTATAAACAACGGTAAATTTCTTTTTGTAAAATAAAATATTCAAATAAAAGCAAACAATTTCGCATAGTCTCAATATTATGATTGTGGTGAGTTCAAAAGAATTTTTTTTTGTTTTTTTTCAAAAATAATTTTTTTTCTTTGCAAAATTTTTATAAATTAGTTTATTCAAAATCTCTAATAAAAAATAAATACTTTGAAATTTTTTTTCCTTGAAAAAGTAACACAATTTCAATTCACCACTTTTATATAATATGTTGAAGGCTTAGAATTTGTTTCAAAATAATAGCTATTTAACCATCCATTCCATGTCTTAGTCATTTATCATATTTGATAATATGCTTGACAAAATGGGACATATCAAAATAAAAATAAAAACAATTTTTTTTAATAATAAAGGATCAATTTAATTAATCTTGCAAATAACATTAGATTAAATAGGTAACCGTTCTTAGAACAGATGGTGTAGGTGCTAATACCTTCCTTACCCGTAATCAACTCCCGAAACTTGAACTTTGAAACGTAGACCATCTTTTAGGTGTCCAATTGACCATTCCATTTAATGGATAAAGCGATTGGTGGCGACTCTCAACACCCCGAGGTCTTCTCCTCTTTATTCTTTTTATTTTTGCGGTGCCCTTCGGGACGGTTGCGACAACTGGTGACTCCACTGGGGACATTAGATGGTTAAGCCTTATTTTAATCTCATGTTATTTGTTCTTTGATTATGTTGGTCCATTTTTGTTTCATTTGTTTATTTGTTTCATATTGTTGTACATTTTGTTTGCATTACATGTATTGTACTTCTGCTTTGTGAATAAATTTGCTTGCATGTTTCTTCATGTACACTTGCACACACAAGCTCTATACCCGAGCTCAGTACCTTGTAGGCTTAGATAGAGGGCAAAGTAGTGTTGCTTTGAGAGACCTTTGGTCTCCGAACAGGCACATGAAAACCCCTCACTCAAATTGAACTCTTTCCGCTTGTAACCTATCATAGGTGAGGATGGAGGACTCTTGCTAGCCAAAGTGTTGGTGACAGCAAGGGGCAATTTGGGGACCTTTTGTCTGATAGGGGTCTAGAACCAAAGCTATCAGTTGCTGAAATAACCTTAGAGCTACCATGGTACATAGAACCCATCTTTTAGGACAGGTACCAAGCTTAGGACCATGTCTCTGCATGTATAATTTTACTTTTGTTTTAGTGTACTTATGTTTACATTTTTTTTATCATATTTATAATAATACAAAAAAATTGTCTCTACGACACCCGTATAGGAGCTCGCTCCCAATCAAAAGTCATGGATGAACTGGGGCAGTCACAAGAAGAGCTGAGAAGTGAAGTAAGCCAGCTAAAGGAACAAATGGCCAAGGTCTTGGAAGTTTTGCAAGCTTTAGAAAGAACGAAGATCACAGAGGGGACTCCTTCAAGGGCAAATGATGATCCTTCGGTCACGCCTGCTCACCCGCCTGGGTTTATGCTAATTCCTTGGCAATATCCTAGCGTCACCTCTCAAGGGGCCATGATGCCACTCACCATCTACTCAAATAATCCTACACAAAGCCCTGTTACCAATCATCAAGAAACACATGCATCTTCATTCCCACCATATGGCCTTCCACCTGGTTATGTGCCACTATTAGCCACCAATACTCCTGAGGGCAGTGCAACGACAGTCACAATAACTTCAAACCCTCCAAACACTACCCAAGGATCTCAGCCAAATACCAGTGAGATTCTTTAGTACCCTATTTTCATTCCATCTTATGGCCTTCCCCCTGGTTTTATGCCGTCACAAATTACCAACCCTCTTGAGAGTGGCTCATCATTGATGATACCTACTTCAAGGCCACAAAGCTCGACTCTGACCCAACCTCTTTTTTACATGCCATAGTTTTTCCCTCATAAGATCGCTGGTACTTCTCAGTTGAACCCTTCAATTGAAGGCTTTCAATCTAAGGAAAAACTAAAAGTTCTTGAAGAGGGACTATGAGCTATAGAAGGAGCAAGTAGCTATGGTCTTCTAAATGACTCAGAACTCTGCCTTGTCCCAGATGTAGTGATTCCCCCAAAATTTAAAATCCCAGATTTCAAAAAATATAAGGGGACCACTTGCCTAAAGAACCATCTGACCATGTATATCCGTAAAATGGCCTCACATGCTCATGATGACAAGCTGTTGATCCATTTCTTCCAAGACAGCTTAGCTGGGGCAGCGTCTAACTGGTATACACACCTTGAACGTACCCATATTCGATGTTTCAAGGACTTGGCTAATGCTTTCTTGAGACAATATAAATACAACATTGATATGACACCAAATAAATTGCAGTTACAGAATATGGTTAAAAAGGAAGTTAAAACCTTTAAAGAATATGCTCAACGATGGAGAGAAATAGCTACTCAGGTTGAACCCCTATTGACAAAAAAAGAAATGGTGGTTACATTCATCGATACTCTCCAATCTCCCTTCTATGACAAGATGATAGGGCATGTGTCATTAAATTTCTCAGACATGGTCATCATTAGAGAAAGAGTTGAGGAAGGAATGAGAAGTAGGAAGATCACTGAAAGTTCAATAGGGATGATTAGTGCCAAGAGGCCCTTAACAGGGAAGCAAAAAGAAGAATAAGCACATGCTGTTACTTCCGATCATAGAAGTTTTGCCCAAGGAAAACCTAGCCAAGCACCTATTAACCCTCAACCATGCTTCCAACCTCCCTATATACCTTGCAACCCATACAGTGCTAATGTCTCCCAAGTTCCATACCCTCAACCTTATCACCCAATGATCCATTATCATACATAACTTCTCATCCCAAACCAAACACTCGCTACCATGCTATCTCAACTAGCCCAACCATGGTCCCAAAACCCAAATACAAACCCACCAAGGCCGACAAAAGAGGATAATGGAAGAGAAAAAAAGAAGAAGTGACTGGCCTGATTGAAAAATCAAGAACCTAAAGTTGAGGGGATCCCCATCTATGATATTCGACAAAGCTTTTGAAGTGCAGTGACTGCTATCAAGGATGATCAACCTATCAATTATGGTGTCAATCCGATGTGCCATTGTTCCCCAGATGTAGAGCTCAACAATTGGGAGATCATCAATTTTCCCATGACCTTTGAGATTGATGCAAAGTAATTCTACAATGTTAATCCTATAGCTCTGCCCAAGGTTTTAGGAAGATATGTTGAGAAAATGGGCTCACATCCTTTTCAATATTTACTATCAATAAATGCATTTTCTTGCCATTCTTTTAGTTTCTGTCCAACCATCACATTAACCTTCATTCATTACCTTTTTACTTGTGTGGATCTGAAAGTGATTCTATTGAAAATGACAATGTTATGATCCCATTATATGATTTTGACCATCCCATTAAAAAAGATAATGGTGACAATTGGGAACCCTCTCCTGAGCTAATGAGATTAATGGAACAAAAAGCCTAAAGAAAGTCAGCCCACAAAGAGTCAACAGAAGTGATTAATTCAGGGGTAGAGGATGAAAAAGAAAAAAGTTAAAATTAGCACTTCCATGAAAAAAGATGAGTGAAGCAAGTTAGTTGAGTTTTGATCTAATTATTGCGACATTTTCACATAGTCGTACCAAGATATGCCAGGGCTAGATCTGAGCTTGGCTTCCCACAAAATTTTGCTATACCCTAATGCTAAGGCGAAAAGTAAAAACTAAGGAGAATGCAACCCTAAAATAAAAGGAGGAAGTCACCCAAGCAATTGGAAGCGGGATTTTTGAAAAGGAACAAATAAGTAATCACTTGTGCATTAACTTTTGGTCTCAAAATTAAAGTTTTGAAAATAAACAGTCATGATTTGAAAATGAAGATTGACCATCTTTCTCTATCCTTCGCAATCTGTAATATCCCTTGTTACCCCTTTTTTAAGCTTGAAAATTTTCTTTAAAGAATCTCAAACAAGGATCACCCCTACACTAGGGGTTAGAAAAAAAGAAAAAAAAAAGAAGATAGGCAAATGATGAAAATAAAAAAAGGAAAGAATACAAAAGTAAATGAAAAGTTTTAGTACTCTTGACAATGCCAAAAGCAATTGACAAAGTTTGCTAAAGATCCTTGGTCTCATTCAACCCTTAAACACTTGTTTGAGCCTTATATCCTTTCTTTTATAACCCTTAACCTTGGCCACATTACAAGCCTCAAAAAGTCCATTCTGATCAATGAAGGGTTGTTTTCATTTTCATTAACTTTAATTCTGAGACAAAAGGTTCATGCTCTTCTGAGTTTTCAATTCCTTGCTCCTACATTAAAAAAAAAGAAAAAAGAGAGAAAGAAAAAAGAAAAGTGGCTCGCTAGGCTGAAAACCTGAAAAGGCGACCTAGGCAAAAGTTAGGGCGACCCACTAGGTTGAAAACTCAAAAAGAGTGACCTAGGCAAAAGTTACGGTAAAAAATGGTATCTAACACATCTGAAGTAGTGGAGTTGCCTCAAGTCACAAACTGGGGTAGTTTGAGTTCATTAAGGCCAAACTGGGGCAGTCTGAATTTGTCATCAAATGCTTCGATACACGAAGAATTGGGTCGAACTGGGGCAGTTTGAATATATAAAGTCTTGTCTTGACAAGCTCCCAATGCGTGAAAACTAGGTCAAATCATATTTTTGGAAACAGACAAATAGGTGTTCAAGGTTGTATACATGGAAATTAGCACTAATCATCATAGAGAGCATCACTGGAAGAGTTGGCAAACTCCACCCAAACATTTCTTTTGTAAACCTTTCAATTCTAATCCTTTTTGAACTGTTTTTCCTGTACTCTTCCTTTCTATAATGATAACCCATTTTCGTTACAACCTATTGTTGATGCATTTCTCATGATAAATTTATATTGATATGTGAAACATGTGACAATATTACAAAAGCATTTAGATTTGATTGAAAGGTCATGGGAAATACAATGAAATCCCAGTAAGAGTATTGATGAGAAAAGAAAGGATAGTCAGGTCATTATCACATCTAATGCACACCTTAAGGGTCATCCCGGTTGGATATTTCAACCATCGACTGAATAAACAAATGAAAGGATGCCAATAAATCCTATTCCAGTTCATATTTAAAAATGATTGCAATCATGTCCTCAGGGGTCGTGGAGACACAAGAAAAGAACAAAAAAAGAGAAAAGTAGAAAAAAATAGTTTTTCGTACTCTCATACATCTAAAGCATGCATAGTGCACTATTTCATTTTGCTAACCTTGACCTCCAAAGGTCCAACTTGCTGTTTTCAGTCAAATTAGAGCCTTATGTCCATTACGTTTTCTTTTTGGGTCCTCGCACCCATTACTTTTAGTTTCTGTGATAAGCTAGAGCCTTAAGCCCATTGCCTTTAATTTTTGGGTCCCCGCACCCGTTGCTTTTAGCTTCTATGTTTTCGGGTCCCTGTACCCATTACCTTTAACTTTTTTGGGTCTTCGTACCCATTGTTTTATGTTTTCGGGACCCCGCACCCATATGCTTTCAGGTCCCCGTACCCATTGCCTTTAAGTTTTTGTTAAGTTTCAACAAATATCTGAATCCGTAAGTTTCTTACCTTGTTTTTATTAAGCTTAAGTGGATACCTGACTTCGCAAGCTTTTTACCTTTTTAGGGTTCCTGTACCTATTGTTCTATGTTTTCGGGTCCCCGTACCCGTTGCTTTTAAGTTTCTTGTTAAGATCCGACAGATACCCTATTCCGCAAGCTTTTTATCTTCATGCCTTAAGCTTTCTGTGTTTGGATGCATACCTTTGAAGACTTGTTTTGATGATAACAAACGCGAAGTATAAATGAAGAGGATAAATAGACCAAGTCCAAGTTTATATTTGATTAGCATTAGGACTTAGGATCTATTGTACGGAACTCACATTGATATCTCTTTGTTTTTGAAAGAAAAGAAAAAAAACTTGGTTTTAAACTCAGTATCTTTGAAAACATCTTTTTCAAAACCCTTTTTGAACTGAGTTATTCGAATAAAGCTTTGCTTATTTGAATAAACATCCTCACGTGGTTTGTTTTCTAAAAGGTGTTATTCGAATAACTACCCTGTTATTCGAATAACCAAGGCTTTCCTGATAACCGCTGTTTTGTAAGTGGCTATTCGAATAAACCTTCCTTATTCGAATAAATGAGGTTTTTCGAACTATGCTTTAAGTGAGTTATTCGAATAACTCATACGTTATTCTAATAAATCCTTTCTATCTGAACTTCTTTTAAATACGTTATTCGAATAGATAAGCTATCATTCGAATAAACGTTCGTTTTCACAACTCTAGTTTTAACAGAGTTATTCGAATAACGAGTTGGTTATTCAAATAACCCATTTCAGATGAGTTTTTCAGAAACAATGTTATTCGAATAAGTGTTTGCTTTATTCGAATAAACACGGAACTTGTGCTTACGTAAATGGAAACAGACAAGATTTTCAATCTGTGTTAATTGCTATTAATTATACCCAACGGCTAATTCATCTGATTTTTCCTATAAATAGCAAGTCTGGGTCACGTTTTTCAGTGCCCATAATTCTGAACTATTTTCTGATTACTCTGTTTTTGTGAAAACTATTTTCTACGCTCTTCTTGTCTAGAAACTTTGAGATATTTCTGTGAGAGCTTCATTAGCACTTCAATTTGTACTACTTACTTTGAGTGAGAGTTTCTCTTCATCTCTATTTTCTGATATTCTGTATCTAGGGAGAGGTATCCCTCAAGGTTTGTATAAGGGTGAGGTATCCCTGTAGGCTGAGACTTTAGCACAAGGGTAGAGTGTCCCTGTGTGTGAAAAGTGCTCTATTTTGTAACGGTAGCAAGCACCTATTGAAGCTTGTATACTTAGTGAAAAATCTTGACTTTCGAGGACTGGGCGTAGACCACAAGTGGGTTAGTGGTCGAATCAGGATAAATACTGTGCCTGCTTCTCTTTTCCCTAATCTCTTTATTTTATGCAATTTAATTTACTGCACATTTATTTTTCATTGTTCTTTATTGTTTCCTTTCTTCTTCTCATTCTTTCTGTGCATTTATTTATTAAGCTTTTGATATTCTTATTAATTAAAAAGAGGTTTTACGAAAAAGTTTTATACTCAATTCACCCCCCTCTTGAGTACTGGAAGCCACTTGGTAACACTTTCTGTCAAGGTTTGGTGGATACTCGACTTCGCAAGTTTTTTACCTTTCTGCTTTAAGTTTTCTATTAAGTTTCGGCATATACCCATCTCTGCAAGTTTTCCTACTTTTTTGTTATGCTTTGATGGATACCCACCATTAGTTTTTTTTTATCTTTCTATGCAACTCCAACGGGTCCCCGTACTCATTTTCTTTAGGTCTCTGGGTCCATATACCCATGCCTATACCATTTGGGGTCCTCATACCCCATGTTTTTACCTTGTTTTTGCATCAATCTGCACAAACTTTTTTTTTTGTGGACAAAATTAAATCAATTCCTTTGTCTTTCATTTATTCTAAATGAAAAACAAAGGGGACAACTGTTAATATCCAATTTTATCCATTTTCTTTTATTTTATTTTTTTAATTAATTTTTTTTATTTATAAAAAAATGAATTTAATTTTAAGAAAAAAAAGAAAAAAAAGAAAAAAAAAACCACTACAGGTCAACCCAAAATCCAACTCCATTCTTCCTTCTTGCTGTAACCCTCAAACCCTGGCCTCCGCAAGCAACATTAAAATGGCAGTCTCTCTGTTTTAATTGGGTTTGAATTTTCTAACAATTTTGGTTCCATTTTAATTTGGTTTTGAATGCTCAGACGATTTTTATCCTTCTGCCTTCCAAACGTAAAAAGAAAAATGAAAAAATTATGGCATTTGAATGACATCTCGGCCACAATAAAAGGAAAAGGAAAAAATTCAGAAAGAGAAGATTTTTTAGAGCAACAACCGACGAGAGAATTTGGAAGCTTCACCATTTCTAATTTTCACTAACATACACACTCACGCTCCCCCCTGCAACTTGAACCAATAGAGCCACCATCCTTCATCCACTCTCCTTCACCACCATCTTCACCATTTCCTCTTACCCAAAACAGAACCTACCACTTTCATCAATTAACCATCAAAACCAACCAAACCATCATAAAAACCACCCATAGCCACCACAAAATGCCAACCATCGTGACCCCTCCTAAACCCATGGCCAACACCCTCCAGAATAGCCACCGCGATCCCCCACGCAGCACCCAAACGAACCCAGAAGCACTATTGCTCACGTTGTCACCTGCCGCCTAGGACCCAACCGTGAAGACCCAACCGTAGAGCCCCCATTCACATCGGACCCACACCATCAACCTCCGTGCTTGAGCCAGATCCGCGCCACCACGCTCCAGATCTGGCCACCACCCTTGTGGATCTCCACAACTGCGACCCTGCACCAGCTCTGCGCTGCTGCCTGCACCAGATCCGGTTGCTACGCCGCTACACCCGAGCCCACACGTACTGTTGCGCCTCTATCGGAGATCTGACCACCAAGCTACTGGACGTGAGCCATCCGTTCCCCCCTGTGTGTATACTCTAAACTAGAGACAACCCTCTGCCTCTCCTTTTCTATTTCGTTTAGATACTTATTTTTTTGAACTTTTTTTTTGACCTTTCATTTGAGCTTAAGTAAAAATAAAATTTAAAATTTGGGCCTTCTTTTTGATACTTGTTTGGGCTTGAATCTTTAATCATTTTTTTATTTCTTATTTTTATTCATTTATTTATTCTTTTGGATTGATTTGTATTTATAAATTTGGGTTCATTTTTTTAATTTAACACACTCTTTTTGTATTAATGTAATAATCAAGAAATTTAAAACTGGCTGACGACGAAAAAATTGGGAGAGGATCGGAGCACCGATCAAATACACTATTTTCGATAATCTTGAGGCTTTATATTGGATTTTGTCAGGAGCGCTGGCGAGGTCTAATCCCCACATAAAAATTAAAATAATTACATAAACTAAAATACAACTTTTTTTTATAAACTAAGATAAATTTCTTTTTGTAAAATAAAAATATTCAAATAAAAGCAAACAATTTCGCATAGTCTCAATATTATGATTGTGGTGAGTTCAAAAGAATTTTTTTTTTGTTTTTTTTCAAAAATAATTTTTTTTCTTTGCAAAATTTTTTTAAATCATTTTATTCAAAATCTCTAATAAAAAATAAATACTTTGAAATTTTTTTTCCTTGAAAAAGTAACACAATTTCAATTCACCACTTTTATATAATATGTTGAAGGCTTAGAATTTGTTTTAAAATAATGGCTATTTATCCACCTATTCCATGTCTTAGTCATTTATCATATTTGATAATATGCTTGACAAAATGGGACATATCAAAATAAAAATAAAAATAATTCTTTTTTTAATAATAAAGGATCAATTTAATTAATTTTGCAAATAACATTAGATTAAATAGGTAACCATTCTTAAAACGGACGGTGTAGGGTGCTAATACCTTCCCTACCCGTAATCAACTCCCGAAACTTGAACTTTGAAACGTAGACCATATTTTAGGTGTCCAATTGCACCATTCCATTTAATGGATAAGGCGATTGGTGGTGACTCCCAACACCCCGAGGTCTTCTCCTCTTTATTTTTTTTTATTTTCATGGCACCTTTCGGGACGATTGCGACAGGGCTTAACCTAGAATTTAAAAGATAGTAGACTTAGCGTAGAATTTAAAGGACAGTAGGCTTGACCCAAAATTTGAAAAATAGGGGGCTTAGCCTGAAATTTGAAAAGCAGTGGAGTTGGCCTGAAGTTTAAAAGATAGTGGACTTGGCTTGAAATTTAAATGACAATAGTCTTGGCCTAAAATTTAAATGATAGTGGATTTGGCTTGAAATTTAAATGACAATGGGCTTCGCTCAAAATTTAAATAATACTGGGCTTGGCTTGAAATGTAAAAGACAGTCAGCTTGACCCGAAATTTAAAAGACAGTGGACTTGACCCAAAATTTAAAAGACATCGGCCCGAAATGTAAAAGACAATAGACTTCTATGTCCCAAATTTTAAAAGACTATGGGCTTTTGTGTCTCAAAATTTAAAAGATAGTTGGCTTCTGTGTCCCAAAATTTGAAAGACATTAGGCTTCTATGTCCGAAAATTTAAAAGACATTGGACTTCTGTATCCCAAAATTTAAAAGACATTAGGCTTTTGTGTCCCGAAATTTAAAAGACAGTGAACTTTTGTATCCCAAAATTTAAAAGACAGTGGGCTTCTGTGTCTCAAAATTTAAAAGATATTGAGCTTTTGTGTCTTGAAACGAAGCAAAATAGGCCTCTGAGCCTAAAAGTTTTATGCAGTAGGCCTTGAGAAGCAGCTTAGTTAATCTAGAAGAATTTAAAGGTGAAGCTCTGCGTTACACTAAGGATATCACCCATTGATTACCAATGATAGAAGATTTAAAAGCAATAGGTCGTAAGCCTTGAAGACTAAAAGAACTGGGCCTTCGCGCCCCAAAAACTAAACAAACCGGACCTATGAGCCCAAAACTATACAAGTTAGTTCTCTAAGCCAAATAATTGAATGTAATGGGCCTTGAGCCAGAAAGTTTAACACAATGGACCATGAGCCTAAAAAACTTTATGCATTAGATCTTGAGATATATCATAATTTAACTTAAAATTTTGAATTAACAAGCTGTCATGGCTTAGTTAATCCTTTTAAATTTTGCAAGGTGAAGCTCAGCGTCGCGCTGGAGATGTCACTACTAGAATTTAAGATCATTGCAAACCTACTAGATATAAGATTATTAACCTTGAAAGGAAAAAATGACTTATGAGTCAACTGGACATGGACTTATAATTCAAGAAAAGAGAATATCTGAACCAGATAGTAACTTTGGAAAACTTTGACCAACCAAACCCTTGCTTGTGTATATTTTCTCGTTGGACCTTTCTGATAGCTTTAATCCTACTTACCTATCTCTCTTTTATTTTTTTTCATCTTTATCTTCTTCTCTCTTTTATTTTTTATTTTTTTTCACCTTTTCCACTCTTATCTCTCATTTTAGTCTGCCTTTTGAGAAGTGAGATGATCATCCCTTGTTGCGAACCCTTACTTGGAGTTACTAAGTCCTTGCCACTTGAACCAATCATTGAAGGATTGCTAACAACAAGAATTGTTTAGTCATACCATTGAACTTTAAATTTATTTTGCTTGAGACATGAATTAGTAAATAACATGCATTGATAAATGGAAGTAAAGTTCGTTAAATGAACAAACTTCTTTATCGATTTGAAATTATGACTATACATGAAGCGAACTTTGATAAGATGAGGGAAATGTCTAGACTACAAGATTAGAAGAATAAAAGTACAATAAAAAGGGAAAGAAGTGGAGAAAAGAAAAATGGGGTATATATGAAAATTTTGCCCTAATATTTGTTCCTTGATTTTCTGTCAATTGATTTCTTGTGACAATTTACCAAGTAACCATTGTTTCTGATGCTTTTGTTGCTTCCGACTCTGTTCTTGAGAATTTTGCCCTAGTATATGGTAGAAATATATTTTATTCATTTAATAATCCTTTCACTAGGCTTCTTAAGATTCAATTAGGCTTAATTAAGTTAATTTTGTCATATTTTATGATATTGGGCCTAATTAGATCATTGAAGGAATTATTTCATGAATTGGTCTTAATTTATCTATTTGGCAGCGTTCAATAAATTACCTATAATCTGAGTTACAAATATTTGATTGATGTGATTCTAGTCTTGTAGGAAAGCTAAGACAATTCCCTACAAGTTTCATGAAGACCTTAAGAGCTGATGCATATGTTTGGATAATTTAAATTGAAGTGGAAACAAGAGCCATAATGCTGATCCTGATAGCTTGACCTCTGCGCATTCATCAATCATTTCTTGAGCTATAGGAGTTCAATCGACACCAAATTAAGCCTAAATGAAACCTAAGACCCAAATTTACAATTTTCATGAAGAACACAAGAGCTCATTTCGGATGTCTAATAGGTCAGATTGAATTTGGAAATCAGAACAGAGGTGCTGTAGCTGGAACCTAAGCAGTGTGCAAAGATTGGGTCATATCTTGGGATATAGGAGTCAAATTGGATTGAAACCGGTGGCATTGGAAGATAAAATCCTTTAACATTCATGAAGACCACTTATGCAATAGGTGACGTTATGACAAATTTATAGTCATGTGAAGATGGCTGCGAGTTAGGCACCGAATTGGTTGGTGATCATGACACACATTTTCCATGCATTCACACTCACCAACCAATTTCTCATTCACTCTCACTAGCCAATTCTACTATCATCTTGTACTCTTTATGCTCTATAAAATGGAGCATTGG